>OY728131.1:1519843108-1529843108 GCA_963277665.1 Viscum album | reverse complement strand
AAAACTTCCTATTATGGCCTATTCAAACATCTTCTCAAAGGCATGATTATACATAACATCAACATACAACACTTAAAGGATCAATGATTTTACCAAAATCAAGGATACACAAATAAAAAATACAATAATATCAATTTCATCAAAAAACATTCAAGATTGTGATTTCAACAAACTAAAATCAAGGGTATAGAAAAGAATAGAATCAAATAAAAACATTTCTCAAAGACACTTTTCCCAAATACCCATGGTTACTTAAGACTTTTTATGATGAGAGATGGCCAGAAACCCACTCAAAAATACCTCCTAAGTCCCAAAAATCCTACCTCCTATCAACTAGGACATCCCAACTACATACTGATATCAAGGAAAGATTCAAAACCTCCATATGATACTATTTTTTCATGAACCAACCTTGATACCCTGGAACCCTAGTACCCGATATGACTCTGACATGGCCTAAAGGGTGGTTCTGATCCCCATGGGTTGGCGACTAGCACCGAGAATCATACAATAAATAGAAGGGAATGATTTTTCCACAAAATAGTTGAAGATAACTGATACAAGATGGTATGATCAATACTCCATAAGAAAAATGTACCAAAATCAAACAAGTAAAAAAACCCAGAGAATTATATTATCAATGTATCAACAAATACCAAGATAAATCTCAAAATTTCCCACAAAATAAGTAAATAACATATCTAGTTGTTACTTCCATGAATTCGAGTCCCAAAGATCAATAATATCCTCTACCTTTAAATGTTTCATTACTATTACTCAGAATTGGAATAAGAAAATATAAAAACACTAAAAGGAAAATGTAGGGTGTGAGATAAACATACCAGTAGGGTATCACCAATTGTTCTATAATCAATAATATAATAATAAAACCAAAATTCTATAAATTTCAATAAAAATGGAATGAAAAATATTTTTTATATTTTCAACAAAACATGATTTCAAAGAAAATGATGGTAGATATCTCAAAACATGCTTAAATTAATAGTTTATATAAAATAGTTTGCATGAATAAAACAATCATTTAATCAAAGATCATGGATTAAAATACATATATTCATGTACTTTTATCATCACCCTATTATGGTATCCCATTTTAGGAAATCAAACTACACCCCATTAGGGGATCCCATATCGAGAAATCAATCTACACCCCATTTGGGGAGCCCATATCAGGAAATAAGTTTACACTCATTAGGGGATCCCATATCGGGCAGTCAATATACACCCCATTAGGGTAACCTATTATGGACAGTCAAAATACTAATCAATCATGGGAAAATAAAACATTTCAAATCAACTCAAAATACAATTGACCAATTTTAGTTTTCAACATGCCTTTTTAATTTCAAAACCAAATCATAGTTTTCATAAAATTCACGCCCTTTCAAATCATCTTTCAACTTTATCCATTTTACTCAAGGACCAAAATCATATAAATTTCAAAAAATTAGTTTTTTAAATCAATCCATCAATTTTATCAAATTCTTCCAACAACTTCAATTTCATTGAAATTGGGGGGTTTTCATAAATTCTATACCAATTTTAAAATGAAACACCAATAATCTCAAATCCAGGTTTTTTAAAAATAATTTAAAAACCAATTTCAATTTAATCAATAAATTCAAGGTTTCAATTTAAGGGTAAATATTTATGGAACAACCTACCTTTAATCACAAAATCGAATCAATACAAAATAAAAAATAGGATTGTCCAATGAATAACAAAGGCGTAGGGGATCAAGAAACATAACCTAGAATCAATATAAATCAAAATTAATATTATATCCATCAATATCATGATGATCTATTAATATATAATGAGGATAGAAAAGGATATTTAAATAAAACCACAAGGGAAAATATATACTTACCCAAATGAGATCAAAGGAGATCAATTGTGATTCGATCCACTGAGAGAAGGGGTTTGAGAGACAAGAAATACTATAGAGAGGATAAAAAAGAAATGAAAACCAATTTTGGTAAAATTGGAGGTGTTATAAATATTAAACATGGGTCCTAAGATTTTTAATTAAAAAACCATGGGTTTAAAATCCCATTCACACGATTTGCTGGAGACGCCACACGATTGGTAGTAATTGTGCACCCTAATTGTGTGACCTTCATGGGATTATGTTTGGGGAAAATATTTTGGATGCATGGTTACTTTAATAGTGTTCCAACCATGAAAAATACCACTATTCAAAACCACATGGTTTGAGGGAGAGGTCACATAGTTTTGAAAAACCATGCACCTGCTTCTAGTGGAACATCCTTGGCCACACGGTTTCCTAGGCCAAACCACACAGTTTTCTCTAACCATTCAATAACCATTAATTTCCCCTTAAAGATATTTTTTTTTTCAAATTTCACCTAAAATAACTTGAAATGAACCTCAACTAAATTAAAACAAAAAAGGTTCAAAAAGTACATGTAAGAAGGTAACGAGATGTTACAACTATAAAGCCCATTAAGAGAATAAACAAAGCATAACATGAAGAAAGTATAACATGTTAGTCAATTTGAATTTTAATTGTAAATAAAAGGGATATGAATAATAATATTTAACAATGAGTCATGATACAACATGATATCTTAAAGGAAATATGGGATTGTGGAAACGATATTAAAGATGACATCATAAACATAGGTCAAGGATAACCACCAAGACATCATAACATAGTGGAAAAAGTCCCATAATGGATAAGGTTTACTCCCTCATCCCATATATGAATTATCATGATACTAAAACATTATCCAATTAATTGGAGAACTATATAATTTTGGGAACACCTATCGCTTTCATATCATGTACATACATAAGTGCGCCACATAGATCATTCAACATAAGATCATATTTCATCAAATTTAATCCCATAATTAAGGAGTGTGGAATTATTACATGAAATTACCAAATAAAATAAGTATATGTATGTCTAGGTGAATACCGTTGACTAGAAATGGTTATGGTATTTACAATACAAAGGTTTGGTATGGAAAAATCATAGGATAATTTTGACAACATAATGAGGGTACATAATGAATCATGGGAGGGATTAATGAGAGTAAAATGGGTCTCTCATAACTTTTAAATCATAAGGGAAGTAAAATAGATATGTAAAAACATAATCCAACATGAAAAATTGGGAATTATAAGGAATACGACAAAATGGGTGCTTGAATAAAATTTTGACATGGAAAAATCATAGGATAGTTTCAGAAACGTAGTAGAGGTAAATAATGAATAATGGGAGGGATTAATGAGAGTTAAATGGGTATATAATAACTTTTAAATCATAAGGTAAGTAATAGGGATGTGTAAAATCATATCGCATCAATAGGAATTGGAATAGAAAATGCATTACATAAAGAAGGTGCATAAATAAAGAGGAGAAGGAAATGATCCCTTACCTTGAGAGTGTGTTTCCAAAAGCTTAGGAATAAATTATTAAAAATTTGGGGGAACCTTGGGAGAGATATAGAGAGTAAAATTAATAATATAGTCATGCTAAAATATTTTAGAGTGAATATGAATGAGATATTGGTTGATTTTATATAGGAAAAGAGAGGGGAGTTTATTATTTTCCAAATTTAGGTTTTGGACTATATAAAAAAAGTAATAAAAAACAATAACCTTACCATGGTTTTACCATGGTTTCAAAAAAATATTAGTGGTTTTCAATATTTTATAAGTCCATGAACTATGAACATTAAAATAACACCCTTGTTGATGTGGAAGTGATTCATGTTTCCAAAGAGTTGATTTTAAAACCTTAAATAGAATATGGGTTTTGGATGATTCATAAAAGGTTTATAAAATCAATAAAATAACTTAAAAAAACATTATTTTAAATTTTAAATATATATTTGGTCGTTTATACCTTTTATGGAACAAATTACATCACTTTTGGGTCATTATGATGTCATAATACATATCATATATTTATACTATATTTAATTTTTACCCGAAAATTCTGCTGTCTCAGAAAATTATGAAAAATTTACCTTTGGATAATTTTGACATGATGATTCCAAAAATAATATTAATTTTATCCAAATTATTATATAAATATGATAAATTACACTTTTAAATTAAAATATCCATTTTTTGAAAAATATTGGTTTTTTGATAATAATAGTTTTCCGACCCTTATAAAAATTACATTTTCACTTTATAAAATTATATTATAATTCATTTACTATTTAATAATAATATTTTATTTAAATATCATTTATTTAAAAAATTTATGAATTCATCAAAAGGATTTTATTAATAAAAATTGCATATTACCAAAAAATAAAATTTGAGTTTTTTCGTATTAAAATATATATTTTATCAAAATCATTACTTAATAATTTATAAAGTAAAAAAAGGGATAAAGAAAATAATTATTTTATTTAAAAGAAAATATAAATATTATACTATTAGGTTTGGGATTCATAACCCCTTATTATAATAGAGAACACCCTAAGGAAAGGTGTGTGATGATGGAATTCTCATGGGGTGGTTTGATGAACACGATTTTAGCTGTGATATCGATAAGATTAAAATTATATCATAAATGGTTTATCTAGTGATTTAGTTGGTGGATCTTGGATTATGCTTGTTCAAAGAAATATACCATATATTATATCTCCCTAAAAAGCTCTGATAAATGGGTTTCATAGGGTACGATCCTACTGGTCGAGGCCATCACTTCTTTTGTCCATATCAATGGTAATTTATCACAAAATTTAATATATACTAATCATGAGATCACTGTTCAATGAATATATTATCAATGGTCATGATGATTAATGGTATTTTAAATTATACAGGATATATCCAAATAAGTTCATGTGTTTTCTATAACTATATTATATAATAGGGCATTTAATTCAGTCATAAAGGGGATTTCATTTATAAGAGTCTATGTCATTACATTATTCCCTCATTAAGAAATTTAAACTTATAAATTTTCATTTCATACACTAAAATAGATGAGGGTACTTCTATTTTATCACATCTTCTAGTTCCCATGACACTTCCTCAAAATTGTGGTTCCGCCATATCACTTTGACCAGGTGAGTTTTATTTTTTCATTGCACTTTGTCTCTACACTCTAAGATCTCCAATAGTTACTCCTCACATGAAATATCATTCTCTATTGGTAACACATTTGGATTAAGTACATGTGAGGGGTTTGGTATGTACTTTCTTAAGAGGGATACAAAGAATACATCATGTACTTGAGATATGTTTTGTGGGAGTGATTGTCTATAAGACACCGCTCTGATGAGATTATGGATATCAAAGGGCCCGATGTATCTAGGACTAAGATTTAAATTATTCTAAAACCTAATGAATTTATTCCAAGGAAATATACAAAGGAACATTTTATTATTTAACTCAAACTCTATGTCTCATAGATGATTGTATGCATAGATTTTCTATCATTTTTTTGAATATTTCATGTGATGCTAAATGGTTTGAATCTTTTCTACCATAACTTGGATAATACCAGGCCCTATTAGATTCCACTCTACAACTTAATCCCAAAATGTTGGAGTCCAAAAATTATTTTCATATAGAACCTCATAAGGTTCCATTTGAATTATAGAATGGAAAGTATAATTATATGAGAACTACACTAGGGAAGGTGATGATCCCAAAATCCTTGAAAATCCATTGAACACGATATTATCATATATTATAGGGTTTGAATGGTCCTTTCAGAATGATCATCCATTTTAGGGTGATAAGCAGTGCTGAATCTTAGATTTATATCCAATTATTGTTAAAGGTTTCTCCAAAACCTCAAGGTAAACCTCAGATATCGATCAGATACGATAGATATTGGAAATCCATGTAGTCTTACCACTTCCATTTTGTACATATTATCATGTTGGTCAAGAGAGAAATATTCTTTTTATATTAATGAAATATGCTGACTTAGTAAGGCCATCGACTACCAACCCAATAGAATTATTTCTGTTAGTTGTCCTGGGGGAGTCCTATGATAAAATCCATGGTTATGTTTTCCCATTTACATAATAGTATGGTAAATTATTTCACCATACCTTTAGACTTATTTCATTCCAATTTTAATTTCTAGAATACCTAGAATCGAGATGAAAACTCCACAATCACTCTCTTCATGTTACCCCACTATAAATTTTGCTTCAAATCTCTATATATATTAGTGCTTCCTAGATGAATAGATAAGGATGATCTATTCATATCATACAAAATTTTCCTCTTTATTTATGGTTTTTATGGGACACATATCTAGGTTCTAAACCTTAAAAATAAATCTTCAACAAATTTGATCTCCATAATATTTGTTACCTTCTCCTATATCAACTTATCATCTTTATGGACCTCATTGATTATCTAAAGAATAAATGGTTGAGTAGTTATTTTATAAATTTAGTATGGATATCCTTTTATTATTTCCACATTAATCCTTTTCATGCCCAAGAATATTAGATCCATTATAATCCTCATCATGGATAGAGTTATGATGTCCTTTCTACCCAGAGCATCTTCCACTTTTTTCACCTTATCGGGATAGTAATGGATTGAACAATATTAATCCTTGACCCGATCTAAGCACCTACATTGATGTATATTAAGCTCCTTTTGTGTAAATATATACTATATAATTTTATGGTTTGTATATATATCACACTTCTCCCCATAGAGATAATGTCTCCAAATCATTAATGTGAATATCACTACAGCTAA
Source organism: Viscum album (assembly GCA_963277665.1). NCBI lineage: Eukaryota > Viridiplantae > Streptophyta > Magnoliopsida > Santalales > Viscaceae > Viscum > Viscum album. Next base: position 1,529,836,364 of record OY728131.1, on the reverse strand, counting down.
TTCTAGATTATGAGTTGGGTAGTTTTTCTCATGGATATTTAGTTGGTAGGAGGAATATGCTATCACTTTTTCATTTTTCATGAGTACACAACCCAATACCCTTTTATATGCATCATTGTAGTTCAAAAATCCTTCCCCACTGGTGGGTAATGTGATCACATGTTCAGTGAATAGCCTCTTTTTCAGCTCTTTAAAATTTTCCTTACATTCATCATTATAGATAAAATTGATTCCTTTATGAGTTATCTTGGTTAGGGGGATTTATAATAATGAGAATTTTCTCATAAATCGATGATAATACATAGCTAATCTAAGGAAACTATGAATTTATATCACAGAGGTTTTTCTAGGACACCTTCAATCAACATCTTTTTTGAATGATCCAAAAATATCCCATTGATTTTGATGAAATTCCCCAGGAATGTTACTCGGTCCAAACAAAACTCACATTTATTTTAATTTTCATTCATTTTTTTCTTTCTACAAGGTCCTCAGTACAATATTCAGATGCTCCTCATGTCCCCCTTGATTTTTGAGTAGATAAGAATATCATCAATAAATACGACAAAAAATTTGTTGAGGTAATTGCTGAAGACTCTATTCATAAAATCAATAAATATTTATGGAGCATTATTGAGTCTAAATGAAATCACTATGAACTCATAGTTCCAATACCTTGTATGAAAACCTGTCTTGGGGATATCCTCCTCCTTCACCTTTATTTTATAATATATTGACTAAAGATCTATCTTAGAGAAATACTGAGCTTCTTGTAGATGATTGAACAATTCATAAATCCATGGAAAAGGATAATTTTTCTTTATCATGATCTTTTTGAGAACACTATAATCAATGAATAGGTGCATTGAACGATCCTTTTTCTTAACAAAGAGAACTGGTGCACCCCATAGTGAATCACTTGGGCATATAAACCCTTTATATAGATTCTCCTATAGTTGTTTCTTCCACTCATCATGTTAAATAATGACCAATCTATATAGAGTATTGGATATTTCCAAAGCCCCATGTATTATATCTATTGAAAATTCAACCTCTCGGCAAGGAGTAAGACCAGAAAATTATTTAGGAAACACATCAGTGTATTCCCTTACAACGGGAATGTCTTTAAGGAAAATTTCTTCCTTAGTCTCAATCATTTGAGATAGGTATTCTTTCTCACAAGGAAATAATATCCATGATTGAGATGTTGGTACTAAAAAATATTCACCTTCCTCCTTGAACTTTTATAGAATCAGAGGGTGATTCATGATACAAAGGGTTATTTCCTTCTCTCAATAATTTATATTGTCTCTATATGATTAAATCCAATCCATACCTAGAATAGCTTCGAATTCTGCTAAAGGGGGAATTAAAAAGTTCATTGGGAAGTTCATCCCACAAATTTTTATAGGGGATGATTTATATATTTGGGATGAAATAATTTCCCAATTTTCTATTTTCACTGAAAACTCCAATTCCATGATTTATGGTGGTGTTTGAATAATTCTACTAAACTTATGAGATAAAAAAGGATGTTTAGAACCGAAATAAAAAAATTTGATTAATATTATTGAAGGAATAACTATCATACCTGTCACCATTTCATTTTTAGGATCCAACTCTATAATTGTGATTGCATAAGCTCACCCTTTTTCTCTAGGCCTTGGGGGTTTCTTTCATCATTTTTCATTGAAAACCCTTGGCTTAGTGAATTGACTCGCATAGTGTCCTTATTCCTTATAGTTAAAACATTAGACCATGGGATGTGGGTTAACTAGACAATTCCTTTATTCCATAATATTAGTGGGTTTCTCATGTTGTTAGTCACTATCTAGGTACCCTTCTTTCCCCCACCTAAATCATTTCCTTGCCCACTTCAGGAATTTTTTGAGGTGCTTCCTCCCACAACTTTGACAAGTGGGATGTTGAAATTTATTTCCAATATTATATTTATCAATAATAACACTAGAAATAAACTCCACCTTCCACTTACTATCCCCATGAGACCCTTAAGATTCACTGGTCTCCATTTCAAATTTGAGGGCACATTAGACAATTTTCTCATAACAATCAAAGTACAGAATGGCTAAGGTCTTTCATAGACTCAAATTAAAACCACAAAAGAAGCAGTTAAATTTACATTTGGGGGTAATGAAAAAGCCATAGGTGTATCATGAAAGTCTCATGAAGTTTTCCTTGTACACCCTAATAGATTCATCATCCTTTTTCTTGAGTCTAAGAAATTACCTCTCTATTTTTATTTGGATAGTGCAAAGAAAATATTTATTGAAAAACATTTTCTAGAATTCCTTCCACTCCATCACCTTTATCTACTCCTTGTGCTTTGTATTCTTGATCAAAATATACAATTGATCAGATTCTTCTTCCATATGATAAAAATACAATATGACCTTATCTTACTTAGATCATTGAAGGATGGAGAAGATATTTTCAATATATTTGATCCATTATTCTGCAATTAAGGGATTAAAATATCCACTGAAAGTCAAAGGACTTTTTTGCATAAAGGTATTAATTGAAACTTTATCTTTATTAGGGGGATTTGGGAATTCATCTTGATTAAAGTTTCAGTTCAAAACTTGAGTCAATTGAGAAATTATAGTCATAAATTTCACGATTCCTACTCCCATCAGGCTGGGTATCTCATTTGTACATCCATCACATTTCCCCTCACATTTGTTGTTGACTCGGATCCTCCTATTTCCAACCATTGACTTGAATAAAGGGAAAATTAGGGATGATAATTTTTAAAATACATAAAAGGGAAACCATGAAAATTAAATGGATTACTCATAAATAACACATATTACTTAACCTATGAATTTATAGGCTTCAATCTATGTTATCCATGATCTATTTCTTGATATAAAATCTCATGGGAATTTTTGTTCCCTTAATAATGCTTCATAATGAGATTGTTAATTTACTAAAGAATATAACTTAAGAGTGTCAAAATAGGTGTGTAACAAGGACTGTTTTCATGCACCAATTCAGGATCAAGTCTAGATCAATACATTGTTTTCAGGTTTATTACCTCTAGGTACATTTGTGCTAAATCCATATCCACTTATGGTATCCAGACTGAGATGTATTTTCTTGGAAACCACTTAATATATAATTTAAAAAAAATATAGGGATGTTTTATTATGTTTAGTATTATACATGAGGATTTCATTAGAGTTTCCTAATCTTAATCACAAAAAATAACTATACTTTCCTTTGATAACAACTATGATGACCCATATATTTAATATATTTTTTTCAATATTTCTTACATAAAAGAACACTTAGTTAAACCCAGAAGATTGTGAAGCCCAATGTATTTAGAAATTAGGTACATAGAATATAAAATTGATACATGGATACAAAATAATTATTGAAAACTTACTTAACATGTTCTAAAATTCAATTTCTCTTTTAAAACTGTATGAGATAGCCTGAGGACATACATAAGAAAAGGGTGAGCTATAAATCCCAATAAGGGAATAAATAAAGAATAACATGATGAAAGTATTAAATGTTAGTTAATAGAAATTTCAAAAGGATATAAAATAGGTTAGAATCATAATCTTGAATAATGATTCATGATATAACATGATAGAAAAAAGGAAACACAGGAATTCAACAACAACATTAAACATGACATCATAAACATAGGTCAAGGCTAACAACCAAGATATAATAACATGGAGAACAATGTAACATAATGTATTAGGTTTAATCGCTAATACCATACATTATTTCTCATGAGACTAAAACATTACCCAATGCATTTAAGCTCTATATAATTCCAGGCACACCTGTTGCTTTCATATCTTGTACATGCATAAGTGTTCCACATTAATCATTCAACATAGGATCATATTTCATCCCATTTAATCCCATGATTATGGAGTGTGGAATAAATTCATATAATTACCCAATAAAATAAGGATAATTATGTCTAGGTAAATACTATTAAGTTTAAATGGCGATGATATTCACAATACAAATGTTTGTCATTGAAAAATTAGAGGATAATTTCGGTAACATAACGAGTGTACACTATAACGACCCATACTTTACATACATTATTATTACTTCAAAATTGAAGCACACTTATTACAACATATAACAATACCATGAAAGGACCGTATAGGTATAGTGTCTTTAGAAACTGGAAAGCATAAACAACTGGTTCATAAAGCATCTACTTTGCCTCCCATTTATTTCATCATATCTAGAGTCCCTTTTTGGCATATTCTACTTAATAACCTTATTCCTAACCTGGGGAAATAAAACATACAAAAGGGTGAGCTCAAATTCTCATTAATAGTAAACAAAAGAAATATCAATCACATCATATACATAAGCACATAACTTTTGGAAATCTTAACCTGAAAAAGAGATCATAATTTCATAACATGGGATAAATCATAGTAGTGAAATGTAATCCCCATAATCATAACTTAAAACATGAAACGTTTTGGAATACGCACATAATCATTGAGAATCATTTCTTGTTAGTCAAGACTCATTGGAAAGACTATCTTAGTGGACAAAGTCCACTTCTGAACTGAGTTCACTCCTCGTTTCAGTCCTATTTCACTGAACCGGTTTAACCTGCCGTTCCAGCCATGTCTATCTCATGAGATATAAAATATTTACCCAATGAATTGGAGGGAGATATAGGTACCACCCATATCATAATGATACCATTATTATGTGTGCCACAAAATCAGAAAACCATACATCATAGCATAACCCATGTAGTAAAAATAGGAATCTTAAACATCGTGACATCATAAAACGATTCATATAAGATAAATGAATTCATAAAAAAATAATTCCATCACAACATAATCAAATAAATGTAATAATAGTGATAAAACAGAACCCTTTATTATCTTATATGGAAAATAATTTTGATAAAACACTTGAACTCCATTCTTGAGGAAAATATCCTTTCTGCTTCAAAAACACTTTTCCTTTCTTAACATGTCGTACAATTATAAACTAAAAGAAATTGATTAAAAATAAACTTGAAAACTTGTAAAGGAATCTTATTGGAAATAATGTTTTAAAAATCCATTCATGCCGTATAAGTTAAAAAAAACATTCTTCGTACTTTTGTCGGAAAAGTCAAAAAGTACCTCGTACGAAAAATGACAAAGATTCCTTTCACATCCTTTACTAAAAACTCACCGAAGGGTAAAATTGGATTTAAAAAATTTTAGGTGGATGGAAATAATATTACATATTGAGGAAACATGGATGTGGATGATAAAATACACCCCAGTAAATGCCAAAGTATAAACAATCTCGGATAAAAATGAGATTGTGATATTTCCCTTACCTTAGGTCTGATTTGCCTCATAAGTGTCCGAACCTCCTATATAATGATTTAAATAATGTTATTGACTTATTATAGAATCATAATTATTGTTATGATGTCATATATGGTCACATTCTTAGCTTCTTATTAGTAATATTTCATTACAACTTGTTATTCGGGTGTTTATTACTTTTTGTTCTTATGCGTGTTTTGTCGAATAAATTATTATTCTTATCTTTAGGTTATAGATACCTCATTTCCAGAATGTTATTAGTTTAATATATATCATATTCATTCATTAAATTCATTTATATAATCATTATGCAATGAAGATCATGTAGAATGAGTCGCATCACATTGTGGAGACGGTATTCCGTACGTACGCACGAGCGATGATATCGTTCCCATGATCATGGAATTGTACTGGAGTGTATGTATACTATTTCAGAATCAATATCACTTTAAAATAATCATATATAGTCATTATTTACACCATTATACCCATCCAAGTAAGGTGGTGGTGTAAAGTAGATTACACCACGACGTGGAGATGGTATTCCGTACGTACGCACGCGCGGTGATTTCATTTTCCGTAGGATGGATAGATGGTGAAATAGGGTTGTTTCATAATTATAATAACATATCAGTATATGAGTGATACTGATGTTATTACTTCATAATGAAACAACTAAATAATAAGAAGTGGAAGAAGAAATAAAGTTGAAATAATCGGCAACAGACATTACCTCTTCTTTGAAGTGCTTCTTTGAGACCTCCTTTTAGGGTACTAAAATTGGTCTTTGAAGAAGACCAGGACCTCTAGGATGTCTCTAGGAAAGTGGAGAGGAGAAAGTGGCAGGGGTTGTCCGAGCTTGAAGGCTCAAAGTGGTGTGATGAAGATAGGGAGGAGGTGCCCTTTTATAAGGGAGGAGAGGGGCACCTTTGAAATAACTAAAAATATTATTTTATTATAAAGCCAAATTAGGTTTTAAATAGCTCCAAATTGATTTATTTCGAAGCTAAGGTGGGTATGGGTAGAAATCCTCTCATACAATAGAATTTAGACAAGTTTAGGTTCCTATTTTGACCTTATCATTTAGATTTAACATTAAGTTAAATAATTTTACTTTTACTGTGTCTTCTTGTGTTCTTACACTATAAGGTTAATAAACTTACTATAACAATCCAAACGAACCCCAAGTTGTTTATTATTAATATATATAACCTTATCTAAGTCATTTGGCCGAACCTTAGATTTTTAGGAATAAAATAACAATTAATAATATAATATTTGTTTTAAAAACTATTTTATGTCAATTTTGACACTATTTAGTAATTGATTTTTGTGAAAATCATAACAGAATGATTAGTTCGAACAAAGTTAATTAAATCAATAATAAGATGTCATATTAACCTATAAAATTAGTGGAATTCATAAAAAGTCTCAAATTACATTTATTTGGGTATTTATAACATCAATTATGTCAATATTTCATTAATAAGATAATTACTGCATCATCTTTGTGTCATAAATAAATTAAATTATTTAGTGTCTAAAAATTACAAATAAAATACCATTATGTAGGAAATCTTTTTATCTTTCTAATTAATATTTATAGTTGAATTTATCTTATATATAACCTTATATTAAAAATTATTTACTTATTAAACTTTGATTTTAACTATTTTAACCCTTCTTTAAATAAATTAATAATAAATGTCCTAATATAATCCAAGTGGGCCTAAATGGTCATATTTTATTCCTAAGTTTGTTTTTGGTAGAATTACACTTATCCAATAGAATTAGGACATGTGTTAGGGTAATAATAATATCATTTTTACCCTTAATTACCCTATTTACTTTTAACCGTGGTAAATAAAAGTAAAAAGTTACTATTCACCAAAAATTATTTTCATCTCATTAAACCACATTTTACTTACTGACATCAATCATGTCTCTCGGATTTTTGAAATTCCACTCATAGTAGCGGTAAAATTAAGTTTTATGAAAAATTCAGTTTTTTAACTACCACTTAGTGGTTTCACTATTCATCAAAAATTGAAAGTTTTCAGAAAAATACCAAAATTTCACCCTAGGATAATTTCAATATTCCGAATCCAAAAATGAAGTCCATTTTGAAAAATAAAATTTATAAAATTTCAAAAAGTGGTTATTACTATTCATAACGGCTAGTTTAAATAATATTTTATTAGCATATCATTGTTTAGTGAAACTCGGTATTGCGTATGACGCAAGCTATCGAGGAAGGTCACGATTTCGTGTAAAGCAAGCCAAGCAAGTGTTGTGTGTAGAAAAAGATTCCTTTGATGATTTATATAACATAAAAGTCTCGGGTGTTACATACACAATGAATCACGGGAGGGACTAATGAGAGTGAAAGGGAAATATAATAAATTTTACATCATAAAGGAAGTAAGAGGGATATTTAAGAACATAATACAACATGAAAAATTAGTAATTAAAAGGAATAATACAAAAGGGTGCTTGAATAAAAGTTTGGCATGGAAAATCATAGGATAGTCTTGATGACATAACAGGGGTACATAATGAATAATGGGAGGGATTAATGAGAGTGAAAGGGGTTTATCATAACTTTTAAATAATAATGAAATTAATATGGATTTATAAAATCATATCCTATAAATATTAATTGGAATAAATATGAATTACATAAAGAAGGTTCTTGAATAAAGAGGATAAGGAGATGATCCCTTACCTTGGGAGGGTGTTTCCAAAAGATTTGGAGGAGTTTCTTGAGAGCCTAGGGGTACACTAGGAGGGATATGTAGAGAAAATAGAAGATTATATTCATGATAAAATGGGTTTTAGTGAATAATAATGAGATATTTCATGAGTTAATATAGGAAAAAATATGAGAGTTCTTTATTATTTTCCAAATTTAGGTTTTGGACTCTACAAAAAGGAAATAAAAACCACAAAACTTCCCATAGTTTTTGCCCATAGTTTCTAAAAAATAGGAGTTTTTTTAATTATTTTATAAGGACATGAATCTATCAAATTAAAATAATACCCTTAGTGGTGTGGAAGCGAGCTATGTTTACAAATAATTGATTTTAAAACCTTAAAATATAATATAGGTTTTGGAGGATTCATAAAGGGTTTATAAAATTAATAAAATAAACTCAAAAAAAAATATTTTAAACAATAAATATATATTTGGTCATGGATACCTTTTATGGAAAATATTACATAACTTTTGGGTCATTATAATGTCATAATATATATGATATATTTATAGCGTATTTAATTTTTACCTGAAAATTCAACTATCTCAAAATATTATAAAAAATTTAACATTGGATAATTTTTTACATCATGATTTCAAAAATAATATTTATTTTATAAAAATAATTCTCTAAATATGATAAATTACACTTTTAAATTAAAATCACCATTTATTGAAAATACTAGTTTTTATTATAATAATAGTTTTCTCACCCTTATAAAAATTACATTTTAACTTCATAAAAATATATTACCATTTATATAATATTAAATAATAATATTTTATTAAAATATAATTTATTTAAAAAATTCATAAATTCATAAAAATGAATGTCTTGATTGTAATTGTATATTACCCAAAAATAAAATGTTAGTTTTGTCATATTAAAATATAATTTTTATAAATCTCATTAATTATCATTTATAAAGTAAAAAATAAAGAATAAATATAATCATTATTTTATTGAAAATAAAATATACATATTCATACTGTTAGGTTTGAGATACATAACCCTTATCACACCAACGAACGACCTAAGGGTAAGGTGCGTGATGATAAGATTCTAATGGGGTGGTTTGACGGGCATGGTTTGGGCTGTGATCTCGATGAGTTTGAACTTGTACTGTAAACTATTTCACTATTTATTTAGTTTTTGGGTCTTGGCTTAGCCTTATTCAAGGTTAAATCCCATAGATACTATCTCCCTCAAAATCTTTGATAAATGAGCTTCATAGGGTATGATCCTACTGGTCGATGCCATTGCTTCTTTTGTCCATATCAATAGGACTTTATCATAAACCTTAATATATACTAATCATATGATCACAATTCAACAACTATATTTTCAATGGTCATGATTATTAATGGTCTTTTAAACTCTACATGATATAGTTAAATAATTTCATGTGTTTTCAATAGCTGTATTATATAATAGGGCATTGAATTCAATAACAAATGGAATTTAATTTATAAAAGTTCATGTCGTTACATTTTCATGCTTGTGAGTGGAGAAAACAATGAGACTAGAATATACACAATCAATATTAAAAAATACAGGTAATGAGAAATCCATTTTATAAATGGAAAATATAATAAATATAAGTTCTATTTTTAAGGTTGGAATGAAGTAAATTTAAAAGGAGATATATGAGATACAACCTTTGGGATGATCATTAAATACTAACCACTATTTCACTGTTACTTGACCATAATTTGACTATTGGGAATAATCATTATGTATCTTTTATAAATACCCAGTGAATATTAAAAATAGTAAAAATTTCATATTTAAATGGAAATTTCTAATATATAAATAATAATGTATTAATATTCTTAACCATTTAATAAAAAATACTTCATCTACCTCAAACATGAAAATTATAATTTAGTTGCAGATTATTTTCTAATTAAATATATCATATTTAGAAATCTATTTTCATATAATGAACTTCAAATTTGGATTCCGGGTGTTGGAATTAGTTTATGTTGAAATTGTGTAAATTTTCATAAAAATTAAAATATATAGGGGAATAGTGAAATGCCATAAAATTAATATAAAGTGTTATAAGACAAGTGTTCCAAAATAACATGCATGATGTGAGTAAGGCTCTAGGTATATTACATGACTAATCTACAATTCATAGTCATAGGAATAATCACCATTATTAGTATTGATTAAAAATAATATTCTATTCAATTTTTTTTATCCAAATGTATTCAATTTTTTATTTAAAAATTCCTTCCCTTTTACCTATAAATATACACCTCTCTACCCATTTCTTCTCACTCAAAATTCAGATTTACTCTTGATTTGTCACTCAATTAATCTCTCTTAGAGACATCTCTTAAATTTAATGAAACTTAAAATCCCAAAAGGATTACATCAAAAGATAGAAACTGAATGAAGGTATGACCCCCCCCCCCGATTTCCTATTTTAATTTTTTTTGTAGTAGCATTTTCAAATTCAATCTATTATTTAATTATCATTTTATATCCATTAAAGTACTATCCATTTGATGTTATATTCATATGATTTTCTCATTTCCTCTTCTTATAATTCATTGATAAGTTCCTAAAGACACTATGATAATTCATTTTCATTTTAACAATACCATTCCACATATAATTATCAAAATCCATAAGCATGCTATATATTTGTAGTATTATGAATATGTAATTTATAATAGGTAGGATATGTTTAATCAGACTAATATATAACTGGTTCACCCTTTACTATGCCCCTAAGGGACCAATACTTGTATAAATATAGTGAATATTTATTATTGATTTCTACAATAACAGGAGTACTTTCTTGAATAGTTTTTTTTGTGTCCAATGTGAATAAAAAAATGTGTTACATAAACCTAATTTCTAAAGGGGGTTTATCCATAAATATTTTTTTTATCTCACTATAAAAAACCCTTTTATTTCATTTTAAGGGTTTTAAATAGGGATAATAGTGGGTGCCCATTTATCAGGTACCTGGTCCTAACTGACCTGATTAAATCAGGTTCATGTATCCTTTAATCAGGTTTTAGTTTAATGGAGACTACCTGATTATTATTTAATAGGGTTTGAGTATCAGTGTTTGGTACCAATTTTTTTATACTATATTTAATTAATTTTTTTATTTTGATATGGGTTTTGGGTATTCAGCGGTACTGTATACAGATCAGGGCAATAACCAAAGTAGGGTGGGTGGGTGGGTGGGGGGGTTACAACATGCAGTGGTGCTGGAGAAATTGGTTGATGATGGTGGGGAACATTATGGATTATAAATTCTTGAGTGATCCAGGCTATTTCCAATGTGGGATAACATCCATACTATACCACATCATAAAAATACTCGGACATGTGAGGCTTTATAAGCCTCAACATGCCCTGCCTTCCATAAGTAGCCCTGTTGTTCCCTACACCTGCACCACCCCCATTTTGGCTACCACACTACCTTGTTCATGGTTCCATCGAAAACCCAACATATTAAATTTTATAAAAACATAAAAAATAAAAAATCTGAATTAAATGTAATACAAATGCGTTGGATTATTTAAATGAGAAACATTTTGTTAATAAAATTATATTTCTGATGATAATTATCCATTTTTAAGTGGGTTAAGTTTAGGGTTAGAGTAGTTATTATCTAAATGGGTTTGGGGTAGGGTATCCCAAAAAAACTAGGTACTCGACCCATTTCCATTCCTAGTTTTGAAGGAATTTTTCATGCCTAAATATAGGATTAGAACTATAAAAATCCCAATAAAACATGATCATTCCATGAGATATTTAAGAATAATAACATAAAATATGAAAATAAAACCATACCATTGATGCCAAATATTCAAAAACCATAATTGAAGAAGACCAATTAATAAAAAAAACTTTTTATATCTGAAGTTATCCATCAATTGTAAAGAATATTGTGTTTTGAAGGGATCTAAAAACACTTGTTAGAACCAAAAAAAGTGATTAAGAAAACCAATCCAATGTATAACCATGCTAGATATATGAAAACACATGTACTAAAAATTAAGAAGCTATAAATATGTGTACCATACACCATTACAACCACCACACCAACTTTATAGGGATTAATTAAGACCACCAAAAGGAAACCTAAAAACTCCCTTATCCATGATGTATCCATGGGCTACTGAATCGATCATCATATAAGCAGGATCCTCCATCTCACAATGACATGCCAATGACTCACTAGGTAATGGTGGAAGAATAAGGGAACTATGGGTAGGAAAGTTTTGATCAAGCTAGGGGATGCTTACTTACACTCACTATCTCATGGTGAACCCATTTTATAATTCTATTAAGGACACTCCTCAGGAGTTCATGTTAGATTTAGGTGTACAAAAATAGTATAAAAACTAGGGAAATTAATTTTTTACATTGGGATCGATTTTGTGATGCTATCTTCAATGGGGATATACCTAGTTATTAACCCAGGTATATCATGTAATTTTAATAAGAATGAAAATAAAAATCAAAACCCTAAATAAATATCAAATCCACACCTCATTCTATTTTGATTGAATGGATGTTTTTCTCAGTAATGGTGATCATGACTTAAAGGAACCAAATTCAAAACCTTCTAAATCATCCACACACATTTCAAAATACTTATTGATCATTGAATTTCAAAATTATGGTGCTAGAATATAGAATAAAATATATTTATTTAGATATATAGTATTATCCATGTGGAATATCCCACTTATATCTCTCTTAATATATCCTATTCATTCATGAAAGATCCCAAACTTAACTATTGTATCTTATATATCTAATTAAATATACTTCTTATCTTCACATGATGTCTCTTATATTCCAAATATATCAATTCCACATGTGATGATCCCATATATATCCCCCAAAATATCACCTCATTCTATCCAAGAGAGAGCAAGAGTTTTGGCCAAACAAATGTATATCTTCATACCTTTCTCTATTTGAAATTTTTATACTCATATCTTTATATATTAGATATATATTACACTTTAAATTAGACATGTTATGCATGGAATCCATGTTCCACTATCTACTTTAAATCTCCCATAGAAAAATATCATAAATCATGCACAAAGAGATATGTATGAGATGTTGTATCTATGTAGATATAAACTTTATAGTGTAGTCACTGTTATGTGGTGAAACTCAAAACTCTTTATAAAAATAACTGAGCACCTATCTATTTATATTGTACAACTAGAATCCTACATTGAAATACTTCACAAGCCATCAAACTTGATCCCCTATAATATTGAGATGCTTTATGAAATAGAATATCATTATATTGTAATCGTGCCTCATGAAAATGATCATTTATACTTCATCTTCAATGAAAAAAAAGAATATTCTCTATGTTTTCAAGGTATTCAAGATACCTTTACACAGCCTCTATGACATCCTAGATCAGATCACCAGATAACAGTAGTCGAACCAGTTGGCCACATGTCCTCAAGCACACCTCTCCATACACCATAGGATGCCAACTAGCATCGAGGGTTTAAGGTTCTATAGTGGGGAGACTATACACTCATAATCATAGTGGAACATAGTAGTAAACAATATATAAATAATAAACAGAAGAAATAATAATGGAAAAGACAGTGGAACGAGTATAAACATATGATCCATAAATAATCAACTCACAATATGGAATAATAACATATTCAATAATGATGTCATGCCTCTATAGAAAAGAAAAATCATACATGTGAGAAGGTATACAAAAGAATCAAAAAGACCAAAAACTATCCTATAATTCCAGGCACTAGCTCAGTCATTTACTACAAGCTCCCATCCCAATACAATAAGTCACACGTCTATAATTGGATGCTTCCCGCTATCCACACCTATAATCAAATAATATGCCCGGGTACCATTGGAATCTCAGATATGGTGTGAGATAAACTTAGTAGGACATCACCAATGGTGCCTATACAAATCCATCATGTGAATATAAATCGTAATAGTGTGCAGGTATATTAAAGTAAAATAATAAATAAATATAACTCAAGTCAAAGTCAAGTTCCTTATGGGATACTATTCGACCAAACCTACTTTAGCCTATAATGGCTATCTCTGAGAACATGTTTATTTAATCATTTAGTCAAGGTATTATAGAACATAATACAAGTGACCATAAAAAATAATGATGATAATAATAGAAAGTATCCGGGTGGAATCAAGGAATCATTGAACATAGAGGACCAGACAAGCTCACAATACAAAACCATGCATCCTAAAAATAAGGGATAAGTGTAATCCAAGGGGTATATATAATGAATTCCACTGGAAATATCTCAAAATAAGTGCATGGATCAAATCCAAATTAAATCCTAGTCTAATCATGACTAGAGCCTAAGAAGATTAATCTAAGGTGTCACATGTCCTAATACATCACACTAAATCCAAGGAGTGTATTTAAGGCATTATAATATCTGAAAAAAGTGTTAAGTGAATCATCAGTACAATGCTGAGTCATTCATGTAATAAGGAAAGGAATAAGTTCCAAGGTGGGTATCTCCCTTGGAAACCTGGTCAATGAATCAGAATGGTATCCTATGAGTGCTCTGGGAATTCCCTTAGGAATCCAAGGCAGGCTCAAGTCTAACCATTTCTATAAATATGAAAAAAATTCCATATGTAATAGGAACCATATAATAATTTTCATATATAATCATAATTAATTACAGGTTATGTAATAATCATTCCAATTTCCATTCATTAGGTTCATTCTAATACCTTTCATCAAAAGTGACGTGGTCAATAAGGACATGCAACCAATTTCCAACTCAATTACAATTGATCAAGGAAAAGTTATATATATATACACTTTCCATTTAATGTTTTAAAGATTTATTTATTAAGTTGGAACACTTACCTTTTCAAAGATCAAGTCAAGTGCACCTAAACAATGTATCGGGTAATCACAATATAGGCTACTAATGACATAAAGGAGAATGCACCCAACTTGTGGTGGTTAACATTGAGGTCTCAATTTCAAATGATGTAAATAGGTGTCATTAGGGACTTATAATACAAACTAGATAACTTAAATCAATGTATATTAAATTTAAGATTGAGGTTTGATGAAACTAGCATGTTCACAACAATGATAATTTATCAAAAGTGACACTTTAAGAGAAAAGTCATACAACACATTCCTTATTCCCATAGTAGATTCCTCATCTAATATCAAACCTTAGTTTAGCTCAAGTTGATAGAAAATTTAAGAATAGATGACTAACCTGAAATTATAGAATATGATATTACACCAAAATAGTGAAAAAATGACAAGATAAACAAGAGAAATAAGGAATAACACCTAAGATCTTACTGAGAGGGATCCAATGGAACGAATTATGGATCGATTGGAAGTTTGAAGAATAAGAAATTCCAAATACTAGGTTAGGTAATCCATTGAGATCTCAAGGATGATAAGGCACTTCACGTTGGAAATATGAGGGGAAAGGGTGAGAAAAATATAAATAATTTAAGTAAAAAATTGTCTTTTTTCCAACTTTTAAAAGGGTTCATGGTTCTCCAAACCGTTTTCTAACCATGTGCACCCTACTACCCAAGGAGCACACCCAACAAAACCTACAATTCATCGTTATAAAAACCATTCACCGATCGCTCACACCCTTTGTATCAACCCCACATGGCCAAAAATACCTTGCACATTTTAGAAAAACCATGTGTCACCCTTATAGGTTAGTAAGGTTTGAGGGGAATGATTAGCACTAACTATATTCTAGTCATGTTCCATAGCTGATTCCTTTAAAAACCAGAGCTATGAGCTCCGAAAAATCCCCAGATGCTTTTGAAACCTTCCTTAAACCATATGAAACATTTATAAGGACATAATTAAATATTTAAACTGAAAATTAAAGTTTCTATACTTCTAAGAAAAGGTGGGTTCTTACATCCTACTCCCTTAAAGAAAATCATCTCCGATTTTCCCTTACAAAGGTATTAAAACCTCATATGAGAATAACTATGACCATTGAGCATGTATATTATCCTCTCTCTCCCAAGTCTTATCCTGTACATGGACATACATCCATAACACCCATACTAGAGGGATGGACCTACCTTGTGGTTCCTTCATGCTCTGATCTATGATACAAATAGAATACTCCTCAAAAGAAGCATCGAACTATAGATAAACATCCTCATGATCAAACGTATGAGATGGGTCGACATAATATCAGTGAAGCTATGATATATGGAAGAAGTTGTGCATGGATTAATAACTTTTAATAAGAGCTATCCAATAGGATACCGGTCTGACTCTATCCAATATCTAAAAATGTCCAATGAACCTAGGAATCGTCTTATATTACCTTCATATCTATATATGCACCATTCTAGGGGAAACATGTAAGAAAACACAACCCCAAACTCAAACTCTAGAGGTTATAAATGATTAATAACATAAGATTTATATCTATAATGAGCAGTAACCATATGATTCTTGATGAGTTGTACCTACTCCAAAGTCTCCTAGACGAGACAAGGTCCTATTAGCACTACCTCTCCTTCCTCTATCTAGAAAAGTGGTGATCGACACAACCTATCGTATAAGGCCTCATAAGGATCAATCTGTATGGTCACCTAATAACTGTTATTGTTGGTGAACTAGAAAATAAGTATTTGTTTCTACCAAGAACCTCTAAAATCAAAGACACATGCTTGAATCATGTCCTCAAAAAACTCTATTGTCTGCTCTGATTGGATGTCAGACTGAGTGTGGTAAGTTATACTCAGAAGTACCTATATACCCATTATTTTCTATAAAACCTACTATAAAATTGATGTGAAATGATCATCCCTATCAAAAATTATAGTATGAGGAACCCCATATAGGCATAAAATCTCATGGATATGCGGTCTCCTCATATTATCCACCAAGAAGATATCTTGGATAGAAAGGAAGTGGGATAACTTCATCAGTCTATCCATGAATACCCAAATCATGTCTCTACCTAGAGGTGAACTTGGTAAACTAGTCACAAAATCCATCATGACCTCATCCTATTTCCATTCCGGGACCAATAACAGCTACAACAAGCCAGCAGGTCACTAGTGCTCCACCTTCACCTACTGACCAGTGGAACACCTGGTGATAAAACCTATAATATGTAATTTCATACTAGGAATCAAATACTACCAGTAAATATCATGACATATCATGGAAATCTCTAGGTTCACTTTCCATTGTGAAACATGAGACTCACACATAATTTTCTCTCACATATCTATAGGCGCCCAAATACTCCCATGTATAAATAGGATGTCATATATATTGACTGAATAATCTAATAGTGGGTATATACCTAAAATAATCTCCCTCATGACCAAACCTTTATGATATGAGAACTACATCCTCTTTAATCTATCTAGGAGTGATGAGGCTACCACTAAGGCTGTAAGAAGAGTACATTCACAACTTTCCTGAACCTCCAGATGTATCCTAGTAAGAATATCCATAAAACTCCATTCATAACTGGATTCCTAAAAACCTTGTGTTTGATCCTTCCATATTAGAGCATAAAAAATTTTATTACCCTTTATAGGAATATAGGAAAGATCAAAATCGAAGGACTGAAGGAATTAAACTCATCTTCACTATCTGAGGTTCAAGTCATGATGTGTGAAGATATACTTGAGGATTTTATGTTACATATATACCACAAATAACTATCATAAAAAATAGTGTCTCCAGCAATGTATGGAATAAAAAAATGCTACTAGATAAAGATCATGAATCAGGTAGTTATGCTTATGAGGACTCAACTTCTAAGACTCATATGCAACAAATTAACCTTCTTTCATAAAAACTGCACCTACACCGATGTCCGAGGCATCAAAAAACACTGTATAAAATCTTCCAGGCTTAGGTAGGATCAGGATTGAGGCTACAATAAGTCCTCCCTTCAACTCTTAAGAATATTCATTGCACACTTTAATCCATATAAACTTGACACCCTTCATGGTCAAGCCTGTAAGTGGTGCTTACAGAAAGGATAATTCCTTTATAAAATACCTATAATATAAAGTAATCTCCAAGAAAATCCATACATAAAATAAATTATTGGGATAATACCATTAAACTATGACCCTTACCTTCTATAGGTCAATAGATAATCCTGATTATGATATAATATGACCCATTAAGTGAACCTTGTTGATCAAAAAGTGGAATTTGGTGAGTTTGGAATACAAACTATGCTCTCTCAGTGTAATCAAAATGATATATTGGTGTTTAGAATGATCATTTTGAGTCTATAAGTACACCAAGATTTCATCCATGAACACCACAATGAAGTAATCCAGGTACAAGTGGGAAATCCAATTCATCATGGTCATAAAAACAACGGGCACATTCGTAAGACCGAACTGCATAAGTAAATACTCATAAATACCATACTTATTATGAAATGATTTAATAGGTATGTTTGAAGGTATAACATAGACCTAATGATAACATAACCTTAGATCAATCTCCGAGAATAACCTAGATCCTCATATCTAGTCAAAAAGATCATCTATGTGAGGCAATGGATACCAATTATTAAACATAACCAGGTTCAACCATTAATAATCCATGAATATTCTAAGGGTTCCATATGATTTCCTAGTGAAAATAACAGGTAAACCCCAAGGTGAGGTATTGGGTTGGATAAAACCTTTATATTTTAAGACCTCTAGCTACATATTTATCTCTTTCAACATAGTAGTATCCACCTAGTAAGGAGGAATTGATACTGGTGATGATCCTAGAACTAGCTCAATAAAGAAATCCACCTCTCTCTTAGGAGGTAATATAGAAAAATTATAGGGAAATACATCCACGAAAAAATCTACCACAAGAGAAAAATCATCCTGACATATTCCTTAATAAACCATATAAAGGCTAGCCATTTAGGTTATCACTCCACCCAGCCCATAATTCTCTGGTCCAACTCTACTTTCCTGGACATACCATTCACCCATGCAAATATAAATATTTCCCTATGGTGATGTAAAAAATACCCCATAGTGATAATATTCCATATAAGAATGATAGTGGATAAATTAGTTCATTTTGAGAATGACATCGGAGACCGTCATCTTAAGGATAAAGAGGTCCCATAAGAAATGATAACTACCTACCTTAAGGGGGAATTTATTACACTGGAATACACTCTCTGATTGAATTCTCAATGGAGTATCAAGTGTCATCACACCAGAAAATTATAGAATTTAAAGCCCAATATTTTCCACAATTGATACATAAATAAAGGAGTGTGAGGCACCTATATCGAACAAAGTTGATACGATAGTAGAGGATACTATAATAGTACCTCATTCTGTAATGTTCTGCTCCTCAGGTATCTTCTATACTATGTGAAACTAGACTGATCCATGGACCTGATCTAAAAATGGACTACCCTAAGTAGGTCCACTCTATTGACACTGAAAAATAGAAGTTTGGATACCATGACCATGACCTCCACCTTATCCTAACCCATTGGTGCAACCCCAGCTCCCCGCCCGATGTGAAGCTACTAATCCTAACCCAGAAGGTGAAGATGGCATGAATCCTCTCCTATTGGGAACAGATGGGAAGGTACAGAATACCTCATAATATAGCCCATTAGGACATATTCTTTTAACTCAATTGGGTTCTTACAACACCAAGTCTTTAAGTGGACTTTCCTCCCACACTGATGGCATCCTATTGAACTGCCTAAGAAAATTCTCTGGATACCGCTTCCCTTCTAAGAAATCTCATGATGATGTTTCTGGATATTGGAGGAACCACTACTCTGTCTTGGTACTAATCCACCATTCCCTTTACTATCAACTTCCCTCAGATTTTATTCAATGATAAGGGTTTGATTCACAATCTTTGAGATGGTATCTAGACTAAAGGCATTTACCTACGATCAGATGGTGTACCGAAGCCCATACTTGAAGTTCCTTTCCCTAGATAGCTCCTCTCCAACTAGGGTTGGTTCAAAAATGCTTAAGATTATTAAAATTAGTTCAGTATTAAATGAAATACATGGTTACCTATTCCAAGTTCACAAAATATTTCTATATATTACCTGTCAATGTCTCTAGGAAGAAGAAGTTATAGAAAATAGATTTGAAATCCCTTCAAGTCATACCCTAGTGCTGATCATCCTAATTTAGAACATCCCATCGATGCTTGGTGGAATCATGAAGCATGTAAGTGATGACCTTCAATCTTCTCTCGATATGTGTCTCAAGGTTCTTGAAAATTTATAGCATGTCCTCCTACCACAACTCTACAACCTGAGGTCTTCCATCCTGTAAACATGTGGGTGGATACTACTGCTAATACTCACACATCAATTATACCATAAAAGAGGCATATCACAGAGCTCCCCACATAGTCTGAATAAGATGCATGAATCCATCTATAAATTTGGAATCATCACCTACATTGAGGATAATAGTAGGCGCAACAGGTGGACCTACTGGATATAACATTGGTGGATGATGGCCCACCACCTTTGAAGCATGATCATCACCACCCTCCTAGTTCACGACTCAAGGACATCATGGTGTCATAACTCTAAAAATTCCAAGAACATTCCTCAGATAATATATAACACAATAACACTATAGAAACAATAATAAGATAGGTACAATAATTCCTATATAATAATCACACCCCTCTACCTACTCATAATGCTAGGTTTGGGAATCATATAAGATTGAGATAAAACACTAGAGATACTACCTACTACCCACTACTATGATTGGGTCTGGGTCAATTCCTTTATTTTATGTTAAGATTACGGTATACAATGTGTCAATTGCAAATTATAGAGGAAAACACCCTTTAAATGGATTTTGGAATCACTATTTAATGGTGACTATATTTAAATTAAATATTTAAAATTATTATATTTACATAATAGTGCAGTTAACTGAAGTACCAATTCCAATTTATACAAGTTCATTCTTTATAAATTTCAATTAGTATTTCATATAACTACATGAAAACATTTATATTTGGTAAGAGAATATAACAGGTAATTTAAGATGATTTTACTAGATGAATATTCATTCCAAATTTATTGAGGTACATGAACTCTTCAAATTAAAAATGAAATTAATATATTCAAAATCAAATAAAATTTCAGTATATGTAACCTTAGTCACATAACTCAAACATTTAATAATTTGTTAGTTAAAGTTATATCATCAAACTATATGAGAAAACACCATTTAGGTTGATGCAGACACTTAATAACAAATTATTCAATTCCATTTTCCTGTAAAAATGTTAGTTGCATAAAATATATATCACTCTAGGAACATACAACAAGCATCATGCTATCAAGAAACACAACCTACAAGGCATGGAATAATGCATGACATATTAATACTATAAGGTGCCTAAAATGATGCATGATCAATGATTCCTTTCCATACCAGGACAAAGAAGAAAATTTAATCCAATATCATAATAATAACAACATCACATATCATGTTCATCAATCAATGGTGGAATAAAATCAATTGTAATAGTTATAAACTAGAATATCATATCCCATCCCAAGAAATTTGTCTTTTATCCTATATGTGGGTTAGATACTCCCAAGAACATGATCATTAACAAATTTTGAAACATCCTAGACTCCTTTATTCCACCATAAAATATAAAGGAAAATAAAACAAAACCTTTGATACCACTTTGTGACATCCCAACCTAGATTACCCTATAATAGTAGCCAAACCATTTGGCCATATGGCCTTAAGCATGATCCCTATACGCCAGAGTCTATCGACTAGCAGTGAGGGTGTAAGGTGGTACAATGGGGAGACTATACCCTCATAATTAGAGTATAACACAAAAATAAACAATATATAAATAACTAATGTAATTTTAATAATTTAAAAGATAGTGGAATGAGTATAAACATATAAGCAATAAATAATCAACTCACAATCTAGAACAATACCAAATACAATAATGATGTCATAACTCTACAAAAAGAACAAGAATACGTTGCAGTAGGTAGATAGAAAATAATCAAAAAGACTAAAAAATATCCAAGAATCTTGAGAACTAGCCCATTCATATACTACCAAGCTCCCATCCTAATAAAAAAATTTAAACATTTGTAACTAGATGCCTCTATTTTCCACACCTACAATCACATAATCTGCCCAGGTACCATCGGTGACCCAGATAGGGTGTGAGATAAACTCAGTAGGCCACCACCAACTATGTATATAAAAATAAAAACTATAAATAAAAACTTTAAGAATGTTTAGGTATATCAAAGTAAAATAGGGATTAAATATAAACCAAGCTGAAGTTAGGTTCCTCATGGGACAACTGGCTAACCATACCTACTTCAGCCTATGATGGATTTCTCTGAGCACATGTTCATTTAATCATTTAGACAATAGATTAGGGAACATAATACAAGTGACCATGAAAAATAATGATGATAATACTAGAAAGGATCTAAGAGGAATCAAGGAATCCTTGACCTTAGAAGGTTAGGCTATCTCACGCTACATAGAAATGCATCCCAGAAATATGGGTTAAGTGTAATCCAAGGGGTATACCCAAGGAATTACATTGGAAATATCTCTAACCAAGTCTATGGATCAAGTCCAAATTAAACACTAGGATAATCACAAATAGATCCTAAGGATATTAATCCAAGGCATCACATATCCTAAGACATCACACTAAATCCAAGGAGTAAATCTAGGGTATTCTAATATCCATAAATAATGTCAAGTGAATCATCAATACAACATTGACAAATTGACATAATAAGAAAAGGTCCAAGTTCTAAGGTGGGTATATCCCTTATAAATTGGCTCAATGAATCAGAATAACATCCTTTAAGTGCTCAGGGCCTTCCCTTAGGAATCTAAGGTAGGATCAAGTGTAACGCCCCGACCCTAGTTACCTAGATTCGGTGCATTATTACATAACATTGGAATGATTACAAGGGATCAAGTCCCGAAAGACTGATCAGTTTAGTAGCCTTGGAATTACTAGATAAAAACATAAGTTTTAAATTACACCATGAGATAAAAAAAACAAAAACATTTTGTCCCCTTTGAACACAATTATATACCTTATCCTATCCCTACAGCTAAACCATAAAACACTTCTTCACATCCTGGGAAAAATAAAACATATAAAGGGGTGAGCTCAGATGCTCAGTAAGGATAACAATATAGTGGAAACTTTCATAAATAAGAATAAACATTTAAGGAAATGTATAAGACTAAAAAATTATCCTTTTAAACTTAAAATTCAGCATAATATAGAAAATATAAATCAAATAATTCCATTTACCTATTCACATAGATATTCTACTAGTCAAATAATCACATGCAATATCAATAGCCAATTTCATAATGATGGAATGCATAATGCTAGACTTCATAACTACATAGTCAAGGCCTCGTGCCAAGAATACAAATACGATTTTGTCAAGGCCTTTTTACAAGACACCAGTTTGTCTCATGAGACCTACCGATGAATCAAAGAGTTAAATCGGGCTCCACCCATCACTTACTAAGTCCAATGCATTCCTTATATGAAAAGGTTGAAACATAACATAAACATTCGTATTAAAACTAGCATAAGAAATGTTAATACCCTAACCATAAACCATGAATGGTATAAAAATAACACATCCATAGTCAAATATATCACAAAACATTTAATACAACATGGAATATTGTATCATAATAAATTAACTTCAAACAAGTTTAAAATCCATCAAAGGATGATGACATAGATGAAATCAAAACTATTTGAGAGAAATATATCTTTCTATTTTGAAATCATTTAAAAGTCACATAATTATAAAAGAAAAAATTTATTTGGAAAATATTATTATAATATTTTAAGGTAAAATTCAAAGATTTTATAAGGACAGAAAATATCCGCACTCTCCGTATAAGTTAAAAAAACATTCTTTCCTTAATTATGTCAAAAAGGTCGTAAATGACCTTGTTTGGAAAACGATGGAAATATTCCTTTATAAAAATTTTATAAAAATTAAAAAAAGGTATAAATGAATTTAACCCATAGTCTAGTAAATAGTAAAAATGTTTTGAAATACATTTTTATGAAACACAGATGTGGATAATAAAGAGGCCCCAGTAGATACTCACGTATAAACAACCTCGAATAATGAAGAGATTGTAGAATTAACCCTTAACTTGTACTTTTCCTTGGTTGAGGGTATTATAACCTCCTGTATAATAGTTAAATAATTTTTATTAAATCATACAAGAACCACATACATAAATATGATATCATATATGATATTCTAATATTTCTTTATTAATAATATTTCAGTAGTATCATCGTTTTGGGTGTTAACTGATTCATTTTACTTTATATGTTTTGTTATGTAAGTCATGTTTGTTATGGATAATATGTATTTTATTCATATAAATAATGATATTAAGTTATTAAACATTATTTTTTAATCATAAAATGATATTTATTCTTGAATGGTTACAATGGGGAATGAATCTCATCGCATTCGTGGAGACGATAATCCGTACATACGCATGAGCGATAATACCATTCTATTAATGGTAAAATCGTATGTAATTGGATGATATATAATATATAAAGAATACTTAACATTTATTATTTATTATTTATATTATTTATACTCATTATTATACCCATCCAAATAATGAAGTGTTTGAATAATAAACTACACCACAACGTGGAGACAGTAAGCCGTACGTACACACGTATGATGACTCTGTTATTCATAGGATGGATAGAATAATGAATATGGTTGTAACATATTTATAATAACATAAAAGTATGAATAAGGTACTGGATTTATTATTTTGGTATGGTAATAAAAAAGAAATAGGAAGTGGAAGAATAAAATAACTTGAAAGAGGTGGTGAAATAATTACCTCTTCTTCGGGTGCTTCCTATTGATTTGATCAAAAGGGATACTTAGGTTGGATTTATGATCAAAGAAAATCCTATAGGATTAAGTGAGGATATTTGGGAGGATATTTGAGCAGGGTTTGGACAAGACAAATGGATTTGGAGGAGTGATTTTGAGAGAAGGAGAAGTATCCTTTTATAAGAGAGGTGAGAGTCACTTTAAGAAAAGCTTAAAATATTATTTTATTATACAATCATATTTGGTTTATAATGGATCCAAAATGATTTATTTCGAGGATAAGGTAGGGATGGGTCGAAAACCTCTCAAACAATAGGTTTTAAATAGGTTTAGGTTACCATATTAATCTTATATTTTAGATTTAAGTCTTTGTTAAATATTTTTACTTTTACCATGCATTCTTGTATTATTATAATAAATGGTTAATAAACTTACTATAAAAAGAAAACAGAACCCCAAGTGGTTAATTATTAATATATATAACCTTATATAGGTCCTTTTTCCAAACCTTATATTTTTAGTAATATTATATCAATTAATAATATAGTATTTGTTTTAAAAACCCATTTATGTCAATTTTGACACTATTTGGTATTGTGTTTTTGTGAAAGTCATAAAAACTTTATCACTTAAAAAAAACTTATTTAACCAACCCTAAAATTTTATATTAAACTATAAAATTAGTGAAATTAATTATAAGTCTCAGTTTACATTTATTTGGATATTTATAATATCAATTATTTTAATCTTTCATTAATAAGGTAATTACTGCATCATCATTGTATCATAAATAAATTTAATTATTTAATGTCTAAAAATTATAAATAAAATACCATTATGTATGAAATATTTTTATCTTTCTAATGAATATTTATAGTCGAATTTATCTTATGAATAACCCTATATTAAAAATGGTTTATTTATTAAACTTTGAATTTAACACTTTTAACTCTTCTTGAAATAAAATAATAATAAATGTCCTAATCTAATAAAAGTGGACCAAAATGATCATATTTTATTCCTATGGTTTATTTTGGTAAAAAAAAACTTATCCAATAGAATTAGGACATGTGTTAGGGTAATTATAATATCATTTTTACCTTTAATTCTTCTATTTACTTTTAATCGTGGTAAATAAAAGTCAAAAGTTACTATTCACCAAAAATTATTTTCATATTATTGAACCAAATTTTACTTACTGATGTCAACCATGTTTCTCATATTTTTGAAATTCAATTCACAAAAGTGGTAAAATTACATTTTATTCAAATTTGCAAATGTGCCTATAATGTGGGTAAAAGACGATAAAAAGTTCAATAAAATTTTATATATCTAATATTATTATAAAATGAATCAAATGAATTATATTGAACTTATATAGGTATTATGTATCTATTTCTACTTAAAATAAATTTAAATAAAATGAATAATTATTTAAATAAAAAGTTGGTTTTAAACAATAACACAGTGTTTTTCACTATTCATCAAAAAATGAAAGTTTTCCGAAAAATACAAAAAATTCACCATAAGAAAATTTTTATCTTTCGAATCCAAAAATGAATTCCATTTTGAAAAATAAAATTTATAAAATTTTAAAAAGTGGGTATTACTATTCATAACGACTAGTTTGATTGGTCGTGGTGTGCTAGAACTCGAAGTTGCGTACAACGCAAGTTATTATATTATTCAAAGGGAAATGTACCATGGAAGATTGGGGTGTTACATCAAGTCTGACCATTCCTATAAAGATGAAAAAGGTTCATATTAAATAGGAACAATATAATCATTTTCACATACAATCATAATTCATTATAGTCCATGTAATAATCGTGCAAATTACCATTCATTAGGTTCATTCCAACAACTTTCATCATAAGTAACAAGGTTAATATGGACATGAAACAAATTTTCAATTAAATTATAATCAATCAAGGACAAGTGATATATATATATACTTTCCATTTAATGTTTTAAATATCTATTTATTAAGTTGAAACACTTACCTTTTCAAAGGTTATAATCTCACTTGAACAATCTCTCAGGTAATCAAAATATGGCTCATTAATGGAATAATGAAGAGAAAACCCTACTTGGGGTGGTTAAAATTGAGGTATTAACCTTCAATGATTCCAAGAGGTGTCATTGAGGCCTTATAATTCCACTTAGACAAGTTAAATCAAGGAATATGAATTTTAGGAGCAATTCCAGGTGAAACCATCATGTACGCATTGATGAAATTTTATAAATGGAAAGAATTTCTGGGAATATTCATAGGCAACATACCTTATAAATATAGTAGAGGCCTTTTTAAGTATTGAACCTTGGTTTGGCCAGAGTCAAAAGAAAAAAAAGAATATATGGAATCCCTGAAAATAGGGCATATGAGCTTGCACCAAAATAACACAAAAGATTATGAGATAAACTAGAGAAAGAAGGAAGCATACCAAAGATCTCACCGAGAGGGATCCAATGAGACAAAAGGTGTCTTGATTGAACATAAAATAGAGAAAAAATTACAAATCCTAGGTTAAAAAATCCATGGAGCACTCAATGATGATATGGCATTGGAATTTTGAAATGAGAGGGGAAAAGGGTGAGAAAAAAATGAAGTCTTTAAGGAAAAATGGACTTTATTCCTACTTATTTAAGGTCACATGATTTGGATTCATGGTTGAACAAACCGTATTCCAACCATGCACACCCTACTGCACAAGTAGCACACCCTGCATAGCCTGTAGTGCATGGTTAGACAAACCGTGCGCTTCCTGTGAACACCCTCTATCTAAAACCCACATGGCTAAAACCCCCTTTTATAGTTTATAAAAATTATGTGGAACCCATATAGGTATGCATGATTAGTACTAACCATGAAATAACCATGCACCTCAGATAATTCCTTATAAAAATAGAGCTACGGTCTCTAAACAAGCCCCATACACTCCTAAACCCTTCCTTAAACTGTAGGGAACATTTATAAGGATAAAAGTAAATATTTAAATAAGAAATTAAAGGTTATATACCTCAAAGAAAATAAAGGTTCTTACAAACTCATCATAACATTTACATATCTTTGACCTTTAGTATATCACCACCTCTACAACATAAAATCCTCCATCACCATGTCGCATACCATGAAGACATTGTATAATATTCTCAAGAAACTCTTGAAATTTCTCTATTCATTCCTTTTACATTGTTGTGAATATCCATTGATGAAAATTCCTTGACTTCTCTAATATATCATTTTAAGTCCACATTGGTCCATGGTGTAAGGGGACATGGTATGATGCATGATATCCTTCAATGTAGTAGAGAACAAGATCCATCTTCAATGATCATGGTGGGACTATGATACATCATGAGCGATGGCAGTACAGAATATGTGCAAGGAATATGATGTGACCCGAGCATGATAAAATAGCATTTTAGTTAAAATTTATAGTACTTGAGATGTATTTTTCCTACATTGGTTTTTTAGAGGGTCAAATTATACTAAATCATACTAGATGTAGAAAAATTAGCATAGAATGACTCTTGGGGACTACCTTTTCTTGAAAAGCACTATTCTATATTCACGATGACACTGACCGACAACTCATGCATGAATCACCTTTACCATGATTGGTCATGCATGATCCTCCTTGACTAGTTGATTAAAGGAATATCTTTTTCCATAAAAAACTATTTTTCCTAAAATATTCTTTAAAATTATAAATAAATACTACCTTTTATTTTCTTTTAAAAAAATTAAATGTTTGTTACCCAAAAATATAATAAAACAAATAAAACTTAGGAAAAACTCATTAATTAAACTAAAAATTAATAAAATTACATTTAAAAAGGTATTCATAAAATTTTATCATTAGGAAATAATCCCTCATTGGATTTTTCCATGTTTTACCTTTTTATTATGCTTTCAATATATATAATTTGACTTAGACCAAACAAATTTTGAGATCTATCTCGATAGATCTCAATCACTAGAATTTATACTACTTCGCCTCAGCATTTCATGGAGAATAATTCATTTAACCAAGTCTTCACTAATTGTAATACTTGAACTTAGTTTACCATTAATAATATTTCATGAACATATAATACTAAGAAATTGATGATACTCCAACTAACCTTGTTATATATATATGACTCACTTTCATTATTGAAAAAATCAAAAAATTTTATGGCCTCATCAAAGAAAATATTCCATGATTGTGATGCATGATTGAATACATAAATATATCCTTAAAGTATGCACACTATATTATCACTATTTAAAATTATAAACTTCTTAGGTTGTGTTATATAGGTATCTTCAACCAAATTCCCATTTATAAATGTAGTTTTAACATCCATTTTTCAAATTTTATAATATTGAAAAGATGTTATTTCAAGTAGTATTTTGATGGATTTCAGCATCATGATTGGTGAGAAGGTCTCATCATTTTTAAATCCTTGATGTTTCTTAAAACCCCTCATAAAAATCTGTACTTTATTGGTACCCACTTTACCTTACATGTCTAGTTTTTTCTTGAAAAAACATTTACATCCAATAGGTTTTACATCATAGAGAGGGTCTATCAAGATCCAAATTTGATTTTGGTATATAAACTCTATCTCAAAATGAATTTATTATTTCTATTTAGTATCATCATTTCCATCCACTACTTTCTTGTAGGTTAAAGGTTCATTATCTTAAAGGAATAATTTTTCACCTGACTCAGTGATAAGAAAACCATATCTTTCTGGTTATCTAGACTCTCAACAAGACCTACACAATACTTGTGTCCCATGAACATATTTATCTCCCACTTTCTATTGTTAATATTTTTCCCTTACCAACTATTATGCATCTAGAGCTTCAACTTAGTTGAATTTAATATTTATCTCACTACTTACATTAGAATTGTGTTCCCGTTGAAGAAATATGAAAAATATCACCATAATAATTTTTTTTATCTAAATGGTTATATTGGTAATATCATTTAGTTTCCTTAGGATAATCTATAAAGATTCACTTTATGATATTATATTATAGTTTTTCACTAGGCTTAGTCTTTATAAACCCTCTCATCTTCATAAACACATATGTGAAAAATCAGGTTTATTTCTATACCACAACTAATATGGAATACCATCCATCACTTTAGTTAGTACCTGATTTATTGTACATGTTATTATATGTAATATAGACCACAAAATGATAATGATAGAGTTGTATGACTAATCATAGATCTTACCATATTAATAAAGGTATGATTCCTTCTTTTGCTTACACCATCCCATTATGGTGTATAAGGAGGAGGGAGGTGGGGGAGCATCCCACACTACTTTAAGTGATTGATGAATTATTGGTTAAGATATACTCTACCTCAATCTGAGTAGATATTCTTAATATTCTTACCAATATTATTGTATACTTCGTTTTGATATTCCTTAAACATGATAAAGGAATCTGAACTATTAGTAAAAGTTATAAAGTATTAAAACCCACCCCTTTACTATAAGGCCCCAGCCTTAAACCTTACTTAATATTGAATTAAATGAATAATTCACATTGAGGATCTTTTCAGGTTTAGAGTTTTAGAGAATTAGAACATAACTATTACATCTTAAAAGATTACAAAGTAGACACTTCTACTAAGTCTCCATAAAATAAAAACTCTTAAAAAGAAATATGTCTAGATTCCATGTTTTAGATAGCATGAAATTCCCTTGATCCCATCCTTGACCTTATTCCACTTTAAGTCCTGTGAAAAACATTTCGAAAAACTTGGGGTGAGCATAAAAAGCTCAGTAAGGGATACAAAAATAATGAAAACTGTTAGTTTTTCAAACATCAAGTAAACCATGTATACTATATCAAAGTAATACCTTCACCTTCATGAAGTAGTAAAAAAATCTTCACTGAATAAAGTATCATTACTTACCTTTTTGTAACCAAAGGATTACCATAAAACCCATATAAAGAACATATAGAATATATAAAGGTAACTTGGGACATAAACATACTTAAGTGGAATAACCATACGGTTGACTTCCACACATATCACTTAATGGAATAGCCATACGGCCAATTTCCATACATACTTAATGGAATATCCATACGGCCGACTTCCATACCCAATGCATTGGAGGTTATAACGTAACCACCCGTCCTGGTATTCACGGCACCACCCGTCATATGGTTTATAATGTAACAACCCGTTAAAATGTCCAAGTACCAATATAAAATCATAAAACATAAAACCAATATAAAGGAAAGATAACATTTCCACATTTCAATCACAATATATCATAAATATATTGACATAATAGAATCCTTTATCAAAACCATTTTCAATACCAAAATACATAAAAGAGTATATGGTATTTATTTTATTTTAAAAACATTACGGCTTGTTGAGGAAGCCAAAAACCAAATAATACTCGCGGCGGCGGAAAAAGTCATTGTCACCGCGTACGTTAAAAAAACATTCCTTTTTGTCGTTTAGTAAAATGCTTCGTAGAAAAAGATTCTTTTTGTATAAAAGTAAAAGTCAAAGGGTTTATACACCGTATAAAAGAAAGTTGTGTATAAAACGAAATATGCCTCAATGAAAGGAGATTGAGACGAAGTCCCATACCTTGGGTCCGACTTGACTCGATCGTTCTTTAACGTCCTGAATAATAAACTTGAGTTAATTTATACTTGATTAAGAACCTTTTTAAAGTTCATTATTCTTTTTATATCACTTATTTCCATGTTATAAACATTATGTAACCATTAAGTTAATAATGTTTGTTTTGTCAATATTTGGTTCTTAAGTCGAAAGTTGACTTCTTACAATTACATGTTGTTCGTGTGGTCAAAGGTTCTTTATATCCAGAATGAAATTCCCGATTTGGATATAATATGTATCATATATATCCAGTATATACATGTATTTATAATATTACATAATCATTTAGGGGTAAGAAATGAAATTCACCGTTCATGGAGACGGTAAGCCGTACGTACGCATGAACGCTACTTTCATTTCTTTGTCATATTAGTGGAATTAAAACTAAATGAGAGGTATGTATATTTTAATTCCAGAATTATATTCATCATTTATATATATCATTAATTATATATATACATTATATAAATGTAATTTTAATAGTACATTACATTTGGGGATAAGAAATGAAATGCACCGTTCATGGAGACGGTAAGCCGTACGTACGCATGAACGCTACTTTCATTTCTATCTCATATTTTAATGGAAAGAAATAATAATGATATAGAGGTATATTATAATTCCAGTATAACATCATATATAATAACTTTAAATCCATCCTTTACACGTCCCACATATGGCATTAATGAATCACATCACTTTGAGGGGGCGGTAGTCCGCACTTCCTTAAATGAAGATATCGTGTTTACCCATAATGGAAACCATAAAGGTATGCAAAAAATGAAAAATACAGAAGATTAAAGAAAAAATAAACATATTATATATCATATATAAAAATAGTGACATCATAATGGCCACCCTTGAAGGTGTTAAATGAGTATTGAACAATCATCGTTTCGGGAGGCAGAATTTCGCCATCCACAGAAACCGTATGTTCTTTAACCATTTGATGTAGTTGTGTGAGAGTGTAGCTCAAATAAATATTATAACAACATCATAGTATATTGAAGATACTGGTGTTGTTACAAAAGAAGTAAATAAAAAGAGTTTAGATGGTTGGAGAAGCAAAATAAAACAAATGAACAAGAGAGAATGAATTACCTTTAAAAGTGTAACTCCCTTTTGATTTGAGCCTAAAGGCTTGCTTTGAAAGGATTATGCCCAAAGGTAATCCTCTAGGATAAGGAGAGGGATGTGGAGAGAGTAATTGGGCAGGGGTTGGATGAGCCAAAGGCTTGAGGAGTGTGTGAAATGAGGTAGAGGTGGGGGCCTTTTATAAGAGGAGAGGAGGGGAACTTTTGGAAGGTAAAGAAATATTACTTTATTTGAAAATGTGTTTCGGTTTTAAAAGGTCCCACATTGATATAATTCGTGGATAAGGTGATAAGGGTTCGAAATCCACTCATCCAATTGGTTTTGGCCATGTGTAGTTCATATATTTTACATTGTCTTTCCATTTTATTTAAATCGTCAAATAATGATGTCATCGCTGCATCATTATTATGTCATATATAATTTAATTTATTTAATGTTTAAAAATTATAAAAAAAATACTATGATGTAGGAAATCTTTTTATCTTTCCAATTAATATTTATAATCAAAATTTGGACTTGTATAACCCCACTCAAAAATTATTTTAGTAAAACAATTTATGTTAGTGTCATTTTCACTTTAACATTAAATAAAAATATATTAATGTCATTTTCCAACTAAAGTGGCTCCATGGGGTCCCCAAGTTGGACCATGGCTTGTCGTGGTCGGCCATGACTCACCCAATAGGTGTAGGACAAGTGTCATGGTGTTTTCACATTCTTATAATACCATTTTTACCTTAAACTACACTAATTACCTCTAATCGCGATTAAAAACTTAATAAGTTACTATTCACCAAAAAATTATTTTAATTTCATTGAACCACATTTTACTTCTTAATGACAACCATGTATGTCGGATTTTCAAAATTCAATACACATTAGTGGTAAACTTTCATTTAACTGAAAAATCAGTTTGCTTGATTACCACTTAGTGGTTTCACTATTCATCAAAAATTGAAGTTTTTCAGAAAATTACCAAAAATTCACCCTAAGCTATATTTGATATTCCGAATTCAAAAATGAAGTCCATTTTAAAAAATTCAAAACATATAAGTCAAATTAATTAATTTAATAATTAATTCCCGCTGTCATGACAAATAGCGTGTTTTTGTGAAACAATAAGTATCAAAAGATTGACACCAGTTTAAGTCCAATTTCAAAGTGAAATTGATTCCAATGACCACCATTGGATTAACTCGTAAAAATATTTTCTAATTTCACTTTAAAACCAATTAAAATAATAATCTAATCATATAAATAATTTAGATTAAAAAGAGGTTTTGAATTAAAATACAACATTTTACACTATTCATAAAAAAAAGAACTTTATCAGAAAGGTACCAAAAATTTACACAAAGTAAATTTTGATGTCCCGATTCTAAAGAAGAGTTATATTTGGTCCAAAATAAAGTATAAGAGTGATCAAAACTATATTTAATGACGGTTCACCATTAAAAGGTGATAAGTGAACCTTTAGTGAAAATTAGAGTATATATGCCCTAAAATTGAACTCTTTCCGTATTTTAAGCCTTTATCTTTTATTGGGTAAATGTAAAAACATTTAAAAACATATATAATCATATTTTAGTTATTTATATCCATTCCCGCTAGTACAACGGCTACTTGTTAACTAACATTTAAAATAATATTATTTTATTACTAGTGTGCTACGTAAGTTTCAAAGAAACTCATCGTTCCGTATCGGGTACGCTATCGAACATAGAAACCCCTTTAAAATAAAATTAATATTTAATTCGTAAATATTAATAAATATGAAAATTCTTTATTCTTTATTTACCTGGGATGTTACATCCTTCCCCCCTTTTGGGAATTGCGTCCTCGCAATTTTATTCACTTATCAAAATAAGTGGGGGTATTTATCCCTCATAGCATTTTCAGATTCCCACGTTGCCTCTTAAATCACATGGTTTTTCCACAAAACCTTTACCTGATGAATCACCTTATTCCGTAACACTTGCTCCCTGTGGTCAAGAATCTGGACCGGTTGTTCCTCATAAGATAGGTTCTCTTCCAACTAAACTACCTCTGGACTCAAAACATGAGATGGATCTGGCATATACTTTCTCAACATCGAAACGTGAAAAACATTGTGTACCTGAGATAAACTCGGAGGTAAAGCCACTCGGTATGCAACTGATCCAACTCTTTCCAGAATTTCGTATGGTCCAACAAACCTTGGACTCAACTTTCCTTTCTTACCAAATCTCATCACACTTTTCCAAGGAGAAACCTTGATAAAAGCATGATCACCTACCACAAAAGATATATCCTTCCTCCGGTTATCCGCATAACTCTTCTGCCTGCTCTGAGATGTTCTCTTGTGCTTCTGAATCAACTGATCTTTTTCTGCCATCTCTTCTACCAATTTTGGTCCCATAAGCTTCCTTTCACCCACTTCATTCCAAAATGCTGGAGTTCGACACCGCTTCCCATATAATGCCTCAAATAGTGCCATCTGTATACTGGAATGAAAACTGTTATTATAAGAAAACTCAACCAAAGAAAGATGTTGGTCCCAACTTCCCTGATAATCCATCAAACAAGCTCGTAGCATATCCTCCAATGTCTGAATTGTTCATTCTGACTGCCCTTCTAATTGAGGATGAAAATCTGTACTAAAATTTAATTCAGTACCCAATGACTTCTGAAGGCCTTTCCAAAAGTTAGATGTGAACCTGGGATCACGATCAGATACAATGGAGAGAGGAACTCCATGTAACCTGACTATTTCTTTAAGATACAAACCGGAAAGTTGATCAAGAGAGAAAGTATCTCGTATAGCAAGGAAATGAGCAGATTTGGTCAAGCGATCAACAATAACCCAGATTGCATTATTACCTCGAGATGTCTTCGGTAATCCAACAACAAAGTCCATGGATATATTCTACCATTTCCACTCTGGCACTGGTAAAGGCTGAAGCATCCTTGCCGCTCTGCTTTAACCTGTTGACATGTCAAACACTTCACAGTAAAATCAGCAATATCTCTTTTCATTCCATCCCACCAGTAATACTCCCGCAGATCTCTATACATCTTAGTACTGCTAGGATGAACTGAAAATAGGGAACTATGAGCCTCACATAACAACTCATTATTCAACTGTGAATCACAAGGCACACATAACCTCTTCCCAAACCTCAAAACACAAACACAAACTTATCCAAGAACTCATGGAAAATTTTATTCATAAGGTCCATGAATACAGCAGGTGCATTGGTTAACCCAAAAGGCATAACTACAAATTCATAATGGCCATATCTAGTATGGAACGCAGTCTTCATAACGTCTACTTCTTTTACTTTCAACTGATGGTACCCCGACCTCAAGTCAATCTTCGAAAAATACTGAGCTCCCTGGAGCTGATACCACTTCATTCGATGGCCCAACATCTTTTGAAGTTGTTTCAAAGGATTTCACCACCCCTTTCTGCTTGTAGTCTAGCTGCATTCCCCCAGTTGAGTTCTTCATTGGACACTCGTTTGCATAATGACCCATTTCATTATACTTAAAACATCTTACCGTTGCCTTTTCATTTCCTGCTTGATCATCTTCCTTACAGTTACGAGCAATATGACCAGACTTACCACACCTAAAGCACTTACCAGACTTGGATAAACATTCTACAGGATGCATTTTACCACACTTCTCACAGGATGGATATTTGGTTTTCTTACCTCCTTGCTTCTTTGATGAATTCTTCCCCTTTTCCTTCCAACTAGACCTCTTATTCTGTTGTTTGTCATAGAACACCTGATCATCGGCAAACTCCATTTCCACCTTCTCCGCACATGGAACAAGTTTTTCATAACTTTTGAACTCACGAGAAGCTAAATCCCTTCGATACTTTGGCTTTAACCCTGAGTAAAAACGGTTTATTTTACTATCAAGATCTTGTATGAAGTTTGGAGCATACCTTGCCAATCGAGTGAACTTTTCTTCATAAGTAGCCACTGAATCATCCTCCTGCCTCAATTCTAGGAACTGTTTTTCCATCCTAAGATGAACCACCTTAGGAAAATATTTCTCAAGAAACATACCTTTGAATTCGTCCCAGTGAAGATCCTCAATCTCATCACTATCCCTTATATTTTTCACCATCGACCACCACTGATCCGCTTCACCTTCAAAATGGTAAATAGCAAGACTAACCTTTTGATGTTCTGAACACCCCATGACATCAAAAATCTTCTCCAGTGATTTAATCCACCCTTCAGCTTGCACATGGTCAGATGATCCTCTGAATGATGGGGGATGTTGCCTCATGAAATGTTCCACCACTGACATGTTCCTCTGCGGTTGATCTGGCTGATCTCGTGCATGGATACCACCACCATTTATAGCCTGAGTCAACTGTGCCATCACTATAAAAAACTGTTCAGTTCTGATTCCGACCATCTCAGGTTGCTGATTTGGAAGGTTATCTTCCTCCTGATGTCGTCCCAACATAGCTGCTTTGTTTCCTCTGCGGAAAACCATTCTGAACACAGAAATATCTTAGGCGAAGCAACATGGTAATCCGTAAATGCTATATCATTTCAATCATATTATAATTTAACACTTTTCTAACTCCTAAAGTTGTCTAAACCGACCTTTGATACCAACTATAAGGCCCCAACCTTAAACCTTACTTAATATTGAATTAAATGAATAATTCACATTAAGGATCTTTTCAGGTTTAGAGTTTTAGAGAATTAGAACATAACTATTACATCTTAAAAGATTACAAAGTAGACACTTCTACTAAGTCTCCATAAAATAAAAACTCTTAAAAAGAAAGATGTCTAGATTCCATGTTTTAGATAGCATGAAATTCCCTTGATCCCATCCTTGACCTTATTCCACTTTAAGTCCTGTGAAAAACATTTCGAAAAACTTGGGGTGAGCATAAAAAGCTCAGTAAGGGATACAAAAAGAATGAAAACTGTTAGTTTTTCAAACATCAAGTAAACCATGTATACTATATCAAAGTAATACCTTCACCTTCATGAAGTAGTAAAAAAATCTTCACTGAATAAAGTATCATTACTTACCTTTTTGTAACCAAAGGATTACCATAAAACCCATATAAAGAACACATAGAATATATAAAGGTAACTTGGGACATAAACATACTTAAGTGGAATAACCATACGGTTGAATTCCACACATATCACTTAATGGAATAGCCATACGGCCAATTTCCATACATACTTAATGGAATAGCCATACGGCCGACTTCCATACCCAATGCATTGGAGGTTATAACGTAACCACCCGTCCTGGTATTCACGGCACCACCCGTCATATGGTTTATAACGTAACCACCCGTTAAAATGTCCAAGTACCAATATAAAATCATAAAACATAAAACCAATATAAAGGAAAGATAACATTTCCACATTTCAATCACAATATATCATAAATATATTGACATAATAGAATCCTTTATCAAAACCATTTTCAATACCAAAATACATAAAAGAGTATATGGTATTTATTTTATTTTAAAAACATTACGGCTTTTTGAGGAAGCCAAAAACCAAATAATACTCGCGGCGGCGGAAAAAGTCATTGTCACCGCGTACGTTAAAAAAAACATTCCTTTTTGTCGTTTAGTAAAACGCTTCGTAGAAAAAGATTCTTTTTGTATAAAAGTAAAATTCAAAGGGTTTATACACCGTATAAAAGAAAGTTGTGTATAAAACGAAATATGCCTCAATGAAAGGAGATTGAGACGATGTCCCATACCTTGGGTCTGACTTGACTCGATCGTTCTTTAACGTCCTGAATAATAAACTTGAGTTAATTTATACTTGATTAAGAACCTTTTTAAAGTTCATTATTATTTTTATATCACTTATTTCCATGTTATAAACATTATGTAACCATTAAGTTAATAATGTTTGTTTTGTCAATATTTGGTTCTTAAGTCGAAAGTTGACTTCTTACAATTACATGTTGTTCGTGTGGTCAAAGGTTCTTTATATCCAGAATGAAATTCCCGATTTGGATATAATATGTATCATATATATCCAGCATATACATGTATTTATAATATTACATAATCATTTAGGGGTAAGAAATGAAATGCACCGTTCATGGAGACGGTAAGCCGTACGTACGCATGAACGCTACTTTCAATTCTTTGTCATATTAGTGGAATTAAAACTAAATGAGAGGTATGTATATTTTAATTCCAGAATTATATTCAGCATTTATATATATCATTAATTATATATATACATTATATAAATGTAATTTTAATAGTACATTACATTTGGGGATAAGAAATGAAATGCACCGTTCATGGAGACGGTAAGCCGTACGTACGCATGAACGCTACTTTCATTTCTATCTCATATTTTAATGGAAAGAAATAATAATGATATAGAGGTATATTATAATTCCAGTATAACATCATATATAATAACTTTAAATCCATCCTTTACATGTCCCACATATGGCATTAACGAATCACATCACTTTGAGGGGGCGGTAGTCCGCACTTCCTTAAATGAAGATATCGTGTTTACCCATAATGGAAACCATAAAGGTATGCCAAAAATGAAAAATACAGAAGATTAAAGAAAAAATAAACATATTATATATCATATATAAAAATAGTGACATCATAATGGCCACCCTTGAAGGTGTTAAATGAGTATTGAACAATCATCGTTTCGGGAGGCAGAATTTCGCCATCCACAGAAACCGTATGTTCTTTAACCATTTGATGTAGTTTTGTGAGAGTGTAGCTCAAATAAATATTATAACAACATCATAGTATATTTAAGATACTGGTGTTTTTACAAAAGAAGTAAATAAAAAGAGTTTAGAGGGTTGGAGAAGCAAAATAAAACAAATGAACAAGAGAGAATGAATTACCTTTAAAAGTGTAACTCCCTTTTGATTTGAGCCTAAAGGCTTCCTTTAAAAAGATTCTTACCAAAGGAAATCCTCTAGGATAAGGAGAGGGATGTGGAGAGAGTAATTGGGCAGGGGTTGGCCGAGCCAAAGGCTTGAGGAGTGTGTGAAATGAGGTAGAGGTGGGGGCCTTTTATAAGAGGAGTGGAGGGGCACTTTTGGAAAGTAAAGAAATATTACTTTATTTGAAAATGTGTTTCGGTTTTAAAAGGTCCAAAATTGATATAATTAGTGGATTAGGTGATAAGGCTTCGAAATCCACTCATCCAATTGGTTTTGGACATGTGTAGGTTGTATATTTTACATTATCTTTCCATTTTATTTAAATCGTCAAATAATGATGTCATCGCTGCATCATTATTATGTCATATATAATTTAATTTATTTAATGTGTAAAAATTATAAAAAAAATACTATGATGTAGGAAATCTTTTTAGCTTTCCAATGACTATTTATAATCAAAATTTGGACTTGTATAACCCCACTCAAAAATTATTTTAGTAAAACAATTTATGTTAGTGTCATTTTCACTTTAACATTAAATAAAAATATATTAATGTCATTTTCCAACTAAAGTGGCTCCATGGGGTCCCCAAGTTGGCCCATGGCTTGTCTTGGTCGGCCATGACTCACTCAATAGGTGTAGGACAAGTGTCATGGTGTTTTCACATTCTTATAATACCATTTTTACCTTAAACTACACTAATTACCTCTAATCGTGATTAAAAACTTAATAAGTTACTATTCACCAAAAAATTATTTTAATCTCATTGAACCACATTTTAATTCTTAATGACAACCATGTATGTTGGATTTTCAAAATTCAATACACATTAGTGGTAAACTTTCATTTAACTAAAAAATCAGTTTGCTTGATTACCACTTAGTGGTTTCACTATTCATCAAAAATTGAAGTTTTTCAGAAAATTACCAAAAATTCACCCTAAGATATATTTGATATTCCGAATTCAAAAATGAAGTCCATTTTACAAAATTCAAAACATATAAGTCAAATTAATTAATTTAATAATTAATTCCCGCTGTCATGACAAATAGCTTGTTTTTGTGAAACAATAAGTATCAAAAGATTGACACCAGTTTAAGTCCAATTTCAAAGTGAAATTGATTCCAATGACCACCATTGGATTAACTGGTAAAAATATTTTCTAATTTCACTTTAAAACCAATTAAAATAATAATCTAATCATATAAATAATTTAGATTAAAAAGAGGTTTTGAATTAAAATACAACATTTTACACTATTCATAAAAAAAAGAACTTTATCAGAAAGGTACCAAAAATTTACACAAAGTAAATTTTGATGTCCCGATTCTAAAGAAGAGTTATATTTGGTCCAAAATAAAGTATAAGAGTGATCAAAACTATATTTAATGATGGTTCACCATTAAAAGGTGATAAGTGAACCTTTAGTGAAAATTAGAGTATATATGCCCTAAAATTGAACTCTTTCCGTATTTTAAGCCTTTATCTTTTATTGGGTAAATGTAAAAACATTTAAAAACATATATAATCATATTTTAGTTATTTATATCCATTCCCTCTAGTACAATGGCTACTTGTTAACTAACATTTAAAATAATATTATTTTATTACTAGTGTGCTACGTAAGTTTCAAAGAAACTCATCGTTGCGTATCGGGTACGCTATCGAACATAGAAACCCCTTTAAAATAAAATTAATATTTAATTCTTAAATATTAATAAATATGAAAATTCTTTATTCTTTATTTACCTGGGATGTTACATTTACTTTGCTATAAATGAACCAAAAACATAAATATGAATCAATTATAGTAGTTTTTTAATTATTTATCACTTCCCAGTGAAAGGTTATTTGGTCATTTTCCCTTATAAACAAGAATTACATACATCCATGGGTTTTAGATCAATAGAATCTAAATTCCTTGCATGATTTAATTTGTGTAAATTATTTTCATTTACATGACCAAGATTGAAGTGCCATAGATGGGTTGGATACGAGTCATTCTTGTTGTATTTGTTATTTATTTTAAAAATTGGGTTTTCAAGTTTAAGTCTATAAAAACCATTGTCAATATGTTCAATTCCATAACATAAGTTATCCCTATAAAAGAGACAACATTTATTTCAAAATTTTAAATAACATACCATAGTGTCTATATTTAACATTGATATTATATGTTTCTAGTAATAAAATGTACATAATAACAATTGTTTAATACAAGAACCATGCCACTAGGTAAAGTAAGATGATAATCTACAACTTCCAATGCTGCTAGTCTTATACCATTTTCTACTCAAATATCTATCTAAACCTTTTTAGTCTTCTTGAATATACTTGGTTCCTATATTTAAATAAAAATATTTGATCCACATATCGTATCCAATGATTAAAATTTTAAAATATATAGATTACATTCAGTGATAAATATACCTGATGGAGAAGCATCCCCTTACTTCCTTTTCCCAGCCATGCTATTCTTCTTCTAGTGGGATTTCTTTCCATGTGAAAATTAGATTACTTACTACTCATTTTTATCCCTTTGTACCTTTTGATTATTGGTGGGGCAGTGTGTCAATGTATTTGGCTTATGTTTTTCCTTTTATTTATTAACCTTTCCATTTTTCCTCTTATCTACTATAAGGACTGAAGAGTTGGTATTTTTCATATCTGTATCTGCTTAGAAAACTAAATACAAGAGATCTAAGATTGAATTTTTCATATTTTTCATATTATAATTAATAATTAAAGTTGATAATCTAGGTGGTAAATATGAAATAATGTGATCATTTTATAGTTCTTGATTAAATTTTAACCTAAGGGACACCAGTCTTTCAATGTACCAAATAATTTTGAGTATAAGGGGTCCTGTTTGACTCTACTTTTATAGCTTACACTTACCTGGTATAATAGATATCTCATATCTTTCTTTCCAAGATATCTCCTAGTATAACTCTTGGAGATGAGAAATAATCTTGTAGGCATATTCT
This sequence comes from Viscum album, assembly GCA_963277665.1. Lineage (NCBI taxonomy): Eukaryota > Viridiplantae > Streptophyta > Magnoliopsida > Santalales > Viscaceae > Viscum > Viscum album. The sequence continues at coordinate 1,529,793,633 of OY728131.1, read as the reverse complement.
TCCTCATGAATTTTATGTATCTCATTAGACATAGATGATAATATGATGCACTGGATATCTAGATAATCATTCACATGATTATTGTATTTGTCTTTATCTACCTTTATTTCTTATTAATGGGGCTTAATAGGAAGTTGGGATTCCAACACATGAAGATTATTTTTTTGGCGTAGTACTATGTGCAATATCCTACACCACTCCTAGAAGTTATATCCGATCAGGATATTTTATCAATATAATATTAATCATAGTGAAATCATGTTGGTGGTGATAACCATTTTATATACAATAATTAAATTTAATAAATTATTAATTTATCTTGATTACCATTAGTCATTAACAATTTATTAATCTTTTAATGTCTCCCACTATTTTATCAAACCCTAGTAGCCCTCAAATATTATATTTATAATATTTTATCTCTTGAATATACTAGTGGAAGGGATCCTTTGAAACCTCTCCTCATAGTCCAAGCTATGGCTACACCACTACTCAAAGAGTTTCATGTTTGGATTTTGGTTGGTCAATTGTATTGACTTGTGTATCCTTGATCTATTGAGTGATGAATTATATTTTATAAATCACAACCATGATTTACTTGACACTTTGCCTCTAAATTTGAAACAATCTAGCTATGATTATTTATCCATGAAAATATTTAGTTAATTTAAACCAACACTCTCATAAGAATTCCCAAATAGATGGAGAAACCCACAACTATGAAAAAAAACACCTCATACTTATGGTTCTATTAAAATTTAAGTAACAGAAGACACTTTTATTAATATTTATTTGAGGAATTTTTAAATTATTATCATTGAATGAAATATTTCTCTATTCAACATGTTTGTTATCTATGATTGAACTCACAACTAAACCATGATTAAACGGTAAACATTCACAATGTAATTATTCATTTTTTATCTTTACATGCTTGTTAACTATAATTTTTGATTATATAATACCCACATAATAAAATAATTAACCATGTAAGATAAAAAAATAAAAAATTGCATGATCATGAGTTTTAACTATTGGTTGATCCATTGAATGGATAATAGATCAACTAAAACCCTAAGGAATACCACAATTCATTGCTGACTCATATTACAGTGTCCATCAAAATCCCATGCATTTCACTTGATTGGTTTCATGCTATATCTTGACTAGAATCACATCATTGAGAACACCCCCAATCTTTATAATGGTGAGGGAAATTTGAGATGTAGGAATTACATTTTATCACTCAAATGTTGTCACATAGACCATTATATATTTAAAATTTACGGACAATTCACTAATCATAAAAACAATAAATAAATATTACATTTTAAAACTCAAATATAGTAATAAAGAAACATCCAAATATGAACAGGTTAGTCTCAACTCATGATTAGTAAACATGTAATAAAATTGAATAATAAAAATTAAAAATGATAAAATTCAACTTAAGGGAAATTTTAATGCATTAAATTAGCATTAAAATAATTTCAATTAATTAATGATGTTTCCCATGAAACCTGATTTTTTTTAATAAATTTCAAACATTCAATCTTTTTTTTTGTTTTTTTAAAATTAGGGTTATTTGGACTTGAAAAAAAAACCATAGAAGAAAACTATGCCTCTATTTGGATTAGTTATTATGGATAGGTTTAAGTTGGCCCAACTCAGTTGGGTGTCAGGTCGTAGTGGGGGGGGGGGACCTGCCTGTACAGGTGAAATAGGGCTGTACATAATGCGAGATACAAATAATTAAAAAAATTAAGCAAATTAAAATAATAATAATTAATTCATGGTGTGGGGTGGAAATTCCCCACATGGATTAATTTCCCACCCATTTATTGGGTGGGGTGGGGAGGGGTGGGGGGGTGGGGGCTCGATGTCAACAACCTATGCGATGCAGGTGGGATAATCTATTTTTTTGATTGATGCTTATCCGCATAGGGGTGTGCTTTAAACCACTCAACCCACCACCAAATCCCATTTATGGAAGACTACACAGGAAATACACACCTCCCATCCCATCATATATATATATATATATATATAAATTTTAATTTTTGATTTGCATAAAAATTGATCTTTGAACAATCCTAACTTGATGATTTTAAATTCGATTGATTTGTCGTTAATGGTGTTGAAATTGTATCAAATACCTCTATCCAAATTCTATAAAATTTTACTGAAATTCTAACTTAAATAATTACACAAATGATTTGATACCAGTTATTGGAACCAAGTACACAACAAAAGTGTAAAAATATGGGATATTAAAGTTTCACACTGGGATCGACATCATGACATTGTATCTGGAAAGGAAACACCTGGTTATTAACCTATGGATATCATGTAAATTTAAAAATAATTACAATCAAAAATCAAAAAACATAAATCAAAATAAAAACCATAAATTAAAATCAAAACCATACCTTGTTCTATTTTTATTGAATGCATGTTTCACTCACTACCGGTGATCTTTACTTGATGGAACCAAATACAAAACCCTCTAGATTTCCAAAAAACACTTGAAAATATTTCTCAATCGTTTAACTTAAAAATATAAGTGTTTTTTAGATAATATAATATTCTTTCAATGTCAAATCAATCATAGGAGTTGAAAATATCGATACTCAAACTTGGATCAAACCATTCTTGATCTTCCCTTTGATTTCTCTCTATAGAACTTGAGAGAGAGTTTGGGGGTGATATAATTAGAGAAAGGATATCCAAACTCTATTTGGAGTTTTAAAATGTTTAAATACCTTGTTTATTACTTCCAAATATTTCATTTAGGTCCCCATATAATTTAACCTTTCAAACAAACCCAATAATATCACAAACGACAAATAAAAATTATCATAAATGCCATGAATATTTTATCAATAATTTTAACATCTAAATTATGTTACATGATATAATAATAGTCATTAATTTGACTAATTTCGCTCCAATAAAATACTAAATGAACCTTAAATAAATAAATTATTCATTCATAAATTGTATCCCTTTGTATTCACTTAATAACTTGTGAATACACTGAATAAAAAAAATGAAACTCTTATTATTCTAAACTAAAATAATATTGAATTTATTTATTTCTTGAAATTGTTTAAACTAAGAAATTACTTGACCCTCACCATGGGCCCCACCATGTCCTAAACTCCAATTCATTAGAATTGGGAAAGATTTTTAATACTCTTTGTGTATGACCCTCTAGGACTTAATCTTGAGGGTAGTGAGTCATGCTCACAGACTAAGAGTAGTATCTAGAAACACATCATGGACCCTAATGAGTCAAGGTTTAGTCATATAAAATACAACCTCCTATGAACACAGGTCATTTAATATTATATATTTGTCTCATGACATCTCATAAAGTAGGATGCACACTTAATATCATCATCCTTCCTTGATTTATTATTTCATGACCATACTAGATGGACTTACCTTATTCTAAATGGTCATATATTTAGTAAAGTTACTACCATCATGGTCAATTAGGATCAATATATCTCTTCCTTTTGGAATAAAAATATCCAATCTTGACCATTCAATCAATGTCATAACACCAATGACACACCCAATATAAGATACCACACCACAACTATAAATGTCATGTTTTTATTATTATATCAAAGTATGTGATCAAATTATACAAATTTATAATTATATAATTTTGAGAGATCAATACACATGTTCATAAATATGAAAATCAAATGACACCTGAAGCATATGGTGTTCCTATTAGCGAGTCATTCCTCATGATCTCTTTTACTTAAGATCACCAAGTGTGAACTTCATAAGAGGAAGTCTAAATGCTTATGATCCCCCAACATCATATAGTCAAACAAAATCTATATCATACCAATATTATATATCTATACCATATGACATATACTTAAGATTACTTTCATTATATCTCGTGGTTCTCATTATAGCTAAAAACTGCTATAATATTTTGATATGACATATAATCTAAGGACAATACCAAATATATAGAATATGTAGAAGTGTTAAATTCATGGTAAGACTAGAACATAAACATATCAAACTATATATATATATATATATGTTATTATAATCAAAATTACATCTAGTATTTGGGTCTAGGGTACCTAATCTCACAACATTTCATGCATTTACTCATGCGTTATAATGCATGAGTAAATTCTACTTGTCCAGTTCATGAAACCATTTCATGAACACATAAAACTCCCATTATATCCATCATATGAAATGATTTATTTAATGGTATCTAGTGTGGTAGATCATTTTAATGATAACCATTATCATATGGAAACCCAAACAATAAAAGAAAAATGGACTTTCTTTATGAATATGGCCAGCCGTACGCTACGAATTTCATGGGAAGTGGTATAACCAAGCGTTATGATATCCATAAATCATGAAATATGATTGATAAGACATAAAAAAGATTTTTATAAACCATGTCTTACGATACACCTATAACCTAACTTATGATATAACAAATGTTCCTAACAAGAATCATGGATTTAAGGCATATCTCTTTTAATATCCCACTTTCCCTAAATATTAATAGACTTTGTTCAATTTCACCTTATACTATATCATATACAATAACTTGTGAAATCATGACCAAAAATACTTTTGGATATCTTTTAAAAAACTTTTGAAAAACTATAATTAACTTCACCATGTATCATATGAAATATATTGTTAATGCCCATCCAAAAATCATTTGGATTAACTCTATAATATTTTTAGAGCAACTCTCTAAATCAAAATCAATACCCATTCAGTCAATCATAATGTGTGACCCGATGGGCCTTTTTTTCATTGAAAACAACTATGAATCTATGGATACATAAATTTAATAAAATATTAGACTCTATAAAATCATAAATTCTACTCAAGATATAAATGTTTATGTCATGATCTCCATCAAACACAAATATCTCTATACATGTGTCTACCAGTCTCATCACATGATAGTGTGCGATATCATGTATTCCTTTTTTTTTCAAAACATTGAGTGACAATGGTACTCTAAATATTTAAATCCCATATATATAACTCATATGATCTCAAATATATGAGTATAGACTTACCAATTCAATGAATGTACCACAGGTCATTTACCTTTATAGATGATCTTGTCACATACACCTCATACTAATAGATAAGAATGTCATATATATTATCTAGGAATAGTTTCACACTCCATAGTCTATCTCAATCAAGAGACCAGATTTCATACTCATCATATGAGTGGAAAAATCAAATCTTGGTTGAGCTTTAGCTGATGACATAATTAAAAATATACCCAAACACCCCTTAATTAGACAAGCCTCAAGGATTTGGTAAGAAAAGTATGAAAGTGTGAAGGTTCTCATACTAGGTATCTCACTGACCTTTGGTAAAAGGGACTCCAAATATGATTCATATACCCCTATTATAAAAAACATAGTGTATTACACTACATATGGTATACTTAGTGGGTTATAAAATACACAAAAACAATTTTTGTGTGTCACATGAGAATGTTTTGTATCTCATGTAAGAATACTTCTCATGCCAACCTTAACATTTCTTCATAAACTATAATACTACATAACTAATATTGGTTAGGGATAACTCAAAGCTATACTTTGAGTGGTCAATTACCATTAAAATTCATGGAATGTATATCAATATACACCTAAATAAAACTAGCATGAAATAATGATAAATTAGATATTTCCTTTTATATGATACATTTTATAATCATAAATATATTTTAAGAACACTTAACAAAACCCTATATAAGTTTCTGCCTAACATATCATACATGGTGGACTTCCAGACCATCCATATGTTTGTTTCAATTTATAGGGCTTTGTTAACTCATTAAATTTATATGTAATTATTTACATAATACTATGTGACAACCTAATAAAAATCTCTCACTAATCTCTTTAGTGAGTAACATCTATTAATATTTCAAGTTTGAATAATGGTGAGATTTCAGAATCATATTACTAATGTCCAAATCCTTTAACATATTCAAACCCCTAACTCCACAATATAAAATGTTACAATGAAAAATTCCGTTGTATACTTATAAATTTTTTAAGATTAAAATAATTATACTTGGAACCATTTCCATCAATTATTTTACATGAAAACTTTTCATAAATAAGGAAACTACTAACCAACACACCCTAAACTCCTTTAGGACATTACAAAAAAAAATAATTTTAGATGTGTTTCTATTTTAAGTTAACCATGTTTATGAACATGGATAACTTAATTACCCATGTTTTATAAAAATATAGTTAAATTCAGTGTTAGTAAATTAACCATGCCTTTAAATCTATTTACCCCTATTTCTATTAAATGTTGGTAGATAGTCCAGTACTTTCCCATATTTCTATAAATGTGTAAATTGCATATTTTTTTTAATTATATATGATTTTTTTGATCTTTTAATGGTGTAAAAACCTTGATTGTTTATCCTTCAACTCAAACACATCCCTACTTTCTAGACCCTTTCCCTACATTATCCCACTACTTGGTCGCATCCCTGCTTGCCTACCCCTAATCTACTGACTAGTCGATACATCACATGACTATGCACCCACTCACACACCCTCATGATGACATGTATTCACCGCCTACCTAGAAAAAATAGCATAAATCTACCTATATGTGGGCACAAAACCATATTTATATATAATTTATTATCAATATACTTATATATTTATATATAAATTAATATAATATAATAATATACATGTAATTATATATATTATATACTTACATACATACATACATATATGTGTGTACATGTACGTGCATGTGTAATATTATATATATATATATTTATCTATTAATTTATATACAAATGTATAAATTAATATAAATACATGCATGCATGCATACATACACATATATATTTATTAATTATTTATATTATTACATATTTATTCATATATATATATATATATATATTAGTATATAGATGTGTGTGTGTTTATATGTATGTATGTATTTATTAACGTATGTATGTATGGGTGTGTGCATGCACACACACACACACATTATACTAATATACATAAAAAAAATATTGTGTAGGCCATCAAGTTGAGGACATCATGTAGGCCATCAAGTTGAGAAAATATTCACCCTCTTGGAGGCTTCTAGAGGCTTTGGAGGACAACCTTGAATATTACAACCAAATTGATCATGTTGTTTCTCACATCTATAGAGAAATTAATAGAGTCATTTACTCTTTATACAACTTGGGAGTTAGGTTGTCATGCCATAATAGGCATTGGTCCATGCTGGAGTTGATTAAAGACCTTTTGTTTCTGGGCATATGTAAAACTCCTTCATTTCATCTTTTATAATATTTTTAGGCCTCATAGATTCACTCCAGGGAGACCTATTATTATATATATATATATGTGTGTGTGTGTGTCTATATATATATATATTATATAATAATATATATATATATATATGTGCGTGTGTTTATATATATGTTTGTGTGTGTCTGTGTGTATGTGTGTGTCTAATTTTTTTATATTAATATATTAATATATATAAATATATACACATCAAAATACAATTACATATAAATATATAAATTAATATACATGCATGAATGCATGTATACATAAATACATGCATGCATGCATGTATATATATAATTAGTAATTTTTATATTATTATATATATATATTAATATATTAATATATTAATATATATATTTTATATATATGTGAGTGTGTGTGTTTATATGTATGTATATATGTATTCACATATGTATGTATAAGTGAAAACACACACACAAATTTATAATAAATGTAAAATTTAAATGATATATTATGCGAACACATACACATGTATTATTTAAATTAAATTTTCAATTAAAATTTGAATTTAATATTATTTTACATATATTAAATTATATATAATGTTTATGTGTTTTTTTATAATTTTAAAGAAATAAAATTTATTTTATAAATTAACCACATTTTAAAATGAAACCAAAAAGACATGGCTAAATTAGACACATTTTTAAGAAAGTGTGACTAAATTAAAAATTAGAAATTCTTTAAAACACAAATAAAAAAAATAGCTAAATTAGACACATTTTTAAGAAAAAGTGGATAGATTAAAAATTACCTATGTTTTAAGAAAACACAGAAAAAAAAGACAACTAATTTCTAGTTTTTTTATAGTGGGATAAAGTGTCATTCACTTTGTGTTAGTAAGTAAATGTAACTTTATACATTTTTATTTTCTACCATACCCTAAAAATATTTTAGGTTATCAAGTGAAATTCACTTTGTAGTTTGAAAGACACAATCCTATAGGAAATAGTGATATTCATATTCTCATGATAACTAAATGTAACAATTTTCATTATGGTAATATATCCTAAACTCTTTAGGATATTAATGGGAAATCACTTTAAATTTTATCCTACTTCTATCTATATTTTCTCATGCTTATTTTATTTTGTGTTCATTTCTAGTTTTTTTGAGTTGCTTTCATTTTCATTCTTCACCTTCGTCAGTTTTTTATGGTTTTGACACTGAGAAGTGGATTTTTCTTTATAAATTAGGGAGTTGTAGGTGTGGACCATAACTTCTTACCCTCTCAGATTTCATGACTATGTTTGGACCCCATTATTTTTATGATGTAATGGTGTGATTTTTGGTTTAGGTTTATGAAGGTGTATTTTTTGATAATGTGCTTTATTTATACCGACACTTCCCCTTTTTTGTTCTTTAGTGTTTCACACAACATCATATTTTCTATTCCCCTAAACTATTCAACCTTGATGAACCATCACTCAAGACCCCATCTTGGTCCTACACAGTGTGGATTCTTAGTTTATGAATATATACTTTTATGGGTTAGCATCTATGATTTTGGTGATTTCTATCCCTTGGTGTTTCTTCTAGTTGTTGAAGGTCAATAATTCTCTAGAATAATCATACATTTCCTCTGTCCATCCATCTTGACCTAATTTTAGGGTATTTATTTTGAATGGGCCTCACGAAGGTTGCCTTTTATTGTTTTAATGATGCATTATTGGTGGCATCCTTTTGTGTAAGTCGATGGTGTGATGTGGGTGTTGGATGTCGTGGTGATGTTTTGACAGTTGGTGTGGAGTCTCCAATGTCTAGATCTTATCTTGTGGTTTCCTGGAAATATGATGGGGTATTGGGATGTGCATGAAAGTTCTTAGTGTAAGTTTGGTGGTGGTTTTTGGTGCCTAACTATGGTAGAGTTTTTTGGTTACGATGTCAATGATTGGATCAGTAAGGTGGTTTCAACGATTTGCGACAGTGATGATGCGACAATGGTGCGATGATGACGATGACCTATGTTGGAAACATTGAATTGAACCACCCTATTAGTCATGTGTCCTTATTTAGTTTGTTGATTGATTAATAGAATAAATTCACACAGGTGGTTTTGTTTTTTAAATTTGTGATTATTGCTATTTTTTTAATTCTTACTAGATAGTTTGTAGTTTACTGGTGGCCTGTGATTGGTTTGATTAGTTTTTTCTCTCTTGTTCTTTGTTCAGTTTTTTTTAATAAATAATAAGTGCTTCTTACTCAACCTAAAAGTGGTTTTATTGGAAAAGAAGAAAAATAGATTTGGAGGATAAGTTTAAATATACCCCCAATATCCTCTTAAACACTATATTATCTTCACAATATCATGCTAATATACACAAACTTCTTTGTGTTAGGAAATAAAAATTATTTACTTCAGTAGAATTATATTTAAAAAATAACCTATTTATTCCATATCACATATGGAATTCTACATGTTTGGAGCATTTTATACTAAAATGAAGACCATTCATCAAAACATTCCACTGATGGGTGGTGGGATCATATCCCTTACATTTTAAAAAATATCTGGATAAAATCATTTATTCAAGATGTAACATATTTATACTTATTTCCATTTCAAAACATGTTATAGAATTTGATGAATCATAAACCATGTATATTGAATTCATTATCTCATATTGTTTATAAAAACTATTTTTTGACAAACAACTTATCTTATCATATAAGATAAATGATAAGAATATAAACATCCTTTACTTAGATCCACATGATCTTGATTCATTATTTTACATTTAACTCTTTTCTTCATCACTTGAATGAAGAATATAAGCACTATGAGTCCTTTTAATGTTTTTAACTCTTGTATTTTTTTAAAGTTGGGGATAAAGCCTCTTTTATTATTAAAAAAAGTAAAGAACCCTTTCCTTCTAGGTAGGGGAGACCCATTACATGGATCATAGGCCTGAATCCCAAATTATTAATTACATGTCCTGAAGGATTATACATGGTCCAAAGACCCAAGTATCATATACCCATAATATGGACTTGAATACCTAGGTCCGGAAGCATAAAAATAAACCTAAGGACCTAACCCACATGAACCATATGCACTGGTTTGTTGGTTTCCTCCCCACCTGAACCATGTCACCATTGCTCATCATTGAAAATTCACCCTACACCTCATTACTAAATAACAGAGGCCACCCATCGCCATTGATGTGCCCTGTGCCCTACACCTCACTCTTGTATATTTATATCCCTTATAAAATATAAAATTGGTATCAAATACCCGTAAATAAAATCATATTGGATTAGATACCCAAATAGATGAATGAAAACCACAAGTTCCAGAAATATAGGAAGAAAAATTCTAAGGTTGGATACCTTCCAATTGAAACCTTGATGGCCTAGATGCCTGAGATCCTCCACTAATAGCATTACTCCGCAGGGAGACCTAATTCCATCCATATCAAGATGATTATTATTGTTCATGGATCCTATCAATTAGATAAAACTTATTTTGGGACCCTAAATATATAAGTAGCATAATTAGGATGACTACATAATGAATAATCAGGCACAACACCTCATCCTGATACTATGATATGGACTCCTCATTCAAGAAAAGATCAAAGGAGAAGTGAAGAATGTCCTTGAAGTGAATCCTAAGCTCCCACACACTTAGGATCCCATTATTATGGGAGATAAACTCATATATCTTCACTACTCTCATCTTCAATGATAATAAAACCATGAAAAAATTACTCTAAAAATTATTCCATGAGACATATAGCTCCTCCCACTCCCCAAGATACAAAATTTACCATTGGTGAGCTTCCCATCACATCTGAATAAACATCAATAAAACTTGATACTCAACCCTGGATCAGATCTGGCTGAAAGAGATCTTGAGATCCTCCATACAATGATCCATATCCAGATCAGAGTCACTCCACTCACACTTCACTAACCCCTAATGCTAGAACTCAAAAGTCGTCTTCCTCCATGCTTCATCATCCTTAGCTGGATCAATACTCCCATGGTAAAGAAGATCATCCCGATGAACCTCACCAACCTAAACCACATGTTGATGATGACCAAAAATCATCTATATAATAAAAAATAATACTCCCAATCTTAGTATCATGGAATTAATTTAATATTCATTTGATTATATTTATTTAGTATAATTAATTTAAATTTTCCCAAAATCACCCCAATTAAAAAACGTGCACAGATAGGTATGATGCATGAAAATCTCCTAGGTATCCACTATACAAGAAATATTATATTTCCTAGGGTGATTATTAATCTTAATTTACTTACATCAAATCAAATGGGTCCTTAATCACTTGTGTCATAGCTAATCTCCTTTGGTATATCGCACACTAAGTCCAAATAATACTGTTTCATTACCAAACCTATGTAATTCCCACTAATGAATATCTAAAAAATATATCCCAAATGTCATCCATAGAATTGATACCACTTTATTAGGACTCATACCCACTAGAAACCCTTCCTAGGATTGCAATGAAGATGAGAGTGACACCCGATCTTTGACTCTAATATACCTCCGGTTAGAAACTACCACTGAGGGTATAAAACATGTGAATGGGAGGAATTTCCCTCATATATACTAGGAATATAATAAGAAAAGAACCAATCAACACCATAATATAAAATAAAATTAAAATTCCATAGTAATCCATAATACATGATATGTCATAAAGATACAAGTTTCTAAAGTAAAGTATTAATAGTAAACTCTTAGAAAAACAACAACAACAAAAACCCTAAGATCCAAGCTGGTACTATCTAGATCAGTCACCGAATCCATTATAGAAAACTATAAAATAGATTTATATATATAGGGGTGATTATACATGTATAATCAGTTGGATCCTCATTAATACCTCACATGAAAATATGGAAGAGTCATACTAATTCTCCAGTGAATAAACATCAAAACCAATAAGCACCTACCAATTAAACTATCACTCATACACACCATGGATTACTCACCCAATATCACAATAAAAAAGTCACCCACACCAATCCATAAATGTATTTTCAACCTCATACCCCAATGAATAATATCATATGCTCCTATCCATTTCATAATATTTTTTTAACACACCATACCAATCTCATCACATCTGATGTGAGTCAGACCACAACCTTACCTACCCCAACCCATAGGGTACAAAAATATCATTAGAACCATTTTAATCCATACTATATCCATAACCACAACCATATATCCTATATCCACATCTCCAACATACATCACAACCTAATCACATTTCTACCTTAGCATGGTATCATGAACATGGAGTACATCAACCACATTCCATCCTCCTACTATGCATGACCTCGCCAAGTATTATCACCCCACACATAACTAGTATAATAAAATAAATCACATATTATACCACACCAATAATGGAGATAAGGGATGAGGTAGTAATCAACCACCCATTTCTTCACCAACTTGGATGTTGGAGAAAATACTTAGAACCCAAAAAATTTACGTGTTAGTAATGCTATCCGACTTAGGTGGGGTTTGTAAAGAAATAAAAAAATAAAAGTATAAAATAACCAAATAAAAGAACAACCTATGAGGTTCATGTAAAAAAAACTCTACCATAGCCCAAAATCATCACCAGACTATCTCCACCACATAGTGTTATCACTGCCAACTATATACCCCAAAACCAGCCCCACTTTCAACATAAAACAACCAAAACAACCAATATCTATTCTTATTTAAACCCATAATTTAATTTTTTTAGATTTACCATTGTGTTCTATATTAAATTAATTATTACATTAAATTTAATATTTAATAATATTCCATCTTCATACATTACCCACATTTATTTCCAACAACTTTACCCATTCATTTTCGATGTACACATTTTATTTATAACTATAGTTTATTCAATTTAATCCCACAAACATTAATAGATTTTATATTACCAATCACATTCCATGACCATTTGGAAACTATAATACCACTCTATATCACACAAATAACCACTACATTATCCTTGACACTTCTCATTCAAATAGACACTACAATAACCACACATCACCTCCTCTTTTTCACAACAACCCAACCATCATTCCACATCAACAACTATTTCTCCTCTTGCCAACCATGGAAAGGTATAAGATACCCATCTAATTATCACATATTATCTCAAAACTTTCTAAATAATATACAATCAAGGCTATATAATTACAACTATAACATCTCAACAATAACAAAATTCCACACAATAATAAATTCCAGTAATCATCACTTCCAAAATCCCCCGTTCCAAAATATGCCCTCACATTCATTTAAAATATCTTGTATGAGTGATTTGACTCAATCAATTATATACCATATTTATATAGTTAACCTTATATAAAGGGTGATCCCAGTTAAATCATAGAAATAAAATAATGTATATCTCACTGTAATTTTTTTATAAACAACATTGGGTAATCAATAATCACATAAGCAGGTCATTGAAACTAGTAAACCCATATGTATTACCCCTTCCCATAAAATTTATTTACTCTAGTTTATTATCTTTAGTAGGGAAATCTATACTATAAAACCAAAAAATAAAGAGCATGAAGCTTCCATAATTTATACATAAATAAAGATAATTCTAGAATCCCCTACATCAATAAAAGCTTCACCAACCACTACATGATAGGAAAGGATGGAAGAGCTGATCAAAATAACCTAACCATTGAAGGGAAACTGCAAAAATATATAGCTCATTAATTCTCATCATAACCATGACTCAAGGACAACAAAACTAAATCAAATCCATTACCACAACCTTCCTGGATGAATAATAGGGAGGGAATACAAGTGATAAGGAAGGGAAATTCACTTTGGATTGTAAATAAGATATTCCTAGAAGAAAGGGGTCAAGTAATAGAAATGGTACTAAAAGGTATCCTAAAACTGAAATTAAAGTCTCCCAAGTTCAAGAGAAATAGTAGAAAAATAATGGGATTCATGGGAGTTATCAAATTTATGCATGGGAAGGAAAGAATTGTGTCACAACATGATATGCCTTCATCACACCATGATGAGGCTACATCAAACTACCTTTTGAAATTAACATTGTGTATCTGCTATATCTATTCCATCTTAAACTCGAACAAATTTAAAAATTAGATATGAACTAGGAAAGGACATTCCATGACATATGATCCATGATGCGACATCACTCAAAGCATAACCACCCACACTCAGCCTTCATGTCCTCACATTCTAAAAAGGACGGATGTGATCTGTAATACAAACTATAATAACCCTAGATATAAAACATGAGACTCCATGTCATGATTGTAATGATCCAATCTACACAGGAATTCCATGTAAAATCCCACTAACTCCCCAAGGACTCTCTCACTATGACCAAACCCCCACACTCTGACCAAAAAATTGGTAAAGGAAACTTCATAATAGTTATCCAAATTTTGTAAGGTTTACTCCATGAATTATAAGGTTCCATAATTTCCTAAAATTCACCTTAAAACCTTTAATGATATAAACCACTTCTTTAATGCCATGAATAATATCCTAGTACGATCACCAACTCTCACAACCCAACTTTTAGGGAAATGTGACCTCTCCCACACTGTTGTCACCAACATCATATTTACCACTCCACTATAGTCAACACTTTACATAGTGACTTGGACATCCACATCGTGACCTATCTCTTCCATCTGGAAACTCGTCTCTAATAATAATTCCCCCCCAAACTCCTCCCATCACCTAAAAAACTCGAATCATGCAAAGGTATAAGATAAAAAGGTATGGGTCACTATATCAGATATGTCACAAAAAATTATCATCCTCAATAATAAAAAGTAATTAATATCAAGGAAATCAACATCCTTGAATCCAAAATCTCCTTAAGGATACCTATAAAACAATGAAAATTCCCCCACTAAGCACAAAATAGAATCATAGAATCAATGATAAAAAAACAACCATAAATAACCAGATATATGTAAGGTTCACCAAATCACTCTTTTCCATTTTACATTATCCAAAATTTTCCATTATAAGGATATGTTAATTGAAATGTTAAGTATAAGTTATAGAGTAAAGTGCATAAAAAGTTGTAATTGTAATTTTAGTTAGTTTTCACCATGTAAAAACCATGAAACAAATCCCATTACTTACCTTTAACTATTTACTTTAACCAAAACATTTCACAGCTAAGGATCAATTAAATAAGATTTCAATTAAAAGTTATGGAAGAAAACACTATTTAAGTTGTAATTGTAATTTTAATTAGTCGACACATCATAAAAATAAAGAAAAATTAATCAAACAACACATATTTATCCCTTTACATGGATCATTTAAATATGAGGCCATTATACACTTATATAGGAAAACCCTATATAAATGGATACAACCACTTTAAATAACTAAACAAGGTCATAGTATATATAATAAAATAATTATTCACTTGAAATCATGAAAATGACATGTGAATCCTACATGATTGATATGATGTATGAACACACACTATTAATACATACTAGGCCAAGAGAAAAATACCATAAACCAATAACCTCATAATCAAGTGCTTTAATTGAGGTGAAATTTGATCAACCATAACAACAAACAACATGAAAAACAATCCCATCCTAGGAAGCATGGAATTTATTCATACATGGGGTGGATAGTCCTATGTACAAGCTTCATAAAATGTCCTGACACACTCTTATTCTTATATCTACCAATCCCCAATTAGTCAGACCAAAGAAATATTTCTATGATAGTATTTTATATTTCCCCACCTCTCCAAACTATGAATAGATTCTTAGACTAGAGGTCTCTACTATACCTTAGGCACATTTACTCATATGATAGAGGCTACTAACTAGTATTGAAAGTATAGGGTGTCATTTCATAGAGACTATACATGCATATCATATTAAAGTAAAAAAATAAATAATAACACTCAGATAAAACATCTAGATAAGTTAGTAAGTAGAATGAAATCTAGGAAAGAACTAAAAACAATTAAATAAGACATGTTATGCCAAAATAAAATAGAATACAATGCATATGATGATCATACATCATAAATAGGTTAAATGTACATCAAACCTAAATAAATCCAAAATAAAAAACTAGAAGAATCCCAAAAACTAGTCCAGAGTCATAACCTAGTACAAACTCCTATGATCCATCCTCAAAACTAATAAATCAACAACATTAGGTGATTTCCCAAATCTATCCTTGCAATAAAATATGGATAGCTTCTTGGGTACCAAAGTTCCATGGAGTCCTAAGTATGGTGTGAGTATAACATAGCAGAACACTACTAGTGATTACCTAGAAGGTCCAGTCTATATGGATGTTCATGTATGGGTGATATAAATAAATATTTATATAGTTTACCAATTTATCAATTTAGCATCTAATAGATTAATAATTTAAATAAAAAATGGCACTTCAACCATAAATCCCCAGGATCTTTGGTGACACCTAGAATTAGACCATACCTACCCCATCCAGTGATGGTGAGCCTATGATTATGATATATTTCATAGCTCTATCGGTTCCAATTGTATACTACTGAGTAATCAATAGTTATAATAATCTAAGGGAATCCATATGGCTCAATTGAGAAATCCCTCTCAATAAGATCCCATAGGGAATCTGGGGGGGACCCTTAGTATTCCACTAATATAGTATACTAGACTAAAATTAGGGAACCATCCTTGATATTCATAAGTATGGATTTATTATAATCCACAGCTCACACCCAAGGCATTCTACCCAAATAAATCAAGTCGAATTTGGGAATCTTATCCTGTGACAGTCAATGAGGGTACCCTACAAGAATACATGGAATTAATCTGTAGCATTAGATATATATATATATATATATACATTATCCAAATCTAAGGGGGATCCACCCTAAGGAATTCATTATAATTAATCTAAGTGGAATCTAATGTCTTTCTCAATACATTCCATAACATTGACCCTCAATGAATTTGAGGGTGCAATCACACCCAAATATTCATCTAAGTCCCCTATAAGAATCTATAGATTTCTCATGAAATTACACACTAATATAGTTCATACAGAACCCTTGTAATTCTTATAAGGAATTCTTAGAAAAACACCAAATAAAGAGAAAAATCATGCTATCTAACTATTTAAATAATTCTTTACCTCCCAAATAATCACCTCTTAATTCAAACATTACTATTTGCAAGATTTCATTCATTTATCTTCAATGTACCATTATTAAAATTCTTAACATATCACCCATGGACCCCTTCATGAACTATTCTATCATTTATTTAAAATAGGCTAGAATCAACTTATAAGTTCCACATTTCATTTTAAGACACCATATCAAGATTAAGTCCCAAACCAAGACTATAAATTATTGTGAAATTAAATTTCACAATCAACAATTGAAAACCTGATTTTCTTTTCAAAAATTTAAAAAGGCTTACCCCTTTTTCAAAAAACAATACAATTCATCCTTTATTCTCACATTTCCATTCTTGGGAGCTAATAGATTTCATCAGTCCAAAACTAAGGTGAAGTTTCAAGTTGAGAATACCATTGGAGCCTCCCCATATAATAGGTCTAGAAAACATTTACATAGAGATTTAAAAATATCAAATACATAATGGAAGGATCTAATTAGTTTCCAACATCATCACTAGGGAATCTAGTGAGACTACACAACCACTATATTTTAAAAAGATTAAACATGAACATGGGTTAAATAGATGGACCACATACCTTGT
This sequence comes from Viscum album, assembly GCA_963277665.1. NCBI lineage: Eukaryota > Viridiplantae > Streptophyta > Magnoliopsida > Santalales > Viscaceae > Viscum > Viscum album. The sequence continues at coordinate 1,529,775,478 of OY728131.1, read as the reverse complement.
TTGAAGTCTCTTTACTTTTAAGACATAGCTCGAAAACCCATCGCCTAAGATCAGCCAGGACTAATAGCCAATGATCAAAACACCCATGATCTTAAATCACTTTCAAGAAACCTAAATAATTAATTATAAATAAATTATAATTAATTAACAATATACAATTAATTTACTAAATCCATTTACACAAGAATAAAAATCTATTTACTCACCAGGTGCTTCCATTACAATTAAAACAAGACCAACCCTCCTATGGATTTCCATGCAAAGCTATTGACACCAACCTAGGCTAATTCCCTATCAATAAGATCCATGAACATAAATTAAGACACTCAATTTAGATCAAACCCTAGGAAAAATAAAACAATGACATACCTCAATAAAAATGATGGGAAATAGTGTATAGGTATTTCCTCAAGATGTATTCTAGTAAGTAATCATGTAAGCCACATTATCCCAAGATGATTCCACCAAACTCTGATGGAATAGTCACTCAAATCCTTAACTAAGAGAACCAAAAACTTGAGAGATAAAAGGAGGAAGAAATTAAGGACACCATAAGTAGAATTTTTCCAAATATCTCCATGAAATTACACCCAAAACCACCCCAAATAAAGGGGGAACAAAAATATGGGAGAATCAGACACCCCTGGTCTATGTGATCTAATGTGGGGGAAAATAGGGTTTTCTCCTCTAAAAAACACGAGGGGGTAGAATTATAATTATTTCCCCTAAAAGACCCACTGGATAGATAGTGTATTTAAACCATGGATAATGACACTGAAAGACTCCACCGGCTAGCTAGTGGACCCCTATAAGTTAGTAGTCCCATTGGTAGGTGACCTTCCAGCAGCTAACTAGTGGATGTAGGCTACATCCCAGGCCACCCAACCTTCCTCCGATGCTTTCTGCTACTTTTTATTTCCACCCAACCATTTTTACAAGTACAAAAACACACCTTTGAGGGTTTTAAACCTTTATTAAACTATTCTAAACCTTGGTTCTTAAAATAACCCATTTAGTAGTTTGAAAATTCAAACTTATCTTGAAATTCAAAAACTACCCATACACACAGGGCATTACAAATCTTGACCCTAAATTTTAATGCATCATTATTTAATTTTTTACCACTTTTAATAATTTTACTCATATTTTACATGCTTAGATAATTTCACCTAATCTCCAACATAGACTCCACACATTCATAATGGTGTCTTTAATATGCGATCTCTCAATCTTACTTGGTTCACCATACTGATTATATAATTTCAACTCGATGTATCTCCACGAAATTATATTTATAAATTGATTTATCAGTTATCTTGTCTTCAAAATATATGTTATGATGTACAAAATTCTCTTTTATAGAGATATTACTTAAATCCATCATGAAAATAACTCTTTTGGTTAAATCATATAAAATGATTTGGTTATATAGAAAGGCATGTTATATGATATCATGCCACTAACATTATCTAACCAAAATAAATGATTTATCTATATCATAATTAATGGAATAATATTGTAAAATCTATATGGAATACATTTAATTCAACTAAATGATAACCTTTAAAATTAAAGTGGTCTTCCACATGACCTATAATTTACTATTAAAATTTTATAATATGAAATGTTTGTAGGACCAACACTTCATTCATGTGATGGATGGAGATATGTTTGAATTATAACTGATACATTATATAATTCAAGAGTTATTTTATAAAGGATCAAGGTAAATAATTAAATCCTATATAAATGTAAAATCACAATGAACTGGTGTTTCTAATAAAATCCATAACACTACCAATTGTCTCCCTCTTTTGAACCTCTATTCAATCCCTTCTATTTTCTTTGGTGAAGAAATTTTATGATAAGGGAGTAAAGAAGAATCACTCCAAAGAATTATGATTTTTTAACCCATGTGAACTATAATTTTAGTTGTTTATTATATCAACCCAATCCTTTTACACATATTTGTACATGATTTTTAACATAAATATCCATTAAATACTACCAAAGGATCAATAAAACTAGCGTCTTTACAAGATTAGGTTCATAATACATCAATGTAAAAACTAAACTAAATCAGATTTGTTTTAATCTTAATAATGAGCTTTTAAATACCTTTTAGCTCCTAAAAATTCATAGGATAAACTAGGGAATACATTAAAAAATGGGTGACCTAAAAATTTTAGTAAGGGAATAAACATTACAATGAATCATAACATATGAGTCAAATGACGTAAAATGATATCATAAAGAAGAAGGCTCATGAATAATCACATGGGATAATAGAACAATGAACATGGTATCATATGATAATGGAAACATAGGAAAATTTAAACAACATATAACATGAAATAAGCACAATTCAAGACTAAACACCAAGATAACATTGAATGGTGGATAGGGTCCCATCATGGATTAGTTTTAATCCCCAATCCCATACACACCATCTCATGAAACAAAAAATCTAGAAAATGCATTGGAGTGATATATCGAAGAACCCATCATAACATGTCATGATTATGTGTGAAAAAAAATTAAATCAACCATTATTCATAAACATGAGAATTACCTATGGAAAGAAATGGGTTGCATAATCTTTCCTCATATTATAATCAATGAGATTTCATAAAGAAGGGGTTTGAGAAATAAACTTAATGCATGAATTACCCCATCAAAGGAAGGAAAAATAAGAAAGGTATATATATAAGAGAAATATATTCATAATTAAAAATAATTTCATAACACCAAGGAAATATATATAGTGAGTAAGAGAGAGAAATTCCATAACCCAAAGAAAAAGGGTGGTTCAAAGAGACCCTGACCTTATGTACGGATTCATTATGCACTTACACTTAATATCCTGGGTAATAAAATTAGATTAATCAATCAATTAATTAATAAAATTTTCAATATATATTTTATTTATTATAATTTTATTATGTTTATTTATAATAATTTCGATGAGATATAATGTTTAATTTTATTGTTCAGGGAGCGTCTGTTTCATAGTCCAAGGTCAGATCACTTGTGGATAATTATTGATGTTTTTGTCAAATGGAAAAAAAAATATTTAAGTGAAGTGAGATAGTATTCATGTACTTCTAGAAATTGAAATAGTCCCAAATTATAATATGTGTTCTGACATAGGTACTATTATTTTAGTAAAAATGTTAACGATTTATAGTTAGTTCCTTTAGGTGGTTTTACCAGCTATCGAAAACTAGTTTCATTTTATTTAATATTATGGACATATATTCATTCCATAATATGAAAAAATATATAATATACATAATAATTCCATTTTAAACGATTTTAAGTGAATCTAAACTTTCTATGAAGGTGTAAGTTAAAAAAACTCATCATCCACGAAGGTGGTGAATCGACATAATATGGACATTAGTTTTATTTTTTAGAATAAGGAGAGATGAGAAAGGGATGGATGGTTGAAATTACATTATAAATATAAAATTATAGTATATATAAAATAATTTAATTATTATTCCATGTTTTATGAGGCAGTTTAGGATAAGGTAGAATAATAAATTAATTTAGAAGTTGTAAATTAAGAATAATACCTCTTAAATGTCACCTCCTTGAAATACTCCTTAAGGAACTTAGAATTGGTCTTTGGGTGAGAAAAAAAACACTAGTATGTGTGGGAGAGGTTTTTGAAGTGATTTGGGAAGTAAATTTCAATCTAAAAGGCTTAGAAGGTGTAAGGAGAAGGGGTGGTGTGGGGTGGTATTTATAAAAGGAGGAGAGGGGTGTTTTTGAATACTATATTCATTAGTTTATTATTTTGGATTAGGACTATCAATATTATTAATTATTATAACTATATAGAGTAAATGGTTCACGTGATTTCAAAATAATGTGTTATTATATCAATAATGACTCAAAAATTCATGTATTTAACTTATAATGTTAAATATCGTATTTTACCATATTTCACTATTCACCAAAAATTCAACTATTTTAGAAAATAAAAAATATTTATCCTAACTATTTTTAAAAATTTATGTTAAAAGAATGAGATTCATTTTATGAAAATAATTTTTTAAATATGATAAATTCATTTTTTAAATAAAATCCACATTTATTTGAAAAATATCAATTTTAATATTATAATCGATTTTCCAACCCTTTGAATAATTACTTATGGTCTCATAAAATTATCTTATAATTATAATAAAAATTAATAATTATTTATAAATCCATTTTATGAAAATAAATTTTCTTTTAAATCATTATAATTATTATAAGTGTGCAATTAAAAAATTTATGTTTTATAAAAATAAACTCTTAATTTATCATTTTTAAAAAAATTATTTACTTGCACCATGTTATAAATATATCATATTTTCATTTTTTAAGATAAATAAGTATTATTATATATTTCCATATGTGATGATACTATTCTAACAATTAGAATACTATTCCTAATGGTCAAATTACTATTCCAATGATCAAATTACTATTCCAACACTCAGATTACTATTCCAACAGTCAGATTTGTAATAGTCATATGGGTTCCCTACTCCCTATAAATACCTCATATTTCATTCATTCTTCATTCAGTTCTATTTTTTTCACAAGGTTATATATATTTTCATTTTCAAAATTCATATTGGATTACTAACATTCTACTTCATTTCTACAGTGTTGTTCGTGAGTGTGATTATTCTGGGGGATTGAGCTGATCCAGTTTTTCCGATTAATATTTTATTATTTTCTATTTTTTGTCACATCATAATACATTCAATTATTATGAAAAATTTTATTATCTAAATATAATTTTCAAATTCATATAATAAAATGTTTTTGGTTTTATCATGTGGTGTATGTGATTTACAAAATATGAAACATTTATATAATTAGAAGGGACATTCTATTGATAAGATTCTAGGTCGTTAAATTGATAGGGTTATTATTTGTTTTCATTTTTTTGACATGTTTTAATAGGTTTTTGAGTTCGATGAATGATTTTGAGATGTTTTTAGGTGGTTCAATTATAAGTAGTTTTATGCTCACTTTCATCATTATAAAATTTTTATTAAGTTTTCCACGCTGTTAGTTGAGTGAGTTGTGTGGTAGATTGAAAGATATGGAACTGAAAAGTGGATAATTCTTTATGTTTAAGGCTTTGTCTCTGAGCATAATGCTTTGAAACATTTAGTGTAAATATTTGAAGTGCTGAGCATAAACCTTTAAAAGATTATAAGACTTTATGCTCAAAATAAGTCATAATCATAAGTCTTCAACATAAGTCTTTGAGTCCACCATATAACTATGATGGAACTTATGAATTTTAGATGATACAAAAAAATAGAAAATGAAAAATATTAAGACTTATGAAGATGAACGTTTGTATTATGATACCATGCATAATAATTTTGAAGTAGAACATAATTACTCTACCACTGGGCATAAAACTATGAAAAGAAATACTTTCCGAATGAAAGAATTTGAATTACCTAGCCTAAAGGTTTAATGATTAGAAAATTATTCAAGTGTGACTGGGTGAAATTGAGAGTTTCCATACCTTGTTTTTTTCTGAAAAACCAAACTAAATAATGCTAAATCCAATAGTCAAGGAGTATAAAATTACATATAAAGTGTGATCCAAGCCTTTTCTTGTGATATTTCTAAGATGGTGGTTATTGATTATATATATTTTATATTCTGAACTAATTTATTCTAAAAACTTCTAATGTTAATCGAAGATGAAGTTGTTAATAAAGAATATGAAGACGTTATATATGGAATATCATTTTGATGATGCTTTTGTTGATCCTCATATCAAATAATCACTAGTATTAGACTGTTTAGTGATTCTTATTGAGAATGGATGTTTAATCTACTAAGTTATATTGGTATCTTGTTGAGATATAGTTCCCCTCATATCATTAATTGTATGAATAATATGAAGTTTGTGTTTATTAAGGTAAGGATAAAGGCATGGGTATTTTTGGAATTAAAAAATTATATGTTTTTGAATTATTCTTTATATTAATAATGTTTGAATAAGTTTCTTGAAACTATTTTTGTTGAGTTAGTGGGAAACAATAAGTGTAAAAGTGGAATTATGCTTTAGACATGTAGTTATTTTAAGTGAAGAACATTTAGGAGATCGTAGTTTGTGTTTATGATCTTAACCGTATGAAGAAATAAAGTATATCATTATTGTGTGATTCTATTTATATGATTCAATAATATTGATAGAGAAAATATTTCACCATAATTAAATTAATTCTATTAATTTTGAGTTTCTCTTATATTGAGGTTTTCAAAGAAAAATGATAATATATATATATATATAGCTTCCTATGTATCAAATAATTTTTTTATAAGAAAAAATAGTGTATAAAAAAATAGAGGATCTGAAACTAGTGTAGTGTGATCATTATCATCATCTGGTGATTCTATAACATTCAGTGAGATTTTATGAGATTGCAAAGTAGTTCTAAATTATATTTTCATGAAGTGAACATCTAATCTTTATTATTTTAGAATGATCATCAAGGGAGATCTATTTCTATTATTTCTGAAGAAATCACACTTTCTTGAATATATTTCTCATCTTAGTTACATATTCTTGTATGAATATAGCGTGAATCTTTATAGTCCATTGTGACTTTATAATGGCATGGTGAAAATCTATACCAACATTATAAGCATGTAAGTTTTTGATCCTTGTAGTGAATAATCTATGGTTTGGGAGACTAAACATCTAGGAAAAGGAGTTGGTTACTTGAGAAGTGATAAAACCTTGTAAAAAATCCTCATGTTCTTTATATATTTGTTTTTTACTAACATGAGTGAGATAGAGACTCTATAATTGAGTGGAATAAATCATAACAGGCCTCAATGGTTTATTTTAATTAAGAAGAAATTATAAAAAACTAACCTCCACTGATCCATTCCTCTCTTCTTAGTGGAGCAATATGATCCTAGGAACTTAACATATATCAGATTAATGTCCCTCTATTTGATTCATTAAATTTATTAGAATGGATAATCTAAATTCTATGAATATTAGGGGTTTTCCCAAATTTTATGGAAAAAATTATCATAGTTATAAGAACCAAATGTCTCCATATCTTTTATCCCTTGGCATAGAGGTTAGAGATGACACTATCTTTGGTTTTCCACCCATTGAAGGAATTGGACTAATGAATCTAGGTGATAATATATATATATAAAATAAATTAAAAGATAAAAATGTTATTCCTAGTCCCTTATAATAAAAATTCTATAAAAAGTGATGGAACTTTAATCAGATAAAGAAATATGGGATAAGATGGAAATTAACAATAAAGGAAATGTGAAGTCAAGGAGGCTAAATTGAAAATATGAAGAAACAAGTTTGAAGACAACGAGATGGATGAGGAATAGAATATCAATGATTATTTCACTAGGATAAATGAATTTTTTAGTAATATCCAAGGTTTTGGGGAAAAACTTGTAGAATCTATAAATTTTAAGAATCCTTTGAGGAACTTTATACATATTTTTGATCCTAAAATAAATAGTCTAGAATATAGAGAGGATCTATCCTTAAATGAATTGCATAAAATTATCATATCTTATGAAATGATTAAAATTATATCCTTCAAGAAAATATAAAATATTAAATTCCTTTTAAATCCATAGGAATTTTGAAAATTAAATAACTTTTTGACAATGCTGGTTCAAGTGAATTTGAAAATAATGAGAATAAATAATACCATCAAATAATATTGATCTTATTTGAAATATATTCAATAAGGGAAATAAAAATGTAAAAGGAAATTATCCTTTAATATTTTATAAGTGTAATTGAATTGGAAAACTTTCTATTAACTATCATAAGAAGAAGGAACTAGATTCTAAATATGAATATGTCGAAAAAATTATAAAAAAATATGAGTAAGAGTTCAAATAAATCATCTGAATCTAGAAGGGGAAAGGAATTTTTTTTAGATGGGATATAATAAAATTTATGATAAAAGAATAAGGCATTAGACACCCATCTTTTTGTGAATCTGAATATGAGTTTGGTGATATATTTTCCAATTTCGTGGCTAAAGTTAAAAAGGATATGAAACTTCAAGCAGTGAAGAATATGAATCTTAACCAACAAATCTAGAACATATATTGATGAATAAACTTTAAGGACAACTTTATTAGAATACCATGATATAAAGAGAAATGAAAAAAATTGTGAAATATAATAATATACTCATTGAATAAAATAATGATATACAAAATAAAGAGGAAACCCTTGTTGATAAGATCAAAAAATTAAGTTTGAGAGCTGCTGAACATGAGAAGACGATACAAGTATTGAAGAAAAGTTTAATATGAAAGAAGAAAAATTCTCTAATACACAATCTATTTCTCTTGAAGATAAAAATGAGATGAATATGTTGAATGAGGATTTCAAAAAAAAATTTGAAGTAAAATATGAACCCTCTAAATCAGTTGAAATGACCTTCACAAAAGATCATGATAAATCTGTAGCTAAAAAAATAAATTAATTTTGTTTTTACTAATAATTTAAGTTATAATTCATAATACAAATTATATTGGTCCAATAAAAATGGGGATACAATATCTCCCATTTCAGAAGCATAAAAGGGGAACCCTGGAAGCTCTACATATACCAAAAAAAAACAAGCACAAACTAAAAAGATTCTGATTTTTTGGATAGTTCTATAGGTAGAATTTTTATGAACCAAAATTTTTCAGTTTTCAAGGATACTATCATTATTGTGTAGTGTTTGGGAATGAATTCCACACATATTGGTATAACATGTTGTTACCTGGGATGAGGCATGAACTTTAGGGTCCATCCAGAAGAGATAATGCTAAATATTGAGATAAGTTAGGCTGGAAAGTCAAATGTTTTAGGCATAAATACTCAAAAAAAATTTGAGTGTCTTTAGGATATTTTTTCAAGATGTGAAAAATAGTGATTATAAGAAAAAAATGTATGAAAATTTACCTGGGCATGCTTCTTATGCTGATAAAGGAGAGAAAATTCATAAACCAAATAAAGAGATAGCTTGTTTATATGAGGTTACGTTGGAGGCAAGTAGAAAAATAGTAACATAGATCCTTAATAATAGGTGGTACTCCCAAGTGAAAGGTGATAAAAATAATTTTATAAATATTGAAAACCATTAAGGTAGAGAATTTATTTTGGTGATGACTTCTCTTAAAAAATTAGTGGTGTTGGTTCAATTTAGATTAAACCTAAAACTTAAAATAGAATGATGTTTTATATGTGTACGGGATGAAACATAACCAATGAAGTCTTATTCATCTATGTGATGATGTTACTTTTAATAAATACACTTGTTTAATTAAATTATTTAAATAAGGAAGGATCATTTTATAAGAAAAAACAACTAATAGAAATTTGGTTTTGATAGGTGATCCTACCAATCCCTATTAGATGAGTGAAAAAGATACATGTTTACTATGGAATAAAAGGAATTTTCATTTGGTCCAATGGTGTTTAAGTAAAATTATGAATCTTGATTTTGTGAGGAATCTTCCCATACCGATGATAGAAAAAGATGACATCTATTCATTATTCCAAAAGGAAAGATAACTCAGAAAACTCATAAGAATGTATAAATTCTATCAACTTGGATATTGGATATTATACACACTAAGTCATGTGGTCCTCTAAGACAAAAATCAATAATAGGTTATTTATATTTCATAATATTCATAGATTATTTCAACTTAATGATTACTATAATTTTACTCGAGAAGAAATTAGATGGAATTGATATGTGAAATGTTTTCACAAGACAAGCTAGAAAAGAGTTGAGACTTCACATAAAAAGATTCAGATATGATTATGGGAAGGAGTTTGTAGGTGACGCCTTTTAATGTTACCATTACAAACATGGAATCAAACATTATTTTAGGAAAACTTATACTCCTCAATAAAATGGGGTTATTCAGAGAAAAAATATAATTGTTTTGGATATAGGAAGGACAATGCTATTGGAAAATAAAATTTTAAAGTATTTGTAGAGAGAGTTTGTGTGTTTTTTTATACACATATAAAACAAATATCTTTTTATACCCAAGAAACATTTAAATCCTTATGAAATTTGGTATAAAAATAAACCAACTATCAATTACTTTAATGTGTTTGGAAGACTATGATTTATAATGATCAAAGGTAACAAGCTAGTAAATTTTAAAGAGAAAGTTAATAAATGGATTTTATAGAGCACTATTCTGATGAAAGTGGGTACAGGTTCTAGAACAAAAGCTTTTATAAACTTTTAGGCCATTCATATGTCAAAAATTGTTAAAAACACAAGTAAATTAGATCAACATTTGAATGTATAATTTTATATTTTAAATGAGAGTAGAATATATATTTTAGACCAGTAGGTTTAAATATAAGCTGATAATAGATAAGTTGTTGATGTGATTGATACATATCATACAAATGATGATGAAGATTTTTCAAGAAGTGATAGGAAATAATTTTATATGTTAAAATAAATGTTTATTTTGAGAACATAATTAGAAAAAAAGGAGATCCTATTTATAAAAAAAGAATGTAGATAATATGAAATCATAGAGCACTCATATCACATGTTGAACAAAGAACAATAGATAAAGATGTAGAGTATGTAGAGTGGGTAGAATCTATCAATTATGAATTGGATCATTTTTAGAAAATAACAACTTTTTAACTTATCACCTTACCAAAATTCAATAATTTCCTTAGAATCAAATGGAAGTTTAGAAAAAAATTAAATGAAAAAGGGTTTGTGACAAGAAACAAATATAGGTTGGTATGTAAAGAATATACTTAATTGGTAGGCATTGACATTGAAGAAACCTTTTATAAAGTTACAAGTCTTTAAATAACATGGATTTTCTCAGCTATGGATTTATTCATGCACTATAAATTGCATAAAATGGATATGAAATCAAAATTTTTGAATGGTCTCCTTGATAAAGAATTATTTATTGAACAAATAAATGGTTTTATTTTTAATATTTATGAAAAATTTTATGTATATTGAGAAATGATTTATATGGATTGAAACAGGCTCTTAGATCCTAATAATCAAAAATTGAGGTGTGCTTAAAGGAAATGGGATTCACTAAGGAAAACATTAATTGAAATATGTATATAAGAGAGTTTTCCACAAGTAAACTACTTTTCATTATGTATGTTGATGAAATAATTTATTCTAGTGACCATGAGTCCCTTCATGATAAATTTTCTATTAAAATGAAAGAAAGGTTTGAGAATTCCATGTTGGGAAAACTGAATAATTTTATGGTATTGTGGATTTAGTAAAAGTAAAACTTTATATTTTTATCATAAAAAAAATATGAAAAAGAATTTTCAAAAAAATTTGGAATAGAATAATCAAAATTTGTCTCAAAAACCAATTTCAATTATAACCAAATAAGATGAAGATGAAAATAATAGTATGGTAAACCAAAAGTAATTTATAAGTATAATTATAAGTCTTTTGTGATTATGTAATTCATGAACAGACATAAACTTTGTTGTGAAACTGTTTACTTGATTTCAATGTGACCCAAGGAAGTTACACATGCTTGAATAAAATAGGATATTGAGATATGCGAAGGTAATAGTGAATATCACATAGTATAAAAGTGTATTAATGATTTGATGTTGTTTGGATACACTAATGCAGATTGGGTAGGTGATTGCATAGATTCAAAATATACATCTGGTGAAATCTTATTTATTGGTGAGGGTTTTGTGGGATTTTATAGTAGGAAGTAGAACTTAGTGGAACTTAGCACAACCAAGGCAGAATGTGTGGAAATAATTCATGCATGTACACAAGTTTTATAGATGGTTGTGTAATTAATATATTTGAGAGTTGAAACTGAAAAGAAATTGAATATTTTATGTTATAATCAGAGTTATATAAATCTAAAAAAGAACCTTTTAAAACAATATAGATAAAAACATATCAACATCAGGTATCATTTAATTAATGAGAAAGTGATAAACAAGGATATCAAGATAGAATACATTTATACCCAGAATCATATTGAATATATCTCAAAAAATACATACTAAAGGAGATTTTCTCTATGTTGAGGATGAAAATAAATGTTTATCCCTCTCCTCTCACTTGGAGATATATAGATCTGTGCATCCCCCACATGAAATTTGGATTGTGTTGACAAAGGGGTAGAGATAGTGTAACAACCATATGCTTCAAGTGAATATATTTTTTTGGTAAAAGTAGGAGTGATCACTATATTGTCATTAAAAGTTGTGGATAATATTTAATGTTGGAGTTTTTTATTCATGATATTTGATGCATGAAGTAAGGGGGAGTTCATCTATTTTACTTATCCAAATTTACTTGACATGGAGGGATGAAATTATCTAAAAAACATAACCTTATCTAGTTGTGTGGTGTAAGAAATTTCTCCTCATGGATAGTCTGTGATGTCATGATTCCCATGTTACTTATGGAAATTTATACAGAATTGAGTTTTTATTTTAAAAGTTGAGATATATTTCCAAAAAATATAAAATAGGGATATTTAAGTACATTTTGTGTTTTTACAGAGTGATTATTAATTTTCATATGTTTTCAACATGATTTCTGAGGCTGATGAATGTTTTTGAGTATTTTTCATGTAGTTCAAGATGATTCTGTAGTAGTTTTATTATCACTATGATCATTTTGTAATTTTCTTCAGTTTTTGATTCAGTTAGATGAGTTGGTAATGAGGTCCATTAAACAAGTTAAAAATGATAAATGGGAATGTCTCTGAGTGTAAATTTGATCATAAATATTTGACGAGTTGAGTGTAAACCCTTGGATGATCGTAAGATTTTATACATAAAATAATTCCTGAAAATAACAATTAATTTTTAGTATTTGAGTCCACCATATGACTCATATGGAATTTATGACTTTTAGGTGATGTAAATTTTTTTTAATGGAAAGTATGTATGAATTTTGAAGCTAAACATAAGTCTTTTTCCATATAGATTAATACATATGAAGATGAACATATAACTTATTATATTGATCAGAATAATTTGAAAATAAATACTTTTAGAATGTAATAATTTTATGTCTCTAGTGTAAAGCTTTAGTGCTCATACAATTTTTCATGTGAGTTTACTGAGTGAAATTATGAGTTTTTAGACCTCGTGTTTTATGAAGAAAAAAACCTGATGATGCAAAGCCAATCTTCATGGAGTATAACATCACATCGAAAATGTGATGAAAGTATTTTCATTTTGGATTTCAAATATTGTGTTTATTATATATATCTTTTTTATGTTCTGATATTATTTATTTGAAAATATGGTAATGTTATTTGAATCTTATGTTATTCATGAAGAATCTAAAGATGTTAGATATGGAATATCATTATAATGACGTCATGTTGTTCCTCATATCAAATAATCACCAACATTAGATGATACAATGATTCTTTATAATAATTTATGTTCAATATAATGAGTTATTTTACTATTTATCTAATATATATTTCCTCTTAGATCATTTATAGTATTAATAAGGTAATGCTTGAGTTTATTATAGTAAGGATGAAGACATAGGTATTTTTGGAATTTAGAAATTCCCTATTTAAGAATTATTATTTATATTAAGTGAAGTTGTAGAATTTTATAAAACGTTTTTTCATTGAGTTGGTGAGAAACAAGAAGGCAGAAGTGGAATTATGTTGTAGCTATAAAATTATTAAAATTGAAGAATATTTAGGAGACCATGGTGTGTGTTTTTAACCCTAACCAAGTAAAGAAATAATATAGATCATATTGTTTGATTATGTTGAGATGATTTGATAATGCTGACATGAAAAATATATATTTTTTGGAATTAAATTAATTCTAGTAATTTTGAGTCTCTAATATTGATGTTTTTTAAGAAAGATGTTAATATATATAGGTTCTGGTGTATCAAAGATCTTTTTTATAATAAAAATTGAGTGTGAGAAAAGATAGGATATAAAGTCATAGATTTGTGGTCATTATATTTATCTAGTGAAACTCTAGCATTTTGTGTGATTATATGATATTGTGAATCAGTTCTATATCATATATGAATGAAGTAAGTAACTGCTATTTAATATTTCAAAATGCTCATCGAGGGAGTTCTAATTATACTATTTCTGAAGCAATTTATATTTCTAGAATATATTTCTTATCTTAGTTACATATTATTTTATGAAGGTAGTGTGAATCTGCATAGTCTCGTATGACTTTGAAATGGTATGGTGGATTTTTTGCCAACATTTCAAGCATATAATGTTTTATTGCTTATAGTGAAGAATCTATGGTTAGGGAGACTAACCAACCATGACAAAGAGTAGGTCACCTAAGAATGGACCAAACATTGTAAAAAACCTCTTGTTCTTTATCTATTTTTTTTATTCTTACATGACTTAGTTAGATACTATATACTTGATTGGACCAAATCTTAACAGGTCCTGGGGTTGATTTTAATTAAGAAGAAATTATAAAAAACTGGTTTCCAGTGATATGCCCCTCTAATTGGAGTAATATGAACCTAGGAACTTCACCATGGATATAACATAGAGGATATACTCTTTCAGTTGCTTAAAAGGGATATTTATCAATCACTAGAATGAAGAATAATTCTTGAAAATTTATCGGTGTAAGGTACACATATATGTTATTTTTTTTTTAAACATGGTTTCAATTTTATATGAGATAGGACTTAGGAATGATATTTTTTATTGCTACCACTATATTTTTGAAGTGATAATTTCTCATTAGATACCCATAACTCGTCCTAAACCCATTCCATTATTGTTTAATTCTTGAAATAATTTTTAAAATGATGAAATAGATATTATATTTCTAGTCATTTAAATGATTTTATTTTTGTTCAGTAGGAGTCTATATGATATGTGATATCATTATATTTTTCATTGATACACCCTATGATATGAGATATCTTAGGTGATGGAACAATGTAATTCTTTCAGTTTTCACTTTATCAAAGCATACGATGGGGGCTATCATATGGGGAAATACCATCATTCTATATTTAAAAAATAGATCCTTGAATCATCAAGTCGATATAAGCTACATCATCAAATATGATACCCTAGGTTAAAAAGGTTATATCACATAAAAGATTATCTATCATTAAATATGATAAATAAGAGTATCAAACATATAATTATGATATACAGTATATCATTAAATACAATATCAAGAAAAATTTCATTTTTCTTATTTTTCAATTACGAAATAGAATATATTTCTTATAAAATGATTATAAATTATAGAAAAATAATATTTTTTGGATATCTATTGAATTTATAAAATTTTTTTAGTTAAATATTACAAAATTTTCATAGTTAATTATTAAATGTTTATGAAAAATTTAATAAATAAATATCCAAAAATATTAATAGTTTAATATTGAATACCTTTGAGATTATATGGAATGACATATAATTTCAATATAAAAGTGTTTATATGAAAATTATAAATGTAATTTATAAATAATTTATAAAAAATAAAATAAATAAAATAGAAATTTTTTATATTTAATATTATGAATTGTTAATTTTTTTTATTTTAATTAGTCAAATTAAAAGGCTATATTTGAGAAATTATTTAACCACACCAAAATGGGTTTTGATAATTAATATGATTATAGTTTAAATTATATTATGTATGTGATATTTACATTATATAAATTATATACATAATATATTTAGAATATTAAATATTTATATTTCATTTCATATCATATATTTTTAAAAATTACATATAATCATAATATGAAGAATTTTATATTATAAATAAATACAAAGAGTCCATACTTATCTAATTATGGAATGTACATAATAAATTTATAACTTACAAGGTGTTTATAATTTTCTTTATTTATGAATTGTTCATATATTATTCATCTCATATTTAAATATACGAATTTTTCATTTATTTTATTCATCAATTTATTTATAATCAAAATCTTTATATTATGAATAAATATATTGTTTGTTTTATAATGTTAAAATGTTTCTATAAACTGTCATTCATGCATATATGGAGTTACATGATGGGTATGATAAATGATTTATTTTTCTAATACATTGAAATTGGATTGTACTAGGTTATGAGCTCAAATTAAGAATTAAATTAATATGTATACATATTAGGTGTTGGAGTTATAACGGGAATTAAGGTCTCTCATTATTAAAGTATTATTGGGTAGAGGGACTTTGTGTTGGACAACTCACTAGCATGACGGCTTATGTCCTATCTAGAAAAGTGGGGTTTGGTTATCAATATATCTATGCTTAGTCCTATAAGGATTACCAATCCCATTTGATTCAAATCCTATACATGAAAGGGATTCATGTACCTTATTGATGAGATTTTTTATAATATATATGAATATATTTATATAATAAATTAAGTGAAAAATAGATTCTATGAGCTATGTAAAGAGTTACACATTAATATGGTTTGAATATATTGATTTTTTGGAATGAATATTATTCTAAACTAAATCAATGAAATCATTAATAGACGTAAAGAGAATTCATGAGACAATATGGTGCAACTAAAGACCCTTTAAAATAATAATTTCAAATTAATGTGAAAGAAAAACTTGTTAAGGCATCCATTATTCATCCGGGTAGATCATTCCAAAGATGGGTTCCCCAAGATTATCTTGTGTAAGGAATACATGTAATGGGTGACCCTAAGAGGATTAAATGAATTTTTTTTACTCTTATTTAATTTACACATATCTAGGAGACCCTAGAAGCATTATGTTATCAAGGAAATAAAGGCTTATGTACATAACTATCAATGAGTCATATATGATATGATTTGGATGATTACCAATCTAAATAACAATTTTTTGAGAGAAATTACAAAGAGGACTCATTGATTAGTAGAACATGAATATTTTAACATTAATGGATATAATCAATTTAAATGGGTTTTTTATTTTAGTGGGATCAAATTTAATAAAATTACTTATTCAATGAAAGTTAAACATGATACTCATCTCCTAAAAAATTATATTAAAGGTATAAGTTACATTATCATCATTAAAAAATATATTGAGATATCAAATGAAAAAAAGATTCTTAATTTATGTAACTTCTTAAACTAGTTCAAAAATTATGAATTATTCATAAGAAATGAAAAATTATGTATATTAAAAAAAACATACCTGAGAAAACAATTGTGGAACTTTATTAAGAAATAATCTTGATGTTTATGAGAAGAAAAGAATGATTCACTTGAGATTTCAAAAGTGATAGATGAAATATGAACAAAGGAATATTGATCTCACTCATTTACTTAATGTGATTAAGTGTGTCAATATCTTGTAGAGACATAATATTTACTCTAAGGATTATTATGGTTAAGGGTATCATTGTATTTTAATTTTTTAAAATGTTCTAAAAATGTGAAGAAGTTCAAGAAAGGTTTATTCCATTTTGTCAAAGTGTTGAGGTTAGTTGAACTCGTCATGTGGTTTCTAGGTTATTATGTCATATTAATAGTATATGTGTATAAAATTTTAAAATATAAGAATAAAAAGTAGTTAAAAATTAAAAATTGTTTTATTCAAATGGTCACATCGGTCATTGAAACTTAAGAGAAGTGTTAGTAAGAGAGAAGTAATGATCCCACATGATGAAATTATCAAGTATTCTCAATGGAGTTTAAGAAAATACATGGAAATTCTATTATGTATTGATGTTATAGATATAAGATCAGTATTTTTTTAGGGTATATAATAAAAAATGTATATTTTACAAATTTTGTAACTATTTAGGAATTCAAAATCAAGGAAATAATTAGTGTACATTGTAATTTTCATTCAAATGATGAAACAAATGGTTGTTGAATAATATATGAGAATGTAAATGAATATATATCAATCTTAATTGGATCTAAATAAATGATTTAAATTTGTATTGAAAATTATATTAGATGATATGGGATATTGTTTATTAACAAACAGTTATTAAAAACAATATGAGATGATGGTTTTGATACATATTATTTATGATTTATTAGATTCTATAACATATTTGGGAAGAAGATAAGGGTAAAATAATTTTTATCTAAGATAAATAATTTATCTAGATATTGATTAAAATATAAGGGATATTATCCCCCCACCACTCAATGACATATTTTAAATGATAAAGTCTTATTTCAGAATAATTCTCCATGAAAATAGAACAACATATAATACATGGATACATTAGTTTATTTGTTTATTATTCCCACTAATAGAAATAAGATTTATTTATTAATACTAAATGATTATGTATCATAAAATTTTATTTATAAAATAATATATTTTATATGAAACAAGTGGGAGTATATTTGGACATATAGAAGTTCAAAGTGAAACATATAAAATATTATTTTATAAAAAATTCAAAGTGACTTTACATGATATCCTAAAAGAGTTTTAGGGTATGTTAGTAATGAGAAATGTAAATATTTACATTTAGTTATCATGAAAAAGTGAATATTACTATATATCCTTAAGTGGTTTAAGATTTGTTCATAATGAAATAATCCAAAGATTTATATTTTTTCATCAAAACATATTAAAAAAATTATATAAAGGGTTTAAATAATTTTGATGATGATGAACTTATAAAGACTCCCAAGTAGAAAGAAAAGTATTGACATTATAAAATTTTCTACTATAAAGATAATAAGTTTCAATGCATTATTTAGAGAGTTCAACATTAGAAATATGATTCATAAGTCTCACCATCATTCAAACTATTTTTATTTATAGATTTTACTCACACAAAGTGTTTAGTAGGAGGTTTTTATGATATGGACACATATAGATATGGATGAAATTTTAAATATATGTAATAAGTTTAATAAAGATCTAATAGTGAATCAAACATATGACCAATCTGGTGGACTATCACATGGTAAACGATTATATGAGAATTTATATATTATTTAATTAAAATTATTAATTCATTTTAAGAATATAAAATCTATCATTATAATACAAAAGGCAGTCTCAACATTTTTATGTTGGATATATATATTATATGAATTAACCACTCAATGTATGAATTTGTGTTATCCCTGAATAATGTTCATCATGGATTATTATTGGTTATGATGAAATTTTAAGGATATATTAAGTATGATTCTTGTATCAAGACACATAATATGATAATAAGAAAAAAAGAGCTTTGTCGAACATATGACCCCCAAATATTCCACATGAAGTGTAATGCACTATTTATTTTGTCTAATATGAGTGCATGTTTCATATTTGGATTTCCATAATACCAGAGTTTGGAAAGATACATAAAATGAGAAAACTTCATACTTTTATACTTATCTTATGAAATCCTTTGGTATTAATGAGTAAAGGGTGGTTTGATCTATTATGAGTCTTGTCAATGGTTAGATCTTAACGAAGACGATAATTTTCATCTCATATGACGAGAATGATGTCTTTTCACTTGATTAAGATAGACTAAGGAAGTGTATGACCACACGTAAATGAAACATATGATGTGATTATCTATTGAGTGAGGAACTTGGGATGTTCTCATCCATAAGATTGAATGACATGCGATGTATTCATCAACCTCATTAGTCTATACATAGAAAATCAAGACTGTTTGAGTAGTTATATAGGATTGAATTATTTATGAATCATGGTTAATCAATGTAATGATTAAGGGATCATATAAAAATTCATTCATACATGTGATACAACTTTTTTATAAAAGTATAGTGATACCTGTGTTTGATATATGTCACTCTTGATCCCTTTATAGATTGAGAAACACTTATGATTTTCTCAAGACCTCTCAATGCTTATATTTATGAATTCATGAATTTTTATTTATTTTCAATGTTATAATGAAATATGGGGTTAAAAATTATGTAATACTAAATAGGTATTGAGTTTGAATTAGAGATATTCTCAAAAAGTGTTTTATAGTTTATCCAAAGGATTTTTGGATGAGTATTCACAAGGTATTACATATGATGTGATATAAGGGGAATCTCAGGATAGCTATAAAAACGTGTTTTATAAAATATCCAAAAGTAGTTTTGGGTATTTTTTTTCAAAAGATATTTTATATGATAAAATATAATTTGAAGCAATATAATGTTTATTAGGTTTCAGTGAAAGTGGGATATCGAATGAGATATGACCTAAATCCATTATGCATGTGATTAATTTGACCATATCATAAGTGATCATATGGGAATATTATAAGGAATGTTATAGGGAGTCATTCCACTACCTTAAACTAATTATAAAGAATGATTTGTATATATCACAATGCATTGAATAATATTGTATGATCCATATGGAAGCCCTATAATTCATTAGTCAGCTGAATGAAAAGTGTTATAATTTTTAATATCTTCCACATGGGATATAATTTTTTATTAACATTTCCTATAATGATTCACCGAGAGGATTGACACTACAAACCTATGATGAATTCATGTAAAAATAAAGTATAAATCATACATTATATAATATATTATTTATTGAATGAGGGATTGTAGTGTTTACCTAAAACATATAAAAATTGTAAATCACCATGAGATGGTGTGGCTAAGCATGGATAAGCCACTATTGATTCTCTCCCTATTTTAATATCTCATATTTATCCTCCATTTACATTTTTATGGCATTAGTATACCATGGGAATAAATAATAATATCACCAAAGCATTAATAGATTCTTGTATACCCATGGATAAACAATGGAGGAAGGATTTCTTTTACTGTAATTGTGAGATCTTGATCAGGCTATTGAATGAAGAAGATGGATTGACCCTTTGTTAGTGTAAGGTATGTAAAATTTTTATTCATTTTTATTAACATGTTTTTAGTTTTATACATTATAAATATTGGGAATGAGGTTTATTATTAATACTAAAGTGTTGATTAAGAGTTAATAAATCCATTTAAACTCATCACTTTTTGATATAAAACCAATGCATATTTCCAAAAAATCCACCATTAATTAACAAAAAATACACTATTCGAGAAAATATTTTAACATTATCCCTTTGTTCATTTTTATGTTGATTATACCAAATATACTATAAATCCATCTCAATTAAATTTATGGATATATGAGATTACACAACCCCTTTATATTTGAAAACAAAACACCATATTTTAATTTATTATGAATCCTTATCCCCCCCTTTGATAATAAAATAAAAGGCTATTTTATCCAAATTGTCCACTTAATTATATTCCCTTGTATCTTAAATATACATGGATATATTCATAAAATATTTTATGAGTCACTAGAAATAAATTTAAATATTTAAAGATATTTATATCCACATTTTACATTCACCTAAGGTCTTGAATCCCCTTGTAATGACCCTATTTTTTAAAACTGGGAATTTCAGAAAGAATTTGAATTTTTTATTTTAGATAATTATAGAGGGTAAAATAGTCATTTTAAACTAGAAGATGACTTTGGATAATTTTTATGACCACTCTGTTAGTCCCAGAATACGGTGTTTATTCCAGGATAAGAGTTTAGTGGAAATCCGAGTCATTCAAATTTTCATGGAATAATTAATAATTAATAATTAATAATTAATAATTAATAATTAATCAATTAAATATTAATTTATTCATATTCATTTTTTCAGAAATTTATTTAAAATAGAGAATTGTATTGAGATTATATCTCCACCATTGAGTCCAAAATAGAGGGTTTTCCCTAGGTAAGGCATAAACACATGTCGGGCGTTGAGGCCGAGCCTAGGCCTTGTTTTATTTTTTATTTTTATTCTTTTATTTTCCACTATTTTTTTCTATTTCTCCCCAAGATTATTTTACATCCCCCATATGGGTTTCCTTTACCATGAAAAATATAGGAGAGGTAGTTGGAGAGAGATAAAAAGGGAGATAGGTGTCAATGCAAAGCTCGGGAGGAGCTGGATTATCATGAGACAACTGAAAATCTTGGAAATGGGTGAAGGTTTAGCTGATTCTACCCAAAGCTAGGCCATTTTTAAGTTTTTACCATAAATACCCCCAAATATATATATTTCTAGTTTTAATTTCCTTTTATGATCGCTAAGGACCCTTAGTGGGTTGATATATAGCTTTTGTTGAGAAAATGGGGGTTTCTGGCCAATTACAGGGGTTTCCATTCGGGAAATACTAATCACATGGAATGTAGTTCAGGAACACATGTCATATGTTATTTTAGTTTTGAGAAGATCAATTTTTATAAGTACACATCATGTACTATGTATACATTTTGTGTAGTGATCCTTAGCCATGTAGCTGAGTATATGGCCAAATGAAATTTTCAGAACCACACACCGTGTTCTACAAATACACATAAAGTAGTCATACTCGAACATATACCTGTCTACATAGCTAGATATCAGTATACAACCATTTTTCCATGTGTGACACATAAGAAGACCTTGAGTGGGTTACAAGCCATGTAGAAGTACACAATCGAGAAAGGATACATGGCCAGGCCTTGAGAGGTACATAGGTAAGTACCCCATATAGGGTATACACCATGTACATGTTTTAAAAATTAGGAACATGGTATTTACATGAAATATACAACTTGAGTATATTCCTAGGTGGTGTTCTGATGGAATACACCATTTACTTGGGTATACATGTTGTTTACTTCTTCCATACTACCCGCTTTAGGGTTTTTCATGATTTTACACCCCAAAGTCATAATTAAACACATGAGTTGTCAATTTTGAGTGTTTTACCATGTAGATAATGATGGTGGAACCATTAGTGTGAATTTAGGACTCTATAGTGTTTTAAGAGAATGATATTTGATATATATGTTATTCCCCAAGTAATCGAATACAAATTTCTCCTAAGAGTGTGACCTTGATCTAAGATGGTCCATGAGTCATATCCCTCAACTGATACCTATATAGTTTTCTCACGAGGAAGTATACCTTGCGAGATGTTCCATTATAGACTAGGAATCTATGATATGTTAGATACAGGTTTGTGTGATGTTTTACCCCAAGAACATAATTATTTCCAAGGATCCCATGTAGGATGTATCTGCATATATATTATTTCTAAGGATACCATATAGGATTCCTCCACTTATCTATTATATTTGAGAATCCCATGTAGGATTCCTCTACCTTTCAATTCTTTCCAAGGATCCCATGTAGGGATCCTCATATTATATATTCATTTTTACAATCCCATGTAGGATTCATCCACTTATGTTTCAACCTAGAGGATCCCATATAGATGCCTCTATATACTTGAAATTTTTGAGGATACTGAGTAGGATGCCTATTCTTACTTACTATATCTAAGGATCCTAATAGTATTCCTCTCCTGTTATCTGAATTAGAAAACCTAGTGGGTTCCCCAGTGCTTGAATGACCCTGAACTAGTGTGTTTGGGGTTTTGGTAGAGATGGTAGTCGGTGTAACCATATAACTCATACTGAACATATGATCCCAAAAGGTTATTGTAGTAGTGGTGGGTTTAGTCATTAAAAAACCCTTACACTTTATATATTATTTTCACATGGTTACTCTCTATGAGTATATGATTTCCATATTCCTGGTTCTTGACTAATGGGCCTGATGCGATGCAACATATGATAGGGATGCATAGAGGTACTTATTAGGATCCAAATTCTAAGCCCTCTTATTAATTGTGATACGATTTGGATGCACATATGTACCTCATGGGATCTGGATATTGATCCTAATTTTTTATTGGGATTCTCATACACACTTCTTAGGATCAGGATATTGAGTCTTCTTGTTTATTGGGATGCACAAACATGTTTCCCAGGATATGACTGTTGAGTATTCTTGTTTATTGGGATTCCCAAACATACTTTCTAGGATTTGGATTATGAGCCTTACATGCTTGGTGGTCACCATTTTAGAAATTCCCTTTTGTCTCTAGGATTACTACCCTACCAAGGGTTACAATGGTAGGGTTCTTTGGATGTATCATAGTCCTATTTGAGATACTCTCTTGTATTTTATTTATGCTATCCTTTAGAAATTCCTAGGATTATCCCTATGGTCGCGTGGAAGCACCATCACTATACTCTCTAAACTTGTTTGGGAGTGGGATATGAAACCATTTTATTGAATGTATTCCAATAATGTACATATATCTAAATATCATTCCTTATAGATCACCTAAGAGAAAACCCACTTTGGGAATATCTGAGTTGTGATGTTGTGACCGCTTATAGACCGGGGCTTAGTGCTCATAAATTGAAATGGATTTACATGGAATGAGTGGTATGGAATCAATATTAGTGTTGTATTTATTGTATTTCTATAAATTAACTAGAATCCTTAATTATAGTGATTTTAGGTGAGTATGGGTGATCCCAGGGTTTGGA
The DNA here is from genome assembly GCA_963277665.1 of Viscum album. Lineage (NCBI taxonomy): Eukaryota > Viridiplantae > Streptophyta > Magnoliopsida > Santalales > Viscaceae > Viscum > Viscum album. The sequence continues at coordinate 1,529,751,044 of OY728131.1, read as the reverse complement.
CATGTATCCCCCTCCAATTACATAGCTTAATCATAGATATTTATGGTGATGCATGAAGAAGGTACCATCAATTGAGATTAAAAACCCAAGGATCAAAAGAATTATACAAAACTTGAGTGGTATTACATCCAACTAAATTCCCTTTTCATAGGATTTCAAGATGATCAAGATCATAGACCCAAGTATCAGCTATGGATTGAGTTTATTCATGATATTTTTTCTTATTTATTACTCCAATTGTGTCTCATATTGGCTTAGCATATTTATTAAGAATTCACTTATGGTAGAAGATTATAGGTTCACCATTAGGGGTGGCCTACTAAGATTTATTTCTCTCCCCCTATACATGAACCTCTATATGTGTGAAAATATTATGTATTCTTTCAGGTTGAGCACATATATTTGATGGATAAGGCTAAGGCCTAGGGTTTCATGATTTAGTGGAGTCACTTGTGTGGATTATTATGATTGGGATGGAGGATCTTCATAGTGTCATGAATACCAGATATTTATTTTGGTTTGGAGTTAATAGTAAAGCCATATAATTTTATTTTAGTTTATTTTATTTACTTATTTTTATGTGATTTTCCTGGTGAGAGATTAATGATATATGCATGACATGGAAATTATAAACTTTATTGTATTCATATTTATTAAATCCTTATTTATATTTATTAAATACACACTCCTTTTATTACTGATATGGAAGATATATGGTTGTTTTTCTTGTTTATTACTTTTATATGAGGGCATAGTCTCTCCACAGACACACCTTAATCCCTCACTTCTAGTCAGAAGCCTCTAGAATATGGAGAGGTTTTCTTGAGGCCTTATGAAAAAATGACTTGATGCAACAGATTACTGACATCCAAGTCGATATGCTACAAATTGGTATTAGATAATTCACATTCTTGTTTTATTACTATTTGGTATATGGTAGACAAGGGTACTAGGAATGTGTTAGAATCTGTAATGGATATGAGACTGGTTCATCAAGAACATTTGTTATGATAGGAAGTCCATATTTCTAGGGTTATGGGATTGATATTATTGATATGTGATGTTATAGTTGTATATGATTTTTTCTTTTAGAGACACACATGTTGTGTGGATTTTATGACTAACTGTGGATTTCTGGATCTTTTCTTATTGGAAAGAGTTTGGTGATTGATTTTGACACTTGTCTGATAAAGACAAGAAGCATCTTATGTGTCATATTTGGCATATAGGGTCTACATATTATAGGCATGTTAGTGTGTTATTATTATAAATTATATATTACAGTTGTCTAAAGTTCCTAAAACAACCTAAATTGTGTTTTCCCATATGGGTTCTTGGTGGAATTCTATTTAATTGGGCTAACTTGTGTATATATTTATTTTTAATGGTAGGCTATGTGGATCTATGGTGAGACATTTAAAAATGAGGATGATGACTTAGTCCTTATGAACAAGAGGTGAAATGACCCTAGTTGGTTGATAGATCACATGGTTCCCAATGATGGAATCCCTCATAGGGTGTTGTTACTTAGGTTCAATTATTTAAAGTGTCAGTAACAACCTATATAGTGTTTTCCTGCATATATTGGAATGACATCCTACTTAATCAAACCGTGTACTTATGATATGATAAATATTGTTGAGAATATTCTATGAACATAATTATGACCCTCATAGGTCAACTTTGGTAGTTGATACTTTCGTTTGAGGTTATATAGTCGATTTGTTGAGGGTGATGCTGATAGGTGCCTAAATTTTTATAGTTAATGAGGACCTTGAGGGGGTATTACCATATAAATATTCCCAGTAATTTTCATTTCATCATTATGTTTTTTTGATACTCTAGGGGAAGTCCCTTATAGGGATGATCAATGAGGACCAAGTCCCTAGTAGGATTATGTTTGACAGGTGATTCCATTAGAATCTTTCAATAAGTTAATAGTTATGAATGTGTTATAATTAAATCAGTTTCTAATTATAACTTAAAGGGTGATTTCCTCTGTAACATGTAATTTAAAACCAGTATAATTGTAACTATTTTGATAGATTTTTAACCTCGCATGTCATGTTATAATTACCTCTCTTATATAGGGTTAACAAGAACATTAAATGCCATGCATTGAGATGGGTGTGTAGATGATTCCCATGAGATGTGACCTTGGTGAGAGGTTTGACTTCTGGGATGGGTGGTGGGACCTAATGACCCAAATATAAGGCTTGATTAGTAGGGCTATGTGGGAGACCTAGAGGCCCATTGTTGTGACTCAAAACCTTGTAGGCATATGTTTGGTTTTATCAAGGGAAACTTGCATAAGGGGGTGGCCCGAGTTATTATGGATGCCTTTTGAGGAAGTGAGATTGGTTTTAGACTCATTTTAAGACCAATGCACAGTAGGTTATCAAGTTTTGAAATATTGGCATGATAATGACTTTGGTTTATGATAAATCACCAAGGATTCTTATGTATCAAGACTATATTTTATGGGCATGATTATTCGAGTGTCTATCCCTGTTGACCAATAGTTGCATGTTTGATGCTTTAATTTCAGAAAATGATGACGCGTGATGTACATTTGTTGAATAAATCATGGCATGGTTATAGTGATCGATTTTGAATAGGAGTTTTAATGGATCTTATAAATTAATTATTTTTATTTTCCATGTAGCATGATTAGTTTGACCTTGTGATGTATGACTCGTGGGAGCGTGATTCAGGTGATAATGGTATGCGTCCGGTACACATGGTGCTATTTAAACCATAAATTAGTGAGTGTCTATGTGTGATACAAGGACTTATGGTTTTAAATAAATACTATGGGAAAGGTTTCCCTAGAGTTGTGATTAAAAGAGTAATGTCCCTCAGTGGTAGAGGATACATTGAGTATAAATCAGGTGTTGTGAGATGGTTGACCAATGCTTGGACATGAACAAGCATTGTCATAATACATGGTGTCGAGTGTTTGTTAAAATAAAGTATAACATATTTTTATGTGATAATGGCTCAGAGATATATATACATTCTTGTAAATGGAATATTATCATACTCCTAGTTTATAGGTGATCATTCTCTATATCTTGACATCATTCTGAGTACACTGATAGATCATTGGCTATACACCATGTTTTTTAAATATATTTTATGGTTTAAAAAATGAACCAATTTTGGTTTCACTCAAGGAGTGGTACAAGGTAATACATATGGTGGGGAGAGTACCGTTAGACATTTGAGGGTGATGACCCTCATGATAAGTTAAAATTTAGATTTTTTCTATGGAAACCATTCCCAAGAAGTAGGAACGAGTGATGTTTTGATGTTTCAAGTTGGTGTTCAAGAATGGGTAGTTTGGGTGGTTCAATTTATTTCATCTAGTGATGGAAATAGTGTGGACCTTTGAGGTTAGATTTCTACTTTGAGACAAAAATAAGAATACTCATATGGTGGGGAGTATCAGATCTGTCACAGTTAACTTATATGATTTTGGGAGAGTTGTGGATTCCATGAGACTAATCATTGGTCATGAAAGATAGCATAATTATGCAAATCCTTGGTATAAGAGCATGAATATGTATGACCACCAAGTATTCTTGTGTATGAGAAGGTTTGTGGTGGGGAGGTTGTAACAACCCATGTTTTTTTGGATTGGAAATTTCAGTAATAATTCAATTTTTTTCTTTTAGATTCTTGTGAGGGGTAAAATGGTATTTTAACCCTAGAATATGACTTTGGATAATTTTTATAGCCACTCTTTTAGTCCCATAATAGGGTTTTTATCCTAGTACATGAGTTTTGTGGAAATCTATGATGTTCAAATTTTCATGGAAAATTTAATAATTAATATTTAATTAATTAAATATTAATTTATTTTCACATGTTAATTTGAAGATATATTTTGAATGGATCATTTTATTGAGATTATATATTTTACATTGAGTTTAGAATGGGTAATTTTTCCTAGGTGTGACATAAACTTATGTTAGATTCTTGGGCCGATCCTGACCTCATTTTTCTTTTTGGTTTTCTTTTCTTTTTCTTCTTTTCTTTTCCCTTATTTTTTTTGTTTTCTCCCTTGGATTATAATTCATGCCCCATTTGGTTTTTCTTAACCATGATAAATATATAATAGGTATATTGAGAGAGATAAAAATTGAGAGAGGAAGAGAGGTTTTTCCACAGAGCTCGGGAGGAGCCAGATTGTTGTGTGAAAACTGCAGATCATGGAAATGGGTGAAGCTTCATCAGATTCCACCCAAAGGTAATTTTTTTAAGTTTTTTCATAAATCAACTTATATTTATTTTTTTCTAGTTTTAAGACCCTTTTATTAATTATAAGGACCCCTAGTGGGTCGATCTATAGCTTTTGTGGAGAAAATGGGTGTTTTGAGTTGATTGCATGGGTTACCATTAGGAAAATACCAATCACATGATGTGTAGTTCAAGAAAACACACCATGTGTTCTTACTATTCATGGAATATCACTTTATATAAGTACACATTGTGAGCTAGGTATACACATAATGCAGTGGTCCTTGACCATGTGGCTGAGTACATGGCTAGATAAAGTTTTTGGATCCACATGTTGTGTACTACGTATACATGTTGTGAAGTCATATTCGGCCATGTAACCAAGTAAATGGCCAGATAACTATGTGAGGGAACTCAACCATGTAGGTTACATGGGAATAAACTGAGTGGATTACACACTATGTATAAGTACATAACTAGGAAAGGATACATAGCCAGACTATAAGAGGTACACGAGTAGGCACCCCATGAAGGGTACACCTTGTGTACATGTTTTACATGCCATGTATATGGTATTTACATGAAATATCCAATTTAAATAAATTACCAGTTGGTTTTTTGATGGTACATGATCGCATTGTGATTTACTATTCAATTCCACCCTTACACCGCTGTTTTAAACTAGATTTGTAATGAATATTAAAAATATAACAATTAATTACAATTCATTTTTTATTAAATGAATTAATTTTTATCACTGTTAAAAAGGGAAATTATAATTGTTTTGATATTTTAATTGAAGGTAGAGGTGATTTGACTACCTAGAGATCATCCAGAAGAAAAATAGGCCAAACTGGATGGCATCCCCTAGAAATCTGTCCACTTTTTTGAGCAGTATGAGAATTCCATTCATGAAAATGGGATGAAAATTTCTGGTCCACTCAAAAACATCATGGGATTAAACTATTATCAATAAATTGAAATGAAATTCTGCCATCTTGTGTCCCATAAGAACCATTATGTTCAGATGAAATAATCTTCCCAAATTCAAAAGTTTGTTTCGATCATTTAACCATATCTCACAATCCAGTTCTCTAATGGCTGCAAAATTCAACAAGGAGACAGTTAATAGACCAGAAATACTCTTTTATTTTGTTCAAGTCATGATTTGATATTATACTATTCCAAGACTGAGACACAAGTTGTATCTCAAAAATAGGTTTCTCAAAACCATGTCCCATTTTGGATATAAAAAGGCACCTTGAGCACCTCATTTGTAAGTTCAGCGAAGAAGAAAAGATCTTCCATTTTGGAGTCCTAGAGGATTATCCTCCTCATCCTAGAAGTTCTAGAGGCCCCTATCCTCATAGGGGGATCAATAATGAAGAAGGAGTTCCAACTGTGCTTCCTCCTCCTCTTGATGTCGAGCTAAGCGGTGGGTGATCATTGCGAGGGAGCTACACACTTGGAGAGGGAGTTACAACACATAATTATCTACTGGTTTGGTGTATATTGTGGTTTAAATTGTTCTTTCATATGTATCATAACTTGTTTTGATGCATTGAATTGAAACACGTTTTATTTCATAACTAATTGGTGTGCGATTTTAAGTGTGTGTCTTGTATTGTTCTGATTGGACCACATAAGAAACCTTTTATTTCCCAAACATTTGAGATTTAAATGTTCCTTTACAAACCTTAAATCATTATAAGGGGCTAGAACTTGACTACACAATTGTTATGTCAAGATTTAGTTTTAATCACATCATTTTATGAGGCATGTGGGTACCCAAGATCTTGGTTAACCCTCAACCGAAGGATTACACTAAAACCTAATAATCAATTAAGAATGAAGAACTCTTCAAGTTATATAGTAACTTAGCAATGATCACTTATTTATCTCATATTTTTCATAATCCAGTTGGTCTTTAAACTTTATAACTCTTTAAATCTAGTTACTTTCTTGAAACTATTTTCACAACCACCCCCATTTTTTGTTTTTATTATTAAAAATATAAACTCAAAACCTATCAATTATCCTTGAGAGAAAAAATAGGGTCTTCCATAGACTAAAAAATATTCTTTAAATCACTATCAATTTTATGTGTCATGAAAATTCGGTCAAATTGTGGTGCAGTTTCCGGGGAGCGCTTTGTTTTTTAGTGCATGCTTTTTATAAGATTTTTGTAAATTTTATGAATATTTATTTGTTTTATATTGTAACTTTACCTATATTTTTATATTCTAATTTATTTCTTGTGTAGTTATTGTGCATGATGAATTCTAAACTAGGATATTTACCACCTTTCGAACCTGAACTGGATAGGATCTTACATCAGCGACCCCGAGACGCATAAGAGAACCCTTTGAAGAAGGAAACACAAGACAACAACACTCTTCTTGATCCTTCATCTTCTTCTTCTAGAACCAACATAAGAACTAAAATAAACTTGTATAACATGGCTGAAAACAATAGAACACTAAAAGAACTAACCACACCAGATGTCGATATCCATCCCACATACATTCAATTACATGGAGAGGCACCCAATTTTGAACTAAAATCTAGTTTAATTCATCTATTACCAAGATTACATGGACTTCTTGAAGAGGATCCACATAAGAATTTAAAAGTATTTCACACTATTTGTTCAAAATTAAAACCTACTAATATGGATGAGGAACAAGTAAATCTTAGAGCATTCCCCTTTTCTTTACAATATCCTACAAAAGACTGGATTTATTATGTTAATTACCCAATAAGAGGCTAGGCGGACATGAAACAACTTTTTCTTGAAAAATATTTCCCAGCCTCTCGAACTGCAACAATAGGGAAATAAATACGTGGTATAAGAAAATATCAAGGGGAAACACTTCATGAATATTGGGAAAGATTTAAAAGATTATGTTCAATTTTTCCACACCACCAAATAAGCAATCAACTTTTAATGAAATATTTTTATGAAGGTTTAATTCCAATTTATCATAACATGATTGATGTTTCTATAGGTGGTGAACTGGTAGATAAGACCCTAATTACTTCAAGAACCATGATTTAGAACATGGAACAAAACACTCAATAATTTGGTACAGGGTCTAACGTACCCATTCGAGGTGTCCATGAGGTGAAAAGTTCTGAATTTGAGAAGAATGTGGACAAAAAGTTTGAAGAGGTAAGTACCCTTTTACGACAAATCTCTCTCTACCAAGGGAAATCTCAATATCCTCCTCCCATCCATTGTGTAATCTGCTCTTCTGACACCCATTATATTAACCAATGCCCCCAATTGAGAGAAAAATCTGAGAGTTGTGAGTCAATCTTCCTAGGACGCCCCTATAACCAAATCTTTAGGAAAGAACCATACTATCCATCCAACTCTGGGTGGAAAGAAAACCAAACTTATAGGCAAGAGGGTCATTCAAACCAACCTCATTAACCATGGAACCAACAAGGGTAGCGTAGCCATCCACCACAACCACCCATAAATCCTCAACCACCCCAAAGGCCTTTCCAACCACCCCCTCAAAAACCCAATCCTAGCCTAGAAGATATGATGAAACAAATGGATGCCAACAATCTCCAATTACAACAAACCACCCAAGCAGCCATACAAGACCTAAAAACCCAATTTGGACAACTAGCTAACTCAGTGGGTGAAATTCAAAGTCACGAGTTGGGTAAACTACCATCTCAACTAGTATTCAACCCTAGAGATAAATGAAATGCTAGTGACATTACACTTAGTAGTGGAAAACATACAGATCCTCCATTAGAGTCATCCCCTCTTGAGGAAACCTCCATCCCAATCATTAAAAATGTTCCAAATGTTGAAAATACTTATCTTGAGAAAATCCCTTCCAAAGGAAAGAGTGTGTCTTTTGATGAATCACCTAGTCCAACCATTCCTCTTCCATTTCCCCAAAGGGCCACCCAACCTAGAAAACAAAAGAAAACTGAACTTGATAAGGAAATTTTGGAGACTTTCAAAAAAGTGCAGGTTAACATCCCCTTGATTGATGACATGAATTAAATTCCACAATATGCCAAGTTTCTAAAAGAGACGTGTACACACCAAAGGCGACTTCAAGGTGACGAGAAGGTGAGATTGGGGAGGAATGTTTCAGCATTGATAGATCCATCACTTCCCACCAAGTTCACTGATCCTGGAACATTCTCAATTCCATCCACTATAAGGGGGTATTATTTTTCTAATAATATGCTTGATTGAGGTGATTCTATAAATGTGATGCCTCACTCCATTTACTCTACATTGTAGGTCGGGAAACTGAAGCCCATTTGAATTGTTGTTCAACTAGATAACTGGAGTACCACACACCCCTCTCGTGTGTTAGAGGATGTTCTTGTGAGTGTTCAAAATCTAATTTTTCTTGCTGATTTTTATGTGCTTAAAATGGAGGATGATATGATGAATGAACATTCCCTGATTATATTGGGGAGACCCTTATTGAAGACCCCAAAACCATAATTAATATTCACAATGGTACATTATCTATGGATTTTGGTGGTGATATTTTACACTTCAATATCCTTGATGCCATGAAGCACCCCTTAGAAGAACATTCCTCTCTCTCTCTTAATTCTCTAGATGCACTCCCTCCCATTGAAAAAACTTCATTCCATTCCCCTGATCCCCTTTTTGAGTTTTCTTCATTGATAGAAATTCTAGGAAATTATTCATGCATTAATTGTTGTAGTGGTCCAGATAAATGTAATGCATGTTTGTTGATTGATGATTTCTTGAACACTGAGGATCCACTGACCATCGATGATACTGATAAGCTTGTAAAAGCTAATTCCACATCTGAGGAAGATACTATTGAATAGTTAGATGAGATTAGTGTCCTCTCACTTTCACACACACTCCCATGAATCCAAAATCCACCTGAATTGGAACTGAAACAACTGCCTCAAGATTTAAAATATTCATATACTGAGAATGGAAAAAAGTTGCCCATCATCATTGCTAGTTCACTCCCTCTTGAGCATGAATTGCAACTAATTGATCTTTTGAGGGAGTATAAATAAGATTTGGGATGGAAACTTGCTGAAATTCTTGGTATTAACCCATTAATTTTCACACATCATATTTTATTAAATGATGAGGCTAAACTAGTGAGGTACACACAACATCGACTGAACCCAAACCTCCAAGAAGTTGTGAAAAAGGAGGTAACAAAATTATTGGCTACTAGAATCATTTACCCCATCTCTGACAGCCAATGGGTCAGTCCCATTCAAGTAGTTCCTAAAAAACTTTCCTTACAATAATCAAAAATGAAAATAATGAATTGATTCAACTCATGTGAAAAATAGTTAGCGTGTCTATATAGACTATCGATGACTAAACCAATACACTAGGAAGGACCATTTCCCTTTTCTATTCATTGAACAAATTTTAGAGAGGCTAGTGGGTAAGTCCCACTACTATTTCCTTGATGGGTATTCTGGATACTTTTAGATCCATATTTCCCCCGAGGATCAGGAAAATACAACCTTCACTTGCCCCTTTGGCACATTTTCATATAGGAGGATGCCATTTGGTATGTGTAATACTCCGGGTACTTTCTAGCGTTAAATGGTTAGTACTTTTTCAGATTACCTGGATAATTTCATGTAAGTTTTCATGGATGATTTCACTATTTATGGATCCTATTTTGATGAATGTTTGAGTAGTCTTGGTTCAGTCCTACATCAATGTATTGAAAATAATCTTGTATTAAATTATGAGAAATTCCATTTCATGGTGCGATAAGGTATAGTTTTGGGGTATTCCATTTATGGGGATGATATCCAAGTAGATAAATCAAAAGTGGATGTCATTTATTTCTTACCATTCCCCAAAAATATATCGGATGTACAGTCTTTCCTAGGTCATGATGGATTTTACCGTCATTTCATTCGTGACTTTATTAAAATTTCACTCCCCCTATCCCGATTACTCCAAAAAGAAAAAGAATTTGTTTTTGATAAAGAATGTGAAGAAGATTTTAATAAGTTAAAATGGAGTCTCACTTCACCCCCAGTAATCCAACCACCATGATGGGATTTACCATTTGATCTCATGTGTGATGCCTCTAACTATGTATTTGGGGCAGTCTTATCACAAAAGGTTGACCGAGATTCACATGTCATAGCCTATGCCTCACATACATTGGACCCTGCCCAAGAAAACTACACCAAAACTGAAAAATAATTCATTAACATTGTTTTTTCCTTGGAAAAATTCAGGTAATACCTTTTGGGGTCCAAAGTCATTATATTCTCAGACCATGCAGCCCTCCGGTATCTCCTTAAGAAACTAGAATCCAAAACACATCTCATTTACTGGATTCTCATCCTTTAGGAATTCAATTTAGAAATGAGAGATAAAAAAGTAGCATAGAATGTGTTGGATAACCATATCAGTAGGATTCCCCCATCCTCAGACATTGAATCATCCCCCTGTATTCCAATAAATGACATGTTTCCTGATGAGAAATTGTACTGAGTGAAAGATGCTATTCCTTGGTATGCTGAAATTGTAAATTATTTGGGTGCATCTTGAATTCCTACTAATTTCAACAAAAACTAATCTAGTCGTCTAAAACAAGAGTCTTTTTGGTACATTTGGGATGTCCCCTACCTATGGCACATATGTAGTGATCAAGTCCTTAGGCGTTGTGTTCTCGATAGCAAGTTTTAGTCTGTCATTAGATTCTACCACACTCTTGCTTGTGTGGCCACTTTGATCCCCAATAGACTACTCGCAAGGTCCTTGATTCTGGTCCCTTTTGGACAACACTTTTTCAGGATGCCCATAATTTTTAAAAATATTGTCCTCATTGTCAAAGAATGGGGAATGTATCTAAAATAAATGAAATTCTATAACAACCGTTTCTCTTTTATAACATTTTTGATGTTTGGGGCATTGAATTTATGGGTCCATTTCCCAATTCCTTTGGAAAATTTTACATTATTATAGTGGTCGATTATGTGTCAAAATTTCTAGAGGGATGATCCACAAGGAATGATGATTCCAAAACAGTTGTGGAATTTTTGAGAACTTAGACCTTTTGTAGGTTTGGATTACCTAGGTTCATCATTAGTGACCAGGGTTCTCATTTCTGCAACCGAACAATGAAATCACTTTTGCGTCGATATGAGGTTGGTCATAGAGTGTCTACTGTATATCACCTATATATCAATGGTCAATCTGAGGTTTCAAATAGATAGGTAAAATAGATTCTTGAAAAAATGGTTCAACCCAACATAAAAGATTGGAATCTCCAACTTGATGATTCATTATGGGCCTACCGTACTGCTTTCAAAACTCCCATTGGAATGTCACCCTATTGGCTTGTGTTTGTGTAACATCCCAGTTCTGGAAGCCACCCAGAGGTACTCCATACCTAGTTGGTCACAAGGCCTCAAGTACATTTCCCTGAACACCAGAGGCTTCCGACTAGTAGCGTGGGCATTGAGTGTGATAGTGGAGAAACTATGCCCTCATTGGCAGAGTAACACAATGGAAGTAAAACAAATATACAATAGAGGAAGTAGTAATAATCCATACAAAAGGAAACAGTGAAAGACTATAAATAATAAATTGGAGCACACACAGATATATATATATGAATGATGCATGATACATAAGTCTAGGAAAGTATCCAAACAAATCACAATGCTGGAATACAAAAAATACTAAACCAAAGTACAAAATAAAAATAGATGACAACTTCTCAGTATCGCAAGCCTCATATTGGTATCATGCTCTTCACCTTCACAACAATCAAGTACCTGAAGTATAAGGCCGCTTACCTTTATCTATACCTACAACAATATAATCTGTTTGGCCCCAAAAGCATAGACCAAACAGGTTGTGAGACTAAATACCAGTAGGAAACCATCACAAGATCTTTGCCTAATAGTCAGTGAATATATGGAAGGTAATAAGAAAAAGATGGCAGTAAAAAAGAAAGTACTCAGCAGTAAAAAATCCACAGTTTCAATGAAATCAATTTCACATACCAGACAATAGCTAATCAAAGTTGGAAAACACAAACATGTAACCCTCTAGGAAGTACTCACAGCCTATCCTCTATGGTCCTACCTAGCAACAAAAGAAACATTCTAAGAAGCACACATAGTCTATACCTCTGGTTCAAATTATAAGGATATAAAAAATACTCTCTGAGAACGCACTCTAAGTCAATTCCCCTTATAGTCAAAAGTGATTCAAGACTCTCTGAAGAAGATCACATGGTCAATTCCCCTTATATTCAAAAGTGATTAAAGAATCTATGAGGAATCTCACATGGTCAATTACCCTTATAGTCAAAAGTGATAAAGATTCTCTGAGGAATCTCACTTGGTCAATTCCCCTTATAGTCTACTACACCAGGTTCTCATGATCCTGTGTAAGTCAAATGAGAATAGCAATGCAATACATCCAAAGTAAACCTCAAGAACTACTTGGATAAACATTCTACAACATATCAAGCATGTCAAATAAAATAATCACTCCATCCTACAGTACTAGGTATGGGAAAACATCAAGGAATCCTAAAGGTCTAAACAGAACCAAACGGTTGTAAGTAGAACATTCATGGGAAAACACATCCAAAGCATAGAAAACAAACCTATTCAAATCCAATTAAACTCTACTCATGCATACCAGCATAGAAGGAAATTAACAGGGTTAAAATGGTAAACACGCAATACCCCTTTCAAGGGTATTGGAAAAATTTGCACATATAACTCAAAGAATTTCAATAGAAAGGCAAAAACCACCAACCTCGGTTTTGGGAGGTCACTATACATGAATCTCAAGCCTTGAATTTCCAAAGAACACGGTAGATCTATAAAAACTCTCTAAATGTTCAACCAAGGATAACTTGAGAAGGAGGAGGAATCATGAAACAAAGATCTAGAAGAAGGAAGAGCATATCGAGGTGATCCCAACACAATTGACGATGGTCGAATCAGAGATTGGATGCTCAGTCGGGGGCTCAGAGGAAGATCATGGCTGTACGAGTTCTCTCAGATGAACTAGGTTGAGAAGAAGGCCTTTCTGGCAATTAGACGCGACCCCAGTACATTTAATGAAAAAAAGGAAATACACGGCGTGTACTTTGGAAGTACACAGTGTGTACTTGTCGTCTCCGTACTCTGCTTTAAGCGGTCTCCAGGTCACCCCTATATGGCCGGGTGTGCGGCCATTACACAGCCAGCACATGGCTTCATGTAGCAACTGAGTACACGGCGTGTACTTAAAAAATTTCTAGAAATTCCTCTTTTTCTAAAAAATGACTTGAAAATGAAAATATACTTGAAAAGAAGATCCAAGTTATTAAAATTTGGAAAGATTTTTCACCTGCATGTTGAGATTGAGAATCAGGACTACTGGTCCATCAAACAATGCAATTCTAGTCTTTCTAGTGTAGGTTCTCAAAGGAAGTTGCGGATTCAAGAGCTAGAGGAAATGAGAAGAGATGCATATGAAAAATATAGGATTTATAAGGAGTGAACCAAGGATGTCCACAACCGTCTTATCCTTCATCGTCAGTTCTACATTGGGATGAAGGTCCTCCTTTATAATTCAAGGCTGGAGTTGCATCCAGGTAAGCTTTGTTCCCACTGATTTGACCCATACACTATTACTAATGTATCTCCATTTGGTGTTGTTCAGGTTCAAAATGAAGAAACCAAGAAAACATTCACTGTCAATGGGCTGTGGCTGATGCACTTCCATGAAGCCCTTCCGGAGTTCCCGATGGAGGAAATCCATTTTCAAGAAGCAACATACCAGTGAAACACACCAGATTTTATCCTTCCTTATCACATTATCAATTATTAAAGTGAGAAAACTACACATTCTAGGTGTGTGTGGGGGGGGGGTGATACATTTCTAGGTTCATTAGGATTTTCATTTCATTTCTTCTTTATTCTCATTTTCTCATTCTTTATGGTATTTTTACTTCCCCCCTTATGGTCACCAAATCATGGAACTTACTGAAAATTCATGTTGAAATTTTTGATTCCATATTGATTTAACATTTGATGAAAAACCTGTCACTGTTATGGATTGAATGTTTCTATGAATTTATCATCAGGGAGTGATTTTTAGTGAATTGGTTTTCTATCAATGATATAAATGGTTGCTTCACTGTGAAACCTTTGAGATGATTGATGCCCCTAGTGTGAGTAGTTTTTGGGAAAACCATTTCACTAATATCTCCTCACATTTTTTCACCAAACCACAAAGTGTGAATATTTATTACTTAATATAAGGTAAATATATGTTAGGTTAACATTTTTCATCTTTAAATGATATTTCCATATGTTTGTTCCTTATCTGGTCTATTTTATTACTGTACTGGATTGACCTATGTGTGTGCACCTAATTTCTGTATGTTATACACTCTCAAAAAAAATAAAAAAAATAAAAAATTGGGTTGTGTATTGAGAAGGTCAGAAACCACTCCTCATCAACCTTTTATCTTGTTATAACTATTACAATTAATGTGTGAGGAGATCAAACAAGGGTTGAGAGTTGAGTGTGAGATTTGTTCCAAATGAAACTTCTAAAAAAACAAAAATAAAAAATGAGGGGAGTGAAGAAATGTGTAAGATATGGGGATATATAGGTCAGGAGATTATGGTTTTAATTCTATAAATGATTAAGTTAGTGGATCTTGAAATATGATTGCAAAGGATGTAGGGAAGGTTCGGTGGAAAAAAAGTATTTAAAGATGAATAATGTTAAAATAACCTGTATTTATTAGATAAAAAGTGGAAAGAATAACATGGAATGGTTTTCAAACACAAACATGGAGAGTTAGTGGAATGGTTGACTTTTGAATTACTTTCTAAATTTGGTATCATGAATCTCTTTTAAATTCATTATGATATGATTTATGAGACATTTTTTCCATTTTCACTAGGAAGAACTCCTTGGTGTGGTTCTTTCATTGATCAAATTACTTTGATGAATTAAAATTTCTTCAAATGTTAAATCTTAATGATGTCGAGAATATATACATGCATCTTTTTTTTGAATATGTGACTTTTCCTATGAGTGCAAATATTTAGGTGTGGGGGTGTGATCGCATAGCGATTCACTATTCAATTCTACCCTTACACTGCTGTTTTAAACTAGTTTTATAATGAATATTCCAAATATAATAATAAATTTAACTTCATTTTTTTTCAATTAATTAATTTTTATCACTGTTTAAAAGGGAAATTATACTTTTTTTATATCTTCATTGAATGAGTAGGTTATTTGAAGGCCCGTAGATCATCCAAAAGAAAAATGGGCCAAACTGCATGGCATCCCATGGACATCTGTACACTGTTTTGAGCAGTATGAGAATTTCATTAATGAAAATGGGCTGAAACTTTGTGTTACCCTCTAAAAAATCATGGGATAAAACTATTATCAAGTCTTGGAAACCCAATTCGGCCATCTAGTGGCCCATCCAAACCATTCTATCCAGGGGATAGAATCTGCCCGAATTCAAAAGTTTGTTTCAGTCTTTTGAACATATATCCCAATCACTTTGTCTAATTGCCACCAAATTCTACAGAGAGATATTCAATATTATGGTCAACAACTATTATATTTTTGTTAAGTCATGATATGGATTTATACTATTCCAAAATCGAGACACAATTGGTATCTCAAAAATAGGGTGCTCAAAACCATGCCTCATTTTAGCTATAAAAGGCACCATAGGCACCTCATTTGTAAGTTAGTCCAAGAAGAAAATATCTTCCATTTATGAGTCCTATAGGAGTCTCCTCCTCTTCCTAGAAGTTCTGGAGGCCCCTATCCTCATAGGGGGATCAATAATGAATAAGAAGTTCTACCCGAGCTTCCTCCACCTCCCAATGTCGAGCTAAGTGGTGGGTGATCATTGCGATGGAGCAACACACTTGAAGAGGGAGTTATGACACATAATTTTCTGCTATTTTGGTGTATATTGTGGTTTTAATTATTCTTTCATATGTATCTTAACTTTTTTTGACGCATTTAATTGAAACACATTTTATTTCATAACCGATTGGTGTGTGATTTTAAGTGTGTGTCTTGTATTGTTCCGATTGGACAACATAAGAAACCTTTTCATTCCCACAAATTTGAGATTTAAATTTTCTTTTACAAACCTTAAATCATTATAAGGGTATGAAACTTGAATACATGATTGTTATGTCAAAATTTAGTTTTAATCACATCATTTTAAGAGGCTTGTGGGTACCCAAGATCTTGGTTAACCCTCAACCAAAGGATTACACTAAAACCTAATAATCAATTAAGAATGAGGAACTCTTAAAGTTCTATAGTATCTTAGTAATGATCACTAATTTATCTCATATTTGTCATAATCCACTTGGTCTTTCAACTTTATAACTCATTAAATCAAGTTACTTTCCTGAAACTTTTTTCACAACCACCCCATGTTTTTTGTTTTTCTTATTAAAAATACACACTCAAAACCTATCAAATATCCTTTAGAGATGAACTAGGGTCTTCCATAGACTACAAAATATTCTTTAAATCACTATAAATTTGACGTGTCATGAAAATGCGGTCAGTACACATCATGTACTCGGGTATACATGCCATGTACTTCTCTTATTCTACCCTTTTTAGGGGTTTTCATGATTTTACACCCTAGAGTTAGAATGTAACACCACATGCTTTCACGGTATTCTTCCCTTTGAATAATACAGTAGCGTGTGTTGTACACAACTTCGAGTTCTAACACACACCACAACCAATCAAACTAGCGGTTATGAATATTAATACCCACTTTTTGAAATTTTATAAATTTTATCTCTCAATATTGACTTCATTTTTGGATTAGGAATATCGAAATTATCCTAGGGTAAAATTTTGGAACTTTTCGGATAAAATTTATATTTTGATGAATAGTGAAAATTACTAAATTTTAATTAAAAACAACTTTTTTAATTGAAATAATTAATAATGATAAATTGTAAATTTTAATGGTTTTAAAGTTTATTTAGAATATATTTTTACTATTTAATACAATTTTGGTCATTGGAAATAATTTCACAATTAAACCGGACATGAACAAGTGTCAATCTTTTGATAGTTATTATCTCTTAAAAACACGCTTTTTGTTTTAACAATGAGAATTAATTTTAAATTAATTTCTGCCACTTCTGTGTTTTGAATTTGGAAAAATGGATTCCATATTTGGAATCAGGGTGTCCAAATTGTGTAAATAGGCAACTTTTATTTTTAGACATTTTGAATAATTACTTCGGTAAATATTTTATTTACCATGGTTGAAGGGTAAATCCGGTAAATAAGGGTAAAAAAATAATATTATAATAGTAATAAATTACCCTAAAACGTGTCCTAACCTTATTGGTTGATACATGTACGACCATGGGTATCTTTGGGTCGATTTTGGGACCCCATGGAGCCACTTGTAAGTGATAATGACACTTTATATTAATTAAGTTAAAATAAATACAAAAATGACATAAGCATATATATTTTAGAAAAACATTTTTTACATAGGATTATATATGTTGGATTTTTGACTATAAATATTAATTAGAGAGATAAAAAGATTTCCTACATAATTTTATTTTATTTATAATTTTTAGACATTTAATAATTAATATTATTTATGACACAATAATGATGCAGTATTTTCCTTATCAATGAAAGAATCAAATAATTGGTATTATAAATGTTAAAATTAATATAATTTGAAAGTTTTGATGACATACATGAATTTTATTTCTTAATAGGACATTATAGGTTTTCTTAAATTAATTTGTTTTGAATTAATAAAGTTGTTAAGACTTTAACAAAAATCAATTATTGAATAGTGTCAAAATTGACATAAAAGAGTTTTTAAAACAAATATTATATGATTAATTTATATTCAATTCCTAGAAATCTAAGGTTTGACCAAGAGACTTATATCATGATAGGTGTATAATTAATGTACCACTTGGGGGTATCTTGGAGGTATATGGTAAGTTTATTAACTATATAATATAAAAATAAAAAAGTGACATGGTAAGTGTCAAACTAATTAACTAAGAGTTAAAACTAAAATATAAGGTTAATATAATGACCCAAACCTATCTAAATTATATTGGTTGAGTGGTTTTCGACCTATCCCCACCGTAACCTTTAAATAATCCACTTTTGATCCATTATAAACCGAATATGAATTTATTATAAAATAATATTTCTAGATTTTCCTAAGGCGCCCCTCCTCCCCCTTATAAATGGATACCACTTCTAACAAATTATTCACACTTTCAAAGCCTTTTGGTTCGGCCAAAACCTGCCCAAATACTCTCTCAACTTCCCTCACTACAACCTAGAGGCCTTAGTTTGATCATAAAACCAACCTAAAGATCCCTTTTGATCAAATCAAAAGGAAGAACCCGAAGAAGAGGTAATGTTTTCACCACCAATTTTCAAGTTCCTTTCTTCTTCAACTTCTTATTTATTTGTTATTCCCATTATAAAATAATAACTCCAATATCTTATATATACTGTGATGTTATTATAAATATGGTACAACCATATTCAGTATTCTATCCATCCTTTGAATGACATGTCACCATATGTGCGTACGTACGACTTACCATCTCCACGTCGTGGTGTAATTGTCATTCAATAAATTATGATTTGGATGGGTATAATAATGATCTTTAATTCATGTAAATAATAAATATAAAATGATAATGATTCTATATATATGATATAACATCCAATTATATATTATTTTAATATCAAAAGGATGATATTGTCGCTTGTGCGTACGTACGGACTACCGTCTCCACGAATGCGATGGGATTCATTCTCCATTGTATCCATTGAAGTATAATTATCATTAGATGATTAATAATAGTATTTAAGGACTTGATATCATTCTGGATATTAATAAGATACAACCTATTCATAACAAACATGGCTTATGTAACAAAACATATGAAAAAAAAACGAGTAAGTTAACACCCAAAACGATGATAATACTAAGATATTATTAACAAAGCAATGTTAAAAGATCATATATGATATCATATTAATGTATATAATTATTGTATAATTTAATAACAATTATTTCACCATTATAAATGAGGTTAGCCTACCCCAACCAAGGAAAAGTGCAAGGTAAGGATTTATTTCACAATCTCTTCATTATCCGAGGTTGTTTATACGTAATTATCTAATGAGACCTCTTTATCATCCACATCCATGTTTCTTAAAAATGTACTTCAAATAATTATTACTACTTTAAAGACCATGGGATAAAGTCATTTATACCCTTGTTAACTTTTTATAATAATTTTATTAAGGAATATTTCTGTCGTTTTCCAAACAAGGTCTTTTTTAACCTTTTCGACAGAATTAAGGTAAGAATGTTTTTTAACTTATACGGTGGGTGCAGCTATTTTCCGCCGTTATAAAATCGTCGAAGCTTCCCTTACAAGATTATAAGAATATTTTCAAAGAAAATGTTTTATTTTATAAATATATGACTCTTAAATTATTTCAAAATAGAAAGAGATATTTCTCTAAAAAGAGTTTTGATTTCATCTATGTCAACATCCATTGATGGATTTTAAGTTTATTTGAAGTTTATTTATTATGATACAAATCTTCCATATTGTATTGAAGGTTTTGTGATATGTTTGACTTTGGATGTGTTATTTTTATACCATTCATGGTTTATAGAAAAATTATTGACATTTCGTATGCTAGTTTTAATATGAATGTTTATGTTATGTTTAAACCTATTCATATAAGGAATGCATTGGACTTAATAAGTGACGGGTGGAGCCTGCTATAGCTCCTTGATGCATCGGTAGGTCTCATGAGACAAACTAGTGTCTTGTCACAAGTCCTTGACAAAATCTTATTTGTAGTCTTGGCACGAGGCCTTGGCTATGTGGTTATGATAGTCTGGCATTATGCATTCCATCATTATGAAAGTGGTTATTGATATTGCATGTGATTATTCGACTAATAGAATATCCTTGTGAATAAGTAAATGGACTTATTTAATTTGATATTTTCCATATTATACTGAAGTTCAAGTTTAAAAGGCTTTTGTTTTAGTTATACATTGCCTTAAATGTTTATGCTTATTTATAAAAGTTTCCGCTATATTGTTATCCTTACTGGGCATTTGATCTCACCCCTTTCTATGTTTTATTTTTCCCAGGACGTGAAGAAGTATTTTATGAATGACATGCAAGGATAATATAAGGGGTTATGAGTGTGGAGTCAAGATATTGTTGTAGTTTTCAATTTATGATGTAATGTAAACTTTATGAATGTATCTAGTGTTTCCAAGACTACTAAACTAATCAGTCTTTCGAGACTTGATCTTTCTTGTGATCATGCCAATATTATGTAATAATGCACAAACTCTGGGCAACTGGGGTCGGGGTGTTACATAAAATTGGACACATGATTTTTCCATTTAAATAATTTTTTCATTTAGATCCTGATGTTGGAACACTTAGGGTTATTTGAGGACTATTATGTTGTGTTTTGGGGCAAATGATCTTTGATGGAGATGTTTTTTCTCTAGTAATTGAATACAAATATCTCTTGAGAGTGAGACCTTGATCTAAGATGGACCATGATCCATACCACTCAACCAATACATACATAGATTTACCTTAAGGAAGTATACTTTATAAAATGTGGATTTATATATCATGAGTCCATGAGATGTTATATATGGTGTTGGAGGTTGTGATAACCCAAGAGTTTAATTCTTTCTGAGGATCCCATGTAGGATTACTCCACTTATCTATTATTTCCAAGGATACCATGTAGGATTTCTCTGATTATATTTTTTTTTGAGGATCCCATGTAGGATACCTATGATTATCTATTCTTTCTAAGGATACCATTTAGGATTCCTCTAATTATCTATTCATTTTGAGGATCCCATGTAAGATGCCTCCTCTTATGTTTCTACCTAGAGGATCCCTTGTATAATACCTATGTTTACTTAATATTTCTGAGGATCCCATGTAGGATTCATCTTCCATATAACTATCTATGATGATATTGAGTAGGATTACTCTCCTATTATTTGACCTAGGGAACACAATGGATGACTTAGTTCTTGACTGACCCTAAGCTAATGAATTATGAGTTTAGGTAGAGATGATAGTAGGTTTCACATTAGAACCTTTACTGAACATGTGATCTTGAGAGTTTGTTTTAGTAGCGGAGGATTTAGGCATTAATCCCCCCCCACTATTTATATATACATTTTACATGGTTACTATTGATGAAACTATGATTTCTTTATATACTTCCTAGTTCTCACCCAATAGCCTGATGCGATGCAACATATAACAGGGATGCCAAAATGTACTTTATGGGATCCAACTTATGAGACTTATTATTGATTTTTATATGATTGGGATGAAAATGTATTCTTATGGGGATCTAATTGCTAAGACAACTTGTTTATTGGGATTCCTATAAGTACTTACTGGGATCTGGCTATTGATTCATACATGGTTGGAGGTTTCCATTTCATGAAATCAATTTTTTCACTAGGTTTTCTTCCTTTCCTAGGGTTACATAGGTAGGTTTCTAAGGATGTTATTGAAAAAAATGCTTATCATACATGAATATTACATCTTTTTAGATGAATATTCATTGTATTAAACAAACACACACTTAAAGACTGTAATAGTTTACTACATTTTAAAAACACAATCTTCTAATTTGGTGAAATATATTCAAGATATTCCACCAAGATATTCTCACATAGTACTCTTAGGAATACCCTACACAAACCTTTCTTCATAACCTAGTGAAGGAAACATAAGAAAGGGCGATCTTATATGATCAGTAAGGGTAATCATAAGAGATATAAATCTATGATCATATGAAATAATATGATAATAATAAGGGTATATGATAATGAACATAACTTATGAATTTCATACCCAACCTATTATAGATCATAAACATGAGTCATGTCATAAAGATTGGAAGTTCATAATACATGAATCAAAATGAAATCAAATAACATGAGCCATGATATTATAACATTATAATAATACATAAATTTATTTCATTCACACAATCATTGAAAATATTAAGTCAATTCTACCCACAAAGGCATCATAACATGTTAATCATGGTATAACCCTCCATGTACCTGCTTTAGGATTAGGATAACCTCCAGTGTACCTTATTTGGGCTTGGGATGACCTCTTGTGTACCCTCTTTTGGTCTTGGGATGACCAAACCTATACCCTTGTTTTAGGTGGATAAACCTTCTGGTTGGGACACACCACCATCCCTAGTGGCATCCCTTTCCTCTTAGTGGAATGCGTTCACTCCCCAAACCATCATAGTGGAAATTTTCCTTTACTGAACCGGGTTCACTCCACATTCCATCCTTGTCTTAATATATAGGGTTCACTACCCATTCTATCCATGTCTATATCATGAGATATATAAATAATTACCTAATTAATTAGAGGGAGATATAGGTCCCACCCATTACATAATTAAAAACATATTTATGTGTTCCATAAGATCAAAAACATTCATTATACCATAAACCATGAAAATAAATGGGTATCATAACAATTTCATCACGCCATAACCTATGGAAAAGAGACAGATTTTATAATCATTTCATCATAGAATAACCTAAGAAAAGAAGTGGTTTTCATAAGTATTTTATTATGGTATAACCCATGGAAGAGAAATGGGTTTCATAGAAAACTTTTCATCATAAATATAAACCTTTCAAATAAATAATAAGAATGGTATCCTTGGATCATATCCCTAGTAAGGAATATGTAATATCAATAGATTAAATATTATATGGAAAATGACTTTGATCGATAATTTAAAACCTTTATTTAGGAAAATACCATTACCTCTTTGAAAAATTATTTTTAAAACATATTTATTTTGAAAAAACTTTCTTTGAAAATAACCTTGAAAACTTATAGAGTAATATTTAAAGACCATTTAAAACACTTTTTAAAATATAAAACATTTTTAAATTACTTTTCTTTGAAAATATAATTTGAAACTTATAAAGTAATCTTTGAAAATAATTTAAAACATTTTTTAAAACAATTTTGTTTTCAAAATCCTTTTCCTTAAAAACGTGCTTAAAATATCATTTAAAACATTTTTTTAAAACATTTTTATAAAACATGGTTTTGGAAGAAAACAAATTTCCAACCAAAGATAGAAATTAAGTTGAGGTTTCTTAAAAATATTTTCTTAACTATATTAAGTTAAAAGGTATGGAGAAATGGTACCAATACTTGAAAATACCATTAATAACCAAATGAGAATAAAATTAATGATATTTATTGAGATTTATATCAGGATATTTCAATATTAGAGACTTAATCATAAATAATCTAGATAAACAGTAATATTATAACATAAAATAATTACCAATTTGGTAACCTTGAATTATAATCCCCATGAAGTAATAACATAAAATGAAACTTAAAATATCATGAGTATGAATACATTTATGATATTACATGTCAAAGGGTCTGTATACACACCTCATGAAAGAATATTGATGCATAACATAACGTATATCTCAAGAAAAGAAAATTAAGATAAAAACCCCTTATTGATTTGTTTACTTTTGAACCGTAAACCCCATGAAAGAGAGATAATAAAATGGATATGTAAATCCAAATAATTATCAGTTTTATAATTATAAAATACATTAATAGTAAGTATATATAACACATAAAATAAATAGGTGGTGAACATGACATGTCTCTCATGGAAGTAAAAAGTGAGATGAAAACCCCTTACCGCTCGAGTGACTTTTGAATCATAATTCCTATGAAATAATAACATAAATGGAAATATTAATTATAGTAAAATGATGTAAATTAATGATATATCATGTCATAATTCATTATATACACCACATAAAATAAATAGTGGTGATATAGAATATGTCTCTCAGAAATAAAAGTGAGACTAGAAATCCCCTTACCTTAAGTCTTTACTTCTGTCGTAATCATTCAAAAATCATGTATAACAAATATAAGTTTATTATAATTATATTATAGAACCATATTCATATATATAATACCATATATTATTTTCTTATTACCTTTTATAATCTATTTATTAAAAATTTAATGTTAAAGTCACGTTTTAGGTAATAATTGCTTTGTTTTTTTGTATATGTTTTGACTTTTTATTTTTAGTCCTCTTAATTTGATCACGATTTCATAATTTACAGAATTTAAATCATGATATAAATATCATATATATCCTTTATATATTTTTTATATTAATCTATAAAATCTAGTGATATTAAATGAATTACATCGTTCAGGGAGACGGTAGGCCATTTGTACGCATGGACGTTGTTTCCATTTTTTTTTATCATATTAAAATAATGAAAGGTAAATGATATATATTATCATTAGAGTATAATTTTTATTTCATATATATATATCATATTTTTATTAAACCCATACTTAATACATTATATATAAATAATTAATGAATCACACCATTTCACGAGGTGGTAGTCTTTAGTACACACAAACGACATTATCATATTCCCAAAAAATAGAAATCATGAAGGTATATGTGATATACCAATTATAGAAGAATAATATAATTATAAAAATCATATATATAATATATAAACTATAAATCCATTATTATTACCAAACTTGAACAATGGTAATGGAAAAACAAACGACATCGGTTCACGAGGTGGTAGTCCGCTGTACACACGAATGATTATTTTAATAAACCATTTTATGGAAGTGTGTGTAGTTTTCGGTCATTACATTAACATAAAAAATATCAGTATATGTAATTTACTGATGTTTTTATATCATCATGGTATAATAATAATTTAAGAAGGTGGATAAATAAATAAAATAAAGATGATCGTTGAAGAACATTACCTCTTCTTCGGGTATCCTCCTTAGGTTTGCACTAAAGATTTCCTAGGTTGTATTTCCTCAAAAAATAAGGCTTATAGGATTATGGTAGTGAAGTTTTTGAGTGAATTTGTTATTTTTTGGTTGATTCAAATGGCTTTAGATTTGTGAAGTATAGGGTAGAGTGAGTTCCCTTTTATAATTGAGGAGGAGTGACATTCCTGTAAATAGCCAAAAGTATTCACTATTGGTAGGTCTCCCTTAACTCATGTGGATAAAAAATTTATTAATAATGGATAGTAGGGATGAATTGGTTGATTAAAAACTCCAACAAATAAAATAAACAAATTTTTACCAAGTTACTCATTAGTCATTAAGTTTACTCAATTTTATCCTTATAGTTTTAACCAAGGTAACTTGTATCTTTTTATTTACCTAGGTAATTTATACTATAATAAAAATATTAAAAATTGATTGATTAAATAATTTAAACCTTATTATTCTAAATATTAAATCCAATTAATTAAATAAAAAAACATATGTGTGTGTAAAATTAATTTTAATACAAGCACATGTAATGCACAAAACCTCGTTTTAACCTTAATTATGTTAATTAATTTTAATTATTTTAACTATTCATTATGGTAAAAAATTAAGTTAAACTTATTAGAAAATATAGGTTATTATTATTAAAAATATTTAATCTATTTCTCTAAATTAAAATCACATAAGTGGTATAATTTAATTTAAAAATAACCCCGCAGATGCGATGAGAAAGTAAAACGAAAATGTTCAAAAGTTTACAAATTTTTTATATCTAATTTCAATATAAAATTTATTAAAATAACCTAAATTGTATTATTATAAATATAATTTAACTAATTATACTTTAAAAATAATTTAAAATATAATTTAACTTTGTAAATAATTTAGGTGAAAAGACAATTTTCAATTAAAATTCTGTATCTTTCACTATTCATCAAAAATGAAACTTTTTAGAAAAACCCAAAAACTCACCCTGAGATAATTTTTGACATCATTATTTAAAAATTTATTTTTACTTTATCAAATTAATTTTATTAAATTTGAAAAATTTATATTTAAAATAAATGCACCATAAAAGGTGACAAAACTACTTTTTAGAAAATTAATATTTTTAAGCATAAAATCGGATTTATTCTTATCTCTTATCTAGAAAACATATTAGATGAATGTTAATTTTTTTTATTGAATATCCAATATATAAAATTCATTAAAATAATTCAAAAAAGTGATTTTTTAATTTATTTATATAAAAAACACTTGTGCGAATAAAAATAATTTTTCAGAGAAAGATTTCCTCTTATTTTCAGAAGGGTTTTATTTTCATTTCTAATTACTTAGTAAAAAAATAATTAATTTTATATACATGCATAAAAAATATTTTTATAATTTATTTAATATTATTAATAACCTCCATTCCAACATTTAGGTGAAAACTATAATAATATTTTAATAACATATAACATTTCATTTAAACTCAGAGTTGCGTGTAAATCCAACTAAGCTTGGTGTTTCATGTAATGAAATAAAAAATAAATGTTGTGTGTAACTCAAGATAATTTTAGTGTTGCATATAAATAAAAATATTTAAAATATTGAATTAATTTTGAAAAAATTATTTAAAAAATATCGGGGTGTTACATTCTACCCCTAGTAAAATAAATTTCGTCCTAGAAATTCATCTCAATCTACAAAGATTTAACATTTTAAAATTAATTCATAGAAACCCACATCATAAAAAGGATTAATAAAGAATCATTTAGGAAAAGAGAAAGGTTTGTGAAAATGTAATCTGAAATAACACATACTAGGTTTTTAAATAGGAGAACATAGCTGGGAACCGAAAACATGGATATAGAAGAGAAAAATAACACCCAAATACAGATGGAGAGTAATAGAGAGCATGGTCAAAAGAAAGTTAATGGACAAAAATTCATAAAAAGAGAGGCATGAAAAAGTTCATTTATATAATGAAAAATAATTATTATAAGAAAATATTTTATTTCAATATCATTTTCCTAAAGTTGAATAATTTTCATGAGAATATATACTTACTTGATTTCAATCCAATCCATAAGAATAATATCATCCATAGGTTGTTCCTTGATCAATTTCCACTCCATCTCTTACTCCAAAAAATAAAGGCGAATTTTTTATGAATGAAGTACTAACGGATCATAATATCCATAGATAGGATGATAATTCATTTCGTCTACATTTAGTTATCATCAAAACAAAAATAGTTATCACTGGTTATCCAATATATATAAATCTTCATATGTTGAAATAATACATTAATATCTAAAACATCTTTCATAAAATGTGAAATATGAATCATGTCTTAAAATTCACAAACCTCATTTTAATCATGATTCTCACATTTAACATAAAAAATACTGTTAGAACATCCCATACATTTTATATGTCATTTTTAGTATCCTCATTGTCAATAGAAAAACCATTACTCATATAAACTTACTGATTCTCTTCCTGATCTTTCCCATTAAGATATATATTTTAATAATTTTCATACTTTCCACATTTAAAATATCCATACATTGATTATACCTTTGTAATACCAATATTCCCATCCATTACGTTCATTAAAATTTTCAATTTTCCTCAGAAATTACTTACTTTATGTCATTTTAGACATTACTTTGAGTGATTTTTCCTACATTCATGAATAATAGAAAATTTAATCTTATTTCCTCTATGATATCTATTGTTTTAACACTTATAAAACTCTATCCTTATATTATTTGGTGGGTTTGAGAGTTGGTTAAGGTGCACATTGTTAATCATGTTCCATGATAACTGATTAGGCATGATCAAAATATAATTCATTCATCACCCCATTTGGCTGCTCATCAGATTTTTCTTATCACATTAAATTTTATCCTAGTTCCTTCTAGTTCCCTCCATTGACTAAAACAAAAAATCATAGTGTGATAAACAATAATCATAGCAGAAAACTACATAATCATGAAAAATAACTCATAGGATGTCTAAACCATGACACTTTCATTTAAATCAATGAATCCTTAGGATTATCCTAGGTTATTCATATCCATCATCTATTTAAATCCTTCATGATTGTTTGTAAAGAGTTTGTGAATTCCCCAAGAATATCCCATAGGAGTATCAAACTAGGTGTACAACAAGACCTGTTGTCGTGCACCAGTTCCTGATCGAGTCTATCTTAATATAGTGTTTTTGGGGTTATTACCACTATATATATTTGTGATAAAGCCATATACACTTGTAGTATCCAAATAGGGATGTAATTTCTTTTAATCCACTCACTATATCCTTTACCAAAATTTCAGTACATTTTTCCATACTTTGACTCATCCTTAGACTTATCCTTAGAGACATCCCAAGACATATACTTATAAATATACCTAGGGATATCACTAATTTTTTACGATCATATTTTCCAAAGGTTAACTAAACCCATCATTTGATACAAACTATAGAAACCCAATCTTCTCATAAATAGATATTATATCTTTTTTGAAGAATATTCATTTCATTACAAAAACACACACTGAAGGACTGTAATAGTTTAGTGCCTTTGAAAATTTGGAACATAATCTTATAATTCAGTGAAAGATAATCAATGTCTCCCACCAATATCTTATCACATAGTACTCCTCTTAGGCATACCCTACCTAAACCTTTCTTCATAACATGGGGAAGGAAATATAAGAAATGTTGATCTAATATGCTCAATAAGGGTAAACATAAGATATATAAATCAATAATCATATTAAATCATAAGATAAGTATAAGGTTATATTAAAATGAACATAATTTTGGAAGTTTTTACCTAACCTATTATAGATCATAAATATGAGTCATGGAATAAATATTGGCATTTCATAAGACATGAATCATAAGAAAATATAAGAACATGAGTCATTAGAGAATATCATTGACAAAAGACATATATTTTTGGCATACACATAAGCATATAAAATCTTATGTCAAGTATACACACAAATACATTCATAAAATGTTAGGATTGGGAAAACCACCTGTGTACCTACTTTGGACATTGGATGGATTCCCATGTACCTACTTTGGGATTTAGATTATCTCCCATGTGCCCTATTTTGAGATTGGGATGAACACTTATGTACCCTTCTTTTAGGAGAATGCACCTCTTGGGTGAGACACACCACTATCCTTAGTGTAAACCCTTTCCTCATAGTAGAATGGGTTCACTCCCCAAACTATCATAGCGGAAAAATTATTTAATGACCTGGGTTTTTTGAATCAGGTTAAAAACTACTCCCATTTTAAATTTTTCAATTAATAGGAATCCCCTTTTATTTTTTGTTGATTAGAACTCAATTTCAGGAGTTTCCCAATCCAATATCATGTTTTTGGATGGGTTTGGTAGATTCCTCATGTGTTTTTGAAGGGTTTCAATAGAATCAAAGGACTGAAGGCCTATTTTAGAGTTACAGGTCAAGGCACACAATTTTGGGTAAATTTTACATACTCTTCTAGGTAACCATGCACCCTGATTTTGAACTTCTATGTGGTTTGGGTAAACCATGTGTGGGCGGCGCACGGTGGTGTGGCCTTGTCTATAGTTTTTGTAGAGGGATACTACATGGTTTATGAATGGTTAGAAAAAACCATGCGGTAATCCAAACAGGTCCTACCACTTAGGTAGTACCTATACATTATAGCCCTCATGGTTTGGAGAACTATACAGCCCTTTAAAGAGGAAAAATTATGAAATTACCCCTCCCTCTATTAAACCTCTTTCTCCCTTTCTTGTTCCTTCCTGGGTCATGTGCAATAAATGAGGATCTCTCCTTCTCCTATCCTCTTAGGTATTAACCATTATCCATCATTTTTGATCCACTTCATCCACCATTAGGTGAAATAGAACCATCTCAGTAAGTCTTATCACACATGTGCATCTCTTTTTCTTTTCTTTTTCCTCATGAAGTGCTAAATCGTTTCGAGCCATTTTACCCTATTTTTAGGGATTTTGATGAAAACTCCAATTTATCTTGAACCACTTAGTGTTAAATCCTAATAATATAAGTGACTATGTCTATGACACTAAGGTAGGAAATGCATACCCTTATTTGTGTTTTTACAGTCGATTTGGGGGTATGGATCTTAGTGCACCATTGGGTAATTGAGAGAGATCCCATTGTTTGATATTAAATTGACCATGTGACCATAAGGGATGTAGTTGGGCATGCCCAATCCATAAACACTCATGAAAGTCTAGGTTAATGACCATATGACACCTTGGGTAGTTAGTTCGTGGTGTGATATTTGATTTATTTGATTTTTTTAATTGGAATTGAACAATTAAATTATATTGAATTGTTATGTTATTTAAATTTCTCAATTCAATCGTATGAAATTGAATTTCTCACTTGAAGTGAATTATTTGTATATGATTCTTGTGATATACTGTTGAGACCCATGGGGTTATGACAGGCTTGGCTTGAGGTTGGAATGATGATGGAAATTAGGGATTGAGGTGATGAGATTATCCAGTTGGGCTTGGTCCAGATTACTTGGGTGGTGTTGACCATCCGTTAGGCATAATGGATGTCAGATGAGGTGGTGAGACCATCAGGTTGAGTCCATGACCCATGTCTCTAGATGGAATGTCCATAGGAGTTGAGAGACATGGTTGTAGGGTAATGCGGTGCTATTTTTATGTGGATTAGGTATTTATTTTGGTGATTTCCTCTCACCCATGATGGCCAAAGCACCAGTAGGAGTTGTTTGCAAACGGGAGGACTTAGTGATGAGATTTGTTTGACCACTCATGTGGGTAGAGGCCCCCAGTAGTGTGTATTCTGAATATGTGTTGGGTTTGATTTCCATAGAAACCTACATGGAAGGTGAGGAGCCTTTTGTAGATAGTGTTTATTCTATCAGTTGGGGGTTGAGGCTCGCCGTGTTGAGTCTATTGGTCCTGGGTTACTTTGGGCTGAGAGAGATCATCATTCCTTGGGATGTCATGCTATGAACCAACAATGAATTTTATTTGAGTAAATATATCACTATTCCTCTATATTTTGGGCTTCAAGACAACTTGTTCTTTTGAGAATGTGTTTGAGGGATCAGTTAATATTTGCTTGGGTGTGCCTTTAAGATGTCATTGATTTGTTTGAGACACGAGGTGTTAGGATGCATGTGGGGAAATTCTACTCATTTGGAGGTGGAACCAAGGGGTTTACCTAGGATATATGACATTAGGGGATACCTTGGGCCATGGGACAAGGATCCTTTCATTTTTAGTGATTCCAACATTGGCCGAAGCAGGTGACAACTTCTTGGTGGATGTTGAAAAACAGAGAAGTTTGTTTGTTTTATTTAAATTGCATGATCCATTGTCTCTATTTTATTTCAACTATCTAAAAACTTATGTGGGGTACACACCCATAGGTGGTATCCTACCGAGACACGTTCTCACACCCTACATAGGCCCTTCGAGACATGTGTGGACTTTATGTTGTTGTACCCAGGTAAAGGTATAGCCTCAGGAGATAGATCATAGTAGCTGTTGGAATGGATATTGGAAGGTGACCTTAAGGTCATGCCTAGTGAAGTTTCCTTTTGTTTTCATTTTAGTTTGAACACACGGCTTTGTATATGCATATACTTTTGGTCAGCCATTAATGAATCTTTTTTGGATATTATACCGTATGACCTATATTTCATGCATTATTTATTTTGGAAGTTGATAAAAGTGGTGAATTTGTCTTGAATTATCTATTTCCATTTATTTTTATTATATTTCTTCCACTATTTATTGTTATTGACTCTGCTTCCGCCATTGGAATATTTGGTTCTAGTCTTCTAAGACTTTATCTTTCCACTTCATGTTTTTATTCATACTCAAACCATTATTATAACTTTTCCATGAGGGTTTAGACTCTTAAATTTTCTTATTTACACCCTCAGTGCTAGTCAGAAGACTTTGGAATTTAGGGGGTGGGGGTGGGGTGGGGGGTGGGGTGCCTAAGGCCAGTGGAACCTGGTTCGATAACACTATTCGGGTGGCTAATTGGGTTAGGGATTTGACAAGTGGTACCAAAGCAGCTATTGATTGGGATTTAGTAGCAGTGCTTAGCTAGATACTAATGATATTGAGACTGTCTTTTATTTTTTACTGGTATTACTATTTGATATATGGTATGATGGAGATTAGGTTTTCTTGGAACTAGGTTGATAACTCATGCTTGGGTGCCTACATCCCCATGTAAGAGGGATGGACCAAGTTTCCATGGGTGGGAATTGTTGTTCTATTTTTCTCAGTTTTTGGTTTATATGATTTCCACCTCAATTGGTATTCTTGAAATGTGATAATTATATGTTATGATATGTATCCTTGGCCTGGTATGATAAGGAATGAAAATGAGACCCTTGTCCTGGTACGAAAATGGGTGATTTAATTCTTGTTTAAGATTTTAATTAGGGACATGATAGGATGTTGAAATTGAATATTCATGTTCCATGGTTTGAACTGCCTTATAAATGTGATATGTAAAAAAGGGATTGGATCTTATAGGATCAGGTAGGTACTATGGAATGGGGTGATTTTTATCACTAGGTTGGGTGACTTGGTTGTTAGTTTGAGGAAATATTGGTTGTTAGGATGGGCATGTCCAAGGATATATTTGATACTTGGATCTATTAAGGGTGAGTAAGGAGGCCATGAGGCTGGGATGTTTTGAGGCATGGTTGTGATTGGAAATGATAAGTGTAGTGTCTATGCACTTCTTGTTACTACTTTCTCTATCTGTGTTATATATATATTATATGGGTTGTCTGACAAATTGATGGTATTTAGTGGGTTCCTCCTAGATAGGTTGATGGAGCGTAATGAGGGTGATGGTTTGGTGCTACAGGAGGACAATCAATTTGAGGCCCCTGAGGGTTAGGTAGAGCATGAGCCGTAGGTCAACCATAGGAACATGCTCAGGTACAGGTTCTAGTGTAGGCATGGCAGCTGCCAGACTTGACGATGTTTGGGACATGGCTAGATAAGCATCTCCAAGCTAACCTGGTACGCGTGTTATAGGGGATAGAATTGGGTGCTCAAGGAGCAGAGTATTCTATGGAATATATGACTTGGGAGTTCCAGTCATAGCACCTGCCACTGTTTCAGGGGGAGGGTGGCCCATATGCAGCTTGGAACTAGATTGAGAGTATACAAATGATCTTTCAGAAGATAGATATGCCTCCAGGGTGGAGGGTCAAGTTGGAAACCTATTGTAACACCATGAGATTTCAGAGTACATTATCTCTTTAAAGTAATTTAATAGATTATATTTCATGCAACACCAACTAGGCTTGCGTTATACACAAGATTGAGTTTCTATGAAACAACACATTAATATTATAATTATTTAAATGATATATATATTTATCAATTAAATGTTGTAATATGAATTGTAAAAAATAAATTTTAAATGTTATTTATAATATTTTCACATAAATAAAACATATTTATAATGAAATGTATATGTTTTTTTAAAATAGTTATATATTTTGAAAAGCTATTTTCTTAAAAGAACTACTTTTTATGTCCTTTTGTGAACTACAATAAAATTAATTTTAGACACTACTAAAAATTTAATTTGGTAAAATAGAATTTATTTTTGAATTCATAATATCAAAATTATATTAGGGTGAATTTGTGTTATTTTTCTAACAACTTTCATATTTTTATGAATAGTGAAAAATACTAAATTTTAATTAAAAACAAATTTTTTAATAAAAATAATTTATAGTGTTAAATTATACATTTGAGTGGTTTTAAAGTATAATTAGATTATATTTTTATCATTTAATATAATTTAGGTCATTGGATGAAATTTCACATTTAAATTGTACATAAACACATGTTAATCTTTTTATAGTTTTTACTTCTTAAAAACCTGCTTTTTGGTTTTGACAAAGGGAATTAATTTAAAATTAATTTCTACAACTTCCGTGTCTTGAATTATGAAAAATGGATTCTATATTTGGAATAATGAGGTCCAAATTGTGTAAATAGGAAAATTTTATTTTTATACATTATGAATAGTAACTTTTAGTAAATATTTTATTTATCATGGTTAAAGGGTAAATCCAGTAAATAAGGGTAAAAACTAAAATTATAATAATATTAAATTACCCTAACATGTGTCTTAAACCCATAAGATGATAAATTTCCAACCATGGGAATCCTTGGGTCAATTTTGGGACCCAATGGAGCCACTTGTAAGTGAAAATGATACTATAAAAATTAATTTAAAGTTGAAGAAAATGTAACATAAACATATATCTTTAAGTAAACTTTTTTTATATGAGGATATATAAGTTATATTTTTGACTAAAAATTGTCATTATAAACCTAAAAATATTTCCTACATCATAGTATTTTATTTATAATTTTTAGACATAAAATAAATATATTTATTTTTGACATAATAATGATGCAATATTTTCCTT
Source organism: Viscum album (assembly GCA_963277665.1). Taxonomy (NCBI): domain Eukaryota; kingdom Viridiplantae; phylum Streptophyta; class Magnoliopsida; order Santalales; family Viscaceae; genus Viscum; species Viscum album. The sequence goes on along the minus strand of OY728131.1, from coordinate 1,529,716,328 downwards.
ATTAACGAATGAATCAAATAAATGATATTATAAATATTAAAATAAATATAATTTGAAAGTTTTGATGCTATAAAATAATTTTATAGGTTAATATGAAATGTTAGGGTTGATTTAATGTATTTTTTTGAAGTAATAAAGTCGTTATGACTTTGAAAAAAACCAAATATTAAATAGTATCAAAATTGACATAAATGAGTTTAAAAAAAAATACTATTTTATTAAATGATATAATACTCATAAAAATATAATATTCTACCATAAGACTTAGATAATGTTATATATATCATTAATAAACCACTTTTGTTTGTCTTGTAATTTTATAGTGATTTTCTTAACCATTTAATATAAAAATACAAGAAGACATGGTAAAAGTTAAATTATTTAACTAAGAGTTAAATCTAAAAGATATTGTTAATATGATGACCTAAACTTGTCTAAAACCTATTTATTGAGATGATTTAGAACCAATACAACCTTATACTCAAAATAAATCCATTTTTAGGTATTAGAAACCGAAAATTATTTTATAATAAATTAATATTTCAAACATTTCCTAAAGTTCCCCTCACCCCCTAATAAAAGGGTACTTCACCTTCTCTTAAATTCTCACCTACAAAGCGATTTGTCTTCGAAAAAACCTGATAAAATCTCCTCCAAACTACCATCACTTTAAACTATAGACCTTTAATCATAAATCCAACCTAAGGATCCATTTTGTTCAAATCAAAATGAAGAACCTGAAGAAGAGGTAATTATTTCATCACCTCTTTCAAAGTTCTTTTCTTCTTCCACTTCCTCTTTCTTTGTTGTTTCCATAAAAAAATAATAACTCCAGTACCTTATACATAATAAAATGTTATTATAAATATGGTACAACCATATTAATTATTATATCCATCCTATGAATGAAAAAGTCACCATACATGCGTACATACGGCTTACCGTCTCCATGGTGTGGTGTCGTTTGTTATTCAACACTTAATTATTTGGATGCGTATAATAATTAGTATAATTGATGTAAATAACATATTAATGATTAATTATATATAATATACCATCCAATTACAAATGATTTCACCATCAATAGAATGATATCGTTGCTCGTGCGTATGTACGCCTTACCATCTCCACGATGCGATGAGATTCATTTCCACGTTTACCATTCAACGATGATTACAAAAATATATATTATTAATAATTATGTAATATATGATAAAATAAAGATACTGGATATATATATATATATATATCTTTGTGTGTGTGTGTATTTACATATTTCTCATTCACTTACTTCCATTCAATACGATATGAAAACGGAAATGACGTTTATGCGTACGTACGACCTACCGTCTCCATAAATGGTGTTTTTCATTTCATATATCTATCTATTATACATATTTATAATCAGAATATATATGATACATAAATAATGTTTTATATTCTGGAAGCAATTAAATCATTATATAAGTGATATGATCAAAAATAACAAGTTAAAACATGTATGATAAAGAAAGTGATTATTATCTGAAATGTTATTTTAACATAGAAATTATTATTAAATGGGTAGTATAAAACCATAAATGAATAAAGTATGATATAATAAATATGAATATGGTTCTGGTATAATTTTATAACATACTATGGTCATTATAAAAGAGGTTAAACGTACCCTTGACCAAAGTAAAGTACAAGTTAAGGGTTTATTCTTCAATATCATTTTTATTTGAGAATGTTTATGTGTAAGTATTTATTGGGAAATATTTATCGTCCATGTCAATGTTTCATAATTTTTTTTTCAAAAGGAATATTTAAAGGTTTTATTGAAGGGAATCTTTAAATAGATCATCATTTTAAATGTTTTAAAGATTTATTTTTCAAAATCTTTTTAATTAATGTACATGTTTTCAAAATGATTTTAATTATTTATTTATATGGACATGATTGTTTTAAAATGTCAATTACTTTGAAAAGTATCTAAGTGGTATGGGACACTTTGATTCAAAAATCTATTTTAAATGAATTCTTTTATAAAAGTGTTAATTTTAAATGATTTCACAAAAATGGATATTTCTCTCAAATATTTTTACTGATCATTTTAAACTATGTCAACATCTTTTACTGGATATTATTCTTGATTGAAGTTGATTTATTTTAATACAATCATTCATATTGTATTGAATGAGTTATGATATGTTTGACTATGTATGTGCTATTTTTATACCATTCATGGTTTATGGTTAGAGTATTGACATTTTGTATGATAGTTTTAATATTAATGTTTATATTATGTTTCACCCTTTTCATATAAGAAATCAATTAGACTTAGTAAGTGACGGGCGGGGCCCTCTATAGCATTTCGATGCATCGGTAGGTCTCATGAGACAAATTAGTGTCTTGACACAAGGCCTTGACAAAATTTTTATTTGTAGTCTTGGAATGAGGCCTTGAATATGTGGTAATGATGTCCAACATTATGTATTCCCTCGTTATGAAATTAGTTATTACATGTGATTATTCAACTAGTAGAATATACATGTTCATGTTTATATGGTAATTTTTGACTTATCTCTAGCATATTATGTTCATGTTTTATGTTTAAAAGGGTTCTGTTTTTATTTTACATCTTGACTTAAAAGTTTATAGCTTCCTCTGAATTATTTACCCTTACTGAGCATCTGAGCTCACCCCTTTATTATGTTTTATTTTCATAGGATTCCAAGAAGTGTGTTATGATTGATATGTAGGGTTAAGATAAAGGAATAACTGTGTTCTCAAAGGATTACAAGTTCTGTATTTTATGTTTGAAACTACAATGTTAAGTTCTTTTATGTAATATATTTTCTAAGACTGCTAAACTGACCGGTCCTTTGGTACTTGATTCCTTGTAATCATGACAATGTATTAAAATAATTTACTAACTTTGGTATTCTGGGGTTGGGGTCTTACAGTTGGTATCAGAGGAAGTTTATAAATAACCTTAGAAACTATATTTAGATAAACTCTGATTAGGAAACATTACCCTAAGATAGACCTTGAGGATTATTATAGGAGAACATCCAAATTTTTTGGTAATGTAGATATTATGTGGATTTTCTAAGCAATACATCCCTTTATAGATAATACAAGTGGATGTGGTTATAGAACAAATGTACTTTGGAGTGAAAACTCTGACAAGGAGTTTCGGGGTTGACTCAGGGTATCCTGGTACACGAAAATGAGCCTTAATACACTCCTGGTTTGAAAATCATGGGGGATATTCTTATGATAATTCACATTTTATTTACAAACCATTATGAAGGATTTATGAGTAAATATGCCAACAAAGAAACAATTTTTAGGATTATGAAACTGGATGTGTGAAAATCTTCAACTAATTTTGAGAATTTTTCTAGTTTTTGGATTATATATTATGATATGATCTAACCTAGTGTATTTAGTCATATAGAAATGGAGGCCAGGAGAAGGAATGATAACTCCAGCAATACGCATGATCGAAAGAGTAATAAATATCATATCATTCATGGTATTAAGTGAATATTTAGAAGGGAATTAGTCTCCCACATATTCTAATATTATGATGAAATAGTATCATGTGTTAATAAGATAAGTAAAGAATTATCTGAGTCATATGTCTTTGAAGGGAAGCCAGAGAAGAATAGGATAGTAGAGATAAATATAGATAAAGGGAAGAAGTGTAAGAAGTATTTTCCCATATGTTATAACTATGGAAAGAATCACCCAGGGAAGTGCATGAAAGGAATGTGAGTTTGTTATAAGTGAGGAGAAAAAGGACACTAAGCTCATGATTTCAAGGGTAAGAAAAATGTTTCAAATGTATAATGCTTCATCCACAAGGAGTTGTGACACTATGCGAATCAATGTCCCAATCATCAGAGTATACCCCAAATGATGCTATTGGATAATAATAAAGTTATGATACTACCACAGATAAAGAGGAATGATTAGTGATATTATGTTGTTATTAAATAATTCTGTCATTTGAGTATTTTATTAATGATGTACAAGTTATACGAATTATAGAGTATATAAGTATTGTACTGCAGTACTATTCGATTGAGGATTTGAGATTTTATGGTACTATGAAAAGTGGCTCAATAACAAGTTAATATTATTGGAAAATACATGTTTGAGGGAAAGATAAACCTTAATATGGTCCTGATACTGAGGCAGTGATTTTGGAATAAGAGATTATTGATTTGGATAAATTATATTGGATATTTTTAACTACATTGAAACTAATTAATTGTTTATTTATTCCATCATTGTCGGATTTTAATACATTTTTAGATATAAGTAGTATATTTAGTATTCTATAAGGAATAAGGGAGATTAAATGTAATCAATAAGGTTTTATGTTAATTCATGGTGTTACCATGTTTTAATAGAATACATGATGAAGGTATTCACATGTTATTACGTGGTAAAAGAGATCTCTATTATGTTTACATTCCTTATAAATTTTGGACTGCGAGTTTGGATAGAAGTATTTTGGATAAGTCTAAATGTTGGACTGGATTAAGTAGGACATTGGATACTATTGTTTAAGGTTATTTTTTTTAAGATTATTTTTGGATTTTTATAAAAAGGACAACCCATAGGTCGGGCGACAACACGTCGCGTCTAGCAAGGCCATGAGACTTGAACCCACAACTGAAGGGCGACAAGGGTGAATAAATGACCACTGGCCTACATGATATCTTGGTTTGTATAATGTAGTTTTTTTTTTCATTTTTGTAACCCTATATGTTTAGGATAAATATAATATTTTTGAGTTCTATTATCTTTTGGAGTAAAATATGGGTTTGTGGTAGAAATTAGTTAAAGGATGGAACTCTATTTGTCAAGTATTCTTTTTTTATTATTCTATGAAGAAATTAATTCTTAAACTTTAGGGAAAGTATCTTAAAAAATGTGTTATCCTAATACCTTATTTTTTTGAACTCATGATATTTTAAATTATCATAGATTTATGGCTTTCAGGTCCTCAATTTTCCATTTATTGTTCACTTGTTTGTGATTGATGAACTCAATCACTCCCTATAAATATTTATGTTTTACTCTAATTATGTGTCTCTAATTTCCACCAATGTTCCCCTATTTGAAATCCTAATTTGGTGGTGACTTTTTTATTTCCATTTACCTCTTATTAAAACTAAATTTTATTTACCGTATTACCGATGTGGGTTTTCCACAAATGTATTTTCTATTTTAAAACTTTTATTTTTGAAAAACAATTTAAAATTGTGAGGAAACAATTTATTTAAGGAGGGAAGAATGTAACACCCCAATATTTCATAGTATTTTATCACTTTAAAGTAATTTAATAGCTTATATTTCACTCAACACCGATATGGCTTGCGTTATATGCAAGATTGAGTTTCTGTGAAACAACACATTAATATTATAATTATTGAAATGATATATATATTTATCAATTAAATGTTGTAATATGAGTAGTAAAAAAATAAAAATTAAATGTTATTTATAATTTTTTCACATAAATAAAACAAATTTATAATGAAATGTATAAGTTTTGTTAAAATAATTGTATATTTTGAAAAACTATTTTCTTAAAAGAACTACTTTTTATGTCCTTTTGTGAACAACAATAAAATTAATTTTAGACAATACTAAAAATTTAATATGGTAAAATAGAATTCATTTTTTAATTCTTAATATCAAAATTAGATTAGGGTGAAATTTTGGTATTTTTCTGATAACTTTCATATTTTGATTAATAATGAAAAATAGTAAATTTTAATTAAAAACAATTTTTTTAATCGATATAATTTATAGTGTTAAATTATAAATTTGAGTGGTTTTAAAGTATCATTAGATTATATTTTTATCATTTAATATAATTTCAGTCATTTGATGTAATTTCACATTTAAATCGTGCATAAACACATGTCAATCTTTTGATAGTTTTTACTTCTTAAAAACCCGCTTTTTGGTTTTGACAACATGAATTAATTTTAAATTAATTTCTGCAACTTCTGTGTCTTGAATTTTGAAAAATTTATTCCATATTTAGAATCAGGAGGTCCAAATTGTGTAAATAATAAACTTTTATTTTTAGACATTATGAATAGTAACTTCAGTAAATATTTTATTTACCATGGTTAAAGGGTAAATCCGATAAATAAGGGTAAAATATAATATTATAATAATATTAAATTACACTAACATGTGTCCTAACCATATTTTATGATACATTTTAGACCATGGTAATCCTTGGGTCGATTTTTGGACCCAATGGAGCCACTTGTAAGTAAAAACGACACTTTATAAAAATTAATCTAAAGTTGAGGAAAATGTAACATAAACATATATATTTTGGTAAAATAATTTTATATAGGGCTATATAAGTGATATTTCCGACTATAAATATCAATTATAAAGATAAAAATATTTAATACATCATAGTATTTTATTTATAATTTTTAGACATAAAATAAATATATTTATTTTTGACCAATAATGATGCAATATTTTTCTTATTGACAAAAGAATAAAATAAATGATATTATAAGTATTAAAATAAATATAATTTGAAAGTTTTGATGCCATAAACGAATTTTATAGGTGAATATGAAATTTTAGGGTTTATTTATTGTATTTTTTTTGAAGTAATCAAGTTTTTATGACTTTCACAAAAACCAAATATTAAATAGTGTCAAAATTGACATAAATGAGTTTTTAAAACAAATTCTATTTTATTAAATGATATAATACTCATAAAAATATAATATTTGTATATAAGACTTATATAAGGTTATATATATCATTAATTAACCACTTTAGTTTCTCTTTTCATTTTATAGTAATTTTATTAACAATGTAATATAAAAATACTAGAAGACATGGTAAAAGTTAAACTATTTAACTAAGAGTTAAATATAAAATATAAGGTTAATATGGTGACCTAAACTTGTCTAAAACCTATTGGTTGAGAAGATTTATACCCATACCAACCTTATACTCAATATAAATCCATTTTTAGATATTAGAAACTGAAAATTGTTTTATAATAAATTAATATTTCAAACTTTTCCTAAAGTGCCCTCACCTCCCTTATAAAAGGGTACTTAACCTCCTCTTAAATTCAGACCTCCAAAGCCAATTGCCTCAGCCAAAACCTGATCAAATATACTCCCAAATACCCACACTTAAAAATATAGGACTTTTATCATAAATCCAACCTAAGGATCCCTTTTTTTCATATCAAAAGGAAGAACCCATAGAAGAGGTAATTTTTTTATCACCTCTTTCAAAGTTCTTTTCTTCTTCCACTTCCTATTTATTTGTTGTTTCCATAACAAAATAATAACCCCAGTACCTTATACATACTGATATGTTACTATAAATATGGTAAAACCATATTAATTATTCTATCCATCCTATGAATGACAAATTCACCATACGTGCGTACGTATGGCTTACCGTCTCCACGTCGTGGTGTAGTTTGTTATTCAATACTTAATTATTTGGATGGGTATAATAATGAGTATAATTGATGTAAATAATAAATATAACATGTTAATTATTATTTATATATAATATACCATCCAATTACATATGATATCACCATCAATAGAATGATATCTTCGCTCGTGCGTACATACGACATACCATCTCCACGACACGATGAGATTCATTTCCACATTCACCATTTGACGATGATTATAAAAATATATATTATTAATAATTATGTAATATATGAAATAATAATTACACTGGATATATATATATATTTATTTACATATATCTCATTCACTTACTTCCATTCAATACGATATGAAAATGGAAATGGTGTTTTTGTGTACGTACGGCCTACCGTCTCCATAAACGGTGTTTTCCATTTCATATATCTATCTATTTCACATATTTATATTATAAATATATATAATAAAAAAATAATGTTTTATATTCTGGAAGTAATTAAATCATGATATAAGTGATATGATCAAGAATAATAAGTTAAAACACATACGATAAAGAAAGTGATTATTATCCGAAATGTTATTTTAACATAGAAATTATTATTAAATGGGTAATATAAAACCATTAGTGAATCAAGTATGATATAATAAATATGAATATGGTTATGGTATAATTTTATAACATACTATGGTCATTATATAAGAGGTTAAACGTACCCTCGACCAAAGGAAATTACAAGGTAATGGTTAATTCCTCAATCTCATTATTATCTGAGATTATTTATGTGTAAGTATTTACTGGGAAATATTTATCATCCATGTCCATGTTTCATAAAAATGACTTTAAAAGTAATATTTAAAGGTTTTATGGAAGGGACTCTTTAAATATATTATCATTTTAAATGTTTTTAATATTTATTTTTCTAAATATTTTTAATTAATGTCCGTGTTTTCAAAATGATTTTAAGTATTTATTTATCTAGACATGATTGTTTTAAAATGTTAATTCCTTTAAAAAGTTTAAAATTGGTATGGGACACTTTGATTAAAATATCTATTTTAAATTAATTACTTTATAAATGTGTGAATTTTAAACAATTTCACAAAAAATGGTTATTTCTCTCAAAGAGTTTTACTAATCATTTTCAACTATGTCAACATCCTTTTCTAGATATTATTATTGATTGAGGTTGATTTAATTGAATAAAATATTCTATATTGTATTGAATGAGTTATGATATGTTTGAATATGGATGTGCTATTTTTATACCATTCATGGTTTATAGTTAAAGTATTTACATTTCGTATGATAGTTTTAATACTAATGTTTATGTTATGTTTCACCCTTTTCATATGAGGAATGCATTGGACTTAGTAAGTAATAGGAGGGACCCTCTATATCCCCTTGATGAATAGGTAGGTCTCATGAGACAAATTATTATCTTGGCATAAGGCCTTGACAAAATTTTTATTTGTAGTCTTGGCACGAGGCCTTGACTATGTGGTTATGATGTCCGACATTATGCATTCCCTCGTTATGAAATTAGTTATTACATGTGATTATTAGAATAGTAGAATATCCATGTGAATGTATATATAGTAATGTTTGACTTATCTATAGAATATTATGTTCATGTTTTATGTTTAAAAGGCTTCTGTTTTTATTATACATCTTGCCTTAAATGTTTATAGCTTCTGCTGAATTATTTACCCTTACTGAGCATCTGATATCACCCCTTTCTTATGTTTTATTTTCACAGAATTCCAAGAAGTGTGTTAGGATTGATATGTAGGGTTAAGCTAAGTTAATAATAGTATTCTCAAAGGATTACCTATTCTATATTTTATGTTAGAAACAATAGTGTTAAGTTCTTGTATGTAATATATTTTCCAAGACTACTAAACTAATCGGTCCTTCGAGAGTTGATTCCTTGTAATCATGAAAATGTATTAAAATAATTCACAGAAATTGGGATTCTGGGGTTGGGTCATTACACCTATATTCTTAGAGGACTTTCTAAATGTTGGTGGGACATGCATGTGTAGGAAATAATACATGAGGGATTAGTCTGGAATGATTTTGAGGCTAGGTTCTTTGAGAATTTATTTATAGAGACACTAAGGGTGGAAAGGGTTTGGGAGTTATTGATCCTTATATAGGGTGGAATTTCCATCATGGACTAGGAATTGACATTCATTGAGTTGTGTCACTTTGTACCCTGTATGGTCAGCAATGACACCTCTAGGGTGAGTCACTTTAAGGATTGTCTATGACATTCTATTCGGGTGAAGGTAAACATCTTTAGGTTGACCTAATTATTAGAGTCAGTGAAACAGACACTCATAGCCAAGGGAAACTTGTCACGAACCAAGTCAGAGTTCCATCCAACCTGACACTCGACCCGGTCCATGGAATGGCTCAGAGGGAGTTCCTTGTAGATAGTCTGGTTGAATTCCATAAGACCTTCAGGTCATGTAATCTCCTAAGACTAAGAGCCATGTAATCTCTGAGCCTACAGGCCTTGTAAGGTTTCCCCCTCATCCCTTGAAAGGGGGTTATCAAAATCAATAAAAATGAAGGCCTTCGGGCTATTCGGGTATCAATACAATATTTTGAGAAGAATTTCACATGACTTTTTAATTATAAACAACCAATAATAGTGAAAAAAACAAGGCTGAACAACATAACCAAACAAGGCATAACAATTTTTAGATTTAAGTTTACTAAATTTAAACAAAAAACAAAATGGGATATAAGTAAAAGGAAAACAAGAACTATACCAAAATCACCATGAAACAAGAGGAGCATCGTTCTCAAGCCACCGACATAACACCTGCAAGGAGAAACCACTAGCATCCCAAACCACCATCACCAAACACCTTGCCTTTACCTATGTCATACATAACAAAGTCTACTTACACCCAAAGGTGTAAGTAGGTTGTGAGCCAAAGCCCAGTAGGATGCCACCCAATAAAGTTATTTCATGATATAAACATCATTAGACAATGTAAAATTAAATTTTTATGAAAAGGATAGAAATAGTTTTTATAGAAAACATTTTAAGTGAAAACATGCTTGATTTTTAAATACCCAACAAGGTGTACCATATGTTGATGATGAGTATGATATCCCTAGAGAGAACTAGGTCATGAGAGATCCCTGTAGGCTCTAACTAAGAGTAGGACCCTAGAGACATCATATCTCGGTGAAAAGTGGTATAGAAATCACAACCATCCATGTCCTCATGCACGAGCCACTAGAGAGGAAAAACATCCAAAATTATTGTGGTATCCAATCATCATCAATATTTAGTTAGTGTTGTTGTCATCAATCTCTATAATTGAATTCGGGCTAAAGGAAATTTTGAATCACTAGAATAATAGTCTTAGTTAGTCACCTAGGATTCCATTTGTTCTTTGTTCATGTTTTAAATATGACATGAAACATCACTTTCACTCATACATAAGACAAATAATAAAAATCACATAATAAACTACAATTTCCACATTAATTTTTTTTAAACCAAACAAACACCAAAATCATTTTAATTTATGATTCAAACCATCCACACATTTTATCAAAAATCTTCAAGGAATAAAATAAGGAAACATATATGAAACACACATGGAATGTCACCTGTTTACTTTAGAAAACCATTTTAAATACACACGAACCTTGAATCATTTTAAAAACACATTTCAAAACTCATATATAATACATAGAACATGTATATAAAGCAAGAAAATCATATTAAAATCTACAAATAATGTTAAATCATGAAACCACGTAACTCAAGTGGATAAAATTCTAGAAAATGATGAAAAACTCAAACCACACTTCAATCGCACCCTAAAGAGGCAAGATAGAACCTAAAACATAAATATTAAACCCAAAAAATCATGATTTAACCCTAAAATCAACACCCTTCCTATTGGAGAAGTGAAACCCCAAAGTAGGAGGGAAGAAACACTAGAATAGATAGGGGGGACAAGAGAGAATGCACTTACTTGAAGATTTGAGGAGAAATCACAAAAAACAATACCACTAAAATGGAGCCCAAGGGAGAGGATAGGAAGGTGGAGGCGTTCCTAGGGTATAAATTCCAAGAGGGGGAGAGAAATTAGAGTTTTGGGGTTAAAATCAGGGATATATAAACCAAAAAATCAAAATTTTAATGATCCGGATAGGCCGCACAATTTTCCAAACCGTGCGGTGACCATGCTCACCTTACTATCCAAGAATAACCTATCGCATGGTTATACCACATGGTTTAACTTACCGTGTGAAAGCTGTGTTTTATCTACTACCTCAACCAACCGCCTACTACATGGTTACCTAGGTAGGGGCTCACGATTTCTACTAACCATGTGCCAACTGTGTGCCACATTATGTCCAACCAAATGTTCCCAATTTTCTTCAAGAACTCAAAGGAAACCCAAAGGAAAAAATTATATCAAAAATAAATAGGAAAAATAACTCAAAAGGAAACCACATATGTGAAAATTCTCCCCACCATGAAAACTTTACATTATTGAAAAGTCAACTTGAAGCTTGATCAGAGAATAAAAATGTATAATCTTGCTTGACCCATGTCTTCCACTCCCATGTCTCATGCACATCATTGCCATGTTGCAAAAAAATATAGACCAGAGGTATATAATTCCTATGAATCACTTTTTCTTGATAATCTATAATCCTCACTGGCTGTTCAAACAAAGAAAATCATGCACAATTTCAAACTCTTTCTAATTTATCACATGAGATAGATCTAGGTTATACTTATTCAATTGGGAAACATGAAACAAATCATGAATTGATGTCAACTCTGAAGGAAAATATAACCTGTATGACACCTTACCAACCCACTCAGTGATCTCAAAAGGTCTAACATACCACCGAGTTAGCTTTCCTTGATTTCCCAAATGATTATGAACCAAGCGAGGTACCACTTTCAGGAACACCTGATCACCCTAAGAAAACTCTATCTCTAGGTGCCTATGAATTTCATAAGATATATGTTGACTCTAAGCAATTAACAATCACTTCTTTATTAGCTTGAATTTCTTAGAAGTATCATGCACTAGGTTCGGTCCCAACAATGAGGTCTCACCCACCTCATCCAAGCATAAAGGAGTCTGACAAGGCCGACCATAGAGTGCCTCAAAAGAATCTATTTAGATCAAGTATTTGTAACTGTTATTATATGAAAACTTGACCAATCCCAAATGGATATCCCATAAACCACTAAAATCCAAGACACATGCTCGGAGCATGTCTTCTACAATTTTATTCGTCTGCTCAATTTGGCCATCCATATGAGGATGGTATTCCATTCTTAATTTCATCTATAACCCCAACACCTTTTGAAGGCCTTCCCAAAATCGAGAGGTAAAATAGTGGTGTCTATCTGATATGATTGCTGGAGACAAACCACAAAGCCTCAAAATTTCCCAGATATACAACTGGACCAATTCATCTACCTTAACTGAATCTCTAATAGGAATAAAGTGGGATGATTTGGTCAGATGGTCAGTCACTACCCAAATGGAATCCCTCCCTCAATGTGTACGAGGCAAGCCAATAATAAAATCAATGGTGATCTCATCCCACTTCCAAGTAGGAATAGGTAGTGGTTAAAGAAAATAAGGGGGCCTTTGGTGCTCTTATTTCACCTAATAACATGTATAAAACTTCAATACGAAGTTAGACACATCTCACCTCACACTTGGAAACCAAAATTGCCAACACACAACATAATACATCTTTGTGTCTCCAGGATGGATAGACCATTAAGACTAGTGGCTATCCTGCATCACCACCTTCCTCAGAGAAAACAACACCATAAAGAATCCCTTAAAGAAAAATATTACACCAGGAGACAATGACCAATCACAAGGTGTATTCTCACCATTAATAACCTACATGGACTACTGGCATAGCTCATCGATAGGATGCTCCTACTAAATCAGATCCAGAAGTAAAGTGGCCAGCTAAACACTAGACAATAAATCAACTCCACTACGCTCCTCAGTGTCTAGATTCAACTGGGAAAAAGACCCATCAATGCCCACTCATCACTGGAATATTTCAATGCATACACTGTCACTTTTTTTATCAAATAATCCACCACAATATTACCTTTTCTCGGGGTATAGATGATGTCAAAGTCAAACCCTTGCGGATATTCAACCTAATGGTGCTTCGTCAAATTAAAATTCTTTTGGGAACAAGTATAGGTTAAGCTCTTATGATGAGAGTAAATGACAAATTTCTCCCCAAAAAGATAATTACACCACATATTTAGGGAATTCATTACAACTTCTAACTCAAAGTCTTGAGTCGGGTAATTCTTTTCATGTGGCCAGAGTTGGATAGAACCAACACTACCACTTGATCATCCTACACATGAACACACCCAAGAACCATAATTAAGGCATCATAATAAATTACATAGCCCTTTCCTAATTCTGGAAAGATCAACACAGAAGTGTTAGTCAACCACCACTTTAGTTCCTCAAAGGATGCCTAACATTATGGGATACATTCAAACTTCACCCCTTTACAGGTGAGCACCTTCATGGGAGAATAAATCCAAGAAATTTCCTGAATAAACCACTTGTAATACCCTTCTAGGCTTAAGAAGATTTTGATCTCAAACACATTATTCATTTGCTCCCATGAAATCACTAGATGGTCTTTTCGGGGTCCACTGAAACCCCTTGTTCTAAAATCACATGGCCTAGAAAATTTACTTCCTTGATCTAGAAATATCACTTTGAGAACTTGAAATAGAGATGATGATCCCAAATAGTGACCAAAATAGTTCTCAAATGATGTTCATGATCCTCCTCGATTCTATAATAAATTAGGATTTCATCAATGAATACCCAAAAAAAAAGAATTGAGAGATTGGTAAAACACCCTATTCATAAGCATCATGAAAACCGAGGGAGAATATTTCAATCCAAAAGACATGATGAAGTACTCAAAATGGATGACCTACTTCAGAAGGCAATTTTCAGAATATCTGCCTCTTTCACCTGAACTTGGTGATAACAAGAATACAAGTCAATTTTTGAGAACCACCTTGCCCCTTTCAGTTGGTCAAACAAGTCATCAATTTGTGGAAAGGGATATTTTTTGATGGTTACCTTGTTCAAATTTTGGTAATCATACATAACCGAAGAGATCCATTGGATTTATTAAAAAACAAAAGGCTGGGGTGGACCAAGGAGAGAAACTCGGGTGAATGAATCCTTTGGATTCAAAATCATCTAGTTTCATATTTAATTCCATCAACTCATTTGGGGCCATACGATATGAGGGAATAGATATTGACTATGTTCCTGGTGCCAAATCAATCAAAAAATCCATATCCCACTCTGGAGGTAGACCCAAAAAAAACCTCTTGAAAAACTTCTAGAAATTCATCCACCAATGGAGGCAATCTTCCCTCAGGCGATCCACCATCATCCTCCAATGAAAGTGATAAAAATTGAAAAAAATATTACCCAATTATGGGAGTGGAGGTCCATCACATCCCAACTGAGGATCCCATTCTCCAAGAAAAACATGGGAACTTCCATCAGGTGACACAAAATTCACTCACCACCTATAACAATCGATATGTTCCTAAAAGAAGGCTATCCAATCCAAACCAAGGATTACCTTAAATAGGTCCATATCCAAGAATAATAAATCCCATTCTATCTTGACCCCTGAAACCATGAGTATAGAAGATATACACTTGATACCCTTCTCTCACTTCTTACCAAAAGGAATTACCAAATCCATCGTGTAAGACATAAGCTCGGTTAGAGAATTCAGAAAGTTCACAATAAGAGCATAGATACATGAAATAGAATAATTGGTATCAAATAAAATAGTATCAATAGATGATGCAATCAGAATGGTACCTCAAACTGTCAAATGGACTGAATCTGATCCTATTGGTGCCTAATTTATTGCATGAACATTCTTTTCCTCAGCCTGAGCCTACGAACGACCACTAGAACAAGGCTCTTACCTAAACTGACTCTGACCAGAACATGATCCAACCCTTATACCATAACCTCCAAAATAAGATCCCACTATCCTACATGGTTCCAACTAGGTTGTCATCCCCCTAGAAGGCACAATTCATGCTCCACTATGATAAGAATGCGTGGATCTGTAGAATTTCTGCAAGTTCCCCATTGTTCCACATCGTTGACAGGATTTGGGAGGAGATGTGAAAGCAGTTCGAATGTGTCCCACTATCCCACACTGGTGGCACACAACTGACCCTACATCAAAATCCACATATGAAGACTTCTGGGAAGGATGGCATGAACTACCAATTCCCTTTTCCCCTACTCATCTAGTTTCCTCTTTTTATCTGACGAGCTGCCACATCCCATAGATGAAACTACTCTGGAGAGCCCATAATTTCATTTCTAATTGATCTTGAACATGAAATCATGGTCAAACACCTCATAATAAGACTTAATCTTTAAAAAATACCTAATAATAAATCTATGGTTGGAGCCTCGTCTCGAACCTCCGAGCTTTCACCTTCTCAATGGAAATAATCTCAAGTTCCTACCACACTAGATCTGTAAATATATTGGCATACTCAATCACTTACTGGTCTCCTTAGGGAAGATCCATGAACTCCTAGGATCTAGAATATGCCAAGATGTTAGGACAATACTTCTCATTAAAGATGATCTTGAAATCCTTCCAAATAATCTGCTCGATCATTCCAGTTTGGACTACCAAGTCCCACCACCTCCAACTAGGATCTTCTATCAAGAACGAGTCACATTTCACCATAACTTACTTAGGAGTGTCAAGAAATTAAAACATCTTCTTGATATTCTCGATCCACTCCTCTTCTTCCTGAGGTTCAGTATTTCCCTATAAATTAGGAGGCTTATTCTTGAGAAACTCCTGATATTTTTCATTACCATGGCCCAATTCAACTTCTATAACTGAAGCAGGTCCATTACCCTCTCCCTATCCCAAGGCATGAACATCCTGGACCATAAATTTCACTATTATCTGATCAATTGGTGAGGTAAAACTCTCTCCAGCCTCTTCCTGCGGCTTCACATGAAGTCTTCAGGGGGGAATTTTTCTAAAAAAGCAATAATCACAAAGAAAACCATTAATACCATCATTCTGAAAATTTTGATCAATGAAAACAAATTGAAAAATTCCAAAAACCCAAACAAATAAAACTCATCATAATAACATAACAACCAAACCACTTCACCTCCGCCCAGTTTCTACATACAGTCTATAGCCTGTATGTCCCACCTGGTGGAAAAGCCAAACATAAATCCAAACATCCCATGGAGACCTAAGTTCTGTCACAAGGTGTGCTCACCTAAAAACCTACTCATAACTATAACATCAAGTCTCAACGATCCTGTCTCCATTATATATAGACTCATACCAAATAACTTGACCCAAAAGAGAGAACCTACTCTGATACCATTTTTTCATGAACCAAGATGAAGTGACATCAATCCCAACACCGACCTGATCTGTGGCATGGATTGAAGGGTATTTCTAATCCCCACATGTTGGAAACTAGTGCCCGAGTATCAATAAAATATTTTGGAAATGATTTCACGTGACTTTTTAATTACAAACAACTAATAATAGTGAACAAGACAAGGCTGAACAACATAACCAAATAGGGAATAACAATTTTCATATTTAAGTTTAATAAATTTAAATGAAAACCAAAATAGGATACAAAAATAATGAAATAAGAACTATTACAAAAGCACCACACAATAAGAGGAGCACCGTCCTCAAGCCACCACCACAACAACTGTAAGGAGAAACCACTAGCATCCTGAACCATCATCACCAAACACCTTACCTTTACCTATGTCAAACGTAACCAAGTCTACTTAAAACTAAAGGTGTAAGTAGGTCATGAGACAAATACAAGTAGCATGAAAACCAATAAAGAGATTCAATGCTATAAATATTATTAGAAAAATTAAAATTCAAGTTTTATGGAAAGGATAGAAACAGTTTTTATAGAAAAAATTTTAAGTAAAAAAATTCTACATTTTTAAATACCCAAAAAGGTGTACCATATATCGATGGTGAGTATGATATCCCAAGAGAACACTAGGTCATGGGAGATCCCTATAGGTGCTATCTAATAGTGGTAACCTAGAGACATCGTATATTGGTGAAAAGTGGTATAGAAACCACAGCCATCCACATCCTCATGCATGAGCCACTAGAGAGGAGAAATATCCAAAATTATAGTGGTCTCAAATCATCATCAATATTTAGTTAGTGTTATCATCATCAATACCTCTAAGTGAATTTGGGACAAATCCACTTCCAAATAACTAGTATACTAGTCTTAGTCCACCCACCTAGTCACCTAAGATTCCCTTTATACTCAGTTCATGTTTCACATATCACATGAAACATCACTTTCACTCATACACAGGACAAACAATACACCACACATAATAAACCACCATTTCCACATCCAAACCCCCATTTTAAACCAAAATCACACCAAAATCATTTTAAAACATGATTCACACCATCTTCACATTTTATCAAACTTCTTCAAGGAACAAAACAAGGAAACATATATTAAACAAACATGGAATATCACCTGTTTCCTTTGGAAAAAAATTTTAAACACACACACACCTTAAATCATTTCAAAAAAACATTTCCAACCTCATATATAATATATCAAACATGTATATAAATAAAGGAAATAAAATTAAAACCACAAAATAATGTTTAAATATGGATCCACCTACCTCAAGTGGAGAAACGTCTAGAAATCAATGAAAAAATACAACCACACCTTAATCCCACCCAAAAGAGGAAATATCGAACCTAAAAAATCAATATTAAACCTTAAAAATCAATATCTAACACTTAAATCATCACCCTACCCACTGGATAACTAAAACCCCAAAGGAGGAGGGAAAAAACCCTAGAATAGAGGGGGAAAACAAGATATAAGGCACTTAGTTGAATATTTGAGGAGAAATAACACAAAAAATGCCACCAAAATGGATCCCAAGGGAGATGAGAGGATGGTGGAGGCACTCCTAGGGTATAAATTATGAAAGGGGGAGAGAAATGAGATTTTTGGGGTTAAAATCAGGGAGAGAGAAACTTAAAAATCAAATTTTTAATGACCTGGATAGGCCGCATGATTAGTCTACATAGTTTGGAAAAAAATTTAGTGATTGTGATCCCCTTACTATCTAAGAAGAACCTACTGCATGGTTATATAACATGGTATGACTTACCATGCACAATCCATGTGGTAGCTACTACCCCAATCAACCACCTACTGCATGGTTACCTAAGCAAGGGTGCATGGTTTCTACTAACTATGAGCTAACCATGTGCCATATTATATCCACCCAAAACATCTCAATTTTCTACAAGACCTCAAAGGAAACCCATAGGAAAAAGGTAGACTGAAAATAAATAATAAAAATACCTCAAAAGGAAACCATTGATGTGACACAACCAGTTGGACATGTCTTACTCAAGCTGGGAAGTGGCTTTAAGTGACTTTAGTGGTGATGCATCAGATACTAAGAATCAGGGTAGAGATAATTAATAACAGAGTAGTCAGACCAAAGACTTATCTAGACCACTTTATAGTGGGCATATGATGGTTTTATTCTAGTGTGGGTAGGTATGGAATTTCCGAACTCATTGATAGTGGCCTCCAAAGAAGTGTTGGTCATGTGGATAGGTCGGGCATCACAAGAGGTTCTGCAGGAGGCCTTGTTGGACAATCGGTGGTTAGGGACTAGGGTAGAAAAAAGGTTCTTAGATCAGTTCTGGATCGGTACCAGGTGATGGTAGCTGAGGTTCAAATACATTCAAAGGTCATACAAGAGATAGTGAGACCCAATATTGGGGTGGCTGGTGGTTGGTGCAGCACTGCAGGTAGTCTAGGCTTTCAGTAGTTAAGCTTCAGACTAGGTGCATGTTGTGGAGATGCTAAAGGCTGAGTAGGCTGGTGAGCCAATGATGGTTAGTGGTACGACATGGGTATATCCTAGTTCTTTTGTTTTATTTTGGTATGTTCTGTTGAGGAATGTATTTTTAGGTGAACTAGGTGCATGTGATATATATACGAACTGAAATGATGCTGGTTAGTTAGTTGGAATTGTATCAGATTAATTATATATATATATATATATATATATTGATGAGGTTTGTGGCACCGGGTTTTATGTTGAGCATTGATGGATGTGGGTTTATGGAGGTTCTTAGCACCAGGGAATCAAGGAGATGTAGGATACTGGAGGTGCATATTCATAGAGGCTCCATTACAGTGTGGTACTTGATTAAGGTGCAAGGCATTGAGGTTTATTTGAGCATCTATTAAGATGCAGGGACTCATAAATTCCATGTGAGATGTGGGAACAAGGCGGGCACTAATGCAGTGCAAGACTTCGATGGGTGTCAGGTATAAAATGGGAGAACTTGATGAGGTTCGAGAGTGATGACGAATCATGGGAGGAATTTTAATTCTGGGATATGGTTGTTGGACCAGTCACTTGATTTTAGTTTTTAGGTCTGTTGAGACTGTGGTAGGTCACTCCTAAGGTGGGGAGACCCTTGAGGTAGTTGACCTATTCAATTGAGACTGGGTTAGTTTGGATTATCTTCTAATGGGATGGGTATGTTTAGTACCATCTCTGTGTTTAGTTTGATATCTTAGGGATGATCTATGTTAAGGTGGGGAGATTGTAACGTCCTAATTTTTTGAATCGGGTTAAAAACCACTCCTATTTTGAATTTTCCAATCAGTGGGTATCCCATTTTATTTTTCATTGATTGAAACTCAAATTTGAGAGTTTACCCATCACAATATCATGTTTTTGGATGGGTTTGGGGGTTTAGAAAAAGACTTGGGTGTTTTAGAAGGGTTTTAGGAGCATTAGAGGCTAGAAGGTCTGTTTTGGAGTT
This sequence comes from Viscum album, assembly GCA_963277665.1. Classification (NCBI taxonomy): domain Eukaryota; kingdom Viridiplantae; phylum Streptophyta; class Magnoliopsida; order Santalales; family Viscaceae; genus Viscum; species Viscum album. The sequence continues at coordinate 1,529,695,886 of OY728131.1, read as the reverse complement.
GCAGGTCAAGATGCACAGTTTGGGGTAAACTGTGGGGCCTCTTCTAGGTAACCATGAACCGTGATATGTTACATGGTTTGGGGAAACTATGCGGGGTGGTGTAGGGATGTGAGACCTTTTTTATAGTTTTTTTCATAGGGCTACCACATGATTTGCACACGGTTATAGAAAATCGTATGGTATGCCGCACAGGTACTGCCACTTAGGCAGTACCTATGCACTACAGACCACATTATTTGAATGCGGTTTGAAAAACCATGTGACTTAACCATGAAACCCTTTGATTATTAAAGATTATGAAATTTCCTTTCCCTCTATTAAACCTATTTATCCCTTTCTTATTCGTCCCAGGGTTGCACAGAATAATGGAGTAGATCTCCTTATCCTCTCCTCCTAGGGATTGATCCCCCTCCTTAATTTGTGATCCATTTCATCTGCCATTGGGTGAAATAGAACTATCTTGGTAGTCTTATCACACCCTTTTATATCTTCTTCTTTTATTTTTCCTGACAGATCATTATATCCGTCTGATCCATTTTACCCAATTTTCAGGGCTTTTGAAAGAAAATCAGATTTTTATTGAACTGATTAGTGTTAGAGCCTAATACAGAAAGTTACTACATCTATAACCCCATGGTAGGTGGTTCATACCCTTATTCAAGTTTCTATGGTTGATTTGTGGGTGTGTCTCTTAGCGCTCCATTGGGTAATTGAGTGAGAACCCTTTTCTTGATATTAAATTGACCGTGTGACCCGAAGGGATGCCGTTGGGCATGCCCAATCCACAAACACTCACGTGAGGCTAGGTTAGAGGCCCTTTACCACCTTGGGTACTTAGGTCAGGGTGTGATATTTGATTAATTTGAATTGTTTTTTAATTGGAATTTAACAATTCAATTATATTGAATTTTTATATTATTTAAATTTCACAATTTAATCGTATTAAATTTAATTGATTAATTAAAGTGAATTATTTTTATATGATACTTATGATATAATATTGAGACCCATGGGGTCATGAAGGTCTTGTACCTAGGTTGTAATGATGATGGACATTCAAAATTTAGGTGATGTGATCATCTGGTTGGGATTGGCCCGAATTAATTGGGTGGTGTTGACCATCGGTTGGGCATCATGGACACCAGATGGGGTGAAAAGCCTGTCAGGTTGAGGGAATGGTCTATGTTACTAGATGACATGGACATAGAACTTTAGTGACATAGTTTTATGGGAATTAGGGTTTAGTTTGATATGGATTATGTATTTATTTTGGTAATTATCGCTCACCTGTGATGGTTAAATCACCAATAAGAGTCGTGTGCACACAGGAGGAATCGATGATGAGGTGGTTTTGAACACTCATGTGGGTAGAGGACCCTGTTAGTATGGCTTAATAATTTGTGTTGGGGGTTCTTGTATTATAAAAACCATGTGGAAGGTGAGGATCCTTTGGTCGATAGCATTGCAACTATCGGTTGAGGGCTGAGGCTCACCGTATTGAGGCCGTTGGGTCTGGGTTACTTTGGGAGGAAGGAGACCACTATTCTTCAAGACATCATGCTATGAGCCAAAATTGACTTTTATTTGAGGATATATATCATTGTGCCTATGAATTTCAGGCTTGGAGTGGATGTGTGGTTTCAAGAAGGGGTTTGGGGGACCAGTTTCTATTTAGTTTGGTGTGCCTTCAGGACGTCGATGATTTGTTTGAGACACAAGGTTTTAGGAGGCACGTGGTTCCCGTTTACTTATTTGGAGGTGGAACTATAGGGTTTACATAGGCTATATGACATAAGGGGATACCTTGTTCCATGGTACATGGATCCTTTCATTTTCAATGATTCCATCATTGGCTGAAGCAGGTGACAACTTCTTAGTGGTTGTTGAGAACCAAAGATTTTTTCTTGTTTTATTTAAATTTCATGATATGTTGTCTCTATTTTATTTCAACTACCTAAACACTTATTTTTTGTACAAACTCTTGGGTGGTATCCAACCGAGACACATTATCATACCTTACATGATCCTTTCAGGATGCATGTAGACTTTATGTTTTTTTCTCAGGTAAAGGTTCAACCTCTAGAGCAGGATCTTAGTGGCTATTTGCATGGATATTGGTAGGGTACCTTAAGTTCATTCTTAGTGGAGTTTCCTTTTGTTTTCATTTTATTTTTAACATGCTTATTTGTATATATATATACTATTGGTTAGCTATTGGAAACCCTTTTTGGATATTGTACTATATGACCTATATTGTAAACATTCATTATTTTGGTAGTTTCTATAAGTGGTGAATTTGTATTTTCTTATATATTTCTACTGATTTTGTTAATATATTGTGTCCTATATTTATTTTTATTTACCGTTCTTCCTCTATTGGTAGATCTGATTCGAGTCTACTAAGTCTTTATCTTTCCATTTCATTTTTTATTCATACTCAGACCATTATTATATATTTACATGAGGGTATAACATCCCGAATTTCCCTATTTACACCCTCACTTCTAGTTGGTAGCCTTTGGAATTCGTGGAGGTGTGTCAAAGACTAGTGGAATCCGGTCTAATAACACCATTCATGTGGCTAATCGGATCATGGACACTATAAATTCCTTCACTGAAATGGTTTCACTACCCATTCCATCCCTGTCTTACTATAATGGGTTCACTCTCCATTCTAGCCATGTTTATCTCATGAGATATATAAATATTTACCCAATGCATGGGAGGGAGATATAGGTCCCACCCATTAGATAATGAAAACAATATTTATGCATTCCAAAAGATCAAAAAAATTCATCATATCATAACCCATGAAATTAAATTGGAATCATAAATATTCCATCTTGTCATAGCTTGCAAAAACGATAGAGGTTTCATAATCATTTCATCATAGAATAACCCATGAAAAAAATGGGTTTCATAAGCATTTTATAATGGAATAACCTATGAAAAAATGGGTTTCATAAATAACTTTTCATCATAAACATAAATAATTCAAAGAAATAATAAGAATGACATCCTTATATCATATCCCCAGTAAGGCATATGTAAAATCAATAGATGAAATATTTGGTGGAAAATGATTTTGATCGATCATTTAAATAATTTCTTGATGAAAATACTCTTTCCTCTTTTAAAAAAACTTTTTCAAATATAAAACATTTTTAAAACCTTTTTATTTGAAAATAACCTTGAATACTTATAAATTATGGTTTTAAAACCACTTAAAACACTTTTTAAAACATAAAAAATTTTCAAAATCCTTTTCTTTTAAAGTTACCTTTAAAACTTATAAAGAAATATTTGAAAATCATTTAAAAAACTTTTTACAACATAAAAATCTATCAAAATCCTTTTCCTTGAATATTATATTAAAATATCATTTAAAACATTTTAGAAAACTTGGTTTTGGATGAAAACAAATCTTCAACCAAAGAGATAAATAAATTCAAATTTTATTAGAAAAATTTTCTTAATTATTATAAGTACCAAATAGTATAAAAATTGTACCATTACTTGAATATTTCATGAATAACCAAAGGATAATAAAATTAATTAAAATTATTTATAGGTAGATCATGATATTTCAACATTGGAGACTTAATCAGAAATAATCTTGATAAATGGTGAAACTGTAACATAAAATACTTACCACTTTTGTGACCTTGAATAATAAACCCATTAAGAAATAATATAAAATTAAACATAAAATATCATGAGTATGAATAAATTAATGATATTACATATAAAATGTTCTATATATACACCTCGTGAAATAATCTAGGTGCATAATATAATGTACGTCTCAAAGAAGGAAAATTGAGATGAAAATACCTCACCGATTTGTTAAATTTTTAACTGTAAACCCCATGAAAGATAGATCCTAAAATGGATATGTAAATAAAAAATAATTATCAGTTTTAGAATCATAAAATACACTCATTTTTATTATACACACCACATAAAATAAATAAGAAGTGAACAATGCATGTGTCTCATGGAAGTAAAAAAGTGAGATGAAAATCCCTCACTTCTTGGGTAACTTTTGAATCATAATACCCATGAAATAATTAGATAAATAGAATCATTAATTATATTTAAATGAGTTTTATTCATTAAATATAATTTAATTGGTAAATATATACACCACATAAGAGAAATGAGTGGTGAATATGGAATAAGTCTCTCAAAAATAAAAGTGAGACTAGAAATCCTCTTACTTTAAGTATTGACTTCCGTCATACTCATTCAAACCTCTTATATAATTAATAAAAGTTTATTATAAATATATTATATACCTTTATTCATATATAGCATACCATATATGATTTTATTATGTCCTTTTATTACCCTTTTATTAACAATTTCACGTTAAAGTCATGTTTCGGGTAATAACTGCTTTGCTTTTCATATATGTTTTGACTTGTTATTTTTGTCCTCTTAATTTGAACATCATTTCATAATTTGAAAAATGTAAAAATGATATAAATATAATATATATACATTATATATTTATTTAGATAAATCCATAAAATTTAGTGATAGGAAATAAATTACATTGTTCATGGAGACGATAAGCTATATGTATGTATAAATGTTGATTCCATTTTCTTATCGTATTGAAATAAAGAAAGGTAAATGATATATATATATATATATATATATATATATTATCATTAAATTATAATTTTTATGTCATATATATCACATATTTTTATTAAAAACATCCTTAATTCATTCCATGTAAATCATGAATGAATCATATCGCCTCACATGGTGGTAGTCTACCGTACACATGAATGAGGTAATTGTATTACCAAAAAATGGAAATCAAGAAGGTATGTATAATATACCAGTTAAAGAAGAATAATATCATTATAAATATCATATATATCATATATAAACTATAAATACATCATTAATCCCAACCTTGAAAGCTGGTAATGGAAAAAGAAACGACATCAGTTCTCAAGGCAGTAGTCCACCGTACACATGAATGATTATTTTGCAACCCATTTTATGGAAGTGTGTGTTGTTATAGGTTTTAAAATTAACATAAAAAAAATCTAATTATATGGAATATATTTATATTATTATTTCAGTATGGTATAATAATATATTATGGAGGCAGAGAAATAAATAAAATAAAGACACTCATTAAAGAACATTACCTCTTCCTAAGGTATCCTTCTTAGGTTTGCACTAAATCCTTCCTAGTGTTGAGTCAGTAAGGTTTCATTATGACTTTTCCATTCCTTCATGTTTTAAAAATCACAAACACATTATCTTAAGGAAAATTTTATTTTCCCTATGATTCATCTTGATAAGGAAAATTTTCCTTCCCTAATGAAATTTATCCTTACCATGTTTTTCATTGTTCATATCTTAATCTAGTTCATTTTATGTCTAAGTAAAAAATTTGGTTTCGTATCCAAAACCTCAGAATCCTATAAATACTTAGATATAGAGCATTCTATTTTCAGGATCTGAGCTCAGACTCTGAATTCTAATGAATTCAGACTCTGAACTTTGTAAGTTCAGACTCCGAATTCTAAGGAATTCCGACTCCAAACTTTGTAAGTTTAGACTTCGAATTATAATGAATTCAGACTCTGAACTTTCTAAGTTCAGAATCTGAATTCTTATGCATTCAGACTCTGAAATTTTTATGTTCAGACTTCGAATTATACTGAATTTAGACTCCAAATTTCATTCAAATTCAGACTCTGGAATTCTATATAATTTAGGATATGAATTATTTGGAAAACAGAATCATAATATTTATGTATTATAAACACCAAATGTTTTTTTGGTTAGAATCTAAACTTTTATTTTCCTTACATTCTGAAAAATGAACTTGGTCAAGCAACCGTATTTTTTTTTCTTACACATGCTTTGGTTATAAATCGATGTCGTGCATTCGGTTACTAATTAACCATTGTTTGAGTGACACGTGAACAGGTCCCTCTGAAATTAAAGTAAAAATCTGGCTGTTGGAGGAGGGAGCCGACCGTTGAAGCTGTGCCCATAAATAGAAGATCATTTGAAAGATCTCAGAAAAAGTTGATCAATATAGAGATTACATTATTCTGAAGTGATTTATAGAGAGAGATACTTTATTGCTTTGTACATACTGAAAATATTGTTTAGAATTGATTCGTGCGACTCCAAATGTTGATGAGTACATTTGAGGGCTTCCGGGGATAGGAAGATAGAGGTGACGATGCAGGGATAGCAAGACAGATTCCGATCTTCATATCGAGGTCTTATCTTGGTGTGGGTAAGATATAATTTTTTGAATGTAAAAATCAAGGGACCTTTATCCAAGGTTGTTGGATACCCTTCTCTTTGGGTTAAAATATTTACTACTTGTTACTTGTATTGTTTCATGTTTTCCGATTCATTTTGTTTGTTGAGGAAACCATAACTATCTTATACTTCCTTATACTTGTACACTCTGATTTAGTAGGATTCAATATGCTTTAAGGTAGAATATTTATCTTTTTAAACATTTGTTGAGTTTTATTTCTAGAACCGAATTTCTGGAATTACATTCTCGAAATCACATTTTCGGAATCAAGAAAGTTTTTAGAACTAAGAGGTTATATGAATTTACCTTTTTTAACTTTGTTAAATATTACCATCTTTAAAAGTTACAAAGGAATTTTTTAAATTATACAATTCTCCCCCCTCTTGTATATTGAGAATCTACAATATAATTTTGATCTTACAGTTGGTATCATTGGAGAATATCATACTTCATACCAACCTAACAATTGGTATTAGAGGGGGTCTCTAAAATACTTATATTCACATATAAGTTTTCTTGCTCAAGTTTTTTCATTTTTCTAATTTTTCCTTGCTTAGGATATTTTTATTCGTATTTACAAACTTTTATTACTAATAAGTTTGTGTGGAAAGATTTTCATTAAGATGACAGGAATCAATGTTAGTTCCATAGACAACTTAAATCATACTAGACCACCTATTTTTGATGGGAATGATTACGAATATTGGAGAGATCATATGAAGACTTTTATTATCAATACTGGAGTAGAATTTTTTATTTTATGTTTACTAGAATATATAAAATCCCTGACAAATAAGTCAGTACTTTCACCAACCAAGAAAAGCATGAATATAAATAGAATTATAAGGTACACAATACTTTGATTTGTTCTATGACCATAAATATATATAGCCAAATTTCTTCTTGTGAAGCCGTAAATTGTATTTGGAAGAAGCTTGAAGTTACACATTTTGGTACTTCCAAAGTTATTGAAACCAGAAGAGCCATACTCAGAGCTGAGTATCATGGTTTTTTCTTTCCTTATAGATAACCTATTTTTAAGGTATAACAGAGATTTATAACTATTGTTAATAGTTTAAAATCTATGGGTGAGAAAGGATTAGATGATGAAGCTCTTGTGGAAAAAATCATAGACATTATGACCAATGAGTGGGAATATAAGAGGACAACTATAGATGAGAATAGAAAAGTTACATAGATTTCTCTTGATGAACTTTTTGGAACTCTTCTTCAACATGAGACTAAAATGAAGAGATATGCTGACAATGTTAAGAAGAAGAATGGAAATGGCAGTGTTGCTTTTACAAAAACTTCAAATCATATGAAATCCAAGACTACTGAGAGAGTTACAAGATCTAAATCTAAGAATATAGTTATTCAATCCGAATCTAGTGGAAGTGAATCTTCAGAAAATGAATTATCCAATATTGCTCGAAAGATGAACATGATTGTTGGACAGAAGAACTTTCAATCCAAATACAAGAAGAAAGAAAGAAATGATAAGAAAGACTCTGAAGTCACTTATTATGAATGAAAAAGAGCTACACATATAAGGCCTGATTGTCCTATGTTTAAGAGAAAAGATAGAAAGGAAAATCATTCTGAAAGGAATAGGAAGAAGTACTACAAAGCTAAAGATAAGAAAATTCTGAAAGCTAATGACACCTAGAGTGCCAGTGGTGGTGACTCTTTAGATGAATCATCAAATTATGAATCTTTTGGGAAAAAGAATCTTGGTTTAATAGTCAGACTACCTATTGAAAATATTTTCTTAATGGATAAGGTACAAAATACTGAATCCGTCACTAATGTATCATTAAATAGTAATAGTAAATACTATGAATCCTCAGATGAAGAATCTTTTTCTGATGACGATAATACTTTACCTACCTATGAATAAGTTTCTAGGTTTGATAAACTCCTTGATAATGAGAATTCAAAACTCAAGATAAATATTGATAAGGAAAATTCAAGAAATACTATTATTACTAAGTAAATATTAGATCTTTCTAAAGATCTTGATAAGAAAACCCTTGATTTTGAAATTATTTTAAAAGCCCTTTTTAAAGTTAATTCTGAGAAGGATAAACTTTATAAGGATCTATAAAAAGTAATTTCTAACAAAAATGTTTTCAAACCTATCTCTAATGATAAAACTAATGTTTTGGAAGAATTAAACTTAGTTATTATACTGAAGTCAAAAATATTTTCCTTGAGGAAGTGTTTTATAAAAATTTACCTTAGAAAAGTAAAACTTTGATAAAATGTATTCTCAAATTTGACCTCTAAGGAATAATTCTGGATTTGGTTATACTAGTTTAAAACCGATTTTTAGTAAAAAATATTTTGTTCCTGAAAGTTCTCCATTCTGCACTAAGTTTCAGTGTGGTGGGCATTGGGAAAAAATGTTCCTTAAACAAAACCCAGTATTTAGTTTTTCATAAATCTTATTTCTCTAAGAAAATGTGGATACCTAAGATTTTTCCTTCTGAATTTTCCAGATCTAAAAAATTTTAGATTCCAAAAGTCTAAAATTCTTATTTTTATGAAAATAAAGAAGGTACCGATAGAAATACTTGGTACATGGATAGTGGATGTTCCCAGCATATGACTGGTAACAAAAACTTCTTTAGAAGATTATAAAGACAAAAGGTGGAAAATTAACCTTCAGAGATAATGCTAAGGGAGAAATTATTGGTATAGGTAACATCGTTCTTTTTGGAAAATCTTTGATTTCAAATGTTTTATTCGTTTAAGGTCTTAATCACAACCTCATTAGCATAAGACAATTATGTGAGGAAGGTTACCTTGTGAATTTTAGGAATGAAAAGTTCTTAGTACAAAATTCCTAGGAAGAATTTATTCTTTCTACCCATAGGCAAGAGAATGTTTACACGTTAATCTTAGAAGACCTTAGGAGCCAATGCCTACCTTGCCTTAGTGCAATGGAATATCATTCTTGGTTATGGCATAGAAGGTTAGGACATTGTAACCTTAGAAACCTATGAAAACTCTCTAAGAAAAGACTAGTTAAGAATCTACCGAAGCTTAGATTTTATTCTTCAGAAGATTGTGATCATTGTCAATATGGAAAGAAACATAAATCAAGTTTTAAATCAGTCAGTGAAGTCTCAACTACCGATGCATTATAGTTAGTGCACATGGATATTTTTGGTCTAACCTGAACTGGAAGAATTGGAGGCAGATATTATATATTTGTCTTAGTTGATGATTACACAAGATTTATGTGGGTCTATTTTGTATCAAAGAAATATGAAGCTTTTTCTTATTTCAAAAGTTTTAGATCCCAGGTTAAAAATGAGAAAAAACTTCCTTTTATAACAATTCATAGTGATCATAGAGGAGAATTTCAAAATTATGATTTTGAAAATTTTTATAGTAGAAAAGGCATTACTCAAAATTCTCAGCACCCAAACCACCTCAAAAAAATGGTGTTGTTGACAGAAGAAATAGAATTTCCAAGAGATAACAAGAACCATGTAGAGTGAATATTCTATCGCCAAACATTTTTGGACTGAAGCTAAGTACTGCTTGTTATACTATAAATCGTGTTTTGATTAGACCTTTTCTTAATAAAACTCCTTATGAGTTATGGAATGGTAGAAAACCTAGAATTTCCTACCTCAAGGTTTTTGGTTGCAAGGTATTAATTCTGAATACTAAAGATAATCTATAAAAATTCACACCAAAATATGATGAAGGGATTTTCTTAGGATACTCCAAAAATTCTAAGGCATATAGAGTTTTCAATAAAAATACTTGTATTGTTGAGAAATAGTACATTTCAAATTTGATGAAACCGATCCTTTTGTTTTTAAACAACCTCAACCTACATCTTCGGACGTGTTTTCAAAAACTGATTATCAACCTTTGATAGAAGATCCTTCTGATAAGGAAAATGTCCAAGAAGATATTTCTAAAACATTCACCCCAGAAGACTTCCTACCTTATGTTGATGAACATGTTTTACAAAACCCAAATCAGTTGTTTCTAAAGAATCATCCCAGTGATAGTATCATTGGTGATGTAAATCAACCTGTAAGGACTAGAAGTTCCTTAAGAAATGAAATAGAACATCTAGAATTCCTTTCCCAATTAGAACCAAAAAGCACCAATGAAGCTTTAGGTGATGATGATTGGATAAAAGTTATGCAAGATGAGCCAAATGAATTTGAAAGGAATAAAGTATGGAACTTGGTTAAAAGACCTAAGGAAACTTCTATTATTGGGGTAAAATGGGTCTTCAGAAATAAATGTGATGAAAATGGAATCATAGTAATAAATAAAGCAAGATTGGTTCCTAAAGGATATAATAAATAAGAAGGAATATAATATGAAGAAACCTATTCTCAAGTATCTAGACTTGAATTTATTCGTATTATACTTGCCTTTGCAGCATTCTTCAATTTCAAACTTTTTCAAATGGATGTTAAATGTGCTTTACTTAATGGTTATGTTCAAGAGGATGTTTTTTTTGAACAAACTCCTAGTTTTGAAGATACAAGACATCCTGAACATGTTTTCAAACTTACTAAAACCTTGTATGGACTTAAGCAATCCCCTGAAGCCTGGTATGATAGACTTACAGGATTTTTGCTTCCAAATAATTATGTTAAGGGAAATGATGATCCAAAACTTTTTATAAATAAAGATAAGAAAAATGTTTTGATTGTTCAAATTTATATCGATGACATTATATTTGGTTGAACTCAGCAATCTTTAACTGATTCTTTTGCAGATCTAATAAAATATGATTTTGAAATGAGTATGATGGGTGAGTTAACATTCTTCCTTGGTTTTCAAATTTCTCAAAAAACAGAAGGTATCTATATATCCCAACATAATTATATTAAATATCTTCTTAAAAAGTATGGATATAACAACACTAAGAGTATAAGTACTCCCATTTGTACCTCAAATTCACTTGATCTTGATGAAGCTAGGAAACCAATAGATCAAACATCTTTTAGAGGTATGATAGGAATCCTACTTTACTTGATAGCTAGTCGACCAGAATTAATGTTTTCAGTATGCTTATGTGCAAGATATCAATCCAATCCTATGTAATCTCATTTAAAGGTAGTGAAAAGAATTTTTTTCTACATAAAGGGAACCATGTATTTAGGACTCTTTTATACTTCTAGAAATGATTTTGTTTTAAAAAGTTTTTCAGATGCTAACTTTAGTGGATGTATAATGGATAGAAAAAGTATATCTAGAACTTGTCATTTCTTAGGAGATTCATTAGTTTCTTGGTAATGAAAAAAACAATGCTCAGTAGCACTTTCCACTACTGAAGTTGAATATGTAGTAGCTGGAAGTTGTTGTTCTAAAGTTGTTGTGGATGCAACACACACTCAGAGACTATGGTATGAGTTTTACCAAAACACAAATTTTGTTTGATAATACAAGTTCCATTGCCTTAAGTAAAAACCCTGCACATCACTCTTGTGAAAAGCACATAGATATTATGCATCACTTTCTTAGGGATCACACACAAAAGGGGATATCATTCTTCAATTTATCGGAACACAAGATCAACTTACTGATATTTTCAAAAAATCCTTACCCTCTGATAGATTTGAATACATTAAACAAAAGTTAGGAATGATAACTGTAAGGTAGTATTCCATATTAACTTCTTGTTGAAACTTATCTCCTTATAGTAATAAACTTTTTTTCATAGGGGGAGTACATTTTTTTGTTATATTTTTAAATTTTTTTTAGTCTAAAATTTTTATAGTTAAATTTTTTTCATAATAATGATTTTATAAATTTCTGTAATGAATATTTTATAAATTTTCATAATGAAGATTTTATAAATTTTTGTAAAGAATATTTTCTAAATTTTTGTCATGAAGATTTTCTAAATTTTTTTAATGAAGATTTTCTAAATTTTCGTAATGAATATTTTCTAAATTTTGGTAATGAATTTTTTTTTAGTTAAAATTTTTTCGTAATGAAGATTTTCTCAAATTTTTGTAATGAATATTTTTTCATAATGAAGATTTTTGTAGTTAAAATTTTTTCTAATGAAGTTTTTTTAATAAAAATTTTCGTAGTTATATTTTTTATTCTTAAATTTTTTGTAATCAAAAGTTTCAGAATATAAAGTTCTTCAAGAGGAATTTTACTCATTACGTATAATCTTCCTAGCAATCTGAATGGTATGCTTCCTTTCTTAAATTTTCATAATCTTCATTTACTTGTTGGTATTTTAATCTATTTTTAAATTTTCATATTAACTTTTTCTTAAATCTGAACGTTTTTATTAAAAACCTCAAAAGATCAGATTCTATCAAAATTCCCTTCCAGCTATCATCTCAACTGTCAGATCTGATCTCAAGATTTTTCAACCATTGGATTGAATATAGAAGATGAACCGTCACCTCAAACACTTATATAAAGGACCCCTAATGGTTGTACCACATCTGGATCCAAGATTTCGCGTATTGAATCCTTGCCCTCTTACATAAGACCGTTCCAGATTTTCATGGTTTCCTCAACTCCGAACGTCTGTCAAAGTATCTTCCCAGAAAGACATGTCAACTGTGAATCCAATTTATGAATGGTATATTTACATAGAAAGGTTGGTACATCCAAATTTATTTTCTAAGTATGATTCTATCATCTCAAAGAACATCAAGATGAATGGATGGGTGAGTGTTTGTGTATCGAAACTAGGAGCTCAGGATCTGGTATATTCAGACTTGTTGGTTGAATTCTATGAGTTAGAAAGTTTTTCAAGGAAGAAGAAAATGATAAATTCTCTTTCAAGAGCTATGGGAAGACTTATGCTCTTTCTTACACCAAGGTATCTAGTTTGATTGGAGTTCCTTATGAAGGAGAATATGAGTTTTGTTCTCATAAGCTACCGGATGTTCAAGGTAGATTTGTTAAGGTGAAGGCTATGGCTTTCCTTGGTCTTTCAGATGTTAATACTCGGAATATTATTCACATATCTAAAAATTTCCAGCTTCTTGAATTGTTCGTTCAAGGATTCATCATTCTGTGAAAAGGGGACAAGGATATTTTGAAGAATAATGACATGTATATCCTAGATTTCTTGCTGAATCTAAGAAAGATTAACTTGGTTAAGCATATTCTGATTACAATTGAGAATATAAAGAATGGAAATATGAAGGCTCAGATTATCATGTATCCAACCATTCTCTCAAAGATGATTATTCGGTGTTTAGAGTCCTTCAAAATACCTTGTAGTTCTAAGCCAAGAAATTGTAAATTTATGCCAGTAAGTGATGATACTATGAGAAGGATGAATGTTGGATTTTCTAAACAATCTAAAGAATTTTATGATTTTCCTGAGGAGGAGGTAGAAACCTTAATGAAGAAATAGGAGGTGGATGAGACCTCTAAGAAGGGAGGAAGGAAGAGGAAGCTGAAGGAACTAGAAGAGAAATAAAAATACCCATAGGATATGGAAACCCAATCCGTACCAACAAAGACTAAGAAACAAAAATCATATCCGGATTAGGTAGTAGAAAAATGGAGGGAAGACAAGGAGAAAAAGAAAGCAAGGGAGCCTAGCTTTGGTTTGGATCCTGCTGAAGAAAAAGCTTTAAAAGAAAAGACTGTTGATGAGCTTGAAAAGAAATAAAAATAAAAGAAACAAAAGAAGAAGATGAATAAATTAGAGATAGTGAAATCACTTCTGAAGGATATAGAGAAAGCATCCGAGAACATTCCAGTACGAAAATCCTTCTTAGTAGAAGCTTTACCAGTGACATTGGGAAATAAATTTCTGACTCTGGAAAAAGTCCAAGAAAAAGTTTTGGAGGAAGAAGAAGAGGAAGAAGAATGCAGTGGTGGTACCAAAGATCTCATTAATCAAGTAGAAGATTTTCATGATAAGGAAAGTCCATATGAGAATATTTCAATCTGAACTTCTGAATTTGAGTCTTCAAAACTTGCTACCCCTGGGAAAGATGAGAAAGGTGAAGATGAAAAGGTTGGAGAAGAAGTGAATAAGCTGTCTGAAGAAGAAAGTTCTAATCATGATTTCATTCACCTAGAGGATGCTAAGGCATGAGTTGAGAAGGAAATGGTTGATAAAGACAAAATTTCTCAACTTTCTGATAGTGAAAACGAATTCCCTAACTAAGAGGAAGCCATTCCGAAGGTTGATAAGGGAAAACAGGTGGTTTTTGATACACCTACCAAAGCTATGGTTAAGAAGAAAGATGTTGGTGGTTATTCAAAGAGGAAAGTTGATGATATAGAGAAAGATCCCTCACCTAGTAAAGTTTTTGATTCGAAATCATCATCCCTTGGACATGATTTCATAGTCCAGTCCTTGAAGAAACTTGTTGGCACTATACCAATATTTCCCAGTATAGGCTCTAGATGCCAAATGCTTCAACACACCCTAAATAAAAAATCAGATTTAGTATCCATGGTGATGGATAAGTGTGTTAAGCTTGAATCATATTTCAATTTTTTTTCATAAACTATGAATCCCATAAAAGATCTTGCAAGAAAATGAATAGATGGTTAAAGAAAACTATAGAATACATGATAATTCTTGATGAGTTTTAAGAAATTGTCAAGTATGCATTTGACATCGAAGATGTAAAGAACAAGGATCTTACAAATAACTTCATGGAAAATCTAACTCTGGAACAGAATTCTTAGATTCAAGAAGTAAAATCCCTGAATGGAAAGTTGTATTCTGTTTCTTAGAGTTGGAAAAAAGAAAGGTATCTCAGGATTGAGATAGAATAAAATCTTGTCAAGTAGGAATATTCCTTAAAGGCTCACACTAATATTCTTAAGGCTCAAGAAGAAAAGATCAAAGCCTTAGATAAGAAAGTAGAAGACTAAGATTAGTTTCTCAAATGAGCAGAGGAAGATCACAAGGAGCTTAAGAAGCTCAAAACCATTGTGAAGAAGTTGATGCCGAAGGAAAATGAAGGATAATTTTGTTCAATACCGATATTTTGTTTTATTCCTTCCTTATACAATTTTTTTTCAATCATAATGAAATGTTGGGTTGCTCTTCATATATTTTGTTGTCTATTACTAATATTTCAGGTACCATATTTACTTTTCCATTCCTTGTATTCCTTTTTGAAAATAAAAAAAGGGGAGAAAGGAAAAAAGAATACTTAGTAAAGAAGAAATTTCCCTAAGGGGAGTTCATCTAAGGGGGATTTCCTATCCAAGAAGATTTCCATATGCAATAAAATGCTATGTCTCAATCTAGAAATCTAGAATATGATCCTTAATGTGTCCAAAGACTAAGGGGGATTTAGTCATATTCATCTTTTCCTATGTGTTAAGGGAGATAAGTTTTATTTTCCCAGACCAAAAAAATATTTTCTAAGCCCTTATATTTTTTTTCATAAGGATGTTTGTGCTTTCCAAAAAGGAGGATATTGTTAATTTAGTAAGGTTTCATTATTATATTTACATTACTTCATGTTTTGAAAATCAAAAACACCTTATCTTAAAGAAAATTTTATTTTCCCTATGATTCATCTTGATAAGGAAAATTTTCCTTCCCCAAGGAAATTTATCCTTTCCATGTTTTTCATTATTCATATCTTAATCTAGTTCATTTTATGTCTAAGTAAAAAATTTTGTTTCGTATCCAAAACCTTGGAATACTATAAATACTTAGATATAGAGCATTCTGTTTTCATGATCTGAGTTCAGAATCTGAATTCTAATGAATTCAGAATCCAAACTTCGTAAGTTCAGACTCCGAATTCTAAGGAATTCAGACTCTGAACTTTGTAAGTTCAGACTCCAAACCTTCTAAGTTCAGACTCCAAATTCTTATGAATTCAGACTCCAAACATTATAAGTTCAGACTCCATATTCTACTAAATTTAGACTCTGAATTTCCTTGAAATTCAAACTCCATAATTCTATAGAATCGAGGATACAAATTCTTTGGAAAACATAATCTGAATGTTTACATATTATAAACACCGAATGTTTTTTTGGTTAGACTCCAAACTTTTATTTTCCTTACATTCCGAAAAATGAACATGTTCAATAAACCATATTATTTTTCTTACTCATATTTTGGTTATAAAACGATGTCGTTCATTCATTTACTAACTAACCATTGTTTCAGTGACATGTGTACAGGTCCCTCCGAAATTCAAGGAAAAATATGACCGTTGGAGGAGGGAGCCGACCGTTGAAGCTGTGCCTGTAAATAGGAGCTCATTTGAAAGAGCTCTTGACCAATCTTGAGATTATATGCTACTAAAGTGATTTCTAGAGAGAGAGACTTTATTTCTTTTTGTGTACTGAAATTCTTGTTTAGAATTACTTCGTGTGACTCTGAATGTTGCTGAGTACATTTGAGGGATTCTGGGAATATGAAGATAGAGGTTCCAACTACCTTAAAGTTGAGGGATTGTAGGGATAACATGATAGATTATGATATTTGTATCGAGGGCTTATCCTGGTGTGGGTAAGAAAAAATTTCTTGAATGTATAAATCAAGGGACCTTTATCCAAGGTTGTTTGATACCCTTCTCTTTGGGTTAAAAGATTTATTACTTGTTACTTGTATTGTTTCAATTTTTCCACTGCATTTTGTTTTTTGAGGAAAGTATAACTATATTATACTTCCTTATAATTGTACACTTAGATTTAGTAAGATTCTATATGATTTAAGGTATAATATTTATATTTGTAAAATTTTGTTGAGTTTCATTTCTGGAACCACATTTCCGGAATTACATTCTCAGAATCACATTTCCAGAATCAAGCATGTTTTTAGAACTAAGAGGTTTTGTGAATTTACCTTGTTTAACTTTTCTAAACATTACCATATTTAAAAGTTCCAAAGGAATTTTTTAAAGTATAAAATTCTACCCCATCTTGTATAATGAGAATCTATAATATCATTTTAATCCAACAGTTGGTATCATTGGAGAATATCATAATCCATACCAACCTAACACCAAGGTTATATTTATGCCAAAAATAATGCTTCTATTATTAGGGGACGGAATTTTTGAAGTTATTTTTTTTGGGTTTGGTCAAGCCAAATGGACTGAAAGGTGTGAATAATGGGGGAGAGTGAGTGCTCTTTTATAGTTGAGGAGGAGTGATATTCTTGTAAATACCCAAAATTATTCACTATTAGGTGGTCTCCCTTACCTTATCTGGATAAAAAATTGATTAATAATGTATTTTAGTGATTAACAGGTCGAGAAACAACTCCAAAAAACAAAATAAATACATTTTTTACTAATTTATTCCTTAGTCCTTAAGTTTACTGAATTTTATCCTTTCAGTTTTTACGAAGGTAACTTGTATCTTTTTATTTACCTAGGTAATTTAACCTTTAAGAATAATATTAAATTGAGATTTATTAGATAATTTATACCTAATTAATCTAAATATTAAATAAAAATCATTAAATAAAACTTATATGTTCATGTAAAATTAATTTTAATACAAGTTCATGTAATGCGCAAAACCCCATTTTAACCTTAATTATGTTTATTAATTTTAACCGTTTTCACTAATAATTATAATAAAAAATTAAGTTAAAATAATTATATAATATAAATTATTCTTATTTCAAATATGGAATCCATTTTCCCAAATTAAACTCATAGAAGTGTCATAATATAATTTAAAAATAATCCCACAGACACAAAGATAAAGCGACTTTTTAAAGTGAAAATGTTGAATGTTTATAAAGTTTTTGTATCCAACATCAATATTAAATCGATTAAAATAACCTAAATTATATTAATATATATATAATTGAACTAATTATACTTTAAAACAAAATATAAATATAATTTAACTTTTTAAATAATTTAGGAAAAAATACAGTTTTGAATTAAAATTCAATATTTTTCACTATTCATCAAAAATGTAACTTTTCATAAAAACCCAAAACTTAATTCTGAAATAATTTTGATATTAAAATTTATAAAATTATTTTTATTTTATCAAATTTATTTTATAAAATTTTCCAAATTTAGTTTTAAAATAAGTGTTCCATAAAAAGGAAACAAAATTGCTTTCCATAAAAATATTTTTTTTAAGAGTAAAATTGGATTTATTCTTATCTCTTGTCTAGAAAAAATATAATATAAATGTTATTTTTTATTGAATATATAATATATAAATTTCATTAAAATCATTAAATAAAAGTGATTTGGTTAATTTATTGATATAAAACAAACTGTGTGCATAAAAATAGTTTTTTAGAGAAACATTTATATTTATTTTCAAAAGGATTTTATTTCTACTTGTAATTATTTGGTTACCAAAGAATTTATTTTCTATACATGTGTAAATAATATTTTTATATTTCAATTAATATTATTTATAACTTCCATTCCAATGTCTAGATGACAACTATAATAATATTTTAATAACATGCCACATTTTATTTAAAGTAAATGTTGTGTTCAATACAAACTATGCTCAGTGTTGCGTATAGAAAAATAAAATATTAATGTTGTATGTATCTCAAGATAAACAAAATATTTTTTTAAAATAAAAATATGAAAAATATTAAATTAATTAAAAAAACATTTCACAAAATCTCAGGGTGTTATAGATGTATCATACCACTCTTTGAGATAATCTTATAGATTAGATTAGTTTATCCTTAAGAAACTCCTTGGATGATAATTAGGGTTGGGTGGAAATACTATTTATATACTCACCAGGATTGTCTGGTAGTGGGATTTTGAACCATTTGATTGAATAGATTCCAAGATTGTACTTGTATTTTGAGAGCATTCCTTACAGATTTCCCAAGGGTCACCCACTTAGGGATTATCTGGGTTGCAATGTCGTGACCGCCCATGGACCAAGACTTAGGGATAATAAATTTAATTTGATTTACATAGAATGAGTGGTATGGAATCCAACACAGTTCCATATTTATAATATATTTATAAATTAACCAGAATCCTTCAATATAGTGATTGGAGGTGAGTATGGGTGATCCCAGAGTAAAGAAATGCATCCTCCAATGGTGAGTAGCTTTCATAGAGAGATTTCCAGAATTCTTTAAAGTGGGAAATGTTGATTGAGATTATGGACTAAAGGATTGATAGAATTATACCTGACTTGAGTGGTACAACATCCAAACCAATTCCATTATTTATAGAATGTATAGAAGATCAGGATCACATACCCAAGGATTTTCTGTGGATTGAGTTTATTGATGATATTTGTTTATTTGTTTATTGTTATAGTTTTTTCTCAAATAAGATGAGAATATTTCATGAGAAGTAACTTATGGAAGAAAATTATAGGTTCACCATTGGGGGTGGCCAACTGATATTTATTTCTCACCCTTGTACATGCACCTAGATGTGTGTGCAGACCTTATGTATAATTTTAGGTTGATAACATATGTTCAATGGATAAGGCTGATGCATAAGGTTTTATTATCAAGTGAGCTTGTTCATGTGGATCCTTATTATTGGGCTAGATAATCTCAATAGTGTCATGGAGACCAAGTATGTTATTCGGTCCAGAGTTAGTAATAGAGCTATATAATTTTATTTAAATTTCTTTTATTTACTCTTATTTATATGATCAACCCAATGGGTGATTAGTTATATATATATGTCATTGACATTTAGGCCTTTACTGCATTCTTTTTTATTATATCCTTTTTATATTTATTTATCACACAATCTATTTATTACTTCTATGGATGGTATCTGGTTAAATATAATATTTCTTACTTTGATATGAGGGAATAGTATCTCCATAGACACACCTTAGGCCCTAGATGATAGTCATTAGCCTTTGGTGTATGGAGAGGCATGCTTGAGGCCTTGTAGAAAACTGGCTCAGTGCAACGGATTAGTGGCATATGTTTCTGGAAGTTACACCCCTTTATTTTCTTTAACACTTTGAATAAATTGCTTTTACATAAAAATTATTAGGATCTTTTAAAAAATTTCACATAATTTTCATCTATTATTTCAAATTTTGGAACACTTTAGACCTTACTACTGTAAATATTTTCCTTGGTCAACACCATATTTCTTCTCCTTAGCTCCATGCTCGACACTACTTGTTATATTACCAAGGGAATTTTCACTACTTCATTAAACCAAGAACATATATTTAATTCATGTTTGTAACCACTTAAAACTATATTTTCATTCTAAAATATTTTAAAAGAGTTAACATACCAATTTATAAAGAATTATCAACAAATCCTCAATTCTTACTTAGTAAAAACACGGTATAAGATATAATAGTTTATGTTAATAACATAAATATTTTCTATTTCATTCACATACTTAAATAAATTCATATAACTTAGGATTTTTAATTCCTATGAAAATTATTCCTATTATATCAATAACACACACACAAGATCATTAGCACATATAATTTAAGGCACAATTTGTCTGATCCATACCAGATGATGAACCAATTGGTACCACTTGTTTTAGTAATATCACAATACCACATTTAGTCTAAGATATTCTTCTTTCTTGATGTGTGTATAATTTCTTAAATAAGTCATGTATCATTTAAATAATCATAAAAAACTCCATGAAAACACATCAACTCGAACATCACTTGTAAGAGTTAATACACATCACGAAATTTATCTTTTATTAGATTTTGATATCCTAAAAAACAATTAGATGATACCATTTTTCTTGTATAAAAAAATAAAACATAAACTTCTTCATTAACATTTCTAAATATTGATTATGTTTTACTATTTTTTATTCATGTTTTGAAACCACTTGGGGTATGTCCAAAACCCCATGACACTTTCTAGATTTTTATTGGTACTAAATGATAATTTAGGATTATATTTGACCTCATATAATTTCTAGAACATGATTGGTACCTCATAATTTTTCTAGATTAGTCATTGATACAAATCAAATTTACCTTTAATACACTTGTAAAATTATATTGTTCTATGATACCAATTCCATATTTTAGTAAATTCATCCCACGAATCATGTCTCCTCCTAAATCCCTCATCACTCAAGAAATAGTTAGAAAAATTTAACAAAAGGGGATATAAGTAATTTTTGATCATCCAAAAGTATAGGAATGTGGTTGGTTATGAAGAAACAACCCTTTGTATCTAACTTTATTCCAAGCCTTCTTAGTTTTACTTTTTGTGAATCACCACTGGTAAAAAAAACTTGTTTAATATTTTTTTGACATACTCCATTTTACATGGATTGAAATATATCTCTATTGTGACACTAATTTCACATGTTTAAATTTATTTTATAAATTAATCATCACTTCATACTTCATAATTCTTTCTCTTTTATAAGTGTATTTTTCCTATGGTCCTTCTCTCTTACCTTGTATTGACATTAGTGAAACCATATAAGCATGCTCTATGATCAAACTATTCAATTTACATTAGAAATACTATATATTAATTTATGTATGGTGAATGATTATTAAATAACTAAAAATTCCTTTATTAAATAGTTATATAATTCTTATTCATCCCTAATATTTAACTATATTCCATTTATGATTTTTTCTACACAATCATAACTAACATCGAATGATGAACTATTCCCTGATCTACAACATTAATTTCCTTTAATTCCATAAGTATATTTTTTAAGGTAATAATTTTTCTTATTTTTTTCCATGATTCCCCATTCATAAGGGAATGGGGGTTTTCTTCATAGAATCTTCACTAATTATATTGCTATAGTACCACTGTATTTTTCATTATCCAGTAAAAATAAGGAATCCATAAATAATATAATGCCCTAGGTATCTCTATCTAGGTTGAGATGTCATAAAAAATATTTATCACTATTTAAAACTCTATCTTATACACACACATCCATGGTGTTTCCCATAAATCTAGAAAGAAAGAATTTCAATTCCACCTTTCTTTAAACAAAATATCATTATTAATCTTAATTATAAATACACTTAGTCACTAGTATCATATCTCTAACATTGAATGTTTCACATGTTGTAACTACCATCTATGGAATATATAATTTTACATTTGAGTATTTTAACATAATTTTAAGCTTAATAATTTTCAAGTACTTCTTCATTAACTGGGTATCCTTATGATATATTCTTATACATTCTTAATTTTTTGATTTTTCCACTTTTAAAGCTTACATATGAGTGGGATACAATCTTTTTATCATGATTTTACATTACCATTTATTCTTCTAATACATATTGGATTTTTTTGAGATTCTCACTTTGTACCTTTATCATTTCCCTCATTCTACTAATGGTCTCATTGAAAATTAATTCTTCTTTATTAAATTTATTATTCTTCAAGATCACTTATATCATTAATGAATTATTCACATCATAGACAACCATAAATTGATCCTCCTTTTTCTATAAGGCTTTGATTTCACCTTGGTTACTACATGAAAAACTTATAAATTAATGACCTAATTTTATTACCAATTCCTTTATTAAATCAGAATCCACTTAAATCTCTATATGGAAATATGATTTTTTTTTGATTTGTAAGACTATCACACAAAATATTAGTAATATATTTATCACAAAATTCATTCAAACCTATCTCAATGGGATTTCCCTTCATCTAGCGAGTTTTATTCTTAATCCTTTTCATTAATCTTAAAATTAAGTAATTTTCTCCAACTTTATCCACTGATAACTCATCCCCAATAATTTTGTAATAATATGTCGAAGATAAAACCACAAAACATCACCATTAACGGATTTTATATGTATATCCTCTTTCAAATTAAATATATAAAATTTACTACAATAATAAATATAATTATTTATTAATTCACTAGTTATTCCTCTAATCAAGAGATTTTGTGTCCCTTTTTCATGAACTCCTTCATTGTGATTTTTTAAATCAATATCAATATATATATATAATCTAGGACATAATCACTAAAATCTTATAAATAGGAAAGAATCTCTAATTTTCATCCAATAAATTTAGAACCATTAAAAATGAAGGACCTCATTAATGATTTAATAAATATAAAAAACCAATAACATAAGTATAATAGTGAAGTCCAAATTAGAAAGTATGAGATTTTATACCCCATATTAGGACCTATAGGTGCTGATAAGTATTCCAAGGAAACCTAAGAGGTGTGTTGAACTTGGGTTCTGACCAAATTAAACTCACTTTCACCATAACCCTCCGAAATTATTGGATCATGTCCCATAATTTGATATAACTATATCCAATCTACCAATCTTATAAAATCTCACTCTCACCAAGTAACAAACATGAATATCAAAATTAAAGAAAATTAACACAAAGGAATTTTACTTAGTTTACTCAACATGGTTTACATACAAGGATAAATCAAACATAGATGAGATAGTATACTAAAATATGATTGTATACTAAAATATATTATACACACTATTTTGTGGATACAGGTTTGCATGATGGCCATTCTATGACAAGGAATTTTTTAACTACAAATGAAATATGTATCACTCAACAATCACCTAAAAAACACTCTATTTTATTTAATCACAACAAAATTCTTTAAGGAATCATTTTTTATATAGAATTTAATTCCTATCTATGATCATAATTCAAGTATGATTCACCTTGCATCTTCTATCCTAAATTTTATGCTTTGGTGATCCTCACTTTTCCTCAAATTATTCATCCACGAAAGGTGATATAAAAGCCTCAATAGGATAGTTAAATCTAAAATCTCCAAATAATAATGGTAGAATTAATATAATCCTACACGTTTTTATCCAAATATAAATATATTTCAATGGAACATCCTAAAAATAAGACTTCTTTTAATACAATATGTAGAAATCAATCCCTTGTCACTTTTATATCTTTTTTGTGTGTAAAATAGATCTGATCACTAAAGCTCCATCACTTTGGATCTACTCTCATTATTATTTTCCCACTAATATAAAATTATATTCATGTTCTCTTATTATTTCTTTCTTGTAAATTTATGAAGTAGTTATTTTATATTCTTATCAACCATAAAGACCTTTAATCCACAATTGGAATCGATTACTCTTCCTCTTATAATATAAGATAATTTCATGCACCTAAAAAAATTATAACATTTAAATTCATTTGAATTGTCTAGTATAATACCTAAATAGTGATATTTAACTTATTTGTTTTAATTTAAAATGAATATAAATAATATTATATTTTTTAATAGATCACTACTTAATTATATCAATTATGATGTGAAAAGATTCAAAATTGAAAAACTCACAGTGTGGTTTCTTTCATTAATTCAAGAATCTTTGTTAAAAATATATCTAAAATATCATGATAAAATCTTAGTTCATACTTATTTAAAATTATGGTATGATATTAAAAATATACTGAAATATTAGACCCATTATATAATTTAACTCATAGTTATGGTGTGATCTAATAATCTTTATGAAAATTAATGACTCAAAAAATTATTTGGGTATGAAATTGTTTGAATGAGGAAACATCCACCACATTTAGATAATTTTTTTATGGAATGGTAAACCAAATTAAAGCATGATCATAAAAAATATATGCTTATGTATATGGAAATTATTCCTATGAAAAACCATTGTAGTATGGTTTTCTTCTTCATGTTGAAACCATCCATCAAAGATAGATATAAATCTATAAATATTTGATAATACTTAACTTAATCATACATAAAATTTGATTATTATTCTAAAATATTTCAATCCATATATTCAATTTTACATGAAGTCAAAGTTATGAATACTTGTGATTTGAAAATATCACTTTAATATTATAATAGACCCAGTTTACTCTCATTCAGACTTCTAAACACTATATTTTATTTTAAATTTTCATTAAGAAATCCTATTTAATCAGATATAGAAACATTACTTGTTTTTTATTCTATAATACCCCATTGATTATTCATTTTAATCTTACACTAACTTTGAAAAATAAATTTTAATCTTGTATGAAAGAAAACATACCCATAATTATCCATTCTTCATGAAAATTCTAAACATGTAAAATATAAATATTAACACTCATTTTACATCCATCATTATTAAAACTAGACTTAGCTTTTATTAATAATATTCCTTATCCATGACATGATAAGATAATTTCACCTTATCTCTATCACATACACTATATAATCACTATTTTTACTTTAATCCATTCTCTCACGATATTCTATGCATCACCATACTCATCACCAATTATTAACTCTTTATATCTCCATGATATTATATTGGAAAATTACATTCCAGGTTCTCTTCTCTTCACCATTTATGTTATGATCTCCACCTTTATCCTTGATATAAAAATTATGAATATTGTTAAAAATATCCACCATTAATTGAAAATATTTTCCTTATATAAATTTTGGTTGTAATAAAAATAATTTATTATAAATAATAATGTCCATAAAATTATTTTATGATTGATTATTTATAATAATATCTAAATAATTCACACAAACAACCACTATTAATAAAAAAAATTAAACAAATTTTGAAACAATTAAATGTTTTCACTCATTATTCTTCATAAAATATTTAATCTCAAATAAAAAAATAAAAGTTTATCTTTACTAAAAGATGCTTGAACAACATGAAAATCATATTTCATCTAAGTAAAGGAAAATGGGTTATAGTAATCATCATTCTGGATAAATAAGTATTTGATGTTCTAAAAAAATTATACAACATTATTATAAAATAAAAAACCATGATTTAAATTTAATAAACACATATATTGTTCTTTATATTAAGTTTAATCATTTCTAAATATTTTAAATATTCCATAAAATTACCTATAACACCCCAAGATTTTATAGTATGTATATTCTTAAATAAATTCAATTTCTTTGATAGCTTACATTAAACAGAACACTAAGCTTAAATAAATGAATAAATATTATTATTTTAATTATGTTAGTTTTCACTTAGCTGTTGTAATGAAGGAAATGAATGAGATTAACTAAATTATGAAAATATAGTTTACACATGTTTATAAAATTAATTCATTGGTTACCAATTATTTATAAATAAAAATGAGAACTAATTGAACATAAAGTATGTGTTTTAATAAAAAAATTATTTTATGCTTACAATTTCATTTTATCTTAATAAATTGAATTAATCACTATTAGTGAAATATATTAATTAAATTTTTATTTTACATATTCAATATTTTTTTTTAAATTCTCCCAATATGTTTTATAGTCTTAATATATTAATAAATCCAATTTTAAGTATAAAAAGATTTATATTTATAAAGGTAGTTTTGCTGCCTTTTGATGGCGCAACTATTTAAAATCTAAAATTTGACACTTTTATAAATTTTATTTGAAAAAATAAATTTAATTTTTGAAATATGAATATTAAAAATATATTAGGGTGAATTTATTTTATTTTTCTGATATGTTTTATTTTTTGACAAATAGTTAAAAATGCTAAATTTTAATTAAATATGTTTTTTACTAATTTATTTATACAGTTAAATTATATTTTATATTGGTTTTAAAGTATAAATAGTTAAATTATACATAAATAAAACCAATTTATGTCATTGGAATAAATTTCACATTGAAATTGGATACAAAAACATTTCAATCTTTTGAACTTTTCACTTTAAAAAACCTCTTTTTCATTGTGTATACTAGATTAATTTTAAATATAATTTTACCAATTCAATTAATTGAATTAGGTAAAATGAATTACATATTTGGAATCATAAGGTCCAAATTATATTTTAGGGTAAATTTTATTTCTAGTTATAAAAATGTTACCAGTGTAAAAAAATTATTTACCATAGTGTAGGTAAAATAGTGACAAGGGTTAAAGTTAAAAGGTAAAGGCTTAACATACCTAAAAATTACAACATTTCATGGGTTTTGAGGTATTTATAGACCCTAAAAAGACTCCACAACATTAATTAACAATATAATTTATTAAAATTTAATTCCACCTAAATGTGGTTATCTTTAAATATGAAATAATCCTTATTTTAATCACTTAAACACACCTTTGCTCAAGTATAAATACCATTAATTCCCACCAAATTTAGACTCAAAGGCCTTATATCTACTTAAATTTATAAATAAAACTATTCTACAAAATTTAACCATATACAAGTGCTAATGTTATCACCTAAATAAAAAATCCAAGGTCCTCAAGGGTCTCTCAAGGAGGTGATATTCAAGAGGTGATTTTCTCAAAACCCCTCTCCTAATTTCTTTTCTTCGTCTACATTCAACTCATCTATTTCATCCATAAAGGAATAATAATTTTAGAATCATGAAAATACAGTAATTTTATGTTTCTAATGGGATATATTATATCCATCCCTTTTATTACATCCTCTTATTCAAATAAATGAAACTATTTTCCAAATTATGTCAGTTAATCACCTCTGTGAATAATGTTTTTATTATTTTTTTCCATTATCGCCTTTATGGATGGTAATAAAAAAAAATTATAGTTAAAAAATATTTTAATAAGTATATTATATTATATTTTATGTTATGTAACTAATATATACTCATAATATTAAATACAATTAAACTATTTCACGATGTTTGAAAAAACCTCCAAAATAAACCAAACATTTATCATTAATATTTTATAAAATGAATCATAATCATTCAAGAAATAAAGATGATATATGGGAAAATTTATAATTCTAGAATTTAATTAATTATATTTCATCCCACTTCTTGAGTTGTAATCCCATTTTACAAGAACATCAATAATATTACACAACTGAACCGATCATGAAACCATGAAACGAATGCTCCCAAAATCATGAAAATAATAAAATATTATTAATGAATGGGTCAGAATATTTTATAAAAACATCACATAAGGTATAATAAATATTAATATATTTATTTAATGAGTTAATAACATTATTTAAACCATTATACATAAGGTTAAATAATGTTACACTAACGGGAAGTGTGAGGTAGGGGTTTGTCATCACACATTTTCTTTTGTGAGATATGTGCCTTATTAAAAACTTATTTATTTTGTGTTGTGTATATAATTCCACTAAATGTAATATATTATCCTTATAATTTAATTTATATTTATTTACATATTCATTTGATGATGTCTCTTTCATGGTGTTTATTTCTCAAAAGTTACAAAATTGGTAAGGTAATTTTGTTTCAAATTTTCTTCTTTGAGACACATGTTGTGTTATGAACCTATATTATTTTATGAGGTTTATATAAAAACTATTTGACATATAATATCATGAATTTATTTATTCTCGCTTTATTTAATGTTTTTTTAAATTCTATTACTTCATGGGGTTTATAATTCAAAATTTTCAAAGTGGTATGGGACACTTTGGAATGTTTAAAGATTATTTTACTCAATAATATTTCAATGATCTCATTTAAAGTATTTTAATATATTTCAACATAATATTTTGAACCATATACCACCTTGAGGATTATATCTTATGATACCATCTTCCACACTTTATTAAATGGTTTATATTGATTCAAATGTTTTAAAGTGGTATGGGATAATTTGATATAAAAATATAATTTTAAAATTGATTATTTAATATATGAGAAATGTTTTGGACATGAAGTACATGGTTTGGGGACCGGTTAATGAAAGACCCTTGATTCATTAGAATTCTCTTGAGAAGAAAATAAGTTGGTGACAAACCCTTAACATTTTTTTACAAGTATAATTAGATGGGTTTCTACCCACAGACTTAAACTGGAAAGAGGATTGATCTTGATAGTACTATCTAGAGGATATTTCTTGATATTTTAGACATTAAAAATTATAAATTTCATTCATTTTAGTTATTACTATCCAGATGATTTTCACTATGACAAAATCTATGGATTCATTTTTATTACCAGTTTATTGATTACATGGAATGTGTGTTTATTTATTTACCTTGTCGTGATGGTTTTCCTTTATTTATGTATGATAGATTCCACTTTACTTAACCCCTACTTAGTGTTTAAGATCACCCATTTCTTATGTTTTATTTTTCCACAGGTTTCTAATAATTTTATTATTACTTATATACAGGGTTATGCTAAGGGGAATAATGGTGTTCTCAAAGAAAATATTTTTTTTGAATTTTATGTCCAAAATTTAATTTGAATTTCAAATATGTATTTGGTTTATCAAGAATAATAAACTATTTAGTATTTTGAGATGATATTCCTTATATTTATACCAATGCAATAAAGTAAAGAACCAACTCTAGGCTACTGGGGTCAGGGTTATTACAGTAACAAACCATAAGATTAATGAATTTTAAAAGACATACATAATATTACATCCATACCATGACAATATATACTTAAAAATAAAAAATAACATCAATAATACTAAAAAAGTTCATATAAAGTAATTATAATAAAATCATAGTTATGACTGAAAATTTTAATCAATGAAATATAATGTATTGGAATATATTAAAATTTCACCAGTACTAAACATCAATCTACCAAGGAACCAGACAACCAACAAGGAACAAGCTCTAGAAGGAGGATGAGCAAGGAGCTTTCACCACAGTAGAAGCTAATCAGATTGCAAGAATGAGAGGGTATGGTTCCTACCATCGGGACAAGCCTGTGCATGCACGAGAATGTCTAGACTAATAGCCATGTGAAGGTAGAGAGCTGATTTCACGATGAAGATGCTGGGGAGGAGCAGTTCCAAGTAGTTAGTCTGGGTTGTATGTAATGTTTGAATCCTATGGGAAATGAATTCTTCTAAGGCCTACCGGCCATGTAATACTTATGCCTACGGGCCTTGTAAGGGTTCCACCTCACCCCTTGAAAGGTGTATTATCAAAAATCAATAAAAAAATGAAGTCCTTTGGGCCATTGAAGGTATAAAATACTCAATGGGAGACAAACAACGATGAAACGTAAGTGTAATGATGTATACTCAACTCATTTAATCATTTCAATGTATCCTACAACACATTTTTAGATATACACTTGTAAATAAAGGGATTATATAAAAAACAGAGAATACCCTAAAATTTAGAATCCTTAAATCTAAAAAATCACATCCTTAAATAGAAGAAGATAATAGAGAGAAGAAGAGGATGATATGGAATTGTGGAATAGGTTTACCTAGAAAGAGATTCATTCCTTATAAAGTGAGAAGATGGGATAAAAAAATACCTCCCATGTATGGGTAGGAAAACCCAAAATGAGGAAAGAAAAGGGATGGGGGGGGGGGGCTAAGTTATATAAAAAACAATATAATTGAAATAATAATAAATTCATAATTAATATTAATATCTATTTTTTCTAAAAAATAACTCCAAAATAACTAATTTATTATATTTTAATAAAAAATTAATTTCTAAAAGTTTATATAATTCTATTAACTCTAGTTAACCATTTATTTTAAGGCTTGAAAATAAATTCTAGAAAAAAACATTCTATTAAAAACCCAAGTGAGAAAGGAGTTATGGAATGTTTTAATAACTATTTCAAAAATCATACATCCTTAAGATATTTTTTAGTTTTTTAACGTTTTTAAATTTAATTAAATAATAAATATATATTTGAAATTAATTCAAAATCAAGGTGTTCTAGTAATCTATATCGTAGAGATTTTCATCCATAAAAATCACACTAAAAATCATTTATGGATATGATAATTGTACACCTACTATCCATTATATAAGATAGTTACTTCTAAGTTCTTATAGGCATATTAAATTCACTAATATCTCTCTATTAGATCCAATAAATAATATTAAAGGTTATTAATTCAAATATAAATAATAATAAATCATTCAAGAGAATAACCCCTAAAAATATTTATATTAATGAATCAATATCCCTCTCATCAATTAAATATAGAATAAATATTAGGGAAAACATACTCAATAACCATTCCACTACTTATATAAGGGTAACAGCCAAAAATAGGATTCATTGGTTGGACTGTAATGATAAAACTATATTTTATTAGTCTATAACTAACTTTAAATGCATATTTTAAATTATACACTCATAATATAAAAAGATTTTTTATTTGTATCAAGGTCCAGTTTCAGATAAGAAAATATCATCCATGAGTAATATACCTAAAATAGGTTGAGTGACATATTGTCAGCTTAAATTTGAAATCATAAAAAGATAAAATTATATCCCAAATCATTATTTATGATGATTGTAAGTCAAATTTAACTTTTAATGTTCTCTTACAACCTTAAAAAATAATAGAACCTCATCTAGGGTCTATAAATATTTACACCCTCAAATGAAATAAAAAGAAATTGTTTTTGAAATTTTACCACAAACATGGTTTATGGAATTAGTTACAAAGTATCAATTTTTTTTCAATCAACTATAATTATTTTCCTACCTAATATATCTTGTTGAATAATTTTTAAACTATTCCATAAACCATTCTCACGATACTAGACAATTTTTCTCACCCCAATTTTTTTATGAAATTTTGTAAAGAATTTTACACTGCACCTAAAAATATTTATACTACTAAGAAATGTCCATTATTTTCCAATTTATTATATTTAATCATCTAAAAATAATTATATTTATTTTAACATAAAAATATTCCTAAAAATCGCTATTTCTTACTATGAAAACTCAGTTTAGTTGGTTCAATAATGATCCACCCTTCTAATACTTATTTCCCTTTAATAAAATGTGCATTAAAAAAATTAATACCCAGTTTCTACAACTCACACACAATTATACTTTAAAAATAAACAAAAAATTCCCTCTAGGAATATTTCATATTGTCTAAGACACCTTTTTACTAATTCAATAAAAAATACCCCATAAAAATTTATCAACCCATAAAACTACTCCCCTACCTATTACACCCAAAACATCTTCCATAAGATATAAATTAAAAAATATCTAATTAAACAAAAAATAAATTTACATAACTCCATTTGGACCATTTATAATGAATTGTTCCAACCCAAACATGTCGTTTCTTATTTAATCACCCATTCAATTAATGATAAAATTATATTATAATCTATTTACATGAATTTTAAATTATCCACTTCTTTAAAAATAATCACATTTTTTTAAATTTAAGTATGATTTTCCCAAAGAAAATTATCCCTAATAACCCCATGTGAATGAATTATCGAGGAACAATGAGATATGATGTTAACCCTAGCATGAAATAATCATAAATGTAGATGGCCATTATGGTAGTCACTCCTCCACTTTTGGAGGGGTCTCATACAAAGAATGCTTATATTCACTATCAACCGATAAAGGATATTTTATTTTCACTATTCTCTCTATTTTTTTTTCACTTTGTTGGATACCTATGATTTACACATTCCCTTATATTCTAATATTTTTTGTTAGTTTTCTTACCATTGAGGTGTAAAAGAGAAAACTAGCACACATGGTTTCTCTACACTAAGACACTTTTGTTATGAAATTTTATTTTTTTCATCCCTCAATCAATAAATTTGTTAGACACATTAACATGGAATGAGTTTTGATACCTGGGTTATTTTTGGTATTCTTGTTAGTAACATGATCATCATAAAGTGTTTAGGTGAGGTCAATGTTTTCCTCTCTTAGTTACACACTAGGTTATCTTTTTAAATTTTTTTTAGTTAATATTTTTGTATCTATTCATTCATGTATAGAACGATTCAGTCACTACTACCATTTAGATGAAACTTATGAAGTAGCCTATCCATTTTTATAATGATTGAGCACTTTAGATATTTGGATCTATTATTAGATATTATCTGATATTATCTATTATTACACTCTTCGGTAAACTTACCTTTCATTACTGGGTTTTCATTAATATTTAATTATATGGACCAATCATCAACTTGATCTATTTTTCTATTTTAGGCAGGGGTTATTTCTTCTAAGTAATCAAATATGAATGATCAATATAGTTCTTCTCCTTTTGTAATTTACATGGTCATAGTTTTTATTTATTTTGAAGGATATTGAAATATACTAAGGTTTCATCATACATGATGAGGGTGGATGCTTGTCCTATACTTAATCCCTCTCATTCATCTAATCCTATCGACACAGTATCCCTTTATAATTCCAAGGGATCTTATGTATTTCTAAAAGATTTTATTAATTTTCAATATGGATTTAAGGGTGATATTGGTAAGGAAATAGATTTGATTAATTTTCAATATGGATTTAAGGGTGATATTGGTAAGGAAATAGATTTGATTTTCTTTCCTACAAAGAGTGAGGATGGACATGATAAAGTTACGGGGCCTGAAGAGGCTTATTTCACTGTATAGAAGAATCTTGTGAGGAAAGATGAAACTATTTATAATGTGGATGTGAAACCAATTCTCAATAAAAAGTGAAGAAAAAAATTTGAAAATTCTATTGCCGATAATATTATGATATTTGGATCCAAATCTTGTGTTTGAAAATCTATTTTTACCCTTGATACCTGACCGGGTATGTGACTGATGCAACTCAAATATTGGTATACTATGCACAATAATTTGAAATTATAATTCATTGTGCCACTAACCCCAGGAACGTTCAATGGTTTTAGATAAATGAAAGTAAAAAATGTAAAAATTCATGTGTTTATAAGTAATTTCTAGTGATTATTACTCAAATAAAGGAGAATTTATTTTTTAAAATATAAATTGATGATAAAATAACCAATTCAAGTCATGAAGTTGATATAGATTCCTTAATTAATACCCATGAGACTTGATAATCCTATGATAGGAAATACTATTCAAACCTAGAAAGAACAATTGTCCCTCATTTGGGTTCTAAAACTATAGATGAAGTGACCCATAAGGGTAAGTCTTCTACCCTACAAGAATACTATAAAGGATATATAGGAAATGATCAACTAGAGGATGTTGATGTTCAAGAGGAAAATGTTCATGAGGGATGTTTGATGGAGGAGTTTGATAAGGGTTATAACTATTTGGAAGAGTTTGTTTAATATCCTATGGATCTATAGAGATTTATCACCCTTTTTAATCTTTTTGTAATGTATTTTGAGATATAGTATGTTTATGCTACCAGTGTCAAGGATTTGAAGGAACATGACATTAAATATATGGTCCCAGATTATTATTTTTAGAATATTGAGTGATATTTCATTAGGAGAATACAAATAATTAAAAGTGGTGAATATTTATTATAATAGGTATATCAAGAAGTGGAATTCCTAATTGATTTTGGTTGACCATAGGTTCCCCCCTGACTTTTCAAGGGACGAATATTATCTTCTTGATATAGGGTGATTGTGGTTCAAGTGGGGTTTTTTGGATGGTTCATTTTTTCTTTTCTTTTCTTCATATTTTATATGATCTCATCCTTTTTTCCTAATAAAGTAAGATATTCTATTTTAATTGGTATTTTTTGTTGATCATTATTATTTACTACCATCGATGACTATATGTCTCACCATTTATCTATATCCCTTCATCATTATGGATAATTGTGGTAGTTTCTTTGGTCCATTCATGGAGTTGTGTATTTTGTATTGGTTGTCATTAATTTTTTGTGGTTTTATATTCACACTCATTGTAACATTAATATTTCAGGGTTCGTTGTATTTTTATTTATCATTAGGAAAAAAATTATATTTTTTTAAAAAAATCATAATGTCACCAAAACCAATAAGTTAAAATATTTAAATCCATAAAATAACTATATATAGACCAATACAATCATAAACTAACAATTATTAGTTTTTATAGAACATTAAAATTTATCAATAACCCAAACATAAAATAAATCATGAAAAATAATAGAACTTAAATAAAAAGGAGGAATAATTAAACTAAATCACCATTATCCTATGAAATTTATATGGAAAATAAATATAGAACATAAAAAAACTTGTTGGATATAAATAAAATAACTCTAAACAAAAAAATGAAACCATTATAATTCATAAATTCTATCTTTCAAATCAATAAACCAAACATACATGATATAGAGACATTAACCTAAAAATTAAGCAATAAACTATATAAAAATAAATTAAACATTTTAAAACTAAATTTATATTTATACATTAACAATACATTAAAAATAAATCCATCTTAGTCCAATTTAACCATTAATCAAATGAATTTATCAATTTTTGAAAATTTACTCAATTCAATCACTTTATTCTTATTTTAAATCAATTATTCCAAAATTTATTCAATGAAATTTAATTTTAAACCAAAAAGAGTAATAATATACTATATTTTTCAACTATTTTAAAAAATATCCCTATAAAATTAACCCAAAACCCAACTATAACTAAATAAATTATTCTATAATTGAGAAGCCATTATAATAAAATAAAAAATCGTAAAATAAATAAAAAAACTCGATTTATATAATTTCAAAACCATTAAATTAAAATTAATTCATATAAATCATAAAACATAAATACATATTTATTTATTTCTATAGAGAAGATTTTTCAAAATTCAATTTCTCATTCAAACATTAATCCTATAAAAAATACCCCCATTTAAAAACACCATCAGTAAATTCAACACTCAAAAATTGAATTTAAAAAATATCTAAAAAATAATATATTTTTACAAAAATTATTCTATTATAATAAATATGCAATGGATTTATTATAATCCTAATTAATAATAAATATTCATTTATGAAGTATAAAAAAACATGAGAAACAAAATTATGGATTCCATTTTTGGGAGTTTTTCTTAATGGTGACTTGACAGTGAATCCATTTTGAATACATGAAGCCTGATTTTTAGTTACTTTAAATGATTAAATGGATAAATAAAGGAATATAAATACATATTATAATAAATAATTAACTATAATGAAGACTTCATGCAAGAAGTTCATCCTAGATAATGGATATTTGGTTCTACTTTGAAGACAATCATGCATATCCAAATATAAGGATTGGAATTTCTATATTATTGATAATACTAAGGTGGTCAAGTAATAACTAGAATCTTGTAAATACTCATTTTTAATTTAAATTATCCTTAACAAGGGTGATTAGTCTCTGAAATATTAATATCTAAATGTTAGGCTCTCTTAAATTTAGGAATTCTATAATTGGATGATAATACAAGTTAGTAAAGGTTACATTTAACTTTTTCTTCAATCAGTAAACACTCTCAATTTTTTTAGATGAAAAAAATTATATAATTTTAACCCATGGGTTTTTTCCATATCTCATCCTAGGATATATATTTTAATATTCTCACTGAAACTTTACTTAATAGATAAATTTAGGTTAGGATCTGTGGTCTGATCTAGGTATTTTGGAATATGCAGAACCTAATGGATATTAGTTATTTCATTAGTTACCCCCTCATGTTAGATGCAAACACTCATATAGGGAAATTCAGCTATTATGTGAGGGTTATTGTGGATATGTACCTCTAGAAACAACCAATTAATATTGTCACTCTTGTAGTTAATGGGGATATAATTGAGTTATAATTTGAGTATAAATGCATTAATTCCATATATAACTATTGAAACATATTATCACATGATTTATAAAGATATAGTAGTGTTATAAAACTCTAAATCTAGAAACTTAGACCTTTATATTATATGGAGAATGAAATTTACACCCATAAACCCAAGAAGATCTTAAAGATGGGTGAAATATCCAATGCTCGATATCCCAATTTAAAGCCTCTAAAAGATCATATTTAGATTAGATATGAGTAGAATAAAGAAGAATTTCATGCTACTGGTTTGGGGAATTCATTATCTATTGAATAGGGACCTGTTAAACCCTTTGGAAACCCAAATTTCATTTAAGGGAGTAGTAGTGAAAATCAATTTTCCAGGGATAAAGAGCTAACAAGAAGAAAATGGAGTGATCTTAATATCATAGAAGAATATTCAAGGGTGAAAAAGGATCTCACTTTTATATAGGAAAATTAGGATTCTACAAAAGAGACTAACCTATCAAAGGTTCTAGAAAAATATTCACAACTTAAGGATATCAATTCTAATAAGATGGTTTATAAAGACTATGCCAGAGAACATATCCAAATGGATAAAACTTAGATCACAAAGAAGGAGCATAACATTTTCCATGAAAATTTCAATTCATATAATACATGTAATCTAAACAAATCACTGAGTCAAGTAGAAAACCTACTAAATTTTTTTTCTCTACTACTATAAAAGAGTTGGTTACAATTTTTATTAATATTTATAGATAGACAAATGATCATTACAAATAAGGAAAGGAAACCCCACCTAAAGATATGTCAAATTTTTGGGATCAATCCAATTTTTATGCTAAATAAATTGATCACTCTCAAGTTATTGGTGTGGGGGGGGGGGGGGGAGGCCCAATGGATCTCATGGTATGAAAATCCACTTTTCTTTAGAAATAAATCAAATTAAAAAATTAGTTAAAAAATGAATATCCTATATTATAATTTCTAGGGGTTAGCCAATTCAACTAGAATTAACACCATTATTAATTTTATTTTAAACCATTATCCCTTGATGAATGAAATTAACAAGGCTATAGATCATTTGAGAACCTTTTATAGAATTATTTTTCAGTCTTTGGGATACGTTACTGTTGGTATCAACCAACACTAATCTATGGTTGAAACCCTTTTGGTATTAGTAAATGTTTCAAATCAACTAGAATATATCCATTAACATGATAATAATATTATGTTTCACACTTTTTTATTATTTTATTTATTCTACTAATAATTTCCTTGTTAGAAGATCTCTCAATGTAGTGATTTTCAAACTTAAGTAAAATATATCAGGGTCTTGGGTGTTAACTAGGGTTTTTAATGCTATCCTAGAATGAATTAAATGAGAGGAATACCTAATCCAGCCATCTTTAGTAATGAATTCAATTAATTAATTGAAATTAATGATCTCATTGAAGTTACCCTACACGGAGAAAAATTACTTGGTATAGAAAATCAATGAAAATGACTGTAAAAAGTAAAATGGATAGAATCATTGTTAATATAAATTATCTATAGTCCTAGGGGAAATTCTATTATATAACCTTGATGATTATGAACTCAAATAATCACCCCATTTCTACTACTATTATAATAAAAAATTAAAGGTTCACCTTATCTTTTAAATTTAATAATGCTTGGGTTAAGCATCTAAAATATACGAGTATTTTCAAGAGATTTGGGTTAATAAAAAAATACCCTAGTGATATTCATGAATGTGTACTAAAACAGAGTATAATAAGGTCTATATTGAGAATGTAGGGAAAGGATAACATCACTTCCATGTATGGTGAAATTTTGATCATAGAAAGGGATCTTGAATTTATTTAAAACATGCATGAATATGATTTTAAAATTTATATTTTAAAAAATGTAAGTGGAATTATCTTCAAAGTTAAATGAAAAATTAATTTAAGGGATGTTATTTTGAAATATAATTTTAGTATTAAATGGATAAAGTAAAGGGATAGGAACACTGAGTTTTTCAATAAGTTAAAATAATCTATAAAATCTTTGAAACCTATTATATACCTAAAGAATGGATATGACATCATATTTGAAAAATATTATAAAATATTTTCTAGAGCCCTTTAAGAGTGGATCTAATATCAACCTCAAATAAATAGACAAATTCATACCAAAAGATGTTGATGAATCATATAATGTGATACTTATATGAACTTCATATCAAGTGGAGGTTAAGAATAATGTTTTTTCACTCAATATAGGGAGTGACCCAGGTTGGATGGCTTTAATAATATCTTATTATAGGAATATTGGAATATTGTATAAGAAGAATTAAGGTTGATGATATCTATATTTTTTTATAATGGTATTAGTTTGAGGGGTATTAACTCTTAATTCATAATTTTTTTACCCAAATTCGAGGCTGCTAATTCTCTCAATTTATTCATAGTAGTTTCTCTAACCAATTAATTCTACAAGATCATGAATATGATTTTGGATATAATTATTTTCTAATATCATTATAGAGTTGGTTCCTAACAACCAGTATGGATCTTCCCATAGAAGAAAAATATAGTACTATATATTATCTACATATGAATGTATTAATATTTTGAGGAAAACTTGCATTAATGATTATATTTTGCTTAAACTCGATGTCTAGGAATATTTTGACACCATCAATTGAGAGTTTATAGCTTTTATCCTACACAAGTTTGGATTTAGTAATTTATTCACTTATATAATTCTCTTATGCTTAAAATATATCATACTTTTAGTTATTGTAAATTGAACCCATTTGGTTTTTTTACTTAATCCTATGGAATTAAGAAAGGTGACCCTATATTTACCATTTTTTAGCATTTAAAAATACTATTTAAGTATGTGAATAATTAACATGGTGAAAAAATGTAAGATAAAGACTATACAAGCCAAAAGAGGAATTAAGGAACCACATCATCTTTATTATATATATATATATATTACCTGATTTTTTTATTTAAGGTGGATTATAGAATAATTAATACATCCAAGAGACCGTTGGGAATTATGGACTCATTTCCAACCACTATATTAATTCTTATTATTACATAATCTTCACTAACCATAGTTTTAATAACCAAATGATGTTACAAGTTAAAATAATAATGATCATTAGAGAGGGAAGCCTTCTATTTACCAACCTAGGAATTTTTTAATTCTAGGGTCGGACATTGGCTACCCACTTTTGGGATATTTAGAATAATTTCATAGGGAAGTAATTCTCTTGGAATGGAAAATCGAACTATAATATTTGAATAATTTCTCTTGATAAACCCATTACTATCCCAAAACCTATTGACTCTTTTATGGAATATATATGGAAAATTTCCATGATCAAAATAATTTATTAAAAACTTCATATTGAGTGTATGATAAGAAATTCATGTAGAATATGTGATGTAAGACAATAAAGGAGGGTGGTATGGGTACTAAAAACTTGACACTACTGAATTAATCACTTTAGGATTTGTTTTTAATAATGCTACTGATTGAAAACCCATGAAGCAATCTATTCATAAAGAAGGAATTTTTTAATAGTTTGGAATCTATTAATATGAATTTCATTTTCTTTTCAATATATCCATACATCAAGAATACATACTTTTATATGACGAGGCATAGTTAATGATTGGGATTTCTTAACTCTAATATATGTTTTTGGAATGAAAATTGGCTTTTTTTCTATATATAATAACTACCAACATATGAGGATTCAATATCCTCATGTGAAAATTAAGTATAAAATCAGTTCCCCCTATAAAAAATTTATGATATACTAATGAAGGATAATTATTCTTACTCTTTTATACCTAGTAAGGATTTCTTAATATAAAAACCAATGATTCATGGTTTTCTCTCATGAAAACTATATTAAAACTTATTCATGGGTAGGTATTATAAAGTTTATAATGAGATGAGTAAATTAAATAATCCTTGTATTTATCCCTCCAAGTATGTTCTAATTTGGTGGGTGGATTATAATAATATTATAACTAACAAATCATTGATGAAATATGGTTTCACTTTATGTAGAATGTGCATATTCTACAAATAATAAAATGATTCCATTAATCCTATTTTTTTTCATTTTCATTTTAAAAAATCCCTTAAAAATTATTTTTTATTACCAGTTTAAGATGGAAAATTTCTTAAAAGTTGACGTGGTAGGATTTTTATCAATACAGCAACCAAGATGGATATAACCAATTTAATAATTTTTTAAAGGTTTCTAAAGAAAAATTTTGGCATCTAATTTGGAATAACATAAACCCTTAATTGCATGATGGTCAAGAAATTATTCGAAATATGGCCATGAAAAGTATTCTTTCTTATATTAAGTTGTATGTTACAATGGGATCTGGATCGATAGAAATTTCATTTGGGAATTAAATATTTTTGATAGGCTGATAATTAAAGGTAACTATAATAAATATAATGGTTTTATCACTATTTTTTTGAAACCCCCTCCTATAGGTTGGATTAATATGAATATGTATGGTTCATATAAAGGAAACCAATGACCTCAAGGTAGTGGTGGAATTTTTAGGAACTATAAAGGAGTATCTCTCTAATTTTTATTTAAGGATTGTGATATGACTTCTACTTATGAGGCTGAGATGGAGTGTGTGATCATAAAAATATAGATTGAAATATTCAATAATTAAAAAATGATCTAGATTAAGATGAAATATTAATTTATTATTCATACCATAAAGTTTATGATATCTTATATCTCTTGGAATAATGTAGTATCATGGGTAGATTTTATATATTTTTTAATAAAATCATTTTTCATCCCATATATATAGATAGGGTAATAAAATTTGAAATATCTTATTCAACACAGGAGTTGATTAAAGGGATAGTAGTTGGTCTTGGAAATTTTTAAAGTCCATTTAATATCCTTTATTCCATGAAATATATAAAATTACTTCCTTTTTTATAATATTCTTTAGGCCCTATAGTTCTATATATGTAAGTTTATTATTATAAACATATTCTTTTATTTACTCTCATTGTATTGAAATTAAAGAACATGCTCAGATGGCCCTAAAAAGTGATTATTCCCTAAGAGGGTGTGAATTAGAGTATGTTAATTCAAATTACTCCATTCAACGATCACATATCCTATGCAGTTGAAACATAACTCCCATTCTTACCAAATTTTTAAGCTATAATGCACAAAGTCATTTGTGGTTTTACATGGTTTACCTATACTAGGATACAACCAAGAACCATACACATTAAGATGTGTTTGTGTATAAAAATCAAATTGACACATTTCATGACTATTGTTTAAAGATCATACACCCCTTCTCTTGGTTTATAACCACCCATTAGATGATAACTCATGGACATCTCTCTCATGAAGAACCCACTACATCTCAAGTGTATAAGTTCTTATCACAAAACTCAAAAAAAGTATCACACCCTCATTGGTGTTGAATTCCACTCCATGTTCATTGAGATTATTTAGATTTTATTCTCATTATTCATCATATGTTTTATAAATAAATTATATTCAAACTTTATCTTATTTTCTAGAAAGACCTCTTTCTGTAAATATTCCAAAACTACTTTTGTTATCTCCTTATTTTTTTATCCATAGAAAAAATAACTTGTTCTTAACTTCATGAAATACTAATAAATGGTTGATTTCACTTAAAAATTTTCAATTCCTCTATGATCAGTACACATATCCTTCCTCATTTTTAAATAAAATAATACATTCAAAGTATTTTCTTATATCTTATTATATCATGAAATGACATCCATGTTTAAAGGATTTTAAATTCTATAAAAAATGTATACTTTATATCCTTAAAACACAACACTAGGAATTATAGAATAATTTATTCATAATATATACACTTTTAAAAATATTGGTGTAATACATATATAGCCTTTGAAATTCATACAATGATTAAACATCTAAAAATATATCATATCGACATTTTGTAGGATAGACATAATCTTTATAAGAAAATACTAATTTCATGGACCTCTATTATAGTATACACCATGTGCCAAAATCACTATTCCTAGACCCCTTGCTTACAAAAAATTACCTAATAGAAAATCATAGGGTATTTTTATTGTTATTTTTTTTACCGATAATCCATAATGTTATCAATATTTTTCAAAACTCACTCCAATCACACAAACCATAGTGTAGTATTTTCCATTTGAAAGTGAATTTATTATTTTATATTTTTCCATTAATATATCAAATAAATTTTATTCAAAATAATAAACAAGGAAAAATTCATAAAATTTTAACAGCGAATCATACATTATTTACATCACATTTTAATTTAAACTATGCCATGTTGTGATTTTTTTATTAACTAACCAAATTTATTTTAACTTACTCCAAACTCATTGAATGTATTGAAATATAGTTATTGAAAATAATTTGAGTCTTTTGAAGGATTTATATTTTTTATTTTCATCAAAAACAATAAATAAAATTTATCGATTGATAATTTTACTAAAATATCCATCTTTAGGTTTGTTAACAATACACCATTTTGATCATTAAAAAAATCATAAACAACTCATATATTTAAAAACTACTTATTTAAACATGATATTTATAGTTAATTCAATGATTTAAAAATCATTCACACTAAGCCCATATGAGTCATCTATTTTTAAGAAATGATAGTGAAATGA
Organism: Viscum album; assembly: GCA_963277665.1. Lineage (NCBI taxonomy): Eukaryota > Viridiplantae > Streptophyta > Magnoliopsida > Santalales > Viscaceae > Viscum > Viscum album. The sequence goes on along the minus strand of OY728131.1, from coordinate 1,529,652,456 downwards.
AAATTTTATCAATGAATAAATTCATTAGCCTCATACTTTAACATAACATGTTGTTTAATAACTCAAAATACCACTTTAAGTATCTAACATTATATTAACAACCTCTTAAAGAAATTATATACTCTCCCTAATTAAATCACACTAAAATTCTTTTCTCTACCTTTAAACATCACATTAGAAAAAGTCTCCCTATATGAGTTCCTAAAGTAAAACCTTATCCTCTTATGATTTTGAGCACTTATCCCCCTTTATCAATGAAATAAATTATTAATTATCTTAATTTTATAATGATAATGTAATAACCAACCTATAAAATCAATAGAGATAAAACATCTTCTCATTAACTACTTATTGGTAATAGTTTTATTCAAAGAAATTTATAGTTAGTAATAAAACCCATTTAAAAAGGTGGATTTTCAATCACTTTAAGGAGAGTTGGGTATCTTTACTGGAATCATTTATATGGATGGGGATATCTAAATTCCAAGGGAAAAATTATGATTTAAAAAAAATTATTTATGCAGTAAATTCATCATGATATCTTTAATTTTATCTTAAATATACACATAATAAAATTTCACTAAACCTTATACAATATTCTCTATGATAAAATTATATTTTATCTCAAAATTATTTTTACTGTTATGATAAACATTATTTATTCAATGATTTTAAGAAATTGGTTTATAATATTTAATATAAATAAGATACTTTACCTCAATTCCAATGTCTTGAAGCTATTAATTAATTTATAAATGTTTTTTTAATCTTATATAGAATAAATAGGTTAATATTAAATAGTGATTAATAATATAAAATATAAAATTATTATTCATTGAATAAATATGTATGTTTCCAAGATAGAATGAACAATGGAAGTTTTTCTTCCTATTATAAAATTATATATCCCAATATCCATTCATATATATAAAAAACCCATACTATACTATTATTTTATAAAACAATATAAAATAAATTGTTCTTTTAATATTTGATATTAATTTTTTTCACCAAAAAAATATGGATTTCCTTAGGACAACATTAATACCATTCCAATTAATATAGAGGTAAAACATTCTGGTCTTGATGTTGTTTATTATAGTAGTATTCACATTATTTTCCTATACTTTATAATTTTGACCATATTTACTTTAATATCATTTTAAAAATATAACTAATTGGTAACTGGTATTGTAAAAAATTTCCATCTTCAATGAAAAATCATTATAGTACTTAGTGTATTTAAATTATTCTAGGAAGCTAAAATAATTTCCTCATATCACTTAAAAACAAAGTAAATATGATAACTAACTATCTATAGAATTTTTTAATTCAATGTATATGAATTTTGAAAATTCAATGTATTGAGATTCATTAAATGAACCAAATATTATTTCATATATTTATCGTTCCAAGATTACCAATTTCTTTCTTTTTACATTTTCCCATAATGTTCCTTTTTTAATAAATAAATTTTTTCCATAACTTCATTAATGATAATACCATCCAAAAATTTAATATACTAATTTTTTTAAGAAATAAATCGGGAAAATCTGATTTGGAATCCCTTTGAAATTCATAGATAATAATTTTCACTACTATTACCCTAAATTAGTGTATCGCTTCCAATAAATCCATGCTATTAAATGTATCTACTATATCAATTATATTAATTTTATAGTTTCCATTGCATCTATGTCATGACTTGTTTGGGATCACTATGGTTTCTTTATTAGATTTGTTCTAAAATATCTACTTGGTTATTATATATTTTTTATCGTTCAAAATCCAAACAATATTTTTTTAATTTTCCTAATTTGGTCATGATCTTCACTATATTCATGAAATAACTCTCATATTTTATATCATAATTAATAATTTTAGGATTTACTTGTGAATTTACTTGAGAAAATAGAGTGGTTAATTATATATACCTTCTTCTCATTTTTTTCAATGGAATTGTCTAATCAACCATGTCATTTTGTTGATAAATTTTAGTTCTACTCCATTACTTTCTTATTATAAAATAACTGGTTTGAGTATCTTAATCATATTTAATATCATCTAAATCAATATTATCCTTGTTTACTTCCCCTGATCTACTCAAATCAATAAAAATTTATTATATAAAATTTTTATTCTTTTTAAAAATATATTCTCATTATTTAAAATAGTAACATCCTATAGTTCAAATATTTTATATTTATTTTGTGAAATAATTATATTCATTTTTTCTCAATGAGTAACTAATAAATTTTTTCCCTTCATGATTAAATTTTTTAAATTATTTTGTCTTTGTTGAGAATAAAACATTTATATTCAAATTTAAAAAACTATTTTAAATTCATATTCTTCTCATATCACATCTCATATGGGTTTTTCTCTTTTTGGTGAAAAAAGGTCCTATTTGTAATATAGATAATTTCCAGTACTATTTCTTTAAAAGTAATTTCTTGAATCTCATTCTTAAAGAGCATAATCCAATATATTTAATTAAATATCTAATTTTTTATTTTAATTTATCAATTTTATGAGAGGATTCTCACAAATAAAACATGACACCTTATCATTTATTTTTTAATATTATCCTTTACATGGATATTTTTAAACTATAAACCACTATAAAATTGAAACTACATGATATTCTTTAAAATAAAATCTTCACATAATATTATATATAATGTAATGTAATTAAGTATCTCTAATTAATGATCCATAATTATTAACCTGGCCATACACGTATTATAAATTTTTAATAGTACCTAGTACCACTTTTAATTAATATCTCATAGTGATATCATCCCCAAAGGTCAACATGCACCAATTATTAAACCATAACAAACTTCTTGTATTCTATATTTTATATCTTTTTAATTATATTTTCTTTTATGAAAACATCACATGAATGAGTATGATGACATTTAAACTTTAGTATATCATGTATACCATCATGTTTCACCAAATCATCTAAGGCCTTTTCACTCATGTTCTATGATATTTATAGGATCACTATTTACATTTTTATTAGATAGAACAAATATTTCTTTTTATCAGCTTATATTTTACATATTCAAATTTTTTACATCACTTATACCATGATTACAATATATTTTCTATTAATAGTAAATATATTATTTGTAAATTTTATTTCATGACTCAATTAAAAAAATTAGAATGAAATTGAATTATTTTTACTAAAACCATTAATAACCAATACATACAATTTTTAGTATTTATTTATTAAATTTTGTAATTTCTTTATCTAATGATCTTCAACCCTTCATCCTTATAAAACATTATAAATTATTTTTTGTTTAGTTTTATTCATTTAAAAACATTATTGTTTCTAATAATATGTAAATTACAATAAATTTTGAGAAATAAAAAATTATCTCGATTTATGTTTTTAGAATAAACCTCTTCCATTACAACCTTCTCAAAGTTTTATTCTTGATCAAATCCTAATATCAAGATCCATTAAATTTTTAAAGTCCATGTTCCTCTTACAAATATAATGGATTATCTTTATCTTGAAAAGATGTAAACCTATTTTCTATTTTTAAATTTTATGATAACAATATAATATATATTATACTACCAATTTGAATCTCAATTAGTATAATATTTCATATAATTGATGACACAAAATGGTTTTTTCCATAAATTTCATAAAAAATAGTATCCATCAAAATAATACCAAGCATATTAAACTTTTATCACCTGTTATTTATTCTTGGTTTTATTAAAGTAACTCTTTTCTATGGAACACATTTATTATGTATTCCCCATAGTTCAATAATTATAACACCTAATTTAAGGTGTATTATCATGTCTCATCATTGGTCATTCCATATAAGTTTTGGTCTCTAAAAAATAAATAATTTTCATATGAGTTATTTATTATTTTTATACATCAATCGGGATATAATTTTTTATATAATCAAATAACACACCTAGTTTTCCTTTGTGATGAAAATATTTTCATCATATGAAATTTGAATTCATTTTTGTGGGATTATAATGCTTATCTCTAACCTTTTCCAATGCACAGGTGAGATAATTTTTAGAGTCATAAAACTCAACTTGTTTTCCATATATTGTCTTTGTTTAATAACTTATCCATTTAGATCTTTAATTTTTTTTCACTCTTTATTTATCTATTTTTTTTTCAATTTATCAATAATTTTGTCATTATATTATACGTTGATCTTTAGGTCAACCAACCTCATCTAGTTCTATAGTTTTAAGGATTTATTTCTTAATTATCAAGCTCAAACTGAACTTTCTGCTCTAGTCTTTACTACATATAGAATTTCATGTCAAATAAAACACCATTATAGTTCTTTGTTTAAGGCCTACAAATAACTCTTTATTTATTTATAGCAACAAATTATATTTTGTGCTCAACGACACCATCAATTTTATATGCTTTATTGTTTATTTACTCCTTACATTATTATTTATCAATAACACACACAGGGAATTATTTAATGAGGATATTAAAGTCCTTAATTTCATTCACTTATAATTTTATAAATTTTTTATCCACTTATAAAACAATGTACTTATTTTTTTAAATAATTTATTCTAAGAAAATTTTCACCCTTCACATCTCTACATGAATTCTTCATGGGTATTCAATTTTTATTATTATCAAGATATTTTTATGAGACATAAAATCATGATAATCAATGTTTTATACCTAAAAATAATGGGAGTGGAAGTATCCATTTAAACTATCCTTTAACCTTTTTATATTTGAGGAAAATAATGAAATGTATACATTAACTCCATTTTACTCTATATTTTCTTAAATATTGATAATTTTCATTATATTGAACTCTAATTCTCTATATCATTTCATTGTTATAAAAAATTCACCATTATTTCTCATTTGAAATAAAATTAGAATACTATGTAGATCATCCTACATGAGAGTATTTGGATCCTATTTCATAATATATGACACCTTTAAGGTGGAGTGAGGGGGAAATTATTAAAATATCTACTCCACAAAGTTGAAATATTTATATGTTTTAATAAATCTATTTATTTTATAAAAAATAACATTAAATCAATCAAAATTAATTAACATATCCATTCAATTGAATCCTAAAGAACATGTGCATTTTAAACTAAGATTGAAATGTTTTCCTTAAATATTCAAGAATACTTTATTGATATTCAATAAATTTTCTAAAGTATTATTTAAAAATTTACATGATATCACTTTTTTTATGTTTCATTGGAAAAAAACCCAACTTGGTAATCAATTCCTTTCACCTCAACATTTATTTCCTTTTGAATCCTTTCCCTGAGCACCCTATATTATATGTTTATAGAGATTACATAAATGATAGTCATATACACATCCATGTATAATAATCAAAAGTTATACTTTATCCAATTCTTCCACAATTTTAATAGTTTCAATCCAAGATGATAATTAAATTTTTATTAAGGATAATGTCCATAAATTTTGAAGATAAAAAAATTTGAAATATAAAGTAACGTATGAAATAAATTCCAAACATGAACCTTTTACTCAGATACCACTCATTTTTTCAATACATGGATGATACAATAAATGAGGGTGAAGCCGAGATTTTTTATTACAATTAATACCATCCAATGATCATGTATCATTAATAATCAATATAAAAACTCTTTTAATAATGAAATAAAAGTATTATTCTATAATAAAACATGAAATTTTACTTTGTTCATGTGCATTGGTTTATAACCAAGGATAATTAACATGATGATGTGTCATTGTACCAAAATATACTAAGTTCACTCCTTTGACAATGTTTAGTGTTGACTCCCCATCCCTCTTTGTTCACAACCACTCATGAGTTGATAACCCACTACTCTCTCACTATAGAATAACTCAAATAAATCAATAGTATATAAATTGATTAAAAAAATAAAAAATTAAAACCATTGAACCACTATGTGTGTAACAATAATATCATGAACTAACCCTAGATACCCATGAACTGGGCACCTGAGTTGGTTCATGGAAAGGATGGAAGGTCATTACCAATCCCCCAGGGCTAACAACTAGTTTTTGGGAATCAAAAAACACACCATGGGTATGGATTTGGCCAATAAACCAACATATGAGTCCTAACTAGGATTTTTTTACCAAATTACACATTTTACCTAAAATTATTATTAAAGTCAATCTCCTTTTAAAAAAATTAAAAATGGAAATATAATTCTTGTTTTTAATCCAACACATGCCACTTGGAAAATTAATAAGGAGTTATACAAATTCTCATTTGACTAGGTCCCTATCATCAAACAATTTCGTAATTTATGTAGTCTATGTTGACTATTAGGTATATGAAAACATGTCTCAAACTAATGGGAAACTCCCAAAAGCCAAACAACATTCATAAAGATAATAATAATGAACATACAAACATAAAATATCTAAAATACCAAGATTATAAATTAAATTCAACCCACCTACCTCAACCAGTAACTATAAATCATACCAAACTAATATTAAACACTTTAAAGTCCACAACAACCTATCACATTAGAAACAATAATTAATTAATAAATTAAATCTTTATAACTAAAAACCCAAATTGGAATAACCGATGTAAAACTCTTTGAGAGACTTCATGATTCCAAAACCACTAGTAATGAGGTGCAGTCAAATCCCGACATCAACTAGGATCTAATCTAATGAAAATCACTAAATTCCAACACCGATTTAACAACTAATTTAATCTAAAATCACAAAAAACCTTGAAAAAATTATTCTTAAACCATAAATCACATCAAACAATGAGATACAACTTGATTTATCATATCAGGTTATACTCTATGAGTCATACATGAAATCCCCCATCTATCATGATGATTTTACCATGAACCAATGAAATATTCCTACCATAATCCTTACCGGTCACACCAAAATCAAAGAAGAATGAGGAAGGTGGAAAAAAGATATGGGAGGAGATCCTAAATGAAATTGGCATGAATAAACACCCTAAAATGTTCTAGATCAAGTCCAACCCAATGAGTAGAAGAGGATATCCAAAGGGGATCTCCCACTTATGTTTAGTTGAAAAGAATATATAAAAATAAAATGTTTCCTAAAATAATAACTTGGAAAATTACTATAAATCCTCCAAATGAGCCTTGTTGGCATGGTTCATGGAGTGAATATAATGTTCACATTGCAAAGTCCATAAGGAAGAGAACCCCACACCTATCCCTAATAATTTCAAATAATGATATAGTAACCCATAATTTTCATACATAAATATTACATCATTTTAGATGAATATTCGATACATATCACAATAATACAAGCTAGAGGACTATAGAGGTTTAGTGTCTTTAGAAATCTGAATACACAAACAACTGGTATATAAAATATCTACATCATTTCAAATTTGGTTCTTAAAAACAAATACCATTATTAGATATGTCATACTTAAAACCTCTCTTCATAACTCGGGAAAGGGAAACATAAGAAAGGGTGAGCTCATATGATCATTAAGGGTAACCATATGATATATAAACCCATGATCATAATATATCATTAGATAAGTATAAGGGTATGATAACTTGTGATTAACATTATAGAATCATACACATCAATTCATAGATCATAATCATGAAACATGGCATGAAATTTTATCAATCAAATGAAATAATACATAAGAGTGTAGAATCATCAATATTCAATCATGAGCTATGAAAACATATCATAATAATAAAAAATAAGTCTATGTCATAAAAATAAGCATTGAAAACCATTTCCTTAGTCAAGGATAACTTTCAAGACAATCATAGTAGATTGGGTTGACTTCCCATTCCATCATTTCCTTAGTCAAGGTTCACTACCAAGACTATCTTATTAGTAAAATACCCTTAATAAACTAGTTTCACTCCTCATTATAGTCCTAGACATACCATCACATAATTAAAAGCGTACATATGTGTGACACAATATCATAAACACATTCATCATGTCATAAAATAAAAACCCATGGAAAGGATACGTGTTTCATTAAAATTTCATCATCATAATTTTAAACCATGTAGAGAAATAATAAATATGGTAACATTTTATCGTAACCCTAGTAAATCATAAGAAACATAAAAAGATGTTGTTATAGAAAAAAATACATTTTAAAGATCAATAGAACAATTCTTTTGAAAAATACCCCTTTTTATTTGAAGTCACTTATTTAGAATGTAAAAATTTAAAAAATATTAAGGAAAAAGTTTTCTTTTAAAATAAGAATGAAAATTATATAGTAATATTTAAATAAAATAGTATTCATGATGGTGGTGAAATCTATTCATGCGGTTTATGTTAAAATAAAATTTCCATTCACATTTTTGGTAAAAAGTTAAAAGTATCACATTTGGAAAATGATAAGAAGGTTCCTTTTAAACCTTGGTAATTAAGTTTAAATATATTAAAAAATGAATTTTAGTAATCATTGGATAATATTATAAATATTCTTGAAAACATTTTAAAGAAAATATGTATATGGAAGAAAATATTCATAACCAAATGAAGAAACTAGGTCAATTTTTATTATATTCATTATTTTAGTCTCTTGAGTACTTAAATAGAGTAAAATGAAAGGAAAACATGAATTATATTAAAAAATATATAGTAGAATAAAATAAATAATATTTTGGAGATATATATCATACTATTTAATCATTGGAAAATTTAATTATAATTAATTCTAGTAAAAATGTGATTGCAACATAAAACCCTTCCCTCAAGTCCGTATTGCATTGGAATAGATATAAAATCCTATATAATATATTTAAATTTTATTATAATTATATATAACAACCATAATAATACCTATAATACCATAAATTGTTTATTTATAACATTTTACCACCCGTTCATTAACAATCTTTCATTATGAACCTCATTTCATGTGTTATTTGCATCATTCTTAATGTTTTTTTTGGTTCAGAAGTTATGGTCCTTTCACTTTTATGATGGTCTTTTAATATCTATAGTGTTAATAATTATATAAATATCATTTATATTCATTATATAAATATTTATAACCATTTATATAAATAAGACATAGAAGATGAGTTACATCACTACGTGAAGATGATAGTCCGTACATATGTATGAGTGATATTTCCATTTAACAATGGATAGAATGAAAGAAAGGTAAATATTAGTTAAAATATAAGGAATATTTATTATATATTAAATATAATATATATACATTAAATATAACATAATAAATATCCAATAAATATGGGGATGAAAAATGAATCATGTTGATATGTGTAGGTGGTAGTCCACACGTACATACGAGCGATATTGTCATCTCCTATTTGATGTAGAAGAGTTCGTAAAATGTTTTTACAGAAATATAATAAAATATCAATATATTTATTATAATATATTCATTTTTATAGATAAAACAATTTTATAAGAAGTATAAGAAGAAATAAAATTGAAAGATCTTGGTTAAGTTCTATACCACATCTTTAAGGGACCTCATTTGGTTACTCTTTAAGCCTGGAATGATGTGGCTTAGAAGAAGAAAAAAATACCTTAAATGAAGGGAAATAATATAGGAAGGTTTTATAGTAGGAATTTGTTTATATATAAGGGTAAAAATACATTAATAAGGGAGGAGAATAGGTCCCCTTTTTTAAGTAAGGGGAGTGACACAGATTGAATTTCTTTAAAGATTTCAATGATACAAGGTAACTTTCATGGGAAAGTGTCTCTAAATAGAAAATTATTAAATTTTAGGATATTATAAGTTTTAAATATCTTAAAAAATAATAATTTTAAAGGTGTGGGTGGAAATCCTGCACTTATCTGAAGTTTTAACCCCCGGTAAACCCATTTTAACCCCTGATAAGCCCGTTTTAACCTTAATCATGGTAGTTTTTTTTTACTATTTTTACTATTCAGTATGAAGGAAAATTAATTTAAACCTTTTAAATTATATTAATTATAATGATTCAAAATATGGAACCATTTTACTAGATTAAATTTCTTTAAGTATTAGAATTTAATTTTAAATAAGTGCACATACTATAACAAAAACATGTTTTAGAAAAATGGGGGTTTAAGCATAAAACATAATATACTTCCATTACTTACCATAAAAAACCGTAAAATAAATTTTAAAATATCAAATTGAATATATAATCTATAAAATTTATTAAAAATATTAATAAATATTGAAAAAAATAATTTATTAATATAAAAACACATTGCACACCTAAAAACATTTTTTAGAAAAATGTGTTTTTAAGCTGAAAAATTAACTTATACCAAAATAAATTACAATTATTATTATTATATAATTAATTATACTATTTATAATTAAATTATACTTATGTTAATTTAAGATAAAATTCATAACATAATGTTCTTTTACTTGAAAAGGAATGATAATTTTTACAAAAAAATCAATATTTTCACTATTCACTGAAAAATAAAACTTTTTAGAAAAATACTAAAAATTCAATCTAAGATAAAATTTAAATTATGATTTCAAAAATTAAATTCATTTTATTATTTAAAATTTATAAAAATTTAAGTAATTAATTATAATTTTTGTGAACAAAATGAAACACAAAAAAACTTTAAAGAAACATATTCTCTATGTATAAAATGACTTTGTTTAAGGTTGAGTACTTATTTATTATGAATTAATAAATAAATTTGAATTATTTAAAACATTTATACATATTTTTAATAATTTTTTTATTGGTATTCATACCATCTAATTTAATAACTATGTTATAAAGGACTAATATATCTTGGTTTATTTAGTCTAGGGGTTGCGTGTTAAGAAAGCTATAGAATACTTCATGTTTTTTTCAAAGGAAATACATATAAAATTTTGGGGTGTTACATTCTAGACAAATTAAAATTAATTTAAACCTTAAAATTATATCACTCTAATATAAAAAATTATGATATCTCTACTTTATCACATCCCTGGGTTCCCATGCAGCTTGCTAAAATTTTTGATTCCCCCAAATAACTTTAACCAGAAGAGTAGTATTGTTTTGTAAAATTTTATCTCTATAATCCAAGATTTATACTAATTATTCTTAATATTAATTATCATTATCTAGTGGTATTACCTATGAGTTTAGTATATGTAAAGGATCAGTTATGTACTTTCTCAAGATATATACATGGAACACATCATGAACTTGAGAGAGGTTTGGTGGGAGTTCCAAGAAATAATCTATATTCTATAATCAATAAAGAATATAAAACGAAAAAATATACATAGGGATCAAATTTAAATTATTTAGGAATCTTATAAACTTATTACATATAGAAATTCATAGGAAACCATTCTCACAAGCATCAAATTTCATATCTCAAAGATGATTGTCGACATTACACTTCCTTCAAATATGAGTTGCCTTGATGTGATTATTAATAAATATAATATTATATACCATCTCCTCATTTAGATCAGGTACCAATAACTTTATTTCTACAACTTCATCCCAACATATCAAATCTAAACACTTATTTCAATAGAGGACTTCATGATAAGCCATATAAATGCTCAAGTGAAAGCTATTTTTCTAAGAAAACTCAACTAGAGGAAGGTGTTGATCTCAAATACCTTTATAATATATAGAACATGATCTAAAAATATCATCCAGGGTTTGAATTTTCTTCTTATATTAACCATCTATCTGATGTTGATAAGCATTACTAAAACACAACTATGTATCTAGAGCTTACTGAATACTTCAATAAAACTTCAAGGAAAACATCAGATCTCGATCAGATACAATAGAATATGGTACCCCATGTAACCTTACAACTTCTTTAATATATATCATGTAAATTTGATCAAGATTGAAATATTCTATTATAGAAATGAAGTGAACTGAATTTATAAGGTGATAAACTATAACCCAAATATAATTATGGCCTTTAAATATTTTGGGGAGTCCAATGATGAAATACATGGTGATGTTTTCCCATTTCAATTATGGCATGTGTAATGGTTGTAATATCCCCTCCAAATTATATATCTTAACCTTAAATTTGTTATATACCTAGCACTAAGATACAAACATTTCAATACCACTCTTCATGTTGTCCCACTAGAAATACTCTTTGATATCTCTATACATCATTATGCTTCTAGGTTGAATAGAGAATGACAAGCTATGAGATTTTTAAAATATTTACTTCTTTATGTCTAGTATTGATGGGAATATACTCGATTCATGAACCTTTTTATTCCACTATAATCAAGGTTGAACTTTGGATCATTTCTCAAATTCATTTGCAGCTTCACATCCTAATTTTTCACCACTTTAATCTTTACATGAATATATGGATGAAAACTCATTTTAAAAAGATAATATTTATCCCCTTCAAAAGGTTAAGGTCCATACTTTAAAAATTCATAAATATTTTATTTTTTATTATCCTAATCATAAATAATCTATCATGATTATTTCAACTCAAAGAATCAACCATATTTTCTCTTTCCTAGGGAGGTAATGTATTGAGAGGTCATAATATCGAATCAACTCCAACAATATTCTTTAGAACATATTAAAATATTTATAGGTGAATATATACTTTAAACTTTTATGATCAATATATATGTCACACCTTCCTCCTTAAATATAATGCCTCCATATCTTTAATGAAATAATTACCATTTCTAACTCAAAATCATGATTCTGGCAACTTTTCTAATACAAATTCAATTGGTCTAGGACAATGATCAATAACTTTAATATTTGATGGATCCGATGATATAACCTTTTCTGAGATTATAATACCCAAAAATAAAACTTTTTGTATCTAAAATTCACACTTGGTAAATTTTTCATACATATTCTCCTTACTTAGGGTCTTAAGTAAACCCCAAGTTATCTTCATACTCTTCCTTACTCTAGTAATATATAAGAATATAATCTATAATGACTACCAAAAACTGATCAAAGTAATATCTAATGACTTTATTCATTAAATACATGAATATAGTGGGGGAATTAGTAAGAGAAAATGGCATGAATTTAAATTCATAGTGTCTATACCTTAATTAGAAGGCTATCATTGGCATCTTTTCACTTCTGACCCTCAACTGATAGTATCCTGATCGAAGATCAATCTTGGAAAAATATTAATATCCTTTTAATTAATAAAAAATTCATCAATATGGGTCAAAGTATAATTATTCTTGATCACGATATTGCTAAGTTATCCGTAATCAATGTAGAGTGGCATTGATCCATTTTTTTTCTTAACAAAAAGAATAGGTGCACCCCAAGGTGATAGACTTGGATGAATAAAACCCTTATCAATATTCTCCTAGAGTTTATTATTCAATTAATACAAATAAATTGGGTATATTCTATATGTATTCTTTAAAATAGGTGTAGAATTAGGTATGAGTTCTATTAAAAACTTTAATTCACAATTCAGAGGAACAATATGAAACTCTTCTAGAAAGACATCAATAAACTCCTATGAAATACGAATATCTTTGATATTAAGTATATACCCAACCATGTGATATAAATAACCTCTTTGAATAGAAATAATAACCCATGAAATGAATGCGATTTCCATTAGAAGACAATATTTAACCTTTCATCGATAGAAAATCATAGGTTAGTTCATAATATCAAATGTTACTTCCCTTGGATATTAATATGGTTTTATATAAAGAAATCCAATCAAAGAACAAAATCACATCAGATTCAACTAGATTAAGAATAATAAGATTTACCAAGTGTAAATTCCTACAAGATTCAATTAATAAAGATTGATATACTTTAGAGGCAATCATCAAACCATTAAGAGTTTTTACTATTAATTCAATACTTTATCATTGAGGATATTAATTAACATTATTAGAGAGTTTTTATGATATATAAAGTACTCATATAACTAACATCAAATAAGTTAATTAAATATTTAGGTATACCAATTATCAAATCAACATTATCATCATATATTAAATTCCTTTCTAAAAAAAGTGGTTATCATAACTATCAAACATTGTTAATCAGAGTAATCAATCATATAATGCTGACAATCATTTATAGGATGTCTAGACCATGATACCTACTTTTCAATATACGAAACATTAGGTTTAATATAGTTCATTTAGGTTTATTATGTATCCAAATACTTCATAATGAATCTTAAATAAAATGGAAATTAATCTAAGAATATCGTATAAGAGTGTTAAATTGGGTTCTCAGTAATGACCCATTCACTATACTCCGGAATGATGGTTAAGAAATAATTGACCAACTCTTTTTGGGGTTATTACCCCTAAATTAATCTGCATCAAAACCAAATCCACTTGTATTATTAATATAGAGTTATATTTTTTTAGGGAAACCACAATCCTTTCTTTACCATAACATATTATATTCTTCTATACATTGGATTATCCTATGGGTTAACACTAAATTTTCTTCATCTAAGTTTCTAAAATTTACTAAAACTTTCCTTTGATTCAAAATATAGTGACCCAACCTTTTTTATATATAAATATTACACGATTTTAGATAAATATTCAATATATTTCATAGAAATACACATATGAGAACCATGGTTTTGTGTCTTTGGAAGTCTGGATACAAAAAAAGTTGGTACATAAAATATCTACATTATTTTTGATTAAGTTCTTCACAACTATCACCCTTCTTAGAAATTTCATACTTAAAAACATTTTTACATAACCCGGGGAAGGGAAACACAAGAAAGGGTGAGCTTATATACCCATTAATGGTAAACCTAAGAGATGTCAGTCAATGATCATAATCTAGAATAAGATAAGAATAAAGGTATGATAACATGATATTAAAATTTGATAATCTCAATAATCAATTCATATATCATAATCATGAAACCTAGAATAACGTTTTATTAATAAAATTACATATGACATAAAAGTGAAAAATCAGAAAAAATCAATCATGAGACATGAAAACATATTATAATCATAAGACATAAGTTTTTGGAATACAAATAAGTATATAAAATCATTAACTCATTCAAGGATCACTGAAAAGACTATCATATTGCATTTGGTTGGATCCTTATTCCATCATTTCCTTAGTCAAGGATCACTCCTAAGATTATATTATAGAAAAAATACCCTTAATAAACTAGGTTCACTCTCTATTTTAGTCCTTATTATCTTATGAGATATCCCTTATTTCCCAATGCATTGGAGGGATATATAATTATTGTCCCACCCATCACCTAATGAAAACCATACATATATTTTTCATATGATTATAAAACATTCATCATATCATCAAATAATAACTTGTGGAAAATATATGTGTTTCATAAACATTTCATCACCATAATATTAAACCATTTGGAGAAAGAATAAATATAGTAACATTGGATCATATCCCAAATAAATCATAATAAAAAAAGGATGTATTTATAGATCAAAATGCCTTTAAAATATTACTAGAACATTTCTTGAGGAAAATACTCCTTTTTATTTAAAACAACTTATTTAGAATCTAAAAATTTAAAAATACTAATAAAAACAATTTATTTGAAAATAAAAAGGAAAATTATAAAGAAATATATAAATAATATAGTATTTATGATTTTAGGGGAATTAGTTTATACGGTGTACGTTAAAATAAAATTTCCATTCAAATTTTCAGTAAAAAGTAAAAAGTACCACATTTGTAAAATGATAAGAATGTTCCCTTTAAGCCTTGGTAAGGAAAGTAAAATATAATAAAAAATTACATTAAATAATCTTTGTAAAATAATAATTTTTTTTAAAAAATAATTTAAAAAATGGACATGGAAGAAAATATTCCTGACCAAATGGATAAAAAAGTGTGTTTTCCTTAAAAACATTTTTTCAGTCTCTTAAGTACATAAAGGGAGGAAAATGAAATAAAAAAAATTAAAAATGTAGAAATAACCAGAGGAGAATAAAATACAGAATATTCTAGAGATATAGATCATACAATTTCATCATTGGGAAATTTATACATAAAAATACCGATATAAATGAGATTGTAACAAAAAACCCTTACCTCATGTCATTATTGATTTATAATCACTATAAAATCCTATATAATAAATATACATTATATTATAATTCTATAATAAATCCATAATAATACATATCAAACTATAAATGTATTACTTATAAAATCTTATCACCCATTAATTAACAATATTTATTTATAATTATCATTTCAGGTGTTAACTAATATGTTTTTCAAGTATTAACATGGTTACCATAAACCCTTCCATGGTGATTGGTCCTCTCCTACAACCGATGTTAAATACTAGCATTGAGGTGATTCTGAGTCTATTAATAGAAAAATAAACATTCTCGAATGTGAAATTTGGATGTGTGAACATGAAATACTTATATAATTGACATATTATGGCTTTTGAAGTTCCTTGGGAAATGGGAATATACAGTATGGTTGATAGAGTTTTTCATTATTCAATAATCGTGAAGGCCTTGCATTACCATTTCCTTAACTTGAAACTTCCATACAAGTGTGCTAATGTAAAACCATGGGTATCCAAGTATGAGGTTTCTTAGGAGAGGGTGAAGAGCCTAGAGTTTTACATCACTCCCCTAGAGGTGAGCCTCAGGGAAACTATTGAGAGCCTGTGAGAGAAGAAATTTTTCATCGCCTGATTCACACTGCCTTTTTGGTAAATATCCCTCATCTTTTGAAAAATACAGATAGCCTGTGATAATTGGAATCCCATCTCAATGGAAAGATTATTTTACCCTTTAACCATGGAATAATGGGTCCCATTGAGGGATATCTTAGATATTTTGGTTCATGGTCACATTGACATTAATATCTCTTTAGGGCGATATATAAATACATATGGAGCATAAAGGTGAAATTTTAACAGAAAAAGTATGTTTTGGTTTGATAGTTATGGTCCTTTAATTTTGATCATGGTTTATTCATCTAAAAAATGTAAAAAATGATATAAATATAATATATATTTATTATATACATATTTATAACCATTCATATAATGTGGTGATGAAAGATCAATTATATCACTCTGTGGAGATGGTAGTCTGTACATACACATAAAGGATTTTTCCATTTTTTAATGGATGGAATGAAACAAATATTAATTAAACTTTACAAAATAATTATTTTATCATAAATATCATATATATACAATGAATCTGACATAATGACAACCCAAGAATTATGTGTTTGGAAAATGAATCATATCACTACATGGAGGTGACAGTCCATACGTATACACGAGTGATACTTTAATCTCTAATTGGATCAATAGGAGGTGTTAAAAGGTTATTAAATCACCATAATAACATATTAGTGTATTTATGATATTTTTCTCATCATTTTTTATGGATAAAGTAATTTTAAATTATGTATAAGAAGAAATAAAATTGGAAGAGATTGGTTAAAATATTTATCTATTCTTTGAGAGGCCTCCTTGGGATTACCACTTAAACCTTGGAGGATTGGTATTAGGAGAAGTACATAATATCTAGTATTAAGTTAAATAATATAGGAAGGTTCTAGATAAGGTATTTTATAATCTAGCAGACTAAAAATGTTTGAATAAGGGAGGAGAAGAGGAACCATTTTATATGTGTGGGGAGGGACAGAAATGAAATTTCGTAAAATATTTCAATGATACAAGGTCAATTTCATGGAAAAGTGGCTCCAAATGGAAAATAATTTGGAGTTAATATATGATAAGTTTTAACTATATTCAACTAATAATAATTTTATAGGTGTGGGTGGCAATAATACCCTTATCTATTGGTTTAACCTTAACAGTAGTAACAATATTTTTTACAATTGACCATGAAAAAAAACTATTTTGATACAATTAAACTATGTTAATTATTATTATTGAAAATATGTAATCTATTTAAATAGATTAAATTTCTTTAATTGGTATAATTTAATTTTAAATAATTTAAAAAATCACAATGAAAAATCCATTTCAGAAAAAATAATTTGAAGTATAAAAATTAATTTACATCCATTCCTTTCCTTTTAAAAACTATAAAATTAATGTTAAAATATTAGATTGAATATATAATCTATAAATATCATTAAAAAAACTAAAAATAGATATTAAATTAATTTATTAAGATAAAAATAAATTGCATGCATTAAAATAGTTTTTGGAAAAATGTGTTTCTATGCTAAAAAATTAACTTATACTAAAATAAAGTATAATGATGATTGATATGTAATTAAGTATATTATTTATAATTAAATGATAATTATATTACTTTAATATAAAATTCAAAAAATAATGAAATTTTACTTGAAAAGGAATAATAGATTTCTTTTAAAAAAATTGATAATTTTCACTATTCATTAAAAAATAAATATTTTTACAAAAATAAAAAAACACCCTATGATAATATTGACGTGGTGATTTAAAAATCTAAATTCATTTCCTAAAATATTTTTTTTAAAATGGTATTAATTAATTATAATTCTTGTTCTCAAAATGAAATAAAAACCACCTTTAAACAAAACATATTCTTGAAGCATAAAATGGATTTGCCTAAAATTGTGAAATTATTTATTATAAAATAGTCAATAAATTTTAATTATTTAATATCTATATAAATATTTTTATAATGTGATTATAACTATTCATACTGGTCAATCTAATGGCTAGGTTATAAAGGATTACTATATCATAGTTTATTTAGACACGAGATTGCATGTAAAGAAAGCTATCAAATACTTAAAAGTTTATTTCAAAGGAAATACATATAAAATCTTGGGGTGTTACACATAAAGCATTAGTTAATGTAATGAATGATACATAAGGGTTCCTTCTCACAAAAAGATGGTAAATTTCATGGTGTAAAGCCTCTCTTCATAACATGAATGGCTATGTATGGGTCTTCAACCTCACATAAGGGTCATTTATGGTGTGAACACTACCTATCATGACATGAATGGCCTACTAATAAATTGTTTTGAATTTTTACGACCCTTCCACATCTCATACATCCTTATAAACCCCAAGGCATACCCTAAAAATTATACTATGTAAACCTTTTTTCTAATGATGTTTGAACTTTTAGAAACCCAATCCAATTCCCGATTATAAAAATAAATAACCGAATAAATAAAAAAATGGATTGCCTTAGGAATTTACAACCCATAATGATGCGATTCATTAAAAACTCCCCACCATAACATTTATCATCCCTAATAATATATTGTAACTCTCCAACTATAAACGATGACCCACCTCATTCGTCATTTCACAACTAACCTACCACGTCTCATCTTTGATATCTAAAAATTCCCCCTATGAAACTACAAAAACTGATCCCAGATACATTGGATTTTTTAAAAAAACTTATATTTGATCATAAAATCATGTCAATAGCATCCGAAATTATGTACCGAGAGTGGTTTACACCTTAATTTACTTTATAAATTCAACATCACCTATTAGTCCTCCTTTGGATGACTTCTCCCAAAAGCTATTAACATCAGCCTCCAATGAACCACCACTTCAGTACCCCACCCAACCACAATTACTTAACACTAGAAGGAATCATTGAAGCATTTTAACACCAATTATGAAGATCAAAATTGATTCTTAGCATAATTCCATAGTTTTTTCCTTGTCAATATTTATTCATTGTGGAACTCCACTATGAGCACTGATGAACTCCAATCTAAACAACCCACAAATGGACCAAATCCAACCCAGGATTGATGCCAATGCACCGAATCCAACCAACACCACACTGGAATCCCCAAATCAGGTGTATCTACTATTCATCATCCCACTATCCCCATAACTACCCACTAACTAGTTCTACTATTTCAAAGACCATTCCAATCAGAGGGTCATACACCGGTGACCAATTTGATGCTCCCTACCATAGTAGTATCCTTTTACATCACCTTGATAAAACAAACACCCAATATACACCATTAATATCTTTTCCATTACCATACATAATGAGTGAACATGACTAATCCACTCACACCTGAGTACAAAACACAAAACACCATCACTCTATAGTAAGACAATGCTCAATCACACTCACAAATAAAAAAACAGTGTGGCGTTAATAACTTATTCATCCCATGTTTTGTGGTGTTCCCCATTATAAGTCTTCACTACCAATGGGTGATTCTTCTAAATGTTTCTCCCAGCCATAATAATCACTTATAGAAAAAAAACCATGTGGTAACACCTATAAAATCATATAAATGCATGTAAAGGTGTCAAATAGATGAACCTATAAAAAAATATATTTATACTCATCCTAGCATCAAATATATATCTCATAGACCCTCTATAAGAGGAACTCTAAAAGAATCCAGGACTGATTGAAAGTTCACTTTTTATTAAAAATATCTATAGAAAAATAACCCCCTTCCCCAACTCAAGGGGGATAGAAATGATGTATTCAAAGGGAATACGCTATAAAAAATATTACAGTCATTAAAAAAATACCCCAAAATAGTGTATAAGATAATGTCATTCCCTTGAATTCATTTATTAGATAGGTAATTCTCCTCGTAGTTTCCTTCCTTCCAAGTATGAGAAATATGAGTGCCCTGGTTGATAAAATTTTTATACTTCCTAAAATGATAAGGAAAATAAAATGGTGGAATATCCTTCCATTTAATGAATTGGACCAACAAAGAATAATTAGATTCCACTTTAAAAATCAGAATATTATAATTCTTACACAATATAAAGATTATAACCATGGATCTTACATATGATTTTAGAGAATTACCTGGCCCACAAAAAGAATTAAAACCTAGAATCATAGATCCCCTATTATCTCTCACCAGTCCACCCCCAATCATCTCTACTGACATACACAATCCATCCAAATTTAATTTGAGCCTTGTAATTGGTAGAATCCACTTTATCTATTTTCCCCTCTTACCTTGAGAACACTCCATATTTTTAAAAATTCTCAATAAAAGACTTTGCAACGAAGCAGAAGACTCTTCACCATTAATAAGAGTACCAAGATCTACAATAAGGGACATCAACTACACATTAAGGAGATGAAGGTAATACCATCTTCTATCTCTAGAATTATTCCTTACTTCCAAAAGAAACTAGAACACGATTATAAAAACCATTGCACGAGACTTGGCCTCCAGTCCTTGATGTCCTGCTCTCTAAAACCATTCCTACAGGACCTACATCATAGATCCTCAACCTCCCTATATTTTAATACCATTTTCCATATTATTCCAAATCCCCATTAAAAATTCACCACTAGAAAAGATGTTCTACATTGATTCTTGTTTCAGCCTTCCATAGTAGTGGCATCATGAATCAAGGGTGACGTCCTTATTTTTAACATTTTATTCCATTATAAGATCATGATTCCTCAGTATCCAAACCAAAAATATTATCTTACTTGGTATCACCCTACAAAAAATATTGAGTTCCAATTCATCCGTTCCACTCCTTACAAGGATATGATCATGAAATAATGACCAACAAAGATCTCAGAGGACGATCCATTAAAAATAAACCAATTAGATTCATTAAAAAAGAAGATAATCCCATAAATTAAATTTCATTCATGATTAATAATATCATTTAAAATTTTTAAAAATTTTATAGCCTCCTTGATTGAGATGTTCAGGACTAGGCATCCTTGGAAAAAAGTGGCTCACCAGCCCAATTTTCCATCCAAATATTGATATCACTACAACCCACAATCCATCAAATTTTATTTTTCAGTTCCTCTAGAAAATAAACCATGCATCGAGTAAGGTTTGGTAAGTTCCTAAACCATATCGTTTATTCCTCCAAATCATCGTCATATCTATATTTCATGTATTCCTCCCATAAAGAGTCCCCTACAATGAAATCCTACACCAATATCGCATGCATGGAATGCATGGTTTCCAAAATACTTCATATACCAATACCAACTTCATCATTTGGATTTTCTAGATGCCTCCAAGATTCCAAATTTCACCACCCTACTTTATTTTCATCCCATAGAAATTCATTCATGATATTCTCTAGTTTCATAATTTCCCCATTCATTGGCTTGATGATCGATAACAAATGCATTGAAATAGAATTTAAAATGCTGTTAATCAATGTTATATATCCTCCAAAGAACATAATTTTTTTAAAAATTATAAATTATCCCTATAATATAGTTGATTATTCCATCAAAAGGGCCTTTTTTATCCTTCCATTTGAAATAGGGGGTCCTAAATACTCTATTCGTAGATGCCTCCTTTGCATTCCAAGTATATTCTGGATAGTGATGCTACAGTTCCTTATACATTTATTGGAAATACAGAAACTAATCTTCCTTGGGTTGAAATTCTGACATGTCAACTCTCCATACATTGTTATTATTTTCATAAACCCATTGAAATACCTTCTTCTACCATTGATAAAAAGTAACATGTCATTGGAAAACATAAGAGGATACATGATACCACTCCCGAAACTATTTCTAAATGAAATAATGATACCCACTTCAAATCATCTATTTATGTTCCTTGTATAAACCTCCTGATCCAGAATGAAAAGGCTTAAGGAAATATGACCACCTTTCCTTCCTGAAAGACAGTTTTAAAAAAACCAAAACCCCTTCACAATAAAGAGATACTAATCCACTGTGAGCCATAACATCTAAAGAATAAGTCACTAACCTATTTATTAATGTAAAAATTTCTCATGGTCCTAATAATGAAGACCCATTATAACCTATCATATACCTTTTTCTTGTCCACATTTATCATAAAATCAAAACCAATTTTCCTTTTTTTTTTCAAATACTCCACCAATTATTTATCAGAAAACTTATCCCAAGGATAATTCTCCCAAGAAAAAATCCATGTCTCTCCTTTGACACTAGTCTTGGAATAAAACCACTAAGTATTATATTATGTAGATTTTGAAGGTTTTTATAGAAAAATTGAAAATATAGATCGACCTAAAATAATTTAGCACTATATAATATTTTAACACAGGGATAATAACCACTGTAGATATGCAGGATGATCTGGTTAAATATCATCTTAAAAAAATCTTGCACCTCTTCCCTAACCTAAGCATTGAATATATCCCATGGTGCAACATAGAAAGAACTTGGAAAATCGTTCGACACTGAGGCACTCTCCTACTTCATATTGAACACTATTTCATTGATCTCCCCTTCCCCCAGAATAGAAACTAGCATAATGTTGTTTTTTTCCTCCACCATCCTTATAATGAATCTCATGAAAATATCTTCATTGATAACCCTACATTTCCTGTATCTATTGAAAAAATTATTCCGATCTAGAAGGCCCTTTAAAATCACCTGTGCCAACTTCCCTACAACATCCAAATTCATTGTGAAGGATCCATACTCAATCCTTTGGTTGATTATTATGAATAATTTCTTCTCCTTTAATAATTCCTAGAAAAATCCACATTCTATCCCCATCTTGGATCTAGATAGCTCTATATTTTTCCCTGAACACCCTCTTCACCTCTATGAGTTTCTTGGATATGAGACCTTGTTTTTCTTCCATAAAAACCAAAATATCATAATTTCAAGTATCTTGAATACTTCCTTACAACCTTTCAATGTTCTGTCTGATCCCCTTCATGGATAACTTCCCATCATTTCTATGGGAAAAAAATTACTGAGTATATCTTTTGAGTCTTTACAGATTCTTCATAAATCCTTCCAATGAATTTCATTTTTCTATTTTCTCCCAAGACTCCTTAACCACCTAAAAAAACCACCCATTAATGGTTAGTTGGTAGAATAAAAAAATCTATGGTACATTTAATCCTCCTTTTTAAGAGACACAAATAGTGGGTAGTGATCTGAGGGTGATCTTATAAGGTTAGTGACTTTGGCCCACACATACATTTTAAGCCCTTAAATTTTAGAGGGACACCTATCAAGCCTACTCAATATTTTCCTATTTCCTTTCAAATTTTCACACCATGTGAATTTTATACTAGAGAATCCCATTTCTAGAATTCCTTTGAAGACCTAAAACTCCTTGAAATCATTTATTTCTTGGCTCAAGAAGGCCTCTCTTCCTCTATTCTCTAAGGATTTGATAATAATGTTGAATTTAACCATAATGAAACATGAAAAGTTATTGAATAAAGTGAGGAAATGTGATTCCATAAAAATATTATATCAAAGGTCTAAAATTTCACATAAATAAATGTGAAAAATAGATAATTTCACCCTTCAATGATTCTAGTAGTAATGTGATGAGCTGATGCATCGATAAATTCAATTGAAATATTATGATTGAATAAGACCCATATATACATGTTTCATGGGTTTTCATGCATGAAGTTCACAAAAAAATCATACTATAAATAAAGGATATGAATTCGGTACCCTTCTTGGTTTCTAAATCTACAATGATAGATTCATGGAGATATCAAGATTCAATGTTAATGAGGTATATTTCATGTGTCCCCAAACCCCATGGATTCTAGATAAGTATCGAGACCATTAAGAAATATAAAGAGTGTATTTATGACCTAAGGAACCTATCTTAGAATCCAAAATAGTGGTATACATATCATTTTCCCTTGCACTGGTGATACATCTATCATCAGCCAGAGAAGGATTGATTTGTACCTATTTACCTTCCCTTCCACCTGAAGTGGCATATACATACCCCTCACCTTACACCTCCTTAGTTTTGAATATATGTTAAAAGGGAAGACTACAGTCAGTAGAGATACTGGTGGAACCCCCTATGAGAAGATAGAGACTATCATTGTCCTCTTTGGGGAGTTTATGGAAGCACAAATTTCCTCCCTAACCCCCTTAAATAATGATTTGTTGAGAAGCATACCTGATAAGAAAGATTGTCCATGAGATCTCAATTCATTGATTAAAATTTATTGGAGTAAGGAATGGGATCGATCATGAGGTGATAATCTCATAGGGAAACCAAAAGTGAAATATTCAAAAATCACTAAATATGTATAGTCTAGGACAATGAGATTGTTAGAGATCGCAGGAGTCACAATGGGCGAGGGGACATAAAAAGTGTCAGGTGAATGAAACATCATCTTAAAATTTGAAAATACCTCTAATTTTTGAAAATTGATCCCAGTTTCCATCAAAGGATTGGACACTAACAAGACCACCTATGGCTATGACAGAAAAATGATAATAAGAACTCATGATTTAGGCTCACCATCATGGATTGGATAAGAATTACAAAACAAACCACCCGCCTGGTATAATTTCCTAGATCTCACCCTACTTATCCTAAGAAAGTCAACTAAATGACCCTGGAGACAACAATATAGAAAAAAATTAGGAATAGGATAGAATAAAACACACTACCACCATGAAAACCCAACAATAGAACTAATTAAAACATGTGATATAAGCTTTGAATCTAAATCATTCTCAATGAAAAAGGGAAAGATCGATGTAGATTGAGTGCTTTGAATTTCCTCATCAAAGAATAAAATGAATAAGATATTACTTGAGTATCTATTAGAGGATAAACAAAATATAAAACCACCATATATGGGATTGATCTGCTCTCTATTCTCTTCACCAACCAATCCAAACACAAAATCTAAGCATCGAGGTCACTCTTGAACAAAACAATTTTTTTATAGAAGATTGGTTTACTTGGGAACCAATCACTTACCTTAAAAAATTTAAAAAACTACATTAAACAAACACACACACACACACACACACTAAAAATCCTCTTTATATTCCAAAACACCTCTTAGAATCCATGTGTATTTTTTTCCAAAAACCAAATCTCTAAAATCCCTAGCTTAGCTTGTCCATTTTCTCCAAAACCTTTCACATTTCAAAAATCATTTTAAATAAAATTTAAAAATTTACTTTCTTTTAAATTTATCAAAACATGAAAATACCAAATGGTTTTAAAATCACTATCTCCACTATCCATTTCTAATAAAACTAACTTATAAAACAATTTACACACAACTCATGCAACTTCATGATTTTTTTATTAAAACTAGGTTTTTATCAAAAACCATCCATCCCAAAAACCATTTCCTTATGGCCGTAAAAAATAAAATCACAAAAAAAACTAAGCAAAAAAGCCCCTCATATCCATATTAATCTAATAAAACCATATAACATAATAAAAAAACATAAATTATATTATACTTTTCTTCAATTAATTACAGATTCCAATGAGTTTTCATGTCAAAAAATCACCCATAGGTACGTGTATAATTACCATAACATGCCACTATTATGATTCTTGAACTAATAACTAAATCCCAGTTGAACCCTACAACTCATACCAAGACTCATCCATCATCCATAAATATTTTTGGTCTAATAAAATCCCAAAATAATCCTATATTTACCAGTATCAACACTAGAAATCCCCTAGAAACTTGGGGTTCTAGTGATTTCTTATTCGAAAATAATGCACTTAATCTACCTCCCGATCCCTGATAACCTAACTACCTCTATAACTACACTATCCCATCATAATATATTCTCTGATACCACTTTGTAATGCACCAACCTAGGCTATTCAAGTGATGCATATGTGGGGGTTCTACAACACCTCAGGTGAACATCCCCATACAACCAAGGTTTTCTATTAGTGGAGAGGGCCTACCAAGGTTTCCAGTTATTATTCATCATGTGTACTATATATTTCTTGAGAGAAAACAGGAATATCTACCCATACACATAAAAAATCATGCCAAGTATGCAGGCAGGGGGTGAGTCCAATGACCCACTAGGAATCCCCAATCCCTCAATATTACATAATGTTGATATGATTAGGTTCATGTGAATAAAATACATATAATAAGGTGTGGTCAAGTCCATAAAAACCCCCAACTAGAAACATAACATGAAATTTACACACAGTCTCACTAGTCAAGTTTTTATGTATTGACTAGGCCACTAAGACAACTGACCCTAACTACTTTAGCTCCATGATAGAAGGAATTTACTACCTACTATAACCTAAAATATACCTAATGACATATAATAAGCTATAGAATAAAATTATTTCCATCCCATACCCAAAGACATGGGGTGGGGAACTATCTAAACCATGAACCACTACACAAAAGATAAGGTCCTTATTATATATATATATATATATAAGCCTAGAACCATTACTTATCACCCAATGAAGGTCCATAATCAAAGTATCTCATCAAGACATGAACCAAACCTCTCACAAGAGGTCATTAAATAAATCCTAATCACCCCATAAAGGAACACTGTATTGACCTAAGAATACTTAAGGAAAGGTCTTAATACCATGAATAAACTTCTCACTTAATGAAATGTTATCCCTCATGACCCCTATCCCCCTTCAGGTCTATCACATATCAAAACACATGCAACACATGACCCATCCCTCACACAGAAAATAATTGACCTAAGCCATATCACTAAAGGAAATGTTAGTTTGTATGACCCCTATAAGCCTTTGGGCCCATCACCTAGAATAATATGTAAAACATATGTGGGGCTCACAACCTATGACACATCTTACCAGCTCATCACTTGGGAACTAATAGATCAATACCTTGTCCTATATCTTGAATACATTTCAAAAACAGTCACAAACCTCTAAGGGATCTATTTAATTATCCTGGACTAACCCATTTCTTTGATTAATATATGAAATGTTATCATAGTGATACACACACAACATACACCAACATGCATCAATATACACATTGGGAAATTACAATCAAGAATAAAAAAAACTTCAAAAACAAGGAATCACCCACATAAGGCCAAATAAATAAATTCTTTCCAAACAAATCCGTTCTAAATTTCATTTCCAAACCAAGATAAATCACATTTTATAATCATTTATAAAAGTAACCACATACCATTTTAATCATGTTATGACCTTGGATAAATCCCATAAAAACACTCCTTAGAAATCCCAAATCCATTTCAAGGTACCATTTTAAAACCCTTTCATTAAATTAGACAACTTCTATGAAATTTACATTTAAGTAAAAATCTATTTTAAAAAACACTTTAAAAAGGGGAATATCTTTAATATTTGAAATACAAGGTGAATCACTGAGAAAATCCATGAGGAGGTCCACCAAAACCCATTTAACCAGGAGACCACCATCAAACTATTTAGAAATGTATATGGTAAAAGTTAGATACTAAGTCGATGTGATCCTATCCCAACCATATAGGAAAATCTCTCAAGTCATGAAATATATAAGAAAATAATAATAATGAAACACATAAATAAAAAAATCACAAATAGACTAAGAGTATCAAATAAAGTCAAGGACCCTACCTCAAATAGTGATCATAAACCATTCCAAACATGTACAATAATACTTTGAGTCTATGAGAACCCATCTCATCATGAAACACTAAGAAATTAAAAAAAATTAAAACTAAAAAAATGGATTAAATTATTCCAAACTCACCAAGTGACTTCATGGTTCTAAAACTATGAGCAACGAGATGGGGTCCACTCCTAATACACACCTAGACCTAAGACAATCCAAAACCCAAAATTATAATGTATATTCAAAAATTAATTTCACCTAAAATTTCCAAAAACCCCAAAAAAACTCTAAAAAAATATACCTCATGCTTAAGAATGAAAGAAAACTTGACTTCCTAATCTTGGTAAATATTGTATGATTCATACATGAAAACCCCATCAAGTGTGATGATTTAAGCATGATTTAGTGAAATCACCCTCCCATAACCCAAGTCGACCAAAAAAATCAAAGAAGAATCGGTAAAGGAACAAAGAGAATAGGGGATTTGATCTTACTAAAAATTAGTGTAATTAAACACCCTAAAATGGAATAAATTTAAGTCACAAAAAGGAGGGGAGGAGGAGATAAAAAGGGTCTTACTTCCTTCTATTTGTTTGATAAAAAAAATCCGAAGGGTTAAATAAAATAAGTTCATTTGTAAAATTACTAAAAATACCTCAATAAAGTTACTTCCCAACAGTTTCCATGACACGAAAATTAGGTTCACACTGTGATGCCCCCTAGGTTAAGACCCCCAACATCAGCCACGATACTTTTACCTCCTGAATCATTGCTTCACAACATGAATGATATGAAATTATCCCTTCTTAATGATGAATGGGTAAATTTCATATCATGAATCTTTGATTCATGGAATGAATGTTCATATAATGTTATTCAAACCCATGTATGGGTTATTCATGGTGTGACCACCAACCATCATGTAATGAGTAGCCTACTGCTACCATTTTTAGAAGCTCGACCACCCAAACACTCATCCGACATCCACTTAACCCCCTAAGGTATACCCTAATCCTAAAAAAACATCTAAAAAATCCTTTGTGCAGGTCCTCTATTCTGGGTTCGGTGCTCCCCTATAATTTTAGGTTGTGGGTCCTATATTATGATTATATAGGTATAGATTGACCTCCTTCATATACATGTTTTGAGTCATATATATAAAAAGTTTTACTCCCCTATCATCAAAAAATGATGAGGTGTGGGTCCCTCCTTTCTATCCTTAGAGAGGATAAATGTGGTTTATATCCTAGAGCAGTGATTCCTCGACTATGTTTAGCATAGAGGGGTGGTAAGGTCTACTTGGTTTGTTATGAGCTTTCACGGGTCATAGATTATAGTGATAACACCTCTGGTGCTGGAAAATAGAGTCAGAACTAGAGTTGTATTCCTAATGGAGCATATTCCCTAGTTTGAGTTATATTAGGGATAAAAGGGTTGTTCCTAATGAGTGATATCTCTTGGATGAGTGATACCAAGGTTCGTAGGATGATACCTGATAATGGTTGCCTATAAGATGATCCATATGGGATAGAAGGGCTTGTGGAGTGATATATCCTAGATAAATGATACCTTTAAGCTTTGAGTATAATACTATATCTTTCTATGAGGTTGGGACATTATGAGACTTGGAGTCTGAGATGAGTACATCTAGATTGTCCTTGGATTCCATGCATGTTTTTCACAAATCTTGGTTAAAAACCATATGGACTGAGCTAACTAGTAATTTATAGTTGAGTAGTGGTTGAGATGGAGTTTCATATTATCTCTCACTTGGGTTCCCTCTAACATGGACCAAGAATAATCTTTCCATTTAGTTTATCCCTTTTATTTTAGATCCTTGTGGTTCCGATGGGGTTTTTTTGTACTCACCCCTACATGGGATTTTACCTCACTTATCATGTCTTGTGTAGACGACAATCCTTTTGATGGAGTCTTAGAAGGACCCAAAGTAGGAGAATCTTAGAGAGACAAATAGAATGAGGCGTGTTTCAGTTGTTGGATTTGACAACAGTCCCCTCTTTTAGAGAAGGTCAGATTATATACACTTTTCATGGGCTTTTATTTTTCCCTTTTTTTACTTTTAGTACTTATATTGTACTGTTATTATGGGATAAATGTATTCATGCATTTTTTATTCTAGAATTTCTATCTTTGCATAGTTGAATGGATTTGTACATGGGTACATTAATATAAGTACTATAGGTTAAGGACTACCATATATGTGATATGCCTACTTATAACTGGTCTCTAACCCTTTGCCTATTGGGGGAGGGATTGGGGTATTTGTGGATTGGGCCCTGATGGGTTAAGACATTAGAACCAGAGTCTATAATAATGTGTTGGGATTTATGAATACAATGTTAAGGTGTTTTGAGTTCGGCTTTCTAGAAAGGGACTCCAGTGTTGGTACGGAGGCTGATGTATTCATTCACCAAGACTCTGATAACATGAATGTCAACTAGGAACATTTAGGAACTTGTTTTAGGTAATCTTCAATACATCCATCATACTGGACTAGGTTGTGGGTTCCATTTATTTCCTGAGTCATCTCCCCAGATATACTCTTTGACCATGATGCATCTTGATTCTATTTTAGGATACCTCCATGATGATATAATATAGGGTTATATGGTAGGAATATTATTAGAATCTTCCCAGTTATGAGGATTTAGTAGAGGGCACTGGGACTGAGAAATCCCCTTAGGATGGTCTTCCTGTCAATCAACCACCTATCAAGCAGGTGGTTGTGCCGTAAGTTCAGGATGGGGATTCATGTAGGATGAGTGTACTGAATGAGTTCTAGAGAAAGAGATCTCCTAGGGTTCAGAGTGAGTCAAACCCCCAAGAATCTTATTTTTTTTCTTGAGGAAGTCATGTAAAATTTACAACTTGTGAGAACACCTCTCGATCATATTGTGGTCTTAGGGGTGAGTCTTTTGTAGGGCTTGGCCAGAAGATGGTAGAGTTTAGCGATGTAGACTGACGATGAGATGACACTCACTTGGAAAGAGTTTGAGAAGCTCTTCAAGGATGAGTTTTATCCATACATATTGAGATCAGTACATATCTAGGAGCTTCTATTGCTTTGTTAGGGTATCATGTTCCTGTAATATTACTCGATGATGTTCATATACCATTTATGATACTCCCTAGATACTATTTTAGATCTGTTTTAGAGAACATGCCTTTGAGGATGGCCTCTGTAGATACATCTAATCATGTGTGGTCTCCTTGTACCTTCCCTCTTGTGTGGGGGTGTTGACGTGAGATCTCATGATACAGAGATTATTTGATTATGGTTGGGTGGATGGGGTCAACAGTTCTGATCTTGAGGCTGATAAATTTTCTATAACTAGAATATTTCAATCAACATGATCATAGAATAAGAGGCATACCCATGCCCAGATTCATACACATGGGTGTACATCATAGGAGTTGCGTCAGGGATTTGGTCATCTACAAGAAAAGTGGAGTTATGATTATGATTGATGGTGACGTCCTGTGTGAGATTTTCTTATCCTACATGTTGATGATATGGATATGACCAATAGAATTACTAGTATGAGGTATCATCTATAGCATGGAGTTCTGCATGATGGTGGATGTCGAAGAGTAGTGGGGAGATTAGAAAGAGGTGGGAGATGGTTCAATATTTTTCTACCACCACCCCCAGGTGGTCCGGGCCAGTCTTAAGAAGCAAGGATAGCTATAGGCTGTAGATTCCTATGTCCCAAAGGATATGAGGATGATTAGTGGTATTCTATGTGTCCTTTCTACTTTTTATACAGTATTATTAGACACTTTTGTGAGTTACAATATTAATTACACTTCACACTCAAGGTTTATCTAGGGTGACACATGGCATCGATAGGGATCTTTGATGTAGCTTTAGACACATGAAAAAGAGGGATTCTTCCCCCACTAATATTAATTTTTGTGGTGCTATATAAAATTGTGATGGAGATCCAGTGCTGCCCAAAGTGGATAGTGTCAAGGTGTGGAGGTTGAGTTCCTTACAATTTTGTGTCTGGGGAGGGTTTGCATGTTGGAATGTTAGAGAATGCCCTGAAATTACCAGTAGATACTTTATTTTCAACCCCTATGATGGAGGTTCCTATAGAGAAGATCAGTGACCATACACTTCTATCAACAGTGTGACTTGACTCTGTGAGGAGGGTTCCTCACATAGAATATTTCCATAGTAGTAGAGATAGGAACTATGATGTTTCCTTAGTTTTAATTGGTTTCTTACCATCCATTTTTAGATTATTTTCTGCTTGAGAGTGAGGCAGTTTTCCTAGATTTTGGGATTGAGTTCCTCATTTTTATTGGAGTGATTCTAGGCTGAGTAGGAAAAGATCATGAGTGGAAAGATATATCTAAATTTTATCATATGGATAGTGTAACCCAATGAAAAATCATGATAAGGGATTTCGGTTTCCTACTGTAGTTGTGTAGTTGGAGGTTCATAGAAACATGGCCCATTAAGACCTAGTGTGTACACTTGGGTAGCCCTATTTTCTTCGTGGGTATCCTCTTGTTCATGGAATCAGCGTTTTACATGAGAAACTTGTGGTTGGAATAGTTTAGTTCATCTATAGGTGGATGAGAACTACCAGGTTATGTTGGTATCTACTTCAGGTTTCTGAGGTGGTGTACCACTAGACCCTATGAACATAGATAGACTGGGTTCTTGGTGTTTTACACCTATCATAACTAAGGGGAAATGTGAAAACTTTATTTCATGATGTTGACCTAGTTTGAGTTAAACTTTATATGTGATTTGGACTTTGATTTTTCCCTATTTTTGTGTTTTTAGATAGAAAGAGAACCCCTTGGTGATCTCACTAGCATGGGAGTCCCAATTGAGAGCTCTCATTTTATCCCTCTCTCTAGTATTTCACTTTTTGAGGAAGAAAATCCATATGGTGGAGATAGTTTAGTGAATTTGGTTTTAACCTGCAAGACTTTAGAATATTTATAGGAATATTTATGAATCTATGCTCTAAGTCAGTGCAAGATTATAGAGCCCAAAGAGCCTTGGTGTGATGATATTAAAAATATTAAATATATGATATCACACATGTATTTTTTTTGAAAATATGATATAAATACAGAGTGGTGTCTTAGATAATAAATATAATACCTTAATTGAATTTAGAACATGTGTTTTATCCTAGGCGGGACATAAAGTTCATCATTTTAAGATTCCAAGTTTTTTCATTAGGTAAAAATCTCATTAATTTCCATTTAATTTCTTGGTTTTTACCTAATTTGAATTCCTAATGAGGTCACATAAGCATAAGGGGTTTTGGGGGATTTTTCAGATCCAGGAGGCCTAGTTTTTAGAGAAGGTAGATGGGACACACGATTATTCAAAACTCTACGACCAAGGATGCATGATTTAGAGTAACCATGTGGGGTTAGAAAGAGAGAAATATAGGGAGAACAATTCACCCTAACCATGTTACCATGGTCACATGACCATCCGTGGAAACATATAATTTACATTAGAGGACAAATGCACAATCAATGAATAGTTTATGGGGCTGTGGTCCATGATCGTGTGATGGGTGGTAGGGGAAAAGGCATATGGCATGGGTTTCACAATATTTTCCAAATTATGCACATGAACCATGTGGGTTATCTATTAGGGTAGTAAGGGGAACATAGTTGGTGCACAGTTTGGCCAACTATGTGAAAAAACCATGTGTCCCATCTAAAATGTTGGAAATGACAAAATTACCCTTAAATATTCTTTTAGTCTATTTTTTTCCTCCTTTCATTATAGTGGATAGAGGATAGGATTTAATCCCATGAAGAGCTCAAATCCTAGGCTTGGATCTGGATTCTCTATCCCGACTCAGATTCAAACACTGTTTGTCTCATTGGATCTATGTTCTTTGAGTTATTTATTCATCTTGTGTATTTATTAAATTTTCTTCATATCAAAAGAGTTATTTTAGTGAAATATATTTTGACATATTTCGTGGGTATGCATCTATTTCTTAATTTTCGTTCAATGAAAATCGAGTTAGGAGTCAATATTAGATGATTGTTCTACCATGGATATATGGTAGGTGGTCGATACCTTTCCCTCAAGGTTTAGTGTTTAATATTCCTTGTTTTTGTTGTGTCACATGTCATAATTTCCAGTGTTTCCCCTAAAATTAAATGAACTTATTTTCTTAATTGTATGTGAACTATTTAGTTTTCCCACTAGTTCCATTATACAGTTGGTGATCAATCAAATCAACCCATGATACCTTTGAGGTGCATTTATGTATTTTTACCCTAATATAACACCCCAATTCTTGTGTGTTAGATAACTATATTTATTGGAAGCATTAATAAATTTAATGAGAATTGAGTGAATTAATAAGAGAAGGTTTTTCCTCATTTCCATGTGATTACATGAATGATAAATGCCGAATGAATTGGTTAAATGGGTTTAAATGAAAAATGAGGAATGAGTTGGATGAACTCATGTTTTATTTATGATTATTAAATAAGAAGTAAATTGATGAATTTATTGATTATGGTAGTTGATTCCATGTATGTTCCTCCTCCTCATTTCCTGATTCCATAGGATTACATTGACATTTATACTCTATAGATCTTGATAATGATAATGGATTCCTTGGACATTTATACTCCTTGGATCCTGATTCCATTAGATTCCATGGAAATTTGTACTCCATGGACATGTATTGATTATGGTAGTGGATTCTTGGTAAATTTATACTTCTGAGATCCTGATTCCATAGGTTGACAAGTACATTACTATCCCTTGGATCTGGATTTCTCGGACGTGCCTTGGACATGCTCCTTGAGCTCCACCAAAGTCTTTACCAAGTTTCCATAAAGATTATCCATGGGCTCAATGAGGATGCCTTAGTATTTTTTAACTTGGATCCGGACCTTCACGGTGTTACACAAGATTACACCACAAAGTACATTCTGGATGTTATAAAATTGATTACACAACAATTTCATTGTATATTTTTTTATTCTTATAGATATCCTTGGTATGGGTATCCTATTTCAGTTGTTAGATAGTACTGCATCACAACATTTGATTTAGGATTAATAATTATCCTGTGATTATGGTTTCATGATTATTTTTTACAGGTATCACTACTACAAAACAAGCCATTAACAACACTATAAATGACCTTTATCAATGATAGAGAATCTCTGACTATATGTGAAAGGTTAAAAGACCTTGTCTTTTATCATCTCTGATAAAGGGGTCCTTTATCGACACTAAAAAAAGTGATGATAAATTAGACCTTGATCAGTGATTTTAAAAGTGCTGATAAAAGAACCACTTATCAGTGCTTTAATTTAGCACCACTAATGGAACCATTTATCAGGGCTTATAAAAGTGTCGATAAACGTTATTTTATCAGTGTTGATGAAAAAACTTTTTTTATTTCTTTTATGAGCATTGATAAAATATACCTTTATCAGCACTTTTAAAAGCACAGATAAAAGGTCATACTGTAGTGTGCTGTAACAGCACACCGGAACACCAAAAACATACTAGATATCAATAAAAAAGTACCAATATGGTATTAAAAAGAAAAGAAACTTAAAAAAAACACAATAAAAAACTACTTTATACACATTTAAAACATTGGATTATACAGTTACATACATAAAAATTATTATATACATTCAACAACATCAATTTTCCTTTATCTTTTAATCCTGACATGACTCATGCTAATTCTGAACAAACCACCCCTGCTTGAGAAAAATAACACACCTATATAAGAAGAAAATTCTTATGTTAGTAATAATATAAAGAAATAAATTTATATAAAGTGTTAATTTTACTAAAATTGATGTCAATTTTAAATAAAAAGATACACATGAAGTCATACCGGTCACACCGTATATCATATTGAGGTGAAGCTAATTCCTACACATCAATAATGACTTATGAATCATTTTACTAAAGTATAAATAAAATATGAATGTGTTTGTTCAGTTTTGAGTCGGTCAGTTTGTTTTTTTATTAAAATTGATGTTAATTTTTAATAAATACACACTTAGAGTCATAACGTTCACACTGTGCATCAGATTGATGTACGACTGATTCATACACATTCCAAATAACTTATGGATTATTTACGTACGGTATAAAATCAATCTGAATGTGTTTTATCTGTTTTGAGTATGTCACTTATATTTTTTTCTAAAATTTCATATTAAACTTGAAACAGACACTTTGACTCATATAGATCACATCGTATATAAATTTGACATGAGACCAATTCCTAATCATTGAAAATTATTTATGAATTTATTCCCAAAATTATCAAGAAAATTC
Source organism: Viscum album (assembly GCA_963277665.1). Lineage (NCBI taxonomy): Eukaryota > Viridiplantae > Streptophyta > Magnoliopsida > Santalales > Viscaceae > Viscum > Viscum album. The sequence goes on along the minus strand of OY728131.1, from coordinate 1,529,615,797 downwards.
GATTTCATTTTCTTGGTTTTTAGTTAGTGAAACTTTTTAAATTCAAATATCGATTTTAAATTGATAACAGACACATTGAGAAAATTTTCTTTTTTACTAAAATTATTGTCAATTTAAAATATAAATAAGTACTTAGAGTCATACCGATCACATTGTGTGGATAATTCCTACACGTCCCAAATTCTCAAAAAAATCATAAATATCAATGTTACTATGATTTCCATTGACTTTATTTATCAAACTACCAACACTTCCTGAACACCTTCAAACAAACCACATAAACTTGAAAAATATAATCCACTTGTATAAGAAAACAATTATTATGATTAATACTAAAAATAAATAAAATAAATATAAATATGACATAATATATTAATTCTATGGACAATTATTGTAAGAACCCGGTTCTTATTTTTGAGGTACGAGTTTCTTCTTTTCTCTTTTCCTTAAGTGTTTTTGAGAAAATAAGGTAAATGGGGAACAATCCTAAATTTTGGGACTACACGCCATGTACTTTTCCACACGTCTTGTACTTTGTCCATGTGGGATGAGTACACAGGGTGTGTTGCCATGTGGGTGATGAATGGTGTAAAAAACGACTACACGCCGTGTAGTATGTATTTACATGTCATGAATTCAATTGGCAGGAAAATAGTAAGGTGGTGGAGGCGGACTCCAGCTATGCGGTAGTACACACCGTGCACTCAGTTTTTACACACCGTGTACTCATGTCGACGGATGAACAATGCCCCGTTGGCAAGAAGCCGCTGAAAAAACAGTTAAAAATGAAAAGTACACGTCGCGTACTTGAGAAGTACACGACGTGTAGTTTGTTTTTTTTCACTTAAAATGGGCAGTATCCAACCCTGTTCACAGGATTAGATTAGAACATTGAAGGAAAGCTTGGGAGGACGACTGGAGCTTCGAAGATCAGCTGATCGTGCACCGGGAATCTGTTTCCGCTTCTGCCGATCACGTTAGAACCGCACAGGTAATCCCTCTCTTCTCATGGATTATTTCTTTCCAATTATTTCCTGAGGGAAAGTTATTTGAGTTTGAATGAGGTTTTATTTCACCTAATATTTGCATCATTCTTGGATAATTCAAGGATCGTCGTTCCCGTATACCGATCAGGGGCAATCGAGGTAGGTGGCTTGGTGTTTAATTTCTAACTGTTGTGCGTTGTGTGTATTTTTTTTGCTACGAAACCATGTTGGGGTGTCGTGTGTCTATGGCCTTGTCTATTTAAATACCTAGAATTGTATAGGTAATTAAATGTGATAATAAACTGCTGTTTGGCATCGCTGCTTGGATCCAGGACTACCCTGGGGCTGCCTTCCTCTATTTAGCCGTTTGGCCCGGATACCCAAGGGTATGCCATGTTTACTTTATGCATTACTTTTACCTTGAGAGGAATTGTAAATAATTTCATGTTTGTATGTTGGGCATGGACCGATTACTTGTTTAGACTGAGGGAAGTGATATATTATCCTGAGGTCATTGTTGATTAGCCTGAGGGCGTAGTTCTATTAGCCTGAGGGCAATGCCTGAGGGAAAGATTCTGATTACCTGAGGGTTTCATTTCAGTTTGGCTTGAGGGCAAGATTATGATTACCTGAGGGTTTCTTTTAAGTTTGGCCTGAGCGCAAGATTATATTTCGCCTGAGGGAGATGCCTAAGGGAAAGGTACTGTATAGCCTAAGGGCAAGCCTGAGGGCATGGTTTTACTATATTACCCTGAGGGCAAGGTTCTGATTATCCCAAGGGCTTAGTTCTGAGGAACATTGAATGTTATTAAATTGAACTACTAAAAGAATATTTAAATGTCAATGAAACTGGTAAAGTTAGTTACTTTTTAGTACTGCTTAGTTTATTGCATTTACTACTGCACACTGTTGTTGCATATTTTAACACAGTTGGACATGGGCCTTTGGTGGGTGATTCTGGGATTTATTTCTTACACCCTATTTGGGGTCATGTCTCCATCCCCAAACAGATTACATTTCTGCAGGTATGAATAAGGGAAAGGGTCCCTCTATAGGTACTTGATTGTTGCTAAGGAGTAGATGAGCATGGGACCGAGCTTAGGCTCGCGATGCTGCCAGCTGTTTTGTTTTGTTCTATTGTACCTGTACTTTCTATGGTATTGTACTGTATTGTTGTGTACCATGTTTTGGAGGTTTTCTTAGAACTAGAGGAATTTAACATCATTATCTATATAACTGTTGGTTATCTTTTACTGCAGTTGTTCATATTAAATGTGTATGGTTTATTTCTTCCGCTTCTATTGTATGTTTTTATATTCTATTCTACTGCGCTACACTTTGACAAATGAGGGAATAGTTTCTCCACTATCATACCTTAGCCCTCGCTACTAATGTTTGGGGCACCTGTGGAGTGGTACCCGGATCCGGGACGTTACAAAGTGGTATAAGAGGAGTTATTTTCTTTGAATTACTATTTAGAGCATTAGTTAGGGATAGTATGGAAACAATAGTTGGTAATAAGATGTGCCCGGGAGTATCTAACCCGTGTATAGGAAGAAGCAAGTCTACCTCGTATTTTTTTAATTCTTCTGATTTTGAAAATTTTACTATTGATTTGATTTCACCGTTGGGTGACACACTTGTGATTGTGATATTTATATTTTATCCATGGGTTATATTTAGTTTCTACCCGATTAGATGAGGGTATTCCATCTCATGCATCATTTAGGCACATGCTAGGAATCACATGCCATGCATAGTTTCCATGCCATGTAGGTGCATTAGAAATTTTATGTTGTTGTGATAGTTGTTGTGATAGAAAATCATGCTGTTGTGATAGCTTCTTGATAAATACCTACTACGTGATAGGGTATCTTGGTATGAGTCTGTTGATAGAATGGATGCCAAACTTTGGTTTTTGGGGAGTATGGGTCCCCATCGACTGGAATTTTGTGGACCATTGACTGTTTGTTTCATTATAACACATATAAGATGCCAAACTTTGATTCATGGGGAGTATGGGCCCTCACGGATCGGAATTTGGAAATTATGTGTTGTTTTTCAGTATTTTCTAGGCTTCAGAGTAGTATCTAAGCCTTACTATCTAGAAAACCCAGGATACACGCCATGTAGTTCCTCGTACACACGCCGTGTGATCTTCTGTTTGGGAAGAAAAGAGAAATTTTTAAGTACACGCCGTGTACCCTAAGTACACACAGTGTGGCCACTTTCCATGTCAAGTACCATGTGGGTAGGGACATGGGAAATGGAAATACTTGGAAAAAACACGCTGTGTACTAAATGTACACGCCGTGTAGTGTTGACCCAGAGTCTTCCCGTGTAACTAACAACACAGATGGAGGAGACCTTAAGACATACACGTCGTGTCCACTATGGAACACGCCGTGTATTCTGACCCAGGTTCCGGCCGTGTAAATAACAACATGGGTCGGTGTAATCCTTTTATGTACACACCGTGTGTATATGGAACACGCCATGTAGTTTGAGCCGTGTGTCCGGACGTGTAACTAACAACACGAGTCGACAGAGCTCATTTAGTACACGCCATGTAACCGTGGGAACATGCCGTGTAGTCTTGTCTGAGGACAGAATGTGTGGTTTTAGCCATGTGGCTGGGAAACAGGGTGGTGTACACGCCGTGTGCGGGTGTAACACGCCGTGTGCGGGTGTAACACGCTGTGTAGTAACAAGCTGAGTAGTCGGCCATGTCACAAACGACACGGGAAGTTGTAAAATTAAACCATACACGCCGTGTAGATTATATACACGCCGTGTAGTTTTGTTCAATGGGAACCGTGCGGTTTAGCCATGTAGAAGGACCCGGGAAGGGGAAGAGAAGTCAGGTACACGCCGTGTAGTCAGTATACATGACGTGTAATCTTGTTTTACAAATCTTGAATGCCTTCTTCCTCCTATTCCCCTTTTGGTCCCTTAGTTTACAGAATGTGATAATCTTGATCTAAGGTGTGCGTTTGACCATGTAGAGTCATGCCGCTGAGATGACCACGCGTTGTTCTCCAGGAGAGCGGCAAAGATTATACTCTAGAGATGGTAGGCCATGGGCTACCAGTGGATCCTCCAGTAGAGCTAGATGTGGCGCCAACCGTTATACCAGACACAGGCGCGGAGACGCAGTTCCGTGAAGGCTTTATGCGGTTCATGCAGACCTTTCAGGGAGAACTTCCAGATGACACATCTATGGAAGAGCTGACATGTATCTTCCAGTAGCAGCATCCGCCTATGTTTTCAGAGGATGGTGGACCACAGGATGTGGAGTCATGGCTAGGGTTGATGCAGACTATCTTAAAGCATCTTGAGACGCCTCCAGGGAAGAGGGTCAAGCTCACGACTTATATGTTGCGTGATTCCTCCAAGAGGTGGTGGGACGTTACCACCCAGTCAGAGCATCATAGAGACATGGCATGTGAAGATTTTCAGGAAGTCTTCTATGACTTCTTCTTTCCAAATAATTTGAGGGAAGATAGAGCTCTAGAGTTCATGAATCTGCAATAGAGCGCTATGTCAGTGATGGACTATTCTGCTCGTTTCACCGAGCTTCAACATTTTGCACCCATTCTAGTGGGTGATGAGACGTTGAGAGCCAGACGCTTTGAGGATGATCTTTAATATGACATCTGAGCACTGGTGAATGTTTTAAGGTTTCCTTCAGTACATGATATTGTGAACCAGGTGCTAATTATATATAGGAACCCATGGGATGCTAGTGCTGCGGGCCAGGGTGGTTCAACACCAGTTTCTAGTACTATTTCTACTGGTAAGAGGAAGCGACAGATAGATTTCTCTCATGGTGGTAGTACCAGCTAGGCAGTTTCTTCAGGTGTCCTGGTTAGGTGCTACCAGTGTGGTAAAGAGGGGAACAAGAGACTACAGTGTCCATGATAACCAGTGGAATTCCGAGCTTGCTGCAAGATGGTTCATATGTAGTGCTTTTGCAGGGTGTTTCTACCAGTGGCTAGTGAGAGGGGTTCTGTACAGACTCCGCATGTGGGAGCAGGACTGCCATCTTCTTACCAGTCGAGAAACTGGAATACGCCAGGGCGTGAAGGAAGAGATGGTGGTCTTGGCCATGGTAGCTAGACACTGGGATCTCAGAGGCAGCAGGGTGGGACAGCTCAGGGTAGTTAGGCTGTGTCAGAGGGCCGCGACACTGGGCAGGCATATGCAGTGCAACAAACCCAACAGAAGCAGGATCTCGGAACTTCTACTATCAGAGGTACTATTCTAGTAGCTTCTGTTTTATCTTCAGTAATTTTTTATACGGGAGATACACATAGTTTCATATCTGTACCCTTTGTGGAGAGCCTTGGACTCTGTGTTTATTCTTCTTTTTCTGCTGTTATGATGTTAGACACTCCGTTGGGAACTATAATGGCTAGTGTGTGTCAATTCAAGGAGTAACCCCTTGAGGTTGGTGGGTGTCACTTTCTTTGGGACCTCTATGTCTTAGAAATGACGAGCTATGATTTCATTCTCAGGATGGACTGGTTGGTTCCTTTTCAATCCTTTGTAGATTGCTATCGTCGTAGGGTGAGTTTCACCCACTAGAGGGCGGAAAGTTTCTATACAAAGGTGAATAGGATGTTTAAGTGAGTTGAGCTGGACCAGAGCACCATGGGTGAGGTGGAGTCACAACCCATATTGTGAGTTTATATCTGGATGATCAGGGGACTTGTCAGAAGGATTTTCCTCTAGTAGTTGACCGTTTTAGGGATGTCTTCCTAGACGACTTTTCAGGTCTACCTCCGGAGCGTGAGGTGGATTTCTCTATTGATCTTATGCTAGGAGAAGCACCGATGTCCATTCCTCCTTATAGGATGTCTACAATAGAGTTACAGGAGCTCAAGAGGTAGTTAGAGGAGTTACAGGCAAAGGGTTTCATCTGACCTAGTACTTCTCCTTGGGGTTCGCCTGTCCTTTTTGCGAAGAAGAGAGATGGTACCCTCATACTCTGTGTGGATTATCGGAAGTTGAACCAGTTGACGGTTAAAAACTGATATACCCTACCAAGGATTGATGATCTTTTTGATCAACTTCGTGGAGCACGAGTGTTCTCAAAGATTGACTTGAGATCCGGATATCATCAGCTGCACGTGAGACAATCGGATATCCCGCTTATAGATTTTTAGAGCAGATATGGTCTGTACGAGTACTTTGTTATGCCATTCGGACTCACGAACACACCATCAGTTTTCATGGTGCTAATGAATCATGTATTCCATCCTTATCTGGATTATTTTTTGGTAGTATTCATGGAAGACATCTTGGTGTACTCTCACACTCGACACGACCATGCCACCCATCTTGAGATTGTATTGAGTACACTGAGAGAGCATCGGCTATATGCTAAGCTCTCAAAGTGCCCCTTTTGGATGGACCAGATTCACTTCCTAGGTCATATCATCTTAGAGGCAGGAGTTTCCGTGGACCTAGAGAAGGTGAGAGCAGTAGTTTCCTGGGAGAATACTAAGAACATGTTTGAGATACAGAGTTTCATGGGGGTGGCTGGTTACTACAGTAATTTTATACAGGACTTATCCCACTTAGCACCGCCATTGACGGGTTTGACTAAGAAGGGTGTGAAGTTCATTTGGTCAGGAGCTTATGAGGCAGCCTTTCAGGACCTGAAAGGAAGGTTGAAATCAGTACCAGTCCTGATACTTCCAGAGAAAGGGAAGAGCTATACAGTTTACTGTGATGCATCAGGTATTGGGCTAGGAGCTGTGTTGATGTAGGGAAATCGAGTTATTGCGTACGGTTCTCGGTAGTTGAGGCCAAATGAGAGGAATTACCCGATGCATGATCTCGAGTTGGATGCAGTTGCACATGCATTGCGCTGTCGGAGACATTATCTATTAGGAGAGAATTTTGTGGTTTTCACCGACCACAAAAGTCTCAAGTATATCTTTACTCAGCGTGACTTGAATCTGAGAGAGCGAAGGTAGGTCGAATACCTTTAGTCCTTCGATTTTGAGATTTCCTATACACCTGGTAAGGGTAATGTAGTTGCTGATGCACTAAGCATGAGGACTTAGATACAGGCAGTTCATGAGGCCAGTGGTGAGTGACATCTTATGTCTTTGTTCTCTGAGATGCATTTGGAGGTGCACGAAAGTCTGGGGAAGACCTATATTTCATCTTTAGCTGTGACTTATACCCTCGTAGATAGAGTGAGGATGAGATAACTATCTGATTTAGAAGGCCTAGTTCTATGGGAGTCGGTGGCAAGTGAGGACCCTCCTCCTGGTTGGATGATATGCAATGATAAAATTTTGCGTTTCCATGGATGAGTATGGGATCCCGGGGAGATACGAGGGGAGATAATGTGGGAGTTTCATGATTCAGCTTGGAAAGTTCATCCCGGAGTTACCAAGATGTACTACGACCTGAGACGTCAGTACTGGTGGCTGGGTATGAAGATAGAAGTAGCTGGTTTTGTTACGAGATGTTCCACCTTTCAGCAGGTGAAGGCGGAGCATTAGAGGCCAGCCAGACTGTTACAGCAGTTACCCATTCCAAAGTGGAAATGGGATGATGTCGCGATGGACTTCATGACTGGGTTGTCGAGGTCACCTCAAGGAAATGATGTCGTGTGGGTCATTATGGACAGACTTACGAAGGTAGGTCACTTTTTTTCCAATCAAGGATACCTTCGTTGTTGACGAGCTTGGGAAGCTGTATATCCGAGAGGTCATACGTCTTCATGGGGTCCCTCGTTCTATCATTTCAGATAGTGATGCCTGTTTTACATCTCATTTCTGGCAGGGTTTTCAGAGGGCACTGGGTACACAGGTGCTTATGAGCATATATTACCACCATAAGACCGATGGTTAGTCAGAGCCTACGATACAGGTGCCTGAGGACATACTGTGTGCATGCGTCCTAGACTTTGGGGGCTCTTGGGAGAAGTATATACCCTAGTAGAGTTTGTCTATAATAATAGTTTTTTGGAAACTATTGAGATGACACCTTACGTGGTTTTATATGGTAGGACATGCCGATCACCTTTGTGCTAGTTAGACGCAGGTGAGGCAGCTTTACTAGGACCACGTCTCATGTAGGAGACTTCTGAGCAGGTCCAGTTGATTCAGAAATGGATGGCTACCGCATAGTCTTGACAGAAATCTTATGCTGATCGCCATAGAAGACACTTGGAGTTCATGGTCGAGGATCAGGTTTTCTTGTGTGTTTCGCCGAGGTTGGGACACAGGTGGATCAGGAGATAGTGTAAACTTTCACTGAGGTATGTGGGGCCGTTTGAGATTCTGGAGAGAGTCGGACTGGTTTCCTATCGGCTACAGTTACCGCAGAGGTACCGAGATATGAACGACGTCTTCCATGTATCTCAGTTGTGCTGTTATCATTCAGACCCGTCTCACATCTTTCAGCCCGAGGAGGTTGACCTGTAGATAGATGCGTCCTTTGAGGAGCATCCGATTTGTATTGTGGATAGAAGCATGAAGGTTATCTGAGGCTAGTCAGTTTCTCACGTACGGGTGCTATGGCAGCATGGCCGAGTGTAGGACGAAACCTGGGAGCAGGAGAGCGATGTACGTGCTCAGTGGCCAGAGTTGTTCTGGACTTTATCATCGCCACCCTTGGAAGGGAAATTCAGCAACAAATTGCTTTAAGGGGGGAAGTTTGTAAGAACCTGGTTCTTACTTTTGAGGTACGAGTTTCTTCTTTTCACTTTTCCATAAGTGTTTTTGAGAAAATAAGGAAAATTGGGAACAATCCTAAATTTTGGGACTACACGCCGTGTACTTTTCAACATTCCATGTACTTTGGCAGTGTGGGATGAGTACACAGGGTGTGTAGCCATGTGGGTGATGAACGGTGTAAAAACTGAATACACGCCGTGTAGTTTGTATTTACACACCATGTAGTCAGTCGACAGGAAAATATTAAGGTGGTGGAGGTGGCCTTCAGCTGTGCAGCAGTACACACCGTGCACTCAGGTTTTACACTCTGTGTACTCATGTCGACGGATGAACAATGCGACGTTGGTGAGAAGCCGCTGAAGGAACTGTTGAAAATAAAAAGTACACGCCGTGTAGTTTGTTTTTTTCGCTTAAAATTGGTAGTACCCAACCCTGTTCATAGGATTGTCTTAGAATGCCATAGGAGAGCTCAGGAGGACGGCCAGAGCTTCGGAGATCAGCTGATAATGCATCGGGAATCCGTTTCCACTTCTGTCGATCATGTTGGAACCGCACAGGTAATCCCTCTCTTCTCCTGGCTTAGTTCTTACCAATTATTTCCCAAGGAATAATTATTTGAGTTTTAACGGGGTTTTCTTTCACCTCATATATGCGTCGTTCTTGGAAGATTCAAGGATCTTCGTTCGCGTATACCGATCAGGGGAAATTGAGGTAGGTGCCTTGGTGTTTAATTTCCAACTTTTGTGCATTGTGTGTATTTTTTGTGCTACGAACCCATGTTGGGGTGTCATGTGACTGAGGACTTGGCTATTTAAATACCTAGAATTCTATAGGTAATTAAATGTGATAATAAAATGCTGTTTGGTATCGCTGCTTGGATCCAGGACCACCCCGGGGGTGCGTTCCTCTGTTTAGACTTTTGGCCCGGATACCCGAGGGTATGCCATGTTTACTTTATTCATTACTTTCTCCTTGAGAGTAATTGTAAATAATTTCATGTTTGTATGTTGGGTATGACCCGATTACTTGTTTAGCCTGAGGGCAGTGATATATTAGCCTGATATCATTGTTGATTATCCTGAGGGCGTAGTTCTATTGGCCTGAGGGCAAGATTCTGATTACCTAAGGGTTTCATTTCAGTTTGGCCTGAGGGAAAGATTCTGATTACCTAAGGGTTTCGTTTCAGTTTGGACTGAGGGAAAGATTCCATTTCACCTGAGGGAAATGTCTGAGGGAAAGGTACTATATTGCCTGGGGGAAAGCCTGAGGGAATAGTTTTACTATATTACCCTGAGGGAAAGGCTCTGATTATCTTGAGGGCTTAGTTATGAGGAACATTGAATGTTATTAAATTGAACTACTAAAAGAATATTTAAATGGAAATGAAATTGGTAAAGTTAGTTAATTTTGAGTAATGCTTAGTTTATTTCATTTACTACTGCACACTGTTGTTGCATATTTTCACACAGTTGGACACACGCCTTTGGTGGGTGCCTACTGGGATTTATTTCTCACACCCTGTTTGGGGTCATGTCTTCGTCCCCAAACAGATTACATTTCTGCAGGTATGAATAAGGGAAAGGGTCCCTCTACAGGTACTTGATTGTTGCTGAGGAGTAGAGGAGCATGAGACCTAGCTTAGGCTCATGATGCTTCTAGCTGTTTTGTTTTGTTCTATTGTACCTGTAATTTCTATGGTATTATACTGTATTGTTGTGTACCATGTTTTGGCTGTTTTCTTAGAACTAGAGGCATGTTGGATCATTATCTATATAACTATGGGTTATCTTTTACTGCAGTTGTTCATATTAAATGTGTATGGTTTATTTCTTCGGCTGCTGTTGTATGTTTTTATATTCTATTCCGCTGCACTACACTTTGACAAATAAGGGCATAGTTTCTCCACTATTAGACCTGGGCCCTCGCTGCTAGTCGACAGCCTCTGGCATTTGGGGAAATGCGGTTGAGGTCATGTGGTGAACCGGGTTCGGGGCACCCATGGAGTGGTACCCAGATCCGGGAAGTTACAATTATTTTACTGTAAAAATATCAATATTACCTCTATGATTTAGCAGTAGAGGGAAATTGAAGGAAAGTGATAGATTTCAACATTATAGGGGTGAAAGGTTTTAAGGGAGAAGAAGTATGTTGAAGTTTTGGTGAACAAAGGGATGAGAGATGGATAGAGCATCCCAACTCGAATAAAATAATCCACCTGTATAAGAAAAAAATTATTATGTGAGTAATACTAAAAAGAAAGAAATTAAACATAAATATGAAAGAATACATTAATTCTATAAACAATGATTTTACTATGAAAACATCAAGATTACCTCTGTAATTGAGCAGAGGCATCATTGTTGCTCTTTTTCCAATGTCAGTGGATAGAACATGACAGAAAGTGATAAATGAAACACTATAAGGATGAAAAGTTTTTGAGGTAGAAGAAGCATGAAAGTTGGATAGAGCACCCCAACTCGAACAAAAGAATCCACATGTATAAGAAAAAAATAATTATGTGTGTAATACTAAAAATAAATAAATTAAAAATAATTATGAAACAATACATTAATTCTTTGGACAATAATTGTACTGTAAAACATCAAGATTACCTCTGGGATTTAGTAGATACAATTTCATTTCTATTATTACAAAGGAAGTGGAGTTAATTTGAAATAAATTTATAAATGCACCACTGTAGTGGTGAAAAGTTTTTGAGGGATAATAAGTATGAAATTTGGACATACCACCCCGAATTAAACAAAATAATCCACCTATAGAAGAAAAAATTATTATGTTAGTAATACTACAAAAAAATAAATTAAACATAAATATGAAACAGTACATTAATTCTATAGACAATAACTTTACTATGTAAAATTCAAGATTACCTCTTTGATTGATTAGAGACAATGTTGTTTCTCTTCCAGAAAAGGAAGTGGAGGTAACTTGAAAGATAGTGATAAATGTATCACTGTAGTGGTGAATTGATTTTGAGGGAGAAGAAAAATGAAAGTTGGACAGAGCACTCCAACTCGAACAAAAGAATCCACTTGTATAAGAAAACAATTATTACATGATTAATACTAAAAACAAATAAATTAAACATAAATATAAAACAACACATTAATTAAATGGATAATGATTTTACTGGGAAAAAATTAATATTAACTCTATTATTGAGCAGAGATAATGTTGTTTCTATTCTTTCAAAGGTATGAAACATGAACAAAAATCTTCTAAAATAAATGAAATCTATAAGGAATAATGAAAATTAAATCAATGTTTCACTATATAATTTTTTAGTAAAATAGATAAAGTATACTGTAACATTACCTTTACATTTTTCGAAATGTTTTACTTCATTATAGTTTTTTCTACCATCATGCGAAGAAGAAATTGTCTGAATGAGTAGTCAAATGTTTAATTTAGATTATGTTAATGCAGTAGAGAATATATTATATTTTAAGGGAAAACATAATATATTAAAAAAATACTTTTACCTTATCATTGAACCCTATTTATTTTTTAAAGGTTTAAAAGATTTGGTTACTCTATCAAGAATCCAAATCCCCACTTTGTGGTCCCCTCTAACTTACAAGAAATTTTCTATATTAGGACTGACATGAACTGATTGTGATATCCCAATGAATGGGTCATCCTCGATTGAATTTTCATTTAACTCAACATTTGTTTTAGTATCCAGTAGGAAAATCGTCCAATTCTTGTTTGCTTGATTAGAGGAAAAAAATAATTACACTACAAGTCATTCCATCATGAACGAATATTATTTTTCCCATTCCACACTAAAATTAACCTTCACAAAGTCCATTTCATCAACTTTCACTCCATTGATATCGTCAAACCATTTGCAATAGAAAATCATACCTTAACATATTATATAATCCAACTCATATATCTTCTTGATAATATAAAAATATTACATATTTTAATAAATTGGATTTGTATCCTTGGTACTAGATATTTGAATCAGTTCAACCAGAAGTGTAACACCATTTTTTTTCATCATACTAAAGTCATCGTGTTCTTTTGTATATAACATATAAACATTGATTACAAAACCAGTGTAAGATATACAATTTTCATTCAGCCATTGAAGTCATTCAACAATTGAATTATATTTTTTAGATAAATTTTTATAAAATTGATCTATGAACCATCCTATAAACTATTGATTATGTGTGTTTGATATCCATCCATCAACCCTTGAAAAATTCAAATATCTAGGAATTTATTTGTGGGATTCAATGTATGGATCAACATATTCACTATTTTGTAATATGTAATGATGTGATTGTTCTCGACCTGTAAAAGTAATTTTAACAACATCTCTTCTGGAAATACCTTATCCCATAAGTTCACTATGATGAAACTTTTAAAGATAGATGATTTACAAATCTGATAGGTAATCGGTAAAGAATTCAATATATTTTTCAAAAAAAAATTGTTTTGTAATACAACTTTCGGACCGACTTCAATTATTGACATACCCTTTCATGATCTTTATATACCATTCAATGAGGTACATCCATATATAATGGAAAATAACACATATTTGAACCTATCTGACAAAGTGAACTATCAGGTGGACCATTATATCAAAGAATGATGGTGGGAAGAACATCTCTAATTCACTCAATACAACTGTAATCTCTTATTCATGATGGTAAATTTCACAGAGTCTACAACTTTAATAAATATGGATTTGAAAAAAAAACAATGTATGGTTAATGTATGTAATACATTTTTAGGAAGAATTCAACGGAAAGAAATAGGAATTTAATCTTTCATTGAAACATAATAGTCATATGATTTTAGTCCTTCTAACTTCAAATTAGTTATTGAAATGAAATTCTTGAGATTTGATGAATAATCCTGTGGAACTTTTACACTAGTAAGTAAAAGGAAGAATAAATTTTTTTCCTATCTGGATAAAGTGTAAATTGCTGAAGGAAGAAAAGTTTTCCTTTTACCCTTCACCAATGCAAACTCTTCCATTATCCAAATTTCAATCAATTCTAACCTAGATTTTATGCAATCTTTCATTTTTTCAGAAACATTTAGTAATGTTCCAATAACACTATCAAATAAATTTTTTCCACATGAATGAAATCATGAAATAGTCTGACATACAAACAATTAAAATATGTTAATTCAAAGAAAATCAATCTCTTATTCTAAACTAATTTTGTAAGGTTTTTTGAAAATGGTTTACCGAAAACAATGTCAATATTTTTTACTTATTTGTATAGTTTATCACCCATTTCTAGAGATGGTGTCGTACCTTGTTAGATATTCCCATAAGATGTTTTCATATAGGATTGATATTCATGTCATCAAGGTAAAAATTTCTGATATCCTAAAAACATAGTATTTGAGGAATGTTTCAACTGAACCGAGTATGTGCATTTTTCAAAAATGGGACACCCCAACCATCCTTTAATGATATATCTTGATACATTTATATAAGTGGTAAATTCATTTATTTTTTCATACAACCCGGCCCTCAATGTGAATTCATCATTTCTATGATCAACATACATTAGAACACCTGTATCTCACATCAATTTCAGATCATCAATCAATGGATCCAAATAGAAATCAATATCATTATCAAGTTAATTTGGTCCAGATATAAGAAGACAAAACATAATGTATTTGCGCTTCATGCATAACCACGGAGGCAAGTTATAATTTACCAACATTAAGGGATATATACTGTGAGTACTACTCTTTACATCAAAAGAATTTAATCTATATGTAGATAACACAATATGAAAGTTTCTTGTATTATCTTTAAATTTAGGAAACTCTTAATCAATTTTATTCCACTGAGGAGAATCAATTGGATGACATACGTTCCTATCTTTAATTCCCGTATCTGCAAGCTATATTAATTGCCTTTTGGTTTCATGACATCCATACAGTCTTATAAACCATGGAATGATAAGAACATACCATATAGATTTCAAAGTACTTGTTTCATTTTTATTTTATCAATTAGTACCACACTTTGGTAATTTTATGAGTGTTTCATTGTCCTTAAGAAACAATATAAAATCATTTGGACAAGCATGTATTTTTTTGGAGACCATTCCCATTGAATTTAACATTCGTTTAGTGTCATATTTTCGGTATGGTAGTTCATTTTCTTCTGGTATAATATCTTTCAAAAGACCAAGTAGTTCTGTAAAGACGTTGTCACTCCATCTGCTGCCAGCTTTCAAATTGTATAACTTTAATACAGCTGAAAATGTTGTGTATTTAGTACAAACAGTATACTATGGTTTCCTAGAACAACTATTTAACTCCTAAAAAACATTAGACAATCCTGAAGGTCATCTTCAATTTCCATTATCATTTCTTCCATGTGATATTCATCATCTTTAGAAAGGTATTTATATAAAATGAATCATAAACTATAGTATCATCCCAATCGATGTCCAAATTTAGTTTTACCCATGTTTAGTCCAGTATTTATAGCTTTGATCTATTCCACGACAAATAAAATGTTCTTCCAACTCTACTGGATTAATTTTTATAACAACAATGTAAACATAGATAGGGGATTTTAGAAGGGTTGTCTGCATGGTCTCTTGAAATCATGATGAACTCTTTAACTCCATATTCATATTCAAATGATTAGCATGCATCCATTTTTGGTTCATATCCATCCTATTGGGTTCATAAAAGAATAATTTTATACAATATATAAATAAATAAACATAAGATATTCATTATAAAAAGTGAAAATTATAGACAAATCTAATAAGAGAAACTCAAAATTTGATTGTGTCAAAGAATTTCAGTATGTTGAAGAAAATGCGTAATTGATTTTAAGAAAAATATTACTACACATAAAATCTTTCTTAAATCCCCTAAACAAATGAAAATATAATATATAAAATTAAGTATTAATAAAAAACTCAAATATGATAAACAATAATAATAAACTTCCATTAAATCAACTAGAAGATATAAAAATGTATTGAAACAAGTGATGTATCAACCTAAGGAATTATTACATATAAAATTAATGGTATATAAATATTTGAAAACATCTCAAGAATCTTGTGATGTCATATCACCACACCTACCCATCACAAGGAAATTCAAGGTACTCCAATTGGATGTAAAATTAGAATTTACTAATGGATTACATGAATAGGAAGTTTAAATAAAAAATAGACAGTTTTATCATTCTTTAATATGATAATAATTTTTGTAAATTGAAAATGGTTATGTATGGATTGAAATAAGAACTAAGAACTTGGTATTGAAGGTTAGATGAATTATTAAAGAAACATTAATTTAAAAAATGAATAAATGATCACAATCATTACATAAAAAATATTTTTATTGATAGATTGAAAGTTTTTATCAATGTGGTTGAAATAAAATTTAGAGTTTCAAGAGATGAACAATGATAATAATTTTCTACATTAACAATGACCAATTTTTAAGTGTTGATGATTAGTGAGTTGATATTTTCCTTAGTTTATAGGTGACTCATAAAATTCATGGGATATTTATTTCCCAATCCATTTATGTGATGAAAGTGTTTTATGGATTTTAAAAGAAATATTGAAAACCCATGTTGAAACCAATTGAAAATTGAATAAAATTTTCAATTTTTTTTGATGTAATGTCAATATATATCATGGAGTGTGAGAGATTTATTATATGCCAACTTTTTTGATAGTAAAAAGTTTTGAAATACTATTTTTATACATGTAATATAGCTAGGTATCAAAGTGATTCCATAGAAATACATGTGTTATTAGTTAAATAAATACTAAAAAGGGGGTGAAATTATTGAAAATAAAAATTTCCAAGTAAGAAATTATAATGTCTTATAATAGTATATAGGTCTAAAAAAAGTGGTATAACTAGAAAAGGGAAATCTCAAAAGGATATTTTTTTTTTGTAAATTATTGATATAGGGGGAGTAGGATGATGATGAAAAATTATAATGTAGTTGGAAAATATTACATAGAATCAAGGTATAATATTTAATATATTATAATTTAAAGGATTTATAAATAATATTGTATTAATCTAAAGAGGTAGAAAAATAAAATAGATTTTTAAAAGTGTAGAGACATAGGAAGTTAGATTATTGAGAAAAGCTAAAACACATTTAACAATAGATATAGTTTCCAAAAAAACCCCAAAAAACCATATATCAAACACCCAAGCTGGCCCATGATAGTGGCCAAGGGACATTCTCGATCCCCCTCTGGTTGGAAATAAGCCACATGGCATGAAAAACAACACAGTGGGAATGATTTTGCCTATAAAATAAATAAAACTAATACAAAGAAAATTTAAATAAAAACTTCCATGATGCATCTATACCATGGATTCCAACACCAATCTATATAAGTATAAAAAATAAGACATGAATTAGTATAATATATAATAAATCCCTTAACCTAACTTCAACTCCCTCACACACAAAAGCAACAGTTTTAATTTCTAAAATTTCACATGTATAGAATATCATTGATAAAATAAAGAATGAAAAATATGTATTACATCTTTGGGTAATTAATTTTGATAATGTAAACATAATTAAATAACCAATTAAAATCAAAGTGACTCCATGTGTCAGCATCAAGTCGAAAAAACAATAAAATCTCCATGAGGGATCAAGAGTTGAATAAAAATTGGAAACTAAGAAAATTGGAAGGCCTACCTCACTAGTGTACAATCACCGGACAAAAAATAATGATATCATCAAAGAAGAAAAAAATGAAACCAAAAATAAATAAAGAAAATAGGAAGGCCTACCTCAATAGGTTGAAGAAAATCAGACACCCTCTTCAGAAACTCTAACTTCAATCGAACACCAAATGTCAGATGAGATGTTCGAGAGGTAGTCGAGTGGTGTGATTAGAGGTTTGATTCATCGAGGAGGATCACTGACAGCATGCGGATTCCACAAAAAGATTCTAATATCATGATTGGTTTTCAAATGGTTTGGGGTTTTTTAATTAGACTAGGACACTTTTATCAGATCTTACAAATAAGCGCTGATAAACGTAGGTCATTATGAGTGCTAAAATTATAGCACTAATAAATGTTGATTTTATATGCACTTATTACTCAAGTACTAATAATAGATTTATAATTATAATTATAAATAATTTTTCTTAAATATTTATATATACTTAATAAATAAATAAATAAATAAATATACTGAATATATTCATTTTTAAATATATTTATTATAATTTTATAATTAATTATTTATAATTATATATATATTTTTAAAAAATAATATTTATATCATTATATATATTTATATAATTATACATATATATATTTAATTAATATATATAAATATAGTAAATATATTCATTATTTAACAAAATTTATTATAAATTCCAATATTATTTAAATATATATAATTATTTATTTATAATTATATAAATAATTTTAAAAAATGTTTACTTATTTATAATTACAAATATATAATTGTATTAATATAGTAAATGTATATTTATAAATATATTTATTTATAAATATTTTTTTACAAATATTTTTTTTAACATTATTAATTAATATCTTATTTTAAGTGCATGCATATATGTTAAAAATGAGTGAAATTGAATAAATTAAGAATAAGAACACTTTAAAAATATTAAAAAATGGATAAGTTTTATGTGTGTGCATTGTATATAAAAATGAATTAATGTAGTATATGTGAAATCAATATAACATAAATTCGATCTATGTTAAATTGAAATATCAAATGATATTCAATTATATGTTGAGTACTTTGTAATTAGTCAATATTTTTAATTCATATTAATTTTTAATTATAAACCATTATTCAATAAATATATGAATATTTAATGTAAAGCGCATAAATATTTTTTAATATATAAATCATATTTATATATATATTAATATATATTTATATATTTAATATATAAAATTTATTAATAGTAATTATCATAATTATCTAATTAATAAAATGGTTACTATTTAATAATATATAATATATTTATTCATTTTTATCAATAATTATTTTATTAATAATTTTTTTAATTTTTTAATAAACTCATTTTTATTTTTAAATTATTTAATTATTTCATTTTATTTATTCAGACCTTTATCAGCACTAAATAAACATTGATGAAAAAAATATTTATCAGCGCTAAAAATAAAGAACTAATAAAGGCTACTCTTTATCAGTGCTAAAAATAAAGCACTTATAAATGTTCCCTTTATGAGGGCTATAAAAGAAGCACTGATAAAATGTGAAATTTATCAGCGCTTTCATTAGCGCTGATAAATATGACAATTATCAGTGTTTTTTTCTGGCGCTGATAAATACCAACGTTGTTAAAGACATGTTTTGTAGTAGTGAATCCATGTTTGGCTAGATAAGATCACCTTTTCATATAAAACATCCCTCTTAGTACTATTATACATGTGATATAATGCACACGACTTCATTATTTATACATAGACGTGACACGTTATAAACATCATTGGTGGTGGCCTAGTAAGTGTTAACTCATACCCTGTTCAAGACGCCATTGGGTACCCTGATAGATTTTATGGATGCAGGCAGGGACCAGGGAAAATTCCCCTTTATGATGTATAATTTGATAATTCCTTAGGATAAGGGAGGCATAGGACTGAGATATTCTCATGATTCTAGCTAGAGATAGTTCCTTTTAGATTCTTTGTCCTTTTAATACATGTATTATACTAGATTCCTATTTCCATGTATTTTTTTTATTTCGTATAGAGACATGACATGATCATCATATTGTATATGACATTATTTGTGGCTTATTTACTATTACAGTCTTATGTATTTCTATCTTATGTCTTAAATTTATATCATACTTATGCTAATTTATTTTCTTAAGATACCACTGATTTACTATGATCATTAGGGTATAGTCTCCCCATTGTATCACCTTATACCCTCATTGCTAGTCAGTAGCCTCTAGCATACTAGGAGGCATTATTGAGGCCATGTGACTCACTGGCTTGGGGAACTATTTAGTGTAACCTAGTTCAGGATGTTAAAAAGTTGTATCTATGCATTTTAATTTTTGAATTTACTATTTTGAGACAATAGATAGAAGATTAGGAATGAATTGGAATTTGGCAATGAGTTGTGTCTTGGAGTAGCTAACACACATATAGGGAAAATAAATATGGACTTGAATATGACATGATTTTCTAGATTTTTCCTATTACAATATCTTTTATTTAACTATTGGGTGAAAAACTTGATTTTTTATTTTTATTATGATTATATATTTTTATACTTGGCCTAATGAGATAAGGTAATTCTATATCATGCATCATTTTAGGAACCTATTAGAATTCACATGCCAGGCATTATGCCACACCATATGGGATTCATTCATTAACTAAATGAAATATATTATGTGTGTCTTGTGTTATAGAAATTTTATTAGTTAACATTCTTATAAGAAGTTGATAAACATAAATTGGTACTTAGAGTGCCCGTAGTAACCTAAACATTGATTTCTTGCATAGGCTACAATAGACACCCTGAGAATACAATTATGGAATGTTGGGTCATGGACCACTGGTCACATGGATTAGAATGTGTTATGGTTAGGATTAAATGAATTCCACAATTTAGTTTATAAGGTGTATGAGACATTATAGATTGGATGTAGTGATTTTTTTGGTTCAACCATTTAAATAGAATTGTAAACATAAGTTAATTTAAATGAAATAAAAGTTTTGAAACATAGAAATTTACCATGACCCAACCTTTGAGTGGGAATTAGGCAACGCCTCTAGTGTTTTTTATAGTTTTTATATTACCCATTCCAAGATTTAGGAGTAGGAATAGGGGTGTGGCTTGTTTATAAGAATTATTCGACCTATCCTATGCTTTTATATCTTTAATCTTCACATTATAAATTATTTTTTGAGGTGTGTGTTTGGAATTATATAGATATTCCACCACTATGACCTCCATTCATATTCTAATAGGGTAGCAATGACTATGCTTCATAGGTGGTGGGCCTTGGGATACCAGTAGAACCTCTAGAAATTCCCTTTGTGGTACCAGTAGTTTTAATGGATATGGGTGTTGAGGTAAAATTCCATGAGGGTTTCTTATGCTTTATATAGACCTTTTAGGGATCCCCAAAGCCTACCTCATCTATGTAAGGGATGATGTGTGTGTTTTAGCAGTAGAATACTCTCACATTGTTAGGGGATGGTGGTCTACAAGCTATGAAGTTGTTTCTTGAGACTATTCTATTGATTTTCAAGCATTTGGAGATACCTCCTAAGGGGAGAGTAAAGCTCACAACATATATTCTTTGGGGATTAGCCAAGATCTAGTAGGATGTTTTGAAATAGGATCATACGCTTAAAGATAGGGTTTAGAGGGATTTACAATCTAGGTTTTATGATTACTTATATCCCGATACATTGAGATACGAGCGGTCCAATGAGTTTAGGCATCTGGAGTAGGGTGTGATGGACATTAACGAGTATTCAGAATAATTTATAAAGATTCAACATTTTTAAAAAATTTATCTTACCAATGAGCCATCTAGGCAAAAGAACTTCAAGTACATTATAAATCATTCCATTTTATCATAGCTCAATGTTTTTTGGTTTAATATGATTACTAAGATATTGGATCATGTGTTTATTACTGAATGGAACCTAAGGGAAGATATGGGAATAGAGTTGGAAAGTTAATCCTATTGACCTAGTGGTTTAGTGTTATCTAAAAAGAAATCACTCTTTCGAGACATATAATGAGGGGAGTAACAACCATTGTATTGGTGTTGGTAGTTTTGTCTTCTATCATCAATGTGAAAGATGAGTATATATGGGGAGTCAGTGTGAAGAGACCTAGTCAAGTGTTGAGTATGGAAAAGGTTGGGCCAAATACATATTTTTTGTAGGATATTATATACAACAATTACTGGAAGGGTATCAACTCCCACACTAGGTTTAGGAGTGGGATTAGTAGCTCCATGTCAGGCTAGGAGCTAGAGTTGTTTTGTTTGATTAGGCTGTGGTGGTTGTCATGGACGAGGAAGATAAGCACCAGTGGTACTTAGATAGATGAGTGGGACTTCTCCAAATAGTGAGGTTGTTTCATAGGGATACAGTTCAGGAATGATATATTATATATAGTTTACACCTGGGAAGAAGAGTGTTGAGTCTTCTATGGTGAGTGGTACGATCTTAGTAGACTCTAATTTTTCATCTAGAATTTTAATATAGGTGATTATCATAACATCATATCCCTACTTTTTGTGGAGAGACTTGGGATAATTTTTTAGTTTTTAATGGAGTTATGATGTTTGATACTCTATTTGGTATCATATAGAAGGATTTAAAATTGTTCAGGGAGTGCCCCTTGAGGTAGGTGGGTGCCACTTTGTACGAAATCAATTTTTCCTTGAGATGATAGGGTTTGAAATCATAATCAAGAAAAAATGGATTGTTTCATATCAATACCATGTTGACTATTATGGCCAAAGTGTGAAAATCACATCACCAGAGGGTGGAGTTTTATTAAAAAGGGTGAATGGGATGTCCCGGTGAGCCGAGTTGGACCACAACATTACATGCTAGGTAGGATAAGAACCCAAATTTCAAGTTTATATCTTGATGATTAGGTATCACATTAGGAATACTTCCCTCCAGTGGTTTACAATTTTTGGGATGTTTTCCGAACAATTTTTTTTGTGTACATCCTGAGCGAGAGGTGGGGTTATATATAGAACTAGTTCTAGGAGCTGCACCAATATCCATTACTCCTTATAGGATGACTACTAAAGACTTTCAGGAACTCAAGAGGCAGCTTGAGGACTTAGAGTAAAAGGGGTTTATACGACCCAATACTTATCCATGGGATTTTCCTATCAATTTTGTAAAAAAGGTGGATGGAACCCTTAGGATATGTGTGGATTATTATAAAATGAACCAATTGATGGTTAAGATTTGGTATCCTTTTCCACATATAGATGATCTCTTCAAAAAACTCTGAGGAACTAAAGTATTATATAAAATTGATTTTTGGTCAGGTTATCACTAAGTTAAACCATTAGACATACCTTGTATAAATTTTTGTAGCAAGAATGGTCTATATGAGTATCTGGTTATGCCATTTAGTATCGTGAACATGCTAGAAGTTTTCATGATTCTGATGAACTATGTTTTCCATCCATATATGTATTAGTTTGTGTTGGTATTGGTGGATGATATCTTTGAGTATTCTAAGAATCAACATAACCATGCCAAACATCTTGAGATAATTTTGGATACACTGAGAGAACATCAGTTATATACTAAGCTCACTATGTTTCACTTATGGATTGATAGAATTCACATCCTAGGACATATTATCTCATATACAAGAGTATAATTTGACCCAAATAAGGTGAGAGAAATAGTTTCTTATGTGTATCTCAATAACATCTTTGAAATAAGGATTTTCTTGGAGATATATGGATATTATAGGCATTTCACACAATAATTATCATTTTTAGATTCACCTCTTATAGGTTTAATTAATAAGGGTGTGATGTTTTTATGGTCAGATACCTATGAGATAGACTTTCAGGAGAAGAAAAGGAGACCGACATCAACACTGGTCCTGATTCCACCAGAGCCAAGAAGAAGTTACACTATGTATTATGATGCATCCAGTATCAGGCTCAGATATATTATGATGCACGAAGAATGGGTCATGGTATACATGTCTCATCAGTTGATGCCATACAAGAGGAATTACCCAACCAATGATATCGAGTTTATAAGATCCTGGGTTTTTCGATGAGGTATATATCTCTTTAATTATAGTTTAAATGCTTATTTATATCCCAATGTGAATACCATTTGAGGTTATGGGGGTATTAGAGGTGTCAAGGGCTTGTTCAGAGTCTGAAACCAAGATTTTTAGAAACATAAGGCTGACCACATGGTTAGTAGTAACCATGCATGGCTAGTTTCACAGTTACTTCTAACCATACAGGGCTAGAAAGTGGGGTGCTACTGGTCACACAGTTTGAGGAAACCTTGTGGAAATATGTTCATGACCATGCGATGTACTTTGTAGTTTTTGAAAGTGGGATGATACATGGTTTGAACTTGGTTAGAAAAACCATGCACCCCAACTATGCGGGTTTCTCCTCCTTAAAATGAAGGGCACATGGTTGGTGCATAGTTTGTCCAACCGTGTGTCCAAACTTTGCGACCCTAATATTTTCGGTAAAATTACTCTTTTGACCTTAAAAATCTATTAAACCTATATCTAATTTCACTCATCATCCTTTGGACAACCTTGAGATATTTTATAACTCCTTGAAATCAATGTGATATATTTTGGTGTCGTTCTTACATCCGAACTTGGAATTGAGGACTACCAGTATCTTTGGATTTGCACCGGTGAGTACAACATTCTTTTTGTGTTGTTATTAATTTGACTTGGTATTAGCTGCACGATTTAGGTGCAATATAATATTCCCTATTTTCAATTTTTTCATCGGTTCTTCATTTTTCTTCTGACCATAGTCAAATTAGAATCTTATACTAGATGATCAATCTAATAAGGACATAAAGTGGGTGGTCTATACTTTTAACAAGTGGTTTGGTAATTTTTGAGCTAGTTTCCATTTTACCACCTATGAAAATTTTCAATTTAACCCTAAAAATGAATTGAATAATTGAATTGAACATAATATAACTTTTTAGGGATTCCCACTAGTTTCTTGAGACTAGTTAGAGGTTTTTTCCCAAACTGAGGTCACCTATGGGGTGTACCTTTGAAATTTCCATTATAGAACCACCTAAGGAGTGAGTGTATGAGCCTTCCTAGTTAGAGGAATCCCAATAATAAATTATCTGAACTAAATTGATTGATTAGGAGATGTTTTTCATCCCTTACATGTTGATTCTTTGATAAAATGGGTTATATAGAATTGTTATTAGAGTGTGTGAACTCATGGAATTGAATTCATGTGATTTGATGAATTGAATGAGATATAAATTAAAGTGACAGTGGAATACATGGTTGGTAAACCATATGTGTTGGTTAAATTTAGATGACATTTTTGTTTCACCCATCGGTCGTTATTTATGGTAGATGATAAATTGGACATGTATGCTCCTTGGATCTTGATTCTATAGGATGACAATGGTATTTTTACCCCTTGGATACAAATTACTAGACTTTATTTGGACATGTTACTTGGAATCCACCCATTCCATTACCGAGTTTCTATTGATATGATCTTAGGACTCGATGAGGATGAATTGGTCTTCTATACCTTGGATTTATCCTTACGAGGTATGACACTTTTGATTATATGGCATGGCCATGGTAAATGTGACACTTCAGATTATACAACTCGAGAGTGGTTGATTTGATATATAGATTATATGGAGTGGATGTGACTGATATGATATATTTTTTATATGGAATGGCCATGGTGTTTTTTCCTTTTTCTCTATATCCACCTTATGATAGGATCTTGAAACTTGTTTTTCATGGATCCTTGTATAGTTGTATAAGATCACATGTCTATTTAATTTTCCATGGTCACTCTACTTTCATTACTTTCATACCTATTATATTATACACTCTTCTTTAGCATGTATTACACAACCATTATTTTTTATAGACACTTTGGGAGGTGAAATATAAGGATTTTATCTCTCAACCTATTTGGGATGTTGTTGGGTACCTGAATAGACTATATGGATGTAGTTAGGGACCAGGGAAAGAACCCATAGTTTGATGATTGAATTTTTTATATGCTTAGGAGAAGGGGATCATGAGACCAAGATAAGGCTGGTGATTCTATACGAGATAGTTTTATATCCTTTTGGTATTTTGATACTTGTATTTTACTAATTGTATTCATACCTATTTTGGATTCTTTATAGAGAAATTTATGTATCATAATCATTTTGTAAATGAGATTACTTCTATAATTGTTTATATATTTTATATTAGAGGTATTCCTATTGTCTGATTGATTTCCTACTTCTACTATTTCTTTTTATGAATTTTACCACTGTGTTACACTCATATAAGAGGGAATAGTCTCCCCATAAACACACTCTAGGCCCTTACTACTATTAAGTACCCTTTAGAGTTTGGGGAAATGTGCTTGAGTCCATGTGTCTAATCAGGCTTGGTGCATCATTCAGTGGCATCTAGATATGGGATGTTATAAATTCATATAAAAACATTCCTTATTGAAATTTAATATTTTGAGATAATAAAAAAGGGATAGGAAGGAATTGGGATTTGGTAATGATTTTTTATTTGGAGTTTCTAACCCACATACACAAAAAATCCAAATGACCTTGAATAGAAATTGATGTTCACTAGATTTTGACTATTACAATTGATTTGATTCCACTGTTGGGTGATGCACTTGAACTGTGATGTTATCTTTGATACAATTGAAGGTTATATTTTTCTAAAACCCAATGATATGAGTGTATTACATCTCATGAATCATTTTAGGTAATTTATAGGTATCAAATTCCATGAATTATGCTATACCATTTACGATGTATTACTTGTTTTCATGATGTTGTGATTGGTGCTGTGATAGATATACCTACTATTTTAATAGAAATTTTGTGAAAGTAAATTGAAAACAAGGTTATCACTTAGAGTGAATCTCATAAAATAAGTAGTGTTTTTAAAATTAGGCTACAAAATAAACCCTAAGAAGCCAAATGTGGAACAATTAGTCATGGTTCACAACTCCCATAGATTAGAATGAGTTATAGTGTGGATTAGGTGGATGCCTTATTTTGGTTTGTGAGGAGCATGGGCCCTTATGGATCATAATTTGGTGAACCATTTGGTTCAACCATTTAAAATGGAATGTGAAATTAAAATGAACTCAAATGAATGAAATATGAAATGGTAAATAGAGAACTTTACCTAGACCCTGCTTTTCAGTGGGCGGTTGGCAGTGTCTCTAGTGAAATTTGTGATCATTCTATATAGTCCTAGATCTAGGAGTAGGATGTGTGGTATGAATTGATATAGGATGGTTTTGAATTTTCCTATTCTTTTAGCTATGAACTCTAATATCATTCTTTTCTGAGGATTTTTTTTGGAATTATAGAGACATGGCACCGTGACGACCTCCATTCATACGCCAAGAGGGAAACAATGACTATTATCTAGAGGTGGTGGGACATGGGATACTGGTGAATCCTCCTATAGTGAAAACTACAAAACTATAATATTTAGAAGACATAGGTGTTTTGGCATTGTTCTATGATAGATTTTTCTACTTCATGTAGACTTTTCAGGGAGCACCACAACCTACATCATTTATGGCTAAGTTGACGCCTGTGTTCTAGGAACATCCTCATCCCATATTTATTGGGGATGGATATCAATGTGATACTGAGCTATGGATTGAGACTAAATTTTAGATCATTAAACATCTAGAGACACCTCTAGAGAGAAGAGTGAAGTCCATAGCTTATATCCTCTAGGGAATAGAAAAGAGTTGGTGGGATATTTTGAACCAAGATGATGCGTTGTGTGGTATGGTTTAGTTGGATTTTAAAACCATTTTATATGAATAATTTTTCTATAAGACTCTTAGAGAAGAGAAATCCAGTGATTTCATGCATCTAAAGTAGGGGACTATGAAAATTATAGAGTTTTTATCATGCTTTATAGAGCTGTAGTGTTTTGCACCGAAATATTTTTTTAATGAGGAAACAGAGGTGAGGTGCATCGAATAAGGTCTCGAAAATGATGTTATATCTCAGGTAAACATGTTTAGGTTTATTAATATTAATGAGATGGTAAATTAGGTACTAATTATAGAGTGAAACCTGAGTGTATCTGGGGGTATAGAGTAGAGTAGTGTTGTATCTCGACCTAGTGGTTTAATGTCTTCATGAAGGAAGCACCATTTTGAGGATTTCCAAGAGATGAGTACCATCCTGGCTATATGTAATAGTAGCATGGTTTTATATTATTAGTGTGGAATATTGAGCAACATGAGAAATCAGTATGATCATTACCAAGTAGAGTGCTGATATTACAGTGGGATGGTCCACATGAAATGTTTTTGCAAGACCTTCCCTCTAGCAGTGAGTGGTAGAAGTCATCTATGATATCAGGTTAAAAATAATGTTTGACAGATCCATGTATGGTAGGGATCTCGAGCAGTACTGCTCGATTAGGCTGAGGTGGTGGTGTTTGTGGCCAAGGTAGCCTTGTACTAGTGTACTGATATAGCAGAACGAGCTTAATATGGATAATGAGGTTGTATCATAGGGCCACGGTACAAGACAAATATATTCTATAGAACCTACCCCAGAGGTGCAAGATACTAAACTATCTATTGTGAGAGGTAAGATTTTAGTATCCTCTACTCTTGTATCTACTCTTTTTCACACAGGTGTATCACATAGTTTTATATCTGTATCTATTTTGGAGAGTCTTGGGTTCGTGATTTAGTTTTATGATGGATTTATAACACTTGAAACTCAATTGGGGATCCAAAAAGAAGATGTAATCTAGTTTAGGTAGTGCACCCTTGTGGTTGGTGGGTGTCATTCTAGAATCTTTTTGACCTCAGTATGACCAAGTTTGATGTCGTACTCTGGATAGAATGGCTAGTTGCTTATCGAGTCTTTGTTGATTTCTATCACTAGAGGGTGAATTTCAAATCACAAGAGGGAAATGTTATTATTTATAGGGGATAATGGAATGTCTAGGTGATTCAATCTAGACCATAACATTTTGGGCTAGGTGGAATGACATATCAAATTTATAGTTTGTATCTGGATGATTAAAGATCGAATTTGGTAGATTTCCCTTGAGTGGTTGACCATTTCAAGGATGTCTTCCCAAATGAATTTTATGGTTTATCTCCTAAGAGAGATGTGGATTTCGAAATTGTGATAGTTTTAGGAGATGTAATAATATCAATTCATATTTAAAGGATGGATATAATAGAGTTTTAGGAGATCAAGAGGCAACTAGAGGAATTGGAGGCAAAGGGTTTTATACAACCCAATAATTCTCCATGGGGTTCATTGGTTCTTTTTGTAAAAAATGTGGATGGTAACCTTAGGGTATGTGTGGATTACCTGAAATTGAACCAGTTGGTGGTTTTCATTGATGATATATTAGTGTATTATAAAAATTGACACAACCATCAAAAACATATTGAGATCATTTTGGATATATTGAGAGAGAATTAATTATATTCTATTATAACAAAGTTACACTTATAGATGGATACAATTCACTTCTTAGGTCATATTATCATAGAGAAAGGAGTATCATTTGACATAGATAAGGTGAGAGATGTAGTTTCCTAAAAAAGAACCCAAGAATGTCTTGGATATATAGAGTTTCTTAGGGATGGATAGATATTTCAGGAACTTCATACAATAATTCTCAAGACTTTTAGTACCACTTAAATGATTGAATAATAAGGGCTTGAAGTTTTTATGGTAAGATACCAGTGAGATAGAATTTAAGGAGTTGAAAGGGATATTGACTCCAGCACTGATACTTATTCTTCCCAAGTAGAGCAGAAGATACAATGTGTATTGTAACACATTAGGCATCATTCTATGAGAAGTGATGATTCTTGTAGATAGATTTAGGGTGTACGAGTCTTAGCAGATGAGGCCACACAAGAAGAACCTTCCAACACACGATCTCGAGTTAACTACAACTGTTCAAGCTTTGAATTATTGGAGAAATTATTTACTGGGAGAGCTTTTTGTGGCATAAATGGAACTAAAATTCCTTAAGTACATATTTACATAGCATGATCTGAATTTGAGGCTATGAATGTGGGTTGAATACCAACATTATTTTGACTTATGTATTGCCTACATGCCTAGAAATGTAAATGTAGTGATCAATGAACTGAGTAAGAGGACTCAAATACAAGCAGTTTAGTAGGCCAATAGTGAGTGGAAACTTATATATTTTTTTAGATGCACTTGGAGGTGAAGTATGGATAGGTTTATACTTTGGTTTCATCATCATTTATGACATCTACCATACTGGATAGAGTGAGGTTGAAGTGATTATAAAATTTTGAGGGCCTATTCCTATGGGAGAGTGTGGCGGGTGAGGAAATACCTCTTGGTTGGACTATAGGTGAGGATGAGATCCTATATATCCATGGTTGGGTTTTGGTTCTAGTAGAAATATGTGAGTAGATGATGTGGGAGTTCATGACTCAGTTTGGGAAGGGAATCCTAGAATTAACAAGATGTATCATGACTTACGTCATTAGTATTGGTGGATGAGTATCAAATGTGAGGTAACTTGTTTGGTTAGGAGATGTTCTAGATTTTAGTAGGTGAAAGAAGAACATTAGAAAAAAAACTATAATTTTATAGTAGTTACATATTATTGAGTGGAAATGAGATGGCATCAGGACAGATTTCATGTTCAGTTTGTTGAGGTCGCATCAAGGTAGCGATGCAGTATGGGTTGTTGCCAAAACTCTCTTGAAGGTTTCTCATTTCCTATAAATCATGGTAAAATTTAGTGTGGATGATCTTGGGAGGTTGTATATCCATTAAATATTATGAATTCAAAGGTTCCGTCATACTATTGTTTCAGATAGGGACGCATGGTTTACATCTCATTTCTAAAATATTTTATAGAGGTAGTTGGGTACATAGATGCTTCTAAGAACAACATACCACCCTCAGATTGATGGATAGTCAGAGAATATGATATAGGTTATAAAGGACTTGTTTTAAGCATGTGTCCAATATTTTGGGGGATTTTTGGAGAGTCACATTCCCATAGTAGACTTATTCTACAATAATAGATACTAAGAGACTATAAAGATGGAACCATATGGGTATTTTCCTGGTAGGCCATACCTATCACACCTATTCTAGTTAGAGGAAGACGATTAATCTTTAATAGGACCATGTTTTAAATAGGATACTTCTGAGAATGTTCAATTGTTCAGAAAGAAGATGAATACTACACAGTCTCAAAAAAAATCTTATGGATATCAACATAGATAAACTCTAGAGTTTAAGGTCAGGGACCAGGACTTTTTTGTATCTCACTATTGTTGGGACACAATAAGTTTTGGATATATGGAAAGCTTTCACTATGCTATGTTGGGTTGTTCGAGATTTGGAGAGAGTGGGGCCGGTAACCTATCTGTTACAGCTACCTTAGAGGCAACGAACAATGCCCAAAATCTTCCATATATCTCAACTGCGCTGTTATCATTCAGACATGTCTCACACTCTATTTTCAAATAAGGTGGAGCTATAGGTATATGCATCCTTTTAAGATCATCTTTTCCAAATCATTGATAGGAGCACAATGGTTCCCCAGGGTGGTCAGTTCTTATAGTACGGATTGTGTGGAATCACAACCATTTAAAGAGATGAGAGTTGGAAGTGGGTGTTTGATTTTCATGCTTAGTGGCTTGAGTTTTCCTTATAATAATATTATCCACCCTTGATAGGGAAATTCTAAGATAAATTTATTTAAGGGGGGAATATTATTAGATCCCAGTTTTTCCCATGAGTTAAAAATTCTTCAATTTCTATCTAAATGATTTTTATGGCTTAATGTGAATACCCTTTGAGGTCATGTGGGTTTTGGGGGTGTCCAGGGCTTGTTTATAGTCTGAGACCCAAATTTTTGAAAAAATAAGGTAGGATACATGGTTAGTAGTAACCTTACGAGGCAGGCTTCCTGGTTACACCTAACCATGTGGGGATGAATAATGGGGTTATATAGACCACATGGTTTGAAGAAACTTTACAGAAGGAGGTACACACCCGTGAAATAGCCTATTAATATTTTGATAGTGGGTTGAAACATGGTTTGAACAATATTAGGAAAACCATGCACACTAACTATGTGAGGTGACCCTCCTTATAGTGAAGGGTGCATGGTTGGTGCAAGGTTTGGCCAATTGTGTGGCCAAACCGTGTGAACAAGATATTTTGGGTAAAATGAATCTTTTATTTCTTAAAAAAATATTAAATATAAATAAAATTTCACTCTTCACCCATTGGACATCCTTGGGACATTTGAGATCTCATTGAATACAAATTGATAGATTTTGGCGCTGTTCTTCCATCTGAACTCAGAATTGAGCGCCTTCAGTATCGTTGGATTTGTGCTGTTGAGTAACCCATTCCTTTTGTGTTATTCTTCATTTGACTTGGTATTAGCTGTACTATTTAAGTGCAATCTATAATTCCCTATTTTTAGTTTTTTTATATATTATTAAATTTTCTTCCAATATAAGTCAAATTAGATGCTGATACCGGATGTGCACACTACTGCAGACGTATAATAGGTAGTATAAACTTTTCCTGATTGGTTTGTCACTTTATAGATCTATATAATGTTGTGTCTCCCATTGGACATTCTAGAGTTTACCTTGAAAATTAATTGAATAAACGAATTGAATGTAATAGAACTTGTTAGGGATTACCACTAGTTTCTCGAGACTTTTTGGAGGCTGTTTCCCCAAACCAAGGTCACCAATGGGGTGTATCTATAAAATTACTATTGTCGAAGCACCCAAGGGGTGAGTGTCTGAGCTTTAATAGTTAGAGGAAGCCTAGTTATAAATTAATTGAAAATAATTGATTGATAAGGATATATTTTACCTCTATTTCATATCGATGCTTTGATTAAATGGTATATATAGAACAGTTATATGAGTGGGTAAACACATGGAATTAAATGATTGTGAGTTGATGAATTGATGAGATATGAATTGAAATGGTAGTGGATGTATTGATTGGTAAACCATATATATTTATTCAATTTAGATTTTATGGACATTTCACCCATGGGTCTTGTTTTATGGTATAAGATACCTTGAATCTATATGCTCCTTAGATCTGGATTACATAGGATTCCAAGAGAATTTCTATCCCTTAAACCTAGCTTGACGGAATCACTTTGGACACGATCTGTTGACATGTTCTTGGACTCCACCAGTTCCATTACATAGTTTCCATCGAGATGATCCTAAGACTCGACAAGGATTCCTTGGTATTCTATACCTAAGATATAGCCTTATAGGTTCTGAAACTTCTGATTATATGGAATGACCATGGTAAATGTGACACTTTTGACTATATGGATCTATAATGGTTGATTTGATATATAGATTAGAAGGAATGGTCATGGGTGATATGATATATTGTGTATACGACATGGCCATGGTGTTTATTTCCTTTTTTATATATCTTCTTTATGATAGGATCTTGACACTTGTTTTTAAGGGAGACTTGTATGGATGTACAAGATCACATGTTTGTTTAGTTTTTCTATGGGAACTTTACTTTCATTACTATCATACTTATTATACTATTCACTCTTCTTGAGATTGTATTATACAACTAAGATCTATTATAGAAACTTTGGGTCGTGACCTACTTAGATTGTATCCCACACCTTGTTTGGGATACCGTTGGTTACCTAGATAGATTATATAGATGCAGGTAGGGACCAAGGAAATCACCCATAGTTTGATGCCTAACATTTTTTCATGCTTAGAAGTATGGGAGAATGGGATTGAGGTGAGGCTTGTGATGATAGCTGGGATAGTTTTTGTCTTTTTGGTATTTTGATACCTGTATTGTATTGGGTATTTTTATACCTATTTTGGGTGATTTCTAGAAACATGACATATATAAACATTATTTTTTATATAAGAATATTATTCTAGAATTTTTTATATGTTCATTTAATTGATGTATTCTTATTATATGATTTGATTAATACTTATACTCTTTATTTTCATGATTGTTACCTCTTTGTTACACTCTGATAAAAAGGAATAGTCTCCTCAAAGACACACCCTAGTCCTCACTACTAGTTGAATGCCTTTAGAATTTGGGAAGATGTGCTTGAGACCGTGTGGAAAACTAGGATTAGGGAAATATTCAGTGGAATCTAGGTCTCGAATGTTATAGAGTTATCCACTATTGTACATGCCTTGTAATGTTAGATGCATCATTTACAGGGATATAATTTTTTGATGTACATGGACCTAAAAATCCTCAAGTACATATTTATGCAGCATAACATACATTTGAGGAATCAATGGTGGGTTGAGTACCTATAATATTTTTATTTTGATATTTCATATACTAATGGGAATATAAATGAAGGTATTAATTGTAGTACCCCTAGTTTCTGGTATGTAACCCTTTCTTGATGATTTTTATGGTTTTAACGTTAAGGGTGATGAATGGGAGTGTCAGGAGAACTTTAAATGATGTTTTGAGGAAAAGGGGAAGTCACACGGGTGGTGCACGGGTTGTCTAAACCGTGTGGCCAAACCGTGTGTAGTTGGCCCTTGAGGCAGTAGCTTCCGCACGGGCGGCACATGGTTTGTATAACTGTGCGGCCAAACCGTGCATGGAGTGTCTGCTGAGGTAGCGGTAAACACACGATTAGCACACGGTTTGGCCAATCGTGCAAGCAAACAGTGCAACCACTTAAACGAGATCCTATAAAGGTGGATCTCACACGTTTTTGCCTCTATGTGGCTCGTTTTTCTTCCTAAGCAGCCCTAACCTGGGAGTATGCTTCTCCTAAGGCTATAGAAGGTTCTCCCATCATCTCGGAGGTGATCTGAAGGCTTCTATTGGCGAATCGAAGCCGAATTCTTGAGGTATGTGATTTTTCTTCTTCGTTCTTGATCGGTTTCTTAGATCTACTTAGATGTACTTCTCCTATTTTCTCAGTTTCTTAGATCTATGCCCGTTATGGGTAGATCTAAGTGTGTGAATTCCAAATATGATGAGATTTGGTCTTGATATTTCTAGGAGAAGTGATCTAATGTGGGTTTTTGGAGAATCGACCCGGGGTTCTTGAGTGTTCTTCATTCGTTGTGGTTTCCATCAAAACCCTAAAGGTAGGAGGCTTCACTCTCAACTCCTCTTGTTAGAATTGATTATCTTAGTTTCTGGTTGGTTTATTTGAATGGTTTTGATTGTGAAAAGCATGGAATAAATATGAATTAGTGATGATTTATGGTTTTGATGTAATTGTGAAATCTTGGTGAATTATTGTGCACAGTGATTTGGATTCTTGAATTTAAAATGTTGATTTTAAATTATGGTTGCTGAAATTGTAAATGGTTTGATGAAAAATGGGTTTTCAATAAAAAGGGAGTTTTATTGAAATGGTTTGAGATTGAAATGAATTTGATGGATTTGGTTTTCAATAAAAAGGGAGTTTTATTGAAATGGTGGAATTGAAATGGTTTGAGATTGAAATGACTTTTATGGATTTGGTTTTCAATAAAAAGGGAGTTTTATTGAAATGGTTTGGAATTGAAATGGTTTTTATGGAAATGGTTTTCAATAAAAAGGTGTTTTTATTGAAAGGGTGTTTTGGCATGACCGTTGGGAATATGTGGTGTGTGTTCATGTTGCATGTACGAGGCTTGGTTGAAATATGACCTTGTGCTCGGTGCCAAAGGTGTAATTGAACATGGTAAACAATTACCTTGTGATGACTTGGTAGATTGACGAGACACCACTCATGAGTATGGAACTGTCATAATGAAGCATGCATGGTTGGTAGCATGGGTTGGGAAATGGTTGGGTATGCCAAAAAGGAATGTTTTTGAAATAGTTCTAAAGATTTTCTGGTTATTTTTCTGGAAAGTAACTTCTTGAAAAATTGGTTTAAATTTCTCTTGGAATGCCTTTGGTTATGAATGGTTTTGGAAACTTTTTTTATATTTAGTTATAAACTGCTTTTGAGAAAATGATTTATATAAATTTTTTTTATATAAATGTTGCTAACTCTTCTATCCTAGTGGCGTGAGTAGATAATTCATTGGGGAAAACCTACTACGTTTTATACTCACCCCTACTTTGGAATGTTGGTTCTTTTGTAGATGTCGTATTACGGGACATAGGTAAAGGTAAAGAATCTTATTGCTAGTGGCTTTTGGTGATACTTAGGAGATGTTGTGGAGCTTGGAGCTTGTGGAGCATAGAGTTGTAGTGTCTTTTGAGAGGCTTGAGTTGTTCATCCGCTGTGTACTTTGATGCTTTGTTTGCTCTTCCACTGTTGTGTACTTTGATGTAGTTTGATATAAATGAAGTGTTTATTAGTATTTCATTTGTTCATGCATCATATAGTGAATGTTTGGTTATAGTTGGTTTATGGGTATATTTCTTAAAGGGTAAATCATCCCCCACTTGTACTTGAAACCCTTCGGCATTTATTGTCAGCCTTTGGCTCCTTGGGGATGTCGCTTAAGGCCTAATAATGCCTCGTTGTACTCTCAAGCCAATGAGGATTAATGGGTCATTACAAATGGTATCAACTTATTCAGTCCTTGCCTAACAAGTAGTCATAAATGTTCTTGGTCTTGGAGTTGAAATTAATTCTTCTCTATTCCTTGGGTCGAAATCTTAAATAGGAGTAGGATTGTCGGAACTTGAAATGTATAGAATAAAAGGATGTAGCTAACCTGTTTATACTAAACTTCAAGTTACCAGGGTTTTGGGTACATAAGTGTTTTGGATACACTTCTTGACTGTTGGGAAATCTCATTGTCATGGGTTTAACCAATGAGATGAGCATGACATGCATTGTAGAGGAATGACTTCCCACTAGGATTTCATATCTCATTGTGAGGAATGATTTGTGATTTTGTGCAAGGTGTGAATGTTTTTGAAAAATGCAGAAATTGTTTTCAAGTAAATGATTATGAAAATAGGGTATTTGGTGTATTTTTAAAATGGGTTGATTTTCAAAAGGCATGAGGAATGTTTTCAAAAATGTTTGAACATGGGAAAAAGGATGTTTTGAAAACAATGTTGTGATAGATGATGTGATAGAATTTGAAATGCTAATCCATCGGTTGCTAGAGAGTGAGATTGACAGAGTTTGTTGTTGGTTTAGAAAATGGCACCTGGTAGGTGTCGTCAGAACCAACCCGAAGAGGCTGCAGAGAATATGGTTACACCAGAACCACATGCAAACCAAGAGCTGGTTCAGAGTATTTTCTAGGCTTTTCAGGCTGTGGATACGGGGAACTAGAGGAATGAACCAAGGCATGTGGATCATACCATCCAGTTCATGAAGCAGAATCCACCAAACTTTCAGGGTGATGCTGAACCCAAAATGACAGTTGTGTGGCTAAGTAGGATGAATCGTATCTTCAATTTCATCGGCACACCATTAGAGCTAAAGGAAAAGTTGGAGATGTATATGCCTGAGGATATTTCACGTCAATGGTGGGATTTAGCAGTGCATGCTAAATTGGATGAAGGCCTTACTTGAGATGATTTTAAAGAATTGTTCAAAAAAAATTCTACCCTCACACGTTCAAGATCCAAAAAACAACGGACTTCTTTATCTTGAAGAAGGAGAGCCTCTCTATCATATAGTATGTGGCTAATTTCATGAACTTAGTCCGTTTTTCACCAGAGGTTGTGGAAAGTGCATCGTTGAAAGCACACATCTTCGAATCGGGGATAAGGTAAGTGATTTGATCGAAGATTGCGGTGCTCTGTATTACGAATTATACAGAGATGGTGAACAAAGCGACTATTGCTGAACATGATATTTCGGTATCGATAGGAGGATGAATGATGATAACTAAGAGAAATAGTGGGAACTCAACCACTGGGAACATGAGAAAAAGTGATATCTATTTCCATGGTGTGAGTGAAAATAAGAACCAGATGGCGGGATCAGTGAACCTTCCTCCACGACCCTAGAACAAATCATGTTGCTTTCAATGTGGTTCAATTCACCACATAAAGAGAGAGTGTAAGGCGCAACCTACAGCATGTCACAATTGCAAGCAGATGAGGCATCTACAACGCTATTGTAGGAATGCCCTGAGGTTGGGTGCACATGACACTTCTTAGGCATCGCAAGAATCGTATGATTCGAAATGACAAGAACAACAGAATCACTCTCGTCAAATAGAAAAGCTAGCCATGATGATTCTCGGAATTCCATGACTCCTCAACTAGGGAAATCTCAGCAAGGAAATAAGGAGAACAATGCAGCGATGAAGCAACTGTATGGAGCTGAGCAGATGATTGTTGATGATTAGGCAGGACTATCTACAGTGAGAGGTATGATTCTTTTTAATTCTACCCTTGTGCAAGTTTTGTTTGATACTGGTACATCACATTCCTTCATTGCTTCTCATGCTGTTGACATACTATGTTTAAAACTGGAAATGATGCCTTCTGTTTTGAAATTGAAAACTCCTCTTGGTGAAAGAGAATGTCAAGACTTTGTGTGTAGAGCATGTGCTATAACGGTTGATGAAGCTGAGTTAAAATGGGACTTCTCGATGTTGGACATGGATGTCTATGATGTAATCCTGGGTATGGATTGGTTGAAAATGTTTAAGGCTCACATCGACTGTTATAGGAGAATGGTTAGTTTCACAAATGAGGACGGCATCAACCATATCTTCAGAGGAGAGAGGATGGTAAAGAAAGGTGCAGAGAGCTTGTTGGCACTAATGGTTGGAAATATCTCTTACCAACTGGCAACATTGACTTTGGCATCAATGGAATAGATTGAGGAAAATATTTTTCCAGCTGTTGTGGATCAATTTACAGATGTCTTTCCCAATAACTTCTTAGGGTTACCACCTCTAAGGGAAGTGGAGTTTACGATTGATCTCTTTCCGGGGACCAGTCCAATTTCCCTTCCATATTATAGGATGGAACCAACAGAGTTATGAGAATTGAAAGTGCAGTTAAAGGAGCTGGAAAGAAAGGGTTTCATTCGACCAAGTACTTCTCCATGGGCAGCACCGGTGTTGTTTGTGAAAAAGACAGATGGAACTCTTCGGATGTGTATTGATTATCGTATGTTTAACCAAGTTAAGATAAAGAATAGATATCCACTTCCACGCATTTATGATCTGTTTGATAAATTAAGGGGAGATCAGTGGTTCTCTAAGATTGATTTGAGATCAAGATATCACCAATTGCGAGTTCTAAAGGAGGATATTTCAAAGACATATTTCAGAAGCAGATATGACCACTACGAATATGTAGTCATGGCTTTCAGTCTAACGAATTCACCAGTGGTCTTCATGGATTTGATGAATCAGATATTTCAGCGATATCTAGATTCTTTTGTTGTGGTGTTTGTGAATGATATTTTGGTCTATTAGAAAACAAGGGTTGATCATGAGGTGCACCTGGAAATAGTGTTACAAATCTTGAGAGATCATAATTTGTATGCCAAATTATCAAAATGTGATTTTTGGGTACGGGAATTACGTTTCCTTGGCCATGTCATTTCTGAGAAAGGCGTTTCTGTTGATCTTGAAAAGATAGAAGCCATTATCTCTTGGAAACCACCAAAGAATGTGTTCGAGATACGCAGTTTTCTTGGTCTAGATGGTTACTACCTATGCATTGTGCATGATTTCTCACAACTAGCTTCACCAATGACATCTCTAAATAAGAATAATGATCTCTTCCAATGGATGGAATATAGTTATAAATCCTTTCAGGAACTGAAAGTTCTGATTACATCGGCACCTATCTTGATCTTTCCAGAATCAAGACAGGGGTATGTGGTGTATTGTGATGATTCGAGATCAGGGTTGGGTTGTGTTCTTATGTAAAGAGATCATGTGGTTTCTTATGGTTCAAGACAGTTGATGGTTCATGAGAAAAATTATCCAACACATGATTTGGAGTTAGCTGCAGTCGTCCATGATTTGAAAACATGGAGACAATATCTTTTTGGTGAGAAATTTACTGTGTTTATGGATCACAAAATCTTGAAACAAATTTTATCACCGCGAGATTTGAACTTGAGGTAAAGGAGGTGGATGGAGTATCTCTAGATGTTTGACTTTGACTTGATGTACACACCTGGAAAAGGGAATTCAGAGGTAGATGCATTGAGTAGAAAGTCATATGTTCAGTTAGCGAAAGAAGCTTCAAATGAATGGCAGTTGATGTCAGTCTTAGTCGACATGCATGTGGAATGTGAAGACCGAGGTAATGTTTCTATTTTCTTTTTAGTTACACTTGTTCCTGATTTAGTAAAGATGATCAAATAAGCACAAACATCTGATGAAAAATTTCTGGTTGTAAGTTCAAAACTCAATGGTGGGGAGACCATTAATGGATGGAAACATAATGGGGGTTCAGTTTTGTGTTTCAAAGATTGGATGGTTGTACCTATGGTTTTTTAAGAACAACTCCTTCATGCTTACTACCATTCAATATGGGTTGTACACCTAGGTACACAGAAGATGTATAAGGCATTGAAGGCACAATTTTGGTGGAGTGACATGAAAAGGAAGGTGGATAGGTTCGGCTCGCGGTGCTTAACTTGTCCGTAGGTTAAAGTAGAGAATCAGAGACCAGTTGGTAAGTTACAATCTTTACCTATCCTAGTATTGAAATGGGATCAGATAATAGTGGATTTTCTTATAGGTCTTCCATGAATGGTCCGGAAACACGATGCCATTTGGGTGATAGTGGATCGTCTAACTAAGTCAGCCCATTTCATCCCTATTCGTGAAACCCATATGGTGGAAGATCTTTCAAAAATATATATATGAGAAGTGGTAAAGAGGCCTGGTGTATGAGTGTCTATAGTCTCATACAAAGATACAAGGTTCACATTTCGTTTCTAGAAATCATTACAGTAAGCCCTCAGAACTCAGTTGACTATGAGCACGGCATATCATCCCCAGATGGATGGGAAATCTGAGTAGATGATACAAATGTTGGAAGACATGTTGCAGGATTCTGTCATGGATTTTGGGGGCTCATGGGTGGAGCATATACCCTTAGTGGAGTTCTCATACAATAATAGCTATCAAGCCTTTATACGCATGGCTCTATTTGAAGCATTGTATCAGCGTCCTTATCATTCTCCACTATGATGGGTGGAAATGGGTGAAACATTACTAGTCGGGCCAAGACTTGTCCAAGAGACAATAGAGAAGATCCATTTGATTAGAAAGAGGATGGAGACGAATTAGAGTTGTCAAAAATATTATGCCGATCACCGTCAAAGACCATTTTCGTTCATTGTGGGTGATCATGTCTTCTTGATTATCTCTACAAGGCTTGGACATCGTCGTTTCGGGAAGCAGGGAAAGTTATCTCCCAGATACATTGGCCCTTTTGAGATACTGGAATGAGTTGGAGAGGTGACATATCAGTTGAAATTACCACCATGGTTTAGTTTGGTGCATAATGTCTTCCATGTATCTCAATTACAAAAGTATCAGCCTGATCCTGACCATGTGATCAGATGGGATCACATTGACCTAGAAATGGATGATTCATTGATACATATCCCAGTACGAATTGTGGATAGGAAAGATAAAGTCTTTCATGGAAAAATCATTGGTCTAGTTCGGGTTTTATGGCAGCATGGTCAAATTCTGGAAGAGACCTGGGAACGTGAGAAGGAAATGAAAGAACAGTGTTCAAAACTCTTTCAGTTGGGTGAAGGTTTTCTACATTCCGAGGACGGAAAGACCAATGGTGGGGATAATTTAGTACCCTCGTTTTCTGGTATGTAACCCTTTCTTGATGGTTTTTATGGTTGTAAAGTTAAGGGTGATGAATGGGAGATTCGGGAGAACTTTAAACAATGTTTTGAGGCAAAGGGGAAGTCACACGGGCGGTGCACGGGTTGTCTAAACCGTGCGGCAAAATTGTGCGTAGTTGGCCCTTGAGACAGTAGCTTTCGTACAAGAGGAACATGTTCTGTCTAACCATGTGGCCAAACCATGCATGGAGTGTCTGCCGAGGCAGTGTCTAACACATAGTTAGCACACGATTTGGCCAACCGTGTGAGAAAACCGTGCAGCCACTTAAACGAGATCCTATAAAGGTGGATATCACATGTTTTTGCCTCTATGTGGCTCGTTTTTTCTCCTAAGAGGCCCTAACATAGGATTTTTCTTCTCCTAAGGCCAGAGAAGGTTATCCCATCATTCCAGAGGTGATCCGAAGGCTTCTATTGTTGAATCGAAGCTGGATTCTTGAGGTATGTGATCATTCTTCTTCGTTCTTGATTGGTTTCTTAGATCTACTTAGATCTATTTCTCCTATTTTCTCAGTTTCTTAGATCTAATCCCATTATGTGTAGATCTAAGTGTTTGGATTCAAAATATGATGAGATTTGGTCTTTATCTTTCTAGGAGAAGTGATCTAAGATGGGTTTCTGGAGAATCAACCAGGGGTTCTTGAGTGTTCTTCGTTCGTTGTGGTTTCTGTCAAAACCCTAAAGGTAGGAGGCTTCACTCTCTACTCCTCTTGTTATAATTGATTGGATTAGTTTAAAATTGGTTTATTTTAATTGTTTTGATTGTGAAAAGCATGGAATAAATCATCTTTAGTGATGATTTATGGTTTTGATGTAATTGTGAAATCTTGGTGAATTATTGTGCAAAGTGATTTGGCTTCTTGAATTTAAAATGTTGATTTTAAATTATGGTTTTTGTAATTTTAAATAGTTTGATGAAAAATGGATTTTCAATAAAAGGGCGTTTTATTGAAATGGGTTGAGATTGAAATGACTTTGATGGATTTGGTTTTCAATAAAAAGGGAGTTTTATTGAAATGGTGGAATTGAAATGGTTTGAGATTGAAATGACTTTGATGGTTTTGGTTTTCAATAAAAAAGGAGTTTTATTGAAATGGTTTGGAATTGAAATGGTTTTGATGGAAATGGTTTTCAATAAAAAGGAGTTTTTATTGAAAGGGTGTTTTGGCATGATTGTTGGGAATATGTGGTGTGTGTTCATGTTGCATGTACGAGGCTTGGTTGAAATATGACCTTGTGATCGGTGCCAAACCTTTAATGTCACAATGATAACTATATGTATAAGGCTTGGTTGAAATATGACCTTGTTCTCGGTGCTAATGGTGTAATGGAACATGGGAAACAATTACCTTGTGACGAATTGGTAGATCGACGAGAGACCTCTCATGAGTATGAAACTGTCATAACGAAGCATGCATGGTTGGTAGCATGGGTTGGGAAATGGTTGGGTATGCCAAAAAGGAATGTTTGTGAAATGGTTCTAAATCTTTTTTGGTTATTTTTCAAGAAAATTTGTTTAAATTGCTCTTGGAATGCCTTTGGTTATGAATGGTTTTGGAAACTTGTTTATATTTAGTTATAAACTACTTTTGAGAAAATGTTTTATATAAAATGTTTTTATATAAATGATGCTAACTCTTCTATACTAGTGGTGTGAGTAGGGAAGTCATTGGGGAAAACCTACTAAGTTTTATACTCACCCCTTCTTTGGCACGTTTGTGCTTTTGCAGATGTCGTATTCCGAGACATAGGTAAAGGTAAAGCATCTTATTGCTAGTGGCTTGTGGTGATGGTTGGGAGATGTTGTGGAGCTTGGAGATTATGGAGCATGGAGTTGTAGTGTCTTTTGAGAGTCTTGAGTTGTTCATCCGCTGTGTACTTTGATTCTTAGTTTGGTCTTCCATTGTTGTGTACTTTGATGTAGTTTGATATAAATGAAGTGTTTATTGGTCTTTCATTTCTTCATGCATTATATAGTGAATGTTTGGTTATGGTTGGTTTATGGTTTTATTTCATAAAGGGTAAATCATCCCCCACTTATACTTGAAGCCCTTCGGCATTTATTTCCAGCCTTTGGTGCCTTGGGGATGTCTCTTAAGGCCTAGTAATGACTCGTTGTACTCTCAAAACAATGAGGATTAGCGGGTCATTACATCAATGCATTGATTAGGAGGACTTAGATACAGGCTGTTCAAGTGGATAATAGTGATAGGAAACATATGACATTTATTTCAGATATGCACTTGAAGGTGCAAGATGGAAATTTAATGACTATTCTCTCACCCTTGAATGTGACTTACACTCTTTTGGATAGAGTGAAGACAAGACAATTATCAGATGTTAAAGTCATAGTCCTATAGGATAGTGTGGTAGGTGAGGAACCACCTCATAGTTGAATTGTGGGTGAGGATGAAATTATACATATTCATGCTCACATTTGGGTTCCAATAGATATATATGAGGAGATAATGCAAGATTTTCATTCCTCATCTTGGTCATAACATCTCGGTGTAACAAATATGTATCAATATATACATTTCTAGTGTTGGTGGCCAAGTGGAAATGGGATGATGTTGTGATGGATTTCATGAATGGATTTCGGAGGTCAACTTAAGGTAGTGATGTTGTTTTGGTTGTTCTATACAGGTTCATGAAGGTCACCCATTTCTTGATGATCAGGGAGACCTTCATAGTAGATGACCTTGGGAGATTGTATATTTTGGAGATTGTGTACCTTCATAGGGTTTCTCATACCATGTAATCAGATAAGGACTTCTGATTTATGTATTGATTTTTGGAAAGGATTAAAGAGGGTGTTGGGAACATAAGTTCTTCCGAGCACAACATACCACCCTCAAAATGATGGCCAGTCAGAGTTCACTATACAGGTTCTCAAGGACATGCTTAGATAATTAGTCCTTGATTTCAAGGGATCCTGGGAAAGACTTATAAACCTGGATGAATTCGACTAAAAAGTAGTTATCCTAAAACTATACCGAAGGAACCTTATGATGCATTTTATGATAGGAAATTCTGATCACATCTATATTAGTTAGAGTTAGGATAAGTAGCTCTACTCAGACCTCATCTCATTCCAAGACTTTAGACGAGGTCCAGTTGATAAGAAAGCATATGGATACTGTAAAGTCTAGATATAACTTCTATGTAAATTGACATCGATGACCTATAGAGTTTGAGGTTGGGGATCATGTCTTTTTACATATCTCACCAAGGCTGAAAAACAGATGTATTAGGAGACAAGGTAAGATTTCACGATGATATGTGGGGCCTTTCTAGATTTTGGAGAGTTTCGGGTTGGTACCCTATCTTTTGTAGTAACCTCATAGGTACTTATCCATGCCACACATCTTCCATGTATCTCTACTATAATGTTATCACTAAAACCCATATCATACTCTTCATCTGAATGATGTTGAGATATAGGAAGATGTGTCCTTCAAGGATCATTCTATTCATATCTTTGGTTGGAGAAA
Organism: Viscum album; assembly: GCA_963277665.1. Lineage (NCBI taxonomy): Eukaryota > Viridiplantae > Streptophyta > Magnoliopsida > Santalales > Viscaceae > Viscum > Viscum album. The sequence goes on along the minus strand of OY728131.1, from coordinate 1,529,571,000 downwards.
GAAGGCACTCTTAGACTGGTCAATTCCTCTAGTATGTGTGCTATGGAATCACAACCGTCTAAAGGATGAGACTTGGGAGTGGGAGGAAAAAGTACGTGCTCAGTGGCCTGAGGTGATTCTTTACCACCCTTGGAAAGAAAATATGGGGATTAATTGATTTAAAGGAGGAATATTGTAAGATCAAATATTTTTCTATGTGGTATTAATCTCATTAAATTCATTTAAATTTTCTTTTTTTACCTTTTTTGAATTCCTAATGATGTCACATGAGTTTATGGGGTGTCCAAGGCTTGTATGAATCCCAAATACCAGGTTTTTAGAAAAGGAATCCATGACACATTGTTAGTAGAAATCGTGTGACCTAAGCCACATGGTTTTGAGTAACCATGTAGGTTTGAAAAGATATTATCATAGGGTACATAGTTTTTCCTAACCATGCTCTTAGTGCCATATTCTTGTGCGTGGCCACCTGTAATTTTTAATAGAGAAAAAAAATGCATGGTCACTACATGGTTTGTATGACTGTGATCCATAACCGTGTGAGGGGTGGCAGGGGATAGAAGAATATGGCACATTTTGTGGACGGTTTTCCAAACAATGATCAGGTACTAACTGGTTCCCTATTGAGGCAGTGAGGGTTACACTATTGGTGCATGGTTTGGAAAACTGTGCATCCAAACTGCGAGAATCGATAAAAATGATGAAATGAAAAAATTTCTCCTAAATTATCTTAATACCTAAATATTTTTCCTCCTTTCATTCTATTGGATAAAGGAGAGAATTTCCTCCCATGAAGATCTCCAATCATAGACTTGGTTCTTGATTCTCCATCCAGACTTGGATTCAATAAATTTTTATCTCATTGGATCTATGTTGGTAAGTTATTCAATCATAATTATCCTTTCATCATTTTTCATAGTCTCAAAAGATTTATTTTTGTGGAAGATAATTTTCCTTATTGCAATGGTATTCATTAATTTCTTCATTTTCTTCCAACCGGTCTCGATTTAAGAGTTGATACTAGATTAGTTTTCTACAAAATTTATGAATTAGGTGGTATATACCACTCCCTCAAGGTTTGGTGTTTTGCATTCCTTGTTTTCATTTTTCCACATTCCAGAATTTCAAGAATTTCCCAAAAATTTAAATGAATTTCTTGATTAAATTATTTGGGACTAGGTTAGGTTGCTCACTAGTACCATTTTATGTTCGTAGGTCGATCACCTCAAGCCATTAAACTATTAAGGCATATTTATGTATTTTACCCATGATATAACACCCAATTTGGTGTGTGTATGCCCGCCAGCTTTATTGGGATCCTTAAAAAATTGTATAATAATTGAATGAATGAATAAGAGAAGGTTATGTCTCCTTACCATGTGATTACATGAATGGTAAATGTGGAATTCATTGGTTTAATGAGTTTTTATGGAAAATGTGGAATGAGTTTGATGAACTTATTATTTATTTATTATTATTAAATAAGATTCAAAATAGTCGAATTTATTGATTATGGAAATAGATGTCATGTACATTTTTACTCCTCATATTGTAATTCTATAGGATTCCATGGAAATTTCTACTCCATGGATCTTGATAATGGTAGTGGATGCCTTGGACATTTCTTCTCATTGTATCTTGGTTCCATTGGGTTCTATGAAAATTTCTACTCCTTGGATTCATATTGATTATGGTAGTGAATTATTGGGATATTTTTACTCCTAAGATCATAATTACATATAATTCCAAAGACATTGCTACCCCTTGTATCCGTATTATGTGGAATCACCATGGACATGCTATGTAGATATGCTCCTTGAGCTCTACCCAAGTCTTTATTGGGTTTCAATTGAGATGCTACATGAATTCGATGAGAATTCATTAGTCTTTTATACCTTTGATATGACCCTTTATGGTTTGACACTTGATTATATAGCGTCTATCATTTTAGATGTTATACACTTGATTACACAACATATATGCTTTTAATATTTCTCAATTATTATAGATAGCCTTGGTATGTGAATATGATTTCAGTTGTTAGACTAGATAATATCACACTTGTTTTAGGATTTATAGTAATCCTGTGATTACAATTTCATGATTATTGTTCATAGGGAGCCATGTCTAGCTATACTTGATCACTTTTAAATATGAAACCTTACTCTTAGTACTATTATACTTGTGATATACTAAATACTTCTTCACAGTTCATACAAATACTGAACAAGTTATAGACACCATTGGTGGTGTCCCACTTAGTGTTATCTCAAACTCTTTTCAGGCCACTGTTAGGCACCTATAAAATATAATGGTTGTAGGTAGAGACCAGGGAAATCAACCAATTTATGATTCTTGATTTTATTGTTTCATATTATTGGTGATGAACAAGATCTATCTATGCTTGTGAGGGTATCTAGAGATAATAACTTTTGGTCTCTTTGTCCTTTTGATACATGTATTTTACTGGATGCCTGTTTCCATGTATTACCTATCATTTTTATATACACATGAAATTATCATCATATTGTACATTAAATTTTATTTTATTATTTTCTATTATAGTATTTTAGATGTTTATATTCTATATCAGATTTATATTATGATTTTTCTAATTAACTTTCTTGAGATACCACTACATTACTCTGATCACGAGGGTATAGTCACCCCACTAGAACACCTTACACTGTAGATTCTAGTTGATAGCCTCTATATTATAGGGAGGTACATATGAGTCCATGTGACCCACCCCCTCGAGGAACGATTTATTATCTCTTGGATCAAGATGTTACAGTTTGTGTTGGGTGCTCGGTCGTGGGAGAGCATTGGTGGGTGAGTTGATGATATTATTTTATTAAAATAAACTAATATCCTCCCCATCCCTTTATCATATTAATCAAAGAGATATAAGAAGATACCACATGCATTATGGATGAAATGAGGCTGAATCAAGGATAAGAGTTACTGAAGATCCCTATTTTTGATGTATATCCTCATTAAATCGAGCTGCAACGACCTCCGAGTATCGTATTGAAACCAAAACTTTGACACTTCGCCATGAGTTATGTAGATTTGCGATTTATGTCCTGATCCACCTTTTCTGTGTTGTTTTATATTTTTAGATCCCTTATAAAACTTTTACTAATCCCCTGGGGGTAGATATGAGGGTTTCAGTGGAAACTGAGGCTTTCTGGGAAGCTCACAAAGAATTTCCATTTGGAATTCCAAACCACATAGTGTGAAGTGATGGGTCACAATCTATGTACTTTTTACATTTAGGGAATATGAGATTTTGGGGACTACAATCTATGCACCATGGATACACTCCATGTATTGATCCCATATCGGGTGGTCGAGGGCCAGGGCTAGGGATGCTATGTCATGGGACACGGCTATTTTCTAGTACATGGAAAGAGTACACGGACAGGAGGTGTAGAACACATGCATAGGTTGAGGACACATCCAAGGGACTAGGTGATGTGAGACTCATTGTGTACACCCTATACACACTTTGTAAAGCCACATGGATAGAAAATCCATTTGGAAGAGGATATTACTAGGTGTTCAGGCGGAGTCATAAGCCATGTGAATCTTAGTACATGCCATGTACTATTCTTGAGAAATTACACCTACCATGTCTAATTATTTAGGGATCATATTTAGGCATGTGAGTAACCTATATTGAGTCATTTTCTATATATAATGTGATGGTAGAGTTCATGGTGGATTTTATGTACGATGTAGTGTGATTCTATCATGATGCTGTAGTAGAGGTGATTGATCCTTAGTAGTGATCTGGGTGGATCATAAGAGATCTTTCAAGGTTGGTACCCATACCTTCTTCCATTGGATACATAACCCCTATACTTCTTATGATAGTAGAGAAATACTCCCCAACTATCCAGGTGTAGGTACCCTACTCGTGGTAGTTTTATGATGTGAGGTGTGATGACCATGATGCTTCTTCAAGCAATGTGTGACCTATGCTAGAGATTTGTTTGTATTATCAAAGATATGTTGGGACATGTACTCTCCTATCTTACTAGGATGTAGGTTTCTATTATCACTTGGTTTGGTAGATATGAAACTCCCCCAAAGTGGGTGTGTATCCTCCAACCATGGAGTAGTTCTCCTGGGGTCAGTACACCCCTATCAGACTAGGGTGTGGGTCCTCCATATCATTTGTGTAGACGGAGACACATATTACCATTAAAATCTAGGAAGGGGCCATCCATAATCATTTTTAGATAGATTGAGTACTCCCCTTTAGTGCCAGGGTGTAGGTGCTCTATCCATGTATTTGGTACTCCCCTAACGTTCCAGGGTGCTGGTCCTCCATATGTGATGTTATGGAAAAGTCGGTACTCCAATGTTGTACCAGGGTAAGGGTCCTATATTCCGAGTTTGTTACTCACATTTCATTTCAGGGTATGAATCCCCCATTATGATCATATAGTTAGATATAGAACTTCTCTATATATAGGGTGTGACTTCTATATCTATGAATTTTTACTCCTCCATCATCAAGAAATGACTGTGGTGTGAGTCCCTCCTTTCTATCTTTAGAGAGGATTCATGTGGTGTATATCTTAGAGAATTTCTTCCTTGGATGTGTGTAGTGGAAAGGGTCGGGTAGCTCTACTTGGGTTTATATGATCTTTCATAGGGCTCAGATAGAGATGATATGAACTCTGTTACTGGGCATGGGAGTCAGACCAAGATAGATGTTCCTGATAGAGTGTGTTCTCTTGGATGAGTTCCATCAGGGTTTTTAGGGAATTTCTTGATGATATATATCTCTTGGATGAGTTCTATATAGGGTATTAGGATGATACATGATGATTTTTAACTCTATAATAAGCCATTTTAGATTGAAGGAATCATGGAGTGAGATATCCTAGATGAGATATACCTTTGATCCTTGAGTGTAATCCTCTGGATGGCTTTAAGGTTGTGACCTCATGAGACATGGAGTCTCATACCAATATATCTAGGTGATTCTAAGATTAATTATTATGTTTTCACATATATTGGGTGATACACCATATAGATTGAGTTTACTAGTCTTGTACAATAGAGGTTTGGTCAAGATAGAGTTTCTTGTTCTATCACTCTTGGGTTCCCTTTGGCTTGGGTAAAGTGTACAATTTTCTTTTAGTTTCTCCCTTTTATTTTGGGATTTTGGGGTTCCTAATCGTTATTTTTATGCTCACCCCTATATGAAATTTTTCCACACATGTCATGTCTTGTGCAGATGACAAGCCTTTCAAAAAAGTCACAAGAGGACCTAGAGAAGGCGAAGCTAAGAGAGCTATATAGAACAAAGTGTGTTTCTAACAACCTAAGTTTTTATAAATAAATTTTGTGACATCCTAAACCTTGATTCCACTAAAGGTGAAGTGATCCTGATTGGACACATGGGCTCATGTTCATCTCCCTGAATGCCAAAGGATGCCGACTAGTAGCGAGGTCCAAGGGTGTGTCTATGGGGAGACTATTCCCTCTTTAAAAAATTTATCACAAAATATAAATATGATAATATAAAGTAGATAGTGTAAGAAATATGACAATATCCATAATGCATAGCAGAAGAAGACTGAAGTAACAAACAACTAAAACAACTAGAATAACTAATATAAACATACAAAAGTTGATGATGATATGTCATGTATCTTGAAAGCTGGAAAAAAGGTATACAAAACAATACAAGCAGGATAAAAGAAAATAGAAAAAGAAACCAAAAACTATCCAAGAATCTAGATCTCCATCTTAGTAATCTACTACCATCTCCATCCTACAACAAAAATAAACCAAGTGTATGAAGCTACCCGCTTCCATTTGTTAACACATTCATACATGTCGTCTTCCTAGGTACTAATGGAACTCATATAGAGTGTGATATAAATCTCATTAGGACACCAAAAATGGTGTTCATAACATCCTATTAGTTTAATAAAAACTGAATGGTGAATAAGAATTCATATATAAAAGTCAAGAAATATAGTAATATAAATACCCAAGTACCTACTTCATCCCTTGGAAGGTGTAAGAACATGTAACCAGTTCATTTTTTAATTAAGTTTCAGTTTATATAATTAGGTCTCATGAGGCATAATCGGAACTGAAATCACCTCATGATAGTAATAGTATAGGTTCCAAGATATAACAAGGCAACATGATGATAATAATTATAAATGGGTTCCAAGGTAATAACCAAGGAAACTAAGACCACATGGGTCACCAATTCAGTAGTAACTATAGCCTGGATAAGGGGTAAGAGTGTAATCCAAGGAGAATCATCCAAAAAATTCCAAAATAGTTATGATTTGACAGAGTCCAGGGAATACATCCAAGGTAAAAAGGGATACAAAAAAGCTAGGCCCAAGGATGTAACCAAGGAACCACATGTCTATAGAAGCCATGATGTATCCAAAGAGTGTATCCAAGGATTCATATAATAGTAAAGGAGGGGTCCTATGGTGTCATACCGGGCATCCACTGATAGATGAGGATCGGGTTCCAAGGTGGGTCTCGACCAAGGAAACTGATACCCTTAAATCAGAATGACGTCTACGAGTGATCAAGGCATTCCCTTGGGAATCCAAATGATAACTTGAGTCTTAAAATTTCCCATAATGATTTCAATGTCCATGTATTTAATTTTTAACCTTATATTATATTCATTTTTAAGTAAAGGCCATGTGAATGTCATGCCATTTATTAGTTAAGAGGTTCAGACCGTTCTTTTCATTAGTGTGATAAGGCCAAGGTTATGTAATAATTTAAGTCATTTGACATTCAATTAATTTACCTTTAATAACATTAAAAGGATATTATAATGATGAGAAACCACTTGAATTTCATTTAATATAAACTAGTCCAAGTCATATACATACCATATAATTTCAATTTGCATTTAAAAGTAATTAATCAAGTGAATTACTTACCTTAGGTGGTTCAAGTGTTAATCAACATGGTACTATACATTTTACAATTAAATAGTAATTTAATTAAGGAAGTATTACAATTATAATGGTCAAGATCAAGGCACACCCGAACAGTGGATCAAACATGTTAAAACACTAGAAACCCAATTATGGCACATCACCCAGCATGGAGTGGTTGAAGTTGTGGAAATAACCACAAAAGTTGAATAGAAAGTATATAAAGGGTCATAGAACATGGTACTAATGATTTTAATCATGATATATAAATTCAATAGATGATGCTTAATGAAATCAGTGTGACGATATGATAATTTATAAAATGGCAGAAATTGAGGGATGGGTTACAGACCACATAACTTAGGCTCATACAACTCTCCTTTTCCAGTATCAACCTATAATTTAGCCTGAATTAGAGTAGATATGAATAATGGATCAATTACTTTAAATTGGATCATATAAGCCTGTATCTAAATAGATTCGTAGATAGGAAGAATAGTGATATAAGATTAAAAAGGAATTGAGAACGTACCAGTGTAGATCCAATGATATGAACAATGATTGAATTGAAGTTCAAATGGAAGCTAGATCTAAAAATATTAAATAGAGGGGTTTTGGCATCAAAAGAGTGAATTTGGGAGGGGATATCTACTATAAAGAAAGTGAGAAAGAAGGTTCGGATTTAATTAAGTCATTAAGAGAAATTTGGTAATTTCACCCATTTTTTTCCTTCCCACGGTTTGGCCACATGGTTAGAAAAACAATGCAAAAAATGTGCATGGGAATCGGTTGGAAGGGGAACACCACATAGTTAGGAAAAAAAGTTAGGGAAACCATGTGCCAAATATATGAAATTCCTCTATAATTTTTCTTCAACATTTCACAGAGCCATGAAGACCAAGTCACATGATTAAGAAAAACCAAGCACTCACCCGATGCTCACTTTCTAGTCTCATATAGTTTAAACAAACCATGTGTCCTTCCTCACATAGTTTAAAATAACTATGTGACATGTATATTCTCCGAAAAGGCCAAGTTATGAGCTCCGAACAAGCCCCATTCACCCATTATAACTTCACCAATTCATTAGGAATCCAATTTAGGTCCATGAAAGAGAATTTGACAGAAGTTTAAAGGATCCATACCTGATTCAAAAAACAGGTCCTTATAGTCTTCCTCTCCTAAAGGAACTCATCTGTGATTTCACCTTCCAAGGGTGGAGAAACACTATCTGAGAACAACTCTAGCCACTGGGCATGTACGTCAGCCTCCCACTCCCAAGTCTCATCCTATACATGGATGTGCTACCATATCATGTGTAATAGAGGGATATAATGACCTTGGAGATCCTTCGTGATTTGGTCAATGATTCATATAGGATACTCTTCAAAAGAATCATCAACATCTAACTCAAATTTCTCAAGATCAAAAGTATGAGATAGTTCGACATGATATAGGTGATGTTGTGAAACATGGAATCCATCGTGCATGGTATGGTACCTGTGAGGTAGTAAAAATCGATAGGCCATCAAATGAAATCTTTCTAATATTTCAAAAGGCCCAAAAAAGCATGGTGACAACTTCCTTTATCTCTGTATCCATATATTCCCTATCCTTGGTGATACCCATAGGAAAACACAATCCCTGACCTAGAACTCAAGAGTTCATCGATAATGATCAACATATAATTTATTTTATACTGACCAGTAAACATATGGTTCCTGATAAGCTAAACCTACTACGAAGTCTCCTGTATGATATAAGGACCTAGTAGGGTTGCCTCACCTACCTCTATCTAGCATAGTGTGAATGACACAACCTACCATACAAGGCCTCAAAAGGATCCATTTGAATCGTCACATGAAAGTTATTATTATAGGAGAACTTGATGAGAGGAATATGCTTCTCCCAATAACCTATAAAATCAAGGATTCATGCTCATAGCATGTTTTCTAGAACCTGTATCATCCATTCAGACTGTCTATTGGTCTAAAGATGAAAAGTTGTTCTTAGAATCACCTGTGCACCCATAACTTTCTACAACCCCTTCCAGAAACATGATGTAAAGAGAGTGTACCTATCTGAAATGATAGTATGAGGGTCACCATGTAGTCTAATGATCTCAAAAAACGTATAGTATTCCAAGATCATCAAATGAGAAAGTCTCTTAGATAGTAATTAAGTGTGATACCTTTGTCATCCAGTCAATAACTACCCATACAACGTCGCTACCTCTAGGCGATCTAGGTAAGCCAACTAAAAAATCAATGAAAACATCTCCCCATTTCCATTTTGGTACTAGAAGTGGCTATAACAATACTTTAAGTCTCTGGTGATGAAACTTCACCTAATGACATTTGAAAAAACAAGTGATAAACCCTTCTATTTGACATTTCATCCCAGGACACCAATACTGGCATCACATATCTTGATACATTTTGGAGATGCATGAATAAGCTACCCACTGAGAATCATGGGACTCTTCATATTCTCAAGGAGGGAAGAGGTAACTGTCAAGGATGAGATATAGGACTACTCATGAATATCATGAAACTCTAGATTTAGCATAGAGAAAAGGGTCATTTATTTCTATTTGTCACTATCTTCCCATATAGATTGTTCCTGATTTTTCCGACTCAGCGCATCAGCTAATATATTGCCTTTTCCAGGCATATATGAAAGCTCAAAATCAAAGTACTAAAGATATTTGAACCATATTTTTTATTTTTTATTCAAGTCACTCTATGTAATGATATATTTGAGTCTCTTGTGGTCTATTTACAACACAAAGCACTCAACCACTAGATAATGTCTTCAATAACGTAAGTCATGAAAAACTTCTACTAGATCAAGGTTGTGTGTTAGATAATTTCTCTCATGAGGCCTCAACTAACAATATTCATATGAAATAACTCTATACCCCTACATTAGCACTACTTATAGGCCAATTACTGATGCATCACACAAAACTATATAGCTTCTTCCTGGATTTTGTAGAATCAGAATAGGCGCGGAGACAAGATTCCATTTCATCTGCTAAAATGATTTATTGCACTCTTCTAACCAAATTTAATTTACACCCTTCTTTGTATGACCATTAAGAGGTTAATTAATGTGTGAAAAGTCCTATATAAAATTCATGTAATATCCATCCAACCCCAAAAACTATGTATATCAAACACATTCTTGGGATAATCCTAAGAAACCAAAACATTCTTCTTCTTTGGGTCTGTAGAAACTCCTAATTTCGAGATAATATGACCCAAGAAGAAAACTTTTTAAATCTAGAAGTGGAACTTATTAGGCTTGGCATAAATCTGATTCTATCTCAGTGTAATCATAATGATATCTAGGTTATTATCATGGTCTCTATGAGTGTGAAAATACACTGATATGTCATCCAAAAATACTATGAAAAAGGAATGTAGATAAAGATGAAAAATATTATTCATCATAACCATGAAAATGGTGGGAACATTCGTAATACTAAACAAAATAACAAGGTACTCATGTAGACTATAACTGATATAAAAATCTGTATGAGGTATGAATGACAGATTGAATCACACTTGATAAAAGCCCAATCTCAGTTCAATCCTAGAGAAGACCCTATTTTCCTTGAGCTGGTCAAAGAGGTCATCTATTTGAGGAAGTGGATAGTAGTTCTTGATCGTAAGATTTTTAAACTATCTGTAATCCATGTATAGAAGAAGGTTCCCATATACCTTCTTGGGGAAAAGTATGGGAGAACCCCAAATGGAAGTGTTGGTACATTTAAAACCTTTTTCCTCAAGATTCTCTAACTACTGCTTGAGCTCCTGGAGTGTAACACCCGAGAATTTTATGTTATATAAATCATCAAAGGAATATTTTTCTACACAACACTTGCTTGGCTTTCTTTACACGAAATCGCGACCTTCCTCGATAGCTTGCGCCGTACGCAATACCGAGTTTCACTAAACAACGATATGCTATTAAAATATTATTAAAACTAGCCGTTATGAATAGTAATAACCACTTTTTGAAATTTTATAAATTTTATTTTTCAAAATGGACTTCATTTTTGGATTCGGAATATCGAAATTAGCCTAGGGTGAAATTTTGGTATTTTTCTGAAAACTTTCAATTTTTGATGAATAGTGAAACCACTAAGTGGTAGTTAAAAAACTGAATTTTTATCATAAAACCTAATTTTACCACTTCTGTGAGTGGAATTTCAAAAATCCGAGAGACACGGTTGATGTCAGTAAGTAAAATGTGGTTCAATGAGATGAAAATAATTTTTTGGTGAATAGTAACTTTCTACTTTTTTTTACCACGGTAAAAAGTAAATAGGGTAATTAAGGGTAAAGATGATATTATTATTACCCTAACACATGTCCTAATTCTATTGGATAAGTGTAATTCGACCAAATCCCAGCTTAGGAATAAAATATGACCATTTAGGCCCACTTGGATTAGATTAGGACATTTATTATTAATTTATTTAAAGAAGGGTTAAAATAGTTAAAATCAAAGTTTAATAAGTAAATAATTTTTAATATGGGTTTATACATAATATAAATTCGACTATAAATATTAATTAGAAAGATAAAAATATTTCCTACATAATGGTATTTTATTTGTAATTTTTAGACATTAAATAATTTAATTTATTTATGACACAATGATGATGTAGTAATTATCTTATTAATGAAATATTGAAATAATTGATGCTATAAACACCAAAATAAATGTAATTTGAGACTTTTTATGAATACCACTAATTTTATAGGTTAACATGACATGTTAGTATTTATTTAATTAACTTGGTTCGAACTAATAATTCTGTTATGATTTTCAAAAAAATCAATTACTAAATAGTGTCAAAATTGACATAAAATAGTTTTTAAAACAAATATTATATTGGTAATTGTTATTTTATTCCTAAAAATCTAAGGTTCGGCCAAATGACTTAGATAAGGTTATATATATTAATAATAAACAACTTGGGGTTCGTTTGGCTGATTATAGTAAGTTTATTAACATTATAGTATAAGAACACAAGAAGACATGGTAAAAGTAAAATTATTTAACTTAATGTTAAATCTAAATGATAAGGTTAAAATAGGAACCTAAACTTGTATAAATTCTATTGGATGAGAGTATTTAGACCCATCCCCACCTTAGCTTCAAAATATATCAATTTGGAGCTATTTAAAACCGAACTTGACTTTATAATAAAATAATAGTTTTAGTTATTCCAAAGGTGCCCCTCTCCTCCCTTATAAAAGGACACCTCCTCCCCCTCTTCCTCACACCACTTTGAGCCTTCAAGCTCGGCCAAACCCTGCCAATTTCTCCTATCCACTTCCCTAGAGACATCCTAGAGGTTCTGGTCTTCTTCAAAGACCAATTTTAGTTCCCTAAAAGAAGGTCTCAAAGAAGCACTTCAAAGAAGAGGTAATGTCCGTTACCGATTCTTTCATCTTTATTTCTTCTTCCACTTCTTCTTCTTTAGTTTTTTCATTATGAAGTAATAACATCAGTATCAATCATATACTGATATGTTATTATAAGTATTAAACAACCCTATTTCACCATCTATCCATCCTACGGAAAAAGAAATCACCGCGCGTGCGTACGTATGGAATACCGTCTCCACGCTGTGGTGTAATCTATTTTCCACCACCACCTTACTTGGATGGGTATAATGGTGTAAATAATGACTATATATGACTATTATAAAGTGATATTGATTCTGAAATAGTATACATATACTCCAATACAATTCCACGATCATAGGAACGATATCATCACTCGTGCGTACGTACGGAATACCGTCTCCACGATGTGATGCGACTCGTTCTACATGATCTTCATTTCATAATGATTATATAAATGAATTGTATGAATGAATATGATATATATTAAAATAATACCATTCTGGAAATGAGGTATCTATAACCTATAGAAAATAATAAGAATTTATTCGACAAAACACGCATAAGAACAAAAAGTTATAAACACCCGAATAACATGTAGCAATGAAATATTACTACTAAGAAGCTAAGAATATGACCATATATGATATCATAAAAAAAAGTATGATTCTGGAATAAGTCAATAACATTATTTAAATCATTATACAGGAGGTTCAGACACTTACAAAGCAAGTCAGACCTAAGATAAGGGAAATATCACAATCTCATTTTTATCCGAGATTGTTTATACTTTGGCATTTACTGGGGTGTATTTTATCATACACAACCATGTTTCCTCAATATGTAATATTTTTTCCATCCACCTACAATTGTTTAAATCCAATTTTTCCCTTCGGTGAGTTTTTAGTAAAAGATATGAAAGGAATATTTTGTCGTTTTTCGTACGAGGTACTTTTTGACTTTTCCGACAAAAGTACGAAGAATGTTTTTTTTACTTATACGGCATGAATGGATTTTTAAAACATTATTTCCAAGAATATTACTTTACAATTTTTCAAGTTTATTTTTAATCAACTGCTTTTATTTTATCATTGTACGGCATGTTAAGAAAGGAAAAGTGTTTTTGAAGCAGAAAGGATATTTTCCTCAAGAATGGAGTTCAAGTGTTTTATCAAAATTATTTTCCATCTAAGATAATAAAGGGTTTTGTTTTTATCCCTCTTATTACATTGATTTGATTATGTTGTGATGGAATTATTTTTATGAATTCCTTTATCTTATATGAATTGTTTTATGAAGTCACGATGTTTAAGAATCCCATTTTTATTACATGGGTTATGCTATGATGTATGGTTTATGATTTTGTGGCACACATAAGAATGGTATCATTATGAGATGGGTGGGACCTATATCTCCATCAAATGCATTGGGTAAAGATTTTATATCTCATGAGATAGACATGGCTGGAACAGTAGGTTATACCGGTTCAGTGAAACAGGACTGAAACGAGGATGACTCGGTTCAGAAAGGGACTTTGTCCACTAAGATAGTCTTGGAAATGAGTCTTGACTAACAAGAAATGATTATCTATGATTATGTGTGTATTCTAAAAAGTTTTATGTTTTAAGTTATGATTATTATGATTACATTTCACTGCCATGATTTATCCCATGTTATGAAATTATGATCTCTTTTGCAGGTTAAGATTTCCAAAAGTTATGTGCTTGTGTATACGATGTGATTGATATTTCTTTTTTTTACCCTTACTGAGCATTTGAGCTCACCCTTTTGTATGTTTTCATTCCCCAGGTCAGGAAGAAGGTTATTAAGTAGGATATTCCAAAAAGGGACTCTAGATATGATGAAATAAGTGGGAGGCAAAGTTGATGCTTTATGAACCAGTTGTTTATGTTTCCCAGTTTCTAAAGACACTATACCTATACGGTCCTTTCGTGGTTTTGTTATTTTTTGTAATAAGTATGATTCAATTTTGAAGTATTAACACAGTATGTAAAGTATGGGTCATTATAGTTGGTATCAGAGGGAGGTTATAGTCAACCTTTGGAAACTAGGATGTGAAATCCTTAGTAAGAACCCTAAGGATAAGTCTAAGCATAGAACAAAATATTAGTGTTTTAGAAATGGCCACGAATAACCTAGGATATGACCTTAAGTGTGAAATTTTATTCTTGATTATGTGGTTTTCCTATTATAATTAGTGTTTCTCACACTATTCTTCTTGGTTTTAGTCAATGGCTGGAACCCAAAGGAACCGTGTTAATGAGGAATGCGACGGGCAATGCAATGATTGTCCCCCTGAGCAACCAAACATTATGGGAGATGGAATGCAAAATCTTGTAGCCATGCTCACACAACTTTCTCAAGCTATGAATCATGCAGGACTTCCAAACGAGCAAAGGAAGGAGCAACATTCTGTTGAATCCTTCATGAGGCAGCGTCCACCTTTTTTCAGTGGGTCTACTGATCCATTAGTTGCTGAACAATGGATTAGTACCACTGAAAAGATATTTTTAATTCTTCAATGTTCTAAGCATGATAAAGTCATTTTAGCAGTGTATCGTTTGGAAGGTGATACTGATCAATGGTGGAATCTTATTAAGAATACGAGGCAAAGGGATGAAATTGAGTCCATGGAATGGGAAGAGTTCAAGAACTTATTTTTCAATAAGTAATTCCCTTATATTCTCCGAACAAAGATGGAGAAAGAGTTTCTTGAATTGAAGCAAAAGGATGATGAATCTGTTGGTACCTATGAAGCAAATTTTACAAGACTTGCAAGGTACGCTTCTGGTATTATTATCCAACCTGAGAGTAAGATTGATCGATTCTTTAGTGGATTAAAACCAAGTCTTCAAAGGGAGTTATCCATAAGGGACTTCAATAGCTACTAGGAAATCGTTCGATGTGCTCTCAAAGTCGAGATGGAGATTGGAGTAAGCCATCAATCATATGGGTTTGATAAGAAGAGGAAAATGGAATTCAAAGGAAAATCTAAAGAGCACACTGAAAAGAAGATGATATTTCCCTTATGCTCAAAGCGTGGAAAGAAACATAGAGGGAGTTGTCTTAAAGGGACAAGTAAATGTTTCAAATGTGGAAAGGAAGGTCATCGGGCATTTGAATGCCGCGATGATGGGAAGAAGATGTCTAATGATGCAAACAAAGTAAGGGATACACAGAATGAACCTTCTACACTTCAATGTTTCAAGTGCAAGGAGATGGGGAATTATGCCAATAAATTCCCTAATCCAAGGGTTGATGATGATGGTCGACGTCAAAAAAATCTTAAGGCTAAATACAAAAGAAAGTCACATGCAATTTCTATCAGCGATGTGGAGTACGATAACGATGTGGTGAAAGGTACACTTACCATCCACTCTAAAGTAGCAAATGTTTTATTTGATTCTGGATCCACCCACTCTTTTATTTCTAAAGAATTTTCTAAGGTTATCACCGTATTACCTCAAAAATTAGATGTTGAGCTAGCTGTGACAACACCTAATGGCACAACAGTCGCATCAAAAGTTTATAATTCTTCTCCGATCGAAGTTTGTGGGAAAGTGCTTCCTACAAGTCTTGTGATCCTTACTATAGTGGAATTTGATGTGATTCTTGGCATGGATTGGATTTCTTTATATGGAGCTCATATCAATTGCCAAATAAGGGAAGTCACATTTCATATTCCAGATCAATCTATGATCATCTATCAATGCAAGGATGAACATAAACTTCCAGTGGAAATTTCTTCCATTTTATGGGTATTGATTCCACTAAATGAAGGTTATTTATCTCAAATGGTTGGTGAGAAACTCACGATTAAGAATATGCCCATTGTACGGGAGTTTGATGATGTCTTTCTGGAGGAATTACCGGGTCTTCCACCAAATCGTGAAGTTGAGTTTTCAATATAACTCGTACCGGGTGCTTTGCCTATTTCAAAGACACCTTATAGAATGGCCCCAATTGAGTTGCATGAATTGAAGAAGCAACTCCAAGAGAATCTTGATAAGGGATTCATACGCCCTAGTGCGTCACCTTGGGGAGCACCTGTTCTATTTGTTAAGAAGAAAGATGGATCAATGAGACTCTGCATTGATTATCAAGAACTTAACAAGATCACTATCAAGAAAAAATATCCTCTCCCGCGCATTGATGACCTATTTGACCAACTATGCGGAGCTCAATACTTTTCCAAGATTGATCTTCGTTCATGGTATCATCAATTAAGGGTCAAAAGGGAGGATATACCAAAGACGTCTTTTCGTACAAGGTATGGACACTATGAATTTATAGTGATGCCATTTGGTCTTAGTAATGCTCCTGCTATCTTCATGGATCTGATGAATAGAGTCTTTAGAGACTACCTTGATCAATTTGTGGTAGTCTTTATAGACGATATTCTTGTCTATTCAAAGAGCAAGGAATAACATGAAGATAACTTGAGAATTATATTGAAGACCCTGAGAAAGGAGAAGCTTTATGCCAATTTTACCAAGTGTGAATTTTGGCTTCACAAAGTTGCATTTTTGGGTCACATAATCTCAAAAGAGGGGATATCTGTGGATCCAGCAAAAACAGAGGTTATCGAAAGATGGTCAAGACCAACAACAGTAACTGAGATCCGAAGTTTTCTTGGTTTGGCTGGATATTATCGACGTTTTGTGAATGATTTTTCATGATTATCTAATCCACTCACCAAGTTGACTCGGAAAGGATTAAGTTTGTCTGGACGGAAGAATGTGAAGAGAATTTCAAGGAGTTGAAAAGAAGGTTATCCAGTGCACCTGTGCTCACACTGCCTTGTAGTGGAGAAAGGTTTGTGATCTATAGTGATGCATCCAAGAAGGGATTAGGGTGTGTTCTTATGCAAAATGATATGGTGATAGCTTATGCCTCACGACAGTTGAAAATCCATGAGCAAAATTACCCAACACATGATTTGGAGTTAGCTGCGGTAATCTTTGCATTAAAGATTTGGAGGCATTACCTTTATGCTGAAAGGTGTGATATTTATACTGATCATAAAAGTTTAAAGTATATTTTCACAAAAAAGGAGCTGAATATGCATCAAAGAAGATGGTTGGAGCTGATTAAGGATTACGACTGCTCAATCCATTACCACCCTGGGAAAGAAAACAAGGTGGCAGATGCATTAAGTCGACAAGAACATGCTAGTTTATCCATGATGAGGATCACAAAAGATCCAATATTTATGGATTTACAAAGGATGGATCTTGGAATTATAATGGAAGGGGGAAAATCTTATCTTTCTCAAATGAATGTTCAACCATCTATACATGTGAAGATTAAAGAGGCACAGAAAGAAGATGTCGAGTTACAAAAGAAGGTGAGAAATGTTCCTGAGTTCAACCTTGATTGTGATGGGATAATAAAGTTCAGGAATCAGGTTTGTGTTCCTCCCATCCCCGAATTAAAGGAGCTGCTGGATGAGGCTCATAGTTCTTAATTCTCTATTCATCATGGAAGCACGAAGATGTATAGGGACCTGAAAGAGTACTTCTGGTGGGATGGCATGAAAAGAGATGTTGCTGAATATGTCTCTCAATGCTTGGTTTGACAACAAGTTAAAGCTGAGAGACAGAAGTCTAAGGGGATGTTACAACCATTACCCATACCCGAATGGAAATGGGAAAACATTACTATGGACTTTGTCACAGGACTTCCTAAAACATCCAAAGGCAATAATGCTATCTGGGTCATAGTTGATCGTCTTACAAAGTCTGCACACTTCATTGCTATTAGAGAGGATTTCTCTCTGGACCAGCTTGCCAGGATATATGTAAAGGAAGTGGTAAGATTGAATGGAGTACCACTTTCTATTATATCTGATCGGGATCCGAGATTTACCTCGAAGTTCTGCCGAAGTATTCAGTATACTCTGGATACAGAGTTGAGTTTCAGCACTACTTATCATCCTCAGAAAGACGGTCAGTCTGAAAGAACAATTCAAACCCTAGAAGATATGTTGAGAGCTTGCTCTATGGATTTCAAAGGAGGTTGGGATCAACACCTACCTTTGGTGGAATTTTTTTATAATAATATATTTCACTCCAGTATTCAGATGGATCCTTATGAAGCTCTCTATGGAAAGAAATGCAGGACTCCAACTTGCTGGGATGAAGTTGGGGAAAGAAGGCTATTAGGACCTGATCTCATTGATGAAATGGAAAAAAGGTCAGATCTATTCAACAACACATAAGAGCAGCTCAGAGTCGACATAAAAGTTATGCTGACAACCGAAGAAAAGACCTAGAGTTTGAAGTGGGTGATAAAGTGTTCTTACAAATATCTCCCTGGAAGAGGGTTATGAGATTTGGAAAGAAGGGGAAGTTGAGCCCTAGATATATCGGTCCTTTCGAAATACTGGATCGTGTTGGGAAGGTAGCTTACCGATTGGTGCTTCCACTGAATCTCTCTCAAGTTCACGATGTGTTCCATGTATCTCTCCTGAGAAAGTACATACCTGATCCTTCACATGTACTCAACTCAGAAGTTGTACCGCTGGAGCAAGATCTTTCTTATGAAGAACAACCGATAGAGATTCTGGATCGTAGCGAAAAAGTCCTACGAAAAAATACCACTCGATTGGTGAAAGTTTTATGGAGGAACCACCAATTAGAAGAAGCTGCATGGGAACTTGAGGATATGATGAGGGAGAGGTATCCTCATCTGTTTGTTACAAAGTGATGAATTTCGAGGGCGAAATTCATTTTAAGGGGGGTATAATGTAACACCCGAGACTTTTATGTTATATAAATCATCAAAGGAATCTTTTTCTACACAACACTTGCTTGGCTTGCTTTACACGAAATCGCGACCTTCCTCGATAGCTTGCGTCGTACGCAATACTGAGTTTCACTAAACAACGATATGCTATTAAAATATTATTAAAACTAGCCGTTATGAATAGTAATAACCACTTTTTGAAATTTTATAAATTTCATTTTTCAAAATGGACTTCATTTTTGGATTTGGAATATCGAAATTAGCCTAGGGTGAAATTTTGGTATTTTTCTGAAAACTTTCAATTTTTGATGAATAGTGAAACCACTAAGTGGTAGTTAAAAAACTGATTTTTTTTCATAAAACTTAATTTTACCGCTTCTGTGAGTGGAATTTCAAAAATCTGAGAGACACGGTAGATGTCAGTAAGTAAAATGTGGTTCAATTAGATGAAAATAATTTTTTGGTGAATAGTAACTTTTTACTTTTTTTTACCACGGTAAAAAGTAAATAGGGTAATTAAGGGTAAAGATGATATTATTATTACCCTAACACATGTCCTAATTCTATTTGATAAGTTTAGTTCGACCAAAAACAAACTTAGTAATAAAATATGACCATTTAAGCCCACTTGGATTAGATTAGGACATTTATTATTAATTTATTTAAAGAATGGTTAAAATAGTTAAAATCAAAGTTTAATAAGTAAATAATTTTTAATATAGGGTTATACATAAGATAAATTATACTATAAATATTCATTAGAAAGATAAAAATATTTCCTACATAATGGTATTTTATTTGTAATTTTTAGAAATTAAATAATTTAATTTATTTATGACACAATGATGATGCAGTAATTATCTTATTAATGAAATATTGACATAATTGATGTTATAAACCCCAGAATAAATGTAATTTGAGACTTTTTATGAATCCCACCAATTTTCTAGGTTAATATGACATGTTAGTATTGATTTAATTAACTTGGTTAGAACTAATAATTCTGTTATGATTTTCACAAAAATCAATTACTAAATAGTGTCAAAATTGACATAAAATAGTTTTTAAAAAAATATTATATTGGTAATTGTTATTTTATTCCTAAAAATCTAAGGTTCGACCAAATTACTTAGATAAGGTTATATATATTAATAATAAACAACTTGGGGTTCGTTTGTCTTCTTATAGTAAGTTTATTAACCTTATAGTATAAGAACACAAGAAGACATGGTAAAAGTAAAATTATTTAACTTAATGTTAAATCTAAATGATAAGGTTAAAATAGGAACCTAAACTTGTCTAAATTCTATTTGATGAGAGGCGTTCGACCCATCCCCACCTTAGCTTCGAAATATATCAATTTTGAGCTATTTAAAACCGAACATTACTTTATAATAAAATAATAGTTTTAGTTATTCCAAAGGTGCCCCTCTCCTCCCTTATAAAAGGACACCTCCTCCCCCTCTTCCTCACACCACTTTGAGCCTTCAAGCTCGGACAACCCCTGATAATTTCTCCTATCCACTTCCCTAGAGACATCCTAGAGGTTATGGTCTTCTTCAAAGACCAATTTTAGTGCCCTAAAAGAAGATCTCAAAGAAGCACTTCAAAGAAGAGGTAATGTCCGTTACCGATTCTTTCATCTTTATTTCTTCTTCCACTTCTTCTTCTTTAGTTGTTTAATTATAAAGTAATAACATCAGTATCACTCATATAATGATATGTTATTATAAGTATGAAACATCCCTATTTCACCATCTATCCATCCTACGGAAAAAAAAATCACCGCGCGTGCGTACGTACGGAATACCGTCTCCACGCCGTGGTGTAATCTATTTTCCACCACCACCTTACTTGGATGGGTATAATGGTGTAAATAACGACCATATATGACTATTATAAAGTTATATTTATTCTTAAATAGTATACATATACTCCAATACAATTCCACGATCATAGGAACAATATCATCACTCGTGCGTACGTACAGAATACCGTCTCCACGATGTGATGCGACTCGTTCTACATGATCTTCATTTCATAATTATTATATAAATGAATTGAATGAATGAATATGATATATATTACACTAATACCATTATGGAAATGTGGTATCTATAACCTAAAGAAAAGAATAATAATTTATTCGACAAAACACGCATAAGAACAAAAAGTTATAAACACCCAAATAACAAGTAGCAATGAAATATTACTACTAAGAAGCTAAGAATATTACCATATATGATATCATAAAAATAAGTATGATTCTGGAATAAGTCAATAACATTATTTAAATTATTATAAAAGAGGTTCAGACACTTATAAAGCAAGTCGGACCTAAGGTAAGGGAAATATCACAGTCTCATTTTTATCCGAGATTGTTTATACTTTGGCATTTACTGGGGTGTATTTTATCATCCACATCCATGTTTCCTCAATATGTAATATTATTTACATCCACCTACAATTGTTTAAATCCAATTTTTCCCTTCTGTGAGTTTTTAGTAAAAGATATGAAAGGAATATTTTTTCGTTTTTCGTACGAGGTACTTTTTGACTTTTCCGACAAAAGTACGAAGAATGTTTTTTTACTTATACGGCATGAATGGATTTTTAAAACATTATTTCCAAGAAGCTTACTTTACAAGTTTTCAAGTTTATTTTTAATCAACTGCTTTTATTTGATAATTGTACGACATGTTAAGAAAGGAAAAGTGTTTTTGAAGCAGAAATGATATTTTCCTCAAGAATGGAGTTCAAGTGTTTTATCAAAATTATTTTCCATCTAAGATAATAAAGGGTTTTGTTTTTATCCCTATTATTACATTGATTTGATTATGTTGTGATGGAATTATTTTTATGAATTCCTTTATCTTATATGAATTGTTTTATGATGTCACGATGTTTAAGAATCCCATTTTTATTACATGGGTTATGCTATGATGTATGGTTTATGATTTTGTGGAACACCTAAGAATGGTATCATTATGAGATGGGTGAGACCTATATCTCCCTCAAATGCATTGGGTAAAGATTTTATATCTCATGAGATAGACATGGTTGGAACGGTAGGTCATACCGGTTCAGTGAAACAGGACTGAAACGAAGGTGACTTGGTTCAGAAATGGACTTTGTCCAATAAGATAGTCTTGGGAATGAGTCTTGACTAACAAGAAATGATTGTCTATGATTATGTGTGTATGCCACAAAGTTTCATGTTTTAAGTTATGATTATTGTGATTACATTTCACTGCTATGATTTATCCCATGTTATGAAATTATGATCTCTTTTGCAGGTTAAGATTTCCAAAAGTTATGTTCTTGTGTATACGATGTGATTGATAGTTCTTTTGTTTACCCTTACTGTGAATTTGAGCTCACCCTTTTGTATGTTTTCTTTCCTCAGGTTAGGAAGAAGGTTATTAAGTAGGATATGCCAAAAAGGGACTCTAGATATGATGAAATAAGTGGGAGGCAAAGTTGATGCTTTATGAACCAGTTGTTTATGTTTCCCAGTTTCTAAAGACACTATACCTATACGGTCCTTTTGTGGTTTTTTATATGTTGTAATAAGTATGTTTCAATTTTTAAGTATTAAAAATGTATGTAAAGTATGGGTCATTATATGGAGCTTAGCAGGTTCTATCCTATATGGATAAATAGACACTGGAGCTATTCCTAGAATGATCTCAATCATATAATCTACCTCTCCCTTAAGAGGTAAGAAAAGAAATCATTGGAAAAAACTTCCCTAAAATGATCTACTACTATAGGGAATTCAACATAATATAAACTCAAATCCTTCATGAAGATATTAGGAATCTGGGTAGTCACTCCATCTACCCATGATGTTCTGGTCTGAATCTGCTAAATTGGACATGCCACTCAACATTATGTAGATAAATGATACCCTCTGGTTATATAAACAATACCCTGTTGTGATTTCAGTCTACAAAGGCATGTTACAGTACCAACCAATCCATCCCAAGAAGGATATCAAAGCTCATAATCTCAAGAATAAAGGGGACCCACAAAAAGGTAAACTTCCTAACTCAATGGGACAGTCCCTACACTAGTGTATTCCCTTTGACCATACTCCCAATGGTGTATCAAGGGTCATCACACCACAATAATATTGTATTTCCATCCCAAGTATTTCCATGGTAGATAAGGAGATGAAAGAGTGTGAATCACCTATATCAAATAAATAAGATACTATAGTAGAGGCTACAAGAATATTACCTCGAACTGTAGATTGTCCTATATCCTGATATCGAGTATTAGTTATAGTGAATGAAACTGATATGATCCACAACCCTATACAAAATCTGGACTACCATGATCAAAATTTCTCTGTTGGTGTTGTCGGTGATCAAGAGTTTAGAAACCATATACATGAACTCCTCCTCAGCCAATCCTGTTGGTGATACACCAACTTACCACAAAAAATAGCATAAAAACCTACTTTTGAATGTGGATATGTTGCAGAACCTCTTCCACTAGAAGATGATGGATTGGTCTGAGAAAATCATTGAAGATTCCCCAAACAGCTACAAGCTCGACACTCTAGGGTGTCTCTATCACACTGAGGATTCATGTTCCCATATCTTCTAGACTGGTGAAACACCAGAGAGATACTAGTGTGAGTAATATGGCTACCACTTCCCTGATTAGAAACCTCAAAAGATCAATTTCTACTATTGGAGGCACTATTGTCCTACCACTACACTGGTCCTCTATACCTGGTAATGTTGTCGTAACTCAGGATGTGATTAGTGATAATACCATGAATGAATATTTCAGAAAACTTAGGTAGGTGAAAAACATTCACTTGGTTCCATATGGCATACTGAATCCCATCCTAGAAGCTTCTAGTACATGTAATCTCATCACTGGCTAGAAGCGATGAAAAACGCAGTAACTCAGTAAAGAAAACTGAATAATACATAAATGAAATAAAACTATACTCGAGATGCATGAACTCTCTTGCTCTGTCATCTCTCAATGTTATATAAAAGAATTTATTATAGAAAGTAGTCTGTAAATCAACCATACCATGCCCTGATGGCGACCAGTTTTGGAAATCACATCACACCAGCTCCTGGTAGAATCCTGAAGCATGTACACAACAAGCTTGTCCATCTGCTCTGGAGGCATCTCCATAAACTTAAATAATGAAAAGGTTTCCTATATCCAATATTCTACATCCTATTGACCACCATACCCCAATAAAGTAGGAAGATTCTTGGTACTAGTACTCGTGTGTCAAATTAGCCATCGTAGGTGTAGCTCGTGGAGCACCATGCATGGATTGCATCAAACACAGGAAACTATTGCAAACTTGAGCATCAGTGCCCAAATTAGGTACAACAGAAGGTACCTAAAGTTGAACTCCACATGGTAATACATATAGATTAGGGCCCACCACTTCTGAATCATGACCATCACCACCCTCCCGGTGCATGACATGAGGACGTCATGGTGACATTGGTCTACAAATTCCAAGCACACACCTCATAACAAGTTAAAAAGCATATAAATAACCACCCTAATAGGAAATGAATGTAAGGAAGGAGCCTAATACCCAAAATATACTACCCTAACTACATTTTTATAAGGAAATGTGTCAATAAGTGATGAATTATTAGTTCCAAGGGTTCCAGTAGATGAAGGGTCAACTATACCTTGCCTCATCATTTACTGGTAACCATTTAATTTCATATTTAATTTAATTACTAGCTTCAGTCCTTTACCTTTTATAAACATGAATAGTATGGATAAAGATATGAAACCATTAAATTTTATAAGTCTTAATAATTCATTAAAGTTCATTTAAAATAGGTATCCATTTCTAGTTAATCGTGTACCATATACTTTATCATTGAAATATGAAAAATCATAAAAACAATAATAATTTTGGAAACTCAACATTTACAATTAACATGTGTTCATGATGCCCAATAATTCCTTATAACTAGTTCCCATATATTTCCAAATATTCAATCAATTATCTCCAAATAATAAATCAAAAAAAGGAATAGCTATGATACCACTTTGTGATGTCCTGAACTCAATTGCCATTGAAGGTGCCCCGAGTTTGGTTGGCCACATGGCTTCAAGCACATATCCCCAAACATTAGAGGCTTCTGACTAGCAACGAGGGACTAGGGTTTGTCCATGGGGAGACTATATGCTCATTACCAGAGTGTAAAATAATATATAATTATGATAATAGAAAGTAAATAGCGGAAGAAGTATGATAATATTCAGAACACATAACAAAAGTAGACTAAAGTATTAAACAACTAAAATAATTGGAAAAACTGATATAAATATATAAAAGCTGATGATGATATTTCATGTATCTATAAATATAGAAAAAGGTATAAAAATAGTATACAACCATACTAAAAAATTTAGTAAAAATAAATCAAAAACTATCCAGGCATCCTGATCTCTATCTCAGACATCTCCTACCAGCTCCATCATACAACAACAAGTAATCAAGTTTCTAAAGCTACCCTCTTCCCTTTATTGAGACCTGCATACATGTCGTCTTCCTAGGTAGCATTTAATTCTAGTTAATGTGTGAGAAAAATCTAAGAAATCCACCACCAACGATGTCTAAAACATCATGCCCATGTAATATAAATTTAAAGGTGTGCAAGCATGAATATAAAAAAGTAAATATGTATAATAATATTAATACCCAAGTACCTACTTAATACCTTGGATGATTTCTAAACAAGTAAACAACTCATTAAATAATTGAATTCTAGTTTATATAATTAGGTCACATGAGACATAACCTGTAGATACCCGAAGCCTGACGTACATGGACATTACATTACTTTTGCGGAATACTTAATACATAACAAAAACACACACACAAGGATCGTAATAGTTTAGTGTCTTTGGAAACTCGGAATATAATCTTCTAATCGTGGTGAAAGATCTTCAACATCTCCCATAAAGATCTTCCCTTTTTTTTTACCTAAAACATTTCTTTATGTCCTGGGGAAAAGAAAACATAAAAGGGTGAGCTCAAATGCTTAGTAAGGGTAAACAAAATAAATATCAATCAAATCATATTCATAAGAACATAACATTTTGGAAATCTTAACCTACAAAAGAGAGCATAATTTCATAACATGGGATAAATCATAGTAGTGAAATGAAATCCCAATAATCATAAATTAAAACATGAAACTTTGTGGCATACACACACAATCATAGAGAATCATTTCTTGTTAGTCAAGACTCATTGCCAAGACTATCTTAGTGCACAAAGTCCATTTCTGAACCGAGTCACCCTCGTTTCAGTCCTGTTTCACTGAACCGGTATAACCTACCATTCCAGCCATGTCTATCTCATGAGATATAAAATCTTTACCCAATGCATTGGAGGGAGATATATGTCCCACCCATCTCATAATGATACCATTTTTATGTGTGCCACAAAATCATAAATCACACATCATTACATAACCCATGTAAAAAAATGGGAATCTTAAACATCATGACATCATAAAACAATTCATATACGATAAAGTAATTCATAAAAATAATTCCATCACAACATAATCAAATCAATGTAATAATAGGGATAAAACAGAACCCTTTATTATCTTAGATGGAAAATAATTTTGATAAAACACTTGAACTTCATTCTTGAGGAAAATATCATTTCTACTTCAAAAACACTTTTCCTTTCTTAACATGTCACACAATTTTAAACTAAAACAAGTTGATTAAAAATAAACTTGAAAACTTAAAAAGGAATATTCTTGGAAATAATGTTTTAAAAATCCATTCATGCCGTATAAGTTAAAAAAAACATTCTTCGTACTTTTGTCGGAAAAGTCAAAAAGTACCTTGTACGAAAAACGAAAAAAGATTCCTTTCATATGTTTTAATAAAAACTCACCAAAGGGTAAAATAGGTTTTAAACAATGGTAGGTGGATGGAAATAATATTACATATTGAGGTAACATGGATTTGGATGATAAAATACACCCTAGTAAATACCAAAGTATAAGCAATCTCGGATAAGAATGAGATTGTGATATTTCCCTTACCTTAGGTCCGATTTGCTTCGTAAGCGTCCGAACCTCCTGTATAATGATTTAAATAATTTCATTGACTTATTATAGAATCATATTCACTGTTATGATATCATATATTGTTCACTTATGACTTTATATTACCCGTTCTTTTGTAAATTCCATGTTAAAGAGAGTTTTGGGTAAAATTGTTTCATTTGTCGTCCGTGTTTTGACTTGTAATTATTCATATGATTACTTATATCATGATTAATTAATTCCAGAATATAAAACATGATTTATATATATATATATATATATTCAAAATATACATATATATAATAAATCAGTAAATGGAAAGAAATACACCGTTCATGGAGACGGTAGGCCGTACGTACGCATGAACACTGTTTTCGTTTCCTTATTGAGTTGAATGAAATTAAGTAGATGACATACATATATATACACATAAATCCAGTATCATTATTATGTCATATATTTCATGATTACTTATTATATATACTTTATAATCATTCATGAATGGTTAAAGTGGATAATGAATCTCATCGCGTCGTGGAGCCGATATTCCGTACGTATGCACGAGCGATGATATCATTCTCATGATCGTGGGACTGTATTGGAGTGTATGTTTACTATTTTAGAATAAATATCACTTTAAAATAATAATATATAGTTATTATTTACACCATTATACCCATCCAAGTAAGGTGGTGGTGGAAAATAGATTTCACCACGGCGTGGAGACGGTATTCCGTACGTACGCACGCGCGGTGATTTATTTTTCCATAGGATGGATAGATGGTGAAATAGGGTTGTTTCATACTTATAATAACATATCAGTATATGAAGGATACTGATGTTATTACTTCATAATGAAACAACTAAATAAGAAGAAGTGGAAGAAGAAATAAAGATGAAAGAATCGGTAACGGAAATTACCTCTTCTTTGAAGCGCCTCTTTGAGACCTCCTCTTAGAGCACTAAAATTGGTCTTTGAGGAAGACCAGAACCTCTAGGATGTTGCTAGGGAAGTGGAGAAGAGACTTTTGTAGGGGTTGGACGAGCATGAAGGCTCAAAGTTGTGTGAGGAAGAGGGGGAGGAGGTTCCCTTTTATAAGGGAGCAGAGGGGTACCTTTGGAATAACAAAAACTATTATTTTATTATAAAGTCAAATTCGGTTTTAAATAGCTCCAAATTGATTTATTTTGAATCTAAGGTGGGTATGGGTCTAAATAATATCATCTAATAGAATTTATACAGGTTAAGGTTCCTTTTTTAACCTTATCATTTAGATTTAACATTAAGTAAAATAATTTTACTTTTACCGTGTCTTCTTGTGTTCTTATACTATAAGGTTAATAAACTTACTATAAGAAGCCAAACGAACCCCAAGTTGTTTATTATTAAAACATATAACCTTATCTAAGTCATTTGGACTAACTTTAGATTTTTAGGAATAAAATAACAATTAATAATATAATATTTGTTTTAAAAACTATTGTATGTCAATTTTGACACTATTTAGTAATTGATTTTTGTGAAACTCATAACAGAATGATAAGTTCGAAAAAGGTTAATTAAATCAATACTAACATGTCATATTAACCTAGAAAATTAGTTTAATTCATAAAAAGTCTCAAATTACATTTATTTGGGCATTTATAACATCAATTATTTCAATATTTCATTAATAAGACAATTACTACATCATCTTTGTGTCATAATAAATGATAATTATTTAATCCCTAAAAATTCTAAATAAATTCCTATGATATAGATAATTGTATTATATTTCTGGAGATTATTCATGTTCGAAGTTTCATGAAGTTTATCACTAGATTAAAATTTTTATACTTATATAATTTAAGAAAGTGACATGTTGTCACATTCTTTGGTTTTAATAATAATTAAATTATTTTCATTGACAAAATTTAATTAAATGAATATAATCCGACCCTTAGGTGATATGGGTCGACTTTTAGTCATAAAATAGGATTTTTACATGTTTTAGGGTAATTTTATAATATTATATTTACCCTTAATTACCCGATTTACCTTTAACTATTGTAAATAAAATTTACCGTAGTTACTATTCATAATTTCCAAAAATAAAAAGTAGCTTATTAACATAATTTGGATCCACTGATTCCAAATATGGAATCCATTTTTTAAAATTCAATACACAGAAGTTGCAGAAATTAAATTAAAATTAATCCCGTTGTCGAATAAAAACAGGTTTTTGTTTAAAACATTGCAAAAGATTGAATTGATTTAACCTACGAATTCAAGGTAAAATAAATGCTAATGACATAAATTATATTAAATGGTGAAAATGTATTCTATTTATATTTTAAAACCATTCAATATTATAATTTAACCACATAAGATATTACGATGAAAAAAGTTGTTTTTAATTAAAATATAGCGTGTTTTTACTATTCATTAAAATGTGAAAGTTACCAGAATAATATGAAAAATTTATCCAAAGTAAATTTTTATTTCTTGATTCCAAAGAAGAATTTTATTTTGTCAAATTGAACTTATAAACATGTCAAAAACTATATTTAAAGTGGGTGTGCCATCAAAAGGCGGCAAAACTGCATTTTTTGAAAAATACTTATTTTACCTGAAAAAATTATTTTGTTCTTATACCATGTTCTAGAAAATGTGTAAGATGAATAATAATGTTATAAAATTAAAAATTTAGTTAATACTATTCATAACGGCTTGTTCATGACAATATTATAATAATATATCATTGTTTATTAAAACCCGGTATTGCGTACAACACACGCTATCGAGGAAGGTCATGATTGCGTGTAATGCAAGCCAAGTCAGGGTTGCGTGTTGTGAAAGAATCCTTCGTTGTTTCGTACAACAGAATCCAACCATATTTCATTTATACATTGAATATATATATATATACTCAAGGTTGCGTAGAATAACTATTATCAAAATTGTGTGTAACACGGTCCAAGAATAGTGTTGCGTATACTGAAAGCTAATACGGTGTTGCGTATAGCGCAAGGTAATCTTGGTGTAGAATAAAACACAAGACATTAATGAAATTAAAATAATATTTTTCATAAAATCTCGGGGTGTTACATTCTACCCCCCTTAAAATGAATTTCTCCCTCGAAATTCATCAGGGTTATAAATGGTTTACTACTTGAAAGTTTCTTTAATAGAAACTCACATCGTAAAAAGGAATACCAAAACCAATCTTTAAAAACAAAAGTATGAAATGTAACGGTTACCCAAATAAACTAATCACTGGGTTTCCACATAGGTGAAAATATGGATATGGAAGAAAAATCTAACCATCATGTTCTGATGGAGAGTGGTAGAGAACATGGCTATGGAAAAGCCAACAATCACAAATCCATAAATTTGTGACGATCTAAGGTACCATCTGATTAATTAGATATAAGAGCACTAGGATAACATTTTTGGTTTTCAAGAACGTTTCCCTAAAGTTGAAGAATTTGAATTAGAGTAAATACTTACTTTATTTTGGTACAATCTCACTGTTGTTTGTGGCTTGAACAATTTACACTTCATTCCTTAAAGAAATGAAGTTGAATTTGTTATTCATGATGTGTTAGCAGATCATGTGATAGAATGATGGGTCATTCCATCTCTTTCAAACAAAAGGTTAGCAAAAGTTATAAGTCCATCTTATGGTTAATCATATATGGTTCCAAAAATGAACTTATACTTCATATATCATACCTCTTAATATAATAAAACTAATTCCTACTAAATAGGGACTTCCTGTAGGCCAGTGGTAGGCGATAAAGGCCAGTCACACTTCGGTTGTGGGTTCGATTCCCACAGCCTTGTCCGACGTGATGGGCTGTCGCCCGTCCTGCAGGTTGTCCTTTTTCTAAAGTTATATTACTATAACGTCCCATCAATAATATCGAAAAACATTTTATCCTAACTTATGTCCAACATAATCCATTCTAATCTTTAGGCTTATCTAAAATACTTCGGTCCAAGCTCATAGTATAAAGAAAATGATTACTTGAAATGTCACAGAACAATCACGTGAATGCCATCATTTATCCCCCATATATCATAAGATATATCTTGTTGGTCAAATTACAAACATGTGAATACCTTAATCATGTATTTTCTTGAAGAATGAATACCCATTGAACTTTAGTGAAAACATGAATGCTGTCAAAAGTTAACTCTTTCCACATACCAAAATCCAAAAATTCTATATACTCAAACCATGATATAACCTTCTCCTTATATCAGTCATTAGCTCATGAATACTATCAAACATTTAATTTTCTCCTTATCCCTTCATTATGCGCATATCATCTACATTCCAAAAATATCTGAATAACCTTTCATGGATACTGGTAACATTAATCATACACTTTCAAAACTCAAGGAAAGACAACAATGTAACAATCCATAGATGTCTCTTTATTCCATAGTAGCATGAGATTACTTATACAACATTATACATGATAAACATGTAATAATTCCACTACATTCTTAAACCATTTACCGAGCTTCAACAATTCTTTCATCTCACATATCATTTTTAGTCTCTTCATCATCATCCACATAAATACTACCCATACGACCATACTGATTCTCTTCATGAGACTTTCCCTTAGGGAATTGGTTTGCATAATTCCCGTACATTCCACATTTAAAACATTTAACCATTGCTTATGTCGTAGCAATACCATTATCCTCATCCCTGGTGTTAACTGAACCTTTTCCTTTGCACTTACTGGATTTGTGTCCTTATTTTCCACAGCCAAAGCATCTTCCAGTTCCTTTGAAACATTCTCCTTGATGCCTCTTCCCACATGATTTACATAGGGGAAATTGAACTTTCTTTCCTCTATGATCATCATGAAACTCCATCTTTCTCTTATTAGCCGAGTCAGGAAACTTACCAAATTTTACTTTATTGATCATATTATGAGATTGCTGATTCGGCATAATAATGATGTTTGGACTTCCAAATCCCATTTCATTTGGTTGCTCATGAAGAATATCAATCCATTGTCCATCATATCCTCCATTATCGTGAATCATCTTGTTTCCATCCATTTTCTAAAACCCAAAAAGAATAGTGTGAGAGGAAAAAATCATAATAAAGGGGGAGTAACTTCAATATCTAACATCTTTGGTTTAATCTAATATCGTTACCATAGTTCTATGACTATATCCTTTACGTATACTTATCCTTAGGGACATCCCTAGACATACCTTAGAAATGTCTTTAGGGATCTCACTAACGTTTTCGCATCCTAGTTTCCAAAGGTTGACTAAACCTTTCCTCTGATACCAACTGTAGAGACCAGAAGCCTGACGTACATGGACATTACATTACTTTTGTGGAATACTTAGTACATAACAAAAACACACACACAAGGATCGTAATAGTTTAGTGTCTTTGGAAACTCGGAATATAATCTTCTAATCGTGGTGAAAGATCTTCAACATCTCTCATAAAGATCTTCCCTTTTTTTATACCTAAAACCTTTCTTTATGTCCTGGGGAAAAGAAAACATAAAAGGGTGATCTCAAATGCTCAGTAAGGGTAAGCAAAATAAATATCAATCATATCATATTCATAAGAACATATCATTTTGGAAATCTTAACCTACAAAAGAGAGCATAATTTCATAACATGGGATAAATCATAGTAGTGAAATGAAATCCCAATAATCATAACTTAAAACATGAAACTTCTTGGCATACACACACAATCATAGAGAATCATGTCTTATTAGTCAAGACTCATTGCCAAGACTATCTTAGTGGAAAAAGTCCATTTCTGAACTGAGTCACCCTCGTTTCAGTCCTGTTTCACTGAACCGGTATAACCTACCATTCCAGCCATGTCTATCTCATGAGATATAAAATCTTTACCCAGTGCATTGGAGGGAGATATAGGTCCCACCCATCTCATAATGATACCATTCTTATGTGTGCCACAAAATCATAAATCATACATCATTACATAACCCATGTAATAAAAATGGGAATCTTAAACATCATGACATCATAAAACAATTCACATACGATAAAGGAATTCATAAAAATAATTCCATCACAACATAATCAAATCAATGTAATAATAGGGATAAAAACAGAAACCTTTATTATCTTAGATGGAAAATAATTTTGATAAAACACTTGAACTTCATTCTTGAGGAAAATATCCTTTCTACTTCAAAAACAATTTTCCTTTCTTAACATGTCATACAATTTTAAACTAAAAGAAGTTGATTAAAAATAAACTTTAAAACTTTAAAAGGAATCTTCTTGGAAATAATTTTTTAAAAATCCATTCATGCCGTATAAGTTAAAAAAACATTCGTCGTACTTTTTTCAGAAAAGTCAAAAAGTACCTCGTATGAAAAAACAAAAAAAGATTCCTTTAATATCTTTTACTAAAAACTCACCGAAGGGTAAAATAGGTTTTAAACAATTTTAGGTGGATGGAAATAATATTACATATTGAGGGAACATGGATGTGGATGATAAAATACACCCCAGTAAATACCAAAGTATAAGCAATCTCAGATAAGAATGAGATTGTGATATTTCCCTTACCTTAGATCCGATTTTCTTCGTAAGTGTCTGAACCTCCTGTATAATGATTTAATTAATGTCATTGACTTATTAAAGAATCATATTCATTGTTATGATATCATATATGGTTCACTTATGACTTTATATTACCCGTTCTTTTGTAAATTCCATGTTAAAGAGTGTTTTGGGTAAAATTGTTTCATTTGTCGTCCGGGTTTTGACTTATAATTATTCATATGATTACTTATATCATGATTACTTAATTATAGAATATAAAAAATGATTTATATATATATATATATATATATATTCAAAATATACATATATATAATAAATCAGTAAATGGAAAGAAATACTGTAAAGACCCGCAAATTTCAAGGAAATTTTTTTCTTAATTTTCTTTGGAATTTTACAAGAGCGCAGCTTCAGACGGCGCCTGATTCCGAGGCCCGGTGTGCCCGGAATTAATTTCCGAAGTTTGGCTCGGGTACGTTCAGTGAACGGACGAGCGGGTTTTTCTATCTTTTGAACCGGTGCCCGGAATCGAATTCTGAGGGCACCGATGAAATCGCAGCGCCAATATTTGCTTAGAAACGCCTCTTCCGGAGTTGCGTTTGCTCAGACGTGGTTTTTAAATTTTGGGGCTTTAAGACAGAAATAAAATAAAATTTGTGCGACAACTTTATTTTATTTCACTTAAGCTGCTTGGAAGTCACTTGGAAGCCACTTGAACTGAGTTAAAGCGGATAGGGTGCTATCCGGAAATATCCTACCCTCTTGGTAGGAATTTGTGAGGCAGGGCCCGCACGAGCCCCGCCGTTTCTTTCGCTAAGTAACGCACCCGCGAAAACCCGTCAAAGTAACTGAAAAGTCAACCGACGCGTTTTCTTTAATTTCTTAACAGACCATTTAATTGGGCGTTTTATTTCGTGAATTAAATGGTCTGTTTCATTCGTTGAATTAATTCAACGAATTTAATGGGTCGTTACTTACGCGTTTTGCGTTTGTTAGCAAAATAATAAAATAGACAAACTTGTCTATTTTGGAGGATTGCTTTTGTTGTGAAATTCCTCTGAGCCTCCACCCTCTCCGCGAAGAAAGCGAAGAACGCGAAGAACGCGAAGAACGCCGGCGACCGGAATTCGACGACGCACACCGTGATCTGCGACGTCGACGAGCTCTACCCGCGACGTTCTTCGGCGACGCCTCTTCTTCTGCGGCCGATCCTCGTTCGGCAACTAAGGTGAGAATCGGATCGTTTATTTCTCCCTTTTTAATTTCAATAACAACGGATTTAATTAATTAAATCCGTTTGTTCTAAATCCGGAGATCGTCGGCGCGACGCTTTTTCCCGCGGTGCGACGAACGTCTCTTCCGCGACGACGCGACGATCCCCTCCTTCCGCGACGAGCGTTTCCGCGACGAACTCACGTCCGACGGCGACATCGAGGTAGGGGTTTATTTTCTTGATGATTTATTTCCCGTGTTTATTCTTTTGAGATAAAGAACCCGATCTCGGAACAATTTTAAATTTATTTAAAATTGATTGATCGGTTATTTCTTTTCCTCCCGTGGTTTATGACTAACGCGGAGGGTGCGGATCTAACGAACAAGACCCGGCAACCCTCCGCCGATCTTTTGTTGTGCGGATTTGGCGGACGACGAAGAACCGTGCGGCAAGGGCGATCCGTTGATCCCGCAGTGAAGATCGGCCCCCGGGAGGAGCAACGGCGCAGACGGGAGGCAAAACGGGCCACCGGAGCAACTCCGGCGGCCCGCGGAAGGCGGCGGCGGCGCCCGGCGCACCGCCGGGAATTCCGCCGCGGCCGAGCCGCGGCGGCGGCGAACCGCCGGACGGCGTCCGCGGTCCGGCCACCCAGCACGCGGCCCGCGCGGGCCGCGTTCCTCCAAGCCGCGGGTCAAACCCGCGGCGGCTTCCTTCGGCCGCTCGGCCGAAGCCGAGCCGGCCGGTCCGGTCGGCCGGGCCGTGCCCAGGCCGGACCGGACCCGGCCTAGCCGGGTCGGGCCGGGTCGGGCCGACCCGGGTCGGGCCGACCCTGTTCGGGCCGACCCGGTTCGGCTGACCCAGGGGGGGTTCGGGCCGGGTCGCCCCGGGCCCAGAACCCCCGTTTTCGGGCCTTCTTCGGTCTTTTGCCCATATCTTGGGCCTGGGACCTCCGATTGACGAACCGTCAGCGGCTACGCGATCCTTGGATCGACACAGTAGTTTCGGTATATTACACTCAAGGTTTCGGAAGACTTTGGGTTCGGCCGGGTTGGTTCGTGCACGAAACCAACCGGGCCCTCGGAGCGGAAACGCTCATAACTTGAGCTACGGACGTCCGATCGACGTACCGTCAGCTGTGGTAGTTTCCTCTAAGTGAGACGGAACTTTTGGCACACTCTGCACGAGG
Organism: Viscum album; assembly: GCA_963277665.1. Classification (NCBI taxonomy): domain Eukaryota; kingdom Viridiplantae; phylum Streptophyta; class Magnoliopsida; order Santalales; family Viscaceae; genus Viscum; species Viscum album. The sequence goes on along the minus strand of OY728131.1, from coordinate 1,529,534,814 downwards.
ATCGGACACGGGCGGAGTACGGTCGGGTTGGTTATGCCCTAAAAACCAACCGGGCCCCTGGGACGAAAATGCCAATAACTCTCAGACCGGGTGTCCGATTGACGCGCCGTCTGTTGCGTTGAGATCCTGTTGTCGATACGGAACTTTTGGATACATCAACTTCGGACTACGTGTCAGTTGATGTATCAGCCTCTCGGCTCGTGGAGCGGACCCTCCTAAACGAGCTCGCTGTGTGCGGGAACCCTATCGCTGGCTGTGACTTCGACGACAGAGCAGAGATCCTCCGTGGACTGCGACGACGGCAGAGCAGAGATCCTCAGTGGACTGCGACGACGGCAGAGCAGAGATCCTTCGTGGACTGCGGCGACGACTGTGCAGAGATCCTCAGTGGACTGCGTCGACTACTGCACTCAGCGATCCTACGTGGATCAGTGCTACAGGTTCTGTGTGAGCCCGATCCTATGTGGGTCCTTACTACCGGTTCTGTGTGAGCCACTGCCTACAGGTTCTGTGTGAGCCCGATCCTGTGTGGGTCTTTTGCGGGGGTTAGTACCTATCGATCCTTCGTGGGTCCGACGACTTAGATGGATCAGTGATCATCTTTGACGTCATCTGAAAAAGTATACCTGGTTGAGCTGAATCTTATGTTACTCTCCTTTGTGGTTTGTGTTGAACTATCCTTTGTGGATTTACTGTTTACTCTCCTTGTGGATTTGAGTCTTGCTTTCCTGCGTGGATTGAGTTGTTCTTGAGCTCGTGAGCAGAGCTAGAATTGGGGACTTAGGTATATGTATGGGCATATACCTAAGTCGAGTCAGATGTTACTTCGTGATTGCATCTTTCTTTTGTGCTATATCCTTTGTGGATTTCGGGAGACCTTCGGGGGTCTCGGGGTCCTTACTGAGTAGCTTATACTCACCCCTGCACGGGCTATGCCCGCACCTTGTTGTGTTGGATGCAGACGACGGACAGCGCTGATCTCGGTTGGGGCGTGGAGCAGGATGGTACCTGGAGGTGGACCACTGGGCAGGACGTGCTCGGAGCGGACGTGGGACCCGAGGAGCCTGGAGGCTATCTGTACCCACCCTTCAGGTGGGATTGCCAGTGGACGACACGATGCCGCCGTCTTTTCTTCAGTTGCTGTTCTTTACTTTTTCAGTTGTACTTTCAGTTGGGCTTGTATTCCGGCCCCCTTTACTTTTCTGCACTTGTAGTTACTTTCCGCTTGCTGACTCTGTGGTGGTTGTTACTTATAAAGGCAATTCCTTCCCTGTTTACCGGGATTTTACGCCTTGGTGCTAGTCGCCAGCCCCTGGCCTATGGAAGGCGGGCTTGGGGTAGTCACGGCATGGGCACCGTGGTCGGGTCATGACAAATTGGTATCAGAGGTGGTCGGTTCTACCGCAGACTCTGATCGTCCTTTCTTTCTATATGAAGCAATAGTGTTTAGTGTATTGAGTGTGGTTATCAGTTCAGGGAGCCCAGTGTTGGTGCGGCGGCCGACGTATCCGTACACCAGGACCCTGACTCCTGATTTCCGACTTAATGCATGAAAACATTGATTGCGTGTGTGTTTCATGTTTTCTTTGTGATTACTTTTGTCAGCTCACCGGGTATACTGATCTGCTTCATGAAAGTCTCAAGTTTTCCTTGTGATTACTTGTGCCAGCTCACCAGGTATACTGTTTTGACTGTGGTGCTCTTGTTCTCCTTTTCAGGATGGCCCCGCGACGACAGCCAGCTAGGGTTCCGAGTGTAGGGCGCGACGACAGCCCACCGAGCGACGAGGCCTCGGTGCAGGGCCCTTTGCCAGCAGTGGCACCGGCGGTAGCTTTACCCGCCGAGCCACCGATGCTACCAGTACCAGACGCTGACGATGCACGTCGCCTCAGGGCACTGCATGAGTTTTAGAGCCAGCGACCGCCCAGGTTTCGCGGTGAGGCGGACCCCCAGGCCGCCGAGGACTGGCTAGAGGCGGTGGTACGGATCTTTAGGCTAGTGAGGACACCAGCGGATCTCATGGTGATTCTCGCGGCGAGCCTCCTGCAGGCGGCGGCAGGACGATGGTGGAGCTTGATGCTCCAGGTTCACGATGAGGCATCCTTGCTCTGGACGGACTTCGAGAGCCTCTTCCGCTCTGAGTTCGTCCCGGCCACCCTCCGAGCGGTGCGCATCCAGGAGCTTCTCCAGCTGCGCCAGGGCAACATGACAGTTGCTCAGTACGCGGCGAGGTTCACTGACCTATCTCGCTACTCGACCGACATGGTACGGGACCCCTTCTTCCGGGCCCGGACCTTCGAGCAGGGCTTGCGACAGGAGATTCGGGCGTCGCTGATCTCCCTCAGCATTCCGACCCAGGCGGGAGTACTGGAGCGAGCCCTCCTGATCGAGAGCTTCCTGGCAGAGCCTTCTTCAGTGGTGAGACCTAGCGCAGGGCGGCAGGTAGCTGAGTCTTCGGCAGCAGGTAGCCGACGGATGACTCTCGGGTCCAGGCAGACCAGACCCCCACGCAGACAGCCTCAGGACACCGGCTCAGCAGTGCGAGGAACACAGTGGGGTGCCAGCCTTCCGAGAGGCAGGCTGTGCTACTCCTGCGGCGGGCAGGGTCACATGGCTCGTGACTGCCCGACTCGCCGATCAGGGGAGCAGCAGACGGTGGAGGGACCACCCAGGCAGAGGCAGAGGGTCGACCGTGGCGGTCCGCAGGGAGGAGGCGGATGAGGCAGAGGAGCTGGCCGAGCAGCGGGTGGTGGGCGATGCTTCCAGGCTCTACCCCCACCACCACCAGGAGGGCCACCTCGACCACAGGGAGCTGGCGGGCAGGGACAGGCCCAGCTCCAGGCAGTGGAGGCCTACGACCCCGACATGCCAGAGATGATTCGAGGTACGATATGTGTCTATTCCACCCTTGCTGCAGTACTTATAGACACAGGAGCGAGTCACTCTTTCATAGCCTCTGCCCTTGTTCGGAGCTCGGAGATTCCGACTGAGCCGTTGGCTCGATCCTTACGGCTAGAGACTCCTACGGGAGCAGACTCGACGATTACGCACTGGTGCCGGCAGTGTGAGCTTACTCTAGGAGGCGAGAGCTTCGGCTGGGATCTCCTTGTAGCGGCGTCGAGGCCTTACGACGTCATCTTGGGCATGGATTGGCTATCCACGGTTCATGCCCAGATCGACTGTTTTAGGCGCAAGGTGCGATGTGTTCGCACCGACGGGAGCAAGTTTACCTTCACCGGCGAGAAGGGAACCTTTGCAGCACAGGATGGACTTCCGCGGAGGAGAGTGCAGCCCATCTCTCATCAGTTGGCTAGCCTCATCCTAGGAGCAGTGGACGTGCGGAGTCCAGCTTTTCCTGCAGTGGTGGACCAGTACGTGGACGTCTTTCCCGACGACGTTCCAGGGCTACCTCCTCGTAGAGAGGTAGACTTTTACATCGACTTGTACCCCGGGACAGCCCCGATATCTACTCCAGCATATCGGATGGCCCCCGCCGAGCTTCGGGAGCTGCAGGTACAGTTGGAGGACTTGCAGAGCAAGGGGTTTATCCGACCCAGTGCTTCACCCTGGGCTTCCCCGATTTTGTTCGCCAAGAAGGCGGACGGGAGCTTGCGACTGTGTGTCGACTATCGTCGCCTGAACTAGGTGACAGTGAGGAACAAGTATCCACTGCCACGGATTGATGACCTCTTCGATCAGCTCAAGGGAGCGCAGTGGTTCTTGAAGATAGACCTCCGGTCAGGCTATCATCAGCTCAGAGTTCGAGACGAGGACGTGCAGAAGACGGCCTTCAGGTGTCGGTATGGCCATTATGAGTTCTTGGTTATGCCGTTCGGCGTAACCAATGCTCCAGCAGTGTTCATGAGCCTCATGAATAGGATCTTCCAGCCATACCTCGACCGATTTTTCGTGGTCTTCATTGACGACATTTTGGTATACTCGACGACTGAGGAGGAGCATGCCTACCACCTGCGAGTTGTGCTAGACACACTCCGAGAGCACCAGCTTTATGGAAAGCTCTCAAGGTGCCAGTTCTGGTTACGTGAGGTCCACTTCTTGGGGCACGTCATCTCTGAGGCGGGAGTTGCAGTGGATCCCGCGAAGATCGAGGCAGTGCTAGCTTGGGAGCCACCCAGGAGCATGACGGAGGTGCGGAGCTTCTTGGGCCTAGCCGAATACTATCGGAGATTTGTGCCAGACTTCTCCAGGGTTGCGGAACCACTCTCAGCCTTGAAAAAGAAGGGGAAACCCTTTGTGTGGTCAGACAGATGTCAGCAGAGCTTCCAGGAGCTGAGACAGAGATTGACCAGCGCACCTATCTTGAGGTTTCCTGAGGAGGGAGTTGGGTACGTAGTTTACTGCAATGCATCAGGGACTGGACTCGGGTGCGTCCTGATGTAGGAGCGGGCCGTGATCGCCTACATATCACGTCAGTTGAGGCCGCATGAGAAGAACTACGCCACTCATGACCTGGAGTTAGCAGCAGTGGTCTTCGCTCTGAAGACTTGGCGGCACTATCTGATGGGAGAGCGCTTCACAGTCTTTTCTGACCACCAGAGTCTCAGGTATATCTTCTCTCAGAAGGACCTGAACCTGAGACAGCGGAGATGGCTTGAGTTCCTACAGGACTATGACTTTGAGATAGTCTATACTCCTGGGAAGGGGAACGTGGTAGCCGATGCCCTCAGCAGGAGGACGGGCATTCAGCTACTTGAGGAGGCGACGGAGCAGCTAGCCTCCTTACAGATATCCTTCGTGGATAGAGACGGAGCAGCCTTTCTTCAGTCTCTCACAGTCTCTACTCCACTTCTACAGCGGGTCAGAGAGGCTCTGCGTGGGGACGCTGACTGTGTGACCCGGCGTGCACTGATATCCTCAGGTCAGGCGCCTGATGGTTTCTCCCTTGGAGCAGAGCACGACATCCTTTTCAGAGGACGTACCTTCGTACCAGTCGCTTTACGAGAGGAGGTGCTGAGAGAGTTTCACACTTCTCCCTTGGCGGTGCATCCCGGAGTAGCAAAGATGTACCAGGATCTCAGACGACAGCACTGGTGTCCGGGCATGAAGAAATCTGTGACAGAGTTCCTTTCACGATGCCTCACCTGCCAGTAGGTGAAGGCAGAGCATCAGGTACCAGCAGGCTTGGTACAGCCCTTGGAGGTCCCGGAGTGGAAGTGGGACGACATATCTACGGACTTCGTGACTGGACTTCCACGCACTTCCAGAGGTCACGACTCTATTTGGGTGATTGTCGACCGACTCACCAAGTCGGCACACTTCTTACCCATCAGAGAGCAGGGCTCAGTGGAGAGCTTGGGACGTCTTTACGTCCAGGAGATCGTACGGCTTCACGGTGTGCCATCGTCTATCATCTCCGATCGAGATGCTCGTTTCACTTCCCGGCTTTGGAAGGGGTTGCAGGAGGCGTTCGGGACGCGGCTCCATCTGAGCACAGCCTTCCACCCTCATACGGATGGTCAGACGGAGAGGACCATACAGACACTCGAGGACATGCTCCGTGCATGTGTTCTCGACTTTGGTCGCAGCTGGGAGGACCACCTACCCTTGGTGGAGTTCGCGTACAACAACAGCTACCACTCCACCATCGGGATGGCACCATACGAGGCGTTGTACGACAGACCCTGCAGATCACCGTTGTGCTGGACAGACCCTGGGGAGTCAGCACTCGTGGGACCAGAGATGGTCCGAGCCACGACAGAGAAGGTCCAGATCATCCAGGAGAGGATGAGGACAGCTCAGAGCCGGCAGAAGTCATATGCTGACAGGAGGCGGAGGCCACTAGAGTTCGAGGATGGCGACCACGTCTTTTTGCGTGTCTCACCTCGACGTGGTTTACGGAGATTTGGCCGAGGCGGCAAGTTGTCTCCACGCTTCATCGGGCCTTTCCAGGCCCTCAGCAGGATAGGAGAGGTGGCTTATCGCCTGGCTCTACCACCTCAGTTGCACCAGGTGCACGACGTCTACCACGTGTCTCAGTTGAGGAGATACGTGCACGACCCGACGCACATCATCGACTTTGGGGGGCTGGACGTGGACGATGGGGCGACTTTTGCGGAGGTCCCAGTGGAGATCGAGGATCGACAGGAGCGGGTCCTACGTGGGCGGTCGATTCCTCTTGTGCGCGTCAGATGGCAGCACGGGAACCTCCAGGAGAGCACTTGGGAGCGGGAGGCTCAGATGCGTGCTCAGTACCCCCATTTGTTCCCCTAGTTTTTGATGTTTCTTTACGGGGACGTAAAGCCCTGAGGTGGGAGTAATGTAAAGACCCGCAAATTTCAAGGAAATTTTTTTCTTAATTTTCTTTGGAATTTTACAAGAGCGCAGCTTCAGACGGCGCCTGATTCCGAGGCCCGGTGTGCCCGGAATTAATTTCCGAAGTTTGGCTCGGGTACGTTCAGTGAACGGACGAGCGGGTTTTTCTATCTTTTGAACCGGTGCCCAGAATCGAATTCTGAGGGCACCGATGAAATCGCAGCGCCGGTATTTGCTTAGAAATGCCTCTTCCGGAGTTGCGTTTGCTCAGACGTGGTTTTTAAATTTTGGGGCTTTAAGACAGAAATAAAATAAAATTTGTGCGACAACTTTATTTTATTTCACTTAAGCTTCTTGGAAGTCACTTGGAAGCCACTTGAACTGAGTTAAAGCGGATAGGGTGCTATCCGGAAATATCCTACCCTCTTGGTAGGATATTTGTGAGGCAGGGCCCGCACGAGCCCCGCCGTTTCTTTCGCTAAGTAACGCACCCGTGAAAACCCGTCAAAGTAACTGAAAAGTCAACCGACGCGTTTTCTTTAATTTCTTAACAGACCATTTAATTGGGCGGTTTATTTCGTGAATTAAATGGGTTGTTTCATTCGTTGAATTAATTCAACGAATTTAATGGGTCGTTACTTACGCGTTTTGCGTTTGTTAGCAAAATAATAAAATAGACAAACTTGTCTATTTTGGAGGATTGCTTTTGTTGTGCAATTCCTCTGAGCCTCCACCCTCTCTGCGAAGAATGCGAAGAACGCGAAAAACGTGAAGAACGCCGGCGACCGGAATTCGACGACGCACACCGTGATCTGCGACGTCGACGAGCTCTACCCGCGACGTTCTTCGGCGACGCCTCTTCTTCCACGGCCGATCCTCGTTCGGCAACTAAGGTGAGAATCAGATCGTTTATTTCTCCCTTTTTAATTTCAATAACAACGGATTTAATTAATTAAATCCGTTTGTTCTAAATCCGGAGATCGTCGGCGCGACGCTTTTTCCCGCGGTGCGACGAACGTCTCTTACGCGACGACGCGACGATCCCCTCCTTCCGTGACGAGCGTTTCCGCGACGACCTCACGTCCGACGGCGACATCGAGGTAGGGGTTTATTTTCTTGATGATTTTTTTCCCGTGTTTATTCTTTTGAGATAAAGAACCCGATCTCGGAACAATTTTAAATTTATTTAAAATTGATTGATCGGTTATTTCTTTTCCTCCCGTGGTTTATGACTAACGCGGAGGGTGCGGATCTAACGAACAAGACCCGGCAACCCTCCGCCGATCTTTTGTTGTGCGGATTTGGCGGACGACGACGAACCGTGCGGCAAGGGCGATCCGTTGATCCCGCAGTGAAGATCGGCCCCCGGGAGGAGCAACGGCGCAGACGGGAGGCAAAACGGGCCACCAGAGCAACTCCGGCGACCGGAGGCGGCGGCGCCCGGCGCGCCGCCGGGAATTCCGCCGCGGCCGAGCCGCGGCGGCGGCGAACCGCCGGACCGCGTCCGCGGTCCAGCCACCCAGCACGCGGCCCGCGCGGGCCGCGTTCCTCCAAGCCGCGGGTCAAACCCGCGGCAGCTTCCTTCGGCCGCTCGGCCGAAGCCGAGCCGGGTCGGGCCGACCCGGTTCGGGCCGACCCGGTTCGGCCGACCCAGGGGGGGGGTTCGGGCCGGGTCGCCCCGGGCCCAGAACCCCCGTTTTCGGGCCTTCTTAGGTCTTTTGCCCATATCTTGGGCCTGGGACCTCCGATTGACGAACCGTCAGCGGCTACGCGATCCTTGGATCGACACGGTCGTTTCGGTATATTACACTCAAGGTTTAGGAATACTTTGGGTTCGGCCGGGTTGGTTCGTGCACGAAACCAACCGGGCCCTCGGAGCGGAAACGCTCATAACTTGAGCTACGGACGTCCGATCGACGTACCGTCAGCTGTGGTAGTTTCCTCTAAGTGAGACGGAACTTTTGGCACACTCTGCCCGAGGATCGGACACGGGCGGAGTACGGTCGGGTTGGTTATTCCCTAAAAACCAACCGGGCCCCTGGGACGAAAATGCCAATAACTCTCAGACCGGGCGTCCGATTGACGCGCCGTCTGTTGCGTTGAGATCCTGTTGTCGATACGGAACTTTTGGATACATCAACTTCGGACTACGTGTCAGTTGATGTATCAGCCTCTCGGCTCGTGGAGCGGACCCTCCTAAACGAGCTCGCTGTGTGCGGGAACCCTAGCGCTGGCTGTGACTTCGACGACAGAGCAGAGATCCTCTGTGGACTGCGACGACGGCAGAGCAGAGATCCTCAGTGGACTGCGACGACGGCAGAGCAGAGATCCTTCGTGGACTGCGGCGACGACTGTGCAGAGATCCTCAGTGGACTGCTTCGACTACTGCACTCAGCGATCCTACGTGGATCAGTGCTACAGGTTCTGTGTGAGCCCGATCCTATGTGGGTCCTTACTACCGGTTCTGTGTGAGCCACTGCCTACAGGTTCTGTGTGAGCCCGATCCTGTGTGGGTCTTTTGCGGGGGTTAGTACCTATCGATCCTTCGTGGGTCCGACGACTTAGATGGATCAATGATCATCTTTGACGTCATCTGAAAAAGTATACCTGGTTGAGCTGAATCTTATGTTACTCTCCTTTGTGGTTTGTGTTGAACTATCCTTTGTGGATTTACTGTTTACTCTCCTTGTGGATTTGAGTCTTGCTTTCCTGCGTGGATTGAGTTGTTCTTGAGCTCGTGAGCAGAGCTAGAATTGGGGACTTAGGTATATGTATGGGCATATACCTAAGTCGAGTCAGATGTAACTTCGTGATTGCATCTTTCTTTTGTGCTATATCCTTTGTGGATTTCGGGAGACCTTCGGGGGTCTCGGGGTCCTTACTGAGTAGCTTATACTCACCCCTGCACGGGCTATGCCCGCACCTTGTTGTGTTGGATGCAGACGACGGACAACGCTGATCTCGGTTGGGGCGTGGAGCAGGACGGTACCTGGAGGTGGACCACTGGGCGGGACGTGCTCGGAGCGGACGTGGGTCCCGAGGAGCCTGGAGGCTATTTGTACCCACCCTTCAGGTGGGATTGCCAGTGGACGACACGAGGCCGCCGTCCTTTCTTCAGTTGCTGTTCTTTACTTTTTCAGTTGTACTTTCAGTTGGGCTTGTATTCCGGCCCCCTTTACTTTTCTGCACTTGTAGTTACTTTCCGCTTGCTGACTCTGTGGTGGTTGTTACTTATAAAGGCAATGCCTTCCCTGTTTACCGGGATTTTACGCCTTGGTGCTAGTCGCCAGCCCCTGGCCTATGGAAGGCGGGCTTGGGGTAGTCACGGCGCGTGCCCCGAGGTCGGGTCGTGACAAATACACCGTTCATGGAGACGGTAGGCCGTACGTACGCATGAACACTGTTTTCGTTTCCTTATTGAGTTGAACGAAATTAAGTAGATGACATACATATATATACACATAAATCCAGTATCATTATTATGTCATATATTTCATGATTACTTATTATATATACTTTATAATCATTCATGAATGGTTAAAGTGGATAATGAATCTCATCGCGTTGTGGAGACGGTAGTCCGTACGTACGCACGAGCGATGATATCGTTATCATGATCGTGGGACTGTATTGGAGTGTATGTATACTATTTCAGAATCAATATCACTTTAAAATAATAATATATAGTTATTATTTACACCATTATACCCATCCATGTAAGGTGGTGGTGGAAAATAGATTTCTCCACGGCGTGGAGACAGTATTCCGTACGTACGCACGCGCGGTGATTTCTTTTTCCGTAGGATGGATAGATGGTAAAATAGGGTTGTTTCATACTTATAATAACATATCAGTATATGAGTGATACTGATGTTATTACTTTATAATGAAACAACTAAATAAGAATAAGTGGAAGAAGAAATAAAGATGAAAGAATCGGTAACGGAAATTACCTCTTCTTTGAAGCGCCTCTTTGAGACCTCCTCTTAGGGCACTAAAATTGGTCTTTGAGGAAGACCAGAACCTCTAAGATTTTTCTAGGGAAGTGAAGAAGAGAATTTTTAAGGGGTTGGCAGAGCTTGAAGGCTCAATGTTGTGTGAGGAAGAGGGGGAGGAGGTGCCCTTTTATAAGGGAGGAGAGAGGTACCTTTGGAATAACTAAAACTATTATTTTATTATAAAGTCAAATTCGGTTTTAAATAGCTCCAAATTGATTCATTTCGAAGCTAAGGTGGAGATGGGTAGAAATCCTATCATCCAATAGAATTTAGACAGGTTTAGGTTCCTTTTTTAACCTCATCATTTAGATTTAACATTAAGTAAAATAATTTTACTTTTACCGTGTCTTCTTGTGTTCTTATACTATAAGGTTAATAAACTAACTATAAGAAGCCAAACGAACCCCAAGTTGTTTATTATTAAAATATATAACCTTATCTAAGTAATTTGGCCGAACATTAGATTTTTAGGAATAAAATAACAATTAATAATATAATATTTGTTTTAAATACTATTTTATGTCAATTTTGACACTATTTAGTAATTGATTTTTGTGAAACTCATAACAGAATGATAAGTTCGAAAAAGGTTAATTAAATCAATACTAACATGTCATAGTAACCTAGAAAATTAGTGGAATTCATAAAAAGTCTCAAATTACATTTATTTGGGCATTTATAACATCAATTATTTCAATATTTCATTAATAAGACAATTACTGCATCATCATTGTGTCATAATAAATGATAATTATTTAATCCCTAAAAATTATAAAAAAATTCCTATGATATAGATAATTTTATTAGCGTTCTGGAGACTATTCATGTTTGAAGTTTCATGAAGTTTATCACTATATTAAAATTATTATACTTATATAATTTAAGAAAGTGACATGTTGTTACATTCTTTGGTTTAATAATAATTAAATCATTTTCATTGAAAAAATTTAATTAAATGAATCTAATCTGACCCTTAGGTGATATGGGTATACTTTTAGTCTTCCAATAGGATTTTTACATGTTTTAGGGTAATTTTATAATATTATATTTACCCTTAATTACCCGATTTACCTTTAATTATGGTAAATAAAATTTACCGTAGTTACTATTCATAATTTCCAAAAATAAAAAGTAGCTTATTAACATAATTTGGATCCACTGATTCCAAATATGGAATCCATTTTTTAAAATTCAATACACAGAAGTTGCAGAAATTAAATTAAAATTAATCCCGTTGTCGAATAAAAACGGGTTTTTGTTTAAAACATTGCAAAAGATTGAATCGATTTAACCTACGAATTCAAGGTAAAATCAATGCTAATGACATAAATCATATTAAATGGTCAAAATATATTCTATTTATACTTTAAAACCATTCAATATTATAATTTAACCACATAAGATATTACGATGAAAAAAGTTGTTTTTAATTAAAATATAGCGTGTTTTTACTATTCATTAAAATGTGAAAGTTCCCAGAATAATATGAAAAATTTATCCAAAGTAAATTTTTATTTATTGATTAAAAATAAGAATTTTATTTTGTCAAATTGAACTTATAAACATGTCAAAAACTATATTTAAAGTGGGTGCGCCATCAAAAGGCGGCAAAACTGCATTTTTTGAAAAATACTTATTTTACCCGAAAAATTTATTTTGTTCTTATACCATGTTCTAGAAAATGTGTAAGATGAATAATAATGTTATAAAATTCAAATTTTAGTTAATACTATTCATAACGTCTAGTTCATGACAATATTATAATAATATATCATTGTTTATTAAAACCCGGTATTGCGTACAACACACGCTATCGAGGAAGGTCGCGATTGCGTGTAATGCAAGTCAAGTCAGGGTTGCGTGTTGTGAAAGAATCCTTCGTTGTTTTGTATAACAGAATCCAACCATATTTAATTTATACATTGAATATATATATATATATATATATATACACACAATGTTTCTTAGAATAACAATTATCAAAATTGTGTGTAACACGGTCCAAGAATAGTGTTGCGTATACTGCAAGCTAATATGGTGTTTCGTATAGAGCAAGGTAATCTTGGTGTAGAATACAACACAAGACATTAATGAAATTAAAATAATATTTTTCATAAAATCTCGGGGTGTTACATAACCAACACTAACATCACCTCATGATACTAACACTGGAGGCTCCAAGATGTAACAAGGAGACCTATTGATAATAATTATAAAGGGGTTCCAAGGTAATAACCAAGGAAAAAAGACATCAGGGGTTACAAACTCAGTAGTAATTGCTTATTGGATAAGGGGTAAGAGTGTAATCCTAGGAGCATCATCCAAGGCATTCTACAATAGTGATGATCTAACCAAGTCCAAGGAATACATCCAAGGTAAAATGGGATATGCTATGGTTAGACCGAATGATAATACTAAGTCACCTTGTGTCTATAAAATTTATTCCATATCCAACAAGTGTATCCAAGGCATCCTATAATAGTAAAAAAGGGATCCTATGATATTATACCATGAATAAACTAATAGACGAGGATCAGGTTCCAAGGTGGGTATCGACCAAGGAAACTGACATCATTGAATCAGAATGGAATCCATGATTGCTCAATGAATTCCCTTAGGAATCAAAAATCTAACCCGAGTTTGACCACTTCCTATCATATTGTCAAGGTCTATGTATTTAATTAGTAACCTTACATTATATTCATTTAGTGGTTAATTCCATGTGATTTTAATTCCATTTATTAGTTAAGAGGTTCAATCCTTTTAGTACGACAAGGCCAAGGGAATTCCATCATTTAAGTCATTTGATATTTAATTACTTGGTTCTCTCCTCTACCTTTTATAGCAGTACAAGGTTTTGATAAGGAAGAGCAACCACATGTGTTTAATTTAATATAAAATAGGCCAAGTCATATACATACCATATACTTTCCATTTACATTTAAAATTAATTAATCAAGCGAATCAATTACATTAGGTAGGTCAATTATGAATAAACATGGTACTATACATTTAAAAATTAAATAGTAATTTAATGGACAAAGGATTACCATTAGAATTTTCAAGCTCTAGGAACACCCGAAAGGTGGATCAAACATATCAAAACACTAAAAAACCAATTATGGAACATCACTCTTTATGGGGTGGTTGAAGTTGTAGATGTAACCACTAATGCTAAATAGAAAGTATAAGAAGGGTCATAGAACATAGTCTTAATAACTGTAAGCATGAAATATAAATTCAATAGATGACGCCTGATAAAATCAGTGTGATGATATGAAAATTTATAAAATGATGGAAATTGATGGATGAGTTATTGAACACCTACCTTAGGATCGTACGAATCTCCTTATCCAATATCTGCCTCTAATTTGCACGGATTGGAGTAGATCTGAAGAACAGATCAATGCTTTCCAATTGAGTAATATGAGCCTATATCTAAATAAAATCATATATTAGAATAAAAATGATGTAATATTAAAAAGGAATAGAGTAAAAAACAGTGCAGATACAACGAGATGAATGGTGGTCGAATCAGACTTCGGATGGAAGCTAGATTTAAAAATATATAATTGAGGGTTTTTGGATTCAAAAGAGTGAATTTGGGAGGGGATATCTGTTGAAAATAAAGGGAGATATGAGGGTTGGATTTAATTAAGTTTTTAAAGAAAAATTCATAATTTCACTCCTTTTTTTTCTTCAAATGGTTTGGCCACATGGTTGGAAAATCCATGATCAAACCATGCACTGTCAACTATAGGAAGGGGTATACCACACACACAGTTAGGGAAACCATGAACCATCCATGTGAAATGATTATGAAATTTTTCTGCAACATTTTTCACTAATATTTATCCCAAGTAACATGGTTAAAGAAAACCATGGACCCTCGTACTGCTCACTATCCATCCTCACACATTTTAAACAAACCAAGTAGCATTCCTTGCATGGTTTAAAGTAATAGTGTGATCTGACTTTTTCTTCCAAAAAGCAGGTTTCGAGATTTGAAATATCCCCAGACACCCACGAGACCTTCCCGAACTCATTATAAATCCATTTCTGTTCCATAAAATATAATTAGACTAAAATTTGAAGGATCCATACCTGAGTAAAAAACTGGGTTCTTACAATTTTTTCAAGTAAATTAAATTTTCTTTGATGGATTGTATTTAACGCTACAACAAGTTACAATTTATTTAAATGAAATATCAAGTTAAACATACAATATAAGAAACACCAAGATTATATTACACTATAAAATACTATGTTTGTCTTGTTTTACACACAATAGAAGGTTCCTTTGACTGCATTCATTACATGCAAGACCGAGTGTTACCCAACTATGATATACTCTTAATAATTTTATAAAAATATTATTATATTTATAACCTAGAAATTAGAAAAGAAGATATGAATAATATTAAATAAATAATGAAACTGTTGTTTACAATTTTTTTTGAAAATAATTCTTTGGAAACAAATTAATTTGAAACAAGAGTAATAACTATTAGTAAATAATGAAATTCCTTTGATGAAAAACTATCTTTCTATGAAAAACAGGTTTTATCTCAATAGATTAAATAAAATTTGATAAATTATTTTAATTAAAATTATATATTATATATTAAATCAAAATTCAAACATTCATATTATGTTTTTTCTTTATAAGAGATAAGAAAAAATCCAATTTTAGGCATAAAAAGATATATTTTTCTAAAAGGCATTTTACAACCTTTTAATGGTGCACCTAACATATAACTAGAATTTGAAAATTTTATATATTTTTTTTGAAAAAATAAACTTTATTTTTGAAATAATAATGTTAAAATTATATTAGGGTTCTTTTTTGGTATTTTTTTTGAGAAGATTCATTTTTTGATGAATAGTAAAAAATACTGAATTTTAATTGAAAACTGACTGTTCATATATTTTATTAATATAGATAATTATGTTTTAAATTGTATTTGAAGTATATTTAGATAAATAAATATATTAATACAATTTAGGTTATTTTAATAAATTTTAAATTGAAATTTTATATAAAAATATTTCAAACTTTTGGACATTTTCACTAAAAAAACCGATTGTTTCATTCCATCTACATGATTATTTTTAAGTAAATTTATTCCACTTATGTGATTGGAATTTGGAAATATAGATTAAATATTTGGAATAATAATAATTTATAATTTATAATAAGGTAAATTTTTTTTAACTAAAAATATTAGTGAAAACAGTTAAAATTAATTACATTTATTAAGATAAAAATGAGTTTACTTAGTAGTTAAGCTTTAAACATAAGGGAAAAATGTTTTGTAAAATGTTCAAAAATAAATTTTATAAACATATTTTTACCATTTTACCACTTTTATATAATTTTATTCATTATTTAGGAACATTATGTAAGGGATACCTCCCAATAGTGTTTACCTTTTTATATTTACAAGAATGCCACTCCTCCTCCACTATAAAAAGGCACTCACCCCATCACTTCTTCACACATATCAAGAATTTTAAATCATAAAAAAATACCCAAATAAGATCCAAAAGTATCAAATATAATTTTATAAAACCCAATTTTTTCATAAAGAAACCCATGTAAGTCCTTTGGTGCAAACCAAATGGAGTTACCCGAATAAGAGGTAACATTCTTCAACGAGCACTTTTGTTTTATTTATTTCTCCACAAATTAAATTATTATTATTAAATTAATATATAATAAGAAAATTTTCATAAATATACTGATATTTTTTTATGTTAAGGTTTTTACCTACACCTACACACACTTCATTCAAATGGGATACACAATTACCGTTCTTGTGTACAACGAACTACCGTCTTATGAACTGATGTCGTTCTTTCTTCTATTACGGCCTATCAAGTTTGGTAGTAATGATTAATTACTATTTTATATGATATATATTATATTTATGATCTATTTATTCTTATGTAAATATTATATAACACATACCTTCATGATTTCTATTTTTTGGGAATACGATAACATCGTTTGTGGACGTGTGGAGTGTCGCCTCCTTAAAGTGACGTGATTCATTCATGCGTTAAATTTAATGCATTATGGATGATTTTATTAAAAATATGAGATCTTTATGAAATAATAAACCTAATTTAATGATAATATATATATATACAAATAATTTTATTTTATTTATTTCAACATGATAAAAAAATAGAAACAATATTCATGTGTATGTACGACATACCGTCTCCATTAACGGTGTATTTAATTTCCTATTTCTATATTTTATTGAATATTATAAATAAATATATAATTAATATATATGATATTAATATCATGGTTCACATTCTTTAAATACATAAATAATGATATAATTAATATGAATAAGAATGACAAGTCAAAACATATACGAAAAACAAAGCGGTTATTACCCGAAGCATAAATTTAACATGAAATTGTTAATAAATGGGTAATATAAAGTAATAAAAAAACCACATATGGTATGATATATAAGAATATATTTCTTTTATATATGTATAATAAAATTATATTTCATATTTTGGGGGTTTTAATAAGTACGAATAAATTCAAGTCTTAAGGTAATGGAATTTTATCTCACTTTTTATATCCATGAGATACATGAATTATTTAACATTTTTTTCTTTAATTTTGTGTATATATTTCCCTATGAAATTTTATATCAGGAATTTAATTTATTTCATGATATTAAAATTTTAAATTGATTTTATTCTTTCATGGAAATCATGATTTAATGGTTACTCAAGTAGTAAGGGGATTTCTTGTCTCACTTTTATTTGTATGAGACTTACACCTTACTCACCACTAGTTTATTTTGTGTAGTGTATATATAACCGATGAATGTATTATTTGAATTATATACTTAAATTTATTATTATTTAAATATCCATTTTATGATCTCTCCCTTATGAGGTTCATGGTTCAAAATTTACTAAATTGGGAAAGTAATTTTGTCTTAATTTTACTTTCTTTGAGACACTTGTAATGTTATGCACATATATTCTTTTACAAGGTGTATATACAGAACCTTTTACATGTTATATAATTAATATCATTATTTTCATGATATTTTATGTTTCATGTATTTTTATTCCTTCATGGGTGTTATGATTCAATGTTACCAAAATTATATGAGTTTATTTCTACAATCTCATCGTTTATCGGTATTGTTTGTGATTATACTTCCGATGATGGAATCTTATTATAGATCTCAGAAGAACTATCATAAATTTTATTATCCTACAGTTATTAATTCTATCTTAAAGTAATGGTACCATTTACCACTATTTTTTACTTAAGATAACTATGAAAATGTTTTTATGAAAATCCAACTTTATCTATCTCTTTAGTTAGAAATCTGTTTTATTTAAAAACCATGTTTTCTAAAAAAATTTCAAAAAAAGTTTTTAAATGATATTTTAATTTTATTTTCAAAGAAAATTATTATAATTTTTTATCTTTTAAAAAGATTTTTAAGTTAATTTTAAATCATCCTTTATAATTTTAAAGGACACTTTCAAAGAAAAAGGTTTTCAAAATGGTTGTGTTTTTTAAAATCATTTTCTAAAGAGGAAAGGGTATTTTACTCAATAAATATTTTAAATGATAATCTCAAAATTATTTTCTATTTAATATGAAATAATTTGATATTTTTATGTTTTTTGGGGATATTATCCAAGGAAAACATTCTTATTATATATTTGAATGGTTTATACCTATGATGACAAGTATATTATGAAACTTATTTCTATTCCATGGGTTATACCATCAGAAAACCCTTATGAAAACCAATTACTTTCATGGGTTATTCTATGATTAAATGATTGTGAAACTTGTATCTTTTAGAAAGGTTATGATAGGATGAAATGTTTATGATTCCCATTTCATGTCATGGGTTATGATATGATCTTAATGAAAACCCATATCTTTTTATGGGTCATGATATGGTGAATGTTTTATTATCTTATATAACATGTATATATTATTTTATTATGTGATAGGTGGGACATATATATAACACTAATGAATTGGGTAATGATTTATATCTCATGAGGTAGACATGACTGGAATGGGGATTAAACTGGGTTCGATAATATACGGCTAGAATGGGAAGTAAACTGGGTTCAGTAATATGGGGCTAAAATGGGAAATAAACTTGGTTCAATAATATTGGACTAGAATAGGGGGTTAAATAATTTAGGTAATAAAAGGGTGGAATGTTAAGTAAACTTAGTTCAATAATACAAGGCAAGAATGGGAAGTAAACTTGGTTTTGTAATACATGGATGGAATGAGAAGTAAAGTCAGTTTAGTAATACAAGGTTGGAATGAGGAGTGAACTCATTTCAGTAATACAAGGATGGAATGAGAAGTAAAATTAGTTCATTAACATAGATACAAAACAAGAAATAAACTTGGTTCAATAATATAGGGATGAAATGGGGAGTGAACATGGTTAAGTAATACAATTCTATAATGGTAAGTAAACTTAATTTAGTAATACCGGGGTAGAACAATAAGTAAAATTGGTTAAGTAATACAAGGATATAATGAGAAGTAAACTTGGTTCAATAATATAGGGATGGAATAGGGAGTGAACTCATTTATGTAATACAAGGATGAAATGTAGTGTGAACTTTGATTAGTAATACAGGTATGGAATAGGGAGTGAACTTGGTTTAGTAATATAGGAATGGAAAGAGGAGTGAAATCGAGTTAGTAATACTGGAATGGAACAAGGAGTGAACTGGATTACGTAAAATAGGGTTGGAATGAGAAGTAAACTATGTTCAGTAATACAAGGATAAAACAAGTAGTGAACCTAACTCAGTAAATGACATTGTCCACTATGATGGTCTTGGAAGCGAGCCTTGAAAAATTTGAAATGATTTTATCTTCTTATATATATTTCAAAATTCTATGTTTTATTCCTATATTATAATTTCATGGATTATTATCTTTATTACCTTATGATTAATGGATTATGAACTACTAGTCTTTATTCCATGACAGTTGATTATGAGATTTGATATGAATGGTATGATCTTCTAATGTTATGATCATGTTATCATACCCTTATGCTAATGATTACACTTACATATCTCCCTTGTTTACCCTTAATGAGAATATATGCTCACCATTTCTTATGTTCTCTTTCCCCAGGTTATGAAGAAAGTTTTTAAGTATGAGTATTAAATGGGACAGATCTTTATAGGAGATTTTGAACATCTTTCACCAAATTAGAAGAATATGTTCCCGGTATCCAAACACACTAAAATATTATGGTCCTTGGGAATATACTTTTATAATGTGATGAATATTCATATAAAATTATGCAATATACATGTATGTTAATACTATATAGAAACCTTGACTTAACATATATAGTTAATACATCATTTTAGATTAATTTTCATCACATTACAAAAGCACATTCCCAAGGACCATAATAGTTTAGTGTCTTTGGAATCGTAGAACACAATATTCTAACTTGGTGAAATATCTTCAATGTTTCCAACAAATATCTTCCCATTTATCACTCCTACCTAAAACCTTTCTTCATAACCCAGGGAAAGGAAAAATAATACATGGTGAGATCAGATGTTTAATAAGGGTAAATGAAGGAGATATGTAAGCAAAACTTGACCATAAAGGTATGAGAACATGAGAATAACATTAAAAGATCATACCTTGCTTATAAAAGATCACATAACAAGTCATGGAATAAATATTGGATGTTCATAAGATAGTAATCATAAGTTAATCAAGAGAATAATCCATTAAAACATAACATAGGAATAAGACATTGAATTGTGAAAGGCACATAAACATATAAAATTATTTCCATAGTAGTCAAGGATTACTGCCAAGTCCATCTTAGTGGAATGAGTTCACTCCCCAAATAATATTATTAGTCAAGGTTCACTCCAAAGACCATATTAGTGGAAAAAGTTATTTACTAAACTAGTTTCACTCCCCATTCCAGCCTTGTATTATTGAAATGGGTTCACTTCCCATTCTTGTACTCTATTACTGAATAGAGTACACTTCACGTTCCAACCCTATATTACTGAACCAATTTCACTCATCGATCCAACCCTATTATACTGAACTGAGTTCACTCCTCATTCTAGTCATGTCATACTGAACTGAGTTTACTCATCATTCCATCCCTATCATACTAAACTGATTTCACTCCTCATTCCAGATCTATCTATCTCATGAGATATAAATTTTTATCCAATTCACTGGTGAGGGATATAGGTCCCACCCATCACATAATTAAATCATACATATGTGTGCCATGAGATAAAAAACATGAATCATATCATAAACCATAAAAGAATATGGGTACTGTAAACATGTCATCATATCATAACCCATAGAAAAGATATAGGTTTCATAATCATAGAATAACTCATAAAAGTAGGTGGGTTTCATAATCATTTTATCATGGCACAATCCATGTAAGAGAAATATTTTTCATAAAAAACGTTTCAATTTAAACATAAACCATTGAAAGAAATAAAAATAATGGTTTCCTTGGATCCTATCCCTAATAAAGCATAAAATATATCAAAGGACATCATCCTAGGTTGAGAAGAATTTTTAAATATCACTTGGGGAATTTATTAAGTAAAATAACCATCCTTTGAAAATTATTTAAAATAATACATAAAACATTTTGAAGATCCTTTTCCTTGAAAACCACTTTGAAAGCTTATAAAGTAAGATTTAAAAATCATTTAAAACATTTCTTGATGAAAATATCATTTCTAGTTTTAAAAACCCTTTTTAAATCATAAAACATTTTGAATACATTTTTTCATTGAAAATAAACTTGAAAAATTATAAATTAATCTTTTAAAATCATTGAAAACATTTCTTGAACATAATTGTTTTGAAAACATTTTTATTTGAAAACCACTTTTAAAACGATAATTTTTTAAAATATTATGAAAAAAATTTCATAAAAAATTAATATTGTAAAATTATAAAGGAAGATTCAATGAAATGATTGTTATAATGGCATATAAATCCATACATCCTGATCATTCCTTTTTCAATATAAAATTTTAGAAAAGTGCCTCGATTAGAAAATGACAAGAAGATTATTTTTGTAAAAAATATTTTTTTAAAAAGGTAAAACAAGGGTAAAAAATTCTTTTAAAGATCATTGGAGAATATTAAACCATTTTTGAAGACATTTTTAGAAAACATGGTTGTGAAATAAAATAGATTTTCGACTTAAGAGAGAAATAAAGTCATATTTTCATAGAAACAATTTCTTAATTATCTAAATTTCCAAATAGTGAAAAAATGGTACCATTATAAGGAAATATCATGAATAATTATATTATAAGAAAATTCATGAGATTTATTGAGCTGTTTATCATAATATTTCATTAATGGAAGTATAATCATAAGTAATCTTGATAAATTATGATATTGTAGAAATAAAATAATACCACTTTGGTTAACTTGAATCATAATCCCCCTAAAATAATAACATTAAATGAAGATCAAAATACTATTAAAAATGATATTAATGATATAACATGTCTATGGGTAATATATACACCTCATAGAAGAATATAGGTGCATATCATGGAATGTATCTAAAAGAAGGAAAATTGAGACAAAATAACATTACCGATTTGGTAGCATTTGAACCCTAAATCCCATAAAAGTGAAATCATATAATGGATATGTAAATAGCCATAAAATCTAGACTATAAATCTCCTTACTACCTGAGTAACTATTAAATCATGATACTCATGAAATAATAACATTAGTTAAAAATTTCAATGTAAATAAATAAATAAATAAAATTCATGATATAACATGTTATAGGTCACTATATACACACACAATAAGAAAAGTGGTGAATATAGCATATATCTTATAAAAAAAGTGAGGCGAGAAAACCCATACCTTAAGTCTTGAATTTCTTCATATACGTTCAAACATCCTATATAATAAATGTAATTTTATTAAAAATATAATAGAGAAACATATTATTATATATCATACCACATATAATTTTATTATGAATTTATATTACCCATTTATTAAAAATTCCATGTTAATGTTATGTTTCAGGTAATAACCACTTTGTTTCTTATATATGTTTTGAATTGTTACTCTTGATCCTCTTAATTAGATCATGATTTTCTTATTTACAGAATGTAAAACAAGATATAAATATCATATATATTCATTATATAAGTATTTATAATAATCTATAAAATAAAGAAATATGAAATAGAATACACTTTTTATGGAGACTATAGGCCATACATATACATGAATGTTTTTTCGTTTTTCTTTTCATATTGAATGAAATAAAGTAAATGACATATATTTATATATATATATTCATTAATGTATAATAATTATTACATACATATCATATAATTTTACTAAACCCAACATTAATATATTCAGTGTAGAGTGTAAACAAATCACATCGTTTTGAGGAGGTAGTAGTCCAAAAATCCAAAAACGATATTATCATATTCCCAAAACGAAAATAACAAGGTAGTGTGTTATATAATAATTATATAAGCATAAATACATCATAAATATCATATAAAAATAGTAATTCCGTCATTATTCCCAACCATGAAAGATGGTAATGGAAGAAAGAACAATATTGGTTCATGAGGAGGTAGTCCGCCGTACACATGATTGGTGATTACCTATCTTATTTTATGGGAGTGTGTGTAGGATTAGGTCGAACCCTTATCAAAAAACATCTTAGTATATTGAGGACACTTAGGTTATTATATAAGCATGAAATAAGAATAATTGTGGGGTGGAGAAAGAAATAAATGAAACGTTATTATTGAAGTATTTTACCTATTCTTTGTAAAATTCTTTGGGTTTTAAAACAAATGACTAATTTTTTTTGCTTTTTTACCAAAGTGAGGGTTCTTGGATGGGAGGAGAGAAGTTGGGAGCTTATTCTGGCTTGGATTGGCTTAGCCAAATGGCTTGAGAGGTGTGAAGAAGTGAGGGGGGAGGGGTGAGTGCCATTTTACCATGGAGGAGGAGTCTCATTTTTGAAAATATAAAAAGGTAAAAACTATTGAGAGATATACCTTAATAGAATTATACTCCTTGAGTTATAGTTTAACCACTAAGTAAACATGATTTTATTTTAATAGTTGTGATTAATTTTAATAAAACTCATTAATATTTTCGGTCAAAAACTAATTTAACCTTACTATAAATTATAAATTGTTATAATTATGAATGGTTAATCCATTTTTAAAAATTCTAAACATATAATTCTAAGAAATTAATTTCAAATTAATCCCATAGATGGGATGAGACAAGGAATTTTTAATATGAAAATGTTCAAAATTTTGAAATGTTTTTATAACCAATTTCAATGTAAAATTGCTTATAACAAACGAAATTTTACTAATATATTTATATTTTAACTAAATATGATTTTAAAAAAATTAAAATATAATTTAACCATATAAATAAATTATAACAAAATAATGTTTTTAATTATAACTCTGTATTTGTTTACTCTATAAAAATGAAACTTTGTTGAAAAATATAAAAAATTTATCCAAAGTAAATTTTGATATTTTTATTTCCAAAATAAAGTTTATATTTACAAATAAAGTTTATAAATGTGTAAAAAATTAGATTGAAAATAGGTGTACTATTAAAATATGATAAAATTTCATTTTAGAATAATACAACTTTTTATACCTAAAACTATTTTTTTTAATTTATGCTTATCAAAATTATTGGATGAATGTAAAAACATTTGGTTGAACTTATAATATATAAATTTCATAAATATCTCTCAATAATCATGATTAATTTAATTGATTAATATGAAACACCTTTTTGGGCATAAAAATAGTTAATTTTTTATATAAAAAAAATCTTTTATATTCAATTGGTTTTTATTTTCATTTATAATTAATTGATAACAAAAAAAATCATTTTATAAGCATGTGTAAACCATAGTTTCATTATTATTTTTTCAATCTTATACATATCATATATTCTAATGACTTGGTGATAACCATAACAATATTTTAATAACATTAACAATATAATATGTAGTTCGGTAAAACTCGGTCTTATGTGTCATGCAAGTTAGCGAAGGAACTTGTTATTATGTGTAACACAAGAAAAAAATAGTGTTGTGTATACTATAAGAAATTGGGTGATTTAGAGAAGGTTAGTAATAATAAAACCATAACCTAATTAGTCATGAAGAGGTTATTGATATAATCAAAATGATAATAAAATGCCAGCTTTTAATTTAAAGATCATTTTCATAAATAATATTCACATGGAAATGTGCTTAATTTATTTCATTCCATTTCATATAACAATATCACACTTTGGTTATGCCTTGATAAATTTATACATCATTTCTTACTCCAGAGAATTAAGGTGAATTTTTTATTCCTGAAGAGCTCACATATCATGAGATCTATAAATATAATGACAAGTCATTCCATTTATCTTTAGTTAAAATCACAATTTTTTTTGCATAGGTTATAATATATTTATAAATCTTCATATGGTGAGATAATAATTTAATATCTAAAACTTTATCTGAATTATAACTTCAACCATTCAATACATGGTCAACCTAATAACCCTTCTGAATGATGAAATCAAGAACTTTAGAAATAAGGTCACTAAATTTCTCAAAATTATCTTAACATTGATCCCCCATATATCATAAATTAGCTCTTTCTTACTGCATACCAAATATGTGAATAGATTCATCATGTATTCTCTTGATACATGGTAATAACCAAAATTACCATAAATAATTGTTAAAAACATTCATGATTTCTTATTCCAATGATCACTAGATATATTACTTAAATCCAAAAAAGTTGTAAACTTGATCCATGATAACATAGACCAATTTTCCAAAAAATCAACAATTAGTTCCATGGTAATCAGTACTATTCAAATTACTTTATCCATATCAATCATCTTTTTATCCAAGATAAAAAAAATCTTCTCAACATTAGGAACAGATTATGGTTTACCTCCCCTTATTCAAAATATTCTATTTCTATTAAATCTCTATTCTATGTAATCAAAACCATTAAAAATATCCTTTTAAATAATTAATGAAAAACTTATAATGAAAATATTAATATATTTAATGATTCGTATAACATAATCTTTGAGTTCCAAAACATATACACTTCAATCATAAAAATTTATTAATAAACCTTTACTCAGGATTAACCATCATACTCCTTAATACCCCTTTCCTAGAATATTAAATATGAATCATGTCTTAAGGTTACTAAAACTCAATATAATCATACTTATTATATTTAAATTAAAAAAATACTTTTATAACATCGCATACCTCTCACATGTTTTTTTTGACCTCTTTATATTCACCAGCATAACCAATACTCATACCACCTTCTTGATTTTCTTTATGATATTTACATTGAGTACATCGATTTTAATAATTCTCATAATTTCCACATATGAAACATTAAATTTTAAATAGGTCCCTTATATTCCCCACTATTAACAAATAATTTAAAGTATAGTTTGATAACAACGTATTATAAAAAAAGCCACATAATTGTGAAAAAGTACTTATAGGATGCCTAAATCATTAAACATTATTTTAAGTATATAACACCTTAGGATTATCCTTAAATACATCCCTATACATATACTTAGAAATATTCATAGGGATCTAACTTAAGTTTTCCTATCATAGTTTCCAAGTTTGATAAAACTTTCCTTTGATACCAACTATAACAACCTAGGCTTAATATACATGGATACTACACCATTTTAGATGAATATTCAAAACATTAAAAAATTTCATGACTGAGGATTATAATAGTTTCGTGTATTTAAAAACATGTAACATAATATTTTAACTTGGTGAAAGATCTTAAATGTTTCCCACAAATATATTCCCATTTAATACTCATACCTAAAACCTTTCTTCATAACCTAGGAATGTAAAAAAAATAAAGGGTGAACTCAAATTCCCATTAAGGGTACATAAAATAGATACATAAGTATAACTTGAGCATAAGGTTATAATAACATGAGAATAATATTAGAAGATCATACCTTGCATATAAAAGATCATATAAATGAGTTATGGAATAAATATTGGTAGTTCAAAAGACATGAATCATAAAGGAATCAAGATCATAAGACATGAAAGAATAACTTAGTAATAAGACATATAATTGTTGAAGACACATAAAAATATAAAATGATTTCCATAGTAGTCAAGGACTACCTCTAAGGCCATCATAGAGGAATGAGTCCACTCCCCAAACCATATTAGTAGTCAAGGTTCACTCCCAATACTACCTTAGTGGAAAAAGTCCTTTACTGAACCATGTTCAATCCCTATTCTAGATATGTATTAATAAAATGGGTTCACATCTCATTCTATCCCTATATTACTAAATTAGGTTCACTTACCATTCTAGCCTTTTATTTCTGAACAATGTTCACTCATTATTCTGGCCCCTTCATACTAAACTGAGTTCGCTCCTCATTCCATCCCTGTCATATTGAACTGAGTTTACTCCATGTTTTAGCCCTATAAACCTAGTTCACTCCTCACTCCATCCATATCATACTAAACTGTGTTTACTACTTATTCTAGGATTTTCTATCTCATGAGATATAAATCATTACCCAATGCATTAGTGGAAGATATCAGTACCACCCATAATATAATAAAATAATACATACATGTTCCGTAATATAATAAAACATCCATAATATCATGAACAATAAAAGGATTTGAGTATCATAAACATGTCATCAAATCATAACTTATATAAAAGAGACATGTTTCATAATCATAGAATAAATTGTGAAAGGAGGAGGGTTTCATAATCATTTTATCATGGTATAACATGTGCAAGAGAAATGAGTTTTATAAAAAACTTTTCAATTAAAATATAAAAAATTAAAATAAAGAAAAATAATGGAATCCTTATATCTTATCCTTAGTAAATAATAAACTGTATCAAAGGATGTTATATTAGATGTAGAAGGATTTTAAAAGATCACTTGGATCATTTATTAAGGAAAATAACCTTTCTATAAAATCTTTTAAAATAAGACATAAAACATTTTGAAAATCCTTTTCTTTGAAAAAAACTTTTAAAACTTATGATGTAATACTTAAAAATCATTTAAATCATTTCCTGATGAAAATATATTTTCTATTTGAAAAATTATTTTTAAATCAAAAACATTTTAAAAACCTTTTTTATTTGAAAATAACATTTAATATTTATAAAGGAAACTTTAAAAATTATTTAAAAAACTTCTTGAAAATAAAATATTTTTGGAAATCCATTTCTTTGAAAACCACTTTAAAAATAATTAATTTCTACAATATTAGGGTAATAAATTTTCTTAAAAAAATTATTGTAAACTTTGAAATGAAACTTATAATAAATGATGGTTATGATGGTGGATAGATTTGTAGATACTAAACATTCATCTTCTCTAGAAAGTGTATAGAAAAGTATCTTGATTAGAAAATGACAAGAATATTCTTTTTTTACACCATTTTTTAAAAAATGTAAAACATGGGTAAAAATGAATTTTAATGATAATAGGATATTATTAGAATATTTTTAAAGACATTTTTAGAAAAAATGGTTTTGAAAGAAAATGGATTTCTGATTAAAGAGAGAAATAAAGTTAGATTTTCAAATTTTTTTTAGTAATTATATTAAGTACCAAAGAGTGAAAAAATGGTACCATTACATGAAGATATCATGAATAACTATATGATAAGAAACTACATAAGAGATCTTGAGAGATGGATCATAATATTTCATCAATGAAATCATAATCATAAATAACATCAATAAATGATGAGATTATAAAAATAAACTCTTACCACTTTAGTAACATTTAATCATAATCCAAATAAAATAATAACATTACATGGAGATTAAAATATGATTAAATTCATGATATAAGATGTCAATGGGAAGTATATATACCTCATATAAGAATATTGGTGTATAACATGGCATGTGTCTTGTCATGAACCAACCCAAGTACCCTGGTAACCCAATAACCAAGCCGACACCGACATGGATCAAAGGGAATTCTCGATCCCCACGAGTTGGTGACTAGCACCTAGAATCATAAAAAAAGAATGTCGAAACAAATTTGACACAAAAATTTCTAAAGAAAGATAAAAAATCAGTATAGATACAAGAAAAACTCTATAGGGAGAAGTGTACCATAAGTCAAACAGGTATAGACAACTCAAAGTACTACAACAATGTATTAGAAAAACAAGAAGGTTAAAAACACAAGTCCCAATGAACAAAACTCTCTAAGTTCATGGATCAACAGTTTGAAAAACCTCTAAGTGGTTCTTTACCCTTGATCGAACCTGAAAGGAGAAAAATATACAAACACCTGAAGTCATAGTTAGGGCGTGATGTAAAATCCCATTAGTGTCTCAACAAGGATTCCATAATAGATTCCAACATTTAATTAATTAAAGAAAAATTTTAATTTTAAATAAACAAGTTTTTCATTTTAAAATCCTAATTAAAATAATTGATGCTTTAAATTTTAAATAGTAGTGATAATTCTCAATTAACAAAAATACTTTAAACAATAGATTAAATAAAAACTTTTATATAAAATAGTTTAAATAAATTAGAAGTCATGTAAAACGGTATAAAAAAATTGTTATACATTTATATCTCATATATAAACAAGTGATAAACATGGTCATCTGCCAAGAGGTAATATAGTTTAATGTTATGGGATCTTTACACACTTATGTGATAAAATAAAATGTGTATGCATGTACCTTGCTATAGGAAATATAGGACTCATATATATCCTAATGAGGAATAATATGCGATTAGAACTGCTTTTTTAGTGTTTCATAATTTCAATTTGGTGTTATGGAATTCCCATCCTAGCGTTTTTTTCATCAAATAACTCACTAACTACCTAGGCTTTCATGTGATCTAGTATAAATAAATGATGGGAAATTTATTTCAAGAAACCATAGAATACAATTAAATCCTATTCCCCTATTTGAAAATTCCCAATTTCCAATTTAAAAAACAAAATGGGTTTTTAATCAAAACATGACTTTTTATAAGATAAAACCCCAGATGTGTCTATCGAAACCATTTTAAGCCATTTTTTTCAATTAAGAATTTGAAATCAATTAAAAATTCAATTTCACAATTTACTTTCCATAATTAAATTTAGAAATTTAATTTTCAAATAATTTTTGTCAATTTCACAAATATAAACTCAACAATTTAAATTCCACCAAATTCCAATTTTTTTTTATAATTTCACCCCAATTCAATAGAATTTGGGGGGGGGGGTCCTAATTTTATGCCAATTTTTTTTTCAAAAAATAAATCCCCTAATTCTATGGAATTATGTTTTTAACAAATTAAATTTTATTAGAATCAAATCCCATATATTCAATTGAAATAAATTTAATCAAATCAAGAAATTTAGGATTAATTAAATTGGCCAACCAAAATGGAACCACCTACCTCAGGATCATGGTATCTCAAATCACCAAAACCTAATCAAGATTCATCAATGAAGAATTATTGAAACAAAATCCAAGAAAACAAGAATAAAACCTATATTTAGATCCCAAATATAAATTATTAGATCCTCTAACAACACACAAATATATATAAAACCCTAGGGAGGAAAAGAGAGAGAGAGTGGGAGAAAGATAATGTGAAGAATAAAATAACTAGGAAGGGATTGAACACCATTATCCTAGCTTCGATTCTCTATTATAGCGGTTCCCAAGGGAAAAAATTCTATTGGGAGCCTCAAAGGAAGAAGAGTTCATTTGATGTTTTTACATGCCAATTGAGGACCCAAAAGAGAGGTTTTGGGAATTTTAAAATTAAAATCCGGTTTAAAAAATCCCATATGCATGATTTTTTAGGTAGGGATGCATGGTTAGAAGAAATAGTTCCCCTAGCTATTCCCCCTTTTAATTTTTTTCATGGTCACTCCTAAGAGGGAAAATGTTATGAAAAACCATGCACCAACTATGAGAAACCCTAATGTATGAGTTTTCATAGTTTTCCTTGGGAGGGTTCATGGTTTTTCTAAATCGTCTGCCAACTGTGCACTTGAAAAAAACTTTCAAAACTTTTAAAAATTCTCCTGAAACAACCCAAAATAAAACATAACTATAGAATGGAAAAAATAGGGGGATTAAGAATACCTGGAAACTATAATAGGATGTTATAACCTCTCCACCACAGAAAAATTCTGTCCCCAGAAAGCCTACTCAGAAGCTTCCATTCCAAAAACGATGAGGCCACTACTCTCTCATTTGTGCCTCCCTCTCCCACACATCATTATTATCAAAACCTTTCTAGCACAATAATAGAACCAAAGGTATATTACTCCCATGAATTAACTTAGTTTCAGAATCAACTATCGTGAATGGTCGTTTAGTCATAGATAAATCAAGTTCAACCTCAAGATCACTCCAGATCAGCACATGAGATAGATCAGATAGATACTTTCACATCTGAGATACATGGAAGACATTATATATCGACGTCAACTATAGTGGAAGTTAAATATGGTAATTGAATTTTCCTACTAACTCAACAACCAAAAAGGGTACCATAAAATAAGGAGAAAACATTACTTTCTTCCCAAGATATCAATGAACCAAATAGGGTGAAACTTTCTAGAACACTTAGTCACCAAATAAAAAATCCATCGACCCACAAAGAAGATCAAAATAATACTTATATCGGCTCTATGTCATCAAAATCCTCTGATAAATAAATTAAATCGTTACTATAATATCTTGATCCAGGATTCATATATCCACGGAACTTTCACTAATCTCTGACCAATATAACCGAGATATTTAAGGATGAATGTAAAATTCCTAAAAAGGATCCATTCTGATCAGGTACTGGTAACTACTATTATAAGAAAACTCAACTATACCAAAATGATCATCCCTAGTTCCACCAAAGTTGGGAAAAGAAGCACGATTCATATCCTCAAGAATTTGCAATGATCTTTATATCTGGACATCAAACTACATATGGTGTGCTGTACTCAAATGGAAATGAGATCCCAATGCCTCCTAAAGGCCTATCCAAAAAACAAGAAGTGAACTGAGGATCCCTATTATAGACTATATCATATGGAACTCTGTGAAAATGAAAATTTTATTTCATATAGAGATTTCCAAACACTTCAACTATGATTGTATCATGAATTTGTATAAGGTTAAACAATTTTTTCATCTAATCTATCAAAACCCAAATCACATTATTATTTCTTCTAGGTTGCAGCAACTCAACCAAAAAGTCCATAGAAATCTCATTATACTTCCATGTAGTCACTGGAAGTGGATAAAGAAAACCTGAAGGTTTTTGGTACTCGACATTGACCTATTGTCACGTATAACATTGAGAGAAAAATTAAGCAATGCCTTGTCTCATACCTTGACACCATAATTGACAATGCATGTCATAGAACATCTTAATGGACAATGGGTTCACAACCCACTGGGAATTATAGAAATCCCCCATCACATCTTTACTTACTACTAACGGTACAATGAAGTGATTCTTATAGCATATAATTCTCTATTTGGAGAATTACTAATCAACAATAGTCTCCCCACTATCAAGAGAGTCTCTAATTATATGAAGGTCATCATTAAGATGATGTTTCTAAAAAATCATCAAAATAAGAGCGTATTTCAAATGAACACTGGCCAAAGTAACTTTAGACCATGATTCTTAGACTCTAATAGGAATCCACACAAAGAGTGAAATTAAGTTACACTCTTCTAAAGAATCATTCACAGCCTAGGTTGTAAGTTTCCTTCTCAAGGAATCTTCAATGAAATTCCCTTTCCCTAGGTAATTTGTGATGTAAATGTTCAATGATTGCAGATAATCTACTCAATGCCTTTGGTGAAGGTTCAAATCTTTTTTAGAGAAGATATAACTCAATCTCTTCTGGTCAAAAAACATGGTAAGCCTTTCTCTATAAAGTTAATGCTGCCTACACTTAAGAATGTAAAACAATAATTAAAGTTCAAGTTCATGGGTCAAATAATTTTTATATTGTGGCCCAATCTGAAAAGATCCAAAATAAATGACATGATAACTGTGCATAAGAATTCAACCAAAACACAAACCTGATGCAACACATAAGACCACATAGCCATGCCCAAACTTCAGAAGAGTCAATTCCAATGCAGTAGTCAATAGACATTTCAACTCAACAAAATAACTTTGAAAATTTTCATCCCAATAAAACTTCACTCCCTTTCGAGTAAGAGTAGTCATCATAGAAGACAACTTTGATAAGTCCTTAACAAACAAGCAATAATAACCTTCCAAACCCAGAATGCTATGAATCTCGAAAACATTCTGCGGTTGTTCCCATGTCATAATAGAATTCATCTTCTCAGAAAAATTGATATACTATGTTCCGACACCACATGTCCCAAGAAATTAACTTCCCAAATCCAGAAATCAAATTTCAAAAGCTTGAAATATAGTTGGTGATTTCTCAAAAATTCCATAACTACTCTCAGATGATGGTCATGATCCCACCCAATCTTAGAGTAAACTAAGATTTCATCCATAAAGACCTCAAAAAAGGTATAAATATATACATATAATATCATGTTCATAAAATCTATAAAAACTTTAGGAGTATTGGTTAGACTAATGGGCATGAGATCGTACTCATAATAGATGTACCTACTCTGAAAGACGGTTTTCTGAATGTCGGATTATTTTATTCTCAACTAATATTAACTAGATCGAAGGTCAATATTAGATATACACTTTCCCACTTTCAATTGATCAAATAGAGCATCAATAAATGGAAAAAATATCTATTCTTTACTATAAATCAATTGTCTTTTCGATAATCAACACACAGGCTGAGTGAACCATTATATTTCTTATAAAAAGTAACTCGAACTACCCAAGCTGACACACTCAGGCATATATATCATTTATTTAGAATATCATCCAAATAAGTCTTCAACTCTTTCATTTCAACAAGATCCATATAGTAAGAAGGAATAGATACTAGTTGAGTACTAGGAACTAAATCAATAGAAAACTACACCTCTCTTACTAATGGAAAACCAGAGAAGTCATAAGGAAACACATTAGAAAACTTTATGATAACTGGAGGGAGATAACCAATCAAATATTCCTACTCTAGATCAAAATAAAACAATGATATCACCTTCCATAACTTTGGATAAGAATTTATTACTCTACTCTACCTTGGGTCCCATTCTCCTTGAAATACACGACACACCCCATTGTGTGTAGTAAAAGATACCCATTGAAGATAACAATTAATGTAGGATTTATTGGAAATGATCTAGTCTATCATGAAAATTACTTCAAGTAGTTTCATGTATAGAACTAGAAAACTAAAAGAAAGATAGACATATAATAGAGAGAAAACAAAAGTGGGACTTAGAATACCCTAGTCTCTCTTCATACCTAGGGGTGTTGTAATATCCATAAAATAAGATAAAATATCCCTTGGAAGATTTAGAAGATTAAAATATGGGTTGAAATAAATGGTTGAGATGTAATAATATCAAATAGATAATTCACTAATGAAGAAACTATAGTAATGGTACCTCTAATAGTCATTGGACATGTATTCGTTTCCTCTAGAGAATCTTCAACTGCGTGAAGAAGCTTCATTCCGGATCCTTGTGGAAAGAACCCTTTTATAATTGATGCATATAATTTCCCCATAGTTTTAGAAGGATATGATTATCCCATGCCACTATGTGAAGTGGAATAAATATGGAAGAATTTCTATAAGTGAACTAATAATCCACAAGAAACACATACCTTGGGTGCCTCAGTACAAACCCACTTAGAATGCCTTGGCTTTCCACACTCATAGAAAATAAAAGGGCCTTTACCAGTAACTGAAGGAGGTTTTGAATGACCCTATTATCGAGAACCCCTACAAGAATAATCAGGCTTCTTCTTTCCATTATTGGAATCCACACTTTTATTGGAAGAGAATGAAACTCCCCATAACCCTAACTTGTTATCCAGATCCCTATAGACCACCAGTGCTCTATCTAGCATGTCAACATAAGAAGGTAACTTCAACAAGAATACTAATAATTAATATTAGATTAAATAACCAACTCAAACCATCAAGGCTTCATTTTCTCATTAGATACTATCTTAGGTGTAAACTACACAAGCTTAGAAAAATGGTTTTTATACTCTGTCACGGTCTTGTCAGCCTACTCAAGTTTGAAAAACTCAGTATCCTTATCCAAAAAAATCAAATCAGGATAGAATTGGTCAGTAAAAAGATATTTAAATTATTTACCCTCTAATACCTCATGTTTCTTCACCTTCATCATCATGTCATACCATCTCCTTCCAAGTCCTTCAACCACAAAGGTGGAACACTTCACCTTGATTTCATCAGGTGTCTCTAAGAACCCAAAAAAACATTCCATCCTGCTCATCCATTCCTCATCCGCTTGAGGATCATTTGAGCCGTTGAACACTGTTGGATTCTAGAAAATTAATTATTAGGAAAATTTCCTAGAGATCCTCCCTTTTAGGTTCTGTACCTAGAGCCTAAACGAGAACTAGTGGTGGTGCCTATCCCATAGGTTGCATAGTTCACACAATCACCTCAACTAGATTCAGGTCCACAAGAGAATTTTATCATTAAGTTTCAGTATTATCTTAATCCTAGACCATATTTGCACAGCTTCTCAGAGGCATGATGCTAGAAAACATCACCAGAAAACAATAAATTCATCATATTAACTTTCAGATAGAACAATGAGGGAAATAATTCACAATAGATAGACAAAAAAGATTTGGATTTCAATCCTATCCTAATAAAAAGTATGTAAAAGTCTAAAAATACTTCCCAAGATTCCTTCCCCTAACCACCCCTGGCGACTTAAGCTTTATTTTGATGAGAGTTTTCCAGTAACTCAATTGCAAATACCTCCTAAGTCCAGACAAGATTACACAACTCCATACTAATTTGAAGACAAGAATCTCAACCAAAAGCTCTGATACCACTTTTTGACGTACTTTCCTGGGTACCCTGGTAACCTGATAACTAATTTGGAACTAATATAGCCTGAATGGAGTTCCCGATTCCCACAGGTAAGCAGCTACCACCTGGAATCATTCAAAATGAAAGTGGGAATTAATTTTCCACAAACATTGTGGAATAATTATAATAAATCAGTATGCATACAAGAAATGATCCACAGGGAGAAGTGTAATAAAAGTCAAACAGGTATAGAAAACCCAAATTACTACAAAAAAATACTAAAATAGGAAGGTAAAAAACAGAAGTCCTAATAGACACCGATCTCCAAGTACATAGATCAATGGTTAAAACCACCTCCAAGTGGTTTATTACCCCTACTCAAACCTAGAAGGAGAAAAATCTATAAAACACTCAAAGGCATAGGTAGGGTGTGAGATAAAATACCTATAGGGTCTCACTAATGATTCCATAATATATTCCAAAATTTAATTAACCAAATAAAGATCTTAATTTTAAGTAAACATGTTTGGGATTTCAAAATCATAATTAAAAAAATTCATGCTTTACATTTCAAATGATGGTGATACTTTTCAAATAATATAAGTACTTTAAACAATGGCTTAAATAATTTTTTTTATATAATATAGTTTATATAAATCATAAAGAATGTAAAATAGTTTACAAACATTGGAATACATTTATATGTCCAATATAAACAAGTGATCAATATGGTCATCCTCCGACAGGTATGATAGTTCTAGGTTATGGGATCCTCACACACTCATGTGATAAACCACAATGTGTAAACACTTCCCTTGGCACTGGTAAGAGAGGAATCATCTCTGTCATACTAGGGAATAATATATGCTAATAAATGATTTTTAGTATTGTATAACATCAATATTGTGCTAGGGAATTCCTATCCTAGCGTGTTTCTCCCAAATTACTCAAAAAATACCCAGGATTTCATGTGATACAATATAAAAAAATGATGGGAAATTTATTTAAAGAAACCCTAAAATTAAATTAAATCCCGTTCTCCCATTTCAGAAATCCCAATTTTCCATTTAAAAACAAAAATGGGGTTTTAATCAAAACATGCCATTTTCCAAGATAAAACCCCATGGTTACTATCAAAACCATTTTAATCCATTTTTCCCAAATAAGAATTTGAAATCAATTCATAATTAAATTTCAAGATTCAACTTACAAAATTAAATTCAAAAAATTATTTTTCAAACAATTTCCATCAATTTCAAAAATTTATATTCAACAATTTAAATTCCACCAAATTCCAAAAATTTAACAATTTCACCCCAATTCAATGGAATTGGGTGTTATCCCCAATTTTATACCAAATTATTTTTTTCAAAACTAAATACCCTAATTCAATGCAATTAGGTTGTAAGAAATTAAAATTTCATAAGAATCAAATCACACAAATTCAGTGGAAATAAATTTAATCAAATCAAGCAATTTAGGATTAATTAAATTGTCCAATCAAAATGGAACCACCTACATCGGGGTCACAGGATCTCTAATCACCAAACCCTAATCAGGATTCTTCAACAAATAACAATAACATAATCTTGGAAAACAGGAAACAAAAAATAGTTTAGATATAAAAAGCATGTATTAGATCCTCCAACAACACATGAATATCTATAAAATCCTACGGAGGAAAAGTGAGAGAGCGGGTGAAAGAGAAAGGGAAGAGGAAACTAACTGGAAAGGGATAAAACTCCATTTACCTAGCTTTGATTCACTACTAGAGGGGTTACAAGTGGGGATGGGGTCTACTCTTGGGAGCCTCTAAGTAAGAATATTTATATAGGGGTTGTACAGACCCTTCAGGGACCTAAAAAAGGGGTGTCATGAATTTTAAAATTAAAAACAATATTAAATAAAATCTCATAAACAAAATTTCCTTGTTAGGGATGCATAGTTAGACCAAGTTGTGTTCCCTTTATGTGCGCCCCTTTTAATGTGTTTCACGGTTTCTGCTAAGAGGGATAAAAATTTGACAAATCATATTCCAACCATAAAAAACCCCACTATGTTGGTTTCCTTGGTTTTCCTTGAGAGGGCACACAATTTGGGAAAACTGTGTGCCAACCCTGCACTAGCCCATAACTTTTTAAAAATTTAAAATATATCCCAAAACAGCCCCAAATGAAACCCAACCAAATCATTGTAAAAATAGGTGGATTTGGAATACCTAAAAATAGTAACATGATGTTACAACCTCCCAACCATAGAAAATTTTGGCCCCTATAAATCCTACTTAGATGATTCCATGCCAAAAAGATGAGGGCTCTACTCTCTCATTAGTTCATCCCTCTCCCACATATCATGATTATCTGAACCCTACTACCATAGAACTCGAACCAAATATATCATTTTCTTATGAAGTACCATGGTATTAGAATCAACTATCCTGACTGGACGTCTAGTGACAGATAAATCAGGTTCAACCTCAAGATCACTCCAACTCGGCAAATGAGATGGATCATATAGATACTTTTATACCAGAGATACATGGAACATGTTATGTATCGAGGTTAGCTATGGTGTAAGTGCTATATGGTAAGCGACTTGTCCCACTTGATCAATAACCTTAAAAGTTATCAAAAAATGAGGACCTATATTTCCTT
This sequence comes from Viscum album, assembly GCA_963277665.1. Taxonomy (NCBI): domain Eukaryota; kingdom Viridiplantae; phylum Streptophyta; class Magnoliopsida; order Santalales; family Viscaceae; genus Viscum; species Viscum album. The sequence goes on along the minus strand of OY728131.1, from coordinate 1,529,496,759 downwards.
GCCTCCCAAGATACTGATGACCCAACAAGGTTGAAACTTTCAAAAACACTTGGTCACCAACTTAAAACTCCAATGACCCACAATGATGATCAATATAAGACTTATATAAACTATGGGTTGTCAACATCCTTTTATGAATCAATTGAATCTTAATATTTCATCTATTAAACTGGGCTTGGTCCAACCAAGGAACTTTGACCAATATTTTACCAACATAATAGAGATCTGTAAGTTCGATCATACAAGCCCTCCAAATGATCCATTATAATCATAGATTGGAAACTATTTCTATAAGAAAACTTAACTATCCCTCAAGGATCATACCAATCTCCACAAAAGTCAAGAACACAAGCATGAATCATATCCTTAATAATTTGTATTGCTCTTTTTATCTGGCCATCCGACTATGAATGGTATGTCATACTCAAATAGAGGTGAGATCCCAATGCCTCATGAATGCCTTTTCAATAATGAGAAGTGAACTGAGGATCCCTAAATGAGACTATAATATATGTAACTCCATGAAAATGAAAAGTCTCTTTTACATAGATATTTCCTAACTCTTCAACTTTGGTTGTATCATGAATAGGTATAAAGTGATCGGTTTTTTTCAGACAATATATCAAAACCCAAATAACATTCCTCTTTTTTTGGGTATGTGGAAATCCAACCAAAAAGTCCATATAAATCTCATCGCACTTCTAAGTAGGCACTGTAAGTGTCTAAATAAAAATCAAAAGTTTTTGCCACTTGACCTTGACCTATTGGCATGTATAACAATGAGGGAAAAATTCAGTAATACCCTATGTCATACTTGGACACCAAAATTGATGCCACATGTCATAGAACATATTTTTGGATCCTCGGTGCACAACCCACTGAGAATTATAGAAATAACCCATAAAAAATTTCTTACCACTAATGACACAAAAAACTGATTTTGATAGAATACAATTTCCTTTTTAGAGAACAAAAACTCAACAATGGTCTCACCACCATAAATAGAGTATCTATTTCTATAGAACTCATCATCAAGATGCTATTCCTAAATAATCATCTTGAGAAGAGTGGATTTCAACTGAACGCTAGCCAATGTAACCTCAACCACTATTTCCTAGACTCCAATACGAAAAGAGATCCATCAAGTTCCACTCTTCAAAATATTATTTCTTGACATGGGTTGGATATTTCCAAATCAAGGAATCTATGAAGACATTCCATTTTCCCAGGATATAGGCGATTTCAAATTTGAAATATTTCAGGTACTCTACCATATGCCTTTAGTAGAGATTCAAATATTTTTGAGAGAAGATATAACTCAGGCTCTTGTAGTTTGAAGACCTGGAAAACCTTTCTCCATAAAGGTAATTTTACCAACTCTTAAGCACGTGATTGATGATTTCATGTTATGGTCATGGGTTGGATAATTCTTCTCATATGACCTAAGTTGGAAAGATCTATAAGTAATGATATGACCACCTTGCATAAGAACGCAACCCAAACCTAAACCCAAAGCACTACAGAAGACCAAATAGCCATGACTTGCCTATGGAAGAGTCAACACCGATATAGTAGTCAAGATAAATTTCAACTCAACAAAATAAATCTGTCATTTTTCATCCCGAGCATACTTTATCCCCTTCTGAGTCTGAGCAGTCATCGGAGAAGACAACTTTGAGTAGTCCTTATCGAACTTTTGATAATAACCAACCAAATCCAGGAAGCTTCCAATATAGAAAACATTATGTGGTTGTTACCATGTCATAACATCGTTTACCTTCTTAGGATCAAATGATATACCATGTTTCGACACCATGTTTCCCAATAATTTTGCTTCCTGAATCCTTAGAAATTATTTCCAAAGCATGGCATACATTCATTGATTTATCAACAATTATAGAATTTCTATCAGATGACACATATGATCATCCTTAGTCCTAGAATAAAATAGGATTTCATCCACAAATACTACCACAAAGGTAATAAGATATTCATGTAAAATTATGTTCCTCAAATAAATAAAAACTATAAGAGCATTGGTTATAACAAATGGCATGAAATTGTACTCATAATGGTTGTAACTACTCCGAAAGGCTATTTTATGAATTTTCAATTATTTTATTCTCAATTAATGGTAACCAGATTGAAGTTAAATCTTTTAGAACCACATTTACCCTTTCAAATGATAATCTAGATCATCAATCCATGATAATGGATACTTGTTCGTTACTATAAATTGATTGAGTTTCTAGTAATCAAAACATAGGCGGAGTGAACCATAATATTTCTTAGCATAGAGAACCAGTTCCACCAATGGTGACAAAATCGGGTGTATAAATACTTATAAGATCATCCAACTAAGTCTTAAACTATTTAAATTTAGTTGTTTCCATGTGGAAAGAAGGAATATGTACTGGTTGAGTACCAGGCACTAAATCCACAGAAAAATCCACCACCCTTACCGGTGGAAAACTAGAGAAACCAGATAGAAACACATCAGGAAACTCAACGAAAAAATGAGGGATATCAACACCCAAATATTCCCACTCCAAATCAAAAGAAAAAACTAATATCACCTACCAAAACTCTGGATTATAAGGTCTATCTCTACTTGACCATAGATCCCATTCTCCTTGAAATACATGACACACACCATTGGGTGTAGTAAAGGAGACCCATTGAATATAATAAACAGTCTGATCTTTATTAGTAATGATCCAATCTATCCTGAAAATGATGTCATGTGGTTTAATGTGAAGGACCAGATAAATCCATGTAATATTGACATATGCAAGATAGGAAAAACAAGTGGGACTAAGGAGACCCTACTCTCTCTTTATACCAAGGGGTGTAGTAATAGCCATGACATAAGATAAAAGAACTATATAAAGATTTATCATATTAAAAATATGGGTTGAATAAAAAAATAGATACACTAGTATCAAAGAGATCAAACACTAATGATGAATCTATAGTAATGTTACCTCTTATAGTTTCTAGAATCATATCCACTTCCTCCTAAAAATCTTCAACTGTGTGAAAAATATTCAGTCGAGGTGCCTATGCATAAAACCCTTTTATCCTTGAAGTATATGATTTACCTATAGTTTTAGAAGGAGTTGATGATATAATGTCACTATTTAGAGTGGAATAAATATGGAATAATTTCTTTAAGTGACCTAAGAATCCACAATAACCACATACCTTGGGTGCCTCAGTGCACATCCTCTTATAATGACCAGGATTTCCACACTGGTAGAAAATAAAAGGGCCTCTTCCAAGAACTTCAGGAGGTCACGAATATCCCTTTTATCGAGAAACACCCTGAGAATAATCACACGTACTATTTACTTTAAAGGAACCCACAATACCACTCGTAGATAAAGAATCTCCTAATAACCATGAATTTCTATCCAAGTCTATTTACACCATTAATGCTCTATCCAGCAAATCAATATAAGAAGGAACCTTCAACAAGAAAACTTGAGAAAAAATATGATATAGAAGTCCAAAATCAAATGGTTTATCCTTTATATTATCATTCAATACTATCTCATGTGATGATTTCGCATTCTCAACAAAATTGTTTTCATACTCTATTATAGTCATGTCAGCCTTTTCAAGTTTGAAGAACTCTGTTTCCTTAGTCAACATAATCCAATCTGGATAGAACTAGTTGGTGAAAAATAATTTAAAGTATTTACACTCTAATCCCTCATTATTCTTTACCATCACCATCGTTTCCCACTATCTCCTTCTTGGTTCTTCAAGCATGAATGTGGAACACTTCAACATGATTTCATCCAGTTTCTCTAAGAACCCAAACAAATGTTCTATCCTACTCGACCATTCCTAATCCTCTTGAGGATAATTTGAGCCTTTAAATTCCACTAGATTTTAACCATGGGATTTTTTAGAACGATTCTAGAGATAGTTTTTTTGAGGTTCCATAGAAGGAGCCTGAATAGGAACTGGTGGTGGTATCTGTCCAAGATCTTGGAAAGTATTCACAGTCACTTTAATCAGATTCGGGTCCATAAGAAGATTTTCTCACTGAGGTTCAATATTATATTCCTTCTAGATCTAATTTACATGTCTTCTTAGAGAAATTATGCTACAAAACATCATCATACTACAAAGAATACATCAGATTAACACTCAAATAGATAAAGGAGGGAAATAAATCCCAACAGGTAGATAAAAAAGATTGGGATTTCAATCCTATCAAAATAAAAAGAAAGGAAAATAGTAGAAGTATTCATTAATACACATTTCTTTAACCACCCTAGTGACTTAAGGTTCATTTTGGTGAGAGATGATGAGACACTGATTTTCAACTACCTCCTTAGTCTCGAAAATATTACACAACCACTTACTATTTTCAAGACATGAAACTCAAACTAGATCTATTATACCAATTTTTTTAGGAACCAGCCCGGGTACCCTAGTAACCTAATAATAAAGATGAAAACAACATGTACAGAAGGTTATTCATGATCCCCATGGGTTGGAGAATAGTTCCTGGAATCCTACAAAATAAAATTGGGAATGAATTTGACATAAAAATTGAGTAAGAAAGATAAAAAATATGAATGAGTACTAGAAAATATCTATAGGGAGAAGTATAAAAGAAGTAAAATAGGTATAAACAACCCAAACTAATAAAATAATTACCAGAAAAATAGGAAGGTAAATAACCCAAGTTCTAATGGATGAAACTCTCTGTAACACCCCGAGATTTGAGGAAAAATATTCTTTTTAATTTCATTAATGTCTTGTGTTGTACGCTACACCAAAAGAAGCTTGCACAACATGCATCCTTGACTTTCCTTTCATTACACGCAATCACGACCTTCCTCGATAGCGTGTATAGTACGCAATACCGAGTTTCACTAAACAACGATATGCTATTAAAATATTATTAAAATTAGCCATTATGAATAGTAATAACCACCTTTTGAAATTTTGTAAATTTTATTTTTCAAAATGGACTTCATTTTTAGATTCAGAATATCGAAATTAGCATAGGGTGAAATTTGGGTACTTTTCGAATAACTTTCATTTTCTGATGAATAGTGAAAATTACTAAATTTTAATTAAAAAATCTTTTTTAATCGAAATAATTAATAGTGATAAATTATTAATTTGAGTGGTTTTAAAGTATATTTATAATATATTTTTACAATTTAATACAATGTTGGTCATTGGATATAATTTCACATTTAAACCAGACATAAACAAGTGTCAATCTTTTGATAGTTATTATCTCTTAAGAACACACTATTTGTTTTGACAACGGGAATTAATTTTTAAATTAATTAATGCAACTGATATTTTTTGAATTTGGTAAAATAGAAATCATTTTGAGTTCATAATATCAAATATATATTAGGCCTAATTTTTGGTATTTTTTTGGAAACTTTCATTTTTGATGAATAGTGAAACCACTAAGTGGTAGTTAAAAAAATGATTTATTCATAAAACTTAATTTTACCGCTTCTGTGAGTGGAATTTAAAAAATATGAGAGACACGGTTGATGTCAGTAAGTAAAATGTGGTTCAATGAGATGAAAATAATTTTTGGTGAATAGTAACTTTTTATTTTTTTTACCGCGGTTAAAAGTAAATAGGGTAATTAAGGGTAAAAATGTTATTATTATTACCCTAACACATGTCATAATTCTATTATATAAGTTTAATTCGACCAAAAAAACCTTAGGAATAAAATATGACAATTTAGGCCCACTTGGAGTAGATTAAGACATTTATTATTAATTTATTTAAAGAAAGGTTAAAATAGTTAAAATCAAAGTTTAATAACTAAATCATTTTTAATATAGGATTATACATAAGATAAATTCGAATATAAATATTAATTAGAAATCTAAAGAGATTTCCTACATAATGATATTTTATTTGTAATTTTTAGACTTTAAATAAGTTAATTTATGTATGACACAAAGATGATGCAATAATTATCTTATTAGTGAAATATTGACATAATTGATGTTATAAATACCCAAATAAATGTAATTTGAGACTTTTTATGAATTCAACTAATTTTATAGGTTAATATGACATGTTATTAGTGATTTAATTGACTTTTTTCGAACTAATCATTCTGTTATAATTTTCACAAAAAATCAATTACTAAATAGTGTCAAAATTGACATAAAATAGTTTTTTTAAAACAAATATTATATTATTAATTGTTATTTTATTCCTAAAAATCTAAGGTTTGGCAAAATTACTTAGATAAGGTTATATATATTAATAATAAACAACTTGGGGTTATTTTGGCTGCTTATAGTAAGTTTATTAACCTTATAGTATAAGAACACAACAAGACACAGTAAAAGTAAAACTATTTAACTTAATGTTAAATCTAAATGATCAGGTTAAAATAGGAACCTAAACTTATCTAAATTCTATTTGATGAGAGTATTTTGACCCATACCCACCTTATCTTCGAAATAAATCAATTTGGAGCTATTTAAAACCGAATTTGGCTTTATAATAAAATAATATTTTTAGTTATTCCAAAGGTGGCTCTCTCCTCCCTTATAAAAGGGAACCTCCTCCCTCTCTTCCTCACACCACTTTGATCCTTCAAGCTCGGCCAACCCCTACCAAATTCTCCTATACACTTCCCTAGAAACATCCTAGAGGTCCTGGTGTTCTTCAAAGACCAATTTTAGTGCCCTATGAGGAGGACTCAAAGAGGCGCTTCAAAGAAGAGGTAATGTCCGTTACCTATTCTTTCGACTTTATTTCTTCTTCCACTTCTTCTACTTAGGTTGTTTCATTATGAAGTAATAACATCAGTATCACTCATATACTTATATGTTATTCTAAGTATTAAACAACCCTATTTCACCATCTATCCATCCTACAGAAAATGAAATCACCGCGCGTGCGTACGTACAGAATACCGTCTCCACGCCGTGGTGAAATCTATTTTCCACCACCACCTTACGTGGATGGGTATAATGGTGTAAATAATAACTATATATAATTTTTGTAAAGTGATATTGATTTTTAAATAGTATACATACACTCAAATACAATTCGACGATCATGAGAACGATATCATCGCTCATGGGTACGTACGGACTACCGTCTCCACGACGCGATGAGATTCATTCTCCACGTTAACCATTCATGAATGATTATAAAGTATATATAATAAGTAATCACGAAATATATGACATAATAATGATACTGGATTTATGTGTATATGTATGTCATCTACTTAATTCCATTCAAAACAATAAGGAAACAAAAACAGCATTCATGCATACGTACGACCTACCGTCTCCATGAACGGTGTATTTCTTTCCATTTACTGATCTATTATATATATGTATATTCTGAATATATATTATATATAAATCATGTTTTATATTCTGGAATTAAGTAATCATGATCTAAGTAATCAAATGAATAATTAAAAGTCAAAACACGGATGACAAATGAAACGATTTTACCCAAAACGCTCTTTAACATGGAATTTACAAAAGAACGGGTAAAATAAAGTCATAAGTGAACCATATATGATATCATAACAATGAGTATGATTCTGGAATAAGTCAATGACATTATTTAAATCATTATACAGGAGGTTCAGACACTTATGAAGCAAATCAGACCTAAGGTAAGGGATAAATTTTCAATCTCATTTTTATCCGAGATTGGTTATACGTAAGTATTTACTGGGGTTATGTTTATCATCCAAGACCATGTTTTCTAAAAATGTTTTTATAAAATGTTTACCATTATTCAATTAATTTTTAAAGTCATTTTTAACCATTATTGACTTTTTACCACATTGTATGAGTGGAATCTTTCCTTTGGTTACCATATAAGGTACTTTTTGACTTTTCCGACAAAAGTACGAGGAGAATGTTATTTTTAACTTATACGGCATGAATGGATTTTTACGGTTTCATAACGCCTCATTTTCAAGAAGATTCCTCTACAATATTGCATGATTATTTTCAACAAAACCCTTATCTTTTAAAATTGCATGGAATTTTGTGAAAAGAAAATGATTTTAAAGAAGAAAGGATATTTTCCTCATGAATTCATTTCAAGTGTTTTTTCAAAAATATTTTCCATCTAAGATGACATTATTTCATATGTATGTTTCAAGTAAAATGTCTATATGATTTAAATGGTTTCAATTTTCTTATGATGAAATGATATCAATTGTTTCTGGATTATGATGGCATGATGTTTAAGAATCCCATTTTATTACATGGGTTTTGCTATGATGTATGATTTATGATTTTGTGGCACACGAAAGAATGATTTCATTATGAGATGGGTGGGACCTATATCTCCCTCCAATGAATTGGGTAAAGATTTATATCTCATGAGATAGACATGGCTGGAACGACAAGTTAAACCGGTTCAGTAATACAGGACTGGAATGAGGAATGAACTCGATTCAGAAAGGGACTTTGTCCACTAAGATGGTCTTGGCAGCAATGCCTTGGATACTATGGAAATCATATCATGTGCTTAATGGTTGCCACAATTACATGTTTTATTCCCATGATATTTTATAATTCTTAATGTTTCTTTATGATCTATGCCTTACGTACTTCCATGTTTTATGTCACTGCTCAAGATTTTGATGTTTAAACATTATGTTCATGTTTTTAAGATTCAAATGTATATGGTATGTTTTATTTTATCCATTCTTACCCTTACTGAGCATTTGAGCTCAACCTTTTTATGTTTTCTTTTCCCCAAGATATAAAGAAAGGTTTTAGGTATGAAAAAAGGGGAGAAGATCTTTATGGGAGATGTTTAAGATCTTTCACCACGATTAGAAGATTACGTTCCAAGTTTCCAAAGACACTAAACTATTACGGTCCTTGTGTGTCTGTTTTTGTTATGTATTAATTATTCCTCTAAAGTAATGTAATGTCCATGTACGTCAAGATTCGAGTCTTTAAACTCTCAATGTATATGGATAAATAGGTAGAACCACCTCTTAGTGGTGCTTTACCCCAACTCAAATCTGGAAAGAGAAATATCTACAAACACCCAAAGGTATAGGTAGGGTATCAGATAAAACCCCAGTAGGGTCTCACCAAGTATTCCATAATATATAACAACATTTAATTAACCTAATAAACCATTTAATTTTAATTAAACAGGTTTGGAATTTTAAAATCATAATTAAAACAATCCATGCTTTACATTTCAAATGATGAAGATACTTTTCAAATGATTGAAATACATTAAAGAATATATTAAATATTTTTTATATAAGATAGTTTATATAAATTATAAGGCATGTAAAATAGTTACAGACATTGGGATGCATTAATAACTCATATATAAACAAGAAAAAAATATAGTCATCTACCAAGAGGTACGATAATTCCAGGTTATGGGATCCTCACACACTCATGTGATAAATCATAATGTGTATACACGTCCCTCCACACTAGAATGAGAGGGATCATATGTGTTATAATGAGGAATAATATGTTATAATATGTGTTTTTTAGTGTTGTATAACGTCAATCCAGTGCTAGGGTATTCCCATCCTAGCGTGTTTGTCCCAAATAACTCACTAACTACAGAGTCTAGCATGTGATTCAATACAAATCAATGAAGGAAAGTTTATTTCATGAAACCTTAAAATAAAATTAAATCCCATTATACCATTTCAAAATTATCAATTTTCCATTTAAAAAACAAGGCGGGTTTTAAATCAAAACATGCCTTTTCCAAGATAAAACCCAAAGGTTTCTATCCAAACCATTTAAATCCATTTTCAAAAAATAAGAATTTTAAATCAATTCAGAATTAAATTTCTATATTTAAATTCTAATAATTAATTTTCAAACAATTTCCATAAATTTCAAAAATTTAAATTCAAAAATTTAAATTCCACTAAATTCTTAAAATATTACAATTTAACACTAATTCAATGGAATTGAGTTTTTCCTAATTTAATGCTAAAACCAAATTTCCAAAAAAAATCCACCAATTCAATGAAATTGGGTTTTAATAAAATCAATTTCATAAGAATAAAATCCAACATATTCAATTGAAATCAATTTAATCATATCAAGAAATTTTGGATTAATTAATTTGGCCAATAAAAAATGGAACCACCTAACTCTGGATCATAAGATCTCAAATCACCAAACCCTAATCTGGATTCATCAATGAAGATTTAAGACTATGGAATCTGGGAAAATAGGAATCAAATATATCTTTAGATCTAAAGTAATGAGTATTATATCTTCTAACAACACATAGATATATATAAATCCTTAGGGAAGAAAAGAAGGATAGCAGGACAAGGAGAATGGGAAGAGAAAACTAACCAAGATAGGATCAAACACAATTTTACTAGATTCTATTAGACGCTGGAGGGGTTTTGAGGAGCCAAAAACTACTCTTTAGATCCACCATGGAAGTAGAGTTCATATGGGGTCGTAGAGGCCTGTTGGGGACCTAAAAGAGGGGTTTTAGTTATTTTAAAAGTAAAAACTAGATTAAAAAACCCCATATGTTGGGTTTCCTAAGAAGGAATGAATGGTTAGACCAAATTGTGTTCCTTATTCATTCACCCATTTTAATGGGTTCTACAATTTGAAAAATCTAGCACCAATAGTGCAAAAACCCACTATATGGGTTTTCATGATTTTCATTGAGAGGGTGCACGATTTGGGAAAACCATGCACCGATCGGGCACTAGCCCAGAAATTTCAAATATTTTAAAATTTATTTCTAAACTACCCCAAATAAAATCCAACCAAAGAATGGTAAAAATAAGGATATTAGGAATTCCTGAAAATGGTATTAAGATGTTACATGTCTCAGAGAAGGAGACCAAATTACTTTATTGATTTGGTAACTTTTGAACCACAAACCCCATGAAATAAAGATCATAAAATGGATACGTAAACACCCATAAATTTAAGGATAATAATCATATAATAAATTCAATATTAGTATATACACCCAGAAATAGAAGATAGTGGTGAATATGACATAAGTCTTGAGAAAATAAAAGCAAGACTAGAAATAATTTTACTATATGAGTAACTTTTGAGTTGTGATCCCCATGAAATAATAACATGAATGAAAAATTTTGATATCATTTAATAATTTAAATTCATGATATAAAATTCTTCAGGTCAGTATATACAGTACATAATAATAATAAGGGGTGAATATAATATACATCTCATAGAAATAAAAGTGAGACAAGAAAACCCTTACCTTAAGTATTGAATTTCTTCATATACATTCAAAACCGATATATAATAAATATAAGTTTATTATAAATATACCACAGAACTGTATTCTTATATACCATACCATATATGATTTTATAATGAATTTATATTAACTATTTTTTAATAATTCCATGTTAATGTTATGTTTTGGGTAATAACACCTTTTTTTTGTAAATATTATGACTTGTTATTCTTGATCCTATTACATAAATAATGATTTAAATATTAAAGAATGTAAAATATGATAAAAATATCATATATATTTAGTATATAATTATTTATAATAATATATAAAATATATAAATATGAAAGGGAATACACCATTCATGGATACGGTATGCCGTATGCACACATGAACATTATTTCTGTTTTCTTATCATATTGAAAGAAAGAAAGTAAATGAAATATATTTACATATATAAATTATCATTATCATTTAATTATTATTTCATAAATATCGTATATGTTTACTAAACCCATCCTTAATACATTCCATGTAGAATGTGAATTAATTACATCTCTTTGAGGAGGCGATAGTCCACACGCCCACAAAAGAAGTTATCGTATTCCCGCAAAATAGAAATAATGATAGTATGTGTTATATAATAATTAAAAAAAATAAAAACATCATAAATATAATATGTATTTTATAATAACAAAAATTCCATTATTATTTATAGACTTAAATGGTGGTAATGGAGAACAAACCACATCAGACCATGAGGCGGTAGTTTTCTGTACACATAAATGATGATTTCCTATCCCATTTGATAGAGGTGTGTGTAAGTTTAGGTCAAAAAATTAACATAATAACATCTCAGTGTATTTATGATAGTTATATTATTATATTATAATTTAATAATAAAAATATAGTGGGTGTAGAAGGAAATAAAATAGAATTTCATGTTCAAGTATGTTACATATTATTTGGGTAACTACTTTTAGTTTACACCAAAGGACTAACTTGGATTGATTTCGGACCAAAATGAGGATTCTAAAATGGGATTAGGTAAGTAAAGAAATTATTTGGGTAGGTTTTTTCTATATAAAAGGGCTTTATATGTGTTAATAATTGACTGGGTTGGGGGGGGGGGTTTCCTTTTATAGTGGAGGAGTGACATTCTTGTAAATATAAAAAGGTAAATAATATTGAGAGGTATTCCTTCTATAATATTCCTTAAATAATGTTAATTTTCTAGAAAAAGTATTATATGGTCAAAATATTTCCATATAACGGTTTTTGTACATGTTTAAAGGTTATCTGGATCCTTAAGTTAAATTTTAACCACTAAGTAAACTAGTTTTTACCTTAATCACTATAATTAAATTTTATTACTTTCACAAATATTTTGATAAAAAAATAATTTGAAATTACAAGTAATTATAAATTATTCTAATTAAAAATATTTATTTTTTTTCCAATTATAAACATATAAATGTCATAAATTAATTTAAAATTAATTCCACAGATGGGGCAAGACAGCATGTTTTTAAATTAAAAATGATCAAAGGTTTGAATTTTTTTATATCAAATTTCAATTTAAAATTGTTTAAAATAACATAAATTGTTTTAATATATGTATAATTTATCTATAAATACTTTAAAATTAATTTAAAATATAATTTAATAATATTTATAAATTAAAAAAATACAATTTTAAAATAAAATTTAGTGCTTTTTTACTTTTCATCAAAAAATAAAATTTTTCATAAAAATAGATAAAATTTAACCAAAGTAAATTTAGATTTTATGATTTAAAAAATGAATTTAATGTTTTAAAATAAAATATATTAAAGTTTCAAAAATTATATCTAAAATAATTTCACCATTAAAAGGGGATAAATTTAACTTTTAGAATAATACAATTTTTATGCCTAAAATTAGATTTGTTCTTATTTTACGCCTAACAAACTTATTGGATGAATTTAAAAAAATTTGGTTGAATTTTTAATATAAATATAATAAATATTTTCCAATAATAGTTATTAATTTAATTTATTAAGATAAAATTCCACTGTGGGCATAAAAATAGTTTTTTATAAAAACAAATCCTTTATATTAAATTGGTTTATATTTTCATTTATAATTAACTGATGACCAAATAATTAATTTTATAAAAATATGTAAACCACCATTTCATAATTTGGTTAATATTATTTATATATTCCATTCAAATTGATAGTTTATAACTATAAAAATATTTTAGTAATATTAATAGTATATTTTAGTTTGGTAAAACTCAGTTATGTGTGTCACACAAGTTATCAAAGTAACTCAACATTATGTGTAACACAAAACAAAAATAGCGTTAAAAGTACTTTAGGATAATATAAGTTTTTCATGAAGCACAAAATTGACTTAGTGTTTCATAAAAATAAAGAATAACTTAGTGATTTCATATAACACAAGCTATATTCAGGGTTAAATTAAATAAAAAAATAATTAATATAAACTCAGGGTGTTACATACTGGGTCTCTATAGTTGGTATAAAAGGAAAGGTTTAGTCAACCATTTAAAACTAGGATGAGAAAACATTATTGATATCCATAGGGATATTTCTTAGGAAATTTCTATGGATTTATCTAAGGATAAGTCTAAGTATGAGTCAATGTTTAAGAAAATTTCCTATAATTTTGGTAAAGGATTGATATTGTGGTTTCATAGAAATTATATCCCAATATAGATACTAAAAGTGGATATATTAGGGGAACATGAATATGTTTTGAATGTATAAAATAATTACAAAAAGAAAGTAACTAGAAAAGGGAAAATGAAAAATACAGTTAACATATTGGATAAGAATAATGGCCTCCCTAAGGTATCATTGACCATCAAATGCTTTGAATGTGAAAAGTATGGGAATTATAAAAATCGAGGTCTTAGGGTAAATATCATGAAGTAAATATGAAATGTTTTAAGAGTAATGGTCGTACTTATGATGATTAAGAGACCAGAAGTGATATATGAAGGGTATGGTACTTTCTAATAATATTATTTATAAGAATGATTAAATTGAGTAGACATGATTTGTAAATAATATTTTAGGAAATAAATGTTAAATAATATGATATTTAAGCTTAGTTGATGTCTTAAGAAAGAGTTGGAATGATAAAGGTATTGATGTATTTAAATTAAAGGATTATGTTATATCAATCATGAAGTATATAAGGATTTTTTATAGATATTCTTCTTTGAGGATTTTCAATAATATGTTGAATGATACCGATGACCTAGAAAAGTGATTTAACAAAAATAATATATTAAGGGAAAGTAACACTTAACATGTTACTAAGGATAAGAAAATGATATTTTGTATGGATAAAGAGATGATGATATGAATAAATTGGATAGTATTTATGACCTTAGAACTATTAAGGATTTGTTGAAAAAGTGGTTTATTATATAATTGATAAAGTTTAAACCATTTTTGGATTTAAGGAATATATTCAATAATATTTGGAATAATGAAGGATGCATGTTTTCAAAAAGGATTTATGATAATTTAGGTTATTACCATTTTTCAAGATAGTACAAGATGAAGGTATTCACAAGTTTGGTATGTGAAAAACAAGAGAAACACTATGATATACAAGGGATTAATGTTAATCTAGTTTTAAGAAATTTAGTGATCTTATTTCTAAAGTTTTAGATTTTAATCTTTTGAAATTGTTACAAGGTTAACCATTTATGTAATGTTTTAAGTTCAAATTCAGATGAGGTTTCAAAGATTAAAGTATTATCTTGATATTTGAGGATTTAGACATATTTGATACACTATGATAACTATCTTTATGTGAAGTTAACTAAAGTAATATGGAATTAATTATCATTCTATTTATGTATCTCATGTTCTATTAGTTCTTCTGGAATGAATAATTCCCCTTCATTCCTTGGATTAAGAGATGAAGTTGGAATTGATCAAGGAAAAACCTAAGAGTGAGATTGTGCATATGAAATGGAATGAAATAAAGTAAGTATATATTATTCTGAAAAATTATTCAACTCTAGGAAAATGATATTGAAATAAAAAAGGTTATCCCCACAAATTCATTTCTAATGAATCAAACGGTCCCTTATATTATAACATAATTATGGTTTTTTGGATCCTTATCATTATTGGGATTATCTAATTATACTGATCAATGCTCTTTATCACTCTCTATCAATAATTGAGTGTTATTTTTCTCTTATATATCCATGTTTTCACTTACTACATTTTTTATTCTATGTAGAAACCTAGTTATGAGTTACTTTGGGTAACCCTTATGTTTCAAAATTTCCATTTTAAAGGAAGTTTTAGTATTCAATTTTGCAATGTGGGTTCCTATGAAATTTAATTTCAAGAATTAAAAACTTGATGACCTAGATAAAAAACATGGGTGAAATTAATTTTAATGGGGGTATAATGTAACACCATAGTTTTTTTATGAATTATTATTTTTTCAAATAAATTAAATTTCATTGATGGATTTCATTGCACGATACACTAAGTTAATATTTATTTAAATTAAATATTAAGTTAATCATATGCTACATGAAACACCAAGGTTAAATTATGATATAATAAACATTATTTTTTTTCTTGTGTTACACAAGATACCTAGTTCCCTCGATAGCTTATGTTATATGCGAGATTCATTTTCACTGAACTACAATTTAATATAAATATTATTTTTAAAATATTATTATTATAACCACTTATCCATTATAGTGAAAGATATAAGTAATATTAAATAAATTATGAAAATATGGTTTACACATGTTTACAAAATTAATTCAATGGAAACCAATTAATTATATATTAATGTAAGAACTATTTGAAAATAATGAAATTCCTTTTTTGAAGATCTATTTTTTCTATACAAAAACACATTTTTTCTCAATAAATTAAAAAAAACATTTGATAAATTATTTTAATTTAAAGTTTATATTATTTATTAAATCAACTAATTAATATTCATATTATGTGTTTTCTAGGTAATAGATAAGAATAAATCCAATTTTAGGAAGAAATAATATATTTTTTTATAAAAGGAAGTTTTACCACATTTTTTAGTGCACCTAATTTGAAACTAAATTTTGATACTTTTATAAATTATATTATATAAAAATTAAAATTTTAATGAATAATTTCAATATTATCTTAGGATGAACTTTTAGTATTTTTCTGAGATGTTTCAATTTTTGATGAATAGTTAAAAATAATAAATTTTAATTGAAAATTGAATTTCCATCTGATTTATTTATATAGATAAATTATGTTTCAAATTGGTTTAAAAGAATATTTAGATAAATTATAAATATATTAATAAAATTTAGGATATTTTAATCAATTTCACATTGAAAATTGGATTTAAAAACATTTCAAACTTTAGAACATTTTCACTTAAAAAATCACATCATTTCATGTCATTTGTGGGATTTTTTTTAAATTAATTTATTCAAATTATGTGATTTGAATTTGTAAAAACATATTCCATATTTTTTATTATCATAATTTTTAATTTCTAATATGGTAAAATTAATTTTGACCAAAAAGATTAGTGAAAACAGGTAAAATTAGTTACAATAATTAAGAGAAAAATGAGTTTACCTAGAGGTTAGATTTTAATGTTAAGGGAAAAATGACACGTATTATAACACCTTGAGATTATTTGAATTATTATTTTTTAAATTAATTTAATCTTTTATTATTTTTCATTTCATGAAACACTAAATATATATTTATATATATTTAAAAGCACTAAGTTTATCTTGCATTATACGCAACACCAAAATAATCTTGCACCACATGAAACACTTAGATTAGCTTGAAGAACACACAACACTTTGTTTGGATTGTATTATACACAATACTGAGTCCCTTAGATATATGTCATAACATGAAATACTTAGTTTTACCGAAATACAATATAAAATTAATAATATTATTAAAATATTATTATATTTTCCACCTAGCCATTGGAATAGAAGTCAAAAATAAGATTAAATAAATTTTAAAAATATGATTTACACATTTATATAAAACTAATCCTTTTGTTATCAGTTTTTTAAGTGAATTTAAGAACTATTTGAATATAATGAAATTACTTTTCTAAGAAAAATATTTTTCTATGAAAAAACACAATTTATATCAATAAATTAAACAAACCAATTTTGATTAATATTTTAAATAAAATTTATATATTATATATTCAATAATTTTGTTTATACTCATCTAATAGATTATATATATATAAGATAAGAATAAATATAATTTTATGAATAAAAAGATGTTTTATTCTAAGAGGTAATTTTACCAGCTTTTAATGTGGAAATTTTTTTAAATATTATTTCTGACACTTTAATTTTATTTAAAAAAATAAAAATTTTTTATTCGGGAAAATAAAAAATATATTTGGGTAAATCTTTGGTATTTTTCTGTGAAGCATCATTTTTTGATGAATAGTGAATAACAATGAATTTTAATTTCAAACTGATTTGTCATATATTTTATTTATAAGGTTAAATTATGTTTTTTATGGGTCATAATATTAAATTAGATCAATTTGACATAAATTTATCCAATTTAGGTCATTGGAATCACTTTCACCTTGAAGTTGGATATAAAAACATACTAATCTTTTGAACATTTTTTCTTTAATATCCCACTTTGTCGTCTCATCTTTGGGATTAAATTTGAATTAATGTATTCCACTTTTATGATTAGAATTTGAAAAAATGGATTACATATTTATAATTTTATTAATTTATAATATCAAATAAGATGAAATTATTTTTTTTACAAAAAAATATTAGTGAATGTAATTAAAATTAATTACAATGATTAAGAGGCAAATTAACTTAATAAGGTACTAAAACTTACACTTAAGAGCCAAAATGACCTTTAAACCTGCTTAAAATCCATTTTGTGGCCATATTAGGACCATATAATAGATTTTCTATAATTTGGTTCATTATTGGATCCACTTTTCAAAGGAAAAACGTGGGTGGAATTCCCTTTTAAAAAATTACAATATTGCCCCTGCACCTCCACTATAAAAAGGAACTCAACCCTCCCATTTATTCACACCACTCAAGCCATTTTTATCACAAAAAATCTACCCAAATGACCTCAAAAAATCCCTCACCTAAGACTTTAATCCTAAAATTGGGATTAAATCCAACCAAGGAAGTATTTTGGTGTAAACAAAAAAGAAGTTACCTTAAAACAAAGTAACATTCTTCAATGATCATTTTTGTTTCATTTACTTCTCCACCCATTAAATTATTTTTATATCATGCATATATAACAAAACCAGTATTATAAATATACTAATATGTTATTATTTTTTTATTTCTAACTACACCTATACACACTTTCACCTAATGGGTAATGAACTCACCATTCGTGTACGACGAAGTATAACCACATGAAATGATGTTTTATATTTTTTTATTTACCACCTATTATGGTTGGGAATTATGATGGAAACTATGTTTTTATATGATATATATGATATATATTATTTATTTATTCTTCTATAATTGTTATATAAAACATACCTTCATGCTTTTCATTTTGTGTAAATACGATAACTTCATCTATGGACGTGTGGACTACCACCTCCTTAAAGCGACGTGATTCCCTCACACTCTACATGGAATTTATTAATGAAGAGATTAGTGAAATTATATGATATATATGAAATAATAATAATAATTTAATTATATTATATATATACATATATTTCATTTAATTTTCTTTTAATACGACAATAAAACGAAAACATCTTTTATGTGTTTGTACGACCTACCATCTCTAGGAATGGTGTATTCCATTTCGTATATCTATATTTTAAATTTAATTATAAATATTTATATACTGAATATATATGATATATAAATCATGTTTTACATTTTGGAAATAATTATAACATGATCTAATTAAGTGGATCAATAATAACAAGTCAAAACACGTACTGTAAACAAAGTGGTTATTAACAGACACATTGCTTTAACATGAAATTGTTAATAAAATAGGTAATATAAAGTCTTAAGTGAATCATATATGGTATGATATAAAGTAATACAATTATTTATTAGTTTTATAATAAAATTATATTTATTATACCTGGGTTTTGAATGTGTACAATGATAGTCAAGACTTAAGGTAAGGGTTTTCTTATCTCAATCATTATATCCAAAAGATACATGCCATGTTCACCACTAGTTTATTTTGTGTGGTGTATATACATATAATTAATGTATTATATGTTAATTATACATAAATTTATAGATGTAAAACACCATGATTTTATAGTACGTAATCTCTTTAAAGTAATTTTATATCTTATATTGCATGCAACACTGACCTGGATTGCGTTATACGCAATATTGAGTTTCTGTGAAACAACACATCAATAATTTTTTTAAGGAGGTGTTCTGGTCAAAGACAAAAACACAAAATTTATTAAAAAGGAAATAACAAGAGAGGATTACATGGGTCTAAAATAGTTAATTTTTTAACATCCCTAACATAAAGAAGGAGTAACTAAATAGGAAGGTCATACCTCCAGGAGACCTCGTGATTAACTCCCATGTTGGAAATTCCATCAGCGAGCTTGTTTGTTTCCTAGTAGGTATGGGTGGAAATGAAGTTGAGATCTAATAGAGAGTGCAAATAGTCCATCCAGCGGGGGGTGAGAGTCTATGCTAGGTGAATGACGCCATTCCAGATGGCCTGGACAATTCTAGTTGAGTTGCTCTCGATCCATATGTTGTTCCAGTTATGCATCTTGGAAAAAGAAGTAGCATGAATCACACTTATCATCTCAGCTTCTAGGAATGAGGCGAAGCCGCATGATCCATAGAAACAACATAGAACCTGGTCCATATGGTTTTTGAAGATGGCACCACATCCCGCGGGACCTGGGCTTCCTTTAGAAGCCCCATCAATGTTGATTTTAATACAACCTATAGGTGGAGCTTTCCAAAATACTTCCATGGTGTATTTCTGTCAAGGGTACCTCCCATCTACACCAATACGTCTGATAATCCCAAGATCTCTAACCGAGTTGTTGTAATGATCCTTCTAAAGAAGAGTGGCCTCCCGAATAGAAATGAGAATTCTCATTTTACCTGCATTAACCTTAAAAGTGTTATTGACATATATAAAATCATTTCTGCCATACCAGATCACATGTAGGAGCTTCGCTGTGGCTGGAATAAAGAGATTCTTGATTTACGGGGAGTCAGGTAAGTCCACACATCGTTTCAACTGAGATGTTATAGAGCTATAAGGCATCCATCTGCACTTAAAAATATCAAAAATGTAATGCCAAAGGGTAGTTTCCATATCATAAGAAAGGAATAGGTGATTAATATCATCACGATGATGATTACACATACGACATTTTGAATAGAGATTAATCTCAAAAGATTGCAAACAGTTATCAATGGGAAGCCTACCATGAGAAATACTCCAAATGATAGTGAATCTCAAGGTATTTAACAAAGATTAATTAAAATATTTTAACCAGAATTATTATCAGCATTTTTGAATAAATGGTTGTAGTAGCTTTTTGAGTCAAGAATACCATTATAAGCTGGTTCCCATATTAGGAGATCCTCAGTAACAGTGAAGGGATAACTATTAACAAAATGACTAATATTGTCAGGTAAGAAAGTTTTTTGAATTTGTAAAATGTCCTTGGTGGTATCATTATTATGGTATAGAAGATGAGTATTAGGTTCCAAATAGATGAGGGGAGTATCAGTCCACTTATCAAGCCAAAAATTTAAGCTAGAATATTTTTCAGCCATCCATCTATAGTTTTTCATAATAGCAATGAAAGTATTCCTCATGGAGGGCCAGATAGAGGAGGTCAAATAATTAAAATTTTTATTTCATAATTTATCAAGGAAGTGAGACCTAAGAAAATCAATGGAAGGAGAATTTTTTTGGATGAGGTTCCAAGTGAACTTAGCTTTAAGGGATTCATTAAAATTATTGAGGTTTTTTATGCCAATACCACCTTTTTCAATTGGTTTTCAAGAAGAGGACCAATAAACCATAACTAGTTTTCTCTCAAGAGTGCTCCCTATCCAAATTTATTTTAATGGCCACATTAATGAATTTTATAAGACCAGTCGTCCATTTATAGATCATCATGGAGTAGACTATTTTGGAGACAGTGGTTGATTTGACAAGGAAAATTCTTCCTACCATGGAGATGTTTTTACCTTTCCAAGATGAGAGTTAATGAAGGGTCTATTCAATGATGGGAGAAAAATAGATAGCCTTAGGATTGCCCAAAAAAATAGTGACTCCAGGATAAGTGAAGGGTAGAGTACCCTCATTGATCCTAAAAGTATTGATAATGTCGCATTTTATACTAGGGGATATCCATTTCCAAAATAAATAAAATATTTATGCCAACTGACATGCTGAACAGATACCTCTTCATAGTGATTGAGAATTCTTTTAAAGTTATTAATGTTTCTTTTGTCCCCCTGAAGAAACAAAATAATGTCATCAGCATAAAGAAGATGCGAGGGGTCTTTCAGGTTTCTGGAGGAATTGATCGGATTGATCTTTCCTTGCTCCACATACCGAGTGAGTAACCTACTCAAATAGTCTTTAGTGACTGATAAGAGAATAACATAGAGAGGGTATCCTTGCCTGACCCCCTTAGAATATTTGAAATATCCTCTAGGGGAACCATTTATTAGAATGGAAATATGAGAAGAGTTAAAAAGAGTTTTAATTCTATTGATAAAGGTATAATTAAAACCAAAATGCGTAAGTACCTTTAAAATAAAGTTCCAATCAATGGTTTAAAAATCCTTTGTAATGTTAAGCTTAATAGAAACATTCCCACCACTATTTTTTTGTTTTAAAGTTTGGTGGATTTAAAGGCAAGGTAAATGCAGTCTTGAATTGATCTTCCTTTTAGAAAACCAAATTGGTTCCAAGAGACAATTCTACTGCTGATGGAAGAGATTCTATCAGAAAGAATTTTAGTGATAATTTTTAAAAGAGAATTTATGAGAGCAATGGTTCTAAAGATATGAATTTCATCAGCATTATCAATTTTAGGAATAAGGGTAAGAAATTGGGAGTTTAAACCATGAGGGAGAATGCCTCTAGAAAATAATGTTTTAACCAAGCGGCAGACATCGTCATGAATAATATCCCAATGATTCTGATAAAACCCATTATTAAAACCATCAGGTCCAGGAGCACTGTTAGGGTTGAGGCTAAGGAAAGTGTATTTTATTTATTGATCCAAAGGGATGCTATTAATTAAAGAGTTGTCATCTCCAGACACCATAGTTTGAATGACATCTTGAAGAAGATCCCTATCAATGATTGGACCATTGAAGATATCAGAGAAGTGGGAGACCACAAAATTGTCAATACCTTCATCAGTGTCAATAAGATGCCTCTCATTTCTAAGATAGGACAGAGGATGAAAATCTTTTTTAACTTTATGACGATAGTTATAGAAATTAGTGTTCCTATCTCCATCATTGAGCCATCTGGTTTTAAAGATTTGTTTTTTGAGGTTATCCTTAAAGTTAATTAACGTGACTAGCTTAGAAGAAATATTGATTTCATACTGGGAATTAGTGGTTATGTTTGAGGAGGTATTAGTATTTTTAATTTGAGTGAGATCATTCTCTAGGAGGGTAATTTCGTTGTATATTTATTTAGATTTATTTTTACACCAATTTTTTAATACTTTCTTGAGATTTTTCAATTTCAAAGGAAAAATAAAAGGGTCTTTATGATCATACATATTAGTCCAGGAGTTTTTGATAATGTTCGCACAGTCAGGATCAGAGGACCATGCATTTTTGTATTAGAAAGGAAGCCTAGGTTTGATGAGATTATGGGAAAAATTAATCAAAATTGGGTGGTGATCAGAGGCAACTTTCAGTTGGGTGATGCATGAAATGTTGTATCATTTTTCTAGGGATTGATCATTAGTAAAATCCCTATCGAGATTACTGGCCACAACTCTATATTAATGGTGTCTATACCTGGTAAATTTGGAACCAATTAAATTTACCTCAATGAGATTATTAGTTTCAATGAAAATTTTAAATTCTCTAGAGGAAATATTGGAGTGAGAAGGGCCAAATTTCTCACTAGGGGATAAAATGGAATTGAAGTCCACAACTATGAACCAAGGATTTTGAATATTGCTACTAAGTTGAGTGAGTCATTCCAGAGGGGCCTCTTATCTTGATATCTATTATTAGAATAGATGAAAGTAATAAAAATATGAGAATGTTCAAATATGAAACCACAAGTAAAGCTTTGATTCGTGATAGTATGAATGTTCATATTTTTCATGGAAGAATGAGAAAACATCCAGAGGGTTTCAATATCCTTACCATTATTACAAGCTCCTAGAAAATAGTATCCTGAAGGACATATATTCAAGAATTTATACGCATATTTAATTTTTGGTTCAGAAATGGCTAAAAAATAAGGGCAGTGACTGATAAGAAATATTTTTAAGACGTTAAAGGTGCTAGGGTTCACAATTCCTTGACAATTCCAGAAAAAAAGATTCATTTGGACCTGTTTTTAGTTGGGCTTTCCCCTTTATTTTTGAAACCAGTTGCCATTACTCTAGTAGTAATTTGGGAAGGATGATTTTTTTAGTGATGCCTTGGTTCACCTGTATAGAGGAGCCCAAAGAGGTGTTAGTAGAACCTACACCTATACTGACAATTAGAAGATAATCCAAATCACATGGGGGGTAAGGAACCGAGCCTGACTACTTTTCCAGATTTAAATTTGGATCAGTTAGGATAGGTGCGCTGGAGACCTGCTTAATAACAGAGTCTTTGCCCAGAACTATATGACAGGTAGGAGATAAAAGGTGGAAATACATACTGTATATCTTCTTAGGATGAAAAGAACCTTCAAGATGGATAACAGTACTTTCCTATTTATTACTCATGCTGTCTTGGAGGGGCAAGATGGATCCATGCTCAAAAAGGATAAATGAATTATTCTGCTCATCTGGGGGGAGCTTGGGTTCAGTGTTGGAAATTTGAACATCAAGGGAAATGAATTCTAGAAGATTGGGGTTGGGATCAGTGCAAGGCTGGTCCACTTTTGTTTGAGAGGTCTTGGTGAGCATTCAACCCTTCAAAGAGCTTAAAAGAGGGAGGTATTAGTTCTTTAGAGAGGTTCAGATGAGGATCAGAGGTTTATAAAGAGTTACAGGAGGGACCAAAATAAGAGTGGGAGTGCATGATTCCCCAGATTTCTGTTTCAATTTATTTCTTAATGGCCTATTAAATAGATTCATAATCTTGTTCCTCAGCAAGGTCTGCCCATGATTTCCCATTTCCAGCTTCCAACTGAAACGAGATTTTGGGTTTAGCAACCCATTTATACTCTTTCCTCCAAGATGATTCAGGTTTGTCAAAAACAAGTTCTTTATTATTGTTTCTTTTAATTTCTGTCCATTCAGAATAATTAGGATGAGGGGATTTTTTGTGCATAATCCTACAATTGAGGATTGAGAGTCCTACAATTTTGCAGTAATCACAGTAGGGGGGAAGCCTTTCATGCTCAATTTTCACCACTATCCTATACTCATTATCATTGAATTCTATAGATTGTTGGAGCTTACTTTCAAGATTAACCTCAATCATCACCCGAGAAATGATATCTAGGTCTCCGTTTAGTGTTCTTTGATCAATTTTCAGGGGGTACCACTGCAGGAAGATAAGTCATTAAGAATTTGTGGGTGCCATAAAAACCATTTAAGGTTGTGCAGCCTAACCCATACCTGAGATGCGGTGTTCCTATGGTTGTTAGGATTGAATGAAAAATCCCATTCAGAAAGACGAAGGATATCGGGTTTCAATTGAAGATTACCTAATTTCTAAACTCTATCAAGATAATTTTGTATAGAAAAGAGAATTTGGAAGAATACCTTACCAAGAAGGACCCGTTTCTAGTTCGAGAATCCACAACATAATGCAATTCGAGTGTTCAAATCAGAATAGGACAAGGGTTTTTCACCTTTGAGGTAGGAAACTCGACCCATAATTGAAAACATAAAAATTTGTTTACACTACTGTAGAGGAACTGGGTCATATTCCACAAAAAATCTTCCATCCTCTATTATCGTTATCCTTGGTGGCTTTATCAATGGGTTATCTGAACCCGTCAATGCATCAAGGAAGGAAATCCCTTTGACCCTCATATTCATTGCTTGTAACGGTTCAGATTTCTCCAAAGACATCACCTCCTTCGCGTGTTTGTTCATGGGGTCAAAGGGAAGCTCCCAGCTGGGATCAAATGAGGCCATGGGGAGAATATTTAGATATGGGAAGCTAATTGTCAAAATTTTTCAATAGATTAGGGTTCGAGGAGTGGGTTTTCGCGTCGAGGGCCATCCTCAACAACACATCAATATAAATGATATATTTATTTATAAATTAAATATTGAAAAATGAATAGTAAAAAATAAAAAATAAATGTTATTTATAATATTTTCACATAAATAACACATATTTATAATGAAATTTATATGTTTTGTTAAAATAGTTAATTATTTTGAAAAACTATTTTCTTAAGAGAAATACTTTTTATGTCCTTTCGTGAATAGTAATAAAATTAATTTTAGACACTCTTAAAAATTTATTTTGGTAAAATAGACTTCATTTTTGAATTCATAATATCAAAATTAGGTTAGGGTGAATTTCTGTAACTTTTCTGAAAACATTCAATTTGTGATGAATAGTGAAAAATACTACATAGTACATAAAAACTGACTTTTTCATTTAAATAATTATTTTTAATTAAAATTTGTCTTAATGTATAAATAGATACATAATAAATATATTATTCCATTGAAATTCATTGGAGTCATTTTATAATAATATTAAATATATAAAATTTTATTGAACTTTTTAACGTCTTTTACCCACCTTCTAGGCACATTTGCAAATTTGAATAAAGCGTAATTTTACCTCTTATTTGAGTTGAATTTTAAAAATCTGACAGATACTGTTGTCACCTGTAAGTAAAATTTGGTTCAATAGAATTAAAACAATTTTTGGTGAATGGTAACTTTTGAATTTTATTTTCCACGGTTAAAAGTAAATAGGGTAATTAAAGGTAAAAAAATATTATAATAATATAAAATTACCCCGATACATGTCCTAATTCTATGAGATAAGTTATTTTTGACAAAAACCAACAATAGGACAATAATATGATCCTTTTTTATTCAATTGGGTTAGATTAAAACATTTATTTTATTTTATTTAAAGAAGAGTTTAAAGTGTTAAATTCATATTTTAATAACTAAACCATTTTTAATATAGGGTTATACATAAAAATGTCAACTATAAATATTAATTAGAAAGATAAAACAATTTCCTACATTATGATTCTTTATTTATAATTTTTATACATTAAATAATTAAATTTATTTATGACACAATGATGATGTAGTAATTACCTTATTAACGAATGATTAAAATAATTGATATTATAAATATTAAAATAAATGTAAAATTAAACATTTGATTCCATACACAAATTTTATAGGTGAATATGAAATATTATGGTCGATTCAATGTATTGTTTTCAATGTAATCAACTTATTATGACATTCACAAAAACCAAATACTAAATAGTGTCAAAATTGACATAAATGAGTTTTTAAATAAAATACTATTTTATTAAATGATATAATAGTCTTAAAAATATAATATTCATCCAAATGACTTAGGTAATGATATAGATTTAATTAATTAATCACTTTAGGTTCTCTTGGAATTTTATAGTAACTATATTAACCATGTAGTATAAAAATACAAGAAGACATGGTGAAAGTTAAACTATTTAACTAAGGGTTATACCTAAAAGATAAAGTTAACATGGAGATCTAAAAATGTCTAAAACCTATTGGTTGTTTATATATCTACCCATACCTACCTTATCCTCGAAATAAAAATATTTCTATCTATTAAAATATGAAAATAATTTTATATTAAATTAATATTTCAATCTTTTCCTAAAGTGACCATCACTCCTCTTATAAAAGGGCACTTCCCCTTCTCTTAAAATCACACCCAAAAATCCATTTTTCTCAGCCAGAACCTGCCCAAATATCACCCCAATACCATAAATTCAAACTAGAGGCCTTAATTTGATTATAAATCCCACCTAATGAGACCTTTTGTTTTAAATCAAAAGGAAGCACTCAAATAAGAGGTAATTATTTTATCACCACTTTCAAAGTTCCTTTCTTCTTCTAGTTCCTATTTCTCAATTGTTTCCATAATAAAATAATAAATAAAGTACCTTATACATACATAAATGTTATTATAATTTTTTTAAAACCATATTAATTATTCTATCCTTCCAATGAATGACAAAGTCACCATACGTGCGTACGTACGGCTTACCGTCTTCATATCATGTTGTAGTTTGTTATTCAATACCTTATTATTTGGATGGGTATAATAATGAGTATAATTGATGTAAATAATAAATATTAGATGTTAATGATTATTTATATATAATATACCATCCAATTACATATAATTCCACTATCAATATAATGATATTGTCATTCGTGTATACATTTGACTTACCATCTCCACAACGCGAGGAGATTCATTTCCACATTCACCATTCAATGATGATTGTAAAATATATATTGTTAATAAGTATTTAATATATGAAATAATAATTCCACGGGATATATATACATATTTATACACTTATTTATATATATCTCATTCACTTACTTCCATTCAATATGATATGAAAATGGAAACAATGTTTATGCGTATGTACGACCTACCGTCTCCATAAACGATATGTTCCATTTCATATATCTATATATTATACACATATATATTTTGAATATATATGATATATAAATAATTTTTTATATTCTTTAAGTAATTAAATCATTATATAAGCGATTAGATCAGTAATAACAAGTTAAAACACGTACGATAAAGAAAGCGATTATTACCCAAAATTTTAATTTAACATGGAAATTATTATTAAATAGGTAGTATAAAGTAATAAATGAATAATGTATGATATCATAAATATGAATATGGTTCTTGTATAATTTAATAACATACTATGGTCATTATACAAGAGGTTAAACGTACCCTTGACCAAAGGAAAGTACTTGGTAAGGGTTAATTCCTCAATCTCATTATTATCCGAGATGCCTGTGTGTAAGTATTTACAGGGAAATATTTTCCATACATGTCCATGTTTCATAAAAATCATTTCAAAAGAAATATTTTAAGTTTTTATGGATAAGACTCTTTAAATAGATAATCATTTTAAATTTTTTAAATATTTATTTTTCTAATTTTTTTATTAATGTCCATGTTTACAAAATGATTTTAAGTATTTATTTATATGGATCTCATTGTTTTAAAATTTCAATTCCTTTAAAAAGATACAAAGTAGCATGGGACACATTGATTCAGAAATATCTTTTAAATGACTTCCTTTATAAAAATTTCAACCTTAAAATGTTTTAAAAAAGGATATTTCTCTCAAAGAGTATTACTGATTATTTTCATCTACGTCAACATCATTAATTGGATATTATAATTTATTGAGGTTGATTTAGTATAATAAAATATTACATTTTGTATTTAATGAGTTATGATATGTTTGACTATGGATGTGCTATTTTTATACAATTAATGGTTTATGGTTAAAGTATTGACATTTGGTATGCTAGTTTCAATACAAATGATTATGTTATGTTTCACCTTTTTCATATAATGAATGATTTAGACTTAGTAAGTAATGGGAAAGATTGAATATTTCCCCTTGATGCATCAATAGGTCTCATGAGACAAAATAGTGTCTTGGACAAGGCCTTGACAAAATATTTGTGAATGGTCTTGGCATAAGGCCTTGACATAGAAATTATTATGTCTGACATCATGAAATCCCTCATTACAAAATTAGTTATTACATTTGATTATTCAACTAGTAGAATATCCATGTGCATGCTCATATGGTAATGTTTGATTTATTTTTTCCATATTATGTTCATGTTTATGTTTAAAATGTTGGTGTTTTTATTATATATCTTTCCTTAAAAGTTTATATCTTTTACTAAATTATTTACCCTTACTGAGAATCTAAGCTCACCCTTTTCTTATGTTTTATTTTACCAGGATGCCAAGAAGTGTATTATGATTGATATAAAGGGTTAATCTAGGGGAATAATGGATTTATAAAAGGATTATCTATGTCTTATTTTATGTTAGAAATTGTAATGTAAAGTTCATGTATGTAATCTATTTTCCAAGAATACTAAACTGATCGGTCCTTTGGGACTTGATTCATTGAAATCATGCTAATGTATTAAAATAATACACTGGCTCTGGGATTCTTGGGTCGGGGCATTATAGTTGGTATCATAGGAAGTTTAACAATAACCATGGAAACTAAATTTAGATAAACTCTAATTAGGGAACATTACCCTATGATAGAACTTGAGGATTAGTATAGAAGAACTTCCCAGAATTCTGATAATGTGGAGATTTTGTGTGTTTTTCAAGAAATAAATCTATGTCTGGATACTAAAAGTGGATGTGGTTTTGACATAGATATACATAGGAGTAACAACTCCGAAAAGGTGTTACGAGCCTTACTCAGGGTAACCTAGTATATAAAAAAGGGCCTTACTGCACACCTGGTTTGACACTCCTAGGGGATATTCTTAAGATAATTCACATTTTCTTTACAAAACATTATGAATGATTTATAAGTAAATATGTCAGCAAAGAAACTAGTTTTATGATTGTGAGACTATATGTGTAAAATTTTTCAATTAATGTTGATAATTTTTCTAGTTTTTGGATTATAAATTATGATATGATCTAACTTAGTGTATTTTGTCATTTAGAAATGGCACCCAGTAGAAGGAATGACAACTCCAACAAAACAAGTGATCCAAAGAATAAGAAGGATCATATATTTCATGGTCTTAAGGCAAAATTTAGAAGATAAATATCCCCCCACGTATTCTCATCATATGATGAAATAATATCATGTGTTAATAAGATAGGTAATGAATTCTTTGATTCCTTTGGATTTGAAGGGATGTTAGAGAAGAAGAGGATGGCAGAGAAAAAGATAGATAAAGGGAAGAAGGGAAAGAAGGATTTTCCCACATATGATAACTATGGAAAGAATCACCTTGGTAAATTTTGGAAGGGAATGTGAGTTTGTTATAAGTGTGGAGAGAGAGGACACCAATTTTGTAATTTCAAGGGTAAGAAAAAGGTTTCGAATGTACAATGCTTCATCTTCAAGAAGTTGGGACATTACAAAAATTAATTTCCAAATCATCAGAGTATACCCCAAATGATGCTATTGGATAATAATAAAGTTATGATACTACCACATATGAAGAGGAATGATTAGTGTTCTTATGTTGTTATTAAATAATTGTGTCATTTGAGTATTTGATTAATGATTTACAAGTAATAATAATTATAGAGTATATAAGGATTGTACTTCAGTACTATTTCATTGAGGATTTTAGATTTTATGGTAGTAGGAAAAGTGACTCAATATCAAGTTAAATATTTTGGAAAATACATGGTTGTGAGAAAGATTAACCTTAATATCGTCCTAGTACCGAGGTAGTGATTTTGGAATAAGAGACTATTTATTTGGATAACTTATTTTGTATATTATTGACTACATTGGAATTAATTAATTGTTTGTTTATTCAATAATTTTTGGAGTTGAAAAAAAATTTATTTAAGGAGTATATCCAGTATTCTATAAGGAATAAGGGAGAATGAATGTATTCAATAAGGTTTTATGGTAATTCAGGGTGTTACCATGTTTTAAGAGAATACATGATGAAGGTATTAACATGTTATTATGTGGAAAAAAGAGATCTTCATTATATTTACCTCCCATATAAATTTTTGGACTATGAGTTTGAAAACAAGTATTTTGGATAAGTTTAAAGGTTGGAATTGATTAAGTTTAACACTTGATATTTTGTTTGAGGTTAAAGTATGATTTATTGGATAATTTGACCTGACCTTTTGGATTTCAGTAAAAATTTAGAGGATTAAGGGAATATTTTGGACCTTATGATTTATCAAATGCACTTCAGGCATAAAAAAATCATTTTTAACATTTATTTTCTAGTGAAAGGGATGAAGTGAAAATAGATTGAGGCATAACCAAATGATGAGTATATGATTATGACAGGTTATTAAATCCAATTTTTTTTGAGTTATTATTTTGATAAGAAAATAATCCATTCTATTAAAAAATAAATTATATAAAAAAATAAGTTATCCTAATACCTTATGTTTTTTTGAACCGATGATATTTTAAATCATCATAGATTTATGGCTTTGAGGCCCTCAATTTTTCATTTATTATTTTCTTTTTTGTGATTGATGACCTCAATCCCTCCATATAAATATTTAAATTTTCCCTCCAATTATGTATCTCTAATTTCCACCACTTTTATCCATTTAAAAATCTTAATTTGGTGGTTATTTTTTCATTTCTCTTTCCCTCTTATTAATAGTAAATTTTAGAAACCCTATTTTCGACGTGGGATTTCCACAAAGGTATTTTCTATTTTCATACTTTTATTTTTGAAGAACAATTTAAAATTGAAACTAAGAAATTTATTGAAGGATGGGATAATGTAACTCCCCATGATTTTATAGTATGTTATCTCTTTAAAGTAATTTAATAACTTATATTTAATGCAAAATCTACTAGGCTTGCATTATATGGAAGATTGATTTTCTGCGAAATAACACATTAGTATTATAATTATTTAAACAATATATATATTTATCAATTAAATATTGTAATATAAATGGAAACAAATAAATTTTAAATGTTATTTATAATGTTTTCATATAAATAAAACATATTTATAATGAAATGTACATGTTTTCTTAAAATATTTACATATTTAGAAAAACTATTTTCTTAAGATAACTACTTTTTGTGTCCTTTTGTGAATAATAATAAAATTAATTTTAAAAACTAATAAAAATTGAATTTGGTAAAATAGAATTATTTTTTGAATTATTAATATCAAAATTTGGTTTGGTTGAATTTATAGTATTTTTTGGAAAACATTCAATTTTTGATGAATAATGAAAAATACAGCATAGTACATAAAAACCAACTTTTTTATTTAAATAATTATTTTTAATTTAAATTTATCTTAAAGTAAAAATATAAACATAATAAATATATTATTATATTTTAATTCATTAGTGTCTTTTTATAATAAGATTAGATATATATAATTTTATTTAACTTTTTAACATCTTCTACCCACCTTCTAGGCATATTTAAATTTTTTCATAAAATGTAATTTTACCGCTTCTGTGAGTTAAATTTCAAAAATAAAATAGACACCGGTTTCATCAGCAAGTAAAACGTGGTTCAATAAGGTAAAGATAATTTTTGTTTTATAATACCTTTTTGAATTTTATTTACTATAGTTAAAAATAAATAGGGTAATTAAAGGTAAAAATAATATTATCATAATATAAAATTACCCCGAAACATGTCCTAATTCTATTGGATAAGTGTTTTTCGATCAAAATCAAGATTCAGAAAAAAATATGACCCATTTTGATTAACTTGGGTTAGATTAGGACATTTATTATATTTTATTTAAAGAGGTGTTAGAAGTGTTACATTAAAATTTTAATAACTAAACCATTTTTAATATAGGGTTATACATAAGATAATGTAACGTCCCGGTTCTGGAAGCCACCTAGAGGAGCCCCATACCCAGTTGGTCACATGGCCTCAAGCATATTTCCCAAAATGCTAGAGGCTACCGACTACCATTGCGGGCCTTAGGTTTGATAATGGGGAAACTATGCCCTCATTGCCAGAGTACACAACAGAAGTAAACAAATATATATACAAGAGGGGAAGCAGTATTAATATCATAAAATAATAAATAGTGAAAGACTGGTAGAATAATCTAGAGCACATATATAAAAATTATGCATGTTACATATGTCCCGAAAAGTCGCGAAACAAAGAACAATACTGAAATAAAGTACTAAAACAAGTAAAAAATGAAAAATAAAAATCAGCTCTACAACATCGCAAGCCTAATCTTGGTCCCATTCTCTCCAGCTCCACAACATGTCAAGTACCTGAAGTAGAAGGGCACTTTCCCTTGTCTATACCTGCAACAACATAATCTATTTGGGCCCAAAAGAATGGACCAAACAGGGTGTGGGAATAAATCCCAATAGGCAACCACCACGAGATTTGTGCCAAACAGTCAGTGAATATATTGCAGGTAATAGTATAGAAAACAGTAAAAAGGAAGGTACTCAACAGTAAACAATCCACAGTTTCAATATCAAGGAACAACTAAACAATAAGATAAACACAAATAGTCAACCCTCTGGGAAGTACCCACTGCCTATCCCCTCTCGTCCTACATATCAAGTACAAGAAACCCTCTGGGCAGTACACACAGTCTAACCCCTCTGGTTTAGCTTAAGCATAGACTCTCTAAGGAATCTCTCCCCATCAATTCCCCCTATAGTCTCATATCGTAACTAAAGGCACTCTAGAGAAGAAATTATGTCACATTCCCTCTGTGGACCGTGTCGAGGAACAACAGACTCTCTGATGATGCACTCAACATCAATTCCCCCTATGGTATCGCATTGTAATAAGTAAAGACACTCTGGAGAAGCCCTTATTTCCATTATCCCTATGATCTATACATCAGGTTCACACGACCCTATGTAATTCAAGAAAGTATAGCAGTGCATATCGGCCAAGGTAAACCTCAAGAACTACTTGGATAGAATTTTACAGCATAACAAAATAATAGAAAAATAGTCATACCATCCTACAATACTGGGCATGGGAAATTAAACAATATCCTAACAAGAAAACTAGACCCAAAGGCCAGAACAAGAAAAACATGCATTGGAACACATACAAAGCACAACAATTCACCCTATTCACAATCAAAAAAATCATCTACTCAAGCACACAAGCATAACAGAAAAACAATAGGGCTAAAATGGTAAATGCGCAATACCCCATTCATGGGTATTGGGAAAATATGCACAAAAAACTCAAATATTTTCAACAGAAAGGCACAAACCACCTACCTTGGCATTGGGAGATAAATATACTTGAACCTCGAGTCTTGAATCGCCTTATAACTATATAGATCTATAAAAAAATATAAAAAGTTCAACCCTTAATAACTCACTAAAGAGGAGAAATCATAAAATCATGCTCTAGGAGAAGAGAGAACTCACAGATGTGATTCCAACGCAACTGACAGTGTTCGATTAGGAGGACGGACACTCGCTCGGGGGTTCGTCGAATATCTACGGCTGTATAGAGCTCTTGGTCGAATGAGACCTAGAAGGAGAGGGTTTTGGTGATTACACGTGACCCCGTTGCATTTCATAAAAAAAATAAAGTACACGGTGTGTACATTTGAAGTAAAAGACGTGTACTCACCATTTCCATACTCTGCTTTAGGCGGCCTCCAGGTCACCCCTACATGGCCATGTGCATGGCCGCTACACAAATGGAACACGACTACCTGTGGTAATCGAGTACATGACATGTACTCATAAAGTACATGGCATGTACTTCGAAAATTTCCAAAAAAACCTCTTTTTCTCAAAAAATGACCAGAAAAGGAAAAACATACCTGAAAAGATGGTCCGAGTTCTTAAAAACTTCCCCACTTAAGGAAATTCATCCCCGAATTTCCCTAGCACGGTGTAGAAGAAGAAACCCCGAACAACTCTGGCCACTACGCTCATAGATCAGCCTCCCTCTCCCAAGTCTCATCCTATACTTTCCCGTGCTGCCATAACACTCGTACCAGAGGAACAAACCGGTCACGGAGAACATTTGTAATGCGATCGACAATCCTGATAGGATGCTCCTTGAAAAATGCATCCACTTTTAACTGAACCTCCTCAGGTTGGAAACCATGAGACAGGTCTGAAACGTAATGTAGAATATGAGAAATGTGGAAGACGTCGTTCAAATCCCGATATCTCTGAGGTAACTTCAACCGATAGGCAACCGACCCAACTCTCTCCAACACCTCAAATGGCCCGACGTACCTCGGTGAAAGTTTACTCTATCTCACGATCCTCTTGTGTCCCAACCACGGTGTGACACATATAAAAACATGATCCCTGACCTCAAACTCCATAGGTCGTCTCCACTGATCAACATAAGACTTATGACGAGACTGTGCAGTAGCCATCCTCTTCCAAATCAACTCTATCTGATCCGTGGTCTCCTAAACAAGATGAGGTCACAACTAAGCTACCTCTCCTACCTCCATCCAACAAAAGGGTGATCGGAATTGCCTACTATAAAAAGCCTCATAAGGTCCCATATGAATAGTATCTTGAAAAATATTGTTTTAGGAAAACTCCACAAGAGGTATGTGCTTCTACCAAGAACCTCCAAAATCTAGGATGCATGCTCGGAGCATGTCCTCAAGCACCTGAATCGTATGTTTGGACTAGCCATCTGTCTGAGGGTTGTAGGCTGTACTAAAAAACCCCTGTGTACCCAAAGCTTTCTATAGCCTCTTCCAGACCTGAGAAGTAAAACGTGGATCCCTGTCTGAAATGATGTAGTGTGGAACTCCATGTAGACGTACAATCTCATGGGTGTACAACCATCCATACTTATCAACACTGAAGGTCTCCTTGATTGGCAAGAAGTGAGCGACCTTCGTAAGTCTGTCAATGAAAACCCATACTGCATCATTCCCTCGAGGTGACCTCGACAACCCTTTTACAAAATTCATCGGGACATCATTCCACTTCCACTCGGGAATGGGTAACTACTGCAAAAGCCCCGCTGCTCGCTGATGCTCCGCTTTCACCTGCTGACAGGTGGAACACTTCATGAAAAAACCAGCAACATATCTCTCCATACCTGGCCACCAATACTGACGATGTAGATCACAATACATCTTGGTGACGCCTGGATGAACTGCCCAAACTGAGGAATGAAAGTCCTGCATCAGCTCCTCGCGTGTATCTATTGGCACCCATACATACCCCTGGAAAAGCAAGATCTCATCCTCTCCTATGGTCCATCCAGGAATAGGGTCCTCTCCTGACACACTCTCCCATATGACTAGGCTTTCTAAATCTGATAGCTGCATCATTCACACTTGATCAAGAAGAGTAGAGGTAACAACTATAGAAGAAAGAAATGTCTTCCCCTGACTGTCATGCACCTCCAAATGTATCTCAGAGAACAGATCCATAAGATGCCACTCACTACTGGACTCCTAGACTGCCTGTTTCTGAGTCCTTCTACTCAACGCATCAGCCACTACGTTGCCTTTACTAGGCGTATAGAAAATATCAAAGTCAAAGGACTGTAGGTACTCAACCCACCTTCATTGTCTCAAATTTAGATCATGCTAAGTGAAGATGTATCTGAGAATTTTGTTGTCGATTAAAACCACAAAATGCTCTCCTCGAATATAATGTCTCCAACAATGCAAGGCATGAACAACTGCCACCAACTTGAGGTCATGCATTAGGTAATTCCTCTCGTGTAGCCTCAACTGTCGAGACCCATACGCAACGACTCCATCTCCCTACATAAGCACAGTTCCCAGCCCGTTACCTGATGCATCACTGTAAACATTATAGCTCTTGCCCGTCTCTGGAGATACTAGTATCCGTGATGAAGTCAAACTCCCTTTAATCTCCTAAAAGGCTGACTCACAAGAATCTAACCACAGGAACTTGGTACCCTTCTTAGTCAAACCCTTTAGTAGTGCTGCTAATCATGAAAATTCCTGTAACTGGTGGACAACTGGAGGACCTCTCAGTGGTATGACTCTGCAAGGTCAAACACACACCTTAGATAAATATTAACATGGACTGAAACATAGAAGTGTAATAAGGGATCAAGAGAAATAAATCATTCAAGTTTTACAAAACATGACTACACGACGTGTATAAACCCTACACGGCGTGTTCCCTTAAGACATTCACATGGGCGTGTACATCTTCCAACCCAAATCATATATCACCCCAAACACATGACATGTTGTCGTAACACGCGACATGTACCTGAATCTTCTTCCCCTGCCCGAGTCCTTCTACATGGTTAATCCACACGACTCTCCTAAGACAAGACTACACGACGTGTTCAAGGGAAACACGACATGTACTAGACAAGATTCACTAACTCGTTTCATTAGTGACACGGCCAGATACACGGCTCACACTACATGTCATGTTTAAGGAGGACACTGTGTGTATAAGAAGAGACTCCACCGACCCGTGTTGTTAGCTACACGGAGGGTTCCTAGGATTACACTACATGACGTGTTCAAGATTGACATGACGTGTTCAAGCCTGACACGATGTGTTCAAGCCTGAAAGGATATTTATAACCGAAGATTTATCCATCAGTGTTTTTAGTCACACGGAGGACACATGGTCAACACCACACAGTGTGTACAAACAGTACACGGCGTGTTCCCACAAGAGTTTCCTTATCCCGTGTCTCTTCCCACATGGTCTACGACACAGTTAGAGACTATACAGCGTATACATAAATTAAATAGTGTGTACTTAAGAAAAACAGTTTCTTCTCGAACATAAGAACACATGGCATGTACTCAAAACTACACGGCGTGTATTCTGGGGTTTTCTGGATAGTAGGCCTCATAAAATACTCCAGAACCCAGAAAAACACTAAAAAAAACATCAAAGGTGCCAAATTTCAATCCGTGAGGGCCCATACTTTCCGTGAATCAATTCTTGGAATCCTATACATGTTATAACAAGGTAAACAAGTCAATGATCCAACATGTTCCAGTCCATGAGGGCCCAAAACACCTCAAGAACCAATGTTTGGTGTTCATTCAGACAAAACCTTACACAAACAATATCCTATCAAACATCATGGATTTTATCAAGGCATCTATCACAACAACATGTATATTCTACAGAACATCTATCACAACAACATGAAATTTCTAATTCACCCTAGATGGCATGGAAAAAATGCATGACATGTGATTTATATAAAGTGACAATATAATTCATGAGATGGAATACTCTCATCTCATTGGGTTGTGAGAGAAATAGAACCTCAATAACATCAACAGTAACAGTGAAAAACATGTGCATCACCCAACAGTGAAATCAAATCAACTGTAAAATTGAAAAACCAGAAAAATTGCAATAAATGAGGTTGATTGGATTTTCCCTATACATGGGTTAGATACTCCCAAACACACCTTATTACCAAGTACCTATTCTGTCCTATCCCTGGCTATAGGATCCAAACAACAAGTCAAGAAGAAAATAATTCCTCTGATACCACTTTTTAATGTTCCGGGTATTGAAGCCACCCAGAGGCGCCCTGTACCCGGTTGGTCACATGGCCTCAAGCACATTTCCCCGAACGCCAAAGGCTTTCGACTAGCAATGAGGGACTTGGGTGTCATAGTGGGGAAACTATAAACTCATGGGCAGAGTACACAACAGAAGTAAACAAATATATATTCAAGAGCATAAGCAGTAATAATATCATAAAAAAATAAACAGCAGAAGACTAATAGAATAAGCTGGAGAACATATATAAAAATGATGCATGATACATATATCTAAGAAAGATGTGAAACAAAGAACAATGCCGAAATATAGTAAAAAACCATGTACAAAAGAAAAACAGTAATTAGATTCATAGCATATCAATCCTATTCTTGGTTTCTTGCTCTCTATCTCCACAACATGTCAAGTACCTTAAGTAGAAGGTCACTTTCCCCTATCTATACCTACAAAAATATAACCTGTTTGGGCCCAAAAGAATGGACCAAACAAGGTGTGAGACTAGATCTAATTAGGAAACCACTACAATATATGTTCCTAACATTCAGTGAATATATGGAAGGTAATAGTACAAAAAATAGTAAACTAGAAGGTACTCAACAGTAAACAATCCACCGTTTCAATATCAAGCAATAACTAAACAAGCAGATAAACAAAAATAGGTAACCCTCTGGGAAGTACCCACATACTATCCCTTATAGTACTACATTTCAAGTACAAGAAACCCTCTGGGCAGTACACTTAGTCTAACCCCTCTGGTTTAGCTTAAGCATAGAATCTTTGAGGAAGCACTCGCTGTCAATTCCCCTATAGTCTCATATCATAACTAAAGGTGCTCTAGAGAAGCACTTAAGTCACATTCCCTATGTGGACCATGTCAAGGCCCTAAAGACTCTATGAAGAAGAAATCAACATCAATTCCCCCTGTGGTCTCACATCGTAATAAGGAAAGACACTCTAGAGAAGCCTTTAAGTCTATTCTTCATATGGTCTATACATCAGGTTCACATGGACCTATGTAAGTCAAGCAAGTGTAGCAGCAAATATCAGCCAAGGTAAACCTCAAGAACTACTTATCTATAATTCTATAGCATAACAACATAATTGAACAAAAGTCACACCATCCTATAATACTATGCTTGGGAAAGTAAACAGTAGCCTAACAGGCAAACTAGACCCAAAGGTCAGAACAAGAAAAACATGCACGAGAAACACATCCAAAGCACAACAATTCACCCTATTCACCATCAAAAAAGTCATCTACTCAAGAATACAATCATAACAAACAAACAATAGGGGAAAAATGGTAATTGCGCAATACCCAATTCATGGGTATTGGGCATATTTTCACATGAAACTCAAATACTTTCAACAGAAAGGCACAAACCACCTACCTTTGAATTGGGAGATCAATATACTTGAACATTAAGGATTTAATCTCCTTATAATGAAATTGATATATGAAAACATATAAAATGTTCAACCCACAATAACTCATGAAAGAAAAAAAATCAGAAGATGACGCTCTAGGAGAAGAGAGAACTCACCTATGAAATTCCAACACAACCGACGATGTTCAATTTGTAGGATGGATGCTCTCTCGGGGGTTCGTTGAAGATCCATGGCCATACGGAGCTATCAGTCAAATGAGACCTAGAAGGAGAGAGTTCTGGAGATTAGACGCAACCCCGATGCGTTTAATGAAAAAGAAAGTACATGGCGTGTACTTTAAAAGTACATGACGTGTACTTTCCATTTCCGTACTCCGCTTTAGGCGGCCTCCAGGTCACCCCCACATGGTCATGTGCATTTCCGTTACATTTCCAGCACATAGATACCTATGGTAACTGAGTACATGGCGTTTACTCATAAAGTACATGATGTGTACTTCAAAAATTTCCAGAAAAACCACTTTTTTCTAAAAAAAGGCCAGAAAAAGAAAAACATACCTGAAAATAAGTTCTGAGTTCTTACAGATAAATTCAACTATAAAGATTCATTATAAAGATAAAAATCTTTCCTATATCATGGTATTTAATTTATAATTTTTATACATTAAATAAATAATTTTATTTATGACACAATGATGATGCAGAAATTATCTTATTAATGGAAGATTAAAACAATTGATATTATAAATGTAAATTGAAACTTTTGATACCATCCATGAATTTTATAGGTGAATATGACATGTTAGGGTTTATTCAATGTATTTTTTCAAAGGAATCAAGTTTCTATGTCTTTCACAAAAACAACATACTAAATAGTGTCAAAATTGACATAAATATGTTTTTAAAACAAATACTATTTTATTAAATGATATAATAGTCCTAAAAACATAAGATTCGGAAAAATGACTTAGATAATGGTAGATATGTCTTTAATTAAGAACATGAGTTTATTTTTTCATTTTATAGTAACTATATTAACCATATAGTATAAAAATACAAGAAGACATGATAAAAGTTAAACTATTTAACTAAGCGTTAAATCTAAAAGATAAGGTTAACATGTTGATATAAACATGTCTAAAACCTTTTATTTGAGAGGATTTAGACCCATACCTACCTTATCCTTGAAATAAATCTATTTTTAGCTATTATAAACCTAAAATAATTTTATTATAAATTAATATTTCAAGCTTTTCCTAACGTGACCCTCACTTCTCTTATAAAAGGGTATATCCCCTTCTCTTAAAATCACCCATGAAAATACATTTTTCTCAGCCAAAACCTGCCAAAAAATCCTCCCAACTACCATAACTTCAATCTATAGGACTTAATTTGATCATAAAGAAAACCTAAGGAGATCTTTTCTTCAAATCAAAAGGAATCACTCGAAGAAGAGGTAATTATTTTATCACCTCTTTCAAAGTTCTTTTCTTATTCTATTTCCTCTTTATTTGTTGTTTATATACTAAAATAATAACTCCAGTACCTTATACATACTTATATTTTATTATAAATATGTTCCAAC
This sequence comes from Viscum album, assembly GCA_963277665.1. NCBI lineage: Eukaryota > Viridiplantae > Streptophyta > Magnoliopsida > Santalales > Viscaceae > Viscum > Viscum album. The sequence goes on along the minus strand of OY728131.1, from coordinate 1,529,455,094 downwards.
AATAATAATAATTATATCCATCCTATTAATGACAATCACCATAGGTGCATACGTACGACTTACAGTCTCCACGTCGTGGTGTAGTTTGTAATTCAATACTTTCTTATTTGAATCAGTATAATAATGAGTATAATTGATGTAAATAATAAATATAAAATGTTAATTATTATGTATATATAAAATACCATCCAATTACATCTAATTACAAAATCAATAGAATTACATTTTCGCTCGTGTGTACGTATGATTTACCATCTCCACAACACATTGAGATTCATTTCCATGTTCACCATTTAACGACGACTCTAAAAATATATATTATTATGTAATATATAAATTAATAATTCTACTATATATATATATATCTCATTCACTTAATTTCATTCAATACGATATGAATATGGAAACAATGTTTATGCATAAGTACGACTTACCATCTCCATTAACGGTGTATTCCATTTCATATATCTATCTATTATACATACTTATATTTTGAATATATATGATATATAAATAATGTTTTATATTCATTAAGTAATTAAATAATGATATAAGTGATATGATCAATAATAACAAGTTAAAACACGTACGATATAGAAAGCAATTATTACACGAAATTTTAATTTAACAAAGAAATTATTTGTAAATAGGCAATATAATGTCATAAATGAATAATTTTTGATATCATAAAATTGAATATGGTTCTAGTATAATTTAATAACATACTATGGTCATTATACAGGAGATTAAACATACCCTTGACCAAAGGAAAGTACAAGGAAAGGGTTAATTCCTCAATCTCATTATTATCTAATATTTTTTGGGTGTAAGTATTTACTGGGACATATCTATCATCCATTTCTATGTTTCATAAAAAAAATTCAAAAGGAATATTTTAAGGTTTTATGGAAAGGACTATTTAAATATACCATCATTTTAAATGTTTTAAATATTTATTTTTCTAATTATTTTTAATTAATGTTTATATTTTCTAAATAATTTTAAGTATTTATTTATACGGACATCATTTCTTTAAAATTTCAATTACTTTAAAAATATTCAATGTGGTATGGGACACTTTGATTCAAAAATCTCTTTTAAATGAATTCTATTATAAATTTTCCAACCTTAAAATGATTTCAAGAAAAAATGGATATTTCTCTCAAAAAGTTTTAATAATTATTTTCATCTAAGTCATCATCATTAATTAGATATTATTCTTGATTGAGGTTGATTTATTATAATAAAATCTTCAATATTTTATTGAATGATTTATGATATGTTTGACTCTAGATGTGAAATTTTTATACAATTCAAGGTTTATGGTTAACGTATTGGCATTTTATAGGCTAGTTTCAATACTAATGATTATGTTACATTTCAACCTTTTCATATGAGGAATGAATTAGACATAGTAAGTGGCAGGTGGAGCCCACAATAGCCCCTCGATGCATCGATAGGTCTCATGCGACAAACTAGTGTCTTGGAACAACAACTTGATAGAATATTTTTGAATTGTCTTGGCACAAGGCCTTGACAAAAAAGATATTATATCTGACATTATGCATTCCATCGTTATGAAATTAGTTATTACACATGATTATTAAACTAGTAAAATATACATATACATGTTTATATGTTAATGTTTGATTTATTTATTCTATATAATGTTCGTGTTTATTTTTAAAAGGTTGGTGTTATTATTATATATCTTTTCTTAAAAGTTTATAGCTTTTTTATAAATTATTTACACTTACTGAGCATCTGAGATCACCCTTTTATTATGTTTAATATTCCTAGGATACCAAAAAGTGTATTATGATTGATATACATGGTTAATCTAGGGGAATAATGAAGTTATAAAAGGATTATATATGTCTTATTTTATGTTAAAAATTGTAATGTGAAGTTCATTTATGTAATATATTTTCCAATACTACTAAACTGATCAATCCACTGGGACTTGATTCTATGAAATAATGCCAATTTATTAAAATAATACACCTACTCCGGGATTTTAGGGTTGGGGTATTACAGTTGGTATCATAAGAAGCTTAGCAATAACCTTGGAAACTAGATTTAGATAAACTCTAATTAGGGAAAATTACCATATGATAGACCTTGAGGATTAGTATAGAAGAACTTCCATAGAATTTTTATAATGTGGAGATTTTGTGAGTTTTCCAAGAAATACATCACTGTATGGATACTGCAAGTGGATGTGGTTTTGGAACAGATATACCTAGGAGTAAAAACTCCGACAAGGTGTTACGAGCCTAACTCGGGGTAACCTGGAACATGAAAAAGGGCCTTACTGCACTCCTGATTTGACACTCTCGAGGGATATGATTAGGATAATTCACATTTTCTTTGCAAACCATTATGAAAGATTTATGTGTAAATATTTTAGTAAAGAAACTAGTTTATTGATTATGAGACTAGATGTGTGAAAATTATCAATTAATGTTGAGATTTTTTCTAGTTTTGGGATTATAAATTATGATATGATATAACCTAGTATATGTCATCATTTAGAAATGGAACCCAGTAGAAGGAATGACAACTCTAACAATACACGTGATACAAAAAATAAGAAGGATCATATATTTCATGGTCTTAAGGAAACATTTAGAAGGAAAATAGTCTCCCATGTATTCTCATCATATGAAGAAATAATATCATGTGTTAATTAGATAGGTAATTAATTCTTTGAATCCTATTGATTGGAAAGAAAGTAAGGAAAGAATAGGACGAAAGAGAAAAATATGGATAATGGGAAGAAGGGAAAGAAGGATTTTCCCACATATGATTACTCTGGAAAGGATCACCTTGGTAAATTCATAAAGGGAATGTGAGTTTGTTTTAAGTGTGGAGAGAAAGGACACCAAGTTTGAGATTTCAAGGGTAAGAAAATGGTTTAGAATGTACAATGATTTATCTACAAGGAGTTGGTATATTACGCAATTTGATGTCCATATCATCAAGTTATACCCCAAATGATGCTATTGGATAATAATCAGGTTATGATACTACCACATATGAAGAGGAATGATTAGTGTTATTATGTTGTTTTTAAATAATTGTGTCATTTGAATATTGTATTAATTATGTACAAGTTATAATAATTATAGAGTATATAAGGATTATAATTCAGTACTATTTCATTGAGAATTTTAGATTGTATGGTACTAGGAAAAGTAACTCTATAGAAAGTTAAAAGTTTTGGAAAATACATGGTTGGGGGAAAGATTAACCTCAATATGGTCCTGGTACCGAGGTAGTGATTTTGGAATAAGAGATGATTTATTTGGATAAATTATATATGATATTCTTTACTACATTGAAGCTAATTAATTGTTTGTTTATTCAATCATTGTTGGAGTTTACAAAAAAAATTATTTAAGGAGTATATCCAGTATTCTATAAGGAATAAGGGAGAATGAATGTATTAAATAAGGTTTTATGGTAATTCAGGGTGTTACCATGTTTTAAGATAATATATGATGAATGTATTCACATGTTATTATGTGGAAAAAAGATATTTTCATTATATTTACCTACCATATAAATTTTTGGACTATGATTTTGGAAACAAGTATTTTGGATAAGTTTAAAGGTTGTAATTGAGTAAGTTTAACACTTGATATTTTGTTTGAGGTTAAAGTATGATTTATTGGATACTTTTACCTGAAATTTGAGTTTTTTAGTAAAACTTTAGAGGATTAAAGTAATAATTTTAGACCTTATGATTTATAAAATGCACTTCAGGTGTAAAAAATCATTTTGAACATTTATTTCCTAGTGAAATTGATGAAGTGAAAATATATTGAAGCACAACCAAATGATGAGAATATGATTATGAAATGTTATGAAATCAAATATTTTTTCTTGAGTTATTATCTTGATAGGAAATTAATCCCTCCTCTTAAAATAAAAAAATTATCCCTTAAAATGTGTTATCCTAATACCTTATGTTTTGTTAAACTGATGATATTTTAAATCATCATAGATTTATGGCTTTGAGTCCCTCAATTTTCCAATTATTGTTCACTTGTTTGTGATTGATGACCTCAATCCCTCTATATAAATATTTATGTTTTTCCTCCAATCACGTGTCTCTAATTTCAACCAATGTTCTCCATTTAAAAATCCCAATTATGTGGTGAATTTTTCACTTCCCTTTCCCTCTTATTAAGAGTAAATTTTAGTAACACTATTTTCGATATGGGTTTTCCACAAAGGTATTTTATATTTTAACCTTTTAATTTACAAGAACAATTTAAAATTATGAATATGAAATTTATTGAAGGAGGGGACAATGTAAAACCCCGTGATTTGATAGCACATTATATCTTTAAAGTAATTTAATAGCTTATATTGTACGCAAAATCGACTTAGCTTGTGTTATACACAAGATTTAGTTTCTACGAAACAACACATTGGTATTATAATTTTTTAAACGATATGTTTATTTATCAATTAAATATTTTAATATGAATAGTAAAAAATAAATTTTAAATGTTATTTATAATGTTTTCATATATATAAAACATATTTATATTGAAATTGTATTTGTTTAGTTAAAATAGTTATATATTTAGAAGAACTATTTTCTTAAGAGAACTACTTTTTATGTCCTTTTGTGAAAAATAATAAAATTAATATTATACACTAATAAATATTTTATTTGGTAAAATAGACTTAATTCTTGAATTTGGATTATCAAAATTAGGTTAGGTTGAATTTTTGGTTTTTTCTGAAACATTCAACTTTTGATGATTAATGAAAAATACTCCATAGTACATAAAAACCGAATTTTTCATTTATAAAATTATTTTTAACTAAAATTTATCTTAAAGTATAAATAGATACCTAATACAAATATCAGTCTATTTCAATTCATGGGAGTCATTTTATAATAATATTATATATATATAATTTTATTAAACTTTTTACCATCTTTTACCCACCTTCTAGGAACATTTGAAAATTTGAATAAAACGTAATTTTACCACTTCTGTAAGTTGAATTTCAAAAATCCGACCGAAATAGGTTTCATCAGTAAGTAAAATGTGGTTCAGTAGGGTGAAAAGAGTTTTTGGTGAATAGTAACTTTTGAATTTTATTTACCATAGTTAAAAGTAAATAGGGTAATTAAAGGTAACAATGATATTATAATAATATAAAATTACCCTAACACATGTCATAATTCTATTGGATAAGTGTTGTTCGACCAAAATAAAGATTTAGACAAAAATTCTATCCTTTTTTATTCACTTGGGTTAGATTAGTAAATTTATTATATTTTATTTAAAGAAGAGTTAAAAATGTTAAATTCAAATTTTAATAACTAAATAAATTTTAATATATGGTTATACAGAAGATAAATTCGACTATAAATATTCATTATAAAGATAAAAATATTTCAAATATCATGGTATTTTATTTATAATATTTCTACATTAAATAATTAAATTTATTTATGACACAATGATGATGCATTAATTACCTTATTAATGAATGATTAAAACATTTGATGTTATAAATATTAAAATAAACATATATTGAAACTTTTGAGGCCATAAACAAATTTTTTAGGTGAATATGAAATTTTAGGGTTGATTAATTTTTTTTTCGAAGGAATCAACTTGTTATCACTTTCAGAAAAACCAAATAATAAATAGTGTCAAAATTGACATAAATGAGTTTTTAAAACAAATACTATTTTGTTAAAATGATATTATAGTCCTAAAAATATATGATTTGGTAAAATTACTTAGATAATGTTAGATATGTAATTAATTAACCACTTGAGGCTCTCTTTTCATTTTATAGTAGCTATATTAACCATGTAGTATAAAAATACAAGAAGATATAGTAAAAGTTAAACTATTTAACTAAGGGTTAAATCTAAAAGATATGGTTAATATGGTGATATAAACATGTATAAAACCTATTGGTTGAGAGGATTTCGACCCATACCAACATTATCCTTGAAATAAATATATTTTTATCAATTATAAACCGAAAATAATTTTATAATAAATTAATATTTCAAGATTTTCCTAAAGTGACCCTCACTTCTCTAATAAAAGGGTACTTTCCCTTCTCTTAAAATCACACATACAAAGCCATTTTTATTTTCCAAAACCTGACCAAATCACCTAGAAACTACCATATATTCAACCTATAGGAATTAATTTGATCATAAATCCAACCTAAGGATCCATTTTGTTCCAATCAAAAGGAATAACCCGAAAAAGAGTTAATTATTTTATCACCTCATTCCAAGTTCTTTTCTTCTTCTACTTCCTCTTTCTTTTCTTTTTCCATACTAAAATAATAACTATTGTACCTTTTAAATAAATTGATGTTATTATAAATATTTTACAACCATATTCATTATTCTATCCATCCTATTAATGAAAAAGCCACCATACGTGTGTACGTACGGCTTACCGTCTCCATGTCGTGGTGTAGTTTGTTATTAAACACTTCATTATTTGGATGGGTATAATAATGAGTATAATTGATGTAAATAATAAATATAACATGTTAATGATTCTGTATATATAATATACTATCCAATTACATAAAATTTCACTATCAATAGAATGATATTGTCACTCGTGTATACGTACGACTTACCATCTTCACGACGCGATGAGATTCATTTCCATATTCACCATTCAACGATGATTATAAAAATATATATTATTAATAAGTATATAATATATGAAATAATAATTCTACTATAAATATATATATATATATATATGTGTGTGTGTGTGTGTGTTTATTTAAATATATCTCGTTCACTTACTTCCATTCAATATGATATGAAAACCGAAACAACGTTTATGCGTATGTATGGCCTACCATCTCCATAAACGGTGTATTACAATACATATATATATCTACTATATAAATTTATATTATGAATATATATTATATATAAATAATTTTTATATTCTGAAAGTAATTAAATCATGATATAAGTGATACGATTAAGAATAACAAGTTAAAACACATACGATAATGGAAGCCATTATTACCCGAAATGTTAATTTAACATAGGAATTACTATTAAATAGGTAGTATAAAGTCATAAATGAATCATTTATGATATCATAAATATTAATATGGTTCTAGTATAATTTAACAACATACTATGGTCATTATACAGAAGGTTAACCATAACATTGACCAAAGGAATGTACAAGGCACGAGTTAATTCCTCAATCTCATTCTTATCCAAGATTGTTTATGTGTAAGTATTTACTAGGAAATATTTATCATCCATGTCCATGTTTCATAAAAATGTTTTCAAATGGTATATTTTAAAGTTTTATGGAAATGAATTTTTAAATAGATCATCATTTTAAATGTTTTAAATGTTTATTTCTCTAAATATTTTTAATTAATGTCAATGTTTTTAAAGTGATTTTAAGTATTTATCTATATAGACATCATTGTTTTAAATTTTCAACTCCTCTAAAAAGTTACAAAGTGTTATGGGACACTTTGATTCAAAAATATTTTTTAAATGACTTCCTTTATAAATGGTGCAACTTTAAAATGATTTAAAGAAAAAAAAGGGTATTTATCTCAAAGAGTTTTACTGATTATTTTCATCTTAGTCAACATCCTTTATTGGATATTATTCTTGATTGAGGTTGATTTATTCTAATAAAATATTCCATATTGTATTGAATGAGTTATGATATGTTTGAATATGGATGTGATCTTTTTATACCATTCATGGTTTATGGTTAAAGTATTGACATTTGGTATCCTAGTTTCAATATGAATGATTATGTTATGTTTCGCCCTTCTCATATAAAAAATGCATTGGACTTAGTAAGTGATGAGCGGGGCCTGCGATAGCCCCTTGATGCATCAATATGTCTAATGATACAAAATAGTGTCTTGTAACAAGGTCTTGATAGAATATTTTTTAATGGTCTTAGCACAAGGCCTTGACGTCAAAGTTCTTATGTCTGACATTATGCATTCCCTCATTATGAAATTAGTTATTAAATGTGATTATTAGACTAGTATAATATCCATGTGCATGTTTGTATGGTAATATTTAATTTATGTTTACCATATTTTGTTCATGTATATTTTTAAAAGGCTGCTATTTTTAGTATAAATCCTTCCTTAAAATTTTATAGCTTTCACTAAATTATTTACCCTTACCGAGCATCTGAGCCCACCTCTTTATTATGTTTTATTTTTCCTGGATGCCAAAAAGTGTATTATGATTGATATGTAGGGTTAAGATAGGGGAATAATGGAGTTATCAACATATTATCTCCATCATATTTTATGTTATAAATTGTAATGTATAGTTCGTGTATGCAATCTATTTTCCAAGACTGCTAAAATGATCGGTCCTTTGGGACTTGATTCCTTGCAATCATGACAATGTTTTAAAATAATGTACTGACTTCTGGCTTCTAGGGTCATGTGTTTAAAATAGTTATATACATATCCATTTGATTATATGCATTTCTTGGGGTATATGGTTAACATTTACCAAATCGATAAAGTAATTTTGCCTCAATGTTCTTTCTTTGAGATAAATCCCATGTTATACACCTAAATTTTTTATGGGGTGTATATACTGCCATTTTACATGTTATATCATGAATGTAAATCCTTTAATAATATTTTATGCTTAATTTTATTTCATTTTTCACATTTTATTATGATTCAAAGTTACCAAAGTGGTTTTTGTTTATTGCTACATTCTCATCATTTATCGATAGTGTTTATGATTATGGTTACATTAATGAAATATTATGATCTGTATCTAAAGAAATGTCATGAATTATATTACCATGTAGTTATCTATGTAATATTCATGTAATGGTACCGTTTTTCACTCATTTGTACTTAAGATAATTAAAAAAAAGTTTTTATAAAAATTAGACATTATTTCTCCTTTCGGTCAGAAATATGTGTTGTTTCAAAATCGTGTTTTATAAAAATGTTTTCAATTTTTTTACACTTACCCAATAATGTTTAAATGAATTTTTACCCATGTATTACCTTTTAAAAAAATGGTTTTAAAAGTAATATTCTTATCATTTTTTGATCAAGGAACTTTTCTAAACTTTTATGAATCAAAAGGAATGTACTGCATGTATGAACTTACCCGCTGTCATGACCGTCATTTAATTAAGGATTCCTTTATAAGTTTACATGGTTATTTTTTTAAAATTATTTTTTTCCTAATATTCTATAAATTTTTTTATTATAAAATTTTTTTCAAAGAAAAAGGGTTTTTAAAAATTTCATAATGATTAAAAAGTGTTTTAAATAATTTTCAAATCTCCCTTTATATGTTTTTCAAAAGGTTGTTTTCAATAGAAAGGATTTAAATGATTTTAAAGACTTATTTTTAAAGTTTTTATATTATTTTCAAAGAAAAAGCTTTCCAAAATATTATCAAGCTTCCTTTATAATTTTCCAAGGTATTTTAAAAGATTTTTTTGAAAAACAATTTATATTTTAAAAAGTGTTTTTCAAAGTGGAAAATAAATTTTCCCTCATGAAATTTTTTAAATGAAATTATAAAGCCTTATGTATAATAAAATCATTTTTGAAAATGTTTTATGAAAATTATTTTTAATGAAATGATATTTTATTTAAGAAATGTTCCATGTTATATTTCAAATTACCTCACCATATAAGATGACATACAGTATTATAGTTTAGGATTTATTCGAGATATAATCCAAAAATATCATTCATATTTTTTTTAAATGGTTTCTATTTTTATGGAATGATGTTTATGAAACACATTTATCTTCCAAGAGTTATATGCTTTTGAAACCCACTTATTTTCATGGGTTATAATTGGATGAAATAATTATGAGACCTATCTATTTTCCCCAGGTAATGATATGCTGTAATTTTTATGATACGCATTTAATTTCATAGGTTGTGATATGATGTTTATAAAACCCATATCTTTTTATGGGTTACAATTTGATGAATGTTTTATTATATTTTAGAACATGTATATATTGTATTATTTAATGGATGGAACCTATATCCCCCTCCAATGTATAGGGTAAATATTTATATCTCCTGATATGATTATGGGAAACAAGTCAATCGGCTTGATCCACTAGGGATGATAGAGAAACTAGATCCAGTATGGGAAGATAGGGAAACTAATCCCCTAACAATGAATGGACTGTGACTGGGGATAGTGTTCTTTCCCTCCCAATAGGTGTGGTACCATGAAGTGCCTTATTAAATTTTGTAAATGCACATTGACTTATAGGGAATGATATTACATGTTTAAGTGTCTGACACAAATTTTATGTCTTATGTCCTTGATATTATCACATGGTTAATTTTCTTGATTATATTCTAATTTCATGTATTATAACCACCAATATTTATTCCATGAATCATGTATATGTTCTTTGATATGTAGGTTATGATCTTACAATATTCTTCTCATGTTTTCATACACTTATGCTCAAGTTATACTTATGTATCTCTTTTGTTTACCCTTACCAAGAATCTAAGATCACCCCTTTATTATGCTTCCTTTCCACAGGTTATAAAGAAATGTTTTAATAATAATTACTAAAATGGAAGATGTTTTTGAGAAATAATGAAAATATTTTAACAAGTTAGAATATTTTTTTACAAGTTTCCAACGACACTAAAATATTATGGTCCTCAGGGATGAATTTTTTTAATGTTCTAAATATTCATCTAAAATGATGTAATATCCATGTATGTTAAGCCTCAGTTGCTATAGTTGGTATCAAAGTAAAAGTTTTCTAAACGTTTTGAAACAAGTATGAGAGAAATTTAGTGAGATACCAAGGTATATTTCTAAGTATATGTCTAGGGATGTATTTAAGGATTAGTCTAAGGATGAGCTCATGTTTATGAAAATGCCCTATAATTTTGGTAAAAGATAGAGTGAGTAATTTTATAGTAGTATATCCCTATCTAAATACTAAAAGTGCATGTGTCTCTTCCAAAGATGTATGTAGGGGTAAAAAACCTAAAAACACCATATTGAGATAGATTCAATCAAGAATTGGTGTACAAAAATGGGAATTATTGAACACCTAGTTTGACAATATCAGGGGATATTCATTAAAAATTCACAAACTCTTTTATAACCATCATGAATTATTTAAATAAAATATAACTATTAATAACTTAGGATAATCCTAATATGTCATAGAATAATGAAGTAGGTTTCATGACTTAGAAATCCTATAAGTAGTATTTCATGATTATGTGGTATTCTACTATAATAAATGTTTCTAAAACTATGATTTATGGTTTTAGTCAATGAAGGGAACTACAAGAACCTAGGTTAAAATTGAATATGATGGATAATTTTTTGATGAGTAGTCAAATGAGATGATCAGTTGAGTGAAGGATGTTGTGATCATGCATATTCAGTTTTCAGAGAACATGATTAACAACATATACCTTAAAATTTTTTTGGACTCGCTAAGGAAAAAAGAAGTATTTAGCTTAGAGATTTGGTAATAGAGACTATGGATGAAAGAATAGTCAGTTTCCTTTATATGAATAATGTGGAAGAATCATCTAAGTGAATGTATTAGAGGAACAAGAATTTTTTTTGACTGTGGAAAAGAAGGAAACAAATGAATTAACTAGAACAAAAATATTAAGAGTTCACTTAATGCAATGGATGGGAATATTGGACTCTCAATGACATCGTCAAATGTTAAATGCTTTAAATGCATAATAAATGGTCATTATGAAAATTGATGTCCAAAGTGGAGAGCTCCCAAAGAGAATCAGAAAGGTGGTACGAGTAATGGTTATATTTCAACTAATGAAGAGACCATAGATGATATGTGAAAGGAAATAAGTATTAAGTAATAATATTATGTATTATTTCTATGACTTAAAGATTAAGTGGAATAATAATTTTTTTATGTGTTTGTATTCAAGAATTATGTTATATGAATGATGAAATATATAAGGATTTTTCAATTTATATTTTTTTGCTAATAATTTACAAGAATATGTTGAATGGTTCCGATGTACTAGTAATGTAATTTAATGTAAAGGTTATGTTTCTGGAAGACACATGATTATGGAAATATTTTCTTTAATATATTCCTCATATTAAGATAATGTTGTTTGGAAAAAGATATGGTATATATGAATAAGTAAATGGAACAGTATTGAATACCTTTGAACTAATTAAGGACTCGTTGAAACGTTATTTGTGATATCATTGATGAAGTTTACAATATTTTTGGATTTAAAAAATATATCCTATAAACTTTGGAATATGGAAAAATGCATGTTCTCAAAAAGGGTTTTTGGTAATTTAGGTTATTAATATGTTTCAATAAAATACATGAAAAAATTATTCAAATGTTTGGTATGAAACAACCAAGATCTTCTTGATGATATATGGGGGATTAATGATAATTTATTTTTGGTAAATTTAGTGACGTTAAATCTAAAGTTTTGTACTTCTTTATTTTGGAAGGGTTATATAGTTAACCATTTATTTAATGGTTATCGTTAAAGTATAATCTCACCATATACAGAATTATGCATATTTTACAACTTTTGATATCCTTTTTGTTGTGATAATGATAGATGGAATGACCTATAATTCTATTTATGGATCTCTTGATCTATTAATGATTCAGGAATGAAAAATTCACCTTTATTTCCATGAAAAATAGATGAAGTAGAAGTTGGTAAAGGAACAAAAAAGGGTAAGGTTGTCCTGAAATCATGTATGTATTTATATTCATGAAACATATTTAACTTTAGAAAAAAGTTTATTTAATTTTTTATCATAATACCTTTGTTTTTGATGAATCAAATGGACACATAGATCATCACATATTTATGGATTTGTGATTATTAACATTATTCTAACCATGTATTCTATAACCATCCATAAGAACTTGATTGTTAGATTTCTCTTATATGTCAATGTTTTCATTTCCCACCTATGTTTTACTATATGGAAACCTAGTTATGCATCACTTCAGGTAACTGTTATTTTTCCAAATTTCCCCTTTTAAAGGATGTTTTCATATTCATTTTTACAATTTGGGTTTCTAAGAAAGGAAGTTTCAAGTAGTAATCATGTGATAACCCAGATGAATTCTCCAGGGGAAATTCATTTTAAGGGGGGTATAATGTAACACCATGAGATTTTGTGAATTATTATTCATTGAATTAATTTAATCTTTTAATATTTTTCATTTAACAAAACACGGAATATAGATTTTTTATATATAAAATCACTAAGTTTCGATTTAATTATATGCAACACCAAGTTAATATTTCTCCACATGAAACAATTATATTAGCTTTAGGTATATGAAACACTATTTTTGGCTTATATTACACACAATACCAAGTCCCTTTGATAGCTTTCTTAACAAACAAGGCTGAGTTTGACTAAACTAAAATATACTGTTAAAAATATTGTTAAAATATTATTATAGCTACCACCTAGTCATTGGAATAGATGTCATGAATAATTCTTATTAAATTTTATAAATTTTATTTACACATGTACATAAAATGAATCCTTTGGTTATCAATTAGTAGAAGTTAATGTAATAACTACTTGAAAATAAATAAATTAGTTTTCGAATAAAACAATTTTTCAACGTAAAAACAAAATTTTATCTCAAAAAATTAAAAAACAATATTTATTAATTTTTTAAATAAATTATATATATCATATATTAAATAAATATTTTTTATACTCATCTAATATATTTGATATGTATAAGATAAGAAGAAATCAAATTTCAAGAAAAAAATATACATTCTTCTAAAATTTAATTTTACCACATTTTAATGATGAACCTATTTTAAATTTTAAATTTTAAAAAATAAACTTCGTTTTTTAATGTAGAACATAAAAATACAATTATGGTGAATATTTGGTATTTTTCTGTGCGGTTTCATTTTTTGATGAATTGGGAGTAATATTGAATTTTAATTCAAAATTTATTTTTCATCTAATTTATTTAAAATGATAAATTTGGTTTTTTATTGGTTTTAAAGTTCACTTAGATAAATTATGCATAAATTAATCCAATTTTGGTCATTTTAATCAATTTCAATTTTAAATTTGATATAAAAACTTGCCAAACATTCGAACATTTTTACTTTAAAAACCCTCTTTGTCGTCCTATCTGTGGGAATTAATTTGAATGAATTTATAACACTTTTGAGATTAGAATTTGAAAATATATATTCCGTATTTTTAATAATAAAAATATATAATTTCAAATACCATCAACTTATTTTTTGACAAAAAATATTATTGAAATTTATTAAAATTAATTACAACAATTACGAGTAAAATTTGCTTAACAAGGGACAAAACCTTATACTTAAGAAAAAATGACCTATAAAATTGTAAAAAATTAATTTTAAGGACATATTTAGACCCTATAATCCATTTTATTTAATTTGTTTTTATTATTGGATCCACTTTTAATTGAAAAAATGTGGGTGGAATTCCCTTTTCAAAAATTTAGAAGTATACTACTCCTCTTCCACTATAAAAAGTCACTCACCCCTCCCATTTATTCACAACTCTCAATAAATTTTTATCACCAAAAATATTACCAAGTAATATTTCAAATTAACTCCCATAAACCTCGAATATTCATATTTTTTATAAATCCAACCATGTATGTATTTTGGTGTAAACCAAAAGGAGTTACCTGAAAACAAGGTAACAATCTTCAACCATCATCCTTTGTTTTATTTACTTATACACCCCTTAATTTTTTTTATATCTTGATTATATAATATAAAAATTATAATAAAAATATTTATATGTTTTTATGTTAATATTTAAACCTACACCTACACACACGTCCATCTAATGGGTAACTAACTTACCGTTCCGTGTACGATGAACTACTACCTCAAAAAACGATGATTGTTTGTTTTTTCCTTTACCACATATCATGGTTGGGAATTATGATGGAAAATATATTATCATATGATATATATGATATATATTATTTATCTATTCTTTTTTAATTATTATATAAAACATACCTTCATGCTTTCCATTTTGTGTAAATATGATAACTTCATTTGTGGAAGTGTGGACTACCACCTCCTCAAAACAATGTGATTCGTTCATACTCTATATAGAATGTATTAAAGATGGGTTTTATGAAATGATATGATATATGTGAAATAATAACACTACTCTAATTATATTATATATATACACATATATTTCAATTAGTTTTATTTCAATATGATAAGAAAATAGAAACAACGCTTATGCGTACGTACGACCTACCGTCTCCATGAACGGTGTATTACATTTAATATATCTATATTGTATATATTATTATAAATATTTAAATAATGAATAAATATGATATATAAATCATTTTTTAAATTTTTTAAATAATTAAATCATGATCTAATTAAGAGGATAAAAAATAACATGTCAAAACACGTACGATAAACAAAGCAGTTATAACTGGACACATTGTTTTAACATGGAATTGTTAATAAATGAGTAATATAAATTAATAAGTGAATAATATATGGTATGATATATAGGAATATGTTTTATTGGTATATTTATAATAAACATATATTTATTATATAGTAGTTTTGAATGCGTACAAAGAAAGTAAAGACTTAAAGTAATGGTTTTCTAATCTCACTTTTTTATATCCATGAGATACATGCCATGTTCACCACTTGTTTTTTTGTGTGGGGTATATAATTTAATTTAGTGTATTCTATTATACTTATAATTAAATTTATGGGTATTTACATATCCACTTTATGATATTTATTTCATGGGGTTTGTAGTTCCAAAGTTACCAAATATGTAAAGTAATTCTATCTCAATTTGCCTTCTTTGAGATACATGCCTTGTTATGCTCCTATATTTTTATATAGGGTATATATAATGATATTTTACATGTTATATAAGGAATATAATAACTTTAATTATGTTTTAAGCTTCCTGTAATGTTATTATTTCCATTTAATTATGATTCAAATTTACCAAAGTGGTGGAAGTCTCTTGATGCAATTTCTATATTTAAAGCGATTGTTTAGGATTATGCTTCGTTTTATGAAATATTATGATCCATATATCAAAAAATATAATGAATTTTCTTACCATAAGTTTATTAATGTTATATCCAAGTAATGATACCATTTCTACCCTCTTTCGTACTTAATATAATTAAGAAAATGTTTTTATAAAAATATGAATTTATTTCTCCTTTCGGAAAGAAATCCATGTTCTTTAAAAACTGTATTTTATAAAAATGTTTTAAAAATTGTTTAATATTATCATATTATGTTTAAAGTAAAATTTTACCCATGTATTATATTTTTATAAAAAGGTATTAAATGTAATATTCCTATCATTTTCTGATCAAGGAAATTTTCTAAACTGTTAAGGTACAAAAAGAATGTTTGGCATATACAGACTTACCCACCTTCATGATCATCATTTCATTGAGGATTTATTTGTAAGTTTATAGGGTTATTTCTTTAAAAGAAAATATTTTTCCTAATACTATGGATATTTTTTTATTATATAATGGTTTTCAAAGAAAAATTCTATTCAAAATTGTTTATGATTAAAATTTGTTTTAAATGATTTTGAAAGATCTCTTTATATGGTTTCAAAATTCCATTTTCAAATAAAATTATTTCAATTATTTTCAAGACTTCTTTCTTATTTTTCAAAATATTTTCAAATAAAAGGGTTTTTGAAAACATTTTCAGGATTACTTTATATTATTTCAAAACTACTTTAAAAGAAAAAGGTTTTCAAAATGATTTATATTTTAAGAAGATTTTTTTCAAATATGAAAATAAATATGCTATAAAGAAATGTTTTAAATGAAATTGTAAATCCTTATTTATAAGAAAAATGTTTTCGAAAAGGTTTTATGAAAAATATTTTCAAAGAATGGATATTTTAATTAATAAATGTTCCATGTTATCTTCCAAAATCATTCTCCAAATAAGATGAAATACTTTGTTATAGTTTATGCTTTACTAGGTATATAATCCAAAAATACCATTCAATTTCTTTCTTGAATGGTTTATTTTTTTATGTAATGATGTTTATGACACCCATTTCTCTTCCACGAGTTATATGATTTTAAAACATGCTTCTTTTGATAGATTATTATGGGATTAAATAATTATGTGACCAATCTCTTTTCCATAGGTAATTATATAATGATAATTTTATAATACCTATTTCATTTAATGGGTTATGATATTATGTTTATGAAATACATATCTTTTTATAGGTCATGATATGATGAAAAAATCAATATCTTATGGCACATGTATGCATTTTATTATGTAATAGCTGGGATGAATATCTCCCTCTAATGCATTGGGTAAATATTTATATATCATGGGATAATGATGTGAATAAAGTCAGCATGCTTGATCCAGTATGGAATATAGGGAAACTTGATCCACTATGGGAAGATGGGGAAACCAAATCCACTATTGGAAGATGGGGGAAACTAGATCCACTATGGGAAGATGGGGAAATCTAATCCCTTAAAAGGAAAGGAATGTGACTGGGGATGATGGTGTGTCCCACCCAATAGGTGTAGTACCCATTAACTTCCCTATTAAGTTTTGGAAATTCACCTTAGATTATAGGTAATGATATCACATGTTTATGTGTTTGTCTAAAATTATATGTCTTATGTCGTTGATATTCTCACATGGTTCATGTTCTTGATTATATCTTAATGTTATGTCTTATGGACTACCAATATTTATTCCATGACTCATGTATATAATCTCTGATATATAGGATATGATCTTCAAAGTTATTCCAATTTTCTCATTCCCTTATTCTCATTTTATGCTTATGTATCTCTTTTGTTTACCCTTACTGGGCATTTGAGCTCATCCCATTCTTATGTTTTCTTTCCATATTATAAATAAGGGTTTTAAATAGAGGTATTAAAGGGTAATATATTTTTGATAAAAATTGATGATATTTTACCATGTTAGAAGATTTTTTTCACCGTTTACGAAGAAACTAAACTATTACGGTCCTCAGGCATGTATATATGTAATGTGATGAATATTCATCTAAAATGATGTAATATCCATGTATATTAATCCTGGGTCCCTATATGGTCATTTTTTTAAAATCTATTTTATTATCATATTTATACTATTTCACCACATGGATCTAATTTTATTCATTATTTTAGGCACATTATATAAGGGGCACCTCCCAATAGTGTTTACCTTTTTATATTTATAAGAATTCCACTCCTCCTCCACTATAAAATGTCACTCAAACCCTCACTTCTTCAAACATATAAAGACTTTTGGATAATCCAAAACCTTCCCAAATAATCTCCCAAAATACCTCCTATCATCCAATAACATCATTTTTTTCAAAAATATAACCATGGAAGTCTTTTGGTGTAATCTAAAAGGAGTTACTCGAAGCAGAGGTAACATTCTTCAACAAGCACTGACATTTTATTTCTTTGTACACCATTTAAATTATTCTTGTTAAATGAATATATAATAACCTTAGTATCCTAAATATATTTATATTTGTTCATGTTAAGGGTTTTACCTACACCAACACACACTTTCATCAAATGGGATACACAATCATCGTTAGTGTGTACAACAGACTATCATATCATGAAATGATATCATTCATCCTTCCATTACCACCTATGAAGTTTGATAATAATGATGGAAATACTATTTTTACATGATATATAAAATATTAATTATGTATTTATGATGATCAAATTTTATATAACAAATACCTTTATTATTTACATTTTATAGGAATATGATAACATCATTTGTTGACGTGTGGACAACTACCTCCTCAAAGCAATGTGTTTTTTAACATATTACATGAAATGTTTTAAGGATGGGTTTATTAAAAATATGTGATATTTATGAAAAAATAATTATACTATAATTATAATATATATATATATATATCTTTTAATTTTCTTTCTTTCAATACTATAAGAAAATAGAAACAACGTTCATTCGTACGTACAACCTACTGTCTCTATGAATTATATATTTCATTTACTATTTATATATTATATATATTATTATAAATACATATATATTGAATATATATCATAATAATATCATCATATACATTCTGGAAATAATAAAATAAATATCTAAGTAATAGTACTAAGAATGAAAAATCAAAACATATATGACAAACAAAGCAGTTATTACCCGAAACATAAATTTAACGTAGAATTATTAATAAAAAGGTAATATAAAGTCATAATAAAATAATATATGAAATTATATATAAGAATATGGGTTTTTTATAGTTTTATAATAAACTTATAATTATTATACATGAGTTTTCACCATGTATGGAGAATATTAATACTTAAGGTAAGATAATTTCATCTCACTTTTTATATCTGTGAGATGCATGTAAAATTCAAAAATAATTACTTTTATGTGGTGTATATAGTACCCTATTATGTCTTATATCATTAAATTAATTTTTTTCACTACATTAAAATTTTTAACTGATGTTATTATTTCATGGGAATCATGACTCAAAATTTACTCAAGTAGTATGGGTATTTATAGTCTCACATTTATTTATGAAGACTTATGCATTATTCCCTACTCATTTATTTTTGTGGTGTATATACTAAAAATTACTGAATTATATGTATCATATACTAAAATTTATGGGTATTTAAATATCCATTTTATTATCTATCTTTCATGGGGTTCGCGATTCAAAAGTTACCAAATCGGTAAAGTAATTTTGTTACACTATTACCTTCTTTGAGACACATGTTATATTATAAACCAATATTATTTTGAGAGGTTTATATAATTTATATTTTACAAGTTATATTATTAATATAATTGTTTTCATGAAATTTTATGATTCATGTAAATTTCTTAATTCATGGGGATTATGATTCAAGGTTACCAAAGTGGTATGAGTTTATTGCTACAATCTCATCGTTTATCAGGATTGTTCACGATTATGCTTCCAATGATTAAATATTATAATAAATATCTCAATAAATATCATGAATTTTATTATAATATGGTTATTCATGATATATTCAAGTAATTTTACCATTTTACACGCTTTGTTACTTAAGATAATTAATAAAATGTTTTTATGAAATTCTATCTTAATCTCTCTCTTAGGTTAGAAATCTGTTTAATTCAAAAATAATGTTTTTTTAAAAAATTCAATTTCTTTTAAAATTATCTTTTAAGATAATTTTCAAGTAAACATAATTTATTTTATTTATTTATTTATTTTAAATTATTTTCAAATCATAAGTTTCAAAGGTTACTTTCCAAGAAAAATGTTTTTAAAATGTTTATGTTTTAGAAAGAATTTTTCAAATAGAAAAGGATATTTTTCACAAGAAATGTTTTAAATTATCCTTTAAAAATTATTTTATAAATAATATTAAATCATTTGATATATTTTATGCTTTATTGGGGATAATTTTCAAGGACCCCTTATTATTCATTCTTTTAAGTGTTTATGTTTATGATGACAAGTTTCATATGTAACCCATTTCTTTTCTAAAGGTTATATAATGATAAAAAAATTATTAAACCCACTTAATTTCATGAGTTGTTCAATAATAAAATTAATTTGAAACCTGCATCTTTTTCACATGTTATGATAGGATGAAATTTTTATGATACCAATTTCATTTCATGGGTTATATTAAGATGTTTACAAAACCCATCTCTTTTTAGGGGTCATGATATGATGAATGTTTTATTATCTTATGAAACACATATATAAAATTTTATTATGTGATGGGTGAGACCTATATCTACCTCCAATGAATTGGGTAAATATTGATATCTCATGATATTGACATGAATGGAATGAGGAGTGAACTCAATTCAGTAATACATGGATGAAACTAGAAGTAACTCTGGATCAGTAATATAGGCCAAGAATCTAAAAACCCACTATTTTCAGACATGGAAAATAAATTTCTTTTATAGAATACTTAATACATTGCACAAACATATTCCAAAAGACTGTATTAGTTTAGTTCTTTGGAAACTCAGAACATAATCTTATAACTTGGTGAAAGATCTTTAACATATCCCATAAAAGTACTCTCATTTTGTTTTCCTACCTAAAACCATTCTTTATATCATGGGGAAAATAAAAACTAAAAAGGGTGAGCTCAAATTCTCAGTAAGGGTAAACATGCAGAACATAAAACAAACAATAAACATTGGAATGTAAAAACATGAACATAAAGTTTAAACATCAAAATCTTGAGTCATGAAATAAATATTGGCAAAATGTATGGCATATATCATAAAGTAAAATTAACCCTGTTAGAATATCATTGGAATAAAACATGTAATTTTTGAAAACTAATAATCACATAATTTTATTTTCATAGTATCCAAGGCATTGCTACCAATACCATCATATTGGACAAATTCCATTACTAAATCAGGTTTACTTGCCTTTCCAGCCATGTATTACTAAACCAAATTTAATTTTTGTTCCATTCATGTCTATCTAATGAGAAATAAATCATTACCCAATTAATTGGAGGAAGATATAGTTCCGACCCATCTCATAATAAAATCATTCTTACATGTGCCACGGAACATAAATCAGTCATCATAACATAACCCATGAAATAAAATGGGATTCTTAAACCTCATAACATAATCTATATAAGATAAATGGACTTCATAAAACTAATTCCATCATAAAAACAATCAAATGAAATTAGTAATTCGAATATAAACATAAACATGTGTCATCTTATATGGAATTTCTTTTGATAAAACACTTGAAATTAATTCTTGGGGAAAATATCCATTCTTCTTCAAAAATGTTTTCGTTTCTCAAAATGTCATGCAATTTTAAAATAAAAGATTTTAATTGAAAATAAACTGTAAATCTTATAAAATAATATTCATTTAAATAATGCATTAGGAAATTGTAAAAATCTTTTCATTCTATATAAGTTAAAAAAACATTCACTTTATACTTTTGTCGGAGAAGTCAAAAAGTAACCTGTATGGTAAATGAAAGAAATACTCCTTCCAAACCATGTAGTAAAAGTCAAAAATGGATAAAAAGTAACTTTCAAAATACATATAATAATACTGATAAATTTATGATTTTTTTAGAAACATGGACATGGATGATAAATATATCCTAATAAATACTTACGAATAAAAAATCTCTAATAATAATGAGAATAAAAAATTATCCCTTACCTTAGGTCCGATATCCTTTAGTATGTGTACAAAAATCTTTTATAGTGGGTTTCAAAAAATTATTAACTTGTAAAAGTACCATAATCATATTTATGAAATCATATTTGATTCACTTATGACTTTATATTACCAATTCATTTATCAATTCCATGTTAAAGCAACATTTTTGGTAATAATCATTTTATTTATCGTATTTTTTGACTTATTATTCATGATATTATTACTTATATCATGATTTACTTACTTCAAAAATGTAAAACATGATTTATATATCATATATATTCTGTATATAATTAGATATAATAGATAGATAAATGAAATGGAATACACCGTTCATGGAGACGGTAGGCCGTACATATACATGAACGCTACTTTCATTACTTTGTAATAGTAAAGGAATAAAAAATAATTGATAAATAAGTATATTATAATTAAATTATAATATATATGTTATATATGTTACATAAGTTCATCAATTCCATCCTTTATACGTTTCATGTGTGGCATGAATGAGTCATATCACATTGAGGGGGCGATAGTCCACACTTCCTCAAATGAAATTATCGTATTTAAAAATTATGTAAAGCGTAAAGGTATATTGTAAATAAAAAATACAGAAGAATATATAAAATATAAATATAATATATATAATATATAAATATAGTGTCATCATAATGGACACCATGAGAGGTGGTAGGAGAAAATTGAATAATCATCGTTTCGTGAGGCAGTAGTTCACCGTACACATAAATAGTATGTTTGTATCCATTAGATGGAGGTGTGTGTAAGTGTAGTTTGAATCATTCTCATAACATAATCCTAGTATATTTAGGATACTGGTGTTATTATTTAATCAATTAAAAAGAAGATAATATGGAGTGGAGAAGGAAAATAAAAGAACAGAACTTGAGAGAAGACATTACCTCTAAATCAGGTAACTTCTTTTGATTTGATCCAAAAGGATTTCTTGAATTGCCTTATTCCAAACATAAGGATTCTAAGAGTAAGGTATGGATTTTAGAAGCTTATTTGGGAAGAATTTGGATGATCCAAGAGGATTGATAGGTGTGAGTTATGTGGGTATAGGTGGTGTCCTTTTATAAGAGGGAGGAGGGGCACTTTATGAAAGTCTTAAAATATTAATTTATTATAAATTCAATTTCGATTAAAAATGGTAGAAAAATAATTTAATTAAAATATAAGTTGATTTTTTTTTCAAATTCACATAATAAAAAATTATTTAGACAAGTTTTTATTATTTTTTTATCCTTATCTTTTTGGTTTAACCCTTATTTTACCCTTTCTAATCTTATAGTGATATCATGTTATTTGCACATTATGGGTTAATTTAATTACCATATCATGTCAAATGACCCAAAAAAGTAATTTATGACATATTTGTACTTTTATTAAATATTTTTACTAATATTATATTTTTAAGAATTTAATATCATTTAATAATCTTTTTTATGTTTTAAGTTATGAATTTTGTCAATTTTTGACAGTATTCATACTTGACTTTTTAAAAATTCATAAAAACCTGATTACTTCAAACCAAAGGAATTAACTCAAATATAATATTTCAATATAATACATTAAATTAATTTATGGCATCAAAATAATAAAATTACTTTTATTTTAAAATTTATAATATCATTTATTTCAATCCATTATTAACGAATCAATCACCACATCATCATTGTGTCATAAGTAAATTTATTTATTTAATGTCTAAAAATTATAAATAAAATTCCATGATATTGGAAATCATTTTATATTATTAATTACTATTTGTATTCTATTATATCACTTATATAAAACTTTATAAAAATTGTTTTATTAAAAGATACATGTTTATGTTATATTTCTCTTTAAGTTAAATTTATTTTTATAAAATGTCATTTTCAAATCCATGTGGATCCATGGGGTCCCAAAATAAACCAAATGATTCCAATGGTTATAAATATCCCATAAAATTGGATTAGAAAACTTTTTAGTGAAGTTTTATATTATAAGATTATTATTTTTGTACCCTTATTTACTAGATTTACCCTTTAACCATGGTAAATAAAAATAATTACTGAAGTTACTATTCATAATTTCCAAAAATAAAAGTTACATATTAACAAAATTTGGAACTTATTATTATAAATATGGAATCCATTTTTTAAAAATCAAAACACATAAGTTTCATTAATTAATTTAAAATTAATTCTCATTGTCAAAACCAAAAAGCGGGTTTTTTAGAAGTAATAACTTATGAAAAGATTTTTATGTGTTTATATCAAATTTAAACTTCAAATCAATTACAATGAAAAAAATGGATTAAATTATAAAAACATAATCTAATTAAACTTTAAAAATAATTAAAAAGATAATCTAACTATATAAACAAATTAGATGAAAATGGAGTTTTGAATTAAAATGTCGTATTTTTCACTATTCATCAAAATATGAATTTCATCAGAAAAATACCAAAATTTCAACAATGTTAAATTTTTATGTCCCTATTATAAATAATACATTTATGTTTTTAAATTAGAGCATATAAATGTGCTAAAAACTAGATATAATATGGGTGCGCCATCAAAAGGTGGCAAAACTGCATTTTTTTGAAAAATACTTCTTTTATCTGAAAAATTGAATTTTTTCTTATATAATTCCCTAGAAAATACATAATATTAATTTTAATGTTATATAATATTCAAAATGTGGTTAATAATATTCAATAAGTCTATTTTATATCCCATAATAATATCCTAACAATATATCGTTGTTTTGTGAAACTCGGCATGACGTACAACAAAAGCTATCAAGGAAGATGTCTATTGCATGTAACACAATCCATGAATAGTGTTTCATATACTAAAATCTAATATGGTGTTTCATATATTTCAATATAATATGGTGTTGTGTATATCGCAAGCTAAAATTAGTGTATCATACAACACAAGACACCAATGATAATAAAATAAGCTATCCCATAAAATATCAGGGTGTTACATTCTGCCCCCTTGAAAATGAATTTCACCCTCTAAATTTATTGGGGTTATAAATGGTTTACTACTAGAAAGTTTCTTTCATGGAAACTCACATCGTAAAAAGGAATACTAAAACTTCATTTTAAAATGGAAAGTTAGAAACATAAAGGTTACCCAAACAAACTCATCCCTGGGTTTCCACATAGAAGAACATAGGTGGGAAGTGAAAACATGGATATTGAAGGGAAATATAACCATAAAGTTATGAATTATAGTGATAGAGAATTTGGTTTGAATAATGTTAACTATTATAAATCCATCAATCTAAAATGATTTAACGGACCATATGATTCATCAGATTAGAATGTATTAGGATTACATTTTGGGTTTCAAGATCTTTTTCCTAAATTTGATGATTTTTTGAATGAGGAGAAATAATTACTTGATTTCAGTACAATATAACCATTTTTCATTCCCTAAACAATTTCCACTTCATCTCTTATTTAAATAAATGATGTTTAATTTTTTCATTCTTGAAGTGTTAGCAGATCATGAAATTGAATGATAGGTCATTCCATCTGTATTAACGAAAAGGTTAGAATAGGTTATAAAATATGTATAAGTACACCTATAGTGAGATAATACATTAATATAAAAAACTTCAATTGGAATATAACTTATACTATATATAAATGGACAACAATACAATCCCTCCAAAAACTAAAAATATAAAACTTTAGAAGGATGTGAACCAAATCGACCTAACATTTGTCTCCCATATCTCATTTGGAAGTTTTTGGTTGTCACATTCCAAACATATGAATAACTTAATAATGTATTCTCTTGAAACATGGTAATAACATGAATTACTATAGAACTTAGTGAAAATATGAATTCTATCTAAATTAACTCTTTCCACACACAAAAAATACCAAAAATTATATATACTCAACCACGATATCACTTTGTCCTTATATCAGTAATGAGCTCATTAATACTATCAAAAATCTCATTATTTCCTTATCCCTTCATTATACACGTATAATTTTCTTTCAAAAAACATTTCAATCACTTTTCATGGTTACCAGTACCATATAATTATAGAATACCACAATAAACCAATACATAGATATTCGAACATTCCATAATACTATAAATGAGATTTGACAACAATATTTTGGAATCCAATTACATAAACACTTAATCATTCCACCACTTCATTTTCATACTCAACATCACCAATAGTGATCACATGTGACTGCCCTTTTCCTTTTTCCTTAAGAGGTTGCTGATGTTGATCATAATTAACCCTTGGATTAGGGATTTGGTTAGAATAATGCCCCATTTCCTTGTGCTTGTAGCATTGAAGTGTTGGTGGTGAGTTCTTTCTAGTATTTTATATATTCACATAATTAGAAACATTTTTCCCATTACTTCCAAACTCAACTACTCGATGGCCTTATTTTCCACACATGAAACATTTTCTAATCCCTTTAAGACAATATCCACCATTCTTCTTTCCACACTTCTAGTAAAAGGAAACATTCATCTTCTTTTCACCATTTTGTTTTTGATATTTTCCCTTGAACTCCATATTTTGTTTCTTGTCAAACCCATGAGATGCATATGTAACACAAACTTCCAATTATACCTTGATATCACAATTATCAATATCTTTATAGCTACTGAAGTATCTTATAGCTAATTCCTTTGGAAGACTTGGATTTAAGCCACTGAAGAATTGAACAACTTCCCTTTGAGGTTGGATGATAAATTTGAAAGCATACCTTTCAAGTCTTGTAAAATTCTCCTCAAATCTACCAACAAATTTAAAATACTTTTTCTTAATCTAAAGTAAATCCTTTTCCATCTTTATTCAAAAAATACTCGGGAAGTAATTATTGAAAAATAAGTTATTGAACTTTTCCCATTCCATGGATTCTATTTCTTTTTACTTCCCTGTATTCTTAATTAAATTCCACCACTGATAAGCTTCACCTAATAAATGATAGATAGAAAAATGACTTTTTCATGTTCCAAATAGCAATGTATATAAAATATATTTTTAGTGGTACTGATCCATTGTTTAGAAACTAGTGGATCAGAATACCCACTGAAAGATGGTGGATGTTGCCTCATAAAGGACTCAATAGAATGTTTTTCCCTTATATGCTCATTTGGAAGTCCAAAAATTATTCATAGCTTGTGTAAGTATAGAAATAAGATTTTTCATTCCATCACCCACAACATTTGGTTGTTTAGGAGGACTATCATTTCATTAATTAGTGTATTTATCATTAAAATTATTCTTTCGGGTTCTAGTCATCGTCTAGAACCCAAAAAGAATAGCATGAGAGGAAAATAGAATACTAGGAAAATAAAATAATCAAGGGGGAGTAATTTCAATCTCTAAAATCTTAGGTTTAATCCTAAGTTATTCATGACTGTTACCATAATTCTAGGACTATAAGATATAGTTGTAGTTGACCTTAGGGACATCCCAAGACAAAACTTAGAAATATCTCTTGGGACCTCACTAAAGTTTTCGCATCCTAGTTTCCAAAGGTTAACTAAAACTTTGCTTTGATACCAACTCTAATGAACCAAGATTATCTTATATGGACATTACATTTCTTTTTCGGAATTATTAATACATTATACAAACATATTCCAAAAGACTGTATTTGTTTTGCATCCTTGGAAACTCAGAACATAATCTTATAACTTGGTGAAAGATATTCCAAATCTCCCATAAAGATATTCCCCTTCAGTTTTCCTACCTAAAACCATTCTTTATATCCTAGGGAAAACAAAACATAAAAGTGGTGAGCTCAAATTCTCAGTAAGGGTAAATATTGAGAACATAAAACAAACCATAAACATTTGAGCATAAAAACATGAAAATAAAGTATAAACATTAAAATCTTGAGTCATGAAATAAATATTTGTAGTACTTAAGTCATAGATCATAAAGGAAAATTATCCATAATAGAATATAATTTTCATAAAACATATAATTGCGTAAAACTAATAAGCACATAATTTGATTTACATAGTTTCCAAGGCATTGCTGCCAAGACCATCATAGCAGACAAAGTCAATTACTGAACCAGGTTTACTTGTCATTCCATCCATGTATTACTAAAGTAGATTTACTTACCATTATATTCATGTCTATATCATGAGATATAAATCTTTACCCAATTAATTGGATGGATATATAGGTCCCACCCATCTCATAATGAAATCATTCTTACATGTGCCATAAAAACATAAATCATTCATCATAGTATAACCCACGAAATAAAATGGTATTCTTAATCATCATAACATAATCCATATAATATAAATAAATTTTATAAAAATAATTCCATCATAAACACAATATAATAAAATTTTAAATAGGGAAATAAACATAACCTTATGTTATCTTATATGTAAAATAATTTTGATAAAACACTTAAACTTAATTGTTGATGAAAATTTCCTTTCTTCTTAAAAAACGTTTTGTTTTATCAAAATATCGTGAACTTTTAAAAGAAAAGAATATAAATGAAAATAAACTTGGAATATTATAAAGGAATATTCAAGTAAATAATTAATTATTAAAGCATAAAAATACATTCATGCTTTAAAAGTTAAAAAAAAACATTCCCCTCGTACTTTTGTCGAAGAAGTCAAAAAGTAACCCGTATGGTAACTGAAAGAAATATTACTTCCAAACCATGTAGTAAAATTAAAAAAATGGGTAAAAATGACTTTAAAAATACATATTATAATATTAAAAATTTTATGAAAACATTTTTATAAAACATGGACATGGATGATAAATATATCCTAGTAAATACTTAGGAATAAACAATCTCAGATAATAATGAGATTGCAAAATTATCCCTTACCTTAGGTCCGATATCCTTCATATGTGTCAAAAAAATCCTTTATAGTGGGTTTAAACATATTATTAACTTGTAAAAGAACCATAATAATTTTTTTGACATCATATACGATTTAATCATGACTTTATATTACCCATTCATTTATCAATTCCATGTTAAATAAAAGTTTTGGGTAATAATCATTTTATTTATCGTAATTTTTTTTGACTCTTTATTTTTGATATTATTACTTATATCATGATTCAATTACATAAATAATGTAAAAAATGATTTATATTATATATATATTTGGTTCATAATTATATATAATAGATAGATAAATGAAATGAAATACACCATTCATGGAGATGATAGGCCATACGTACACATGAACACTACTTTCATTTATTTTCCATAGTAAAGGAATGAAAAATAATAGATACAAAGGTATATTATAATTAAAATATAATATATATGTTATATATTTTATATAAGTTCATTAATTCTATTCTTTATATGTTTCATGTATGGCATGAATTAATCATATCACTTTTAGGGGGTGATAGTCCGCACTTCCTCAAATGAAATTATCATATTTACAAATTATGTAAAGCATAAAGGCATAAAGTAAATAAAAAATAAAGTAGAATAGAGACAATATAAATATAATATATATCATATAAAAATACAGTGTCATCATAATGGCCACCATGAGAGGTGGTAGGAGAAAATTGAACAATCATTATTTCGTGAGGCAGCTGTTCGTCATACATAGAAACAATATGTTCGTATCCATTAGATGAAGGTGTGTGTAAGTATAGTTGGAATACTTATCATAACATCATCCTAGTATATTTAGAATACTATTATTTTTATGTAATAAAATATTAATATCATAGGGAGTGGAGAAGGAAAATAAAATAAAATAACTCGAGAGAAGACGTTACCTCCAAAACGGGTAACTTCTTTTGATTTGAGTTAAAATACATTCTTGAATTGCCTTCTGCCCAAGGTAATGATTCTAAGATTAAGGGAGGGATGTTGGTAGATTATTTGGGCATAATTTGGATGATCCAGGGGATTGATATGTGTGATTTATCTGGGTAGAGGTTGTGTCCTTTTATAGGAGGGAGGAAGGGCACTTTAAAAAAGTCTTAAAATATTAATTTATTATAAATTCAATTTCAATTAAAAATGGTCCAAAATTAATTTAATTTCAATATAATATTGTTTTGGTTCTAATAAAAATCATTAAATAATTTTTAGACAAGTTTTGATTATTTTTTATCCTTATATTTATATTTTAACCCTTATTTTACCCATTTTAATCTTTTAGTGATATCATGTTATTTACACATTTTGGGTTGATATAATTACCATATCATTAGAAAAGACCCAAAAAAAATAATTTATGATATATTTGGATATTTATTGACAATTTGGATTAATCTAATATTTTTATGAATTTAATATCATTTTATAAACTATTTTATGTTTTAAGTTATGAATTATTTCTATTTTGGACACTATTCATACTTGATTTTTTAAAAATTTATAGAAACACGATTCCTTCAAAAAAAATCATTAACTCAAATATAATATGTCAATATAATCCATAAAATTCTTGTATGGAATAATAATTATGTAATTACATTTATTTTAATATTTATACTATCATTTATTTGAATCCATTATTAATGAATCAATCACTGCATCATCATTGTGTCATAATTAAATTTATTTATTTCATATCTAAAAACTATAAATAAAATACCATAATTTTTTAAATTATGTTATATTTCTAATGAATATTTAAAGTCTAATAGATCACTTATATAACCCCATATAAAAATTATATTAGTAAAAGATACACGTTTATGTTATATTTCTCTTTACATTAAATTAATTCTTATAAAATGTCATTTTCACATCCAAGTGGATCCATAGGGTCCCAAAATAGACCCAAAGATTCCCATGGTCAGAAATATCTCATATAATAGAATTATGACACGTTTTAGGGTAGTTATTTTTATTAAATTATTATTTTTACCCTTATTTACTAGTTTTACATTTTAACCATGGTAAATAAAAATAATTACTGAAGTTAGTATTCATAATGTCCAAAAATAAAAGCTACCTATTCAAAGAAATTTACCTTATGATTTAAAATATGGAATTAATTTTTCCAAATTCAAAACACATAATTTTTTATAATCAATTTAAAATTAATTCTCGTTGTCAAAACCAAAAAATGAGGTTTTAAGAAGCAATTACTTATCAAAAGATTTCCTTGTGTTTATGTCCAATTTAATATTGAAATTACTTAAAATTATAAAAATTGTATTAAATGATTAAAACATAATTCAATTACACTTTAAAACAAATTTAAAATAATATCTAACTATATAAATAAATTATATGAAAAGACAACATTGAATTAAAATGTAGTATTTTTCACTATTCATCAAAATATGAATTTCATCAGAAAAAATACCAAAATTTCAACCATGTTAAATTTTTATGTCCCACTTCCAAATAAGGCATTAATATTTTCAAATAGAATATATAAGTGTTAAAAACTATATTTAAAATGGGTGCACCATCCAAAGGTGAAAAAACTACAGTTTTTTGAAAAATAATTCTTTTATTCGAAAAATTGAATTTGTCATTATATCTTGTTATAGAAAATACATAAGATGAATTTTAATGTTATATAAAATTTTAAATGTGGTTAATAATATTCATAATGTCAAGTTTATATCCCATAATAATATTTTAACAATATATCATTTTTTATTGAAACTCGATATGGCGTACAATGCAAACTATCGAGGAAGGACACTCTTGCGTGTAATGTAAGCCAAGAATAGTGTTGTTTATACTGAAAGATACTACGGTGTTTCATATATCACAAGATAAAATTTGTGTAGCATACAACAAAAGACATAAAATAAAATAAAAAAAATCTATCCCCTAAAATCTTGGGGTCTTACATGGAATGTGAAGTAATCTCGGTTCCGTAACAGTAGGATGGAACATTGAGTGAACTCAGTTCAGTAATACAGTGATAAAATGTTAATTAAAATTAGTTCAGTAATATTGGGATGGATCATGAAGTAAACTCGATTCAATAATACAAGTCTGGAAGGGGAATTAAACTACGTTCAATAATACAAGGCTAGAATAGGGAGTTAAATCGGTTTAGTAATACAGGGATGGAATGAGAAGTAAACTCAGTTTAGTAATAAAAGGTTGTAAAGAGGAGTGAAATCGATTCAATATTATAGGGATGGAATGAGGAGTGAAATCTATTGTATAATATAGGGGTGGAATGAGGATTGAACTTGGTTCTGTAAAGCAGGGCTTGAATGGGAACCAAACCCAGTTGAGTAATACAGTGCTAGAAAGGGGAGTGATTCTGATTTAGTAAAGGACATTTTCCACTATAATGGTCATGGAAGTGATAATTGGATAATATTAAATGAATTTATATGATAATGTATATGCCACAATTCAATGTTTTATTCCTATGTTATGATTTTATGGCTAATGATCTTGATACCCTTATGATTCATGTCTTATGAACTGCCAATATTTATTCCACAACTCTTTATTATGATATTTGATATATATGGTATGATGTTTCAATGTTATGATCATGTTATCATACCATTATGTTCATGATAACGCTTATATATCTCCATTATTTACTATACCGAGCTTCTAAGCTCGCCCTTCTTATGATTTCTTTCTCTAGGTTATCAAGAAAGTTTTTAAGAAGGATTACTAAGAGGGGAAGGTATTTACTAGATATGTTTAATATATTTCACTAGATTAGAAGAATGTGTTCCCAGTTCCAAAGGACACTAAACCAATATGATCCTCTAGCATGAAGTTTTGTAATGTGCATAATAATCATCTAAAATTATGTAATATCCATGTATGTTAATCCCAATTTTATAGTGTTTTTTACAATTTCATTTTATAGTGGTTCCCTCATTCAGAGAATGTCAGATTCTTTAATCTTTTGGGGGACTTTTATTTTTCCCTTTTTGTACATTCAATAATTCTGTTGTATACTAATTATGGGATAATGGTATGCATTCATTTTTGATTTCTTCTTTTATATCTTTATACATCTTCATGGAGATGTATTTGAATTCATGATTAAGGCCTCCCATATGTGTGAGATTTCTACTCAAAATTTGTCTCTAGCCTCGGGCCTATTAGAGGTAAGATTGGGGTATTCATGGCTCGGGACCCGGTGGGTCGGGTCATGATGGTATGATTATATGTATTTTATATAATGGAACTACATTTTTTTTTTCATTTTTCATGGGTCCAACCAATTATTTTATACTCCATACCATTTAATTTTGTTTGGATTTCATATGGTGATGTTTTTTTTAAATTTCAGTATAGAAAGGAAAATATATGGAACAATTAGGAAACATTATTAGTGGAAAACCCATGATTGTATTTATTTTATTTATATTTTAGTGATATAATTTCATAAATATTATTATTGATACCATAGACACTTATACCTATATTTAGTGACAGATAATGTTCTTTTCTGTTTATGACATACTTGTTTGGGTATCAAAATATGATGATCTGAATCAGTATGCTATAAATAAACTATGTGTATGTAATAGAGTATTTTAAAATTTTAAAATTACAAATGATAGATCTATCTACTAATTAAACATATAAAGAATTGTGGAAAATATAATTTCATAAAAATATTATATAATTTGTCGAAATTAGGGCTCCGATTCATCTTTGGTTTCTCTCATCTTCCTATTTGTTCACTATCTCAATAAAATCATTATGAGATCACATGGTCATTTCTAATACTCATGTCATGAAACATAATATATATTTATACAGAAAATGTGTATATATAGGATATGAGAGTAATATATTTCATAATAAGTAAATCCACGACCCAAAATATTTGTTTCATAATGTGGTCATTCATGTCACTACTCATAACATTAGTTCGTAATAAATTTTTACAACAAACAAACCACTAAGAGAATTATACAGATGAATATTCATTAGTGTGAAAAATAAAACATATTTGATATATGAAAATAAAAAAACACACTCAACCCCATGTGTTATCCAATTCAATATAAGGAAATGTTTACAGTCTTTGAGCCATAATTGATATTATCATATTAAGGAAAAGACACTCTAAACTCATAACCCTAGGGAATGATAATTATAATAATTTATATGACCATACTATTGGGTTATGATAAGAAGTGATGTAAAATATAAATAATCCTCATTATTTGTTCCATATAAGGACCCTATCCCACTAATATAACAGTTAATCCAAATATGATATATATTGTGGACCTATAATCCCACCTTATATAGGCCATGAGTTGGATTCTGGAAACAGGGGTATATAATTAGACATATATTAAAGGAATATCCCTCTTAAAAGAAATATTTACAACATAATAAATAATATAAATGAATTTACCAACCATAAAACAAAAATTATGTATATCAAATTCATTCCATTCCATACAAATACAAGATAAATGTGAAAAAATAATAGAAAATCTACACAACTACTTTATTACTTTAGAAAGGTATAATGAAAATTTCATACACCAAATGTATCTTATATTCAGAGATAAGTTCCCACTCTACCACCACAAACAATTCCTAGAATATATAAAAAATGACATATATAAAATTGGAGTGAGAATATAAAAATTCTTATTTGGTCCCTCCATTGAACTCTCATGTGTCCATGTGAATCAATCATGATAACACATCTATGAATCAAGTAAAATAAATAAGAAAATACATAATCCATCACCACATTGAGTTCAGAGAATTATCTTAATTCCAATAAATTAGATCTATCACACTTCCCTGTATGAAAGAATAATATATCTCTACCTTTGAGGAAATCTAAAAAAAAATTATATATATAATGGTATAGTTTTCTATATAAAGTGATCCTTCAAATAAACCACACTAACATGTTTTTTGCTAATGGTTAGCACACCATATGATTTCGAAATATTTCTACACCTCTAAATACCCTCCTATAAACCATTTTTGTTTATTTTTACACCATTAGGGTACTTACTATATAATATAATAGTATGTTTTACACCTTTATACACATTTATTTTTACAAGATTTCAAAACAGAGATACTCTTACCACCAAAACCCACTTACATTTGAATATAATGGTTAGGATGTTGTTCAATGAAATGAATTCTCAATGCACCCAACTTTACACATATAATAAAATATAAGTCATACACACATTATAACATCAATTTTGACATGAGGAACCATATAAAAATCCAGAAATCAAATGATCTAGTGTCGTTGGGAGATTATATACATAATACATTGACTTAAAAATAAACTACATAATCTTTTATTTTGATCTCCAAAATTTGATCCTAAATATCATTTTACTTAAACCAATATATAGAATACCCTAGGGATATATATACAAGAATGTATGAGAAAAAAATCATAGTAAGGGGTAAATAAAGGGAATAAAAATATCATAGATGATATAAAGTACTATGAGGAAGATACAATGTTTCCTTTGATTATATCATAATTTACAAGATTCAAAATTTTTGAACATGATATAGATATAGAAAATACCATAGATAGATTATCATGTGTGTTGGATCAAACTTATATGATAAAAATGATTTATAACATGAGAATTTTGAAAAAAACATAAAACATGTCATCATAACATCAGTAGATACTCACTACCAATTCATCATAATATAATGTGTTAGGATAATATCCCATGCACCATAAATATTATCTCTTGTGGTGTAAGCATTACCCATTTTATTATGGTGATATATAATTCTAGTTCATACTTTAACATTTTAATATATCATTAATATTATTTAAATATTGATTAGATATGAAAAATGTATCATAATCATGAAAACCCTATGAGAAGGAGTTGGTTATATTATTAATGTATTTTTTAATAAATCATAGCTTAAGAATCTAATAAATCACATATTTCATGAAATAAATACACTTTTAGAGTTTTTTTAGAGGATATTATAATCCATGTATAATAAATTATTTGACAATAGAATAAGAGTATAAGAGTATTATAGGTGGGGATTATGAGGTTCTTTGGTATAAATATATTTACCAATGTCATGTGGTAAGAAATACTTAAGGTAATTGGGTATATGATAAAAATACATTTAATTACCCAAAATAAAAAGGGATACTAGAATTGTAGAGTTTGAAATATTGAAAAATAATAATTTTAGAAGAACATAGGTGACATTATAATTTTTTTACTCACCCACATGACATATTAGGAGTTATTAATCCTACACATAGGTAATAAGATAATAAATACCATGGAATTAGGTGTAAAATATTGTGGGATACACTCATGCATTTGTAGATAAGGCTCATAATAGATTATGGTATGTAAAATAAAACTCCGTATTACAATAAGGAGATTAAGATAGTGACAATAATTTTTTTACATGGAATAAGAATAATGAAGAAAATTGATTCGGGAAATAGATAATTTTGTATCAAATAATAAAATATGATAAATGAAAATATAAATAAATTTACTAAGTTTATAATTAAAATAAGA
Organism: Viscum album; assembly: GCA_963277665.1. Classification (NCBI taxonomy): domain Eukaryota; kingdom Viridiplantae; phylum Streptophyta; class Magnoliopsida; order Santalales; family Viscaceae; genus Viscum; species Viscum album. The sequence goes on along the minus strand of OY728131.1, from coordinate 1,529,418,278 downwards.
AAAAATTAAGAGAAAAAAGAAAAAGAAAAAGGGTGAGTGCAAGGAACCCCTTTAATAGAGTATAGAAAAGGCGTAGTACCTGATTATAACCTCATGAATAATCAAATTAAATTTATTAAATAAGTTTTTAAATAACTTCTTGAAATTTATTTCACTCAGATTTATTCTTTTATGTTGATTTGTAATAATTTTATTGAAAATTTACTTTCATGTTCATCATCTTGGAGATTTTTTTTCACTATTCCATATATTGATTGATATATTAACAATGATCAAATTTCTTATTTATGGAGTCCATCACTCTAGATATTTAGTGAAATAGAAATAATTTATTTTCATGAGATCTATTAGTTTGAAATATCAAAAGGTTTCTCAATGTTGGGAAGGTTCAATTAATATAATAGTAAACAAATATTAGTGTGTTAATTTAGGAAAAATTATTAGCCATGCTAAACTTACTTTATTTCATATTTTTTTCTCAATATTTAACTTCTACAAAGTATAAATAATAAAAAATGTAATTATTAATTTAATATTTAATCCTAAAATTATTTATTATGTCCATATATTTCTTGGTAATAATTTCTTAATAATAACACGCTTATATGTGGTTATACCAACCATAAAGGGACACTTGTTGAAGAAAACAGAAAAATTATTCATTATGTAATTTTAAAATTAATATTATTGTATCACAATATCATTTATCTTATGATATGGGACTTGTTTATCTAATTATATCATGGATGAAGTTGAAATAAAGAAAGGTAAAGGAAAAAACAATGATTATGAGTTCTTACTCATTCCTTGGGATGAATCTATTACAAATTGAAATAGGCCTTTAAAAATTTATAATTTTTATAAGCCTAAAAACATCCAAAAGTTGAAAATTTTTATAAGGGATATAATTTGGTATAAAATTAGAAATCTCTGAAGATTAATTTTTCAAGAGAAGTGGGTTGATGAGGTGTGGTATTTATTGGAAGATGATAAGAGTGTTTATGGATAATATATTAAAAAATAATATTACCTAACTAATAAATGATAAAACCTATAACACCATGTAGGTTTTATTGGTATGAATTTGATATTTTTTAATTTACCCTTGGGAATTTTAAGGAATTAATGATTTTGGTTTGGGGGTATCATGAGTATATTTTTGAAATAAAGACCATGTGTTTGGGATGAGGTCAATTTTAAAGATACCAAAAGGTACTTAGTAGAGTGGTGTAGGGAGATCAGTTGATGTGGAAAGAGGGGTGGTAGATTTATGTGGTTGAAAATGTTACCAGTGACCTTGTAGTGGGTGACATGTTGGTGATGATATACAATCGATATTTCAATGGTACCTAATGGGTATCTATATAGTTTTTGAAATTTTTTTAATTAATTAATTATTAGGTTAAATTTTTTAAAAATAACAAGTCTCGTCTCTAATTACTCTCTAGTCTCACTAAACTATCACATTTACCATTATTCATATCTTCCATATAATATATTTCCCTCATTTATGTCAAGATCAGAGGGTCATTCATCACATTGGGTTCTAAATGGTAATGTTATTCCTCATTTCCCATATATTCATTATATTTTTCATTTTATCACCATATCAGTATGATTATTACATTTTGACTCATTTTTACATATTTTATTTAATAAACTAATTGAGGATAAGTAAACATATGGTATCAAATGAGATGGACTCCACTATACCCTAATAGGCAATCACTTGATTTTCTTTTGGTTTTTATAACTACAAAATTCATCATATCCAATGTGAGAATATTAATTTTGTTTAGATTATATATAAATTAATTCAAATTTAATCATTAACTACCTATTTTATAAACCATATCAATATGAATCATTTTATGTACTTTAAGTAATGTGTATCGACATAGTGGTTACCGTTGAACATTTCCATTATGCATCATATTATGGGAAAATAAAATTAGAACCATAAGGGGTAACCTGATCATGAAATTATACCCTAGAATCTTTAGGTGGTATCTTAGGAAATTCTTAAATAATGAGTTCATTGATAAAATTATAAGCTTTGCATTGGATGACCTAGTTTTAATACTTTGAGTGGGTTAATGGCTTGAGATCAAGGAAAATCATGATTTAAATGATGGTGATGAGTACATTTTTGTTCTAAATGTAAATACATTCACTATATTGGAATCCTAGTGTAACCTCATAAACCCTTTCTACTTTGGTGGTATATGGTCCACCTTGATTGGGTTGGTGATATCTCATCTACCATAAATGATTTGGTGATACATCATTCACAACAAGGATGATGCATCGGTACTACCTCATCACATTGGGGGTGTATCCTCCAACTAAGTATTCAGGATTCGGGTATATCATCCACCTATGGAATTAGTATTAGTTGTGAATTATCCACTTAGTGACTATAAATGGTTCTATATCATCCACCATGAAATGTAAGTTAGTGGAATTCTATCCACCATGAGAGAGATAATGTTGGTGTATTATAAACCTATAGGATTTTTATCAAAGGTTTATAATCCAATAGAAAAAATTGATAGTGTATTATTCTCTTATATTCAGTGATGAATCTTTTTACAATATAATGCATTATTTACCTCAAAATTGGAATATTTATATATCTTTCACATATTTTGATTATTATGGGGATGCTTTATTCAGCTTGTAGAAATGATAGAGCTAACTCATTAACCATTATTATAATATGATGAGCGATATATCATTTTTTAAAAAAAATATGTGTTTAGAATATGGTTATATCATTAAATTATATCACTCGTAATAGATGGTGTGGTCACTCGTGGTATAGTTGTTGGGTACTATATGATGTGATAGATTAATATTAATTTCATTACTTGAATTTAAAATTGGGAATGAACATCTATTTACAAAAATATTTATGGACACCATTGGTATTTGAATTATTAGTTACACTCACACCATTCATGGGTGACTAGGTACTCAAGTATAAATCAAAATTTGTGACCTAATGAAGGGAAATGTCACTGCTTACATGGATGATTTATTAAGTGGAGTTAGGTGAGAGATGGAAGATGGGACTTGTCCAATACTGGGAACTAGTTTTTTGTTTTTCATTAATTATGGATACTTTTTCTCATTCATGTAAATGATTTTCCAATTGGATATCCTGATTATTTTTGTATAATTTTTATGACATATAGAATAGTTTATTTTATCATATCATGATGGCTATTATTTACTTTTTGATTGGTTCTTAGCTTTGGTTTCTATCTTTGCATTATTTATTTATTATAACAAAAATTTCTTAATATTTATTTTTTATATCTTTATAGATTTATACTATAAATATTATATAGTATCCCAATATGATATACCGACCCTCATCATTGGATGTTAGCCAATGGAATATGAGAGGGTCACCTGAGGTATGTGGAACCTATTTTGGTCACATTAGAGTTGAATTTGATTGACGATTCTAAAAAGTGGATTCTAATCCAAGTTTCATTTTTCTATATGATTCAAAATATTGTAAAAAGGATGTAATATGTATCTAATTTAGGTATAGATCTTATTATTGGGAGTAGTAGAACCATTTTTGAGATAAGTCTGGGTTACCAGTGATGTGATTGATATTCAATTTTTTTTAGTTGTATCATTCTTTTTTGTTTTTAAAGAACATAAATTTTGATTTATATTTTATTGGTATTTACTTTTAGCCTATTATGGTTAGATAGTATTTGTTCATTCATCAAATTCTACACATTAAATTCCTTAATATTCTTGTGAATAATGCTCTAGTTATGACATAGGGATTAATTATTTTTTGTTATAACAAAAAATTATTTAATTATTTCCTATATAAGGTCTTAGTGGAACCTTGCATAAATGGACTATAATTATGGACTGTTGTTTTTACAGTCTATGATTATTATTTGATCATATATGAGATTTTACCTATGCAATATTTGGTAGGTCGGGGGAAACTCGATCCATTATGTGATACCCATATAGCATAGGGTGTCAATTTGGGATAAGGCAACCCATTATTCTTACTACATACCTTAATCTATGATATAAATATTTATGATAGAAATTTCATAATTACACATATGGTATAATAGTTAAATTCCACCATGATTACCTATTTTTGTGTTCTAAGAGAGTGGGGACATGTATGAGCTACTAATAGTAGATTCAGAGCTTCTTATGGTGCTTGTTCCTCATATATATTAGTATATCTAAGAGAGTTTACTTAATGTGTCATAGTATATAGGGCATGTTGAATAAATAAGTTAAGTTACTCAAGATAAAACTCACTCACTAGTTATACCTACATAATCTACATTGTAAGTGAGTGAGGGTAGAACACAAGATATCGAGATCCATATAGATTCTATACAGACCACATTTGATAATATTGAGACACCCCTTGAGAGAAAGGTGAATAATTATACCTATATTATCAGAATATATATGAATCACTCCCATAATGTTCTTGTCTTGGATGACCATTATTCTATGTTGTTAGGGAAGAATTTCAAGATTCACTATATTAATAATTTTTTACTATAGAGACTGAGGATTGATAGATCCGGTGATTTCATGAATCTTTTATAGGAGGCTAGTCAGTGATGGATTATGCCACTAAAATTTCTGAACTGTTAATGTTTTCCCCTATGATAATGTATAACAATACTTAGAGTTTTTTGTGTTTAATGTATGGAATGTGATATTCCATTCAGTCACAAGTCAATATCATCCAAATGACATCTTACTCTGAGGTCACGAGTCAGACTCCTACCTAGAAAAACTTTATGGGTGGGGTGGACCATATAGACCACATGTGTCTTATTATTTGGAAGCATTACGTTATAATTTAGCCATAAGTATAGTTATGGTGAGTCCATTTTTAATGGAGATATAAATAAATGAAATTAAAGGGGTTCTATGCTTCTTCCTCTAAGAGGGTAAACCTAAATTAAGTATTATCATTATGGTAATTTAGGAGTATATATGGCCTAATTTCAGTAGATAGGTGAAGGTGTTCATTTTATATAAGTAGATAGGTAATCACTAGAGGTTATATAGTATAACACTTTTTTATCTATTAGGAAAAGTTCTTGATAGAGTCAATGTTTTGGATGAGGGCCAAGAAATAAAATTAGACTTTTATTTCGGGATCCATCATTCATTTTGGTCATTGAGGTGGTCTTGAATCCTAGGGGCATGGTCAACAAAGAAAGTTGAGAAATTTCAAATATCAGTGTTAAATGATATGATCAAAATTCTAGGAATCAAGAAAGCATAAAACCATCAAGAAGAATATTTCCATTTAGGGAAGGTATTTATCAAATTTTCATGGTATGGTTATTATGGGTTTTACACAAATGTCTATTTTATTTGATATAGGTATGTCAAACTCCTTAATATTTGAGTATTTGGTGGGTGATTCGATGACAATCATGAAATATTTATATATGGAGACTTCCATTGATACACACATTAGACTACAAATAGAGGGTTAAGAAATGATATCATATCCCTTATATCAATGAACTATTTGATCAATTGAGGGGGAAAAGTGATTCTATAGTATTTATATATGGTCAGTATATCACTAATAGAGAGTGAGACCCTCAGATATTTGTCATACAAATTTTAATAATTGGTATGGAATATAAAAGTACCTCTTAGTGTTGGTATATTTTAAAAACACATTGAAACAGTTCATAGAACTAATAAAAAGAGTGTTCTATCCATTTTTATACTAACACATGGTTTCATTAATTTATGATATCCTATCACACTTCAATACATTAGGGAACCATTCATGAAATTAATAGGTAGTTCTGAGAACACTATGAGAGCATATGAATTTGGGAAATTAGTCAATGTGGCTATTCTAGATCAGTTATGTGTGATTATTAAGGCACTTCATATCATGTGACAGAGTATATATATAACTAGAGAAGGTTTGGGGTGTGGTCTCTTAGAAGTATCCCTTTTTTTTGAGATATTTAATTTCATTGTACATGATTATTTCTTCCATGAATGATCAAGTATTTATCCAATTTTATATCATTGATTACTAGATTTAGGAATAATAGGAAAGTTCATATAGTCGTATTTTTACAAGTGATTCATTAATAATTTATAATGGAGATTAATTTCGACACTAATATTAACTATTCTTTATTCATATAAGGTGTTTATATTATTTTGAGATACTTTATTAGTTAGGTTGAGAATTTTTTGATGCGGGATGGTTATGTCATCCCTTATGGGTCCAACCTGCTAAGGCCTTATGAGAACAACTAATAGATGCATGACCAATAACTAGTTGTAGTTGTGTATTCATTGAGTTTTTGGTTACACAACTTATTGGGTGAGTGGTTCATGGTGTATATAAACAATTATATCTAGAAGAATGTATTATATATGTGTGACTGAATCCTTTGTAATAGTTGATAAGTTAATTACATTCAATATATTTTATTTTTCACTAAGGATAGGGAAGGTCAATACTGAATCAATAAATAATAAATTTCACGTGTAGGTGAGGTAGGTGTCTAATAGTGAGTGGAAAGTGATGATCCCCTAAAATATACGGTGTTTAAGAGTATCAGGGCATAGAAACCACAACCACTTTGGATATCATCTCCTTATTCTCTATGAATGGGAAGGTGTAACACTCCATGATTTATGAATATATTTTACTATTTATAAATTTGATGTGTTCAATATATTTTGATGAACACAAGGAGAAAAATCAATGAATAATTAAATACATTATGAAATTTATAAAATATATTATTTTATAATATAAAACTTGTTTCATTCACTTAGAATGAAAATAATTGATTCTATAGAAACCATTTTTTAGAATTATGATTATTTTGAAATTTAATAATTTGATGGAATGATATCAATTAAATTTACTCATTTAATAATACATAATCTTAATGAAATACATTTAATGGTTATTTAATGATGTGAAATACTATTATAATAATTCTTTTCTAAAAAAAGTGTTTTTTATGAACATTGTTTTATTTATTTATTTTCTATTCAAAATAAAATTAACTTATTTTGTATATAAAACATATAGAATAGTATTTTTTATAAATTTAGTTTAATTAATATATATCTATAAATTTATTATAAATTGTTTATAAAAAATGAGAAAACAATTTCAATGTAAAATGAGATATTTTTCTAAATTTTTTTATGAGGGTAATGTATTTTTAGCTAAATAAATTACCTTAATCACTATTGAAGAATGATATTAATTTAATTTTTTGATAATATATTAGCTCTTATACATTGATATTCATCTAATTATTTTCACTAATCATGTAATTATAATAAAATGTATTTTATATTTAAGGATAATTTTTCTCTAAAAATATTTTTTACGTTTTTTGTGCACGTATACAAAAATTAATTTTTCTAATACCCATTAATAATGAGTCCCATTTTTGAAACAACCTAACATGGATAGTTATAATCATTTTTTTTTGAAATTTATGACATGAATATGATTATTGATCCATGACCAAGGTGTGAGGATCAAAACCATTGAACCAAAACATGCATGAAAAATGTAATTATTTACATGAAAAATACAAACATTAAAAAAGAATTATTAATAAATGGGTAATAGTAAATTAAAATATATTGGTATCTACTAGGATAAATATAAATACGGTTATAAGATGGGTGTAAAATAAAAGTGAATTTATTATAATGAATTCTAGAACTTGTTGATCTATATGTAAGTAAGAGGTAAGTATTTATGTTTAAATCTCACTTTTAATTAAGATTGTTCATGTTTAATTATTAATATAGAAAATTATATCCTATCCCACTCTTAACTCCCATCCACAATATTTTACTCTATTTATTATTTGGTTATAAATGTTTTTCAATATTTTTTCCTCCATTGGTTAAAAAATAAATTGAAAATAAGTCATGAATCATTTTATTATATTCCATATTATTTATATTAATTAAAGTGTGTTTTTATATTTTATCTATCGATCATTTAAAGTTATTTCCAACTATCATAAAATTCCATAAAATGTTTGGAATCTGAATCTTTTCAATACTTTTTTACAGACTATGTTTATTATATTTGAAAATCTATGAAAATAATGATTTTTAGACCACTTTTTATCCATTAACATGAATGTTATTCATTATAAATATTACTTTCGATGATTATATGATTTTTAAATGAAAATCATATAACCTTGATTCTTATAAATTTTATATTTTATTAAAGAAGAATTAAAATAAAACGTGGTTAATATTTTTTTTCAAAGAGTATATCTAATGATTTTTTAAAGGGATACATGTCTATGTAAACATTCATTAATAATAATTAATCTTTAATCTTGATATGGACTAATTATACCATCCAAAATATATCTCAAGAAGTATTATGATGATATTTTAAGGAAATATTATTGAAATATATCTCTTTTTAATATGATAGTTAATAATTAATATTTGATAGAATGATGAATGATTTCATATTCCTGTGGAATAAATATTAATATATTATATTTATGTGATGGATTAGTTCATTATATCCCTTTAATCCATTGGTTATTTTTTTTATATCTCATGATCGCAAAAAGGTTCATAGGTTGTTCTCCATACCCAAAGAGGTTAAATGGGAGGTTGGCCAAAACCTAAGATGGTATATGGGTGGTTATGTTAAGCTTACTTTGTATTTAGATCCATGGTGGGTATCCTTAACATATGATTTCAATTAATATTTTTATACCACCCCATTTTCAAATATTATTATTCCTATATTATTCTATCATGGATCATAATTATTTGATGTTCTATACTTTTATGACACATTTATTATATTATATCGATGCTATATTAATTTAATCATATTTTAATATTTATTCCTTTAGGTGTGATATTTATGATCTCATGAACTTATGGCTATATTATGGCCACTTATGATTTTTTAATTTCATTTCCCATGCTTATCCTTAATGAAAATTTTAGTTCACTCCATCTTGTGATTCCATTTCTCAAAGTTATGAAGAAGGATATTAAGTGTGATATATCTAGAAGGGAACCATGTGATAATAATTTTTATGCTAAATGTGGAATATTGTCCATAAATATGTTGGTTATGTATCTAGACACAAAAGACACTAAACATTTAAGGTTATCATATGTTAATTACTATTATAGGTGTTTAATATTCAACTAAGATGATGAAATATTTATGTCTGTTATTTTAAGGTCACCTATATTGGTATAAAATCATTTTTAGTAATTTTTTAGTATTAGGATATGAATAATAAGAGGATAAGCCCAAAAAAACATATTATGTGGGTGATATAGGATGAAACCAGAATACCATGGGTTGAAATAACATTTCATAACATAGGAAATCATAAGAATGATTTTCAATATCATATGATTGCAAACTCTGACTAATATTGATTTATACTCATAGTAACCAATTTTTAGTAAATAATAAGAACCATGAGGAATGTAATGAAAAATAAATGTAATGACCAATGAAATTATTATCCTCATAAGTAACCAAATTAAATGGGTGTTGGGATGAAAAAATGTTCGAATATACTTTCAAAAATCCCTCAATATCTGAGAAATAATAATAACCTTTACCAATAATAGATTGAATAAGGTAAGTAATTACTCATTGTTCAGTATTTTATATAAAAATTCCCACCATCCTTTAGTTGGTCCTCTGATCCAGTAATTGTTGGGAGATTGATTAATGAAATAGAAAAGATATTTACCATTATCGAATACACAGAACATGAGAATGACTTTTTATTCATGTATTATTTGGATGGTGAAGCTAGTAAATTATGGGAACTTATAATGAATAATAGGAAAGATGAAGAAATTGATTCCATGATATAATAAAATTTTTATATGATATTTTTCAAAAAGTATTTAACCCTACTATTCATACTAAAATGGTAAGGGAATTTGTAGAACTGAAGTATAAGGATGATGAATCCTTTATTACATAAGAGTAAAATTATTCAAGACATTGAATGTAATGTTCTAGATTTATCACTAACCTGGAATGTAAAATTTCTTGACTCTATTATTGTTTAAAACTATTTCTCAATAATTCATTGGATGTAATTAAATTTTATAGCTATGAAGAAATCATTAGATATTCTCTTTAGGTCAAAATAGTATGTAGAGACTCTCACGATTCACATTATTTTGTTGAAAAGAATAAAAAAATGGTCTTCGAAAGAGATTCCAACAATAAAACATAATAAGAAATGAAAATTAATATTCCTTTATACTAGAAATGTGGAAAGAAACATTTTAAAAAATATCTCTAAGGGATAGGTAAATTCTTCAATTTTGGAACATAACTTCATTAATAACATGAATGATATTGATATATGGTTGAAATTAAAGCTCAACCAAATTTACCATTCATACTCTAATTCTTCAACTATAAATAATGTGGGAATTATACCAAAAAATACATAAAATTAATGGCTAATGATAAAACTTTATGTTAGTAAAATCCATTGCAATACACTAAAAATTTATAATACTATGATTGGCATCTTCTTTAAAACTCAACACTGAGCTTTAATTGAACCACAATATTATATTAAAATGTTATTATTTAAATATGACATATCTATTGAATTGATAGGTTTGAATATGAGGAACCACATTAGGATATATATTTATAATAGACCTATTATATACCTATTTATTGATTAATTCTTATTAAATAACAACTCGATTTTTTGTGAAGTCATTTTATGCTTCAAAAATGAATTTCAATCAAAAATAATTTTTATTTCATTTTTGTGAGAAAATAATATAATTAATTTTCACAACCTTTTGAAAATTTATATTAATAAATTAACTAGATTTTTTAAATTATTATGTCAATATTATAATAGATTGTATTTTTAACAATTTTTTGAAATGATTTATTTTTTATTGAATATTGAAAAATACATATTTCTATAGAAAATAGTTTGTTCACTTCAATATTCTTAAAAAATAATTTTTATTTAAAATGGTTTTAAAAATTTAATAATTAAATATATAATATGAATAATATTATTAGGGTCAGTGGAATTGTTTTTATGTATTTTGGTATAAAAATATTTAATATAGAAAACTTCTTTTTTTCAAGAAAACGATTTTTCATTGCGTTTTGTAGGTTTATTTTAAAATAAATTTCTAAAATTTCTAGAGTTTGAATTTTAAAAACTAGTTTCCATATTTTGAATAAATATTTTCAAATTTTTAAATAAGTTTCTTTTATTTTTAGGCATTATTAATAGTAAGTGTGGTTAGATTTACCACCTTTATAAAGTGTTAATGGGTTAATTATTGTTAAAATTAATGTGATAAGTCTTAAAAAATTCATACACTTGCCTATATTTCATTGGAAGAGTCTATTTCAACCTTAATCATGAAAAAATTTACAATTTGACATTTTCTACCACTAAAATTTTATTTTGATCTTTATAATATTTAGGTGAAATATAAAGTAAAAAATATCACTTACATGGTTTTAATAACAATATTATATTTTGAGAAGAATTTTTTTATCTATTATAAATTATTATATAGAATATTAATGATTTAATTTTCATTTTATTTTATTTAAAAAGTTTAGTGATGAAATAAATACCTTAATTTCTTATACAACACATACATAGTGCATGTTCAAAAGTAAAAAAATAAAGTAAATGATTCTAGAAACTCAAAGTGTAACATTTTTCTAGGTGAATTATTATTTTCCAAAAAATTTCCATATCAATATAACAAATTATTAATTTATAAAGTTTTATATTCAAACAATATTTCTTTAATATTGTTTTCAAAGTCAAACTATTTGAATATTTGTTAAAATGAGATTAATAGTATTTTATGTTAAAGATATATATTTTAATCTATTTTAAAAACATAAAAATATATAAAGAGTAAAATTACGATATATTTTATAATTTCATATCTTTTCAATTTAAGAACCAATTTTTAGATTTTAGGTAAAATAGTAAATATTTAAAATTGAAAAATTCACGACGACATTGAAGGTTAATATTTTTTAACCGTGGTGTTAAACCAAAAGATAAGGTTAATAATGGTATCTGAACATGTATAAAACTTAATGGATGATTATAATAAGAACCTATTTTCCTTATATTTTAATCCCTATCATTTTCTAACCATTTTACTTGATTTATAAACATATTATATTATAATATTTCACATACTTCCAAAAAACATTAATGATATTTTATAATAAACAATATTTTATTAACTAATTTAAAATTAAAAAAATATTACCGTCATCCAAGTGAATGATATATGGTTGAAAATACAAACCAAATTCCATTTATGTGTCATTTTTCCTTTTATAGTAATATTAATGACCCCTAAAAAAATAAAAAACATTGTAATCATGATAATCATTAAAAGGGTTAACGAGGAAGGGGGTTAAAACTATGAGATAATGGAAGAAGAATAACAGAAACATGTACAAACTTTATAGTGTAAGAGGATTTAGACTAATAATAATCTTATATTTGATTAATTTAAACTTGGATACTTTTTTCCAATAAGGTTAATTTATATTAATTTAATACATTAAGTAAATCCTAGAGTTCCCCTACCCTCATGTATAGAAGGACACCCCTTATCACTTTTATTTACAACTTCTTGAGAAACCTAGAATTACCAAACCCAATTAAATTATATTATAAAAAACCATATACATGACTTATAGGATATTGTATTCTTAAAAAACTATTCCAATAGACCTTAGGAAATATTCTAATGGTAGTCTATCAAACAAGAGGTAATCATCTCTACTAAATATTATAAATTTATTTCTTATTATAATTACTCTAAATATATTTTAACCATAATTAAATAATAAATAAATTATCATTAATATATTTATATTTTTTTATGATTATTTTATATTCATATTCCAACTATTTTCCACCCTCTAAAAAGAAAAAACATTGACCATTCATACATATGGCTTCTCATCTCGGCATAGCGGTGTAATTCTATTTTCATCACCATTTTACTTGTATGATTATAAATATTAATCCAATTAATATATATAATATTTATAAATAATTATTTTTACAGTAATATAATATATTATTTAACTTATTACATTTCCATCAGTTGGAAAATTATAATGTATCTTGTGCATAACTGTGGACTACCACCTCCACGAGGCGATACAATTCGTTTTTAATTTACATTTTACATGGACGATAATATGGATATAATTAATGAATATTTATGATATATATGCTAAAAATATGATTTTATAATTGTGAATTATTATTTATCATTATTTTATCTCATTCATCAAAAAGTAAAAACAATGTTAATGTACACATATGGTCTACCAACTCAATGAATGATGTAATTCAATTTTCTAACTCTATAATTAATTTATTATTATAAATATGAATATAATGAATATTTATGTAATTAATATATTTATTATAATTAATTATATTATGGATCCATTATCAAAGAACAAGGAAAAGAACACCCTAAATGAAACTGTCAGAACAAATGTGACATTTAACACTAGGAAACATAGATTTTAATTCAGAATTATTAATAAAGGGATGATGAAATGTTATAATTGGATCATATATGATATTAATAAATTTAATATGGATCCATTATAAATTAATAAAAAGTTTATAACCATTATATTTTATTCTAATTCATGTTTAACACTATGGAATCTTGAGATTATGGGTTTCATTTATCAATTTCCATTCATTGGGTTATACTTCTACATCATTGACTATTTTACTCCTTGATAATGTGTGAAATGAACTCTGATTGTATTATATTATATTTCCACTTATTTTTTTTGGATTTAAATTTTTTACACATACTCAATTCATTGATTAATTCTCACTTCAACAATATAATATTTTTAAAGGTTTATAATATCTCATTATTATTCAAGATTGTTTTTTTCTCAAAACTCAACTGGGAAATTATTTGAAATGTCAATCATAAATAAAATACTTTTTATTCTCTTGTTTTTATTTCTATAAATTAGATATTTCCCTTAATCTTCCTCTATTTGGGTACTCAAGACTGAAAAATAATGTTTTAAGGAAAAATGGATTTATTTTTATACTAGGTCGGGAATATTTTTCTTTCATGTCCATATTTTATTAAAAAAATTAAAAAATGTTTTTAATTTTATGAAAATATTTATTAATATAATTATTACTAATGATTTATTTTTTTACAAAATTTTTGAAAATTAATCTTCTTATTTATGTGTGAAAGAGCTAAATTTTTAATTTTAACCAAAAATGACAAATGAATCATTGTTTTAACAAACTTGACACGAACATAATTTTAGACCATCATGACAACCCAATTCTTTTACGATATTATTACAAGATTCCAAGATTTATTTCAATGAAAATTACATTACAAATATTCTATAAATTTTTATTATTTTTAAGTGACTTCTAAAATGAAAAGGGCATTTTCATCAAAAATGTTTTTAATGATACTTTTTTATGTATTTATATTCTTTAGTGACAAAAACCCTTCTATTATCCAATGAGGATATGTTGTAATGATACCGTACATATTCTTTATTTGGATGATTTATGACTAGTTTTATTATGGAATGTATTGACATTATGTATGATAGTTCTTCTTATATGGTTTTTTTAAAATAAGAAATGTTGGTTAAGTTCTATTATTTGTTAGTATGATGAATGAATTTCACTTGTTATGTGAGGGGTGTGACCTAGAATTATATATACCATCAATAAATTGGTAGGGATCATGATATAGAATAGGTTGGGTATCTTTATGAGGCCTACAAATTATAAATATTTTATATAAAGATGCCTCAATGATAGGTTTATGATGTCTGAAATTATGTATTCCGTCATTATGAAATTATTTATTAATAAGCGTGTAATTATTTGAATAGTTATGAAATCTATGGATCAGTTTTAAGCTTATGTTATTATTTATATGGAATTATTTTATCATTTATTATTCTAGTCATATTGTTCATTCATTATTAGAATCCTTTGTACATATACCCTTACTAAGCATATGAGATCACCCCTTTCTTATGTTTCCTTTCCACATGATGTCAATAAGTGTATTATGATTGATATATAAGGATATTATTGAGGTAATAAAATTAATAAAAATAAAAAACTATGTTGTATTTAATTTTTTTTAAATTTAAAGTTCGATTTAAGTATGTATATATTTTTCCAACACTACTAAACTAGTTGGTCATTTGGTATGCGATATCTTATGTCTAGTACCAATGTAATAAATCAACTACCTGATATGGGATACTTGTTCAGGGTCTTTACTATTTGTATCAAAGTAAGAATAAGTGGAAACCCTAGGAACTATAATTAGTTAATAATTAATAAGGCAACATAACTTTATGATATATAATGATGATAATTATAGTATAGGATAAAATCATAGAATTTTGATAAGACAAAATTATTTTTATTTTCTTGTAACACATACCTTCTTCGATACTACAAGTGGATGTGGTTTTGCTATATATGGATCTAAGAGTAATAACCCCAAAAATATATTTTGAAATTTATCTCATCAATCATTCTAGTGTACAGTTACTATGAACTTACTATGCACTTAGTTTGACACACCTAGGGGATATGATGGGGTGAGATCATACATTCTATAATAACTATTATTACAAATGAAGGAATAAAACCTACCGTAACCTATGATATGAAATAGTGGTATGGGATAAACCTAAATTTCTATTTGTTTATGGGTCTATGGTTTATTATATGTATAAAGGTATAAATACCCTTTTGAGGTTTTATGTGTTGATAGTTTCACATGATTAATGATATTTTGAGATATATTTTTGAGAATAAAACCCTTTGTCTTAGTATATATTTTTGTGACCAATTTATTTTAGGAATACTGGTTTTATATATTTTTTTGTTTAAATTTAATTTTATTGAAAACATTTAGGGTTAATATGATCATTTACATTGAGGTAATTATGCTTGATTTTAAAAAATGGGCTAGAAAATTTTGGGAATATATCATATAGAAAACTATCAGATTGAAAAGTGATTTAGTGATTAAGTGATTAATATTAGTTACACTATATTTGGAATATTATATGATTAAGTTAAATATAATTTGAGGATTTTATATTGATTTAATTTATATAATCATATTTGATTGTATTGTGTCCAAATATTGATTCAGGATATTTATGGAAATGATTGACATATCTTAAAGAGTATATGATTAAGGTATACACATTTTTGGTTTATGACATTATATACGATATATATTATTTAGAGATAATTGTTTGGAAAATATTTTAAAAAATATATGATCAAATATTTTGGATATTTTGACTTTGAAATTGGCCAAATAAAATTTGGAGGTTTCTTAAGATTAAATATTTATCCACTGGATTATGTTGAACTTTGGGAATATTTGTTAAGGTTTTATAGATTAAATTATTTATCAATAATAGATAAATTACATGATTCATTTTGTATTTCATAAATATTTATCAAAATAATGAATGAATTTTCATTATTTTATTTACATTATGATCTATTAGAAGTTAATTTTAGTTCTTCTGGTATGAAAAATTCCTCTGTAATACTCATTTCATGGAATATGAGATAATACGAAAAATAATTGAAGAACAACCAAAGGATGAAAATTTTATTATGATATTTAAATAAATAAAGTAAAAAAATTCTCATGTTTTTTATCTTATCATCAAATTAATTCCTGAACATTAGGAAAATGATCATGAAATAGAAATGTTATCATTTCACGAGTATTTTCGATTAATTGATATTATTTTCACCCCTTACTGATATATGGTTTTCCTGTTAATAATGTTTTCATATTATTATTTTCTATCACTATCCATTATTCCTTGGATATTAGTTTTCTCTAAAATATTAATATATTAAATTCCCACAAATTTTCCCCTTATCTCGCAACCCGATTATGTGTTATTTCAGGTAACCATTATCCTCCCCACATCCCCTTTTCAAAACATGTTTTATTAACCCTCCAAACAATTTGATATTTAAATAAAGGTATTATAATATATTTAACCATTGATGAGAAAGAAAAAATTTCAAGGTAATACTTTATTTAAGGTAGTATAATGCAACATGATGAAAATTTAAAACACCATGTTCAATAGAATTCTTAACACACAACATTAAGCTTTGAGCAAACCACGATGTAATATTAAAATGTTATTATTTAAATGTGACCTAGTCATTTAATTTTCAGTTATGAATATGATAAAATTATTTATGATATATATATATATATAATGGGGTTACTCAATACTAATTTATTTAATAATTATTAGGAAATAAAAACTCAATTTTTTGTGAAGTCATTTTGTTCTTCAGAAATGTTTTTTTTTCAAAAATGATATTTATTTATTTTTGTGAGAAAAAATTAAAATTAAATTATTCATATTTTAGAAAATTTATATGAAAAAATTTAATACATTTTTGAAATTATAATTTTAAAATTATCTTATATTTAAATTTTTATCAGTTGTTTAACGATTGTTTTTTCAATGAATAGGGAAAAATCTAATTTTAATTGAAACTTGCCTTTCCATTTCTATAATATAAAAAGTTAAATTTTATTTTAAAAATTATTTAAAAGAAAAATTATTTAATTTATATTGTTAAAAATTCAATGAAAATGACATTTTAATTAATTTCATCGGGATTTTGGTATAAACACTCTTTGTACTTTAGAAAGCATTTTTTTCTAGAAAATTGGTTTTTATTGCATTTTGTTGATTTATTTTAAAATTAATTTCTACCATTTATAAAGATTAAATAATGAAATATATATTCCACTTTTGAAATTAATGTTTTAAAATTTGGTAAATAGGTCACTATTATTTTTATGCATTATGTATAATAATCATGGTAATATTTATTTCCTCGGTAAAGCGTAAATGGGTATAATATGGTTAAAATTAAGGTGATCATGATTTATTTTTTTAAAGGCCAAGTCCAATTTTATTGAAGGATAATCAAGCAAAAAAAAGAGAAGTACAAGAAAATTTCAGATAAGATAGAAAATCCCTCGTCACCAGGGCCTGATTTTTTTTCCTAATCATGTCTATAATTTTATGCTTTACATCCTGCAAGGCTTCCCAATAGATTGCACGTCTGTATCCTCTTCCACAGCCCCTGAACTGAAGCGCTTCAAGACCACTTTCTTGTTGAAGTAGGATTTCAAGATCTGTGTCATCCATGCTCGAGTCCACAACATGTAATTCATCCTTCTTTGTAATCAAATTTGTGCAGGCACATCCTTTTCCATGACTTCTAGGATGGAGTCCATGTTTCCATGATTTGGTCTGTTTTCAAGAGCCATCATGGTCTCCCTCACCCATAACAGGATCTAATAATTCCATTAGCCTCTCCTCAGTCTCCTATAGAGATCCAGATTTCTCCAATGGGGGAAGCATCAAGGGGGCATTCCCCTTCTTGGTTTCCTATAGAGGGAAAACAACCGCTTCCACCATTTTTCCTACACCATTATTAAGTATATCAAAAGAATTAGTTTTATTCACCTGCAATCCAATGGTCTTGATAGCTGGTTGTGGGCTGGATGACTTCTTAGTCATGGTATGAGTATCTGACACCATAGGCTTAGAAATGAGAATTAAGGTTCCAAAATCACCTATAAGAGGTCGTAAATATTTTGAATTAACCAAATCAAATTCACTAATGTGACTTGAAATCACTAGAGTATTCTCATCAAGAATTCTCTCGGGTTTTGGGAGCATTGTGATTTTCCCAGCACTTTTTTCAACATCAAGAGGCAAAGAGTCAGAGCAAGAAGTTAGCCTGAAATCCACATCTTTACTAGCAGTGGGAGCATCCTGATCATTTTCAGATGTGGGCTCCTATACTACCACAATGAGACCCACAACATCATGTTCTTGAGTGTGATTAGGATTACCTTGGGTTTTAACTTAATAATCTTTAATTAAAAGATAAAGTAAAAAATGTCACTTTCAGGCTTTTAATACACAAAATATGTTTTTTTGGTGTAAAAGCAACATATGATCAGTTATAAATTATTATTTTAAGGACGAATATTTTTTCGGTCATGTTAATTTATTTTAAATTTTTAGTGAATAAATAATAGTGATAAATTCTTACGTAAAGCTTACACAATGATTGTGAAAGCAGTAGAAAAACCAAGTAAATGATTTTAAAAACTCTAAATGTAATATTTTTTGGTTGGGATGAAATGTCCCATGAATTTTAAATATAACTATTAAAAATTGATTTTTTTGTAGGGTTTATATCATAATTCGATTTCATTCATTTTTTTCAAAGTAAAATTATGTGAATTATTATAGTTATTGAAATAATACTATATTATGTTAAATATATTTTAATAAATTATTTAAAAATAAAAATAAATAAATAAAGAGGAATATTAGGATGATAAATGGTCCCAAATTTCCTCCCATGGGAAATTATTTTCCAATTTTTATCTTATATATAAAATGATAAACCATTAATGTTGAAAAATTTATTGACATGGTTAGAGATTAAATTTGTTAATTATGGGGTTTAACCAAAATATATTGGTTAAAATGATATATGCAGTTGTAATAATTTAATCTGATGACTATATTATTACCATGTATTACTTATATTTGAATAAATTTCCTTTTGGAACCATTTAAATCAGTTAGACTCATATTATATTATAATATTTCTTGTATATCTAAAAATTAAGGTAATGATATTTTAAAATAAAAAATATTTTACTAAATGATTTTACATTTATAAAAATATTAACTTCAAAAAATTGAATGGTATGTGGTTTAAAATATCAACCCTAGTCCATTTCAGTGTTACCTATCATTTTATAGTTAATTTTATTACCTATAAAGAGTAAAAAACATTCATATCGCAGTAATAATAAAAAAGATTAACAAGGATTAAAATTATGAGTTAAGGGTGCTAATATAATTAGAATTAAAATAAATAATTTATATGATATTGATAACATAATTATTATTTTTATATAAAATATATCATTTACAATTTTACCTATCTATTTTTTGGAAAATAATAACATCACTCATGTATATATGTGGACTACCACCTCCAAAAAATAATGTGATTAAATTTTAATTTCATCTTGACATGGATGGTAATAAAGATAAATTAGATGAATATATATATGATATTAATGATATTATAATTATTCTATAAAGTTCAATTTTTATTCACCTTTCTTTCATTATGTCCAACAAAAAAAAATCATTAATGCGTACGTACTTCTTGTCGTCTACAAGAATGATGTAGGTCATTATTTTATCTCCAACATTAATATACAATAGTAAATATAAATATATAATTATTATTTATGATATTAAAATCATTATTATAATTTATTACATGATGTAACCATGATCATAATACCAGTACCAGAATTTTCGAACTGAAACTCTCTTAAAAAATGAGACATTTAACACTTGGAAACAACAAATTTAAAAATGAATTATTAGTAAATAGGTGCTGAAATTTTATATGTGGATCACATGTGATAGTAAAAATATGAATATATTAATTTTATAAATTAATAACATATTTAAATACCTTATATAGAAATTAAAATAATGTTAAATATAGTGGATGAGTGTGGTAAGGGGTTTCTTAAATAAATCCCCATTTATTTGGTTATAATTCTACTTAATTGAAAAATTTATACAATTATTATGTGTGAAATTTCCTTTGATAGTATTATATTCTATTCCCACTTACCTTGTGTTGATTTAAAATTATTAATAATAATTACTTAATTTATTAATTCATAATTAAATTATATAATCTTCTTAAGAATTTATATCACAATCTCATCATTATTTTAGATGGTTTATGTTCATGTATCTATAGGGTATTTATTTGATCATTCTATATTAAAGAAAACATATTTTATTATCCTATATGTTTTTGATAAATTACATTTTTTACTGTCATTTTTCTCTATTTATGTACTCAAGATACAAAAATAATGTTTATAAGAAAAACATATCTTATTTTTCAACTTGTCTAGAAATATATTTCTTCCATGTTAAAATTTTAATTAATTTATTTTAAATAATTTTTTAATATTATCTAATTATTTATTAATGGTATTTTACCCATTCATGATTTTTTTACAAAATAGTTTTAAAAAATATTATATTTATATTATAAACATAGTACCTTTTGACTTTTTAGTAAAAATATAAAATATACCTTCATTTTAACATACTACACATTAATGAAATTTCCCAATTCCATGGATTATCAATGATTTGAAGCTAACTTTACAAATTTCCATGATTCTTTTCAAACAAAATATTTTTCAACATATTTTGGAAATTTCTTAATGTTAATTTCAAATTGATAATGGTATTTTTTTAATAATGTTTTGAATTTAATTATATGATATTTATATTCATCAACTAAAAAACCCTTTATTATGAATTAGGTATATGTTAAAATGATACAATCCTTATATTTTATTTGGATCATTTATTATCATTTTTACTAAAGAATGTATTAACATTATGTATACTAGCTCTATATATACATGCAGTTTTGTATGAAGAATGTTAATAATGTTTTATTATTTGTTCATATGATAAATGTATTAGACATATAAAATGATGGGTGGGGCCTAGAATTATATATCCCCTTGATGCATTATTATATCTCATTAGACATTACAAGTTGGGTATATGGATGAGATCTTACTCATTTATGTAGATGTATTGGAACAAGGCCTCAAAGGTTTGTTTATGATTTTCCATATTAATAATTACACCATTATAAAAATAGTTATTTATATCTATGTTATTATTTTAATAGTTATAATGTCAATTGATGATTTTAAAGCTCATGTGATTATTTATATTGTATTATTTGATCATCATTTATTCCTATCATATTGTTCATGCCTTATTAGCTTCTGCTGTATGAATTGCCTTAATGAGAATATGTGATCACCCATTTCTTAGGTTTATTTTCCTTAAGATACTATGAATAGTAATATGATTTATATGTAAAAATATACTAGAGGTAATAATGGTGTTATCAAAGAAAATATTATGTTTTTTAAATGTAACGAAAAATTTAAGTATGTATCTAGTTTTCCATGTCCTCTAAAAAATTATATCTATTGTGGTGTGATCTCTTATATATAGTAAAAATGTAAAAAAGGTAACCACTATATCTAGGATACTAGGTTTAGTATCTTTAAATCCTCTTAAAAATGAAAATGATAAGGCTTATGAGGTCACACACACTGAAGTGAGTGATGATAATGATGTCATTAGAGGTACACTTATCATCATCTCTAGAATTGAAAATGTATTGTTTTATTCAGGTTCTTTACAATATTTTATATCTAGAGAATTTATTATTTTTATCACACAACCACCTCAATGATTTTATATTGAACTGTCAGTGATAAATTTAAATGTAACTATGATTCTATCCCAACTATATAACACCTATCTAATATATGTTTATTATAATGTTCTTCCAATAAGTCTTATTAATATACCTATTTTAATATTTGATGTAATTTTGGGAATGTATTATCTCCCTCTATATACATCCCATACCAACTGACTAGGAGGGTAGGTCATGTTTTATATCTAGAATCAACCTATAATCATATATTGAGTTGAGGAAGATTATGAATTTCAAATTGAAATTAATTCTATTTTATGGGTCCTAATACCTACTCATGAGAATTATCAAGTATAAATATATGGGGAGAAACACATCATTGAATATATTTATATTTTATATTTCCTAAAGAGTTTCATAGTCTTGCACAAAACTGTGAAGTTTAGTTTTTAGCATAACTCATACCTAGTGTAACACCTATTTCAATGAATACTAAATAAGGCACCATATCGAGTTATTAAAATTCAATAATAACTCCTAGATAATATATAAAGGGATTAATATACCATATTGTGTCACCATGGGGAACTACAATTCATTTTTAATATATAAATATGGGTCTATGCATCTTTAATTTAATTATTAGGAACTTAACAAGTTAATTAATAAGAATAAGTATCATTTACCTCATGTTTATTAACTTTTAAATCAACTATGTGGTGTTACATAGTTTTATAACATTCATATTTGATCTAAATATCATTAGTTAAGGTAAAATATGAGGATATAACTAAAAAAACCTTTCATGAAACATCAAGAAACATTGAAGTTATAGTGATTCTATTCAAACTCACCAATTCCCCTACCATCTTTGTGGATCCAATAAATAGAGTATTTATAGGTTACCTTGATCAATTTTTCTTAATAATTATAGAAAAATATTATTATATATTCTAAGAGGAATTAATATCATTAAGATCATTCTAGGATTGTGTTTAAGACCTTGATAAAGGATAAATATTATATAAAATATGTAATGTGTAGATTATATCTATATAAAGTATCATTTATCAGTTATGTAATCAATGTGAGGGTATATAAGTGTATCCTTCAAAGATGCATGCATTGACCAATGTTACAGAATATCTAATGTGAATGGGATCAATATTTTTCTTATATTGGATTGATATTATCAATATTTTGTTATAAATTTCATGCGGCTATCAAATCCAAACACCTGAACAGATGAATGTGAAAAAACATTAAAATACTTTATGGTAATGTTTTTTAGTGAACCTATTCTTAGACTACCCTATAGTGGGAAACAATTTTTGAAATATAGTTATGCATCAACAGACACATTTGGATGAATTCTCATGAAAAATTACATTGTGGTAGCATATCAATCACACTAATTTAATGTTTTTGAAAAAGATTATGCAACTCACAATCTATAGATTGTATCAAGATTTTTTTACATTAAAATTATAGAGGAATTATCTTTATGGTCAAAGGTGTGATATATATACTAATTATAATATATTAATATATATATTCACAAATATGGAGTTGAATATGAACTAAATAATATGGTTTATATGGATTAATTATTATTACTACTCAACATATCCCTATCACTAGGAAGGTGAAGAAGTTAGTTGGTGCTCTGGGTTGGAAGGATTATGTTGGCTTATCCTTGATGGGGATATAAAGTTATAAAATATTTATGTATTTGTAGATGATATTCCTTGAAAAACATAAAGAAAGGGGATAAATAATTTATCTCATAAATGAATATTAAATATTTTATCAATGTACATATTAAGGAGGAACATAATTATTATGTTGAGCTATAATCAAAGTTAAGGAAGGCCCTGAAGTTCAGCCATTAAAATGACATAATGATTAATTTCATTCCCCAAATATATATCCCTTAAATAATAGAATTAAGGAAGGATATATTAGAAAAAGAACATATATCATCATTCTCATCCATGTTGGTTGAAAAAGGATGTATAATGATAAAAAAGAGTAATAATGGTGGTAAAACATAAAAAAAGATATTTTATATTATGTATCATGATGCCTAGTATGTCACAATGTTAATGATGAATGTCAAAAGTATAAGAACATTATGCAACCATTACCCATGCCTATATAGAAATGGGAAAACATCACCACGTATTTAATAATAGGATTCACCATGGAATCTAAAGGCCATAAAACCATTTGGCATATATTCAATTGTTATATGAAATAAAAAAATTTCATTATTATCAAATAAAATTTATCACTTTAACAACTTTCCTAGATATACATTAATTATGTGGTAATGTTTCATAGAATAACTCTCTCGATTATATCTAATCAATATATAATGCTTACCTTGATGTTATGAAGAATTATTTAGCAAGGATTGAATATGTAATTGAATATTATCATTGTATATCATCCTCAAATAGCTGATCAATCATAGTGGATCATTCAAACTATAAAATAAATTCTTTTATCTTTCTATATGGATTTCAAAGGTGATTGACATCAATACCTTCATATAGATAAACCATATTATAATAATATATTTTAATTGATTCTTTTGATGGCTCTTTAGAAATCCCTCTATTAAAACACGTTAAGAACTCTAACATTCTTGGATTAATTTGTGGAAATAATTCTATTAGTACCCAAGATAAATAAAGAAATAGAAGAAATTTTTAATGTCATTCAATAGAATATAAATGTAGTTCAAATTAAATAATAATGTTATGTTGACAACCATCATTGAAATATTAATTTTGAAGATAGTTATATGGTATTCATTTTAATATATCATTGTATTAATTTTATGATATTTGGAATGAATGGAAATTAGACCCCTAGATACATATGTAACATTGAGGTTCAGGGTCATATCAGAATAATAGCTCCTCAAATGGAACATCCTCAAAACATATCTTATGTTAATTATGTATTTCATGTATCTCATTTATAGATTTACATAGATGACCATTTATATGTAATGAATATAGAGTGGGTACATATGGAGGATGATCTATCAAATAATGAACAACCATTGGTTATTTTTTATCAAAGAGATAAGGATATTTGAAAAAAACCACCCACATAGTCAATTTTTTTTGGATAAATTATAAATTTAAAGAAGATATATGATAATATAGTGAGATTTGATAGATGTATCTTTATTTTTTTTCACCAGAGTAATCCTATTTTGAGAGAGAAATTTGATTATGGGGTAGAATGTAACACCCTATGATTTCAGAATAAATTTTCCTCTTATAAAAATTAAATATGTTTGATATATTATTATGAAAACAATAATTATCTTTAATGAATAACGAGAATAATTATCAGATTTATAAAACAATTTATTTTTATAAAAAATGTATAAATTTAATTAAGAAAAAATAGCTTAAATTCAATAGAAACTATTTTTTAAAGTTTTGTTAAATAATAAATTTTTATTAAATTTAAGACTTTTTAGGAATGATATAAAAAATATTTATTTATTCAATAATAAAATAAGTTAATAAAAAAATGTAATTATTATTTAGTTATATTAAATTCTATACTAATAATTCATGGCTAAATGAAAATATTTTCATACAAAAAATGTTTTATTCATATATCACTTTATTTAAAAGAACATTTTCTAAATTTTTAATTTAACATTATTGTATTTTTTTATAAATGTATAAAATTTCATGATAATTTATAAATTTATTATAAATTTTCCAAATGTAATTATAAAAAAATTGTTTTTTAAAAACTATATTATTAATACCATTTTATGTTTCTTAATGTATTTTTACCATAATAAAATATATTAATCACTATTGATGTATTTCATTAATTAAATTTGAATAAATAATATATAATAAAATGAATTAACATATATATAATAGTTTTTTTGTGGGAAATGAATAATAATAGAATCATTATATATATAAATATATATTTTTAAAAATTGTTTCTACACCTTTTGTTCGTGGATGTTAAAAATAAATTCATGTCCCATAAATTTAATCTAATTTGTTTTTCTATTTTTTAAACATAATGAAAAAAATTATATGGTCAATTTCAGTTCTGGTCATAAAAATAAGTTAACTAATTAATAATATATCCACTATGGTGAAATTTAAATGTTTTGGATGGTTAAACTAAGAGATAAGGCCAAACAATACCCCTAAAACATGTCTAAATTTGATTGGATAAGTTTATTTAAACCCTTATTTATCTTATATTTAATAATATATACATTTTTAACTTTTATTTTGGACAAACATTTATTAGATTTAAATTTTCTTAATATTTAAAAGGGTTCCACTCCTCACTCTTATTAAGGGGACCCTCTTATCCTCACTTAATCACAGTATTTAACCACATTATCCAATGTAATCTATACAAATATAAAATTTTGAATATCCTACCTTGTTTTAATATGGGTTTGTCTCACCAAATGACTAACTCATGAAATATTAAGGATAAATCCCATGTAGGATTACCAATGAAGATGTAATTGAATTGACTTAGTTATTTAAAGTTTTATCCTTCTTTTATGCCCACCAAATCTTCTATTACCACTTAATAATAAGTTAATAAGTATCATTAGTATATTGAAATGTTATTATGTTGAGTGAATAATACTTTTCTACCTTATTTCTCTCTAGTTGAAAATGAAAACCTTTCTCATCCGTACATGAAGACTACAACCTCAAAAAAGAATTGCATTTAATTTCTCATCAACACCTATAATAGTTAGTTATAAATATATATTTATGTAATAAATAAGTAATTTATGAAATAATTATTTTTCTATAATGATAAATTATTATATAATATCCTCCCCCCATCCGTTGTAAAATGGATTCATTGGTCATATGTACTTGCATACTACTACCTCCATAAACGACATATACCATTTCGTATAACCACAAAAAATGGTAGGTATAAAAGTGTATATAATAAATAATTATGATATTATTTACATGATTAATATTATATAAACATGAACAAGGTTAATGTTCTGGATCGTTCAAACCAAAAAATGCATGGAAAATGGAACAGTTAAGACCCAAATACCAACATTATCAACGATTTATTACTAAATAGGTAATAATAAATAATGATTAAATGTTATCTACTAATATATATAGATATATTTTTAATATAGTTTTATAGTAATTTCAAAACTATTATATGGTAGGTTAGATCATATTTAACTAATAATAAAACTAAGGTAAGAGTTTATGATGCAAAATAACTTTTAATTGATATGATTCATATTTAAATATATTTTTAAAAAATTATATTCTATATATCTCTTAAACCCAATCCATTTTATTCCCCTATTTTAATTATTTTATTTGAATCACTTATTTTAATTTCATTCCCCATTGGTTCAAAAACCAACTGAACATAATGCTTATAAAATATGTCAATCTTATCTCCTCTTTTATTACGTGAATCATTTTCTTCCAGAACTAAATTATTTACAATTTTTCAAGAATATTATTTACTTTTTCCAAAAAAAATTATGGTCATTTTCAATTATTATTGAATTTATTTAATTTTTTATAGTAATCATTTTCATGTGTTCAATATTAGTTTTTTACATATTCTTTAAAAAGGTGTGAAAATAATGTTATTAACCACTCCTTTCTCAACCATCATAATTACTATTCATTATAATGATTAATTTCCATGTTTAAATTGTCTTTAAATTGTCTTTGGATGAAAATTAATTCCCAAAAAATTACATAATGAAAAGGTAATTTTTTCTTTTTTTTAAAAGCATATTTCTAGTTATTTTAAAAAAGTGTTTCTAATATATGACATCATCCTTAAACGATCATAATTTTTCAACGAGAATATAAACTAGTAATATCATAAAAAGACATTTATTTTAATGGATTATGATAATTATATAGGAAAATAATTATAAAAACTATTTATTCTCAATGAGTTTATTATTATTTGAAGGAATGATTAATGGTTTCTTGTTATTATATAATATATATGAATATTTTTACTATATGGGATAGATAGGCATGTTTAGGCCCTCTAATATATTTGGTAATTTTTTGTATGTCATGATCTTTAAAGGTTACATGTATGGTTATCCAAATATAAAGAGGGTACATGAGTGGTTATCCTAAGCCCTATAAGGTATATGAGTCATTATCCCAAGCCTGTAATGTAATAAATTTGTTGATGGGTATCCTTGATATATGATTTCCATATATATTTTTATGTTAAAATATTAAGACATATTCATATACCAATATTATTTTTTCATGGTTAATGATTCTTTAATGTTTCACACACTTATGAATCATTTATTATCTTGTGATGATTTTCTATTTCATGACTCATGATATGATATTTATGTCAATTGATATGATATTTACATTCAAAATCAATTATTATCATCTTATTACTACTTATGAGCAACAAAATGTTATCACATATATTTACCCTTTTTGATCATCTAATCTCACCCAATAATTTGATTCCATTTCCCATGGTTTTGAAGAAGGATATTATGTATGATAATTAAATAAGGGTTTCATGAGAGAAGAATGCTTATGAGAATTTTTTTAATTTTTCATAAATTAGTTGGTTATATATTAGGTATCCAAAGACAAAATTATTTTATAGTTCTCATGTGTGAAATATTATTACTTGGACAAAGTGTGTTTGGGTGGAATTTGATTTTAATATATACAAATTTTATTGATTTAAATATTATTTAATTTTATTGGAGAAGTTTATGAGAAGATAAAGTGGAATAATAATTTTTTTTAAGGAAGTTATAGGAATATTCATTATGGAGAAGTATGTTAAAGTTACATAACCAAATCAGATGATTCAAATCCATTGCTAAAATTAACTAACATCATGATTATTTTCATGATCCAAGAAAAGAGTTCACACATTTTTAAAATGTAATAAAGGTATGTGATATTATACAAAAGAAGAATATTGATTTTTCTTTATAAATATTTTGTATAGTGATTCCACAAGTTCATAAAATGTTCCATGGTCGGAGAAACCAAAATAAATTTCTAAGAAGAAAGTGTTGAAAATTTTAGATATACATATTCCATGGTGCAGGAAGTCGATTTCTAATATCAATGAATATTAAAAAAATAAAAATTCTATAGGAAAATGATTCTTGAATTTTTGATTCTTGAAACAATTTCTACTAAAGGTAATTATATGGATAAGTACATCAGTTGAAGATATATCAGATGGATATACATTGTATAAATTCTTATAATTTCATCAGATAAATATTTATGTGGTTATTAAACCAAGTTATATGAAAATAATATTATATAGTTAATTGATCATATTGTGAAAACATCGATCCATCCGAAAAAAAATTCATAGGTCTATAAGACATATAATGTTTTCAAAGAGAAAGGGTCAAAGAAAATCTAAGAAAGTTTTACCAGACTAAGTCATCATAACAAAACAAAGTGAAGAAAATTATGTTTCATGATCAGAAAAAACCAATATTATATTAATTTATCATGATTTAATCAGAAGAATATCCACCCTAATAGAGATTTAAGTAATCATTTAATAACCTTCTAGATCCTCAATGATTTTCTGATTTTGAAGATAGTCATTCAATGTTTTAATATTTTGTTTTGGTTAAGGGAGTTTTCAAAATTTCATTAACTCCATGTTTATGGAAGTTTAAAGGATGCAGAAGATTTCATGAAATATAAAGGGTATTCGAAAATATTCTAGGAGAGTTGATAAGTATTCTATTGAAACCCAACTGGGTATGATAATTTAATTTTTAGTTTCATTGAGTGTGAAAGTGAAATTGGTAAAAAAATATGATAGTTTGATGTTTTTGAAGAATGTTGACATTCCAACAAAATTTTATATTCAAGTTGATGTTTAGTTACCGGATGAACTTCCATCCATTGGAGAAGAAATTGAGAAACGAGATTTAGTTTCTACTCAGTTGAAATAAGAAGAGTGTAGGGCCATAATTGATTCATTTGATGTATATCCATTAGACAAAGTCATCGTATAGATTTACTCTAAAAATTGAAAGGATAACTAGAGTGTATTGAGGAGTTTTAGATAGAGAACAATTATATTGAGCCATCAGATAGAGGAAATCATAACGAAGTCATCATAGGAACATTTTCTAAATATTATATTTTTTGATGTTTTGAAAAACCCAGATTGAGAATATTTGGTTCTACAAAATATCAAAATGGGGTTTATAAACCAATATAATTTTAATATGATTGCTGAATATCCTGAGAATTTTATAATGTATAAGGTTATGTAACTTACTTTTGGGGGAAGAGAAGACATTCATACAATATTTCAAAAAAGAATATGTAATGAGCCTATAAAAAAAGGGGTATAACCATTTGCTAAAATGAATTATTGGATGGGGGCATAACCGTCTATGATTCTGTTGATATAGTTACAATAGTTGGGGGTATCAAAAACAATGGAGAAAGATATTATTATTGTTGGATTGAACTATGGTTGGCTAGAGGATGAATACTGGGGGGTATAACTGGCTATTTATAGTGCCTTTTCTACCCTCAAAGAATTTATTAAAAGAATCAATTATAGGTGGATAATGAACATGGAAAGGATTTAATATTCATACAAAACCTCTTAATTATTATGTGCTAGCCTATCTTTATATTTGTTGTATAAAATGGTGATGTTGATATTAATATTTTTTTGGATTTTAACTAAAATAATTTTCCATAGGAATAGAATGTTTCCTTATGATGTTGTGAAAATATATTATAAATGAAATTGTGATCACTAATTCACCCTCTCCCCTTACCATTGATATCATATATCAATACAACATAACTAAAACTTGTAATAGAGGGTTGGTATCCTCTAAAATATACAACTATAATAATATATTATTTCAATTCAGTGAAAAATAGTGGTGTTCTTATTTTGGATGAGAGAAACTATCATAGTATGAACAATAGGATGTTACACTATCAAATACCTCTTGGCCTTTAAGTTAGAGATGATGTAACAGTGGTATTTCTTCTATCTAATGATGTTTTTTTTATTTTTATTAATATGATAAATTTAGATGTTGGTGGAAAATCTTAGTATTCCATTTGATAAATCTTATACAAATTTTTTCTAAAAATATTACGGGGGTTACAAAGGCTTATAAAATTTAGGATAATTTGAGAAATGGATCTAAAGGAAATGATTATGTTAATAAATCTATGATACAACTATAGAGGAAAATATATAAAGATGTTTAGATGATTGATGTAAAAATTATTGATGGATAATTTTAATCAGTAACTAAGATTTTTAGAAATATTAGAGGTTTTTGTTAGAGG
Source organism: Viscum album (assembly GCA_963277665.1). Classification (NCBI taxonomy): domain Eukaryota; kingdom Viridiplantae; phylum Streptophyta; class Magnoliopsida; order Santalales; family Viscaceae; genus Viscum; species Viscum album. The sequence continues at coordinate 1,529,386,363 of OY728131.1, read as the reverse complement.
ATATAATATTATACAATTGTTAAAAAATTTAAAAGAAACATTATTGATAGATTTGATTCCAAAGTATCAGTTTTTGAAGATCATGAATATTTATCTTCGGGTAAGCTTTTGAATATTCTCCTAATATATGATATTAGGAAAAGCAATAGTTTTTAAGAAGAAGTATATGAATGATATGACATTCAAATATTTTTTTACAAGAAATCTCGGAGATAAATAAGATGAATAAGAATGAAATAATTCATATGCAGAACAAGATAAATAATATTTCAACATAATCATTGGTCCTCAATCTAAAAAACAAAAAAAAGGTAAATTGAAAATTCCAACGAAAGAAATTATATCAAACATTATAATTATAATAGAAAAGGAAAAATTGTTCTCGATTTTTCAAATAATAGTTATGTTGATTCTAATTCAAAATAAGAGGTTAAAAATTAATTGAAACAAAAGTTGAAGAAAAATAAGGAAAAAATTTCTAACTATAAGAAGAGCAGTTTTTGATGTATAAGAGATCAAGATGATTATTCACCCAATAATGAATTTTATCATCATGTCAAATTATTTTCTTGAGTTAGAAAAGGACGTGATTTATTAGACAATGATTAGGATGGTGAAGATATAACAAAATTGTGTTGATACAGAAAAGAAAATTTTAAAGAAGCACTTCAAAAAAATTTACAACTCAATAAAGAAAGAAAAAAGACAAAAAATGACGTCAATAAAATATCATTTCAGAATGGTTAGAGAATAAAAAATGACGATATTAACCTAAATGTTATTTGAGTTTAAAAATTAAAGTTATTGAGTTTGAATGGAAACTAAAATATAATTAATAAAAATAATATGGTGATGAGAATCTAAAATGTACGCAACTACACTTGTTGATGGAAGTTAGCAGAACATGTTGAATTTGGATAAACTTGAATAAATGATTAATATTATTAAATAATGATGGTTTGAAAATAATAATATTTATTAGAAACACGTTAAATGTTTCTTACAACACAAAATGATTTAATAAATATGATAGTAGTGTTGAAAATTGTAGTTGATTCTAGAGGTGAAACTTCTAAAGATGGTGAAATGAAGGGAAAATAAAAGTAGGCTATTTCTATTCCTAAAAAATAAAAATTTATATATTCATTTACTATAAATACATGTAGAAAGTTAATATTTTAAAAATTCATCATTCACTAGGAAATAGTGGAGTTATTCAAGGATGTATCTCTCTAAGGAATAATTCCCATAGTTTGTGATGTAAAAATATCAACAAAATTTAGATAAATTGTACTATCAGTTTGAATGATCAATTTTTTATGTCACTACTAGTGTTTTTGAGTTTCTTATCATTGAGATTATTCATAATGGTACTACATGTCTCTACAATAAAATAGGTTTGTTTAGCGACCCCGACTATAGTATCCCAAAGCTGTTGCCTTCATTATTATTTTGACATAAGATGTATGACCCCAGAATGCCCTGAGGGGGGGGGGGGGGTGAATCAGGATGTAACCTTTTCCTTTTAATATTATGGATCTTATTACCAAATTGGTACGAACTCATTAAACTAGTTTTATGGATTCAATCAGCAGTCAGAAATTCACATGTAGAGAGACAATACAACAATTTTACTTGGTTCACCACTAAGGGCTAGTCTAAGAAGCATACACCGACAGTGTGTCAGTCATACATAAATCAACTATTATTCAATATATTTGGAATAAAAAAGTTTGGTCATAGTAATTCTATTCCATGCACACTACCATTACATTATTTTAGGGATAAATCAATGCACCTTTCAGAATAGTTCCGTAAACTCCCCCTAGCTCACTACTATGAGAGAATTCTTACGTAGTTTATCGACTTGAAGGTAGATTAAATAGATTTTCATTGAAGTCTTTGTCTATGAATAGTATTAAACTCTACTTAAAACTTTGTCTGGAATTGATACACTTTAAATCCCTTCCCACTTCAAATTTTTGTTTAATAGTGTCTTTTCGTGAAGCTCCTTCACAAAGCTCATTACCATCACAAAGATCACTTCCTTTGCAGAACAAAATTTCTTTACGAAGAACCCCTACCTTCATGGAACAAACTCTTTTTTTAGGCTCAATGATTAAATGAGAAATATCCTATCATCACGAATCAACCTTTGATCAAAATAATTTCCCTCAGTCAAGACCTATTGTATTTTTGTGATGCTCTAGATCTCATAGAACCCCATATTCATGGTGTTCCCTTAGCTTCAAAAAATCAGCGTATTTTTATATTTTCCTTGAAAAACATTGTTAGAATGAAGTGGTGTTAGCCTCATATTTATAGGCTCATCCATTCGTGAATCTCCACCACCTATTAACAGATTTTCATTGAAAAACATTGTTAGAATGAAGTGGTGTTAGCCTCATATTTATAGGCTCAGCCATCCGTGAAGCTCCACCACCTATTAACAGATTTTCTAAATCATTCAAAAACATATTCACGTAGATCCTTATATCATGAAGCTCCTTGGAAAGTTTCTATTTGTGATGCTCATTATAACCACATAGCTTTCCATCAAACCATCCCATGCTGTGATGATCCATTTATCATAATCAAAGAGATTAGCATCACCGTTTGCGATACCCTAATGATTATTCATTCATTATGAATGTTTCTATTGTGTAGATCACTTTCAACAGTCATTGATCATTCACAGAACACAATTCGTGAATACCATATTTAAAAAAGTAATGCCTTTTCCATATTTTCATAAAGCCTTCAAGGAGATCCACTTTTCATGATTTAATCCATCCTCCAAATTTTGGACCTCAAAATGTGGAAAACATTGTCAAATGACACATCCTTCAATACTATTGTCATATTGAAATATAAGATCTATTTCTTTTCAAAATCATTTATCTTGCATGTGATAATTGACAACAAACACAAAACATACTATATTTCTAGCAAATAAAAGCCCTGGTTTGAATAATATCTCCCATTAGGTGTGTTGGGAATCTTCAAATAAATTTAATGAAGCACCAGCTACTATCAAAACCGGATATGCAAGAAACAACTCATCCAACACTCTAAGTATATGTGAGAAATGATCGGTGTAGAAAATAAGAGGAGCATGAATTGGGTTCTCATGCCTTGGAATTATTAAAGATTTCCAAGCTAAGAACTGATAGTTTCCTCATAATACCTTATTGTTTTCTCCATTATCATTCTCCACCTTTGTAACTCATAATTCTACCTTTTTTTAACTCATTAAAATTTTCAATTCAATATTCTTATGCAACTAGAAAACCATAAATTTTTCATTCTCATTTTCATTATCCACTTTTGTACAATTGAATTTATCCATTCTCCCCTGTTGAAAATAAAACCAAATAACCTAAATTTGAATTTTAGAGCTCAAAATGTACTCCCCCTGGATCATATCTCCCTCATAAACATGCATCACTTACACACTAAAAAATTAAAAAGTTAACATAATTGGGGAGAGGGTAACATTAATAACCTCATCATGCATTGAGAGATGATATATGATTTCAATGTGTTTCATACAAGAATTCTAAATAGGATTCATCATAAGATCCATCATGTTCTTGTTGTCATAGTGAATCACCATTGACTATTTCAACTCATCTCTAATATCAGTCAGTTGTTTCATCATCAATAATATCTGAGTGGAAGGAATTGTAGAAAAGATATAATCAACTTCAATAGTACTAAGAGAAGTAATTTTCTATTTCTTACTCAACAATACCACACATTTATTTCCAATAAAAAATGATACACCACTTGTGGACTTTCTATAAAAAACATCTCTAGCCCAGTCAACATCAAAAAATCATGTTAGTTCACTATCACTTCTTGCAACAAAGTATAAGCCATAATTGTGAGTACTGTGAATGTACCTCATGATTATTTTCAATACCTCCATATGTTCTTCATTTAGATTACATTGAAAGTAGGTCACTAAGAATGTTGTATAGAAAATATCATGTCATTTCACAATCAACAAGCTTCTAATGATTATCCTATACATTATAGGATCTATAGATGACCCATCTAAATGCTTTCCCTGTTTTGTCCCTACAACAATCAGAGTTGAAATTGGTTTGGATTCATGCATATTGATTTTCTTCAGAAACTCTTTGACATACATTACATGAGAAAATAAAATTTTATTCCTTACTCTGAATCAATTATATCCCCAAGAAGTATGAGATTTCACTAATAATATACATTTCAAATTCTAATTTCATGTGAATGGAAAATTCATCAACTAATCCTTATTTTTTTTTTTGAATTTTAGTTTCTTCAGATAGTTATCCAGTCAATAATACCATGCATCTAGGGACATCTACAGACCATAGGGGACATTCATTAATCTTCAAACATTTTCTTCATCATTTCAAATAAAAAATCATGTTGGTTTTTTAATTTATACTTATTCTTAAATAATTTCATTTAAGAAATTAGTTTTGACATCCATATGATAATCTTTGTATCCTCTTTGGATTTCCATAGAAATGAAAATCGTGATTGACTCCAGTCTTGCCACTGAGGAAAATGATTCTTCAATATAAACACCATAAATATCTGAAAAACCATTACACAGAAGATGTGACTTGTTTCTAATCAAATTTACATTCTCCTATGTCTTTTTTGGTGTGATTTATTACATAATTATATTGGTTTGATCAATTTATTCTCTTATGTTTCTCCCATGAGGTTCAGATGAATTTTATTCAGCCATCATTTATTCTTCTAATTATTCTTCTGAATCATATTATTTATGTCAACCCATAATATTTTAAAAGTCTTCCACTATTTGAACATCTTATTATGCCCCTTGACCATTTATCATGATACATGAAAATCCTTTTCCAATGAAATGGTCTTCAAGAAATTTTCAGAATACTTAGGTTTGATAAAAACTGAAATAATAATTCTGGAAGCTTCTTCATTATTCAACATTTATCTCCTCCTTAAGAGAAATAATTCTCAATATATTCATAATTGTGAATCTTATCAAGAATGGATTTCAATAAATTATAGTATGGATAAAACACCAGAATGGTTTTTCAACATGTGACTATCCACTTTGGAAAACTTTCACATCATCACCCAGGATAATCTTATTAAACAATTTTTCTCTAAGAAACCATAAATAGAATAAATCCATGATGGTACCTTATTTGTCATAATTTTCTAGAATAGAACATATTTATATTTAAAAAAACGACCCTCCATAATATATGTATTTAAATAATTAATTGAGGAATCAATCAAAGATGGTGACTTATTCAGATTGGCTATCAAGAATTGACTACCCTATCTGCTTCTCAGGTTCCTCCCCTGATAACTTTCATCACCTTAAATTCCCTACATTATCATCATAAATACAATACACTAAATATTAATGGAATAAGGTGGGTTATTCTTACTTCATCAATATGAACTACAAAGTTGAGATGATCTTCTCAAAAATGGTTCTCCATTTGATATATTCTTAATGCTTGAACATGTAAAAATATGTTCTGATTTATTATTTCATGGCATGAATCTATTCACATTATCTTTTGATTTATGTGGAGAATTTTTATTCTTAACAACATTCATGGCTAATAAAATCTTACTACTCTTAAGGAATACTTCTTTCACTAGTATTATGGTTAAAAATCCATTTGAAATGTAACCATAATTTATGCATCTCTCACACATATCTTCTTTATCACATGCATTTCCCTTTTTTTAAAATCTTTGGAACATTGTCTTTATCATATGGAATCTTTTATTTTACTTTTGTACCAGCCTTGGAATGTGCATCTTCAAGTTTCCTCATTCTTTACAAATTTTATTACCAAATAACTGACATGTCATTAAGAACTATTACAGGAAGTTTGGATCTTCCACATAGGTTCTTCTAAGTGTTATTCATCTTAGTTTTTCTCCTGGATTCACTACCATTCATGTTCTTGGATTTAGAATCAATGGTCTTCTCACAATACTTCATTGATAACTTCTTGGAAGGATTTATGTTCCCAACATTCTTTTGATTTACTACCAAGGTTTATTCTTTATTCCAAGACAGATTTTGTAATCTTATTTTCTTATCATATTTGGATACATATTCAGATGATAATTTACCATCTTTGTTTCCACTTCTATTGTATACCTCACATATTTTATCATGCATTATAGATCTGTTTATAGTAAACAGATGCTTATAGACCTATGGATGTTTCCTTTTTCATATCTGGATTTTTCCCCCATGATATACGCATCCTTTTTGATTTTACATTTATAGGACTGTACCAATAATTTAATACATAATTCCTAAATTTGTTGTAACACCAACATTGACCCAGAAACCATGATCTCTTTATATCCTTTGTATAAGGTTTTGGACCTTGATAATGAATTTTTGTGATCTTTGTGGTTAACTTGATTCTATACTCTTTTTCTAATCCACCATAGTCATGGTGGTAGGTTTCTTATATCCTTTATTCATCCATAATTATTTATTATTTTTCTCAAAACTTGTACTCTTAATGACAATAGGATTATAGGCATTAACACAAGTTATTTTAGAAGGTACCTATTTCTTCTCAGCTTCTTGAGATATATTATCAAAATATTCCATGATCTTCTTATCACATGTTGAAGGTCTATCAACTTTAGAATCCTCCAATGAGTATTGAATAGAAATAAAAACCTTTTCATTATTCTGTGAAGTCTCAATATAGGTCTTCTCAATACTGAAAAAATGAGCTTCCAAATCTAGACATTTCATATTGAGAGTGATTTTCTGATATTAAATCATAATCATCTTTTCTTCACAAACCTTATTCATCCTAACAACTTCTTCTTCATGCATATTAAATTTATTCTGAATCAATGAGTCATGTTCCCAGATCTTGTTGAAAATTTCATCCAATTATAAACCCTTGAAATCAGTTCTATTTTTAAATTTCTCTTTAAATTCATGGATATTTTTATCAATTGACTTTTTGAATCCATCTTTCTCTTCAAATTATTTGAGGTATTTTGAGAAACTTATTTCATGTTCATTATGTTCTACTTCATAGGTTCCAACCTATTTAAAGATATTTAAACATTTATGATTTTTTCATTGAAATCCCATTTCCATCCAATCAGATTCTCCTTCCAGTTGGGTGATCTCTACCTGCATACATTGAAAGATTATAAAAACAAATTCGAATCTTTATTTGGGAATATGATGCAAATATTTTCTTAATATATCAATTCCAAATTCTTGTCAGGTTTTAGATTGATCAATATCTCCACCTGTGCTAGGATATTTATTTTGAGGAAAAAATTCAAAGGTGATAACACATACCTCCTGATAAATTGATAATTTTGACTCACATGAGGTAGTAGTGTTTTCCTTTTCATTAGTGGAAACCTGATTCAGCTACTCTACAACATCCAAGCCTCATATATCTTTATTTTTAGAAAGATGTGGAGAACTATATACTACATCTTCATTAGACAATACAGACTTCTTTAATTATATTTTCTCTTACTTTTTCTTATTCATCATGGTCTTGGTGGATATAAACATCTTATTAGAGATAACAAGATATTCATCAAAACTGAACATAATTGTTGACTTAGGAAAGAATCTAAAATCTTCAAAAGAGAATATATTTACTTTATACTATCCCACAAATGTGAACCTTATCTCTGATACCACTTGTATGACCCAAGAACACCCTAAGAGGGGATAGGTGAATCAGAGTTTTAACTTTTTATTTTAATATGACAGATCCTGTTCCCACATTGGTAGGAAATCACTAAAACTGTATGATGGATTCAATTAGAAATCATAAATTCACATGTAGAGAGACAACAAAAAACTTTTATTTGGTTCACCACTAATGGATGGTCTAATGAGAATATACCGACAGTGTGTAGACCATACCTAAATACACTATTCTTTATTAGTTGTGGAATATCTATGTTTGGTCACATTCGCTCTGTTCTAGACACACTAACTTTACAATATTTTAGGACTAGATCAGTGCATCCCTCAAAACACTTTCATCAACCCCCTAGATCACTATTGTGAGAGATGTATTACTCAGTTTGTCAGCTAGAAGATCACTTCAATAGATTGACATTGAAGTTTTTGACTCTAAATAGAATGATAATATACTTAGAACATTTTATTGAATTTAAGTACTTGATATCCCTGGACAATTATACCAAATGTTCAATACTACCTTTCATGAAGCTCCTTCACAAAGCTGAGTACCTTCGCGAAGCTCATTTCATTCAAGGAACAAACTATCTTCGTGAATCACCCCTCCTTCATGGGATAAACTCCTTCACAAAGCTTACATATTCAATATGGAATACCCTATCATTGTGAAACACCCATTCATCAAAATCATTGTCATCAGTCAAGACTTATAGTCTTTTCATGATGCTCAAGTTCGCATAGAAAGATGGATTCGTGAAAAAACCATAGCTTCAAGAAATTAGAGTGTTTTAAGATTTTCCTTGAAAAACAATATTATAATGAAGTGGGGTTATCATTATATTTATAGGTTTGTCCATTCTTGATGCTCCCCCACCTCTTAGTGGATTTTCCAGATCATTCAAAAACTTCTTTGTGTAGCTCCTTCTATCGTGAAGCTCCATGAAAATTTTCTATTCACGATGATTGTCATAACAACATAGATTTACATCAAACCATCACAAAACATGATTCTACAATTCTCATAATCATGGAGATCACTGTTACCATTCATGATTATTTAATTATTCATCATTAGTGATGATCGTTGCTGTCACGAAGATCACCGTCAACTTTCTTTAGTCCTTCGTAAAAACAATTCGTGAACCAAAATTTGTGAATCCTATATTCGTGAAACATATTCCTTTTCTATATTTTCATAAGGCTTTAAAGGATATCAACTTTTCATGATAAAATATATCCTACAAAATTTGGACCCTAAAAATTTTGCAAAACCTGGAAAATGATGCCACCTTCAATACTATTCTCAATTTAAACTATAAGATCCCTTTCCTTGAAAAACCCATGATCTTCCATGGGAGGATTGATAACAAACATAAAATAAACTCCATTTTCAGTAAATATCAGCCTTTTTCAAACATATGATTCAAGAAATCATATCTTGAAGGAATTATTAGTTTAATAGTCTTTCTAAACTAGATATATACTTGAGTATTGCATTACATTTGAAAACAAAAATTACAACATATTTTTTTTGAGAATATATTTATTAACTATAGAAGATAATATAATATCAATCATAGTACACTTCATTGATTCTTTGTAAATGAAATAAATAAGTGCGATCTCAAATGCTCACTAATAGTTAAGTACAATATAAGAAATTATAATTCAATAAGAATAAACATGGAATGTTAAATAATTGAACATACACAACATTTAAATAATTTGACAATCATAACTAGATAAGGAATATTCGTTATAGAATGGTAAATAAATTAACACATATTCCATTTAAATCAATAACCTAACCATCATAACTAGATAAGGCATAATCAATATGGAAATCAAAATAAATGAAAACATATTCCATTTAATCAATAAACTGAGAATGAAATGAATACATAGATAATATCATTGAGAAAATATCAATGATAAAAATAATTCAATTCCTAATGAATGAAAATTTTAATTATTGGATGTCATGATCTTAGGAGTAATGATAAATCTACCGTCAAGATCTTTACTCAAAATAGTATAAATCTTATGGGAAGAAACCCATTTAACTAATTTTAGACAACTGATTCATCTCATAATGCTACTAATGCATTTATGGTCCATCTATAATTATGCCCCACCCATGTATGCACATTTAAATTATTCCTCATATATCAAATAATTAATTTATCAAATTAACAATGTTCCTTATCCCAAAATATCCTTATGGTGTAAAGAATGAAAATTTATCAATATTTACCAAATAAAAAATAACATTTAATATATATAACTTTATTTATAAATGATATATGTTTTAATAAATAAACATATCAATGAAAAATTATAAGGATATTTAGGGTAATTTTAATTTCCAATGATCATAGGAAAGAGAATATTTTAAGGGAATGTTAATGAATACAAAATTAAACCAAGAAAGGAAATGTCAATATATTACTTGGTCAAATTGATAATAAACTATACATAACAAGGATAAAGACAAAATCAATTCAATATATACCCCTTAGATTATGTATAAATAGTTTTTTATTTATATATATAAGTACCATAAACAAATATTTAAAAAAATTATTGGGGAATATTTCCTATTGAATTTGAAAATTGCTTTTTAAAACTAAAAGTTAAGAATTTTTTTGAAAATAATATTTGAAAATTATAAGGGAAGATTTAAAAACATAGAGTTCTCATGATAACTGGAAATTCTATACATGAAGAGATGTTAAAACAATTTTACCTTTCTATTTTTTAGTAAAATCCAAACATTCCATGTTTTGAAAATTATATAAAGATTCCTCTAAAAACTATAGTGACCCAACCCCTGTATCCTAGAGTTGGTGTCTACTTTATTACATGGTATTAAGATACATAGAATCTCACCAAAAAGGCAAAATATTTTAGGTTTATTGTAATACTAGATACATATTTTAATTTCACATATATTTGAAAAAATAAAATAAAAAAAGTAATTTATTTTATACCTCAATTATCCCACTTTTCCTATCCCTATATATCAATAATGAAAATCTCTCTAGTATCCTAGGGAAAATAAAACATAAGAAAGGGTTAGACTCATATTCTCAATAAGGGTTAGCATATATTGGAAACTATAAATAAATAAGGAATAATCAATATAGAATGGTAAATAACTAAAACAAATTCTATTTAAACAATAACATGAGTTAATTTGGTAGTAATAAGTGATGATCAAATAATTCCATATTAATAATCACATGAGCATAAAACTTAACCATGGATATTATAACTATTCAAATTATCACATGGAATACCAATAATAGAATTCATAATGTTGGAATACATAATTATAAAAATCTAAAACAATCCATTGAGGCTCTATTCCAAGGCATCTAATACCATAAATTCCTTATCCCAAGACACTTAATAACATAGAGGTGTTGTGGAATAAATTTATATAAATGGGTAAGACCTCGGCCAAAACCCAATATAGATTGTCTCATGAGACCTTCTGATACATCAAGGGGCTATAATAGGACCCAAACATCACATAAAAAGTCCAATTAATACTACATATGAATGGGTTGTAACAAAACCAATATAAAAATTACTATTGTAAAACTAGGATAAAAATCATAACAATTAACAAATCAATAAACATAATAAAAAACATCCGTAGTAATATGAATGGTATCAAACTGGTAAATCCCAAGTCAAAAAAATCATAAACCATCCAATTAATAATAAGGATGATATAATTATAACATATCCCTAGTGGATCATATTTTCACTTTAGGGGTTATATCATAGATGAATATAAATACCATAAAAGAACGTTAAAAATACCTTGGAGGAGATTAACCTTTTCATTTTGAAAATACCCTTTTAAAATAAAAGTTTTTAAAGATATTTTTAAAACACTATTCATTTAAAAGAACATTTGAAATATTTTAAACTATTTTCTGAAACATTGATTATTCCTGATAGTGGAAAACTTCATTCTTCCACAAATGTTATAGAAAATATTCCTTTAATATTTTTGATAAAGGAGACACTTGAATTATTTTGAAAATAAAATGAATATTCCTTTCAATTTTTTTTTTGTAAAAAGTAAAAATGTTTAAAAATGTATTGAATAAATCATTTTAGTTTTTTTAAAAACTATTTTTTAAATTTTTATAGAAAACAAGTGTTTTTAAGGAATGTGATTTCCAAATAAAAAAGAAAAATAATGTGTAATTTTATTAAAGATATTATCTTAATCATTTTAAGTACCAAAAAGATTAAAAATCATAATATTTCTTCAAAAGAATATGAATAACCATATTAAAATAATATATTTTGATTTAAAGATATAAATTGAAAGAAATTAAATCAAGTTAGATTCAAAGAAAAACAATCTTAAATAATGATGAGATTGTGAAATTAACCATTACCACTATGGGAACTTTTGAGTTAAAAGTACAACAAAGTAAATAACATTAAATGAAATTTGTAATGAAATAATTATAAATTAATTCATGATATAACATAAAAAATGAGAATTATATACACCATATAAAAGATATAAGTTTTGAATATGAAGTATGTATCATAGAAGTAAAAGTGAGATGACAAACTGTTATTCTGAGTCTGAATCATCACGTATGCTCTTTAACCTCCTAAATAATAAGAGTATGTTAATTATTTAATTTATTATGAAACATTTTAATTTTTTTATTCATTTTATTTAAATTATTACCATTTTATATATGATTATATAATCAATTAAGTTTACATCATATGCTTCGATGATATTTTTCTTATGTTTTAAAAATGAATTTAGTAGTTTAAAAATGGTAAAAGATGTCATAATTTAACTATCATTAGAGTAATAATCATTAAATAATTATAATATTTATACATGATTTATAATTTTAAAACTAATCATGATATATGGTTTTGAAAAATTAAGTACATTATAATCATAAAGATGATATGCCACACATATGTATGTGTAACATTTCCATTTTTTAATGATCATTATGGAAAGAACGTACTAAATATGTTATCTTTATAGAAAGATCATAATATAATTTATATAATATAATTTTATTTAATATAATTATATTTATCATCCATGTAGTGTTTTTATGAAAAGTGAGTCACATTTCATCATAAAGGTGGTAGTCCACATGTACAGGAACAACATTATCATATTTCACTGAGTGAAAAGGTACGATTTAAAATGTTTTTTTCATATTGATAAATATTTCATTAATATAATAAATATTTAATTTATATAACATATAATCATTAACATTATTTGTATGACCATCATTTTAAAGGTTATTGAAAGAAGAATCATAGTGCTTTGAGAGGCGGTAGTTTGATGTACACACAAGCAACGTAATCGTAACACCTATGAAATAGAAATAAAGAAGTCATATATGATATAATGTCTCCATATGTATAATTACCTTATTAATATCATATATATAATTTATATCCATCATAACACCCAATCATGAGCAGTGTTAATGGAAAACCTAATGACATAGGTTCATAAGGAGGTAGTTTACCATACACATGAATGATGATTTCCTAACCCATCTGATTGAAGTGAGGGTGGTTCTAGGCAATGTACTTAATGTGAAACCATCTTAGTATAAGTAATTTAGTAAGGATATTATATAAGTATTTTTTAATAATAATTTAATGAGGTGGAGTAATAAATAAATAAAAATGGCCATTGAAGAACATTACCTCTTCTCAGACCACCACTTTAAGATTATACCTAATGTGTTCCTAGAATAGATTTATGATATAACCAAGGATTCTAAGATTTTATGTTTGATTTTGGAAAGTTATTTTTATATATAAAAAACAAGCCAATTCATCATCCGAATCAGCACCCGACCCGGTACGTGGCATAGACATAAGGGAATTCCCAATCACTATAGGCTGGAAACCAGTGTCTAGGTATCAATAATGCACCATGTGAATTATTTCACCTGATCACATAAACATAAACTACAAAAAATTGTAAATAAACCAAAATAAAAAACATTTAACCAAAAATGGCATTACCAATTTTCTAGATTTATCATATAAAACATTAACCAAAACCCAAGGTACAACTAAATAAAAAGGGAAACAAAAAAAATAAAAAAAAACCTCCATCCGAAAAGAGGTGAATCAACCTCAATCCACTACCACCAACACCGATAACAAAGAGAACTAAAAACCTAATCCACTAACACCACCAAGACACATATTTCCTTTACCTAGGACAAACATAGAACAAGGTCTACATACACCCATAGGTGTATATATGGTGTTAGCCAAATCCCATTTTGATTCCACCCAAAATAAAGAATTTATAGGCTATAATATTAAATAAAATTTAACATGATCATTTATGTAAAATCCCAGGAAACATTTTTAGAGAAAACATTTTAAGGAAAAGCATGCTCAAGGAAGGACTTTCCAGAGGAAAACATTTCTTCGAGGATACATTTAAAGAAAAAAACTTTTAAAAGTAACATATTAGAAATAAAAATTTTCTAAAATAAACATTCATTTAAATAAAATACACTCAAGTTCCACCATATACTGAAAGAGGGAATCTCATCACATAATTCTCATGTCACAAGAGTGAACCATTGGTAAATACCTAGAGTTAATCTAGCCCGAGTGGCACATTAGAACCTCATACCTATTTGTAAGGTGGTATAGAAACCATGATAAAAACTTTCTTGTAATGAGCCATTAGGAGGGGAACCCCCATAGGTATAATAGTACTAAATCATAATAGTTTAGTTAGTGTTTTAAGAATCAATCCAGCTAAGTGAAACCAATAATTTTCCACTTTTGAATAACTAGAATACTAGAACTAATCATCCCACCTAGATACCTGAGATTCCATTGTGTTCAATTCCATTTCACATATTACACAAATCACCACATTCACATACCATTTTCAAGCATTCCTACCTTTTTAAAAACAAAACACCATCTATTTCACACACACCAAAACCATTTAAAAATACAATTTTTACACCACTTGAAAAATTCAAGAAAACCCTTTGGAACTTATCAAAAAAGATCCACATAATAAATTTATCCATTTCTATAGACCAATTCCCTTTAGAAACCACACAAAAACCAAGTTCACTCTAAACAAATGTTTCACATTATTTACAAAAGTGACAATATACATTTAAAGGGGTGCACAACAAAATCCAAAATGCCAAAAATAATCCATTTTATATTAAAAAATAATTATCAACAAATTTAAACCTAGAGTGCCCATGAAAACATATTTCTCACCTTCCACACAAGGCATAATCCCTTCTTTAATAATCACTACATTGCAACACACACAACATGAACATTTACTTTATAAAAACCCATTTCTATAACATAATCATGTCAAAACACATTACAATACCTTTCACACAACAAAATTAAACCATAGAACATATTTATAAATTTAAACTTGAATATTAATTTCATATAACAATGTTAGGGAATCGAACCACCTACCTTAGGAGTAGAAACCTCTAGAAATTGGTGTGAAATTGCAACTACACCACCACAAGACCCTATAAAGGAAAGATACAACCAAAAAAATCAATATCAAACCCTAAAAAACAATATATTACCTTAAATCAACCACCCTACCCACTCAAAAAAATAATCCCCAAGAAAGAAGAGGAGAAACCCTAAAAGAAAGAAGAAATAAGGGAGAAACCACTAACTTGGAGTTTCCTTGAATAATTTACACCCAAACTCTCCAAAAATGGGGGTCCAAGGGAGAAAATGGAGGAGGGTGATGTTACTAGTTAATAGGAGGTTGAGGGAGGATAGGAAATGTGGGTTTGGGATAAAAATAGGGGAGATAGAAAAAGGGGAAACCAAATTTTAATGACTTGGATAGGGCAAAACGTTAGCCTGCACGGTTTTTCAAACCATGTGGTGATCATGTGCCCCCCTCCACCTAATAAGACACCTATTTAATGGTTAGTCATCATGATCTGACTTAATATGTGGAATCCATACAATAGATTCTAGATACGACCCATAACCTACCACACAGTTACCTGGGTTGAGGCACATAGTTCGACTTTTAACTGTGAACTAGTCGTGCAGTAGCTGCTGCCTGAACAAGCCACCTACTGCAGAGTTACCTGATAAGGGTGCAAAATTTCTACGAACCATGTTCCAACTATTCTTCACACACTATCCAACAAAAAATGTATATTTTTCTTCAAATTTCAAGTGGGAAATTAGAGAGAATCACTAGATTAAAATTAAAAAAATAAATACCTCCAAAATTCAAACCCGTCACACCCAGTTCCCAAGAAAATAACCTAGAATCAAACCCAAACCAGAACAAAGAGTGAGATAAAAAAACTTATGTGTGACAATTATGACAACTATAATGCTTTCCACACCAAAAAATACACAATAAGTCTTGATCAAAAAACAACCGATACTCCTTCATAGCTCAATGATATTCTCAACAAACGTCGAACAAGGAGAGACCAAAAACCTTACAGATTGGAAAAGAGGGTTACATGTTGAACATGGGAGGCCATAAAGCACTCTACACTATGTTCCTTCCACCCCTAGAAGCTAAACCATCTCCAATTTATTGATTACAGAAAATAATCTATCACAACACAAAACCAACATCCAGAGACAAAACACCTTAAACATTACTAAGGAAGCTCTTACCACCTGCTTGAAAGGAACAAAGAATCCAAAAAATACTACCAAAATCTTTCTTCAACAAAATTTTTGGGAGAACTCCAACCCCAACACTAACTCAAGGGAAGAACTCTAAATTAAGTGGATCCATACAAGACCACCCACTTCCAAACCAATAGTAGATACTAAATCGGATTACTGACACAAGGAGGCCCAAATAGACTCCCAACAAATTAAATTAATCCAACACTCATTTACCCTAGAATAAATTCATAGTAAGATCCACGGTGGAATCCCCACCATAAGAATAAACCAAATTAACCAATTATCACATATCGAAATGGGAAACCCGACATGGGATAACTTAGGAACTTCCTATGTGGACCAACAAACACAAACCAACAAACCTCTCTACCACGAAGAAGTAAACTTGATGAATCACCCACACATGAGACATGCTATAACCAAAACCATTTCACAAGACCAATCACTCATAAAACCAACCAAGGATTCAAATCCAAAAACATTGACCACTAGAATCCCTTGAAAACAAGAAAACCACACATTCTTATGACCAATGAAGAATTTTCAGACTAAAAGGTCCGCAATAAAGAAGAAAGACCAAAACGCCATTTCTAAAGAAATGAAACTTTCCAGAGTGAATAAACTACCATAGGAAAATTAAAATTTCCCCATCCAATATTAGAGACCAAGCTAGACCAAGGTCCCTCACACCCCATGTGATTCTTGACTACACACCAACTTCACTCTAAGGCATGTGGATAGAGCCATGATGTTTGATGCATCTCTTGCCTCACAGTTAGGCGTTAAGGATTTTTGACCAAGGCATATTATTTGGTTTCATGAGTGACCACATATCATTATAGAAAGAACCAAAGAAACAAAACATCCCATGAGTCTCACTTTACTCCAACATGACACATTCACCAAGATAAAGACTAAGAAAATACACATGCATCATCCCTTTTTCACCTCAAAGGAGAAACAATGTAAAAAATATACCCACATAACGCTCCTCCATATAGATAGAGAAATTTAGGATTCTCAAAAGCTAAGCATGATTCTATTAGAATAGAATTTCTCGAAAGAATCACAATAAAAATCTTACATTTGGAGCCAAAAGGTCATATCACTGAACATCAAAAAACAAGAACATTATAATCCAAGAAGCATTACAAGGAAATTTCCTTTAAAATGAGCCCTAAATAGTACACTATTTATGAAAATAGACATGGATACTTCCTATGATAAGACTTTCCACCCTGATGGCACCACTTGATTCCTTGCTAAAAAGGAACAATGAAGATCTAAGGCCCTTTTTTGGTTGCTGATAGCACCAATAGACTTGGGCCATTTTCTACTCTCCTCACTAGAATTCCCTTAACCACTTTTAGATAATACCATAAATCATAAAGGTAAGAAAACTTCATGTTTAATGACTCAGATAACCCAAGGAAATGAATAAAAATTTCAACATTCCAAATCCACCCTTACACTTTGGGAGGATTGTCATGATTATAAAATATTGGAGAATTTAACATTTAAAAATTTATAATAAATTCCTTACATTAATAAACTAGTGGTTTGGAAAATGGTGAACCAACTGTCACTGCACTTGAAAACTGAATCAATTATTTATGGGGGCGTACTTTAGCCAATGAGTAAAACTAAGGACCCAATAAAAATTAGTCCATCAGAAAAATGTACCATGATGAAACATTGAACACATAGAGGAAACAACTTAAGGGCTTCCCAACCCATTAACAAGAACAATATAACCATTATACCAAAACCACTCTATCGAAAAGATCATAAACATGAAAACAGTCTTCAAACATGAAGAACTATGAAACTCAAAAAAATTTATAAAAAAATACCTAAAATTCAAGATGACACACCTCACAACCATTAGTTATCAAAACATAACATTTTCAATTAAGAGAACATTTTAAAATAAAACAATATTAGTGGGTTTCACATTCATCAATGGTACCTGGTGGAGTCTCACCCATGAATTTTTCCCTGCCAAAATGGGAACTCATTAACCTTACATACATATTCCATGCATGTAGTCACTCATGAAGATACTAAAGTTCAAATAAAACTGTTCCACTTTCCAAAATAAGCATTCAACCCACACTTCTTTTTTCTCAATTCACTCACATTTTCGGAGAAACCATTTTTTGAAAAAGCATAGGATTTTATTATAAAATTCAAATCTTGATAAAATCACACCAACTAACTCAAAACAACTTTATAAAAATACACCTAAAATATCTATACAAAATGATTCTGAAAATTATTTTTACACCTTTTGAAAATAAAATCATATCCACTTTAAAATTTAGTTTTCCTCAATTTTCCAAAAAGGGTTTTCAAAATGATTTTCAGTACCCAAAGATACAGATGACACTTCTCAAAGAGACACATGACACTTCTCAATGTGGGAGAATAGTGTTGATGGGTGACTTGGCCTTATGATTAGAAACCTTATGCCAATCGCACCACCGATTAAGAGAGTATTCTAGGATCATGTCACTAGCTCTACATGGCTTTCCATGCCCTACGATATCAATGAGACCATTGAACCAATTCTTTTTTCATTTCCCAAACATCAATGGACTGTAAGAACTAAATGAACCAAATAAAACCCTACTTACCATAGAAACTCAAGTCCATCACATGGTGTGCTGGCTAAGAACCTTAATTGTAACCCAAATGTTGATTCCTAAAAATTCAAGCTCTAGTCTACCCTGACTCTTCCCCATGTAACATGACCCCAAAGAGTGAACCTTCTCTTATGCAAATTTTTTCATGAACCAAGCTAAGTTGCCACCTGAATCGGTGCTTGAACTGGTCTATGGCATGGCCCGAAGGGCGTTCCTGACCCCAATATGCTGGAAAATAGTGCCCGGGTATCAATAATGCACCCTGGGAATGATTTCAAGAAATCAAATAAACACAATCAACTAACAATTATAAATAAAAAAACTGAAAATATAGAACCAGAAATGGCATAACCGATTTTCCATATTTAACATATTAAAATTAAACCAAAACCTAAGATAAAAATATAGAATGTGAAATGACAAAAAGACCAACAATATAACGACCCATACTTTACATACATGGTTATTACATCACAATTGAAGCATACTTATTACAACATATAACAAAACCATGATAGGACCATATAAGTATAATGTCTTTAGAAACTGGGAAACATAAACCACAGGTTCATAAATAATCTACATTGTATCCTGTTTATTTCATTATATCTAGAGTCCCTTTTGGCATATCCAACTTAATACACTTTTTCCCAACCTGGGAAAAAGAAAACATACAAAAGGGTGAGCTCAAATGCTCAGTAAGGGTAAAAAAAAAGAAATATCAATCATATCATATTTATAAGAACATAACATTTTGAAAATCTTAACTTCCAAAAGAGATCATAATATCATATCATGGGATAAATCATAGTAGTGAGTTGTAATCCCAATAATTATAACTTAAAACATGAAACTTTGTGTCCTAAACACATAATCATATAAAATCATTTCATATTAGTGAAGGATCATTTCAAAGACCATCATAGCGAACAAAGTCCATTACTGAACCGAGTTCACTCCTCGTTCCAGTCCTGTATCACTATACCAGATTAAATTTCTGTTCTAGCCATGTCTATATAATGAGATAAAAATCATTACCTAGTGAATTAGAGGGAGATATACATCCCAACCATCTCATAATGAAACCATTCTTATGTGTGCCACAAAATCATAAATCATAGCATAACCCATTTAATAAAAATGGGATTTATAAACATCATGCCATCATAACATAATCCATATAAGATAAAAGGACATCATAAAATTAATTCCACCATAACATAAGAAAATCAATGTAAAAATAGGGATAGAAACATAACCCTATATTATATTAGATGGAAAATAATTTTGATAAAACACTTTAACTCCATTCTTGAGGAAAATATCCTTTCTACGTAAAAAACATTTTACCTTTCTTAACATGTCATACAATTTTAAACTAAAAGAAGTTGATTAAAAATAAAATTGAAAACCTGTAAAGGAATATTCATGGAAATAATGTTCTATGAAATCATAAAAATCCATTCATTGTGTATAAGTTAAAAAAAGATTCTTCTCATACTTTGGCCGGAAAAGTCAAAAAGTACCTCGTACTAAAAACGAAAAAAGATTCCTTTCATATATTTAACTAAACAAAGGGTAAAATTGGATTTAAAAAATATTATGAGGATAGATATAATATTACATATTGAGGAAACATGGATCTGGATGATAAATATTCCCCAGTAAATTTTGAAGTATAAACAATCTCGGATAAAAATGAGATTGTAAGATTTTCCCTTACCTTCGGTCCGATTTGCTTCATATGTATCTGAACATCCTGTATAATGATTTAAATAATGTCATTGAATTATTACATAATCATATTCATTTTTATGATATCAAATATAGTCATATTGTTATATTATTATTAGTAATATTTCATTGCTACTTGTTATTCGATTGTTCATTGCTTTATGTTCTTATGCATGTTTTGTCGAATAAATTCTTATTCTTCATTTTAAGTTATAGATAAATCATTTCCAGAATGGTATTAGTGTAATATATATATATATAATATTTATTCATTCAATTCATTTATATAATCATTATTCACTGAATATCATGTAGAACGAGTCACATCACATCGTGGAGACAGTAGGTCGTGCGTACGCACGAGCGATGATACCATTCCCATGATCGTGGAATTGTATTTAAGTGTAAGTAGACTATTTCAGAATCAATATCACTTTACAATAATCATAGATATTTATTCTTTACACCATTATACCAATCCAAGTAAGGTGGTGGTGGAAAATAGATAACACCACGACGTGGAGACGGTATTCCGTACGTACGCACGTGCAGTGATTTCATTTTCCGTAGGATGGATAGAAGGTGAAATAGGGTTGTTTCATATTTATAATAAAATATCAGTATATGAGTGATAATGATGTTATTACTTAATAATAAAACAACTAAATAATAGGAAGTAGAAGAAGAAATAAATTTGAATGAATCGGTAATGGATATTACCTCTTCTTCGACACGCCTCTTTGAAACCTCCTCTTAGGGCACGAATGTTGGACTTTCAAGAAGACCAGGACCTCTATAATATTACAAGGGGAGTTTATAAGAGTAATGGGTAGGGTTTGGACATGATTTAAGGCTCAATGTTGTGTAAAGAGGAGAGGGAGGAGGTGCCCTTTTATAAGGGAGGAGAGTGGCACCTTTGGAAACCTCTAAAATATTAATTTTTAATAAACCCTAACCCCACATTAAAACTTCCCAAGTGAGTCAAATTAGGATATTAGATAAGATAGAGTCGTAATCTCAGCATCAAATTAAATTTAGACATGTTTTGATTTTATTGTAGACCTTATCATTTTGATTTATCCTTATTTAATCTATTTAATTTTATTTGTGGCAATAATGTTATAAATTTTATATTATTATAAATACTTACTTATGAGTTCTCAATTATACATAATTTGATACTTTATGACATGTTAGATTGTATAAATTTTAATTTTTTATATTTAAAATATATTTGTGATTTTTAAAGAATTTAATAATATAAAATATCAATAGTGTCAATTTTGACACAATTCATTTATTATAATTTAAATAAAATCCACACAGAAGATATGTTCGAAACAAAATATTTAATAGATTCATAACATGTCATATTTATCTAGAAAATTAATGGATCACATTAATTAGTTCATATAATATTTATTTTAATATTTTTAAAACCATTTATTGGATATTTCAATTAATGAAATAATTTCTACATCACTATTGTGTCCTCATTAATGATAATTATTTTACCCCTAAACATTATAAATATATTCTCATGATGTAGATAATTTTATTATCTTTCTTGGATACTATTCATGTTTGAAGTTTCATGAAGTTCATCACTGAATTAAAATTATTATACTTACAGGGTTTAAGAGAGTGACATGTTGTCACTTTCTTTGGTTTTAATAACAATTAAATTATTTTTATGGTCAAAACTCCATAAAATGAATTTATTCAGACCCTTAGGTTATGAGGGTCGACTTTTAGTCATCCAATATAATATTTTTAGGTGTTAGGGTAATTTTATAATCTTATATTTACCCTTAATTACCCGATTTACCTTTAAATGAAGTAAATAAAAATTACCGTAGTTACTATTCATAATATCAAAAAATTAAAAGTAACCTATTAACATAATTCAGAACCGCTGAATTAAAATTTGGAATAAATTTTTCAAAATTCAAAACACAGAAATTGTAGTAATTAATTTAAAATTAATCATGTTGTTAAGATAACAGGTTTTAAAAGTTAAAACATTGCCAAAGATTGAAATGTTTTTTCCTATGAATTCAATGTAAAATTAATGGTAATGAAATAAATTATATTAAATGGTAAAAATATATTCTATTTATACTTTAAAACCGTGAAATATTATAATTTATTCAAATAAATTATTGCGATGAAAAATTTGTTTTTAATTAAAATATAGCATGTTTTTACTATTCATTAAAATATGAAAGTTATCAGAATAATATGAAAAATTTATCCAAAGTAAATTTTTATATCCTGATTCCAAAGAAGAATTTTATTTTGTCAAATTGAACTTATAAACTTTTAAAAAACAATGTTTAAAGTTGGTGCTCCATCAAAAGGCAGCAAAACTGCATTTTTTTTAAAATATTTATTTTACCTGAAAATTTTATTTTGTTCTCATACCATGTTCTAAGAAATATGTAAGATGAATAATAATGTTATAAAATTCAGAATTTAGTTAATACTATTCATAACGGCTAGTCTGTAATAATATCATAACAATATATCGTTGTTTAGTGAAAACCGGTATTGTGTACTACAGACGTTATCGAGGATGGTCGCGATTGCGTGTAACACAAGCCAAGATAGTGTTGTGTGTAGTGAAATATTCCTTTGATGTTGCATATAAAATAAGACATAAAAAATATACTTCTCATAAAATATCAGGGTGTTGCATTCTACCCCCCTTAAAATGAATTTTGCCCTCGAAATTTTTCACTTCGTAACAAACAGATGACGATACCTCTCCCTCATCATATACTCAAGCTCCCATGTAGCTTCTTCTAATTGGTGGTTCCTCCATAAAACTTTCACCAAGAGATTGGTCTTGTTCTATAGAACTTTTTCACTACGATCTATAATCTCTATCAGCTGTTCTTCATAAGAAAGATCTTGCTCCAATGGCACAACTTCTAAGCTTAGTACATGTGAAGGATCGGGTATGTACTTTCTCAGGAGAGATACATGGAACACATCGTGAACTTGAGAGAGATTTAGTGGAAGTGACAATCTGTAATCTACCTTCCCAATATGATCTAGTATTCTGAAAGGACCGATATACCTAGGGCTCAACTTTCTCTTCTTTCCAAATCTCATTACTCTCTTCCAAGGAGATATTCTTAAGAACACTTTATCACCCACTTCAAACACCAGGTCTTTTCTTCATTTGTCAGCATAAATTTTGTTTTGAATCTAAGTTGATCTTATGTGTTGTTGAATAGATTTGACCTTTTCTACCATCTCATCAACAAGATTAGGTCCTAATATCTTTCTTTCCCCAACTTCATCCCAGCAAGTTGGAGTCCTGAATTTCTTTCCATAGAGAGCTTCATAAGGAGCCATCTGGATACTGGAGTGAAAGCTATTATTATATGAAAATTCCACCAAAGGTAGGTGTTGATCCCAACTACATTTTAAATCCATAGAGAAAGATCTTAAAATATCTTCTAGAGTTTTAATTGTTCTCTCAGACTGACCGTCTGTCTGAGGATGATAAGCAGTGCTAAAACTCAACTCTATATCTAAAGTATACTGAATACATCGCCAAAACTTCGAGGTAATCCTCGGATTCCGACCAGATATAATGGAAAGTCATACTCCATGAAATCTTACCACTTCCTTCCCATATATCCTGGAAAGCTGATCCAGAGAGAAATATTCTCTAATAGCAATGAACTGTGCCGACTTCATAAGATGATCAACTATAACCCAGATATCATTATTTCCTTTGGATGTTTTAGGAAGTCCAGTGACAAAGTCCATAGTGATGTTTTCCCATTTCCATTTTGGTATGGGTAATGGTTGTAACATCCCCTTAGACTTACGTCTCTCATCTTTAACTTGATATCAAACCAAGCGTCGAGAGACATATTCAAGAACATCTATTTTCATGCCATCCCACCAAAAGTACTCTTTCAGGTCCCTATACATCTTCGTGCTTCCAGGATGAATAGATAATGAAGAACTATGAGCCTCATCCAGTAGCTCCTTCTTTAATTTTGGGATGGTAGGAACAGAAACCCGATTCCCGAACCTTATTATCCCATCACAATCAAGGTTGAATTCCAGAACATTTCTCAGCTTCTTTTGTAACTCTGCATCTTCTTTTTGTGCCTCTTTAATATTTAAATGTATTGATGGTTGAACATTAATTTGAGAAAGATAAGATTTTTCCCCTTCCATTATAATTCCAAGATCCATCCTTTGTAAATCTAGAAATATTGGATCTTTTGTGATCCTCATCATGGATAAGATAGCATGGTCTTGTCGACTTAATGCATCTTCCACCTTGTTTACTTTCCCAAGGTGGTAATGAATTGAGCAGTCGTAATCCTTAATCAGCTCCAACCATCTTTTTTGGCACATATTCAACTCCTTTTGTGTGAGAATATACTTTAAAATTTTATAATCAGTATAAATAACACACCTTTCACAATAAAGATAATGCCTCCAAATCTTTAATGGAATGATTACCGCATCTAACTCTAAATCATGAGTTGGGTAATTTTGATCATGGATTTTCAACAGTTATGAGGCATAATCTATCACCATATCGTTTTGCATGAGAACACACCCCAATCCCTTCTTGGACGTATCATTGTATATCACAAATCTTTCTCCACTACAAGGAAGTATGAGCACATGTGCACTAGGTATCCTTCTTTGCAACTCCTTGAAATTATCTTCACACTCCTCTATCCACATGAACTTAACTTGTTTTCGAGTCAACCTGGTGAGTGGATTAGATAATCATGAAAAATCTTTCACAAAACGTTGATAATATCCATCCAAACTAAGAAAACATCGGATCTCAGTTACTGTTTTTGGTCTCGACCATCTTTCTATAACCTCTGTTTTTTTTGGATCCACAGATATCCCCTCTTTTGAGATTATGTGACCCAAAAATGAAACTTTTTGAAGCCAAAATTCACACTTGGTAAATTTTTCATAAACCTTATCATTTCTTAGTGTATTTATTACAATTCTCAAGTTATATTCATGTTCTTCCTTTCTCTTTGAATAGACAAGAATATCGTCTATAAAGACCACCACAAATTGATCAAGATGGTCTCTAAAGACTCTATTCATTAGATCCAAGAAGATAATAGGGCCATTAATAAGACCAAATGGAATCACTATAAATTCATAGTGTCCATACCTTGTACGAAAAGTCATCTTTGGTATATCCTCTTTTTTGACCCTTAATTGATGATACCCTGAACGAAGATCAAACTTGGAAAAGTATTGAGCTCTGCGTAGTTGGTCAAATAAGTCATCAATGCATGGGAGATGATATTTTTTCTTGATAGTGATCTTGTTAAGTTCTCGATAATCAATGTAGAGTCTCTTTGATCCATCTTTCTTCTTAACAAATAAAACGGTTTCTCCAAAAGTGATTCACTAGGGCGTATGAATACCTCATCAAGATTATATTGGAGTTTCTTCTTCAATTCCTACAACTCAGTTGGGGCCATTCTATAAGGTGTCTTTGAAATGAGCATAGCACCTGGTACGAGTTCTATTAAAAACACAACTTCACGATTTGGTGGAAGACCTGGAAATTCCTCCGGAAAGACATAATCAAACTCTCATAAAATGGGCATATTCCTAATTGTGAGTTTCTCCCCAACCATTTGAGATAAATAACCTTTATTTATTAGAATCAAGACCCATAAGATGGAAGAAATTTCCACGGGAAGGTTATATTCATCCTTGGATCGATAGGTGATAATAGATTGGTTGGGAATATTAAATGTGATTTCACTTCTTTGGAAATTGATAATAGCTCCATATAAAGAAAGAAAATCCATGCCAATAATCACATCAAATTCCACTATAAAAAGGATAATAATATTTGAAGGAAACACATTCCCACAAACTTCAATTGGAGAAGATTTATAAACTTTTTATGCAACCGTTGTGCCATTAGGATTTGTTACAGATAACTCAACATCTAATTGTTGAGGTAGTATGGTGATACCCTTAAAAAATGCTTCAAAAATAATAGAGTGGGTCGATCCAGAATCAAATAAAACATTTTCTACTTTAGAGTGCATGGTAAGTGTACCTTTCACCACTTCGTTATCATACTCCACATCGCCGATAGAAATTGCATGTGACTTTCCTTTTTCTTTGGCCTTAATAGTTTGTTGACGTCGATCATCATCAAGAACCCTTGGATTAGGGCATTGATTGGAATAATTCCCCATTTCCTTTCACTTGAAAAATTGAATTGTAGGTGGTGCATTCTGTGTATCCATTTCTTTGTTCGAATCATTAGACATCTTCATCCCATTATTTCGACATTCAACTTCCCGATGACCTTCTTTTCCACACATAAAACATTTACTTGTCCCTTTAAGACAATTACCTCCATGTTTCTTTCCACACTTTGAGAGTAAATGAAAACTCATCTTCTTTTAATTGTGGTATTTAGATTTCCCTTTGAATTCAATTTTCCTCTCCTTATCAAACCCATGTTACTCATGGCTTACTCCAATCTCCATCTCAACCTTGAGAGCACATAGAACAATTTCCTCATAGCTATAGAAGTCCCTTATGGATAACACCCTTCAAAGACTTGGTTTTAAGCCACTAAATAATCGATCGATCTTAATCTCAGGTTGGATAATAATTCCAGAAGCGTACCTTGCAAGTCTTGTAAAATTTTCTTCATAGGTACCAACCGATTCATCATCCTTTTGTTTCAGTTCAAGAAACTCCTTCTCCATCATTGTTCAAAGAATACAAGGGAAGTACTTATTGAAAAATAAGTTCTTGAACTCGTCCCATTCCATGGACTCAATTTCATCCCTTTGACTCATATTCTTAATAAGATTCCACCATTGATCACCTTCACCTTCAAAATGATATACTACTAAGATGACTTTATCATGTTCAGAACACTGCAGGACTGAAAATATCTTTTCAGTGGTACTAATCCATTGTTCATCAACTAATGGATCAAAAGACCAGCTGAATGACGGTGGAAGCTGCCTCATGAAGTATTCAACAGAATGTTGCTCCTTCATTTTCTCATTTGGAAGTCCTTCATGATTCATAGCTTGAGAAAGTTGTGTGAGCATGGATACAATATTTTTCATTCTAGCTCTCATAATATTTGGTTGCTTAGGGGGATAATCATTGAATTTCCTATCGCATTTAGCATTAACATGGTTTTTTCGGGTTCCAGTCATTCACTAAAATAAATAAGCATAGTGTTAGAAACACTAATCATAATAGGAAAACCACATAATTAAGAATAAAATTTCACACTTTAGGTCTTATAATAGGTTGTTCATGGCCATTTCTAAAACACTAATATTTTGTTCTATGTTTATACATATCCTTAGAGTTCTTACTAAGACTTTCACATCCTAGTTTCCAAAGGTTGACTATACCTTTCCTCTGATACCGACTATAATAACCCATAATTTACAAACATGGATATTAATTCAGAATTGAAGCATACTTATTACACATATAACAAAACCATGATAGGACCGTATAGGTATAGTGTCTTTAGAAACTGGGAAACATAAACAACTGGTTCATAAATCCTCTACATTGTCTGTCATTTATTTCATCATATCTAAAGTCCCTTTTGGAATAACCTTATTAATACCCTTCTTCTTAACCCAGGGAAAATAAAACATACAAAAGTGTGAGCTAAAATTCTCAGTAAGGGTTAAAAAAATAAATATCAATCATATCATATTCATAAGAACATAACATTTTGAATATCTTAACTTACAAAAGAGATCATAATATCATAACATGGGATAAATCATAGCAGTGAGATGTAATCCCAATAATCAGAACATAAAACATGAAACTTTGTGTCAAACACACATAATTATTGAAAATCATTTCATATTAGTCAAGGCTCATTTCCAAGACCATCATAGCAGACAAAGTCCATTACTGAACCGAGTTCACTCCTCGTTCGAGTCCTGTATCACTAAACCAGAATAACATTCCATTCCAGCCATGCCTATCTCATGAGATAAAAATCATTAACCAATTAATTGGAGAGAGATATAGGTACCAACCATCTCATAATGAAACCATTCTTATGTGTGCCAAAAAATCATAAATCCTAGCATAACCTAAGTAATAAAAATGGGATTCTTAAACATCATGCCATCATAAAATAATCCATATAAGATAAAAGGTCATCATAAAATTAATTCAATAATAAAATAATAAAATCAATGTAAAAATAGGGATATAAATAGAACCCTATATTATCTTAGATGGAAAATAATTTTGATAAAACACTTGAACTCTATTCTTGAGGAAAATATCCTTTCTACATCAAAAACATTTTACCTTTCTTAACATGTCATACAATTTATAACTAAATGAAGTTGATTAAAAATAAACAGAAAACTTGTAAAGGAATCTTCATGGAAATAATTTTCTATGAAATCATAAAAATCCATTCATGCTGTATAAGTTAAAAAAAATATTCTTCTCATACTTTGGCCGGAAAAGTCAAAAAGTACCTCGTACTAAAAATGAAAAAAGATTACTTTAATATATTTTACTCACCAAAGGGTAAAATTGGATTTAAACAATTTTATAAGGATAGAAATAATATTACATATTGAGGAAACATGGATGTGGATGATAAATATTCCCCAGTAAATTCTGAAGTATTAACAATCTCGGATAAAAATGAGATTGCGATATTTTTCTTTACCTTACGTACCATTTTCATCGTACGTATCCGAACCTCATGTATAATGATTTAAATAATGTAATTTACTTATTAAAGAATTATATTAATTGTTATGATATCATATATGGTCATATTCTTATCTTCTTATTAGTAATATTTCATCGCTACTTGTTATTCGGGTGTTCGTTGCTTTATGTTCTTATGCATGTTTTGTCGAATAAATTCTTATTATTCTTTTTATGTTATAGATACATCATTTAAAGAATTGTATTAGTGTAATATATATCATATTTATTCATTCCATTCATTTATATAATCATTATTCAATGAATATCATGTAGAACAAGTCGCATCACATCTTGGAGACGGTAGGTCGTACGTACGCACGAGCGATGATATCGTTCCCATGATCGTGGAATTGTATTGAAGTGTATGTATATTATTTCAGAATCAATATCAATTTAAAATAATCATATATAGTTAATATTTACACTATTATACCCATCCAAGTAGGGTGGTGGTGGAAAACAGATTACACGAAGGCGTGGAGACGGTATTCCCTGCGTAAGAACGCGCGGTGATTTCGTTTTCCGTAGGATGGATAGAAGATGAAATATGGTTGTTTCATATTTATAATAACATATAAGTATATGAGTGATACTGATGTTATTACTTCATAATTAAACAACTAAATAAGAGGAAGTAGAATAAGAAATAAATTTGAAATAATCGGTAATAGATATTAACTCTTCTTCGACACGCCTCTTTGAAACCTGCTCTTAGGGAACTAATGTTTGTCTTGAAGAATACCAAGACCTATATAATATTACTAGGGGAGTTTAGAAGAGTAATGGGCAGGGTTTGGCCGAGATTTAATGCTCAAAGTTGTGTAAAGAGGAGAGGGAAGAAGTTCCATTTTATAGGGGAGGAGAGGGGCACCTTTGGAAACCTCTAAAATATTAATTTATAATAAACCATAACCCCACATAAAAACTTCCAAAGTGAGTAAAATTTAGATATTAGATAATATAGGGTTGTAATATCATCAACCAATTAAATTCAGACATGTTTAGATTTTATTTTAAACCTTATCATTTTGATTTATCCTTATTTAATCTATTTAATTTTATTTGTGGTAATAATGTTATAAATTTTATATGGTTATAAATACTTACTTATGAGTTCTAAATAATACATAATTTGATACTTTATGACATGTTAGATCATATAAATTTTAATTTGTAATTTTTAAAATATATTCGGGATTTTTAAACAATTTAATAATATAAAATATCAATAGTGTCACTTTTGACACAATTCATTTATTTTAATTTAAATAAAATAAAAACTGAAGATATGCTCAAAAACAAATACTTAATAGATTCCTAAAATGTCATATTTATCTATAAAATTAATGGATCACATTAATTAGTTCATATAATATTTATTTTAATATTTTTAAAACAATTTGTTTGATATTTCAATTAATGAAATAATTTCGACATCACTACTGTGCCCTCATTAATGATAATTATTTTATCCCTAAAAATTATAAATATATTCTCATGACGTATATAATTTTATTAGATTTATGGAAACTATTAATGTTTGAAGTTTCATGAAGTATGTAACTAAATTTAAATTATTATACTCATAAGGTTTAAGAGAGTGACATGTTGTCACTTTCTTTGGTTTTAATAACAATTAAATTATTTTAATGGTCAAAACTCAATAAAATGAATTTATTCAGACACTTAGGTGATAAGGGTATACTTTTAGTCATCCAATATAATTTTTTCTGGTGTTAGGGTAATTTTATAATATTATATTTAACCTTAATTACCCGATTTACCTTTAACTGAAGTAAATAAAAATTACCGTAGTAACTATTCATAATATCAAAAAAATAAAAGTAACCTATTAAAATAATTTGTACCCACTGAATTCAAATATTGAATCCATTTTTAAAAATTCAAAACATAAAATTTGGAGTAATTAATTTAAAATTAATCTCGTTGTTAAGATAACGGGTTTTAAATGTTAAAACATTGTCAAAGATTGAAATGTTTTTACCTATGAATTCAATGTAAAATTAATGGTAATGAAATAAATTATATTAAATGGTAAAAATATATTCTATTTATACTTTAAAACAATTAAATATTATAATTTAACCATATAAATTATTGCGATGAAAAACGTTGTTTTTAATTAAAATATAGCGTGTTTTTACTATTCATTAAAATATAAAAGTTATCAGAATAATAAGAAAATTTTATCCAAAGTAAATTTTTATATATTGATTCCAATGTAGAATTTTATTTTGTAAAATTGAACTTATAAACTTGTAAAAAACAAGATTTTAAGTGGGTGTGCCATCAAAAGGCGGCAAAACTGCATTTTTTTGAAAAATACTTATTTTACCCAAAAAATTTATTTTGTTCTCATACCATTTTATAGAAACTATGTAAGATAAATAATAATGTTATAAAATTAAAAATGTAGTTAATACTATTCATAATGGATATTCCATAATAATATTATAACAATATATCTTTGTTTAGTGAAACCCAGTATTGCATACTACACACACTATTGAGGAAGGTCATGATTGCGTGTAACGCAAGACAAGATAGTGTTGTGTGTAGTGAAAGATTACTTTGATGTTGTGTATAACATAAGACATAAAAAAATACTTCTCATAAAATATCAGTGTGTTACAAACAACCTCCATATGATGAGAGGGGAATCACCCTCAAGCCACCACCACCACCGCCGATAACAAGGAGCACTGACAACCCAATCCACTAGCATCTCAATGACACATCTTGAATTTTCCTAAGACAAACATAGAATAAGGTGTACATACACACAAAGGATTATATAGGTTGTGATCCAAATACTAGTAATATGTCAAAAAAAAGATATTCCATGCTATAAAATTAAATAAAATTTGACATGCTCATTTATGTGAAATCCTTGGAAACATTTTCAAAGAAACAATTTAAAGGAAAACTATGATCAAGGAAGTCACATTAATAGGAAACCATTTCTTCAAGTAAAACATTTAAAAAAAATACTTTTAAAGGAAACATATCAGAAGGAACGTTTTTCTAAAATAAGCATTATTTGAAATTAAATACTCTCAAGGTCCACCGTATACTGACAGGTGGAACCTCATAACATAAGTTTCGTGTCACGAGAGAGCACCATGGGAAAATCCCTAGGGTTAATCTAGCTCGAGTGGGGCACTAGAACATCGTACCCCAGTATAATGTGGTAAATCAACCATGACCGCGACATTATTGTGAATGAGACACTAAGAGGGGAAACCCCATGGGCTTAGTTCTCTCTAATCATCATAGTTTAGTTAGAGTTGTAAGCATCAATCTATCTAAGTAAAAATTGGGAATTTTCCACTTCTAAATAACTAGAATACTAGAACTAGTCATCCCACCTAGATATACAAGATTCCCTTGTGGTCAATCCCATTGCACATATCACATAAATTACCATATTCAAAAACGACTTCGAATCATTCCACCCTTTTTACAAACAAAACACCTTCCATTTTACACACACAAAAACCATTTGAAAATACAATTTTTACACCACTTGAACAATTCATGAAAACCCTTTTAAATTATCACAAAAGAGTCACATAATCAATTTATCCATTACCAAGGACCAAGACCCTTTAAAAACAACACACATACCATGTTCACTTTGAAACATGTATCAGATTATTTACATAAGTCAGAATTCCCATTTAAAGGGGTTCACAAAAAAATCCAACATCCCAAGAGTGGTCAATTTTCCCTTAAAAACCAATTTTCAACACATTATCACCTCTAGTTCCCATGAAAACGAATTTTGAACCTTCCACATAAGTTATAAAACCATTTTTAAAAAGTATTACATTTCAATACACAAAAAAATGACCATTTCATTTATAAAAACCCATTTCTAGCACATAAGCATGTCAAAGCAGATAAAAATACCTATCACACTGCATAATTAAACTATATATCATATTTATAAATTCTAACAAGCATATTAAATTCATATAACAATTCTAGGGCATTGAACCACCTACCTCATGAGTAGAAACTTCTGAAAATTGGTGCGAAACCACAACCGCACCACCACAAGACCCTTGAAAGGTAAGATCTAACCAAAAACAACAATCTCAAACACTAAAAAACAAGATCTAAACTTTAATTGAACACCCTACCCACCATAAAAATGAAACCCCAAGAAATAATAGGAGAAATACTAAAAAAAGAAGAAATAATGGAGAAGCCACTTACTTGGAGTTTCCTTGAAGAATCTGCACCAAAATTACCCCAGAAATGGGGGTCCAAGGAAGAAAATGGAGGATGGGGATGCCCCTAGGGTGGAGGAGGCCAACTTAGGAGAAGAAATTGGGTTTAGGGATAAAAATAGTGGAGATATAAAAGGGAGAAACGAAAATTTAATGACATGTATTGGCCGCATGATTTGTCAAACCGTGCGGCGACCGTGCATCCCCCTCTACCTAAGCAGGCACCCAACACACTGTTAGTCTGCACATCCTAACTTAAGGTATGGAATATGTATGGAAGATTATGGATGATACCCATAACCTAACATATAGTTACGTGGGATGTGGTGCACAATATGAATTATTGTGCACTGACCATGAGGTGACTATTTCCTCAACCAGCCACACACTGCACAGTTACCAGAGTTGGGTGCACAATTTCTACTAACCATGAGCCAACTGTGCTCCAGAAACTGTCCACCCAAAAAAAATATTTTTCTTAATAGTTAATTGGGTGGAACTCATGGATAAGC
Source organism: Viscum album (assembly GCA_963277665.1). Taxonomy (NCBI): domain Eukaryota; kingdom Viridiplantae; phylum Streptophyta; class Magnoliopsida; order Santalales; family Viscaceae; genus Viscum; species Viscum album. Next base: position 1,529,351,997 of record OY728131.1, on the reverse strand, counting down.
ACTGAACCAAAAAAACAGAATAAATACCTCAAAAATTTAAACCCGTCACACTTGGTTCCTGAGAAAATAAAAGAGAACCAAACCCGAATAGTAAAAAAGAGTGAGATAAAAAACCTTGGTGTGATAGTATAGCTAATGGATAAACCAAAATGGTTTTATGGTGTTAATAATAGAGGATATGGGGTGGCCTTTTATAAGTGAGGTGATTATAAGACTTGTATTTTTTGAAAATTAATAGTTGTACCAATCCTTTTCACAATCCAAAAGGGGAATAAATTTTGTATTCATGATACTTATACATTATAAGTTCAAAATATATAAAAAAATATTTTATATCAGTTTTTAGATGATTTTTACCCTTTTCTTTTTTAACCCTAGATAAACCCATTTTTATCTCAACTGTGGTCATTAATTATTACTATTTTCACTATTCATTATGTTCAATTTTTTTTACTTATTAGGTAATAGAAATAATATTTATTCCAAATATGGAATCCATTTTTCCAAATTCCATTAAAAAAAGTGGTAATATTTAATTTCAAATTAATGATGAAGAGTCGACAAGTGAGAGTTTATAAAATTAACAATGTTCAAAAGTTTACAATGTTTTTATATAAAAATCCAATATGAAAATGATTAAAATAATGAAATTTATATTAATATATATATAATTGAAATAATTTTACTTTTGAATAAAAAGATATAATTTTTCTTTATAAATAATATAAACGAAAATGATGTTTTCAATCAAAATTAAATATTATTCACTGTTCAACAAAAAATGGAATATTTAGGAAAAAATAAAAAAATTCCCCTTAAGATAATTTTCATATAATGGTTTAGAAAATGAATATAATTTTTTCAAATAAATTTTATAAAATTTATAAAAATCCATTTTAATTTTTTTACACAAAGCGCGATTAAACCATCTCTTAGAAAAAATATAGTTTTTCAAGAAATTTTTTTGTTTATTTTAAATAATTATAATTTTATTTATAATAAATAGATTACCACAATTTTAATAATTTTTAATTACTATTAATAATGAGTAATTTTGTGTCTAGGTTATAATTATATACTCTATTATGGTTCCTGTAGACTTGGGGTTGCATGTTCTACAAGCTATTAAAGAGATTAAATATAATGAAATATATTTCATGGGTTGTTTATGCTTGGTACTTCACGTTAAATATGATATCAAATAAATTTATCTTATTTTAGAATATTGGGCTGTCACAATACCCTTATTAAAGATATTCCATTCTTTCAATTTAAACTTGATCTAGTTAATAAAGTGTTTGATATTTTTAAATTATTTTGTTGAAAATCTAAATCCTAGAAAGAGTTTATAAAAATACTATAAATAAGTGAGAAGGAGATGAATAAAGGACATATGGAATAATAATAAACTATGTTTATATATAGGTGAAAATTTGTGAAAGGTGATGAAATGGAATGTAAGAAAAGTTTAAATAATTATAGAGAGTGATAGAGGTCATTGATCACAAGAATATGAATGATCAACGGAATGTCAAGGACCATAAATCTTTTATTTTTTAAAATACCATAAGTTCAACCTAAAAATTTATTGTGAACAATTTTTTCTTCAACACCCTTTTCCTTGAGATGATAAAATATTTTAATTTCTACAAATATAATTAAATATAATTAAATGATACATTTTTATTTCATAAGAACAATTTAATCTTTGGCTTTTCTTCGATCAATTTCAAATTCATCACTTACTCTAAGAAATAAAGATTCAAAAAATAATTTTCTATACATGAAGAACTAAAATTATATTTAATGGATCATAGGATCTATAAAATTGGGATAATTCATTCTTTAGATATTTGGTTATTATTTTAACAAAATTGTTAGTATATGATATCCAATATGCATAATTCTTTATACAGTAATGTAATATAGAAATCTCTAAATCAATTCCAAAATTCCAACTTAAACCATTTAAAAAATGGTTAACCAAATTACCCTTCAAAATGATTATGATATGAAAATTTAGAAATATGGTGGCTAAATTTCCAAAAATGAACTTATCATTAATCACATAAAAATTATGAAGTAGAACATAATCATCATATACAAAACATGTGAATAACATCATCATGTATTCTATTGAAATATGGTAATATCATTAATTACCATAAAACCTTATTGAATACATTCATGCTTCATTATTCCTTAAATAAAACATCTATAATTTGTTATTTTCATTAATTCCAAAAATAGTGTTAACTCTAACAATGATAGCATAAACCACTTTTTCAAAAAATCATTACATAGTTATATAGTAGTTAGTGATATCCAACTTACATTATCCATATCAATCATTACTTTACCCCAACATCATTATCTCAACATAAGGAACATAGTATGGGTTATCTTTCCCCCAGTCATGTGTTTTCCATGAAGTTCAAATTTCTAATGAATCATTTTCTTTGTCCATTAGTACCATTCAACATGTGATTTTAAATTATTAATAAATGTTATTACCTTATAATACTTATATGTTTCATTATTATTATAATGATAATATCATTAATAAAATAATTTCACATTATATTTCATATATCAAAATAAATAAGAACATTAATCACTCCACTAAGGTTGTATAAGTATCATAAGCTTGACCATAATTCTTTAGCTTATTTTGAGGTATATTTCCTCGATGCTTGGGGAATTAATTTTCATAGTTACATATTTTCTTATATTTTAAGAATTTAACATTAGTTTAATTTATATTTCCCTCCCAATCATGATCATTGTGGATTTTTCTCCACACTTGATGAAAAATCCTTTTCCATTTAAGCATGTACCGAGTTGTTTTCATCCACATGTATCACATGTTGGAAATTACTTATCTCCCTTACTCCCTTTATACATATTTTCCTATTCGTTCCTTTTCTTCTCTTGATTATCTTCAAAGAAATAATACTTATATAAGTCATTCTCTATATTGATAGCATGTGATACTATATCCTTGTATGATGAGAATGTTTAGGAGACTAGTTCACTTTGAAGTATTAGCTCAATACCATAAAATAAATAGTGAATATTTCTATTTTGATTACATATACAGTCTATAACATGTCATGTGAACCTTATAAAGTCACCTTTATACATAAAAAAATATCATATTCTCTATATCTTAGACTCATGATCTGTCTTTCCAAATCATTTCTTTTATCCTAAGGGAATTTTTATCTAAGAAAAGTACATTGAAATCATTCTGTTCCATATTTTATATTTCTTATTCATCCTTTGTGTTTGGAATTAATGACCACCATTGATCTAGATCTCTTTAGAGATGATATAATACCATAAAAACATTCTCCAATTCACTACTTCCTAGAGTGAGAAAAATATTTTCTAAGGAACTTGTCAATTTCTCACCCAAAAATAGTTTTATAGTCCCATTGAGTGATGGAGGTCACTGACATGTGAATCAGTCAAGCATTGTTACAAAACTTTTTGGATCAACATTATGCTCCATATAGGAATGGTAATTAGAGAAAACATGAGTTAACTACCCCAATATGGATATAATTTGATCAGTTCCTGTTACATATTTATCTCCAGATTCATTATCTTGTACACGAGGGAAGTACATACATGGAGTACATACATTGATTCAGTTTCAATTCCCTCAATTAAATACCATTAATAAATAGTGAAATATACTAAATTACATCATAAAATTATAAAACATAACATATAATCCCAAAACTAGTTAAAAACTTAACCTAAATTAAAAAAATTATCCATATCTATTCTCAAAATCATAAACATGGTTTTTTGGGGATATCATTATTTTAAAATACTTCCTAATTTTTTTATAAATAAAATGTGAACTAGCCTAATAATATTCCCCAAGAGTGTAATACATAATGTTTTTTAAGGCTTATTTTCATGTACCAAGTGAAGATTAGGTCATATCCTATGTTCCCTTTTTAGAGTTATACACTTAGGTACACCTATAAAAGAACCATGACCACTTGTAGTACTCATATAAGGATCTATTTCTTGGATGATCCACATAACCACTTTCTAACTTAAACATTCAAATGTTCTGATATAATTATATTCAAATTTTATTACAGGGTTGTATTTATTAATCTATTATTTCCTAAATCTAGTTCCCAACATTTTTTCTAAAATACCTCTGATACTAACTATAGCAACCCCGAACTCAGTATCCTAGTGTTAGTGTCTAATTTATTACATCGAGATAAGATAAATGAAATCTCATCCTAATGTACCGAATAGTTTATTAGTCTATGTATACTAGATACATTATTTAATTTCAAAGAAATATTAAAACATAAAATAAAAAAAAGTATTTTATTTGAGAAATATATTATTACCATTGTCATATTACTTTATATCATTCATAAAACACTTACTTTTTTCTTGGAAAAATAAAACAAAAGAAATGGGTGAGCTTAAATGCTTAGTAAGGGTATGTGTATAGCAGAATATATGAATAAATAAGTCATAATCAATATGGTAAGTTAAATAATTGAATCACATTCCATTTAATTAATAACATTTGTATAATATGGTTGGAGTAAATGATGATCAAATAATTCCATATAAATAATCACATGAGCATGAAACATAAACATTGATATTCTAAAAAATCAAACAATCATATAGACTATCAATAACTGAATTCATAATCATGGAATGAATAATGTTGGTTTTCTAAAACATACCTTCAAGGCCTTCTTCCAAGATATCTAATATATTCAAGACCTTGTGCCAAGATATCTATATAAATGGATAAGGCCTCATCCAAAAACCAATATAGTTTATCCCATGAGTCATAATGATATATCAATGGGATATAACAAGACTATACCTTCACTTAAAAAGTCTAATTATTTACTCATATGAAAGGGGTGAAAAATAATCAACATAAAAATTCATATTGAAAAACTAGGATTTGAAATGTTAACAATTACCCTAATCAATAAATATAATCATAAACCATCCAGAGTAATATGAATGGTATCAAATAGGTACACAACTATTAAAAATGATCATAAACCATCTATTTAAAGAATGAGGATGATATAAATATAACATATATTTAATGTATCATAAGTACAATGATCGGTTGATGTCATTAATGAATAAAACTACTATAAAATAACTATAAATATATTTTTATGGAATATAAAATTTGAATTTTGAAAATATTAATGTAACTAAAAATTTCACAAAACACTTTGGAAGTAGTTTTTTTTGAAAATATCCTTCAAATATTTTAAAATGAATTATAAAAAATTAAATGGACAGGATGGTGTAAATTCTATTCCTATCATACACGTTAAATTAAAGATTTCTTTTACATTTTCAGTAAAAGGAAAACTAGCATTGTTTTGAAAATGAAATTAAGAACCCTTTAAAAATTATTTGTAAAAATTAAAAAGATTTAAATATGTCTTTAATATATCCTTTTGAAAATTTTAATAAAAATCGAAAATATTTTTATAAAAAATGGGTTTTGATGAAAAGGATTTCCAACCGAATAGAGAAATAATGTCCGATTTTCTTAAAAATATTTTTTCAACCATTTTATAAACCAAAGAGTGAAAAAATGATACTATTTAATTGAAATTTCATAAAAAACTAGAGTATAAGAAATATAGATTTATTTTAAGATATAAATATCAAATAATTCCCCCAAGGGAGACACAAACATAAACTATATTTAAAAATGATGATACTATGAAATAAACCCTTACAATATTGGTAACTTCTGATTTATTAGTCTCATGAGGGAAATAAATTTAAATAAAACATTTAATACTATGAATATAAAACAATTAATGATATAACATTCCAAAGGATAATTATATACACCACTCAAAATAAATAAGTGTTGAATATGGAATATGTATAACAGAAGTTAAAATTTGATGAGAAACCCTTGAATTGAGTTTAACTCACCACGTACATTCTTTTTCTTCCAGAATAATAATATTATGTTAAATATTTAATTTACTAATAACCTTTTTCATGTTCATTATTTCGATTATTTCACTTATTACAATTCTATATATTATAAAGGCCCTGACCCCAGTAGCTCAGAACCAGTGACTTAGTTTATTACATTAGAATATATACATGGAATCAAATATCTATGGACCTAAAAGTTTAGTAGTTTTGGATAACTATATATATACCTGAAACCCATTATACATAGGTGAAAGAAAAGAAAATAGAATATATAACAATATAAAATGAAATAAAACCTTGAAATCACATTCAAAGATATCTTCTTCATTTCTTGAGGATATGAAAAAATAAGGGTGACCTAAAATTATCAGTAAGGTTTATGTATAGTATAATATTTCATGAATCAATAATCATAATCATCATTTAAGCGTAAAAAATTGAGCACACATTCCATTTAATAAATAAATTAAAAATGATATGAATCTAGAGATAATATCATTGGAAAAATATCATGGATAATAAAACTGAACTCTTAATGAAGGAAAATATTAATTATTGAATTCCATGATCTTAAGAATCATAGTACCTCTACTGTTATGACCTTTCACATGACAGTTTAAATAGAACAAGTTGAAACCCATATGATTTGGCCAACTTAATTTGTTTCATGAGACATATTGATGCATCTTGGGGATATATTATACCAAACCCCAACCATTAGTAAAAGTCCAAAGTATTCCTCATATGTTTATTAATTTATTTAACTCATGAATCAGTATTCCTAGACATAAAATACCTGTATTGAGTAAATAATACATATTTATCAATATTTCATTAGTTAATCAAATAAATGTCAAATTAAACACCACATAAAAAAGGTATATGATTTAGGAAATAATAATATCCATCATAAGATAATAGGGATATATAATATAACATAATTTCTAATGAAAATTTATCACAGGAATGTGATTGTTTCAAGAGAAATTTAACAATCACAAATGTAAGTGAGATTGCACGATAACTTTTACCTCATGGTAATTTTAAAATCAAATCCCCTTGGATGAAATAATTACAATTGAATAAAAAAAACCATGAATAATGAATTATTCATTATATTAAATGTAAAAGGGGTAGTATGTACACCACATAAAAGTGAATTGGTGTATAATAAAAAATAAGTCTCAATGGAATATAAATTGAGAGAAAATCCATTACCATACATTTCCTTTTGGTTGAATATAATTTAACCTCTGATATAATGTCATTAAAAATGTTATTAACTTATAAAAAACCATACCAGTATTCATTATAACATATATGATCCTTTTGTAATATATCATCACCATTTCATTAATAATCAGTCATTATTTTCATTGTTTTGGGTCTCAATTGCATTATTTTCATATGCATGTTTTGTCTTTAAATATCCTGTTCTTGCACATAATGTAGAGTTTCATGATCTGAAGAATAATAATCATGATATAATAATCATATTTATACATAAATTATATATTTAATATCAATCACGAATGGTTGTTATGAAAAATGATGTACATTATGATCATGGAGACGGTAGGTCATACATATACATGAGTAACGTTTCCATTTTTCAACGATTATTATGAAAAGGGGTAAGTGATATTTTACCTTAAAATTTTGATCATAATATCATTAATATCATAATATATAATTATATATAACATCCATGTGATTTATTAAGGAAAAGAGTGTCACATCGCTTTTTGAAGGCAATAATACACACGTACACGAACAATGTTATCGTCCTTACGTGAGTGAATAGAAAAGAAAGAAAATGATATATAATATGTTTAAAAAATTATTAATATGTTATTAATATATTAATTATTACATATATATCAAATATGATCATTAAATTTATATTTATCACCTTCCATGTGATGCGTTAGGGAAGGACGAATCACATCGCTTCAAGAGGCGACAATCCACCGTACAGACGAGCGGTGTTATCATATCTTCTACAGAATGGAATGTAAAAAAGATATATCTGATACAATGACTCTAGAAGTATAAATATGTTATAAATATTATTTATATATATATACACACTTTCTATCCATCATTATACCAAACCTTAAAATTGTGGAAATGAAAAAATGGACGATATCAGTTCGGGAGGTGGTAGTCCGCCGTACACACAAACAATGATTTAGTAACCCATTTTATTGAAGTGGAGATGGTTTCAGGTCATACCCTTATTACAAAATATTTCAATTATATGGAATATAATTATGTTATTATATCATTATGGTGTCAAAAAATTTAAGGAGGTGGGAATGTAAATATAATAAATACATTTGTTGAAGAACATTACCTCTCCTTCAAGTATCCTCCTTTTGTTTACACTAAAGCCTTCATAGATTTGGTTACTAAAAAATAATTCTTATAATATGGGGGTACATAAGTTGAGAAGTTATTTCATTAGGTTACGATCTATCCAAATGACTTGATATGTGTGAATAATTAAGGGTAGTGAGTGCCCTTTTATAGTTGAGGAGGAGTGACACTTTTATAAATACACAAAATTATTCAATATTGGATGGTCAATATTTCCTCAAGTGGATAAAATATTGATAATTAAATATGGTTAGTTATGATATGGTTGAGAAAAACCTCCACCACATAATAAAACACTTGTTTTAAACATCTATTTCCTCAGCTTCTAAGTTTCCCTACTTTTACCGTTTTGGGTTTTCACTATGGTAACTAGTTTTCTAATATAGGTAATCTATCTTTTATGACTAAATTAGAGCAAGTATTATTATATAATTTGGGGAAAATGATTCTAAATATTATACCTTATTTATAAAATAAAAATATTTCATGTGTTGAAAATTAATTTTTACACAAGCACATGCAGCTCGCAAAAACATTGTTTTAAAAATAACTATACTAATAGAGTTTATTACTATATAGGGGTCAATATATTCATTATAAGAGAAAAATTGGTCCATTAATGGAACATAATTTATATTTATTAATATTTAAAAATAATATTTCAAAAGATACATTTTTAGTAATTTTAAATCATTTAATAAAATATAATTTATTATAAAATAACATTAAAGTCATTTTTGACATTATTTATTTATTTAGAATTTAAAAATATAAAGAAAATAGTGGATTTCAAATATATTATTTCCAATCCTTTTTAAAATGATATATTCATCTACAAAAATATTATAACAAAATAATTCATTAGTTTTACTTCACTTTTAATATTTTTAGTATCATTTATTTTATTTAATTTCAAATGAAATAAATATTGTGTTAGGATTTCATAAGTATTTAAATTAAATAATCAATCTCAGAAAAAGTAAAATAATTTATCATCATTTTTTTATTTTTGAAAATGATATAACTAAAAGAAATTTTTTTGTCTTTATCTTCATTAAGATGCTTTATACATTTTAAAACTAAGAAACGTATCTTTTTCATCTTTTTCATAAAATATTATATGAGTCATATTCAAATAAAAATGGAAAGGAAATCCATATTTCATATACTATGATATGAAATTTCTAAATAAAATAATTAAATACAATTAATATAATATTTTAAATAATTTTCACTCAAATCATATTAGATTAAACCCATAGTAAACTAATTTTTACATTTAGTGCGATAATTAATTTTAACTACATTCACTATTAATTTTGGTAAAAATTTAATTTTACCTAATTATAAATTGTGAATTAATCTGATCAAAATATGAAATACATATTTTTAAAATCATTTTATCGAAGAGGAAAAAATTTATTTAAAGTTAATCCCATAGGCATGATGAGAAAAAAATTATAAAAATGAAAATACCCAAAAGATTACAATGTTTTTAAAACTAAACTCAAAATAAAAAAGTTTATAATGAAGTAAATTATAATAATTGATAAAAAGTGATCTAATTTAACTTTTAAAAAATAAAAATTGAATTTAAAAAATAAATTATTTAAACAAAAAAAGTAAATTTTCAGTTAAATTTCAGTATTTATTACTATTCATCAAAAAATGAAACTGATTGGAAAAAGCCCAAAAAATAACCTTAAGCTAAAATTTGTATTTTGATTCAAAAATGAATTTTATTTTTTAAAATAAATTTTACAAAAGTGCAATAATTTTATTTTAAATTAATCATGCTATGTGTGACTAAACAATGTTTTTTAAACCTAGTATCGTGTGCATCACAAGTTATCAATGAACTTAAATTTATTCTAAAAGAAATATATTATAATTTATGGGAGTGTAAAATTCTACACACCGTAAAATTTATTCATCAAAATTTAAAATTGATCTCATTAATCAAGGGATTGATATTTGAAAATACCATTTTTAAAAAACCAAATCAAAAAAAGAATTAATAAAACATCCTATTAATAAGAGATAATGGTAAATACCAAGGTCATATGGACTAGAACATAGTTATTTTTTTATTTGGAGAAAATTTATGGAACTAAAGATGTGTACATGGAATAAAATCAAAAATAATTATATATAGTGATTGTATTCAGTACATACAAGTGAGTGAATGATCAATTGAAAGTTACGGGGCTCAAAATAATAAATCTGCGATGATTTAAAAGACCATCTAATTCATCAGATATGAGTGTAATATGATAGTATTTTTCCATATCCTTTTCCTAAATATTAGGAATTATTTTAGTATATATGAATATAAGGAAATATACTTTCTTGATATGCTTCTATACATAATAATTATCTCATCCTCTGGTTGTGCTTTGATCAATTTTCAATTCATCCCTTTCTCTATGAAATGAATATCCAAATATGAATTTTTTATGCCCAGAGCACTAAGATTTACTTATAATGGATCTTAATATCCATAATAGAATAATAATTCATTCCTTCAATCTCTATTAACTATTATTACCAAATAATCAGCGTAGATCATCCAATATGAATAAATATCTATATGGAGAGGTAATAAATTAGTCTCTAAAACCCCATTCAAAATACATCATAAACCATTTCATAAATGGTTATCCTTATGATCTTTCCAAAAGGTCATGATTCAAAACATTAGAAATAAGTTCACTGAATTTATAAAATGAACATACATTTAATCCCTATAATAGTATAAATTAGCTCTTAATCATCACATACCAAAAAAGTGAAAAAATTTATAATCTGTTATCATGAAACATGGTAATTACCTAAATTACCATAAAACCATATTTGAACCATGCATGATTATTTATTCCTTTAGTAAAATATATATATTTGGATATATTTATTTAATAAAAAAATGTTGTTAACTCCATCAATGATAGAATAATCCAATTTGTAAATAAATCATTAATCAATTTCAAAGTAGTTAGTACTATCCAATTTACTTTATCTATATCAATCATATATTTGTCGAAACATAATTATCTCAGTATCAGAAACATATTAGTGGGTTTTCCCCCTAATCCATATTTAAAAAAAATTAAACTTGCTACTAAATCACATTTCTTGGTACCATTTATCAATTGTTCTCTAATAATTAATGAAATAGTACTTCAAAATTATCCTCTTATATTTAATAACTATTATGATAAGAATAGTATCAATAAAATAATTTTACAACATATTTAATTTATTGAAATACAAATTCAAATTAATAATTCCACTTTCATAATATGAGTAGAACAAGCTTGAACTTTACCCCTTACATTCTTCTAAGGTATATTCCTTTGAAACTTGTGGCATTTTTTTATTCAGTTCCCCAAATCCTTGTAGTTGAAACACTGAAAAACAATGTTTTCTTTATTCCCTTTTTATTCTTATTACTGATGAAATTTTTCTCTGCACTAATAATAAACTCCCTATCCATTCAAGAATTTCATAGGGAGAATATTTCAATAGCTATCAAATGTGAAAAAATACTTCTTTCCCTTATTCCCTTTAACTAATTTTTTTCTCTCCCAAACTATTCATTACATGATTTCCTTTTAATTCATAAGATATGGGAATTATTTCACTATCTTAGTAGAAAATAAAACAACTTCATGAAATGAAGAAAAAGTTTGATATAAAGAATCCATTAAGAGACTTGGCTGAATCCCTTCCATGAAATGGTCAATATTACACTCCATGTTGCATATATAATCTGTAGCATAACTAAATAACTTTATAAAGGTATATTCATACTCTATAACAATTTCTTCTTCCATTATTTTTATAATAAGGAACTTTATCTTCTTGTCAATTTGTTTTTCATGAGAGAAATATTTTTCAAAGAATGCATCCTTACGATATTTCCATTACATGAGATATATTTACTCTTTCTCCCTAGTACTATAGATAACTGACCACCATTGACCGAAATTTATTTTGGGAAAATACACTACAAGTGTAGAAATTTTCATTTTAATGCATCCCAGGGCCACAAATATCTTCTCAAGTGACATAATATGTTACTTATCAACCATTGGATTAGTAGTCCCACTAAATTACCGGGGCCTTGGTCACATAAGGTGACCCAACATAGAATAATCTCGATTTTGAATAGTTTTATCCATCTAAGAAAGGTTCTTTTTCATAATATGATTAAGCTTCCAAAATTTAGCTATAACTTCCCCAGTTGCAATATAATATATATTGGCTTCCTTAATAGGTAAATTTATACATTGTCCATACGTATTGAATCCATTATTCCTTCCTAGTGAAATTTCTAAAAAATAGAATATAGAATATTCTCTCATAACTTTATGAATTTAAATCATAATGTGTAATTCCAAAATTGGTTTATTACATAACAAATAATAAAATCTATGCACTGTTTAATTAAGAAAAATACACTTTGGTTTCTACAAGGATATATTTATTTTCAAATCCTTCATTGTGTTTTATAATGAAAATTTGAATTATCCTAGTATATCCCTTTGGAGTGTAAAACCAAGTGCATAGTAAGGCCCATTTTCATGTACTAGAAATGCTCGAGTCAAGCCCAATTCACCTTTTCAGACTTATTACACTTTGGTACATCTATTCGAGAACTATATCCACTTGTAGTATCTATAAAGGGATATGTTTCTAGGAAATAACATATAATGTTTAACTTAAAAAAACTACTGGATTTTCTTCTATAATTATCCGTAATGTCAATAATTGAGTTATAATCTATAACATATGTTAACCTAAATATATTTCCCAATGTTTCCACTAAAATTCCTCTGATACCAACTTTAACAACCCCAACCCCAATATCCTAGATCTCATGCCATAATTTATTACATTGGAATATATACTAAAGGAAACACATCCTATAAGATTTAAAAGTCTAGCAGTTTTTGAAAACTAGACACATATATGATACAAATTTATATTAGGATAATAAAATTAAACATAATACATAAAAAATAAGTAAAACACATCCTTTAAAACCAATTCAAAGATCTCTTCTTCATATCCTATGGAATGTAAACAAAACAAGGGTGATATAAAATTCTTAGTAAGGGTTAATTACAATGGAATATATCATGAATTAATAATAATAATCAACATAAAAAGGTAAATAATTTAGATCGCATTCCATTTAATAAATAGAATGAAAATGAAGTACACCCAAAGATAGTATTATTGTCAAAATATCATGGATAATAATATGTAAACTCTTAATTAAGTAATTTTTTAATTATTATATTACATGATCTCATATATTATGATACCTCTACTTCCAATACCTTTCTTAAGACATTTTAAATATTAATGGTAGAAACCCATTTATTTTGGCCATCTTAATTTGTCTCATGATACCTATAAATTCATTAAGGGGATATAATATACCAGGTCCACCAATAATTTTAGTTCAAAATAATTAATCATATAATGAATAATATATTTAATTTATGAATCAATAAACCTTAACATAGAATATATTTTTTGAGTAAAGGATATAAACTTATAAATATTTTCCCAGTTAATCAAATAACTTTCAAAGTCAAAACAATATGTAAAAGTCATATAAAATTTAATAAATAATCATATAAATTATACAAAAGTATATATACTTAATCTAAATTTAATTTCGAAAGGAAAATGATCATAGGGAAAATAATTTTTCAAGATAAAACTAACAATCACAAAATAAAGTGAGATTACATAATAAATTTTACCACTTGTTAATTGTCATGTCAAACCCTCATGGATGAAATAATTAAAATTTTAACTTTAAATACCATAAATAATTAAGTATTAATGATATTAAATGTCAATAGAGAAGTATATAAACTACATAAAAGTTAATTGGGGAATAAGAACTAATAATTCTAAATGTAATTTAAATTGAGATGAAATTACTTACTTCATATTTCCTTTTGGGTAAACATGATTTAAAATCCATTATATTGGTTTTAAACATGATATTAACTTATATAAGAACCATAATAATATTTATGTTATCATACACGATCCCTTTATATCTTATCACCACCTTTTCAATAAGAATCATTCATTGTTTTCATTGTTTTTAGTGTTAATTTCCTAATTTTCTTATGCATGTTTTGTCATTAAATATCTATTTCTTGAACATATTATAGAGTTTAATCTAATTTAAAATAATAATAAAGAAATAATTATAATATTTATACATAAATTATACTTTTAAGATAAATCATGAATAATGGTTATAAACAATGAAGTATGTTACAGTCATAGAGACTACAGGTCATACGTACGCAAGAGTAATGTTTTCATTTTTCAAGGATTATTAATGAAATAGGGTATGAAATATTTTACTATTCCATAATTATCATAATATAATTGATAAAATTTTATATACTTATATTTATCATCCATGTGGTGTTATTATGATAAGATAGTCACATCTCTTTGTGAAGGCGGTTGTCCACACGTATATGAACAATGTTATTATCTTTACGTGAGTAAAAAGAAAAGAAAGAAAATAATATATACTATTATTACATAATTATAAATATTTAATGAATATAATAATTATGTTATTTATATTATATATAGTCATTAAATTAATATTTACCACCTTCCATGTGAAGTGTTAGTGAAGCATGAATCAAATCACTTAGCAAGGCGGTAGTCCACCATACACAAGGGCGAAGTTATTGTATCTCCTACAGAATGAAAGGTAAAATGATATATATGATATAGTGACACTAGAAGTATATATATTTTAAAATTTTCACATATATATATTATATACATATAATCATACAAAACTATGAGAGGTGAAAATGTAAAAACAAATGACATTTTTTCGTGAGGCAGTAGTCAGCGTACACATGAACGATGATTTTGTAACCCATTTAAGGGAAGCAAAGATGGTTTTAGGTATTTAAATTAGTATAAAAATATAATATTATATGGGAGATACTATGTTTATGATATCATAATTTTTTAAAAAATATTTAAGGAGTTTGAGAAATAAGTAAAGTAAAGATTCTTGTTGAAGATCATTTCATCTTCTTTAGGTATCCTCTTCAGGATTGAACTAATGCCTAACTAGGTTGGATTTATACCAAAAATAAGGCTTATAGTATGAAAATAGGAACGTTTTTAGGAGATTTGTGTAGGGTTTTGATCATCCAAATGGCTTAGGAGGTGTAAATAAATGAGCAGAGCGAGTATCCATTTATAGTTGAGGACGAGTGTCACTTTTGTAAATATCCAATAGTATTCACTATTGCGGGGGGTGAATATTACCTAAACTGGATCTAATATTTATAGTTAAAGTTGATGATGGATGATATTTTTAGTAAAAACCACCACTACACAATAACACACATGTTTGAAACATTTTATTTCTTAACTTCTATGTTTCTTTACTTTTACATTTTTGGGTTTTCACTTCCACAACTAGTTTTCTAACCTAAAAAAATTTATACATTAAGAATAAATTACAGTGGTAATTTTATAAAATTTATACATAATGATTATAAAAAAGTTTAAAATTTATCAAATAAAAATACTATCTGTTTTGAAAATTAATTTTAACAAAAACGCATGTAGAGCGAAAAAACACCTTTTTGACCTTAATTATTATAGCCGATTTTTTACTATTTAAGGGTAAAGTCATTATAAGAGAGGATTTTTTCCATGGATGGAAAATAGTTAATATTTATTAAAATTTTAAAATCAATTGGAATAAGATATTTTTTTATTACTTTTATATCATTTAATAAAATATAATTTATTATAAAATAACATTAATGTCAATTTTGGATATTTTTCATTTAATTTGAATTTTAAAATATCAAGACAATGATGAAATTTTAATATATTATGTTCAAATATATTTATCATAATATATTCATCTACAAAAAATGTAGTATAATATTTCATTCAGTTTATTTCACTTTTAATATATTTGTTATCATTTAATTTATTTGATTATTAACTATATAATTATTATATTGGAATTTGGTAAAATTTGAAGAAATTAATTCCTCTAAAAGAAAACAAAATAATTTCTCATGATAAAGAAACTAATATATCCTTAAAAAGGATATATATAATAGATCATATTATTTTCTTGTCCCTATACCAAGGATTTAAAGATATTAAAATTTAGAAAAATATAATTTTCATCTTTTTCTTTGATTAACTTATTATATTGATCATATTCAAAGGAAACTATCAATGAATTTCAATATTTCAATGAACATTATGGTAAAGGTATAAGTAATCTCATTAAATATTGTTAAGATCATATTTTAGGTTATTTTTACTCTTATCTTATTAGTTTAACCTCATAGTAAACTCATTTTTACATTAACTACGGTAATTAATTTTAATAGGAATCACTATTAATTTTGGTCAAAAATTAAGATTACATTATTAGAAATTATAAATTATTCTGATTTATAGTATAGAATACATTTTTCCAAATTCAATTCGTAGAAGTGAAAAATTTTAATTAAAAATTATTCCCATAGATGTGATGAGAAAACAGGATTTTAAAATGAAGATATTTAATAATTTATAATGTTCTTATTTCTAAATTAAATATAAAAATGATTCCAATCAACGAAATTGGAATAATTGATTTAAAATTTTACTAATTTTACCTTAAAATAAATTAAAAAATATATAATTTAACATTATAATTTATTTAAATTAAAAGGCATTTTTCAATTAAAATTTATTATTTTTCACTATTCATAAAAATGATACTTTTTAGAAAAATCCAAATAACTAATCCTAAGATAAATTTGGTATTTTAATTTCAAAAAGTAAGTTTATTTTGTGAAATAAATTTTCTAAAAGTGCTGAAATTTAATTTTAAATCATGTCTGTGAAGTGTGACAAAATAGTGTTTTGATTATACTCGGGGTTCCGTGCATCACAATTTATTGATGAAACTAAATTTATTCTAAATGGAATATATTTTATTATATTTCTGTGTTATATATATGTTAACTTAATAAATTAATTTTTTTCAAAAAAAATTGATGATATTTTAATTACGTGTCAAAATTTAATTTGGTTGGTTAAATACGGTCAAAGAGGTCATTATTGGAACATTTCAATAATAATAATCATTAAATAATTATCATATATATATAAATTATACTTTTAAAACAAATCATGAATGCTATATTTGTAAAATGGAGTACGTTTCAATCATGGAAATGGTAGGTCGTACGTACGCATGAGTAACATTTCCATTTTTAAAGGATGATTATGGAAATATGGTGTGTAATTTTTAATCATTAAATAATGATAATAAAATTATGTATAAAATATTATTTACTTATATATAGTTTATATATTTTCCTTTTGGTGTGGGGGTGAAGAGAGAGTGACATCACTTCAGGAAGGTTATAGTACACAAGTTGACGAACGACGTTATCATCTTTTAGTGAGTGAAAAAGTATGAAAGAAAATGATGTATTATATTTTCGGAATGATAAATATGTTTTTAATAACATTAATAATTCATTTATGTCTCATATAATTTTTAACTTTTTCTTTATAAACTTGTATGTAATGTGTAAGTGAATGAATAATCACATCACCTCGTGAGGTGGTTGTCTACTATACTCATGAGCGACATTATCTTATACCCTACAGATGGGAATATAAAATTATATATTTGACATAATAACCCAAGAGGTATAATTGTGTTATAAAATTAATATATATACATTATATCTATCATCATATAATCATTTAGAGTAAGTAATGAAAAAATATTGACATTGTTTCATGAGGTGGTAGTCTGCCGTACACATGAATGATGACTTCATAACCCATTTGGTGGAAGTGGGGATAGTTATTGGTCATTCCATTAACATAAAAAAATATTAGTATATGAAAGATACTGATTTTTTTATATCATAATTATCTAATAATAATTTAAGGAGGTGGAGGAATAAATAAAATAAAAATGTTTGTTGAAGAACATTACCTCTTCTCAGACCACCTCTTTTGGATTATACCTAAAGTATTATTAGAATGGATTTCTGGCTTAACAAAGGATTCTATAAAAGAGGCTATGGAAATTTTCAATTTATTTGGATATTTAATTTAAGAAAGAAAATGGTTTTATTTTTTAAAATTATAGGATAGGGGGTGGCATTTTGTAATTGAGGTGAGTGGCAAACTTATAATTCTTGAAATGAAAACTATGTTCCCGCATTTTTCACTTAAAAAATGGTAAAAAATAGAGTATTTTACAGAATTATAAATTATAATTTATAAATATCTCCTTAATACTTATTTTATACCAGTCTTAAATTCATTTTATACATTATATTTTTTGTTTTACTCCCTGGTGATCCCATTTTTATATTAACCGTGGTATTTAATTTTTACTATTTCTACTATTAATTATGGAAAAAAATTAATTTGACATAATTAGGTAATAAATATTTTTGTAGTTATAAATATGGAATAAAATTTCTAAAATTGAATTCACCGAAGTTTAATAATTGTATTTAAAATTAATTTTGTAGATGTGACTATAAGTGAGTTTTTAAAGAGAAAAATTTCAAATTGTTAAAAAAATTTCATACAAAAATTAAATATGAAAGTGATTAAAATGAACTAAATTAAAATAATTTTCATATAATAGATCAAAGTTTACATTAAAAATAATTAAAAATATATTCTATCATAATTAATAATTTAAATTAAATGTATGTTTTCTATTAAAATTCATTATTTTCCCAATTCATTGGAAAATAAAATATTTAATAAAAATGCTAAACATTCTCCCCAAAATAATTTTGATCTTTTTGTTTAATAAAATAATTTAACTTAATCAAATATTTTTTCTAAGATGAGAACAAAATTTAAATTATTTACTAAAAGTGTGAATAAATCATCTTTTAGAAAAAATATAGTTTAAAAAAACTTTTCTTTTCTTTTTAATGATTCTAATTTTATATAAATATATAAATAAAGATAAATTTCATAATTTATTTATAATTATTCACAAACAAAAAATTTAAGGTTAGTTTTTAAAGTTATAATATATTATGGTTCATTGAGACAAGGGGTTTCATGTTCCTCATTCAATCGAAGAGAATAAATTTAAAGAAATATATTTTTCAGGTTGTTTAAGGTTGGGGTTGTGTGTTACATATGCTATCAAATAAAATGTTCTTATTTTAATATTTTAAGATGTTAATTTTTTTTAAAAATATATAATCTTTGTAAAAATTTAATTAATAAATCATTCAGAAAAGGTAAAAAACAAATTTTTAAACATTTTTAAAAAAACATGGTTTTAGAAGAAAACAAATTTATAATTGAAGAGATAATTAAAGATATATTTTTTAGAAACATTTACTCATTAATTTTATGTACCAAAGAATGGAAAATGGCACTGTTACATGAAAATATAATTAAAAACTATAGTATAAGAAAATTAAATAGTCAAAATAGAAAATGATAAAATTATTTTCTTCGATGAAAATTCAAGAATAAACAATTTTGATCAGAAAGAGATTATGGAATAAACCCTTAATAAGATCATAAAGTTGAAATGAGAATTACCCAAAGAATATATTATTTTTGTCAAATATAAATCCACATAAATTTATTAGATATACAACATAATTTATTCCAAATTCAACTCAAACATAATCATTGAATATCAAAGATAATAAATAAGTAGTATAACCTAATGAAAAGAAATGGGGCATGAAACTCATTACAACTTGGTAATATTCAATTAAAATTCACTTGGATAAAATAAATGAAATTTAAACTTTAAATACCATGAATTATTAAGGAATAATGTTATTAAATGTCACAAGAGAAGTATAAACACCATATATAAGAAATTAGGTGGATAACATTACAAATATTCCACAATGAAGAGAAATTGAGATAATGTCCCTTACTTCACACATCCTTTTGGTTGAATGTGATTCAATCACATGAATCATGTTTTTGAACATGTTATTAATTTATAAAATAATCATAATCATATTTATAAAATCAAATATGATCTTCTTATAACATTTTACTACATGCTTGTTTATAATTTTTCATTAATTTCATTGTTTTGGGTATTAATTTCATTATTTTATCATGTATGTTTTCTAATTAAATTTAAAGGTATTTTACATAAAATATTAGTAAATAATATACTAAATTATAAAAATGGTATAAATATCATTTTTAATCAGTATATAAATTCTTAAAACCACTCATAAATGTTTGGAATGGAAAATGAATCACAACGCTATGTAGGGATGGTAGGTCTTACATACGCACACGTGATGATATCATTCCGTTATTGTGTGAAATGGTAAGGAAGTGGGAGATATATTAATTCTAAATAATAAACATCATATCATATATATACTATATATTCATTAATTTTATCATTGTTACATTCCATGTAAAACTTACGTGAAAAATTAATCACATCTCTTTGTGAGGTAGTAGTCCACTGTATAAAAGAGTGTCTTTATGATTTTGGAAAATGAATGGAATGTGAAAAATTAATTTGTAATATAATAATCATAGAAGTGTAATATTCTAATAAATATAATATAAATATGATTAATATATCATTATCTCTATCCTTTAAATATTTTTATGGAAAACGAACTACGTCATTTTACAAGTTCGTAGTCCACCATACACATGATTGATGATTCCAATTTGCATTTTATGGAAGTAGAAATTGATAATTATTATTACATAAACATAATAACATCTCAGTATATAGTAGGTACTAGAATTATTATATTTTAAGTGATAATAAATAATTTTATGTGGAAAAATAAAAATAAAAATGAAAGAGTTTTGTTAAGATAATTACCTTCTCTAAGAGAAGCCTTATTTAAATCTCCTCTAAAAGACCCTATGTAATTTCCTGAACCTGCACTTCTAAATATTTTAATAAAACATTATGGGTATTTTTTTGTATAATAGATAACTATAAAATACATAGTATATTATACAAATGAGGACCTTTTTCGGTCTAGGTTCCAGATAATTAGACAACAACATACATATATTGAATCAGAGTTTACAAAAATAATTAAAAGATAACTAATTTGATTAATCTATAGTATCACCTTAACTGTCCGTTTAAAATATAATGAATCCTATGATTTTTTTAAAACATGGTTTTAGCAGAAAAAGCTTAGTAATGTATATAAAGAATGAAAAACCTTTAGTCCAGTGGAAACATGAAAACCATTTAAACCCCCTTTTCTTGAAAACTCATAAGCATACATAGAAATGTCATATAGTTGATTTAGGGCATATATACCATATCACTCTTCCAAAAAAACATACACATGCAATAACCATTCATTAATCTTCAATCTCTAGAGTACCCAATTCATTAGAGAGCTATAATGGGGCATACCTATAACGACCCATACTTTACATACATTGTTAATACTTCAAAATTGAAGCATACTTATTACAACATATAACAAAACCATGAAAGGACCGTATAGGTATAGTGTCTTTAGAAACTGGGAAACATAAACAATTGGTTCATAAAGCGTCTACACTGTCTCCCATTTATTTCATCATATCTATAGTCCCTTTTGGCATATATTACTTAATAAACATCTTCCTGACCTGGGGAAAGAAAACATACAAAAGGGTGAGCTCAAATGCTCAGTAAGGGTAAACAAAATAAATATCAATCACATCATATTCATAAGAACATAACTTTTGAAAATCTTAACCTGCAAAAGAGAGTATAATTTCATAACATGGGATAAATCATAGTAGTGAAATGAAATCCCAATAATCATAACTTAAAACATGAAACTTTGTGGCATACATACATAATCATAGAGAATCATTTCTTATTAGTCAAGACTCATTGCCAAGACTATCTTAGTGGACAAATTCCATTTCTGAACCGAGTTCACTCCTCGTTTCAGTCCTGTTTCACTGAATCGGTATAACCTACCGTTCCAGCCATGTCTATATCACGAGATATAAAATCTTTACCCAATGCATTGGAGGGAGATATAGGTCCCACCCATCTCATAATGATACCATTCTTATGTGTGCCACAAATTCATAAATCATACATCATTGCATAACCCATGTAATAAAAATGGGATTCTTAAACAACATGAAATCATAAAACAATTCATATAAGATAAAGGAATTCAGAAAAATAATTCCATCACAACATAATCAAATCAATGTAATAATAGGGATATAAACAGAACCCTATATTATCTTAGATGGAATATAATTTTGATAAAACACTTGAACTCCATTCTGGAGGAAAATATCCTTTCTACTTCAAAACCATTTTCCTTTCTTAACGTGTCATAAAATTTTAAACTAAAATAAGTTGATTAAAAATAAACTTGAAAACTAGTAAAGGAAGCTTCTTGGAAATAATGTTTTAAAAATCCATTCATGCCGTATAAGTTAAAAAAACATTCTTCTCGTACTTTTGTCAGAAAAGCCAAAAAGTACCTCGTACGAAAGACGACAAAAGATTCCTTTCATATCTTTTACTAAAAACTCACTGAAGGGTAAAATTGGATATAAACTATTGTATAAGGATATAAATATTACATATTGAGGAAACATGTATGTGGATGATAAATATTCCCTAGTAAATTATGAAGTATAAACAATCTCGGATAAAAATTGAGATTGCGAGATTTTCCCTTACCTTAGGTCCGATATGCTTCGTAAGTGTCCGAACCTCCTGTATAATGATTTAAATAATGTTATTGACTTATTAAAGAATCATATCTATTTTTATGATATCATATATGGTCATATTCTTGGCTTCTTATTAGTAATATTTCATTACTACTTGTTATTCGGGTGTTTATTACTTTTTGTTCTTATGCGTGTTTTGTCGAATAAATTCTTATTCTTCTCTTTAGGTTATAGATAACTCATTTACAGAATGGTATTAGTGTAATATATATCATATTTATTCATTCAATTCATTTATATAATCATTATGAAATGAAGATCATGTAGAACGAGTCACATCACATCGTGGAGACGGTATTCCGTACGTACGCACGAGTGATGATATCATTCCTATGATCGTGGAATTGTATTGGAGTGTATGTATACTATTTCAGAATCAATATCACTTTATAATAGTCATATATAGTCATTACTTACACCATTATACCCATCCAAGTAAGTTGGTGGTGGGAAATAGATTACACCACGGCGTGGAGACGGTATTCCGTACGTACGCACGCGCGATGATTTCTTTTTCCGTAGGATGGATAGATGGTGAAATAGGGTTGTTTCAAACTTATAATAACATATCAGTATATGAGTGATACTGATGTTATTACTTCATAATGAAACAACTAAATAATAAGAAGTGGAAGAAGAAATAAAGATGAAAGAATCGGTAACGGACATTACCTCTTCTTTGAAGTGCTTCTTTGAGACCTCCTTTTAGGGCACTAAAATAGGTCTTTGAAGAAGACCAGAACCTCTAGGATATTTCTAGGGAAGTGGAGAGGAGAAAATGGCAGGGGTTGTCCGAGATTTAAGGCTCAATGTGGTGTGAGGAAGAGGGGGAGGAGGTGCCCTTTTACAAGGGAGGAGAGGGGTACCTTTGGAATAACTAAAACTATTATTTTATTATAAAGTCAAATTCAGTTTTAAATAGCTCCAAATTGATTTATTTCTAAGCTAAGGCGGGGATGGGTCGAAATCCTCTCATCCAATAGAATTTAGACAAGTTTAGGTTCCTATTTTAACCTTATCATTTAGATTTAACATTAAGTTAAATAATTTTACTTTTACCGTGTCTTCTTGTGTTCTTATACTATAAGGTTAATAAACTTACTATAAGCAGCCAAACGAACCCTAAGTTGTTTATTATTAATATATATAACTTTATCTATGTCATTTGGCCGAACCATAGATTTTTAAGAAAAAAATAACAATTACTAATATAATATTTGTTTTAAAAACTATTTTATGTTAATTTTGACACTATTTAGTAATTGATTTTTGTGAAACTCATAACAGAATGCTTAGTTCGAAAAAAGTTAATTAAATCAATACTAACATGTCATATTAACCTATAAAATTATTTTAATTCATAAAAAGTATCAAATTACATTTATTTGGGTATTTATAACATCAATTATGTAAACATTTCATTAATAAGGTAATTACTACATCATATTTGTGTCATAAATAAATTAAATTATATAATGTATAAAAATTACAAATAAAATATCATTATTTAGGCAATCTTTTTATCTTTCTAATTAATATTTATAGTCGATTTTATCTTATGTATAACCCTATATTAGAAATTATTTACTTATTAAACTTTGATTTTAACTATTTTAACCCTTCTTTAAATAAATTAATAATAAATGTCCTAATCTAATCCAAGTTGGCCTAAATGGTCTTATTTTATTCCTAAGGTTGTTTTTGGTCGAATTACACTTGTCCAATAGAATTAGGACATGTTTTAGAGTAGTAATAATATCATTTTTACCCTTAATTACCCTATTTACTTTTAACTGTGGTAAAAAAAGTAAAAAGTTACTATTCACCAAAAATTATTTCCATCTCATTGAACCACATATTAATTACTGACATAAACCGTATCTCTCGGATTTTTGAAATTCCACTCACAGAAGCGGTAAAATTATGTTTTATGAAAAATTCAGTTTTTGACTACCACTTAGTGGTTTCACTATTCATCAAAAATTGAATGTTTTCAGAAAAATACCAAAATTTCACCCTAAGCTAATTTTGATATTCCGAATCAAAAAAAGAAAGTCCATTTTGAAAAATAAAATTTTTAAAATTTCAAAAAGTGGTTATTACTATTCATAACGGCTAGTTTTAATAATATTTTAATAGCATATCATTGTTTAGTGAAACTCGATATTGCGTACAACGCAAGCTATCGAGGAAGGTCGCGATTGCGTGTAAAGAAAGCCAAGCTTGTGTTGTGTGTAGTGAAATATTCCTTTGATGATTTATATAACATAAAAACAAAATATTTCATATAAAAGTCTTGGGTGTTACATTCTACCCACCTTAAAATGAATTTCGCCCTCGAAATTCATCACTTTGTGACAAACAGATTAGGATACCTCTCCCTCATCATATCCTCAAGCTCCCATGTAGCTTCTTCTAATTGGTGGTTTCTCTATAAAACATTCACCAGTCGAGTGGTCATGCTTCGTAGGACTTTTTCGCTACAATCCAGAATCTCTATCGGCTGTTCTTTATAAGAAAGATCTTGCTCCAGCGGTACAACTTCTGAGCTAAGTACATGTGAAGGATCAGGTATGTACTTTCTCAGGAGAGATACATGGAACACATCGTGAACTTGAGAGAGATTCAGTGGAAGCGCCAATCGGTAAGCAACCTTCCCAACACGATCCAGTATTTCGAAAGGACCGATATATCTAGGGCTCAACTTCCCCTTCTTTCCAAATCTCATGACCCTCTTCCAGGGAGATATTCGTAAGAACACTTTATCACCCACTTCAAATTCTAGGTCTTTTCTTCAGTTGTCAGCATAACTTTTCTGTCGACTCTGCGCTGCTCTTATGTGTTGTTGAATAGATCTGACCTTTTCTGCCATTTCATCAACAAGATCAGGTCCTAATAGCTTTCTTTCCCCAACTTCATCCCAGCAAGTTGGATTCCTGCATTTCTTTCCATAGAGAACTTCATAAGGAGCCATCTGAATACTGGAGTGAAAAATATTATTATAAGAAAATTCCACCAAATGTAGGTGTTGATCCCAACCACCTTTGAAATCCATAGAGCAAGATCTCAACATATCTTCTAGAGTTTGAATTGTTCTCTCAGACTGACCGTCTGTCTGAGGATGATAAGTAGTGCTGAAACTCAACTCTGTATCCAGAGTATGCTGAAGACTTCGCCAGAACTTTGAGGAAAATCTTGGATCCCGATCAGATATAATAGAATGTGGTACTCCATTAAATCTTACCACATCCTTTACATATATCCTGGAAAGCTGATCTAGAGAGAAATCCTCTCCAATAGCAATGAAGTGTGCAGACTTGGTAAGACGATCAACTATGACCTAGATAACATTATTGCCTTTAGATGTTTTAGGAAGTCCTGTGACAAAGTACATAGTGATGTTTTCCCATTTCCATTCGGGTATGGGTAATGGTTGTAACATCCCCTTAGACTTCTATCTCTCAGCTTTAACTTGCTGACAAACCAAGCATCGAGAGACATATTCAACAACATCTCTTTTCATGCCATCCCACCAGAAGTACTCTTTCAGGTCCCTATACATCTTCATGCTTCCAGGATGAATAGAGAATGAAGAACTATGAGCCTCATCCAGCAGCTCCTTCTTTAATTCTGGTATGGGAGGAACACAAAACCGATTCCTGAACATTATTATCCCATCACAATCAAGGTTGAATTCAGGAACATTTCTCACCTTCTTTTGTAACTCGACATCTTATTTCTGTGCCTCTTTAGTCTTCACATGTATAGATGGTTGAACATTCATTTGAGAAAGATAAGACTTTTCACCTTCCATTATAATTCCAAGATCCATCCTTTGTAAATCCATAAATAGTGGATCTTTTGTGATCCTCATCATGGATAAACTAGCATGTTCTTGTTGACTTAATGCATCTGCCACCTTGTTTTCTTTCCCAGGGTTGTAATGGATTGAGCAGTCATAATCCTTAATCAGCTCCAACCATCTTATTTTACGCATATTCATCTCCTTTTGTGTGAAAATATACTTTAAACTTTTATGATCAGTATAAATGTCACACCTTTCTCCATAAAGACAATGACTCCAAATATTTAATGCAAAGATTACCGCAGCTAAATCCAAATCATGTGTTGGGTAATTTTGCTCATGGATTTTCAACTGTCGTGAGGCATAAGCTATCACCATATCATTTTGCATAATAACACACCCCAATCCCTTCTTGGATACATCACTATAGATCACAAACCTTTCTCCACTATAAGGCAGTGTGAGCACAGGTGCACCGGATAACCTTCTTTTCAACTCCTTGAAATTCTCTTCACATTCTTCCATCCAAACAAACTTAACTCCTTTCCGAGTCAACTTGGTGAGTGGATTAGATAATCATGAAAAATATTTCACAAAACGTCGATAATATCCAGCCGAACCAAGAAAACTTCGGATCTCATTTACTGTTGTTGGTCTCAACCATCTTTCGATAACCTCTGTTTTTGCTGGATCCATAAATATCCCCTATTTTGAGATTATGTGACCCAAAAATGAAACTTTTTGAAGCCAAAATTCACACTTGATAAATTTTGCATAAAGTTGCTCCTTTCTCAGGGTCTTCAATATAATTCTCAAGTGATCTTCATGTTCTTCCTTACTCTTTGAATAGACAAGAATATCGTCTATAAAGACTACCACAAATTGATCAAGATAGTCTCTAAAGACTCTATTCATCAGATCCATGAAGATAGCAGGGGAATTAGTAAGACCAAATGGCATCACTATAAATTCATAGTGTCTATACCTTGTACGGAAAGTCGTCTTTGGTATATCCTCCCTTTTGACCCTTAATTGATGATACCCTGAATGAAGATCAATATTGGAAAAGTATTGAGCTCCGCGTATTTGGTCAAATAAGTCATCAATGCATGGGAGGGGATATTTGTTCTTGATAGTGATCTTGTTAAGTTCTCGATAATCAATGTAGAGTGTCATTGATCCATATATCTTCTTAAAAAATAGAACAGGTGCTCCCCAAGGTGACGCACTAGGGAATATGAATCCCTTATCAAGATTCTCTTGGAGTTTCTTCTTCAATTCCTACAACTCAATTGGGGCCATTCTATAAGGTGTCTTTGAAATAGGCAAAGCACCCCGGTATGAGTTCTATTGAAAACTCAACTTCACGATTTGGTGGAAGACCCGGTAATTCCTCCGGAAAGACATCATCAAACTCCCGTACAATGGGCATATTATTAATCGTGAGTTTCTCACCAACCATTTGAGATAAATAACATTCATTTAGTGGAATCAAGACCCATAAGGTAGAAGGAATTTCCACTGGAAGGTTATGTTCATCCTTGCATTGATATACAATCATAGATTGATTTAGAATATGAAATGTGACTTCCCTTCTTTGGAAATTGATATGAGCTCCATATAAAGAAATCCAATCCATGCCAAGAATCACATCAAATTCCACTATAGGAAGGATCACAAGATTTGCAGGAAGCACTTTCCCACAAACTTCGATCGGAGAAGAATTATAAACATTTTATGCGACTGTTGTGCCATTAGGTGTTGTCACAGCTAACTCAACATCTAATTGTTGAGGTAATACGATGATACCCTTAGAAAATTCTTCAGAAATAAAAGAGTGAGTGGATCCAGAATCAATTAAAACATTTTATACTTTAGAGTGGATGGTAAGTGTACCTTTGACCACATCATTATCTACTCCACATCACTGATAGAAATTGCATGTGACTTTCCTTTGTCTTTAGCCTTAAGAGTTTGTTGACATCGACCATCATCATCAACCCTTGGATTAGGGCATTTATTGGAATAATGTCCCATCTCCTTGCACTTGAAACATTGAAGTGTAGTAGGTTCATTCTGTGTATCCCTTCCTTTGTTTACATCATTAGAAATCTTCTTCCCATCATCACGGCATTCAAATGCTTGATGACCTTCCTTTCCACATTTGAAACATTTACTAGTCCCTTTAAGACAACTCCCTCCATGTTTCTTTCCACACTTTGAGAATAAGGGAAAGCTCATCTTCTTTTTAGTGCGCTCTTTAGATGTTCCTTTGAATTAAATTTTCCTCTTCTTATCAAACCCATATGACTGAGGGGTTACTCCAATCTCCATCTCGACTTTGAGAGAACACAGAACGATTTCCTTGCAGCTATTGAAGTCCCTTATGGGTAACGCCCTTCAAAGACTTGGTTTTAAGCCACTAAAGAATCGATCAATCTTACTCGTAGGTTGGATAATAATACCAGAAGCGTACCTTGCAAGTCTTGTAAAATTTGATTCATAGGTACCAACAGATTCATCATCCTTTTACTTCAGTTCAAGAAACTCTTTCTCCATCTTTGTTCGGAGAATACGAGGGAAGTACTTATTGAAAAATAAGTTCTTGAACTCGTCCCATTCCATGGACTCAATTTCATCCCTTTGCCTTGTATTCCTAATAAGATTCCACCATTGATCAGCATCACCTTCCAAACGATACACTGATAAGATGACTTTATCATGCTCAGAACATTGAAGAACTAAAAATATCTTTTCAGTGGTACTAATCCATTGTTCAACAACTAATGGATCAGTAGACCCGATGAAAGAAGGTGGACGCTGCCTCATGAAGGATTCAACAGAATGTTGCTCTTTCTTTTGCTCGTTTGGAAGTCCTGCATGATTCATAGCTTGAGAAAGTTGTGTGATCATGGCTACAAGACTTTGAATTCTAGCTCCCATAACGTTTGGTTGCTCTGGGGGACAATCATTGCATTGCCCGTCGCATTCCGCATTAACACGGTTCCTTCGGGTTCCAGCCATTGACTAAAACCAATAAGAATAGTGTGAGCAACAGTAATAATAATAGGAAAACCACATAATCAAGAATAAAATTTCACACTTAAGGTCTTATCCTAGGTTATTCATGGCCATTTCTAAAACACTATGATTGTGTTCTATTCTTAGACTTATCCGTAGGGTTCTTACTTAGGCTTTCACATCCTAGTTTCCAAAGGTTGACTATACCTTTCCTCTGATACCAACTATAACGACCCATACTTTACATACATTGTTAATACTTCAAAATTGAAGCATACTTATTACAACATATAACAAAACCACGAAAGGACCGTATAGTTACAATGTCTTTAGAAACTGGGAAACATAAACAACTGGTTCATAAAGCGTCTACACTGTCTCCCATTTATTTCATCATATCTATAGTCCCTTTTGGCATATATTACTTAATAACCTTCTTCCTGACCTGGGGAAAGAAAACATACCAAAGGGTGATCTCAAATGCTCAGTAAGGGTAAACAAAAGAAATATCAATCACATCATATTCATAGGAACATAAATATTGAAAATCTTAACCTGCAAAAGAGAGAATAATTTCATAACATGGGATAAATCATAGTAGTGAAATGTAATCCCAATAATCATAACTTAAAACATGAAACTTTGTGGCATACACACATAATCATAGAGAATCATTTCTTATTAGTCAAGACTTATTTCCAAGACTATCCTAGTGGAAAAAGTCCATTTCTGAACCGAGTTCACTCCTCGTTTCAGTCCTGTTTCACTGAACCGGTATAACCTACCATTCTAGCCATGTCTATCTCATGAGATATAAAATCTTTACCCAATTAATTGGAGGGAGATATAGGTCCCACCCATCTCATAATGATACCATTCTTATGTGTGCCACAAATTCATAAATCAGACATCATTGCAAAACCCATCTAATAAAAATTGGATTCTTAAACAACATGACAACATAAAACAATTCATATAAGATAAAGGAATTCATAAAAATAATTCCATCACAACATAATCAAATCAATGTAATAATAGGGACAGAAATAGAACCCTATATTATGTTATATGGAAAATAATTTTGATAAAACACTTGAACTCCATTCTTGAGGAAAATATCCTTTCTACTTCAAAACCATTTTCCTTTCTTAACATGTCATAAAATTTTAAACTAAAATAATTTGATTAAAAATAAACTTGAAAACTTTTAAAGGAAGATTCTTGGAAATAATGTTTTAAAAATCCATTCATGCTGTATAAGTTAAAAAAACATTCTTCTCGTACTTTTGTCGGAAAAGTCAAAAAGTACCTCGTACGAAAAACGACAAAAGATTCATTTCATATCTTTTACTAAAAACTCACTGAAGGGTAAAATTGGATATAAACTATTGTATAAGGATATAAATATTTCATATTGAGGAAACATGAATGTGGATGATAAATATTCCCCAGTAAATTATGAAGAATAAACAATCTCGGATAAAAATTGAGATTTTGAGATTTTCCCTTACCTTAGGTCCGATATGATTCGTAAGTGTCTGAACCTCCTGTATAATGATTTAAATAATGTTATTGACATATTATAGAATAATACTTATTGTTATGATATCATATATGGTCATATTCTTGGATTCTTATTATTAATATTTCATTACTACTTGTTATTCGGGTGTTTATTACTTTTTGTTCTTATGCGTGTTTTGTCGAATAAATTCTTATTATTCTCTTGAGGTTATAGATACCTCATTTCTAGAATGGTATTAGTGTAATATATATCATATTTATTCATTAAATTCATTTATATAATCATTATGAAATGAAGATCATGAAGAACGAGTCACATCACATCGTGGAGACGATATTCCGTACGTACTCACGAGTGATGATATCGTTCCTATGATCGTGGAATTGTATTGGAGTGTATGTATACTATTTCAGAATCAATATCAATTTATAATAGTCATATTTAGTCATTACTTACACCATTATACCGATCCAAGTAAGGTGGTGGTGGAAAATAGATTACACCATGGCGTGGAGACGGTATTCCGTACGTATGCACGCGCGGTGATTTCTTTTTCCGTAGGATGGATAGATGGTGAAATAGGGTTATTTCATACTTATAATAACATATCAGTATATGAGTGATACTGATGTTATTACTTCATAATGAAACAACTAAATAATGATAAGTGGAAGAAGAAATAAAGATGACAGAATCGGTAATGGACATTACCTCTTCTTTGAAGTGCTTCTTTGAGACCTCCTTTTAGGGCACTAAAATAGGTTTTTGAAGAAGACCAGAACCTCTAGGATGTTTCTAGAGAAGTGGAGAGGAGAAATTGGAAGGGTTTTGCCGAGCGTGAATGCTCAAAGTGGTGTGAGGAAGAGGGGGAGGAGGTGCCCTTTTATAAGGGAGGAGAGGGGTACCTTTGGAATAACTAAAACTATTATTTTATTATAAAGTCAAATTCGGTTTTAAATAGCTCCAAATTGATTTATTTCGAAGCTAAGGTGGGGATGGGTCAAAATCCTCTCATCCAATAGAATTTAGACAAGTTTAGGTTCCTATTTTAACCTTATCATTTAGATTTAACATTAAGTTAAATAATTTTACTTTTACCGTGTCTTCTTGTGTTCTTATATTATAAGGTTAATAAACTTACTATAAGTAGACAAACAAACCCCAAGTTGTTTATTATTAATATATATAACCTTATCTACGTCATTTGTCCGAACCTTAGATTTTTAAGAATAAAATAACAATTAATAATATAATATTTGTTTTAAAAACTATTTTATGTCAATTTTGACACTATTTAGTAATTGATTTTTGTGAAACTCATAACAGAATGATTAGTTCTAAAAAAGTTAATTAAATCAATACTAACATGTCATATTAACCTAGAAAATTATTGTAATTCATATAAAGTCTTAAATTACATTTATTTGGGTATTTATAACATCAATTATGTAAATATTTCATTAATAAGATAATTACTGCATCATATTTGTGTCATAAATAAATTATATTATATAACGTCTAAAAATTACAAATAAAATATGATTATGTAGGAAATATTTTTATCTTTCTAATGAATATTTATAGTATATTTTATCTTATGTATAAACCTATATTAGAAATGATTTACTTATTAAACTTTGATTTTAACTATTTTAACCCTTCTTTAAATAAATTAATAATAAATGTCCTAATCTAATCCAAGTGGGCCTAAATGGTCATATTTTATTCCTAAGGTTGTTTTTGGTCGAATTAAACTTTTCCAATAGAATTTTTACATGTGTTAGGGTAATAATAATATCATTTTTATCCTTAATTACTCTATTTACTTTTAACCGTGGTAAAAAAAAGTAAAAAGTTACTATTCACCAAATAATTATTTTCATCTCATTGAACCACATTTTACTTACTGAAATCAACCGTATCACTCGGATTTTTGAAATTCCACTCACAGAAGCGGTAAAATTATGTTTTATGAAAAATTCAGTTTTTTATCTACCACTTAGTGGTTTCACTATTCATAAAAAATTGAATGTTTTCAGAAAAATACCAAAATTTCACCCTAGGCTAATTTCGATATTCCGAATCCAAAAATGAAGTCCATTTTGAAAAATAAAATTTTTAAAATTTCAAAAAGTGGTTATTACTATTCATAACGACTAGTTTTAATAATATTTTAATAGCATATCATTGTTTAGTGAAACTCGGTATTGCGTACGACGCAAGCTATCGAGGAAGGCCGCAGTTGAGTGTAAAGCAAGCCAAGCTAGTGTTGTGTGTAGTGAAATATTCCTTTGATGATTTATATAACATAAAAACAAAATATTTCACATAAAAGTCTTAGGTGTTACAACACCCATCATATCATGAGCTATAATGGGCTCAAACTAACAGATCTTGATATATAATGGGGTCAACCCAACATATCTTGAGCTGTAATGGGCTAAACCCAACAAAAATATGTCCAAGGAACAAATCATGAATAAAACACTTGATAAATCATTCGAAACCTTGATCAAAATACATTAATGTGTTCAAGATTTCCTTTTTCATATAACAAATCACCTTTAAAATATAAAACCATACACATCATACTAAAATAATATTCATAAAAAATTACCATGTCAATATATAATGGAAACATCATAGTAATAAATAATCATGAAATCGGTATAAATACTCATGCCATATAAAAATATTTTTGAATTTCATTAAAGATTCTTTTAAAAGGATTTTAATAGGAATGTCCCTTACAAATATAATTAGAGTGAGAATTAATAAAATGGAATGGATATATGTATACATTGTAAATACGCATAATACAATATATTATAAAAAAACATTCATCGCGTAAATAATCTCAAAAACACATAATTAATAAATGATAAGATTAACCCAAAGGATGGAAATCGGGTTAAGAAGTCTCTTAAATTGCGTTCGTCTTACTTCAAACATGTTTAAACCTCCTCTTGACCTCTTCTCTAATATATCCTTATTAAGGCCCTTGGTTTTTACCTTTCTGTGAAACCAGCAGTTCTTGGACATGATGATTGGTCGTTGGATTATTATTTGTAAGAACTAAGGAAATGATCAATGCTTGAGAGGTGTGGTAAGAAGAGGGGGAAATGTGTGGTATTTATAGTGGAGGAGAGGAGGCATTTTCTTATATTTTAATCATTATTTTATTATTTTGACACAAGAGAAGAAATAATTATGATTCCAAGACAAAAAATTGTAATAAGTGCATGTGAGATTGAGATAAGTGTGCTTACAAAAGAAAAACAACATCCATGACTCCATAAATCAAGTATTTAGCTTAATTTTTAAATTATCATATTTCACTACTCATCAAAAATTCAAGTATTTAAAAAAATTAAAGATAATTTACCTCAACCAATTTTTTATGTGTAGAATCCAAAAATGAACTCTATTTTATCAAAATAATTTTCTAAATATGATAAATTTATTTTTAAATAAAATTAATTTTTTATTCGAAAAATAACAATTTTAAAACAATTATTTACTTATTCTAAGATATGGGTATATTATAATTTTAAATAAATCATATATATATATATACTACCGTAGGTGAGGTTACTATTGATAACGGTATGTTACTATTTATAAGGGCAACATTACTATTCATAAGGGTAGGTTACTATTCTCCAAAAATTATGTTTGTTCTATTAGACTCCAAAGAACTTACTAATTGCATACGTGTATGTACAATTTTCGAATTTAAAAACACAGAAGTGGTAGAATTATATTTAATGATTTTTTATAATGGTAAGATAGTATTTATTAGTTCAATTAAGCACATAGTGTTTCCTTTTAAAATCTCTGGATGTTACATTATCCCCTTTAAATGAATTCCACCCTCAAAATTCATTTATTATACTTATATTTCTGAATTTACATATCAATAATTAGGAAAAAATATTTTATTATGTGTACTTAATTAACTATATGTTTAAAATTAAACATTATGAGTTAAATTTTTCTAAAAAATGGAAACATCTAATATCCAAAGTTATCAAGACCGTTCCTCTAATACTAACTGTAAAGTCCGAAACTCACACTTCCGAATTCAGTACTAAAACATGATATTCATTTTTTTGTATAATAAATAACTAGAAAATATGAGTTACATTATACAAATTAAGACCTTCTCTGGTCCAAGTTCTAGATAATTAGACGAAAACATACCTATATTGAATCAGGTTTTATAAAAATAATTGCAATATAACTAATTTGATTTATCTATAGTTGAACATTAACTATCCATTGAGCATCTAAAGAATACTGTGATTTTTTTTTAAAACATGGGATGAGAAAAGAAAGCTCAACAAGGTACATAAAGAATGAAAAAACGTTTGTCCAGTGGAAACATGAAAACCCTTTTCTTGAAAAATCATAAGCATGCATAGAAACATAATGTAGTTTCCTTGGGACATATTAACTATATCACTCTTACAATAACCCTTATATATGGAATAACCATTTAGTCAACTTCCATCTCTAGAGTACCTAATGAATTGAAGATCTATAATGGAGCTCACTTGTCATATCATTAGCTATAATGGGCTCAACCCAACATATATTGAGCTTTAATGGGCTCAAACCAACATAACTATGTACAAGGAAAATATCCTGAATAAAACACTTGATAACTCATTTGAACCCTTGAGAAAATCACATTAATGTTTTCAAAATTCCATTTTTCATAAAACAAATCACCTTTAAAATATAAAACCCTGCACATAATAATGAAATAATATTCATAAACAAACTACCATGTCAACATGTAATGGAAACATCATAGTAATAAAGGATCATGAAATTAGTAGAACTATTCATTCCATATAAAAAAGCTTCTTGAATTTCATTCAAGATACTTTCAAAAGGATTTTAAAAGCAAAGACCCTTACAAATATAAATAGAGTGAGAATTAATGGAATGGAATAGAAATGTGTATACACTATAAATACACATAATTCAACATAATATAAACAATAGTTCATGAAAAAAATAATCTCAATACCACATAATGAATAACAGATAAAGTTAACCCAAAGGATGGAAATCGAGTTAAGAATTCCCATACCTTAGGTTCGTCTTACTTCAAACGTGTTTAAGCCTTCTCTCGATCTCTTCTCCTTGAGATCCTTCTTAATACCATTGGTTTTGTCCTTCGATGATACCATAAGGACTTGGATATGGGGAAGGGTCTTGGGTTGATTATTTGGAAGAACATAGGCAAGGATAAATTCATGAGAGGTTTGAGAGGAAAAGGGGGAAATGGGTAGTATTTACAGTGGAGGAGGGGAGGAGTTTCCCTTATTCTAATCATTATTTTATTATTTTTCTACAAGACAAGAAATAGTTATGATTCCAAGACCAAAAATTTTAATGAGTGCATGTGAGATTCAGATAAGTGTGCTTACATTAGCAAAACATCATCCATGACTCCAAAAATCAAGTATTTAGCTTAACTTTTAAATTATTATATTTAACTATTCATACAAAATTCAAGTATTTTGGAAAATTAAAAAAAATCACCCCAACTATTTTTTGACATGTAGAATCCAAAAATGAACTCCATTTTATAAAAATAATTTTTTAAATATGAGAAATTTAGTTTTTTAAATAATGTAATATTTTATTCAAAAAATATCAAATTTAAAACATTTATTTAATTATTCAAGATATGGGTATATCATACTTTTAATTAAATCTTATATATATATACTATTATAGGTGATGTTACTATTCATAAGGGCAGGTTACTATTCAACAAATATTACATTTGTTCTATCAGAATCTAAATAAATTACTAATCACAACTGTGTATGTCCATTTTTTGAAATTCAAAACACATAAGCGGTAGAATTTTGTTTAATGTTTAGTTTATAAAGGTCACATAGTATTTAGTAGTTCAATTAATCACATAGTGTTTCCTTTTAAAATCTTGGGATGTTACACCCTATGGATGTTCTTTTGTGAGGAAAATTAGCTCTATACTGTGACTACAGATTTTGGGGAGAGAATTTCACAGGTTTTGTTTTATCTAAAGGGATTTAGAGGGGTTAATAATTGAGGGGAAGTAGTTTCCCATTTATAAGTTGGGAATGGTGACCTTTTTGGAAATTAAAAGGAAATGTCCCCAAAAAATACAAAATGATAAATTCATTCAATTTATAAAATCATAAAAATGACCATATATTAAAATTTTGGAATATTATGGTGGAAATATTTCCATATAATATGATTTAGACATGATTTGAGGAATTTTTAACCCATATCTTGTTTGTTTAAATTCACAGTAAACCCATTTAACCTTAATCATGGTAATTAATTTTTACAGTTTTCAATATTATTGTTTTTTAAAAAAATAATTTGACATTATAAAATAATATAAATCATTATTATTCAAAATATGGTATTAATTTTTAAAAATTACATCTATATAATTGGAAAAACATAATTTAAAATTAATCTTTCATATGAGATGAGAAAGCAGGGTTTGAAAGAAAAATAAATAAATAGATTACAATGTTTTTTTATCCAAATTCAATATGAAATTGATTCAAATGACCCAAATTGAATTATAATTAATTTAAATAATTTTTTTAACAAAATAAAAAATATAATTTATCTTTATAAATAACTTTAACAAAGAGGTAGTTATAAATAAAAATTCATTATTTTTTATTACTCACTGAAAAACTGAAACATTTTAGAAAAATCAAAAAATTTCACCCTAAGATAATCTTGGTATGATGATTTTAAAATTTTATTTTAATTAACCAATTATGATTTCTGAATTTTGTAAAAATTATTTTAAAATTATTTGAACAAAGCATGGCTAAACCGCCTTTTAGAAAAAATACAGTTTTTTAGAAAAAAAAATTCTTTTTATTTTAATTGATTATTATTTTATTTCTAATTAATAGATAACCAAAATTTTCATCATTTAGTTAGCACTAATCATTCCCTCTAATTTAATATATATTTTATAATGGTATACTATATAATGTTTTATATTGATATTGGGTTGTGTGTTCTGGAAACTATAAAAGTGTTTAAATTTAAAGAAATATAATTCATGGGTTATTTAAGCTCGGTGTTGCATGTCTCATGCGATATAAAATAAAATGTTTTTATTTTATAATTTAATATTGTTATTTCTCCCCACCTTAAAAAAATTTCATCCTCATAATTTAAAATTGATCTCTGTAATCAAAGGATGGGCATTTGGAAATTCCATCATTAAAATAACCACATAGTAAAAGGGTTAATATAACATCCTTTTAATAAGAGAAAAAGGGAATTAGAAATGTTTTATGTAATAAAAAATATCTAGGTTTACATGTAGGAAAATAATATTGGAACATGAATACATGGACATAAAATAACAGTTTAAATAATTATAGAGAGTGATAGAGGTCATTAGTGACAAGAATGAGAATGATCATTGTAAAATTAAGGACCTAAAAACCATAAATCTTTAATAGTTTAAAAGAAAATATGATTCATTAGATATGAATGCAATAGGACAAAAAAATTCATAATACTTTTACAGAAGTTGAGGAATCAATTTACTATTTAGGAATATAAGGAAATATACTTACTTATCATGTTTCTATTTCATAAGCATGATTTCAACCATTGGTTATGCTTTGATCAATTACCAACTCATTGATTACTCTATGAAATGAATATAAAAAGATAAATTTTGTTATGCATGAAGCATAATAATACACTTTTAATAGATCATAAGATCCATAAATGAGATACAAGTCTTTATAGATGTATCTAACAATTATAAAAATACTAATATGGGTGGAATAAGTTATGTACTATTAAACATTAATCTTTAAACCTCAACAAAAACACCATATGTACTTTAATAATATTTATTCATAAAATTATAAAACAGAAAACAATGAAATATTTACACGGACATCATATAGTTTAATGGTAGGTGTTCAACCCTTATAATCCTTCAATCATGGGTTCAGGGAAAACTACATTTCTGGAAGTGATGAGTTTTCACCTGACAAAGGGGTTATAATTTTTATAAAAATATATTAATATAATTCCTAAAACATTAAAAAAAATTTATGGACATCCATGAAATAAAATTAGTCATCAAATAACATTTTTACTAAGGATTTCAATACTATTTTTTAAAAAATTTCTAATAATATTTTTTACTATTAGTATAATTTCATTAATGATCGTAATTACACTTCATATTATCAACACCTTTAAAGATATCTTTATAAAATTTAATAGAATTTTTACTCAAATAAATTTTTAAATAAAACATATAATTTCAAAAAATTTATCACAAAATATCATTAATATTGTATACTCCTTTCATATAAAACCTAAGAGGGGTGTTTATGAATTTTAACTTATGATAAATATTTAAATAAAAAACCCAAGATCATATCCATAAATATTATGTTAATGAAGAAATATATTATTCTAAAATATAACACAATCAATATATGTTTCATGATTTTTATAACCAAAATACTATTTATGAAACAATTCTATGATTTAATTCTGGACTAAAAATATATAAATACTTTATCCATTTTATTTCAACATAGGTCGTTGTTTGGTCTTGGATTAAACCTTTAGAAGAAGGTATTTATTAGTATAATTACAAGGCTCTCCAAATTTAATATAATTAAATATAAATGGATTTCTAGGTGGATATTTATTTATTTTCATTGCATACTTCATTTTTTTACTTGGTAATTATTTTCATTATTCCCTTCAGTTCCATACATAAATCATTTTTCTGTTCTATTGAGACACCTTAATTGGTATATCTTTCTATATTAATCCCATGATTGAAATTGATCCTTATTTCTTCCATTGTCTCCATCATTCGAGAATATAGTGACTTCCATTCTTCTCTTCTATAATGTGTCCATGAATAACATAAGGTATAGGTTATCAATAATATTTTTGGATAAATGCTCAGGAATAATCATAATATCTTTCTGTCTCATAATAATCCCATTTATTTTCTCATAGTCACCACATTGTCCTTAATCTTCAATATTGACATAATTACATCTGGTTCAATCCATTAACTAAAAAGAAAATGCTTAATTTGATAAAAACAATAATAATGGGAATATCATATAATCCTTTATAGGATGTTTAAATCTTAATATGATATTTTCATCTAAGACACCTTAGGTTTAACCTAGTATATTCATTTTCATATTACATCTAAAAACTTCATAACAGTTTGTAATGAAAATGTGATTTATCTTAAGCATATCCCCCAGAAGTGTCAAACCATGTGCACAGTAAGGACCATTTTCATGCACCAAGTCATTATTAGGTCAACACCAATGTGCCCTTCTTGAAGTTATTAACCCTAGGTACATATTTTCCATAATCACATCCTTATGTAATATACAAAAAAAGATTTATTTCTATGAAAACCAACATAATATCTTCCTTACCAAAACAATTTGGGTTTTCATCTATACATATCCTCAAATTATATCATTGGGTTACGTTCCCTAATCTATGTTTTCCAAAATCTATTTCCCAAGGTTTATACTAAACATCACCAGATACAAACTTTAGAAAACCTAACCCTAGTATCCCAGATATAATGTCAAATTTATTATAATGCCATAAGATACAAGAAATCACATCTTGAAGGACTAAATAGTTTATCAGTATTGGTAAACTATATAAATAATTGAGTCTAAAATTACATTTGAAAACACAAATTATAATTTTCTTGAGAACATAATTATTACCTGTAGAATATCATTGTATATCAATCATAATATAGTTCATCGATTCCTTAGAAAGGATACAAAATAAGGGTGAGTTGAAATTCATAATATGGGTAAAGTAAAATAGAGGTTGTCATGTATAAATAAGCATAAATAAAATTAAAAGTTAAATAACTGAACACACATTCCATTTAAATAATTTTACTATCATAACTAGATAAATCATATACAATATGGAAAGGTAAAAAAATGATCACAAATTTCATTTCAATAAATAACATGACTATCATAACAGGATGGCGCATAATCAATATATAAAGGTTAATAAATGTAAACACATTCAATTTAAAAAATAAACTGAGAATGAAATATATCCAGATATAGTATCATTATGAAAATATCATGGATAAATATAACTGAATTATCAATGAATAAAATGTTTAATTATTGGATA
This sequence comes from Viscum album, assembly GCA_963277665.1. Taxonomy (NCBI): domain Eukaryota; kingdom Viridiplantae; phylum Streptophyta; class Magnoliopsida; order Santalales; family Viscaceae; genus Viscum; species Viscum album. Next base: position 1,529,310,241 of record OY728131.1, on the reverse strand, counting down.
AAATGATCCTAGGTATCATGATACCTCTTCCATAAATATGTTTCCTTAAGATAGTAGAAAACTAATGAGTAGATTCCCATTTAACTAAGGTTATGCAACTAATTCATCTCATGATACTACTGATAAATTAATGGGATATCTATAATCAGGCCCTACATGTGTCTGAATTTCCAATGCATTCCTCATATACCAAATAATTTATTTAATTCATGAAAAATATTCCTTATCATCAAATCTCTGTACTGAGTAAAAAAATGGATTTATAAATTTTTATCAAGACAAGGAAAAAATTAAATGTAGAACCCAAAATGTAGAAATTATATATTGTTTATGATATACACACATCTATGATAAATACTATGTATATTTCGGGTAAATTTAATTTCCAATGCTAATGGGTAAGTGAATATTTCATATGGATGTTAATGACTATAAAAACAAATTAAGGAAGTGAATGTCAATACTTTTCATAGAAAAAATGATCATAATCCAACCAAATAAATAACAAGTATTGTATAAAGATAACATATACCATTAAGATTAATAATAAAGTGTATTTGTTTTTATTTAAATGAATTACCATAAAATATCAGTAAAAACATTATTGATGAAAATATCCATTTTCTTTTGAGAATAAATTTTAATAACTAAATGATAAAAAACATTTTGAACATAAGTTCTTTGAAAATAAAATTTCTAACATATAAAGGAATATTTAGAAAAATTTATTGGTCATGAAAACATGAAATGTTTTACTTGTTGAGTATGTTAAAACAAAGATTTAATTCTGTTTTTAGTAAAACCAAAACAAGGAATGTTCTGAAAACACAATAAATATTCATTTCAAAAAAATTTAAAGAAATTTAAAATGGGTAAAAAATGTATTTAATAAATAGTTTTTACATTTTTATAAATATTTTTAAAATACTTTTGGAAAACATGGTTTTGGATGAAATGGATTTGTGACTAAAGAGAGAAATGATGCTCGATTTTATTAAAAACATTTTCTCAATCAGTTTAAGTAATAAAAGATTAAAAAAACTAATATTACTTGAAAACATAATAAATAATCATATATGATAAAAATTAAAGGGTTTTATTGAAAAATAATTAAATAATTTCCTTCAATTGAATTTTGAAAATAAACAATATCGATTGTAATGATATTATGGAAAAAACCTTTAAAAGACAATAATTTCTATGTGAGAATTAACCAATTAATCAATTATATGTTTCAAATGTATATCATAATAAAATTAATAGATATGAAACAAAATATAGTAAAACATTCCTTCACATATAATCATATAATATCAAAGACAATGAAGAAGTAATATAACCTAATGAAAATAAATTGAGTTATGAAATTATTTACCACTTGGTAACATTCATTCCAAATCCACTTGGATTAAATAATTTAAATTGAAACCTACATAACCATGAATTATTAATTAATATGTCTATTACATGTATAATTGGTATTATATACACCATATAAAATAAATTATATTAATAACATTTTAATATACCGCAACAAAGAGAAATTGAGACGAAGTCCATCACGTCATGATTTTTTTTGTTAAACCTGATGTAACCACCTATATAATGGTTCTAATCATGTTATTAATTTTTAAAAGAAACTTAATAATATTTATAATATCATATATGACCATATTATAACATTTTACCACTCATTTGTTTATAATATTCCATTATTTTCAATGTTTTGGGTGTTAATTTTCAGGTTTTCCCATGTGTGTTTGGAAATGAATGTGTTAGTTATTGTATATAGGATATATGTAATTAATATGAATAATTATATAAATAATATAAATATAATATTTACTCAGTATATAAATTATTATAAACACTCTTAAAATTATTGCATGGATAATGAATCACATCACTTCAAGAAGACGGTAGGTCGTACGTATGCACGTGTGGTGATATCATTCCATTAACAGGTGAAAGGGTAAGGAAGTGGGTGAGATATTAATTTTATAAAATACATATCATTTCATATATATCATATAGGTTCATTAATTTTATACTTATTACATTCTATGTCTATATTATGTGAAAAAACAAACCACATCACATCACAAGGAGGTTGTTCATCGTACACATGGGCATCATTATTATATTTGGAATGGAATAGGATGTAGAAAATTATAAGTGATATTAAAATCAATGAAGTATAATTATATAATAAATATAATATTAAATGTTAAATCCATCAATATATCCATCCTTTAAATGTAGTGATGGAAAAAAAACTACATCGGTTCGCTAGGCGATAGTCCACCGTATACATGATCGATGATTTACTTTCCCATTTAATGGAATTTGAGATGGGTAATTATTATGAAATAAAAATAATAACATATTAGTATATGGGAAATACTGGTGATATTATATTTTATGTTTTAAGATATAATTAAATTAATAGAAACAAAAAAAGATTGATCTTTTTTATGTTAATTACCTTCTCTAAGAGAAACCTCCTTTGGAACACATATTAAGAACACTAGGTATTCTAATTTCATAGTAACAAAAAATATATAATGAGAATATGGAGTTTGTGAAGATAATATATATGGGGTTTTTCAAGCCAAATGGGTTTGGAGCTATGGTGAAGTTAGGGGAGGGAGTTCTCTTTTATAAGTGGGGAAAGTGGACCTCTTTTGAAATTACCTGAAAATTTCCCAAGAGAATCCAAAATGATAATGTAGTTCACATGAAAAAAGATTCCAAATGACCATATATCCTACTTAAATAATGATAATATGGATATATTTCAATCCAATAGGATTTATACTTATTTGGGGTTTTTTAATACTTATCTTTTTAATTTAACCCCATAATAAACCCATTTTTACCTTAATCATTGGGAATAATTTTCAATATTTTTACTATTAATTTTGGTAAAAAATTAATATGACCTCATCAAGTAATATATATTATACTGATTCAAATTATGGAATATTTTTTTCTAAATTAAATTTACCTTAGTGTAAAATTTTAATTTAAAAATAATCCAGGAGATGCGACAGGAAAGTGGGTTTTCGAAGATCAAATGTTAAGAAGTTTACAATGTTTTTATAGAAAAATTCAATATGAAAATGATTAAAATGACCTAAATTGGATTATTATATATATAATTGAACTATTTTTACATTTAAAAATAAAAAATATAAGTTAAATTTATAAACAAATAAAATTAAAAGTCAATTTTAAATTAAAATCCAGTACTTCTAAAAATTCATCCAAAAAATAAAATATTTCATAAAAAGAAAAAAAATTAACCCTAAGATTATATTAAATAGAATATTTCATAAATGAAATTTATTTTCAGAAATTAATTTTCTAAAAGACTTAAAAATTAATTTCAATTTTTGTTTGTGAAATGAACGATAAAATAGTCTTAGAAAAAAACTAGTATTTCGCCCGTGCATTCGAACGACATTATAAATAAATTGTTATTATTAATAATTGAATACAAATTATCAAACATAATAATTCAGATTTATATTAAATATATTTGAAACAAAAATGAAAAATACATAATGAAGGAATAAAAGTTAAAAAAATAGTAGTGGAATTTGGAAGTCAATCCATAAAGAAACATGACAACAGTATGAAGGAGTTTTCATGCCTCTAAAAACTAAGTATTATCAGTTGTAATAAGATGTACCTGAAAAGTTGAATTTTTACATAATCTGCCTTCAACTATCATCTCATTGATTCTAACTGCTGGCACATCCCTACGTTCTCCTTCCATAAGAGTTGAATTAGTATATAATTCATAAAAAATAAGTTACAAAACTTGAAGAAACATAGTTTTATCAACATTTAAAAGTTTTTATGTTACCTTATGTGATTCATAGTCTTTATGACTAAAGAACACTTATCCATACATCTTCTTTCAATGAAAACCAGTTATAAGTACGGGGAAACAATTACCTAAATCTTTTAAAAATCCTCCCATTATATAGTTAATATAGATTCACTTTTTGTAGAATATAGACCAGTTGAAAATGGTGTTTTTTCCATTGTATAAATAGATAAATAAACATAATAAATAGAAAAGTTAGAACATATCAACTTCTTAGAGTTTGTTTCATCAAATGGTTAAAAAAGCTAATAATTGTGTTTATTTCTTTATTAGAATACATTCCATGAAAAAATAAAGAGTGCATCATCAAGAAAATCATCTAAATGTATAAATAATTAAAGGCTATTGTATCATAATAAATAATAGGAAAATATTAAATAGTTACCTTTATGAATGCATGAGTCTAGGATACAGTGTAAACCATGGTAGTTGAATATTTTTAATCCCTCTAATACTGAAATATAAAAGCCCGTAGATAATTTTAGTTTCTATTCAACTGCATAGATTAATATTAATCATTCATTTTTCCATTTATATCAGTCGAAATGATTTAAACCTAATTAATATTAATTTTTAATTCATGATAATAAATATAAAAATGAAAATGAACATTCATCATGCATGAAATCCTAAACTAAGCCTTCAAAAAAGCTTAAGAGTGTTGTGTTGATGGTTTTAAAGCTTGCCTAAATAAGGACCAATAACGGGTAAGCATAGGGGCTTCCAGATATTTTTTCACTGATTAGAGAGATTCACCCATGCCAAGAGGCTTCAATAGAGAGCTCTCCACCCCTGTAGAAGACTTGACAACAATAAATTGAATTAAAAAATATATTTGAAGATAGATTGAATCATGGTGTAGAGTAAGAATCAATATCACCATTCAATTCTACATTGAAACTATATAAATAATAAGTGCATGAATTTTAAAAAATTAAAAATTTTCCTTACTATATGAATAAAATCCTCATGGATTGTGTTTGATGGGTGATCTTCATTTTTGATCCCCTGAAAAATTAATTAATTATTTTAACCAAGTGAGTAGATGATAGAAAGTAAGAAATACAACATGAAAAATGAATGAACTGAAAAAGAAATTCATGCCGACTGTGAAATGATAATTGAGAGAATAATATGTAGTTGAATTGCATGCATCAAAGAAGATGATGAAAGAACCACTGACATTATAATTAATAGTAGTAGTGTTTGGAATATCTTATATTTTCATTACTAAAAGACACATATGAAACATTGTTAAATAGAAATGAAACTGTAGTAAATGAAGAGAAAACTGACGTTAGTATTCTCATCACCTCTATGATGAAATAATGTCTATTTGGTGATAGAAAAACAATATGAAATAATAAATGTATAGGATTCGTTAGTAGCATAAGGCAAGTGCTGAATAGAGGTATGATGATACTATATGAATAAAATAAATAGTTCTCTAGAATAGTAATATTTACTAATCGTTAGTCAAACAATAAAAAAACTAACAATATATCCATAGTTGAGAGGTGATGTGGAGGAGTTAAACATGTGAAAAACAATGGAGAAAATGGGAAAAATTGTTGATAGGAAGAAATGTATAGAAGGTGTCCACCTGATATCACATAGTAATTACCGGTTTATAACCATTAATATGTACAAAACATCAATGTTAGCCGATAATCTCTCTTGCATGTATTCTATAAATGAAAAAAGTATACATAATTAACCTAAACTCAATATATTTGGATAATCTAGCCGTAGACACCCAAATTTTAGTGTAAAAGATTATCAATACGTAAAATGGAGAAAAAATATAATTAGGAATCAGTAGTGAATCAATGGATAAAGTAGGTCATCTGTCCATCTGAGTTTAATAGAGATATGGTTACTACAATGAACCTGAGAAATAGTTTCTAGGTCCTCCCGGAAACCAAACCAGATTGATTTTTTCATTCAAAGCATGTCATCAAATAACGATCTTATATAAACCCTGAGCACCTACACAACACTTTACCCTCACATCTCGAACGATGTAGAGTCGTCTGCTTTTGAACAAGTTAGGGCCATGGTGGTTCATCGTAAAGTGCGACACAAAAGGAGAGTGGAGTTGGGGAAGGGGACGGGGAGTTATGTGGTGTCGAGAGGGGTTGAGGAGGGATTTAAGGATGGAGGTAGTGATGATATGGGGATTAAATGATTTAGGGAGTTAAGGAGGAGGAGGGAAATTGAGGTGGAGGAAGAGCGAAGGAAGAGGTGGAGTTAGAGGCGTTATTGGAGAGATGAGTCAGGGAGGGAGATGAGGATATTCGGTAAACCTGATAAGATTGGATAAAAATCGGTAGCAGGAGGTGAAGCATGATAGTCACAACAAGAACTCATAACTGAAGGGAGGTAGCATTAGGTTCTTCTAATGAAGTACTAGGATGAATATGCATCAGTGGAGGTAGAAAGATAGGTAGAGGCTGCGAACGATCGAGGATGAAGAGGAAGAGGTGGAGTAAAAAAAGACTCAAACCCTATTCACAACAGAGGGAAATCCCGATCGGGGAAGGAATGGAGGGACCTAGCCGAAAAATGGATGGAGATGGGGTGACATAGTGGTCTGTAGGGCTAACACGTCAAGTTAGAGCAACCTAGGAATAGTCTATATAATATATAATTGATATCTTGTGGAAATTAATTTCCATTGAAAACCAAAAACATTTATTTACCTTTTTTCTTTTCATTTTCTACACTTGAGTTCCACCCAACCAAATCAGACATTGGTCTGATGAAATTTAAAAAATGTGGAAAAATAAACAAAAATATTAAATGACCACCTTTAAAATATAAAAAATGATTAAATAAAAAAGTATTATTTTTAGAAATTTAAAAATATTTTCAATTTCATTTAAATATTTAAAATATAGAAAAATCAGGTTTACCAAACATGTTCAGCTAGTTTAATTTCATAAAATATAAAATAAGAAAAAAAACTAAGGAAATGTGAGCATTAAATTTTGAAAATGTAAAATGCAACCTTAAACACTGATTTTTTTAGAAATTTTACATTTATGCATATGCAGAAACAACCAATAAAATCATACATACCCATTTATATCTAATTCAAGTATTATGAAGTCAAAATCAAGAAGCAAATGAGTATTAATGAATTATTAACCCTTTGAGTTGTAAACAATGTAAACTTGTGGAGTCGTTAAATATAAATCAAATCCAAGTTCAACAAAAGAAACATGATGATGGTCTAATGAATTTTCAAAAATATGGTAAAACATAAAAAAATAATGAATGATCACTATAAAGATCTCAAAAATGATTAAAGAAAATAATCTTGATAGTTCAAAATTTACAAATATATGAAATTTGATTAAAATTATTAAAAACCAGAAAATTTGGGTATACCAAACACATTAAACTTGTTAAATTTAAGAAATCATAAAATAAAAACAGGCCAAATAAAATGAGATCATTTAATATAGAAGATGAAAAAATGAAACCTTGATTTCAGAAAAAAAAATACGAATTGAACATTAATGCACAGGAAAAAACATCCAAAACAACTTTTACCAGCCCATTGAAGTCACATTCATGTACTGCCAATTAAAACTATAGAATCACCTGATTATTAATGTATCATTAACCCCTTGAGTTATAAAAAATATAAAATTTTCGAGTCCTTATCCATAAATCAAATCTAGTTGAAGAATTAGATGGTAATAAAACTACAAGATCAAACCTCCTTGAGCCGTAAATTATATGTGTCACTTATGTTTATCCTCCACCATGATTGTAAATCAAATAAATACATTCTATAATCCCATGAACATTCATCAATAGATTTCATACATCAGTTTCCATAAAAAATAACAAATCCCAGTAATTAGACATGTGAGAGAAAACAAATAAAAAAATCCAGTATGCATTTACACATATAACCAAGAACAAAGTGAAGAGAGGTTTTTACTTGAAAAAATCTCAAACTGATATACAGTTTAGCAAATTGAAGGATCATACATAGAAATAAGTGATAGTCCCAACCAAATTTTCAGGTGCCTATTTCATTTGAACTGATACCTTCTAATAAAAATACAAATTTTTCAATGCAAACCCAACTCCTGAAATCAAAAGAATACACACATCAAAAGATGAAAAAAGAACATAATACCATTAATTTTCTATAAGTGAGAATGCATTGAGACACTATTCTAGTAATAAATTGAATATATGTTTATAGTCTTGGACAATGGTGCACCTACACCAATTCTATGGTTTGAAGAGTTTTTTAGGTCAATGCGGCTTCTGCATCTTAAATCGATCTCTTCATATCACTTGAAATTTTCATGAGACTCATATCTCAAAACTTTTAAACATGAAAACCCATTCTATAAACATTAATTTACTGTAAATAGTTTCAAGAATAAGATTCAAAAATTGTGGATGCAACCAAAAAAATTGATCATTAAAAACCAGTGAAATAACATAAGGAAATCATCTTAAATCAGTTGTAGTGCAAGAGAAGAATAATAAAGACCCAATTAAGATCCTACAGACTCTTTAAAAAATGAAATACATGCATGTATCTAGAACCACATAATCAAAATCACTACATAATAAGATTCATAAGGGCTATAGGTTTACTTTAAAGTAAATGGAAGAAGGTAGGGAATGAGGGAGAACTTAAACCATTAGGAATAACCTATGTGATGAGATGAAAATTATCTCCGAATATAGTTCAATTGATAAAAGAGAATATTTTTCAGAGAATAATCCAACATAGGGTTTTTGTTGGAAGCACGGAGGAGGTGGAGGCGAAGCAAGAGGGAGAAGATCCGATGGATGTTGAGGAGACGGAGGTAGGGGAGGCTGATCAGGGATTTGAAAACCAATGCTATGAGTAGTCCCAAAATCTCTAGTGGGAGAAGTGCAGGCCCGAGGGGAAAATCAGAAAGGGGTGAAGGAGAGGGGATTTGAGGAGGGGAGCGAAAAATAAAGGGGCAAGAATATTCTTGAAAGAGGCTTCATTTGCATAGCCAACCTGAGGACGGATGATACCTTATGGTTAATCGAGGAAGTGAGGTCGTGTGGTGGAATATGGAAGCTCGTCGAGGGAAGCCCGACAATAAAGGAATCTGGCTTGAGCATTAAAGATTAGTGAATAATAGAGGAAACCCTAAGTTAGTGGAAGGAAATAAGGTAGTGCAGGGATGTACGAAGCCCATCGTGGGATGACCAAATATGAGAGGAGGATTATATAAATCAAGGTGACGTGGTGGATTTGTAAAGTGACATGTATTCTGGGAGAAGCCAAGTTTCGTATATATAATAGATAATTTTTTCCAAAAAATATTTATTTTTATTTTAAGGGATTCTTATTTAATTTATAATAAATATATAAACGTTATTTTACTAATATATTTTGTAGTATTTATACATGATAATTTATTAGATATATTATAATGGTATACAATATTATGACTCATTTAGACATGGGGTTTTGTTTTTCACAAGATATAAGAGAGATTAAATTCAAAGAAATATATTTCATCTGTTGTTTATTGCATATTATTCATGTTATATACACTCTAAAATATAATGTTATTATTTTATAAATTTTTTTCTTACTCTATGAATCAAGGGGGAGGAAATATAACTAAAATGATAGACATTGGATAATCATTCATGATGTGACTGGATTTACTTTTTTGTGGTTATTATACCAAGTGGAATACAAATATTGACATAAGGATAATTGAAAATATAACGAAAATTATTATCCATCAGAAAATAATTTCCTAATTCCATTAAATGTAGAAAATTTCCAAATTGAAATAGTCAAGGAAATGATTAGTCTAGTTGTATGAAAAATTTTATCAGGATAAAACATAGTAGAGAAATGATGTTTGATGATTAGAAAATCAAACCAAATGAAGTTTTCCTAAGAAGTAATTAGATTAACTTCCACCAGATGGATATTTTTTTTTGGTTTTCATAAATTTATAAAACTAAATTATATGTTGATTATGATTTTTTTATTTAATTGTTTTATATTTATTATGGTTAAGGATGTTTACAAAAGTAAATTAACACTATGTTTCCAGAATTTTTATAAAAGGTGCAGATTTTTAGAAACATCAACTATATTTGAGAATATTTGAAAATAGTTTAGAATAATTATTATAAAATAAAATTGGGTGGGGTAATGGGTTTTGGAATTTTAGTGAGCAGGAATGTGAAATTGGTTTCCTACCTTTTCTACATTAGGAACACCTATAAAAATGTGTGAATGTATGATTGTACTTAGCACTATTCATTTATATGAAAATAAAAAACTCTAATGTTTTTGTTATAGGATGAAATTCTAATAAATTCTAAAATTTAGGTTATGTTGAGTAACCAGACACACTTCTATAATAATGAGAAGATGTTTAGATATGAAATTCGGTTTCTACTCAATCAAAGTAGGATGTTAATAGGGTAAGACTATCTTCATCTGATGGATATCCATTTGAATATGTCACAAAAAAATGTTTCAATAAACATATAAAGGATGAATGAAGCATAATGAGGAGAATAAAATAATTACCTAATGGATGGAGCTATCAGACAGAGGAAAATGAAAAGAAGTCATGATAATAATATTGTCTATAGAAGAATATACTTGATATTCAGAAAAAAATATTGAGCATATACAGGTCTTCTAAATATTAGGATGATATTTTGAGACAAACATACTCTTATGAGGGTTTCTGAAGATCAAGATTATTCTAGATAGGTGATGGTGATCTAACATTCTTTTAGTGAATGAAATAACTTTCTACAGTAGATCTAAAAAGATAAAGGAAATATCTTATAGATAGGGGTATAACCATTTGCTGAAATGGATTATTGGATAGGGGTATAACTAGATTTAACATAAATGGATCCAATTAGGTTAGTTGTGTGGTATAACCAATTATAAAATAAGAGCTTATTTTTAGGGAAAGAACCTAGGTCAGTTTAAGGAAAAATATAGGGTGAATAAACAATTGATTCCTATGCTTTTGTAATTAAAATGGAAGTTTGTTAATGAATACATTTTGGGGAAAAACTAACATGAAAAAGAGTATTTCATTGTACCAATCCTTCTAAATATCATGTGCTGATATCTCTTAATATATTATTCATATAAAAGGTGAGGTTGAGACTTATATTTGGGTGGATCATGACTCTAATAAGTTTTAAGTGATTAATAAATTTCCCTTAATATGTTAATAAAACTTCTTAAATAGTGATTAACAATTCCACCCCTACTATTTTTGATCTCATAAAATAGTCCAAGGAAACTACAATGATGTGTTATATTGGATTATTATAAAAAATTATTTAATATTTATCTATTTTATGCTTGAGTCAGCTAAGAAGGGTTTCAGATATCAAACTCAGATTGCTTGGTAATATGATGTTATTTTTGTAATCCCTATGAGTATACCCAAGGAACTAATGTGTCATGGGAATAATAATGACATTGTGAGGTATATTTTATAATGTTTCACCTATTAGGTGAAGAATGAGAGTCAATAATCCTTAAACCTACTTCAATAATTTCCTATTACTATGTGGATATGGGAAAACATGATAATGAACTTTATGATGGGATTGTTGAGTTGATATCAAGGAAGTAGCGTGTTATTTTATCATTTATCAATTGATTAATTTTATGATTTCACTACGAATATAAGTGACTTTCAGACACTGAGTTAAGAAATATAAATTATTGAGAGATTGTGAATCTTTATGGGGAGCCTAAGAACATTATTTTTATCTATATTACTATTTTACATTGCACTTAAAATTAGGTATAGAGAATGTGTATGACACATAGATTCCTTTGAGAACTACCAATGATCTTCATAATGAAGGGTAGTATGAGACTACAATTAATGTGTTGGAGGAAATACTTTGAGCATGTATCCTTGATTTTTTAGTTTCATGTGAAAACTAACATGTTGTTGCAAAGATTTCATATAGAATATTTATCAATAATTTATTTAAATAGAGGAAATTATGACTTTTTATATAATTATATGCTAATATCCTCTATAATTGTAAGAGTTAAGGGGTTTAGTGAATATTAGGCTAGGTCTCATATAGAATACACAAGAGGATATCTTGTTTATTTTGAACTATTTAAAGATAAATAAGAGTACTCCAAGAACTTATACCGAATTATGAGACCATCATATTATGTATATGGTGGGAGACCAGGTATTTTTATGGTTTTAAACTGAATTAGTAAATTACCATATTGTGAGGCCAGTAATTTTAGTACACATGTTTTTTGGATCCTACTGAGTTTGTTGAGAGATTATATATGATATTATTTTAGTTAGATCTTCCTTGGAGATAATGTTATTTGAATGATGTATTCCATGAATATCAAATTAAAATATACCATATCAACACTTCTCACATGAATAGTGTTAATGGAGTTGAGATGGATCTTAACGTTTTATTCTTTGAATGGAAATTAAATATTTTGTATCAGAATATGAAGAAACTTAAAAAAAGACAACACCTTGAGCACTTGTTTAGTGGGATAATAGTAGTATATAAGAGGATATATGGTTATGTGAGTTAGATATGTTGGTTTATTAGTCTAGTCATGGTATTAAAAAACCTTAGTGTCACTTAATGGTAGGATCATGGAAAATATGTTATATGGATGGGATAATGTAACACATCACATATTTTTAAGGTATGATTTTTTAAATTTTTTTTGCATCAATCATTGTCTATTTCAATGTATTATAAATGCTTTATGTGTTAGTTGAAGATTTATTGTCCATTTTTAGAATTTATAATGGTGTTTGATACATCTTTATTTTTGAAAGATTTAACCAGGTAATTATAATAAAGGTTCATAGTATATGATGATGGTGATAACATGGGATGTAGTTATAGGTTGGCCATCTGCTGGTCGATGACCCCTTAGCAAGTACCCTATGGGTATTGGGTACCCGATGGGTAATAGAGAAATTATGAACAAGTTTTAATCTGAATAATATTAACATAAATCACACAGTAATTATAAAAATAGTACTAAAAATATTGGTGGCATCTCAATTATGATGGAAAAATTCACGATCAATAATGTTGTGGCTATATCAGGTGATGTTCCAAAATTTTGATATTATAGGACCGAAACTATAATGAGAAATACCACAAAACTGGTATAAATGACTGATCTATAAAGACAATTTATTTTAATATACTAGATATTGGAGTTCACAGAAGTTCTTCTTCACAAAAAAAAGTTAAAATTGACGATTATAACAATATTGAAACTTAGTCAAAAGAAACCTTATCATATTCAATTGTAAAAATGATTTTTATGGTTCCAGATAGTATTCTATGGTATTTAGAAATAAAGAAAGTATTTTTTGGTTAAATCAACATCATTATAATCATACTAAATGTAATTATAGGTATGGAATTTTTGGGATTCAGTTCAATAAATAGAAGGAAAATTCGGAACTCATTAAGAACCCTAGATAGAAATCACGAAAAATAATGAAATTCATGAAGAGGTATAAAAAGGTGTAATTTTCTGGATAATAATTATAATTATTTCATTATATTTTTCCTAGACTAAAAAATGAGTTTCTATGCTCAAAATCCTCATATTATTAAGAATAATGTAAAGGAAATGGATTAATTGTTGAAGTAGCACTTAAAGAATATAAAAGGGAATTTCCATGGATATTGAATAATGGATATTAATCTCACATTATATAAGTTTTAAAACTCTTAAATTATTTTATAAAGTGTATGTCTGGTTTATTGACCTCCTGTAATGATGGATCACTCATTATTAACAGAGTTTTGTTAGTTGTTGTTTGATAATAATTGATGAAATAAAAAAAACTTTTTTTAACATACACATTGAAACACAATTTTCTAAGCATATTAAAAGATTATGAATAAGTAAATGAAGTGGTCCTCAAAAGAATTTATTTGTTATTAATATTGATGATGTAAAATCTATGAAAGGGATAGTGTAGTGAAGGAAACATATTTTAAGTGGGTGATTCACGAAACTCAATCAATATATGTATGAAAGAAGAAAATAAATTAGTGAATAAATGGTTTTTCTATCTTTGAAAAAATAAGTTGAATTTTTCACTAGAGGATATAATGTTCATAATTTTCATTTACTAAAAAGTGATAGATATTTGATGTCCGCAGTAAGTTAAAATTGGAAGACTATTAACTCTTCACATAAGAAAATGGATATTTTATCTACTAAACCATTAAAAACAATTCATTAAGATATTTTTCATCCCATTAGGAAGAAAGAAACCATAGAAGAAAATTATTTTATTAATTTTATTTATGAAATATATTATACTACATGGGGTTTTTTTATAATAAAAAATCAGAGGCCATAATTTTTTTTTCATGTTTTCGAAGAAGTGCATATAATGAGTGTGGTTTCTCTCTCAATATGATCTATACTTATATTGAGATTTAGTGTAAAAAACAGATTTTTTAATCTTATCTAGAGAATCATAGAATCCTATACGAACTCAGTGAACTATACCAACCACAAAAACTGGTTTGGCTAAATGAAAGAACATTTTTTGGTTGGACATATCTCTTCCAATGTTAGTTGAGCATGCAACGTCACATTATTTATATAGACAAGATAATGGTACAATGATTCATATCCAAAACATTTTTTCACATAATAGACATAGATAATTCCCCATAAGAGATGTATTTTTCAAAATATCCAATTTTTATGTTCCTTTTGGTATATTTTCACCCTTATGTTATCAGGGTAAAATTTTAGAATCATGAAATTTTTGAGAATTGTGGATTTGACATAATATATGTTAGATATCTTCCAAATGGATGTGGTTGTTGTTGATTCAATAAATAAAGTAAAATAGACCATTAATCATACTGATGTTAGAGTATAAGGGTAATTAAATAAATAAATTACTCATGATGAATCACGGTATGAATGTGATATAGAATTTTTTTGTTGAACAGTATAAAACAATTATAGGAAATGAAAAAATATTGATGATGTATAGGTTAAAAAAGAATATTTATCAATTTCACATGATGAGGAATAAATTAATTACACACATTCAAGGATGACATGTGATTTTATGGTTTAAGTCATCATTGGGGATCACCATCATCATGATTAAATTAGGACTATGAGGAAAAATTCATACCACTTTTTATTTTCATATTTAACATAGTTATGTTCATGAATCTAAGAGGACTCAATAATGGATTGATTATATGAATGAAAAACATGATTAAATAGAGATGAATGATACATGATAGTTTATACTAAATCTGATTTAAAAAAATATCATTGGAGTATATTTTCTATTCTGGAACAAATTGAATGAAAATGGTGAAATGTTTTGAAATAATGGAATATTGTTTTTGAAAATGATTATCTAAATTTGAAAGAGTGGATTTTGATGAAACTTTTTCACTGGTTATATAATTAAATCCATAAATATCATTCATTATATTTTAAAAAAGGTAATAATTGATATTTAAATTGGTTTTTAATTTATCCTTCTTCAATGGTGACTTAGAAGATTAAGTATTTATTGAGAAACCTTGTATTTTCTTGATTAGTGAAGATGAGAACCACGTTTTTAGGTTGAAAAGGGATTCATATTGGGAGAAAAAATCTCCATGAGTATGATATGATAAACTTTAAACCTGATTAAAGAGTTTTAAATTCATAAAGAGAATAGTTGACATAAATCTCTACATCAAAGAAGGAAAATATATATCACCTCTTGTTATTTTTTATATAAATGGAATAATATTTTCTAGTAATTATAATGAAATGTGTGAGAAGTTTTCTGTGGATATGAAGAGTGTATTTGAGTTTCCTAATCTTAAGGAAATTAGGATTTTTCTTGTTTTAGATTTTTCTCAATATTGAGATTATATTTTTATTGATCAAGAAAAATACACCCAGTGAATTATAAAGTGGTTTTATAATAAGGATTCAAAACCAATATCTATAAAAAATTTAGAAGGAACTGCATTTTCTAAATTTAATTAAGTAAAGAATATAGATAGAGGTGATTTAATAAAGCTAATTGGTACTATACTATATTTAACATCATTAAGAAAGGATATTCATTATGAATTAAAAATTTTTAATGGTATCAAATAAAACTAAAGGAGTCTCTTTTTAGTAATAGGGAAATTACTCTCAAATATTACAAAAGCATAATATATTTTTGGAAGAAATATGATAAGCACATAAGGCTTGAACTTTTCAGTTTTAGAAATGTAGATTGTTTGTGATATGTTGATGATGGGTGGTTAATTTTAGGTACAATTTTATATAATGAAGATAAGTGTTATTTCAGACTAATAAGAAATGTTCTATGAATTTAATCACTACTAAATCATAAAATGTGGTTGTAACTCATGACCTGACATAGTTAATAAGAATAAAGACATAGTTGGATAATATGAAAGTTGATATAAGGTTTCAACTTCTCTTGGTATGTGATGATAAAAGATCTATTAATTTGTTAATGAAACTAGTTCATTATTAACTAATTAATAACATTTTTATCAAATATGATTTCATCAAAGAACTTGTGGATAAAAATAAATTACCTATAGAACTTTTTTTAGAAAGGAAAAAATTCATGACATGTTCACCAAGCCCTTTCCAATGGAATCATTTAAAAATTATATTTTGATGTTTGGAATTTTACATCATCATTATCTAGGACAAGGATATTTTTTATGTACCGTATCTCATATTCTATTAAGATATTGTTTTCAAAGAGGGAGAAAATGAAAACTTAAATCTTTATTTAGGTAAAATTACTTTAATGTTTATAAAATAGGGAGAATATTTATATGCGTTATCCATTTCTATAGGTTTATTTTATGAGAATGTATTTCTTATAGAGATATTTTAAATGGGGGAAGCTATGATTTCCTCATTTGTACATGTGTTTGAACTGTAATAATAGTTTATTAATGTATATGCATTTTCTGATGATGAATTTTATGAAGTTTTTATCATTTAATCATCTATTTATTTGGAGATGTTTAATGGAAGGTAAATCTTGGTAACTACTATGTTATAGAGACAAACATATTATTTATTCAATTTTCTTCTTTCCTACACCATGTTTAATTACATCATTATCAAATTATTTAATGGTGATCCATTGATATGTATTTATTTATTTGTAGTGATTTATGTTACTTATAAAATAATACAATCAAAATGGTGAAATTTTTTAGATCAAGAGGTGTTGAGATGTTTTTGTGAGAAGTTGGAGAAAGAGGTCTGATTGGATATGGAACATTGTGTTGGATTTTTTTTGCAATGAAAAAATCATATTTAGAATAAAATTTACTGTGAAGTGAATATTCTTGGAGACTAGTTAATAGGATACTTATTTAATTTAAAAGCTTATTATATTTAATTATAATATTTCAGGATGAATAAAATTTAAGGAGCATAAAAATGTGTTATATGTCATAACATGAGGTTTTCACTGTAGATCCTGATTGTGGAAGAAGTTATTCAATCTAACGAATATACAAAATATATCCTACTAAAATTAATTCTAGATATTACATAAAATAAGTGTTTATTTCATAGATATAATGAAATTATAATTAGGATGAAAAATGGTCTTCAAGTCAGCACAAAATAGTTTATGTGCCTACACCATAGATAGGAAACACACAAATTTCCCCATACCATAGTAAAAGAACACCCTATAAAGGAGGATGGGTCATTCGCAATGTCCTTGGAAAATATAGGAGATCCATATCCCAATTATGAACCAAAAAACAAATCAAAATAATATATAATTCAATGGATATATAGAATTTTGGACCGCAAAACAATAATAAATTTCTCATGTTTTAGTAAAAAGAGTATATAGATGAAAATTCCATAGTGAATGGACCACAACATAGTGGTTATTAAGATAGTTTTTATCTAAAAAATACATGACCTCCATACTGCATCTCTTATTTGAAACCGCATCCTTTGCTTTATGTTAAGTGGAAACTATTGAAAACTAGTAGGATGTGCTTTTATTCCCAACTCCATGTTCAAGAATCTATTTTATATGGATTATCTGAGTATTTTGACAATGGATACTTAATTGGATTCATATTAGACATTTTTGGGTTAATACAACCTATTTTAACAAAAAAAAATTGAATTTAATAATCATTATTAATATGGGAGATCATCCAAGGGTTGTGATTCAAGAAGGTTATTTGAATTTGAAAATAAAATTAATATTTGAACTGTATGAAGAATGGAAAATTGAATAGATTTTAAAAGTGTGGATTATTTTACAAGAATAATTTTTTAGAGATAAAAGAATAATATGTTCTATGTATGTGGAATATATTTGAAATTATATGATTATCTAAAGTATAATAATTGAAGAATAATAAGTTTTATGTGGTTGTGTTCATGTGTTGTGCGTAGAAAGTGGAGAATCGGTTTTTTTAATTTGTAAGTTTGAAGGAAAATTTATGCTTATTCATTGCATTCCAAGTAGATTGGATGTAAAATATTATAATATAATGAAAAACTTATAGGAATTATTTTTATTTGAATACATTTTTTTGTTACCCAAACATTTATCTTTGTAATGTGAGGGATTCACATGTGTGTTGGATGAACTGAAGAATAGTTGGAAGTGCAAAAACATTATTTCCAAGGTTATAAACTACTCTTTTTACTCACATTATGATTCTAGTGGGTGGTGTTTACATATTTTAATCCATATTAAACTATGAGAAAGCCTTCTCAAATTAATATGTAAACCTTATAAATTTATTATTAACCCTTATCTATGTATTTGTTTTATTATTTTGTAGTAATCATAACTATATCTTAATTGGTGTAAAATCGTATTTCAAAATAAATATAAAATAGTACTGGTCACTGACTCACTACCCTCTCAGTGATCCCTCTTTTATCCTGATGTATTTATATTGCATTTTAGGTCTATTTTGAGATGGTTTGACTAGAAGGAGTGGTAGGAATTGTGGGATTGATTATTTCATGGATCTGATTGATGAAGTTGTTTTAGGGACAATAATTATTATAAATTTTTGTTCGGATACTATAAATGAGATATGTTTAGTAGTTCTAGGTAGATTACTTTTTTCCAATTTATACTAATCTACCTGAGTCCTATAAGGTTCCCTATAATGATTTGATATCTTTTATTTGATTATTTAGGGTATTATGGTAATCATTTATTATTTATAACCACAATTTTTATTGGGTATGGTACCATAATTTATTTTTTTCTTCTATGGGTATCTTTTTTAATTTTATGTGACATGTTCTTTACTCTTGTTTTAGTTGTGATTACTATTCAATTTTAAATTGACTTGTTAAATTTATTTCTATTCTTGTTT
Organism: Viscum album; assembly: GCA_963277665.1. NCBI lineage: Eukaryota > Viridiplantae > Streptophyta > Magnoliopsida > Santalales > Viscaceae > Viscum > Viscum album. The sequence continues at coordinate 1,529,290,902 of OY728131.1, read as the reverse complement.
TTAAAAGAATGTGACGTTATTTTGAAATAGTTATTTGATTTTTTTTTCCAGAGGATGATTGGGTTTTAACTTATTTTATTGGATTGTAATAAAATTTTCCTCTTTCTATGTTTCAAATTTTCTTCCATAAATGTTTTTAAGCCTACCAATTCTTCCTTTAAAAGAAAGGGAGAGTGTTTGTATAAATTTTATAAAAAGGGGATAAGGCCCTATAAATGTAATTTGAAGTGATTGTATTTATTTCATTCAAATAAATAGGTTTTATGAAATGCAATTAATTTTATTTTTCTTTGTAAATATAGTCCATATAATACGGGTTTTCAGTTATATTTTCAAAATAGTGTAATACTGATTTCCCTTTATAATAATTTCTTGAAAATTATAGTGTTTACCAATTGGGATCAATTAGGCTCACACCATGCATATACCAATTAGTATATATAGATTATATAGTTTTGTTTTAGGAACCTTAGCTTTGGTCTCTATTAACATTGGATTCAAGTTATGCCAGATGATTAGTACAGGATGTGAACTGATAACATGGAGATAATGGAGACCATTTTTATTTTTGTGTTCCTTTTTGGGTTCTTTATGTACTGGAATTTAATTTAGCCTTTATTTCTTATGATATATTGGTTTATATTCTTTAATATATCTTGTGATTATGTATGTGATCCTTATTCATTATTTGGTCTCCTGTTGTTTCCTTTTATTTAAGATATTTAATCTGATATGGTTGTGTTATTCTAGATCAATCGGTTTATCATGGATAAAATCATACCCAATGATCCTATTACTGGGTTCGGGTAATAGTTTCCTAACTGAGAAAATTGGGAGTGCACCTCAAGAATGATCCAAATAGGAACGAGGGTCTGATGGATGGAATTCTTTGGCTAGTTCATGACATAATATCTCCTTCGCCTGCATTATTCCTTATTTAATACTATCTTAGCACACAAGTGGTAATTGAATATGTTGGACTCTCCATGATATTGTAGTTTTCATAATCACAAATGATTTCAATATACATATTCATATCTTTCCTGCTAATTTTAATATCTCTATGAAAATAAAATATTCCATACAACAACATATACTTTAATAAGTCAATTTCTTATAGTCATGAATAAATATGTTTACAAGTGTATTTTTATTAACACTTCATCTTGTAATGGTATATGTAAGATAGACTCTTCATAATCTTTTTTGGATTCCCTTACAAACCGATGTTGACTCACTGAAACCGAAGTCGACACACCGAAGTTCGATATAACGAAGTCGACACACCGAAGTTCGACAGACTGAAGTCGACAAACCGAAGTTCGATAGACCGAAGTCAATACACTGAAGTTTGAGAGACCGAAGTCGACACATCACAGTTTGATAGACAAAAGTCGACACAGTGAAGTTTGACAGACCGAAGTTGACACACCGAAGATAACACACTGAAGATGACAAACCGATGTTATCAAACCGAATAAAACAGACCGAAGATGACTCACCGGTTGATATAAATAACTATTTCCATTTTATTAATTCAAATTTATTTCTAACGGTCATATTTAGAAAAATTAATGTTTCTGGAAGTATTTAATGTTGTCTGTAGGAGTATCCTTAGACAAGTATGAGGTACATACACGTGCGAAGATCGTTATGTCTAGAGGATCCTTAAGCATAAAAGGACCTCATCTTTCATGTTAAAGATATGATAGTAGCAGTACACATAGAGAAAAATACTGTGCGAATACTAAAAGAGAAGAGCTAAGTGCTTGAAATTACAAGAAGACTGTAACAAGATACCTTCTCAAAAAGGGGCTCAGTATACATTGAGACATAAAAGAGTTGAACGTTTTCATTCCTTGAAGCTAGATTACAGAAATTGTGATACTCTGTTAGGAAGAAATCTTCTATAAGAAGACTCAAATACCATTTTCTCAACATTCATTGAGTCTAGAGCCTTACTTCACAATGCACAAAGAATTCTTAATTCTATTATCTTTCTAAACTCTATTGTGTTTTACATTCAATATTTGAGCAGTGCGTATATTTTTATTACACACACTTTCTCCTAATCTTAACTGGAGGATATAAAACTATCTTATACTAAATCACTTATTTCAATTGTTTCCCATGAATAACTATGGTAGAGGTCAAGTGTGACCTGGATAGCTGGGTGTGCTGTTGTAAACCCCGATCCAGGGTGTGGATCAAAAGTTTATTTATATAAACAGCTTGGTGGAAGGTGATCACCAAGTGGAGAGGATTAAGTCTCTACTTGAGACTGAACCTCTTGTTTACATTATTGTGTCCATTTTCAATTACTCGGTTTTGTTTTATACGTTGCTTACATCTTTTCAAAGATAAAAAATAGTATTTATTTTAACTCTGATAGTTAGTTTTGGTTAGTGTGTATTTATGCTTAATTCAGTAAATCTGTTTCAAAAGTTCAATTAGTGATCACATTGATTCAACTGAGGACTAATAATCCTTATAGAAACATAATGAGAAATTAAACATTTATATCTCTACTTCCATAATTGATAGGGATGTTTTGAATTGGGGGATTTTTAATATAAAGTTTTTAACAGAAAATTTAATTGGAACTCAATTAAACCCCCTCTTGAGTATCCACTCTGACCAACATTTGGTATCAGAAAGTATTTATTTTCATTTTTTTCAAATTATTTTCAACTCTGATTTTATTTGTATCTTAAATATCATAAAATTTCTATCATATCTAAATTTTCAGTTCATTAAATTCTAAGTAACTATGGAAACTAGAGTTGAGGGTGATGCTACTAACATGCCACCTTTCATTAATGGTAATAACTATGATCAGTGGACATTAAAAATGAAAATCTATCTAGAGAGTATGGGACCTGAAATATGGGATACAATTGAAGATAAAAATATATTGCCTGCTACTACTAGGGACACATGGTCTTAGTTGACTAAAGCTAAATATAATAATAATTGTAATGAAATGAATTACTTGTACTATTCTCTAAGTGATGATGAATTCAATAGAATATCTGTTTGTAAAACTGCATATGAAATTTGGGATACTTTAGCTATTTCTCATAAGGGAAGAACTAATGTTAAATAAATGAGACAAAATACATACACAATAAAATATGACAATTTTAAAATGAACCATGATGAAACTATCTCTAAAATGTATCTCAGCTTCAATGAAATAGTGAACAATATGAGACTTCTTGGAAAACTAGTGGACAACAAGGAACAAATCATGAGACTACTTCGATGCCTACCTGACCGATGGAGGGGAACTTCTGCTTCCATCCAATAATTGTGTGACATAAGCAAGCTACCAGTAAAAGAGCTAATTGGAAATCTTATGATGTATGAGAAAGAACTTAAGGTGAATAAAGAAGTAGATGAGGAACCGAGGAAGAAATCAGTATCATTCAATACTTCTACCTCAAAGAGAAAAAACAAAGAAAAAGCTCGAGTTCTTGAAGATAGATCAACTAGTGAAGAGTCAGATTCAGACAGTGATGACGAAATGGCTCATCTCGCTAGAAGATTCAAAAAGTTCTACCAAAAGAAGAAATTTTTATGGAAGTCAAACTACAAGGGAATGTATGATAGTAAATGGAAATGAAAAAAAATAAAATGGAATGACAACAGAAATGAAATAATCTGCTATGAGTGAAAATGAAAAGGTTATGTGAATGTAGACTGTCCCAAGCAGGAATTCTATAAGAAATATGAAGACATAGGAAAAGGATATAAAAAGGCTATAAAAGCTACCTAGAGTGATTCGGGAGACAACTTCAGTGGAACTGATGCTTCTGATAGTGAATAGAACAATCATGCCAACTTATGTTTCATGACAGAAACATATGAGGTAACACTTAACACTTCTATACATAATGCCAATTATTCTGAGAGTAAGAGCGAGTCACACAATGATGAAGATATGTCTAAGGATGAACTATTTTAAAATTTTGAAATGCTTAAGGATACCTTTAATGAGATCAAGGAGAATTATAAATCATTAAAGAGACACCATGCTTTAAATGCAAATTATAAGTCATGTCTGGATAATGAAAAAGAAAAACTCTCTGAGCTGTTAAAGGAAAAAATTGAACATAATTTATCCAATGAGAAATTAAGAAGAGATCTTGAAAAGTTTACTGCAGGTAGAGATACCTTGACTCTGTTTCTAGGAAAATATATTGCCCCAAAATATACAACTGGTCTAGGATATCAACCAGGACAGAGAAGAATCATTAAAACTAAATTTATTCCAAAATATGGTCAATTCGATACTGGTTCAAACTCTGGACTATTTCTTGAAAAACAATTCTCTAAAGGACCAAAAAAGTGTTTATTTATTAAAATATATCTGCTGATTATAGAAAATCTGTGAGACAAGTATGGATTCCCAAAATTTTACTTGCTAACCTCTCAGGACCCAAGAAAATCTGGGTACCAAAGTTACCCCATGTCTAATCTATTTTTCAGGGATATTGCCTAAAGAGTTCCTGTAAGACTCCATAGTACTTGGACATTTGATGTTCAAGACACATTACAGGAGACTACTCATGCTTCAGGAGCCTAATCAAGGTTGATGGTGGACACTCACCTTTTTGTGACAATGCAAAGGGAAAAATCATCAGCATAGGCCAGATCGGTAACCCTAATATAGTATTAATTTCAAAATTACTTTTTGTTGATGGATTAAAGTACAATTTACTTAGAATCTCTCAGTTCTGTGATGATGTTTTCAATGTCAAATTTGAAAATGATGCACATAATGTTTTTAATTCCAAAAATGATTTAATATTTACTACTCTCAAAAATGAGAATGTGTCTGTTGTTCACTTAAATTATTTAGCTAAGCAAAATGTTTCTTGCTTAAATGATTTTCATAAGGAATCCTGGATGTGGCATAGAAGACTAATACACTAAAATGTGAACTCTCTTAGAAAATTGACTAGGAAAGGTTTAGTCAGAGACTTATCTAAACTGGAATTCCCACTTAACAAAGTGTGCAATCCCTGTCAAAAGGGAAAACAACAAAAAGTATCTTTCAAACCAAAGAAAGAAGTTTCTACTTTTCAACCTCTTGAGTTGGTTCACATGGATTTGTTTGGACCATCAAGAGTTTCATGTTTAAATGGGAAGCAAAATGTTTATATACTTGTAGATGATTTTTCTAGATATACTTGGGTATACTTTATAGCTCATAAAATTGAATCTTGTTCTTATTTAATCAAATACTCCATGTCTGTGGAAAAACTTAGTTGACTTAGAATTAAGACCTTAAGAAGTGATCATGGCCGTGAGTTTGAAAATTAGGATTTTGAATCCTATTGCTTGTACAATGGCTATAGTCACAATTTCTCTACTCCTAGAACACCTCAACAAAACGGAGTCATGAAAAGAAGAAATAGGAACCTTCATGAAATTCTTAGGACTATGCTCAGTGAGAATAATATACCTATTTATTTTTGGGCTGAAGCTATAAATACAACTTGTTATACCATTAATAAAGTCTTGATTAGACCTGTTCTTAAAAATAACCCTTATGAAATTTGGAACAATATGAAGCCTAAGGTTAACTACTTCAGAGTTTTTGGTTTCAAAGTCTTTATCCTTAACACTAAGGACAATATTGACAAGTTTTCTTGCTAGATTGATGAAGGAATTTTCCTAGGTTACTCAATCTCGAGTAAACCATATAGAGTATTTAATACGAAAACAAAATGTGTGGAAGAGTTAGTTCATGTCAAATTTGATGAGACTGATCCACTTGAACCCAAAATATCTCTTGAATATCTTGAGAAAGATATGTCAATTCTAAACCATAATGATAATGATAGCGAATCCCCTGTAAAAGTAACCAATTTTGGGAATCTTCCAAAATCTACACCTGTTGAGTCTGAACCAATAGACAATCATGAGGACTCTAGTTCAACTCTTTCTAGAGGTATTAGAACTCTCAAGAGTCATCCTTTAGATGTTGTAGTATGTGATTTAAATCGAGGAACACAAACTAGAGGTTATCTGAGAAACCATGTTGAACTTCAATATTTTCTTTCACAGCTTGAACCCAAAAATATTGACAATGCTATCAATGATGAATTTTGGGTGATGGATATGCAAGAAGAATTGAATCAATATGAGAGAAACAAAGTCTGGGAACTAGTTGAATGACCCAAGGACACTTTGACAATAGGCACTTAATGGGTTTTTAGAAACAATGTTGATGAGTTTAGAAAAATAGTTAGAAACAAAGCTAGGTTAGTTGCACAAGGTTACAGTCAAGAGAAGGAATAGACTATGAGGAGACCTTTTCTCCTTTAGCTAGGTTAGAGGCTATTAGGATACTACTTTATTATGCAGTTCAACTGAATTTTAAAATTTATCAAATGGATATCAAAAGTGATTTTCTAAACAGGTATATACTTGAGGATGTTTTTGTTGAACAACCCCCTTGTTTTACAAATTCCCATTTTTTAACCACGTTTTTAAACATTCTAATGCTTTATATGGTCTAAGGAAAGCTACAAGAGCTTGGTATGATAGAATTAGATCCTTTATTACATCAAAAGGTTTTACTAAAGGAATAAAAGATCCTAATTTGTTTATTAAAAATATTTCCAAATATGTTTTGATAGTACAAATTTATGTAAGTGATATAATTTTTGGATCTTCTAAAAATTCTGTATGTACTGATTTTTTCAAAAATAATGAAAAATTAATTTTAAATGTGTTTAATGGAAGAACTTAATTTTTTTTGGGGATTTCAGATTTTTCAAAAAAAAAGATGGTATTATTTTAAATCAAAGTAAATATATTAAAGATCTTTTAAAACGTTTTGGTTCGGATGGTAGTAAAAGTAGTTATACACCTATGAGTACTACTTGTATGTTGGATTGTGATGAAGCTGGAGAACCAGTGGATCAAACCAACTACAAAGGTATGATAGGGAGTCTTATCTACCTTAGTGCTAGCAAATCTGATATTATGTTCAGTGCATGCAAGTGTTCTCACTTTCAAGATAATCCCAAATAATCTCATTTAAATGTTGTTAAAATTATTTTCAAATATCTGAAATATAATCCCAACTTAGGACTATTTTATCCAAGTGGACAACCGTTTGATTTAATAATTTATTTAGATGATGACTTTGCTTGTTTTAAGATAGATAGAAAACGCACCTATGGGACATGTCACATGTTAGGCTAGTCACTAGTATCATGGAGTAGTAAAAAATGAATTATGTTGCATTATCTACTGCCGAAGTAGAATACATTCCTGCTGGTAGTTGTTGTGCACAAATTTTGTAGATGAAACACACTTTACTAGACTATGGATATCAATTCAAACATGTCTCCATTAACTGTGACAACACAAGAGCTATTAGCATTTCTAGAAATCCAATATATCATTCTAGAACGAAGCATATTGATGTAAGACATAACTTTTTGAGAGATCATTATCAAAAAGGTGATATAACTCTTGAGTTTATTGGAACTGAACATCAGCTTGCTGATATATTCACTAAAACCTTAAATTTTGAGAGAATGAGTTACATCATACATGAATTAGGAATGATAAATTTATAAAACTGATTTTTGTGAAACCGATTTTTTTGAAACCGATTTTTGTGAAACTGATTTTTGTGAAACCGATTTTTTGAAACCGATTTTTGTGAAACCGATTATTGTGAAACCGATTATTGTGAAACACATTTTTTCCAAACTGATTTTTGTGAAACCGATTTTGAGTGGGTGTAAAACTGATCTTCTTGAAACACATTCTTTGACACTGATACATTTAAGGGCTGTCTTGTAAATTAAATCTGGTTTAAGTGAAATGAAACTGTTTTATTTATTTCAACTTTTCATGTTTAACTTTTATTTTTTAAGATTTACAATCCCTAAATGATATATTAATTCCAATCCATCCCGACCCTTTACCTTTTCCATATCCTTAAATCTTACTACATTTAGTCACTATCTCTCTGGACTCTCGACCTCTCAATAAAAGTTAGAATCTAAAGCTTCGTTACGGCTAGGACTAAGCGCACAATGGAAGAACCTTGCAAATATCCTCCTTCTAAATGTCAAAAAGGTGAGTCCAATGGGACTGGGAAACTGAGCTTAGAAATCCATGTAGTTACAGCTGAAAAGGATGTGTCTGCTGAATGGCTTATGTCAAGAAAATCTTTTCTGCTAAAGGTACTGGAATCTCAAGGGTGGCTCAATTAGTTTACCAATAATGAAAGACCCTATTATCCCCAGCTTGTGTATGAGTTCTATCAGCATTTGAGTTTAACACCGGATGAATCCGAGGTAGAAAAGATGAAATCTATGGTAAAAGAAAATGAAGTAGCTTTTTCATCTATGGAATGGGCTGAATACATAGAGGTACCTCATGAAGGTGTCTATGATGACTATCCTGGTAATATTACACCTTCAACAAATTTGTTTTCATATGAAGATTCTATGAAGGAGCTAACTTGAAATGAAGAATCCAGATGAACTGTTGAAAATGAATTTGAAGGAGAAGTGAGATTGCTTTTTAAGTTCATACAACATCAAATCTTCCCAAGGAAGGGAGATTTCTCTACTGTGGAATATCAGGATGTCTTCTTGATATTTTTGTTGAATCATGGAATAAAGGTGAATCAGTGCAGATATATTATGGTACATATTTCTGATTTGATTAATCCATCTAAGAATTCAACCGACTTATACAAATCGAGAATGATTTCTGCCATGTTGAAGAAATTAGACTTTGTAGAATATGGAGATAAAATGATAACTTCCTGTAGTAGTTTTTGTCTTCATAAAGACATTTGTAAGCAAATGAAAATCATCTGGAACACCTGGAAGAGTTGTTGGGTAGGAGATGAAGAAAGACTGTATGAGGAGTTCAATCCGGTTGACTATCCTTATAGACCAAAAGATCAAGTTGATCCAGGTATCAAACCAGGAGAAGTTTTTTTTTATCCTGATGAGGATGCTAAGGCTGAAGTTCCTAGGTAAGAAGGATCTCCTTTTGACGATAGGAGTGATCCTGATATCACTGACAGTCCCAAGGATATGACTTATGGACCTGCTAGTCCACCTATAGAACTTCCTTTAAGAGAAACTATTCTTGGTGATGAAGAAGAGGAAGAAACCAAAGTTACTAGAGTTAAAGGTTATGTTAGCAAATCAGATGAGGAATCTGATGATGATGATAATGATGATGATGATTATGGTGATATTGGTGATGATGGAGGAAGTGTTGAGCATGTGATTGACTCTTTAAAATTGGTACAACAAGTAGTTAACATATCTAGTGAGGAATCTGTTCATGGAGATGGTGATGGAATTGAGCCTTCTGATCAACAGGCTGATTATCATAGAGATGCTGGACATGAGGACATATCACTCCATCCCAATGCTAAAAACAAAGAGATCATTCAGGAATTGAATAATATTGTGGATGATGACCATGAATAAGAAGATGTAGTTCTCCTGCCTCAAATTGAAGAAGTACCTGGTGAAGTTGAAATAGTTGGAGCTCTGGCAGAACCTGAAGTTCGGTTGGTTCATATCCACAGACAAGGTGTTATGGATAGAGAAGATGATGAATAAATTAATGATATTGATGTTATTTCTAAGCCTTACAGAATATGGGTACGAATTGATATCATTGAGCCTAGAGATTGGACCTGTGCTAGAGAGTGGAATAGTAATCCAGGATATATTCTTTTCAGTTTATAATATGATTCAGATTAGGATATGGTACCTACTCCTCTTTTTCCATAAGTCCATGCTGACCTAGAGCCTACTGCACCTATTCCACTAGTTGCATCGTCATCAGTAGACCCAATTGATCAGTCAGTGCCAAGTGATTATGTCACTAAGGATGATTTGGAAAAGTTTATGAATGAGATATGTGATTCTATGCTAGCTTCAGGGGGATCCATAAATGAATCCTCCACCTCAATAAGTATCTCAGATGTTGATGCAAAAAAAATTTCATGAATTTTGATTCAAGAGATTCAACCAAATCTTATTACTATAGCAGAAACCATTATGATAATAACACTTTTCTAAGAGAAGAAGTAATAAAGATGAGTAATGAGCTAAATTCCTTAACCTATGACTTAAATACCTCTATTAGTGGTGTTCTGGAAGTTATTAGGAACTCGGTAACTCATCTACTCAGTGTAGATTTGAATAAGTTGAAAGAAGAGATTGGAAAAATGTTGGTTGATCTATCCATTTCTAGGAGTGGAAGAAGTGTTGTTGCAGATATGGAGTCTCTCAAGGTTGCGATGAGAGAGGAAAATTCAAAAACTCCAGCTTTATTCAGACAAATAAACCCCTGAAAAAGTACATCAGAATACAGATATTGTGTAAAATATGGTCAGACAGTGCACCGATGAAGCCTCTTTAACTCAGAAAGAAATTTGGGGAAAAGTGGATAATAATTTCACTAAGATATATAGAAAGCATGACCTCATCAACAGTTTCATGTTTCTGGCAGAAAATCATCGAATTCCTCTTGTCACAGAATATTTAAAAAATCATGTCCTCCAATTGAAATATTTTACACCTTTGCTGAGTAAATTTATAGAGAATAAAGATGACTTTGAGAAGGTAATTCAATATAGAGGAGAAATCATTAATTATTTCTTCAACTTGCTCAAACAATATCTGCATGTTCAGTCCTAGGCTATTGTGGTCCCTCCAGCTACTTCAATTGGTACTGCCTTTTGGCCTCCTACTCTAATGACTATCTCTCATACACATACTCAGATTCGACCTATCATTACTGAGCAGTATCCAAGTCATGTGTTGTCAGAGAGAAGGCCTACCCTTGCAGCTACTATTACTACAGGTGTTGCTCTTCCTGGTGTTGTAATCAGATCACCTCCATCCTCTTCCCCTCCCAAACCTTATACTTCTCCATTAGATCTTTCAGACAAAGGAAAAGATCCTCTACATCCAAATCCTTAGTGATGGATTGTTTCTTTTTTATGGGGTTTTTCTCTTTTTGCTTGTCTTGTACTCTTATAACTTTTAATACAAATTCTTATGGTGTCTTTCTTTTATCTTATTTTTTCCTTACTTCCTTTTTTAATCCCAAAGGGGGAGAAAATAAGGACGGAATATACTCTCTTAAATCCATTTAGTGAGGGGATATTTGTTTTAAATAAATTCTATGTCAAATCTATATTTATTCTATATATTTTCATGTATTCCATAATTTGTTATTATCAAAAAGGGAGAGGTTGTTGGACTCTCCCTGATATTGTAGTTTTCATAATCACAAATTATTTCAATATACAGATTCATATCTTTCATGCCAATTTTAATATCTCTATGAAAATCATATATTTCATACAACAACATATACTTTAATAATTCATTTTCTTATAGTCATGAATAAATATGTTTACAAGTGTATTTTTATAAACACCTTGTCTTGTAATGGTATATATAAGACCGACTCTTCATAATATTTTTTGAATTCCCAAACAAACCGAAGTCGACACACCGAAACCGAAGTCGACACACCAAAGTTCTACAGAATGAAGTAGACACATCAAAGTTAGACAGACCGAAGTCAACACACCGAAGTTTGACAGATCGAAGTCGACACACAAAAGTTCGATAGACCGAAGTCAACACACAGATGTTTGACAGACCGAAGTCGACACACCAAATATAACAAACTGAAGAGGACAAACCGTTGTTATCAAACAGAAGACAGTAGACCAAAGACGACTCACCAATTGATATAAATAACAATTTTCATTTTATTAATTCAAATTTATTTCTAAAGGTCATATTTATATAAATTAATGTTTCTGACATTATTTAATGTTGTCTATATTAGTATCCGTAGACAAGTACGAGGTACATGCACGTTAGAACATCTCTAGGTCTAGAGGATCCTGATGTATAAAAGGACCTCTTCTTTCAAATTAAATATATGATAGTAGTTGTATACACCGAGAAAAAGACTGTGCAAATACTAAAAGAGAAGAGCTACACACATGAAATTACTAGAAGACGAAAACAAACAACCTTCTCAAGAAGGGGCTCAGTATACATCGAGACATAAAAGAGCTGGACCTTTTCATTCCTCAAAGATAGAATACATAAACTAAGATACTCTGTTCTGAATGAATCTTCTAGAAGAAGACTCAAATACCATTTTCTCAACATTCATTGAGTCTAGATCCTTACATCACAACACACAGAGAATTATTAACTTTATTATCTTTCTTAACTCTGTCATGTTTTACATTCAATATTTGAGCAGTGTGTATATTTGTTTTACACACACTATCTCCTGAGCATAACTGGAGGATATAAAACTATCTTCACACTCAATCACTTATTTCATTTTTCCCACGAATAACTATGATAGAGGTCAAGTGTGACCTGGACAGTTGGGTGTGCTATTTTAAACCCCGATCCAGGGTGTGGATCAAAAGTTTATTTATATAAACATCTTGGTGGTAGGTGATTACAAAGTGGAGAGGATTAAGTCTCTCCTTGAGACTGAACCTCTTATTTACATTGTTATGCCAATCTTCAATTACTCTGTTTTGTTTTATCCGCTGCTTACATCTTTTCAAATACAGAAAAATATTTTTATTTTAACTATGATATTTAGTTTTGGTTGGTGTGTATTTATGCATAATTCAGTAAACCTATTTGAAAAGTTGAATTAGTGATCACATTGATTTAACTGAGGACTAATCAACCATAGAGAAACTTGTTGAGAAATTAAAAATTTATATCTCTACAACCCTAATTGACTGGGCTGTTTTGAATTGGGGTATTTTTAAAATAAAGTTTTTAACAGAAATTTTAATTGGAACTCAATTCACCCCCTCTTGAGTATCCACTCCGACCAATTGAATACCATAAATAAATTTTACCCATGTGTTGATATGTCATGGAACTATAACTATTTTAAATTTTAAACCACTTCCATGAAACTAAATTATTTTAATTCCACCATTATAAGTGTGTGATGCTATCATAATGAAACCCTTCATAGGAATCATACTACTCACTACCCTTGAATCTATATTAATTTTTTTTCATTAAATAATATTTTCTAGATTAAAACATTATAATTTTCCCAATAGATAAAATTTATAATAAATGAAAACAAAATAAAATAAATATGATATACTAATTTTAAAATTGAATCCTCAAGTGGACTGAGCCACTAACCTATTAAAACCCTAGTCCCCTAAAATGATTGGTACCTTATAAGTTATGTACTTGATTAAAAATAGATGCAACGTTTCCCATTCCAATCGGTTATTTCATGTTCTTAGGATCCTATTTATAAACCATACCTAAGTAAGGCATGACCCCTTATAGAGGATCAATATATATGGATATAATAATTAGATAGCTAAAATTCATATTTAGTTCAACAAAAAAACAAAATACTATATAATAATATATAAAAAACTTATAAAAACCGAAATATAAGTCTATCACCCCTAGTTAGGTGAATTAGACTCACCTCATAATGGGAAAAAAATTGCAGTTTAGATTTAATAATATAAGAAAAGGTGGTTTCTAATCCTGTTGAAAAAAGAATAATTATTAATGGTGAGGAATTGCTAAATCCCAATAGAAACCACACCAACGTATTTAGGGTAATAATGAAACACATAAACTCCCACACAAACACTCTATAGGGTCATTATCACTGATGTAAATTGGGGGATTAAAAAAATATAATAAAAATCTAGCCATGTTATAGACCAGCTTGTAAAATTGTGATCACCATATCCAGACAATGGAGAAACATTCATTTGATGAAAATTTCAAGGAATTGGAAATTCTTTAGGATTATTTTTTTACACTTATATATCGATTTAGTACGAAATCATCATTGTTCTTATGTTAGTCTAGAGAATCATTTGGTAAAATTTTATTGAAAGTGTCATGTACCCGTGAAATATTAACACACCCCATATCAAATATTAGAAAAACTATCCTCACAATTCATAAATGTTTTACAAAAATATATCAATACTTATTCATGATATTTTTCATTATAACTAATAAAATAATCATAAAATAATCATAAAAAATTATCAACACAAATTTCATCATAATAACATATCATCAAAAACAAAATTCCGTAGATTTTGGTTAGAATTATATCTAATAAATTTTATATTTCTATGTTAATTTAATTTAATTTAATAAAAATTAATTTATATAGTTAAAAAACTATATTTTCCATAAATTATTATTTCATTTACACTACTTATATTTCTCACCATTAGTAATTCATATCTATATTATTAAATATTTCAATTATTCAAATAAATTAAATTTGACCATATTAATTTTTCAATAAACCAACATAATATTTATATTATAATATCATGAATTTTCCACAAATTATATATAAAAATAGAATGATATATTCACATATATCATTATATAGGAATAACATCAATCCACCACTCTTAATTCTACGATGATACCAGATAATAAAACTTCATTAATCATTCTTATATTTTCATTCTTCATACACCTCTCCCTAAATCAGTCATGACAGAAGTATTATATGATTTTTTTTATTTATAGATAGATAAAATAAAAATATTCCCCATATAAAGATTGATCAAATGAGTCAAAAATAAATTCTAATCTCACTATCTTGCCATTAGTTCAAATTATTTAATTTATAACTCCATTTCTTATTAAATAACATATCTTTAATATGATGACTATGTGATTCTAAAGGTTTGATAGGTAATCTATATTTTATTTACTTCTTTTTTTGGATTGAATATAGGGTTTTTGGGGTAGTATTAAAGACTATATATTATGGTGAATTGTTTAAGGGACCATGTTGAAAGAATTTTCAAGTCTTATAGGCAAGGTAGTGAAGGTTTCATAGTTAGTTCATGACCTTAAAGATAATGAAAAATTATTATTCATTATTGGTATTAGAAAAAAATGGAATATATAGTCCATGATTGGTTTGAATAATTATGAATCTTGATCTTTCTGTTAGAATCATCTTAATTCACATGGCATTTAAAATACAAATCATACTTTTATAAACCCCCCAATATCATAACTCACTAATCCATAGTTGATATTAGGTATTCATGAAAGAAAAATTTGGTTTTATCAAATAGAAAATAAAACCATTACCAATAATAGAAAAAAATTGAATTATCTGTTTTATATTGATGAACTCACATGACTTATAAGCAATAAATATATATACTTTTGTTTCTATCCTCTTTGAATAGATCTATCTTGTTGGGCCAGATACTGGTCATTGGAGTTGTGGATTCAAGTCATGAATAGAAGAATCTGTATTACATTATTTTATTTCTAGGGTTTTAAGGACAAGACCATTGATAAAACATAAGATTATTGGTTTTGAAATTTTCATGTATTCATCATCTATAATAGGTGGGTCTAATTTACAATTCATTAGATTTTGATTATGTTTTGTAATATCAATTTTTATTTTGATATTTTTCTATGTTGTATTATTTTTTAATAATTTCATTAGATTTTTCTGGTAATTTATGGTTCATAAAATTCAAGAAGATCATATATAATCAATTTATAGTATAAAAATGGAATTTAATTTCCAAAATAGTTTTTTTAGAAAATATTGTTTGTAGGTGTCTAAAATTGGGTATGTTTAGGATTTTAATTTGATAGGTTGTTTGGGGTTTTTTAAAGTTCAAAATATCCTAGGAAACTAAATTTTTTGGTTTGTGAAATGAAATATAAAATCATGTTATTAATTAATGGGTTGGGAAATTAAGATTCCTCATTATATATAATATTTATTCTTTATATATGGCGATGATCATAATATTTGTGAAACAATCAAGAGCATGATGATCAACAATTTGTGTATGTTATGACCTTTGGTAGGAGTATTGGTATAATTATATTATTATTTTATACATGTTCCTGGTTTATATAAGATATCAAAGGGCATGATTTCTGGGTTGAACCTAGAATGTTTACCATGATCTGGGAAAATGATATATTATTATTTTCATATAATAACATTCCTTCATTTTTATGGCTAATAAAATATATATTTTTATTTAAAATAGGATACCTTTTTTTGATTTCATTACTTATATTATTTTTAATCATTATTTCATGGGATTTCATGAGAGACTTGGGGAATAATATTGGGTATTTTTTTACTAACCCCTACCTATACATCCTAAATGGTATATATATTTATTATAAAAAGCCTCTGATTTCCATTGGGTATGGATCATTGGAATTATGTTCATGGTGGACATGGAGTTTGTTCATGCTTCATAATAGATTTTAATCAATCCACATTGGGCTGGAATTTTCATCTTAGTTTTCACAAATTATAAGGATTAAGATTGATATTTTCCCTTTATTACATTTATCATTTCCTCTAAAATTTATGTGATTTAATTTTTTTGGAATTTTAAATTAAAATGTAATCATATCTCTTATAATGGATTGTAAATTTAAAGTAAAATAATTCCCCAATGATGGTATTTGCCTATTTGTATTTGTTTCAAACATAAGGAAATTAGAGACCATTTCTGATGCTATGTCATAACTATAGTACAACATTGGATTCTTGAATCCCAGGTTACTTAATCAATAAATGGTATCAATGTCTGGTATTTAAAGTTTTAGTTTTTTGAGGTTTTCTAGGCATATATATTAAGATGTTCATAACTCAACATGTATCTTTATAAAGGAAGAACAAATCTATGTATGAAAAAGACTTGTTTTTATAATGATTATTAGTAAGGAAGGATATCAGAGGATTCCAAAAAGGATATTGGTTTATATAGACAATAGGTGCCTACAAACATGGTGGGATAGTATGAGTAGTTTTTTCATGCATCATTACATACATATATATAGTCTAGATACACGTGTGTCATATTTTTAAAAACAATCCTTATTTTAATGTTAATGTTGAATAGTTTTTGGAATTTTTTATCACTGAGAAATATACTTTTTGGAAATAATTTATTATTTTTGTATAAAGTTTTTACTAGGATGGAATAATTCAACATAGTTTAAATAGATCATCTCAGGTAAATAATTATGATCCTATGGTTTCAAATTTTAAATTTAGGAAAAGGGAATTTTGATATGATTTCTTGTGTTATTTTATATGTTTTTTATGGTTTATTAAAGATACCTTAAATTAGATAGATTGTTAATATATAAGAGTCTATGAATTTTTTAAGTGAGCCTATTTATAAAGATGAAGCTAATAATGGGGATAGTTTTCTTAAACCCATGAACAGAAAATTTTAAGTGATACAATTTCTCAAAAAGTAAAAAAATCAATAGAAACATAATGAAGTTGATCATTCATGATTATTCCAAAAATATAATCCTCTTATATTTTATTGTGATAGTGTAGTACCTTAAGATTAATATTATTTATAAATAATAAACAAAATACTATAATTTATCCACACCACTGATACATTTATGGTCTATTTTTCTACTTATATACTTGAGGGATTAAATCATAAGTTCTGGGATTCAATTTTGAAAAAAAATATATGACTACAAAATATTATATTGGGTTTTATAATATGTTCATATAGAAAATAAAACTAGATATGTTGACTTTATCGATGGATATAGAGTTATATATTTGGGTCAGGGGAACTATAAAACACTATATTACACTAATCATTTTATAGAAATGGTTTAATTTCTACCAGAGATAATCATCAATGATTTTATGAATTCAGGAAAGTTCAAGATAACCCTTCAACCTGAGATCAAATTAATGGTAATTATACTTACCTTACCTTCATATATTGTGATGGTTAATGATTAAGTTATATATGGTGTATATACGATTTATGTAGAGGGTTAGAATTCTTTTCATCCAAAAAATAAGGGAGAAATGTTTTCCTTATGAGTAGAATGGAATGTTAAATGAATATTTGTATTGTAGTTGATATAAGATAATTGTAACTTGTAAATAATTATATAAGAGTATACAACCATGATTTTACCATTATGGAAGAATGAACTCCTTAAGATAAATAATAATAATGATACTAGGATATTCCATCAATGTTAGAAGCATGAGAATTTTATTTTTTATTTAAATTTCCTCTATTATATTTCTATTCTAGGATGTTCAATATAGATATAGGTATCTTTTATTTGTATAGGGGAACCAAATAAGTATAGAGATAAATCTAAATAGTGGATTAATGGAAATCTTGGATCATGTTAGGAATATGAGATTCAAGGACATATTTTTTATTGAAGAACCAATTTTAGTGTAAATGTTTATAAGACATGTGAAAATGATTGTTAGTCTTAATATAACATATTCAATGAATTTATCTAGGTTTTTATGGGTTTATATCATTAATTCATATCTATGGAATTAGTGGCCTATTATTTTTTCACGTGGATTTGATTTCTTATTCCATAAATATTGACATTTCACTTAAAAAGTATAGAATATGAGATTTAGTGTATAGGTTGTTCCATTATGATTAGTGATATGAAAATAATATAGTATTTTATAGTTCTATTTATATAAATGTATGATTTGATAGTAATAATAAATTACATGGTGATGTTCATTTTTTGTTTTCACTTCAATGGATATAATGTTTCCTTCACTTTACCCAACAAATGTGTTCTCGCTTTTTTAGGGTTGTTAGAAATACATGATTTGGGTAATATTTATTGTTAAGTAATACCTGTGTTTGAAATGTCAAGTATCATGATTTGTTCTCGTATTAGTAAAATTATATAATATTTGTTTGTTAACAGTAGATGTGAAAGAATTAATAGATGTGTTCTTAGAATTATTTTCTATAATTTCACAAATGAAAGATGTAGAATTTTCTAGTAATTTTCACCTTATATATTTTAATCAAAATC
Organism: Viscum album; assembly: GCA_963277665.1. NCBI lineage: Eukaryota > Viridiplantae > Streptophyta > Magnoliopsida > Santalales > Viscaceae > Viscum > Viscum album. The sequence goes on along the minus strand of OY728131.1, from coordinate 1,529,271,961 downwards.
GCATTATATCATATTTTTCTAATAGATTCGTGAGAAATAAATATTTATTTATAGTATTTATAATGGATGAGAATTATTTTACCAAGAGATTCAGTATGCTTAATTTTAGTTTTATATGAAAATATTATTGATGATAGCATTTTGTTGTACATCAGATATTGGAATTTGTATCTGATGAAATTGAAGAATAAATACCATATAACTAAAATGAATAATAAATTTGATTAGTTAACAGATGATTTATAGCTTTTAAATACCTAATTTTTATTAAGATATTATTTTTTGACGGTGAAGGATGTGGACATTAGAAAGACAAATTTTGGAAATAGGTATGGGAACATTGAGTTTAATGTGATTTAGTTTAGTGTTACAAATGTTCCTACTATTTTTATATTGTTGATAAATAATATTTTTCATAAATACATAAACATATTTTTTATTTTGTTTATGGATGATACCTTCAGTTATTCTTGATTGGAGGAAGATTGTGAATGGAATTTGGAGATTGTTCCAGAGATGTTACAAGAATACTTATATACACAAATCTATTGAAATGTCAATTTTCTATTCAACAGGTGATGTTCTTAGGAAATTTGATTTCCAATAATAATGTCTTTTTGGATCTAGATAAAGTCATTATAGTTATTTCTTGAGATACTCTTATGAATAGTTTTGAAAATCAGTGATTCATTTGATTAGTAGGTTAGTGATGATGCTTTATTAAAAAAATTTAATGTTATAATCTCTTATAAAGGTGTTAAATTGAAAGTATGTTGTGTTTATGTGGTTCCAGATGTTTCATAGATATATTTATGAGATACAAGATAATTTTAATTCCATATTAGTATTTTTATTATTACTAGAGTCTGATGAATTGTTTTTATTATACTTAGATATATCAAGAGTTAGAATAATTAGTGTTCTAATGAAATGGAATAATTTGGTGGTATATGGGTTAAAGAAATTATGATCACATGAGATGAATTTTCCCATTCATTATCTAGAGATGGTGGTGGTGGTCTATTCTTGTATGAGTTAGTGAAAAATCCCATCTATTGAAAGGTTCATTTATATAGTAAAATTATGAGGTATATTTTTTGTAAAAAAATATGAGCCTATGGTAGTGAGGATAAGATGAGTATATTAAGAATTTTTATTTTGAGTTTTCCTATACATCATGAAATGTTAATATTGTTGAAAATACTTTTAATATGGACACATGAATTACGAAGTAGTTAGAAATCTAGTGGAATACACTAGGATTTATAGAAAATTTCATCTATAATCTCAAAAATAATTAATAAATTTGGTGTTACATTAAGGAAACAATAATTTTTTATTGCATTTGAATAATTCAAAAGAGGAAAACTTTCCATTTTTAAATTTAATAGTAATGGTGATTTATTATGTGGTTGGAGGACTATTAAGGGACAGTCACCTGGGAAAAAATCATGGTTTTATTTTTGGGGAAAATTAGTGTTTCAATGTGGATTCATAAAGGTTTTTATACATGTATTTAACAAAATTAATTGGATAGTTCATCTAAAAGTAGAAAAGATTAATTACAAAATAAAATAATTGTTCTAGTGGGTATGTATGATGTGGGATGTGGATGATTATTACTCAAAGTACATTAATTATCCATGGGTGATGATTGAGTATCAATGGCATGTGAGACCAGTATATCTTTTACCCATAATAACATAGAAGTTGGAAGATTTTTTTGGAGATGTTTCTAGAGAATGGGATATATATGAAGATATAAAAATGTTAATTTTTTATTCATGATTTGATGTACATAGGAAAAATTATTTATAAGAATGTTGCTTCAATAATTCTAATAAAATTAAAATTAGTGATGTCTTGGGAGTATCCTAAGAATATTTTTTAGAATTAGAGTTTCCATGGATTAATAGAATAATATTAATGCTTAATTAACACATTTTTTTGTTATAATATTTAATAACATCAATTAATTGAAAAATATTTTTGTTTTAGTGTGCTTATCTATTCCATATATTTTTTATGACCTTTATAATATTTTGAATTATTTGGTAGTATTATTTTTACCTAAGTCTGTTTAAGTTTTTTTCATTATATTGTGATACATCTATATTTGGACTAGGGTGTGTTCGAATGAACATGGATAAATTGGTGGAATATTCATTTATGAAATTATTATAACATGAGAATAATTTTATCATGCATGATATTGAGTTAGAGATAGTGGTATATTATTGGATGAGTAAGATATTTTACCCATTTAGGGAATGGTTTATATTGTATTAATATAGTAAAAGTAGGAGGTATATTTTCTCTAAATATAATTCGATATGGAGGAACTAAATATTGGAGAAGTATATTAAGACATCTGATTTGATGTTTTACAAAAAACATTTAATGTTTAATTATCTAGCATATTTATTTAATATTAAGACTTAAGTGATGAAGAGGTTTGAGGAGTAGCAGAATCTGATTGGATTTATTGAACATCTTCTTATAAATTCTCATAAAAAATAAATACATATGGAATTATATCATAAAATATTATTTTTTATTATTTTTGATCTTGTAAAAGAGGAAAAAATTATAAATTTTTTACATTATTGGATTAGTTATGCCTTATATGGTGGGAAGACATTTAACTGATGGTCTCTTATGGAAAACTAAACACTCTATTTTTTTTGTTTTTTTGGATTTACCCTCATATTTGGAAAACTATTTTATATGTGAATTGGATAACTTTAATTTAATAGTTCATCTTAATGTGTCAATGATGCATCAGGACATCAAATGATTTTTCATGTGGGTAAGGATGAAGTTGTATATGGATAATCATAAATATATATGCATGGATTGTTAGTGGGTGAAGATGGAGCATCAATGACTTACGAGACACATGTATCCATTTCCCATGGTAACTTGGAAGTGGTAGATATTATATTATATTTTTTAATCCATATAACTAGATCATCTTGGAAGTATGATGAGATATTATTTTCTATGGATCAACTCTTGAAGTCGGCACTCTTATTACATATCGGGGAGATTTTATTAGTAATATATATGGGTAAGCTATATATTAATTAATGGGTTATAATTTATGATGTGACATAAACTAAAATGTTAGATAGAAATTGTAAATTTATATCATGATTATGGATAGAGTTTTCAAATAAAATAAGTACTTAATTGAGGTTGAGTATGTCATTTAACCATAGAAATAAAGGTTGATTGAGTCACCAATGTAGATCACATATTATAGTATTTATGTTTTTAATGGAATTTGTGATACCATTGGTTAATCATGTTTTATTTTTTGAGATTTTCAATAATAAAAACTTTCTTGAATTAATTTCGATGGATCCATTTGAAACCATGTTAAATTCTTATTCAATCACCATAATATTGGGTCGAATTGGGGGATAGATATCTTTTGGGACATAACTTGGTCTGGGAGGGAAAAAATATTTCATAAAATAATAATGTGATTGGTGATAAATGTTACTATTAAAACTTATTATAATATTATTTGCTTATGGAAATTGGAGTTTTTAATTAGGGATCGATTCTTCTTGTTAGTACCACTATATACAAGAATTTGATGACTTAGGAGGCAGGGGAAGTGGGAACCTTGTTATGTGGGAATATATTAAATTTTTCAACGGGCCGGAGATTTTAATTAAAATATATAATTTCCATTAAAATATTATGAATTGATTTTTCGCAAGTCTCTTAGACAAGGTAATTCCAAAAATTTCATTTTTTTCTGATTATGTGATAGATTTTGATTTATACATGACTTTTATTTAAAGGATTGTTCATATTTTGAATAAGAAGGATATGATCCTAATATAAAGAATTTTTCTACTGGTGAGGGAATTTTTCAATGATAGACAAATTTATGGGGATACATGAGTGAGGGAGGATTATACATAGTTTAAAGGACCATTTTTTCAAGTAGAATGAATCCTAATAACCTACATTGATGGAAATTCCTACCATGAGGTGAGGTTTACAACTATTTTTAATAAATACCTATTATAGTTATTAATATTTTTTCAGGAATAAAAATACTTTATAGAAGCTATAAAGATTACATGTCTTGGTGCATGCTCCCGTGGAACATGATGTAGGTCAGTGGTACTCATTTGATCAAGGTATTTCAAAGTCAATTCATGGTCACTTTGATTATAAAACATAAAATCGTGTTCTATGATTTATGGGTAGAGAGGGATATATGGTCAGTGCATATTCTTAGATACTATGAATCTTAAGCATTTATTTGGTATCACGTTATATTATTTTCCTTTAAAAAGATTATTGTCCTCTCATAAACACTAGTAAATTCCCAATCTCAGTGTAGGATTATAATTATAATTCTCAAGAGAAAAATAATTGTTTATTTATCAATGAATGTTCAATTTCTCTCTAATATTGGATGGATAAAAATCATGATATATGGTTGATATATATGAAATGATATTACCTTTAATCTATATGTTAAATTCCTTACATATTTTATTTTTATAATGATTTCTCTGTTTGAGTTTCATCTAGGTCAGCTGAATTTGTGTTCAAATAATGAATTAAAATATCATTATTTCCTATTCTAGTTAATAGTGTTTAAAGTATAAGATCTATTTTTTATTTCAGAATTTTTTTAATAATACTCACATTTTATCATCCAACTTAGGTGCCTTTTATTTTCTCCGAATTGGATTATGAATCCTTTTTATTGATCAATGTGATTTTAGGGTGTTTTAATTTTTTATGTGAATTTTTTTTTATAATTTATATGGTAATTTATTGTTACTAATTTTTAAAAAGACTAAAAATTTGGAAATTATATCATAAAACATTTAATTTAGTTTTTCAATGTAGTTTTCTGAAAAAATAGGTTTTGAGGTTTATTAATACGAGTATGTTTAGGAATTAGATTTTTTAGTTATTTTTGGGAAAAACTATGAGAGAAATGGTCCAAGAGGAAAAATTGTTGTGTATGAGTAATGATGAATATGTTTTAGGAATAAATAAAAGGTCTTGGTAATTATTATGGATGGGAAACTATATTGGGCGTACTATGTAGATAGTTAATGTAGTTTTAGTTAAGAAAAACATGGTTGGTGATGACCCACAAATTTTTTGTGCGGGTATACAATTTCCTCTATAATGATGGTATAAAAAAGGATATAATAAACATTAGAAACGAATATCAGTAGCTATATTAAAGGTGGATGTGGATGTACATGATCAATAATTTTAAGATTTATTAGAAAATACACTATGGGTTGGAATTGTAATCTTATTCCTCATATCAATTTTTTCTTAGGACTTTTGTTCATTACACATTATTGAATTATTGTTTAAATTATATTATATTTTAATCCATGAATTTGAATTTTTAAACAATATGTATTCATGCCTCATATAAAAGTTAATCGATTTAAGGGAAATTTTATTACCAATAATTGTATTTGTATATCAATAGTAAATTTTGAACATTGGAGATCGTGGATTTCACTGGAGTCTTTTTGATAGTTTTCGACCATCCTTGCAATTCAAAGTCTTTGGTTAAGGTCTATATAGTCTAGATGACACATCAACTCCATCATAGAATATATATATAACTATTAATATAATTTAAATTGAACCAAATTAAATCTCATATATTCCATATAATTTATTTTATAAAAAAATTTCATTAAAAAAAAATAATTCAAAAATAATTTTTTATATAATTTTAGAAACACCTACCTGTATCAAAAAATTATACCCAGTATAAAAAGGTAAGAAAATTATGACCTAATAAAAACAACATTCCCCAAATCAAGAATCAAACTCTAAATTTCTCTATGATATTGGTAAAATTAATATTCTTGACTTCAAAATCAAAATGATCAAATTATCCATGATAATTTTACAAAATTTGAAACATAAAAATTATAGATACTTATTTCCCACACCCCTTTTAAATATTGAACTCCAAAAGGTTATGAATAAAAATATGAATTAATAAAACATTCGTATCCCAAAATATAACATGGTGTGATTATAATTCATGGTAAAAAAAGTAACTAAGATAACCAATCCATGGAAAAATTTGAAAGATTAAAATGTGAATACATAAACAACTAGGAAAAACTAGTAATGCTATGTTGGAATATTGCATGAAAACACCATAAAATGAAACACAAGCGATGAAACTTCACTATAAAAATGTTTTTATAAAATGGTAACATGAATAATTAAATGTTTTCTTGGAAAATATGTCACATGGGAACACTTACCTTTGGCATGTTACATATGTGAAACTACCATGCATGAAACACCATTAGTCACTAGACTATTGGAATAAACAACTATAAAAAACAAGAAATGCTATACTTGAAAGTGAATCCTAAATATATAATGTATTATGAAATAGTTTTCAATATGAGGAAAACTATCATGAAAACTTACTAAAAATATTGAAATTCCAATGGTAAGTGTTCCCATGTTCCATATTTTTTTTAAAAAACATTTAATTATTCATGATAACATTTTAGAAATACATTTTTCTAGTGAATCATCATCACTTGTGTGATTAAAAATCTATTTTTAGAAAAATACATCATTTAGTAATTTTATCCAAAATAATGTGTGAATAATTTTTTTTATGGAAATAACCCTTTAAAATAGTTTTCCAAAATACCCAAGATGGAATTTAGAAAACACTACCCACAGAAATTATAAATAAAATAAAATTATAAACCCACTAGAATGATTTCATAAAAATATTCCTATAATTAATTATGTATCTAGGGCAATTTTACATGAAATTATATTTTTAACACATTTAGTAGAAAAGTATAATGAAAAATGAGAAATTCATAGTTTAGAATCACTTTATAGAAACACCTACCTTAGTTGAGGCCAATGGTTTTTGACACTAAAATCCACAATCAAAATTTGATACTCGAACGCTCAATGTAGATCAACATATATTCCATCATTGTGATTGTAATTGTAAATAAAGAAAATTATCTTAGAATTATTCTCATGAAGTTACTAGAGAAAAATTATTACATGGGAGTTTTAGTTTTTAACAAAATAAGCACATGTGATGTTCTAGACCGCAATGTAAAATATTTCGAATTAAAAAACAATTTAATTATTTATATTAATGGAATACTAAGTGTGGAAGTTTTATAACATTTTATAATTGGATTTAGAACATTTAAATTCTCATTATAATTTAACTACAATTATTTATAGCTTTTAAAAAACCTTAAATCGTGCAATAAGTCATTATAGAGATGGATATATATTTTTCTTCAAAAATGAAATTTTGGGTAAGGATAACATAGATTTACACATTCATATCTATTAATTTCCACAAAAGGGTAGATGAATACCCTTACACATCCCGTGAAATCGATATTTTTTCCTTATATAGCCTTTAGAAAATCTAGGTTAACCTTACTTATGTCTATTTTAAATTTACGCAACTCTAGTTTACACTTATGCATGTGCCCTTAAACCATCCAGTACCCATATTCAAGTACCCTTACTTTTTCTAGTACCCTTAAATATGTACCCTTTTGACTGTTAGTACCATTATGAAATTAACCTAATGAAATCCAGTATCCTTACACAATTACTAATACCCAAGCTAGTACACTTATGCATGTACCCTTATGCAACCCATATGATAAGGTGGTTTCCTCAACATATACTTTTAAAATGGGGTTTACCCTTTCATAGGCCTGGCCTACTATTATGAAGCATAAATAGATTTCTTTATATATTTACATCACCCATGGAATTATGGATTCACCCTAACACATGTTCTGAAAGAACCCTTCGTAAAGGTAGAGTGGTAATTACCCTTACGCTGACCCCAACCCATGTCTAAAGGTAAAATTTAAGTTAAAATTTGTTTATTTTTTATTTAAAATAATTTAAAATTAAATTAAATGGGGGTTTAATGTTTAAATAAAAACCGAGAATGATAAAAATTCATAACTAAATCTTACAAAACCAATAAAAACATGAATAAATATAGGATGTACTTGAAATTAAATGGCATGGTGTTACAATTATCCCCGCAATATTTTTTTATTGCCCCAAAATATGTCATTATTATAAATTCTTAATGAGATAAGTATAATAATTACTCACTAATTATTATCGATCCAACAACTCATGGCTATCCCATATAAACATATATAGTACATGGGTGAAAGGAATCCTATTACCATGTTGTACCTTGTCTTGGTGATCCATAATTTGAAACAACTATTAAACTATAGTTATGTCAAGATCATGATAAATATAATATAATTGAATCACATGGGAAGTAATTGGTTGGTATCTCCTCATACAGGAAACATGGAGTACTCAGTGAATCCATGTCTAGAATGATTTCATATACAACCGATGATCTTCCATCTTGATGTGTTCAACAATATCAAAATTTCCAACAATACTCATTTAAAATTACCCTAATTTCCCAAACAATGATATACCAAGAAATAAAAACTATAAGAATAAAAAAAATCACCAACCTAAAACTCTTACTAAAGATGATGATGATCCTTTTAGGATTTTTGTTGACTTTGAGCAGTTTCAAACCACTTTCAGCTCAATTGTACCTTTTCCATCATCTCTTAGACAAGGCTTTATTAAGCTAAGGAATTCTCTCCAATATATATACAACAGAAGGGAGATCTATAAGGTCACCCATAAAACACTTAAAAAGGCTCCATTTTAATCAAATCTTTATAATTATTGAGATAGGAAATTTTGACCAAAGATAGATGTTTTTCCCAAGAACAACTAAAGTCAATCTAAAAAATAGGAATTATATCCTCAATATTTTGGATATATATCAATTTTTCCATATGTATGGGGGTTATAAGTTTTTATTAACTTTATTAACGTATCAATTTCCCCTTTAAAACCCTTCCAAAACCCAAAAATGAATTTTTTATCTCTTTTTGATATAGTTTCATAAGTAAAACCATAGAGATTTACTAGATATTATGAATATAATTTTCTAAGTTATATTAACTTCAATGTATCCTTTATAAGAAGAAAATTAGTCAAATTTTTATTTCGATCAATAACCATAAAAATTTCTTCCTTTCCTTGATATTTTCATGGTATCTAGACAAACATTTCCATAGAAATATCATCCCACCTTGTCACTATACTAATCGAAGGATGTAATAAACTAACAAGTCTCTATTTCTTCACCTTAATTATGTAAGTAGTATAAAATAGTGACATGAAGTATGAAATTGATTACCTCATTACTACCACCAGTACTGATGTCTCAAATCATGGTAAATAGAGGTAGTCCCAGGGTTGATGGACCAACACCACTAGTGCCCAATTTCAATGAATTTCTACCTTAGAGATATAGGAATGATTAACCTACATCAGAAAGGAGAAAAATACATGGGAGATTGTGATTAACCACCTAAGGTCTCCCCACAATCTCGTATTTTTCCAAAGTGATGGAATTCAATGTCTATTACCTATTTGAACCATTTTTAGTCATCAATAATGTGTCACCTTTCACAAAATCGAAGAAACATTTCCCCCAATCCTCTTCTACTACCATCCCATATCAACGAATAAACTCATGAGAGACAAATCATTCACTGATTCCATCACAACCAAAGTTTATAATATTATTACAAAGTAATAATGAAATAATAACCTTAATAGGTGTTTAATAAATATAAAACTCAAATTATTGAAGATACTCAACCCAATATCTATTTTTAAAATTTATACCCCTCTAAGAAAAAAATGTAATACAAGCTATTATTATTTGAATATACCATTAACCACTCATCAAATAGATAGTGGCCCCATGTTTTTAGATCCTGATTAATATTTTCAAACTGCTGATCTTAGGTAGGGTAGTTCTTATTGTTACGGTATAGTTGGTGAGATCCATATTCCACCACTGGATTCACCTACATCATGACACACTTAATCCCCTAACATGATGCATTGAATAAAATATAAAAACACACACTTGGAACTATAATAATTGAATGGGATTCGAAGTAAACCTATTATTAAATTATAAAAAATTTATTTTCCACCTTCCATTCCACTAAAATGTAAAACCATTATGGGTTAATTATAGAATCAGAGAATAATGTTGGGAAAAATTCAGAACTAACTACTTGTAGTAATTAGCTGTACCCAAATATCAAACACATTATTTGGTTTCCCCTAACACATTACTACTTTAATATTTTAAATATCCACTGAGACACCCCTCTTAGATATAAAATGGCACAAAATTTTAAATTCCATGATCAACAAGTTACAATTAGATAGATTCCAATACAAATAATGTTCGTTAAATATTCTGAGGATGATGTCAAAATTGTCCTTATGAACTTCCCTTATCTTGGAATAAAAAATAATATCATCCAAAAAAAGTAATATAATATTCTAAAAAATAATAAATGATCTAGTTAATAAGTTCCATATATACCTCATGTAAATAGTGGGAACAGATTTCATAACTAGAAACTCAAAAACCCCTTACTGGAAGCTAAAAATTGTATTATGTACATCCTCTTCTAGGACTCCCAACTAGTACAAACTCAATCATATTATATCTTAAAAAAGAACCCAGATACAATGAGTTAATTAAAGAGATAATTGATAATATGAAATGGGTATTTATTTTTAACATTCACCTGATTAAGCTTCTGTTAGTCAATATAAAGCATGAGGCTTCCATTGGCCTTTATTGAAAAGAGAAATAGTGAAGCCCAAGTGGAAAAGATAGGAAGAATGAATCCCTTTACCTCATGATATTTAATATAAAACATAATCTTTTTTAATCAAAACGATCCATGTGATACGTTGGAATAAACGTTTTCATTTTACTAGGAAGTATGACAATAGAAAATTCATCATATCAATGAGGTATTAACTAAGAAAAATCATTATGGAAGACCTCAGGGTCTCACTCACCATTGTATAATGTTTCATAATCATACAAGAATAATTTTCATCACGGAATATCTCTAATGATGTACATTTAATTCTTTATAGCATAAGGAAAAAATTGCCTCACTCTCTTAGATTTCAAATCCCACTCACCCTCAAATTTAGGAGAGACCCTATTGGGTGATAGAAAAAATACACATCAATGATAATAGTTATTTTGATCCTTAAAACCTATCATAAAATCCATAAAAATAGTGATGTAAATGATATCATGATTGAAAACCATGAAATATAACTCCTATTCAAATTTAACTTTTTGCAACTTTCATATGGAATAAATAAAACCCGGTTCTGATATCTTTCCCTAGGGAGTGGAATGTCCTGATAAGAACAGAATAAGATCCAAAAATATTACGAAAATATCAATAAAAATCTATGATATAAAACACAAATATGGACTAATATACAATAAATTAAGTACTATAAATGATATAATGAACACCATGCCTCTAACAGTTTATAACCCCATTTGAAACTCCTCCAATCCATACTTCACTGCATAAATATATGTGGCCAAATTTCTCCATGATATTTCAACATCAAAAGAGTATTCTCTATAGAATGATATTTATATACCCCACCCATTGATGAATTAGATTATATATGAGGGCCTTTTTTAATACTAGGTCATACCATATTTCCTTGGGATATTTTCCTGAAGAAACGAGAAATATATCAGGGATTTCTAAAGTTATGACAAGTCCAATGGTCATTGTAACACATAGTAATTGTATTCCAAGGGCTTCAAAAATAATATTATATGAATTATTTCTTTCACAAATAGGTATGAGAAAAATTAATAAAGGAAAAAAGTGTACACTTATACTTTATTTCTAGCTAGAAAATATAATCCATCTCTCTATTACTACATTAGAAGCTTCACACAAGTACATTTTCCTATAAATTTATGAATCAGTAATTGAGGCCTTATTGACTACCTCAAAAAGGATAAAAGACAAAATATATTTATTAGTGACTGAATATCATCCTCCGTACCCATCTAAAACCTATTATATTTATGTTAAAAATTTATAGAGTGTTTGGGTGTTAGGTGGACCAACCTGATGAAATGGGTTTCACACACAAAAAAGGAACACTTACCTTTCTATATGTTTATAAAATTATAGGTATTTTTCATTATAAATGTTTTAGTATATAATTATTTGATGAATATCATCTTGAATGATCTCTAGGTGATATATTTATGTATCTTAACTTTCATGATGATGTATTGCCATCTCATTCCTTCTCTTTTATGCTTGTATATAGAAAACCCACTTAAGAGTATTTTAGAGTCTTCAAGAAGATGAACATCCTCTAAATCCACTAGATCCACTCCTCCAATTCCAGGGGTCCTTTTTATCCATGGAAAATAAGTGGATACGACATGGTAAATTCTACCCCAGGATCTACTATCCATAATTGGGTTTCGACATTCACTGAACCCAGATCCTAAATGATGCGCATTACATCTTCCACCACCAAATGATCAATTGTATGATGATTAAATTACTAAACATTTCATGTATCCCTTATAGGATTAGTTATCACATTATGCACAAACGAGAATAACCTATAAAATTAATAGAAATTCCCAAATCAAATTAAAAGAATAAAAAATTTTAAATAAAAATAATCTAAAGCTAAAAAAGATTCAATGAAAGGTAAAAAGTTAATGAGAATATAGGTTATCTATAGAAACATTCACTAGTAGAAATTGTGACTTTAATTTTATAAATATGATGTTGGTTTCTTAAAAACCAAAACAAACCATGTTTGTAGAGACATTTTGGTGTTAGTTATATTTAAACTCGATGCAAAAATGGATTTACATTTGTATTTTGGTGTTGTTTTTTACAAACCTGATGCCAAAAAAATCAATCGAAATCATTTTTGGTATCAATTTTTAAATACTTTTATTCCAAAAAGTTAAAAAATTGATTTCTGGTGTTAGTAAATTAAAAAAAAGATTAAAATAACTAAAAAAATTGGTGTTAGTTTCTGTAAAAATCAATGCTTAATGTTTAAAAAATCCTCTATCATAGAAACATCGTTTTCGGATCTCTATAACCCATTTCTCTTGACTTTTAAAACATTCATGGCCATGTGTGGATCCACAAAGTCAAATTTTCTAGAGTTTCTTTGATTTTAATCATCATTTCAGAATCAATAGACCTCATTCATTAATCCTCTATCTTTTTCTGACAATCCACAGAAGTATTTTTTCTTTAAAAACTTTTTTCTTATCGACCATCTACTATAGTTCAATTTTGTTTGTTTGTTATTATTTATTGTTCATTGGTAAAATTTTTTTTGACAAATATTGCATTGTATATTTTTCTAATGAATTCGAGGGATCACATTTATACTGTATATCATTTTTCTTTGTTGGACTATGAATTTTATATGTTCGTTTTTCTAATTTTGAGATTAAATATTTATCATTTAGTTATAAATTTGAGTTATTGATTTATTTTTTTTAAGTAGTTAATTGTTAATTATAGATTTTGTTGTTAAAGTTTTATATATTTTGATAAGTTTTATATTCGATGAAATTATCAAAAAAAATTCCAAAATTGATATATAATTATTTATATGTGTATATATATATATGTATGTGTATATATATGTACATATTTTAGTTGAAATTAATAGCTATGATATTTTTCATTTTTGATTCTAACTAAATTATAAACTTTTGGATCAGTATGGAAGACATCCCAAAAAATTTATACCTTTAGTAAATCAGATTTTTTTTTCCAAACAATCATTGATATTTTGTATCATATTACCATTCATTTTTATTTCATGTGTTTATTTATAAAATTTATCTAGTTATATGTATATATATATGTTTATATGTTTTAATATGTTTAGTAATTATATTGTGATCTCCGGTACTAAATTTATCTTAATTGGATAAATTTACAAAGAACCACTAGTGAATATAAAAAAGGGTTAATGTTTTTTTGGAATTTTCTAAACGAAATATACAAAAAATAGATTTGATTTTCTTTCCATGTGTGATGTGTTTGAATATTAGTAATTTAAATTCTATAGAAATCAAGGATTATCTCATTTTCTATGGTTGTATACATAATTATACATGTTAGATCTGGAATGTTGAAAGAACTAAAAATTCAACATCTAATATTGATTAAAATATTCTTAATGAGGCTGATGATCATATTGAAAAATTAGTTCATGATTTAGGTGTTCAAACAATCCCAAAAAATGAATGGGTTTTTAGAGATTCTAAGAAACCACTATTCCTAGGATACAATAAATATACCTTGTTATCAGTAGTTTTGAGATTAATTCTGTTGAACGATAGAAATGGGTGAGGTGATAAAAGTTTCTCTAACATAATTGATCTTTTAAAAGAGCTACTTATAGAAGGCAATGCACATCTAAATTTCAATTTTGAGGAAAATAAAATATTACGCCTAATGTTATTAGGGTATAAAAAAATACATGATTTCCCCAATGATTGTGTGTTTTATAGGAAGAAATATAAATATTTATAAAAATAATCTACATGTGAGACATAACACTATAAGATGGATAAAAAAAGACAACTCAAATTCAATCATAGGCATTGGAATCTAAACTCATGCTAAATCAAAAAATTTCTTCTCATATTTCATTTATATAATTCTAATAATTCAACTCGATTAATTATCAAGTAAAAAAATCAAATATTATTCTAAATTAATTTGGGACATTATAATAATTCCTTGTTTGAAGCATATATTTTAAAATTCAATTAATGCAAAAAATTTAAGATGGAATTTAGATGAGAACATCTATGATGGTAAATTATGTCACAATACAGAATCATTATAGTGGAAAAGATGTGACAAAAAATTTCATGATTTGGAAGTAAAGTTATAAATCAAAGAATAGGAGTGTATACAGTTATAATGAATCCATATCAAAGACTAAGTATCCAACATAGTTCATAGCCTATTTTTTGGTAGTTTATAAATTTTCACAATATATATGTTTGAAGAAAAAATATGTTATGATGATATTGATGATTTCTAGACCAAAATAGTCAGGAAATGATAAGAGTGTGTATCTTTAAAAATTGATTGATGATTTGAATTATCTGTGGGAGAAAGGTGTTAATGTTTTTGATGCATAAAAGAAAGAGTATTATATTTTGAGTTCTATGATAATATTTTGTATAAATAAATTTCCCGTATATAGATACTTATTTGGATACAATGTTAAGGAACATAAATCTTATCCAATTTGAGAAGAAGAGAATTCATATTATCAGTAAGAGAATCAAAGACAGACAGTGTACATGGGACATCAATGTTTTTAGCAAGTTGATAATCCATATCATACATAAAAAAAATAATTTAACAATTTATTGGAATATAACATTCCCCCATACAATGTTCAGTTGAATAATATTATGATATGATGAAAAATATTGATTCAACATTTCTAAAGAAAATAAGTTATAGTCTTCAAAAAATATCTGGAAGAAACTATTTATTTTTTTGAATACCTTATTGGATGTTTTGGGATAAAACATAACATTGATGTGATGCATGTTTAGAAACCCATATGCGATAGTTTTATTGGAACTTTGTTATACATAAAATGAATTTAAAAAATATGGATTTAGTACTAGATTAAACCTAATATCAATGGGAATACATTTGGATTTTAATCCCATTATAAAAGGAAATAGTATATATTTACCTCTGGCTGGTCACACATTAAAAAAGATTGAGGAGATGAATTTTTTCACTGTCTTCATTGTATTAAATTAACTAGTGGATATTCATAAAATTTGAATAATTTTGTGTCATTAAATGATTGTAATTTAATAGCTTTGAAATCTCATAAATGTCATGTATTGATGAAAAACCTTCTACCAGTCACACTATGTGGAATATTGCTGACATATATCAGAAAGACTATCATTAGGTTATGAAATTTTTTCAAATCCATTTTTAGAAAAGTCATTGATCCATTTTTTTATTTGATGGAGAATTAAGATTCTTTTATAAATTTTCAACAATAAATGTATTTCCTACATTTGTTTTTTGATATAATGGTTGATCTCTTGATTCATTTGGTGTTTGAGATAAGAATATTTGGGAATATTTATTTATGATGGTTGTATCCTTTTGAATGATATGTGAAAATTTTGAAGGGAAATGTTAAAAATCCTTATCGACCGAAGGCCTCTACTGTTCAAAATTATGTATCAGAAGAGGTGATTGAGTTATTTACTGATTATTTATATTAGGTGGATAATATTGGTCTCCCTATATCTTGACATATTACTAATGATGGTGATGGTATATGGATTTGAGTAATAAAGTTAAAGTTAATTCCACATGATGAAGTGATGTAGGCGAATTTATACATTTTGAACAACATAGATGTGGTTCAATCATATATATATACATATCATCAAATATTTCATAATTAAAGGTATCATATCTAAAAATAAATGAAAATTGGATGATGATTGGGTATAAAAAATATTTTTTTTCATGGTTTAAATCAAAAGTCATCATAGATATATCTTCATCATAAACATTGATAAATATGGTCTTAAACTAGTTTATTAGAATAGATTTAGTTTCAATGAGGAATGACTTATCTTGGTGACACATGCCAAGAAAATATTTTTTTGTCATTGATCCATCAAATGATCAGTGATCTGTATTTTTTCAATGGAAAAGATTCCATTTGGGTGATGAGTATAATGATGATTATATTGATTTATATAATGATTCTTAATATATTATTAAATTTCTGAATAACTATGACTACAATGTGGATATAGTGAATTCAATATGAAATTATCATGATAAAGGAATATTACAAAACACTAAATTACTCTACTAATGAATCTGGTAAATATTTACATTATATATATTTTTTTAATTTACATAAGTAAAAATTGAATTTTTTTAATAACCATTGGATGTTTAATTATATATATTTGATTATTTATATGATTTTTTATGTTAAATTTTATTTTACATGGTTATGGTTAAAAAAATTTCATTGAAATAACGAATTAATATTATTTTGTTTTGTTTAATTTCTGCATATGAAAAAACTTGTTAAAACATTGATATTAAAATTTATAATTGTTTCTATAATTCTAAAAGTAATGTTTTTATTTAATAGTTTACCTTACATATTTTTTTGGTTAAGAAACATAACATCATTATTACTTTTTAAAACTTGCATAGGTGTGCCACTTTTTTTACTTACATATTTTTGTTTTAATATTTTTTAATTATTTAGGTTTCAAATAATATGTAGGTACATAATAATTTCATTACATTTTCCTATTTCAATGATAGATATAGATACAAAGATTATGGAACATGTACAAAGGTATATTTAGTTTTTTATATTATTAAAGATTCAGTAATATAATAATTTAATTGAATAAAACTATTTAATTTAATAAATTTAATTACAGGTCAAATGATGATACTTTATTAGTGGAGTCTTCTTCTTTTACTACTCTGAAATCTACTTCTCGAGTTGGTAAATGCGGCACTATAAATTTACCAAAACAATCACTTTCTCATGGAGACGAGCAATTTCATATTAGTTTTGATGATAATAATAATACAACTAGTAAAAATGTTATGTTATTTATCAATATATATCTCAATGAAGAGTCTTTTCAAGATTAGGATTTTATATCTTTATTGGAAGTACATCAATAATATTGAGATGGATAAACTTTGGAAGGCCGTAAAAGTAAAATATTTCAACTAATTTATTTTATCTCACTTCTCAATCATATATATTTTAAATGATTAGTATTTAATTTATTAAATTACTGATAATACTCAATTTTGATGAAATTATGGAAATTATGAAAATATTTCTTTCTGTAGAGGTGGTTAGATGGAGATATTTCAGAACAAAATTGATAAAAAATTATGTTTTTGGAAGGAAACAAAATGAAAACCCATGCATCAAGTATGAGTTTTGAAATACAGATACATGGATGAAATTTGTTTCTAGGTGACATGATGAAGCATTTTTAGTATGGTAATTATTTAATATTTTAAAATTTATTATATATTTACCTAATTCATTATTATTTTATTATTATTTAATAGACCCTAAGAAAATCTCATCAAGAGATCCAATTGTAGAATGTATACCCCATACTTTATCATGTGGAGGGTATCATTTATTCGAGAAACTAAGTGATTGAAGATAAGTTTTATGCACTAAGAGATAAGTATAAAATTTGTGCATATGAGGGATAGTTAAATTCTCCCTCTCCCCCACACACAATAAAAAATATAAAATAGTTAGAAGGAAAAAAAGGAAAACTATGTTATAGAGAAATAAAAGGAAGCAGTTGAATGAATTATAAGTCAATAATTTTTATTTTTCATGAATTTTTGTATTTTATAAATTAACAACGCTAATATATAATATCTATTTTTTATTTCAAGATGAAATTTAGGAGAAATCAACATAGTTAAGTTTTACCCCTGATGGTAGGATGGATATCATGGCCACTACTTTGGGAAATCCAGAATGATCTGACCACATAATAGGATACGAGGTGGGTGTTAGTATTCAAAAAAAATTTGGTCATCAAAATATGAATTCAAGAGACCTGGAAATCAAATCATTGAAATATGATCTAAAAGAGATGAAACAGTCAATGGGTGATCAAAATCAATCAGTTGTGTATGCTCTGCTAGAACAATTGATGAGACAATCATAGTCTGCGCAACCTTCCCAGCCCACCCTGCCATTTTAGCCGTCTGCATAGCCTGTATAGCCAGGCCAGCCAGACAAGCCCACCCAACCTACCTCCTCAGATCCCACACCTCCTCGCTCAGACCCAACCTTATACTATGAGTTTTATGCTGGATATCCTCATTACATATTGTAGTGTTTAGAGTCATGCATTTTTTAGTGATTCTATATATTACCATCCTATGATGATGAACCAGGATAGAGTATCGATACATGATATTATTGATCCTGCCACTCTACTACCATAATCTTTCAAAAAGGTTACAAGAGTTGGGGATTTTATGGGTCATTTTATACTTTTTCTATATAGACGACTTCATTATATTTAAAACATGGTATTCATTTTTTTAAATATCAATTACATATATCTAAAATATAACTATACTTTTTTATAAAATTTAACTTATATAGAAGTATCTAAAATTAAAAAAAATGACACAAAGGAAACACAAGGTTTTGGAAAAAAAAAATATTTAGATACTTGTGATATTTTTGATGGTATAAAAATACTATCTCAAGATTATTCTTTCTTGGATAATTTCTATGAGTTTCAGATGAAAACAGGTATATGTGGAAGTGAAAATCCATTCATAATTTTTAAAAAAGATATCATTGATTTGATTGATTTTTAAGAGCTCAGTGTGCCTATGTTGGATTTGTTTTACATGTAAGTAAATTGATGTTTCAATATTTATTTATTTAATTAAAGATGGTTTTAATTAACTTACTATATAAATTTTTTAATTAGGTATCTACACATGCTTCTTATTAAAAATGATTCCATCGAAATTTATGTTTTTGTAGATATAGAATTCAATTTAACAGCTATAAAATATTTGATGACTGATAATAAAGTTACATATATGTGTGACATATTATCAACGAAGAATATTGGGTGTTTCTTTTTTCCATTTCTTTATGGGTAAGAAGACAAAGATAATTTTGAATAATATTCATTATAATGTCATTAATTGTGAACTTACTATGTTATATGGGGAATTGGATGTTAGGTTTATTATCCCCAAGTGAATGTACATTATATTTATTTTTCTCTTTATAAGGTGGTATTCATAAAAAATTTATCACCTTATTATATAAGTACATTTTTTGTAAGTTTATTATATTAAATTCATAATATTTATACATTTATTATTACTTGATATATATGAAAGTTCACATCATGGAAAAAAATTTACAAAGATAACTTGTTAATAAAGAACCCAAATGAAATCCAATACATGAAAGTAACAGTGATTATTTTTATATTAGATGTTATTTTTATATTATATATATATATATATATATTTGTTTTTATAATCAATATAATAATTTATAACCATTATGTCATCATTAATAATGAAATGTGGGATGTGATTGTTTTGTTCTACGATTCATGTATGAGATAATGAAAAATGACTTAAACAATTAATTTGGTGAGCTTATTTATATTAATTATTTTATATTTTATGTCATATTATTCTTTATATTAATATTATAACATTAAATTTTGTTGTATATTTCCAATAATGCTGAGTCCTATATGAATGATGAAATTACCCATTTTCAATATTTGTTTGTGAACTATTTGTTATGCATGATTAAGATTTAAATTATAAAGTTTGTATATTTAAATGTTTATGATTAATATTATATTTTCTTAATAAAAAGTGTTCAAAAACTAATTGTTTTATTATAATATGTGTTTGAACATAAAGATATCGAAATAATGCTTCAAAAGTCGTGAATAAATATTTTATAAATTATTATGTATGTGATTTTTTATTCTAGTTCAAAATATAATTATGTAGATAATGATGAAATTTTGTATTGAATGTTCCACATCCTCACTCACTATTGATTTGATATTTTGAGGAGGTTTTTTTTCAAGGAAGTGTAGATTAGAATTTTTTTGGTGTTTCCCTCAATATTTTTTGATAAACTTTTTTTGGACCACGATGAGGATAATCCATGATTTTGTTTCTGTATATTTTGTTTTCTATTATAGGGTTTCTGATCTTCTTGGGCATATGATATTTTTTGTTCTCTAATTTTCTTTCAGTTTTTAGCGTTTTTTTAAACAGAAGCAATTTTTTTTAAAATTATGGTTGATCTTTAATGTTGGTTTTTTTGTAAACCGATATGGAATATTAGTTTTTGGTGTATTTTTATAATATAAACTAATGATGAAAACATTTCTAAAATTGATTTAGGTCATTTTCTGAAAACAAAACTGAAAAGTAATTTTCTGCATCGGTTTATAGGGGAACCGATGCAAAAAAACTCAAACATATAACTGAAAAAAATTAGCATTAGTTTTTTTAAAACGGATTCCAAAAATCTAATCTATACTATCACCTTTATAAAATTTCGGTAAAAAACAACATTAAAAATTAAAAAAAATTATGTTAAAATATATTTTTTTCACTAATGATTCCTAAAAAATTTATCTAATAATCTCAAAAACCAAGCTCCATTATGATTAAATTTCCTAAAAACCCAAGGAAACTCTGCTCTGGACACAAAAGTGAGCTGACTAGGAACCCTTCCAAACTAACTGTCTAAATTTTGAGGGTAATAAATCCCATCTACCAAATTCCTTGAACCAAAATATGGTAGTGTATTAACACTACTAGATATGTTATGTCTCTGATATAATTTTCAAGAAAACCATCTCAAATAAATATAACAAATAAACATAGATATCCTGACATAATACAGATAGAATAAAAGGAACCGAAAAATTCTCATGTAAACCTTGAATGAGTGAAACCAACAAAGAACAATGTAAAAGAATGAAATAAAAAAAATATAATATAGATTCCAAGAAAACATAGTTTGTTAAACCTAATATTCTATGTGTTCATCCAGTACCTCCAATTCAACCAAAATTGAAATAAAGGATATTGGGAAAAGTATGAGAACTATTGGAATCTCCCCTTTATTTGATTCCTTCTAAACATGATCTAAACTATCCAAGAGAAAAATCAGGGTGTGTAGAATGATCCTTACAGGAGACCATAAAATAGTATGTAAAATGTGTATCATGATGTAACTATTATTTCACGCTTTAAAAAAACTCTGGATTTTAATTATTTTTTCACATGATACAGATTTTATAAAAGTATTTTGATTTCAAACATTATATATTCAACTCCAAAATATAATTAATATGAATATTAAGTAAAAACATCAGTATACCAAAAGATATCATGATCTTAATATAAAACATGCTATACAAGAGAGACTAATATAATATATCCATATCCAGAGACAATTGATAAAACATTATTATATAAAAATGATACATATCAGAAATAATCATGTATGAAACACCATTGGGTTATAGACTATGGGAATAAACAATAAGGAAAAACAAGGAATAAAATTTCATTATATGAATCCATAGGATATAATATATTATAAAATATTCATTCAATATGAATATAACAATCATGATAACCTATTAAAAATATGTCCATGCCCAAGGTTCCCAAGTGTTCCCATGGGACATGTTTTCACAAAAAACTTAATTAATCATGCTCACATTTTATTAAAACAATATCACAATGAAGAATCACTACTTTGGTGATTGAAAATATATTATAGAATAAAATCCATAATTTAGGAATTTTATATAAAAAAGAGTGAATATACTATTTTTAATTAAAGAAAACTTTTAAAATCATTTTTCAAAAATACCCATGATGGAATTCCGAAAACACTACCCACACACATTCCAAATAAAAGAATTTAATAAAACCCCCATAAATAAATTGATAATGAATTATCTATCTCCCAAATAATTTTCATCAAATAAATTCTTTTATATCATAAAAAAGATAATTATCCAGAACAATGTGTAATTATTGGTTTAACAGCAATGTACAAAAACACAAATATTTTTTGAGGTTGCAAATGTTTGGCACTAAAAACATTGATGAAAAGTCAGGGATCAAATTATAAATAAATAATAACCTATATTCCCACCTAATGAATACTAGGTAAGAAGTAAAAAAGTCCATAGATTTATTGTCAATTGTATACTAGAAAATGGTAAGTTGATGTTTATTTATTTAAAAAGAAGCTGATGTTTCTTTTTTAGATTATAGCATAAAAAACTGAATTAAAGCAACCCTTTAATTCTCTAATTTAATGGAAAAAAATACCGAATGTTTAAAATATTTTAAAAATGGTGCTGCAAAATTAAATGGATCATAATAATAAAAATCCCAATATTTCAAAATTTTAAAAACCCTTAAATGTCGTTACACTTCATCCTAGATAAAAAGAGAAAAAATTATTAATTTTCTCCCAAAAGGAATGATGAATAAGGGTAACACAAAATTACACTTACACAACCCATGAGTGCCCCGTAATGGTATATGGTTACCCTTATGCATCCTATGTATCCTATAGTTCACCCATAAATAGACATCATAAATGTTGGATTACCCTTACTTATGTCTAGTTTACACTTATGCAACTCTGGATTATCCTTATGCAAGTACCCTTATGTTTGAAAATACACTTATGAAATTACCCTTATATAAGCCAGTACCCATATGTACGTACCCAAATGTAATATATTACCAATACACGTTCCATTACCCTTATTGAAGTATCTTTATTCTAGTAACCCTACAAAACCCATATAATCAAGAATTTACCTTTATGAACTCTTTACTAAAAGGGGATTACCCTTATGTAGCGAATATAAAACAATTATGTAAAATATATAAAATCCTTCATACAATTACGCAATTCATGGAATCAAGGAGGCACCTTTACCGAATTTCTAAAAAACACCTGCATAATTTTAAAGTGGAACTAAGACTTGCATAGACCCCATACCACGTATAAGGGTTAGATTTAAGTTAAAAATTAGATAATTTTAATTAAAAAGTCATATATTTTAAAAAAATTGGGTTCAAATAATAAAATAAAAACCATCTAAGATATAAAACATAAGAAAAACACTAAATTCCAAATAAACCATTATTATCCAATATATGTACCTAAATTAAAATGTCAGGGTGTTACAATATTCACAAAATTACACATATCCAATAATATATAAATCAATTGTATTGTTTTCCTATCATTTTATGTGTCAATACCATGGTTTTTGAGAACTAAACAATGTTTTTTCTGAAATTTATCTAACTATCCTCTCTTGTATATGCACCATGTTGTGACCTTAGCATGTCACATTAAAGTGTTAAGTCATAATCCCTATATAGTACAAGGGGAAGTTCCATGTGTGGATAAAAATATTTTACATGAATTATTCCCCTTTATGAGGCCTTTAAAATCCTTGATGAAGTGGCCTAAATAAGAAAATATCATGAATAGTGGGATGGAAGTAACAATACCTAGTAGCAATGTGTAGGGAGTGGGTTAGAACCACTCAGGTAATACAGAGGGGGAGATAATTTGAAACTAGGATTTCCAATTCCCCTCAAGGGTTGTGAAATGGGTATAACTACCCCTTCATGTGTCAGTGTCATGTTGTGACCTAAGTTGGTCATGTTATATTGATATGTCTGAATTACCAAATTGGGTGAGGGGGAGTTTAATGCGATGATATAAATATCATGTTTGAATTATCCCCAATCATGAGTCCTTTTAAATCGAGTATACAATGAGAAAAAGTGGATAATATATTTTATAGGAGGATAATTGTATCTATAGCATATTTTTGTAATTTAATTCCCCACAATACACACTAAGAGGGGGTGAATTGGGGTGACATGTAATTTATTCTTATCATCTATTCAATTTTATATTGTAATTTATTTGGAAAATACATCCTGAATATATCACTATGATCACACAAACACAACCAAATTTATAATATTTAAAAGGATAAACAAAGATAATTATCATTATTCACTCAAATGGTGAAGAAACCAAGGGTCACATATCAACAATGTGTTAATATGATAAATAATCACTACACCACTGGTTTTTGATTAAAATACTTAGGACATGATCATTGATCATCCCATGTCCATAAACACTTCCGATCTTCTCCTGATTTCATAGGGATGGCCACAAAAAATATAGCATCGACAAGAAGGTTAAACTAAAAAAGATATAAAATAAAAATAAAACACCAAAAAATGGATGATCCTTATATTGATCATGTTTACACTTCTTATTTTTTTAAATAATGCACAAAAAAATATCCATATGAGCTGTTTATTTTAAATGTAATTACATTTAAACACAATTCCCTCATTAATATTAATATTCAATAAAATACACGCTATGTCCCATGTAATTTATTTCAGATATATTCAATTCACCCTAACTCTCTTGTCATCTTATTTACAATAGTTTCAAATATATCATAATAATTCTGACTTATAAATTATAAATTATGACTCTAATAACCTTCTAATGTCCTTTGATTTAAATATAAACATGGAATTGTTACCAATTTAATCACCACAATATAAATTGAAAAAGTCAATTAATGGGAATTATAAAGAATACTATACCTTATTGATATTTACATGTCATCAAATCTATTAGTGTTATGAATATTTTATAACTCCTATCCTTCCATCTTACAATTTTTCATGATAGGTTAGCTTCTTCATCAACTACCAGTTATATTGCGATGTTATAAAATGCTTTGATGTGTGATCTTTATTTTTTTAAACATCCTAAAGATTAACTTTCAATGGTATGTTATATTATTACTACTTCGTCCATCATAGTGTGGTTTATTTAATCAAAAAAGGTTAAAATTATGCATATTATTGATCAATAAACCCATTTCAATATGAACCCCATACATGGAATAAAAACCATAAAGTAAAAAAAATCAACTGAAATCTATCTATATCCCTTTACTATGTAACCATCCTTCCCACAACCTGACTAACTCCTATATATCATCTCATCAAGACTAGAAACTCTTACATATACTCTTCATAGTTTATCCTTTTTCCCATGCCATGAAAATATCTTATGTATCAGATATAAAATATTATGTATAATAATTAACCCTTATATATAGATCATTTACATTTCTTAGTGAATTTACTCATGGGTTGATTCTTGTTACCATTAGATGATATGTTACCATAAAAACGTTATACTATAGTAATGTCAAATGAAATACATACATTTTTACACATTAAAAATTACTTTAAATGACAACCAATGGACTTATAGTTGATAAAAATCCAATAATACTACACTTATTATTGTAACATTCTCCCCATTTTTTTGTCAATAATCCATATGTTCCTTCTCGTTAATTAAATTCCATCCACGATCCCAATATATAGAAAAATATTATATATTTATTCTCCCAAAATTGAAAATAAAATTAAAATGATTGTTCCTTTTTTAATTTTGATCACATTTGAACATTTAGAAACATCCTCTTTTCTAAAAACCAAGGAATGACACATTAACAAAATTTCTAAACTATGTTAATTATTATTGAAGGAAAACATAAAACAACTATTCTATATGATGTTGATTTTATAGCCTCATTTCCCTTATTCTTTCCATGTTTCATTCCCATGGTAATAAAAAATAAACTATTTATATAAATTTTTTTATTTTAATTTATTAACACCTATCTTGAATAATTCTCTTGTGATATGGAATTGTTTCATTGAAATTGATATACATTAAACTCAAGAATTTTAGAGAAATCTATGATCATTGAAATATGTAATCTAAAAAATATTAATTTTTGTAAATATGTTAATAAAAATTTTCTTACTACTAGAAAATATGAATTATTGTACATATGAAATATTCATGAACTTCTCGTGATATAAGATTTTCACATAGATGAAGTGATCAAATCCTCACCTCTTTAGCTCCAACATCCTCAGATATCTATTATTACATACATCACAAGTACAAGGTGCAGTTGTTAGGCTATATAATTTATTTTTCAATCAAAAATCCTATGAATCATTATCATTAATAATTAATTTAAATTATTATTCAATTAATAGGTCCTTATTATAGATTATATTTATAAATTTTATTTTGGCAATAATTTGATAAACACTAAATATCAATTCAATAGAAACTACAACACTCATTCATATTAATTATCTACTTTAAACCAAATAATCTTTTTCCTAAATATACACTCCTCAAACCTATGCATTTGTTTTACACAACAGACACAAATTATTTTGAACCACTCTTCCATGTTCATCATGTATGTTTTTAAGGATCCTTTTTATAAATTATATTAAGATGTCTTTGTTATTCAGTAAGTTCCCAATTATCATTCTAATTAATTTTCTTAACATATTTCACCCATTATTCTTATATGTTTCTTCTTTAAATTAATTTGACTATACCTATTATAATAGATTAGTGTCCTCCTTTTATAATATTATCTTGGTCCACATTAGAGTTAATTTTTCACCAATAATTTTTACTGGATAAATTTTAACCTCACTTATTCTTTCTTATTCAATGGTTAATTCCCTCCATCATCTTTGTCTTCAAATAATTCATCTTTATTATCATCACAAATTTGTGAATTTTTAGATGCATTTAAATCCAAAAAATATATCTTCTTTTTCTTCACAGACATATTTTGGGACAAAAACTAGATAATTTTGTATAGATTCATATTCATAAACATTTACAGAATTAGTTTTGAATATATATTTTTCAAACTTCAATTGAAATATTTTAACATTTTACGCTATGATTATTAAATGAAAAATGATTCATCTACTCCGTCAACAAAAATTCCTGAATTTTTTTAATTCTTCTAATGGAAACATTTGCATCTAAATATTATAAGATATTTCAATGATAGGTTCCTTCTAGGAAAAATTTCATATGTCATATTCTCTACTCTATAACTATGTAATTCATGATTTTGAGTGTACATAACCACTTTAAAAACTTCTTCCCAATAGTGTTAAATGAATCCACTTACAATTAACAATGTCGGAGATATGATATTTTAGTATTATTCCTTCAATTTATAACTACATATTATTGAGGATTCCCTTCCTCTTCTACTTATTACATTATTCCACATTTTTATAAATCATTTTTAACTTCAATCGATGTTTATTAAGTTCCATTATCATTTATCAGGATCATTATTTTCCATCTAATTTTATATTCAAATATTCTTCATAATATTTTAATACAATGAAAAAATTTACACTTAGACTACATAAACATAGAATATCCAAAAAAGTTATAGTTATAAAATAATAAAATAAAATATTTCTTATATCATTATTGATTGGACCCCATATATCCATGGAGAATAGATTTAGATAATTTGATGTTAGATTCTTCTTTTTGATAGTAGGATCCTCTTATTCTCTTTCCCCTCAATCATGAATCTAAACATTTTCTATAGTTTTTTATTAATGGAATATTACAAGTATCCTTAATCATTCATATATTATTAATACTATTGTAAGGAATTTGAAAAAGTCTTTAATGTTGTAAATTATCCAACTCTTCTATAGTATGGAGATAAGTAATCTTCTATTTATCTACCTAATTCATGTCACCATTTGTTCACCCAACCCAAATAAAAAAGTTTTCATCCATTCATTTCTCATTCAAGAATTCCTTGATGAATTTAACTCCCATTCATTCATCATATAACTTAATCAAAGACTAATGATTATTTTAATAGCCATAAAAATAGATAGATTTAAGAATCTATAATTTAAATCTATCCTGAATGATTTTTAACTTCAATTGATCTTTATATCTCAATCATTTCCAAATAAAATTTCTCTGAAGTAATCTAAGAATAAAATATATAAATGTTACATCATTAAAGGAAAATATTCAATATATATCCCAATTACTCCTTCTTAAAGACCAGACATGTTTTGTGTATTTGGAGACTAGACACATAACAACCATATTTCTTAAATTATCTTCAACATCTATTATAATTATCTTCATATTAGTATAATTATTCACTTATCTTACATAAATCCTTATTTAAAAAATAATGGATAAAAATAATTAGAAAGGGCTATATTAATTTATCAATAATGGTAAAAATGGTATATATTAATTATAAGAGAGTATAAAATAATAATAAAGGTAATATAACATAATCAAGAGAATTTTATCATTGTATTTTATTCATACCCAGAAAAGGATAGAACATAATGTCATAAATCGTGGAATATCTATAAAAATGACTAAAAATGGTTTTGAACAAGTAATCATCATTACATATTTAAAACATAAGAAATGTGGAATTTTAAGAATAGGAAAACATTATCCCGTAAACATAGTTATTTTCAATCATTTATAAATAATATTTTGACTATGGTTGTATTAAAACAAACCCACACATAAATTTTTGCAATTATGTCCATGCATAATCCAATGAGCTTGGATAAAAGAAATCATACTCACACATCAAAATGTGATCATTGTTATTCAGAATCATATATAAACATAATCTTATGTGAATAATAAGAATAAATTATACTAATACCTCAAAAGGAGAATATAGACATTTGAAATAAAGAAAATTCTTATAATTATAATCTCATGAGATATATATATTACATTACACAATGCATTGGATGTAAAAAACAACCCCAACAATCATATAATCATAATTCGTTTATATGTATGACATAATTTCATGAAAGCATTTATCATTTCTTTATAGCATAACCTGTGGAAAAGAAAATGATTTTCATCAATATTTAATCATTATAATCAATAACCATTATGAGAAGGATTAATTATGGAAGAATTGGAACATGACACCATCAAATCATAAGTAACATAAAATGATGTTTTCATTGTTTAAAATTTATTCTAATGATCCCTAAAATATTTCTTGAGGAAAGAACACTTTTCAATTTCAAATAACTTATTTAATTTATAAAAATTTAAAAAATATTGAGGAAAATATTTTAATTGAAATGAATCATGAATACTTATACAAGAATCTTTAAAATATAGAGTAGTCATGATATTGGGAAAATTTATTTAGGTGTTATATGTTAAAACAATAATTTAATTCAAACATTCGGTAAAAAGTAACTCATTCAAAAAATGAAATGTATATTTTTTATAAAACATTTTTAGAAAGTCCAATATGGATAAAAATGAATTTAATTATTCATTTTAGAATATTTAAAAAAAATTATAACATGGTATGTAACATATGGAAATCGAATAAAAATATTCATAAACATGGTTAAAATAATGTATGTTCTTCTCCAAAATGGTTTCTTGATAATTATAAGTATAAAAGAGAGGGAAATGTTAATATTAAATGAAAATTGAATAAATAAAAACAGTATAAGAAAATATATGAGTTTTATAGGATGTAATACCTATAATTGACACCAATGGAAAATTGTCATAAAAAATTATGAAATGAAATTGTATTGTATGTTAAATCCTTTACCATGGGGATAATATATTTTCAAAGGTTAATGTTAATTATGGAAAAATAATGTTGACTTATTTTCCAAATCTGGAAATTATGATTCCAAATATTGAATGAATTTTATAAAATTCAATCCTTATATATGGAATAAATTTCTTTTAACCTAAATCAGCTAAACTTTATGAATAGTGTTTTTTCAGAAAAATAAATTTTTAAGTAAAAAAAGTTTCTCTACTAAAATTAATTATAATATAAATTATAATAAAGTTAATTGGATTATTTTTAATCAATGGAAACTAATGAAATTTAAAAAAAATCAAAATAATATTTTACCTTTTAAATACTTTTATATATTTTTTTCCAATAAAATCAATTTTTTTAATTTATTGAAAAAAAATCATTTCATAGATGTCAATAATTTTAACCAGAATACAATTTTGAATTTATAATTTGAAAAATGATAGCATTTTTATAGCCTAGTTTTTATAAATTTTACATAAATTAATTATAGTATTTTCTCACAAAAGAAAATAGAACTCATTTTGATAAAAACAAATTTCTGAATAATAAAATAAATTTAATAAAAACTGAGCGATTATTTATTAAGAATTAATCAATACATTTGTATTGATAATTAAAAATATAAATATAATTCGTAATGTGGTAACTCTTATTATTAAACTCTAATTCGATGGATATATCATAATATTAATATTTAAGAAGTTATTATTTTATGTTTCATTTATGTTTGGTGTTTCTTGTTGTATATTCTATCAAACACAATATTATTTTAGACTAATTTTTTTGGGTGTTAGACCTATTAACTTAATATTCTTGAGAATATTCATATTACCCATAATGTGGTATCAACACACACTCCCAATAACCCTTTTACTATTATTCTTTATTACTTTCAAGGATATCTGAGTAAGGAACAATTTCTCCATCATCTTCAGCTTCATCTCATTCCATGAAATTTTAAAATGATTTGAGATATATATTAACCTATTCTCATATCATTAAGAATAAGAAACAGGTTTTTATTCTTAATCCATATATTGGTAAAATTAATTTCCCTAAGAAATATAATTGTATTGAATTGGATTCATTCAGTTTTTTCATCCATAGGAAAGGCATCAATTTTTTCCTATAATTAAGATCTTTATTACTAAAATTAGGCCAACTAAAATAACATATATTGAATAAGTTTCTATTCTAATATGTAGAATATTTTTTTTCTCTTTTTCTAACTTATAAATGAATCCTGTTTCAATATACTTACTTATTGAGTAAAAAGATATTATGTGACTTATGTAGCAATATAATTGGAACTTCTTTAAAGTAAATATCAGATTACTTCCATCAGTCCACATATGGCTTCGTTTTTTATAACATCTTATATGTAGATAATTTCTCAATTATTGAGAAAAAATTACTTTTAACCTCTTCTATTTTCTATTCACATTTTATATATTGGATTTGTATGTTTTTGTAAAATATCAAAGACATATTCCACCACCAAAATCAGTCCATTAAGCACTCAATACAAACTCAAATATTCTAATGCTTTATTGAGTCCTTTGATTTGATAATTTATTTAAAAACATTCAATATTTCGGATTCCTCCTCCAGTAAATTTTTTAATTTTAGAATCAATATTCTTTCTTCAACATATAACTTCTTTATTGAGTGTTTTAATCTTTTCATATTTCTCCTTGATGGAATTATTATGATCATAAATTACTGTAGTATATTCTTCAATAATTATAATATATTTTATTTCTTCTTCTATTATCACTTGATTATTTTTATATTCTTCTACTAATTTACCTAAGAAGTAAATTTTTTATTTTAGATCATCCACATAGAATTATTATTTTATCATAAACACTATAATCTTTACATCAGTCAATATTTGTAGATAAATTTGTTCAAGATCCCATTCCAATTCAACCTTAAGATTAATATATCCATATTATTTATCAAATTATTATACATTACAATAATATTTAACAAATGTATAAATGATAACATCTTATATATATGATATGAACTTAAATTCAACCTCTTCTAAGGGATCTTCCTGAATACAATATTCACATTGCATACCATCAATTGTCTCTAAAATACCATACGAATTTTATCTCCTAAATAAATGGTCCTTACAAGAAATAACTTCATTAATTATTTTTGTGTCAATTAAAAATCACCAATCTCTCTATAATATCTTTTTATATTCCTAATAGTGATGTTCTTAGCCTTTACCTAATAAAAACTTGAAAGGAGTGTCTTACACTAAAAGCACCATTTTATCGTCTTAACATTATTTCCACAAGAGATAAAAAATAACAACTAAAATCCTCTTAATTTTAAATCTTTTGAATATATCTCCCCTATACATAATTGAACTCCCTTTCATCTGATGAATTATCTCAAGAACTATCCATAATTTCTGATATCTCACATGTGACAAATTTTCATTGTAGATATTAAAATGAGAATACCCCAAGATTTACCTCTTCATGTATCTACACATTTGGATTTTAAATTATTGCTAATATCTATATGATATTAATCACTGTATCAACATATTGTTTCACATGAAAAGATTTATTAATAAACCTCAAAACATCTAAATATTCTTATAAGAATGTATGAACACTTTTACTTTAATTCATATCAAAATCATGAAATCAATTTTGATGAATTTTTGGATTTTCATATTTAACTATACTAACACCTTTATAAATTCTAGTATTCTTGTCATATATTACTTTAATTAATGTGCAACGTATAACTTTCATGTATATTGGATTATATAATTATCCATATAAAAAATTCAAATCCATTTAATTATGATTAAAAAAAATTATTAACTATATCCATAACTAGCATTTCTATATAGAATCTTTATATAATTATGATGTGACTAAATATAAACATATATAAGTAATAAATTTACAACATTTTTTTATTAGTATATATCACATACAACCTCATAACCTGAGGACCAAAATGTTTAGTGTCTTGGATACTAGGAAAATAAACACACTTATTTTTCATATTGTGACCATTTATAAACAAATCACTTCACTAATAGACATTACATTAGACATAATCATCCTAAAATCCTAGGGAAAAGAAAACCTAAGAAGTGGTGAGCTAAAATTCACTATAAGGGATAACATAACAAATGACTTAATATTTTGATCATAAACATATGTAAAATCAGGAACAAGTAAAAAACTGATTGTAAGGAACATGAATAAAAAAGTATTTACCATAAACATGAAATATATATATATATATCATATCATATCAAATGATAAATATTTTATAATGAAAGTGGAAAATAAAGCATGAAGTAAATAACATGATCCATGGAACATAAGAAATTGGTAGAGTAATTAACATATAATGTCTTCTCTATCTGAACTTGGATACTATCCAAACCATTAATATATAATTTTTTTATTATATCTAAACATAATCACACTCACCCTTGGACATGCTTCCTCACCTTGTTTTTCTTGTTTGGTACTTAGTAAGCCAAAAAGTGTTTTTGAAAAACATATAATTTTCAGTCAGTCAAACTCACCCTTTTTAAAAATAATAACCTGTTGACACATATAATTTTGAGTATAGTTAAATGTTATCTCTATCACTCTTTCTGAACCTAATTACTCAATAACAGATACAAAATATATTTCAATATCATGGGGTATAAGGGATTTCCTAATGTATTAGAGGGAGATATAGGTCCAAAGAAACTAATAATCCATAAAATTTTTATCCACATAAAAACCACTCACCTATAAAATTATAAATAACCGATGGAAATTAAATGGGATTCATAAAAAATGGAAATCATTAAATTTTCATAAGTAACCAATGTAAATAAAATAGGTTTCAAAAAACATCCAAATATTATAAAATAAAATTATTAAATAAATCATTTGATATTAAAATATTGATTACCCGAAATTATAAAATTATTAATGAAAAATAGAGGGTAAAATATGAAACATAAACCCATAAGAGATACATAATTTTGATTATAATGGAAAAAATAATCATGAAAATATCTTTTTCAAGACATTTTGTATTCATTATTTTAATTGTTATAGTTATAAGTATCTTTTCAATCAATATTCCTTTAAAATGAAAAAGTAAAACAAAGGCTTTCTTGAAAATATGATTGGTAGAAGAACTATTTTACCCAAAAAAAGTATATCATTTAAAATAGAAATTATCAAAAAATAATTTTCAAATAAAAAATTATATTACTCAACAGATGGTGTTTGAGTTTCCACATTGCTTATCATTACACTTGATTTACATGGTAGTGAATTCTCCTCATGTGTTGTAATGAAATACATATTAATTATAAATTTCATATAATTAGTCAATTTAATATCAATTTATAATCTTAATTAATAGAAATTCTCTTCATGTATTAAATTGTTGAAATCTCATTTCAATATAGGGTGTTAATAATCAGGACTATTTTGAACTAGGTTCCCAAAAGTAGTGTTAATATTCATTTTTCTCCCATATATAATCATTTATAAACCATTAAAATTAAAATAATTTATTTTAAATAAAAAATTATAATAATATAATAATATTTTATACCTTTTAGTCACATTTCATGAAGTTGAAAAAGGTGATGAAATTGTTTGGGATTATTTTCCAATATCGATGAATTACCTTATAAAAGTCATTACATTTTAAGTCATCAAAAAAGAAAAATCTAAATAAAATTATATAATAACATATATCATATATATTAATAAAATATATACTAAAACCATCCATGGTTGGAAGTTAATGAAAATAAAACACATTTATTCATGTAGGAAGTTGTTGGCATAACACATGATTCACATTTTCATTTTGCTTAATAGAAAAGGGGAGGGTCATTAATGATTGTAAAATAATTATAATAACATTAAAACATAGTAATGATAAAATTATTATCATATTTATAGGTTTATATGAAATAAGAGAAAGAATAAAATCACAGATAAATAGAAAAGAAAGAAGTAATATAGTAAGTGATAGGTCACTTTTAAATTATGTCCTTTGTGAAGGGGATTAAAAATTTTAGGGATGTTTTTATGAGAATACCATATCCACATTAAGATATATAAGATTTTGTATAAGTGATTTTTTAATATATTTCACCAATATTTAAGGGTTTTGGGGTTAGGGGAAGTGTGCAGAGCACTGCTCCTTTCACAAGTGAACATAAGTGTTATTATTGTAAATAAACAAAAAATAAATAAATATTGGGATGTAAATATCAAGTATTTTCCTCCAATATTGAGAAATAATGGATTGAGGAATAGATAAGGGCGAGCCACACTTCCACTATTGAATTTAAAACTTTTTTTCAACATGTTAGGCCTTTTACCTCTAAGCTTTCTCATTTTTTTTTACCATTTTAGTTTTCATGATGCTAACTAGTTTTTACCAAGAAAAATTATTCAATACCTAAAAATAAAATGATTCTTATTATATAATTATTACCTATTATTCAAAAAAATTATTTTTTAAAATAAAATATTTAGTGAGGAAAATTTATTATAAAATATAATTTTTTTAATTTATTAAAATCATTTTTTATGAAAAATATATCATAAATTTTAAAATTGAAAATATTGGTATATAAATCTATATACCCTTTAAAAATTACTAATTCACTTATAAAAATAATATTTTGTCTTATAAAAACGTTTTCTAAATTTATAATTCATAATTATATATTAATAATGTCATAAAGTCATGTTATTTGAATTAAAAAGTATTTTGTAATATTCAACTAACAAATATTTCAAAAAAGCCTAAATAATTCTTTCTAATATTATATAATTACACATTTTTGAAAAAATGATGTTATTTTATTCATGTTAAATTTCTAAAATTTGATAAATAAATATTTAAGTAAAATCCAAGAATATGGTGAAAAACTGATCATATTGGAAAATAGATTTATAAACTGTATTCTATTCTCTAATACTATTTCCAAAAATTTACTAATTATTTCTTATCACATTATTCATATGATAAATATATTTTATTAATATTTCATAAAAAAATATAAATAAAACACCTATATTTGAAAAGAAAAATTATATATAAAATGATTCTTTTAGTTATTATAGATAAATAATTTTATTTATTGATTATTTAAAGTAATATATATCTTCATTATACAAAAATTTTATATTTTGGTTAAACCATTTCAAAATATATAGTTCAATACCTAGGATTTTAATGGTCCTATTTAATAAATATATTTAACCTATATATCTATGTTTTTAGTTTTATTTTGGTGTCTCAAGTGGAGAAAGCTATTAATTAGAGTATTTATTTATGGAAGAAAAACTGAAGACATTATATTCTACCCCCATAAAATAGTTTTTTCAATGAAATTTTATCACATTTAAGAAAAAAATTTAAGGTACATTCCTCTCATCAGATCTTATAGTTCCCATATAGACCCCTCAACCCTATTATTTATCCATAGAACTTTTACTATACAATTGGTGTTGTTTTGAAAAAGATAATATATTTGATCCATGATCCCCAAAGGTAGTTCTTCATAGGAGTGGTAATTTCCCAGATAAAATACTTCTGAGTTTAGTACATGTTATGGATACAGTATATACTTCCTCAAAAATGATACATGGAATAAATAAAACACATGGGAGACGTTACAGGGTAATGTCAAGAAATAAGGTTTGTCCCTAACAAAATCAAGGACCATAAAGTGACCAATGTAACTAGGGAGCAACAAGAAGATTATGTTCTTGTATATTTTTTCAACTTTGTGTTGTTTTAAGATATTTTGTAATGGGTTTGACCGACTTAATTATGTCTTGGACATTTTTAATCCCTATAGATTTCATTCCCCAACATTATACCTATATGCTAGAGTCTTGTATATCATCCCATACATTGCCTCATATAGTTATATTTGGATGATAAAGTATAAAAAATTGTTATATGGGAACAGTATTAGGGAAATATGTTGGTCCGAACATCCTAAGAAGCCTATTTAACATGTTATCATACTTTCCTATAGAGTTTCAATGGTTCTCTTCGAATCACCATCTAATTTAGGGTGGTAAGAGGTGCTAAAATATTAATGATTCCAAAAAACTTATTGAAAACTTTTTCAAAGTCCCAATATAAACCTCAAATATCAATATGATGCAATATAGATGGTTACTCTAGGAAGCATAAAAAATATTTAATGTTTATCTTATCAATACTATCTAGCAGGAAATATTCTATTATGGTAATGAAATGCACTGAAAATGTGTGTGGATTTATTATAACCCATATGGATTTATGACCTCTAGATTTCATGGTTTTTCCTTTCAAAAATCCATAGGATCTTTTCCCATTTTCATATAGGTATGGTTAATTGGTTCATCACCCCATTAAGATTATTCCACACTAACTTTACTTGAGGACATACCAAGAATTGAGATATATACTCATCAATTTTCATCTTAATGTTATCCAACTAGATGCTTTTATTTTGATATCTATACATATTTGTTCCTCTATTATGGCTTGAGAAAGACAATCTCTATACAACATCTAAAATATCCTGCTTCAGTTATGGTATAAATGGAACGCATATTTGATTTACTACATGTATAAAAACTTATTTATCTAATTTAAACATTATAATATTCTCTATATTCTTTTTTAGATCTAGATTATACATCTGAGCACATGTGATCCATACATGAATAGAGTATTTATAAGAAACTTGGGAAAGGTTGGAATTATCCCTTGACTTTATTTCATCAATATTTATCCATTTCAGATTCATGAGTATTAGGGTTTTTGAATCCTCATCATCGATAATGTTGCATATCATTTCCACTCAGAGTATTATCCACCTTGTTTGGATTTCTAGATTGGTAATGTACCAAACAATCATATTCTTTGGTTATCTCTAACCATTACATTTGGCACATGATAAAATCCTTCTTCCAAAAGTTATATTTTAAGATATTTTGGAAGAGTACATATCACACTTCCCACCATAATGGTAATGCCACTAAAAATCCAAAGCAAAGGTCACCTCTTCCAATTTTAAATCATTTTTTGGTAATTTTTCTAATGAGTTTATAATTTACATGATTCATAACTAATTACCTTCTCATTATCCATGAGGATACATACCAAGACTTTTAATTACGAGTCACTGTAAATTAAAAAACCTTCACTGATATAGTGTCATGTAAGAACATTTTTATTGTCCAGTATTTCATTAACATCCTTAAATATTTACTCACATTATTCTATAAGTAGGTATATAACTCCTTTCTATGTTAACATAATTAATGAATTTGAAATAAGTGAAAATTTCCCACAAATCATAGATAATACCCCAATAACCTAATAAGAATAAGAATTTTTGTCACAATGGTTGGTCTGGTCCATTGCTCAATAACCACAGACATTGAAATATCTATAGATATTACATCAATTTTTTATAACATGACCAATGAATGATAATGTTTTTATCTATAATTAACAATTTATAACTTTTTCATATAGTATATCCTTTATTCTGGTCTCCAACACATTATTTATGTAGTCATTATTATCTCCCTTTATTTTGGACTATATAAGGTTATCATTTATAATGTTTACCATAAATTTATCTAAGTAATCTAAAAAAACTAAATTCATAAGACTCACGAGGATAATAGGATTATTGTTCAATCTAAATAGAATAATTATAAATTCATAGTGTCCATATCTTCTCTAGAATGTTATCCCTGGAATATCTTCCCTTTTTACCTTCAGTTGATGAAATAAAAACCAGATATCGATCTTTGACAAAAATTGTACTCCTATGAGTTTATTGAATAATTATTAAACAAATGGAATATGACAGTTGTAATAATCATGATTTAATTGATATAATTAAAACTGATATAAATTCACATTTATCCATCCTTCTTTTTTATAAGGAGAAAACATACACCTCATTGTGAATCACTAGGGTGTATAAATCCATTTTCAAGATTATTTTTTAATTAATTTATCAAATCACATAATTCAATGAGTGATATTCTATAGGGAGTATTTGCGATATTAAATGATCCATCAATGAGTGTAATTTTGAATTAAACCTCTTTTTCTTGGGGAGGAAAAGGAAATACATCAATATATTCCCACATAATAGGCATATTCTCAATATTTACATCCTCCATGATAATATGAGATGTGAACCCCTTATTTATGGGTATTAGGACCCACGTTATATAATTTTATTATAAAAAGTATAGAGTATCATCCTTCAATTGATATTTAATAACTAGACTATTTTTGATATAAATATATATTTTCCATTCATGGAAATTGATATACGATTTATATAAGGAAGGATAGTACATACCATGAATTTTTTCAAATACAAAAATGGGATGAAGAACATGATTTTCTTGAAGTATCTCCCCACAAATATTTATTGGATAAGACGTATGTATCATAGTTTCATTTAGAATTCCATAAGTTGTTTTCATGTATCCCTCAATATTAAATGTTTTATTTGGTGAATAAAAATTCTTAGAAAATATATAAAATATAAAAGAATGTGAATAACCAAAATCAAACATTGAATTCAAATATTTATGGTGGATAATGAGTGTACATTTCACCACTTCATTTTTCTGGTCTACCACTACAGTAGTGTTCGTATATTCCTTCCATATCTCCCTTAGTTTAGGAGGTTGCTGCTGAAAATTACTGTTATTAAATATATCATCTGGGAATTGATTCGTATAATCCCTATCCTTTGAACAATTAAAGAATTTATTAGTAATAGGAGCATCAGTTAGGGAATTTTTCACCATAGTGGTTTTATTCATCCTCTTTCAATTGATTTGGATGTCATGAGTTTGGTGGCCTATTATAAAATATTTGTAACACTTTAATAAACCATTAAGTCAAATAATAAGGCGATTCCTCTTACATATTTTACATCTTAGTAGTTATATTTTCTTACACCATGATACTATTCATTATAGATTCTATGATAATATATATTTATTTTCCTTTCTCATAAATCAATTGGTTCTTTATTTTCAATTTCAGCTTTAAAAAGAACCATATAAAATACCATAATAGATTCTAAATTACCTTTAAATATAATGTATTTTGATGAATGGGTTTTATTCCACTAAATAATTGATCAGTATTTCTTTATATCTAGATATAGACTATGAGGCGTACCTTATGAGTCTCTTGATGTTTTCCCCATAAGGTCATGTAGAATCATTATCCATTTGTTTAAATTATAGGAATTACCTTTCCATAATAGTGTAAAGAGTCCAAGGGAAATATTTTTTGAAGAATATACAATTGAAAACCTCATGCCTAATTGAATGAAATTCTTTCCAAGTCATTATATTCCTAATGATATTTCACCATTGTTCAGCCTCTCCTTTAAGATGATGGAGAGACAAAACAACCTTCTCATACTTCTAAAATTGAAGGATAGTTTTTTTTATCCATCAAATTAATCCATTTATAAGAAATCAAGGGGTTTTACGGAACCATAATGGAATACATAAAATGAATCATACAATATTCAATAAGAATATACTCCCTTATTAGTACATTTTGTAGTTCCATGTCATTAACATTGTTATTCATAACACAAGAGGATTGAGGGAGTATTTCCTTGAAATAATGAACTCTAGCTCCTATCTCATTTGGGTAATCACCAAATTTACCACTGTATCCATCATTATCTTAGTTACAATTTGTTTCTTATCATATCCTTGATAGTGTAATGTTCATTTTAAGGATACATAACCATGAAATATAATATGATAACCAAATATTTAATAATGTTTCACTAAATAGAACATGGGATAACCAATTATGTAATTACTTGGATTTCCCCGAGCCATTCCTTTGTGAAAGTACAATTATATTAGTGTTCTTATGGATCCTAGTGGTTTGGTTTGGGAGTTTTCCAAAAATCAATTTTCACTAAACAGTTTCACTAAAATGGTGGCACCGTGACAGTGGCACTATGGCGGTGGAACACCGAAATAGCATCACCGTAACGGTGGAACACTGAAATGGTGGCACCAAAATAGGGCTATCGAAATTGTGGCACACCGAAATAGTGGAACCGTAATAGTGGAACCTTTATAGTGGCACCCTGATGGAGATACACTGAAACTATGTCTCTTCCTTTTCTAAATTTCC
The DNA here is from genome assembly GCA_963277665.1 of Viscum album. NCBI lineage: Eukaryota > Viridiplantae > Streptophyta > Magnoliopsida > Santalales > Viscaceae > Viscum > Viscum album. The sequence goes on along the minus strand of OY728131.1, from coordinate 1,529,230,497 downwards.
AGTTTCCCTTGTTTTTCCAGTTTCACCTCTCTTATGTTTTATTCGAGGTAAACTGAGTTTAAATCTTTTTTTGGGTGTTATTAAGGGAGTTTCAAAAAATATTAATTAAATATATAATATCATAATGATCCCAAGACTTTGATATATTCAAATCGCGTGATCTTGAACATGATTCCATGTTAATGGCCTTTAGAACCGTTTCCGTTCGTTGATATAGGATCTGGATTTTTCTAAAAGGTGACGTCATCTCTCCTCTTTTCTCATGGTGTGCCTAAATACTTCCTCTCTAAATGAGTCATGTGCTTGTGCTATAGACCTTTCCTTCTCAATTTTCTTGTAGTTTCATACAACTCATATATCTCTTATTTTGGCGCAAGAAGGAGTTCTGGTCACCTATTGTTTCAAGTAGGGATTCTCCAGTCTCCCTTTATTTTTGTATCACATGAGGTGGGTGTATTAGCATTCTTTTGTGAAAAATAATGAATCGATCTTTTTACAAATATGAATTCTAATATAAACTTGTTAACGGGTTGGGAGTGGATTGATGATGATCGCCTATTTTATTTTCTATCATTGTTGATGATGTGACCTGTTATGGCCATATGTTTTCAATAAATCAGGGTCATTGGTGGCCTTTTATTGTGCACTGGGGGTGTTTTGTATATTTTCGTGATTCTTTGATAAATGGATGTAACATGAAATCCACTTGATCACATAAACTTTGTTAAATAAATGGATTCACCATAATAAAACCAGTTTTATGATCACACCTTTTATTTAAAGTGGAAATAAATAACCCCACTCACTAAATATTAATATGATTGGACTAATGGTGTAGATGTGTTCTATGTTTGGTTGGATTTTATACTTCATGTCAGTTCTGTGATGTTTGTGTTGGTAGCCTTGTTATGGGTACATGGGGTGGACATATGGAATGACTTTATGTTTGGGGTATGGATGGTTTATACAACGAGGCTATAGTTTGGTGGTGTTTTTCTTTGGGATTTATGTATGGGGTGGTTCATGAGGTGAGTTAGAATCTCAGTTTGAGGGATTGACTGATTGTTGAATTGATAAACATGTAGTCAGTGGGACTGCCTTTGGATTATGTTATGGCCATAGAACTTATTGTGCAGTGGGATTGCTTATGGGCAGTGGTTGGGCAGCGGGGCTGCTAGACTTGGTTGTGTTGTGACTTCAAGATTATAGATGTGCTGGGTTTGGTGTTTTTTGTGATGTGGAGATACTGATCTAGTTTGGAGAGGATGATTGAGCATGATCAATTTCAATAATGATAGTTCACAGTGGTTGAATGGGTGTCTAGGAAAAAGGGGGTGTGAAGTGGGACTGTAGGTTGGTTGTTCTCTAATTTTTTATGAATGAGTGTTAAAATTGATTTCTTTACCTTGGTCTCAACTTCCTTGTTTTCCTTGGATGTGTTTAGTGGCCATTAGCCTTCTGAAAATTGTTGCATATGTTTTTCTTGTTAGTTGCTTGGGCAGTACTGGAATAAATTAAAGTGAACCCCTTAATTAATGAATGGAAAGTGGTTAAATAGAAGGGGGTTAGGCTTGTGTTTTATTTTGGATTTTTGTGTGGTTGTGCATATAGGGGTAGCATCAAATGGGGTTTTGTGTGGGATGGTTTCTTTTTTGGAAACCCTAAGGTTAGGATAAGTGTTTTTTACATATATTTATAAACTTATAGTTCTATGTGATTTCAATATGCACCCCACACATTTTGAGAAATACATGCCAGACAACCTCATTTCATGGGGGAGGGTGTCTTTCCCAACATCACAATGGGAGGATGGATGGATGGTTACTAACTTTCTTCCTCACACCCTCTTTTGGTCTCTTACTACTCGAGCGTATCCTGGAAGGCTGTAATGTCTTGAGGTTTACCATAGTCCAAGATTCTTTGGGTAGGTTCTTTCAGGATGAGGGGCCCAGGTATTTATAAGACAAGATTTTTTTACCATGTTTCTTCGGGATGAGGCACAAGTGTCTTCGGGTGAGAGGTGTGGTGATTGTGGCCCAGGTGTCTGTAGGTAGAATGTGTGTTGTGGTGGTGGCCCATGTGTCTACAGAAGACATTTGTGTGTGGTTTGTGTCCGAGGTGTGTGAGGGTATGTTGTAGTAGTGGAACTAAATTTTGGAAGACTGATTGAACTAAGACGTCATCTATTAGGAATTAGCATATATCCGGTGGGAATGTGGTGCAGGGTACCCAAACATCAATGTGATTATACTACTAATTTTCATTACTTGTGTTATTTGTTGAGTGTGTCTAGGTGAGGATAGGCTGGTTAGTATATTGTGGTAGGTTATTTGTGGTTCAATTGTTTTCTCATAGGGTCAGTTGTATATTCACCCACTTGTTGATGGGTAGCTTTAGTTTTCCTACTTGGTACACTTGTATACTCACCATAAATTTTTAAAACTATTTTTGGGTTTCCAAGAGGAATTTGAGGACTGTGATGGACCATACTAGCATGGGCATCAGGATAGTTGCAATGCTCTTTCTTAGTTTCTTTTTTTGGTAATTGTTTTGGTGCTTTGGTTGTACTTTTGTCGTAGTTTATGTTTAAATCATTCATGGGTTGGATTTTGGTTTCCATTATATAAATGTTTTGGGTTGTTTGAGAGTTTTTACCATATTATATCCTAATCATGTTTCATTAAAAAGGGTATTGCCTTCAATTTTGTGTTAGATATTATACCCTTGGTGCTAGTCTTCACTTTAGGGCCTATTGAGGGCGGGACTTGTGGGTCATTATCTCTCTGTCATCTTGAAGAAGGAAGGGTGTGGAACATTGTAGTCCTTTACCACATCTTGTAGAATGTAGGACATGAAATAATGGTATCAAAGGTGATGGTTGAGGGATAATATGGAATTCAGAGTTAGGAATACTGAGGAATACATGGGATGGTAGGGAAATGGTGTTAGAAAATCTTGGTGTGTGAAATATGCCAGGGAAGACCAACTGGGACATGAGATTTTAGGGCCCCCTATGCTCCGATGAAAATACTACGATCCTACTGAACGAACATATGTGGATACAATTATTGTAGGTTAGAGACTATAGGGAAGTTACATGAATCATAATGACTTGTGTTCTTGTGTGTATTGGGTGTTTTGGGAATTTAAAATAAATGAAGAGTTAAAATGAATTTAAAAGAAAATTTCCGTACTACGCGGGATTAGGAGTTCTTTATTTACCCTTTTCATCTATGAAAACCCAATGTAACCCAAGTATGGAACATTAAGTTAAGGCCCAATAGGTTGTCTTGGCTGATAAGTGAAGGGACAATCAAGAGGAGGAAGATGACTTATGGCAAAAGACCCTCCGTGCTTTCCAGTGGCAGACCCTTGGAAAGTATGAAAGAAGCATTTCAGACTTAGAGATGGAGGGCTATTTTGAGGAGATGACAATCACTATTAGCATGATTCATGCTCCGAGGATGTAGTGGGTTCCTCTGGCAGTGTGCCGGATGTGAGGAGTGGTGTGTCAGTGGAGGACGCTTTAACTTAGGGAGAGGAAGGAGACCAATGTCTCATAGGATGACTTTGAGAAGGAGTTTCGGGCACAGTTTTTTTCCTAGATGATGATTGTTGAGGATATATAGGAGATTCTCTCCCTCGACTAGGGTAGTATGTCAGTGAGGGAAATAGGGATCAATTTCAAGGATCTCATGCAATTTTCTCAAGATCTATTTCCGGGTGAGGATTCACTAGAGAGATTCTTGGAGGTGGCACTATGTCCTTTTCATCAGTATGTTGTCACTCTCTTTACCCTACCAAGATACTTATAAGTTCATAATAATGCTGAATTAGTGGAGAGGATGCACTGACAGGTAGTTATACTACAATAGGGGAGCCAACCATGTACGTCTAAGGGGAAAGTAGTCTGCAGTAAGTCTTCGGTGTGAGGGCCTTCCAGGTTTCAACCAGCGGGAAGTAGGCCTTAGTACTTCCAGTTACAATCTCATAGTACTATCCCATTCCATATAGACCTAGGATCTAGCTTCCTTGTCTATGGAGGATATGTAAATATTTGGATCTAGTGACCAGTTCAAGATTAGTATGGTGGGGGTGGGCAGGTTCAATACCCACCTCTGTAGCATCTGTTTCCAATCAAACCTTTCTAGTGGAGAGGGAATTGGGCTCACACTACACCTTAGGGTAGATGGTGATAGATGAGGACAACCTTAGTGTTCCCTTTAGGGACATCGACTAGGGAGTGGTCAGGGAGGCGGTCAGTAGTATAGGGGTAGAGGAGCTGGGTGTGGGTAGTTGCACACCACTGAGGCAGCAATTCCAACAGGGCCAGAGGTTATTTGAGTCATAATTAGTCTTCTTAGTACCCTTTCATGTTATTTGATTAATCCATGAGCTTAGCACTCCATTGTTTAACCTAGTCTAGCTCGTTCCTTGGGAATATATATATAGATACTTTTCATGCCCTGGTGTTGAGCACCCAAGTTGGATGTCAGACCATTCTGTTTGATGGTTGCTGGGGATGTAGAAGGATGTTCGGGCCGTATCAGTCCAGTGGGGATCTACTTCTACTATAGATGCTTCCATAAGATGTCATCCTAGGAATCTAATAGTTGTTCTTTGAGAATGCTATTATTGAATTCTTTTGGAGAAGAGTAGTGTTTTTAGGTGTGGATGGATATTATTCATTTTTTTGGTGAATGAAGCTGTTAGGTGGTAAGATAGTGTATGTAGAATCTTCTTTTTTATGTTATCCAAGCTATCAGAGGGGTCAATGCAAGCTAAGATGGTGGATGTTCTTGAAGTTATTAGGGAGTAAATGGATGTTTTTACTGAGTAGTTTGTAACTCAACTCCCTCTATGTGATGTTGAATTCAGAATAGACTTGAAAACAAATTCCCATATGATTTTGATGGATCCCTATCATATGGAACCTTCCAACTTGCAGGATTTGTAGATTCAGGATGACGACCTGATGAAAAAGGGTTTTATCTGGCCATGTGTGTCACTGTGGGTTCACCAGTGTTGTTTGCGAAGATAGAGTATAGTGGCGTGAGGATGTGCATAGACTAATAGATATAGAATCAGGTAATGATCAAGAATTGTTACCCTCTCCTGAGAATAGATGATCTTTTCGACCAGTAAAGGGGAGAAGACTGGTTCTCCAAGACCGATCAACGGTCTAGATATCAACAGTAGATGGTGAATGAGGGTGACATTCTGAAGACTACTTTTATGTGTAGGTATGGGACCTTTTAGTTCATGGTCATTCCATTCGTTTTTATGAATTCATCATCTGTGTTCAAGGGGATAATTAAATCTATCTTCCATAAGTTCTTGTACTAGTTTGTCATTGTGTTCGTCGATGATATTTTGATTTACTCAAGTTTAGAGGAGGAGCAAGCTGAGATCCTCAGGATGATCATGGAGGACCTCTAGAACCACCAGATCTATGAGATGTTGTCCAAGTTCAAGTTATGGATGTGAGAGGTGCACTTAATTGGACATGCAGTGTCTCAAAAAGGGATAGCATTGGACCCATCAATGGTCGGGGTGGTTGTTTCTTGGGTGGTACCCAAGTTCATGATATAGTTTCATAGCTTCCTGGGTTTAGCGGGCTATTATAGGAGGTTTGTACCTGACTTCTATAGAGTTGTTGATCCATTGATAAATTTTAAAAGAAAATACTAGGCCTTAGTGTGGATTGATTAGTGCCAAGATGCTTTCAGCTACCTGAAGGGGAAGCTAGTCAGTTCCCCAGTACGTAGGTTACCAGAGGAAGGGGTGATATTTTTAGTGTTCTGTTATGATACTGGTCTAGGATTGGGATGTGTGCTAATTCACTAGCAGGGAGTGATCTCTTATGGGTCTAGGAATTTATTTACACATGATGGTAACTATTCCACCCATGATCTGGAGCTTTCTGCGGTCGACTTCATACTGTAGTTATGGCAACATTACCCTACTGGGGAGTGTTTTTTGGTTTTCATGGATCACAAGAGCTTGAGGTATATCTTCTCAGAGTGAGACCTAATCTTTTGGTAGTGAAGGTGGATGGATTTTATCAAGGACTATGACTTTGAGATCTCATAAAAATCTAGGAAGGGGAATGTGGTGGCTGATGCCTAAAGCAGGAAGTCACAGAAGAAGGTACTTCAAGAATCTATGGATTCTTAGAAGGCAATAGATGATTTTTTTCACTCTGCATCTGGATTCGAGAGTGGATAACGTTAGAGGCTATCTATTTCAGATGAAATTGTAATCATCCTTGGTGAGATAGGTGGAGGAGTCTCAGTGGGGAGACTCATAGGCTGAAGTGATGCATGATCATGCTATCTAGGGTGATGCTCTAGAGGGATGGTGAGAGGATATTCATAATTAGATGTTGTTCTGTGGGAATCTATTTGTCCCAGTTGAATTGTGCATGGAAGCTCTATGTGAGTTCCATAGCTCACCCCTGGGGGTGCATCCAAGAGTTTCCAAAATTTACTAAGGTTTGAGGGAATAGTTTTGGTGGCTCGGGGTGAAGCGTAAAGTGGAAGAGTTTGTGGAAAGGTGCCTAGTGTGTCAGTAGGTGAAGGATGAGCACTTTATTCTTGGTGGTCTATTGTAGCCCTTAGACATTACCAAGTGGACGTGGGATGACATATCAATGGATTTCATCATAGTATTACCCAGGGCTATTGGAGTATGAAATTCTATTTGGGAAGTAGTGGATTAGTTGATGAAATCGGCTCACTTCTTAGTAGTCAATGAGTCAAGCATAGAGGATGCATTAACACATAGGTATATAGATGAGGTAGTGTAGTTTCATGGAGTTCCAAGATCCATTATCTTGGATTAAGATACATGTTTTACATATTGAGTCTGGAGGGGATTGAAACATGCCTTTAGCACTCAGTTACACATTAGCACTGCTTTCCACCCTCATAAAAATTGAAAGATTGAAAGGACCATCTAGACATTGGATTACTTGTTATGGGAATGTGTTTTGGACTTTAGTGGTTCTAGGGTGAAATATTTTCCCTTGGTATAGTTTATTTACAATAATATCTGTCACCATTCCATTGATATGGCTCTATTCAATGCTATATAGAGGAGGTTGTGTCTTTCACCCTTGTGTGGGATTGAAGTTGGGGAGGAAACTATTCTTGGTCTGGACATGGTGTTGAGTATGAAAAAGAATGTGCATGTTGTCAATTAGAGTTTGAAGGTATAAAAAGACCTAAATAAGTCATATTCCAATCATATGAGAAGGCCTTTATAGTTTGATGTTGGGGTCCATGTTTTCTTGAAGGTTTCCTTATCGATATGGGCATCATAGTTTTGGTAGCCGGAGAAAGATTTCTCCCAGGTTCATATGACCTTTAAAGGTGTTGGTACAGGTTGACGAGATAAAATATCAGCTGAAATTTGCACCACATTTGGTGAGGATCCATGTTGTCTTCCATGTCTCTCAGCTCCATTGGTATCTACACGATGACTCCCACATCATTTACTGGGGAGAGTTGGATATCAAGGACGACGCGATGGTCAAGGAACAATAATTAAGAATATAGGATCTTGAGGAGAAGGTGATTTATGGATGGAACATTCCATTGGTTTGTGTGTTATGGAGGCATGGTAGCGTCATGGAGAGTACTTGGGAGAGGGAGGCACATATTCATTCCCAATACCTAGAACCATTCTAAGTTTGGTTTTTGTGTTTTAAATTTGTGGTTTGTTTTATAATGAAATTCTTGAACTTGTTCATTAAAAGATGTGTTGTTCCATTGTCTTATCTTTTGTGTGGAAATTACTGACATGTGGATAGGGGAGGACCTAATCTCTAGTTGAGATGCATTAATGTGGATGTGATTAGACGTGTATGGGTGAGTCTGTTCCTTTCAGAGAAGATAGTATCTTGACATGGAGGAAGGGATTCCCTAATCCATATGTCTAGGAAGTGGGGCCTTAGTGTCTGTATAGTTGTTTAAGATATAAAGGTCAAAGTGGTGTTATTGGGTGTTAGGGTTTTCACTCCTATTTTCGAACAACACAAGGTAGTTTTCCCCTAAGTGGTATCTTATGGGGTGGTTGTTTGGACCCCACATTTTCTGAGTTTAGTTTTAAAATTTTGGGTACAAGAATATTTTGAGAGATATCTAATGTAATAACTCAAATATCACCATTCCTTAGTGAATATATAGTGCTTGTGGTGTTCTTGGGGATCATTGGGGTTTGTTTTGTGAGTTTTTCAAAAATCCATTTTCACCAAATGGTTTCACCAAAACAGTGGCACACTGATACGATGGCACTATGATGGTGGAACACCAAGACGGTGGCCCCCTAATGGTCGTACACTAAAATGAAGACATCATGATAGTGGCACAAATGAATGGTGTCTAAACCTTTTCAAAATTTCTAGTTCTCCGAATATTTCTAGTTTCTACCCTCTTATGTTTTATTTGTCACTAATAATGTTTAAATCCTTGTTTAAGAATTTTAAGGGAATTTCAACGGATATTAAGTATATATTTAATATCCTAATGATCTAAGGACTTTGAGATATTAAAACCATGTGATCTTGAACATAATTCCATATTAGTGGCCTTTGGAACGGTTTCCTTCTGTTGTTATAGGATCTGGATTTTTCTAAACTCCAATATCCTCTCTTCTCATTCTCCTGGTGTGCTTAAAAGATTTCGCTCTAGATGAGTTGTGTGCCTATGCAAGATCCATTTTCTTCTCAGTTTTCTTAGAGATTCCAGATACTCATGGGATCCCTTGTTTCGACATAAGGAAAAGTTTTGACCACCTATTGTTTCAAGTGAGGATTCTTATGTCTCTCTTTATTTGTGTATTATACTGGTTGGGCATAGTGATGTTCTTTTGTGAAAATTTTTGAATCCAACTTTTTTGACACCAGAAAACGCGTCCCAAATTTTTTCTAAATTCTACCATAAATGATCCAAGATCGTAAAAAATCTTGTAAGAATCAATTTGGTAGGTCATATAGCCCGAATGGAGTTACAGATTAGGAGTTATGGACATTTGAAGTTGGGCTGGAAAACTGGTCTGCGAAGCCCATTCGCGAAGCTCCCTCTACTATCATGGAGCACTGCCACGGAGCAAGGCAGTGGTAACACTCTACAACCACATTTGACGTTCGCAACCCATCACAGAGCAAGAAGGTGGTAAAGCTCCATGACCGCATTTGACGTTCGTGGCCCACCGTAGAGCAAGGAGGCAGGACGCTCCGTGAACCCCTTTGATATTTGTGATCCGCCACGGAGCAAGGAGGCTGGATGCTCCGCAATCCCCTTTGATGTTCGCGACCCTCCATGAAGCAAGGAGGCGGTAACGCTCCGCAACTACATTTGACGTTTGCGATCCGCCGTAGAGCTAACTCTATCTTCTCACCGAGCGAGATCTACTTCACGGCGCCTCTCGCCTATAAATACAAAGCTCACCCCCTTCGCCAGAAGGTCACTCTGCCCCTTGGGCAGTCGATCTCCCAATTCATAGAGCTCTACTTTCCTTCGCGAAGCAGCTCCATGAGTCCATACTCTGCGAGTATCTTCCTTCACCAAGCTGCTCCGTGAGTCCATGCTCTGCGAGTAGATTCCCTCACGAAGCTACTCCACAAGTAGCTTCCTTCGTGAAGCTGCTCCGCGAGTCGATGTTCCGTGAGCACCTTTCCTTTGGGAAGATTCTCCGCGAGCCCCCATGCTCCATGAGCCCCTTTTCTCTTAAAAGATCCTTCACAAAGACCTATCCTTTGAGAGGCTCCTATATTCACTCCCACCAGTCCATACTGCGGGGACTACGCCCCCACAGCCCCCCTCGGGGTCACTGTTGGACTACGGTCCCGACCCTCCGAGCTGGTCCCTTCTCTACCATCACTGACCCTCATGAAAAATGGAGAGTCGCACAATGAACCATTCCTCAAGTAACTCATCCAAACCCCATCAATTGGCTCATATACCAGGTTAAACCAGAAAGGGCGGCCCTTGTGTAAGTCCCAACACCATCGATTGCTAGGAGCCTTATGCCTAATAGTCCTATCTACATGAATTTAAACTCTATCATTCCCTATCATTCAACAATAGGATGCCTCTTTCTCCAATTAAGAGATGCCTTATGTACCTAGCGTAAGATGCCAAAATTCTCATCTACATGACTATAAACTGTAGTGTACCCTATGTGCAAAACATAGGACACATATTACTCAATATAAGAGATTCCTTGTACACCAAGCATTAGATACCAACAGTCTCATCTATATGACTATAAACTGTAGTTCACCATATCTTCCAAACATAGGATGCCTCTTGCTCCAAACAAGAGACACCTTTTACTCCAAGCATGAGATTCCAATAGTCTCCTCTACATGATTATAAACTGTAGCACTCCCTATGTGACAATCATAGGATGCCTCTTGTTCCAAATAAGATATGGATTATGTGAAAAGCATAAGATACCTCATTCCAGGATTACAGTGGAATAATTTCAAGGGAATTGGAATCTGTTCAAACATTCCATCACTCCACCTCACACTTTGCGTGTCCTTTATTTGGATCTTAATCCCCTTACAAGTCTAAAGGGACCACCTAACGGCATGATATCATGCCACATCGGCTCACCTACTGTCATGGGCCAACACTCCAGAAGACTTTGGATGACACTTTGAGTCCCGTCATGTGTTTCGAACATGATCAACAGTCGACCCTCATTTGTTTGTCACCATTTTAGGCTAATGTGATATGGATGCTGTGTTGCGAACATGGTCAACCATTATCCTTCATCACCACGCCACCCGCATTTCATTCTAGATGTTGGGCATGTGATTCACACTTTTCAACTCCCTTTGTTCAGACTAATTCCAACTCCCTTGGAATTATACTTCCTATGCACTAGCGCATAGGTGAAGGCCTCAACCCACTAGTGGGTTGGGATGCCCTCATGTCCAGGCATGAGGAAGACATTATGGGTAGCTTCCTTGCATAATCCCCATGCACCATTTCTGCTCCATAATGGAACATAGGTATCTTCCTTGTGTAAACCCCATCCACCATTGTCGCTCCATACTGGCACACAGGCAGCTTCCTTGCATAAGCCCCATGCACCATTGTCGCTCTATAGGGGAACACGGGCAACTTCCTTGCATAAGCCCCATCCACTATTTGTTCTCTATAGCGGAACCCTGACACCTTACTTGCATAAGCCCCATTCATCATTGTCTCTCTATAGCAGCACCTGGACATCTTCTTTGCGTAAGCCCCATCCATCCATCACCAATCCATAGCGGCGCCTGGACAGCTTCCTTGCGTAAGCCCCACACACCATTGTCACTCCATAATGGCACCCGAAAAACTTCCTTGCATAAGCCCCATTCACCATTTTCACCCCATAGCTACACCAGGACAACTTCCTTGTGTAAGCCTCATACACCATTGTCGCTCGATAGCGGCACCTGGGCAAATTCATTGTGTAATCCCCATTCACCATTCCCGCTCCATAGCAGCACCTGGGCAACTTCCTTGCATAATCCCCATTCACCATTGTCGCTCCATAGCGGCACCCAGGTAGCTTCCTTGCATAATCCCCATTCACCAATGTCCCTCCATAGCAGCACCTCAAAAACTTCCTTGCGTAATCCCCATTCACTATTTCCACTCCATAGCAGCACCCGGATAGCTTCCTTTCACAACACCTAGTCACCATTATCGCTCCATAGAGGCACCTAGGTAGCTTCCTTGCGTAAGCCCCATTCACCATTTCCACTCCATAGCGGCACCCGGGCAGCTTCCTTGCATAAGCCCCATTCAACATTGCTGCTCTATAGCGGCACCCAAGCAGCTTCCTTACGCTACACCCAATCACCATTGCCACTCCATAGAGGCACCCTAGTAGCTTCCTTACATAATCCCCATTCACCATTTATGCTCCATAGAGGTACCTGAATAGGTTCCTTACATAATCCCCATTCACCATTGTCGCTCCATAACAGCACCCGGGTAGCTTCCTTGAGTAAACCCCATTCACCATTGCTGCTCCATAGCTACACCTGGGCGGTTCCCTTGCATAATCCCCAGTCACCATTGTCACTCCATAGCAGTACCTGGGTAGCTTCCTTGCATAAGCCTCATTCACCACCTTTCATGGAAACACCTTTGCACTGTGATCGTTAGGTATTTGATTTCTCTTTTTTATCACACAGAGCATGACTCAAGTGGTCTAAGAGCAAGCATCAACCATGAAATATTCTCCGGGCAGCCTAGAGTTTAATCCCCACACACACCTGAACTATGTGGTCTTTGATCCATGCCAAGGCAAGGTACGTAAGAAGCCTCTCTAAGGTTCAAGCCCAGCACCCATTGGTTCTGACCACCTTCTTGTTGGTTCCCACCACCTGAGCTATGTGGTCTTTGATCCTTGCCATGTCAAGGTATGTAGGAAGCCTCCTTGATGTTCAAGACCAACACTCATTCATTCCGACCACTGTCACATTAGTTCCCACCACCTGAACTACATGGTCTTTGATCCTTTCCAAGTTAGTGTACATCAGAAGCCTCCCTAAGGTTCAAGCCCACAATACATTGGTTTCGACCATCTTCAAAACGATTCCCACCACCTGAATTAGGTGGTCCTTGATCCTTGTCAAGGTAAGGTATATAGGAGTCCTCCATGAGGTTCAATCCCACCATCCATTGGTCCCGACCATGCTCACATCGGTTCACTAACCCCTAATGAACTATGTGGTCTTTGATCCTTACCAAGGTAAGGTACGTAGGAAGCCTCTCTGAGATTCAATACCAACACCTAGTCTCTCCGACCCCCTTCACATTGGTTTTCCCAGACCCTTATAAACTACGTGGTCTTTGATATTTTCCAAGGCGAGGTATGTAGGAAGCCTCCATGAGGTTCAAGCCCACCATCTATCTGGGACAAAGGTCCTATTTCACATCGGTTCACCCCTGTCCTGCATGACGTTAAAATGTGGACCTCAATCAGTGGTAAGACATTGTTCCCCCATTCAACGGTAATCCATTGTTAACCTCATTCGGCGATAATCCATTGAAGTCCCCAATCGACGACAAGTCATCATCAGATAAACTATGCAAACATTGATTCCATTCCACGGGGATATGTAGGAAGCCTCTATGAGGTTGAAGCCTAGCACCCATGTCTCATACTGATATATCCCTCAATCCCATGTTTTCCAGGAAGATCATGCCACAACCATGAGGTTCTACTTCTTACGGGTCCCATCCACGTGTCCATTCTCAGGGGCCGCCTCCTCAGGTGTCACATCATCCAACCGAACTATGCAGAATTTGATTCCCTACCACGAGGATACATAGGAAGCCTTTTTAAGGCTCAAGCCCAACATCACTATTGTCTTCATGATGACTCCATCTCATTCCCCCTTTTCTTCATTAAACTCTCCCTCGTCTACCCTGATTCTTACCCGGGCCGCCACATCCTAGTGATATCATGCCATTCATCCCATCACCGCTCCTCACGGCACCCGAGAAGATGACCATGCATAATCCCCACTCAATCCATAACCGTCCACCCAAGAGTATCCCTCCAGCAATGGCCCCAACTTGTATTCAGGTTTTTGTCCTCTATGTTCACCCTGTTTCATCACCCCTTCAAACTAAGTGGGTTTTGATCTCTCTCATCTACATAGGGTACGTAGGAAACCTCAATGAGGTTCAATACCAGCCAATGGTAATCCTTGGTGTTTCCCCATTCTAGGGTGCACACTCCCTGATCCGCCCTCAGTGGTGTCCAGATAAACCTTCACAATGTGACATCTTCCCTTTATGAGACACATCATCTTGGGTCTGCTCTTATGGAGCGTTTTGATCCATCCACCTCGTAAAACATCCAAGTGTTCCCTCATAAGGATGTACCAATCTGATCCATCTATATGGGACATTATAATCACCCTCATTCCGTATCCACAAGATGTTAAACTCGTGACCTACCTCATAATAAACATGAGATGCCTGAGGAAAACCTCGGAAGACACGCCTTTGGAGTAACTCTCTCTTCTAGATGTTAAACTTGTTTCATACACTATGTTAAACATGGGAAGACGAGGGAAACCTCATATACATTCCTATGACATATGATTCCCTACATTCAATGTGGGATGGCTCGGGTTATGTACCCTTGAGATAGCCCCTTTGAGTAAGAATATAGGTTCCCTAATGTCCATGCATCCAGAGATGCCCTGACATGCCTGATGTTGTCATCTACTCTGACCGAAGGTTTATACCAAGTTAGGACCCCACAGAATGTATTGACGGAAGTAGTTTAATTAACTAGAATCCACAAAATATGGTACCGGGAATGAGATTCACAAAACATGACTTAATATTTAAGGGAGACCCGAAATAGGTAACGAGTTCCGAGGAGGAATCCATGGAAGGAATAACCGACATCCAATAATCCAATTTTGATCAAGGAGTAAACATCCCTGAATAAGGAACGGATGCCACCCGCCTTTGGAAAGCATGAATTCGGATAAACAGCTGCGAGTCCTCCACATATGGATGTGCACATCCCAACAAATGCTTCGGAAAAAACTTTTAGTAAATATGATTTATAATATGAACTTTTTAATAGGATGTGAGTATATTGATGTCGATCACTTGTTTTATTTTGTATCTTTTTTGATGATGGGATTTGTTGTGGCCATATAGTTTCTGATAAACATGGTTGGTGGTGGTATTTTCTTACGCACTTGTGGTGTGCTATATTTCTTTGTGATGATTTGATAAATGGATGTAACTTGAAATATTCTAAATCACATATAATTGGTTAAATAAATGGATTCCCCGGTATCTAACTTATTCTCTGATCACCCATGTTACTTAAATTAGAATTAAAGAACCCCTCTTACTAAATCTTAATATTCTTGGCATAATGGTGTGGTTGTATGTTGTGTTTGGTTGGGTTTTTTACTTCGTGGGGGTTGTGTGAAGTTTCTTTTATTGAACTTGTTATGGTTATGTGGGGTGGAAAGAGGGAATAAATTTGTGTTTGAGGTATGGCTTGTTTGTGCTGCGAGGTTTCTGTTTGATGGTGTTTTGCTATGGTCTTTATTTTTGGGGTGGTATTGGAGATGTGTTCGTATCTCAGTTTGAGAGATTGATTAATTGTGGAATGGATAAAATTGTAGGAAGTGGGGTTGCCTTTGGTTTATGTGGTGTATATATAACTTATTGTGTAGTGGTACTTGTTTTGGATAATGGTTGGGTAGTGGGGCTATAGAACAGGGTTGTGTTGTGACTTCATGTGTATGGGTGTGCTGGGTGTGGGGTTGTTGTACTGTAGGGATTCCAGTCTGGTTGGGATAGGATGATTGAGTGGGATAAATTTTATGAATGATAGTTGGTAGTGGTGGAACTAGTTTCTAGAAAAAAGGGGTGTGTAGTGGGACTTTAGATTGGCTATTCTCTATTTTTTTATGAATGGGTGTTAACTTGGATTTCCTTACCTTTGTACCTACTTCCTTATTTTCATTAGAAATGTTTAGTGTCCTTTATCCTTCTGAAAATGGTTGTAGATGTTGTTCTAGTTAGTTGCCCTGGTAGTGTTGGAATAAATTAAAGTGAACCCCTTAATTAATGATTGGAAAGTGGTTAAATAGAAGGGGTTATGATTGTGTTATATTGTGGCTATTTGTGTGGTTGTGCATATAGGGGTAGCAACAAATGTTGTTCTATGTCAGGTGGTTTCTTTTTTGGAAACCCATAGGTTGGGTTGAGTGTTTTTTACCTATATGTATAAACTTGTAGTTCCCTTTGATTTCAATATGCACCCACCCATGTTGAGCACTACATGCCGACCACCCCCATTTCCTGGGGAAGGGTGTCTTTCCCAACACCCCACTGGGATGATGGATGGATGGTTACTAACTTTCCTCATCCCACCCTCTTTCGGGTTCTTACCATTTGAACATATATAGGCAGTCTATAATGGATTGAGGTTTAACATAGACCAAGATCCTTCGGGAAAGTTTTTTTTAGATGAGTTTCTTGGGTGTTTGAGTGATTAGATTGTTTTTCCATGTGTATTCGGGATGAGGCATAGGTTTTTTTGGGTGAGAGGCGTGGTTGCTGCGTCCTAGGTGTTTACGGGCAGGATGTGTGGTGTGGTGGTGGACCAGGTGTCTGTGGGAGGGATTTACGTGTGGTTTGAGGCCCCAATATGTGCAGGTAGGTTGTGGGAGAGTGACTGCATTTTTGAAGAGTGGTATATTTAAGACATTATCCATTAGGAATGAGAAGATAACCAATGGGAAATTGGTTTGGGGTACCCAAATGTTCATGGGATTATAATACTACATTACATGACTTGTGTTATATTTTGAGTGTGCCTTGGTGAGGCTAGGCTGGTTATTACTACTTGGTAGGTGCTTTGAGGTTATAATATTCTCTCATGGTGGAATTAGTATATTCCCCCACTTGTGCATGGGTATATTTAGTTTTCATACTCGGTATACTTGTATTCTCAACCTGTGTATGTAAAACTATTTTGAGGTTTCTAGGAGGACTTTGAAGACTGTTATGGACTTTAATAGCTTGGTAATTAGGATAGTTGTTGGTTTCTGCTTAGTTTGTTTATTTTGGTACTTGATTTGGTGATTTGGTTGTACTTTTGTTGTAGATTATGTTTATATCATACATGGGTTGGATTTTGTTTTCCATTATATAAACGATCGGTGTTGTTTATGATTTTTTTACCATCTTATCTCCCAATCCTGTTTCATTGAAAATGGTAATGCATTCCATTTTGTGTGATATTATATAACCTTAGAGCTAGTATCCACTCTGTGGCCTATTGAAGGTGGGACTCAAGGGTCATTATTCATCCTTTATCATAAAGAAGGAAGGGCGTGGTACTTTTCGATCCCTTCCCTCATCTTAAAGAAGGCGGGTCATGACAAATGATCTCCCCTAGGAGTGTCTAGTCAGGTGTGCAGTTAGGCCTCTTTGTAATGCAACATTTCATTGTTCAGTTAATACCTAGAACATACACTTAATGGTTATTATTCCCAGGTACAACAGTATTAGAGCCTATAATAACATTATAGTATAGAGTCGGGGATGCATATTTTTGGAAAACCACATAATCCTTACTTCACCAAAATATAAGTATACTATAATTGACTTATCCTTAAGTTTTTCATTAATATTTAATCATCAGAATATCTAAATAATAAAAAATTATGTTAATACGAGTTTAAACGGATGAGGTTAAACGTAGAATAAAAATACATTGATATCATTGTTTTGTTAATACATATCACATAGAGTCACACAACCCATGGGATGAAAGGTTTTTTGTCTTATATACTACAATCATAAAAACACTTAATTTATATGTTGTGAAAATTTCTACATAAAATAAATCTAGTCTCATAAATTCCATGAGACATAATCTATAACAACCTGTGTTTTTAATAAATAAATACTATGTTTGATAGTGTAAATGATACCCCACATCAGTCTTAAAACAAACAACAAAATATTATTATTTAAATGCTACCGTTAGGACCTAGCTGTTAGAATGGCGGAAATGAAAATTATTAACAAAATTGTGAAAATATGGATTAAAAAAGTTTGTATAATTAATTATTTGCGGACTAATTAATCTTAAATGGAAAATAATTTTTAAAATAAAAGCATATGTTTTTTCTGAGAAAATATTTAAATGTGCACAAGTGTATTTTATACCAGAAAATATAAGAATCACTCTTATTGTATTATGTAAATGATATATATATATATATAATAAATCAAAATTTTAAAATTCATCTTTTTTGTTTTATATACATGATGTTAGAAAAAATGCGATTTTACACATAAAAGAAGTATTTTTCTAAAAAGGCAGTTTTGTCACCTTTAGATATCACACTTGTTTTAAATCTAGTTTTTTGAACTTTAATAAATTATTTTTGGAAAAATATACTTTTTTATTTAAATAAGAGTATACAAATTTAATTTGATTGATTTTTTGGTGTTTTTACGATAAGATTCATATTTTAATGAATAGAAACAAATACTGTATTTTAATTGAAAACTGATTTTTTGTATGAATTATTTATATTGTTAGATTATATTTTATACTTATTTTAAAGTATAATTAGATCATTTTTTTATCATTTAATAAAATAAGGGTCATTTCATTCAATTTCACATTGTAATTGGATATTAAAACATTTCAATTTTTTGAAGGTTTTTACTTTAGAAACCCACTTCCACATTCTATCAATGAGATTAGTTTTAAATTAATTTTATCTAGTTATATATTTTGAATTTTTAAAAATGGATTTCATATTTTGAATCAGATGGTACAAATTTGTTAAATAGTCCCATTTTATTTCTAGACATTATGAATAGTAACTTTAGTAATTTTGGTATTACCACGGTTAAGGGTAAACTGTGCAATTAAAGGTGAAAATAATATTATAAATATTATAAGATACCATAACATGTGTCCTATTTTTATTGTATGATTATTTTTCATTCATAAAATTTAATATTTTTGTTATGATTTAATTTATGTCCATTTGGATGTGAATATAACCTTTATAATATTTTATTTAAAGAAAAGTAAATTTTGCCATACTTTTGTTTTTAACAAGTGAATTGTTTTTCATATGGGGTTATATAGTGAATATGATCAAATATAAATATAAATTTTAAATATATTATATATATATATTCAACTTGATAATTTATCTTTAATTTTTCATGAATAAATAATTAAATTAATTTCATTCATAATGATGATGCAATAATTGTTTAATTAAAGGAAATATCAAATAAATGATATTAAAATTAGTAAAATAAAAATATTTTGAAATGATAAATGTTCTATATGATTTTTTATATGTATTTTACATCTTAGTTATATTTTGGAAGTATTGTTCTAAATTTATCTTGTTTTTATGATATTTTTATAAAGTTATGTAATGAGCAGTTTCGAAATTGACATTTTTGATGTTTTAAAATATATAATATTTTATTAACTAATATATGTTTTTTAAAAATATAAATTTTGGTTCAATTACTTGTATAAGTCTAAAAATTTCATAAATGACACATTTATTAGTCATTTGTTATTTTATAGTAATGATATTAACCCTCATAGTGTAAATTACATGATATCACAGTAAGGATTAAAAGGGATAAATAATGGTTAAAACAAAAATATAAAGAATGAAAAATAGTCATAAAAATATAATTTTCATTAGATTAATGTATTTTGATCCCAAATAATAATATATTTTAAATTAATAACTTTTTATCTATTTGGATTATAAAATGAATTTATATTAATTTAAAATTTTGATGAATTCCCGGAGTTCCCCTCCCCACTCTTATATAATGGGAACCCATTCTTCTCTTTTCATCACACCTAAAAACCTATTTGGTTCATCCAATATCAACCCATATTCCTTTCTATAATCCCTAAACACATAATATATACTATATTTTAGGCGTAAAACTCACCTTATATTTGTTAAGGTGTTAATCAAAGGAGATCGTCTGAAGAAGAGGTATCATTTTTAATTAAGTATTTCTATTTTATTTTTTCATACTCTTCTATAAAATATTTTTAAATCTTTATGAAATAGTAAAGTATCATAAATATAGCTATATTTTATTAGGTTAATATCATTACCTAATTCCTTCTCCACTCCCATCAAATTGGAAAAAATTATTTGTTCTTATGCACGGAGGATTACCACATCACGAACTGATATAATTCATTTTCCCTCATCATATATAAATACTGGTTGTTATTAAGTAATTATCATTTATATATGATATTAATGACATATTTATCATTATTTAATAATAATATATCATTTATGTTCTTACCTTTCCATGAACATGAAAATTATAATGTTTTTCATTCGTACGTGTGAATTATCTTATCCACAAAGCGATGCAATTCGTTTTTCATCAAAACATCGCATGTATGATATATATAAGTATAATTATATTATTAATATTTTATTAATGATACTATTATCATTCTGTAAAGTTATATAATACTTACTATCTTTCTATAATGATCATTGAAAAATGGAAATGTTACTAATGCATACGTACAAATTATCGTCTCTATAATTATGATGTAGTTCATTATTCATAACCATACATAATGGTTTTATTTAAAAGTATAATTAATTTATAATTTTTTTTCATAATAAATATTATATTTGATATGATGTACTAATTACCACTTCGATTGTAGACATCATACCTAATTAATTTTGGACTCAAGTACCAAATATCTTCAAAATTTCCAATGTGGACATAAACAATTAAGCAATTGTTATAACATGATAATTATTTATATAAAATTAATAATAAACCTAAAAAATATTCCCAAGAAATTGAATAATTAACATTTTTTTTATCTGGGAAGATAAATAAAATACATGATGAATTAGACTCAAGGTAAGAGACTTCATCTTAATCTATATTCATTAACAAATATTTTGAAGTTATACACCCACTTTCTTTTATAAAGTTTATATAAAACTACTATGACTTAAAATAACATTAATTTACTTATTATCATGTTATTTATTGTTTTTTATATTTTATTCTTTCATATAGCTTATTATTTTAAGATTCAAAGTGGCATGGGACACTTTGAATATTTAATATTTAATTTTCCAATCTTTTTCTGCATGTAAAAATTATTACATTAGTTTATATATTTATTTATATGGTTATAAAAGGATTATAAAGAATGTTTTATGGATATTTTTAATTTCATTAATTTTTTTTAAAGGGAATATTTTTATTTGTTTTTATACATAAGGTTTTGAAAAACGACAAAATTAATGTTCTATTTTTAACGCAGACAATGAAATTTTTTTTCCATCATTGTGAATATTATTTAATTTATAGATTCCTTTTAAATATAATATGTTTTGTTAAATGAAAAGATTTTTTTTTATTTTTTGGGAATTTTTTTTTATAAAATATTTTTTTCAAATACAGGTGTGTTTTGGTTTAAAAAATGGGGTTGTAAAATAAAATGATATTTTGATATATAAAAGTGTTTGGATCATGGTTTTAAAATCATTTCCAAGGTTTTTATTAATTATTTTGTCATTAGAAATTATATATGAAGGGTTGATCCCCATTATAGCTCATGGGTGAGCCAGATATAGCTTATAAGAAGGGTGTGCCCCATTTGAGATCTCTAATACTTTGGGTACTCTAGAGATGGAAGTTGATTGTTTGGTAATTAAATTTGTAAGGGTGAATGTAGGAGTTATTTGGTAAAGATTTAACAAGGAACCTATTTGGGTTTTTTATGTTTTCTAATGTGTTTTTAAGAAAGGGGTTTTAATGGGTTTTCATGTTTTCATTGGAGTAACGATTTACTTTATTTATGTCCCTTATTTAGAATTATGTGATAATCCCTTTTTTAAATTTTTTTTAAAAGGTATTAAGATTATTAAGTAAAAATAAATTTTCATGATGAAATATTAAAGAAATTTCTTGAAAATATATCATGTTTTAATTTTGAAAGGGTTTCATTTGGTGGAAAATATGGTTACTAAGTATAATTCTTCACTTGTAATGTATGGGTTTAGTATGTATGAGTCTGATCTAATTCTATAAAACTCTATAAATAAAATATCTATTGGAAAATAAAGTTATTGATAGTTTTAAAATAAATTGAATATGTAATGTTTAAAGCTAGATCCTTACAGTTGGTATCAGAGTAGGGTTTAGAAAACTTTGGAGAATAATATGTTTTCTTAAGAGCAATGGATATCATTATGAGTTTATAATATTATGGTTGATCATAATTTTAGTGTCTTAGAAATTATTTTTGAGGCTTTATTTTATGATATTTTAATTTGACTGACAATATTTTTTGGGGACATCCATTTTTTGGTATTTATGAGTTATTAAATTTTGGGAAGAAAAAAATGAAAGGTATGAGATAAAAATTTAGTTAAAAACATGTTATGGTTATGTTTGAGGATTTAATCATATTTTTATAAAGTTATAATAATAATATAGTTTTATAAAATCGAAAAACCAAAGGATGGGTTACAACCGAACGCATCAAGAAATACCACACGTTTTGAACCAAAAACTGAAGTGTGATAAGGGTGCATCACCTACCGATGACCTACATAAATTCCAAGTCAGTATGAATTTTTTATTTTTAGTTAAATTCTTTTATGTATGAATAATTAGTCAAATTTTGAAAAATATATGATATTAAATAGATATAATTTGGATTGGAAAATGATTTGGTGATTAATTTATAGATGTTATTTTGGAAGGTGTTTACTATTTTGGGAATCCTGTGAGATTGATGTAAATGGAATACTATAGGATTTTATTGGAGATAAAAATGTTGGAAAATCTTTTATAGTAAAATACAATTTCATGGTTATTCAAGTTGTTTATGGAAATGGATAGTATACTTAGATATTATGTGATTTAATATATTACTTTTTTTAGCATGGATCATTGTGATTGATTGATGATATTTAGAGGTAGTTATTAATATTTATCATTGAAGAATATGTGATCAAATCCTTCTGAAATTTAGGTTTCAATCAATCTTAGGATTTTTTTTGTATTTTAAGGATATTTATTTATCAATTGGTTTATGATGAACTTTGGGTATGACTATTGAGTTTGAGAGATTGAATTAATATTTCATCATATAAGGTTTATTATTTTTGAGGAATTATTTTATCTTCTCTTAACAATTTTGGTTTTTTTAATGTCTAAATATAATAGGAATAGTTATATAATTTTTATATGGATTAATTTATTCTATAGAAGTTGATTCTAGTGATCCAAGGGTGAAAATTCATCTTGAATATTCATCATTTGGAGAAAGGATGCATTTTTTATAAAAATTGATTAAAGGATGAAATTCAACATTCCAGGTTAGTAAATTTTTTTATATTATTAGTTTAGGAAGTAAATGAATTCTTAAACTCTTTGAAAAGGATCTTGAAATAAAAAATTTATCCCTTTACATTTATTAATAAGAAATCAATTACCATTTGACCCATTATAGATTTATGGTTTTATAATTGTTAACTTTTTCATGAACATGTTCTCTATCACTCTCCAACAGAACATGCCTGTTGGTTTTCTATTCCATATCCATGTTTTTCTATATGAAGTCCCAGTATATGTTATCTCAGGTGACCATCATACTTATCTTTCTTTCTTTTAAAGTATATGTTTTACTAATCCTTTTTCTGATGCTTAATTTCTATAAAGGTATTTTGAAAATTCCACCCTTAGTTACCAAGCCCAAAATCAAAATTGATATGTTGAAACTTATTTAATGGAGAGGATTTAACATCTCATATTTTTAATAAAAAAAATACTAAGATTGATAGAGTACACGATACACCACATCGAGCATAAAATGAACAACTAAATATTATTATTTAAATGTTACAGTTATAACATAGCCATTATAATGGATATAATGAACAATATTAACTGAATTATAAAAATATTATCTAAAAATGTCTATATAATTAATTTTTTTGTGACTAATTAATTATAAATGAAAATAAAA
The DNA here is from genome assembly GCA_963277665.1 of Viscum album. Taxonomy (NCBI): domain Eukaryota; kingdom Viridiplantae; phylum Streptophyta; class Magnoliopsida; order Santalales; family Viscaceae; genus Viscum; species Viscum album. The sequence continues at coordinate 1,529,206,893 of OY728131.1, read as the reverse complement.
CCATTTTTAAAAAAAGGAAATGTTTTTTTGAAAATCTATTTAATTGTGAAAAAGTGTGTATTGTACCAATAAATAAACAAATATTTGTTGTTGGATTATATTAATGGAATATATATATATATATATAATATAAAATCTAAAGTTTTAAATTTATAAATTTTTTTTTCTAGATATGATGTTAGAAATTATCCAATTTTACATATAAAAGATGCATTTTTCTAATAAGGTTATTTTATCACCTTTTTATGGTATAATTGTTTTAAATATAGTTTTTTTACACTTTTATAAATTATATTTCTGAAAAATAAACTAATTATTTGAACAATGAGTACCAAAATTTACCTTGAATGAATTTTTGGTATTTATCATTTGCGATTCATTTTTTGATGAATAGTAAAAAAATTCTATATTTTAATTGAAAAGTACTATTTTTTATGACTTATTTTTATTGTTAGATTATATTTTAGTCCAGTTTTAAAGTATAATTATATATATTTTTATAATTTAATCCAATTTAGGTCATTTTAATCAATTTAACATTGAATTTGGATATAAAAACATTTTAATCTTTTGAAGGATTTTACTTAAAACCCACTTTCTCGTTCCGCCTTTGAGATTAATTTTAAATTAATTTTGGTCAATTAGATATATTGAATATTAAAAAAATGATTCCATATTTGGAATCATAAGGTCAAAAATTATAAAAATATTTCCTTTTTATTTATAGAAATTATGAATATAATGTTTATTAATTTTTTTTGTTTCCGTAATTATGCGAAAATTGGGTAATTAAAGGTAAAAATAATATTATAAATAATATAAAATCACCATAAAATCACCATAAAACATTTTATAATATTTTTAGATGATTATTTTTTGTCCCTAATAATTCAAATTTTGGTTATGATTCAATTTATGGACATTTTTATGAGAATATAACCTTTATAATATTATATTTAAAGAAAAGTCAATTTTTTCATACTTTTTATTTTAGCAAGTGAAATTTTTTAATATAGGTTTATATAGAATATATATTCGACTATAAATATAAATTTGAAATATAAAATATTTTTATTAATCATGATAAATTATTTTTAATTTTTATTTATGAAATAGTTAACTTAATGGCTTAGATAATGACGATGTCGTAATTGTTTAAGGATATGAAATATCAAAAAATGATATTAAAAATACTAAAATTTTAAAGACCCAAAATTTTTTCCAAGTAATTTTTTTTAATTATATGGGAATTTTATAAGTTTTCAATAATTGAAGGCACGTGATTCCGAGGCTTGGTGTGCCCGAAATGAATTTCTGAACTTTATTTTCAGGTACATTTAGTAAATACAATAGCGGCATTTTGTAACTTTTGAACTGGTGCTCGAAATTGAGATCTGAGGACACTGTTGAACTCGCAACGCCGATATTCAAGTAAGGAGACATTCACCTCGATCGCAGTTGGTCAAGGGTGAATGTTAGTTTGTGTGTTTATCATGGAAATAGAAATAAAATAAAGACAAACTCTTTATTTTATTTTTAACCTCCCAATTTGATTGTGTTGTGGTTGGGACCACCCGAGCTAGGAAACCCACCAAATTTGAATTCTTAATGGTGGGTACCACCCGACTCTTGAACTCCATCTTTAATGAGGGATGTGACTTTAGGTTTCCTCTTAATTAATTGTTCCAATGCAATTCAATTTATTGATACTTTTAATTGTGGCAATGTAATTCTTTTAATTATGCCAACGTCATCATAGTTAATGGAAAAATTTATTTTAATAAGTTGTATAATATTTTTTTGAGTTGGGGGAAAAATCATTGGCAAATGGTTGCCAAATCCTTGGATAAATTGGAGAAAATTTTCCCTCTCCAATGAAGAACACCTCTCCAACAAGGAACTGTCTCCAATGAAGAACGCAGAACCGACCTTGAGCCCATATCGGAAGCACCTTGTGGAGGCAACGAATGCTGATGTTCTTCAATGACATCGACTTCTTCCTCGTGACATCCTCCAATGAACAAAAAGGTATGGTTTGTTGTTTTGAATACCCTCTTACTCATTCTTTCTGTTCTTCGTGATTCAAGAAATAATAAGCCGATTGCTAGCACTCTAACGCGGAGGGTACCTACCAAATGAACATGGCTTGACCTCACAGCAATCCTTTGTGGTTCATGATGTGTTCAGTGCGATGGAGGAGGATGGAGACCAGTGCCAATGATTGGCACCGGTGGGACTCAAGAGCGGCGGCCGACACCACGACTTTCCGTGAAGATGGCGCCGACGCAACCACGACGCCGGAGAAGAACCGCATCCTGTCGGACATAGTGAAGCAAGGGTGGAGGGTGGCGCTCCAGCCGACCACACAAAGGAGATGGCGGAGCGCGTCCACGCAACCCAGAGGAGAAGATCCATGGAGGTGAGGCGAGGCGTGGCCGACTCGACACCGGCCACTAGTGATGGCGCGGCCTGCGACCGTGCCGTGTGGGGAAGGCTGACCATCGGGCCAGCCGGGGAGCCGAGCGGTCCATCCTAGCGGACCGCGTTGTAGGGCCGGGCCGGGTCTGACCTAAGGCCAGACCTAGGTTGGGCTGAGTCGACCCAAACCGGGTCGGGTTAGCCCTGGCGGGGTCGATCCGGGTCGGTCCGGCGGGGTTGGACCAGACCGAACCTGGACCAATTTCAACCCTTTTCTCTCTTTTGGATATATCTTGAGCTACGAGTGTCCATTTGACGAACCATCCATGTTTCCAGAAATGTTGGATCGAGACAGTCCTTTTGGTATACCCCACTTGGGTTTTTGATGATGTAGCGGTATGACCGAGTTGGATCGGACCCAAATCCAACCGGGCCCTTGGGACTAAAGGGAAAATAACATAATGACTAGGAAACCGAATGACGCACAATCTATTGCGTTGAGACCCCTTTTTCATGGCGTCCCTTTGGGATAATTCTTTGTGGGACTTCATGGAAGTTTGAGTATCGACATGTGGCTTGAGGAGCGGACTCTCCTGGAATCAAGCGAGCTTAGTGCGGGAACCCTATAGCTGGCTGTAACATGAGAAAGGGATCCTATGTGGGTATGTGCTTTGGGATCCTTTGTGGGTCTGTTCTTGAGAGTCTCATTTGGATCTACTCTAGGAATCCTTATGGGACTACTCTAGGATCCTATGTGGGTCTACTGTACTAGGATCCTATGTGGGTCTGATGATGTACTAGGATCCTATGTGGGTATGATGATTAAGGATCCTACGTGGGTTTTCCTCTTAACAGAGTAAAATGATTTATTAGTTTCATCTAATCATCTTTAATACCGTTCCTTTGTTATACTTGGTGTGAGATGAGTATTTACCTTGTGGTAATCTTATGTGTGGAATACCTTTGTGGTACTTACCTTCATGGTGACACCTTTTCGGTATTCTTCTGTGTGGATTTACCCATGTGGTACTTACCTTTGTGGTGTTACCTTTGTGGTACTTACCTTGGTGGTGTTAACTTTGTAGTGTTTACCTTTGTGGTGTTACCTTTGTGGAATAGTTTTACTTTAGCTAAGGATTTGAGCCTTGAGTTTCCTCATGAATGAGACGGGTATAGTTGATAACTTAGGTATATGTATGGGAATATAACTAAGTAAGGTTGATAGTTGTTTACATGCTTTTGGTTTATCCTTTCTGGATTTTGTGAGACATTTGAGGGTCTCGGGTCCCTACTGAGTATCATTATACTCACCCCTGCACGGGCCACACCCACATTTTTTGTGTTTGGTGCAGATGAAGGACTACGCTGACTGAGGACGAGAGTACCAGGACTGGAGGAAGCTCAGAGGTGGACATTAGATGCGGAATACCGCAGAGACAATCCTTTGAGAGCTGTACCTACCCTTCAAGTAGGATCCTTGGTAGTTGTCCACAGGAGCTATTTTAGTTTACTTTTAACTTTCAGTTTTCTTGAACTTTTCAGTTAGGCTTGTATTCAGGACCCTTTTTCATACATTACAGTTTACTTGTGTTCGTATCATGTTGTGTTCTTGGTATAGTGTGTTTACAAGATATAAAGGCAATGCCTTCCTGGTTTTAGGGAATACGCCTTTCGGTGCTAGTGGCCAGCCCCAACCTATAGAAGGCGGGCTTGGGTTAGTCACGGCACGGGCCCCGGGGGACGGGTCGTGAAAAATTGGTATCAGTGGAGTCAGTTTTAATTTAGAACATTAGACTCTAATATTTTTAATGACAATAGTGTTAAGTGTAGTGAGTGTGGTTATTAGTTTAAGGAATCCAGTGTTGGTGTGGTGGCCCACATATCCATACAACATGACCCTAACTTCTGATTTCTGACTCAATGCACGAAAACACTAATTATGTGTGTGTTTCGAAAAGTCTTCTTTGTGAACTCTTTGAGTCAGCCCACCATGTATAACTAACTAACCGGGGAACACCTGTTTCCATTTCAGGATGCCTCAACATAGACATCCAGCTAGGGTTCCGGGTATATTATGCGATGATAGCCCACCGAGTGATGAGGACTCGGTGAAGGGCCCTTTATCAGTAGGGGCACCAGTGGTACCATTACCTGTTGTACCACTGATGACACTAGCCCTAGAAGAAGATAGTGCACTCCTCTAGAGAATATTGAATGAGTTCTATCACTAGAGGACACCCAGGTTCAGGGGAGAGACGGACCCACAGGTAACTGAGCATTGGTTGGAGGCTGTTGTGAGAGTCTTCCGACTGGTAGGGACACCAGCTGATATCTTGGTGTTCCATACCGCTAGTCTTCTACATGTAGAATCATAAAGATGGTGGTGATTTATTCTCCAGGTTCATGATGTGGTGAAACTTCTCTAGGAAGAATTTGAGATCCTGTTTCAGGAAAAGTTTTTCCCAGTGACCCTTCTCATAGTGCGCATTCAAGAGATTCTTCAACTACAGTAGGGTACCATGAATATGGCTCAGTACTCATCAAGGTTCATCGACCTCTCATGCTACTCCACTGATATGGCACGGTCCCCATTCTTTAGGGCCTAGACCTTCGAGAAAGTACTCATGTGGGAGATCAGGTATTCAATTAATTCAATCAGTATCCTGCTGCAGGCGGGGGTGTCAGAGCGAGCACTCTTAGTGGAGAGTTTTCTTGGTAAGTAGTCGCCAGCATCAAGACATGTCACTAGGTGTCACATAGCAGAGTCTTCTGTAGCTGGAAGGAGATAGAAGTCACATAGGTCCAAGAGGACCACACCTATAGGTGGACGAACACAAGATTCAGGATTGGTTGTGCGGGGCACAGGAGACAGAGTCAGTCATGGGAGGATCTGGCAGTGTTACACATGTGGCGGGCATGGTTACATGGCTCGTGACTGTCTGACCTGCCATACAGATGATCAGTATATGGTTGAAGGACTACCCAGGGAGAGACAGAGGTTCGACCAAGGAGGTCCTCAGGGAGTAGGTAGACATGGAAAGGGATATGGTCGTGTAGCTGGCAGTGGTTGATGATTTGAGAAGTTACCGCCACCACAACTAGGTGGTCCACCCCAACCAGAGGGAGTAGGTGGATAGGGTTGAGCTCACCTCTAGGAAGCTAAGGCCTATGATCATAACACTCCAGAGATGATACGAGGTATGATCTGTGTCTACTACACCTTATCTGCAGTACTTATAGTCACAGGTGTTGGTCATTATTTTATTTGTACTTCCCTCGTTAGATACTCATACGAAAGATTATTTGATGATTATACACTAGTGATGGCATTGTGAGAATACTTTAGGAGGTTAGAGCTTTGGCTGGGATCTTCTAGTAGCAGCGTCGAGGCCTTATGACGTCATCTTCGGTATGGAATGGTTATCTACAGTCTATACTCAAATTGATTGTATTAGTCACAAAGTGTGGTGTGTTTGCACGGATGGGACCAGGTTTACCTTCACTTATGATAAGGGTGCCTTTTAATCACAGATGGACTTACCTGGAAGAGAGTGATGTTGATCACTCATTAGTTGGCTATCCTTATCCTCAGAGCGGTTGATGTGGAGAGTCTGAGCTATCCTATAGTGGTGGACCAGTACACAGATGTATTCCCTGATGATATTTCAGATCTACCTCCTCATAGAGAGGTTTTATTTTACATTGACTTATACCCCAGGATGACATCGATATCTACACCAGCGTATCGGATGGCTCCCGCGGAGCTTCATGAGCTGCGGGTATAGCTGGATTACTTTCAAGGGAAGGGGTTCATTCGACCCAGTGTTTCTCCTAAGTGAGCCACGATTTTATTTTCCAAGAAGGCAGGTGGGAACTTAAGACTTAGTGTTGACTACCACCACCCGAATCAGGTGACCTTGAATAACAAGTACCCACTTCTAAGGATTGACTGCCTCTTTGATCAACTGAAGGGAGCACGGTGGTTCTTGAAGATAGACCTTAGGTAAGGCTATCACCAGCTCATAGTATGAGATGAGGATGTACTTTAGACATCATTCAGATGTCAGTATGGCCACTAGGAGTTCTTGGTTATGACGTTCAGAAAGACTAATTCTTCAGTAGTGTTCACGGGACTCATGAATAGGACATTTTAGCCATATCTTGATCACATTGTAGTGGTCTTCATTGATGACATTCTAATATACTCGTCTACTAAGGAGGAGCATGCCTATCATTTGCTGATAGTTCTGGACACACTCTGAGAACACCAGCTATATGGTAAGATCTCTAAGTTATAGTTCTTGATCCAAGAAGTTCACTTCCTGGGAAATTCCATCTAAGAGGCTGGAGTTGTGGTTGATTCAGTGAATATTGAGGCAGTACTTGATTGGGAGCCACCCAGGAGTGTGACTGAGTTATGTAGTTTCCTGGGTTTGGCCGGATACTACCAGAGATTTGTTCCAGATTTTTCCAGAGTTGCAGCACCTTTATCTGCATTGATGGAGAAGGGGAAACCCTTTATTTGGACGGAGAGATGCCAGTGGAGTTTTCAGGAGCTGAGGTAGATGCTGACTAGTTTCTCCATCTTGAGGCTACTAGAGGAAGGCGTTGGGTAAATAGTCTACTGCGACACATCAGCGACTGGCCTTGAATGTGTCTTAATGCTCGAGTGAGAAGTTATCAAATATGGTTCTCTATAGATGAGACAGAATGAGCAGAACTACGCTACATATGACTTAGAGTTAGCAGCAGTGGTCTTCACCTTGAATATGTGGAAACATTACTTTATGGGCGAAGGTTTTATAGTCTACTATGATCACAAGAGTTTCAGGTATATTTTCTCTTAGAAGGACATGGACATGAGATAATGACATTGGCTTGAGTTCCTCCAGTACATTGACTTTGAGATAGTCTATACTCTTAGGAAGGGGAATGTTGTAGCTGATGCACTTAGCAGAAAATCTGGTATATAGTTGCTAGGTGAGGCGACTGAGAAGATGGCTGCTTAGAGATATCCTTTGTGGATCAATATAGAGTAGCTTTTATTTAGTCTCTTACGGTCACTCCCCCACTTCTTCAGTGAGTCATGGAGGCACAGTGTGGGTAAACTATCTACAAGGCTCGATATGCTCAGATATCCACAGGACATGCACCTAATGGATTTTATGATGTTTGGGAGCACATCATCTTCTTCAGAGGATGTACTATGGTACCAGATTCGCTTTGGGAGGAAGTTTTGAGGGAGTTCCACACATCAAATATGACGGTACATCCAGTAGTGGAGAAGATGTACTAGGACCTCCGATGACATCATTGGTGGCCGAGAATGAAGAAAGTAGTAGCAGAGTTTGACACTTGGTGCCTCACTTGTCAATAAGTGAAGGCAGAGCCTCAAGTACCAGCATACATAGTTCATCCTTTAGACGTACCAGATTGGAACTAGGATAGGATATCCATGAACTTCGTGACAGGACATCCACGTACATCCAGGGGTCATGATTATATCTGGGTGATCGTCGACCGACTCACTAAGTCGGCCCACTTCCTACCGATCAAAGACCATGGTTCAGTAGAGATATTGGGACGCCTCTATGTGAAATTTTTTTTGAGGATACATGGATTACCCTCTACGACTGTCTTAGATCGTGATATACGTTTCAATTCTCAGCAATGGAAGGTGTTACAGAAGGCTTTCAGGATGCATCTTCATTTGAGAACCACCTTCCATTCTCAGATGGATGGCCAGACTGAGCGGACCATTCAGACCATTGAGGACATTTTGCATTCTTACGTCTTCGAATTCAGTTGCAGATGGGAGGATTACTTTCCCTTTTTGGAGTTTTCATACAACAACAGCTACCACTACTCCATTTGGATGTCACCTTTCAAGGCATTGTACGACCGACCTTGCAGATCGCCTTTGAGCTGGACTAACCTAGGGGAGTCAACACTCATGGGACCAGATATAGTATGGGATACCACAGAGAATGTGCAAATCATCGAGGAGTGGATGAAGACTGCACATAGTAGGCAGAAGTCTTATAACGACAGGAGAAAGAGACCTCTAGAGTTCAAGGATGGTGACCACATCTTTCTACTGGTCTCACCTCGACGAGGTTTGTGGAGATTTGGCTAGGGTAGCAAGTTATCTCCAAGTTTCATCGGACCTTTTTAGGTACTCAATAGAATTGGCGAGGTGGCTTACCACTTAGCGCTTCCACTTCAGCTGCACCAGGTGCATGACATCTTCCATGTGTCTCATCTGAGGAGATATGGGAATGACCCTTCACACATCATTGACTGGGGTGAGCTTGACATTGATGATGGGGTGACATTTTCAGAGGTTCCAGTGGAGATTGAGGATCGAAAGGAGAGAGTCCTTTGTGGGTGGTCGATATCTCTAGTGCGAGTACATTGGCAGTACGAGAACCTCCAGGAGAGCACATCAGAGTAGGAGGATCAGATTCGTGCATAGTACCCCCAATTGTTTTCCTTAGTTTGATTTTTTTCTTATGGGGACACAAAGACCTGAGGTGGAGAGAATGTAAAGACTCGGATTTCTTTCCATATAATGTTTTTAATTATATGATAATTTTACGAGTCTACAAAAATTGACGGCGCGTGATTCCGAGGACCGGTGTTCCTGGAATGAATTTCTGAAATTTATTTTTGGGTATGTTCAGTAAATGAAATAGCAGCGTTTTGTAACTTTTGAGCCGGTGCTCGGAATTGAAATCCAAGTACACCATTAAACTCGCAATGTTGGTATTCTCTTAAGGATACTTTCACCTCGATTGCAGTTGGTAGAGGGTGAAAGTTAGTTTTTTTTATTTTTTGGGGAAATAAAAATAAAATAAAGACCAACTTTTTATTTTATTTTTAACCTTCCAATTTGATTGTGCAGTGGTCAGGACCACCCGATATAGGAAACCCCCCAAATTTGAATTCTTAACGGTGGGTACCACCTAACTCATGAACTCCATATTTAATGAGGTTGGTGACTTTAGGATTCCTCTAAATTAATTGTGCTAATGAAATTAATTTTATTGAGATTTTTAATTGTGCCAACGTAATGCTTATAATTACTCTAACATCATCATAGTTAATGGACCACTTTATTTTAATAATATGGAAAATCTTTTTTTTGGGTTGGGGGAAAAATAGTTGGCAAAGGGCTTCCAAATCCTTGAAGAACTTTGGAGAAACTTTTCCCTCTCCAATGAAGAATGCCTCTCCAATGAGGAACTTGCTCAAAAAAAAGAATGAGGAACTGACCCCGAGCTCGGATCAGAAGAACCTTGCAGAGGCAACGAACACAGATGTTTTTCAATGACTTCGACTTCTTCCTCATGACATCCTCCAACGAACGACATGGTAGGGTTTTTTTTCTTGAATACCCTCTTACCATTTCGTGTGTTTCTTCATGATTCATGAAATAATAAGCCACTTGCTACCACTCCAACGCGGAGGGTACGAGCCAAAAGAACATGGCCCGACCTCCCCACAATCCTTTGTTGTTTTTGATGGGTGATTTGTGATGGAGGAGGATAACGACAGGTGCCGGTGATTGGAAATGGTGGGACTCGAGAACGGCGATGAAAACGCGCCGCCAGAGAAGAACTGCAGCCTGTCGGCCGCGGTAGAGCAAGGGCGGTAGCCGACACTCCGGTTGGCCGCACGAAGGGGACAACGACACATGTCCGCACCTCTCGGCAGAGAAGTGCCCCAGAATTGTGCTAAAGTGGCAAGGTGAGGTGCGAATGGGTCAACGCCGGCTACCGGTGATGGCGCAGTGCGTGACAGTGCCCCGCGGGGAAGGCTGGACATCCCGCTATCCGGGGAGCCGAGCGGGCTGCCACACCGTAGGCCAGGCCAGATACAGCGGGTCGGGTCTGATCCCGCAGGCTGGGTTTGACCCAACGCTAGATCCGGGTCAGGCCTGGTTGACCAGAACTAGGTCGGGTCAACCCAGGTCGGGTCGGTCAGATCGGGTCGGACCGGACCCAGACCAACTTCGGCCCTTTTCATTCTTTAGACTATATCTTGATCTACATGCGTCTATTTGACGAACCATCTATGGCATAGAAAACCTTTGATGAAGACTGTCATTTTGGTATACCCCACATGGGTTTTCGATAAAGTTGGGATATAGTTGGGTTGGATCGGACACGAATCGAATCAGGCCCTCTTGGACTAAAAGGCTAATAACTTACAGACCGTGAGTCCGAATGAGGAACCGTCTATTTCATTGAGACCCCTTTTTTATGGAGGTCCTTTGGGATACTTCTTCATGGGACTTAATAGTAGTTTGAGTATCAACATTTGGCTTGAGGAGAAGACCATACCAGTGTAATGACCAGTTAAATTCAACGGAAATATTTTTTCTTAATTATCTTTGGGATTTTACAAGAACACAGTTTCTGACAGCACCTGATTCTGAGGCCCGGTGTGCCCGAAATCATTTACCGAAGTTTAGCTCAGGTACGTTCAGTGAACGAACCAGCGAGTCTTTCAAACTTTTGAACCGGTGCTCGGAATCAAAATCTGAGGACACCAATGGAACCGCAGCGCCAGTAATTGCTTAAGAAGACCTTTACTGGGGTTGCGTTTTCTCGGGTGGAGTAATTAAAAATGATGGAAGGTAAAATAAAATTGAGATACAATATTATTTCTTTTTACTAAGTGGTTATATCCGTTGTGTGGAAGTTGAGGAACTAACATAGTTAAGATGTTTGTGGGGCGGGGACCACAAAAACCCCACCCCTTCATATTACCTAACTCCCATAACCCTCCCTTTAATATGACAACATAGGTTTAATTAATTATGTGGTTTTTTTTGAATTTTGTATTTTTGAAATACATGCCAAGATTTAATAAAATAAGGAGAGTCTTATTTTATTTTGGGCTTGACTCGTTGTGTGGAGTTTTGAGAAGGGAGATTTACAACTCATGAAGAATCTTCATCTTCTTCCTTGAAGACTGCGAAGAACACTGACACGCATTCCTTCGTTCCTTCTTTCCGCATCAAAGGAAGGGAGACACCATTCATCCTTGGATGATCTCCGTCAATGTGTATGGAAACTTCTTCCACGACGTTCAATTCCGTGACGATCCTTTGTTCAATAATGCTTGAGGTAGGGGTTTGATTATATGTTAGTGAATTTTTTTTGGACGTTCTTCATTAATCTTTTAGCTGCTTGCTATCGATTAACAGGAGGGGGACGGACCACAAAAACACGGCTGACCATCCTACCTTATTTTTTGTTATTGCCTTTATTGTGGTTTGGAACAGAGATGGTGCGGTGCCGTCGCACCACGCGGGAAAACGAGGGAACCACAACGAAGGGGTGAGGCGCTGTCGCGCCGCGCCAGAGAACCTCGAAGAGGCCACGGCCGGAGCGGGGCCGCGGTGGAGGCGCACGACACCATCGCGCCACGTCGGTCGGACCAAGGCCGCGGCCTATGGCCGTAGTGGAGTAGGGAGCGGAGGCCGACTTCCGGCCGCCGGCGTCAGAGCAGGGGGATTGGACCGCGCCGGTCCCGTGGCGGCAGCAACCGGCCGGCCAGAGCGGGCCAGCCGTTCAGGGGGGAGACCGGGGGTTCATAACCCCCGGATAGAAGGACGAGTGCCCCCCCCCCCACGTGGGGGCCACATTTCAATAAACAGGGGGGTAGCGCCCCCCCCCCCCCCCCATCCGCTCAGCTCGACCGCCGAGCTGGCCAGCGGACTGCGCCAGCGCGCCGAGCCAGGCCACACAGGCCGCGCCGAGCCACGCCCGACGGGCCGGGCCATGCCCAAGCGGGCCGGACCCAAACCCGGGTCAGTTCGACCCGGTTCGGGCTGACCCAGGGGATATCGGGCCGGGTCGGACCGGGCCCGAACCCCCTATTCCATACCTCTTTCGGTCTTTTTCCAATAACATGGGCTACGGATCTCAGATCAACATACCGTCAACTGCGATGCGATCCTTGGATCGACATGGTTGTTTCAGTTTATTACACTCAAGGTTTTAGACAACTTTGGGTTCAGCGGGGTTGGTTCGAACACGAAACCAACCGGTCCCTCGGAGCGGAAACAATTATAACATGAGTTCTGGACATCCAATTGACGTTCCGTCGACTTTGATGGATTCATCATAGTGAGACAGATATTTTTCCTTACTCCGCTCGAGGTTTGGATGCAGTTGGAGTACAGTCGGGTTGGTTTCGACTTAAAAACCAACCGGGCCCCTGGGACGAAGAAGCCAATAACGCTCAGACCGGACGTCCGATTGACGCGCCGTCTATCTCGTTGAGTTCTTGTTGACGATACAGAACTTTGGGATACATCAACTCTGGACTTCATGCCAGTTGATGTATCAGCCCCTCGGCTCGTGGATCGGACCCTCCCTGAACGAGCTTGCAGTGTGCGGGAACCCTAGAGCTGGCTGTGACTGCGGCGACGATGACGAATGTACAGAAATCCTCCGTGGATTCGACAACGACGACTACAACACTCAGAGATCCTACGTGGATCAGTGTTACCGATCATGTGTGGGTCAAATCATGTGTGGGTCATTGCTCAGTAGTCCTGTGTGGGCCAGCGCATACCGATCCTCTGTGGGTCAGATCCTATGTGGGTCATTGCGGGGGTTAGTACCTATCGATCCTTTGTGGGTCATTGTGGGGGTTAGTACCTATCGATCCTTTGTGGGTCATTGTGGGGGTTAGTACCTATCGATACTTTGTGGGTCATTGCGGGGGTTAGTACCTATCGATCCTTTGTGGGTCATTGCGGGGGTTAGTACCTATCGATCCTTTGTGGGTCATTGCGGGGGTTAGTACCTATCGATCCTGTGTGGGTCTCACAGCTTAGATGAATCAGTGGCTACATCTAATCATCTCTATCATCTTGCGAAGAAGTATTCCTATGTGAGCTGAGTCTTGAGTTTCAATCCTTATCTTCGATATGATTGTATTGCTTTCCTAAGTGGATTGTGTTGTGCTATCCTGTGTGGATGTGATCGAACCTGGTCTCGGATGCTGGAGCCGAACTGGAATTGATGACTTAGGTATATGTATGTGCATATACCTAAGTATTGTCGGATGTTACTTCGTGATTGTATCTTTCTTTTGTGGATTGTTCTTTGTGGATTCTCGGAGACCTTCAGGGGTCTCGGGGTCCCTACTGAGTAGCGTATACTCACCCCTGCATGGGCTATGCCCACACTACGTTGTGTTGGATGTAGAAGACGGACAACAATGATCGTGGTGGAGGATAGTGGATCAGTCGGTACCTGGAGGTGGACCACTGGGCGGGATGTACACGGAGCGGACAACTGGACCAAGGAGCTGAGGTGGCTATCTATACCCACACTTCAGGTGGGAGTACCAGTGGATGGCTCGATGTTGCTGCATACTTTCAATTGATGTACTGTCTTTCCATTTGTACTTTACTTTCAGTTTGGGTTTGTATTCTGGCCCATTTACTTTCCGCACATACTTGTACTCAGTTTACTTAGTGTTTACTTCTGCTGGCTTACTCTGTGGTGTTTGTTTAATTTTAAAGGCAATTCCATCCCTTTTTGTTGGTATTTACGCCTTGGTTCTAGTCGCCAACCCCTGGAATATGGAAGGCGGGCTTGGGGTAGTCACGGCACGGGCCCCGAGGACGGGTCATGAAAAATTTGTATCAGAGGAGTTCGGTTTTACCGCAGAACCCAGGACTCTGATTTTTTCCTATGTGAAGTAATAATGTTAAGAGTATTTAGTGTGGTTAATAGTCCAGGGAGTCCAGTGTTGGTGCGGTGGCCGACGTATCCGTACACCCGGACCCTGACTTCTGATTTCCGACTCAATACATGAAAACATTGATTACATGTGTGTTTTAAAAGTTTTCTTTGTGATTACTTTGTGTCAGCTCACCAGGTATACTATTTGACCATGGCGCACCTGTTTCATTTTAGGATGGCCCCACGACGACAACTAGCTATGGTTCTGAGCATTGTGTGAGACGATAGCCCACCGAGCGACGAGGCCTCAGTGCAAGGCCCTTTGACATTAGAGGCACCGGCGGTACCTCTACCCTCCGATACATCGATGCTACCAGACCCAGCCGTTGATAGTGCACGTCACCTTAGTGCACTACATGAGTTTCAGCGTCAGCGAGCACCCAGGTTCTGCGGGGAGATGAGCCCCCAGGCAGCCGAGGATTGGTTGGAGGCAGTTGTACGAGTTTTCCATTTGGTAGGGACACCAGCAGACCTCATGGTGATCCTTGCAGCGAGTCTCCTGCACGCAGCAGCATATATATGGTGGAGCTTGATGCTCCAGGTACAAGACGAGGTATGTCTCCTCTGGACGGACTTTGAGAGCCTCTTCCGTTTGGAGTTCGTCCTAGCCACCCTCCGTGCGGTGCGCATCCAGGAGCTACTACAGTTGCGGCAGGGTAGCTTGTCGGTCGCCCAGTACTCGGCGAGATTTACCGATCTCTCGTGCTCTTCGACGGACATGGTACGAGACACATTCTTCCAGGCCTAGACATTCGAGCAGGGATTGGGGCATGAGATCATGGCATTGCTGATCTCCCTCAGCATTCCGACACATGAAGGGGTACTGGAGTGAGCCCTTCTCATCGAGATCTTTTTTACTAAGCCTACATCAGCAACGAGACCTACTGTAGGGTGGCACATAGAAGAGTCTTCTACACCTGGAAGTCAACAGACGACTCATGGGTCCAGGTGGACTAGACCCTCAGGCGGACGACCTTAGGACACTGGCTCAGAGGTGCGGGGCTCACAATGCAGAGCCAGTCTTTCGAGAGGCAGACAGTGCTACGCATGCGGTTGGCAGGGCCACATGGCTCGTGACTTCTCGACCCACCGTGTGGAGAAGCAGAAGACGGTTGAGGGACCACCCAGGAAGAGGCAAAGGGTCGACTGTGGTGGTCCGTAGGGAGCAGGCGGATGAGGCAGGGGAGCTGGCCGAGCAGCAGGTGGTGGGTGGCGCTTTGAGGCTCTACCACCACCACCACCACAAGGAGGTCCACCCCGACCATAGGGAGCTGGCGGGCAGAGACATGCACAACTTCAGGCAGCGGAGGCCTATGACCACGGTGCGCTCGATATGATTTGAGGTACTATCTATGTCTATTCCACCCTTGCTGTAGTTCTTATAGACACAGGAGCGAGTCATTCTTTCATTGCCGCTGCCCTTGTTCGGAGCTCGGAGATTCCGACGGAGCTGTTGGCTCGATCCTTACAGCTATAGATTCTTACGGGAGCAGACTCGACGATTATGCACTAGTGCTAGCAGTGTGATCTTACTCTAGGAGGTGATAGCTTCGACTGGGATCTTCTTGTAGCGGCGTCGAGGCCTTACGATGTCATCTTGGGCATGGATTGGTTATCTAAAGTCCACGCTCAGATCGACTGCATTAGGCGCAAGGTGCGATGTGTCTGCACCGATGGGAGCAGCTTCACCCTCACCAGCGAGAAGGGAGAATTTTCAGCACAGGATGGACTCACGCAGAGGATAGGACAACCCATCTCTCATCAGTTGGCTAGCCTCATCCTAGGAGCATTTGACGTGCGGAGTCCGAGCTTACCCGCAGTGGGGGATCAGTATGCGGACGTTTTTCCCGACGACGTTCCAGGACTACCACCTTGCAGAGAGGTAGAATTTTATATTGACCTGTACCCCAGGATAGCCCCGATATCCACCCTAGCATATCGGATGGCTCCTACTGAGCTTTGAGAGATATGGGTACAACTGGAGGACTTGCAGGCCAAGGGATTTATCTGACCCAGTGTTTCACCCTGGGCTTCCTTGATTTTGTTCGCCAAGAAGGAGAACGGGAGCTTGAGACTTTATGTCGACCATCGTTGCCTGAACCAGGTGGCCATGAGAAACAAGTATCCGCTATCGAGGATTGGCGACCTCTTCGATAAGCTCAGGAGAGCACATGTGTTCTCAAAGATAGACCTTAGATGAGGTTATTATCAGCTCAGAGTTCGAGACGAGGACGTGAAGAAGACGACCTCCAGATGTCAGTATGGCCACTATGAGTTCTTGGTTATGCCTTTCAGCGTAACCAACTCTCCAGCAGTGTAATTGGGCCTCATGAATAGGATATTTTAGCCATACCTCGATCAATTTGTCATGGTCTTCATTGAAGACATTTTGATATACTCGACCACTGAGGAGGAGCACGCCTACCACTTGTGGGTTGTACTAGAAACACTCTGAGAGCACCATCTTTATGGAAATCTCTCGAAGTTCCAGTTCTGGATACGTGAGGTCCACTTCTTGGGACACGTCATCTCTGAGGCGCGAGTTGCGGTGGATCCTGCGAAGATCGAGGCAGTTCTATATTTGGAGCCACGCAGGAGCGTGACAGAGGTTCGAAGTTTCTTGGGGTTAGCTGGGTACAACTGGAGATTCGTGCCAGACTTTTCCAGAGTTGTGGGACCACTTTCAGCTTTGAATAAGAAGGGAAAAACCTTTGTGTGGTCAGACAGATGTCAGCAGAGCTTCTAGGAGGTGAGGCAGAGATTGACCAGCGCACCTATTTTGAGGCTACTAGAGGAGGTATTAGGGTACATAGTTTACTATGATGCATCAGGGATCAGACTTGGATGTGACCTGATGCAGGGGCGGGCCGTGATCGCCTATGGATCATGTCAATTGAGGAATCATGAGCAGAACTATGCTACCCATGACCTGGAGTTAGCAGTAGTGGTCTTCACTCTGAAGATGTGGTGACACTATCTAATGGGCGAGCGCTTTACAGTCTATTCTGACCACCAGAGTCTCAGGTACATCTTCTCGTAGAAGGACCTGAACCTAAGACAGCGGTGATCGATCGAGTTCCTCCAGGACTATGACTTTGAGATAGTCTATACTCCTGGAAAGGGGAACATAGTAGTTGATTCCCTCAGTAGGAGGATGGGCATCCAGCTACTTGGTGAGGCGACAGAGTAGCTAGTCTCTTTGCAGATATCCTTAGTGGATAGTGATAGAGCAGCCTTTCTACATTCACTCACAATCACTCCTCCACTACTACAGTGGGTTATAGAGGCACAATGTGGGGATGTCGACTGTGAGACACGACGTGCACAGATATCCTCATGACATGCACCTTATGGATTCTCTGTGTGAGGAGAGCACATCGTCCTTTACAGAGGACGTACCATGGTACCAGCTTCCTTATAGGTGGAGGTACTGAGGGAGTTTCACACTTCCCCTTTAGTGGTACATCTAGGAGTGGCGAAGATGTACCAGGATTTCAGACGACAGTACTGGTGGCCAGGTATGAAGAAGGTTGTGGCAGAGTTCGTTTCTCGATGCCTCACCTGCCAGCAGGTGAAGGTGGAGCACCGGGAACCAGCAGGCCTAGTACAACCCTTGGAGGTCCCGGAGTGGAAGTGGGATGGGATATCTATGGACTTCGTGACTGGACTTCCACAAACTTCCAGAGGTCATGACTCCATTTGGGTGATTGTCGACTGACTCACCAAGTCGGCACACTTCTTACACATTAGAGAGTAGGGCTCAGTGGAGAGATTGGGACGTATCTACGTTCAGGTGATTGTACAGCTACATGGTGTGCCATCATATATCGTCTCCGATCGAGATGGTCGTTTTACATCCCGGATTTGGAAGGGGTTTGAGGAGGCATTCGGGGCGTAGCTACGTCTGAGCACCGCCTTTCACCCTCAGACGGATGGTCAGAAGGAGAAGACCAATCAGACTCTCGAGGACATGCTCTATGCATGTGTCCTCAACTTTGGTCGCAGCTGGGAGGATCACCTACCCTTGGTGGAGTTTGCGTACAACAATAGCTACCGCTCTACCATAGGGATGGCACCATATGAGGCGTTGTACGGCAGACCTTGTAGAAAAATTGTGTGCTGGACATACCCTGGGGATTCAGCACTTGTGGGACTACAGATGGTCCCGGCCACGACGGAGAATGTCCAGGTCATCCAGGAGTGGATGAGGACAGCTCAGAGCTGGCAGAAGTCTTATGCTGACAGGAGGCGGAGGGCACTAGAGTTCAAGGATAGCGACCACGTTTTCTTATGGGTCTCACCTCGACGTGGATTACGGAGATTTGGATGAGGCGGAAAATTATCTCTACGCTTCATCGGACCATTCCAGGTCCTCGACAGGATTGGCGAGGTGGCTTGTCGCCTGGCTCTACCACCTCAGTTGTACCAGGTGCACGACTTCGTCCACGTATCTCAGCTGAGGAGATACGTGCACGACCCGACACATATCATCGACCATGGGGAGCTGTACATTGATGATGGGGCGACGTTTGTGGAGGTCCCGGTGGAGATCGAGGATTGAAAGGAGCGGGTCCTACATGGATGTTCGATTCCTCTAGTGTGCATCAGATGGTAGGACAGGAACCTCCAGGAGAGCACTTGGGAGCTGGAGGCTCAGATGCGTGCACAATACCCACTTTTGTTTCCCTAGTTTTTGATGTATTTTTATGGGAATGTAAAGCCATGAGGTGGGAGTAATGTAAAGACCCATAAAATTCAAGTGAAATTTTTTTCTTAATTATCTTTGGGATTTTACAAAAACACAGTTTTTGACGGCACCGGATTCCGAGGTCCGGTGTGCCCGGAATCATTTACCGAAGTTTAGCTCGGGTACGTTCAGTGAACGAACGAGCATGTTTTTTTAACTTTTGAACAGGTGCTCGAAATCGAAATCTGAGGACACTGATGGAACCACAACGCCGGTAATTGCTTATGAAGACCTTTACAGTGTTGCATTTTCTCGGGAGGAGTAATTAAAAACTGTGGAAGGTAAAATAAAATTGAGCTACAATTTTATTTCTTTTTACTCAGTGGTTATATCCGTTGTGTGGAAGTTGAGGAACTAACCCAGTTAGGATATTTGTGGGGTGGGGCCCACACGAACCCCACCCCTTCATATTCCCTAACTCCCATAACCCTCCTTTTAATACGACAACATAAGTTTAATTAATTATGTGGCTTCTTTTTGAATTTTTTATTTTTGAAATACATGCCAAGCTTTAATAAAATAAGGAGAGTCTTATTTTATTTTGGGATGGACTCATTGTGTGGAGTTTTGTGAAGGAAGATTTCAAACTCTTGAAGAATCTTCATATTCTTCCTTGAAGAACACGAAGAACACCGACACGCAATCCTTTGTTCCTTCTTTCCGCGTCAAAGGAAGGAAGACAGTGTTCCTCCTTGGACGATCTCCATCAACGTGTATGAAACCTTCTTCCTAGACCTTCAATTCCGCGACGCCTTCTTCCGCGACGTTCAATTCTGCGACGAGCCTTTGTTCAACAACGCTCAAGGTAGGGGTTTGATTATATGTTCTTGAATTTTTTTGGATGTTATTCGTTAATCTTTTAGCCGCTTGATATCGATTAACAGGAGGGGGGCGGAACACAAAAACACGATCGACCCTCCTCCCTTATTTTCTGTGGTTTTCCTTATTGTTGTTTGGAACGGAGATGGCGCGGTGTCGTTGCACCGCACGGGAAAACGATGGAACCAAAATGAAGGGGCGCGGCGCCGTCGCGCCGTGCCGGAGAACCTCGAAGAGGCTATGGTGGAGGGGCGTGGCGCCGTTACGCCGCACCTGCTGGACCAAGGCCGTGATGGAGCAGGGAGAGGCGGACGACTTCCGGCCTCCAGCGTCGGAGTAGGGGGACGGGACCGCGCCGATCCCATGGAGGCAGCAACAGGCCGGATGGAGCGGGCCTGCCATTCAGGGGGGAGATCAGGGGTTCGTAACCCCCGGCTAGAAGGAGGAGCACCCCCCCCCCCCACATGGGGGGTCGCGTTTCATTAAACAAGGGGGCAGTGCCCCCCCCATCTGCTCAGCTCGGCCGCCGAACTGGCCAGTGGACCGCGCCCAGGCCGGGCCGGGCCGCGCCAGCTGGGCCACGCCGCGCCCAAGTGGGCCGGACCCGGACCCGGGTCGGGTCGACCCGGTTCGGGCCGACCCAGGGGGTATCGGGCCGGGTCGGACCAGGCCCGAACCCCATATTCCGGACCTCTTTCGGTCTTTTTCCCATAACATGGGATGCAGATCTCTGATCGATGCACTGTCTGCTGCGATGCAATCCTTGGATCTAGACAGTCGTTTCGGTATATTACACTCAAGGTTTCAGAGAACTTTGGGCTCGACCGTGTTGGTTCGTACACGAAACCAACCGGGCCCTCGGAGCGGAAACACTTATAACTTGAGCTCCGGACATCCGATTGACGTGCCATCGACTTTGATGGATTCCTCTTAGTGAGACAGACCTTTTGGATTACTCCGCTCGAGGTTTGGATGTAGTTGGAGTACGGTCAGGTTGGTTTTGAATTAAAAACCAACCGGGCCCCTGGGACGAAAAGGCCAATAACTCTCAGACCGGGCGTCCGATTGACGCACCTTCTGTCTCATTCATTTCCTATTGACGATACAGAACTTTGGGATACATCAACTCCAGACTTCGTGTCAGTTGATGTATCAGCCCCTCGGCTCGTGGAGCAGACCCTCCCCGAATGAGCTTGCTATGTGTGGCAACCCTAGAGCTGGCTACGACTAAGGCGATGATGACGACTGTACAGAAATCCTCCATGGATTCGATGGCGATAACTACAACACTCAGTGATCCTACGTGGATCTGTGCTACCGATCATGTGTGGGTCAGCGCTCAGTGGTCCTGTGTGGGCCAGCGCATATTGTTCCTGTGCGGGTCAGATCCTGTGTGGGTCATTGCGGGGGTTAGTAATTATCGATCCTTTATGGGTCATTGTGGGGGTTAGTACCTATCGATCCTTTGTGGGTCATTGCGGGGGGTTAGTACCTATCGATCATTTGTGGGTCATTGCGGGGTTAGTACCTATCGATCATGTGTGGGTCCGACGGCTTAGATGAATCAGTGGCTACATCAGATCATCTCTATCGTCTTGTGAAGATGTATTCATGTGTGAGCTAAGTATTGACTTTCAATCCTTATCTTCGATATGATTGTCTTGCTTTCCTAAGAGGATTGTGTTGTTCTATCCTGTGTGGACGTTATCAAAATTGGGCTCAGATGCTGGAGCCGAACTAGAATTGATGAGTTAGGTATATGTATGGGCATATACCTAAGTAGTGTCAGATGTTACTTCGTGATTTTATCTTTCCTTTGTGGATTATCCTTTGTGGATTCTGGGAGACCTTTAGGGGTCTCGGGGTCCCTACTGAGTAGCGTATACTCACCCCTGCACGGGCTATACCCGCACTACGTTGTGTTGGATGCAGACGATGGACATCGATGATCGTGGTGGAGGCTAGTGGAGCAGTCGGTACCTGGAGGTGGACCACTGGGCGAGACGTACACGGAGTGGAAAACTGGACCCGAGGAGCTGAGGGGGCTATCTGTACCCACCCTTCAGGTGGGAGTACCTGTGGATGGCTTGACGTTGATGCTTAATTTCAGTTTCTGTACTTTCTTTCCAGTTTTACTTTACTTTCAGTTTGGGTTTGTATTCTGGCCCATTTACTTTCCACACTTACTTGTACTCAGTTTACTTACTGTTTACTTCTACTAGCTTACTCAGTGGTGTTTGTTTACTTTTAAATGGAATGCCTTCCCTTTTTGTTGGGATATACGCCTTGGTGCTGGTCGCCAACCCCTAGCCTATGGAAGGCAGGCTTGGGTAGTCACGACATGGGCCCCGAGGATGGGTCGTGACAACCGGAATCAAGCGAGCTTAGTGCGGGAACCCTGTAGTTGGCTTTAACATGAGAATGGGATCCTATGTGGTTCTGTGCTTTGGGATCCTTTTTGGGTGTATGTTCGAGAGTCTCACATGGATCCGCTCTAGGAATCCACGTGGGAATACTCTAGGATCCCACGTGGGTCTTCTATACTAGTATCCTATGTGGGTCTGATGATGTACTAGGATCCTATGTGGGTCTGATGATTTAGGATCCTACGTGGGTCTTCCTCTTAAAAGATTAAGATGATTCAGTTGTTGCATCTAATCATCTTTACTACCATACCTACGTTATACCTGGTGTGAGTTGAGTCTTTACCTTGTGGTAATCTTTTCTGTGGCGTACCTATGTGGTACTCACCTTCGTGTTGATACCTTTGTGGTATTCTTATGTGTGTCGTTACCTATATGGTACTTACCTTTGTGGTGTTACCTTTGCGGTACTTACCTTGGTGGTGTTACCTTTGTGGTACTTACCTTTGTGGTGTTACCTTCATGGTAATCTTTCCTTCATGGAACAATTTTACTTTCTCTAAGGATTTGAGCCTTGAGTTTCCTCATGAATGAGAGGGGTATACTTGATAACTTAGGTATATGTATGGTCATATACCTAAGTAAGGTTTACAGTTGTTTACATGCTTGTGGTTTATCCATTGTGTATTTTTTGAGACCTTTGAGGGTCTCGGGGTCCCTACTGAGTATCGTTATACTCACCCCTGCACGGGCTACACCCGCACTTGTTGTGTTTGGTGCAGACGACAAACAATGCTGACTGAGGACGAGAGTAATAGTAATGGAGGAATCTCGGAGGTGGAAATTAGACAAGGCGTGCCACATAGACGGCCGTTCGAGAGCTGTACCTACCCTTTAGGTAGGATCTGTGGCAAGTGTCCATAGGAGATGTTTCAGTTTACTTGTAGTTTCAGTTTTCTTGTACTTTCCAGTTGGGATTGTATTCTAGCCCCTTTTTTATTAATTTATAGTTTACACATGTTCGTATCTTGTTGTGTTCTTGGTTGAGTGTGTTTATAGGATATAAAGGCAATGCCTTCCCAGTTTTAGGGAATGCGCCTTTCAGTGCTAGTTTCCATCCCCCGACCTATGGAAGGCGGACTTGGGGTAGTCACGACATGGGCCCCAGGGGACGGGTCGTGACAAAAATAATTATGTTTTGAGATTATAAATGTCATACATGAATTTTTTAGACGTATTTGACTATTTTTTATTCTTTATAATTATTTTTTATAACTTATCTTTTTCGTATGATATTTTTTAATCTCAAGGTAATCAATAGTGTCAAAATTAACATTATTGATATTTTAAAATAAATAATATTCTATTAAAGGATGTATTTTTTCATAAAATATAAATAGTGTCCAACTATTTGGGATAAGTCCAAAAAATTTATCAATGACTCATTAATTGGTCTTTTTTCTTTTTATAGTAATCATATTAACCATAATAGTGTAAATTAAAAGATATGAGAGTAAGAATTAAAAAGGTTAAATAAGAGTTAAAACAAAACAATAAGGATTAAGAAATAATCAAAACATGTATAATTTTAATTATTTGAATTTATTAACAATAAAAGACATCATATATTTTAAACTAATAACTTTATATCCATTTAGATTATAAAATTAATCAATATTAATTTAATAATTGGAAGAATTATAAGAGTTCCCCTCCCCACTCCTATGAAAAGGGCACCCATTATTATCTTTTCTTCAGAACTAAAAAAATAATTTAGTTAGAACAAGATCTACCATAATATATTCTTTTAATACCTCCCCATATTCCATATTCCTTATTTTAGTCATTACAACCTCCTGAGAGTTGTTAAGGTGTTATTCAAAGGAGATCATTTGAAGAAGAGGTATCATTTTTAATAAAGTTTTTAAATTTTTTTTCTTCATCTTATTCCTTAAAACATTCTTCCAACTTGATAAAATAATAAATATATTATGATAAATATACTGATATTTTATTATGTCAATATCATTACTTAAATCTGTATCTACTTCCATTAAATGGGAAAACAATTAATTGTTTGTGTGTATGGCAGATTACCATCTCATGAACCAATATAATTGATTTCCATCACCATATATAAAGACTGGTCATAATGATGGAATTAATGTTTATATATGTAATTTATGACATATTTACCAATATTTAAGATTAATATATCATTTACAATCTTATCTTTTAACGTACATAAAAATGATAACATTGTTCGTGCCTACATGTGAACCTTTACCTCAACAAAGTGATGCGATTATTTTTTCATCACCACATCACTTGGATGATATATATAAGTATAATTAAATGATTAATATGATATTAATGATTTTATTATAATTACCTAAAAATAAAATAATACTTACCCTCTTTCCATAATGATTATTGAATAATGTAAATGTTACTTGTTAGGACCAATAGGGGCCTATATACCCGGAGAGGGGGGGGGGAATCAGAGTATGGATATTCTTTTTCGAAATACTTCCTGCCCCACTGGATTTTGACCTCTTTATTACAAGGGTCTCTTTGTTTGCTCTTGTGTGTTTATTGTGACCACTTATTTTCTTATTTATCTGATGATGATGCTTTAAATGCAATGCAGGGATGCAACCATGCAGACAAAGAGATTTTTACTTGGTTCACCCTCACTGGGCTATGTCCAAGGAGCATATAACGGCGATGTGCCGCTATACCAAATCCACTAAGGCTCACTGCCAATAATGTCCGGGCTAGATCACTTCTATGGCCAGGCTCACTGCCTTTACAAAGTTTAGGGTCATCTCACTTCTTCCCAAGGGTCACTCCCTATTCCTCTCTCTTTGGCTCACTGCCGGTAGAAAGGATAACCTTCTTTCTCTTCCTTGGCTTACTTCACTTGGAAGGGATCCACTCACATTTTATAGAACTCTAGGTCTATTCATTTGCATGAAAAAATGCATCCTCAATTTTTTATAGATGCTATGTTAAAGTCCAACTTTCATCCACTGATGAATACCCATTTGCCTCTGAAACACTGGGAAACTACCTTTGAAAACACCTTTGCAAAGCACCCTACTTCGCGAGGCTCCCAATTTCGCGAAGCTCAAACAAGCCTTCACAAAGATCCAGCCTTTTCACGAAGCACTCTCGCAAAGCTCGATCCTTCGCAATTCTTAGGCCGTTGCGGAGCTTCTGCCTCTTCGTGAAGCACACTCCTTAGAGAACACGGCCTCGCGAAGCGCACTGCCTTTTTCAGTGCAAGATTAGCCACTACGAAGCACCTCTCTTTCGCGAAGAACACTATCTTTGTGAACCACCTTCGCGAAATGAGAGAAAAGCATTTTCTTTGGAATCTATATCCCCTTATCTCGAGGGGGTCGGCCTCTATTTATAGGCAATTCCACCGACCCTCGACCCTTCCACGTGAAGTCAGCACCACGTCATCGCCTATCGCGAAGCTCCAAAGTTTCCGCCGGAATTCTGTCAAAACCGTGAAGAACCACGGAAATTTTACGATCATGGAGCTCATCGTAATCACGGAGCATGTCGTAATCGCAGAGCATCACCATAAATATTATTTCGTGCCTTCTCCGCAAAGCTCCCTTGAAAATCCCTTCACCGCCGCGATGTTCTTCAACTCTGCCATTCGCGAAGCTTTGACGTAATCACGAAGAATCACCGCCATCATTCTTCTGGTCTTTGCGAACTCCAAACCATGAAGCCTCTCTTCGCAAAATTCATGCCTTTGCCATATTAAGTTATTATCTTCATGAAAATCAACTTTTCGTGATGCTCACCAACCTCCAAATGTTGGACCCCAAAAATTTGGCAATCAATGGAAAACAACGCCACCCAGTACTACTCTTTTGTACCACCTCCAGATCAACCCTCCCTTTTTCATTGTTATTTTTTCAACATGGATTGTCAACAACTTCTTTGGAACTCGACAATTCATCATGGAAACCTGCTTTGTTAATAAACACAATCTAACCAAAAATACTACAATGTTACCTTGAGGGATTTTATCCCAAAAATATCCTCCTTTGGGTTTGTTGACAACAGTTCACAACTCTTCTCAGAAATATTTTCTGCACTTTGAAACCTCACTAAGTCTCCTTCCAACATCTACCACCATTTGCCTCTTGCGATTCATAAAGAATTCAAGGATTCACTCACCATATACTCTAAGCCCACATGAGCAATGCTCGACGTGAGAAACAAGAGTAGTATGAAAAGTTCATCAATGAATCACTTCATGTCACACACCAATTGTCGATTCCAAACTGATACCAATTGAAAAATTGATACCAATTGTTGAACCATACCGATACCAATTGGTGATAGCTGGAAACCTTCTCTCACCCTTCCAAAATCACTATTCTGCTTTTATCAAGATCCCCAGCTGTCATGATATCTAATCTTTGATCAATCACTTCTAGCATCGTCAAATTTGATACTCTCCCCCTATCTCATTGCACTCCCCCTATATCGCTGCTCCACCTGTCATCTTCTCCCCATATCATTCATGATTTATCAAATAGCCACACTCACTCCCCCTTGAAAAATTACTATTTCTCCCCCTTTGTCAACGAACCCAAAGGGAACTCTTCTACAGTCTGTAATAGGGGAAAACACATCATACCTCGGGGAGAGGGGGGTCCCACATCAACACTTTATCAAGTACAGGGAGTTGACTGGACTCCCAGAGCCAGTTGATTCCTTTCAAACGCTTATTTGGGTAAGGACATTGTCAGAATGCCTGCAACCTGTTGTTCTGTAGGCACATACTCCAAGTTCACAATTCCTTGCTAAACCTTCTCCTGGATAAAAGGATATTTTATCTCAATGTGCTTTGTCCTTGAGTGATGGACTAGTTTTTTTCTGAGATTTATAGCACTTGAGTTATCGCACTGGATTCCGATCAAAGACTTCACTTCAACGCCCATATCATCATGTTGCTGTTTCATACACAATAACTATGTGCAAGCTTGAGTGGCAACAATGTACTCAGCTTCTGCGGTGCTCAATGAAATGAAATCAAGCTTCTTGTTGAGACAAGAAACACATAGTCCGCAAAGTTAGAAAGCACCTCTTGACGTTGACTTCCTATCATCTGCTGAACCGGCCCAATCTGCATCATTATATCCCAATAATTCCGACTAATATTTTCAATTATACATAAAGCTGAAGTCCACTGTCCCCTTGATATAATGAATTATTCTATTCACTACAATCATGTGGCTTTCCATGGGATTGCTCTGATATCTTGCTGCTTGGCATGTGGCGAATACAATGTCAGGACTTATTGTAGTTAAGTATAAAAAACTTCTAATGATTTTCTTGTATTCTATGATATCTACTAGTTTTCCATCCTCATCTTTGGACAATTTCATCCGAGTAGCTACCAGAGTCTTCATCTCCTTGGAATTTTCCACTCCAAATATTTTCAAAACCTCCTTGGCATATTTGGATTGTGAAATGAATGTTCTAGCCCCTCCTTGTGTCACCTATAGACCAAGGAAAAATGTTAGATCTCCAATCATTGTCATTTCGAACTCACTTTTCACGAATTCAGAAAATAGTCTGCACTGAGCTTCATCTGATCCTCCAAATATTATGTCGTCGACATAAACCAAGACCATCATCCTTTGATTAATTTTTGTTGTTGAAATAGAGATTGTAATTAACTCCCCCATGCTAGAAACTAAGCTTATTCATGTACTGATCAAGCCTTGAGTACCATGCTCTTGGTGCTTGTTTCAGCCCATATAACGCCTTCTTCAGCCTGTAAGCTTTATTCTAATCCTCATGATAAAGAAACCCATCTAAATCCTCAAAGTACACCTCTTCTTCTAGAAACCCATTCAGAAATGCATATTTGACGTCCATCTGGAACACTTTGAACTTTTTTTGCATTGTTAGGGATAAAAGTAATCTGATTGTTTCCATCCTTGAAACCAATGAAAATGTCTCATCAACATCAATACCCTCTCTTTGGGAGTATGCTTTTCACACTGGTCATGACCTTTTTTCAAATCAATGTTCCATATTCATTCATCTTATTACGAAAGACCCATTTAGTCCCGATGATGTTCTTATCTGCTGGCCTTGAAACAATCTCCCATGTCTAATTCATTTCTAAATCAGAATCAGCCACTTATGCGCCCCCTGTGTTTCTTTCTTCATTAACACTTTCATCAAGAAATTTCTCACTATTTCATTGTTCAGTGGCTTCATTTATTTTAGCTACTTTTCTGAGCTTATTGTTGAGACATGGTTGATACTCTCTTGTAGCTTCTTAGTATCCTGAAAGCTGTTAGCTAATATTACTTGTCAGAACAAAATAGATAAGCATCAGATGAATGATTATTGTTGCTTCTCCCTGTGTTTCTTTCTTCCCTCGATAGGAAACACCTGATCTGAGTCATCAAATTATTTCTTTCATGTATCTTGCATCTAATTTTGTTATTGAATGCTCCCCCTATGTTATGCAACACTTCCTAGGGTTAGGCCCACTATTTAGACCCATTACCATTCTTCTCCTCATGAATCATTTATACCAATCTGGAACTTTGCATTGAGCCATTAACAAAATATCTAAGCCTATTGAGTTGAATCTCCTTGTAGGAAACACGAGACAAGGTTAATAACACAATCACTTCTTATTGTGCTCTATGGCTCCCTTTCTTCTTCAACTATAGTTCCTGATTTGAATCAATTGAAACTCTGGAGCATATCACTTCTCCACTTTGCATCCTTAGATTCCACTTCCCATTTGATTGTATCTCCCTAAAATATGAAACACATGAATAATCAGTTAATATCATTTATCTACACAGGGAGAGGGAAATGTTTCTCGAATCCTCAAGAAGAGGATTGTGGTTGATCCTGATAGGGCAACCCTTTGATTCTTTCTTATAGAGCATATCAATCTTTCCTTGATTCTTCTAGCTTCCTAGCCAACTTCAACTGCTCTGGCCATATGACTAAGAATTCTTTACCTCCATGGTGAGTCTTTTTCAGATATGATGATTTTGCAGGCCTGGACTTTCCCACTGGTTGGGGTTTAAACCCAATAGTACACATTTCCATCTTTGATGTTCCACTAAAATTATATTTCCCTTGATTTATTCTCTGAGCAGTAATATCTCTTCTTGTCATCATCCCCAGCTCTTTCCTCCATTGTAGGGATCTTCTTCTTTCCTCCTCTTCTTGTTGTTGCACAAGACTTGCAAATTTTTCAATGAATTATTTGTTCATCATTATTTTTCTAGATATCTATGTCACCAAGCTCTTTTTCACCAGTGGTGAGTCCCCCACGAATCCTGCATTCTTCTTACTCACAGTTGGAGCATTTCCTCCCTTTTGCCTCCATATTTGTTCTTGTTATTTCTTGGAGAGCAGTTGTGAGTATGATAGAGGAGATGAATAATACACCTTTATTTCAACTCCACATGATTACCATGAGACTCTAAGTCTATTTTTCAACTTACCACTTTTTCTCTCATTGTAGGATATCTCATTGTACACCGCTGTAGTCGAGAATCTATTTTCGATCCCCTTTTCCTTTCTAGTTTTATTCTTGATGCACTGTCTTGCCAAATGCCCATAATCAGAACATATAGAACATTTTCCATTAAATTCATACCAAATTTCATCATTTCTCTATCGATATGTTGATTCATCTTGACTTCTTCCTCTAACATTGACCTCATGAGCTTCCTCCACATACTCATGGTGTGTCCCATTCTTTCACAATAATAGCATCTAAAGAATGCTTTCCTCTGAGAAAATCTTCTCTCTGATTTCTCATGATGCTTCTTCTTATTCTCAGATTTATTAATTATTCTGTTTTCACAGCTTGAAATGTATTCTAGAGCCTCTGAACAGATGCTTGACATGTGGCCATGAATCCCACAGAAATAGCACAAATCGTCACAACTTCGTGTAACTGTCCTCTTAGGCCTTTCTCTAGTACCTAGATGATTTTCTCCACTTCTAGAACTATTCAATACTCACTTTCTATCATGAATTGGAGTTGATTCATCAAATTCAATACCAGTCTTTCCCAAACTATATGGTCTTTGATCTAAGAGAATATTCTGTTGTTTCTCTTCAGAAATATCATATTTGTTCTTCATGTTTTCATCACTTGTTGAAGGGTAATCAAATAGTAAGTGTAGTGCATCCTTCAACATGGGCCTATCATTGGATTTAGATTTCTCCATTTCTTTCTTTAGAGATTCTATTTCCTCCACAAGTTTCTGAATCTTTTTATCTCTTGATTCAAGTTGAGCATCAAGTTCTCTATTGATAAGCTTTCCTCTACTCATCTCATCTTCCAATTCATGTGTTAGCTTATCAACCATTTCACTTTTCTCGTTTACTTTCAATTTTTCCTCAGCAGCAGATTCAGAGATGGATGCAATCTCTTGTTGTAGTCTTTGATTCTTCTAAACTAGCTCAGATAGCTGTGTAGAAAGATCATCATTTCTGGCTTTCAGATTCTGGATTTCAGTTGTGTCCAGATTTTTTCCCTTAACATCAGCTTTGAGTTTTTCTTTCTTTATAGACAGCTTTTTCACTTCTTCGGAATGACAATAATTATTCTCCCTTAGATTAGTGGCCACATCAATAAGCCTATGATTTAATCCTCTTAGATTGTTAACCTCAATTTCCATTTCTTGGATCCTCATTTGTTTAGATTTCATCTATTCATCCAATTTCTGATCCGGTTCCTTTGCCTTGTGGAAAACTTCCACATTTCAACTTCCTGGAGTTTCTTCATCATCGGTAGTTCCAATATCACTTGGCATGTCAGGTTCTTCACTCATTCCTTCAGCATCATTGAATGAGTATGAATTCACACTTTACAATATGTCCAAATCAGCATTTGGTTCACTTCTAGATTCGTTTAACTGAATCACACTCTTTCCACAGACAGTTCTGCACTAAGGGATACCACCCGAATTTTGCTTCTTCTTTGATGTTCTACCCTTTTCCATGGAACACTAAGATAAGAGTATACTGAGTCTTTAACCACACAGATCGATTGAACCAAGATAGAAGAAACAAATCTGATAAAATAAACCTACCCTCTGATACCAATTGTTAGGACCAATAGGGGCCTACATACCCTGAGAGGGGGGGGTGAATCAGGGTATGGATATTCTTTTTTGAAATTCTTCCTACCCAACTGGATCTTGACCTTTTTATTACAAGGGTCTCTTTGTTTGCTCTTGTGTGTTTATTATGACCACTTCTTTTCTTCTTTATTTGATGATGATGCTTTAAATGAAATGCAGGGACGCAACCAGGAACACATAGATTTTTACTTGGTTCACCCTCACTAGGCTACGTCCTAGGAGCATGTAACGACGATGTGCCTCTATACCGAATCCAATAAGGCTCACTGCCAATAATGTTCGGGCTAGATCACTTCTCTGCCCAGGCTCACTGCCTTTACAAAGTTTAGGGTCAGCTCACTGCTTCCCAAGGGTCACTCCATATTCCTCTCTCTTTGGCTCACTAATGGTAGAAAAGATATCCTTCTTCCACTTCCTTGGCTTACTGCACTTGGAAGGGATCCAATCACAGTTTATAGACCTGTAGGTCCCTTAATTTGCAAGAAATGATGCATCCTCAACTGTTGATAGATGATCTGTTAAAGTCAACTTTCATCCAATGATGAATACCCCTTTGCCTCTGAAACACTGGGCAACTACCTTTGAAAACACCTTTGCAAAGCACCCTACTTCGCAAGGCTCCCAATTTCACGAAGCTCAAACAAGCCTTCATGAAGATCCTACATTTTTGCGAAGCACTCTCACAAATCACTCTCGCGAAGCTCAAGACTTTGCAATGCTTAGGCCGTCTCGGAGCTCTTGCCTCTTCGCGAAACACACTCCATATAGAACACAGCCTCATGAAATGCACAGCCTTTCGCAGAGCTAGATTAGCCACCACGAAGCACCTCTCTTTCGTGAAGAACACTATCTTTGCGAACCACCTTCGTGAACGAGAGCAAATGATTTTATTTGGAAGATCTCTCTTCTTCTCTTGAGGGGTTCAATGTCTATTTATAGGAAATTCCACTCACCCTCAACCCTTCCGTGCGAAGTCAGCGCCACGTCATCACCTATCGCAAAACTCTAAAGTTTCTACCGAAATTCTGTCATTATCGCGGAGCACCACAGAAATTTTCCGATCACGGAGCTTGTCGTAATCACGAAACATGTCGTAATCATGGAGCATGACCATCAACATTATTTTGCGCCTTCACCATGAAGCTCCCTCACAAATCCCTTCACCATCGCGATACTCTTCAACTCTACCGTTCGCGAATCTTTGATGTAATCACGAAGAATCACTGCCATCATTCTGCTGGTCTTCGCGAATTCCAAATCATGAAGCCTCTCTTCGCGAAATTCATGCCTTTTCTGTATTACAAATATGATCTTCATGGAAATACACTTTTCACGATTCTCACCAACCTCCAAATTTTGGACCCCAAAAATTTGGCAAACACTGGAAAACGACGCCACCTTATACTACTCTTTTGTACCACCTCCAAATCATCCTTTCATTTTTCATCATTCTTCTGTCAACATGGATTGTCAAAAACTTCTTTGGAACTTGACAATTCTTCATGGAATCCTGCTTTGTGAACAAACACAATCAACCCAAAAATTCTACAATGTTACCTTGAGGGATTTTTGGCCAATAATGTCCCCCTTTGGGTTTGTTGAAAACTCTTCACAACTCTTCTCAGAAAGATTTTCTGCACTTTTACACCTCACTGAGTCTCCTTCCAACATCTACCACCATTTGCCTCTTGCGATTCAGAAAGAATTCAAGGATTCACTCACCATATACTCTAAGCCCACATGAGCAATGCTCGGCGTGAGAAACAAGAGTAGTATGAAAAGTTAATCAATGAATCACTTCATTTCACACACCAATTGTCGATTCCAAACAGATACCAATTGTTGAACCACACCGATACCAATTGGTGATAGCTGGAAACCTTCTCCTACCATTCCGAACTCGCTATTCTGCTTTTTTCACGATCCTCAGCTGTCGTGATATCTAGTCTTTGATCGATCACTTATAGCATCGTCAGATTTGATACTCTCCCCCTATCTCATTGCACTCCCACTATCTTGCTGCTCCACCTATCTGCTTCTCCCCATATCATTCATGATTTCTTAAATAGCCACACTCACTCCCCCTTGAACAATTACTGTTTTCTCCCCCTTTTTCAACGAACCCAAAGGGAACTCCTCTACAGTCTATAATAGGGGAAAATACATCATACCTTAGGAAGAGAGGGGGGGGGGGGTCCCACATCCACAATTTCTCAAGTGCGGGGAGTCGACTGGACTCCCAGAGCCAGTCGATGCCTTTCAATCACTTCCTTGGGTAAGGCCTTTGTCATAATGTATGCAAGTTGTAGTTCTGTAGGCACATACTCCAACTTCACAATTCCTTGATGAACCTTTTCCTTGATAAAATTATATTTTATGTCAATGTGCTTTGTCCTTGAGTGGTGGACTGGATTTTTTCTGAGATTTATAGCACCTGAGTTATCGCACTGGATTCCGATCAGAGACTTCATTTCAACGCCCATATCATCAAGCTACTGTTTCATCCATAATAACTATGTGAAAGCTTGAGTGGTAGAAATGTACTCAGCTTCTGTGGTGCTCAATGAAATGAAATCATGCTTCTTTCTGAGCCAAGAAACACACAGTCCGCCAAGGTAGAAAGCACCTCCTGACATTGACTTCCTGTTATCTGCTGAACCAGTCCAATCTGCATCAGTATATCCCAATAATTCTGACTGAGATTTTCCATTATACATAAAGCCTAAGTCCATTGTGCCCTTGATATACCGAAGTATTCTTTTCCCTACAGGCATGTGGCTTTCCATGGGATTACTCTTATATATTGCTTCTTGGCATGTGGCGAATACAATGTCAGGCCTTGTTGCACTCAAGTATAACAAACTTCAAATGATTTTCCTGTATTCTATGATATCTACTGCCTTGCCATCCTCATCTTTGTACAATTTCATCCGGGTAGCTACCAGAGTCTTCATCTCCTTGGAATCTTTGTTTCCAAATCTTTTCAAAACCTCCTTGGAATATTTGGATTGTGAAATGAATGTTCCAGCCCTTCCTTGTGTCACCTGTAGACCAAGGAAAAATGTTAGATCTCCAATCATTGAAATTTCAAACTCACTTTTCACGAATTCGGAAAATAGTCTGCACTGAGCTTCATCTGATCCTCCAAATATTATATCATTAACATAAACCAAGACCATCATCCTTTGATTACTGTTGTTGTTGAAATAGAGATGTTAATTAACTCCCCCACGCTGGAAACCAAGTTTCTTGAAGTATGATCAAGGCTTGAGTACCATTATCTTGGTGCTTGTTTCAGCCCATATAATGCATTCTTTAGCCTGAAAACTTTATTCTCATCCTCATGAATAAGAAACCCATATGGCTTCTCAAAGTACACCTCTTCTTCCTGAAACCCAATAAGAAATGCAGATTTGACGTCCATCTAGAATACTTTGAACTTTCTTTGCACTGCTAGGGCTAAAAATACTCTGATTGTTTCTATCCTTTCAACCAGTGAAAATGTATCATCAACATCAATACCCTCTCTTTGGGAGAATGCGTTGCACACCAGTCATGCCCTTTTTTTCAAATCACTGGGCCATATTCGTTCATCTTATTGCGAAAGACCCATTTATCCCTGATGATGTTCTTATCTTCTGGCCTCAAAATAATCTCCCACATCTAATTCTTTTCTAAATCAGCATCAGTCACTTATGCTCCCCCTGTGTTGCTTTCTTCATTAACAAATTCATCAGGAAATTTCTCACTATTTAATTGTTAAGTGTCTTCATTTCTTTGAGCTACTTTTCTAAGCTTATTGTTGAGAGAGGGTTGATACTCTCTTGCAGCTTCTTGGTATCCTAAAAGTTGTCAGAAAATACCACTTGTTAGAACAAAATAGATAAGCATGAGATGAATGATTATTGTTGCTTCTCCCTGTGTTTCATTCTTCCCTCGATAGGCAACACCTAAGCTGAGTCATCCAATTATTTCATTCATTTCTCTTACATCTGATTTTTTTATTGAATGCTCCCACTATGTTATGGAACACTTCTTAGGGTTAGGCCCACTATTTAGACGCATTACCATTCTTCTCCTCATTAATCATTTATACCAATCTAGTACTTGTCATTGATCAATTAACAAAATCTCTAAGCCTACTGAGTTGAATCTCCTTTTTGGATACATGATACAAAGTTAATAACAAAATCACTTCTTATTGTGCTCTATTGCTCCCTTTCTTCTTCAACTCTGGTTCCTGATTTGAATAAATTGAAACTCTGGAATATATCACTTCTCCACTTTGCATCCTTATATGCCACTTCCCCTTGGATTGTATCTCCCTAAAACCTGAAACACATGAATCATCAGTTAATAGCATTTATCTACATAGGGAGAGGGGATGTTTCTAGAATCCTCATGAAGAGGATTGTGGTTTATCCTGATGGGTCAAACCCTTGATTTTTTCTTGCAGATCATGACACTCTTTCCTTGCTTATTCTAGCTGCCTAGACAACTTCAACTACTCTGGCCATATGACTAAGCATTCATTACCTGCATTCTGAGTCTTTTTCTGATATGATGATTCTGCAGGCCTGGCATTTCTCACCGGTTGGGGTTTAAAACCACTAGTACACATTTCCGTCTTTGATGTTCCTCCAAAATTATATTTCCCTTGATTTCTTCTCTGATGAGGAATATCTCTTCTTGTCATCATCCCTAGCTCCTTCCTCCATTATAGGTATCTTCTTATTTCCTCCACTTCTTGTTGTGGCACAAGACTTGCAAATTATTCAATACATTCTTTGTTTATCTTTCATTTTTCAGATATCTAAGTCACCACTCTTTTTCACTGGTGGTGAGTCTCCCACTAAACCTGCATTCTTCTTACTCAGAGCTGTAGAATTTCCTCCCTTTTTCCTCCATATTTGTTCATGTTCTTTCTTGGAGAGTGGTTGTGATTATGATAGAGGAGATGACTGATACACCATTCATTTAGCTCCACATGATTCCCCTGAGACTCTAAGCCTATTCTTCAACTTACCACTTTGTCTCTCATTTCAGGATCTCTCATTGTACACCACTGCAGTCGAGAATCTATTTTCGATCCCCTTTTCCTTTCCTGTTTTCTTCTTGCTGCACTATCTTTCCAAATTTCCATAATCAGAACATATAAAACATTTTCCATTAAAGGAATACCAAATTTCATCATTTCTCTATCGAGATGTTGATGCATCTTGAGTTCTTCCTCTGACATTGACCTCCTGAGCTTCCTAACACATACTCATGGTGTGTCTCATTCTTCCACAATAATAGCATCTAAAGAATGATTTCCTCTAAGAGACTCTTCTCTCTGATTTCTCATGATGATTCTTCATATTCTCAGGTTTAGTAGTGATTCTATTTTCACAGCCTGAAATGTATTCTAGAGCCTCTGAATACAAGCTTGACGTGTGGCCATGAATCCCACAGAAATAGCACATGTCATCACTACTTCTTGTATCTGTCCTCTTAGGCCTTTCTCCAGTACCTAGAGGATTTTCTCCACTTTTAGAACTATTCACTCCTCTCTTTCTATCATAAATTGGAGGTGATTCATCAAATCCAATACTAGTTTTTTCCAAACTGTATGGTCTTTGAGCTGAGAGAATATTTTGTTGTGTCTCTTCAAAAATAGCATGTTTTTTCTTCATGTTTTCATCACTTGTTGAAGGGTAATAAAATAGTAATTGTAGTGCATCCTTCAACTTGGGCCTGTCATTGGATTTAGATTTCTCCATTTCTTTCCTGACAGATTCTATTTCCTCCACAAGTTTCCGAATCATTTTATCTCTTGATTCAAGTTGATCATCAAGTTCTCTCTTGATAAGCTTTCCTATACACATCTCATCTTCCAATTCATGTGTCAGCTTATCCACCATTTCACTTTCCTCCTTTACTTTCAATTTTTCCTCAGCAGCAGATTCAGAGATGGATGCAATCTCTTGTTGTAGTCTTTGATTCTTCTAAACAAGCTCAGATAGCTATGTAGCAAGATTATCATTTCTGGCATTCATATTCTGGATTTCATTTGTGTCCATATTCTTTCCCTTAACATCAGATTTGAGTTTTTCTTTCTTTATAGCCTGCTTTTGTCGTTCTTCAGCTTGAAAATCATTCTTCTCCCTTAGATCAGTGGCCACATCAATAAGCCTTTGATTTAATCCTCTTAGCTTGTTAACCTCAATTTCCATTACTTGGATCTTCATTTCTTTAGATTTCATCTCTTCATCCAATTTTTTATCCGGTTCCTTTGCCTTGTGGACAACTTCCAATTTTCGATTTCTTGGAGTTTCTTCATCATCAGTAGTTCTAATATCACTTGGCATGTCAGGTTCTTCACTCATTCATTCAGTATCATTGAATGAGTATGAATTTTCACTGTACAATATATCCAAATCAACATTTGTTTAACTACTAGATTCCATTAAATGAATCACACTGTTTCCACAGACAGTTCTGCACTGATGGATACCACCCGACTTCTACTTCTTCTTTGAAGTTCTACCCTTTTCCATGGAACACTAAGATAAGAGTAGACTAAGTCTTTAACCACACAGATCGACTGAACCAAGATAGAACAAAAAAATCTTATAAAAGAAACCTACCCTATGATACCTATTGTTAGGACCAATAGGGTCCTATATACGCTGAGAGGGGGGTGGGGGGTGAATCAGGGTATGGTTATTCTTTTTTGAAATTCTTCCTGACCAACTGGATCTTGACCTCTTTATTACAAGGGTCTCTTTGTTTTCTCTTGTGTGTTTTTTATGACCACTTCTTTTCTTCTTTATCGGATGATGATGCTTAAATGCAATACAGGGACGCAACCAGGCAGACACATAGATTTTTACTTGGTTCACCCTCACTGGGATACGTCCAAGGAGCTTATAACGGCGATGTGCCGCTATACCAAATCCACTAAGGCTCACTGCCAATAATGTTCGGGCTAGATAACTTATATGCCTAGGCTCACTGCCTTTATAATGTTTAGGTTTAGCTCACTGATTCCCAAGGGTCACTCTATATTCCTCTCTCTTTGGCTCACTGCTGGTAGAAAGAATAACCGTCTTCCTCTTCCTTGGATTAATGCACTTGGAAGGGATCCACTCACAGTTTATAGACCTGTAGGTCACTTCATTTGCATGGAAAAATGTATCCTCAACTATTGATAGATTCTTTGTTAAAGTCCAACTTTCATCCACTGATGAATACCCTTTTGCCTCTGAAACACTGGGAAAATACATTTGAAAACACCTTTGCAAAGAACCCAACTTTGTGAGGCTCCCAATTTCGCGAACCTCAAACAAGCCTTCATGAAGCTCCTGACTTTTTGCGAAGAACTCTGACGAAGCTCAAGCCTTCGCAATGCATAGGCCGTCATGGAGCTCCTGCCTCTTCACGGAGCTAGATTAGCTACCGCGAAGTACCTCTCTTTCGCAAAGAACACTATCGTTGTGAACCACCTGCGCGAAATGAGAGAAAAGGATTTTCTTTGGAAGCTCTCTCTTCTTCTCTCGAGGGAGTCGGCCTCTATTTATAGGCAATTCCACCAACCCTCGACCCTTCCACATGAAGTCAGCGCCACGTCATCACCTATCGCGAAGCTCCGAAGTTTCTGCCAGAATTCTATCATTATCGCGAAGCACCACAACAATTTTCTGATCACAGAGCACATCGTAATAACAGAGCATGTCGTAATCTCGGAGCATCACCGTCAACATTATTTCTCACCTTGTCCATGAAGCTCCCTCTCAAATCCCTTCACCGCCGCGATGCGCTTCAACTCTGCCATTTGCGAAGCTTTGACGTAATCATGAAGGATCACCACAATCATTCTTCTGGTCTTCATGAATTCCAAACCATGAAGCCTCACTTCATGAAATTCATGCCTTTTCCATATTAAAATATGATCTTCATGGAAATCCACTTTTCACGATGCTCACCAACCTCCAAATTTTGGACCCC
Source organism: Viscum album (assembly GCA_963277665.1). Classification (NCBI taxonomy): domain Eukaryota; kingdom Viridiplantae; phylum Streptophyta; class Magnoliopsida; order Santalales; family Viscaceae; genus Viscum; species Viscum album. The sequence goes on along the minus strand of OY728131.1, from coordinate 1,529,167,613 downwards.
AAAAATTTGGCAAACACTGGAAAACAGCGCCACCTTGTACTACTCTTTTGTACCGCCTCCAAATCATCCTTTCCATTTTCATCATTCTTATGTCAACATGGATTGTCAACAACTTCTTTGGAACTCAACAATTCTTCATGGAAACCTTCTTTTTGAACAAATACAATCTATCCAAAAATACTACAATGTTACCTTGAGGGATTTTTTCCCAACATTACTCATGCGTACGTACGACTTACCGTCTCCATGAATATAAAAAAGTTCATTTTTTATAACCATACTTAATGGTTTGATTTAACGTATAATTTATTTTCTAATGTTATTATTATATCATTAATATTATTCTATATATGATCTACTAATTACTACTTTTCCTATAGACATTATACAAAATTCCTATCGGAATAAAGTACATAATATCATCAAACATTCGATGAGAACATAAATAAATAATTAATTAAAAAAAATTGATAACAAGTGATATAAAATTAATAAACATTAAAAATACTTTAAAATAAATAAATAATTATCATATGTTTATTATCTGGGATGATAAAGAAAATACATGACAAATCAGACTCAAGGTAAGGAATATTTTGATTTTATACACCAACTTTCTTTTATGAGGTATATATAGAAACACATTGAATATCATATCATTAACTTATTTATTATAATATTATTTAATGTTTGTTCTAAATTTTATCCTTTCATATAGATTTTTATTTAAATGTTACAAGTGTTATGGGACACATTGAATGTTTACATATTTAATTATCAAATATTTTTCTGTATATCAATATTATTGATATTAGATTACATATTTATTTGTATGGGTATAGAAGGATTATAAATGTAATTTTACATATAATTTTAATTTAATTCAATGGTTATAAAAATATATCTCTTTATGTGTTTTATAAGGAATGTTCTGAAAAATTATAGCAATGTAAGAGTTATATGGTAATGATGTCCCAAGTCACATAAGTGATTCTATATGTTTGATAATTATTTTTTTAAAAAATGATTTTAATGGGTTTTCATGATTTCAATTGACTAATGATTTAATTTCGTTATTTCCATTACTGGTATTTATGTGATCATACGATTTTTTAAAATTTTTTTCATTGGTCTTATGGTTTTTAAGGAAAAAGAATATTTCATGATGAAATTATTGAAGATGTGTCCAAAAAATAAATCTTGTTTTATTTTTAAAAGGGTTTAATTTGGTTTAAAAAATGAAAATTACGTATAATTTTATATTTTAATGTATGGGTTAACTATTTATGAGTATATCCTAGTTCTCTAAAACTCAATATCTAAATGATATTTGGGAAAATAAAGTGATTTTATGTTTTAAAATAAATATAATATTTAATGTTTATAAATGGGTACTTAAATAATCATTATAAAATACAATGGAAGGGAAAAAATAAATATGGTAGAGATCAAACATTCAGTAAGAGATATCAAAACAATGACTACAGTAGTTTTTTCACAAACATATGGAATATCAAGAATAAGGGAAAATATATATATTAAAATTACATGAATCCATATGGATTGACCATAAGACGCAAATAAACACATGTCATCTCAAAAGATAACACATTTACCATGGAATGAAAAAACAAAACATGAATGAAATAACATGAGACAAAGAGTGTAGGAAAGAAAATGAAAAAAATTACAAACATAAGTTTCCGCAATTTTTTTAAACTTTTAAACTGGCTACCCACCAACCTATTGACACATAAAATTTTGAAAAGAGTAAAGCACCATCACACTCACCCTTTTGTAAATCTAGGAAATCACAATCTTATTCCCATTTAAAATTATGATTAGATACAAACAACATCACAATCACCATTTTTGAACCAAGATACTTTCAAACCAATTAACATAACATTTTGATATCATGACATACAATCTTTTTCCCTAATATATTAGTGGATGATATATGGCTCACATGTATCATAATCAATAAATCTGTGTTCTACCTAAAAAAAATTCACTTTTAATATCATAAATAACATGTCAAACTAAAATGGTTTGTATAAAAAAAATGTAAAATCATCTAATTTTCATAAAGAACCCATTTAAAAAAAAGTGGGTTTCAAAAAACATCTAAAAGGATTAAAATAATATGATGAACTAAATCTTTTTTTTCCAAAAACTTGAAAACCCAAAATAATAACATAATAATATAAGGTGAATAGTGAATCATAACTACATTTGAGGTATAATTATTTTAATATAATGAAATCCAAATCATGTAAAGCGATTTTCGAAATCATTTTTAATTTATCTTTTTAAAAGTCTAAGTTATAGGTAACATTTCTAAAAGTATCATTTGTTTTAAGAATTATTAAAACAAAACCATTAATGAAAATGTAATGTTTTCTTATTTTTTACACAAATAAAAAAAGATAAGATTAATTAGAATATGATTTCATGGAAATAAGTAGTTGAAATAATAATTTGTATAACAAAATGAAAGGAGTGTGGGTTACCAAGTCCCTTAAATTTACCATTTTTTTCATATAATTTAATTGAAATTATGTATCCAAAATATAAAAAAATTAATTAATTATTTTATAAAATTGTTCTTTTACATGTAAATTTATACTCTTCCCTAATTAAAAAAATATTCATGTAATAGACAATCTTTGTCTCTTTTCAACATCGACTGTAAATAATCATGAATAATTTTTTAAGGTTCTCACAAGAGGGTCTGATTTTAATCTTCCACATAATAATATTAATTTAAATATAATTAATGGTTCCATAATTTAATTTTTATAAATAACTATAGTGTTATAATATAATTACATGTTAATTTTAGTCATATTTCATGATGTTGAAAATAATAATGAACTAGTTTTAGGTTATTTATCAATATCTATGGATTAACTTATAATGATCGTTACATATTATATTTTCCAAAAATCCATAATAATAATGTATATCATATATAATCATAAAATATTATAAAAATATCCTTGTTTTGAAGTGAATGAAAATGAAACACGTTTATTCATTTAGGCGATAGTCCACACAATTCATGATCCATGGTTTTATTTTTATTAATTTAAAAAGGTGACTTTGGTTAATTTTTTGTACAATTATTATAAAAATAGAATTAAATTAATTATAATTATTTTATCATTTTATTTTATTGAAATTAAAGGTTAATAATAATAAAAACCTCAAAAAGAAATAGAAAAGAGAAAGTTCGGGTAATGAATTATACCACGTTTCTTTGATTATCTCCTTTATGACATGTATTAATCTGTTGAGGGATGGGATTTTGAAAATAAAATAACCTCTTTATGATTTATTGTATTTTTTAGAGGAGTTTGTGAGAGAGTTTTCACCACAATATTGGGGGTTTTTCATGAGGGGAAGCGAGGAGAGGAATGGCCCTTTCATAAGTAAAAAATAATGAAATTTTGTTATGTGCGAAAAAAATTTCAATAATTGAAAATAAAATTTAATTAAACTTGCTCAAAACTGAGACATATTTGATTGAAAAAGAGGTAATTCTAATCTAAACTTCTTTAAATGAATTTAAAACATATTTTAATCATGTTATCCATTCCACCTCTACGTTAACTCATATTTTACCATTTTAGTTTTCACTAGAGTTACTAGTTTACAACTACATAATTTATCTATTATGAAAAAATAAAAATAGTACATATTATATAATTTGTAACTAATGATTTTAAAATATTAAATCCAATTTATTGATAAAATTTTCTAAGGTGATGAAAATTAATTTAAAAATTCTAAATGTGAAATGTATAGATTTTAATGAAGATATAAATTAAAATCTAAAATTTCAAATATGGGTTTGTAAATAGGAAAAATAAAAATTAGAAATTAAATTTTCTAAGTTATATTTTTACGTAGAAAAATAATTTATAGAAAAATAATTTGTAATTATATACTAATAAATGTAATAAATTTATGTTATTAGTAAAAACAATATTCATTATTATTCACCTAAAAATCATATGTTTCCGAAATATACGAAAAATTCATCTTAATATTATATTATTATTAAAAATCTAAATAAAATGATGTGATTTTTTTTCATAAATTTATAAAATTTCATAATTCAATATGTATATAAAATCACAAAATAAAGTAGAGAACTAATTATATTGGAAAATATATTTCTAAAAACATAATTATTATTTATTATTATTTGTTATCATTTTCTAAATAATTTATTAGAAATATATTATTAATATTTTTAATATATTTATTATTATTTAATAAAAAACATAGTTTCTAGAAATGAAAAACCAATTTTATATAAATGTATTTTTAAACATAAAATTTCATTCTTACTTGTTTTAGCTACACTAATTGAATATAATTAGTATTAAAATTATTCTTTATTATAATTGTAAAAGTATTTTTTATTCTAGTTAATCATATTCATACCTAAAAATTCAATAGATATGCTTTAATGTTCATATTTAATATTTAGTTCTTACTAAAAAATATTCATGGTTTTTTATTTTAGTTCTGCGTTTAATGATGAGAAGGCTTTAAAGAATGTTTTTATATAAGGAGGAAATAAATGGGCCATTAAAAATTCAATGAATTTTGTCTTAGAAAAAACAAATCCAAAGATATCATAAATTTTATATCATTATATTTTTTTCAAATATGATAGTTACAACCATTAAATATGAATACTCCCTTGGAATTTACAAAATTTTATAAGACTGTAAATTTCTTTGATGGATTATACATGAAATAAACAGGTGTTATGATACCACTTATTGTAAGTTGTAGTCCAACTATACGACATAATAGGGTTGAATTTTGATGACTTAAAAATTTATTATCATCACAAGTAAAACTAGACCCTTTCTGTGTGTTTTGAAAGACTCCTTGATTATTTCATAATATTCCCACAGAAGAACTACTGAATACAGAATAATAAAGAACCACAAACAAACACATTTGACTTGGTTTGCTGATACTAGGATACAACCAAGGAAAACATATCGATGATGAATTGATTTGAAAAATAATAAATAATTCACAACATTATTATTATTGTATTTAGGAAAAGTTAAATAATCATCAAAATTCAACCACATCTTTTACTCTTTCTCACATTAGATTCCCAGAGGGTTACAAAAAGATATAATGTTAATACACAGATTTAATACCTAAATAAAAAATAAAAATATAAAACCAAATAGTAATAGGTGTTCTCTATATTGATCTAAAACCTACTTATATATATTTTATAATATGCATATAAGCTCTTAGATTGAAAAACCATATATGTAGTGGAATTAAATCCATAAAAAATTATCCTCTTAATACTAGATATTAAATAAATAATTCCCCTTATTGTGTATAATTTTTTTCATTTAGATATCTTATTATACCTTTATCTAACATATATTATTCACTATAGTAGGTTACAATATATCCAACAGTAATTTAATTTCAATTTTAATAAACATATTTCACATAACTTTCAACTTCAGCTACTTTAATTTAATATATTGAGTTAATTCCAAGTGAGTATCCACCATTGAAATCAAAATTGGTAGTCAATGGATACTCAAAAAATTCCATAACTCACTATGAATTCCACGTTATAAACTATTTTCAAATTATACCATTTTCAAAAATCACAACATGACATATTATATTATGGTTTGACATTTTGGTTTCTTCTTGAAGTACCAGTCTCATTAGATCATGATAGAAAAATACATTCTATGATATTTATTTATGTTTATAAATATCTAATATATTGACATTCTCAGCCTCAAAAATTTTGTCATGTTCTAACAATAAAAATATGGTTCACTTGATCATAGTGTGACCATTTTATTACTATGTGATCACATTATTTATATTCTTTATCACAAAAAATATTTCTATATAGGCATATTTCATGGTTTAGATATCTTCAAATAAATAGAATTATTGAAATCCAGATATATCTCAACATGGTGTTCCCTTCATTCCATATAATTGACAATTTTTTATACATAAGAAATTCCAACCTAGTAACCAATAAATATTCCCTTCATGGAATGTTCATCATTATCCTGACATAAAGAAAAATAATTTTTAGAGATAAAATATTAAATAAGGGCCTGAACTATTATGTACTGGACATTTCCATTACACTATAACTTTACTCACAATCTAATTCCTATGTTCATTGTGTGATATATTTCCAAAAAAACAATATTTGTTCAATTTATCTGAAGTTAACACTAAAATTTTTCACACATTGAAAAATACTTAAAATTATTCCCAATGGACTTCTAATTTAAAATAAAATCAACATTACAACTTATAGTTACAAAACCATGGATTAAATTGGGTGGTAAGGCATAACATAGTTCCAGCACAAGGTGAAATAACATTAATTATTATGGTGTGAACATATTATCATTATTGGTATTATAATCCCTAGAACTCCATGGTGATTCAGTATAAAAACCACATAAATATTTTCTAAAATATCCTCTTTTATTTCCTTTAAAATTAGTAAAAAATGAAACTATTATTTCAATAAATCCACAGTGACCCAAAATAACATCCAATGAACTAAATATATGAAGAAACACCATAAAATATCTGTGGAAATAACCTCCCATATTTACTATTTAACATCTAAATGGTGTAACAAACCATCCATATCCAAATGGTAATTTTCACATATTGACTCACAAGACACCTTGATATAAACACAACAACTAATTTCTTTGTCCCAAACCACTAAAAATACATCATTAAAGTAAGATACATCATTAAGATACTTGTATATACTATTAATGATCAAATATGAAGCTAACTTATAAATAAAGTATTCATAATCTTAGGAATATATATATTCCCATAAAATAACACCAAATATTATTCATCTTCTATAAAAAAATCCGAATCATACTCATGAACTGTCCTATATATCCAAATCACTTTATTGTATCCAAACTGAGTCACCTTTACATTCCATAGTAATGAAGATGTTATGATCTAGTAATAGAGAAATTATACAACAAAAATATATTAAAAAATATATAATGATTCCAATAAGTCAATCACTTTACGTTACCCATATTCTAAGAAATCAACGTCACCATGTGACTTTAAAAAAATAATAAAAAAATCCATATTATCCCTTGGAGGGTTTTATTTGATCTCAATGTCATGATATTGGAGAAATGACGCCCATATTATCAATGATAAATTTAATTATTTCTAGTAAATGATATATCTTATACCCTCATCATTTAATAGACATCATAATTCAATATCATGAAATCAACTCACCCCATTGAATTGATGAAGAAAATCAACTGACCTAGAAAGAGTATAGAGATTATGAAACATTAACCAATTAAACCCCCAATAATATATACACAATACAAATATCCCATATAACTTATTTATAAAAATCAATAAAGTAGCCTATGGGGATACATTATGTTGAAGTAAAATTATATATAGAAATTCATATATTCTAATCCATGAATCAGAAATCACCACTGGTTAAAATGATAAACTATCAAAATATTAAGATAAATACCTATGAATAAATCTATTATAAACATAATCAGTATCTTATAGTGTAAAACTAAAATAACCTCTCAAAAAACATTAACCCAATCCTTCATAATATATTGAATCTATTCTGTATTAACACAAAACACACAAATCATAAAATTTTCCTACTAATCTATAATTATTTATAGATAAATTTTATTATACCCCAAAAAAATTCATTTATAAAAACACCAATTGATCACTATCAATGTATTTGAAAATAAATATCTATTCATATATATCTAAAATATATCCCACAATTAACAAATAATGAATTCTACTTATAAATTCATGTTATTTTATTCATAAAAATAATATATTCTGTAAATATTTTTCCATGATAATCATTTTAAAGTATTACCTTGTTCATCCTCCAACTGATGTAGAAAATTATAGAGGAACCTAAATATTTTCTATTTTATATCATATCCCATAAACATGGGAAGGGTTTTTAAAGGAATATGATTAACCAATATCAATAAAAACAGAAGCACCCGTGAAGAATATGAAAATTAAACTTCAGACGACCTTCAGTCCCTCCACCTATTGAACTTATATAGAAAATAGTCATCGTTTTCAAAATACTAACCCTCCTCCCCATCATCTATGATAACTATTATTACCTACTCTATGGCTAGATCTCTATCCATGAGGATGTTAATATTCAACCTAATGTTCTATCCTATTAGAATCCAACTCAAGTAATCACAACAGTAATCTAACTTGATATTTTTATTCAAACATATTTTGAGGACACAGAAGAAACCATTTTAATGGTCCATAAATATATTTTCCCTAATTAATCCTCCTATATATAATTTGAAAATATATACATATAGACTATATATGGACTATACTAACACAATCAATACATTGAATTCCCTGGTTTTCTCTAAACAGTTTTATACCACCCAAAAAAGATAAATGAGATCATATTGGATGCCAACTCCCACATCCATGGATAAACATAGATTAATTTGAAAATGATGGTCATCTACTCATTTTTTTTACTTTTATAATTTCCATATTGATAATTCTGAATAACATTTATCATATAGGATAGTAAAATTTGATTAAAAATTTCCTTCCCTAATAACCATATAAAAGAATGACTATAAAAGATACCCAACTTCATCAAGAATTTAACTATAAAATATTTTTCAATATTTCAAGAAGTTACATTCTTATCAATCATAAAAATTGGATAATAATAAAGAAACTAAATAAATATTAAATAAAAGTCACAAATAGTGTAACTCTCATACTAGATCTTTGTTACTTACTGTTTTTTATCTTGTAAATGATTTTCATATAATAATTACATTATAAAAATATAATAAATATGAGTTCCAATTATCATTGAAGTATAAAAATCTTCCAAAAGTAGTGTCAATATTTAAAAATAATAACTACTAACAGAATATATTGGTCATATTCACTCACAATCAACTAGAAAGAAACATCTTCCTCTTCCAAAATTTCTTTATATTTAGTATTTGATATTGATGAATTATATTATATTATATTATACTTCATGAAATCTATCACAACCATTTTACATTATAAAATTACCCACAGTCTTGTTCTATGATGCATAACCTAAATATATTACTATGAATCCTCAGGATAACATTTATGATAGAGAGATAAAAGTTGAACAACTTGAAGCTGATATACAATATTCTAGAAAAGGAAATATATAAGTAATAGGTAAAAATATAGTTACATAATTTACACTATGATGAAAGACATTCCATACACAACACAAAAAATAATAATAACCAAAAACTACATGATACATGAATATATTGAAATAAATATATCTTGATGATAATATACCAGATGGTTATTAATTTTATAAGGGGGGTTATCCTTTTCCTTTTAGATTCCAAATACTTGTTTTTATTGTGATAATTCTCTCTCTATATGATTTAAAATAAATTTACTTGGTTGAAATGTCATTGTAAAAAATTCAATAACTTTTCTCTCTGAAAATTGATCAGTAATATTGTTGGGAAATGAACAGAATCCACATACCTAAGGTAAAACATATTTCTCACTAACATTATTATCAAAAGATTCAATCAGTAAAACTTATATTTCTTTTATTTTGGATTCATGTAAAGTTGTTTAATTAGAAGTTCTTACCTCATAAATTTCTTTTTATAATCCCCTCTTATTCTAAATTTCTAGGAATTTTCTGTTATTTTTCAATCCATCACCAAGATTTGGTTGGTTATTTGTCACTAAAGTCTCCTTTGGATACTATATCCTAGAGGATACTATTATTTTCCAATGGATCATCATATAAAAACACAATGAATTGATGTTTTTCCACAAATTGATGAAATAATCTTGAAAAAATCATATTGAATATCTACAAACACTCATAAAAAGTTCTCTAAAAGATTCTTAGATAGTAAATAGACCCATAATTATTATTTTACATTAGGATTATAAGAATAATAATTCTAAATAATATTTTTTAATACCTTACCAATCATGTATCTCTATTATAATTTCATCCACTTGGCCATAACTATAGAAATTATATGTGGATGGAAGCTTGAACACACAAAATTGAATTCTTGAGTATGCCTATTTGAATTTTCACATGCAAGACCATGGAATATAGGTTGCACAAGAACTATTTTAACATGAAATTCAAAGTAATTTTTAAATGTGGGAACTATGATTTTAATTTTTGATTGTTGAATTTGAGGAACATATGTCCCTTAGAGTCTGGTTTGGGTTCATTTCAACGATTGCAGGTTAGAGAGAACACTTGAAGTTTCAATTGAGTCCTCAAGATTTATATCAATAATGTTATTATCATTCTCATGTCTAGTTGAAAAATTTATTTCTATTTCAGGATCAATAGTGAATAATCCATATTTAGAAGTTCTACCCATAAAAATTATAAGTTATATCAAGACTACCTCCCTGACAATGATACCATGTTCGGAAACAAACCGATAGTGGGGTGAAAAAAATTATTAATTTATTTAGATAAGGAATATAATAGTGGTAGAAACCTAGTTTAGATCCATGAAGTAATTCCCTATATATTTTACACTGGGGTAAAAGAATTAATGTAAGGTTGATTTATTTTACTAGATCACAATGAATCAAGGGATTAATAAGAAAATGATAAAAGAAAAGTGGTAAAGTTATAAAAATATTCCAATTTATATTAATATTATATTTATAAATAAATCTATTTCCCTTGATAAATGATTTAAAGAATGGTTTCACAGAAAATTCACATTTTCACCCATGAGTATGTTTGATAATAGTGAAAATAGTCCAAATAAATTTCCTTCATTAAACTATTCCCTTTCCCATGTGTTAATGTTATAATTTTTATCCTATTTTTTTCTTATGAAATACCTAACTATGTATTTGTATTCCAAAAAAAACCATGTTTTATTACCTACTCATTGGAATGTGATTCATAATCACTAAACACTCTCTCCATAGTCTTATACCAGTAAATAAATATGGTTAAAAACTAATTACAAGTAAATGAATATTCCTTAATCAAGGAACTAATAAAGAAATATAGTTAGTGAAAACATAATAAAAAAATAATTAACATCTAGAATGAAACATTGAAAACCATTAAAAATGAAAAAAATAAAAATTTAAAATTTAGGCCCTATGACTTAATCACTCCAAATGATTCACTCGCCAACCCCAATCACATGTGTTTATACCCCACCATTACTGAAGAAAAAATATAATTTCAAGGGATATAATACAATCAATAAAATGTAAAGAATAAAATAAACAATAAAAATCTAGGTAAACATGAAATGTCTTATAAGATCCTCCTCCCCACGTGCTTCCCTATTCAGTTTCATGGTTTCTCAATTGATAGGAATCAGTATCCCAAGGTATGATCTTTGAATCTTAAAAATATTCTCATAAAAATTTTGAGTATTTATCCCTTTGAATCTACCCAGGGAATCTCATTTTAATTAAATTCAATGATCTTATTTAAAAGTAACATCTAATTATCCATGAGGGAGAATATATAATCTTTCCTCCATATATTTTTTTATTGTTAATCATCCTCCATATTTTGATTTAAATTTTCATTTTTTCATATTTTAAAATAAATTTATCATTCATGTGGGATCGGGAATTGGATTTGGTTTCATCCCAATGTTTCTACGGAGTGGAATTACTATGACATTATCCTCATTGATTTTGAGTGAATTTTATAATTTCCCAAACTAACATAACTAAATTAGTGACATATAATATTATCTAACCCTTTTTTTCAAAAAAACATTCCTCCTCGTAACTGATCAATGTAGCCATTTCTCATAGATTTTTAAGACAAATATTCTATTTTCATAGAAAAATGTAGAGAAACTTTTACACCTTATTTAGGTCCTAGACTATGCGTAGATCTAAACAAATACTTAATTTTTTTTTCAGACTCAAAATTAAACATCAATATTTAGCATGTTCATCTCTTTTTTAAAAATTAATTATTTGAATAAAATCCCTCAGATTTTAAAAAATAAATTAATTACACAAGGGAAATGATTAAAAATATTAAAATTAATTATAAAATGTTATTTTTTTCTCATTAGAATGAATGGATTTAATACTATTACTATATGAATAATTTATAGGATAAAATATAATTTTCATAGACAAAAGGGTGCCTTTCTTGTTTTATTGGATTCTCTGGTTGTCTTTAAATTTTCATTTTAGTTTAAAATTATTCTAAACCCACCCCTGAAATACTCACTAGTTTATATAGAAAGAGAAATTCTAAAATTCACTGTGAAACCATTCAATGTTTATTTTACTGCTCAATGACTCTACCTGAGATAATAATGATATTGAGTTTGACATGGATGTGTATTTTCAATTTAACACTTGTTAGAAATTAACATAAAGGGTATTTTATCACACATATGTGAAAGTAATTTCCCCTTTAAAAGTGTTACCCATAACCCCATAAATATTATAAATTCATTTAAAAAACCAAGTACATGAATAATGGATAATAAATATTTGTTGTATTTATTAAATCCATGCTAAAAGTTAATAAATAACAACAAAACTAGACAACATCTCTAAACTTCCAACAATTCATTATGAATAACTCACCTACCAATGTGTCACATATGTTTGGAGATATGTTACATTAATTCTATCACCAATTTTATCCAAAATATCACAAAAAATGAATATATATATATATATATATATTATTAGAGTGATAATACAAACATAAATAGTAGGTTTAACCAGAGAGAACTAATTTTTCAATTTGAATGGAGAACACTAATGCATCCAGGAATGATATTGGAAAAAATAAAATTAAATATCCACTTGTAGATCAAGTCAAATAATACATTACCATTCTAATGAATTAAGACTTGATCTGTACACTATTTTGCGTAATAAAATACAACTCCTAGCAATGAATCTACTAAAAATAAGTAAAAAGAACTGAGAAATTATCAACCCATTGGGACATCCTAAACAAACCAAACCATGAAGTTTTATAGTATTAAGGGACTAAGGATAAGTTATAGAAAATATTTTCTTATAATAAGGACCTCATTATATAGAAGGTGTAAGTAGTTTACCACCAAAAGAGACCTCTTTTTATAATATAATGGTTGGGAAGATATTAATATATTGGTAATTTTATTATCAATTGGTATCCACACTTAGGGACTCTCCATATCATAATACACCTATAAAATGTAAAATTTTAGTAGTAATAAACCTATAGGGAGTCTCATATTTTTTTAGTGAATATTGGATGATACTCTCACCACCTCAACTTATACCATTACCACCATATCACCACCATATGTCACAAAAATACTATAGTAGAATAAATATAATAGTAATATAATACAAATAACCTATTTATAACAAAATAAACACTATATATTAACCATATCATCAAAATTATCATTTCATATATATAAAAATATATTCATCCCCCACCATTTGTTAAATATTGAACCGAGTCTAATCAAATATATATATAATTAAGTCTTATAGAGTAAATAGTGAAGGATGAATTCATAATAATCATACCTAGTTCAATCATAGTTTATATCCAATGGTTTATACAACCATATTACACCATTATACCACACTTCCACCTAGGGATACCATAATCTTGATCATAGGGATTTGATTACCATATCTATAATATTCCTCACACTACTGGAAAATGGTTCTATACCCACGGTTTCCCAAAACCGTGGGTATAGAGACAGTATGGGGACCTATACCCATAGTTTTCCAAAACCGTGGGTATAGGTCCCATACACCGACGGTTCTTGGAAAAAACGTGGGTATAGGTTTTTTTGAAGACCTATACCCAGAGTTTTGAAAAAACCGTGTGTATAGGTGTTTTATCTACACCTATACCCATGGTTTTTCTAAAACTGTGGGTAAAGGTGTTGTTCTACAGACCTATACCCACTGTTTTTTAAAACCATGGGTATATGTGGTATTTTATTCAAAGACCTATACCCACAGTTTTGAAAAAGTGTGGGTATAATTATCCCGCATTATGGAGGGAACAAAAAATTCCACGGGAAACAATTTTTTTTTGTTGGGAAGACAATATTGAATAATATAATTATATGGATAGAAATATTAAATTGAATAAATTTGTTTGGTTGTTTGGTGCAGATATTCTATTTTCATGAGTAAGTGCAGTGATCGAATCCCACTGCTTTATTATTTTCAAATATATGAGTAATATTAATATAAGTATGGAGACATATATATATATATAACCAATAATGTTCTTAGGTGAGTTGGTCAGTCCATTTATGCCATTCACACAGGTTACGGGTTCGAAACCGTGTGAGTCCTTTTTTTTAGTTTATAGGAGTTATATTAATATATTAAAATAAAAGTATCTATATATACCAATAGTGGTATTAGCTATGTTGGTTGGCCGTGTTTGCATGGTGAGGGAGGTGCGAGTTCAAATATGCTCGGGCCCGATTTTACATCATTTTTTACCTATGGTTTGAAAACTGTAAAAACAGCTTTGTGCCACACTGTTCAATTACTGTGCCCACGGTTTTGTAAACCATGGGTATAGGTGAGGACCTCTATTGTGACGCCTTTCCAGACCATGGTTCCTAAAACCATGGGTATAGGCTATACCCATGGTTTTGGGGGCTATACCCATGGTTTTGAACCATGGGTATAGGAATTTTTTTCAGTAGTGTCATACCATGGTAACATTAATGTTCTAGAACATACCCAGGAGTTATCTCACATCAAGAAACCCCATTCATGTGTAGTTTTATATCTACCACATCCTTCCACATTTTCTAATATAATATCATATGAAGGAGGAATATATATCATAAAGATGTAGGGATTCCATGTTGATATGGAATAATTGTGTGTCTATGTAGAAAAAACCTTGTGAAAAACTATTCCACCCCTTATAACCCATGATATTAAATACCATCATTACATATATGTGTCACATCTCTCATTCTACATTGGGTAGTAATAGTAAAACTCAAAGACCTTTTATCTACCGTTAAACCATTATACAGTAAAGCATTCTAAATACTTACATGAACCAATGTATAATTTTTACACACAATGTTTATTTATATCCACATAATATTAGACCATATTTATGTTTTGATAATGATTGGGAAAATTTTTTATTGATAGTAAAATGTCCCTGTTCAGATTTATCACACCCACATGTCGAATGTTATAAAAATCATTATCAACCCTTTAAAGGGTCTTTTATATATTTATAAATTTCTCATGATAAAAGTAATCATTATAACACATAAAAATAATCAAATAATATTCATAAATAATAAACAACAACAATTTCATTATAATATCTCATCATCAAAATCACCTTCAATTGGTATTCTCATAATTCTGAATCAAAATGTCAACTATCTAAATTAGTCCACTATAATTTCATAACATATCAATTACTATAAGCATATATTTTTTTGAATTATCATATTTCATTTCTATCATTTCCATATTTACTAATTTAAGCATCCATATCAGAACAATTTTATATCTTAAGAATTCATGTTCATTTAGTTTTACATATTAATATTGTAATTTTTATAAAAAAATATTTTTTTAGATGCTCATAAATTATCCACCCATCATAGAAGAACAAAGTAATTATAGGTTCCCTAATATTGTTAAAATTTTAGAATTATAGGTCAATTACTTAATTAAATAATGATTTAAAAGTCCTCATTTTTCATTAGCCATTTTTGAATTTTTAATATTCTTATATATCATTCTAGATTCGATATACCACATAGATTTTAATATTTTATTTCTTGATGGAACAAAAAATGGAGAAATGTTTTACATGAAAATATAAATTAAATGATGAAAATATATATTCTCAACTGCATATCAGGACATAACCACACATTAATTCTTATTTAACTCACATTTTACTATCTAATGAAAAAATAATAAAAATACACTATGAAAAGACACTGCATTTCATTTACTAATAAAATATCCATCCATCTATTTTATTATAATAATTATATTCCAATTATACAATTATATATAAAACACGATTCATATTTATTTAAAAAAAATTGTAAAAAATTAAAAAATAAATTCCACCCAATCATGAAATTAATATCATACTCTAAACACTACAATAGAATTCCAAAAATTCTACCCAGGAAAATAATCCATCTAAAATGAAATATTCTCCAAATTTCATTCTTAGACTAGTAAAATTATTCTTATCTTCCCAAAATCATAATTATAACAACATCACTCTTTATTACACACTTAAACATGATTTATTACATAAACACTTCACTTGATACAACATGGAAGATTGATAGCTCTAGTGTCTTTGGGGATTAGGAACATTACATAATGACTTAAAACATGAAACACAAATTCTTTATTGAAAACTTCCTTTACATGACCACTACATTCCCTCATACTTAGCATTGCATGGGATAACATAAGCACATGTATAAGAAAAGGGTGAGCTATAAATCCTATTAAGGGAGTAATTAAGGCATAACATGAAGAATACAATACATGTTAGGAAATAGGCATATCAACAGAGCATAAAATAAGTATGAACATAAAGGCATGATAAAACTTGATTATCACAACATGGAAATGTAGAAACAACACTTAACAGGGTATTAGAATGAGCCAAGGCTTATTGAACATGGAACCTGAGCAAACCCTCATTTCACTTCACTTATCATGATACTAATATTTACCAAATGCATTGGAGCACTATCAGGGAGCACCCTTCTTAACCATTTCATTTCATGCATAAGCTTGCTACAAGATCATACACCATAGATTCATCAAACATCATAATTTATTCCATAGTAAAGTAATGTGGAATGAATACATGAAACTATTCTACTAATATGTAAATGTGAATAAATTTGAATACCCTTGATAGAGAAATGGGCATGGTATTCACTACACAATTATTTTGGCTCAGAAAATGACAACACAATTTTAGTAGCATAACGGCGTGATATAAGACTTCATAAAAAAGGTTGATGAGAGAGAAAAGGGTTTCTAATCATATGTATGTTAAATGTATAGTAAGGGGGTTA
The DNA here is from genome assembly GCA_963277665.1 of Viscum album. Classification (NCBI taxonomy): domain Eukaryota; kingdom Viridiplantae; phylum Streptophyta; class Magnoliopsida; order Santalales; family Viscaceae; genus Viscum; species Viscum album. Next base: position 1,529,150,388 of record OY728131.1, on the reverse strand, counting down.
TATAGATGCATGTACCAAAAAATTTAATGGAATTTTATTCATAATACAAAAGAATGTCTTGACTGTAAATGAGGATAAATAAATTCCTTATGGAATTTCAGCATGGTAATGCGTTTACATGAGAGGAATTAATGAGAGAGAAAAGGGGTCTCTAATCATTAAAAATAAATAGGGAAGTATGGTGGAATTTATAAATCATACCCCATAATTTATAGTTTAAAATAAAAGGGTATAACAATATTAAGAAACTTGGATAAAATGAGAAAGGAAGGAATCCCTTACTTGGAAGGGTGATCCCAAAGGCTTGGGAGGGGATTGAGAGAGGCTTCTTGGGAGGTTGGGGCACCTTAGCAGGATTATAGAGAGAGAAGGGAAGAGGTTGGACTAACTCCAAAGGCGTTACATGAAGATGAAATTGGGATATTTGGTGGGTTTATATAGGAAAGGAGAGGGAATTTCTTATTATTTAGGTTTGGGGAACCACACATTAAACTAATCAAAACCAGAAACCAACCATTGGTTTTTGCCCATGGTTTTCCCCAAATGGGAATATAAAAAATTATTTTATAATTACAATTTATTATCTTCTTAAAAAATTCATGGGTTTTGACAAAAATAACTTTCAAACCTTAATAAAAATTACAATCATATTCATAATAATTATATGGTCATTTATGTTATATATAAATTAATTTAGTAATAATATTTAATTAAAATTTTATTTAATTAAAAATCCATTAATTCATCAAAATAGATTTCTTAATTGACTAAAAATGTTATTTTGGCTTTAAAAAACTATTTACAAAGTAACAATAATAAAATGAAAGTATATTCTATATACTAAAATAATTTAAATAATAATAGTACTAGGGTATCATTACATAAACCCTTATAACACCTACATAAGACCAAAGGGTACATTTAGTGATGGTGATAGACTCTGGAAGTGGCTTATATAACATTTCTCGGGTGGTAATCTCTATCAACTTGCACTTCTCCCATAGGACCATCCATTCGATCTTATTATGTTAAAGCTCTACTTTGTCTTGGTCAAGAGAAAAGCCCAATGATTCCATATCCTTTCCAATCACTGAATAATGGGCTTCGTATGGAGCAATTATACTGGATGAGGCCATCACTTCCTTTTTCTGAGTAAATTGGATTTGTTAAAGCCTTATATTTATACTAATCATGTTATCACTATTTAACGACTATATTAGAAAAAATTACAATCATTAACAATATTTTAAAATGAAAAAACATAAATACAATGGAGTTCATATGTTATATAACCATTTTAAATAATAATACATTTAATTAGATCAAGAGTAATTTCCATTAATAAAAGTTTGGGTCGTTACATTCTTCTCCGCTTAAGAAATTTTTCCCTTGAAATTTATTTTTCCCATACTAAAATAGATGCAGGTAACTCTACTTCATCACTTCCTCTGATTCCCACGTCGCTTCTTCAAACTTGTGGTTTCAACACAACACCTTGACGAGGGGCATTATCTTATTTCATAGAACTTTTTCTCTATGATTGAAGATCTTCACCGGCTTCTCTTCATAGGAGAGTTCACTCTTCAATGGTACCACAATTGGATTGAGTACATGCGATGGTTCAGGTATGTACTTCCTAAAGAGTGATAAATGGAATACATCAAGTACTTGAGATAGGTTTGGAGTGAGTTCTAGTCGATTGGACACTAATCCAATGTGATCAAGGATCTCAAAAGGGTTGATGTACCTTAGAATAATATTTAACTTATTCCCAAATATCATTACTCTATTCCATGGTGATATGCGGAGGAATACCTTGTCTCCGACATCAAACTCTATGTCTCGTGGATGATTACCAACATAGATATTTTTTAGACTCAGAGAACCTTTAATGTGCTGCTCGACGATATTAACCTTCTCCACCATTTCTTCGACCATTTCCAAACCTAAGAGTTTTCTCTCCCCAACTTCATCAAAATATGCTGGTGTTATACAACACTTCCCATACAGGGCTTCATAATGATCCATTTGGATGCTTGAGTGGAAACTATTATTGTAAGAGAAATCAAGTATAGGAAGATATTGATCCCATCCTCCTTTTAAGTATATTAAGTACTCTCTCAACATATCCTCAAGTGTTTGGATAGTCCACTTAGATATCCATCAGTTTGAGGATGATAAGGCATACTGAAGTTCATATCAGTATCCAGAGCATGTTGAAGACTCTTCTAAAACATAGAGGATAATCTTAGATCTCGATCTGATATAATCGATAGTGGTACTCTATACAGCCATACCATATCTCTGATGTATATCCTTTCTAGTTGATCCAGTGAAAAATCCTCTTGAATTTAAATGAAGTGTGTATTATTTGTAAGATGATCCACAAAAACCCAGATATCATTATTTCTTTTGGATGTATTCAAAATTCCAGTGAAAAAGTACATGGTGATATTCCCCCATTTCCATGTTGGTATGGGTAATGGTGGCATCATCCCCTTAGGTTTTTTCCTCTCAGTCTTCTCTTGAATATATACTAGGCACTTTGATGTATACTCATCAATCTATTTCTTTATGTTATCCCACCAGTAATTTTATTAGAGATCTCGATACATCTTTCTATTTCCTAGGTGAATGGAGAAATTTGAAATATCCGTATCATCCAAAAGATTCTTCTTTGACTTCGGATTTGATGAAACACATAGTCTTGACCCAAATCTCAAAATTCCTTCTTCAATGACATTTAACTCTGAGGATTTCCCTTTTTTGATAGTTTCCACCTTTTTCTGAATTCCCACATCATACTTTTGAGAATCCTTTATCCTTTCCGAAAGTGATAGTTGAGCAATCATTTGTGAATGGATTGATAATGTTCCCTTCTTTATGATTCCCATTTCCATATTCATCAAATCTAAGAAGATTGGATCATTTTAAATTTTCATCAAGGATAGAATTTTTGGGTCATTTCTACTTAGAGAATCTTCCACCTTGTTCGCTTTCCTAGGGTAGTAATGGATTGGGCATTCATAGTCTTTGAATATCTCTAACCATATTCATTGGCGCATGTTCAACTCTTTCTGTGTGAATATATAATTGAGGTTTTTGTGGTTCATATATATATTTCACACATCTCCCCAAATATTTAATGTCGCCAAAATTTTAAAGTGAAGATCACTACATCAAACTTCAGATCATGTGTTGGATAGTTTTTCTCATGAAATTTCAATTTCCTTGAAGCATATGCAATGAATTTGTCATTTTACATCAACACACAGCCCAAAACCTTCTTTTAAGCATCACTAAATACCACAAAACATTCTCCACTTGTGGATAATGTGAGCACATGTGCAGTGATAAGCCACCTTTTCAACTCCTTGAAGCTCTCTTCTCATTCATAAGTCCAAGACAACTTTACACCCTTCTGAGTTACCTTGGTAAGATGGTTTTACAATAGTGTGAAATTTCTCTCAAATCAGCGATTATAACTAGCAAACCCCAGGATTCTACAGATATCAGTCACTTATGTTGGCCTCAACCATCCCTCATTTGCAGCTATGTTGGAGGAATACATAGATATCCCATTGCTTGTGATGATATAGCCCAAGAATAAGACTTCCTTCAACCAGAACTCACACTTGTTGTACTTTTCATAGAGATTATACCTTCTCAAGGTCTCTAGTACAGTTCTCAGATGCTCCTCAGTTTTGGATTATATTATAATATTGTCTATAAATACTACCACAAATTTGTTGAGGTAATCTATAAAGACTTCATTCATCAAGTCTATGAATGTTACTGGATCATTACTGAGTCTGATAGGAAACACTATGAATTAATAGTTCTCGTACCTTGTATGAAAACAAGTCTTGGGGATATCCTCCTTCTTCACCCTTACTTGGTAATATCCTGACAACAAATCCACCTTGGATAAGTATTATGTTCCACGTAGCTTATCGAACAAGTCATCAATTCATGGATGAGGATATTTGTTCTTTACCATTATTTTGTTGAGATCATGATAATCGATGAAAAGGGACATTTACCCATACTTATTAATAACAAAGAGGACCGGTGCACCCCATGATGAAGCACTAGGGGGGGTATAAACCCTTTATCCATATTCTCATGTAGTTGTTTCTTTAGCACCTTGATCTCTAGAATAGCTATTATATATGGAGTCAGGGATATAGGAAACACCCTAGGTTTAAGTTCAATTGAGAATTCAACATATCTTCTAGGATTAAGACAATACAATTCCTTGGGAATCATTTCAGGGAATTCCCTCACAATATGCATGTCTTCAAGTATGATTTTTTCCTTGGACTCAATCATCTGAACTAGATACGCATGCTCATAGGGTAGTAAAATCCTCGCTTGAGAAGATGGTGATAAATAAGATTAATCTTCCTCCTTGAACTTTTATAGAATTAGGGATCGATTCTCCATATGGAGAGTGATTTCTCTATGATGGAAAATTACATTGGCTCAATATAAATAAATCCAATCGATGCCAAGAATTCCATCAAATTAAACCAGAGTGATTATTAAGAGGTTCTCCAGGAAGTTAACTCAACAAATTGTGATAGGGGAGGAGTAATATTCATGGGATGCAATGAATTCTCCATTTTCTGTACTCACCAACATCATTACTTATATTATTTGTGGTGGTATTGGTATTTTTCTACTAAACTTTTGGTAAATAAAAGAATGTGTAAAAATTGAATAAAAAAGTATGTTCACTATTCTTGAATGAATAACTAGGGTACCTATCACCAGTTCGTTGTCGGGGTTCACTACGACAGTGGTGATGGAAAAATCACTCCCTTGCTTCCATAGAGGGTGTTGGTTGCCTCAAAAAGCCCTTATCTTAGTGAACTGATTTTCAAGGTTCCCTAGTTATTTGTAGTTGAAGCAATGAACAATGCATTGAAGGTCAAATAGTGCATTCTTCTACTCTGTTGCATCTGCGGGTTTTTCTTATCAGCAATTAATAGCTAGGTTCCCTTCTCTTCCACACCTAAAGAATTTACTCACCCCCTTGAGGTAATTTCTGGGGTGTTTCTTTCTGCACCTCTGGCAAGTGGGGTGCTGGATCTTCTTAGCACCATTGGATTTATCTATCAAACTACCATAATTGAATTCCACCTTATTCTTATTATCCCCATGATACCCCTGAGATTATCTGATCTCCATTTCTATTTTGAGGGAACATTATACAATTTACTTATAGCCATAGAAGTCACAGAATTATAGGGCTTTCCGTAGGCTAAGTTTCATCCCACCAAAGAAGTTGTCAACCTTGCATTCGGGGGGTAACGAAAAAGCCAGAGGTGTATCGTGAAAGCCTTTTGATGTTTTCCTTATACACTCTGATGGATTTGTCATCTCTTTTTTTAAGGTAAAGGAAGTTCCTTTCTATATTAAGTTAAAGTGAGCGTAGAAAATATTTATCAAAAACCATTTTCTTGAAATCCTTTCACTCCAATTCCTCGATCACATCCTCAAGATTCGTATTTTTGATCAATGTACACCGTTGATTAGATTCACCCTACATATGATAAGGAGCGATAAGAAAATTCTCTTGTTCATAACATTGAAGGACAGAGATGATATTTTCAATGGAGTTGATCCATTGTTCGACAATTGAGGGATCATATGATCCATTAAAAGTAGGATTCCTTCGTATCATGAAGCTCTCTATTGAAACTTATTCGTTCTTGGGGGAGGGGGTTGAACATTCATCTTGACCCATGTTTCTATTTAAATATTGAGTTAACTGAGATAGAATCATGACAAAGCTTTTTATTCCTACTCCCATGAGATTGGGAATATCATTAGAACATTCATCACATTGATCTTCACATCAGTTGTTAGCCCGAGTCCTCTTATTACAATCCATTGGCTGGAATAAAAGGAAAGTTAGAGGTAACAAAAAAGGGTGATCCAAAGAAAAAAATGGATGACTTATAAATTAATTTTATTTCTTTGAAATGTTAATCTATATGCTTAAATATATGTTATCCATGATCTATTTCCCAATATATATTCTTGGATGAATTTTTTTATTCCATTAACAATGGTTCATACTAAGCTTGTGAATTTACCAAATCATTTCCCCTAGGAGTGTCATAATAAATAGTGCATTAAGGCCCGTTGTTGTGTACCAGGATACCTCAGGTTAAGCTGGAAACTCATTTTCGGAGTTTTCATTCCTAGGTACATATCTTCCAAAGCTTCCTCTACCTTCTCCTATCCAGATATGGATTTATTATCTTGATAAACCACTAAATAAATACTCACCAAAATTTAGGGATTTTTTCATCATAATCAGTATTATCCCTAAGGCTTTTACTAGGGGTTTCTAATCCTAATCCCAAAAAAAACTAAACCTAAACTATGTTACCAACTATAGCAAACATTCTCAATATTACATACTTAAACATGATTTATTACATAAACTCTTCACATGATACAACATGGAAGATCAAGATTTATAGTGTATTTGGGGATTAGGAACATTAAATAACAACTTAAAACATGAAACAAAATTTTTTATTGAAAACATTCTTTACATGACCACTACATTCCCTCATACTAATCATTGCATGGGATAACATGAGGACATGCATAAGAAAAGGGTGAGCTATAAAGAACGGAAATGGAGTAAACAAGTCATAACATGAAGAATACTATACATGTTAGGCAATAGTCATATCAACGGAGCATAAAAGAATCATGAACATAAAGGTGTGATAAAGTATGATTATAACAACTTGGAAATGTGGCAACAACACTTAACATGGTATTAGCATGACCCAAGGCTCATTGCACATGGATCATGAGTAAACCCTCATTACACATGAATTATCATGATTAAACTCTCATTTCACTTGATTTATCATGATACTAATCTTTACCCAATGCATTGGAGCACTATCAGGGCACACCCTTCTTGAATATTTAATTTTATGCATAAGTGTGCCACAAGATCATACGAAAAAGATTCATTAAACATAATAATTTATTCCACAATAAATTAATGTCTAATTAATACATGAAACTATTCCATAAATAAGTAAATGTGAATAAAGGTTAATACCCTTGATAGAGAAATGGGCATGGTATTCACTACACCATGATTTTGGCTCGGAAAATGGCGGTGCAATTTTAGCTACATAACGGGGTGACATAAGACATCCTAAAAAAGGTTGATGAGAGAGAAAAGGGTGTCTCATAATATGTACGTGAAATGGATAGTAAGGCGGTCATATAGATACATGTCTCAATATAATTAATGGAATTTGGATTAATAAAAAAACAATTTCTTGAATGTAAATGATGAGAGAGAAATTCCTTACGGAATTTCGGCATGGTAACTGGTGTACATGGGAGACATCAATGTGAGGGAAAAGGAGTAAATAATCATTAAAACATAAATAGGTAAATGTGGGGGAGGTGTGAAATCATACCTCAATATTTATAATTGAAAATAAAAGTTCACAAAAATATTAAGAAACTTGGATAAAATGAGAAATAAAGTAATCCCTTATCTGGAAGTGTGATTCCAACGGCTTGGGAGGGGATTGAGAGAGGCTTCATGGGTGGTTAGGGAGAATTGGGAGGATTATGGAGAGAGGATGGAAGAGGTTGGATTAAATCCGAAGGCTTTGAGTGAAGGGGAAGAGGGGGCTTTGGTTGGTTTATGTTGGAAATGAGAGAGAATTTTTTATTATTTAGGTTTTGGGAACCACACATTAAACTAATCAAAACCACAAACTAGCCCATGGTTTTTGCCCATGGTTTTTTTAAAAGTGGAGTGGAAAAAATTATTTTATAAGGCCGATTTCCTAAATTCTTAAAAAAATAGATTTTATTATGTGGAGGTGAGTCACACTCTCAAGTAAATCAATTTAAAAAGATAAAATGTTTTATAAGTCTTGAAGGGTCCACTAAAGCACTATAAAATAAATCAAACCTACCTAAAATCAAATTATTTTAATGGTAAGACATATTTTGGACGAACATAATTTTTATAGAATTTAATTACATCACTATTTGGTCATTATGATGTGATAAAATACATTATACATTTAAACGGTATTTAATTTTTACCCAAAAATTTGACTGTCTCAGAAAATTATGAAAAATTCACCGTCAGATAATTTCAACATCCTGATTCCAAAAATAATATTCAATTTATCTAAATATTTTTCAAAATATTATTATTTTTACGTTTTAAATAAAAACAGACATTTATAAAAAATTCATGGGTTTTGAAAAAAATACCTTTCAAACCTTAATAAAAATTACAATTGTATTCATAATAATTATATGGTAATTTATATTATCTAAAAATTAATTTAGTAATAATATTTAATTAAAATATTATTTAATTCAAGAATCCATTAATTCATCAAAATATATTCCTTAATTTACTAAAAATGCTATTTTTGCTTTATTAAACTATTTAAAAAGTAACAATAATAAAATGGAAGTATATTCTCTATACAAAAATAATGTACATAATATAGTACTAGGGTCTCATTACATAACACCTTATAAGACCTACGTAATTCCGAAGGGTGCAATGTTGATAGACTCTTGGAGTGGCTCAGATAACATCACTCAAGTATTAATCTCTATCAACTTCCACTTCTCTCGTATATGGTTTCATTTAAGCTTAACGTGTTGAAGATCAGCTTGAGTTTGTCAGGAGTGAAGCCCAATGAAACCACCTCCATTCTAGGATCCTAAAAATGGGATTCAAATGGAGAAATTATACTAAATGGGGCCATCACTTCCTTTGCCTGAATAAATTGGATTTGTTAAAGCCCTATATTTATACTAATAATGTGATCCCTGTTTAACGACTATATTAGCAATGATCACAATTCTTAATGGTATTTTAAAATCAAAAAAACACAAATCCAATGAAGTGCATATGTTTTATAACCATTTTAAATAATAATACATTTAATTAGATCAAGAGGAATTTCCATTAATAAAAGTTTTTGTCATTACAATAATCACCATATTGACCTCTAGAATTTCAAAAGCACTAAAAAGTCAATTTTTTTATGTTTATACATACCCAATGGGAAAAGTTTGGTATAATTATATTAATAGTTATACTTTTGTTTAGTATCTTAAATGAAATGGATACATGAATATTCCTTGATGATAATACCATAAGTGAAAATAAAAGTGTTGTGATTCATATTATCATCCCCTTTTAGTAATTCCGCTATAAGAAAAATAACATGAAAACAAATAAATCTCAGCTTACAAAAAATTTCATAATATTATGTTGCAAAATAACATTTACCATTATAAAATAACTTTTCAAAAATTATTATATAATTTAAATGAAATATAAAAAATATCATTATATGAAAATGGAATATATTAATGTCAAAACACCATTTATCACATATTTTTATTTGAAATTGAATTTTATATATTTAGAAATTGAATCAGATTAAATTAAGAATAAATTATAAATAATCACCTAAATATTTAGAAATAGGGACCATATTATAATTTATGTAACAAATTATTTCCATGATTAATTTTAAATCAAGTTTAGTTAGAGAAAGATTGAGTAACATAAATTGGTAATATTTTATTTAAACTCACTTGAAAAAAACCCTAGGAATGGAATTTATTAAGTTATAAAGTCTTATAAATTTATCATTAAAATTTAATCAGATAAATCACTTAACTATATGGTAATTACATTCATACCCATCATCTACCATTCAGTTCCAAGAAAAGACAATTCTTTTAACCTATAAATGAGATCACTTGCACCCCTATATAACACACATATTATTAAAAAAATTTCGTGATCACCTTTCATTTTTCACCTCCCCTACAATTATTTTACACATTTGAAATCCATTTTTTATAATAAATTTTCCTAATTCCTCTAATTTAAGAAGTGTTTCAGGGGAAGACCCAAATACACAAAAACGTTAAAGAACTTTCATAGAATTTGAGAGTTTATATAAGTGTTATCATCTCAATAACCCTTCACAAGGGAATGTTATCATATCATGTAAATATTATAATATATATAGTGAAAATATTATCCCATTGAATTCTGTCAATATTATTAAATTTTCTATCATGGTATGTAAAAATCTTTTAAAAAATACCCATTCATATTATTTTGATTTAATTGTTACAAAATATGAAAGGGTTTCTCATACCAATTATTTTTTCTTGTGAAAAATTATCAATTCACCAATAGTTTTATTTTTTAGGAGTATATATTACCCTCAAGATTCCATTTTCATATCTTTTCTCAAGTTCTATGTTTAAGAGAATATAATTCAAATTTTACCAATTATATAAGGGTTTTTATTAACTCTACTCCCTTTGACTGAGTTATAAGATTTATTCATGAAATAATTTATTATATATTTTGTTTCTTCCACCCTATATCATTATTATATGTCATTTTTATTTCAATATAAGGAAAATGTGATTTTTAATAAAATTTTCTACCATGATTAATTTAAGTTACAAAAATGTATAATGTCATTAAGGATAATTTTCATCACATTTAAAATTTATTTTTCTTCAATATCCATATTCTTTGTTTCCACAATTCTTACCCATTAAAATTTTAAGATATAAATATCAGTTCTTTCTTTTTAACATCATTTTTTATTTACATATTTTAAAAATTAATCTTTATTCCTCATTTTCATTTTTTTTTCAACAAAGGTAGTTAATATTTTATAAAAGTATTTTCTTCTAGGATTAAATGTTCTATCTTAAATTATACATTTATCCAAGAAAAAAAATTATGTATTTTTCAAAGATACAATATATAATAATCATTTTAAAAGTATTTTTAAAAAAAATCATTTGACCTTTTCAAAAAAAAATATTTTAAATCAACATGTAACATCATCTTCTAAAAAAATATTAATACCGTTTTATAAAAACTATATTCTTGGGTTCTCCCACATTTACCATTTTATCTAAAATGGATTTAATTCCATGTAAATTATTTTTATTGAATTATCTTCTACAAGCTCTAATTTTATTTTAGTTTTTGTAGTAAAATCATGGAATGAAACGATCAAATTCTAGATCCATTATTAAGTGGTACCATTTGATGAGCTATTATAGGTGATATTTTCATCTATGTTGACATAATTCAATTTTTTATGTCACACTAGGGATATTTTTATACCCTCTACCTTTTTCTTTAAATGTCATATGAAATGTTCGATTGGTGCTTTCTTGAAACCTATATATTTTCAACTAGTTATCAAAGTAGTGTTTGAAAAATGAATGATTTAATGTTATCAGGTCACACATATTTGTGGATGATTATTGTAATGATGGGTGAGGTATAATATCTACTGAAAAAGAAATGGAGAATGTTTGATATATCAATAGAGAATTATTTTTTGTGTGCATGTTTTTACAGTAAAGCTATTCTCACAGTATTGTGTATGGGGTTAATTATGGATAATATATTCACAAAATATTTTTTTGGGTGCAATTATTTTCAAGATAATATTAAAATATTTCTCTAGGGTGTAATTGTTGTTATTTTATATGCAATTGATTGTGTGTGGTTGTAACTATTATCTAGGTATGCTCATAAGATTGAGCATTTACATAGTCGAGATAATGATATGTTCTGAAATTTATTATTTCTTGTACTAATTATCATTCTATATTTCCTTATTATTATTTTCCCTAGAAATTTTCTCATGTTTATGATATCTTATTCGATAATATGTGTTTGATCATTTGATATTACTTAATCATATATTGGTCAACATGTTATACTCTTATTGTTCAATGTAATTTTAACTATATATTTTTACCAAGATAAGGTTCCCAGAAATTATTATGATTTAACACTTGTTAAAAAGTTTATATGTTGTTCTATTATTGATTAATTTAGCTCAACCCTTTTATCCATTCATCAGTATATTATGATGAGTAAAACATAAGAGATATTTTGAAGAATGTAAAATAGTCTGCAATTATATATAAATGTTCATAATAATTTTTTTAATATATCAAATATAAAAAGACACTAAATACTTGGTTTATTTAATTGTTTTATCATTGTGATATATAATGTTCAACATATATATATATATATATATATATATATATTATTTTATTGTTACATATTACATGGTTTGAAATATAGTATGTAAATTATTACTTTTAGCACCAGACTTGAGATTGCAGGTTCGTGGACATTTAAATAGTATCTAAGTATGTGTTAGTAATTTATATGGATTATATTTGTTATTTGTATGTATTATGATGAGTAGAAAACATTTAAAACCCAAGTGTTATGTCTTTGTAAAGGTTAAAATCATTAAATTTTGTTGAAGTGGTGATTGTGTGGTTTTTGAGAAATGGAATCCCTATATAGATAGAGAAAAGTTGATGTAGGATATAAAATAGATGCCACTAGGGATAACAACCATAAAATGGTTGGTTGATTATTAACTCAATCTTCACTTAGTTCATTAAAATGTGGTCTATAAACACACCTAGTTTGACACTATTATGGGTCATTATTTGGTATCTTTTTTCACATCCCCCTCTCATAAAAAAAACTGCAATGAAAGAAGAAAGATAATGACTCCTAAGTCCCGCTTCCATTAGTCCCCATTCTTGAAACCATCACCCAGAGTATAAAAATATTATAAAATAGGGGTGATTACCCTATGTAATAATATATGATCAAGAGATAATATGAATCAACCATAAATAACTCCATTAATTAATATATATAAGAAATCATGAAACATTCACAAAAGGAATGTATAAGTGGTAAATGATAAAAATGAATGTCTCCAATGAAAAGTACAAAAATGTAATGATAATGTAGAAAAACATCAATTATTGAATGATCCAAGATAGTAATGTCTAGAATGATTCATATAGTAGTCCTGGAGACCTAAAAATAAATTTATATATGTAGGGTGAGCATATAGGTTTCCCCCCTAGATAAATTAATGTATCTCTTGCACAGGGTAAAGAGGCATATTAATATACCTATGAGAAAATGAGAGAACAAAAAAGAACATAAATAAGCCAACTATCCATCCAAAACATTAGAGAATATTGATAACCAAATAATGAAAGAGAAGTATAACAACATATTATTAAACATATTGATAAAGGGCACCCCACAATTCTTTCTCAAAAAATGTCCTCCTTCACTCCCCAACTATGTACATCCCAGCACTACAAGCTCTTCCATATATCACATATTTGAAAGAAACACATGTGAATGTGATGATCACATCTGATCTTATCCAAAGACTCATGCTTAATCACAGAACATAAGATAAAAAAAGTTGTACGGTATCATGAACAATTAGGACATTAACCTCATTTCTTACTACCATGAACAACCACCACCATAAACCATTAAATAATCTAGGATAAAAATCATGGGTTAACATTTCTAATGTAACCTGAAGACACCTGAGTCATCTCATCAAATCCCAACATATAACAACAGTATAAATATTGACTTTTGGCTCTCAATGCTTGTGCTTTTTCTAACATCATAGAAGAGGGAGTAGGGAAGAGTGGACAAAAATCCATCCATACTCACCATTAAGATATTGGGAAAACACCACTAGAATATTTAGTTATCATAACTTAGTACTCGACATGAGTGGGGTGCATATTGAAAATCACATGAAAATACTAGGTATATATGAGACACACAAAAGGACATAGGATGGCTCACAAAAAGCACTAAAAACCGCTTAGATTCTTTAAATTAATTTCCACACCTAAACGCATAAAACCAAAAAAAAAATAATTAAAACAACCTTTTCATTTCAAGATAATAAATTTATTTATTTCCCATTACCAACAAAAATAATTCATTAAGCTTCCAAATTATTCAATTATTCCATATTTTTAATCAAATTATTATTATTTTTGTGAATATGTCACTACATGGGAAACTCAAATAACACATTGAATAAAAAACAGACAACCCATCATCCAGATGCCAATAATCCCACACATCCACCATCACTATCACAACCTCCTCCTTATCACAACTAACACATATCCTCCTCTTTCTATCAAAAATTCCATATAGCATGGTTACAGAGACCATAGTTCCCAAATTTTTTGAGAAGTGTGAGCTAAGAGGCTCTTAGATAAACTAAAGAAAGATTACAGATGTCTCAAAGAGGGTATTTTTCATTTGTCCCATTGAAATATGGGTAGCATATCACTTGAGAGAGATTTAATGTAACAAAAAACATATTAGTTCACTCCCATCTTTTCAAGACCATAAATAATGTAGTTTGTTTCATAAAAGATGTCTGTAGTAATGTAATTCATATAAGAGAGTGCATCTAGACAATTGGAAGATTCTGTTGTCATTTTCCAAGAGAGATGAACAACTCCCATCCAAAGATCTTGAAAAATGGTAGTCTAGTCTCACTAAAACTAGATGTTCCTCCAATTACATTTCCTTGCAATGAAGACAACTCTGTTAAATCCAATCATTTCCTCTTTGATATAATTGGATTGTACACATGGAACATAGAGAACTTCCACCACATCTCCATTCAAATATCTAAATATAGACGCATATCCTAAATGCCCCAAATTTCCCCAAGATTCCTCATAAGTGTTGAATTTGAGCCAGATAAGAGAGGGAAGAGTCCAGAAGGCCTCAAGTGTGCCACAGGGTTTGGTAAAGTTTTATGTAATATTATATGTCCTAAAATTAATAAGGCCCCTCACCGTGTTACTGATGTGTAGTATTCTGAACTACCTCGACAGTTTTAGAAACAACAGATCTAGCATTAAAATGATTCTACTCATTAATTTCCTTGTTTTGGCTTTTCCAAATCACATGAATCGTCTTCACACAGGGATCCTAGAAAAGTAGTGTGAGTTTCCTTGAGAATAGTATAGTAATAACAACACACATGAAATCTTGGAATGTAGTAGCATACATGGGACACACCTCAAATAAATCAAAGACAACTCTCCAGATAGAGGATGCACTTTTACAACACAATAAAATATTACAAACATCCAACCTATGTTTATGGAAAGGGACGAATTTTGATCAAAGGGATATTCCCAAACGATGTAGGTTGGCATTGATATGCACCTTATTGACCGATAGTCTCCAGTGAAGTGTAAATATTAATGGAAGGATCCACTTTTTGTGATATCCAATCCATTTGCATATTCTTTTGAGTAGATGAGTATAAAAGTTCTCGGAGTCCTGTATTCCATTAGGGGATTGTTCCCAAATGATCATATGTTCTTAATTGAGAAACATATAATTAGAGACAACAACAATAATGTCATCATAAAGAAGATTTGAGTTTTCTATTTGGTCCTTGATTTATATTATTTGGTTAAAGTATTCGTCATTATAATTAATACATTTAATTCGTGGAGTTCCAATCCAATTTTCATGGAAGAATATAAGAGGTGACTTCCTATTAACAAATCTAGTGAGGGTGCATGTGAATATTTTGAGAAACTTTTCTCAAACCCAGAAAAATAGAGGACTCCATGTATCTCAATATTCCTACAATCAGATTTTCAAAAAATTTGGATCTATGGAATCCTAGATATTTAGATTAACTATTTATAATCCTCTATATAAATTTAGAAAGGGGAGGATAATTAAATAAATCTATATTTTTTTATCCAAGACCACCAAAAGTACGAGGAAAGAAAAAAAATTAAAGAGGTTATGATGAATTTAGTTTCCAAGATTCTTCCAATACAAACAATGTTCCTCATCATTGAGTTTATGGTTTTAATAAATGAGGCAATCTAATAATATATAATGAAATAATATAACATCTTTGGGACTACTACATGTTTAACAAGACACAATCTTCCTTCCATTAAGAGAGACTTGCCTTTCCAATAGGTAATATTTTTTCTAATTTCGCTCAAGATATCAGTAAAATGAAAGGCTTAAGGCTTTCCCGAAAACAAGGGGACTCTGAGGTAAGTAAAAGAGATAGAACCATCTCATATTCCCATATCATTAATGATGGAGACCTTAGTTGAAGCTGAAAATATATTGTCGAAATAGATGAAGGAATTATTCTAGATGATTTCTTGGCTTGACACATTTTCATTGTGAAAAATGAAAATCTTGATGTTGTTGATGTTATTCCTATGACCCTGAGTAAATATAATAATATCATCATCAAAAAATATATGTGAAGGGGTAGAGGTACCTATTTATTCCCTAATAGTACCAAGTTCTCCCTTGTACACCATATAAAGTAAGAACCTTCTAAGGTAGTCCTGTGTAATGGAAAATATGATAGTTGAAAGGTTATCCCTTTTCCTCAGTCCCCTGGAACACTTTAAGTACCCTTTTGGGGACCTATTTATGAAAATGGAGATATGGGAAGAGTGAAGATGTACTTTGACCCACTGGATAAATAATGCATTTGAAACCAAATATGTGGAGTACATCACTAATACAACCCAAATCAATTATGTCAAAATATTTCATGATGTTGATCTTAAGATAAAATATATAAAAAAGAGGCTACCAAGAACCATGATTCTCATTGATACAAAAAACATGTACAAACTCAATATAACAATATTAAAAGGGTGTAAAAGTATGTGAAACATTATAATTCCCCTTAAATTAAATTAAGCTGATTTATTATAATAAATAATCTAGTGTATACTATCATCCTAAATTATAATAGAAGAAGTAAACCCTCCAGTGTGTTACAATTAATGAGAAATGAAAGAATCCCCTATATAGAATAATTAATTTTTAAATAATTTTTTACACCAAAAATAGTGGACACATGGATATGAGAAAACCACCTATAGGTAACATGAACCAACTACAACAACAATGTTCTATGAAATCAAGGTAAATACACTCAAAAAAATATTGTATTAAGAGAAAAAATCCAGAATTAATGATGGAATGATGTTTTGTTTATAATTATCAATGTTGAGACTTGAATGATTTGATCTGGTTTTAATTGACCATTAATTGATGATCTCGTCAAACCCACATGCTATAACTATTTTAAAAATATCCAGAAAATTAATAAATAGAAGATATAATTATACTACCTTAAAGTGATTTAATTTTCATTAATTAATGATTTATAATCATTTTTCCTTAAAAAATGTCAAAATGGAAAAAATAAAATTTATGGAAAAGTAGAATCTACTATAATGATCTACCGCTAAAAAATACCTCCAGTGATCCACCGCCACTGATCTACCACCACTTATCTAACCCTAGTGATCTACCTCTAGTGATCTACTTCCTATGATCTACCACCCATGATGTACCACCAGTGATATACAACAACTTATCTACAATTAGTGACCTAATTCTAGTTATATACTCGCAGTGATCTACCTCTAATGATCTACCACCATTGATCAACCACTAGTGATCTACTACTAGGATCTATCTCTAGTGATCTATCACAAATTATTTACCACTATAATCTTCCTCTAGTGATCTACTTCACATGATCTACCACTAGTGACCTATTGTCAGTGATTTATTACTAGGATCTTGTGTGATCCTCTAAAACACCCCTTTTTCCCTCTAAAACACCAAAAAAATATCATATCTTATACTAAGATCTTTAGAACCTTCTATTGACACATTAACCATCATATCTCCAGCACTGTAATGGGATGAATGGTTTGGGTTGTTTCATCAGATACCTCTCAAAAATTTATCAACCTTAATGATTCAAAACAAATCCATAAGGGAAATGTGAATATTCCAGAACAACCATCCCTTGAGATACCTCTCAAGGATCTCATTACATCTGAAACACTACCACAAACCTATCACTATGGACACATGCCTCATGTATTCCACATAACCACTTGAAAAACCCTTTCAACAGCCACATAACCTTTGAGAAAAACATCCACACCCAAAATATAAATGATCCCCATGTACAAAAATCAAGTAATTCTATCTCCCCTATCAAGATACTATTTAATTTGGTTAGCACTGACTCTCCAACAAGGTTTCAACCGCATCAAGGTATAACACATATTGATTATGGACTGGGTTTTCTCTTTTTTTATGCATTAACTATTAAATCAAACATGATATCAACCAAGAATACAAAAATTTCATATAAAATGAAAAGGCCTAAAAATCACATATATTCCCAATAAGAAATGAAAAGGCACATAAAAACTCCAAATTTCTCTAGGTACTAGGAAGACATCTTCATCCCACACTCCCAAGAAAACTCCTCTATCCCACCATTCCACCAAATCACATAAACTAATGGAATGGTCTATCCACATAATACTTTATCTCGATGATTTGGGATCCCCACTAGACACTCCATGAATTTTGTTTCATCCTCAATATCTAACTCTCCCTAGTAAATGACATGGGAGTCATTATAGAGATAAAAACAGAGCTAAGATATGTGGAATATTTTATGGATATGTTCCATTCAATGAAAACTATCCTTCTAATAATCCAATTTTCCAAATCCTCCCAACACCTCAAAGGGACCGAAAAAATAGGGTGAGAGCTTACTCTCTTTTTTGAACCTCCACCACCCACATCGATAGGAAACCTTCCAGAATACTTTGTCTCCAACCACAATCTCCAAGGTACTGCTTTCCTAAAAAATATGGGAAAATTTATAAGGTATTTAAAATTGATCCCCAACTCCAACAGTGAAGAACTCCCATCATTAATAGAAATAAGGTCCTTCCTCTTCACTACCTTCACGTTTGATGAAATGAACTCCTCTTAGAACTAATTTTGAATGTGTTCCCAAAAAACATTGGAATTATTCTAAACACCCATATAGATTTTCCAATATTTATGAATAGATCATCACATATGACAAACTACCAAGAGAACCTAGTAATCCAATGGGGCTTGGGTCAAACTAAATGAAATACTAAGCACCTCAGACCAAAACCTTGTCTCTATATCTGAAACACTTCCCCGGTAATTCTACAATTGATCTTATTTAAAAGCATGTAATGTCTTATTCCACTGACCATTCTCCCTAGCTAGATCAAACCTGTAATGATTAACTAAGGATTCCTACTAAAAATAATCTTTTTGAACCACAAAAATATGAAAACTAGGAGCCATATATGAAATGGAAAATAAGGATATACTAATCCCAGATGAAAAGAATATTATTAAGATTAATTTATTTCATTATAATAATTTTCACATCCCAAAACCAAAACCACCAAATTTAAACTAGACCCAAATTCATCATGATGCATATACCACTCACAGGTCTCTACCCTATAAAAAGGTCCACCATACTTGGAAATCAAATAAAATCAGAGCCTATTCAATGGATCCTAGGGGGGAGCAAAAAATGCAATATCCTAGGAAGTCTCCCAAGAATATGTCACATTCTATGGTCAACTCAAACTGTTTCCATACCCAACCATGAAAATCTCATAATTCCTAACTTCAAACTATATATTATCCCTCAACCATAACCTCTAATATCACTCTTTCATGTCCCCATCCCAACAAGGACACCACAATTAATGGAGATAGATAAAGACCCTCGATTCATACCTCTAGAATCCTTGGGGTGGTGGACAACATCAAGGGTATAAAAATATCATAAAATGGGAGGTAATACCCTATATAAAACTATAGTATTGGGAGAAAATATGAATAAAGTGTAATAAAATAAACAAATTAATATAAAAGAAATCCAAAAAAACAATCCCCCAATGCATGTATAAACAAAACATGAAACAAATAAAAGTATCGAATATAAAATACAGAAATATAAAGATAAAGCAATGATGTAGAAACTATATAATGATCTGAGATATTAATATCAAGATAGGTCTATATAGTCCTCCTAAAAAAACTAAAAAAAGTTTATATACATTGGGTGAGAATATATATATACTCGAAAGGAAAACCAAAGTCTCTCATGAATAAGTGAAAGTGGAAAACAAATACACCCGTGAGGAAATAGAAGAACCAATTACACATAAGCAGGTAAACTATCCATACCAAACCTCACCAATTAATGATCACTAAATAAGAAAATTGATGTATAATAAAATAATATGATACATATCGATAATGGGTAATCCATAGTGCTTTATCATTAATTTTTGACTCCTGCACCCTCAACAACGTACATCCTAGAACTACCACACCTTATGTATATTACATTTTTCTAGGCACCTTGGGAAATAATGACCACCTGATAACATATCTTGCAAAGAAATCTGGTCCACCACATCACACAACATAACTAGAGCAGTAGGGTGTCATGAATATTTAGTACATCAACCTCATTTCATCTTCCAACCATGCACAACACCCTATAAACCATCACATTATTTGACCTGAAATCACCTATTTCAACACATCTCACCTCACCCGATGTCACTTAGGACATCTCACCACATGTCAAAAACAATGTTTTTTTTTACTTCACGTAATAAAATCACATGATTTTTATCTTCACCTATTAGTGGTAGAGGGGATGAATGAGTATCTATAAAAATATCCTAACCCCCAGTATATTAGAAAAAACACCACTAAAACATTTGATTGTTAGAACTAAGTGATATACATGGGAGGGTACGTATAGAAAATTACACGGAAATAGAAGGTATATAAAATAAATACATAATACCATCATATGAGTTCAAAAAAAGAACCAATCATATCATAGAATCCCCACTCTCACTACCACATCTAAATGAATAAAACTGGACAACATGATATAATCCATAACCACATTTTGATTTCAAGCCAAACAATATCTGGTTTTCCCATTACAAACCATAATAATTCCTTAAGAATCTAATCCATTCTATTATTCAACCATGTTAATCAAATAATTACCACTTATGAAAATTGGTTACTATACAGGTATGTTGAGGAACACATATCATTTCAATAATGTAGATCCGATCAAAATCATGCCAACAATCCCACACATCCACAAAAATAATCACAACCAACTCCTCGTAACAACCTCCACAACACCACCACTAATAAAAAATTACCCATAGCTTGGTTACACATCCCATCATCCTCACACACCCAAAATACGTCACACATTCATGAATTCCCTAATGCTTATTAACCTCATCATATATCATCTTCCTAATTAAAAAAAGGACTTCCATTAATTATACTTAATTTATTTGACTGTTATTGTCTGGTGCAACAAATTTATTTTCCAAGTATAAGTGGTTGACCATTTATTAATAGGGTGTCACAACTATAAAAAAAGTGGGATACACAGTATATATCAAAAATAAAAAAACTAGGGCTAGCAATAACCATGATATTCTGTGATACAAAAGAGATGGATAAATTGAATACCGTAATATCAAAAAGATGTAAAATCATGTGAAACATTTCCCCTCCCCTTAAATTAAATTAAACTAATTTATTATTATCATTACTCTAGTGTATAATATATTCAAAAACTATAACATAAGTATCAATCCTTATCACATATCAGAGATGATAAAGAATAACGGGACCCCCTACATAGAGGGAAGAATATTTACATAATTTACTACATAGAAAACAGTGGACACAGACATAAGAATAAACCACCTAAAGGCAATAGAAACCAAAAAAAAAGAAACTATGTTCCACAAATCCCATAGAAAAATCATTGGGAACCTCCCATCTCATGTGAAATAATGAAAAAAATTACAAAGGAATGATCTTTATTTAATAATGATCTCATTTGAACCCATAAGGATTTGATATGGTTTTAATTAACCATTAAAGGAAGATCTCATCAAATCAGTGATGTATAACCATTTAAAGGTCTATGAAATTTTAATTAATATAATATATAATTATCCTTCCTTAAAATGGATATAAGTTTAATTAGATTTCGATTTATAAATATTTTACGTCAAAAATGACTTCAAAATAAAAATGATTGAATATCAGGAAAAAACTAGATCTACTTCTCGGATCTATTGTTAGTATATACCACTAGTGTTCTACTTCAAGTGATATACTCCCACTGATCTATAGTTAGAGATCATCCACCTATAATATACTACCATTTATCTACCGCCATTGACCTACCACCAATGATTACCTCCAGTAATCTAATTCCAGTGACCTACTACTAGTGATCTAACGCTAGTGATATACCTCTAGGATCTACCACCAGTGATATACCACAACTGATCTACCACCAATGATCTACTAGAAGGATATAACACTAGTGATATACAAGGAGGATCTAATTCCAGTGTTCTACCACCATAGATCTACTTCTAGTTTCTACCTACATGGATCTACCTCTAGATATATTCATCTAGGATCTTCCTCCATCCTCAAAAACACCCCATTTTAAAAAAAAGGAGACCTAAAAAATCATCCCTTCAACCATAAAATACCTATGGACCTTCCCTTAACACCTAAACCACAATATTTCTTGTAAATTAATGAGTTGGAAGGTCTAGGCCATTAAAACATTAGACAACCTTTACAAACAGTTATGAAGGATTGAAATAAATGATAATGATGTGATATATAAATAGTCATGCTAGGGAACATAATAGAAATATAAACCTATAAAATCTTGGTTAAACTAAAAGAGTTATATTTTATTCCAATTATATCATAGTAATACTAATAATACAAAATGTTGAAGTGATTTTTTTATTAGAGAATACATATTATGTTGAGTATATATATTCACATGAACATTTAATCTGATTTTATAAGATATTATCATAACCATGTTGGTTTTTTTATTTGGTTGGAAATAGAATTATGAATATAGAGTTATGAATGTTTTTTTTCTAGATATCCAAAGACTTTTATCTAGAAAAAGTGGAAAATTTGGCACAAAGTGTTGAAAATCTCAATGTGTGGTAATTATAAAGGAGAATATGTGTTCATAATCTTATCCATGATAGTGAGGTTGATATATCATTATAAAGTGATCATTAAGACATGTCCAACATATCGAAGCCCTCATTTTCTTATTATTTAGTGATAATTTTAATTATTTAGACGTAATTTATACATTAGTGGGAGAATTTAATACTCCACAATTTTCATATATACAATAACTTATTTGAATACAAGTTATTTAATGTATTTATAATATTCAAATAATGAATTTAGTAGCAATTTATTCATTAAATTCACATAATTATTATTAAACGCATAATCAATCGTAATGAATTAGGAATGAAAAAATCTCATGATAAAAAATACTTTCTCAAGGAAGTATAATTATTCTATATATAGTGATTTTTAAAAAACATTGATCCCTATTGAATAATGTGGAATATATTATTTACATATATAATCAAATAAATTAAGATTTTTATTAATATTTTCAATTTGAGAGTAATATGAGAAAATCCTTTTGATTCTAAAAAATAAATTTTCCAATGATTTATTTTGTTATGTGCACTTATATTAAAATTAATTCTCTATGAACTATAAAACATTAGTCTTATTAAATGGATTTTAGATTTTTATTCATTATGTCAAAATTTTGTTTTAATTTCATTTTATTTTCTAACATAAAAATATTCCAAAGAATATGTTATCTATAATGAAAAAATCGTTATTTTTTGATGAATTGTTCTTATAAACATTTGTTTAATTTTTATTTATAAAAATTAAATTAATATATTTTAAATTATTATTAATGTACGTTTTTAAATATAAAAATATATTGATATTTATTTAGTTAAAATTTGATAAGAGAAATAAAAAATAAAAACCCATATTGTGTATAATTTTATTATTCTACAAGAACATATTTTTAATGTCATATGTTATAATCTAAAAGATAGTTTTGTAATATATGGATATTTAATAAAATTAAATAAATTATTAGTTCTTAATGAACATGTAAATATTTGGAATTTGGGGTCATCACATAATTTGAACAAAAAATAATTTCAATGGTTACTTTTTAATCTAGGAAAATAAGTGTAAAAATATTAATATAAAGTGTCTCAAATTTTACTAAATTAACTTGAAAAAAACTTTTAGAGGTACTTTGTTATGTCAGAATTTCATAACAATGTTTGTCACCAAATTTTACCACCCTAACTCACCTAGATATCATCCAATTCTACTCTTACTTAACTTCTACATTACAATACCATTGAGGAGACACTTAATTTCACCAATAAAAATAGCTCCATTAAAACCGCATCAAGTCTCGGATCGATGTGAAAATTTCATTGAACCCTTACCCATTTAACTCTCCTAGAATCCATTTAAACATTTACTATCCCTTGGTTATAATAATGATCCCCATGTCCTAATATTAAGTGAAATCCTTCAAGATAATATTTAAATACACAATGTGGTTATATCACAATCATAGATGTCAAGAGTTAAAGTATGGGTTTTCATCTTAATTTACCGTAATTTAGTATTATTTTTATATTATGAACTTAGAATTATTTGAAATGTTTTAATTATTATTCCATTTAATTATATTCTTATTATTAATTTTTCATTCATGGTATTTTTAAGTCTTTTCATGAATACATCCTTCATAATATTTTGATTTTATTATTACAATATATGTAACAACTATTTCACATCAATTTTATTTAATTAAGATATATTATATATTAACAAATTGATTCCTTTATTGGGGTGTATATAATAAAATAAATATTTCTTTTCACACATTTCATGAAATTAATAGAATCTATACATCCTTCTCATGTTCTATTTTACATGGGATTTTAATTCTAATGTTAACAAATCCACAAATGTTTTTTTAACTCAAGTATCTTTAATTAAGTAATAAGATTTATTCTTAAACAAAATTATTATATGGTTGGTATATTCCACCCTAAGGTTTCATTATATGTCACTTACTCTTTATCTTTTGGGAGTATGTAATTTTTAATTCAATGTTTTGTCCTAGATTAATTTCATTCACATAAATGCATAAGGTTGTTATAAATAATTCTAATCCTCTATAAAGAATACTATTCATCTATATACATATTAATTTATTCCAAAAATCACCTTTATAATTTTTGAATCAACATATTAATTATCACTTGTGATCTTCATATTTTTATTTTCTTTTCACATAAATAATCATTATTATACTTTTTAATGATATTGGATTCGATAATGGAATTTTAAAATATTAAAAATATATTTCTATTAATGAACATATATTTTAAATTATACTATACATTTCCATTAAAAATCATTGATATCATTTTCTTGGATAAATTATATTAGAAAATTTAAATAATTTTTTTAATGGTTTTCACATCACCTTTTCGAAAAAGGATATTGAAGGTTACTAATATATCTGTATTCTATAAAACTATTTAAAAATATTTCTAAATAAATTTATGGTTTCACTAATATTTTATTATTTTTCAAAAAATAAATTATTTATTTAGAAATAATTTTTTCATAAGTTACCCTCTAAATTAACTAATAATATTTTTCTCCTGGGGAATTAATCTCACTAAATGGAAAGAAAGAATTCTTGATCACTTA
Organism: Viscum album; assembly: GCA_963277665.1. Classification (NCBI taxonomy): domain Eukaryota; kingdom Viridiplantae; phylum Streptophyta; class Magnoliopsida; order Santalales; family Viscaceae; genus Viscum; species Viscum album. The sequence continues at coordinate 1,529,124,854 of OY728131.1, read as the reverse complement.
TAATTTGGTACCATTTTACATATTATTCATATAAATATTTTTCATCTACATCAAAAACCATAAATGTTTTTATGATCTAATGGATATATTTTTCTTATCATCCACCTTATTTCACTGGATGGCCAATAAAATATTATATAGATATTTTTATAAAACCCATTTCTTTTCAACATATTGTTTAACTGGTGTTTTCAATGTAAATTTTACCATGTCCTTATGGAACACATACTAATTTATGATTATTATTATGATTTTTGGGTTCCTATATATCCCTATAATGAACTAGTTAATTTTTTATATCTCATGAAATAATGATTTTATATAGAGTTTGAATTGTTGTTAATCTATGCTTATAATATTTTCCATTATTGTAATTATGGTTAATTATATTTTAGAAGACAATGAATTGGTGTAATTGTGGTGAAGATATGCTTACAATGTTGTGAATGGGTATAATTTTGGTTAAGAAAAATTATAATATTTTGTGTGGGAGTAATTCTATTCAATATTTTCCCACAATATTTAATGTGAAAAAATTTCCTTTATTCTATGTTAATAAGGTTGTTATATACTATGATTATGATCATATAAAGAATTAATTTTTATAATGGATCGTGATTATTGTATCATGATTCCACACTCTTATTCAAATGTTTAATCATATATATTTCATTCCCTTTTATTATTCCTCGTGGATAACTCTTATTGTCCATTTTTCATTTGAATAGATATTTCTTCCATGGTAATGCTTATGATGTACCCTTGTTGACATGTTGATATATTATCCGCAACAGATCATTTGAGATCACCAATTATGTTTTCCAATTTTCTAGTTTATAATGATGAGTAAAACTTAAGAAACACTTAGTATAAGGTCTAGTATAGTGAAATTTTGGGTAAATGGTGATAATAATATTTTTATATAGCTAATTTATAAAGACTATATACCCTCTTTTTCTGTGATTGTGTGACTTTTTTTGATTTATGATTTAATATATATATAAGTATTTACTGATTCAACTAACTTAATATCAAATCCATCTTGTAAATAATGTGTTTTTTTATCAGACTTAGGATTTATAGTCTAGGAAGCCACCTTTAGCAAATTATTTTTCATATAAAAAATTATATAAATTTATTTATTATTAAATAATTTTTTTCAATATAAAAAAATAAATACCCAAGTAGTATAAAAAAATCTTATCTATAATTTTATTACATTGTTTGGAAATGATGGTTTTCCCTAGAGTGACAAGGGTAATGTGATTTCCTTAAAACAACATAAAATTATTAAATAGTGGTTTCTAACCCCTGTAGTAACACAGATGAAAAATTTATCAAAAAATAGGTAAGGAATTACCTTATATTTATCTTGATAAATCTTACTCACTTGTTTGATATTGATTTAGTTGAGTGACGAAGGACTTCAGGATAATATAAGTAGGAAAAAAATTGATGGATGCTTGTAAAATACTAGGTGTGTATACTTGTCTGAGTAGGAGAGAGATGAAGGAGGTGTTTTCCCATAGTATCTGAGAACTTCTTAAAAAATAAATGGTTGATTAACCTTCATCCAAAGAAATTTTTTTAAGTGGTCGGTTCCTATATCGACACAGATATAATTTCTTTTTTTAGAAATGAATAAAACTTTTATTGGTGTTTTCTCCCTTTCAAATTTTTTGGGGTTTCCCCATTACCCCACCCAACTTCACACACAAACAAAAATATATAAAAAACATACTAGTAATAATAATTATAAATAGAATAAAAATTATCAATTAATTAATAATTACAATGTTAAAATTAATAATTTATATTATGATAAAAATTATAATAACAACTAAAATATCACATGTCTATGTTTAATGAAAACAATAACATATCTAGTTTGTGTGTTAGTATTAGTATATTTAATACATATATACAAATTAACCCATAGTTTAAAATTATAGTTTTAATAAGCATTTAGTTAATAAAAAATTTAAATAATTTAGGTAATTATATAATTTTATATATTTGAAACCAATATCATCTATAAAAATTTAACTTGAGTAAAAAATCAATGTCACTTAAATTTTAATTTACTCACTCTAAAAAATGAAAATTTAATATTTATAAAATTAAAATTAGTGAAATTTCCCAAAATAAACTATATTTCCAATACGATAACCAGTTATCAAGTAGAATAAAAGAAAATGATTAATATAATATCAAATTATAATCCAATTAATGAATAAATAAACATAAAATTTTATATCCTCCACATTTTTACGGTTTCTTATCTTAAAAGATAATAAATATTATTTTATCAAAAAAATTCCATTATTACTTCACAAAAATTTCAAACCTACAGACACATTCCTTAAGGAATTACTCATATATAATTTTTTTCTTAATAATTATCTCTATATAATTAATCATCTCATTTAACATGAAATTATTTAGTGATTTTCCCTCCCAAATCCCTTTTGATAGCATATGTATTGTTAATTTGATAATTATTTATATGTTTTGGCCACAGACATGAATAAAAAAATTACTTTTACAATAATAATTGAACTCATTTGAGGTATGTAAAACCAAGTTTAATCATGACATAAAGAATAGAAAAATAAAATTATAAAATTCACAAACCAATAAAATTTCAAAGTAAAGTCAATAAAAGAAAATTGTGATGATTTATTATCAATGATTTTCTAAATTCCAACTTGAATCTGAAATACCTCATACATGATGAATTTTAATTAATATATATATATATACATTAAAATATTAATCCTATCACACAAAAAAATCATAAAAACATGTACACATATTCAAACCAGAGATGTTTTATAGTAGTTTCCAAATAATTAAACCATAAAATGTTTCTTCATTATTTTTTTTCTATCACTTTGTTATTGGTTTTTAATGGAAACAATTATGATAAATATATAAAAATTTATAGACAAGGCCTTATATATATATACTAACTATAAAATATTATTCAAAATTAAAAATATCTCTAAATTGAACCATTGAGATGAAATTTCTTTACTACCCAAATATTTATTATATTCTACCATACTATAACAAATAATAAAAATTAAACTCTAAATATCATAATTATCTTTTTAACAAGACGAAATAATTTCAAGAATTTTTTCAATGTGAAATTTAATTTGTTTTCAAATAATTAAATCCTTGAAATCCTTTTAAAACATATCCCTATAGTTATAAAAATTTAAGAAACTGTAGTTTTAAAAAAATATTGATAATTTTTTAAGATTGGTTAACACATGAAATAAATGAACTATGTAAAGGAATACCTTAAAAAATACCTTCCCCTAAAATATTCATGAATGTTTGGATTATCTCACTAGAAGATCACATGAAAAAGTTGTAGTCATTTTCACATTACTATAAAACTATTAACATATAAGCTATCATAATATGTTTAATAAAATAACTATATTATTATATAAATTATTTATATAAAAATGAATATCAAATAGTAAATTTTGTTCTTGAATATAAATAAATATTTTTTAGGATTATTGGCCACTTATAAATGGATTTATATCCAAAAAAGAATAATAATTTCACTTTACCACATATTGAATCAACATGAAACATTATTTATCTTTTTATTTCATGTTAAAATAATTTTTTTCTCTTTTTCTCATGGAAAAATATCAATTCAAAAAATATTTCCATTTATAAAAAAAACTTTCCAAAATAAAAATTGTCTATTAATTCAATTTTGATTTCATCGACAAAAATAAATCTTCTATATTTATGTCCAACAAAATAATATATTAAGTAAAAGATATTCCATTGTTTAAAATTTTAGATTCTGTAAAATTTATCAACTTAAATAAAATAATCATGTTTGAAAAAATAAATTTTTTCTGTAAAATTTAAATTTTTACACCTCAATAAAAATAACCCCATTATTTTTTAATCACAATTTAGGTTTCCAAACAAAATTGAGTTATTTCTAACAATTGAAAAAAATATACAAATAAAAAAACATTGTAATTATTTTAATTAAAAAAAATATGATATATAGTATAAATTACATTATTATTTTTACCATGCCATATTTATAAAAATGATAATAATATATAAGAATCAAATACTATTATGATTAAAAATACCAACAATTGTTATGTAATAAAAACACTTTAGGGATCAATCATAAAAAAAGATAGTTTATATAAAATTTGTTTTGTTAAATCAAATAAGCAATGTTATCAAATCATATAATTATTAGAAACATATTTGACATGAAAACATTATTAAAAATTCACCTCTTTATTTCTCAAAGTAGTTTAAATAAATTTAAAGCATTAATTAAAACAATATTTTATGTCAATAATCATTTTATCCTTAAAATTGATATCTTAAAGTGTTTTATAATTTTTTTTATATTTGTTGTAATGATATCATGAAGATTATTTCATATTATTATTTTTTCAAACATTTTAATTAAACTATATCTTGTTAATATTCAATAAACTATTATTTAAATCATTTTCTTTCTTAAAAAAAATATTACACACACACACACACACACACATATATATATATATATTTCTCAAAATATTTCATCAAATAATGGATTTGTTATAATATTAGTTGTTGATTTTATTTCAAAATAATGTGTCACATCATAACTCAATCATGTACTTCAACACAATACTGACATGCTTGTATAATAATAATTCAATCTATAAATAGATTACAACAAATTTCTTTTCCACCTTTATAATCATTTCAATCATAATCTCCATGAGAGGATAAAATCAAATAAAACTTTAGATATCATTAACATATGGAGATTCTTGATATGAAATATAAAAGTCCTAGTATATACACTACATAAAATAAGAGAAATGAATATCATAAATTTATACACCAAGGAAAGGGAATTTGAGATTAATAAACCATTTAAAGATCATATAATGTAATTGAGAATAAATAAACTTTATATAAAAAAGTGTAAATACATAAAAAATAAATTTATAGATAATTTCACAGAAAATCATAGCATAAAAATTCCAATAAAGACGAGTTATAACCCAATCAATGGAAATTTATCTAGGAATCCTTTTACCATCTAATAACATTCTTATCAAATCACTTTAGATGAATTGATTAAAATTTAAACCAAAAATACCATGAATTTATAATGACTCATGATATCACATATAAAAGGGTTAGTATATACACTATATAAAAAAATTTGGTTCATAAAATTAAAATATTCATCAATGAAAGAGGTAAGAGATTAAATCTCTTACCTCAAGTCTAGACATTCCTTATAAATCCTTTAACTACTTTATAATAAAAATATATCAATTATTTAATTATTTAATAAACTTTAATTTGTTTATTAATTTATCAATAATCAATTTTTATCATTTGTTACACTTGTATATTTAATTATTAATTAGTTAATTCTAAGATGGGTGTTTTGAGGACGTTCGGTTCATAATTTCAAATTGAAAATGGCATTTTAACAATGTTAAAATTCATAATTGTTCCAAAAATGAAATAATAATAATGAAATAATTTAATATTTATAAATAAATTATACATTTTAAACAAATCATGAGGTATGGTTATGAAAAATGAACTGTGTTACAATCATGCAGAAAGTAGGCCGTACGTATTCATGAGTAACATTTACATTTTTCAAAAATATTTATAGAAAGAAGCTAAATATTATTATGTATTTAACGAAGGATATTTTGATCATGAATAACATATTATATATTTTAATACACTTATATATATTAGTTATGTGATTTGTTGGTTCAAATTTATTGACATTGCCTCATAGAGGTGGTAGTCCACACTTACGCATGAACGACATTATCATTATTAAATGGATTGATAAGGTAGTAAATTATATGATATTACTTATATTTATAATGATAAATATTTCATAAATATATTATAAATATTTTAAATATATAGTCATAACTATCCGTGAAATACAGTGATGAAAAACGAATTAAATCTATTCATGAGGTGGTTGACTATTGTACACACGAATAATGGATTTGTTTCCCATTTGAGAGAATATTATATTGATATTGGTTTTTTAATTAACCTAATAAATCATTAGTATATGGAATATACTAGTGTTATTTATTCATCATGGTTGAATAATATTTTTATTTGGTAGAAGAAGATATAAAAAAGTCATCCAGCTATGAACTAAACATTTTTTTAGGAAAACCTTTTATGGTTTACCCAAAAATCGTTGAAAGGTTAAATTTATGATAGAATTAAGGCATATAATATGTTATAATCGTATTATGTAAGTAATTTTTTATTTTTTATATTAACTAAAAGGTTTTTTATGTGTGAATAAATGAGATTATTTTTTGATCATTCATAAGAGAGGGGAGACAAACTCTTGGAATTTCTAAAAATATTAAATTAATATAAATCAATTATTTATTCAAAATGGATCTAAATTGATAGTATTATAAAGAAAGAACAAAATTAGACCAAATAATCTCATAAAAAAAATTATGACAACTTTGGATGACATTTTTACTCTTATATGATTCTTTTAATCATTCATTAACCCTTTTTAGAATTTTGGTTATATCAATGGTTTTCATTGTTAAGGAGTTAATATAGATACTATAAATTAAAAAACGGATCAAAAATGGACCATGGTTGAATTAATAATCTTTATTCCATTTAAATTTTTGGTTAATTGGTTTTAAGGAATTTTAAATCATATAATAACACATTATTTATTATAAAATTAAATTACTGTCAATTTTGGAAGTATTCATTTAATTGGACATTAATAAACTACATGAAAACAAATTAATTCTAAAATTACTCATCCAACCCTCTTTAATTTATTATTTTTATCTAAAAAATATTTTCACACAATAATTCACTCAAATAATATTATTTTTATAGTTTTTAAAACTTTTTTATTCTTTTTTTATTCTTTGCATAAGCACTTTATCACTGTTGCATAAATATTTAATGTAATTATTTATTCACTAAAATTTATAAATAATTTACCATAATGAAAAAATTAATTATATAAAATAAATTCTTATAACCAAAAATATACTATGTTCATCCTCATGTAAACAATTTAATGATAATAAAACATATAAAATAGATTTTTTGAATTTTATTTATATTAAAAATATATAGAGAAAAAATTATAGAAAGATGAAAAAATGAGAATTATTTTACTAATGGATGATTTCGAATGACATATACTAATAAAATCATATAATTGAAAGTGGTAGGGTTATTATTCAATACTTTTAATTTTATTCTTAACCTTAATTAGTGGATTTATCAATTTCCATGGAAACAAAAATTACAAAAATTATTATTCATAGTATCTAAAATTAAAAGGGTCCTATTTACTAAATTTAGAAAAAATGATTCAAAATATTAAATCATTTTTCTTGATTAAATTCCAATATATAGTGTAAATTAATATAAAAGCGTAAAACGTAATGAAACATAATTTTTACAAAAATGTGTTTTCAAAACAAAAAATGTACTTGTAAGATAATAAGGTATAATGAAGATACATATAATTTTTATTAGATTATATATAATTAAATAAATAATATGTTAATTTGATATGAAATTAAAATAATAATAAGTATATTTAATGAAAAAACAATGATAGTTTTACAAAAACCAGAATTCTTAACCATTCAATGAAAAATTAATCTTTTTAGAAATATAAAAAAATATAATGAAAAACTAATTTTGGTATGATGATTTAAAAAATGATTTATATTTTATCAAATAAAATTTATCAAACTTGAGGAAATTAATTATAATTAATTTATAAAAAAATAATATTTTTTAAGAAAAAATATTTTTGAAGAACTTATTTTCTTTAATAAAAATTGGGTGCTTATTTTTGTAGCATTAATCAATAAATTTTTATTTATTAGAACCATTCTATATATTTAATAATTTATTTAATCATATTCATACCCACTAATCTCATGTCTGGGTTGTAATAGCAATATTTTAATTATAATATTTCATGGATCATTTAGGTTTGGTGTTGTGTATCATGTACACTATCGAACATAGGTTTCATTTAAAATATCAAGATATTAAATTCCCCACCCACATAAATGATTTTTTATATCAAAATTTGATCACGGTATTTTTAATAAGGGGATTGAATTTTAAAAATAACTTTTTTGAAATCCGACATCATAAAATGGTTTAAGAAAACATCCTCTTGAAAATAAGAAAATGTAAATATAATGGCCTCTAAAAATAACACATTCTATGTAACATCTATGAATTTTCAGGCATTATTTTTATATAGTATATAGAATTATTATGAGACTTTGCACTGATATGGAATGTTATTTCGAGGCTAGGTGTTCCTAGAACAATTTCTTTTAATAATATTAAGAAATTAAATATCACGCGCATGTAGTTTTACTAAAAAAGTGGAATAACTTCTAAACTGGTGCCTAGATCAGAAATATGGGGGTACTATTGCATTCAAAGTAGCAACATTACCTTATGCGGGGCCTAACATCGACCAATGTGGGTTGAATATTAAAAATTATTTTTAGATGTTTGAAGTAATAAAATAAATGAATTATTATTTTATTTAACATTACACAGAGACACAAAGAAAATTATTTTTAATATTTTTTTTCATAGAATTTAGTGTTATCGTCATAACCTTAGAATTACTCTAAAAGGAGGAGAAGGATCTCTCTTCAACAAATTCTGGAAAATCAAAGATAAATGACAACAAAACCTCTGTTCTTCATCAAAAAAGGATCCCAAATCAAGGTAGGGAAATTATTTCTTTGTGATTTACACATTCTTGATTTCTATGATGAATGTAGAATAACCAACAAATAGATTAGCCCACGGATCGGTTGAATATTGTGGGAGGGATTTCTTGTGGGATAACATGATTCAATTTAATATGTTTTCAAACCCAAATCCCATATATCTTGATCATTGACCAAGAATTCTTTTCCAACAATGTTAAACATTTTCTATGTGCATCATTCCTTCAGTTCTTCACTATTGGAACCCTGTTGTTCTCGGATCGAGGATTTTGTGAGTTTTTGAGCATGATTGGATACCCTGATTTGAGGTGAACCGATAATAGAGGCCACAACATGGTAAATCAGGTCACGATGAACCCAAAACTACAATCGAAATTTTTTTGTGCAACGGAGGTGCCCTAGTTTTCCATAGAAAGGTACACCAGCGTGTGTCAGGTGTGACTATTCGATGAGGCATGGCAGTTGTGTAGGCGAGGTGAGGCGACGATGGCTAGAGAAGTGTGCAGTGGTTAGAGGGGCGGTGGATAGAGGCAGTGTCATTCAGTGGTCAGTGAAGGATGAGTGATACACGTTAGAAAGACCATATGGGAGCTGCGTGGAGGCCACATGATGCGGAGGCTAGAGAAGAGTGAAGCTGGGGGCAATAGATGCACAACACACGGGAGGCGGGGCTACTGGGGTATGGAGAAACACAGAGTAACTATGGGACTAGGACGCACGTGGTCGGGGAGGACCACGTGCGATGGAAAAAACCATCCCACACGTATGTTTGCTGGACTAGAGGAGCAAGGTCGCGGTCTAGAAAACCCTATGGGTCGGGCCAGGCCGGGTTGGCTTAACTTGGTCAGGCCAGGTCTAGCGGGGCAGATTGAACCTAGACCAAACCCAAGTCGGACCTTTTTATGAGAATAGCAATACCATTTAATCCTTGTGTTCATTTGATGATCTTTTTGTGGCGTTGGAACCCTTGTGATGTGAAATTAATTTTGAAATAACCTAAGTGAGGTTTTGTGAAAGTGTTCATATGAACTAAAGGCATGAAAATTAGGTTCTCCTAGATTAAGCATTCTATGAGTAGAATCTAGTGGCTGGCTTTGTCTTTGAGACTACGTGTCCTTTTTTGACTCTGTGACATACCGATACTACATGTCTTACTAAAAATACGTTTCATACTGATACAAAATTTTATATCGAGACTGAGTGTCTCGTCGATACTACATGTCTTATCGATACTGGTTGTTTTGTAGATTACGTCAGCGAATCCTATTCTGCATACTATAGACCCATATCTATGTGATATGACAATGTATCTTCTTTGTAGTATACTTTGTGTATTTCTAAGTGGTATACTTAGTTTATTTTGTTTGTGTTATACTTCATGTTTTTATTAGTGGTTTTACTTTATGGTTTCTGGGTGTCCTATTGAGTATTGTTTTACTCACCCATGCACAAGGATTTCTCGCTTGTGTCATGTATTGTGCAGATGATTTATGATTTGACGGAGTCCTAGGTGGATTGGGACCAGGTGTCTCTTAGTGAGACCAGAAGGTTGAGGTTTGTTCATTGGGCTTCAGATATATTTCCAGTACCTTTCCCTTCAAGTTGGGTTTTATGTGGATTAGTTTCAAGAACTTGTGCATTCACTTTTCCAGAATCCTTTTTTGGTGGGATTTTATTATTTCCCAATATACTTTCTAGTATTATACTTTTTTACTATGTAGTTGGTATCTTAGTCATATTCATGCTTGTTTACATAGTGTTTCAAAATTTCAGAATTTTGGGATTAATGATTTGTGTGTTTCTATAGGTACTAAGTCAACTGCCTCCCATTTGTGGGATATTACTACTCGGTATTGGTTTCCATCCCTAGGCCTTTTGGAGATAGGCTTGGGGTAGTAATGGAATGGAACCTTTTGGGACGGGTTGTGATAGAGTAGTAACAAAGCGGGTCAATTCTACTTAAGGACCAAGAGTCTATGAGATTGGTTTGGGACAACAATGTTAAGTGTTTTGAGTTCATCTTTTAGGATAGGGATTCTAGTGTTGGTGCGGAGGCTGAAGTATGCATACACCAGGACTCTGAATTATTCTTGTTTAGCTCAGTACATGAAAACCTTGGTTGTATGAAAAACAATGGTACATGTATAATATTGGATTTGGGGGTGGGGTGTTCTCTTATCCTTCTTGAGTCACCTTACTAGGAATACTCTATTGACCATGGTACATATTATTCTATTTTAGGATGCCTCCACATATATAGAAATCTGTTATTACATTTCATAATCATGAGGATTATCATCCTAGAAAGAAGGAATTAGTATAGGGGTTTGTACCAGGGATAGAACATCAGGATGGTTTACTAGTGACACCACCACACTTTGAGAAGTAGTTACTACCAACACTACCGGTTGAGGATTCACTTAGGATGTGTGAATTTCATGAGTTCCAAAAGTGAAAACCTAATATCTTTTAGGATGATACATACCTACATGTATCTGAGGATTGGCTGGAGTTAGTTACACGTGTCTTCCTCCTTGTGAGGATGTCTTCCATCTAGATGTCACTCCTTGTCATGAGTATTCATCAGGGATCATTGGGGTGATTGTGGAGATTAGTAACCTAGACACACGATTGGATGACTCTATCTTGGGAAAACATCAAGAATATCTTCATAAATGAGTTCTTTCTAGCTATGTTATGCTCAGTGCATATAAAGGAGCTTATGCACTTGCAGAAAGGCAGTCACACAATGGAGGAGATTCAGTGAGATTTATTGATCTTCCTCGATACTCTTACGATATGGTATGAGACTCATTATTCAAAGTTCATACCTTCAAACCTGGATTATGATGGGATATCTGTGCATCTATGATATCCCTTATCATTACTACTTATGTTGGGGTACTAGAGTGAGCTCTATTAGTGGAGAGCTTTCTAGCGGAGTAGACATCAATAGTGGGAGCTACCACAAGGCAACATGTAGTTGTTTCATCAGAAGCATGTATCCAAAACTAGTCATAGGGACCCAATAGGGTTATAAAATCTATGGGACTAAACTAGGACATAGTATCATTGGTGTGGGAGTGCCATGGTAGAGAGAGTTAGCTAAAGGAAAAACTATGTTACTTGCGCAGTGGTAGGGGACATCTGGCTTGAGGATTGCCCAAACTGTCATTTGACCGATCAAGATAGGGTCAAGGGACCATCGAGGCAGATGAGGAGGAAGGAATAGAGTGTTCTTTAGGTTAGAAGACATTGAATAAGAGTAGTTAGGGCATCATAAGGTTGGTGGAGGTTTGATTTTTTACCACCAACACCCTAGGTGGTCAATAACAGGCTTAGGGAGCTGGTGGACGGGGACGAGGCCAACTTTAGTTGATAGAGGTTTATGAATTAGAGACTCCAGGTATGATTAGATTTATGATCTATGTTTTTTCACCTTAACTACAGTTTTGATAGACATAGGTTCCAGTCATTATTTTCTTTCCATAACCCTAGTTCAAGACTCAGGGATTCTGGTGGAACTATTGACTTGACCCTTACACATAGAGACTCATACAGAAGGGGATCTGATGATCTCACACTTGTTACAATAGTTTGAACAATATATTGTATGTGAGATTTTCAATTGAGATCTCTTGATAGTGGTGGTGAGGTATTACGACATCATTATCGGTATGGACTAATTATCCATAGTCCTTGCTCAGATTGACTATTTTTTTCATAGAGTGTGGTGTGTCTACAGTGATGGGACCAGGTTTTATTTTGATAGAGAAAAGGAAACCCAAGAAGTTAAGGAGGGAATCACATGTATAAGGGTGCATATGATCACACATCAGTTGGCAAGCCTGACCCTTAGTGAAGTGGAGGAGATGAGTCCCCAATTTCGTGCAGTGGTGGAGGAGTACAGAGAAATATTTCCAAAGGATGTTCTAAGATTACCTCCTCATGGGAAGTTATACTTATGAATTTATCTATACCCTAGGGATAAACCACTATCTACACCTTCATATCGGATGTCTCTAATAGAGATTTGTGAAATGAGGGTATAATTGGAGGACTTACAGAGGAAGGGATTTGTGAGACCCAGTGTTTCACCATGGGCAGCTCCAGTTTTGTTTTCCAAAAAGGTATATGGGGTCTTAAAGTTATGTGTTGAATTTTGATTCCTAAAAAATGTGACTGTGAAGAAAACGTATCCACTATCAATGATCTATGACTACTTCAATCATTTTAAAGGGGCATAATGTTTCTCGAAGATAGAACATAGTTTGGAATATCACTAGCTCTGAGTATGGGATGAGGATATAACAAAGACAGCTTTCAGATGTTGTTACAACCACAATGTGTACTTGGTGATGATGATGGGAATGAAGAATTCCCTAGTAGTGTTCATGGGACTCATAAATAGGATCTTCCAGACTTACACAGATCAGTTTGTGGTAGTATTCATTGATGAAATCCTAGTGTATATAGTTTATGAGGAGGAGAACGTGAGACACTTGAGGATGGTCATAAATATACTCTGAGAGCACCATATTTTTAGGAATCTCTCAAAGTGTCATTTATGGATTTGAGATGTCCATTTTCTATAACACAATATTTCAGAGGTTGGATTTTTAGTGGATCCAGCGAAGATTGAGGTAGTACTTTCTTGGGAGCCACCAAATTGTGTTAGCGAGGTACAAAGTTCCCTTGGTTTTTCTGGAAACTATCAGAGGTTTGTAACCAACTTTTCCAGAGTGGAATCACCCTTGAAAGCTTTGACATGAAATGGGTATACTTTTGGATATATGGAGAAGTTTTAGGAGAGTTTTCAAAAGTTGAGGAAGATATTGATGAGCGCTCCCATATTTAGATTTCTAGAGGAGGGTGTCGACTATGCATTGTTATATGATGCATCATGAATCGTTCTTGCTGGTGTCCTAATAAAGGTGAAATCACTGATTGAATATGGTTTACTCTAGTTGAGAAAACATGAGTAGAACTACATAACCCATGATCTTGAGTTAGTAGTGGTCATCTTATCATTGAATATGTGGCGACACTATCTGATGGGAGATCAATTTATCTTCTACATTGAGCACAAAATTATGAAGTATATATTCTACCATAAGGATTTGAACATGAGACAGAGGATATGGATAGAGTTCCTCTAAGACTATTACATTGTGATTTTTTGTACTCCTAGGAAGGGGAAAATGGTGGCAGATTCTCTTAATAAGAGATCGAGTTCACAGTTTTTGAATAAGGTATCAGAGTAGTTAGCCTCTTCTCAGATATACTTTGTGGATGGGGATGGAACATCTTACCTCTATTCAATGGTTTTTACCCCTACACTCATAAAATGATCCAGGGAAAAACAGCTCAGAGATAACAACTATGAGACATCAAGTGCTCATATGTCTATAGGGAATACCCCTAATGGATATTCAGAAGGTGGGGAACACATATTTATTTTCAAAGGATGCATAGTGGTACCAATGGAATTAAGAGAGGAGTTCTTGTGGGAGTTCCATACATCCAATTTGGTATTACATCCTGGTGTGTCAAAATGTACCAAGACCTCTAACGTTAGTTCTAGTTTATGGGGATGAATAAGGGAGTGGAAGAGTTCATTTATAAATACCTCACTTTCCAAAAAGTAAAGGCTGAGTACAAGTTTTTATGGGTTGGACTCAACCCCTTAAGGTGGAAGAGTGGAAGTGGGATGTGAGATCAATGGAATTCATGACATGGAGACCACATATGTCCAAGAGGCCTGATACCGTCGGGGTTATCATTGACCGACTCACCAATTTAGACCACTTCCTATTGATTTGCGAGCAGAGTCCTATAAAGATATTGGGACTCCTCTACGTGCAGGATATTTTTAACTCCATGGAGTTCCATCGAAGATAGTCTCAGATCATGATGACTGCATTACATTCCTATTATAGAAGGGATTGTAGGAGGAGTTTGGGACTTAGTTTCTCTTGATAACATATTTTCACCCACAGAAAGAAGGCTAGACTGAGTGGGGTATACAAGTTCTGGAGGACATGCTATATGCTTTCATCCCAGATTTTGGCCATAGTTGGGAGGATCACCTACCTTGAAGGGAGTTTGCATACATCAACAACTACCATTCCACCATCGATATGGATCAATTTGAGGCTTTTTACAAGTGACCCTATAGATCACCACATTTCTAGATGGACCCAGGAGAGTCAACACTCATAGGCCCAGAGATGGTGTAGGTGACTACAGAGAAGGTGTAGGTCATTCAAGAGCATAGGAAGACTGAACAGAGCCATTATATGTTTTATGATTACCGATGATGGATGTCATTGGAGTTCAAGGAGGGAGAACATGTATTCCTTTGAGTATCTCCTACATGAAGGATATAAATATTTTGCCAGGAGCAACAAGATATCTTTAAGGTTCATCAGCATTTCCGAGATACTACACCGAGTTGGAAAGGTGGCATATTTCATAGCTCTACCTCCGTAGTTAGAGCTATTACACAACGTCTTCCTTATATCATAGATGAGGATATACATGCATGATCCATCACACGTCATTGAATGGAGCGTTATGGACATTGACAATAGGGAGACTGTTTCTGAGTTCCCTATAGAGATCTAGGATTTACCAGAGAGGATCCTTCATTGGAAGTCAATTCCTTTAGTGCATGTTTGTTGGAAGCACAAGAATATCTAGGAGATCACTTGTGAGAAGGAGGCTCATATTCACGCTTAGTACCCTCATTTGTTTGTATAGCCTTTTTGGATTTTGGGGATATAAATCCCTAAGGTGGGGAGAATGTACCATCTCAAAAATTCAATGATTTTTTATATATTATATAGAATTATTACGAGACCAGGCATTGAGAGGGAAAGTGATTCTGGGGATTGGTGTGCCGCAAACAATTTTTTGAATAATATTAAAAAATTAAAAATAACACATGCACAGTTTTCTTGAAAAAGTGAAATAACATCTAAATGGGTGACCATATCATAAATCTAAGGGCATAATTGCATTCAGAGAAACGACTTTACCTTAAGTGGTTCCTAACATCGACCAAAATTGTTCGACTATGTAAAGTAATTTTTGGACGTTTAAAGAAATAAAATAAATTATGTTTTATTTTATTTAACATTACACAATGACGCAAAAAAAGATTTATTTTTAATAAATATATTTAAATAATTCATGGTTATCATAATAACCATGGAATTCATCTAAATGGAAGAGAAGCCTCTCTCTCTAAAAAATGTCGATGGATTGAGGATCAATGAAGACACGACCTCTGTTTTTCATCCACAAAGGATTAAAACTCTAGGTAGGTAGGTTTTTTCTTTATGATATCCCATGTTTGGATTTCAATGATGAACACGGACTAATCCATGAACAAATTAGCCTATTGATCGATTATATGTTGTGGGAGGGATTTATTACTGGTTATATAAAATCGATTTAATCTGTTTTCTAACATAAATCCCCAGAATCTTGATCATTGTCCAATAATGCTTGGCCAATGACGTTAAGCCATTGATATTTTCATCTATCCCTCCATTATTAATGTTATTCACTAATGGAACCTTGTGGTTCCTGTATTGATGATGTCAGGTGGTTCTAAGAATGATCAGACCCCTGAGGAAAACCAATAGCACATGTTGTAACATAGTAGATCAGTTCACGAGGAACCCAGATCTATGATCGTGCCAAATTCCGAGCATCGAAGGAGCCCAACGGTCCGGTGAGGCACAACTATGGAGCTAGTAACTAGAGCGGCGTGTAGTGGTTGGAGTGGTAGTGGCTAGAGGCGGGAACTGGAGTGGCATGCAGTGACCAGAGGTGGTGGCGTGTGACATTCAGTAAGGGCCGAGTGGTATATGATAGGTGGACCATGTGGGATCTGCATAGAGGCCATGGGATGTGGAGGCCAGATCAGAGTCGAGCCATGGGCGGTGACAACAGAGCACATGGGACCCAGTTCTAGTGGGGTGTGTCAAAACATGAAGGGGATGCATGACCAAGAGGAACGTGGTCGCGATGAACCATGTGGGGTGGACTAGACCAGTCCACGTGCGTGTGAACCAGACCATGTAGCCTAGTGGGCCACAATCCAACATACCTAGTGGGACTGGACACGTCAGCCAAACCAGTTTGGGCTAGGTTGTCTAAACTGGATTGGGTCTACTTGTGGGTTAGATCAAACCCAGATTGAAACCGGGTTGGACCTTTTTATTAAAACATCAATAACATTTAAACCAGGGGTCTGTTTGGCGATTCATTTGTATTGTTGGGACCCTTGTGAAATGACTTCTGTTTTTAGATTCCCCATGTGAGTTTATGTGAAAGTGTGTATAAGAACTAAAGGCGTGAGCTATAGGTTCTCCCAGATCGAGCGTGTTACGAGTGGAATCTTATGGATAGATGTGACTTTGATACCATGTGACCTTCTGAGACTAAGTGAATTACTGAGACTACATGCCTTACCATGACTATGTGTCTTATCAAGACTAAGTGTCTCATTGGGACAACGTGTCTTATTGATACTAGGTGTTTTGTGGATTATGTTAGATAATCTTGTTTTGCATACTATGGACATATACCTGTGTGAAATAGCTATGTGTCTTCTTTGTGGTATAATTTGTGCATTTATTCGTGATATAATTCATGTATTTCTCTATGGTATAATTCATGTATTTATTAGTGGTATTACATTGTGGTTTCGGGGTGTCCTACTGAGTATTGTTTTACTCACCCCTACAAGAGCTTTTCCCACATCTTTTGTGTCATTTACAGATGATCCATGATTTGGTGGAGTCCTAGGTGGACCCAGACTATGTGGGGCTTAGAGAGACTAAATAGTTGAGGTGTGGTCATACAACTTCAAGCAGCTGTACATTACCTTACCCTTTAGGTACGGTTTTCTAAAGATGTGATTTAGGACCTGGTGCATTCACTTTTCTAAACTCCTTTTTGGTTGGGCTTATATTCCATACCTATATGATTTTTAGTTTTATATTGACGTACTTTGTATTTGGTATCTTATTGGTATGCATTCTTGTTTACTTAGTGTTTTAAATTTCATCATTTTGGTCTTGTATATGTGTGCATGTGTATAGGTACTTAGGAAAATGCCTCCCATTTGTACGATATGCCTACTTGGTACTAGTATACAACACCTAGCTTACTATAGCCAGTCTTGGGGTATTCAAGTCATGGGACCATCTAAGAATGTTAACGATATCCTAGGTTTCTAAATTAGAGAAATTTAGTGGGAAGTGAATATATGGAAATGGAATAAAAATTTAATATCTAAAAAGTAATAGATACTTACAGAGATCATTTATCACAATAATTTAAATTGTAAAGAGGAAGTTAATGATCATAAATTCATAACCCCGTAAGGTGTGAAAATAACCATCAAATAATCAAAAATTAAGGTAATTAGATATCATTTTTATTTCATGATATTTTCATAGGATATGATTATTTATTTTGATATATAAACAAATAAAATTTGGAAATATACATACTTGATAAGTATAATTTAATCCAATAATCAACTTAAACCACAATCTCATCTTTTTCTCTAAATGATAAGTATTCAAGATGAATTATTCTTTCCAGATGTATAAAATAAACATATAATGGATCACATAATTCCAAAAAAATGTTTAAAATATATTTCTTCTATTTATATAAATTATCCAAAAACAAAATGATAAGGAAAATTTACGATAATTACCAAAATGAATAAACCTTTATATGAAAAAATAATACAATAATCTCTAAAATTTAACAGTAATGCGCAATGTTCAAAATGAATCATTCCATATATATATCTATCATTAAAATTATTAAAATTATTCTCAACCTTTCTTTAAACCCAAAAACCATAAAATTTTAATCACATATTATTCAATGGTAAATTTAACATATATCTCTAAATAACATTAGTAACACATAAAGTTATATAAGAAAAAATTAAATTCCCTAATAATATAATCTTCTGTATATAATAATAATTTGCATAAATAACATATTTCAAAACAAATTCACTTTAAGATAATATATTCTTCTAAAATATAATTCAAAATTGACTACTTAAATAATACTTCATGATAATCCTAAGGGTTTTATATACCTTGAACCAATTAAATAGTTCCATAAATTCCACCAATGAAAATTAAAAAAAGGATATAAAATAAACATAACTTATGAACGACCATAAAATTATTAAACCATGATTTAATACATTAATGTTAATATAAACTCACATGAAAGCATCCTAATCTGTAATGTTTTCTATACCTTTCTCTGATTCCAACTGTAACATAAACCCTTTTCTGGTTTAGTAACTTTTCAATCATAATCCCCATGAATGAATAACTTCAAATAAAACATTAAATTCAATGAACATTAGGATATTGTTGATATAAAATTTCAAATGGGTAGTATATACAACTAATAAAATAATATAAGTGCATATCATAAATATATGTCCCATGGAAAATAAATTTGAGAAAAATAACCCTTACATAGATCATATCATTGAATTTATAATTAATCATAATAGTTATTATCTTTTAAAAATGAAAATAAAAAAAGTATAAATACAGAATAAATCAATTTATAGTTCAATTCACACATAATCATGGAACAATAATGTCAACGAAGAATAGTTATGACCCAATGATTGGAATTTGAGTAAAGAAACCATTTAACACTTGGTAAAATTCAAGCGAAATGCCCATGGATGATATAATTCCAATTAATACATAAAATGCCATGATGTATGAATTATTCAACATATAATTTGTAAAAGGGGTAGTATATACAATTTATAAAATAATTTGGCGTCATAACATTAAAATATTCCTCAATGAAAGAAAATTGAGATGAAATCCCTCACCTTGAGTCATGATATTCCATGTATGTTCTTTAACTCATGTATAATAAAAATATATCAGATAATTAATTTTCTAAAAACCCTATCTATATTTATTAATTTATCATTAAATAATCTATTTTATATAAATTAATGAAATAAATACTTAATTAATTAGTTAAGTCCACATTTGGTGTTTTTAGGATGTTCAGTTCATAATTTAAAAACCAAATCATCATTTTGGCCATGGTTGAAGGGGTCATTGTTCCATAATCACTGAAATAATAATTATGAAATATTTTTAATTTTTATTAATAAAATATAATATTCAAACCATTAATTAAATATGGTTATTGAAAATGAACTATGTTATAATCATGGATAAGGAAGGTCGTATGTAGGCATGAGTCACATTTCCATTTTTTAAATATCATTATTAAAATAATGTAAGTACAATTTTACTAATAAAGTATTTTTATTATAACATAAATACAATATTAATTATTTTAATTCACTTATATATACCATCTATTTGATGTGGATATGAATAAAAAATCACATCACCTCATGGAGGTTATAGTCTACACATAAACAGTAATGATGTTATCATTATTAAATGAATTGAAAGGTAATGAAGTATATGATATGTAATATTTTATGAATAAAAAACATTTCATTAATATTATATACACACACATATATATATAATCCATAATTATAAAAATCATTGAGAGACGATGATGGAAAAAGAATTGCATTGGTTCGTGAGGTCGTAGTTTATTGTATACAAAAACAATGGTTTTGTTTCCCATTTGATTGAAGAAGAGATGGATATATGTGTATTTATTAACAAAAAATAACCTCTGTGTATGTAATAAATTTTGGTTATTATTTCATCATGGTTTAATAAGATTTCATGGGGGTAGAAGAAGAAGAAAAAATGGTTTGTTAAGAACTATACCTCTTATTCAAAAAACCTATTAAGGATTACACCAAAATAATTAATAAGATGATTTTATGATAAAAAGCCTCTATTAGATGATTATGTATTCTTTAATATTATGTGGAATTTAGTTCCAAAAAAATGATTTTCATGTTTGGATAAATGAAAATAACTAGTGTTATTTTATAAAAGAAGGGAGGTCACTCCAAAAATTTCATAAAATATTAAATTAATAAAATTAAATTTTGTTATTCAACTGTATCAAAATTGAAATTTTTATAATATAAAATGAGTATACATTGAATTTATCTCATAAAATAAAATTTATTCATTTTTGGATAACATATTTACCTTATAATTTTTATTTTAACCCTTAATTAACCAATTTGACCATTATAACAGCATTAATGTTTCTTACTATTATGGGGTTAATATAGTTATAGTAAAGGGATAAATATCCAAAAAATGGACCATGTTTGATATAAAAAACTATATCAAATTCAATTTGATGAAAATAATTTTTTTAGTAGATTCAAATAATTTAATAAAAATTTATTTATTATAAAATTACATTAATATAAATTTTCAAACTAATATTTTAATTTCAATTTCAAAACTACAAGGAAATAATGGAACTGTAATATAATAAATTAAAAACTATATAATATTTCATTTATATCTATATTTTTTGGGACGTGATAATTACTCCATATTATATAATTTTTAGAGTTTTCAAAATCATTTTATCGATTGTTTTACTACTAATATAAGCACTGTGTCTGTGTTTCATAAGTAATTAATGAAATTATATATTAAAAAAAATTCAAAATAAATTTTTATGATGAAAAAATAATTTAGATATCATATTATTATTTATAAACAATCATATCCTTCGTATATTCCAAAGTGAAAATTCTAATGATAATAAAACAATGAGAATGAAACTTTTTACTTTTCATTGTGTAAAATAATATAATGGGTCATAATCATGGACAGATAAAAAGGCCAATATATTCAACTTTATAATGATTTTGGATGATATATACCAATCCAATAAAACTAAGTCAGGTGTTATTATCATTATTTAGTCCTTTAATTTTATTTTTAACCTTAATTACCTTTTATACCATTTACTGTAGTAAACAATCACTAATTTTACTATTAGTAATGTCCAAAAATAAAATGGAACTATTTACCAAATTTGGAATATCTATTTAAAAATATGGAATAAATTTTTATATATTCAAATTAAATAATTTTTAGAAATTACTTTTTATAAAACTACATAAAATGCATTAGAAAACTATTCAAAAAAATGTGTTTTAAGCCAAATAATGTAAAAATACAAAAATTGAGAATAATAATGATTAAAATGAATATTTTTTTATTATATATAATTAATTATTACTTATTTTAAATTTGAAATAAAATTAAAATAATAATGATAACTTTTAATTAAATAAAAATAAAAAATTTAAAAATATTTGAATTTTCACTATTCACTAAAAAATCAATGTTTTCCGAAAAATATAAAAATTTTCACCGAAGGATAATTTTGATATCTTGATTTAAATAATGAAATAATTTTTTTAAAAATAAAATTTCTATATTCTCAATAATTATTTTATTATTATTTTCACACAAAAAAATAACAAAAAACATTTTACAATTGAAAATGTTTTCTGACAAATAAAATATAATTAACAAAAATTGAGTGCTTACTTCTGAAAAATTAGTCTCTAAATTTTTGTTTATTATTACCTTAATATATATTTCTTAATTTATTAATTATTATTAATACTAACCAATATAATATCTATTTTATAAATATCATATTTGAATAATAGTATATCATGGCTCATTTAAGCTTGGTGTTGCGTATCATGTACACTATCAAAACATAATATTGTTTTCAAATATTAAGGTATTAATTTTTTTATCAATATATTTTCCATGTTATATTATATATATTTTTGTATTTATATATAATTTATTCTTAATTTATATATGAAAATAATTCCACTAGATCTTATAAAATGTTAATTTTTAACATACTATTTTATTACATATAAGAAACCAAAGAACCAAAGATTAAAATAAGGACATGTCAAAAAAATTAACGAATAATCTCGTATTTTTTTACCATGTTAAATTAACCAACTTTAGAAAATCTAAGGGACTATTTATGTAATTTTTTTAAATTCTAAATAGTATTTTATAATTTCATTCCTATTGTCAATATAATAAAAATTGCAACCTTCTCTTGAATCATTAAATATTTGTTTCCGAATTATTATATTATAGTAATTTAGCTACTATATATTCAATAAAGATAATAAATAATCATCACCAAATTCACAATTGGATATCAATATCAATATTTTTCTCAATTTAAAACTAAATATCATTAAAACACAATTTCAAATTATAAATTTAATAATCTTATTTCGAAAAACACTTTTACTATTTAGTCAGAAGGGATTTTTTAATTCTCTATAAAGATTTAAAATATACCAAAAAAAATTCTAAACTCGTATTTCACATTACCATTTAATAATAAATTTCTAAGATTAATTTATATTTAATAAAATATCTATAAAATATCTAACACACTTTTTTGATTTAAAAAAACATTTTACTAAATCGACATTATTTTCCATTTTATTGAAAATATATATTTTATTGAATATAGAATAAGACCCTTTAAATTTACAATTCTAGATTCTAGATCATAAATTATTTCGATTTATCCACAAAATATTTTGAAATTCAATTTCAAAAATAAATAAAATATCCTTGTAATAGGTTTATGTTACTTTTAAATTATAATATATTAATCATCAATTTGAGAAAACAATGTATCCATTCTAGATAATTAATTTATTTTACTTCCATTGTTTCAAATAATTAATTATTATATTTGGTAAAAAATCATTGAATATGTTTTCTTGTTAATTTCAATTACTTTAAATCCTCCATTATATAAAAAAACATACTTATGAATGGGTTTTTTTGAATTTAATAGTTTCTTAAAATGGAAGTAATTTATTCATAGTTATTCTCAAAACCTTCATATATATTGGTGTTAGTTAATATTTTAGGATTATTTTATCTTCTCACAACTGACTTTGAAAAATATCCTAAGAGGTTATGAATTGGAAAATACAAATTAAAACACTTATATTTCAATATTAAAATTCTTATAATTAGTTGGAATGCATTTGTCTTACTCTATGTTCATGTAAGTAATCAAGAATCAGAAGCACGTGATTCTTACATTAGTCAAATGGTGTGGAATTCATCAAATGACTATATAATAATTGATGTAATAATATACCATATTCACTAGTATGATTCTTTATAATTCAATATAGATTCACTATCCATCAATATTTAAAATCCTTACACATGAAAAATTATATCTATCTCTTAAATTATAGTGAACTAAAAATCATAATCAATTATTTTTATAAAAAATATCCAAAAAATAATAAAATTAACACAAAAAAACAAATTTACTACTGGATAATCCTCATTATTTCAATATAATCAACCCCTTTTCATGTTGTTACAATTCATCTCCCTCTCAAATTTGAATACTCTACAAATAGATTAAAATGTTGTTCTCATTAACTAAAAATTGAATTATATATAATTGTGAATATTTATCTATTTATTATAAGTCACAATTGGATATATATATATATACTACAATCTACATCAAAGACCTAGGAGTATTTGTTTGGGATCTATTCATATTATTGTTCTCTTTTGTGCATTATACTGAAAAAAGAGTATTTAAATACATTAGTTTTGGATACATAATATATCCCCTAAATCATCCAAGACATTACATATTTAAAGGATTCTATATTTGGTACACCATGCATATAGTTTCAAAATAGAAGAATGTATGTATTCACCATGGTGACATGAGAAAGAATTATCACTTGATTATTATTTTAAAATGACCAAGTTTTCATACCTCATAAATTTTATAGATATATATCTATGGTGTTTAGATATTCACCATAATGTGTTTTCCCTGATATTCGAAAAAAATTATGATGTTTTGATTAAAAATTGTTTTCTATTAGATTATATTTTTATCACTAATTTCCTCTTCTTAAACCACATCCTTTAGACACCAAACTTTGGTTAAACCATGATTACTCATAACTTCATAACTAAACCATGAAATTATCTATAAGAATTTTTATCCTCCTATATGACATGCTTTATAATTCAATAAATTTTTTATATTACCCATGTTACTCTGTTGATAAAACATGTATACTTATTTTGAATTAAAACAATCTTCCCAAAATAATAGGATATTTAAAGAGTGATAAACTCCATCATGATGTGGTTTTTAGTTCCTTAATTAAAACACATATAACTTTTTTTAAACCTCATGAACCTCCTTTAAAAGATTTATGAATTTCACTATGTGTCACTTTATATTCATGTGTCTATTTTTGAGAATCAACTTAACCCCAAGAAAATTGATATATTTCTATGATATTTATTCAAAAATTATTATTAAAAAACATAAAAATGTATTTTTATTGTAATTAAGGATTAATTAATTGTAAATTATGTTAAATTATTTATGTTTTCTAATTTAAAAAATACCAAAAGTCTATATAATAGTATAAAAAAATTCAGGATAACTATGAATTTATCTATTATTTTAGAAACTACAACTAAATATAGAAATTCAGAAATAAAAAAATTAAAATAATTTAAGCCACTAATATTTTTTATTGACAATATATATATATTATTTTATTATAGAAAACGTTTTTTCTTCATAAAACATGTTCCTTGAAAATATAAATTGTATAATTTTTTTCACATAACATATAAATATATATTAAGAAAATACCAAAAATAAAAATTAAGGATCCATATTTAAGCTTAATTAAAATACCCTTCAATACTATAGGCATAAGGAATTCACTAAATTCATGTATAATTTACAGTTAATAAAGATTCATAAATAATGTAATCCCTATAAGACTGGTAAATAAACAAAAACTATGAAAACAATATCAAACATGTTGAAAAAAATTATACTAAGATGAAATAACCACCAAATAATTTTTTTATAGAATATGAAATTTAAAATAGATCTAAAAAGAATTAAAAAACATCAAAAACATGATTTTTTAAAGTAGTAGCCATTGTATCATCCATAAATGCCTTGAAAATAAATTTATTTTTGTTCCTATTTTAGGAATTAATTATCACAAATGCTCCTTCTTGATACCCACCATTTGTGTGTCAATTACATATAGAACAAACCCAACTATCAAAAAATATAAAGTAGTAAGAGAAAAATTAATTAAGTACAATCTATTATATAATAATATGAATTATGGGAAATATAACATGAATATTATTATTCCATTAAAGTAAATCTCTACTTTCATAAAATTAATTTTTAAAAAATCATGAATGAATCATTAAATAAAAATGTAAAACCACATACAATTATCATGCTTCCAACTTTGGTTTTAAATGCTACATTATACCACAAGATGACCCAACTTCTTAATGTATAATCCGAAGTAGGGAGTATTTTTAAAAATGAATAATTTAGGGATACTTATATTTATAATAGGGAAAGACATATATATATATATATCAATTTTGGTTTATATTATTCAGATAAAGGAGTATTTTTCATTTATGTAACTGATTATTATTTAGAAAGACCCATTTCATATAAATGTATCAAAAGATAGTATCTTCATATCTACATCCTAAAATCCTAATGTTACATCCTATAAATTAAAAATTGAAATATGATTTTTATTAATTGTCTGGTGGGGAATATATAATGAATAACATAAGATACTATGAGGATCTTTTTATTTATTTGAATCAATTTTTTACCTATTATTCATATTTATTTCTCTTGAATTATATATAGTATGTTTCATTAAATTTACTGGTGATACTATCATTGTAGGAAATAAGTTATTAGCTTAATCATGGAAACAAGAATTAGATTAGGAATCTATGGAATTAGTTTCACAATTAATAGGCATAATACATTAAACCTATAACTAAACTAAGATTAAAAATTCTAAGAAAACATTATTCTTAATGGAGTGAAAGATAAATCCTAATTTGTATCATCAAATTTCTTAATAAACATATTTTTTAAGAAGTTTGATTTTTTTAATAAGAACACCCATTAGTTAACTCAATTAATAAGATAAAAAAATGAATAAATAGAAACTATATATCATAATTTATAACATCATGAATAATATAAAGGTTCTTATTTGAAAATAATAAAAATGAACAAACCATGATGGTCCTATTAATATAAACCATTGTAAGTAGGGGATTTTATGTTTCATACTCCACATATGTGTGAGAAATAAATGTATGTGAGACATAATGAATTACACATTCAACTTTTAATAGTTGAATCATCACCAAAAATATATCCATAAGAGCACTTATATCTTTAATATGGATTAAAACATAAATAATTAAAATATATAGAGGAAAAAAGGATCAAATTCAATATTGAAATAAAAATTCCATTTAAAAAATATTTGTTAAAAATCCTTAAAACCCCCATGTTTTTAATTATAGATCTGGAAGTATGACCCTTTTGATTTTAACTACCTAATATCATGAAATTGATCAAGAATACCATTACATAAATCTAGATAATAAACTATTTCCATTACCCTTGTGATTTATCAATGTATAGTTGTGTTAAAAAAAGAAACTATAGTGGAATGTTACACACTGGCCCATTATATTTCAATTTGGGAAGTTGTAGGTGTTTATAGGATGCCTATAGTGTTTGGTCGTGGTTGGAACTATAGGAGTTATGAAAAAGGTGGTTCACAACATGATTCAGATTCACATCATGAGTTTGTGATTTTTATCATGTGAGGATGGAGGCTCCATGACTTGTAATCGTGCTAAGGATGAAACGGTAAAATAAAGTCACATCATGAAAGGTGAATTCATGAAATGTATTAAATTGTATATGAGGTGACTAATTTTTTAGTGCAAAACAAAACCCCATTTAATTAATATTTTTAATGGAATACATGAAGTGAAACACATAGAATATCAGTTTTCTTATTTCATGTTTGACTGATCCTTTTTCATTCATCCTCCCTTCCATCCTCTCATTTTTTATAAAACCCTAGGAATATTGGGAGTCCTTATAGCCCCACCTTCAATAACATTTATCTGTTAGTTCTTTTAAAGTCCCATTGGATATCAATGGAATTTTATTCTCTCATTCAAGGTGGTTTTATCTTATTCATCACTCATTATAAATTTGTGATAGTGAGGTTTAATTTTTTAGTGTGCATGGGATTAAATTTTGATGACCACTGATGTGGTGTTTGTTGGTCCATGGGGTTTACATGTGGTTGTGTTTTGAAGGTATTTCCTCTTCACACTGTGGTGTGAATTGAGATAAAAAAATCTTCTTTTAGGTACAGAATCCGTCATTTTAATCTTTTATGAAACATTCAGGGGGGTACTCTAGTTTATCTATGAGGGAAGGTTTATACTGGCCTAATTCAGATAAATTTATTGGTTATTTGAAATCAAATGGGTAAGGGGTTTTGTTTAACATTTTTATACCTCATTGTTTTTATTGTAATTTTTTATTTTTACTATATGAATGAACAGAATAAAATTATCGTTATTGGGGTCCTTGTTTGCACTGATTTGGATTGAATTATGAAACCCTTTCATGTCTTGATTTGACTTACATAACCCTAAAATGGAAAATGGTTAAAAATTTATATTTTCTTATCAAATTTTTACCCTTATATTATGTATTTTGTGAAAATTACCTAAACAAAAAAAGTGAAATGTGATAAAAATCCTCTTGATAAATCTAATTTTTTTGGGATATGTTATTATCTGAGTCTTTGTTATGGGGAAGAAATGTATAGTTGTCATGTTGGTGGTGTGTTTCTGGTATGAGGTCATGTTTTGGGGTGAAGATATAGAGACCCAGGATTAACATACATGGATATTACATCATTTTAGATGCATATTTAGTATATTACAAAAATACATTCCTGAGGATTGTAATATTTTTGTGTATTTGGAAACATGGAAAGGAAATATTCTATCATAGTGAAATATCTTCAACATATCCCCTAAAGACCTCCATCTTTAGAAATAATACCTAAAACCATTATTCATAACTTGAGGAAAGGAAACATAAGATATGGGTGAGCACATATTCTATGTAATGGTAAATAAAGTAAATTCATAAGTATAATATAGAAAAAGGTTAAGAAACTTGGGAATAAAATTTTAATATCATACCCTACATATTAGATATAATAATAAATATTAGAAGTTCATAAGACATAAATCATAAAGAAATAAACAACATAATCATTGAAAGAATAAAAAATGAATAAAACATTTAATTGTGGAAAAAACATAATCATATAATAACCCTATGTCAAGGTGGAATACTAAAAACTTTATTACATGTTGGGCTTGGGTTAATCACCCATGTACCTGCTTTGATATTAGGATTACCTCCCATGTACCCTCTTATTTTAGGCTTAGTATTTTCTCCTATTCACCCTCTTATTTAGGATTGAGATTTCCTCTCATGTTCCCTCTTGTTTCGAGCTTGGGATTTCCTCCCACATAACCTCTTTTTTGGGGCTTGGGATTTTCTCTCATGTAACCTATTGTTTTAGGCTTGGTATGTCCTCCCATATACCCTCTTGTTTCGAGCTTGGGATTTAATACCATATACCCTCTTATTTTATGGCTGGGATGACCTCCCATGGACCCTTTGAGCTCATAAAACATTTATCATTACCTAATTCATATGAGGGAGATATTGGTCATACCCATCATATAAAAAATTCATACATACATGCCCCATAATAAAATAAAACCTAAATCATTTCATAACCATTAAAAATAGATGGGTTTTATAAACAATAATAATTATGCATGAAATGAAATTGGTATCATTAACATTTCTCGAATCATAATGAATAGAAAATAGAGAGGTTTCCTAATAATTTCATTATATCATAACCCATGAAAATAAGCGATATTCGAAATCATATAACCCATGGAAGAGAAATTAATTTCATAAACATATTAGCCGTAAAAGTGAAATGAGTTTCATAAACACATAAACCTTGAAATATAAATAGGTTTCATAAAGACCATAACATTAATAATAAACCATTCAGAGAAATAATATGAATGGAATATTTAGATAATTTCCTAAAAAGGGATGTGTAACATCAATAGATGTCATCTTGGATGGAAAATAATTTTGAAATATTATTTAAAAACCTTTCTTGAGAGAAATATCCTTTTTTATTTGAAAAATTATTTTTATTTCATAACACCATTTGGAAATAATTTTCTTAGAAAGTACCGTGAAAAATTATAAAAAAGGATTGAAATAATTTTGAATTTTTTTTCCTTTAATACTTATAGAATAATCATAAAAACATTTTAAAAACCTTTTTTATTTTAAAACACTTTTAAAATTATAAAGAATGTTTGAAAAAAATTTGAAAACCATTTCTCTAAAAATACTTTGGAAACGTATAAATAAATCTTGAAAATGCTTGGAAAATCATTTCGTTGAAAATACTTTTAAAATGTATAAATAAATATTGAGTGTTTATAATAATTTTTAAACATAAAACATTTTTGAAAACAAAATTCTTTAAAAAATGGCATTCAAGACTTATAAAATAATATTTGAAAACAATAAAACATTTTTAAAATTCTTTTTCCATGAAAATGATCTTCTATGATCATTTTAAAACATTTTTGAAAACATGGTTTTTAAAATTAAATAGATTTTTGACCGAAGAGTGAAATAATGACAGATTTTATTAAAAAAAATTCTTATTTACCTTATATAAAAAATAGTAAGAAGATGTCACTAATACAAGTATATATCTTGTATAAAAATAGTATGTGTAAACTATTGAGTGTTGTTGAGAGATGAATCATATGATTTCATCAAAGAAGAATAATTATTAATAATCTTGAAAAGTGATGAGATTGTTTTAATAAACTCTTACCACTTGGTTACTTTGGATCATACTTTCCATGTAAGAAAAGGAAGTTAAAAAAAGTTAAAATATCATGAAAATAATTATATTCATTATATAACATGTAATATTTAAATATATACACCTAAAAAATAATTTATGGGTATAACAAGACAACAGACTCAAAGAAGGAAAAGCGAGACAAAACTATTTTACAGATTTTGTATCTTTTAATACATAAATTCCCTAAGATAAAGATCATTAAATGGATATGTAAATACCCATAAATATAAGTATAATAATCAATTAATACATCTTTGGACATCAAACACACTGCACAAAAGTCATTGGTTGTGAATAAAACATGTATCTCATGGAAATAAAAAGTGATATATAATCCCCTTACCCTATGTCTTGACTCTCATCGTACTCATTAAAACCACCTGTATAATTAATATAAATTTATTATGAATATTTTAATTAAACATATTATTATATCTAATACCATATATGGTTTTATTATGACCTTATATTACTTTCTTTTTTACCATCATATGTTTAGGTTTCACTTCGGATAATATTTTATTTGTTCTTCGCGTGGGTCTTAACTTGTTATATCTTTGGTCCTTATAATTATATCATGATTTCATAATATAATAAATTGTATAAATATAATTTATACTCATTATATTTTTATTATAATAATCTATAGAATATAGATGTACGAAATGGAATACACTGTTCACAGAGATGGTATGTCGTACATACGCATAAAAGTTATTTCCATTTTTATTGTCATATTGAAAGAAAGAAAGAAAATTACATATATGTATATATGTGTACAATATCATTAAAATGGAATTATAATTTTATATATATCATATAAATTCAAAAAACCCATCCCTAAAAATTCAATGTAGTGTATCAACAAATCACATCGCATTGAGGAGGTGGTAGTCCACACTTCCTCAAACAAAATTATCATATTAACAAAAAATGAAGTAAAAAGAAATTTGTTTTAAAAGAATTAAATAATATTAAATAAATAATAATATAATAAATATAATATATAAATATATTTTCAGACAAAATTTCCACTATGAGAGGTGGTAAAGGAAAAATTAACAATCATCATTTAGGGAAGAGGTAGTTTTCCGTACATGTAAACTACATGTTCGTTACCCATTAGATGGAGGTTTTTTTTTAATTTTAGGTTAAACCTATAGAATAAAAAATACTATTATATTTAGGATTATAATTTTTTATACATTAATGGAATAAAGAGAATGGAGGGGTGGATAAATAAAATAAAAAAGGAGCTTGGGAGAAGACGTTACCACATAACCAGGTAATTCTTTTTGGTTTGTACCAAAAGGATTACATTTATTTGTTTATGACCAAAAAGAGGATTAAAAATTAAAGGGGGTATTGGTAAGTGTATTGGGTAGTAATTGGATGAATCTAATTGGTTTTATATTTTTATGTATGTAGGATATGTAGTGGAATTTTATAGGGAATGAAAAGGGCTCACTTAGAATTTTCAAGAAATATTTAGGTGTACACATGTTCTGACAAAAATTAAGTCATATAAAACAAAAAAAGTCAATAATTCAAGTTTTATGGCCTAAATATGTTCTTATAACGTGTTTTTAATATTTTTATAGGTCATTTGGTCCCCTAATATTAAAGTGTAGTCCCTAATTAATCTTAATTTTACCTTAATTGTTGTGATTAAATTTAATCACTTTTACAAATATTTTTGGTAAAAAATCGACATAATATAATTAAAATCTAAATAATATATTTATTACAATGTTTTATTTATGTTTTATTGAAATTCAACTCATATAAGTGTAAAAAATAAGAATAATTTTAATCCCCCGGATGCGAAAAAATAACGGGTTTTTAAATTTGAAAAATGTTCAAAAGCTTATTAATATTTTATATTAAATTTCAAATTGCAATTTATTATAATGACCTAAATAGTATTAATATATGTATAACTTATCTAATATGTCCTTAAAACAAATTTAAGGTACAATTTGACATTAATAATTATTTAAATGAAAAGGTAGTTGTTACCTAAAATGTAGTATTTTCACTATTCATCAAAAAATCAAAGTTTCTCAGAAAAATATAAAAAATTCACCTTAATATAATTTCTGAATTATAAATTAAAAAATAAAATTTATTTTATAAAATTGAACTTATATATGTTTCTACCATTATTTTTTTTGTTCTTTATAGAAGGACATGAAAAAGAGTTCATTCGAGAAAATAGTATTTGTAAGCATGTAAAGAATTTACCTAAAAAATTATTTTTCATTATCAATATATTTTATTTATATAAAACTATTATAAAAAATATTATAAAAATTTGTCATCACTTTTCGTATTACTATGTTTTAACAACTATGTTATAAATAACACCTTTCAATAATTATATCAAAAAAATGATGTTTCATTGAAACTCAATATTGTGTGTAATGTATGACAAGTCTGTGTTTCATGTAGCACAAGCCAAGTCAGTGTTGTGTGTAGTGAAAGGAAATTCAGTGCTTCATGTACCACAATCCAATTTCGTTCCATGTGAAAGTAATGTTTGACTTAGTGTTTCAATATGTATATATATATATATATAAATATTTCCAGTGTCACGTGAAATGAAAAATATCAAAAAGATAAATTAATTCAAGGGAAATATTTCACAAAATCTTGGGTTGTTATATTATACCCCTCTTAAAATTATTTTTTCCTCAAAATCCATCTTTTTTATTAAAGTTTTAATACATGAAAGTTACTTTCTTAGAATCCTATATCGTAAAAATGAATATTAAAACTTCCTTTTAGAAAGTAGTGTTAGAAATATAAATATTACCCAAAGTTTCATATTACTAGTTTTCCACAAGGGATGAAATAGGTGGAAAGTGAAAACATGGACATGGAAGAGATATATAGCCAGCGTGTTCTGATAGAGAGTGATAGAGAACATGGTTTAGAGAAAGTTAAAAATTAGAAAACTATAAATATGTGACGAACTAAGTGATCATATGATTCATCATAAATTGAGGTACTAAGATAACATATTTGGTTTCATGTCCATTTTTCCTAAATTACAATTATTTTTGGGAAAATATATAATTTCATGATTTCATGTAATTGACTGGACATCCATGGTCGATTACTTTGTCAAAATCCAATTTTTGAGCTGATCTTGGAGGCAATGGTAGTTCATTTCCAGAGTTTTTCAAATTTATAGTTTTTTCCACAGGTGAGTCACGTCGGTAGCTAATCACCAATAGGTTGGCATCGATAGCTCATGTTGGTTTCTCAATGTCGGTGACTAAAGGCGTTGGGACTATAGGCGTCGGTAGGTTAGGGCATTGGTGAGTTAGAAAATCGGTGAGTCAGGGCATTAGTGAGTCAGCGAATCTACGATTTAGGTCATCAGTGAGTCAAGGTGACACTAGGTCAAGGAATTCTTAGTTTGGGCAATAGGGACTTAGCCATTAGTGAGTCACATTGGTGACTTGCTATTGGTGAGTCGTATCTGCAGCTTTGCATCAGTGGATCATCCATCAGTGACTCGTGTTGGTGACTCACCCATCATTATGTAATTTCCATTTTTTCTAGTTTCATTTCATTAATAAATTATTTGATGTTAAATGTGTAAAATTCCATATTTAATTAGTTTTTGGGACATTTCAAATGGTGTTTATCTTCTAAATACATGAAGCTTCCTTTGAATCCCAAACAACATGGTCTTGATCATGATTCATCTTTAATGGCATTTAAAACAATTTCCCCATAGATTAAGGATCTGGGCTTTCTAATTCCAAAATTCTATTTTCCTTTGAACCCTTGTACTTTCTCTTGGTGCACCGAGAACATTTCTTCCCTAAGGATTCGTGTGCTTGTTTGGTAGCAGTCTGTTCTATTTCCCCATGGAGTCATCTATGGTACTCACATGCCCCCCTATTATGGCTAAATAAGGGATTAATGATCATATGTTGTTCCAAGAAGGGATCCCTTCCTCTCTCTTTTAATTGTGTATCATGCAGGGTGGGTATACTCCTATTCCCCTATGAATACGGTTGGACCAAAATTTAACAAAGATAATAAGATGCCGTAAACAAGGGGTTGGAAAGACAATGATGATCATTCTTTTTTATATGATATCCATGTTTTGTAATGGTTTTATGCCTTTTGAAAATCATAGACATTGGAGGTCTCTATTTTCACACGTGTACAATTTGTGAATCATTACTGCATGAATTGCAATATGTTAAATAACTTATATTCGGCTAAAAAATGTATGCACTAAGATTAATCATATTATGTAATAACCCATGTTTTATCATGTGGGAATAAAGCATGAGTGTTTGCTAAATCTGAATAAACCCTGCCATGTGGTGTGGTCGTGTGTTGTGTGTGGTTCTGTTCGGCCTTGTGTTTTTGATGGTTGTGTGGTGTTTTGGATGGGAGTGTGGTTGTTTGTATTGGATGGTACAGGTTGTTTGATGGTATCCCAAGCTAAAATATTAAATGATTGTACAATGTATGGACTTGTTATATAGTGGGACTGCATCTGGGAAGTGGTTGGGTGGTGGGGCTATAAGACTAGGTTATGTCATGTTCATGTTTTTTGGTATGTTGGGTGTGGTGTTTCTGTGCATTGGGGCTATCGAGGATAGATTTGGTGGGATAATTTTGATGAATATTGTTGAAAGTTTCTTTCCTTGTTTGGTTTTATCATTGGTTGGTATGGTTTATTCACCTTATAATGTTTTCAGTGTTTGGTAGTATCCTGAGTATGTATGGAATAAATAAATGGAATGAAATGGTAATGTATAAATACAATTGGTTAAATGAATTGGTTGGGGGAATGTTTCGAGTTGTGGATTGTAGTGAAGCTGCGTTCATTACCAAATTGGGAAATGAGCATCATTTGTGGTTATACATGGATGTTGAGGTGGTAGAAAGTTAGTTTTTATGGGATGGTAGTTTTCTTTAAAACCGTTAGGTTGGGTTGAGTGTTTGGTATCGATATATATATATACATGTAGTTCCTTGTTATTTCTACACGCACCCCACCAGTGTTGAGCACTGCATGCCGAACACTCCCATTTCCATGGGGGAGGGTGTCCTTTCCCACCATCCTGGTGGGAGGATGGACGGATGGTTATTGGATCTTCTATACTACTTATTATAGTAATTGGTATCCATAGACTGTTTGGATGGATTGTGGTGTGGTTGTGAGGCCCAGGTGTCTGCGGGTGTAGTTTTCTTCTTATGTGTATTCTGGATGAGTTGTGTGGTGATTCCAAGGTTTCTTAGGGATTGGGTTGTGGTTATAAGGCCTAGGTGTTTACGGGCGAGACATGATGTGGTATGTGGCCCAACTATGTGCAAGAAGGATGTGACAGTTGGTATTGTGGAAGATCATGGTAGCGTCAGGACGTTCACCATTAGAAATGAGCAACTAACTAGTGGGAAGTGGTGTGAGGTACCCAAATATAGATGTGATTATTAGTTTACATTACATAATTTGTGTGATTTAGTGAGTGTTAATTGGTGATCCTGGGTGTTTAGTATACCTTGTTAGGTAATTTTGAGTTTCTTCTATCTTCTCAAAGGGGAATTAGTATGCTTCTCCCACTTGTGCATGAGTGACATTGGTTTTTCCCTACCGAGTAAACTTTTATTCTCACCCTAAGTATATAATAAATCTTTTATATTTCTAGGTAGATTATGTGGACCATGATGGAACTTACTAAATCGAACTTTGGGGATGGTTTTTATGTTGCTACATTGTTTTATTTTGGCACTTACATTGGAATTTTCTAGGTATTTGTTTCTAGAAATTTTACTTTAATCATGCATGTGGGATGCCTTTTGGTTTCTTAATATATATGTTTCTTGGAGTTTTTTGAGGTTGATACAAATAATCTCCCAACAATTGTTAATATAAAAGGGTAATGACTCAAATTTTTTAGATATTTCTATACCCTTGATTCTCGTCTCCTCCCTAGGGCCTATAGGTGGTAGGACTGGGGGTCATTATCTATCTTTCATCTTGAAGAAGGAAGGTATCGACATATTTCTATCCCCTCCCCCATCCTGAAGAAGGAAGGTCATGACAGAATTTTATCAGAGCTAATGGTTGATAGATATGATTAATTTTAGAGGTAGGCACAGTGAGGATTACATGGGATGGTAGGGAAACAATGTTAGGTGATCTTAGTGCATGACATAGTACAGGGAAGACCGGATGAGACCTGGGATCTTAAGACCCCCATGATCTGATGCAAGGACTCCAAGCTTAACGAACGACCAAGTGAGTCTGCACCGATTATGGGGTAGAGACCCTCGGAAATGTATATGCTTCATGATTACATGTGTTTTTTTGGGTGTTTTCAGAAAATTAAAATAAATAATGAGTTAAAATTATTCCTAAATAAATTCCATACAATTAGGGCTTAGGAATTCCTTTTATACCTTTCAACTATGAAACCTAACCATCATCCTCGAGTGGCTTGAGTAGTGGAGGATCAACAGGCTGACTTGGTTGATTGACTAAGGATTGATCCAAGGGAAGAGGACAAT
Organism: Viscum album; assembly: GCA_963277665.1. Taxonomy (NCBI): domain Eukaryota; kingdom Viridiplantae; phylum Streptophyta; class Magnoliopsida; order Santalales; family Viscaceae; genus Viscum; species Viscum album. Next base: position 1,529,087,546 of record OY728131.1, on the reverse strand, counting down.
CAGTTGTAGAAGACGCTTTGTGCTTCCTAGAGGTAGTCTATGGGAATGTACGGGGACAATGTCTCAGACATAGAGAATGAGAGTTGGATCAAGGAGCTGGTGATCACGTTTATCTTAATCCAGGATCCATTAGAGTACACGTGTAACCTATCAGTGATCCATATGAGGGGGGAAGTGCATCAATGGTGGAATCTTTACCCGAGAGAGAAGAAAGAGACCAATGTTCTGTGGGTTGATTTTGAGAAGGAGTTTCAGGTGGAATTCTTTTCTTCATAGATGAAGGATGAGAAGTGACAAGAGATACTCTCCCTCTTGTAGGGGAGTATGTCAATACAGGAGTTGTGGATAAAGGTTAATGACCTCCAACTTTTTTCTCTGGATACCATTTTGGATGATGAGTCTTTGGTGAGACACTTAGAGGGGGAACTTCGTCCTTCCCTCCAGTATACGGTTACTCCCTTCACCATACCAACATTCATAGAGGTTAATAAGAAGGATGTGGTAGTGGAAAGGATACACTCACAAGGATCTCTACCATGATATGGGATCCAAATGAGTTCATAAAAGGGGAATGATGTCATAAAAAGGTATTTTACATCCGGACCTTCTAGGTTTCGGCCGGCGGAGAGCCCACCATAATAGTTTCTGTTTTGACATTCGGGTCCTCATCCTTTTCCCACTGCATTAGGGCCAAGGTGTTTTTATTTTGGAGTATTTGAGAACTTTAAGAGTCAATTCCTAGTTTTATATTACTACGGTGGAGGTGGGAAGGTCCAACACCCACCTCAACAACAATTTTCTGCCATGCCATTTCAACAGCAGGGACAGTAGGCTCCTGCTCCACCGAGGGGAGATGTGTTAGGAAAAGGCCGACATGTGGGTGTTCCATAGGGACCTCAACCTCGGTGTGTTCATGTAGGTGGCCCATAGAAGAGGGTTAGAAGAGTTGGGCATTGTCAGTTTCATGCCATAAAGTCATCAGTTCTGGTAGAGCTAGCGATCATCCATGGTACGATCAATTTTTTCAATAATATTGCATGTACTTTATTTGATTTAGGAACTCTGCACTCCTCTTTTTCACCCTATCTAGAGAATACCACGGGATTATATGTAGAGATACCTACCATGCCCCTGGTGTTTAGTATTCCATTCAGGTTTCAGACCAGTTTTTTTGACATTTTTCGGGGATGTAGACTGATGTTTGGGCATCATCAATCCATTGGGGATCTCTTTATGCTACAGATAAAGCCAGATTATGTCATCCTTGGAATGAAATAGTTGTTTTTGGTTCATACTATTATAGACTGAATTTGGAGAATATTCATGTTTTCATATGGGAAAGACATGTGTGTAGATTTCATTGGCGACTGGAGTTTATTAGTGGGAATCCAGCATATGAAGCCTATTGTTTCCTTGTTATTCGATCTGTCAATGGGTTCAATGGATTCTGATATGGTGGAGTTTCTGGGAGTTTTCAAAGATTTTTTGAATGTTTTTTCCCATGTAGTTTGTGTCTCTACCCCCTTGACATGATGTTGAGTTCATGATATACTTACAACCTAGTGCTAGTCCAATTTTGATAGATCCTTATCCGATGGTGCCTTATGAGTTTCGGGAGTTTTAGATCTAGATTGATGATTTGATGAAGAAGAGATTTATCCAGACTAGTGTGTCACTGTGGGGTGCTCCAGTCTTGTTTACGAAGAAGAAAGATGGTGGTTTGAGATGGTGTATAGGCTACTGGGGTTGAATCAAGTAACAGTCAAGAATCGTTACCCTCCCATGAGGATAGATGATATTTTTGACCAACTGAGGGGAAATAGTTATTTTTATAAGATCAATATATGGTCTGAATACCACCAGTTGTGGGTGATTTAGTGTTACGAATGCACCAACCATGTTCACAAGGCTTATAAGATCTGTCTTTCATGAGTTCCTAGATAGGTTCATCATCATATTCATCGATGACATCCTGATCTACTCGAGGTCATAGGAGGAGCATACCAAGCATCTCAAGACTATCCTAGAAGTCCTTCAACACCACCATCTCTACATTAATCTATCAAAAAGCATGTTTTGGACATGTGAAGTCCACTTCCTTAAACATTTTGTGTCTTAGCAAGGTGTCATAGTATAACTATCAATGTTTGAGGTAGTGTTTTCTTGGGAACCACCCAAGAGTATGGAAGAGGTGCATAGTTTTATTGGAATCGCATGCTATTAATGGATATTCACAAATAATTTCTCTTGATTATCAGCTCCCTTGATGAGTTTGACCTAAAAAGGCCAAGATTTTTTGTGGAGTGAGTAGTTACAGGAAGAGTTCAACCATCTGAAGGAGATTTTGGTTAGTGCTCTAGTGGTCAGGTTTCCTACAGAAGGGGTGATGTTTGAGGTGTTTTCTAACACATCTGGCCTGGGATTGGGACGTGTTATGAGGTATAAATAAGGAGTGATCTTTTATGGGTCTAGAAAGTTGTGTCCCCATGAATGTAACTATACCACCCATGATCTGGAGTTTTTAGCGATCATGTTCTCACTAAATTTATGGAGGCATTACCTCATTCGAGAGTGATTTGTGGTCTTCATAGATCACATGAGCTTGAGGTACATCTTTTCCCAAAAATATCATAACTTGTAAAATTGAGGTGGATAGAGTTTCTCTAGGATTAAGATTTTGATATCTCCTACACCATAGGAACAGGGAATGTTGTGGCTGATTCTTTGAGAAGGAAGCCATAGAAGGAAGTTGTTTGATAATATTAGGACACTTAGAGATAAATTGTGGATTTGGATGCCTTAAATTTATATGTATGAATGGATGGTGGAAGAGGATATCTGTTTCACATGGAAATGCATTCATATCTGATGCAGCAGTTAGAGGAGTCTCTATGGGGAGACATGAAGGCAGTGGTAATGCGTGATCATAGTGACCAGGGAAATGATTCGGAGGGATGGTCCAAGGATGGTCATAAGTGGATGTTGTTCCATTGGAAGCTTTTCATCCCAGCGGCGATTCATGATGGAGTTATCCATATGTTCCATAACTCACACCTATAGGTCCACCCAAAAGTTTCAAAGATGTACCATGGCCTGAGGGAAAAGCTTTGGTGGCCTGGGATGAAGCGAGTAGTGGCAGAGTTTCTGGAAATGTTCTTAGTGTGACAGAAAGTGAAGGATAAGCACCATGTTCCCCGTGGTTGTTTTCATCCCTTAGATGTCCCTGAGTGGAATTGGGATAAAATATCAATCTATTTCATCACAGGATTACCCATGGCTCAGAGAGGATGTGATACAATCTAGATAGTAGAGGATCGGCTGATGAAATCAGCTCACTTTTTAGAGATTCAAGAGTCGAGCATAGTGGTTGACATAGAATGAATTTATGTGAATGATGTGGTGTTAATGCATGCAGTTAAAATATTAATCATCTCATATTGGGATACAAATTTTACGTCATGGGTTTTAAGGGAATTGCAGCATTCCTTTGGAATTCAGTTACACCCCAGAACTTCATTCCACCCTCAAACAGATGTGAAAATAGAGAGGACCATCCAGATGTTTGACTACATGTTGATGTCTTGTGTTATGGACTTTAGGGGGTCTTGGGTGTGACATTTTCCCTTGGTATAGTTTTGTTACAACAATTTTTTATCACTCTTCCATCAATATGGAGACATTTGAGGCTTTATACAAAACATTTTTTCATTCACCCTTGTTCTAGAAATAATTTGTGTAGGCACCTGTTATTGGTCTTGACATGGTACAGAGTATGAAAGAGAAGGTGTATATTGACCATGGAAGGAAGAAGGTTTTGCAAGATTGGAATAATTCACATGTCGATCGCAAGAGGATTCCCTTGGAGATCGAGGTTTGGGACCATGTGTTCTTGAAGGTTTCACCTCAACGTGGGTAGCAAAGGTTCAGTAGAGGGAGAAAGAATTCTCCAAGATTCATTAGAACCTTCTTGGTTTTGGTATTATTTGGAGAGGTGGGATACTAGTGGGAATTTCCACCATAGTTGATAAGGATCCATGACATTTTTCATGTCACATAGCTTCATCGGTATCTTCACCATGACTCCTATGTCATTGATTGGAGAGAGTTTGATATCGAGGTCAACACAACATTCATTGAGTATCTAGTAGAGATCTAGGATCATTGGAATATGGTTCTACATGGACAGACCATTCCCTTAGTTCATGTGTTGTGGAGGAATGGTGTCCTGGATGAGAGTACATGGGAGTGGGAGATGGAAATGGATGCCTAGTACCCGGAGATGTTTTGAGTTTTTCTAGTTTGTTTTGATCTGTGATGTAGTGCTTGAACCTTTTTTGTTATAAGATGTGTTGCTTCCTTTTTCAGTATTGTGTGATGAATACCTAACATGTGAAAATGGGGATACCTGATTCTTAATCGAGGCACATTAATTGAGATGCGATTAAACCCATGTGGGTGAGTATGTTCTGACAAGAGTGGATAGTATATTGACATGGAGGAAGGAATTTATCTAATTCATATTTCTGGTTATTTGGTTCTCATGTGGGTTATCTTGTGGATGGTTGGGTTAGTATATGGGTGAAGATATGTTCTTGGATGTTGAGGTTTCACTCTTTATTTTTAACAACATAATGTGTTTGATCTTGAGATGTATCTTAAAAGGTGGTTGTTCATAACCCTCTTTCTTCTACGTATGGTTTTGAATTATTAAGGGTTAGAATAGTTTTAGAGACATCTAATGAAATGTACCAATTCTTTGTGGTCCGTTACATTGTCAAAATCAAGTGTTTGGGGGTGTTCTTGAAAGCAATGGGAGATCATTCCAATAGTTTTTTAAATTTATAGTTATTTTATCAGTGATTTTCATCGTTACGTCAATGTCAGTAGGCTTGTGTCAGTAGATCACATTGGTAGGTTAGTTTCTATTACTCAGGGAGTTAGTGAATTGGGGCATCGGTGGGTCACGACATCCATTAGCCAGTGCGTCGGTGAGTCAGGGAATTTTTGAGTCAGGGATTCAGTGATTCCAGGTGTCGGTAGGTTGAGGCATTAGTAGGTCGGGTGTTGGTGATTCAAGAATCATTGGGTCACATCGGTGACTCACTGTTAGTGAGTTACATTGGTGTCTCAACATCAGTGGCTTGTTCATCAGTGACTTGCATTTGTGGGTCGCTAATTAGTGAGTCATTTCTAGTTTTTCCAGTTTCACCCCTTTGACGCTTTATTTGATGTTAAATGAGGTATCTTCCATAATTAATTGGGGTTTGGACCATTTGAAATGGAATTTATATTATAAAAACATGAATCTTACTTTGAATCTCAAAAAACTTGTTCTTGATCTTGATCTGGATTTAATGGCCATTAAAATAGTTTCCCCATAGATTTATGATCTGGGCTTTCTAAATCCAAAATCCTCCCTTACATTGTACCCTTATTCTTTCTCCTAGGGTATTGAGAACATTTCTTCCCCAAGGGGTCATGCACCTCTGCTGTGGTAGTCTGTTCAGTTTTCCCTTTGAGTCTTCTCTGCTACATGCACAACCCCCTATTTTGGCATAAGGAGGTATTGTTGATTGTCTGTTATTCCATGTAGGGATCCCTTCATCTCTCGTTTAATTGTGTATCATGTGGGGTGGGTATACTCATGTTCCCTTGTGAATGTGGTTTGACCCATATTTAATGAATATAATAAGAAATAACAAGCATGGGGTTGGGAAGATGAAGATGATCACTTTGTTTTATATGTTATCCTTGTTTTGTAAGGCATGTAGGATTTCTGAAAGTTATGGTTGTCGGTCATCTCTATTTTCACACCTATATGATTTTAGAATCATTGCTAGAAGAATGGGAATTTGGTTAATCACATATATTCATCTAAATAAATAGATTCCCCATGGTCAAACTTGTTCTCTAATAAGCAATATTTTATCAAGTGGAATTAAAGCACATTCATTTTCTTAATCTAAATAAACCTTGCTCTGTGGTGTGGATGTGTGTTGTGTGTGGTTCTATTCATCCTTATGTCTATACTGGTCGTGTGGTACTGTGGATGGGAGTGTGGTTATTTTTATGGTGTGGTGTGGGTGGGGTGATGGTATCTCAAGCTAAGAGATTGATTGGTTTTAGAATGTATGAAATTCTTATATAGTGGAACAGAATCTGAGAAGTGGTTGGCCAACAGGGCTTCAAGATAGAGTTGTGTCATGTTCATGTTTGTGGGTGTGTTGGGCATGGTGTTGTTGTCTTGCGGGGCTACCGAGGAAGGATTGGGTGGGATAACATTGATGAATGTTGTTGGTAGTTTCTTTCCTTGTATGGATTTGGAATTGGTTGGTATGGTTGCTTATTCTTACAATGTTTTCAGTGTTTGGTAGTTTCCTAGGTAGGGATGAAATAAATAAATAAATGAAATGATAATTTTGAAATACAATTTGTTAAATTAATTTATTGGGGGTATGTTTTGAGTTGCATCTTTTAGTGAAATGGAGTTCATTATAGAATTGTGAAATGACCATCATTAATGGTGGTACATTCATGTAGAGGTGGTATAAAGGGTCATTTGTATGGGATGGTAGTTTTGTTAAAAAACCCATAGGTTGGGCTAAGTGTTTGGTACCAATATATATACATGTAGTTCCTTGTGATATCTATACGTGATCCACACATTTTGAGAAATACATATTGAACACCATCATTCTCATGGGGGAGGGTGTCCTTTCACAACATCCTAATGAGAGGATGGATGGATGGTTATTGGATCTTTTCTGCTCCCACTTCTAGGAATTAGAATATCTAGACTCTTTCAGCAGCTTGTGGTGTTGTTTTGAGGCCCATGTGTCTGCAAGAATATCGTGCTTCCAATGTGTATTCGGGATGATTTGTGTGATGATTTCCATGTGTCTTTGCGATGAGGTTTGGATTTTGAGGCTTAGGTGTTTTCTGGAGATATGTGATGTGGTATGTGGCCCAGGTGTGTGTAGGAATGTTGTGACAATTGGGTTTGTTGAAAAGCATGGTAGCATCACCAAATTCACCATTAGGGATGAGCAATTACCTTGTGGGAAGTGGTGTGGGGTACGCAATTATTAATGTCTTTATTATATTACATTAGTTTATTTGTGTTATTTTGTGAGTTCTACTTGGAGAGGCTGGGTGGATAGTATACCTTGTTAGGTGATTTTGAGTTTGTTTTGTTTTCTCACCTGGTCATTAGTTTTCTTCTCCCAATTATGAAGATGTGACTTTGGTTTTTCACTACTCAGTATACTTGTATGCTCACCCTATGTATATAAAAAGATTTTTCAGTTTCTAGGGAGATTAGGTGGTCCATGCTGGACCTTATTAGCTCAAACATTGGGGATGATTGTTGTGTCGTTGTTTAGTTTTTATTTGGGTACTTAATTTGGAGTTTTACATGTATTTTTTTCAAGTAGTATTACATTAAAAATACATTTGGTATGGTTTTTGGTTTCATTTTATATATGTTTCTTAGAGTTATTTGAGGTTGATAAATCTTATCACCCAATCTTGGTTACTATAAAAGGTTAATTCCTCCTTTTTTTATATTTCTATACCCTTGGTTCTGGTCACCACCCTGTGACCTATTGAAGGTGGGACTCATGCCTCATTATCTCTCCTTCATCTTGAGAAAGGAATGTCTCAACATCTTGTTATCCCTTCCCCCATCCTGAAGAATGTGGGTTGTGACATTTCAGTACCTCTCCCTTTGTTTTTCCTTGATCCACTTCACGTCTTTCTCTAAAAAGGAAGGTGAATCATTCATTACCGAGGAACTAATAGATCATGGTATCCATGATATTCCATCCCATATGTCGTTAGTTATCATCAACACCACATTTTTATAACAAGTTATAAAATATTCTTAAATCCTTATATGGTAAGATTATATTTTATTCTCTTAAACTCCATCTAAAGTTTGACTTGAACATCCATTAAATGGTTATCCTTATAACCCTTAAAAAATATAAAAAATCTATGCTTTGTAATGAATTTAATGAAATGGATTATCATTTATCTTATATACATCACAAATCACCACTTTGTTTTCACATTCTAAACATGTGAATACCCTTCTTCATATTCTCTTGAAACATGGTAATAACCTTAACTACCATAAATAGATTTAGAGAACAAGCATTCTCCCTTACACTAATGATTACTGGTTATATTATTTAAATCCAAGAAGTTGTAAAATTCAACCTTGATGACATAAAACACTTTTTCAATAATCAGTTATAGGGTAATCTGTACAGTCCAATTTACTTATTCATACCTAACATATCTTTATCCGAATAGAATTATCTCAATGTCATGCATTACTTAAGTGTTAAATTCCTTTAATCAAAATATCAACATTCCATGAAATCATTTTTCTATGTATTCATCACCATCAACATTCTTTTTTCATTCCTTATTGAAAATATATACTAAATGTAATCATATATTTTACTATTCATATAACATAATTTTTGACTTCCAAAACATTAATACTTCATTCCTCCATCTTTTTTATTAAACCATTAACTAGGGAGCGTGAAATTATTCCTAAATACTTATTTTCTAGAATATGATATATGAATTATGTCTTAAGGTACCTCAAACTCAATATAATCATGCTTCTAATGTTTAATGTAAATAATACTGGAAGAAAAGCACATACCTTTCACATATCGTTTGAGGTCTCTTTATCTTCAAAAGTATAACCAATACTCATACCACCTTCCTGATTCTCTTTATGAGAATTCCACATGGGAAATAATTTTTCTTAAAGCCCATACATTCCATATCAGAAACATTAAATATGAACCATGTTCCATCGAGTTCTCTCCATTGACTAAAACAAGAAGTCATATTCTGAGAAACATTTATCATATTGGGATACTATATAATCATGAAACATTACTTATATGGTGCCTTAATTAGGTCTTCTAATTATTTAATCTAGAACACCTAAGGTTTATCCTAGGTTATTCATAGTTAGCCTCTATTTAAATCCTTCATGATGGTTCATGGAGAGTTTGTGAATTTTTATAGAATATCCCTTGGGAGTGTCAAACCAGGTGTGTATCAAGACTCATTTTCATGTACAAGATTACCCCAAGTTAGTCCTAAAAAATCTTGTCAGAGTTGTTACTCCAAGATACATCTGTTCTAGATCTACATCCACTTGTAGTATCCCTACGGGGAAGTATTTCTAGAAAACTACTCAATATATCCTTTACCAAAATCCCAGGACATTTTACTAAATGTTAACTCATCCTTATATTTATCCGTAGAGACATCCCTAAACATATACTTATAAATATACATCGAGACCTCAATTAATTCTTCTCATCCTAGTTTTCAAAGGGGGACTAAACGTTTCCTTTTATACTAACTATATCAACCTATGATTAATATATATGGATATTACATCATTTTAGATGAATATTTAGTACATTACAAAAATACATGCCTGAGGACCGTTATAGTTTAGTGTATTTGGAAACATGGAAACAAAATTATCTATCCTACTGAAAGATAACCAAAATATCTCATAAAGATATCCACATTTATTAATTCCACCAAAAACATTCTTTAAATCTTGGGAAAAGTAAACATAATAAAAATGTGTGATTAGATTCTTAGTAAGGGTAAATAAAGGAAATGAGTAAGCATAACATAAAAATGGTATAGTACTTGAGCATAACATTTAAATATCACACCCAACATATTAGAGATCACAATAAATAATGTCTATTTATAAGACATGAATCATAAGGAAATAGAGAACATAATCCATGAAATAATAACACAGGAATAAAACATGGAATTATAGAAAAGACATTAGTATATAATAACCCTATGTTAAGGGAGCCTACCATGGCCTTTGTGACAGGTTAATCTTGGGTTAATAACCAATGTACCTGATTTGGGCTTGGGATTCACTCTTATGTAACCTCTTATTTCAGGCTTGGTATGTACTCTAATGTACCCTCTTATTTTGGGCTTGGGATACCCTCTTGTGTACCCTATTGTTTCAGGATTGGGATGACTTCCCGTGTACCCTCTTGTTTTGGGATTGGGATACGATCTTGTGTAACTACTTGTTTCGATCTTGAGGTGTCCTCCTGTATACCCTCTTGTTTTAGTCTTGGGATGTATTCCCATATACACTCTTATTTTTGGCATGGGATTCCCTCAAGTGTACCCTTTAAACTCATAAAACATTTATCATTACCCAATGCATTGTAGGGAGATATAGGTCCCACCCGTCTGATAACAAAATAATTCATACATGCACCACATGAAAATAAAAATGTATCAAATCATGAACTATAAAAAAGAGTTGGGTTTCATAAACAATAAGAATAATGCATTAAATGAAATGAGTATCATTAACATTTCATCACATCATAACCTATGAAAAAATAGAGAGGTTCTTTAATTATTTCATTAAAGTACAACCTGTGAAAATAAGCGGGATTCAAAAGCATAAATCTCGTGGAAGAGAAACATATTTTAGAAACTTATAACCTATGAAAGAGAAATGGATTTCATAAAAAATAACCCTTGAAAGATAAATGGATTTCATAAATAGCATGACATTAATAATAACCCATTTGTAGAAATAATATTAATTTATCCTTTAGATCATTTCTTAAAAAGAACTGAGTAACATTAATAGATTTCATATTAGATGGAAAATAATTTTTAAAAATATTTGAAAAAATATTTCATAAGGAAAATAACCATTATGGGGTGAAAAGAGATTTTTAACACATAAAAACATTTGAAAATAATTTTCTTAGAAAATACATTGAAAACATATAAATAAGACTTGAAATAATTTTGAAAACATTTTTTCTTTAAAACTAATAGAATAATATTTAATGAAATTAAAAACATTTTTTCATTGAAAACACTTAGATCAAATGTAAATAAATATTGAAAAAAAAATTTAAACCATTTATTTGAAAATAATTTAAAATAATTTAGTCATTCCAGATAAAAATTTGAAAACCATCTATTTGAATGTACTTTGAAAAATTATAAATAAATCATGACAAATTTTAAAATACTTTTTAAACGTAAAACATTTTCGAAAAAAAATTTCTTTAAAAATAGTTTTTAAAATTATAAAAGAATATTTGAAAACAATAAAAAAAATTAAAATTCTTTTTCCTTGAAATTTTTTTTTTAGAATAATTTTAAAATATTATTTAAAACATTTTTGAAAACACATTTTTGGTAATTAAACAAATTTCACACCGAAAAGAGAAATAAAATCATACTTTCTTAAAAACATTTTATTAATTACCTTAGGTACCAAAGAGTTGAAAATGTTACTAATAAATGGATATATATTTAAAAAACATATTATAAGTAAAATAATGAGGGTTAATTTGAGATGGATCATTAGATTTCATCAAAGAAGAATGATCATTTACAATCTTGAAAAGAGATGATATTATTTCAATAAACTCTTACCACTTGGTGAATTGCAATCATACTATACATGTAATTAAATAAAATTTAAAAAATCATAAAATATCATAAAAACAATTTTGTTAATTATATAAAATGTAAAATGGTATTACATACACTGCAAAAAAAAATTTAGGTGTATAACAAAAATAGTCTCAAAGAAGGAAAATTGAGAAAGAACTATTTTACTAATATGGTAACTTTTGTAAAAATAACCCATGAAAGAAATATCATAAAATGGATATGTAAATAATAATAAACTTAATTATATTAATAATTTAATATATCCATGGAAATTATAAACACCACATGAAAGTAATGAGTGGTGAATAAAATATATATCTCAAACAAATAAAAAGTGAGATGAAATCCACTTAACTTGTGTATTGACTCTCCTCATATGGGTTCACAAAATTTCATATAATAAATATAAATTTGTTATTAATATTTTAGATAACCATATTATTATATCTAATACATTATATGGTTTAATTACAACCATATATTACCCACTTGTTAACCATCCAATGTCAAGGTTTCACTTCTGATAATATTCACTTTTTTTATGGCTTGTGTCTTAATTTGTTATATCTCTGATAATTTTACCTATACCATTATTCCATAATGTTAAACATGATATAAATATAATTTATATTAGGAATATTTTTATTATAATAATATATACAATATAGAAGTATGAAGTTGAATACACCATTCAGGGAGATGGTAAGTCGTACGTACGTATGAAAGTTTTTTTTTCTGTTTTTATTATCATATTGAAAGAAAGAATGAAAATAAAATATATTTTTATATTTATATAATGTCATTTATGTATAATTATAATTATATATATATATCATATAATTTTACAAAAAACCATACTTAATACATTCCATATAGTGTTTGAATGAATCACATCCCTCTGAGGGGGCAGTAGTCCATACTTCCTCAAATGAAATTATCATATTAACCAAAAATAGAAATTATACAGTCATATGTTTTAAAATAATTAAAAAATATTTAATAGATAATAAATATAATATATAAAATATATAAATATATTTTTCATCATAATTTCCACCATGAGAGGCAGTAATGAAAGAATGAAAAATCCTTGTTTAGTGAGGCGGTAGTTTGTCATGCACATAAACATTATGTTTGTTACCATTTATATGGGGTGGAAAAAGAAAATAAAGGATCTTGAGAGAAGGTGTTACCTCTTAATCAAGAAATTCCTTTTTTTTTGTGACAAAATACTTCTTGGGATTGATTTTTTTACAAATATAGGATTCAAAAAGAAAGGGATGAATGTTTTTAAGTGTATTTTTATGATTTTGGAAGAACCTATGTGTTTTAATAGGTGTTATTAAGTGTGATATGTGGTGTCCTTTTATAGGGAAGGAAAATGACACACTTGGATTTTTTTAAAATAAGTTAGGTGTACACATGTTATTATCTAATAAAAGTCATAAAACCCATACTGAATCAATAATGGAAGGTTTATTTCCTAAATATGGATATAAAAAGGGTGTTAGAAAATTTTCTAGGTCATTTGGACCCTTAATATTAATGTTTTCCCCAAATTTACCTTAATTTGACCTTAATAGCTGTGATTAATTTTAATCACTTTTACCAATTTTTTGGTAAAAAATTAACATGATATAATTATAATTGAAATATTATAACAATTAAAATGTTCAATTTCTATTTTTCCAAATTAAATTCACATAATAAACCAAATTAAGATGATTGGTAATCCCTCAGGTGAGATGAAATAACGAGTTTTAATGTAGAAAAATGTTCAAATGATTTTTAAGTTTTTATATTCAATTTCTATGTGTAATTTATTATAATGACCTAAATTGTATTAATATATGTATTATTGAAATTATGTGACCTTAAAAGAAATTTTAATTTTAATTTAACATTAATAATTATTTTAAAGATAAGGCAGTTATTAACTAAATTGTGGTATTTTTAACTATTCATAAAAAATAATGTTTATAATAAAAATCCTAAAAATTCACCTTAAGATAATTTCATAATTATAAATTCAAAAAATAAAGTTTATTTTATCAAATTCAATTTATATAAGTGTTTAAAATTATTATTTTTTCATCACAGAAGGATATGAAAAGAAGTTCATTTGAGAAAATGATATTTTTAAACATATAAAGACTTTTCAAAAATTTATATTTTTCATTATTAATGTATTTTATTTATATAAATACTTTATAAAAATATTTTAAAATTTTTTTATCACTATTTATACAGCTATATTTTTATGGAAAGGTTATAACTAACTCATTTAAATAATAATAACAAAAAATGACGTTTTGTAGAAACTCAATATTGCATGTAAAGTACGCCATGTCAGTGTTGTCTATAGCAGAAGCCCTATAAATGTTGTGTGTAGTGAAAGCCAAGTCAATTCTACATATAACACAATCCAATTTGTTTTTGTGTGAAAGTAATTTTTGACTAAGTTTGTTAATATCTATATATATGTATATAACTATTTCTAGTTTAACATGAAATAAAAAATATCAAAATGATAATTTAATTTGAAAAAAATATTTGAAAAAATATTCGGGTGTTATAGGAGATGTGAAGTTATGATTTGGGTGATGTGTGGTTGATGTGAGGCTACGTTTTGGGGAGGCGATGTGTAGTTTTTATGTGGGTGATATGAGGTTACAATGAGGTCATTCTGCGACTTGAAAATATTAAGTTGTGGTGTGGGAGATATGTGGTTGATGTGAGGTGGTTTTGTGGGGATGATATGTATAGTTATGATGTGGATTAAGATGTGGATGTTATGTGGTCACTCTACAGGGATACAATGTGTCGTTATGTTATTAAGAAGATGAGATGACAATGGTTGTGTTGTGCAAGATTCACAGTTAGAAATAACTGGTAAATAATTTTTGAAATGGATTATACTAGAGGTTTTAGTGTGATGGAAATGGTAAATGAAAATATTAATAATGGTCATGTAGTTAAAGGTAGTTTTTGATGAATAATAAAAGGAATGGAATGTATAAAATAAAATGGATTTGATCTTAATGATAATTGGGATGTGACTTGTGTCTTGTTTTGTTATGTGGTTTTTTGTATTAAGTCGTTTCAATGAATGGGGTGACATTGTGAGTTGGTCAGTTCTTATTCTGAACCCATAGATTTGGATTGTGTGTGTGGATATATATATATATACATTTTACATTCTTTTTTATTTCTATATTCACCCCACAAGTGTTGAGAACTATGTGCCGACACCCATACATTTGAATAGTTAGTGTTTTTTCCAATATACAGGTGATGAGGATAGATGGATGGCTACCTACTCGTTCTTTCTATATCTTACATACATATAAATATATATAGGCTACCATGGACCAAGGTCTCAAAGTGTACAATGTTAGGCCCCATGTGATGTCATGAGAGATGAGATGTGATTGTGATGTGGAGTGGTAGACCAAGTGTCTTCAGTAATGATTTGATGCAACCATGTTGCGGGGAGGCTTATGGTGGGGGTAATTTTTCTAGGGAATTGTAAGTATTATGATTTCCTTCATGTTCATGATACTTGAGTACTCTGGTTATGGTTTTGATGCAATGGATCTAGTGTCTTTAGGTAAGATGTGATGGGACCACACTATTAAGTGGTGGCCCAATAATATTTAGGTGATATGTGGTGTGACCAAGATATGGGGTGGTAGTATATGTTCTGCATATGATATGGGAGTGCTAGGAAATACAATGTCGGGGTATGTGAGTGAAGAGTTACTTGTAAATTAGTGTGAGGTACCCTTCACTGATTTGATTCATACTATGTTATTATACTTGTATTGTGTTATTTATTGAGTATTTCTAGGTGAGGATGGTTTTTGATACTTGACCTTATTTGGTGATATTGGTTCTACTTTTTTCTCTTGGGTGCATTAGTATGCTACTTTCATGTGTTCACGAGGGACATTGGTTTTCTTAATGAGTATACTTTTATTCTAACCCTATATATAAAAAATTATATTTTGTTTTCTAGGAGGATCACATGAAGAATCCATGAAATTAATATCTTAGACCCTTGGACTGTTTCTATGTTGCTTCTCTAGATTTTCTTTTCTGTAAATATTTAGGAGACTTTTATCTATATCTATTTTATTTATACATCTTTTTTGGGAGGGTTTTGGTTACATTTTATATAATTTCTTGGATTTTATTGTAGTCAATTAATCTAATCACTTGATATTTTATTTATATAGAGGGTAATTCCTTCCATTAATGATATTTTTATTCCCTCTAGGAATGTTACCAACATAGGGCCTAATGGATATGAGATTCAGGGGTCATTATCTCTCTACCTTTATTGAGGTATCATTAGTGGGATAGAGTTATTATAGAGTGCTATCAAAGATGATGGTTGAGATATAGTATAAAGTTCATAGTTAGGAACATTGAGGATTTTATGGGTTGGTTTGGAAACTGTATCATTTGACATTAGCCCACGAGATATAATATAAATACATTCTAAAAAATAGAATTTTGTGGAACCCTGTGATTTAGTGCATAGAATATGATATTATTAAATGATAAAGTGAGTTGGACCTATCTACAAGGTGGATACCAAAGAGAGGTTAATGTATAATTATGACTTGTATTCATTTCTAAATTGGGTGGTTTTTGTTATGGGAAGTTAAAAAAATAAAAATGAATCGTAATAAATTCCATACTAGTGGGATTAGTAAATCATTATTTTCCCTTTATGTTATGGCACATGGGGATCATCCGTGTGTGGTTCAGGCATTTTAGGATTAACAAGATGACCTATTTGATCACCGAAGGGATAATATGGCTTGGTAGGATTATCATAGGTAGAGGATGTTATTTGATTTTTAGTGGAAGGCTTTGGGGAAGTATTAGGGAAGTGTTTCAGATGTGGAGATAGAGATCTGATTGGAAAATCATAGTATCTCTAACAATTTTATCTAGGACCTAGTAAAGTATTGGGTAACATTAGTAGTTAGTTATATGTGGGAATCTTTGCATCAATGAGGGAATGTGTATCCAGTTGACAAGAAGTGGGATGTTTTTTCATTGGTTGAATTTTACAAATAGTTTAGAGAGGATTTTTGTCCATCAACCATTATGTTTGTGAAGAGGTGGGAGCTTATTTCTATTCAATAAGAGTTTTTTATAGTGTGGGAGTTGGAATTAATGTTTTAGGACCATCAATGTTTTCACCATATTTTTTTTTCCAAACTAGGAGTCTCGTGCATGATTTTTATAGGATTCATTCCATTCTATAATAAAGTTTACAGTTACTCATTTTATGCTTCCAACATTTCAAGAAGGGATAAAAATAAGAAAGTAGTAATTGAGAAGATTAACATACAAGGGGGTTTACCCTAATAGGGGAGACAAAAAGGCCCCTCAAAGAGTAGAGTTGTTTGTTGCTGGTATAAGGTGCTAGATCCATTGAAGTTTTGACCAATGGGGAGTTGACCTTGGAAGTCTCCTTTGTATATTCCTTGGGATTGTGGATATCATTATTTTCATGGGGACTTCGGGACATCACTTTTTGCCTATGAGGTTCTTGATAATCACCAGAACTAGTGCCCAATGGCTCTCTAAGCTCAGTTTGTTTGAGGAAATCATATTCAATTCCATACTTATTATCATTTTATAGTGTGGCCTTTACAACAATAGGGATAGTAGGGTTATACTATAATAGGTAGAGATGTAGTATGTATAGGTCGTCTATAGTATTTTTTTCATGTTATAGAACCCAAACCCAAGAATATCCATGGAGTTTTCCATTAGTAGAGAGGTAGAGGATTTGGGGATGGATACTTTCTTGCATTGGAGGTATTAGTGCTAGAGGGGTTAGAGATCAATCGAGGTATCCTCATTTTTTCATCCACCCTTCTTTGTTCCTTGTTTGATTTTGGATATTCACAGTCCTTTGTTGCACTTGGTATAGTATGTTCTCTACAACTAGATGTAGAGAGGTTTCCCCTAAACCTGGTGTTGACTATTCTATATGGAGTCTGAACCTTCTTGATTGATGTGTGATGAGGGTCTAGACTGATGATGTGGCCACATCAGTCCCATAAATAATTTTTCTTACTTTAGATATAACTTTAAGATCTCATTTTAGGTATAAAATAGTTTCATTTATTCATGTTTTTATGGATTTATTAAAAAGTATAGTTGTATTATCAGATGTCATTGGTTAGATTGTATTTTTCCTTAGTGAGAGAGGTTCTTAGTTGAGAGGTAGACCTATAAGGAACCATATATATTTGAAGGTTGGTATTTATATATAATTAGTGAATGTTAGTACATGTAGGTTCATGGGGGAATTGGATATTTCCAAGATGTTTTTCCTAACTAGGTTTTAATTTTACCCCATTTAATTGATGTTATGTTTTGATAAATATAAAAATTGATGCTTCTTCTATAACAAAGCCTCATTACCAGATGGAAGCTTTCTAGTTACAGTAGTTAAGGATTCATATAGATTATCTGATGTATAATGGTTCCATTCGACCAAGTGCGTCATCATAGGGATGTCTAGTGTTGGTCACTAAGAAGGTGGATGGTGGTTTGTGGTTGTGAATAGACTACTAGAAGTTGAATTAGATAACAATCAATAACCGCTACCCTCTTTCAAGGATATAAGATATTTTTTTCTAGTTGAAATGAGCCAAATGGTTTTCTAAAATTCATCTATATTCTTGATATCCCTAGTTTGGGGTAAAGGAGGAAAATATCCTAAAGACAAACTTAATATGTATGTATTGGATCTTCGTGTCTTTATTCATGTTGTTTAGGGTCAATAATTCATAACTCAGGTATGTGGTCTCTTAGAATGGTGTGGCGCTGGGTTATCAAAGGTTGGGGAATTTGTTTCTTAGGAATCACCAATGAACAGGGAAGAGGTTCATAGTATCCCTTTTCTTGTTGGATATTATCAATTGTTTTTCTATATTCCTATCAATTTACAATATCTTTGATAGTGTTAATAATAAAGGTGTAGGATTTTTTATGGACTGGTCATATCCTATCCATGTTTAGCTACATAAATGGGAGATTGGTTAGTGCTCATGTGCTTTTGTTTCTAGAGGATAGGTGGTTTTTCATATTTATGTGATTCTTCCCATATAGGATTGGGATTCATGTTGATTAAATAGAGAGAAATGGCCTATTATGGTTCTAGGAAGTTACACCCCCATGAGCATAACAATTCCACCTATGATCTGGATCTAGGTGTGATTTTTTTGTGCGAAAGTTGTTGTGGTATTACATCATTAGGGAGAACATTGTGTCTAATATGCATCATAAGATCTTAAGTTATATATTCTTTCAGCATGATCTGAATATAAAGAAACCAAGGTTGATTGAGTTTTTTTAGGATAATTAATTTATGATCTCATATAACTAAAGAAAGGTAAATGTTGTATCTGACACTTCAAGTTGGAAGTCAAGGAAGGATATTGTTTAGGAGTCTATATATTCTTGGAGAGTGATGGAGGACTTGGAAGACCTGCACATTGATAAAAGGATGGCTGATTGAATAAGTAATTTGTTTCAAATGAAGGTTCTTTAGTATTTCATATAGGAATTCAATAAGTCTCAGTGGGGAGACTTTGATTATTAGGTGGTGTGTGATTGTGTTGGGTATGGTTATACTATGAAGGGATTGTTAGGGGATGGTTAGAATCATATTTTGTATCAGTGTAGGTTTTTTGTTCTAGTTTCACTGTGTTATAGAGTTCTCTATCAGTTCCATAATTTAGCTTTGGCAGTATACCCTATTGTATCCAAGATGTACCTTGGTATGAGGAGATAATTTTTGTGGACCAGGATGAAGTGGGTGGTGGTAGATTTTGTTGGTTAGTGTTTGTATTTCTAGTATTTAATGAGTGAGAAACATGTTCTTGATGGTTTGTTTCATACCTTAATTATTCATACGTGAAATGGGATGACATCTTAATGGACTTCATCCAAGAGTTACCCTGATCTCAGTAAGTTTGTGAGGAATTTTGGGTAATCGTAAATCAGTTGAAGAAATCAACTAGCTTCTTATATAACAGGGAGTCAGGTATGGTAGATGTGTTGGGTAAGAGGTATATTGATAAGGTGGAGTGGTTTCATGGAGATATAAGGTCTATTGTATCAAATATGGATCAATGTTTTACCTCAGGAGTTAAGAGAGGATTGTGGAATTTTTTTCCCTCAGGTATACCTCAACACTAATTTCTACCCTCAAAATTATTAGAAGATAGATTAAACTATTCCTACATTGGAGGATATTTTGTGTGCATGCATCTCAGACTTTGGTGGATTGTGGGAGCAATACTTACCTTTGGTTTTGTTTTCATATAATTAAATATGACTCTCATACATTAGAATGAATATATTTTATAATTTGTATGGGTGGCCATGTCATTATGTGTTTTTCTAGATAGAGGTTGGGGAGATATTAATTCCTGGTCCTAATGTAGTGAAGATCATGAAAGAAATTGTTTATCTTGTTTATGAGAGGATCAAAGTAGCACAAGACCGATGAAAGTATTATATAGATTTCAAGAGTATGACCTTGTAGTTTGAGTTTAGAGAACATGTTTTCTTGAGAGACTACCCTTGATGAGACTAGTGAATGCTTAACAGGGGATATCATCTTCATCCTAAATTTGTGGGGCCCTTTGAGGTGTTAGGGCGATTTGTAAAGGTGGAATACTAGTGGTAATTTCCACCATATCTTGACATGATCTATTATTTCATCCATATCTCTATTCTCCATTGGTATATTTTTCATGACTCCCATGTCATTGATTAGAAGATCTGGATATCAGAGATGACATGACATTTTTGAAGCACCTAGTGGATATCCCGGATTGTTGAGAGAAGGTGCTGCAAGGAACATTCATTCACTTAGTTCTTGTTTTGTGTAAGAATGGTGACTTGGAGGAGAGTATATAGGAGAATTAGAATTATACGTGTTCCCAATACAAAGAGTTATTTTGAGTTTTGTTTTCTTTTTCTTTTTCTTTTTCTTTTTAATTATTAGATCTCATAGTTATATTAAAAGTTGTTTTTTAGGATATTTGTTTTATTCTAGAAGTATGATGTGTGATAAATTTCCAAAATATGATAAGGGGGACATGATTTATAATTGAGAGAGATTATACTTTGATATGATTAAAACAATATGGGTGAGTTAGTTCTACCCAAAGAACATAGTATCATGAAATGAAAGATGGAATTACCTAAATTGTGTGTGTGTTTATTATTGTTTGTTGGTTGTGGGAGTTATTCCCTTGGGCTATGTGGGGGTTTGGATAATTTTTTAGATGGTTGTGAGAATGTTAATGTGACACAGTGATTATGAGTGTAGATAGGTGGTTGTGTAGTGGTTATGTGGAGATGTTGTTGTTTGTCCCAACAACCAAATGATTTTTGTTTTTTCTGGTGATAGGTTGTGATCCAAACATATGGGGTTATAGTTTTCTATGATATTTTGGGGGTTTTGGTTGGTAATCTTGGTAGTTGGTATCATTTGAGGTGTGATGGGATCCTTGAGAGGTATCTTATGGGGTGGTCATCTGAACCCATTTCTTTTTCTAAGATTTGTTTTTATTCTCAAAGATGAAATTTTTTTGTGAGGTATCTCATGTAACAACCTTCCATATGATAGCCCGTTACATTTCTATTTGTGCATTTGGGGGAATTTAGAGGAGGTATAAAGGGTTCAATGAAGGTTAGAGATATGGTAGTGTGGTAATAGGTTGTTCATGACCTAAATTAGATTCACTTCATGAGTTGGGATTCATGGAATGTGAGGAAAGAGTATTCATGGAATGTATTTGTGGTAAGGAAGATTCCATGAAATGGGTTCATTTCATGAAATGTGAATTCTAAAAGTGTATTAAATCAATGCTGAGGCCACTAAATTTTCTATTGAATCTAAAAACCCTTTGAATTTTTGTTGTGAACGGAATACATGATGTAAAACCTATAGAATCAAAGTTTTTATATCCCCTATTAATGATAACCTTTTTGATATGGTCTCCATCCCTTCCTCTAATTTTTTTTATAACCCTAATTGTATTTAGAGGCATTCCATCCACACCTTCCCTTGACTTCATCCAATGGTTTCAGTGGATTCTAGTTGGTGATCAGTCGTATGTTCTTCTCCTTTTCTTGGTGGATTTCTATTTCTCTTCTCTTTGAGATCAACTATAGTGGTGAAATTTGAGAATGATAAAAGTGTGTGTGAATATTTTTATAACACTTGATGTGGTGTCAGTTGATTTATGGGGTTTTAATTTGGTTTTAGTTTGTGGGTAATTTTTCTTCACCCTATAGTGTATAGTGATATTAAAAAACTACTTTCATTTAGGAGATCCATTATTTCTCAATTTTGTTTAACATGTGGTAGATGTTTACTCTTTGTTATCAATAGGGTATGGTTTGTGCTAGACTAATAAAGATAAATTAATCATTTAATTGAAATTTATTGAGAAATGGGTTGGATTGTCATGCTTTTATAGCTTTTATATAATTACGATGTTGTTTTTGTATGAGCTGAATAACCTAATAAAAATCATAGAAGTTGGGGGATTTGTTTTTATTTATATTGAATGAGTTGTTAAACGCTTTATTATGGTGATTTTTTATACATTTACCTAAAATGGAAATTGGATAACCACTTTTATTTTTTATATAAAATGATTCACATATGGATTCTGTGAGAATAACATAAACAAATATGTATAATGTAAAAAAAACCTTTGATAAATATGTAATTTTTTATCATCTGTTTGGATGTGATTTTATGTTGTGGGTAGGTAAGGTTCTTTTTTGATGTACGTGATGTGTGGTTTGAATGGGGTTTTTATGTTTGGCAGTGACAAGAATTTGTGTTGTGGGAGATACGTGGTTGATGTGAATCGATGTTGTGGAGAGGAAATATGTAGTTGTGATGTGGGAAATGTGTAGTTTCTATGATTACATGTTGTAGGGAGGTTATGTGTAGTTACGATATTGAGAATATGTGGATGATTTGAGTTCATTATATGGGAAATGATGTGCAGTTTTGAGGTGGTAGGCGATGTGGTCGGTATGCGGACATGTTATGGGGTAGTGATTCATGTGTGTTTTCTCTTGCAGAAGCATTGAGAATGTATGTGTTATTCTAGATGCATGGGTAGTAATGGGAAAACCAAATATAATATTTGAAATAGATTAGGATAGTTTTATTAATGGGGTGGAAATAATAAATTATCAAATTAATAATGGTTGTGTGGTTAAATGTGATTGTCGATGAATAATGAAATGAATGGAATGTTTAAAATAAAGTTTTCTCAGCATGTAATGAAAAGTTGAAAGTACCCAGTGGATCATGTTGATATATGGTTTTCTTCATTTATTCATGGTATAAAAATCGGAGATGTTATGGTTTGGTTAGTGTTTGTTGTAAAACCATATGCTGGTCTTGTATTTGTGGCTATATATATACCTTGTATTTTTATTGTAATTTCTATATTCACCCCTATTTTCGATCACTATGTGCTAAAACCTATATATTTATATAGGGTTTTTCCTATCATCCTAGTGATGATGATGCATTGATGGATTCCCTCTCTTTCTAACTATCTCTTACAAGTGATTGGATATTGATAGGATGTGATTGTTAGAGTTCTGATAGTGCACTTGGTGATGGCCCATGTGTCTTTGGGAAAGATGAGACGTGGCCATGCTGTGGGGTGGTGGACAAGGTGTCCCTGTGGGAGATGTGATGTGACCAAGAAGCGGGGTGTCTTGTGGAGGGATGTGTGTGTTGTATGATGTGAGAACAAGGTTAATTTATATCATTTTCATGATACTCTACTACTCTTTTTATAGTTATGATATAATTTCCCAGGTTTCTTCAGGCGATATATGATGTGACTATGTTGTGGGGCAGTGGCCCAAGTGTATTTTGGAAATAAATTATGTAACTATGGCGTGGGGTGATGGTATATGTTATATGGAAGATATGGGAGAACCATGAAATATGATTTTGGGTAGTGAGAGAGAAAAATTATTAGAAAAGTGGTGCGGGGAACCATTTATCGATATAAATCATATTATGTTATTATATTTGTTTTACATTATTTGGTGAACAAAAATTGGTGAGGATGGATTTGTATAGTTGACTTATTTAGGTGTTGTTGGTTATTCTATTTTCTCATGGGTGAATAATCATTCTAGTTGGACATGTGTGTGAGGGACCTTGGTTTTCCTATTGAGTATACTTGTATTTTTTCCCTTTTATTTAAATGATTTTCATGTATACTCGAGGATTATTCAGACCATGACTATAAATAATATTTTAGACCCTTGGACTATTCTGGTGTTGTTTCTTTATCTTTCCTTTTAAGTATTTACATTGAAAATATTTATTTGTATTTGTTTTATTTATACTTGTTTATTGGAATAGTTTTGGTTTCCTTTTATATTATTCTATAGATTTTATTCTGGTTAATTCATCCTATCTACCTATCTTGATTTTTATATAGATGTTAATGACTCCTATTTATGATATTTTTATACCATTGGTTCTCATTACCAACCTAGTGCCTACCTGAGGTGGCACTTAGTGGTCATTATATCTCTCATTTTATTGTGGTATCTTTGGTGGGAGGGGGTTGTGAGTGATATTTTGAGGAAGATAATCTAAACTTGGTATAAAAACCTCTGTGAAAGGGCATGAAATTAATCCTTCATATAAATATGGTAGAACCATAAGTAATGGATGATTATTCGTTTTAAATATACCCTAAAATATTGGTTCTTCCATGTTCAGGTATGGTTAAAGTATAAAAACCTCAAAAGTGAGAAGGATATATCAACTTGTTTACAATATATATATATATTTCAACACTAATATTAAATTTAATTTATTCAGAGATAATTTAATAAAAATATAAAATGTTGAAAATATTGTAAAAGAAAAATAATAATAATAATAAATAGTAGTGAAAATAACCTGAATTTATAAGAAATCACACACAACAAAACATACTTTAGAAAAAACATGTTATTTTGTGATCAAAAAAATTATGGACCCATGAAACATTATTTTTATATATATGATAGAAATAAAGTATTAATCATAATTATTTACATATAAAATGAAATCCTAAAATAGAAACCATAATAAGATAATAACATGATAAATATAATCATACTTATAACATAAGATATTTACCAATAATCTTATTCCAATAGAAAACCCAATGAATTAATTATATTGAACAAGTCCTATTAAATTATTATAAATAAAAATATATATCAAAAATATAAATAATAATTAAGACTTTAACTAACCATATAACTTATATGACATGACCTTCCCCATCTAACCCCCTAGGGTCAAAGATGAGACCAAGTGTATTAGGTCAATCCCACATTCAACATGTTAAGAGTAGATAATTAGTGTCGAGGGTATATACACTCTAAAATAGAAGAAATAATACAAATATTTAGTTAAGGATTGAATAATTAAAATTAAAAACATAGATAACATAGATATCCATGATTAAAAAAACTAATGAATATATATTTCATGTAACATCATAAATGGAAATGATAACCACTAGAGGAACAAATATCACAACTAAAAAACCAAAAGTTAAAAAAATAATGTGGTAAATATAAAATACCACTTACTAAAAAATCAAAAAAGTAATGTATATATTGAAGATATAACTACTCAACTCCTCCACCAACTTGATCGTAGAATCCTAAAAAAACATATAGGATGTGGGAGTGAGTATATACAGATAATTAATAAGTTAATCCTCTAAAAATACAAAATATTCAATTATGAATGGATCGTAATAACTTATCCACATATTATATATAATACATTAATAACTATCCAACCCTAGGGTAAGTACTCATCACTTGAATTTCCCAGTACTCAAAAAATTACACTACTAAAATCATAATAAAAATTAATCCATAACAATTTGTAGTAAATTTAATAACCATTTTTATCCAACCTAATACCCAACCATCCTAAAATTTCAGAAAAATTATTATCCTATCTCATTAACATAAAAGAAATATTTTCATAATGACCATGATCCTGATTAAAACGTTTTTCCCTTACAATTATAATCATAATTAGAACCATATCTCTATGAGGGTTGATAAGTAGGCTTACAGGACATCCATCTAGTTGCCTCTATACTATTTGAATATTGGTTAATGCTTAAGAAATCTACCCATGGATGGTGGTTATGTAGATAATGGTATCTTCACCCCTTAAATATGAAAATAATAAGATGTAACTCATAAAACCATATATTCCAAATCAATCAGGAATCCTAAAAATGAATCAGTAATATATGGATTCCCTATTGTACAAAACCATAATTATTAAGAATCATACAATATAATAAAAACCAATAAGTCTATTATAAAATAAAATATATGTAACTAGGAAACCTTCATACATAATATTTTCTATCTATCATCAAAATTTATATTTTTTCTATTTCTCCTAACGATAAAAAACATCCATTATCATCCCTTAAGAAAGAGAATAGAAACAATGTACTTATTCTATTAATTTTTATTGGGTTTCCCATATCTATTAGTCTGTATGGATCTCAATAAATATCAAAAAAAATTATATATTATTCTCCTTTAATACGAGAAAATAAGAGGTTATGGGGGGGTATTATTGAATCAACACCACATATATGGACTCGATATTCTATAAGTTTAAAAAATTCTATTCATTTAATAAATCTCAAAAAGCATTGTTTTGGGAAATGCTTTTGGAAAACACACATCCAAGGCCCAATAAAGGAATCCCAACCAAGAACTCAAGTCTGACCCTTGCATAAGAACTCAGAATGATCCTTAGACTATTGAATTCAAAAACATTATCTATATGACATTTTCAATAGACTGAATGGAAACCTTAAAACTGTAATGGAAGAACTCCAACATTATAGATGATTTATGGGATGAGGAAAATATCAAATAAGAATACTTACTGACAACCCTATCATGGTTAGGAATCAAAATCATAACTTATTCAGTATGAGAATTATATTTGGGATGAAAAATCTAGATGAAATGGTAAGAACCAACTCTAGTTTAATATTAAGAAATGTGAACAATATTAGAATCTCAACTGGATATAACTAATAAGGAGTAATTAAATGTTCTTACTACATAAAAGGATCCTAAAATGGAGAACCAACAAGTACATATAGATTGAATCCAACACACTTATCCATTGTGAGGCAAGTTCAATGTAAATAGTGTAACAAGCCAAACATTTCTATAAAATTTTCTAATATATAGTTTCAAGGTGTTGAAAAAAATATACACTATATAATAAAAACAAAATCTAATTTATTCCATCAATGTAGAACATTATAAATAAATCATAAATATGCTCCATATAATTATAATTTTTAATATATGATAATAAAATAAATAATTATCCTATAAAGAATTTTATAATCCATTGTGTTGTGGATTCCTAGAAATATCACACCCTTAAACAATTTTTTAAACATAATGAGAAAATTTTGAAATAATATTAGATTTTTTCGAAAGATAGATTTGAATTTAAAAAATAAAAATAAATAAATAAATAATGTTTAAAGGGAAAAGGAGAAATTTATTTGAATTCATAACCAATTATTCTTATTAGTATACAAGTATAATCATTATAATATGAATCATACCCTTATACTATTAACATTATCATTACAATAATTACGAGTCTACTAGAGTTATATAATGACTTGTAGGTAAATATTTAAATATAAATATTATATTTCCATAAAGTAAGTATTCAAATTAAAAAACTCATACAATATATAATTGAATATTTCTAAAAAAGTTTAATTTAACATATTTTATTAAATATTTAATGCTTTATTATTATATAAATGTTATTAAATTACATTATTTTAAAAATTATTATTATAGAATGAATGCAATTATCATAATCAAAACGTTGAAATTATATAGGAATTATTTTTTTTGTAATTATTTTACATTATTAATTTTTTAATAAATAGTAAGAAATATTGTTTTTCAAATACTATATGATTTATTATATATTATTCATGTAAAAATGGCCTAATAGGTAATAAAATGATTTTATCTAATAATAATGCATTTAATATTGTAAATAATTTATTTAAAAATAATAAATTTACTTTCCAAACCTAAAAAAATAAAAATTGGAATTTGAAATATAAATTATTCTATACAATTTTTTTATATTATTTATAATTTATAAATGAAAAAATATGTTTTGGGATGGATTAAAATCCTTAAGAAAACATATTATTTATCCAAGGAATTCATAGACATTAATAAGACCCTTATTTGAAGACATATACATAGAATTACATTTTATTCAATATTTTAACCCAAAATACCTCTTCATTAAAATGTAAATACCAACTCTCTCCACTAGGGATATTATGATTTTAATAGATTTTTTGGTCTTAGACCCCCAAACATTAAAGGAATTAAGGGTCTTTTCAAAGAAGAATATTCAATTATAAGGTAATTTTTGGTCATAGTAGGACACTCAAGAGGGGGTGAATTGAGTTCCTATAAAAATTTCTGTTAAAAACCTTTTTTAAAAATCCCGCACTTTAAAATCAAAGTAGGCTAGTTAATCAAAGTAGTAAATTTATAATAGTTTTATTGTTCAACAAATTTCTCAAAAGATTGATTAGTTCTCGTATATAGCAATTTGAAAGATTGATTTAACTTTGGAAACTAGTTTAACAAACCAAAATAGTTATAAATACTATCCGAGCCCAACTATAAAAGTAAAACATTGTTTTCTAAAATATGAGTGAATAGAGAGTAAACTAAATTTGAAATAGAACAACAGAATAAAACAAGAGGTTTGGTCTCAAGTCGAGACATAATCCTCTCCACTAGGAGATCACTTTCTACCATGTAGTTTCAATTAATAAACATTGATCCACAATCTAGATCTGGGTTTACAATATCATAATGTGGTTTCTTGGTAAAGCTATACCTCTACCACAATTATTCATGGGCAAAAACTTACAACCAGGTCACGCAAAGACCTATTCCATAGTTCTTCATGGGAGAAATATGGTGTAATAGAATTATAGTGAGAGGATATCTTGTATCCTCCAGCTTAGCATAAGAGTTAGGGTGTATTTATACTACAGATACACACTCTACATGAAAAGTAATAAAATTGAATTCAATAGAGAAGAAATAATGAGAGAAGTTTTACAATGATATAAGTGTTTTTCTTGAATACTTAGGACTCCTTGAATTTATCAAGTGTTAATATTGAATCCTCTTCTAGAAACTAACACAAAAAAAGAGTGTTTTGGAAGCTCGGTGTTCTGGTTTCCACAAAAATGAGATATTCTTCGAATGTTTTCCTCTCTAAAGTTTCTTTTCTACAAGGTTGATTGGAAATTTGATGCCCATAAATTTCTTATTTGTTTTTAGTCATCTACTAGGTGTGTTCTTATTTATTTTCTTCATGGGTTCTCTTCATATGGTTTCTCATGTGTGTGTTCTAGTTTTTTATTGAGTGATTGCCTTTTTATATTCAACAGGTCTAGACATAGGAATTATTGGGACATGTGTTTTACCTCTTACCTCTGACATCCAAGTAAATGATGTTTGAAAAAAAAATTTATACAATTAAATTAGTAGCATTAAATTTCCCAATATGACTATTGGATAAAAGTTAAAATTTATAGAGTAAATAACTTTTTAACAGTTTTTCAGTGATTCCTTCTATTGGTAGGTCACACTATCAATGACTCCTGCAACCTTTTGGTTACTAAATCAGTGACTCCTTCTATCAAAGATTCATTATATACATAGGTCCATTCATCGGTAGGTGATTTGGGATCTCAGTTATTTAGTTGGTTTGTCAGTTACTCATTTGATATGTATTTCTGTTAGATTATCAGTGAGTCATTTGTTCTATCAGTGAATCACTTCTTCTATTGATGAGTCCTTTGTCCTATCGGTGAGTAAGAATATTATTGATTCGGTCTATCAAGGACTCAATTTTTCTATTGAGGACTCATTTGTTTTATCAGTGACTCATTTTTTCTCTCAGTGAGTTATACTATCGGTGAGTCAGTATATCGATGACTCAAACTTATAACTATCAGGGACTCATACTTAGCAAAATTTTTGTTTTCTTGTTTTATAATCTAAACATATAGAGAATATGCTAAACTTATAATTGAACATATATAATCAAAATTATTTATCTTTAAACATATAAAAACATGATCTAAACTAAATGAACTTGATTTAATTTGATTGAATATGATTTGTTATTATTAAAACCAGAGAGGGACAATAATCTCTCCCTTTTTATGATAAATAATTATGGGATTATAATGTAAAATCAGTTGATGATCAAAATAGTCATTCTTCTTACTATCAACATATTAATAATTTTCTTAAAATAAATTTTCCCTTTTTATATTTCCATAGGAATAAGGTTTTCTCTTTTCGCATAATTAACCATAGTTAAGCATAATAAAAATAAATAATTCCTTTTCGTTCTCCCCTTTTGGGATTATAAAAAGTAATAACGATATTAATAAAATAAGAAGAACATAAAGAGATAAATATAATAACAATAAATTCCATAATCATTGAAAGGGATAGTTTATAAAAATATTACATTTGATTGCAATAAAGTTACAAAAAATTAGCCATATCAAAGAATTATCCACATTAGTTCTTGTTCTTCAATGAAGGATCCTGCACTTCTATGCCTTTAGAAGAAGGGTCAATGGTAGGAGAAAGAGAGATAGAAGTAGTGGATGGTGAAGGATCATAACGAATTGTGCGAGAGGGAAGTGGAATTTCAGTAAACACTGAATGTGAGATACTTGGACTAGTGGATGAAGTGGTTCCAAAGATGATAGGTTGAATTTGTGTGAGGGTCTGAACAAGAATCATTGCCAGATAGGTAGAGGTAGTAGGCTCCAAGGATGGTCTGATAGGTGCATCTTGTGGTGAAACAATCGCATTACTTGGAACATTCAAATAGGTATTTAGTAACTTGATTAAATCAATGATTATTTCTCTACCATACTATATAGCCTTCTCAAAATCTTCATTATTCTTAATAAAATTTTCAATTGTAGTTGTAAACTCCTTGAGATTATTTACTCAATACCTGAAGGCTTAGGTCACAAGAGGGATTCTATGGTTCTTAACCAAATACTTAAAATTCTTATCCATTTCATGCTTAGAGTAAATTCTATTTAAATATTAATCTTCTTTCTCGGTGATTTCCTCTTGAGCAGTTGTAGCATTGTATGAATAAAATCTGAGCAAGTCATAGACAAGATAAATATTCTACCAGAGTTTTTAAAGAATCTCTTGGTATGTTCCACCCATCATGGTTCTCATCTCTGCTCTAATAACATTCCTAACCATCTCTATGTCTGGAGGGTGAGAAATCGGATTTGGGGAGCTAGATTCCCCTTGCATAAAATCTGTCACATCATGTCTCAACTGGGTAAAGTCAAGAACATTAATGTGGGAAATAATATCCTAAAGTAATTTAATGATTTTTCCATGGATTTCCTATAATCAGAGGTCAAACTATTGATAGTGGAAAGTAATATAGTCAACTAATTTCTCATCTTTTAATTGTCTTTTAGAGTATCTTTAATAAGTTCTATCAGTATAGGTTTCACTTGAGAAATAATATATACAAATAGTATATTTTCATCACTTTCACTCAAAATCAACATGAGAATAGTTAAGGAAAAATTCCTAATGGTGGAGAAAATTTCATCCATTAAATGTTCAAAATAATCTTTAATGACATAGTCACCTGGAATTTGAACTACTGAAGGAGCAGGAGTAGAAGCAGATGCACCTATAGGAAGTGTCTCAGACTGTATACGCTCCTCCACTACTGGTCTCTTTGGAACTACTTTATCTACTTTAGAATCAAAATCATAATATTAAAAGTCAAGGAAAACATATATAGGATTCCTTTTCCATTCAGACAACCCAGAGGCTTCCAAAATAGTTAGTGTGTTAACTCTCTATCTTCTTGCTTGAGGCCCCCCTGAAGTTGAGCTCTTCTATCTCGATGCTCCCCCTCAACTGAATCTCCTCTTACTTAATGAACCCCTCATCTTGAGTTCTTCTTCTAGCATAAAATAATTGTGGTACATGCACTATTTGGGATCCCATTGCATCATCAACTTCAACTTTTTCTTCTTCTTCTTCAATAGTAGGTTCTACTTGCTTAGGAGGTTCCACTTTATTCTATAGATCCACATTATCATAAACCTATATATTATCACCTCGATCATCTCATGGATGATTAGATCCACTATCACTTCCACTTACTTCTTCATTCTTATCATCTCCATCATTTCCATCCTCATCTTCTTCTCCTTTATCCGATTATCTACTACCAGATCAACATCCATTATCTTTTACTTCCTTTTCATCATCATATTCTTCTTCTTCAGTATAATCCTAATCTGAAATATTTTATCTACTCACATACTCAACAATGGAAGATTCTTCAGCTTCTTCATCATCACCTAAAATTGGATCTTTTGATGGATGAGTGAGAGGTGGACCGGGTAGTCCAATGGTCATTCTCCTTGGGCTTTCAGCAATATATGGGTCACTCTTATCTTTTATAGGAGACCCTTCCTCACTATAAGGTCGAAATTCTACTTCTATATCCTCATCATAGGAATAATGAACTAAATAAAATGATTTTCCATTAAGGTAGAATAATACTAAGTTGGTAGTATACTTGAGATATTTTAAAATTCATTCAACAGAAGTTAAATGAGAATCTTTAGGGGTACCTTGAAAATAATAACACATACACACACTAAACATAATGTTTGTCCTGTTAGTGGTTAAGTAGAGTAAACTCCCAATGATTCATCTATATGTGGTTTGATAAAAAAATTACCATTTTTATCAAGATCCAAATTACAGGGGGTACTCATTGGTGTGTCAGTACTTTTTGTACCATCAAATCCAATCCTTTTTAAAATATCTTTAGTATATTTACTTTGAGTTAAAATAATACTTTAATTTGAAAATTTTGAAATCCAGGAACGAATTTGAGTTCCCCCGTTATGCAAATTTCAAATTCACTTTGTATCATTTTTAAAAAATCAATACATAGAGAATTTCTTAAAGATCTAAATGTAATATCATCCACATAGATTTGAATTACTAAAATATCTTTATAAATTCTTTTCAAAAAAAGTATGGGATCAACAATACTTTTTTCAAAACCTTTTGAATTAAGAGAAGTATGAGGGTTCGTAAAACCATTGTGTTGTTTAACAAAATAATCTTCAACTATATACCCATTTTGGAATGCACTCTTACCATCCATTTGATATAGTTTGAAATTGAGATGAGCTATATATGCAAGAAAAATTCTAATGGCCTCATGTCATGAAACTGGTGAAAATGTTTTTTCATTGTCAACACCTTCTTCTTC
Source organism: Viscum album (assembly GCA_963277665.1). Taxonomy (NCBI): domain Eukaryota; kingdom Viridiplantae; phylum Streptophyta; class Magnoliopsida; order Santalales; family Viscaceae; genus Viscum; species Viscum album. Next base: position 1,529,054,497 of record OY728131.1, on the reverse strand, counting down.
ACTTTAACATTGTGCAACCAATCTAGATTTATTTCTTACAATATTACCAGCTTTATCTACTTTGTTTCTAAACACCCATTTAGTTTCTATAGTCATGGTGTCTTTGGTCCTATCTATAAGTTTCCCACATTTATTTTTTTTCAAACTCATTCAATTATACTTGAATAAAAACTACCTAAAATGTATCATTGATTGCATCATTTCTTTTTTTAGGTTCAATCTATAAAAAAAAGATTGATGTTCAAGTTGGTTTCTTAGAGAATCTCTGTTATGTTTCCCTTTATCTAGGTATCCAACTACAACATCTAAAGGATAGTTCTTAAGGATTACTATATGTCTAAAAAATAAGGGCTATTAATTTCAGATTCATTAATTGGTTTGGGTTCACCGTGACTAGACTCTGGAGAATTTCTAGAACTAGATAATGTAACAGGTTTCATAATAGTAATATTAGATGATTTTTTATTTTTTCCCATATTGGACAAATCATCCTCAAATTTTATTAGAGAGGTATTGGGTTCATGTGGGTCTGTTTATTCAAGTTTTAAATGTAATGATTCTTCCACAAAATTATTTGTTTTATTAAATACTCTAGATGCTTTACTAGTTATTGAATAAATTAAAAATATTCTTTCATCACTTTTTGATGAAATTTTTTCAATATTTCCATTTATATTAATGATATAAACATTTAAACAAAAAACAATGAAGTAAATAACATTGGGTTTCCTACTGTTCCATAGATCATAGGGGGTTATCTTAATAATTGGTCTGATTAAGACTCTATTAATTATATAACAAGCTATATTGATATCTTCTTCCTAAAATTAGATAGATAAGTCATATTCATTAACCATAGTTTGAGATAGCCCTTGTAAGGTTATATTTATTCTTTCTACAACACCATTATGTTGGGGTGTATTAAGAGTAGAGAAGTTGTGACTATAGCCACTATGTGAGAAGAAATATTCAAAATCTCAGTTTTCAAATTCAAAGCCTTGGTAAATTCTTAAGGTTTTAATTGTATGTATAAGATGGTTCTATACTATTTTAGAATACTTAATGAAGTAAGAGTATGCTTCACTTTTTTTAGAAAGAAATAAATTCCAAGTGTATCTAGAAAATTCATCTACTAGAACATAGACATAGTGCTTCCCACTAATACTAGAAACCCATGATGGTCCAAAAAAATCCATGTGAACCAACTCAAGAGGTTGATAAGTTGAAACTTCTTTCTGTGGTTTGAAAGATATTTTACGTTTTTTACAATTTTGATAAAAATAACAGACTTTCTCATTTGAAAACTCATGTTTCAGTAGATCCTTAACTTTTCATTTCTTAGTAATATTTCTAATAGAATTAATATTACAATTTCCTAATCTCATATTCTAGAGAAAATACCCTTTTTGAAAGTCCCTTAAGCATGAAACATTTTGAGACACTAAGGAATATAATTTTATAGCATACACATTTTCATTTCTAAAGGCTATAAATATTAATTCAATTTTAGAGTAAAAACATTGTATGCATATTTTTCAAATTTATCATTAAAACTGTTATCACAAAACTGAGAGATACTAATAAGATTGTACATTAATCTACAAAAAAAGTACTTTGGAAATTAAAATTAAATTGCAGTTACCAATTTGGACAAGGTTAATTATTTTTCCTTTAGCATTGTCAAAAAAAGTGACATGCCTGCCATCAATATATATCAGATTATTGAAGCATGAACAATCTCTTTTCATGTGTCTTGAAAATCCACTATCCAAGTGCCATAGACTTTTATAGGATATCTTTAAACAAATTTTTTACAAAAAGAGAAAACAAGAGATGATTTTGGTATCTATATTTTCTTGGGTCCAGTAACATTTTTAATAAGTGATTTGCGAACAATTACTTGCTTCACGGGTCTCCAATAAGAAGTTTGTAAAGTGTGTGGGAAAAGAACATTATTTGGTCTAGAAGAAATGTAGGTAGTATAAGGTTTTCTAGTTCTAGAACTAGTAGAAAAACTATCAGTTATGGATATAAAAACTAATTTTCTATATTTGGTTACAAAATGATTTTTATCTATGTTCCTCTGTCAAGGTTGTTATCCTATACTAGTAGTATAACTTGAAGCTACTTGTTTTCCAATCATTTGTGTTAGAGTATTTTTTGCATTGTTAAACTTATCTATGTCATTTTTCAATGGCTCATTTGATAAATCAGGCTCATTATTTTCATTAATAAATTGATAATTTTTTCTTTCTCTCTAGTAATATTTGATTTGACAGTAGAGGTGAGACCATGCTATTTCTTCAAAATCAAATATTTATATTTTAATTCATTGGTTGTACCTTTAATCATTTTGCTGTTTTCAATCATTTATTCTTTATTCATATTTTCATAATCAGATTCATTATCATAATAATAAGAATTTTGTACATGAGTCTCAAGGGTTACCTCTGATGTGTTTTTCTTGAAACACATGTTTTCCTAGTCACCTTTCTCATCATGTAATGATTCTGACTCATTGGAGATATCCTCAGAAGCACTCCAGGAAGCCTTTATTACATTTTGGTATCTTCTATCCTTGTCCTTATATTTCTTATTATATTTTAACTTAGTGTTGGCATCCTTTACATGAACTCTTATCTTATATTCATAAAAAATATTTTCATTTTAGTTTTCACTCCTTTTACAATCCATTTTCCATTTTCCCTTATTAACATTTTTACCTTTTTAGAGGGCCTTATTGAGAAACTTGTTCTTTATATAAATTTTTTTAAACATTTTGGATAATTAATCCATTTCCTCATCACTATCTGATAGTGAATATCCATTACTTGTACCATGGGAATAAGTTTTAATCCTTCCCTTTTATTTATTTTAGGGATTTATTGGTTTGGAAAGCCACTGAAATTCTCTTTGGCTCATTCTCTTCTATGTTGTTGATCATTAATTCTTCCTCTTACATCATCATCTTTCTTATTATCTCCTAAACAAGAAACTTAATAGTATCACAAGATTTTATAATTGATACTAAGGTTCCTATCCATCTTTTAGGTAGACATCCGAGGATTCACATGATTTGTTCCTTACCAGTAACATCCTTTCCAAGAGAAATAATTGTATTTAAAATTTCATTAAACCTGTAGTACATGTCATAGATAGGTTTATCAGACTTAATCTTAAAGTTTTCATGTTTAATAATATATATGTCTAAAGTCTCATTTACATAACATTAGTTGTTTCTTCATATGAAATATCTTGAGTATCACAAATATCATGGGTTGTTTTACATGAAAAAAATCCTATTGAATTCTTCATCTCTTAATGAATAATATAAGGAATTCATAACTTTGTAGTTATTATTATAAGTAGTATTGCTTGGTTCATCCCAAGTATTTCAGAAAGTATTAAAAATCTTATATTCCTCAACAATTGAAGACCAAATTTGAAAGCCCATTCTTTCTAAATACATTTTCATCTTAATTTCCCACTGAGAATAATTAGTTACATTGAAAGATGGAGGGATATATGTAGCATCACCTTCCAATATATTATCCATAATAAATAATAAACAATATTTTTTAAAGAGATAAAAATTTAGAAGTAACATAAATTTAGATATCTTTAAAACACAACTAAAATCATTGTTGACAAGATTGAATAAAAATATTAAAAAATATAATATTAAAAACAACCCATTGATACCATATTTTGGTTAGAGTAGGACACTAAGGGGAGTGAATGGATTTTATATAAAAAATTATACTAAAAACATTATTTAACCCCCCCCCCCCCCCAATTGAAATCCAAATAGGCCAGTTAGTCAAAGTTTAAAATTTATAATAGCTTTATTATTCAATTAATTTCTCAAAAGATTGATTAATTCTTTGTTATAGAAATTCTGAAGATTGATAAAACATTTGAAAATAATTTACCATACCAAAATAGATATAAATACTATCCAAGATCAACTATTAAATTAAAAAAATTTCAAAAATATAAGTGAAAACAGAGTAAACTAAATTTTAAATAGAACATCAGAATAAAACAATAGGTTAACTCTCAAGTTGAGACCTAATCATATCCACTTGGTGATAACCTGCCACCAAGCATTTTAAATTAATAAACATTGATGCACACCCTGGATCTGTGTTTACAAAATTATACAGTGTTGTCCAGGTTAAACTAGACCTCTACCATAGTTATTCATGGAAAATAGATTACATCCAGATCACACCAACACCTATGTTGAGTCAATAAAGTGTCCCTATGAATTTTCCATTTATCCATGTTTTTAAAATCACAAACACTGTATCTTAAAGAAAATTAAATTTTCCCTATGAAATATTTTCATAAGGAAACTTTCCCTTCTCTAGGGGAATTTTTATTCTTATCTTTTTTTTGTTCTTTTTATAATCTCTGTAAATCTAACTCATTTTATTCATATGTCTAAAATTAGAATTATTATGAAAAATATCATAATATTATAATACCTTAATGAAATAATTCTCTAATATTCAGACTCCAAATTCACTGAAATTCAGATTCCAAATTCTCAGAAATTCAGACACTGAATTCTCTAAAATTCATATTACGAATTCTCTAAAATTCAGACTCATAATTCTCTAAAATTCATACTCCGAATTCTCTGAAATTCAGACAATGAATTCTCTAAAAATCAGATTCTGAATTCTCTGAAATTAAGACTTGGATTTATCTGAAATTCAAATTCTGAATTCTCTAGAATTCATATTACTAATTCTTAATAATTCATAGTTCTAATTATTTAGAATTCTAACTCATAATTCCTCATAATTCGGACTCAAAATTCCTCAAAATTCAAACTCTGAATTCCTAAAAATTCAGACTCCAAATTCCTAATAATTTAGACTCTGAATTCCTCAGAATTCATACATATAATTCCTCCAAATTCAGACTCTTAATTATTCCATATTCAGACATCGAATTCCTCAAAATTCAGACTCTGAATTCTTCAGAATTCAGATTCCAAATTCATTGGAATTTAGACTCCAATATCTATAGAATTAAAATTCGGAATTATTTGTAAAACAAATTCCGAATATCCATATCTTATAGACTCTGAATGTTTATTTAGTTATATTCCGAATTCTATTTTTTCCTTATACTCTGAAAAATAGATTTGGTTAATCCAATTAATTTTCCTAACACATGCTATTGTTATGAAATGATGTTGTACAATCTAGTTCTAACTAACTGTTGGTTGAGTGACACATGTATAAGTCCCTCCAAAATTCACAAAAAGATATTCCATTAGAGGGGGCCGACCATTGGAGTTTCACCTATAAATAGGACCTCATTTAAAAAAGCGCATAACTATTCCATAAATCTAGAGATTAAAAGATGTGGAAGTGATTTCAAGAGAGATAATCTCATGCCCTGTGTGTACTGAACATCTTGTTCATCATCATTCATGTGACTTTGATTATTGTTGAGTACAATCATGGGATTCTAGGGATTGGAAGAAAGAGTTATTGGCTACCTTACAGTTCAAGGACCTATGGGGATAGGATGACAGAGGTGACAACTACCTTAAAGATTGATGTATTGTGGGGATAGAAAGAAAGATTCCAATATTCCTATCGAGGGATTATCATGGTGTGGGTACGAAAGAATTCCTTGAAAGTATAAATCAAGGGACCTTTATCCAAGGTTGTTGGATACTATAATCTTTGCGTTAAAATATTTCATACTTGTTACTTTTTTTGTTTAAAGTATATTTATGCTGTTTCTTTATTAAAGAAGAAATTATAAATGTCTTATACTTTCTTATTCTTTTTTGTACTCTGATAAATAATATTCAATACACTTTAAGGTATAATCTTTTCCTTGTAAACATTCCTTATGTTTCATTTCTATAACCATATTTTTAGAACATAGAAAGTTTTTATTATAGAAATATTTTAGGGTTTATGAATTTATCATATTTACATTTGTAAAACATAGTTTTCCTTAAGGTTAAAAATGAATGTTTTTATACTTACAATTCAAACCCTCTTGTAATTGAGCATATACATTCTTATTTTGATCCTACTATCACTTCCACATTTCTTCATGGGAGAAATATGGTTTAAGATAAAATTATTGTGTGGATATCTTTTATCCTTTAGCATACAACCGGAGACATGGTGTGTTTATAGTACATAAACACTCTCTACTTCAAAATTAATAAAATTTAATGAAATAGAGTAGAGATAATGAGAGGATGATTATAATACTGTAAGTTTTGTTCTTGAAGCTTCTAGACTCCTTGAATTTAGCATAATTGAAGCTCGAGTCCTCTTTTGGAAACAAACAAAAAATAGTGTGTCATGGAAGCTATGTGTTCCAGTTTCAAGGAAAATGGTATATACTGCAATACTTTTCCTATCTAATGTTTGTTTGCTACAAGGTTGATTGGAACATTGATGCACATAAATTTTTTCTTTGTTTTCAATCAGCTAGGAGGTGTATTTTTCATTATTTTCTTCATGAGTTCTCTTGATATGGTACCTTGTGTGTATGTTCTAGTTTTTTCTCAAGTGATTCCATTTTTATATTATGCAGGTCCGACATTAGGTATGATTGGGACATGTGTTGTACCTCCTACCACTAAAATCCAAGTTAATGATGTCTGAAAAAGTTATACAAGTAAATTAGAAGCATTAAATAACCCGATATTATCGTTGGATAAAAAGTTTGAATTTATTGAGTAATTAAATTTTGAACAGCCTATCGGTGAGTCCTTCTGTTAGTAGGTCACACTGTTTGTAACTCCTTCTGTCAGTAGCTTAGTGCATTGGTGAATAATTCTATTGTGAGTCATGTTTTCGGTATGTCCATGCATCATTAAGTGGGTTGGGATATTCGTGAGGCAGTTGTTCTATCGGTGAATCATTCAATCTGTCGGTCCGTCAGACTATCTCTGTGTTATTTGTTCTGTCGGTGATTCATTTTTCTATCGGTAAGTCCTATATTCTATCGGTGAGTCAGGATATCGGTGAATCAGTATATCAGTGACTCAATTGTTTTTTCGGTGACTCGTTTGTTCTATCGGTGACTCATTTGTTCTGTTAGTGAGTTATACTATTGGTGATTCAGTCTATCAGTGACTCAAACTTATAACTATTGGTGACTCTTACTTAGAATTTTTTTTGTTGGTATATCTTAAAATATAAACATGCACATAATATGTTAAAATTATAATTGAACATAGATAATCATAATTAATTATCATTAAAATTAACTAAACATGATCTTATATAAATAAACATCATTGAATATGATTGAACATGATTTGAGATTATTAAAACCAGAGAGGGCAAAAAATAATCTTTCTTTCTTTTCTACATTTATTTTTATTTATTCTATTCTTCTATTCAAATTGTCACTCCCAAAACTACCATCATAATATTAATTATTGATTATTTAAACATGAAATAAATTTTATTATAATATTATGGAGTTGTCATAAACTATTTATTATATATTTTTATAAGTATTATATCTCCCCCTCTTTTCGACATGTCTTGTTAACTGTTTTTCTTAGCCTCGTATGAGGACATTGTAAATTCATTATGCATCCAATCCTTTTTGGATGGTGAGTGTAATATATATATATATAAAATTTTTTTTATAATAATTTAAATATATTTAAATCTACTTATAACACACACACACACACATATATATATCTCCTAATTAATTTTGAAAATGTTCTGTTAATGGTCATCTTAACCACTTACAAGAATGATTCCAATTATTTATTTGTCACTAATATAATATAGTATTAGTTTAGAAAATATATGAAAATTAAAAATATAATTTTATGTATATTTATTATTATATATTTAATTTATGTACTTCATAAAAAACAATGAATCAAAATTATAATATTTAAATAAATGTGGAATAACTTCACAAAACACATCATTGAACCTTTTTATCTTTAATGAAACATAGATAAATAAATTTTAATGACTATATGTGATCATGATTAACATAAATGAAATGAATATCATCGTTAATTAATGTTTTCATAATCATAATTTTCATATAAAGGAGATATAAATGAGATAAAATAAAGTATGAAGTCAGGTAAGGGGACTATCAAACTTTCCTAATCTTTTAGAAATATTCTCTTATACTCTCTAATTACATATAATTATTCAAAAATTACTTAATAATTTCTTTTAGTTAATATTCCTTTTTATGGAGATATAGATGTTTTTACTTATTTGGTATTTATTCGCAGTCATAATTAATATTTTTTATGAAGTCCTTATTTTCAAAGAGAAAAACTCTTTGGTTTTTTCTTATATTTATTTAACCCTACTCATCCTATATTATTTTCTATTTCTCATTGTTTCCCATGAATGTAAAAATAATTTTTCCCTTATTTTGTAGGGAACATATATTTTTACTCAATGTTATATGATAAAATATATTATTATGGTACCCATTTATTTTTCATGGATTTATTTCATGGATTTATTTGTTTTATATGTATTTTGTATGTGGCATGCATGAATAAGAGAATGTTATGATGTGACATGTGGAAAATGAATTTTTTATCCCTATAATGAATTTTTTTAATTCATTATTTACCATGAGAACATTATGTTTAGACATGAGGCGACTAGCTTTCTCTATAATGTTTTGTGAGGACATGATACAATTTGATTTCAATATATTTTTTATAATGTATAGGAAGAAAGATTCGACTTATAGAGATTAATTTTATGTGTGCCCCAAATTTCATTTCACTTTTAAAATGAAATACATATGACTATTATTATCCTATTCTTATGATATGATGATGATAATTGTTTCCACCCATGTACTCTTTATGATTTATGTTTCATTTTCTTCTGTGTTATTCTACCCTTATAGGTTTCTTTATATCACTATTTCTATGATTTATATTCCTGGGTACTTATATATATTGATATGATTAAAAAATATAATAGTGGAACAATGATAATGGATTTAAATATTTTTAAATATTTTATTTATCTTTATATTGATATAATTTAATTTTCCTAATACAATAAACCTCTAAATTTTTTGAGTTATAGTATTATTTACGTTTTTATTTGAAATAATTTATTGGAAATGTATATAATTTCACAGTCATTATAGTTAGTATAAATTAATTTTTTTTGTAACACCCTAGGATTTTAAAAGTATAACATTATGTTCGATGACATATATGACATGCAACACTAAGCCTAAACGAGCTGTGATATACTATTTAAATGTTACCACTATAACATAGATGTTAAAATTGGTGGTATAGATAATAATAATTCTTTTTAAAAAAATTAATAAATATATTATATTAATAAAATAAATTTTTAAATAATGAATCAATTTTTAGAAAAATCTTTACATGCTTCAAAAATACATTTTACATTAAAAATGCTTCTGTTTCTTTTTGGGAGTAAATAATATATTTAACTTATTCCAGTTTTAGAAATTTTATTATAAAATGTTAAACATATTTGTTAAATAACCATGTAAGAACTAACTTAGGGTTAAATTTTTGGATTTATATTGAAAATATTGATTTTCAGTGAATAGTGAAAATATATCTTTATTGTAAAAATATTATTTATTTCGAGTTAAATATGTAATTCAAAAGTACAATTTTGAATTAAAATTTACAAACTTGTAAAATAAGTAGTAATTATTTATCTTTAATCTAATTAATTACATTTAAATCATATTTATACCAGATTTTTGGTATAAATTTATTTTTAGGATTTGAAGGATTTATTTGAAACTGATTCTAAGTGGAAAATGGTTGTCAAATATAATTAATTAGATTAATACCTAATTAGGAATGTTATAGATGAAATTCATTGATCATATATCTATATATATTAATTTAAATTCATATAATGATCATTAATTGTCATAGAGTTAATGTAAAATCATCTTTTTCATGGAAATAAATTTTCCATAATAATGTTTTTCATCACGCTCTATGGGATTATTATAAAATAAATTTCTACAAATTATTGGAATTGAGTTATGTAAAATGGAATAAATATTTTTAATCAGAATTATTTAATTTATTTAATAAGGATGAATTAAATATTTTTCAAAATTAATTGTAATGACAACAACAATTCATCTCCATAATAAAAGGTTATATCAGGTAAACTCATGTAAAAACTAATTTATAAGGCATAAATTTTTCATCTAAATACTTATTGGTTGAATTTATTTATACCCTTATCAAATTAGACTCAATATTCAATTATTTATGTGATTGTTTTCAATGAGATTAACATATATAATAATTTATGCAAAGAAAAACAAAAAATGTCAATCTATTTCATTTAAATATATCTTATATGCTCACATTTGGATAAAAATAATTGGAAAATAAATATTAAAGGTTATATTGAGTTTTAATTTTTTTAGTGGATTTTTTTGTATTACTGATATATTTTTCATAAACACTTATACAATACTATTACAACACTTGTGAAAACAGTGGAAAACTAAAGGGAAATGAATTTTAAAATATTGAATGTAATGTGTTTTGGAAGAGTTGTAGTTCCCAAATAATTTTATAGTTACCAATTATCTATTATTTATGGTTAAAATATTGATAATTTGATTTAATTCTTATTTACATAATTTCGTTAAATTCAAATTAAATTAATAGTTCTAAAAATGGAATTAATAATGTTTTATGTAAAATAATATTTTATTAAACTATTTTAAAATCTTAAATATCCTAAAAAAGAAAACTTTTGAAGTTAATTTTTATAAAATATGATCAAATTTAAATTTCTGGTTCAATTTTTATCTTATATGTAAGATTATATCCCATTATCTATGAAGATGTCATTGCTACTTTGAAGGCTAAAACGGGTTTACCATATGATTAAACTAAGATATAAGGATTATTTTTCCAATAAAACTTTTCTGAATACTATTTTATAGACATATGTTAACCTTACCATATCTTAAATTTAAATTTGTTTACACTTGGAAGTATTTTAATTGAATATGACCTTATTTAATTTAATATTTTATGAAATTAAAAAATAAACCTCCGTTCACTTATAAAAGGGGACATCATATCCTCTTTTATCAATAGTCAATTAACCATCAGGTTCATCAAATTCCTATGAATATATATTCCTTGCATCCTTACCCACATCATAGAGGCATTTTACTGATCATAAATCCAATCAAGGAAGGGTTTAGGTAGAATCCTATAGGTGTTTTCCAAAGAATATATATCATTCTTACCCAAGAATTTTTGTTTTATTTCTTCTTCCACCTAGATTAAATCATATTAAACCATTTAAATATAACAAAATATATAGATAAAATATAATAAAATGTTATTATATTTATTAAATAAACTATATACATATCCAATTCCATTAAATGGAAAATAAAACTCTCATTTGAGTGTATGGTCGAATATCTCTGTGTGAAATGGCACAATTTTTTTTCCATCACCTCTTTTTAGGACGTGCTTTAATAATGAATTTAATTAATATGTATATGATATTTATGACATATAAGTCATTATGAAAATATAATGTATCATTTACATTTGTAAAATTCTATTTACTAAAAAAATTATAATGTCGTTTGTGAGTACATGCAGATTACCGCCTCTACGAAGTAATTTGATTAATTTTGTTATCACCACATCACATGGATGATAAATATATATATAATTATATTTAAATTATTAAATTTCATTTATGATATGATGATAATTATTGAAATATAAAAAATAAAATCCTTTTTTTCTATAATTATCATTGAAATATGGAAACGTTGATCATTTTTACGAACGACTAAACATCTCAATGATTGTAACATAGTTAATTTTTAATAACTGTATTTCATTATTTTTTAAAATAAAATTGATTTCTAAAACTGATCAATATATCATGATAAATATTTTGAGATGATGGAACAATGACCTCGTTGACTATTGAAATCCTAATAATTTTATTTTGGATATATGAATTGAATACCATTAAAACATCTAACATGAACATAATTAATCATGTAATTAAATATAACATTATAATAAATTAAATAAATCAAATAATAAAATTTCAATTTTTTTTAATAATTTAAAAAATCAACATAAGTATATTATTCAGGATTATAAATAATTTATGTGACGATCCAGAACCAATGTAAGAGATTATGTCTAAATTTACTTTCACTAATGAAAATTTTAATGTTATGCACCTATTTATTTTATATTGTGTATATACTACCATTTTGAATTTTATACCTTGCATACTTTATAATTTTTTTAATTTTTTGATATAATTCTTTGTGTTTCGCCTAAGACGTTTTGAATTGAAATCTAAAAAGTGGTAGTTGATTCATAACTCAATTTCGTTTTGTTGGGATATGTAACTTTATCATTGTCTTTGATATTTTAATATTATGTGTGTAATGAATTTTTATTTTTTTATATTTAATTTCCAATTTTTTATTTGTATTTTAATTATATATATATAATCAATTCATTTATTTATTCTCACTCCAACAATATGATTTTTAAGATATTTCCTATCAATTTCCACTCCACTGAGATATTATTTTTATTAAGAAAATATTTATTTATAAAATGAGTATCTAATTACCATTTGATTTGTTATATCATGAATATATATATATATATATATATATATTATTTTATGTTTGATTTGATGTTATTTCTTTAATTGTGTTTATGATTCAATAGTTACAATTATTTTTTGATTTTATTCTTTAATCTCATTATAATCTGGATTATTTGTGATTGAATTTAAATTGAAGGAAATTATTTAATCATTGACTAATAATAACCATAAATTTTCTTTTAATATGTTTATTCATGATTTATTCTTGTAATATTTTCATTTTACCCTCTTTGGCACTTCAATTGACTGCGAAAATGTTTTTTAGGAAATTCTAAATTCATTTCTCTTTTAGGTCAAAAATTATTCTTCTTCCATATCCAAGATTTATAGAAACGTTTTTAGGAATATATATAATCTTATCTTGTAGTTCTTTAAACCATTTCCCCCATGTTTTTGTTTTTAATAAATAGTGGAAAAGGAATCTCCTTATCATTTTTTGAAAAAGAAAATTTTTTATTTTTTAACAAAATATGTGAAATATAATTTTATATAAAGTTATTTGGAATGTATATAATTTTCCCACCATAAAAAAATATCTTTTCAATAAATATTCCTTTAAATATTTATAAGGTTCTTTCTACAGAAATTTTTCCCTAATATTCTTTATATTTGTATCCATTGAATTGGATTTTAAAGTGAAAATGATCTTTTCATAAATAATATTATTAATGATATTATTATGGAATTTAAATTCAATAAAATCAATAACCCTTTATTTTAATTATACGTAATTGGTAATATATTGTAATGATACCATCCTAATATCTTTATCGAGGGTTTATGATTAGTTTTCCTAGGGAGTGTATTGATATTCATTTGCCTGATTGATTTTGGTAGTTATTAACATTCCCTTGAAACATTAACTTTATTATAACCATTTTACATTATATTATTCTTAAATATCAATATTCTTGGTATCATGGATATGATTATTTTCCAATCAATATAAATTTTCTTGAAAAAGTATTTTATTATGAAATTTTTTTGACTGATAGGGGAAAATCTAGATAAATCCATATTCTTTATTCAAGATGTATATTTATTTACAAATATTGTTGTTTATTACTTGAATTGATCATTCAATATATGTGTAATGTATAAGGCATGCTATGATGAGTGGGGTATAGTTGTAGATAGCCCCTTGTTGCATCAACATGTCTCATTATACAAATAAGTAATCTACTATTAAATGGGTCTCTAGAGTCTACCTACCCAATAATTAAACTATCTTTGTTTACGATCTTAGTGGTATTGATTTAAGGATATGTGAGATAATGATTTTAAATATTAAAAAATTTCACTATTTAGAATTTAATTATTATTAACCATGAGATTTCTGTAATGATATTATTCACGGATTCTTTTCATGGTCATGTTATTTACTAAATGGGATGTGTTTTCAGTTTTTTTCTTTCTATATTTATTTATGGTAGCTTCAACAGTTATTAAACCATACTGAGCATAAAAAATCACAATTATTTTGTTATATTTCCCCTGGAAATGAAGATAAAATATTTAAATGAGTTTTTGGGTAAAAAATAATTACACTATAACAATTTTTCCTTTTTTTTTTCTCAGATTTAATGTGAGATTCTTGTATATATATAGTTTACCAAGTCTATTAAACTAATAATTCCTATATGAGGTGATTAATTGAATCAAGTGTCAATGTAATAATGTAATCACCTATTCTTGTCTATTATAATCGGGATATTTACATTTTCTTATTAGTGCAAGTTTAGTACAAACCTTGATAACTAGATATAAGGAAACATGGATTAGATAACATAACACTATGAAAAAATATGACCAAATTTATAATTATAGGATAAAATCAAATGGTATTATTAATGTTAAGATTACATGATTTTCCTAGAAATAAATCAAATTCTAGATACAATAAGTGGACATTGTTTTGTAACAAACATATCAAGAGGTAATTACCTATCAAATAGTTGATCATATATATCAAAGCCATAATTATTGTGTATGGTTATTGTTACAATAATGTGAAAATAGTTTGACACTCTTAGGGAAAATACATGAGTTGATTCAAATTTTCACTATAGACAATTATAATGAATTAAAGAATAGAACTGATAGAAACATCTAATATTCCATATTGATATGGGATAATCCTAATGTGACTTTGGATAATGTGTATACGGTTGATCATATTTTTAAATGAATCGCTAGAAAATTTTCTATTTTATTTGATGAATTTTTAACATGATGAATGATATTTTGGGACAAAAATATATGGTAAAACAACCCTTGGGATTATTATTTGTTTTACTAAAATGTTTTTTAGGGATGATACTATAATATTTTATTTATATAAGTTTAATGGTGTAGAAAAACATTAGGGTGTATATGATAATTGATATTAGGATAATAATATTCAATTATGATTATCTTATTTTGTGGAAAAAATAAGTTGTATAGATAAATAGTGGTTAAGAAGTGATTTTATGATTAATGTTATTTTTCCTAATATTAATCATATTTCTAGGAAAAGTATAGGTATTATATTAACAAAGGTTTTGAAAAAGAATAAACCTAATGCTAAGTGATAATCCATAGCATCTTCAACATTCCGGGGGCTTGCACACACAACCTAAGGAAGCGATGAGTACAACACCTAAAAATATCCTACGTAATGTCCTAGTTAATAAGACATTATATTTAATTGATCTATTTGATTGAAAAATAGCTATGGAATGGATTAATATGAACATTGGGTGTAACTATTGCACTACTGGAATTCCCTTTTTTTGCAAAGGGATTCCGTCACAAATAGCCCGCTGCAGAAAACGGCGTCGCACCGGATATTTGTTGCGACGAGCCCGTCGCAAAAAACCCCCTGATTATATACATTATATACCAAAAAACCTTTTGCGACGGGCCCGTCGTAATTATTTTTTGCAATGGGAAAATTCCACATTGCAAATAACATTCTGATTATATACATTATATACCCATAAACCATGTGTGACGAGCCAGTCGCCAATACAAATTATGACGGACCCATTGTCACGTTGCAAATACTAATCTTAAAAAATATATATTCCAATTATTTGCGATGGGTCCCCTTCGCAAAAGACCACATCACAAAAACTAAAATTAGTTATAAAATAATAATAAAATTATGATTAATGAAAAAATTATATTATTATTATAAAAATAATAAAAAAATAAAAAATATTATTACTATTTGTAAAATAAAAAAACATTAAAAAATATAATACTAAAAAATATATTTAATAAAATTATGATTAATAAAAAATTAATATTAATATTGTTAAATTAATAAAATAATAAAAAATTATTAAAAGATTCAATATTTTCAAAAAAATATAATAAAATCATAAAATATTATTGTTATTATTATTAGTAAAATAAATAAATATTAAAAAAATATAATACTAATAATAAATAATAAAAAATTAAAAGAAATTAAATTATGCAATATTTTCACAAATATAAAAGACAGAAACTGTAAATAGTTCATATTATTACAAAACTTGAATTCAAATGTTTTTAACATAAAAAACAAATCACTGGGGGGGTCGTATAGAGGAGGTCGAGGAAACTCCATCCCTAAACTACGAGTCAGACGACGCATGTACTCCATCTACTCGTGATACTCCTGCTGTCACCACTGGTCCAATCGACGCAACTCCTCCTCGTGATACTGCTCTCGTTGCTGCTACCGCCGACACATCTCGTCATGCTGCTTCTACAATGACTCTATAAGCTCAGTCTGAGTTATCAACTACTCCTGATACTATGAGCCAGAATATGATGTATCTCCACGAGCTCTTCTCGAGTTGGATTCCGACATCGCAGCAGTACCATAATATGTACCAGGAGTCAAATCGGAGCTGATACGAAATACTTGGCCCTCCTCAAAGTCATACTAAGTCGCCTGCATCCATGCCGCCTCATCGAAATGGTTAGCACCGGTCTGCTTAGTCATCTCGTCTTGACCCTTAGCATGGGTCTGAGAGACCGCAGCCTCATATGAATCCTTCAATTCCAATTTAAAATTAAAATTGTGAAAATATTATATGTAGTTAATTGTCAAATTGAAAAAATAATACTAACCACAATCTGATGCTGGCGATCACCTCTAATCTCTCCAGTGGCTCGATCACTGTACATCCTCCGATAAATGTCTAACTTCGTAATATCCGGATGCTCGACTACCTACAGAAATATAAAATAAATTTTTTATATTTAATGTTATATAAAATATTTAAAAAATATACTTTCCTGATTATCTCTATGCAAACTGAATGTACGGCTACTAGATCGATGCATCACCTCCTGTCTCCCCTAGTTCTGTCATCCCACTGAATATCTCCTCTGAAATCCACCACCCAACCAGTGTAAACATAATCTATCCCAAACATGAGATGAAATGTACTCTGGTTGGTGAGCTTTACACAACTCGTCAAATTATATCACTCCTGCTTTCTTAATGGTTGTCCTTCTCAAATTGTGCAAAAACTAATGGAAACGGTCATGCATCGGAACCTTCCATGCCGCATAGATAGCGCCGCACATTCTATCATCAACAAGATACCATAAACCCTATAAAAAATTTACAATAACAATTTATTAATAAAATAAATTTCAAAATAAATAGTATTTATTTATATACCAGCTAATGATGGAGCATATCGCGTCGCACATCAACGGGAAAATGTTTCCATGTGATCCATGGCTGAGAAAAATAATTGCGCAAGATAGTGCTCCCCTATCCAATAACTACATACGCAAAACTGTGAAAAAAAATAAATAAGAAAACAATTAGTTTATATATAAATAAATTAATGAAATCTAACTAAAATATATAGGTTACCATACCTCCGTATGTGTGGATCGAAACCAAGATGTCGTTGTCGCTCAGGGATAGGGTTAAGAATTATTAGTCGTGCAAGACTGCACCCCCTCTGTATACCCCCTGAACCGCCAGTAGGATGAGGGTCATATGATCCAAAATCTCCCCCATCCAATGGTAGGTCAGCCTCCTTCAACTCACGAAATATATCAGAGTCCATCTGAAACACAAAATGATTTTTGTTAGCAGATTGTTGAAAATAACTATTTAATATAGATATTTATTAGTTATGATTATAACTAGCATTTAACTCTTTCAATGTTTATCTTCATCCTCTTCTCCATAGCTATCAATGTCAATGTATTCATCTTCCTCCCCATCATCATCAATATCCATATGAGTTTCAGTTTTAGCATCTCTTGTCATTTCAAATTCATTTGTAACATCATTAACATCTTCATCATCATCGATCCTTAATTATGGGGAGTCATCATCAATATTCACGCCTCTTTGTGAATCAGATGGATTTTGAGCAGTCACTGGAAAAATTTCAATTCCTTCCACTTCAGCAGAACCACATTCAGTTTGAGTAAACTGATTTTCCTGAGATTTCATTTTTATTATGATCTAACAATCGCTCAAGTGTTTTGAAGTAGCATGGTACTTTGCATAATAAATTTGATGTTCCTGTTGAGACAGTAAAAATGGTTCATTTATGTAAATAAGGCTTTCATATTTTATATAGATGATTCCATGAGTCGGATGGACACGCAAGCCTCTCTTAGTATCCAACCATCTATATTTAAACATTGTTATATAATTCTGTCCTAGATAACACAGCTCAATAATTTCAACCAAAATACCAAAAAAGTCAACTTCAGTTTCTCTGGGATTTGATCCTCTCTAGAAAACTCCACTTTTCATTGTTTTTTTCATTCCCCATATTCATATGTATAAAATCGAAAACCATTCACCATATATGAATTATAATATTTAACCATTTTGGATGGTAGGTTAATCAATATACACAGTTTCTAGTCAATTTTATCAGAATATTGAGACACCTGAAAATTAAAAAAAATTATCAATATAATAAGTAATAAATAGAATTGATATTAAACCATCAATAATTCATGTGAAATGTTTTTGAAACGATTGAGAAAAAAAATTTGTCTGCATTCTTCAAGAGCAGCTGTAGTAATTTGTGGAAGTTGTTTCTTGATATTATTATCATATAACCTACAAATAATATAATTTTAAATACTGTAGCATAAATTATAGAATAAGTTATAGAAGAAATCACAGGACAAATGATTCCATTTCTTCACAGTTGAGCAGAACATATGTATGAGCTTTGTGATGTTCATCATCTGAAAGCCACCGTTCATGAACTCCACTAAAACCATGATTTGGATGATGGAAATTTTTTAATTGATTATCCATTTCGTCCGTAAAATTCCCCTCATTTTTCCCATTTGATTTTGTTTTGAGGGATATTGAGATTCAAAATAATGAGAGCAGAAAAAAAAAGAAATTTATTCTTGTAAATAAGATTCAGCAATTGAGCATTTAACTGATGCTTCGTTATGTACTTTTTTCTTAAATTTCTACATTCATCTCTCGAATGAGTATATCCATCGAAACTATACTGGGCCTCCACATTTGGCTTCATGTGTAAAATTTAATATTAGATGTTCTATTGAGTCAAAGAAAGTCGGCAGAACGATTTTTTCCAGTTTACATATAATTACAGCAACATCTTATTCTAGTTTTCTTAGCACATTTTAATATGTTGTCAATGAAAAAATGTCTCGAAAAATATATGATATGTCTGTTATCGAATCCCAAATCATAGAATTCAACAAACCTTTAGATCCAATCGGCATTAGCCATTCCATTAAAACATGACAATCGTGAATTTTTAATCCAATAATATAACCATTCTTAACACATCTTCCCAAATTTGAAGCATATCCATCTGAAAGTCTCAAATCTACAATACACTGAAAAAATAATAATTTACTCTCTTTGGAATGTGTATAAGATTCTTTTGGATCTATTAACCTCTGTGATCTGACATTTTCGAATAGTTCAAGTTCTGGTCTCCTGCAAATTTGGGCAAGATCTAATCGTGACTTTAGAGTATCTTTGGTCTTACCTGGTGTATCCAAAACTGTATGAAATAAATTATCAAAATAGTTCTTCTTAATATGCATAACATCCAACATGTGGTGGACCAACAAATTAGACCAATATGGAAGATCCCAAATAATTCTCCGTTTTATCCAATTATGTTCTCTTCCAAAGCCATGAATTTTATGTTGGTTTACTATTGGTCCAAATATGATGGAAGTTAATGAAAATACAACTGATTTTAACTCTGTACCTGAGATCATATTTGGAGGTTCATCCCTTTCAATTGTACCTTTTCTGAAATGAGATTTGTTCCTCCGAAAAAGATGATCGGTTGGAAGAAATCTACGGTGACAATCAAAATAGCACGGTTTTTTTCCATTGATGATCATAAAGGCTTTTTTGTCTTTCTTACAGTAAGGACATGATTTCGGACCATGTGTAATCCAACCAGATAACTTGACATATGCTGGAAAGTCATTTATCATCCACATCAAAGTAGCTTTTAATATGAAATTTTGTTTCGCAGCAACATCATATGTATTAACACCATCACTCTATAATTCATTTAACTCATCAATCAATGGTTTTAAATAAACATCAATATTCTTTTTTGGATGTCCTGGGATTAATAGAGTCAAAAATATATAAGGCTCCTTCATCAACATCCATTGAGGCTAATTGTACGGAGTTATAAAGATAGGAAAACATGAATATTGACTGCCATAAGAACCAAACAGATAGAAACCATCAATAAAAAGACCCAATCGCACGTTTCGGGCTTCAATAGTAAATGACGGATGCAGATAGTCAAAATTATTCCATGAATCACCATCAGATGGATGATTCAAGATTCTATCAGTTAAAATCTTGGTTTTGTGCCATGACATCATTGATGATGTATTCTGAGACATAAATAAATGCTGCAACTTGAGTGTAAGGGGGAAATATCTCAACTGTTTTACTAGAATCGATCGAGACTTCCCTGGTTGAGCTTCTTTATACCTCAATTGTCCACATGTGGGACAACTATCTAATGACTCATTTTCGTCAGAATATAAGATGCAATCATTTGTACATGCATGAATCTTTCGATAAATAAGGCCCAGATTACGAACCAGCCTCTTGATCTCATAGTAATTTGAAGGAAACACATTTCCTTCAGGTAACAGTGTTTTATCCAAAGAAAAAAATCTGATCAAAATAGTTGTTTGACATTGCATTATCTGATTTAATAGACATAAATTTTTCAACAACTTCTAATTTTCTTATCTTGCAACCAGGATATAATTCATCCATAGAAGACCTCAACAACTCATAAAATTCTGATGGTTCCAACTCAAGAGTTAAATCAATATCATCGTGAAATTCAGTTTGTTGCACAGATGGACCGGCAACATCATGTACTAAATTTTGAAACCGTGATGGATCCGGAATCAAGTTATTAGGATCTTCTCTGGAACTGGGTTCACCGCGTTGATACCAAAAAACATAATCTGGTTGAAAACTAAACCGCAAGAGATGTCCCCCAACCTTGTCAACAGTGTCAAATGTTCTTAGAGAACATTTTTTTACAAGGACACTTAATTATGCCTTCTGAAACATATTATGGGTTTGATGATGCAAATGCAAAGAAATATTTGACACCCTCAATATATACAGGATTTAAACAAGAACCATTTGGATTTCTGTGCTGATTTATCCAAGCGCAATCATCTAATAATGACTGATGTCGACTTCCTTGTTCCATATTTTTCTACATAAAATATAAAATCATGACAATTTTTGAATAATTCGAAATTATAAAAACACTATCTAAAAAAAGAAGATAAATAATTACAAATACTTCTTAATAATTACAATTAATTAAGGGTGACACCATATTCAGTGGATTGAAGACTACTCTTTTGTCTGACGGCACATTTATGTGTATCTTTCTCACACTGAAATCACAATGAAGAATCTGGTCCCAGGTATGCATATTCATTCTCGTATGCATGAGAATGAATATGCGTACCTCCGACCAGATTCTTCATTGTGATTTCAGTGTGCGAAATATACAGGTAAATGAGTCGTCGGACAAAAGAGCCCCATTTTTGTCAATGAATCGTCTTCTTCCAACTATCACCACCTGAAAATATTATAAAAAATATGATCCTATGAATGCATATCCAATCTCAGGCATACAATGTTGAATATGTCTACATAGCAGCAATTTTTTCATATTGTTTTGATTTGGTGAGAGTTGAAAGGAGAAAAGATATCATGCAAAAGGAGTTCCATCAATCCATTGAAAATTGTGCCAAGTTCTTAAAATTTATTAAAATTTATTAAAATTTCTTCCTAACTGTTCCTAACTATTCCTAAATAATTATTACTAATTAGTACTAATTCTTCCTAATTTTTCTTATATATTCCTATTTATTCCTATATATTCCTATTTATTCCAATATATAGCTAATTATTACAATTTATTGTCAATTATTACAATTTATTGCTAATTATTACAATTTATTACTAATTATTACAATTTATTTCAAATTACTACAATTTATTGCTGATTATTACAATTTATTTCTAATTATTACAATTTATTGCTAATTATTGCTAATTATTTCTAATTATTCCTAATTATTGCAAATTATTCCTAATTATTCCTAAGTATTCCTAATTATTCCTAATTATTCCTAACTATTCCTAACTATTCCTAATTATTGCTAACTATTTCTAATTATAGCTAACTATTCTTAATTGTTGCTAATTATTCCTAATTATTGGTAATAATTCCTAATTATTTCTAATTATTCCTAATTATTGATAATTATTCCTAATTATTGCTAATTATTACTAATTACTACTAATTATTACAAATTATTACAAATTATTACAAATTACTACTAATTATTAAAATTTATTACTAGTTATTACTAATTATTACAATTTATTACTAATTATTACTAATTATTCCATTTTATTAGAATTTATTACTAATTATTACTAATTATTACTAATTATTACAAATTATTCTTAATTATTGCTAATTATATCAAAATAATATTAATTATTGATAATTATTACTAATTATTACTAATTATTACTAATTATTAATATTTCTTACTAATTATTACTAATTATTACAATTTATTACTAATTATTACAATTTATTACTAATTATTACAATTTATTACTAATTTTTAAAATTTATTACTAATTATTATTAATTTTTACATTTTATTACTAATTTAGCAATACATAGCAATACATACCAAAATGAAAACTGCTTGAATAATGAAAGGAAATTTCGTAATCATCATTGGGGAGATGATTACATTTTTTCCCTTCATTATCCAACAGGTTTTCGTTTAATAATTATAATCATATCAAATTATTACTATTAAAAAAAATTATATTATCAATATTTATGAGAAAACAATATTAATATTAATAAAATAATAAAAAATTTATAAAATATTAAAATTATCAATTTTCCCAACAGGCTTTGCTCTATTCTTAACGTGTTCAAATCTCAAAGGGTCGCCAATTTTCAGGTCATGCGCAATAAAAAGCTTGTGTCACCCATGTTCAGTATAAACTCTATAATTGTCCTTGCATGCTTGATCACCTCGCAAGTAGTGTTGCAATAGGATGACCAAAGTAATATTGTTCTCGTCTCTAAGAATCATCTCGCTCCCTTTACATAGATCATTCTTCCTTAAAAATTTGATGGGACATCAGTATCTTTCCTTTAAATTTTCAAGGAAGAAGGGTCTATGTAATGGGTCATGTGAGGTAATTCTTATAGATGAGAAGGGCATGACTTGGGTTGTCCTACTACAATGCAACTTGCAAGGTGATCAACCAAACAAGGACAATAATAGAGTTTACATTGGACATGGCTGACACAAACTTTTTATTACACATAACCTCACAATTGGAGACCCTTTTAGATTTGAACATGTTAAGAATACAGTAAAGCCTGTTGTGAATATTGATAATTTTAGTATTTTATAATCTTTTTATTATTTTAATAATATTAATATTGTTTTTCATAAATATTGATATTATTAATTTTTTATTAGTAATAATTTTTAATAATTATATTTACTATCTATTACTATTTATTACTAATTATTACTAATTATTACAATTTATTACTAATTATTACAATTTATTCCTATTTAATCCTAATTTTTGCTAATTATTTCTAATTATTGCTAACATGTTCTAATTATTCGTAATTATTCGTAATTATTTCTAATTATTGCAATTTATTCCTATTTATTGCCAAATATTCCTAATTATTGCTAATTATTTGTAATTATTACTAATTATTTCTAATTATTCCTAATTATTAGTATTTATTAGTAATTATTACTAATTATAGCTAATTACTGCTTATTATTGATAATTATTCCTAAATATTGCAGATTATCCCTAATTATTTCTAATTATTCTTAATTATAGCTAATTATTGCTAATTGTTACTAATTATTAGTATTTATTACAATTTATTACAATTTGTTACTAATTATTACAATTTATTCCAATTTATTCCAAATTATTCCTAATTATTGTTATTTATTTCTAATTATTTCTAATTAGTTCTAATTATTCCTAATTATTCTTAATTATTGCTAATTATTAAAATTTATTCCTATTTATTGATAATTATTGCTAATTATTGCTAATTATTCCTAATTATTGCTAATTATCGCTAATTATTCATAATTATTAGTATTTATTAGTAATTGATACTGATTATTAGTATTTATTACTAATTATTACTAATTATAGCTAATTATTACTAATTATTGATAATTATTCTTAATTATTGCTAATTATTCGTAAATATTGTTAATTATTGCTAATTATTCCTAATTATTAGTATTTATTACTATTTATTACTAATTATTACTAATTATTACAATTTATTACTAATTATTACAATTTATTCCTATTTATTCTAATTATTCCTAATTATTGGTAATTATTCATAATTATTCCTATTTATTTCTAATTATTGCTAATTAGTTCAAATTGTTCATAATTATTCCTAATTATTGCTAATTATTACAATTTATTCCTATTTATTGCTAATTATTGCTAATTATTGCTAATTATTCCTAATTATTAGTATTTATTAGTAATTATTACCAATTATTAGTATTTATTAGTAATTATTACTAATTATAGCTAATTATTACTAATTATTGATAATTATTCCTAATTATTGCTAATTATTACTAATTATTGCTAATTATTACTAATTATTGCTAATTATTCATAATTATTGCTAATTATTCCAAATTATTCCTAATTATTCCTAATTATTACCAATTATTACTAATTATTCCTAATTATTAGTAATTATACATAATTATTACTAATTATACCTAATTATTACTAATTATACCTAATTATTACTGATTATACCTAATTCTTACTAATTATACCTAATTATTACTAATTATACCTAATTATTACTAATTATAGCTAATTATTACTAATTATACCTAATTATCAGTAATTAGACCTAATTATTACTAATTATAGCTAATTGTCAACAATTATATCTAATTATTACTAATTATATCTAATTATTACTAATTATATCTAATTATTACTAATTATATCTAATTATTATTAATTATATCTAATTATTACTAATTACCCCTAATTATATCTAATTATGACTAAATTCCGCTAATTATCTATAATAATCTCTAATTATTGCAAATTAGTACAAATTATTTATAATTATCACTAACAATATCAATTTCTTACTAAAAATAAAAATAAATAAAAAATCTAATTAAATCTAGTTTAATTACAACTAAACATCAATTAAAATTAATAAAAAATATAAAAAATATAAAAAAATGAAATATAAATACCTTAAACTTTGATATTCTGAAAGTGTTGGGGTCATCCAATTGCTCTCGTATAAAAAATTTTAACTAACAGAATTTTTTTCCTTAAAACTGGAGAATCAATAGAAAGGGAGAGGAAGATCTAAGTGATTTGGGAAAAAAACGGATGGGGGTATATATAGGTTAGATTAGTTGCGATGGAGTTAGTTACAATGGGTATCCCGTCGCAAATGGTGGTATTTCCAATGGGCCCCGTCACAAATACTCTCGCCCGCATTAATTACAGTCGGCGGTTAAAAGGGTATTTGTGACGGGACCCGTAGCAAATACACAACAGCCGACATACCATTTGCGACGGGCGGCTGTGCCCGTCGTAAATGGTATTTACCGCTGCCAGGCTTTTGCGATAGGGCCCGTCGCAAATACCCTCACCCGCATTAATTACAGTCAGCGGTTAAAAAGGTATTTGCAACGGGACCCGTAGCAAAACCCTGACGATGGTAAATACCATTTGCGACGGGCGAATTCGCTCATCGCAAATGGTATTTACCGCCTCTAGGCTTTTGCGATGGAGATGCGTCCCCGTCTCAAATACCATTCCCGCGTTTTGGTGTGCAAACCGCGTCAAACCTATTGCGACGGGTCACCTATTCCCATCACAATTAACCTACTATTTGCGACTGGAAAACACTCTCGTTCCAAATATGTAATTCGTTAGACCTTTTGTAACGGTATATATTCCCTTTGCAATTGACCGGTCGCAAAAAACCACCTTTCCCAAAGTGTTGTGGTTTTAAAGATTAATTTATTATATTGAATGACTTGTTCTAACCATTTTTATTTGTGTACATATTTATAGATAGATGGGAAGACTTATCACTCTTTTATAGATCTAAGAATCATTAAATGGTAAATTTAATGATTTTTTCTTAAAAACATTCATATAAAATATACATTTTACAGATTAAGAAATGAAGTGGATATTGATCTAATCTCTTCTAAATGACGATATTATGCTTATGAAATAAATATATATCATGTAAATATATTTTATGGTGTTCTCTACCTTGATAGTAAACTAATTTCCGAACACTCAGAATATTATTTTGCAACAAAAAACATTTCATATTATAATCAACTCTGATGTGTTGATGGAATTTTCAACCATCATAGATTTATGGTTTTATGGTTGTTAACTTTTTCCTGACCATGTTATCTCTCTCTCTCTCCCTCTCTCTCCCTCTCTAAGTCCATATATGTTAGTTTTATCCTCCATGTAATAATTTTAACTTCCCATTAATGTTATCATATTTAGAAATGTATATTTGTGTTATTTTAGATGGACTTTGTAATCCCCTTTCCCAATTTTTAAGAGGGTGTTTTACTAACAGTTTTACAATGTGGATTTTCAAGAAACGTCATTTTAAATGAAAAACATTGGATTTATTAAAAAAATATCAAACTATGAGAAACCAATTTATTACATGTGGGAAGAATGTAACACCTTAATATTTCAAAAAAAAAGAATATTATGTTCGATTGTGTATATGACATGAAAAATCAAGCCTAAAATAACCACAACATACTATATAAATGTCACCGTTATAGCCTAGCTATTAAAAATGGAAGTATGAATAAGAATACAATTTTTCAAAAATTATGAATAAATTTTTTATATGAAGAAAATACATCAGTAAATAATGAACTATGTTTTTTTGTAATGACCTTATGCTTCAAAAATATATTTTTCACCTAAAATGTTGTATTTATTTCTGTGGAAATATAATATAATTAATTTAAGATATTTTTATAAATTTTAAAGTAAAAAATTAACATTATTATTGAAATTTACAAGTCAAAATTAACATATTCTGAAAATGTGTGTTTTTTTAAATAGTGATTTTCAATAAATAGTTAAAAATTCATATTTTTATAAAACTACCATTTCATTTCAAAAAATTAATTAACTTAAATTATCCCTTACTAGTTGAATTTTATTTCAATTTTAAAATGGTATTGTTATGTTATATTTAATCTAATTTATTACATTTCAATGGGTTGGAGAGCATCTCTACCTTCAAATTTCTGGCCATAATCTGACTAAATTCTCTCAAAGGGGAGACAATGGCATCATTATCTATTAAGAGATGTTTTCACTATGCGGCATGGTGCATCCTCCGACTATTTTTGATGGAGATATTGGTCATCAAAAGGCTTAAATTTTTCTAAAATGGGATCTGATGATGATTTATGTGGTGGTTTTTCTCCATATAATGGAGGCAACAAGCTTATTCGGGAGATGAGGGGTGATTCTTAAGGACGACGATGAGACACTGGTTGCATACTCCGGTCTGATCAGTAGATGATGACGAGCGTTCCATATGACAGGAGGGTGTCGGGAGGGTTCTCTAGTCAAATCGGGTGAGTGGATCTTGGCAGAATTGTAGATCCGGGTAGATCAGGGGATGACAATAGTGTCGAGGTAGGCTTTTCCATTGAGTTGGCGTGTTTGAGAGATTGGCAAAGGTTACGGATTATTTGGGATCTTTGTGGCCGGAGTTGCACTTGATGAAGCGACCTATCTAATGTCGCATGACGACATGGTGATCCCAACGATTTGTGGATGGAGACGAGGGAGGTGATGTGCATCTAGCATGTTTGACGATGGATGAAGGTTGGACGAGAAGATGTTTTCGGATGCCGGTGTGGACATGACTATTCATCAAAATGGTCATTGTGTCGTGGAATTGACGTCGAACCGGAGTGGCGGTGAGGCAGACTGGGTGCTGGAGGTTCTTTGGTGTGAGGTGATGAGAAGGGGCAGTTTTTTAGTAAGGTAAATGTTGGATGATGGTGAAATGGGATGACCGATTTTATGGGGCTACCTCAGAGCAGGAGCAGGTAGGGAAGGGTCGGTACGAGATGCTGGATGATGGCAAAGGGGTTTGACTGGTGATGAGTAGGTAGGCCAATTGACTGGGCTGAGTGTACAAGCTGTTGTGTAATTTAAGGTGAGACAGACTTTTCAGCATGGCTCATTTGGGGATGTCTTAGATGGAGTATGTTTTTGGGTCTAGTGCGGGATGAATTTTCGGATTTATATGTATATTTTATGTGCTCTTTGGACTATTTAGTGTTGTAGGGCTGTGCTGTTTTTCCATGGTTATAGATTGGTGGTTCCTTTTGTGTGGAATATTGTGTTTGGTTGTATTTATATTTTCTTAAATAAATTTTTAGGGTTAATCTTGCTCGAATCCTAAACATTCCTGGTATTACATTTGAATCAACTTTATACCATATTTTTTATAAGCTTATTTTTATGATTAAAAAACATTTTTCAGAAAACTATTTTATACGCAAAATATTTCTCCATTTTATTTAATTAGAATATCCACTAATGAGTAATGATTTAAATGAAAATTTTAGAATATATATATAAATGTATAAGAATCTAAATTCATATAGTAAATATTATTAGTCATATATTTAATCTAAAATCATTTTTTCTATGAAAAATTGTTTTCTTAAAAATTGTTTTTCTTCATGAATTGAGAGTTTATTATAAAATGAATTTATACCCCTTATAGGTATGGAATTTGGTAAAATAAATTACATATTTTGAATGAAATGAATTTATATTATTTAATAAGTTCAAAAAAATTAGTGGTCATAAAAGAACAATTACCTTATCGACCATTGTCAACTTTCCGATGTCCTTTTGGACATTTAAACCGAATATCATCAAAATGTATGACTCAAAATTAATGAATTATGTAATTAAATATAACAAAGTAATAAATAAAATAAGACAAATAATAAACTTCATAAAGATTATTAATCATTTAAATTATTATAATATGTTTATTATCATTGAATATGCACAACATATGCGACGATTTAGACATGTGGTATGGGATTCCATCTCAAATTCCTTTCATTGGGGAATATTTTAATTTATTACAACAATTTCATTTATATGGTTTATATACTAAAAGTTTACATGATATATCATTAATACTTCATAATTCATTGTATTTTATGTTGAAATTCATATTATTTCATATATGTTTATTTTACATGAAATTTAACTTGTGGTTTGTGTTTTATAAATCAATTTCTTTTAATTGTGTTATATTACATCTTATTTTCATTGATATTATAAGATTATGCGTGTAATGATATTTGAATAATTTATTTTTTTTATTTCCACATACATTATGTGTATTTACTTGTTATACACATAATCATGTAATTTTTTAAATGTCACTTCATCATTATGATATTTGTAAGACATTTCATCTCCATTTAAACTCCCTTGAGACATATTTTTTATTATGTGCCTATATATTTTTGTTTTGGGTATATAATTTCAGTTAGATATATTGTATAATTAATATATTTTTATTTATTTATTTATTTGATAAATATATTTTTATTTATGGTATTTTATGTTTCATTTGAATTCAATTATTTTATCGGGTTCATGATTCAAAAGTTACTAATGATGTTAAGATTTATACTTTAATCTCATTTCAATTGGAAGTATTTATGCTAGAATTTACTTTTATCGAAATTAGCTGATCACTTCCTAAAAAACACTTTAATTATATTATACTCTATATATTCATGGATTTTTGAGTTAATACTACCATTTTCATCCCTTTTTTACATAAAATAATTTACAATTTTCATTAATATAATCCTACACAATTTCTCATTTCGATAAAAAATGTTACTTCCTCCATATCCATGTTTTCTAGAAATGTTTTCAAGAGTATTTTTTATCTTACACTATGATTTTATAAATTATTTTTTCCCAATTTTTAATGTTTTAAAAATTATTTTAAAGTAATCTTATTCTTATTTTTCAAACAATGTAATTTTTGACTTTTTACAAAAATATGTGAAAGGAATCATCCATTTAACATACTTGGAATGTATTGAATTTTCTCATATGATGAACCATGTATTTATTTAACAATAATTCATGAATAATTATATAATAATACAAATTATAAAACCCCTAATATTGTTAATACTACATTATTTTGATAATTTGGTGCATTACATAACAACTTAAAATAATGGGTGGTACATCATCATTATTGAAAACATTCTAAAAATGAACATAATATTCCATCATTCCTAAAAATGGAGAGAATATCCATTGGAAATATATACGAAAATGGTGAGTTATAAATACAATAAGGGAATAAAAAATTATAACGTGAAGAATATATTATATTTTAGTCAAGAGTCATTTGAAAGGGATATAAAAGGATTGAGAATCATAAATTTGATCAAGGAGGAATGATATAGATTGATAACAAAAAGGATATATGGGAATGTGGAAACAAGTTTAAACAAGACATCATAAGCATATTCCAAGGTTAACCACCAATGTAACACATCAATATTTCCTTATTTTTTTGTATTAATTTAATCTTTTTGAAAATTTTCAACAGTGATTATAACTTTTATTATACGAAAACACTAAGTTTGGCTTGATCTATATGTGACACAAAGTTAATCTTGTTCTACATGAAATAATTAGATTAAATTTTGATACACTTAGAACTATTATTGTCTTGTGTTAAACACAATGCTATGTTCCCTTGATAGCTTGCATTACATGTAAGGCTGAGTTTTACTGAACACCAATATACTATAAATATTGTTATTAAAATATTATTATAGTTACTAAGTAGCCATTGAAATTAGTGGTATGGATAGGATTAATTAAAATTTTAAAATACTGTATAAACATTTATATAAGAAGAAATATTTGGACACTCATTAACTAGAAATGAACATAAAACCCCTTTTGAAAATATAGCAAATATTATGTTGGAAAACTATATTTTTGTAATCAAACAAGTTATACCTTAATAAGTTAATTAAAAAGCTTTGATAAATTATTTTAATGATATATATATATATTATATTAATTCAACAAATTAATGTTCATCTTTTGTGTATTCTATACAAGTGATAAGAATAAAACCAATTCTATGCATAAAGAAACACATTTTTTTATAAAAGGTATATTTACATAGTTTTAATGAGGAACACACTTTAAATATAATTGTTGAAACTTTTAAAATATTTATTTTACAAAATAAAATTTATATTTTTAAGTAGGATATCAAATTTTAATTTGGGTGATTTAATAATTTTTTTGAAATATTTCGTTTTTAGAGGAATAGTGAAAAATAATGAAATATAATTCAACAAACCAATTTCACATAATTTAATTACATAGTTAAATTATATTTTAATTTGGTTTTAAATTTAATTTGATATGTTTTACATCAATTAAGCTAATTTATTTTATTGAAACAAATTTCACATTGAAATTAGATATGAAATAGTTTCAAACTGTTAAAATTTTTCTCTTAAAAACTCTTTATTACGACACATATGCGATATAAATTTTAAATTACTTTATACCACTTATATAATTAGAATTTATAAAAATGTATTCCATATTTTTAATAATAATGTTTTATAATTTCAGAAAATTACAACTCAGTTTTTCACCAAAACAATAGTGAGTGTAATTAAAATTAATTACATCGATTAAGGTTAAAACTAGATTACTTAATGGTTAAAATTTAATATTAAGAGACTAAATGAACTAGAAAATTGTATAATTTTTTTATGGAAATATTAAAACCTATTAACATCTTGTATAAAATTTGGAAAATTATTGGATTCCCATTATATAAGGGAGACCTCTCTATAGGGTTTACATTATTCTATTTATAGGAATTCCACTCTTACAAAATAAAAGGGCACTCACCCCTCACTTCCTCACAACTCTAAAGAAACACTAGATCTGAAAAAATATACCAAAATACCCTCCCAACAACCCTCTCTTTGACATAGAATCCTACATTTGGGAATAAATCCAACCAAGGATGCCCTTTGGTGAAAACCAAGATGCGTTACCTAAAAAAGAGTTAACATCATTCATCAAGCTCCTTTGTTTTATTTTTATCCTCCACCACCTAAAAATTTTATATTTCCTACTTATATAATAACTTCATTATAATAAATATAATAATATTTTTTTATTCTATGGGATCAACCTACACTTTTACACACTTCCATCTATTGGGAAACATATTTACAATTCGTGTGTACGAAAAACTACTGCCTCATGAAACAATGTTGTTTTTTTATTTACCACCTCTCATGGGTCAGAATTATGCAGGAAAATATGTTTTTTATATTATATATATATATATATCATATTTATGATATATTTATAATTATTTAATTAATATATAAAACATACCTTCATTATTTTCATTTTATGCAAATACGATAACTTCGTTTGAGGACGTGTGGACTACCGCCTCCTCAAAGTGATGTGATTCATTCACACATTTAATAGAATGTATTATGGAAGGGTTTATGAAAATTATGTGATATTTATTAAATAATATTTATAATTGAATGATATTAAATAAACATATATATATGTCAATTTATTTCTTTTATTCAATAAAACCATAAAATTGAAACATCCTTCATGCAAACGTATGGCCTACCATCTCCAGGGATGATGTACTATAATTCATATTTAAATATTTAATATATTATTATAAATACATTAATAATTAATATATCTTATATTTATTTCATATTTTACATTCTGAAAATAATTAAATCATGGTCTATGTAAGAGGATCAAGAATAAGAAGCCAAAATATATACTAAAAACAAAACAAATATTACCCAAAATGTAACAATAACCAGTATTTGTTAATAAATGGGTAATATAAAGTCATAACCTTATAATAAATGGTATTAGATGAAATAATATAGTTATTTGGTATATTTATAATAAACTTATATTTATTATACATGTTGTTTGAACATGTATGAACAAAGTTAAGACTTAATGTATGGGTTTTATCAAATCACATTTATTTTTGTGATATTGATTCCTTATTCACTACTCATTTATTTGTTATGTTGTATATAATGAACATGAATAAACATGTGGTTTGAAAAAATAAGGTGCATGAATGAAAAATAACGGAGAGAGGTCCCTTACATTGAGTGGGTGATTCCAAAAGCATGGGAGTAGTTAATTCAGATATTAGGGAACCCCGAGAGGACTCAATTGAGGGGAGGGAAGATTATTGACTTTACCAAGGGTGTTTTAGTGGATATTAATGGGAGATTGGGTTTATTTATATTGGAAAAGACATGGTATTTCTTTATTGTTTCCCAAACATAGGTTTTGGACTATATATAATAAAGTAATCAAAACCACTAGTCTGACCATTGTTTTTCCGATTTTTTTATCCTCAGAAACATATTAATGATTACCTTCCATTAATGTAACCTGAAAATTAAATCAATTTTCTAGGTTATCAGTATCATTTAACACAATATCGATAATATATAAATAAAAAATTCTAAAAATCATTACATACTTCATGGTTTATATAACATAATCTTTGGATTTCAAAACATATACAGATCAATCATCCAAATTTATTCTTAAACCATTACTCATGATCCTTCAAATTATTCAATAATACATCTTTCCTAGAATATGAAATATAAATCATGTCCTAAGGTTCCTCAAACTAAATTGAAACATGATTCTTAAATCTAATTTAATGAATACTAATATAACATCCCAAACCATTCACATGTAATATTTGCTCTCATTATCTTCAGCAGGATAACCAATACTCATACCACCTTCCTGATTCTATTCATGAGATATCTAGTTAGGAAATCTGTTGTATAACCACCATACTTTTCTCATATAACACATTCAATGTTAACCAATTTTTTTCTAGTTCCTGATATTGTCTAATACTAGAATGTATAGTGTGATAAAAACTTACCATAGTATACAATCACATAATCAAATAAAATAACTTATAGGGTGACTAAATCATGACACCCACTTTTAAATCTAGGTCACTTTAATCTTTTCCTTATATAAATACCTAAACATATTCTTAGAAATATCTTTAGGGATATCACTATTGTTTTCTCATCCTATTTTCAAATGGTTAACTAATTATCTTCTCTAATACCAACTATAGGGACCCAGGATTAACATATATAGATATTACATCCTTTTAACAGAATAATAAACACATTATATAAAAATATTCCCAAATACCATTTTATTTTAGTGCCTTTGGAAACACGAAAGAAAAAAAACTTATATATAAGTGAGCTACACTATCTCCCACTAGGTTCTCCATGTCCATAACCCTTCT
The DNA here is from genome assembly GCA_963277665.1 of Viscum album. NCBI lineage: Eukaryota > Viridiplantae > Streptophyta > Magnoliopsida > Santalales > Viscaceae > Viscum > Viscum album. The sequence continues at coordinate 1,529,019,693 of OY728131.1, read as the reverse complement.
TATATTCATCATACATAAATAATATCTTTATAACATGGGGAAAGAAAACATTAAAAGGTGTGAGATCAGATGGTCAATAAGGGTATAAAATAAGGATATGTAATCATAAATATGAGAATAAAGGGTATAAGATTATGGTCATGCCATTATAATATCATACACTACAAATGAAATATCATAACTTTCATATCCATGATAATAAAAATTAATAATGGAATAAAGAAATAAAGTTTATAAGAAATGATTCATAAGGGTGATAAATCATCATAAAGAAATCAAGAACCATAATATCATGTCATATAAGTATGGAAAATTCATACATGTAGAATAACATTTCATGTGTGAAGTTTAACTACCAATACCATAAATATTATAAATTAGGATAAAAATATATCCCATAGTGGATCAAGAAACACCAATTTCTCATAGTGTAACGGGATACACTTGTTTCGTAATATAGATCAGGACAAAACTATTTCCTATAGTGGATCAGGACACACTTTTTTCTCATTGTGGATCGGGAAACACCTATTTACCATAATGGATTAAGACACTCATATTTACTATTGTTGATATATACACACCTATTTCCCAAAGTGGATCATGACGCACATGTTTCCCATTATGGATCAATCTCTTCAACTTGTTTTCCATCATTATCTCATGAGATATAGAGTTTTACCCAATTAATTGGAGGGATATATAGGTCCCACTAATCTCAAAATGAATTCATACAAATGTGTGACATAAAACATTTATCTAATCATGAACCATAAAATTTGTTGGGTTTCAAAAGTTAACATGTATAAAAAAATGATGTTTCATTGAAATTGTATAAAAAATGATGTTTTATATGGATAAAGAGATAATGATATGGATAATGTAAATCTGATAGTATTTATGACCTCATAACTAATAAAGGATTTATTGAAAAGTTTTATATGTTATCATGGATGAAGTTTACAACTTCTTATATATAAAGAATATATATAGTAATAATTGGAATAATGTAGTTTGCATGTTTTCCAAAATGATTTATGGTAATTCAATTTATTATCATGTTTTAATAGAATATATTCTAAAGGTATTCACATGTTTGTAATGTCACTACCAAGAGATACATTATGATATATGGGTGATCAATGTTAATATTATTTTGTGATTTTATCTTAAATATTTTAAATTTTCATTTTTCAGTAGGGTTACAAGGTTGACCATTTATGAAATGGTTTAAATTAAACGTTGAATGAGGTTTTAGAGATTACATTATTATCTCTCCACATGATTATTTAAGCATATTGGATAACTTTTGATAACCATTTTTTGTTGTGATAAGGATATATAGAATGACATATCATTATATTTATGAATCTAATGATCAAAAAATGCTTACATAAATAAAAATACACTATTATTTGTTAGAATAAAATAGGAAGTGAAAATCAATGAAGGCACAATAAATGGTGAGATTTTACTGAATAATGTAAGTATATATTCCCATCAAAATTATTATACACTAGGGAAAGGGTCATGAAACCTAAAATGTTATCCTAGTACCTTATTTTCCAATTAATAAAATGGTCCCTTAGATCATCAAAGATTTATGGCATTATGATTGTTAACATTCTCCTGGCCTTGTTCTCTATCACTCTCAATTAGAACATGATGGTTAGATTTCTCTTCCATGCCCATGTTTTCACTTTCCACCTATGTTATCCTATAAAGAAACCTAGTTATTATTTAATTTGGGAAACCATTATGGTTCCAACTCTCCCTTTTTAAATGATGTTTTAGTATTCATTTTAATGATGCATGTTTTAAGGAAAGTAAATTTAAGGTGTTAAACAGTTGGTAACCAAGATGAATTTCATGGGTGAAATTCATTTTAATAGGGGTAGAATGTAACATCCTTAGATTTTGTGTTTCTTTATAATTAATTTAATATTATAGATATTTTTCAACACTGAATATAGATTTTTTATACCAAAACACTATGTTTGGCATGTTTTATACACGAATCCAATTTAAGCTAGTACTACTCCCAATAGTTATATTAACATTTGGTATATAAAACACTATGTTTAGTTAGTATTACACAAAATTCTGAGTTCCCTTGATATCTTTCATTACATGCAAGGCCGAGTTTTACCAAAACTACAATATACTATTAACATTGTTATTAAAATATTATTATATTTAATATCTATAAGTTGGAATAAGGGTTATGAATTAGATTATTTAAAAATTTAAAACATGGTCTATGAATTTATATAAGTTCAATTATTTAGTAACAAATTATCTTGAAATAAAAAAAATCTCTTATTGAAAATATAGAAAAACTTTTGCTGGATAACTATATTTATGTAACAAAACAAGTTTTACCTTAATAAATTAATTAAAACACTTTTGATAAATAATTTTAATGATATATATATATATTACATTTATTCATATAATAAATATTAATTTTATGTATATTCTACACATTATATTAGAATAAAACCAATTTACCACATAAAGATACATATTTTTTCTAAAAGTTATTTTTACCGACTTTTAATAGAGAACCAATTTTAAAGAAATTTTTTGAAAATTTTATAATTTTTATTTGAAAAAATTAAATTCATATTTGAGTGTGTACTATCAAAACAAAATTTGGGTGAATTTCTGTTTTTTTGAAATATTTCATTTTTTGATGAATAGTGAAAATACTAAATTTTAAATTCCAAACTATTGTAAAGACCCAGAAATTCCATGGAATTTTTTTTTCATAAATACATGGGAATTTTACAAGTCTGCATTTTCTGACGGTGCTTGATTCCGTGGCCCGGTGTGTCCGGAATCAAATTCAAACGTTTTGTTCGTGTCTATTCCGTAAACGTACGAGCGAGATTTTATATCTTTTGAACCAGTGCTGGGAATTGAAATCTAAGGGCACTGTTGAACTCGCATTGTTTCTGATTTCATAGTGAGACCTTCACTGTAGTTGCGTTCTGAAGAGTTTGGAAGATAGTTTTGGGGGTTATTAGTTAAATTGAATAAAAATAAGTGTTAACCTTATTATTATTTTATGGCGGTTAAAACATCCAAGAGGAGGTTCGCAGTAGGGTCCACCGCACCATAACCTCCCATGAGAGGTTATGGTGGTGGGGATCACTCGAATATAACCTCCTGCGAGAGGATTTAAAATGGTGGGACCACCCGAGTTGGTAAAACCCCCAATTCAAGTTTGAATGGTGGGGACCACCTGACTCATGAACTCGCTCTTTAATGAGGGAGGTGGCAAGGGGTTTCCTCACATTTATTATACCTCATTAATGTGAGGGATTCCATTGGGATTCTCCCAATTAATAATCCAACCCACCCAATTAATTATGTGAGTAAACTCATTTAATTAAAATACCACAATTGGAATTCTTTTGAATTCATGCCAACAAATAAAATAATAGGAAATCTATTATTTCATTTGGTAGTTGGAAACATGGGAGAGGAAGATCTCTTGGAGGAATGAGTTTCCCTCAATGAAGAATGCCCACAACATCTCCAACAAATTTCATCCTCATGAAAGGAGAAGACACCACCCGAGAAAAACGTCGACAACGACGACGTCCACCCTACTGCGAATCCATCAATGATCACCGAACAACAAACGAGGTAGGAAGATTTGTGTTATTTTATATTTTAATATAAACCTCGTTCTTTGTCAATCAATGTTATGGTATGAGAATATCCAATTTCTTCCACCAAAATGAGGAGGGTTCGGGCCGCATGAACACGGTCCGACCCTCCCCTTGTTTGTTCTTCTTCGATGATGACGGAATGACAAAGAGGCGACGACAACGAAGATGGTGAACAAAGGCAACGCTACCTGTGGCCTCCGCGAACCGCGCCTCCCCTGCGGAACCCGGTGTGCTACCCGCGCCCTAGAGCATTGCCCCAACATGCTACCCGCGTACCCCACGCACTGACCGGCTCTATCGGCGCCCCGTCAGCACCCCAACGCACTACCCGGTGCCCCCGGTGGCCTGCCCGGCGCCCCCGGTGGCCTGCCCGGCCCCTGCCGGTGGCCTCTCCAACGGCCTACCCGGCTCCCCTGCACCCTGCCGGCGGCCTACCCATCCCCTACCGACGACCTTCTAGACACCCAGACGTCCCCACGGCCCCCTTCCGTGGTCTACACGGTGCCCCGTGGCACTGCCCGCGCCCAAGCGCGCTGCCCGGCGCGCTGCCTGGTGCTCTACACAGTGAACCCGCGGCCTACATGGTGTCCCGCCAGCCTGTCCACACCCTGTGCGGCATACCACTAGCCTCCTGGTGGCCGACCTCCCGAGCCATGCCCCTCGTGGCATTGGCCGAACCGACCCCGACCTTCAGGCCAGGCCGCCTGCGTGGCGGCATCCGGGCCTAACTGCCCTCGAAGTCCACTGGGCCGCGCCCAACAGACCGAGCCTAAATTAGCTGGCTAACCCACCCAACGGGTTGGTTTAGAGCCATCTGTTATGTCAGAGTTGACATAGACTGGGTCGACTCAGACTGGGTTGGGCTGAGTCGGTCCGAATGGGTGGGACCGAACTCAAGCCCACTACCGACCCTTTGCTTTCATTGGCCGTATCTTTGGCACCGGACATCCGTTTGCCGAACCGTCAGTGGCGCTTGTAATATCAATGAAATATGGTCTCTTTGAGAATACCCCACTGAAGTTTGGGGTATATAAGAGATACAGTCAGGTTGGTTCGTACACGAAACCAATAGGGACCCTGGGACTAAAAGGCTAATAACTCACAGACCGGGCATCCGATTGACGCTCCGCTTGTTGCGTTGAGACCCCTATGACGTGTTAGATCTTTGAGATACTTCTTCGTGGAACTTAAAGATAGTTGGAGTATTTCCCTGTAGCTCGTTGAGCAGATCCCTCCAGTGACGAGCAGACAGAGTAAGGATACCTAGTAGCTGATAGATCTGACAGCTGAATGCCCGATTTGACTCGAAGTGATTTGACTAGCCCTGTGGGGAGCACCTGGTACATGGTGGCAGAACCATGGCAGAGGAGAACCTAGTATTTGGCGGAAGACCCACGTTACTCGACAAGAGGAGTACCTCTCAAGGTTATTAGGGGGAGCACCTAGTATTTGGCGGCAAACCCGCGGTACTCGATAGGAGGAGTACCTCAATAGTCCAAGGTTAGTTAGAAGTTCCTTGGTGTCACGATAGAACCACTGTTTTCGACAGAGGAGGAGTTCTCCAGTAGCTATGGTTTCGATAATGAAAATCCTGGTTTGAGCTGAGTCAATGACCTTTGTGTTTTCCTAATGATGATATGGGTTATTAGTTAACTTAGGTATATGTATGGGAATATACCTAAGTATGGGTTATCCATTGTATCCTTAATTTGTGGTTTATTCTTGTTGGATATTATGAGACCTTGAGGGTCTCAGGGTCCCTATTGAGTGTCTTTATACTCACCTCTACATAGGCTTTGCATGTACCTCGTTGTGTTGGATGCAGACGACAGATAACGCTGACTGAGGCGGAGTGTACGAGGAATGGACTGTACCCGGAGGTAGACCTCACGACGAGTCGGTACACGGAGGAGTCGGATGGACATGGAGCGCTGAGGAGTCTATCTGTACCTACCCTTCCGGTAGGATCCGTGGTGGACGGTCCAAGAGCTTCTAGACACCTTCCAGCTGTTTGTCTTTTTAGTTGTACATGTTTTTCTTTTCCTTGTACTTTAATATTGGGCTTGTATTTCCGGCCCATTTTACTTTCCAGCATATCTTCTGTATACAATTTCTACTTAGTGTTTTTCTTCTAGTTGTGTACTCTGTTGTGTGTTTTTACTTTTGTGAAGGCAATGCCTTCCCAACATAAGGATTTATGCCTTTGGTGCTAGTCGCCAGCCCCTGTGGAAGGCGGGATTGAGGAAGTCACGGCACAGGTCCCCAGGAAGTGTCGTGACAACTGTTATTCATATAATTTATTTATGTAGTTAAATTAAAATTTATTTTGTTTTTAAACATTAATGAGAAAATATATACATAAATTAATCAAATTTAGGTTATTTGAAAAAAAATCACATTGGAATTGGATGCGAAGACATTTCAAACTTTTAACCATTTTCTCTAAACAACCTACTGTCATGAAAAGTATGTGGGATTAATTTTAAATTAATTTTTCCAATTGTGTGATTAGAATTTGGTAAAATGGATTTAATATTTTGAATAAGAATAATATCTAATTCATAATAATTTCAACTTATTTTTTGATAAAAATATTAGTTAATTTAATTAAAATTAATTACATTGATTATGGTAAAAAGAACATTACTTAATGGTTAAAATTTAATCTTAAGATACCAAATGAGATAGTAACATGTAAAAAATCCATTGGATGTAAATATTTCAACCAAGTAAGCTTGTTTATCATATTGTTACAATTATTTAATTCCCATGATGTAAGGGAGACCTCTCAATAGTGTTTATCTTTCTATATTTACAAGAATTCTACTTCTTCTACACTATAAAAGGGAACTCACCCACCTCACTTCCTCAAACATATAAATACACATTGTATCAGAAAAACTATTACCAAATATCCTATAAAAATTCCCTAATTAGACCTGTAATAAAAAAATAGGGTAGAAAACTAACTAAGGAAGCCCTTTGGTGAAAACCAAGAGGAGTTACCCAAAGAAGAGGTAACATCCTTCCTCAAAGCTCCTTGTTTCATTTTCAATCTATGCCACCTAAAAAATTATTATTAAATAATTATATAATAAACTCATTATAATAAAGACACTAATATGTTTTTATTACAAGGGTTATACATACACTTACACACACTTCCATCTAATGGGTAACGAATTTACAGTTCGCGTGTATGACATACTACTACCTCATTGAAAAATATTTTTTATTTTTTTATTTACCACCTATCATGGGTGGGAGTTATGATGGAAACTATTTTTTTATGATATATATTAAAATTTGAATTTATTTATAATTTAATAATTTATTTATAAAACATACCTTCATTTTTCCATTATGTGTTAATATGATAATTTTATTTGTGGATGTATGGACTACCGCCCCCTCAAAACAATGTGATTTATTCACACATTACCTGTAATGTATTAAGAAACATGGATGTGGATGATAAAGAGGTCCTAGTAGATAATTACATATAAACAACGTTGGATAATAAAGAGATTGTGAAATTAACCCTTACCTTATACTTTTCCTTGGTTGAGGGTAGGTTGAAAGCCTGTATAATGGTGAAATAATTGTTATTAAATTATACAATAATCATATACATTAATATGATATCATATATGATATTTTAATATTGATTTCTTTCATAATATCTTAGTATTATCGTCGTTTCGGGTGTTAACTGATTCGTTTTCCTTTATATGCTTTGTCACGTAAGTAATGTTTGTTATGGATAAGATTTATATTATTCATATTCAGAATGATATTAAGTCTTTAAACATTATTTTTAATCATTTAATGAAAATTATTCTTGAATGGATATGATGGGGAATGAATCTCATCGCGTTTGTGGAGACGGTAATCTGTACGTACGAATGAGCAACAATATCATTCTTTTGATATTAAAATAATATATAATTGGATGGTATATCATATATACAGAATCTTTATATAGATATATTTATTATTTAAATCAATTAAACATCATTATTATACTCATCCAAATAATAATGTATTGAATAACAATTACACCACAACGTAGAGACGGTAAGCCATATGTACGCATGTATAATGACTTATTATTCAAAGGATGGGTAGAATAATGAATTTGGTTGTACCATATTTATAATAACATCACAATATATTTAATATACTGGAGTTATTATTTTATAATGGAAACAACAAAGAAAAAGGAAGTGGAAGAAGAAAGGAACTTGAAAGAGGTGGTGAGATATTTACCTCTTCTTCGAGTTCTTCCTTTTCAATTGATCAAAAGGGCTCCATAGGATGGATTTACGACTAAATGAAGGACTCTAGGATGAAGGGAGGAAAGTTTATAGGGTATTTGGGAAGAGGGTTTCCAAGCCAAATGGCTTTTAAGGTGTTAATAAGAGATTAGGGGGAGTGTCCTTTTATAAGCGGGGTGGGGGCACTTTAGGAAAAGCTAGAAATATTATTTTATAATAAAATCATTTTTTGTTTATAATGGCTCAAAAATGGATTATTTAAAGTCTATGGTTGGGAGGGGTCTAAAACCACTCAACCAATATGTTTTATATAGGTTTGGGTCACTATATTAACTTTATCTTTTAGATTTAACTCTTAGTTAAATAGTTTGACATTTACCATGTCTCTTTGTATTTTTATATTACATGGTTAATAAACATACTATATACATCAAGATAACCCAAAATGGATCATTAATAATAAAAATATCATTATATAAGTCTTTTAGACGAACCTCATATTTTTAGGAATAGACTAACAATTAATAATATAATATTTATTTTAAAAACTCTTTTATATCAATTTTGACACTTTTTGGTATTTTGTTTTTTATAACTTCATAAAAGCATCATTGAATATAAAAAAATTCATCTAACCAACCCTAATATGTCATATTAACCTATAAAATTAGTGGAATTCATAAAAGTATAAAATTACATTTATTTAGATATTTATAATATCAATTGTTTTAATATTTCCTTAATTAGAAAATTACTGCATCATCATTGTGTCATAAAAAAATTAAATTATTTAATGTCTAAAAAATATAAATAAAATACCATTATTTAGTAAATATTTTTATATTTCTAATGAATATTTATAGTCGAATTTATCTTATGTTTAACCTTATATTAATAATGTTTTAGTTATTAAATTTTTATTTTAACTCTTTTAACTCTTCTTTTAATTAAATAATAATAAATGTCCTAATCTAATACAAGTGGATAAAATGGGTTCATATTTTATTCCTAAGGTTGTTTTTGGTCGAAATATACTTATCTTATTGAATTAGGACATGTTTAAGGGTAATAATAATATCATTTTTACCCTTAATTACCATATTTACTTTTAACCGTGGTAAATAAAAGTAAAAAGTTACTATTCACCAAAAATTATTTTCATCTTATTGAACCAAATTTAACTTAATTATATACAACGTGTCTCTCTTATTTTTGAAATTACACTCACAGAAGCAGTAAAATTATGTTTTATGTGAATTTAAAAATTCTTCTAGGAGGTGGGTAAAAGACGGTGACAAGTTCAATACAGTTTTTATATATCTAAAATTATTATAAACTGAATCCAATGAATTAAATTGAAATTATATAGATATTATGTATCTATTTTGACTTAAAATATATTTATATAAAATAAATAATTATATAAATAAAAATTCGGTTTTAAACTATAACTTAGTGTTTTTCACTATTCATCAAAAATTGATTTTTTTTTGAAAAATACCAACAATTCATCCTAAGCTAATTTTGATATTCCAAATCCAAAAGTGAAGTCAATTTTGAAAGATAAAATTTATAAAATTTCAATAAGTGGGTATTACTATTCATAACATCTAGTTTGATTGGTTGTGGTGTGTTATAACTTGAAGTTGTGTATAACACACGCTACTGTATTATTCAAAGAGAAGTGTACCGTGGAAGCTCGGGGTGTTACATAATGTGATAAGGATAACCTATTGTTCCCCATACATAGGATATAATCAGACTAAATCATTACCCAATTCATTGGATCACTATTTGGGTGAACCCATCATAATCATATCATGCACATGCATAAGTGTGCCATATAGATCATATAACATAAAAAATATTTAATTATATTTTATCCCAAAATTAAGTATTATGGGTTACATAAATGGATTCCCCAAAAAATGAATTATAGGAACCACTATTTTAATACCCTTTATTGGAAATTGGTACATGTGTACACCTCAGAAATGTTTTCCATGTAATGTTATGGTGACATTTTGGAATTATAACTACAATACATAAAGATTCATAAAATGGTTAAATGAGATAGAACGTGGTATTTAATAACATGAAATTAAAAAGTAATTTATGAGGGATATGTATGAACATAATCCAATATGAAAACATGAGAATTAATAGTTGTAAGACAAGTATGGTTCTTGGATAAAAAATAGCATGGAAAAATCACTGGATAATTTTGGTAGCATAACGAGGGTTCATAATCAATAATCGGAGGGATTAATGAGAGTGAAAAAGATAAATCATCACATGGAAATCATATGTGTACTATGAGTTATATGGAAGATCATATCCAATAAATATGAATTAGAAGGAAAATTCTATTACATAAATAAGGTTCTTGAATAAAGAGGAGAAATAGAGGTTCTCTTTCAAAATATTGGTATAGTAATGGCTTAGGTATATTCTATAATGTGATGTGATAAATGACATCTAATTGTTAGTAAATCAATTTTACAGTAGAAAGGTCTTTATAAATTAATTTCAACATAACCAATTGATATTGAAAAGGTAAATTACAAATAAGGTGATTGAATGGAAAAAGAGAGAGTATAATCCATTGCAAAATTTTGGCATAGTAACGGATTAGGAAAAGGTTATAACGATAGTGTTGGACTCCTCATGTGTTAATAATGTTTTAATGATAAAAAATCCTGTTACCGTTAATTAATCTCAATCTTCATTGCACATCTTGCTAATGCTCTTCAATCTCAATAATAAATACACATCATGTTTTAATGATAACAAATCTTTTGGATGTTAATTACTCTATTTATTATTTACAAGTCTTATGCATGATCAAAAATCTCACATATATTATCAAGCCTTTATATTTATGTTTCAAGTTCTTTTACTCTCTAATGATTAAAATTAATCCATATTCTGCATATTACTACCAAATACAGATATTTGTCTAAATATGGACACACTGTGACCCAGACACCGTGACCCAGACACCGTGAACTAGACACCGTGACCCAGACACCGTGACCCAGACACCGTGACCCAGACACCATGAAGGACATACCTTGAAGCTCATACCGTGAAGCTCATGTCGTGAAACTCATACCGTGAAGCTCATACCGTGAAGCACATATCGTGAAGCACATACCGTGAAGACTATACCGTGAAGAAGACACTGTTTACTTAATCATTATGACACCATTTATTAACTTTTTTCCATGTTATTTAAATAATTTTAACAGTCATATTTGATGTTTTTAATGCAATTAATGTTATTTAATGATTGTTGTTGGCATGTCAGGAAACCGTATCACGTACCTATGAAAAGGGAATCATTCCTACTGCCACAACTTGTAGAATATAAGGAGGATTAAGATGCAGTATATGATAGAGAAGTGTGGAGTGCATGTGTGAATATACAACAAGAAGAACTTACAAACACCCGAGAGCACTGTGCTGAACAAGAAGAACAATCCTGAACAAGAAAGAGATTAAAAGACTTTCAAAGAACTCTTATGAAGGCAATCCAACACCACTGAAGAACACACGACGATTCGAGAGATCATTTTCATTCTTTTAGAATACAAGATTAACTAAAACACACTGTTTTTCAACAGAAAAACAAGAGAAGGACTCAAAATCATTCCTACTGAATCCAACGAGTCCAGAGCTACATTGATAATCACTAGAGCTTTCTAAAGTCTTATATGTTCTCTCTAAGTGATTTATTTATTAACTTTTGAGCAGTGTGGTGTACACTGTATATCTTATACACACACACTGTCTCCTGTACTGAACTGGAGGATATTAAATCCTCACTCCAAAATTTTTAACTCTTGCTTACCCACGTCAACTGTGGAAGAGGTCCTTGTGTGACCTGGTTTTTGTTTTGTTTCCCACGTAGAACAGTGGTAGAGGTCCCTGTGTGGCCTGGACAGTTTTGTAAACTGTTGTTAACCCCGATCCAGGGTGTGGATCAAATTTATAAATTTGAGATGACTATGTCTCGTCTAGAGAATGAACCTCTTGTTATTTCTATTGTGCATCTTTAGTTTAAGTTAAAAGTATACTACATATATCTTATTTATTCCGCTGCTATTACATTGAAATAAAAAACTATTTTAAAGCTACTTTGATAGTTAAATTAGCAAGTGTTTAAACTTATTGTAAATCAGTAGGTTAGTTTCAAAATTTAGTTTGATCTTGTGGTTAAATTAACTGAGACCTAATAAATCTTTGAGAAGCTAAGTGAACATTTACAATATATATAAATTCACTACAGTTTAACTTCTTTTATAAATCGAAGGATTTTAAAAAGACAATATTTTAACAGAAATTTTAATTGGAACTCAATTCACCCCCGTCTTGAATATCCACTCCAACCAACATTTGGTATCAAAGGATATGTTTTTGTTTAAGGACTTTTGAAATACTCTGTTTTTCAACTGTGATTTTAGTTGAATCTTTAAAGATCTTAAATTTCTGTTAGTTTTAAATTTTATCTCTTTAAATTATCTTTCTAAAATCTAGTTATGGATAATATACTAGAGGGTGCTGCTACTAACCAGCCACCTTTCTTCAATGTCACACACTATGCTCAGTGGAAACATAAAATGAAAATTCATTTAGAAAGCATGGGTTTTGATATCTGGACCGCTATAGAGTCACAATATAAAATTCCAGAAACTGAATGAGTAACTTGGGATGAACCTAAAAAGACTGCCTACAATAATAATTATAAATCCATGAATGCCATGTACTGTGCTTTAGAAGATTAAGAGTTTAATAGAATTTCTGCTTGTAAAACTGCTTTTGAAATTTGGGATACTTTGGGATTTTATGATGAAGGAACAACCAATGTTAAAGAAATGAGATTAAATACTTATACTATTAAATATGATAATTTTAAAATTAATACTGATGAGCCTATTTCTGATATGTATCTCAGGTTTAATGAGATAGTCAACACAATGAATTCACTCGAAAAGGTTGTTCCAGAAAAGGAACAAATTATGAGAATCTTGAGATGTTTACCAGACCGATGGAGAGGCACATCTGTTTCAATCAGAGAGTCATGTGACATTGATGCTCTACCTGTCAAAGAACTCATTGGTAAGCTTATGATGTATGAGGAATAACTCAAGGTGAATAAAGAGGAAGATGATGAACCTAAGGGAAAATCTGTGCCTTTCAAGACTACTTCTTCAAAGAGCAAAGACACAGAGAAAATGAAAATACCTACAGAGAGTTCAACTAGTGAAGATTCAGACTCTGACAGTGATGCTGAAATGGCTCAGATAGCCATAAGGTTTTTGAAATTTTATAGGAAGAAGAAATTTTTCAGAAAATCAAACTACAAAGGAAAGTATGACAATAAGGGACATTGGAAGAAGGATTGGAAAAAACCAGATAAAAGTGATGAAGTTGTTTTCTACGAGTGCAAAATAAAAGGACACATTAAAGCAGACTTCCCAAAGCTAAAATTCAAGAAGAAATATGATTACAAGGGCAGTAAGTACAAAAAGGCTATGAAGGCTACCTGGAGTACTTCTGAAGACACCACAAGTGAATCTGAAATGTCTGATTCTAAAAGAAATCATGCCAACATGTGTTTTATGACCAACACATCTGAGGTAACCATAGATACTCCTGTTTTAAATTCTTATTATTCTGAAGATGATGTAGAATCTGATTCTGATTCTGAAAACATGACTAGTGAGGAATTATTTGAATATTGTAATATGCTGGAAGAGACATGCAATGAAATTAAGGATAAATAAAAATCATTAAAGAAACAACATGCTCTCACTACTACTGTTAAAACCGAACTTACTATTGAAAAATAGAAAAATTCTCAACTGTTAATGTAGAACACTGAACTGAAAATGTCTAATGAGAAACTTAGAAAAGACATAGAGAAGGTCAAAAATGGAAAATATACATTAACTAAAATTCTAGGAAAGTAGGTTGCGCCAAAATACACTACTGGAATAGGCTACGAACCTAGACAGCGACAAATTACAAAGAATATATTTATTCCTAAATCTGGACAGAATACTGTTAGTTCTAGTTCTGGACATTCATATGCTTCTACTAGTTATTCACATAGTTATAAATCAAGTAGATTTTATCTTTCAAAATCTTTTGATTCTGTAAATTATATGAGACCCATAAGACAAATGTGGGTACCGAAAGCTTTGATTGCTAACCTGTCTGGACCCAAGAAGATCTGGGTACCAAAATCATACTCTATCTAAAACTGTTTTGTAGGAAACCTGCTTGAAGATTTCCCACAAGAAGACATGGTATTTGGACAGTGGATGTTCAAGACATATGTCTGGGGATTACTCATGCTTCAAGAGTTTAATAAACGTTGATGGAGGTCATGTCACCTTTGGTGATAATTATAAAGGAAAGATCATAGGCCTAGGTCAAATTGGTAATAGTGATTCAGTTTTAATTTCTAAAGTTTTATTTGTTGATGGACATAAATATAATCTATTAAGTATTTCTCAATTATGTGATGATGGTTTTAATGTCAAATTTGAAAATTATTCTTGTAATGTTTTTAATTCTAAAAATGTTTTAGTATTTTCTGCTCTACGAAATTAAAATGGTTATGCTGTTGATTTAAATTCCTTAGCTAAGCAAAATGTTACCTATTTAAATGCTTTTCACAAAGAGTCTTGGTTATGGCATAGAAGATTAGGACAATGCAATATACACTCACTTAGAAAACTAACTAGGAATAACTTATTTAGAGACCTACCTAATCATGAGTTTCCAAATGACAATGTTTGTAATCCCTGTCAAAAGGGAATGAAACATAAGGTTTATTTTAAATCAAAGAAAGAAGTTTAAACTTCTCAACCTCTCGAATTGGTTCACATGGATTTGTTTAGACCATCTAGAGTTTCTAGCTTAAATGGGAAGCACTATGTCTACGTCCTAGTAGATGACTTTTCTAGATATACTTGGGTATACTTCTTAGCTCACAAAATTGAATCTTATTCTTACTTTGTTAAGTACTCCAAATCTGTAGAAAATCTTAGTGGACATAAGATTAAAACCCTAAGAAGTGATCATCGCCGCGAGTTTGAGAATCATGGTTTTGAATCCTACTGCTCGCATAATGTCTATAGTCATAACTTTTCTGCTCCAAGGACACCTCAGCAAAATCGTGTAGTAGAAAGAAGAAATAGAACCTTCCAAGAAATTGCTAGAACTATTCTTAATGAATATGACCTACCTATTTATTTTTGCGCTGAATCTGTGAACATAGATTGTAATATTATTAATAAAGTCTTAATTAGACCTGTTATTAAGAAGACCCCATTTGATTTGTGTAACAATAGAAAAACTAAAGTTAGTTACATTGGAGTCTTTGGTTACAAAGTCTTTATTCTCAAAAAAAATATAATCTTGATAAGTTTTCTTCTAAGAGTGATGAAGGAATCTTTTTTTGGATATACTTTAACCATCAAGGCTTATAGAGTTTTCAATAAAAGAACCAAGTGTGTGGAAGAATCTGTTCACATCAAATTTGATGAAACTGATCCACATGAGCATAAAACCTCTCTTAAAAATCTCGAAGAATATTTATCTATTCTGGACCTTAATGACAAATCTAATAAACCTTCTATAAAGACAACCAGTTCTGGACTTATTCCATAATCTTCCCCTAATGAACCTGAACCTAGAGAAGAACCTGAAATTTATAGGCCTACCTTTACTTGATCAACTAGAGTTCTAAAGAATCATCCTTTAGATGTTGTTGTAGGAAATATTGATAGAGGGACACAGACTAGAGCTTCTCTTAGAAATCAGGTTGAACATCAAGCCTTCTTGTCACAGCTTGAACCTAAAAACATTGATGATGCTATTAATGATGAATTTTGGGTAATTTCTATGTATGAAGAACTCAATCAATTTGAAAGAAATAAAGTTTGGGATGTTGTTGAAAGACCGAAGGACACTTTTACAATAGGAACTAAATGGGTGTTTAGAAATAAAGTAGATGAATCTAGAAACATAGTTAGAAATAATGCTAGGATAGTTTCACAAGGCTATAGTCAAGAAGAAGGTCTTGTCTATGAGGATACCTTTTCTCCAGCAGCCAGATTAGAAGCTATTAGGATTTTACTTGCTTATGCTGCACATCTAAATTTCAAACTATATCAAATGGATGTCAAGAGTGCATTCTTGAATGGATATATTTCTGAGGATGTTTTTGTTGAAAAACCACCTGGATTTTCAAACCCTCATTTTCCAAATCATATTTTCAAATTATCAAAAGTATTATATGGTTTAAAGCAAGCTCCAATAGCTTGGTATGATAGATTAAGTAATTTCCTAATTTCCAAAGGTTTTACAAAAGGAATAGCTGATCCTACTCTGTTTATAAAAAAAATTTCTAAATATGTTTTAGTTGTACAAATTTATGTATATGATATTATTTTTGGATCATCAAAAATTACATTATGTACTAATTTTTCTAAAATGATGCAAAATGAATTTGAAATATGTTTAATGGATGAACAAAAATTATTTCTTGGATTTCAAATCTTTCAAAATGATGATGGAATTATATTAACTCAAAGTAAATATACTAGAGATCTTTTAAAAAGTTTTGGATTGGATAGAACAAAAGGTAGTGACACTCCCATGAGTACCACCTGTAAGATGGATCTTGATAAAAATTGTAAATCTGTTGATCAAACCAATTATAGTGGATTGATTGGAAGTCTACTCTACCTAACTGCTATTTGTTCTGATATTATGTTCAGTACGTGCATGTGTGCTCGTTTTCAAGAAAACCCTAAAGAGACACATTTAAATTCAATGAAGAGTATTTTCAAATACCTCAAGCATAATACCAATTTAGTATTGTTCTATCCCAAAGGACAATAATTTGAATTAGTTAGTTATTCTGATGCTGATTTTTCTAGATGTAAGTTAGATAGAAAAAGCACCTCTGGAACTTGTCATATTTTAGGTAAGTCACTAGTATCATGGTGTAGTAAGAAACAAAATTCGGTTTCATTATCTACTGCAGAAGCTGAATACATAGCTACTGGCAGTTATTGTGAACAAATTTTGTGGATGAAACAAACATTAATAGACTTTGGATATCAATTCAGACATGTCCCAATAATTTGTGACAACACAAGTAACATTAATATTTATAAGAATCTTGTTTCTCATTATAGGAAAAAACATATTGATGTAAGACATCACTTTTTGAGGGATCATTATCAAAAAGGTGATATCACTTTAGAATTCATTTGTACTGAATATCAACTTGCTAACATATTCACTAAACCATTAAATTCTGAAAGATTAGACTACATTATACATGATCTTGGTATGATTAATCATAAGTAAATATCCTACTGATCTTAATGTTTAATAATTTACTATACTTTACTTTATGGTTTCTAACTCACTGTTTCTAAGATTACTGCTTTATGCTCACGGTCTCACCATCAATACTTTATGCTCACGGTCTGTCAACTCACTGTCTCACCGTGATGACTACCAGTTTTCTCACCATGATGACTAGTTTTCATCACACCATAATGCCTACTCATGGTCTCACCGTGAAGATTATTTATATTATTATTTTAACCCGTATCGTGGTAATTTTTATTTCACCGCTATTTGATTTACCACTTTTATGTTTTTATGAAGTTTGACATTCCCAAATTATAAAACTTAAGGGTTTCATTTGACTCCTTACCCAAACTCTCTCATGAACCTTCTCTTCCCTCTCGCCCGAACCTTCAGTGAATGCCAAGGATGAAGCATCCATCTTCACCCGCGTCTAAGATGCACCGCTCTAAGAAATAGATGAAGATACCGAGGATAGCTCCCGAAGGACCTCTAAACCCAAACCTGGTAAGCCGTATAGTTGTACCTGAAAAAGAGGATTGCCCAGAGTGGTTGCTGTCTAGAAGATCATTAGTTTTGAATGTTTTAAGAGAACAAGGATGGATTCAATGGTTCACTGGACAGAATAGACCGATTTACCCGATATTGTTATGTCAATTCTATTAGTATGTGAAGTTTTCCCTTGAGTTTGGAGAAAGATTTATGGTGAAAACCTGTATAAATGGTCAGATGTGCTCTTTCTCTTCAAGGATGTGGGCTGCATGCCTAAGGATTCCACATTAAGGAGTTTGTGAAGATTACCAAATAGACCCTCCTCCAAAAACCGACATTTTTGACTTGGAGGATGCTATGGAAACCCTGACTGAAAATGACACCAAGCGAAGGGCCATAGCTGCTAATTTAGATGGGGAGACTAGACTTCTGTTAAAGTTTGTTCAGAATTTGATTAGCCCGAGAAAAGGATATTTTGCTGTGATGAAGTATTAGGATGTGTTCTTGGTTCACCTGTTGAAGAATGTCTATATGATCAACCTTTATAAGTATGTTATTAACCATATATGTGATATGATCAAAGTCACTTCCAAATCCACATCCTTGTTTTAATCAAGGATGATTTCAGCTATGTTAGTTGAAAAAGGGATGGTTGGACCAAATGGAGAAAAGTTAGGGGACTTTTATTTCTTCTTATCCTCTCCTATCATCAGAAAGATGAAGATTAGATGGAACCCCTACAAGAAAAAGTGGGTTGAGGATAATGATCAATTGTATAAAAAGTTTAATCCTGTTGTCTATCCAAGAAGGCCTAAAAATATATCTACTCCTAGTTTGGAACCAGATGATGTGGCTGAGTATTCAGAAGAAGAAGAAGAAGAGGAGGAAGTAACAGCTGAATTATCTCATAGAGAAGAAGCTAGAAGACCTAAAATGGAAACAACTCCTGTTGAAAAAGAAAGGACTATTGTCCCTGCTATTATCCCTGCTGAAATACCTCATGGAGAGGAAGTTGCTGTTAGTTTGAGAGAAGAGGAAGCTCCTACTTATAGTGTGGATGTAAATCCAAAAGCTCATCCTAATGCTGCAAGGAAAATGGTTTTTCTTGATTCAGAACAGCAAGCAACCTTAGAGGCAGATCCTGTTGAAGAGGATCTTTCTGTTTAGAAAGAATCAAGTATGAACCTCAACCAGTGGAACAATCAGTTCCTGAGATTATTCCCTCTGCTGAAGAGAGGATGGAAATTGCCTTTCGGCTGGCAAGGACTGAGTTTTCTAAAGATATTAGAGATGATCCTGTGGACTTTGATCATGTTCCTAAGCCTCAAGAATCTGGAAGGGAAGCACAATCTGAGGGGGGGGGGGGAACCTCAATACCTTGATATTATAGAAGCTTGATCTGCTGAATCTTCTAAACCTTCTGTCACATATTCTGTGTAAACTCGATATATATTACCTAACGTTTATGATGTAAATGAGTCACAGCAAGTGACTACAACTGGAATGGATCTTTCTTATCTGTTTCAACTAAAGTCTATAGCTCATACAGAACCAGAACCATAACCCCAACCTCAATCTGAATCAGAATCTGAGTCTGAAGATGACTTTGTACCTCAATTAGAATCTTAACCTCCGTCTTTACCTGCACCTTTACCCAAGAATCACTCCTTTGTGACTAAATATGATCTGAAAGTATTTGGGGAGACTTTGTTAGATGGAGTTGAGAAAATTGTATCCACTCAACCACGTCTAGTGACTCAGTTAAGTCAATAAGATGCAACAATTCTCTTGGAAAATATTATATTGCATATTCAACCAAGGATGATATAAGAAATTCAAGAAGTCAGAGTTGAGAATAAGCTGCTGAGTGATGATGTTGCAAATCTGAAAAAAAATGATAGTAAACTTGCAGAATGAGTTATCTTTGAGATTAGTGCATGCTCCTGTTTCTACCCCAGCACTAGTTGCTACTTCTCTTGAGCCGTCTGATTCCCTCCTTTCTAGGGAGATTGTGTCTCAAGTTCATCCATATCTACTTTATTTTGATAAGATGATTGGAAAAAGACACACCAAAATGTTGGAACGCATGAGGGAGCTTGTGGAGAATCTGAATAAGCTTACAGATGAATACACTGGATGCCTGCAAAAAGTTCTGAAACAGATCAAAGTTCTAACCGAAGCTGTCATGGCTTCTCCTAATTCTGGTCAGACCTCCACATCTTTTTTCGATGATTCTATGCTAAGATCCTTAATCAAAGAAGAACTTCAGAGTGCCTTCAGTGGCTTGGATCTATCTTCTTTGTCAGAAGTGATTAAGAACAGTGATAGAGCATTGGACTTGGTTAGGATTCATTCTAAGATATCCAATGATTCTCAACAAGAGATCACGAAGAAAATAGATTTTTATCTCTCCCAGATTTTCTCTAAAGGTGATATGACAGATCACTTTAGATATATTGTGGAAAATTTGAGAATCCCTCTGGTGACTCAAGCTTTTAAAACTCAAGTTCAGAAACTTACAGAGTTCACCAGATTGTTGGAAATATTTATGGAGAATAAGGATGATTTTGAAAAGGCTATGCAATATGGTGGTGAAATCGTTATTGATTTCATAAAATTTTTGAAGTCGTATCTTCATGTGCAGAGTACTGTTATAGTTTCTCCAGCTGCTGCACCCATTAGACCTGGTCTACCTACCTTAGCCTCAACTTCCATGACAGTTAGCCAAGCTCTTTCTTAGATCCGGCCAGTCATTCTTGACCAACCATAGCCTAGATCTTCTACTGCTCCTACTTTGGCTCCATCTGTTTTTGAAGGTCTACCCTTACCCTCTCTGTCTACCGCATCTATGCCTTCATCTACTTCAGCACCAGCTCCTGCTGCTGATAAAGGCAAGGAAAAGATGGATCCCTGAAGAGTCCAGGGACTATTTTCTTTTTGATGGGATGTCATTTCTTGTTTCCTATTTTAATTTCTATTGTATGATCTATTCTGAACCTTTTTTTTAATGAAGACTGCACTATTTCATTTCATTTTCTCTACTTTTTGATAATCCCAAAAGGGGGAGAAAAATACAAGTATAATTGGGGGAGAAAAACTACAAGTGCCAGTTCTATAATGTTTTTTTCTATTCTAATATACTAGTCTCTTTAATGCTACATTTCATTTATATTTTTCCTATATATGATTTGTGGTCATCAAAAAGGTGGAGATTGTTGGACTCCTCATGTGTTAATCATGTTTTAATGATCACACATTTTATTACTGTTAATTAATCTCAATCTTCATTTCACGTCTTGTTAATGCTCTTTAATCTCAATATTAACTACACATCATGTTTTAATGATAAAAAATCATATGGATGTTAATTACTCTCTTTATTATTTACAAGTCTTATGCATGATCACAAATCTCACATATATTATCAGGCCTTTATAATTATGTTTCAAGTTCTTTTACTCTCTAATGATTAAATTTAATCCATATTCTGCATATTACTTTCTAAGTCCAAATACAGATATTTGTCTAAGTATGGACACACTGTGATGGACTCACCGTGACCGAGACACCGTAACCGAGACACCGTGACCCAGACATTGTGACCCAGACACCGTGACCCAAACACCGTGACCCAGACACTGTGAAGGACATACCATGAAGCTCATACCCTAAATCTCATACCGTGAAGCTCATACCGTGAAGCACATACAATGAAGCACATACAGTGAAGACTATACCGTGAAGAAGAAAGTTTTTACTTAATCACTTTGACACCGTTTTTTAACTTTTTTCAGTATTATTTAAATAATGTTAAAGGTCATATTTGATGTTTTTAATGAAATTAATGTTATTTAATGATAGTTGTTGGCATGTCAGGAAACTGTATCTCGTACCTATGAAAAGGGAATCATTCCTACTACCAGAACTCGTGGAATATAAGGAAGATTAAGATACAATATAAGATATATAAGTGTGGTGTGCAAGTGTTAATATACAATAAGAAGAACTTACAAACACCCGAGAGCACTGTGCTGAACAAGAAGAACAATCTTGAACAAGAAGGAGATTGTAAGGCTTTCAAAGAACTCTTATGAAGGTAATCCAACACCACTTAAGAACACACGACGAATCGAGAGATCATTTTCATTCCTGTAGAATAAAATGACATTACTAAAAATAATTTTTGAAGAAAATTTTTTTGAAGAATAAAATGATATTAGTAAAAATTGAGTTATTATTTATTAGTAGTTTATAAATAAAATTATGTTGAGTTTAAATTATATATATATATATATCAATATGTAGTTAATTCTACATATATCAAAAAAATTTATGGATATGTTATATGGTTATATTTAAAAAATCATTGTTTGTATAGTTTTGGTGTTTCATATTACAAAATCTATCAAAAATAATTTTCACTTTTAAAAACTAATAACATTACATTATCCCTCATTTAATAAATTAAATCCTCATTATTTTAACATTATCATGGTATGAACTATTTTTCCACTTGAAAATATCTTTATTAAAAATTTAAATTGTAAAAAGGGTTTATAAAACATCCATTTGAAAAGAGAGAGAGGGAGGTAAATAAGTCATCACATAACTATGATTCAATGTAGGAAAGAATTATTGGTAAGTGAAAATATAGAAATGGAAGAAAAAAATATAAATACAAATAATAAAGTGTTATAGATAAATTTTTTCAGTGAAAGAAACTAACCAGAAAACCATAAATTTGTGACGGGTTAAAAGACCATCAATTAATCAAAAAATGAGCATAAAGTACAACATTTTTGTTTCATGATTTTTCCCTTGAGTTAAATAATTACATTAACATCTATAATATTAACATAAAGAAATATATTTTCATGGAAATAATAATTTCATTTTTTAATTAATGCTCATGGAAATATCATCTTTTTATTCCAATGATGAGTGTTATATATAAGATTTTATAATTTTTGAAACTAATGAATTATAACAGATCACATAATCCAAAATAAATAAAAAAATATTCCGTATATCATTAAAAATGACAAATTATTTCCATAATGTAAGTTAGTACTATAAATTAATTTATATTTATCTATAAAATTCAAAAAAAATAAAATACGTTTGACATTGATCAATCCTTAAATAAATACCCTAATATCCCAAACAACACCAACAACCTCCACATTAAATAAGTTCATAACCGAAAGGTTTTTCTCATAACCATTAACTTAAACCTCTCAAAACATAATATGATTCATCTCAAATAATCATGTATATTAAACCTAATGGGTATATATATCTCAACCCAATAAAAAATCTACCAAAATATCATTAACTACCTCAATATAAAAAAATATAGAATATTATAATATGTTTAACAAAATATCCTTAATCATGCTTAACTTCCACCATAAAAATATCTAAAAGTAATATGAATGATTTTAAATATACAATTAGAGTTATACATATCATCCCAATACACTTTATTTTTATCTCGATATTTAAAAAATATTAACTGTTATCAATCCCCCAATCACGTGTTTCCCAAAACATCACCTTATCACTAAATCACTTTTATATGTTATCAATTTCATTCAATATATAATTTCCATATTCTCCACACATAATACATAGAACAAAAAAAGGTGTAGTAGGATGTAATTTTTCCCTTCCATTATACATTTAATTTTTTTTACAGAAACTTACTACTTTATGCCTTACTTTTCCACACTTAAAACACATTTGAGTTACTTTGTGAGATTTAACTTGGTGATTCATCCTCATTTTTGACATGTAGGAATTTTAATATTCATTCCTTTATCACCTTTATCGGGTGAAAATACTTGAGATTTCATCCTAATGTTCTTTGAGGTAGTTAGGCAGTCATCAATGTTATAGTTATTAATTTTGTTTTTTGATAGATAGATTTGAATAATCAAATCATATCATACATGAGATCCCAAGATTCTTGGTACTGTATTTGAGAATTCATCACATTTTCCATCACATTGTTTTTTGACTCTGTCTCAACTATTATACCCATTTAAAATGAAAAAATTAATATTATGGGTAAGAACATTTAAGACATTAAACACACAAATGGGAAGCCAATAACCATAAAAGGGATAACTTATAAATGACATGTATTTAATAAATTAATTTATTTTTAAACATAAATCTATGTAATCCAATATATATTTCATATCATAGACTCTTATACAAATATGTTTCCATTAATAAAGGTTTATATATTACCTAGTGAATTTAAACAATCATATCCCCAAGGAGTGTCAAACTAGGTGTTTAGTAAGATCTGTTGTCAAGCTCTAGTTCCTGAATGAGTCTAGATCACTACAATGTTTTCAAGGTTGTCTACCCTAGGAACATTTGTTCTAATTCCATTTTAGAGATCCATGATTAACATACATGGATATTACATCATTTATTATGAATATTCAGTACATTAAAATAATACATGCATGAGGACTATAATAATTTATTGTGGTTAGAATCATGGAAACATGATCTTCTATCTTGGTGAAAGATCTTAAACATCTCCCATAAATATATCCACCTCTAGTAATTCTACCTAAAACCTTTCATTGCAACCTGGGTAAACGAAACATAAGAAAGGGGTGAGCTCAAATATTTTGTAAGGGTAAATAGGGGAGGTATGTGAACATATTCATGAGTATAAGGGTATAGGAACGTGATCATAAAAAATATAAGATCATACCCTGCATATCGACAATCATATAAATGAAACATGGAATAAATAATGGCAGTTTATAAGACATTAATCATAAGGAAAAAATAACATAGGCCAAGAAAGACTAAAATGGGAATG
The DNA here is from genome assembly GCA_963277665.1 of Viscum album. NCBI lineage: Eukaryota > Viridiplantae > Streptophyta > Magnoliopsida > Santalales > Viscaceae > Viscum > Viscum album. Next base: position 1,528,994,998 of record OY728131.1, on the reverse strand, counting down.
AAATATAGAATTGTGGTAGGCACATAAGCATATAATGATTTCTATAGTAACCAATGCATCACTAACAAGACTATACTAGTTGTGTGGGTTCACTCCCCATACCATATTGGTATTCATGGTTCAATCTCATAGACATATTAGTAGCAAGAGTCCACTCCTAATACCACATTGGTAGTCATGGTTCACTCCCATGGCCATATTAGTAGACAAGGTTCACTCCCAAAACCATCTAAGTTCGTATCCTGATATATAATTCATTACCCAATGCATCATAGGTACATATAGTTCCCACCCATATCATAATGAAATAATACATATATGTTCCACAAGATCATAAAAATTCATATCATAAACCATGATATAAAATGGGAATCATAAACGTGTAGTCATATCGTAACCTATGGAAATGATATAGGTTTCATATTAATTTCATCAATATAATAACATATGAAAAGGATTTTGATTCTTAAACATCATTCCATCAAAACATAATACATTCAGATAATGACTATGAATGTTATTCTTGAACTATAAAAAAGTATGTCATCATAGGTGGGAAAAAATTTGGAAGATAAATTTGAACAATAATTCTCCTTAAAAATCACTTTATAAAACATAAAATTGTTCGAAACCCATTTTTTTGAATCCCCAATGAAAACTTATAATTTAATCATGAAAATTATTCAAAATAATTCTCAATTAAAATATCATTTTTTTGTTGAAATAGTTTTCATTTCTTAAAATGCCACACAATTTTAAAAGAAAAACTTTTATTTTAAAATAACCTTGTAAGATTGTATGATAATCATCAAGTTAAAAAGGAATCATGAGTGTGTAAAAATATATTCATACCATATAAGTTAAAAAACATTCTTCTCGTACTTTTTTCATTAAAAGTAAAAAAGTACATTATTTGTAAAAAAAGAATGATTCCTGTAAAACTATGAAGTAAAAAGTCAAATTTGGTAAAATGAATTTAAACATAAATTGTGGAATATTAAACCATTTTTTTATTTTTTTTATAAAAAATGGACATGTTTGAAAAATATTCTCCAATGGAGACTTAAAATGAAATAATCCCAAATGTGGAAGAGATTGTGAAATCAATACTCATCACTTTTTAATCTATTGAATCATAGGATCCATGTAAGAAATAAAATTATAAAATTATAAAAATATTGAAATATCATAATATTTTGGATAATAATCATAAAATACATTCATGGTCAGTATATACACCACTTATAAGAAACAAGTAGTGTAGAAGACATATGTGTCACAAAAATAAAGGTGAGACATAAATCCTTTACGTTGTGTCTTGAATCTCTTAGTACTCGAACAAGATTTCTATATAATAAATATAAGTTTATTATAAGTATTTTAATGAATAATATTATTATATATAATATGAAATACGTTTTGATTATGAACTTATCTTAACCCATTCATTAATGATCCTTTGTTAAGGTTTCACTTCAGATAATTTTTGATTTGTTCTTCGCATGTGTCTTAATTTGTTATATCATTGGTCCTTATACTTATATCATGACTTGAAAATTTAAATCAGGATATAAATAAAATTTATATATATTATATTTTTTCTATAATAATATATAGTATAAATAATTATGAAATGGATTACACTATTCATAGTGAAGTTAAGCCGAAAGTATACATGAACATTGTTTTCGTTTTAATTATCATATTGAATGAAAGTAAATAAATGAAATATATATACATATTTATGTATATATATATAATTATAGTAGAATTATTAAATCATATATATCCTATATGTTCACTAAACCCATCCTTAATACATTCCATGTGGTGTGTGAAGGAATCACATCACTTGGATGGGGTGGTTGTCCACACTTCCCCTAATGAGATTGTTGTATTAACACCAAATGGAAATTAAAAAGGTATGAATTACAAAAAGTAATAAAGATTCGTAAAGACATAAAAAATATTATATATAACATATACTGATATAGTGTCTATCATAATGGACACCTTGATTGTTGGTAAAGGAGAAATAAACAATCATCATTTCGTGAGACATTAGTTTTCCATACAAAGAAATAGTATGTCATATATCCATTAGATAGAGGTGTGTGTAAGATAAATTATAAAACTTATCATAAGTCAAATATTATTATATTTAGGATACTATTTTTTCATAAAAAATGGAATAAAGAGAGTTTAGGGGGTGGAGAAAGAAAATAATGGAAAGGATCTTGAGAGAAGACGTTACCTATTAATCGGGTAACTCCTTTTGAATTGTTCCAAAAGGATTCCTTGAGTTTAGTTCATCCAATTTTAAGGAATAAATAATTAGTGGAGGTAATTTTTTAGGAGAAATGAGTAGTTTATTTTGGAAGAAAAAGGTTTTTGAGGTGTGACTAAAAGATAATGAGATGTTCCCTTTTGTATGAGGGAGGAGGGCCATTTTAGGAAACTCCAAACTATTAATTTATTATAAATTAATTTTCAATTTAAATTGCTAAAAATTAAATTATTTAGAATTTTAGAAGATAAGGGTTATAAATTAAATTAATTTTATATATTTTTAGGTCACAAAATTAACCTTCTGTTTTGGATTTAACCCTTTGTTAAACTATTTAACTATTACCGTGACAAGTTGTATTTTTACACTATATGGTTAATATATTTACTATAATATGAATAAAGAACCCAAAATGAAACATTTATGACATATATAACATTATCCTAGTCATTTGGAAGAAATATATATTTTTAAGAATTGTTTTATCCTTTAATAAAATATTTTTCATTTTAAAATCTCATTTATGTCATATTCGACACTATTTATTACTTGACATTCAATAAAATCATAAATACATTATTACATAAAATAAAACTACATTGAATAATCCATGACATGTCATATTAATCCAAAAAATATGTGTATGGCATAAAATTTCTAAAATGATATTTATTTTAATATTATTAATACCATTTATTTGATTCTTCCTTCAATAAATCTATTTCTACATCATCATTGTGTCACAATTAAATTTAGTTATTTAATGTCTAAATATGATATATAAATTATCAGGATTTACATAATTTTATTATCATTATAATTAATATTTATTGTTTAATTTATCTTATACATGACCCTATATTAAAAATTATTTAGTTATTAAAATTTTATTGGGAAATTTTTAAATCTTCTTCAAATATAATATAATTAATGTCCTATTATAACCAACGTTTCTTAAAAAGGATAATATTTTAGAAACAAGGTTCATTTTTGTTGAAAACCACCCATCCAATGAAATTATGACAAGTGTTAGGGTAATTTTATAATACTATAATATCATGTTTACCCTTATTTACATGATTTACCTGTTAACCATGGTAAATAAAATTCAAAAGTTACTATTCATCAAAAAATAATGTTGATCCTATTAGACCAAAATTTTCATAATTATTAAAACAATATATATACTTTTTTTGAAATTAAAATCACATAAGCAGTAATATTAAGTTTAATACTAATCCCCTAGAAGTGACCAGAATAAGGGTAAAAAACGTTTAAATGTTCAATAAGTTTTTATATCAAATTATATTATAAAAATTGTTCTAATGAACTAAATTTTATTAATACATGTTTTAATGATCTATTTTTACTTTAAAATAAAATAAATAATAATTATTATTTAATGGAAAAATATAGTTTTTAACTACAATGGAATATTTTTTCACTATTGATCAAAAAATGAATATTTTCAAAAAATACCAAAAATTCATCCTAAGATAATTTTGATATTATGAATTAAAAAAAATATATTATCAAAATCAATATATACTAGTGTCTAGAATTAATTTTACTATTTTTCATAAAAGACATGAAATGTTTTTCATTTGATAAAATAGTAGTCGTACACATATAAAGACACTAATTTAAATTATATTTTTCAGGATAAAAACCATTATAAATAATATTTAAAAATTAGTTATTATTATTCATATTACATTTTTAATGTCTAGGTTATATGTATATTATTTAAATAATTATAATAGTAAAGTGTTGTTTTTCAGAAAATCGGTGTTGCGTGTAACGCAAGAAAAGACAGTTTTGCATATAGTAGAAGCTTCGCTTGCTTTTTTGTATATCATAATCCAAACATAAAACTTTTATATGAAAAATAAAATATATATTCAGTGTTTTGTCATGTGAAAATATCAAAACATTAAATTAATTTGAGAAAATAATTTCACAAAATCTTATGTTGTTAGATTCTACCCCCCTTAAAATGAATTTCACCCTCAAAATTTATTTGGATTATAAAAGGATAAATACATTAATGTTTCTTTCATAGAAACCCACAATTTAAAAATTAAGTCTAGAACTTCATTTTAAAAATAAAATTATGAAAATAAAAGTTTCCCAAAATAAATTATGACTAGGTCTCCACATAGGAGAATATATGAGAAGATTTGGGCATGGGGAAAAGGAATAAATAGATATTGATAAATATCACTTATAATAAGAATTTGGGTGGTCCATAAAATGATTAAAATCACAAAACCATAAACTAAAGAAACATGAAATATGTTGTTGATATCATCGAAATGATGATAACATGAAAACCATTTACATCACCATACCTTTTTCTAATGTTGAAGAATTTTTAAGAGAATCATAACTTCACCCTTTGTTGTTCTATGATCAATTTCTACTATATCTCTTATTCCCAGAATTGAAATTGAATTTTTCATTCTGGAAGTGTTTGAAAATCAAGATAAGAGATGTTGGTCAGTCTATCTATATTTAAAAAAATGGTTAGGAGACATTATAAAATATGTATAAATCTACCTATGGCGAGGTAATACATTAATCTAACAAAATTATATGAATTTTAACTTAAACCTTCCATAAATGGACAATCCTATATTCATTATAAAAGTTTAAAATCCAAAAAATTAGAAATAAATGCATTAAATAGGATTAACAATTATCTCCCATTTATTATAATAAAGTTCATGGTTATCACATTCCAAACATGTGAATTCCTTAATAATTTATTCTCTTAAAACGTGGAAATAATCATAATTATCATATATCCTTGAAAACATGCATGTTTCGTTTTTCTTAAGTACAAAAATAGGTAAAATTCATCAATGATAGCATAAACCACATGTCAATAAATCCTAGTATCATCAAAATTACTTATTCAAATCCAACATATCTTTATCCAAATATCATTATCTCAACATCATTCTCATATTAAAGGTTATCTATCCCTTAAACATGTATTTATCCAAAAAAAAATATAACCTTATTACCTCAATCACTTTTCATGGTTATTAGTACCATTCAAGAATATTATCTTAAATCCTTAGGTAAATAGTAAAATAGACCAATAGATATATGTTTAATTATTCCTTAATACTATAAAAGTAATTCTACACCATTATTCATGAATTCCAATACATAAACACTCAATCATTCAAAAACATCCTTATCTTACTCCACATATCCAATAGATATCAAATTATATTTTTCTTATCCTTTATCCTTAAGAAATTTTTGATCTCTATTATCATCGATAACCCTTGTATTAGGGTACTGGTTAGTATAATTATCCTTCTCTATAAACTTTTATCACTAAAGTGGGGGAGGTGCATTCTATGTGGCATTCTCTCTATTCTCATTATTAGCTAACTTCTTCCCATCACTTTGGCACTCAAATATCTGATTAACTTCATTTAAACACTTAAAACATATATTTTACCGCATAATGAAATTTCATACATGCTTATTCCCACACATAGATCATAAAGTAATGTTCTTGCTCTTATATCAATGGTTTTTAGAGTATCTTTTCAACTCCATTTTCCTATTCTTGTCAAAACCATGCAATTGGTACGTGACTCAAACCTCTATTTAGACCTTGATTGTAAAATGCACAATCTCTTAATAGCTACTAAAATATATTATGGATAATTTTTGTCTGATACTTAAATTTAAGACACTAAATAATCTATCATCTTTACTTTCTGACTGGATGATAATTCTAGAAGCATACCTCACAAGTCTTGTGAAATTGGCTTCATAGGTTCCAATAGATTCATCATCCCATTGCTTTAACTCGAGAAACTACTTTTTGATTTTTGTATATAGAATGCTAGGAAAGAACATATTTAATAATAAGTTATTGAACTCATCCTAATACATAAAATCAATTTCTTCATTCTACCTCATATTCATTATTAGAGTCTACCACGGGTCTGCTTCACCTTCAAACCGATAAATAGCCAAAATAACATTTTCATGTTTTGAACATTAGATAACAGAGAATATCTTTTCAGTGGTACCAATCCATTGTTCAAAAGAATGTTTATTAGAATACCTACTAATAGATCGCAGATGTTTTTTCATTAAGGAATCAATAAAATGTTTTTCCCTCTGTTGCTCATTAAAAAGTCCAACATGATTCACATCTTGAGAAAGTTGGGTGAGCATAACAATGACATTTTTTATTTCAACTCCCATGTAATTTGGTTTCTATGAAGTATTGTAATTTAATTTTCCAAAACAATTACAATTCACATGGTTCCTTTCGGTTCCATCCATTGACTAAAAATAGAAGAATAGTGTGAGAATTACATATCATAGTAGAAATCCGTATAGTAATCAAATATTTACTTTTGGGATTTCTAAATCATGACACCTTCCTTAATATATGACACCCTAGGTTCATCCTTGGTTATTCATATCCAACTTTAATCTAAATAACATATTATTTTTTATGAAGATTTAGTGAATTTCAAAAGAATATCCCCTGTGAATGTCAAGCCAGGTGTGGAGTAAGTATAATTTTCAGGAAATAGATTACCCCATGTTAGGCCATGAACATATTGTCGGCGTTCTTACCCTTAGGTACATGTTTTCCAGAGCCACTCCATATCGTAGTATCCATACATGGATATATTGCTAAGAAACCACTCACTATACCCTTTAACGAAATTCCATTACATTTTCCTAAACATTGACTCATCCTTATACTTATCCTTAGATTCATCTAAAGACATATACTTAGAAATATACCTAGAAGTCCCACTAAAGTTTCCCATACTAGTTTTCAAAGGATGACTAAACCATTCTTCTGATATCAACTATAGATACATAGGCTTAACATACATGGATATTAGATCATTTTAGATGAATATTTATTACATTTCAATAATACATGCATGATGACCATAATAGTTTAGCATTTTTGGAAACATAGAAACAAAATATTTTAACCTAGTGAATGATCTTAAAATTATCCCATAATGATCTCCACGTTTAGTACTTATACCTATAATATTTCTTCATAAACAGAGAAAAGAAAAAAAGAAGAAAGGGGTGAGCTCAAATGCTCAGTAAGGGTAAACAAGGGAGATATGTAAGCATAATCATTAGCATAAGGGCATGAGAACATAATCCTAAAAATATAATATCAGACCCTTCATATCAAATATCATATACTTGATACATGACATAAATAATGGTAGTTCATAAGAGATGAATCATATGGAAATAAATAACATAGGCCAATAAAGACTAACATAATAATAAAAAATGTAATTTTGGCAGACACATAAGCATATAATGATTTCCATAGTAGCCAATGCATCACTACCTTATCCATATTAGTAGTATGTGTTCACTCCCAATTCCATCTTGGTTGTCATGGTTCAATCCTAAGGCCATACTAGTAGAATAATATCATTTATCATACTATCTTAGTATTCATGGTTCACTCTAATGTGCATCTTAGTGTCAAGGATCACTCCAGAGACCATATTTGTCTATATCATTAGATGTTAATCTATACCCAATGCATTAAAGAGAGAGATAGGTCCCAACCATCTCATAATGAAACCATACATATATGTGCCACAATATCATAAACTATCATATCATAACACATGAAATAAAATTGGAATCATAAATGTGCAATCATATCATAGCCTTTGGAAAAGATAAAGGTTTCATAATCATTTCATCAAAAGCATAACCCATGATAAGAAGTGGGTTTATTAAACTTCATTACATAAAAACATAAACCATTTGGAGAAAGAATATGAATTTTATTCAGGAACTATACAAAATTATGTCATCATAAGTGGGGAAGAATTTTAAAAGATCACATGGAACATTAATTTTCATTAAAAGTTCATTTTTAAAACATAAAAAAATTTCATAACCCTTTTCTTTGAATCCAATTTGAAAACATATATAGTAATCATGAAAATAATTTAAAATATTTCTTGATGAAATATCTTTTATTTGGTTAAATAGTTTTATTTTTATAAAATATAACACAATTTTATATGAAAACATTTTATTTTAAAATATACTTGTAATCCTATAGTGGAAGTTTCAAGGTAATAAGGCTCCATTAAAGCATAAAAATCAGTTCATTCAGTATAATTTATGAAAACATTCTTCTTGAACTTTCTCATGGATAGTAAAAATGTACCTCATTTGGAAAATGGAAGAAAGATTCCATTAAAAACGTGAAGTAAAAGGTTAAATATGGGTAAAAATTAATTTAAAAATTTTATAAGAGAATAGAAAATAAAATTTTAGATAATTCTTAGAAAACATGGATACGGTTGATAAATATTCCCAAATAGAGACTTAAAATTAATAAATCCCAAACATGGAAGATATTGTGAAATCAATACTCATCACTTTATAATAAATTGAATCGTATGACCCATGTAAGAAAAAAAATTACAAGGATAAGTAAATATCATAATCTTCTAAATAATACTATTAAAATAAATCATGGTTATTATATTCACCACTAAGAAAAAACACATAGTGTATAAGACAAGTGTCTCACAACAATAAAGGTGAGACATAAATCTCTTACCTTGTGTCTTGAATCTCTTTGTACTCAAACATGATTATTATATAATAAATATAAGTTTATTATAAATATTTTACATAAGAATATTATTATATATATTACATCATATTTTTTGTTATGATCTTATATTACCCACTTGTTAACGATCCTATGGTAAGGTTTCACTTTGGGTGATATTCTCTTTGTTCTTCGCATGTTTCTTAATTTGTTATATCATTTGTCCTTATGCTTATATCATGATTTCAGAATTTAAATACTGATATAAATATAATTTAAATCAATTATATTTATATTATAATAATCTATAGTATAAATAAGTATGAAATAGAATACACCGTTCATGGAGATGGTAATCCATGCATACGCATGAACGATGTTTCTGTTTTAATTATTGTATTGAAAGAAAGTATGTAAATGAAATATGTATATATATTTATCTGTATATATATATATAATTATTACATTAGAATTATTATATCATATATATCATATACATTCACAAAAACCATCCTTAATACATTCCACGTGGTGTGTTAATGAATCACATCGATTCGAGGGGGTGATAGTCCACTCATCCTCAAACAAGATTATTGTATAAACACAAAATGAAAATGAAAATATTTTTGTGTTATAAAAAGGAATAAATAATATTAAGTAATTAATAAATATTATATATAACATATATACAAATATTTTCCTTCATAATGGCCACCATGATTGGTGGTAAAGGAAAATAGAACATTCATCGTTACGTGAGGCAGTAGTTTTCTGTACACAAAACCAACAAGTTTGATATCTATTAGATGGAGGTGTGTGTAAGTTTAGAAAAAAAATTATCATAAAGACCAACTAGTATATTTATTATACAGGTTTTTTCCTAAAATAATTGAATAAATATTTTTTAGGGGTGGAGAAGGAATATAAAGGAAAGAAGCTTAAGAGAAGACGTTGCCTCTCAATTGGGCAACTTCTTTTGTATTTTGACAAAAGGCTTCCTTGAGATGAAACATTCCCAAGGGAAGGCTAATATATTTAAGGGAGGGATGTTGGTGGGATAAATGGGCAGGGTTTGGCTGAACCTAAAGGCTTTAGAGCTGTGAATAAAAGATAAAGAGATGTTCTCTTTATAAGAGGGAGGAGGGGAATTATAGGAAATTAAAAAACTATTAATTTATTTTAAATTGATTTTAGATTTTAATTATCACAAAAGTGTGTTATTTATATGTTTATATTTTCAAGGGTATAAATCCTTTTATCCAATTAATTTTAGATATGTTTAAGTCACAAAAATAACATTATCTTTTTTGCTTTAACACTTAGTTAAACAACTTAACTCTTACCGTGACAAATTTTCTTTTTTACACTATAGGGTGAATATAGTTACTATAAAATGAAGAAAACCCTAATTGGATAATTTAGTTATTTTAGCGAAATATATTTATTTTTATGATCTTTAATCATTTCTTAAAATATTATTTATTTTAAAATATCAATTATGTTAAATTTGACACTATTTATTACTTAACTTTTTAAAAAACCAAAACACCTTTATTCCTTAAAAAAAAAAAATCCATAACATTTCATAGTCATACAAAAAAATTATGGATAACATAATATTTCTCAAATGTTATTTAATTTAATACTATTAATATCATTTATTTAATTCTTACATTAATAAATCTAATACTAATCATCATTGTGTCATAGTTAAATTTAATTATTTAATATCTAAAAATTATAAATAAATTATCTTGATTTAGATATTTTTTTATATTCTTACTGAATATATTTAGTGTAATTTATCTTTTCTATAACCCTAAATTAAAAATTATTTAGTTATTAAAATTTGAATATGACATTTTAACTCTTCTTTAAATAAAATATAACAAATGTGCCAATCTAACACAAGTGGGATAAAAATAATCATATTTAAAAAATAAATTTTATTTTGGTTGAAACCCACTCATCCAATGAAATTAAGAAAGGTGTTTGGGTAATTTAATAATACTATAATATTAATTTTACCCTTATTTACCTGATTTACCCTTTAACCGTGGTAAATAAAATTCAAAAGTTACTATTCATAACAAATTATTTTTATCAGATTAGATAAAATATTTATTACTTATTACAACCATTTATATACATTTTTTTAAATTCAATTCACCAAAGAGGTAAAATTACGTTAAATGGTAATCCCACAGATGTGACTAAAAGGCATGTAAAAGTGACGTTCAAAAGTTCAATAATTTTTTTATATCTAATTCTATTATAAAATTGATTCAAATGACCTAAATTGTATTAATAAATTTATTATTGATCTATTTTGACATTAAAATCAATTAAAAAAAGTAATTATTATTTAAATGAAAAACACAATTTTTAACTATGATGCGGTATTTTTCACTATTCATCAAAAATTTAATCTTTTCAGAAAAATACCAAAAATTCACCATTATATAATTTAGATATTATTATTTCAAAAATATTGTTTATTTAATCAAAATAAATATCAATGAGGGTTTAAAATTAGTTTTTTATTTTTCATAGCAGAACATGAAAAGCAGTTCATTTGAGAAAATATTAGTTTTAAACATATAAAGACTTTACTTGATATTATATTTTTAATTATGAAAAACATTATAATTAATATTTAAAAAAAGTGATTACTATTCATATGAGATGTTTAATTATTAGGTTATAACGATCTTATTTAAATAATTATAATAGTAAAGTGTCGTTTTGTAGAAATTTGTTGTTTCTTGTAATGAAAGACAAGTCAGTGTTGCATGTAGTGAAATATTCCCTTACTATTGTGTATAAAATATTCCAAACATAGTGATTTTATATAATAAAAAATATATTTTAAGTGTTGTGGTAAGTGAAAATATCCAAAGAAAAAATTAATTGAAAAAAATTAATTTACAAAATCTCAGGGTCTTATAGCCACATCCACTAGTAGTTTTGAAACATTGTGTTATTTTATTTGAAACCAACTAATATATACTTTACCAAAACATAAGGATGTTTTAATATACTTAGTATTATCCCAATGGATTTATCTAGAGTTTTTTAATCATAATCTCAAAAAACTGAACTTTCCTTTGATACCAACTATGATGCCCGTTTTCTTTATTACACATTAATTCATGATCTATTACATATGAATACAGATAATAAAACCAAGAATACCGAGAATAATAGTGTAATTAGGTAATTATGTACATTACATTATAACTTATAATAGGGTTGGAACATCAGTTTTACTAAAATCATTAATAACAAGCTCATAATATTCCATCATTATTATAACTGCATGGGATGACTAGGGCACATACATAAGAAAGGGGTGACCAATATATCCCATCAAGGGAATTAAAAAATCATTATTAGAGGAAATTATTACATGTTTTCAACAGTAATTTCAATGGGATATAAATGGAGTGGTAATCACAAACATGAACAATGAGGCATGATATAACATGATAACATAAAGGATACATGGGAATGTGGAAAAAACTTTAAAAATGAAATCATAAGCATAATTATAGGATAAAAAACAAGAAATCAGAACATAATGATCTTAGGATAACCACCCGTGCACCATACATGGAATCTAATGAGAGTAAAAAAATCACCCAATGTATTAGAGCACTATCTGGGTGCACACATCCTAATCATATCATGTACATTCAAAAGTGTGCCACATAGATTATATAACATAAGAATACATTTATTCAAATTTAAACCCAATATTATGTATTGTGGTTTAAATACATGGAATTACCGAATAATTAATTTATAGATACAACTAGGTGAACACCCTTGAGTGAAAAAGGTAATGGCATATACCTCAAAAATGTATGTCATGGAAAATCATGGTGACATTTCGGTAGTGTAATGATGAAACCAAAATATTCATAAATTTATTCAATTAGAGAGAAAACGTATCTCATCACATAAAAGTAAAAATGATAGTATAATGGATATTTAAGAACATATTTCATCTTTATAATTTTGTAATTAATATGGCTAAGACAAAGTGGGATCTTGAATAAAAACTCATCATGGAAAAATCACAAGATAATTTCGTCGGTGTAATGAGTGTACATAATGGATCATGGGAAGGATTAATGAGAGTGAAAGGGGTCACACATCACATTGAAATCATAAGGGTATTCAGTGGAATTTGTTAGAGGATATCCTATAAATAGTTATTGGAATAAAAATTATATTACATAAATAAGGTTTTTGAATAATGATAGAACATGGAGGAGATGAATCAAAGAATTGAAAGTCTGGAGTCTAGTCTGTAATAGAATAGAAGTAACTTGATGTTTGAGGAGCTCTCAGAATAGAATAACTCATGGTCCAAGATGATTCTTAAGTAGGAATGTGTGGAACAAAAAAGATCCGGGATTAAGTGGCTGCATGAGGGTGATAGGAACTCAGACTTCTTCCATGCTTTCTTGAAGGAAAAAGGGAATCCAATGAAACCAAACATTATTCTTGATAACGGTTCATATATAGATGACAGAGATGTGGTAGGAGCATGGAGAATACATTTTAAGGGATCTCTTGGCTGGACCTAAACAAAGGATGTCCATGGGGTACACTAGTGGGAATGCGACCATTTGGGATGCAGTGGCCTCCTATGTTTCTAACAGGGACAATGAATGTTTAGAAATGACTCCAGATGGGGATTAAATTCACTTGGACATAATGAATCTAAACCCAGAGAGTGCCGCTGGCCCTGACGGCTTCCCTGGTTCTTTTTATAGGGATTCTTGGGAGGTGGTGAAGGGTGACATCACTACTGTTGTTCATGACTTCTTTCTAGGGGGGGGGGGGTAGCCTTCTGAGGGTTTCCTATTCCATAACCATAGTTCTCATTCCAAAGGTTAGATATCCCTCTTCTCTCTCACACTACAGACTGGTGAGTATGTGCAACTTCCCCTATAAGATCCTAGCTAGTAACATCAACTTGAGTATATCCAAATTTCTTCATTGTTAGACTTCCATTGAACAACATGGGTCTGTTAAAGACCAATCAATCCAAGGGGCTATTGGAATGGTTCAGGATATTTTGAGAGATATTAACACAAAAAACCCATGGATCGAACATGGATATAAAATTAGATATAAATAAATCCTATGACAAGATGGAGTGGGGCTTCATTAACAGAGTGCATACAATAATGGGTTTCTCTTGTAAGGCCCTGGATCTCATATTTAGGTGTTTCAGCTCCTCTTATATGGATGTATCGGTCATGGGAAAGACCTATGGATTTTTCAAGGATAAATGAGGGATTCGGTAGGGGGCCCCTATCTATCCTAGTATTATCATTCTTTCACAGGACCCGCTTAGTCATCTCATTAGCAGGGGCCTATCTATTGGTTACTTACTTCCTGATCGCATGAAATTAAACATTCCTTCTATCTCCCACATGTTGTTCACAGATGATAATATGATCATTATTAATGGTTACAAGAGATTGGTGAATGGCATGAAGAGAATTACTGTTGACTATTGATTTTTAAGTGGACAAGTTATTAATAATTCCAAAAGTAGTCTTTACATCTCTAATTAGTGTCCACCTGGTAGGGACTCTTCGCTTTACACAAGTCTTAACATGCAACGCGGGTACTTTCCCATGGATTACCCCATAGCTCCTAAATCTTCAAGGAGGCTCTGGATTCGTGACTTTGATCATACTGTAATCAGGACCACTGGTAGGGTTCTCAACTAGAAGAACCGATTCCTTTCATTTGGGGGTGAATTACATTGGTTAATAGTGTGATGACAACTATACCCATCCATGAATTGGCCTCCACATTTAATCGTAAATGCGTCATTAGAACTGTTGATAGGATATTTTCTTGTTTTGTGAGGGATTCTATTTCTATAGGGAAGTGTCTCTAGGTTGTGTGGCAATTAATGGAAAAGACCATACAAGAAGGGGGTGATGATGTCAAGAGTTTAGACTCCACGCTTCATTGTATGTATGCCAAGATTTCATGGGAAGTGATTGAAGGGAAAACCCTTTGGGGAAAGTCGATGTCTCACTGATGAGTGGGTGATGAGGAGCACACTGGAAGTACTACATCCCCTTTCTGGTCCAACATCTATCCCCTCATACGAACCCTTATACAGATCTCATGATGGATTGTGGGGGAAGGAAACATTCTGTTTTGGAAACATAATTGGTCTAGCTCTGTTACTGGATTTCCAGGTTGCCTGGCCCCTTGATCTCCTTTATGGAAGCCATCCTTCACCCACTAATTATCAAGGAAGTGATGGATACAAAACATCAGGAGATTTTAGAGACTGTTTCTATTAACTCAGACCCTATCACTTGTTTTTTCACCGCGTCCTCCTTGGAGTGATTCTCTACCAAGGAATATCGCAAGATCTTGGTTTCTCTGAGCCATCATGACAACTGGAATACCACAGTTGGGTGAAAATAGATCCCTTCAAAATATAATTTTCTATCATGGAGGATCAAGGATAATGATGTGGCCCTAGATGATCTTGTTAAGAAGGCAAGAATCACTCTGGTCTCCAGATGCCACTGTTGCTATAGTCCGAGGGAGGAGAGCACTGCACACTTATTTTTTGAAAGCGATTGGGCCCATGATGGTTGGTCTCTATTTGGAAACCTCATGACATTTTCCTCAAGTTTTCATGAGAAACACATCTTTCCTGGATAGATGGTATCCCTAGTTGGATCTTACGGACATGTAGAGGGGGGTGTGCTACATGATCTTCAGTGCTAGGATCTAGTGTATATGGAAAGATAAGAACCAAGATCGATTTGAAGGGGATCTATATATAGCAAGGCCATAGTTGTGCGCTCACGATACCTACTTGCGGACCTAGTTACGCTTATCCGTAGATGGCGGGAGGATCCTTTATTGAAGCTGCTTTAGGTGAGTGAACTCTTGGATAAATCCTCACATAACAGGCCACATGTACAATGGATATGATGGTGGCCTCCAGTATCAAGATACAAGCTCAATTCAGATGGCTCATATCAGCTAGGAGAAATGAAAGGTGGAGGTGTGGTTCGAGACATGTGGGGCAGTGTTGTGATGGATTTTAATGCAACTTATGAGAATGGTTCCCCACTCCAGGTAGAGGCCAAAGCATAGATTACAGTGATTTCTCTTTCCATGTAGACAAACATCATGATCACCCTAGCTAAGACTGATTCCTTGATTCTTCATAACTCTCTCAATGGAAAGGGTCACATACCCTGGTCAATTTCATACACAGTTAGATACTACCTTGCCCTTCATCCAAAATATCATAACGACTCATACATGGCATAAGGGGAACAAATTTGCAGATCATCTTACATTTATTGAGAACTCAGGCCCTAACATCACTTTCATTACTTCAATTAACCTATTTAAAACTGATAGAGTTAACTTGAGTAGAGGATATGAACTTGGTTTACATTACTTCCATCCACCTATTCCTGTGGTCCTCGTGTATGTTTCTTGTAGCTCATTTCCTATTTCTTGTTTTGTTTCTCATCTCCTTTTCATGTGTATTTGTTTTTCTTCTTGAATATAAATTTAATGATGGATGGTCGATGAATAAAGTGGAAATATAGAGAGAGGATCCCTTACTAAATTTCATTATAGTAAAGGATTAGGCATATGATATAGTGATAGGGGATAAATGATCTATAATTGTTAATAAATCAATTGGAAAGTATAAGGCTCTTTGTAAATTCATGACTACATAACCAACATAGATTCAAAACAACAATTACAAAGATGGTTCATGAATGGAAAAGAATAGAGGGAAATTTCTTACTAGATTTAGGCCTTGTGAAATCTTTGGTAAAGGTTATAACAAGAGATAAATAAATAATATATAATTATAAGAAAATCAAGTGGAATGTAAAGGGAAATTTTTAAAGTCATAAAAACATAATAAATTGATATTCAAAATGCAAAATACAAATAAGGTGCTTGAATGAAAAATAAGGGAGAGAGGTCCCTTACATTGAGGGGCTGATTCCAAAAGAATTAGAGGAGTTTATTGGGATCTTGGGGAACCCTGAGAGGACTCAATTGAAAGGAGTAAAGATTATAAACTTTACCAAAGGTGTTTTAGTGGAGATGAATGAGAGATTGGGTGGTTTTATATTAGAAAATATAGTGGAGTTCTTTATTGTTTTCCAAACATAGGTTTTGGACTATATATAATCATGTAATCAATACCACAAGCTTGGAAATTGTTTTTCCAATGTTTTCTACAAAAGAGAATTAGTTTCAAATTTTTTATATGTTCAATGGACTATTTCAGTAAATTATTAAACATGGTTATATGAAACTGAGTTATGTTCATAAATAATTGATTGTAAAACCTTAAAATATAATATATATTTTAAAGGATTCGAAAAGGAATTACTAAATTAATAAACTAACCTCAAAAACAAATTATTTTAAATAGGATGAATATATATGGTCTTGGATACCATTTATTGGATATATTACATTTGTTTTTTGTCTTTATTATTTAATAATACACACAGTTAAAATTAGTGGTTTTAACTTAAAAAGTTCTCTGACCATTATAAAAATTTCTTTTTCACATCATAAAATTATATTATAATTTATATTTAATATATAATATTTATATTTAATATTAATTAAAATTTTATCCATTTAAAAATTTATTTAATTAATCAAAAAGTGTGTATTTATTAAAACTATATCTTCCCCAACTACAATTTATGTTTCCATGAATCAAGAATACTTTTTTTATCAAAATCATCATTTAATCATTTATAAAGTAAAAAATATATATAATAACTATTTAATTTAAAATGAAACATAAACATTCATACTCTTCACTTTAATTTTTTTCTCCCTTGTTATGTTATTTTTACCATTAATTAAACTATTTTTCTTTTACCGTTGTAATAAATATTTACTACAGTTACCATTCAAATTGTCTAAAAATTAAGTTGAAATTTTTGTCTAATATTAATTATGATGAATAAAAATATTGAATCAATTTTATCAATATCAATTCATATAGGTGGATTTATTTAGTTTAACATAAAACCTACAAGCATGATGGAAGTCATTTTTCTTAAAAAATTAAAATTTCAAGGAAAAGCTGATTTTAATTTAAATCAATAACTTGTAACCCTAATTACATAAACATAAATTTATACATATATATATGTAATTTAAAAATTTTATTTATATCATTCATATTTTGGGATTATTGTAATTAATCATAATAGATAAACACTATTCATTTTCAAACAGTTTTGAGAAAAATGAATTTTTAAGCCCAAAAATTAACTTATTATAAAATATATTATAAAAATGATTAAAATTTAATTAATTGTACTAAATATAACTCAATAATTATTATTTTAAATTTAAGTAAAATTAAAATAATATAGTGACTTTTAAATAACCTTATTTATTAAAATAAATAAAGAGTTTACAAAAAAATGAGTATTTTAACTATTCATTAAAAAATCAATATTTCCCAAAAAATACCATGATTTCACCACATGTTATTCTTAATATATTTATATCATAATTTATTTTAATTTTATAATAAAATCTATAAATCTGTTATAAAATAATTATAATAGTTTTTTATAACAAGAAATAAAAATCAATTTTCATGAAAACATATTTTGAAGAATAAAATGACTTTATTAAAAATTGAGTGATTATTTAATAAAAATTTATAAATAAATTTATGTTTATTAGTATATTTATATATATTTCATATTTTATTTTATCCTTTTCATATTTGAAAATGTAATGCATAAGTTATAACAATCATATTTAATTAATCATTGTTTGTTTGGGTTCAGTGTTATATATCACACACACTATCGAACATAATCACCACTTATATAAACACTGTAAATTACATATTATCATCATAAACATTAATTTATTTAATTATTATTTTTCAATTTTACAAGTTTCACTCCAATGAAAAAGTTTCTGCAAATAATTTGGAATTTTTTAATCTTTAAAAATTATTTTCAAAGTGAAAAGAGTATTTTCCTCCAGCTTGTTTTTACTGATACTTTATTTTATTATTATTAATAAAAAACAAATATACCTCATTTTAACTAGACTAAAAAGAGAATATTTTGTAATGATACAATCCCTATCCTTCTACTGGATTGTTTGCAATCAATTTGAAAAGGGAAATAATTGTCAATCATTTTCTTGATTAATTTTGTATTCATTAACTTTCCATTCAAAAATTTACTTTTATGTGATAATTATATATTAAATTTATATGAAAAATTCATTTTCATTTTATCATGGATAATATTATTTATAAAACTGTTTACCATTTTAACATATGGTTTTTTATATGAATGTTATTTGATTGACTGGGGAAAATATTAATAAATCATTAATCTTTACTCAATAGGGATATTTATTAATAGAGAATATTTTTTAAGATTTTAATTCATCATTAAATATATAAGGAATTCATTGGAGATAAAGTAATGGGTGGATCCCAGTTATATATATTCTCTCTAGGCAGAACAAATCTCATGAGACTAATCTACAGGCTAACATTAAAAGGGTTTCTGGTGTATATTGACCCATTAATTAAACTATCTTCATTTAAGGTATTGAAATTATAGATATCATGATGTATGGTATCATTTCACTTGTTAATAATCATTTCCTTCTTTGATAATTAGTTTCATATTTTCCATCATATTTCTTCATTGATATTACCCATGGATCTATTTCATACTCATGTTATTGATTAAATGGAATGTGTTTTTATTTTTTTACCTCTCGTAATTGAATTTTCCTTATTGATTCATGCTAGAATCTACTATATATTTCCTTACTAAGAATCAGATTCCACCATTTTTTCCTTCCTCAGGATATGAAGAAGGACTATTTTAATGATTTCAAGGATGAAAAATATTTACATTAACAAGGTTTTTAAATTTATGTTTTCAAATGTAATGTGAGGTTTATGTATGTATATTGTTTTCCATGACTACTAAACTATTATATCCTTTGGGATGTGATCACACTTATACAGTTCTCATGTAATAATTTAACCATGATCTTGGGGCAACTATAGATAGGGTCTTTAAAGTTAGTTAATTTGGGAATTGGGTGAGTAAAATACCACATTGATTAAACATAAGGATTTTATAAGTTAATAAAATATAATTGATTTATTTGTATAAATAATTTTTTTTATCTATACAATATTGAAATAAAAAAAATTTATACCACTTTATAATTTATAAAATTATCAAAAACCTGTATAATTAATCCAAAATTCAATGTGATTGGAAAATTTACCATTATCTAAAAAATATTTCTAATTATATGGTAAATATTGTTCAAAACTTCATTATCATACATTAAATTTTTATTAGGATATGATAAATTTCCTGAGCCATATAAAGTGTCCATCACCACCCAAGGAGGGTAAATTAATATTTTACTTCTTTATACGATAATGGATAACTTCATAGGGTGGATCTTTCAATCAACATGTTATAGAAAAATGGTTCCACATCATTCAAATGATATTATTCATGATTCATTGTCTGTGTCATGAGAAAGTATCATTTTCTATATACTATATATAATGAGAATCTTGTCGGGGGTGTATATTGATCAAGAATACAATGTTTAATGATTTTGTAAAATTAATGGAGTAGGGAAACATAAATAAGATATTTCCCCTTCCCTTTTCACCTATATTGAGAGATAATTTATTGATATTAAGAAAAATTTGTGTGAATGTATTTCCACATATGAGTATAATTTCACAAGGTTTACATGGTATTCCTCATGCTTTTTTATCAACCATAATAAAAAAACATCATTATTCTAATGATTTAAAACAATATATTTAAGAAATATAGATACAAATAATTTGTGAATTTATTTAGAAGTTGTATGGTGTGATCGCAAATTAGAGATAGAGTTTGAAAAAAATTCTCATGGATATAGAGATAAGAATTGATAGGTAGAGTTTCATGTTGTATGATCAATTTTATTTTGAGAAAGGCAGAGCCTTTACCTATTTTATTAAAAACATGAAAAGGAAAGAAGTCCAAGGGAGAATGAGAAAACATAGCAAGAACACCAAATACGTATCTAAATACCAATATTTTTCTAGAATCTTTTAGTAAGTTGCCTTTCATCTTCACTAACTTCATGCTAGCCAATTCTACCACGACCTTGACCACATCCCCTACCACACGATCTCTCCCTACTTGGAGGAAGGGATTTAAGATGTTCAAGTAGTGTCTTAGAATCAATACTATCAGAACCAGAGCTATCCTATTTTTTCTCCTCACATCTGTCTAGAGATGTATCTCCTATCCATTGAGTCTTCATCCCCCAACTCTTTAGTGCATCAGTCGAAGATGATCCCAATGTAGTATCCTACTTCACCATGAAATGTTTTATGATCTATTGATAACGTGAATAGAGGTGAGAAAATTAAAATAATCACAAGAAAAGGATATGAAAGAAATCCGTGTGAAAACATCACAAATGGAATGAGTAAAAACATATAGTGTTGAAAAGAGGAGAATAAATATCTATAATTTTGAAGACATATAAATTGTCATATTAATATTATGGTAAAAATAAACGATCCCCTTAATGAACCACCCAAGTTTCGATGCTTTAATATTATGTAACATAGTCATTATGCAAGGGAGTTCATCAAACCAGTGGTTATAAAGTATAATCAATGCCAACATCCACGTCATGTCAAGATTGAAAGAAAAATATTTCACAATCACCAAATCGAGGTAGAGAAATAATTGATGTTTTGAAATTTACACTCATTATTCACTCTATAACAGTGGAATATTAATCTTATCATGTATTATCACAACACTTCATATGAAACATTTTCATGAAATATTGAATCACCTCCTCAATACCATAAAGTAGATATATATTTTAAAGATGGTAGTGGTGAAATCAGTGTGGTCCATGTACTGGAATCATCCCTAATTATTTTATGGGGGTTGATTTATCTTGATTATACCATAATTACTCCTTTGGTATAATTTGATTCTAAAATTGGTATGGATTGGGTATAATTATATAAATTTCATACCAATTACTAGGAATTGAAAATATCATTTATTATTATAAAAAAAGCTCATTATCCCATAAAAAATATATTAAAGACTATGAATCTAGTTGAGAAAACACATTATTTGTATGGGTATTGATACCCAATAAATATTTCTACCTTTATCATTTAGTTTAAATATTGAAATGGAAAAAAATTATGAAATTCTTATTTTAAGGGAATATGCTATGGTATTATATAAAGAGTTTCCCTATATTCTCCCATATAACGCATTAGAGTAATTAATAGAAATTATACCATGTAGTAATCCTATAAGTATGAACCCTTATAGAATGGTCATGATATATTTATTGGAATTAAATAATAATCTATAAGATACTTTGGATAAAGGGTTTATACACCCAAGTGTAGGACCCCAAAACACCTAGAGAGGGGAGGGGTGAATTACGGTGTCAACTATTTCTTCAAGAGTGGTGGATCTTGTTCCCACATGTGTAGGAACCTATAAAACTTATATATTGTTAATTTTTACTAATTTAAACATTCCCAGGATGAGAGATAATATAACACATTTACTTGGTTAATCACTAATGGATAGTTTAAAGAGAATACACCGACAGTGTGTCAGTCATACCTAAATCCACTAATATTTACTAGTTGTGGAATAAAATAGTTTAAATAAAGTCACTTTGTTCCATGAAAACTATCTTTACATGATTTTAGGGATATCACACTACATGCATTGGAACACTTCAGTCAACTCCCTCTGTCCCACTACCATGTGTAATGTATTAGTCATTTTATCGACATGAAGGTCTCTAAAGTAGATTGGTATGAAATTCATTTTCCCTAACCATAATGAGACTCCTATTTCACCATAGAACTATGTTAATTCATGTTAAAAACACTATTAATTAAAAAATTGATGTTCAAAACTACCATTGATGAAGATCCTTTGAAAATATCACTCTTTCGCGAATCGAACTACCTTCACAGAACAAACTGACATCACAAAACTCACTGATCCATTGTAAAATATTCTATCATATTGAAGAAATAAATACTAATAATTATTGAAATTATTCAACACTATGATATTATTTTTGTGATTCTCAAGCTCACATAGAAACCTAGATTCATAGATATCTATACCTTTGTAAAGTTAGAGATATTTTGAATTTTCACTTATTTTTCCCCATATAAAATGAAGTGGGGAGTAACCTTATATTTATAGGCTTGGAAATTGAAGATGCTCTACTCTATTCAGAACATTTTTCAAATCTTTTAAAAACATCTTCACAATGCTCCTCTATTATAGAAGATTTATTGATATTTTTCATTGTCGCAAAGATCTCTATCAAACCATCATTCACTCGCGATGTTCCAATTCTCATAATCATCATGAACACCATGAAATCATCGAAAACTCAGGAATTTCAACCTTAAAAAACATTTTCTTCACAAAATCAATAAATTTAAAATATTTATAAAGATTGTATTCAAGAAAACAACTGTTCCTGATGATAGCCTCTTCCCTTTGATTTTGAGCCCAGTAAATTGGAAAACACTAGGAAATGATGCCACCTTCAACACTATTATCAGCCTGTACTGTAAGATTACTTGTCTTTCACACTCCATGATCAGCCAAATGTGGATTTTCAAAAAACCCAAACTCCATTTTTAGAGAATAATAGTCTTGGTTCCAAGAATATCCCACTTTGGGTTAGCTGTCAATCTAAAAATAAATAAAATAAATCACCAGCTGCTATCAAAACCTGATAAACAAGATAAAAATAATCCAATAGTCCAAGTATAGATGAGAGGATATTATTATAGAAAACAAGTGGGGAATAATGAATTAGGTTCTCATGTTTTTTAATTCTTATATATGTTCAAGCTATGATCTGTTGTTTTCATAGAAGCCTTGCATGCCCTGAACTATTTCCTCATAACCCCAGATTCTCATCGTGTCATAAAAGAATTCCACATCATTTCATAGTAGTATTTCATGCTTTAAACAAGAAAATAATAAATTTATTTATTTTTTTTTCATTCCCCGTTATCCTAAAACCTCATAACATTGAATTTATTCATTCTCCCCTTTGGAAATAAACACAAAGAACCTTTATTTTATTGTTTAGAGCTCAAAACACCCCTAGATCATATCTTTCCCATAAACCTAGATCACTTCCACATATAGATTAAAATATTTTACATAACTTGGGAGAGGGTAACAATGATAAATTCCTAATTCATTGGAGTGTGGTTGACCATTGAGGTTCAAATGGTGTTTTTTGAACACATGTGTTGGAAATTCCTTGGTTATAATGTCATCCATATGGTCATAAGTTCCAAAATGATCCATTTTAATAACACCTATTTCAACATTGTATTTGATTAAATGATATACAATTTCAAAATGTTTATTAAGAGAATTTAGAAAATTAGTTTTTATAAGACCAATTACACACTTTTTATAATAATGAATCACCGTTGACTGTTTCACTTCATCACCAATATCAGTTAGTTGTTTCTTCATCCACAATAGTTGATTGAAATCCTTTATAGAAGAAATGTAATATACTTCAACATCACTAAGGGAATTTATTTCCTATATCTTACTCAACCATCCCACATATTTATTTCCAATAAAAAATATTCAGCCACTTATAGACATTATATCAACCACATATCCATCCCAATCAGCATCAAAGAATTCTGATATTTCATTTTCTCTTTCTTTAGCAAAGTATAACACAAAATTGAGTGTACCCTGAATATACCACATGATTCATTTAAAAATTTCCAAACACTCATCCAACAGATTACATTTAATGTGAGATGCTAAATAATTTTCAAAGACAATACCTATCCATGTAGTAGTCATGTATAATAATCTCACAGTGATTTTCCGATACATGGTGGAATCCATATATGTCTCATCCTCATGATTTCTAGGTTTTGTATCAATAAAAATTAGATTCAACTTTAATGGAAATACCATCAATGTTATTTTCAAATGAATGTAACAATATATAGATGATTAAATTCTCTATAACCTATACATTTATACTGTCTCATTTATCTTTACCTCCCCTTATTGATAATAGATACACAATTCATAGAGAAAATGGTTTCATTCCATAATTAAGAAACATTTCATCCGTCAATTCACTATATATCTACCTGATCCATGATCAGTGTAGAAAACACGATGATTTGATTTAGAAAAAAAATCTATCCATTTTCTCCTGATCATTATACCTTATGAAATGATAACTTATAAAATTATATTCAATGGTTTTCCACTTCCATTCAAGGATAAATATACTAAATGTGATTCAAAATTTTTAAGAATAATTAACATGAAACTCCTACACTCACTCCAACAAATAGTTCAAAAAATTTCACTCATAATAGGATGTCTAATTTTCCTTGGGGAACATTCATTATTCTTATGTCACTGATTAGATCGTTTACCCCTTTGTGAAAATATCATTATTTGGAGTAATCAAGGATGAGATATTAAGAGATACATACCTTTTCCAATGACATGATCTTCAAATTGTGACTTTCCACAGTGGAGATTTTTCACAACTTCACCAAGGATAATATTATTGAACACTTGTTATTTGGGATACCAAAAAAAATTTCAATCCAATATGGTAACTTCTTTATAATTTTTTTCCCGAATATAACATCTTAGGATTCATAAAAAATGATCCCCCATAATTTTTATATTTGAATTTAAAATTAAGGAATCAGTCAAATATGAAGACTTATTCATATTTTCAATTAAGGATTGAAAAACCTAAATGCTTCTTAGGTTATCCCCATTATAATATTCTTCACCTTCAATTACATGCATTATATGCACAAATAGAATAACCAAATATTTAGGGAATGAAGTATATCCTCCTTATTCGTCATTGTGAACAACATGATTGTGATGATCTTATGAACCTATTTGTTTCATTATTTAGACATTCATATTTGAACATGTATTCTAATTTATGTTGTGGTATAATGTATATCTTAACATTATCCTCTACTTTGTGAAAATATTTTCTCTTCTTAACAACCTTTAGGGATGATAAATTATTCCTCCTTTTATAAAATGCATTTGGGTCTTGTAGAATGGTTAAAAAAATCTCAATGTGACCTCATTTGTTGCATCTCTCACACATAAATTCAATAATGAAATAATTTAATTTTTTTTAAAAATATAATTCACTTTGTGTTCTTTGTGAGGAATATTTTCATTTAGTTTTTCACCATCCTTAGCATGAGAATATTCATGTTTCCTCATTCTTTCCAAATCCTCTGGCTAAATAAATAACAAGTGATTAGGAACCAGTGAAACAAGTTTGGATCTTACAAATGGTTTCTTATTAGTGTAATCCCTCTTATTAGTTATTTTTAATTCACTACCCTTCATCATCTTGGATATAGAATCCGAGGTATTATCAACTTCCTTACTAGAGATCTTCTTGGGAAAATCATTTGCTCACAATATTATTCTAATTTCTTCCCAAGGTATCTTCTTAATACATAACCATATTTTGTTGTGTTATTTACATATAAAAAATTAATTCATGTTGAGATAATAGTTTAATAACATTGTGACCACTTCCTTTTCATACATCACATATGTTATCCGGATTCCCAAATATTTTTGTAGTATACTGATTTTTCTAGACCTGTAAATGTTTATCATTCTTCTCTAGATTTCAACCCATTGGAATTGGATTCCTTTTTACTTATTAATTTAGAATATTGTACCAACAATCCATTGAAAAAATTCTAATTTGGTTGTAGCACCAACATTGAACAACGAACCCTGATCTCCATATTTCTTCTATATAATATTATTAGATCTTATTAATGACATGTTGTTCTCTTTGTAGATAACTTGATTCCATACTATTTTTCATATCCATTCTAGTCACAGTTTGTGCTTTATTATCACCTTTCTACATCGATACTTGAATAGCATTTGCCTTAAAAACTATACTATTCATGAAAACAGGTTTAGAGAAATTAATACAAGTTGGTATGGATAGTACTTATTTATTCTTAGATTCTTGATATAGATCACCAAAAGATGTCACAATCTTATTATCACATGTTAGAGGTATTTCAAATTTAGAATCCTCAAGTGAACACTGTATATATATATCAACCATTTCCTTTTTTTGTGAAGTATCAACATATGTATTCTCAAGACAAACCGATAGAGCTTCCAAATCTAGGAATTACATATTTAGGATAATTTTGTAATCTTCAATAATAATAATCATTTCTTCACAAGACTTCTTCATTGTAAGAACTTCATATTCATGGAGATTCATTTTTTCGAAATCAAAGATTTGTTTTACTTGATCTTCTTGTATATTCCTTTTAATTGTAGTCCCTTGACATCAATGATATTTTTCCATTTATCTTCATGAATATGGAACTCTTCTTCAAGATCCTTTTTGACTCCCTCAATCTCTTCAACTTATTTGAGGTATATTAAGAAACTGATTTCAAGTTACCTATTTGTTTCTTCAAAATTTTCAACCTGTTTAGAGAGATTTAAATAATCATGAACTTTTCCTTGTAATCCCTTTTACATAGCATCGAATTATCATTACAGATAGGTGATCACTTTGTGAATACATTTAACGATTCTAAAAAAATTCAACTATTTATTCTGGAATATCCTGTAGATATTTTTTTAAATTTTCAATTGGAAAATCATGTGAGGCTATAGATTGATCAAAAATACCACTTTTGATTGGATATTTATTTTGAGGAAAACCTTCAATGGTTCTAACACATAACTCTTTATTATTTGAAATTTTTTTTTACATGAGGTATAAGTGTTTCCCTTTTATTTGGTGGAAAACTGAGTCACCTACTCTTTACATTCCAAGAATGATATATCTTCATTGTTAAAAATACGTGAAGAAACAAATACTATATATTTATTAGATAAGTGGGACTTCTTCAACTATATCTGCTATTTCTTTTTTCATGTCCATCACAATCTTAATGGATATATACTTTTTCTCATAGATAACTATTTCTTCATCAAAAATATAGTTCATTTTCGACTCAAGAATTAAATTTAAATCTTCAACAGAGAAGATATATATTGTAGAGTATCTAATATACATGGAACTTCCCTATGATATAACTTGTAGGACCCAAGAACACCCTAAGAGGGGAGGGGTGAATCAAGGTGTCATCCTTTTCTTCAAGATTGAAATATATTTTTCCCATGATGGTAGGAACCTTTCAAACCAATCTGTTTGAAATGGGTAGTAATTTAAACATTCATATGCATAAATATAACACAATATATTTACTTGGTTCACCACTAATGGATAGTATATGGAGAATACACCGATAGTGTATTGATCATACCAAAATACACTAATATTCACTAGTTGTGGGATACAATAGTTCAGAAATAGTCATTATGTTCCAGGCACACTACCTATAATGATTTTAGGGATAACACAATACGTACCTCAAAACAATTCCATTGGATCCCCCTAGATCACTACCTTGGGTTAAGTATTTCTTAGTTTATCACCTTTAAGGATGCTTTAGTAGATTGGTATTAAAGTCACTATCCTTGATTAGAATGTGAATTTTTTTCACCATATACCAAATTTGATACACATTGAAATCACTATTCACTGAAAACTAATGTGAAAAACTTCCTTTTGTAAAGATCCTTTATAATTCTCACTCTTTCGTGAAGTTAATTTCCTTCATGGAATAAATTTCCTTCACAAATCTCACTGATCCATCATAGAATACCCCCGTCCTCTCAAAACACTCAATACATAGAAGCATTGACATCAGTCAATATTTTGCTATTCTTTTAATGAAGATCAATATCGCATTGAACCCCATATTCATTGATCTCCCCAACTTTGTGAATTCAAAGAAATTTAGTATTTTATCTGATTATTTTTCATTTCAAATGATCTGAGGGTAGCCTTATATTTATAGGTTCATCCCTTCGTGATACTCCACTATCTCTATCACATTTTTCAGATACTTCAAAAACATCTTTGTGGTTCTCCTCTATTCATGTAGTTCCTATTATATTTTTCATTTTCACAGATATATCTATTAAATCATTAAACACCAATGATGCTTGAATTCTCTTAATCATGAGGAATTTCCTCAACACATTGGGAACTAGTGAAATTCATCCTTTCAAAACCTAATCTTCACAAAACCAGAGCTTTACCAAATTTATAACGATTTGATTCCAGAAAAAAAAACCTTTGAGATTCTAACCTCTTCCTCTAGATTTTGAGCCTATAAATTTTTAAAACACTAGAAACAGACACCACCATCAGTACTATTGTTATCCTATATAGTAATATTACTTGTCTTACAAAATTCTTGATCCACTATGTGTGGATTTACAAAAAACAAAAACTGAAATCCATTTACATAAAATAACAGTCTTGGTTCCAACACCAAGTGTGTCTCCTTGAGGTGATCCAATATTGTTTTCCAAATTGTAAGGATGTATCAATTTTAATTTTTATTTATTAATGAGAGATCAATAAGATAACTAAATATAAATATTATCCAATTCCATTAATTCATGACTGGTTTGATCAACATTATGAAGCTCAATATTTCTAAAAAAATTGATCGTACTTCAAGATATCATTAGGAAAAGGATAATATAGGGGCTATACAAAAGGATATTTTGTGTACATGATATGGAAACTATAAAAACATATTTATTACATTAGTTCTTAAAATCAACATAAAAAATATTATGTGAATGATGGATAAACATTTAAGAGTATACATTGATAAATGTCTGGTGGTATTTATTGATGATATTAATAAATACACTAGGACAATATAAAATTTTAAAGAACATATAAATCTTTAGTTGATAAATTTAAAGAAGTATAGGTTATATATTTAGATCAGTATGTGTGATCTTTGGACAAAAAACTACAAAATATTAGTTCATATGATAATAAGTGAAATAATTTTAAAGGATCCATAAAATAAAAGTTCCATTAAATAATATCCTCCACCAGTAGGTATCATAGACATAATTAGGTTTTTAATATTTTATTGGTACTATTAATGATTTATGAGAAATTTTCTTAAATATATACTTGCACCATAACTGAATTACCCTGAAAGTGAGAAAAGTACATCTAGATAGATGAATGTGTATAGATATTTTAGGAGATATAGAAGTGTATTTTGATGTTACTTGTACTCACACTACGATAAAGTGGAGAAGGGTTTGTGATATGTATTGATTCTTCAGATAAGGGGTTGTGTTTAATTATCATGAAAAATGATAATGTGATAGCCTATGATTCATAAAATTTGAAGACCCTAGAAAATTAGTACCAAATTAATGATTTAGAGTTAGATTATACGAAATTTTCATTAATGATTTCATGGTGATAAGTAAAGAGAGAAATGATTCCAAATGTAATTGTTAAAAGGATTTAATGTTTAAATTCATATAGACAGACTTGAGAATAACTAACAAATATGGTTATAATTAATGAATTATTATTATTTCACAATACACTTCAATCATGTGATTATAAATATGGTATCAAATTTTCTTAACAAGGAGGAAAGTTCTACCTTATCCATTATGAGGATTAAGAAACATCATATCTTTATGGATATGAAAAGAATAAATTTGAAAGTAAAAAATGTGTAGAATATATTCTACATTTATAAATTAATTTTACAACATTTTATGTACCAATCCATGAATTTAAGTGTATTTGATTGGGAGGATTTTTTTTGGTATTTTAGGAAGCGTTAGGGTTTCCCCATTATGGATTTTTCTATAGGTTGATCACCAAAGTATGAAAAGTGAGGGAAATATATATAAACTATATTATATATTGATGTCAACAAATGGTGGGTGAAAGAATTTCCAGACCATATATAAGAGTAAATCATTTTGTTCTACCTTGTCAAAAAGTTTACATAAGGAATAAAAGTCACGACGTGATGAAGTTTTTAGAAAGATGTGTTATGGTGTAAAGTCAAAAAGTCCACATCATGAGGTAAATAGGATACACCATGGTATGAGAAGTTATTCCATGATGACATGGCCCTAATGTTTTTTATTTATCCTAGGGGTCTAACACTATTCAATGATGAGAAGTTTCACACAGTGATGGCATGATATATTGGATATAGAATCTACATTATAGAGGATAAATATTCCATAGACAGGGAGACCATGTTGTGGGGGATGTCCCCATAGGGACATCTCATCATGAACTATATATCACTTCATTCACACATGACCCAAATATTGTTTATGAAATTTTATGTAATAAACAATTTTAATATTAAAAATGACAAGTAAATGGCATGTTCATCATTTTCCCAACATCCTTGTTTGATCCCTTCAATTTTTTTCATTCATATATTCTATGTTATAGATCCTTTATTTTTTAATTAATCAACATACCACTTAAGGGAGTTCCCCCCATTGTGGACAAGGTAATCCCTATGGTTCATCTTATTTTTTTGTGTTTAGCTATTATTTAGGTATATTCATTATTTTTTCTGTAGATTATATAATTTTTCAAATTTAGAAAAAGGTTATTAAATGAGCTATGAAATTGAAGGAGTGGAACCCTTTAATCTTATTGTAGATAGTTCTTGTTACATTTCACAATATTCCATGTTGATGTTTGTGACCTTAATATGTGTTCCTAGGGATCTGGGTTCAAAGGTTTTAGAAACTGTTTAGCTGAGTCTTTTTGAGTGTGTAGTTATATGAATGTGCCTCTTCTATATGAATTATATGAGCCATGATTGGTTTGAAGATTTTGGAGAGGATCCACAACTATAAATAAGAAGTTAATATATGCTAAATAGTTTTATTGGGCATTGTTATTCAAAAAAAATAATGTAGTTAGTTTTGGTTGACATAAAATGAGTTTGGATGAGATATTTTATGGTTTATCAAATGATGGTAGCATTTGGTATAAGTTTAGACTTGTGTTTTTTTATTAAGTGTTGCATCAGGAGTGATTTAGGTGTACTATATATATATATATGAAACCTTTACTTAGGGTTGATTGCTATATATTTTTAATAATATCAAATTCATAGAGAATAGTTTGTGCTATAAATAGTCTCAATTTCCTTTAGGTTGTGAAACATCTAGTTAGTGAATGATTAAAGATCCTCAGATCCCTTATATATGTAATTCAATTAAATTATGGGGAGTTTACCAAGTGGTTAGTATGACCTAAACTGGAACCATAAGAACTACTGATGTGTATAGGAATGATGGTATGATTTCCTAATAGATGTAGGGTTTGGGGGATTCCCTAAGAGGGACACTGTGAATAGTTAAAGAATATTTTGATTACTGAGATTCATTGTATGTGGATAAGGAAAATAAGACATAAATGTTCTTATTGGATTCTATGTAGCTATAGGTATATATGGTATGATCGAATATATTGTGAGAGTCCAAGGAAGTTTATAATGATCCATTTTATGGGAAATATATTGTGATACATAGGGTAAAATAGTGACTAGATATGGGATATGTGGGCCTTATTATTGTGATTTTTATTCCATGTGCACTCCCTGACTATGACCTACAGTAAATGATGATACCAGATAGATAAACTCACTTTGATAGAGAAGTTGTTAGCAGAACCTACCCTGACCGAGAAGGTTGTGTATGATATGTGATATTGGACACTACATTAAGGGAGGAGGTAGTGGTTGGGATATAGATTTTGGGCCCTACCTTGGGTGGGAAGGTTCTGGAAGGGACTGCCTTGAGTGATGTAGTACTATTCTAAACTAGGATATGAAATGTTATGTGTCATGTGTTGCGACTGTATGGGTGGTCCCACATTGAGTGATAAAGTGTTGGTAGAGAATTTGATGAGTGAGGATGTATTGGTCTAATCTATGACCTGGATTGGAATGGGGTGTTGTATGGATGTCCTTATAATACCCACCCCATGTGAGAGGGGAATGTTCTATTTTATGGGTAATATGATGCTGTATGATATGAGATGTTTTATTAGATCAGGAATTGATCTGAGACCATACCCAAATCAAGAAGGTATTTTTTGATACTCTATTTATAGTTTTAGTTTTTAGTACTAGGATTGGAGCGTTGTTTCATTGAGAGTTTATTTTAGTCTCTAGAAATGGTCAAAAAAGGTAAGGAAAGGTATTATGGTGGACCAGTTTTAACATGATGAAACGAAATGTTTTCTCCTGTTTTTTAAATTTTTTTAATGAACACACTATATATTATAATGTGTCAAAGAAAAAATATTCATGGTTTTTAAATGATATTTATTTTTTGCACTATGATCAAACACCCTAGAGTGCTTACAAATCTTAATGCTTCACTTCATGTTTATTGGGTATGACAGTTATTAGGAAAGATTTGATGGATGGTGTCTTTAGAGAACAGTCTAAGGAGCAGCCTAGGATATAGGTGAGTCTTTCTTATTGTCTTTTTTAGTACACATTATATATTAGATCATTCTATCTAGAGATCTTATTGATGTATACCTTATGTTTACCATGGTTTCATTCAGTTATAGTATGTGGAATATGTGCATTTCATATGGTTTTTTATTAATTTTAGATATATGATATTACGTTCATGTTTATTTAATTTACTCATTAATTTATTATTCTATTTCATGAAATAAATACTATAATATCTTTATACTGATTTTGGATTTTCACTACTACTTAGTGGCGTCCAGCGTATGGATATGCACACCAATGTTCATGTAAAGATTCTTATTGAGTTTTATCATCAATTTCAGTTAAATAAATAGAAATATGTATCTAATAATTATATAAGTTATCAATTTTTTTCCACATTTTATATTGATATAAAAATGGCCTAGAGATTGGATTGTATCCTATACATGCGCTTCACCAATACCCTTATAGTTGAAACTCAAATTTTCCAATAGCATGAGATTATTGTCATTCAATATAAATGTTTTCATTCATGTGTTTTATAAATTTGAAATTTTCAGTTATTTTTTATTTATATATTTACTCTTGCACCAAGGATGAAAGAGGGAATGTGTTCATATGTTATTATGAAAATTTCTGTGTAGTGAAGCATGTGTATGATTACTTATTTATGTGAAATGAATTTTTGAAACGTAAAATAGGTTTTTAAATGAAAATTGTTTTTAATAAATATTTTTTTGTGAAATGGTTGTGAAATTATTGTGAAATTGATGTTTGTTAATTAAAAATAATAAACAACCAATTTATTATTTTCCTAAATAACTTGTGTTTGATATATTAGTTAACTAAAATAGAGATGTTTATTTATTATTCATTTACATGAAAATGTTTTCATTGTTATGGTATGGTGGATGATCATCCATTATTGGGTCATCTCATGTAGTAGAATCATAGTTTGTTTGGTATAGGTAGTATGAGTCTAGGGTGTGGACAACTTATATTGGAGGCTATCACAACCAGGCTTAGAAAACCAATCCAACTAGGCTCTAAACTGGACCATCATAATACTAGAAGGGATATCATAATCCCCATGGAAAAATGTCTAGAACTTTTGAATACAAAAAAATACAAATGAAACTATGTTCCTAACATAAAACAATACACATGGAATATATATATATATATATATAACCCTAAAAAGAATAAGGCATAAATGAATGAGTTCCAATTGTAGCGATACAACCAAAGGTATAAGACAACACTCCAAGAAGATATACAAAAAAGGGAGGAAGGAAATTTTCAATAATTACTCCATCTATTATTTTGGACACATCCCCAAATCTCACCACTATCTATGAATTCCCAGTTGACAAAAATCTTCACCACCTCTCTAGAAGACCTTTCCATTTCCTTAAATTGAAAAAACAAGGTCTACACACTCCTAAGGTATTTTGTAGGGTATGAGATAAATAGGATCAGTAGGACCCCACCCAGGTTATCGATTTCATTTATTTACACTATAATCCCAATATTCTAAATTTTAAAGAAAAAATAATGATAAATAGTCACATAGTTTTACATAAAAATCATTGTAAATTGATCCCAATTTCAATGTTCTAAAATAAATTCTAGGTAACATAATTCAATTTGTTTTTCTAAACCATTTAAATTTATCAGATAATACTTTATATCATATAAAACCAAAAAATGTAAAAAAAATAATAATGTGAAAAACCAATAGGACAACAATTATTAGGTTTGAAAGGCCACTCTTACCTCAAATTAGAAACAACGAATACTACACACTCAACTCCCTAGAGTCAATGTATCCATAAAGTGGGGATTGAAGAACAAACCAGAAAGTGAACTCCATATATTGTCCAGATAATGTTCCAAGAATAACTGTATCTATGATATATGAATGTTGGATAACCCCATAGTGTGAACCCCCATACAATTTCAATGAAAAATGGAAAATACTAAACCCTCCACATATATCCCCAAGGATCCCCTGTTTAACATATATCAAATTAATTTAAAAGGTATTATGATATTTCATAATAAAATTATATAAAATCATTTCCATAAAAAACATGATTTAAAACCCATTAAATAATCTACTTCACACTCATTTAAAAATCACCACTCATTTACCAAAATAATTTTAAAGACCATATTTTCTAAAACAAACGTTATGAGTACAAATCAATCAATAGAAGAATAATTACATTTCATTTAAAAAACTAATTATAAAAACAAGATAATAAATGTATCATATAAAATAAGCTAGGGGAAGAACCACATACCTCAATGATTCATTACACACTAACCCCAATGGGTTCCACAAACCAGAAATAAATGGAATTCAAGAGAAAAAAATTGAAGGTGCTAAAATGTACTCTATTAATATAGAATCATGTTTCTAGAATAAAATGTTTAGGATGAAAAGGATGATCTAATAATATATCAAGAGTCACACACTACACCACAACTAACAAGAGAACCATCCCCTAAAAATAAATCACACAATGAATATATTTCAAAAAAAAAAGATCAAATCAGGATTGAAATTTTACCTGAAGAAGTTTAGAAATAGTTGGGTTACCGAAAATTTTCTAGCCAAGACTTAGGATTTTTGGAAATAAGAATGGAGGTGAATGAGAAAATTTATGAGTGACCAAACATTTAATTTACTAGAATATAAATAATCTATGAATTGATGTAGTTATTCATGATGTGAACTTTTGGAATATCTGATACATTGAAATATGTGTCAAAATGAATTAAAATAATAAAAAATTAGTTATTTTTTTGAATAGTTTCTCTCACCA
Organism: Viscum album; assembly: GCA_963277665.1. Taxonomy (NCBI): domain Eukaryota; kingdom Viridiplantae; phylum Streptophyta; class Magnoliopsida; order Santalales; family Viscaceae; genus Viscum; species Viscum album. Next base: position 1,528,958,660 of record OY728131.1, on the reverse strand, counting down.
TTATCAATTTTTACATATTGTACCCAAAATCATGTCTTCGTCTTAGAATCCATTCACATAATGAAGATAATTTTACATCATAAACCAAATATTTTATCCAATTTTTCATATTTTTAAGCCATCTCTTCTTCTAAACACTCCTAACAAACCAAAAATCCATTTTTACACCCTTTAAGATTGTTAAAAATATAAAATGTGGTTTATCCTAAAATATATAATGTTACAATTCTCATCATTATAAGACTTTCTGTCCTTAGGATGTAGAGTGAAAAAAGGCTTATATGGAAACATTTCAATCCACTGATCTCTCATTGATAATTTATTATTCCATGCCAGGTTAGATTCTGATATGTGCAGTCATAATAACTTGAACAATATAATATATTTCCCATGTAAGAGTTACATATGATAATCAATGGTATTAATAGTTTGTTTTATTATAGAAGTATCTTGTTCTAAAACATTATCCTCCCATTATAGAACATGGGAAGAATTAGAGTGGTACTTTTTGAGATATGGTATATAGGAGAAACCATGAGTATCTATCATATGATCTAGTAACTCAAAATGATATGTAACTAGAGAATGAAACTGATTTATATTAAATTATCTATTATACCCCAGTTAAATATTTCCCCATTTTTCCCCATTCGGTGGTGACCCAACCAAGGATAAAAATTTATGAGGACTCAATCACCAACATAAATCTCAAATGGATAAAATATATCATATTCATTTAATTTCTACTAAGCATGATATATTTCCATGTGTCTTTATCTATCTTTAATCATCACTAATGTATCTATAAAAATACTCAGTTTCACAAGGGATTCATCTCCCACCTATTACAAACAAATATGTGACATAAATGAGATACCATACATGTTCTATAAGTGTTCCAATCTAATTGAAAACTAGTAACGATTTTTATAAGAGAACACCAACAATATCAGTAGGTTATCCCATGAAAAATGAAAATCCAAGATACTGGGATAGAGTATATCCTCTAAAATTTGTATAACATTATTCTTATAACCATCCGTCTATGGATAGTAACTTGTAACCAATATAAATTGCGTCCCCATTAACGATATTTGGCTCTTATAGAACGAAGAGGTAAACTAGGTTTCCCTATTATAAAAAATAGTCTAGGAGACCCCACACATCCTATAATTTTTTATGTATAAATTTACAAGATCTTTATCCTTGGTAGTGTCCTTAATAAAAATAAAATGATATAACTTCTTCAAATGATCAATAACCTCCCTAATATAATTATTTACATGGGGAGTCCATGTTAATCTAATGATAATTCTTATAAACACCTCATCCCATTTTTACAATTTCACTATAATAGGATACAATATACTATAAGGGTTCATGTACTTCAGCCTTATATGTTGTCAGGTGTAACAATAAGACACATTTTAAGTGATGTAAGTCTTCATACCAAGACACCAAAAAATTCCTGTCATGTCCCTATACATAATTGTAGTTTAATTATAAACAGTACATGGGGATCTATGAATGTCATGAAACACTAAATTCATGATGGATTGTTGAATGGAAAACTAATTTTGTTAGAAAATAATTCCATCATAAGGGAGTGACCAAATGGAAATGGTCTCCCCGCCATGTATAGATTCTGTAACACCACTGAACTCATCATCTAATTATTGGTGTGGAAAAATATTCTCATAGAGAGATGATGAAAATTGACCAATGTTTAGATACATGCCTAAATCATCCTCACACATGTCCATATGTAACTAAGAACCAACCATATAAGGTTACAATCCTATTTTTATTCCAAGATTTCCTAATATGGGAAATTAATCTCTATATAATTAATGATGACATTACCATTCCTCAGAGTATAGATTATTTGAAACTCAAATGTTTGGAGGTATTCAACCCAGAATATCTCTATGAAGATTAGGTCTATATTGTAAAATATTTAACTCAAGATGTTGTGGTTAAAAAATATTATGAATCTATCCCTAATGAGATAGTTTCACCAATAGTTAAGAATTTCCATAAATGTTTCAAGCTCCAAGTCATATGTTTTTTAATTCTTATCATGTGGTTGAAGCTAGGGAGACCTATACACTACCACAAGATCATCCTAAAAAATTACACACCCAAGTACATCACTAGTAAAATCAAAAAATACCACATATCCCTTAGCATTTTCTAACAAGATCAAGATATGATCCAATGTAAAATTCCATTTCAACTCACCAAAAGAATATTGAAATTTACAATCCCATGAAAAAATCACCAATTTCCCGATAAGAAAAGTCTATGGTTATTCAGGATTTTTGAAATCCTTGATACACCATAGTTAATAACCATCCAACCCTAGAGAGATCTATATCTCTAATATATTCAATGGTTCTTCCCATGAATAGATACACTTCACCATATAAAGATCAACTAAAAGGTCGTGTTTTCAAATCTAAATGCACAAGAACATCACTATTTGAATCAAAAACTTCATTTCTTTATCCCCCAATAATGGAAATTATTCCTTGAGATTTAAATAACCTAATTTAGATGGTTATTTTATATACACTCAGATATCAAATAAAATTGGATTCCATCCCTGAATACTACAACAAATATATTAAGATACTGGTTAGATATATTTTTCATCAAATATATAAACACTAAATTAGAATTAACTATGCTAAAAGGAAAACAAGATATTCATAATGGTCACACATTGTATTGAATACAGGTTTCAGAATATCTAACTCTAGTACTTTTATATGGTGATACCCTGAAAGACGGTCAATCCTCTTAAAATAATTGACCCACTTTAACTGGTCAAAAATGTTATACATATGAGGAAAAGTGTACTTATCCTTAACTTTCACCCAATTCAATATTAGATAGTCAATTTATAGGCCAAAAACCCCATTATCCTTCTTGGAAAACAACATGGTGGCCAGTCAATATGAATCAAATGGATAAATAAACCCCTTATCAATATAATCATCGAACTGCTTTTTGGGGTCTTTTATGTCAGTATGTTATATACATTAAGATGGTTTAGAAATTATCTATGTACCTATAAGTATATCTATTTAAAACTCGATATCCTCCCCTAGAGAAAGAACAGATAATGAAGCCTATAAGAACATAGGTAAGTCTTTAAAAATAAAAAGAAGGTAAAAAGTATAGGGAAATTCATCAATATCAAAAACAATTGTAGAAAATAACTCCCTCGGTTAGGTCGGGAAGGACCATCATGATTGGACATCAGGTCCCACTGTCCTGAGAAAATAAAAGATCTCCCATCAAAAGTATACAATGTGACATATCAATGATAAAAGTAAATCTTATCTCGGTGACTATCCATCCAATCAATGTAATTATAAAATAAAAATTGACTTCATGGGTAACCAAGTAGTCCTATATTAGATCTTAATTAACTATAAATAAAGAAAAATATAGAAAAAATAATCCCCCTTTCCTATTACCAAGAGATACCACTATATTAATAAATAAATTAATGATCTCCATTGGATGTTTCATCCCAAAAAAGAAAATAGCTATATATAAATCTGTGCGAGGCACCTGTATCAAAAAAGTAGTTCCTATAGAAGGTGAAAAAATGGTAGCTACCATTATATCTATTTTCACATCAAAATACTCTAGAAACTCATCAGCTATATGAATTTTATTCACTCTATAGGTTAAGGATATATCTATATAGACATTTATGCATATAAAAATTATTTTTCATCCATTGGAGCTAAGCATAACTAACTATAATGGGTCATATTCACTTTCTATATGAAATTCCAAAAATATCCTCAGCTTCTACAAGTACTTAAATTATTTACTGGTGCAGGATATGATCATCTCATGTTCCCTATCTTTCCACACAGATAGAAATTCAGGGCCACATAATTAGCTTCTAATGATGGTTTAGAGGAATCATGATGATAAGAATAACCACCACCACCCGAAATATTATAATCATGCATCCAATTATTTACTTGTGAATGAATGGAATTGACAGAGGGTGGAATATAATATCTATATAATCCAATCATTGCAACCATATTTATCTCTGGAATTATATCCAATCCTAGACTCTTAGTATAGGTTTTGAGGTTCATAAAGTGTACCTATAATAATATATTAGGAAAAAATCCAGGTAGGTATTTCTATGCCTTAAAATAATCATTAACCACCACCTCTAGAGATTATAAAATGGATCTAAAAAATGGTTGTTGTATTCTGACATTGAACTCAATCCATGATGTAAATATAGAAAGTATAGATACTTTTGCATGATCAATGATTTCTAGTAGTCCAACTGAAAAATGGGTATTTAAGTCCTTATACTTGAATCACCCATGTTGTCTTGCCTATACCATAGAATCACATCACATATTTTAAGAAATATCATGATTGAACATTTCAATTTTCACCTAGATATAATCAGGTGTCTCCAAGAATTTTAGGACACGATAAATCTATTTTGTCTAATCTTATACCTCGTGGGGTTCATTCAAAACCATAAAATACATGGGATTCTCATGTAGGAACTCTAAAACATGTTCCATATCCCTTATTTCTTTCATGTGCCTCAATATTATATTTCTAATCATTCAGTACACTCTTCTCCCTGACATGAATGACCCATATGATATCTTATAAGATATTGTGATCAAGCGGAGGATTCCATCAAGGATCATGTCCTATTACACCCTCCCATTGATCCCATATGTTGATTTATCAAAGGAATGTTTCTATATACCAAAATATAAATGAGATGATTAGATAATGAAAAACCTTAGTTTAAACTCAATAAAATAGAAGCATAAACCAATATTTTAATTAAAACCCAACACACGAGACACACAACCCAATATCCCATGGATACTTGAGGCTCCTTATAATAATATATTTTCAAGGACACACCAAAACCTACCTATAATGTCTTAAAAACCTATCTCATATCTATCAACATACTAAAACTGATCATAACCACAATATGATATCAAATTATCATGACCCAACCCAAATAACTCGTCTATAAAGAATCTAAACCTGACCCAAAAAAATACAAGAAAGGAGTTCCTGATCCCAATAGGTTGGCCACCAGAACTTGAGAATCTACCAATAACTGTAGATATTGAATTTACCAAAAAAAATCACATTCCATATAAATAAATATAAATAAAAACATAAAAAATATATTCCATTCATGGATGAGTGATAACAGTAGCGATACAACAAAATGAATCATACTAAACCTGGAGATCACTTACAAAAAAAAATATTAAAACTAATATCTATAAAAAATTTACTCAATGTTATATTTGGACAACATAAAACTATCTCACCACCATCTACCCATACCCAGCTAAACAAAATCCTTTACACCTCATTTTTACTCCTTACCCTATTCTAGATTAGATAAAATAAGGTATACACTATCCCCACATGAATGTGTAGGATTTTAGTAAAATAGGACTAGTAGGATCCCACCAAGGTGTTCTATAACATGTCTCTATACAATAATTGCAATTTGCTCAATTTTACATAAAATATGTTATGAAATTTAGTTACATACTTTTATATTAAAATAATGGTATATATTACCCATTTATCCACACTTTTCAAATGAAATCCTAGAAATTAAATTTCAAAAAAAATGTTTTTGTACCCTTTACATTTATCGAATAATATGTCAAATCTTATAACATAAATGATAGTTAAAAATCCTTTGATAAATGTTAACTACTCCAAGATAATAATGATAAGGCTAGATTTTTCAATCATACCTTCAACCAACATTAATTAAGAGTTCACCATCATTTCCCAAGAGTCAACACATCCAAGAACATGGGACAAAAGAGAACCCCCAAAGGTGAACTCCCTAATGTTTCAAAATTATCATCCTAGAGATAGTGTATCAATGCTCTAGGAACATAGAATCTGTAACATCCCAGGTAAATGAAGAATAAGATATTTTCATATTTATTAATAATTGTGAATTAAATATTAATTTTATCTTAAAGGGGTTGCTATGTTCGATAGTGTACCTGATACGCAACAGCGGGTTTCTTTGAAATCTTATGTTGCACACTAATAATATAATATTATTATTTAAAATGGTAGTTAATTCCTAGCCGTTGTATTGGAGAGAATGAAAGAAACTAACTATAATATGATTATACATGTATTTATATTTATCTAATAAAAGTTAGAGGCTTAAAATATGAATGAATCTAATTTTAAGCATAATTTACATTAAAAGGCCGATTTACCGCCTTTTAATAGAGAACCCCTTTTAAATATAGATTTGGTCACTTTAATACATTTTGTATGACCAACTAAAATCCTTCTTTAGAATGAGGACATCATAATTTACTTTTGGTATTTTTTGGTATTTTTCTGATAAAGTTTATTTTTTTAAGGAATAGTTAAAATATTGTATTTTAATTCAAAACTATGTTTTAATCTAATTTATTTATATTGTTAGATTATCTTTTTAATTGGTTTTAATGTGAAATTGAAATATATTTTTACCATTTAATACAATTTTGGTCATTGAAATTAATTTCACTTTGAAATTGGACATAAATAAGTATCAATATTTTGAAAGGTTTTAATTCTTAAAAAAACACGCTCTTTGTTTTGACAGCGGGAATTAATTTTAAATTAATTTCTGCCACTTCTATGTTTTGATTTTGGAAAAATGGATTCCATATTTGGAATCAAGAGGTACAAATTTTATAAATAGTTAACTTTTAATTTTATACATTATAAATATTTACTTCAGTAAATATTTTATTTACAATGGTTAAAGGGTAAATCAGGTAAATAAGGGTAAAAAAATAATATTATAATAATATAAAATTACCTTTAAACGTGTCCTAACACTATTGTATAAGTCATGTCCGACCATTTACATCTTTGTGTAGATTTTAGGACCCCATTTAGCCACTTGGGAGTGATAATGACAATTTAGATTACTTAATTTAATGTGAAGACAAAACGGACATTAACAAAAATCGTTTAGTAATTAATTTTTATATGGTGTTATATAAGTCCTATTTTTGACTATAAATGTTAATTGGAAAGATAAAAAGTTTTCCTACGTCAAGAAATTTTTTTTATAGTTTTTATACATCAAAAATATTATATTATTTATGAAAAAATAATGATACAGTTTTTACCCCATTAATAAATGATTTAAATAAATAAGATTATAATTATTAAAATATTATCCAAAACATGTCCAATTCTAATTGGATGATTTTATTTCGAATATGAGTCATATTATCTTCTACCTAAATGATTTTTGGACCATTATAAACTAAATATTAGTTAATAATAAAATAATATTTTCAAACATTCCTAAAGAGCCCCTCCTCTCCCTAATAAAAAGAGACCACTTTTAACCAATTCATCACACCTCTCAAGCCATATTTCTCGTCCAAACTCTACCAAATTAATCTCCCTACATCCCTATTGTAACACCCCAGGTAAATAAATAATATGAAATTTTTATATTTATCCATATTTGTGAATAAAATATTAATATTACTTTAAAGGGGATTCTATGCTCGATGGCGTACCCAATACGCAACAACGAGTTTCTTGGGAAGCTTACATTGCACTCTAATAATAAAATAATATTGTTTTAAATAGCAGTTAACGCCTAGACATTGTAATGGCGAGAATGAACAGAACTACCTACAAAATGATTATATATGTTTGTCAAATATTTTTTACTCTTTACAATAAATGTTAGAGGATTAAAAATTCGAATGAATCCAATTTTAAGCGTAGACATTCTAATATTTTTTAAAAGGTTGATTAACCGACTTTTGAAGGTGAACCTCTTTTAAATCCACTTTTTGACAATTATAGTTGTTATATTTGAAAAAATAAAATTCTTATTTAGAATCAGGACGTCAAAATTTACTTTGTTTAAATTTTTGGTATCTTTCTGATAAAGTTCATTTTTTAATGAATAGTGAAAAATGTTGTATTTTAATTCAAAACATATTTTTAATCTAGTTTATTTATATGATTAGATTATATTTTGAATTGTTTTTTAGTAAAATTAGAATATATTTTTACCATTTAATCCAATAGTGGTCATTGAAATTAATTTCACTTTGAAATTGGACTTAAACTAGTGTCAATCTTTTGATACTTATTGTTTCATAAAAACACGCTATTTGCTCTGACTGCATGAATTAACTATAAAATTAATTAATGCAACTTATATGTTATGAATTTGGTAAAATAGACATCATTTTTGAATTCAGAATATCAAATATAGCTTTCGGTGAATTTTTGGTATTTTTCTGAAAATCTCCAATTTTTGATGAATAGTGAATCCACAAAGTGGTGGTTACAAAATTTGATTTTTTCGTTTAAATGGGACTTTACCACTTCGGTGATTTGAATATCAAAAATAAAATTTAAATTATTTTAATTGTTAAGTAAAATGTGGTTCAATGGGATGAAAATAATTTTTGATGAAAAGTAACTTTTAAGTTTTATTAATCGCGATTAAAGGTAATTAGTGTGATTTAAGGTAAAAATGATATTATAATAAAATGAAAATATATTGACACTTGTCCTAAACCTATTGGATGAGTTATGGCCGACCAAGACAACCCATGGGTCGATTTTGGGTACCCCATGGAGCCACTTGGGTTTGATAATGACATTTATGCCTTTTATTTAAAGATAAAATAAAAATATCACAAACAAGATTTGTTTTAATAAAACAATTTTTACATGTGGTTATACAAGTAAAGAGTTTTGAATATAAATATTCATTGGAAAGATAAAAATATTTCCTACATCATATTTTTTTTAATAATTTTTAGACATTAAATAAATTAAATTCTTTATGACATCACGATGATGCAGCGATGACCTCATTATTTAACGATTTAAATAAAATGGAATGATAATGCAAAATCTAGGACCTAAACATGTAAATAACATATTTTATGGGTGGATTTAAAACCATTATCACCTTATCCTTGAAAAACATCAATGTGGGACCATAAAAATCCAAAAACCATTTGAAAATAAAGTAACATTATATACTTTTCCAAAAGTGCCCCTCCTCTCCTCTTATAAAAGGCCCCCACCTCTACCACCTTACCCACACCTCTCAAAGCTTTGGTTCGGCCAAGCTCTGATCATTTTGTCTCTCAACATCCCTCTCCTAATCCTAGAATCCTTAACTTAGGCAGGAAGCTCTTCAAGAAACCCTTTTGGTTCAAACCAAAGGGAGTTACCCAATTTTAAGGTAACGTCTTCACTTGTGCTGTTTTGTTTTATTTTTCTTCTCCAACCCCCTAACCTCCTTTTATTCATTTCTTTTGTAACAGATACAGTATCTTAAATATACTAGGATGTTTTTATAATAAGTATTCTAGCTACACTTACACACACCTTCATCTAATGGTTAAAGAACATACAGTTTCTGTGGATGGCGAATTTCTGCCTGACGAAACGATGATTGTTCAACACTCATATAACACCTTCAAAGGTGGCCATTAAGATGTCACCATGATTATATATGATATATTATATTTTTATGTTTTACTTAAGATTCTGTATTTTTCATTTGTGGCATACCTTTATGGATTCTATTATGAGTATACGCGATATCTTCATTTTAGGAAGTGCGGACTACCGCCCCCTCAAAGTGATTTGATTCATTAGTGCCATATGTGGGATGTATAAAGGATGGATTTAAAGTTATTATATATGATTTTATACTGGAATTATAATATAATTTTATATCATTATTGTTTTCTTTCCATTAAATTATGAGATATAAATGAAAGTAACGTTCATGCGTACGTACGGCTTACTGTCTCCATGAACGGTGCATTTCATTTCTTATCCTCAAATGTAATGTACTATTATAAGTACATATAATGGATATATATGAAGTATGATACATCTAAAGGATGAATATAATTCTGGAATTAAAAATATACACATCTCTCATTTATTTTTAATTCCATAAATATGACATAGAAATGAAAGTAGCATTCATGCGTACGTACAGCTTATCGTCTCCATGAACGGTGCATTTCATTTCTTACCTATAAATGTTTATGTAATATTATAAATACATGTATATGCTGGATATATATTATATATATGATATCCAAATCAGGAATGTCATTCTGGATATAAAGAACCATTGACCACATGAACAACATGTAATTGTAAGAAGTCCACTTTTGACTTAAGAACCAAATATCGACAAAACAACCATTATTAAATTAATTGATTACACAATGTTTATAACATGTCAATAATTGATATAAAAGGAATAATTAACTTTAAAAAGGTTATTAATAAAGTATAAATTAACTGAAGTTTATTATTTAGGATGTTAAACAATGATCGAGTCAAGTCGGACCCGTGGTAAGGGATCCTACTCCTCTCTTTCTTTTTAAGTACACTCTTTTATGTCATTCCTTTTAAAGATCATATTTCTTGTTATTGGGATGTTATTTTATATTAATCTTACTGTAATTTTTATGTTCATATGATGAAAGGCCCTATTATCTCTCATAAATCCATTTTGGAAGTTTTGAGTGGCACCGTTAGGCTGCCGAATTTTCGTAAGAGATCTAACCTTTCTCTTTCTTTTTAAGTACTCTCCTTTATGTCACTTCTTTTAAGCTCCTCTTTGTTATGTTGGGGGACGTAATTTTATATTCGTATTTCTATAAACTTTATGTTAATATGATTAGATACCCTATTTGATCGCATCAATCCATTTTTGTAAGTTTTATGTGGTGTCGTTAGGCTGCCGAGTTTTCATAAGGGATTTTTCATCTCACTTTTATTCTCGTGAGATTTTTGCTACATTTTCCACAATTTCAATTGAGTGGTGTATGTACTACCCATTATTTTACTCATTGTGTAATATAGTTTCATTTATGAGTATTTACATCAATGTTGTATTGTCCTTCTTTCACAGGGTGTATGTTTCGAAAGATACCCATGTCGGTAAGGGAACCTTTCACCCTCCTCTTTTTAAAAGACTTCTTTTGTTATTTCTTTTAATTCACATACTATTATGTTGGGATATGTTATTCTATGTCCTTATTGATTTAAATTTTATTTCAATGTGATGAGATACCCTTTTTATCTCTCATCAACTCATTTTCTAAATTTTGTAGTGACGCCATTAGGCTGTCAAATTTTTGCAAGGGAACTTCTTAACCCAAATTTGATTCTTTGGGACAAACTTATACTCCTTGAATATGTCGTTCTATGAATATTTGTGAATAACCTCTGATTGTTTTACACTTAATATCCACTTATATTTGGTGTATTCCTTTGTCACACATAATTATGTAATTGATTTATCTTTAAACCAGGGATACCGTCTTTGTAAGGGACTTCGTCTCAATCTCCTTTCATTGAGGCATATTTCATTTTATACAAAACATTTTTTATACAGTGTATAAACCCCTTTGAATTTTAATTTTATACAAAGGGAATATTTTTCTATGAAGCTTTTTACTAAATGACAAAAAGGAATGTTTCTTTTAACGTATGCGGTGACAATGACCTTTTCCGCCGCCGTGAGTATTATTTGATCTTTGGCTTCCTCAACAAGACATAATGTTTTTAAAATAAAATAAATACCATATACTCTTTTATGTATTTTGATATTGAAAATGGTTTTGATAAATGATTCTATTATGTCAATATATTTAAATGATATATTGTGATTGAAATGTGGAAATGCTATCATTCCATTATATTGTTTTTATGTGCTTGGACATATTACATGTGGTTACATGATAAACCATATGACGGGTGGTGCCGTGAATACCAGGATGGGTAGTTACATTATATCCTCCAATGCATTGGGTATGGAAGTCGGCCGTATGGCTATTCCATTAAGTATGTATGGAAGTTGGCCAAATGGCTATTCCATTAAGTGATATGTGTGGAAGTCGACCTTATGGTTATTACACTTAAGTATGTTTATTTCCCAAGTTACCTTTATATGTTATGTGATCTTTATATGGGTTTTATGGTAATCTTTTGGTCACAGAAGGGTAGGTAATGAACTTTTATTCAGTGAAGAGTTTTTACTACTTCGAAAAGGTGAAAAGTATTACTTTGATAAAGTATACATGGTTTACTTGTTGTTTTGAAAAACTAACAGTTTTCATTCTTTGTGTATCCCTTACTGAGCTTTTTATGCTCATCCCAAGTTTTTGAAATGTTTTTCACAGGACATAACGTGGAATAGGGTCAAGGATGGGATGAAGGGAATGTCATGCAACCTAAAACATGGAACTGGACATGTTTCTTTTTAAGAGTTTTTATTTTATGGAAACTTAGTAAAAGTTTCTACTTTGTAATATTTTGAGATGTAATAGTTATGTCCTAATTCTCTAAAACTCTAAACCTGAAAAGATCCTCAATGTGAATTATTCGTTTAATTCAATATTAAGTAAGGTTTAAGGCCGGGGCCTTATAGTTGGTATTAGAGGTCGGTTTAGACAACATTAGGGATTAAGAGTTTTTGTTAGACACATGATTAGTCCCTATATCTATTATTTCAGTTAAATCCTTGTTTTATAAATTTTTTCAGGTCAAGTAAAGTCGGTTACGAATGGAAGGAGAAGGATATCAAACGACATTCCTATCTCTTCCTGATGACATGCTTGCAATAATTATTACAAAGTCATGTTCGGATGATTGTGAAACTTTTTCTAGCATACAACTCACTTGCAAGAAGTTGTTTGAGATATCAAACACCTCCACTTTACCTCGTTATCATCATGGATCAAGGGTTGTTTTTAGACAAATAATATTTTCACAATATTCTCATATTTTTAATAAAGGTAAATATTATCAAGGTATTTTCAAATATTTTACCTTATCAAAATAATTTGAATCATATTATGATTTTAAAGATGGTGATGAGGAAGGAGACCCTTGCACAACATATTTATATTTGATTTTAAAATATAGTCTCTCATCACATACTTATGGTATTTTAAAAGGATCAATAATAGAAAGTTTAAACTCAAATTATGTCCAACTATTTTATAAAAATCATGTTTTATCAGATGTTTTGGAATTATATGTCATACATGATTATTTTCCAAAACTGTTTTCCTATGAACACCCATATGACCCATGTTGTACAAGGTGTATTTGGATGGAGGAAGCAAATGATTTTGAAGGATCTCTAAATCATTGTTGTAATGCATGGGACTTATACCTACGTGAGAAATATGACGATGAAACCGAGTGGACTCCATGATGAAGGTATGATGTTATTTATTTTGGGAATCGTATTATTTTATCTTATGGTAGAGAAATAAGACTTTAAGAATTAAGATGTTGAGACCATAACAAATTTGGATGAAAATAGATGTATAAGGAAACTATTAAGGTTAAAACATGTTAGGGTTATTTTTGGGGTTTTATAAAAAGGACAACACGCAGACCGTGTGACAATCCGTCGCGTCGGACAAAGCTGCATGAATTGAACCCACAACCAAAGTGCAATGGGTATTTATCGCCTACCACTGGAGTACGTGAACTCCATGGTTAGTATGACTTATTCTTTTTAGTTAGGTGACTTTATGAATTAAGAGTATGTTGATTTTGGGTTTTTATGAAAATTATTAACTTATCATGGAGGATATGTGATTAGGTTAATTACTTTTCAATGTGAGACTTTAGGAGCAACTGATGTTTTTTTGGAGATAAATGTTACGACTTAACTTGGAAGACTATGTGACTAAATCCTTCAAATATTTGGTATTCAATCTTATTTTTGTTTACTTTGAAGAATTTTATGGACAAATTGTTTATCGAATGGTCCTTGTTGAACTTTAGATTTTGTTGGGAAAATTTTGGAGATTAAGAATAGATTTTCTTTTTACAAAGGGATCTCCTTTTCTGGATTATCTGATCTTGTACTAACCTTTTTGGTTTTGGTTTTGGTTATAGTCTAAAGACATGGGAAGTAAATAGTTCTCTTTTGTGGATTAGGTGATTCTCTAGAAATTGATTATAGTACTCTTAATGCAAACAATTCTTCCTAAATACTCGTCTTTTGGAGAAAATATGAGTTTGATTAAGGAATCTAGTAAAAGTTGTAAGTGTACGTGACAAGTAAGTATGTTTCATTATGATTTAGTTAGGCTCAAAAATAAATTCCTCAATGAAGAGTAACTTAAAAAAAATGTTGTCTGTTAACTTTTCCTACTGGGGAATCGAATACCATATAACCCATCACAAGTTTGTGATTTTCTTGTGGTTAACTTTCTCCTAAACATGTTTTCAATCACTCTCCATCAGAACATGACCCTATGTTTTCTCCTCCATATCCGTGTTTTCCTACATGGAATCCTAGTATGGGTTAACTCAGGTGACCTCTATACTTATCTTTCTTTATTTTAAAGTGATTGTTTTACCGACTCTTGTTCCGATGTGGGACTTTCAAGGATATTTCCAAGCCCAATTTTAAAATTGCGAGGGCATAATTCCCAAAAGGGGGGAAGGATGTAACACCCCAGATAAATAAATAATATGATATTTTTATATTTATCCATATTTGTGAATAAAATATTAATATTACTTTAAAGGGGATGTTATGCTCGATGGCATACCCAATACGCAACAACGAGTTTCTTGGAAAGCTTACATTGCATTCTAATAATAAAATAATATTTTTTTTAAATAGTAGTTAACACCTAGCCGTTGTAATGGCGGGAATGAACAGAACTACCTACAAAATGATTATATATGTTTGTCAAATATTTTTACTCTTTAAAATAAATGTTAGAGGATTAAAAATGCGAATGAATCCAATTTTAAGCATAGACATTCTAATATTCTTTAAAAGGTCGATTAACCGCCTTTTGAAGGCGAACCTCTTTTTAATCCACTATTTGAAAATTTTATGTGTTATATTTGACGAAATAAAATTCATATTTAGAATCGGGACATCAATATTTACTTTTTTTTAAATTTTTGGTATCTTTCTGATAAAGTTCATTTTTTAATGAAAAGTGAAAAATGTTGTATTTTAATTCAAAACCTCTTTTTAATATAGTTTATTTATATGATTATATTATCTTTTGGATTGTTTTTTAGTAAAATTAGAATATATTTTTACCATTTAATCCAATATTGGTCATTGGAATTAATTTCACTTTGAAATTGGACTTAAACTAGTGTCAATCTTTTGATACTTATTGTTTCATAAAAACACGCTATTTGCTCTGACTGCGGAAATTAATTATAAAATTAATTAATGCAACTTCTATGTTATGAATTTGGTAAAATAGACATCATTTTTGAATTCGGAATATCAAATATATCTTAGGGTTAA
The DNA here is from genome assembly GCA_963277665.1 of Viscum album. Taxonomy (NCBI): domain Eukaryota; kingdom Viridiplantae; phylum Streptophyta; class Magnoliopsida; order Santalales; family Viscaceae; genus Viscum; species Viscum album. Next base: position 1,528,943,263 of record OY728131.1, on the reverse strand, counting down.
CTTTTGGTATTTTTATGAAAATCTCCAATTTTTGATGAATAGTGAAACCACAAAGTGGTGGTTACAAAATTTGATTTTTTCGTTTAAATGGTACTTTACCACTTCTGTGATTTTAATTTAAAAAATACAATTGAAATTATTTTAATTGTTAAGTAAAATGTGCTTCAATGGGATGAAAATAATTTTTGATGAAAAGTATCTTTTAAGTTTTAGTAATCGCGATTAAAGGTAATTAGTGTGTTTTAAGGTAAAAAAGATATTATAATAAAATGAAAATATATTGACACTTGTCCTAATACTATTGGATGAGTTATGGCTGACCACGACAACGCATGGGTCTATTTTTGGTACCCCAAGGAGACACTTGGGTTTGATAATGACATTTATGCCTTTTATTTAAAGTTAAAATAAAAATGTCACAAACATGATTTGTTTTACTAAAACAATTTTTATATGTGGTTATACAAGTTAGAATTTTGACTATAAATAGTCATTGGAAAGATCAAAATATTTCCTACATCATAGTATTTTTTTTATAATTTTTAGACATTAAATTTGTTAAATTATCTATGACATCATGATGATGCAGCGATGACCTCATTATTTAACGATTTAAATAAAATGGAAAGATAATGAAAAATCTAGGACCTACACATGTCAAAAACCTGTTGGATGGGTGGATTTGGAAACCTTATCACCTTATCCTCAAAACTCATCAATGTGGGACCATTAAAATCCAAAAACCATTTGAAAATAAAGTATCATTTTATACTTTTCCAAGAGTGCCCCTCCTCTCCTCTTATAAAAGGCCCCCACCCTTACCACCTTACCCACACCTCTCAAACCTTTGGTTCGGACAAGATCTGATCAGTTTGTCTCTCCACATCCCTATACTCATCCTAGAAGCCTTAACTTAGGAAGTAAGCTCTTCAAGAAACCCTTTTGGTTCAAACCAAAGGGAGTTACCCAATTTTAAGGTAACATCTTCACTTGCAATATTTTCTTTTATTTGGCTTCTCCAACCCCCTAAACTCTTTTTATTCATTTCATTTGTAACAACTCCAGTATCTTCAATATAACAGGATTTTGTTATAATAATTATTCTAGATACAATTACACACACCTCCATCTAATGGTTAAAGAACATACAGTTTCTGTGGATGGAGAATTGCTGCCTCACGAAACAATGATTGTTCAACACTCATATAACACATTCAAAGGTGGCCATTGAGATGTCACTATTTTTATATATGATATATAATATTTTTATGTTTTACTTAAGCTTATTTATTTTTCATTTGTGGCATACCTTTATGACTTCCTTTATGAGTATACGCGATATCTTCATTTTAGGAAGTGCGGACTACCTCCCCCTCAAAGTGATTTGATTCGTTATTGCCTTATGTGGGATGTGTAAAGGATGGATTTAAGGTTATTATATATGATGTTATACTGGAATTATAATATACCTTTATATCATTATTGTTTTCTTTCCATTAAATTATGAGATAGAAATGAAAGTAGCCTTCATGCGTACGTACGGCTTACCGTCTCCATGAACGGTGCATTTCATTTCTTATCCTCAAATGTAATGTACTATTATAAGTACATATAATGGATATATATGATGTATGATACATATAAATGATGAATATAATTATGGAATTAAAAATATACACATCTCTCATTTAGTTTTATTTCCATTAATATGACATAGAAATGAAAGTAGCATTCATGCGTACGTACGGCTTATCGTCTCCATGAACAGTGCATTTCATTTTTTACCTCTAAATGATCATGTAATATTATAAATACATGTATATTCTGGATATATATATGATATATATGATATCCAAATCAGGAATTTCATTATGGATATAAAGAACCTTTGACCGCATGAACAACATGTAATTGTAAGAAGTCCACTTTTGACTTAAGAACCAAATATCGACAAAACAAACATTATTAACTTAAATGATTACATAATGTTTATAACATGTCAATAATTGATATAAAAGGAATAATTAACTTGAAAAGGGTTCTTAAGAAAGTATAAATTTACTCAAGTTTATTATTCAGGACGTTAAAGAACGATCGAGTCAAGTCGGACCCGTGGTAAGGGATCCTACTCCTCTCTTTCTTTTTAAGTACGCTCTTTTATGTCATTCATTTTAAAGATAATATTTCTTGTTATTGGGATGTTACTTTATATTAATCTTACTGTAATTTTTATGTTCATATTATGAGAGACCCTATTCACTCTCATCAATCCATTTTGGAAGTTTTGAGTGGCACTGTTAGGCTGCCGAATTTTCGTAAGTCATCTAACCTCTCTCTTTCTTTTTAAGTACTATCCTTTATGTCACTTCTTTTAAGATCCTCTTTGTTATGTTGGGGGATGTTATTTTATATTCCTATTTCTATAAACTTTATTTTAATGTGATGATATACCCTATTTGATCTCATCAATCCATTTTTGTATGTTTAAGTGGTGTCGTTAGGCTGCCGAGTTTTCATAAGGGATTTTTCATCTCACTTTTATTCTCGTGAAATTTATGCTACATTTGGCACAATTTCCATTGAGTGGTGTATGTACTGCCCATTATTTTACTCATTGGGTAATATACTTTTATTTATGAGTATTTACATCAATGTTGTATTGTCCTTCTTTCATGGGGTGTATGTTTTTAAAGATACCCATGTCGGTAAGGGAACCTTTCACCCTCCTCTTTTTAAAAGAATTCTTTTGTTATGTCTTTTAATTCACATACTATTATGTTGGGATATGTTATTCTATATCGTTATTTATTTAAATTTTATTTCCATGTGATGAGATACCCTTTTTATCTCTCATCAACTCATTTTCTGAATTTTGTAGTGACGCCATTAGGCTGTCAAATTTTTGCAAGGGAACTTCTTAACCCAAATTTGATTCTTTGGGATAAACTTATACTCCTTGAATATTTCGTTCTATGAAAATGTGTGAATAACTTCTGATTGTTTCACACTTAATATCCACTTATATGTGGTGTATTCGTTTGTCACACATAATTATGTAATTGATTTATCCTTAAACCAGGGATACCTTCTTTGTAAGGGACTTCATCTCAATCTCCTTTCATTGAGGCATATTTAGTTTTATACACAACTTTCTTTTATACGGTGTATATACCCCTTTGACTTTTACTTTTATACAAAATGAATCTTTTTCTACGAAGCGTTTTACTAAACGAAAAAAAGGAATGTTTCTTTTAACGTACGTGGTGACAATGACCTTTTCTGCCACCGTGAGTATTATTTGATCTTTGGCTTCCTCAACAAGACGTAATGTTTTTAAAATAAAATAAATACCATATACTCTTTTATGTATTTTAGTATTGAAAATGGTTTTGATAAATGATTCTATTATGTCAATATATTTAAATGATATATTGTGATTGAAATGTGGAAATTCTATCATTCCTTTATATTGGTTTTATGTGTTTGGACATATTACGGGTGGTTACGTGATAAACCATATGATGGATGGTGCCGTGAATACCAGGACGGGTGGTTATGTTATAACCTCCAATGAATTGGGTATGGAAGTCGGCCATATGGCTATTCCATTAAGTATGTATGGCAGTTGGCCGAATGGCTATTCCATTAAGTGATATGTGTGGAAGTCGACCTTATGGTTATTCCACTTAAGTATGTTTATTTCCCAAGTTACCTTTATAAGTTATGTGATCCTTATATGGGTTTTATGGTAATCTTTTGGTTACAGAAGGGTAAGTAATGAACTTTTATTTAGTGAATAGTTTTTACTACTTCTAAAAGGTGAAAAGTATTACTTTGATAAATTATACATGGTTTACTTGTTGTTTTGAAAAACTAATTGTTTTCATTCTTTGTGTATCCCTTACTGATCTTTTTATTCTCATCCCATGTTTTTGGAATGTTTTTCACAGGACTTAATGTGGAATAGGGTCAAGGATGGGATCAAGGGAAAGTCATTCAACCTAAAACATGGAACTGGACATGTTTATTTTTAAGAGTTTTTATTTTATGGAATCTTAGTAAAAGTTTCTACTTTGTAATCTTTTGAGATGTAATAGTTATGTCCTAATTCTCTAAAACTCTAAACCTGAAAAGATCCTCAATGTGAATTATTCATTTAATTCAATATTAAGTAAGGTTTGAGGATGGGGCCTTATACCTATCCTCCTCCTAGAAGCCTTACCTTAGGCATAAGGCACTTAAAAAGTCCTTTGGTTCAAACCAAAGTGAGTTACCCAAATTTAAGGTGACAGTTTCTCTTAAATTATTTTCTTTTATTTTGCTTTTCCAACCCCTAAAATCTTTTTATTTCCTTTCTTTTGTAACAACACTAGTATCCTCAATATACTATGATTTTTTTCGAAAAGGATTCGAACTACACTTACACACACCTCCTTCTAATGGATGAATAACATAATGTTTCTATGGATGGAAAACTAACGCCTCACGAAATGATGATTGTTCAATTACATCTTACCGCTTCTCATGGTGGCCATTATGATGGAACTATATTTATATATGATATATATTATGTTTATTATTTCCTTATGCTTCTGTACTTTCCATTTATGTAAATCTTTTATGGTTTCCATAGTGGGTAAATATGATAATCTCATTTGAGGAAGTGCGGACTACCGCCCCCTCAAAGTGATGTCACTCGTTAATGCCCTATGTGGGATGTATAAAAGATAGATTTAATTATATTATATATGATATTATACTGAAATAATAATATACCTATGTAACATTGTGTTTTATTTCAATTAAAATAATAAATAGAAATGAAAGTAGAGTTCATGAGTACGTACGACTTACCGTCTCCATGAACGGTGCATTTCATTTCGTACCTCCAAATGTTTTATAATATTATAAATACACGTATATACTGGATATATATGATATATATGATATCTAAAATCATGAATACCATTATGGATATAATGGACTATTGACCACATGGACAACTTGTAAATATACGGTGTACATTTTTGACCCAAGTACCAATGATCGATAAAATGAACATTATTAACTAAAATGATTACATAATGTTTATATCATGGTAATAAGTGATATGAAATGAATAATAAACTTGAAAAAGGTTCTTAAGAATGTAGATATTAACTTTACTTTATTATTCAAGAGATTAAAGAACGAACGGGTCTAGTCGGACACGAGGTAGGGGACTTCGTCTCAATCTTCTTTCATTGAGGCATTTTTAGTTTTATAAATGACTTTATTTTATACGGTGTATAAAACCCTTGGAATTTTCATTTTATTCAAAGGTAATATTTTTATACGAATCGTTTTAATAAACGACAAGAAGGAATGTTTTTTAACGTAAGCGGTGACAACGGCCTTTCCGCCACCGTGAGTATTATTTGATCTTTGGCTTCATTCACAAGCCAGAATGTTTTTAAAAGGAAAAATTAATACCATATACTCTTTTTATTTATTTTGGTATTGAAAATGATTTTGAAAATGGATTTATTATTTCAATATCTTGAAATGATATTTTATTTTTTCAATGTTGATATTTTATCTTTCCTCTATGATTATGTTATGTGTTATGATCATGTTATGGTTTTTGGGAATTATTTACATATACGGGTGGTTCCGTGATAAACCTAGGGTGGGTGAGCCCGAGATAGCTCTCCAATGCATTGGGTAACGTGATGGAGGTAAACGTGAATGTTTCTCCTAAGAGATTTAGGGAATATACTATAATGGGTATTCCAAATTAACTCCCTATATAGATGTGATGGCTACAATGTAAGTATGATATGGATGCCACAAGTTACCTTTATGATTTTTTATTTCTATGTTTATTTCATAAATATTATGATTTCACAAGGTAAGTAAAAGATTTCATGTTTTGAATGAATTTATGAATTTGTTTTTTCATTCTTTGATTTATAACCCTTACTGAGCTTTTTATGCCCATCCCAAGTTTGAAATGATTTCAAAGGACTTAAAGATGAATAGGGTCAAAGATTGGTTCAAGGAAAAGTCATGTTGTCTAATACATAGATCTATACATGACTTTTTTTTAAGAGTTCATGTTTTGTAAAAAAAGGAAACTCTGTAGAAATGTATACATTGTAATATTTTCAGATGTAATGCAATTGTTATGCATAATTATCTAAAACTCTAAACCAGAAAATATCCTCAATGTGAATTATCCGTTTAATTAAATATTATGTAATGTTTAAGGCCAGGTCTTTATATTTGGTATCAAAGGTCATTTTAGATAACTTCAGGAGTTAGGATATTGTTATTTTAATATCCATAAACTAATTTATGTTAATATTGATATCACATAGAATTAACAGATTACCATGTTGCTTCGCCTAAGATATTTCTTTGTTTAGAATGGTTTTCCATAGAGGAAACAAGGCAGTTCTGTTGGGACGACATCAGGAGGAAGACAACCTTCCAAATCAGCAACTTGAGATGGTTGGAATCAGAACTGAACATTTTGTTGCAGTGATGGCACATTTGACTCAGGATATAAATGGTGGTGGTATCCATGTACGAGATCCACTAGATCAACCACATAGGAACATGTCAGTAGTGGAGCATTTCATGAGGCAACATCCCTCATCATTCAGAGGATCATCTGATCCAGTTCCAGATGAAGGTTGTATTAAAGCACTAGAAAAGATTTTTGATGTCATGGGTTGTTCATAACATCAAAAGGTTAGTCTCGTTGTTTACAGTTTTGAAGGTGAAGGTGATCAGTGGTGGTCGATGGTGAAAAATATCAGGGATGGTGAGGAGATTGATGCTCGTGATTGGAATGAATTAAAAGGTATGTTTCTGGAGAAATATTTTCCTAATGTGGTTCATCTTAGGATGGAAAAACAATTCCTGGAATTGAGGAAAGAGGATGACTCAGTGGATGATTATGAATAAAAATTCACTCGACTGGCTAGGTATGCTCCAAATTTCATACGAGATCTTGATAGTAAAATCAACCGTTTTTACTCTGGATTAAATCCAAAGTATCGAAGGGATTTATATTCTCACGAGTTCAAAAGTTATGAAAAGATTGTTCTTTGTGCGGAGAAGGTGGAAATGTAGTTTTCCGAGGATCATGTATTCTTTGTCAAACAATAAAATAAGAGGTCGAGGTGGCAGGAAAAAGGGAATAAATCTTCAAAAAAGTCTGATGGTACGAAACTTAAGTTTGCAGTTAGAGAAAATTGTGGTAAAAAGCATGCTGGGAAATGTATTTTGAATTTTGGTAAGTGCTACCGATGTGGTAAAATGGGACATAAGGCTCATAATTTCTCTAAAAAAGATCAGGGTAATGGTAAGGCAAAATCTGATTTATAATCAGTAAAAAAGTTTAAGTGCAATGAAATGGGTCATTTTTAAAATGAGTGTCCTAAAAAGAGCTCGAGTTATGGGAAGAAGTCAGACTACAAGCAGAAAGGGGTGGCGAAATCCTTTGCAACTACTACAGCAGATGTTGGGGAATCAAATGAAGTAGTATATGGTACATTGTTTGTTTGTTCAGATTATGCCAATGTGTTTTTTGATTTAGGGTCTACACATTCATTCATTTCTGAAAGTTTTTATTGTAAATGAGGAATTCCATATCATGATATGAATACTGAACTTACGGTAAAAACACCTGGAGGAAATGTTGAAAAAAAATAAAACATAAGAACATTCCTGTCCTTATGTGTGGAAAGAATCTACCTACAAACCTTATTGTTTTTCCTCTAGTAGAGTTTGATGTTATATTGGGCATGGATTAGATTTTTGTTTATCATGCTATGATTTACTGCAGAGCTAAAGAGGTTTCTTTTCAGAATTATTTTTAGTTTGTGTACAAGAATGAACCCTTGCTTTTAATAACATATCAGGAAGTCAAAAAATTGGTAAAAGATGGAAATGAATGTTACCTTGCACATATTGTTGAAAACAAAGGAACTGTTCAGATTAATGATGTGCCAGTGGTAAATGAGCACCTTGATGTTTTTCCTGATGAGTTTCTTGATATTATACCTAATCGAGAAGTTGAATTTACTATTGACTTAGTTCCTGATACTAAGCGAATTAAAAAACCCCCTTATCGAATGGCTCAAATTGAACTTTTAGAGTTAAAGAAGAAATTGCAAGAGTTATTAGATAAAGGTTTCATTCAACCTAGCACATCACCATGGGGTTCTCTTGTCTTGTTTGTTAAAAAGAAAGATGGTTTAATGAGACTTTGCATTGTTTATAGAGCATTGAATAACACCACTGTTAAGAATAAGTATCCTTTGCCTCATATCGATGATTTGTTTGATCAGCTCCAGGGAGCTCAGTATTTTTCAAAGATTGACTTGAGGTCGGGGTACCATCAGTTGAAAGTAAAAGAAGAAGGAATTCCTAATACCGTGTTTCATACTAGATATGTCCATTATGAATTTGTAGTTATGTCTTTTGGGTTAACCAATGCACCTGCTGTAATCATAGATCTTATGAATATATTTTTCTGGGAGTTCCTGGATAAGTTTGTGGTTGTGTTCATTGATGATATTTTGGATTATTCATAAATTAAAGGGGAGCATGAAATTCATTTATGCGTTGTCTTGAAAACCTTAAAAGAAATGAAATTGTTTGTGAAATTCAGAAAGTGTGATTTTTGGTTACAAAAAATTTCTTTCCTTGGTCACATTATTTCAAAATATGGCATAACTATTGATCCTACTAAAACAAATGTTTTTGAAGAATGGCCAAGACCCACAAATATAACCGAGATGCATAGTTTTCTTAGTTTGGCGGGTTATTACCGGAGGTTTGTTGAAAATTTTGCACGGTTATCTAGTCCAATGACTAAGTTAACTCGAAAAGGTGTTAGTTCATCTGGACAAAAGAATGTGATGATTGTTTTCAGGAATTGAAAAGAAGATTGGTGAATGCTCCAGTTTTGACACTGCCTTCCAAAAATGGTGAGTTTGTTATCTATAGTGATGCTTCGTTGAAAGGACTGGGTTGCGTCCTAATGAAAAATGATCAGCTAATTGCTTTTGTTTCATGTCAGTTGAAACCACCTGAGTTAAATTTCCCTACACATGATTTGGAATTAGCTGCGTTTGTTTTTGCTTTAAAATTTTGGAGGCATCATTTGTATGGAGTGAAGTATGAAATATATACTGATCACAAAAGTTTAAAGTATATATTCACTCTGAAAGAATTGAACATGAGACAGAGGAGATGGCTAGAATTAATCAAGGACTATGATTGCACGATCCATTACCATCTGGGAAAAGAAAATAATGTGGTCGATGCTTTGAGTCGGAAAAGTAATGTCTCATTAGCCATGCTACGTTTGGAACAAGATCATTTGGTTTTTGATTTGATGAAATTTGGCATAGATGTTGTTGGTGCAGAAAATTCTTCTCTTTTGTTTCAGGTGTCAGTGAGATCATATCTATCAGACATAATAAAGAAAGCGTAGAAGGAAGACAGTGAGTTGCAGAAAAAGGTATAGTTGGTTAATAAGGGTAACTTGCCTGACTTTAACATTGATAATGATTGTGTTTTGAGGTTTGTAAAGAGATTATGTGTGCCTTGTGATTCACAGTTGAAGAATGAGTTGTTATATGAAGCTCATAGCTCTCTGTTTTCAGTTCATCCTGGTAGTACTAAGATGTAAAAAGATCTTCTGGAGTATTATTGGTGGGATGGAATGAAAAGAGATATTTCTGATTTTACTGTGAAGTTTTTGACTTGTCAGCAGGTTAAAGTAGAGCAACAGTTACCGAAAGGAATGCTTCAGCACTACCGGTGCTAGAGTGTAAATGGGAAAATCTACCCATGGACTTTGTTGTGGGATTACTGAAGACAACTTAAGGTAATAATGAAATCTGGGTTATAGTTGACTGATTGACTAAATATTCTCATTTCCTTCCTATTAGAGATACTTTGTCTCTAGATAAACTTTCTCGGTTGTATGTTAAAGAGATAGCCAGGTTGCATGGTGTTCCCCTCTCCATTGTATCTGATCGTGATCCCAGGTTCACTTCTAACTTTTGGAAAGGCTTTCAGAAGTCATTGGGTACTGAATTAAATTTTAGTATAGCTTTTCTTCCTTAATCAGATGGGCAGTCAGAACGAACAATTCAGACCTTGGAGGTTATGTTACGTGCTTGCTCGATGGACTAGGAGGGAATTTGGGACAAACATCTTTATTTGGTTGAATTTTCTTATAATAACATTTTTCATTCTAGTATAGAGATGGCCCCATTTGAGTCATTGTATGGAAAGCATTGTCAAACTCTAGCTTTTTGGGATGAAGTAGGTGAAAGAAAGACGATGGGACTAGAATTGGTAGAAGAGATTGTAGAGAAAGTTGAGTTGATTCAGAATCACATGAGAATAGCTCAGAGAAGACAGAAAATTTATGCAGATAATCGGAGCAATGATTTTTCTTTTGAGGCTGGTGATTGTGTCCTTCTCAAACTTTCTCCTTGAAAAAGTGTGATGCGTTTTGGTAAGAAGGGAAAGTTGAGTCCGAGGTTCATTGGACCTTATGAAATTATGGAGAATGTTGGATCTGTTTCATACAGAGTAGCTTTACCTCCAAGTTTATCCCAGGTACACAATGTTTATCATGTTTCGATGTTGAGAAAGTATATGCCAGATCCCTCTCATGTATTGAGCCCAGAGGTAGTTCAGTTGGAAGAGAATCACTCTTATAAAGAACAAACCATCCAGATTCTTGACTGTAGAGAGAAATTGTTGCAGAATAAGGTAATTCACGAGGTAATGGTTTTGTGGAAAAACCGTATGGTTGAAGAGACAACATGGAAATCTGAAAATTCTATGAGGGATAAATACCCCCACTTATTTTGATAAGTGGATAAAAATTGTGAGGACACAATTTCTAAAAGGGGGGAAGGATGTAACATCCCAGGTAAATGAAGAATAAGAGATTTTCATATTTATTAATATTTGGGAATTAAATATTAATTTTATATTAAAGGGGTTTCTATGTTCGATAGCGTACCCGATACGCAACAACGACTTTCTTTGGAATCTTACGTTGCACACTAATAATATAATATTATTATTTTAAATGGTAGTTAACTCCTAGCCATTGGATTGGCGGGAATGAACAAAACTAATTGAAATATGATTATACATTTATTTATATTTATCCAATAAAAGTTAGAGGCTTAAAATATGAAAGAATCTAATTTTAAGCATAATTTACATTAAAAGGCCGATTTACCGCCTTTCAATGGTGAACCATTTTTAAATATATTTTTGGACACATTAATACATTTTATATGACCAAATAAATCCTTCTTTATAATGAGGACATCAGAATTTAGTTTGGGTAATTTTTTGGTATTTTTCTGATAAAGTTCATTTTTTAAGTAGTGAAAATATTGTAATTTAATTCAAAACTATGATTTAATCTAATTTATTTATATGGTTTGATTATTTTTTTAATTGGTTTTAAATTTAAATTGATATATATTTTTAAAATTTAATCCAATATTAGTCATTGGAATTAATTTCACTCAGAAATTGGACATAAATAAGTATCAATCTTTTGATAGTTTTTAATTCTTAAAAAAAACACACTCTTTGTTTTGACGGCAGGAATTAAATTTAAATTAATTTAAGATGATTCTGTGTTTTTATTTTGTTAAAATTTATTCCATATTTGGAATCAGGAGGCCCAAAATTGTTTAAATAGATAAATTTTATTTTCAGACATTTTAAATATTTACTTCAGTAAATATTTTATTTACAAAGGTTAAAGGGTAAATCCGGTAAATAAGGGTAAAAATAAAATTATAATAATATAAAATTACCCTTAAACGTGTCCTAATCTTATTGTATGAGTCATGTCCAACCATGGTCATCTTTGGGTCGATTTTGGGACCCCATGGAGCCACTTGGGAGTGATAATGCCAATTTAGATTAATTAATTTAATGTGAAGACAAAAGTGACATTAACAAAAATCCTTTAGAAATTAATTTCTATATGGTGTAATATATGTTTTATTTTTGACTATAAATATTAATTGGAAAGATAAAAAGATTTCCTACATCATGGTTGCTTTTATAATTTTTAGACACCAAATAAATTAAATTATTTATGACACAATAATGATGTAGTTTTTACCTAATTAACAAATAATTTAAATAAATAAGATTATAATGATTAAAATATTATCCAAAACATGTCCAATTTTGATTGGATGATTTTATATCTAATATTAGTAATCGTATCTTCGACCGCAATGATTTTTGGACCATTATAAACCGAATATATGTTTATAATAAAATAATATTTTCAAACTTTACTAAAGAGCCCCTCCTCTCCCTTATAAAAAGAGACCACTTCTAACCAATTCCTCACACCTCTCAAGTCATTTGGCTCGTCCAAACTCTGTCAAATTAAGCTCATTATATCCCTATCCCTCTCCTAGAAGCCTTACCTTAGGTAGAATGCACTTAAGAAGTCCTTTGGTTCAAACCAAAGTGAGTTACCCAAATTAAAGGTAACAATTTCTCTTAAATTGTTTTCATTTATTTTTCTTCTCCAACCCCTAAAATATTTTTATTTTTATTCTTTTGTAACAAAACCAGTATCCTCAATATAATAGGATGTTGTTATGATATGGATTATAACTACAATTACACACAACTCAATCTAAAGGATGAATAACATAATGTTTCTGTGGATGACAAACTAACGCCTCACGAAATGATGATTGTTCAATTACATCTTACCGCCTCTCATGGTGGCCATTATGATGGAACAATATTTATATATTATGTATATTATGTTTATGATTTCCTAATTCTTCTGTACTTCCCATTTATATAATGCCTTTATGGTTTCCATAGTGGGTAAATACGATAATCTCATTTGAGGAAGTGCGGACTACCACCCCCTCAAAGTGATGTGACTCGTTAATTCCTTATGTGGGATGTATAAAGGATAGAGTTAATGATATTATATATGATATTATACTGTAATTATAATATACCTATTTATCATTATTTCTTAATTCCATTAAAATAATAAATAGAAATGAAAGTAGCGTTAATGAGTACGTATGGCTTACCGTCTCCATGAACGGTGCATTTCATTTTGTACCTCCAAATGTTATGTACTATTATAAATACATGTATATACTGGATATATATGATATATATGATATCTAAAATCATGAATACCATTCTGGATATAATGGACTATTGACCATATGGACAACTTGTAAATATAAGGTGTTCATTTTTGACCAAAGTACCAAATATCGACAAAATGAACATTATTAACTAAAATGATTACATAATGTTTATAACATGGTAACAAGTGATATTAAAGGAATAATAAACTTGAGAAATGTTCTTAAGCAAGTAGAAATTAACTTTAATCTATTATTTAGGAGATTAAACAACAGACGGTTCAAGTCGGACATGAGGTTGGGGACTTCGCCTCAATCTTCTTTCATTGAGGCATTTTTAGTTTTATACACGACTTTATTTTATATGGTGTATAGACCCCATTTACCTTTCATTTTATTCAAATGGAATATTTTTATACGAAGTGTTTTACTAAACGACAATAAGGAATGTTTTTTAACGTAAGCGGTGATAATGACCTTTCCGTCGCCGCGAGTATTATTTGATCATTGGCTTCCTTAACAAGCATGAATGTTTTTAAAAGGAAAAATAAATAGCATATACTATTTTTATGTATTTTGGTATTGAAAATGATTTTGATAATGGATTTATTATTTCAATATCATGAAATGATATTTTATTATTGCAATGTGGAAATCTAATCTTTCCTTTATGGTTATGTTATGTGTTATGATCATATTATGGGTTTTGGGCATTATTTACGTATACAGGTGGTTCTGTGATAAACCTAGAGAGGGTGAGCCCGAGATAGCTCTCCAATGCATTGGGTAACGTGATGGAGGTAAACGTGAATGTTTCTCCTAATATATTTTGGGAATATACTGTGATGGGTATTCCAAAGTAACTCCCTATGTAGCTGTGATAGCTACAATGTAAGTATGATATGGATGCCACAAGTTACCTTTATGATTTTTGATTTCTATGATTCTTTCATAAATCTTATGATTTCATGAGGTAAGTAAAATATTTCATGTTTTTAATGCATTTATGAACAAATGTTTTCATTCTTTGATTTATAACCCTTACAGAGCTTTTTATGATGTTCCCAAGTTTTAAATGTTTTCATAGGACTTAAAGATGAATAGGGTCCATGATGGGATCAAGGAAAAGTCATTCTGTCTAAAACATTGATCTATACATGAGTTTTTTTAACAGTTCATGTTTTGTAAAAAAAAGAAAACTATGTAGAAATGTATACTTTGTAATATTTTCAGATGTAATGTAATTGTTATTCCTAATTCTCTAAAACTCTAAACCAGAAAATATCCTCAATGTGAATTATCCATTTAATTCAATATTATGTAATGTTTAAGGCCGGGTCTTTATAGTTGGTATCAAAGGTCGGTTTAGATAACGTTAGGAGTTAGGATATTGTTAAATTAATATCCATAAACTAATTTATGTTAATATTGATATCACATAGCATTTACTGATTACCATGTTGCTTCGCCTAAGATATTTCTTTGTTTAGAATGGTTTTCCGTTGAGGAAACAAGGCAGCTATGTTGGGACGATATCAGCAGGAAGACAACCTTCCAATTCAGCAACCTGAGATGGTCGGAATCAGAACTGAATATTTTTTTGTAGTGATGGAACATTTGACTCAGGCTATAAATGGTAGTGGTATCCATGTACGAGATCCTCTAGATCAACCACATAGGAACATGTCAGTAGTAGAGCATTTCATGAGGAAACATCCCCCATCATTCATAGGATCATCTGATCCGGTGCAAGATGAAGGTTGGATTAAGGAACTGGAAAAGATTTTCAATGTCCTGGGTTGTTCAGAACATCAAAAGGTTAGTCTCGCTGTTTACCATTTTGAAGGTGAAGGTGATCAGTGGTGGTCGATGGTGAAAAATATCAGGGATAGTGAGGAGATTGATGCTCTTGATTGAAATGAATTCAACGGTATGTTTATGGAGAAATATTTTTCTATGGTGGTTAGTCTTATGATGGAAAAACAATTCCTGGAATTGAGGCATGAGGATGAATCAGTGGCTGCTTATGAATAATAATTCACTCGACTTGCTAGGTATGCTCCAAATTTCATATGAGATCTTGATAGTAAAATCAACCGTTTTTACTCAGGATTAATGCCAAAGTATCGAAGGGCTTTATATTCTAATGAGTTCAGAAGTTAAGAAAAGATTGTTCGTTGTGCGGAGAAGGGGGAAATGGAGTTTTCTGATGATCATGTATTCTTTGTCAAACAATAAAATAAGAGGTCGAGGTGGCAGGAAAAAGGGAAGAACTCTTCAAAAAAGTCTGATGGTAAGAAAATTAAGTTTGCAGATTGAGAAAATTGTTGTAAAAAGCATGCTGGGGAATGTCTTTTGAATTCTGGTAAGTGCTACCGATGTGGTAAAATGGTACATAAGGCTTGTAATTTCTCTAAAAAAGATTAGGGTAATGGTAAGACAAAATCTGATTTATAATCAGTAAAATGTTTTAAGTGAAATGAAATGGGTCATTATTAAAATGAGTGTCCGAAAAAGAGCTCGAGTGATGGGAAGCAGTCAGACTACAAACAGAAAGGGGTGGTGAAATCCTTTACAACTACATTAGCATATGTTGGTCCATCAAATGAAGTAGTATCAGGTACATCGTTTGTTTGTTCAGATTAGGCCAATGTGTTTTTTGATTTAGGGTATACACATTCATTCATTTCTGAAAATTTTTCTTGTAAATTAGGAATTCCATATCATGATATGAATACTGAACTTATGGTAAAAACACCTGGAGGAAATTTTGAGACAAAAATAAAACATAAGAACATTCCTATCCTTATGTGAGGAAAGAATCTACCTGCAAACCTTATTTTTTTTCCTCTAGTAGAGTTTCATGTTATATTGGGCATGGATTAGCTTTCTTTTTATCATGCTAAGATTTACTGCAGAGCTAAAGAGGTTTCTTTTCAGAATGATTTTCAGTTTGTGTACAAGAATGAACCCTTTCTTTTGATAACATATCAGGAAGTCGAAAAACTGGTAAAAGATGGAAATGAATGTTAGCTTGCACATATTGTTGAAAAAAAAGGAACTGTTTAGATTAATGATTTGCCAATTGTAAATGAGTACCTTGATTTTTTTCCTGACGAGTTTCCTGATATTTTACCTAATAGAGAAGTAGAATTAACTATTGACTTAGTTCCTGATGCTAAGCCAATTTGAAAACCCCCTTATCGAATGGCTCAAATTGAACTTTTAGAGTTAAAGAAGCAATTGAAAGAGTTATTAGATAAAGGTTTCATTCAACCTAGCACATCACCATGGGGTGCTCCTGTCTTGTTTGCTAAAAAGAAAGCTGGTTTAATGAGACTTTGCATTGATTATAGAGCATTGAATAACACCGCTGTTAAGAATAAGCATCCTTTGCCTCATATCGATGATTTGTTTGATCAGCTACAGGGAGCTCAGTATTATTCAAAGATTGACTTGAGGTCGGGGTACCATAAATTGAAAGTAAATGAAGAAGGCGTTTCGAAGACCGTGTTTTTTACTAGATATGTCTGTTATGAATTTGTAGTTATGCCTTTTGGGTTAACCAATGAACCTACTGTAATCATGGATCTTATGAATAGAATTTTCTTAAAGTTCTTGGATAAGTTTGTGGTTGTGTTCATTGATGATATTTTTGATTATTCAAAAAGTAAAGGGGAGCATGAAATTCATTTATGGGTTGTCTTGAAAACCATAAAAGAAAATAAATTTTTTGGGAAATTCAGAAAGTGTGAGTTTTGGTAACAAAAAATTTCTTTCCTTGGTCACATTATTTCAAAAAATGGCATAACTATTAATCCTACTAAAACTAATGTATTTGAAGAATGGAAAAGACCTAGAAATATAACTGAGATCCATAGTTTTCTTGGTTTGGTAGGTTATTACTGGAGGTTTGTTGAAAATTTTTCATGGTTATCTAGTCCAATGACTAAGTTAACTCGAAAAGGTGTTAGTTCATCTGGACAAAAGAATGTGATGATTGTTTTTAGGAATTGAAAAGAAGATTGGTGAATGCTCCAGTTTTGACACTGCCTTCCAGAAATGGTGAGTTTGTTATCTACAGTGATGCTTCGTTGAATGGACTGGGTTGCGTCCTAATGCAAAATGATCAGGTAATTGCTTATGCTTCATGTCAGTTGAAACCACCCGAGTTAAGTTACCCTGCACATGATTTAGAATTAGCTGTTTTTGTTTTTGCTTTAAAATTTTGGAGGCATCATTTGTATGGAGTGAAGTGTGAAATATATTCTGATCACAAAAGTTTAAAGTATATATTCACTCCGAAAGAATTGAACATGAGAGAGAGGAGATGGGAAAATTAATCAAGGATTATGATTGCACGATCCATTACCATCTGGGAAAAGAAAATAAAGTGGCTGATGCTTTGAGTCGGAAAAGTAATGTCTCATTAGCCATGCTACGTTTGGAACAAGATCCTTTGGTTTTTGATTTGCTGAAATTTGGCATAGAAGTTGTTGGTGCAGGAAATTATTCTTTTTTGTTTCAGGTGTCAGTGAGATCATATCTATCAGACATAATAAAGAATGCGTAGAAGGAAGATAGTGAGTTGCAGAATTAGGTAGAGTTGATTCAGAAGGGTGAGTTGGTTGAATTTAAAATTGATAATTATTGTGTTTTGACATTTGGAAAGAGATTATGTGTGCCTTGTGATTCACAGTTGAAGAATGAGTTATTATGTTAAGCTCATAGCTCTCCATTTTCAGTTCATCCTGGTAGTACGAAGATGTATAGAGATCTTCGGGAGTATTATTGGAGGGATGGAATGAAAAGAGAAATTTCTGATTTTACTGTGAAGTGTTTGATTTGTCAAAAGGTTAAAGAAGAGCGACAGATACCGAAAGGAATGCTTCATCCACTACCGGTGATAGAGTGTAAATGGGAAAATATATCCATGGACTTTGTTGTGTGATTACCGAAGACAACTTGAGGTAATAATGCAATCTGGGTTATAGTTGACTGATTGACTAAATATGCTCATTTCCATCCTATTAGAGATACTTTGTCTCTAGATCAACTATCTCGGTTGTATGTTAAAGAGATAGTCAGGTTGCATGGAGTTACCCTCTCCATTCTATCTGATCGTGATCCCAGGTTCACTTCTAACTTTTGGAAAGGCCTTCAGAAGTCATTGGGTACTAAATTAAATTTTAGTATAACTTTTCATCCTCAATCAGATGGGAAGTCAGAATGAACAATTCAGACCTAGGAGGATATGTTACGTGCTTGCTCGATGGACTACCAGGGAAGTTGGGACCAACATCTTTATTTGGTTGAATTTTCTTATAATAATAGTTTTCATTCCAGTATACAGATGGCTCCATTTGAGGCATTGCATGGAAAGCATTGTTGAACACCAGCTTTTTGGGATGAAGTAGGTGAAAGAAAGCTGATGGGACCAAAATTGGTAGAAGAGATGGTTGAGAAATTTGAGTTGATTCAGAATCACATGAGAACAGCTTAGAGCAGACAAAAAAGTTATGCAGATAACCGGAGGAAGGATCTTTCTTTTGAGGCAGGTGATTGTGTCTTTCTCAAAGTTTCTCCTTGGAAAATTGTGATGCGTTTTGGTAAGAAGGGAAAGTTGAGTCTGAGGTTCATTGGACCTTATGAAATTCTTGAGAATGTTGGATCAGTTGCATACAAAGTAGCATTACCTCCAAGTTTATCCCAGGTACACAATGTTTATGATGTTTTGATGTTGAGAAAGTATATGCCAGATCCCTCTCATGTTTTGAGCCCAGAGGTAGTTCAGTTGGAAGAGAAACTCTCTTATGAAGAACAACCCATCTGGATTCTTGAATGTAGAGAGAAAGTGTTGCGGAATAAGGTAATTCATGAGGTAAAGGTTTTGTGAAAAAATTATATGGTTGAAGAGGAAACATGGAAATCTGAAAATGCTATGAGGGATAAATACCCCCACTTATTTTGATAAGTGGATAAAAATTGAGAGGACGCAATTTCTAAAAGGGGGGAAGGATGTAACATCCCAGGTAAATGGAGAATAAGAGTGTTTCATATTTATTAATATTTGTGAATTAAATATAAATTTTATATTAAAGGGGTTTCTATGTTCGATAGCGTACCTGATACGCAACAACGGGTTTCTTTGGAATCTTACATTGCACAGTAATAATATAATTTTATTATTTTAAATGGTTGTTAACTCCTAGCCATTTTATTGGTGGGAGTGAAGAAAACTAACTATAATATGATTATACATGTATTTATTTTTATCCAATAAAAGCTAGAGGCTTAAAATATGAATGAATCTAATTTTAAGCATAATTTACATTAAAAGGGAGATTTACCACCTTTTTATGGTGAACCCTTTATAAATATAGTTTTGGACACTTTAATACATTATATATGACCAACTAAAATCCTTCTTTAGAATTAGGACATCAGAATTTACTTTGGGTAATTTTTTGGTATTTTTTTTGATAAAGTTCACTTTTTAAGGAATAATGAAAATATTGTATTTTAATTCCAAACTATGTTTTAATCTAATTTATTTATATGGTTATATTATTTTTTTAATTGGGTTTAAAGTGAAATTGAAATATATTTTTACCATTTAATCCAATATTGGTCATTGGAATAAATTTCACTTTGAAATTGAACATAAATAAGTATCAAGCTTTTGATAGTTTTTAATTCTTAAAAAAACACACTCTTTGTTTTGACAGTAGGAATTAAATTTAAATTAATTTTTTCTGATTCTGTGTTTTGATTTTGTAAAAATTTATTCCATATTTGGAATCAGGAGGCCCAAATTGTTTAAATAGATAACTTTTATTTTCAGACATTTTAAATATTTACTTCAGTAAATATTTTATTTACCAAGGTTAAAGGGTAAATCAGATAAATAAGGGTAAAAAATAATACTATAATAATATAAAATTACCCTTAAACGTGTCATGATCCTATTGGATGAGTCATGTCTAACCATGGGAATCTTTGGTTCGATTTTGGGACCCCATTGAGCCACTTGGGAGTGATAATGACAATTTAGATTAATTAATTAAATGTGAAGACAAAAGTGACATTAAAAAAATCCTTTAGTAATTAATTTCTATATGGTGTTATATAAGTTTTATTTTTGACTATAAATATTAATTGGAAAGATAAAAAGATTTCCTACATCATGGTTATTTTTATAATTTTTAGACACCAAATAAATTAAATTATTTATGACACAATAATGATGCTGTTTTTACATAATTAATAAATGATTTAAATAAATAAGATTATAATGATTAAAATATTATCCAAAACATGTCCAATTTTGATTGGATGATTTTATTTATAATATTAGTCATCTTATATTTGACCTCAATGATTTTTGGACCATTATAAACCGAATATAAGTTTATAATAAAATAATATTTTCAAACTTTCTTAAAGAGCCGCTCCTCTCCCTTATAAAAAGAGACCACTTATAAAAAATTCCTCACTCCTATCAAGTCATTTGTATCGTCCAAACTCTGTCAAATTAAGCTCATTATATCCCTATCCTCCTCCTAGATGCCTTACTTTAGGCAGAAGGCACTTAAGAAGCCCTTTGGTTCAAACCAAAGTGAGTTACCCAAATTAAAGGTAACAGTTTCTCTTAAATTGTTTTCTTTTATTTTGCTTCTCCAACCCCTAAAATATTTTTATTTCCTATATTTTGTAACAACACCAGTATCCTCAATATAATAGGATGTTTTTATGATATGGATTCTAACTACACTTACACACAACTCAATCTAATGGATGAATAACATAATGTTTCTGAGGATGAAAAACTAACACCTCACGAAACGATGATTGTTCAATTACATCTTACCGCCTCTCATGGTGTCCATTATGATGGAACTATATTTATATATGATATATATTATGTTTATGATTTCCTAATTTTTCTGTACTTCCCATTTATATCATGCCTTTATGGTTTCTATAGTGGGTAAATACAATAATCTCATTTGAGGAAGTGCGGACTACCGCCCCCTCAAATTAATGTGACTCGTTAATGCCCTATGTGGGATGTATAAAGTATAGATTTAATGATATTATATATGATATTATATTGGAATTATAATATACCTATTTATCATTATGTTTTAATTCAATTAAAATAAGAAATAGAAATGGAAGTAGCATTCATGAGTACGTATGGCTTACCGTCTCCATGAACGGTGCATTTCATTTCGTACCTCCAAATGTTATATACTATTATAAATACATGTATATACTGGATATATATGATATATATGATATCTAAAATCATGAATACCATTCTGGATATAATGGACTATTGACCACATAGACAACTAGTAAATATAAGGTGTTCATTTTTGACCCAAGTACCAAATATCGACAAAATGAACATTATTAACATAAATTATTACATAATGTTTATAACATGGTAATAAGTGATATTAAGGGAATAATAAACTTGATAAATGTTCTTAAGAAAATATAAATTAACTTTAATTTATTGTTCAGGAGATTAAAGAACGAACGGGTGAAGTCGGATACGAGGTAGGGGACTTCGTCTCAATCTTCTTTCATTAAGGCATTTTTAGTTTTATACATGACCTTATTTTATACGGTGTATAGACCCCATTGACGTTTCATTTTATTCAAAGGGGATCTTTTTATACTAATTGTTTTACTAAACGACAATAAAGAATGTTTTTATCGTAAGTGGTGACAATGACCTTTCCATCGCCGCGAGTATTATTTGATCCTTGTCTTCCTTAACAAGCAGGAATGTTTTTAAAAGGAAAAATAAATAGCATACATTATTTTTATGTATTTGGATATTGAAAATGATTTTGACAATGGATTTATTATTTCAATATCTTGAAATGATATTTTATTATTTCAATGTGGAAATTTAATCATTCCTTTATGCTTATGTTATGTGTTATGATCATGTTATGGTTTTTGGGCCTTATTTACTTATACGGGTGGTTCTGTGATAAACCTAGGGAGGGTGAGCCTGAGATATCTCTCCAATGCATTGGGTAATGTGATGGAGGTAAACGTGAATGTTTCTCTTAATATATTTAGGGAATATACTGTGATGGGTATTCTAAAGTAACTCCCTATGTAGCTGTGATAACTAAAATGTATGTATGATATGGACGACACAAGTTACCTTTATGATTTTTGATTTCTATGTTTCTTTCATAAATCTTATGATTTCATGAGGTAAGTAAAATATTTCATGTTTTGAATGAATTTATGAACAAATGTTTTCATTATTTGATTTATAACCCTTACTGCTCTTTTTATGCTCATCCCAAGTTTTAAATGTTTTCATAGGACTTAAAGATGAATAGGGTAAAGGATGGGATCAAGGAAAAGTCATGCTGTCTAAAACATGGATCTAAACATGACTTTTTTCTAAGATTTCATGTTTTGTAAAAAAATGGAAACTATGTTGAAATTTCTACTTTGTAATATTTTTAGATGTAATGTAATTATTATGACTAATTCTCTAAAACTCTAAACCGGAAAATATCATCAATGTGAATTATCCATTTAATTCAATATTATGTAATGTTTAAGGCTGGGTATTTATAGAATCACCCTATATATTGAATTCACTTAACATTTCACTAGATAAGGGAAAATACCAAACCCTCTAACTATGTATCCAAGGATCCTATGTTTGGAATACATCAAATAAATTTCAAATGGATTATCAAATTTCACAAAAAAATTACATGAAACCATTTATCATCAAATATATTCTTTGAAAACAAATTTATAATTAAGTTTCACAATTCATTGAAAAAAAACATTCTTGTAACAAAATGAAGAGAAAACCCATCTCTTCTCAAAACCAATTTGCACACAAATGAGTTAATAAACTCAAGGATCATTCTTATTAATTTAGGGAAGAAATTAAATAAATATTATAAATGGTATATAAAATATAAGAATTATATGTATCTAACTATCTCATGTTTGGGTTCCACACAAACCCCAATGGGATCCACTCACTAGAAAAAAGGGAGTTTTAGTAAAAGATATTGGAGGCCCTAAAAATGTTCATTCAATATAGGATCATATTTTCAAAATAAAAATCGTTGGTTGTGAAGATTTATTAACCCATTCATCAATATTCAGACACTGTAGAACAACAGAAGAAATAAGAAGATATTTGAAGACAATCTCACCCAAAAAATATTTTATATTATACAAACAAATCCGGATTGAAATTCTAAGATAATTAGTTTTTAAAAAGATGGATTAACCCAGATGTAATTGAGAAACCTTTGGTTTTATAGAATGTATAAGGTAGTAAAATGATAAAATGGATGGGTTACCAAACATTTAATCTTCTAGAATAGTCACGATTCATGATTTAAATCATTTGTTCATGATGTGTTATTTTGAAATTGACACTATTCCCGAAAAAAGAATTATAATGGATTCGAATATCAAATGTCCAACTCATGATAGGAATAGTGTCTCACATATTTAATAGTTTTTTACATACTGAAACCAAACTCAGAGCTTCTAACTAGAATCCATGCATGATATGAATATACCATAAATGTTCTAATAACCTCATGTATTCGATATTCTATATTTTTATAAATCTCCTCCTATAGTCACCCCAAACACACATCAACTCATTTTTTTGACACCCCTTAATATTCATCAATGATTAAAACTAGCAATACCTTAAAATTGAATATGTCATAGTTTCATTTATTGACGAGAGTCACTCAAGGGGGATTTTTTAGTATTTGGATTATTATTGTGATATAATTTTGATTATCATTAATGTTATTAGAATAGGGACCATAAAATGAAGGTGGTTATTGTGACTTCATGATGTAAACATGAAACCTTCAGTGGTTAGGCCATTGGGGTTATTACTTTGGTATGTATTCATGATAGAGAAATTTGTTGTGTTTCATTTCCCTATACTATTGAGATATGACTATGTATGTGGGATTCAGGCCAGTGGTTGGATAGAAACAATGGTTTAACCTTTTTTTCTAATATATATGGGTTATTTTTCTAGTGGTTTCATCAAGATTTTTAATCCTCATGAGTGTTGTGATTTTTTTTCTCCCTGGATATGGGAAAAGTGAGTGGGTTAATTATAGTACTAGATGCATGAAAGGATTTTTCCTATGTATCATTAAGTGTTTATGGGTTCTTTAGATGCCTGATATAATTGATTTAGGGGTTTTTTCCTTCATTATTATCGAGTATCACCTAGGTTTTTGGAAAGAAAATACACATTTGGTGATTCATGGTGTTGTATTTGGGGGTATAGAACCAACTAATTTGTACTTAATGACAAACTTGTGTCTATGGATTTGAATATTAATAAATAACTTTTCACATATTGATTGTTCTTCAACGTGATAATGCATTTGATAATGTCCTAAGGATAGATGTTGCACTCAAGGGTCATAGCGGATCCCTGCTATGATGAGAACCCAGAATTGCCATAACACTATTCTTGAATATTTTTACTATGGCCAGATGATGTTATTTGAGGGACACAAATAATACATGCCATTAGGGGTGAGGAGTCATGAACATTTTATGAACCTTTTCATGGTGTGCGCCCTTGGTAATATCCAGGAGGATATTATGAGAACGATACCCGCCAGTTGGAAGTACATATTTCATAGTGCCATTGGATGTTCCTATCTGTGGATCAGTGTATTGGTCTTTAGAATTTAAGATTATTATTAATGGGTATTAAAACATTCTAACATAGATGTATTGATAAAAAATATGATGACACACTGTTCGCAGCAAGGTATGATGTGTTGGGTGCATCATGAGTAATACTGCATCAATAGATAATGTGAAAAAAGATTCTTTCCTTTCTTTTCCAAAATGGAATTTTATATCTCAGTCCCTTTGATAGAATTGATATATCCTAAATAAATCCATGTCCATGGGGTGGAATGAGAAAGATAAATTCTGAGAGGTCAAAGAAAGAGTAATCGAGCATATGGGTTGATGACAAAAACATGAATCCCACTTGATTTGTGATATCGAAACAAATGGATTACATTACATGGTATGCATTTTTAGGATGTGACACGTCATTTCAGCCTTAAATTATTTTTCTATGAGTGTCTTGGTGTGTTTCTTGATACTAACCTTGGAATTTAGGCAGGCTCTACCTAATGATACTGAGAAAATTTCCTTGAGGGTCACACACAAAGTGTATCTAAGTATCTGAGATAAATATTCATTTAAAATGATGAATAAATATTATTCTCAGTTCTGGTTTAATAATTATTCAAGGATTCATGATCGCATTTATTTCGACACTACTTATTTGAGAGAATATATTATGGGTGAAAAAATATTTTTATTAGCGAATAATTCAGTAATATTTATCTATGAAATAAATAGTCATTATTAAATGTCTAATAAATATAGTGGAATAAATAAATAAAATATAAAAACAAAAGTACACTCTGTGTATATTAATATAAACTCCGTGTAGTTATTTTCTAGGGATTTTTGAGAAATAATATTACTTATTTAATTGAATAATATTAGGTGTAATTCGATGTGTGCATGTTGTAGAGAACCAATCTTGACATACATGGACATTACATTACTTTTCCTGAACACTGTTTTCCTTCCCTTATTAACTTGAATGGAAGTAAGTAGATTAAATATGTATATATATTCATAAATATAGTAGCATTATTATGTCATATATATCATTATTATTCATTATATATACTTTATAATCATTCTTGAATGGTTAACATGGAGAATTAATCTCATTGTGCCGTGGAGACGGTAATCCGTACGTACGCACGAGCGATGATATCGTTCGTGTAATTATTTAATGGAATTGGATTGGATGAAATAATATATCAGAATCAGTATGATGTTATAATAACTATATATAGTTATTCTTTACACTATTATACCCATCCAAGTAAGGTGGTGGTGGAAAAACAAATTACACCACGACGTGGAGACGGTATTCCATAAGTACGCACACGCGGTGATTTCATTTTCCGTAGGATGGATATAATGTGAAATGGGGTTGTTTCATATTTTAATAACATATAATTATATTAATGATACTTATGTTATTACTTTATAATGAAACAACTAAATAAGAAGAATTTGAAGAAGAATGAATACTTCAAAGAATTGGTATCAGAGATTACCTCTTCTTCTACGCACCTCATTTAAGCTTCCTCTTAATCCACTAGAGTTGGTCTTTTGAGGAGACCATAACCTATATAATGTTTATAGAAAATTTGATAATGGAAATGGGTAGGGTTTGGCCGATCTTGAAGGCTCAAAATTGTGTGAAGAAAAGAGGGAGGAGGTGCCCTTTTATAAGGGAGGAGAGGGGCACATTAAGAAAAACATAAAATATTATTTTATAATAAAGTCATATTGGGTTTATAATGGCTCCAAAGTGACTTATATAGAAGATAAAGTGGTTATGGGCCGAAAGCCTCTCAACCAATAAGTTTTATACAAGATTAAGTTACTATTTTAACATTGTCATTTACATTTAACTCTAAGTTAAATAATTTAACTTTTACCGTGTCTTCTTGTTTTCTTACACTATATGGTTAATAAACATACTATAACAAGTCAAAAGAACCCCAAGTGGTTAATTATTAATATATATAACCTTATCTAAGTCATTTGGCTGAACCTTATAGTTTTATGAATATAATAACAATTAATAATATAATATTTGTCTTAAAAACTATTTTATGTTAATTTTGACACTATTTGGTAATTAATTTTTTTGTGAAAATCATAACAACATGATTAGTTCGAAAAATAATAATTAAATATATAATAAAATTCCATATTAACCTATAAAATTATTGTAATTCATAAAAAGTCTCAAATTATATTTATTTGGGTATTTATAACATCAATTATGTTAATATTTCATTAATAAGGAAATTACTGCATCATCATTGTGTCATAAATAAATTAAATTATTTAATGTCTAAAAATTATAAATAAACTTCAATTATGTAGGAAATCGTTTTATATTTCTAATTAATATTTATAGTCAAATTTATCTTATGTATAACCTTATATTAAAAATGTTTTTGTTATTAAACTTTGATTTTAACTATTTTAACTCTTCTTTAAATAAAATTTTAATAAGTGTACTAATCTAATCCATGTATACCTAAAGGATAATATTTTTTTCCTAAGTTTGTTTTAGGTCAAATTACACTTATAAAATAGAATTAGTACAAGTTTTAGGGTAATAATAACATCATTTTTACCCTTAATTACCGTATTTACTTTTAATCGTGGTAAATAAAAGTAAAAAGTTACTATTCACCAAAAAATATTTTTGTCTTATTAAACCACATTTTACTCCATGACATTAACCGTGTCTCTCGGATTTTCTAAATTTCACTCACATTAGAAGTAAAATTAAGTTTTATGTACAATTGCGAATGCTCCTATGAGGTGAGTAAAAGACGGTGAAAAGTTCAATAAAATTTTTATACATCTAAAATTATTATAAAATGACTCTAATGAATTAAATTGAACTTATATAAGTATTATTTATCTATTTTGATATAAAATAAATTTAAATAAAATAAATTATTATTTAAATAAAAATTCGGTTTTAACTAATAACTCAGTGTTTTCACTATTCATCAAAAATTGAATGTTTTGAGAAAAATACCAAAATTTTACCCTAGGATAATTTCGATATTCCCAATCCAAAAATGAAGTCCATTTTGAAAGATAAAATTTATAAAAAATGAAAAGGTGGGTATTAATATTCATAACGGCTAGTTTATATAATATTTTAATAACATATCGTTGTTTAGTGAAACTCGGTATTGCGTACAACACACACTATCATGGAAGGTCGTGATTGCTTGTAATGCAAGACAAGTCAGTGTTTCATATAGTGCATGAATCTTTTGCTGTTGTGTATAATTGAATCCAACAATATTTCATTTATACATTGAATATATATATATATATATACACACTCAATGTTTCATAGAATAACTTATATCAAACGAACATGAAATTGTGTGTAACACGATTCAAGAATAATGTTGCGTATACTGCCTGCTAATACAGTGTTGCGTATAGCGCATGATAATCATGGTTTAGCATACAACAGAAGACATCAAATAAATTAAAAAGAATACTTCTCATAAAATCTTGGAGTGTTACATTCTACCCCCTTAAAATGAATTTCTCCCTCGAAATTCGTCGGGGTTATAAATAGTTTACTACTTTAAATTTTCATTCATAGAAATGAACATCGTAAAAAGGATTACTAAAACATCATTTTAAAAAGAAATTTAGAATCATAATAGTCTCCCAAAGTAACTCAGCATTGGGTTTCCACATAGGACAACATCAGTGAAAATATGGATGTGGAAGAGAAGTCTAACCATAATGTTTTGATGGAGAGTGGTAGAGAACATGGATATGAAAAAGCCATCAATCGCAAAGACATAAATTTGTGATGATTTAAGGTACCATCTAATTCATCTGGTATGACGGTACAAGGACAACGTTTTTTTAGTTCTCAAGATCATTTCCCTAATTTTGAAGAATTTTTGAATTAAAAGAAATACTTACTTGATTTTGGTACAATCTCACTGTTATTCATGCCTTGAACAATTTCCAATTCATCTCTTAAAGAAATGAAGTTGAATTTTTCATTCATGAATTGTTAGCGGATCATGCGATAGAATGATAGGTCATTCCATCTGTTTCTATTGAAAAATGTTTATCACAATTTATTAAATATAATAAGTCCATCTATGCTGAGATTAATCGTATATGGTAGCTATAAAGGACTTATACTTCATCTATCATAGTGATAAATAAAATATAACTAGTTTCTACTAAACAGGGACT
Source organism: Viscum album (assembly GCA_963277665.1). Lineage (NCBI taxonomy): Eukaryota > Viridiplantae > Streptophyta > Magnoliopsida > Santalales > Viscaceae > Viscum > Viscum album. The sequence continues at coordinate 1,528,914,152 of OY728131.1, read as the reverse complement.
TTCTGTAGGCCAGAGGTTGGCGATAAAGGCATGTCTCCCTTCGTTTGTGGGTTTGATTCCCGCATCCTTGTCTGACACGATGGGTTGTCACCCATCCTGTAGGTTGTCCCTTTTTCTAAAACTACATTATTATAACATTCCTGCAATAATATTGAAAAAATTATACCCTTAAACAATACAATCTTATGTCTAACATAATTCATTCAAATATTTAGGCTTATCCAAAATACTTTGGTCCAAGCTCATAGTATAAAGAAAACGGTTACTAGAACGGTCATCTACCAAACATGTGAATACCCTCATTTATCTCCCATATATCATAAGATATATCTCGTTGGTCACATTCCAAATATTTGAATTCCTTAATCATGTATTCTCTTAAAAAATGAATACCCATTGAACCTTAGTGAAAACATGAATGCTGTCAAAAGTTAACTCTTTCCACATTCCAAAATCCCAAAATTTCTATATAATCAAACGATGACATCACTTTGTCCTTATATCAGTCCTGAGCTCATTAATACTATCAAATGTCTCATTGTCTCATTATCCTTTCATTATTCACATATCATCTATCTTACAAAAATAATTGAATAACCTTTCATGCTTACTGGTACCATTCAACATATACCTTCAAATAATTTAGGAAAAACCATAGTGTAACAATCATTAGATGTGTCTTTATTCCGTAGTACCATTACTTATACAACAAAACTATTGATAAACATAAATCATTCCACTACCTTCTTAAACCATTGATTGAGCTTCAACAATTCTTTCAGCTCACATATTATTTGTAGTCTCTTCATCATAATAAATATAAATACCACCCATACGACCATGATGATTCTCCTCATGAGACTTTCCCTTAGGGAATTGGATTGCATAATGCCCGTAAATTCCACATATAAAACATTTAACCATTGTTGATGTCTTATAAATTCCATTATCCTTGTCCATGTTGTTAAATAATCCTTTTCCTTAGAAATTACTGGAATTGTGTCCTTCTTTTCCACACCCAAAGCATCTTACAGTTCCTTTGAAACATTCTCTCTGATGGCTCTTCCCACATGATTTATATGAGGGGAATTGAACTTTCTTTCCTCTATGATCATCATGAAACTCCATCTTTCTCTTATTAGATGAGTCGGGATACTTACCAAAGTTGAGATTATTGATCATATTATGAGATTACTTATTAGGCATAATAACGAAATGTGGACTTCCAGATCCAATTTCATTTGGTTTCTCATGAAGAATATCATTCCATTTTCCATCATATCAACCATTATCATGAATCTTCTTATTTCCAGCCATTTTCTAAAAGCCAAAAAGAATAGTGTGAGATGAAAAAATCATAATCAAGGGGGATTAAATTAAATATCTAACATCTTAAGTTAAATTCTATGATCTTTACCATAGTTATAGAACTATAACATATATGTATACTTATCCATAGAGACATCCTTGGACATACCTTAGAAATATCTCTAGGGATTTCACTAAAGTTTTTCCATCCTAGTTTCCAAAGTTTCACTAAACCTTTCATCTGATACCAACTATAGAGAACCAATCTTGACATACATGGACATTATATTACTTTTCTGTAATACCTAATACATAAGAAAACAGACACCAAAGGACTCTAATAGTTTAGTGTCTTTGGGAACTCGGAATATAATCTTCTAATCTTGGTGAAAGATCTTCAACATCTCCCATAAAGATCTTCCCTTTTTTTCTTACCTCAAATATTTCTCTATATCCTGGGGAAAAGAAAACATATAAAGGATGAGCTCAAATGATTAGTAACAGTAAACATGGAGAAAATAAAACAAACTATATACATTTGAACTTGAAAACATGAACATAAAGTTTACACATCAAAATATTGAGTTGTGAAATAATTCTTGGAAGTACGTAAGGCATAGGTCATAGAAGAAACGTCAATCATGATAAAATAGCATGGGAATAAGACATTTAATTGTGGAAAACCATTAAGCACATGATATGATTTCCGTAGTATCCAATACATTGATGCCAAGACCATATTAGTGGACAAAGTCCCTTTCTGAATCGAGTTCACTCCCTGTTCCTGTCCTGTATCCTTGAACCCGATTAACTTACCATTCTAGCCATGTCTATCTCATGAGATATAAATATTTACCCAATGAATTTTAGGGAGATATAGGTCCCAACCATCTCATATTGAAATCATTCGTACGTGTTCCACAACATAAACATAAATCATTCATCATAACCCAAATAATAAAATGGGTTTCATATACATCATCCCATCATAACATAATCCATATAAAAAATGGATATCATTTCATCATAAGATAAGTTAAACCATTTAAATCATAGAGATATTATACTTAAAACATACACATATGAAATAATTTCATCTTAGATGGAAAATGGTTTTGATAAAACACTTGAAAAGTATTCTTGTGGAAAATATCCATTCATCTTAAAAATCATTTTCTTTTCACAAAATTCAATGAAATTTTAAAAGAAAATAATTTTATAGAAAATAACCATGAAATATTGTAGAGTAAACTTAATGAAAATAAGACTTTATGAAACCGTAAAAATCCGTTCATGTCGTATAAGTTAAAAAAACATTCTCCTCGTACTTTTAATGGAAAAGTCAAAAAGTACCACATATGGTAAATAAAAGAAAGATTCCATTCATAACACAAAGTAAAAGTAAAATAGGGGTATACATGAATTTAAAAATACATGGAATAATATTTAAAACTTTATGAAGAACCTGTTTTATGGACATGGATAAAATATATAACCCCAGTAAATACTTATGAATAAACAATCTCGGATAAAAATGAGATTGGAAAAGTTATCCCTTACCTTAGGTCTGATATGCTTCCTACGTATCTGAAAATCCTCTATAATTATTTAAATAATGTCATTTACTAATTAAAGAATCATATTCATTGTTATGATATCATATATGGTTCACATATGACTTTATATTACCCGTTATTTTGTCAATTCCATGTTAAAGAAGCGTTTTGGGTAAAATCGTTTCATTTATCGTACGTGTTTGGACTTGTTGTTCTTGATATTATTATTACTTATATCATGATTTACATACTTCCATAATGTAAAAAATGATTTATATATCATGTATATTCAGTATATATATATATCTATATATAATAGATATATAAATGAAATGAAACACACCGTTCATGGAGACGGTAGGTCATACGTACGCATGAACACTGTTTTCCTTTCCTTATTGACTTGAATGGAAGTAAGTAGATGAAATATATATATATATATATATATATAAATTAGCATTATTATGTCATATATATCATTATTCTTCATTATATATACTTTATAATCATACTTGAATGGTTAACATGGAGAATGAATCTCATCGCGTCGCGGAGACGGTAATCCGTACGTACGCACGAGCGATGATATCGTTCCCATAATTATTGAATGGAATTGGATTGGATGATATAATATCTCAGAATCAGTATGATGTTATAATAACTATAAACTATTATTCTTTACACCATTATGCCCATCCTAGTAAGTTGGTGGTGGAAAAATAGATTACACCACGGCGTTGAGACGATATTCCGTACGTATGCATGCGTGGTGATTTTGTTTTCCATAGGATGGATAGAAGGTGAAATGAGGTTGTTAAATAATTATAATAACATATAAGTATATTACTGATACTTATGTTATTACTTTACAATGAAACAAATAAAGAAGAATAAGTTGAAGAAGAATGAATACTTGAAAGAATCGGTATAAGAGATTACCTCTTCATCGACACACCTCATTTAAGCTTCCTCTTAAGGCACTAGAGTTGGTCTTTTGAGGAGACCAGAACCTCTATAATGTTTATAGAAAATTTGATAAGGGAAATGGTCATGTTTTATCTGAGCTTGAAGGCTCAAAATTGTGTGAAGAGAAGAGGGAGGAGGTGTCCTTTTATAAGGGAGGAGAGGAGCATTTTAGGAAAAACTGAACATATTATTTTATAATAAAGTCATATTCGGTTTATAATGGCTCCAAAGTAACTTAATTAAAATATAAAGTAGGTATAGTTCTAAATTATCTCAACAAATTCGTTTTAGACATGTTTAGGTAACTATTTTAACCTTATCATTTATATTTAACTCTAAGTTAAATAATTTAACTTTTACCATGTCTTCTTGTTTTCTTACACTATATGGTTAATAAACTTACTATAACAATCCAAACAAACTAAAAGTTGTTAATTAATAATATATATAACCTTATCTAAGTCATTTTTCCCAAACATAAATTTTTAGGAATATAATAACAATTAATAATAAAATATTTTTTTTAAAACCATTTTATGTCAATTTTGATACTATTTGGTAATTGTTTTTTGTGAAAATCATGAAAACATGATTAGTTCGAAAAAAATTAATTACATATATACTAACATGTCATATTAACCTAGAAAATTATTTTAATTCATAAAAAGTCTCAAATTATATTTATTTGGGTATTTATAACATCAATTATTTTAATATTTCATTAATAAGGTATTTACTGAATCATCATTGTGTCATAAATAAATTAACGTATTTAATGTCTAAAATTATTGATAAATTACCATTATGTAGGAAATATTTTTATATTTCTAATGAATATTTATAGTCTAATTTATCTTATGTATAACACTATATTAAAAATGTTTTATTTATTAAACATTGATTTTAACTATTTTAACTCTTCTTTAAATAAAATAATAATAAGTGTCCTAATCTAATCCATGTGGTCCTAAAGGGTAATATTTTATTCGTAAGGTTTTTTTGGTCAAATTACACTTATCCAATAGAATTAGAACTTGTTTTAGGGTAATAATAATATCATTTTTACCCTTAATTACCCTATTTACTTTTAACCGTGGTAAATAAAATTAAAAAGTTACTATTCACCAAAAATTATTTTTATCTTATTGAACCACATTTTACTCCTTGATATTAATTTTTTCTCTCGGATTTTCGAAATTTCACTCACATAAGTAGTAAAATTATGTTTTATGTACAATTGCAATTGCTCCTAGGAGGTGGGTAAAAGACGGTGAAAAGTTCAATAAAAATTTTATATATCTAAAATTAATATAAAATAACTCCAATTAATTAAATTGAAATTATATAAGTATTATTTATCTATTTTGACCTAAAATAAATTTAAATAAAGTAAACTATTATTTAAATAAAAAGTTGGTTTTAACCAATAACTTAGTGTTTTCACTATTCATCAAAAATTGAATGTTTTCAGAAAAATACCAAAATTTCACCCTAGGCTAATTTCGATATTCCGAATCCAAAAATTAAGTCCATTTAGAAAGATAAAATTTATGAAAAACGAAAAAGTGTGTATTAATATTCATAATGGCAAGTTTATATAATATTTTAATAACATATCGTTGTTTATTGAAACTCGATATTGCGTACCACACACGCTATCATGGAAGGTCGTGATTGCGTGTAAAGCAAGACCAGTCAGGGTTGCATGTAGTGAATGGTTCCTTTGTTGTTGTTTATAATAGAATCTAACAATATTTTTTTATACATTGAATATATATATATATATATACACTCAATGTTGTGTAGAATAACTTCTATCAAACAAACTTGAAATTTTGTGTAAGATGATCCAAGAATAATGTTGCGTATACTGAAAGATAATACGATGTTGCGTATAGCGCAAGATAATATTGGTGCATCATACAACCCAAGATATCAAATAAATTAAAAATAATACTTCTCATAAAATCCCAGGGTTTTACACATGTCAAGTGAAAATTAATATTCAAATTTTATTATTAGACATGGGTTATTACTAAGAATTAAATGACATGAATAAATTCTATTGGGTAATTAATTCACTTTATTATTCTAAGTAGTATAAATCCCAATTAAATTATTCTCTTAATATTTAGACATTTTATATGTGGTTTTTCACAATGGATCTAGAGAAAGATCTCAAGTCAATAGAAAATTCTTTTCCTCCAAGAATACTCTCAAGTTATAAGAGATATCTTCCTCCACTAGATCTAGGAGAGTGCTTTGTAAGAAGCTCTCAAGGTGGTAAAAGGGGGAAATCACAAGTGAAGGCTCTTCAGAACTAGCACCGAGAGATCACTTCATCGACGTCCATAGTTACATGGATCACGTGTGGATCACCGCTAGAGGAAGCCTACAATTTTCTTCTACAATGCAACAACATATCACATTGGATCGTGATCAGAAGAATAAATGGAGAGATAATTCCATCAAGGTAATTCTTGTCTTTAAATTAATTATAACCAACATATGGTGATACTCTTTATGGTTTAGGGACTTCCCTCTTTATTTTTTGTTATTCATTTTATTCCAAAGATCAGGCAGTTTATCATTGTGACAGATCATGGATTGATCATTGGTAACAGTAAAATGAAGGTTGGGTATACCCATACAATCACTTATGATTCACCCATAACCTATAAGTGGTATCAGAGCGGTCATATTGTTTAGTATTATTGTTAATTTTTTTTGTTGATGATTTAGAGATTTTATAATTTAGTTGTTTCAATTCAAGTTAATAGATCTTGTAAATCTGAATCTCGAGATCTGTTCCTCCTCTATCATTTGTCTTCACCTTACGTAAACAATATTTTATTTTAATTTTGATTAAAATAAAAATATAGGATCTCATCTGGAGGTTCCAAGGGTTCCTGGTCATATAACACCAAAACAATTGGTGTGTATTCTACCTCACACACCATGTAGTCAAGGTTCAATGCATTGATAATGGTCTGTGAAACCATGTTGTGTAATTGGAGTTTTTCTAAGTCTTAATTACTCCATGTGCTAACCAAGAACAGGTGGAATACAGTTTATGGTTACATACTGTGTGGCCCAAAGGACACGGTGTGTGGTCCGTTTGAGTTACGGTTGAACTGTATACCCTATACACAGTTTTCTCGACTGGAGATCGTGTAACGCGGATACTACATAGCATGTGGCACACTGGACATGTTGTGTACTTTTAATAATTTCATTGTACATCTATATGTTGACACGTTGAGTGTGAACTTCAAATGGATGGTGAACGATAGTACACACCATGTAGTAGGATCTTCACACCGTGTACTCATTCAAATTACATAAATTTATTATTATTTATTATTATATTATACAAAACCGTGAGAGGTGTACAATGAAACCGACATAAAGCTGGGGCACAACACGTGATATGTGTTTTATACATATTTTATTAATTTAAAATTTGTGTAATGTGAATTTCTACTCATTGGGTGGTTATGAATCGGAATTAACCAGGTTGCCTCCAAGGTACAAGTTACGTAAAAAGATAATTTTAAATGAATTTAATTTTTTTAAATTTATGATGGATGATAATCTCAAGGAATATAAAAAAATGTTAAAGATAAATGTATTCATTAATTAAAGATAATAATTAATTTATTCGAGCATGATTTATCATAATCAATAACAATTAAAGAATTGAATGCTAGTTTTATTTATGTGTAAATATTGTTTCACGTATGGATGATCATGAGATAAACTACGACCTTTGTATGTGGATGGTTTCTTTTAATTTATTTATTTATATTAAAATTGTTGGCCTACGAGCCTTATTCTTATTAATATGTAGGGTCTGCGTGCGCAAGGTTTATTTTTTTTAAATATCATTTTACCCCTCACTTTCATGTGATATAAAAGCATATTTAATGGATGGAGCTCCGAAGCTAGTGGAGGTATCTCAAGTTAGGAGCCGAGGAAAAACCAATCAAATGAGATACAAAGGCGGACATGTGGAAAGCTATAAATATAAACCTAAAAGGTTCATCGAGTTACCCCCATAGGTCTTGGGTTAGTTTATCAAACTCTAGATAAACTAACCAACTGAATGAGTTCATGATCATGCCATTTATTTTATTTCTATCATTTGTATGGTTTATTTATTTTGGGTGTGTTGTAACAATCAAAAAATTATTTAATTAAACAAGCATGAAATATGGAACTAAAATAAGATGGGATTATGCATAAATAATATCTTATACATGATTATTCACTTATGTATATCCCACTTAAAATTAAGAACAATTTATGAAGGATAATAAAATGGAAATTTACATCTATGGATAATATCCCTCAAGGAAATATGAATTCGGTATAACCTTCTATAATCTTGGTTAGAATCGAACAATATTTCAAAGTGCTTGACCAACCCTAGTTGGGGTGCTTTAAATTATCGGGAATTTCTATGTCAAGATTTTGGGTTAGCATGACTTGGTTCACATAAAGGGTTTATTGCCATAGCAGGACATGGTGTCATCAAGAGGCAAAGGATGAGGAAATCCAAAATAAAAGGATTTTAGGATTGGGGAGTCCACTCAACGGATCAAGGAGTTGCGTGTAAATGAAGTTGTCATTTGGAATGCCTAGATAAAACCATTCAAGCTGCTTGACCGACCCTAGTTGGGGTAATGCAAAGGGAAATATGGATCCTTGGAACTAGAATATTTAGGAAACAAAATATTCCAAAGTCAATGGTGAGGGTTATTATATTTTTGATAAAATAGTGGGAGACTGATAAGTATTAATTATTTTTATTTGTCTCGGTTTTATCATGATAAATTTCCAAATATACTATCATCTTAATTTGTTTAAATAGAAAAAATTGCATCAAACATATCATTGCGAACCATACTAGAGATAAAAAGCATTCTCACCAGAACCACTTTCTAGGAATGAAAGATGCATTTAAGAGTCATCCACCACCATGAGAGGATATTTTATGTGCTAGGGAGCCTATTCCAATTATGCCGGGAAACAAGGCTAGTGATGTGGAAATATCACTTTATATGAAACATTGGGATGATTCCACAGATTTCCAATGTTTCATGTTATTGACCATGTCTAATGATCTCTTAAAGAAACATGAAAACATGGATGCATATAGAATTATGTCTCACATTAAGGATCTATATCAAGATAAGGAGAAATATGTGAGATATTATATCTCAAACGCTTTGTTCAAAACTAAGGTGGGAGAGTCTGTGCTAGCTGGGCCTCATGTAGTCAAGCTTATTGGCTACATTGAAAGCCTGTACATTGTAGGGATTATATTCCCTGATGAGTTTCATATAGATCTCATCCTCTAATCACTTCCCAAGACCTTTTCTAGAATTATTGTCAACTACAACATGAGGAACAATGAGAAGAGTCTATCGGAACTTCTAACCTTGATTATACTGGTAGATTAGGACATGGGGCATGAAAAACTCGCAGTACTTATGGTGAATAAGATGAGTAAGTACAAGGAAAGTGAGGCAAGGATTCATAAAAAATATTAATACAAAAAAACCATCCCTCCAAGAAGGGGAAAATCTAGAGGAAGGGCATGGAATGGGAGGCAATATGTTTTTTATGTGTATTTCCAGGCCACTGGAAGAGAAAATGCACTCATAAGTGTAGGGACACTAAAGATGCATTTGTTATCGAGTTAAATCTTTCCATTTATACACATTGGGTATTAGATACAATATTTGGGGATCACATTTATATTAAAATTTAGGAACCATGTAGAATTAGAAATATTTCAATATGAGTGGTGGATCTTCGAGATGCCAATGGTGCGGGGTTGGCTGCGTTGTCCATTGGCAATTACCATATCTCATTTCCAACTGGGATATACTTTGTTTTACATAACTTTTATTATGTACCACATGTTACCAAGAATATAATTTCTATATCATGTTTTTATATGGATGGATTTATTATAAATTTTGGAAATAAGGTTTGTTTCTTTTATAAGAACAATGTATGTTATGGTATGGTGCATTTACATAACAGTTTTTATGTATTAAATTATGGAAACCAAGAGTTGGAAATCAATAATGAAACAAACTCACAAGACTCATACAACACCTAGTTGTGGCATCATCATCTCAGTCTGGTAAATGAATAGTGCTTGACAAAGCTCTGCCAAGATGGTTATTTAGACTCTATTGGGCTAAATCCACTTTATAGATGTCACACTTGTTTACAAAGAAAAAAGACAAATCCACATTTCATTGGATAGGGTGCAAGGGACATAGAGATTCTAGGATTGGTACACACAGATGTGTGTGGACCATTTCCAGTAGAATCTAGAGGTGGATATTCTTAATTAATTACTTTTACTGATGAATTAAGTAGATATGGCTATACACTACTGGAATTTTACACTTTACCAAGGGTTGTGATCCATTGGTAAAGGCCTCGAAACCATTGTTATATAGTATACCAATGGATCCCTCAACCATGGCTAAGTAAGCCGTGACGATAGGCCTATACCAACGGTTTTGTGAAAATGTCAGTATAGGTGTCAAAATAGTAGGTATACCAACGATTTGCTACAACCCATTTCTATATGTGTGTTAAATATAACATATACCAACGGTTGTAAACAATTGGTATAGAGGGGATATGGAAAGCCATAAGGATATACCAATGAGTTTTTTATAACCGTTGGTATAAACCTATACCAATGGTTATAACAAAACCATTGGTATAGTTATATTATAGAATTTATAAGAATGGTTTTGAAAACTGTTGGTATATATTTTCTCAAATCCACAGCAGTAGGCCCCTCTCCCCTTTCCAGACCTACAACAAGATCCACAGCAACATAGCAACACACCTCCCCCTCTCCAGACCTGCAACAACACCAATACAAAATCCCAATCCAAAGTATTCCAAAATTATAATTCATTCTAAAATTTTGAAAATTTGAAATTTATAAATTCAAATGAAATAACACCCATAATAGAAAAATTCTACATCTTATAGGAAATTAAATAACAACAATAAGAGTATTCCAAATTTAGAATTCATTCCTCACTCAAACCAAAACACCAACACACATAATAGTATTCAAAATTTAGAATTCATTCCTCACTCAAACCACAACACCAATACACATAAGAGAAAAAACCTACATGATATAGTAAGCACATGGGATGTTTAGTCATGGTATTGGGTTGAGTATCTTAAAACCAACAAAAACTACATGGGTATAGTGGACAAGGATCATGATACCCATAAGATAGACAATGGTAGTGGTTATGTGCTTAGAGCTAGGATGAGTTATATGAAGCACATGGGATGTTTATATTCCTCTAACGATTATGTATCCATGTATAAATGGTTCCTGATGTGTTAGTGGGAAACATTGTCCAATATTGACATATGAGATAGGTTACCAGAATAGCCTACATGTTTTTCATGGACTTTTCAATTAGAATAAGGGGGTATGTGGATAATTGTAATTTTCTATCCTGGGTGTGATGTGAGATGAATCCCCATCTTGGGTACTGGGTATGAATATTCAATTTTGTCTTTGGTATTGGGTTCCCAAAGGGACTTTGGTTTGGTCCTAGAACCCACTGTTTGAGGATAGGATTATGGTGATCCATGGGGCTATGGTGTCACCATATGTATTCCTCATCATTGGGGTATTTTTATGAGACTTTGAAACTTATTTTTCAATAATCTATGTGTAGCCTTGTTGACCAATTTGTTATATGGTATGCTTGAGTGTTCATAGGTTTCATATGAAATCACTATATGATATTTATTTATTGTATGTTATTGTATAGAATGAACAACCTGTGATTGAGAATTAGAACATGAGTGTTGGTGCATGTTCATGATGGGATGTCGAGACTCATTCCTAATATAATTATTGTTTTTTCTATATATACTATGACCCATTGTGTTTCAATATATGCCTTGTGAATATTTTTTTCTAATAATGTATGACCAATAGACCATATTTTAGTTTTTATCCATTTATTTCCAGAATCTATGTGTACCCTTGTGAAGATTTTCCGTATGCCAGTTGTTGTTTTCACTTAAAATGATTTCTATTTCAAACAAAAGTGAGACACATTGAGTGATACAAGTCACATTATGCCTCATATTGAGGTGGGGGCTGTCCGGGGGGTGGGGGATGTATGGGTATTGCATGGGGCTATCTGAAGGGTGGGAGGGATGTCCGGGTGGTGTGGGGGCTGTCCGAGGGGTGGGGGTGTCCGGGGTGAGTGGGGGGATGTCTGGGGGGGGCTATCTGGGGGGTGGGGGTTCGTCCGGGGTAAGGGGTGTCTGGAGGGTTGGGGGGGCTGTTAGGGGGGTGGGGTGTTGTCCGGGGTGTGCGGGGAGGGGGTGATGTCTGGTGGGGGGGGGGGGGGAGGGGCTGTCAGGAGTGCTTTTTCAGCCACCGCGGTCACATGACACTGCTGATTAACTTGTTGTCTGGTAGACCATTTCACAGTTAACCCACTCTTTGTTGTCTTCCGATTTGATGGTATTCTGAGGTCGTTCGTCCGGTTTTGACCACCCCACGAACGATTTTCAAGAGCCCCAAACACCTAAAAACACATATTCTACCATTACATGAAAACCGCAAATTCGAATGACATGTCGTCATTTCATACACCTCACAAATAAGAATTATGTTGTTTTCGTGTGATTTCATGTCATTCTGATATCGTTTGGTATGTATTTGACCGTAAAACCCATGTTTTCGTCATTTACGACACACAGAGTGTGCTTTCGGCCACCACGGTCACATGACACCTCTGGTAGACGTGATGTCTTCCCAACCATTTCAAAATTTACCCACCCTTTGTTGTCGTCCGATTTCATGGCATTCTGAAGTTGTTCGGCCGGTTTTGACCACCCACGCATGCTTTTCTAGCGCACCAAACACCTAAAAAACACATATTCAGCTATGTTGAACAAAACACACGTTTCAATGATGTGTTTCCTCATCAAACACCTAGCTAATAATAATTAGGGTGTTTTTGCGTGATTTCAAGTCATTCCGATGTCGTTCGGTATGCATTTGACCGTTAAATGCATGTTTTGGCCATTTAGGACACGCGAAGTGCATTTTCGGCCACCGCAGTCGCACGACACCTCCGATTGGCATGTTGTATGGTAGAACATTTTAAAATTCACCCACACTTTATTTTTGTCTGATTTCATGGCATTCCGAGTTCGTTCGGCCGGTTTTGACCACCACACACACGTTTTTCAAGCGCACCAAACACCAAAAAAACACATATTCAGATGTGCTGTGAAAACCACACATCTGAATGATTTATCGTCTCCTCGTACACCTCACGAATAATAATTACAGTTTTATGTGTGTGATTTCAAGTCATTCCAATGTCTTTTGGTATGAATTTGGCCGTTAAACGCATGTTTTAGCCATTTACGACACGCAGAGTGCGTTTTCGGCCATCGCGGTCACACGACACATCTGATTGACATGCCGTCTGGAAGACCACTTCATAGTTCACCTAAAATTTGTTTTTATCTGATTTCATGGCATTCCACGGTCATTCGACTAGTTTTTACCACCCCATGAATTCTTTTCAAGCACGCCAAACACTGAAAAACACATATTCAGTCGTGCCGCGTAAACCACGCATCTGAATGATGTGTCGTCTATTAGTATACCTCACAAATAATAATTAGGGTTTTTTTCGTGTGATTTCAAGTCAGTCGGATGTTGTTGGGTATTTATTTGTCCGTAAAACACATGTTTTGGCCATTTGCGACACGCAACGTGCGTTTTCGGCCCCCGCGGTCACATGACACCTTCGATTGACATGACGTCTAGTCGACCATTTTAAAATTCACCCACCCTTTGTTTTCATCCGATTTCATGGCATTCTGAGGTCATTAGAATAGTTTTGACCACCCCACGCACGCTTTTCAAGCACTCTAAACACCTAAAAAACACATATGTAGTTATGCCATGCAAACCGCATGTCCGAATGACGTTTCATCTCCTCGTACACCCCAAGAATAAAAATTAGGGTCTTTTCATGTAATTTCAAGTCATTCCGATGACGTTGGGTATGTATTTGACAGAAAAACGAATGCTTTGGAAATTTACATCATACAGAGTGCGTTTTCGGCCACCACGGTCACATGACACCTCCGATTGATGTGTCTTCTGGCTGACCATTTCACAATTAACCCAGTCATTGTTGTCGTCTGGTTTCATGGCATTCTGAGATCATTCAGCCAGTTTTGACCACCCCACGCACACTTTTCAAGTGCGCTAAACACCTAAAAAACATATATTCAGTTGTGCCGTGCAAACCGCACATCCGAATGATGTTATGTATCCTCATAAACCTCACGAATAAAAATTAGGGAGTCTTTTGTGATTTCAAGTCATTCCTATGTCGTTCGGTATGCATTTGACCGTTAAACGCATGTTTTTTCCATTTACGACACACGGAGTTAGTTTTCAGCCACTGTAGTCACACAATACTTCCGATTGACATGTCGTATGGCCGACCATTTCATAATTCATCCAACCTTTGTTGTCATCTGATTTCATAGCATTTTGAGGTCATTCGGCCGGTTTTGACCACCCCACTCACACTTTTCAAGCGTGCCAAACACCTAGAAAACACATATTCAGTCGTACCGTGAAAACCACACATCTGAATGACATTATGTCTCCCCATACACCTCACTCATATAAAATTAAGGTGTTTTCTTGAGATTTCAAGTCATTCCAATGTCGTTTGGTATGCATTTGACCGTTAAATGCGTGTTTTGACCATTTACGACACACGTAGTGCATTTTCAACCACCGCAGTCACACGACACCTCCAAATGATGTGTTGTATGGCCGAACATTTTAAAATTCACCCAACCTTTATGGTATTCCGATTTCATGGCATTCCAAGGTCATTCGTTTGTTTTTGACCACCCCACTCACGCTTTTCAAGCGCTCCAAACACCTAAAAAACACATATTCAGTCGTGCAGTGAAAACCGCACATCTGTATGATGTGTCGTATCCTTTTACACATCTAAAATAAAAATCAGGGTGTTTTTGTGTGATTTCAAGTCATTATGATGTCGTTCGGTATTCATTTGACCGCTAAACGCATGTTTTGGCCATTTACGACACACGAAGTGTGTTTTTGGCCACCAGGTTCACATGACATCTCCGATTGTTGTGCCGTCTAGCCAACCATTTTAAAATTCACACACCCTTTGTTTTCGTCTGATTTCATGGAATTCTGAGGTCGTTTGGCCAGTTTTGACCACATCACACACACTTTTCAAGCACGATAAACACTAAAAAACACATATTCAGTCGTGCCACACAGACCGCGTGTCTGAATGACATTTTGTCTCCTCATACACCTGAATAATAATAATTAGGGTGTTTTAGTATTATTTCAATTCATTCTGATTTCGTTCAGCATGCATTTAACCATAAAACACAGGTTTTGGCCATTTACGACACGCAGAGTGTGTTTTCAACCACCGCAGTCACACGACACCTCCGATTGACGTGACGTCTGGTAGACCATTTTACTATTCACCCAACCTTTATTTTTGTCTAATTTCATGTCATTCCAAGGTCGTTCGACTGGTTTTGACCACTCCATTCATTCTTTTCAAGCGCGCCAAATACCTAAAAAACACAAATTACGTCACGCCGTGCATACCGCGCCTCTGAATGACATGTCGTCACCTTGTACACCTCAAAAATAATAATTAGGTTGTTTTGTATGATTTCAAGATATTATGATGTTGTTCGGCATGCATTTGACGGTAAAACCCATGTTTTGGCCAATTACGACACACAAATTGCGTTTTTGGCTGCCGCGGTTACACGACACCTCCAATTGATGTTCCGTCTGGTTGACCATTTCAAAATTCACCCACCCTTTATTTTCATCTGATTTCATGGCATTGTAATGTTGTTCGGCCAGTTTTGACCACCCCACTCACGCTTTTCAAGCGCGCCAAACACCTAAAAAACACATATTCAGTCGTGCCATGTAAACTGCACATCCAAATGAAATTCTGTCTCCTCTTACACATTCCAAATAAAAATTAGGCTTTTTGTGTGATTCAAGTCATTTTTATGTTTTTCTGTATGCATTTGACCGTTAAACGCATGTTTTGGCCATTTACGACAAGCAGAGTGCGTTTTCGGCCACAGCGGTCACAAAGAAACCTCCGATTGATGTGCTGTCTAGCCGAACATTTCAAAATTCACACACCCTTTTTTATCGTCTGATTCCATGGAATTCCGAGGTCATTCGGCCGGTTTTGACCACCCCACGCATGCTTTTCAAGCGTGCAAAACACCTAAAAAACACATATTCAGTCATGTCGCAAAAACTGCGCGTCTGAATGACGTGGCGTCTCCTTTTACAACTCATGAATAATAATTAGGGTATTTTAGTATGATTTCAAGTCATTATGATGTTGTTCAGCATGTATTTGATCTTAAAACACTTGTTTTGGCCATTTACGACACACATGGTGCGTTTTCAGCCACTGTGGTCGCACGACACCACCGATTGATGTGCCGTATGGCTGACCATTTAAAAATTCACCAACCCCTTGTTGTCGTCTGATTTCATGGAATTCTTAGGTCTTTTGGCTGATTCTAACAACCCCACACACGCTTTTCAAGCACACCAAACACCTAAAAACACATATTCAGTCATGCCGCACAAACCACACGTCCGAATGATGTGTCGTCTCCTAGTACATCTCAAAAATAATAATTATGGTGTTTTAGTGTTTGTTTCAAGTCATTCAGATGTCGTTAGGAATGCATTTTACCATAAAAAACATGTTTTGACCATTTACGACACGCAAAGTGTGTTTTAGGCCACTGCGGTCACACAACACCTTCGATTGACCAGCCGTCTGGCCGACCATTTCAAAAATCACGCACTCTTTTTTGTCATTCGTTTTCATGGAATTATGGGGTCGTTCGTCCAGTTTTCACCACCCCACGTACACTTTTCAAGCGCACCAAAAACCTAAAAACACATATTCAGACGTGTCGCAGAAACCATGCGTCTGAGTGACGTGTTGTCTCCTCATACACCTCAAGAATAATAATTAGGGTGTTTTAGTGTGATTTCGAATACATTCGTCAGTTTTCTGTATGCCAATTTTTTTACTTAAATGGGTGTCTATTTTAAACCAAAGAGAGACACTTTGAGTGATACCGGCCACACCATGCCTCATATTGAGGCAGAGTTGACTCGTACACGTCACATATGACACATGGATCCTTTTCATAAAGTATCAACACAATATGAATGAGTATGGTCAGTTTTCCGTATTCCATTTAGGAAATTCATGAAATAATAGTGATAATATCTTATACTTAAACAATAGACAATGTGCATGATTTGCATCCAATGGTGCATGGTTAGGGAAAATCATGCACATTTATTCTAATATATATCCCTACATGGTTGGTAGATACTTTGTGGGATGGACTTGAATTTCTTACTAATAGTGAGGCATAGTGTTTTTCTAAGCCGGCTGGGGTTTTGAGCTTTGAACAAGCCCAAGAAGCCCCATAAACCATTATAACATCATTAGGATTCCATATTTGGTAAAAAAAAATAGTTATACTGAATTCAAAAATATCCATACCAGTGTGAAAAACCAGGTTCAAAAATAAAGAGTTATACAGAATTCAAAAATGCAATGGATCAGTCTTCCCCTGATCACCATCACCATCACCAATGTCATCATTAGCCTCATCCTCACTGCCATCTCTATCCTCATCGTCGTCCTCGTCATCGTCCCCATGATCATCCTCGGTCCCATCCTCACCATCTTCCTCATCCTCATCCTCTCTCTCATCCTATTCAGCTTCCTCATCATCACCAGGAACGTCATCATCTCGACCGCCACTAGAACTGCCACTTGGTGCATTGGATATTGCACCCATCACCGACATATATGTCTGACAAGCCACACTGGCCTCTGGTGGAAGTGATGAACATAAAGCTTTGATCAGTTTCATAAATTATTTCTCCCTTGTTTGAACCTATTCTTCCAACTCTGTGACCCTTTTATCATATTGTCTTGCATGCTCCTTGACCTGTTATAACTCGGTGGTACTAGAATGGATACCTGGAGAGAACCAACACCTAACCGGGACTATATTTGTAAAGACCCATAAAATTCAAGGGAAAGTTTTTTCTTAATTTTCTTTGGTATTTTTCAAGAATGCAGTTTCTGACGGAACCTGATTCCGAGGCCCGGTGTGCCTAGAATCATTTTCCAAAGTTTAGCTCAAGTACGTTCAGTGAACGAATGAGCGGGTTTTTTTCTAACTTTTGAACTGGTGCTCAGAATCGAATTCCAATGGCACCAATGAACTCGCAGCGCCGGTAATTGCTTAATTACACCTTTTCCGGAGTTGCGTTTCCTCGGGTGTGGTTACTAAATTTTCGGGTTAAGTAAATGAATAAAAAAAATGGTGCGACCAATTTATTTAATTTTATGTTTTTCAACCTAAGTTAAGAGGATAAAGTGGGAACCACAAAATCCTACACCTCTAGGTATGATATTTTTGAGTTGGGGCCCACACGAGCCCCACCTTTTCAACTTCCTCAACCCCTTCTTAATTTCTGTAATGCACTCTCACCCCCCCCAATTAATGAAAGTCAACTCATGCATTTATTTAAATATTAAACGCCTCTATTAATTGGGCGGTTTAAAACTTTGAAATTAATTGAGTTAATTGTTTGATTTGTTTTTGTATTTTTAAAACGTTTGGCGTGAGTAATAAAATAAGGTAACCCTCATTTTATTGTTGTTTCTTTGGTTGTGCCGGAGGATTTTTGAGAGAACGGCTCAAGGCCTTGGAGTTCTTCTTCCTCGACGAAGAACGTGAAGAACGCGAAGAACACTGACCTCCAACGAAGGTCGACAAGAACGCCGGATCCTCTAAGATCGACGATGCGACGTAGAAGAATCTTTTCTCTGCGACGCGACAATTTACCTCCCACGACGTCTTCTTCCGTGACGTCCCTTTCCACGAAGAACCTCGTTCGACGACTATGCCCGAGGTAGGGAATTTATTTTTGATTGTTAGTGAAACCTTATTTACTTCTTTCTAAATCTAAGAACGTGGATCAACTAAATATTATGTTGATCCGTGACGAATATGTTTGCGGGATGGGAATTCTTGATTTCTGGGAAAACTGTTTGGGTTGATTTCTTTTGTTCTTGAAAAATCCTTGTTGTTCTTCGTCTTTTGGGCCATTTGTTATCAACATAACTAGAGGAGGTCGGACCGCACGAACACGGCCGACTCTCCTCCCCTTTTTTTGTTTTGATTCGTTGAGGCACATACAATGGTGGAACAGTGCAATGGAACCATGCGAAAACAAGAAAGAACACGATAAAGAAGTGCAGAACAGTCGCGCCACACCGTTGAGGCTGAATGAACCACGACCGGAGTCAGGGCCACGGAGGCGATTGAAGACTCCGCTGGTTGATCACTGTGCGTGGATTTACGGGCAAAGACAAACGGGGACGCAAGGTCATTTTGAAGGGTTTTCAGTGAAGGGCAGGTCCTGGGAGGACCGCTGGCAAAGATGGAGTTGAGAACGGACCATCGGAGCAACTCCGATGGTCCCTATAAAACTCTGCCGACGCGGCTCGCCGGCACGGCGGTGCCGGCGGCCAGAGGCGGCGGCCGACACCGGACAGCCGCCAGGAGGCGGTGGCAGGCTGCTGGTCCCATGACTGCACGGGATCGAGGAGGCGGGGATGTGGTGCTCAGCCGTGTTCGTTGACAAGGAGCGGCCCCCCCATGGGGCCACCATTACTTTCTGGCGGGGGGCAGCATGCCACCCCACACCGCTCGACCGAAACGACCGAGCCGCCCAACCGGACTGCTAGTCCGGGCTGCGCCGAGGCCAGGCCAGGCCGCGCCAGCCGGGCCGGACCGCACCCAAGCTGGCCGGACCCGGATACGGGTCGGGTTTCCCCTATTTGGGCCGAACCAGGGGGTCTCAGGCCGGATCGGTCCAGGCCCGAAACCCCCACTTCTGGACCTTTTTCGGTCTTTCGCCCATATCTTGGGCCACAGACCTCCGATCGACGCACCGTCAGTTGCGTAGCAATCCTTGGATCGAGTCGGTCGTTTTGATATATCATAAATAGGGTTTAGAATCACTTTGGGTATGGCCAGGTTGGTTCGAACACGAAACCAACAAGGCCCTCGTAGCGGAAACACTTATATCTTGGGTTCCAGACGTCTGATTGATGTGACGTCGACTTTGTTGGATTCCTCTTGATGAGACAGAACTTTTGGCATACTTCGCCTGAGGTTTCGATGCAGTTGGAATATGGCCGGGTCGGATTGTACCTGAAATCCAACCGGGCCCCTAGAATGGAAAAGCTGATAACTTTCAGACTAGACGTCTGTTTGACGTACCGTCAGCGGCACTGGTGATCACGTTGAGAAAAGGTCCCTATGAGTATACCCTATGAGAGTTCAGGGTACAGTTGAGATACGACCGGGTTGGTTCAGACACGAAACCAACCGTGCCCCTTGGATGAAAAGGTTAATAACACACATACCAGGCATCCGATTGATGCGTCATCTGTTGCATTGAGACCCCTATGACGAGGCGGTCCTTTGAGATACTTCTTCATGGGGAATTGAGATACATGGAGTATCGACCTGTAGCTCGTGGAGTGTACCCTCCCGGAGACGAGCGTGCGGAGTACAGAGACCGTGTACATGGCCGAGACCTGACGACTGCTTGACCAACTCGAATTGGAGTGAGTCGACTAGCCCAGTGGACGGTGCACTACTTTGTTTGGGTGCAGACCCATGGTGTACGGAGCACTACTGTGTGACAGTGCAGACCTGCAGTACTCGTTCGGAGAGTACCACTGCAGGCTATTAGGGGGTGTGCACTACTGTGTTTGGGTGGCACACCCCGGCGGGAAGAACTACTGTGTTTGGGTGGCTGAACCACGGTACTCGACAGGAGGAGTACCTCAGCAGTCTTAGGTTAGTGACCAGTACCTTTGAGTCATGACAGGACCACTGTATACTCTAGAGACGGGGCTCTTCAGCAGTTACTGTTTTGATGATGAAAATCCAGGTTTGAGCTGATTCTATGACCTTTGTGTTTACCTCATGAATGATATGGGTCACTTGATAACTTAGGTATATGTATGGCCATATACCTGGGTAGTGGTTATCCGTTGATTTCTTAAACTTTGTGTTTCCTCATGATTGAGATGGGTTACTTGATAACTTAGGTATATGTATGGGCATATACATAAGTAGAGGTTATCTGTTGAGATCTTCTTTGTGGTTATCCTTGTTGGTTTTAGTGAGACCTTGAGGGTCTTAGGGTCCCTACTGAGTATCGTATACTCACCCCTGCATGGGCTATGTCCGCACTTCGTTGTGTTGGTCGCAGACAACGGGTAGCGCTGACAGAGGCTGAGTGATCGAGGACTGGACGGTACCCGGAGGTGGACCACCCGACGAGTCAGCATCCGGAGGTGGACTTCACAGTGAGACAACACTTGGAGGAGGTTGACGGGCGAGAGCATTGTGGAGGATATCTGTACCTACCCTTCACGTAGGATCCATGGTGGATGATCCAGGAGATGTGCTATCTCTACCTACCCTTCAGGTAGGATCTGAGGAGGACAACCTAGGAGCTTCTTCCTTTCTTCGAGCTGTTTGTCTTTTTCTGTTGTACTTTCGTTCAGTTGTAGCTGTACCTTCAGTTGGGTTTGTATTCTGGGCCATTTACTTTTCAGCACTTTCTTTTGTACTTAGTGTTTTACTTCCTCTTGTACTCTGTGGTGTTTGTTTACTTTTATAAAGGAAATGCCTTCCCAGTTATCAGGATTTACGCCTTTGGTGCTAGTCGCCAGCCCTTGGCCTATGGAAGGCAGGCTTGGTGTAGTCACGGCACGGGCCCCGTGGACGCGTCGTGACAAATTAGTATCATAGGAGTCGGTTCTACCGCAGAACATATAACTCAGATATTTTCTTTTTGTGAAGCGATAGTGTTAAGAGTACTGAGTGTGGTTTTCAGTTCAGGGAGTCCAGTGTTGGTGCGGGCGGCTGACGTATCCATACACCAGGACCCTGGCAACTGATTTCCGACATTGTGCATGAAAACACTTTTTGCGTGTGAGTTTCCAGAAGTTTTTAAAAGTCATCTCAAATTAGGTTAGCTCACCAGGTATAATTGTTTGACAGTGTCATGTTGTTTCTTTCAGGATTCCTTTTCACGGATGACCAGCTAGAGCCCAGAGGGATGTGCGTACTAACAGCCTTCTGAGCGATGAGGCTTCGGTACAGGGCCCTCTTGCAGTTGGGGCACCATCGGAGGCACCAGCGGTACTACCATACATTGGGGAACTGATGCCACCAGCCCTAGAAGTATGCGATACACGCCACTTGAGCGCGCTGCACGGGTTCCAGTGCCAGAGGCCACCAAGGTTCCGGGGAGATACGGACCCGCAGGCGGCTGAGGATAGGCCAGAGGCTGTGGTGAGAGTCTTCAGTCTAGTGGGGACGACAACAGACTTCATGGTGATCTTTGCTTCCATCCTTCTTCAGGTAGCAGTAGGCAGGTGGTGGAGCCACTTGTTCCAGTTTTGCGACAGGATGACCTTCACATGCGAAGAATTCAAGACCTTCTTCAGGGTGGATTTTGTACCAGTAGATCTGCACCCCGAGCGTGTTCAGGAGATGATGTCTTTGCCGCATGTTTTTCCATTAGTAACCGAGTCATCTATAGGCAGTAGATAGATAATGAAGAGGTCCAGGAGGGCCAGACCAGCAGTTGGGCGATCTCGGGTTTTAAGATTGGTGGTGTGGGGCACCCGGGGTGGGGTCAGAGCCATTCGTGCCAGAAACGGATAGTGTTTCTCCTGCGGCAGGAAGGGTGACCTGGCACATGACTGTTCGAATCCTCGTACAGTTGATCCGCAGTCATTGGAGGAGGCACCGAGATAGAAGTAGCGGCGGGTTCTTGAGCAATAGTCGAGCAGTGGACAAGGTAGTAGAGCTCCGGGGGAAGGTGTATAGGAATGGAACTAGTGGAGACATCCCTTGTACTTCTAGTTCTAGGTTGCTGTTGTATTCATGTCTTTGTACTAAGAGCTGCAATAATAAAAACACACTTATCTTTGTGATGTTTTTCTTTCATGTCCTTTTTCTTGGTTGATACTGAGAGGTCCCGGTTAAAACTGTTGACTTGACCCTCACTTTCAATATTTCTATTGGAGGAGACCCAGTGACCTCACACTAATGCCGACAGTGTGACTCGACCCTTGGAGGTGAGAGTGATGGTTGGATCTCTTGGTAGTTACGTTGAGGCCTTACGACATCATCCATGGCATGAATGCATCATTCATGTCAGTATTGACTGTATTAGGCAATGGGTGTGGTTCATTCAGGGGATGAGACCGAGTTTCTCTTTTCGACAAGGGATAAATCTTAGAATCTCTTACAGATCATAGGCAAGAAGGTGCAGATCATCCAGGAGCAGATGAAGACTGCAGAGTGCAGTTAAGAACAAGAAATGACACCAGTCTTAGAGACACGAGCATGTTAATTGTTTCAAGAGGAGGAAGCTTAAAGGAGAGATGAGTCTGCGAAGCAGCTGGCGTGGAGGCAGAGCTAGGAGAGAATCCTGAGGTGGTGTATGTTTTAACATGCTACAACCACCATCCTTAGTTTTCCCCACCAGGCTCAGGGAGATGGAGGGTAGGGGGAAGAGTGTAGCTGCATGCGGTCAGGGAGAGTGACCCAATGGCTCTAAGAATGATTCGAGGGACAGTCTGTGTCCACTACTACCTCCTGTAGTAACAGACGTTGATAGGAATCATTCCTTCCTTCCACGAATCTTGTCCTAGACCAAGAGTTTCTAGTAAGCCGTAGATGTGACCCTCACGTCTGGAGATACCTTGGGAGAAGACTCGATAATCACACTTACGCCGATGGTGTGGTCAGACCCTCGAGGCGAGATTTTCGGTTGGAATATCTTGGTGGCAGCGTCGAGGCCTTACGACATTGGTTTGAGTATGGACTGGGCAATCAGAGTTCATACACAAATTGACGGTATTAGGGAAAAAAGGTTGTGGTTTAACGACGACTTCAGGATGGATTTTCCTTGATCGGAGAAAAGGAAACCCTAGGCAGCATAGGATAAACTCATGCACAGGAGGGTGCGACTGATCACCCTTGAGTCGGTCAACCTTACCATCATGGAAACAATCGTTTTGAGTTTTAGTTCTAACAGGAATTGGAGACCTCTAGAGTTCTAGTATGACGATCACGTCATTATACGAGTCTCACCTCGACGAGGTTTACGGAGATGTGGACGAGGCGACAAGTTATCTCCAAGGATCAACAGACCTTCCTAGGTCCTCAGCTGGGTAGGCGAGGGGGTTTACTGCTTGAACCATCCACCTCAGTTGCACCAGGTGCACGACGACCTCCACGTATCTCAACTGAGGAGATACGTGCTCGACCCTTCGCATATCATTGACCATGAGGAGCTGGACGTTGGCGATGGGGTGACTTTCACGGAGGTTCCCGTGGGGATCTAGGATCGACAAGAGCGGATCCTATGAGGATGGTTGATTCCTCCGGTGCACTTCACTAGCAGTACGAGAACCTCCAGGTAAGCACATGGGAGTTTAAGGCTCATATGCGTGCTCAATACCACTTTTGTATCCCTAGTTTTTGTTAAATCTTTACGAGGACGTAAATCCCTAAGGTGGGAGTAATGTAAAGACCCGTACAATTCAAGGGAAATTTTTTCTTAATTTTATTTGGGATTTTACAAGAACACAGTTTCTGACAGCGCCTAATTCCGAGGCTCGAAGTGCCCGAAATCATTTTCTGAAGTATAGCTCGGGTACGTTCAGTGAACGAATGAGCGGGTTTTTTCTAACATTTGAACCGCTGCTTAGAATCTAATTCTGATGGCACCGATGAACTCGCATCACTGGTAATTTCTTAGGAACACCTTTTTTGGAGTTGCGTTTTCTCGGGTGTGGTTACTAAATTTTCGGGTTAAGTAAACGAATAAAATAAAATGGTGTGACCAATTTATTTAATTTTAAGTTGTTTAACCTATGTTAAGAGGTTAAAGTGGGACCCACAAATCCTACAACTCTGGGTAGGATATTTGTGAGGTGGGACCCACACGATCCCCACCTTTTCAACTTTCTCAACCCCTTTTGAATTTCAGTAACGCACCCGCACCCCCCCAATTAATGAAAGTCAACTCGTGTGTTTATTTAAATATTAAACGCCTCTATTAATTGGGTGGTTTAAAATGTTTAAATTAATTGAGTTAATTTTTTGATTCATTTTTGAATTTTTAAAACGTTTGGCGTGAGTAATAAAATAAAGTAACCCTTATTTTATATTTGTTGCTTTGGTTGTGCGGGAGGATTTTGGAGAGAACAACTCAAGGTCTTGGAGTTCTTCTTCCTCGACGAAGACCGCGAAGAACGCCGACCTCCGATAAAGGTCGACAAGAACGCCAGATCCTTGAAGATCGACGACGCGAAGCTGAAGAATCTTTTCTCTGCGACGCGACGATTTCTCTTCCGCGACGTCTTCTTCCGCGACGTCCCTTTCCGCGAAAAACCTCATTCGACGACTACGCTCGAGTTTGGGAATTTATTTGTGATTTTTAGTGAACCCTTTTTTACTTCCTTATAAATCTAAGAATGCGGATCAACTAAATATTAAGTTGATCCGCGAAGAATATGTTTGCGGGTTGGGAATTCTTGATTTTGGGGAAAACTGTTTGGGTTGATTTCTTTTGTTCATGAAAAATCCTTGTTGTTATTCGTCTTTTGGGCCGCTTGTTACCAACTTAACGGGAGGAGGACGGACCGCACGAACACGACCGACTCTCCTCACCCTTTGTTGTTTTGATTCGCTGCGGCCCGAACAAAGGTGGCGCGGTGGAACAACACCGTGTGGAAACAAGAAAGAATGCGACAAAGAAGCGCGGCGCCGTCGCACGACGCCATTGAGGTCGAAGGAACCGCGACCGGAGTCGGGGCCGCGGAGGCGATTGAAGACTCCACTGGTTGACCATTGTGCACGGATTTATGGGTGATGAAAAACGATGCCGCAAGGTCATTTTGAAGGCTTTACAGTGAAGGGAAGGTCCCGGGAGGACCGCAGGCAAAGACGGAGTTGAGAACGGACCACCAGAGCAACTCCGGTGGTCCGCGAAAAACTTCGCCGGCGCGCTGCCGCGAAGGGCCACCGCGGCTTCAGCCACGGCAGAAGGCTGCTGGTCTCGCAACCGTCGGGACCGAGGAGGTGGGGACGTGGCGCTCATCCACATCCATTGACAAGGAGTGGCCCCCCATGGGGCCTTGGTTACTTGCTGGCGGGGGGCAGCGTGCCACCCCGCACCGCTCGGCCAAAACGGCCGAGCCGCCCGACCAAAAAGGCCGAGCCGCCAGACCAGACCGCCATGTCAGGCTGGGCTGCGCCAGCTGGGCTAGGCCGTGCCCAAGCGGGATAGACCCGGACCCGGGTCGGGTCAACCTGGTTCGGGCTAACCCAGGGGCTCTC
The DNA here is from genome assembly GCA_963277665.1 of Viscum album. Taxonomy (NCBI): domain Eukaryota; kingdom Viridiplantae; phylum Streptophyta; class Magnoliopsida; order Santalales; family Viscaceae; genus Viscum; species Viscum album. Next base: position 1,528,887,666 of record OY728131.1, on the reverse strand, counting down.
GAGCTGGGTCGGTCCGAGCCCGACACCCCCACTTCCAGACCTTTTTCGGTCTTTCACCCATATCTTGGGCCACAGACCTCCGATCTATGCACCGTCAGTTGTGCAGCGATACTTGGATCGAGCCGGGCATTTTGGTAAATCACACTAAGGGTTTCAGAGAACATTGTGTATGGACGGGTTGGTTTGAACACGAAACCAACCGGGACCTCGAAGAAGAAATGCTTATATCTTGGGTTCCGGATGTCCGATTGACGTTCCATCGAGTGTTTTGGATTCCTCTTGATGAGACAGAACTTTTGGCATACTTCACCTGAGGTTTGGAAACATTTGGAATATGGGTGGGTTGGATTGTACCCGAAATCCAACCGGGCCCCTGGAACGGAAAAGCTGATAACTTTCAAACTGGACGTCTGTTTCACGTACCGTCAGCGGAGTTGGTGATCATGTTGAGAAACAGTCCCTATAAGTACACCCTATGAGATTTCGGGGTACAGTTGAGATACGACTGTGTTGGTTCACACACGAAACCAACTAGGCCCCTGGGATGAAAATGCTAATAACTCACAGACCGGGCGTCCGATTGACGCGCCGTCTGTTGTGTTGAGACCCCTATGACGTGGCATTACTTTGAGATACTTCATAGTGGGACTTTGAGATACTTCATCGTGGGACTTTGAGATACTTGGAGTATCGACCTGTTGCTCGTGGAGCGGATCCTCCCAGATACGAGTATGCAGAGTATGGAGACCGTGTAGCCGGCTGAGACCTGACGACTGTTTGACCGACTTGACTAGGAGTGAGTCAACTAGCCCAGTGGACGGAGCACTACTTTGTTTGGGTGCAGACCCGTGGCAGATGGAGCACTACTGTGTGACAGTGTAGACCCGCGGTACTCGTCCGGAGAGTACCTCTGTAGGTTATTTGGGGGTGTTCACTACTGTGTTTGGGTGGCATACCCCGGCAGGAAGCACTACTATGTTTGGGTGGCTGACCCGCGGTACTCGACAGGAGGAGTACCTCAGCAGTCTTGGGTTAGTGAGCAGTACCTCAGAGTCATGACAGGACCACTGTACACTCCACAGATGGGGATCTTCAGTAGTTATAGTTTCTATAATGAAAATCTTTATTTGAGCTGAGTCTATGAACTTTGTGTTTACCTCATGATTGAGATGGGTCACTTGATAACATAGGTATATGTATGGGCATATACCTAGGTAGTGGTTATCCGTTGATTTCTTAAACTTTGTGTTTCCTCATGATTGAGATGCTTTACTTGATAACTTAGGTATATGTATGGGCACATACCTAAGTAGAGGTTATCTATTGAGATCTTCTTTATGGTTATACTTGTTGTTATTTGTGAGACCTTGAGGGTCTCGAGGTCCCTAATGAGTATCATATACTCACACCTACACGGGATATACCTGCACTTCTTTGTATTGGTTGCAGACGATAGGCAGCGATGATAGAGGCCGAGTGATCGAGGACTGGACGATACCCAGAGGTGGACCACCTGAAGAGTCAGCATCTGAAGGTGGACTTAACGACGAGACGACACTCGGAGGTGGTTGACGGGCGAGAGCGTTGTGGAGGCTATTTGTACCTACCCTTCAGGTAGGATCCGTGGTGGACGATCCAGCAGCTGCGCTATCTGTACCAACCATTCAAGTAGGATCCGAGGAGGACGACCTAGGAGCTGCTTCATTTCTCTCAAATGTTTTTCTTTTTATGTTGTTCTTTCGTTCAGTTGTAGCTGTACTTTCAGTTGGGTTTGTATTCTGGCCCATTTACTTTTCATCACTTTCTTTTGTACTTAGTTTTTTACTTCCGCTTGTACTCTGTGGTGTTTTTTTACTTTTATAAAGGCAATGCCTTCCCAGTTATCGGGATTTATGGCTTTAGTGCTAGTCGCCAGCCCCTGGCCTATGGAAGGCGGGTTTGGGGTAGTCACGGCATGGGCCCCGAGGATGGGTCGTGACAATATTTTTACCAGGTTGGCAACATACTCAATCTGAGTGCCCATCTCCCACAACCTGATATAAATGATCGTGTGGGCCTAAATTGTCAGGATCCTGGGCATCAAGGGCCTCTAAAGCAGCCTATTAAAAATATTAATAGATTATTAAAGTTTAAAATAGATATTGAACTTTGAAATAAAAAAATAGAATTTACAATCTTTTCTTGTGTTAGTTAATTAACCGCAGTTCCATATTTTTTCCTTCTACTTGAGCAAAACAATTTTTCTCGCGGGTGAAGTCCTTCAATATTCAATTTGTGATTCTGTAATTACATTGAAACAATATAAAGTGAAAGTATAATCGTATATTATATATTCAATAAATCACATAATTTAAGTAGGAAACAATAAAAAGGGAAAGTCCTACAGAAAATTTATAAACAACTATATCGTACCAGCTTCCTCTCATGATCTGACATAATAGTGCACCCCAAAGTGTAGAGGTATTTCTTTGAATCAATGTTTTTTTAGATGATTCCTAAATAGTGTTTAATAATAAATAAGATAATATTACTACAAAATATGAAAAATGTCATTTAAATACCTCAAATGAGATTAATACCTTAAATTTGGCAGTCGCCCAATGGGTAATCATTTGGATATATTTCTCTATCAAGAAGTCATCCACAATAGTTACTATCTATAACTCCGTGCCCACTCTATCACACCAGCCAACATACAGATCATGCTTATAAGCTCTCCAAATCTCTCCTAGCTCCATTAAATGTGCGGGTCTTGCACCTTCGCCATCCAGGAAGTTAAAACGAAGATGACACCAAATAGATTAATTCATATAAATACAAAAAAATATTACATTAAATCTAATAGATTTTTTACCTATATTTGTTCCCATGAATTATCCTTGACATCGTGTGGTAGATATCTCTAAGAGAGAGGGCAGACCAGAATGATGTCGGAGTATTTAGCTAGCGTCGCCAAAAAACCCCGACAGTCCTACTCAGATTTATCAATCATCTATCCATCTTCATTGTATTCAACCATCAACTATGTCTGGTGGTTCCATACAGCACGCAAGCGAGTATGCCCCCTCCCTCACCTCCTATCAATAGATTAATCTGTTATTAAAGAAATTAATTATCAGTACCAGTTATAATAAAAATAAATTTTTCTTTAAATTTTTTTTAGAGTTATATAAATATATCTGTTGTAGTTGGATGAATGGGCGTCACTGGATGTGCATAATCTGAAGGAATATCTTATACAGGTGGAGTGTCCCTCATTGTAGGCTCCCCAGCCACATACTGTGTTGGAGAAGGAGTCAAAAAAGGTGGAATATAATAGCACGAATATAATGAACCAGAAGCAAAAGATGATGGAACATACATATGGCCAACTAGTAGTGTAAACATCGGAGGCCTAATTATCCCGTATATCCCTAAAGACACACCAGGATCAATATGGGGCGTAGAAGATACGTCTGTGGTAGGGGAATTGTCCAATAGGGTAAGACCAGTGGATCATCTAACTCTAGCAGCACGGGCCCTCGTACAACCGGCATCAGTAACGGGACCACCAGATGATCATCTAACTCTGAAACCACCCCCTCCTACCAGAAGCCTCTCTACTGGGAGAAATATCAGGATCCTCGTCAGATATCTATCATCTAGTGGGTGGATCCTAAAAAAACATTAACAAAAAAGTAAACACATGATATTATAAGTTATTGAAATATATTTATTTGAAATAAAATACTCACAATAGGGATATGTGGAGGAACTCCCATCTGTGTCATGAAATGATTATTTTCTATCATCTTTTTTTGCCACATCTCTTCAATGGGTTTCATTTCCTACAATGGAAACAAATATGGAAGTAATTACAAATAAATAACTAATGTGTAACCCAAAAAACAAAATATAGATAAACCGTTTTGATAAAAAAAACATAATGAAATAGAATATTTATGGCGGTTTGAAGTTAAGTACTAGGATACACACTCTAAATGATGTAGGTGAAACATGTAGGTGAGAACACGACTGTATGATTATTTATATTTCCCTCCACATCTTCGAGTTCACAATCAACTCAGAAAATTGAGATATTGGAGTCATCATAAGTAATAAACGGATTGATGCCAATTGTAGTAGGGATAATGTGAACTTCATCATCACCATCATCAAAAACATGTCTGGGATTTACTTAAATAATTACACCAAATTTAGGATGTCGATGATCTTTGATATAAAAAACTCATTTCACCATTGATACTAATACATGGGGTTCATCAATGGAAAGAGTGCTAGTAATGCCAATAACTCGAAATCCTCAATCATAAATAAAAGGTGCCATGCCTCTTCATTGAATCAAACCATTGACATTTCATCATCGTGACTCAACCATGCAGGTAATAATCTTAAATTATTATTTTCTCCATGACTCCATAATAAGCTACATTTTCAGAATGGGGTCTATTATCCGATGAACTGGCATAACAGTCTGTTGTGGCAGTTAGCATAACACCGTCATGTTGTGTTCTCGTGTTTCTTGCTTGTTGAGTGATAATAAATTTGTATCCATTGATCACAAGTTATTTACAAGAACAAACCATGGTATTAGGACCCAAAGCCAAAGCTCTTATATCCTCAGAAACAGAGTCTGTAAGAAAACTCAATACCTGAAATTTAAAAAAATAGTAAACTTAATTAAATATTATTTTTATTTAGTTATTACATAAATATTTTTACCTTCAATTTCAACCAAGCAGAAAACCCTTTGCTATACATAGTCTCTTTCCTTATTAAAGATAAATAACGATGCTTTGTATATATCAATTCTTCATGTTCTTTATTGATAAAAATAATATCAGTTTAACAAATATTTAAAATTACAAGAGATAAGATAAGAGATATAGGTAAAATTTACTTACCTGGTATACTCATCAAAGATATCACAATTGAACAACACTATGTGATGTACCGTCTTTCGCTCTTCAAGGCTTAATGTTTTCAATGTATATGATCCAAGAATTCCTCTTATCTGAGGAAGTGATATAAAAATGGGTTCAATTTTCTCGTACTGTTCTTCTTCATTTCTCATTGGTCTGTTTATTCTCATAGTAAGATCAGACAAATACATTAAGCAGAAATCCATATAACCTTGAGCCGAGTAACTATTCATAATAGAACTTTCGGGATAATTCTTGTTCCGAAAATATGATTTCAATGTGTACATGTTTCTTTTAGTTGGATATATCCAATGGAAAGAAACCAGTCCTCCAAGAAGTACTTCGGTCCGAATATGGATAGTCAGATGCAACATGCATGCAGAGAATGATGGTGGGAATATTTTATCTAACTCACACAAAATTAATGGTGTCTCTGCCAATAGTTTTTTCAAGAAGGATTTGGACAACTTATTAGCACAAAGATCTCTAAACAAATAGCACAACCTAATAACTGAGAATCTTACATTATTGGACAAGAGATGATGGTTTTATATTGGAATCAACTCATGCAAAAGGACATGATAATCATGTGTCTTCAAAGAATTCAGCTTTAACTATTTTATGTGGACCCGTTTTTATATATTTCTTAAATATCCATCAGGAACATTAATTGTCTCTAGAACATCCATTAATTGATTTTTTAGTAGGTGTCATCACATAAGAAGCACATGAAACATTCCATTTATTTTCACTGATTTAGACAGGATGTAATTCTAGTATGATCCCCCAATCTACCAAGTCACACTGAGATCGTAAATCATCTTATGTCTTCCCCTTTACATTTAGAATAATGGAATGAAAAATTTCACATATATTCTTTTCAATTTTCATTACGTCTAAGAAATGACGTAAAAAGTTGGTTGACCAATACGACAACTCAAATAACATACTCCTCTTCTTCCAATTGTAATAGGTCTCATTGGAAACATTTTTACTCTCTCTAGATTTCATTACACCTTTCCCAAATGAATAACTGGAATCTTTCAATTCATTAAGCACATCAGTTCCAGACATACGCTGAGGTGGATCATCAGTCTACATGTTATTGTAAAATATTCGATAATTGTTTCTATATGGATGGTTCATTGGAAAGAATCGTTGATGCCCCATAAATCTAAAACTACGATGATATTTCAGTCTTCTCGATTGAGTATTCTTCATACAATCAGGATAAGACAATTTTCCTTTTGTGCTCCATCCATACATCATCGCATAAGCAAGAAAATCATTGATCGTCCACATAAACGTAGAACACATCTAAAATATGTCTTTCAATCATGCATTGTATGTGGGCACACCCACATATGAAAGAAGTTTCAACTATTTTATTAAAGGTTGCATGTATACATCTATATCATTGACTGGATTAGAAGGGCCATATATCAGTATACACAAAAACTTATAAGGCTTTTTTCATACACAACCATAGGGGAAGGTTATAAATGTGTATGAAAACTGGACATGTGCTATGTGAAGTAAGTATCATACCAAATGGATTAAAACCATCACATGAAAGACCCAGTCTCACATTATGCACATCGGCTGCAAATTCAGGATATCAAGAATCAAATCTATGCCATGAAAATCAATCTTCAGGGTGAACCAACTTTTCATTATTCGTTTTCCTCTCGGTGTCAGGCCATCACATGTTTACTAATATTTCATTATATATGAAAAGGTTTTGTAATCTGGGGATCAATGGAACGTGCCACATTACTTTTTTTGGCACACGAGATAGTGTTCCATCATCTTTTATATTTAATCAGGAGATTCCACATTTGATACAATCATTTATTTCACTAGTTTCCTCCCAAAATAAGCTGCAATCATTCGAGAAATCATGAATTTTTTTTGAGAATACATGTTCATCAACTAACTTCCATTCCATTTAGTGGTTTGAGGGAATATCTGCATCATCTGGAAGTAATTCCTTCTAGACGGTAAGAATGTAATCGATTTCAGTATTTTAAATCCCATACATTGTTTTCCCATGAAACAATCGGATTAAAAATTCCAACTTTTTAATTTTACCACATTGCTGATATACTGGAGTCATCGCGTAATCATTCAATTTTTTCACGCTCTCAACATCATCATTTTCCTTGGATGCATCATGTGTTCTTGTATTGAAATATTGTTGGCTAGACATCCATTCCTTCTCATGATGCTGAATAAATGGAAATAGATCATATATCAAACTCTCCAATTCAGTCTTATCATTTGGATCATCAAAATTTTGATATTCCATTTTCACTCCATTGTGATACCACACACATTAGTTTGTTTGGAAACCATATTTGGTTATATGATAGCTAACTGCTTCACGACTCAACCAAGGTCTTACAACACAATTAGAACATAGGCAGTGTATGAGATCACTATCTGAAGCCTTGTCAAATGCAAAATCTAAAAATCAGTTCAAATAATTTTGAAAATCTTTTGAAATCCGATCAGTTTCGTACGTCCATCTTCTATCCATTCATTAAAAAAATTCAAAAAGTCATTTCAAAGAAATTAAATAATATTGAAGTTTAAAAAAATATTTTGGTAAATGAAAATTGTTTACTTTATATAAAATCATAACAGACACATTACTCTCTATGAGAATCATTTTAATAAACACAAAAAAATACAGTGTATATAAGAAAATAAGATACAGAATTTCTACTGCCTATATTCAAGGATTACCCAGTAAGATATTAGAAGTGGATCAAGGAATACATAATCCTTAAGGGTCTTGTTGGGAGTACATGAGTTTTATACTTTAACTTCTTCAAGGATATCAGGATGAGGAGTAGGATGAGGATCACATCAAAAGTAGTTATGGCCTCATCAAGTTTATCCTTAACCATGGATTAAAGGATCCTTGGTTTTTGGGATATAGATCATAGGTTGGTAGGGTGTATTCATTAAATCATGTCCCAATTTATTTTGGAGAGGGACCTTAAATAGTTATAGGAATGTATTTGATTAGAAACACCTATAAGAAGGTTATCCAAGAATTGCGACATCCCAAACCAGGATGCCACACATTAGTGACCCAAACCCAGAAGGCCACATGGCCTCAAGCACATCTACGAAAATTCCAAATGTTATTGAATAATAGTGAGAGCCTTTGCTGTGTCTGGGGGAGGCTATTCCTTCATTACCTAAGTCGCACAATTTTAATATTATCAGTTAAAAAGTGAAAGAAATATAACAATAGGAAAATATTGGAAATGGATGAAAATAACCAAATCAGTAATACCAACTAATAAGAGAATCATAAACCAAATGATGGTAATGTATGTCATGTATCATGAAGAAAAACATAGTTACAACTAGTTAGAAGAAGTAGTATACAAGAGGCTCAATAATCTCTAAAATTCAACCTAGCTTCTTGAGCTACAACCCAATCATCTACTATATGCTCTATCCTGTGTTATTTGAGTAGTCATGCATCTGTAAAATGGTGATTCCCATTATCTAAACATATAATCATGTAGTTTATCTGGGTACCCAATGGCATCTCGAAAAATGTGTGAGATACAATTCATGTAAGTGACCACCACGAGGTCTATAACTATCCTGTCTTTTTATATAACATTTTAATACAATGATATGATAAATTAAAGTGACAACTAAAAAATCTAAAAGGGTTTTATATTGTTCTAGAGAAAAAATATAAAAGGGTTTTCTAGGTTAAATCAAAACAGAAAAAAAGACACACATCAAAGTCAAAACATAAAACTAAAATATTCGACAGGTAACAATAAAAATAAGGAACCATTTAATAAAATACCTAATTTGGGATGGTTCATATAAATATTCAGCAACTTGGATGGGGGAAGCTGAGATTCCAACCGTTCGGATGGAGGAGTCGAGATGAACCTGAGAGAGGTAATGTCTGAATGGGGGAGAGGTGCTCTGATCGTGGGGGAGAGGTGCTGTCCAAATGGGGGAGAGGTGATGGATCGTGGGGGAGAGGTGAATTAGGATTCTTTCCGAATTGGGTAGAGGAGAAGGGCCACGTGGGGATATTGGAGGAAAACTTCACCAACAGTTTTTAAAAACCATTGGTAAAGGTACCCCTTACAAATGGGTTTCATGAAACATTGCTAAAGGGGGAATTTGGCCAGTTTTACCAATGGTTTAAGCAAAACATTGGTAAAACTATTATATACCAATAGTTTAAGAAAACCGTTGGTATATAATTTTTGGAAAAAACCCCTATTCCAGTAGTGATATCTACTTAATAAGGTATAAGTCAGAGTCCATGGATAAATTTAAGGAATTCAAGAATGAACTAGAGAATCAGTTTGTTAAGAAGACAAATAATCTTTGATCAGATATAGGTGGAAAATATTTGAACCAAGAGTTCATTGACCTTTTACGGGAGTCTAGGATTCTATCTCAACTCACTCCTCCTTATACACCATAGTGGAATGGTGATAGTGAAAGGAGGAACCACACATTATTGGAAATTGTGAGGCCGATGATGAGTCATGTAGATCTTTTATTATCCTTTTGGGGATATGAATTACAAACTACAACAAACATATTAAACGAAGTACCAAATATGGATGAAAATGGAATTCCCTCTATGTTATGGAATGGAAATAAACCCATTTTTCAATGCACATGTGTATGGGGATGTGAGGCATTTGTAAAGGCCTTCGCAGGAAAAAAATTAGCACCATGGGGCACGATGTGTATCTTTATAGGATAACCCAAGGAAATTAAAGGATATTGCCTATATAACTCTTCAAACAAGAAAGTAGTTTTCACTATAAACCCATCTTTTTTAAGATGTAGCACATCCTCAAAAAGAATATTGTGAGAAAGAATGACTTCGACGATGTTGATGCTCAATATACACAAGAGTTTGTATGGGAACAAGTTCCATAGGTCCCTGTGGAGGAGGTTCTAGAATTACAAGTATTGTGTAAGATCTCAAGAGTGGTAAGGGAACTAGAGAGATTTGGTTTCCTAGTCACCAAGGATGGTGAATCATTATTGTTAGAAAATGATGAAACTATCTCCTACAAGAAATCATTAGAGAGATCAGAAGCTGCAAGATGGCTAGAAGCTATGAATTTTAAGACGGACTCCATGTATCAGAACCACGTATGGGTTCTAGTCGATGATCTAGTTGATGTAAATCATGTTGGATGAAAATGGATGTTCAAGAAAAATCTATACCTGGAAGGTCATGTTAGTACCTATAAATAAATGATAATGGAAAAAGGATTCATACAACATCAAAGAATTGACTATGATGAAACCTTATCACTAGTTTCCATGTTTAAATACATAAGAATCATAATTACACTATTATCTTACCATGAATATGAGATTTGGTAGATGGATTTAAAAATATATTTCTTTAATAGGAATCTTCATAAAGATATCCATATGACACAACCAGAAGGTTTTGTGACACCAGGTGAAGTCAAATTGGTTTTCAAGTTGCATAAACCCACTTATGGATTAAGTCATGGATCCATGACATGGAACATTCAATTTGATGAATCCATAAAGAAATATGGTTTCATTAAGAACAAGTTTGATCCATGTGTTAAAAAGTAGTCTAATGGGAATGTGTTTGTTATCCTAGTAATATATGTTGACGACATATTAATTATTGGAAACAATGTACCGGTCATACAATCAGTTAAGGTCTAGTTGAACAAATGTTTATCCATGAAGGACTTAGGCAAAGAAGCCTAAATTATAGGGATCAAGATCATTAGTGATAGATCCAATAGGTTTCCTGGAATATGTTAGGGTACATATATTGACCAGATACTAAAGATATTTAGTATGGAACAATCCAATAAGGGATTAGTTCCAGTGTCACATGGCCTACATCCTTATAATAGAATGTCTCCTCATACACAACAGGAGAAATGTAGGATGAGTAAGATCCCATAAGCTTCAGCTATAGGTTCCATAATGTATGGTATGTTCTCTACCGGTATTGATGTTGCCTATGCACTAAGCATGGTAGGAATATATCTAGAACATCCCAGAGAAGAACATTGGACTCTTGTTGAGAATATCGATTTGTATCTGAGAAGAACTAAAGATATGTTCATCGTTTATGGTGGAGACGTGGATATTTTCATTAGAGGGTATGATGATGTTGGTTTTCAGATAAATCATAATGATTTGAAGTCATATCAGGATATGTTTTTTGTCTCAACGGACTAGTTGTGAGATGGAAGTGTTCCAAGTAGCTTGTTACCACTGATTCTACTGCAGAGTCCAAATATATATAGCCCTCTGATGCATCCAAGGAATCCATAAAGATTCATAACATTTTCCATGAACATGATGTGGTTCCTAGTGGTAGAGACCCTATCACATTGTCTTCTGATAATACCACAACAGTGAGTCCTGCAAAAGAACAAAGGTCACATTAACGGACAAAGCACATTCTCTGGAAGTATCACCTCTTAAGGGATTTCCATTAAAGGGGTAAAGATGAAATGAGTATAGTATCCACATAATAGAAAGTGGTGTACCCCATGAGAAAAGGAATATCTCAGAAGAAGAATGAATATCATGTGAGAGATAGTGGATTATAGATTGTTAGTAGTTGTCTCTAGTCTAGGTGGGATTCTATTGGAGTTGGTGGCCTAGAATCAACTACTTTTTTACTTTATGATTAATCTTTATCTGTGTATTTGAATATTAATAAATACCTTATCACATCTTGATTGTTCGTATTCATGATAGTGCATGTGACAATGTCCTAAGGATAGATATTGCTCTAAAGAGTCATAGAGGATCTCTGCAATGATGAAAACCTGAAAGTTCCATAACACTATTCTGGAATATAAGTTCTATGGATGAATGATGCTATTTGATTGAAAATAATAATACATAACATTAGGGGTGAGGACTTATGAAACATTGAGGCACCTTCTCATGGTGTACTCCCTTGGTAATATCTAGGAAGATATTGTGAGAAAGAGACACGTTAGTAGGAAATCCACATTTCATATTTTCGTTGGATGTTACTATTTACAGATATGTGTATTGGTCCTTAGACTTTAAGATTATTATTAATGTGTATTTCAACTCACACACTTAGATGTATTGACAAAAAATATAACTACATGATGTTTGCAGCGAGGTAGGATATGTTGGGTGCATCACAAGTAATATTGCATTAATATATAATGCGAGAAAGGATTTTACCTTATGTTCCATAAATTAAGTTGATATCTCAAGCCCTTTTATGGAATTTATATAGCCTAAATAAATCCATGTCCATGGTGAGGAATGAACAAGTTCTATTTTGGGAGGTCAAAGAAAGAGTAATTGAGCACATGGGTTGATGGAACTACTATGAAACCCACTTTATTTGAGATATCGAGACAAAGGGATTATAATACATGGTAAGAATTGATAGGATGTGACATTTCATTGTGTCATTAACATTATTCTATATGTGTTACTTGGAATGTTTCGACATGATAACCTTGGAATTTAGGAAAGATAGGACTAATGATACTGATAAAGAAGCCTAAAGGGTCACACACTTAGTGTATCCAAGTATCTCAGTTAAATATTCATTTAAAAAATTCAATAAATATTATTCTCAGTTGTGGTTTAATAATTAATCAAGGATGCATGATCACATTTCGTTTGACACTAGTTATTTGATAGAATATATTAGGGGAAAACAATATATGTATTAGAGAATAATGCAGTGATATTGATTTAAGAAAGAAATAGTCATTATTCAAGGTCTAATTAATATGGTGGAGGAAATAAAGAAAATAGGAAAACAAAAGTACAAACCATGTATATTAATATAAATGATGTGTATTTTTTAAGGATTTGTGAGAAATAATTTTATTTATTTAATTAAATAATATTATGTGTAATATGATGGGCACATCTTAAGTGATAATAATTTTAAAATGTTATTATTAGACATGGGATCTTACTGAGAATTAAATTAAATGAATAAATGCCTTTAGGTAATTAATTCATTTTATTAATCTATTTAATACAAATCCCAATTACATTATTCTCATTAGATCTATCCATTTCTTAGTGGTTTTGCAGAATAGATCGGAAGAAAGCACTCCAGAAAAGAGAAATTTCATTTCCTCCAAGAACACTCTCAAGTTATGAGAGATATCATCCTACATTGAATCAAGGAGAGTGCTTTGGAAGAATCTCTCAAGGAGATCGAAGACGGTCATCGCAAGTGAAGGATCTTCAACAGTAGCACTCAGATATCCCTTTAGGGATGTCCAGAGAAATGTGTAGAACATGTGGATCACCACAAGAGGAAACCTAAATATGGATTTTGCAACACAACGATGGATAACATTGGATCATGACTGGAAGCATCAACACAGAGAGAATTCCATTAATGGAATTCTTTTATTTTAGTTAAATTAATTATAACAAACATATGATGATCCTATTTATGTTTCTCATACATCCATATTTCCTTTTAGTTCTTCATTCTATTCTGAAGATCTGATATTTCATAGTTGTGATAGATCTAGGATTGATCATTGTTAATGGTAAAATTATTGTTGGGTACACCCATCCACATGATTCCACTGCACTTGGTACCTACACATGGGAGATATGTTGGATTTTTGGAATTTGAAAGGATAGTTTCAAACTGTGGATTCAGAAGTAAAACTAGTGATGATACAAACAGTTTCCCCTCTATGTAATGAGTCTCGTGTGAGAAATGGTGGTATTAGAGAGTAGGATGACAGGATATGCTTATGTAAACATGTTCTAGAAGACAAAAATGTTTGATTTTTTTCATTTTAAGAACCCTAAAGACATGGATGGTTTATTGAGGTTTTAACATCAATTGAATCACTTAGAATGGATGAGTGTTATTTAATAGATAATAATCTTTTTGATATATGGTGTGTTTAAGGAATATCTATGATGGGATATTAATGTGAAAGAGACTGGGATATGGATTTTTGTGAGTATATGGTGTTCTTAAAGGAGAGATATAGTAGGTATTTTGGTGTATTATCCATGGTTTTGTGAGTCAGTTCTGTGATATTATCTTGGTATAGATTATGCAGATAAGGTACATATATGAATCAAATTGCCATAGATTATGGTGAAATGTAATGTATGAAATGGCTGGAGTTTTCACCGTGATTGATCTTGGGATATTTTGATGGGTGAAATTTTTTATAGAAATGAGTTTTCATGAAAAATGTATGATGGTGTACAATTATCCCTTTCTATGATCTCGGTAAGGTTCTGTGGATAATGTGTTACATGACCCTAATTATTAGAGAATTTTGGAAATAATGATGACAATCAAGTGTTACATCATACCAGATGGTGGTTATTCAATGAATCCCTACCCCATAATACCTATACCCAAGATTGATTTGTCAGGGTAGGTAGGTTTTGATGCATAAGTATCATATGGCGAAATCCTAAAGAATTTATTCTCTCCAGAAGGATATTGTTAATGCCATGAAAATATGGATAATCCTATAGTTGGGAGCACACAAATGGAAATTGTATGTTTATATTTTTGATAAAATAAATTTCATCATCTATAGTAATATGAATTTAAATTCCTTTTAGGTTTGATGGTCTAATGATTCATATTTTGTTATGTTTTATGTATGGATTGTAGTTAAAAAGTTTAGAGGATTAAGACCGGGTGTTTAGATTATGTGTGTCCTATCTGTGGATATATTTTTACTTAGGATGTATGATGCACTACTAAAAAATAATCCTTTAATAGATCTAAAAATGGATCTTATTAGTGATAGAGAATCAATGGCTACTGGATATGGATTGAAAGACTAGGTCATTTATTAGTGCTCAAAATGCGCTGATAAAGTGGACCATTATCAACACTTTTAATAGAACTAATAAAGGGGAATATTGTAGTGTGCTTCTACAACACACTACCCCACAAATGAAGTGTGATATAACATCACACCACAACCCCAAAAATGTGGCGAAATCAATTTTTTTGAATATAGAATTTAAATGAAGATAAAACAATCTAGGCTCTTATTCTAGGTTTGGCCAATTTCAAGCGCATTTTAAACTAAAATGATACTTCTATATTGAAATAATGTACTTTGAGTCATACCAGTCACATGATGCGTAAAATTGTGGTGTGGATGATTCTTACACATTTAAAATGACTTATGTATCATTTTCCAAAAATATCAAAACAATCTGAATGTGTTTACTCAGTTTTGAGTACTTCACTAATCATTTTTACTAAAATGGAATTTTAAACATGAAACATGCAATTTGACTCATTCCGGTAATATAGTGTGTCGATTTTAAATGATACCAACTACTACATGTGACAAAATGACTTATGAATCATTTTCATAAATTATCAAGATAATCTAAGAATGTTTTCTTGGTTTTCAGTGAGTGGCACTTTTTGAACTAAAATGTTGATTTTAAACTAATAACAGACTCATTGAGTCATATCAGATACATCATGTATCAGATTAAGGTGTGGATGATTCCTACATGTTTAACATGACTTATGGATCATTTTTCTAATGTATCAGAACATTCCAAATGTGTTTTATCAATTTTGAGTAGGTGAGTTTTCCTTTTTACTAAAATTGAGGTCAATTTTAAATAAAAAGACACACATTGTATGACAACCCTGCTTTTTATTACAACTTAAGCAAGCTTTATTACATAAAACTTCACTTGATACAACAAAGAAGATCGAGATGTTTAGTGTCTTTGGGGATTAGGATCATTACATAAAAACTTTAAACTTGAAATACAACATCTTTATTGAAAACTTCCTTTACATGACCACTACATTCCTTCGTACTTAGCATTGCATGGGATAACCTGAGGACATGCATAAGAAAAGGGTGAGCTATAAAGCCCAGTAAGGGAGTAAACAATGAATAACATGAGGAGTGAAATACATGTTAGGCAATAGGCATATCAATAGATCATAATAGAAACATGAACATAAAGGAATGATAAAGCATGATAATCATAACATGGAAATGTGGCAACAACACTTAACATTGAATTAGCATGAGCCAAGGCTCATTGCACATGGAGCATGAGTAAACCCTCATTGCACTTGAAGCACGAGTAAACCCTCGTTGAACTTGAATTAGCATGATTCAACACTCATTGCACATGACGTATCATGATACTATACTTTACCCAATGCATTGGAGCGCTATAAAGGGCACACCCTTCTTAAACATTTCATTTCATGCATAAGTGTGCCACATGGATCATAAAACATGGATTCATAAAACATAATAATTTATTCCATGATAAAGGAATGTGGAATTCATACATGAAACTTTATAATCAATAAGTAAATGTGCATAAATGTGGACACCCTTGATGGAGAAATGGGCATGGTATTCACTACACAATGATATTGGCTTAGAAAATCGGTGTGATTTCGGCAGCGTAACGGCGTGACATAAGAATTCATAAAAAAGGTTGATGAGAGAGAAAGGGGTTACTCATCATATTTACATGTAATGGACAGTAAGGATGTCATATAGATACATGTCCCAACAATTGAAAAGGAATTTAGATTCATGATACAAAAGTATTGCTTGAATATAAAAGAGGAGAAAAAGGTTTCTTTCGGAATTTCGGCATAGTAACGGGTGTACATGGGAGGCATTTAATGAGAGAGAAAGGGGTCTCCCATCATTAAAACAATAAGAATGAAGTATGGGAGAGGTGAAAAACCATACCCCAACATTCATAATTGAAATTAAAAGTGCAATACAACTTAATGAAAATTGACAAAAATGAGAAAGGAAGAAAACCCCTTACTTGGAAGTGTGCTTCCAAAGGCTAGAGAGAGGCTTGTGAGAGGCTTCTTGGGAGCATGAGGCACATTTAGAGGATTCTAGAGAGAGTAGGGCAGAGGTTGGACGAACTTAAAGGGCTTTGAGTGAGGAGGAAGTGGGAGCTTGGGTGGGTTTATATAGGAAAGGTGAGAGATTTCTTTATTATTTAGGTTTGGGACCCCTTATATTAAAATAATCCAAACGACAAACCATCCCATGGTATTTGCCCATGGTTTCTGGAAACGGAAAGAGGACAATAATATTTTATAAGTCCAAGTTCCGAACTTATTAAAAAATTAGGGTTGCTTATGTGGAGGTGAGTCACACTCCCATGGAAATTAATTTAAAAAGGCAAAGGGTTGAATAAGTCTTGAGGGCTCCATTAATGCTTTGAAAAGTTAGTCAAACAAACCCAAAACCTCATTATTTTAATGATAAAACATATATTGGCCGAACATAATGATTATGGTATTTTATTACATCACCATTGGGTCATTATGATGTCATAAAACACATTATATATTTAAATGGTATTTAATTTTTACCCAAAAATTTGACTGTCTCAGAAAATTATGAAAAATTCACCGTTAGATAATTTAGACGTCCTGATTCCAAAAATAATATTTATTTTATCTAAATAATTTTCTAAATATGTGAATTTTTACTTTTAAAATAAAAACCGACATTTATAAAAAATTCACGGGTTTTGACAGAAATGGCTTTCAAGCCTTAATATAAATTTTAATTGCATTCATAAAATTATAAGATCATTTATATTTAATAAAAATAAATTTAATAATAATAATAATATTTTATTAAAATATTATTTAATTCAAAAATCCTTTAATTTAATAAAATATAATTCTTAATTAAATAATAACTAAAAACACCATTTGTACTTTAAAAACTAATAACAATGTATCAACAATGACTAGAAATTATATTCATTATTATATAAAAAAAATAATGTACATGAACATGGTGCTACTTATTTGTTACATAACCCCTTAAAATAGCCGCATAAGACCTAAGGGTAAGGTGTGCGATGGTGACATACTCTTGGGGTTGCTCGGATAACATCGCTTGAGTGGTAATCTCTATCAACTTCCATTTTTCCCGTAGACCATCACGTTCGAGCTTGACTTGATGAAGCTCAGCTTGGTCTTGGTCAAGGGAAAATCCCAAAGACGCCACATCTTTTCCGAGCTCCGACAAATGGGCTTCGTAAGGGGATTCTACTGGATGAGGCCATCGCTACCTTTGTTTGAGTAGAAAATTGGTTCGTTAAAGCCTTATATTTAAACTACCCAGATGATCACTGTTCAACGGCTATAAAAGTAACGGTCACAAATTTTAAAGTAAAACTAAAAAAGTTGATATCTTATAAAAACATTTTTCATAAAGAAACAATTAACTGGATCAAGAGGGATTTTCCATTAATGAAATTTTGGGTCGTTACAACATTCCCCCCTTAAGAAATTTCGCCCTCGAAATTTTCCTTTTCCTACAATAAAACAAATGTGGGTAACTTAGCTTCCTCATATCCTCCGACTCCCAAGTTGCTTCTTCAAACTTGTGGTTTCTCCACAACACCTTGATGAGGGGCATTGTCTTATTTCGTAGAAATTTTTCTCTATGATCTAAGATCTTCACTGGTTGCTACTCATAAGAAAGATCGTCTTCTAATTGTACCACCTCGGAAGAGAGTACATGTGAAGGGTCTGGTATGTACTTCCTTAAGAGGGATAAATGGAAGACATCATGCACCTTGGTCATAGTAGGTGGAAGTGCTAGTCGATAGGCCACAGCCCCAATACGATCAAGAATCTCGATGGGGCCGATGTACCTTGGACTTAACTTCCCTTTCTTTCCAAACCTCATGACCTTATTCCATGGAGAAATGCGTAAAAACACCATGTCTTCAACTATAAACTCAAGGTCTCGTCGACGATTATCTGCATAACTCTTCTGTCGACTCTGGGCTACCTTGATATGCTGCTGAATGGTTTTCACCTTCTCCACCATTTCTTCGACCATTTCTGGTCCAAGCAGCTTACGTTCACCGACCTCATCCCAACATGCCGGTGTTCTACACCTTTTCCCATACAGGGCTTCATATGGTGCCATTTGGATGCTCGAGTGGAAACTATTATTATAAGAGAACTCAACTAGAGGAAGATGTTGATCCCATCCTCCTTTAAAGTCCATTGAGCACGCTCTCAACATATCCTCAAGTGTTTGGATATTCCGCTCGGATTGGCCATCAGTTTGAGGATGATAGGCCGTACTGAAGTTCAGTTCAGTATTCAGAGCATGTTGAAGACTCTTCCAGAACTTAGAGGTAAATCTTGGATCTCGGTCAGACACAATAGATAGTGGTACTCCATGCAACCGTACCACTTCCCTGATATATATCCGTGCTAGTTGATCCAAAGAGAAATCCTCTCGAATAGCAATGAAGTGTGCAGTCTTTGTAAGACGATCCACAACAACCCAGATTGCATTGTTGCCTTTGGATGTCCTTGGAAGTCCAATGACGAAGTCCATGGTGATGTTCTCCCATTTCCATTCTGGTATGGGCAATGGTTGCATCATACCCATAGACTTCTGCCTCTCTGCCTTCACTAGCTAACACACCAGGAACTTTGATGTATATTCAGCGATCTCCTTCTTCATATTATCCCACCAAAAGTTTTCTCGGAGATCTCGATACATCTTTGTGCTCCCTGGGTGAATAGAGAAATTTGAACTATGTGCATCATCCAAAAGTTCCTTCTTCAGCTCTGAACTTGATGGAACACATAGTCTTTTCCCAAACCGCACAATTCCTTCTTCATTAACATTAAACTCTGAGGATTTTCCCTTTTTGATAGCTTCCACTTTTTCTTGGATTCCTGCATCATCCTTTTGAGCATCTTTTAACCTTTCCAAAAGAGATGGTTGAGCAATAATTTGTGAAAGGATTGATGATGTTCCCTTCTTTATGATTCCCACATCCATCTTCATCAAGTCTAAGAAGATTGTATCCTTCTCAATTCTCATCATTGATAGAATTGCTGGATCCTTTCTACTTAGGGCATCCGCCACCTTGTTCGCCTTCCCAGGGTGGTAATGTATTGAACAGTCATAATCCTTAATGAGCTCTATCCATCTTCTCTAGCGCATATTAAGCTCTTTCTGTGTGAATATATATTTAAGACTCTTGTGGTCAGTATATATCTGACATTTCTCTCCATAGAGATAATGCCGCCAGATTTTCAAGGCAAAGATCACCGCCGCCAACTCCAGATCATGCGTTGGATAGTTTCGCTCATGGATATTCAACTTCCTTGAGGCATAGGATATCACTTTATCATTTTGCATCATCACACATCCTAAGCCCTTCTTCGAAGCATCACTGAATACCACAAAAAGCTCCCCACTTGTGGGTAAAGTGAGCACGGGTGCAGTGATAATCCTCCTTTTCAACTCCTTGAAGCTTTCTTCACATTCATCACTCCAATCAAACTTTACTCCCTTTCGAGTTAGCTTGGTAAGAGGGTTGGACAATTGTGATAAATTTCTCACAAATCGTCGATAATATCCAGCTAACCCCAAGAAGCTACGGATATCAGTTACCGATGTTGGCCTCGGCCATCCCTCAATTGCATCTGTTTTGGAGGGGTCCACAGATATCCCATTGCTTGTGATGATATGACCCAAGAATGAGACTTCCTTCAACCAAAACTCACACTTGTTGTACTTTGCATAGAGCTTCTCCTTGCGCAAAGTCTCTAGTACAGTTTTTAAATGCTCCTCATGGTCCTCCTTGGTTTTGGATTATATTAGAATATCATCTATAAAGACTACCACAAATTGGTCTAGGTAATCTCTAAAGACTCTATTCATCAAGTCCATGAATATTTCTGGAGCATTGGTGAGTCCGAAAGGCATTAATATGAATTCATAGTGCCCGTACCTTGTACGAAAAGCAGTCTTGGGGATATCTTCCTTCTTCACCCTTACTTGATAATATCCTGACCGCAAGTCGACCTTGGAGAAGTATTGTGCTCCACGCAACTGATCAAACAAGTCATCGATTCTTGGGAGAGGATACTTGTTCTATATCGTGATTTTGTTAAGTTCATGATAATCGATGCAAAGCCGCATTGACCCATCCTTCTTCTTGACGAAGAGGACTGGTGCACCCCATGGTGATGCACTTGGGCGTATAAACCCTTTATCCAGATTATCCTATAGTTGTTTCTTCAGTTCTTCAAGCTCAACCACAGCCATTCTATATGGAGTCTTGGATATTGGTAGCGCCCCAGGTATAAGTTCAACTGAGAACTCAACATCTCTTCTTGGAGGAAGACCAGGAAGTCTTCAGGAAATACTTCAGCGAATTCCCTCACAATAGGCATTTCTTCAAGGGTGGTTTCTTCCTTGGACTTAATCATATGAGCCAGATATGCGTGCTCATAAGGCAGTAATATCCATGCTTGAGATGATGGAGCTAAAGGAGATTCATCTTCCTCCTGACACTTGTAAAGAATCGGGGGTCGATTCTCCATATGGACTGTGATTTCCCTCTCCCGACAATTTATGTTGGCTCTATATAAGGAAAGCCAATCCATGCCAAGAATTGCATCAAATTCCACCAAAGGGAGTATGACGAGGTTCGCCCGGAAATTCAATCCACAGATTATAATAGGGGAGGACTTATACTCTTGGGATGCAATGATTGCCCCATTTTCCGTACTCACCAACATCTTTACTTCCATGATTTGTGGTGGTGCAGAGATTATTCTACTAAACTTTTGAGATATAAAAGAATGCGTAGAACCTGAATCAAAAAGTATGTTCGCTATTCTTGAATGAATAACTAGCGTACCTGTTACCACTTCGTTGTCGGGGTTCACTTCGGCAGAAGTGATGGCAAAAGATCTTCCTTGCTGTCTTGGAGGTTGTTTATTGCCTCCGATAACCCTTGGATTAGGGCACTGATTCACAAAATGACCCGATTCTTTGCATTTGAAGCATTGAACAACGCGTTGAGGTTCGAATGGTGCGTTCCTCTCCTCTGTCACAGCCGCGGGTCCTTCTTGCTGACAGTTAACAGCTAGGTGCTCTTCTCTTCCACAGTTGAAGCATTTTCTTGTCCCCCTAAGGCAATTTCCAGGGTGCTTCTTTCCACACTTTTGGCAAGTGTGGTGACGGAATTTCTTAGCGCCGTTGGATTTATCCATCAGACCACCAGAATTGAAGTCCACCTTCCGCTTCTTGTCCCCATGATACCCCTGTGATTCTCCGATCTCCATTTCAACCTTGAGGGTAAATCGGACAATTTCCTCATAGCTGTCGAAGTCACGGATCGCTAATGCTTTCCGCAAGCTAGGCTTCAGCCCACCAAAGAAGCGGTCAATCTTGCATTCGGGGGTAACGACAAAGCCGGAAGCGTATCGTGCAAGCCTTGTGAAGTTTTCCTCGTATGCTCCCACAGATTCCTCATCTTTCTGCTTGAGGGAAATGAATTCCCTTTCCATCTTAAGAAGGAGGGTGCGTGGAAAATATTTATCGAAAAACATCTTCCGGAATACCTTCCATTCCAAAGCCTCGATCTCCTCCTCAGGCTTCGTATTTTTAATCAGCGTCCACCATTGATCAACTTCACCCTCCATACGATAAGCCGCTAGGAGAACCTTCTCTTTTTCAGAGCATTGGAGGATGGAGAATATCTTC
Source organism: Viscum album (assembly GCA_963277665.1). NCBI lineage: Eukaryota > Viridiplantae > Streptophyta > Magnoliopsida > Santalales > Viscaceae > Viscum > Viscum album. The sequence goes on along the minus strand of OY728131.1, from coordinate 1,528,865,141 downwards.
TCAATGGAGTTGATCCATTGTTCAGCGATCGTGGGATCAGATGATCCACTAAAAGTAGGAGGCCTTTGTCTCATGAAGCTTTCAATAGCGACTTTTTCTTTCTTAGGGGGGGTTGAACGTTCCTCTTGACCAGTGTTTCTATTCAAAACTTGAGTTAGATGAGAGAGAAGCGTGACAAAGTTCGCGATTCCCACTCCCATTGATTGGGCATCTCATAAGTACAATCATCACACTGATCTTCACAACGGTTGTTAGCCCGAGTTCTCCTATTACCGGCCATTGGCTGGAATAAAAGAAAGTTAGGGGTAACACATAAAGGTTAATCCAAAGACAAAAGTTGATGACTTATAAATAAACTTTAATCTCTTTAACTCATGAGTCTATAGGATTCAATCCAGGGTTTTCATGATCTTCCTTCTAAAATATATTCTTAGGGGCATTTTTCCTTTAATAAGGGTTCATACTAAGATTGTGAATTCATCAAAACATATCCCCTGGGAGTGTTGTAACCAAGAGTGAATCAAGGCCCGTTGTCGTTCACCAGTTCCCGTTCGAGTCTAGCTCAAAGCGATGTTTTCGGGTTTTACCCCTAGGATACATCTGTGCCAGAGCCGCCTCTACCTGCTCGTATCCAGACAGGGATGTATTTGTTTGATAAACCACTTACTTAGTATTTACCAAAACATAGGGATGTTTTTATTATGCTTAGTCTGGTATCTAAGGCTTTACTAGGGTTTCCTAATCCCAAAAATAACTAAACATATCCTCTGATACCAACTATGACAACCCTTCTTTTTATTACAACTTAAGCATGCTTTATTACATAAAACATCACTTGATACAACAAAGAATATCGAGAGGTTTAGTGTCTTTGGGGATTAGGATCATTACATAAAAACTTTAAACTTGAAATACAACATCTTTATTGAAAACTTCCTTAACATGACCACTAAAATCTTTCGTACTTAGCATTGCATGGGATAACCTGAGGACATGCATAAGAAAAGGGTGAGCTATAAAGCCCAGTAAGGGAGTAAACAATGAATAACATGAGGAGTGAAATACATGTTAGGCAATAGGCATATCAGAAGAGCATAATAGAAACATGAACATAAAGGCATGATAAAGCATGATAATCATAACATGGAAATGTGGCAACAACACATAACATTGAATTAGCATGAGCCAAGGCTCATTGCACATGGAGCATGAGTAAACCCTCATTGCACTTGAAGCACGAGTAAACCCTCGTTTCACTTCAATTAGCATGAGTCAACACTCATTGCACATGACGTATCATGATACTATACTTTACCCAATGCATTGGAGCGCTATAAAGGGCGCACCCTTCTTAAACATTTCATTTCATGCATAAGTGTGCCACATGGATCATAAAACATGGATTCATAAAACATAATAATTTATTCCACAATAAAGTAATGTGGAATTAATACATGAATCTTTATAATAAATAAGTAAATGTGCATAAATTTTGATACCCTTGATGGATAAATGGGCATGGTATTCACTACACAAGGATATTGGCTTAGAAAATCGGTGTGATTTCGGCAGCGTAACGGCGTGACATAAGAATTCATAAAAAAGGTTGATGAGAGAGAAAGGGGTTCCTCATAATATTTAAATATAATGGACAGTAAGGAGGTCATATAGATACATTTCCTAACAATTAAAAAGGAATTTAGATTCATGATACAAAAGTATTGCTTGAATATAAAAGAGGAGAAAAAGGTTTCTTTCGGAATTTCGGCATAGTAACGGGTGTACATGGGAGGCATTTAATGAGAGAGAAAGGGGTCTCCCATCATTCAAACAATAAGAGTAAAGTATGGGAGAGGTGAAAAACCATACCCCAACATTCATAATTGAAATTAAAAGGGAAATACAACTTAATGAAAATTGAAAAAAATGAGAAAGGAAGAAAACCCCTTACTTGGAAGTGTGCTTCCAAAGGCTAGAGAGAGGATTGTGAGAGGATTCTTGGGAGCTTGGGGAACCTTGAGAGGATTCTAGAGATAGTAGGGCAGAGTTTGGACGAACTTCAAGGGCTTTGAGTGAGGAGGAAGTGGGAGCTTGGGTGGGTTTATATAGGAAAGGTGGGAGAATTCTTTATTATTTAGGTTTGGGACCCCTTATATTAAAATAATCCAAACCACAAACCATCCCATGGTATTTGCCCATGGTTTCTGGAAAAGTAAAGAGGAAAATAATATTTTACAAGTCCAAGGTCCGAACTTATTAAAAAATTAGGGTTGCTTATGTGGAGGTGAGTCACACTCCCATGGAAATTAATTTAAAAAGGCAAAGTGTTGAATAAGTCTTGAGGGCTCCATTAATGCTTTGAAAAGTGAGTCAAACAAACCCAAAACCTCATTATTTTAATGATAAAACATATATTGTCCGAAAATAAGGATTATGGTATTTTATTACATCACAATTGGGTCATTATGATGTCATAAAACACATTATATATTTAAATGGTATTTAATTTTTACCCAAAAATTTGACTGTCTCAGAAAATTATGAAAAATTCACCGTTGGATAATTTCGACGTCCTAATTCCAAAAATAATATTTATTTTCTCTAAATAATTTTATAAATATGTGAATTTTTACTTTTAAAATAAAAACTGACATTTATAAAAAATTCACGGGTTTTGACAGAAATGGCTTTCAAGCCTTAATAAAAATTTTAATTGCATTCATAAAATTATAAGATCATTTATATTTAATAGAAATTAATTTAATATTAATAATAATATTTTATTAAAATAATATTTAATTAAAAAATCCTTTAATTTAATAAAATAAAATTCTTAATTAAATAATAACTAAAAACACCATTTGTACTTTAAAAACTAATTACAATGTATAAAAAATGACTAGAAATTATATTCATTATTATATACAAAAAAAATAATGTACATGAACATGGTGCTACTTATTTGTTACATAACCCCTTAAAATAGCCGCATAAGACCTAAGGGTAAGGTGTGCGATGGTGACAGACTCTTGGGGTTGCTCGGATAACATTGCTCGAGTGGTAATCTCTATCAACTTCCATTTTTCCCGTAGACGATCACGTTAGAGCTTGACTTGATGAAGCTCAGCTTGGGCTTGGTCAAGGACAAAGCCCAAAGATGCCACCTCTTTTCCGAGATCCGACAAATGGGCTTCGTAAGGGGCAATTCTACTGGATGAGGCCATCGCTTCCTTTGTCTGAGTAGAAAATTGGTTCGTTAAAGCCTTATATTTAAACTACTCAGATGATCACTGTTCAATGACTATAAAAGTAACTGTCACAAATCTTAAAGTAAAACTAAAAAAGTTGATATCTAAAAAAAACATTTTTCATAAAGAAAAATTTAACTGGATCAAGAGGGATTTTCCATTAATGAAATTTTGGGTCGTTACACATTGAGTCATATTGGTCACACCATGAATCATATTTAGGTTAGGATAATTATAATGCATCTAAAATGTCTTAGAGATTAGTTTCATAATGTATCCAAATAATTCGAGTGCGTTTACTCAGTTTTGAGTATATTACTTATCTTTTTTACTAAAATGTTATTTTAAATAGGAAACACGCACTCTGACTCATACCAATCACATAACGTAAATGATTAATGTGAGACTAATTAATTAAAGTAAAAAACAACTTATAAATCAATATCATAATTTTTCATGAAAATCCAAGGGTGTTTTCTCAGTTTTCAATGAGTGACATTATTTGAACTAAATTATCAATTTTAAACTGATAACCGACACATTTAGTCATACCGAGAAAATCATTAATCAGATGTATAAAAAGATGATTCCTATATGTAAAAATTGACTTATTTGTCATTTAACTAAATTATAAATACAATATTAACGTGTTTTCTCAATTGTGAGTAGGTCAGTTTTTATTTTTAATAAAATTGATGTGATTTTTAAATCAAAATACACACTTGGAGTCATGCATGTCAAACTACGCACCATATTAAGGCACAGTTGATTCTAACATGTCTAAAATGACTTATGGATCATTTTCATAAATTATAAAAATAATATGAATATGTTTTCTCGATTTTGTGTATGCCACTTGTGTTTTTACTAAAATATCATTTTAAACTAGAAATAAGAACTTTGACCTATACCGATCACACCGTGTAACAATTTTATTGACAATGATTCTTACACATTATAAAGGAAACGTGAATTGATTTCATAAATTATCATGAAAATACAAGTTCATTTTATGCATTTTCAGTGAGTGATATTTTTTGAACTAAACTGTTGATTTTAAACATATAATGGACACATTGAGTCACATTGGTCACACCATGCATCAAATTGAGGTACAACTGATTCCTACACATCTGAAATTAATTATGGATAATTTCCCTAACATATCAAAAAAATAAAAATATTTTTTTTATCGATTTGGAGTACGTCAGTTTCATTTTTTACTAAAAATAAAGTCAATTTTAAATAAAACAATGCACTTATAGTCATACTAGTAACACCGTGTGTTGGATTGAGGTGTGGATTGTTCCTAATAATCCCAATGTCTTAGAAAAATCCAAACTACCAATTTTACCATGATTCCATTGTGATGACCCATCCCCCGGGGCCCGTGCTGTGACTACCCCATGCCCGCCTTCCATAGGCCAGGGGCCGGTGACTAGCACCGAAAGGCTTATCTCGTAAAACTGGGAAGTCATTGCCTTTATATCCTATAAACACACTCAACCAAGCACACAAAAATATACGAACACAAGAAAACTATATAGAAATAAGAGTACTGAATGTAAGAGGGGCCAGGATACAAGACTAATAGTAAAGGTACAAGTACAACTGAAATAAAATATAGCTGAAGAAATATAAAGATAGCTACTGGGTCATCCTCCGAGGTTCCTACTTGAAGGTTAGGTACATATCACCTCCTCAACACTACACATCTTCCCATCTCCTCTACGTATCAACACACCATATGCTCCACCTCTAGCACCATCCAGTTCTGGTACCCTTAGCCTTGATCAGTACTGTCCATCATCTACATCAAACACAACAAGGTGTGGTCATAGCCCGTGCAGGGGTGAGTATAACGATACTCAATAGAGACCCCGGGACCCTCAAGGTCTCACAAAATATACAAAGGATAAACTAAAAAGCATGAAATAAACTGAAAACCCTACTTAGGTATATGCCAATACATATACCAAAGTTATCATGTATACCCATCTCAGTCACGAGGAAACACAGGGTCCAACCCAAAATCCCAATGCTCAACTATTCCACAAAGGAAAGAATACCACAAAGGTGATTACCACATAGGTATGCTGCACAGAAAAATAAAACCAAGGCATTATCATGAAGGAAAGTACCACACAGGTACGAACTCATCTCACACCAGGTATATCTTAGGTACAGTAGTATAGAAGATTAGATGTAACTAATGAATCATCTTACTCTATTAATAGGCAAAAACATGAATGATACCAAATTATAAACCCACATAGGATCCTGCTACACCGTTAGACCCAAACAGGATCCTAGTACACTGTCATTCCCACACAGGATCCTAGTACATCGTCTGACCCACATAGGATCCCAGTACTCCGTCAGACCCACACAAGATCCCAGTACATCGTCAGACCCACACAGGATCCTAGTTGTCCGTTAGACCCACATATGATCCTAGTACATCTTCATACCCACACAGGATCCTAGTACACCGTCAAACCCACGAAGGATCCCTTTCTCATGTCGCAACAAGCTACAAGGATCTTGCACTATGCTTTCCTGTTGTCGGGAAGGTCAGCTCCTCAATCCAATGGTCGATACTCCAACTACCAAAAATTCCCAGGAACAAGTATTCCAAAGGACCACCATATAAAAGGGGTCTCAACACAATAGACAGTGCATTAATCGGATGCCCCGTATGAATGTTATTAACCTTTTAGTCCCGAGGGCCTAGTTGGATTCGTAATTGATCCAAACCAACAATACACCACCTTTATACAAATCTCAATATGGGTATATCAAAAAGACTCTTGATCCAAGGTTGTCGATGCCATAGATGGTTAGTCAAATGGACGATCGTAGCTCAAGATATGGCCGAAAGAATGTATAGGGTCGAAACTGGTCTGAGTCCGATCCGACCTAGTTGGATTGACCCGGCCTGACCCGACCTGGGCTGACCCAGTTCGGATCATCCCAGACTGAACTTATAGGTCCATACCGGCCTTCCATGAGGACCATGAACACTGTTGAAGTGTTAGTCACGCCAAATGGCATGAACAAGAACACGTAGTGGCCGTACCGACATCTGAAAGCTGTCTTCTGCACATCATCATCTCGTACTCTAATCTGGTGATAACCTGATCTGAGGTCTATCTTCAAGAGCCACCATGCCCCATTTAGCTGATCAAAGTGGTCATAAATCCTTGGGAGTGGTAATTTTTCTTCACGATCACTTGGTTCAGGCACCAATAGTCAACACAAAGCCTCAAGCTCTTATACGCCTTCTTTGTGAAAAAAATTGGAGCTGCCCAATGAGAAACACTGGGCCGAATGAATCCCTTCTCCTGTAAGTCCTCTAGCTATACCTGCAGCTCAAAAAGCTCCGTAGTAGCCATCTGATACACTGGTGTAGATATTGGTGCCATATTGGGGTACAAGTCAATGTAAAATTCCACCTCTCTGCAAGGAGGTAGACCATGTACATCATCAGGGAAAACATCCGCATACTGGTCCACCACTACAGAATCACTCAGACCCTCCACATCAACTACTCCGAGGGTAAGGCTATCCAATTGATGAGTGATCTACTGCACTCTCCTATGAGTAAGTTCATCCTGTGATGCAAAGGCTCCCTTCTCACCAGTGAAGGTAAACCTGGTCCCATCCGTGCAGACACACCACACTTTGCGCCTAATAAATTTAATATGAGCTTGGACTTTAGATAACCAATACATACCCAAGATGACGTTGTAAGGCCTTGAATCCTCTACTATGAGATCCCAGTCGAAGATATCACCTCTTAGAGTAAGATCACACTGCTGGAACCAGTGCATAATCATCAAATATGCTCTCATAGGAGTCCCTATCCGTAATGATTGTGGCATCAGCTCCACCGGAATCTTTGAGCTCCGAATGAGGGAAGTGGTAATTAAATAAGGACTAGAACCTATGTCTATAATTACTGCACCTAAGGTGGAGTAGACACATATCATACCTCATATCATCTCTTGAGCGCCACGGTTGTAGGCCTCAGCTGCCTGGAGCTGATCTTGACCCTTTCCACCAGCTCCCTATGGTCGGGGTGGACCAATTGGTGGTGGTGGCAGTAACATCTCAAAACATCACCCACCACCAGCTACACAAACTGCTTCTCTACCACATCCGCCTACTCCATGGGGAACTTCCGATCAAACCTATGTCTCTTCCTAGGTGGTCCCTCAACTGTATGATAATCATCCGTACTACGGGTCAGGCAGTCATGAACCATGTGACCCTACCCGCCTCTTGTGAAACACTGCCTGCTACTCGCATGACTGACTCTGTCTCTGGTTCCCTACACAACCGATCCTAAGTCATGCAGTCGTCCACCTATAGGTTTGGTCCTTTTGGACCTTTGTGACATCTGTCTTCTTCCAACTGAAGAAGACTCCACTACGTGATGACTTGTGGTGGGTCTTGCTGCTCTTGACTTCATAGCAAGAAAACTCTCCAATATAAAGGATCACTCTTACACCCCTACCGACGTCAGGATAATGAGTGAGATCATCAAAGCCCTGATCTCCCACCTGAGTCCCTGCTTGAAGGTCCAGGCCCTAAAGAATGGGTATCACATCATATCAGTGGAGTAGCATGAGAGTTCGGTGAACCTCGCTGAGTATTAAGCCACAGTCATGATACCCTACTGTAGATGAAGAAGCTTCTGAATGTACACTAAGCGAAGAGTTGCTGTGAAAAACTCTTCCCAAAAAAGGCTCTCAAAGTCTGTCTAGAGAAGTGTCACCTCATCGTGGACCTAGAGAATTAATCGTCACCATCTGGCTGCTGCTTCCTATAGAAGATTTGTGGCAAGGATCACCATAAGATCAGCTGGTGTCCCTTCCAGTCGGAAGACTCTCACCATGACCTCCAACCCATACTCATCTGCTTGTGGGTCTATATATCCCCTGTACCTGGGTGGCCTCTAGCACTGGAACTTGTGAAATATTCTCAAGTGGAATACACCCTCTCCTGCTGAAGCTGGTGGCATCGGTGGCCCAACAGGTAATGGTACTGCTGATGCCTCTAATGGAAGAGGGCCCTTCACTAAAGGCTCGTCGCTCGGTGGGCTATTAGTGCGTACTATACCTAAAAACCTAGATGGCTATCTGAGTGGAGGAATCAGGAAAAGAAATAGGTGGTCCATAGTTAAAAACTTATACCTGGTAAGTTGACTCAAGAGATCACAAATAAAACTCTTGAAAACACACACACAATCGGTGTTTTCGTGCATTGAGTCGGAAATTAGAAGTCAGGGTCCTAGTGTATGGATACGCCGGTCGCCACACCAACAATGGATTCCCTAAAATGATAGCCGCACTCACTACACATTACACTATTAGTGTTAAAAAGATCAGAGTCATGTGGTCTATGGTAGAACTGACTCTTTTGATACCAATTTGTTATAAACCATCCACCGGGGCCCGTTCTATGACTACCCCAAGCCCGCCTTCCATTGTCTTGGGGCTGGTGACTAGCATCGTAAGACATATCCCCTAAAACTCGGAATGCATTTCCTTTATATCTTATAAACACACTAAACCATGCACACAACAAGATAAAAACACAATAAAACTATATATAAATAAGAGTAATGATAGTAAGAGGGTCTGGAATACAACACCAATAGTAAAGGTAAAAGTACAACTGAAATACAATACAACTGAAGAATGAGAAAGACAACTACTGGGTCATCCTCTGAGGTTCCTACTTGAAGGGTAGGTACAGATCACCTCCTGAACAATCCACATCCGCCTGTCTCCTCTGCGTACCAACACGCCGTATGGTCCACCTCTGGCACCGTCCAGTCCTGGTACCCTCAGCCTCGATCAGTGATGTCTGTCGTCTGCATCAAACACAACATGGTGTGGGCATAGACCATGTATGGGTGAGTATAAAGATATATATGAGAGACACCTATACCTTTAAGGTCTCACAAAATATACAAAGGATAAACCACAAATCGTGAAATCAACTAACAACCCTAAGGTATATGTCCATACATATACCTAAGTTATCAAGTATACCCATATCAGTCATGTGGAAACACAGGGTCCAACCCAAAAGCCCAAAGCTCATCTATTCCACAATGGAAGGAATACCACAAAGGTAAGTACCACATAGGTATTCCACAAGTAATAATACCACCAATGTATTACCACACATGAAATTACCACACAAGTATGAACTCAGCTCACACCAGGTATATGTTAGGTACAGTAGTAGAGATGATTAGATGTAACTACTGAATCATCTTACTCTTTTAAGAGGAAAAACCATGAAGGATCCCAAATAAAAGACCCACATAGGATCCTAGTACATCGTCAGACCCACATAGGATCCTAGTACACCGTTAGACCGACACAAGATCCTAGTACATCATCAGACCCACACATGATCCTAGTCTTCCGTCAAACCCACACAAGATCCTAAAAACATCGTCAGACCCACAGAGGATCCTAGTACTCCGTCAAACCCACATAGGATCCTAGTACATCATCTGACCCAAACAAGATCCGTGTACACCGCCAGACCCATGAAGGATCCCTTTCTCATGTCGCAACCAGCTACAGGGTTCCCGCATTAAGCTCGCTTGTCTTTGGGAGGGTCTGATCCTCAAGCCACTGGTTGATACTCCAAGTAACACAAAGTTACACCAAGAAGTATCAAAAAGGACCTCTATGAAAAAGGGATCTCAACACAATAGATGCTGCATCAATCGAATGCCAAGTCTGTAAGTTATTGGCATTTTAGTCCTGATGACCCGGTTAGATTCATACTCGATCCAACCCAACCATACCCCAACTTTATCCAAATCTCAATAAGGGTATACCAAAAGAACCATCTCTCTCCAAGGTTTTAAGTGACACAGATACTTCGTCAAACAGATGACCATAGCTCAAGATTTGGCTGAATGAACATATAGGGTCAAAACTAGTCCGGGTCTGATCCGACTTAGACTAGACAGACCTGGTTCTGGTCATCCTGGCCCGACCAGCCGGGTCCGGCCTGGCCCACGGCGTGACCCATCCCGCTGGGTCCGACCCGACCCATGGTGCGGCCCGGCCCGCTGGGCGGCCTAGGAATCCCACGGTGTGGGGGGCTGCGGTGCGGTGGGCGTCACGACTGGCCGGATGGTGAGTTGTCCTCTCCGCGGGGCAGGGTCGCACGCCACGCCTTCGTTGGTGGCCACCTCGGCCGACCGTGCTCCCTTCAGTACTGCGGCACAATCTGTGGCCCTTCCTCAGCGTATGGCACAGACGCATGCTACCATCCCCGTCGTGCGGTCGACCACTGCTCTTGTGTCCCACCGGTTCCCATCGCTGGCACTAGTTGCCGTCCACCCCCATCGCGAAGAGCGCATCAAAATTTACACCAAGGTTTTCAGATTGGTTGTTCCATGTTTGTTTTGCCTGCACCCTCGGCGTTAGAATTGTAGCAAGCGACTTAAATATTTCTTGAATCATGATGAATTGTCAAGAACAGGTAAAAGGGAAAATTAAAACATCAAACACTACATCTAAGGGTCATTGATGTGTCGCACAAAGAAAAATAGTGAATGTGAAGAGGGTGCCAATGATCGTCGCTACCCAAATCATGCTTCTGAAATCATATCGTGCATTTTCCATGTTCTTCATTGGAGAAGAGTTTTTTGTTGAAGAAAAAGAGTTCCTCTAAATTTCTTCACCCAATTCCCCTTTTACAACATTTCCCCCAAATTCTCCAACAAACGAAATAGCCTAGAAAATAAAACATGTTTATCTATTTAGTTTTTTGGCACAATTAATGTTGTTAATTAAATGTGATGTGGTTGGAATAATTAATGTGGAGGAAGTTGAAGAGAATTCCCCACATTAAAGATAGAGTTTAAGGGGGTCGGGTGGTCCCCACCATTGAATTCAAATTGGGGGTTTTAGTTCTGGTGGTCCCCACCTCTATAACCCATGGGGGGTTTCAACAAAAATAAAATAGAAGTTTATTTTTTTTAATTTCCATGAAAAAGTGAAAAACTATCTTTCACCCTCATCCTATTGTAGTCTAGAGAAAGGTCTTATTAAGTGAATATCGATGCTGCGAGTTCAATGGTGTCTTCAAGTTTCAATTCTGAGCACCAGTTTGAAAGTTACAAAAACCTGGTCGCACATTTACCGAACATACCAAAAAAAGGTTCATAAATTCATTCCAGACACACTGGGCCTCAGAATCTCACACCATAAATTTTAACAAACATGTAAAATTGGCCATTAATTTTAGAAAAATTTACATGGAATTTCTGGGTCTTTACATCCATTGTATTTCAATGAATAACTTTTAACACTTCATATTGAGTCGATGTTCTTAGCCAAAAAACCATTCTTGTTGTTGAATGTCAGAATAGTAGTGGCTTTCAACAATGAGAAAGGTTTCTTAGATAATAATATTGAATCGACATGCACTGTTGAATGTTCAATAAAAAATTAAATGAAAATAGAAATTATGGAAACATTGGTAGAAAGAATCATTTTATCTCTTTTGTGGCTTGTTGTAGATAGTTGAATGAAGAATATGACTTTTAAAAAGATATTTGAAAAAAATATGTTTTAGATAAAAATTATAACGAAATAAACTTAAAAATAGTACATAAAGTGATGAAAAATGAATTAAAAAAGTAGTAGGAATTCACCTTTTTCTAATGGTTGTATGCATTCTTAATGCATTTTCTTATTATCATTATCTCATTTGTAGTGTCGAACAAAAGAATGAACTTATCCAAGGAAAAAATTATTATATGAGTAATACTAGATATAAATAAATCAATCAAAAATATGAAACAATATATTAATTCTATGGATAATTATTTTATTATTAAATCGTTGTTGACCATAGGGATATGATAATTTTAAAGCTAGAAGGATGATAGAAAATGTAGATAGATCTCGTGAGACAATCAATCAATGAGTGAGGAGGATGAAGAGAATTTCTCCACTATGGTTGGTGTTATCCTCTGAATTCATTCAAAGGTTAATGTTATAGAAAACTGTCATCATCATCAGGTCATCTCCTGAACATTTATCATTCCATTTTGTAGTTTAAAAAACATCCTTTTTCTATTGTGGACATTCACCTATGTTTCTTGAAATAATCTATGAAATAGTCATCCATGGGAGGACTAATTCCAAGATTATTACAAGTAACATAAAAGGGATGGGGGATGAGTCTCAAGGAAAAAAATGTAATTATTACTATTTAGGAGATGAAGCTGATGAGGATGACAATTGTACTTCATTATGTTCTCTAAAATGGGAAAGTCTTACCATTTGGGAGAATTAAACCATTGGAAGTAGTTATTATCCTAACACCTACATTTCCACCAACTACTTATAGAGAAAAGCTCCACACAACCAATGAAATGATAGAGTGATGGGAAGGGAATAAATGGAGGGGGTCAAGATAGAATAATTAGAATACGCAACTGCAGTGCTACAAAACCTTGTGGTCTTGGGTTGCTACAGTGTAATTTCATTTGATGAGTTTATGTCACTAAAATTAATTTACTTTATTTAGAATGGAGGAAGAGTTAATGGTGAATTAATTTCATTTTTATCATCACCTTTATCCAGAAGGATCCAAATAAAACATTAATAAAATAATTGGTTAAGGATATTTTTTATAAATTTTTATAATAATACGAGGTTTTTTAATATGTTTTAGATAATTAAAAAATGATAGGGTTTTATATGGTTGGGAGAAGAGGTCGATGGAGGCATGTACCTTTTTCACACATACCTTGATAGGCAGTAAAACTGAATGAGGTTCATTCATTCCACCGTGAAAAACTATAAAATGGAGGTCACTCCCCATTCGATACATAGATAAATAAAGTTAATCAACCTAAATATTATATATATATATGTTATATATATACTTTTATTATATTAGAAAATTTAATTTAATATAATTATATATATATATATTATTTAGAATATTTAAATTTATTTAAATATACAATATATTATTTGATATATTTATATAATACATTTTTTTTCTAATGAAACTAAAATAATAATAATAATAATAATTATTAAATTAAATTAATTTTAAATAATTATTATTCTGAGTAATTGTGTATAAAATACAATTATTTAAATTTTAGAATGTTTAATTATTTTAAAAAAATGTTTATATAATTACCTATTTTTTTGAAAGTAACACTTGTTTACAATATTTTATTTGTTATTTAAGTATAAATTATATTACTATTAATTAAATGTATATATAGACCTAAAATATACAGATAGACCTAAAATTATGAATATGTAAAAATAGTTTATAATATATAGATTTTGATAACTTCCATTCTATTTTTTTTGGGAAAAATGATGTAGCAATCTAAGAATTCTAGAGAGGCCATATAATACACATTTACCCATCCTTGAGATTTTTGGGAGGTCTATAATAATGTTTTTATAAATAAATAAGGAAAATCAATTTAGAGCAATATATGTAACCCTTACAGCAGAATAACACAATATAGTAAAATAAATACAACCCCATGCTAATTTTGAAAATAGAGATCCATTGAAAATAAATAAATACGACATCACCCTTACATAGATTTATGTTAAATTAAATAACAAAAATTCTTAGAAAATATATTTTTAAGGAAATAACCTTACGTGAAAATATTAAAATATAATTTAAATAAATAACTTCCCTTACATGAACTGAAATAAACTAGCTTCTATTGTTGCTTTGTACCATCATTTGACTTAGAATTAGTTTTCTAAATCAATTTTCTCCTTTGTTTATGGTTTTTATATCCAAAACTTCAACTGATTATACGGTGGAATAAATATTTATTTTATTGGTTTAGCTACGGACCAGTGGTATTTCACTAAGATATAAAAACAGTGGAAAAAATATGATTGTAGAGAAAGATAGGGTATAGACTTAGAAAACAAAGAAAATTTATTGAAAAAGCAATTTAAAAAGACCAAAACAAGATATCCAAAAAAGTAGTTAAGAAAAAAATATATCATAATTAAATAAAAACCATATACAATTGTTTTCACACAAATAAATAATGAAAATAGTAACCTACAAAGGAAAATCAGAAACCCTTGGATCTAGATCTCGAAGAAAAAAATACAAAATGGAAATAAAAACCTATAAAGGAAAACACAAGCCTACCTCATTAGGTTAAAGAAAATTAGAGACCCTCGAATCCAGATCTCGATGATTTCATTGGAAACCCTAACTACAACAAAACACTAGATTCCAAATGATGTATGAGCATTTAGTGGTAGTCACATTTTATGATTCCAGCGGGTTTGTGTGATTTGATCATCGATTCATCGAGGAGGAGCACTGATAATGGGTAGCTTTTACAGAAAATTATTATATCACGATGTGTTCGCAATAGGTTAGTTTTTTTAAAATTAAACTGGGACTCTTTTATTAGCACTTTTAAAAAATAATTTATAAAAGACATATCTATCCGCACTTTTTTTGAATTGAAAAATGTAGGTCTTTATTAGTGCTAAAAACACCGATTATGACATCTTTTATCATAAATTTTTTTTTTAAATATATATATATATATATATGAATATATATACTTAATCAATATATATAAATATAAATATAGTAAATATTTTATTTATTTAGATATATTAATTATTATTTTATGATTATCTAAATTTATAATTATTTATTTATAATTATATAAATATTTTTAGAAACTAATATTTATTTCATTATATATATTTATATAATTATATGTATGTAATAATTATATATAAATATAAATATTGTAAATATATTCAGCATTTATGTAAATTTATTATAAAATTAACAATTATTTAAATAAATATAATTATATAAATACTTTTAAAAATTATTTATTTATTTAAATTTATAAATATAGAATTTTATAAATATATTATTTCAATTTTTAAATATATTTATTTATAAATATATTTATTTAGAAAAAAAAATTAGAAATATTTTTTAACATTATTAACGAATATGTATTTTAAGTGCATGGGTGTTAAAAAAGTGAAATTGAATAATTTTAAAATATGTACACTTTAATAACATTGAAAAAATAGATATGTTTTGTGTGTGTGAATTGTATATAAAAATGAATTAAAAACGTATATATGAAATCAATATAACACACATTTGATCTATGTTAAAAAAAATTAAATGACATTAAGTTAAATGTCCATTACTCAATGCAATTAGTTAGTATTTTTAATTCGATTAATTTTTAAATATAAATAATAATTCACTAAATATATGACCATTTAATGTAAAGAACATAAATATTTTGGAATATATAAATCATATTTATATACAGTAATATATATATATATATATTTAATATATAATATTTATTAACATTATCAATAATCATGTAATTAATAAAATGTTTAATATTTTTCTCAATTCACTATTTTTTAATTATAGACTCTAATGTAACATTTTTATTTTATAACACATTTAAGGGAAAAGTGAGAACCCAAAAAGATAATCAATTCAAACACCAAAAGTGACTACTCACTTGTAAAAGAAGAGTTTGAGTTGATTGGAATCAATATCTCTAAACAATTTCCTAGGGAGAGGATTTTCCTAAGTGTCCGGATATTCCTTTAAGAAATATTCATTGTGATATGCCAAGTAGTCCCACGATTTCATGTATTCCTCCTTGCTAATCTTTCCCTTATTAAAACCTCTAACAAAAATGTAATCCTTTTTGTCAATCCACTCAACTTGATCCTTAGTGGTCTCCACCCGAAGCAATCTTCCCATCATTTGGTCAACCTCTTCCTGCATCACCTTAATGGTGAGGATGTCCTGCACCATTTCTTCACCCAACTACATGAGAATGTCCACGTTCTCCATAACCAAAGCTTCTTATGGGCCTGAGGGAGGGCCTACCACAAGCTGAAGTCTAGGAGGTTTTTCAACCTCCTCGTGCTTCACATTCTCTAATTAGAGGAACCTCTCCCCTTGCTGATCCTTGAACATCTTTTCAGAATACCCTTGTGGCATTTCCAAATCTCTTGAGGTATCCTCGGAATCTACCTTGATGGTCATTGGGGACCCAATATCTCTTAAAGGATGCTCCTCCTTGTCGTCTTCCACTGTCTGAAACTCTTCTTACTTGGATTTTCCACCTTTTGTGGATGATTGTGTCTCCATTGGAATAAGAAGATATGAGTAGTCCTTTTTTTCCTTAGAAGTTAGCTTCTAGGAGACAATTCAGTTCCCTAGTTCCCAATTTTATTTGTTCCCATTCTTCCCCCATGGGCTGTGAAAGCCTTTACTGTACTCTCCTAGATCTCCATCAGATTCTGATTCTAAGTGGCCATTCCCTCCAGGGCCTGTTTCCATTTATATAATCCCTCTATTTGGAGTTTTTCAATTGATATTATATAGTATGGGTTGTATAGAGGTCTTTAAATTTCATGAAGTTGCAATGGGTGAGGCATCATGATTGGTATACAGTACTACAAAACAATTTTTTAAGAGCACTAGAATCAGCCATCATTAGCATTTGAAAATAACTGGTTGTCTAATCATGGTTAAAAGGACAAAACATTTATCAGGAATAAGACAGCGCTGATAAATGGTAGATTTATCAGTGCAAACAAAATCACTGATAAAGAATACTTTTATCAGTAATTTTAAAAGCGATGATAAAAGACATCATTTATCAGTGCTTTTATTTTGCGCTGATAAAGAGTCCCTTTATCAGTACTTTTAAAAGTGCTGATAAATATTCCTTCATCAAAACATTAAAAAGAACTAATAAAATTAGGATTTTGTAGCGCTTCTTCAAGAACTTATAAAGAAACCCTTTATCAACATTTCTAAAATCACCGATTAATATACCTTTATCGGCACTTTTAGAAGTGCTGATAAAGATAGACTTTATCTGTTCTTTTATAAGCACTAATAAATATTCCTTTTATTAGTGATTTAAAAAGTAATGATAAAGGATTACTTTATCAGAACATATAGAAGAAATGATAAGGGATCTCTTTATCAGTGCATTCAATAGCGCTAGTAAAGGTTAAAACTATAGTGTGAAATTATTGCACAATATATCACAAAAAACAGGAGTAGTGTGTTGTAACAACACATTACTTCACTAGAAATAGTAATATAAATTACAAAAATAAGATAAAAATATTGAATTTAAATGAAACAAAATTTCTAAAACATATACAGGTAAAATAATACACTAATATTGAGTATGATAATTGTTTTTTTCTAAAACTAATGCAACGTTTTAATAAAAAGGAACACTTGAAGTCATACCACTCACACCTTGAGTCGAATTGTATTGTGGTTGATTCCTATAAATCAAAAATGACATATGAATCATTTTACTAAAGTACCCAAACAATTGGAGTGTTTTTTATTGGTTTTGAGTATGTCAATTGTTTTTTTTGATAAAAAATAATGAAAATTTTGAATAGGAAGATGCAATTGGAGTCATACCAGTCACACTGTGTATCAGAATGAGGTGCATATGGTTTCTAAAATTCAAAAACATAAAAGGATCATTTTAATAATGAAAATAATCCAAAATTTTTTTCCATGTTTTGAGTATGGCAGTTATTTTTTTAGTAAAATTAATGTTAATTTTGAAAAAATGACCCACTTGAAGTCATACTATTCACACCGTGCATTAGATTTAGGTTCAGATGATTGATAGACATTCCAAATGACTCATGGATCATTCTAAAAATGTATCAAAACAATCAGAATGAATTTCATCAATTATAAATACACCACTTTTGTTTTGTACAAAAATGTCATTTTAAACTGGAAACATGCAATTTGAGCTATAAAGGTGGAATCATGCGTGGGTTTTACATGAGACTGATTCCTACACATCACAAATTATTTATGCCACATTTTCACAAATTATTAATACAATATCCATGTGTTTTATTGGTTTTTAGTGAGTGATGATTTTTTTGTATTAAAATGTTAATTTTAAACTGATAACAGACACTCTGACACCATACTAGTCATATAGTGAATCATATTGTGGTATTCCTGATTCCCACACATCACAAATTAAATATGGATCATTTTTTTGAATTACCAAAAAAAATAAACGTGTTTTCTCAGTTTTGATTATGTTAGTTATTTGTTTCACTAAAATTATTGTCAATTTAAAATAAACAGATGCACTTGTAGACATACTAGTCGCACCATGCGTCATATTGAGGTGCAGATAATTTATAATTGTACCAAATAACTCATGGATCATTTACTTGATGTATCAAAATAATCAGAATTTTTTTTCCTTAGTTTTGAGTAGGCCACTTTTGTTTTTCCTGAAATGCCATTTTAAACTGGAAACGCACACTTTGAGCCATACATGTGGAATCTTATGTGGGTTTCGCATGAGACTAGTTCATACACGTCCCAAATAAATTATGAATCATTTTACCAAATTATCATGACAATCTGAATGCATTTTCATAGTTCTTAGTGAGTCAAAAAAATTTTGTATTAAAATATCAATTTTAAACTGATAACAGATATATTGACCCTATACCAGTCACACAGTGCATTAGAAGTAGTGCATATGATTCCTATAAGTCAAAAATAAAATATTTATAATTTTACTAATGTACCAAAAAATATGAATGCATTTTCTCAGTTATGATCATGTTAGTTGTTTTTTCACTAAAATTAATGGGAATTTTGCATAAAAAGACACAATTAGAGTCATACTAGTCACACCATGAATCAGATTCAGGAAAGGATGTTTTTTACTTTATCCAAATGACTCTTGGGTAATTTTAATAAAGTAATAAAACAATAAAAATGTTTTAACATGGTTTTGATTATGCCACTTTGGTTTTTTTGCTAAAATGTCATTATAAACGGTAAACAAAAACATTAAGCCATATTGCTGGCATCGTGTGTGGGTCTGACATGAGACTGATTCATACATGTCACAAATTATGTATTAATCATTTTCACAAATTATCAAGACAATCTGAAAATTTTTTACTAGTTTTTTTGTGAGTGACGTTTTTTTATTAAGATATCAATTTTAAACTAATAACGAAAACATTGAAACCATATCAGTGACACCATGTGTTAGATTGATGCTTGGATGATTCCTACACATAAAAAATGACATATCTATCATTTTACTAAATTTAAAAAAAACAATCTTAATGTGTTTTATAAAATTTGATTATGTTAGTTGTTTTTTCAGTAAAATTAATGTCAAGTATCAATAAAAGGAAAATTTTTGAGTCATACTGGTCACACTATGCATCACATTGAGGTTCATCTAAATTATAAACATCCCAAATTACTCATGTATCTTTTTACTAAAGTATCAAAACAATAATGACGTGTTTCATTGGTTTTGAGTGTGCCGCTTGTGTTTTTTTACTAAAATGTCACTTTAAACAAGAAAAACGCACATTGGGACATTCATGGGTAATCATGTGTGGATTTTACATGTGACTGATTGAGGCACATAACAAATGAATTATGAATCATTTCCCCTAATTATCGATAAAATCCAAGAACATTTTCTCAGTTTTTATTGAGTGATGTTTTTTTGAATTTAAAGGTAATTTTTAAACTGATAACTGACACTTTAAAACCATACCTGTCAGATCATGCCTTAGATTGAGGTGAGTACGATTCCTAAAAATAAAAAATGACACATATATTGTTTTCCTAACATACCAAAACAATCCTAATTTGTTTTCTTAGTTTTTATTTTTTTAGTTATTTTTTCACAAAAAATAATGTAAATATTCAATAAAAATACGTAGCTTGAGTTATACCATTCACATAATGTGTAGAATTTAGTTGAGGATGATTTATACATGTTCCAAATTACTCATAAATTATTTTAATAATGTATTAAAATAGTTATATTTATTTTCCTAGTTTTTGAGTATACCACTTTTGTTTTTTCCTAAAATGTCATTTTAAATAGGAAACATGCACATTGAGACATACTCAATGCATTGTGTGTGGGTTTCACAAGATACTACTTCATACATGTTAAAAATGAATTATGAATCACTATAAAAAATTATCAAGAAAATCCTAGTGTTTTTTCTCAATTTTTAGTGATTAATGCCTTTTTGTATTAAAATGTCAACATTAAACTAATATCAGTCACTTTGAAACCATTCCGATCACACCGTGCATCAGATTTAGGTTTGGATAATTCATACATGTCAAAAATTTCACATGGATAATTTTATTAATTTACCAAATTAATCCTAACGTGTTTTCTCAGTTTTGAGTATGGAAGTTATTTTTTAGTAAACTTGATGTCAATTTTGAATAAAAAGACGCAGTTGGTGTCATACCAGTTACACTATTTATTATATTGGGGTGATTCGGATTGATAAAAAAATAAAATTACTCATGGACCATTTTACTATAGTATAAAGAAAAAATAATGTGTTTCCTCAGTTTTGAGTATGCCACTGGTTTTCTTTTTTACTAAAATGACACTTTAAACTAGAAACATAAAAATTGATCCATACTGGCAGCATGTTGTGTGGGTTTGACATGAGACTATTTAATAAAAAAAATTATTACTAATAACTGCCCAAAATTATCAATCTGTTTTTAGTGAGTGAAACTGTTTTTATTTAAATGAAAATTTTAAACTGATAAAGGACACTTTGACACTATACCAGTCACACCATGCATCAGATTGAGGTGAGGCTGATTCCTACACATAAAAAATGACATATAGATAATTTTAATAAATTACAAAAAAATCCTAATGCATTTTATTGGTTTTGAGTATGTCAGTATTTTTACTAAATTTAATGTCAATTTTGAATTAAAAGACGCAGTTTGAGTCATATTGGTCACACCGTACATCGAATTGAGGTTCAACTATTTTATACATGTCTCAAATGACCCATGGAACATTTTAATAAAGTATCAAAACATTCACAATGTGTTGTATCCATTTTTAGTTCATCAATTGTGTTTTTATTCTGAAACGTCATTTTAAATCTGAAAAATTCACTTTGAGCCATACAGGTGGCATCGTGTGTGGGTTTTACATGAGACTAATTCATACTCATGAAAAATGAATTATGAATCATTATCCAAAATTATCAGGAAAATCTGAGAATGTTTTCTCAATTTTCAGTGAGTAATGCTTTTCTATATTAAAATTTCAATTTTAAACTGATAAAAGAATCTTTAACATCATATCAGCCACACCATACATCATATTGAGGTGTGTATAATTCATACACGTCACAAATGACATATGGATCATTTTACTAAAGTAATAAATAAATATGAATGTTTTTATCGGTTTTGAGTATGTTATTAGTTTTTTAACAAAAATTAAGGGCAATTTTGAATAAAAATACACACTTGGAGTCATACGAGTGAAACTGTGTGTCAGATTGAGGTGAGGAGTATTTCTAAATGACCCAAATGACTCGTGGATGATTTTACTAATGTGTAAAAATAATCAGAAATCATTACATTAGTTTTGAGTCTTCCACTTCTATTTTTTTTCTAAAATTTCACTTTAAATTGGAAACACAAACATTTAGCCATACAGGTGGAATTGTGTGGCGGTTTGACATGAGAATGATTCATAATCATCAAAAATGAATTACTAATCACATTAATAATTGATATTATCTTATGTTAGAAGTGGTGTGTACACTTTTAAACAATTTTTCTCAAACAAAATCATGGTATGATCATAATTCTACTTCATTGCACAACAATGTTTTTGTTTACAAGCCAACACTCCTTATACCCCTATTCCTTAGTATACACCTGAATATTCGCCGCTACATCCCCCTCCATATTGAAATATAACTTCAACTTTGCATCCAAATATACCTCTTCCATCAATTCTTCCTCTTAATTTTCCTCTGCCTCTGCCCCCACCTCTTTTTCTGCCTTCGCAATTGCCCAAAACTTTTATTGATTACTGGAGCGCTTCTAAAAAAATTAATTTCCCCCAATTTTATTCTCAATGAGAAAGAAATAAAAAATATTATACAAGAACTATCACACTAATTAGTCACACAAAAAATATCTTTTTATGGTAATCACTCTTACTAGATCACAAATATAGTAGGTAATCACCTGAATTATTGTCTATATAAATTCTGTTAGAAAGTATACTACCCACTCATCTCTAAAAAATCAATTTATTCTTACAAGTATTTAGGTTGTCAAAAATCATGATAGTACTGATAAAACTAAAAAAATAAATGATTATTATATATATTTAATTAAATTATAATTACCATTAGAAATTATCTGTGGGGGTATGATAGTATTTTCATAATTTATGATTTCTCTCATAAATTTGTAAACACAATATCAATAATCGATACCATTGTCTTATTTAGGACTCTGTAGAAACAATGATCAAAACAAGTGAATTGTTTTGAACTATTTTTATAGTTATATATTTAAATATATACCCTAATTTGTTTCCATTTTTATTAATTCATAGGCTTTATCCCTTCAGACACCCACTTCATTCCATGATCAAGCCTGTTTTGAGAAACTTCCCTATAGTAACAAAATTCTTGTTAAAACATAGTATGAACATATAATTCAATGTTAATATATATAATTTTTATTTCATTGTATTACATATTCACAATACACATCATTTTTGGATGGTTGTTTTAAGATCCAAGCATTGGATCCAAAAAATTAATATTCTTGGTGTCTGGATTGACTATTATTAGCATCCAGGACGCCATAAAAAACAAAAATAATTATATAATGAAAAACGTAAAAATATATTTTATGCGATTAGTTTTTAGAGTTATTCCTTTTCATTTTAGGCATAAAAAATAGTATGTATTCTGATACATTTTGATTAAACGCTTGGAGTAACTAATCTTTTTTCTTCTCAATTTCATTTCCCTCCAATGTATGTTCTGTCGTAGAAATAAAACATGGATTTGTGAATCCGAATTGTTATTCACATGATCTTCCCTTTATATATTTTTGATATATAGGAAAGTAAAAAATATGAATAGTTATTAACTTAAATAGATATATTAGATCACTATTTGGACATACATATTATGAAAATGTACATTATTTATGTATTCAAAACTGGGGTGCCCAACCATTTATGTATGAGAATCTCATTTAGACTCTCAAGAAAGATTACATCTGTCATGGATACTCTATATATTTATTCCTAATATTAAATGTAAGACATAGTTTTACCTTAAAATTTGGTGTTTATATAATGTTTTAATGATAATAAATGTTTCTATAGAACTGAAGGGAAGAATGTACTCTTGGGAGGTTGTTTTGTTTTCTTGATCGAATCAATAGATATTATTGATTCAACTTTCTATTTCTCCAATGATTTATTCATTTGTAATATCATAAATCACTTCAATCCATTTATAATAAACTGTTACATGTTTTCATATGATGTTTTTTTAAAGATGTACCTCATGTATTTTTAAAATATTAGATGTCCATGCTATGAATGCTGTAATAGAATCTTCGACCATTGTAATATCTGAACAATCTAGTTTAACATGATTCTCAGTAGTCAGATCATAAGATACATCAATTCCCACTCTCATGTAATCTTTTGGGAGGGGTTGATTAGGTATTTGATGTTCTGGCATGTTATACATTGAACCCATCATAACACGGTGATACATGGGTGTTGACCAATAGAAATCACATACAACTGTTCCATGTAAAATTTTAATAATATAAGTTTATAAAAAGTTATTGGATTAACATTTAGGATAAATTTTATTGAAAAAATTGATTATCCTAGGTATGGTATATGGTTGGGTGGAATGAATATCCTCAAATATATTAGGATAATTTTGTTCATGTGCTGATATTTTCTCCACGGTTGGTTCACTTTGATCCTTTATTATACATTGGTATACAAAAATATAGCACAAAATAATATCTTATAGTCATTTTATTTTTGTCTGAAATCATATCATCATATTATATTTATCTTCATGTGGTGTTATATTCTCTAAATATGTTCATATAGAGACTCCAAAACCGAATCCAATAACACCACCATATTGTCTTGGCATCTTCAAAGTTACTGAATGCACCTTTTCATCTGGTACAGTCATTGTAGATCATGGTGTCTAAACCATACATAAAATTTCAACATAAATAATATTTTTATGTAATACTGTTGTAAATTATAAAAAAATACAATTACATCATAATTAAACATACTTTAGATACACCTTTTGTATCTTCATAACTAATTGACAATATTTATTTACACAACCATTCTTCCATAGGACATGATGAGGGATAGATGTGGAATCAGATTATGATTCATCAATCAGCATATAAAAAAATTAACATATTATGTTTGATATCACATAATTAATATTTTATTATTTATTTAAAATACATACCAATTTCATCTATAATGAAGTGTACCACATCCTTTCTTTGTGATAAGGGTACTTTAATTTTGGTGCCCATTGTTTATTTTCCACACAATTTTTTTTGTTTCATAAATTATCAATTTTGAATCATGTTGGATAAAATAAATAATGAAAAATAATATATTTTTCACTACAATGCACCTGAAATTATTTCTCATTACAAATATTGATGAAATAAGTTTATGTTTCCTGTTTTATAATGTGTTCATAACTATGTGGCAAGTGGGGAATTATTTTCCCATAAACATCTCTAAGATATATCTTCTTCAGAAGGGTCTAGAGGCCTCTATAGGATTTTACAATGGTAATTACTACAAAATTCATAAAGAAATATTCTAAAAAAAACAAATTCTGAAAGGAATAATGAAAACTAAATCAAAGTATCATTATATTATTTTTCATCAAAATTGAGAAATTATATGGTAGCATTACTGTTATATAATTCCAAAAATATTTCATTTGTTATAGGTTGGACACGGTGCCCTGAGTTAATATCAATCAATGCATTCATCCTTGTTATGACCCAAGATAACTAATGAACATTGACTTGTTAGGGGTTAATAGGTTGGCTGCTTTGATTCTAACCAACCTCAAATATTATACCCTAATCTCTTACCTTGATAATTTTATTCAAAAATGTGATGTTGCATCATTGATATTTTTTATCAACATGTTGTTGATCCTGTAATAATTCCATAGTTTCATCATCAATAGTATATTATTACTTGGGAATGGTAACATTATCATGTTCAAAATACATTTCCTGGATGAGTATTCAAAAATTTTATTTTTCTTGAATAAAAACAACAAAATGCACTCTATGCATAAAAGTCCACAATTTCATCCATCTTTCAAGAAAATTTTTAACATCGTGAACAGAGATATAATACTTTAAAACTATAGTATATATAAACATCACCGCCCTTCTTTAATCCTTCCTCGTATGGTTGATTGTCTTCTATATCTTGATGATAGATTGAACATTTTCTTTAAAAGTAGCCTTCATCCCATCATTGTGGTTCAAACGTTCATTGATTACCTACCGCAATAATAGTTATTATTGTATTTTGTTGTTTGATATTTATCTCCCATATTTTCTGGACATACACTAATGTTTCATTAACTACTACAAACAAAATTCATCTCATACTATGTAACAATGATCATTTTGTATGACTACTAATCAGAGTATTTCAAACAATATAGATGAGATGGGGGATGCGTCTCATTAAAAAATTCAATAATAACTGTTTGGGAGATGGAAGTCATGTTTCACAGAAGATCAAAAATTACTTAAATTAAATTTTAATTATTATTTATAAGATATTAAGAAAATGAGAAATATTAAGTGATTTCACAAGTAACCAAGTGGAGTTATCTAAGAAAAATCATATCAAGAAAGCCAAAAAATTCATTCATTATGTTTTGATTAATTATCTGGTGTAATTTTTTGGGTTATTAGGAAGTAGTAAATGAAGAGTATGAAAGGATGAAAGAATTAAAGAATGATTTGGGTGATGCATTATTCGAATTCATCATTGTGGATTTGATTGAGATTAATGAATAAAATCCGATTAGGAGGTATTCCATCAAGGAACATTGGAACCATAATGATTGGATAAGTCTAGTTTGAAAGAGGGAGTAAAATCCACAATTAATATATGGATGTAAATCAAGCATATTAGGTTGCATTAAATAAGGTTATTGAAGGTTAGTTATGTTATAATATTAATGAATTATATATTTTTTCTAGAGAGTCACAATTTTCATGCCGGATGCATGAAATTTTGGACTTTTATACATGGATTGCATTGTATTGTATATCAATCATAACAAAATGAATCCTTATTTACAAAAACTTATTTCTGAAACATGTGGTTCAATTTTATGAAATGTTATTTACGTTTCTTATAACTATTATGTTTTGTATTCTTATTTCACAAAAGCGAATGGAGATGTAGTTTGATATGGTCTCTTATGAAAAATAAAATCAATATACATAATAATAATTATTTAAAAATATTTAAAATGACTATATATACCAATTATAATATATCAATTTATAAATTTTCCACACATTAAATATATCTTATATGGGTTTATCAATACTCGTCATCTTTGAGGAAACATTCCCATTCAATTCAAGAAGATATACCCAATTATGCATACCAATATTGTATAAAATTGGCATTGATTACTCTTTTCCAATATGTTTACTTATAGAGAATATATATGTTAATAACATTATGAATAAGTTCTAATCCGGGTCACATATGTAATATAATATACCCATAAATCAAGAATAGAAATATTTTGTGTTTGAAGACCATAAAAGAGTATAATATACTAGGATTGTACATTTCACTATTGAATAACACTATATAAAATTATCCATAGTCTACTCAGCTTTAAATAATATACTAGTCATATATAATTACCCTGCTTAGAAAGAATTGCTCGAATGTACCATTAGTGGTTCCCCAAAAAACCACATCGATAGAAAAGTTTCACATCAAAGAGGCAATAATTATTAAACTGTCCTAGGAACTTATAATGATGGAGTCACTGAAAAGGTCTCTTCAATTGAAGTGGAATTTGAATAACTCTACTCTAATGGTGTTGATTAAATTAATCTCACCCTGCCTAAATTCAACACCACTTCTGTCTACTCAAGGATTCCTCACCTTATAATTTTAGATACTTTTTATCCACCATAAGACCCCTCGAATAACATACATCCCTTTAAAGAGTGAATTTTTAAACTTATGCTCAATATTGATATATAATTTTTTTAATCTTATAATTGAAATGAATCTGTTAAATGAAATCATAAATTTATTATTATGATATAATACTATAAGGTTTTATAGGAACCATAGATACTTACCATCATTAAAAATTATTCCACATGGCTAGAAGTAGATCTATAATTATCTATTGGACATAAGGATAAATATAAGTTCTAGAAAATAAAGGATGTTCATTGGCTTTATCCAATTGAGATCTAGGGGTCAGAGTGGTGACATACTATATATTAATGTATATATTCACATCATATTCTATTTCCAAAAATAATAATCTTTTAGAAATATGAAAAAAAATCTATATTAAATGTGAACCCCTACCCTTATCTCTCATTCATTTACTTTTTAATAAGTCTTTTCATAATTTATAAATAATTTAAAAGATGTTAGAATAATTCTTTTAAATATATGTAAGAAACAACAAATTAATTTTATCAATAAATGGGGTTAGTAAATAAACACAATCAAATAATAAGTTATATAAACCTAGTCATCACTGATAAGTAAATATGAATTCACTATCTATTTATTAGTCATGTATCTATTAATATAAATTTATAATTGATTATAGAAAAAAACTAAACAAAGAAACATAAGAAAAGTAAATTTCATATATTCTTACTAATTCCTCCCGATTAACTCTTAAATAAGATTCATGAGACTCGAGAAGATAGTCCAGGGAAAAAATAAACCAAAAAATCGTAGACTTCATATGGTAACCCATGCATCCAACATAATGATGATATCCAGAAAAATTTGTGGATTAATTCTTAAATCTGGAAAGTTTTTTCTTTTTTGGATATAGTCAATACCAGTATCCCTAGTTCACTCTGATTCCATTTTGAATCATTTTTCACCTAGTATACCCAAATTGGTCCCAATTCAAGTAACCACATCACCACACACACACACATCCCAATCACTAAAGTCTTTTTTCAATGCAAAGGGATACAAATATCAGGTTTGAGAAATGGGTTAACATATTCATTGTTTATCTAAACTCAATTTTTTCATGATATAAAGCTATCATTACCTTTATAGTAGTGTGTGGTGGAAACTCTATTTTATTTATCCATACAAGCCCATATACACATGTTAACTAAACTTACCATATGAAAAAGATACCTTTCATTCTTCTAAACCATTTTATATGGTGGGAAAATATGTAATAGAATCACTTTTGTATTTTAGTAGTGAGGAGAGGAGATGGTGGGTTCATAGTGGTTAGGAATAGCACAAAAATGAAGAATACAGAACCCAAAACATCAAACAATGATAGGGGAAAAGTAAAAAATAACATAAATTGGATTTAATCCTTAATTAATCAAAGGGAACAAAGTGGAGTCACACAGGCAACAGAGGAGTTCTATGACAGCTTTAGAATCGCTAGTAACTAAGTTGTAGTTATAGTTATTTAGAAAGGACCAGAGACATTTTTAATAGTGATTTCATAAGAACACTAATAAATATCCATTTTATCAGTGCTAAATTGATAATCACTAATAAAAGGGATATTTATCAGAAATTATTTAGCATTGATAAATGAAAAATTTATTAGTGCGAACATTTTAGAGCCTATAAATATTTCGTTTAATAACACTATTTTAGCAATTATAGTTATTCATTTTATCATCGCTAAAACACTAGTGAAGATAATGGTTTTCTTATTATAACCATTTTTTACAATTTTATAATTTTTTAAATATATATAACTATTAACTTATAATTATAGGAATACTAATTTAAAAATATAATTATTTATTTATAATAATAATAAATAAAAAAATTATAAATTAATAAATATACATTTATATATATATTTATTTATAAATATATTTTTAATATTATTAATGGTTATATAATCTATCATACATACAATTTAAATATGAGTGAAATTGAATAATTCAAAATTAGTACACTTTAAAAATATTCATAAAATTGACAAGTTTTATTAATCAAGTACAAATTATTAAAAAAATATGTATATATGTATATATATTTAATTGGATCAATACATATTGGAAATACTAAAATATAGTAAATAAATAAATATAAATAATTAATAGAAAATAATTAAATTTTAAGTTAAATAAAAATAAATAAATAAAATGAATATCATAAATATTGTATTAAAAACAAAGAAATAAAAATAAGTTATTAAAAAAATAATATATTAAATGTATCATGTTATATTGAAATTATAAAATATATTAAAATTAGAATAAATTACAAAAATATTAGATTTATGTGTTTCTATATATTGTGTAAATATGTTTGTGTGTGTGTTTGTATATAGAAATGCATTAATTACACACACACACACACATATATATCTCTCTGTGTGTGTGTGTGAAATCAATGCAACAGACAATGTTTGGTATATGTTAAATTGAAAAATCAAACAACATTAAAATGAATAAGACATTAATATGTTTTTAATTAAAAATTTATTCATTTTATATATATTTATATTTAATATGTATTATTTACTTCTATTTATAATATATATATATATTATACTTATTCATTTTTAATAATTTTTTCATTAATAATTTTTTAAATAATTGTTTAATTTTTTAATTTTTTAATTTTTTGTCTTAATTATTAAAATTTATTAATTTTATATATCTATATTTAATGTATAATATTTATTAATATTTATAATCTATATATATGTATATTAAATTTAATCATTTTTGTCAATAAATATTTAACTCATAAAATGATTAATATTTTTCATAATTTATTCATTTATTCATTTTATTTGTTTAGTTATTTCATTTTATTAATTTTACACATATATATATATTTAAAATATAATATTTTTAATTATATATATATATATATTCAATTTATTAATTTTCAAAAATGAATTATTTATTTTGTGAAATTAATATATTGTTATATTTTTATTTGTTTAATTTCTCATTTTATTTTGGACCTTTAAAAGCACTAAAAAAGTGCTGATAAAGGGAACTATTTATCAGTGCAAAAAATAAAGCGTTGAAAAATGGAACCCTATATCAGTACTATAAATAAAGCGCTGATAAATGATATCATTTATAAGTTCAAAAATAAAGTGCTGTCGCAGGTTACCTTTTATCAGTGCTAAAAACAGAGCTAATAAAGTACTCCCTTTATCAGTGATTATTTTAGAGACAATAAAGATTGACTTTATCATCACATTTTTCTAGCATTGATAAATTACAGTGCTGTAAAAGCCATATTTTTTAGTAGTGATAACATTGTTTATCAAGGAGGCTTAGTGTGGTTATGGAATGTATAAACGTGAGATTGTTTGTAAACACATTTATATGAATTTGGGTCTAGTTTTGTGGTTTATTTTTGGATTCATGAGTGGAAAATAGGGTTGATCTGTGTTTGGGATTTAGGTAAGAGTATTATAGGAAGGCAATGTGGATAGATTAGGTTAGTGAAAAAGTTGATGAAATTTGTTCTGGGATTTCAAATAAGTATTTTTATCATGTTATATTGATTCAATATGGTATTAGAGGATTATGAAAGATTTTATTAGATGATGTGAATCACCATGGTGGGTCATTTGTAATGAGCTTAAAATTTATAGGTTGTTGTGCTGGAAGGAAATTAGATTTTTGGATTAAGAGGACAGTGATGATAATACAACTTTGAATTTTTATTACTAGTGAATTTTCATTTATGATAGGTTAGAGTCATTCCATGATGATCAACCATTTATGGTGGTAACATTGTGGTGTAGGTATCACCATACGATAATAATCAAGAGTAAATGCTCATATATTTCCTTGGTGAAAATTTTATATGGATGAATACACATTCTATTATCCATAGGGTCACTCAATGAATGGGGTGGTGGTGATATGTGTCCTAGCGTGAGGTATTACAAAAGGTAGAATAAATATGGTGTGATGTGTGAAGACCATGATGTAAAGAGATGAGAATATGCTATAGAAAGAGAAGCCACACTGTGAAGGCCTAAACCAAATGATTTTGATTCACCCAAGGGTACAATATATTAACCTATGATTTTCAGGGTCATTAGGTTTTGGAGGAATTTTTGTTTTGATAGAGAAGACAGATTATTTATTTAATTGGGACACTGATTGGGAATTCTAGAGTTTGGAATCTATGTGATTTTTGTGTGTGTGAAGAAGGAGGATTATATGTGTGTTCAGGTGCATGTGTAAGTAGTGAAGAAAGGTCATGTGGATCTATAGATGAAATATTAATTATAGGAATCTACTACATTAAATCCTTTTGGGATACTTCTTGGTAGGAATGGTTTAGGATGACTTTGAAAAAGCCGACATGGGTTAGGATATAGAGTGAAAATGGGGTGGTGGTTCGACCCTACCAGTTGGGGCTCAACCAAAATTTATTCAAAGAAGATATTTTAAAACACATCTGGTATGGGACACCAATCGACAACCTTGATGGGTTGCACCATGGAGAGGCCTTTGTGTTTGGGTGTCATGCTACCCCAAAGGTGGAATTTGACATTGAGAATTTCTCTATAATGAATCTAACGCTCGGGGTCTAATCATTTCATCATATAACTACACATTTCTCCACATGAATTTCTAGGTCAGAGGACTACATCACAAAACCCTATGGTCATGCCTCAATGATTCCTCGGTATATAGTTTTTAATCATTGAAATACTATAAATTTACCAGTTGGCCCCCATTAGTTTTTAAGGGAATTAAAGTATCGAGAGAGGGGAATTCAACCAACTACCCCACTACACATAATCAATTATATCATTCATGTAGGGGAAATTCTAGATAAATTTCATGTAAATTTCTTATTATTATAGTTTTTTATTCCTACATTCATTCTTCTTATTATACTCCATGGATTTTGATGAGATTTCTATTAGGGTATCTGTGAAAATATAACCAGATCATCGTGGGATCACTCTGATTTGATGGGAAAATTCATGTTTAGTGACAAGAGAAGGTTCCCCAATGTTGATCATATGTAATTTTTTTTATTTGAGGAATTTTCTCCCCTAATTTTATTTTGGTTTGTGATAAAATTTGGTAAATATGATTGTTTGTCAGGAGCTGGGAGGTAGTGATTTTCATCCTCATGGTGTTGGGGGTACTCCTTGGTCCTTCGATGTGCGGTTGGTTGAATTTTGGATGATTTGATGATATTGGGAGGTATTCTAAGTGATTATGAATTATTAAAATAATTTTAAAAATTATTTATAATTATTATTATTAATTAGATATATTCTATGTAGTGAGATTAGTTCTCAAAAGCCTCAATGACCATGAGTGAGTCATTAAAGGTCTTGAAGTGGGGTTTAGTATAAATTTGATGTTGGGGACCAAATATTACAATTTCATATGATTATTTAAGCTATAATATTCATTCCATCATACTATAAAGGGTTTTGGTTAGATTAACAATGCTAAATGGTGCCTTGGGTTAAAGTGATAAGAGGGTACTAATCCTCTTATGCCCAGAATAAGTCCCCTTTTGCAGTTAGGTAAATTGATATCTCTCAAAAAGTAATGATGTTGTATTTCAAGCTCAGATGAGTTATTAAGTGGGTCTTGAGGTATGAGGGGTGTATTAGGGCATACTTGATTGGTCTAAAATATCCAACAGGTGAAAAAAGGGGCAAGGGGCAATGAGATGATATGCTATATAGTCATACAACTCTCTAGTGACTAGGAATTCCTCCCTGAGAATGGATTACCATTTCTTTGTGTATTGAAAAGTAATTTAATTCCTTTGAAACACATCAATTATAATAGAGATGGATGTTCCTTTGGTTAGTGGGTTGAGAGGTCTCCTTTAAGAGATGTGAGATGAGACCCATTTATAGTTATGGAAATTTCTTAAGAACATGTAATAGTCATTATATGGAGGATTTGGATATGAATTATGTCATACTTATTTACATCAGGTTAGTTAGAACATTAAAGTTGTGGAGTCATGAAGGGGTGATTGGAATCAATGTGTGTTGATGCTTAGGGATAATGGGTTGGGTCCCGATTAACTAGAACCCTATCATTATCTAGGGAGATATTTAAATGTTGCGGTCCATGTGTGTAGATTTATGTGTGTGATTACATTTTTTTTAAAAGATGATAGAATCATTGGGGTTGGGGTATTAAGAGCATTGCACCCATAATGAGTTGGATGGATCTGGCTTTAGTGTCATTATTAAGAGAGAGTCCACTTTTTAAAGATATTTTTCCATTCAATGTATGGTAAATATTGGGTCGTGCTAATGGACCACATTGAGTGGGAGGTTTGGCTCGTGGCATGATGTGATGCATGGATAAAGGACCCTACCCTGAGTGCTAAGTAATTGGGATAATATTTGAATTTAAGATAGTACCATATCCCTTCAGGTAGTTGGTCAAAGACTTAAATAATTACTACCCATACACATTAGGTATGAGATTCGACATAGGTTTCTTCTCATGATCGATGAAAACAAAAAAAATAAGGAAAATAAGTATGTATAGTAGGGAACTATGGTGTCCTATTTGAACATAGTGTCCAGACGGGCATTTATACCTCATTGGTTATCATAGTGGATGAGTTATCACATGAAAGCTCAGATATCATGTTTAATGTGTATTTATTATTCCCAAGCATACACATGGATATGATGATTTATATATGGTTTCTTGGTGAGATCCTATTACATTTATTCTTACACACAATATAGGTACTCTTGTGCACATGTTGACCATCTTTTTTTACGTGATCATAGGATGTGTAGTGCATTAGGATGAAGAAACTCGAGGTTATTGGATATAAGGTGCATTGTGTGGTTCAAGAATGGTCGTATGGTATATTCTATGTTTTTAATATTTCTTATTTGTAAAATGTTATCAAACTAGTTGGGGATAAAATGATTTTTTTATTATAATTCATCTATATAAAAAAATTCACTTGTCATAGAATTGTTTAATATATTTTTTTGGAAAAATTCCCATATTTTGAAGA
The DNA here is from genome assembly GCA_963277665.1 of Viscum album. Lineage (NCBI taxonomy): Eukaryota > Viridiplantae > Streptophyta > Magnoliopsida > Santalales > Viscaceae > Viscum > Viscum album. Next base: position 1,528,830,620 of record OY728131.1, on the reverse strand, counting down.
TTAATCCATCAATACTAGTTGGTATCAACTAGGGTATGGGGAGGTGTACTTATGGAAAAGTAGCCTCTTGACCTAGGGAACTATCGACTGAACATCAGATCTGGATGTTACATTGTTTTATTGAAGATTTTGTTGGTTTATTATTTAGTTATATATTGTAAAACTATACTAGAAATGTTTCAAAGTGTGTGATGGACTTCATACTAGTGTATTGTTAACAAATTTCTAGTGGGATGTCCCAATGACCATGGGGATGAGTTTATTGTTCATTGATTCCGTATTATAATTTATTTTTTACGTATTATATAGTGAGGTTTTGGAGACTATTTTTTTGTTTCTTATCTTTTCATTTTGGATAGATTACATTGTACATGAATCTTATTAATCATATAGGATTTTCTTGAAATATACAAGTGTATGTATCGTTGTGTTTACATAAAATATGTTCAATTGTTTACTTTGTGAAAAATTACTTATATGGAATTCCATGATATAACATTTTGATGAAATTCTACTAAGCCAAATTGTGATTTAACTCATAGGTCTCATTATGGAGACTAGTCATGTGGGTCTATGGTGGGTGTTCCCTATCGATGACTATATATTCCATTTTTAAGAGGTTTATATAGTGACCATTAGAGCCTTGGTATAGGAATTTGATATCTCAGTTGGGAACCATAATGGGGTTAGTTATGGAATTTATTTACTAAGGGATGATATAAATAAGGGAATGTTTTTCCTTGATGATGGATACCAGTTAATTATTATGAAAACAAAAAACTCTGTGGATTTTTCTATTATATAATCTTAATAGAAATCTACATAACAGAATAAGGTAGTTTAGGTAAGGAATGTTAATTCATTGTTCATGGTATTGATGTATGGTTATAGGGATGCATAGTATTTTTTGATATTATATATTCTTCTAGTGGCACAGTTAGATTGTGGGTAGATACTAATGGTTGTGGATGGATGACCATATTGTAGTGGTCAAATGGTTATCCTCAACATGAATGTGATGCCTAAGTCTTGTTGGGGTGACTCAATCCTCTAAGTAAATAAATTTATTGTCTGTTAGATACATGATTCGAGGTTTGGTGGGATGAGAATAACTAAATAATGATCATGGTTGTGAGATTAGGTTCTATGGGAGTATATAACTCTGGGTTCTATGTAAGATCAAGTGGTATCCTAGGATATAATCTTTTATAGGGTTACTGATGTTTTACTCTAACTCATTGTGGAGGGAGAGAAGTGTTGTAAAATTTTATGGAAATATCAAGGTGTGTGGGGAATTAATGTGTTCTGTTTGGGTGTTTCCCAGTAGTGTTGTTAATTTTTAACATGTTGTGTATGTAACATCTCAAATTTCAAGAAATAAACACTATTTTCAATAGCGTACATGATACTCTACATCGAGCTTAAATGAACAACTAAATATTATTATTTAAATGTTAATGTTATAACCTAGTTGTTAGAATGGCAGAACAGAATAGTATCAATTGAATTATGAATATATGGTTTACACATGTTTAAATAATGTTTCATTGGTTACCTAATTTATTATAAATGTAAATAAAAATCATTTGAATATAAAGGATGTGTTTTTATGAAAAAATATTTAGAAAGAGAATAATCGTGTTTATAAAATCATCTCACTATTTATGGATTTTTTTAATGAAAAATACATTTAATATATTCAATTTAATATTTCAAATTAATCTTGTAGAGACCCGTATCTTGAAGTACATGGACATTACATTACATTTGCGGAATACTTAGTACATAACAAAAACACACACTAAAGGATCGTAATAGTTTAGTGTCTTTGGAAACTCGGAACGTAATCTTCTAATCGTGGTGAAAGTTCTTCATTATCTCCCATAAAGGTCATCCCTTTTTTCTACCTAAAACCTTTCTTTATATCCTGGGGAAAAGAAAACATAAAAGGGTGAGCTCAAATGCTCAGTAAGGGTAAACAAAAGAAAAATCAATCACATCATATTCATAAGAACATAACATTTTGGAAATCATAACCTGTAAAAGAGAGCATAATTTCATAACATTGGATAAATCATGGCAGTGAAATGTAATCACAATAATCATAACATAAAACATGGAACTTTGTGGCATACACACATAATCATAGAGAATCATTTCTTGTTAGTCATGACTCATTGCCAAGACTATCTTAGTGGACAAAGTCCCTTTCTGAATCGAGTAACCCTAGTTTCAGTCCTGTTTCACTGAACCGGTATAACCTACCATTCCAGCCATGTCTATCTCATGAGATATAAAATCATTACCCAATGCATTGGAGGGAGATATAGGTCCCACCCATCTCATAATGAATCCTTTCTTATGTGTGCCACATAATCATAAACCATACATCATAGTGTAACCCATGTAATAAAAATCGGATTCTTAAACAACATGACATCATAAAACAATTCATATAAGTTAAAGGAATTCATAAAAATGTTTCCATCACAACATAATCAAATCCATGTAATAATAGGGATAAAAACAGAACCCTTTTATTATCTTAGATGGAAAATAATTTTGATAAAATACTTGAACTTCATTCTTGAGGAAAATATCATTTCTACTTCAAAAACATTTTTCCTTTCATAACATGTCATACGACTTTAAAATAAAATAAGTTTATTAAAAATAAACTTGAAAACTTGTAAAGGAAGATTCTTGGAAATTTTCTTTTTAAAAATCCATTCATGCCGTATAAGTTAAAAAAAACATTCTTCGTACTTTTGTCGGAAAAGTCAAAAAGTACCTCGTACGGAAAACGACAAAATATTCCTTTCATTTCTTTTACTAAAAACTCACCGAAGGGTAAAAATGGATTTAAACAATTGTAGGTGGATGGAAATAATATTACATATTGATGAAACATGGATGTGGATGATAAAATACACCCCAGTAAATACTTATGAATAAACAATCTCGGATAAAAATGAGATTGTGATATTTCCCTTACCTTAGGTCCGATTTGCTTTGTACGTGTCCGAAGCTCCTCTTCTTTGAAGCGCCTCTTTGAGACCTCCTCTTAGGGCACTAAAATTGGTCTTTGAGGAAGACCAGAACCTCTAGGATGTTTCTAGGGAAGTGGAGAAGGGAAAATGGCAGGGGTTGTCCGAGCTTGAGTGCTCAATTTTGTGTGAGGAGGAGGGGGAGGAGGTGCCCTTTTATAAGGGAGGAGAGGGCCACCTTAGGAATATCTCAAAATATTATTTTATATTAAAGTCAAAATCGGTTTATAATGGCTCCAAAGGGTCTTATTTCGAAGATAAGGTGGGGATGGGTCGAAATACTATCAACCAATAAGATTTAGACAAGTTTAGGGTATTATTTTAACCTTATCAATTAGATTTAACTCTAAGTTAAATAATTTAACTTTTACCATGTCTTTTTGTTTTATTTCACTATATGGTTAATAAACTTACTATAACATGCCAAAATAACCCCAAATTGTTTATTATTAATATATATATCCTTATCTAAGTCATTTGGCCGAACCATAGATTTTTAGGAATAAAATTACAATTAATAATATAATATTTGATTTAAAAACTATTTTGTGTCAATTTTGACACTATTTGATATATGATTTTTGTGAAAGTCATAACAGAATTATATGTTCGAACCAAGTTGATTAAATCACCATTAATATATCATAGTAACCTAGAAAATTAGTTGAATTCATAAAAAATCTCAAATTACATTTATTTTGGTGTTTATAACATCAATTATGTCAATATTTCATTAATAAGATAATTACTTCATCATCTTTGTGTCATAAATAAATTATATTATTTGATGTCTAAAAATTACAAATAAAATACCATCATGTAGGAAATCTTTTTAGCTTTCTAATGAATATTTACAATCGAATTTATCTTATGTATAACCCCATATTATAAATGATTTACTTATTAAACTTTGATTTTAACTATTTTAACCCTTCTTTAAATAAATTAATAATAAATGTCCTAATCTAATCCAAGTGGACCTAAATGGTCATATTTTATTCCTAAGTTTGTTTTTGGTCGAATTACACTTGTCCAATAGAATTAGGACATGTGTTAGGGTAATATTAATATCATATTTACCCTTAGTTACCCAATTTACTATTAGCCGCGGTAAAAAAAGTAAAAAGTTACTATTCACCAAAAAATTATTTTCATCTCATTGAACCACATTTTAGTCCTTGATATTAACCGTGTCTCTCGGATTTTCGAAATTCCATTCACAGAAGCGTTAAAATTAAGTTTTATGCAAAATTCGGTTTTTTATCCTACCACTTAGTGGTTTCACTATTCATCAAAAATTGAAAGTTTTCAGAAAAATACCAAAATTTCACCCTAGGCTAATTTCGATATTCCGAATCCAAAAATGAAGTCCATTTGGAAAAATAAAATTTATAAAATTTCAAAAAGTGGTTATTACTATTCATAACGGCTAGTTTTAATAATATTTTAATAGCATATCATTGTTTCGTGAAACTCAGTATTACGTACCACACACGCTATCGAGGAAGGTTGCGATTGCGTGTAATGCAAGGCAAGTCAAGGATGCGTGTTGTGCAAGCTCCTTTTGGTGTAGCGTACAACAGAAGACATTAGTGAAATAAAAAAGAATATTTTTCATAAAATCTCGGGCTGTTACATTCTACCCCCCTTAAAATGAATTTCGCCCTCGAAATTCGTCGGGGTTATAAATGGTTTACTATTCGAAAGTTTCTTTAATAGAAACCCACATCGTAAAAGGGAATACCAAAACTTGGCTTTAAAAACTAATGTATGAAATGTAACGATTACCCAAATAAACTAATCACTGGGTTTCCACATAGGTGAAAATATGGATATGGAAGAGAAATATAACCATCATGTTCTGATGGAGAGTGGTAGAGAACATGGCTATGGAAAAGCCAGTAATCACAAAGCCATATATTTGTGACGATCTAGGGTACCATCTGATTCATCAGATATAAGGGCACTAGGACAACATTTTTGGTTTTCAAGATCATTTCCCTAAAGTTGAAGAATTTGAATTAGAATAAATACTTACTTTATTTTGGTACAATCTCACTATTGTTCGTTCCTTGAACAATTTCCACTTCATCTCTTATATAAATGAAGTTGAATTTGTTATTTGTGAAGTGTTAGCAGATCATGTGATAGAATGACGGGTCATTCCATCTGTCTCGAACAAAAGGTTAGCAAAAATTATATACATAAGTCGATCTATAGTGAGATTAATCATATATGGTTCCTAAAATGGACTTATACTTCATATATCATACTGCATAATATAATAAAACTAGTTTCTTCTAAACAGGGACTTCCTGTAGGTCAGTGGTAGGCGATAAAGGCCAGTCGCACTTCGGTTGTGGGTTCGATTCCTACAGCCTTGTCCGAAGCGATGGGCTGTCACCCGTCCTGCAGGTTGTCCCTTTTTCTACGTTACTATAACATCCCATAAATAATATCGAAAATCTTCTATCCTTAAACAATACTAACTTATGTCCAACACAATCCAGTCTAATCTTTAGGCTTATACATAATACTGCAGTCCACTCTCATAATATAGTGACAACGATTACCAGAGATTTAATACTGTCGTTGATCCCCACATAAGATATGTCTTGTTGGTCACATTCCAAACATTCAAAGTCCTTAATCGTGTATTCTCTTGAATACCTTAGTGAAAACATGAGTGCAGTTAAAAGTTACCAAAATCCTCAAAATTCTATATACTCAAACCATGATATCACTTAGTCCTTATATCAATCATTAGCTCATGAATACTATTAAACATTTCATTTTCTCGTCTTCATTATGCGCATATCATCTTATTTCCAAAAAATATCTCAATCACTTTGAATACCACATCAATAAATATTGCAATACTCAATGATAAAACATTATTTTGGAATCCCATTACATAAACACTTAATCATTCCACCACATCGTTGTCATATTCAACATTGCCAATAGTGATCGCATGTGATTTCCCTTTGTCCTTTGCCTTCAGTGGTTTCTCATGTTGATCATCACTAACCCTTGGATTAGGGAAATTTTTAGCATAATGCCCCATTTCCTTGCACTTGAAGCATTGAAGTGTTGGCGGTGAATTCTCTGCAGTGTTTGCTTTATTCACATCATTAGAAACCCTTTTTCCATTACTTCGACACTCAGCTTCTCGATGACCTTCTTTTCCACACTTAAAACATTTTCTAGTCCCTTTTAGACAATCTCCACCATGCTTCTTTCCACACTTTGTGCATAAGGAAACATTCATCTTCTTTTCACCATTATTCTGAGATTTCTCCTTGAACTCCATCTTTCGTTTCTTGTCAAAACCATGAGATGGATATGTAACACCAACTTCCATTTCTACCTTGATAGCACAACGCACAATTTCTTCATAGCTACTGAAGTCTCTTATAGCTAATGCCCTTCGAAGACTTGGTTTTAAGCCACTGAAAAATCGATCAACTTTACTTTCAGGTTGGATGATAATTCCAGAAGCATACCTTGCAAGTCTTGTAAAATTTGCTTCATAGGTACCAACAGATTCATCGTCCCTTTGCTTCAGTTCAAGAAACTCTTTCTCCATCTTTGTTCGAAGAATACGAGGGAAGTACTTACTGAAAAACAAGTTCTTGAACTCGTCCCATTCCATGGACTCAATTTCATCTCTTGGCCTCGTATTCTTGATAAGATTCCACCATTGATCAGCTTCACCTTCCAAACGATATACTGCTAAGATGACTTTATCATGTTCAGAACATTGAAGAACTGAAAATATATTTTCAGTAGTACTGATCCATTGTTCAGCCACAAGTGGATCAGAAGACCCACTGAAAGAAGGTGGACGTTGGCTCATGAAGGACTCAATAGAATATTGTTCCCTTCTCTGCTCATTTGGAAGTCCAGAATGATTCATAGCTTGTGTAAGTATAGCAATAAGATTTTGCACTCCATCTCCCATAAAATTTGTTTGTTCAGGAGGGCAATCATTGCATTGTCCATTGCATTGATCAACACGGTTCCTTCGGGTTCCAGCCATCATCTAAAACCCAAAAAGAATAGTGTGAGAGGTAAAAATAATGCTAGGGAAAACAATATAGTAAAGGGGGAGTACCCTTAATATCTAACATCTTAGGTTAAATTCTAAGATCGTTACCGTAGTTCTAGGACCATATCCTATACGCATACTTATCCTTAGGGACATCCCTAGACATACCTTAGAAATATCTCTAGGGATCTCACTAACATTTTCGCATCCTAGTTTCCAAAGGTTGACTAAACCTTTCCTCTGATGCCAACTGTAGAGACCCGTATCTTGACGTACATGGACATTACATTACATTTGCGGAATACTTAGTACATAACAAAAACACACACTAAAGGATCGTAATAGTTTAGTGTCTTTGGAAACTCGGAACGTAATCTTCTAATCGTGGTGAAAGTTCTTCAATATCTCCCATAAAGGTCATCCCTTTTTTCTACCTAAAACCTTTCTTTATATCCTGGGGAAAATAAAACATAAAAGGTTGAGCTCAAATGCTCAGTAAGGGTAAACAAAAGAAAAATCAATCACATCATATTCATAAGAACATAACATTTTGGAAATCATAACCTGTAAAAGAGAGCATAATTTCATAACATTGGATAAATCATGGCAGTGAAATGTAATCACAATAATCATAACATAAAACATGTAACTTTGTGGCATACACACATAATCATAGAGAATCATTTCTTGTTAGTCATGACTCATTGCCAAGACTATCTTAGTGGACAAAGTCCCTTTCTGAATCGAGTAACCCTCGTTTCAGTCCTGTTTCACTGAACCGGTATAACCTACCATTCCAGCCATGTCTATCTCATGAGATATAAAATCTTTACCCAATGCATTGGAGGGAGATATAGGTCCCACCCATCTCATAATGAATCCTTTCTTATGTGTGCCACATAATCATAAACCATACATCATAGTGTAACCCATGTAATAAAAATGGGATTCTTAAACAACATGACATCATAAAACAATTCATATAAGTTAAAGGAATTCATAAAAATGTTTCCCTCACAACATAATCAAATCCATGTAATAATAGGGATAAAAACAGAACCCTTTTATTATCTTAGATGGAAAATAATTTTGATAAAATACTTGAACTTCATTCTTGAGAAAAATATCCTTTCTACTTCAAAAACATTTTTCCTTTCATAACATGTCATACGACATTAAAATAAAATAAGTTTATTAAAAATAAACTTGAAAACTTGTAAAGGAAGATTCTTGGAAATTTTATTTTTAAAAATCCATTCATGCCGTATAAGTTAAAAAAAACATTCTTCGTACTTTTGTCGGAAAAGTCAAAAAGTACCTCGTACGGAAAACGACAAAATATTCCTTTCATTTCTTTTACTAAAAACTCACCGAAGGGTAAAAATGGATTTAAACAATTGTAGGTGGATGGAAATAATATTACATATTGATGAAACATGGATGTGGATGATAAAATACACCCCAGTAAATACTTATGAATAAACAATCTCGGATAAAAATGAGATTGTGATATTTCCCTTACCTTAGGTCCGATTTGCTTTGTACGTGTCCGAAGCTCCTCTTCTTTGAAGCGCCTCTTTGAGACCTCCTCTTAGGGAACTAAAATTGGTCTTTGAGGAAGACCAGAACCTCTAGGATGTTTCTAGGGAAGTGTAGAAGTGAAAATGGCAGGGGTTGGCCGAGCTTGAGTGCTCAATTTTGTGTGAGGATGAGGGGGAGGAGGTGCCCTTTTATAAGGGAGGAGAGGGGCACCTTAGGAATATCTCAAAATATTATTTTATATTAAAGTCAAAATCGGTTTATAATGGCTCCAAAGGGTCTTATTTCGAAGATAAGGTGGGGATGGGTCGAAATCCTATCAACCAATAAGATTTAGACAAGTTTAGGGTATTATTTTAACCTTATCAATTAGATTTAACTCTATGTTAAATAATTTAACTTTTACCATGTCTTTTTGTTTTCTTTCACTATATGGTTAATAAACTTACTATAACATGCCAAAAGAACCCCAAATTGTTTATTATTAATATATATATCCTTATCTAAGTCATTTGGCCGAACCTTAGATTTTTAGGAATAAAATAACAATTAATAATATAATATTTGATTTAAAAACTATTTTGTGTCAATTTTGACACTATTTGATATATGATTTTTTTGAAAGTCATAACAGAATTATATGTTCGAACCAAGTTGATTAAATCACCATTAATATATCATAGTAACCTAGAAAATTAGTGGAATTCATAAAAAATCTCAAATTACATTTATTTTGGTGTTTATAACATCAATTATGTCAATATTTCATTAATAAGATAATTACTGCATCATCTTTGTGCCATAAATAAATTATATTATTTGATGTCTAAAAATTACAAATAAAATACCATCATGTAGGAAATCTTTTTAGATTTCTAATGAATATTTACAATCGAATTTATCTTATGTATAACCCCATATTATAAATGATTTACTTATTAAACTTTGATTTTAACTATTTTAACCCTTCTTTAAATAAATTAATTATAAATGTCCTAATCTAATCCAAGTGGACCTAAATGGTCATATTTTATTCCTAAGTTTGTTTTTGGTCGAATTAGACTTGTCCAATAGAATTAGTACATGTGTTAGGGTAATATTAATATCATATTTACCCTTAGTTACCCAATTTACTATTAACCGCGGTAAAAAAAGTAAAAAGTTACTATTCACCAAAAAATTATTTTCATCTCATTGAACCACATTTTAGTCCTTGATATTAACCGTGTCTCTCGGATTTTCGAAATTCCATTCACAGAAGCGGTAAAATTATGTTTTATGCAAAATTCAGTTTTTTAACCTACCACTTAGTGGTTTCACTATTCATCAAAAATTGAAAGTTTTCAGAAAAATACCAAAATTTCACCCTAGGCTAATTTCGATATTCCGAATCCAAAAATGAAGTCCATTTTGAAAAATAAAATTTATAAAATTTCAAAAAGTGGTTATTACTATTCATAACGGCTAGTTTTAATAATATTTTAATAGCATATCATTGTTTCGTGAAACTCAGTATTACGTACCACACACGCTATAGAGGAAGGTTGCGATTGCGTGTAATGCAAGGAAAGTCAAGGATGCGTGTTGTGCAAGCTCCTTTTGGTGTAGCGTACAACACAAGACATTAGTGAAATAAAAAAGAATATTTTTCATAAAATCTCGGGCTGTTACAAATCTTATATGTTTTTTAAATTTGATATAAAATAATTCAATTTTTGGGATAAAAGAAGTATTTTTCTAAAAATGCACTTTTCCAACATTTTCATGGAAAACCCTTTTTAAATTTAGTTTTTGATAGCTTTATATGTTCTTTTTTACAAAATAAAATTCTTATTATTAATAGGTACATCAAATTTTAATTTTGATGAAATTTTTGTATTTTACTGATAAAATTCTTGTTTTAATGAATAGTGAAAAATACTATATTTTAATTCAAAACTGCATCTTTGTCTCATTTATTTATATAGTTAAATTATATTTTTAATTAGTTTTAAAGTGTGAATAGATTTTGTTTTTATCATTTAATCCAATTATGGTTAGTGAAAGTAATTTCACATTGAAATTAGATATAAACACATGTCAATCTTGTGAAAGTTTTATTTTTTAAAAACCCGCTTTCGGGTTTTGACAACAGGAAATAATTTTAAATTAATTTTATCCAATTATGTGTTTTTAAAATGGAAAAATCAATTACATATTTTGAATAAGAAGTTCCATACTTTATAAATAGGTACCTTTTATTTTTTGACATTATGAATGGTAACATGAATAATTATTTTTACTTACCATTGTTAAAAGGTAAATATGGTAAATAAGGGTAAAAAATAATATTATAATAATATAAAACAACCCTAAAACGCATCCTAATTCTATTGTATGAGACATTTATGACCATGATAATCCTTGGGATGATTTTAGGACCCAATAGATTTACATGGGTGTGATAATGACATGTTATAATACGTAATTTAAAGTAAATAGAAAAATAACATAAACATGTATCTTCATACTATTTTTTAATACGGTGTTATATAAGTAATATCTTCAACTATAATTAGTAATTATAATGATAAAAATATTTCATACTTCATGATATTTTATTTATAAATTTTAAACATGAAATAAATTAATTTAATTATGACACAATGATGATGTTGTGATTGCTCCATTAATAAAAGATTCAAATAAATGATATTATCCATATTAAAATAAATATTATTTGACATAATTTATTTCATACCAGAAATTTATTGGTGAATATGATATGTTTGTATTGATTCAAAGTTTTTTGTTCGAAGGAATCAGGTTCTTATGAATTTGTAAAAAAATCAACTATGAATAGTGACCAAATTTGTAATAATTCATAAATTAAAATATAAAATAGATTATTAAATGGTATTAAATTCCTAAAAATATAATACTCATCCAAATTAATAAGATAAGTCCAAATATTTAATAAATGACATTTTTGGGTCATTTATCATGATATGGTAATTATATTAACACACAATGTGTAAATAACACGATATCACTATATGATTGACAAGGGTAAAATAAGGGTTAAACCAAAAAAATAAAGATAATAAAATATTCAAAACCTCTCTAAATATTTTTGTATTATGTGTATTTGAACCCAAATCATCTTATATTTGAATTAAATGAGTTTTTGACCATTTATAATCAAAATTGAATTTATAATATATTAATATTTCAAGTCTTTTCTAAAGTGCCCCTCACCTCTTCTATAAAAGAGAACTTATTATTCTATTTATATCATACTAACAAAGCCTTTTAGTTCATAAAATATCTATCCAATAATATTCCTATAGTACCTACCTTCCTCCAACAAGTCTTACCTTGGGCATAAGGCAATTCACGAAATATTTTGGCTCAAATCAAATGAAGTTACCCAATTTTGAGGTAACGTATTCTCTCAAGTTCATTTCAATTATATTATTTCTTCACTCCCTATGATCTTATTATTATTTTATAACATTAAAACACTAGTATCATCAATATAATTGGATATTTTTTTGATATGTATTCGAGATACACTTTCAAACACCTCCAGCTAATGGATACTAACATACCATTTCTGTGTACGAATACTACTGCCTCACGAAATGATGATTGTTCAATTATCTCATACCTCTTCTCATGGTGTCCATTATGAGGGAACTGTATTTATATATTATATAAATTATATTTATTTTTTTTCTATGCTTCTATAATTTTTATTATAGTATACCTTTTTTATTTCCATAATATGTAAATACAATAATTTATTTTCAGAAAGTGTGGACTACTGCCCTCTCAATGTGATATGAATCATTCATGCCATAAATGTAACAAAAAAATGATGGTTTTATTAAAATGATACATAAGTGACATAAATATAATAATCATATTATAATATATATTTATATCATTATTTTTTATTTCATTAATATTATAATGAAATGAATGTAGCGTTCATGCGTACATACGACATACCGTCTCTATGAATGGTTCATTTCATTTATTATCGCCAAATGTTATGGAATATTTTAAAATTTATATATTATGTATTTATATGATATATAAATCATGTGTAATATTCCAGAGATAATGTACTTATGACCACATGAATAATTTGCAAGAAAACAAGTTCATTTGTGACAGAAATACCGAACGTCGACAAAACATCCATTATGAATCCAAATAATTAACTAATTTATATAACATGGTAATAAGTGATATAAAATGAATAATAAAAATAAATAAGTTTCTAAATCATGTATAAATTAACCTATATTTATTATTCAATAAATTAAAGAATGAACGGGACATGTCAGATTCAAGGTATGGGAAATCATAAGTCAATCTCCATTCATTGAGTTAAATATCAATGTCATTGGTTTTTCTTATTCCCAAAATATGTGTGAATGACCAATGATTGTTTTACATTGAATACCAACTTATATTAGGTGTATTTATATTTTCAAACATAATTGTGTCACTGATTTATACTTAATCTAATATTGTGATATTCGTAAGGGGTTTCGTAGCAATTTACATTCCATTGACACTTATGTGTTGTTATACACCAATTCACTTTTACGGTGTATATACTTCCCTTAAACATATTACATCATGAATATAATTATTATAATGATATTATAATATTTTTTTAATTTTGTTCTTTAATTATTATTATTCAATTATTTTCTCAAGTGTTAAGGGACTATTTAACTAAAACATCATTTTAAATGTTTTAAATATGTATTATTATAAATGATTCTCATCAATGTCCATGGTTTCAAAATTGTATTAAAATTTATTTATATGTACATTAATGTTTTAAAATGTTAATTCTTTTTAATGATTAATAGTGTTATGATACACATTGATTCAAAAATGTTCTTTTTGAATTTGTTTTAATAAATGGATTGATTATATCAATATCTTGAGATGACATCTTATGATTGCAATGTGGAAATGTTATTTTTACATTATGCATGTTCATGTGTTATGATTATGTAATGGTTCATGGGGATTGAATATGTATATGGGTAGTTTCGTGATAAACTGAGGGTGGGTGAGCCCATGATAGCTCTTTAATGCATTAGGTAATGTGAAAGAGGTAAATGATATAGTTTCTCCTAATAGATTTAAGAAATATAATGTGTTGGGTATTCCAAATGTAACCATATAGGTTACTACCTATGTATATGTGAAAGATACAATGTAAGTATGATATGGATTCAATAAGTTAACTTCATGTTTTATGATTTCTATGATGTTTTGTATGAATATTATGATTACATGACGTTTGATAAATAGTTTATGTTCTATGGGTGAAATGGATGATTTTGTGTACAAATTTTCATGGGTTTTAAATATTCATGGACTAACTATTTTATTCCTTATTTTATATTCATTACTAAGCTTTTAATGCTCATCTCAAATTTTTTAAATGTATTCCACATGATATAATTATGGGTAAGAGAAAGAAAGATGTCAAGTTGATTTTTATAAAGAAAAATAAGACATGTTTTATTTTATACAGTTTCATTTTTTGAAAAAATAGGATAATGAGTATATTTGAATAATTTTTAATTTTTGAGTTATTATTTAATAGTTATTCCCTAATTCTATAAAAAAATAAACCTGAAAAGTTACTTAGTGTGAATTCTTGACATAAATTAATATTAATTAATGTTTAAGGTTGAGGCCATAAATTTGGTATCAGGGGATGGTTTAGACAACTTTGGAGATTAAGATGTTTTATTAAGGGTTAGGGATATCATCATGGGTTTATAATTTTAAGGTATATTAAATTTTCAATAACTTAGAAAATCCTTTTTAGTATTTATGATCTAAAATATTATATTGACTTATGGTATTTTTGGAGGCAATCACCATTGAGGAAATTATGGGTTATTCATTTTTTGGATGTAAAATGTGACTATGAGATAACCATTAAGGTTAAATTGTGTTATGGTTTGTTTTGAGGATTTTATCTAATTTTTGGGAATGTTATAAAATTGTATAATTTTTAAAAAAAAAGGAAAACATGAAGACTGTGTGACAACTAATTGCATCAGACACTGCTGCAAGAATCAAACCCACAACCGAAGTGTGACTTGGATTTATTGCCTACCACTGGCCTACGTGGTGTCCCTGGTTAGTATGACTTATTATTTTCAGATAAAGGAATTTCTGGATCAAGAGTAAGTTGATTTTTTGAACTTATGTTTTATCAAATATATATCCTTAGTATAGGGAAAAGAATTGGTGATTAGGTGATAAATGTTATTTTGGAAGGCATTCACTATTTTGGGATTCCTGTGGAAAATATAATACTATGATATTTCATTTGAGGAGTAATGGTTGAATTTTATTTAGGAAGAATGTATTTTGTTTATTGTGAACATATGGAGATTTAGGTTATTTCTGGAAATTATTAACCTTTCATATGGAATATGTGATTAAGTTAATTATTTTTAAGTATGATACATTAAAATTAGTCGAGGTTATTTGGAGATAAATGTTAAGATTTATAATGGATATCAATGTGAAAAAATCCTTCTGAATTTTTGATTTCAATGTTATTTTGGATTAATTTGAATAATTTTAGGAACAATATTTTATTTAATTGAAATTTTTGATCTTTGGGTATTGTTTGTTATATTAGGAGTATTATTTATTTTTATAAAGGATTATTCTTTTTGTGGAATTATCTTATCTTATCCTAAAAATATTGGTTCTGGTTAATGTTTTAAGATAGAAAAAATAAATAGTTAATCATTTGTGGAATATATGATTCTCAAGAAGTTGATTATAGTGCTTTAGGTGCGGCCAAGTCATCTTGAATACTAAATATTTTGAGAAAAGATGAGTTTGTGGTATATATTTATTACAGGAAGATACGCTAATTGAAAAGTAATTTTGTTTCCTTATGATACTATTCTTAGTAGTAAATTAATTCCTTAAATTTATGAAAATATTATTAAAACAGAAATGTTTTCCATTTTCTTTCCTACTGGAAAATCAAATACCATTTAACCCATTATAATTTTATGGTTTTCTGGAAGTTGACTTTTTCCAGATCATGTTTTCTTTCACTCTCCATCAAAACTAGATGGTTAGTTTATCTTACAAAACCATTTTTTCCTACATGGAATCCTAGTATGTTTTATCTCAGGTGACCTTTGTACTTATCAATTTTCTTTTAAAGTGATTGTTTTA
Source organism: Viscum album (assembly GCA_963277665.1). Classification (NCBI taxonomy): domain Eukaryota; kingdom Viridiplantae; phylum Streptophyta; class Magnoliopsida; order Santalales; family Viscaceae; genus Viscum; species Viscum album. The sequence goes on along the minus strand of OY728131.1, from coordinate 1,528,814,753 downwards.
TTGACCCTTTTTCTGATATGGTATTTTCAATGAACTTACCAAGCCAAATTTTAAAATTTTGAGGATGCAATTTCTAAAAGGAGGGAATGATGTAACATCCCATGTTTTAAGAAAGAAACACTATGCTCAATAGTATACGTGATACTCTACATCGAGCTTAAATAAAGAACCAAATATTATTATTTAAATGTTACTATTATAACCTAGTCGTTGGAATAGAGGAAATGAATAGTATCTACTAAAATATAAATATATGGTTTAAATTTTTTTAAATAATAAATCATTTGTTACCAAATTTATTATATATGTAAATAAAAACCATTTGAATATAAAGGATCTGTGTATATGAAAACCTATTTAGAAAGTGAATAATTGTTTTTATAAAATCATATCACTATTTATAGATTTTTATTTAATGAAAAATATATTTTATATATTCAATTTAATTTTTTAATTCATATTATATGTTTTATAGATATGATATATAAATGAATTCAATTTTTTGGATAAAAGAAGTATTTTTCTAAAAATTCAGTTTTACCACCATTTGATGGAGAACACTTTTTAAATTTAGTTTTTGGAAACTTTATATGTTCTATTTGAAACAAAAAACTTATTTATTAGAATTGGGACATCATAATTTATTTTTTAATTAATATTTGGTATTTTTCTGATAAAATTAATGTTTTAATGAATAGAAAAATATTGTATTTTAATTCAAAACTGCATTTTCATCCCATTTGTTTTTAATGTTTTATTGTATTTTTAATTCGATTGAAAGTGTAATTTAATTTTTTTTATCATTTAATCCATTTATGGTAATTTTATGTTATTTCACCTTGAAATTAAACATAAACACATACTGATCTTTTGATACCTTTTACTTCTTAAAAACTCGCTTTCTTGTTTTGACAACGTGAGTTAATTTTAAATTAATTTATTCAAATTTTGTTTTCTAAATTTGGAAAAATTTATTCAATACTTAGATTAAGAAGTTTAATTTTTAAAAATTGGTACCTTTTATTTTTTTACATTATGAATATTAACTTCAGTAATTATTTTCATTTACCATGGTTTAATGGTAAATTTGGTAAATAAAGGTAAACAATAATATAATAATAAAATAAAACCACCATAAAACGTGTGATAATCAAATTAGATGAGATATGTCAGACCCTTTGAATCCTTGGTTCGATTTTAGGACCCAATTTATCCATATGGGAGAGATAATGACTTGTTATAAAAATTATTTCATGTAAAGATAAAAATAAAATAATCATGTATCTTCTTACTAAAACAATTTTAATATGGTGTTATATAAGTGATAACTTTGAATATAAATAGTCATTATAAATATAAACATATTTCCTACATCAATTTAATTTATTTATAATTTTTAGAAATTAAATAAATAAATTTAATTGTGACACAATGATGATTCAGTGACTGCTTTATTAATAATGGATTCAAATAAATGATATTATAAATATTAAAATATATATCATTTGACAGAATTTATGTAATGAAATAAATTTAAAGGTTAATATTACATGTTAAGATTTATTCAATGTTCTTTTTCTAAGGAATTAATTTTTTATGAATTTTTAAAAAAGTCCAGAATGAATAGCGACCCAAATTGACCTAATTCAGAACATTAAATGCAATATAGTTTATTATATGGTATTAAATTCCTAAAAAAATAATATTCAAAATAAAGGTTAAGATAAGTCCAAATATGTAATAAATATAATTTTTTGGGTCCTTTGACATGATATGGTTATTACATTATCCCACAATGTGTAAATAACATGATATCACTTTATGATTGAAAAGGGTAAAATAAGGGTTAAAACAAAAAAATAACGAAAAAAATATTAAAAACCTATCTAATAATTTTATGATGTTGTGTATTATAACCCAAATCATCTTATATCTGATATAAAATATTTTGGGACCTTTTTTAATAAAAATTGAATTTATAATAAATTAATATTTTAGGACTTTCCTAAAGATCCCTTCACCACTTCAATAAAAGAGAACTTATTATTCTCTTTATCTCACACTTGAAAATCCTTTTATATTGAAAAATACATGTCCAATAATATTACTCGAATACCTCACTTACTTCTATAATTCATACCTTGGGCATAAGGTAATTTAGGAAAGCCTTTTGGCTCAAATAAAATGAAGTCACCAGATTTTGAGGTAACGTCTTCTCTCAAGTTCATTTCCATTATTTTCCCTCTCCACTTAATTTTATCTTATTATTATTTTATTAAATAAAAAATAAATTATTATTAGTATACTAGGATGTTTTTATGATAAGTGATCAAACTACACTTACACACACCTCCATCTAATGGATACGAACATAATATTTCTGTGTATGAGGAATTAATGCCTCACGGAACGAAGATTGTTCAATTTTCTCCTACCAAATTTGATGGAGTCCATTATGATGAGAATGTATTTATATATGGTATATATTATATTTATATTATCCCTATTCTTCTATAATTTATATATACAACATACCTTTATGCTTTCCGTAATGTGTAAATTTGATAATTTCATTTGAGGAAGTGTGGACTACCACCCCTTCAAAGTGATATGACTCATTTATGCCACACAGGGAATGTATAAAGGATAGTTTTATTAATTCTATGATACATAAATGAAATAAGTATAATATCTTTATTATAATATAAATTTATATAATTTAGTTTTTATTCATTTAATATAACAATGAAACGAAAGTAGCTTTCATGTGTACGTACGACCTACAATTTCTATGAATGGTGAATTTTATTTATTATCTAGAAATGTTATGGAATATTCTAAAATATATATATTATGTATATATATGAAATATAAATCATGAATAATATTCTGTATATAATTTAATTATGACCACATGGATAATTTGTAACAAAACAAGTTTATTTTTGACTCAAATACCAAACATTGACAAAACATCTTTTATAAACTCAAATAATTATCTAATTTATATAACATGGTAATAAGTGATATAAATGAATAATAAAATCTAAAAAGGTTCTAAATCAATAATAGATTAACCTATATTTTTTATTTCTAAAATTAAAGAATAAATGGGAGAAGTCAGATTCAAGGTAAGGGAAATCTTAACTCAATCTCCATTCATTGAGTTTAATTTCCAAGTCATTGGTATTTCTTATTTCATGAAGAACTGTGAAAGACCTCATATTGTCTTACACTGAATACCCACTTATATTGGGTGTATTTATATTTTTCAAACATGATTATTTCATTTATTTATCCTTAATATAATGATATGATATTCATAAGGGATTCTATATCAATTTTTATTTCATTTAGAGTTATTTGTAGGTATTCACCAATTCACTTTTATGTTGTATGTACTTCCCTTTGAAATATTATATCATGGGTCTCCTTATTCTGATGATCTTATAAGTTTTTCTATTGTTTTTCTCTAATTAATTTTATTAATTTATTTTCTCAAGTGGTAAGGGACTCTTTAACTAAAACATCATTTTAAATGTTTACATATTTATTGTTATAAATGATTCTAATTATTGTCCATGTGTTCAAAATGGTTTTAATTATTTACTTATATAGACATTAATATTTTAAAATGTTAAATCCTTTAAAAGTTTTGAAGTGGTATGAGACACATTGATCCCAAAATGTTCATTTTAAATGTTTTAAATGTGTGTTTTTTAAATGGATTGATTATATCAATATCATGAATTTATGAATTATTATTGAAATGTGGAAATGTTATTTTTCTTTTATTGTTTTTCATGTGTTATGATTATGTTATGGTTCTTGGGAAATGATTATGTATATGGGTGGTAATGTGATAAACTGAGGGTGGGTGAGCCCATGATATCTCACCAATGTATTGGGTAACGTGATAGAGGTAAATGAAAAAGTTTAGCCTAAGAGGTTTAGGGAGTATACTTTGATGGGTATTCCAAACATAATAGTGAAGGTTACACCCTATGTTGTTGTGAAATCTACAATGTAATATGACATGGATTCCACATGTTACCTTTATTGTTTTATGATTTCTATGACGTTTTCTATGAATCTTTTGATTACATGATGTAAGATAAATAGTTTATGTTCTATAGGTGAAAAGTATGATTTTGTGAAAATGTTTTCATGGGTTTTAAATATTCATGGACTAACCGTTTTATGACTTATTTTATATTTATTAGTAAGATTTTTATCCTCATCCCATGTTTTTGAAATATTTTCCATATGGTATAAGGATGTGTAAGAGAATGAAAGAAGTCCAAAATACATTTATCAAGAAAAAGAAGTCATGTTTTATTTTATACTATTTCAATTTATGAAAAAATAAATAGAGTATATTTAATTTCTTTTAATTTTTGGGTTGTTATGTAATAGTTATGGGCTAATTATTTAAAACTCTAAACAGAAAAATATCCTCAGTTTTATTTATTAACTTAAATCAAGATTAAGTAATGTTTAAGGCTGGGGCCGTATAGTGTACGAGTCCATTGATATTAGATGAAGTTTTAGGTTGTGTGGTGAATGTTTTTGTGGGAATAGTTGTTTTTGGGGATATGTGAGATAATATATTCCATTATATTATTAGAAGAGTCATCAATGATGGATTGAGGTACTGTGATACAATCAATTTTTGTTATTTCATTGACTGAGAATATATGATACATGAGAATTATGTTCTAAACCATTGATTCAATTATCAAGTAGTGGTGTAAGGGTGTCCATAAGGCGGGGAGTTCACCATTTTCCATTGGAGGTTGTGATACTAACTATAAGTTGATTATGTAATGGAGATAATGTAATTTTTAGTAAGGTATAAATGTGTGGAGGTTAATGTTTCATGATAGAAATAAAGCATTAGTGGGGTTTCCAAGTATAGTGATTATATGTTATAATGGATAGGGTTGTTGGGATCATTTTCTTTCATTACATTAGTGAATGTTCACATATCGAAAGTACACTTTTCAGGATTTCACTTCTTCTTTATCAGGAAATCAGTGGTAATAACATTATCATATGGGTTAGACCACGATATGTTTATAAACACCCAATGAATATTGTGTATATTGTTTTTGAAATGGTGGAAATTTTCCCAACTGGGATGGTTGATTTAGTGGAATCCTTTATGGAATGATGAATTCTATGGATGGATGACTACAAATTTCAGTGATTAGTGTTTCCAATTTGACTAGATAAGAACATCTATAAAATACTGTTAGACTAGATGATGAGGTGGTTATCTGAAGTATCATATTTTACTAAATTACAATAAGTATAACACTACTTTTTAAGAATCAATTTATATCATTTAGTAATTTAAATGAGTTTACACTATTTACCATCGATGTTGGACAAAATTTTGAACCCTATTAAATTAGTGTCATTTCATTCCTATTATTTAATGCATGATTGTGTGTCTGGGTGTGTGATTCATCTTTGGAATGGTTATAAGGGTGATAATAGACTTCCTAATTATTTTTCTCTAAGAATGAGTGGGAATCTCTAGTAGTTTAATATTTCATTATGGTGAGATACTTGTAAATATGATCTTTAGGAGAACTCAAGGTTCAAAAAAATAGAATTTTATAACACCATTTACGAATGTGTCTTCTTCCCCTAATAATTAGTATCACATGGTACTTTAGATTTCACAAAATCAAAACATAAGTTAACTTTATCACTTTTCATATATTGCTATTGATTTTTTTGGACATAATGTCCTCATATGATATATGAAATTTTGAAGGAATAGATTAGACTATTTAGTCAAATAGAGAAGGCTTTCATGTTTTTAAGACAAAGATAGAGGTCTATGTCATCCAAAAGGATATCAATACTCTATTGGGCCCGAAACCCAAAATGATAGAGAAAGCTTAATTGGAAATGTTTTATAGAAACTCATTTGGATTTTTAATGATGAAATTGGAATGAAAGTATCCCTTAAATATCTAGGATAAGAAGGTCACTTATGTAATTATGGATCACCTGGTATGTATGTATTAAAAACCAACAACTTTTAAAAAAGTGTTCCCAATGATTAATTCATTTATATTGAGTATATCAGAAGGGGGATCATAAATAGATCTTGTGATTGATTTCAACATGAAATAAATTCATCTTGAGTTATTGAATGTGAATTTTTCTGAGGATGTGTGGGAAGTATTACTAATTTTAAATTTACATGAATCTTTGTATGGTATGGTTATTTTGGTATGAATATCCTATAGAAAATTTTATCTTTTGTTTAAATACTTATATGATTTGATCCTATTTTATGAGATAAGGAGTAGTAATCTTTAATAATGTTATGGTGACCCTTTGAATACTACTTTGGGGGAATTCTCAACTCATTGGATGAACATGTAAAATTAGAATAAAGTAACCAAGAGAAGATTCATGGGAAGTTCATTGGTTAAGTGCATACCTAATAGAATTTCTGTAAGGATGGAAATCTTTAGAGGGACTATATCAATCATAATGGGAATACATATTAATTACTACCAGATGTTAAAATATATAAACATAATAGATGATGGTAGTGATCTACTACAAACTATTTGTTACAGATAGAGTCATGGGTAGTTGACACTGGTGCATCTCTGACTCATTGTTTGATCATATAAGAATGAAAAAATATATATCTATAAGAATCAAAGAATTTCATAAGGAAAACAATGAATCATTGAAAGTCATTAGAAGGGTACATATAAATATCTAGATGTAGAATGAGATTATTCATCAATTGAAAGGACATTGAGACATTATATGTCTTAGGAGGAATATCATTTGAGTGGGGGTAGATAGATATTGAATGATTTTTCAATTCATTCAATAATGTGGTTTTGAGAATGATAGAGGGAACAATGGTTGGGGAATAAGGTGTAACCGGTAGACCCTTGTATCTGACTAGAAGTACAAATGGGTGTAAAATGGTCAAAATGTCATCCTCTTAAAATATAGAGGTATTGAATTGTTAAATTCCTCACCTATTTGAGAATAACATGATGGTTTTAGCTAGGAATTGAATTATAATTTTTGATTATATAACTATTTGAAGTTGTGAGCATTGAGTGTTTGGAAATAAAATGAAGGTTTTATTCAATCTGAATGGATTGAAGAAAAAATACCTCAAACCAGAACTTTTTCATATAGATATATAGGGACCTATATCAGTTCAATCAGACCAAGGATCCATGATTGATTGTTAGAATCCATTTTTATTCCATGAGAAGGTATGTTTTATTTTCTTAAAATTAAACTAGACGTTTTTATGCCTTTGTGTAGTGAAAATCCTTGTTGGAATTTGATTTTCGTTGTAAATTGAAGTGTTTATGGTATGATATTATTGGTTGGTATAATGGTAGAAACTTCGAAAAAAATTATCAAACGAAGTGGATCATGTTTGGGATAATTTTACATGGAACTCCACATCATAATGGATTAGTTGGGAAGATGAATTGGACATAAATTGAGAAGTCCAGATACAAGTGTGTTCACTCTAGTATGAACAAGTCCATATGATAGAAATAAATTTATCTGGTAGTATAAATTTTTGGATAGAAATCCTTCCTCTGTGGAATAAATTTTTTTTATCTTAATAATTTTTGTTCAACAAGCTACTAGAAGTTTCACACCTCATATTATTCAGTTGAAATTACTATACTAATATTTATATTAAGGATAATAATAAGATTGAGGAAAATTTCTAAATATATATTTTACATAGGCTATGGAAATAAATATTTTAGATACTAACATTGGATTTATTTTTAATGGAAAATAATTATAAGTCAAGATATTATCATCAATGAGAAGATCGTATAGAAGTATCAAAAATTTTCTAAAAGAAAAGTTGAAGAGAAGATGAAAACTAATGAATATATAATACTATAGATGAATCAAATATAAATTCAATGAAATGAATGATATAAGATGTTAGGAAGAATTCATAAAATTTTAATCCAATGTAAAATATTCCATAATTCTTTTGAGTTGTAGACGTCTAAGGAAAATATATTGTATAATAACAATTGGAATTCAAAGAAAGAAAAGTTGAAGTACTAGAATTTTATATTCTAGTGAATGTAGAAACATATTTGAGAATATCATCAAGATTCAAAGGACTATCCCAATACTATGGTGTTTATAGAAACTCAATCATTTTAAAATATGTTGGAGAACCCAAATTTCAAGAAAAGGTTGAAACTCTTATTTACTCAAATTATTCAATGTGATGCATAGAGTAAGAGTTTAATTATTTACGGATTAATAAAAATTTGGAGTTAACTAATCTAATGGATGGGAAATGAGAACTTGAGAATACATATATTTACCAAATGAATAAAAAATATGACGGAATAATATGATATAAGGCATTGTTGGCTGTTAAAGGATTCCAATAAAAGGAATGAATTGATTACTCTGAAAATTTGTAACTGGTGTTAAATCGAACTGTAATAATATCTATTTTAAGAAATTTATATCTGATTGGTTACACATGTAGTAGTTTGATATGATATCAACTATTCACCATGGGGATTTGTAAGAGGACATCTATTGATTCAACTCAATGGTTTAAAATACCATTAGAAGGAGGGGCTTTTTTTTCAACTGAACTGCTATCTATATGGAGGTAAATAAGAACATCTATAGTAGAACTTGATGTTTGATGATTTCATAAATTAAGATTGTTTATCATGGAGAGATGATTATCAATGTCACCATTGGGATCCTTGGAATAATAGAACATATATTATTCTCTTTAATTATGTTAATTATATTATATTGGTACTATTATAAATTCATCTTATTAAAAAGATAAAGAGTAAGTTTTTTAGAAGATTTTAAATGAAGGATGTTTGTAATGATAAGAAAATCTTGTGTATGGGGATATAGAGAGGTAAAAAAATACATTAATATAATTTTATACCAAAAGTATTATTTCTAGAAGATTATTTAATGGTTTCAAATGACTAGTGATAACTATATCGGGACCCCACATAGGAAACTTAAAATTGTCTAATTAATAGAAATATTAAATGGAATTTTATTTTCAGTACATGGTGAAAGAACCGTATGGTTTATTTTTCATAATTTTAATGTATGTGATGATATATACATGATATGAAACTATATTTGGAGTGAGACTATTATTTCATTTCATGTCAAAGATATTGGAGAATTACTATGATCATGTGATGTGGTTTACCAGATAAATTAAACTATTGGTTGATAAAAAATTATTCTGTACACAATATAAACTTATTCTAAGGTTTTTTATGTTTATTATGCTAGTTATTTCACCACAAAAAATGTGTTTTTTACCTTTAGTGGAACAACAACCAACTATATTCCATATTTAGAGATGAAGGTAACTTATTTTAACAAATAAAGAATAATTTTTTATTAGTGTAGAAGCTGGGAAGGAGTTCATACTATTAATTAAATTTCTATAAATACATAGAGAAGAATTTTATAGTGGAACTATATTCCATAATAGTCAATTTTTTATAAGCCTCCCCAGTAATCTGGTATTTCAGGAAATAATGAATCATATTTTCATGAAATTCCATTTCATTTTAAATCTATTTAAAACAAGGTGTTTGAGAATTTTAAGATATAAAAGAATAAAAACAAGTCTTCAATGTTTATAAAAGTACAATTCAATGAAATTTATAGGTATTGTTTTACCTCTATGGGACACAACAAAATAAGAGGACAATGGATAACACAATTATTAACACAAAAGTGAGAGTTGGTTTTATCAAAGTGTTGATGGATGTTGTTGAGGCTCCTTATAAAATTCTATTGTCGGGATTTTGAAAAATAATCATGTTACCAAATGTTTTCTAATCAGATGTTCCATTTATTATATTTAAATTTGGGCTTCTCAAGACATTGATAAAAGGAACTGCCTAATACATTCACGAAAATTTGATGTTCATAAACATCTAATGAATGTTATGCATGTTGATATTTATGAATTGTAAATTTATTACCGTAAGTTATGTATGATTCAATATGAGCCTCATTAGAATGGAGATTTCGATATATGGTTGACAAAAAATTTCAGAGGTTGGTATTAGATTTTGATGGAAAATAAATCTATTTAAACGAGGTGGGACTAGATATTAAGGTGGTTATATAAAATAATATATTGTACTGAATTAAAATAAAGTATAACATTGGCTCTCTATGATAAAATGTTTTTAATTTTTTTTCTTCATTAATTAATATTTTTTAGTTTTCTTGTCCCATGGATTTGGAAAGAAAATCTGAACCATGTAAAACATGAGTTATTTCATTCATATTTTTTGAATACTTCCTTGTGGGATTATGATTCTTATTTCATGTGGTGATTAGGCTACTTCTTTAATTCCAAAATATAGATATATATGATAGATATGGATGATCTATTAGTTTTAAATTTCACAATGTTGAACTATCAATGGATATGAAATTATAGTGAACTCTTGGGTCAAATAAATTGTATTGTGTATCGAAATTTCTTGGGGAATATCATTTACCAAGTTGGCTTGTGGAATGTGGATATCAGGTGTTTGGTTTAGTATAAAGAATGCTATTATAGTATTTTTTATGGGATCATTATATTGGATATAGGTGAGTTTCCACATGTCAAGCGATTCATTGTTTCAGTGGGACTAGTTAGTTTGTACTGAAGATGGAACATGGTTACTAGTGTGTGATGAGATCCATTGATATCTTATTTTATAGGACATATTATTTTATGTTTCATAGTTTTTTAAATTGAGATGGTGTTTGGGAATTTTAATCAAGGTCATTTTTGGGTGATTTTCGGGTCATTTAAATTAGGGGTTCTCCAGTGCATGTGGAGAGAGGGAAATATTTTTTTGGTGGGGAAACATAGAAAGAATATAGGTTTGTGTTCCAACCATAAAATTTCACTGAGTTTTAGATTAAAATATTTTTTAGGAATTTATGTATTTCATTATGCCTTCATTTGTTAATGAATTTGTATTGTGTGATGATAATACACATCGGTATGTGTTGCCAATTATTTTTAGGTGAAACCAGCCAAAGGGGAACCAATGATTTCCAATGTAATTGTAAGTGGTGATGGGATAAATTCATTAAACATGTCATTGGATCATAGGAAAGCATTATTTTAGGAGATACCAATGGTGGAGAGAAACATGGATTGGATTTTATCTTCATGTGTGGGGTCTTATTGTGGGGAACATGATAAGAATCATTATAAATAGGGTGATCACACTGAGGAGTCTCAGGCTAGACATATGTGGTAAACTCCATATTAGTGTTACTATAGGTGTAAAGTGTGTAAACTATTATTCATTTAATAATTTCTATGTGTGTGGAGTGAAATAGTGCAAGTGAATTTGGAATTCTACGATGGAATGTGGGACGTATTTGGTTTTTTGGAAAATGGGATAGATTGGGATCAATGGAGGGAGGACCAACATAGATTCTTGGGAATAAGAATCATTGTGGTGGGAATTTTGTAATGACCAATGAATTTTAGGGTTGTTATATTTTTAATGAATATTTATTTTTGATATTGATAAATGTTCATTTTAAGAATTGGGTCTCTGATCGAGAATCCGAGAATTTGGAATTCTCCAGAAAATGGGTTTTAGATAAACAACGAGGTTCGAATAACCATTTGAGTTCTCTTGTGAGTGGAAGAGAACGTTCATGTGTCCCTTCATATAAAATTTCAATATTATTTATTAACCATGGGATAACCCTTGTGTATGTATTGTGGTGTTAATGGTTGATGAATACCACCATACAATTTGAGTTGGCTTTAACATATTGAAGAAAAGAAGTTATAGATCCACCCTTTCATTTGGAGTTCAGTTATTCCACATTTAAGGATTCCACACCACAATGTGACCATGTTGGGAGGCCACCCAATATCCCTAGAAGGTTTCTCTATAAACATATCTTAGTATAAAGGTGTTGGGATACCCCTAGGTTCGGTGGAATAATAGATTCGTACTCTATTCCAAAACCTAAACCATTGTGCCACAAAGATGTATTGGGTGATTTTATTATGTTGTGACCCCTATGTCCATGTAAAAATTCTTACCCTACATAATTTTATATAAATCAGGGTAATTATTGAAATTTACCAAAAGGCCATATTTTACTTTTTAGGGAAATGATATGTCAATAGAGAGCCATTCAGTCATCTCTCCCCCTTGACTTTTCCCAGTCGATCCCCCATGTTGGGAGGATTTTCTAGGTAGGTATCATTGGGAAATTTAGGTAATATTTCCATTAATTCGATTATTTGAATCTATTACCACATCCCTCCAATTTTAGTGCATTTATTTTTGGGTTTGTGTGAAAATTTCATCAAGTAATCATGAAATCGCATTGATATGATTAGGATTTTGTGAAATATGGATGAAAGAGGACCCTAGGATATTAACACCAACATTATTTCACAGTTTTAGTTAACAAAATCTACAACCCTAATTTTTTTGTATTTAAGAACTAATTGAAAATTTTTAAATGTTTTTTGGTACCTCGTGATAAGTCATTTTTCCATGATGGTTTTAGGGATATACCATGAACATTATATGTAAGGTTATTCATGATTGAAATGATGTGATAATGTATGGTGATAATTTAAATGATTATTCCACACTAGATTAAATTTAGAAAATAATTATAATTTATTATGATTTACTATTTTTATGTTGTGTTATGAGATATATTGTTGAGAATGTGGATGAGATTGGTCATGGATCAACATATCTGGGAGAGGGGTTAACTCCATCTATGAGGTAGGTGGACTCTATGATACAATTTTAATTGTCTATTTATGCATGATAATACATTCCTACATACTGAAAGAGGTTATAAGTACCCATTTTATTGCTAACAGTTCTCTGATTAGAAGAGATAGGATGGATTCATGCATCTTATAACAGTAATAGTTGTTCCATAGTAGACCGATAAACTCAGTTCACCTTGAAACTATTTCTCAAATGTAAGAGGGTGGTGGTCAAGCTAACATACGACAATGGGTAGGCCTCCATGTAAGAGGGATGATGTGGGTTTTCTTTATTTTGGTTAATAGGGATAGTACATATGTAGTGAGGCTAGAGGCTATGTGATGATGGGTGATATAGTCATATATCTCAGGTGTGATAAGAAACTACCACCCCAAGGTTGTATGAGAGTTTTGGTGTGCGAGACATGTAAGGTAAATCCATTGGGACTTTTCGTTCATAGTGGATATGGGTTTTTATATGAGTGTTATATTAATAGGTATATCTTAGAAAATGAGATATGATAACTTGATGTGAGTTGTGGGAATTTAGTATAAAATTTTAATTGGGATTCCAAGGGGGGTTTTCATAGAAATTGGGCATCTCAGGTCAAGGCTATTGTTGACCAATGCATTCAATATACAGATTCATTGAGGGATGATAAGCATGATTTTTTTTTTCAATTTCAATGTGTATAAGGGGATAGGTCTCGAGTAACAAGTTTTCTAGGATAAACGAGGGATTTTCATGATGAGAAGTCATCCATGTGTGATGATACATATTTGAGTCATTAATATGCAATAAACCAAGTTTATGAGAGGGAACATAATGATCGGCTCTTCCAGGAGACTGATGAAATTTTATAGGTTTTCATGGGTTATAATAAGTCACAATCATCATGATTTTTGGACTAATATTTGAGTGAGTTGGATTGGGTCTTGATAGTATAATTCCCCGGGAGATAGGGTTAGGTTATTTTATGACATTAGGAAAAGAAGATAGACCATACAATGTGTTATAAGTGAGTGGGTTGTGATTTTAACATAATATCATACCATTTCTCTTTCGGTAGTGTTTTGGGTAGTTGGATGATAATTAACCTTATTCTATATGTATGAGGTAAGATAATGTTTTTTGCAGAATTATACGATTTGAATATAGATTTCAATCATGAAACTAATGTAGGTATAGTCAAGGAATATTGTTTCCTATTTAGAATAAGGTTTCCTGAAGGTTTTGTAAACCTCATTATGTTTCATGGTGGAGTGATTAGTAGAGGATGAATCATCAGGAATGTTTACTATTTATTTTTTTTTTCTTATGGACACAGACACATAAGACAACATATACTTGGGGTTCTGGATATCAAACATCCAATTTTATTATCACACATTCATTAGTACTAGATTGTTCATGAAGACATAATTGTTTCCATTCATGTTGAGGATAGAGTGTGAAATGAATTGGGTTGTAGTAGTTAAAGGTAATTGGAGAGTATTTTGGTGGGGTGGTTTTCATGACTTTACTTCCCAAGGCCATGATCCAATTCATCTAACACCATGGGTATCCTATAATAAAATGGTGGTATCTCTAGAACAATAGAGGCTATTAACCACTAGGGTCACTTATAGACTATGTTAATTCCCCTCCATCCAACACATGTCCTTTTAATGTGATTTTCCTCACTCACACACACCATGGGAAACGTACCAGGATGTCACCCATCATAACATTAATCTAGGTTGAGCTCTCTTAGTTATGAAATTCAAATCATCCAGGATCATGGATAGAAAGGTGTACCTTGTTTCAAAAGGTTGTAACATTTAGTATTTATATTTATCTTTTCCAATGAAATTAAACTCCCCCACCTTTAAAGAATAATTCCCTTATTGTGGATGCCAATCCTGAAACCTAGGAAGTTCAACTAAATTTTCAAGTAGGGATTAGATCTAATTCAATTTTTTAGACCCAAACTCCTTCGGATATAAAAATTATCATACAAACACATATGTATCATATAATTCATTGGTATCCTTCACAACACACCAATGGATATTACCCACTAGGGTCACAAATCAGAACAACTATTATCCACATAAGAAAACACATGTTCTTTTACTGTGCTTTCTCTTCATTCACACCAACCTTGAGAAACCTCCCAGGAGGACACCAATCCTGAAACTACTATAGGATATTCCATATAAAAAATATTAGTTCTAATAAGTCATGCTTCTAGAAATAAAGATAAAACATTGAGGCATGGGTGCTATCCTTTAGTCTTCAATGTTCACTTCTCCATAGGTGTAACAGTGGTCCGGGTATGACAGTAGTGAATTTTGTGTATATTGTTTTCTTTTATTTATGTTTTATATGTGAGTTTCCTTATAAAATATTAGTGATTGATTGATTTTACAATTTTACATCTATATGTAAACACATTATTTGTTATATAATTGAGTTTTTTTAATATACCGACTCTTATTTTATACTATTGATGTTTTCTTCCATTATTGTTGGACTCTAATTTGAGGGAATAATATCAATATTTTTTGGGTTATTAACTCACTATAGATTAAATGAATATAATATTTTGGGAGGCACAATAATGATAATGTATTGAACTAGGCCTATGCCACTTTTGAGTAGTATTTACACCTTGCATTCAATATTGCACCACAACGTGGCCAGAAGGGTCACTCAATGATTTCCTAAGGTGTATGATCTCAAATCATCCTGGGAGATGGGTTCCAAGAAAATACAAGGAGAACATGTTATATGGTATTACCATAAATATGTTTTACTATAATATTTTCAAGGTTACATAGGGATAGATGACATAGATAGATTTAATAAAAAAAATTAATAAAGAGATTTAATATTAAACTACGAAAATAAATTGTTTTGTTCCTAATTTTCATATAATAATAATTCATTACCTTTAATCTTTTATTTCGATATCCTCCATTTGATCTATTTTTCACTTATAAATGATTTGATGGTCTATCTATTGTAGTGGGTTCCTCGCATTGATTCCATGTAAATTATTGGATTTATTCCCTTTTTTTGGTTTTCCCAACTATTTTTGTATAAACAGCATTTTAGAGCATGTTTGTATGATTTCTAAATTTTAGATGAATGGGGATAAATATAGATATGATATTTTATTACTGTACTAAAATAATCCTATGTTAGGTGGTAAATTTTATATTTCACCATATTCCAAATTATTGTATGTGACATGAAATAACATGTCTTGGTTCCCGTGTTCTCAGTTTCTATGAACTGATTGGGTGAGTATTTATGTGTTTGGTAGGATATTATTGAGACTATTTAATATGAATCAATTTATTTGGGAATATTTTAGTGATCTTGGATATTTTGAAGGGCTATGACACCAAGGGGACCAAATACAATTTGGGTCTGACGAGCCCCTCCATGAATTCAAATACTAGAGTAAGTATATAATCTAAATTTTATAGGTAAAATAAGATGGCTTAAGGATTATAAAGTGATAGGGTCCTTTATAAAAGTTTTTAGCATGTTAGGTGTGGGGTATGTTTTATGAAAATATATTTCTGTGTTCCTTATATATCTAAAACCCTTGTTAGTGGTTGATTATTTGATATATTTTAGGAATAAAAAATTCCCTTTCCTTGGTGAGTACTTATAATGGCATGTGATTCCTTCAAGAAGTGAGACCTCTACAAGTGAAATCTTGAAAACCACCTAATATCTTATGGTTATAGTGGATTTAATGTATGATGAGTGTCATAATAGCCAAATATTATCTAGTTTATAATCATTCATTTTATTCAAGTGTGCGGGAATGACGTGATGAGTTTCTAATGGTATTAGGGTTTAGGTGACTCCCTTTGGGGATGTTTTACATGAGTGTAGATGAGTGTGATAAGTGAGATTAGTTGAAGAATGATGTAAGATTGTGGGACTAGAGAATCCAAAGGGATGTTTTTAGTTGAACGAATTTTTGTGATGGATAAGTTTAGTGTGCTAAGTTATGGAATGTGACGATGAACCCTTTTATAGGTTATTTTATGGTATTGTGTATTGAAGTGACATGATGGGGTCTAAGTAGAGATTTTTATTTTTCTCATCTCTTCATTTGTGTACCCTAAATCTTACGCAATGATTGATGATGAGACCATAAAGATAACATATCCATTACTGAGATGGTGCTGGATTGACCCTACTTTGAGTGAGAATGTATTGATGAGTATTTCATATTGGACCCAACCTTGAGTGGGGAGGTAGTTGTCCGAATATAGATGTGTGGGCGCACATCAATGGGATGGTGTTTTAGGGACTTCATTTTGGGTTAATGTATTATTCATGGATGTGATATAATATTATAAGTGATTTGTAACCAGACTGGACGTAAAGCCCCATCTTGATTGAGAATTTTTTTAGGGACTGCCTCGAGTGATATTTTATTTGTCTAGGTTGTAACATTATATAGAATGTGGAAATGTGTGGATGTTTTAGTGATACTAAAACCAAACGATAGGGTAGTAGTCGATTTAATGGAGCATGAGATGTTTAATGATTTGAGATTATATACGTGATCATAAAGTGATGTGGGATTAAAACATAAGTGAGAAAATATTGGTCAAGAATCTATTGATGGTTTGATGCCTGAGTGGTGGGACTAGGGCCTAATTGAATTTTAGGATGATTTCGTTCACTATAATTAGAAAGAACATATTAGGTTAGGTGTTTTGGTGTCCCATGTTTGCTGTCATGGTGGCTCGGTTATCACAAAAAATGACCCGATAAAAAGTATGTTTTTGTTAATTTTTAATTTATACAAACAAATAATTTTTCTTTATATTAGGTTAATCCCATTGGTGGTTACCTACTAAGATATATTTCTCACACCCACCAAAGTTATCCTTATACATGTGAAGATATTCATTTTTTAGTTCTTACTGATATAGTGTGCAAGAGATCTATAAAGAATAACCAGATGTGGTCTTTGGAGACCTATCTAAAGATGGTATTGGGATATATTAGATTCTATCATATATTTGTTTTCAATTTACTTTTTTTTATTTGATCTACCCGTCATGGGATCCTTGGGATGTATGTTTTATACTAAGCACGATATCATTATATTATACCATCCCAATGTTTTGTATTTTTTTATGGTTATAAATTTTAAGTAAATATATCATATTTATATGACTTTAAATTAAATAAGTTATTTATATTTTAACATATGTAATGAAATAGAGAGTATATTCTAGCCATGTTAATTGAATACTGTCACCACTACATGACAACCTATATCATATTGGAGTAGTGAACATGGTGATGTGGTGCTTCATCTAGTGTATTCTATAAGAGATTATAGTTGGGGAATTACAATCTATCCAAGATAAAATCAAAGAATAATAAATGGATTATTATGCTCTTCAAGATAATGTTATAGAAAACAAGAAAATATTAATTCATGAATTAAAAAATAAGAAATATGGGGTACTCCATTTTTTAACAATTATATGTGTCCCATTTATAACAGAGATAAAGGCAGAGCTAGTAGAAAATGCATATATCTCTTCTTTCTTTATCAAACGTAGAAGTACCAAGATGTGTAGATATATTTCAGGGAAATTTGAGTCAGATTACATAAATTATAAGAAGACAATAGTGTACACAACAATATGCTTTTTATTTTAAAATTATGAGGCACAAAATCAAAAAATTATGAGGATGATTGAAAGATTATTCATAACAAAATAGATATATGGAACATCACTATAGGATATTTCATTGGTCTTACATAGTCAAATCAAGGAAATAATGATATATGGGTTATAGTGGATTTACATATAATGATTTATCACTTCTTAACTACTAAAAAATATTTCTTACTAGATAAACTGTCCATGATATATGTCATGTATGTACCGAGTATCCATGGGGTACCACACTCAATCATATCTGATAAACATCAAGTGTTCACCTCCTTATTCTAGAAGATACTTGTAATACCTAGAGACTTTATAATATATTCATATATAAATATATTTAATTTTGTTTCTTGATTTATTTTTATTCAAAACCATGTTAAGTTTACGATACACACAACAATGAGTTGTCATGCATTACATGCAAGGCCCAGTTTTACCAAAAGATAGTATATTAATAAAATATTATTATTTGATATGATTTATAACCTAGTCTTTAAATTATAGGTTATGAGTAGTATTAATAATATTTTTAATTTTATATATTCTATATAATTTAAACATTCACTTTATGTGTTTCTAATTCATAATATTAGACCAAATTCAATTTTTTGTTGGATAAAATTATAATTTTTCAAAAAATGTTGTTTTTCCACCTTTTGATGGTGCACCCATTTTAAATCCAATATTCTAATCTTTTATATATTAAAATTTACACAAAACATCCTTTTTTAGGAAGGACATTAAAATTTAGTTTTGATATTTTTTGTGTTTTTATGATAACATTTATATTTTTGACAAAGAGTGAAAAATATTAAATTTTAATTTAATTTTTTTAATCAAAATAAATTATAGTGTTAAATTATAAAATTTAATGGTTTAAATGTGTAGTTAGATTATATTATTATCATTTAATATAATTTAGGGCATTTTAAATACTTTCACATTAAAATTAGATATAAACACATGTCAATCTTTTAATGGTTTTTACTTATGAAAACCCCATTTTCTCAATTTCATAATGGGGATTAATTTTAAATTAATTATTGAAACATAGGTATTTTAAATTTTTAAAAATGTATTCCATATATGGAATTTGTGGGTCCAAACTATCTTAATAGGATACTTTTATTTTTGGGAATTATGAATAGTAACTTTAATAATTTATTTATTATCAGGGTTAAGGATAAATCAGGTAATTAAAAGTAAAATTAATACTATAAATTATCTTGGCACCTATAAAAATCCTATGGGATGAAACAATTATACCATTATAATCTATGGTTCTAAATTTAATCACTTAATGGCTACTTTCCCATGAATATGTCATTAATATTATTAAAATCAATAAATGTGACAAAATGTAAAAATCTCATTTTATATAAGTATATTAATTTTAATATAAGGATAAACATGAGATAACAACGACTATAGGAATTATTTAAAAAGATAAAATAATTAAATAAATAATATAAATTTACATATAATTTTTAGAGATTATTTATGAAAAGAAATAAAATTTTAATAAATTATGTTTTTACATGAATTTTATAGTTTAATATGACATGTTAATGGTATATTAAATGTTTTGGATGAATGTTATCTTCGATATGGTTTTTATTTAAAGTCAAATAATTGAATAGTGTCAAAATTGACAGTATTGATATTTTATAAAAAAACATTTTATTAAATTATTTAAAAATAATAAAAATCTATAAAAATTAAAAAAAAAATATTATAAGGTCTAAAATATCATAATGTGTCCAATTATAGATAATTTAAAACACATAATTAAATATTAATAACCATTTAATATTTAAAATTTTATTACCAAAATTAAAATTATACAGATTAAATAAGAATAAATCTAAATGACAAGGTTTAAAATAAAATCAAAACATGTATAAATTTTATTAGATGAGATTATTTCTAACCATAATCATATTATCTTCTAAATAATCCACTTTAGAGAAATTTGAATTTAAAAAATATTTTATATTAATTTAATAGTTTTTGTATTTCCAAAGGTACCCATCCCCTCTTATAAAAAAGAGAACCTCTCACTCTCTTTGAATCACACTTCTAAAGCCCTTTGGATCAGCCAAACCCTGACCATTTCATCTCCCATCATCCTTTAATTCATCATAGATGCCACAATTTTGGAAGAAATCCATCATAAGGTGTCCTTTTGTGCATACCAAAAGAAGATACCCAAAAAAGAGGTAATTGTTTTATCACCTCCTTCAAAGATATTTTATTCTTCTACTTTCACATTCTATTATTTAACCATATAAAATTAATAAATAAGATATTATACATATAATTATATGCTATTATAATTATGGTGCAACCATATTCCTCATTTTACCTGTCATACAAATAACAATTTCACTATGTGTCTGTACGTATGACGTACCGTCTCCACATCATTGTGTAATTTTTTATTCAAAAATATTTTAACAGTACAAATATAATGATTATTATAATAGATATAAATTATTAAAATAACATGATAATTATTCTGAATAACTAATATACCTTACAATTCAATACCATTTGACCATCAAGGGAATGATACTGTCGTACGTGCGTATATACGACCTACCCTCTCCATGAGGCAGTGAGATTCATTATTCATGTTAAAAATTAAATAATGATTATCAAATTTATAAGATGAGTATAAATAATAATTATGGACCTAAATTCATTCTTTACATGAATATAATACAACCTATTCATAATAATCATTACTTACATGGCCAATCATGAATGTGGAAACGAAGCAGTTAACACCTGAAATAATGGTAATATTGAAACACAATTAAAAAAATGATATAATAGGATCTTAAATAATATCATATATATGTATCTGGTTATGGTATTATTTAATAACATACTTCAACCCCTAAAATTGAGATTAACACACCCTCCATTAACAGAAAGTACATCGTAATATTTAATTTCACAATATCTTTATTATCTAAGATTGTTTATACATAAGAATATACTGGGACATTTTTAACATCCATGTCCATTTTTCTTAAAAAGTGTTTCAAAATTTTATTGACAGTTGTTGAAATACATTTTTACCTTGGTTTTAATTTTTATAATTTTTTGGAAAGGAATCTTTCCATCATTTTCCAAATGAGGTACTTTAAGACATTTTCGACAGATTTAAGAAAGAATGTTTTTTCTAAATTATACGGTGCAAGTGGCGATTTTATTCCATTATAATGCCTTAACATTTTGATGCATTCCTTACATGATTACAATGTTATTTTCAAAAGAAATGTTTTATTAAATAATTTTTTGGCTTTTATATTACATCAAATTAAAAATTGTTACTTCTTTCAAAGAGTTTAAATAAATTTATTAGAGGATTTTCCTCTATTTCCACATTCTTTGTTGGATTTTATTCTTGATTGAGGATTATTTATTATGATACAATCTTACATATTTTATTTAAGGTTTTATGATATGTTTGATGGTGGATGTGCTATTTTTATACCATTCAGGGATTATGGTTAATGTATTAACATTTTATATACTAGTCTTAATATGGATATTTACGTTATATTTCACCCTTTTCATATGAGAAATGAACTAGATTTTATATGTGACGAGACATGACTTCTATACACCCTTGATACATCTGTAGGTCTCATGTGACAATATATATATAGACGTTTCTGATTATTTGCCTATTTATTTTCATATATGGATTTGGTCAAGACCTTAAAAAAACTTTTAGATGTCTTTGCCGAGGCCTTGATATTATGTGTCAGATGTCTGACGTTATGAAGTCCATCATTAAGAGATTAGTTATTGATATTAAATTTGATTATTTGACTAGTATAATATCCATGTGAATGTTTAAATGGAATTATTTTATTTATTATTGACACATTATGTTCAAGTATATGTTTTAAAGGCTTGTGTTTCCATTTTATTATTTCCTTAAAGTTTATGGGTTTTTATGATAGCTTTCGCTATACTGGTTAACCTTAATGAGAATTTGAGCTCACCAATTTTGTGTGTTTTATTTTACCATGATTCAAAGAAGAGTTTTATGATTGATATATCAGGTTAAGATAAAATAATGATGGAGTTCTCGAAGAATGGACTATGTTAGATATTAGGTTTTTAATTATAAACAGTGGTTCATGTATGCAATTTATTTCCCAAGACTGTTAAACTAATCGGTCCTTTGGGAAATTATTCATTGTATCATGATAATGTTGTAAAAAAATGCACTGGATCTGGGCATCTGGGGTCGGGGCATTACAATTGTTATTAGAGGAATTTTATCAAAAACCATTGAAATTATATTTAGAAAACAATAATTAGGGATGATAACCCAAAGATTGACTTTGATGATAAGTATGGAGGAACATCCTAAAATTTTGGTAATATAGATATTATGTGGGTAGACTTATAAAATACATCCCTTTATAGATACTATAAGTGGACATGGTTCAAGAACAAATTTACATAGGATTAACAACTCCGACAAGGTGCTCTAGGCTTGAATCAGGGTAACCTGGTACATGACAATGAGCCTTACTGCGTACCTAGTTTTCCACTCTCAAGGTCTATGATAGGATAATTAAAATTTTTAATACAGACCATTACAAAGAATTTATGATTAAATATGTCTCCAAGGAAACGTTTTTTATAATTATGGACTAGATATGGATAAATTTTTAAATTTATAATAATTATTTTACTAGTTTAGCATTATGAATTATGATTTAGAACCAAATATACCATTTTACATTGTTTATAAATGGAACCTAGTAAAAGGAATGGAAAACACATCAATATAGGTAATCCATGTAGGGATTTACCTCCAATTAAATATAATTACAATAGAGATAGAGATACAACTAATTCCGAACAACTTATAACCATATTGGTAAAACTGACTAAGGTTATGAATAATAACCTCACTTTTTTGGAAAAACCTAATCCACAATGTGAAGTATGCATGTTAGACCACTTCATGATAAAACAACCGATAAAATTATATGAGACTACAATTACATTTGTAGATAAGAAATGAATAAGTTCCTTAGAGAAAATATTTCTTACTCTGATAAGTAATGAAAAAGAACAAGTTGTCATGGAAGTTTATCTTCTCTCAGGACATGTAGATTAACTATGGTTATTAATTCAAAACAAAAAGGAGTGTGAAAAAGTATCAAATATTTAATAGAGGGAGTATATAAAACATTTCATAGAAAAATAATTTCCCTATGAATAATGACCAGATATGGAGAGAAAATTTCTGAGTCTGGTGCATAAGGTGGATAAAAATGTTGCAAAGTATGGAGCTAACTTCACAAGGTTAGCAAGGTATTCTGAAAACTACATATGTAACCTAAGGTGTAATATTGGTCATTTCTTTAATGGGATAAAGAAATTTCTCCAAATGTAATTGGTCTCCCAAACATTCTTATTCAAAACAGATATAGTCTCATGTGCTATCAAGATAGAGAAATAATTTTATATGACTTATGATATTAAGAGAAAGTAAGAGATGAAGATAATGGTGAAGTAAGAGACAAATAATGGGATGAAGGGAAATAAGAAATTTACCACCTATTACAATTGTGAAAGTAAACACCCTAGTTCTTACTTAAAAGGAAAATGTGATTTTTTCAACTATAGTGAGAAAGACCATCAAGATCGTGATTGTAACGAAATAAAAGATGTTTAAAATGTGAAATTCTATAAAAATAATTTTATTTATTTATTATGAAATAAAAGGGGGAGGATGAAAAATGAAAGGCACCCACAGGGACAAAGAAAAACTAGAAAAGCCTATGGAGGTCTGAAATAATGTAACCAAAGGGCATCCCCCCATATGATATCCACACCCTCTAATTTTAAGAGATCCACATTTGAGACATAGTAGATGCTGGAGTTGGGCTCAGCCAAGGAGGCAAGGTGATCCACCACATTCTTCCTTTCATGCCACTTGTGAAGCACTTTGATGTTTTTATTGAGAAGCATAACCAAACACCTTCTAATGGTATATGATATTTACCTTGGGATGGAACCAATAATCTTTAGAGAATTATGTAGAATGAGGGAGTCTGTATCCACCATAGAGAGAATGATATTGGCATGTTGGAAAAGGGTGAGCCCAGTAAGAGTGGTCTTGTCTTCTACCTAGATGGATGATTCACTACTCAGATAGGCAATTAAGGATATAATGACCTTTCCTTTGGAGTCTCGAACAACCCCACCTCCATGGATGGTTCAAAAGTTACAGGAACCTTCAATGTTATGTTTCAAACCACAAGCTAGTGGAGTCCATCACAGCCAGAGGGGTCTTGTAACATAATTAGGCAGATGAGGATCTGGAACATTGAGAAGCTGGAACTACAAGGAAGGAGCATCCTTCCCTCCATTAAAGTGCTTGACCATATCTAGAATTAGGTTCCTAATACTCTCAATGATGGATCTACCTGAGGATTGCCCCCCCCCGCCCAAATCAGCTTGTTTGGAGCTTTCCAAAGACACTAGAAAGATGAATGGAGCACCAGAGTGCGGGCTATCTTCTTCACGCTAGATACACCCGATCCGTTGAACCATAACTCCATGAAGGAATCCTCAGATATAGAAGAAGTATAGAAAGTGTTTAATGGACCAAAATAATTCCATACCTCGTGTTCCCAGTGAATATCGAAAAAAATATGTGCCACAGTCTCTTCCCAATGGTTCTTGCGACAAAAACACCTAGAGGCCAAACTGATTCCACAACATTTGATATAGTTCTCTGAGGGTATATCATTGTTCCTAATCTGCCAGAGAAGGAAGTTAATATTCATTGGTAACTTTTTTCACCATAGGGTATTGTTCTAGTTGTCTGATGGAGGGTGTGCAGTTGAGACACACTAAAATTCCCTGGGATTTTTTTTCCGAGCTAGATGGAGTGAATACAAACCTTTCCGCCACATCAGTGACAATGATGAGATCAAAAAGAACCTTCTGATATTTATAAAGCACAAAAGAAATTAATTACATATGCATGGATGATTCCTTGAACAAAATATGAGGAATATAACACCCTGAAAAACCAATGGCAACCCCAACCGTGTTCTGGTACAAAAATGATTTGTTTCCATTGCCCACAATTCATCAGGTAAATGGTTGAATGACTGAAATAAGAGAGAATAAATTAGACCAGAAGGGTAACTCGGTGTGAGATCCTAGCGAGTCCCATGTACCATCAGACTTTCATGGCTTTCCCCCAAAGTGAGTTCTACTCAAGGACCCCCCATGAAAATTTTTTATTCATGAAATATATATTATCACTAAGGCTCCAAACATTGATGCCTCCTAGTTGAATTGGGTGGACCATTTTTTCCCTTGATTCCCAATGACATTTTACCTTCTTGAGATCATCCCCAATAAAGTTTGTTAAAATCTGATCGATCTTGGAAATAACTCCCTTGGGTGAATGGACTGATGATAACCCAGGAACATGAGTGTCCAACAAGACTCTATTCACTAAAGAAATCTGATCCCCAATGGAAAAGAACTTGTTCTTCCAATGGACACTCTATCAATGATTATACTCACCACATGGTTGAATTCCCTAATCCAGAGCCTGCCTGGGGAAATGGGAGCTCCTAGGTAGTCCATCGGAAAGTGACAACTCTACATGCCAAAGGAATTGCAGAGAGACAAGGCACATCTTGATGAACACATATTGTAGATGAAGATGTTTCTCTTGGAAGAATTGACAATATAACCAATCTATTGGAAGTAGGTCTCCAGAGATTTGGTAAAACCTCTAACTGATCATTTTCTAGAATTCATGAAAACTATGGTGTTGTATGCAAACATCAGGTGATTAATATAGAGGGATCTCAATCTCTTATGGTAGGGAAGAATCTCACAATTCGACACAGAAATGTTGATGAGCCGGCTCAGAACATCCAGGGCAAGGATGAAGAGGCATGGTGATAATGGATCCCCCTATCTAAGGCCATGAGAGGCCTTGAAGAAACCATGCATTTTACACATGTAGGATACCACATGCCATGGGGAACTAAAACACCTAAAGAAAATATTCATAGATCTATGAGAGAACCCCATAACTGCCAATACCAGGTCGATGAAGCTCCACTCGATCAAATCATACACCATGTTCATGTCAATTTTTATGACCATATTAGATCCATGAGTTATATTGTCGAGGCCCCTAAAGTGGTATTGAGCCAAGTAAATTTCACCTTCAATGCACCTGCCCTTCAAAAAACTGTGTTGTTCCAAGAAACCCCATTCCCAGAGGAGAGGCACAATCTTGGAGTTGATGATACTGGACAAAATTTTGTAAGGCATTTTGCACAAACTCATAGGTCTGAAGTGGAGGAGGGATGAAGGGTTCTTGTTCATGGGGATAGGAACCAGAGTTGTAGAAGGCGCAACCTGTGGTAGGCTCCCTCCCTTGAAAAAATAGGAATTTCCATAATGACATACTACTTAATGACATCCCATGAACCTCTATCGAATGAGCCCATGAACCTATCCATGCCTGGTGCACTTTCAGGAATAATTTTGAGAATATCCACATGAATCTATGCTTCCTCAGGGATGGAACCAAGCATGTCATTGATATGGGAAGAGAAGCCACTAGGAATGGCATCAAGGATGTCCTCATTCCTCACCAAATAGACAATAGGAATACATGGGTTAGGACCTTCCAGAAGGTCAGAAAAGAAGGTATGAGCACTAGCACCCACAACATCCTTGGCTGCCGAGGTGGTTTCATCATCCATCACAATTGAGGGGATTGAAGGAAATTTATGTTCTTAGATGGATTCATGAAAAAATCAATGTTTCCCTCTTACATTAATCATTTAATAATGGATTATTCATTTTCAATGCATTCTATCCCAAGAATGAGATCAGAGAAGGCATCCTTCTTCATAGATAATTCATTAAAAGCATGGTCATTCCCTTCCTCCACCATGATAGTTTCTAGTTTATTAACAAAAACTATAATCTCATCAAGTTCCTTCCGAATGGAGGAGGGAGAGCAGGACCATAACAAGATCTCCTTCTTCAACCGTCTTAGTTTATCATGCAAAACTATCCATAGATGACCTTGGAGAATATTTGCACAGACCTTACTAACCAGATGATGAAAACTATGGTATCGGATCCAGGTTTGATTGAATATGAACCTGGATAAATTATCTTGTCTCGAGGAAAGGAAAATTAGAAGAGGGGAATGGTCAAAAATCACACAAGCTAAATGATCAACCTCAGAATCATTGAACTTAGATATGGCCTTAATGTTAGCGAGAAAACGATCAATGTGACACCAAGATCTCCAGTTTCCCTTTTGGTTATCACACTATGTGAAGGGGTCACCCAAAAACCCATGTCCATGAGCCCTTTTCCTTCCATAAACTATAATAATTCCAAGGTACCCTTCCTTGGAAAAGGAACCCTAGATTTCCTCTCCTCAGGGCTTAAAACAATGTTCAAATCACCCACAATAATCTAGGTAATGTTTCCATGTTCAAAATCATAAAGTCCATTCCCTAAATATTCCCTCTTTTGTGCATCACATGCCCCATAGATAAAAGTCATAAAGATGAACCCGTTCCCCTGAGACACCATCGTGGTGATTTGTTGGTCATTATCCTGAACAATAATCACCGAGATACTCTTCTGCAAAAAAATCCAGATATGACGATTGGAAGGATCATCATGTATGGATCCATGCATCTGATGTTTGATAGAAAACCCATTGACTTTCAAAGGTCTCTTCTTGTGTTCAAGGACAACAACAATGAAGACATTATGGTTTCTATCCTGGGAGGAAATGAAGTTGGGCTTCACCCAGGGACCAAGCCTACCGACATTCCAAATGAGGGAACATAACATTAAAACAATAGTTACTTGGTAGTGGCCCCACGGTTCCTGAACTTGTTGATGTGGGTGGATACATGCTTCTTTCATTGACTTGATTTGAATCTTCTGCCTATCCATGAGATCTCAAGAATCACCATAGGAGAGGGGGAGAAGCATTCAGTGCTTGGGAGTCCATCCAGCCTTGACCCCTGATTGAGCTAAGAGGGAGCACTATGTCATTATCCCCTTTATGGGTATAGAGAAATAAGATACCATGATGATTGGGAGTTATAGGAACCTTAGTCTAGGAACTTGTAGGTGAGGCTCCAAGAGGGTGGAGCCCCTTTGATGCAAGAAAAAAATAAGAACCTTTCAGGACCAGCATCTCGAAAAGAGAAAGCCTCATTATAGGAGAGGTAACTATAGAGCCCATACCCCCAATCAAGACATTGAAATCATATTTCAACTGAGGAAAGGTGATCATGGGGTGAGAAGATGATATGTGGGGTCTAAATTCTCTGGGGAAGAAGTAGAATAAGGCTCAAGAAAGGATCAAAATCATTCGCTGCTCAATCCATCATGGAATCCCCCATCAAACGGGTGATGGGGGAAGATCTTATTCCATAGGTTCATCAAGAGAAACACACAATTTATCTATGTTATCAACCAAGTACAGCACTGGGGAACCCCTAGCAATGACCCTGTTGGCCTCCTAAGGATGCTGGTGGTGACCAACCTGATGATGTTTTCGATAAACCTACATAGATTGAACTTGAATCAAATATTTGGAGAAGTACCTTGGGAGAAACTGGTAGAAAATGGGATGGTAATTGTAGATTAAGTACTCCATGTATAGATAAAATTTGTCTGGAAGAGGACAAGAAGTTTCTACTTCCATATAGATCTGGGCCACAAAGACCACCTCAAACCGGCGGGTTCAATCATCTCACAAAAGAAAACCACCAAGGGAGTCACCAATAAACATGAGGAAGCCTTCATTATGAAACAAAAATGGAAGTCTAGGGAGGGAGATCCAGATGGATTCAAGGAAACACGCATTCCCCTTGTGGACCTCTAAAGTCTATAACAATAGATTAAAATGACATCAACCCCATGCATGAGGGGCCTTGCACCAGGGAAAAATGAAGTCCTCCTCTGAGTTGAGGACTATGAAGAAAGAGTTAAAATATAATAAGGAAATACAGGATGCATAATTCAAGCCCCAAAAGATGAAAAACCTCTTGAATTCTTGGATAGATAGATTCAAACCCCCAAAACATGCCACCAACATTCACCTGAAGGAAGCTGATGCATCTGAATACACCAAAGCCGGGACGACTAGAGAGAAACAAGATCCCACCCATGAACCCAAAAGATAGGGTAAGACAACTACTAGAAAACAAGACCCTCATGGATCTAGGAGGGGACCACGAATAACATTGCTAAAGGAGTGACCATATTAGATGGAGATAGAAAGAGAATGAAGTTTCTCTGGAGGTAGCAGTGGGGGAACCAGGCCCGAATAGGAACCAAGATCTAAGGGTGGTGGGATCACGGGAAAAGGAAGATGCTAGGTATAGGGAGAGGTATTGGTTGAAAAATTGAAATGTGGGGCTGGGCGTAAGGCGCATTTGTAAAAGAAACATTTTTTTTCATATTTACTATAATCTATAATTCTATAATTTTAAAGAGATGGGACATTAACCAAATTATTTTCCAAAGCATCAAGGAAATATGGATCAGAAGAAGAAAATGGATCAAGTTAAAGCTTATGTTGTTACTATTGTAAAAGTGGTATAATTAATGGAATTATGTTTTTTTTCTTCAGAAATTATGTTAGTATATAATTTGATATACAAGGATTGTACTACAATACATCTTCTTTATAAATTTTGAATAATTAATTATTAAAACATTTGAGGTTGTAATGGTATTTGTCAATAAGAGAAACATTATGTTGTATTGGGAATTTAATGTTATGATTGATTTTGGTAAGTTAGACACATTTTAAGACTGTGAATTTGGACAAGATTATATTGTAAAATTCTTATGGTTGGAATGAAGTAAGTTATTGTAAAATTCTTATGGTTGGAATGAAGTAAGTTGAACATTGGATTTTATTTTGTGATGTTAAAGTATGATTTATTTTGATAACCATCTTGGTTTTAATAAACATTTAGAGGATTAAATAAATACTTATGGGCCTTATGATTTATCGAAATTTATTTAGGTGTAATAAAACATTTTGAACATTTATTTCCAGTTGTAAGGGATGAAGTGAAAATAGACTAAATCACAACCAAAGCATGACATTATTCTTATAAAATGGAAAGAAATCAATTAAATTATCTCCTAAAAATTTTACCAAGTGAAAGGATCATGATACCAAAAATTCCATCCTAGTAATTTTTCCAATGAATCAAATTATACCTTAGATAATTTTATATTTTTATCCTTTTGAGTGTTAAATATATCATCATCTTCTCCCCTATCGCTCTCAATTAGAACTTGATGGTTATATTTTTCTTTCATATCTGTTTTTTCCTATGTGGAACCCTAGTATGTGTTATCTCCAGTAACCTTCATAATTACATTTCATTATTTTAAAATGGGTCTCTCATTAATCCATTTTCCAATGTGGGATTTCTAAAAATGATATTTTGAATATAAAAACCCGTAGTTTTAATTTCTGAGTTTAAATTGAGAGGACACAATTTATTGATGGAGGGGAGAATCTAACACCCCGAGAATTTAAAATATTTTTCATGTATAAATAAATTTAATTTTCTTTCTTGATTTATTTTTATTAAACACCATGTTAATATTATGCTACACACAATAATGCGTTGGATTGCATAACACGCAATACTAAGTTTTACTGAATAAAAGTATATTAATAAAATATAACTATTTTGTATAATATATAACCTAGACACTAAATTTGAGGTTATTAATATTATTAAACATATTTTTAATTTTATATATTCCATATAATTTAAACATTCACCTCATGTGTTTTTCTGACATAAAATATGAAAAAATTCAATTTTTTTTGGATAAAATATGTACTTTTTAAAAATTGCATTTTTTTCTCCTTTTGATAGAGAACCCATTTTAAATTCAATATTTGACACTTTTATATTTTAAATTTTACAAAATAAACTACTTTTTTAAGATAAAGACATAAAAATTTAGTTTGGATAAATTTTTGGTATTTTTCTGATAACTTTAATATTTTTGAAAAATAGTGAAAAATACAAAATTTTAATTGAAAACAATGTTTTTAATCGAAAAAATATAGTGTTAAATTATTTTAATAGTTTTAAAGTATAATTAGATTAAATTATTAACATTTATATAATTTTGTTCATTGTATTTATATTCACATTAAAATTAGATAGGAACACATGTAAATCTTTGAATGGATTTTACTTTTGAAAAACCCATTTTCTCATTTTGAAAACGAGGATTAATAATAAATTAATTGTATTAAATTTTGAAAAAAGGATTCCATATTTGGAATCATTGGGTCCAAATTATTTTAATAGGCTATCTTTATTTTTTGGCATTATTAAAATCATCTTTAGTAATATTGTTTATTAATGCCGGTAAGGGTAAATCAGATAATTAATGCTAAAATTAATATTATAAATTACCATAACACATATAACAATCCCATTTTATGACTAAATTATACCCTTATCATCTCTTGTTCGAAATGTAATCACTTAATGGCCACTTTTTCATGAATATGACATTAATATTATTAAAATCAATGAACGTGACAAAATGTAACACACTTATTATATATAAGTAAATTGATTTTAATATAGAGATAAACAGAGAATAACATCAATTATAGGCAGTATATGGAAAGATAAAATAATTAAATAAATAATAGAAATTTATTAGTAATATTTATATATTAAATAATTATCTTTAATGATGACACAATAGTGATGCATAAATTATTTTATTAATATAAATATCAAATAAATGGAATTATAAATATTAAAAGAAATATAATTTGAATTAATTAAGGTGATCCAAGAATTTTCTAGATGAATATGACTTTTTATTACTATATTAAATATTTTGGTTTAATGTAATCGTTTCTGTGGTTTTTATTTAATGCCAAATAAATGAATAGTGTCAAAATTGACACTATTGATATTCTATAAGAATAATTTTTTTTTAATTATTTAAAAATCATAAAAATATTTAAAAATAAAAAAGTGAATATTACAAGGTCTAAAATTTAATAAATTTTTTAATTATGTAAAAATGACACCACATAAGTAAATTTTTATAACCATTTAATATTTTGAATATTATTACCAAAATTAAATTTAAATATATTAATTAAGTATAAATCAATATGATATGGTTTAAAATAAAATAAAAACATATCCAATTTATTTAGTTTTGAGTATTTAGACAGATCTTCATATTATCTTCTAAATAATACACTATGTATCCACTTCAATTTAAATATTAATTTATATTTTTTAATAGTTTTGGTATTTCAAAATGTGCCCCTTCTCTATTTTATAAAAATGCACATCTCATTCTCTTTTAGTCATACCTCTAAATCCCTTTGGCTCAAAACAAACCCACCCATTTACTATCAAACAATCCCTTAATTAATCATATAGGCCACACTTTGGGCATAAATCCATCCAATGGAGTCCTTGAGTTCATACCAAAATGAGATACCTAAAAAAGAGGTAATTGTTTTATCACCTCTTTTGAAGTTCATTTCTTCTTCTATTTCCACTTTCTATATTGTTTCCATATCAAAGTAATAGATCCTGAATAATCTATATACTAGGATGTTATTATAATTATGGGACATCCATATTCCTTATTTTATCCATCTTACGAATAACAATATCATCCTGTGTGCGCACGTACAACTTACCGTCTCTACGTCATGGTGTAATTTGTAAGACAACACTACATTAATTGTATTAATATAATGATGATTATAATGGAAAGAAAAAATCAATATAACATCCTAATTATTATTCACAACTAATATACAATCTAATTCCATACCATATAACCATCAAGGTAATGTTACCATCACTCGTGCGTATGTACAACCTACCATCACTACAACGCGTTGAGAATCATTCTCCACAATAAAAACTCAAGAATGTTTATAAATTTATATGATGCTTAAAAATAATAATAATTAACTTAATTTCGTTTTGGACATGAATACAATATATCCTATACATAACAAAAATGTCTTTAATGACCAAATATGAATTGGAAAATGAAGCAGTTGAAACACAAAATAATGGTAATACTGAAACATTTTTAACAAAATGAAATAATAGGATCATATATAATTTCATAAATATGTATATGGTTCTGGTATAATTTAATAACATACTTTAACCGTTATACATGTGGTTAACACACCCTCAAGTAACAGAAAGTATTAGGTAAGGTTTAATTTCACAATCTCTTTATTATCTGATATTGTTTATATGTAAGTATGTACTGGGAAATATTTATCATCCTTGTTCATGTTTCTTAAAAAGTATTTGAAAATATTAAAACAATTGGTGAAATAAAATTTTACCCACGTTTTAATTTTATAATTTTTTGGATTAATCTTTCCGTCATTTTTCAATTGAAGTACATTATAACCTTTTCGACAAATTAAGAATGGAATGTTTGTTTAACTTATATGGCACTTTCCGCTATTTTATTACATTATTACACCATAAAATTTTTATTATTTACTTACAATATTATCAGGTTATATTCAAAATAAATGTTTTCAATTATAATTCTATGTCATTTAAATTAGTTCAAAGTAAAAGTGATACTTCTCTCAACGTGTTTTGATAAATTTATTTGAGTATCTTCAACTATGTCCGCATCCTTTGTTGGATTTTATTCTTAACTTAGGTTTATTTATTATGATACAATATTCCATATTGTATTAATGGTTTTAAGATATGTTTGACTGTGGATGTGCTATTTTTATACCATTTATGTTTATAGTTAATGTATTAATATTTAGTATGCTAGTTTTAATATGGATGTTTATGTTATGTTTCACCGTTTTCATTTGAGGAATGTATTGGCCTTAGTAAGTGATGGACGAGGCCTGCCATATCCCCTTGATGCATCAGTAAGTCTAATGAGACAAACTAGATAAGGAATTGGCCGAGGCGTTACCCATTTATTTTCAGATATGGGTTTGGATGAGGCCTTTGTAAGGTCCCAGATCCGGATTCCACTCAAATGTTACCCCATAATCAGTTGGCCACATGGCCTCAAGTGCATTTCTTCAAATGTCATAGGCTTCCGACAAGTAGGGATGGAATATGGTGTGATAGTGGGGAAACTATTCTCTTATTGGAAGAGTGTTACAAAACGAAATAATAATATCTAATAGAGGAAGTAGTAAACAAGACACAACTGAAATAAACCATGGAAGACTGATAAGATAAATAACCGAACAACATTCAATACCAAAGATGATGCAGCATGTCACATATTCTAGGAAAACAGCCAAACAAGTACACTGCATTAATAAAAGAATATATATAACAAAAGAACAAAAATAACAAAAAGAGACTAGGAAGCATCACTATCCCTAGCTTGGTCCCATGATCTCCAACTCATAAGTATCCCATCAAGAACATGTAGTGGGGCAATTTCACTGATCAATACATACAATCATATAACCTGTTTAGGCACAAAAGAAAGACCCAATTAGGGTGTGAGACTAAATCCTAGAAGGAAACCCCCAAAGGTCTGTTCCAATCTATCAATGATTATATATAACAGTTAGTGTAGAATAGTGAAAGCATTAAACAATAGGTACTCAAAAGTAAGCACAACACATGTCTCAGAATAAAATGGTAAACATGTATAAGTGAATATTGAATCCAAGCTGATGCTTTGACTTGGAATACGTGTTATAAGCCATCCATTTCATTATTCATGTTCCATGAATGATATAAAGTCTTGAGGTCCATAATATGCCTGAAGACCCCCCATATAAAAGTAACCTTCTACTCGAGACATAATAATCATTTAATCATTAACAAGAATTTCCAATAGAGTCCAACTTTGTTATCCCTGAAAGAATCCTAGGTTTGGTTGAAATTTTAAAATAAGACTCAATGATCCCGACCAACATATATGTGGATCACTCATGGCCTTTACATAGTTTACCTCTTTAGCTCATCCATTTTATTTTAACCGATACAATGGTTCTCCCAAGGTATATATGGTAAAATTAGTCACATGAGCTCAAACATGTCTTTTAACTAAGACTATGGATTACCAATTACTAATTACCTCTTTTAATCATTTAATTCAATTACACGTACCATCTCAAAATATACACATGTGAATTAAACTATCACATGGACTTAACATAATCAACTCACATGAGATCATTTTATATAATAACCAAAAAATGTAAATTAATATATTACATGGCCAAACCAAGATAAATTACATAGAAAAAACATATAAAAAGCCTATTATGAAATTTAAAAATTATAAGTGTTGGTCGGAGTAGAGTACTCAAGAGGGGGGTGAATTTAGTTTCTATAAAAATTTCTGTTTAAAAATTATTCATAAAAGGATTCTTTAATAAATTTAAATACAACTCAGTTAATAAAAGTAATATGGCTATGAAAGTTTTACTGTTTAAATAACTTCTCAAATGATTGATTAATTCTCAATAATCGTAATATCATTTATTAATATACTTTTGAAGCTATTCTAATAAGGTAAAACAATTATAACTTCTTTCCATGATTACCTATCAAAGTAAATTTAGTGATTTTTGAATTATACAGTAAAATAGAGAAAAATAAATTAAAAACACAGAAGATATAAAACAAGTGGTTCAGTCTCAAGGTGAGACCTAATCCACTCCACTTGGTGATCACCTGTCACTAAGCAGTTTATATAAATAAACGTGATCCACACCATGGATCGGGGTTAATAATAGTAGATAGGACTGTCCAAGTCAAAATACATCTTCCACAATTTTTTGCGGGTATGAACTTCCCAGTCTCACGTGGACCTCTTCCACACTTATCCGTTGTAATACACAAGTGTAAGAAGATGTATGAGAAATAATATCTTTTATCCTTCAGTTTGATGCAGGTGATAGTGCATGTTTTTATACAGACCCACCCACACTTATCGAAAGATAATAGTAATACACAACAAATAAAAAATGTTGAGATAAGGTTAGAAGTGCTCTGAGTATTTGTCTATGATGTTTTGAACTTCTAGGATGAAGAAAATGCAGGAATAAAGTCCTATTATAGAAAAAGGAGTATTTCAAGTTAGCTAGATCTGGCTCATGTTCTTCATGGAGTTGATAGTGAGAAAATGTTATCAAATATAGGATTTGAGTATAGTTCATGTGTCATTCAGAATTTTCGAGTTACATGTGTTAGTTAATCATTCAGGAATGCTGGTGGTTCTTCGTTATCGCGCAAAAACTTGGTTCACTATCGTATATTTTTATTTCTAGAAATGCTATTCATTTATTCCCGGAATACATGTTTTGGAGCCCACATGATGCATGTATTCTGCACCTCATACCTCATACTATCTGGTGACATGTCTACAAAGATTCATTAATTATTTTAGTGTATTTAAAAACGTTAAATATGACTGTTAGAGATTAAATTTAAAAATGACAAAACATATTAAGAAACGCTGTCACAGTTTGTCTAAAAAAATATCTTACTGAAACATCATATCCTTGTAACAGTTTCTCCATGAAATGGTGTCTCCTTCATTTCTTTTGAGTGATGAGACAGTCAAGATGGCATAGTGTTATAGGGATCAAGAACAGGTAGCACAGATGCTGTGTTAGGATCACGATGTCTGGTCACATTTAATGGGTCATGGGGTCTGGGTCACGGTGGCTGGGTCACTGTGTCTAGTCACGGTGTTTGGTTACGGTGTCAGGGTCACGATGTCTGGGTCATAGTGTCGGGTTCACAGTGTATGGGTCACGGTGTTTGGGTCCTTTTCCAGAAAAACATAACTGGTGGCAGACTCATGATTTCTCAGACCTATCCAAATTTCATTACATAGACACAAACATTGATATTCATAGAATTTATTTCACTTAATCATTTATCAAGGAAATTTATTATAACACAAACTAAAAATATCTTACAATCATTAGAAATATCACTTAAGATCTTGGATAGGTTTATTTAAAGCATAAAGAAACTAATCATCTGTACCCATGATTTTAGATAGATTAAACATCATTTACAAGCTTTATAGAATGTATAGGAATTGTGATCATTAAAACATTATTAAAACATTATTTGTCCAAAAATCTCCCCCTTTTTGATGATAACAAATCATGTGAGTGAGAGATCTATTCTTAGGTAATGTGACTCTTCCTTAGTGTGAATTTAGAGTACATATTTCTCCCCCTTTTGGGATTATAAAAAAGAATACAAAAGTAAATAAAAGAATAGATAAGAATATTGCACAATGCATTAGATGGATAAAAAGTGTCATTAAAAACAATAAGAAAAAATTATAGAAATCATCCCTATCAAAATAGAGTAGTAAATTTTATTTAGGACTGGCCTGTCTTCTCTTTTCCCTTGGCTGCAGCAGCAGAAGAGGATGCCATAGGAGCATAGGTGGAAGTGGAAGAAGGAATGTAATCGGTTGATAGATAAGGTAAGGGGATGAATTCAAAAATATAATGGTCCAAGGTAGGTGTAGTGGAAGACCGATGAAACTTTTGATCAAGGATAAAAGGTCTGATCTAACTTAGATCCTGAGAGACTAACGTAGATGTAGAGCCAAGGGAAGAGGATGAGAATGTAGGAAAACCAGATCTTAGGGGTACAATTTTAGGAGCCACAATGGCAGTACTCTGGACATGAAGATAAGTCCAAAAAAGCTTGATGATGTTAGTAATAATCTCTCCACCACACTGCATGAATTCTTCAATGTCATCCTTGTTCTCCATAAACTTATCCAACAAAGGAGTTAAATCTTTGAGCTTTGGGACTTGAGTTTTGAAAGCATGAGTGAGAGAAAGGGATTCTCAGATTCTCCACTAGTTACTTGAAATGGTTGGTTATGTCATAATTCAAGAAGATCCTATTGAAGTAGAAGTACACCTTCTTAGTAATCTCTTCCTGAGAATGATTTTCTATTTTTGAATGAATTATCACCAAATCAATAACTCTGTCATTGTTTATGAAAAATTCAGATAGAGAATCTTTGTCAAATCCACTGAGCACAACCTATAGTTCTTCTTAGATAATTGTTATATGTTTATCACTATCCAACGAGGGTCGAGATGATTGTCATGAGGCAGGAGAAGCAGTAAAAATGGAATTACGGGACTTTAGTTGATTTAGAACTTTCTAGAGAAAACCCTTATAATCATCAGTCAACTTGTTGAGAACAATAACAAGTTAACACATCTCTTGAAGAATTTTCTGGATTCTTTCAGCTACCTTGTCAGCCAAGGAGGTTATATTAGGTAGTATTAGGGAGGCTACATTTTGTGAAATCTGACTACCAATATCCTCAACAGGATGAGAAATATGTTCTAGTATTGAGTTCATCACTCTCTTCATTTCATCAACCATACCTTTGAGAGTTTTTGTTTCATCACATAGCTGTTTGTTCTCAACTATGACTTCTTGAATCTCATGAACTATCTTAGCCTGAATCTACCATATGATCTTTTCCAACAACATGGAATAATCTCTTCCACTTAAATTGGTTATAGGATCTGGTTGGTTACTCATGAGTTTTTCAAATCCAATCAATTGGGTAGCTTCAAATGCTTTCAAATCATCTATACTCACCATGTGTGAAGGTTGTTGTGAAGGCTCAGAAATTGGAGTTGTGATTGGACTAGGTTCCATTACCTCTAGAACATCAAGAGAAAATACTAGTTTCAATTGAAACTTAATAGAGAGGTCTATACCTTTCATTGAGGCCTCCTGGGAGCCATTTACATCAAAATAACTAGGGAATTTATACCATGTATCCATTGATCTTGGACCAACTGGATTTGGCACTTCAACACTTTCCAAACTGGGGGGCTCCTCCCCCTCAACAGGTGCATTTTTCTTAGGACTGAGAGATTTAGATCCTTGTTCTATTTCCAACATTTCTTCCATGATATCCTATCACATTTTCCTTCTATGCAGCTGAATTTTTTTCTCCACTCTCTCTTCAGCAGATGGGATAATTCCAGGAACAAATTGTCCCCCCACATGTTCCTCAAAAATAGATTATTTAACAAGAGAAATATCTTCATCTATACGCTCTTATACAACATCCTTTTCATTTATTTTAGCAATATATTATTCTTTAGAATCAGGTTGTTCCAACATATTTGAATCTTCTTCAGGAACATACATTTCCTTTATAGTTAAGTCTTGAATAATAGGTTCGGTGTCTTTCTCATCGAGAATAGTTTCCCCTGTAGGTACAACAACTTATTCTTCTTCTTCCTCATCATAATACTCTACAATTTTATCTGCTTCCAAACTAGGATTAGGGATGACTTTAGGTATTGAATAGTTTTCCACCGGATTGAACTTTTGATCAACCCTGTCATTATCTTGTACCCATGATTTTCTCCATGGATTCCAACTGATTATCATTCTTTTTACTATAAATTTTTAGAGATATAATTTAGAGTCCATAATGGATTCTTCATCTAGTCCAACCAACCCTTTGGCATAAATCATAGCTGATATAAAACTTGAATAGAACATGGAGGTTGACTTTTAGGTTTTTTTGATCAACTCACACATATGGAGTATAACATATTTTCATTGGTTGATCATATGGCCATTCTTCAAAAGGTGTATCAAAAATAAATCTTGAAATTTGAGTGTAGAAAAGTCACATTTTCTGGGGCTAATGAGATTCTGAAAAAAATTTAAACCGAAGTATGGTTTCACCATCTATCTTAGCAGCTATGGATCTTCACTTTGTTTTATTCCCAGCTAAGCTTCAATGTGCTTCTTCCAAAACAAATAACTCACAATTAGGTGGAGGACCTCTCTAGTATTCTTCACAAATACACTCATGAGGTATCCTAAGGAATTCATCCCATAACCTCGAAGAAACCATGAAACTCTAGACATCGATCCAACTTCTCACAAAATAGCCATCTTCTATATTAAAAGATAATTGAACATACTGATAAAATTGTGCAACTAATTTCAGGTAAATCAGCCTATCCTCATTTGTGAACCAATCCATCCATCCTTTCTCTAAAAGTAATTTCAATTCCAAATCCTTACTTGATTGAAGAAACTTATGGAATATTTCTTTTTCAGATGCCACTATTATTTCTATAAGATTCAGATTTATAGGTCCTTCGGGTGCTATCTTCGGTGCTATTTTCAAATTCTTCTCTGAACTATGCTTCTCAGGAGTTGACGACGATGGGAATTTTATCCTGGGAATTCGAAGAAGGTTTAAGAGAGTGAATGGTCGAAAGAGGGGTTACGGTTTGAGAGATGAGAGCTCGGGTGAAGAAAGAGTGAAACTTTTTTACTTTTTATCATTCAGGGATACCAAGTATCGCAAAAACAAAAGCGCAGGAAGGTAAAAGAACACAATAATTAATTACCATGATATGGGTTATAATATACAAATAGAACAATAAAGCATCTTTATAGTGAGAACGTAACCGACTTTCATGGTGAGACCGTAATAGGTTTTCACGGTGAGACTGTAATTAGATTTCACAGTGAGACCATAACAAGATTTCATGGTGTGTTGTTTACTGTGTTATTTCTAAACTGTGTGACCTTATTGTTTGAGACAGTAAGTGCCATACAATAACATAGAGAG
This sequence comes from Viscum album, assembly GCA_963277665.1. NCBI lineage: Eukaryota > Viridiplantae > Streptophyta > Magnoliopsida > Santalales > Viscaceae > Viscum > Viscum album. The sequence continues at coordinate 1,528,773,484 of OY728131.1, read as the reverse complement.
AGAGAGAGAGTAACTGTGTGACCATAAAAATGAAATAGTATGCTTACTACGTAAGATTTATCATTCCCAATTTATATATGATGTAATCTATTCTTTATGAATTTAATGGTTTCGTGAATATATCAGCGAGTTGATATCCAGTTCTAATGAATTCCAAAGTGATGTCTCTTTTTTGATAATAATCTCCCAAAAAGTGATGTCTTACATCAATATGATTTGTCCTAGAGTGCAAAACATGATTTTTTGAGATGTTAATAGCACTTTTATTTTCACAATTTATAGGTACATTCTTGAACTGATATCCATAATCTAGTAATGTGTGCTTAATTCACAAAATTTGTGCACAACAACTACCATCACCTATGTATTCAGCCTCTATTGAAGGTAATGCAATAGATTTTTGTTTCTTACTACACCATGATACCAGTGATGTGCCAAAAAAGTGACATGTTCCATAGGTGATTTTTGTATCTAACCTACAACCACCGTAGTCAGCATCAGAATAAATACATAACTCAAATGATTGTCCTCTGGGATAGTATAGTCCTATATTGGGTGTATGCTTGGGGAATTTAAAAATTCTTTTATCAGCATTTAAATGAGATTCCTTATGGTTTTCTTGAAGATGAGTACAATTACATACACTAAACATAATTTCAGGTCCACTAGCTATTAGGTAGAGAAGACTTCCAATCATTCCTCTGTAAATAGTTTGATCAATAGATATTCCATCTTCATCAAGATCAAACTTACAAGTAGTGCTCATTGGAGTGTCAATAATTTTATTTCCATCCATTCCAAAATGTTTTAGAATATCTTTAGTATATTTTCTTTTATTTAAAATAATTCCATCATTATTTTGAAAGATTTCAAATCCAAGAAAGAATTTTAGTTCACCCATTAAACTCATTTCAAATTTATTTTTCATCATTTTGGAAAATTTAGTACATAAAGATTTTTTGGAAGATCCAAAATATGTCATCTACATAGATTTGAACTACTAAAATATCATTGGAAATTCGTTTTATAAAAAGGGTAGGATAAGATATTCCTTTTGTAAAACCTTTGGAAATAATATAAGTACTTAGTCTATCATACCAAGATTAGGGAACTAGTTTTAAACTGTATAAAGATTTTGACAATATAAAAATATGATTTGAAAAATGAGGATTTGTAAAACCAAGGGGTTTCTCAACATAGAAACCCTAAGATATATACTAATTTAGGAATTCACTTTTAACATCCCTTTGATATAGTTTGAAATTCAGATGTGCAGTATACGCAAGAAGAGTTCTGATAGCTTCAAGTCTAGTTACTGGTGAAAATGTATATTTATAGTCAGTTCATTCTTCATGACTATAGCCTTGTGAAACCAACCTAGCCCTATTTCTAACTATTATACCAACTTCATCTACCTTATTTCAAATCACCCATTTAGTGCCTATTTGGAAAGTGTATTTGGGTCTGTCAAAAATATCCCAAACATTATTCATTTGAAACTGATTAAGCTCTTCTTTCATAGACATCACCAAAAAGTTATAATTGATAGTGTCATTAATGTTTTTAAGATCATGTTGTGTCAATAATATTTGATGTTCAACCTGATTTCTAAGAGAATATCTTTATTATATTTCGTTATCTAAGTCACTTACAACAACATCTAAAGGATGGTTCTTAAGAGTTTTAACAGCTCTAGAAAAATAAGGACTAGTGATTTCAAGTTCTTAAATGGGTTTGGGTTCATTGTGACTCAAATATAAAGACTTTCCAGAACTATGATTTTTCAGAGATTTCTTCATAGGATGTTAATAGTATTGTAAATTATATTCCATTTTTGATACATCATCCTCAAGGTTCTCTTGAGTATTTTTAGGTTCAGGTGGATCTGTTTCATCAAATTTGACATGGATAGGTTCTTAAACACATTTAGTTCATTTATTAAACACTCTATAGGCTTTACTATAGATGGAATATCCTAAAAATATTACTTCATCACTTTTGGATGTAATTTTTTCAAGATTTTCTTTAGTATTAAGGATATAGACTTTGCAACCAAAAAAAATTTAAGTAGCTTAATTTGGGTTTTCTATTATTCCATAACTCATATGGAGTTCTTTTAAGAATAGGTCAAATCAATACTGTAGTAATAATATAGCATGCTATATTAATAGCATCAGACCAAAAATAAATAGGTTTTTCATATTCACTAAGCTTGGTTCTACCAATCACTTGGAAGGTTCTATTTCTTCTTTATATAACTCCATTATATTGAGTTGTTCTAGGGGCAGATAAATTATGATAGTAGCCACTTTGTGAGAAAAAGGATTCAAACTCTTGATTTTCAAATTCAGGGCCATGATCACTTCTTAAGGATTTAATTCTATGTCCACTAAGATTTTCTACAGTTTTGGAATATTTGGTAAAATGAGAACATGCTTCACTTTTGTGATCCAAAAATAAAGTCCATGTATATCTAGAAAAATCATCTACAATAACATAAACAAAGTTCTTCCCATTTAAACTAGAATCTCTAGATGGTCCAATAAAATCCATGTGAACAAATTTGAGAGGTTAAGAAGTTGACACTTATTTCTATTGTTTGAAAGAAGTTTTGTGTTTCTTTCTATTTTGAAAAAGATTACACACTTTATCATTTGGAAACTCATGTTTGGGTAGGTCTTTGACTAATATTTTTCTAATTAACTTTCTAAGAATGTGAAGATTATAGTGTCCTAGTCTCCAATGAAAAATCCATGATTATTTGTGAAAAACACATAAACATGAATCATTTTGAGAGACTAAAGAATCTATGTTAACAGAATATAGATTTTCATTTCTTAATGCATAAAACACTAATTCGTTTTTAGATTTGAAAACATTTCAAGCATAATTTTCAAATTTAATATGGAATCCATCATCACATAGTTTTGAAATTATAAGTAGATTATTTTTCAATCCATCCAAAAATGTACTCTGGAAATCAAAAATAAAATAGAGTTATCAATTTGGCCAAGGCCAATAATCTTTCCTTTGGCATTTTCACTGAAGCTGACAAGTACTCTATAAATTTTTGTTAATTTCATGAAGCATGCATCTTATACTATCATGTGTCTTGAACAACCACTGTTCAGGTACCATAAGCTTTTACAAGAGCTCTTTAAGCAGCTTTCCTTCTAGATCTTCCATGAAAAATATATTTTTTACCCATACCTGTTTGGGTCCAGTAATATTAGTGACTAGTGATTTAGGAACCCATATCTGGATCATAGTTTTCCTATAATAATTATGTTTTGTACTTGAAAAATAAACTCTGTTTGGTCCATAAAATATTCAAACATTAGAGAGTGTATCATAAATTGAGCTAGCTGATTGTCTTCCAGAACTTGGAGTAAATCCATTTTTCCAAGATTTAGAAACAAAATTTGTTCTTCCCAAATTTCTTTTACCAGGTTGATAGCCAATGCCAGTGGTAAATTTTGGACCAATCTGTTTACCTATAAATCGTACCAATGTATCTTTACCATTAGTAAACCTTTCAAGATCATTTTTCAATTTCTCATTAGATAGATTTAGTTCACTATTTTCATTGAGTAATTGAGATTTTTTCCCTTTCAAAAGTATGTTTAGTTTTAACAGTTTGAGTAATAGCCTGTTGTTTCTTCAATGATTTTTATTTATCTTTTAATTTATTGCATGTCTCTGAAATCATATTACAATATTAAAAAATTTCTTCATTAGACATATTTCAGAGTCACTCTCATCTCCATAATAATAGGAATTGTGTACAAGAGATTCCAGTGTTACCTTAGATGAGTTTGTCATAAAACACATATTGGCTTTGTTAGCATGTTCATCATGTGAAGATTCCGAGTTACTTGAACTGTCCTCAGAAGCACTCCACGTTTCTTTCATTTCCCTTTTATACTTTAAATATTTTTCCTCATATTTATTTCTATACATGAGCTTGGGGAAGGAATACTTTATATGTCCCTGTCGTTTACATTAATAGCAGAATTTCTCATCAGACTTGTCACTTCTTTTCGAATATTTATTTCAAATTCTTTTTTGATCATATCAACCCTTAAAGATAGGTTTTCTGAAAAATTTATCCTTCTTGAAAAATTTCTTAAACCATATAGCTAATAGATCCATCTCCTCATAATTATCAGGTGATGGTTGTTCACTGATGGATGTTTCTATAGAGTCTTTCAACTTCCCTTTCTCTTTTTGATTAGAAGTGGTGGTTTTGAATGCAACTAATTTTCTATTGGGTTCACCCTTCTCTTCCATGTAGAATTTCAGTTCCTCTTCATACAATATTAGTTTTATAATGACTTATTTTATTGGTATCTTGTTGATGTTGCATGAATCTCTAATAGAGACGGAGGATCCTCTCTATCTATCAGTTAGGCATATAAGAATCCTCATGATTTGTTTTTTTTCTAGTAACTTCTCTTCCAATAGAAACCATTGCATTGACAATTTTGTTGAACCTAATATACATGTCAAAAATAGGCTCATCATGTTTAATTTAAAAGTTATCATATTTAATAGTATAAGTATTAAGTCTCATTTATTTCACACTAGAAGTTTTTTCATGTGAAACAGACAAGGTATCCCAAATTTCATGGGTAGTTTTACATGAAACAATTATATTAAATTCTTCATATCCTAAAGAGAAATATAAATTATTCATGGAATAACAATTTTTATTGTAGGAAGTCCTGGTAGGGTCATCCCAATTGATTTATCAGTATCAAGAATATTATATTTATCTAGAATCGAAGACCAGATTTCAAAACACATACTTTTAAATGCATTTTCATTTTAATTTTCCATTGGGTATAATTGGTCCCATTAATGAATGGCGGACTGTTTGTGGTAGTACATTCCAATCTAATATCCACGATAAAGAATTAATTTTAAAGATCTAGAAATTTACAATTAACAAAAATTTATAGATATTTAAAGTAAAATTAAAATCACATTTGAATAGGGTCAAAAATAGAGTCATAAAAACAATACTCTAATACCAAATGTTGGTTGGGTAGATTACTAAAGAGGGGGGGGGGGTGAATTGAGTATCCATAAAAATATCTATTTAAAATGTAATTTTAAAAGGGTTCCCCAATAAATTTAAAAACATCATAGTTAATCAAAGTAATACTATTATGAAAGTTTTACTGTTTAAAAAACATCTCAAAAGATTGATTAATTCTCATTTGTATTAATATCAATTATCAATATTACTTTTGAATCTATTATAATAAGGGGAAAAAATTATAAATTCTTTCCAAGAATAAATATATAAATAAATTTATTGATTTTTAAATTATACAGTAAAACATAGAAAACTAATTTAAACAACATAGCGAATATAAAACAAGTTGGTAAGTCTAAAGCTGAGACCTAATCCACTCTACATGGTGATCACTTACCACCAAGATGTTTATATAAATAAACTTGATCCACACTGTGGATCGGGCTTTACAACAGTACATAGGACATTCCAGGTCATACGAACTCTTCTACAGTTATTCATGGGTATGAACTGTCAGGTCAAATAGGGACCTCTTCTACACTTATCTGTGGGAATATACATGTGTAAAAATATATATGAGAAAGGATATCTTGTATCCTTTAGTGTGATGAAAAATACAATGCATGTTTTTATACAAACACACACACACAATACTCAGAATATAAAAATAATACACAATTGAGATAAATTGAAAATATAAGGTTAGAAGTGATCTGACTGTTAGTCTGTGTAGCTTTGGACTTCTAGGATGAAGCAGATTCATGAATCATGTCCTCTTGCGGAAAACAAAGTATCACAAGTCAGATAGATCTAGATTGTGTTCTTCATAAAGTTGATAGTGCAAAAATATTCTCGACACTAGGATTCACTTATGCTTCGTGTGTTCTTCAGAAGTGTTGAGTTGCATGTGTAATTTCTTCTTTCAAGAATGCCCATGCTTCTTCATCATCACACACACACTTTTTTATCTATCATTTCCTTTTGTTTCTAGCTCCGCTATTCTTTTATTCTTGGAATGCATGTGTTGGAGTCGACATGATGCATGCATTTTTCACCTCGTACATCATACTTTCAGGGGACATGTCTAAAAAGAAAAATTGAATATGTCAGTGTATTTAAAAGCCTAAAATTTGACCATTAGAGATTAAAATGAAAAACAACAAAACAAATTAAGTAACGATGTCACATTCTATCTGGAAATAGTGTCTTACTGAAATAGTGTCTCAGTGAAACAATGTCTCCGTCTTTTCCTTTGATTGCTGAGAGATTCATGATGGCATAGTTGTATAGGGATTAGGAACCGGTAGCACATATGCGGTGTTAGAATCACAGTGTCTAGCCATGGTGTCTGGGTCACGGTGTCAATGTCATGGTGTCTGGGTCACAGTGTCTGGTCGCAGTGTCTATTCATGGTGTCTGGGTCATGGTGTTTTGGTCATGTTGTCTCATTCATAGTGTCTAGGTCACGGTGTCTGGGTCCTTTTCAGGAAAAACATAATCAATGGCAAACTCACGGTTTCTCAGACTTAGCCAAATATCTGTACACACACATAAACAGTGATATTCATAGAATGGATTAGACAAAATAATTTATCAAGGAAATCCATTATACCACCAACTAAAAATAGTTTATAATCATAATACATAGCACTTAAGGTCTTGGATATATTTATTTAAAGAATAACGAAACTAATCATTTATACACATGATTTTAGATAGAATAAACCGGATTAACAAGATTTACACAATTTACAAGATTAGTGATCATTAAAACATGATTAACACATGAGGATTACAAAAAGAAGGAATAAAACAATAATTATATCATGTTGAAAATTCATACAGTGAGAAATACATTTTTAGCAACCCATGAATGGGAATTTATGTCAAGACTCATTGGCATTCTCAGACACACTGCTATCCAAGGAAAATGATCCCATGGGGTGGCCCTAAATCAAGGTACACAACACTAAACATGATTTCCAATCATCTAATCAATTTACTAATAATCAATATAAAATAACATAGTTCATTATTCAATCAAGAGACACCCTATAATTTTTTGCACAACACTACGACATATATAAATATCATGAAATTTTGTGAAAGGTACAAAACCACCTACCTAATCATAGTACGACTCTCCTCATCTAGATTCATGATATTATTAAACCTATAATGGTTAGGATCTAAAAAATGAGAAAAAAAACTCAACCACTCATAACTCAATCAAGATATGAAATCAGGAAGAAAGGATTAAGAGGAATCGGGAGCTCACCGATCAGGTTCAAATGCAACTGAGAGTGAAGGAATCCAGATTTAGATGATCAATCAATGAGGAAACTAGCTCTCAGTGCTATTGTATGTAACCTCGGATGATCCATTTATCTATCTAACAAAAAAATATACTTCCCAATGTAATCATTAAAAAATGTACACGACATATACTTGATATTATTTACTATGTCCGTAAAGTTTCTTGGACTGAACATTACATGGTTGTGTACCAGAATTACATTGAATTTAGCCTTTCATACACAACATGTACGTAAATGTACATGGTGTGTTTTCCCTAGTGACATCATGTAACATTCCTTTAGCCACCCCTTGACCTCTTTTCCCCCATTTTCATAAATATAAACGGAAGGAAATGGTCAATACCTCAATATAAAAACCAAGTTCTTACAAAATTCCACCATAAAGAAATTTATTGCCACATTTCCCTTATATGGGTGGTGAAGTAACATCAGAAAATAAATCCGACCATTGAGACCATACATTATCCTCCCTCTCCCAAGTCTCATCCTGCACCGAGCCGTGATGTCGACACACATACACAATGACTCGATCCCCCTGCATAGGAACTGCTCCAGTCCTGATACCTTATGCATCACAATACAAAATATAAGATCTTCCTGGATCTGAAAGAATCAGTACCAGTGTTGATGTTAATCTCCCATTCAGATCCTGAAAGGTCATCTCGCATGAATCTGACCATATGTTTTTCACACCGTCTTTTTTTCAATCATGTCATCGGAACTGCTAAGTGTGGGAAGTCCTATATACAAATCCTGTAGTAACCATCCATCACTAGAAAACATTTCACCTCAATAATATTCTTGGTAATTTCCTGGGTCCACTGATAATTCTGTCTCTGAGATGACGTGACACAGGATGTGAATCTGATCCTTCTAGGCATTGAACTTTGAGAGCTTAGTTTATAAATAATGCTCTCTCAGTGTATGAAAAATGATCTCAAGATGTGTGGCATGGTTTTGTTGATTATGATAATTTATGAATATATCATTCATGAAAAATCACCACAAAATAATCAAGATAGGGATGAAACACTCAGTTCATCAGTGCCATTAAGATTTTTGGAGCATTTTTGAGACTGAATGGAATAACCACATACTCGTACCGACCATATCTTCTTCAAAAAGCTATGTGAGGTATGTATAATGATCAAACACGAACACGATGATAACCACATCTCATCTTGGTCTTATAGAATATCCAAAAACCTCGGATCTGATTGAAGAGATCATCTATTCATGACTAGGTATATCAGTTTTTAACTGTCATCTGGTTTAGTTTCTGATATTCCATGCATAGTCTAAGTTTACCATCTTCCTTCTTCAAAAAAGGACTGGAGAACCCCATAGACTAGTATTAGGTTGAATAAACCAATTTTCCTCTAAATCCCCTAGCTACCTATTGAGCCCTTGCATCTCTGTTATATTTATCCTATAAGAAGGAATGACTACTGGTGCAACTCCTGACACAAGCTTGATAGAGAACTCTACCTCTCTTACCAGAGGTAAACCTGAAAATTCATCCGAGAAAATATCACTGAAACTATCAACCACTGGGGGAAAATCTATCAGATGTGCTACCTTTTCATCTAGATATAAAATAGAAATATAATCTATCATCCTACTCATCCCATGATGCTCGAGTCCAGCTCAACATTCCTAGACATCCCACTCTCTCTTTTTTAGAAACTCCCCACTTCTAGTGATATAAAACTCACCCTATAGTGATAGAAATCAAAGAATATTGAAAGTAGAATAACTAGTATAGTCTGAGTATGACATCTAATCATGTCGCCTATATGACATAAAGATCCCAAATGATGTGACAGCCACCAATTTCAAGGAGGAACTCCTTGCACTATCGCACACCTATCATTTTAATCCCTAAGGGAGTGTCTAGTTTCATAATGTCATCAATAGTAAAAAAAAAGAGACCAAGGCTCTCCAAAATAAGAATATATATGGATCTATGATAAATACTTGTATTAAAGAGTGTATAAGCTAAAAAAGAGGAGAGTAGAATAGTACCTATGATCGTAGAAGGCCCAAGATCCTACTCTTGTTGGGTCTGTTTCACTACATAATTCGGCATATACTATTGTCCTAAGACACTACCTAGATACCCTGAGTTGAGCCACTGTGTTTTCCCTAAAATCCTAGGGTCTAGCTACCACAAACCTAACCAATACATCATCATGAATGGCTTGACACATTCCAGTTCCCTAACTGGTTAGAAGCTTCATATCCTACTATTATACATGGAGATGGTGTAGAGCCTCTCTCACTAGATGTTGGTGGAATCTTCTTGTAGAAACACTATAAGTGTCCCATATTCTCGCAAGCTTGTCACCTAACTTGGTCCATCAGGAAATGAGGTCTAGTATTCCCAATTCTTATGCACTATAAGAACCTCACCTAGCCACTAGAAGATACTTTTTGCGCACTAGATTCCCCACATGTAAGCTCTAAATGAATCTTCCTGCTACCAGTTGAAATAGTACCTGATCTCGGTGTCGAACATCCCCAGATCATGGGTCCAGATTCTCTTTGATTATACTCGGTAATCAGTGTATGGTTAACTATAGAAGACACATTAGTCAGCTAAGAGGTATTCACCTATAAGAGGATGTCATACTTGAGACCATTCTTGAGTCGTATAGGCTTTGACTGCTCGTCACCCATCAGAATAGGTGTGAATCACTGGAGATAATTAAATAAGGTAGAGTAATTAATAAAAAATAGTGCACCCTACTCTAAATGCATAAACTCATGGGCTTTGTCAGCCCTTAGCATCTCGGGATATAAGTAATCATAGAATACTGTCTAAATATTATTAAATGCCATATATTTCTGATGCTCTGTCTGTGTGGTGACATCCGACCACATTTTTCCAGAATCACACAGCTTGTAATTCAAGAGCATGACCCTCCTCTCTGAAGTAATCTCAAGATTCTCAGATATTGATAACAAGGCCTATAGCCATGAATTTGCAACCTATGGCCCAACTTCCCTAGAAAATGGGGGCTGATGATACTATTGGAACACTCGTGTCAGTTCATCCGTAGACATGGAAGGTTTTGGTGCTCCCTGAAACATTTTTTGAACCTTATAAATCCTTCATGGAAAAGTGAATCACCACCTGCGTCCGGTATAACAGTCAGTTACACAACTGGCATTACTGGAGGGTCCACCGGTAGCCCATGGCATACCACCTCTAGGGTATTATCCTATCCAACCTCTTAGCATAAAACTAGATGTCATCAGGGTGGAATTTATGTTTAGAATCTAGCACATACACATTATTATAAGCCTTTTCATCAAGGTATGCAGTTTGAGAGTGCATGAACTAAATAGGGGAAGAAAAAGTCTCAAAAGTTAAATAAAGAAAACTACATGGCGTTTATAAATAGTACACGACATGTACACATAATCCCTTATATGGTTGTTTACCCCTTTCGACATAGGAATTAAAACACCCTAGGTACATAGCGTGTCATCCCAACACACAGCGTGTACACTTATGATCATACATGGACATGGAATCACACTGACCTAACAATATATAAAACCCAGGTACATGGTGTGTTGGTAAAGTACACAAAGTGTACACTAAAGCACTTACATGGTCATATACTCTAGCCATCCTATCCATGCAGACACCCAAGGTACTCGGTATGTTAGTCAAGTACATGACATTTACACAGGTCTTCTCTCATGGCCATGTATTTTTACATTTCTAGAGCTACACAGGTCTACCTATATAAACTACATGGGGTGTACATATTGTACACAGAGTGTTCTTACGAAACTCAAAAGCCTTTTTTTCTCTCACACGGCCAGTGACATGGTCATCTATCATACGGCGTGTACTAAGAGTACACGACGAGCACTTGGAAAAGTTGTTTTCTTCTCGAACAGAAGAACACATGGCATGTGTTCATTGCACCACACACCCTATTGTCTTGGTTTCTTGATAGTAATCCATATAAACATCCCTAAAACTACTGTTTTTTCAAGAAAAAGATGATCCAAATTACGATCCTTGGGATCTCATACTCTTCACGAATAAAAGCTTGGAACCTACATATAGCAAATAACAACACAATTTCTATCCCATGGATGAAACATGATCCACAAAATTCCGATCCAAGAGGGTGCATACTCCTTAGGGATCGAAGATTAGCATCCATAAAATTCAACCATAACACGTACAAATACAAATATCAACAAACCTTGAATATCTATCATGGTGCATATCACAACATCATGCATATTTAGCATTACTTTTATAAAAACAACATGAAATCAATAATGATATCTAAATTTCATGGAAAGAATGCATGGTATATGATTTACAAAAAGTTACTATATGATGCATGATATGGCATACCCTTATCTCATTGGGTTGAAACCAAATTGAACCATAATAATATCAATAATGACAGAACAAAACAAGTGTGTCACCTAATAGTGAAATTGAATCAACTATAACAACAAGAAATCCAAAAATATGATGTCAATTTGGGGGAATTGGGAATTCTCTATATAAGGGGTAGCTACTCCTGGACATAGCTAATTACCTAATTCCATTTCATTTATATCGTCTCTAAATAGTAAAGAAAATTAGGAATGAAAACCCTTTGATACCACTTTGTAACAGCTCATATTCCGATTCCACTCAACTGGTGCCTCATAACTGGTTGACAGATGTGTCTTAAGTCATCCATTTAATTATTCATGATCCATGAATGATATAATGTATTGAGATCTTCCCTAGGCCTAATGAAACCTTGTATAAAAATAACATTCAACTTGAGAGATAATAAACATTTAATCATTTAAAACATTTTCCAATATAGTCTAGCATAGGTATACCTCAATGGATCATAGGTTCACTTGATGTTTTAAAAGAAGACTCAATGAGATCGACCACCATATACATGGCTTTCTCACTACCTTTATATAGTTAACCTCTTGACCCTATCCATTGTCTATTAGTCGAGCAAATGGTTCGCCAATGGTATATAAGGTGAAATTAGTCACATGTGCCCAACTGTGTCTTTTAATCGACACTATTGACCGCCAAATGCTAATTACCTATTTTTTATCATTTAATTCAATTTAAAATTCCATATCAAAAGCAACATATGTTAATTAACCTATCACAGTTCGTTAAAATAATAAACTCACTTGGTTTTATTTTACATAATAACCGACACATGCAAATTAATCTATTACATGTCCAAACAAGGATAACTCACAAGGGAAAAACTTATAACAATCCTGTTATTCAACATAAAAAATTACAAGGCAATAAAAAACAAGTATCTCACAATGGAAATTCAATTATTGATAAATACATTTTTAATAACCCAAGAATGGGAATTTAATTCAAGCCTCATTGGAATTCTCAGCCACACATCCATCCAAGAGAAACACACCCATGGGGTATCCCAAACTCAATGTTTAAAACCCTAAAAATTATTTCAAATCATCTAATCAATTACCTAATCATAAATAGGAAATAACAAGGTTCGTTATTCAATCAAGAGACACCTTAAAAGTTGGTTCATGGAACTCCATAAAATATTAACCTCAAGACAATAAAGGGAAGGCAAAAAACCACCTACATAGTCATATTATGACTCTCCTCATTTATCATCGAGATTTGAGTCGACCTAGAATGGGTTAGATCAACAAAATAGGAAAAAATTATCATCCATTGATAACTCAATCAAGAGAAGAAATCCGGAATAAAGGACCAAGAAGAATCGATATCTCACCGATCAAGTTCAAATGCAACCGACGACAAAAGAATTGGATTTTTGATGATCAATCAGGGCAGAAAATAACTCTAAGAGCTATTGTTAATGACCCTAGAAAAGCCTTCTTCCCATCTGACAAAAAACAATGATACTTGTTGATTTGATCATTAAAATAAGTAAAATGTAGGTACATGAGATTTCACGATGTGTCCATACAGATTCATGGCCTGACCATTACGTGGCTATGTACCGTAATTACATGGTGTGTAGTCTTTCATCCGCATAGTGTACCTAAAAGTACATGGCGTGTAGTCCCCCGTAACATCATGTAACATGACTATTTCTAAATATTGACCTTTTACCCCCATTTTATTAAATATAAACTTAATGTAAAGGTCCATACCTCAAAAGAATAATGGGTTCTTATAACCTTAACCATTTATTTTTAGATGTATTGGTTGAGGCCTCAACAGTATGTTTCAAATGTCAAGTATTACGAATTCCCTTATTATGAGATCATTTATTAATATTACATGGGATTATTCGACTAGTAGATTATCCATGTGAATTTTTTATGGAATTATTTGATTTATTCTTTTTATATTATGTTTAGGTATATGTTATAAAGGCTTTTGTTTCAGTTTTATATGTCCCTTAAAGTTTAGAGTTATTTATGATAGCTTCTGCTATATTTTCTAACCTTAATTAGCATTTGATCTCACCCCTTTTGTATGTTTTATTTTCACAGGATGATATGAAGTGTTTTATGATTGATATATAGGGTTAATATAGTTAAATATTTTAATTCTCAAAGAATGGACTATGTTGCATGTTATGTTTCGAATTGTAATGAATGGTTCATGTATGAAATATATTTTCCAAGACTGCTAAAATGATATGTCAGTTGGGACATGATTCCTTGTATCATGCCAATGTATTAAAATAATGAACTAGCTCCGTGATTCTAGGGTTCGGACATTACAATACTCCATAAAGCCTTGAATTTGTAGTTTAAAATTAGAATGACATAATCCCCACCTTCACAGTATTGATCTAAAAGAACTATCTTGAGAGATGATACAAGTGGAGACAATTAAATATGGACAATAATGGGAGATATGACCACTGTATTTCATCATTTTATTTCACATTCTTAAATATATTATATTAATTTATTTAGATGTCCCTATATAAAATTATATATGGAAGGATATGTTCAACTCTATATAGTTGGGATAAATATAGTAAACAAAATCTATTTGGATCTGAATTTGTTCACGATGTGATTGATATAGTTTAATATAATAAATAACACATTAAATCATTATAATATCAAAATAATTACTATATTGTCCATTATCAAAGGGAAATGTTTTTTTTATAGTGGACATAAAGTGTTCCATCAAATATAATTCTGGAAGAGAGTCATGATGTTTGGAAAAAAGAGGAAATCTCATCACTAGGTGAATTGAACCTTTGAGATCATTCATCTTATAAGATCTACATCCTATTGAAATTATCTTACACCAAACATAGAGACATATATAATGTATTATGTGTATATCTTCTGAGGATTTACATTCTAGACCCCCAACATTTACAAATTCAATGAGTGGTATAACTAGAGAACCGCTTCTTTTATGTTGAATAACTGGTAAATATATTGTACTACGATGAAAAATATATACACGACAAGAAAAATATATTTTTTGAAGACAATTAATGAAACCATAATTATTAATAGATCGTATGGGAGGAAATTTATGCAACTAAATTAAAGAATATCCATTGATTCTAAAAAAATATATGACTTGGAATTTCAAGAGTAAAAATTCTAATGGGCGGAGAATGTAACAACAATTATTTTTATATATGAAACTATTCATCATATATACACTAAAAATATTAATTATACCAGTAGAAATTCAATGAAATATAACTTATAAGTTTGTAAAAATGAGTATTTCTAATAGATATCAAGACATGATGGTATTATTTTTATGTACCAACATATGTTTTTACCATCAACTATATCTATTGGAATTAATCATTCAATACCAACATATCATTTACTAAGGGTAAAATTTGTTGTTTTATCTTATTCATACCAAAAATTGTTTTAACAAAAAATCAATCTATTATATTAACTATTATTACAAAAAAACTTTTACCATTAGATAAATATGTTGCGATAAACTATCCAATAAGAATAAATCTTTTAGTAGTTATTTAATATAGATTTGTTATTTAGTTACTTCCAACATGTAATTTTTTCGATAAAAAAACACATAGTATATATTAAATTATAATATTTATAATTTAAAAAAAAATTCATGAAATAAATATATATAATATTTAATTATTGAAAAATTATTCAAAAACAAAACCATCCAAAAATTTACAAATAAAAAAATAGAATGCATTTGAATTATATATATATATATATAGTATAATTAAATTTTTTATATCAAATCTTGTTATTTATTATGTATATTAATTTGATGGAAATGAAAAATCTTACCCCTCTTCTAACTACACCCAATATTCTACCCAATTTGATACCCGTAAACCCTAAAACAGTCAACTAAAAGCGGTTGAGGGAAATTGATGTCGACCATCTCATGCCACTGCATGCTTGTGTGTTTATTCCCTCATCCATGAAGAAGGCTTACACGAAGGGTAAATATGCATAAGAAAGGACCAACGTTACATCTATGATTTCTGTCACTGGTGACGATATGAAGTTGCATGCTTCTATGGTAATTCCCAGAAACATAGTGTCGATAATGTCCCATCCATGGTCGAAGGGGTGTATTCTCTATCTATTTTAAAGTTATATATCACTATAAAAGATTTTAATTTTTCTTAGGGGAAGAGGGATAGTCATCCAAAAAAAAGAGGGAAACATTATTTTACTATCAAACATAAGCCCCACCTCTGGGTTTGCCACCTCCCCCCAGTTGTGCATGATAGAGCTTATGATGTTCACCTCCCACTCCACCTCCAAACCGACCAACTAATGTTGCCTAGGTAAGCCATTTTTTTAATTCAAGTTATCTCATTTTTTTAACTATTTTAATTTGATTCTGAATATATATAACATGTTTTTTATAACATAAGTAAAATATAAATTATCAATCAGTGATATTTTTGTTATAATTATATATTTCATTTTTTGTTTGTTCTGTTAGAGTTTAATGATGGATGCAATGGGTTCAGTTGATGATCTATAGTTCATTTCTTTGAAGATGGGAATCAAAGGCATTACTTGTTTTTGTGGTTTAATTTTCATGTCCAGATCTAGAGATAGAGTTTTTTCTGGTTGTTCTTAATGAGTTGGGGCTAGTTTTCTGGGGAGAAGTTGATGTTGCAAATCAGATTTATCAATGTTGAAGATGTGTATAGTAGAGAATCAGATCTAATTCAATTAAAGAATTGTCTTGGAGTTGCTATAGCCCCAGAAGTTCAAACACATTCCCATGATCATTCATATGACTGAGCTAGGAGGTCATTAGATACTGTGAATTGGGTGTTTCATTGAAGGAGGTTCTAGATGTGATGTTCTTTGTGGTACCTTAGATTTGGCTGTAGAGAATGGATATTTTAGCTTCAGAGGGGTTTATATTATTGTTTTATATTGACGGTCATCGTCAGAAGAATTTTTTAACCCGGTATATAGTTTGGTAATATAGTGATTTTTATTATTCATGTGTTTATTGATTTTGAGCCAAGGTATAGTTATTATTGCATGTATGTGTGCTCTGATCAATAGAATATTAACATGATGATCTGTTTTTAGAGGCTCATGAGAAAATAACTTGGTTCAATGAAAGTTTACTACAGTAAATGAGGTTAATATTTGAAATATTATTCATTGTGTGTTCAGCATTGAATGGTTGTACTGTATTATACTGTTTGGAGGCCTGAATCGGATGACATTTTAAAAGGTTTCTTATGTTGTTAATGCCAAAATTGTATGATGTTGAATTGGGATATTTTTTTAAGAGGTGAATCAGCCTTTGTCCTATGAATTAAATTACAATTTAAATCAAATTATGTGAATATTAACCAGCAGCATGACTTAAGAGGTTGCTAAGACGGAGTTAATTGGAAGCATGTGAAGGTGACTAATTTGTTTGGATGGTGAAGAAAATGTGATATAAGTGGAAGATAAAATTCAATAGATATTAACTCTAGGTGAACTCATTCCATGAGTCAAGGTAAATTCTATTAATTTTTATTTCATTATTAAATAGGTTAAGGGCCTTTTATGAAGGATTTTCATCTATGGGTCCTGTTGGACAACATTTTTATTTGGTTCTCTCCTTCTTTTCTAACCGCTTAATTCTATAAATGTGATTTTCTTATGGTGCTCCTTTAATAGTTGTGATGTTGTTGTACATCTACTCATGTTGTGTTAGGGTTTATCTTCCCTCACAATATAATATCATTTTTTTTTTCTGATTTCAATAAGTCCAGACAAAGCCAAAACTCATGAAAACCCTTACTGAGCTATACTTACTTTATTTTCGCGCTGTTAAATATCTCTTGTTTTGTTTCTTCTGAATAATAAATATTTTTATTTTTTAGAATTAATATATATTCTTACTATGTTATCATTTTCATTCCATCTCAAATGTGAAACTCATAAACAATAGAATGAGTTCAAAAAACGAGTGTAATGTTAAAAAACATTTATTCATTATTGAAATATTAGGTTCCTGATAATTATCCTTGAGAATAGAGAGTTTAGATTGAATATTTTTGTTTATAAATTGCTAGATGAATATGTTATCTCCATATCCTGGCCTTTTGGTGGTTGTTCTAGGACCGTTCTGAAGTGGCCTTTGGATTTCAGTACTGATCTTGAGACTCCCATAACACCTATTTGGTTAGGCATTCTTGGACTACCTCTTCACCTTTTTAAACAAGATTACTTGTTTTCAATTTTTACACTATTTGGAAAACACATGAAAATGGATGATGCGACCAAGAATCTTCTTAGACTATCCATAACTTGAATCTATATAGAAATTGACATATCTCAGCCAATGCCACCACACATATTAAATCAAAATGTGGACTCTGGTTTTCAACAGGATGTTGTCAATGATAATTTACAAGACTTTTGCAGAAAATTCAATAAAATTTGTAACTATAAAATAGAATGTGGGATTAGAAATTATGATGTATGCATCCCAAGGCATAATACATCTATTTGGGTCAAGAAAGAGGTGGATAAAATGATTTTTTACCTTTTGGTAACCCTGAGGATCAGTTTGTTAATCACAACATTATTAGAACTTCCAATCCTTAACCATTTCATATAGATATATCTGGTTTTGTGGATGTTGTCCATAATGTTCTGATATTAAAAGAGGACAAATAAAATCTTAACAGTGCTGTAACTTCTTCTAAAACCCCTAGTTTGGATCACACACTACAAGAAGAAGATTACTGCTCCCACTCTGATTCTAGTTAATCCTTACATGATGCTTTTGATCAATATAATCAACATGAATAAGCTTATTTAAAATGAATTTCTATGAAGGGTAAAAAACTAATGGTGGATGTTGATGGATACATTACCTAAAATACTAAAAAAACTATGAAATGTAGAGACTACTATAACCTTGAGAGAAGAATCATTATAAGATCATTAGAATCCTTATGGAATGAAAAAATTTATTTACCACCACAACTGGTACTTGTTGAACTGCCTACTGCGTCCTCTAATTTTTATGAGGGAGAAGATGATTGAAAAAATGACCCTTTGTATAGAGATGTTTATCGGATTGGGGAGGATTTGGGGGGGACAACTGATTCATAGATGGATAAGAAAGATGAAATTCTCTTCAAAAAATCTAGGAATTATGATATTACTATAGAGATATACCTTCAAATCTGAAAGCATATGTTTATTAAGATGTTGAAATAATATAAAAGAAATTGCGATTTTAACTTTAGAGAAATTCCTTGGAAATAATATATTTGTGTCAGTTTTACTTATTTATGCTCCCTTTTTTTTCTTTCTTCTCTGATGCGCTAAATTTTGTCTTATTTTGGGATCTTGGCCATAATACTTTCGAGATTTTTGGAGTGATTTTTAACATGTTTTCCTGATTGAGCATTGATGGAATCATTATTTCATAATGTTTTTCTATAGTGAATGAAAGTACTAGTATGCTAGGGATCTTTAATATTAATAGATAAACATTAATTAAGATAACTTGATCCTTTAAAATGTTGTTTTCTGGAACCATTAGACTTTCTTGAACTAGTGAAGGGCCAATACTAATGTCTACAAAGGTCCTTTGTCTCAATGGAGTTGTGATATTGGTTTATTGACTGCTAGTTTTTTTCTATGAGCTTCTGGATTTTCATATTATTACTATGAACATACTGTTAGTAATAGATGATTGTAGTGAATGATATGTCTAAATTTGATATTATCTCTATATTAATTCTTTGTGTGTCTTTGATGGAATTATTTAGGCTACAGGAACTCCTTTTAAATGTATTTGGGTGTATAAGTGAGATTCTTGATAGTTTTAATTTCATTATATTGTATCCTAAAAAATGATCTTTGGAAGATGTTTCAATGGAAACAGTCTACATATACTACCTCAGAATGAACTGTCTTGGTAAAGAGATGGTTTTTCAGCTACAATTTTCCATCATATCTTTTCTCTGGGGACATTTTTTGAAAGGCTTGTTTTTCTTACATTGATTTCAATTGAAAAGAGATGTTTTAATGATTATGATTCTGGTTGTGATTAGTTGATTATATTTCTATGGTTTCTTTTTCTCATTATAGATGCACTGGAGTATTGTTGCCTCATTTTGATCATAAGACCTCAATTTTCATTGGTCTTTCAGCATGTTTCCCTGTTTTTACATCTTTCACTTGATGGGATTTTTCATATTGTTTGTCTCTCTTAGTTTGCAGTGATTTCACGGGGCAGTACTATCACATACACTACTTTATCTACCTATTGAATGCTTCACCTTTCCCCTTTTTGTTTCATCAAAAAATATGTTTGATTCTTTTTAGAGATCTAGTTAATGTGTCTCTTGGCGGCTACAGATGATTGATTTTAAGGTTACAGTGCTCTCATGGAATTCTTTCCTTTATTGGATGAGATTATTTATTGGTATAAGTTTGGATGTTTCAAGTAGGTTTGATGAAATTCAATCATTACATAGTGTTTTCTTATTACCTCATCATGTATCTCCCCTAATTTTCTGATGATGTGAGTTCATTACAACTCGTGCATGTATTGTAACTCTTTTTTTATCTATTAATTTTTTTTGAGGCACGAATTGGGTTACCAAATAATGTCATGGTTTGTTTGAAACAAATAGGGTAGCCTTATTTGGAACTAAATTCCCTCATTGTGATTGTAGTGAATGATTATATCCATTTATCATAGTGATATAAATAATAAATGTTTTTTCATTTTTCATTTGAGTGAGAAATAGGGATGAATCCTTTCTATGAAAAGGAGGGTGGGTTTAATTGATTAACAAGCTATTTTTGATCATTTTAATTCAAATCGGTCATTCTAACTCCAATTTTTAGTGTCATTGCATTCATCATTTCATCACTTTCATCGTGTCACTGCATTTATCCATATACATATCATATATCCATTAGATTGGTTTTGAGTCTTATTACATTATATTTTTATCCATGGAGGTGTTTATAGATCATGTATAGACATTTTATAGATATCTATGTTATAAAGAACTAAATTTTCTATCTTGATAAGAACAATTGATGATGACTTAGGTGACTGAAGCATTACCCATTTCTACATTTTTTATTATACCATTTTTATATTGGTTTTCTAGTTTTATTTAGTATTTTTTCTACTTGTCTATTTTTATTCTCATCTATGAGAATAATTTGGGAAAAAAATAAATTTCATGAATATTTCTTGTTTTTAGTTTGTTATATGTTATTTTTGGGTAATTATATATGATGATTAACTCGTTCTATATAGAGATGAATGATTTATAAAAAATTTATATCGATAATGGAATTGAACCCTATACAAGTTTGTTAACGTTCGGTGTGGAAAATCTTATGATGAAGATTCACATTTTTTACTATGGGAGCCTCAATACAAGAAAGGGGAGCATGAAATGTTTGTGGTGTTACGACATGGAAAAAAGAATAAGCAGATTATGTAGTAGATAATCATGGATAGGGCTTTCACTGCGTGAAACAAGCATTGGGAGATTGTCATGGTGGAGAGGACGACCCCCTAAATCTTATATCTTGTATATCTTAAAATTAAAAATGATGAATGATAGTTTGGAGATTCATGTAATGTTACATGGAATTTGAATAATTCTAAACATATTTGTATGATATTTCTTACACCTTCGTGTCATGTTTGAAAATATTCATATAATCTAATTTTATATTGAATATATAATAAATATAATAAATAAAATTATATCAATAAAAATAATTTAAGATTTTTGTAATAAATGTTGGAATACACAAATTTAATATTTTATTCAAAGTATAATTTATAAATAAATAATAATCATTGATGTTACATATAATAAATGGAAAGATAAATATTGATAATATTACCGACAGATAAATTTTCCGTATTAAACTATTGCTAAAAATTATGAACAAAATATATATTATCTGTTGGTATTATTATAATACCATAATAACTATTTTATCTATCGAAATAACATTGAGCAATAGAGTTTTTACCAAAACTTTAGTGACAAAACCTTTTTTTTGGTAAAAGGTTTTACCAACAAAAAATACACTTTTACCAACAGGAGTACCCTTGTTGAAAAAAGCTATTTATTTTTTAGTGATATATATCATTCATATATAGGTATAATGTATATAATAATACACTAAAACCACAAAATAAAAAAAATACAATATTTTTTTCTTCAAAATAGAATATTTGAAATAGAGGAAAAATACTCCAAAAAATTGAAACCAGTTAAAATGGATAATAAAAATCAATAAATAATATAAATAGATTTTGAAAATATGTATGTATGTTATCAAAAAAAATACCCATCTTAAAAAATATAAAAAATAAGAGAAATATGATTTTCAATTTGATTTTTTTAGAAAACATTGAGAAGAAACTTATTAAATAATTAATAATGTAAATAAGTGTTATTTATATAAAATATAAAACCAATATGAGTGTCGGGATACCAATATGATCATTTGAATAACATGTTGAACATTATAACAATAACTAAAACATTATAATAGTAATAGAACTATTAAAATATTATTCTAAATTATTTAAAATATTTATAATGAATAAAATAACAAAATAAAAATTTATCATGATATAATATAAATATTCAAATTTAAATAATCATACAAATAAAATATGTATATGTTTTTAAAAAATCGTATTTTAACTTATTTTATAAAAAATTATGTTATATATCAATATTTAAATATAAAAATTAATTATTAAATAAAATAAAATTTATATTAAGAGAAGATAGTTTTTGGAATCAACACATCAAAGTTATCAATGTGTAATTTTTAGTAATTTTTTTGAAAAACATGAATTTTAAAATAAATTTTAAAAATAAATTTCTTAAAAGAGTTTGATTTATTACATAAAATTGATGTAATAATTACCTAATAAGTTCAATAATTTTTTATTTACCCAAAATTAGTTAAAAAATATAAAAAATATATTTAAAAATAAAAAACATAATTTCTAAATCTATCAAATAAAATGTATTCATTTTTTTAAAAAATATTTCATGTATTTATCCTTTATTTTATATAAAATAATAATTTTTTTTATATTTATCAAGAATTATAATTTAAAATAAATAATTTTTCGATTTATTAATATGAGTTAGATAGTTATATTTGTTATAAATGTGTTATGTAATTTTTAAACAAAAAAGATATAATTTAACTCAATGATTTTCTTATAAGGTTTTATTCAAATGATTAATTTTAAAAAATGTAATTTTAATTTGATAAAATGAATATTATTTTTGAAATAATAGTATAAAAATTTACTTTTGGTGAAATTTTCGGATTTTCAAAAATTATTTCCTTTTCAATAAATAGTGAAAAATACCAAATATTTTAAACAATCATTTCTTTTTAAGAAATTAAGTAATTTTAAATTATAACATTGCTTTGAATACTTTTCCAAGTAAACTATTTATAATTTAATTATATTTAATCACAATAACTAAATTTTAATCATCATTACATAAGTTTTTGGTATACATTTTATTTTGGTTTTAAAAATGGGATTTTCAATAAATTTTTTTAAAATACACAATGTTTCTCCATGTAAATTATTTAAAATAATTCCTAATGGGGAATTATTTAATTGAAACATATATATTATATATCATTAAATATTGATTTATTTAAATAATATTATAATTATTAGTTATTGAGTTAATATATATTAATCATTCTAAAAAAACATCTTCTTAAAAACCCTATGTCTCGCTGCGTCTGTGAGATTATTATTAAATTACATTTTTTCACTTCTATGGATATAATTTTTCATAATGGATTAGATATTTGGAATAATCAAAATTTTATAATATATAATAATTCAAACTTAATATCCTACCATAATTATTAATGATAATATTTAAAATTTATCAAATGGATTATGTAAAAAACGAGTTTACATAGTGATTAAACATAAAATATAGAGCCTAAAAATTACCCAAAACATTTCCAACACAAATTTTTTCCCCATATTTTTACCTTATCCCCATTATTTTATATGATTTTCCATTATTGAGTCCTTGTTATAAGACACAAATTTGTGTGAAAATGACTATTTCTAAAAAATTACATGTCTGCAACTCACCTCACATATAAAAGGCCACCCACTCCCATCTTCTCTTCATACCTTAAAAACCAAATTTTTTAGCTATAAAATTCCAAAATTACTTCTTTAGTTCCATTATATCATCCCAAAATCCATATTTTGGGCATAAATTGAATCACATAAGGCATTTAGTGAAAACTAATATGTGTTATTAGAAGAAGAGGGTATATTCTCCAATAAGCGTTTTTATTTTTTTCCTCCTCCAAACCTTTAAATTATTAATATACCATTTTTATATAACAAAATAATTATATTTAATATGATTATTTTTTTATTTTAAGGTTAAGACCTACAATTTCACACAATTCCATTAAATGGGTTATGAAATCATCATTTTTGTGTACAGAAGATTACCGCCTCATGAACCGATGTCATTCATTTTTCTATTACCACTTATCCCGAATGGGTATGATGGTGGAAGTAAAGTTTACATCTGATATATATAACATAATTTAACCTATCTAGTAATTATATCATATATTCCGTTTTTATATTTCATATCATAGGATATATGATAATGTCTCATGTGTGTACGATAGAATACCGTCTCTCAAAGCGATGTGGTTCATTTTCACTAAATGATATATGGAAGGTAATAAGGGAAATGATAATAAATATATGTGATGTAAATGAAATAATTATGATAATAATGATATATTTATCATTATTTAAATATAATATATAATTTATGGTTTTACATTTTCACCCAATAAACAAATTATAACATTTTTCATGGGTGTGTGGACTACAGTCTCATCGAAGCGACGTGATTCCTTCTTCCATCAGTAAATCATAATAATGGAATATTTAAGTGTAAATAATTAAATATTATGGTATTAATTTTATAATTATAATTTTTGAATAATAAAATATTACTAATATTCTTTCTATATTGGTAATTGAAAAATGGAAATGTTACTAATGCATATGTACGACCTAATGTCTCTAGGATCATAACATTCGTTCATTTTAATAAAACAATAATGAGTGTTTTTAAAATTATAATTGATGTATAAAAATGATAATTATTCCCTGATTATTATCATGGATATATTTAAAAAATGACATCTTTGATCATATTCAACATACCAAAGTCATTTTTTACATATAAACTGAATATGGTCAAAATATCTGAACAAAACATAATTGATTAAGTAATTATATATAATGTGACAATAAGTGAAAAAATTAATAATAAACTAAACAACGATTCTCAATAGAATTTATAATTAACACAATTTTATTATTTTATAACAGAAAGACACATGTGAGAACTTGGACATAAGGTAATGGATTTCGTCTCAATTTCAATTCATTGAGGAATATTTCGATGTTATGTACCTATATTCATTAAACAGGGGAATATAATGCACCTCTGACATGTTGTATCATCAACTAATATATTCTCATGGTATTTAATGTTTTGTTTATTCCTATTCTTTTATGGGGATAATGATTCAAATATTTCAAATTGATAATGGGATTTTCATTTAAAAAATTCAACTTGTATTGTATTTTATTTCAAATACCTTTTATTTCCATGTCCATGTTTTTAAAATGTGTTTATGAAATTTTCTATATGGAAGGAAAATATTTGAAAACTACATTTTTTGTATCTTTTTACTTTATTTTCAAATATTTTCCAAAAGGAAATTTTTTATATTTTTTATACAGAATTATTTGACAACTGAAAAAAGAAATTTCATATTATTAATTTACATTATGATAATGAATTTCCCATAATCATGACCATTATTTGGTTCCTAGATTACTTTAAAAGATATCACGTTTCCATCAATTAAAATACATTCTTCCTTTTATATGAGTATTTTGGTATTGACAATGGTATTTCAAAATAAAACATTATTTATATTTTGAAAATGTGTTTCTAAAATTAAATGGTATTTTGATATCCAGATGTTATTTTTATGAGTTTAAAAGTGTTTTTAAAATGTTTTATGATAAAAACATGGAAATATATTTTTTCCCATGATGAAATACTTGATAATTATACAATGGGGTGTCCCATAAAGTGATGGGTTATCCCATTAAAAATTATACAATGGGGTGGTCCAGATAGTACCCAGTGAGCCCATTACAGCTTCTATGATGGGGTTGACTAGAGAGCACATGGTGAGCCTATTATAGCTTATATGATGGGTGCACCCAGATAACACTTCATTGCATTGGTTAATTTTCCTTGAATTAACAAAAAAGGAGGGAGTTACCAAATGTTTTCTCCTATGGATTTAAATATGATCCAATTAATTCTTAAATGTGTTTAAAATAGATTTTAATGTGATGATCTATGTTACTGCAATTTTTTAATAGAATGAAATTTTTAATAGTATTTATTTGAGAAAAATGTGTGTGTTTCATTGAGAACATTTTCATTTTGTTTTTCTCAAAGAAATTTGATCTCAGGCTAAATATTTTATGGGTTTTCATATTTCTACTAGACTAATTGTTTACTTTTTTCTATATACATTAATGATTTTTTTTATTTTAATCCCATCTTTTAAATGTTTTTCATATGCTGGGTAAGGGAAAGGATGAAGTCAAGTTGAATGTATTAGTATTTTTTAATGAAATGAATAATTATTTAAATGTTTTGTATTTTGAGAAACATATACACTGATTGGATGTGTCCAATTTGTATTACATTATTTTTTAATGTAGTTTTATAGTCCAATTCTCTAAGGATATGAACCTGAAATTTTCCTCAAAGAAAAAAAAGTAAATTTTTCACTAAAATGAATTTTATCTAATTTTTATGGCCAGACACATATATTTAGTATTAGATGATCGTTTAGATAACATTAAGGGTATGTATGATGTTAATATCATTCTTAGATAATATTTTACCTTATAGTATAAAATTTAATGATTACCAAGTTTCTTTACCAAAACAATTTATATTCAAAATGGTTTTTCATAGAGGAAACATGGAAGTAGTAGTTGGAAAGAAATGAGTGGATTCCAAATCAGTATCCTCAAATGGTTTGAATAGGAATAGTTTTTAATTGATCGATCTGTTTACATGAGATATAAATAGTGGTGGTATATACACTAGAGAGGAACCAAATCTACCCTGAAAGAACATATCTATTGTAGAGAATTTCATGAGACAATATACCTAAAATTTTAGTAGATCTTTTTTCCCTATGATAACTGAAGGATGGATCAATGCTCTGGAAAAGATATATGAAGACCTGGGATGTTCGGAGCTTCAAAAAGGTAACTCTTTATTTTTATCATTTTAAGGTGACGTTTTTTTATGGTAGTCATTGATTAAGAATACTAGATATAAATAATAAGTTGATTCCATGTAATGGGGAAAATTCAAGGATATTTTCCATGATAAATATTTCCATATGGTTGTTAAAATCCAAATGGAAAAACAATTCCTAGAACTAAATAAGAAAGAAGATAATTCTATAACATCCTATGAAGAAAAATTCACAATATTTTTCTGGTATGTGATGCATATTATTTGAGAAATTTATATTAATATTATTTATTTTTCACATGGTTGAAACCGTGTTTAGGAAGAGAATTAGATGCAAGATAATTTATGAGTTATGAGAAAGCAGTTTCTTGTGTAGAGAAACTTAAGATAGAGTATTCTAAAATGGGTTTCCTCCAATATGAAAACAATAAGAAAAGTTCAATGTGTAAGGAAAAAAAGAAACAACCAATTAATAATTCCACAAGAAAGCCCTAATAATGTTCCAGGTATGGAAAAAAATCATGGAATATTTTATGGGATATGATAATTGTTTCTTGTCGGTCAGTTTTTTCAAAGGGCTCATGTGTATAAATAAAAGAGACCTAAACAACCAAAGAATGGGGTAACCTATCGCCATAAATTGGTAATATTGTTTAGTTCCAATGAGTTTGTTTATTATGATAATTCTTGTCTAAAGTTAGTTTCATAGGATGGGAGTCATCATGATCAGAGACATAAATGTATAGAAAATTCATTTACTACTACTATTGTTGATGTCGAGACATTAAATAAATTTCTGATATATATGTTACTTGTGTATTCAAATTATTCTAATACCATTTTTGACTCTTGATCTTCTCATTATTTAATTTTTTGGAAATTTTCATGAAACTTAAGAATATCACCTCATGAATGTGAGATAGAACATTTGGTTAAAAATCCAGGCGGAATTATTATTGTAACTAATATTTATAGGAATAATTCAACATTTACAATGGGAGGGTATTTCTTACATATCAGATTGAACCTTCCATAGTGATGTTTTATATCATTCATGGTATGGATTCTCTTTCAGTTTATCATGAAAATATTTATTAAAGTGATAAGAAGTTTGTGTGTAATGATTTAAATCCATTGAAAACATACCAAAAAGATAGGAATTTTATTAGAGGTGGTAGTAAAATATACTTATCCCACATCATTGAAAATAATTAAACAATTCAAATTAGTGATGTTACTATAGTAAATGAATACATGGATGTGTTTACTAATGGTTTTATGGGTATTTTTTACAATTGGGAGGTTGAAATTAATGTTGATTTAGAAACCGATGTTAGTATTTTTTATAAACCCCCTAATCGAATGGATCACGTTGAACTTATATAATTTAAAAAGAAATGAAAGGTGTTATTAGTTAAAGGTATCATTCAACCGAGAACGTCACATGGGGTGATATTATTTTGTTTTCTAAAATATGTGATGGTTTAATGATGATTTTAGTTGATTATAGAGCCGTGTATAACATCACTGTTAAGAACAAGTACCCTTTGACTTATATCGATTATTTGTCTAATCAGATCAATGTAGCTCAATATTTTTCAATGGTTTACCTAAGGTTGTGCTACCATCATTTAAATGTTAAGGAATCAGACATTCTGAAATATGTGTTTTGGACTAGATATAAACACATCGAGTTTTTCATTATGCCATTGGTGTTATCTAATTCACCTCCCATTTCATATATAGTGTGAATAAAATTTTTCATGAGTTCATAGATAAGTGTGTGGTTGTTTTTATTGATACAATTTTGGTTTATTCTAAAAGTTCATAAAAACATGAAATACAATAAATGTTCATTTTTTAAACCATTATAGAAAAGAAAATCTATGGTAAATTTATAAAGTGTTAATTTTGGTTGTAAAAAATTCATTCTAAGGATATATTGTCTCAAAATTAGGAATAACTATTGAACCTTCTGAAATAAATGTTGTTGAAAAACGGAAAATCCCCAAAAATGTCACAAAGATTCATAGTTTTCCTAGACTAGTATTTTAATACCTATGGTTTTTCAAAAAAGATTCTTGGTTGTTTATCCCACTAAATAAGTTAACTAAAAATGGAGATAAATTGATATAGAAAATACAATTCAATGATTATTTTTGGGAACTAAATAAGAGATTAGTGAATACTAGAGTTTTGGCCCTACCTTTTAGAAATGGTGATTTTTTCATCTATATTGATGCTTTATTAAAAGGACTTGGCTATATACTAAATCATAATGATTAATAAATTCCATATGATTCACATAAGTTAAAACCTCATGAGTTAAATTATCCTATACATGATTTCAAATTAGCTATTGTGTTTTTTGATTTAAAATTTTTGAGTTATCATTTGTAAGGAGTAAAGTGTGAAATATATACTGATCACAAAATATTGAAATATATATTCAATTAGAAATAATTGAACATGTGATAGAGAAGATGGATGGTACATGTGAAGGATTTTAATTTCATGATTCATTACCATGCTAGAAAAGAATAAAAATTTGTCTATAATTTGAGTAGAAAAATAATACAGCATTAACCAAGTTATATTTTGAACATAATCTTTGGTTAATGATATAAAAAAATATCACCTAGATGTGGTGGATGCTGGGACATCCTATGTTTGGTTTCGGGTTTCAGTGTAGTAAACTTTGTCAGAAAAAATTAAGCATGCTCATAAGAAGGATAAATCACTGCATGAAACAGAGGAATAAATTAATAAGGTTATGTTTCCTGATTTTAATATTGATATAGAATGTATTTTATGAGTTGTTAAAAGATTATCTATACCCTGTGATTCCCAATTGAGGAAAGAGTTGTTGAGTGAAGCTTACAATTCACTATTTTTCATTCATCCTAGCTTTAATATGATATACAAATACCATAGAGAGTATTAATTGTTGGATGGAATGAAAAGATATATTGGTGACTTCACCATGAAGTGTTTGAACATTCAACAGTTTAAATAAGAACAACAACTTTGGAATGTAATTCTTAACCCATTTTTAGTTTCATAGTGGAAATAGAAAAATATATTAATGGATTTCATAGTGGGATAATTTTGGAAAGTAGGAGGTAACAATGGGATTTGGGTTATTTTTTATTGATAAATTAAATGTGCACATGTACTTACCCTTAAAGATACATTAACATTATACCATATTTCTAGAATATTTCTAATGAATATTTTGGGTTTGATGGAGTTCTTCTCTCAATTATATTAGACCGTAATCCCAGGCTCACATATAATTTATTTAATGTTCTTTAGATTTCATTGGGAACAAAATTAAATTTCATTACATCTTTTCATAATAAATATGATAGAAAATATGAAAAACTACTCAAACCATGGAATACATGCTTCTTTCATATTAAATGTATTACTAGGGAAGTTTGGATTTATATATTTCATTGGTTTAGTTTTCTTATAAAAATAGTTTCATTCCAGTATATAGATGGAATCATTTGAGGAATTATATGTGAATAAGTGTCAGACATCATCATGTGGTGATGCTATAGGAGAAAGGAAGTTGATGGGACTAGAGTTTCTTGATGATATTTAAGAGAAGGTTCAGTTGATTCAGCAATATATGGTGACGTCTCAGAGTAGGCTAAAATGTTGTGAAGATAATCGAAAGAAATTTCTTTCTTTTGAGGTAGGTGATTATGTATTTGTAAATATTTCCCCATAGAAAAGTGATATGCATTTTGGTAAGAAGGGGAAACTATTTCTTTGGTTCAATGAACTATATGTAATAGTAGAGATAGTTGGAACAGTTTACTATCTGTTGTCCTCACCTTCGAGTTTATATCTGATACACAATGCAATGCAATTCTTGTTTTAATGTTAAGGTAATATTTTCTAGATTCATCTCAAGTTTTGAGTGAAAAAGTAATTGAGTAGGAAAATAACATTTATTAAAAGTAAAATCATGTTAATATTTTCGACTATAGGTAGGAATTTTTTCAAAATAATGTGATTCACTAGGTCAAGGTTTTATGGAAGAATCACATGGTTTAAGTAGAAACAAGGGTATAAGAAAATGATATGAGGGGAATATATTTACACTTTTTAATATGAAAATAACATTGTGAGGATGAAATTAATAATATGGGAAGTATTTATAATTCTAATATATGATAAAATAAATCTTATTCATATTCTTAATATGAATTAGATAATTATATTAGTTATGAAAATAATAAGAAATTTTTAAATCAAAAATGAAATATATTTAATATACACTTTTCTTAAAAGATTTTATTCATAATACTAATTTATAAATTTCATAATTTGAATTTTAGGAAATTAATATCATTTTTGAGATCATAATAACAAAATTTACTTTCAGTGTAAATTTTGGATTTTTCTGAAAGTATTGAATTATCAGTGAATAGTAAAAACTGACAATTTTTGTAAAAAGTAATTTATTTTTACAATGATAAGTAATTTAAATGTATCAATATGATTTGAATATATTTTTATACAACCTAATCATTATATATTTATATTTCATACACTTAATTCCTTTTTAATCACCTTTATATTAGTTTTTGGAATATGCGTGTTTTTGGTTTTAAAACAAGTTTTTTAATTGTTTTAAAATGTACAACGTCTCTCCATTTTAATTAATAAAAATAATCCCTAATGCAGAATGTTTCAACAAAAATTTATAGAGTAAATATCATTAAATATTAATTTATTTTTAAAAATTATCATTATTTATCAGAGTTAATATAGATTCATCTTTTTTTTGAAAAAATACTCGTCTTAGAAACCCATGGTATTACCAGGTCTATAGGTTTAATATTAAATTAAAATTTTCAAATTTTGTTAATAGAACATATAAAAAAAATTCCATATTTGGAATCATAATAAATTATTATTTTGATTAACCCCAACTTAATTTTTTACCATAATGTTTGGTGAAAATTGTTAAAATTAATGATATTAATTATGGTAAAGTGATTTTACATCATGGTTAACCATTTAATATAATGTGTAAAAATGTCCCAAATCATGTACTAAACCAATTTTATGTCCACAAATCACCTAATTTATAAAATTAATCCCATCTCTTTATCTCCTCACTCTTTCAAAACCAATTGATTAAGACAATAACGACCAAAATAATTTCTCCACTTCCATACTACTATACTAGAATGCATTATTTATGTATATATACATCCAAGGAATGATTTTGGTGAAAACCAAAAGGGTTTACCCAAAAAAGAGTTAAAATTCTCCAATGATGGTTATTATTTTATTTCTTCATTCAATCCATTCAATTATTATTATACCATGTTGATATAGTAAAATTAGTATCATACATATGTTGAGTTGTAGTTATTTAAAGTTTATTAACTAAAAACACGCAATTTTTCATCAAATGGGTTATGAAAACATAATTTGTGTTTAAGGAGGACTAACACATCACAAAATAGATTCTATAGTTTTTCCAATACCTTCTATCACAGTTTGATATAATAAAGTATTTAAACATTATATGATATTTAAAACACAATTAAACCATTGGAGTTGTTATATATTATATACTTTTTTATATTCCACACACTATGTTTAAGATCTTGACTTTTTTGGATATTTCTTTGGCTTATTTTCCTGTACTTCATTTCCAAGTTCTGAGTAACATTGGGTTGGGTTAATAGTTGTGTAGTTTTGGGTGAAATTTGTCAATTTTGTAAGGAGAAGGGAATGTTCATGGTTGGTACACAGTTTTCCCAAACATTGTTCCCTACCCTAGTAATCCATGTGAACCCAAAAAAGGGGAATCACACGTTTGGCCCACGATTTTTCAAATTGTGCACCCTCTTAGAACAAACCGTGTTCCCCCTCTCGAAGAAGTTAAAGGTGTGGGTTTTTATTTTACCTTTAAATTATATTTTAAAAAACTCAAACCCCCAATATTAATCCCCAATCCACCCCCACTCAACACCTAACATTTTATATCCATTATGGAGTTTCCTTGATGCATTACTAAGGCTCACAAACACTCTTCTTGGTGATTTGAATCCCAGGTTAAAGATCTACACCACCTGGGTATGTTGTTTCAACCCAATTATATATATATATGGATATATATATATATATCCAACACATATCCCGAGATAAAATATGGATGTTTATATGATTTTTCATCTAAATATAGATCAAGGTCTATTAAATCGTATTTCTTTTAGACTTGGATCTAGGTTTTAGATCTAGATCACTTTCATCATCATGGGGTTGACCCATCCTTTTCAAATTGGGGATATCTGTTAGGATATAACTCCTCAACGAATTGAGGTAAGACAACTATTATTTAAATAAAAAATTCATGATTTCAATTACATGTATTTAATTTTAGTATTGCTAATGAATTATTAGTAATTGAGTTTTTAAATTTGATTTAATTAACTTGGTAAATTAATCAGTTAAGAAATTTGTAAATTGGGGATATTGGGATTGTGAATTTAATAAATAATTACCTAATTAATTATGCAATATAGTGATTGTGAATTTATTAATTAATTTATGAATTATTTAATAGACGTTTTAATTCTTATACGATTCTTGATTTGATAAACTAATTATGGAATTTGTAATGAAATTGACGTGACCAATTAATTGGTGTATTTATTGAAATGAGGGATGTGATTAATTCGTTTTTTAATTCATTAATTGTGTGATGTGAATATAAATTTGGGCAATCATAATAATTAATTGTTTAATTAATTAATGGGAATTATTATGAGTATGGAATCAGTTGAAAGGAGTTAATTTATTTTCTAATTTATTAATATATGTTGTGATAGTGAAATGTGAGGAGAAACATAATACTAATTAACCTTGAATGAATTTATATATGAATAACTGTGATACATGTGATTATTTTGATATTCATGTGTGCGACATGTCTTTCCACATCAAAATCCAACAGTGATAAATTGATATTTTTTTTGTTGCACATGGATTTATGTGTTAAAAGACCATAATGATAAATTTATATTCGTGTGTGGGAAATATATTATTGCATTAAAATCCAAGAGTGAGAAATTTATTAATGAATGTGTGACACTGTATACTACGTAAAATGTATAGGGGGTCTTAAGCATGGCAACCTGGACCCAATATATTTTCATTAGATTGTGGTTCCAATTAGATATATTATAAATTGAAATGAAATGTACAATGAAATAACATGTGTTAAAGTGAATTTCAAATTGATTATGTGATACGTTCAAAATATGGAATTGGCCGTAGTAGGTATTGATAGTTCAGGTGTTCTTAGGAAACTGAGGGTTATGTGGTCAAATAAAGAATAATTTAATAAATTAATTTTTTTTACTTTATTTATTGTACTTTATTATTTATATAATTACATATACTATAATTTAATGGATTTGTTTTAGACACCATTGGTGGTGGTAGACTAAATTTTACTAAAACCCTACTCGAGCATCCTGATCAGTACCTGAATTGATTTCATGGTTACATGATAGGATAATGGTAGGGGCCCTGTATCAGATGAATGATTTAGGATAAATAACGGATGAGGGAAACAGATTTGGTCCAAGAACCACTTGGGAGTCATTATTTTCTTTACTTTTGGGTTGCATTTTGAAAGTTGGTGCATATTATGAAATATCTACAGTTCAGTTTTGATATTGTATTTCCAGTTTTGGTCATCTTGTATTACAGGTATTACTGTGGATATCTTATATCATTTATTAATATTTATATAATTTCCACTTGAGTATTAATATGATAAAGGTGGTATAGTATCCCTATGATTGATGTTAGAACCTAGTTGATAGACAACAACCTCTAGAATTCATGGAGGCATGATAGAAGTCATGTGGCATACCGGCTCATGGAACTTTCATGTGGCCCTCACATCCGGATGTCAAAAAGATGTATCAGAGCCCAATTTTATTTTCTTTCTATTTTTTCGTTCTATTTGGGAAAGGCATAGAAGATAAAAGGAGGATTTTGGACTTGTACATGTGCTCAGGCATGGGAGTAGTTTACCTATTTTTGAAGGAAAACCCATGTAACCAAGGTAAGATTGTTTTATTAGTAATTTCTATTACAATTGAATGTTATTTCACCTTGAGTGACAATTTTATTTCATGATGTGATTATTTTATTTACATTTTATATTATTTGAATTTGTGACCCAGAATGGAATGTGAGATGAGCTTGCATGATTCCTTCTAGGAACTCAAGATTATTTTGTGGCATGCATCATTTTGGACATGTAATAGAAAATAAGTTTTGGTAAAGTTGTAGAACTTGAAATAAGTTTCCTTACTTGTGTGTTTTAAATGAAGAAGTATTCTGACATGTAATTAAAATTTGGAAATGATACAGGATGGGAACCAATGGGTGTCCGATTAGAAACATGAATAATTTTTTTACCCTTTGTTAACCATGACCTGAATGTATGATGGATAAAAGTAGTGATTTCACCTCTTTTATGACAATGTGGTGGGGTGTTTGGAAATGACTTATTATGAATTTATTTGAATCCTCGTAACTATGTAAATTTTTTGTTATGTGTCATAAGAAATGTGTTTTTCATTATATAGATAAGCCTGCATGATAATTCTTTTTGAGAGGACGACATGAGGACATAGTTGGAGATGCTCCTCTAGTAGTGGAACCTGATGCACCCTTAGTGACTATCAATGAAGTCAGAGAGTATTTCAGATAGAACATTCCATAGATTATACAATACATGGAAAGCGACCAATGATGAATTGTGAAAGGAATGTATTATATGATTAGGGAGTTCTAGTCGAAAAACCCTCAAACTTCAACTGGGTATGGTGGACTTCCAGCATCTGAGTTATGCATTGTGTCCTTCCAGACTATACATGACCAATTGGAGAGTCTTGCTAAAAAGAGAGTCATATTGGTTGGTTATATGTTAAGTGGTAAAGAAAAGAATTATTGGGACATCTAGAATTAGGATAGACTACAAGAGAATATGGAGTGGATGTAATTTCCATAGAATTTCTTGGGGAACCTTTATCTTGAGACTCTCAGAAAGGAGAGGAAATCTTAGTTCATTAGACTGACTCAAGGGAGTATTTATGTGATGGACTATGTTGGAAACTTCATATATTTGTAGTAAATTGTTCCATTCTTGATGGGGGAAGATGATAAAATGGTAAAGTGGTTTTGGGATGGGTTTAAATATAAAATTATGCCCCAGGTGAATAGATTCATAAAAAAGAATTTTTTAAAGGTGGTGAATTAGGATCTCATATCAGAGGGGAACCTGAAAGTGGCATCCAACGGAGGAAAAGTTATACTAGATGGATGGTCAAGAGGTATGAATTCAGAGATATAGATGTCTAATTATGATAATTTCATCCAGATTAGTGGGAAGAAGAGTATAAAGATAGAGGGATCAATTGCATAGGATGTCACTTACGTTATCATTCACCAGTATGGTAGGTTGGGACACTTCTAGAGATTGTTCCCCCAACCATCAGTGGAGTGATGAGGCCATGGTAGGATGGGACATGTATAGATATTATATGACAACACATGTTAGATGGGTTGGAATGGAGTATCTAGACAGACCCATAGTGTTGAAAATGGATTTTTTACACCTTATCATTCTTGCAGTTGGAGTTCTACTAGCCTTGGTGGTAGAGGTAGTGGACAAAGATATTCTGGGAAAGAGTGCCAATATAAGAATATTTTTTTAGCTTAAGGGGATCATACTATATCACTTGGAAGAGAGGTAGGATAGTTACATTCCATTTAGGCTATACTTGTGGACAGCGAGGCTGGACCATTGATGGTACGAGGTACTATTATTATAGATTATATGCTATCTAGTGATTTATTTGATACAAGTTCCTCTCATTACATTATTTATAAAAAACTAGTTAATGTTTTGATCCATACATTGGTGTTAGTGAGTGGGGATATGATGACAGATACACCATTGGGAGTACAGTTGAGAGACATTTTCTTGTGCAAGCGGTGTTCTTTCAAAGTTAGAGAGTATCAATTTCTGTGGGATATTTAGATCCTTAAAATTTCAGGCTTTGAACTAATTATGGGTATAGACTGGATAGTATCATACTTATCCAACATATATTTTTTTCATAGGATAGTGACTTGTACATATCTTATCGCTGAAAAAAAACATTCACCATGGAGAATGAGATATCTAGGCGGGCCATGTAGGGGCATTTCATCGGAAAGTGGGTGAACTCAATTCCTAGGTTTCTAGTATGTTGTTTGATGATAGAGGTGTAAAGTTGGATTCTTTTCCTCCCATACTAGATTAGTTTTAGGATGAAACATCCCGCCCCTCCACATTGGATTGATTCTAGTTGGAAATATTTCTTGGTCTTTAACGACTTCCCCATGACACCAAAGGATAGAAATAAATACAAAGTGCTTCATAAACAGATGGGGGATTGTTTGACCATTGAAAATAAATCAACTAAAAAAACATCCCATAAAAACAATTACCACTACATGATGCATGATTTCAATGAAAGACAGCTCTAGGAAAACCATTGATATTAAATTCAAACTAAAACCAAGTACTTCAATGGATGACTACAATATCAAAGTACATAGAAAAAGAAAAACCTTAAGGACACCAACAAAAATGACAAGATCCAAACTTGCTCTATCTTGTAACTCCAAAATACATCCTATGTATGAGAAATTATATCTAAAGATATAAAATACATTACATTTTATCATGTATCGATAATAAAAATATGGAAAAGATCCAAAGTTTCAAATTAGGTTCGAGTAATGAAACTCAGTATATTTCTCCCTAATAACATTCATACAAATTCCCTAAGGATATAAAAAGTTATATCATTATATAAAACAATTTAAATAAGTAAATTTCTTAAATATTTCATATCAAAATATAAAAAAGTCCCACAAAAAAAATTATTTCAATATAACATCTTGTTACAAAGAATGAAACCAAACAAGGTTCTAAAACTATTTCATTTCCACTTTTTGGAATATCTTATTTCAAATCCAAAATTCTACACAGCTATACATGCATTATTCATTGTGAAAGATCCATACTCAAGAGCTGTTTATTGTTGATCTACTAACTCATCACGATTTAATTAAATCTCATGTTCTATTACACCTTTTGTACCAAGAACAACGTCATATTTCCACCAGGATTACTAATTAAATATGAACACACACAACCAATTATTCCCAAAAACCATGCCAATATAATTACAAAAGAACCATTTCAACCATTTCTATAAAACAATACTTTTATTCAAAAACATTCAAAGAAAAAATTTCATATTATTTCAATAAACCCTTAATTTTTTTGAACACATTTAAACTAAACAATTTAACAAATTCTAAAAATTCTACAATTTTAAATCAACAATTTATGATCAAGAAATTGGAGTACTTGCACAACCCATTCCCAAAAAATCACAAAATACAAAAACCATCACTAAAGAAGGTTTCTACTATGTTTTTCACACAAATCTTACAATCACTTTCAATAAATTTTAAATTTTTTAAAATAATACAGTTAGTTCTAGAAGGATGATTCACTAGTGCATCCACCAACATCAAGAATTTGGAAAAAATGATAAAGGACATGAAAAAATCTATGAAAACAAGTTGAATATCCAGAACCCACCTTATCTTTCATCCGCTAACATAAAATAATCCTAATCTAATCATAGTTTTCATACAAAAACAAAATTTATACATATAATATGTATATCTAGGAAACAGAGAGAGACAATGAAGTAGATATATTAAAAACAACAAAAAATCTACGAATAATGATGACATACTATAAGAATCTGACTTCAAAACACCATGTGGAGCCTTCAGATAACCTCTAGATCGACGAAAGATGCTTCCGAATCCTTTCGGAAGAGATAATATCAATTTAGGGCTTCATATAAGGATACCCAATGGATTTATGGATCAAACCATCTGAGATCCAAAATTTTAGGGTATCACTTTTAACCCTGCATGGTTTGTCACCCTGTTTGCTAAATTGTACACTAAATATTCACTATCCACTACCTCAATGATAGACCATCCATGGTTGGATTGAATAGTTTCTAAAAATTGCACCAATCATGCCAAATTCCATTGTCCAACACAGAATTGTTTCTCTTGGGCTTCCACACGGTTTGGACAGACCGTTGAGCACCCATGCGCCATAAAGTTTTCCTCTTTATCATTGTTCATGGTTTTCTATAGGTGTTTCATGATTTTAACAAATTGTGCACCAAACCATTCACCCATATAAAATACCAAAAAAACGTTTCAAATGTTCTCCAAACTCTTCCAAACTAGACCCTTATACATTATATAATTAATAATATTAAATAAAGGTTTACATACTTGATGCTAGTGATTAAAAATTCTCCCAACCATTGGAATTTCCATCGTTGGAATGTAGAAAACAATCATTTTCCAGAAAGAGTTCTGGTTATCTCTTCTTCATTTCCTAATTCCCTTTCCAATTATCTGCTTGAACCTAACCATGTTTGTAGAAGAACACTAGATCAATGATTTTTACATGTAATACTTTCTTATTCCTAACCACAATCCATATTGGGATATGCACCAATGATGATTCTAACTCTAGGTCAACATGATTTCATCGAATCACATAGTTCTAATTAGGTTGATACTTTTTCAACTAAGATACAAGAAACACATTATAAACCAGATTGAATTTTGGTGAAACAACCAACTAAAATTCCACATCACCAACCTATTCTAGTATCACAAAGGGAATCTATATCTAGGACATAACTTTGTCTAATTACCAAAACTATGATGTCTAACCCATGGAGATATCCTCAAGAACACATGATCACTCACTGTAAACAAAAATGGCTATCTAAAACGCTCCACATACTATTTCTAATGACTTTTACCTATCACCATAAATTCCATGGTCAACTAAATCTTCTCTATTGTCTCTTTGACAAGGCTCGACCTAACTAGTGAGGTATCACCTGTTTCCACACAAAAATGTGGATAATGATAAATATCCTCATACAATGCTTCAAAATGAAATTTTTTTATCAGGGATTAATAGCTGTTGTTATATGAGAACTCTACTAATAACATGTCTTCTTCCAATGGGACATAAAAATCCATTACTCAAGCCCACTACATATCTTCCAATGTATGTATAATAATTTAAGATTTCACATCCATGTGAGGATGATACACCATGCTAATTTTCAACTGATTGACAAGGTATTTCTATAAGAATTTCCAAAAATGAGGCATAAACCTCAGATATCTATCTAACATTATTGAGACTAGTACAAAAGTCCTCTTTTCCAATTATTGGTTATATATCTTTGAAATGTCCTCTACCCAAAGTGATTCAAGAATAGAGATGAAATGAGACAATATTGTGAGTCAATCCACTATCACCTATATGGAATCCTATTTCTGATTTAATTTTGAGACCTATAATAAAATCCATAACTATCAGCTCCCACTTCTAAATAGGAATTGATAAAGACTGAAAAACACTTATTGGTCATTGATGCTATTTCTTAACCTACTAACAAGTTAATTACTTCAAAACAAATTGATCCACCTTTATTTTCATACAGGACCACTAAAAAAGTTCTTTCAACACCTTATACATCCTTTTCATTCCCAGATAGAGAGCTCATATCGAATGGAGGTAAGCATGAATAAGTTGTTCCTGACAATCCAATGGTATGACGATCCAATTTCTGAACCACAACACTGAACTCTAATAGAGATTCCATCCCTCAATAGTCCCCCACTATTGAGTTTTGAACTCAAAGGAAAACATTATGAATAAGATGTATATGAATATTTAACCATCTCCACCAAATAAGAAAAAAAACATCCAAGTAGGATGCTACTTTAGCTCCATCTTCACATTCCATGTGCATGTCGATAAGGACTGACATCAACTACCACTCATCTAAAGCTTATTTTTCCAACTAATCCTATGGATTTATAATTTATTAATATAACACATAATTTCCCTTTCCCAGTGTATACATAAAGTCAAAATAAAACAATTGGAGATTCTACATCTATATTATTTATCTCCAGTTCAAATTTCATTGTGAGAAAATATTCTTCAAGTTCTTATGATCCATAAACATAGTAAATTTCTCACTGAAGTGATAATTATTCCAAGTATTCAATGCATGGATAGTGAAATATAACTCCTAATAGTCTATTGGGTAATTAATATGATGAAATATTAAATTCCTTGAGCCATATGTAACAAAATGATCTCATTGAATGAGAACATACCCCATCCCATATCCCAAATAATCACAATGCTCCATGTACCCATGTCCTGATTATGGAAAAATCTATATTGGTGCTGAAGTGAGGTGAGCCATTATCTCTTAAAAAATAATTATAGAATTCATTATTAAATTTGAATGGAACAATATTATTTTCCAAAATAATCATTGGTGAAGATAGTCTGGAAAAATCATTAACAAATCATCAGTAATTACCTACAATACCAAGGAAACTCTTTATCACTAAGCCATTCTTTTGCGATTTACAGCAGATAACAAACTCTATCTTTTATGGATCCATAGAAATTAATCTATTTGAAATCACATGGACAAGGGAACATAACTCTTGTATCCAAAAATTTCATTTTGATAATTTGTAATACAGACGATGATCTCTCATGATTCCCAACACTGTCACCAAGTGTTTACCATGCTCGTCCCCAATCCTTGAATACACCAATATGTCATCAACAAACACCACTACAAAAGAATATAGATACCTCTGAAATATTTGATTCATCAATTCCTAAAATACTATTGGTAAATTAATTTGAACAAAAGGCATCACCACATATTCATATTTTCTACATCAGCTTCTGATAGTTGTCTTTAGAATATCCTCCTTCCCAGCCTACAATTGGGGATATCCTGATTGAATGTCAATCTTAGAGAAATATTGAGCTCCCCTAAATTGATCAAATAGATCATAAATTCGTTCAATTTTATACAAATTATTTATCATAACTTTCTTAATATTATGTAAATCCATACACAACTGAAGAGTACCATACGCTTTTTTGATAAACAAGACTGATACTTCCCACATAGAAATGATTGGCTGAATGAACCAGTTTTTTTCTAGATCTTATAACAAAAAATTAAATTCCAGTAATTATATGGGTTCCATCTAGTAAAGAGGATGAGAAATATGAATGGTACTTGGATAGAGACCAATCATAAACTCAACCTCCCTCATAAGGGGCATGTAACACCCTGATTTTTTGTGGACCATTTTTCGAATGAATTAATGTCTCATTTATGTCTAACAATGCACTAAGTAAAGAATTCATTTAAAATGTCACTGAATTGGTTTAGATTACATGAAACTAACTCATAAAACATTACATGACACCAAATTGACATACGTTACCTAGATCATCAACTCGATGTATGTTACACGCAACACTGACTTTGCGTTCATCACATGCAAAACTAATCTTTCAACAAACCAAAGTTTTGGTGTTATAATTATTTAAATGAGATAATTATATTCTATCTATTAAAATTACAAATACGAATAGTAAAAACTAATTTTCAAAAAAATTATTATTTATTTATATAAATAAATCATATTGATAATGAAAGACATGATTATTGGTAAAGACTTATTATGTATAAAAATTATGTTTTCTCGAATGAACTGAATTTAATAGTAAAATTAATAATAGTGATATTTTTAAATTTAATATTATAAAATAAAATTCAATTTTTAAATTATAATTTTGATATTACATGAGGGTTATTTTTTGGATTTTTTCTGAAAATCCTCATTTTTTGATGAATAGTGAAGAATACTATTATCTAATTATAAATTGATTTTTCATATATTTTTTGGTAAGGATAAATTTTACTTTCATTTTTTTAAGGTTTTAATTATATTATATTCTTATAAATTCATATAATGTGTGTAACTGGAATCAATTTAACATTGAAATTAG
This sequence comes from Viscum album, assembly GCA_963277665.1. Taxonomy (NCBI): domain Eukaryota; kingdom Viridiplantae; phylum Streptophyta; class Magnoliopsida; order Santalales; family Viscaceae; genus Viscum; species Viscum album. The sequence goes on along the minus strand of OY728131.1, from coordinate 1,528,730,170 downwards.
ATAGAAAAATTAGCAAAATATTGATAATTTTTACTTTAAAAACCTGCATTGTGGAGTCGACTATGAGATTAATTTATATTAATTTATGTCAATTATTTTATTTTTATTGATAAAAATGGATTATATATTTGGAATAATCATTATTTATTATTTATAATAAGGTTAACTTAGTTTTTGACAAAAAATATTACATAAATAGATTAAAATTAATTACATCAACTAGGGATAAATTAATCTTAAAAGTGGGCTAAACCATAACCTTAAGGACCAAAATGACGTTTAAACTTATCCAAAATCCATTTTTGGACATATTTAGACCCTTCAATATATTTTATAGTAATTTAATAATTATTGTATCCACATTCAACATGAAAAATGTGGGTGGAATTTTCTCTTCAAATATTTACACGAGTACCACTCCTTCCCTATAAAAGGCCACCACCTCTTCCTCTTCATAACAAATATCTAACATATTATATTAAGAAAATATATACAAAATAAATATCCAATAATACCTAACATACTCCTAGTTTCCTCCCCATGGGAATAATATTCCTAATGATGCCTTTTGGCACAAGCCAAAAGGAGTTACCAAATTAATAGGTAATGTCTTCTCCCAAGTCCTTTCTTTTATTTTCTTTCACCACCCCCTTCCATTAATGTATCAAAACCCAGTATCCTAAATATACATGGATTTATTTATTCTATGGATTCATTATACACTTACACACACCTACATCTAATGGAAAACGAACATGCTATTTATGTGTATGTTGAAATACCGCCTCACTAAATGATGATTGTTCAATTTTCCTTACTGATTCTCATGGTGGATATTATGATGTAAAATATATTTATATATTTTATATATTATATTTATTATATAATTAAGATAAATTATTAATTTTAAAACACATATATTTTTTACATTCCATTTGGTTAAAATAGGATAATTTCATTTGAGGAAGTGTGGACTGTCACCCCCTTAAAGCGATGCTATTCATTCACACACTACATGTAATGTAATAATGGCAGGTTTAGTGAAATTGTATAATATATTTATAATTATAATTATAATATTATTATATTATATATAGGTATAAAAATAGTTTATTTACTTCTTTATTTCAATATGATAATAAAAACTGAAACAACGTTCATCCATACGTACAATTTACCGTCTCTAGGAATGGTTTATTTCATTTAAAAATTCTATGTTCTATAGATTATTAAAATAAAAATATAATTAATATAAATTATATTTATATTATGGTTGAAATTTTGGAATCATGTTATATGTATAAAGAAAATATATATAACAATTTAAGATACATGTGAAGAACAAAGCGAATGTTATTAGAAGTGAAATCTTAACATAGGATAGTTAACAAGCGCGAAATATATGGTAATAATAAAATAAATATGGTATTATATATAATAATATGGTTATATAAAATATTTAGAATAAATATATATTTATTATAGAGGTTGTTTCGATGAGTATGATGAGTTTCAAGATTCAAGGTAACATGATTTTATGCAACTTTTTATTTTCATTAGATACATTCTATGCTCGAAACTCTTTCATTTTGTGTGATGTATTTACATGCCAAGATTATATTATATTTTTATTATACTTAAATTTTTTAGTATTCACATATCTATTTTATTTACTTTCTTTTTTGGGGTCTATGTTTCAAAATTTATCAAATCAGAAAAAATGTTTTCTCTCATTTTTCCTTCTTTGAGACTCATGTTTTGTTATGCTCATAAACTCTTTTTCAAGGTGAATATACTAAAATATTATATGATATATCATGAATTTACTTATATCATGATATTTTATGCTACATTTAATTTCCTTTTCTTACATGGATATTATGATCCCATGATACGAAGTGATAAGAGTTTATCGAATCAATCTCATCATTTTTTGAGATTATTTTTGTTTTTCCTTCCATTAATGAAAGATTATGATCCATATATGAGGAAAACTCATGAGTTTCCTTATACTCTATTTATTAATGATATATCCATGTATCAGTTCCCTTTTACCACTGTTTGTAACTTAATATATTGCTTTTACATAAAATAGTACTGTCTCCCTCTCTAGATGGAAATCTATTGTATTAAAAAACATTGTTTTTTAAAAAATAAAAATATTTTTTTTTTCAAAAGATCCATGAAGCCCATTTTCAATGGAAAATGATTTTGAAAAATGTTATATTTTTTTCAAAGATTCCATTATAGTTTTTCAAATCTATTTTTAATTAAAAATGTTTCAAAAAGGTTTTATGTTTTAAAAAGAATTATTTAAATGAAAAAATAATATTTTCCTCGTGTAATGATTTAAATGATATTTGAAAATTATTTACCATATAAGAAAACATTAATTAGTATTTACCATTGCTTTTTGGGGAAATTATTCAATGTTTCAATTAATATTATTTCTCTGAATGGATTATGTTTTGTTGGCATGATATTTATGAAAATCATCTATATTTCAACAGTTATATAACTTGGAAATGAACATCTTTTCACAGGTTATGTATATGATGAAATTATTATTAAGCCTATATCTTTACACATTTTTTAATTTTATTACATGTTTAAAATACCCATTTAATTTTATGGGTTATGTTATGTTTTTTATGATCTTGTGGAACATGTATGTATGAATTCATTATGGGATGGGTGGATATATATCTCCCTCAAATGGATTGGGTAAATATTTATATCTCATGGGATAGAGAAAGAAGGTCTTCAGAATGAATTGTGACTACCAATATATCCATGGGAATGAACCATGACTACCAAGATAGTATTAGGAGTTAACTCACACTACCAAGATAGTTTCTCAGTGATTCCTTAGCTACTATGTAAATAATATTATATTCTTATATGTCTACCACAACTCCATGTTTTATTCCTTTATTATGATTTCAAGGATTTTGTTCTTTATTTATTTATGATTCATGTATTATTAACTACCAAGACATATGCTATGAATCATGTATATGATCATTGATATACAGGGTATGCTCTTCTGTTTTCATGGTCCTGTTCTCATACCATTATTCTAAGGATTATGTTTACAAATCTCTCTTGTTTACCCTTACTGAGAATTTGAGCTCACACCTTTTTATGTTTCCTTGCCTAGGTCATGAAAATATTTATTATGTTTGATGTCTCTAAGAAGGGTTATCGTCAAGAAGAACCTGGTGGGAGATAACGTAGATCACTTATGTATCAATGTTTATGCTTCCATGTTTCCAAAATCCCTATACTAGTACAATATTTGGGCGGCTGTTTGTATAATGTTTTATGTATTCCACAAATGTTATGTATTTTTAACTAACTAAAATCAAGTGTATATATAGTTATTATTAGATAAATGTTTTAGTTAAACTTTGTAATCTAGGATGATAAAACCATGGTGATAACCGTAAGGACCTGTCTAAGGATAAGTTTAAGCGAAAGTAAAATTATAGGAAAATTTCCTTAAATTTTGGTAAAAGATAGAGTGAGTGGTTTCTAGAAATACATCCATGTCTGGATACTTAAAGCGGACGTGTATCTGTTATAGATTTATCTAGGGGTAACAACACTAACAAGTTGTTTTGAGTCTGACTCGGGGTAATCTGGTACATGATAATGGGCCTTTTTGAACACATGGTTTGACACTCTCAGAGGATATGCTTTGGTAATTAAAAAAATCATCATGAACCATTATAAAGTATGTAAATAAAAATTTTCTATGAATATCCTAGGATAAACCAACGGTTTCATAGATTAAGGAATGTGTCAGAACTTAGACATCTTATAAGTGAATTATCATGATTATGTGGTTTTTTGATATTATAACTATTTTTACACTCTGATTTTGGTTTTATTCAATTGATAGAACCTAAAGGAACTATATTAATATTGATTAAGATGGAAAATTAAACTATTATCCTCCTGATAAATTTAATTCTATGGGATTTGGAATGAAAAATCTCATTTCTATTCTCATACAACTTTCTAAAGCTGTGAATCATGTTGGACATCCAAATGGGAAAAGAGAGGAACAGAATTCTATTCAGTATTTCATGAGGAATCATAAACCTTCTTTCATAGGGGTTTCTGATCCACTTGTTGTTGAATAATGAATTAGTACTAATGAAATGATATTCTCCATTCTCTAGGGTTCGAAGCATGATAAATTCCTTCTGGCTGCCTATCAGTTAGAAGGTGAAGCACACTAGTGGTGGAATCTAATCAAGAATATGTGGGAGCAAGATTAGAATGAATCCATGAATTGGGACAACTTCAATAACTTATTTTTATATAATTACATTCATCATATTCATAATACCTAGATAAATAAATAGTTCCTTGATATGAAACAAATTGATTATTAATCTTTTAGTACCTAGGAGGCTGATTTTACAAGACATGCGAGGTAAAATTCATGAATTACCATCCATACTAAAATTAAAGATGGTAGGTTCTTAAATGTCTTAAGGACATGTCTCAGAAGGGTGCTGACCATAAGAGACTTTAGTAGCTATGAATATATTGTACATTTTACAATCAAGGTTGAAATAAAGGTTAGAGTCACGTAACAATCTCATGGTTTTGAAAAAAATAGGAATATTGCGATCAAAAGAAAATCTAAAACTAATGAAGAAAAAAATATGAACTTCCTTTTATTATCTATGTGTGGGAAGAAATAGGGTGGAAATTTCCTTAAGGGGTATAATAAATGTTTTTGGTGTGGAAGGGAAGGACATTGGGAAATCGACATCCAAAGTGAAGGGAAAAAGATAGATAATGCTGCAAATGGGTAGAAAGAGTAACATAATGCCCCTCCCACGATTAATTGATACAAGTCCAAGGAGAATCAGCATTATGATAACCACTATCCAAACCCAAGGGCTGGTGATGAATATTGATCTCAACAACCTCTTATGCCGAGGAATAAGGGGTAATCTAATAACATCGCTATTTTTTAAGAGGGGTGCGATAATGACGTGATGGAAGGTATAGTTACCATCCAATCTAGAACTAATAATGTCATATTTGATTCTATATCTACCTACACTTTCATATATAATGAATTTTCTAAGGGTGTTAGGATTCTACAAAAAAAAATTACATGTTGAATTATCAGCGAAATCCCTTAATTAAATGATGATTTCATCTCAAGTCTATGATTCATATCTTGTTGACGTTTATGGGAATGTTCTTCTTGTAAATCTTTCAAGTCTTCATTTGGTTGAATTTGATGTCATCCTATTTATGGATTGGATTTATCTACATAAATACCACCTCAATTTAGTAAAAGTTAATTTATTTTTGATATTTCAAACCCTCTTATGACCATCCATCAATGTGATGTTAAGCATGAACTTCCTTTGGATATTATATCCAGTGTATAAGACTTAATTCCAATTCAAAAGGGTTATTTATCTCTAATGATTGAGGATAAAATCAACATTTAGGATATGCCTATTATTATGGATTGTGTGTATTTCTTTACAGAAATATTTCCATGTCATCCAAAAAAACATGGAGATGAGTTTTTAATATAACTTATACTTGGTTCCACACCAATTTTAAAAAATCCTTATAGAATAACCCTGGTTGAGTTATAGGAATTTAAGAATAAACTCCATCAAAACCTTGAAAAGGGATTCATTCGGCCAATTGTGTCACCTTGGGGTGAACCAATTCGTTTTGTGAAAAAGAAATATGGATCAATGTAGCTTTGTATTGAATATCAGGAGCCGAATAGGATAACGATCAAGAATAGGTTTCATTTCCCCTATATTAATTATTTATTTGATCAATTGTATGAATCTCAATACTTTTCCAAGATTGTCTATCATTCAAGATGTCATCTCTTGAGGGTCAAGAATAAGGGTTTACCCAAGATGAAATTCCATACAAGGTTTGAACACTATGAATATATATTTATGACTTTTGGTCTTACTAATTCCCCTTCAATAATCATGGATTTAAAGAATATATTTTTTAGAGATTACCATGTTCAGTTTGTGGTAGTATTTATAGATGTTATTTTTATCTATTAAAATAGAATGTAAGATCATAAAGATCAGAAGATAATTTTACTGACAAACCTAAGGATAATCCCTATAAATTTTTTGAATATATGAATTTTTTCTGCAAAAGGTTTCATTTATGGGTCGCATAATATTGAGAGATGTTATAGTAGTAGATCCATCAAAGATAGAGGCTTTTGAAGGTTGACATAGACTAATCATAGTGTCTGAGATCTGTATCTTTCTTGGTTTAGATAGATATTATTGACGATTTTGTAGAAAATTTTCATTACAATATAATACTCTAACTAAGTTAACATTGAATGGGTTCCTGTTCCTCTAAATTGATGAATGAGAGGAAAATTTCAATGAAATGAAGAGATAGTTAGTCAGTGAACCTGTTCATACATTACCCTATAGTGTAGAAGTTTTTGCAATATATAGATATGTACCCAAAAAGGGATTGGGATGTTTTATTATGTAGAAAACCATGGTTATTGCTTGTACCCCATGTATATTGAAGAGTCATGTGTAAAATTCACCATCTATTGATTTGGAGTTAGCATTTGTATTTTTTTCATTAAAGATAAAGAGTAATTATCCTTATGGAAAGATGTGTGATATATATTGATCATAAAAGTATAAAATATATATTCAAATTGATGGAGTTGAACATGCACCAGAGAAGATGTTTAATTTGGATAAATGATTATGATTTTTCAATACATTACCACCATGGGAAAGTGAATTTGGGGGATGATACTTTATGTTTGAAGGATCATTAAACATTATCCATGATGAGGATCACAAAAGATCTAATATTTTTGGATTTTCAAAGGATGGATCTAGAAATCCTAAAGGAAGGGGAAAATTATTATCTTTCTCAAATGAATGTTCAACCCTCTATCCAAGTGACAATTAAGTAGGAATGGAAGAAAGATTAAGAGATGAAAAGGAAACTTAGAAATGTTCATAAATTTATCATTCATCGTGATGGAATGATGAGGTTTAAAAATAGTGCATATGTTCCTTCCATACCATATTTCAAAAAGGATACATTAGAGGAATATCATAATTAATAATTTTATATTCATCCTAGAGGTATGAATATGTATATGGAATATAAAGAATACTTCATGTGGGATGGACTTAAGAGAGATATTATAGAGTTTTTATCTCGATGCTCGGAATGATAACAAGTTTATGCTGAAGGAAAATAATCAAAGGGGATGTTTCATCAATTACCCATACCAGAATGGATATGGGGGAAAATCACTATGGATTTATTTTGTGGGAAGACCCAAAAACTTTAATGGGTTTAATACTACATGGGTGGTATTATATCAACATACTAAGTTAGTACACTTCATTTCTATCAGAGAATACTTCTCTCAAGATCATCTTTCTAGGATATAGATAAAGGAAGTGGTAAGGTTGGATGGAGTAACACATTCCATTATATCAGATCGGGATATGAGGTTCACCTCAATGTTCTAGTGAAGTCTTCTACAAGAACATGATACAAAATTCCGTTTCAACACTACTTATCATCCTTAAATAGATTTTCATACAAAAAGAATAATTTATACCATAGAGGATAGTTTGAGATATTGTTCTCATGATTTTAAATGTGGTTGGCGTCAAAACCTACCTCTAGTTGAGTTTTCATACAATAATAGCTTTCAATCAAGCATTCATATGGCACTGTATGAATCCCTCTATGGGATGAAATGTATAACTCCAATCTGTTGGGATGAGGTTGGGGAAAAAAATATATTGCAACCAATGATCGCAGAAGAAATGGTTGAGAATGTTAGATCCATTTAGTGTCATATTAAGGAAGCTCAATGTTGGAAAAAACGTTATGCCGATAACCATCAGATTTATTTGGAATTTAAATATGATGAAAAGGTGTTTTTATAGATATCACCATGGGAGAAGGTTATGAGATTCAGGAAGAAAGTGAAACTAGTCCCTTTGAATATCAGTCCCTTTTATATTCTTGATCGTATCAGGGCGGTAGTCTATCGCTTTCCACTTCCTCCAAATATCTCCCAAGTCTATCATGTGTTCCATGTATCACTCTTGAGGAATTTCAGAAATAACCCTTCTCATGTACTAAAATCATAGGTTATACAATTAGAGTGAGATATTTCTTACAAGGAACAACTAATTGAAATTCTAGACCGATCAGAAAAAGTTCTACAAAACAAGACCACTCCGCTAGTCAATGTTGTATGAAAACAAATCCCTTTTTAGTGGAATAATTTTAAGAACATTAGGGTATTATGAATTAGATGTATCCTCATTTTTTACACGAGTGATTAATTTCAAGGGTTAAATTCATTTTAATGGGGGTTAGAATGTAACACATTGAGTTTTTAGGGTCTTTTTTTCAAGTAAATTAAATTTTCATTTATGACTTTCAATGAATTAAGTCAAACATTCATTTCACAGGAAACTAAATTGACATAAGTTACACATAAACATCTCAATATATGTTACATTAATCTAACCTGGTGTATATTACTTGGAACATAGACTCAGCTTACATTACATGCAACATCGACCTGACATACTTTACACGCAACATCGATATTTCTACGAAGCATCATTTTACTATTATAATTTTTTAAATTAGATAAATATAACTTTTTTGTTAAAAATAGTAATATTAATATTAATATATCCTATAAAAATATTGCTCCTAATTGTTTTATATAAATAAAACAAATTAATAATGAAATATATGATTTTTGGTAAGGTTCGTTTATGTTTAAAAATATAGTTTTATCAAATGAACCACATTTAATAATAAAACTAATTGTAGAAAAATTTATAAATTTAAATTGATAAAACAAACTAAATATTCTAATTTATACATTCAAAATTACCTTCGGGGGAATTTTTTTGGATTTTTCTCAGAATCTTCATTTTTAGATGAATAGTGAAAATACCAGATTGTAATTCAAAAATGATTTATCATTGAATTTATTTATAAGGATAAATAATATTTTAATTTGGATTAAAAGTTTAATTATGTTATATTTTTATCAAATAATAAAATTTGGGAAATTAGATAAAATTTTAAATTTAAATTGGATATTAAAACATAGAAAACTTTTTATCATTTTTACTTTAAAAACCCGCATTGTCGACCTGAATCGGGGACAAATTTTAATCTTTTTTTCCAATTATGTGATTTTAATTTAGAAAAATGGATTACATATTTTTAGTAATCAATATTTATAATTTATAATAATTTTAAATTATTTGTTCATCAAAAATATTAGTGGAAGTGATTAAAATTATTTACATCAATTAAACTTAAATTAATATTAATAAGGGAATAAACCAAAATTGTATAGCCCAAAAACACATGTAAACTTGTCCAAAAACCATTTTATAGACATTATATACCCTATACACTCTTTTCAAAGCTTTTAATCATTACTGGATCCACATGCACCTTGAAATATTTGTGTGGAATTCTCTATTCCAATATTCAAAAGAGTTCCACACCTTCTTCCCAAAAAAGGCCACCACCGATCCCTCACCTTCACACCTCCAAAACCAATTAATACTGGCCAATATCTTCCCAATAAAATTCTCAACATGCTTAAATTACTCATTGAAGTATCTTCTTGGTAATAAAGCTATCCAAGGATGCATTTTGGCACAAACTGAAAGGTATTACCCGATTAAGAGCTAATGTCATCTCTCAAGTCATTTCATTTATTTTCTTCCACCACTCCATGCACATTATCTTTTTATTTATGTATTAAGAAACCATTAAACACAATATAATATTTTTCTATTCTATGTTTGCAACATAAACATTCACACTACTCCATCAAATGGATAATGAACATATATGTTTATGTTTATGGTGAACTACCACCTCACTAAATGATGACTGTTCAATATTCCTTACTGCCTCACATGGTGAAAATGACGATGGAAAATATATTTATATATGTTACATATTATATTTATTATTTCATTATTCTTCTATTTTTTTACAACATGTAAATTTTTACTTTCCTTTTACTGTAAATATGACAATTTCATTTGAGGAAGTGTGGAGTACTGCCCACTCGAAGCGATGTTATTCATTCACACACTACATGAAATGTATTAAGGAAGGGTTTAGTGAACTTATATGATATATATATATATGATTATAATTATACTATAATGATGTTAGAAACATATATACACATATTTCATTTTCTTTATTTCTTTCAATATGACAATAAAAAGGAGAACAATGTTAATATGTTTGTATGACTTACTGTATCCATGAACAATGTATTCCTTTTCAAAATTATATATTCTATATATTATTATAATACAGATATAATAAATATAAAATATATTTATATCATGGATTACATTATGTAATAATGATAAAAGAATAAATATGAAATATACAACAAATTATGACACATGAGAAGAACATAGCGAATATTATCTGAAGTGAAATATTAACATAGGATGGTTAACAAGTGGGTAATATAAGGTAGTAATAAAACAATATATGGTATTATATATAATAATATGGTTCTATAAAATATTTATAATAAATTTATATTTATTATTTAGGTGTTTTTTAATGTGTACGATGACATTCATGACACAAGGTAAGGGGATTTCATCTCACATTTTATTTTCATGAGATACATGCTATATTCGACACTCAATCATTTTGTGTGGTGTGTGTATTTCCCTTGATTGTATTATATTTTTATTATACATAAATTTATTTGTATTCACATAAAAATTTCATGACATTTCTTTCATGGGGTCTATTTTTCAAAAGATACCAAATTAGTAAAAATGCTTTGTCTCAATTTACCTTCATTGATACTCATGTTTTGTAATGCATCTAAAATCATTTACAAGGAGCATATAATTAAAATTTATATATTATATCAGGAATTTAATTATTTTCATGATATATTATGATTCATTTTAAATTAATTTTTTTACATGGAGAATATGATAAAAAGTTACCATGTGGTAAGTTTTTTTTTGAAACAATCTCATCGCTTTTATTGGTTATTTTGGATTATTCTTAATTTGATGGAATGTTATCATCTTTCACTCAAGATAACTCTTAAATTTACTTATCCTGTGTTTATTTAAGATATATAAATATATTATTACCGTTTTCACACACTTTGGTACTTAAGATAATAATTTAATGTAAAATATGGTCATGTCCCTCTACAGTCAGAAGTCTATGGTATTCAAACCATGTTTTCAAAAATGTTTTCAAAGGATATCTGAATCCCATTTTAAATGAAAAATTATTTTTAAAAATGTTTTAATTTTTTCAAATAATATTTTATAATTTTTCTAATCCATTTTAAATGAAAAAGGTTTTTAAATGGTTTTCTGTTTTTAAAATCATTTTACAATGAAGAAAATATATTTTACTCAAGAAATGTTTTTTTAAATCATTCAAAATTATTTCCCATCAATGAGAACATCTATTGGTGTTACACATGAATTTATGGGGAAATTATTCTATATTTCCATTAATATTATTTTTCTAAATGGATTATTTTTTGATGGCATGATGTTTATGAATATTTTTTCTCTTTCAAAGGTTATATGCTTATAAAACAACTTATTTCCATGAGTTATCATTATGATGAAATGATTATGAATCATGTATCTTTCCAGGGATTATGATATGATTAAATGTTTATAACACCCATTATATTTCACGGGTTATGTTTGCACATGTATGTATGATTTCATTACGAGACTAGTGGGACCTATATATCCCTCTAATGCAATGGGAAAAAATTTATATCTCATGATATAGACTAATATGGTATAGGGAGTGAACCTTGACTACTAATATGTCAATGGGAGTGAACCATTACTTCCAAGATGGTATGAAGAGTGAACTCATGCTACCAAGATGGCCATGGGAGTGAACTATGACTACTAAGATGGTATGGGGAGTGAACCTATACTACCATAATGGTTTTAGATGTGATTCTATGGATACTATGGAAATACTATTATAATCATTTGTGTTTTCCACAATTCCATGTTTTATTCGTATGTTACGCTTTCATGGCATATGTTATTTCTTTAATTATGATTCACGTCTTATTAACTGGAAGGCCTTATTCCATGATTCCTATGTATGATTTTTGATATGCAGGGTATGATCTTATATTATCATTATCATGTTATCATAATCTTATGCTCATGATTATATTTACATATCTATATTGTTTACCGTTACTGAGAATTTGAGTTCAAACCTTGTTTTTTCCTTCTATAGGTTATGAAAATATATATTTTGTTTGATGTTTCTAAGAATAGTTCTAGTCAAGATGAACCAAGTGGGGGATAATGAAACTCCCTTATGTATCAGTGTTTATGTTTCCATGTTTACAAAGGCCCTAGACTAGTATGGTATTTGGGTTTTTGTTTTTATAATGTTTTAAGTATTTCAAAAATGTTATGTAATGTTAATTAATTAAAATCCATGGTCGTTATATGGAAACCATGATAAATTTTCATGAAACACATCTGAAAACTAAGCCACCACTGATGAAAAACTATTCTTCTTGATCTCATTAATTGATTCAGAAGAAAACACTCAAAACTGGTACAATATCATTCTAACTACTAGTTCCAACAATCTCACCAAACCCGCCTTTATATTACAATCTCCTTGAAAGAGATGATCAATACAACCTTCAGTTATAAAATATATCTTTCTAGTATAATAGTTGTTGTGAGCCTTGAACATTGGAAGCCAATCCATACCCATGATTATATCAAAAATATCCTTCTCAAGCATAGAGAAATCCTTTTTCATCTTGGCTCCATAAATTGTTTAATAACATTCTCTACACACAAACGCTTGACACTCTCTTTCACCAAGATGAGTTTGATGTTTTATAATAGAAGGCATCATCTCTTTTTTTAAACAGATAAATTATATATAATGAGAAGTAGTAATGAAATTATATGACCATGTATTAAAAATATATTTTATAATGGTATTGCTCAAAATTAAGATATATCTCACAGTTGATGGTCTTCACTAATCATCCACAATAACCTCTCAGCTCCATATAATTTCTTCATCGATGTACCAGGTTCATTGTTTCCCTATTGAAATTCCACCACCTTAGGAGTCTGGGTATTCCTAGAATCACCATTGACTTCTCTGTTCTAATAATGAGATTGATTTAGTTTCCCTCATCCCATTGAATCGTACTACACCTACAATACCTGATATGTGTCCCAAAAACATGACCTCAGAGCACTGTGATAATTGTGCTGAAGATGAACCATCTTATTTTAATTGGGGCATGCCCATGATGGTGTTTTACACCATCAATTTATGTAGTTTAAGGAAACACAATGGGGGAATCCATCATTATTCATGGGCCTCAGAGGAAGATTCAAATATGACTGCATTAAAGGACACAATTAGAGAAACCTCAGGTGATAAGCCCACTAAATTCATATATTTAGCCACATAATCTATGAAAGAGTTATTTTCATGCTTCAATCTATATAATTCCATCATTATTTAAATTCTGATTGTATGGGGATATAAATTTTTATTAGAAAATTCTTAAATATCATCCCATGAATGTTCATTGTCTAATTTATCATAAACTATCAAATCCAACCTATAGCATCAAAGATATTCCAACATATAAATTTCCATCTTGAATATCATCACTACTGGTGTATCGATGAAATCTAAGGTACGATTCATCCTATTTATTCACACCTCCGTGTTTTTCAGGCCATTTATCATTTCAATATTCTCAAGGTATGTGTCTTAACTCTCAGATCCTCTTGATATAACTGATTGGATTAGGTTCAAATTGATAAAATTGATTTAAATTTATTTTTAAATTGGTGTGAAAATAATGGTAGAAGCCTTCTTTAGTGATGGTTTGTGTAGTTTGTGGTTTTGTGTAATTCGGTTGTGCAAGTGATTTGGTTTCTTGATTTCAAACTGTTGATCATAAAATATAGATTTTCAAGAACTGTGGTAAATGGTTTAATTGAAATGTTTTTAGAGAAAAATGATGGTTTTATTGAAATAATATGAATTGGATTGATTGAATGGATTTCAATAAAATTATAGTTTTATTAAAATGGTTGAAATGGTTTAGTTATTAAAATGGTTTTTGGCATGATTGTATTTTCATAAATATTGGGCATACTTTGTGGTGTCTATTCATAATTCATTATGAGTGTTGTTTGAAATATAAAATTGTGCTCATTGACGAAGGTGTAATCTTAAAAGAGATTTAGTTACCCTATGATGACTTGATAGATTTATTAGAAACTACTCATGAGTATGGAACTTTCATAATGAATCATGCATGTGTAGATGTGTGGAATTGTGGATCTAAAATGAGATATGTGAAAATTTGAAAATGAAATTGCTTTAGAGCCTTATTCAGTTTCTTTCCTTAGAACATGATGTTATCTATAGAAAAATATTTTAATATGGAACTTCTTAGTGTTTTGATATAAACTATTTTAGAGAATTTTTATATAAACTATTTTAAATAAAGTGAAAACTTGTTCTATCGTAGTGGTTTGAGTAAAGAAGTCATTGGGGAAAATATACTATGTTTCATTACTCACCACTTATTTGGCCATTTGGTGATTTTTCATATGTTGTTTATTGAGAAATGAGAATAGGTAAGGTATCGCACATATTTAGGAGTACATCATGATATGATTGGATATCAGTGGAGTTGGAGAATGGAGCTTATTTGGAGCCTGGATTTTTTTGTTGGATTCCTTGAGTTTTTTCTTTCACTATGCACTATAATATTGTAGTATTCTACTGTAGTAATTGGTTTTTGTTTTATTTTAATTTCAATGGTATCTTTTCAGTTGTATTTAATTGATATCATGAATTATTTAGTGGTTCTTTTGGTTATGGAATTTTTGGTCGGATGTTTTATTTTTAAAGGTAAAATCATCCCGTGTCTATTAATGATTCCCTTGGAATTTATTACCTACCTTTGACAATTTGGGGATGTCACTTAATATCAAGTAGCATTTTTCCTCGACTAAAGACAATAAGGATAGGGGTGATGTTAAAAGGTAATTAAATCTCATGTGGCATTACACCATTGGAACCAAGATTAGGCTCATATTTCAACAAAGACTCATAATGAAATATGAACACGCACCACCCATACGAAATACACAATAACATTTCAAAATTTCTCCAAAAACTCCCATGCATCACTTCTATAGTTTATATATGTACAAATTTTAAATAAAGGATCACTTGCATGAAACCATGTGGTCTACACATGATGTTTTTTCAAAAGACTTCTTGGGACTTTCACTTGAGGGAGATATTGAATTTTGACAGAGCTAATTATAGGGTATGAGACTGTTTCTATTCCACCATTAAAAATAGAACCAATAATGATTTAATATTCAAATAATAAATCGGAATAGTTGAGGGATAAGGGGTTTATACATCTTAGTATGTCTCTATGGAGTTCCCCAGTTTTGTTTTCTATGAAGGCTGACTAGACTATGTAGTTTTGTGTTTATTTCCTGGAGGATGAATAGAATGAGTGTGGAGAACTAGTATCCAATCTCACACATCGATAACCTATTTGACCATTTGTGAGGTGTTGGTGAATTTTTTAAGATCTACTTAAGATCAAAGTATCATCAGTTGAGATTTATAATTTCTGATATAGTGAGGGATGATTTCAGAACTAGGTATGAAATCATTGAGTTCTTCTAAATGTTTTTTGGGATAATGAACGTTCCAAGAATTTTTATGGTATTAATGAATAGAATATTCCATCTACACATAAATCATTTTGTGGTAGTTTTTCTGTATGACATCTTGGTGTACTCTGAGACTCATGATGATCATGTCCAACATACTCAAATCATTCTTAGTAAACTATGAGATAATCAACTATACACCAAGCTATTGAAGTGTCTATTTTGGATTGAATAGGTACACTTATTGGGTCACATCATCTTGGTGGAAGGTGTGTCTATAGACCCAGATAAGGTCCAAACAAATGTTTCTTGGGAGAAACCCAATAACATTTTCAATATCCGTTTCTTTGATTAGCAGGATATTATCATAGATTAATCTAGGAATTTTCATAACTGTAAGAACCACTTTTAATATTAAAAAATAGAGAAATTTTGCTGGATCGAAACATGCAATAATTCCCTATATGTGTTAATAAAGTTCTTGACATCAGCAACAATCATGATCCCACCTATGCTAGGTGAGGATTATATGGTGTTTTTTAATTATTATGGGGTAAGACTTGGAGAGGTGTTGATATATGGAGATCTCGTTATGGAATACATGCATGGGAAGTAGATGAAACATTACTAAGAATACCATACAAATTAAATTGAGTTTCTTATAGTAGTTCTTAATTTAAATTTTTTTTGGAATTATTTTTTCATCGAGAATTTTACTATGTATACAGACCACAAGAGCATAAATTACATACTTTAGAAATGATATTTGAATCATCAAAAATAGATTTTTTTTGACTATATGTAGTCATAAAACATTGATCGATCATATATGCCTAAAAATGAAAATAGTTTTACAGATTATTTAGGTAAGAAAACTCAGACTCAGTTTGTTCCAGACTCAAGTGTTGAGTGGAATATGATGACCTTACTAGATGAGATGTATGTTGTGGCTTAAGAGAGTCAAGAGCAGATGTATCACATATCAATTTTAGTATAGTATAAACTATTTATATATATCAGGCATAGAAAATTTGAGGAAGTGGAATGACTGACATTGATTGAAATCCTTGAAAGAGGGGAGTCAACTTTAAAATTATCCATTGATGAAGATGAGATCATTTATGTCAATGATTATGTTTTTGTGGCTATGAGAATATAAAAGGATATAATGGATGAGTTTAATGACTCGAAGTGGGAGGTACATTTGGGTGTGAATAAAATTTACCGTGACTTACAACAATTGTTTTTGTGTCCATAAATGAAAAATTAGATAGAAAGGTTTGTGAAATGATGCTACACCTATCAGTAGGTGAAGACTGAGTATCAACGACCTGGTGGTTTACTACATCAGTTTCCTATTCTGGAATAGACGTGGGATAATGTGATCATATAATTTTTGGTGTTTCTCTAAGGGACCCCTTGGAAAAATTATGTTATATGGGTGATTGTGGAATATTTTAAAAAGGTTTCTTGTTTCTTACTAGTGTGGGATAATTTCTCAGTTGATCAGTTGGTAGAGGTATATGTTTGGGAGATATTAATGTCTGCATGGGGGTTCTATAGACTATAGTTTTAGACCAAAAAGCAAGTTTTACTTCAAACTATAGGTTAGGATTATAGACGTATCATGGTATATAGGTTTTTTTGAGTATGGATTACCACCGATAGATATATGGGCCATAAAAAATACTATACCAGTGCTTGAGGATATGCTTCAGGCATGTGTGCTATACTTCGGTGGGTATTGAGAGAATCACCTAGAATTGGTGGAGTTTTCCTATAAAAATAGTTATTAGGAAACTATTCCAATAGAACTTTACTTGGATCTTTATGGAAAGACATTAAGATCAAATATAAACTAGATAGAGGCGTGTGAGTCAGGGTTGTTGGGACAACATCTTGTGTAGTGGACATCAGAGTAGGTAAAATTGATTCGAAATCATATCGATAAGGATCAGTGTAATGAGAAGTGGTATGTTGATAGATGTTGATGATCCTAGAGTTTATAATGGGTTATTGTGTATTCCTTTAGGTGTTACCATGATTTTGTCACCCTATGTTACAGAGGTAGGGAAAGCTGTATCCTAGGGTTGTTGGACCATTTGAGTTTGTGGAGAGAATCGTTTCGGTGGAATAATGATTTGATCTTGCATATTGATATAGTGTTATAAATAATGTTTTTTATGTGTCTCAACTTTAGTGGTATCACCCTGAACATACTCAGGTGATAAATCTAGATGATGATGAGCATGAGATAGATATGTCCTTTGAGGACTATCTGATTTGTGTATTGGAGCGTAGTGAGAAAATTTTTTAGGGAAAGATCGTACCAATAGTTTGTGTATTTTCGAAACATGGTTATGTTTTGGATGAAACATAAGAGAGAGAAATGGATATGAGAGATCAATGGACTGATCATTTTGAATCATAATCATATAGATTCTTGGGATTAGAGCTTGTGGATGAGTTGTTGTAATGTGGGGAGATTGTAAGATCCCAAACGTTTCTAGAGATGCCTTAGGCTCATTTTCCGATAATCTTTTGCGTATTTTTGAATACATTTTTTAGGTTATTAATTGGGGAGTTTTTTGTGGAAATTTTATAATTTTTAAATATGGGGGAAAGTGAATAGTTGGCTTACAGTTTTCCAAAACTGTGTTCCCCAACCCTACAAAGCATGTGAACCCAAAAAGAGGTATTTTTTAGGGTTAGAACACGGTTTTTCAACCTGTGTGACCTCAAAGGAGAAATTGTGCCCCCACAAAAGAGGCATACCATTGAGGCACATGGTTTTGAAAAATCTGTGCTCCTATATAAGAAATCCTGCATGAGTTTTTATTTTACATGAGATTTAAAATATAAAATACCCAAACAACCATATCAATCGAATATCGACCCCCACTCAACCCCTAACGAATTATCTTGATTTTGGAGGATCTTGAATGAATTTAAAAGGCCCCAAACCTATTTTCATCGCTATTCAAATCTCAAGATAAAGATATGAACAACCCATGTATGCAGTTTATTCTTGATTAGATCTATCTCTGTCATTCTCTTACCTCTCCTTGGATAAAATAGGGATGTTTATCTTTTTCTGATTATAGATCTAGATCTAGGTATGTTAAATATTGATACATTTAATCATGGATCTAGGTTTCATGTATATATGGTGTATTTCATCATGTGTTCGACCTATCTATTTCAAAATGGGGATTTTTGTTGCACCATCGATCATAAAAAATTGAGGTAGGTGGTCTATTATTCAAATAAAAAAGTCTTGAATTCAATTAAGAGTATGTAATTGTAGTATTTCTAATTAATTATTAATAATTTACCTTCTAAATTGATTCAATTAATATTGTTAATTGATTAATCATGTAATTGTGAAATTGGGGATATTAAGATTATGAATAGACTAATTAATCATTTAACTAATTAGGGGGTATTGGAATTGTGAATTGATTAATTGAGTTTTTAATTAATTATTCGGGTTCTCATGATTATACAATTCATGATATGACAACCGAATTGTTGAGTTAGTAAGGAAATTGAGGTAACCAATTAAATGGAGAATTAATCAAAAGGATGGATGTGATTAATTAATTATTGAATTAATTAATGAAAAAATGTGAATATATATTTGTGTAATTGGAATAATTTATTATTGAATTAGTTAATAAGAATTTTTTTGAGTATGGAATTGATTGAAACATGTTAATTGATTTTCGAATTAATTAATAGATGTTGTGATAGTGTAATGCAATGGGAAGGATAATGTTGATTAAACATGATTGAAGTGATATATGTGTGATTGGGATACATGTGATTAATTTGACATTCATGTATAAGGCATTGCCTACTGCATCAAAATACCATAGTGATAAATTCATATTCATGTTTGGGAAATGGCATGATACATAAAAAGCTCATAGTAAAAAATTTATATTTGTGTCTGGGACATGACATGTTGCATCAAAAGCCTATAGTGATAAATTGATTAATGAGTGTGTGACACAGTCTTCTAAATTAAAAGCCCATGATGTACAAGTCATGGAGAACTATACTCAAAATGTTAGCATTGGAACATGGTTCCAATTATCTGTTTTATAAATTGAAATGAAAAAAAATTAAAGGACATTTGTTATAGTGAATTGTGAATTGATTATGTGATATGGTTCTGAATCTGGAACAAGCCAAAGAATGTATTGAAATTTTGGGTGTCCTATGGAATCTAATGGTTAGGTGTTTAAATAAAGAGTAATTGAATACATGTATATTTTCTACATTATTATTTGTATCTTATTATTTATTCAACTTTATACACAATTATTTACAGGATTTGTTTTAGACATCATTGGTGGTGGCCTAATGAGTTATACTAACAGAGTACTTGGGATGCATGATCGTTAATCGAATATATTTATTGGTTGCAGGAATGAATGGGCTGTCTGATCGATAATCGAATTGATTTATTGGTTACAAGAAAGGATACGGGAAGGGGGCCTATGTTAGATGGATGATTTGGGATGAAGAACATAAAAAGGAAACAATACATGGCTTGGGACCTCGTTGAGAGTAGTAAGTGCCTCTACATTTGGGATGCATTTTGACACTTGTCAAATACTATGGCATATATAATGTTCATTTTTTATATTTTATTTCCATTATTGGTCATATTATGATACTGATATTACTATGGTTAGTTTATATCATTTGGAATATTTAATTTACATTTCCCTGGTGTATTAATCTAATATAATGGGTATAGTCTCCCCACGATCACTATTAGACCATCACTACTAGTTGGAAACATCTGGTATTTAGGGATTCATGGTTGAGGTAATGCGGAAGAACATATTGGATAAATGTCATGTGAAACCTAGGTTAGGACATCACAATATGAGATACAATAATGTCACTAGTGTGTATGGAACAATACATCCTCATGAAGCAATGTGATTAATTTTCAATAATTCATTACCTGGAAGGTGGTAAGGGTAATGATAATGAGTATGTGTGAAATAAATGTCAGAATTATGATATTCATAACATATTTATCATTCTATAAATATAAAATATAATTTTATTTCTTATCATTTTACTTACTATAAAATGATAACATCATTTGTGGGCATGTGGACTAAGGCCACCTTGAAGGTATGTGATTATTGTTTTCATCACTATATCATAATATTGATATATATATATATATAAGTATCTATAATTAAATATTTTCTAATCTATAATGTTATTATATCTTTTTAATGATATAATATTACTTACCTATTATCTATAATGATCATTGAAAAATGAAAACTTTACTCCTGCATACATACAACTTACCAGCTTCATGACCATAATGTTAGTTCATTTTTCATAACCATATTTCATGATTGTTGTTATAAGAATAATTGATAAAGTTATATAATTATTAGTTTATTATTATTATTTTTTATATGCTTAAATAATTACCACATTTACCATGATCAACCTACCAAATATATTTTTGACAGATGAACCAAAATGGCCAAAACATCTGACATAAACTAAATTGATTAAGTAATTATATTTAACTTGTTCAAGTGTAAAATAAAACTACTAATAAACAAGAAAATAGTTCTCAAAAAAGAATATAATTAACATAATTTCATTATTATGGAAGATAAGGATACAAGTGACATGTTAGACTCAAGGTAAGCGATATCATCTCAATTTCCATTTATTGAGGCATATTTTTATATTATGGACCTATATTATTTTAAGTGGTGTATATAAATATTCCATGAGATGTTATATCATGGACTCTTCTCTTACCATGGTATTTAAAATTTTGTATATTTTTATTCTTTCATGGGAATAATGATTCAAATATTCTAATTTTATAAGGGATATTTCCTTTAAAAAATACTCTCTTAATTGTTTTCCTTCAAACACAATTTTTCTTTGATGTCCTTGTTTATAAAAAAATTATGAAACTTTTTATATAGACAGAACAGATTTCAAAAGTAAATTTTCATTCCCTATTATATTTATTTTTAATGTTTTCAATACTAGTCTTTTTTTGTTTTATATGGAATGTTTTGACAAATGACAAAACAAATGCCTTATTATTAAAATACATGGTGAAAATGACTTTTAAACAACCATGAACATTGTTTTATTCTAGGATTCATTAGAAATGTTTAAAAATTTACTTCAATAAAAAATACTTTTTCCATTTAGTTGAGAATTTTGGTATGGAAAACGATTTTTTCAAAAAAATTAATTTTCCTATTAAAAATGTATTTTTTTTAAAAATGGTATTTTTATATTCGAAACTAATTTTTTAAAAGTTTAAAATAGTTTTTAAATTTTTTTATGTTTTATGATTGAAATCATAAAAATATTTTATTATTGATATGGTAGTTGATAATTATATGACGGGGCATCCCATATAGATTCAAGTGAGCCCGTTAGTGCTTATATAATGGGGAAACCTAGATAGAATCAGTTGAGCATGTCACAACTTATACGATGAGGCATTCCAGATAGAAGTAACTGATCCCATTGTATGTTATTCTATGGTTATTACTAGATAGTTATATAATTCATGAGGTAATGTTTCTTGATTTAACATGCATAAATAAGTGAGTTGCTAAAGGGTTTATCCTCTTGATTTAACTGGCATCATGTTACTTCTTGAACTAGTTTAAAATTTATTATGAACGTTATGATTCATGTTACCAAGATGGTATATTAATTTCTTTCTATGGTAAATGAAGGATTTATTTCCGAAAAATGTTTTTGTTTCATGTAGTTTATTTTCCCAATGAACATTTATATGATGGTAAATGCTTTGTTCAGTTTCATGTATTCACTATACTAACAGTTTCCCATTTTTAAATCACTTCTAGTGTTTTTTATTATCCCATATATTAAATTTTTTCCTATGATTGGTAAGGGAAATGATGATGTCATTTTCAATGTCATGAAAAGTTTTCATGAAATAAATAATTATATGTTATAAAAAGATTTATGTGGATGGGAAAATGGATACTGGTCAGAAGTATCCAAATTATATTTTATAGTCTTGGAATTTATGGGTTATGACTTAATTATCCAAAACTAAAAACCTGAAAAGATCCTCAATGTGAAATAATGTAAATTATTTACTATAAACAATGATTATGTATTATTTAAGGAAATATCCTTATATTATAATTATAAAACATTCATGAGAATATAAATTAATTATCCAATTGTAATCAAAGAATTAAATAATAAAACTATTGAATTTATAAGTCTTGGAGTAATATTTTATTTTATATTTTAACCCAAAATATTCCACTCATTCACTTTAAAAACTCTCTCTCACCCCCATAGAAAATAATTTACCAAATCCTTATCATTTCTTAACACTTTAATCAATATGACCTTTTATAAATCTTAATGTCTTTAGAGATGGTATGGACCTACCCAACACAAATAATTTGAGATGACCCAAACCCACACTATCGAGTGAGCTTCTAATATAGAATATTTAAATTACATCATTGATTCAATGAGGGGTAATTATATTTAAATTTACATATATTTCCATAATTCATAAATTAAATATAGAAGTAGATACATAATCCCATAACTCAACTTTTTAGTGTATTCAATGATTAGGTACAAAATAATAATATTATAAATATTTCTCAAAAAATGTCACTACATTATACGTCTTTCAAAACATCTCATTTGTTATAATCTTCTTCAAAACCATGGGAATGGGGAAATAGAAATTAGGGGGATATTAAATTCATTGTAATTGAGTAACATTTATTATGTCATAAATTGGTATATTATTTGAAAATGAGAAAGATGAGCTTGGGAGAAAAATTAGATTAAAAATATTTTAGATTCATTAGAAATAATCATATGAAATGATAAAACATCAAAGATCATGGAATGAGATCATATGATAAAAAAATAACTGTAAAGGAAGCATATAATTGGTATATAACATAGAAATCTTCCACATCTATAGGAAATAAAAACATTGAGAACATGTCCTAATAAAAATAGATCCCTATAAAGCATTAGTAGTATTCGGATTACCACCTGTGTACCTTATCAGGATTTGTCTTAAAAACCATGTATCTTTGGGTAAGGTCTTACAACACATGTACCCTTGGTCTTAGGATTCCTAGTCATCTATTCTATGGTCTAGAGATTACTAATAATCTACCCATAGGCATGGCCTTACCACTAATGTACCTTTGGTCTTGGTATTACCACCAGTGTACCCTTAGGCTTTGTCTTACCACCCATATACACTTTGGGTTTTGACTATAACCCATTTAACAATGGGATTTGGATTATGACCCATATACCCATGAGAATGGGATTACACTTTTATACCCATATGGTTAGAGATAAACTCCAATGTACCATTTCGATCATAATATATATATATATATATATATATATATATATATATATATATATATTAACAATGCATTTAAGGTTCGTATAGGACCCACCTATCAACATCCATACATATGTGTTTCATATGAAATCAATCATATATCATATCATAAAAACCTAATGGTTCAAAAATATATTTCATAATGTTTCTAAAGAGTATCACATAAAATAAATTTAAGAATTAGACTTATTGATACCCAATTTTAGTCACCCAAAAATGTGTATTTAGAAAGATATTTTTATGGTCTTTTAGGATACATAACTCCATTAGGGATAGATCCATAAGAGATATTATAAAAATGGAAGTGAAATATGAAAAATAGATTTTCTAAAACATTTTTAAACATTTTTTTAGAAAGTAAAAGTTAAATGTATCATTAATAATTCACTTTATACAATAATAGAATAAAAATTATTAAAACAAAACTATATAACATTTTTCAATAATGAATATTTGAAAAGAGATAATAATTAATTAGACTAATTTGAAATTCAAGATAAATAAAAATATATTTAAATGAGATTAATTTTAATTTCATTTTAAAAATATATATTTAAACCCTCAACATATATAGGGTAATGTAATATATGTCTTATAAAGGTAAGGTGAAAAATTAAGATCTCATGGGATAATTATTATTTTGCTTTTTAAAATAGGGAATTAAAATATTTATGGGCATAATAAATATGGGAATTCAAGAGGAAGAGATTATTGGAGATGTATGGAATTATTCATAACTCATTACACTTTTACAAGTCATCCACCAAGGAAGAATATTTGAATTGAAAATATATAGATGAAATAAATCAATCATAGAAGAAATATGTTCAAGGGGAACCATTATAACACAAATAATTTATATTTCAGTTATCAAAATATCTTATGGATTTTATAAAATTATAATTGAAAACCCATGAAAAAATAACATTTTATGGATTTTAAAATACCTTGAATTACAAAAAAGCTATGATAAAAAGAATCTATAGGTTAGTATATAAAAATAAAAAAATTAAATAAGTAGCACCTATATAATTTATCTAAAAATCATTTTTAACCCAAGAATGGACACATATGTTTACTATTTAATTCCATGAAATTTATTAAAACTAATTTAAAATAATCATTAAAAATTTAATAACACATTTAATAACCTTATTTTTGTCATCGTATGTTATTGACATTGATTATTATGCCCAAAATTTGTATTATCATTGTAAGTAAACAAATTATGATACTAAATTCATAATTATTAGTATAATAATTGGACTAAATTTTTTGATTTATATTGTTTTATAAATTTCTAATTATATTCCTTAACAGTATTAGTTATAATTTAAGAAAATTATTTTCATGGTGATCTAGTTTCGTTAATTTTAACAAATGAAAGAATGTATATTAATAATGAGTTTAAATATTAATATTACATTTCAAGAAAAAAAATAAAAATCTATTTAATAATTAATGTCTAATCCTATAATAAATTATTTTTCCACCATTATTCATGAGGTAAATTTATAGAATCATTCATATTAGTGGGTAAACCGACCAAACTAAAAAAACCCATAATTAATGGGTATGTATGATTATGAATGGATTAATTTATAATGTAATTATTAAATAATTATACTGACCATATTTATATTTTTCATTTTCTAAATCTGAATTTGGTATAAATATAAGAATAAATAATTGATATTATGATATTATATAGAACAAATAAACCATTTTTATTTTCTATTATCTTTTTAGGATGTTAAAATTAAAATGACTAATTATTATTAATTGAATGTATAATTTATCATTATAGAATAATAATAATGTTTTATATGTTATGTTTATTCATTAAAAACGTTTTTGTAACCTTAAATTTATCTTGGTGATAAAATAACACACTGTTCATGGAATCAGTAGTCGGTATGTTACACAAGTGACGATTTTATTTTTTAAAAATAGATGAGTGGGTGATGGATATTGGTTTCCAAATTAATATAAAAAATTATGAATACTAATAGTACATATTTCATTATATTATAATGCTTATATTAGTTTTTTATAGGTTTTATGAGAAAAATAGAGAATAGAAAGATAGAGAGTGGTTACTACTCACATTGAATGTTTGAATCCTATCTTGGAGAATCTTATGGAAGTGGAGGACTTGGGTCACCTTATTGGAACAATGTAATTAAAAATGTGAAATTTTATTTTAGGATATTTATATAGGGTAGAGGTTCATGGTAAATTATATCGGTATATATGTCATGAAGTGGGTGGATGTGAGGTCATTTTATAGATAGAGTGAGGGACCTTTCCTTGGAATCGAATAATAGAATATGGGTAATGAAATAATAACATTGTGGATTTGTGGTTTAGATGAGGGTAATTTGGTCAAACATATTTGTTCCAATTTTCATCCTGTAATATTACTTTTATGAGTTATAGGTATCATCTAAATAAAATAAAATTTGCTCCACCTTATGTTTTATATTTTACCTTTGTTGACCATGACTAAATATTTAACATGGTATTTGTTCCTGTACTAATAATACAAGATGAAACTTCCTACAAAGTTTCTAATTTTTTATTCATTATATATCCTCTACTTAATATAATTCCATTTCTAAATAAAATAAAATCAACTTATCAATTTACAAAAATTAAATTAATTTTCTTTATATGAAAATAAATTTTTATAACTTAAATAACTTTTTTTCTTTTTTATTCTAAATTTAAAATAAGATGAGTGTTAATATTTATTTTTAATATTTAAAAATAATATTATAGAAATAAAATAGTTTAAATTTAATTTATCTAATAATTAAACAACCACTACAAAAACTATTATTTGTAAATATTTTGATTTACTATATTAACAAATCTTTAATTTGGTAACTTATTTTCTTATAAAGTGAAAATGAACATATTAAAAAAATTATAATCGAATTCAAAATAATTTTATTAGACAAAGTATACAGAGTGAATGAAAATTAAATTTAATATATTCTTGCATGTTTCAAAAAAATAATTTTTATAAAAAATGTTTCATTTAAGAATAAAAATAATTTAGTCCTATTACATTCCATGTTAAAATATTTAGATGGAAATTAATTTATTTTATATATTATTAATTAATTCCACATTATTCAATTGTGATAAATTTGTTTAAAAATACATGATATATAGAAATTGTATAATTATATGAATAAAATTATTTTTAATAATAAATTTCTTACTTGAAAATTCAATAAGAGTGAGTACTTATATAATAAACATTATTAAAATTTTATCATTACGTATTTATTAAAAATGTTATTTTAAATTTTTAAATACGTCAAATCGTTATTTAATTTTTTTTATTATTAATAATAACATGTAATACATATATATATGTATAATTTTATAATGAAATGTATATAATTGAAATTATCTTTTTGGATAATTCTAAAATTATAATACTTTCATACATTCACAGTAGTTTACACAAATATAATTTATATATGGGATATATTCATGCCCAGTGACTATTTTCCCAATGTTTTAAAAATAATGGTCTGATCTCATTCCATTAAAAAAACCAAAATCTTTTATCAAAATTCCTTATCATTCCACATTTCTATTATATTTCTAAAAATCATACATACATTTACAGTTGAAATTTGGGTGATGATCTTCATGAAAAACCATAGAGAGAATTATTTTATGTTTATGGTATTTTTTACATTTTTATTTATTCCTCTTCTTATTATCCAAATTAGGCTTAATTTTTCATTCCCATAGTGAATCTATTTTTCCTTTCATAGTATTACTTTTATCTCAAAAAATGTATCACTTTCTATTTTAGTATAGAGTTTTATCAAAAATAAGATATTAAACATAGAATTAATTTATAAAATAATTGATAATAGAATCTAAGGTTGTAATATTCTTCAAAAAAAATATTTCAATTGTAAAATTTTAATTCATGTTCACTAATGAAATAGATTTAGATATATAAAAGAGAGGAAATATTGAAGATATATTTAAAAATGGAATCTTAGACTCAGTATCATAAGAAAGACTAGAAAACTCATGTTTTACTTTATAATAAGCATATATTTAGATTCTTAACTATTTTTTGAAAATATAGATCCTTAAATGAGTATAAGTATTAAGAGTTTCTAGAGACATTCATTTTACAGCCTCATTTTCATGATCCTATATCCAATGAAATATCAAAATGAATATGTTTATGTTAATATATAATAGGATCAAATTCAATTATAATATGAATATGAAAAGTCAATCATAAGATTTATTCTCCGAAGGATGATTTATTTCAACCAATGATACTTTCAATTCAATGATGATATTACAAAATCAGCCTAATTCTTCATAAATTTAACTTATGTTATCCATAGCCATGTTTCTAATATTTTGTTAACCTAACAATCACCAAGTTACATTTAGACAATTTATAATAGTTTCTACCGAGTATGTGAATCAACACGATAATAAAATCCAATATTTTAAAAACAAGTGTACTATTATGACCACTTTTTGTAAACCTAGTGATGTTAATGATAAAATGATAGCAAAATTTTTCAAAGTTATTACCACAATGTGAATATATGTAATTGGTTATTTCCACTTGAGTGAAGCCAAACATGAATGTTTTTTCCTAATAATAAAAATATATATACGTTATCAAATTTTTTGGATGTTTTATTACATTTCGGATTATCCTTAGGGATTTTCAATTTTTTAAATAGTTATAATCACTAAAAATAACTATTATATGATTCAATAACATCTACAATTCCCAGATCGGAACTGCATCATTTGGTGATAATAAGACATAAATTCAATTCCATCTATAATACCATGTGAGATTAATCAAGTTAAAATTACATATATTTCCATATTTCATACAATAAATTTCACAATAATCACACAATATCATAACATAAGGATTTAGTTTATTTGGATATTAGATAAATAAAAATATTATAATAAACATTTTCCCACAATTTCACAATACCAAACCTCCTTCAAGAAATAATATATGTTATAATACTCTTAGTAACCTATTAAATGTAAATATATGAATAGGGTGAGATCAAATACATGATAATGGAAAAACAAATCATCAATTAATTGAGGGTTACATAATGAGCATATGAGAAACAAAAGCATGGGAGAAAAATCAAATTAAAAATATGAGGGATTCAAAAATATATATTCATTTCAATGATAAAATATCATTTTTCTTTAAATGATATCATAGGATCCGAAATGGTTCATCAAAGAAGCATAACATAGGAATATGTCATATAATTGTGGAACAATTATACTAATTCAATACATTGTGAACACACCCAAATTCAAATAGCTCCATATATAACAACAGTAATCTTGGGATACCCACTCATATACCTTATTGGGATTAGGATTAGAATATGTTCACCATTGATCTTAGGCTCACCACCTATGTACCCATGGGCTTTGAAATACCTCCAATATATCCTTGGGATTGGGATGACCACACATATACCATTCTGGATTTTTCTTATGGCTCATGTACCCTTTGTAATGGGGATACCATCCTCATGACATTGGTATTGATCTTAAAAACCATGTTACCTTTGAGATTTTTCTTACCAATAGTGAAACATTAAGCATTGGTTGAAAACCTGTGTAACCGGGGGCTTGGTAATACCACCTATTTACCATTTAAGATAATGATAAACTCTCATGTGCCCTTTTAAAGACACTATATGTAAACATTACCAATTAATTTGTTGTAGATATAGGATATAACAAGTAAACAACTATATATATGTGTTACATGTGAAAACAATCATAAATAAAATCATTAAAAAATCATGTAATGTAATGGGTTTCAAAACATTTACAAGTTGTTTAAAAAATTACTTTATGAATAAGATTGGGTAATAATAAAATTAAATCATGTCAAAATGTGCATTTGAAAAATATAATTTATATTGTGATCAAGGTAATATAAATAATTTTGTTATAGATACTTTCTATATTGAGAGTAAAATGAAAGAGAAATCATTAAAATATATTTCATAAATCATTTTCAAAATTTCTTATACAATGTGAAGTTATGCAGCACTTTAAAATAACATTTTTTTTGAATGTAACATGAAAAACATTAAAAAAATTGCTTCCTGAGAAATTAAAAAGATATTTTAATTTAATTAATGATTATTTCAATATTTTTTGAGTGTAATAAAAAAGATATGATCATCAAAATAAATTCCTTTTTAATATTTTATAATATCTTTAATGAAAAAAACAATAAAAAATTAAAATTAAATAGCCCGTTAAAAATTTTATATGTAAGAATTAATATAAAATGATAAAATACATATTTTGGGTTGCATAATATTATAGAAAAGCATTATATAATAAAATAATATGTACGTATAAGAGAAATAGAGTAATAGAGTGGATGAAAATTATTATTTTCAAGTCATACTATTGATGGAAATGGATCAAGAGTGAAGATTTAAATTAAAATTCTCATTTTACATAGATATAAATAGAAATAAAAATATAAAAAAATAAGGCATATAAAATTAAACATAAAAGAAATAAGTTCATGAGGAACCATTAAAACTCAATAAAAGATGAATTAATATTGAAAATTTCCATGTTACATTAGTAATAGTTAAATAATAAACCATTGAAAAGTAGAACATTTAATAATTTTAAAAATACCATTAATTTTATAAAATTTATAGTGAATTTATTTTATAAATCCAAGGAGAAAACCATTTTCGGATTATAAAATATGTCTTAGGATTGAATGTTGAGATGAAAAAACCATTCCTTTACACTCAAATTCCCAAAAAGTTTTTAAAACTCCTATATAATTACCATAAAAACTTTAATAAATTATTTCAAAACTATATAAATATATATTACATCTTTTATGAAGATATTATAACCATTTATTATATTTTTATTAGTTGGTTATTTATTTTTTTCATTGACGGATGTTTGTGATTTTGATTATTTCACACATTATTTGTAATATTGATGCTAATATATTTACATTGTCACGAATTTAATCATTCCTATATTATTAAATTTTCAATAATAGATTTTTTATATTGTTTTATGAAGTTATAAATTCTTTAATGAGGCTTTTGTTTATGATTTGTGAAGAGTAAATCATTCAAGGGTTTGATTTTGTAATGTTAACAAATGGAATGTGGTATATTGAAAATGTGTTTAAATATTAATATTAAATTTAAAGAAGAAAACAAATTATTTCCTCTTTAATATATAATATTACTATTAAATATTTTTATATATTCATTCTTGATAGTCGTTTATAGTACCATTCATATTGGTGGTTAAAAATACCAAAATAAGAACATGATATAATTAACGGATGAATTTGTTTAAAAAGATATTTAACTATAATAAAATTATTCCAAAATTAAAATAAACTTATTTAGTTATTATTTATTTTATAAGTAAATATTTTTATGATGTACAATAAGAATACAATTTATTCAAAGCAATTAAATAGAATGAATAAATCATCATTTGTTTTGGTATGTTGGTTTTAGGTAGTTAAATTTAAAATGATGACTTATTATTGTTAGAATTAATAATTTATCTTACCATAATAATAATCATTACATAAGTATTATATTTAGTTTATAATTTTTTTCTCTAATTATCACTAAATGGCGAGGTTTAAAATGAATATATGTCAATCATGTATGTGAGCATTTGTACATAAAAAGAGTGCTGTTTTCATTTATTGAATAGATTAGTTTGAGAAAAATATTGGTTGTTACATTAATATAATATAAATTCAATAAAATAATGATATATATTTTAGTGTATTTTAATGGTTAAAATATTATTGGAGGATGGTGGATGAGACAAATAGAGAAGAAAATGTTACAGAGTGGGTAATACATACATTGAGAGTTGGAATATTCCCTTGAAGGATACATAGTAAATTGAGGACATGAGTAATTTTAATATAACAAAAGGATTGTAAAAGTATAACTTGTTTCTAGAAAAGGTAAAATGGGTGTGGGTTAAATAGTAATTTTATGTGTAACTGTGGCTTCAAGTGGGTGTAGTTGAGGGCCTTTTTAGGTGGAAAATAGACTTTTACATCAAATGGAATGATATGTGAGGGGTAATGGTAGAATCCCATGAGAATTAGGTTAGTTAGGTAAGGAACTATTAATAAAATATGTGTTTATTACCTTAAATCCTATACAAGTTCTTCAATATGGTTATTGATAAATGAAAATATATCAATGTTGGTTCTACTTTTTTTATCCATATTTACCCATATTATCCTTGATTGAATATTTAACTTGGTGATTATAATTTAATTAAAAATAATATATGCTAATGATTTCAAATATCAATGTGTTGATTCCAAATTTTTGTCCATTTAATCTATTTTAATTTATAAATATGTGAAAAGTTATTTTTTTTATTATAATATATGACATAGAAAAAATGATTTTCTAGTAAATTGTCTGCCTATTATTTATATGTATTTATTATAATTTAAGATAAAATAAAAAATATAATATTTTAAATATAGTATTATATTTTTTTAAACAACCTAATATATTCCTAAAAATAGATAAATTTAATCTATTTTAAGTTTACTTAAACTTTTATAAAAACAATTCTTGGAAAAATTATTATTTTGTCATGGTAACTAAAATTTAATTTTGTAATTTATTATTTTATATTGAAATGGAAATGAATTTACCAAAAAATTTTGATATTATGAATATATTTTTATATTATAAGAAACTTATATTGCTGATAAAAATAAATTTTTATAAGGACAAATATATGAAAGAAATCTTCTTTTTAGAAAACATGTATTTTTTAGTTATATAAATATTTTATTCATATTAAATTCCAATTAGAAAAAATATATTAAAATTAAATTATATATATTATTAATAAAATTAACATTATTTAATAATGATCTATTATTTAAAAAATAAAAAATATATAAGAAATTTATAATTTTATGAGGAACTTGTCTTTTTATCCATAAATAAATTTATTCCCAATTCTTCAAGATAGATTAATCCATTAATAATAATGGGATTAATTTTTAAAATAAAATTAATTATAATATTTTTTTTATACATACATCAAATTATTAACAACAATAATAATATTTACATCATATATTAATATAATTATAGAAAAAATTAATTTAATAAGAAATTTTTGTTTAATTATAAAATTACATTATTTTCAATAAATTACTATAATATATAATGTTTTATTATGTTGGATGCTTCTGAACATAATGAGTATTTATGAAATTACCATTTTTCCAATTATAAAAAAAAATTTGGTCAGATTTCATTATGATATATAACCTAAAATTATTCATAAAATTTTACAACACTTTTACATATATATTATATATCCCAATCATTCAATTACATCTATAGTAATAATCATGGTGATGATCTTTATAGGGAACAATGATGATAATGATTTTATTTTCACGGTATTTTTACTTACATTTGGATTTATTCCTCTTTCAATTATCTTAATTATTTTCCTTATTGTTGTTTCAAAATGTGTTAATGTTTTTATCATATTGTAATATTATTGTCTCAATATAATTCCCCCTATATTGATATATTTCTATGTTATTTAAGAAAAAAATTTATTCCAAATAGTATTTACTCAATGGAAAATTAATATGAAAATCTTAATGTGATACATCCTTAAAAGCATTAATGATATAAACCCATGAAAAACATAAAGGTTCTTTTAACCTTTCTCATAATTTCCTTTCATTATTATTTTTAGTTCATATATTCCAATTTCCACACAAAAAACCCGCAATAAATTAATTATTGAGTATATTAGCATGAAATATATATTGTTATACTATTGAATAGTTTTTAAACTATTTCTATTATTTATATGAACTCTATTACTTATTTTTGATATGTTCAATTAATGATTGGTTTTATCTGATTATGGGGATTTTATTTATTCATTATATATCACCAATTTTATGGTTCTTTATTATAATATATATATATATTTTTTAGAATGATATTTTTTAATGGTTATAAAATTTTTATTACACACACACACACACACTTATATATATATATATCTTTTTCTCTCTTTTTTATGGTGTCCCATAAATGGTCAATCTAACCACAAATAAAGATGGTGTCAATTATTTACTTATCACCTCCTTCATAGCTAGTTTTCATAACTATATAACATATATAATATATAATTTTATTTTTTTAACTTAAAAAGGTAATTTGAGTAAATCAAAAATAAATAATAATTAAAAAACAAAATTAAAAAGATTAAGAAATAAGTGGTGAAAAAAATCATCAAACAATTTTCAATAATATTAAAATGTTTATAAATAAATTTAAAATATTATAATTGATAAATGATAGAATAAATGAAAGTAATACCATAATATATTTATGATTTAATAATTATAAGTTGGTTATATTGTGGGTGAAAACATGATGAAACAAAATGTGACCTAATGTAAGCAGATTGTCAAACTCTTTTCATTTAATTTATGTTTTTATGATATTTCTCTATCACTAGAAATTATTATTCTATAACCCCATTGAAATTTTTTAATGAGCCTATTTTATCATTATTCTATGGATATTCGTGGCTTTATTTCATTATGATGCATTCTTAGTCACATTCAATGGTGTTGATAATTTATTTACTTTCAAAGTCTCTCTTTGGGTTTTCTCATGTTTACTCTCCCCAATTCATATACTACAACCCATTTAATTAATGAATATACTATTTTATGTAAAAAATATTTTCCCCCTTATTATTAATGAATTTTAATGTTTATTAATCATAATTGTATTTTCAAATTTATTAAAAACACCTTCTTTTCGACTAGGTTTATTTCATTCTTACGAGTGATATGTATTTCAATTATATTTGAGACAAATGATTTTACGAATATCATGATGTAATAGGTGTATCAAGGATTATTATTTCTCTATAATTCATCAGATATTATGTTCAATCTCCTTAGATATCTAATTATAAGCCTGATGTAGTTATATTTTTCTATTATTTTATGCATGCACATATTGTATTTAGATTTTTCCACAATGTTACATTGTCCTGGTAGAGAACCTATAATTATTATGTTAAATTATGAAAGTTATTCCAAATTCCATATATTATAATAATTAATTCAAAATTAATATGAATGTTATCTTAATCTTATGATATTTTGATGATTTTTATTCTCACTCATGTACGCATATTGATTAATGTCATACACTCTTCCCTTTTATTCATTATTTTAATTCGATTTTTTGATCACCCATAATTTTATATATGTACATGAGTATGTTAATTTATTAATATAGGATTTTAAAATCTAATTGGATGAATATGGATCTGGATATAATTTTTTTTAAATTATCACATGCTTTTACTTTTAATAAACATATTTTTTTCAAGACACTAATCCTCCTGATTTTGGTTGTAATATTTTCGATGTTTTTCTTATAAATTATATAATAAAAATTCATGAAATATAATTTTCAATATATATGGATGAAAAAAAATGAAAATTATTATTCGGGAGGACCCAACAATCATTACCCAAGGTTATTTTAAAAAATAGAAAGAAAAAAATATAAATATACATTTCTAGAATCCATTACCAAATAGATGTTCCATGAGATGAAGAATGAAAATAGCATAAAGAGGAGTTCAATCCATATAAATATGATATAAACAGTGGTACCTTTCATGATTATTACTAATATTAATATTATGTTGGAATTTCAATTTATAAAATGACTAAGGAAACATCAACATAATCGAGTAGAATCCACTTTATGGGGATGATGACTATCATACAACTGGATTTAGTGACTATATGGTCAAACATAAGATATATATAAATGATTAACAGAGTAAGATAATTCCAAGAACCAATATATATATATATATAATAAGAAGTCCCTCATTCACCAAACCTATAATCTGATACAAAATATTTCTTTAAGGTAAATCACTATGAATCAAAACCACCCACATCCTATTAAAGTTGGTATCTTCAAATATTAATAGATATGAGTATAATATAGACCAAAGTAGGATGTTTTTTTGACGAAAAAAATTACTAGAATGATGTATTAAAGTGAAAAATTCAAATGGGGAAGATACAATATCATAAATGTTTTCATAACCATACCATCCCTATGTTTTTAAAATCAAAATATATCAATATCACATCACACCACCAAAATCATAGTTATCATTGAGGAATAAACTAATATTCTCCATTCAAATATAAAATTAAAACCAATCACTCATATAAGTTTCAATGATTTTATTAGATCTGTATTTTATGGTCTTGTAAATTTATTGTAGTGAACCATCTTTTTCCTTATATGAATTTTAAATATTTATAAATATATTTACAATGTTATGTGTTGATACTTCATGCGATTCCTAGTCCTTATGTACCCAGAATAAATTTTATAAAAGTATTAAATATATTTTATATTGTGCACATGTGATTAATTGAAGAAAATATGATATATCTCAAAACATTGATCATATTTGAAATCTAAGACCATGCTTGGGTCTAGAATACAATGTTTACATTAGGCGTGACGTAAAATGTGTCTACATGGGATGTCTGAAGGCCTTGCTCATCGGTGGTGTGTTTAAGTGGAATAATTGATTGATTAGTTAATTAATCACCTAAATTATATTTGACCTAAAAATTGCATAAAATTAATTACATTGAATATTTGGATAGGTTTGGACTCATAATATTCCCATATTCTGGCGACAGCTCTACCCCCCTCCATCGAAGAAGAACACCATACCTCTGAATCATGGTAGATCGAAGTGCAATGGATCCACCTCATTCTTTTGTTCGTTGAGCGAGTTCACTATTCACTAGTGATCGATCCAAAAAATATTTAGGAATTGTGTTTTGGTGTTTTAATCACTTAGATTAAAATTACTTAAAAATCCATCCTTTTTTTGTATTTTTTATCCTTGAAAACTTTTCATTTGACAGGGTACTGAAATATAAGTTATTTCTTTTTTTCCATCTAACCATGGTTCACCAATCTTGTTTGTGTTCCAAGAACTCATACATGATGATGTTTAAAACCTTGTTATGGCACTTTTATCCCTGTATTATTCATGTTCTTAAATGTGGAACCCTCTTGGAACCCAGTTTGCTAGTTTCAAGGAACCTGAGCCTGATTGGGTGCCCATTCTTGTGGAGTAATGATGAAACAATGACGGTTCATTGAGTGGTGTATAGATCTGGAATCGTAATAATGAATGGATTGGAAATCCTATTCTTTGAGGATAAATCATCATGGATAGAATATGAAGTGTCATGAAGAATGGATAAAAAATCCCTAAACATTGTGATGGACGATTCTCAGTAAATTATGGATGATGAGTGTGATTCGGGGCTAAATCCAACGATTTCGGAAGAAATTGTGGTGGGATATAAAGACATTTTACTAGATATAAAAAATATATGAAGATCCATGAAAACATGAACTTTATGGAATAATCTTGACTACATTATATCTATTATAAAGAATGAACTATGTGTAGCCTCCCTCAGTGGCATCACTAAGGTTTGGGAAAAGATAGGGATTATAAAATGTGTAGTCCGCCCTCACAAGCCATCTTACCTCCATAGTTGGAAAATCTTGGAAATGGTTCAAACAGGAAAGGAATCTTTGTAGGATAACATAGACATGACCGGTTCCCCACACGAGAAATATCTCATACGGACCAACATGTTGTGTACCTGAGTACACAGACATAGCCAGTAGAAACGGTTCAGTCCCTATATAGGTGGGAAAGTTCATTTATTCCACTTATATAGCTTGTACCCCTTCATGGATGAGATATATGTACTGAATAGATAAATGATCGAGTTGTGAATATGGACCACACACCGTGCAGGTCCCCTCACATGTCTTGTTCTACATGATCTCTTTTGAGTGATCTTCAAATGTATGTATCTTGTCGTTTTATGTTTTATTTTTCCCTCTAAGATGCCCATAATTAGTATTTTTCACATAGAATGCGATGGGGCACTCACATGTGTCTTTTTATATATGATGTAAAATATTCTAGGTTTGGGACGCATCGAGGTGGAACCCGATGATGACAATGATTATACAAAATTGCCATAGAAGTACTAGGATAACCCTCTAGCTGGGCTGGCTAGTTGTGTCCCCTATCAATCCTTCTGAAATACCCTCTAGTAGGATTGGGCAATGAAATTCCTTGATGTTATATGATTATCCTCCAGTTCGAATGGGTAGTGTAATTCTATGATGACATCTTCCAGGAATAACAATCTAGCCTGGCTAGGTAATGTCATTTCCATGAAGAATCGTTGGGAATACCCTCTATTATGATTGGTTGATGGTATTCCCTAGTGATCTTCCATAGTGGTACCCTCTACCTGGGTTGGAAAGTGGCATTACTAGGTGACTACAAGAGTAATACCCTCATATCATACAATGTAACAAGATCCTTTTCAATGATTGGTGACCCCTCGACAGTGCGACAAAGTGACGAGGTATGGTTTTCACGTACCTTTAGACTCATGAAAAAGAGGGATTCATTCCCCACTAAGACAAATCCTTGTGATGTGACTTAATACCATGTGGGAGAGTTGGTGATACCCAAAGAAGATAGTATTAAGGTGTGGTGATTGAGTCCCATTGAATTTTGTGCTCTGAGTAGATGCTTTAGGCGTTGGACATCACAGATAGAATTTACCTTGGAACTGTTGTCTACACATATTATTGGTCTGAGCAATGAGATTAAAATCCCTTTTCCCTTCTATTTTTCCTTCTTTGATTGAGAAAATCTATATATCCTACACCAGTACCCACTTCATGGGTATTGTTACTCTCCTTCTAGGAGAGGAAAAGACGCATGGGGTATGCATCATGCATTCCATGTCTACCTTCTCATGGTTGGACAAGTATACTCTCCTATTATAGATAGTTAAGTCTCAATGATAAGTTCATCTTCTAACTATTTCAAGCTCCTTGTGTTAGGGTGAGTTTTATTTCATTATATTTTTTTCTTGAGCTGTACTCTTATATTGTACAATGTTCTATCTACTAATTTCCTCTTCAGTTGTATCTCTTACTTACCCCATTCTCCCTTATCGGGGTATGATATTGGGTATGTATATACTCACCCCAGCATGGTATTTTCCCAACATGTGTTGTGTCTTTTTCATATGATAGACATTAGTGTCGTGAATTCAGAATATATTTGGGATACTAGGTGTTTGGACCATGTATGGTGGTCATATCTTGTGATATAGGAGTTGGGATCTCTCATCTATTTACAATTTTCTAGTTTTGTTAGGTTGGGATATATTTTTTGGCTGAGTATGTATTTTTTCATTTTTTTTAGTTTAAACTACCATACTTCATTCTGTTTAGTGGTCCATTAATTTTTTGGTATATCTATTATAGTGTTTCATCTTTTATTTCCTTCCCTCTTCACTTTTCATTGAGTTGGCTATGTGAATCTGTATAATTATTTAGGAAAAAACTGCAATTTTATCGGGACTTTGGTTCTTGTTTCTATCCCCTGTCTTATGGAGTCGGGATTTGGAGTTCATGCAGCTCGAGCCCCGGCTTGGGATGGTTATTTATGGATTGGTATCAGAGGTGGTTTTAATATTGGTACATTTACCTGACATTTACATAAAAATATTTGGTTTGGTTTTAGGAAACCATGTCAAAGTGTCTTGAGTATGGATCTCAGGCTAGGGAGTCCAGTGATGGTGTGACAGCTGAAGTATCCATTCACCAGGACCCTGACAACCTGATTTTCGACTCGGTACCTTGAGACATTTTTTGGAGGGATAAATAGTAAATTAATCATATAATATTGAGTCTTTTATTATCCTTCTTGAGTCAGCTCCCAATTTTAATTGATATATATATATATATATATATGATCATCTGAACAATGTACTCCTTGACAATATTTAGGATGCATCCGCGATGACAGCCAGCTAGGATACCAGCACTGGTTTGGGACGACGACCCTATGATCGATGATGCCTTAGTTCATGGTCCATTTAAAAATCCATTTTCTCTAAGTAATAAGGGATAAACACCTACACATATTAAGAAACATATTTTCCAAGAAGAGTTGGGTGAGGATGGGCACAAGCAGAGCGCACTTTGCGAATTCCAACATCAGAGACCAGTGAGGATTCACAGTGAACCCGATCCTCAGGTGGCCAACGATTGGCTAAAGTATTTGGTCTATATCTTCAGTCTTATTCGGAGCTGATAGATCAGATGGAATCTTTTCCAGCCAGTATTTTTCATAGAGTAGTTGGTCATTAGTGGATCCTAGTTACCGAGATGCATAATGAGTCAACCCTGTTGTGGTACCACTTCCAGTAGCTATTTCCTAAAGAGTACTAACCCTCCTTCTTCCACTCCATTCAGATTCAGGAGATTTTAGAGATTTAATAGGGAGGGATTATAGTGGTAGTGTAGGTGGTTAGTTTCATAGACCTTACATGCTACTCTCTCAACATGGTCAGAAATGGTTGCATTTAAGAATGCAAGATTGTTTAAAGAATCTGCCTAGAGATTAGAGCTAGTATAGTACCCTTGTGCATCCCTGCATATATCAGGGTGCTGGTGATGGATATTTTTATAGACATATTCCTTTTAGAGATATTACAGATAACATGAAATGGTAGTGGGCATGATAAGATTGAGTCATCTACACAAGAAGTCAGGCACCACTACTACAAAAATGGGCTATGGAAGCGCCAACTTTTATCAGTGAATTTCTTATATGTTTTCCCTTTCATGCTATTATTTATGGGGTATTTATCACTCTTATTATAAGGATGATGGTCGATTGATGTGGTTGGGAGCATGTGGTGTGGTAATTAATACGGTAGTGGTATATGGATTATTGTGTCGTTATGATAGCAATGATATGGCTATTTATACAGAAAATAAGTGGTTTTAGCGATTTTATAATGTGTTTAGTGGTATTTTATGTCATAAATATTTAGTTGTAATTGGGGGGTGTTATAGTTTCCTTTTGGAATGGAATATGGTTGGAATACATGAAAATAGTAATGGGTGATGGGTTGGAAATGATAAATGATGGTTTGTTAAAAGATTAATCATAATGATTGGAATAATTAAGTTTAATAAATGGTTAATGATAAAATAAATGTTATTAATGATTAATCAATGGATTAGAGTGGGTAGTGATTTAATGATTGGTTTTCCATTATAATGGTTAACAATTAAAATGCATATGGTAATAAAAATCCTAGAAATTATAAT
The DNA here is from genome assembly GCA_963277665.1 of Viscum album. NCBI lineage: Eukaryota > Viridiplantae > Streptophyta > Magnoliopsida > Santalales > Viscaceae > Viscum > Viscum album. The sequence continues at coordinate 1,528,688,504 of OY728131.1, read as the reverse complement.
GTTAAATGAAATGAGAAGTTGGTAATGTTGATATGGAAGGTTATATGATTTATTAAGTATTATTTGTGGCATTATAATGAAAGTGGTTGTTAGGGGGTGGTAGTAACAAGGCAATGGTTGACGTGGGTGTTCACAGTGTTAGTTTGTTTTAAACCCATAGGAATGATTTATGTGTTACTATATACTTATCATATTTTTTTATTATTTCTTACACACCACCACTTGAGTCATGTAACCTGATTGAAAACCATATGGGTACTTTGGTTCTGTGTGTTTTTCTAAATATCTAGGTTATAGAGAGAAAACATATAGAACCACCCCCTCTTCCCTTCTCCCCCTTCACACTTAATATGAGTTTTAATGGATCACAGTGGGTGTATATATATGACCTATAACGATTATAGGTTTTGGTGTATATATATTCTTGTTGAAATGATTATGTGTATTTGGTGTGGATACATAGTGGGGGTTGTGCATTATTGGAGGAGAGTATGATGTTTATGTCCTTCATGTTCAGGATATCATAGTGTGATGAGGATGTGATGTGTGGTTGTGATGTGGATATAGTTATTTATGTCTTTTTGACATGTGTATGTGTGGATATATGGTTAGGAGATTATATGTAAGGTGTTGAAGCATAAGAAATATTCAATTAGAATGTGAGAATGACTAGATTAATGGGTAAGTGGATGTGGGGTAATTTATTAAAATATATTCTTTTGATATTATGTTACTATACTTGAATGTGATATTGGGTCAGTGATCCTTGGTGAGGTTGGGTTATATATGACCATATATTGGTGTGTATTAGTTCTGTAAATTATTCACTAAGGCATTAATATATTTCATACACATTTTCATGAGATGTTTTGGGAAGGATCCCACTGAGTATACTTGTATGCTCACCCATATTTATATAATTATTTTTATATGTTTTTGAAGATGTATTTGATGATCAAGATGGAAATTACTATCTTGAGGCTAGAAGTTACCGCTATAGCCACTGGAGTTGGATATTTTTTATATTTTATTTTAGATACCTTTTTTATGTATGAAATTCAAATGAATTATGGATTGGGTTTTAGTTTATATTATATGGAGTTGATTGGTGGTTTATCTCTGTTCTTGGGATTTATGAGGGAAACACCTCCCATTTCATTATTTTATACCCTCAATTCTAGTATCCAACATATGTACTATTAGAGGTAGGATTCATGAATGACACTTATTTTCAATTCCATTTTAGGAGCGGTTCCTAGTGGTGGTGAGTTATTATTGTGTGGTATCAGAGCTTTAGTTGAGAGTTAAGATGGTGTTTGGAATTAGACACTCATGAGGATTGAATGGGATTAGAGGTCAACAATATTTTATAAAATTTTCATATGGAATAACATGGGAGACCATCTATGACACATGTGATTATCCCCCTGTTATTTAATGTAAGTACCTAGCTTATCAAAAATATTATGCATGATTATATTGAATATAGGGAAGAGACCTAGGAGTGGTAGATGCATCATTATTGATTATTCTTTTATTTTAAAGTATTGTTTTGTGTATTTGAACCATAAATACTAATATTTGAGATTCAAATAGGATAAAGATGAATAAAGATTCGATGGGTGTTAATCGTTTGACAATAGAGTACGAAAACAGATTGGAAGATTTAATCAAGTTTGCAAAGGATCACACAAAGGATCCTTCTCAAATCATTTGTTTGTGTTTGTGTTGTTCTTATTCTAGACTAATTTCTCCAGAGGAGTTGGAAGAACAATTGATATGTCATGGAATAGATCAGATCTATAAATTTTGGAATAAACATAGAGAAAAATAAAATGAAGCTACTGGCGGGGATAAAACTACATTTTAGGGATCATCACATATGAATACAAATATGGATAATGAAGAAGAATGTATAGAGGATGTGATTAGAGATGTCAATGATGATTATTATCGTATTGAGGAAATGACAAGGACAATTGAAGATGAACTCCGTGATTTCCCAAAATTGTTTGAGAAGTTAAAGAGTTGTTCAAAGACACAATTGTATGTTGGTTTCACAATATATACAGCATTTTCAGCTGTAATGAAGTTGTATAAATTGAAACCAGGAAATGGATGGAGTGATGTCAGTTTTACGGAACTACTTGCTCTCTTTAATGACATGATCCCAGAAGATAATGAGTTCCCAAGCTGAACATATGAAGCTAAACGAATGCAATGCTCGATGGGTATGATTTCTAAAATAATACAGGCATTCTCGAAAGACTTTATATTGTTTATCAAGGGGAATATATCACTTATAGAATTACCAAAGTGTGGTACTTTTCAATACAAGGAAGATGAATCCAGTCCTAATAAAGTTGTATGGTACTTTCCAATCATTTCATGTTTTAGGTGTCTATATAGAAGTGAAAACACTGCAAGACAATTGTCGTGGAATGAAAATAAAAGAGATAAAGATGGGAAATTACATCTTCTGGCTGACTCTCCTCAATGGAAGAAAATTGATCATGAGTATCCAGAATTTGGAAAAGAGCCGAGAAACCTTTGTCTTGCGTTATCTACAGATGGAATGAATCCTTTAGGTTTTCAAACTAGCACTCATAGTACATGGCATGTTATGTTGGTAAATTATAACTTCCACCCTGGTTATGCATGAAGCGGAAATTCATCATGTTATCTATGCTTATATTAGTACCAAAACAATCAGGTTAGGATATTGATGTTTATTTGGCTCCATTGATTGAGGATTTGAAGTTATTGTGGGATTCATGTGTTATGTTTTATGATGCTTATAAACGTGAATACTTCACGGTGAGAGCAATGTTGTATGGGACGATAAATGATTTCCCAGCTTATGGAAATTTTTCAGGCTATAGAATTAAAGGAACACAAGGGTGTCTCATGTGATAAGAAGATATATAATCAATTAAGTTAAAACATTCATTGAAATTTGTGTTTACAGGACATTATAGATTTCTACCTCATCAGCATAAATACCGATCTTGGACGACATCATTCAATGGAAGTTCAGAACAATGCATAGCACCATCACCACTAACAGGTGATCAGTTGTTTGAGAAAGTGAATGATCGGAATACTGTTTTTGGTAAACCATTTTTGAAAAACATTATGAAAATCAGTTGTAAAAGGAGATCAGTTTTTTGAATTAACATACTAAAATTGTTCGTATGTCAGACATTTTTTTGATGTGATGCATGTCGTAAAAAATGTATGTGATAGTGTTATCAGAACGTTTCTAGATGCCCATAGAAAAAAAAGGATGTAATTGAGGCATGGTTGGACATGGTTGGCATGGGAATACGAGAAGAGTTGGATCTCGTAAAGGGTGAAAATTGAATGTTTCTTCCTCCAACTGCATACCCTCTTTCTAGGGAGGAGAGATATCGGTTTTGCAACATCTTCAAAGATGTAAAGGTTCTAGAGGGTTATTCATCAAATATCAAGAACATTGTGTTAATGAATGATTTGAAGATAAAAGGTTTGAAATCACATGACTGCCTTGTTTTGATGCAAGATTTAATTCCTATATATTTATGTTGCATTTTCCCAAGAATGTTTTTCATATGTTAACCAAACATTGTTTTTTTTTCAAAGATATATGTAGTAAAGTTTTAAACCTGACGAAATTTCTAGCTATGGAAAAATAAATTTTCATCATAATATGTGAATTAGAAATGTTCTTCCCACTAACATTCTTTGATATGATAGTTAATTTGATGATTCACTTAGTGAGGGAGATTTGACTTTGTGGTCCTGTGAACTATATATGGATGTCCCCCGTTGAACGGTATATGAAAATTTTGAAGGGGTATGTCAAAAATAGAAGTTGGCTAGAGGGTTGTATAATGGAGTGATATATCATTGATGAAGCCATTGAATTCTTTACCGAATACCTATCTGATGTGGAATGAATTGGTCTCTTGAAATCTCGTCACACTGGACGCATTAAGGGTGAGGGAATTTCTGGAAGAGATTTTGTTACAATTAGTATTACAGATTGGGAGTAGGACCACCTTTATGTTTTGAATAATAGTTGAGAGGTTTCTACATATATTGAAACTCACAATGAAATTCTTAGGCAGTTGAATCCATCAAGGGATGAAAAATGGATAGCAAATACACCAAATAACTAGTTTATAAGATGGTTTTATGACCACATTTTTAAGGAGTTAGATGAAAATCTGAGTTCAATTTCAGAACCACGTCAATGGCTAGCCCCCAGAACAAGTGTGTATGTATTATCTTAATATGGTTATGTAATTAATGGTTATAAATTCTATATAGATGAACATGATGAATATAGTACCATGAAAAATAGTGGAGTTACACTTGTGGAAAAAGTGAGGCATGTTTCTAGAAGTAAGGATATAAATCCAATTTATGCAAATATGTCATACTTCGGTATTATCAAAAAAATGTGGGAGTTGGATTATACGACATTCCAATTGATGATTTTTCAATGAAATTGGTTTGATAACAACAGTGTTGTTAAAATAGATGAATGGGTATTTGTGAATGTTTATTTGAGTAAATACAGGTACAAAGATGAAGAGTTTATAATGGAATCATAAGCGGTACAAGTTTTTTATGTTTCATACCCTGCTAACTGAAAGTGGTCAATTGTTCTGTTATCGTCCAAAACTACTGAAGGGTCTGATAAAAATTCAATTGAGGAATATCCTTTTAATGGTACATTGAAATGATTTTGTAGTGGTCCCAATGTATATGATGTTTTTTATATTAGAGGATACCATAATGAAGGGATTTAGATAATCGGTAGCGGTGTCAAATCTCTTCAGCCTTTGAAAAAAATAATGAGAGTTCAATAATCAGGTTATATATTTTTTGTAATATAGATCTTGTTATCTCATGTTATTATCTTATCATTACTGAATTTATGTAATCTAAATTAACTGTTCAACCACTTTTGCAGATAATGACTTTTTCATGTTCTGCTGCTCCTAACCTCGAGGCTGAACAAGTTTCTCAAGCTGTTGTTGCAGCAGCTGCTGCTGCTTCTCCTGCGGCTGCTCACAGTGTAGATCAACAATAAGTTTATAAACCTATTGTTTCTCCTAGTGTTATTTCAAACAACCATAAACACATGTTGTTTCTACCTTTCTATATGAACATATAGATTATGTTGATATCAATGAAATGGTCAGGGATGATGGACTGATGTTGCATAAAACACAGGTGCATCATAGTTTGACGATGTTAGCCAAATTTCGTAAGGTGAAAATCAAAGGCATCAAATTTGATGTCGGATCGAATGCATGAGGCAAACATGTGAATCCCAACAACGATATGTTTAGTAGCTATATTGGAATTGTCACTTGGCAACGTGTGCCAATTGACATAGATTCATGGCACCATGTTTTGTCCAGGCTGAAAGATGTGATCTGAGAAAAAATTACGGTAACATTATGATATTATTTCATTAATTTACTAGAAAATAAAATAATGAAACATAATCTTACTCTTCTCAATCTCTTGTAGTGTATATTTATAGTAGATGATTCACACAAGAATTATATACTAAGGCTTTCAGGATGGATTCATCGTGGTTTTCGCACTATTTTAACAAAATGTCACATGAAAGATTCCAAAGGTAAAATAAACCTACACCCACACCTTCTCTATAATAACTTGATATCCTATGAAGCATGGGATTAATTTATTGTCTTCCATAGGTATGAGAAGTTGTAGGTACATTATTGGTGATAATACATTGTTTGAGGTTACGTGTATTTATCATTTTTAGTGTCAATATTTTTTTATGAAACAACAACTCAGTTCTGAAAATAAAGAACATGCATCAAAACCATGATACCACTATCGTAAATCAAGGATGGGGTACGATATACTAGAAAATAAAACAGTTCATAATTTAAATTTATATTAATATTTTTAGGTTCCATGAAACAACATTATAATTATCATTCTATTTTTATATGTAGATTGATGAGTCTAAAACAAAAGACACTTCCATCCCACGTCATGTGCTATGGAAGGAGGCATGTGTGAATAAGTAAGTGAAGATAGTAGATGAAAACACATAAATAGTGTAGGAAATATGTGTAAGTATGAAATGACAATAAAAAGATTTGTTTTAAATTTCGATTAAATAAATATTATTAGTTGTTTTCATATATCTGATAGTCACAGGAATCAGCTGCTCATGTAGCAGATGCAGACCAATTATCAATGGCTTTGAAGTGTCCTGAACAATACGGTCGTGTCAGAGGTGCGGGGTTTGGGGTGACACCTATAGTATATTATGAGAAATAAAGAAACAGATGATAGAGATGAAAAATTGAAACAAATGAGGGAAATACTTGCAGCTCGTGAAGAATGATTTCAATGGCATGGAGAGTTGCTAGAAACCCATATGGGTGGGAAAAAAGTGAAAGACACAACTCCGGAACAACCAGCATGTGAAGATCCCACCCCACCCCCACTAGCTTTGAGGCGATCCATTCCCCTCAAAGAGTTGTCTTAGATATGGTAATCAATATTCTAATAATTGTTCCCATGAAATGTGAATCAGACAAACACTGATAATTTTTCTATACTGATATTCTAAAGGGTGATAATGAATGTGATTTATATCTGTCAACACCCATCTATCACCTTGTAGTGAGGGCTATAGTGTTCAACATCCCAGAGGACAAGCTGTATAATAGACCACTTCTGAATGATCATCTGAAAGTGACCATTACTGTAGCTCTTGAGCCAAATGCAGAGCTACAAATTCCACTTGATGACGATGATATTCATACAGTCGAAAAGGATATTGGGACATTCATTGCATGGATGTCACAACATGAAAGAGTACATGGGAAAAAAGAGGTTTTTATTTAATTTTTTTTCAAGATAAACCTTTAGAAATTAATTAAAAAATGGTCTGAACCAATGATTGTTATTATAGATTTAGAAAGGGAAGGTGTGACAAGAAACGTTCGCTCAAGAGCATTTAAAGGATTGACCAACCGATTCCAAAGAGGTATTGAAAGCACAATAACACCACCTGTTCTCTATCCACATTTTCTATCATCGATGTCTTATATGGATACGAAGATAAGAGGTGGTAGTAGTCATATAGTGGTTTTTGAATTAAGTATATACATAGAGGAAAGTAAAGATTTCATTGTTGTTGAAAATGAAAATGGGATCCTTGAAAATGGTTGGCTAGGCATCACAATTGTAAATTTATATATGAGTTAAGTTTTCAGGAATTGATTTTCTAAAATACGATATAATGTGAAAATTATGACTAAATGCATTTTATATTATTGACATATGTATATATGAAAAAAAGTTGAAAGAATTTCCCCATGAGCCAAAATTCAGACTTGTTATTCCTCATACCACATCAACACATCTAACAAAATTAGAGCCATAAAAAGGGATGAAATAGTGAATGTCTTGTTGAAAAATTTGAAAGTAAGATTACAAATGACATACACTTCCTAATACGAACCATGCAGGGGTAAAAATCTACGATTAATGAATATCAATTATATTTTCACTTCATTTATTAATTATTAGTTTTTGTGTTTTTATGAAACATTGGCTGCTAACTGAGGTGAACTTGGATACTCCAAATATTTATTTTCTGGATTCAATGCACGAATATCCAACAAACCGACCATACATGATGGATTTTGTGAATCTCTAAGAAACTACATCATACATTTTAGGTCTAAACACCAAGTAATATAATTTGTATTATCTTTTACTGAGGATTATGTTATGATAGGGTGGTGTATAATTATCTTCTAAAAAAGGAATGAGTATAGGGACTAAGCATAAGGAGGCGATAAAGTACTACGTCTGGACAAATATCAGTGTATATATAAAAAAATTTCACTATCAAAACATATATCAACACAAGTAACTTATTCTCTTAATGATCTAACTTTTTACAGTGTCTAAAAAAACAAACAATAATGATTGCGGTTATTATGTTTGTAAATTTATGATAGAGATCATTTTTCATCAACAAACTAGCATCCCTAAATAGGTATTTTAAAAAACAACTACTATTTCATTTAATTTATTTATTAATTATTAATTTATATATTTTTCAGTACTACTCTGACTACAGAAAAGCCTCATACTCACAAGATGATATAAATTTGATCATAAATGAGTGGGCTATATACCTGATAGAATATTGTACACAAATAGCATGATGATCTGACTTGGGGACATTTACAATTTAAGGTCATTTTATAGAGGGGTCAAGGGGATCAAAAGATGAAACTTTGTTGTATGTAAATGTTTTTAGGAAAATTTTAATTGTTATTAAATGAAACATTCTTTCTATAATGATTCATTTTTCTATTTTAATAGATGAATTTCACCAGTAACATGTAATAATGATCAACCACATTTCATTTTTCTTTGGATACGAAAAACTAGAAAAATCTCTAAAATACCATCATATCTGAAAAAAAACATTCGTATTGTGTTGATACTTTAGGATAACAATAAATGGGTGTGTTGGTGACGTGTACGAGTCAACCACACCTTAGTCTAAGGCATGGTGTGGCCATTATCACTCAAAGTGTCTCACTTTTGTTGAAAATGGATAACATTTTAAGTGAAAAACAAAAACTAACCTACGAAAATCAGACAAAACACATTTGGATTGTGTCTATACTTTTGTAGAATGATACATTGATGAATTGGTGATGTGAAAGAATCAACCTCTCCTCAATCCATGGCATGGTGTGACCGGTATCACTCAAAGTTGCTCTTTTTTGTTTAAAATGGATAGAATTTTAAGTGAAAACAACAACTGACATTCAGAAATCTGACCAAATGCATTCAGATTATATCGATATTTTAGAAGAACGATCCATGTGTGCATTAGTGAAGTGTAAAAGTCAACCCCACCTCAACTCGAGGGACATTGTGGCTGATATCACTCAATGTGTCTCTCTTTTGTTTAAAATTGACAGAATTTTAAGTGAAAACAACAAATGACGTACATAAATCTAACCAAACACATTAATCTTATCTTTATCTTTTATGATAATGATCCATGGGGAATTATTATGTGTACGAGTCAACCCCACCTCAATCCGAGGAATGTTGTGGCCGGTATCACTCATGGTGTCTCTCTTTTGTTTAAAATGGATAGAATTTTAAGTGAAAACAATAACTATCCTATGGAAATCTAACCAAATGGATTCAAATTGTATTGATCCTTTAATAGAATAAACCATGGGTGCATTGGCGATGTGAAAGAGTCAACCCAGTATCAATCTGAGGCATGGTGTGACTGGTATCACTCAAAGTGTCACTATTTTGTTTAAAATTGCCAGAATTTTAAGTGAAAACAACAATTGATGTACGAAAATCCATCCAAACACATTTGGATAGTGTTGATACTTTCTGAGAATGATCCATGGTCCATTTGGGATGGGTAAGAGTCAACCCCACCTCAATCAGAGGCATGGTGTGGTCGGTATCACTCAAAGTGTCTCTCTTTTGTTTAAAATGGACAAAATTTTTAGTGAAAACAACAACTGGCCTATGGAAATCTGACCAAATGCATTCGGATTGTGTTGATCCTTTAGGATAACAATCCATGGGTGCTTTTTTGACAAATACGAGTCAACCTCTCCTCAATTAGAGGCATGATGTGGTCAGTATCACTCAATGTGTCTCTCTTTTGGTAAAAATGGATAAAATTTTAAGCGAAAACAACAACTAACCAAAGGAAATCTAACCAAATGCATTCCTATTGTGTTTATCCTTAAAGATAAAAATCTATGGGTGCATTAGTGACATGTACAAGTCAACCTCGCGTCAATCCAAGGCACGGTGTGATCGGTATCACTCAAAGTGTCTCTCATTTGATTAAAATGGAAAAAACTTTAAGTGAAAACATCTAATGACCTATGGAAATCCACGAAAATGGGTTTTTATTGGGTTTATCCATTAAGATAATGATTTATGGGAGCTTTGTTTATATGTTAGATTCAACCATACCTCAATCCGAATCACGGTGTGACCGGTATCACTCAAAGTGTCTCTATTTTGTTTAAAATGGACAAAATTTTAAGTGAAAACAACAACTTACATACATAAATCTGACCAAACGCTTTCGGATTGTGTTGATCCTTTAGGAGAACGATACATGGGTCATTTTTGATGTTTAAGAGTCATCCCTGACTCAATCTAAGGCATGGTGTGGCCAGTATCACTCAAAGTGTCTATCTTTTGATAAAAATGGATAGAATTTTAAGTGAAAACAAAAACTAACCTATGTAAATCCAACCAAAAAATTCGTATTGTGTTGATACTTTGGGATAACGTTCCATGGGTGAGTTGGTGACATGTACGACTCAACCCTGCCTCAATCCAAGACCTGGTGTGACTGGTATCACTCAAAGTGTCTCTCTTATGTTTATAATGGAAAAAATATTAAGTGAAAACAACAACAACTAACATATGGAAATCCAAAAAAATTAATTTGGATTGTGTTTTTACTTTAGGATAATGATCCATGGGTAATTGTTTATGTGTAAAAGTCAATACCACCTCAATCCCAGTCACGGTGGGGCTGGTATCACTCAAAGTGTCTCGTTTTGATTAAAATGGACAAAATTTTAAGCGAAAACAACAACTGACCTATGGAAATCTGACCAAATGCATTCATATTGTGTTGATCCTTTAGAAGAACAATCCATGGGTGTGTTGGTGATGTATAAAAGTCACCCTCACCTAAATCTGAGGCACGGTGTGGCCGGTATCACTCAAAGTGTCTCTCTTTTGTTTAAAATGGATTGAATTTTAAGTGAAAACGACAACTGACGTACGAAAATCATACCAAACACATTTCTATTGTGTTTATCATTTAGGAGAACGATCCATGAGTCATTTTTTACATGTATGAGTCAACCAATCCTGAATATGAGGCACGGTGCGGCCGATATCACTCAAAGTGTCTCTCTTTTGATTAAAATGGACAAAAGTTCAAGTGAAAATAGTAACTGACCTATAGAAATCAGGAACAACACCTTAAAATTGTGTTGATACATTAGAATAAAGATCCATGGGTTTGTTTTTGATGTGTATGAGTCAACCCCGCCTCAATTCGAGGCACGGTGTGACTGGTATCACTCCAAGTGTCTCTCTTTTGTTAAAAATGGACATAATTTTAAGTGAAAAACAAAATTGATTAATGGAAGTCTGACCAAACGCATTTAGATTGTGTTGATCCTTTATGAGAATGATCCATGGTTCATTTTTGACGTGTATGAGTCAACCAAGCTTCAATACGAGGCACATTGTGGCCGATATCACTCAAATTTTCTCTCTTTCGTTTAACATGGACACAATTTTATGTGAAAACAACAACTGACCTATGGAAATCTGAACAAAAGCATTCATAGTGTGTTGATACTTTAGGAGAAAAATACATTTGTGTTTTGGTGATGTGTATGAGTCAACCCTGCCTCAATCCAAGGCATGATGTGACTGGTATCACTTAAAGTGTCACTCTTTTGGTTTGAAATGGACAACATTTTATGTGAAAACAACAATTGAAATATATAAATCTGACCAAACGCATTAGGATTGTGTTGATCCTTTAGTAGAATGGTCCATGGGTCATTTTTGTATGAGTAAACTCATATGGACACCATCCCACCCCCTAGAAACCCCCATGGACAACACCCCCCCCCCCGCCCCACCCCCATGGATACCCCAACCCCCTGGACGATACCCTCACCCCTCCTAGATGCCACCCCACCACCTTAACACCCCCACCACCTTGGACATCACCCCACCCACCCCCATGGACACCCCCAACCTCTTGGATGGGTCCCACCCCCTAGACGCCCCAACCCCTTTTAAACACCACCCCACCACCTGGACACCTCCCCCACCCCTGGACACCCCCATCCCTCTGAACACCCCACCCCTGGAAATCCCCCCAACCCCCTAGACACCCCCACCCCCTGGACACCCCCATGGATAGCCCCCCCCCCCCACCATAGATAGCCCCTGACCCCCCTGGACACTCCCACCCCCTAGACTCTCACCCCCATAGACAACCCCACCACCCTGAACAGCCCCCACCCCCTGGATAACCCCCACCCCCTGGACGGACCCCATCCCCTGGACGCCCCACCCCTTCTCGACACCACCCCACCAGCTGGACACCACCCCCACCCCCTGGACACCCCCACCCCCATGGACTGCCACCCCCACCCCCTAGACACCACCTCACCCCCCTTAGACAGACCCACCACCCCCCTAGACAAACCCCACCCCCGGGACACCACTCCACCCTCTGAACACCCCGACCCCTCTGGAAACCCCGACCCCTAGAAGCCCCCCCAACCCCCTAGACACCCTAACCCCCTGGACAACCCCCCTCCCCCACCGACCCCCCCGGACACCCCCCTGGACACCCACAAACCCCCTTGACGACACCCTCACCCCTCCAAGACACCACCCCACCACCAACACACCCCCACCCCCTTGGACACCCCACCCATGGATGACCACCCCATCCTCTTAAACACAACCCCACCCCCATGGAAAGCCCCCCAAACTCCTAGACCGCCCCCACCCCCTGGACACCCCTATCTACCCAGACACCCCCATCCCCCCAGACACCCCCTACCCCCCCCTTGGACAGCAACCCCAAACCCCTGAACAACCCCCCCAACCCCTGAATTCTGAATTGATTTCTTTGTTTATTTAATTAACTTATGAATTATTTAGTAATGTTGTATGGGTATACTTGTTGTACGTGTATACTTGGTGTAATTAACTTATGAATTATGTGTTAATTCTGTATGGGTATACTTGTTGAAATGTGGAATATTTTGTAGGACTTGTTTGGGTGTGCTGCTATAGAATTTTATGTTACAATAGACATGGAATTTATCATATCTTTTTAGCACTAATAAAGGAATCCTTTATCAGGGATAAAAAATCACTGATAAAGGATCACTTTATCATTTCTAAAAACACACTGATAAAAACACATTTATCAGTGCTTTTTTAGCGCTGATAACGGAGTCCTTTATCATCGCCTTTTTAACAATGATAATGTATCCCTTTATCAGCTCTTTTTAGCACTGATAAATTCTCTCTTTATCAGCGCTTATTTAGCATTGATAAAGGGGACCCCCACCCCTTTATCATTGCTGATCTTTATAGATATTTATTAGATCTGTTAAATCCAGTTTTGAGCATTGATAAATCCAATTTTTGTAGTAGTGTGCCGAAGATCTTGGAACTAGAGGTCATTTCGTGATTAGGACCAAGGATGTAGTCCTATAGTTTGATGGCAGCACATAATACTATGGATTTTCGTAGAGGTCAAGTTCTATACTTCTTATGGGTAAGGTCATAGATAATGAGACTGCCTAACCAGACAACATAAACTACCTTAGAAGATATTATATGAACTTCCATTGTAGATACATCACTGAGATTAGGGATCTCACAGGCATGGACAGGTTGGTCCCTAGGGAGGAAAAGCAGAAAGAGGAGTAGGAGGACCTGCTTCTTGGAAACAATGCTATGATGTACTTCTGTAACCACCAATAGGTGGCCCACATCCAACTCAGGGAGCTATCAGATAGGGCCATAGACAACTGCATGTTTTGTATGTCTATGATCTTACAGCGCATGAGATGATTCAAGATACAATATGTGTTTTTTATACACTTGATTCAATACTATTAGAAATATTTTCCAATCATTATATTATCTCTCAAAAAATGGTGAAATTTTTAGAGCTCCCAGTAGAGACACTATCATAACAACATTTTCTCGAGGTTTATATAGGGAACACTTCCTCTAAAACATTCATTGTCTAGCAGTGTATAAAATATCCTAGAGGATGGAGGCTCACAATGGAACATAGTTTCATCACAAAGTAACCCTATGAAATCATCTTGGGCATGTATTGGATTTCTATTGTTTTTGACTAGATCAAATGTCACCACAGACCAGTTAGATGCCTATGTGATGATGGGATGAGGTTTTCCTCTTTTAGTGAAATTGATTTCACAGCAGGAAAAGATGGTGTTGTGAGCAAGAGATTTCAACCTATTACCCATCATATAAGAAGTTTAATCCTTCTTGAAGCATAATATTTGGGCATCTATCCATCCAACATTACGATTTTTTTTCAAAATAGGCAAGAAAGAATTACAATACATGATGCTTTATCTAGGGAGGCTGAAAATAATGAAGCCCCAGAGCATCACCCCTAATCAGGTTCAACCACATCAGTTTAAAAAGGGAGCCATTAGAGTAAAAACCATAGGATCTTACGGGACCTCAAGGGAGGCCATGTAATCTGCCACTTTGTTCCCTTCATGCCAAGTATGAGTGACCCAAACTCTATCCGAGAAGATGGACTTACATTGTTTGATATTATAGGGGATCGACCACGGAGTGATACTCCTCCCAAACATGGTATTCTAGAAAATCTTTGAATCTAATTCAACCTATGCCACACTGAGGTTTCTCTACATATGCACGGACAACCCAGTGAGCACTATAAGGGCCTCCGCCCAGACCGAATTACCGATACCATAATGAGCTGAGAAATCCAAGACCACACTTCCACTATGATCACGTAAGACACCACCACCACACGTGACCTCTGTGACACATGAACCATCAGTATTTAGCATAAAAACTTCCTTAGGAGGCAACCAACAGATCCATCTCCCCTGTACCCTGGAACCATTCCTACTAGCCTCCGCAAGAAGAGGCTGCAAAAACCCAAATGCAGACGCCTCCTTCTCAAAACCCGCCGTGCCAACCTGGTTAAATAACATGCATCTTGTTCTGGCCACCACCGCCCACCCCGTAAATGACATCCCTTCATACCTAGCATGATTTATATCTTTCCATAGAATCGAGCAACCCACATTGAAAACAAAGGCTCTTGCCTCAGTCTCTCTCAAATTATCACTACTTCCTTAGAACCATTGAACCATGAAACTCTCATAGTTTCCAGCATGAAAGGAAATCCTTACAAGCCCCCCAATGAATAACCACACCTCACGGACCCAATCTCCCATAAAGAAAATAGGATTCATGATCTCCTCCTTCCTGAACTCACTGTAATGAAAATAAGATACCATACTAATACCCATCTTTTTTATGTTATAATCCAATGGAATAGAATTATTCTGCAACTTCCAAGTAAGAATGTTATGCTTTGCGGGAATAATCATTCGCCTGACCACTCTGTTCCAGATCTCGCTCTCCCGAGGACCTCCAAAAATGGTGCTTCTTAGAAAATCATTAACATTTAACCTTCTAGAATAGGAGGGGGTATACACGCACCTATCCCTCTCAGAGTTAAGCATGATAGAGTCAAAAAAATTCCATTGAGAGGAATCCAGGATCAATCTGAAAACAGAGGGGGTGAGATAGCCTCTCTGAAGGTGAAAAATAGATTCGGGAACCGCAGATAACTCAGCACCTTCCCCGACCAGTTCTGCTTCCAAAAGAGGACACTCCCCTCCCTGAAAATCCATTGATAATGAGGAAGGAGTTTTAGAATAATATTACACACCGTAACCCATAGAGATTCCCCTCCACCCAAAGGACGATCCACACATGTCGTGTTTCTCTGAGCCATGCTTCTTCCCCATAGATTACGTTCCTCCATGATTTCACATGAAATCTTCCCATGTACCCCATGCACTTACTCTGCCATATAATGCCATGATATATTCTTGTGGAATATCGTATGTCACCTACCGAGTTCTAGGAGCAACATTAGTAGTTAGAAGACCCATGCGAGAAAGGATTCATTAGACATAGTGTGTCACCCTGGGAAGCTCGAGTTCCTTTTCTGAAGAAGGAAAATTGGAGATTGTTCCTTCATGTAGATTATCATCACCTAAAATATTCTATGATTAAGATAATTTACCACTTTATATGTATTTATGAACACTTTTATCAGCTTCAAGGCGTGGTTTGGTTCTCTAAGATCAATATCTGTTCTGGCTAGAACCGGTTGTAGGATCACGAGGATGATATTCCAAAGTTAGATTTTAAATGTTTCTATAGACACTAAAAGTTACTAGTGATTCCATTTCATGTGAAAAATTCTCCCACCATATTTATGGATATGATGAAAAAGATATTATAGAAATAATTGGACCAGTTTGTTGTTGTCTTCATCGACGACATACTTGTTTACTCTACAACACAAGAGTATCATGTAGAGCAGTAAAGAATGGTTCTTGATTTACATTAAGAAGTCCAAGTTTATTGAAAACTCTTGAAGTGTTTGTTCTAGATACATGAGATTCACTTCCTAGGGCATGTAATTTCCCAAAAAAATTATTCATGGATCCAACAACTATCAAAGCATTTCTTTCTTGGGATCCACCCAAAAATGTGTTGGAGGTGAAGAGATTACTTGGCATGGAGGGAAATTTAATTGATTTTGTGTAGACATATACATAATAACATCCCTTGACAGTAATCTAATGTGGAAGGAACAACCATTTACTTGGTCTATATAGTGCCAGAAGACCATTGAGGAGGTGATTTAGTGGCTGACGAGCGTTCCAGTTTTGATACTACCAGAGGAGGGTGTTGTGATTTTAGTGTATTGTGATTCCTCAAGAGTTGGGATCAGTTGAGTGTTGATGCAAGGACATGAATTCATCACATTATATTTGAGGTAGTTGGTACCCCATGATATGAACATATAGAGATACTTCCTTTTGGAAGAGTTCTTTGAGGTTTACTCAAACAACTAGAGTTGCAGGTGCGTCTTCACTCAAAGAAACATGAACATGGGACAAAAACACTGGTTGGAGTTCTTATAAGGATAAATAATTGATATAGTCTCTACTCTTGGGAAGGGAAATTTTGTAGAATATTCCATTAGTAGGAATTATCTAGGTTTCTTAGTTTCAGAATCTTTAGAAAAGTTATCCTCCATACAGCTAACCGTAGTGGGGAAGGAGTGTAATTTTTATCTACAGTTGGTGGGGTTGACTCATTAACTACTTGAGCATGTGAATGAGTCCCAGTTTGTGGAAATCAATAGTGATTCCTTAAGATATCAGATATACACTGGTGATGCACAATATGGGTATACTAAAGGTGGAATTCATGAGATCTTGTTCCAGGGGAAAATAGTTGTTCCAATCGCGATGCGGTAGGAGGTTATGCAAGAGTTCCACACTTCTACCATAGTTTTACATCATAGTTTGGGGAATATGTATACATAAATTAATTTGAATTTTTGGTGGTTGAGAATGAGATGAAGTGTAGCGAATTTCATCTCAAAATATCTTACATATCCGTAGGTGATGATAGGCACCATCTTCTAGAAGATTTTTTTTACAACATCTTGAGATCTCGGAGTGGAAGTGGGATGAAACATCCATAGACATTGTCACCGATATTCTGTGAAAAATGAAGGGACATGAAACCATCTAGGTGATAGTAGAATAATTTATGAAGTTAGAACACTTCATTGATAGCAGGGAGTAATGTTCAGTGCAGATTTTGGGACAATTGTACATGCTGGAGATCATCTACCTTCATATGGTACCATAGATGATAATATCTAATTGTGATGTGTGGTTTACATCACAGTTGGGGAGAGTCCTATAGGAGAAATTTGTGACCCAATTTCCTATGATTAAAACCCTTCACCCCTAATCCATTAGGAAGACCGAGCTCACTATCCATGTGCTAGATAATATTCTGAGGGATTTCATGTTGATATTCGGCTAGAGTTTGGATGCCAACATTTCTTTTGTATATTTTTCATAAAAATATATATACAACAATACCATTTTCCTGAAACCTTTTAAGTCCATATATGGGAGACCTTGCATGTCGCAACTGTGCTATATAGAGATTAGAGAGTCATCTCTTATGGGACGAGAGTTGTTGCAGGAGACAATAGAAAAAGTGTAGGCCATCCATGAGTAGATGAAGATGGCCCAGATCAGACATAAATACATTTCAGATTACTGTTGTAGGTCCATGGATATTGAGAATGGATGTCATGTATTCATTATAGTCTCCCACAACGATGAATGGGGAGGTTTGACTAGGGATGAATTTTATCCTTGAGGTTCATTAGGCCGTTTCAGATCGTGTAGAGGGTTAGAATGATTACCTACCACCTCTCCTGACCCCCGTAGTTGGAGTGGGTGAATGATAACTTCCGCATGTCACTGTTGAGTAAATATGTGCATGATCCTATACACATCATTGACATGGGTGGGATAGACCTCAAGGATGGAGCCACTATTGAAAATAACCTAGTGGAGACTAGGGACTAATAGGAACATATCATATAAGGATAGACCATCCAATTGTTTCACATGTTTTGGGGACCTATAAATGTGTAGGAGAGTTCATAGGATCAGTAGTACCATATGCAGGTTAAGTATCCTAAGTTATATTCCTAGTTTTTCCTTTTCAATGAAGAATATATTGAAGGGGGGAATGTTTTATAGACATGGTTCTTCCTTACAATACATTGATATATTTATAAATATATTTCCAGAGCATTGAACTGAGACGTAGTGATATTTATAAAACTAGTGTGCCCGAAATAAATTTTATAAAAATATTAAATATATATTACATTGGGCGTATGGTTAATTAAAGAAAATTTGATATCTCTAAAAGAGAAGATCAAATTGGAAATATAATACTGTGTTTGGCTCTAGAACATAGTGTTTACCTTAGGCATGAAATTAATTGAGTTGGCATGGGATATCCAGACTATTCCCTCAATGGTGGTGTGCTTAATTGGATTAATTAATTGACTGATTAATTAATAACATAAATTCTTGTTAACCTAAAAATTCCTAAAAATACATTTCATGAAGGATTTTTCTAGGGTTGTCCTCATAATTCTCCCATATACCGGTGAGAGATCTTCCCCTTTTTTGTTGACGAAGAACGACAAATCTCTGGATCAAGGTGGATCGAAGTGAAACATATGGACATTCTTCTTATGATCATTGTTCTAGTGCATTTGTAACATCCTGTCACTGTTGCAAGTATTCCTAAACCTTATTGTGTTAAATTGTTATTATGTGAATTGGGAAAAATGTTTTTTTAGTGAAAATTTGTGTTTTTTAAACATGTCGTGGAATTGTAAAACGACCCATTAATACTCCAAAAAATCCAATTAAATATTTTTGAGTTAAGAATTGAGTATGTATGAGTTTCTGATGCCTGATAATCTATAGAGGGGATGGAATAAAAATATTAAATATCTTATTTTATTAACAAGAAATTTATTCTAAATAATTGAATAACTCCAAAACAGTCCATCATATGAGAAATATGAGCATACTGTTATGTCCAAAATATGGTGTTTACCTTAAGAGTGGTATAACATTTGAAGGCGCTAGAAATTTGGATGTGACTCTTAAGAGATAAAGTTATAAAATAGTATTTAATATATTATTTACTATAAATAATTAAATATCTCCAAAGCGGTGTGTTGTATGGGAAATCCGAGAACCCAGATGGGTCCAGAATGTGGCCTTTTCCTGGGGGATGCTTGAGGGATAGATCCTAGTGAAAGAAAAACTGTGTGGTTTTGGAACAATGAGGGAAATATCATGATCGTGGTATATACTGGGCAATGGAAAAATTGTATCATAGGGAGGATGAACATCTTTCATTAATGACAATATGTTTTTTAAATCTTCTCAGGACATAGAAGGTAGTTGCGATTGATTTTCTTTCCAGATCTCACCGCAATGAACCTTAAGTCACCTGGGGTGGTTAGGGGAACAAATATTATGGATTAGTTATAGTATTTTCTCTATTTTTATTTGGATAGACTGAAACAAAAATCATGTATATTCGAATAGTCATGATCAAGTTTCCCCCATTGTTCTATAGGAGCATTATCTAATGTCTTCCTTGTTATCTCTTTATTTTGTGTCGCATCATGGATCTAAGAAGACAGGCGAATCAGATCTAGGATGATGTTGCTACTGAAACATAGCGAGTGAATCATCCAACAAACGAGATTCTAGTTGTGTGATTGTGCACATTGTCCAATCTCTAGGACATGTACCAGCTATAGTCCCAATTTAGGCTCTAGTTGTGTAACCTCAGGGTATGCACATAGAAATCATAATTAAGAGTTTCTTTGGTAGAAAAAAAAAGTTTTTAATGTCTCTATTGATCCTCAACATGATAAATAATGGATTGACAAGATAGAAAGTCTATTTGGGTTATTGGAGACACCAGAAGAGATCAAGGTGAAGTGTGACACCTTCTTGCTGGTGGGACCAAGTTGGAGATGGTTGGACAAGATGGTAATGACAAAAAAAACATGAGGTATTATAGTTGAAGGACTTCTTGGTTTTTTTTTCAATGACCAATTCTATCCTGATCCAATACTGTTGTCCAAGGCTATGTAGTTTTTTAATCTTGAGCAGAATGATAGAACTACGACTCATGCAGATGTTTAGGGAACTTGCATAGTTCATCCAAAAAATTTCCACTTTGTAAAATAGCATGAGATCATCAATACATAAAAATACTATAGGGCAATCAAATTCTTCACATATTAATGGGTTGCAACTATAGTAATCTGGAATGAAGCTTCTTCACATAGTGAAAGAGTCTCTAGAAGAAGGAGATATTGGTCCAACAACTGTGATAGGAACCATTACTATAGATTATTCAATAGTGACTTCTATATTTGATACTGGTGTATCTCACTCATTTATTTTAACCTATATCATTAATCTTCTTATTATTTCTATAGAGATTTTATCTTGTGAATTGGATACTATTACACCCCTTGGTGTAAAGAGAGAGTGTGGTTTCCAGAGTCCCACTTGTGTCTTCTCTCTACTAGATGTTGAGATTTCATAGAGTTTTCTAGTTCTTGATATGGAATCTATTGCCATCATATTCTGAATGGATTGGATAATATAAAATAAATCATATATTGATTGTAATATTTGAGGGGTCTACCTTACCACAACCGGTGGTGTGCCTCTTCTCTTTCAAGGAGAATGTGACCCAATATCAATAACGGTTATACCTTCTTATCTGAAGTTGGGGAAGGCAATATTAATGTTTTCTTCTAATTTGGAGTAGTGATCTCCCTCCTATTATCATAAAGTTTCCCATTGTGTTTCCTTATGTTTTTATGGGTTACCACCAATAAGAGTGGTTGAGTTTTCCATTTAATTTATTCCCGATACTCTGATATTTTCTTTTCCCTCTGACCAAATGGATCCATATGAACTGAATGAATTAATGTCCCAGTTGTACAATCTTCTTGAGAAACTATTTATTCACCCAAGTGTGTTACCTTCGGTGGTTCCGTTAATCTCCACCCTAAATGACGATGGTTCTCTGATATCTTCTTATCGTGAAATGTTTATTCATGAATAGATTCTTGTTGACGAATTCCATTAGCATTAGAGACTCACTTTAGGGTGGGATGACTGATGCCCAATTTTCATTTTCCAAAGAGGGTGTTTTGTGTTATTGGAATCGTTATGTTGCACCATTAGTGACATGGAAGACTACACTAGGGTATTTCCATAATTTCCAATGGGTTTTGCACTTAAAAACAATAATATGTTCTATGAATTGAAGTATAATTTTTGGGGACCAAGTATTCTTGAGGGTTTTACCCTGATTGTGTCATCGAAAGCTTGGGAGGCAAGAAAAACATGATCCTTGTTTTTTGGGAACTTTTGATGTGGTTGATTGGGTGTGGAAATTTATATTACCATTTAGAACTACCACCACAATAGTGGCCTTTCCTTTTTGACGTGGAGGATTATTCAAAGATATTCTGGGGACAAAATGTTCCTATGGTGGGGAGGACATAACATCCCATTACTATTTCAAGTATTCCAAAACCTTATTGTTTTAAATTATTATTACATTAAATGATAAAAATTGTTTATGAGTTAAAAGTTTCATTTTTTAACACATAACAGAATGGTAATACGACACATTAATACTTAGAAATATTCAATTAAGTATATTTTGACTTAAACACTGAGTATGAGTTTCCAGGGATGCAAATCCTCTAGGATAATGGAATAAAAATATTAAATATATTATTTTAAGCACGAGAAATGTATTAAAAATAATTGAATAACTCCTAAATAGTCTTTCGTATGAGAAATATAAGCATACTGTTTTGTCCGAAATATGGTGTTTACATTAGGAAGAGTATAATATTCGAAGGCACCAGAAATTTGGATGCATCTCTCACGAGGTAATTTTATTAAATAATATTTAATATATTATTTATTAAAAATAATTAAATATCATCCAAATAGTGTGTCATATGGGAAATCCAATAACACCAATGGTTCCAAAATGAGGGCTTTACCCTAGAAGAGGTATAGCATTTTTTAATGCCGGGCTTTTGGACATCTCACTCGAAAAAATTACCCTTATTATTTTATGTAATTATTTATTCCAATATTTAATTAACAAATCATTAATATATCTCAAATAGTTCATAGTTTGAGAAATTTGAGACCACCATTGTGTTTGGAATGAGGTTTTTACCCTACAAAAGGAAGAAAATTCGAAAGCAATAGTTGTTTGGTCTGTCTTCTATTTAAAATTATTTATTAAATATTTTAATCACTAAATTAATTAAAAACCGCTTTTTTATGTTCATATTATACCTATGTAAGTCACTACTCCATTTATCAAACACCAAAACTTCCAAAAACTCAATTTATAGACCGTTTTGACTGTTTAAAATGATGAACACCATAATAAATGAAAATCAATGAATCCGAATTGATTTGTTGAGTTGATTAATGATTGAAAATGTGTTATTTAAAAATTGGGTTAGGGTGCAACATTTTTTTGGCCTAAAAAATCTCTGAACACCTTGGTCTTTCTTTTTTGTTTATCTAATTGAATTTCCAGGATCTCAAAACCCCCTTAAAAAAAATCATTCAACTCTCCAGTGGTCAGGTGATCAATGAAAGTGGTGTTCCATACATTTACCTGTGTGTGTGGCGTGGGGATCAAGATAGACAAGGCAAGTTATCTATTTTTATTACATTATTTATTTTATTCTTCCATCATAAATTCAGGAAAAATGGTAAAATTTAATATAAATGATAAAACCTTTTTTTTATCATTGTTAATTATTAAACAAATTATCAAATGATAATTATCAAAATTATCCAATTATAATTATCAAAATCAAATTTTTCAATTAATATAACCCAAATAAAATAACTAAATTCTTTTAAAATTTATGAAAATATAATTTTGGGATATTATCTAAGATAATTTTATACAAATTATCATATGATAATAGTGAAAAATCATTAAAATATAATTGAAATAATTTATATAAGCATATTCATGTTGGATTATCGAATGATAAATTATTAAATGAAATTATCAACGATTAATTATGTCTTGTCGAATAATAATAATGAAGAATCATCAAACGACAATTTTATCAAATTATTGGATGGAAAATATTGAATGGATAATTGTTTAAAATTATCAACTGATAATTATTTGGATTATCAAAAGATAATGAATTATCAATATATATATATATATATATATATTGATAAATAGAATTGGGGTAATTTACTAAAATTATCTAATGTTATTTATTTTGGTAATCAAAGGATATATATATATAATTATATATAATTATAAATCATTTTTATAATTAATTTAGAAGTTAAGTGTAATTTTATTCAATATATAATTATCAACTTCTAATTGAAAGAAATATTTATGTGTTACTTCATAAACATGTGTTGACATAAAATGATAATCTAGAGAATATAAGGGATAGAGAAAATGTAATCACTTGTAATAGTTATGTTTTTTGTGAAATAAAATAGAGGGATATAATTATTCATTGAGTTTTATAATTATTTTTATGGAAATTTCTAGTGATTGAATGCGTTAACATAAAAAAATAATAATGTTATTATCCAGGAGAGATAAAATGAAATCGCATGTAATTCATTACTTCCTTGTGGAAAAATATATATTATTTTGTTCTAGGAACCCTTGAAGAACATCAAGCAATGGTGTGTCGACACTTTTATAATAAGGTCGTGAGGAGGTGTATTAAACCAAACATTGTGGTTTATCTTTTCCGATGACATTGAAACAATCCATGGGTGTGTTAGTGACATGTACGAGTCATCCACGCCTCAATCAGAGGCACAGTGTGATTGGTATCACTCAAAGTGTCTCTGTTTTTTTTAAATGGACAAAATTTTATGTGAAAACAACAACTGACGTACATAAATCGAACAAAACGCTTTCAAATTATGTTTATACTTTAGGAGAATGATACATGGTTCATTATTTATGTGTAAGAGTCAACCCCGCCTCAAACCAAGGAACATTGTGGCTAGTATCACTCAATGTTTCTCTCTTTTGTTTAAAATGAACATAATTTTAAGTGAAAATAACAACTGACCTATAGAAATCTGACCAAAAGGATTCGGATTGTGTTGATCCTTTGGGATAATGATCCATGGGTGCATTGGTTATGTGTACGAGTAAAGCCCGCCTCAATCTGAGGCATGGTGTGACCGGTATCACTCAATGTATCATTCTTTTGCTTAAAATGGATAGAATTTTAAGTGAAAAGAACAACTAACATACGAAAATCCAAACAAATGCATTCAGATTGTGCTGATAATTTATAAGAACAATCCATAGGTCATTTTTGATATGTAAGGGTTAACCCCATCTCAATCCGACGCACAGTGGAGCTGGTATCACTCAAGGTGTCTCTCTTTTGTTTAAAATGGATATAATTTTACGTAAAAACAACAACTGAACTATGGAAATCTGACCAAAAACATTCGTATTGTGTTTATCCATTAGGAGAAGGATCTATGGGTGTGCTGGTGATGTGTATGAGTCAACCCTTCCACAATTTGAGGCACATTGTGACAGGTATCACTCAAACTGTCTCCCTTTTGTTTAAAATCGACAGAATTTCAAGTTAAAACAACAACTGACGTACAAAAATACAAAAAAATGCATTTGGATTATGTTGATCCTTTAGGAAAATGTTCCATGGGTCATTTGTGACATGTATGAGTCAACCACTCCTCAATTATAGGCATGGTGTGGCCGGTATAACTCAAAGTGTCTCTCTTTTGTTTAAAATGGAAAACAATTTAAGTGAAAACAACAAAAGACCTACAGAAATCAGACCAAACACATTCTTATTGTTTTTATACATTATAAGAACGATACATTGGTGCATTGGTGTTGTGTATTATTTAACCCTGCCTCAATCCGAGGCATAGTGTGACCGATATTATTCAAAGTGGCTCTCTATTGTTAAAAATGGAGAGAATTTCAAATGAAAACAACTACTAATGTACAGAAGTCCGACCAACGCATTTGCATTCTGTTGATACTTTAGGAGAATTATCCATGGATCATTTTTGATGTGTATGAGTCAACCAAGGATCAATCCGAGTCATGGTGTGGCTGGTATCACTCAAAGTGTCTCTCTTTTGTTTAAAATAGACAAATTGTTTTAGTGAAAACAATAACCGACCTACAAAAATATGAACAAACACATTTATATTGTGTTGATACTTTAGGATAACAATCCATGGGGAGCTGGTGACGTGTATGAGTCAACCATTCCTCAATCTGAGGCACTGTGTGATTGATATCACTCAAAGTGTCTCTTATGCTTAAAATGGACATAATTTTAAGTGAAAACAACAACTGATTACTGAAATATGACCAAACGCATTTGGATTGTGTTGATCCTTTAAGAGAACGATTCATGGGTCATTTTTGTACGATTAAACCCCCTTGGACACCATCCCACCCCCTGGACACCCCCATGGATAGCCCCCCGACCCCCATGGACACCCTAAGCCCCATGGACGATACCCTCACCCCTCCTAGACACCACCACACCACCCGAACACCCCCACCACCATGGACAGCCCCCACCCCACCCCCAATGGACACCCCCAAAATCTTAGATATACCCCACCCCATGGACGCCCCCACCCCTCCTAGACAAAACCCCACCACCTGGAAATCTCCCCCATTCCCTGGACTCCCCCAACCCCATGGAGAGCCACCCACCCCCTAGACACAACCCTACCCCCCTTGGACAACCCCACCACCCCCTAGACTACCCCACCACCCTAGAAACTACCCCACCCCCTGGACACCCCCACCCATCTGGAAACCCCACCCCTAGAAAGCCCCCCCAACCCTTAGACACCCCCAAGCCCGGGACATCCCCATGGACACCCCCCCCCAGACAGCCACCCTGACCCCCTGGACACCCCCACCCCCAAGATACCCACCCCCTGGACAACCCCACCACCCTGGATAGCCCCACCCCACTGGATGACCTCCAGACCCCTGGATGTCCCCCACCCCTGGATGCCTCACCCCTCTTAGACTCCACCCCATCTTCTGGACACCTCCCCCACCACCCCTAGACACCGCCACCACCATGGACATACACCCCCACCCCACCCCCCCTAGGACAGTCCCACCCCCCTGGATAGCCCCCACCCACTGGACACCACTACACCCTCTGGACACCCCTCCCCTAGAAAGCCCCAAACCCCCACATGACCCCCACAACCTGGACCCCCCCCCCCCTCATGGACAACCCCATTGGATATCCCCCCCCCCCTCGACCCCCCTGGACACCCCCTAGACACACACCAACACCCTGGATGGCACCCCCACCCCTCCTAAACACCACCCCACCACCAGGACACCCCCACCCCTTGGACACCCCCACCCATGGACTACCACCCCCATTCTTTTGGAAACCAACCCACACCCCTTGGACATCCCCCAAACCTACTGGATTGCCCCACCCCCTAGACACCCCTATCAACCCAAACACCACCATCCCCCGGACACCCCTACCCCCCCTTGGACTGCCACCCCAAACCACTAAACAACCCCCAACCCCTTGAATTCTGAATTGAATTATTTATGTATTTAATTAATTTATTAATTATGTGTTAATGTTGTATGGGTATAATTTTTGTATGGGTATACTTAGTGTAATTACCTTATGAATTATGTGTTTATTTTGTATGGGTATACTTGTTGAGATCATTCATTTTTTGCAGGTCTTGTTTGGGTGTGCTGCTGAAAATTTTATGTTACAATAGACAGGGCATATCAGGTCTTTTTTAGCTCTAATAATGGCGGCCTTTTTTAGTACTAAAAAAGGGCTGATAAAGGAATCCTTTATTAGGGAAAAAAGTCATTGATAAAGGATCAGTTTATGAGTTCTAAAAAATCGCTGAAAAAAAACACATTTATCAGCAATTTTTAGCACTAATAAAGGAGTCCTTTATTAGAACCTTTATAATCCTGATAAAGTATCCCTTTATCAGGGATTTTTAGCACTGATAAAGGGGATCCCCCCTTATCATTTTTGAGCTTTACAACACTTTTTAGTGCTGTTAAAGCTAGTTTTGAGCCCTGATAAAGACCATTTTGTTGTAGTGCGCCGTAGATCTTGGAACTAGAGTCCCATTCATGATTAGGATCAGGGATGTTGTCCAATAGTGTTAGTGAAACAGATAATACTATGTATTCCCGTAGAGGTCAATTTCTATGCTTGTGATGGGTAAGGTCACATGGAATGAGACTACCCAACGAGACTAGCTAAAGTACCTTAGAAGATATTATATGGACTACTATGGTAGATACATTGTTGTGATTAGGGATCTAACATGCATGGATAGGTTAGCCGTAAGGGAGGAAAAGAAGGAAGAGGAGCAGGAAGAGCTGCTACTGGGAAACAATGCTATGATATCCTTCTATCACCACCAATAGGTGGCCCACATCCAACTCAGGGAGCTGTCATCTAGGGCTATAGACAACTGAAAGATTTGGATGTCTATGATCTTAAAATGCACAAGATGATTCAAGGTACAATATGTGTTTTTCTACACTTTATTCAATACTATTAGACATATTTTCCAATCATTCTTTTATCTCTCAACTAATGGTGTTATTGTTAGAGCTCCTAGTAGAGACACTATCAAAACAACATTTCTCGAGGTTCATATTGGGAACACTTCCTCATAACCATTCATTTT
Organism: Viscum album; assembly: GCA_963277665.1. Classification (NCBI taxonomy): domain Eukaryota; kingdom Viridiplantae; phylum Streptophyta; class Magnoliopsida; order Santalales; family Viscaceae; genus Viscum; species Viscum album. Next base: position 1,528,660,362 of record OY728131.1, on the reverse strand, counting down.
CCACAAGTGCGAGAAATATCATAGAGTAGGGAGGCTCACATGGGACCATATTTTCATCACAACGGAACTCTATGACATCATCTTGGAAATGTATTAGCTTTCATTTGTTCGGGACTAGACCGACTGTCACCGCAGACTAGTCAAATTCCTATGCGATGATGGGATGAGGTTATCCTCTTTTAGTGAAAGTGACTTCACAGCAGGAAAATATGGTGTTGTGATCAAGAGGATGAAACCTATTACCAATCATATAGAAAGTGTAATCCTTCTTGAAGCATAATATTTGGGCATCTAGGTTCTTTAAGTTGTGGTAGATTATATAAATGTCTTCTTCAAAGATCTTTTAGGACTACCTCCAAGGAGGGAGATAGAGTTTTTTATATTATTGAAATCTAGAAAAGCCCTGATATCTTCTATGGAATATCGTATGTCACCTATCGAGATCTAGGAGCTATGGTTTCAGTTGGAGGACACATGTAAGAAAGGTTTCATTAGACACAGTGTGTCCCCCTGGGAAGCTCTAGTTCCTTTTTTGAGAAGGAAAATAGGAGATTGTTCTTTTGTGTATATTATCATCAGCTAAACTAGGCCATGATTATGATAATTTACCCCTTTCTATGTATTTATGGCCACTTTGATTAGTTTCAAGGTGTGATATGGTTCTCTAAGATCAATATCAGTTCCGGATATAACCGGTTGTAGGTTCACGAGGATGATATTCCAAAGTAGGATTTCTATTGTTTCTATAGACACTAAAAGTTACTAGTGATGCCCTTTCATGTGAAATATTTTCCCACCATTTTTATGGGTGTGATGAACAAGATATTATAGAAATTCTTTGACCAGTTTGTTGTTGTGGTCATCGATGACATACTTGTTTACTCTGAAACACAGGTGTATCATGTAGAGAAGATAAGAATGGTTCTTGATTTACATTAAGAAGTCCAGATTTATCGAAATCTCTTGAAGTGTCAGTTCTAGATACATGATATTCACTTCCTAGGGCATGTCATTTCTGAACACCCTTTATTCCTGGATACAGAAACTATCAAAGCTGTTCTTTCTTGGGATCCACCCAAAAATGTGTTGGAGGTGAAAAGATTACTTGGTATGGAGCGTACTTTAATAGATTTGGTGTAGACTTCTCTAGAATCACATCCCTTAAAAATGATCTAATGAGGAAGGGAATGTCATTTAATTGGTGTATGTAGTGCAAGAAGTTCTTTGTGGAGGAGATTTAGAGGCTGACGAGCATTCCAATTTTGATACTACTAGAGGAAGGCATTATGTTTTTAGTGTATTGTGATGTCTTGGGAGTTTGGATCAGTTTCATTTTGATGAAATGACATGAATTCATCAAATAATAGTTGAGGTAGTTGAGAACCCATTAGAAAAACAATTAAACCCAAGACATAGATCTAGCAGAGATAGTCTATTCCTTGAGGATGTATAGACACTACCTTTTGGAAGAGTTCGTTGAGGTTTAATTAAACAACTAGTGTCGCAGGTACGACTTCACTCAGAGAGACATGAACATGGGAAAACGACATTGGTTGGAGTTCCTATAGAGATAAAAATTTTATATAGTCTATACTCTAGGGAAGGGAATCTTTGTAGAATATTCTGTCAGTAGGAAGTATCTAGGTCTCTTAGTTTTTGAAGCTTTAGAATATTAATCCTCTATATAGCTAACCCTGGTGGAGAAGTAGTGTAATGTTTTTCTATATTTGATGGGGTTGAATCATTTACTCCTTGAGCATGTGAAAGATTCCCAGTTTGGTGAAATCAACTATGATTCCTTACGAGATCAGATATACACTGGTGATGCACAAGATGGGTATACTAAAGGTGGTATTCATGAGATCTTGTTCTAGGGGAAAATAGTGGTTCCAATCAGGATGCGGTAGGAGGTGATGCAAGAGTTCCACACTTCTCATATAGTTTCACATCCTAGTGTAGGGAATATGTATACATCAATTCATTGGATGTTTTGGTGGTTGATCATCAGATGAAGTGTAGCTAATTTCATCTCACAATGTCTTACATATTAGCAGGTGATGATATGCACCAAGTTCATGCATATTTGTTTACAAAATCTTGAGATCTTGTAGTGGAAGAGGGATGACGTATCTATATACATCGTCACCGAGCTTCTATGCACAATGAAGAAACATGAAACCATCTAGGTGATAGTAGACATAATTATGAAGTTAGAGAAATTCCTTGATTGTAGGGAGTAAGGTTCAGTGCTGATTTTGGGACAATTGTACGTGCGGGAGATCATCTACCTTCATATGGTACCATAGATGATAATATCTAATCGTGATGTGTGGTTTACATCATAGTTTGTGAGAGTCCTATAGGAGAAATTTTGGACCCAGTTGTGGATGAGTACAACCTTCACCCCCATTCCAATGGGCAGACCGAGCTCACTATCCATGTGCTAAATAATATGCGGAGGTCTTGCATATAGAATTTCGGCTAGATTTAGGATGATAACATTTTTCTAGTATAGTTTTCATAAATATATATACCACAATACCATTTTCAGGAAACCTTTTTGAGGCCATATATAAGAGAACTTTCAGGTCACTCTTGTTCTAGATATAGATTTGAGAGTCATCTCTTATGGGTCGAGAGTTGTTGCAGGCAAAAATAGAAAAAGTGTAGGCCATCCATGAGTACATATAGATGGCCCAGAGTAGACAGAAATACTTTTCAGATTACCATCGTAGGTCCATGTATATTCAGAAGGGATACCAAGTATTCATGATAGTCGCCCCATGATGATGAATAGGGATGTTCAACTGGGGAGGCATGTCATCCTGGAGGTTAATTAGGCCATTTGGGATCTTTTAGAGGGCTGGAATGATTACTTTCCACCTTTCCTGACCCCCATAGCTGGAGTGGGTGAATGAAATCTTTTACATGTCACTGTTGAGTAAATATGTGCATGAATATACACACGTCATTGACTAGGGTGGGATAAACATTGAGGATAGAGCCACTAGTGAAAAGCACCCAGTGGAGAACGAGGACCAATAGGAACATATCATATAAGGATAGACCATCCCATCGGTTCACATGTTTTGGCGGCATGTAAATGTGCAGGAGAGTTCATATGAGCAACAATACCAGATTCGGGCTCAGTATCCCAAGCTATTTTCCTATTTTTTTTCAATGACGAATATATTGAAGGAGGTAATTTTATAGAGACATGGGTTTTCCTTACAATACATTGAAATATTTATAAATATATTTCCAGAGCATGGAACTGAGACGTAGTTCTCTTTATAAACCAAGTGTGCCTAAAATAAATTTTTTTAAAAATATTAAATATATATTACATTATGGGAATGGTTAATTAATGAAAATGGGATATCTCTCAAAGAAATGATCCAATTTGAAATATAAGACCGTGCTTGGCTCTAGAACATAGTGTTTACCTTAGGTGTGAAATTAAATGAGTTGTCATGGGACATCTAGACACCTCGCTCAATAGTGGTGTGCTTAAGTAGATTAATTGATTGATTAATTAATTAATAACATAAATTATTGTTAACCTAAAAAATCCTAAAAATAGATTTCATGAAGGATTTTTCTAGGTTTGGCCTCATAATTCTCCCATCTATCTGTGAGAGCTCTTCCCCTTTTCTGTTGATGAAGAATGACAAACCTCTGGATCAAGGTGGATCGAAGTGAAATAGATGGACATTCTTCTTATGATCATTTTGCTAGTGCATTTGTAACATCCCGTCACTATTTCATGTATTCCTAAACCTTTTTGTGCTAAATTATTATTACTTTAATTGGGAAAAAGGGTTTTATTAGTGAACTGTTGTGTTTTTAAATGCGTCATGGAATGGTAAAACGACCCATTAATACTGCAAAAAATTAACTTAAATATTTTTGAGTTAAACACTGAGTATGCATGAGCTTATGAGGCCTGAAAATCCATAGATATGATGGAATAAAAATATCAAATATATTATTTTAATAATGAAAAATGTAATCAAAATAATATTATAACTCCAAAACAGTCCATCATATGAGAAATATGATCTTACAGTTTTGTCAAAAAATATGGTGTTTACCTTAAGAGGGGTATAACATTGGAGGGAAATATAAATTCAGATTTTTCTTTCATGAGATAAAGTTATAAAATAATATTTAATATATTATTTACTAAAAATAATTAAATATCTCCAAAATGGTGGGCTGTATGGGATATCTGAGAAAACTAATGGGTCCGAAATGAGGCCTTTTCTTGGGGGATTCTTGAGGGCCAGATCCTAGGGAAAGAAAACCCACGTGGTTTTGGCTCAATGAGGGAAATATCATGATCGTGGGATATACTGGGCAATGAAAAAATTGTATCATAGGAAGGTTGAACATCTTTCCTTAATGACAATATATTTTTTTGAAATCTTATTAGGACGTAGAAGGTAGTTGTCATTGAGTGGTTGACCAGCTCTCAACATAATGAACCTTATGACTCCTGGGGTATTTAGTGGGAGACATATTATGGATTAGTTATAGTATCTTTTCTATTTTTATTTGGATAGAGTGAAATAAAAATCTTGTATATTCTATGAGTCATGATCATGTTTCCCCCATTGATCTATATGAGGAATATCTAATGTGTTCCTTGTTGTCTCTTTATGCTATGTCATATCATGGACCTAAAAAGACATGTGAATCGGATCTAGGAAGATGTTTCTACTGAATCCTAGTGAGTGAATCATCCAAAGGACCCGAGTCCAGTTGTGTGATTTTGCGCATTGTCCAAGCTCAAGGACATGCACCACCTATAGTCCCAATTTAGGCTTTGGTTGTGGAACCTCATGGGATGCACCTAGAAATCATTCTCAAGAGTTTCTTTAGTAGAAACCAAAAGTTTTTAATGTCTCCATTGATCCTCAATAAGATAAATAATGGTTTGACAAGATAGAATGTCTATTTGAGTTATTGGAGACACCAGAAGAGATCAAGGTGAAGTGTGCCACCTTCATGCTGGACGAACCAAGCATGAGATGGTTGGACATGATGGTAATGACAAAAAACATGAGGTATTATAGTTTAAGGACATAATGATTCTTTTAAATGTCCAATTATATCATGATTCAATGAATTTGTCCATGGTTGTGGATTTTTTTATGTTTGAGAAGACTGGTAGAACTAAGGCTCTCGCAGATGTTTAGGGAACTTGCATAAGTTCATCCAAAACATTTCCACTTCGTACAGGAGCTTGAGATCATCAACACTTAAAAAAACTACTGGGAAATCAAATGCATCACATATAAATGGGTTCCAACCACAGGAATCCGAAAGGAAGCTTCCTCACATTGCGGAAGAGTCTCTAAAAGAAATAGATACTAGTCCAAAAACTATGACATGAATTAATACTATAGATTCTTCATTAGTGACTTCTATATTTGATACTGGTGCATCTCACTCATTTATTTTAACCTATATCATTAATCTTCTTATTATTTCTAACTAGATTTTATGTTTTGAAATGGATATTATTACACTCCTTGGTGTAAAGAGAGAGCATTTATTCTATTGTCCCACTTGTGTCTTTTCTCTATCAGATGTTGATCTTTCTTAGTGTTTTCTGGTTCTTGGTATGGAATCAATTTACATCATATTCTAGATGGATTGTATCATTTGCAATAAATTATATATTGATTTTTATATTTGATGGGTCTACCTTACCACATCCATTGGTGTGTCTCTTCTCTTTCATGGAGAATGTGACCCAATGTCAAGAAGGGCCTGACCTCCTTATCCGGATTCAGGGTAGGTAATATTAATGTTTTCATCTACTTTAGAGTAGTGATCTCCCTCTTGTTGTCATTGAGTTTCCCATAGTGTTTCCTTATGTTTTTTCTGGGTTACCACCAATAATATAGGTTGAGTTTTCCTTTTAATTTATGCCTGATACTCTAATATTTTATTTTACCTCTTACCAAATGGATCTATATGAACTGAATGAACTAATGTCCCAGTTGTACAATCTCCTTGAGAAACTATTTTTTCACCCAAGTGTGTTACCTTGGGCGGTTCGGGTTATCTCCGCCCTAAATGATGATGGTTCTCTAACATCGTCACATCTTGAGATGTATATTCACGAATAGATTCATGTGGACGAATTCCGTTAGAATTAGAGACTCTCTTTATGGTGGGATGACTGATGCCCAATTTTCATTTTCCAAAGAGGGTATTTTGTGTTATTGGAATCGTTATATAGCACCGTTAGTGACATAGACAACTAAACTATGGGATTTCCTTAATTTCCAATGGGTTGTGCACCTAGAAAACACAAAGATGTTCTATGACTTGAAGCCGCATTTTTGGTGAACATGTATTCTTGAAGGTTTTACCCCGATTGGGTAATTGGCGACTTGGGAGGAAAGAGAAACATTATACTTGTTTTTGGGATCTTTTTAAGTTGTTAATGAGGTGTGGAAATTTGTTTTATTCTGATTTTTAATTAATAAATCATTAATATCTCTCAAATTTTTCATTGTTTGAGAAATTTGAAACCACCACTGTGTTCGGAATGAGGTTTTTATATAAGAAAATCCATAACTTTCAAAATCAATGTCTATTTAGTCTGTCTGCTCTTTAAATTAATTTATTAAATATTTTAATCATTAAATTAATTAAAAAAACTCTTTTTTAGGTTCATATTATACCTTTGCATGTCACACATCTATTTATCAGACACCGAACCTTCCAAAAACCAAATTTATAGACGGTTTTGGCTGTTTAAAATGATGAACACCATAATAAAAGAAAATCAATAACTCTAAATTGATTTTTTGAGTTGATTAATGATTGAAAATGGGTGTTTTAATAATGAGGTTAGGGTGATATATTTCTTGGGTCAAAAAATCACCAAAAACATTGGTCTTACATTTTGGTTAACCTTGTTGAATTTCCAGGATCCCAAAACCCCCTTACAGAAAATCATTCAACTCTCCAATGATCAGGTGATCAATAAAAGTGGTGTTCCCAACATTTACCTAGGCGTGTAGCCTGGGGATCAAGATAGACAAGCGGAGTTTTCTATTTTTTATTACTTTATTTATTTTAGTCTTCCATCATAAAATCAAGAAAAATGGTGGAATTTAAAATAAATGATAAAACCTTGATTTATCATGGTTAATTATTAAAAAAAATATCAAATGATAATTATCTGAATTATACAATGATAATTATGAAAAATAAATTAATCAAATAATAGATCCCAAATAAAATAATTAAATTCTATTAACAACTATCAAAATATATTTTTGGGTTATTATCAAATATAATTTTATAGAAATTATCATATAAAAATGGTGAAAAATCATTGAAATATAATTGAAATAATTTATATAAGGATAATCATGTTGTATTATTGAATGATAAATTTTAAAATGAAATTATCACCGATTAATTATGTATTGTCGAATAATAATAATGAAGAATCATCTAATGATAATTTCATCAAGTTATTCGAAGGAAATTATTGAGTGTATAATTGTTTAAAATTATCAAATGACAATTACTTGTATTATAAAAAGATAATGAATTATAAATATATATATATATATATATTGATAAACACACTTGGGATAACTTACTAAAATTATATAAGGTTATTTTTTTTAGTTATCAAATGATATATATATATATATATAAATATATATAGTTATATATGTATTTTTGGTAATTAATTTAAAAGTTAAGGGTAATTTTATTAAATATAAAATTATCAACTTATAATTGCATGAAATATTGATGTATTATTTCAGAAACTTGCGTTTACATAATATGACAATCTAGAAAATATATAAGAGAGAGAAAATGTATTCGCTTGTAATAGATAATTTTTTGTGAAATAAAATAGAGGGATATAATTATTGATATAGGTTTATAAATATCATTATGGAAATTTCTTGTGATTGAATGTGTTAAGATAAAAAAAATAATCCATAGATTATTCAAGAGAGAGAAAATGTAATCGTGTGTAATTTATTAGTTCGTTGTGAAAAAATATATATTATTTCGTTCTAGGAACCCTTGGAGATCATCTTGCATTGGTGTGTTGACGATTTTATAATATGGTCACGAGGAGGTCCATTAAAACGCACATTGTTGTTTATATTTACCACAGACATTAATGACCTTGATTTATTTGGTTCTATCATGATTAGCCAAATTGATTATCCTTGCATTTCATGATTTATTTCAATTGATGATTTAAACTCAATTGCTCAAATTTTCATTCAATTAAATTGGTAAAACCCCGAATCTAGTGAATCTAGATATTTTAAATGGTTTAGGCATGGAAATTTGGGAAACCCCTAATTCCATTTAATTGGTTGTGTTTATGGAAATTGGATGATTTAAATTGGATTATTTAAATTGTTAAATTTAATATTTGGATTTAATGGAAATGAATTAAATGAAAATTTTGAATTTAATTAAGGAAATAAATTGTGTAATTATAGAATTGGTTTTGAATGGATTTAAAACTAGTGAAAATGTTATGAAATGGTTTGATAGAAACCCAGTGGCTTTATCATATGAAAAGGCATGTCTTTGAACAAAACATGTTTTGGTTTTAAGTGGAATGAAATTGGATCTTTTGAAATGGAAGAATGGGATTGATATTATTTTTAAGAAGTCTTAAAATATTTCACCCTTAATATAAGAGTACATGAAATCCTTAGGTAGTTAGTGAGTTATTTGGATACACTCTACACTATGACGACGTTCTAAAACACACTTGCAGAGGGTCACATCATCGATGAGTTAGTGATGAGTCTCAATTTTCCAGTTTCATAGGGACGTGTGTATACACATTTTTATGGGTTCACATAGACAGTGTTGAATCCTATAGCTAGTTAATACTATCATACCTTTTGTAAGATGACCACGTTTCTCACTTGTTTATTTATATTTGAAATATAAACGTAAGCAAATTTTTGTTTGAACTACTTTATAAGCCTACTGAATTTATATAAACGGTTTATGTAAATATTTTCATTAATAAATTGTATTAGAAATATTCCATCCTATTTAAACCATTTTCTTAAAGTATTTTTCCATTATTTTGAAAATTTATAACATGTATTGTTAAAATAGGATTTTGAATTTTGAAACATGTATACTTTAAAATTTATTTTTTTGGATAATCTATATTTGAAATCTGTTATGGAATCATTTGGGGTATCCTACTGGGATTAGGTTCACGCCTTAATTTTTCCTTTGGGTTTTTTTAGACTTTAGTCTTCTAGGTTCGAGAAAAGGGAATGGATCTCTTGGAGGTAGATCTAGCTATTGAGCTTTGGTCTTGGTGAGTTTTTCCCATAGGGACCTTGTGGTTATTATCCGATTTTAGTACTTGGGTTATAATAGATTGGGCTTGTTTATGCCTTATTGTATTCTAGTACTTCGCTCCTTGAGGAGTTTTATTTTGATATGCATACTATCTTTATTCTTTTACGTTTTCATTTTTAGTGTCCAATTCGTCCCGACTTACATGTTGTATGTTTCTAGGTGCAAGTCACCAACTTGTGGGAATCAGGAACTCCCTTTGGACTATGTCAGGGTTGTCTTGATTATTAGGGTACTTGGGTACCCAAGCTGGTTCATGACAACATTATCCATTAGAGATAAATCCAAATAAGAGGTTGGACTCTTGTTTTGGTGTTTTACAACCATAGATTAAAAGTATTGATAAAATCCATCTTATTTGGACTTTTTCTCCTTAAATCCTTTACATATTCCATGGTATTGAATCTTAATTTATACCTTTTTGTTCATCTAACCAATGTTGATCAATATTGTTTTTCGGCTAAGGGCGCTTGTCCAATGATGTTCAAAACCTTCTTTTAATGTTTTTCTCCCTATACTATTCTCATTCTTCACCATGTAATCCCTTTGAATCACAGTTCGATAGTTTTCATGCAACCCAAGCCAGATTAGCCTCCCTAAGGTGGAATGATGAAATGATGATGTTTTTTCACGAAAAACATAGATCTGTAATTTTTGTGATGAATGGATGGTAAATCCAAAATTTTAAGGCTGAAACATCAAGGACCGAAGACACAGTGGAATTTTTAGCATTGAACAAAGCACCTGACCATTCTGGTGGCTAAGTCCTTACGAAGGACAACCATTGCACACAATTCAAAACTAGATCCAAAGATTTGGCAAGGAATAGTGATGGGATCTGAAGTGGTTTGACCATATTCAATGAAAATATAAAGATCCCTGAAAACCATAACTTTATGAAAAAATAAAAATTACATGGTGTGGAGTATAATGGATACATTGTGTGTAGCCCCCCTCAGCAGCGACGCTAGGGTTTGGGAGGAGATAAGGATGGAAAGATGTGTAGTCCTCCCCAACATGACATGCATCCCTCCTCGTTTGGAAAAATTGTGTGATGGGTCACACAAGCGGCGACTCTGTGTAAATGAACACAAACAAAGGTTGACCACATGTGCAACATCATATGTGGAACAACGTTCCATGTACTCGAGTACACGGACACGAGGTCCAAGTATGAGAACATGGTGAAGAGACACAGTTCAATCATCGAATAGGTGGGGTACACCCATTATAGAAAACCGTTTTTAGCGGAAGCTTTCAAAATCACCGATAAATATTTCTAAAATATTTTTTATAAATTTCATGTAAATTTTCTTCAAAAAAATATACATTTATTTTTTTCGGTGGTTTTTTCAAAACAGTCGAGAAATTGATGAAAAAACATAAAACATATTTAATTATTAATTTTTAATTATTAATAATAATTTTAATTATTTTTAATATTTCAATAAATATATATTTATAATGATTAATTAATAATAATTTTTAAGGGAGAACAAATCTATAATAAGTTGAAAATCAGACTTCGGTATCAAATGACCCTAAATTTTGATCAGAGAGTCATTTTTAGATCCACAACTAGTCAAATCAATTCTTATAAAATAATCTAAAAGCGCGTTAGATTTATATTTCATAATAATATAAAGAATAAAAATTATTATACTATTAAGAAAATCTAGAAATAAAACTAGAACTTAAAATGGGAAAACCTTTTAAATCGGGTGTTCATTTGACTCTATCACATATCAAATCGAAGGATAAAATTATCTCCACACCCATAGTGATAAAGATAACCTCTATGACATTTTTTGAGTTCCAAAAATGCTATAAGGCCTCCATAACTGAGTTTTTAGTAGGGGTACCCAATTGTTTTAACATTCGATGGAATTTCATCGTTGTTTAATGGGGGTCTTTTTTTACTTTTCAGTGGGGACTAAATTTATTCCTAGTTCTTACATTTATAATGGTATTATGGATTTGATATTTTAAAAAAATTTACAATGTAGTTTTATTTATAATTAAATATATGCAGATTTTCTTATATTTACTGATAATAAACTACTTGTATCAATAATTTTTTTATAAAAATGTTTTTTAACATATAAAAAATATGGAAATAAATATTTATTCATCATTTCATTTAAAATAAATTATTTTTTAATTTATTTACCTTATAAAAAATCATTAATATGGGTACATATACCTATTAATATAATATTTACATTTAAATATGTATAAATCAATAACAAAAACTATATTTTTATGTATATTCTAATATATGTAAAAACACACACATATATATGTAACTAAAAACATTTATATATGTAAATATTTTTGTGTATAAATAAAGTATAAATTTATTTTTATATATATATCATTATAATTAAATATAGTATATAAATTAATTTATAGCAAAATTATATGAATATATATAGAAATATATGAATAATTGTTATATATAAAAATGTGTGTGTAGTGATAAATAGATATACATATATATTTAAATTCTAATATATGTAAATAAATATCAATATATAATATATTTAAATAAATTTAAATATATATATGTCATATTCATTCGATGAGATTTCATCTTTGTTTAAGAGTGTCTTCATATTCTTTTTATGTTATTTATGATTTTATTCCACTGATTTATATTCCTATTGATTTGATGGTGTTGGGATTATTGTGATATCCCACCATTTGGTAATGTATTCAAAATTATATATATATAATTTTTTTTGTTTATATGATTTTATGAATATTTTTTGTAAATATTTATACATATTAATGTTTATATATTTTTATGTCATATATGAGTAAATGTATAGAGAGATATTTATATTTACTTGTATATATATATATATATATATATTAATATGCAATTATATATTTGAGTGTGTTTATATAAATCTATCTAACATTAATGAGTCTTTATATATGTCTATATAAATTTTTTTATATGTATATATATGTATATATATTTATATCTATTTATTATTTATTATTTATTATTTATTCAATTAATATATATTATTTATTATTATTTATTATTATAATTAATTTATTATTTATTTATTATTTATCTGTTATTATTTATTATTTATTATTTATATATTAATTATTATATAATATATAACATATAACATATATATTATCTATTATTTAGTATTTATTATTTACTATTGAATATTTACTATTTACTATTTACTATTTACTATTTACTATTTATTATTTACTATTTACTATTTACTATTTGTTATTTATTATTTATTGTTTGTTATATACTATTACTTATTTATCATTCATTTCCATATTGGATATTTATTTATTATTCAATTATTCTTTTTATTAATTATTAATTATTAAATAATAATTATTAGTTATTAAATATTAAAAAATAATAATTACTTTTTTATTATATGTTATGGTAATTAATTATTTATTCTTGATTATTGATTAATAAGTTAGTTTCTATCTATTTGTTATGTATTATTTGTTTCATCAATTAATACACACATATATATACATATAAGTATATTAAATTATATTTATTCATCTCATGAAGAGTCTGCTGGAGTGGTAAAGTCTTTAGAGAAAAAAGAAAGAGGCTAGGGGTTTAAATCTCACCCAATGCAGAATTTCTATATTTATGATCGATATGTGCATGAGCAGGTAACAATGACACGTTCTTGGGTAAGAACATGGGCATGAACCAAGTAATAATTAATTAATTAATTAATTATGAAAATAAATAAAAAATATATATTAATTAATGAATTTCAAAAGAAAATAATAAATGAAAAATAATAAATAAATAAATCATGGAAAAACAATTAATAAAAAAAATTAAGAAATTAATAAATTTAATTAATTAATTTATTATGAAAATATATATATATAAATAACGAATTAGATTATGAAAATTACTAATTAATTTATACATTAGTATAAAAAATTTAAAAATTTAAAAAATAATAATTTGTGAAAAGAAAAAAATTTATTAACTAATTAATTTCGAAAAAAATAAAAAATAAAAAGAAAAATTAATTAAAAAAAATTTAAAACCACCCCTTAATCGTTCAACGATGGTTTTGAAAAAATTTCCGCTCATTGATTTTTGACACACGATTTAGTGATGGTTTTCAAAAACCATTGAAGAACTATTTGGCGGTGGTTTAAACTGTCACTTCATGCCATTTTTGGCACATGGCTGTGTAGTCAACCTACACGACATGTACCCCTATACATATGAGATCTGTGTACTTACCAAATACATGACCAGGTTGGGAAGAGGGAGAAAACACCATGTGTGTCCCCTCACATGTTGTGTTCTACATGAACTCTTTTGAACGATCTTCAAATAGCTGCACCTCTATCCTTTGTCTCAGATTTTGCCCTATGGGATGCATATCCCCAATGTTTTTACACATAGAATGTTATAGTGATCTCAGAAGTGTATTTTGAGATACTTTGTGAAATCATATGGGTTTTTCACTTGTTGAGGAAACACCTAATGACAATAGTGATTAGGTTGAATCACTAGAGAAATATTAGTCTTACCATCCAACATTGTTGGGTATTGACATTCCCAAATGATCTTTTTGAGTTACCCTCCAGTAGGACTGGGCAGTGGAGTTCCTCGACATTTCTGTCTTACCCTCCAACTTGGCTGAACAGTCGAGTTCCCTGATGACATATTCCAAGTGTAACCCTCCACCAACGCTTAACAGTGGCATTTCATTGATGACTCACCAGGGTAACCCTCCGACACAATGATGAGATCCTTTCCTAATACTGGTGACCCCTCAACTAAGTGATACAATGACGTGGTGTGTTTTGACATGCCATTAGACTCATAAGAAAGAGGGATGATTTCCCAACCGAGACACATCCTTTTGACATGACTTAAAACCATGTGGGTGAGTTTGTTCCACCCAAAGAAAATAATATCAAGGTGTCTTGATTGAGTCCCTTTTACTTGTGTGACTTGTGAAGACACATGAGGCACTGGCCATCATAGATAGACTTTACATTGGAACTGTTAGCTAATAATATTCTTGGGCTGACATGTAAGATGGAGATCCCCTAACTCTCACATTTGGGATTCTATAACTAAGCATATATATATATATTATAATTTTTTTACAAATCCTTGGGTATAGTTACTATCCTTCCAGGAGAGGCGAGGACGTGCGAGATATACCACTTCATTTCTATGTCTATCTTCTCATGATTAGATGAGTCAACTCTCCAACTATATGTAGAGAAGACTCGATAGTAAGTTCATCTTCCCACCATTTAGAGCTCCGTGTGTTAGTATGAGATCACATTCACCCACTTGTTGGGTTGAGTTGTACTTTTTTATCGTACCTTATTCTATCTACTACTTTACTCTTGGGTGGTATCTCGTACTTCCCCCTTCACCGTTTTAAATTCATTATACCATTTAATGTATATACTCACACCTACAAGGGATTTTCCTAACACATGTCGTGTATTTTTCAGACTATGGATAGGTCGATCGTGACTTTAGAGGGTCTAACGGATATGTGTTTCTTAGACCATGTAAGATGGTTGTATCTTGGGATACAGGATATAGGATCTTTCAACTATTTAATATTTTCAAATTACTTTGCAAGATATTTTTGGGTGGGCATGTATTTTTCCACTTCCTTTTCAATTTACACTACTGTACTCCATCTTGTTTAGTGGTCTGTAATTCCATGACCATTGTTACCCAGAGTCGGTTAATTATTATATAACATTGGCATGATCATAAGCGATCAACCCCAGAATGAACAATCATTTTAGTAGCCTCAGAAGTACTAGATACATATATAAGTTATACATTACATTATGAAATGAAGAACAACAACATTGTGTCTCCATTGAACACACTCATATCCCTTATCCTATTATTATATGTCAATCATAATATACTTCTTCCCATACTGGGAAAAATTAATTATTAAAAAGGTGTGAGCTCAGATACTCAGTAAGGATAACAATATAGTAGAAAATTTCATAAATAAGTATAAAAATTTAAGGAAATGTATAAGACTAAAACAAAAGCATTTTAAACATAAACATTAGCATAATATGGAAAATATAAATCAAATAATTCCATTTACATATTCACATGGACATTCTACTAGTCCAATCATCACATGTAATATCAATAACTAATTTCATAATGATGGAATGAATAATGTCAGACATCATAACCACATAGTCTAGGCCTCGTGCCAAGACTAAAAATAAATATTTTTTCAACTCCTTGTGTCATGAAACTAGTTTTTCTCAAGAGACTTACCGATGCATCAAGGATCTATATAAGGCTCCACTCGTCACTTAATAATCCCAATGCATTACTCATATTAAAAGGGTGAAACATAAGATAAGCATTCATATTAAAACTAGAAGACAAAATGTTAATACTTTAACCATTACACATGATTGGTATAAAAATATCACAACCACAGTAAAACATTTCAAAAAACGTTCAATACAATATATAAGATTATATCATAATAAATCAACTTCAAACAAATGTATAATCCGACAGAGGATATTGGCATAGATGAAATCCAAAATATTTGAGAGAAATATCTCTTTCTATTTTGAAATCATTTAAAAGTCACATAATTTTTAAAGAAATAATTTGTTTTGAAAATATTCTTTTAATCTTTTAAGGAATGATTTGGAGGTTTATAAATACAGAAAATATCCACACCCTCCATATAATCTAAAAAACATTCATTCCTCAATTAGTCGAAAAGGGTATAAATTAACCTATTTAGAGATAAAATGAAAGATTCCATTCATACAATTTTATAAAAATTCAAAAAAGAGTATAAATGAATTTATCCCATAGTCTTGTAAATAGGAAAAAAATTGAATTAAATTTTTAAGAAACACATATGTGGATGATAAAGAGGTCCTAGTAGATAATTACGTATAAACAACGTCAGATAATAAAGTGATTGTAAAATTAACCATGACCTTGTACTTTTCCTTAGTCTAGGGTAAGTTAAAATCATATATAATGGTGCAATTATTGTTATTAAATTATAAAATAACCACATAGAAAAATATGATTTCATATATGATCTTTTAATATTACTTTGCTAAAGATATTTTAGTAGTATCATTGTTTTGGATGTCAAATGATTCATTTTTCATTATATTTTTTTTATGTACGACATGCTTGTTTTTGATAGGATGTATGTGATTCATATACAGATTGATATTATGTTCTTAAACATTATTTTTATTCATCAAATGAAAATTATTCTTGAATGGTTTAGACGGGGAACAAAATCTCATCGCGTCATGGAGACGGTAAGCCGTACATTTGCACGAGTGACAATATCATTCTATTAGTGGTGAAATAGAATGTAATTGACGGTATATTATATATAAAAAATCATTAAAATGTTATATTTATTATTTAAATCAGTAATACTCATTATTATTCCAATCCAAAATAATGAAGTATTGAATAACAAACTACACCACGATGTGGTGACAGTATGCCGTACGCACACACATATGGTGACTCTGTCATTCATACGATGAATAGAATAATAAATATGGTTTTATCATATTTATAATAACATCTGAATTTATATAAAGTACATGATTTATTATTTTAGTATGGAAACAACACAGAAAGAGGAAGTGGAAGGAGAAAAGAACTTTGAAAGAGGTGATGAAGTAATTAACTCTTTTTCGGGTTCTTACTGTTGATTTGAACAAAAGGATTCCTTAGGTTGGCTTTCTTATTAATGTAAGGAATATAGATTTATGTTAGGGTAGTTGGGGTGATATTTGAGTTGGGTTGGTGAGCCCAAATACTTAAGAGGTCTGAAATTAAGAGAAGGGGAAGTACCCTTTTATAAAAGTTGTGAGGGTCAATTTAGGAAAAGTTTGAAATATTATTTTATTAGAAAATATTTTTTGGTTTTGAATGTATAAAAATGGATTTTGGTGGAGGATAAGGTGGTAATGGGTCAAAAACCTCTCAACCAATAGATTTTCAACAGGTTTAGGTCAATATATTAACCTTATCTTGTATATTTAACTCTTAGTTAAATAGTTTTACTTTTCCCATGAATTATTATACTATTATAATAAATTGTTAATAAACTTATTATAAAATTCCAGGATAACCTCATGTGGTTCATTAATGACATATATATCATTATATAAGATAGTTGGATGAACCTTATATTTTTAGGACTACTACATAATTTAATAAAATATTATTATTATAAACACTCATTTATGTCAATTTTGACACTATTTAGTATATTATTTTTTGAAATTCATAACAATATGATTTCCTAAAAAAATACATTTAATCAACTCTACCATGTAATATTAACCTATAAAATTTGTGTATGGCATCAAAATTTTCAATTTAAATTTATTTTAATATTTAAAAAATCAATTGTTTTAGTATTTTATAAATTAGGTAGTTACTACATCATCATTGTGTTATAAATAAATTTAATTATTTAATTTTTAAAAATTATAAATAAAATACAATGATGTAGTAAATATTTTTATCATTATAATTAATATTTATAGTCGAATTTATCTTATTTATAAACCTCTATTAATTTTTTTATTTGTTAAAATTTCATTTTAACATTTCTAACTCTTATTTAAATAAAACAATAACAAATGTCCTAATCTAATCCAAGTGGATCAAATAGGATCATATTTTATTCCTAAGGTTGATTTTTGTCGAAAAAACTTATCCAATAGAACTGTTATATGTGTTTGGGTAATTATAATATCATTTTTACCTTTAATTACAATATGTACTTTTAACCGTGGTAAATAAAACTCAAACATTACTATTCACCGATGATTATTTTCATCTTATTGAACCAAATTTTACTTACTAATGTCAACCATGTCACTCATATTTTTTAAATTTAATTCAATGATGCGGTAAAATTTCGTTTTATGCCAATTTGCAAATGTGCCTAGAAGGTGGGTAAAAGACGTTAAAATATTAAACAAAATTTTATATATTTAATCTTATTATAAAATGACTCCAATTAACTATATTGGATTAATATAGGTATTATGTATCTCTTTTTACTTTAAAATAAATTTAAATTTTCAAATAATTATTTAAATAAATGGTCAGCTTTGAACAATAACGCATTGTTTTTCACTATTCACCAAAATTGAATGTTTTCAAAAGAAAACACCAAAAACTCATCCAAAACTAATTTTGAAATTCCAAATACAAAAATTATATCCATTTTAAAAAATAAAATTTATCAAATTTAAAAAAGTAGATATTACTATTCATAACGGCTAGTTTGATCGGTCGTGGTGTGCTAGAAATCAATGTTGCGTACACTTCAAGCTATTTCATTATTCAAATATGAGTGTATAATGGAAGCATGGGGTGTTCAATTATTCTCTATTTCAAATAATTTTGTCTTCAAGATTTCTAGAATACATCTGCATAAAAATATTTTGGAGGTTCTTCATCATATGTTCCTTAGGTTCCCACGTTGCCTCTTCCATTTTATAGTTTCACCAAAGAAATTGTACCTGACAAGTCATCCGGTTTCTCAAACATGTTCTCTGGTATCAAGAATTTTTGTTGGCTCTTCACAATCACACCGATCAGGTGCTAGTTCTATTTCTTCATAAGTAAGTACATGTGTTGGGTTAGGCATGTATTTTCTCAATAGTGATACGTGGAACACATCATGATCTTTGGAGAGACATGGTGGCGTTTCCAAATGGTAAGCTACAACACCAATTAGTTCTAAAATTTATAAAGGTCCGATGTACATGGGACTTAACTTACCCTTCCTAATGAATCCTATAACTCTTTTCAATGGAGATACCTTCAAGAAAACATGATCACCAACTTGGAATTCCAAATCCTTCATTCGATTATCGACATATCTCTTTTGTATACTTTGAGTTTATTTGATGTCGGTTTTGATAATATTCTTCTTTTAGGTTGTTTCCTCAACATGTTCTGGGCCTACGAGTTTTATTTGACCAACAACATCCCAATAAGTTGGTGTGTGACATCTCTTTCCATATAATTCTTCATATGGTGCCATCTGAATACTTTAATGGAAGTTGTTGTTATAGGAAAATTCTACCATAGGTAAATATTGATCCCACATAACTTGAAAGTCATGTGAGAATGATATAAACATGTTTTCTTAGGTTTTAATATTCTATTCTAATTGTCCATGAGTTTGAGGGTGGAAGGCAGTGCTCAAACAATGATCAGTATCTAGGGCTTTTAAAGACTTTTCCAGAATCTTGATGTGAAATAGGGATCATGATCACTAACAATCGACATGGATACACCTTGTAGTCTTTCAATTTCATTAATAAATAGTCTTATTAAATGTTCAAGTGGTAAATCTTCTCATACAGCAAGAATATGTGCTGACTTGGTGAGATGATCAACAATGACCCATATTGCCTCATTCCTTCTAGGAGTCTTTAGTAACCCGTTGAAAAAATCCGTAATAATATCATACCATTTACACTCAGGTATGGGAGGAGGTTTCGTGACTCTTCTATGATGTTGTATTCCAGCCTTCACCTGTTGATAAACCATAAATCTTGACCCATAATCAGCAATCTCCCTCTTCATGTTGTCCCACCAAAAACTTTCCTTCAAATCTTCATACATCTTATTTCAACCAGGGTGTCTAGATAAATTAGATTTTGGAGCATCATCCAATAATTCCATTTGTAGATTAGGTATATCAGGAACACAAATACTCATCCCAGATTTCAAAATTCCATCTTTATATATGAAGTCAGTCAATCTCCCATTATTAACAGCATTAATTTTCTTTTGAAACTCCTCATCATCAGTCTGAGAAATTTTTGTCCATTCTAGTATATATGGTATAGAAACCATTTGAAAAAATATTGATGCTTCACCTTCCATGATTATGCCCATATCCATCATTACTAGATCTATGAACATAAGATCCCTTTCAACTATCATCTTATTCAAAACTCTATGATCTTTTTTTACAAAGAACCTTCCACTTTATTTTCATTCCCCAGGTGGTAGTGTATAGTGAAATCATAATCCTTGAGTAGTTCAAGTCATCATCTTTGCCTCATTTTGAGTTACTTCTCTATGAAAATTTATATAAAAATCTCTTGATCAGTATATGTCGCACATTTTTCACCATAGATATAATGTCTACATATCTTCAAAGAAACGATTATAACTGATAACTCAAGATCATGAGTATGATAGATTTTTTCATGAATTTTTAACTGCCATGATTCATAGGAAATAACTCTACCATTCTTCACAAGGACACACCAATTTCCTTTCTTTGAAGCATCACTATAAATAACAAACCCATCATTCCGTAATGGTAGAGTCAAGATAGGAGAATTAACTAATCTTCTCTTCAGTTATTCAAAACATTCTTCATATTGATTCTTCCAAACAAATTTAATCCATTTACGTGTGATCTTGGTTAACGGGTTAGCCATTTGAGAAACATTATGGACAAAATGCTGATAGTAACCTACTAAACCAATAAAACTACGTAACTCCATTATACTTTTTGGAGCTGGACATTATGGTATTGCTCTTGTTTTAGAAGGATCAATAGAGAATCCATTTATAGAGACAAAATGGCCAGGAAAATAAATCTCATGAATCTACAATTCACACTTTCTAAACTTCCCATATAAATCATTTCTTATAAGAGTATTTAGAATAGTGCGCAAGTGAATTTCATGATCTTGGTAGATTTGGGAGTATACCAAGATATCATCAATAAATACCAATAAAATTTCATCAAGATATTTCTTGAAAATTCAATTCATTAGATCCATGAAAACAGAATGTGAATTAGTCAGTCCAAAAGGAAATACCGTAAACTCGTATAGCCCATACCTGGTTCGAAATTATATCTTGGAAATTTCTTCCTTTTTCGGGCACAACTGATTGTATCTAGATAGAAAGTTCAATAATTGAAAATTATTGACCTCCATGAAGTTGATCAAATAAATCACCAATGAGAGGTAGGGGATACATATTCTTTATTGTTATAGCTTTTATCACTCGACAGTCAATTCACATCCTCATAGATCCATATTTTTTTAATAAAAATGAATTGGGGATCACCATAGAGAAATGAAAGGGAGAATAAATCCTTTATTACTAAATTCCTCTAGTTTTTTATTTAGTTATACTAATTTCACAGTGGAAATTCTATAAGGGGTCTTTGATATGGTCCATGAACCAAGAATTATGTTAATAAAAAACTCAATTTCTCTTTTTGGAGGCTGTCCCGGTAAATCCTATGGAAACAAATCAACATATTCTTGCACAATAGGAACATCCTATATTTGAACATTATTTTCCTCACAAATAGTTATTTCACTCCCTTCCTCCCCAATAATTGAATTTAGTTGATCTTCTAGGGGTGGATCTAGAAGAGAATCATATGGTGATGGTTATTCTCTAAAGATAATGTATTCCATATCATCATCAAAACTTTTAACCTCGTTATTCTTACATTAAATTTTTTCATCATGTATTGAAAGCCAATCCATACCAAGGATAATATCAAATTCAATCATGGGTATGACAATAAGATCAGTAGATAAAGCATGTTTATATTTCATTGTGGTAAGTGATTGAAAAAACATTGTTGCAATGATACTTCCCTTAGGAGTGTTGACTTACAACTCCGTTGTTAAATAAAATTTGTAATATCTAATTTTATTATAAAACTGTGAAGATATAAAGTAATGTGATGATCCATAATAAAATTAATCATTGGATAAATTTGAAGGAACTATTAATGTACCTTCCACTAGGTCATACAGAACTTCAAACTCTGGAGTTGTGATCACGTAAGCTTGGATGTTCCACTTTGGTCTTTTCTAAGTATTTTTTCCTTGACACTTATGACATTAATTTTCATGATTCCCCATTTCTCTACAATTTTAGCATACAACATTGATAGCCTATTTCTTCCCATTGCAATCACAAGATTGGTGGCCCTTTTCACAACACTTGTAAAAAACCACCATTCTCTTCAGTCAAGAACTAGGGTGTTTCTTAGCACATTTACTGTAGAATGGAAATTCTACTTTTCACTTATTTTCCTTATTTCCATTACTAGAGTGTTCAGAAAATCTATTGTTCTCCTTTTTGATTTATATTCTTATGACTTAGAGAATTATTTTTTTCTCTTGATAGCTAATGAGACTATATATTCGTATGATGAGAAGGATTGTGAGACTAATGATCGATGAAGAAATTGTTTTAACCCATAAAATAATCGATAAATCTTACTCCTTGGGTTACATATATAATCTAGAACATTACTTGATAACCTTGTAAAGTTAACCTCACACTTTGCGACATTCTCATCCTCCTTTGGCCTTAGACTCAGAAACTGTCTTTCCATATCCGCTCGATGTACACAAGGAAAGTATTTTTCTAAGTTAATATCTTTATACTCCATCCATTCAATATTTTATACTTCTTCATCCTATTTTTTGTTTTGAAATAATGACCACCACTAATCTGCATCTCCTGTGAGGCGATAAACTGCCATGACAGCCTTTTCCATTTCACTACTCCTAAATGTAAGAAATATTTTCTATATTGAACTTATCCATTGTTCATCTAAAAATAGATTTTTAGTCTAATTGAATGTTGGTGGTTTTTGCCTCATGAAGTGGTATAACACTGATCCTCAACATTGTCGATCAGGGTTATTATTATGGGTAATGTTATTATTAATAACCTGCGTGAGTTGTCTTAGTATGGTTATAATATGTTCAGCACCAGTTGCATCACCAGCTCTACTATAATTATCTTGAGTAGGAGAGAAATACATACATGGATTAAGTTCATGGATACAATTTCTATTCCTTACACTTGGCGCCATTTCTAAATAATGGAATACACTAGATTAGTTTATGAATCGCAATACATAATTCAAAACTAGTAAAATACCTAACATAAATTTTAAAGTTTATGCATATAATCCATAATCATAAAAAAATTTCTTCTTTGAGGAATTATTTACTCTGAAATCCTTCATAATGGATTGTCAAAATGTGTATTATACTAAACATATCCCCCGGATGTGTCGTAACCTAGAGTGCAACAAGACCTGTTTTTGTGCCCCAGTTCACGTTAGAGTCTAGATTTAAGTAGTGTTTTCGGGTTTTACCCCTAGATAAATCTATGCCAGAGCCTCCTCTACCTACTCATATCAAGTCAAAGATTTATTTCTTGGAAAATTCAAAAAATATTTACATTACAAAAATTCTAGGAAGTTATTCTATACCAATCTATAATTTTTATCTTAGGGTAATGCTCTCAAATAAGAGTCTGTCTATATCTAGTTTCCAAGGTTTGTAAAAAAACCCCTCTGATACCAACTATAACGCCTAAACTGTAGTTACCTAGAGTCGGTGCATTATTAAATAAAATTGGCATGGTCACAAGGGATCAAATTCTGAAAAACCGATCATTTTAGTAGCCTTGGAAGTACTAGACACATTCCTAAGTTCTAATTACACTATGAAATGAAAAAAACTACATTGTGTCTCCATTGAACACACTATTATCCTTTAGCCTATTCCTAAAGGTCCATCATAATAAACTTCTTCTCATCTAGGAGAAAATAAAACTTAATAAAGGGGTGAGCTCATATGCTCAGTATGAATAACAATATAGAAGAAACATTCATAAATAAGAATAAATATTTATTGAAATGTATAAGAATAAAACACAAGCCTTTTAAAATTAAACTTCAACATAATATGGAAAATATAAATCAATGAATTCCATTTACTTATTCACGTGGATATTCTACTAGTCGAATATTCCTATGAAATATCAATATCTAATTTCATAATGATAGAATGCATAATGGCGGGCATCCTAACCACATAGTCAATTCCTCATTCCAAGATTGAAATTAATATTTTTTCAAGGCCTCATGCCATAAACTATTTTTTCTCATGAAACATACTGATGTATCGAGGAGTTATAGCAGGATCCACCCGTCACATACCAAGTCGAATTCATTCCACATATGAAATGGTTGAAATATAACATAAACAAACGTATTAAAACTAGAATACAAAATGTCAATAAATTAACTATAAACCATGAATGATATAAAAATAGAAAATACACATCAAAACACAACACAAAATTTCAATACAATATGGAAGATTATATCATTATAAATCAACTTCAAACATGAGTAAAATCCAACAAATGATGTTAAAATATATGAAATCAAAACTATTTGAAAGAAATATATCATTCTATTTTGAAATCATTTAAAAGTCATATAATCATAAAAGAAGAAATATATTTTGAAAATATTTTTATAATATTTTAAGGGATGCTTCTATGGTTTATAACTGTGGGAAATAGACGCACCCACTGTATAAGTTAAAAAAATATTATTTCCTTAATTTGTCGAAATGGTCATAATGTAGTTTCTTTGGAAAGTGACGGAAGGATTCATTTCATACTGTTTTATAAAAAGTCAAAAATGGTATAAATGGATTTAATATATATTATTGTAAATAGTAAAAATGTTTTTAAATTCATTTTTAAGAAACACATATGTGGATGATAAAGAGGTCCCAGTGGATACTTACATATAAACAACCTCGGATAAAAAAAGATTGTAAAATTAACACTTTCCTTGTACTTTTCCTTATTAGAGGGTACGTTAAAATCTTGTATAATGGTGAAATAATTGTTATTAAATTATACAAGAACCACATACATAAATATGATATCATATATGATCTTATAATATTTATTTGTTAATGACATTTCAGTAGTATCATTGTTTTGGACTTTAAGTAATTCATTTTTTTATATGTTTTGTTACATAATCCATGTTTGTTTTGGATATTATGTATTTGATTATATAAATAATGGTATTATGTTTTAAAACATTATTTTTAATCGTCAAATGAAAATTATTCATGAATGGTTATAGTGGGGAACAAAATCTCATCGGGCCGTGGAGACGGTAAGCCGTACATACACATGAGCGACAAAATGATTATATAAGTGGTGAAATTGTATGTAATTAGATAATATATTAAAATTTCAGAATAATTGTCATCTTATATTTATTATTTAAAATAGTTATACTCATTATAATACCCATCCAAATAATTAAGTGTTTAATAACAAACGACACCATGACGTGGAGACGGTAGGACGTACATACTCACGTATGGTGAATTTTACATTTATAATATTGATAAAATAATAAATATGGTTGTCCCATATTTATATTAAAATCTCAGTATGTATGTGTTTTTGGAGTTAATATTTTATTAGGAAAAAAAATAAAGTGGAAGTGGAAGAGGAAAAAACATTGAAAGAGGTGATGAAGTAATGACCTCTTCTTCGGGTTCATCCTTTTGAATTGAAAAAAAGTGTTCCCTAGGTGGAATTTATGACCAATTTAAAGCCTAAAGGTTGAATAGAGGGTATTTTATATGATATTTGACCAGGTTTTGGCTGATCCAAAAGGATTTTTAGGTGTAAAATTAATATAAGGGTAAGTACCCTTTTATAAGAGTGGTGATGGTCACTTTAGGAAAATCATGAAACATTATATTATTATATAATTATTTTTAATTTCTAATAGATCTGAATGGATTTATTTTGAGGATAATGTGGGGATTATTTTAAAACTTATCAAAAAATAGGTTTTAGTCAAGTTTAGTTCACCATATTAACATTATCTTTTAGATTTAACACTTAGTTAAATTGTCTAACTTTAGCAAGTTTTCTTGTATTATTAAAATACATGGTTAATAAATATACTATGTAATTCCAAGTGAACCTCAAGTGGTTAATTAATAAAATATCTTCAATTATATATTTCCTTTTTCCGAAAATTATATATTTAGGAATATTAAATAATTTATTAAAATAGTATTTTTTAAACTCATTTATGTCAATTTTGACTAAATTTAGTATTCGGATTTTTTGAATGTCATAAAAATCTACTTTCCTAAAAAAATACATTGAATCAAATATGAAATGTGTTATTAACCTAGAAAATTCTTGTATGGTATAAAAATATTCAATTTACATTTATTTTAATATTTGTAACATCAATTATCTTAGTCTTTCATTAATAAGGTAGTTACTACATCATCATTGTGTCATAAATAAATTTAATTATTTAATGTAAAAAAATTACAAATAAAATACCATAATGTTGGAAATAATTTTATCTTTCGAGTGAATATTTTCAGTCGAACTTATCTTATGTATAACCACATATTAAAAATTTATTAGTTATTAAAATATGAATTTATCACTTTTAACTCTTCTTTAAATAAAATAATAATAAATGTCCTAATATAATTCAAGTGGATCAAAGAGGACAATATTTTATTCCCAAGGTTTATTTTGTTTGAAAAACACTTATCTAATAGAATTAAGACATTTTTTAGGGTAATTAAAATATCATTTTTACCTTTAATTACTCTATTTACATTTAACCGTGGTAAATAAAATTAAAATGTTACCATTAACTGAAAATTATTTTCATCCTATTGATCCACATATTACATACTGATGTCAAATGTGTCTCTCAAATTTTTATAACTAAATTCACAGAAATGGTAAAATTACCTTTTTAGAAAAATACCAAAAAGTCACCCTAATATAATTTTGATATTCCAAATCCAAATATGAAGTCCGTTTTGAAAAATAAAATTTATAATATTTAAAAAAATGGATATTACTATTTATAATAGATATTTTGATTGGTCGTGGTGTGCTAGAACTCGAATTTGCATACAATACAAGCTATTGCATTATTCAAAGAGAAGCTTAGCATGGAAGCTTGGGGTGTTACAAGGTCCATGCAATATATATATATATATATATATTGTACTGTTGCGTCTTTTATTTATTTCCCTTTTCATTCTTCATTGATTTGGCTATGTATGTGTGCACATATTTAGGAAAAGGCATCCTCCCCATTAGTGTGCCTTCAGCCCCTGTCTCCACACCCAAGCCTTTGGAGGCGGGTTTGGGGTTATTGCGGCTCGAGCCCTGGTTTTGGTCGAGTTTAGCCATATTGGTATTAGAGGCGGTTCATCCCTTGGAATGTTTTGGGGATGTTTCCCTAAAATGGGGTTTGGTTTGGTTTAGGGAAATTGTGTCAATGTGTCTCGAGTGCGGATCTCAGGCTAGGGAGTCCAGTGATGGTGCGACAGTCGACACAACCATTCAACCGGAACTTGACTACGTAATTGTCAACATAGAAACCTGAGAAATGTGTTAGAGGGATAAATGGTAAATGAATCATATAATATTGAGTCTTTGACTAACCTTCTGGAGTCATCTCCGCATTTTTCATGATATATATATTCTCATATGACCGTTTTACTCCTTCATAATTTTCAAGATGCCTCTATGAAGATGGGAAGTCAGGATACCTGCTCTGGTTCATGATGATGAACCAATGAGTGATGAGGCCTCAGTTCAGGCTTAATCACAAAATACCCTTCATCTAGGTGGGAGTGTAGAAATTCCTACACCTAATGAGTTGAATATTTTCATCGAAGAGGAGGGTGAGTAAGTTTGTAGGATTATTTCATTCCATGAATTCCAAAAATAGATATGCTGATGTTCCACGACGATCCATATCCTCAGGTGGATGAGGATTGGATAATGTTAGTGTTATATATCATTATTCTTATTCATAACAATACAGATTAGATGGTGGCCTTGTTAGCTAGTTTTTTCTGTGGAGAAGATGGGAATTAGTGGATCCTAGTTACCTAGAGGCACAATGAATTGACCCTCTCATGGGAAGTCTTCTGGCATCTATTTCGTGAGGAGTAGTACCCCTTCGGCTTACGCTCCATTCATATTCATGATTTTTTGGATACTCAATACAGAGGGATGATAGTGGAATAGTACATGTCTAGGTTCGTAGACCTTACACACTAATCTCTCAACATGATCAGATATGGATACTTCCAAGCACATAAGTTTGAGTAGTGACTCCACAGATAGATTTAAGAAAGTGTAGTACTCTTGCTCATCCCAACCGAGGTGTGGGTCCTAGAGCGGGCTCCATTGAAAGTTAGATTTCTTTCAGAGGGATTCCATATTTCTATAGTTGGTAGGTGGCACGACAACGATGAGTCATCTATAATAGAAGTCATGCTCAAGAGATCTCATAATAGGAGTCCCTTTCATGATCAGGATCATGGATGTGGTCTTATAGTGGAGTGGAAGCGCATAGATTTAGGAAATATTTGAGAGGTTTAGTGCTAGAATTATGATGGGTGTGGTCACAAGGAATGATACTGCCTGAATAGATTAGTTGATCATCCTAGAAAGATATTAGATGGACTGCCATAACACAGAGAACACTGTGATATGAGATCTCCCAGGCATGGACCGGGTGGTTCCTAGGGATTTGAGTTGGTAGTGTTATAGGAGAATCTACTGGTGGGGGAATATTCTATGAGTTCTTTCCACCACCACAACATTTCATTCCACATCTGGCTCATAGCTCTAGTGGCTGAGGCCACAAACAACTGCAAGATTTGGATGTTTATGATCCTTTATCACCTGATATGATTCGTTCTACAATATATTTATATTCTAACCCTGATTTAGTATTATTAGACATAATTTATAGTAATTATTTTATCTCTTGAGTCCTGATGTGAGAGATAGTGCTCTTAGTAGAGACGCTATCACAATCACTTTGTCTTGAGGTACCTATAGAAAACAATTCCTCTATATCATTCATCTTTCAGCAGTGTGAGTTATAGCATGGAGGAGAGATGTTCCAATGGACCTTTTGTTTATCATAATAGAATCCATTGATGTGGTCATAGTCATAGATTGGATTTACATGGATTTATCCCATATCGATTGTTGTCACAGACTAGTTATATTCCCATATGCTGATGAGATGAGGATCTCCTTTTTTAGTGAAAGAGACTTCATTGTAGGAAATGTGGGTTTTGTGACAAGGATGTTGAAGATTATTACCCATACTTTAGCTATTGTAACTCTTTTTGCAGTAGAAAATTCATGAAACTGGGATTTTTTATTGGTGGAGCATTATATAGACATCTTACCCGAAGATGTTCCTGGACTATGTGCGGGGTGAGAGATATAGTTTTTCATATTTTTGGAAGTAGGGATTACTTCTATGCCTTATGAAGTATATATAATGGAATCTACTGATCTTTGGTATCTACTGTTATAGATAGAGTACATTCGTGAGTAAGGTGTCATCAGGTTCAGTATGACCTTGGGTATCTCCAGTTATGTTCTTCAAGAATGGAGATGGGATCTTGTGACTTTGTGTAGATTATCCTCCCCCATACAAGGCCATGATAAAAAACATGTACCAATTTTCAAGGATTGAAGACCTCTTTGATTAGATGCAAGGTGTGAGATGGGTCCTTAAGAAAGATCTTAGGTCTGACTACCACTAATTGTGGGTTCATGAGGGTTATCTTCCAATGTTCTATTTCCAATGTTTCTATAGACACTACTAGTTCCTAGTGATTCTATTTTGTGTGAAAAATTCTCATGTTGCTTATATGGATTTGATGAACAAGATATTCTATCCATACATTGAGTAGTTTGTTGATGTCTTCATCGACAACATACTTGTTTACTGTAAAATAGCGGAGGACCAAGTAGATAACTTTAGGATGGTACTTGATTTACTTCATCATGACTAGATTAATGGAAATATCTTGAAATTTATATTCTAGATAGAAGAGTTTCATCTTTTAGGGAATGTCATTTCTGAAAATGGTTTATCCATGGATCCTACAAAAATTAATGTAGTATATCTTTGGATCCGTGAAAGAAAGTATCGTATGTGCGGAGTTTCCTTGGCTTGGAAGGTTACTAGAGAGGATTTGTGGAAGAATTATCCATAATCATATCCCATTTTACCACTTTGATGTAGAAGGGACAATAGTTTAATTGGTCTGAGGAGTACTAGAAGGCCTTCAAAGTGTTCAGGTAAAGACTGAAGTGCACTCCAGTTTCGAGTCTACTAGAGGAAGGTGTTGATTTCATAGTGTATTGTGGTTCCTCATGAGATAGGCTCAGTTGGGTGTTGATTAAACTATTGTAATTCATCACATATGGTTCAAGGCAGTTGAGACCTCATAATAGAAACTATGCAACCCATGATGTAGATCTAGAAGCGGTAGTATTTTCCTTGAGTGTGTGGATGGACTATCTTCTAAGTCATGGAAAAACATGTTGTGTCTTTTTATGATGGTGGACAAGTTTATCATGACTTTAGAGAAGATTATGGATATGTGGTGCTTCGACTGCGTACGGTGGCTCTATCTTGTGATACAAACGATAGAATCTATTAGAAGTTTAATCTTTTCTATTTTTCCAGGTTATGACATATTTTTTGGTGGGAATTTATTTTTCCATTTCCTTTTCATTTGACAATACCATAATTCATTCTATTTTGTGGTACATGAATTTTTAATGTATATTTATATTAGTGTTTCGTCTTTTATTTCTTTACCTCTACAAATTTCAGTTGAGTTGGTTATAGGAATGTGTGCATGTATTTAAGAAATGAAATCATTGAGTTTAGTGTGCCTTTGAGTCTGGTCGCCACCTCATGGCCTATGGAGTCAAGCTTGGGGTAGTTTCATCTTGATCCCCGACTTTGGTATGGTCATGAAAATAGTAATCAGAAATTTATATTTAAATTTTCTCTTTACAACCTTTCACACCATAATTCTAACATCATATGATGGAATAAATGAAGTATCATACTATATAAATCCCATATTGATTTTTATTAACCTAATAATACTTTGGTATGAAAATGTAATGCTATTAGAAAACCCCCATATTGGTCCCAAAATGAATATTCGTCTTTACTAGTGAGTGGAATAAAACCCAGGATAGTTTGTAATAGAGTTATAAAAACATTATAAAATAATGAATCACAACCACATACTCTAAACTCAATTTAAAAAAATTATTATATAAATATCATTCAACAATATAATAAAAGTTATATCAATATGTGATATATTTTTATTCACAATTCATCTTCAATCATAAATATTATAAATCATAACTATAAATTAGAAATTACATACTTATAGTATAAACATGAGATCATCATAATCATTTATAATTTCATATTATTATTAATAAAATTATAATCCATGATCATCATTTAAATATTAAGGACCCATATTGATTATATTGAAAAAATGTATTTTTTATATTCAAAAACTAAATTTCATTTTATATTTTCTTAAACTGGAAAAGTCGAGTTGACAGATATTGAAAATGATTTTTTATAATTTTTTTCCCTAATAATGACATTAATAAGTATACATGACATCATTAAAAAAATTAATAAGAATTAAATTGATACTATGAATATAGAAATGTTTTCAAAATAATAAACATATCATGACATGTGGAAATGTGTAATTTTTTTTGGAAAAGTATATGAAGATAAGGGAGGAGATCAACTCTGGATCTATTCATACAATCTCTATAAAAAATATTGGCACATGATTTTTTAATGGTTGAAACATATGGAAGAAAGTAATCAAACGATGATTTCTATAGAAGTGATAGGTGATAAAATTTACTATAGAATTATTCTAGATGAATTTATTATAAAAAAAATGAAATTTCAATGTTGGTTATTGGATGGACCATGGATGATGATTCTAGAATAAAATAAAAGTACTAGATATAAATTTATATATAATCCTAAATTTAATTTCCAACTGAACCCCTCATAATGGAGACGTGTTTAAATTTTTGAAAGAAGTGAATAAATTACTAAAGGTTAGAATGAAATGAATTTTTACAATGGAAAACCCAATCAGAGAATGTTTTATTAATACATATGGAATTAATTTTTTTGAGCTTGTAAGTAGAGTTTATGATAGTATAAACTTCTTGAATTTTTTAAAAATAAAAAAAGTGAAAAAAACATAATTGGAATAAAAAATTTAGATGTTTTTTAATCAAGTGTTTTTGGTTTAACCTTTAGTAATAAATTTTTAAAATTACAATATTGTAGTTAGATGTAAAAAATAAATAACAAACATTTCATAATCTGTTGGAAAGATTGATGTTTTTGATGCTAAATTTTCAAATAAATAATATTGATGAGTTTTCAATTTCATGCAATGTGAATGAAATTAAAATTTGAAAAATGGATGATTCAAATATGTTAAATATAGTGTTCGTATTCTAGAAATATTTCATGTGAATTATTTTTTTGAAAGTTGTAACAAAATAGTCATCCAACATACATTCTCTCATATTTGAAAAAACATATGTAGGTGAAATTTTTTATATAGATAGTTTTAATGAAGTTTAGGTGGATTTTTTTAGATAAACTAATCAATGTTTGATGTTGTTCAGTTATAAATAATTGTGATATGTAAGGAATTACATCAAATGAATCTTTATAAGAAACAAATGCATAATCTTTGAGCTGAGTAAATGTGATCAGATGGAGAAACACTGATCTATTGGAAAGAACTTTTATAGAAAGGAAATTGGTCAAAGAGATTCTAAAGTTAGGAGATTGAAAAAATGGATTCTAAAAAAGGATTTCTAAACAACCCAATATAAAAAAAATTCATCGAACGAAGGATATATCTATAGGACACATCATATGAACTTTTTTCAGATATATTTTTAGGATATTTACATAAATATCAATAATTCTCATCATTATGATGATATTGTACTATGTATCTAAAGTGGTTTCTAATATATCTGAAAATCATTATAATTTAAGAGTTCCATAATGTGTTATAATAATAAATACTGTGGATTTTTGGAAGTCTAAGAAAAATAAATAATATTTAGGAACATTTTATAGTAGTCATGATATATACAAGTGAGATTAAAATGTGATAGAAACTTGGAATTTTGAATCATAATGAGAGGGAAATGAAAATGGGTTCCAATATTTTAAGTATTTATATAACCTATAAAAATGGTTACAAATTATGTCATACTTGTTATTATTTAGAAAAAATTGGCTACACTACATAATTACTGTTAGAGGTGAGTTTAAAACCATTTTAGTTTTAATTAAAATATTATAGATAGATTTTTTAATTAGAAATTCAAAACGTTTGTTACTATAGAGAACCAAACAGAGCGATTGGATAGTTTTTCCCTATAAAATATGAGGTATTGTGTTTTTATTTATCTGAAAGATTTTATGACACAAATAGATCATATTTGTGTGAGGATCCCTAAAAAACATTGATAAGATTTAGAAAGGTCACACCAAAAGGATATCTACCTAAAATAAGATATCATATAGACTATTTATCCATATGAACTTTTCTGAAGTAGAATTAAAAAAATTCATATAATTTTTCACAAGTATGTTTTTTTAAAAACATTTAAACTATCAGGGTTCATTATAATCATACCTATAGGGATATATACATTTTCTAATAGGATTTTAATCAATTTTATATTAGCTTCTTGGATATAGTGTGTTTTTATGGACCCATAAGAGTATCCATGTTATAGATGTAGTCTCTCATTATAAGGATAAAACATTTAAATATCATGTATCGACTTTACATTCTCATTTTTTCATGAATGTGGGATTTTTATAAATTTTGTTATGGAAAATAACTCTAACATGTTTTCG
Source organism: Viscum album (assembly GCA_963277665.1). Taxonomy (NCBI): domain Eukaryota; kingdom Viridiplantae; phylum Streptophyta; class Magnoliopsida; order Santalales; family Viscaceae; genus Viscum; species Viscum album. Next base: position 1,528,626,226 of record OY728131.1, on the reverse strand, counting down.
GGGTTAAATTTTATATTTTTTGAAATCTGAAAAAAGGAAACCACTAATTAAACCCCACAGCTTCCTAATTTTTCAATAATCCATATGAAATTATGGTATTATAAGATTAATGTATCCCTTTTCAAAAAAATATTATGTAAAATATAATTATAGTTAATAGCATAGCTATTCTTACCATAAATGGAAAAAATATCAAGTGTGGAATAATATAATGATACCTTATCTTTGGTTTATTATCATTGAGGTCACTGATGCCTTCACATATGTTTTTCCAGTATCTGAAAATGATTCTTCTATGAATTTTATTGTAAATAAGAATATTTTAGATTATAAGAAACCTATAAATTCTATTTTTATAATATTTTCAAAAAATGTGATTATGAAGGTATTGGGATTCAATAAAGATAATGAAACATTTGATAATATTGAATGCATCTTCGATAGAAACACAATATTGATGGTTGAAAATTAACTATTCTGGTGAAGCATGTTTGAAGGTATCATAATAATAGATAATTATAATAATAATGAATACTTCATTAGAGTTAATAAATTTCTGTGAAGCATATTATTATTTAAATATTTCATGTAATATCCTACAATTATAAAGAAATTAATGAGATAATTTCCTTTATATTTGATTCTATTTTTTTCACCTTGGGAGATAAAAATGATTTATCTTCTAATTAATTTCATAAAATTCTTACTAGTTTTTATACGAGGAATCCTCCAACCTTAAAAAATAAAATCAAGGATGAGATGGGTTTTAATGTTATCAAAAAAATAAACATCCAAGATTGTGAAATTTTCAATCTTATTGATTCTAAAGATAAATTACATGATAAAATTAATGAAAATTTCATGTATATAATCATTAAAGACTATTATAATGGTATAAGTTGTTATAGAGGAAAGAAAACACTCCAATTTTTTGAGTGTAGAGTAGTTGGGAGTTTTTCTATGAATTTTTTCAAGATGAATATTTTAAAATATGATGACTTTATGAAGAAATTTTTCTATTATAAAGAATATAATAAGTGAATTGGTTGTAATAAGAATGTCTATAGAAGAAATATAATCATATTGACTAATAAATTCAAATATAACTCAAAAAATAACAATTCATAAGAAGATGAATGATATGAAAAGTGTAAGACTGTATTTAAAAATATTGAAGGAATGGAAGACTCTTCCAAGAGTGAATAATTTGGATAAGGTAAAGAATGTAACAAAGAATATCATATAATATCATAATATGTTGAATGTATTTAAAAAAAATTATAAACACAAAAAAATAAATTATACCAATAAAGAAAGAAATTGGAAAGGAAACTTACAGAATTAAATATTTCCTTAAACAATAAGATGAGTAAATCCCAAAAAATTGTTTAACTTAATCTAAATGTTTCTCAATTAGAAAATATAGCTGATTACCTTAACACAAAACATATAGCTATAGAAGAATTTGTTTTCAAAACCAAATATAAACATCATATAAATGAAACTAATATAAAAATGTTTAATGAAAATTTCAACAAGGCCTTAGATGTTAATGATGAACCATCTCAAGTTTCTGAGAAATATCATTCCATGAATCCTATAAAATCCTCTCTATCAAAAATTAAATTACTATCAAAGTTTTAAAACCATATAGGTGATATGTAATTTTTAAGAAATATTATATTGGAAAATTATTTAAAAAATATTCAAATTAATAAAATATTAAAATATCTCCCTAAAAATAATTCCCTATGTTAAGAAGAAATTAGCAAAAGATTTTATGAACCTCAAAAAATATCTACATTGAATGTTATTATATCAACAGTAAACCAGAATTTAGTAGCTGATATGGGTTTTGAGTTATGTATAGGAAAACAGATTATAATTGTTGGAATAACATTTTTATACCTAGAATCATGTATGAAATTAAATGATGTTACAGAATATTAAAAACTAATTTAATTAGCTATATGAAGTTGGAAATGAAAAATAATAAAATGTTAGAAAACATAAAATAAACTATTAGTGTTAGAGGTTATAGGAAATTTGAGGAAGATTTGAAAATTCAGGTAATGTTACTGAATAATGATTAAGAATAATTGTGAGCCAACTTGTTGTGTGAGGAAATTAAATGAAGATAAAAAGAATAAATCTTATTAAGGTGACACTGTTGTTGAAATATATCTTAAATAGAAAAAATGAAAAACTATAGATTGAAGAGGTGTTTCCCCTCACATAAGAATGGTGAAAACAAAATCATGATAATATTTAAAATAGTATTGAAGAACTAGTTATGTTTGGAAATTATTAATCCTAAAAAATCAATGAAATATTAACTATGGAGATTGAAAATGAAAAACCAAAATCCCTTGATTTTTTATTGGTTATGGGGCTCAAAAACCACTTATCGTTGTGAGACATATTTTTTATGATAACATAAATTTATTTTTATAAAGTCTTCATGTATCAATAGTAGAATAGAAGATGGAATACTTGTAACTATTGGAAAAATATCCATTGGAAGACTTTTTTATTTTAGGGAACTATATAGAACTTGTTATTTGATTGCTGAAGATAAGAAAATGAGGCAGTGTAATAGGCTCATGAAACATGGATAGAAAACTATGAATAAAATTTGTAAATAATATTATATAAGAAAAATTTGAATGTTTTAAAGGAAATGATAATATTTATTTACAACATTTTAGAAAGATAAGATAATTTAAAAACCACTAAAAATTTAAAATTCCTCAAGAAGACCTCTTGATGATATTTTATCATATTTTTTTGGACCGATGAGATAACAATCATTGAAATTATATTTTTACTCATTAATTTTTTTAAAATATCACTTAGATGACCAATATTAATTTTATGAATAAAATATAAAAGGAATCCATTTTTTAGATGTTTTAAAGGTGGTTGAGAGGGAAAGGGGTGTTTATATAATGATGATGGGAACAGGTAATGGAATGGAATGAAAAATCAAATCTTTTGAATCATATCTAAATAATCATGTGATAAAACATCATTAAATTACTCTAGAAACCCCTAAAAATGATATATAAAGTGGAAAAATTGTAGTTTTGTAGAAATAAAAAGATATATACTAGAAGAGTGTAGAATTTAGATGTTTTTCTAGAGATAATCAGTTATTACTACTACACATGTACAAAATAATTTTTTATTCATAACACAATTCAACATGAATTCCTACAAAATGTTGTTTTAAAAAAACAATTAGTGAAATAATACCTAGTTTTTGGATGTCCCTAATTACTAAAAGAAAAAATTCAGATGTTGGAAATTTTTTTGAAAATGTTACGGATAGATTTTTCAGGGTATATTCACCTAATGAAAGAAGTTACAATTTTTTTATTTTTTTTAAAAAATTTGGTGGATTATTATGATTTCAAAGTTTTTGGTTACCCAAATTTTATAAAATATGTTACTTTAAATGGGGTGGAAGACAAATTAAAGACATCAAAGCATAATAAAAGAAGTAAATTTTAATTTTTGTAATGTATACTGATGATTAAAAAGAATCATGCAGTGAAGAAAGTGAGATATGAAAAAAACTATAAAATTCCATTTTTTATATAAAAGGTAAAATATAAGAATACCGTTTTCAATAAGAAATATATAGTATATAACAATAGAAATTTTAGATTAGAAAATAAAAAATCAATTGTCTCATGGGATGAATTTTAATCATTTTTAGAAGTGGTTGGAAATATATAATTCATCGTTTCCATGAATGATTATTTAGATCGGATTGAGAAAAATTACACCATGGAACATATTCTATGTTGAGTAGGAAAGAATATTATTTTTGAAAATTCATTGTAGAGAAAAAATAATAATAAATATTGGTATGTTTCAAGAATTAATGAATGGATTATTTTAATGTCCATAAAATTGGTTGAAAATTCATTGTAGAGAAACTATTTTAATGTCCATAAAATTGGTTGAAATTTGTTTCTAAAAATTTTATAGTATATATGTAATGTTATATTTCATGAATATAGAGATTATATATAAAGTTTACATTGAGAAAATTTGCAGGGGTTTACTTGTAAAACATGAAATCAGGGTTTTTAAATTGAATAAATCCATTTATGTGTTGAAATAAGCTCCACATTCAATGTACTCCAAAATAGACAATTTTTTTGGAAAAATTTATTCTTTGTAAATGGAATTATGATAGGAAATTATATGTGAAGGATTTGAACTCGGGTACTCTAACTGGTAGTATTTATTATTATGATATAATTTTTAAAAAATATTTGTAAAATTATTGTAAATAGATATCTAATAAAATGAAGAAAAAAATTGAAATGTCAACTTATGGAGAATTATATTTATTTCTTGGATTAATAGTGTAACATAGGGGAAAATACACTTTTATATCTCAAGTAATTTATTATAGATAATTGTTATAATTTTTTATGGATTATTTTATTGAAGTTTTTTATACCATATTTATTGGGATAAAGATGAGTAAAGATGATGCTTGGAAATGTTTGAATCTGAAAAACATCCCAAAGTTTATTGGAATTTTTTTATATCATAATATTTCAATGCCAGAAATTATTTATTCTATAATATTGTTTTCTCAGTATCAATGTGTTCCCATAAAATCTTACATGTTGGAAGAAAATTAATTTAGAGATATATAGAAGTAATATCTTGTTATGGGCTTTTCTATAAAATATTTGGTAATAGAAAAATTTATGGAAATATTAATTATGATTGGTTTAGAGATTTCAATGACCAAAAATAAAATTTAGTAGAAATATTTTTCTTATATAAATGTTGTCTGAGCTGGAATTGTATGAAACAGAGTTCTATAAAGTTGATCATAGTGGAAGCAGAGTATGTTGCTTCCACGCATCCTTGTACATAGATGACTAGGATAAATTTTTAGTAATAATATTTCTAGGTGAATGTTTGTAAACTGTTAAAGAATCAAGTTGACTATTAGAGTTCCATATATATTTTGAAAAATATCAAATGTCATAAATAATTGAATCACATTGATATTAAGTATCATTTAAAAGATGAAAAGTTGACGTTGGATATGTTATGATGAAATAAATTTCAATAAAAATCACATTTTAAATTAATAAAAAAGATTTTTCGAAATAGAGAATTGTGTAATCGAGTATAAATTTTTTTTTCCAACATCCACGAAGGACTACCTAATGTTCCTAATGAAGTATCCCAACATTATTTAGATTATTTTTTAAATAGGTGAGATATTTTTTATCATTGTTCTCACAGTGAGAGAATTACATTTTTCAATAAAGGGGGAGAGTAAAAATTTTATGAATTAATTTATTCATTTCATATTAATACGAATATATAGTCATAAAAAATGGAGGATATAATGAAAATTAATGATGATGAAATGTAATTTTAAATATCTAGAGAAAACTATTTCAAAAGAAAATTTCATCTTTTCATTATAGAAAATTATCTAGTCATTTGGTGATAGAATTTCTTTAAAAACATTATTTTATCTAGTAGTTACATGTTAGCACATTCTCATTAAAAATGGTTATGAATTAATAAAAAGTTTTCAAAAAAGAAATAGATCTTTAGAATAAATTAGTTGTGAAATATATGAGTGATGAAAAATCATGAGTGATTAAAATCATTTAAAGAATGTGATAGACAAATCCAAACTGAGTGATTGAAGATCCTTGTGGGATTTTTACAAAAACGAATTTTGTTATCGAAGACTGACTTTTTTAAGGAATGAATTTATAAAATTGGAAAGGGATAATTTTAGATGTAAATTGTTTTATTTTTATATTTTTAGAGATGATAAAAATTATGATGTTTACCTCCCATCATGAAGTATCATTGGAAGAAGTATAGAGATAATATGATGGTCTCAAATTTTATATAATCATGAAAAAAGTTTTATACAAGATGATGTGTACACAATTATTATAAATTATGTAATGAAAAATGAAGATACCAACTCTGGATCTAAACATATAATATCTAGAAAAACTCTTCCTAAAAAAATACTTAGACATAATATTTTCATTGTTTAAAAAATGGGAGAGGGTGATAAAATGAATAAGTTTCTAGAAGTGATAGTTATATAAATTTTAATAGAAAAACATTTTATAGATAATTTAGTTATAATTACAAAAATATCCATGTCGTGCATTAGATGGGCTTGAGTTAATGTATTTGGAACAAAATACAAGTTATCTTGAGTTCTATAAATACATTACTGACTATAGAAAAAAAATTATTTGGAATAAACTGAACTAGATAGGGAAAATTTTTATGTATTAAAATTTGTCAAGAAATTACTATTTGTGATAATTATACAACATTGTTCATTAGAAAATGTTTTCTTTAGATTTTATGGTACTTTTAGTAGATGGTCCAGTAAGAATAGTTACAGATAGTATACTTTTTTTTCAAAGTGAATGAAGTGAAAAAAAAGTTATAGGGTGAACAATTCTATATGTTTTTCAGAGATGAGATTCCATAAATAAAATCACTAATAAATTTTTCAATGTATAACATTGTAGTTATATGTAAAAAATAAAATACATTAAATAAATAATCTGTAATAAATATTTAAGTGTTTGAGGTTGTTATTTTAAACAATAAATATTGATCAGTTTTTGGTTTTATAAAATGTAATGGAAATAAAAAAGTGGAACACATATAAATCAAATAATTCGAGGATAGTGTTTTGAGTCAAGGAAATTTTTATGTGAAAAATTAATTATAATTCACAATAATGAATTTACCCATATTTTATTGGATCTTGTTTAAAAAATAGAGGCATGTAATATTTCTTGGATGGACTATTTTTATGATGTTTTAGATAGAAATGTTCTGTTATGAGATGAGTAATGGATGATGTTTTGAATTAATCATTAAGTATGTTTTTTATGGAAGTACATATGATGAATATTTTTACGAAATGTATTTTTAATGATTGATAAGAGGAAAAGCGATCAGATGGAGAATCCCTGGACAATTGGAAAGACCATTATTTTAACTGATAATGGTCAAAGAGAAGCTGAGGTTGAGATATTAGAAAAATGGATTGTGAAATATTTTTTCAAACCTTGACACTAGAAAAATATTTCACTAGAAAAATTATTGCTCTAAATGATAGAAAAGTTGAACTTTTTTTAGATTGAGTTTTATGATCTTTACAATAATATTTGTAAATCTCCTCAGAATGATAATGTTTTAGTGTGTTTGAGTGTTTTATCATCTATATTTAAATGAGTATGTTTTAATAGTTCATTAACCTGTGGTCTAAAAGATATTTGTTTTATTTTTTTTATCCAAAATAATTCTTTAATATTCATGATGATTTTAGAATAGTTGAGATTAATTAAAGTGACATAAAATTGTGTGAGAAATTAGGAATTGTGATTTCTAGTGAGTTAAAAAATAAGAATATATTTATTTTATTGATATTTAGGTACTACCTATATAAAGTGGTGAAAATTATATCCCATTTTTTAATATTTAGATATAAAAAAAGTGGTTACACTATAGAATTAGTTTTATAGGTGAGTTTTTAAATACATCAGTTTTAGGTAGTAGATTTCCAGAAAAATATTGTGTTTATATATTCGAGTAGTTTTTCTGTTCTGAGATCCATATAGAGAGATTGGAAAGAGTTTCCATTTAGAATCTTATAGAAAAATGGTTTTGTTAAGTAGTCAGACTTTAGGTTTGAAAAAGTAAATATTTTTTTGAGGCACACCAAATGTCCATTCACCATACATTTAACGTGAACACCTGAAAAATATAAGATTGAAATAGGAAACCTGAATTTTTTTAAATCATTTCTACTGTTGAGTTAAAAAATTTCAGATCTATTTTTTGTGTTTTAGTTTTGTAATAAAAACTTCTAAACTAATGTGAGTCATTATAATCATATATATATGAAGATATAAGGAGTTTAATGGGAGTCAGCTCAATGTTTTATTCATATATTTCTAATATTTAATTTCTATGGTCCAATGGGAGTTCCCACATCAAGGACTTGGGTTGTTAAAATATTATCAATATTTGTAAATATTGTATGCCTAATTTATTTTATCATTTTTTCATGCATGTAAAAATGTTATGAATTTTGTTAAAGTGATTAATTCTAACATGTTATAGGGGTAAATTTTTAAAAAATTAGAAATTTATGAATATTAAACCGCTGATTTAACACCACATTAATAGTGGTTCAAAGATCATTTGCAACATCAAATTTGATAAAATTACTTATTTTATAGTTAGGATTATATATAATAAAATAATTTTTTATATTGAAGAATAATGTAGAATATCTCATAATAATATCATAATTAAATATATAATCTAATATGTTATTATCATTATTCCATCAAAAATTTCCTTCTTTTATTCTATCATAATTAAATTACTCTATAAAATAACACGTTTCAATTTTTAATATATATATATAACTTATAAATTCCATAATTAATAATAAAAAGAGCATATAATTAATGTTCATGCTTAAAAAAGACTATTACACACTACTATTATAATACACCGACCCTAGTTATCTAGATCTGGTGCATTATTTTAATAAATTGGCCAGATTACAAGGAATAATGTCTGAAATTACTGACTGGTTTATCATTTTTAGAAAATATATTAGATATTTTATCTTTACGTTAAAATTTATATCATAAATTACAACTAATATAATCCTGTTATAATTACAATATTCCCCTAGATTAACATTGAATATAATTTATAAAACACTTCCTGGTATCCTGAGAAAATAAAATATAATAAAGGGGTGAGTTTAGATGCTCAATAAGGATAAAAAAATTATAGCCTAAGCTATCACAAATAAGCATAAACGTTTAAGGAATGGAATAAAAAAACACACAAGCCTCGTAAAACATTATCTTATGTATAATCTGGAAAGAATAAATCAAATAATAACATTTAAACATTCACTTGGATATTCTACTAGTTCAATAATAACATGTAAAATCAATAACAAAACTCATAACGAGGGAAATGCATAATACTGATATCTTAACCACTACATCAAGGCCATAGGCCAGGATCATACATGAAAATTCTAACAAGACATTGTTCCAGGAAACCAGTTTCTCTCAGGAGACCTACAAATGCATCAGTGGGCTATAGTGGGCCCTACCCGTCACATACTATTTCTAATGCATTCCTCATATGAAAAGGATGAAACATAACATAAACATTCATATTTAAAACTGGGAAATTAAATGTTAATCATGTATCCATAAACCATGAATGGTATAAAAATATAATATCCATTGTCAAACATGTCACAAAACCATCAAAAGAATATGTAAGATTGTATCATAATAAATCAACATAAAACAAGTATAGAATCGAATAAAGGATGTTGACAGAAATGAAAATAATTTATTTAAACACTTTGTTGAAAATATCCATTTTCTAACTTTAAATAATTTAAAATCTATGATATTTTAAAATAAAAAAAAATTATTTGAAAATAACCTTGTAATATTGTGATGAAATCATCAAAAAGGCCTGGTTACATAATGGTAGAAAATACATGCTCACACTGTATATGTTAAAAAACATTAATTCATTAATTTTTCAAAAAGTTCATAAAGTACCTCGTTCGGAAAATGACTGAAAGATTCAGTTCAAAAAAATTTATAAAAAGTAAAACATGGGTTAAAATGAATTTAAGAATCCATAGTATAATAGTAATATATTTTATGTAATTTTTTTAGAAACATAGAATTGGATGATAAATATATCATAGTAGAAACATACACATCAGCAACCTCGAATATTAAAGAGATTGTGAAATTAACCCTTTCCATAGGTCCGATAATATCTATATGTATCTGAAACTCATACATATTTTTTAAAATATCATTAACTTAGATCAAAATAAATTTAATATTTATGATATAATATATGATTATTTTACATCATTATATTACCCATTTTTTAACAATTCCATGTTAATGCAACATTTCGAGTAATAATTGCTTTGTTTATCGTACGTGTTTTGTCTTTTTATTCTTAATAATATTACATAGATAATGATTTAATTTCATAAATAATGTATGATATGATTTATATACAACATATATTCAAAATATTAATATATATAGTAGATATATATATGAAATTTAGTACACCATTCATGGAGACAGTAGGTCGTACATACAGTTGAACATTGTTTTTGTTTACTTATCATATTGAATGGAAGTAAATGAATGACATAAATGTATATAAATAAATAAAAACATATATATATATATATATATTATTCTAGTATGATTATTATTCCATATATTTCATAATTATATATAATATATATATTTTTATAACCATTCTTGGATGTGGAATGTGGAAGATGAGTCTAATCACGTCTTGGAGATGGTAAGTCTTATGTATGGACGAGAAAAAGAATCAATTCCTAAATTGATAAATGGTATGAATTAGATGGAATATAAAATTTAAAAGAAATAATTTTATATTATTTTTTTTATTGAATTCATTTAAATTCATCCTTATACCTGTCTAAATAATGTATAGATGAAAAATAGTTTACACCATGACGTGGAGATGGAATTTCGTACATACGCACGCGTGGTGACATTGATTTTCATAGGATTGGTAAAAGGAGGAATATTCTTGTCTGAGAATCATAACAACATTACAAAATATATTATATTCTAGAGTTATTATTTTATTATTGTAACAACTTTAGAATATGAAGCATAAGAAGAGAATAACATTGAAAGAAGGAATATAACTATTACCTCTTCTTCGGGTGTCTCCTTTTTATTTTCACAAACAGACATAGTAGTTTGGTTTATTCCAAAAGGAAGGACAATATGATATATTTAGGGAAGTTTGGGGGTGTTTTGGGCTGGGTTTGGCCAAGACAAAGCGATTTGGTGGTGTGAATAAAATAAAAAAAGAAGTTTCCTTTTATAGGAGAGGTGATGGATACTTTAGGAAAGTATTGAAATATGAACTTATTATAAATTGATATTCAATTTATAAAGGCTAAAACACTATTTATTTAGAATAAAATATAATTAGGGGTCTAAATACCCTCAATTAGAAGGTTTTAGACCATTTTAGGTCTTTAATTTAACTATATCTTTTGGATTTAACCCTTAGTAAAATTAGTTAACTCTTACCATTTCTTCATGAATTTGTATACTATATGGTTTATATAGTTTCAATAAAATGGAAAAATAACACCAAGTGGATTTTTAAAGAAAATTTTAACACCATCTAATTTAGTTGGACGAATATTATATTTTTATGACTATTATATCATTTAATAAAATATTTATAAAAAAATCATTTATGTCAATTTTGACACTATTTTGTAATTGATTTTTGATAGATTCATAAAAACATGATTCATTAGAAAATAAAAAATTAACGCATCCATAACATGGAAATTTTATCCAAAAAATTAATGGATGGCATCAAAAAGATCAATTTACAATTATTTTAATAATTATAATATCATTTATTTCAATCATTCATTAGTAAGGTAATCAATGCATCATTGTTGTGTCATAAATAAATTTATTTATTTAATGTCTAAAAATAAAAAATAAAACCAAATGATATATGAAATATTATTAACTATATTATGACTATTTATAGTCAATGATATCATTTATATAAACCAAATGACTTTTTTTTAGTTAGGAGATACATGTTTATTTTATATTCCCTTTTCATTAAATTAAACATTATAAGAGGACATTACTACACCCATGTGGCTCCATGGGGTACTAAAATAGACATAAGGATGCTAATGGTCTTCCATATATCATAATATAGGATTAATACAAATGGTAGGGTAGTTTTATATTATTATAATAGTATTTTTACCCTTATTTTTCTGATTTACCCTTTAACGATGGTAAATAAAATAAATACTGAAGTTACTATTCATAATGTCTAAAAAATCAAAGGTAACTATTTACACAATTTAGAATTTCTAATTCAAAATATGTAATCCATTTTTCCCAATTCGAAATAGGTAATTGGAAAAATTAATTTAAAATTAATTCCTATTGTCAAAACCAGAAAGTTGGGTTTTAGGATATAAAAACTATCGAAAGATTGACATATTTTTATGTCCAATTTCAATGTGAAATTATTTAAAATTAGAAAAATTAGATTAAATAATAAAAAATTAATCATATTCCACTTTAAAACCAATTAAAACGAAAATATTACAATATATATAAATTAGTTGAATATGGAGTTTTGAATTATAATGCACTGTTCCCCACTATACATTTAAATTTGGATTTGATCAGAAAAATACCAAACATATATCCAAACTAAAATTGTATGCCCTTCTTATAATAAATAATTTCATTTATTCAAATTTAATATATATATTTTTGAAATATTTTATTTAATAAGGGTTCAATATTAAAAGGTGGAAGTCAACATTGTTGAAAAACACTTCTTCTATCTGAAAAATTAAATTTGTACTTATATAATGTCTAAGAAACACAGAAGATAAATTTTAAAATTATATGAAATATATATAAAATTTAAACATTGGTTTATATTATTCATAACAACTTTTTGAATGGTAATTTTGATTGTTCATGGTGCTCTCAAACATGGTTTTGTGTGTAGCTCAAGATAAGATGATGTTGTTTGTAGATCAAGCTTATCTTGGTGAAGATTACAACAATATCTATTGAATTTACTTAAATAGAGATATAAAATGTAATCTTGGGTTGTTACATTATCCCCTCCTTCAAAAAATTTCATCTTTACAATTTTAAACATGCAAATAGATATCTATGGTTTTGATTTTTGAAAATATATTTATTGAAATCCCACATTGAAAAGATTTATTAATGATTCATCCATTTTTAAATAAATAAAGGGAAGTATGAATGTCACCAGAGATTACATATACTAGGATTACATGTATGAAAATATGGATATGGAAGAAAAAAAATGATCATGTTCTGATGGAGAGGGATAGGGAACATGATTAGAAAAAGGTTAACTACCATAAAGGTATAAATATGTGATGTTCCATGAATCCATTAGATTCATCAGAAAAGAATGTACTAGGAAAATATTTTTGGTTTCCAATATCCTTTCTCTGAATTTGACGAACAATAGAAGAAATACATTCTTGATTTTATTAAAATATCACCATTGTTCATGCCTTGAATAATTTCTACATTCTCTCTTCTTCAAAGAAATGTTGTTGAATTTGTCATTCCTAAAGTGTTGAAAGATCATGTGATGAAAAAATCGAATGATAGGTCATTCTATCTGTCTCAAAAAAATAAATTTAGCACATTTTATCACATATTCATAATTCCACCTATAGTTATATAATACATTAATCTATCACACATCAACCAGAGTATAACTTATACCATCAATAAATGGATAACCTTATAATCCATCCAAAAATAGAAAATCTAAAACTATAGAAAGAGGTGAGACAAATCAGATTAGTATTTATCTCTCATAACTCATATAGATTTTCTTTGTTTTCATATTCCAAACATGTTAACACCTTCATCATTTATTTTCTTGAGTCATGGTAACCACCTGAATTATTTGAAATCCTCATTGAAAACATACATTTTTCCGTGTTCGAAAACATAGTGGATTATTACACAAGTCCTAAAAATTTGTGTACTTCCTCCATGATAGTAAAACCGTATTTTTGAAAAATCCATAAATAGATCTCAAGAAAATAACCTTATACAATTTACTTATTCAAATCAAATACATGTTTATCCAAACATCATCATCTTAACATAAAGAACATATTAGGGGTTTTTTACCTTAATAATATGTTCTCCAAATATTATCTTACACTTAAATAAATTTTCTTGTCCATTATAACCATTCAACATATTCTTGAAAATCCTTTTAAAAAATATAAAATAAATACCCCATATATAATACAATATTAATAATTTTGGGATCCAAATACATAAATACTTCAATCCTTCCAATTTAATTTTTTGGAGGAATAAGTCCTTCCTTGGTTTAGAAATATATTTTTTTTGTCTGCGAATTGAATTGTGTAATTCCATTGATTTTCATAGATTATAAATTTAAATCCATAAAAATTGATCACTCCATGACCCTTTTCCCCACAGGGAAAACATATTCCACTCCATTTGAGGTATTCCTCCGGGTTCTTATTCTCTTCATCTTTACATGTATGAATCTCAATATTAATTCTTCTACAATTAATAAAATTTTAACATTTATAAACATTAATCTTCCGCTTACATAAAGTGGTAGGAAAGTCATAAAAGATCAAAATTTTTATCATATATCATCGTAACTGATTCAGTATAATCACAATATCATTCTCTCTAGTCATTATCCATTTTTTACTCAAAATCACAATAAATTCCATCAAACTCAATATTAATCCAATTCATTATGGTTTCCTCTATTAACTAAAACCAAGGATAACTTATTGAGAAACATATCCCATTAAGGAAAACCACATAATCAAGGGATGGAAAATTTGATATATTACATCTTCTGTTTTATTCTAGGTTAACCATGATAATTACCAAAATTATAGGGGGTTCTTCAATACTTATCCTCAAATTTTATCTTAGGTTTATGATGGCTAATCTATTCTTTATAAATATATTTACAAGTTTGTTCCTAAAATTAGTATAATTACAACTATAACGCACCGACCCTAGTTAGACAGATCTAGGGAAATATTTTAATACATTGGCATTATTACTAGAAATTAAGTCCCAAAGGACTGATCAGTTTAGAAGTCTTGGAAAATAGATTACATATATGAAATGTACATTAAAATTTCTAAAATAAATTAAAAAATATAATTCATTGAGGTTGAAATTATTCCCATAGAATAACAATTAATATCATTCATAAAACACTAAATTGAATCCTGGGAAAATAAAACATTTGAAATGGGTGAGATCAGATGCTTGGTAGGGATACAAAATATAGCAGACACTATCACAAATAAGCACAAACATTAAAGGAAAGGTACTAAAATAAAACACATGACTTTTAAAACATTAACATAAACATAATATAGAAATAATAAGTCAAATAATTCCATTTAAACACTCACATGGATATTATACTGTTTTAATAATCACACATGAAATCAATAATAAATCTCATAATGAGTGTAATGCATAATCTCAAATATCTTAAACGCTACGTCAAGGCCTCGTGCCAAGACCATACAAAAATATTATATCAAGTCCTTGTTCCAAGACCCTAGTTTCTCTCGTTATACCTATTTGATGCATTTAGGGGCTATATAGGGACCCTACCATCACTTTCTATGTCTAATGCATTCCACATATGAAAAGGGTGAAACATAACATAAACATTCGTATTTAAAACTAACATACGAAATGTTAATACGTTAACCATAAACCATGAATGGTATAATAATAGAATATATGCAGATATATATATATAAATAAACTTCAATATAATATGGAATATTTTATCATAACAAATAAACCTCAAACAAGCATAATATCAAACATAAGATATTGACATGGATGAAAATAATTCATTAAAACTCTTTGAGGGAAATATACATTTTTTACTTTAAATCATTTGAAAGATGTGTAAATTTAAAATATTTTTTTTTTGAAAATGAACATGTATGATTATAAGAAATTATTCAAATATTCTAGGTGACATGATGGATGAAAATAGTCTCTCATGCCGAATAAGTTAAAACACATTCTTTCTTAAATTTGTCAAAAAGTTCATAAAGTACCTCATTTGGAAAATGAACAATTGATTCCATTAAAAACATTTAATAAAAAGTAAAACATGGGTAAAAAGGACATTATATGTCTATTTAATAAAAGTAAATCATTTTTTCAAAGAATTTTTAGAAACATGGACGTGGATGATAAATATTCCGTAGTTGATACTTACGCATCAACAACCTCGAATAATAATGAGATTATGAAATTAACCCTTACCTTAAGTCTCATCTCTCCGTACATGTAAAAACTAATGTATAATGTTTTTAGACATATTATTTACTTAAATATGAATCAAAATAATAATCATGATATCATAAATGATTCTTTTAGGACTTTATATTAACAGTTTATTGACAATTGTAGGTTAATAAAACTTTTCGGGTAATAATTACTTTGTTTATCGTACATGCCTTTACTTTTTATTCTTGATCATAATACATATATCATTATTAATTACTTCCTGAATGTATAAAATTATTTATATATTATATATATTCATAATATAAATATATATATTAGATAGATATATTGAATGGAATACACTATTCCTGGAGAGGGTAGGCCGTAGATATGCATGAAGCCTGTTTGTGTTTTTTATCGTATTGAATAGAAGTATGTGAATGATATATATATTATTAAATTATCTTTATTATGTTATATATTTTATAATTATTCATAATATATATTTATTTATAATCATTTTTTGATTTTTATTGGGGAAGATGAGTCTAATTGCATCTTGGAAACGGTAAGTCATATGTAGGCACGAGCGACAATATCATTTCATTAATGGTTAAGTGGTATGAAATTGAATGAAATGTGAATTTTAAATGAAATGATATCAATTTATATTTATTATTTAGGTCATTTATATTCATCATTACCCCACATAAATAATAAAGTATAGATGAAAAAAAGTTTGCAACACGACGTGGAGATGGTAAGCTGTACGTACGTACGCATGGTGATATAGTTTCTCATAAGATGTGTAAAAGTAGGAATATGGTTTTCCCATAATAATAAAAACCTATAATCATAAATTATATTCTGGAGTTATTATTTTATTAGTGTAAAAAATTAGGATGAGGATGTTGAAGAAGAAAATAACTTTGAAAGAAGGAATAAAACTACTACCTCTCCTTGGGATGTCTCCTATTAATTTGCCCAAAACAACTTCTTAAGATGGTTTCGTGCCCAGATGTGGACTCAAGGATGATGTGAGTGATGTTTATATGAATTCTGGGAAGGTTTTGACCGATCCAAAGAGCATTGGAGGTGTGAATAAAAGATAAGGAGCACTACCCTTTTACAGGAGAGTCGATGGATACACTTTGAAAGTATTGAAATATTAATTTTTTATAAATTGATTTTCTATTTATAATGGATAAAAAGTTATTTATTTAGAGTATAAGATGATTATTTATCTAAATCTTCTCCAACAATAGGTTTTAGAAAATTTTTGGTCATTAATTTTACCTTATCTTTTGGCTTTAACCCATAGTTAAATAAGATAACTCTTACCATGTCTTCTTATATTTTTATACTATATGGTTAATATATTTACTATAAAATGACTAGAGAACCCCAAATCTGTCATTAATGAAATTTTTAACACTATATATGTCATTTGGACTAATATAATATTTTTATGATGATTATATCAATAAATAAAATGGTTTTTGTTTTAATAATTCATTTATGTCAATTTTGACACAATTTTGTAATTGATTTTTTATAGTCATAAAAAATTCATTAGTATGAAAAAAAGCATTAAATCATCCCAAAAATTTAAATTGTATCCAAATCAATAATGTATAGATTAAAAATCCCAAATTACATTTATTATAATAATATTAATATCAAATATTTTAATCATTCATTAATAAGGAAATCACCGCGACCTCATTGGGTCATTAATACTTTTATTTATTTAATGACTAAAAATAATAAATAAAATAACATGATGTACGAAATAATTTTATATTTCCAATTACTATTAATAGGTGAAGATATAATTTATATTAAAAAAATTAAAATTGTCTTAGTTAAGAGATACGCGTTCATGTTATACTTCCCTTTTCTTTAAATTAAACATTTTAAAAAGTCATTATCAAACCCATGAGGCTCCATGTTGACCTAAAATAGACATAAGGATTCTCATTTTCAGAAATATATAATCAAATAGGATTAAGAAACGTTATATGGTTGTTTTAAATTATTGTAATATTATTTTTATATCCTTATTTACTAGATTTACCCTTCAACTAGGGTAAATTAAAATATTTACTAAAGTTACTGTTCATATTGTATAAAAATAAATGTTACCTATATACAAAATTTAGAACTTTTGATTCCAAATATCAAATCTATATTTCCAAATTAAAAACATAGAATTTAAATAAATTAATTTAAAATTATTTTACGTTTTCAAAAATAAAAAGTGAGTTTTTAAGAATTAAAACTATTAAAAGATTGGCAGATGTTTATATCCAATTTCAATTTGAAATTACTAAAAATAGAAAAAAATTGGATAAATTATTAAAATATAATCCAATTAAACTTTAAAAATAATTAAAAAGAAAATATAACTAAATTTATCAATTATATGATAGGTCAGGTTTAAATTAAAATGCAGTATTTCCCACTATTCATTAAAATATGGATTTTATCAGAAAGATACTAAAATTTATCCAAACTATATTTTTATATCCCAGTTATAAATATGAATTTTACTTCAAAAATTTAATATTTAAATGTTTTGAATATTTTATTTACAAATGTTTCTCCATTAAAAGGCGTAAAACTGTATTTTTTGATAAATAATTATTTTATCTGAAAATTTAAATTCGTCCTTATATTTTCTCTAAGAATCAAATAAGATAAATTTTAAAATTATATGGGATACATATGAAATTAAAAATTTCTTTAATACTATTAATAGAATCTTTTTAAACTAATTTTTTGATAGGTCATGGTGCATTCGAACTCGGTGTTGTGTATAGCGCAAACTAAGACAGTGTTGTATATAACACAATCTTATCTTGGTGGAGCGTACAACACAGGTTATTGAATTTCTTTAAAAGTAAACATACCATGGAATCTTGGGGTGTTACAACTATGTTCTAATAATACACTGGTATTTCATAATGATGATTTAAAGATAACGATAATTATAAAATTATCATTCCTCTTAATATTACTTCGGAAAGATTATTTTTCTCCATATTTTCATGAATTTTACCATATTTACATTTGTTAAATCATAAAAATATGAAAAAACATGATAATATATCAATGTAATAAGAGATTATATTTTTGTATTTTATATGTATCAATAGTGAAATTAACCTATGTTTTTCATAAATATCCTATACTACTCATAGTAATTCCTTTAATGAAACTCTCTCATAATTCTTGTAACATATCATTATATTATACTACTGTCTTACCCATGAAATGATTATACCATAATCCGACTAGTTTCCCACTCATCCATCTAACAATATGAAGACTCCCATTTCTAAAATTTTATTACCAACTAAATCACAAAGTAGTAAAATTATAATTCATCATCTTTAAAAAAATATATAATAAATTTTTTGATAAAAAATATATTCCATAAAATTATTATAAAATTAAATCATAAAATATTCATAAAAACCCAATACTCTAAAAATCACTCATGTAAACCATTACAAAGCACTGTAGTGGATGAATCTTAATAATACACAGACCATCTAAAAATTTCATACTTAGTAATTACAAAAAAATAATAATTATATTTTAAAAGATGAAGATAAAAGATGAAATTTTAGTATCCATATAAATTTTATGTCCATAATTACAATCATAATAATAATTTATGTGTTAAACCAATAAAAGATAAAGTAATTAAAAAAATTATGGCAACATTATAGTCATGGAATAACATTATAATGCCCTCTCCTCCATACTTCCATGAAACCATTGTAATGAAACCAATTTAATAACCCATATTGATATAAACTTATCCATATGATACCTAAAAAATCAGGATGATAAAAAAATTATTATTTATCCTCTTGATCATACTCACCCCATTTGATCACATAAAATTCCTTATGAGAATAATTCCTTAACTATTAAAAATAAATGACATTTTAACTCACTGAATCCATAGAGTCGGTTCCAAATGATAAGTTGCATCACCAATTCTACTCAACACCTTAAAAATACAATGAATAAAAATAATAACTTTTTTTCTATTCTCAAGAACATGATACTCATGAATCAAGAAAACGCTTGAGTAAAAATAATCAGAAACCATACATTCTAAAGTTATAATCCTATGATTAGTAAAAGAATTCTTCCTACATTAGATTATTATTAAATATTTTATACTCTATTTCACTTTCCCCATAATATAATATACAAACTCATTCTTAACAATCATTCTATTCTAATTAACTATCCACCACAATATAGAATAATATTGAAACTAACTCATTTCTTCATATTATGTATCTAATATGTTGATGTTACTTTTTTTTATAATAATCATCAACCAATGGTTAATGAACAATCAATGAGATTCCATATTCCAAAAAATGATCCACAAAATGTTATCAATAGTCTAAATCAATATCTCAATCTAACAACCTCTAGATGGTGATTATACACAACTAGAAACAAGAACAATATTAAAATGCACTTCATATATATGATATAAATTTATCATTATTATTATGTAATATAATTAAATTTATCTAATGAATAATTAATTTTGTTTATATATAACGTTGTTAAGGATTCCAAAAAACTAGTATCCATAATAGGTAATGAATGTTCTAAATTCATATGACAACCAATAAGACACAAAAATAAGTTTACATGATTTAACATGTTATGTACCAACTATACTTGATCCCTTATCTAGTAAGTAGTATTGTTCGGAGTGAACCATGAATACCTCCTCTAATAATACATTTGTTGGTGACTAGCAATGAGGATCTATAATGAAAAAAATGAGAGGTATTTTCTTATTTATTCCAAATAAAATGAAAAACCCGCTAATGAAAACTAACACTATATATCAAACCATCCTAAAATCCCATATATAAAAATATATTAAATTTCATAAGAATGAATAGAATAGAATATATCTATGATCAATAATAAAAAATAAAAGATTCCCAAAATTATAAAACAATGATACACAAAAAAAATTTAATAACCATGTAACAACCTAGTAATATCTAACCCATTTTCTAAATCCTTACTATAAATAAATAAAATAATTATATAAAAGTAAGATTGGTATAGAATTATAATAAATAGGTTCCTATATAGAAACATTTATGTCGAGGTGTGAGAAGAATATTGAAGCCTCATTGAATAAATAATAAAGATGTCACATTATCTGTATTTATGGTTATTATAATACATTCTCACTATAGGGTTCCTCACAAAATATACATAAATTATAGGTATAGTAAACATCAAATAATAACAAAAGTGATACTCAAAAACAACTTCTGCATAGATATTTTCATCCCTATATCCTAACTAGAAAAATCATGGTGCTCTCATCCAAATACCATAGCCGCATACAAAAAACTCATACCTTATCCATATACCATAACCAAATTCCATAACTGTATCCAAAAAATGCAATATATATTGGTATATTCTTATATTATTGGATGAGTGGCATATTATAAGTCGTTATCCTACTATGTTTACCACAAATATGATGGAGAGGGTATATGAGTTACCCAAAACCTCATATAGAAATCATTTATGTCACTAATCCTAGGAAGGGTCTATGATAAATATCATAAAATATTTAGAAATTTATAATATAAATCATAACAAAAATATAGTGGTTGATCTTATAGGTCCAAAAAAATCAGAATGTTTAATGTGGTATACAATATAAAATTGTTCATACCACCCTTAACCATACCAAAAGATACTAAAAACCCAAATAATATGTTAACAATTCTTTTAGAACATTAATCACTTCTAAATAATTTTTTATTTTACATCAAAATTTAAAAAAAAATCATTGTAAATTTAGTTCATAATAATATTATCATTTATTATATATATTAACTAATTTAGACATAATAATCATTATTTAAATTAATTTCCTATTTCTATAAAATTCTCAATTTCATTTCCATTCACCAAATTCCAGAAATAATTTATCATTTTTAATTTAATAAATTTTCCAATTTCATATTATTTTATAGAACGCACATACTATGCCATATTTTTTTCTATTTATTATTTAATTTATATAATATATATATATATATATATCAAAGGAAAACTATAACATCCAAACTAAAAAAACCTCACAATTGAACCTTGTAAAAAAATTATAGGAAATACTCATCCAAAACCACATAAAAATAAAATATTTATAGACTAACATTGTATTTAAAAATAATCCTTTTATGATAATAACTTACAACATGTCAAATATATAAAAGAGTTAAAAAAATATGTCATATATAATATCACCAAGTAATACCATAGCACGCTAAATTCATATTATTAATAATAATTAAAACATAAATTTCTTAACCAATCCCTTTAATTGAGGCTCAAACCATCACACCTCAATAGAAAATTATTAAAATTAATAATATAACCTTGATTTCCAAAGAAAATCCTATGAATATATAATCTAGAAACCACACATCAGTAGTTATTTATAATAAAACCTCAATAAAAACTCAAAGAATTAAAGAAATAATATTAAGAAGTTAGATGAAAATTACCATTGAAATATTTATACTCAAATTATTATGAATGAATCACATGAATTTGAGAATGCAAGGATCTACCTTGTCTAAAATAACAACCAAAAGGGAGTTCATAATTGTTTAGGGCCATGAGGAATGCGATTAAATTTAATAAGACAATAAACAGAAAAACAAAATTGTAGTAAGATTCATATAGAACAATCCTTCTATGGTGCAATAAACCACATTATTGTATGGTTCAATTAAATTTTAAATTAAAAACCCGATGACTTAAAAATAAAACTCTATAAATTTTATATGAATGTTTCCTTACATAAACTTGTATTTTTACAAAACCATACCATCACCATGATTCCATTACATGTTTTCTATAGCCCCACCCTTACTCTAAAATTTTAATGTAGAACCATAGTGTATTTTCCATAAATATATTTATTTTTAAACTATAATTTGGGTTTTCTCCCCCTTTTAGTTAGAGAAATTAGAAAATTAAATTCTATAGACATATAATCAAAAATTATTATTTTAACAAATAAAATTGCATTATAAAAAATGGATATTTTCTTGTTTACAATAACCCAGGATATCCTTCAACGGATCACTAACATAATTAACAAATTTTTCAGTACTCTAATATGATCCATATATGATTATTCACAACTTCTACAAAACATTAAAAATGTTGGGTAAAAATATCATCAGATTTATTTTCTATTGTTTAGATTTAATTAAATGAAATATAGAATATGGATTAAAACATTTTAAATCATATTTTCTTTGGAAATCAGTGAGACATAATCCTTAGAATACTCCATAAGCTTAGGAATGATCACTCATAATCTGAAATATAGTGTCAAGATAACGTACCAAAAAATTATTTAGAGAACAATATATGATTTAATATCATAGTATTTAATGATACTAAGTTTAAGAAACAAATGTAACCATTATATCTAAGAATAGTTTTCTTTTAGATATGATAATGGGAGAAAATGATCCACTCCATATAAGTATAGAAAATTTCTCCTAAAGTATGGAGAAAGAAACATAATTCATATATATCATGTGTCAAGGAAAATAAATTTATAGGGAGAATAATCCTTGAATTGGATGAAGGTTATATTTATACTGATTTTGATATTACAATACCCATAGAGGTAGATAATTTCTCAAAGACCCTCGCTAGTTATAGGAATAGTACTAGAGGAGGAGATGATATCAAGGTTGTAACTGACCTTTTTCGAGATATAAATAATTCCATTGATGACTATAAAAATGATAAACTTAGAGAAGCTCCTAGTGAGGAAGGGTTTTGGGATGATGTCAACAAACTAAATCAAGATATCACTCAAGGTCTGCATGGTTTTCTAGTATGTTTCTATTTAGATAAATGGAATATTATAAATAAGGGTATATCTGAATCAATAATTTATTATTTTTAATTTATCATACTACATAGAGGAATGAAAGTTACTACCCTTGTTCTACTTTCATATTATTTTAATCATTGATCCATTAATTAATTTTAATTTATCAGTATGTCCAACTTCTCATACAAAATACAAGAGACACTTATCAAGAATGTTTTACTCTCTTCCTTTTTGACATTTCCTCTAGGTATAATTATCATTAATATAATTATTCTGGTTTCTATTGGTTTTCCCCATGAATTAATGCATGATATCAATAAGAGAGTTATGGGGTATAACATCATGGTTAAATTATCTATGTTGAAATCATATTGTTGAATAAATTAGAGTTTCATCATCAGCGTAATGTGCTAATTTTATTTTTTAAGTGGTTTTGTGGCCTATATTATCACTATTCCTATCCACCCTAGTTTTCTCTAGAAAAAAGGGAAATAATATTCACTTTTTTATATTCATATGAGGCCTTTACCAAGGTAACTCTATTATATGTACATTATTTATCCTAAAAAATTAAATTATGAATAGGATAACACCCCATTAAATCTTATCACTCATCATAATCATATTCAAATGAATGTAAAAATATTGAGTTGTATCCCTTTTATTTTTTTTCAAATTACATTATCTTTCTCATTAATAGAAGGCATAATTTTATCATATGTTTCTATGTGCTATTAATATTAGAGTATTCAAAGAGGTAAGCTGGTTAGAATATCCAAAGCGAGTGTCAAAATTTCTACTATATTCTTTATTAAGAGATAAAAATTGTTTTATAATGGGATTGTATTCTATATTATTATATTCCCCATGTTATGTCATAGTAAACTACATTAAAAATGTACAGTTAATATTTACCATTTGGACTACAAAGTTTTAAGAATAACCTATGAGACAAACAAATTGAAAATATATCTTCTATATTACAAGACTGGAATAAAACCTAATGATTATTTTTTTCCCAGTGATTAGTATTCATTTATGAGCAATTACTAGAGTTACTATAGTATTCACTAAGATTTATTGAAAATATTGTTAACTCTTCTATTTGGGATTCACATTGTTCTGGAAGGGTTCACTGTGTGAGCTCCAACTAATCAAAAAACCTTTCAATGAATAAGTAATTTTCTAAAAAAACTCAATCAATCTATATTTTTCAATTATTATTGGGACATCATTGAGGGTGGTGGTCATTATTAGTGTAGTGCATTATTAATGTGTATAAAAATATTTTGGATTTAATATTATCATATAAAATTTTTAGTAGATTCATTATGGGGGAACCTCCAAGATCCTTATCACATCCTACCCAGTCACTATCCTCAAAAAAATTTAAGAGGGGAGGTTAGTTTTGGAAATTATACTTTTTAGGGATTCCCTAATACTCCCCCCATTGAACTAATACTGAGATTGCATTCAATAAGGCTATAGAGTTATATAGGCTTATCAACATGGTCATCAATGATGAATAAAAATTTCTCTATAAATTAAATCAATTATAATAAGAGATATACCACTTCTTTCATCCTTGATCAATAATGACAATTTCACTTGAAATATTCTACATGTTCATCTATGCATCACACTGATAATTTTTAATATATTTTTCTCGAAATTAATATGATGTTTAACATCATATTTCACACACACAACCAAACTAAAATGAGCCACAACATAATAGAAGAATATTTAAATAAAAATTAAATAATAATAAAACATTTATTAAATAAAAATTATTATTATAAAATGTAATTGAAAAAATGGGATTAAGAATAATCATTGTTTTAAAATGGGAACATTTCAATAATAACACACATATATATATATATATATTATATTTTCGCTCAAAATAATAATTAATATATTTTATAATATTAATTTCATAAAATTAACTTCATGTTTTTAATTAAAATTTTTAATGTTTTCTTTTGGTGAATATTTTGATTTTTCCTAAACAATTTACTTTTAGGTGAATAGTGAAAAAATAAAATTTTTACTAATATTTAAATATTTATTACTTTTTCAATAAATAAAAAGTAACAATAAATTTATAAAACAATTTAATCAATGAAATATTTATTGGAGGGGTAAAATTTTTAATTTTAAAATATTATGTCGAACATAGAAAATCAATCACCAACATTATAGAACATTAGTTATATTTTTAGTATACAAAAAAAAGTTATTGGTCTTCTATTTTAATTATATTTTCTTACTATGAAAATGAATTTTTCTTGATTTTAAATAGATAAAAGACTTATTTTTTTTATAATTAATCCTTTTATATCATTAAATTCACAAACATATATAATTTCCTACTACACATAATTTTTATGAATAAAAGAAACTTTTTCAATAAATAGTTTATACATGTTATGTGTGGTAATCATAAAACTTGAATCTCTAACCATTAGAAATTTTATAGTAAAAAATAATTTCATAATATAATTAATCATGTTCAAATTAGGTGATAAGATTAATTTTAATTGGTTTATTAATACTAATTACCTAGGTTAAAATATTTTTACCAAGGAACAAGTAAGAATGTTAAAAATAGTACTACTAAGTATAAAAGACATAAAATAGATAAAAAACCAGAAATAAATACATCATTATGAAATGTGGATAATGAAAACATTCTATCCATAATTATTTTAATCTTTTGGATCATGAGACTATTGAATAGAGACATGCCCTTATTAAAATGTAATATGTACTTCAAAAATTAACCTTCTATTCACTTATAAATGGGTAAAAATTCCACCACATCATAAAACACATATTACCTAGAATTAGCTTCTCAAGATATTCTATATTTATCATAAAAAAATTTCCTTCTATTTTTATTATCCTGTTTTCTATTTTAGTTAGCCTATGCACTCCATCTAAGAGCGGATTTCCATGAGAAATATCAAGTTATCAAAATGTGTATTTTTTACTAGTTTATCTTTTCTTCAAAAGATAATTTGTAAAATAAATTATAAACATCCAAATATAATGAAATTATTATTATTATTATTTTAGTTAAAATGAATTATTTTAATGGATAAACCATTATTAAATCCTTTACATGAACTACAAAAAACAAATCAACCTGGATTATGTGTATATGCATACCACCTCCTCTATAGAGCGATGTGGTGTATTTTTCATCAACTCCTATAATTTCAGAAAAAAGATATATATGATCTATCAATATTTTTACAATGTCCCAATTGTGAATCTAAAATTCAAATTCATTTTAAACCTTTATTCCATCCCATTCATCGAGAAATAGAAACATTAATCATGCATTGGTGAAAACCACCACCTCTATGAATGATAGATTTCAATTGTCACCACCACCCATCGTTTTTGGTCATATTTTTTTAAATTATGATATAATATATTTATCAACTTTTTAATCTAAATTATATTTTATATTACCATTATATAAAATAATTTTTTACTTATTAAATGATTATAACATGCCCTTTTTCGGGTCAGTTTTACCAAATATGTTAATGATGTTATAAAATTTATATAATGAATGATTAAGGAATATTATATCATGATTATATTATTTAATAATAACGTTTTTCTGTTTTTTTAATTATTATTTAAATAAATTATTTATATTTATTTCATTTATTAATATATCCCCTTTCAATAATGAAACACATTGGCACAAGTTCTTTGCAATTTCCATTTTCACATAACATTAAAATTTCATTCACTAAATAATAATAGAATATTATGAATCATTTAACCCCTTGGATTCTAGTAACATGGGTAATCTTGTAATGATGGTATTTTTTAATATCTAATAAAGGGAAACACCATTATGAATAAAGTTCCATATAAATAATCTAATGTAATATCATATTATTATGAAAATAAAATCCAAAAAGAAAATATAATTATAATAAATTATTATAAGTGAAGTTTATAAAAGGATATAGTTATGAATATGGTTCTATATATGGTGATTAAGATATATTCTTTTGTTATATATGTTTCTAGATCTTTCTGAACTATGTGGCATAAAAGGTAATGGTTATTTGATAATATTTTAAATACCATGAGACATGTTTGATATTTTTCAACATGATTCATTTTATATTGTATAATAAATTACCAATTTCCTTAAAATATAATTAATATCTCCCATTTCATTATATTTTAAAATTTATTTCATATTAAAACTTTTATGTTATTTTGATTCATACATTAACACAGCTGTACTATTTTTATATCAATTTGGACTCACTAATATAAGATTCATAATCACAATCTTTTTAATTATATTGTGTATATAATTGAAATGGATTTAATTTATCACAATTTTTCATCAAACCATAGGGATTAAAAAATCCATCTCATTTTATTTACTTTTTTTGTATTCAATCCCAATTTTTATGATGATTTATGGTATTTTGTTAACTTAATTCATTTTCATTAAGTTACAATTATTATTCTTGAACATATTTCATATAATTTTTCTAAATAGCGATCTTTGACTCTATTATGTGTTATTTTCACTTTTTATTTTCAAGATTTACATTTCTACCACATAAACCCCTTTCTAAATGTATATTTATTCCTAAATTTAGTTTTTAGGGGATTTGGTTAACTCACCTTTATTTTCTTTTGAGTTATAACTTCATTCATTGTGAAAAATTCTTGTATGTCTGATTAAATCTTCAATTTCCTATTTGATTTTAAATTTCATATTTTCTATATGGTTAAAATATTGCTTTCAACTCAAATATTCCTTCTCGATGAATTTATTTCTAATGAATGAAAAATATATTTATGAAGAAAAATATAATCACCATTAATGATGACTTTCCCCTATTTACACATTCATAATACAAAAAAATTATTTTCAATTCATATTTTCAAATAAAAATATGTATTTGCTCATATAATCTTAATATTTTTCATTATAAAATTTCACTGGAAATTATAACATCAATTATCTTATGATGTGGGATTTCAAAAATGGTATTTCAAAATAAAACAATATATTTATTTAATCAAAATAAAATGTTTTATCTTCCACCCAAAAATTTAGTTATAAATCCATTGTGTATTTTCAAATTTATTGTTTTGATGAATATTTTTAAATTAATTTTTATATGATTTTTACATAACCATTGTAAAATAACTATTCAATGTGATTGTATCATTTTACTTTATGTCAATGTATTTTTTCTTCAAAAAAAAACTTTTTATGAATTATCTTCCATTAACTCATGATATCTAAAATATTTATTTACATTGAAATTATTTTTCATGAATCCCACTCTAAAAACTCTTAAAAAATGAAATTTTTGGGTAGTTAATTTATTTGTATCAAGCATTTAAATTATTTAGGTCAATTATGATGATACCTTCACGAAATGTTATGAAACCCATTTATGATTCACCAAGTCCAAAATGATGTGAAAAATATTGTTTTAAAGTTGAAAAAATATTCATGGATGATTTATTAGTGGAGTCCAATTTCTTCATTTTCTACATTGGAATTATTTATATCTTTTTATCTCAATAGGGTAAATGATATGATTATCTAAATTGTAATGGTACAATTAATGATTATCCCAATCCAATGGGAACACATGAGGATTAAAAAACTAAGAATGGTACACATGTGGATTTTCCATTGTCTATAAATGTTACTAGTGTGGAAAACCCATGACCAAGGGTACAAAATTGGCGGGCCCTTGATCAAGTGTTCATGGGTGGTAAGCCTACACAAAATGGTATATGGGTATTAATCCCAATACCTAGTAAGTATATTGGCAGTTAGACAAATCCTAGTATATTTTGTATGTTCTTGATGATATCCTTGACATATGTTTTAAGGATTATGTTTATGCCATAATCTTATAAGATAATCTTATGCCCATGATTATTACCCTTGGAAAATTTTTATTATACCATGATTCAAAACCCTTTTTGTGGGTATATTTTTATTCATTTGAGATCATATATACATATACCATGACCTAGGGAAATAAATTATTGTTCTATGTTTCGTTTAGTATGATATTTATCCCCTAATAATGACTTATATTATGGTTATAATATTAACCTTGATGACATATTGAGGATTTTTTTACTTATTAATAATTTGACCTCACCCCTTTACAATGTATTCGTTCCCTAGATTATGGAGGCAAGTGAAGACTATCAGAAGTATATAAGGGATCCTAGTGTGTTTTAGTAATGAAGAAATGTACACATCTCATTTTAAAATATATTTGATATGTAACTAATCCTAAAAGACACAATGACTTATTTTATTGAGATTTTGAGATGATTTATAAGATGTAAAGCTTATATTATTGTAATATTGTAAAATGAGTATTTATTTATCCAATTTCATATCAAATATTATCATAAACCAGCCCGAGTCGACCCTGAACCAATAACCTAGGCCAGCCCGCAAAAAGTCCCAAGAGGCATTTCCGGTCCTCCCAAGATGGAAAAAATCCCCTAGGTCATCAATAGAGTACACAAGGGAAAAATTTCCCCCAAATATAAACAATCAGACAAACAATAGAAAGAAAAGGACAGCCCAAAATATATTTATATAAAAAAATTGAACTGGAATTTATTTTGACAAGAAACTAAATGTACAACTATACCAATAACTCAACTGATAAAACCAAACTTCCAACTAACTCCATGTGAACCCAATAGTCACTCTCCAACCTAATTATTACACATTTTCTAAGGTGATTGAACTCAATCTGAAACCTGAACAAGGCTAAAAGCAGAAGAAGACTATAAGCATGAGTATTAAAACGTAGTAGGTTAGCACGATATTCTATTTCCAATGCACTTCGATTAAATTAAAATAAATATCAATTTAATTTTTGAAATACATTTTATAAAATTAAAAATTTTAAATTGTTCTTCCACGCTATAATAATTATATGAAAAAACATGCATGTTTTATAAACCAGAATGCCAGTAATAAATTTTCAAAGAGGTGCAACATGAAAATAAAATGTATTTCAATATATATGATTCAAAGAATGTACACATTTAAATAACTCACACATGCTGATGAATTTACCAACCAAAACACCATATAACGATGGTGAGTACAAAATAGCCAATGGGCACAAGTCACAGGAACACCCCTTCGCACTTGTTAGTAGGGAGCCCCAGGTACATAGTATTTCGATGAAGGTAACCATAATAAATTTACATTATTGTTCACACAAGACTCTAGTAAAGAGCATAACCATAACCTAGTGGTCCCATAACATCATAATAATCATCATCATAGTTTACTTAGTGTTTTCATCGTCAAACATGCTATGTGAAATTGGGTCCAAACCCCACGTGATCACTAGCATACTAGTACACGTATGCCCACCTAGACACCCATGTTTCCCCTTTTTGTGGTCAATAAAGTTAAAAATATTAAAAATACCATCATCTAATGAATATTAAACTTTAAAAAAATACACACATTAAACAAGACACAATCAAGTCTCATATTTCTTTCATGCATCAATAAACCACATATATTTTCATAAAACAATTTCAAGAAGTATAATGAGTCTTTGCACATAAAATCCATTAAAAAATTATATTTTATGTAAAACACTCATAAATACCATATCAAACCAGATTTGGTATCCCGAAAACCAATTAATAAATCAATTTCAGGAACCATAAATTTAACCCAAATGATAGAACATGAAATACACATATTAACCATTTTTACAAAAAAATGCCAAACGAAACTTTATTAATTTCTCAAAACTAACATTTGATAAAGGTAAGAATTTAAATATTTTAAGGAGGTGTATAAAAACCATTTAAATATTCATAAAACTTTCAAAAATACCTTAAAACACTCTGGTTACATATTAAAAAAAACCATTTTCATAAGGATGTGAAACGGGCCATTTTCTGGCATCTCAGGCCAAAACATGTTGTAATCCCAAACCCATTGGTGTGTAAAATAAAATACACATTGGAAAGCCATAAAATGACAAAAAAAATACCATTTTGAATCTCTCAATACATTTATAAATCCAAAAAAAAATTATAATCACATTTAACACATCATAGTGAAACGAGAAATTTACTGAACACATGACATGAAATTTTAAACCCAAAAAATTATTTTTTTCACCTAAAAATAAATAAAACACCAATTTAATTACATATTTTATTAAAGATAATATAACATGTTTAAAATATAATAAAAAAATATTCCAAACCTCACAAAATAGGTGCGAAAGATTACATGACATTTAAATAAACACATGGTGTGCACTTTTATGAAAAAACAACACCACCTTTCAGAAAAAATGCTTAAAATACCATATTTAACACCAAGAAAATTTATCCAAAGGATTAAAAATAGTAATAAACATATATATAAAATACAAAAAATAATAAAATGATGAAACATAAATGATAATGGCATGTACGCGGGATATCCTATCTCAAATCCTTGGTATATTGGAAACGCACACCCAATATCACCATATGAGGATTTATAGACCCTTAACCAATGAAGACCATAAATAAATGAAAAAAACCCCATAAAAATCATGTGATAACATAACCCTAGGTTTATCATGACTAGATGAGAAAATAATCCCAAGAAATAATGAACGGGGGTAGAAGAGGGGTGAGAAATTAGAAGGAATCTCACTTGGGAAACAAGAAATCTCATCTTCCCTAAGATATGCACCCATAAAAGAAAGGGAATGGTTTGAAACAACTTGGAGAGGCTCGTATGTTTTGGAATAAAAATGGGAAGAAGATTTGTGGAGAATATAGGAAGAATTAATTTATTTATGAATGAGACGAAATACTTTTGGAAAATATGGACGATTTGAGAACCATTGAGAATATTTGACATAATACCGGAAGAGCTGAGATCCAAAGATTTAACATTGAACTTGCGGGTGAGCCTATGGTTCTTTTCCACTATCGAGAGGTATAATTACTAAAAACTATTAAAAATTTATAAAAGATAAAAGAAAAAAATTATTTTTTGAAAAATGGAAATGGGCCCTCAGGTTTGCCCAATACCTGTATAAAGAACCCCAATTCAGCATGCTTATTTATTTATAAGGATTACAAAAGGATATGGTAGTTTTACTATGTCATTTTAGTCCATTTGGGAAGTGGAATGAGTAAAAAATGTTGTAAAATGAAGTATTTATAAAAGAACAAAATATAGATTTTCAATTTTGGAAA
Source organism: Viscum album (assembly GCA_963277665.1). Lineage (NCBI taxonomy): Eukaryota > Viridiplantae > Streptophyta > Magnoliopsida > Santalales > Viscaceae > Viscum > Viscum album. The sequence continues at coordinate 1,528,593,010 of OY728131.1, read as the reverse complement.
TGGGCTTGCGGTTGGCCAAAATCATGAAGTAACCACCCTTTTCTTCAAAACACCCAAAAAAGATATGGGGAACCAATGGTAGGATGTGTATACATATATAGAAGTTCAAAAATAAAAATTTATCTCACCCAATACCCAATAAAAGGATTGGTATTTCTAATGAACCGGATCAAAACCAAGACATGAAATGAAAACCTAACCGGGTGTGATTATTCTCCCCACCATTAAAACTTTCCATCCCAGAAATCCATAACTATTTATAGCTGACAAAACAACACATAAAGATTTATTATAATATAATAAATCCTATAAAGCTAATGAAATATCATTTTCCATTAATGGAACTTAATCCTATTTCCCAAAAAAAACACCAACTCACAGCCACTTTGAGAAAATCAACGGAAAGGTCAAGCCACCACCTTGACATCCAAGCCAAGAACCTGATTGTTGGGACATCTCCCAATGAACCCAACGATCACCCAAACCAATGTTTAGCCATGTAATACAATGAATTGGGTGGGGGAGTCCGTAATGGGTTCTACACCATTAAATCATAACTATCATCCGATAAATCATTAAATGAAAGATCTTCGAGACCCATAGTTGGTCTCCCCACCAGTAGAGACCAACTAGAAATGAAAAAAAAGAATTCCAAAATAACTAGAACCAGGCCTCACCTGCAGAGTCCTACAAACTCTCACCCAAAATAAACTAATTACCCATTTTAAGAGGGTTACAACAAGAACTTCTAAACCACCCACTCCCGAACAGAGGGGACAAGAACTAGGCCAACACATTCGGCACTGATCCGGACTCCCACCAATCCGGGAGGGTAGGGAAGGGGACCTAATAACTAGGCCACTGAAACAACAAAATAAATAATGGAAGTACCCAAAACTCTCTAACTATGAATAGGAAACCCCATGATTTCACCCGATTTACACAGGTGGTCCACACAAGGACATTGATCGAAAACCCACATCCATGATGGCATAACCATAGACACTGTGTGAGGGGTAAGTCCACCGTGATCATTGAGAAAATTGAAATTCATAGTGATGAGGAACCACAATATAGACATAGAAACTACCATACAACAATGGTGGAGGCAATAGACCAGTCACGCTCGCTCACCTCTGTAGATTTACCGACATCATTAAAATATTAACTCTGAGGCCTATGGCTGGAGCCCTGATGTTTGAATCATCTTCTACACTGCAGTCATGTGCTATTAATCAAAATACCTCATGAAACAAACAATCTCAAAGAAACCACCAATATCTAATAAAGACAGAGGGATACACACCGCCGTTCTAACTAAATGTGAATTAGGAGTGAAAAGAACAAGGTACACGATGAACCACACCCTCAATCACCGAACAGAATAGTTATAACTAAGAGAATCATCATAACATGAAGGCAATATAAATCAAGCCCAAATATATCTCTATTAAAAAAATAGTTTGAGGCATCATCTGGTGAGGTGGATTTAACATTTTAAATGAATCATTATGTTGATCAATAGGATGTTTTTACAATGGGAAACTATCCAAGGACACATCACAACATACAACCCATCTTTAGAAACCCACTGATCATTTATCCAAAATAGAGACACCAACACGACCCCATCTCACGATAAAACAAGATTATGACTTCTCGATCCTAAGGAAGCATACTGAATCAAAAACACTTCTAAGACATTCAAAAATATTTCCACATAACCATTTGTTTACAAATAAATTCCACAACATTTCAGCTCAAAACACTTTTGAAATGAACAATCTAAATTTGTGGATTTCCACATTCCCCAATGGTGTTTCATAAAGTCTCACTCACATGCACATTTATATACCACCCCAGGAACCCAACCACCATGTCATATAGGCCATCCTTCCAGATATCAATAGAAAAATGCATGTGAGCTCCCTTGAAAACACCAAAGGATAAAACAACATAACATCACTCCAAAAATCATATACCATCCAAATTGACATTATCCACAAAGACAAAACCATTTCCAGATTTCACAAAATAAAACACACTTAATCGAGAACCATTTTCATAAAATCCTACCCCTTTTCATTTTTACAATGTTCTAAACAACCAAGCTACTCCAAAAAATCCCTTCCCATCTTCTAAAATTCAACAAGGTATCTTTTCAAAATCAGATTTCTATTAAGACCAATAAACTTTCTAGGAAAACAAAAACCACTAAAAACCAATTTCCAAAACCAATTCATTAGATTCAATCTCTTTTCAATATCCCATAACAACCCATTTAAAATAATGATTCATAATCACCTTAAAATGATTCACACTTTAAAAAAATTTTATTTCAACAAACCACATGTTTAGATTAGGGAAATTTAATCCAATTAAAGCATTTCCACTTCATCTATAAACATTGTTTCACAAAATACACAACCCTCCAAAACCATTATTATATTTAGTTTTTGAAAAACCATTTTCCACTTTTAAAAATATAACAATTCCCATAAAACCTATTTTTACAATTCGAATTTAAGTATTTTCATAACAAAATTCTAAATTCATGAATATTCCAAGAGACCCACAAAAGGGAACTAGAATTGGTGGTTGAGAAGACAATATAGTTGGTGGCCACATGTCAAACACACCAACATCACAAAGAGTCTTCTTAGGACCCTGGCTCAACTCTACATGGATTTCTAGGCCCCACGAGCTCATGAAGGCCTTAAGTCAGACTCCCCCTGTCATATCCTAACACCAAAAAATCAACAAGAACAAAGGACACTAGTAAAACCAAACTTCCCTTGGCAAACCGACTATTAGAACAAGAAAGAGATCGTGAAACTTTTCCTGCACTTACCCATCAAGTACCAACAATATAACTCCATCTACCTTGACATCCCAAAAATAACAAGGGAACTCTAAAAATAAAGGTCTACTAAGAGCTGACCTCCTCTGATACCATTTTGTCATGAACTGGCCTCATTCGACCCGGAACCGATCGCTTAGGCCATCCCATGAAAAAGTACCAAGAGGTGTTCATGATCTTCCTGGGATGGATAAAAGTACCAAGGGAATTAATAGAGTACACAAGGGAACGATTTATCCAAAATATTAAAAATCATACATACAATAGAATGAAACGGACAACCCAAAATACATTTGTATAAAAAAATTGAACTGAACATTATTTGTAAAGGAAACTGAAAGTACAACTAAACCAACAACTCAAATGACAAAACCTGACTACAAAATTACTCCATGTGACCCTACTGGTCACTCTCCAACACAATGATCACATGTTTCCCAAGGTTATCAAAATCAATCTGAAATGTGAACAATGGAAAAATATAGAAGAAGACTATAGGTGTGAGTATTAAAACTCAGTAGGTTAGCCCTATATTCTATTCCCAATGAACTTACTTTAAAATAAGTTAAACATCAATTTCATATTTTAATGAAAATATATAAAATTTTGTTTTTCAAATTAGGTTCCATGAATTAATAATTATTAGAAAAATCATTCATGTTTTATAAATAAGAATGCTAGTAATAATTTTTCAAAGAGACGCAACATCAAAATGAAAAACGTTTTCAGGAGGTTTGCTTTTAATAATGTACACATTTAAATATCTCACACATGCTGATTAATTTTCCAACCTAACACACTATATGACGATGGTGAGTAAAAAATAGCCAATGAGCACATGTCACAGGAACAACCCTAGGCACTAGTTAGTTTTAAGCCCTAGGTAACTCGTATCTTGGTGAAGGTAACCATAAAATATATCCATTCTCATGAACACAATACAGTAGTAGGGATCATACCCATATCTATTGGTCCTTATAACAATAATATCATTATCACAAAAGTTTAGTTAGTTTTTTCAGCATCAAACTGTTACGTGAAACATGGACCAAACACCACGATATTACTAGCATACCAGTACACGTCTTCTCATCTAGATACCCTGTTTTTCACTTTTTTTATCAAACATGTTACACATATAAAAAATATCATTTTGTCATGAGTATTATATTTAGAAATCATACACACATCAAACAAGACACACAAATGTCTCACATTTGTTTGACGGATCTATAAACCACCAAAATTTTCATAAAACATTTTCAAGACGTATAACGAGGCCTTGCACATAAAATCCATTCAAAAATGATATTTTAAGGCAAAATACCATAAATACCATATCAAACCAGATTTGGTAGCCCAAAAAAATTTAATAAATCAATTACATGAACCATAAAATGGCCCCAAAAGATAGAACTTACACATGAAACCTATTTTTACGAAAACAATGTCGAACGTGCCTTTATGACTTTCTCAAAACTAACATTTGACAAAGGTATGTATTGAAATATTATAAAATAGGTGTATAATAACCACTTAAAGAATCAAACCACTTTCATGAATCCCTTAAAACACTTAGGTTACACATTTAAAACACAACCATTTTCATAAGGATGTAGAACCATCCATTTTCCGGCATCTCGGGCCATAACATATTGTAAACAAAAACCCATTTGATTATAAAAACAAATACACATTGGAAATCCATAAAAGGACCCAAAAATAATATTTTTAATTCTTCCAATGAATTTATAAATCCCAAAATATAATCTTCTAATAACACTTTACACATAAAATCCAACCGTGTGATTTACCGAATACATGACATGCACTTTAAAAAAAGAATTTATTTTAAGCAAATTATAAGGAATAAAACACCAATTGAATGCCATATTTTATTCAAGACACTATAAAATGTTCAAAATACCATAAATTAGGTTCGAAACCTCACAAAACAGGTTTGAAAGTTAATATAACTTTTAAAAAAATACATGGTGGGAACTTTTATGAAAAAACAACACTACCTTTCACAAAAGAAAGCTTAAAAACCCGTTTTTCACACCATGAAAATGTATCCAAATGATGAAAAACAGTAATAAACATATATATCAGGTATAGAAAACAGTAAAATGGTGAAAATAAAATGTTAATGTCATGTGAAAGGTATATCCTGCCTAAAATCCTTAGTGTAATGGAAACACACACCCAATATCACCTTCTGAGGGTTTATAAACACTAATCCTTTTATGACCCACCCCAAACAAACCAAAATCACATAAAAAATCATTGGGTAATAGAAAACCAGGTCTATAATGACTATAGGAGGATATAAAACCAATAAATATGAAAGGTGGAAGAAGTGGGGAGAAATGAGATGGAATCTCACCTTGGAAACCAGAAAACTCTTCTTCTTTCCTTAGATATGCACCCATAGAAGAAAGGGAATGGCTTGAAACTAATTGGAGTGGATCCTAAGGTCTATAGTAAGACAGGTATGATTATTTGAGGAAAAAATAGAAAGAATTATATGATTTATGAATGAGACAAAATACATTTGTAAAATCTTGATGATTTGTGAACTATTGAGAATATTTAACCTAATCTACATCCATATGAGCTCAAAAGAGATAAAATAGAGCATGGGGTGCACCTAGGATTCTTGTACACAAGTTGGAGGTGGAAAAAACTAAAATTATAAGAAAATTTATATGATATACAATAAATATGTTATATTTTTAAACTAGAAATGGGCCCTCAGGCCAGCCCAATACCTGAGAAAATAACTTAAATTCACCATGATTATGATTTTTTAATGGGTCCAAAAGGATATGTAAGTTTTAATATGTCCGTGGAGGCCTTGTTGGAAGTATAATGAGTAAAAAATATTGAAAAAAGATGGAGTTATAAAGCAAATTTTGATTTTTAAATTTTGAAGTGGGCTTACGGTTGGCCCAAATCATGAAGTAATGACCCTTTTCTCCAAAACTCCCAAAAAAGATATGGGGAACCAATGGTAGGATGGTTATGAATGTATGAAAGTTAAAAACTCAAATTTAATCTCACCCAAAAACCAGTAAAATTATTGGGATTTCTAATGAACATGATCAATATCAACACATGAACAGAAAAAAATCGGGTGTGAGATATGTAGTGTTTGAAGAGTTTTTTTCACCGGACTTACGAGTGAAGGTATTGTGATCCTTAATTTGTATAAAATAAGCTTATAGTTATTTATATGTATTAGTTTAGTTATTTTGGATATTATGATGATAAATAATTTGTGAATCACTGAGAGATATGTCTATAGGACAAGTCTATAAATAGGATTAAATCTATATTTTTTTGGGCTATTGAGTATATGGTTTCCAGGAAATTATATCTCTAAATTAACACTAGATAGTGGATGTGGTTGTGTAATATATTCAACAAGGTGTAATAACCACAAAAACTATGGTTGAGTATTATCTCAATATTTTGTCGATAAATTATGAGTGATCTTAAGACTACACACCTAGATATACACTCATGAAGGAATATTATTTGGTAAATAAAATTCTCGTTACTAACAATTATGAATATTTTATCATGTTAAGGATTTTTTTTAAAAGTTTGAGACAAAATATCAAAACAATTTGAATATGTAAGCATGAGTTATCTTTTTTGACTAAAATGACAATAAATTAACATGATAGTGTCATACAATTGGACAAATCGAGCTTAAATTTTCATGCAGTTATTTAAGATAATTTTATTACAGTTCTATTTATCTTTTTAGCACTTTTAGTTTTATTAATAGCTATATTTTTATGTAATAATATTATAAATGGATTAGATGAACAATAATTTAATTTCATTAACGGAGATCCAACTCGGAGAGAAGCTTTTCATGAAAATATTATTAATATAATCACCCAACTATCTCAAGTTATGATAAATAACATGAGTATTTTGAAACATACAAACACACTGTGAAGATAATGATGTAGTTTTATTGATTATCTGGTGATTGATATGATGAATTGAGGAATATTCAACATCATATGTGTTAAAAATATGGCAAGGAGAACCCAAGGTAATATCTCAAAAAACTAAGAATTTTTTTCATATGTGGAAGTATTTTCAATATTGGTATTTTTTTATATAATTATGAAGAGGTCCTCCAATACAATTTAATGTATTAGAGTCCCAATTAATACATCATTCATATGTTTATTCTTAAAATAAAAGGAATTTAGGCATTTTTCAAATCAAAGACCCAATCCAATTTTTAAAAAAGATTATAGGTATCGAAAACCTTTTTAATCCGGGGATGATGAGAAAGAAAACCCAATATAAAATACAATAATGGATCATGATAATTTAAAAACATGTATCATATAATCTTTATTTATATAAGACTTATTAAATGATAGTTTATTATATCAATTATGTACCGACCTAACCCCTGATATCCCAGAGCTGGTGTCTACTACTAAATACATTGGTATGATTAGAAGGAATCAATACACGAAAGACTGTTCAGTTTTAGTAGTATTTGCAAGCTAGATACATAAATTATTCTTGTATTACAAATGAATGCACTAATTTCCACATAACTTTTTTCTTCTATATAAACAAATAAATAAACAGCTTCGAGATTAACACTAATCCATCTAGTAAAATACATGTATATCTTTCATAGTATGATTATTGGATTCTTGGGGAAAAAATTAATAAGGGTGAGCTCAAATACTCAGTAAATGAAAAATAAAGCAAAATAAATAATAAATCCAGGAAAATAGTCAATATGGAAAGGTTAACAACTTATAAAACATTCCATGTAATTACCAAGATAAGGAAAAATTAACATATAATGGTAAATAATGAAAAAAATTCCATCTAGATAAATGAAAATAAAAAGTATCCATAGATATTTAACCCAAAAATTTCATTGATAAATAAGAACTTAAATTACTATGAAGGAATTATTTCTTAATTAAATTCATATATAAAGAACATAAAGACATATTATCATCAATAACTTTCACAAGATGGTTTAAAACTAAGGGTATGAACCCATTTGCGCAATTATTCATCTTAGGATAACCTTAAAATACATCATGGAGAAATATAAAGTCCAGGTTCCACCTGTCATTGCGAGTCTAAATAATTCCTCATATTGAATAATCAAAATAACTAACATTCCTTATCAAATAATTTTATTATTTGATAAATACATATCTTTTAATAATTCTCTAATTAATAAAATAGCTATTAATGTAGGCACCATTTGTAAAATGGTATAAATTTTAGGCAATAATAATATACATGAAAAATAAAATGGATAATAAGGAGAAATTAAAAGTTCAATGACCATAGGAAATTTAATACTTCAAGGGGAATAACAAAATAAATCAAGGATGTGAATGTCAATACTATCCTAGGCCAAATTAATAATAAACAATACAGATTAAGAATTAGGATGAAATCAATAAAACTAATCCAAGTGGTTCAAAAAAGGGGGTTGCTGTTGTAACATCCCAAGTAAGTAATGAATAATAGATATTTTTATCTATGTCTATTAATGAATTAGATAGTGTTTTAGAGGCTTAAAATGAAAATAAATCCAATCTTAAGCATGAAATAAACTAATATTTTTTAAAGATTGTTTTACTGCCTTTTGACGGCAAACAATTTTTAAATCTATATTTTGACAATTTTATAAGCTATTTTTGTCAAAATAAACTTATTATTTATGATTGGGACATCAAAATTTACTTTCTGTGAATTTTTTGTATTTTTCCGATAAAGATCATTTTTTAATGAATAGTGAAAAATGTTGTATTTTAATTCAGAACCTCCTTTTAATATAATATATTTATATGATTAGATTATATTTTGAATTGTTTTTAATGTTCAACTAGAATATATTTTTACCATTTAATCCAATAGTGGTCGTTGGAATTAATTTCACTTTGATATTTGACTTAAACTAGTGTCAATCTTTTGATACTTATTGTTTCATAAAAAACACACTATTTCCTCTAACAGCAGGAATTAATTATTAAATTAATTAATGTAACTTATATGTTTTGAATTTTTTAAAATAGATATCATTTTTGAATTTGGAATATCAAATATAGCTTAGGGTGAAGTTTTGGTATTTTTCTGGAAAACTTCAATTTTTGATGAATAGTGAAACCACTAAGTGGTACTTATAAAAATTGATTTTCAGTTGAAATGAAATTTTACCACCTCAGTGTTTTAAATTTCAAAAATCTGACATACATGGTTGTCATTAAGAAGTAAACTGTGGTTCAATGGGATTAAAATAATTTTATGGTGAATAGTAACTTTTAAGTTTTTAATCGCGATTAGAGGAATTAGTGTAGTTTAAGGTAAAACAAATGTTTTTAATAATATGAGATGAGGTTGACACATGTCCTACCCTTATTGGATGTGTGATTTCCGACAAAAACAATACATGGGTCAACTTGGAGACCCCATGGAGCCACCTTGGTAGGAAAATGACATTAATATCTTTTTATTTAATGTTAAAATAATAATGTCACAAACATGTATAGTTTTAATAAAATAATTTTTACATGGGGTTATACAAGTAAGATTTTTTTCTATAAATATTCATTGGAAAGATACAAATATTTCCTACATCATAGTATTTTTTTATAATTTTTTAGACATTAAATAAATTAAATTATTTATGTCATCATGATGATGCATCGATTACCTCATTATATAATGATTTAAATAAAATGAAAAGATAATGCATAATCTAAGACCTACACTTGACAAAAACCTATTGGTTGGGTATATTTCGAACCCTTATCACCTTATCCTCGAATTATATCAATGTGGGACCTTTTAAATCCGAAAATCATTTTAAAATAATGTAACATTTCTTTACTTTCCAAGAGTACCCCTCCTCTCCTCTTATAAAAGGCCCCCACCTCTATCTCCTTACCCACACTTCTAAAGCCATTGGCTCGGCCAAACCCTGCCCATTTTGTCTCTCCACATTCCTCTAGAACTACTATAAGCCTCACTCTGGGAATACGTCTTCCCATGGTAGCCTTTGAGCTCAAACCAAAGGAAGTTACCCGATTTTAAGGTAATGTCTTCATTTGAATCCTTTTGTTTTATTTTGCTTTTCCAACCCCATAAACTCTTTTTATTCTATTCTTTTGTAACAACTCCAGTATCTTCAACATACTATGATGTTTTTATAATAAGTATTAGAGCTACACTTACACACACCAACATCTAATGGTTAAAGAACATACTGTTTCCTTGGATTGCGAATTTCTGCCTCACGAAACGATGATTGTTCAATATTCTTCTAACACCTTCAAAGGTGGCCATTAAGATGTCAATATATTTATATATGATATATAATATGTTTTTTTCTTATTCTTCTGTATTTTTCATTTATGGCATACCTTTATGGCTTCCATTATGGGTATACACGATATCTTCATTTTAGGAAGTGCGGACTACCGCCCCCTCAAAGGGATTTGATTCATTAATACCATATGTGGTACATATAAAAGATATATTTAATGATATTATATATGATACAATACTGGAATTAAAATATTAATATGTATCATTATGTTTTAATTCCACTAAATATGAAATAGAAATGGAAGTAGTGTTCATGCGTACGTACGGCTTACCGTCTCCATGAACGGTGCATTTCATTTCTTACCTCTAAATGTTATGTAATATTATAAATGCATGCTTGTACTGGATATATATAATATATAAGATATCTACATCATGAATACAATTCTGGATATAATGGATATTTTACCCCATGAACAACTTGTAATTATAAAGAGTTTATTTTTGACTCAAATACCAATGATCGTTAAAACGATCATTATTAACTTAAATAATAACATAGTGTTCATGACATGGTAATAGGTGAAATAAAAGGAATAATGAACTTGAAAAAGGTTCTTAAGCAAGTAGAAATTAACTCAAGTTTATTATTCAGGAGATTAAAGAACGATCGAGTCAAGTCGGACCCGAGGTAAGGGACTTCGTCTCAATCTTCATTCATTGAGGCATATTTTGTTTTATACACAACCTTCTTTTATAAGGTGTATAAACCCCTTTGACTTTTATGTTTATCCAAAAGGATTCTGTTTTATATGATGCATTTTACTAAACGACAAAAGGGAAAGTTTTTGTCACACGTATGCGGTGACAACGACTTCTCCACCGCTATGACCATTATTTGAGTTTCGGCTTCCTCAACAAGCCATACATTCTTTTTAAAAGAAAAATAAATACCATGATTTAGTTTTTATTTATTTTGGTATTGAAAATGGTTTCATAATGTTTTTATATCAGTGTGTTGTATTGATATCTTGTGATTGAATGGTTGAAATGTTATGTTTCCTTTATGGATGTTTTATGTGATACAATTATGTTGTGGTTCTTGGGAATTATTATGAAGACGAGGGGTTCCATGATAAACTAAGGGTGGGTGAGCCCGATATAGCTCTCCAATGCATTGGTTAACGCAAAGGAGTTAAACGTTATGGTTTCTCCTAAAAGATTTAGGTAATATACTGTGATGTGTATTCCAAACGTAACCAAGAGGGTTAATCCCTACATAAGAATGTTATGAATGACTCAAGTTACATTTATGTCTTATGATTTCTATGATTTATTCATGATTTGATGAGGTATGTTAATGTGCTTATGTTTTATGAGTAGAGTATTATTTCATTGATTCTTGTGTATACATGTACTCATATTTCCTTTCCATATTTTTTTATCCCTTACTGAGCTTTTTATTCTCATCCCAAGTTTTTGAAATGCATTTCATAGGTCAAGGGAAGGGTACATGATATGATGATAGTGTAAAGGATGTTTCAAGAAATAATCCATGTTTTATTTTAAATATGTTTCCGTTGACAGGAAAAATGAATACTATCTTTTATATAACCACTTTTTTTAAATGTGGAATGTAATGAATTTTTTATGATCTAATTATCTAAAACTCTAAACCTGAAAAGATCCTAAATGTGTAATCTTGTAATAACTCAAGATTAAGTAAGGTTTTAAGGCTGGGGCCTTATAGTTGGTATCAGAGGTCGGTTTAGATAACTTTAGGAGTTATGGGAATATTAAATGATTATCCAAAAGTATTTTTTTATGGACAAATTGAAATGATATTTCATTTTAAGATTACCATGTTTCTTTATCTAAGACTTGTTTGTTCAGAATGGTTTTCCACAGAGTAAACAGGGAAGCAGTGCTTGGAAGGCATATAAAAGAAAATAACCTTCCGAATCAGCATCCTGAGATGGTCGGAATTGGAACTGAATAGTTTGTTGTAGTAATGGAGCAGTTGACTCAGGCGATAAATGGTGGTGGTATCCATGTACGAGATCAGCCAGATCAACCGCAGAGAACATGTCAGTGGTGGAACATTTCATGAGGAAACATCCCCCATCATTCAGAGGATCATCTAACCCTGTGCTAGCTGAAGGGTGGATTAAAGCACTGGAGAATATTTTTGATGTCATGGGGTGTTCATAAAATCAAAAGGTTAATCTTTCTATTTACCTTTTTGAGGGTGACGTAGATCAGTGGTGGTCGATGGTTAAAAATAATAGGTACGCTGATGAGATTGATGCTCTCGACTGGGATGAATTCAAAGGTATGTTTCTAGAGAAGTATTTTCGTAAGGTTGTTCTACTTAGGATGGAAAAACAATTCTTGGAATTGAGACAAGAGGAAGACTTAGTGGCTACCTATGAAGAAAGGTTCACTCGATTGGCAAGGTATGCTCCAAATTTTATTCGAGACCTTGATAGTAAAATAAATCGATTTTACTCAGGATTAATGCCAAAATATCGAAGGGAAATGGATTCTCGTGAGTTTAAAAGTTATGAAAATCTTGTTCGATGTGCTGAGAAGGATCAAATGGAGGTTTACGATGATCGAATGTTCTATAACAACCAGCAGAAGAACAGACCGAGGTGGCAGGAGAAAGGAAAGAATTATTCAAAAAAGTCTGATGGTAAGAAAACTATGTTTCCAGTTTGTGATAAATGTGGCAAAAGGCATGCTGGGGAATGTCTTATGAATTCTGGAAAGTGCTATCGATGTGGTAATATGGGACATAAGGCTCGTGATTGCACTGAAAAAGATCAAGGTGATGGTAAGTCCAAATTTGATTTGCTGTTGGTGAAATGTTTTAAGTGCAATGAGATGGGTCACTATGAAAACGAGTATCCGACAAAGAGCTCGAGTGATGGGAAGCAGTTAGACTACAAGCAGAAAGGGGTGGTGAAATCCTTTGCAATTACTTTAGTAGATGTCGGGCTATCAAATGAAGTTGTATCATGTACTTTGTTTGTTTTTTTAGATTTTTCCAGTGTGTTTTTCGATTCGGGGTCTACACATTCTTTCTTCTCTAAAACCATTTCTAGAAAAATGGGAATACCATCTGAAGAAATGACTCCTGAACTTTTGGTAAAAACACCTGGGGGAAATTTTGAGGCAAAAAGAAATTATAAGAATATTCCTATCCTCATCTGTGGAAAGAACCTACTTGAAAACCTTATTGTTTTACCTCTAGTAGAGTTTGATGTTATCCTGGGTATAGATTGGCTCTCTATTTACCATGCTAATATTTACTATAGAGTTAAAGAAGTTTTTTTTCAGAAAGACTTTCAGTTTGTGTAAAAGAATGAACCCTTACTATTGATAACATATCAAGAGGCCGAGAAACTTGTAAATGATGTAAATGAATGTTACCTTGCACAAATTTTTCAAAACAAGGGAACTGTTCAGATTAATGGTGTACCAGTGGTAAATGAGTATCCTGATGTTTTTCTTAATGAGTTGCCTAGAATAATACTAGACCGGGAAGTTGAGTTTACTGTTGACTTAGTTCTTGATGCTAAGCCTATTTCAAACCCCCCTTATCGAATGGCTCAAATTGAACTTTTAGTGTTGAAGGAGGAATTGCAAGATTTATTAGCGAATGGTTTCATTCGACCTAGAAAATCACCATGGGGTGATCCTGTTTTATTTGTCAAAAAGAAAGATGGTTCAATGAGACTTTTCAATGATTATAGAGCCTTGAATAACATCACAGTTAAGAACAAATATCATTTTCCTCATATCGATGATTTGTTTGATCATCTCTAGGGAGCTCAGTATTTTTCAAAGATTGACCTGTGATCGGGGTACCATCAGTTGAAGGTAAAAGAAACAGATGTTCCAAAGACCGCGTTTCGTACAAGATATGGCCATTATGAATTTGTAGTAATTCCTTTTGGGCTAACCAATGCACCTGCTGTATTCATGGACTTAATGAATATAATTTTCCATGAGTTCTTGGATAAGTTTGTGGTTGTTTTCATTGATGATATTTTGGTCTTTTCTAAAAGTAAAGAGGAGCATGAAAGACATTTAAGGGTTATTTTGCAAACCTTAAAAGAAAAGAAATTGTATTGGAAATTCAGCAAGTGTGAGTTTTGGTTCCAACAAATTTCTTTCCTTGGTCACAGTGTTTCTAAGGATGGGATAACAGTTGATCCTACAAAAACAAAGGTTGTGGAAGAATGGCCAGGACCCACAAATGTAATCGAGATTTGTAGCTTCCTTGGTTTGGCAGGCTATTACCGAAGGTTTGTTAGAAATTTTTCTCGGCTATCTAGTCCAATGACTAATCTAACTCGGAAGGGTGTTAAGTTTATCTGGAAAAAATAATGTAATGATTGTTTTTAGGAATTGAAAAGAAGATTGGTGAATTATCCAATTTTGGAACTACCATCCAGGAATGGGGAGTTTGTTATCTACAATGATGCTTCATTGAAAGGACTTGGTTGTGTCCTTATGTAGAATGATCAGGTAATTTCTTATGCTTCACGTCAGTTGAAAACTCAGGAGGTAAATTACCCTACACATGATTTGGAATTAGCTGTTGTTGTTTTCGCTTGAAAAATTTGGATGCATCATTTGTATGGAGTAAAGTGTGAAATATATACCGATCACAAAAGTTTAATGTATATATTCACTCAGAAATAATTGAACATGAGATAGAGGAGATGGCTAGAATTAAACAAGGATTATGACTGTACAATTCATTACCATCTGGGAAAAGCAAATAATGTGGCTGATGCTTTGAGTCAAAAAAGTAATGCTTCATTAACAATGTTGAGTTTGGAATGTGATCCTTTGGTTAAGGATTTGATGAACTTTGGCATAGATGTTGTTGGTGCAGGATGTCCTTCTGTTTTGTTTCAGGTATCAATGAAATCTTCTCTATCAGATAGAATCAAGCAATTACAGAAGCAAGATAGTGAGTTATATAAAAAGGTAGAGTTGGTTCAGAAAGGCATGTTTCCTAAATTCAACATCGATAATGATTGTGTTTTGATATTTGGGAAGAGATTGTGTGTGCCTTGTGATTCACAGTTGAAGAGAGAGTTGTTATGTGAAGCTCATAGTCCCGCGTTTTCAGTTCATCCTGGCATTACTAAGATGTACAGAGATCTGCAGGAGTATTACTGGTGGGATGGAATGAAAAGAGATATTGCTGATTTTACTGTGAAGTGTTTGACATGTCGACAGGTTAAAGTAGAGTGGCAGTTACCGAAAGGGATGCTTCAGCCTTTACCAGTGCCAGAGTGGAAATGGGAAAATATGTCGATGGACTTCGTTGTGGGATTACCGAAGACACCTCGAGGTAATAATGAAATCTGGGTTATTGTTGATCGCTTGACTAAATCTACTCATTTCCTTAATATACGAGATACTTTTTCCCTAGATCAACTTTTCCTGTCTGTATATTAAAGAGATAGTCAGGTTACATGGAGTTCCTCTCTCCATTGTATTTGATCGTGATCCCAGGTTCTCTTCTAACTTTTGGAAAGGCCTTCAGAAGTTGTTGGGTACTGAATTAAATTTTAGTACAACATTTCATCCTAAGTCAGATGGGAAGCCAGTACGAACAATTCAAACATTGAAGGATATGTTGCGTGCTTGTTCGATGGATTATCAGGGAAGTTGGGACCAACATATTTCCTTGGTTGAATTTTCATATAATAACAATTTTCATTCTAGTATACAAATGGAACCATTTGAGGTGTTATATGGGAAGCGGTGTCAAACACCAGCTTTCTAGGATGAAGTGGGAGAAAGGAAGCTTATGGGGCCAGAATTGGTAGAAGAGATGGCAGAAAAAGTTCAGATGATACAGAAACACATGAGAACAGCTCAGAGCAGGAAGAAGAGTTATGCGGATAACCAGAGGAAGGATCTCTCTTTTGAGGTAGGTGATCATGTTTTTCTCAAAGTATCACCATGGAAAAGTGTGATGTAATTTGGTAAGAATGGAAAGCTGAGTCCAAGGTTCATTGGACCATATGAAATATTGGAGAGAGTTGGATGAGTTGCTTACCGAGTGGATTTACCTCCGATTTTATCTCAGGTACACAATGTTTTTCATGTCTCAATGTTAAGGAAGTGCATGCCAGATCCATCTCATGTTTTGAGTCCAGAGGTAGTTCAGATGGAAGAGAACCTATCTTATGAGGAAGAACCGGTCCAGATTCTTGACCACAGGGAGAAAGTGTTATGGAATAAGGTGATTCATCAGGTAATGGTTTTGTTGAAAAACCACATGGTTGAAGAGGCAACATGGGAATCTAAAAATGCAATGAGGGATAAATACCCCCACTTATTCAATATGTAAATAAATTGTGGGGATGCAATTTTCTAAAGGGAGGAAGGATGTAACATCCAATGTAAGTAATGAATAATATATATTTTTATCTATGTCTATTAATTAATTAGATAGTGTTTTAGAGGCTTAAAATGAAAATAAATCCAATCTTAAGCATGGAATACATTGATATTTTTAAAAGATTGTTTTAATGCCTTTTGATGGAAAACCATTTTTAAATCTATCTTTTGACAATTTTAATAGCTATGTTTGTCAGAATAAACTTATTCTTTATGATTGGCACATCAAAATTTACTTCGTGTGAATTTTTGGTATTTTTCAGATAAATTTCATTTTTTAATGAATAGTGAAAAATGTTGTATTTTAATTCAAAACCCCTTTTTAATATAATTTATTTATATGATTAGATTATATTTTGAATTGGTTTTAAAGTTCAATTAGAACATATTTTTACCATTTAATCCAATAGTGGTCGTTGGAATTAATTTCACTTTGAAATTGGACTTAAACTAGTGTCAATCTTTTGATACTTATTGTTTCATAAAAAACATGCTATTTTCTCTGACAGCGGGAATTAATTATTAAATTATTTAATGTAACTTATATGTTTTGAATTTTGTAAAATTGAAATCATTTTTGAATTTATAATATCAAATATATCTTAGGGTGAAGTTTTGGTATTTTTCTGGAAAACTTCCATTTTTGATGAATAGTGAAACCAATAAGTGGTACTTATAAAAACTGATTTTTAGTTTAAATGAAAATTTACCACCTCTGTGTTTTGAATTTAAAAAATCCGACATACATGGTTTCCATTAAGAAGTAAAATGTGGTTCAATGGGATTAAAATAATTTTTTGGTTAATAGTAACTTTTATGTTTTTAATCGCGATTAGAGGTAATTAGTGTAGTTTAAGGTAAAAATAATGTTTTAATAATATGAGATGAGATTGACATTGTACTACCATTATTGGATATGTCATGGCCGACCTAGAAAATCCATGGGTCAACTTGGGGACCCCATGGAGCCACATTGGTAGGAAAATGACATTAATATCTTTTTATTTAATGTTAATATAAAAATGTCACAAACATGTATTGTTTTACTAAAACAATTTTTACATGTGGTAATAAAAGTCATATTTTTTTACCATAAATAGTAATTGGAAAGATAAAAATATTTCCTAAATCATAGTATTTTTTTATAATTTTTAGACATTAAATAAATTAAATTATTTATGACATCATGATGATGCATCGATTACCTCATTATTTAACGATTTAAAGAAAATGAAAAGATAATGTAAAATCTAAGACCTTCACTTGAAAAAAACCTATTGGTTGGTAGTATTTCAAACCCATATCACCTTATCCTAGAATTATATCAATGTGGGACCTTTTCAATCCGATACTCATTTTAAAATATTCTAACATTTCTTTACTTTCCAAGAGTGCCCCTCCTCTCCTATTATAAAAGGCCCCCACCTCTATCTCCTTACCCACACTTCCAAAGACTTTGGATCGTCCAAACCCTACCCATTTTGTCTCTCCACATCCCTCTGTAACTCCTAGAAGCCACACTTTGGGCAGAAATCTTCCCAAGGAAGCCTTTGAGCTCAAACCAAAGGGAGTTACCTGATTTTAAGGTAATGCCTTCACTTGAGTCCTTTTGTTTTATTTTGCTTCTCCAACCCCCTAAACTCTTTTTATTCATTTATTTTGTAACAAATATAGTATCTTAAATATACTATGATGTTGTTATAAGATGTATTCTAGATACACATACACACACCTACATCTAATGGTTAAAGAACATATTGTTTCCGTGGATGGCGAATTTCTGCCTCACGAAACGATGATTGTTTAATATTCTTATAACACCTTCAAAGGTGTCCATTAAGATGTCACTATATTTATATTTGATATATAATATGTTTTTTTCCTTAAGATTCTGTATTTTTCATTTATGGCATACCTTTTTGGCTTCCATTATGGGTATACGTGATATCTTCATTTTAGGGAGTGCGGACTACCACCCCCTCAAAGTGATTTGATTCGTTAATACCATATGTGGTATGTATAAAGGATATATTTAATGATATTATATATGATAAAATACTGGAATTAAAACACTATTATGTTTCATTATGTTTTAATTCCATTAAATATTAAATATAAATGGAAGTAGCGTTCATGCGTACGTATGGCTTACCGTATCCATGAACGGTGCATTTCATTTCTTACCTCTAAATGTAATGTAATATTATAAATTAATGGATGTACATGATATATATGATATATATGATATTTAAATCATGAATACAATTCTGGATATAATGGATATTTTACCACATGAACAACTTGTAATTATAAAGAGTTGATTTTTGACTCAAGTACCAATGATCGTTAAAACGACCGTTATTAACTTAAATAATAACATTGTGTTCATGACATGGTAATAAGTGATATAAAAGGAATAATGAACTTTAAAAAGGTTTTTATGCAAGTAGAAATTAACTCATGTTTATTATTTATGAGATTAAAGAACGATTGAGTCAAGTCGGACCTAAGGTAAGGGACTTCGTCTCAATATCCATTCATTGAGACACATTTTTATTATACAAAACCTTCTTTTATACGGTGTATAAACCCCTTTGACTTTTACGTTTATCCAAAAGGAATATTTTTTATACGAAGTGTTTTACTAAACGACAAAAGGGAATGTTTTTGTCGTACGTATGCGGTGACAATGACTTCTCCGCCGCCGTGACCATTATTTGAGTTTCAGATTTCTCTACAAGCCATACCTTCTTTTTAAAAGTAAAATAAATACCATGTTTTACTTTTCTTTTATTTTGGTATTGAAAATTGTTTTCATAATGTTTTTATATCAATGTGTTGTATTGATATCTTGTGATTGAAAGGTGGAAATGTTATTTTTTCTTTATGCATGTTTTATGTGATACGATTATGTTGTGGTTCTTGGGCATTATTATGAAGATGGGTGGTTCCGTGATAAACTAAGGGCGGGTGAGCCTGATATAGCTCTCCAATGCATTTGGTAACGTGAAGGAGTTAAACGTTAAGGTTTCTCCGAAGAGATTTAGGGAATATACTATGATGGGTATTCCAAATGTAACCATGAGGGTTACCCCCTACATAAGAATGTTATGAATGCCTCAAGTTACCTTTATGTCTTATGATTTCTATTATTTATTCATGATTTGATGAGGTTTGTTAATGTTCTTATTTTTTATGAGTAGAGTATGATTTCATTGATTCTTGTGTATACATGTACTCATGTTTCCTTTCCATATTTTTTATCTCTTACTGATTTTTTTATGCTCATCCAAAGTTTTTGAAATGTTTTTCACAGGTCAAGGGAAGGGTACATTATATGATGATAGTGTCAAGGAAGTCTCAAGAAAGAATCCATGTTTTATTTTAAATATATTTCAGTTGATAGGAAAAATGAATCCTATCTTTTTTTAACCAATTTGTTTAAATGTGGAATGTAATGCAAGTTTTATGATCTAATTCTCTAAAACTCTAAACTTGAAAATATCCTCAATGTGTAATCTTGTAATAACTCAAGATTAAGTAAGGTTTAAGGCTGGGGCCTTATAGCTATCATTGATGAAATAATAGATTAACAATGAAAAGTATTCTTGAGGAAAATATACATTTATTTTCAAAAAACTTTTGAAAATGTTATTATTTTAAAATAAACTTCTTAATCAAGAAATGGAGGCTTCAAAAAAAGACGGTAGATGAATATGCACTTGTCGTATGAGGTAAAAAGAATATTCTTTTTGTATGGGAAAATATAGACATTCCTCATTAGTAAAGAGGAAAAAACATCCATTGAAACATTGATAAAAGGAAAAAGTGGTAAAAATGTACTTATAAAATTATTTAAAAAAAATTAAATTCTTTTAATAAAACATGGTTTTTAGAATAATTTTTGTTCTGTAACTTATGAGAGATGTGAAGTCGGGTTTTATTTAAAACATTTTTAAAACAATTTGAGTACCAAAGAGTGAAAAATTGTTAATAATACTTGAAAATGGTCATTAATAACTAGATAAGAATGAATTTTACTATTGAAAAATATTTATATAATTTCCTCAAATGTAAATTCCATTAAAAGGTCATTAGGAATAGTCTTGAGGTGAATAATCCTAAAACATTCCAAAGTGTCCCATACCACATTGAAGTATTTTTAAATCATAAAAATTAGGAAATTTTAATATTAAATGAAAGTATTAAATACCATTAAGTAAAATTAATTCATGATATAACATATAAAAATTTTCAGTAGATACACCACACTGAATATGTAAGTAATAAACATGACATTTATCCCAAGAATATTAAATGTGAGATAGAAGTCCCTTACCAATGTGGTAAAAAGTGATTTGGAAAAAATAAAGGTATTAGTCATTAAATAAAACATTTAAATACCACGAATATAATAGTGTTCATGATATTATATCTCAATGTGTTATTAAGTACGCCATATTTAAGAAATTAGGTGTACAAGAATTAGGTATTCCTCATGTGATGAAAATGAGGCAAGATTCCCTTACCATATGTTTAAATTTGAGGGAACCTAATTTAAATTCCTTATTATTAACATATAATAATTTAATACTTTCTTAAGAACCTTTTTCATGTTTATAGAAACTTTTATTTCACTTTTTTCCATGGTTTTTAAATCTTCTCAAATAATTATGTTTACATCAGGTGTTTTTGACAAAATTCTGTTTATGTGTCAAAACAATTATTGATGGTCTACTATGGTAAAATATGTCCCTATATAAAATCTCCAAAATAATAAAAATGGAATTATTATCATAATTATACATCAATTATACTTTTAAAATCAATCATTTAATAGAGTTATGAAATACGAATCAATGCTACAATCTTGGAGATAGTAGGTCGTACGTATGCATGGGTAATGTTGCAATTTTTCAATGGTGGTTATGGAAATAAGGTAAGTAATGCCAAAAATTAACATAATAGTCAGTAATAAATACTATAATATTTATTAATTAATAATTATATATTGAATTTTTGTTATGAATTATTAATCTTGTCATGTCATGGAGGTGGTAGTCCACATTTCCACGAATAACGTTATCACTTTTTAAGTTTGTGAAAGGGTAATAATGAAAATGATATATATATATATACAAAGTATTTTTATTATTTCATTAATATAATATAGCTATTTTTATATCTAATATTTTTAATTATAACCATCATTTATAAATTCGATGTATCGTCTGATCGAATCACATCACTTTGAGGGGGTGGTTGTCCACACATCGTCAAATGATGTTAACGTATTAATGTAAAATGGAATGTATTAAATGTATATATTATAAAAGGTTTAAATAATTATAAATAAATAATAAATACCCTATATAATAGATATCAATTGAGTTTCCTTAATAAGGACCACCATGAAAGGTGGTAATGGAATAATTAATAATCACTATTTCAGCGAGGCAGTAGTTTGTCGTCCAAAGAAATATTATGTTCATTACCCATTTGATGGTGGTATATATTATTTTAGGTATAATCATAGATTAATGACATCCTATTATATTTCTAATACAGGCGTTGTTATAAAATAACAGAATACAGACATTTTAAGGGTTGCAGAATGGAAATGGAACAAGAGAGACCGAAAAAAGATATTACCTTTTAATTGGGTAACTTATTTTGGTTCAACCCAAAAGGCATCCATGGAAGGTATTATTACCAAAGGGATGATACTATGTCAAGGGGAGGTATTTTTGTGTTCCATTATTGTAGAGGTAGGCCTAAATTAAGAGGCATGAGAGGTGTTATGATTGGGTATAGGTGGTGTCCTTTTATAGGGAAAGAAAATGACTCACATGGTTTTCTGGAAAAGAAGTAAGGTGTGGACATGTCATTATATAAAGAAATCATAACAAACTAATAAAACTGGGTAATTAAAGGTTAATGAACTAAATATTTCTAAAGTATTAGCGATGGAAAAATAGAAAGGTCATTTGGGCCCATAAACATAGGGTTTTTCTTATTTTGAAGATTAATTACACCTTAATCATTTTAATTAATTTTAATCACATTAAGTTATCATTTTTTGTAAAAAAATAGGTTGATATTATTAGACCAAAAATATTATCATGATTAAAATGTTTTATGTCATATTTTCAAAATTAATATCACATAAGCTTCAAAAGTAGGATTAAAACACATTTTTCAAATAGACCAATTAATTAGTTTAAATGAAAAAATGTTCAAAAGATTTATATGTTTTTATATTAAATTTAGATGATAAATTGATTATAATGAAATAAATTGTATTAATAGATATATAATTTATCCCATGTGACTTTAAAAAAATTTATAATATAATTTAACATTAGAAATTATTTAAATGAAAAGGAAGTTTTTAACTAAAACGTAGAATTTTTTCACTATTCACTATAAAACGATGTTTCTCAGAAAAAAATAAATCACCCTAAGATAATTATTAAATCATGAATTATAAAATAATGTTTATTTAAAATAATTAAATTCTTAAAAGTGTCAAAATTATGGTTTAAAATAGGTTCACCATTAAAAGGAGGTACAAATTCCTTAATAGATATATAGGTTTTTATATAAAAAATTACATTTTATCATATCTTATGCTTACCAAATCGATTGGATGAATATGAAAAATAATTTATCGAATACATAATATATTTATTAAATTTATATTACTCACTAATTGTAAATAGTTTAACCTATTATGGTAAAATATATTTGTGAACCTAAAAATAGGTTTATATAAATATAATCTTTTTATATTTAATTAGTTATTATATTCATTTATAATTAATTTTTATCCTATGAATAAATAATATATTATTGTAAACCATATATTTTCATAAGTTAGCTAATAAAATTAATAACATCAATTGTATGTATTATTATAATAATGTTTTATTTATTTGTTGTTTCTCAATAAGACTCAATATTTTATATAGCGCAATCCATCGAAGAAGGTCACTTTTGCAAGTTAGTCAAGATATTGAAGAAGGTGATTGTTTTGTATGATAGACACTAACTCAGTGTCATGTTAATTTCAAGTTAACTTGATGTTTAATGTGTCGAAATATATATAATATATATTAAATAGTAAGTATATTATAAAGTATACAATTATTATATTACCTTACACACTTGCTGTTACGTATCATACACACTATCGAACACAAGGTTATTACTTTAGTTTTTTGGTGAGTCACTTTATCCCCACTATATTAAAATTTCATCCTTAAAATTTAATATCAATCACAGTGATATATTGTTTGATACTTTCTATGTTTTAATCCCACACCATGTTAAGGTTTAACAAGTAATGCTCTCTTAAAAGAGAGAATTAAAAGTACTAAGGTCACATGGAATACCATGTAACTAGGTCTCTAAGTAAGAGAACATCAGTATGATGTAGAGATATGTACTTGGAGGTAAAAATGTAAATAATGTTATCGATCGAATGAGGTCATCAATCATAAAAAACTGAATGATCAATGGAAAGTTGCGATCATCAAAGCCATAAATTGTTGATGATTTAGAAATCCATTGGTTCAACTAAAAATATGGTATTAGAATAACATTTTTATTTCATTATATTAGGTAATTTTTTTTTCTAACCAATAATAGAACAATATATTCCAATTTGATAGGTCTCCATCTCATATGAAAATTCTATATTTTGGTTATGCTTCAATAAAATTCCAATTCATCCCTTTACTAATAAAAATTAATCACCAACAATGGATTTTTTATTATTCCAGAAGCACTAAAAAAATCTTTTAAAGGATCATAATTCTTATAAAAGAGTAAAAAGTCTAACTGTTTTTCCTTAACTATCATTAAAAACTAATATGGTTAATAGATTAATCCCAAATCCTCAAAAGCTATATTACATGTTCATCCTTCACATTTATTCATCAAAAATTTAAACTAAAAATAATGAAAAATTAACTAGGAAATTGTGTTGTTTAGTGGTTGGAATGAAACACTTATCTTTCTTTGGTCATGGGTTAATGTCCCATGGACTTGTCATATTTTATTAGTTTTCACCTGGCTTACATGTTTTCCTTTTCTAAAACCATATTAATATAACTTCCAAATATAAATATGATGGAAATCCTTAAAATTATCTTAATCTATAAAAATCATTTTAACAAAAGATTTCAATATAACATCAACACATAAATACGTTATACATCTTATTTCTATATAGGTCCTTCTTTGGTCTAGGGTTTATCTATAATATTATTAGATTTATTTCTGAATAATGAGACCTTTTCATCAATATAATACTCCTTAGGTTTAGCCTTGGTTACTTATTATGTATCAAAATCTTTCATACTGTATTGTAAAGGAAAATTTTATTTTCATATGAATATCCCTCAAGAGTGTCAAACCAGGAGCTTTTTAAGGATCATTGTCATGTACCAGGTTACCTAGAGTCAAGCCCAAAACACATATTCAATGCTATTACTCCTCAATAAATCTTTTCTAGAACCATATAAAATTGTAATATCTAGAAAATGATGTATTAATAGTAAGAACCACTTAATCTATACTTTAACATGACTTTAAAGTTTTCATCTATAATTATTTAAATTCTACCTTAGGGTTATGTTTTCTAATCAATGTCCTCAAAAATGTAGTTCCAAAGGTTTCTACTAATATCCTTTGATACCAACTATAGGGAACCAACCCTAGATAACCTTGATCCAGTGTCAGATACTATATACATTAATATGATTACAAGGAATCAAGCCCCAAAGGACCGATCAGTTTAGTAGTCTTGGTAAACCGGATACATAAATTAATCTCGTATTACAAATTAATACACTGATTACAACATAATAATTTTTTATTCCAACTAAAAAAACAAATAAAAATATTTGTGGTTAAATCTAATATATATATATTAAAATTCATACTTATATTTAATTTTACACATCATGTATTACTAGGGAAATAATCATAATAAGGGGTGAGATCAAATGATTAGTTAGGGAAAAACAATGTGGAAGAAATAAGGAATCAATGAAAATAGTAAATATGGGAAGTTAAATAGATGAACACGCATTCCATGTAAATAACTAGATAAGAAAAAATAAATATGGAAATTTAATAAAATAAAATATATTCCATCTAGATAAATTAAAATGAAATGTATCGATATATATGTCGACAAAACATCTCATGGATAAATAACAACTGAAACTACAAAGAGGGAAATGATTTCTTAATGGAACTCGTGTCTATGGAACATGAGGACCTATTACCATTAAGAAAATTCACAAGAGGGTTTAAAAATAATGGTATAAAACCATTTTCAAAATTAATCATCCCATGATACCTCGTCTATGTATCGAGTAGCTATATAATGTATGGGCTCCACCTGTCATTTCTAGTCCAAAGAATTTCTCATATTTAACAATTAATTTAACTAATATGACTTATCAAATAACCATATTTTATGTGAAATAACGATCTATCAATAATTCAAAAACTAATAAAATAAAAATCAAAGTAGGAAATGTATGTAAAATAGTATGCTGTTTAGGAAATAGTAATATCCATGAAAAATGAAATAGATAATAAGGTAAAACTAAAAGTTCAATGATAACAAGAATTTGAATAAATCCATGTCACTAAAAAATAAATCCAGGAAGCTAATTTGAATTATATCCTTACCCAAATAAATAATAAACCATCTATAGGAAGAATAATTATAGTATCAATACAACAAACCCAAGTAGAGTAAAATAGAGGGTCATTGTCATTGATGAAATAAAAGATTTACATTTAAAAATATTCTTGGGGAAAATATAATTTTATTTGAAACACCTTTTGAAAATATTTTTCCTTTGAAAATAATCCCTTTAAACTAGAAAAGAAGGATTTAATTAAAAAAATAAGGATGAATCTATACATGTCGTACGAAGGTGAAAGAATATTTCTTTTTTATGGAAAAGGGGTTGAAAATGCCTCGTCAGGAAACATACAAGAATATTACATTGAAAAATTTGTAGAAGAAAAAAGGTTAAGAAATTATTTACCAAATCATTTTAAAAACATTTCTTAAAACATTTTAATAATACATGGTTTTTATAATAAATAAGGTTCTCTAACTAAAGAGAGAAGTGAAGTCAGGTTTTTTAAAACATTTTTAATGAACATTGAGTACGAAAGAGTGGAAAATGGTACTAATAATTGAAAATGGTAATTAAAAAATAGAGAATAATTAAAGGAATTATTGAAAAATGGTTATATAATTTATTTGAATTTAAATTTAATTAAAATATTAATAGGATTATTCTTGAAGAAAATAATATTTGAACATTGCAAAGTGTCCAAAACCAATTTGAAGTTTTTAAAATCATAAAACTCATGAAATAATATTATTAAATGAAATTATTAAATACCATGAAGGAAAATGATTTCATGATATAATTTATAGAAATGGTCAGAAGATACACCAACCAAAATATGTAAGTAGTGAACATGACTTTTGTCTCATGAATATAAATACTGAGATTGAAGTCCCTTACTAATGTCGCAATAAATGAATTGGAAAACCGAATGGTGTAAATCATTAAATAAAACATTTAAATACCATTAATATAATAAGGTTCATGATATTATATGTCAATGTGGTCGTAAGTACACCATATATAATAATTATGTCTACAATAATTAAGTATGCCTCATGTAATGAAAATGAGACAAGAATCCCTTACATTACGATTTCTTTTGGGTGAACTTCTTTTACATTCCTATATAAAAAAATTATGTTAATTTTATAATTTTAATGAAATTTTATCATGATTATAATTATTTTATTTCACTAATTACATTGATTTTTACAACTACTCAAATAATTAAATTTACATCAGATGTTTTTGACCAAATTCTTTTTATGTGTTAAAAAGTCTATTGTTGGTCAAATATGGTCAAATAGGTCTTTATATAACATATATAGAATAATAACCATGAAAAAATTATCATATTTATAAATCAATAAATTTTTTAAAATCATTCATTAAATATGGTTGTGAAAAATGAATCAACATTACAATCATGGATACGGTAGGTCGTAAGTACGGATTAGTAACGTTGCCATTTTTCAATGGTCGTTAGGGAAAGAAGGTATGTAACACCACATATTTATGTAATGATTAATAAAAAATAACATATTATTTAACCATAAATACATATATATATAACTTTTGGGTTGAAAAAGGAATCACAACATGTTGTGGAGGATGTAGTCAACACGTCCATGAAGAAATGCAATAACTTTTTAAGTGTGTGTAAGGGTAACAAAGAAAATTATATATATATATATATATATATTTAAATATTACAGGAATGGTAATTATTTCATTAATACCTTATAATTTTTTTATTTCAAATATTTTTAATTATAACCATCATTTATAAATTTAATTTATTGTGTGAACGAATCACATAATTTGAATGGGGTGGTACTCTACACTTTCTCAAATGATGTTATCATAATAACATAAAATGGAATATAAAAAATTTATGTTTTATAAAAGGTTTAAATAAGTTTATAGACATAATAAATTTCATATATAACATATCTAAACATATTTTCCATCATAATTTCCATCATGAGGGGATGTAATAAAAAATAAACAATCATCATTTCGTGAGGCAGTATTTCGTCATCTACAAAAACATTATACTTGTAAACCATTAGATGGTGGTGGGTGTAATTGTAGGTATACTCTAAAAAATAATATCCTAGTGTATTTATGATACTTGTGTTTTTATAAAATAACATAATAAGGATATTTTAGGGGATTGATAATTGAAATAAAATAAAAGTGGTTGATAAAAGACATTATGTTTTAACTACGTAACTACTTTTGGTTTAATCAAACAGTCATCCATGAGAGGTATTATGCCTTAATTTAAGCTTCTAGGTCAAGTGGAGGGGTTTCTGGGAGGAAATTTGGGAATATCATGGATGAAATTAGGAGTCTTTAGAGGTATGAGGAATGGGTAGAGGGAGTGGCCTTTTATTGGGAAGGAAAAGGACTCAGATGGTATTCTTGAAAAGAAGATTCCTATGAAAATTTTATTACCTAAAAGGGTCATAAAAAATAATATAACTCATTAATGGAAGGTTAATGGATGAAATATTTCAATACAATGAGTGATGGACAAGTGGCTAGGTCATTTGTTTCCTTAAACATAGGGTTTTAGTCAATTTTTATCCTAATTAAACATTAATCACTGTAATTAATTTTAAACACTTTCACTAATAATTTTATGTCAAAAA
Source organism: Viscum album (assembly GCA_963277665.1). NCBI lineage: Eukaryota > Viridiplantae > Streptophyta > Magnoliopsida > Santalales > Viscaceae > Viscum > Viscum album. The sequence continues at coordinate 1,528,564,052 of OY728131.1, read as the reverse complement.
TTAATTTGATATTGGAAGACAAAAAATATTATATTTATTAAAATTGTGTATTTATTATTTTCATAAATCAAATATCTAATGTGAAAAAATTAGAACTAATCCTAATCTCGTGGATAGACGGATTAACAAGAATTAGTAGAAAAATGTTCAAAAGATTGTTATGTTTTATATTAAATTTAAATGTCAAATTGAATGTAATGAACTAAATTAAAATAATTAATGTATAATTGGTCTAATTTTAATTTTCATCAAATTTATAATATAATTTAACATTATTAATTATTTTAATGAGAGGGCTGTTTTTTTTCTAAAATGCATTATTTTTCACTGTGCACAAAAAAAGGCGATTCCACGAAAAATCCCAAAAATTATCCATAAAATAATTTTATAATTATATTTTAATAAATAAATTTTATTTTATAATTTGAAATTCTCAAATGTCTCAAAATTAAAATTTCAAAAAGGTTCTCCATTAAAAAGCGTTAAAAATGTCTTAATAAAAATATAGATTTTTATGTGAAATATTGGGTTTGATCATATCTTATGCTTACCAAATACATTGGATGGAAATAAAAAATAATTCATTGAATATGTAATATATTAATTACATTATTATAACTCAATAATTGTAATTAAATTAATATATTTGGGTAAAAAATCTCTGTGAACATGAAAATAGATTTCAATAAAAATATTCTTTTTATATTCAATTGGTTCATATATTAATTTATAATTAATTTTAAACCAATGAATAAATAATATATTATTATAAACCTATATTTTTCATAAGTTATTTAATACTATTTCGAAAGGATAGTTAAAACCTTCATTATAATAATTTTTTTACTTTATATTTTTTCTTGATAAGCCTTAGTATTGCGTATTGTGTAACCCATCAATGAAGGTCACTTTTACATATAACACAAGCTATAGAATAAGGTAATTGTCGCGTATGATGTATTATAACTTAGTGCCGCATTCATTACATGTTAACTTTATGTTTCATGAAGTGAAATATATTGAATATATTATAAATAGTAAATATATTATAAAGTATATAAATATTATATTACATTATGTGCATGCGGTCACCTGTCATATACACTATCAAACAGAAGGTTATTAATTTATTTTTTTAGGGATTCATATATTAATTTCTAATAGTTTCTTAATTCATCATCATAAATTTTTTTTAATGAAAATATCATTTTTTATTTCACTGCATGTTACTATTTTCTGGGAACAAACTTTGTTAAAATCATATTATCCTATAATTAGATGAATTTAAAATGAATTTTGAAAGGATTGGTTCCCTCATCATAGAATAAAAATAATTTTGAATAATTCAAAGTTAATATCAACCAATCTATATCTACTAATGAAATGATTATTATAGAAAACCTTTCGAATAAATTTTTATAAAATGTGTCCTGATACTAAGTAACTATGGACTCTTGGATCAAATGGTTAGATAAAAACTCGATGTTCAGGATAATCCTCTTCTGTGTGAAAAATACATTACTTATTTTTTCTAGGATAATGTATCCAGAGAAATGATATCTTTATTCACATAAATATTTTAGAAATCCTTTACCATTTTTATGTTTTTTAGTAATTAAAATTTTTTGGATGAAATTTATTTAAGGGAGAGAATATAAAACCTCGTGATTTCAAAATATATTTTTCATTAAACTTATATTTTTTTTATAGATTTTTTCACACACAACACCGAAATAAATTTTTTCTGACATGTTGAATGAATATTAACAAGAAAATTAATGATTAATAAATCATATATTAAATAAAATTAAATTTATCAAAATGATATCATAAAAAATCATATTAAGAACACATAATGTTTAAGAAAATAATTGTTCATTAAAATAATATTTTAATTTTATAATCAATATTAATTTAAATGATAAATTTATAAATTTTATAATTTAAATTATATATTTTGAAATTAATTTTTAAATTAATCATCTCAAAATAAGATTAGGTTTAGTTTTTTGTATTTATCCAAAATTATTGACTTTTTTGTGATTATTAAAAAATATAGTGCTAAGAAAATTGTAATATTTTTGAATATATTAGTATATGAGAAGAATATAGATCTTTATATATGCCATATAATTGATAAAATATATATTATTGGAGTAAAATTATGAATTTTGAAATATTATGTTGAAAATTGAAGAGAAATGAATGACATTTTAGAACTTAAGTAATATTTATAATAAAATAAAAACTATTTTTGATCTTCTCTTTTAATAATGTATTATAGTGTGGAAATTTGGTTTGGAACTTATTTTGAAGAAGACAATTTATATTTTTATAAACTGATTTACCTCATTGAATACAATAACTAATATAATTTCATTGACAAAAAATTCTAAAACATAAAAACATAATTTACAAAAATATATTTTACACATTATATGGATTAAGAGTTAATTTATTTTAAAAATAAATTGATATATATAATTCTTTAAAATTTCATTGAAATTTAAAATATTAATTTTTATATATTAAAATAATATAAATCTTTATTTTGGTTATTAATTATAGTTACTATGTCTAAATGTTTTTGTTAAAATTGAAAATTAAAAATGGTAAATAGAGTTTTTTTCATTATAGAAGACATAAAAAATTTAAAATATTCATGAATTTTGTATATGAAATGTGACTTGGAAAAAAATATAATAAGAAATTATTTTATATGTTTTGAGCCTTTGAACATTGAATAGTAACAATCCATTATTAAAATGTATTGATTACCTAAAAAATTACACTTCTTTTCACTTATAAAAGGGGAAAACATACCCCACTTCCTGAAAAATATACTCCATTGAATTTTCACATAAAAATATTGCATAAATCTCATTTTATAAGATAATAACCTATCAATAATCTACTTATCTAAATTATTTACCTTAATGATTCTATTTGAATGTAGATTTCTAAGAGAAATATCATGTTCTCAATGTGATTTTTATTAACACATAATCTTTTCTTCTTAATCACCCTCTTCAAAAATTATTTTATCCAACACAATATAATAAAATTATTATCATTAAAATATTTATATTTAATTATTTTAATGTATTTACAATTATTAAATCTTTTCAAACCTCATTTAAAAAACATCGATAGTGCATACATGGTGACTACTATACATACAAAGTGACATGGTGATTTTTTTTAACTTCTAATCATATATGGAAATAGGGATTGATTTGATTTATAAATACAATTATTTTTTCACTATTGGATTGTGAGATTACTATTTTTATCATACCATCATTCTATTCCTTTTGTATAGAAATGAAAATGTTAATCGTGTGTATGTGAAAACTACTACCTCTATAAAAAACATATATCTTTTTTCACCACCACCCTTTATGAGTAGTTGTAATAAAGAATTTATTTATTATATACAATATTAATAAAATGTTTAATATTATTTCATTGTTAAATTTTCAATATATAAAATGAATTCCTCACCCTTTAAATCCATATAACATTCTCATATTTGGTATGGTTTCACCACCCACATGAAAAAATGTAATAATATATATTTTATGATGGATTATAGAATATAATATAATGATAATATCATGTTACAAATTTTTTTTGTTGATTTATTAATTATTCATGAAATTTTCCATTCATATTTAATATATTTATTATTATATAACCATATTATCATTAAACATTCCGGAACATTTTAATCATAATTTCTATTTTCAAAAACCATAACCTTATTATTAACTAAAGGTGTAATAAGATATGATGGATAATTAAAAAATTATTCTATTATTATTTATAATCCATCAATGATTATCTTTTTATTAATAAACATGAATCCAAAAATCTATTATGAATCAAGTACTAAAAAAATAATCAATCCTAACTGTAGGTGATTATGAAATTAAATTATAACTCACTAATATATTTGCAAGAAACAATATTAAATGAACTAAATAAAAATGTTATAAGAAGCAATAATTTATTAAAATGTTTTATTAAGTTAGTAATGTTTTTTTATAAATGATGATATATTACTCTCAACTAAGAAGTATTAATGTTAAGGGGTATTTCTCTCTATTTTCAAACACATGATACATGTTTGATATTGAACAAAATAATTCATATTATATAGTGTATTTGATAATAATTTTTCCCCAAATATATGTAATATAATTAATTTATTGAAAATTTAATATCCCTTTCACTACAACCCTCTAGGGTATTTGTAATTTTTATTCTTTCTTTATAGTAAGGGAGTATTCATAACAATTCTTCTTCCCTAAGATATGATGCGTATTCAACAATTTAATTATTTTTTATCATTTATATATTTGAATTGGATTTTATATATTATAATTTTACATGATGTTAATTAGAATTATTAATCCATATCATGTTCTACTTTTTATTGTTTTTCAGTTTTAATGGTAATGACAATGCAAGGTTTTTGATAACACTTATATCTTTTATTGATTTATGATTTTTATTATGGAAATTATCTCATCTATGTTAGGTACATGAAATTATTTTATTGTATTATTTGTTAATTTATAATTTTTCATAGAGATTTTAATTTCCCCCACATGAAACATTTATTAATTTATCTATCTTTATGAATTTGAAATTTATAAAGGATTTGGTTAACTGAATATTAGTTTCTCTGAGTAAAATTATTATTTCATGAGAAAATGCCTTATATGTTTGGTAAATTCAACTATTTATTATATAATATGAAATATCATCTTTTCTATCTAGGTAAAATTATGTTTTAAAATAAAATATTATATCTCAATGTATTTCTTTCTCATAAATGTGTATTGTTTTTAAAATAAAAAAACTCATCTACATTAAAGAAAATTTTCCTCTATATCCACGTTTATTATTGGAAAAAAGTTTCCATTTATATTTGTATATATAAATATGTGATTACCCATGTGACCTAACTATTTTCTATTATGAATATTAAATATTAAATATTACTATTTATTTTTATAAAGGGGGTTTCAAAAAAGGAATTTTAATATATTCAAATGTTTTTCCATCCATTAAAAATCATAATCCTTTTCTTCCACTCTGAATTCTCAATAGAAATCATTAATGAATTTCAATATAGATTTTATTGATTTTTTTTAATATAAATGTTTTTCAAACATTTTACATCATTTTTTTTAAAATGACCTTACTATTTGACTGTCACTTCCTTCACTTCAAAGAGAAAAAGACCTCAAAAAAACTCATTTATGATTTGAATTCCAATTTCTTTATACCTATGAAGGATTTATTTGCTTATAAATTATTTTTTCTAAATTATATACTATTTTTTTCATGGGAAATTTTCAATTTTAGTGAATAAATTTGAGTTACAAATTTTTTACATTTTGGATTTTAGTTTTGTGATACCATCATGAAATGTTTTAAAACCTAATTTTCATTCCATGGGTTCTTAATGATGTGATAAATTATTTTTTAAAATGAAAAAAATTATTAAATGTTTATTGATAAGTGGATTCTAATATATCCATTAATTTCAATGGTGTGGTTTATAACTCATGAGAATAAAATGGAACACTATTTTATTATCCTATCCCAAAGGCTAAATGAGATAATTTTCCAATGCCAAAGGGTAAAAAATAGTATTATATTAATCCCAAGGGTAGATGTGAAGATTATCACAAGCACATGAAGGGTTAAAAATTGTTAATCTTAAAACATTCGATGCACAAATGGTAATCTTATGCCTAAGGGTACACAGACATTAAGACCAAGCCCATGAAGGTACATGGGTGAGTATAGAAATAATACTTTTTGATAAGTTAATTTGAGGGTATCCTTAAAATTTGATTTATATACATATATATTTATGAAACACTATAATATGATAATTTTTTTCTAATGCTTATGATTCATGGCTCATGTCTATTATCAAATCATTACAGACCCTTTATCCACTATATATTTTACTTCATTTGACATTACATGAACTTTTATAACCACTTATGGAAATATTATATTTTACCATGTTTATATAAATAAGATATTTCTATAATTTTAATTTTTTATCATAAGGTTATTATAATACCCTTCTAGTTATACTGGTGAGTTTTTTCATTACTGAGAATTTGATCTCCCAAGCTTCTTAAATTTCAATTCATTGTTTTATAAAGATGAGTGTCACCTATGAGAAATATACAAGGGATTCTAGGGGGTTTTATTATAGGAAAATGTAAAATAAAATAAAACATGTTTCATAAATTATATTTCCTAATTGAAATTAATCCTTATTTTATTGGGATATTGATATTATTTAAGAGTTTTAATGTCTATTTTAAGGTACTTTTGTAATATAAATATAGGTTAATCTCAAATCTTAACAAATTGAGTTTTTAATGTAAGTATTCATAGTTCCAGACCATAGTGTACAAGTTTATAATTCTATAATCAATGTTTATATTGTGATATTAAAAATGGCCAGACCATTTAAAATAAATACATTCCCAACAAACCTAGTTTTCTGGTTTGGCATACACAACCCAAATAACATCCCATAAATAATGTAATAAAATATTGTGGACTTTATTTTACTTTTAAATTCCTATAAAACCATAATTCCTTGGTGTATTTGTAGGATCAATTATTTTTTGTGTGTTGACTATACATTTAACAATTGTCAATTCCATGGGAGTGGCTAGGAATCTCAATCATCCCATTATCATTTGATTTATTTCTTTTTTATAGGTTCTATAATCTATTAAATTCCACCAATAATATTCATTATCATTCTATTTAATTTTGATAATTATGGGTGATTTTTATAATCCATAATAACATCGTAAAAAATGTTTCATAAGTAATTTTATAATCCTTAAAAATAAAAAAAAAATCTGTTAGAGATTTTCAACACGGATCATCCGATATAAGAGTGGGATCTTTTATCATATTTTCACAACCAAGGTGTTATCTTCTTAAAAATAGGAAATTTATGGCTAATAGGGATATCAGATGATGGGTTCAATATATCCCAACAATTTTTTTATTAATTGTTAAACCTAATATTGATTTTTTAAAGATATAATGTCAATTAGGGGTTATATTATAATAGATGGTGAGAGTTTATTTTTTTATATAACTTTTTTTGTGAATGATTATCTGTTTGAGTGGAAACTGTGGTACAGTTTTGTGGCTGGACATTTGAAAAATTATTTTTATCCCTGTTCCCGTGGTCAAATCCAACATAAGTCTAGTTACCAATTAGATGTGTGGTCTTCTAATTCCATATTGGTTATTTTTATACCTTTTCCTCAAATGAAAGAGGTTGATCAATCATGATGATATTATCTAATAGATATGGTGAGAGAGAAAAATGGTAGTGTATAGTTTAGTGGTGACCAATATAGATCATCCTCATTCATTATATTCCCCTATCATGGTTCCCACCCTAATGATTGTATGAATATTTTTTAATGAGTATTCTCTTGGACTTCACCATTATAGGACCCTTGAACTAGTTTCATTATTTTTTATTACATTATAATAAAAATATAATTTTCATGCCATTAGTATTCATATTCATGAATAAAACAACTATGATTATCTCATGGAAACAATAATATAACTATTAATAACCCATGGTTTAATTTATCATTGAAAAAAAAACAATAGCCTTATATCACCATTTTCCTCCAAACATAGTAAAACAATAACTATAACCTGAAAACCACATATTTGAGTAAAAAGAAAATTTTTCCTCTCTATTAGATACCTACTAAATTTTTCTCTTCCTTTAGATTCAAAAAAACTATTAAATGTTCAAAAAAACATGAAAAATGTACAACTTCATGAGTAAGTATTCAAAAAAGGATTTATCTAATAACAATGTTTAAAGACAATGTTAAAAAAAATGGTTAAAATTGATTTCCATAAAAAAATTAAATTGATTACCAAAAATAATTATTGAAAACTACTCTATGTACTAATCCCACATTTTTATCTGTCACCCACTAAATATATTCCAAAAAATGGTTTTTTTTCAAAAATATGATGAATAATTAAATGCGGAATATTTTTGTTTTATCTATTATAGATCATAAATCTAAATGGGATACTCCTAGAATATTTTAATATACTAAATATCATTTTCACCATAATAAATCACATCATATTCATCTGGAATATGCCTCAAATGTTGAAACACATAGAAGACATTCTTAACGAGATCTATCCAAGGAAAAATAACATACCAATATCCCAAATATCCCAAAAACTCTAACACTTGAAAGGGACTAATAAACATATAAAAATCTCTGTAACACTATTAAAAAGGATATTTCCCCTATAAAATTATCTTGAAATTAATTTTTGGTGGTTCTATTGTACATGATATGATATTTTTTCTCTTGGGATAAAATTTTATGAGCTTCTAAGATTAAAATATTTTTTATGATATTTTTTATTTTTTTAAGTAATTATATTTATTACAATTTTCTTAAATATAGATATCTAAATATGAGTCCCAATTGAAAATTTAAGTACTTTATTTTATGTTAAAATTATAGGTATTATAAAAGTGAATATAAACTTGTAATATATCCCATAGTACCTTGTTATGAATTTAAATGGGTAATTTTTTTATTTCCTCTCCACTGATTATCCCCATAATTTATATAAAGGGCATGATAATATCCCCCCCCACCTCATTGACACTGTATAATTAATTAGATAAGGATGTAGATATGAGGAGATTCAACCATAATGGTAGTAAATTTAACCCAAATCAAGAGGAAACAATTATGAAGCATAAAGATGAACTCGAAGCATTGGTGATTCACTAAGAGGATGAGTTTTTTTTACTCATTTTCTTCTAATTATAAAAGTTATTTTTTTTAAATTAGACTATTGTAGGTGGGTTCAGACCCTTTTTAAGAGATTTTTTAAATAAAATTCCAATTTATGCTATAAAAATATTTTCTATATCTACAAACCAATCAGATAATGTGTAGCTCAACTCAAAACATATTGTAGTTCATTGGTGGAATTAAGGTGGAAGATAATGTAAAAATGGCCTGTGTTGGAACCTAAAATAATCATATCACTATATTACTTCATTTCCATAATTTAAAATTTTAATCATACAATATTCCCTCCTAACACTATGTATTTTTAGTTTAGTGTATTTGTGTTCTAGTTACAAAATAAAATTTTTCTGATGAAATTGTGAGAATTTCTCTATAGTCGAACTCTAATAGGCATTGTAAAATGCATCTAATAATTGAAAAATATCTTAATACCCTAGGTAATGAATGTAACACCACATCTTTTTATGAATTTTTTTTTAGATAAATTGATTTTCTTTGATATATTGAGTAACACAGAACAATGAGTTTAGATTACTTAACACGTGAAACTGAGTTTTAAAAAACCATGATATATTACTAATATTATTATATATATATATGGAAATTGTAACATAGAAATTAAGCACAAAGATATAAAATTTAATAACAAATTTTTAAATATTTTATAATTTCTTTTATAAGTAAATCATATTGATAAAAATCTACATAAATTTCTTGAAAAGTATTTATATATTTCAAAAATACTTTTTTTTTCACAGAAAATATTTTTATTTCAACTTTTTTTACAAATAATAAATAAATTATTCACAAATCATACACAATGTATTCATAAAATTAATAATAATTTTTTAATATATGAGAAAATTTTATTTTTAGTGATTTTTTTTGAATTTCCAAAAAAGTTAATTTTTTAAGTGAATAATAAAAAATATTGTTTTTATTTACAATTGTTTTTTATTAACAACCTTTTAAAGAATAAAAATAATTAATATGGTTTTAAAAGAAAAATTAGAAAAAATATATATTTATTACTATAGTATAGTTTATCGGAAGAAATTTCATATTCACTTCATAATTTGACACTTTCTATAAATATTAAAATTATTCTCTTTAAAAACAAGTTTTCTCATCACACCTGAATATTTAATTTTAAATTAAATTATAAAACTTATATTAGATGAGTTAGGAAGAATGAATTGAATATATAGAATTAGAATAATTTCTTTAATTAAATAAGTCCAACTTTTTTGTTGACCATATTGAATAGTAAAAATTGTAAAAATTATTTACCTTGATTTATATAAAAATGGGTACACCAGGGGGATAAACATAATTTATAAGGGTTAAAAATGATCCAAAAATTTTCTAACTTCACTTGGATAGCTATGTATCATAATTATAATGTTTATTTCTTAATAATGATGAATTTTTTGGATATTTTTTTGTCATGTGGAAAATATGGGTACTCTTTTTCTTTTAAAAAATTAAAAGTGTTTCACTCCCCTCACTTATAAAAGGAAACCCCTAATACACTCATATTCACACATCCATAAACATTTGTTTCTTATATTACCTACTAAAACATATTCCTAAAATCTATCATCTCATCTTATAAGCACTTTTTGGTCAACAATTTATCCTGGGGAGGAACTTTAGTGCAATCCAAAAGATATTTCTCGAAGAATAGTTAACATCCCAAACCAAGAAATTTATTTTATTACTTCATCCACCTATTTTAATTTTATTAAACTGTAATGATATAATAAACCCAGTATTTTACACATAATGATATGTTTTTTATTATGTAAATTACCTAAAATCATCTCTACTTTCCATCAAATGGGATATGAAACCCTCATTCATGTGTACGGGGGACTACCGCCTCACAAACTGATGTTATTCATTTTCCATTACCACCAATCATAGAAAAATATAATGAAAGAATCAATTTTTATATATTATATTTACTATATTTCTATACTTATTTAATTATTATATCACATATATTTTTATACTATATATTTTTTTGGGAATATGAGAATGTCATCCTTGTGTACGGTGGACTACCTCCCCTTGAAGCGATTAAAATTGTTCATGGTTTATATGAAAGGTAATAAGCATGGAATAAATTAAAATATGTGATATAAATGCGAAAAATTATTATTTAATGTTAAAATAATACTTATATTTCTTTCTTTCAATATTTTATGAAAATGGAGACAATGTTCAAGCGTTTGTATGACCTACTGTCCATATGAACAGTGTATTTCAATTTCTATCGCAAAATTTTATGTATTATTATAAATAAATATATAATAAATATATATTATAATTATATCATGTGTGAAAATTATGTATATTTTTTAAACATGATCATAGTAATTGGACTAAAAAATAACAAATCATAATATATATTAATAAACAAAGTTGTTATTTCCCTAAACGTGGAATTAACATGGAATTGTAAACAAATGGGTAATTAAAAGTAATAATTAAATAAAATATCATATGATATATAACATTAGGGAGTTTTAATAGATTTATAATAATATTATATTTATTATACCAGAGTTTTCAAGTCATACGATGGATGTTGAGACTCAAGGTATGGGTTTTATGTTACAATCTTATGAATTGTACATATCATTGAAGATTATGATTCAAACAATAAAATATTATGATCCATCTCAAATTATTCTCTTTTATTTTCTCAAACATTGGTTATTTCATGAAAATTCATGTTTCCCTTCATTTTACTCTCATTATTTACTCAAGTGTTCAAATGAATGGTTTTATTAAAAATTGTATATATTTCTCTCTTTGGTTGAAAACCCATTTTTCTTCAAAACCCATGTTTTATGAAACTTCTACAAAAAATTTCATTAAAATTATATAAATTTGGTTTTAAAAAAATTATAACCTATGTATGACTTTCTGAAAAACACAAAATAGATACTCATGTCATTATCCAAACAAGGCGTGTTTGTCTTTTACCGAAAATGTGAATGGAATGGTTTTCTACGTGTACAACATGAAACAAATTTCCCAATGACATGAATGTTATTTTAATTAATGATTCTTTTATAACTTCTCAGGGATATTTAAAAATAATATTTTTTTTAAAAATATTATATTAATTATTAATTTATAATAAATTTATTTTCAATGAAATTATATTTTCCTAAATAATTGTTCCAAGTGATTGTCCTTTAAAAATATGTTTCCATATATAATGGCATTTTTTCTATAAATTATTCTTACCTGGGTATAAGATCCATGTAAATAATTCTTATTATTTAATTTAATGGATTATGTTTAAGATGAAAATATTTCTATGTGAATAATGTCTATTCCACTATTTATACCATGATAAAATACAAATGACACCCACGTATTTTTTCCATAGGTTATTCAATGTTGAAAAAATTCAACGATTATAAAACCTATTTCTTTTCTACATGTCATTATATGATGAAACGTTTATGAATCCCATTTATTTTATTGGATTTTGACATGATGAATGAATTATGATTTTGTATCACATGTATGCATGATTTTTATTTTGTGGTGAGTGGGACCTATATCTCCCTCAAATAAAATGGGTAAAGAATTATATTTCAGGAGATAAATAGGAATGAAATGTTAATTAAACCTATTTAAGTATGTGTAATTTTCCACTATGATAGTCTTGGGATTGTACCTTAAACAATATGATGGATTAGGGAGTGAACCTATTACAATATAATAGTTTTTCAAATGAGAATTGAATACTAAAAATTGATTTTATATTATTATGTTTATAAAAAAAAATATGACTTGTTCTATTGTTATTTTCTCGTGGATAATTTTCATTTATTCCATTATAATTAATTTTTATGAACCACCAAGATTTATTTCACGACTTATGCTTATGATATATGATATGTAGGGTATTGTTTTAAAATATCGATATCATGTTCTCATACCCATGTACTCATGATATATTTGTATCTACCTTGTTTACCCTTATTGATCATCTGAGATGAGCCTTTCTTATGATTACATTCCCAAGGTCATAATGAATTCTATTAATTATGATATGTATAAAAAGGGATTTAGTTATGAATAACAAAATGGGAGATGACATAGCTCACATATTGACTAGTTTTTTATATGTCTAAATTTCAAATTCAGTATACCTAAATTATTCTAGCAAGGATCATTATATAATGTAAGGAATAATCATAAAAAGATATAATATTTATGTTTGAGAAGTTTATTTGTTTACAATTTTTATGTGATAAGGGTTTCCATATCCTTTTGATGCTAGGGTATGAATACATTTGTGAGAAATCTTGGTATACATCTAAGGATAAGTCTAAGGATGAGTCAAAGTATAAGAAAAAATCACGAAATTTTGGTAATTTTTTGAGTGACTGGTATCAAAGAAAATAAGTTACTTTATGGATACTATATTTTTATATGGATATGGATAAGATGTTCCTATCAATAATAATAAAAATGGAACATTTAGGTATACTTGATCATTACTTGGTGCATGAAAATGGGCCTTGTTGCACACCTGGTATGAAACTCTTGAGGGATATGATTTGGAAATTAACAAACTCTTTAAAACTCGTTATTAATGGTTTAAATAGATGAACTAGAATAAACATATGGTGTCATATTATAAAGAAAATTTTTCATGATTTATAAATCCTATAATTAATTTTTCATTTTATGTGATTTTACATTAGGATTATTGTTTCATACAAAATTATTGTTGAATTTAGTCTGTTGTTATAACCTGAAGGAACCACAGTAATGATGAGTTTGATAGATAATGCAATGAAATTCCATCTTAGAATCGAAACATTATATGAGATTGAATAAAAAATATCATTTGTATTATCAAACAATTTTATCAATCCACGAGTCATGATGAACTTACAAATGAGAAAAGGTTGTATTAGTTTTATGTGGTGTCCTTCATGAGGCAGTTCCCACATTCTTTCAATGGTTTTAGTAATCTTATAGTTTATGGTCAATGGAGAAGTATAAATAAATATATATTTTATATTCTTCACAGTTTGGAACATAAGAATTCATTTTGGATGTCCTCGTTTGGAAGGAAAAAGAATCCCAAAGGTGGGTTTTCATTAAAAATAAAATTGAAATGATGAAATTCACATCATTGAGTGGGATGAGAATAAAAGCATATTTTTTATTATGTTATTCCCTTATTTACTTCATTAAAAAATATAAAATAAATTCCTTCACCTATATAATAAATATGATGAATTTATTGGTCCCTATGAGGTAAATTTTACAAGGCTTGTGATGTATGCTTCGACCATTATCATCCAACATAAAATTAAGGTTAATCAATTCACTAATGGATTAAAAAAATTATACAAAGGGAATTGACCCTAAGGTATATCAGAAGATATGAATAAATCATTATATGTTCTCACTAGTTGGAAATAGATATTGGAGTTACCCATAAACATTTTTTTGTTATGAAATAAAGTATAGAGATCAAAATTTTTAAAATAAAATATAGAGAAGAAGATGATATTTCTTTAATCTTCTATGTGTGGAAGCAAACATGGAGTGAATTTTCTTTACAGGACTAGAGAAATGTTTTAGTGTGTGGTAGAAGGTCAATGAGAAATTGATTTCCAACGTGATAAAAAGAAGTTAAATAATGATGAAAATTGATATAAAGCTGTATATAATTCACCATTCACACACTTGTAATTCAAATGAATGCATTATAAGAACTGTGATAAGAAGTTCCAAAATCTAAAGGTTAATGATGATGAAAAACATCAGGAACCTCTTTAGACTCGGGACAATAGAAAATCTCATGAAATCAATGTTTTTGATGAGGGGTGTGAAAATGACATGGTGAAGGTACACATTCCAGGCACTCTAGAACTACTAATGTCTAATTTTACTCTATATATTTAATTATTTATCATCTAAAGAATTATTACATTTTTTTAAGACACAACCCAAATTAAAAGACGTATAATTAGTAGTGAAATACCATAATGGTATAATAATCACATCTCAAGTAAATGATTCCACTCTTGTTGAAAATTGTGGGGATGTACATCATTCAAATCTTATCACACATCCTATGGTTTAATTTTACATTATCTTTTTCAAATATTATATTTATCTACAGAAAGCATACATAAATTCCAAATGAATGGAATATACATTTGACATTCCAAACCAAACAATGATCTTATATCAGTGTGATAATAATTATGAAAAGAAAGTGGTGATCATATCGATTTTATGTGTATTGATTCCCATTTGGAAGGGGTTTTAATCAAAGAAGGATGGGGAGATATTAGGCATCAATGATATGCGTGTTTTGTTGTAATTTGATGATGTAGTTTTTGAATAATTTCCTAAAATTCTAATTAATTTTTATGTTGAGTTTTCAATTGAACTCATTCCATTTTCCAACCCAATACATTGACTCCATGTAGAATATAACCAATGAACTTTCATTTATTAAAGAAAAAACTCAAAGACAGTCTTAATAGGGGATCAATTCAGCCATGCATTCCAGTTATGGGTGTACTTTTCATTTTTTCAAGACAAAATATGATTTGATATGGGTATACATTTAATATTGTGAGTTGAACATGATAAATATTAAGAAAATGTATCATATACCCCATATTGATGATTAATTTAATCAAATTTATGTTGTTTAACACTTTTCTATGATTTAACATAATTTTGGATATCACCAATTGAGGGTAAAAAAGGATTATATAACCAAGAAAATATGTTGTAAAAGTTTTATAAACTATGAATAGAATGCTATTCCATTCAGTCATACTAATATCCCTATATAATGATTAATTTAATGAATATAGTTTTTAGAGATTACCTTCATTGAGTTGTGGAGGTATTTGTAGATGATAATATTATATATTCAAAGAGAAATAAAGATAATGAATATTAGTTAATAATTGTGATAAAGACCCTAAAGATGTAGTAACTATTTAAAAAAAAATTAAAAAGGGTGAATTTTACTAAAATAGGATTCATTTGGTATCACATAATATCAATAGAGGGTATAACTATATATACATCAAAGATGAAGGCAATGGAATATTGTCCTGGACCGACCCCTAGGACTAAGATCCATAGTTATCTTGGTTTACCAAGATATTATCAATAGTTTTTTGAGAATTAAACATGACTATCTAATTTAATCACCATGCTATCTCATAAGGTATCAATATTTAACTAGATATATGAATTTGAGGAAACTTTAATTGAACTAATGAGTTTATTAGTTTTCATGATTTTTCTTCCGTTACTATGTAGTGTAGATGATTATTTAATATGTAGTGATATATCTATGAAGAGATTAAGATGTTTTCTCTTGTATAATTACATGGTTATAGCTTATACCTCATGATAATGAATATTTGTAGATAAAAATTACTCAAATGAGGACCTAGAGTTAGCTATGATAGTTTTTTCATCAAAGATATAAATGAAATATCTTTTTAGATAAATCTATGATAAATATGCTAATCAAAAAATTTTAATATATATGTTAACACAAAAGGAGTAAAAAATGTTCAAGACAATTTCAATAGATATGACTAAAGATTATTATGTATAATAAAATTACCACATTGGGAAACTGAATGAGGTGTTTGATTCTTTTAGGGATAATTATGAAGATATATTTTCCATGGTGAGGATCAAAAAAGATAAAACAAATGAATTTGAAAAGGATGGATCCCAAAATCCTAAAGGATGGGGAGAAATATTATCTTTCTAAATTAAAATTTCATTAAACAATGCATTTGAAAATTAAAGTGGGACAAAAGGAAGATGTATATCTATAAAAAAATGTGACAATTGATTCTGAGTTTAATATTGATCATGATGGAATGATAACTGTGTATGTGTTCCATCTACATTTGAATTAAATAAGAATCTTTTATTAGGAAATAATAGTTCATAATTATCAATTCATCCTATAATTACAATGATGTAATGATATTTGAAGAAATATTTTTGATGGTATAGAATGAAGAGTGATAGAAAAGAGTTTTTATATCAGCAATTGGTATGTCGCTAGATTAAGGATAATAGGAAGGAGTATAATGGAATTTTATATACCTTAACTATATCAAAATAGACATGGGAAAACACCACCATTTATTTTTTCATTAGAATACCGGAAATTATAAATGGTACAATTATATTTGGGTTTTAGTCGATCACTTTATAATATAACAAACCAATCTAAAATTACTCAAAAAATCCAATTGAATTGTTCACTACATGGTGAAATACAGAAATGAAGCATACATATCATGCATAATTAAATAAAATTAGGTAAACTATGCATGTGGGTGAATATTAAGGAAAGAAACCATGATATGATAAACTAGTTATAAAAAGAGAACAACATTTTAGTTTTAGATTATGGTAATATTTAATAGACCTAAAATAGTCATAAACTAGGAATATGTTGGATCCAACTAATATTGGATCCTTCCATAGTCTATAAATATCACAAATGAGACCCTTAATAGTGCTGCTCACACTAAGGTACCAACCAGGCAGACTGATTAGGGTGTGAGTAAATATATGTATGATACCACCAATGAAATATAAATAAATATAAAATGCATTAATAGTGCATGTAGTTGTATAAATAAAAAATCATATTGCATAGAAAATAGTTATCACATTATCATCTATTCCTTATTTGACCACATAAAACCCATGAGTTTTCATGGATACCCTTAACTCAATACCTACTTCAACCCATGCAAGATTCTTAACCACCCCCAAGCAATATCATATCTCAAAATGCCTTTGTTAGCTTTTTTAATTCATAAAATAATTCCTATGATTCTATTCATACTTTATATAATAGAATGACCATATTACCATTCTAATCAAACAATTAAATGGCCATGTTACCATTCTTATCACATAAATAAATGAAAATGTTAACATTCATAACAAAAAATTAAATGACAATGTTACTATTAAGAAACACATAAAAAATTATAACTAATAATTATTCACATAAATTCCATTTCTAATACAATAATTATTTTAACACAACAATTCCATTATTTAATTCAATAATTATCTAATCACATCATGTTCATTACTAATCGAACAATTATTTTATCAGAAAAATGACCTTACTTAATTACTTAATTAGTTATGTATGTCAATTCCATTAATTAATTCACTAATTAATTAATCAATTACCACATCTCAAAATACCATAATTAATTCCACAATTAATTATCTCCATCAGAATCTCAATACTGAATAATTAATTTTAAAATTAATTATCTCAATCCCCAAATATCAATATCTCATAATTATTTATATAATTAATAATATAAATTATCAGACATGAAATCTAATAATTAATTTATCAATTAATTATCTTAATCCAAAAATCAATATCTCATAATTAATTCTAAAATTAATTATCTCAATCAACAACTCAATATATAATTATTAATTCTATAATTAATTATATCAATAAACAACTTAATATCTCAAAATTAATTCTACAACTAATTTTCTCAATCAAGAACACAATGTCTCATAACTAACTCCACAATTAATTATCTCAATTAATAAGTCAATATTTCATAATTAATTATATAATTAAATATCTCAACACATTCAATTACATCAACTAAAAAATTAACATTATTTAATTCACCAATTAATCAATCTAACACATTAAATTTCATAAATATAAAAATACCCATTAATTAATTCTCCAAATAATTAATCACATCAAAATCATTAATTAATTCTATAATTAATTAATCGGATTAAATACTATCAATTAATTAGAAAATTATTTTTCCACATCGATTTCATTAATTAATTACATAATTAATTAATTGCATTCAACCTATTTAATTAATTAAACAATTCATTACAAACATCAATATCATAAATTAATTATCAAATTAATTAAAAACCATTAATCCCTTCAACTAATTCACCAGTTAATTGTACATGTCAACTCCATAAATTAATTCCTTAAACAATTTATCATATTCAATCCCTTCAACTAATTCACCAATTAAATAACCCCAATACTCCCATAAATTAATTAATTCATTAATTAATCCCATCATTCACATTATTATATTCAAAAATTAAATAATCACATTACTACCATTAATTAATAAATAAATTAATTAATCCCATAAATTCAACTATTTTATTCAATAATTAAATAATCAAAATACTCACATTAATTTATTAAATAATGTATTAATCCATTCAATCCCATTATTTAATTCAATAATAAAATTCTCAAAATACTCCCATTAATTAATCCATCAATAAATTAGTCCTATCAATCAAATGATTTAATTCAACAATTAAATAATCACATTACTTTCATTAATTATTTCATCTATCAATTAATCCCATTAATAACATTATTTAATTCAACAATTAAACAATCACAATACTCTTATTAATTAATTTGTCAATTAATTAATCCCATAATTCCCATTACAGAATTAAATAATTAACTAATTACATTACTTCCATTTTATA
Organism: Viscum album; assembly: GCA_963277665.1. Classification (NCBI taxonomy): domain Eukaryota; kingdom Viridiplantae; phylum Streptophyta; class Magnoliopsida; order Santalales; family Viscaceae; genus Viscum; species Viscum album. The sequence continues at coordinate 1,528,544,583 of OY728131.1, read as the reverse complement.
ATTCATCAATTAATTATTCTCAATAATCCCATTATTCCATTAAAAAATTAAATAATCACAATAAATCCATTAATAAATCCATCAATTAATTAATCCCCAAAATCTGACCTGAATGGCCCGAAGGCCTTGTATTTCAATATTTTTTTAAGAATCCCATTTTAATCTATGATGAGAGGGAACCCTTATATGACTCATAGGCCTAGTGAAACAAGGCACATATATAACCTGAAGGCCCAAAGGCACAATGACCATTACATGACACAAAGGCCCTACCAAAATACACAAGAACCGCTCCTCACTAGCATCTACATCATTGAAGGCTCCTAGATACCAACCTCACATTGCTGATTGAATAGCATTTCCCCATGTATAGTGACACGGTGCCTCATAACGATGGCAATTTCCATACCCTCTCATTCTCCAAATATAGTTATCTTTGCTCTGGTGGCTACTATGTTCTCTAAATAATCTTTTGGGACCTTCACTATGTGGTGTTCTTGGGCCGGTTCAGGATCCTTGGTATCCTGAAGGAAATTTTGGCCCATAGGCCGAAAATGGTGGCCTAAAGGCCAAAATGGATGAATAGTTTTGGCTTAAACTCTATCGCAAAAGTACCTTCTATAGTACTACTATAGTAACCCAGAAATATTCATCCACCAAGATTTTATCTTGAGATTCATGCAGGCTTATGGGGTGTGTTAACCACTTGACTGTATCCCCAACTGAAATTAATCTCATCAATCATATTATTTAATTTAACTATTAAATAATCAAAATACTCCCATTAATTAATTAATATCAACTCAAAAATTTAAATTACTACTAATTAATTCATTAATTAACTGTTCCATATAAATCAATTCAACATAATAGTAATTAATATATTCATTAATTATTTCAAATCGCAATCCCAATATTCTTATAATTTACTGAACAATTAATGATTCAATTAAACAACCCAAATTCCATATAATTAATTATACCATTAATTATATAATTCAACTTCACAAATTTCCTCATAATTAATTAAACAATTATTTATTAATCATCTATAATCCCATTATCCTCAATTTACCAATTTTTTGTAAAGAACCAGAATTTCCATGTAATTTTTTAATTATATGGTAATTTTATGAGTCTGCAAAAATTAACTGCGCGTGATTTCAAGGCCGGGTGTGCCCGAAATGAATTTCTGAACTCTTTTTTCAGGTACGTTCAGTAAACATGTGAGTGGATTTTTTTAACTTTTCAACTGGTGCTCGGAATTGAAATCTAAGGACAATGTTGAACATGTATGGCCGATATTCAGTTAAGAAGACCTTCACCTTGACCGCATTAGGTCGAGGGTGAAAGATAGATTTTTTGTTTTTCACGGAAATGAAAAATAAAATAAAATAATTTATTATTTTATTTCTAATAAAAACCTCAATAGGTGGGGAACACCTGTATTAAATCCCCCATTTTGAGTTCCTAAATATGGGGATGACCCTAACCCTCTTAATGTGAAAAACCCCTTGAACTCCCTCATTAATGAAGAGTTAACTCATGGACTCCCTTTATTTTTTATTATGCCAACGTGGTATAATTAATTGTCCAACAATTATTTATTCCAACATAAATTAAATTGATATAATTAATTTAATAATTTGGAACCTCTCATTTTTTCTGGTTTGAAATTGTTGGCAAAGGGAGAAGCTTGGAAGAGCTTGGAGAAACTCATCTCTAACGAAGAACATGCTATCTCCAATGAATAACATACCATATTCAATGAGGAACAAGAATGGAAGATCATCAAACATGCCGCACCTTTGTTGGAGGATTGATTCGGGATCGAAAAATGATGATCCGTCTTCAGCCACGGGTGATCTCCAACGAAACCTTAAAGGTACAGGTTTTGTTGTTTCTTTTTCTTGCTTTGTGTTGAACTATTCCTCTTGATCCACCTACTACTGAAAAAATGCGGAGGGTGCGTGCCAAACGAAAATGGCCCGATCCCTCCGCTATTTTTCATGGTTATTGTATCCTACACGGTGGAGAAAGGTGACGGCGGCATGCGTCCACGCCGCCCATCGGAGAAAGGGGTCGTGGCTGCCCCGCCGCACCTCGGTCGCGTCACCACACCATGGACTTCCCATCATGGACCAGACTTCCCAGCATGGGCCGGGTCGCACCACGGGCAAGGCTGGACCCAGCGGGTCAGGCCAGGTCGACCTGAATCGGGTCAGACTTGACCCGGACCATCATCGACCCGTATTCTCTCTTTTGGACATAACTTTGGCACTGCGCCTTCATTTGATGAACCGTTAGTGGTGTTGGAAACCTCAGAGTGAAATTGTAATTTTGGTATACCCCACATGAGATTTTTATAAATTTGGGGTACAGCAGGATTCGATCGAGAAGGAATTCAACAAGGCCCTCGGGACAAAAAGACGAATAACTTACAGACCGAACATCTGATTGATGCACTGTCTATTGCATTGATACCCATATTACATGGAAGAAATTTGGGATAATTATTATTGTGACCTCTTGGTAGTTAGATTATCTACTAGAGGATTGTGGAGCAGACCCTCCTAGAGACATCCGAGCTTAATGCGGGAACCCTGTAGCTGGCTGCAACATGAGAAAGGGATCATGTGTGGGTCTGACGGAGTACACGGATCCTGTGTAGGTATGGCGATGTACTAGGATCATGTGTGGGTTTGAAAGAATACTAGGATCTTTATGGGTCTGACTATGTACTGATGATGTACTAGGATCCTGTGTGGGGCTAAGGATGTATTGACGATGTACCAGGATCCTGTATTGGTCTAACGATGTAATGAAAATATACTGGGATCATGTGTGGGTATAATTATGTACTATGATCCCATGTGGGTCTGACAATGATTTGGGATCATTCGCGGGACTTCCTCTTCACAAAGTATGATTATTCAGTAGTTACATCTAATCATCTCTACTACTGTACCTAAGTTATACCTGGTGTGAGCTGAGTCTGTACCTGTGTGGCACTTTCCATCGTGGTAATACCTTGTTTGTATTCTTCTGTATGGCATACATGTGTGGTAATTACCTTTGTGTTGTTCCTTCCTTTTTGGAACAGTTGATATTTGGGATTTTGGGTTGGACACTATTTTTCCTCATGATTGAGATGGGTATACTTGATAACACAGGTCTATGTATGGGCATATATCTAAGTAGGGGTGTTTGTGAATTTCGTGCTTTGTGGTTTATACATGCTGGATTTCATGAGACCCTGAGGGTCTATGGGTCCCTAATGAATATTTTTATACTCACACCTGTATGGGTGATGCCTGCACCCTGTTGTGTTTGGTGTAGACGATGGACATCGCTGATCGAGGCCAAGGGTACCAGGACTGGACGGTGCCAAAGGTAGACTGTACGACATGTCAATACGTAGAGGAGACGGGTTGACATGGACTGTAGAGACCCGAAGCCTGACGTACATTGACATTACATTACATTTGTGGAATACTTAGTACATAACAAAAACACACACACAAGTATCGTAATAGTTTAGTGTCTTTGGAAACTCGGAATATAATCTTCTAATCCTGGTGAATGATCTTCCACATATCCCATAATGATCTTCCTTTTTTTTATAACTAAAACCTTTCTTTATATCCTGGGGAAAAGAAAACATAAAAGGGTGAGCTCAAATGCTCAGTAAGGGTAAACAAAAGAAATATCAATCACATCATATACATAAGCACATATCTTTTGGAAATCTTAACCTGCAAAAGAGATCATAATTTCATAACATGGGGTAAATCATGGCAGTGAAATGTAATCACAATAATCATAACATAAAACATGAAACTTTGTGGCATTCACACATAATCATAGAGAATCATTTCTTGTCAGTCAAGACTCATTACCAAGACTATATTAGTGGACAATGTCTCTTTCTCAACCGAGTCACCCTCGTTTCAGTCCTGTTTCACTGAACCGGTATAACCTACCATTCCAGCCATGTCTATCTCGTGATATATAAAATCTTTACCCAATGCATTGGAGGGAGATATAGTTCCCACCCATTTCATAATTATACCATTCTTATGTGTTCCAAAAAATCATAAATCATACATCATTACATAACCCATGTAATAAAAATGGGATTCTTAAACAACATGACATCATAAAACAATTCATATAAGATAAAAGAATTCATAAAAATAATTCCATCACAACATAATAAAATCAATGTAATAATAGGGATATAAACAGAACCCTATATTATCTTATATGGAAAATAATTTTGATAAAACACTTGAACTCCATTCTTGAGGAAAATATCCTTTCTACTTCAAAAACATTTTCCTTTCTTAACATGTCTTACAATTTTAAACTAAAAGAAGTTGATTAAAAATAAACATGAAAACTTTTAAAGGAAGCTTCTTGGAAATAATGTTTTAAAAATCCATTCATGTCGTACAAGTTAAAAAAACATTCTTCTCATACTTTTGTCGGAAAAGTCAAAAAGTACCTCGAACGAAAAAACGACAAAAGATTCCTTTCATATTCTTTACTAAAAACTTACCGAAGGGTAAAATTGGATATAAAATATTTTATTTGGATGGAAATAATATTACATATTGAGAAAACATGGATGTGGATGATAAAATACACCCCAGTAAATTTCAAAGTATAAACAATCTCAGATAAAAATGAGATTGTGATATTTCCCTTACCTTAGGTCTGATTTGCTTTGTATGTGTCCGAATCACCTGTATAATGGTTTAAATAATGTTATTGACTTATTCCAGAATCATACATATTGATATGATATCATATATGGTCATATTTTTAGCTTCTTATTAGTAATATTTCATTGTTACTTGTTACTCGGGTCTTTATTGCCTTTTGTTCTTATGCGTGTTTTGCCGAATAAATTCTAATTCTTATTTTAAGGTTATAGATACAATATATCCAGAATGGTATTAGTGTAACATATATCATATTTATTCATTCAATTCATTTATATAATTAACATGTAATGATGATCATGTAGAACGAGTCGCATCACATCGTGGAGACGGTATTCCGTACGTACGCACGAGCGATGATATTATTCCCATGATCGTGGAATTGTATTTAAGTGTATTTATAATATTTCAGTATCAATATAACTTTATAATAATCATATATATTTACTCATTACACCATTATACCCATCCTTGTAAGGTGATGGTGGAAAATAGATTACACCACGGCGTGGAGACGGTATTCCGTATGTACGCACACGCGGTGATTTTATTTTTCCGTAGGATGGATAAAAGGTGAATTAGGGTTTTTTATTATTTATAATAACATATCAATATGTAAGTAATAATTATGTTATTACTTTATCATGAAACAAATAAAGAAGATGAAGTTGAAGAAGAAAGAAATTGAAAAGATCGGTAATGGATATTACCTCTTCTTTGAAACGCCTCTTTGAATCCTCCACTTAGGGAACTAAGATTGGTCTTTAAAGAAGACCAGGACCTCTAGGATTATTCTAGGGAAGTGTAGAAGGGATTTTTTCAGGGGTTTGCCGAGCTTGAGTGCTCAAATTGGTGTGAGGAGGAGGGGGAGGAGGTGCCCTTTTATAAGGGAGGAGAGGGGCACCTTAGGAATATCTCAAAATATTATTTTATATTAAAGTAAAAATCGGTTTTTAATGGTTCCAAAGGGTCTTATTTCGAAGGTAAAGTGGGGATGGGTAGAAATCCTATCAACCAATAGGAGTTAGACAAGTTTAGGTTATTATTTTAACCTTATCAATTAGATTTAACTCTAAGTTAAATAATTTAACTTTTACCGTGACTTTTTGTTTTCTTACACTATATGGTTAATACACATACTATAACATGACAAACGAACCTCAAGTTGTTTATTATTAATATATATATCCTTATCTAAGTCATTTGGCCAAACCGTAGATTTTTAGGAATAAAATAACAATTAATAATATAATATTTGTTTTAAAAACTATTTTATGTCAATTTTGACACTATTTAGTAATTGATTTTTGTGAAAATCATAACAGAATTATATGTTCTATCCAAGTTGATTAAATAAACACTAATATATCATATTAACCTATAAAATTAGTGTAATTTATAAAAAGTCTCAAATTACATTTATTTGAGAAATTATAACATCAATTATGTTAACATTTCCTTAAGAGGGTAATTACTGCATCATCGTTGTGTCATAAATAAATTAATTTATTTAAAGTCTAAAAATTATAAATAAAATACCATTATGTAGGAAATATTTTTATCTTTATAATGAATATTTATAGTCGAATTTATCTTATGTATAACCCCATATTAAAAATTATTTACTTATTAAACTTTGATTTTAACTATTTTAACCCTTCTTTAAATAAATTAATAATAAATGTCCTAATCTAATCCAAGTGGGGCTAAATGGTCATATTTTATTCCTAAGTTTGTTTTTGGTCTAATTACACTTATCCAATAGAATTAGGACATTTTTTAGGGTAATAATAATATCATCTTTACCCTTAATTACCCTATTTACTTTTTACCGTGGTAAAAAAAAGTAAAAAGTTACTATCCACCAAAAATTATTTTCATCTAATTGAACCACATTTTAGTCCTTCATATTAACCGTGTCTCTCGGATTTTCGAAATTCCACTCACAGAAGCGGTAAAATTATGTTTTATGAAAAATTCAGTTTTTTTAACTACCACTTAGTCGTTTCACTATTCATCAAAAATTGAAAGTTATCCGAAAATCACAAATATTTCACCCTAAGCTAATTTAGATATTACGAATCCAAAAATGAATTCCATTTTGGAAAATAAAATTACAAAATTTCAAAAAGTGGTTATTACTATTCATAACAGCTAGTTTTAATAATATTTTAATAGCATATTGTTGTTTAGTGAAACTCGTTATTGCGTACTACACATGCTATCGAGGAAGGTCGCGATTGCGTGTAATGCAAGGCAAATAAAGGATGCGTGTTGTGCAAGCTCCTTTTGGTGTAGCGTAAAACACAAGACATTAGTGAAATTAAAAAGAATATTTTTCATAAAATCTCGGGGTGTTACATTCTACCCCCCTTAAAATGAATTTCCCCCTCGAAATTCATCGGGGTTATAAATGGTTTACTATTAGAAAGTTTCTTTAATAGAAACCCACATCGTAAAAAAGAATACCAAAACCAATCTTTAAAAACGAAATTATGAAACGTAACGGTTATCCAAATAAACTAATCACTGGGTTTCCACATAGGTGAAAATATGGATATGGAAGAAAAATCTAACCATCATGTTCTGATGGAGAGTGGTGGAGAACATGGCTATGGAAAATCCAACAATCAAAAATTCATAAATTTGTGATGATCTAAGGTACCATCCGATTAATCAGATATAAGAGCACTAGGACAACATTTTTGGTTTTCAAGATCGTTTCCCTAAAGTTGAAGAATTTGAATTAGAATAAATACTTACTTTATTTTGGTACAATCTCACTATTGTTCGTGACTTGAACAATTTCTACTTCATCTCTAAAATAAATGAAGTTGAATTTGTTATTCGTGAATTGTTAGCAGATCATGTGATAGAATGACGGGTCATTCCATCTGTCTCAAACAAAAGGTTAGCAAAAGTTATTAAATATACATAAGTCATTCTATAGTGAGATTAATCATATATGGTTCCTAAAATGGACTTATACTTCATATATCATACTGCTTAATATAATAAAACTAGTTTCTACTAAACAGGAACTTCCTGTAGGCCGGTGGTAGGCGATAAAGGCCAGTCGCACTTCGGATGTGGGTTCGATTCCCACAGCCTTGTCTGACGCGATGGGTTGTCACCCGTCCTGCAGGTTGTCCTTTTTCTAAATCTATGTTTCTATAAAATCCCATCAATAATATCAAAAAACGTTTTATCCTAACTTATGTCCAACATAATCCATTCTAATCTTTAGGATTATCTAAAATACTTCGGTCCTAGTTCATAGTATAAAGAAAATGATTACTTGAAATGTCACAGAACAATCACGTGAATGCCATCATTTATCCCCTATATATCATAAGATATATCTTGTTGGTCAAATTACAAACATCTGAATACCTTAATCATGTATTCTCTTGAAGAATGAATACCCATTGAACCTTAGTGAAAACATGAATGTAGTTAAAAGTTAACACTTTCCACATACCAAAATCCTCAAAATTCAATATACTCAAACCATGATATCACTTACTCCTTATATCAATCATGAGCTCATGAATATTGTCAAATATTTCATTTTCTCGTTTCCCTTCATTATGCGCATATCATTCTTTTTCCAAAAATATCTCAATCACTTTCCATAGTTACCGGTACCATAAAATTATTGAAAACCCCAATAGACCAAAACATAAATATTCCAATATTCCACGATACAACATTATTTTGGAATCCCATTACATAAACACTTAATCATTCCACCACATCGTTGTCATATTCAACATCGCCAATAGTGATCGCATGTGACTTCCAATTTTCCTTTGCCTTAAGTGGTTGCTCATGTTGATCATCACTAACCCTTGTATTAGGGCATTTATTGGCATAATGCCCCATTTCCTTGCACTTGAAGCATTGAATTGTTGGTGGTGCGTTCTCGGCAGTGTCTGCTTTATTCACATCATTAGAAACCCTTTTTCCGTTACCTCGACACTCAGCTGCTCGATGACCTTCTTTTCCACACTTAAAACATTTTCTAGTCCCTTTAAGCCAATCTCCACCATGATTCTTTCCACAATTTGAGCATAAGGAAACATTCATCTTCTTTTCACCATTATTATGAGATTTCTCCTTGAACTCCATCTTTCGTTTCTTGTCAAAACCATGAGATGGATATGTAACACCAACTTCTATTTCTACCTTGATAGCACAACGCACAATTTCTTCATAGCTACTGAAGTCTCTTATAGCTAATGCCCTTCGAAGACTTGGTTTTAAGCCACTGAAAAATCGACCAACTTTACTTTCAGGTTGGATGATAATGCCAGATGCATACCTTGCAAGTCTTGTAAAATTCGCTTCGTATATACCAACAGATTCATCATACTTTTGCTTTAGTTCAAGAAACTCCTTCTTCATCTTTGTTTGAAGAATACGAGGGAAGTACTTATTGAAAAATAAGTTCTTGAACTCGTCCCATTCCATGGACTCAAATTCATCCCTTGGCCTTGTATTCTTAATAAGATTCCACCATTGATCAGCATCGCCTTTCAAACAATACACTGCTAAGATAACTTTATCATGTTCAGAGCATTGAAGAACTGAAAATATATTTTCAGTGGTACTGATCCACTGTTCAGTAACAAGTGGATCAGAAGACCCACTGAAAGAAGGTGGATGTTGCCTCATGAAGGACTCAATAGAATATTGTTCCTTTCTCTGCTCATTTGGAAGTCCAGAATGATTCATAGCTTGTGTAAGTATAGCAATAAGATTTTACACTCCATCTCCCATAACATTTGTTTTTTCAGGAGGACAATCATTGCATTGTCCATTGCATTGATCAACACGGTTCCTTCGGGTTCCAGCCATCGTCTAAAACCCAAAAAGAATAGTGTGAGAGGAAAAAATCATGCTAGGGAAAACAACATAATAAAGGGAAAGTACCTTCAATATCTAACAACTTAGGTTTAATTCTATCATCGTTAGTGTAATTCTAGTACTATAACCTATACGTATACTTAACCTTAGAGACATCCCTAGACATACCTTAGAAATATCTCTAGGGATCTCACTAACGTTTTCGCATCCTAGTTTCCAAAGGTTAACTAAACCTTTCCTCTGATACCAACTGTAGAGACCCAAAGCCTGATGTACATTGACATTACATTACATTTGTGGAATACTTAGTACATAACAAAAAAACACACACAAGGATCATAATAGTTTAGTGTCTTTGGAAACTCAGAATATAATCTTCTAATCCTGGTGAAAGATCTTCAACATATCCCATAAAAATCATCCTTTTTTTATACCTATAACCTTTCTTTATATCCTGGGGAAAAGAAAAAATAAAAGGGTGAGATCAAATGCTCAGTAAAGGTAAACAAAAGAAATATCAATCACATCATATACATAAGCACATAAATTTTGGAAATCTTAACCTGCAAAAGAGATCATAATTTCATAACATGGGATAAATCATGGCAGTGAAATGTAATCACAATAATCATAACATAAAACATGAAACTTTGTGGCATTCACACATAATCATAGAGAATCATTTCTTGTTATTCAAGACTCATTGCCAAGACTATCTTAGTGGACAAAGTCCCTTTCTGAACCGAGTCACCCTCGTTTCAGTCCTGTTTCACTGAACCGGTATAACCTACCATTCCATCCATGTCTATCTCATGAGATATAAAATCTTTACCCAATGCATTGGAGTTAGATATAGTTCCCACCCATTTCATAATTATACCATTATTATTTGTGCCACAAAATCATAAATCATACATCATTGCATAACCCATGTAATAAAAATGGGATTCTTAAACAACATGATATCATAAAACAATTCATATAAGATAAAGGAATTCATAAAAATAACTCCATCACAACATAATCAAATCAATGTAATAATAGGGATAGAAATAGAACCCTATATTATCTTATATGGAAAATAATTTTGATAAAACACTTGAACTCCATTCTTGAGGAAAATATCCTTTCTACTTCAAAAACATTTTCCTTTCTTAACATGTCTTAAAATTTTAAACTAAAAGAATTTGATTAAAATTAAACATGAAAACTTGAAAAGGAATCTTCTTTTTAATAATGTTTTAAAAATCCATTCATGCCGTATAAGTTAAAAAAAACATTCTTCTCATACTTTTTTCGGAAATGTCAAAAAGTACCTCGTACGAAAAAACGACAAAAGATTCCTTTCATATTCATTACTAAAAACTTACGGAAAGGTAAAATTGTATATAAACTATTGTAGGTGGATGGAAATAATATTACATATTGAGAAAACATGGATGTGGATGATAAAATACACCCCAGTAAATTTCAAAGTATAAACAATCTCGGATAAAAATGAGATTGTGATATTTCCCTTACCTTAGGTCCGATTTGCTTTGTACGTGTCTGAAGATCCTGTATAATGGTTTAAATAATGTTATTGACTTATTCCAGAATAATACATATTGATATGATATTATATATGATCATATTCTTAGCTTCTTATTAGTAATATTTCATTGTTACTTGTTACTCGGGTCTTTATTGACTTTTGTTCTTATGCGTGTTTTGCCGAATAAATTATTATTCTTTATTTAAGGTTATAGATACCTTATATCCAAAATGGTATTAGTGTAACATATATCATATTTATTCATTCAATTCATTTATATAATTACTATGTAATGATGATCATGTAGAACGAGTCGCATCACATCGTGGAGACGGTATTCCGTACGTACGCACGAGCGATGATATGGTTCCCATGATCGTGGAATTGTATTTAAGTGTATTTATACTATTTCAGTATCAATATCACTATATAATAATAATATATAGTTACTCATTACACCATTATACCCATCCTTGTAAGGTGATGGTGGAAAATAGATTACACCGCGGCGTGGAGACGGTATTCCGTACGTACGCACGGGCGGTGATTTCATTTTTCCGTAGGATAGATAGAAGGTGAATTAGGGTTGTTTCATATTTATAATAACATATCAGTATGTAAGTAATACTGATGTTATTACTTTATCATGAAACAACTAAAGAATAAGAAGTTGAAGAAGAAAGAAATTGAAAAGATCGGTAATGGATATTACCTCTTCTTTGAAACACCTCTTTGAATCCTCCACTTAGGGAACTAAGATTGGTCTTTGAAGAAGACCAGGACCTCTAGGATTATTCTAGGGAAGTGGAGAAGGGATTTTGGCAGGGGTTGGACGAGATTGAGTGCTCAAATTGGAGTGAGGAGGAGGAGGGAGGAGGTGCCCTTTTATAAGGGAGGAGAGGGGCACCTTAGGAATATCTCAAAATATTATCTTATATTAAAGTCAAAATCGGTTTATAATGGTTCCAAAGGGTCTTATTTCTAAGGTAAAGTGGGGATGGGTCGAAATCCTATCAACCAATAGGATTTAGACATGTTTAGGTTATTATTTTAAACTTATCAATTAGATTTAACTCTAAGTTAAATAATTTAACTTTTACCGTGACTTTTTGTTTTCTTACACTATATGGTTAATACACTTACTATAACATGCCAAAAGAACCCAAAGTTGTTTATTATTAATATATATATCCTTATATAAGTCATTTTTCCGAACCATAGATTTTTAGGAATAAAATAACAATTAATAATATAATATTTGTTTTAAAAACTATTTTATGTCAATTTTGACACTATTTAGTAATTGATTTTTGTGAAAATTATAACAGAATTATATGTTCTAACCAAGTTGATTAAATCAACACTAATATATCATAGTAACCTAGAAAATTAGTGGAATTCATAAAAAGTCTGAAAATACATTTATTTGAGCATTTATAACATCAATTATGATAACATTTCCTTAAAAGGGTAATTACTGCATCATCGTTGTGTCATAAATAAATTAATTTATTTAAAGTATAAAAATTATAAATAAAATATCATTATGTAGGAAATATTTTTATATTACTAATGAATATTTATAGTCGAATTTATCTTATGTATAACCCCATATTAAAAATTATTTACTTATTAAACATTGATTTTAACTATTTTAACCCTTCTTTAAATAAATTAATAATAAATGTCCTAATAAAATCCATGTGGGGCTAAATGGTCATATTTTATTCCTAAGTTTTTTTTGGTCGAATTACACTTATCCAATAGAATTAGGACATGTGTTAGGGTAATAATAATATCATCTTTACCCTTAATTACCCTATTTACTTTTTACAGTGGTAAAAAAAGTAAAAAGTTACTATTCACGAAAAATTATTTTCATCTCATTGAACCACATTTTAATCTTTGATATTAACCGTGTCTCTCAGATTTTTGAAATTCCACTCACAGAAGCGGTAAAATTAAGTTTTATGAAAAATTCAGTGTTTTTAACTACCACTTAGTGGTTTCACTATTAATCAAAAATTGAAAGTTATCCGAAAATAACCAAAATTTTACCCTAAGCTAATTTCGATATTACGAATCCAAAAATGAATTCCAGTTTGAAAAATAAAATTACAAAATTTCAAAAAGTCGTTATTATTATTCATAACGGCTAGTTTTAATAATATTTTAATAGCATATTGTTGTTTAGTGAAACTCGTTATTGCGTACTACACACGCTATCGAGGAAGGTCGTGATTGTGTGTAATGCAAGGAAAATAAAGGATGCGTGTTGTGCAATCTCCTTTTGGTGTAGCGTACAACACAAGTCATTAGTGAAATTAAAAAGAATATTTTTCATCAAATATCGGGGTGTTACATGGACTGCTGAGGAGGCGATCTGTACCTACCCATCAGGTAGGAACCTCAGAGGAAGACCCAATAATTTTCTTTCTCTTTCTTCAGATGTATTCAATTTTAGTTTTACTTGTACCTTTACTATTGGGATTGTATTCAGACCCCTCTACTTTCAGTACACTTTTTTCTATGAAATTTACTTGTGATCGTATCTTTCTTTGTGATTTCATGTGTGTGTTTATAGGTTAAAAAGGAAATGCCTTATCGGATTTAGGGAATACCCCTTTCAGCACTATTCACCAGCCCCTAAACTATGGAAGGCCGACTTTGGGTATTCACGTCATGAGCCCCGAGGGACGGGTCGTGACATTTCCACAATTAATTAATTCATCATGTTAATTAATTCAATAAATATATAAATTTAAAAATATCTAACATTAATTATACAATTAAATAAATTTAATTGAAATATTGAATTTTGGATTTAAATTATATACAACCTACCTCAAGAACAGTGATGAACAGTCGCTAATAGATAATTTTCTAATTTAAAAAATATTGATCAAGAATATGAAAAAGATCGTGATCTAGGTCAAAAACCATAAACAATATTAAATGAATAAGGATATAATAAACCTAGAACTAGGAAAGGAACCAACAGTAGATAAACATCCCTATTTTTTAGGGATAGGAGTAATAGAGAGAGATATGTAAATGGGAAGAAAACACATACCTATGATGTAAATATCTTCAATTCTCTTTCTATTCACTAAGAACAGAGTTCAAGACGGCTTGGAATCCTTCAGATAGGCTAAAAAAATTATATAATTTCCTTTGGGATGAGTTGGGGACAAATATGGGTTAAAAAGGGTGTTTGAGAAATTAAAATCTAATTTCTGGGTTTATTAAAATTACATGTATGATTTTCTAGGCAGGGGCACATGTTTTCCCCTAATAGTGGGAATCCTCTACAAGCCTCTTATAGGGGGTGTACGATATCTCTTTTTGGGGTGTATAATATTTAAAAACATGTTCTAATCAAGTGAATCCCCTATACCATGGCTGACATGGTTACCTGGTAAGGGGCACATGGTTTGGGAAAACTGTTTTCCTACATTGTAGTTTCTTAATTCATTCAAAAAAACAATTTCAACAATTTTAAAGAAAGGTTAAACCCAAACAAGATATGCTCACATCATGGAAAAAGAATACCTGAAAAAATATCAATATATTTCTAGAAAAAGAAAGGTTCATAAAACCTACCCACCTTATCACATATCATCCTCGAGATAAAGTCACAAGAATCACTAAAATTCTTGAGTAAAAACAATTGGGCCACTATTCCCTATTATCTGCTTCTATCTTAGACATTTCCTCCTGAACCCATCCATGTTTCCACAAGCCATTAACTATATGAATTACCTTTCCCCATAATACATTCTCACTATGATCTAACATACATATCAGATGATCCTCAAAAGACACTTTAGATTTATGATCAACTTCCACAACATACCTTACAAGTTTCCCAACTCACCATTCCCAACAACTTCATGAACAACATCAGCCATTAGCAATTATCCTTTCCATAAAAAACTTCATGGAATTTATATACATCCACAACCTCCAAGACGCAACTGGCTATTCCCGAAGGAGTTAAAAATGGACCTTATAGGTTTCTAATTGTAATTACAATGCCACCACATCCATCCCATGGTATTAATACACACACCTTATACTAACATATCACTCCCCACATTTGTAGTGTCACTAAAGTTGATTGTTAAGAAGGTCAACCATCACGATGTTCATTGATATCTGATCTATATTTAGAACCTCATTCATAAACTATCCTGGATGTACCTTCCACCATCCAACTCCCCATATACCGTTTCATAATTGTGCCCTTTATGGGTCCTCATAGCTTATCAAAACAAATTTATATTTCTAGGTGTAAAGAAAGTGCTTCATTAGCATACTCCGAATGATGTCAGGGTTGGGGAAAAAAGAATCACTAATGAAATATATTCTAAGATATCATTGGTTAACAATAAAAAAATTCATTAATTATCAATGTTATCTCCCACTACAGAATCTTATTAATCTATTGAATGTCTTGGGCTTCCCTAACTTCCAAAATCTCACCACACCGATCCAAAAATAGATGGTCCATCCCATGACCAAAAACAGTGTTATCAAACTTGTAAATTCTCACTATCCAAACCAACCACATCAATGGTAAAATAAACAACACAAAGGGATCTCATTTTACAACTTTAATACAATCATCAAGAGGGAATTTCAAAAAACTATAACAACTATTTTCCCCCTTTTCTCACCACACGGTCTAAACTAAGTAACTATAACTACCCTTAACCATCCTACACCTAGGTCTTGGTTAACAATGGTAAAAAAATTATCATTATTAAAATATTAAAATTATACACCCATTTGTTCTCATATTGAAACATGTCACTAATATTTCTAAATTTCTTGTTAGTCACCATTTTCAGTTCAATTTCAGAAGTAAAGAAAAAAATAGTGCATGTTCAACAACCTACACATAACCCATATTCCCATGTGTTCTTAAAATGATATAGGTCATAATAATCCTTAGTTACTAAAAGCATTCATGAAAACTCAACCCTCATGCCACACTAGGCCATGGGGTAAATATTATAAAATTTGGGAAACAATAATCACATGACACAAAAAGTGAGTCACCCAAGGTGCAATAATATTCAACTATAACATAAAACAAAAACAAAAAAATTCCCAACCTAGTAAGTTGTAGTTTCCTTCATACATGGGTTAGATACTCCCATGAAGAAGATCAAAACCCTAGCTCAAATAATTTTAGTCTCCTTTCTTTCTTTACAAAATAGTAATACAAAAATAAAAATGAAGAAAAATAGAATTGATACCACATTATTACATCACAGACTAGGTTCCAAACACTAATTCTCATAACAGGTCAATCATAAGAACTCAAGAACACCTACTCATATGCCGGAGGCTTCCGACTAGTAGCGAGGTTCTAATATCAATTATGGAGATACCATACACTCTGTTATCATAGTAAAATGCTAGTGTAAATTATAATAATGAATAACCAAATACATAACAACATTTCGAAGGATTAAAATATCTCATGATGACTATACTGGAAATATAATATCAAAAATGAATAATATATATTCCATGATAATGTATACTCCATGTTTCAAAATAAAATTTCAAAATTAAATACAATTACATCTCATAATAGGGTCCAAAACCATGTTTGATTCCCTCATCCATGCTCTATCCCAACTAATCTATCTACCACAGGGCCTTTTCCCTTATCTTGTCATGTAACTATGAAATCTATTCAGGTACTGATCAGGAATCCTGAGTAGGATGTGAGTACAACTCAATAGTCCAAACCCGACGATAAGTAATTAAAATTCTAGTCAAATAATAGTGTATAAGGTTATATAAAGAATCATGTACAGTGCATAAAAACAATTATCATTATATTAACTATTATCTATTTAACCATATAAACCCTTGGGCTCCCATAGACACCTATATCTCATTACATTCTTCAGCCTGTACCGGAGTTTAAAACATCCCCAAGGAATATCATATCTCCGAATTCCTTCATTACAGCTTTTATAATTCATACTTGAGTTACCGTGTTACCATTCACACTTTATAAAATAGAATAACCAAGGTACCATTTTTAACAGATAATCAAATGAATATATTAACATTCTTATCACACAAATTAATGACCCTGTTTCTATTCTTAACACATAATCTAATGACCTTGTTGTCATTATTAAAAATAAATTCAATGATCATGTTACCATTGAAAACATCATAATTGACTAACCATGTTACCATTCCTCAACACATCATTAATCCGTACAATTTATTACCGACATAAATTTAATTAATAATACAACAATTAGTTAAACACACTTATTTAATTCAATAATTAACTAATCTCATCAAGTTCATTACTAATTCAACAATTATTTTATCACTAAATTCACTTAGTTAATCTCCCAATTAATTATGTAGAGTAATTCGATTTATTAATTCATCAACTAAACATTGAATATCCATAACTCAAAATCTCATAATTTATTCCACAAATAATAGACTCATTATAGAACTGAATACTACATAATTAATTTCATAATTAATTATCATAATTCTCAAATCTCAATATCTAATAATTATTTCTAAAATTTATTTTCTCTAATAAACAAGTTCTATATATCATAATTAATTCAAAGATTAATTATATCTATCAAAAACTCAATATATCATAATTAATTCTATAATTAATTATCTCAATCAATAGCTCAATATCTCATAATTTATTCTAAAATTTATTATTTCAATAAACAACTCAATATGTCTTAATTTATTATACAATAGATTTTCCCAATAAATATCTAAATATTTCATAATTAATTCTAGAATTAATTATCTCAACCCATTCAATTTCATCAACTGAACAACCCCTTTTAATCAATTCATGAATTAATTTATCCATCTCGTTAAATTTCATCGACACAACAAATCCCCTTTAATTAACTCTCGAACTAATTAATGATGTAAAATTCATTAATTAATTATGTAAATAATTAATCACATTTAGTCCCTTCAATTAATTCACAAATTAAAAGTACACTCCAAACCATTAATTAATTTCATAATTAATTAATCAAATCCAATCTCTTTAATTAAATCACCAATTAATTGATAACATACACTCCAATATTTAATTTCCCAATAAATTTGTCATATTTAATCCCATAAATTAATTCAACAATTAATTGTACATGTAAACTCCATTAATTAATTCCTAAAATAATTAATTCCCTTATTAATTAATCACATTCAATCCCTTCAATTAATTCACTAATTAAATAATAATAATACTAAAATTAAATAATTATATGAATCCCATTATTTTTTTCAATAACAAAATAATCACATTTCATCCAGTAATTAATACATTTATTTAATAATCCATCAATTAATAAATTCCATCAATTGAACTATTTAATTAAATAATTAAATAACCACGATACCCTCATTTATTTATTAATAAATAATCCCAAAAATCCCATTATTTTAATGAATAATTAAATAATTGAAATATTTCCATTAATTAATTCATAAATTAACTAACAACCTTAATAACATTATTTCATTCAATAATTAAATATTCATATTACCTCTGTTAAATTATCTCAATTAATTAATCTCATATATCCCATTATTTAATTCAAAAATAAAATAATTACAACAATCCCATTAATTAGTTCACAAATCAATTAATCCCATCAATCCCACTATTTAATTAAAAAATAAAATAGCCACTTTACTTCTATTAATTAATTCATCAATTAGTTAATTCCATCAAAACCATTATTTAATTCAATATTTAAGTACTCAAAATATGTCAATTAATTTATTAATCAATCAATTAATATCATAACTCCTGTTATTTAATTAGACAATTAAATTTTCATAATACTCTTATCAATTAATTGTTCAATTAATTAATCCCAACTAAAACAATTAAATTGCCTCAATTAATTCAACAATTTTCTTTTCCATCTCAATCAATTAAATATAAAAATAATTAATTTAATAATTAATTATTTCAAATAAAAATCTTAATATCCACATAATTAATTCAATAATTAATTATTCAATTAAAAAATCCCAATTCTACATAATTATTCCAAAAATTAATTATTCAACTCAATAATCCCGATTTTCTTTTAATTAATTAAATGATTAATTATTCAACATATATAATCCCATTATACCTATTTTCAAAATTTTCACAATTTATTTAATCAAAAAATTAATTAATTCAATCATCAACTCAATTTAAAAACATAATATAGTAATTCTAAAATTACATACACGTAATTGAAATCAAAATGTTGGGAATTGAATTATAGGCAACCTAACACATGGATGATGAAGAACACTCACCAATAGTTAATTTTCCAATTTCAAATAGAATGATCAAAGAACCTGATGAAGAGCATGATATAGATCCAAAAAATAGATCCAATATTAAATGAATCAATATATAAAAATCCTTGATCTAGAACTAAAACCAATTGTTTATAAACATTTGGATTTTATCTGAGGAGAGGAGTGGAAGAGATAAATAGATCTAATCAAGAATAAAACACATACACGAGAGGTATATATCTAAAATCATCCATTCTATTCACCACTAGTAGAGGATGGGAGTATAGTGACCCATGATTGACATGTATGGATATTACATAATTTTAGATGAATATTCAACACCATAAAAAATACTTTCCCGAGAACTAAAATAGTTTAGTGTCATTGGAAACATGGAAAAAAAATTCAATCATGGTGGGAGATCATAAACATCTCCCATACCTTTATTAGTTCTATCTAACACACTTTAATCATAACCTAGGTAAACGGAACATAAGACATGGGTGAGATCATATGCTCATTAACGGTAAATAAAGGAAATACATAAGAATAACATGAAAAAAGGGTATAGAAATCTATAATAACATTTTAAGATCATAACTTCCATATTATAGATCATAATGAAGTTCATAATTTCATAAGATATGAATCATATGGAAATAAAGTACATAATCCATGAAAACATGACACATGAATAAAAAATGGAATTATGGAAAATACGTAAGCATATAATATGATTTCCATAGAAGCTAAGGTATTTCCTCCAAGACTATCATGGTAGTAAGGGTTCACTCCCCATACCATATTGGTATTTATGGTTCACTCCCATGTTAGTGCTGATGGAACCTTCAGTGTTCTCATTGTACATATTTACGACACTCGTTTGATCTTTAAAAGATGAAATGGCCTGAGGCTAGTCCTGCAGGGGATAAAAAGGTCTTCATGAAGATGTTAGACAATGTTGTTGGATGTTTTCCATTTTATGAGGCTCTCAAAGAATGCATTATGGAATAGGATCCCACTAGAGTGAAGGGGGATTGTATACCAGATGCTTTGAATCAGTATCATCAGATGGATGTTGTGTCTAAGGGTGCTGGTTTGATAACCTCTAAGGATGTTGTTATTGGCTTAGCTGTTGGTTCAGATGGTCTGAAAATAAATTCTTGGGATTATGTGGCTGACGATGAGGAATTGAATCACTATGTTAGAGGGGCCTTCTTTTAAGATGAGGTAAATTAGGAAATGACTCACATTTCAATGGTGTCGTCTTGACAATAGGGTAAGGGAAATCTAGTTTATGAAGACAGATTTCATATGGTGTTGCCTAAAAAATAAAGGGCTCTCTCTAATGTCTAGATTGATGAGGGGTGTGTGTAGACAATCGATATAGTTATTCTAGTTGATTTTGTTCTTGTTTCATTTGCTGCTCTAGTTAGGAATCTGGATGGGGTTGATCCTGTACCGAGGGGTTATGTTTGTTGAGATGGTATTGGGATTGTTCACATTGTGTTGTAGCCTTCCTAAATGGATGATTTTCTTAAAAATGACCCCAAGGTTGATGCTTCACCCATCAGTCGGAGTCAATTTGGGAATTCTAAAGTTTCCATCATTTTTTCATATATGTTAGACTCTATTAACAATCATGCTTCTTTTTTATTGAGATTAAATGGTCTTGAGTAGGATTGATGTCATAACATAAATAAATCCACCATATTGGAATGTTCTAATTCTTGTACTGTTAATGAATCAAAGGAGTTTTTACTAAATGTGGATGATCAAGATGGTGTTCTAGTTATGCTGAATGTTCAGGATGATTTTTAGCCATCTCATGAGATGGAATTTCGAGGTGATGATGTTTGACTTTCCCTTCAGACTGGTCAGGCATACACATCAGAGAGTGCTACCATTGAGAAAGAAACAGTGGACTCACCTTTGGTCATGTAACATGTCACTACACAGGATGTTTATGTAGATTCCTAATAAGGAGCTACTACTCATGAGAATGCAGTAAATACGATCACTCCTCTGGTTATCCTGTACTTATAGAGGACGACAATCCATGAGGGATCTCTAGTGGGTGTTTCTCTTCATGAGGTGGCAGTATAGAAAGACACAATTAATGATCTTGGTGAACTGCTGATAATGTAAGGTTCGTATTGAAAACATCCGGAATGGAAATTTTCGTACTTGTATTTTCATAATGGGATTTTTGTACCGAATCTTCCATAATAAGTTTTTCGTTTTCAAAATTTTGTAATGAAATTTTAGTACTATGTTTTTCCTTACTATGTTTTTTTTTTCATACTACGTTTTCCGTAATGAGTTTTCCGTAATGAGTTTTTCGTACTGAGTTTGTTTTCCGTAGTAATGTTTTTGCGAACTTTGTCTTTTCGTAATAAAGATTTTTTTTCGTAGTCATCTTTATATTACCCATTATGAATAATCCTCCTAATATAATCTGAAAGGTATGATTACCTTACTCAAGTTTTCGTAGTCATATTTTACTTGCTGGCATTTTCTTGTATTTTGTTTTTAGATTATAGTTTTCTTAATTCTTTGTTTTAATAAAAACCTCAAAAAGATTGGATTCATGTTTTCAATCGTTAGATCTGATCTCAGCTTATCCCAACTGTTAGATCAACCGAGGAAGTTGAACTGTCGCTCCATTGACTATATAAAGGGAACCCAAATACTCATCCCACATCAATTTCAAGCTCTCGCGTCCCGAATCTCTGCCTCTCTGTTTTAAAGCCGTTCCGAACTTCATATTTCTCCGTTCCGAACTTCTCATAGGACTTCAGATCTGAATGTCTGCGGAGTTAGCATCTCAAGAAATGTCATCCTCTAAGCCTATTTCATAATGGTTAGTTTATAGAGAAAGGTTAGTCCATCCATATTTCTTCAACAATTATGATTCTCTTATTTCAAAGAACATTAAGTTGAATGGTTGGGAATATATTTCTTTGTCCAAACCGGGGAATCAAGAAGATGTCTTTTCGGAGTTACTTGTTGAGTTCTATGAATCAGTTTCCTTCTTTAAGGAAGATAATAGGGGGAAATTTTCTTTTATGTATTATGATAAGACTTTCAAGCTTTCTTATACCAAGGCAGCAAGCTTGGTAGGCTGTCCTATGAAGGAGAAGCCGAGTTTATATCTCACGTTTTGCTGGATTCTAAGGGTAGCTTCGACAAAGAAAAATCCTTGAAAACTCTCGGACTCTCAGATGAAAAAGCTCCGAAGATTGCTAGTTTGCCTACAAATTTCTGGATTCTAGAGTTGTGGGTACAAGGGTTTATCGTACCGAAGAAAGGTGATAAAGACATCTTGAAGAAGAGTGAGATTTATATATTAGATTTCCGGATAAAACTAAGGAATTTTAACTTCATGAGGCACATTCTTATAACCATTGAGAATCTTAAGAAAGGAAATCTCAGAGCCCAGATCGTAATGTACCCAGAAATTTTATCGAGGTTGATAGTTCGGTGCCTTTAGTCTTTCAAGGATGCTTGCAGATCTAAGCCAAGGGTTTGTAAAATTTTGTTGGTCAGTGATGATACCCTTAAGAGGATGGATGTGGCTTTCAATAAGGTGACTGGTGAGTTCTTCGATTTACCTAATCAAGAAGAAGCGACTCCGAAGGCTACTGAACCAGAATCATCTAAGCCAGTAAAGAAAAGAATGTTGAAAGAAGTTGCAACTGAAGTACAGGATCCTAAATCTAAGGAAGTTCAAACTGCACCTCCCAAACCAAAGAAGAAGAAGGCCTTTCCTGATGAGGTTTTTGCAAAGTGGAGAGGAGATAAAGATAAAAGGAAAGAAGGGGATCCACAGTTCGGATTGGACCTTGTGGAGGCCAAGGCCTTGAAGGAGAGAACTGTTGATGAGCTTGAAAAACAAGTGAAGTAAAATAAGCTCAAGAAGAAGTTGTTAGAAGATGAGGAAGTCCAAGCTTTGTTAAAATTTAATGAAATAGTATCCGAAAGCATTCCAATTCCGAGATCTTTCTCCTTGGAATCTCTACCTGAGACTCCAGGAAGAAACCTTGATTTTACGGATGAGATTACAACTGAACATGTTGAGAAACTCGACCAGATTCAACAGGTGGAAGAGGAAGAAGTAGTTGCTGAAGGAAGTGGTGAAACAAGAGACTTATTGAAAGAAGTATATGATTATAAGGGGTTGCCTTCGGAACACCTATCACTCTGAACTTCAGAGGCTGAATCCTCTAAGTTAGTAACTCCAGAGAAGGATAAGAATGAAGAAGATGTTGTTCAAAAAGTTGTTGATGATATTATTCAAGTGTCTACTGGAGAGAAGAAAACTCCTGATTAAAGAATCGATTCTGAAAAAAGACAAGGGAAAGCAACTCCATGTTGAGACTCTGAAATCAGTGGCTAGCAAGAAAAGAGAATATGGTGATTCGTCTAAAAGGAAGTTGGAGCTTATTGAGAAAGAAAATTCTCCAAGAAAAGTTTCAGATTCGGAGTCATCCTCGTTGGGGCATGACTTTGTTGTTCAGTCCTTAAAGAAGTTGGTGGGAACCATTCCGACCTTCTCAAGTATGGACTCATGATGCCAGATGCTCCAACATGCTTTAAATCAGAAAACAGACTCTGTATCTATGGTTATGGACAAGTGCGTTGAGATTGAGGCTCTGTTCAAAATGTTTTTTGTTGGCTACGAAGCTCATAAAAGATCTTGCAAGAGGATGAGAAACTGGTCGAAGAAGACTGTTGATGAGATGAGGTTATTTGACGAATTTCAAGACAATGTTAAAGATGCCTTTTAGATTGAGGACAGGAAGATAAATGAGCTGACTTCCTCCTTTGAAGAGAAGCTAACAGATGAAAAGAACTTCTGGATCCAAAAAGTCAGAGATCTGAATGGGAAACTGAATTCAGTTTCTCAAAACTGGAAGTTTGAAATGGATCATCGGATTGAGTTTGAACAGAAGATGAAGGCTCAGGAAGAAAAGATCAAAGCTCAGGAAGAAAAGATGAAAGCCCAGGAAGAAAATATTGAAGCTCAATCTGCAAGAATAGTGGTCTTAGAGAAGCAAGCTGAAGAA
Organism: Viscum album; assembly: GCA_963277665.1. Classification (NCBI taxonomy): domain Eukaryota; kingdom Viridiplantae; phylum Streptophyta; class Magnoliopsida; order Santalales; family Viscaceae; genus Viscum; species Viscum album. The sequence goes on along the minus strand of OY728131.1, from coordinate 1,528,520,050 downwards.
GATCATATAGACCTAAAGAAGATCAAGACTATTCTTAAGGGGCTCATTTCGAAAGAAAAAGATCCGAAATAGAAAAATCCGATCTTTTTGTTGGATCTAGTTTTCTTTGTTGCCGACATTTCAAACCTAATGAAAATTGTGCTTCTCGTTTCTTTTGTTGTTATTACCAATTTTTTTCAGGTACTTTGTTTTTTTTCATTCCCTCGATTTCTTTTTGAAAATCACAAAGGGGGAGAAGGAAAAGATCCTTAAGAAAAAGAAGAACTCTAATAAGAGTTTATCTAAGGGGGAGAAGGAGAAGATCTGTAAGGAAAAAGAACTCTAATAAGAGTCTATCTAAGGGAGAGTTTTTTAAAATAAGACTTTCTTAATTGTAATGAAATGTTACTCCGGACATCTAGAATACGATTCTTATAGTTTCAAAGCCTAAGGGGGAGTTAGTCGAATTCATCAAATTATTTAAAGACAAGGGAGATAAGGCTTAATATTTTTTCATTCTTCTTAGAATTTCTTTTTCGTAAGGATGTTTGTGATTTACAAAAAGGGGGAGATTGTTGAGTCAATAAGGTTTTCCTTAAGAATTTTCCATTCCTTCTTGTTTTGAAAATCACAAACACCTTATCTTTAAGGAATATTGCTTTTATAAGGAAAATTTCTTTTATAAGGAAAATTGCTTTTATAAGGAAAATTGCTTTTATAAGGAAAATTTCTTTTATAAGGAAAATTGCTTTTATATGGAAAATCGCTTTTATAAGAAAAATTATCCTTATCATATTTTCATCCATATTTTTCCTAAGTATAAAATTTGCATTCATTTATGTTTTCTCGGAATTGTTTGAAACTTTGATATAAAGTATTCTGTTTAAGGATCCGAATTCTGGATAAGAACTGTAGGGAAGTTTCACTCCGAATTCCAGATGAGAATCCTCTGACTAAGTTCTATTCCAGATTCAGGATATGAATTCTTATGAAGTTCGACATTGAATTATCATTACGAATTCTAATGACGAAATCTCATTAAGAATTCTGATAATGAATTTTCATTAAAAACTATGATGAGGAATTATCATTACGAATTCTGATGACGAATTCTCATTCTGAATTCACCTTTTAAACAGAATCTGATCATCTTTGTTTTATACACTCTGAATTAATTCAGACTTCAAAAAATATTTTCGTTAGACTCTAAACTTTTATTCTGCTTACACTTCTATAATTTGTCTACTCTTTATTATTTTCATTACACTCCAAACCTTCACTCCGAATCTTTCATTCCAAACTTTTGAGTTAGATTTTAAAACGATGTCGTACATTCTGTTACACTTGTTTTGTTATAAAACGATGTCGTCTATTTTTTTATAGACTAACTGTTGTCTAATTGACACGTATACAGGTCCCTCTGATCTTTAAGGAAAATATGACCGTTAGAGAAGGAGCCGACCTTTCCTGTAAATAGGAGCTCATTTGAAAGAGCTCGGTGCTGAAAAGATGTAAAAATGATGACTGATCTTCGACTCATGTGATTACATGCTTGAAGTGATTTCTAGAGAGAGAGAGGCACTTATTAACTCTCAAAGCTTCGTGCGACTCCGAATGTTGGTGATTACATTCGAGGACTTCCGGGGATATGAAGACAGAGGTGCCGACTACCTTGATGTTAGAGGGCTTCCTTGCTGAGGAAGATAGAGGTTGCCAACTACATTGAAGTTGAGGGCTTGCGTGGATAGCAAGACAGAGACTCCGATCTTCGTATCGAGGGCTTACCCTGGTGTGGGTAAGACAGACTTGCTTGAAAGTATATATCAAGGGACCTTTTTCCAAGGTTGTTGGATACCCTTCTCTTTGGGTTAAAAGACTTATATCTTGTTACTTGTAGTTCTACTACTTGTTTATATTCCTCTTCATTTTGTATTATAAGGGAAGTATAATTTTCTTATACTTCCTTACTTGTACTCTGTTTCATATAGATTCTATACGCTTTAAGGTAGAATCTCATATTGTAATCTTTTGTCAAGTTTCAATTTCTGGAACCATATTTCCGGAACCTACTTTCGGAATCTCTTCCCAATGTTGCATTCGGTGTTAGAGGTGTTGTGAATTTGCTTAGATTAACTTTGTTAAACATAGCCCTTTCCTTTGCTTAAGGAAAACATAGTTATTCGTAACTAACTTTAAAGGTTACAAAGGAATTTTTAAAGTATACAATTCACCCCCATCTTTTATATTGAGCATCTACATCATTATTTCGATCCTACAGGAACACCACTTAATAATTATTAGGTTAACAATACATTTTAAGTCACTAAAAAATTGAAAATTGAGACAGAGCTCGTTACCAAATTTTATTCAACCATTTCATGTGACAAAGATTTAATAATCATCAAACGAATCTTTGAATACCATGAACATTAAGATAATAATGATATTAAATATTGAATGATTGTAAATATATACCACATACAGGAAATAATAGGCGAACAATGGAAATCCCAAGGAATTGAAAGGGAGATGAGAAAACCCCTAACAAACATTTAGGCATGGTAACAAGTGTTCTTGTTAGGGAATAATGAGAGGTACAAAGCTATCCAATAATTTATATATCATAAGGGATGTATGGCGGAGGTTCGAAAACATACCCCATCAATAGGAATTAAAAATAAAAGGACACAATAAAAGGGGAATTCTTGAATAAATGTGTGAGAGAGGATCCCTTACCAAGAACGTATCATTTGATTTGAGGAAAAATAAATTACATAATTGTGTGTGACGAACATAAACCCACAAAATAAAAGTGTATATATAGAATAACACAATCATATAACATTCACACATATTCTAGGAAAATACTATAACAATGAAATTGATGTTTACACAATGAATGAAAATTTAGTTAAGATATCCCTTACCCTATGATTGAAGGTGTTTTTGATTGTTCTTAACGACCTGAATAATCAAATTAATATTCATTAATTTATATGTACATAACCTCACAAACATTTAAATGATATGGGACAACATTATTAGGTTCATTAATGTCCTTTTTTGATGAGTTTAAGATGATCTATTTTATTGTTATGGAAGAATTTTCATTCTTGGTTTTCATGATCCATTTACTTGTATTCATGAATGGAAGTTTATTTGAAATGTGGATCAAAATCCAGAATTTTATATATATAATATTAGTGACATTAACGAGATATAATTATCTTATAATTATTCTATTTATATACCATGATGATGACTCATTTGATTTGTTAATGATAAACGCTTGGATTTGGCATGGTGGTTTTGGGAAAAAATGAACTTTTTTTGAATTTTTATTCCATATTAAGAGTGTGTAAGAATTCCATATAATTAAACAGAATAATATACATATATTATGATCTGTTTCAACCATTGAAAATGTATCATTTATAATATTAAAGATATTAATGCAAATTGAAAACACTTCTTCCTTGAGTGTGATAAATTAAATATCTTAGAAGGTGTATGTATTTATAGTATAAAAGGAAAGAAAAAAAGAGATATTATGATGATATATTCCATTAGAATAATGAAGATCCAGTACATGTAAGGTAATGAATTATCATGGAATTAGGATGGGGGAGGTGAGGAGAGAGCATCACAATAATGTAACTTGTAAAAGAAATTGAATGAAAAGATAAGAGAGATTCACCTCTTGAGTACTCCTCCTTGAGAAACTCTTTAAGGCCTCCGTTTTTGGAATTTTGGTGAGACAAATAGGTCTTGGATGTGGTGGAGGAGGTTTGATAGCTATTTTAGTAGAATTAGGTTAGGATTTAAGCTGTAGTGGAGTGGGAGGAAGAGGGGGTGAGGGTGGTTGATATATTAGAGGGGAGGAGGGATTTTACATTATTTTAATTATTATGTTAATATTTTTTTCTGAAGGCTATGAATAGTTTTGAGTAATGTGGTCCCAAATAGTAATAATGGAATGTGAGTTTGAACCAAGTGGGATTACGTCTGCCTTGCATAACATATGATGCAGTAAATCAAGTATTTAGCATTTATCTTAATTTATAGTATTTCACTATTAATAAAAAATTCATGTATTTCAAAAAAATCAAAAAATTCACTCTAATTTTTTTTTTCAAAGTGTGGATTCCATAAATGAACACCATTTTTCAAAAAAATCATAGTATGATGAATTTAATTTTTAACTAAAATCAGTATTTAATCGAAATGTACAACCACGGAAAATATTCCTCTTCATTTTAAAGGTGACAAAATTTATTTATACATTCAAGGGTATGAATACCATTTATAAGTTTCGAAATAATATTTATCTGGGAAAATTACTATTCATAAAGTTAGGTTAGTATTCATAATGGTAGGTTACTATTCACTAAAAATTATGTTAATTATATTAGACTCTAAATATCACCCTGAACACAACCATGTATGTTATATTTTCAAAAATCAAATTAGAGAACTGGAAATTTTAAATTTAATGGCTATGTTATGTCTATCTACTATAAATAACCATGTTTTGTTCCATATTGGCTGAGTGATTTAAGAAATATAGTTTATGAATAGAACATATTTAAGAGAAACATACCATATAATGTATTGGGTGCTACATTCTTCCCTCCTTCGGAAATTTCATCTTCAAATTCTTTTCATTTATAAATCCCTTCAAAAAGATGTGGGTGGTTCTTATTCATTACATCCTCAGGATTCCACATTGCATAATCAATATTATGGTTTCTCCAAATAAAATTTACTATAAAAGTTGTCTGATTTTTTAATACGTTCTCCCTTGTTTCAAAATCCCAAAAGGCTCTTCATAGTATGAAAAAATAGGTTCCAACTCTATTTTTACATAAGTGAGTACATGAATTGTGTCTAACATGAATTTATTTAACAATGACATGTGGAACACATCATGAACTTTGGAGAGACATGGTGGTTTGGCTAAACGATAAGCTACAAATCTGATTCTTTACAGAATCACAAATGGTTCAATGTACCTGGGACTCAGTTTACCTTTCTTATTGAACCTAAAGAAACCCTTCCATTGAGATACATTCATAAAGACATGATCTCCCAGTTATAATTCCAAATCCTTCATCCAGTTGTCAACATAACTCTTCTATATACTTTGGGATTCTTTAATATGGTCTTGAATTGTCTTTACCATTTTTGTTGTCTCTTCAATATGTTTTGGGCCTTTAAGTTTCCTCTCACCAATTTCATCCCAATAATTTGGTGTTCGATATCTCTTTCTATATAATTATACATATGGAGCCATTTGAATACATGAATGGAAACTATTACTTTATGAAAATTCCGCCAAAGGAAAGTATTGATCCCACATAACTTGAAAGTTAAGAGAGAATGGTCTCAACATGTCTTCCAGTGTTTGAATAGTCCTTTCAGACTATATGTTCCTTTGGAGAAGATAATTTGTACTCATAAAATGATCAATATTCAAATACTTATGGAGAATTTTCCTGAATTTTAATGTAAACTTGGGGTCTCGATCAGACATAATCGATAAGGGTGAACCATGAATTTGTACAACTTTATTAATATATAGTCTTTCCAGGCACTAATGTGTTAAATCCTCCATTATTGCAAAAAAATGTGTTGATTTTGTGAGACGATCAATAATTAACCGTATTGCATAATTACTTCTATGAATCCTCGGTAGTCCATTGACAAAATACATCGTAATGTCATCCCACTTCCACATAGTATTAGGTAGAGGTTTTATCACCCCTCTAGGATGTTGTCTATTTCCCTTCACTTGTTGAAAAACTAGGAATCTTGACACGTAATCCGCAATCTATCGCTTCATATTATCCCAAAAAAAAATATTCTTTTAGATCTATATACATATTTGTGCTACCTAGGTGTATAGTTAAATTTGATCTATGAGTATTGTCTAATAGATTCATTTTTATCTCAGGTGCTAATGGAACACGTAACCTCTTCCCAAAGTTCAGAACTCCTTCTTCATACATAATGTCTTCAAATCCCTCATTATCGATATCATTAATTTTCAAGTATAGATTTACATAATCACGTTGATATACTTTTATCTTCTCAGGTAAGGATATTTTACCAATCATTTGAAAGAGGAAGGATGTTTCCCCTTAACAATTTCCATATCCATCTTCAGTAGACCCATGAATATTGGATCTATTCCAATCCTCATTAAGGTTAAGAGTCCTTGATATTCCATTCGTAATTTATTTTCCACATTATTTTCCTTTCCTAGGTGGTAGTGTATTGAAAAATCATAATCTTTGAGTAACTCCAATCATCTCCTTTTCCTCATTTTTAGTTCTTTTTGTGTGAAAATATATTTCAATCTCTTGTGATCTGTGTATATCTCACATTTTTCACCATAAAGATAATGCAACCATATTCTCAACGAAATGAATATAGATTCAAACTCAAGATCATGAGTTGTATAATTTTTCTCATGAGTCTTCACCTATATTTATGCAAAAGAAATAAAATTATCATTTTACCTAAGGATGAAACCTAGCCCATTCATTGATACACCATTTTATATTAAAAATCCATCACTTCCAAATGAAATAGTCAAAATTGGAGCATTGAACAATTTTCTTATTAATTTATTAATGCATTCTGTAAATTTTATCTTTCAAAAAAACTTAACCCCTTTACATGTGAGCTTGGTTAAGAAGGTTAGCCAGTCTAGTGAAATTGTGAAAGAAATACTGATAGTAACCTGCTAAGCCAATAAAACTGGGTACCTTGGTTGTGTTCGTCAGCTTGGGCCATTAATGGATTTCCATTGTATTTATAGGATCAACAAGGATTCCATCCTTATAGGAAACATGTCCTAGAAAATAAAATGATTGAATCCATAATTTCCCTTTGCTAAATATCCCATGTAATTCATTTCTTATAAGTGTTTTTAGAATAATTCGCAAGTGATTATCATGGTCTTCATAGATTTTGGAGTATACCAGGTTGTCATCAATGAATACCACAACAAAGTCATCAAGATATTACTTGAAAACTCTATTCATTAAATACATGAAAATAGATGGTTCATTAGTCAGTCCAAAAGGCATCACTGTAAACTCGTAATGCCCATACCTGGTTCGAAATGTTTTCTTTGGAAAATCTTCCTACCTACCATATAGATAATGATATCCAAATCGAGGGTCAATCATTGAAAAGTATTGTTCTCGATGAATTTGATCAAATAAATCATCAATTTGTGGAAGATGATTTTTACTAATTATTTTAATAGCTTTGATTTCCCTATAATCAATTAATAGCCTAATGGATCCATCTTTCTTCTTGACAAAGAGGACATGGCCTCCCCATAAAGAAAAAATAGGTTGATTAAATCATTTTTCACTCAATTTCCCTATTTTTTTCTTTATATCCACTTACTCCATAGTGGAAATTATATAGAGAGTCTTTGATATAGGACATGCACTAGGAATTAAAACTATAGAGAACTCAACTTCTTATTCTGTAGGATTTCTAGGTAAATCCTTTGGAAATACATCAATGTACTCTTACTATATATGTGTATTTTTTATTTGAAAATTTCTTTCCTAACTCATAGATATTGGGTTCTCTTCCTCTCCAATAACTGCAATCAGTAGTGCTTGGGGGGTTGATCTAGATAAGAATAAGATGGAGATGTTTATTATCTAAAGATATGCTATTCTAAAACATTTTAAAAAATGTAACTTTCTTATATTTTCAATAAATTTTCACATCATAATTTGATAGCCAATTCATACAGAGAGTTATATAAAAGTATTTCATTGGTATGATGACTAGATTAGAAACTAAATCACATTTATGTGTCCTGAGGGGGACTAATTGACATGGCTTTGTTTCAGTGATACATCCCCTATGATTTTTGGCTGACAACTCCTTTATTAAAAAACATTGGACATGAATAATTTTTATGGAAAAGTAGAAAGATATAAATTAATGGGGGTGATGAAGAATCAAATAAAGTGTTGGATAAGTTTGAGGCAATAAATAATGTATCTGTCCCCACATCATTAGGAACTTCAACCTCCACAATTGTAATCGCATAAGCTTTCTCTTGCCCTCGTAGAATTTTTTTAGGCATGCTTCCTTGGAACTTAGGAAACTCATTTGTATAGTATACCAACTCTCTACAATTATATCATTAAATATCATTGAATTGTTTCTTCCCCTTTCATTCATTAGATAGATGACCGTTTTCTCCACACTTATAGCAGAATACCATGCCATTCAACCATTTGAAAATATGATTTTTTCCATAGTTCTCTCATAATGGGAGTTGCTTTGTTCCAGTGTTCTTCATTGGAATATCACCTTTTCTTTGGATATTAGAGTAACGATTTTTTTCTTTGATTCCCATGAAAAAAATTGATCTCGAAAATTCTTTCTCTGTTTTTATTACACTTGATACTATTTCGTCATATGATGAATTTTTTGAGAAGTTAATTACCTTAGATGAATTGGATTAAGACCTTTAAAAAATTATCAATATTTTCTTTCATATCACTTATGTAATGTATGGTATACCTGGTTAGCCTTGTGAATGTAGCCTCATACTCTACAACACATTCTTCTTCCCTTTTTCTTAAGCCAAGGACATTCCTCTTCCTTTCAGTTAATTTCTCATGAGGGAAATATTTTTCAAAGAATATTTCCTTAAATTTCCTCTATTCCATATCATCTATTTTATATTCCTCTGTAGTATTTTGGATCAAATACCACCATCTATCTGCGTCACCCTTGTGACAATATACTGCTAGCACTATCTTTTCATTTTCATTGCATCTTAATGCAATGAATATATTTTTAAGGGACTTAATCCACAGCTTCGAAACCAAAGGATTAGTATTAACCCTAAAATATAGGAGTTTCTGCCACATGAAACCATCCAACACATGTGTAACATGATTATTCATCATGACCTTCTTACATTGTCCCAATTTGGTCATAATCTGATCTGCTCTGACATTGACTTTGTTGACTTTCTTAATGGGGAATCCCCACACTGTACATGAGCATTGATTCACCATCTTCCATTAGGTGCCATTTATAAATAATGTAATACACTAGATTTGTTTATGAATCTAAAATAGAAAAGATAACAACATAGATTAAATTCTATGCATTGGTAATCTCATAAACATAGTTAATCTGAGTAAAAAGTTACATTAACATCTTTCATAATGGCTTATAAAGATAATGTTAATAATACAAAGAATATACCCCAGGAGTGTCAATACCAAGAGTGTAGCAAGGCCCATTTTTGTGTACCAGGATACCCCCGGTCAAACCCAAAACTCCTTGTTGAAGCTTTCACTCCTAGGTACATCTATGCGAGAGCCACCTATACCTGTTTATATCCAGACATGGATGTATTTTCTAGAATTATCCACATAATCTATTCCATACAAAAATACTAGGAATTTATTTTATGTTTTTTCTCAAATAATACCTTAGGTATTTTTTCCCTGATCTATATTTTTCAATCTTGTTTTCATGTTTTCTACTAAACATCCTTTGATACCAACTGTAAGACCCCGACCCCTCTAAACTAGAGCCGATGCATTACTAATTACATTAGAATGACTAAAGGGAATTATAAACATATGGAATTATCATTTTGGATGTCTTGAAGAAACTAGATTCATACATGTAACTCATTTTATATTAGAAAAGGTTTCAAAATACAATTCATAAAAAAAACTAAAAATTGCACCCACAGAAACCCCATAAATGGTCTCTTATTCCTAACCTGTTGAAGGTAAACAAATAAAATTGGGGAGCTCAAATGCTCAGTAAGGGTTACAAATATCATAATAATGAATCAATAATTACTGAAGCATAAACAAATATAGAATAGTGAATAAAAGAGCAGCACACACCATTAATAAACTGAGAAAGAGCCTACATCCATAGATTTTGTCATAGTGAAAACCTCATGGATAATAATAACTGAAAACTAATAAAAATAATTATTATTAATTTTACTTCATGTATCTAGCACATGATACCATAATAACGTTAAAACAATTTAGTTTTATGGGTAGAAACTCGTCTGATTTTTGTAAACAAACTCAAAGGTTTTGTTGCCAACTAATTTGTCTCATGAGACATGTCGATGTATCGAGGGGATACAGTAGTCCCCACCCACAAATTCATTTCCAAATAATTATTTATTCATTTATTTAATACAATAGAAATATTACTTTTCAATATCCATATAGAGTAGAGGATACGAATTCAACAGTATTTCCACATTTAATAAAATATTCCAAATAAACACCGTATGAAAAATGGTATACAATTTAGAAAATAAACATGTCCATGATAAGATAATATGGATATTTAATAGAAGTATAATTTCAAATAAAAATTGATCTCAAATGGTTAGTTGGTACAACACATAAGAATTATTAGGTGCACAATGCAATGTAAGTCACAATGAAATGGAAAATCGTGACAAAGCATGTTACCACATTGTAATCTAACATTTCGTGTCACCAAGATTTAATAATCATCAAATGAATCTTTGAATTCAATGAAAAGATATATAATAATGATATTATATATTTAATTACCGTACACATATACCTCATTTAAGAAATAAGAGGTGAATAATGGTAATCCCATGGAATTGAAAGTGAGATGAAAAAACCACTAACAAACATTTTGGCATGGTAACAGGTGTTCTTGTGAGGGATTAATGAGAGGTAAAGGGGTATCCCAATATTTATATATCATAAGGGAAATATGGGGTAGGTAAAAAACATTCCCCATCATTAGGAATTAAAATTAAAAGTACACAACATATGGGGAATTCTTGAATAAAAGGGAGGGAGATGATCCCTTACCAAGAACGTATCATTAGATTTAGGAGAAATTAATGAAATAATTACATGCGACAATCATAAAAACACACTATAAAAGTAGATATACACAATAAAACAACCAGATATCATTCACACATATTCTAGGAAAATAAAAAACCAATGACATTTATGATTAACTCAAAGAATGGAAATTGAGTTAAGATGTCCCTTACCTTATGCTTGAAGGTGTTCTTTATTATTCATAACAACCTGAATAATAAAATTACAATTCATTAATTATTATGTACCAACCCTCATAAACATTTACTGGATATGTTATAACCATTTTATGTTTATTATTGGCATTTTTATGGGTTTAAGAGGTTCAGTTTTATTGTTTTGGAAGAATTTTCTTCCTTGGTTTTCATGATCCGTTTACTTGTATTCATGAATGAAAGTAATTTTTGAAATGTGGTTAAACATCCATAATTTTAAATATAGAATATTAGTAAAATTATATATATATATATATGTGTGTGTGATCTTATAATTATTCTAGTTATATACCTTGAGGACAAATCATTCGATGAGTTTATGATAAATAGTTGTATTTTTCAGGGCAGTTTTGGGAAAAATGAACTTGTTATGTATTATTATTCTATATTATGAGTTTGTAAGGATTAAATAACATTTAACAAGATAAAATTAATATATTATTATCTGGTTCAATATTTGAAATGTTTTTATGACCAGTATTGAAGACAAACTAATTCAATTTGAAAAACCATCTTCCTTGAGTGTGATAAATTAACACATATGGGACGATGTTTTCATTTATAGTATAAAAGGAAGGGAAAAAGGGATATTATGCTGAAATATTCCATTTGAATAATTAAAAAACAGAAACTTTACGGTACTAGATCTATCATGGAATTTGGATGAGGGGACGTGATGAGAGAGCATCAAAAGAATGGAAAATTTAAAATAAATTGAATGAAAATAGAAGATAGGTTTACCTCTTGTGTAATCCTCCTTGAGAAACTTCTTAAGGCCATAGTTTTTGACCTTTCGGTGAGACCAATAGGTCTTGGACGTGGGGGAGGAGGTTATTGATCTATTTGAGCAGAATTTAGGATATGATTGAAGCTTGAGTGGTGTGGGAGGGAGAGGGGGTGAGGGTGGTTTATATAGTGGAGGGGAGGAGGGATTTTACATTATTTTAAAAATTATTTTAATATTTTTTCTCAAGACAATGAATAGTATTGATTTATGTGATCTCAAATAGTAATAAATACATGTGAGTTCGAACCAAATGTACTTAAATCATTATTTCATCAGCAACGATGCAGTAAATCAAGTATTTAGAATTTATTGTAATTAATTTTATTTTATTATTCATAAAAAATTCATGTATTTCTGAAAAATCTGAACAATTCACCCCAAGCATTTTTCAATGTGTAAAATCTAACAAATGAACTCCATTTTTCAAAAATAATTTACTAAATATGATAAATTTCATTTTTATTTAAAATCATTATTTCATCGAAAAGTACAATCACTTAAAATAATCATCTTTCATCTTAAGGTGCATAAATGGAAAATATCAAGGTCAAATGAGTAAACACACAATTTAGTTCCAAAATTATAAATGGAAATTTTTTTGGGACTAATGAACAAGTAAATTATGGAAAACATATTTAAAAGAGATAATATTTTTTCAAAAATAATGTAGTGTTTTTATGATAAATGATTTAAATGATAAAAATTATTTAGTTAATGAATAATTTTCGACAGAGAAAAAAGAGGTAATATATTATTCCCTCAATAATAAAATAATGTATTAGTCATAGAATAATGTCATTCACTGTAAAACTTTTTAATTCAAATAAATAAAATTTGAGTTAACTGGATCCCTTACAAATCTCATAATTCATAATGTAAGGGATGTAAAAAATGTGATTATGTTTTGAAATATAAATCCACAAAAAAAATTAATAATTACCAAATAATAAAATCAAATAGAATAATTTACTCATCTTATCGAGAAAAATAAATCAATATAAACAATAATAACATAGTAAATGATAATTATGTTTCAAAAAATAATAAAGGTATTTGAAACATAAGAATAATAGGGTTATCCTGAAATTTATATTCAAGTATAATTAAATGTGATATTTTAGAAATACAAGAAGTAAATAGAATATTTAATGAACCATATAAAATAAATCATAGTATATAATATCAATAATATCTCATGTATTGAAAATGAGATATGTAAACACTTAAAACATGAAAGGAATTTAAATCAAATTCTCATGAAAGATAGAGTATAAATTAAAGGGTATTGTGGGTCTTAATCTGATAGCACTGTTAACATTTAATAAGTGAATAAAAGGGTAATTTTGGATACTACCCTTATATTTTCAATAATTCAATGATAATATTCAAGGGTAAATGGAACATATGGGGAAAAGTGGATGAAAATGTTAGTTTGGGACAAACTAACATCAAAAATAGCTTCTGGAGACAAAGTAAACTGTTCTTGGTATTTTTCATTTTTCATTTTGTCTTTTAACATAATTTTATTTTACCTTTATAATATATTGGTTAACCTTTTAATTAATATTGATATAAAATATTATTTTTATATTTTACTAATTGGAAACTCATTTTGGATTATTGTATACTAATTTTAACAAATAAATTTTTTATGTTTTTGAAATTTTATTGAAAAAATAGAAGCAAAAAAATGCATAATAACAATATTGTTTTTAGAAAATGTGTGTTTTCTAAGTTCAAATAATATTTTAAAATAAAATGTGATGATTAAAAAGAATTTTTATAAAATAAAATAGTTTATAATAATATAATTAATTATATATTTATTTGAAATAAATCCAAAACAAATTTTCCCATTAAAACACTTATATATAAGAAAATAAATATTTTTTAAATTTATAATTTTAAATTAATTATAAAAATTTACAAAAATAGTTTATAGGATAAAATAGTATTTTGAAATGAGTAATGTTATTTATTATATTAATATTTTATCACCTAAATTGTTTTTTGGTATCCTATATCATTTCTCTATGTTGAAAATGACTTTAAAATTATAGTTTTGGTGAAATTTGTTTTTCAAAATTAAAACTCTCCTTTTAAAAAACGATCAAAAATTAATATTATTATTTTTTATGTTATAAATTAAATATTAAATTATATTCTATCAACCTAAAATTTTGATACTTTTTTATTTTTTATTTGAGAAGAAAATAAAAAATATTATGGAAAATACTTTTCTTGAATATAACTAATTTCAATATTATATCATATTATAATGTTACCATCTATGGTAATAATTTTTAATTTATTTACGATCATAGAGTCTTTATCATTATATCATTAATAAAAATATGAAAATATTTTTTTGGCATGTTTATAATATCTTGACCATTTTTAGGGGTACACTACTATTTCAATTTTGTTTAAAATATTTCTAAACAAATTATGTAATTTTTCCGAGAGTTGGGAAGGTATCAAGAGAATAATTGGGTGTTAAAGACCTGAAATTATGGAAAATAGAGATTGTAGTTCATGGTACACAATTAGTTCGTGTTTGCTGCTAACTGTGCCCCATGACCATGTAACACTGTTCAACAGGGGGCATGGTTGTGAAAACTATATGAAGAAGCCATAAAACCATGTAACATAAGTCATAATATTTTTTTAGAGCTTCTATGTGGTGTCACAATGTAACAACTCTATATTTTCTAAAATATTTACCTATAAAAAATCAATTTATTCAATAGATATCCTTATATGAAATATCAAGTTTTAACAAATAATGATATACTTTTAGAATATAATTACTTAATCATGACCATAATTACATAACTGTAAAATTATAAAAATGATTAAGAACATCCACATTGTAAAAAATATGTGTATTAATTTTAAATAATGATTATAAATTGATTAATGTATAATAAATAAATATACCTTTTACTAAATTAATTTTATTTTCCGATAATTTGTATCCATAAAAAATGGGTTTAATAGAATTTTGTGAGTAAATGTTGATATTAATTTTTATAACATATAAAAAAATTATTACAAAAAATGTTATCATTTTTGGATTCAGCCTATCAATATTAACTTATGATGATTTTATTTAGTTTTTGAAGAGAATATTTTTCTAGTGGATAGTAGAAAAAAAGATTTAAATTAGAAATTATATTTAAATTTAAAGTATTTATAATGATCCATTTTGTTTTAAATGGATTTAATAAAAACACATCTCATTTATAATCATTATTAAAAAAATTACTATTATCCTAGGCATAAAATCGTTTTATACATCACAAAACATTATTTTTGGTAAAAAAATTATGTCATGATTTGGGGGTATATTTTTAAATTAAATTCTAATACTTATATGAATTGAATATTAAAAAGTGGATTCCTTTTATAGAATATACAGGTTGAATTTTTTTAAATATTTCCTTTATATTTTTTGTCATTATGAACTATTAAAAATTTCAATATATACCATCTCAGTAATGATAAAATTGGAAAAATATAGATAAAACATTGATTCAATGTCCCAAAATCAACCCAGAACATGGATATATCCAATTGGATGGGTTTAGATTAAATATTTCAATCTAATTCTCAAATATATATTTCTAATTTGTCTCATTATTCTTTTATAATTTCCTTATATTAATTTATCCAAATTATAAATGCAAAATGTCACTATCATGAATTTAATAACTCTAGCTTTTTTATATCAAGAAAAAAATGGGTTAAAATTAATTATAAATTATAATATGAATGAAAATTTATTTTTTATCATTACATTTTATTTCTATATTTTTATTAAATAAATAGAATAAATACTAATGCAACACCAACAAAATATTTATTGAATAAATACAAAAATAAAATAAATGATTTTAAATTATAAAATTAATAAAATTTGGGTGAATTATTTTCATAATGTAGTTTTTAAAATAATAAAAAAAATATTATTGAAAATATTTACGGTTATATTCTAATTAAATTTATTTTATGTTGTTTTCAAAGTCACATTAGTGGAATAGTTCTTAAACTAACATTGATATTTTTTTTGATAAATCATTTTATCGTATTTTTTCTAAATAATATAAAAGAATGGAATAAGATGGTACTATAACAAAAGTTCATAAATTTCATCCCTTATTGATTTAATATGATTTTTTTTATCATATAAGTAAAATTATAACCCTTTAATAATAT
Source organism: Viscum album (assembly GCA_963277665.1). Lineage (NCBI taxonomy): Eukaryota > Viridiplantae > Streptophyta > Magnoliopsida > Santalales > Viscaceae > Viscum > Viscum album. The sequence continues at coordinate 1,528,503,944 of OY728131.1, read as the reverse complement.
AAATTAATTACAAATTTTAAGATTAAATTTGGTTATCCAAGGGGTTCAACCAAAAGACATGGATTTCCATAAAATCATAGCCTATGTAAATTTAACTATTTGATGATATTTCTACCTTATCAAATTTTTATTATAATATATATCCATTTGGAAGAACTTTTCTTGAGAAATAATTACTTATATATTAATCATGTTAGAACTTCCAAATGTGTCTTTTTCCTTCCATATAAAAGAGAATCCCATCTCCCTTTTCTATACACCACATAGAGCCTTCTATATCAACTAGTACCTACAAAAATCCATCCAAAACATTATTATACATGACATAGAGCTTCTTCTATTCCCAAAAGACCAACACTAAGAACATTAAATAGGCATCTAAAGGTGTTTATTTTATAGAAGAGGAAATCACCTTAACCGAACACTTTCTTTTTTACTACATAATTTTCCTTCTATTAATATTTTTTCTTAAAAATAACAACATACATGTAATAAATATAGTTATATGTTATTATTATTATTATTATTATTATTATTATTATAACACTATCATCCACCCTCTCTTTAATCAAATGAAAATGATAACGCCAATCATGCGTACGTGTGGACTACCACAACCATGAAGCGATGTGATTCATTTTTCATTTTTTGATGTAAATGGATGGTAATAAATATATATTTAATCAATACATATGATATATATGATAAAATAATTATTTTATAATGAATAATTATTATTTGGATATCCTTTTCTCTTAAAATTGAAAATTGAAAAATAAACTTCATGCATACATACGGTGTACTGTCTCTTTGAATGGTGTAATTAAATTTTATATCTATACCTTATACATATGATTATATATATATATATTATATTATATTATATTATATATCATTATTATATTTCCCAATATAATGGAACCATTATCAAAGAACAAGAAACCAAACTACCCAACCAAAACATACATGAAAAAGATGTATTTGTTACCGAGAATAGTGTTTTAATAAATAAATTTAAATAAATGGATGATAGAGGTTATACATAATAAATATTTGTTATATTATATATTAATATGGTTCTAGAATAGATATATAATAAATATTTATTTATTTTATTGGAGATTCCAACACATATGATGGAATTCAAGCCTATGATATGGTGTTAATTTTCATTCTATCAATTATTCAGGATTATTTATGTATAACTATCCATTAGGGAGATTATTTATTTATTGTATATTAAAACCAATATACTTTATTACCATTTGGTTAATTATATCAATTACATGTTTTCATTTCTTTTTACTGAATTTTTGTACTCTTTACATTGAAATATTGTTTTTAATTTAGACCGACATTGTTTTTTTCACTTGGTTGAAAATATTTTACTTTCATGTTCATATTTACCAATTAATATTAGAAATAAGGTTTTTACTATTGTAAAATTATTTATTAAAAAAATTTAACCAAGTTTCACTTTTAATAAAATTTATAAAGAAGAAACTTCTTGTCCTTTTTCGGATGGGCCACTTTTTACTTCTTATCAAATATATCAAGGAATCATTGTTTTAATATGAACAACAATAATGGAATTTACCACTTTCATGACTGAACAATTATGTTATAATTCAATTAAAATTGTAAATTGTTACATTAAATTAATCTTTTCCCTCAATAATATGTAAATTTTTTTATTTAAAAAAGTGATATGAATGTGAAAATGGTCTTTTCCACAACAAACATTTCAATAATATTTTTGAGAAATTTTTATTTATGTATTATTTATTTAATGAATACTTGAAATTATTGAGGATATACTCTAATGATACTATCCATCATATTTATATATATGGTTTATGTTCAGTTTTACAAGGGAATGTACTGAAATTTTATGTGCTAGTTCTTCGAATACAAACATTTTTTTATTTTAATCCATGATCATTATGTTATATTGTTTATCAATATGATGAATGATTTAGACTTATTATGTGACTAGCAAGATGTAGAATTATATACCCCATGATGAATCGGTTGGAAATTTTTTTAAAAAAATGTTTTTTATTTGGGAAAGGAATTTCCCAATTATATTGATTCCATGGAACATGACTTCGATAGTATGATTAGGATATATAAAATCATGTATTCCATCATTATGAAATTCTTTATTAAGGTCCATGTGATTATTTGAATAAATATGATTAATATAGCTAATTTTCAACCAGATATGATTATTTATGTGGAATTATTTTATCCTTATTTATTCCTTCCATATTATTCTTTCTATAATTATACCATATTGTATTATTCTTTATGAATACCCATAGTGAGAATATGATATACCCATATAAAGACCCAGAAATCTTGTAGGATTTTTCTTAATAGAAGGGATTTTTAAGAGTCCTCGAAAGTTTACAGTGCTTGATTCTGAGACCCGGTGTTCCCAAAATCAATTTTTGAAGTTTTTTTCGGGTACATTCTGTAAATGTACGAGAATGTTTTTATAACTTTTGAATCATTGCTCAGAATTGAAATTCGAGTGCACCGTTGAACTCATAGTGCCGGTATTATTTTAAGAAGACTTTCACTTCGATGGTAGTGAGTCGAGGATAAAAGTTATTTTTTGGGTTTTCATGTGAAGTAATAAAATAAATTAAGCTCAAATTATTTTATTTTCTAACCGCCATGTGGAGTTTGGGTGGTTAAAACCTCTTCATGGGAGTTTGACGTGGGACCAACACATCTTAACCACCCTTTAGAGGTTATGGTGGTGGGGCTCACCTGAGCATAACCTCCCTTGAGAGGTTATGATGTAGAGACCACACGAGGCTTAACCCCCTATTAATGGAGGAGGGTAAATCCACCTAAACTTCCCATTAAATGGGGATAAAACCCATGACCTTCACCACCTTAATGGAGCCAACTCCAATTTAATTTAATTAGCGACACATCTCAAGAATTAATTAGGGGAGCTGAGTTAATTAATTAATTCTTTATTTTGAATTTTTATGCCCACTCCACCCCATAAATTAAATGAGTCAACTCATTTAATAAAATCACTCAATTAGAATTTACACCAATGAATATAATAGATCCTAATATATTATTTGGACACGATTTCATTTTTAGTGGAATGTAGAGAAAGGAGGAACTTGCGAGAAATATTGGGAGAAGGCTCTCAACAAAGAACACTCCCAACAAAGAAGACCTTCGAAAATGAATAACGATATTCCTCGAAATTATTCCTCAGAACTCCCTTCAACACATGACATCTTTGACTGATCTTTCCTCCTCTTCATCATCAATGAACTGACACAAGATCTTGGATTGGAAGTGCGTGGTAGATGCGACGAACGATGACAACATCATCTTCTTCTCGCGAATTCATCATCAAGAAATGATCAAATGTAGGGGGTTGTATTACTTGATGACGTTATAACATTTCATATCTTCCACATTAGATATGAAGGGTTTTTTGTGGCCATGTTAATGATAAACTTCTTATCTTATTGAGCCAATTTATACCTCCCTAAACACGGAGGGTGCAGGCCAACCTATTGGGTCCCGACAACCTCTTTCGTTTTTACTTCTTGTGGAATTCTTCGACATGGCAACGTAACAACGATAAGGCGACAGAAAAGGAAACGACAAATGCTGAGCTACCCGTGGCCTCCATGAACTGCGCCACCTCTACGACATTCAACACCGCCTCTGGCTGAGCCTGCACCCTGCCCGATGCCCCGCGGCCTGCCCGTGCATTGCCAGTCACCCTGCCGGCCTGCCTGTGCCCCGCGTGGCCTGCCCGCGCCCTGCGCAGCCTGCCCACACCCTGTCCGGCACCCCGCAGCCTACCCGTGCGCTGTCCGACACCCCCACCTGCCTACGCGATTCCGGCTCACCCATTCAGCCATCTTGCGTGCCCCGCCGGCCTGCCCAAGCACTGCCTATGCCTTGTGCGGCCTCCCCGCGAGCTGCTCGCACCCCGCTGGCCTATCTGTGCCCCGCCCCCGTGCTGCCCATGTGCCTCACCATCCTTCCGTAGCACTGCACGTTCCCCGTTGGACTAACCACGCCCGGACCGGCGCCCTACGGCCAGCCCGCACGCCCCGTCGGCCTAATCGCACCCCGCGTGGCCTGCCTGCGCCCCAGATCCTAGAAAAACCGGCCAAGCCGCATCAGCCACTCGAGCCAGCCCGATACATGCTTTACGACGTCGCTAGCCAAACCTTCACGACTATTCGGGCCGAGCTACCCGAGCGACGCCCCACGTGGTGCCGGTCAAACCAGCCCTGTTCTTCAGGCCGAGTCATCTACTCTGTGACCTCCGGGCCAAACCGCCCCTGCAGTTCGCTGGGCCGGGCCTGACGGACCTAGCCGAACCTAACGGGCTGACCGAGTCGACCCATATAGGGTGGGCCCAGTCAGGGATGGGCCGAGTCAGTCTGACTAGGTCAGAGTAGGCCCAAGACCACTACTGATCGTTACATTCTTTTGGCCATATCTTTGGCACTGGACATCTGTTTGATGAACCTTCAGCGGTGCTGGTATTCTTGAAACGTGACAGTACCTTTGAGAATACCCCACTGGAGTTTGGGGTATATTTGAGATACAATCATGTTGGATTTTACACGAATCCAATCGGGCCCCCAAGACTAAAAATCTTATATCTCACAGTCCAGGCGTCCGATCGACACACCGTCTGTTACGTTGAGACCCCTATGACGAGGTAGACCTTTGAGATTCTTCAACTGGGTACTTCGTGACAGTTGGAGTTTATACCAATATATATTGGAGCAGATCTTCCATTGACGAACAAAAATTTGTGTGGGGACCTATTAGCTGGCTGAGACTTGATGACTGTTGACTGATTTGACTCGGAGTGATTCGAGTAGCCTAGTGTGAAGCGGCATAGTGTTGCAGAAGACCCACAGTGGGGAGAACCTATGTGTGAGAGCGACAGACACATGGTACTTGACACGAGGAGTACCTTAGCAGGCTATGAGGGGGATCGCCTCTGTGTGAGCGCAATAGAACCATATTGGGTAGCGCCTCTATGTGAGCGCGACAGATCCACAGTACTCAACAGGAGGAGTAACTCAGTAGTCAATGTTAGTGGGAAGCACCTCTGTGTGATGCTATAGTCCCATTGTAATTGATAGAGGTGGGGTTCTCCCGCAGCTGAGGGTTCTTATTGATACTACCCATAGAATAAAATGCTGGTTGAGATGAGTCAGTAACTTTTGATTTTACCTCATGATTAAGATGTATTACTTGATAACTTAGGTATATGTATGGGCATATACCGAAGTGTGGTTATATGTTGATTTTTTATTTGGTAGTTTATCCTTGTTGGATTTTGCAAGACCTTGAGGGTATTGGGGTCCCTACTATGTATTGTTATACTCACCCCTACATGGGCTATGCCCGTACCTTGTTGTGTTGGTTGCAGATGACAGACAATTCTGACTGAGGATGAGTGGACAGGATTGGACCGTACCCAGAGGTGGACTACACGACATGACGGTAAAAGGAGAAGACAGACGTACATGGAGTGTTGTGGAGGCTATCTGTACCTACCCTTATGGTAGGATTTGTGGTGGACTATCTAGGAGCTTCTTTCACCTTTCATATCTTTTTCCCTTTTTAGTTATACATGTACTTTCCTGTGGGGATCGTATTCCAGCCCCTTTACTTTTCGTCACTCATTTTTATACAGTTTTACTTAGTGTTATCATCTATATTACTCTGATCGTGTGTGTTTATTATTTATAAAGACAATTCCTTCCCAGCATAAGGATTTACACCTTTGGTGCTAGTCGCCAGCCCATGGCCTATGGAAGGTTGGATTGGGGTAGTCAAGGAACATGCCCCGGGGGATGGGTCAGAAAAAATTGGTATCAGAGGAGTCGGTTCTACCACAGAACATAAGATTCTTATCTTTCATTCCTATGAAGAAATAGTGTTAAGTGTACCGAGTGTGGTTTTCAATTTTTGGGAGTCCAGTGAAAGTGTGGTGGCTGAAATATCAATACAACAGGACCCTGACTTCTAATTTCTGACTCAGTACATGAAAACCCAAATTGCATGTGGGTTTTCAAAAGTTTTTCTTTATGTCAGCTCCACTAGGTCAGCTCACCAGGTATAATATTTTGATTGTGTAACATTAGTTTCTTTTAGGATGCCTCTCTACGGACGACTAGCTATAGCCCCAAGAGTTGTACGCAAAGATAACCCACCGAGCGATGAGGCCTCTGTTCAGGGCCCTCTTCCAGCGGAGGCACCAATAGTACCACTACCCGTTGGGACACCGATGCCACCATCCCCAGAAGCAGACAATGCACACCGCTTGAGCACATTGCACGAGTTCCAACGCCAGAGGCCACCAAAGTTCAAGGGAGAGATGGACATAATTGTGGTTGAGGATTGGCTGGAGGCTGTGGTGAGAGTCTTTATACTGGTAGGGACACCAGAAGACCTTATGGTGATCTTTTCTTCAAGTATCTTTCATGATGCAAAAGGCAGATGGTGGAGCCTGAGGCTCTAGGTGCATGATGAGATGATGCTACTATGGACAGACTTCGAGTGCCTATTTTGGGCAGAGTTTGTCCCATAAACCCTTCATGCGATGCATATAGAGGATCTAATGCATCTACAGGTGGGTAGCGTGACGATATCTTAGTACTTAGGGAGGTTCACCAACCTCTCACGCTACTCAACATATATGGTATGAGACCCATTCTTCAGGTCCCAGAAATTCGAACAGGGGATCTCGTGAGAAATCAGGGCTTCGATGATCACCCTCATCACCTCGATGCAAGAAGGGGTTTTGGAGTGATCCCTCTTAGTGGAGAGCATCCTTGTTTAGTATTCTCCGATAGTGAGACCCACCACTAGTCAACATGTAGCGGAGACTTCTGTAGTTGGAAGTAGATAGATGATGCGGAGGTCCAAGAGGACTATACCTATAGGTGGACGACTGCATGACTCGTGATAGGTTTTATGGCGAACCTAGGGTAGAGACGCACATGCCAGGAGCGTGCAGTGTTACTCATATGATGGGCATGGTCACATAGCTCATGACTGTCCAACCCACCGTTCGGATCATCAATAGATGGTCAAAGGACCACCCTGGCAGAGACATAGATTTGATCAAGGCAGTCTGCATGGAGTATGAAGACATGGTAGAGGAGATTCTCGTATATCAGGTGGTGGGAAATGATTCGAGGTGTTACCTCCACCACTGCCATGAGTTCCACCCCAACCGTAAGGAGCAGGTGGACAAGGGAGAGCTCAGCTCCAGGAAGATGAGGATTATGATCATGTTGCTCCAAGTAGGATTCAAGGTATGATCTGTGCCTACTCTACCGTAGATAAAGTTCTAAAAGACACATGTTCCAGTCACTCCTTTATTTACACTACCCTCATTCAGAGCTCATAGATTCTGATGGAGCCATTGGCTCAATCCTTACAGCTAAAGAATACTACGGGAGTAGACTCAATGATTGTGCACTGGTGCTGGTAGTTTGAGCTTACTCTAGGTGGCTAGAGCTTAGGCCAGGGTATCCTCATAGCGGCGTCGAGGCCTTACGACGTCATCTTGGGTATGAACTAGTTGTCTATAGTCTATGCTCAGATTGAATGTATTAGGCGCAAAGTGCATTCTATCCTCACGGATGGGACAAGGGTCACCTTCACCATCCAGATGGGAGACTTTGAAGCACAGGACAGACTTACACAGAGAATTGGTTTTCCAACCACTCATCAGTTGGGCTGACTTACCCCCTAGAAGAGTTGATGTAGAGATTCTGAGCAATCATGTAGTGGTGGACCAGTACGTGGATGTTTTCCCTAACGATGTTCCAAGACTACCCCCTCGCAGAGAGGTGGAATTCTATGTTGACATATACCCTGGTACAACACTGATATCTACTCTAGCATATCAGATGTATCCCGATGAGCTTCAGGAGCTGTCGGTATAGCTGGTGGACTTACAGGGGAATGGATTCATTCGGCCCGGTGTTTCTCTCTGGGTAGCCCCAATTCTGTTCCCCATGAAGGTGGAAGGGATCTTAAGGCTTTGTGTTGACTACCATTTCTTGAACTTGGTGACCGTGAAGAACAAGTACCCACTATTGAGGATTGAAGAACTCTTTGATTAGCTGAAGGGATCACGGTGGTTCTCGAAGATAGACCTCAGTTCAGACAATATCACCGGCTCAGAGTTCAAGATGAGGATGTGCAGAAGACGACCTTAAGATGTTGGTACAGCCACTACGAGTTCTTGTTTCTGCCTTTCGGTGTAACCAATACTCCATAAGTGTTCATGGGACACATGAAGAGGATCTTCCAGACTTACCTAGATCTCTTTGTCATATTCTTCATCGACGACATTCTGATCTACTCGACTACTGATGAGGAGCATGCATACCATTTCCGGGTAGTACTGGACACACTCTTAGATAACTAGATTTATGGTAAGCTCTCGAAATTTCAGTTTTTGATCTGAGAGGTTCACATTTTGGGTCACATCATCTCAGAGGCTAGAGTTGTAGTGGATCCAGCGAATATTGAGGTGATACTTGATTGGGATCCACGCAGAAGTGTGATGAAGGTACGAAGTTTCTTGGGTTTGGATGGATACTACCAGTTGTTCGTTCCAAACTTCTCAAGAGTTGTAGCACCACTATTGTCTTTGAAGAAGAAGGGTAAAACCATCGTGTGGTTGGATATATTCCTGAAGAGCATTCAAGAGATGAGGAATAGGCTGACTAGTTCCCCATATTGAGGCTTCTAGAGGAAGGTGTAGGATACGTAGTTTACTACGACGCATCAGGGACCAGAATCGGGTGTGTCCTGATGCAGGAGCGATCAGTGATCGCATATGGGTCTTGACAACAGAGATATCGTGAGAATAACTATGCTACTCATGACCTAGAGTTAGTAGTTGTGGTATTCTCCTTGAGGATGTGGAGACACTATCTGATGGGTTAACATTTTACTGTGTACTCTGATCACAATAGTCTTAGGTATATCTTCTCTCGGAAGGACCTGAATCCGAGACAGCGTCATTGGCTTGAGATGCTCCATGACTCTGACTTTGAGATGGTCTATACTCCTAGGAAGGGGAACGTTGTTGCAGATGCTCTGAGCAGGATATCTGGTATACAGCTGCTAGGAGAGGCGAGAGAGCACCTGACTACTTTACATATTTCTTATGCGGACCGAGATGGAGCATCATTCCTCTAGTCTCTTACAGTCACTCCTCCGCTTCTTAGCGAGTCAGGGAGACACAACATGGAGTCCGTAAATGCGAGACACGACATGCTCAGATATCCATAGGGCATGCACCTTATTGACTTTCTGAAGGTGGGGATCACATCATCCTCTTTAATGGACGTACCTCGATACTAGTGGCACTTTAGGTGGAAGTGTTGAGGGAGTTCTACACATCCCCTCTAGCGGTAAATCCATGAGTGGCTAATATGTACCAGGACCTTCGACAACAACACTAGTGGTTAAATATGAAGAAGGCAGCAGCAGAGTTTGTCTCACGATACCTCACTTGTTAGTAAGTGAAGGCGAAGCACCAGGTACCAGCAGGCTTGGTTCACCCCTAAGAGGTCCCAGAGTGGAAGTGGGATGGTATATCCATGGAATTCTTGATGTGTCTTCCAAGTACATCTAATGTTCATGACTCGATTTGGTTGATCATCGACTGACTCACTAAGTCATCCCACTTCCTACCTATCAGAGAGAAGGGTTCAGTAAAGAGAATGAGAGGCCTCCATGTGTAAGAGATTTTGCGTTTACCTGGTATACATTTGATGACTGTCTCCAATCGTGACACATGGTTTACTTCCTGGCGATGGAAGGGGTTGCAGGAGGCTTTCGAGATGGATATTTTTCTGAGAACTGCCTTCCATCCTCAGAACGATGGTCAGACTGAGCGGACCATTCAGACTCAAGAGGACATGCTCCGTGCATGTGTCCTCAACTCAAGTCGTAGTTCAGAGGATCACTTTCCTTTGGTGGAGTTTGCCTACAACAACAGCTAACACTCCACCATAGGGATGGCACCTTTTGAGGCATTATACGGGTGACCTTACAGGTCAACTTTGTGATGGACTGACCCAGGGGAGTCAGCACTAGCGGGACTAGAGATGGTATGGGCTACCATGGAGAAGGTGCAGGTCATCCAGGAGAGGATTAAGACTTCATAGAATAGACATAAGTCGTATGCTAACGGGGTACAGAGGACTCTAGAGTTCGAGGATGGTGACTACGTCTTCCTATGAGTCTCACCTCGATGATGTCTAAGAAGATTTGGCCGAGGCAGTAAGTTATCTCCGAGATTCATCGGACCTTTCTAGGTCCTCTGAAGAGTAGGCGAGGTGGATTACCACCTGTCTCTTCCACCTCAGCTGTAAATGACGCACGACGTCTTCCACGTATCTTAGCTGAGGAGATACGTGGATGAACCTTCCCACATCATCGACCATGAAGATCTGGATGTCGATGAAGGGAAGACTTTCACAGAGGTTCTAGTGGAAATTTAGGATTGAAAATATCGTATTCTATGTGGATGGTCAATACCTCTGGTGTCCATTTTCTGGTAGCCTGGGAACCTCCTGGAGAGGAAATGGGAGTGGGAGGCTCAGATTTGTGCTCTGCACCCTTTTTTGTTCCCTTAGTTCGAGTAGTAGCTTACGGGGACGTAAAGCCCTGTGGTGGGGATAATGAAAAGACCTTGATATCCAGTGGATTATTTTTAATACATGGGATTTCTACGAGTCCGTGAAAGTTTACGGCGCTTGATTCTGAGGCCCGGTGTTCCCAGAAGCAATTTTAGAAGATTTTTTCGAGTTCCTTCAGTAAACGTACGAGAAAGTTTTTATAACTTTTGAACTGGTGCTCGGAATTGAAATATGAGAACACCGTTGAACTCGTAGTGCTGGTATATTCTTATGAAGACGTCTTCTTCGATGAAAGTGAGTCAAGTATAAAAGATAGTTTTTGGGTTTTCGTGTGAAGTAAGAAAATAAAGTATGCTCACTTTATTTTATTTTTTATCAGCAATGTGGAGATGGGTTGTTAAAACCTCCTCATGGGTGTCAAAGGTGGGACCACCACACATTAACCTCCCGTGAGAGGTTATGACCTGTGGACCACACGAGGCTTAACCCCTATTAATGTATGAGGGTAAAACCTCCTCAACTCCCGATTAAATGGGGAGAAAACCCTTGACCTTCACCACCTTAATAGAGACAACTCCCCTTTAATTAAATTAGTTCCACCTCTCAAGAATTAATTAGGGGAGATTAGTTAATTAAATAATTATCTCTTTTGAATTGTTATCCCAACTCCACCCCATTAATTAAATTAGTCAAATCATTTAATTAAATCGCTAAATTTTAATTTACGCCAAAGAGCATAGTAGATCCTAATCTATTATTTGGATACAGTTTCATTTTGGGTGGAGTAGAGAGAAAGGAGGAACTTGGGAGAAATATTAGGAGAAGGCTCCCAACGAAGAACACTTCCTACTAAGCACACTTTCGAAAACAAAGAACGATATTCCATGACTTTATTCCTCAGAACCCCCTTTGAAGTGGGACGTCTTCAACCAATCTTCCCTCCTCTTCATCGTCAATGAAATGAAGAACGACCTTGGATTGGAAATTCCTGGCGGACGCGACGAACGACGACAAAATTGTCTTCTTCCTGTGATTTCATCATCAAGAAAAGATCAAAAGTATGGGGTTTAATTACTTTATGATGTTATTCATTTTCTTATCATATTAATCGGATAGAAACGGTTTTTTGAAAATGTGTTATTGATCAACTACTTATCTTATTGATCCAATTGATACCTCCCTAAACCTGGAGGGTGAGGGCCAAACTAACATGGCTTGACAACCTCCGTCATTTTTACTTCTTGTGGAGTTATTCGACATGGAGATGTAACAATAATGAGGAGGTAGAAACGAAATAGTCAAATACAGCGCTACCCATGGCCTCCATGAACCGTGCCACCCCCGCGGCGTCCCGTAATGCCTCTAGATGAGCCCGCGCCCTACCCAGCACCCTGCGTTTTGCCCGTGTGTGGCTATTTGCCCTTCCGGTCTACTCGCGCCCTGCCTCGTGCCCCGCACCCCTCCGGCATACCCACGCCCTACTCGCCCCCTATTCGGCCTGCCTGCTCGCTATGCGCGCCTCACTGGCCTGAATGTGCCCTGCCCGGCGCCCCGCTGACCTGCCCGTGTGCTGCCCGCACACCCCGCTAACCTGCTCGTGTGCTGCCCGCGCACCCCGCTGACCTGCCCACATGCGGCCCTCACCCCGTCGGCCTAACCATGCCTTTCCCGGTGCCCCATGGTCCACCCGTGCACTACCTGCGTGGACTGCCCGCGCCCCGAACATCCTGCACGCACCCCATATCCTGACTGAACCAGCCGAGCCACCCCAGCCACCTGAGCCGGCCCGTGAAATCCTTCGCAGCGTTGCTCACTAAATTGGCCTGGCTTTCCGGGATAAGTTGCACCCCACGTGGTACTGGCCAAGGCGGCCTCGGTCTTCAGGGTGAGCCGCTTACGCGGCAACCTCAGAGATGAACCACCTCTACAGTGTGCTGGGTCTGGCCCAACGGACCGGGCCGAATCGAGCGGGCTAACTGGGTCGACCCAGACCGAGTCAGCCCTGTCTGGGGTGGGCCGAGTCGGTCCGACCGGGGCGGACTGGGCCTAGGGCCACTACTGACTGTTACTCTCTTTTGGACATATCTTTGGCACCGAACGTCTATTTGATGAACCGTCAGCGGAACTGGTATTCTTGGAATGCAGTGGTCCTTTTGAGAATTCCCCACTGGAGTCTTGGGTATATTTGTGATATGGTCAGGTTGGATCGTACACGAATCCAACCAGGCCCCCGGGATTAAAAGGCTAACAACACAAAGACCGATCATATGATTGATGCACCGTCTATTGCGTTAAGACCCCTATGACAAGGTGTAACTTTGAGATACTTCTACATGGGAATTCGTGACAGTTGGAGTATCGACCAGTATCTTGTGGAGAAGATCTTCCAAAGACAAACATGCGTTTGTGCTGGAACTTAGTAACTAGATGAAACATGATGACTACTAGCCAATTCGAATTGGAGTGATTAGACTAGCTGAATGGGGATCACCTTGGTGTTTCGGTAGGGCCAAGGTGGGGAGTGCCTCTATGTGAGCATGGTAGATCCACGGTACTCGACACGTGGAGTACCTCAGTAGGATAAAGTGGGGAGCGCCTCTGTGTGAGCGCAAGAGACCCATGATGGGGAGCAGCTCTATGTGAGCGCAGTAGATCCATGATACTTGACAGGAGGAGTACCTCAGTAGTCCAAGTTAGTTGGAAAAGCCTCTGTGTGATGTGGAATTCCCACTGTACTCAATAGAGTAATAGTTATCTAGAAGAAGAGGGTTCAAGTTTATATTATCCATAGAATAAAATCATGGCTAAGCTGAGTTAGTATCTGTTGAGTTTACCTCATGATTGAGAGGGATTACATGATAAAATAGGTATATGTATGGGATATACCTATGTGTGGTTATTTTTTGATTTCATACTTGGTGGTTTATCCTTTTTGGATTTGGTGAGAACTTGAGGGTCTCAGGGTCCCAACTGAGTATCGTTATACTCACCCCTACACGGGCTATTCTCGCACCTCATTGTGTTGGTTGGAGATGACGGACAGCGCTGACAGAGGCCGAGTGGACAAGACTGGATGGTACCCAGAGGTGGACCACACGGTGTGGTGGTACACGGAGGAGACGGTCACAAACGAAGTGCTGTAAAGGCCATTTTTACCTACCCTTCCATTGGGATCCGTGTTGGACGATCCAAGAGGTGATTTCACATTTCAGCTATTTGTCCCTTTTCAGTTGTACTTGTACTTTCCTGTTGGGCTTGTATTCCGACCCCTTTACTTTTTAGCACTCATTTTATAAAGTTTTACATAGTTTTTTTACTTCCAACATACTCTGATTGTGTGTTTATATGATTTATAAAGGAATGCCTTCCCAACGTAGGGATTTACGCCTTTGGTGCTAGTCGCCAGCCCCTGGCCTATGGAAGGCGGGTTTGTGGTAGTTACGGCACGAGCCCCGGGGGACGGGTTTTGACACCCCATTTATTTATTTTTCTATCGAAAAAATTATATTATGTTTATTAATATTCATATGAAAAGATTTTATAGAGGGAATAATGATGTTATTAACAAAAATACAATGTTTTATTCTATATTTTCAAATGTTATGACGGTTTTAAGTGTATATCTAGATTTCCAAGACTACTAATCAATTTGGTTCTTTGAGAAGTAGTAAATTATATATTTCACCAATGTAATAATTTAACAATTAGATCTAGGATAATTATTTTCATCTCTTTGAAGTTAAAAATGATGATTTCCTAGAAAATCATGTGACATGAGTTTCCCAAATAGAGAGGATCAGACACGATTGGTGCCTGATTTGGAAAATTGTGCTTCTAAACCACGTCTCTATTAAAGGTGGATAATTTACCTTATTTTCATCACATATTTATATCTGTTCCACCCAATTTTCATACCTAATTTTTTAACACAAACCTATGGTGTGAGAAAATGTCTCCATGTTCCCCCATGGGTATATTTCCTTCGATTCAAAAGAATTTAGAATGTCTTTTCTTATAATTTGAAGCCCATTGTACATTTATGAGTCTATTTAATCATATATTATAGTCATTTCAAATGTAGGTTTCTTTTCTAATTATATGTCTTATGATCCCTACTTTATGGGAGTTATTTTATTTTCTCATTTTTTATGTTTTTTATTAAATCAATATTTGGTATTGGATAGCTAGTTATCTATAAGAGCGAGGTAGGTGTTCTAAAATATTTTTATAATTGTATTGATTAATCATCATGTTTATGTTTTGTGAGATATTGAACCAACCTACTATGAGAAAATTAAATTATATAAGAATACTAAATTTGGAATTTAAACACTACATCAGACACTTCATGAACCATGTTCGGTATGTTAAATACAAGGAGACATGGCATATGGCCACCAATGGGGTTTTCTAATCTCTAGAAGATGATAAATTGGGTTTTTTATGATGGGAAAGACTGTTAATGATATTTAACTAGCTGTACACATTTTTTTCCATGTTAGCATGTTATTAGTTATTATTTTTCATGAAATGGTAAATTAAATGGTTGATGAATTGATAAAGATATGAAATCGTATATGGTAAAAAAAATAATTACTATGTTGTGAAGTGATTTGAAAAAACATTGGTATTTAGTAAAAAGGAATCTGTTTTGAAATGATTTAATGATGAAAATTGTTTGGAAATTTGTTATATTTAATGGTCCATGGGAAATAATAATTGTATATAGGGTTCAAACATGCTATTATAAATATGTAAAATTTTTAAGTATGAGAAAACTTGACCTTAGTATCCCAAATCCAATGTCTATTTTATTAAATTGGCATAATATTCATGGAATCACATCCATAAGGATAACATATTTTCGTAGTCTTGGAAAACTAGATACATAAATTTAATTGACATTAAATTTTAAGACATAAAATAAACGAATAATTATATTTGATAATTATATTTTCCTCTTAGAATATCCATGCATTTAAATGAATCAATATTTCTTCGTAACCTTGCGAAAACAAAAAATAATAAATTTGTGGGACCAGATGCACAATAAGTGTAAGAGTATAAAAAATATATGAATAAGTTAAGAATAATAAATATTAAATGGAAAATAACTGAAATATATTACATTTAATATATTACATGATAAAATTATTGTATAAATAAAATAAGATCAGATAATTACATATAAATAATCACAAGAACATTAAATTTTACCATGGATATTTTAACTAATTGAATTATAACAAGGAATATAAATACATAAATTCATAATGATGTAATTCAAAATGGGGGATATCTAAATCATATAGTAAATTCTTTTTCCAAGACATTTAATACTGTCAAGTATTGTTCCAAGACATATATTTCCATAGACGATTGTGCCAAGAGATCTTTATAAATGGATATGCTATTGAGAAAAAATATATATAGTTTGTCTCATAAGACCTAACGATGTATAGAGGAGATATAGTAGGCCCCACCCATCATGTACAATGTCAAATGCATTATTAATTTAAAAAGGATGGAAAATAATTAAAATAAACATTCATATTTATACTGACATACGAAATGTAAATATTGTTTTTAATTAATTAAGCTAATCATAATCCAACCAGAGTAAATTTAATGGTATCAACACATTAAATCTAGATTAAAACCGATGATAAACCATTCGAAATAAATAAAAAGGATGGTTTACTTATATTATATTCACATTAATGAATATATAACATAAAATTATGTCATATTAGATAGAAAATTAATTTTAATGATTACATGTAACATTTCTTGAAGAAAACATTTTTTGATTAAAAATCAGTATTTTTATTTAAAAACTAGAAAATTCACAAAATATTGTTAGAAATCTTTTCATTGAAAGTCACTTTTAAAAATTATGAATTTACAACCAATTGTCACAAAATTTTCTTTAAAAAATTACTTTTTATACATGAAATGGAATATTTAATGAGATGATGGTAAGGATTGTGGGTAATTCTATACATGTTGTATAAGCTAAAAGTATCATTCCTTTTAAATGGTAAATAGGTTATAGATGTTCTTCATTAGTAATATGATTGGAATGTCACTTTAAATTTTTTTTAAATATTAATACAATATTTTTTTTTGAATATATCATTTGGTGAATGATAAAAAAAAATTAAAACATTGTTCAAAAAATTCTTCTAGAAGAAAAATGAATTTCAATTAAAGAGAGAAATGAAGTTTGATTTTCATAAAAATAATTATCAATCATTTTATATAAATAAGATTTATAAAATAGAACTATTAATTTAAAAATTTATTAAATAAGAAAATTAGAAGAAAAATGATTTATTTTAAGATAAAATGACAAATAATACCCGCAAGGAATACATAAATAAAAATGATCCTGAATAATGATGAAATTGTGAAATAAAACTATAACAGTTTGATAACTCGTGGATTATAATCCCATTGAGAGAAATAATTTTAAATGAACTATTAAATTCCATGAAGATAAATTAATTCATGATATAAACAACAAAAAGGGACCTATATATACCACCTAAGGTAAATAATTAGGGAATATGGAAAATGGAATGTGGAAGTAAAATTGGGATGAGAAACCTTACCTTAAGCTTGAATCTTCATATTTAGTATTTATCATCCTAAATAATTAAATTATGTTGACTATTAAATTTCTTAAAAACCTTATTAATTTTTATTAATCTGTATATTTAACTTATTAATTTGTTATATATGATTACTTAGTCAATTATTTTTAAGTCAAATTTTCAATGATATTTGAATTATGTATCAAAAATGACTTTTCTAAGTTTAAAATTGTGAATGATTTTATTATTTAAAAATATATAAAATAATAACCATGAAATAATTATCAAATTTATACATCAAATAAAAATTTAAAATAAATAAATAAATATGGTTATGAAAAATGAATTATGATACAATCATGGAGATGATAGGCCATATGTACGTCTAAATAACATTACCATTTTTTGATGATAATTATGGAAAGAAGGTAAGTGATATTTTATCACCAAACAATGATAATAATATCATAACTGTTATATTATTTATTTAAATATACTTATATATATCATCCATTTTATTTGGTGATGAGAATAGAGTCACATTGCTTTGTGAAGGTAGTAGTCCACATGTTCATGAACAACATAATCATCTTTCAGTGATTGAAAAGGTAAAATAGAAAATGATATATTATAATTTAAATATGATAAATATTTCATTAATATCCTAATTATTTAATTTATATCACATATATACGTTAATTTTATCCATATTAACTTCCATGTTATGAATTTGTGAAAGGCCAATAAAATTACTTCATAAGATGGTAGCCTACCATACTCAAAAGCGACATAATCATATCCCTTATAGAATGGAATGTAAAAATTTATATATGATATAATGACTCTAGAGGTATAATTATGTTATAAATATAATATATATACATTAGATACATCTTCATACCCATCCATGAGAAGTTGTAATGGATAATTGAATGAAATAATTTCATAAGGCAATAATCCTCCTTACACATGAATAATGATTT
The DNA here is from genome assembly GCA_963277665.1 of Viscum album. Lineage (NCBI taxonomy): Eukaryota > Viridiplantae > Streptophyta > Magnoliopsida > Santalales > Viscaceae > Viscum > Viscum album. The sequence continues at coordinate 1,528,485,674 of OY728131.1, read as the reverse complement.
GGTAACTCATTTAATGGGAGTTGAGATAATTGTGGGTGATTTGGATAAAAGTGAAAAATATTATAATTTTGAATTTACTATGGATATTATATATTCATATTTTTAGAAAAAATAAACGATGCAGAGGAATAAATACAATAAAAACACACAATCATGAATATTACCCCTCCTTCAGCTAACCTATTTAGGTTTACATATGAAGTACTGATATGATGGATTTATTCCCAATATAAGGCTTATTTTATGATAAAATGGATTTTAATAAGTGGTTTGGGTAGGTTATGGTTGATCCAAGTGGCTTGAGTTGTTTGAATAAGATAGTATAGTGAGTTCCCTTTTATAATTTTTGAGGGGTGGTATTTTTTTAAATACCCAAAGGTATTCAATAATGGGAGGTCAGTATCACATCATATTGATAAAATATTGATAAATAATTTTTTAATGGATTATATAGTCTATAAAAACTTGTATAAAATTAAATAATCACTTTTTAATCATTTTATTTCTGATCATTTGGATTCATTCCCCTTTAACCACTTTAGTTTGCATAATTATAATTAGTTGTGTAACCAAGTTAATTAAATATTTATGCATAAAAATAATTATAATTATCAGATAATTTGTAAATAATATTAGTAAATATTAAATCTAGTTTATTAAAAAATACTATGTGTGTTGAGAATTATTATTAACACAAGCGTATGTAAGGTGGTAAAACAACATTAGTAGCCTTAATTGCATTAATTAATTATAATTTTTTAAAAAAAGTATTAGGAAAAAAATTTATGTTGTACATACTAAAAATTATAAGTTATAAATATTTAAAATATAAAATCTATTTTATCATAATAAATTCACATAAGTGACATGATATAATTATAAATTTAGTCCCATATACATGATGAGAAACTGGTTTTTTAAATAGATAATTTTTAAAAGTTTGTAGTGTTTATATATCAAATTTAAATCTGAAAATGATTCCAATGACTAGAATTGGATAAATTATTATGTAATTGAAAAAATGTTTCTTTAAAAAAATATTTAACCATAAAATTTTTATGAATGAAAAGGATATTATAAATTAAAATTCAATATTTTACACTATTCATAAAAAACAAATCTTTTCAGAAAAATACAAAAAAAATATTACTATAATAATTAAGAGATTATTATTTCTAAAATAATGTACATTTTATTAAATAAAATTTTCCAAATTTATAAAAATTAATTTTAAATTATGTGGGAAATTTGTGACTAAACCCTCTTTTAGAAAAATATTTTTTTCGGAAAACTTTTAATTTTTCATTTAAAAGATTATTATTTTATTTATAATATATAAATAAACATATTTTTTCATAATTTAGTTATTACTACTCATAATAACCAATTAATGAGCATGGTGATAACCATCATAGTAAATATTAATTATTTAAAAATATATCAAAAAGTTTGAGTTATATGCAATGCAAGATAAACTTAGTGTTGTGTGTTAAGAAAGTAAAATCAAGTGTTTTAGATATTGAAATATATTAATGTGATTAATTTTTTTTTTATAATTAATATATTATTAAATCTAATGTTCTCATTTTTAGGCATGGTGTGGAATGTAACATGTGTAATCAAATATAATTTTCTTATTTTTGAATTTTGGGGTGGTATATTCTCCCCATATTAAATAAAATCCATCCTCATAAATTAAAATTGATCTAGATAATCATGGCTGTGATATTTGAAATTTTTTTTCAAGAACTGAAACTGTATTATTGGTAATAAATCATTCTCTTAATAAATTCAAAATGGAATTTTAAATGTCATATAGAATAATATGGTAACTATGTTTTCATATAGAATAACATAGGAAGGAAACATCATGGACATGGAAGAAAAGTGTAAATAATAATAGGGAGTCCTTTATTTCATTTATAACAATCAAGTGAATGATCAATGTAAGGTTATGGGCCTCAAAACTGTAAACCTCAAAGCATTGAATATTTTATATGATCCATCAACTAAAAATATAATAAGAACACTATTTTTTTTACATGATTCTATTCTTAATGTTGAGTAACTATTTTTATTTATATGATTATAAGGAAATATTCTTACATAATAATATCATTTTCATCCTTTGGTTGTGCTTCAACCAATTTCCAATTCATCTCTTACTTCATGAATTGAATAATAAAAATTGATTTTTTTTTTCATTTCTAAAGCACTAAAATTAACATACAATGGATCTTAATATCCATAATTAAATAATAATTCATTCCTTAGATATATAGTTATTATTATAATAACATATTTATCACTGGTCATCCAATATAGATAAATCTTAACATATTGAAGTAATACATAAATAACTTAGACCTCATCCAACGTTCAGAATAAATAATTTCATAAATTCTTTTACTTATTAAACATCCAAAATATTATTATAAATAAAATTTTATAAAAATGTCAATAAATTTTCAAAATGAACTAATAATTAATATCCTAAAAAAATGAAGTAGATCTTAATCTCCAAAACCCATCATGTTAATACCTTCATCATCTAATTTATTAATAAATATTTATAATATGAATTCCCATAAAACCTTATTTAAAACATGAATTATTCCTCATTACTCAATTAAAATATATATTATTGGATATATTCCCTAAATCTAAGGATGTTTTATATTCCACTAATGTTGGTTTAAACCAATTTTTTAACAAATCATTAATTAGTCCCAATGTAGTCCGTAACATCTAATTTACATTAACAATGGCAATAATATCTTTATCCAAACATAATTATCTAAACATTATGAACATATTCAGGGTTATCTACCCATCAATCTTGTTTTTTATTTCATGTACAACTTTATATGGAATCATTTTTATTGGTAATAAGTATTGTTCATCATATGATTTCAAATGCTTAATGAAAAATTATTATAGTATAATCCATATAAATTTCCTTGATTTTATAAATAAAATACTTATAAAAAATATTTCATGGATTAAAATACACAAGAAAACTATTTATTCAACTTCTCCTATAGTAATATCATATGCATTACCTTTAATCCTTATCTTTTTTAAGGTATTTTACCCTAACATTTATGAAATTCATTTATGTAGTGCCCATATCCTTATATTGGAATCCTTCCACATTTGTATATGTTTCATTCCATTGAAATCATTATTATAGTGTTATTTGTATCCACATATACATAGAACTCTATCATTTTTAGAATGTAGCATGTTGTTCCATTCCACAATGATCACATGTTTGAAAATCATTCTTTCCCTTTTCCCTTTTTCTTATATTCTCTATAAAATCCTAGTGTTCTCTTAATTCTCTATAAATCCATTATACTTGTATAATTATTTATATTTTTTAATATCACCTGATAAAATTTTCTTGTATGATGAGAAAGTTTTGGAGACTACTTACATTTGGAGGATTTTCTAAAGCACCTCAAATAAGTCATCAATATTCCCCTTTGTAATATGTACGTAGTCCACATCTTCCCTTGATACCCCTATATATTTGGATTCATAAATATAATATTTTACTCATATATGTATATTATTCTCATGAACTATATTTCCATATATGCTCATTTCTTAGGAAGAAAATAGTTTCCAAGAATATTACATTAGAATACATCTAGTATATGATTTATATTGACTCCTCATCTATAGTGTTTTGAATAAAAGACACCCATTTGCCAACATATCCTAAGAGATGATGAAATTTCATTAAATCATTTTCCCATTCACTAATTCCGAGAGTAAAGAATATATTCTCAAAGGGAATTATCCATTTCACTGCTAAAAATGGACTGGTTTTCTAATTGAATGATAGAGGATGATGATGCATGAAGGGGTCAAACCTTGTTGTTCTTGATGGTGGATTAGTATATAGTTACATTATATATTTAAACATAAAATACCAAAAAAAATATATTTGAGAATGTCAATATTCCCCTTATCATATCCCATCATATAAATCCAAAAATACTTCATAGTGTTCTCTATATAATTAATCATAATTAAAGGGAGATCTTAGATTTTCAATAAGGTTTGGCATATAATTGATGCTATGAATAAATAATGAATAATAAATATATGAAGATAAATAAATGAAACTAATTCCATTAAATTAATATCATGATTATAATATGGTATTTGTTAAATAAAATCAAATTATTCCATGTAAACAATCACATGATCTTCAAACATGAAAATGGGCATTCCAACTTATCTTATAATCTCATGGAATATCAATAACTGAAATTATAACGATGGAATGAAAAATATGGTACATGTAAAACATACCATCTTGGCTTGTTACAAGACATATATTACTATCTAGGCAAGTGACAAGACAAATAATACCACCAGGAATTATTATGAGACATCTATATAAATCAGTAACGCACTGGCCAAAACCATATATAGTTCGTCACATGAGTCCTATAGATTTCACTAGGGGCTAAAGTGGGACCCACCCATCAATGTATATGTATAATGTATTTCTATTATGATAGTAGTAGAACATAATTCCAGAAAACATAATATTAAAACAATAATATGAAATCTAAATACATTCCCCAATCAATAAACATAATAATAAACCATATAGATTAATGTGAATAGTATCAATATAGTACATCCCATTTCAAAATGATCATTAAACCTTATAATAAATATTAAGTATTGTATCATTTGATTATATCCCTATTAAAACATAAATAACATCAAATAATGTATACTAATATGAAAAATGATTTTGAAATATCACTTGGAACGTTTCTTGAGAAAAATAGCCTTTTATTAAAAATCACCCACTTCATATTTAATATAGAATACTCATAAACTATTTTCAAAATACATCTATATTAAAATAAATTTTTAAAAATATTAATTTTCTACATATTATAAAAATGAATTTTATTTTAAAAATAACTATGTTACCATGAAATGGAGGATTTATAGAAACGAAGGCCACGATGTCAGGTAATTTCATACAGTCATATAAGTTAAAATGAACATTTATTTTAAATTGAAAAATGGTTTGAAATGTGTTTCAATGAATGAAAATAATATTCCTTCCAAACATTTTGCAAATTATTCATAATGAGTAATTTTTTTAATAAATCATTTTAGAAGGACACAATAATTTAGAAAATAATTTTAGAAGACATTTTTTGGTAGAAATAGAAATTTTGACTCAAGAGAAAAATATAGATGGATTTTATTAAAAAAAATTATTAATCATTGAATGCATAAAATATAAGGAAATGGTAGTATTACATGAATAATTTCATTAATAAACAAATTATAAGGAAATAAATAGATTTTACAATATAAATATCAAATAATTCCCCCTATGGGAGACTTAATCTAAAACAATCCTGAAAAATGATGGGATTGTAAAATAAAACGTTACCACAGAGGTAACATTGGAATAATAAGACCCATGCAAAAAATAAAATTAAATGAAACCTTTAATAACATGAATATAAATTAATTTATGCTATAAAAAATATGGAGTATATAAAAAACATAAGATAAATTAGTGTTGAATATGGCGTATGTCTCATAGAAGTAAATGTGTGATGTTAAACTCTTACCTTGAGACTGATTCATCATGTAAATTCATTATCATTCTCAATAATAAAATTATGTTCGTTATTTACTTGTTTAATAACATTTTTAATTATTATTATTCCTTTTATTTAACCAATTACCATGTTATATATTATTACATAGTTACTTTTGTTTATGTTGGATGATTATACGATATTTAACTTATGTGTCACAAATGACATTAAAAGGTAGACTATGGGGAAAAAATATATTATTTCAAAAACCCCATATATATAATAATTAAATAATTATTATATTTATTAAATAATTATATTTTTAAAATCAATTACTAGTGATGTATATAGAAAATTAATTATGTTACAATCATGGAGACAATAGTTCATATGTACACATGAGTAACATTTCAATTATTCAATGATAATTATGGAGATAAGTTACATAAAATCATATATTTATGGAATGATAATAATATCATAAAAATTCTATATTTTTTTCTATATACTTATATATATCATCTATCTTTATAGTGATGAAAATAGAGTCACATCCCTTTCTGAAGGTGGTAATCCACACGTACACAAATCACGTAATAATATTTCAGTATGGGAATTGAAAAGATAGAAAGTAATATGTTATATTTAAAAATAATTAAAATTTAATTAATATAATAATTATCTCAATGATATTACATGTAATAATTACAATTACCTTTATTACCTTCTATTTTAACCTATAGTGAAAGGTGATTCCCATAACTTCTAGATGTGGTAGTCTGTTGTACACATGTGTGATATTATCATATCCCCTATTAAATAGAATGTAAAATTTTATATTTTATATAATGAATCTGTAGGTATAGTTTTGTTATAAATATCATATATATTTACATTATATCCATGATCAAACCCAACATTGATAGGTGGTATTAGAAAAATGAATTACATTAGACTGTGAGGCGGTAATTCTCTATACACATGAATGATGATTTAGTAGCCCATTTTATGTAAATGGAAATGGTTTTGGTTCATGGAGATATAATAAAAACCTATTAGTATATTTATTATACTATGTTTTTTATATATTCATGATTTGATAATAATTTATGTAAGTGAATAATGAAATAAAATAAAAATGATCATTGATGAATAACACCTTTTATTTTGGTAACCTCCTTTTATATGAACCAAAAGGACTCCTAAGAGTAATTTAACCAAAAAATAAGTTCTCTAGGATGAGATTAGGTAATTTGGGATGTGATTTGTTTATGATTTGGTTGACCCAAATGTATTGAGTGGTGTGAAGAAGTTATGGGAGTGAGTGGACTTTTATAATTAATGAGGGGAGTCATTTTTAAAAATCAATAATAATATTCAATAAAATATGGTCACTCTAACCTCGTGTGGCTTAAAAATTGATAATTAAAGCTGTTTGGGGTTATATAGTTTAGAAAATCCTAAAACACACAAAAAACAAATTTTTTAAACATGTTATTTTATATCCTTTACCATTAATCCATTTGTACCACTTTAGTTTCAACCATAGTAATTAATTTTTTGACACAGGTAATTAAATATTTAAACCTAAAATAAAATGAGACTTATTGGAAAATTTGGAATTAATTATTACAAATATGAAATAAAATTTATCAAAAATAAACATTTTATTTGTGTCGAAAAATAATTTTAACATAAGAACATGTAATGTGCAAAAACACTACAACAGCCATAACCACAATAATTGTTTTTCATATTTACTAAATACTATGAGAAAAAATTAATTTGAACTTATTACGAAATAATAAATATGATAATTCCAATTATAAACTATAATGTTATAAAATTAAATTTAATGAATAGTCAGAACATAATTTTAAATTTAGTGCCACATTTGTGATGAAAAAGTGTGTATTAAAATAGAAAATGTTCAAACATTGATAATGTTTTTATATAAAAATTAAATATGAAAATGATTCAAATGAAATAAATTGGATAAATTCCTATAAATTTGAACTAATTTCACAATAAAAATTTTGAAAATTAATTTAAAAATATAAATAATATGAAACCCAATGTAGTTTTCAATTAATATTATGTATTTTTCACTATTTATTAAAAAATTAATCTTGTTCAAAAAAATACCAAAAAAGCATCAAAATTTGATTTTTATATTTTTATTTAAAGAATAAAATTTATTTTTTCATACAAATTTTTTATAAGTGGTAAATAAATAATTTTAAATTATGTTCCCAAATATTGACTGAACATTAATTTTAAAAAATACAATTTTTCATAAATCATTTATTTTTCTTTTAAATTATTATTATATTATTTATAATCAATAGATAGTCTTAATCTTCATAATTTAGTTATTAAGATACATACACACCAATTTTATAGCTATGTGGTAACCACTATATTAAATATGAATATTTTAGAAATATTTCACATTTTTTTACACTCAATGTTGTGTGTAATGTTTTATAAATTATAAGTTGTGTGAATTTTAATCTTAATAGATGATTAAATTTATTTAAAAATACATATATTATAAATTATCTGGTTCATATATTTTCTCCATAGCATGGTTTCCCATGTCACAAACTCTATCAAATAAAATGATCCTATTTTAAAAATTTAATGAGTGACAGTGTTAGTTGAACCTAGGTAATCGATTAATAGTGTAATGGTAAATGGTTTTAGACTTAGATCATAGACCCACATGTATGTATTTACATAATTGAATTCCACATCATTGATTGGGATGGTTGGACATGACACTCTACACAATTGGTTTGGGATATTGGACATAGTTGTCTAGCACATTGATTGGGATTATCAGACATGGATTAGGATAAATATATGAAATGATACAATTTTATTAAAACATGTGACCAAAATGTGATATCTTTTAATCAATTTACAGGGTAGAAATAATTTATCAATAGCTCAGGTGTCTCCTGGAACTCGATGGATAATGTCATCAATTGAATTAATATTTATTATGAGATATGTAATCATTATTGTAAATTTATTATCAACCATGTACATATACATACATTTTATTTAGAATATATATCTCTTAAAGAAATGTTGGTCATGGAATGTTCAGTTTCACTCATGCCATGCTTGTCCCCCAATTGATACCTGTGTAAATTTTAGGATTGAAGGTCTAGATAAGGGAAAAGGCTCTATGATTGACGAATGATTTGGGATTTGAGATGAAGCACAGATAAGAGAACCAAACAACATTTCTAGATAACTTTTGGGTATTTTCTATTATTATGTTTGTATTTATTTTGACACAATACACTATTTAGACATGGAATGACTATAAAACAAATTTGATTTTTTCACATGGTATATGGTTATATACTTGTTATTTATTATTATTTTTTCTATTAATTATTTTTTTCCATTATTGTATTATTTAAAATTGAGGGAATAGTGTTCGCAAATTCCAAATAATACCCTGGTTGTTGGTCAGTATTCTCTTGTGTATATGGAGGTGTGCTTGGGGTCATATGGTGAACTGGTTTGACATCATGATTGAGTAATTCTAGTTAGGATTTTGAAATATTATATCAGATTTATTATTTTCAATTCAATTAATTTTTTTGAAGAAATGAATGAAAATATGATGTGTCTCACCATACTTCTGAGATTTTTTATGGGAGTAGGTAACCCGTGTATGTGGTAGAAACCAAGTTCTCATGGTGGGATTGCAGTTTATGATGTTTTATTGTCACAAATAAACTTTTTTATCACATGTGGTGATAAAATTTATATGAGATGCTATTATTTTATAATATTTTACTCATGGGAAGAAATGGAATGGTATTTCGGAATTTACACATCATTTTATACTGTTAGGGGTTTATAAAACATGCATCATACAATGAAAACAAAAAAAATCATGTTATGGTCTGGCTATAGGAAATGGAAATTTTATTAAATTCATTATGGGTTTAAATAAATAATACATAATAAAGAGGATGTAATTATTATAAATTAAATTAATTAAAAGTTAAATTTATAAATTTTTGTGAAATTAAAACCACATAAATTAAAAAATTGTTTTTCCCTGAGTTAGCTAGTAATCCTTGATTAGAAATGTTGGTCCTAATGAGGGAGTTATGGTTATGAACATTGGGACCATTAGTGTAAATATCGTTAATATAGTTGTTTCTGAATAATAGTATTTTATATATAAAAATAATATGTTATTTGTCTTGAGACACTTGAATCCCATTATATAAGGATGCCTCTATGATGATGTTTTCTAGTAAGGATACCATATGGAATTAGTGATAATTTTCCTCTCATTTTTAGACCAGAAGCCCCATTTCTTCAATATTATATTTTAAAATAGAATTTCTATTATAATTTTAATCTTTTTTTGATGTTTATTGATTGATACTCAGGTTGGGATAAGATGAGCATGTTTGACATAACTAGGGAGTTACAACTACAATATCCTTCAATGCTCAATGAACAGGGTATAATAAAGGGATTTGACATCTTGATTGAGTATATCTATATGATTCTAGATAAATTTGATATTACTTCATATAATAGGGTTATAGATTATGCTTATATGTTATAGGGATCAATAAAACACATTGGGGATATTCAAGAACTTGATGAGAAGTTTGAGGTAATGGTTTAAAAGTATTTCTAGTTAATATTCTAAGATAATTGTTACCATGATAATCTGATACAATATTGAACTAAATAGTTTATGTGATTGACCTAGTATAATTTTTTAGTTTTAGATTGTGTTTTCTTCTTTAGTAATATGTTGCATCTTTCCCCGATATTGGTTGAAGATGAGGCAACCTGAGAAAAAATTATTTCATGAGGGACCAAGATGCGAGATCAAGGGGTTGGTAAATATATTTAATTTTAATAATTTTGATGATGTGATATATTAATCTATTATTTTTATTGGTTTACAAGTGATGTACTCAAGTGTTGGATATGTGATACCAACTTGGTGATCTAGTGGTGTCTCCATAGATGGTATGAAGTGTCATTATAGAATCTTTTAACAAGGTGGGGGAAAGAAAGGTAGACCTAAGAGAGGATTAAGCACCGAGGGAAGTGATTTAGTTATCTGTTATTAGTTTTTCATGTTCGACCACATGCAATGTTATTTTTCTTAACCACTAGTATAATTATGAGCTTGTGGTATGATGGGACACACATTGATGTTCTGTAGGAACCCTTTATTGAAGGGTTGTCATAGAGTAACTTGGTTGATAAAGAATTACAAAAGGGGATATTATAATTCATATGGTTATATGAGTTAGATTTATACTTGTTGTGCCATTTAGGGTGGTGGATTAGGCACTCTAGTTTTTGAGTATATGTTTATATAGAGTATTGCAGAATATAGAACTCATACATGATCTGATAGAAGATAGATTGGTCAACCCAAGCAGTTCAAACTCTACATGTCGATAGTGAGGGTGATTCATCCACATTATAATGTAAAATTTATGAATCTTATAGTATTTTTAGTGATTTATTTATTGTAGGGAATTCTCATTCTATGATATCTACTATAAATTTTAACGTTTTGGGTTTGGTGGTGTAGTTCATGTATGGGGTTATTTTGATCCACACATCATTGGGGATGAGGTCAGAATAAATCTATCCTTGTATGGTATTTACCCTAGAGGATGGTAAGTACCATTTTATTTTTTATTTTATAATTCTAGAGATGTTAGGTTTTGACATGAAACTCAGTATGGATTTGTTGGGTTCATATAAATCTCACATCGATTATTACTAATGGATATTAGAATTTACTTATCCCTAGGGTATAATCTATGCTCATTATAGGGATTGGGATTTCTAAGAAGACTATTTGGGGATTGTTAATTAAAAAATGTTCGAGACCACCACCCATGTATCAGTTCTCATGAGATATGATAGGGGACTAAAGTATGATGGATTCACTATAGCAGTGGATTAGTATCAAGTTGTATTTTCTATCATGTTTTCGAGGATTCCTCCTAAGATATAAATTTATTTTATTACTCATATAATTAATGTCGTTGTGATATATTTCTTTACATGTTATTTATTAGAACCAACATAGCTTCGAGCTCATAAGACTCAGCATGAAGTGTTTGATTCTAAATGGTTTATTCAGAAGTGTATATAGTATTCGAGATCAATTGTTCTATTTTCCATGAAGCCTGACATATATTTTCTCTTATGATTCAATTATCATATGTTTAATTTAATTAAAATTAATAACTCATATCCTTTTCCTCATACTCTTTCCCATTTGACTAACTGAGGTGTGCCTATGCATTCTCCACAAATGGAATAAGGCTATGGTATTGTCATTTGAGTGTGAGACCATCCAATATTCCACATACTACCTTAATAAGAACCAATAGATTATATGAGTTTTTCATTATTCCTTTTGAACTGAAGAAAATTCCTCCTATGTTTATGAACATGTGAACTGAATCTTTTACCTGTAATGGGAGTCGTTTTTGGATATGTTTTTTATGATATCTTATTGTACTCCAAACTCATGATGATCATTCCCAAAATACTGAAATCAAAATAACAACATTGATATAGAATAAGTTATATAATAATCTATATAAGTTTATTTTCTGGATAAGAAAGTTATATTTTTTGGGTAGCATCATCTTAAAAGATGGTGTGTTATTTGATATTGAGATGGTTTGAGTAGTTTCTTCTTATGAGAATCCCATGATTTTTTTGATATAAAATTTTTTGTTTAATATTTTACTATCAAAGGTTCATCAGAGACTTTCTCATTTTGGAAGAATTACTCTTTAGTATAGACTAGAATGGAGTAAGTATTATGTTGTTTGATTCATGTGGGATTTTTTTGTAACAAAAGATAGGTTGGACTATAATAATTATATTAATCATATTAGAATCTTGAATGGAGAAAACCTTATATTCTGATGCATCATTGATCATACATGGGGAGGTGTTGATGTAAGAAGATAATGTCATAGACTATGGATCTTGAAAGTTGATTCCACATGTAAGGAATTATCTTTAGAATGATATGGAGTTAGCTATAGTGGTTCATGCCATAATATATTGGTGAAATTATCATCTTTGTGAGGGGTTTATTTTTATAATGACTGTAATAGTGGCAGATATATCTATTCATCATTTGATATATATCACCATAATTATAGAAGGTATTTGTGTATATATTCATCCATGATTGATCTAACCTATACTTAGGGGGAAGAAATTAGTGTTTCTTATTATTTGGGTCATAAGACAAAAAATCAAGTTGTTCAATAGTTTTAATTAGAGTGGATGATGAAATATTTTTTAATTGAGAATCATATAGTTATTTAATTGGAGTAGAAACATATGACACTCATTTACTTAAATATTTTTCTTTATCGTCTATTCTAGATAAAAATGAGAGGGCCTGATGATACATAATTACTATGATTCTAGGAAAACATTTACGGTGGCGAGATGATACATGACTGGACAATATATGGTGATGAAATTATTCTTGTTCATGGTCATGTTCTAATAACTACATGCATGTGGGGAATGATGATGGGTGTGTTTTGTTCTTCAAAGTAGGAGGTGGAACCTAAATTGAAAATGATATATGATTATCAACATGGATAGTAATTATACACATACATAAAGAATGATATCATAGACTTTATGATGTGACGCTACATCTCACATGTGGTTAATACTACTAATTAGCGGTTGTATGGTCTTTTTCAACCATTAACCCTTCATGAATGGATTTGGGTTGATGTTACCAGGGATTTCGTGGAAGTTTTTCTGAGGAATCATCATAATAATGAACTGATATGTTTGATTGTGAATATGTGAAAAATTTATCCCATTTAATACTGATTCTAGGGACTTCCACCATTGATCTGATAAGTGACACATACGTTTACAATATATTACATTTACACAGGATTCATATGAGTATTGTCTCAAATTGAGATTCGTGTTTTATATTGCATATCTGGAAAGTGTTTTTTAATTTCGTGTATTCTCATATTCTTTTGAGTATATCTTACCACTCACAGATATAATAGAAATTATAATGTACTATTCAGGTATTAGAAGATATGTTGATAGCATGAATCTAATATTTGGGTGGAAATTCTGAGAAATATTTTGATCTTAAACAATTCTCCTATAATAGTAGTTTTCAAATGAATATTTATATGCAACCATATTAGGGACTCTAGGGTTAGAGATGTATATCCACATTGTTCTAGATGTACGTGAGAGAGTCAATGTTACTGAGGTTGAGTCTTGGGAAAGATAAATTGGAACTGATCCAATTAATTTTGAGGCATACGACTATGTCCCCAAGTAGATAAAAGCCATATGATGATATATGTCATCAGCCTATAGAGTTTAGAGTGGGTGACTATGTGTTCCCTTAAGTGTTACTAACATTGTGTGGCAATCATATTTGGAAGAAGTGTATATTAGTTCTCTGGTATGTCGGGTCATTAGATATTATGAAGATTATTAGTCTTTTAGAAGATCAATTTGTTATGTAACTGTGGTATGGTGGTATGTAAGATATTTTTTGTGTGTCATATCTTTAGTAGTAATAACCTGACCATTCTCATGATATTGATATTGATGATGTTGAGATTTTTTCTAATTCAACATTTGAGGAGGATCAGGTTCATATTGTGAATAACAATGAGAAAACTATTTGGGGTAAGGTCGTGTAATTATTTAGTGTGTTGCAAAATCATGGTTGTTCTTAGAAGAAAACATGGGAGTGAAAAGTTTATCTGCTGGACTTTGGCCTGAAATTTTTACCTTGGAGGATTAGTGATGTTGGGGAGTATAATTTGAGGATCGTCTGTTACATGATGTTGATATTTTATTCTCCAGACCCTTTTATGGGGCATGTTATGATTTTAATTTTGGTATTTATCCCTTTATATGGTTTATGGAATACTTCTTGATATTACGGAATATCTCATGAATGTATTAGGTTGTTAGATCCATTAAAAAGTACTAAAACATACCATATTGATAATAGAACATGGTTAGCATGCGGATAGAGTTAACCATTCCCCGTGACCATTAAACATGGTTAATAATGAATAATAGAGATTGTGAGGTCTCTTAGCACCTATAAAACATTGGTCTAATGATATTAAAATAGATTCCAAAATGTTTTTCAAACCCTTTAGGTGGACTAGAAAACCATTGAAACTGAGTTTCCCATTGACAGAGAAGTATTCATGGTTAGAACATAGTATGGACAACTATGTGGAAAAATCATATTCCTCATTAAACATGATGTATATATAATTTTTCCATCATGAGATTATATCATTTCCAACAAATTTTACTTCTCATTTCATTCCCACTAGTCTAGGGTGAAAAATGAAGTCCCCTATACTCCTAATGCTTTAAACCTTTCTTTTATAAGGAATTTTAATTATTTTTTCTTTTTTTATTAGAATCACATGATATTTTTAGGAGTCTGTTTCTATGGATTTTTTAGAATATTCATTTACAGGTTTTATTTGTTCTTCAATGTATGATGATCCCTATTTCTAGGAAGTTATTCTCTTTTATGATTATGGGAATATTAACTTCAATAAATTGATGGGGCTTGATGAGAAGCTATCGACGACAATAAGTTAGGTTTTCTATGTTAATTTTCCCATAGTCATGATTATTTATCATGAGTACATGGTTGGTGATATTATGCTAAACTAGAACACAATTGTTTCTTATTTTAGGAATATTTAATTGGGAATTCAAACATTGTATTGGACCTTTCATAAATACAGTAAGGTATTTCAATGACTATGAGACCAATTTTATGGCCACCGATGTGGTGTTTCAATCCCATGTATATCGTAAAGTTTCCTATAGATTAATAATAGATGTTTTATTATATTTAAGTTGCTGAATATGTTTTTTGGAATATTATCTTGGTACAATGTGATATTTTTCATGACAAAAAAAATTTAATTTATTATGACTTGATAAATAGAAGAAATGGTAAATGGATAAAAGGTCCATGATAACTTTTTAAATGTTATTTAATAAAAATTATCTATCTAGATAAATGAATAAATGTTGAAATGGATTAATATTGAAAATGTTTTGAAAATGTATCGATGGTAATGGATCCTAAGAGATAACTAATGTCGAAATAGTGAAACCTTATTTTTATAGCATGGAAATTAGTTGTTAATTGAATTTTATGAGGTGTTATATATGATTCTACACACGCACATATAGGGATATTGGACATGGTGTTTCACAATGTTGATTATGATAGTTATGAATGGAACACCATACCCTTGGTTTTGGATATTGGACATGGTGATGAATATGACTGATTATGGTTATCAGATGTGGATCTCTATATCCTTGGTAAAATAAAAGAACGAATGATCCATTAGTAAAATGTATGACCCCAATGATACATTTTTTAGATGGCTGGCACATGCTAATGTATATTTTATCATCTTAGGTTTTACCTAAAACCCAAGGATAAATGATGTTAATTATGTTAATGTTTATTATGAGTCATGGCAGAATTATTTTCCATATATTTTCATGTTTTTACATATTTATACCCTGTCCTAAGGAAAAAATGATTATTTAAATTTTTTTGGATATGGAATAATGATTTCTACTCAATCCCTACATGAGTCATCATTAATACCTGAGAAGATTTCATTATTGCAAGTATGGATAAGTGAGAAGGACCTATTATATATGGATGGTTTACTATTTGGGATGAAATATGGATTAGTGGACCAAACATGATTCAGGGACCCATTATGGGGAATTTAAATATGTATATATTTTTTGATTTACTTTGAAAAATGAAACTATTTATAAATTGCATGTTTATAGTAAAATTTTAGGGGAATTTTACCATGATGGGATATTTTTTATATAGTAGGTATTTAACAACCAGTTATTTATTATTATTATTTTTTTATTTTTTATATTTCCCATTATTTTATTACTTTTAAACAGAGGTCATGGCTTCCAAACAATTTTTATTATACCCTCACTACTAAACTATAACCTCTAGAATATGGGTGGAATAATTGACGTCAGGTGCCAAACCAGTTCAAACTAATGTTTGATTGATCACGACCGAGGTGTTACAATGTTTAATTTGGGGTTATGTAGAACATGATTCATACAACCTAAAATCTATTTTATGGGATATAAAATGTCATTTCATTACATTCTACCACTTTATATAAATTTTATCACTGTAATTATAATTATAAGTCACAAAATAACATTGCTGAATGTAGTTTTATTATAATTTTAATTGAGATATGGCATTCAAGGTGATAGATACTTAACTATATTATGAAAGAAATTGATATCAGTCATTTCCTAAAAGAATTAATTTTTCATACAATAATCATATATTCCATAAAGATCACTAAACCCAAAAATACCAAAGTATAAAATTCATAAAACCATCATGAAATCATATATTATTCTAAAAATTAATCTTATAGTTAATCTTAAAATGGTATTAGACACTATTTTTCAAATCCAACACTCAATAATATATAACACAATAATAAAATGATGATAAAATTCAAGATAAATATTATTAATTATCATTAATCCTAAGGGTATCTATACATCAGAACATACATTTTCAAAAATAAACCAATCCTTTGATATCTCGGCATTAAAAAGTGTTGAACCTAAAACCTGTTAATATCATAAACATACGTTCTTAAATTGTTGTCTCAAAAAATATAAACATTTGATAAAATCATTATTAATGGTTATTGATACCATTTCATATGTGATTTCACACCACTAATAAAATAATACTGAATAACTATAATTAGTTTTTTCAATCAATCAATTTTTATAAATATATTGACATTTCATTGATAATATCACTTAAAATATTTAAAAAAATCAAAAAGTATCGTGATTTATTTTATATTGGGATATAATCACCATTACCAAAGGTATGACTATAAAGGTCAACTTATATCTTATAATACTTACACTATGACTTATAAATTTATCCACGATTCCTTTATTGTTTGTAAGACATGAGGATTTTATAGATATATACCTTCTTCAACATCATTTTATGAGATTTTATTTAGAAAAAGAATAATTCCAAAATGGATGTGAAAATATTTAGAATAGTAATTGTAAAATTTTAATCAAAATATGTATTCTACAATGAAACATTTTTTTAACATATGATACATTTGGTTTGATCAATTACTCACATCTTTCTACCATTTTTGTTCTATGTTAATTTTCTTCTTGGGTTCACCTCATTAAATTTCATAATAATTTAGTTATATTATTCAAAATGATTCATAATTCACACCAGAATTATCCAATTCATATACCCTAATAGGGTCTACAATAGTTTTCATTGTTGCCTATTTTTCGTGAAACAAGTTTCATTTTGGTTAGTACCCAATAGAACCTTTTAGTGTCTAAAAAACATCATGAATAAGATCAAAAAACACATCAACCTGCTAGTATTATAATAACGATATCATATCTAGGAAAACTACAAAATCTATACATTGCCAAAATATTAGTATGTTATCCTTTACTTGGAAATACCTTTTAGACTAATCTCTTTGGTTTTTAGTATGTATATCATTTCTTAGTCCCCAATATGTCCAGAATAATTCCTAAATATATATAAACCCTAATTTGAACCAATCTATAGAAACCCAAGACAATATTATCTTTATTTGATATCATTTCTTCAATTTGAACCTTAAATATCATAATAATATCACATAGTTCAGTTAACCATTTGTGTTTTTTTCTCCGAGGTCATGTTATATAGTCAAATTATTTTATAAATTTTTTGAAGACATCTCCATAATCAAAATTCTGTTGATGCCTTTTTAGAATTCTGATAAGTTACACTTATCTTCAATCCATGAGGAAGGGAAACCCAAGGAATGAGTGAGCTCAAATATGCAATAATGTAAAACATATTGTCATTTCATAAAGTCTTAGATAACATAATGGGATAAAAACAAAGCATGGAAGAAATATCTTATTAAATGGGAAATGTGATAATAATATTTGTACAAATGTCATTATTGATGTGTTTGTAATCTCAAACAAACAAAATATACCATGGAAAAGGAGTATAAAAATATTATATAATAAACATGTGTCCTCGACAATAAAAAAATAATACAACATTGAATTATGGAATAGTAAAAAGAAAATGTATTCATAAAATTATAAACAATCATTAAATGAAAATAGTTATCTAAATCAATTTCATGGTCATTATTTTTAATTTAGTTAATATACATATGATTTACACACATTCTGGTAAATGAAGCTAATCTGAATCATGATCATGAAAAAATTTATAAAGTTAAATAATATTCAATATGATCACATTTAATATTAATGACCTTTATAATATATATCATGTTAACACTGAATCATATGAATATTGGTAATCAAAATTATGTACACAGTCAATATTTTTGATTCATCTAATACCCATATTGTTTATTCTCAATATCAATACCAAATGAGGGATAAAACCTTAACCAATGGTTTGGAGTTTGATAGAGAAACCAATATTCCATCATCCAAACACACACACACACGCACACACACACATATATATATATATATGAGCTCTATTAGAAAACAATCATTCAACATATCATTAAAAACCATGGGAAAATGGATATGACAATACTTCATGATGGTAGCAAGGAAATGATCCCAAACATGTAAATAGTTGATACATTAAATTCAATTAACCCAATATAGTATATTATAAAAAAATAGAATATTGTACATAAAAAATAACTTCAAAAGAACTATTTAATGATAAAGATGTAAAAATTGTTGAAATTGTATATGTATTTTTAAAAACACTTTTATGTTTAAAGAAAACGAATAAGTTAAGGTTATATTTTATGGCCATTTATTAAAAAATGATTATTTGTTAGAAAAATATTAATTTGAAAAGAATAATCAATAATATCAATTTAAAATGAAATATATTTAATCAAAATTCAATGTGGAGTGGAAGATAAAACCTATGATTTTTAATAGTGGGAAAACCATTTGAATATTTTGATATACCTTTATTAAAAACTCAAATAGTAAAAGAGGTATTAAAACATACATTTTAAAAGAGGTGAAGGTAAAAATATATGTAACATGAGTAAACAAATATTTAGGATTAAATATAAGAGATTAAAAATATATTTTTTGGATATAATTAGCATGGAAATGAAAAGAAAAAATCATTAAATAAAATGATATTTCTGACATAAATAATGTTTAACTTTAATGGGAATGAAATTAATTGATAATGAGTCATTGAGGATAAATATTCATTTTTTTGTTGAGAGAGAAGTGTGAATATGTTATGAAATAATAAATAAAAAAAATTATCAAACGTTGTAGAAAATATCTAAATGAAAAACATTTTAACTCAATAAAAGCAAATACCAGTTAAAAAAATCCCTTATAGATTTAATAGTTCATGATGTTACAGAAATTTAGAAATTGGTCATGTGGTAAACATATAAATACCAAAAAATAAAAATTACCACTAAAAAATAAAATATCATAATTTAACCTACTTATATGAAATTATTTCAATATTTGAAATCATAACTCAATTAATGAGTACTGAGTTAGAAAAAATAGTTACGGTAATGCTAATATAAGAAAAAGAGGGTAACTGTGGAATTGAAATGAAGTTATCAAAAAATGAAGGGCATTAATTATACTTTATTTTATTTTGGGTAGTGAATAATCCATATAAAAGAAATTATGGTGCACGATATCAACCATATATCATTGATTTTTATATTATACAAGTAAATCATTACAACATGAGGATAATTTAATTAAAATCTAAATGAAATAGAGAGTATTAAATTTAAATTAAATTACCATGAATAAAATGTAATAGATGAAATAATATCTAAAATATACACTCTATTTACCAGATAAGTGGAATTATGTGCATAATATAAGATATGTCATAAAGAAAGAAAGTTTAGATGAAAACTCATATATTGGTCCCGATTTGTTAAACAATTGAACTATACTCACTCAATAATTATAGTAAGTTTATTAAATACAAAATCCTGACACATATTCATAAATATAACCCTTTTTACTCTATATTTATAATAATTACATAAATATATAATAGTATGTTATAAATATTTTCTGAAATTGACTGTTTATAATTTTAATGGTTAATATATAGTTCTTATGAGTGGTGTTAGTATTTATTCATCACCAAAATTTTAACATTACATATTAATTAATATTAATCTAATTGATGATTTATAACAATTAATGAAGTTTAATTTTTCTTACATGAGTAATTTTATATTTATTTTGGAAGAAAAAAACTAGAAATGAGTTTTTTAGAGATTTTTAATATACAATGGCTGTTTTATTAAATAATGAATTAAATATTTATATATCCTTTAAGAAAAAAATTACTTTTAAATTCATTAAATTTTATAAAATTTTTAAAGTTTTTATAATTATAGATGATATAATTTTGTATCATTATTCTATTAGGTGTTGGAACTGACCAAAATATGAACATACTATTGTTAATGGATTATAATGAGGTGATTAAGTTACAATATAATTAGAATAGTTGAATAATTATATCATTTAGTGTTTTTTAGTATTAGTAACCATAATTAGTATGATTTTAGAGATGAGGCAATGTATAAGAAATAGATACACTGTATGAGTAAATTCTATTTCTTTTTGTTCGCATGATTAAGATAGTTACTTTTTATAACAATTGTTTAAAATTCATATAATTATAGGCTAATTATATTTGTATATTTTTCATATCATCATTACCCTATTTATCCAACAAAACCATCCTTATAATCATCATCCAACGATGGAAATAAAAAAAATGAACAACACCTTTTAGAGGTAATACTTCTCACGTATGTATGATCAATATTTTTGTTTTTTATTAGTAGATGGTATAATATAAACAATTTCTTTTTAATTAATATAATGAAATATTTTTAAACTAATTATAAAAAATTGATTATATATATATGGTTTGATAATTTTAGGACAATGATAACTATAAAGTAAATAATGAGAATAAGTGGACAGTCACATCAAGGAATAGAATTATTTCATGGTGTCATTATTTTAAATGAATTTATTATGATAAATAATACTGACAATATGATTTTGGATTTGAGAGTGTGTCATAAGAGGATAATTTTTTTATTTTTTAATGACGATATTATTTTTTAATTTGAGTATTGATATAGTGGAAGTGTTAGATTTTGTAAGTGAAGATAAGGGTGGGTTTGAATGTTACCATTATATTTTTAATATTTTGTTGTTACTATTAATGGGTAAAAGATAGAAAATTGGATAAAGATATGGTTAAAGTGAGTGTGGGTATAAAATAACCCAAAACACCTTTTTAGACCACCCTATGCATTCTTGGAAATTTTATATATCTTTTTTTAATTTCAGAGAATATGATTTTACCATGTTATTAACTTTAAACCATAATAATTAATATTTAGACAAAAAATATTCTATATTTCACCAAATTTGAGCTTCATGATTTATAAGTTTTACACCATTCTATAGAATTATTATTTTTTGTTTAGAAATTTTTATTTTAATAAAAATGCCTATAATGGGAAAAAAATTTATGGACAATGATTTTTTTTCTTTTCAATATTTTTCTATAATATAATATTTTCATATATAAATAATTTAATAAAATAATTTTTTTATTATAAGATATTTTTTTTTTCAAATAAATAAAATTCATAATTTTACCAACAAAACAATTGATTGGAAGAAAAGGCCTTATGTTTTTATTAATGTAACATATTATAGTAGATATAAAAATATGTTTTATAGGTTTTGTAAGTTCAATAAAAATTTCAATATTCATAAGGTTGTTCCTTAAACTATGATTTGGTTAAAAAATTTGTTCTTTTCTCAAATACCATTATTATTTATTGATAATCTATAAAAATTAAATGTTTGCTAAAACTGTGTTTTTTGACTAAAAATAAACCATTTTAAAAAGAACTCAAATATTCATTATAAGGAAATTTTGAAATGTGGAATTGAAAAATGATCCATATTCTTCCATATTCAAATTATAATATTTTTAAATTTAGATTTATAAAAAACAACAAATCTAATGAAAAATTATTTTATTCAAAATAACCAATTTCAATATTAAATATTTTTATCCACTTATCCATTAATAGTAATAATTTTTATTTGATTTAAAATCATAGTTTTTTATCCTAATTATATAAATAATAATTATACAATATGTTTTGGCCTGTTTATGTCGAGTGTTGTTTGTAACACATGCTACAGAATGTGGAATGTGTTTTAAAGGATATAAAACTCATGTCACTACATTATAACCCCATAAATATGTTTCATCAACACAATTTTAATTTATTAATTTTAGATTAATATTTTTGCGGGGATTCATAACTAAAACAATAGTCTCCATATAAATTTCAGTTTGATGTTTTCATTACAATATTAGACATGATCAACATACTTTTTTTTCAAAAAAAATTATTGTATATTCCCAAATAATATATTTTCCAAATTAAACCTTTCCAAAAACTACCTTGAAATCCAAGTCATAAAACCTTAGTAAAATCACATTTTATTTAAAATTAATTCTATATTTAATTCCAAAATGGTATTAGCAATTAGTTTATCAAATAAAACATTATAAAACATATACCGTAATCTAAAACTTGTTTTATACTTCAGAAAAAATATAATTAATTATGCTTCATTTGATGTATACCTATATTACATAACATACATTTTTAGAATCATGCATATTTTATTTATATTGATATCATTCATATACTAAAACAGAAACTTATCCATCCATCAAACATGTTTTCTTCAATTTTGAGATCATAAAATATTATCTTTCCTTAAAATCATTCGTCAATGTTTTTAATATTCTTTAATATGTGATTGAATGGAATTAGTGAAAAACTACTAATGAATTATCCTTAGTTGTTTTACATAATCCTCAATAACATTTTGTATATACCAAAATATCAATTGTAAATATCACTTCACTAATTAAAATAATCAAGGGAATGATGATTTATTTCTTATTAGGATTTCAATATAATTACCTTAGGAAGGACTAAAAACTCACTTTCCATAATTTCAGGCATATTCTAATATTCATCTATTCATGTAACCTCTTTTATTTAGTTTTAAGAGATGGGGATTTTAAAATACGTATCTTCTTTAGCATAAATATTTTGAAATTTTTTAACTAAAAACAAAAACTAAAATGATTATGAAAATATCAAAAATATGAAAATGAGATCCTTTATTTAAATATGTATTATATTATAAAACTATTTTTATCATATGATATTTTTAATTCAATGTAAGAATTATTTGTATTCAATATTTTGTGTCAATGTTAGTTTTTTTATTTGGTTATCATCCTAAAATTTCTAAAATAATATGTTCTAATAATTAATTGTTCTTCCTAAAGAAAATTATAGTTAACCAAAGAATATACGATAGGATTTTTAATCCTACGGTTTCATGTACAAGGTTACAGTTGAGTAAATAACCAACAAGCCTTATTCGACATAATTAACTCAAGGTTTATCTAATGTACAACCAAATCCACTTTCTAGTATCTAAGAAATAATTTCATATATAAGAAAAGAATACAACCTCTAATTTAATAATAAGAAACAATGTTATCATATATATATAATTATTCAATGATCTTATCCCAAGAGATACGTTTATCTTATAAAAATTCACAAAATAAATAGATTAATAATAAAAAATAACTGTTCCATACCTTAATTATAAATGTAACAACCCATGAAACAAATATCATAATTTCACATCATTATTATAATTTAAACAATACATATCATAGTAAGATAAAAAATAATAGAAAACATTTTTGTTCTCTGATTTTTTGATAAATTACATTGTAAACTAATTTTAATTTTTTTATCATTTCTCTATAATTTTACTCTCATCTAGACACCCTTTTGTTGTATTTATATTTTAACATATCTTCATAACCTGGGGAACGAAGACATTAGAAATTAGTTCTCTTAAATTATCGAGAAGAGAAAACTTGTAATCAATTTATCAATGGTTATATCATACATTTGAGAGAAAATGTCATAATTGAAGAAATATCATACTAAAATGAAAATGTAAGAATTATATCCAACTATAAGTCAATATGTAAGGGTGTGTAAACTCAAAAGAACAAGAAATTCCATCTAAAAACAGTGCATAATTATTATATATATAATATGTTTCATGGAGAATAAAAAATCATATAAAAAGTGTAATAGAAATGACATAATAAAATGTATACATAACATTGGTGACATATCATACCACATTGAGTCCATTCCCATTCAATTAAAGGTATGTAATTTGTATCATTTACACTCACATTCTTGTAAACATAGTTAATTTTGATTATGTTTTAGCTCAATATTGTGAATATTGGTAATCAACATCGTTTTCACACTCAATAATGTGAATATTTCTATTCGGAATATTGTTCACACTTAATCTTATGAATGTAGCTATTCCACATTATGATTAGTATCAATTAATTTACTTTATCAAATTTGTATCATGTGTCTTCTCAACATCTTTACCTCATAAGGAATAAAACAATAATTAATTTATAGGAGGGTGACATAGGACCCCATAGATCATACTCCTTACATCTTATTTCAATAAGACACCAATCGTTAAATATATAATGAATACCTCAAGGAACAAAAATTTAATTCAAAACACTTAAAGATGATACGAATGGAATTTCACTAAATCATGTAAACAATTTATACCTAGAATAATCTCACACCACTATTGGATTACATTAGATCATCTAGAAGGAAATTCATCAAAAAATAATTCCAATGAAATAAATAATTTATAGATTAAATGAAAAATCATTGTGAGCTCATAAAATATATTTTAGAGAAGTATTTTAATGTTTTCATAAGGGATTGTCATATGGTTACTTTTCATGGAATCTTTCTGAATGGTTATAGTAAAAATCATTCAATGATTTACTTTAAAAAATATCTAAAATAACCGAGAATTTAAAATACATATAAAATATCAATAAATAATGTGTTTCGTTGGATATAACATTTTATTTTGAAAGTATAGAATTTTTTTTAAATATTTTGAAATTTATTTTCTGGAATCCTACAACATTAAAGAGGTATTAAAAGATTAATTTTAAAAGAGGATAGAAGAAATATGGAGGTCATATGTGTAATAAATTTAATCTACTAAATTAGATAGGAAAAATATTTAATAATGAAAATTTATATTAAGGAAACCATATATTTAATATATATGAAATTGATTTATAGTTTTTAATGCACGTTTATGAGAATGATAGTAATCAAAACGAACCTATAAATTAAAAATATAATTATCCATTTAGGGAAAAGAGTAAATAAAATAAGAAAAAAGAAAATGGAAGAATGTCACAAACAAATAATATTGACCCTCAGAGAATTATAATTTAACTCAAAAAAAGTATATTTGAGTTAACTGAATCCCTTTGGGATATCTTAATTCATGATGTAAGGGAAATTTAATAAAGTGTTATGTTGTATAATTTTATATCCAAAAAAATAATAATAAATTAAAAGATAATGCAATAAAATGGTAGAATATACCTAACATTTTTAAAATATTTTCAAGATGAACAATCATTACTCAATGAATGTGAATCTGGTTTACAAAAAACACATATAGAAATGATATCAGAAGAGTAAGATGGATTCCATTAAATTGAATTTAATGTATAATTAAATGATAGATACTAATTATAATATAATTTGATATGGATTTTAAAAAACGATATCATATAAATTGTTGTGTATGATGTCAAAAATGTCTAATCAATTTGAAAATGCGACAATGAAACATATACTACTTGTAGACCATTTAAGTAAAATATTAATGACGGAGAGAGATTTAAATTTAACATGAATTACCTTGAAAAAATATAATTCAGGATATAATATCTCATATAGTATATATATAGACCATATAAATGGTATTATTCGCATCTTACAAAACATTTCGTGAAGAAAGAAAATCTTGATGAAATATAATTCCTTTGTCTTCATTCATTCAGTACTTTCCCCAATAATCTCGAATAATTAAATTAATTTTATTAATTAAATAATAAATATTTATTATCTTAATTATAACCATTTATAGTTCCTATTTATAATCATTATATATATATATATATTGATTTTACAAAAAATTTCACATCATGAGTTTATAATTTTAATTGTGTATACTAGTTTTACTGGATTAATGTCGATATTATTTCATCATCCAAAGTTAAATATTTATAAATAATTAATTTTACTTTAAGAAATTACTTATGATTATTTATTATATTTAAATTTTCTTTGATGAGTAATTTATTAATTATCATAGTAGACGATATGAACAACTTAGATTTTTTGAGATTTTTAACCTATGAAGGTAGTTTCATTAATCAAAGAGTTAAATAATGTTGTATCATTAAATGGGAAAAAATTATTTGAATATTTAAATTATATTATATTATTAATTATTTCCATAATTATCCATAAAATAATTTTATTCCTTTATTCATGTAAGTGGTCAAACTGACCCAAGTATAAACATACAATGTCTAATGGATTATTTTAATGCGATTAAGTAAAAAGACCATTATAACATTAGAGTAGTGGTATAATTAATTTTTCATAGTGTGATATTTTATAATTTTATGTATTTAAGAGGTTATGTAATGGATATGATATAAATTCATAGTATGAGTATAATTGTTCATCTTATTTTTCTTGATTCAGACGATTACTTTTTATACTGTTTGTACACCATTCATATAATTTTATAGATTTTCCTTTGGTATTAACAGAAAAATATTTATATGAAAATAATCATATTTATCTTTTAGAAAAATATTTATGACAGGCATTTTAATATGGTAATAAAAAAATAAAAAATGCCACTTTTTAGAGCCAATAGAACACATGTACGCCCATTCAATGTTTCTATTTCTTATAATGCATGGAATTGAGTGAAATGTTTTTTTTATAAATAATATAATGGAATATAATTATAAAAATTATATTGAATTAATTATATTCTTAATGTTTTATAATTTTCTAATGGTAAGAATTAATATAGAATCACTATCTAGATGTGGATACTCACGTCATGGACTTGATCATTCACAAAAAAATCTTACTTTTGGTAAAGACCTTATGATAACTAATAGTGACCATAATCTTTTTAAAATGGGATAATTTTATATGATGGGAAATACGGTAGTGTTTGGAAGAATAATATTATGGTGAGTTGAATATTTATATGGTGTAAATGTTATCTTTTTTGTAAGTGATGATAATGGTTTTTTTGGAAGTAACCCTTACATATCAAACAATTTAAAGATACTATTCATAGTTCAATGGAAAAAAATGAAAAAATTGGAGGGGAATGATAGTTCGGGTTAAATATAACCTCCAAAAATCCATTTGGGGATAACCATAAGTGTCTTAGGTATATATAATTTTCCATTTTTTCTTTTATCTTATTTTAATATTACCTTTATAGTTAATTTTTACTGCATTAATTATTATAAATGAAAAAAAATATGTTTGGTCCGTTTACCTAATTATAATATCCTAACATAAATTTTTTAAATCATTTGTTGAAATAATATTTTTATGGTTATCAAATGTAGGTGTTAAACTAAAATCACATATCACATAAAAAAATACTTTTTAGAAAATGTGAGTTTTCTATGTTAAAAGGAACTATGTACAAGATAAGGTAATAATGGATACAAAATTTTATGAAATAAAAATTCTGAATATAAAATATGTGTGGGGCCTTAAAATAAATCCAAAAAATATTTTTACCATCAAAACATTTAATTAGATGAAATAAATAAAATATGTTATTTTTAAAGTAAAATTTTACAATAGTTATAAAAATGCTTGAAAATGGTTTATAAAGTAAAATAATATTTTAAAATGAATTTTGATATTTATTATATTAATATTTGATAACAAAAAAAGTTTTATGATATTATATATCGTTATTATATATTTCAAATATCATTAAAATGACATATTTAGTGAAAACCATGTTCTTTAACTAACAACATATCTTTTAAAAATTGATCAAAAATACATATTTTCAATTTTGTTATAATGAATTAAATTTTTTTGTTTATTTTATTAAATTCAAATTTTAAAATTTAAACAAATTATATTTAAAAATAAAAAATATATATCAAAAACATATTATTTTCAAAATAACCCATTTGAACATTAAATCATATTAATGATTTATCTAATAAAGGTATGAATTTTTAATTTATTTGCTGTAAATTAGGTATCATCATAATATTATTTAGAAAAATCGTCAAATATGTTTTTTCATGTTTGTATGGTCTTAACCATTTGACTTGCTATATTATTATTTCAATTTGGGGAAAATCATTCTAATAAGTTTGTTTAATTCTTTGGAGATGATCTGAAGGATATAAAAAATTTGATGGGTTTAGGACATGAAAAATAAGAAAAATGGATCTAACACTTCATTCTGCATGATTGGTGAATGGTTAGTTCTTACTATCTCCTAATACCATGAAAAATAGTATAGGAGGGGGCATGATTTAGGAAACTGTGTGTGGAATAAATAACACAATCAGAAATTTGTTTAGAGATGTTTTTAAATATTCTATGTGGTTTTTAAATATAACACAATGTGATTTTATAACATATTTCATTTGAAATGAATTAAATCTATTCTATCAGTTTCATTAGGTTCAACATTGAGTTTAATAAAACCACGATAAACTATTAGAGTATTATTATTTATGTAGGGCTATTATAATGCTTTCATTGAAATTTGAAACATTAACCAGAATGACTATATTTTCAAAAATAAGTATGAAGTTTTTCTATAATTCAAATAAATGTATTAAAGAATAATAATTAATAACACTTTTATATTTAGTAAAGTCGTCTTAGGTTTCAAAAAATAGGTATTCTTAAAAAATATATTTAATTTATTTTCTAGGAGAATATTATAAATAATTTTTATAAAATATAAAAAAATTATTATAAAAAATTAATATTTTCTCGATTCAGTATATAAAAATTATATTATGATGAATTTTTTTGATTTTTCTTCAAATATTAAATTTTTAATGGATGGTAGAAAAAACGAATTTTTGTGGAAAATTCTATTCTCATTTAAAGTATTTAAAATTTTCTATTTTTAAATAGTTTTTGAACAATATTAATTCATTTATAAAAATGTATAGTAATTAGTTTTATGGTAACTTTTTTATAAAATCATTTTCTAGGTCATAAAACATCTTTTCTAGAAAAATTATTTTCATAGAATTTTGTGTGTTTTATTTTAAATTAAATTCTTCTATATATATCAAATATATCATGACCAATGGATAACATATATATAAGATTTGGATCATACTAATTAAATTGTACCCATTTATTTTTGACATTATAAATAGTAAACAAGGTAAATATGTGTCACTACAGTAATGGTAAAATGGGTTTAAATAGTGAAATAATGTCTCAAAATCTACAAAAACTAGGATGTATCTTATTATAAGTTTGGAGTTTAGTGAATTAAATCCAATTAGAAAATATATGAAAAAATTCATCAATATTTCTTTCATTATTACTATTATATTAATTTAAAGAATGAATAAATAATAAATATCACTCTCTAGAATATAATAACTCTATAATTTTTACATAAGTATAAAAGAGGATAAGTTTCATATTGAATGTTTATTTGAAAAAAGTAATTTTCATATCCTTATAATTTATTTATATTTTTTGATGAAATAATTTTCATAAATTTTAACACTACGCCAATGCATTATTTATTTAATAAATAGAAAAATAAAATATATTATATTTATGATATAAAAAGTTATAAAATTTTGGGGAATTATTGTGATCCAAGAATTTTTGAAAAAATTATAACTTTTTATATATTTGAATGGTTTATATTTTTATTCCATTTATTCTATGTAGTTTTCAAATCCAAATTATGTGAATAGAAATTTAATGCACTTAATATTATTTTATGAGAATTTTTTCATTATATTATATAAAAAACATAAATATATTTATATTAGAAAAATTGAATGGAAATTGTTCTAAGATTTCATCCCTTGTTCATTTTTTAAATAATTTTTATTTAAAAGAAAAATTATAACCCTTTAATGTTAAAAATTGAATACCATGTTTAAGATTAAAAATTGGTAACCAAGTGTTTAAACGAAAATATAATCATTAAAAAGAAACAAAAAACTATAAAAATTTAATTTTATGATTTTATTTCTAATATAGAGTATTTTTATTATAATATTTATCTATTTGGAATAATTTTTCTTGATAATGAAATTGTAATATTTTAATTCTTTTTTGAAATTCCATGTTTTCATTTCTCCTTCCTTAGTAACTGACACCCCTTATATCTTTTCAATACACCTCAATGATATTTCTATATTTACCAGGCCCAAAACAATTCCACTGCAATATCATTATTTGTGTTCTTGAGGTTCTGGTATTCAAAAAATAACAGTACTAGTGTCCTTAAAAGGACATCTAGAGGTTTATAAATCGGAATAGACATGAAAATACCTTAATAAATGGTTTATTATGAGGTTATTAAGTTCAAATAACATTATAACTATATAAAAATAAAATATTTTAGTATTTATTATTATGAGAGCTAAATTATAAATATTTAGGGGAAAAAGTGATGGATATGAAATAATTAAATAGTATAAGTAAGGTGTTTTCCACTTAGTTTTCTTATTTAAGAAGATTAACTATTATAAATATTTTTTTAATCATCCATGTAATTAATAAAATATTATATTTTTATAAAAAAATATCTCTATCATCAAAAAAGTATTTACTGTTAAAACACATACTATTAATTTTCCACTATTGTTGGTAATGAAAAAAAAACATCGATTTATAGGGCCATAATTCTGCATGTATGCCTGATCGATATTTTGGTTTTCCAAAATGGATGAAATGGAATGAATAGTTATTGAGTATTTAATATTATTATAGAAAATATACTAATTATATTATATACAAATTAATCATAATTTTAGATAAGGTTTGTATTGTCAAAATAAAGAATGAAATACTAATAATAAGTGGATATTGACATTGGGGGCTTGGAATTTTTATCGGAATTTCCCCCTATGATGAAATACTTTTGTAAACTAATAGTGAGAAAAAAAGTTTTGATGTAGTGCATGGTTCTTCAAGGATAATACTATTAGTCTATCAAATATAAATAAATAATGGATGACGAATCTTGATGTTGTTTAAGTGTTAGTTTCTTATAAGTGAAATTAAGGTTAGTTTTTTAATTAACCATTTTATTTTATAAAATGTAGTGTTAATATTCCCAATTCAATTGGAATAAATAAAAAATGTGTGGGTAATGTGAGTTTCAGTTGAAATTCCACTCAACCACTGCATTTAGAGACAACCATTTGTGTTTTAGGGAATTTTCCTTTTACTTTTAGATTTTTCCCTAATTTATATTTACCTTGATAATTAATTTATTATTCATTATAATTAAAAGAAATGAAAAAATATTATCGTTCCATTTAATTAAATCAAACAATATAAATTAAAATTTTTAAATAATTACACCAACGAATTTTTTTTATTTTTTTGATATGTTAATTTTAGAATAAACATACATAAATCGTAAAAAAAATTACAGAAACTTTTTGTTTTTTATATTTTAAAATTAATACATAATATACGTATTTCATATATATTTAATTTATTAAATAATATGTTCTATTAGGAAAAAATATTTTTTTGGATTTAGATATTGAAAAACTGGAATTACACCATCGAAAAACATAAATAGAAACAAAATATTTTTTACATTAGCAACATTTTATTATAATTATAAAATTAGTTTAAATAGAATTTATAATTTTAAGGAATACTTTAAAAAGAATAATCTTATTCCTTAGATTCCTATTTGACCACCTATGGGATCTTCTGATCTCATATATCATTCTTATATAATGATAATGCCATAAAAATTACATGTTTCTTGAAAACCATGTTTTCCAATAAAGAATGAAATTTTTAGATGAATATCAAAGATTTATACTATGTTAAATTCAATACTATGAATTAGAAAATAATTATATTCCATAAAATTCAAAATTAACCATATTTGTATTTCATATTTTCAGTAATAACCCAAAATAAAATGAAAACTAATTTAAAATAAAATTACATGTTTCAATTTTAAAAGATATTTATCATTTATCCACTAAAGTTAAAAAAATTTAGTTTAATATCTATAATATATTATTTATCAGGGTTTCATTAATAATATCCATCTAATATGTTTTTCCATGTCTACGTTAGGGGTTGTGGGTAATATAATTTATAAACATAGAATGTATTTTAATGGATATAAAATATTATGTCATTATTGAATGTTTTTAATTTTTAAACACCATATGGAACAATATATAAAATGAATCAAGGTGTTTTCAAGTACATTGTAACACCCCAATATTTAAATAAATATTTCTCTCTAAATAAATTTGATAGCTTACGTTGCACACAGCTGTCATTTTAAACGAACTGTGAGATAAAATTACTATTAAAGGACCTTTTAAACATAGATATTAAATTGGGCGTAATAAATATGAATGACTAATTTAGGAAATAAATTTTGTAACTAAATATTGAAATATTGATAACTCCTTAAAAAATAATCCAATAACTTCTTGAAAAATCAAATAATTATTTAAAATTATTTGTTGTTCAAAAATTAATTTTTATTAATTTTATGAAGATATATAAAATAGATTTTACAAAATTAATTACATTTTTTAATTATTCATTCCAAATATATGTCAAAATAAATTTTATATAAATTTATGAAAATATCAATTTTTATGGAATAATGAAATTACAAATTTTTATTAAAAATTATTTTTTCTTTTAAAGTGTTAAAAAATTAATATTATATTACGTATTAGTTTTAAATTATAAATAGTTATTTTTGAGTTTTAAAAATAAAATTATTTTTTCAAAAAGTTTTTTATGAATTAATTTACCATAAATATATTTTATTTTTTAAAATGTTATTTAACAAAAATTGATTTTCATAGAATATTCCATGTTTTATATTAAATTAAATCTTGATAATTATATTTTTTTTTAATTTTTAGATATTTATTTAAAATATGTATTCATAAGGCCCGTATTTAGTAAATATTTCTTTTTCATTTTTTTCAAATATCAATTATTACCCTGGTAAATTTTGTTACCATGGAGAAGGGTATCAAGAGTGATTTAGATCAAAAATAAAATTGTAAAGACTATAAAATGACTACAACACATTTTAAAATTTTATTTGCTGATGAAAACACGATCCTAAACATATAAAAATATAAATAATTTTTTTAATTGTAAATTTGCAATGAAAATGACATTTATAATATTTAAATAAAAGAATGTCAAAAAATGACACTTTCTATGTCTTTAAAATCCCCTATGTTTCCATATGGGAAAATGGTTATGTTATAAAAAAATATAACTATATATTTTTTACTTATAAACATATTTTTATGATATAAATTTAATTTTTAATTTGGAGTTAAATAGAATAAATTACAGTATTTATAATATTTTATTTAATAAAAAATTAAAGATTTTTCATTCTTGTTTTAATTATATTATTATTTTGTATATAGGTTTAAAAAATTTATATATTAAACTTAACATATTCTTCTAAAATCAAGATGATTTATCATGACAATGGTATTTTTGCAAATTAATTGTGAAAAATTATTTATATTAGATAATTATAGAATACTTATTTTGTAATTGTTTTATTAAAGGAAATATGAAATAAATGTTACTAAAAATATTAAAATAAATTTAATTTGAGACAATAAATTTTATCAATGAAATTTTTAGATTACATTTAGATTTTAGAGATTTTATAAGATATTTTTTTCTATGTTAATTTTTTATATGTTTATAAAAGTCAACATAATTAATAGTGCGAAAATTGAAACTAATTATAATTTATCAAAATAATATTTTAATAAATTATTTGAAATTAATAAAAAAAATAAAAAATAAAAAATATATTATTTTCTACTATGTTAAAAAAAATCATTTATTATTTAATTTACAACCAATGAGTAAAATTCACATCCTATTAATAATGAAAATGTGGTTACATTAACTAAATTAAACTAGGATAAACAATGGTTACTCAAAATGATAAGGTTTAAAATAGCACCAAAACATGTATAAAATATATATTTTTAATAATATTTCATAATTTTCATGTATTATATTTGAATACATAGTTTTTCGGAGTTATTTGGATTGATATTGAATTTTTTTATAAAGTAATATTTAGATAAATTTCTAAAGTGCCCGTCACCTCAATTATAAAAGATAATATCTAATCTCACTTCTTAATATCACATTTATCCTTAAATATCAACAATACATCGATATATTATCTTATTAACATTCTATTACACATTATTTAGGTTTTTTTATTCTCAAAACACCCAATCTAGTGTTCCTAAGAAATGTTCAAAAGGAAGTTTTCCAATGAAGAGCGAATTGTCATTACTGAATCATTCAAAATTATTTCTTATTATACATAATCTTTATGTGTTTTTTACAATATTAATTAATAAATATAATATCTCATATACATTTAGGTTTAATTATGATTATGGAACAACTATATTCCACATTTTTTTCATCCTATGAAAAACAAAAGAATCGCACGTCTGTACATATGAGTTACCATTTCCATACCAAGATGTTAAATGTTTTTCATCACTAAATTATTAATATGGGTAAAATTAATGAAATATATATATATATATATATATGATAAATAAAAAATTAAAATGATTTTAGAAATTAATATACTATCCACTTCCTTACTATTTCACCATTAAGAAAATGATAACGTCGTTTGTAGATAAGTACATATTACCGTCTCCAGGAAGTGATGTGATTAATTTTCTTGGTCAATAATTAAAGAATGATTATATAAAAGTATATATTGAATAAAATGATATATAATACCTTAATATTTTTCTATAAATGATGAAACTATATCCTATACACACATATTAGAACTTATACGAGAAAACATACATAGAAAAATGAATCTATTAACACCTTAATGAAGGGTAATAATGAAAAATATTTTAAAAATTTGTGATAAGATGATATAATAAGATCATATATGATATAATAAACATTAATATGACATTTAAATAAGTTAATAACATTATTTAAACACTTAGACATGAATTTCTGATACTTATGAATGAAATTAAACCAAAGATAATGATTAATTTCACAATCTTATTTTTATTTGTGATTGTTTAAGTGTAACTTTATTCCAGGGAATATTTTTATTCTATGTCCATGTTTATTGGATAATGAATTCGAAAACATATTTAATATTTCTCTACTATTGATTTATTTCATTTTTATCAATGTTAAAATATTACTAAATGGTATTTAATGAATTATTTTGTCTTTTTCAAAACAAGGTACTTTTTTACTTTTCTTGGAAAAAGTACGAGAGAAATGTTTTTAACTTATATTTAATGAACCAATTTCTTCTCACTCATGATACCATAATTCCCTGAATATTACCTTATAAAATTTCCATGTTAGTTTCATAGATATATTTTTCTATTAAAATTAAACAACATTTTAATAAACGAATACATTTTTAAGTAGAAAGTATATTGTCCTCAGAAATTATTTTTAGGTGATCTATCAAAATTATTTTCAATAAATAATGTCATTATTTCCATGGTTATTATATTTTTATGACTTAATGATATTTATAGAACACATGTTTTTTCTATGGGTTATCTTATGATAGAATGATGTTTATAAAACCAATTTATTTTATGGGTTCTATGAATGAATTATGTTCTTTTTTGCAAACATATATATGGTTTTGATTATGTGATGGGTGAGATAACATATCTCCCATAAAAAAATTAAGAAAAAATTTATCTCATGATATAGACAAGACTACAACGGGTAGTAATCTCAATTTAGCAATACAGGTCTAGAATGAGTTATGAACTCATTTCAGAAAAGGACTTTATCAACTATGATGGTCTTTGAAACGAGCCTTGAATACTATGGATATGATTTTATATGATTCAGTGTGTGTCACAAATTCCATTTATTTTTTAATTCTCTCATGTATTATATTCTTTTATCCTTAATTAACATCAATGATTTATCTCATTACATGATAATATGATCTTTGATATGTAATATATAATGTTAAAATGTTTTTGGTATGTTATTATGTCTTATTATTATGGTATGATTGAAATCTATCCTCTTTACCCTTAATTAGAATATGAGATTAACCATTATTATGTTTCTTTTCCCAATAATAAAAATAATGTTATTAATTAATATGTGTCAAAAGGGTTCTATTTATGAAGGAATAATATCGAGATAACGTAGATGTATCAATGGATTATGTTTCCTAGATTCCAGAAACACTTAATCTATTTGATTCTTTTGTGGTTGTGATATATAATGAATATTATTCTATTTAGATGTAAATTTTAGGTATGTAATGTTATGTGTTGTTATAGTTTGAATCAGCGCAAGGTTTAGTTACCCGTTGCAAAATAGTATGTGATAACCTTAGTAAGAATCGCAAGGATTAGTATAAATATAATATACACTCTTATTATTTTTGTAACATTCATGAATAACCTAGGATAAAACCAAAGGTGTTCCAAATTGAAATTTTATAAGTAATTTAGCTTTATTATGTGGTTTCCCACTATTATTCATGTTTCTCACAGTATATTAATGGGTATTAGTAAAAGGATGGAACATGAGGGACCACATTAATGCTTAACGTGACATAAAATTAAAAAAATTTCCTCGAAACCCAATGTTATAGAAGATGGAATAGAAAACCTTGATGTTATGCTCACACAACTCTCCCAAGATATGACTCATTTATGAATTAAATTTGAGAAAAGTATGGAACAAAATAATGTATATTCTTTGAAGATCAAGAGAAAAAATTCTTTTAGTGGGTCTTATAATATACTAGTCGCTGAAAATTTGACTAGTACCACTAAAAATATATTTTTGGTTCTCGAATTTTCATAACATGAGAAAGTTATTTTGGTAGTCTATCGTTTTGAAGGTTAAGAAGATAAATGGTGAAACCTATTTGAGAATACAATGAAATATGATAAAATTAAATACATGGAATGATATGAGTTCATGAACATATTCTTCAAAAAATAATTATTTCATATTCTTCAAATTATGATGGGGAAGGAGATTATTGATATTAAATAAAAGGATGATAAATCTATTGATACCTATAATTTTTTCACAAGGCTTTGTTTCTTGAATTATCATCCAACCTGAAAGTAAGGATGATCAATTCTTCATTTAAATATAACCAAGTCTCTTAATGGTATAGTCCATAACGGACTTAAATATCTTTGAGGAATGTTTTTTATGTTCTCTCAATGTTGAGATGGATATTGAATTCACCCAACAATTTTATGGATTTGATAAGAAGAGAAAAATGGAATTCAAGGGAAAATAAAAAAACCACAGTGAAAAGAAGATGATATTTCATTTATTCTCAAAATATGGAAAGAAACCATAAGGAAGTTTTCTTAAATAAAAAAATTAAATGTTTTATGTTTGGGAAATAAGGTCACCATGAAATTGACTACTGATGTGATGGGGAAAAGATAATCATTAACGACAAGGATACATCGAATAATATTCCCACAGTCTCATGTTTCAAGTGTTACTAAATTGGTCATTATGATAATGAATTTCCAAATACAAGGGTTAGGTATGATTTTATATGAAATAAATTTCTTAAGCCCAAGGGAAAAGAAAATCTACAAGTGATCACTTTTGGTGAGGTGATGTATGACAATGAAGTGGGGATAGGTACACTTACATTCCACTCTATAACAACTAATTTTTTATTTCCCTATATAGATTTCATATCAATTACTGAGTAAGGTAATTAAAAATTAATATTCTAAATGAATCTATGATCATTTATTGAGGCAAGGATGAATGTAAAATTCAAGTTAAAATTACTTCCATCTTGTGTGGTATAATTACTATAAATGAAGTTTATATCTCACATATGGTTGTGAAGAAACTAAAAATTAAGGAATAAACTATTTTATGATAGTTTTTAAAAATATTTCTAGATGATTTTTTTGGACTTCCACCAAATATTGAATCTAATTTCTCAACAGAAGTCACACTGACTACTATGCATATATGAATGACTCCTTATAAAATATTCCCAATTGAGTTATATAATTGAATGAGAAACTCCAAAATAATATTTAGAGGGGATTAACATTACCTAGTCAATCACCATGTAGTTTGTGTATTATATGTTTTAAGAAGAAATATTGATCAAAGAGGCTTTTCATTTATTATCAAGAAAATAAGATCACGATCAAAAACAAATATATTATCCTCTGTATTGAGGACATATATGACAAACTAAGTGAAGCGTAATAATTTTTTTAATATTGATATTCATAATACATATTACCAATTTAGGGCAGATAATTAGGATATATCAATCATGTTATTTCGTACAATGTTTGGACACTATGAATTGATAGTGATGCCTTTTGGTTGTACTAATGCAACATGAAAACATTATGTTTTTAATGAATGGAGTATTTATTTATTACCTTGAACATTTTTTGGTATTATTTATATACTATATTCTTTTATATTTAAATATAAATTAATAACATGAAGATCACTTGAGTCTCATACTAAAGACCCTGAGAAATGAGATTGTTTATCATAAATTTAAAAAGTGTGAATTTTAGCTTTATAAATATTTATCATTTTGTCACATAATATACAGAGAGAAAATATCTATAGATCTAGTAAAGATGACAGTTTTTGAATGTTGACCTAGACTGAAAATGGAAACTATGATCCAATGTTTTATTAGTTTAGGGGGGATATTATCGATGATTTTATAATGATTTATTAGTATAATATAATTTAATAACAATGTTGACTTTGAAAGGAGTTATGTTCATGAGGATAAATGAATTTGAAGTGAAATTAAATTAGTATAAAAGAAGTTTATTTAGTGTACCTATTCTCACACTAACCAATTGATTTGAAAGGTTTGAGGTTTATAGTGATGCATCCAAGAAGGGTATAGGATGTGTTCTCCAAAAAATGATATGGCGATAGCTTCTGCCTTATGAAAATTTAGGATCTATGAAAAAAATTACCCAATATGTGCTTATTAGTTATCTATTGAAATATTTTCATTAATTATATGGGGGAATAATAATAATAGAGAAATGATATATATATATATATAGAGATTATATTATTTTAATGAATGTTTTAACACAAAAAGAGCTAAATATAATTAAAAAAAGATGGTTGGAGTTGATTAAAGTATGCGACTATTCATAACATTGACAAGTTGGGAAAGAGAACAAGGTGTCTACTGATGTGAGTTGAAAATACCATGCTAGCCTACCTGTGAAGAAGATAAAAAAGATCCAACATTTATGTATTTTAAATAGATGATCTTGTAAAGCATAAAGTAAGGGGAGAAATCTTGTCATTATCAATTAAATATAAAACCACATATATAAGTGTAGATTAAGGAGGAAAAAAATGAAGATAGAGTGATAATAAATAAGATGAGAAATGTTCCTGAGTTAAATCATGACTGTGATGGAATCATAGTGTTAAAGAACCATTTATGCATCCTTATCATACAATAATTAAATAAGGATATGTTGGATGAGGCTCATAGATCATCATTATCTATTCATCATGGATACAAAATAATACATAGGGATAAGAAATAGTATTTCTAGTTAGATAGAATTTTGAAAGGTATCGAATAGTATACTTCATGATTCATTATTTATCAACAAGTTAAGGATGAGAGACATGTGTCCAAGGGGATGAAACCACCATTTACCATAACAGAATGAAAATGGGAAAACATCATCATTCATTTTATCATTTGAAATCCAATAACAACTAAAGACTATAATGTAGTCTGGGATATATTTGATCACCTTATAAAGTTTAAGGACAATATTTATATTAGATAAGAACTCTCTCTTGATTATCATTCTAGAATATATATTATGGAAGTGGTAATATTTCATCGAGTACTAATTCCTGTTATATTTGATCATGATCAAAGTATTTCCTCAATGTTCTAGAGAATTACTAAGTAGGCTCTAGATACAGGGTTATGTATTTGTACTAATTACAATATTTAGAAATATTTTCAATCTGATAGGACAATTCAGACTCTATAAGTGAAGGTGAGATCTTTATATATGGATTTAAAATGAGGTTGGGATCAACACCTACCTTTGTTGTAATATTCTTACAACAATAGCTTCCACTCTAGTATTCATATGGATCCTTATGATGACATTTATTGTAGGAAGTGCATAAATCAAAAAATTTGGAATGAAGTTGGGGAAAAAAGATATTAGGTCCAGATCTAGTTGAGGAGATGGCAATGAAGGTTCGATCTATTCAACAATAAATTAGAGGAGCACATAGTTGACATAAAATTTATGATGACAATCGATGAAAAAAAATAGAGTCTAAAGTGTGTGGTGAGGTATTTCTATATATATATATATATTTATATAATAGTGTTTTGATATTTGGAAATAAGTAATATATAATCCATATGTTTATAATCCCTTTAGAAATGGTAGATAAATTTGGGATGGTGGCATATCCATTTGTGCTTTCACCCAATCTCTCTCATGTTCGTGATGTGTTCCAGAGAATGTACAGACCAGATCCTTCACATGTAATAATATCAGATGTTGTACCACTTGATAGAAATCTTCCCTATGAACAACACCATATAGATATTTTGGATCGTAGAGAGAAGGTTTTACTAAATAATACCACTCGCTCAATTAATGTTTAATGGAAGAACCACCATTTTATTAAAGCTATATGGGATCCCAAGGTTATGATGAGTTAGAGGTATCCTCATATATTTATATCAAAGTGACTAATTTTAAGGGTGAAATTTATTTTAATGGGGTTATAGGGTAATAACATGATACTTTGATAAATATTTCTCTTTAAATAAATATAATAGCTTACGTTTATAGAACTATGAGTTTAATAGAACCGTGAGACACTGTTAATATAAAATGGATATTATAACCTAGCCATTAAATTAATGAAAATAAATATAAATAACTAAAATTTCCAATTAAAATAAATCTCCAACTCAAAATGAATGTATTTATATGTTCATAGATAATAACATCACAATTTCATATAAAATCACATTATTCATAAAAAATAAATTTTCATAAAAATGATTATTTTTTTAGAATTTATATAAAAAGGATTTAAAAAAATTAATTTATTCTTTAATTCATTATGTCTAAATTAACTTAAAATTAAATTCTTATGATTTTTGGAAGACATTTATTTTTAATAAATAGTGAAAATATTCATTTTTATTTGAAACTCTGTTTTACTGAGATGTTTTTACATGGTCAAATTATCTTTTAGATTGGTTTATAATTGTATTTAGATAATTTTTATTTAATATAATATAATTGTGGTCTCTGTAAAATATTTTATAGAAAAACTACCATAAGAACATTTTATGTATTAAAATAGGTATTTTCCTAAAAAATTACTTATCATGGAATTATTTTGTTTTAAAATTAAATTGAATTCCAAAACTATGATGATATTAATTTTAGAAAATGGATATAAAATTTGAATTCATAAAGTCCAAATTTTTTATATTTTTCATTTTTAGTTTCTTCTAATACTAATAACAACCTTGGTAAATATTATTACCACGACAAAGGGTAAATTGAGTAATTTAGGTTAAAAAAAATTATAAAGACTATAAAATGAATTTAACAAATAAAGAAACATTATTGTATGAAAAAACATAAACCCCTAACATATGAGTATTAAAATTATCTTTTTTAATTGAAAAATAAATATGAAAATGACTTATATAAAATTTAAATCAAAGAAATTCAAAAATGTCACTTTCTTTGTCTTTAGTATCCCTTATGTGTCCACATTGGGAAAATGTTATGTAATGAATTATTCTAACATTATTTTTTTAACATAATACACATATCTTAATGATATAATATTTTGACTTTCTGGTTCACATAGAGGAAATTATGGAATTTATAATATTTTATATAAAAAATTTAATT
Source organism: Viscum album (assembly GCA_963277665.1). NCBI lineage: Eukaryota > Viridiplantae > Streptophyta > Magnoliopsida > Santalales > Viscaceae > Viscum > Viscum album. The sequence continues at coordinate 1,528,442,576 of OY728131.1, read as the reverse complement.
ATTTCACACTCATGTTTTAAGTACAAAATAGATTTTCATATAGGGTTAAGTAAAATATAAATTAGAATATTTATATTTTTTCTATAATATTGTAGATTAATATTTATCATAATATGTTATTTTTAATATTTATTAAACAAATAAATATATTAAATAATTACAAAACACTAATGTAATAATTCTTTTATTAATTGGATTCTCAAATAAATGTTATTGAAAATATTAAAGTAATTATAATATGACCTAATTAAGATGATAAAAAAATTTCCAGATGACCTAGAACTAATAAAATATTTATAAAATATTTTTAATGTTATCTTTTAAATTTTCATATGTAATGAATACTGTCAAAATTTATAGTAATTTTATTTTATTAAACCAATATTTTATTAAATTATTTAAAAATAATAAACAAAATTTGATAATAAAATTAAATTATAACATTGTATATGATTTTTTAAATTGGACATTTATTATTTCATTGAAATAAAATATTTAAAATTCACAATCTTTTAATATTGAAAAATTTGTTATATTAGTTAAAATTAAAGTAGTTTAATTAAGGGATCATTAAATTGATAATGTTTAAAATAATACAAAAAATTGTAAAAAATATGTTGGTTGATAATATTAAAACATTATGTTATCCTAGATTAAAATAAATTTCTGTTCTGAGTTATTTTTATTGATATTTAATTATTTATAAATTATTATTTTGAGTGAATTCCAAAATTTCCCCTATCCTCAATTATAAAATGAAAACTAATCTGCCACTTATTCACATCACATTTAACCTTAACTTTGGACTATACCCTCATATTTTGTCTTCTAAGCTTTTCTGGACACATTCAAGATGTTCAGGTATTCTGCAAAAACTACCTCTAGTGTACTCAAGAAAAGATATAAGTGAAGTTGTAACACTCGATACTTTTATGAGAAATATTTTGTTTTTATGTTATATAAATCATCCAATGAATATTTCAATACACACAACACTATCTTGGCATGCTTTACACGCAATCGCTACCTTCCTCGATAGCTTACGTCGTACGCAATACTGAGTTTCACTAAACAACGATATGCTATTAAAATATTACTAAAACTAACCGTTACAAATAGTAATACCCACTTTTTGAAATTTTGTAAATTTTATTTTTCAAAATGGACATCATTTTTGGATTCGTAATATCTAAATTAGTCTAGGGTGAAATTTTGGTATTTTTCTGAAAACTTTCAATTTTTGATCATTAGTGAAAACACTAGGTTACTATTTAAAAACCGACTTTTTATTTAAATAAATATTTATTTTATTTAAATTTATTTTAGGTCAAAATTGATACATAATACCTAAATAAGTTCAATGCAATTCATTGGAGTCATTTTATAATAATTGTAGATATATAAAAATTTTATTGAACTTCTCACCGTCTTTTACCCACCTCCTAGAGAATTTGAAAATTTACATAAAATATAATTTTACCACTTCTGTGAGTGGAATTTAGAAAATTCGAGAGACACGGTTATTATCAAGGAATAAAATGTGGTTCAATGAGGTAAATATTTTTTTGTGAATAGTAACTTCTTACATTTTTCTACCACGGTTAAAAGTAAATTGGGTAATTAAGGGTAAAAATGTTATTATTATTACCCTAACACATGTCCTAATTCTATTGGATAAGTTTAATTAGACCAAAAACAACCATAGGAATAAAATATGACCATTTATGCCCACTTGGATTAGATTAGTACATTTATTATTAATTTATTTAAAGAAGGGTTAAAATAGTTAAAATCAATGTTTAATAACTAAATCATTTTTAATATGGGGTTATACATACGATAAATTTGACTATAAATATTAATTATAAATCTAAAAATATTTTCTACATAATGTTATTTTATTTGTAATTTTTAGACAATAAATAATTTAATTTATTTTTGACAGAAGGATGATGTAGTAATTATCTTATTAATGAAATATTGACATAATTGATGTTATAAATACCCAAATAAATGTAATTTTAGACTTTTTATGAATTAAAATAATTTTATAGGTTAATATGACATGTTAGTATCTATTTAGTTAACTTTATTCTAACTAATCTTTCTGTTATGAATTTCACAAAAATCAATTACCAAATAGTGTCAAAAGTGACATAAAATAGTTTTAAAACAAATATTATATAATTAATTGTTATTTTATTCCTAAAAATCTAAGGTTTGGACAAATTAAATAGATAAGGTTATATATATTAATAATAAACAACTTTGGGTTCTTTTGGCTTGTTATAGTAAGTTTATTAACCTTATTGTGTAAGAAAACAAAAAGACGCGGTAAAAGTTAAATTAGCTTAATTAAAGTTAAATATAAATGATAAGGTAAATATAGATACCTAAACTTGTCTAAATTCTATTGTATGAGATTATTGGGACCCATCCCCACTTTAGCTTCGAAATAAATCAATTTGGAGCTATTAATATCTGAATATGACTTTATAATAAAATAATATTTTTAGTTTTTCCTAAGGTGCCCCTCTCCTCCCTTATAAAAGGTCACCTCGTCACTCTTTTCCTCACACCACTTTGAGCCTTCAAGATCGGACAGACACTGCCAAATTCTCTTATCCACTTCCCTATAAACATCCTAGAGGTTCTGGTATTCTTAAAAGACCAATTTTAGTGCCCTAAGAGGAGGACTCAAAGAGGCGCTTCAAAGAAGAGGTAATGTCCATTACCGATTCTTTCAACTTTATTTCTTCTTCCACTTCTTCTTTTTTAGTTTTTTAATTATTAATTAAATAAATCAGTATCACTCATATACTGGTATGTTATTATAAGTATGAAACAACCCTATTTCACCATCTATCCATCCGACGGAAAATGAAATCACCGCGCGTGCGTACGTACGGAATACCGTCTCCACGTCGTGGTGTAATCTATTTTACACCACCACCTTATTTGGATGGATATAATGGTGTAAATAATAACTATATATGATTATCGTAAGGTGATATTGAATCTGAAATATTTTACATACACTCCAATACAATTCCATGATCATGGGAATGATATCATCGCTCATGCGTACGTACGGAATATCGTCTCCATGATGTGATTCGACTGATTCTACATGATCTTTATTTCATAATGATTATATAAATGAAATGAATGAATGAATATGATATATATTACACTAATACCATTCTGGAAATGAGGTATCTATAACCTAAGGAGAATAATAAGAATTTATTCGACAAAACACGCATAAGAACAAAAAGTAATAAACACCCGAATAACAAGTAGCAATGAAATATTACTAATAAAAAACTAAGAATATGGCCATATATGATATCATAACAATGAGTATGATTATGGAATAAGACAATGACATTATTTAAATAATTATACAGGAGGTTCAGACACTTACGAAGAAAATCGGACCAAAGGTAAGGGAAAATCTCGCAATCTCATTTTTATCCGAGATTGTTTATACTTCAGAATTTACTGGGGAATATTTATCATCCACATCCATGTTTCCACAATATGTAATATTTATATCCTTCTACAATTTTTTATATCCAATTTTACCCTTCGGTGAGTTTTTAGTAAAAGATATGAAAGAAAAATGTTGTTATTTTTCGTACGAGGTACTTTTTGACTTTTCTGACAAAAGTATGACAAGAATGTTTTTTTAACATATACGGCATGAATGTATTTTTAAAACATTATTTCCAAGAATAATTTTGTACAAGTTTTCAAGTTTATTCTTAATCAAATACTTTTATTATAAAATTTTATGACATTTTAAGAAAGGAAAATGTTTTTTAAGTAGAAAGGATATTTTTATCAATATTGGAGATCAAGTGTTTTATCAAAATTATCTTCCATCTAAGATAATATAGGATTATGTTTCTATACCTATTATTACATTGATTTGATTATGTTGTGATGTAAATATTTTTATGAATTCCTTTATCTTATATGAACTGTTTTATGATGTCACGATGTTTAAGAATCCCATTTTTATTACATGGGTTATGCAATGATGTATGATTTTTATTTGATTTTGTGGAACACATAAGAATGGTATCATTATGAGATGGGTGGGACCTATATCTCCCTATAATGAATTGGGTAAATATTTATATCTCATGAGAATGACATGGCTGGAATGGAATGTTAAATCGGTTCAATGAAACAGGACGGAAAAGAGGAGTGAACTCGGTTCAGAAATGGACTTTGTCCGCTAAGATAATCTTGGAAATGAGTCTTGACTACTAAGAAATTATTCTCTATGATTATGTGTGTATTCCACAAAGTTTCATTTATTTTGTTATGATTATTAAGATTACATTTCACTACTATGATTTATCCCATGTTATGAAATTATGATCTCTTTTGCAGGTTATGATTTCCAAAATGTTATGTTCTTATGAATATGATATGATTGATATTTCCTTTATTTACCCTTACTGAGAATTTGAGCTCACCCTTTTGTATGTTTTCTTTCCCTAGGCCAGGAAGAAGTTTATTAAGTAGGATATTCCCAAAAGGTACTGTAGATATGATGAAATAAATGGGATACAACGTAGATGATTTATGAACCATTTGGTTATGTTTCCCAGTTTCTAAAGACATAATACCTGTACGGTCCTTTCATTGTTTTGTTATATGTTGTAATAAGTGTACTTCAACTTTGAATTATTAGCAATGTATGTAAAGTATGGGTCGTTATAGTTGGTATTAGAGGAAATGTATAGTCAACCTTTGTAAACTAGGATCTGAAAGCCTTAGTAAGAACCCCAAGGATAAGTCTAAGCATAGAACACAATCTTAGTGGTTTAGAAATGTCCATGAATAACCTATGATAAGACCAAAAGTGTAAAATTTTATTCTTGATTATGTGGTTTTCCTATTATAATTATTGTTTCTCACACTATTCTTCTTGGTTTTAGTCAATGGCTGGAACCCGAAGGAACCGTGTTAATGCGGAATGCGGCAGGCAATGCAATGATTGTCCCCCTGAGAAACCAAACGTTATGGGAGCTAGAGTGAAAAATATAGTAGCCATGCTCACACAACTTTCTCTGGCTATGAATCATACATGACTTCTAAACGAGTAAAGGAAGGAGTAACATTCTGTTGAATCCTTTATGAGGCAGCGTCCACCTTCATTCAGCGGGTCTATTGATCAATTAGTTGCTGAAAAAAGGATTAGTACTACAGAAAAGATATTTTTAGTTCTTCAATTTTTTGAATATGATAAAGTCTTCTTATCAGTTTATTACATGGAAGGTGAAGCTGATCAATGGTGGAATCATATAAAAAAATACCAGGTAAAGGGATGAAATTGAGTCCATGGAATGGGATGAGTTCAAGAACTTATTTTTCAATAAGTACGTCCCTCGTATTCTCCGAACAAATATAGAGAAGGAATTTATTGAACTACAGGAAAATGATGATGAATCTGTTGGTACCTAGGAAGAAAATTTTACCAGACTTTCAAGGTACACTTCTGGTATTATTATCCAACCTGAGATTAATATTGATCGATTATTTAGTGGCTTAAAACCAAGTCTTCAAAGGGCGTTATCCATAAGGGACTTCAATAGCTACGAGGAAATATTTCGATGTGCTCTCAAAGTTGAGATGGAGATTGGAGTAACCCATCAGTCATATGGGTTTGATAAGAAGAGGGAAATGGAATTCAAAGGAAAATATAAAGAGCACACTAAAAAAAGATGAGTTTTCCCTTATGCTCAATTTTTGGAAAGAAACATGGAGGAAATTGTCTTAAGGGGACAAAAAAATGTTATAAGTGTGGAAAAGATGGTCATCCGTAAATTGAATGTCGAAATAATGGGAAGAATATGTCTAATGATGCAAACAAAGGAAGGGATACACAAAATGAACCTACTACACTTCAATGTTTCAAGTGCAAGGAGATGGGGAATTATGCCAATCAGTGCCCAAATCCAAGGGTGGATGATGATGATCGACTTCAACAAACTCTTAAGGCCAAAGATAAAGGAATGTCACATGCAATTACTATCGGCGATGTAGAGAATGACAACGAATTCTTGAAAGGCACACTTACAATCTACTCTAAAGTAGAAAATGTTTTATTTGATTTTGGATCAACCCAATATTTTATTTCTAAAAACTTTTCTAAGGGTATCGCCATATTACCTCAATAATTAGATGTTGAGTTAGCTGCGACAACCCCTAATGGAACAACGGTCGCATCAAAAGTTTATAATTCTTCTCTGATTAAAGTTTGTGGGAAAGTGCTTCCTACAAATCTTGTGATCCTTCCTATAGTGGAATTTGATGTGATTCTTGGCATGTATTGGCTTTCTCTATATAGAGGTCGTATCAATTTCCAAAGAAGGGAAGTCACATTTCATATTCCAGATCAATATATGATCGTCTATCGATGCAAGGATGAACATAACCTTCCAATGGAAATTTATTCCATCTTATTGGTCATGATTCCACTAAATGAATGTTATTTATCTCAAATGGTTGGTGAGATACTCATGATTATGAATATTCCTATTGTATGGGAGTTTGATGATGTCTTTTCAGAGGAATTACTGGGTCTTCCACCAAATCGTGAAGTTGAGTATTCAATAAAACTCGTACCAGGTGATTTTCCTATTTCAAAGACACCTTATAGAATGGCCCCAATTGAGTTGCAAGAATTGAAGAAGAAACTCCAAGAGATTCTTGACAAGGGATTCATATGCCCTAGTGTGTCACCTTGGGGAGCACATGTTCTGTTTGTTAAGAAGAAAGACGGATCAATGAGACTCTGCATTGATTATCGAGAACATAACAATGTCACTATCCAGAACAATTATCCTCTACCACAAATTTTTGACTTATTTGACCAACTACGTGGAGCTCAATACTTTTCCAAGAATGATCTTCGTCTAGGTTATCATCAATTAAAGGTCAAAAGGGAGGATATACCAAAGACAGCTTTCCATATAAGGTATGGACACTATTAATTTACAGTGATTCCATTTGGTATTAGTAATTCCCCTACTCTCTTCATGGATCTGATGAATAGAGTCTCTAGAGACTATCTCGATCTGTCTGTGGTAGTGTTTATAGATGATATTCTTGTATATTCAAAGATAAAGGAAGAACATGAAAATCACTTGAGAATAGTATTGAAGACACTAAGAAAGGAGAAGATTTATGCCAAATTTTCCAAGTGTGAATTTTTTCTTCCAAAATTATCATTTTTGGGTCACATAATCTCAAAACAGGGGATATCTGTGGATCCAGCAAAAACAGAGGTTATCGAAAGATGATCAAGACCAACAATAGTAACCAAGATCCAAATTTTTCTTGGTTTGGCTGGATATTATCGACGTTTTGTAAAAGATTTTTCATTATTATCTATTCCTATCACCAGGTTGACTCGAAAAGGAGTTAAGTTCATGTGGACGGAGGAATGTGAAGATAATTTCAAGGAGTTGAAAAGATGGTTATCCAGTGCACCTGTACTCACACTTCCTTGTAGTAGAGAAAGGTTTGTGATCTACAGTGATGCATCCAAGAAGGGGCTGGGGTGTTTTATTATGCAAAATGATATGGTGATAGCTTATGCCTCACGACAGTTGAAAATCCATGAGAAAAATTACCCAACTCATGATTTGGAGTTAGCTGCGGTAATCATTGCATTAAAGATTTGGAGGCATTATCATTATGGATAAAGGTGTGATATTTATACTCATCATAAAATATTAAAGTATATTTTCACACAAAAGGATCTGAATATGCGCCAAAGAATATGGTTGGAGCTGATTAAGGATTACGACTGCTCAATTCATTACCACCCTAGGAAATCAAACAATGTGGAAGATGCATTAAGTCGACAAGACCATTCTAGCATATCCATGATGAGGATAAAAAGAGATACAATATTTATGGATTTACAATGGATGGATCTTGGAATTATAATGAAAGGGGAAATTCATATCTTTATTAATTGAATCTTCAACCATATATACATTTGAAGATTAAAGAGGCGCAGAAAGAAGATGTAGATTTACAAAAGAAGGTGAGAAATATTCCTGAATTCAACCTTGATTGTGATGGGATAATAAAATTCAGGAATCGGGTTTGTGTTCCTCCCATCCCAGAATTAAAGAAGGAGATGCTGGATGAGGCTCATAGTTCATCATTCTCTATTCATCCTGGTAGCATGAAGATGTATAGGGACCTGAAAGAGTACTTCTGGTGGGATGGAATGAAAAGAGATGTTGCTGAATATGTCTCTCGATGCTTGTTTTGTCAGCAAGTTAAAGTTGAGAGACATAAGTCTAAGGGGATGTTACAACCATTACCTATACCTGAATGGAAATGGGAAAACATCACTATAGAATTTGTCGTCGGACTTCCTAAAACATCCAAAGGCAATAATGCTATCTGGGTCATAGTTTATCGTCTTACAAAGTCTACAGAATTCATTGTTATTAGAGAGGATTTCTCTCTAGATCAGCTTGCCAAGATATATGTAAAGTAAGTGGTAAGATTGCATCGAGTACCACTTTAAATTATATCTGATCGGGATCCGAGATTTACCACGATGTTCTGGCAACGTCTTCAGCATACTCTGGATACAGTGTTGAGTTTCAGCACAACTTATCATTCTCAGACAGACGGTCGGTCTGAGATGAAAATTCATACTCTAGATGATATTTTGAGATCATGCTCTAAGGATTTCAAAGGTGGTTGGGATCAACACCTACCTTTGGTGGAATTTTCTTATAATAATAGCTTTCACTCTAGTATCCAGATGGCTCCTTATGAAGCTCTCTATGGAAAAAAATGCAGGACTCCAACTTGCTGGGATGAAGTTGGGGAATGAAATCTATTAGGACCGGATCTTGTTGATGAGATGGCAAAAAAGGTCAGATATATTCAACAACACATAAGAGCAGCTCAGAGTCGACAAAAAAAGTTTTTCCAAAAACCGAAGAAAAGACCTAGAGTTTGAAGTGGGTGATAAAGTGTTATTATTAATGTCTCCCTAGAAGAGGGTCATGAGATTTGGAAAGAAGGGAAAGTTGAGCCCTGGATATATCGGTCCTTTCGAAATAATAGATTGTGTTGGAAAGGTAGCTTACCGATTTGAACATCCACCAAATCTCTCTCAAGTTCATGATGTGTTCCCTTTATCTCTCCTGAGAAAGTACATACCTGATCCTTCAAATGTACTCAGCTCAGAAGTTGTACCATTAGAGCAAGATCTTTCTTATGAAGAACAACCAATAGAGATTCTGGATCGTAGCGAAAAAGTCTTACGGAACAAGACCACTCGCTTGGTGAAATTTTTATGGAGGAACCACCAATTTGAAGAAGCTAAATGGGAGCTTGAGGATATGATGAGGGAGAGGTATCCTCATCTGTTTGGTACAAAGTGACGAATTTGGAGGGAGAAATTCATTTTATGGGGGGTAGAATGTAACACCTGATACTTTTATGAGAAATATTTTGTTTTTATATTATATAAATATTCAATTTAATCTTTCACTACACACAACACTCGTTTGGCTTGCTTTACACGCAATCACAACCTTCCTCGATAGCTTGTGTCATACGCAATACCGAGTTTCACTAAACAACGATATGCTATTAAAATATTACTAAAACTAGCCATTATGAATAGTAATAACCACCTTTTGAAATTATCGAAATTTTATTTTTCAAAATGAACTTCATTTTTGGATTCATAATATCGAAATTATTCCAGGGTGAAATTTTGGTATTTTTCTGAAAACATTCAATTTTTGATTAATAGTGAAAAAACTGGGTTACTATTTAAAAAACGACTTTTTATTTAAATAATTATTTATTTTATTTAAATTTATTTTATGTAAAAATTGATACATAATACCTATATAAGTTCAATTCAATAAATTGGAGTCATTTTATAATAATTTTAGATATATAAAAATTATATTGAACTTTTCACTGTCTTTTACCCACCTACATGGAGAATTTGCAAATATACATAAAACTAAACGTTACCGCTTCTGTGAGTGGAATTTTGAAAATCCGAGAGACACGGTTAATATCAAGGACTAAAATGTGATTCAATGAGATAAAAATAATTTTTGGTGAATAGTAACGTTTTACTTTTTTTACAAGGGTTAAAAGTAAATAGGGTCATTAAGGGTAAAAATGTTATTATTGTTACCCTAACACATGTCCTAATTCTATTGGATAAGTGTAATTCGACCAAAAAAACCTTAGGAATAAAATATGATCATTTAGGACCAGTTGGATTATATTAGTACATTTATTATTAATTTATTTAAAGAAGCGTTAAAATAGATAAAATCAATGTTTAATAACTAAATAATTTTTAATATAGGGTTATACATAAGATAAATTCGACTATAAATATTCATTAGAAAGATAAAATGATTTCCTACATAATGGTATTTTATTTGTAATTTTTAGACAATAAATAATTTATTTTATTTATGACACACTGATGATGCAGTAATTATCTTATTAATGAAATATTGACATAATTGATGTTATAAATATCCAAATAAATGTAATTTTATACTTTTTATGAATTAAAATAATTTTATAGGTTAATATGACATGTTAGTATTTATTTAATTAACTTTTTTAGAACTAATCTATCTGTTATGATTTTCTCAAAAATCAATTACCAAATAGTGTCCAAATTGACATAAAATAGTTTTAAAAAAATATTATATTATTAATTGTTATTTTATTCCTAAAAATCTAAGGTTCGGCCAAATGACTTAGATACGGTTATATATATTAATAATAAACATTTTGGGGTTCGTTTGGATTGTTATAGTATGTTTATTAACCTTATAGTGTAAGAAAACAAGAAGACATGGTAAAAGTTAAATTATCTAACTTAAAGTTAAATCTAAATGATAAGGTTAAAATAGATACCTAAACGTGTCTAAATTATATAAGATGAGAGGATTTCGACCCATCCCCACCTTAGATTCTAAATAAATCAATTTGGAGATATTAAAAATATAATATGACTTTATAATAAAATAATATTTTTAGTTTTTCCTAAGGTGCCCCTCTCCTCCCTTATAAAAGGGCATCTCTTCCCTCTCTTCCTCACACCACATTGATCCTTAAATCTCCGAAAAACCCTGAAAAATCTTCTTCTTCACTTCACTAGAAACACCCTAGAGGTCCTGGTCATCTTCAAAGACCAATTTTAGTGCCCTAAGAGGAGGTCTCAAATAGGTGCTTCAAAGAAGAGGTAATGTCCATTACCGATTCTTTCAACTTTATTTCATCTTCCACTTCTTCTTATTTAGTTGTTTCATTATGAATTAATAACATCAGTATCACTCATATACTTGTATGTTATTATAAGTATGAAACAACCCTATTTCACCATTTATCCATCCTACGAAGACGAAATCACCGCGTGTGCGTACGTACAAAATACCGTCTCCACGCTGTGGTGTAATCTATTTTCCACCACCACATTACATGGATGGGTATAATGGTGTAAATAACAACAGTATATTATTATTGTAATTTGAAATTGATTCTGAAATAGTATACATACACTCTAATACAATTTCATGATCATGGGAACGATATCATCGCTCGTGCGTATGTACGGAATACCGTCTCCACGATGTGATGCGAATCGTTATACATGATCTTCATTTCATAATGATTATATAAATTAATTTAATGAATGAATATGATATATATTACACTAATAAAATTCTGGAAATGAGGTATATATAACCTAAAGTTAAGAATAATAATTTATTCGACAAAACACGCATAAGAACAAAAAGTAATAAACACCCGAATAAAAAGTAGCAATGAAATATTACTAATAAAAGCTAAGAATATGGCCATATATGATATCATAAAAATTATTATGATTATAGAATAAGTCAATGACATTATTTAAATCATTATACAAGAGTTTCAGAAACTTAAGAAGAAAATCGAACCTAAGGTAAGGGAAAATCTCACAATCTCATTTTTATCCGAGATTGTTTTTACTTCATAATTTACTGGGGAATATTTATCATCCACATACATGTTTCCTCAGTATTTAATATTTATATCCTTCTAAAATTGTTTATATCCAATTCTACCCTTTGGTGAGTTTTTAGTAAATGATATGAAAGGAATCGATTGTCGTTTTTTGTACGAGGTACTTTTTGACTTTTCCGACAAAAGTACGAGAAGAAAGTTTTTTTAACTTATACGGCATGAAATGATTTTTAAAACATTATTTCCAAGATGATTCCTTTACAAGTTTTCATGTATATTTTTAATCAAATTATTTTAGTTTAAAATTTTATGACATGTTAAGAAAGGAGAAATGTTTTTGAAGTAGAAAAGATATTTTCCTCAAGAATGGAGTTCAAGTGTTTTATCAAACTTATTTTCCATCTAAGATAATATAGTGTTCTGTTTCTATCCCAATTGTTACATTAATTTGATTATTTTTTGATGTAATTGTTTTTATGAATTCTTTTATCTTATATGAATTGTTTTATGATGTCACGATGTTTTAAAATCCCATTTTTATTACATGGGTTATGCAATGATGTATGATTTTTTTGATTTTGTGGAACACATAAGAATGGTATCATTATGAGATGAGTGGGACCTATATCTCCCTCCAATTCAATGGGAAAAATTTATATCTCATGAGATAGACATGGCTGGAACGACAGGTTTAACCGGTTTAGTGAAACAAGACTGAAACAAGGAGTGAAATCGGTACGGAAATGGACTCTGTCCGCTAAGATAGTATTGGCAATGAGTCTTGACAACTAAGAAATGATTCTCTATGATTATGTGTGTATGGCACAAAGATTCATGTTTTAAGTTAGGATTATTGGGATTACATTTCACTACTATGATTTATCCCATGTTATGAAATTATGATCTCTTTTGCAGGTTAATATTTCCAAAATGTTATGTTCTAATGAATATGATATGATATGATTGATATTTCTTTTGTTTACCCTTACTGAGAATTTGAGCTCACCCTTTTGTATGTTTTCTTTCCCCAGTCCAGGAAGAAGGTTATTAAGTAGGATATTCCAAAAATGGACTCTAGATATGATTAAATAAATGGGAGACAACGTAGATGATTTATGAACCAATTGTTTATGTTTCCTACTTTCTAAAGACACTATACCTATATGGTCTTTTCATGGTTTTGTTATATGTTGTAATAAGTGTACATCAATTTTTAAGTATTAGCAATGTATGTAAAGTATGGGTCTTTATAGAAGTTCTCCAGAGTAGATGTAATAATCATTATCGACTCTTTCAATATTATTTCTTATTATAAATCCGATTGGTGTGTTTTTTTAGTATAATGATATAAATAAATTATATCAAATATAATGATACTTTATTATAGTTATTGAATCACCATATTCCATAATTTATCGATCCAACAAAAAAAACCAAATCACTTCCCGTGCGTACGTACGACATACTGTCTCCACACCGTGGTGTAATATGCTTTTCTCTAATACATTATTTTGATGGTTATAATGATGAAAACAATATATATATATATATATAAACATAAATTATAATTAATACTTTATATTTATTTTCTAAATTAATTTTTTATCAACTTTCTTACCATTTTTCCATTAAGGAAAGGACATTGTCACCCATGAGTACATACAACCTACAATCTCTAGGACGTGATGCAATCCATTTTCCATGTTCATAATTTAATAATGATTATATAAATTCATATAATGAATAAATAGGATATATTATACCTTAATATAATTTAATAAATTTTATAGCTATCTTCAATACAAATGGACTAGAACTTATACGACAAAACAATCATATGAAAATAATGTACTTAACACCCAAAAAATGGTAACAATGAAATATTAATGACAAATGGGTGATACGATAATATAATAGGGTAAAATATGATATAATAAATATTAATATTTATTAACTTGAAAGGTTTTATTAATTCTTCCAGGTTTGAGTCAAATTATAAATTTATATTATCCCGAACCATACTATCTACAATGGCATAATATAGTAGAAGTGCAGGGTTAAACCCATAGAGAGAGGGGAACGTAACGATGCGAAATCAAGAATAATGGTTATTTTTACCCTTTTTTAGTTTTATTTTATTAAACTAATGATTTAGATAAAATAAATTAATTCAAATAGAGAAATCGAAGAGAGGGGAATCAGTTTTGATGGTTTGTTTTCCAAAAAAATCATGAATGCACTTGAAAAATTATAACACTCAATGGATGTGAAATTAATAATATTTAATTGATTTTGATATGTTAAAACCCTATCAATATATCCTAGAATATTAATTCATGTTGGTTTTGAAAATTAATATAACTAGAGTGCATTAAGATCATATTGCAATTGAGGAATAATAATCACATTTATTGGGCATGAATTAATTTTCTTAATCACATTGGTCTTCATCAATTATTAAAAAATATTATTCCATGATTTAATAATAGATATGATAATAATGAGGGTCAATATGACCCAACCTGAATATAACAATTTTTCATGTGAATAATTAAATAAAACAATATGATACATATTCATTTTGACTAATTGTGCTCCCCATATGGAGTTTTCCAATCATTATTGGGTGATCACAAAAAACGAATAAACCGTTTTCCATAAAGTAGAGAATAGATGAGATAAAATGACAAGGAAAAGGAATAAAATATTGATTTGAAGTAAAAAATAAAAAATCCAATGGTTTCATAAAATAAATAAAAGCACAATATAATAAAAACCTTTATATAGGGAAATCTGGGTAAAAACATGCAAGAATCCTCCTGGTTAGTTCACCTCAATCGTGAAATAGAAGAAATCAATAAAATGGCAAGAAATCCTATTTATAATCCCTTGTGTCATTATTGTCTTCCCTAGGGTCAAATTTGAATGTAATGTCTATACGGGTCAAATGAAATCATAAAATCCCTTCAAAATGATACACTGTAAAATCATTTTTTTATATCAAGATATTACACTACGTGTAATGGGTATTCAAATCATGTAATGGAAATAAAAAATTTTACCCATGTATTTTAAATCCGTGTCCATCTCTCATGATATCATATGAAATTTATAAATTGGTCTCCTTTCATGATGGGTAACTGGATGTCATGTTGTTTAATAATGATTCCCAAATTGCTTCATGGTTTGAAATATTTGGTGAAATGAAACAAAATTTCATGTAATGATGCTACACCAAGATTAAAATGAGATTTCATCACCATAATCATAATTTTTGGTTTCTTTTACAGTTTTGTGACTTGGAAGTCCCCTATTACCATCCTAAAAATCAAGTGTCATGATGCTTCACTTTACTCGTGACATGAACAACTATTTTCATAATCAATTTCCATAGAATTATATAAATTTCTCTAAAAATAAATCCTTGATAAGAATTCTCAAAACATAAATACTAAAAACATATATTATTTTTAATAACATTATATGTAATGAATTTATTTACAATTAAACATCAAAATATGTTTATTGAATAGAGTTATCAAATTCCCACACACTCAAATAATTGCTTGTCCAAGAGCCAAACCTCAACATCAAAATATGTAGGTTATTTACATTACAAAGGTAATTTTCCAATTATGATACTAAAAAATACATTTTATAACTAAATATTTTAGAATCACAACTCTTTCCCAAAAATGAATACCAAAATCATGCTTTATTTATAAATTTACGTTGACATCATTTTTCAATTTTTACACATAGTTTTCATACAATAATTAAGACCCATGCCCATAATAATTTACCTCACCATTAAGTTTTCTACACATCCTTAAAGGTATCAATTTTATAGAGTTATGATTATACCTCATGTAAATGCTCCCAACCATAGGCTTTTAAGGAATCTACATTCTCCACCTATAAAGACAAATATCAAAATTAATCATGAGGTATTTGAAATAAGGACCAATTGAATATGTGGAAAATGTTATGTAAGAAAATTTTTTGGAAATAAAGATAAGATCAAGGAGGAGAATAAATTAAAGCTTATAATTTATGATATTCAAAATTAAATCACAATGAAATGATCCTCACTAATAATTTAATTCAATCTGAAACACCCCTAAAGCTTATAGTAAAAACTCAAAAACAATGGAATCATAATGAATGATAATTCTCTATTTCTTCTATCTTATTTTCTTCTAGTTTTTATTTTTCTTTCTAAAATTCACAATAAAAATAAACCTCACATTTACCACCTAACAACATATGATAAAAATAATAGGTTTGGAAAATCATTATTTTTTAGTCTACCAATTCATATCATATTTTTCACTTTTTTAGAAAGATACACTAGGAGAAGTCTCACATCGGTCATCTAACCACATATTGTTTTGAGATAATTGGTTTGATAGTGGTTATTTTTAACCTACCCAAGAAACAAACAATTATTTCTATTATCATTGCCTTTTATTTATTTTTTTAACAAGAGGGATAGATAATGGAATATAATGTATACATATACCAAACATCCTCAAAATCTCATGGAATCACACCATAGTATCCTCTCATGAACAATATCTCATATCCACCTTGAAAAACATATCCCCCACAATCATTCAGTTGAATATCATGAAATATAAAAAGAGATGGGTAGGAAAGTAATTAATGGATTATAACATGGATCAATCCTAAAAAGGTCATCCCTAGATTTTTTGGGATAAAGGAGGATAAATGTATATTTGGTCTCAGGATAAAAGGGATCATTAATAAAATGACTAAATCATTTAAAAAGTAAACTTTTTTAGTCAAATAATTGAAATTATATCAATTCAAGTTCTAGTTATTTTACATGACCCAATACTCGGTAATGAAATATGCATAGAAAAAAAGTATTTGTCTTAGAATCCTTTCAGGAATGGGACCTTAGTATAAGTCAATCAGGACATGGAATGAAGATCAATAATCATTTTACTCAATGAATTATTCTAGGAGTCAGTATCATGAAAATAAATCATATCAACAATCATTTAAAAAAATCACAAATTAAAGAAAGAAAATGTCTTTTAAAACATTGATTTATCTCTTTTTATTTATGGAAATCATATTAATAATTTTACAACATGTAAAAATATTTCTCCTTGATTTTGATGTCTCCTTGATCAGTGAGTACAAGATAAAAATATCAAGAATTTTGGTTGTTGAATCTGATTCAATTCAGTTCATCCAACAATTCAAGTCATTAATTTTTTTCCTCAAAACATGTGCTATAAAATAATTCAAGGGGCCCAATGATATAGACATGTAAAATTATAATCCACTATAATTGGTTATTTTTAATGAGTCTCTTAGGTTCAATCTTCCTAGGTTCATGATGTGTACTCTGATTACACGATTTGTAATTTTTATGTTATCAGCTTCTTCAATCGGTTCTTCCTCTTCCCATAAAAAGACATAAAAAATAAAAAATATACAGTGAAATTATTGGCCATTGAAAATATAAATTATTTAGATAAAATATGGAATGAGGACTACCATAGGTAGAATTATTTAATAAAATAAAATAAATTAAAATAAATTAAATCTATAACCTAGAATGATATTTGAAAATTTGGTTTTCTTCCTAGTAATTTCTATTTTTTAGGGTCGCTTATCTCGATTATTTACCATTTTTAGGTGAATAGAACATGGTACAAATATAATCATCTAGTATTTAACCACTTCAAGATATTCTAAAAAAATAGGGTTTTCATTCACATCTTCCTCCATTTGTTTATCTAGACTAGTGGTGGGATATAATTTGAGGATAGATGTAATGAAAATAAAACGAAATTGAAATCTGGCCAGATTTTATAGTTCACCTAGTCCACCAATTGTTGTTTATATTCTTCTGCTGGTTCACATTTTAGAATTTCTTCTTCATTTGGAGCCTCTGGATTTTTCTCTTCTTCTCGAAATTATAGGATGGAGTCTCATTCATCTTTTTTCTCAATAATACCTTTGAGGTCGACAGATGCTTTCTCATTATCATATTCCTTTAATTCTTCTTATTCCATCATAAATTCATTATATTGTATCTCCCAGACCTCTATATTATATTCCTTTACCTATGATTATTCTTCTGATTATATATATTTTATTTCTTTGACCTCCTCATCTTCTTCCTCATCAACCATACAATAAAAAAATTCCATCAAATTCCTTCCACTCCTTCGTGCAGTTGCAAAAGGATATCCCTTTATTCGTTATTTTATTTTTGTATGTATAGAAGTGATGACTCAGTTTTGGATATTTCTTCTAAATCCAAAGGATGATCTATTTCACTATTTTCAACATACTCTAGGTAATGTTCTTTATTATATTCAAGATATTACTATTCATTTTTTATTTTTTGCAGTATTGAATTCCTCCACCTTGTGATCTTCTTAATCTTAAAACCAATCAATCCATGTAATATTTTTTTTAGTATGTTGCATATTTGGTAATTTTAATTTGCAATAAAATGAGAAATGCAAGTAAAAAATATTCTTGTTCACTGAGTTGTGATTCATGATCATGCAAATGCTTATCCAATAATAGAATAAACCGTGTCATTAATTTGTTTAGTCTTTCATCTAAATTCTACTCCTAAGGCTATTAGATGTAATGACCTTATGAAATTTACTTCTCATGAGGTTTTTCTATATCAATAGCATAGTCTTCCTCAACCTATTGAAATGCATCATATTTAAACTGAACTGTATCTACATTAGAAACCATTAGTATGTGATAATTACAATTATTAATGATTTGGGAATGGTGATTAGTCAATTCTCCATGCTCATTGAGGTCAGCATCATTTTAACCTATCCTCTTATCCATCACATCAATTCATTGAGATATAAATCTGTATGTCTGTTTTTATATTTATCTTAAGTGTGCGATATGTAGTAGTTGTCTTGAGTGTACTACTCGGCCTAATGATTTACATAGTAGATTTGATAATGGGGAGCTCCTCTATTGGGTTGATAGTAGGTTTGATTCCACTATTTAGGTTGTAATTCATCATAGTCATGAGGATATGAATTATTCCAACTTTATTCATATTGTGTCCCCCCTTATGAATTCAATTATTCCTGTGTTGTAAGATACTCTTGATATTCAATGTATATTGATGGTAGATCAACATAATATTGGGTCATCTGAAATACATTTGGCACTCCAAAAAACACTACCAAAATCGTAATATATGATGATAAAAAAAATGGATTCCAAATTAATTAACAAAAAGAATCAGTAAACTAAAACAGGACAAGAAAATTCTTCAAGAAAAGAAATTGGTCTTAAGTCATCCATAATGCTTTGCTACACCCTGGATATAGTTCCAAAGTTTTGCATTCCCAAAAGTCATCATTAATTCCCATAAGAATAATTCAAATAAGATTTTTATATTTTCCTAAACCATACAAACTAAAAAGTTATAGTATAAAAAAATTACAAGTTCAGACCCACCAAGAGTAGAGAACATAACGATAAAAACTCTAGCCACAATGTTAGGTCTCTCCAATTTCGGTTCTATTTTATTAAATAAATGATTTAAATAAAAAAATTTACTCAAATATAGATATAGAAGAGAGTGAGATCAGTTTCCAAGGGTGTTTATTCTAAAAAAAATCATGAATGCAATTGAAAAATGATAATACTCAAGGGCTGCACAATAAATCATATTTAATTTATAGAGAGAGATTCAAACCCTATCAATCTACCCTAGAATCTCAATTCATGGTGTTTTAAAGAATTAATATAACTAGAATTCATTAAAAAGGGATTACAAATGCATATTAATAATCACATTTATTGGCCATGAATTAATTATTTTAATCATGTTGGTTCTCATCCACTATTAAAAAAACATGGCACATGATTTAATTATAGATATAATAATAATAATCATCAACATGATACCAACTAAATATAATCATTTCGTAAGTGAATAATAAAAGAAAAGACTTTGATATACACCCATTTCTACTAATTCTGCTGTCCCTATGGATTTATCAAATCATTATTGGGTGATCACCAACAATAAATAAACCATATTTGATAGGGAAGAAAATATATTAGAGTAAATGAGGGGGAAGATGAATAAAAGATAGATTAGAATTAAAATATATAAAATTAAATGATTGCATCAAGTAAATAAAAGAAAAATATAAATAAAACATCACTATGATGAAGTATTAGGAGAAACCCAACAACAACCTCTCAGTGGTCACACCTCAAACGTGGAATGTAATACCTCAATCCCGAACCCATACATCATATTTATAAGATCATTAGTTTTTAATGGATTCCCCTTTGTCAAAATTTAATTAATTGGTCATACAGGTGAAATGAAATCTTAAAATCTCATTAAAATGATATGCCAGAAAATAAATTTTCCTTTTATTGAGGTATTACAAGATGTTTAATGGGAATTTAGGTATTTTTACTCTCATCCAACGTTTTCTCCATGTATTTTGAATAAATGTGAACCTTGGGTGAATCTTGTATGAGACTGGGAAATTTTACTCCATTAATGATGTGTAACTGGATGTCATGTCGTTTAATGATGACTCACGAGTTCCTTCACAACTTGAAAAATTTGGTGAAATTAAACTACATGTCATGTAATGATGTTACACTACTTGTAAAATCTGATTTCAGCACCATAATTTCCATTTTGTGTTGCTATGTCAGTTTTGTGTCCTGGAAGTCCACCATTATCAACCTCAAAATCATGTTTGACACTTCTTTTCTTATCTCACAACATGAAGTCCCAATTTCATCGTATAATTCCATGTTTTCCTTTTTATTACTCTAAACATAAATCCTGAATAAGAATTCAATAAATATTAATATTATGCACATATATTATATTTAATCATTTAATATGAATTTAAGTTACTATAAAAATACATAAAAATATGTATACAAAATATAGTTATGAAATATCATTCTAGAATATGTTAAAAAAATTATTTAAACCATTATAACAGAGTTTCTGTTCTATAGGTTAGAAATCATATATAAGGTAATGGTTTATTTCACAATATAATTTTTATTCATAATTATTTATACATTATTATCTACAAGGGAATTTTAATCTTATACGTCCATATTATTTATAAAATTTATTCTAAAATAATATTACTAATCTTCTACAATTGATTAAAGTCATTTTTACTAATGTGGAAATTTTAATAAATAAATTTAAAGGAACATTTTATCATTTTCTTATCTAGGAAATTTTTGACTATTTCTATAAAAGTATGATATGAATGTTTTTTAACTTATATAAAATAAATATATTTTTCAAATTTCATGACATCTTAATGACATGAATATTCCCTTATAGCTTGGAATGTTTAGTATAAAAAATATTTTTAAATTTCAAGATATTTTATAAAATGAAAATGTTTTTAAGAAGAATAAATATTTTCTTCATGACTTATTTTCAAGTGAACTCTCAAAATTATTTTCCATCCATGATTTCATTATTTCCATGGTTATTTTATTTTTATTATGAAACCTATTTCTTTTCCATGGGTTTTGTTATGATGGAGTTATTTTTATGAAACAAATTTATTCTATTGTTTATATGTATAAATTATGTTTTATAGAACATATATGTTTGGTTTTTATCATGTGAAGGGTGGGACCTATATCTCCCAACAATTCATTGGGTAAAGATTTATATCTCATGAGGTAGATAGGACTAGAATAATCAATAAACTCATTTCAATAAAATATTTATAGAATGAGGAGTGAACTCAGTTCAGTAATGGATATTATCCACTATGCTGTTCTGGGAAAGTATCCTTGAATACTATAAAAATTATTTTCTATGGTTATGTGTCTGCAAAAATTTCTACTTCCTTTTTTATTATATCAAGTAATATTTTCATTGGTTCTTTATGAACATAGATGATTTATCCAATGACATTATATTATGTTCTTTGATATATAGGATATAATTATCAATTATTCTGATTATATTCTTATGTATTGTGATTGTGATATGATCGAAATCTCCCTTTTTAACCTTATTGGTCATTTGAGCTCACCCTTTATTATGTTTCTTTTCAATAGGATATTAAGAAAGATATTATGTAATATTTATCATAAAGGGTTCTAATTATAAATGAATTATATAGAGATGATGTATATGTTTAATAAATAATTTTTTTTATGTTTTATAGTCTCCAAATACACCTAATGAAAATGGTTATAGGGTGGTTATGTTATTCAAAAAACATGATTTAATTTATATGTAATATATATATATGTAATGTTATGGTCAATTATATAAAAGTAAATACACTCCATATCAAGAACATAGAGAGTAATAATACATTTTATATTGATTTACATGACATGGTAAAACATCATGTTCCACTTGGTATGTGACCACATGTACAAGTCAGTTATTTTTAGAGACACATGATTAGATGGGTAGGGGTATATAATGTGATGTTTTTTTGTACTTTCCTACAATAGATCCATAATTGGACGATTATATATTCCATTATTAGAATTTTTATTTATATATTTCTAGTGTGGGGTCCGATTTTCTACCATTGTCTATCATAATGACGATTTTGGTTTGGTCATGGATATCATCCCTATTATGGTGGTAGTGACAGGATCCTTGCAATAATCCAAATCTGGTGTGATGACGGTAAACCACATTTTTTATTCTAGATACTAGGGTATGATACTCTCTTGTTTATTGAATATTTGGTATCTCTTTAAGGGCATCTAGAGCTATGGGTTTCATTTTAGAATATTAGAGATTCATTGATATTTTATTTATGACACATCATCAACAGTGCCCTCTATATATGAAGTTACTCCGTAGGTACATATTGATGGAAATGGAATTCAATTACATTCCCCCTTTCTATAAACCTATAGTGGAAGTTAGTTTATTATTTTAATAGAAGGAATTTGATTTGGATGATTATTCCCATTTTTTATGGTCTTTGTTTAAATTTTACAATCATTTGTAACTATTACCCCAATCCAATTTAGTGAATTATAAGTTGTTGTGGGGGTTAGTGAGAGGCAATTACATAATATTATTGGTGGCTCATTCATTGGACCGTTAATTTCAAAAATTAGATGTTTAGGATAGTGTGGAAAACAATTGTGTACTCCTTCGGTGTAGTATCATTTTTTGATGTATAGATCATCCCTTATGTTATAGGATTTGTTACACCCTAAAATGTATTAGGTGTAGAATCTCCAAACTTTTTATTTTTCTTAGATATAACATCATGGAATTAGATATCCTTACATAGATAGTGCAAGGTGAGTACTCCCCATTATATTTAGGGAACAAGTTCTCTATGATTAGGGATTGTTTCATAGTTATTTCTATTGATATGTGATTAATAATTTATCTAAAATAGTGGTAGTCCTCTCCTTGGTTTATGTGAGCCCTTGGTTAAGTGAACAATTTTACCTTAAGGTTATTAACCCACTCACTTATTTATGTACTTTGGTATGTTTTAGGAACCCAATGTGGTTTATGGAGTGGTTCCATAATGGGATTTCATATTTTAGTAGTGGGGTTGGTTTGAATTATAGTGGTTGATAACTCCCTTGGTCATTTTAACTAGTTTGATGGGTCATGAGTCCCATTATAAAAAATTAAAGTAGTTTTACTATGGATTATGTGTTTAAGAAGCTTGGATAACTTGGAAACATTGAGTTTTTTAGTCATATATGTTCTCCAAGTATTCTTTTTGGTAATCTATTTAGGTGTAGGTGTGTTGAGTAGGTGGGGATATTTCATACAACTAGATGGTCCACCCCTACAGTGTATCAGGGCTAAAAACTCTCATTTTTATTTCAACATGGTGCAAAAGGATTTTAAATTCATATTTGATAGGGAAGGGAACTCCCCTATTTTTTGATGTGTTAGATAATTATGCATAGGTTCAGTAATACATTAGATAATGTGCATATATAAATGATGTACTAGGCCCACATAAACCAGAATATAGATTTTCGGTGATATGAGTAGAATGTTCATATAGGCCTTGTGTTTCATGATCCTTCATTTTAGGAATTATGGTGTTCTAGTGAGTCCATTTTTCCCAATCATATTTCGTATATTGTTTTTAGATTCATGTGGTATGGTTAGTGGAGGCTCCCACTATAATGGGATTTACCTAATAGATTCTCCTATAATTGGGTAGATATTTGGGTCTCAATCCCCACAAATGGATCTACAATTTTTTACTTGCTTGGTCATGAATGATAAGGGTAGTGTGTTCCCCTGAGGCATGATATTTATTTATTGAATCTCTTTTTCTAAAAAAAAGTTTTCATTTGTTGTATCATATTTCCCCTATGGTGGTGGGGTTTATTAGAAGATTCCTCTCTTATGAATCAAGTAAACCATTAGGGAAAATTTTATTCATCTCTGGATTTTTTTTGGAAATTATTGGTAAGTAAATCCTTATATTATTCCTTATTCATGTTTCTCCCCTCTTTCATGGAGTTGGGAAAATATGTAGTGTCACCCTCAATTATGAGATAAATTTTATCTTATTATCCTTCATGATTTTAGGGTTTTATATTGGGTATTTATACTATCAAAGTTATATAATCCTTTTAAAAACTTATTTTTTTAACATGGTATAATGGATGGTTGTTACTCAATTGACCTGTTGATAGTGGAGTCATAGTATTTGGGAGACCATCAGTTTTTATTACATGTAATTCATGGGTATGTGTTGTAATGATGTGGTTATTACCTTTCCCATATACCGAGGGAAGCTATTTATCATTGACGTTGATCTATATGTTTTTTAATTTATTATAATTTAATTTATATTACTTTCCATTGGGAGTTGTAGAAAATGATTCATGTTGGATTTATTTAATTTATATTTTCATTTCATGTGTGAATGTGAAGATTTTAAGGGGTGGTGATGTCAGTGTATGAATAAGGTATAGCATATGGTATCCCATCATCCACACTAAAATAAGGGTAGTGTATCATCATCTAATTTCATGATATTTTAGTAGTCTTTAGAATCCATCATCCGATCTAAAATCATATCTTAATTATTTATATGACATTATATTAGATATAAAATTACAATTTAAAACTATCCGAAATAACATAAACAAATATTAAAACTAAATATTCACCCATGAAATACCTCAAAAATTCCCCTTATAATAGATGAGTCATAGACATTATTGAAATAAAACAACATCGTGGGAAAATGATTCACCCATGACAAATTAATAATAGTACACTATTATGGAAAATAACCTCTAAATTTTTTATTATCAATATACTTCCCACTAAAATGAGGATGAAATATATTATACGGAATAGTTGAGATCCAAATAATGATGTAAACTCTTATATAGGTATGGTAAATCAAGGATTGCAATTAGATATAATCAACAGTAGAACCCCATGAATCATCACCACTTCATACACATAAACTATTATCTATATATATATGTATATATATATATCACATGACTCCCTAATCATTGGTAAATTATTTTAATTACTTGGTAATTCCATTGAATCCTATATAATCTCAAATCTCATAATCATTATGGAAAAATATTTATGAAATCCATGGGAATATCCTTCCATTTTCACTGGGGATCATATAATGCTTTCAATATACTATTTGATATGTGATGATTTTATTTTACTCTCTTATAAAAAATTAGTCAAGATAAGAAAATTTCATTAACTCTTCCATTCATATAATATGTTTCTAAGGGAGGTTGTATGTTAAAAGAACAGTAGGATAAACAACCAAGGTAAATCATTAACACCCAATCTGAAATGAATTATGCCTCATACATAGAATAACCATGTCCCCTTGAATTAATAATTTATTCCTAAAAACATCTATTTATATCTATAGAGAAAACCCACACATAATATTTCACATAAAAAACTCTATTTTAGGATCCCCTATCTATGATTCATTCTCTGGATTAAAAAAACGGGAATGGAAAATCATCAGATATAAATATTTTTTTCTAGTCAAGACCATTCCTGGAGGAGAATTCATATGGTCCTCCATTATCCTTCACTCCTCTATATATTCATGATAAATAACCCCATATGTATTCATTATAAGTTTTATTTCCACTATATTTATTTTAAATGTATTATAATAATTTTCAATATCATGGATATATAAAAACACTATTCATCTATATTTGTGGAAATTAAAATCCTGCTGAGATATAAATAAACCATATACTTTGTGAATTTTTAATATAAAAAATCAGCTATTGATAAGATAATTCCTACACATATTTAAATAGAATACGATAATTCAAATATAAATGAGATGAGTTTAGTAATTATATTCCAGATAATTTAACTATATAAACTCATTAAAGACCCAATCTATGTTATTGATTAATATAAATTGAATAAAAATATGAGAAGAATAATAATTAACCAAAATATTAAAGAATATTACTTTGGTAAAAAACATTTACGAATGTTTTTCATCTTCACATTTAGATACTAAAATTTTATCTAACATTGATTAATCTAACCAAAATCTTGGTCCATCAAAACTGAAGCTCTAAAAGATACGACATTTAAATATAAATAATATATATGTTGAAAGTGGGTACCCTAGACCCAACTTGTATTGTACTTTTATTTCTGTTACATGTATTTAGTTTGTTTTTATACATTTTTTTATCTTACCATGATAGTGTAGATACCTCTGCATCCACTTTGTTTATGGTAATGTCCTAAGATTACCTATCGCATCAAATGGTTATAATAGGTCCCATGCTATAATGAGTATCTTGAGATGCCATGACAGTAATCTAAAAGTAACGTCCTATGGTCTAGTTACATCATTCTGAAAGGACATAGATGATGTGTGACCATCAGGTGGTGGGGGCTCATAAGCATTGAGACTTCTTCTCATGAAGTTCGCACTTGATGATCTCTAGCTATTGAGATAATGAGGACAGACCTGCTTAATAGGAACACCACATGTTTCTGGTGTCATTCTTCATTCATTTCTATGGATATGTGTAATGGTCCCTTGACCTAAGATCATTATCAATGAATGTCATTTAATTAGATACTTTGATATAAGGGAAACACCATGGCGACAAAGTTGGGGTGAGGATGTTTTTATTGGGTACATAACTAATGGAATGGAATTGATTGAATGATCGAGAAAGGATTTGTCGCTTCCGAGTTCAAGAAGAGATATCTTGGGCCAGGTTGATTAGGATAGTTTCACCTTCAATAAATCCATGGCCATGGTAGTTGAGGGTAACATTGTCCGGAAAAATAAACAAACAAAATAAATAAAATAAAAATGATGACACTAGTATGCATTCTGCTTTATTGAGATATCGATGACGAAGAGATTATATTACACGGACCCTGTTCGTAATAAGTCAGTCATTGCTTTGAATTTTCCTTATCTCTATCAGGGCCTTGATGGGTTGCTAGACCTCACTCTAGGTTGGTGATATTATTCAATGCTACTGAGATATGGTCATAGAGGGTCCCACACAATTGCGCCTTGAAAATCTCCCATATTATGGGAATAGGAATTTTGAACATGGTAGGCCCCACCAATGGGTTTGAGCACTATCCAAGTTCTATAGATCACCAAAGAATAAATAAATTCATTAATTATTCGAGTTTTGAACAATTCGTTGAATTTATTTTATTACATGTATTTTCATGTTATATAGTAAATACAAGTATTAATATTATTAGAATGGATATAAATATACGAGGTTCATTTAATATTAGCAGTAGTAATGAGTCGAGTTAAAGACTCAAATTTAACACATAATATATTTATATATTACAGGTATATGATAAATTGTAAATATTATTTATGGCATAAATTTTATTTTTCATAAATAATTATTTAAATCACTTATATAGCAGGCGTCTATTACATGAGGACAGGGAACCTACACCGTGAGTTTTAAACACTCCTTATATAAGTGAGAGAGAGGCTCCCCACTATCACTATTCATGTGTCAATATTCAGAGCTTCTCTCTCCTCCTGGAATCTAGAGAGAGAGTCTCTCAAGCAATGAAGGATCTTCAAGATCATCCATCTCATATTGAAGCTCCTCTCTTTACGATGATCATCACTGCACTAAAGGGAGTGTCGAAGATCCGCACTAGCACCTGGATCTTGACGAACAACGCGCGAGGAGATTCGCGAGGGGTGTGTGGATGATCTAGAGGGCTTCGACATCGGAGTCTTTGAGTAAATATTTCCGGAATCATGTGGAAGAATTGTACGCGTCAATTCTGAACAAGGTAAATGTTCAGATTATTTTTGTGCTCCTTATCAACCTTGCGAGATCCTCGGACCAAGCTGGGACAAGATCACCGAAGTTGACAATGTTATGTCACTCCGGTGAAGCAAAACTTTTAAAATTCCGGCCCACCGGCTTCTGCTGCGCAGTCCCGGAACCCAGCAGTTGGATCAGAGCGATCACAAGTTTTTTCAGAATCAACAAAATTAAAATTAATTAAATTTAATTGTGGAGTGTTAAAAATGTTCATTCGGATTCGACCACACATCGTCTTGATTTCGAATGATCAAGTTACGATCATTTGGAAATTTTAATCGGACCGACGTCGTCTTTTTTTCATTCATTTGTTGTTTATCTCAAATTGAGAATTAACATGAAATATTTTTTTAATAATATAAAATATAATAAAATATTTATTATAAAATATTTTATTATAAAATATTTTCCAAATAATGTGTTTGGATATTTTTTTAATAATAAACTAAGAAAGAAGAGGACCAAGACTTTGGGTCTTCTTGCTTTTAATATATAAAAAATTGGATGAAAAGGCCCAAAAATGGGGTCTTCTCCCTTTAATTAAAAAAGGGGGATGGCCATATTTGCCTAAAGTACAAATAGATTCAAAAAATAAATGGCAGACCCCAAAGGGGTCTTCTCTCACGTGGCGCATAGGAGGGAGGAAAACCCTAGAGCCTCCCCTCCCGGCCTCCCCTCTGCTGACCGGCCTACTGTGCCACGCTGGCCACCCGCCTTGCGCCGGCCTCCTCACCTCCACCACGTGCATGCCAGTCGCCCCGACCCCAGGCTGTGTCGGCCTCCTCGCCTCCACCCCATGTGCACCGACCGCCCCGACCCCAAGCCACGCCAACTTCATCCTCAGTGCCGGATAGGGACCGTCCGGCCACCCCGAGCCCTCGCCGACCTCCTCCTCCTATGTGCCGGACCAGTTCTGTCCGAATGCCCCGAGCCCAAGCCCACGCCGGACCGGAAAACCGCCTTGCCAGCTCGTCGGAACAACGGGATGCTGGCCATGTGGTTGGCCGACCTCTTTCCCAGCCTCCTTCCGTTCCCCTCGGACAACGCCGGGTGATGTAGCTGCTGCGTGAGTCGTTGGACGCCACCGTCACACCATGGTCATGTCGTAGTCAAGCCGGGGTAATTCCACAGTCACGCCGCGGCCACGCAGCGGTCACCCCGCAGTCATGCTGCAGTCACTCCGCAGTACCTTATACCAGCACGACATCCTGCAGTGGTATTTAGTCTTTCCAGACTCCTCTTCGGCTAGAGGTAACCTTGCATTAAATTAATTTTCATTAATTTTTTTAATTAAATTAATTGTAATTAATTTAAGGGTTTAAATTATTTTAATCTGAAATATTAATTTAATTTATGTTTAGAATTAAATTAATTTTTTAATAAATTTTTTGGAATTAAACATAAATTAAACAAATGGAACTGATAAAAATAAAGTATTATAATTTAATCAAATTCATTTAATTTATTAGAACACCCTCTCATTATTTAAATTTATTTAAATTTTTTTATTGCGCATTTACCCCGACTGGTCTTAAGTAAGTGAAAAACCTATGTATGTCTTGGATTTGTTTATTTATTTAATTATTTAATCAATGCGTGCGATGATTGTAATTTTTAATCAGATAAATGACAGTCTACGAATCGTCTTTTCATTCAAATATGTATAAGGGAATGCGCGTCCATTACACTAGTTTTATTTTTCACCCCAGACCTCCTCGCCTACGTGCAAGTATATTTGTAATTATACGGTGTTGATCCGAGAGGCAAAACCCACCATGTTGAGGTGGTAGTCCTGGCATGAGTTGGGGGCATTGCACTAGGGCCAACAACGACACGTGTCATGTATTTGACTCAGGTATGGATTCCCCTAGGTGATGATTGATCACTTATCGATCGATCATTATAGAATTCTCAAGACCAGTTGGAATGCATGATTTTCATTATGCATAGTTTATTATTTTATGCGTCTGCATGATTAGTACATGATCACATAGGATAGTAAACAAGATAAAATCCCTAAATTTGTGATGAATAATATTCTATTAAATGTTCAGTTGTGAGCGCGACAGCCCAGTCTGAACATAATAAATAGAAAAAGATTATATTCGTCAATTAGTATTAAAAAATCCATCAATGATATATTAAGTCAAAATGCTTTTCATTTCTCACATCTAAACATAACCAACTATTTGGGTGCTCATCAGCCTCAGTTGAGAGTGTCTCTTACTACCGGGGCGTTTCCATGAGAAAAATTGGTCGACTTAACTAAAGTGAGTAGTCAAGGATTAGCCTTAGCTAACTTACTATCACTTTATAGGAAAAAGGTTGAGGGAATGAATTTCAGATTCCAAATGGTGTGACTTCACTCAACAACACAAGGAACCACAAGAATAAGTGGTTGGCCAGCATAGAGCCTACCTTCAAACCCTCCAAGTATTGTCGTAGCCCTCTCTTGTAGACTACGAGGGAGGTTTTGAGGATCCCTGCCACTTGAATACTCAAGCGACAGAGTATTCCGAATCTAATAGTGAGGGATATTATGGTTCGTTAAAATAGTGGGAGACATTAAATGATATAATTATTTATTAATCCTAAAATGTCGAAAGGTAATCAAGACAAAGTACTAACTGCTAAATGTTTATCTGATGTAGATTCAAAATGGAAATCAACAACACGACAAGTACTTTATCACTACGATCGATCTTGGTTAAATAAAATATCCTAACAAGAAATAACTTATAGGAGTGGTACAGGCACTTACGCATAGTACTATGCCAAGAAAGGAAGTTATATTCGCTAGAATCCCCAATTTCTGGTGAGCCTCCTTAGGGAGAAAGCAAGAAGGAAAAATATAAATGGAGAACCCTTGTAGACGATGTGCTTTATGTACAATGCATAATGTTGTCTTCCATGTCCAACCATTTGCAAAAAATGCATGTGGGAGAGGACGCCTACAAGATGCTTTCACATCACCAAGAACTTTATGATGAGAGGGATAGGCAAGAAAGGTATGTGATATCAAGTGCTATTTATAAGTGCAGGTTAGCAAGAGAACACCAAGCCGGTCCTCACGTACTCAAGATGATTAGGTATATTGAGAGGCTTGAAGCCCTTGGGTTCAAACTGAACCAAGAACTAGTAGTGGATCTAATTCTTGCCTCTTTATCGTCATGATTTTTGACTTTCATTGTCAATTATAATATGAATGATATGACATAGTTTCTCCCAGATCTTTTGGCTTTAGTTTGCCAAGCTGATAAAGACATGAAAAACACCAATTAAACTGTCCTTATAGTGAACAAGAAAAAAAGGGGCAAGGCAATGGGGTCTAAGGCCATGTCAAGGCCAAAGACACCAGTGCATCATTCTGCAATGAATCCAAATATTTAAAGGCGATGTAATGAGTAGGAAGTTGTCTGCTTTGGATGTGGCAAGAAAGGCCACTGGAAGAAGAATTTCAAAGCTGGTAAGAAGAAGAAAGATGATGCTTCTACTTCAGGTATTTTTGTCATTTGATGAAATATATCATTATCTACAAGTTGGGTATTTGATTCGGAATGTGGTTCACACATTTTTATTCGTATACAGGAACCAAGTAGGTTCAAAAAATTTGTAAACGTTCAAGTGGATCTTCAAGCTGCAAATGGTGCATGTCAGGTGGCCATGGAAGTGGGAGATGATCACTTGACTTTACCAACTGGTTTGGTTCTTGTTTTAAACAATTGCTATTATGTACCTTCTGTTACCAGAAACATTATCTCCGTGTCACGTTTAGACACTATGGGTTTTTATTTCACGTTTGGAAATAAAAGTTGTCTCTTTTATAGGGATAACATATGTTATGGTATGGAACTTCTTAACAATGGTTTATATATGCTCGAACTAGAAAACTCAGTAATGGAAATCAATAAAAAAACAACCAACATGACTTAAATAATTCCCACCTATGGCACTTCAGTCATGGTCATGTAAACGAGAAGCGATTACGAAGATTTCATCAAGAAGTTTATCTAGACACGGTACAGTTAGAACCCTTAGATGTATGTCATGATTGTTTATAAGGAAAGATGACCAAAGACCCTTTCTCAGGAAAGGGAGAAAGAGCCAATGCAGTGCTGGAATTAATACATACCGATGTATGTGGTCCATTTACAATAGAGGCAATGGGTGGTTTTCTATACTTCATTACTTTTACTGATGATTATAGTAGGTTTGTCTATATCTATATAATGCAGTATACATCAGATTCCATTTGTTTCTTTTAGGAATACCAAAATGAAGTAGAAAACCTACTTGGTAAGAAGATAAATGCACTTCGCTCAGACCAAGGTGGAGAATATCTTAATCAAGCTTTCCTTGATCACTTGAAGGAGTTTGGGATAGTATCCCAACACACTCCTCCTTATAAACCACACTGGAATGGTGTTAGTGAAAGGAGGAATAAGATCATTATTGACATGTTCAGATCAAGGATGAGTCATATAACTCTTCAATTATCCTTTTGGGGATATGCCTTGCAGACAACAGCATATACCCTTAACCGAGTACCAACTAAAGCTGCAGATGGGATTTGATATCATTTGTGGAATGAAAAGAAACCCAATCCGACACATGCGTGTGGGGGTGCGAGGCATTTTTCAAGACAATTCCAAGTGAAAAATTATCATCCAAGAATCACTATTTTCATCTTTATAGGTTATCATAAGGAAACTAGAGGATAGTACCTATATAACCATTTAGATAGAAAAGTCATTGTGGCAAAGTATTCCACATTTCTAGAAAGGGATCCCATTTCTACTGGAAATAGTGTTAGCAAGATTGAATTTGATGAAGTTAATGCTCCAGATGCACAAGATTTGGTAGAGTAACAATCTACAAAAGAGAAAGTGGCAGAAGAAATTATTCTTGAGACACAGATACTGCATAGGTTTGTGCGAGAGGATAGAGAACCAGAGCGTTATGGTATTCTTGTCACCGTGTCAGATGACACAATATTCCTTGAGGATGATGAACCTTTAACTTACAAGGAAGTAGTATAAGGAAAAAAAGATGCTAAATGGAAAGAAGACATGAATTCTTAGATAGAGTCCATGTTCCAAAATCATGGATGGATTTTGGTAGACCCTCCAGCTATTGTAAATCCCATTGGATGCAAATGGGTATTCAAGAAGAATCTATACATGGATGGTAAGGTTAATACCTTTAAATCAAGACTGGTTGCAAAGGGTTTCAGACAACGTCAAAGAATTTACTATGATGAAACCATCTCACCATTGGCAATGCATAAATCCATCAGAATATTTCTTGAAATAGCAGCCTTTCATGATTATGAAATTTGGAAAATGGATTTCAAAACTTATTTTCTAAATGGGAAGTTGGTTGAAGACGTATATATGACTAAACCCAAAGGGTTTTTTATGTCAAATAATTCCAATAAAGTATGAAAGTTGCAGAGATCCATATATGGATTGAAGCAGGCATCAACATCATGGAATGTTCTCTTTGATGGTGCCATAAGAGATTTTCATTTTTTCAGAAATGACAGCAAGCCTTGTGTCTATTAAAAGGTTGAAGGGAATTCTCTCATTTTCCTAGTTTTATATGTTGACGAAATATTAATCATGGGAAAAGAGGTGAAAGTATTATAGTCTGTTAAGATTTGGTTAAATGAGTCCTTCTCCCTGAAAGAAATCGGTGAAGCATTATACATTATAGGGATTAAGATCTATCGAGATAGATCTCAAAGGATTCATAGACTAAGTCAATATACATATATTGAAAAGGTACTCAAAAGGTACAATATGGAACAATCTAAGATAGGATTGTTACCTGTGTTACATGGTGTAAATCTCTCCAAGAAAATGTGTCCACAAAAACTGGATTAGATTGACAGAATGAGTAGAGTCCCTTATTCTTTGGAAGTGGGTTCTATCTTGTATGCCATGCTATGTAATAGGTTTGATGATGCCTTTTCTTTAATCATGGTGGGTAAATATCAAGCCAATCCAAGAGAGATGCACTAGATAGATGTTAAAACTATCCTAAAGTACTTAAGGAGCACTGAGGATATGTTCCTGGTGTATGAAGGAGATTGGGAACTAGTTGTGAGGGGATACACTGATGCTAGTTTCCAGACAGATCATGATGTTATGAAATCACAGTCAAGCTACATCTTTTGCATGAATGGCGGTGCAGGGAGATGGAGAATCTCAAAGAAAGATGTGGCTGCTGATTCTACAGTAGAGACTGAATATATGGTAGCTTCCGATACAGCAAAGGAAGCAGTCTGGATACGTAGATTTATCTCAGACATTGGTGTTGTACCAAGCAGTGCCGACCCTATTGCAGTATGTTGTGATAATACTGCTGTAGTGGTACTTTCAAAGGAGCCCAGGTCTCACCCGAGGACAAAGCATATTCTTTGGAAGTTTCATCTCTAGAGGGATTTTACTCAAAGAGGTGAAGTGACAGTCAACAGAGTAGCAATAGAGGACAACGTGGTATAACCCCTGGCTAAACCCATTTCTCAGCAGAAGCATGATTCACATGTGAGAGCTAGTGGATTTCAACCTGTTATAATTTGGCTCTAGTGAAAGTTGGAGTGTTGAAAGTGGGTTTCCTAGACCCAAATTGTATTGTAATTTGATTACGATTATATGTATTCAGTTTGTTTATATACATGTTTTTATCTTTCCATGACAGTGTAGATACTTCTGTATCCACTTTGTTTATGGAAATTTCTTAATATTACAAATCGCATCAAATGGTTATGGCAGGTCCCAGGCTATAATGAGAACATTGGGATTCCATGAAAATAATCTTAATGTAATGTCCTATGGTCCAGTTACTTCATTCTGAAAGGAAACAGATGATGTGTGACCATCAGGTGCTGGGGGATCATAATAATTGAGACTTTTTCTCATGAAGTTAGCACTTGATGATCTCTAGCTATTGAGATTATGAGGACAGACCTGCTTAATAGGAGCACCACATCTTTCTGGTGTTATTGGTCATTTTTATCTATGGACATGTGTAATGGTCTCTTGACTTGAGATCATTGTCAATGAATGTCATTTAATTACGTACATTTGATATAAGGTGAAAACCATGGTGAAAATTTTAGGGTGAGGTAGTTTGTATTAGGTAAGTCATTAATGGAATGACATTGATTGAATGATCAAGAAAGGATTTTTCACTTTTGAGTTCAGGAAGAGATATCTCGGGCCCGGTTGATTTGGATGGTTACACCATCAATAAATCCATGTCCATGTTATTAGAAGGTATGATCATCCGGACAAATCAACAAACAAAATATAGTAAATAAATAATGATGACAGTAGTATGCATTATGCTTTATTGAGATATCGATGAAGAATAGATTATATTAAAAGGACCGTGTTCATAGGAAGGTAGTCATTGCTTTGACTTTTCTTTATGTCTATAGGGCCTCGATGGGTTGGTAGACCCTTATCTAGGTCGGTGATATTATTCATTACTGTTGGGATAAGGTCCTAGAGGGCCACACACAATAGCACCTTGTGAATCTGACCTATTCTGGGAATAAGAATTTAGAACATGGTGGGCCCCGCCAAAGGGTCCGAGCACTATCCAAGTTCTATGGATCACAAAAGAATAAATAAATTCATTAGTTATTAGAGTTTATAATAATTTGTTTAATTTATTTAAAACATGTATTTACCTGTTATATAGTAAATACTAGTATTATTCGAAGGGATTTAAATATCCTAGTTTCGTTTAATATTAGCAGGAGAAATGAGTCGAGGTAAAGACTAAAATTTATCACGTAATATATTCATATATTACAGGTAAGTTATAAATTGTAAATATTATTTATGGCATAAATTTTATTTGTTATAAATAACTATTTAAATCCCTTATATAAGGGGATTCTATTACACGGGGGCCGGGAACCTACACCATGTGTTTTAAACACTCCCTATATAAGTGAGAGAGAGGATCTCCCACTATCAATAATCATGTTTCAATATTGAGAGCTTCTCTCTCCTCCTGGAATATAGAAGATTGTCTCTCAAGAAAAGAAGGATCTTCAAGATCATCCATCTCAGATTTAATCTCCTCCCTTTGCGGTGATCATCGCTACACTGAAGTGAGTGTCGAAGATCCACGGTAGCATCTGGATATTGATGAACGACACATGAGTAGATTTGTGAGGCATGTGTGGATAATCTAGAGGGCTTTTACGTCAAAGTCTTCGATCAACGATCACAGAAGTCCTGTGGAAGAATTGCACATGTCAATTATAAACAAGGTAATTGTTCAGTTTAATTTTGTGCTCCTTATGTACCTTGTGATATCCTCGGACCATGCCGGGATAAGATCACTAGAGTTGACAGGGTTATGTCCCTCCGGTTAAGCAAAAATTTTAAAATCTCGGCCCACCGGCTTCCGCTGCGCAGTCCATAAACCCAAAATTAATTGCCTAGTATAATGAAATTCATGACTAAGTAATTTAAATTACATGATAATATTCATATGTGATTTTTTTAAGAAACTATATTTTCATTTAAAGGATTAATAGATATGGGATACTGAGTCTTATAGATCTAAGAAATCCCACGACATAAATTAAGAAAATATACTTTTATATATTTAAATACTACCAATGTTTTCAATGGATCTCTAAGAAAACATTCAAATTATTTCCATGATATTTATTTATATTATAATATGAAGATATATTCTATAAAAAACAACAAATACATGTCTTAGAAATCATGAGATAGTGATTTTTTATATACCAAAAATATTGTTAGAGATTGTGTGAAATTTAATGGAATAAACACATTGAATGTATGTATTATACCTCTATAGATGTTCTTGTAATTTATCGGGGTAGTTTAGTTGCGAAACTATTAGCTATATTAGGTCATCAAAACCATATAATTGGATTTTAGGCCATTGGGTATTTAGGATTCATAGGATATGTCTTTCGGGGTATGTAATGAAGGATATTCAGACTAATAGTATAATGTCCCACACATTTGATACGTATATTATTCATCTAAAATATATTAATATTTATTACATGACATAAGAAAAACAAGGAACAACTGTATAGGTTTAGTGTATTTGGAAACTGGGAAACAAAAAAAACAGGTTTATAAAACACATACATTGTCTCCCACTTACTCCTTCATAACTAGAACCATTTTTTACACATATTACATAACGTCATTATTCATATCCTAAGGAAAAATACATAAGAATTGGGGGATCCCAGATTCTCAGTAAGGCTAAATCAAGGGGTATAACATAAGAATAAGGGAATAAGAACCTGCAAATATCTTTTGAAACTTATATATTCTATTTCAAATATCATTATATTGTTTTATGGAATAAATCATAGTATTTAATTTAGAATAAAAGAACATATTCCATGTGACCATAAGAAAATAAAATAAACATTTTCATACATAGAATCATATAAAATAATTTCCATTTTTGTCAAGGATCATTTGTAAGACCATCATAGTAGACAAAGTCCTTTACTGAATCGGTTTTACTCCTCGTTCATTCCCTATATTAGTGAATCAAGTTCATTAATCATTCTACTCTTATCTGTCTAGTGAGACTTAAATATTTACCAAATGAATTAGAGGGAGATATAGGTCCACCTATAACTTAAGTAAATCCATACATATTCATGCCATATGAACATAAATTTTTCAATATATCAAAACCTATAAAAAGGACAATGGTTTCATAAACAACATTCTATTAAAACCAATTGCAAATAAATTGGTTTCACAAATATTTTTCGAAAATAAAAATAAAAAATCTAGAGAAATAATATTTACAATATCCACATATAATATTAATGAATTTTAACATATATGGAAATTAATTTTGATATATCATTTGAAAAGAATTATTTTGGAAAATATCTTCTCTTCTGTGAAAATTTTTTCTTCTAAAAAAATGTTGTTCAATTTTAAAATAAAACATTTTATTTGGAGAAACAATTCTCAATAATATAATGTAAGCCTCAAGGCATTAATATTATTATAAAGAAATAAAAATTTCTACATTCAATATATGTTAAAAAAACTATCCTCTCATACATTTTCCAGAAAAATATTTGAGTACCTTGTCATTATAAAGAAAAAAATCCATTTCAGACCATTTATTAAAAATTAAAACATTGGTAAAATTCAAATGAATAATTTTATAATAATAATAACAATAATTTAGAAAACATTTTTATGAATCATGGACACAGAAGATAAATATTACACTATAAATACATGAAAATAATCAATCCCAAATAATAATAAGCTTTGGAATTTAAACAATACATTAGGTTTGACTTTCTTCACATATATCTGAATCACTTGTATAATTTAATAAATATTGTTATTAAATTAATATAAAAATATAATCATGATTATGATATCATATATGATCCTCTAATATCATCTTATCACCCATTTGTTAATAATATCTGATATCACCTTTCTTTCGGGTGTTAATGCATTATTTTCCTGTGCATGTTTTATCCTATATATCCCAGTTCATATGAATATGTTAAAGGTACATATTTTACATAATTATATTAAGCTAATATATATCATATATATTCATTATAAACATTCATATAATTATTATTTTATGAGGAACATTGAAAATGAATTGCGTCACGTTGTGGAGACTGTAGGCCTTACGTACACACGTGGAATAACATCATTTCATTAATGATGAAATGGAAAATAAAGGGATGGTATATTAATTTAAATAATATGTATAATTCCATATATATATATATATATATTATTTCCATCATTATACCAATCAAAATAATGCGGCGTTGAAAAAAATTACACCACAACGTGAAGATAGTAAGTCGTAAATATGCAAGGGTAGTGCTTTTATTTTTAATAATATGGATAAACAATGGAATATAGTTTTTACATAATAATAATAACATAAAATAATATTGGTGATACTCTATTTATTAATCTTTAATGGAAACAACACATGAATATGAAGTACAAGAAGAAATAATCTTAAAAGAGTCGGTAAAGAAGACTACCTCTTCTTCGACAAAAATCCATTCGGTATCCTATTAGGGATTCTAGTGTTTTTATTTTGAGATGAAAATAGATATATAATTTGAATAGGTAGGTTTATATTGTAAATTGGTAGGTTATGGTCGATATTGAAGGCCTAATGTGATGTCAATAAGTGAGGATGTAAGATCCCTTTTATAAAGGAGGTTAGAGGTACTTTTGGAATTTTAAAACCAATTAATTTATAATAAATTAAATATAAATCAAAATACCTAAAAAATTATATGAATTACAATATAAATAGGGATAATATTTTAATTCCATAAAACAATAAATTTTAGCCAAAGTTTTTTATTACTTTGAACAGTATCAATTTGACTAACCGTTTTTATATAATATTAATTTTTTACTACGGTAACAACATCTCCAATATTAAAAGGTTGTAATTATTTACTTAGCTGATGTAAATTAGAAAATATAAAAAAAAATTATTTCATATTAAATAATTTTTTAATAATTTATATATTTTTTTAAGATTTTATTAGCTTAAAATTATTTAATAAAAATAATCCCGACAAAGTATCATTAGTGTCAATTTGGGAAATATTCATTACATGGACTTTTAAAAAATATCAAGAAAAGAAGATTACTTTGGAAAAAAATAATTTATTATATACCCAAGGGGAGGGGGTCATATAGAAAATTATTTTATCCCATTAATTATCTGTAATTTTATTTATTTTAATATTTTTAATAACATTTATTTGAGAGTCCCATTAATAAATAATTACCACCTCATCATTGAGTAATTATTTAATATACATATTTGTTAACTAAAAATTCATAAAAAATCGATGATTAATATAAATATTCTATATTTACCAAGATTACTTATAGTTGAATATATCATATAGGTATCCCTATATTAAAAATGATATATTAATTATATAATGATTGTGATATTGATAAATTTTTATTAAATAAGATATTATAAATATCATAATATAATTTAAGTGAATCAATAAGTAAAAAAATTAACGTATATCATGAAAATGTCTTTATTGATTTTGGGATGTACTTTTAAATTCATTCATAACATACCTATTCTCCAATGTGGACACATAAGGGATATTTAATGCCATGAAATTGACATTTTTTGAATTTCTTTCATTTAAATAGTATATTGGTCATCTTAATGCAAACATTCCCATTGACCAACTTAATTTAGATAATTATATGTTAATGGTGTAATTATATTCTTCAATTAATATTTTAACATGTTTTACATTCATTTTATAGTCATTATAATTTTATTTTAATCCTAAATTACCTAAATTACCTTTTACTGTGGTAACAAAATTTACAAAGGTTACTATTTATATGGGATGAAAATTAACAATATGTATTCATGAAATTCAGGCCATATAAATCCAAAATTTTCATCCATTTTTTCAAATATTTTAAACACAATGTTTTATAATACAATTTAAAATAAAATCAATAAACAACCTTGAAAAACAATTATTTCGAAAAAAAATACCTTTTTAAAAAAATTATTTTTTAATTAAATCATTTATTAAATTATTTTCAAAAACCATAATTGGGAAATTTTGAAAATAAAAATTAACTTATTACAAATTCAATATTATTGACAAAAAAAGTTGTACCTTTTATATTCATTAAAATAAAATACAGTTTTCAATAAAAAAAGTAACTTCATAATTTTTTAAAAATAAATTGTTTCAAAATATTATAGAAAAATAATTTTGTGATTATTTTGACATCATTATTTCAAAAAGTAAATAAATTTTGTTAAATAATTTTCTATAAATTATAAAAATTTATATTCACTCGTAAAAAAAAAATAAAATCATTTTTGATGACTTTTTTTGAAGAATCAACATATTTTAATAAAAATTGTTTGATTATTTTCAAACAACTTTTTAATACATTCATATTAATTTAGAAATTTATTTTTCTGTAATTAAATATTTACTCATATGTATTCCCTCTAATTTAACATCTATATTATAATGTTTATTTTATACTAATAGTGTCTTGCAGTTCGTTTAAACTCTCAGTTGCGTATAATACAAGATATTAGAGAAATAAATTTATTTAAAGAGAAATATTTCTTAATACTATCTAGGTGTTACATTCTATGTCGTTAAAACGAATTAACCCCAAAAATTCATCAGATGGATTTAAAAATATAAGGATACATTTCCCTCAACACATCCTTAGGTTCCCACATGGATACCTGAAATTGTTACATTCACCATAAAACATTAATGAAGCAAGTAGTCTTGTTTTTTAAAACATTCTCTTTATGATTAATAATCTAAATCATTTGTTCTTCATAAGAAATATCTTTCTCCAAGGGTATTCTTTTGATTTTTGTACATGTAAAGGATCGAGTTTGTTCTTTCTTTGGTGAGATACAAAGAACACGTCATGATATTGAGAGAGATTCAGTGGCATCTCTAGTTGATAATATACATTCCAAACATTATCCATAATTTCAAATGGGATAATGTAACAAAGTATTATCTTTCCCTTCATTCTAAATATCTTCACTATCTGCCATAGAGATATTCATATAAATACCTTGTCATACACTTCAAACTCTAAGTCATTTAGACGAACCCCAACTCTGAGATACTCTTATGTGAAGTTGAATAGTTCTAACCTTCTCTGTAATTCCCTTAACTTGATCATGTACTAATAGCTTTCATTCCCCAACTCCATTCCAGCATGTTGGAGTTATTCAGTTTTTACTATAGAGGGCCTCATATAGAGCCATCTAAATACTAGAGTGAAATATATTTTTGTATGAAAATTATATAAAGGTATATATTGATCCCAAACACCGTAGAGATCTATAAAGATATATCCCAACAAGGACACTAGAGTTTTAATTATCATCGAATACCAGACATATATCTAAGGATGATAAGTAGTTATAAAACATAACTATGGATCGAGATTCTACTAAAGGCTTCTCTATAAATTTTATATAAACCAAGTATCCCTATCAGATATAATGGGATGTTGTACCCCATGAAATCTCATGAATTCCTTAATATATATTCTAGAAATATGATATAGATGGAAGTATTCTATAATAGAAATTAAGTGTTCCTTCTTTGTGGTGCGATTTACTATAACCCATATAGAATTTCTTAAATTATATGAGTTGGGATGTCTAAGAACAATATCCATGGTAGGTTCTTCCCATTTGAATTCTGGTATTGTTAATGGGTATAACATCCCCTTATAATTCTATCTTGTATCGTTAACTTCTTAAAAAAACAAACCCAATGAATCATATTCTACAATTTCCTTTATCATACCATCTCACCAGAAAAATTCATTTAGGTCCTTTTACATCATTTTGATTTCTAGATAAGTAGAGAATGATAATCTACAAGCCTTATAAAATAGAAAATTATTTAATTATTTTATGGGAGGAAGAAAAATAAAATTCATGAATCTTATTATTCCATCATAATAAAGGATGAACTCAGGATCACTTATCACATTATTTTATAGATCTACATATCCCTTATACACATTTTTAATCTTCACTTATATAGATTTTTGAACGTTAATTAAAAAAATATATTATTTCCCCCTTCCATTAAAATTTCAAGATTCACACTTTTCATGTCCATGAATATGAGATATTTCATGATCCTCCTCATAGAATGGTTATCATGGTCCTTTAGACTCAATGTATCATCCACCTTGCTCAATTTCCTATGATGGTAATGTATTGAGCATTCATAATCCTTAATCAACTCCAACCATTTCCTTTGGAACATATTATACACCTTTTGAGTGGATATGTACTTTAAACAATTTTGATCAACATATATGTCACACCATTCTCAAAAAAGATAATGCCTCCATATTTTTTATTAAAAAATTACTACATATAATTACAAATCATTGGTTGGGTAATTTTTGTCATGTATTTTAAATTTTCGTGAGGCATAAGAGATCACTATATAATTTTTCATTAGAAAACATCCCACACCCGTCATGGCTCATCACTATAGATCACCAACCATTATCCACTATAGGGTAGTGTTAAAATAGGTAAACCTACTAACTTTCATTAAACTCCTTGAAATTCTCTTCACAATCATCCATCCATATGAAATTAACTCCTTTTTATTCGACTTTGTTATTGAATTTCATAATCATGGGAGATATTTCAAAAAACATAGACAATATCCATCCATCCCAGTAAAATTAAGACCAGAGTTACCATTTTTGGTCTAGGCCAACATTCAATAATTTTGATCTTGGATGGATGAACATATATCCCCTCTCTTGAGATTATTTTACCCAAAAATGAAGCTTGCTATTGCCAAAATTTACACATGAAAATTTTATCATCAAGATTATCCTTTTTATTTCTCTTCAGTGAAGTCCTCAAGTAATATTCATATTCATTCTATCCCTATGAATATACAATAATTTCATATA
Source organism: Viscum album (assembly GCA_963277665.1). Lineage (NCBI taxonomy): Eukaryota > Viridiplantae > Streptophyta > Magnoliopsida > Santalales > Viscaceae > Viscum > Viscum album. The sequence goes on along the minus strand of OY728131.1, from coordinate 1,528,398,612 downwards.
AAAATACCACCACAAAGTGATCAAGATAGTCTCTAAAGACTATTCATTTAATACAAGAAGACAATAGGGGAACTAGTAATACCAAATGGACTTACTAAAAATTCATAAAGTCCATACCTCATATTGATTTCCATCTTCTCTAAATCATCCTTAATGGCCCTTAATTTATGATATCAATAAGGATGACAAATCATAGAAAAGTATTTTTCTCCACATATTTGTTTAAATAGGCCATGAATACTATGGATACGATATTTTTTATTGATATTGATCATGTTATGTACAAAATAATCATTTCAGAGTCCCATTGATCCAAAATTATTCTTAAAAATAGAACACTTTCATCCAAAGGTGAAAAAATTGGTAGTTTGAATACCTTATCAGTAATTTCTTTGTCTTTCCTCTTCAATTGCTACCACTGAATTGGATATATTTTATAAGGAGTCTTTGACATATATATTGCACTAAAATGTGTTCTATTGAAAATTCAACTGTAAGATTCAGTGGAAGAAATATAATTTCATTATAAAGAAGTAAACATACACTAATAAAATATGTGTATCCTTAATAGTGAGTTTATCTCCAACCATCTATGGTATATTACATTCATTTATAAAAATTAATACATACAAAATAGAGGTAAATTCCCTTAGAATTTCATATTCATACTTATGTAGATAGATGACTATAGATTAATTTGGAATAAAAATGGTGAATTACATTACCCAACAGTTTATATTAATTATATAAAGATAAATCCAATCCATACCAAGAGTCATGTCAAATTAATCTAAAGGTAGGATCACATGATTTTACATAAGCACTTTCCCATAAATAGTAACGGAAGAAGAGTTGTAAACTTGTGATTTGACAATTAATCCATTATAAATTTTTACATCCAAATAAACATGTAATTTTTTATTTAATAAGAAATTACACTTAGTGTAACACCCCAATCTCCCATGTTATTATTCTCTTTAAATAATGAAATAGCTTGCGTTGTACGTAAAGTTGAGTTCTAAGACACCACAACCAATCAAACTAGCCGTTATGAATAGTAATACCCAGTTTTTAATATTTTATAAATTTTATTTTTGATAATGGATTTCATTTTTGGATTTAGAATATCAAAATTAGCTTAGGGTTATTTTTTGTTATTTTTCTAAAAAACATTAAATATTTTATAAATAGTGAGAAACACAGTTTTATTGTTTAAAACAAACTTTTATTTAAATTATTATTATTTTTATTTAATTTATTTTAAAGTAAAAATAGATACATAACACCAATATTAGTTCAATGTAAATAATTAGATTCATTTTATAATAATATTAGATGTATAAAATTTTATTGTTCTTTTAAATATTTTTTACCCACATTATATGCACATTTTAAAATTTGCGTAAAACAAAATTTTACCGCCTTTATGATTTAAATTTAAAAAATCTAAGAGACACAGTTGAAATCAATATGTAAAATGGTGTTCAATAATATGGATTGAATTTTTTTTGAATAGTTACTTTTGAATTATATTTACCACGGTTAAAAGTAAATTGTGTAATTAAAGGCAAAAATGATATTATAATTACCATAACACATGTACTAATTCTTTTAGAAAAGTTTATTTCGATCTAAATCAACCTTAGTAATAAAATGTGATCCTGTTTTATCCACATGGATTAGATTAGAGAATTTATTATAAATTTATTTAAAGAAGAGACAAAAGTGTAAAATTCAAAGTTTAATAGCTGAAACTTTTTTAATAAAGGGTTATACATAAGATAAATTCGACTATAAATATTCATTAGAATTATGAAAATATTTCCGAAATCATTTTATTTTATTTATAATTTTTGTACATCAATGTTTTAAAATTTTTTATGACACCATGATGATGTAGTAATTACATTATTTAAAAAAGATTAAAATAATATATATTATTAATATTAAGATAAATGAAAATTGAGACTTTTTATGCAATCCATCAATTTTCATGGTTAATATGACATGCTAGGGTTGATTGATATTTTTGTTTGAAGTGATAAAGTTATTATGACTCTCACAAAAACAAAATACTAAATAGAGTCAAAATTTTCCTAAATGAGTTTTTAAAACAAATACTATTTTATTAAATGATATAATATTTCAAATAATATAAGGATTGGAAAAAGGACATAGATAAGGTTATATATGTCAATAATGAAAAACCTGTGGTTCTCTTCACTTTTTATTTTATTTTTATAAACAATTTATTATAATAGTACAATAAGACATGGTAAAAGGTAAACTATTTAACTAAGAATTAAATCTAAAAGACAAAGTTAATATGGTGACCCAAACTTGTAGAAAACCTATTGGTTGAATTTTTTTCGACCAAACCCTACCTTAGCCTCAAAATAAATCCTTTGGAGACATTATATACTGAAAAATGACTTTATAATAAATTAATATTTCAATCTTTTCCTAAGGTTCCCCCACCTCTCTTATAAAAGGGCACTTACCCTTCTCTAAAATTCACACATCCAAATCATTTTGGATCATCCAACCTATAACACCCCGCCCCTACCTCATTGGCTTGAGAAGACGGTGAGGTCTACATGGCCTTAAGAGATGTTCCCAAGATGCCAAAGGCTGGAAATAAATGCTTAGGGCTTCAAGATCAAATTGGGGAATGATTTTCCCTTAGGACAAAACCAACCAAACCATCCATTAAACATCACTATATGATGCATGTCAATAAAACATTCCAGAATTAATTCCCAAAAGACAACCAAGTTGTACCACAATACAACCCAAAAAAATAAAAATAGACATGTGTACCCCACATCAGAGTACAAGCAGAAACCAAACAAGAAACACTATGATCCATGATACCACCACAGCTCCACACCATGCTCCAAACTCCAAGATCCAACAAGACATCAAAATACACCACTAAAGGAGGGACATTCCTTTCCATTTCCCATGTCACGGTACACAATATCTTCAAATACACAAATGTGCCAAAGTAGTGGGTGAGTACTAAAACACAGTAGGATTTCCCCAAATGACTTCCCTACACACGCCACTAGGATATAACGATTAGCACATTTATATAAAATAGTTTATATAAATTAAATCACAAGTACAACCATTTCCCTAATCCAAACATGCCCTTACCAAGCCATCACACCCAAAACAAGAAGGCAAGGGAAAGCCATCCAAACATGCCACATTCCATTTCATCATTCACACACTTGCACAACAATTTCCGACTTGCAAAGCAATGCACAACAAAAAAACAAAAAAACCAAATGGTGGAGCTTCCATCCAACCTATTCACCCATTCACACCTAGTGGTACTTCCCGTCCACATATCCTTTGATAGTGGCCCCTCCGTCCACTATCCGTACCCTTTTTTATTGGTACTTCTCACAACTTCCACAAAAAATTCCAATCAATCACAACCAAGAATATAACCCATCAAGGTCACAGCATCATGCAATCATCCAATTCCATTGCATGTCAATCCACATCAATAAATCACCCAATTTATTGAAAACCATTATCCATACCCAACAACAATTCAATAAAGAAACCTCTTTATTGAAAACCATTTCCTTCAATAATTTTCACAAATCAACCATATAATCCCATTTTAAAATCTCTATTTTAAAATCCACAATAACAGAATTTCACCATAAAACCCCCCTTTTCCCAAAAATCCCCAAATGGATTTCCAACCAACTTCGCACATCAAAACACAATTAATTTAAATCCAACCAAATTAATTGGAACTAAAACCACTAGCTCTAACCAAGTGGAGTTGAGAGGGAATCCACCCACCTTTAGGGTTCCCGAGGAATCGACCCACAAGCAACCAAACCTGAAATCAGGAGAACGCACCACTAAAACCTCTCTAGATCCCTTTCACTAACACTCACAAGCCTTAAAATAAAAATCAAGGGAACAAAAACCCTATATACACACACAACAGCTGTGGATATAGAAAACCACGAAAGAGAGGGATGTAGATCTAGAGTAAGACACAAGTTAATCAAGAGGAAAGACTTACCCAGGAGAAACCACCTTCAATCCGCCAAGAAACCCCTTTAAAATGCTTCTAAACATAGTGGTAGAGCCCCTCCAACCCTTGGGAACCAAAAATATTGAGTGAGGCTTGAGTGGGAGGATGTTTGGGAATGAATGAGGAAAGGCCAAGTGAGATACAGTTTTAAAACCCTATTTTTAAGTGGTTGCACGGTTAGCCCACATGGTTTGGAAAACTGTGCGCTAACCGTACAGACACTGCTGCCTCAAGAGAAAGGGTCTTCATGGTTGCCTTGCATGGTTTGGAAAACCGTGCACAGGCTGTGTGAATCCTACTATCTACCCCTGCATGGTTTCCTGGAGAATCTGCATGGTTTCCACTAAACGTGCTAAAACTGTGCTCCCTAAGAAAAGCCTCCAAACTCATTCAAACCCATTCTAAACTCTCCAAACTACTTCCTAACTCATCCCATGAACTATAAACACATAGAAATACATAAACAAAGCCCACATACCTCATACTGGGGGTACTACATTCTCCCCACCTTTGGTCTTTCCGTCCCCAGAATGTAGTGAACCCACCCTTTTTCGAAAGAGGTCGGGCCATTGCTCGACCATCTATTTCTCTCGCTCCTAAGTCCCCTCTTGAATCTGGACATGCTACCACAAGACACAAACTAAACGGATGCATTTACCATGAAAGGCTTTCTCTTTCCTATCCACAACCAGCATTGGAACATGCACCAACAATGCATCTGATTCTAGTTCAACAAGATATCATCGAATCACATGGTCACGATCCGGCAGATACTTTTTCAACTGTGAAACATGAAACAAATTTTTCACCGCACTGAACCTAGGTGGAAAATACAATGATAAGACACCTCTCCAATCCTATCAAGAATCTCAAAAGGCCCAATTTACCTTGGAGATAACTTTCCCTACTTCCCAAACTGATGATGTCCCAACCTAGGAGAGATCCTCAAGAAGACATGATCACTCACCTCAAACGATAACGACCATCGAAAATGATCCGAATACAATTTATGAAAACTCTGAGCAGTCTCCATTCTCTTCCTGATCAACTTGATCTTATCTGTAGTATCCTTGACAAGGCTCAGTCCAACTATCGAGTACTCACCAGTTTCCACCCAACATAGTGGATAACTACACGGCCACCCATACAACGCTTCAAATAGAGCCATATGTATAGATTCCTGATAACTATTATTGTATGAGAACTCAACCAATGAAAAGTTCTCCTCCCACGAGCCACAAAAATCCATGACACAAGCCCACAACATGTCCTATATTGTTTGTATCATCCTCTTAGATTGACCATCCGTCTGAGGGTTATACGTTGTGCTCATAGTCAATTGTGTCCCAAGGGCTTACTGTAAGGATTTCTAGAAACTAGATGTAAACCTCGGATCTCTATCTAATACAGCTGAGACTGGAACACCATGCCTCTTTACCACCTCCCAGATATAGATTTTGGACAGATCCTCTCCACCGTATGAGATTCATGAATCGGGATGAAATGGGCCGACTTCGTTAGCCGATCGACTATCACCCAAATGGCATCGTACTTTCGGACCGTTCTTGGGAGACCGATGAAAATATAAATTTCTATTTGATCTCAGTTCCAAATAGGGATTGGTAAAGACTACATCATTCTTGTTGGACTCTGATGCTCCTCCTTGACCTACTGATAAGTCAAGAATCTCAAAACAAACTCATCCACTATCCTTTTCATACCAGCCCACCAAAATTGTGCTTTTAATGCTTTATACATTCTCTGAATTCTAGGATGAACAACCCACTTAGAATGATGATATTCCCTGAGAAGATCCTCCTAACAAGAAACTGGTACAACCATCCAATTCTGAAAACACAAAACTGAATCTCCATTCAGTTTCCAACCCTCAAGGATATCCACACCATTGAGTCTCGACCCCATGGTCACACACTCATGATCAGATATATATGCATCTTTAACCAGGCCAACCATGTTAGGAGTCAAAAAACCCGAAAAAAGGACCACTCTATCACCCTGGTCATCACATTCCTACTGTATATCAGCTATAACTGACATCAACTACCACTGGTTCAATGCCTGTTTCACCATCCGAGCATATGATTTGATACTCAATGCATCTGCCACCAAATTTTCATTACCTGATGTGTACATTAATTCAAAATCAAAAATCTGGAGATATTCCATCTATCTCCTTTACCTAAAATTCAAATCCATTTGTGAGAAAATGTGTTTCAAGATCTTATGATATGTATATACCATGACTTTCTCACCGATGTGATAATGAAGCCACACTTTCAAGGCACGGACCACTGATTCCAATTCCAAATCATGGGTTGGGTAGTTCATCTCATGCACTCTCAACTTTAATGAGCCATATTCATCCACATGATTCCCTTAAATGAGAACGCACCCCAACCCTGATCCCGATGCATCACAATACACCACGTACCCTTTTCCTAGCTCTGGAAAAACCATTATTGGTGCTGATGTATGGCAACCCTTGAACTCTTCGAAACCCTACTAACACTATTCATTCCACTGGAATAAGACATTATTTCTTGTCAAAGCTGTCATAGGAGAATCCAAACGTAAAAAATCACGAATGAAATGTCGATAATACCTAGCTAGACTGAGGAATATCTGTACCTAAAACACATTCTATGTCGTTTTCCACAAGATAACAGCCTCTACCTTTTCTAGATCCACTGAAATACCTATTTTAGAAATCACATGGCCAAGAAAACGAACTTCATGTATCCAAATGTCACTCTTTGACAATTTTTCACACAACCGCAGATCCCTCAAGATCCCCAGAGCTGTCACCAAGTGCTGCCCATGCTCCACCCTTGTCTTTGAATACACTAGAATATCATCTATAAACACCACCACAAATGAATCCAGATATCTTTAAAATATCCGATTCATCAATGCCATGTACACTGCTGGCTAATTCATTAGACCGAAGGCCATAACCACATATTCATAATGGCCATATCTACTTCTGAAAGCTGTTTTAGAAATATAATCCTTCCTCACCTATAATTGATTATATCTTGATCTCAGGTCGATCTTGGGGAACCACAGGGCTCCACTCAACAAGTTGAAGAAATCATCAATCCGTGGAAGAGGATATCTGTTCTTTATCATAACTTGGTTAAGTCTACAAAAATTAACATAGAGCCTCAATTTTCCATCCACATTTTTCACAAACAACACCAGTGCTTCCTAGAGGGACGTGTTAGGATGGATAAACCCTTTGTTTTCTAACTCTTCCAACTAGACTTTCAATTCCCTCAATTCAGTAGGTGCTATCCGGTAAGATGGAAGTGAGATAGGACTGGTCCCCATAAGGAGATATATCATAAAATACACTTCTCCTAAGTGAGTTAACCGTGATAATTCAACAACAAAAACATCCACAAACTGATCCACCACTACTGGAAGAACACTCTTCTCAACACCCATTACCGATTCCAACAACAATACCGCCAACTGATACGATAACATTCCTACTGCTGGTGCCAACAAACCAATTGTAGCCTTCCTATCATTCTTTTCTCATATAAAGCGATGTCTAACGCCATCATGTGTCGTAAAAGCCACTGTTCGAGCAGTGCAATTGATGTGGGAATTTAAATCCTCCATCCAATCCATTCCCAGGATTACATCATACCCATCCATCTCAAGCTCTAATAAATTCTAGGTTATCTCAACCTTACCCACAATAATACTACATGCTCTACACAAGAAGGCTCGACACTCTCTTCGACCCAAAGGAGTTTGTTTTTTCAAAACTGAAGGCATAATTTCTACCCTTAATCCCAGCATCTCAACCATATGTACAACAATGAAATGTTGTGAAGCACCTGTATCAAACAACACTTGCATCAAGGTAGAAATTAAATGAATAGTACCTCGCACTGTGGATGGTCCTCACTAATCATCCACCTCAAATTGATCAGTTACGAACAAAACCTTTTTTTCCACACTCTGCTCTTTATTGCTTTTCTAAGGCATCGTGGTATTACAAGATTCACCATGACCCACTTTACTCTGCTGATGAGGGGTATACAGATGTCCCCATCCCGTCAAAGCATACGATGTCTGCGATCCCTGAGGAGTGTCACACACACTTGACCACGGAGCATTCTGAAAATAACGCTGCAGATGCCCCATCATCTTACACTTATGAAATGATTGAGGTTATTTCATACAATCCAGCTTGATGTGGCTCATAGAACCACACTAAAAACATCCAGACTTACTCTGGGGATTTGGAGGAAGATTCAACAATCCTGTCATCGGATTATATTCCATATTCACGCCCTGGGAATAAGTGTCCCTCTTTCTATTAAACCCAACGTTAGAGTTCCCAATATTATCCATGGGTACCACCATGCATCCTCTGTCCAGGGCGCCCAATAGATTCTACTAAGCCACCGAGTCTCTATTCACCATTTCTGTGTAATCAACTATACACAACACCGCTATCTTGGAACTAATTTCTTGCCTCAAACCGGCTTCAAAGATTCGAGCATTCAACAATGTACTACCATCCACCTCGGGTGTAAACCACACTATATTTATAAACATATCTTCATACTCTATCACAGACATAAGCTCTTACTTAAAACTGAAGAAATCAGTCATACTTTTAATTGTGAACGTATGTCGGTAGAATTTTTTATTAAACAATTCCTAAAATCCTTCCCACATCACACCCTGGTTTGTCCCCGCTTGGACTACCAACTCCCACCAATGAGGGTCATGATCTTCCAAAATATATGTGGCCAAATTCACTTTCAACTCTAATGATGTTCCCAAGAACTCAAGGATCTTGTTCATTCTATTCAACCATTATTCTTCCCTCTCTGGATCTGAATCACCCCTGATGATTGGTGGATTTTTCTTTTAAAATTGAACCTCATGATCCACATGCCTTGGTTCATCCATTTTATTTCCACTTTCCATAGCTTGGAAATCCTTCACTATGCTTTGCACTAGCTGCTGGTTCACCTGGGGTTCAGGTGCTACCACATTCTCAGCAGCCTCCTCCGGTTGGTCTCTACAACGCCTACTCGGTGTGATTTCTATCAATAGAAAACAAACAACCACAATTCTCACATCCGTAGACCTCACTAATTCCCCTTTCTAATCACATTACCCGACACTATCACATAAGGCTTTCCAAAAGTTCACATTTTCCATGTTTCACCATTTTAAAAACCAAACCATTATCAAAATAAAAATTTAATGATATTAAAAATTTCCCACATTTGTATCACACCATAAATAATTATACCCCAATGAAATATTAATCCTATAGGGAAGTCATTTATACCTTATATTCCATGAACTTCTCATTGGATACACCCAAAACAATGAGATTTACAGTGCCTATAAGTGTCTTTGAAACACTTATGTACCCAACTACCTGAAAACATGAATTTCAGCATAAGAGGGTTAGTTACATCCTTTTATGCTATAAATTCCATGTTCTGACATTCCAACTCCTTACTATCCTCCCCACTCAAGGAATATACCACAACAAATGTCAACTCCAAATCAATGGCACAAATGTGACCGAACAACTTCTCTCACTTGAATGTTATGGACCAAACGAACTGATACCACTTGTAAGACCCCATCCCTACCTCATTTTCATGAGGAGGCGGTGAGGGATATTTGACCTTAATTGATTTTCCCATGATGCCAAAGTATGGAAATAAATGTCGAGGGATTCAAGATCAAATTTGGGAATGATTTTCCCTTAACACAAAACCAACAAAACCATCCATTAACCATCACTATATGATTCATGTCAATAAATCATTCAACCATGAAATACCAAAAGACAACCAATTTGTACCACAGTACAACCCAAAAAAAATACAACCAGGCATGTATACCCCACATCAGAGTACAACAGGAAACCAAACAACAAACACTACGAGCCATGATACCACCACAGCTTCACACCAATCTCCAAGCTCCAAGCTCCACCAAGACATCACAATGAACACATAATGGAGGGAGATGCATTACCTTTGCCCATGTCACGATACAAAACATCTGCAAAGACACAAACGTTCCAAATAAGGGGGTGAGTACTAAAACTCAGTAGGATTTCACCAAACTACTTCCCTACACACGCCACTAGGATAAAACCGTTAGCACATTTATATAAAATATTTTATATATAAATTAAATAACAAGTGAAACCATTTCAATAAGCCAAACATTCCCTAACGAAGACATCACACCCAATCCATGAAACCAAGGGAATGCCAACCAAACATTCCACAAGCCATTTCATCATTCACCACTAGCACAATAATTTCCAACATGAAAATCAATGAACAAAAAACAACCAAAACAACCAAATGGCTGAGCTTCCATCCAACCCGTTCACCCATTCACACATAGTGGCACTTCTTTTCCACTTATCCTTTGATGGTGGCCCTTCCATCCACTATCCATAACTTTTTTATAGTGGTATTCCTCATCACTTCCACAAAACATTCCAATAAATCAAAACCATTCATATAACCCATCAAGGTCACAACATCATGCAATAAACCATTTCCATTGCATATCAATAAACTTCAATAAATCAACCATTTATTGGAAACCATTTTCCATACCAAAAAACAATTCAATAAAACAACCTCTTTATTGAAAACCATTTCCATCAACCATTTTCACAAATCAACCATATCAACCCATTTTAAAATCTCCATTTTAAAATACACAACAATAGCATTTCACCATAAAACCCCTTTTCAATAAAAATCCCCAAATGGATTCCCAACCAACATCACACATAAAAAAACAATTAATTTCATGCCATCCAAATTAATTGTAACCAAAACCACTAGCTCTAACCAAGTGGAGTTGAGAGTTAATCCACCCACCTTTAGGGTTCCCAAGGAATCAACCCACAAGAAAACTCATCTCAAATATGGAGAATGCACCACTAAAACCACTCTAGACCCATTTCCCTAACATTCACAAGCCTTATAATCAACATCCAAGGAAACCAAACCCCTAGATCTACACACAACATGTGTAGATCTAGAAAACCATGAAAGAGAGATATATAGATCTAGCGGAAAACAAAAGGGAATCAAGAGGAGAGACTTACCCGAGGAAACAACCTTCAATCCGCCAAGAAACCCCTTCAAAATGCTTCCAAACTGAGTCAGAGAGCACCTCCAACCATTAAGAACAAAAAATCTCAAGTGAGGATCGAGAGAGAGGATGTTTGGAGTGGAATGACGCAAGCCCGAGTGCGCCTGGGTTTTAAAACCCTATTTTTTATGTGGCCGCACGGTTAGCCCACATGGTATGTAAAAATGTGTGCTAATCGTGCGCACACTACTGCCTCAAGAGCAAGGGTCCGCATGGTTTCCTCGCACGGTTTGGAAAACCATGCGCAGGCCCTGTGAAGCCTACTATCTCCCCCTACACGGTTTCTTAGAGAATTCGCACGGTTTCCACTATTCGTGCTCAAACCATGCTCCCTATGAAAAGCCTCTAAACTCATTCAAAACCATTCAAAAACTCTCTCAACCTCTTCCCAACTCATCCCATGCACTTTAAACACATAAAAATGCATAAACCATGCCCATATACCTTAAACTAGGGGTAATACACAACCACTACTCAAATATCCTCCCATCTACCCTAACTTTAACATAGAGGCCTTACATTGATCATAAATCTAACCTCAAGAGCCCTATTAATCAGATTACAATGAAGCACCATAAGAAGAGATAATTATTTCATAACATCTTTCAAGTTATTTTCATCTTCCACTTCCTATTACATTGTTGTTTCTATTCTAAAATGAAAACTCCAGTACCTTATATGTACATAGATTTTATATTAAATAGGGTACAACAATATTCATTATTTTATCCATCCTATGAATGAAAAATTCACTATAAGTATGTACGTACATTTTACCGTCTCTATGTCATGATGTAGTTTGGTACTCAACAAATCATTATTGGAATGGGTATAATAATGAGTATAATTGATGTAAATAATAAATATAACATGTCAATAAATCTTTATATATAATATACAATCCAATTACAAACGATTTCACCAAAAATCGAATGATATTGTTGCTCATGCGTACGTACGGCTTACCATCTCCATGACACAATGAGATTTTATTACCTACAGTAACCATTCAAGAATACAATTGATTTTATGATAAAAAATAATGTTTAAATACTTAGTATCATTCTGAATATGAATCAAATACATCCTATACATAACAAACATTACTTACCTAACAAAACGTATAATGGAAAATGAATTAGATAACACTCAAAATAATGATACTACTGAAATATTATTAACAAATTAATAATAGAGGATCATGTATGATACCATATTTATGTATGTGGATTCTTGTATAATATAATAAAAATGATATAAATAGTATACAGTATGTTAACCTACCCTCTACTAAGGAAAAGATCATGGTATGGGTTAATTTCACAATCGCTTTATTATCTGAGGTTGTTTATACATAAGTATCTACTAGGACCTATTTATCATGCACATCCGTGTTTCATAAAAATATTTTTCAAAACATCTTTATTATTTACTTGACTATGGGTTAAATTCATTTATATCGTCATTTTACTTTCTATAAAATGTTTTGAAGGAATCTTTCCATCGCTTTCCAAAGAAGGTAATTTAAGGCCATTTAGTAAATTTAAAAAATGATTTTTTTAAACTTATACAGTGGGTGCAACTATTTTCCACCATTATAACACCTTCAAAGATTCCCATACAAGCTTATAAGAATATTTGGAAGCTAAATGTCTTATTTTATAATTACGTTACTTTTAAATGATTTCAATATAAAAATAGATATTTCTCTCAAATAGTTTTGATTTCATCTATGTCATAATCCTTTGTTGGATATTATGATTTTTTAGTTGATTTATTATGATACAATATACTATATTGTATTGAAGGTTTTGTGATATGTTTGACTATGGATGTGCTATTTTTATACCATTCATTGTTTATGGTTAAATTATTATCATTTCTTATGCTAGTTTGGTTATGAATGTTTATGTTATGTTTCAACCTTTTCAAATGTGGAATGCATGAGACTTAGTAAGTGATGGGTGAAGCCCTCTATAGATCCTCGATGTATCAATAGGTCCCACGAGACAATCTACTGTTTTGGAATAAGGACATGACAAAGCCATATTATTAGTCTTGGCACAAGGCCTTGATTATGTGGTTATGATGTCCAACATTATACATTTCATCATTATGAAATTAGCAAGTGATATTGCATGTGATTATTCAACTAGTAGAATATCCATGTGAATAATTAAATGGAATTATTTTATTTATCTATTCCATATTATGCTGAATTTTATGTTTAAATTTTCTGTGTTTTAGTCTTATACATTGCCTAAAATGTTTTTGCTTATTTTTGATAGTTTCTGCTATATATTTATCCTAACTAAAAATATGAGCTCACCCCTTTCTTATGTTTTCTTTTCCCAGGATGTGAAGAATTATATTATGATTGAACTGAAAGGATGATCTATGGGATATAAGTGTTTTTAAAGGGGAGAAAATGTTGTTTTTTATTTCATTATGTAATGTAAAACTTTTTTATGTAGCTAGTACTTTCAAGGATACTAATCTAATCGTTATTTTGAGACTTTATCTCTTGTGATCATGCCTATGTTATGTAATAATGCACCGAATATGGGTAACTAGGGTCTATGAATTACAATTTGTATCATAAGAAGTTTAGTACAAACCTTGTAAACTAGATTGAAGACAAACTCTGATTAGATAACATTACCCAATGATAGACTTTTAGGATTAGAATAGAATAAAATTTTAAAATTTTGGTAATGTATAGATTTTTTTAATTTTCTAAGAAATACATCCTTTTCAGGATATGAGATGGTAAAGGTGGCTCTGGCACATATGTATCTAGGGGTAAAACCCAAAAACACCGCTTTGATCTAGATTCGAATGGGAACTGGTGCATGACAATGAGCATTGATGCACTCTTGATTACGATTCTCCTATGGGATATGCTTAGGATAGTTCACATTTTCTTTACAAACCACTATGATAGATTTATGAGTAAATAATTCCTCAAAGAAATTTTTTTTTATGATTATGGATTATAAGCACAAACTGTTCAATTTATGTTAGGTATTTTACAAGTTTGGAATTATTCATTGCGATTAATAAATTAACCAACATTATTCCATTTTTTATAATTGGTGCCTATTGGAAGGAATACAAACTATATCAAAGAAAACAATCCATGTCGGGGTCTCCCTCTTACATAAGATATTTATAGTGGAGATGGTGATGCAACTGGTGCTGAACAACTACTAACCATACTGGGACAACTCACTCAGGTTATGAATGATACCCCTACATAAATAGAGCACCCTGATCCATAATGCATAGGATCAATGTTAGACATCTTCATGACGAAATAACCACCAACATTCAATGGTACTAAAAATCCATTTGTAGCTGAAAAATGGATATGTTCTATAGAGAAAATATTTCAGGCATTCGGGATTATTGAAAGGGAAAAAGTTTTTGTGGAATTTTATCGCCTCACAGGAGATGAAGATCAATGGAAGTCATTAATTCAAAACATAATGGACAATGAAGAAGTATAAAATATGGATTAGATGGATTTTAAAGATATTTTCATAGACAAATACATACCTTGTGATCATTTAGAGGATATGGAAAATAAATTTCTGGGTCTGCAGAAAAAGTGGGATGAGAAGGTCACAAAGTATGATGCTAGCTTTACATGGTTAGAAAAGAATTCTGTAGATTGTATACATAAATCAAGGATTAAAATTTATCAATTAATTGATGGGTTGGAACCATTTCTCCATCGAGCATTAGTCTCACAATCCTTCTTGTCGTATGAAGATATTGTCTCATGTTCTATCGATACAGAAAAATAATTCTCTATGTCTTATGAATTTATAGAAAAGATGGAGAAGAACAGATCTGATGAACACTATGGAAATGGAAATAAGGGGGATAAGGGAAAAGTTGAATTTTAACCCTGTAAAAAATGTGGGAAGAAATACCCTGGTACCTTACCAAAGGGAATTAGAGTTTCTTATGAGTGTGGTGAAAAGGGAACCATGCACGTGATTGCAATGGAAAGAAAGATGTTGTCAACATTGAATGCTAAAATTGTAGATAAATGGGGAGTTATGAAAATCAATGTCTTATATGCCAAGGAAAATTACCTCAAAAAAGGACAAGGGAGCCAGGCCAAGCATATGTGATCACTACTTCTGAGGTTGACGCTCTTAATGTCATGGTGGATGATACTTTAATCATTTCCTAAAATTAATCCAAGACTTTATTTGATTATGGATCATCGCATTCATTCATATATTCCAATTTTTTCATGAAAATTAGATATTTCCAATTTTATATAACATAGGAGTTTTTAGTCAAAACTCTTAAGGGAAGTATCATTGAAATAATGTTTTGTAAATCATTTACCATTATGGTATGTAAATGTGATTTATTTTTGGATCTTATTGTTATACCCATGATGGAATTTGATATAATCCTCAGTATGGATTGGCTTTCGAACCATGATGTGAAAATTTATTGTAAGAAGAAGTAGGTTACATTTTTTGATGATGATAAGGAATGCCTTATATTTAGAGCAGAAATGTCACCATCTGATTCTTATCTAAATACACTCCCATTATCTCTAAAATATTCTCTTATTGTGGGGGAAGGGAGTGAAATATCTATGGGTGATGAAATTAATGTTCAAATATAGGATGTACCAATTTATTGTGAATATGATTTTGTGTTTCTAGAGGATTTACCTGGACATCCTCTAGAACAAGAAATTGAGTTTTCTAATGACTTAATTTCCGGTTCAAAGCCCATATCGAAGACCCCTTATAGAATGGCCACTGGGGAATTAGTGGAACTAAAGAAACAACTATAGGAATTGAGTAAGAAATTATTTATTTTACCTAGTTTTTTTATATGGGGAGCCCCTATTATTTTCATTAATAAGAATGATGGATCTATGTGGTTGTGAATTGACTACACAGAGATCACTGCTATTACAATAAAGAAAAAGTATCCCCTAGATTGCATTGATTATTTATTTATTCAACATTGTATATCTCAATAGTTTTCAATGAATGACATTCAATCTGGATATCATTAGTTGTCTATGAAGAAGGAATACATTCCAAAGATAGAATTTCATACAAGGTATAGGCAATACAAGTTTACAGAAATTCCTTTTGGACTCACTAATGCACCATCAGTTTTCATGGATTTAATGAATAATGTTTTCAAGGAATATCATTACGAATTTGCAGTATAATTTATTAATGATATCTTTGTATACTCCAAAAGCTACAAAGATCATAAGAATCACTTGTACACTATTCTAAAGACTCTTATGAGAAATAAATTATATGGGAAGTCTAGCGAGTGATAATTCTAGTTTCAGGATATTTATCTTTTGCGTAATATTGTGTCTATGGATTGAATCTCTATTGATCCATCAAAGAAAAATGCAGTACAAGAATGGCCGGCACCAAAAATTATAACTGAGGTATGCCGTTTTATTTTGTTAGTAGGTTACTATTGACGTTTCATCCATAATTTTTCCTGATTGGGTAACCCATTAACCATGATTACACGTAAAAGTGTAAAATTTGTTTGGACAAAAGAGTGTGAAGATAGATTTGATGAACTAATGACAAGATTAGTCAATACTCCTATCATGACTCTAGCATCGGGAAATGATGGGTTTGTTATTTATAGTTATGCATCAAATAAAGGAACTGGTTGTGTCCGTATGCAGAATGATAGGGTTATTGCATATACCTCACAACAACAAAAAATTCATGAACAAAACTATCTTAATCATGATCTTGAGTTAGAAGTTGTAATCATTGATTTGAGAATATGGAGACACTATCACTAAGCTAAAAAATGTGTTATATATACTAATCACTAGAGATTGAAGTATATTTTCTCATTGAAAGAACTCAACCTGAGGAAAAGACGATGTCTTGAACTACTGAATGATTATGATTTCATAATACACTACCACTCGTTGAAGGAAAATAAGGTGGTTGATGCTTTGAGAAGAAAGGATCATGGAGTTCTAAACAAGATTAGAGTTGAAAGGGACCCTATATTCATGACTCTAGTAAATATGGATATGTGAATACTCATGGAAGGTGAAAAATCTCTAATTTTTCAAATTCTTTCCAAACCATCTTTACTATAACGGATAAAACGTTCTTAGACTGATGATGAGGAGTTTCAAAATAAAATAAAAGTTGTGGATGATGGGAGATTGATTGACCTCGTATATGAAGATGGAATTTTGAAATTTGGGAAGAGACTTTGTGTTCCTGATATACCTGATCTAAAAATTTAATTGTTGGATGATGCTCATAGATCCAATTTCATTATACACTTTTGTAACACTAATATGTATTGTGATTTGAGGGATCATTTTTGGAAGGACAACATGAAGATGGAGATTGGTAATTATGTGTCAAGATGTATGGTTTTTCAATAGGGGAAGACTGTAATACTACATCCTAGAGGAGTCATGCAACCTCTTCCCATACTAGAGTGGAAATGGGATGCTATTATGAGGGAATTTTTCATGGGGATACGAAAGACTTCTAGAAGGAATGTTGCAATATTGGTCATTGTTGATCATCTTACCATGTCAGCACATTTTCTTACTATAAGAAAATATTTACAACTTGAACATTTAGAAAGAATATATATTAAAGAAATTGTAAGACTTCATGGTGTACCCCTATAGATTGTTTCTAATCGTGATCCCTATTTTACATCCTGATTCTGGAAAATTCTTCAGAAGGACCCGGATACTGAACATTGTTTGAGCACCGCCTACCACCCTCAAACTGATGGAAAATTAGAATGGACTATTCAAATCTCAGAAGACATGTTTAGATATTTCTCACTTAACTATCAAGGTATCTGGGATCAGTATTTACCTTTGGTAGAATTTTCCTATGAAAACAACTTTCATTCAAGCATTCATATGGCACAATATGAAGCATTATATGGAAATTGATGTCACAAAACAACATGTTGGGATGATGTTGGAGAATGAAAACTCGTAGGCCCAGAACATGTTTATGAAGAAATGGAAAAGGTGAAGATTATCCAAACCCACTTCAAAGTAGCTCAAAGTAGGTAAATGAGATATGATTATAACTGAATGATGGATTTAGAATTTCAAGTAGGTGATCATGTTTTCATAAAGGCATCTCCATGGAAGGGTACTAAACGATTCATTAAGAATGGAAAATTAAGTCCCAGGTACATCGGACCATTCAAAATTCTTGAACAAATTGGAGTTATAGCTTACCGTTTGGCAATGCTTCCAAGTCTCTCCAAAGTTCATGACATGTTCCATGTATCACTGTTGTGAAAATACAAGCCCTAACCAACACACTTACTCGCCTATGAAGAAATTGAACTGGAACCTAATTTTTATTATTGTGAAGAGCCTATTACGAATCTTTATTGAAGACAATAGGTTTTGCGAAAAATAATGGCTTGTCTTGTGGATGTTCTATGGAGAAACCATAAAAAGGAAGAGGCAACATGTGAACATGAGGAAATTATGATAATGAACTACCTGAATCATTTTATGCTGTAATATTACAAAAATTTTGAGGATGAAATTTTTCGAAGCAGTAAAGAATGTAACACCCCAAGCTTCCACGATACGCTTCTCTTTAAATAATGCAATAGCTTGCGTTTTACACAACTTCAAGTTATAGCACACCACGACCAATCAAACTAGCCGTTATGAATAGTAGTGACCACTTTTTGAAATTTTATAAATTTTATTTTTCAAAATGGACTTCATTTTTGGATTCAGAATATCAAAATTAGCTTAGGGTTAGTTTTTGTAATTTTTTTGAAAACAATCAATTTTTTATGAATAGTGAAAAACACTACGATATTTTGTAAAACATGCATTTATTTAAATAATTATTAATATTATTTAATTTTTTTTCAAGTAAAAATAGATAAATAATACCTATATTAGTTCAATTCAAATCATTGGAGTCATTTTATAATAATATTAGATGTATAAAATTTTATTGAACTTTTTAACGTCTTTTGCTCACCTTCTAGGCACATTTTCAAATTTGAATAAAATGTAATTTTACTTCTTCTATTATATAAATTTAAAAAATCTAAGAGACACAGTTGACAACTGGATGTAAAATTCGATTCAATGGGATGAAAATAATTTTCAGTGAATAATGACTTTTGAATTTTATTTTCCACGATTAAAAGTAAATAGGGTAATTAAAGCTAAAAATGATATTATAACTACGCTAACACATGTCCTAATCCTATTGGATAATTGTATTTTGACCTAAATCGATGTTATGAATAAAATATGATCCTTTTTTATCTCCTTGGATTATATTATGACATTTATAATAATATTATTTAAAGAAGAGTTAAATGTGTAAAATTCAAAGTTTAATAACTAAATCATATTTAATATATCGCTATATATAATATAAATTCGACTATAAATATTCATTATAAAGAACAAAGTATTTCTTACATCATGGTAGTTTATTAATAATTTTTATACATTAATGAATTAATTTTATTTATGACACAATGATGATGCATTAATTTCCTTTTTAATGATAGATTAAAATAATAGAAATTATAAATATTAAAATAAATAAAAATTGAAACTTTTGATACATTGCACGAATTTTATTGGTTATTATGACATGTTACTTTTGATTATGTAAATTGTTTGTAAGTGATAATGTTTTTATGACTTTCACAAACACAAAATACTAAATAGTGTCAATATTGACATAATTTAGTTTTCAAAACAAATACTATTTTATTAAATGATACAATTTTCCTAAAATTATAAATATCATCCAAAGGACTTAAATGAGGATATATATGTCAAAAATTATCCACCTGGGGTTCTATTGGATTTTTATAGTATGTTTATTAACCATTTATTTTAATAATACAAGAAGACATGGTAAAAGTTAAACTATTTAAGTAAGAGTTAAATCTAAATGATAAGTTTAATATGGTGAACTAAATTCGTCTAAAACCAATTTATTGATGATTTTCAACCCATCCCTACCTTATCCTTGAAATAAATTCTTTTGGAGCCATTATAAACTGAAAAATAATTTGTAATAAAATAATATAACAATCTTTTCCTAAGTTTCCCCTCACCTCTCTTATAAAAGGAACTTCTTCTTCTCTAAAATTCATACATCCAAAGCCTTTTGGGTCGGCCATCCCTAGATAAAATATTCCCCATACTACCCTCACATCACCCTATAGGCCTTATGTTGATCATAAAGACAACCTAAGGATCCCTTTTGATTGAATAAACAAAACACATTAAGAATATGTAATTATTTCATCACCTCTTTCATGTTCTTTTCTTCTTCTACTTCTTATTTCTTTGTTGTTTCCATACTAAAATAATAACTCCAATTACTTATACATAATGATATGTCATTATAAATATAGTACAACCATATTCATTATTCTATCCATCCTATGACTGAAAAAGTCACCATACGTGAGTACGTACAACTTACCGTCTCCACAACGTGGTGTAGTTTGTTATTCAAAAATTAATTATTTGGATGGGTATAATAAAAAGTATAATTGATATAAATAATAAATATTACATGTGAATAATTCTATATATATTATATAATAGCCAATTAAATATTATTTCACCACTAATAGAATGATATTGTCACTCGTGCGTACGTACGACTCACCATCCCCACAACGCGAAGAGATTTTGTTCCCCATCATATCCATACAAGAATAATTTTCAATTGATGATTAAAATAATTTTAAGAGCATAATATAATTCTGAATATTAATCAAATATATCTTATCAGTAACAAACATATATTACGTAAAAAACATACAAAGGAAAATGAATTATTTAACACTCTAAATAATGATACTAGTGAAATATTATTAACAAATAAATATTAGAGGATCATGTAAGATATCTTATTTATGTATGGGGATTATTTTATAATTTAATAAAAATTATTTAACCATTATTCATGAGGTCAAACTACCCTTGAATAATTAAAAGTATATGGTAAGGGTTAATTTTACAATCTCTTTATATCAGAGGTTGTTTATACGTAAGTATCTACTGGGACCCATTTATCATCATCATCTGTGTTTCTGAAAAATGTATTTCAATACATCATAAAAATTTACTAGACTAGGGGTTAAAGTCATTTATATAATCATTTTACTTTCTACAAAATGGTTTTAAAGGAATCCTTCCATCACATTCTGAACAAGGTACTTTTTTACCTTTTCGAAAAATTAAGGAAAGAATGTTTTTTAACTTAATCGGTGGGTACGGCTATTTTCTGCCATTATAACACCTTCGAAACTTCCCTTGAAAGTTTATAAGATTATTTTGAAAATAAATATTTTCTTTTATAATTACATGACTTTTATATGATTTCAATATATAAAGAGATATTTCTATGAAATAGTTTGTATTTCATCTTTGTCAACATCCTTTGTTGGATTTTACATTTTTTGGAAGTTGATTTATTATGATACAATATTTCATATTGTATTGACTATTTTGTGATATGGTTGACAATGGATGTTCTATTTTTATACCATTCATGGTTTGTGGTTAAATTATTAAGATTTCCCATGCTAGTTTTAATATGAATGTTTATGTTATATTTCAACCTTTTCATATGAAAAATGCATTGGACATAGTAAGTGATGGGTGGAGCCTGATATAGCTCCTCGATGCATCAGTCAGTCTCAAGATAAAAAATATTGTTTTTTCACAATGAATTGAATAAAATAATATTTGTTGTCTTGGCTGGTGGCCTTGAATATGTGGTTATGATTCTAGGAACTATGCATTCCATAATAATGAAATTAGCTATTGATATTACATGTGATTATTTTACTAGTAGAGTATCCATGTGAATAAGGGAATATAATTATTTGACTTATATTTTATATATTATACTATAGTTTAAGTTTAATGGGATTGTGTTATTGTTCTTATATATTTCCTTAAATGTTTGTTCGTATTTATTCTTGTTTTTGGTATATTTTTATCCTTATGGATCATCTGATACCACTTCTTTCTTATGTTTTATTTTCCCAGGATGTGAAGAAGTATATTATGATTGACCTACAGGGATTGGCTAAGGGATATAAGTGTGTTCAAAGAAGACACTATATTTTTCTTATTTCATGATGTAATATAAAACTTATGTATGTATCTATTACTTCTAAGGATACTAAACTAATCGTTCTTTGGAGACTTGATCTATTGTGATAATGCCAATGTTATCAAATAATAAACTGAATCTAGGTAACTAGGGTAGGAGCATTACACTTAGAAATTTTTTATAAATAAAAGTGTGTATGGATGCACAACTGAAAAGAATATTGGATTCTTTATTATGTATGCTATGTGGACCTTTCACCGCTTCATTATGATACACTACATCACCAGTAGTGATCCCATGTGATTTTATTTTTTCATTAGCCTTAAGAGGTTGTTGAAATTGGTCATTATCAAAAACCCTCAAATTTGGGAATTGTTTAGCATAATTCCCACTTTCCTTACAATTTAATCTTTGATGATTGGGAGGTGAATTATTTATATCCTTTTAATCATTAGGTATATTCTACTATCACTTTAGCTGTTAATTTCTGATGACCTTATTTACCAAACATAAAACATTTTGTAATCCCTATAAAATAGTTTCCCCCATGTTTACTTACAATTTGTGAGAATAAAGTAAATATCATATTTTTTCCCCATGGTTTTTATATTTTCCCTTAAATTCCATTTTTATCTTCTTATCAAATTATGAAGATTAATGGGTAAGCCCTATCTCAATTATAAACATGAGAGTGCAATGAATTATTTCCTCATAGATATTTAAGTCCCCTATGGATAATGTCCTTAAAAGACTTGTTTTTATACTAGTTAACAATCTATCAACTATAAATTCATGTTGAATGATTATTCCATAAGCGTACTTTGAAAAAATTGTAAAATTTCTTTCACACGTACCAACAGATTCATCGTCATTTTTTTTAATCTCAAGAAACTCCTTGTGTATATTTTGTAAAATAATATAAGGAATGTACTTATTTAAAAATATGTTCTTGAACCAAAACCATTCTATAGAGTTAATTTTATCTCCTTCCCTCATATTTTTTATGATGTCTCACTATTTATCTGCTTCACCTTACAAACGGTAGACATACAGAATTAATTTTTCATGCTCTGATCATGGGAGAAGCACAAATATATTTTCATTTTTATTGATCCCTTATGGAACCAATAGTGGGTCAAAATCCCCACTAAAATATGGTGTTAGCCGCCTCAGGAAGGAAATAATAGATATTTTCCCTCATTTTATCGTTTTTAAATACATTACGATTCATAGAATGAAAATGATGTGTGAGAATATCAATAAGGTTTTTCATTATAACTGTAATAAAATTTTGTTTCTCTGGAGAATAATTATTTCATTTTCCATCTCATTCAACATTAACGTAGTTTCCTCGAGTTCCATCAGCTTTATAAAATGAAAAAGCATAGTCTGAGAAACAGTAATCAGAGAGGTAAAACTACACAATCACGAGAAATTAAAAATAAAATTTAAATTGAATAAGCCTTAGGATCTATCATTTGTTATTCATTATCATTACGAAAAATAAAGGATTGTATCCTTTACACAGAATAATTATTAATTTTTTTACTAAATTTTTCTCATCCTAGTTTTCAATGGTAATATAAAACTCTCATTGATACATACTATAATGTCCCATTCATCTAATACATAGATTGTACTTATAATATAGAAAAATATTCATTACATTAAATAACCAAACCATGCCAAAAACGTATAGGTTTAGTGTCTTTGGAAACTAGGAAACATAAATATCTGATTCATAAAACATCTACATAATCACCATCATATTCCTTCATAACTAAAACCACTTTTAACACATATGACTTAATATATTTATTCATATCCAAGGGAAAATAAAATTAAGAAAATATAGAGATAATTTTCTCTATAAGGGTAATTCAAGGTAGATAAATTTTTTATATGGGTATAATAACATGAAAATAACTTTTGAAAATTATATCCTACATATGAAAGATTATGATATCTTTGTATTGAATAAATTATAGTTCATAGAGAATAATTGAACACATTACATGAGATCATAAAATAATACATGAAATTTTAGAATAATAATATGCATAGAAAATCAATTTCATTTTAATCATGTATCATTTATAAGGCCATTATAGTGTACAAAGTCCTTTATTGAACTAGGTTTACTCATTGTTCCAGCCTTGTATTACTAAAAAGACTTCACTCCTAATTCGAGTACTTTATTTTCCATGAGATAAAAATATTTACCTAATGAATTGGTGAGAGATATAGGTCCCACACACAACATAATGAAAACAAAATATATGTGTGCTATAGGAATATAAGTAATTCATCATATCAGAACCCATAAAAAGAAATAGGGTTCATAAACAACATTCCATCGTAACTTATAGAAAATTAATGTGTTTCATAAATATAATTATATCATAATATTAATACAACCATATAAATAACAATTCTAGTATCAATTAATAACATCAAAGAATGCTATAATAGATGGAAAATAATTTTGATAGATCATTTGAAAATAATTTTTGAGGAAAATATCCTTTCTTCCTTGAAACATGTTGTCTTCTTAAAATGTCATGAAATTTTTAAAGAAAACATTTTATTTGAAATTTAAAATGTAGTAATATAAGTTAAAATTCAAGGAATTAAGACTTAATAAAATAATAAAATTTAATTAATTCGATAAAAGATAAAAAAATCATCTGATAATTTTTCAATAAAAGATATAAAGTTCATAATTATGAAAACTAAAAAATATTCCATTCAGACCATTTAGTAAAAAATTTAAACATTGTTAATAGTGATATTAAAAATTTTATAAGAATAATAAAAATAATTGTAAAACATTTTTGAGTAACGTGGACATAAAAGACAAATATTCCTTAATAAATACATAAAGTATACAAAATTCCTGAATAATAATGAGATTTTGAGTTGAACCATTGCCATATGTCTGATTTCATGCCCATGTGTCGCAAAAACCTTCATAATGGTTTAAATAATGTTATTAACTTATTATATAACAAAAATAATATATAATATATAATACATGATCCTATTATATACTTTTATTACCCATTTTTAATAATATTTAATTATAAACGTACTTGTAGTTGTTAACTGCTTCATTTTCCAATATATATTGGTTCTATTAAGTGATATCCTACACCTTAAAGTACCTAAAAATCCATGATCTAATCTATATTACGCATGATCTAGAGTTAGAGGTTTGGATATTTTCATTGAAAATCATGCGTAATTATATCTATGGGGAGAAGAGTGAGATATATACAGACCACAAGAGTCTCAAATATATATTCACACAAAAAGAGAATAATATGAGCCATTGAAGATGGATAGAGATCATATAGGATTATGACTAATCATTCCACTACCATCCTGGTAAGGAAAAAAATGTGTCAGATGTAGTGGCCCAGACCTCTCCGGTCCATTACTAGGTGAAAATGCGGTGTTTGAGGTGTTCTGGGGGGTCAAGGTGAATTATCCACAATAATGTTTCCAAATTTCCTATTTTGTGAATAGTTCCATCAGTGAACGGTTCTATCGGTAACCTCAATCGGTAAACTCTATCAATAACCTCTATCGGTAACCTATAACATTAGGTGAAAAATATTATATCGGTGAGGTTCAGTGAACAATGTTCTATTGGTGAGGATCAGTGAAAATGTTCTATCATTGAGGTTCAGTGAGGAGTTTTTTATCGGTGAGGTTCAGTGAACAGTGTTCTAGCAGTGAGGTTCAGTGAACAGGGTTCTATCAGGGAGGATTAGTGAATAGTGGTCTATAAGTGAGGATCAGTGAACGGTGTTCTATTAGTGAGGTTCAATGAACAGTGTTCTATCGGTGAGGTTCAATGAACAGTGATCTATCTGTGAGTTTTAGTGAACAATTCTATTAGTGAGGTTTTTTGAACAGTTCTACCAGTGTGGTTTAGTGAACAGTGTTCTATTCTCAAGGTTTATTGAACATTGTTCTATCAGTGAGGTTCATTGAATAGTGTTCTATTAGTGAGGTTTAGTGAATAGTGTTCTATTAGTGAGGTTCAGTAAAGAGTGTTTTATTAGTGAGGTTCAGTGAACAATGTTTCCATAACAGTTAGGTCTATCAGTAAACTCTATCAGTAAACTGAAACTCTATTGTACAAAAATGAAAGGTGTATAGAAACGGTAGGTCTACAATGTTTCCAGAACGGTGAGGCCTATCGGTAACCTATAACGGTAGGTGTACAGTAACGGTAGGTGTATAGTAATGGTAGGTCTTCAGTGTTTGCATACCAGTGAGGATCATGAACAGTGTTTCCAGCTTCATACAGTTTCACCCCTTTGACATTTCCTTTGATGTAAAATAAATTTAAAGAATAATTTTAAGGACTCTTAAGGATGATTCAAAGGCCATAAATCCTATATTAATTATTCTGATGGATCAGGATGTTTTTACTTGGTCAAACTGCATGGGTTTATGTGATCCGCTTTTAATGGAGAATTGGGAGTATCTTAAATTACCGCCCCATTAAATCTTCAAAAGGGAAAAGATATCTTCCTTCATTGTTATTTCTCTTTTTTCTTGGCTATGAGATGATAGAACCTTGCAATCCTTCCTGTATGAGTTTCAAAATCATACATTCCTCCTCGGATTGGTTCAACTTTGTTTGAGGAAACCATGTTGTATTCATCAATCCTCAATATAAGGTATGTTTTTTTCGTCCTTACTTTGGGGATCATATTCTATTGTTTATCCTGTCAATATTATTTCAGGTAATATCCATCATTCTAATGGGGTTTTTCTTGGGGTTTGGTTGGTTTAGGAGTATCGTGGCATCCTCTGGTAGATGCAGTTGTCGCGAGAGGAGGATCGTGACCCGTTACATGGATAAAGAATGTGAGGAAGTGTTTGAGGTAGGGGATTCATTTCTTCTATTTTCCTTTAAGTGAAACTATATTGTTAGCATGATTAATCCCACAGGATGAAAATGGAATTGAAATAATAAATATTTTAACCTGATAAATAAATTGATACTGATCATATGTTATTGCCTCTTGTTTTTCTAGATAGTGTGATATCAATGCTTTCTTTGTTTAACTGTTTGTTATGGATGGAAATTGGTAAAGAACGTAAACCAGGATTAATTGATAATTGTTGGCTAAAGATAATGAGGAATGGAAAAGAATCCATTTCTTGTTTTAAGTTGATGTTAATCAAATTAGTACAGTAAGCATGTTTATTTAATTTTGATAACTTACTAGTTTGGTTTCTCAAATTTGGAACCAAACAATAATAAATCAGCTAATACAAGGTGGATTAAAAAATTGGTGGTTGTTAAAAGATAATTTCTTGTAGGGTTCTGAGTTACCCTTTTGTTTGTTTAAGGGATAAGAGCCCAATTGTGATGATATTTGTTTTATTGCTGCTTATGTTTAAATGTGATCCTGGATGGTTGTGGTGATATGTGGAGGCATGGAGGCCCTTTTGTTTGTGGTATCAGATGATGCCTAGAGTGGCGAGATGCATCGGTTTATGCATCTGGGTGTCAGGGAGGACACCAGGGATGATGGAATGGGATGGATGTGATTGTTGGATGCATGCTGATTTTTGATTGGTTTTTTATCTGCATTACTTTTCCCCACTACTAAAGGGATTAGGTCCTACTTAACCTTCTTCTAAAATAGGTGAAGACGCTCGGGGTATGCCACATGCTTTCTATGTTTATCTTCTTAAGGAAGGATGGGTATATGCTCTTTCTATAAGTTGAAAAGACACGACGGGTAGTACATCTACTCACCGTGTTGATCCCCCTTGTGTTTAGTAGAATAGAATATTTTTCTAGAATGCCTTGGAATGCGGGAAAGTACTTCTATAATGAATAATTGAATAAATTTTGTTTACCCATGGGGATGGAGTTGCTGGAACATAATGATGAGGTTGTAATTTTGAAGGAACAATTGACTTTGGGAGTGATACTAATGAAACTTATTGTGGAATTTTTCATGGTTAATTAATGTATAAATAATTAATTGATGTAAAGAGGAACTAAAAAGGGAATAGAGTTATCTAATAAATCTCTTTAAATGGTTTTGTGCATATAGGATACCTAGTCTTAAATTTAGCAGCCCAGAGTCTGAGATATGTTAGCTATAGTGTGTCTAACACTAGGTTATGCCTATAGTGTGGTTGTGAGTTATAGAATATTTTTGACCTTTTGTGTTTCTATATGCTACTCCACCCTATTAGTAAGGGAAATTGACACCCCGGGGATTCTCAGCCCTGGGGGGGGGGGGGTGTTTTCCCCAACATTCTAGTGAGAGGATGGATGGTTGACTACCCAATTTGGCCCCACTCTCTTCTATTGG
The DNA here is from genome assembly GCA_963277665.1 of Viscum album. Lineage (NCBI taxonomy): Eukaryota > Viridiplantae > Streptophyta > Magnoliopsida > Santalales > Viscaceae > Viscum > Viscum album. The sequence continues at coordinate 1,528,369,843 of OY728131.1, read as the reverse complement.
TAGTTTCTTACAATGGTAGGTACATTGGTTAGTTTTTCCCATATATGTGTGTAGAGGGCTGTAATGGATTATGGTTATTCACACACATATATTCTGGATATATTTTTCTATAGACTACTATAGGTGTAACATGTATAGGCTGTGATGGCTTGAGGATCCTTACATGGTGTATGAGCTGTAATGGATTGAGGTATAATACCCGATGTATGATATACATTATGTGAATTGTGGCGGCTCCTAGAAAATACCCGATTACGTTGGTGTGTGGAAGTGTAGGTTTTGTTGCACGAGGTTCATATTTTGGTGCTTTTCCCAGGTGTCTGTAGGCAAGCCGTTTTAGATAGAGATGCTCAGGACATGTGATGTTGGGGAAAAGCGGAAAACCAGTGGGGAAGTAGTAACGTGGTACCCTTGATATTCATTATTATATCATATATTCTTGTATGAGTTACATGGTGAGAGTAGCCATGGTGAGGTTGGGAACATAGTATACCTATTTATGTGATTAGTTAGATTCACTTATTGTTCACTATGCTTCAGCATAATTTCTTTACTTTTTCATGAGAGAGTTCGTGGAGGATACTACTGAGTATACTATCATACTCACCCTATGTATATACAATCTATTTGGAAGGTCACTTGGAGTAGGTTGGAGATCAGGCTGGTGTTTACTAGCTTGTGGTTGCAGGATCTGTTTGGGCTTGTGGTTGCTACTGTTTTTACTTTCTTTTGGGTACTTTTAGTTTTCCTCTTTCAGTGGTAGTTCTTTTTCATGGAATTACTTATGTGCACTTGGTTTCTTTTATATTTCAGTTCTGAGTTGGATTTGGTTGGTGTCTATCTTATCTCTCTCTTCCGCGTGTGTTGTCTTAGAGGGTAATGCCTCCCATTTTTGTTTTTATTATACACATGGTGTTAGTCTCCAACCCGGGGCCCACTAGAGGTGGGACTATGGGGTCATTATATCCCTTTTCACATCGATGAACCAGGGGGATACACTTTTTGAAGAGGGGGTCTTGAAAGAGGGGTACCAAAGGACTGGTTGAGTGATAGGATAGAGTTTGGAGTTAGGAATAGGTGAGGTTGCATGGGATGGTAGAGAAATAGCGTATTTCATGTTTAGAAAGTGAGGTAAACCCTAGAGACTGGCTAAGACATAGGTGTTTAGGTCCCCCAATGATCTGATGTACGGACCGTGAAGTTTACAATGGCTACTAAACAAGTTGATACTAGTTGCAGTGTAGAGACCTAGGAAAAGATCATGCATCATTCTTCTTTGTGTCTATTTTTGAATGGGAAGTCCTTGGGATAGGTTAACCTAAAATGAATAAAAGAAAAAATTTAATTAATTAATGTTGAGTTATCCATATTCCAGGTTTAGGGACTCTAACAGTTGTTATTTTACAAGTATGGCTCCAGGTCGATGTCCTCGTCAGGTTTGCACCGAAAATGTCCAGCAGGCTGTTCCAGCAGATCTTCGCAGGGTAGAGGTTGACAACGACGAAACTTAGAGAAAGACACTCAGAGAGTCTGCTGTTGTATGAGGGATCTATTTCAGATGCAGTCATGGAAGACTGGTTAGAGGAGGTTGAGATCGGCTTGAGTTTGATTCGTCCTCGTATGGAGCACTGGGTGTCCTTGTTTGTGATGATGCTGTGTGGAGCAGTGAGGCTGTGGTGGTTCTAGTTCCTCAGGGATCGTGAGGAGTCAACGATCTAATGGGAGGAGTTCCGAGACAGGTTTAGAGTCGAGTTTCTTTCCTCGACTGTGAAGGCATCCAGTCTCCACGAGCTTCTTACCCTTCGACAGGGGAGCTCCAGTGTTCGAGAGTTAGGAATCTATTTCAAGAACCCTTTATGATATGCTTCAGACCTGCTGCAAAGTGAGGAGGCCAGGGAGAGCCATTTAGAGGAGGATTTGCGTCCAGAGATCCAGTGCCAGGTCACCCCATTTATGCCGAAAACATATCTTGAGGTGTTGGAGAGAGCATATGTTGTAGAAAGGAAATTGTCTGGGACCGAATCATCAAGAGAGAGGAACTGACCTGATTCCTAGTGAAGTAGAACTATGGTCCGAGGTTCTCGGTTTTCAGGGGAGAAGAGTTCTTGTTCAGCTGGAGTTAAGTACCAGCCCTTCACATCTCATTTCTCTAGAGGAAACAACTCTTAGGCCTATTACAAGGGATCATAATCTTGTTTTTATTATGGTGGTTGTGGTCATCAATAGTGGGAGTGCCTGACCTTTCAGAGTGATCATCGTGAATTAAGAACTATGCTCTAGGTTCCGCCGTTGAGATAGTTCCTGCCGAGGTAGCAGCAGCTGGTTGCACCAGCTTTATATCAGTAGATGGTAGATGGGGTAGGTAGATGACAACCCAATGATGCTTCAAATCCTTATAGAGTATAGTGTGACCATAGTGGTGGTTGTCATCAGGGTCATAGAGGCCATGGAGGAGGTCGTGGTTAGCGTCATGCTCCTGCGTTTCCAACTCCAGGCAAGACAGACATCATTCGAGCTACCCATTGTTTATTTTCAACCTTGGTGTATGCCTTGTTTTATTCAAGAGAAAAACACTACTTCATATCAACTACCCTTTTCCATGCTTTGGGACTTGAGGTAGAGAGTCTTCCAGTGCCCTTGGCATTGACTACGCCAGTTGAAGGTTGAGCTGACTTGTTTGAAGTATGTACAAACTATTAGCTAGTTTTGGGGAAACACTGCTCTTGGGAAGATTTCCTATGTTTACTAATACAACCATATGATGTCATCCTCGGCATGGATTGGCTTTATTCCGTCAAGGATATCATGTATTGCTTCAGGAAGAAGGTTATTTTCTTTGGTGTAGATGAAGTGCAAGTGGTGTTTGTTGGTGAGCGAGATCCTCATATAGTCATAGGCGTGTTCCATCCATATCATCCATGATGGGTAAGATGATGCTGAGTTCTCCAGAGGTTCAGAAGTTGGCATTTCCTAGGGTCATTGAAGAGTACCCTGATATCTTTCTAGAAGAGTTTGTAGCATTACCCCCTCGATGATAGATCAAGTATGGGATCGATCTACAACTAGGAGCATCTCTTATCTCTATGTATCAATATAGTATGGCCCCTTCTATGTTATGAGAGTTATTCATACAGCATGTTGGTCTTTTACAATATATTTTTGTTCGGTCAAGTGTGTCACCATGGGGTGCACCAGTTTTATTCGTAAAGAAGGTAAACACCAGTTAGTGGTTGTGTGTCGATTATATTCGCTTAAAAAAGTGACAGTAAAGAATCCCTATCCTATTCTGCGAATTAATGATTTATTTGATCAACTGAGAGGTTCGTGTTGGTTCTCAAAGATCGGCTTGCAGTCGGGATATCATCAAATGCATGTGAAGGATGATGATAACTCGAAGATTGCTTTCCATTGTAAACATAGGCATTATGAGTTCATTTCAATTCCATTTGGCGTAACGAATCCTCTAGTTGTATTCACGGGATTAACGAATGATGGGTTTCGTGAGTTCCTGGACAAGTTCGTGGTAGGTTTCATCGACGACATCCTTGTGTACTCCACATCTGAAGAGGAGCATGCAGAGAATCTACAATCTATTTTTGGAGTTCTTCATCGACATCAGCTATTTGGAAAGTTGTCAATGTGTGTGTTTTGGGCTGGAGTAGTCTGTTTCCTGGGGAATGTTCATCCCTAATTGGGAGTATCTATGGATCCATTGAAGACAGAAGTAGTTGTGTCTTGGGCATCCCCCAATACAGATTCATAGGTGCAAAGATTCCTTGGTCTCATAGGGTACAACAGGAGGTTCCTAGCCAATTACTCATGAGTTGCGACTCCTTTGACATCTTTAACAAGGAAGGATCATAAATTCATATGGAATGATTAGTGTAAGGCAGCTTTTGAGTATTTAAAGGAGAAGTTATTAAGTGATCCAGTTCTTTGTCTTCTAGCTGAGGGAGTTCAGTTTGATGTTCTCTGCGACGCTTTGAATCGTGGGTTAGGCTGTGTTCTCATGCAGCAGAGGTCAGTTGTTTCTTATGGGTCTCAGAAGTTAAATCCCCATGAACATAACTATTCCACTCATGATCTTGAGTTGGAATCTGTGTTGTTTTCCTTGAATTTTTGGAGACATTAACTCATTGGTGAGCGCTTTGTGGTTTTCACCGATCATAAAAGCTTGAGGTATATTTTCTCCCAGTGTTACCTGAACTTATGATAGCATCAGTGTATGGAGTTCAAACAAGAATGTGACTTTGAGATATCATATACACCTAGAAAGGGTAATTTTGTAGCTGACACACTGAGTCGAAAGTCACGTTGTGATGCTGTGCGTGAATCCGTTGATTCCTGGAGAGTAATAAAAGAACTATCAGCATTACATCTTGATATAGGATAATTTGGGGGTAGAGGTTGTATTTTTTAAAATGATGGTACAATCATCCCTGATGTAGAAGGTGGAAGAGTCCTAATTGGGGGATCTGGAAGTGGAGGTCTAGAGAGACTGAGTTGTTTGTGGTCAGGCCCCTGATGGTTGGTCGGAGGATGAACAATACTGAGTGTTGAATCATAGAAGGATTTCTGTTCCCTTGACGATGCGTGAGATGGTTCTTAGAGAGTTGCATAGTTCTCCATTAGAATTACATCCTAGAATGAAAATGATGTAACGATCCTTGAGGATTCAGTTTTTGTGGCATGGGCTGTAGCGTTTGGTTGTGGAGTTTGGGTCTCGATGTTTAGTCTACTAGAAGGTGAAGGCCGAACACCATGTTCCTGGTGGTCTTCTACAGCCATTAGATATTCCTAAGTGGAAGTGGTAGGACATTTAAATGGATTTTTTACTGGTTTATCTCGAGATCAGGGAGGTCATGATGCTATTTGGGTGTTAGTAGACCGTTTAAGAAAATCGTCCCAATTTATAGCAATCAAGGAGTCAAGCTCAGTGGATGTTTTGTTGAGGTAGTATCTGGAAAAGGTGGTGAGACTTCACGGAGTCCCAAGTATGATCATTTCTGATCGAGATCCTTGTTTTACCTCTAGGGTGTGGAGGGGCCTCCAACATGCTCTTGGTTGTCATCTATGCCTTATCACTTCTTTTCATCCTCAAACGGATGGTCAACCAGAGTGAACCATCCAGACTCTTGAAGACATGTTACACTCTTGTGTTCTTGATTTTGGAGGTTCATGGATGAGGCACTTACCATTAGTAGAGTTCACTTACAATAATAGTTATCACATCACCATTTGTATGGCGCCGTTTGAAGCCTTGTATGGCCGATCTTGTCATTCTCTGTTGTGCCGGACTGGGGTAGGAGAATCAGTAATTCTAGGACCATAACTAGAGCAGAATACAACATAGATGGTCCAGGTGATTCGAGAGAGGATGAAGACAGTGCAAGATCATCATAAATCATATGCTGATCAAAGAAAGATTCCCTTAGAGTTTAATGTTTGGGATCATGTGTTTTTTAAGGTCACATCCCCCAATGATGAGTGGGATACATGGTGTTTTCCACGTATCAAAGCTCCGTCGTTATCCTTATGATGACACTCACATCGTCGATTTGGGAGAGAACGATGTTGATGATGATGAAACCTTTGAAGAGAGACCTGTGGAGATCCAAGACAATAAGGAGAAGGTGTTTCATGGGCGTTCTATTCTCTTAGGTCATGTCTTGTGGAGACACAGTTTAATGGAGGAGAGTACCCGGGAACATGAGTCACAAATATGTGCTCATTTCCTAGAGTTGTTTGATGTTTAACTATTTTCATGTAATGATGTACCCGTTGTGGTTATACTATTCATGTTTAATTTATGAATTTCTTTTTGTTGCTTCTTGTGGATTTCTCCCTTTTGAGAGGTATCTCGATGGTTGGTTATTCGAACCCCGTTTATTTTTTATCTTTAAGTGGGTTTTCAATTCTTGAGGATGAGAATGTTTTGTGATGTATCTGATGTAATTTCTCGGACCTCTTAGGTCCATGATTTGGTGAAAATTTGGTGTTTGAGGTGTTTTGGGAGGTCAAGGTGAATTATCCCCAATAATTTTTCCAAATTTCCAATTCTGTGAATAGCTCCATTAGTGAAAAGTGTTCTATCAGTGAGGTTCAGTGAATAGTGATCTATCAGTGAGGATCATTGAACAATGTTCTATCAGTGAGGTTCAGTGAACAATGTTCTATCAGTGAGGTTTAGTGAATAGTGTTCTATTAGTGAGGTTTAGTGAATAGTTTTCTATCAGTGAGGTTCAGTGAAAAATGTTTTATAAGTGAGGTTCAGTGAACAGTGTTCTATCAGTGAGGTTCAGTGAAAATTGTTCTATTGGTCAGGTTCAGTGAACATTGTTCTATCGGTGAGGTTTAGTGAACAATTCTATCAGTGATGTTTTGTGAGCAGTTCTATCAGTGAGGTTCAGTGAATATTTTTCCATTAGTGAGGTTCAGGGAGCAACGTTCTATCAGTGAGATTCAGTGAACATTGTTCTATCAGGGAGGTTCAGTGAACAGTTTTCTATCAGTGAGGTTCAACGAATAGTGTTTCCAGAATGGTGAGGTCTATCGGTAACCTCTAATTGTAGGTGTTCAGTAACTGTAGGTGTACTGTAATGATAGGTCTATAATGTTTCTAGAATGGTGAGGTCTGTCGGTAACCTCTATCTATAACCTCTAAACGTAGGTGTATAGTAATGGTAGGAGTATAGTAACGGTAGGATTATAGTGTTTCCAAACCAGTGAGGTTCATGAATAGTGTTACCAGCTTCCTATAGTTTCACCCCTTTGATGTTTCCATTAACGTAAACAAGATTTATTGCCTTTTTTAAAGACTCTTAAGGCCGAATCAAAGGCCATAAATCCTATATTAATTATTCTTATGCCTCATGATGTTTTTAATTGGTCAAACCATGTGGGTTAATGCGATCTACTTTTAAAGGGGAATTATGAATATCTTAAACTGTCGCCCCATTAAATCTTCAAAAGGGTCAAGATATCTTCCTCTCTTGTTCTTCCTCTTTGTTCTCAACTTTGAGATAATATAACCTTTCAATACTTCCCAAAGGAGTTGCACAATCAAACTTTCCTCCTCGGATTGGTTTAACTCTATTTGAAGCAACCATGTTGTATTGATCAATCTTCGATATAAGGTATGATTTATAGTCATTCTTTTAGGGATAATCTTAAAAAGTTTCTTATTTACATAATATATCATGTAATTTCCATGCATCTAATGGGTTTTCGTCTTGGGGTTTGGTTGGTGAGGGCGTACCGTGGTATCCTTGGGTGGATGTAGTTGTTGCAAAAGGAGGATCGCGACTCATTGTGTGGGTAAAGAATGTGAGGAACTGTTTGTGGTAGGGGATTTATTTCTTCTCATTTAATTTATGTGCAATTATATTGTTAGCATGTTTAATCCCACTAGATGACAATGGAATTGACATAATAAATATTTTAACCGGATAAATAAATTGATATCGATCATATGTTATTTCCTCTTGTTTTCCTAGATAGTGTGATATCTATGATTTCTTTGCATAACTATTTGTTCTTCATGTAAATTAGTAAAGAACGTAAACTGGGATTAAATGATAATTATTTTCTATAGATAAAGAGGCATGAAAATGAATCTAATTCTTGTTGTAATTTTATGTTAATCAAATTAGTGCAGTACACATGTTTATTTAATTGTGATAACTTTCTAGTTTGGTTTCCCGAATTTGGAACCAACCAATAATAAATCTGTTAATCCAAGATGGATTAAAGAACTTGTGGTTTTTAAAATATAATCTTCTTCTGTTTCTCCTTTCCATATTATATCATGTAATCTCCATGCCTGGATGGTTATGGTGATATATGGAGGCATGGAGGCCCTTTTGGTTGTGGCAGCAGATGATGTGTAGAGTGGCGAGATGCATCAGTTTATGCCTGTGGGTGTTGGGGAGGACACCATTGATGATGGAATGAGATGGATATGATTATTGGATGCTTTATGATTTTTGATTGGTTGTTTATCTGCATTAGTTTTCCCCACTTCTCAAAGCATTTGGTCCAACATACCCTTCTTCCGAAAGAGGTGATGACACATGGTGTATCCCTCGTTCTTTCTGAGTTTTTATTCTCAAGGAAGGATGGGTATATGCTCTTGTTATAAGCTGTAAAGACTCAACGGGTAGTACATCTACTCACCATGTTGAGACCCCCTGTGTTTAGTAGCATAGAATGTTTTTCTAGAATGCTTGGGAATGTGGGAAACTAACTATATAATTAATAATTGAATAAATGGTGTTAACCCATTGGGATTGAGTTGCTGGAACATAATGATGAGGTTGTAATTTTGAAGGAACAATTGACATTGAGTGTGATACAAATGAAACTTAATGTGGAATTTTTCATGATTAATTAATTTATAATGAATTAATTGATGTAAAGTGGAACTAAAAAAGGGAATGAAGTAAACTAATAAAACTCTATAAATTGGTGTGTTCTTATAGGATACCTAGTCTTAGAAGTAGCAGCCCGAAGTCTGAGAGACGTTAGATGCTGTGTGTCTAAGACTAGATTATTCCCATACTGTGGTTGTGAGTAATATTATATTCTATACTTTTTGTGTTTCTATACGCTACTCCACCATTTCAGTAAGGTAAGCTGACACCCATGGGATTCAGAGCCGTAGGGGGTGTTTTCCTCAACATTCTGGTCGGAGGATGGATGGCTGACTACCCCCTTTAGCCACGCTCTCTTCTCTTGGTAGTTGCTTGTGCTGGTAGGCACAATGGTTAGTTTTCCCCATATATGTGTGTAGTGGGATGTAATGGATTGTGGTTATTCACTCACATATATTTTTGATGTAGTTTTCTATGGACTACTCTAGTTGTAACGTTTATAGGCTGTGATGGCGTGGGGATCCTTACTCGGTGTTTGGGATGTAATGACTTGAGGTATAATACCTGATGTATGATACACATTATGTGAGCTGTGGTGGCTCCCAGAAAATACCTAGTTACCTTGGTTTGTGGAAGTGGTGGTTTTGTTACAGGAGGTGCATATTGTGGTTCTTTACCTAGGTGTCTACGGGAAAGCCTTTTTGGAGAGAGATGCTCAGGACGTGCGATGTTGGGGAAAAGTGGAAAACCAATGGGGAAGTAGTAGCGGGGTACCCTTGATAATCTTTATTATATGATATATTATTTTATGCGTTACTTGGGGAGAGTAGCCATGGTGTGGTTGGGAACATAGTATACATGTTTAGGTGAAGATTTAGTTTCAATTGTTGTTCACCGTTCTTTATCATGATTTCTTTACTTTTTCTTGAAAGGATTCGGGGAGGAGCCTACTGAGTATATGGTTATACTCACACTATGTATATATAAACTATTTTTCAGGTCACTTGGAGTAGGTTGGAGATCAGGATGATTTTTACTTTCTACTGGTTGCAAGAGCTGTTCGGGCTTCTGGTTGTTACTATATTTACTTTTTCATAAGAACTTCTTGTTTTTCCCCTTTCAGTTGTAGTTATTTTTCATGGAATTACTTATGTGCACTTGGGATATTTTATATTTCATTTCTGAGTTATAGTTGGTTGGTTTCTATCTTATGTCTCTCTTCCAGATGTGTTCTCTTAGAGGGTAATGCCTCCCAGTTGTGTGTTTATTATACCATTAGTGCTAGTCTCCAACCCGGGGCCTTCTGAAGGGGGGACTTGGGGGTCATTATATCCCTTTTCACATTTCCGACCTTAGAGGGGTACACTTTATGATGAGGGTGTCTTGACAATAGAATCTCAAAGTTGAAATGATCCTACATCTTAATCAATGATGATAATTTAAATGGATCCGATCTTCTTAGATTTTCAAAGGATGGGCATGGGAATCATTAAGGGAGGAACATCATCAATCTTTCCTCAAATTACTTCTCAAACATTCCTATTAGAGAATATAATGAATGATCAATAAAAATATGTACAAATTCAGTAGAGGGTTGAAGCTATCGGAAATAAGAAATCCTCTAATTTTGAGATTGATGAGGATGGAGTTGTAAGATTTGGGTCATGATTATGTGTACCATCCGATCTAGAGATAAATATAGAGGTTCTGAATAATGCACATAGCTCAACCTTCCCTATCCACCTAGGGAGAAAAAAGATGTATCGAGGTCTCCAAGAAAACTTTTTGTGGGACAATATGAAATTGGTAGATTGATGAATATACATTGAAGAGCCTTGTATGTAGTAAGTGAATACTGAGAGGAAAAATTCAAATGGGATGATGCAACCACTACCCATACCCACATGGATTTTGGAGAACATTACTATGAACATTGTCACTAGAAATCCAAGGAAATCTAGAAGAAACAATGATATATGGGTTTTTTCAGATCGTCTTACAAATACAACTCACTTTATCACGATTTGAGAGGAATTCTCATTGGATCAACTTGCATAGATTTACATCAAAGATGTGGTAAGGCTAAAGGGAGTTAATATATATATATTGTCTCCAATAGTGATTTGAGATTCATCTCGATGTTCTCGAAATGTCTCCAACATACTCTAAGAACTAAACTGATCTTCAGTACGGCCTATCATCCTCAAAATGATGGCCAATCTGATCAAACAATTCAGACACTAGAAAACATGTTGAGAGAATTTTCTATTGAATTAAAAGGAGGACGGGACTAACACCTTTTAGTTGTTTAATTCCCCTATAATAACAGTTTCCACTCAAGAATCTGAATGACACCATATGAAGATCTTCATGGGAAAAGGTGGAGAACACTAGAATATTGGGATGATGTCAGTGAGCATAAGAATCTAGGATAGGAAATGGATGATGAAATGGTGGAGAAGGTGAAATACATTCAGCAGCATATCAAGGAATCCTGATGTTGATAGAAAAGTTATGAATAAGATCTTCGACGAGACCTTGAGTTTAATGTCGGAGACATGTTATTTCTACTCATATCTCTATGGAAAATGTTATGATGTTTGGAATGAAAGGGATGTTACATACCAGGTATATATTCCCCTTCGATATCCTTGATCGTGTCAGAGTTGTGTCCTATCAACTTCCATTTCCACCTACCATGTAAAAAGTACATGATGTATTTCATTTATCCCTCTAAATGAAGTATATAACAGACCCTTCACATGTACTCTCATCCGAGGTGGTACATTTGGAGGATGATATTTCCTATGAGTAGATGCTAGTGAACATCTTGGATCAGAGTTACAAAGTTCTACGCAACAAGACTCCTCATATGGTGTATGTACTATGGTGAAATAATAAGTATGAAGAGGCAACATGGGAAATAGAAGATGAAATGAAGGAAAAGTACCCCCACCTATTTTTTTACCAACAATGTAAAATGAAATTTTGAGGGAAAATTTTTCTAAAGGGGAATGAATGTAATGAACCAATGATTTTTAATAGAAATTTCTTTCTTATAAATATGTCATAAAATCACATGAATACACAAAAAAATGAACTACTATGTGTTAAGTTACCTATAATCATATGTTTGTCACTTCTGTGTTTGGAATTTCTAAAACCTACCATACACAGTTTCAATGAATAAGTAATTTGGAGTCTAATAAGAAAAACATAATTTTTGATGAATAGTAACTGACCCTTTTGAATAGTAACATACCCTTATAAGTAGTAACATCCCTTTATAAATAGTGATATACCCTAATGAATAGTAACCTTACCTATGATAATATATAAATATTATTCAAGTTGAAAGTACGATATACATATATTTTAGAATAAGTAAATGAATGTTTTAAAATTGGGTATTGAAAATAAATTATGATTTAAATTAAATATTAAAATAATCATATTTAGTGAATTATTTTTGAAAAATGTATTTCTTTTTTTTATTCTACTCATTAAAAAATGGATAGGGTCGATTTTTGAGATTTTTTACAAATACATGAAATTTTGATGAATAATAAAATTCGATAATTTGAGATAAATGACAAATAATGGATTTATTGAGTAATTAATGACAATATCCTGTTGAAAGCCCAATTAGTTCAAATTCACATGCATTTATTACTGTTTTTGGTTATTGAATCATCAATATTTCTGTTATTGAGGGAAAATAATAAACTAATGATTATAATATTATTAAAACCTTCTTGGTTCAATTTTGGTTTAATATAAAATATTTCCCAATTTTCTATTATAAAATCTCTATAGTATTTTCCTTAAAGCCGCAAAAAAGATTTAAATAAAATGTTTCTCAAAAACATTTCTTATATGTTGTCACTTATGGTTGACATCAAATACCATGTAATATTATTATTTTAACTTTAAAATTTCTATGTATGTTCTAATCCATATCTTTCATGTACACTTTCATTATATTCCCATTGGTTATGCTTTGTGTCATGATTGTGGTACCCAATTCATTCTATGGGTAGCCTATTGATTACATACGGTTGATTATGTATGGTTATTTATATGGAAATCATATTCATGAAAATTTTGAGATGGGTGTAACCAGATAGTTCAACCTTCTCAACATTTTTAGGAATATGCTTTCCACATAAATAAGCATGCATAATCAGCCATATATAAACATAAGGCTACCCATGTAAATAATGTGGTACCATAATCATGATAGAAAGCATAACCAATAGGCATATCATGAAAGTGTCCACGAAAGAAAGGGATTAGAAAATACATGGATGTTCAAAAGTTAATATAGGAATATTACATGGTATGTGATTTCAAAGAAAACTGACAACATATAAGAAATGTATTTGAGAAACATTAGCATTAAATCACTTCGGTGCAGTTTTAAGGAAAATACTATAGAGATTTTAAAATAGATAAATGGAAATTATTTTAAATAAAACAAGAATTGAATCAAGAAGTTTTTCTTAATAATATGAATGATTTTATAATGAAAATGGTGTTATAAAATAGAGGATTGAGTGCACCTGAAATTGGGTAAATGTTTTTGAATGTTCTCTTAAAATAGGTTTTCTTATAGGAAAGTTCTATGGAGGGAATCATTTAAAACATGTATATCCACAAAATATAGTGATTAAAGGGTCTTAATATATTATTTTATTTAAAAATACATGGAATTTAGAGTAGGTAAATAAACATATATGATAACTTCTTTTTTATATAACTAAAGATAAGGCTACCCGAAAGAACAAAGAAGGTTCGAGTGGAATTTATTAAGGTTTATCGGCATGGTGTAGGGTGTACCTAAGAGGGCTTGATGAGAGATAAAATGGGCTTATCATCATTTATACATCATTAGTGAAGTATGGTGGAGGTTTGAAAACATACCCCATCATTTGTTTTTACACATAAAAAGGCATAGCATAGAGGATAATCTTTGTTATGAGAGAAATAGAGACGATCCCTTAACCTAAAATTGGCAGTGTTCTCCCTTTGTTATTAATAACCTGAATAAAAAACATAGTTTTATTAATTAATAAATTCAGAACCTATTAAATATTTAATTTATTTATTATAACCTTTTTTGGTTCATTAAAGGCCTTTTTATTTGTTATAAGGTTCAATTTCATTGTTCGGGCTTGTTTTCTTACTTGCTTTTAAATGACCGATTCACTTATATTGTTGTTTAGATACACATAAATTTGAAATTGGTTTTCCGGAATTATATATATATATTCTATTATTTAACATCCATGAAATTACATGGTTTTAAATTTAACTTGGTTACTTAGAGTGATGTTGAATTATTATATAAACCATAGTGACAACTGTGTTTGTTAATCGGTGGGTTTGATTACAAAGATCATGTTTTGATTTATAACATTATTCCATCTGTAAAAAAAGATTAATGAACATAAAAATCGGATATATTACATATATAATATTCTAGTTCAACCATGACACAAATTTTTTCATTACATGAATTATAGATGATAATAGAAATTGATAAAATGTTCTCCTTTAATATGTTAAATTAGCACATCTCAAACACTGCTTTCATTACGTTAAAATAAAAAGGTGTGGAAGGGAGAGAATATAATGAAATATCCTAATAGATTAAAAACATTAAAGTACATGTATTTTACTACAGTTATCACACTATTTGGGTGAATGGACGAGGGGAGTGAAACAAAAAGAAAAGAACTTAAAAGAAATGAAGGAATTGGAAAGAGTAATTTTACCTCTTGAGACTTCCTCCTTTAAGAACTTATGAAGGGTAGAGGTTTTGGTATTTTTAAGAGGATAGGGGATTTTAAAAGTGGGTGAGGATCTGGGGGAGATATTTGGGAAGAATATTGGTAGGGTACAAAATTTGAGTGTAGTGAATATAAGATTTAGTGAGGGGGGGGGAGGTTATAGTGGTTGAGAGGAGGGTTTTCAAAGTATTATAAGCATTAGTTTATTATTTTCACTCAAGAACATAAATACTGTGATTCCATGACAAAAAATAGTAATAAATTCATGTGACTTAGAACTAGTTAGGTTTACATCATTAGATCATCATTAATTGCTCAATAACTCCATTTTTAACATTAATCATAAGTTATTGATTTTTACTATTCGTCAAAAATTAAAGTATTTCAGAATAATCAGAAATATTCACCCTAACCATTTTTCGACATGTAGAATCCAAAAATAAATTCCATTTTTCAAAATTAATTTCTTAAAATATGATTATTTTATTATTTAATTAAAATCATAATTTATTTTCAAAAACCAGTTTTAATACATTCATTTATGTACTGTACAATATAGGTATACCATAATTTCAACTTGAATAATATTTATACATTATCATAGGAAAGTTTACTATTCATTATGGTATTTAATTATTCATAAGGGTAAGTTACTATTCATAAGGGTATGTTACTATTCATAAGAGTAGGTTACTATTTACCAAAAATTATTTTTGCCTTATCAAACTCCAAAAACATACTGATTGCAACCGTGTATGTTCGATTTTCTAAATTCTAAACACCAAAGTGAAGAAATTATGTTTAATGGTTACTTAGCACTTATTAGTTCATTCTGTTGTGTTTTTATGTTATTTTATGACATATTTATAATAAGGGAATTTACATTGAAAAACAATGGGTTGTTACATGACTAGATATGAGTAGGAACAAATATAGATTAGAAAACAAAACCTTGGATGTTAAACTAGCATTCCTCTACTTAGGGCGTTGATGGTGGGCTCCAGACCTGACATGAGGATGTTGATATAGAGTGGTTGGATGGTAGTGAGGTGGGGGTTTATTCTATTTAATAATGAAAATGTTCCCTTGGGAAATTATTAACATTCATTATGGGCCTCCAAAATCCTATAAAAAATTCCACTCATCCTAGTAAAAAAAATTATCATGAAAATGAAATAAAAATGATTAAAATATATGTCCATTTGGACCAATTTATTTCCCTTTTAGTAATAATTTCTAGTTCTTTATTTTTCTTCCATGTATTCTTTATTTTATAAATTTTCTTAGGGAATTTTTACATTTTGGAACCATGTTAATTCAAGATGAGAATGATAGAAATATGGTTAAATCAATTTAATAAAATAGTGAATCCAAATAATGGTTTTTTATTTGTTTATAATTATATTTAAATGATAAAAAACACTTAATTTAAATCTTATATATAGTTTATATATGGTTTGGTCTGTTTAGAATATGTTTTATACTATCCATGGTTTACATTATCATGTTATTGACTTATAATCCATGTCTTAGTTTTGATGTTATATCCACTGACAAAAAATCCATGTCATTTTTACATGGATATACTATGTTTTTTCCTCATAGAAATATTATTTAGATATCATTAAATTTACATGTATAAGAATATACCAGCTTTTATGGTAGTATTTCCTAAACCATAATAGAAATTTCCAAGAGGCTGATTATATTTTGATAAGTTTATTATGAAAAGATATATTTTTATATTAATTATTATATGAAATAAAATATAATTTCATTGAAGAATATGGATGAAAAATAACACATTATAGATAATAACATATAAGGATTATTAGGTTATAATTTTTCAAGAACAATAGTTTTGAAGAATAAATATCTTCCCCAATATTTGATTTTTTCTATAAATATGGAGTCTAAGTGAAAAAAACAATGTTAAAAAGGTATATTTGTTATTCATTAACTTATATTTAGGATTAACCAATGTGTTTTTATTATTTGTGGCTATAGCATGAATTAGTGAGTATAAATTTGGAAATATAGAGTGTATAATGGAATCGGAAATGATCTAATCTAATATATTTTAGTCATAAATTTTCAATATTGGTTTTATGGTATATTGAGACATCATTTATGTTTTATCTTCATATGTATCACTTATTGGGTTTGCTGAGTAGAATTATTATATAATTTTATTTAATTTTTATATTTGTAAGTTTTAAATTTTTATATTACATTGATAAATTCATGTTATTTTCATTCAAAATATGATAATATTCATATTGGGAAATAATTTTTAACACCCAAATTCACCCAACCCACATATGAATTTTGTTTTTCTAGAAGCAATAACAGGTATCAGATCCAAAATATTATTTCATGGACAATCAATGTTATATAAGTAATTAATAGGTAATAATACAATAATCTAAAAGGATATATTCTTATCAATTTTTATAGTTACAAAATCATGGTGGAATACATGGTATCTATTTTGTGATCTCACAAAAATAACATTTCCCACATAGAAGTATAAAGATTAGGATTTAGTTAAACTATGAAGATATCCGTGAATGGTATGGAAAATAATAAGCTCAATATGGATCCAATGGAACAAAATAAACTATCTGAATCACATTATAGTTGTATTTTTGTTATGGTATTGAGATAGACACATATTAAATACTTTTTGGATAGGTATTACAATATCTATGAATGCGATTGAAATTTTATTGGGGAAAATATTAATTTCTCTAAAATGTATCAAGATGGAATTTTTAATGAAAGGGAATGTAAATTATAAATAAATAGATTATAGTATTCTTGAAGATGCCGAAATGAGATCGAATACAATTTTGTGGAATCCGTGAAGATAATTGTTAGTGAATAATTGTTTAAAAGTGATGAAGTACATCAACTAATAGATGATTTTATTCATATAATTAATCATAGAGAAACACCATAAGAATTTTCTATTCAATGACATATTAATACAATTTATTCGCACAAAATTATAAGTCCTCCTAGAATTATTACTATGTTATGGTGAAAATATGTCAGTTGGAGAAGGTTAGGTAAGAAAAAGAATCCATACCAGATAATCCAAGAGAAGTGTATAAAATTTGGGGAACAATATAAAAATATCAATGGAATTTATTATTACATTGATGATAGAGGAAGGTATTTTGAATAAATTAAATAAAAAATTATTATCATCATGAATTATTTTAATTGAGAAATAAAAAATTTTTGTTGAAAAAATATATACTAGTTCCAAAATTAATCAGATAAATAATTTAGTGACATTATAAAAATACGAAAAAATAACATTCATAAGTAGTTCAATAATCACAAGAACCACTCTTTTGGTAAATCATTGATTTTATTTATGGTTTTTCCATACAATTCTAGGATAGAAAAAGGTTAAAATAATGAAATGGTTTGGAGAAAACACTATATAATATATTGTATTTTTTTCCAAATCACAAAATCTAATTTGATAAAGATAACATGTGTAGTGAATGTGAATAAATATCCCACATTATTATGTACCAATTTTTTCAGTTTCTCGGGAATATAAATTATGATTTATGGTTTAAAAGTGTTTTAAATCAATTCAATGGAGTATCGACGAGAATATAAAATTAATTAATTAACATTAACCATTTAATGATGAAATAAAAATTATTATTAGAGGAGGAAGATTATATTAATATATGTTCCAAAATGAATAAGTAGAAAAAAAATCTAATGTTAACTAAAAAATAATAAATTGGAAAGAATATTAGAATAAGGGTATTAAAATTTTAATTATCATTACACTAACGGATAAAAAATAGTCTTATATTAGTCCTTGATAGTAGGATTTAACCCTACATGATTCATAATATTAGAATATAAATTGGTGTGAATAATATTATTTATTAATGATTAATTTTATTAAAGACTGATCTTTTATTATCATGTGAATATTTAAAATGATAATAGTTATACAAGAGTGAAAAAATTCAGACAATCAATATCGATTTCCTTTGACATACTCCTTTATGAATAATTCTACATTATATTTTAGGAATCATGGTCATATTCAATCTGAAGTGATACCTAATCCAATATAATAATAAGAATTTGTTGATGTGAGAATATAGGGAAACAATAATCTTTAATAGGTGGGAATTAAATATATTCTTATTTAATATTGATGGAATATGTTAGAAAATTATAAAATTGTTGGGATGAAAATATTTTAAGTAAAATGATGAAATTATTTCAAATATTGAGGTTATGATTGAAGATACCAAAATAATGAAATATTGTGAAAATATGTATGAGACCTATTTAAGGGAGAGGAAATGTAAAAATTAAATAGTCCAAACAATTATAGGGCCTCAAACATAGATTATTTTGTCCTCATCAATGTGTTTAGTTTAATGAAACGTATTAAAAAAATATGAAAGTAATTACTCCTGTTTAAATAGGTTAAGGGATGTTTTTATTGTATAATTGTTATTTAAAATAAATAATATTTCATTTATTTCATCAATAGATATCAAATTTTAGTTAAAAATTAAATAAATAGGTCTATTAAAATTCTCCAATCAGATAATTTTATGTATTTATACTCTATTGAAGTGAAGAGGAATATAGAAAAAAATTTAATCCAAAATGAAATATCATAAGGTTAAACACAATAAAATAATGTAGTTTTTTGAACGGAGAAATTGAATGAGTAAAAAATGGAAGAAATTATATTAATTGACAGTGGCATCTCAAGGAACTAAAAAAGATGTTCAATAGATGATTTATTGAAAAAACAATAATTTTTTAGACATAGTTAGTATATCAAATCATATGATATATGTAATGGAAGGTATATAACTATAAAATACATGTGAACATTTGGTAGAAAATATTTTATTTAGAACATTTAATACATATAGGGTAATTATAATAATGTCATAGATAAGGTATGATTATTTTTTATTTGACCAAGGGTAATGCATTCAAATTTTCTAAAAAGTTGAATTCAGATAATATTAAATTAAACAATATGAAATATATTATGTAAAAATAGAAAAATAATTCTATGAATTTTTATAAAAAATAATTTTCTGTTAAATATGGTGATTATAGAAAAATACTGAAAAATATTATACAATATCACGTGAGAATTATTTAGAGGAAATAAATGAATCTTAATTATCTATTTAAATCCATTAACACTGAACTTCAGGGTAAAAATAAGAGTTTTAGTTGATAAGATAAATATAATTTTTTACAATACATATCTCAAACAATGTTATCAGATAATTACTACTTATCACACAATTATATTACAATTGGTAAAGATGGTATCATTTAAAAAAAGAGATGAGAGATTAGTCATGCATAGCGAACATGAATGAAGAGTAGGAAAATATTAATCATAATCATTGATGATATATTAAAATGATTAAGATTTATCACATTATCTTTACAATAAAATTTTCATTCAAAAAAATGATCATGAGAATATGATCTAGAAAAAATATAATGTGGTATTTAATGGATGTGATCAAATTTAAGGCATTAATATTGAAGATGCATTTGCACTGAGAACTAGACATGATTATATCGTAATATTTTTTGTGATTTCAATTCATATTGGTTTTAAAATATATTAAATTTCTCTAAACAAACTATTTTAACTTTTTTTATAATGATAATTTCATATACAATATACTATTGGATTGCAAGTTGGAGATGATGATGCATTCCTAATAATATTTACATAAGAAATTCAATTCATTAATCAGTTACGATATTATTGGAATAATCATTTAATTTCATACATAAATATGTTATAATTTATGATATTTTATTCCAATTATAAGGTATATGTAATGTTATTAAAGGATGAATAATTATTTTCACCCATAAAAATAGATTATATCATCATTGGTGGAAGCAAAAAATTAATATTTAGAGGAATTTTTGAAAAATATATGATCATTAATTGAGATGTTAATGATTGGGGAGATATATTATTTCATTGGCCTATACATAACTTAATTGGGATAGAACAATTTTATTTTTCAAGATTGAAATGCAATGGAGTTTTTAAAGAATAATGAGAAGAAACATTTAGAGATTTTTTCAACTAAAATCAATAATATATCTTCTCATTCCCTAGCACCCTACATCATAAAAAATAAATAATTACATTATTTTAAAAAATATTTACTTTTTAAAAAATATTTATTATCTTTTAGCCTTACTATTTATATAATTTAGAAAAATATATCATAAAAATGGTATATTTCCCTGAAAAGTATATTTTATTTCTAAAGAACAAGTTCATATATTTACACACTTGTTTCACTCATGAAGAAATGCAACCAATAAATGAATGTCACTATTGATATTGATATAATCTTTACACATCTTTAGTACCGATTAAAATCATTTAAATATGTTTTATGATAAAAAACATCTTAGTTGGGGATATAAAACCCATGGAAATACATGATCTCATTTGAAAAACCCAAAAATCCTCTTATAAGTTTACCTTTTTTAAAACATAAATGTTGAAATCAAATAAAAATCTCCATAATCATTAAATAAAATTAAAATCCCAATGTTTACATAAATCATTTAGTATAAAGTATATTGAAAAATCCATAACCATGATAATTTCGTTTGGAAAGAATAATAACTCATGAAATCATTTTACTTTAAAAATACATTCAAAATTTGAAGGAAAAAAACTTTCATAAACCAATTAAATAACTCATAAATTAAAATAATTCCACTAAAATATGATATAAATAATTTAAAACCCATTTAGGAATCTCGATACATTATCTATACAATCAACATTATAATAACCCTGAGATAAACCCTTATAAATGAAAATCATTGATGGTAAATTCCACACAACCCTTATAAAAAAATATATTTACCCATTTCATTAGAGGGCTCAATCATACCAAAAAAAAATAATATTAAATTCAGATGTAAGATAATTGGATTAAAACACATAAAATAAATAAATTTTCATCATAAAGCTAATAATATTTAAAAATATATCTTATTGAAAAAATTACATTTAGATATCTCCTAAAATGAGAAGAAATATTTGGTTCCCTTGAAAAGATATTGAAAATAATAATTACTTGAATTACGATAATAAGATCTAATTTGAAAAAAGATAGCAGTTTAATGATGAATATCAATAATTAATAATAACCGTGATGGTGGGAAAAGGTTCTAATGCATCGAATTCTTAAAAAATATATATATTTTGTACTTTTTTTATTGAAATTCAATAATAACCAATATTGTATACATTTAAAATAATAATTATTGATCATTTTTGTAGAAATTAAAAAATAGTTAACACTTATTTTTACCAACCCATGATGTAAAAGTAATAAATTTCTGGAATCATATTAAGGAACTAGTATATATAAGAGAAAAAAAATGTGTGGAGAACATTAAGATTTGGTATCTATTAAAATACCATACCTCACATCTCGACTCAACACATACATATTTTAGTCTCATGAGTAATAAAAATATATAAGTTTTATATATTATTATTAACATTTTATATTTATATTCCTTTAATATTATTCTATTTATTTCATTTTTAACCTTGTTTTATTTAGTTAGTATTTTGGTTGAGATCAAATTAGATATTTTTTGGTCATTCGTCCCAAAATTACTTTGGTGTGTTGATCGTGGTCAAGGTTTTAATGGTTCCATTATATGAATAATATAAGAAAAGTATCAATAATTATTTTTTAACATAAATATAATTTTAATGAAATCCCTTTAATATAGTAATGAAATATAAAATGAATCATTTCATTGAGGCAGTGATATTCATGTATAAATGAGAGACATTTCTATTTTCTAATGGATGAAAAAATAGAGCAGATAACTATTTAACACTATAAATTCATTATCATGTTATTAATAACTTTAATATTAATTAAATTTATACTTATAACCATTTATGTTATTTTTAAATGAAAAACTAAATAAATCACTTTGTGGAATGGAAATTACACATCTATGCATGGGAAACACTCTCATTTTCCAATAAATGAGAGGTTAAGATGTTATATAATATAATATCATTCCCTAATAATAATTATTTTTGTAATGGTATCTTTATTCATTAAATATATTTTTATAACCATCCATGAGAGGTGGTTCTAAAAAACAAAACAAATCACTTCTTATAGGTGGAATTCTATATATACGGACGAGTGATGTTTTCATATACCATAAGATGGAATTTAGGAAGAAAATAGTAGTTAGAAAAACACACAAACATATAAATGTATTGGAAATAATTATTTCATTACATTATGATATTTTTGATATATTTCTTTTATTTAGCGGACGAAATAAACATTTATGAATTTAGTTATGAACTATACATCCTCTTTGGATATATTCCTTTGTCATATACCATAATATTTTTAAGATTGGTAATTATGTGATTCCAGGACCACTAAGATGTGGGTATGGAATTTATGGAGGTATTTAGAGATATATGGTATGATCTCGAGTGAAAAATGTTTTTAGATAAGTGAGGATTTGTGAGTCCGTTTTTTATGTGAGTGGAGTGATACCCATTTGAATTTAAGAACGTTAAAAATAAAATACACAAATTTCTCATAAAAAGTGGATACAACATAATTAAATTTAGATTATATGATTTTAAATGTATAAATCCACTCTAATAATTAAATTTTGACATATTTTAGAGATGGTTTTAGCATTATATATTATTTTGACCTCCTTGTTAACCCCTTTAACCTATATTGGAGTAAAAACCATTTACCATGGTAACAATTATTTATGAATAAAAAATTAATAAAACTCAATAAAAAATTTAAAAATAATAATTACAACAATATACACTATTTATATTATTAAATTTGTAAAAAATTACAAAATAAATTGTAATATAAGATTCCAAAACCCAATAAAACCCCATTTTTAGAAAAATCCCACCACTAAGCATTAAAATTATTTTACCCCAAAAAAATTTACAATTTACAATATGATGGAATTGAACTAATTATTATAAAAACCAATTGTTATTTAAATTTAATATAATTTTAGGTCTAAAATATACGATATAAATACTTAATTAAAGTAGAAGATCCCAAAATAGATATTATTAAAATAAAAACATTACATAGATTTCATAAATGCCCAACACAGATTTCTAAGTTCAAAAATATATTTTAAATTAAATATATTAATTATTAAATATACATTATTATCTATAAAAATATATTTTTAAACTCATAGTTAATTTTAATATCATGGTAATTTAATAAAACTGTCAATATTTGTCAAATAGGCATTTTCATTAATCAATTATAATTGAAATATTTCTGAAAAATACCAAAAATTCAATATTATAAATTTTAACATACTGATATAAATAAATAAATACATTTATTCAAATTATAATTATGAAATTTGTAATTATAATTTTTAAATGAGATAATATATTTTTTTGAAAATAATTTAGTTAGAATAAATATAATTCTTTTTAGACTGAAAATTTAATTAAAACCATTATATTGAATATGAATCTATAATATATAATTACGAATATTAATAAGTCCAAAAATTCATTTATTATTTACATTAAACAGGGTTCAATATTATCCCACTCTTAATGAAATTTCATCCATTTAATTATATTCATTGCTAAGAAAGTGGGGATACTCATCTCTCATTACTTTTTCAAATTCCATTATTACTTCATCAATTAGAAAAGTCGTCAATAAAACTATAACATTGAGAGTGACCTTATTCCAAAAAACATACATTAGATTATGAAGAATCTAAACTATATTATCTCCATAAAATATATTATATTTTAAATAAACTAGTTTAGAGAAGAAAACATGAGATGAATCAGGTATATATTTCTTTAAGAATTAGATATGAAACATAACATGTTCTTAATTTAAACTCTGAGTTATGGATACTAGATTATAAAATGATCCGACCTTAATTAAAACATCATATGATATAGCAAAAAGTAAATTTAAATTTACTTTTCTAAAAAATCACATAACTTGTTTCCAAAGATAAATTAAAAAAACATGGTCTCCGGCCCAAAAAGAATGACTATTCCACTAGTTATCTTCATAACTCATCATCTTGCATTGTGATTCCCATATATTATGCTATATTATTTTAAAATTTCAACCATATATTACCAAATTTTTACTCTAAATGTATATTTGGTTGATGATGAAAATTTACATTGACATATATTTTACTACCAAACATATTTTGAACTCCTTTCAAAAAATTTAGTATAAATTCGGGATTATAGTCAGATATAATAGAGGGATAAACTCCATTTAACTTAAGTATATTATAATGATACAATATATAAAACAGATTGAAAGACATGGTATCTAGAATAAAGATAAGATGAAATGATTTAGTCAATTAATCAATAACTCCCCAAATTTCCTTATCACATCAAGATGTATTTGGTAATCCTAATAAAAACTCCAACGATAAATTCTCTAATTTTCATGAATAAACTAAAATGGATGAAGCATCCCCTGAGGGGGTTGTTATTGAAAATTAAAATATTAGTAATCCAAACATTTCATCATAAAATATACATTATATTTCATTATTCATTCTCAATAGTATTTTTCTTGAACATCTATATATATCATAGTGCTACCTAGATGAATGGAAAACAATGAGGTTTGTGCAATATTTAAGGATTCCCATTTCAATTGAGAATTACTCAGTGCACAAAATCTTATACAAAATCATGTCTAACTTTATTTTTAAAATTTAGACTTAGGAAACATTCATTACACAACCAACTATACCTTTCATTGAAATTTGTGAGATTACTTCTAATAGTTCTTAATTCATTCATAAATTATTGATTGTACTTGTAAAGACCTAGAATTCCCATATAATGTTTTTTTAAATAATATGGAATTTTATGAGTCCGCGAAAATTTATGGTACGTGATTCCAAGGCCCGAAGTGACGGGAAAGAATTTCTGAACTTTTGTTCAGGTACGTTCAGTAATCGTGCGAGCATGTTTTTCTATATTTTGAAATGATGGTCAGAATTGAAATTTGAGGGAAGAATTGAACTCAAAACACTGATATTCTCTTAAATATACCATCACCTCGATAGCTGTTGGTCGAGGGTGGAATTTAGTTTTTTGGTTTATCATGAATGAATAAAATAAAAAAAATGTTTGTAGCTTTTATTTTTATTTTATTTATTAAAACATCAATGTGGATGTTGAGAAGTGGGGACCACCAGACCTTAACCTCCAATATGAGGTTATGGTGGTGGGGACCACCCGATCCTAACCTCCCATGAGAAGTTATGGTGGTGGGGACCACCCGAGGCATAAACCTCTCAACACCCTCATTAAATGTGGGAGAGCCTCTTCAACTCCTCTAATATTAATTGTGCCAACCCTCCTACAAAATTACTCCAACACACCACTTTAATTATACCCACCTATGATATTAATTAACCCAATTTGAATTATATTCCAACAACCATAATTGATCACATAAAATATTATTTTGGGGCTACCTTTCCATTTTGGTGGTTTTGGGAGAACATGAGATTTTGGAGAGAAGTTCTACAACAAAGAACCCCAATGAAGAACACCTCTCCTTCAACGATTTCTACTCCCAACTTCGTCGAAGGACCACCAATGATGCACAAATTGACAATCGAGGAAAACACTGATGACACTGACATCCATCTTTTCTCAACAATTTGCCTTATTCCTTGCGACCTTGTCGACGCCATCAAGCGATCGAGGTAGAAGTTTATATCTAATTTTTTATTACTTCACATGTACACCCCTTCTATTTCTTTTGTGGGTTGGGAACAATCATTGCAGGAGTATAGGATTTGACAGTCATGTTCATGTTCTTGATGATTTATATGCTATTACTATAATACGGAGGGTACATGCCCAATAAAAATGGTCTGAACCTTCCGCAAATCTTGTGGTGTTCTTCGCGTTGGAGGAAGATGTCAATTATCCATGGTTGGGGCATGAGAATGGCCGTCAGTACCATTGTAGGCCGCAACGAAGGCGAAGACACAATGGCGCTGCCCCGCAGCTAGACCACCACCCCGCTGCCAGACCGCCTCTCCATGGCCAGACCCCCCCCCCCCCCCCCCCCCCCCCCCCCCCGCGCTCGGACCATCGCCCCGCTGCCGGACCACCACCCCATGGACGGACCACCGACCCACAGCCGGACCACCGACCCACGGCTTGACCGCTGCCCCATGGCTGTGGCGCCTCCCCGTGGCCAGACCACCTCCCTACAGTCTCACGCTACCCTCGGCCGAGCCCCCGGTGGTCTCGCGCTATCCACGACTGAGCCCCCCTAGACCGAGTCGAGCCACCCCACACCCTCATAGCACCCCTCAGCTGACCCGCCCTCACGACACCCTCATGTCCCTCACAGGCCGTGTCGGACCCAGCAGGCCATGCCGAACCCAATGGGGTGGGCCATACTGTCGGCCGGGCTGGGTCGGGCAAGGTCGGTCCAACCGGGTCAAACTGGACCCAGGCCCACTACGAACCAATTATATTCATTTGGCCCTAACTTTGGCACTAGACGTCCATTTGACGAACTATCAATGGTTCTAGAAATCTTGGAGTGAGACGGTCCCATTGAATGATACCCCACTACGATTTGGATTAATATGGAGAACAGTCGGGTTGGATCGAGCACGAATCCAATTGGGCCCCTGAGACTGAAAGGTTAATAACTAATAGACCAGATGTCTGATTGATGCACTGTATGTTCCGTTGAGACCCCTATGATGTGGCTGACCTTTGGAATAATTTTTTGAGGGACATCATGGTAGTTGGAGTATCGACTAGTATCTTGTGGAGTGGATCCTTCTCGAGATGGGTGAGAATTGTGCGAGAACCTAGTAGTTGGCTGGGACTTGATGAATGCTAACCGTTTCGAATCAGAATGACTCGACTAGCCCATTGGGGAGCTCCTTTGGGAATCTAAAGACCCATGGTGGGGAGAACTTTGGTGACGTGGCAGACCCACATAACTTGATAGGAGGAGCACCTCAGCAGCCCACGAGGGGGAGCACCATGGTGATGTGATAAACCCATGGTGGGGAGAACCTTGGTGACGTGGCATACCCATGGTACTCGACGGGAGGAGTACCTCAGCAGTCCAGGGATAGTGGGAAGCGCCTCTATTTGATGCGGTAGGCCAACTTTTCTTAATAGTAGAGGAGATCTCCAACAGCTGAGGTGTTCGTCATTTTGACTGGGAATGTTACTTGATACTACCTTTAGAATAAATCTTGGTGTGATTTGAGTCACTACCTCTGTATTATTCTAATGATTGAGATGGATTACTTGATAACTTAGGTATATGTATAGTCATATACCTTAGTAGGGTTATCTGTTGATTTCATACTTCGTGGTTTATCCATGGTTGATTTTGGGAGACCTTGAGGGTCTCGGGGTCCCTACTAAGTATCGTTATACTCACACCTCTATAGGCTATGCCTGCACCATGTTGTGTTAGATGCAGACGACATAGAACACAGACAGAGGATGAGGGTACCAGGACTGGATGGTTCTCGGAGGTGGACTATACGACATGTCGGTACATAGAGGAGACGAGTGGACATGGAGTTCTGAGGAGGAGATATATACCTTCCCTTCTGGTAGGAACCTTGGAGGACGATCCAGTAGCTTCCATTTCTATTTCATCAGTTGTATTGTATTTTAGATATACTTTTACCTTTACATTTGAGCTTGTATTCCGACCCCATTAAATTCCAGCACTCGTTTGGTTATACAGTTGTCTTGTGTTCATATCTTGTTGTGTGTCTGGATGTGTATGTTTATAGGTTATAAAAGAAATTCCTTCCCAGTTTTAGGGAATACATCTTTGGTGCTTGTTGTCAGCCCCTAGCCTATGAAAGGCGAGCTTGGGGTAGTCACAGCATGGGCCTTGGGGGACGGGTCATGAAAAATTTGTATCAGAGGTGTCAGTTTTACCAAAGTATTAGGAATCTGATCTTTTCTATGAAGCAATAGTTCTAAGGGTAATGAGTACGGTTTTCAGTTAAGGGATTCCATTGTTGGTGCGACGACTGACGTATCCACACACCAGGACCTTGAATTCTGATTTCCGACTCAGTGTACGAAAACACTAATAGCGTGTGTGTTTTCAATAGCCTTGTTTTTGTGAACTCTTGAGTCATATTACAAGTATAAATTATTAACCATGGAGCACCAGTTTCTTTTCAGGATGCCTCCACTCAGACATCCATCTCGGGTTCCAAGAGTTGTACGCACTAATAGCCCATTGAGCGACGAGGCCTCAGTGTAGGGCCCTCTTCTAGTAGAAAAACCAGCGGAAGCACTATCGGTACCATTCCCCTTTGGGCCAACAATGCCACCAGCCCAAGAAGCAGAGAGTGCACGTTTCTTGAGCCTGTTTCATGAGTTCCATCACCCGAGGCCACCCATGTTCAGGGGAGAGAGGACCCACAGGTAGTTGAGGATTGGCTAGAGGATGTGGTGAGAGTCTTCCGACTCGTAGGGACACCAGCCAATCTCATGGTGATTCTTAATGCCATCCTTATACAGGCATTAGTGAGCAGATGGTGGATCTTGATGCTCTAGGTTCACAATGAGGTGATGCTTCTCTGGCCAACTTCGAGAGCCTATTTCAAGCAGTGTTTTTCCCAGAGATTCTTCGCGCAATGCGCATACATGAGCTTCTTCATCCGCTGTAGGGAAGCATGATAGTAGCTTAGTAATCGGTGAGGTTCACTGACCTCTCATGTTACTCCACATATATGGTGAGGGACCCATTCTACAGGACCCAAACCATGGTTTAGGGGCTTAGGTGGTAGATCATGGCTTCGATGATCTCACTCAGCATCCCGATACAGGCAGTGGTATTAGAGAGAGCCCTCTTCGTGGAGAGTTTCCTTGTTGAGCAGTCACCAACAGAGAGACCCACCACCAGTCATCATGTGGAAGAGTCTTCTGTAGCTGGAAATAGATAGACGTCGCAGAGTTCCAAGAGGACCATACCTATAGTTGGACAACCCCATGACTCAGGATTGGTTATCTAGGGCACACGAGACAAAGGAAGTCATGCTAGGTGAGGGCAGTGTTACGCAATCGGTGGGTAGGGTCACATGGCTCGTGATTGTCCGACCCATTGTACAGATGATTAGTAGACAGTTGAATGAACGCCCTAGTAGAGATTGAGGCTCGACCTATGAGGTTCACAGGGAGCAGTAGGACATGGCAGAGGAGTTGGTCATGCAGCTGGAATTGGGAGACGATTCAAGATGTTACTTCCACCACCACCATGTGGTCCACCCTGACCACAGGGACCAAGTGGACATGGGAAATCTCATATCTGGGATACTAAGTCCTACGATCATGGAACTACGAAGATTATACTAGGTATTTTTTATGTCTACTCCACCTTAGCTTTAGTACTTATAGACATAGGTTCCAGTCGTTCTTTTATTACCACCGCCCTCATTCGGTGCTCGGAGATTCGGACGGAGCCTTTGGCTCGATCCTTATGGCTAGAGACTTCTATGGGGGTGGATTTTATGATTACGCATTTGTTTCGGCAGTGTGGACTTACTCTATGAGGCGAGACCTTCAGCTGGGATCTCTTAGTATCAGAATTAAGGCCTTACGACGACATCTTGGGTATGGAATGATTATCTACTTTCCATGATCATATTGATTGTATTAGGCGGAAAGTGCGGTGTTCCCACACGGATGGGTGCAGCCGATTACACATCAATTGGCTAGCCTTACCCCTGTAGAATTTGAAGTGGAGAGTTCGAGTTATCCTGTAGAGGTGGACCTGTATGCGGATGTCTTCCCTTATGAAGTTCTAGTTTTACCTCCTCAGACAGAGGTGGACTTTTATATTTAAATGTACCCAAACAGCTCCAATATCCACTTCAGCATATCGGATGGATCCAGCAGAGCTTCGCGAGATGTGGTTACGGCTAGAAGACTTGTAGCGGAAGGGATTAATCAGGCCCAATGTTTCTCCTTGGCCAGCCCGGATTTTTTTCGCCAAAAAGAATATTAGAGATTGAGGCTTTTTGTTGACTATTAGTTCCTGAACAAGGTGACCGTGAAGAACATGTACCCAATCCCATGGATTGATGACCTCTTTGATTAGATGAAGGGAGCATTGTGGTTCTCGAAAATAGACCACAGATTAGGCTATCACTATTTTAGAGTGTGAAATGAAGATATGAATAAGATGATTTTTAGATGACGGTACGACCATTACGAGTTCTTGGATATTCTATTCAGTGTATCCAAGACTCTAGAAGTGTTCATGGGACTCATGAACAAGATCTTTCAGCCATACCTTGATCACTTTGTATTATTCTTCATTGATGACATTCTAATCTACTCGACTACTGGGGAGGATCATGTATATCATTTACAGGTAGTACTAGACACACTCTGAGAGAACCATCATTATGGTAAGCTCTCAAAGTGCCAGTTATAGATCCTTGAGGTTCACTTTCCGGGACTTGTCATATCAGAGGCTGGAGATACAGTAGATCCAGTGAATATTTAGGTGGTACTTGCTTGGGAACCACCCACACAATAGGAAAATAACCTATTAGCAATGGTTTTTTTTCATATAGTGGTGGATTAAACCACCGCTATATACATTGGCGGCAGTTTTAGGAATCCACCGAAAAATTGTGGCTCATGAAACTATTAGTAGCAGTTATATCAGTTTTGAGGTAGTTTAAATGAATCATCGTATTAGCCTTATTTCGTGGCATTTTATATTTTTTAGCGGTGGTTTTACAAATGATGGATCCCTCTTATTTTTGGCGGTTATAACTACCCTGAATGAAAACACACCCTTTCCAGAAAAGTGCTACTAAATAAATCAAAACCTCCACAGAATACACATAGATGATGGGACACGGTAGCGGTGGTTTTAACCACCGCTACGAGAAAAATATCAATATTTAGCGGCAGTTAAAATCGCCGCTACAATTTTACCAGTTTCATTTAGCGGTGGATAAAACCACCACAAAAAGCTGATATGGGAAGAAAAATAGCCGCTCTGCATCCCCTGCACCAGTGCCCTAAAAAACAAACCATTACAAGAATACATATAGTCTAATAGAATATATAATAATCAATAAGAAAATAGATGTTTAACTATGTACAATCAAAAGCATATTTCAATAATGGAATGAAGTTAAACATATCACAAGGACAATAGACCTTTAAACAAAATTATAAACAAGAATGTATGTCAAATTTCATGAAAACAATGCCAAGAATAGGTTCAACCTATTCCATCCATTAGAGTTCCAACCTTGACATAACAATTCTTACCAACATACATCCCACTGGTAATATATGATGAATTGTGTATGATATTTATAATTTATGGTCATTATCTCACGTAATTATTCTTATATTATGATTTAATGTTATTATCAATTGATATCTCTCGCATTTACCCTTAATGAACATCTGATTTGAAACATTCTTTTGTTTCCCTAACCACTATGTTATAAATAACTACTACCCAACCTATGAATTAGCATGACACGATCAATCAATTACACGTTCACATAAAATTAATTTGAATTTTTTCTAAAATGAATTCTTTGAAAATAAGTGCATACAAGAATGGACTTATATTCTATAAAAGTGAGTAATTGTAATTCACAGTGGAAAAACAGTTCATACAGCAGTCATGTCCCAATTACTTTCTATATATGTAAAAACTAGTAATGTATACTAAAAAATAAGCACATATATGAATATTTACATTGGAAGAAATAAAATTAGTAAAATATATAAATAATAAAAAGAGATTTCGTGTATAAGAAAAAGGAACATCCTTTAGTAATATAACTAAAAAATTCAGAAAGAGAAACGAAAAACATAAACTCATGTATGAACTTATGTTACAAAGTTAATTTTGTGTGATTGTATCATCATTAATTATTCAATATCATCTTGACTCTACCTCTATTATGAGAACATAAGAAATGAATTTTTGGGTAACTGTACAACAGGGATTCCCATTACCATCATTATATTCTATGAGCCTTGTTGGATTGTAAATTCTTCCAATGCCTTAATTATCCTCCAAGTATAATCAAGTAATTCAGTATATCATCACACCCAACCCATGATACTCGAGTCCATCTCATCTTTCTTGTACATCCTATTCACCCTTGTGAATAAAAAACCCCCCCTATGGTGATGTGAATGAAACCCTTTGGTGATAATAATCAATGTAAGCATAGTAGGGGAACAACCATTCCATCCCAAGAATGATGTCAAAACCATCATCTCGAGGAAAACGAGGTTCCATACAAGGTGACACCCACTTATATCACGTTCCACTCCCTAAACTAACATAAATTCTCTAATAAAATCCCTATAAAGTTTTGAGTGTCATAAATTCATAGGAAAGATGAATGTTGAGCCAAAGGATCTCCACAACATGCACAAATATGATGGAATGAGAAGCCCCTATATCAAAAAATTTTGATTCAAAAGTGTTTCTACCAGAAAAGTACTTCTCACTATAAAAGTTACAACACTATGTTCCTCACCTATTGGTCTCACATTATACAATTATACTGATCTGTGGCCATAATATATAGCCTAGATACCTTGAGAAGGTCCCTTATGCTAGTAATGTATGTCTTGTGTCCGGATGCTTTGACCATGACCACTACTTCAGAATGATTGATTGGAAAATCAATATCTCCTTTCCTAACATGAAGCTTATTTACCCACTCCTAACTGTGGAATTATTGTAGACACTCATTCACTATATACTATAGGTAAATATCTTAAAAAACCCTTTAGATGGCTCATCCTTCTGAAATATCGACACTCAATTTTATTTCTGTCACATAGTGTCCCCATGTATCCTTGCCTCCCACACCAATGATATATAATATAATTACCAACACCAATGATCTATAAATTATTCCCTTAATGATAGGTCAAAAAGTGTCACTTACATCCACCAAACACTTTTCTATTGGGTCAACAAACTGAACTACCCTGATTTGTGCCCAAACCTTACCTCGAGTTATGTATTGTAATAAGAACCTA
This sequence comes from Viscum album, assembly GCA_963277665.1. NCBI lineage: Eukaryota > Viridiplantae > Streptophyta > Magnoliopsida > Santalales > Viscaceae > Viscum > Viscum album. The sequence goes on along the minus strand of OY728131.1, from coordinate 1,528,336,490 downwards.
ATTTATTTTTGATATGGTGGAAAACCAAAATAAATTCGCCTATGATCAAACAACATGATTGTTCATGAACATGAATCATATCACTCTAGCTTGATCATCCATAAGATAAATATGCAGAAAACCTGAAATCTCGTAATGTGAGTCAAATAATCCATTACAAACATAGAACCATACCATAAATGCATAAAATCTCTGGCCCTTTCAGACCTAAAATTTTATGGAAAAAAATACTCATAAAAATGAATCATAAAAAATAAATCATCACAATAATGAATCGACATATATGGTGCATACCACACTTTAGAAATCAAGACATGAATGGAATCATTAGAAATCAATAAAATTCATAAAAGGAAACATTAGAAATCAATAAAATGTTAGGTCATGAAAATTTATGGTGGAAACTATGTTCCATACAAGATACATATACAAACAAACTATTCCCATATTTTTCCAACACATCGACATTACAACTACTCACGGTCCGATGATGAACACATATCATCACCCGCTCCACCTCCATCTCAACTTCTTGTTGTCTCTTGTAAGAACATTATATTGAACATTAAATACTATAGAATATTTATACTTAAACTTAATGCCAATAAAAGTTTGAAAACTAAATGATTTTGAGTTTTTGTGATTTACCTGCTTACCAATAGTTGATGCACTATCACTGGGTGCATATCTAATCATCTGCTGATATATATCAGTTAACGATTTCTGCAAAGCAGATATCTAAGACCCCTGGTCTTGAACAATGGATTATAGAGAATAAATCTCCCTCTGAGCATATTTGGGTATGGACTAACTATAATCAAATGTTGATGCAGCTGGAATCCCAGGTGGCCTGCCAAAGACCATAGATGGTATGGGTATGAAACCCATCTCGCGCACTCTACTAGGATGCTCCTTCCTAAGGACTTTAACAACTAGGTCATCCTAGGAGACTGAGTAGGACTGCCCAGGATTGGAATTCCATAGTTATTTATTTTTTACCAAAAAATAAAATATCAATATATATTATCATATTAAAAACTGATAATACGTTATTATAATAAAAAATTGACTTTATACCTCAAATTCTTTTGCAGGCTCATTAAAAAAAATCATTTGATTTTTTGTGAACATCCGACCACATTTCAGTTTGGGTTGAATCGTGCACTAAACCATGTGAATGAATTAAGAAAAGATAAATCAATAATTTAATATATTAAAAAAATAATATTGTCTTATAAATATTTAAACTAATGATAAGATTACTAGAGTCGTTCAACGTCTAGAAACATTTTTTGCCCCCATAGTGTGAGAGATGACTTTCTTAGCCCGGTTTGATGCATTCTATCTTGAGAGATCCTGAAATAAATAAACTAAAAATTAATAGTAATGTATTCAATGTCATATTCTCTTCATATACATGTAGAAATGTAAAATGAGGAAAATATAATAATATATATTTCAATACCACCCACTTCTCATCATAATGTCTGTCAACAAAAACTTTCCACTATTCTTTAGGTACCAAAACAATCATCCATTTGATAACAATAAAAAAAATCATTCAACAATGAATAAGAATGATAGGAATACCCATCTCTAAATTGAAACATAAACAACCAATCAAAAAGAATCACATAACAACTCAACAAACATGATATCAAAAATATCAACCCAAGGCATCAATTCATTTTAACCCTATGACAATAAATGAGAAATAGAGATCCCCTATTTTAACAAACACCATCCTCTACTTTTTTCCATCAAAACCACAGACATAAATCTTAAAATCCCTCTACCACCCTAGAGCACACATATATAGAATCAAATGTATTTTTATCATCAGAAACACAAGAAGAAACTAAGTCTATAAAAAATAGTTAAAATCCTTTAGAAACCAATACTAGACTCACATATCCCAAAATAATTATTCTCATAACCAACTTGATCGTTACCAAAATGAAATAATAGTTTCATTATGCATAGGTTTTACCACTAGAAAACCTATATTCACCAGCTATCAAATCCAATAACCAAACATAAGTATGTTCAAGAAATATTTCATATTAAACATTTTTGATGGATGAATGGTAATAAATATCTCATGACACATTCATTAATCAATTAATTATTACCCACATTATTTTCTTATCCAGTTTTAATACTACAAACCACTATAAACAACAATAAAAATCATATAATGTAAATAACACACTATTTTAAAAATTATAAGAGGCGTTATGAACAAATGATTTAATACATATAACCACAACATCCATTCAAGAATATAATGTGTGAAATAATAAAGAACATGAATTAGAATAAATAACCGGTGAAGAAGAAACAATCCCCAAATCACTAACTGGTCACGGGGTCACCGGGAGAAGGGAGGTCGTGGGGTCGCAGGGGGTCGTGGGGGAGAAGGGGGTTCACCGGGAGAAGGGGGGTCACTAGGAAAAGGGGGGTCACAGGGGGTCTCTGGGAGAAGGGGGTCGCAGGGGGGTCATGGTGGTCGCCGGAGTGGACCACCAGAGGGTGTCGGGGGGGGGGGGGGGGTCACTTGGAGAAGGGGGTCCCAGGGGGTCACTGAGAGAAGGGGTGTAGCGGTGTCACGAGGGGTTAAGGGAGAGAATTAGCATTGGGGTTGGGGGGGAAGTGTCGAGAGAGTAAAAAAAGACATGGTTTCACGGTGGTTTGTTATAAACCTCCAAGAAACCATTTTAGAAAAAGGATTTGTGGCGGTTTTGTGAACTGCTACTACAAAACCTTTGCTAAAGTCAATTTATGTGGTAGTTCGAGGAGTGTGATGGAGATACAGAGTATCCGGAGCTTGGATGGATACTCCCAGTGGTTTCTTCCATATTTTTAGAGATTTTCATAACTAGAATTAGCCTTGATAAAGAAGAGTAAACCCTTCATGTGGTTGGAGAGATTCCATTACTGTTTTCAAGAGCTGAGGCTGACGCTGACCAGTGACCCCATTTGGGGCTTCCAGAAGAGGGCATAGGGTACTTAGTTTACTACGACACATAAAGGGATGATCTTGGATGTGTCCAGATGCAGGAACAAGTAGTGATGAAATATGGTTCTCGACAGTTGAGACAACATGAGCAGAACCACGCTACCCATAACTTGGAGTTAGCAGTAGTGGTCTTCTCCATGAAGATGTGGCAGCACTATCTAATGGGAGAACGTTTTACAGTGTATGATGATCACAAGTGTCTCAGGTATATCTTCTCTCAGTAGGACCTGAACCTGAGACATCGATGTTGGATTTATTTTTCTAGGACTATGACTTCTATATAGTCTATACTCCTAGGATGTGTAACATTGTTGCAAATGCACTCAACAAGAGATCTGGTATACAGCTACTAGGAGACGCAACAGAGAAGATGGCCGCTTTGTAGATATATTTTGAAGATAGAGACGGAGTAGCATTTCTTCAGTCTATTATATTCACTCACCCACTTCTTCAGTGAGTCAGGGAGGCACAACCTGGGGACGCTGACTACGATACGAGATGTGCTCAAATATCCCTAGGACATACACCTGATAGATTTTCTGAAGGTGGGGAGCACATCATCCTTTTCATAGAATGTACCATGGTACCATTGTTACTTCAAGAGGATGTGTTGAGGGAGTTCCACACATCCCCTCTAGTGGTACATCCAAGAGTGGCGAAGTTGTTCCCAGATCTCTGACGATGGCACTGGTAGACAGAAATGAAGAAAGTTGTAGCATAGTTTGTGTCTCAATGCATCAATTGTCAGCAAGTAAAGGCAAAGGATCAGGTACTAGCAAGATTGGTTCAGCCATTAGAGGTCCCAATGTTGAGGTGGTATGGGATATCCAAGGACTTCATGATAGGACATCCACGTATTTCCAAGGGTCCGGACTCGATTTTGGTGATCGTCAACTGACTCACCTAGTCGGCCCACTTCCTACCAATCAAGGAGTAGGGTTTATTAGAGATATTAGAATTCATCTATGTGAAGGAGAATGTAAGGATACATGGATTACCCTCGACGATTATCTCTGATCGTGATGTATGGTTTACTTCCCATCAATAGAAGGGGTTTTAGGAGCCTTTCAGGATGCAACATTGTTTGAGCATTGCCTTCCATCCTTAAGTGGATTGTTAGACTTAGCAGACCATTCAGACCCTTGATGACATGTTGTGTGCTTGCGTCCTTAACTTCGGTCGAAATTGGGATGACCACTTTCCTTTGGTGTAGTTATCATACAACAATAGCTATCACTCCACCATTGGGATGGAACCTTTTGAGGCATTGTACGTGCAACCATGCTGATCACCTTAGTGTTGGACTGACCTAGGGGAGTCAGCACTAGTGGGACTGGAGATGGTATGGTCTACCACAGACAAGGTGCAGATCATACAGGAGAGGATGGAGACTGCAAATAGCAGTCAGAATTCGTATGGTGATAGGAGATAGAGACCTCTAGATTTTGAGGATGGTGACCACGTCTTTCTACGGGTCTCACCTCGACGAGGATTGCGGAGATTTGGCTGAGGCGGAAAGTTATATCTAAGATTCATCGGACACTTCCTAGCCCTCAGTAGAGTTGGTGATGTGTCTAACAACTTAGCTTATCCACCTCAGTTTCACCTGGTGCATGATGTATTCCACGTATCCCAACTGAGGAGATACATGCACAAACCTTCCCACACCATCGACCATGGCGAGCTAGACATCGACGATGGGGTGACTTTTACGGAGGTTTTAGTAGAGATTAAGGATCGACAAGAGTGGGTCCTTCATGGACAGTCAATACCTCTGGTGTGCGTTCACTGGCAGCATGGGAACCTCTATGAGAGCATATGGGAGTGGGAGGATTAGAAGCGATCTCAGTACCCCCAGTTTTTCCCTTAGTATGAGTTGTGGAATATAGGGATGTAATTCCAGTAAATGGTGGGATTTTAAAAACATTTATTTTCCATGTTAATTTCATTTAAATAAATTAAAATTTTACAAGTCTGTGAAAATTTACAGCACATGATTCTGAGCTTTGGAGTGCCCGGAATGAATTTTGGAACTTTTGTTCGAGTACATTTAGTAAAGGTGCAAACCGGTTTTTCTAACTTTTGAACCAATGCTTGGAATTGAAATATGAGGGCATTGTTGAACTCACAGTGCTTATATTCTCTTAAAGAGACATTCACCTCAATGGTAGTTGGTTGAGGGTGGAAGTTAGTTTTTTGGTTTTTTCGTGAATGAAAGAAATAAAAAAAATGTTGTGTAGATTTTAATTTTTATTTTATTTGTTAAAACCACAATGTGGAAGTTTATAAGTGGGTACCACCAGACCGTAACCTCCCATGAGAGGTTATGGTGGTGGGGACCACCTGAGGCCTAAACCTCTCAACTCACTCATTAAATGTGGGAGAGCCTCTTCAACTCCTCTAATATTAACTGGGACAACCCTCCTCCAAAATAAATCCAATACACTATTTAATTATGCCAACCTATGAGATTAATTAACCCAATTGGAATTATATTCCCTCAAACATAATAGATCACATAATTTATTATTTTGGGGATACCTTTTCATTTTGGTGGATTTGGGAGAGGATGATCTTTGGGAGAAAATCTCTCTAATGAATAATGCCAATGTAGAATGCCTCTCCTTCGATGATTTCTTCTCCAAAAATTCATTGAAGGATCTCTAACGTTGCACGAACCGACAATCGAGGAAAACGCCGATGACACTGACATCCATCATTTCCCAATGATTCACTTTCTTCCTTACGACCACGATGATATCATTAAGCCAACTAGAGTGGGTTTTATTTATATTTTTTTATTACATCCCATGTAGACCCCTTCTATTTCTTTTGCGGGTTGGGAACAATCATTGCGGGAGAATAGGATTTCACATTCCTATTCATGTTCTCGATAATATATATACTACCACCCTTATGCGAAGGGTACATGCCAAACAAACATGGCCTGACCCCTCCGAAAATCTTGTGGTGTTATTCGCGATGGAGGAAGACGACAATCATCCCTGGTTGGGGAATTATAATGTCAGGCAGCACCACCACTGGACGCCAAAAATCGGACAGAGTAAGCCCAGCAGCCGGACTGCCGCTGCCCACGACCAGACCTCCTCCACCCATTGCTGGACATCTGCTCCGTGGCCGGACCTCCGCCCCACTGCTGGAACGCCGCCCCTCGCCCGGACCGCCGCCCCTCGTACGGACCGCCGCCCCTCGCCCGAATCGCCGCCCCCGTGGCCGGACAGCCGCCTCGCAGCCGGACTGCCGCCCCACGGCCGGACCGCCGCCCTGCGGTCTCCCACCATCCTCGGACGGGCCACCCCGGGCTGATCCAAGCCGCCCCGCGCCCATGCGGCACCCCTCAGCCGAGCATCCCTCGTGGAACCCTCGTGGCCCTCGCAGGCTAGGCTGGGCCGCAATGCATGCTGGTCGAGACCAAACATGCCAGGCCGGGTCGACCCAAATGGGGTCGACCTAGGCAAGGTTGGTCTGCCCAGGTCGGACCAGACCCGGGCCCACTACAACCAAATTACATTCTTTTATCCACAACTTTGGCACCCAGCGTCTGTTTGACGAACCGTCAAAGACACTAGAAATATAGGAGTGATACGGTCCCTTTGAGTGATACCCCTATGAAATTTGGAATAATATGGGGAACTGTCAGGTTGGATTGAGAATGAATCCAACAGGTCCCCCGGGACTAAAAGGCTGATAACTCATATACCTGATGTCTGATTGACACACCGTATGTTACGTTGACACCCCTATGATGTGGCAGACCATTGAGATACGTCTTTTTGGAACTTCGTGGATATTGTATTATTGACTAGTAGCTTATAGAGAATATCCTTCTAGATACGATAGAGCATTATCAGGAACCTAGTAGCTGGATGAGACTTGACGACCGCTGACTGTTTCGACTCGGAGTGACTCGACCGGCCTAGTGGGGAGCACCTTGGTGACCAGGCATACCCATGGTGGGGAGTGCCTTGGTGACGTGGAAGACCCACTGTACTCGACATGAGGGGTACCTCAGTAGTCTAAGGTTAGTGGGAATCACCTCTGTGTGACGCAGGAGGCCCACTGTACTCGATAGAGGAGCCGTTCTCCTTTAGTTGAGGTGTTCGACATTGGGACTGGGAATGTTACTTGATACTACCCCTCGAATAAATCCGGGTGTATGCTGAGTCGGTACCTATGCGTTTTCCTCATGATTGAGATGGATTATTTGATAACATTGTTATATTTATGGTCATATAACTAAGTACAATTATCTATTGATTTCATACTTCATGGTTTATCCTTGGTGGATTTTGTGAGACCATGAGGGTCTCGGGGTCCATACTAAGTATCGTTATACTCACCCCTGCATAGGCTATTCCCACACCTTGTTGTTTTGGATGCAGATGACGGAGAACACTGACTGAGGATGAGGGTACCAGGATGAGACAGTTCTCGGAGGTGGAGAATATGACATGTCAGTACGCAGAGGATACGAGTGGACGTGGAGTGCTGAGGAAGTGATCTGTACCTACCTTTTAGGTTAGAATCTCTGTGGACGATCCAGTGGCTATCTTTTCCCTTTCTTCAGTAGTATTGTATTTCCGTTGTACTTGTACCTTTACTATTTGTCTTGTATTCCGACCCGTTTTATTTTCATCACTCTTTTGGTTATACAGTTTTCTTATATTCATATCTTGCGGTTTTTTTGGATGTGTATGTTTACAGGTTATAAAGGCAATGCCTTTCCAGTTTTAGGGAACATGCCTTTGGTGCTATTCGTCATCCCCTAGCCTATGGAAGGTGGGCTTGGGGTAGTCACGGCACGGGCCCCAGGGTATGGGTCATGATAGTATTGATATATGATCCCAACAATAATATTTTATAATTGGAAAACATCCAATACTAGATTCATAAAGTCATCATCTAAAATATAATATTCCAATGGTATCATGGTTTATTATGAAATACACTTTTACAAAATGATTTATTGGTTTTTTTATCATTAACTTTATTTTATTGATTCATTTATTCATTATAATTTATTAATAATTATATATTAGTTCTAATTGAATTATCATCTTCATATTCATATATTTTTAAAAGAATTTTTGCTTCATTTTTTTTGAACTGTATAAATATAATTTCACTCTCTATATATAATATTATTTTAAATTTTTATCGAAAAATCCCATAACTAATATCTCAAGATCATATGTAGTATAATTCTTTTCCTAAATATTTAGTTGATGTCTTGAAATTCAATTAGTTAATTTTCTTACATCATGACAAAATAGGTCCTATCAAATTATCATCACTATAAATAAAAAATACTCATTTCTAGACAAAAATGAAAATACGATAGAATTTCCATTGTTCATTAGATTTCCATAAGATATTAATCAGATTATATTGTCTAAATTAATTTCCTAACCTTTAAATTTAAATTATTCAATGATCGAAATAATAGATCTAATTTTCAAAAAACCCTTCAATAATAACCAACTAATCCTAGAAACAACAAAAACAAAGTGAAAATTTTTTGTAATGGAAACTATTTAACCACTTTCATTTTACAATGATAAATAGTTATTCCATCGTTTAAAAAATACTCATATGAAAAGATTTATCATGTAACCAAATTCAAATTTTCCGATTTTTCAAGAAATATTCCTTTATTTTTATATATAATTTAAAATATTTGAATATTTATCACGGACCTCATAGATTTTAGATTATAAAATATTATAGCTAATAAATACCACCAAAAACATTTCCAAATACTCATGTAAAACACTATGCATATTATTTCTAAATACAAATATTTCATTTGTCAACAAAAATGGAAGAACCATAAACACATAACGATCATACCTAGTTTGAAACATCATCATTGGAATATATTACAACTTTAATTTCATCTAATGATTATTGGACTTTAGGTCAAAAATTATGAAATATTTATCACCATGCATATGATAAAAAAAGTAATTTATATGATAAAAAGATATTTTCTCATATTATTTATTTTATTGGGTTCTCTATAATCCGTGAAAATTCCCACATAATCATCCTTCTTTTTAACAAATAATATAGTAGAACAATAAGGATAATTTATACGATAGATTAAACCCTTATAAAGTAATTGTTCTATATTAATTTTCAATTCTAATTTCTCTATTCAAGCCCTTTGACAATTATTATTTGAAATTGGACTAGAATTCCAAAAAATGTCAATAATAAATTCCAACTCAAAATAAAAAATAACACCAGGAATATCATTAAGACCAAAATATAGTAATTAATTTACCAAAATAACATCAAAATGTGTAATAATTACCTTATTTTCAAATTCCTGTTCTAGATAACATTCAAACACACCTTTAATAAGTTTCTCTATTGCATGATATGTTATCATAGCATGAACTCATTTTTATTTAAATATTGAATCCCACTTTGTGAAATATATATTAAGTAGTCAGTGTTATAATAATTACTAGCATATTAAAATAACATATAATCTCTATCACAAGTAACATAAAACTTCACTCAGGGTAATAAAATAATATTTGGAGGAAACTAAATTACAAAAATGATTATATAAAAGATCCTATAAATATTTTTTTTCTCAAATAGTTTTGAAGAATGTTTTTAGATAATGATAAACATCCATTTGTTGAGTTGAAACTTTATTTTTAATTTAATATTGTCCAAAAAAAATAATACATATACACTAAATCAAAAAAATAAATTCGAATAATCTTAATAAAAAAGTATTGTAACTAACAATACATCATTTGATGGTCAATCATTATCTGAGGTAAATAGAAAATCATTATTACACCCGTTTCTCTTTAAGATCATGATGACTTCCATCCTTAATAATTTTCTTCAAACATGCAATTTTATAATGGCTTATCACATTACAATTAAAACACTTTAATGTTGTCTTTTCATCACATATTTAGATAATGCCTATTTTATATTACTTATATTCACAATTAAAATCTCTCATTTTACCACACTATAAACATATTAATGATCACATAAGATATTCAGTATAAATGTTTTTACCACACCAATCAAAATAAATATGATTAATTTTCATACAATCATATTTATTTAATGGATTATTCCTCCTTTATTTCCATCTAGAGAACATCATATATTTATAACAATAAAATTAATAAAATCTATCTCAATCATCTCAACACATCAAAAAATTTCACCATAACATCCAAACTCTTGAGTAATAAAATCTCTTATAATTATTGTTTACAAAATGTAGTAGAATATATCAATGTTACTATGATGGTTTGAAAAAACTATCCAAACATATGCAAACTTTTAAAATTTGATTCATGGGTTGGAACTATGTATGCCACTTTTTATTAAACTCCATTAATTTAATTTCTAATTTAAGTCGACCAATGGTTGGAAAATATTTATCATGTAAAGTATTCATACATTATTCCACTCTATGGATTAAATAACATATTTCTCCTTAGTATTATTGACCAATGTTCACTATTTATTAGTTTCACTTTCAAAAAAGTAAATGATGATTGTGAACCAATATTTGTTTGACCATCCCAAATCAATAAATAACATTTCCAAATCATTGATCCAACAATCAATTACCTATATTTATATAAATAAACCACATTCAAGAAGATATTTTTAGAGAAAATATTCCATTATTAAAATTTTACTCAATGGATAATTCATTCTCTCCCTTAATTGGGAATGAAAATTATTAGATTTATTTTTTTTAACTTAACCCATTCCTGCTTTGTTATTTGGATTGATATAATTCTCTGATTTCCAGCATATGTCATTCAACATGTTTCCCATCTGTAAATCCATTATAACTATAAATGGATTATTTTAACAATCATAGAAATACTTAAAATATATATAATGATAATATTTCCATAAATTAGAGTATCATAAAAGTTTTTTTAACATCATCCTATTTTTTTCTACACCTCTATTATGTTACCAAATATTGCACTATATATAATAAAAAACAAATTATTACATGAATTTTTGAAAGGGTTACAACTTATTAAATTTCATGGATCTTTGATGTTTATATTATTATATAACTATGAAAAATATTTCATTACAAAGTGGAATTTTCCACATAGTTTACATTTTTTTCACAAACTATGTTCTTATGCTTACACTCATGTTTCATTTAGGACATTTTTTCATCAAAAAATAAATGTCACCATGGAACATGATATAATACCTATTCATAATTTACTCCTACTAAAATCATTTTTAAATGTGCGATGATAAAAAAATCATAGTACGTTGAATAATGTAAAATGAAAATCATTAGTCCCATTAGAAAACCTTTAAATATCTATGGATGTTCTCATTTTACTAGAAAATTTTTGATATTAAATAATCATATCCCTATTCATAAAATAAAATTCTTATATGAAAATACACTTGATAAATTTTTTTATAAATGATAAAGGGAAAATAAAAACCATTTTATTTTATAAAGGAACATTAAAATCCATAAAAAAAATTCATCTAAAAATAAACCATTCAACATTAGAATGTAAAAACCTTTCATAAACACTTTTACATATGACATGAAATAATATAATTTCAATTAAAAACTAATATATATAATTAATAAAACAATTAGTTATCGTGATTAATTATCCTTATGATATCTATTACAATAAACATTACAATAACCCTTACACAAGAATAATTTTAATATAAAATTCCCCATATCTCTTCTAAATAACATATTATTACCCAATACATTGCAGTGATATATAATACACACCCACCAAAAGTTAAAATTTCCATGGTTTATAACATGATTAAAAGAAATAAAATATCTCATCCAAATATAAAACTCAAAAAAGTAGTCATGCTATACCACACCAAAAATAACATTTATATATCTCATAAAATGAGAAGAAATATACATTTCACATGAAAGTAATTTAAAGTGAAAATTTATAAAAAACATGAATAAGATTTTAATTCAAACACCAATGAAACTTATAGATGAATCTTGATAATGAATTATGGATATTATAGTTGGAAAATGAGATCATGAAATGATCATGAAAAAGTATTTATTTTTATACATTTTAATAGAATGTTAAAATTAACAATTATGATAAACCTTGATAATATTCATATGAAAAACATTTTAATATAATTTGAAATTTATTCAAAATTAAAATTAAAAATGTTTCAATTATAAATAATAAAATTCTTGAAAAATATTAAATAACATGTATATTGAAGATTAATATTTTAATATAATAACATAAAAATATGGTTTTCTTTAAAATACATTCTTTCATGTCCAAAATTATCATGAATTCCATTAAATTCCATAAAGGTAAAGATATAAAATATTTCTTAATTGTGTAATGACACATTTCCATTTTTTATTCCATTACTATTATTCCTTTTATATCATTTTTAACCTTGTTTTATTTAGTTACTATGTTTGTTAATTTCACATTGACATTTTCAGGCCATTTTGTTTATAACACATTTTTTGCGGTGACTTTATTAACATGGGTAATACTTCCATTTTATCTAGCATATATAATATATTATATTTATAAATTTTATTCATTAAATTTATTTTTTTATCTCATCAATGTAAATTCAACCCAGATAATAGTATGAATACTTTTCTGGAGGTGGTAGTTTGTAAGTATACCTGAGAGACTTTTCTATAATTCAAATGGATGAAACAAATAATTTTGATATAGGATAACTAATATGGATTATAAGAAATAATTCTAATGTTAAATTTATTTAGTAAATAAATCATTAATTCTAACCCTGTGATTTTGAAATGAAAATATAATTACATCGACTCTTGGAGGTGGTAATCTATGTGCATGAACATGCACCATTATCATTTTCTTATATATGTGATGGTAAGAATATAGATAATATAATAATGTTATAGAATAAAAATTATGTAATTAATATCAGATATATTCATTAAATACAACGTTATTACCATCCTTGTGAGATAGTATTGAAAAATAAAAAACATCCCTTCATGGAGGCGTTACTCCATACGTATTCAGGAGTGGTGTTATCAGTTCCCATAGGATGTAAAGAAAATATAGTAGTTTTTACATAATAATAATGAAATTTATTTATAATATTGATTCATATTTCATTAAATTTGGATGGTTATAATATAAATGAATTTTATATATGATGAAAAAACATGAAATAATTTTAGAAATACATATACCTCCTCCTTGGATGTCATCATTTAGATTACCCATTTATCTTTCATAGATTGGAATTTTGGTGAGACCCAAATCAATATAAAGTGTGTGATATATTTTTAAATTTATTTTATGATATTTGTAATGATATAGTTTTTAATATGTGTGGATAAATAATTAGAGGATGTTACCTTTTATTAGTGGGATGAGTGGAACCCTTGTAAATATCATGAACACCAACATATAATAATTGTATATATAATGGAAAATGATTCAAATGTTAATAAATTTTAGAATGTAGGATATTTTAAGTTTTAAATCCCTTGTATCATTAAAATTTAATTGATTTTTAGGGATATTTTAATCATATCTCTCATATTAACCCCCCTTGTTAAGCCTTGTTGCATTTACCATAAAAACAATCTATTACCATAATAAAAACTCAAGGTTATAAAAATGAAATTTTACTCATTAAAAATATATAAAAATTATTATTTATGTTATATAGTATATATTTTATGTTTCAATTTACCAAATTGTTAGAAATTTAAATTAATATAATTTCATAAAACAAAATTAAAAAAATTATAAATAATCATTTTTAAGCATTAAAAGTATTTTACTAAAATATAAAGAATAATTTTGAATCTGAAGGACTTGATTTGACTAGATTAAAAAATTGGTGAATTAGTTTTCTTTAAATCCATAAAAAAACTAATGATAACATTGTGAATACATTATTAAAATATAATATCTCAAATTTGTTTTCATTAAATTAAAATAATTACATTGGTTCGAAAAATATCAATCATATATTTATATATAAATAATAGAAATTTTAAATGAATTATTTTTTTTCTTAATAATATATTTGTTATATTAAAAAGGATTCATAAACATTCAACTCATTTATATATAATTTTTATTATATAAATGTTAGAGTATTTGAAAACCCTTGATTCTCAAATGTTCACATAAAAATAAACTATTTCTAAATGATCCCAAAAAGTAACACTATGGTAATTTTCACATAAAAATATGAAATGATATATACATAAATTAATATAATTTTTTTAAAATTTATAACTTAATCCATTAAATAAAACCATATAATACAAAAAAATCAAATTGGTAAGAATAAAATGATGTTTTTCTTGATTGAAAATATACATAGAATTATTAAATTGAACATAACTCCATAAAATCTAATAATTAATATTAATAAAAACAATAATTGATTTCTTATTTAAATTACCAAGGTTTTCAAACTATGGTATTATTGGGATTCATGTTTTATAGATCCAATGTTATTATGTAGGATGATTGGAATCATTATATAATATAAAATTATGAAGCTGATTATTGTTTTTAAAACAAGATAAGTGTACAAATTTAAATCTAATCCAAAATAAGGTAACATTAATAATTTTATTTTAATATCAATTCATTTATAAGATTATATTTGTTATAGATTTATTTTTAATGTTGTATAGGGTCAAAACATGGTAATATAATCATATGTCTGTTATACTAGATATGTTTTGAACAAAAAATATCTATGTTAGAAAGCATTTTTTTGTTATAATTATGTGTCAGAAATTGTATAAAAAAGGAAATTAAATCACATTAAATCGCTGAAATAGAGTTTATTTTATCAATTAGGGAATATAATCAACCTATATAGATGAATAAATTGTTAGAAGACCATTAAAATGTGGTAAAATTCTTAATGGTTGTACTTTCTAAAAAAAGTTTTATTGATCTTATAAATAACCCAATACCAAAATCAATTAAAAATATTATAAAATACGGTATCATTTTTTCTTGGTAAAATAAGACCATCATTTTTTCATGGGGGGTTTATAATAAAAGTAATATTTAAAATTAATTGACACATTTATGATTATATAAAACCTACCAATGATTGACATAAATTATGTGAATATCCTTGATTAACCACAACAAAAATCATATGATATTTAGTGAATCCTATGTTCACATTTTTTAAAAAATATCAACATTTATTTTTTAATTATAATTTAAATGACTTCCCTTAATTTTTGTTGTTATTGTTTGATGATATTGATAAAATCGGGAAAACAAAGACGCCCATAAATTCCTTAAAAGAAGTTTAGTAAAAAAATTACCATATAAGAGAAGATATTGGATATTTTTATAATAAAATTAAGTATCAAAGTATAATTACACACTCATCACATAGTAGAGAAGTCCATTCTTATGGGGGAGTTATTTTAGAACATGATGCAAGGAGAGATATAATCCACATGGAATAGTATTTAAGAATAATTATGAAAAGGGAGGAATATGAAATTAGTTTTTGATACTGATTAAGGATAAATAAAAGAATATAAAAAATTATATATCAATTTTTTTCTAGATCATGTATATTTTATATAGACATAAATTATTAGATTATATTTTTATCACTATTTGTATTTTCTGAAGTATTATGTATTTTGTAATTGAGATTGGATTTCCAAGAACCCCAAAATCCATGACAGTTGGACACTTTTTATTAAAAATTTGAATTTTGAAATGATAATTAAATAATAGAAAATAAATATTGAGACATTATTAATGATGATTTTTTTGTAATTTTATTTTAATTTACGAAATTTGCTCTTTGTAAAGGTTCAATGAAGTCTTGAGATGGTGTGATGTAGTGTGAGGATATTTTTGGGGAAGGCAAACAAACCAAACCATAATTAGATGAATTGGGCATTATTGTTCACGTGGTTGTATGTTTTTTTAGTTATCATAGTGATGGAATTGAGATGAGTTATGGAAATAAATAATTAATAGGAACCATTAAGAAAAACTATATCTTGTTTCTCTAAGCCATCTTGTAGTTTGGAAACCATTATTTTTGTGGAAACCATATTTAAGGAGTGCTTATTTAAAAATTAATATATGTTATTGGATGATAAAACCATGAAATTATTTTTATTTACCTTTTAGATTAAATGTATAAAATTTTATGCTTATAGGAATATAATTTATCAGGGGTTTTATCAAATTTTGATGCTGGGAAGAGAAATATACCAATTCATAATGTGATTAATGGTTTACATGTGAATTGTATAAAATCAAAATATAATATAATATAATAGTTTCAATGGTATGTTGTCAATAAATCATCATAGAAACTGTAAAATTGATCATGGAGGAGTTTCAAAATATGATAATTTTGGGAGGAAATCTATTTGAGTTCTATATAATATTAATGAAAAAACCTTATTATTGTTTGTTGGGAAGTGTATCATGAATTGGTGATTATATTAAATCATAAATAAGGAAATTACAAGATTTTATATATAATATTGGTTTCACTAAAATAAAATTTTGTACTTAAGAAATTGACAACGAAGTGATGAAATGGTTTACTTAGGCACACTATGATTTCATGGGTTATGAATATTTCTCCAATTTGACTGATTTAGGAATATTAAAGATTCAATATTTTATGGGTGAATTTACAAAACTATAATATAATTTGTTGAAGGATAATAATGGTTTCAGAAATATTTTGTGAATAGAGATATCTTAATTTAAAATTGTAAAAAAAATTAAATGTCAATGAACTGAAGAATGTAGGAAGAAATATAGAAAATTATCGAGAAGTTGAAATGTTGAACATTCATATAACTTTTTTAGATATATCTTACTCTGAGAAACTATTAAATTCTTTAAGATTTATATTTCATCATTATTATGTAGTTGATGTGATATACCAAAGTTTTCATGGTGCATTGATTATTGTTTATCATATTTATTATAGAAACCATGAATGAGTTAACTCATAATAACACTATATTTAAGAAGTGAGTTGATATGTTTAAAGAGATATTTTCCCCTAGAACTACTGATATGTAGATCAGAAACCATCTAATCATGATTATATGGTAGTTGTTTTTTTGTTTAATGACACATCATTAGTGTCTACTCCTTGGATATAACATATTTATATAGTCCATGTATAATTTTTTATTATATACAGTTTAACATACATATTTATATTTTGAAATTGATTTTTGAGACTTGATTGATTTTTTAGTCTATCTAGCATAAGAAAAAAAATTGATGAAGGAACATAAAATTCTCTAATTCCTAATTTTGATTTAGGATTTTTTTATATATTTTACAAAATTATAAAATTTTTCCAATATTTTGAATTTTAATGATCTTTGATTTTTTAGCATAAGATCCATCTTACAAAATTTATATTTCCTGAAAAATGGGTTTAGTTAGTTAATACTCCATAGAAAATTTATTTCAAAATCCGTTAGAAATACGAAATACATAATTTTAGAAAACACTTTTTAAATTAAAATCCATATTAATATATAAAATATATGATAAGAACCATCCATGTAGACAAGAATAATTATATATTTAAATTATCCATATATGTGGTAAATATAATCACGTAAGGACATGTGAACAGTGAAGAATAATGAGAATAAAATAAATTCAAAAATATATATTCATTTTATAAAAGTATTGAAATATTTTTTTGGGTTTATATAATCGATTTTTATTAATAAATATTATGATAAAATATGGAAATAAAATTGATTAATGATGTATTATGACCACATGACACATTCCCAGTCATCATATTTTTACAAATCTCATTCAATTTTTTTATCTTATATATTTTACAATATCATTATTCCAAATCAAAATTCATATTCACCTTATTCTCTCATTGTATAATATTCCAAAAACATGTCTTTAGTATTCTTGTTATTTTTTTGTCATAATATAATTATTATTATACTAATGATACCCAAAAGGCACTTCGAGATATAATAATAGTTACTTCAATATAATATATTTATTTGTTTTAAATTTATAATTTTATTTTTAATACACATGAATAATATATCTTGATTATAATGTTAAAATATTATTTAATAAGACAATAATAATTTTTTATGTGGTTTATGTGATTTAATAATAATATAACATTATACTAGATTCTATTGGCTCACAGTGGAAAAGATGTTGTTTTATTGCAAAACATATTTATTAAGACAAAAAATTTCAAATCACAAATCTCTTTGTCATTAGACCTTGAAGTTCTATCCTCCATTAAAAAGATAACATATTAACCATGATTAAAATATACTAACTCCACTAATGTTTTTATAAATAGTCCATTCAAAAACCCCTAAGGAATGTTCTTTAGCTATATTTTCCCCACATGAAACTGATACTCGACCTTTACGTACTAATTTATATAGAAACAACTAACATACGATAAATTACTTCTTTTATAAACAATTTTCTAAATTAATTATATTAAATATATCACATATTTTTCACTAATATATGTAAAATAATTATTTACTTAATAATCAATATAAAATATCTTCTAACGTCTCCCATTAAAGAAAAATTTGGCCACAAGATAATACGAAAGACATTAAAATTTAGACCACCCATCTAGAGTGTATCCTACATGAAAATGATCTCCCCATATTTTTTACTTCAATATTACTTATGATAATATTAACTATTAATACTATCAATGATAAATACTATAGAAATTTTTGATATAAGTATCATCTAATTTACTATTAAATTGTTTCTGTAACCTACAATTTTTTTATATTTATTTAAAATTTTTTTTTGATATTCAATATATATATATTCATGATGATAACTAATTTCTAGGATTAAATTAGTAATATATTTTTAGGATAGTCTCTTAAGATTTTAATTATAAGATCCAATTATAAATAAATGTGGAAAACACCAATGGAATAACATTTTATAGGAGTGGAATAAAAAGGATTTTATATTTGGAAGATTAGGCTATTAGGAACACTTTACCCATTCATCTTGTATCCATATGGCTAGTTTATGGTTTAGACAATTGTGTTAAAAAATTCAAACCCTTTTGGGGTTTTTTGCATACCATATAAGGTAATAAAAGAATATTTCATTAGTTTGTTAAAAGTGATTTTACCCCTAAACCACCCCTTAAATTTTAGATATTAGTAAGCCAATATCCAAGGGGTTATTTTTTTGGTAGAGAAAATCTTTTTATATAACTTTCTACACCTGTGCTTTAGATTCAGTGATTAAAAAAATATGTTTATTTTTTTATAAAAAATAAATACACAACACTTATTAAAATACACAAACTTTTCTAGTCTAGGTTTTTAGATAATTTAGAAAACATCATATAATTTATCAGAGTTGTAAAAAAAGAAAACAATTTTCTTCGCATGCACTAGTTCCATGAGCAATGATGTTTATCAGAAATGTTAGGTAAGACCCCTTTATATTAATGGAAAAAAGACCAAGAGTGATGGATGGGGTCATACAAGCAGTCATGCCCTCATGCCAATCATAACTAGAGGAAACTCAAATGTGAAAGTCACATTCATAATCACCATACCAATCCGAATCATAATCTAGAGGACCGTGATACCTGGTAATCATAGTTGGATTTAGATATGAGTAATGCTTCTTACGTCCTTCTTTCTAGCATTGATGTTTATTTTAGATCTTATATGAAACCTGTTAAAATATTTTTAAAATAAAGGGTTAGGAAATAAATTACCTTGTAAGGGATTTTAAAATCATTATAATTCCATTTTTTAAATCATTCATTATAAATAACTTTTGAGAAATTATTGTGAAATTATTTTTGAAATATCCCGAAAATATAATTGAATACTTTTATATTTTTAAAATACATTAATAATTTGAAATTACTTATGATCGAAAATGGTTTTAAAAATAATCCAATGCTTTTTTGGAAAAAATATATGATATATTTTGAAAACAAAACACTAAATACATGTGAAACATTGAAGGCCATCATGGCCATACACACTTTACGAGGGATTGGTTCACTCCTCAATTACATAACACATTTACGACATTCATGTTCCGGAATGTATAAAATTCTTTTATGTTTTCTTTAATATATATAATTTCATTAGAGTTTTTACTCAAAAATAATTAAAACATAGTCACATTTTATTTCAAGTATATATAGATTTATATTTATATATACACTATCACAATGTATATATTTATATATACATTCATCATAAAAATTTATCAAACTAACTCTTATATCCAATAGACATTTATTTAGTACATGGAATGTTAATTGACATATAATTAACATCCACATTGAAAATAGTTTCCTCTAAAGGATTAACATTTCAATTTTGTACATAAATTATAAGTTCAATAAAAATTAATCTTGTATATGAATGAAATATCAAAAATTATATATAATGGAAATATATTATATTTTAAAGACATTCATGAATGTAAAAAATATTTCACACGTAAAATGAAAATATTTATTAAAAACATTCTATATTGTATAAAATTAAAATAAAATGATAACATTCCAATATAAACATAATGATATTGATAAAATAAATTTCATACATTGATTTTTTTAGAATGATTAATTAAATCAAAATTTTCCTTATAAAAATAATTCCCTTATTATAGTGTTTTAGAAATAATAACTCAACTCAAAATAAAAAAAACCCATATAGAATTAAATTTGAAAACAAAATATCTTGATAAATTGGACTATCTTGATAATATAAATATATATCTATTCGAAAAAAAAATTAACTTTGGAAGGAGGATGTGTCTTCAAAAATATAATTTAAAATGATATATTCGAAAATGAAATAACTAATCAATCCCTTACATAACCAATAATTCTAACAAAAAATTAAAGATAAATTGATCTCCAATGGCTCTAATATATCCATAAAAAACATTTGTCAAATCTAATAAAGGTCAAGGAGAGTGATTTTATTATCATTTTGTTTTCTGACAAATAGAGGAAGTACCCAAGATAGGTGGGTATGATTTGAAACACATAAGTAGAGGGTGAAACATATATTAAAATATATAATGTAGTTATAATCTAAAATTACCTATTTATAGACATAGGGAACTATAGAGATAAAATAGTCTATGAAGGCATCAGTTTCTATCATTTAAGGAGAAACAAATTATTGATGAATGAATTAACTAAATATAGGATGAAAACAAATATTTTAATATACATAAATAGTAGGTTCATTGAATGGATACATATAATTTTAAAACAAATGATTTCAATATTTTAATCAAGGTTATTTAGGACTATTCCTTGGAAAGGGAAAAAATGAGAAGATATTGTTTAAAAAATGATACGCACAACATTAAGTCATTAGGATCTATACTATTTAAAATATTTATGGTTGATTAAAAAAATCAAAAACTATGGTATTAAATCATCATAAGAGGTGAAAAATCATAGGGAATGAATAAATATTGAAGTTAATACACCCAAAAAATATAGAAATGAGATTATGACAGCTAAAAATTTAATAAAAAACACCAACTGGTAGATATAGTTTGATTTCCTTCTTCCACATTCTAATAGAGTTCGATACCCTATTTCTTAGAAGTCACACAGTCTCCCAAATCAATGCTCATACCAAGCCCTATTTACAACTCGATCTATATCCCGATAGTCGAAACTCACACATGAACCTTAGTCGCTCGACCATTCCACCATTAATGAACTCATATATCATTATTCACTCTCAAATCAGTCTCACATGTCTCATATGGTTGAGCTTCTCTTGGAAGATGAATCCCTTGATTCCTCCTAATTTTCCTCCTAACATTACTCAAGACATGGCCCCCACATGACAATTATTCAGTTTTTTATCAGTTTTTCATTAATTTTAATAATATTCATATGCAATTTTTCTTAAAATAATAATACTTATATAGATATAATAAAAAAATATAATAATAATTATATTATAATTTATAATAATATACACTTAATTAATTTATGTTATTTTACGTCAGAAAACACTTTTAATTAGAAATTATAATTGAAAATATTTTTGGGTAAAAAAAATTCAATTAAATTTTTTTATTTAATAAAATGATAACATTAATAAAAGTATGTTTTTATATAAAGTTATATTATATAATTTCAAATTTTTTTCATCAAAAATTAATGTTTGTATTAATTATAAATTAATAAATTTAATAAAATATTTTTTTTATAATAAAGAAAAACATAAGCCTAAAATTCCTGGGATATTGCATTACCCCCCATTAAAATACTTGCTGCCTTTATATTAATTATTCAGACATTAGAAAAATTAAAATTTCCATTTTCAAAATTTATAAAACTATAACTTCTAAGGAAGCATAATTATATAATATTCCACTGTGAATTTTTTATTTTCCTAAATATATAAAATCTAATACCCAAACCTATCTAGACTGTTGCTCTGATACTAATTATAATTCATGAAACCCACACTTCAGGATTCAGTGCTTAAATAAAATGCTATGTAATTTTTTGTAAAATAAATAATTACACAACACTTATCAGAATACATGAATTTCTCCAGTCTAGGTTATGGATAAATTAGAAAACATCTTACAATTTATCAGAGTTGTAATAAAATAGAATAATTCTATTCATATGTGATAATTCCATAAGCATGTATGTTCCTCAAAGAACTTATATGATACATATAAAAATATTTTTAAAATAACATGATGAGAATTAAATTACCCAGTAAGGGGTTTTAAAATCATTTATGTACCTTTTAATAATTCATACATTGACAATAACTTTTGTAAATTATTTAGAAATTATTTTGGAAATATAATGGAAACATTATTGAAAACACTAACATTTTAATAATACCTTAATAATCAGAAATTACTTATTTAAAAAAATTATTTAAAAATAATCTAGTGAATTTTCTAAAAACAATAAGAATGATTTGAAAAAAAACACTAAAGCTGCATGAACCATTAAAAGATTTCTTGTTCTAATATACATGTGGAGGGATGGATTCAAAACCGAATTCCCTGCCATATTTAAAACATTTAGGTTCCATATATTATAAAATCATTTGAAGCTTTCTTACATATATATACATTCACAAGAGTTTTGACTCTAAAAATTTGAAAATAGAGTAAAATTAATTTATATGTATATATATATATTTATATATAATTTTATCATGTATATGTTCATATATAAATTCATAAGAAATGTTCAAGAACCCAAGTCTCATCTCCATTATAAATTTATTTAGTATATATAATGTTAATTATATTATAATCAACATCCACTTAAAATATAATTTCCCTTAAAGAAATTAGTTTTTTTTATTTTCTATATAAATCAAATACTTAATAAAAATTAATCATGTACATGAAAGTAATGTCACATGTTATAGATAATGATGAAATATTACATTTCAAATTACATTCACGAATGTATAAATGGTTTTCGCACATAAAATGATAGTATTTATTACTCAAAAAGTAATATAATTTATGAAATAAACATGACATGGTTTATTTTGAATATAAGAATAATTATTTTTATAAAATAAATGTCAAACATATAAATTTTTGAAATGATTTTGTCTGCACTGTCTCTCCCACATGACATTGATCATGTCACAAAAACACATCTTGGTGGGGGAAGCTTCCCTCTTCCTCATGAGTCAAACTGTATCCCAAACTACATCACATCCTCATTGATCATCTCATATACGATTATTTTTTAAAGAGAAAAAGGTTACTAATGAAAAATGAAGGGCTTCCCAAATGGCCGCACTAGGTTTTACTTGGAACTTTGTTCGCAAACCACCAACATGTCACCCGACCCTGAGCATAAAATTCATAGAGACTCATCCTCCACACCTCGATACCATTAGATTTGGGAAGCACTAACTTGCCCAAACAATTTTATTCACATATGAAATCACATAATTATTTCGTAAGGACCCATATTATTTATTCATTTGAAGTTACATGAAACATAGAAAACACAATGTTCTACCGATGCCCCGCATCATGTCAGTTAAACCACGAGGAAGAATCAAAAAGAAAAGAGTACCTCACAACAATGTATAATGATTAATAATGAATATTATAAAGGACACAAAGTGTACCTCTATTCATCCTATCTGAATTTTGGTCAATTTCCTCTATAGTCTGTAGTTATCTTCGCACGTTTCATCCAACTCCCTCATCCTAGCGTAGACCACCTGAGGGTGGTAGTGGCAATATCTAGAGATAACTTCAACCTCATGTTTCTATCCACAATAGTCTACCAAGTATTCTATCTTGTGAAACCCCTACCCAA
The DNA here is from genome assembly GCA_963277665.1 of Viscum album. Classification (NCBI taxonomy): domain Eukaryota; kingdom Viridiplantae; phylum Streptophyta; class Magnoliopsida; order Santalales; family Viscaceae; genus Viscum; species Viscum album. Next base: position 1,528,312,036 of record OY728131.1, on the reverse strand, counting down.
AATGCTTCATCTTCCAAGGTGGGTCTTTGACCATCTCACTCTCAACACCACGCTGGGTTCGAAACTCTCTAAGATGACATCCCCAGATGTCACAAGTGTAACACCACCTCTCCTATGGCTAAATTGATCCCCAGTTCTTATCTCGCACTATAATACCATAATATTGAGTCAGGGAATGGGTATACCTCCTTCTTGATGAACCTACCATCTACTAACTCCCAACTAATGCTAAGCCCTCATCCTTATAACCACCGCTGCATAACACATCCATCCTTCCCGCTTTTAGGGAGCTCTCTATTATCGCATCTCTCTCTAGTATCCCCGCATAATAGGTAATGAACATGGAAACCACACTTCCTTGTATGTATCTGTAATAACCATTCTCAATTGTCTGAGCTCTAAAGAAAAGGTCTCAGACCATATAGAGGGATTATCATGACAGGTCTATGAACCTCATTGATTACTCCACCATAGACATGGTGCCCATCTAAAGATACCTAAGCTCCCAGAAATTCATTAAACTCAATTTTTTGGTGTAAATAACTTCACTTAATAGATGATATATCTCAACACAAGTGAGTATTTCATCATAATAAGACTACATTGCTAAAATCCACCATACCTCGGATGAACCCTACAAATTTCTTATTTCTAGGACCACCATTTTACTGGGTAGTGTCTTTACAAGGAAAAAAATAAATGTGACCACCTCAAACCATTCATCATCCAAATAGGTTTCTTGATCACCCTGATACCTTAGTGGTCATTGCCTTTGGAACACATAATGTGAACTCAACCAATGTGAATCCTTGGACCTAATTGTCGGTATAAGCTGGTTCCTAATGAGTGGTGGATCAACCAGAGGACCACCTAGAGGCACAACCAAAAAACAAGTCCCCTACACTGAACCCTCATCCTGGGGTGGATATTCAACAAAATACTACTGTGGAACCCTAATATGGCTTTCACTGTAGTGGCATTTTAATATAAAATTCAATACATTCCATATTCAGAGAGTACATCTAGGTAGCTGGCTCTTGTGGGACAAGGGAAAAACCAAACCTCATTCCTATATGAATCATGTAGCATTATTTCCCTAAAACCAGTGTTCTAATAAACCAAGTAGAAAAGTAGTTTATCAAAGTCCTGGTGAATGGATACGTCAGCTACTATAAGAATGTAGAGTCCCAGTCTAGACATATGAAATCGACAAACCCTAATGTTGTTTCTATGAAACCCAATACAATCTCATGATAATGTGGTCCCAAAGTAGAACCTTCTCTGATACCACTCTGTCGTGACCTGAAAAAATTGTTCACCAAACTGTAACTCCCCATGTCCACCTATAATTGGCAAGGGGATAGAGGCTAGCACTAAGCAGGAATATCACACATGTGGGAGGATATTTCTTAATGTACCTATATGCATGAACCCCAAAACACCTCAATTTAAAAATAAAGAGATGTAAAATACTAAAAACTAAAATGAATTCATACACCCATCGAAATAAAATATTAAAAATGATGTACTGAAGAGGAAAAGGTAAAAACATGCACCCACTAAAAACTATAATAGCATCCAACCTACTCTGATAGAGGGGATCAATGTCGATAAGAACTACTGGATAGATCCTCGGTCAAGCTCCTATAAATAGCTCGACCAGTTTGTCTCACTAATCTATACCTTCCATGGGCCCTATGGGGAATCTTTTAAAGTGCTTATGGTCTTCACATGAAACAATGAATGTGGTCAATGCCTATGTAGTATTGAGTATAAAAATACTTAGTATGCACCCCAAAAACTCTATAGAAATGTGATAAACATAATCTAATTAGTATTCTCGACCCAACCAGAGGGATCCAAATCAAGATAGAAAATCCATATCGACTTATCCTCTTCTATACATGACTATCTAGCTCAATAAGAAAGGGGTTTTAAACCCAAATACATGAAAACATCATAAGGACTCCCATAATCACCATGATATTATCTTCTCAGGCTCCAAGTATCAGGAGGTTTAAACCTCATAGATAGCTACATGATTATATGTGAAGGATTGAAGGTAAAACACAATGAGGAGAACACAATCTATGAGCTTAGACAACATAGATGGTATATGTCTAATAGAATGCACTGCATCAAGGACAAACTCACTAGGTCCAACTCCAGTGCACTGCTCCAGAGGTCCTATGATCATAAACAAACACCCCACGCAAGGTTGTAAGAAACCAAGTGGAGGGACCTAACACCCACCAATACACAAAGTTGAGGGAGAACTTCCCGTAACTATACACCATGTGCATCCTCTCTAAATAGATAAAATGGAGGGACCCATAGCATGACACTACCCTATAGTTGAGGGAGTACTCTCACCTAACTAAACAATGAAAAAATGTTCACTCTTTTAAGGAGTGGATAACACCTCAATCCAGTGAGGGAGGAATAAATCTTAACCTTGAATAAAACCTATATTGTTATGGGGGCACAATCCTTGTAATTTTACTCAATAGAAGAGGTAGAAAAAACTCCCAAGTAGGACCCACTCCCTGCTCCAACTCAGATATAGAAGAGTAATGCTTTGTAGGTGAGGAACCACACTCTAGTATGATTGGAGAGTACCACACTATGGCTAGATGACCCAGACCATAGTATTATAGAAGATTACCGTTCTACCCAATTGATTACTAAATGTGACCCACACTCTAACACAACATTGGAGTACTGACCTTATTCTAGAGGACCCACTCGAGGGAATGACTTAGAGTACCAACTCTTCAAGAACAACATGCATGCTCGGCCAATACCTTGGCACGATTGGGTAGTTCCCACTATATGGATAGGGGACCCACACCCTAACACTGTAGAAGAGTACTGACTCTTTCTATATGTCACATATAGAGGACCCACGCCATGACATGGTAAGTATTATCAAAACCTAAGATAGAGTACCCAAACCCTATTCCAAAATAGAAGCAACTACTTCATCTAGACAATAATCATGGATGGCCTGGACACTAACATGGCAGGGGAACAATTTCTCCAACAACATTCATATAACAGGGGACCCATAAACCTATGTGATATGGGATTACCAACCATGTAAGAACAAACACATGTGTAGAGATCACACCCATGGTATGGGGAGTCACATATCTACCAATGCAGATTGGTAAAGGAAACACACACCCTGATGTGATTGGGGATTACATGTCTCAACATCTCTCTATAAGAACCACACTAATCTCCAGCATCAGTCATGATCGACTGAAATGATCATCCTATTTATCATACCTGGTATCAGAACACAACCACTGTTAACAAACCCACACCCTGAACAAAAAGGGGAGCACTGCTCTACTTTTGTTAATAGTCCAAGGGACCCACATCCTAAGGTGAAAGGGAAGGTTACCGACCCTGGATGTTAACCTAGTGATCCACCCAAATCACAACCCATGGTTAAGTACTTCTACAGAAAAAATTATTATTAAAAAAACCACAACATATCTCGTGTGATGAAATGGAGGTCACCATAACATTCAACATGAAGAGATGTTTTTGATAGGATTCTTGAAATCCCAAATCTATGTTATAGATGAAGAGATATGTAATGTGCATGATCTCACAAAAATCTCCATGAGAGTACATGAATTGAACTAGTTCCCATAGGGCATGTGGACTCGCATGAGCACTTGTTCATGTCTCCAATTCACACAACCATCATGTCTGTGTAGGTTTACATGACATGTATTAGGCCCCGACCTTAAACCTTACTTAATATTGAATTAAATGAATAATTCACATTGAGGATATTTTTAGGTTTATAGTTTTAGAGAATTAGGACATAACTATTACATCTCAATGGATTACAAAGTAGTCACTTCTATAAAATTTCCATTAAATTAAAACTCTTAAAAATAAACATGTCTAGTTCCATGTATTAGATAGCATGACGTTCCCTTGATCCCATCCTTGACCCTATTCCACATTAAGTCCTGTGAAAATCATTTCAAAAAAACTTGGGGTGACCATAAAAAGCTCAAAAAGTGATACACAAAAAATGAAAATTGTTATTTTTTCAAAGCAACAAGTAAACCCTGTACACTTTATCAAAGTAATACCTTTCACCTTTAAGAAGTAGTAAAAACTCTTCATTGAATAAAATATCATTAATTACCCTTTTGTAACCAAAATATTACCATAAAACCCATATAAAGAACACATAACATATAATGGTAACTTTGGACATAAACATACTTAAATGGAATAACTATACGGTTGACTTCCACACATACTTAATGGAATAGCCATACGGCCGACTTCCATACCTAATGCATTGGAGGTTATAACATAACCACCCGTCCGGGTATTCGTAGCATCACCCGTCATATGGTTTATCGCGTAACCACCCATAAAATGTCCAAGTACCATCATTACACATACAATATTGAAAATATAAACATTTCAATAACAACATTTCATTTTCAATCAAAATAAGTAATTCAAAGATATTGAATTAATCAATCCATTTTCAAAAATCATTTAAAAGAGTTTTTTGAATCAAAGTGTCCCATACCACTTTGAATCCTTTATTGGAATTATAATTTTAAAACATTAATGTCCATATAAATAAATACGGAAAACCATTTTGAAAACATGGACATTAAAAATAAAGATTTAGAATAATAAATCTTTTTAACATTTAAAATGATATTTTTGTTAAAGAGTTTTTAAAAAATTGAGAGACTCTTGAATACAAATAATTGCGGAATAACATTTAATCTGAACTTTATAATATCATGAGAATAAAGGGATTCATGATATAATATGTCAAATGACAGTATACACACCATATAAGAGTGAATTGGTGCGTAACAACAATGAAGTATCAAAAGAAATGTAAAATGAGACGAAATCCATTATAAAGAAGGTATACTTAAATTAAGGATAAATCAATCTCATAATTATGTGTGAAAATATAAATACACCCAATATAAATGGATATTAAGTGTAAAACAATCAAAGGTCATTCACAAATATTCAAATGATGACATATTCAATAACTACATGTTGAACCTAATGAAATCGAAATTGGGTTAAGAAATCCCCTTGGTAAAATTCGACAGCCTAACGACGTCACATATAATTTTAAAAAAAGGGTTGATGAGAGAGATAAAGGGTATCCCATCAATTGGACATAAAATTTACATAAATAAAGATATATAAGAACATATCCCAAAATAATAGTATGTGAATTAAAATACATAACAAAATAAGTCTTTTAAAAAGAGGAGGGTGAAAGGTCCCCTTACCTAGTTGGGTAACATTCAAAAAGTACATCCCATGAAAGAAGGGTCATACAATTAAGATGTAAATACCCATAAATGAAATTATACTACACAAAGTGCATAATAATGGGCAGTACATACACCACTCAATGGAAATAGTGGCATATGTAGCGTAAATGTCATGGGAATAAAAGTGAGATGAAAAATCCCTTACAAAAAATCGGTAGCCAAATGGCGCCACTTAAAAAATCCAAAAATGTATTTATAAGATCAAATATGGTGTCTCATAATATGAACATAAAAATTAAAGTATTAGGAACTCAAAAGAACATCCCCAAACATATGAAATATGTTCTTAAAAGAAATTACATAAAATAGAGTACTTAAAAATAAATAGAGAGGTTGGATCCCTTACCTCGGGTCTGACATGACTCGATCGTTCTTTAACATCCTGAATAATAAACTTGAGTTACTTTACACTTGCATAAGAACCTTTTTAAAGTTAATTATTACTTTTATATCACTTATTTCCATGTGATTAACATTTTGTAATCATTTAAGTTAATAATGTTTGTTTTGTCGATATTTGGTTCTTAAGTCGAAAGTGGACTTCTTACAATTACATGTTGTTCGTGTGGTCAAAGGTTCATTATATCCAGAATGATATTCAGGATTTGAATATCATATATATCATATATATCCATAATATACATGTATTTATAATATTACATAATCATTTCGAGGTAATAAATGAAATGCACCGTTCATGGAGACGGTAAGCCGTACGTACGCATGAACGCTACATTCATTTCTGTCATATTAATGGAATTAAAACAAAATAAGAGGTATGTATATTTAAATTAAAGAATTATATTCATAATTTATATTTAACATAAATCATATATAATAACTTTAAATCCATCCTTTATACATCCCACATATGGTATTAACGAATCAAATCACTTTGAGGGGGCGGTAGTCCGCACTTCCTAAAATGAAATTATCGTGTTTACCCACAATGGAAACCATAAAGGTATGCCACAAAAGAAAAATACAGAAGCTTAAGTAATAAATAAACATATTATATATCATATATAAATATAGTGACATCTTAATGTCCACCTTTGAAGGTGTTATATAAGTGTTGAATTATCATCGTTTCGTGAGGCAGAAATTCGCCATCCACAGAAACAGTATGTTCTTTAACCATTAGATGTAGGTGTGTGTAAGTGTAGCTCGAATGCTTCTTATAAAAACATCCTAGTATATTGAAGATACTGTAATTTTTACAAAATAAATGAATAAAAATAGTTTAAGGGGTTGGAGAGGCAAAATAAACAAAATAACAAAAGTGAAGACATTGCCTTAAAATCGGGTAACTCTTTTTGATTTGAGCTCAAAGGCTTCCTTGGGAAGACTTCTGCCCAAAGTGAGCTTCTAGGAGTAAGAGAGGGATTTGTAGAGACCTAAAGGGCAGATCATGGCCAATATAATGGCTTGAGAGGTGTGGGTAAGGTGATAGTGGTGGGGGACTTTTATAAGTGGAGAGGAGGAGCACTCTTGGAAAGTAAAGAAATGTTACTTTATTTTAAAATGCGTTTCGGATTTAAAAGGTCCCAAATTGATATAATTAATGGATAAGGTGATAAGGGTTTGAAATATACCCATCCAATAGGTTTTTGACAAGTGTAGGTCTTATATTTTACATCATCTTTTCATTTTATTTAAATCATTTAATAATGAGGTAATCGCTGCATCATCATGATGTCATAAACAATTTAATATATTTAATGTGTAAAAATTATAAAAAAATACTATGATTTAGGAAATATATTTAGCTTTCCAATGAATATTTATAGTCAAAAATATGACTTGTAAAAACATATTTAAAAAATGTTTTAGTAAAACAACTCATGTTTGTGTCATTTTATCTTGTACATTAAATAAAAAGATATTAGTGTCATTTTCCTTCCAAATTGGGTCCATGGGGTCCCCAATTTGACCCATGGATTGTATTGGTCGGACATGACACATCCAATAAGTGTAGGACATGTTAATCTCATCTCATTTTAATAAAACATTATTTTTACCTTAAACTACACTAATTACCTCTAATCGCGATTAAAAACATAAAAGTTACTATTCACCAAAAAATTATTTTAATCCCATTGAACCACATTTTACTTCTTAATGACAACCATGTATGTTGGATTTTTGAAATTCAAAACACAGAGGTGGAAAAGTTTCATTTAAATGAAAAATCAGTTTCTTTAACTACCACTTAGTGGTTTCACTATTCATCAAAAATTGAAGTTTTTCAGAAAAAATACCAAAAATTCACCCTAATCTATATTTGACATTCCGAACTCAAAAATGATGTCTATTTAACAAAATTCAAAATATATAAGTTTCATTAATTAATTTAATAATTAATTCCCACTGTCAAAACAAATAGCGTGTTTTTAAGAAACAATATCTATTAAAAGATTGACACTAGTTTAAGTCCAATTTCAAAGTGAAATTAATTACAATGACCACTATTGGATTAAATGGTAAAAATATATTATAATTTTACTTTAAAAAAAACACAAAAGATTACCTAATCATATAAATAAATTAGATTAAAAAGTGGTTTTGAATTAAAATACATCATTTTTCACTATTAATAAAAAATGAACTTTATCGGAAAGATACCAAAAATTTACACAAGGTAAATTTTTATGTCTCGATTCTAAAGAGGAATTTTATTTTGTCAAATATAACACATAAAATTGTCAAAAACTGGATTTAAAAGAGGTTCGCCATCAAAAGGCGGTTAATCGACCTTCTAAAGAATATTAGAATGTTTACCGTTAAAATTGATTTCATTAACATTTTTAATCCTCTAACATTTATTATAAAAAGTAAAAAAAAATTATAAACATATATAATAATTTTGTAGTTAGTTCTGTTCATTTCCTCCATTACAACGGCTAGGCGTTTACTACCATTTAAAATAATATTATTTTATTATTATAGTGCAACGTAAGATTTCAAAGGAGCTCATTGTTGCATATTGGGTAAGCCATCAAGCAAAGCGTTCCCTTTAAATTAATATTAACATTTTATACACAAATATGGATAAATATAAAAATGAAATATTTTTTATTTACCTGGGGTGTTACATCCTTCCCCCCTTTTGGGAATTGCATCCTCGCAATTTTAAAATTGGGCTCGGAAACATCCTTGAAAGTCCCACATCGGAACAAGAGTCGGTAAAACAATCACTTTAAAATAAAGAAAGAGAAGTACAGAGGTCACCCGAGTTAACCCATACTAGGATTACATGTTGGAAAACATGGACATGGAGGAGAAAACATAGCATCATATTCTGATGGAGAGTGATATAAAACATGTTTAGGAGTAAGTTAACAATAAGAAAATCACAAACTTGTGATGGGTTAAACTGTATTGGATTCCCCAGTAGGAAAAGATAACAGAAAATATTTTTGTTTTAAGTTACTCTTCATTGAGGAATTTATTTTTGAGGTTATCTAAAACATACGGAAACTTATTTACTTGTCTTTTTGACTTTCATCTTTTACTAGATTTCTGACACAAATTCATATTTTCTCCAAAAGATGAGTATTTAGGAAGAATTGTTCACATTAAGAGTACTATAATCAACTTCTATAGAATCACCTAATCCACAAAATATAACTATATACGTCCCATGTCTTTAGACTTTAACCATAACCAAAACCAAAAAGGTTAGTACAAGATCAGATAATCCAGAAAAGGATAACCCTTTATAAAAAGAAAATCTATTCTTAATCTCCAAAATTTGTCCAACAAAACCCAAAGTTCAACGAGGACCATTCGATAAACAATTTGTCCATAAAATTTATCAAAGTAAACCAAACTAAGATTAAAACTCATATATTAGAAGGATATAGTCACATAGTCTTACAAGTTAAATCGTAACATTTATCTCCAAACAACATCAGTTGCTCTTAAAGTCTCATATTGAAAAGTAATTAACCTAATCACATATCCTCTATGATAGGTTAATAAATTTCCATAGATAACCCAAAATCAACTAACTCTTAATTCATAAAATCATCTAACTAAAAAGAATCAGTCAAACTAACCAGGGACTTCACGTAGTTCAATGGTAGGCGATAAATACCAGTTGCACTTTGGTTGTGGGTTCGATTCCCACAGCTTTGTCCAACGCGACGGGTTGTCACACAGTCTACGTGTTGTCCTTTTTCCAAAACTACATAATTCTTAAAACATTCCCTAAAACGAGATAAAATCTTCAAAAATGATCATATCATATTTTAACCTCAAGTTTATCTCATGCCTTTCATTTTCCATCATATCATAGAGTAACCCATAATTACCTAAAAAGTAAGGATCATATAAACAATAATGGGTACCATTATAAATATTACCAAAACTTCCACATCGAGTTGGTCATCTCGTAAATGATGCATTAGTGAACTCACCAAGGTTCAAGTGGTTGATCATGAATCCTTGATAGTTTGTTTAGAACAACCATGAGATTCCTCATTGAATCCCCCATTTCCTCCAGTCTCTTAATCAGAGAACCACCACAGTTTCCATCAAACCCATTGTCACTTTGGTTCCTACTTGATCCATCCATTTACTAAAAACAGAAATGCTAGTGTGCGTATATCAACAAAATCATCATGTACTAATTAGGAAGATAAACACTAAGATATACTTACGCATTCACTTTATCTAAAATTAGGACTCTTTCTGAAATCCTAACCATTATGGAAATTTCACTTATGCTTAGAGAATACCCTAACATATAAAGTTATCTAAACCGACCTCTGATACCAACTATAAGTCCCCAGCCTTAATCCTAACTTAATATTGAATTAAATGAATAATTCACATTGAGGATATTTTCAGGTTTAGAGTTTTAGATAATTAGGACATAACAATTACATCTCAAAAGATTACAAAGTATTCACTTCTATAAAATTTCCATAAAATAAAAACTCATAAAAAGAAACATGTCTAGTTCCATGTATTAGATATCATGACTTTCCCTTGATCCCATCCTTGACTCTATTCCAAATTAAGTCCTATGAAAAACATTTCAAAAAAACATAGGGTGGGAATACAACTCTCAGCAAGGGATACACAAAGAATGAAAATCGTTAGTTTTTCAAAGCAACAAGTAAAACATGTACACTTTATCAAAGTAATGCCTTTCACCTTTAGGAAGTAGTAAAAACTCTTCACTTAATAAAACATCATTACTTACCCTTTTGTAACCAGAAGATTACCATAAAACCCATATAAATAACACATATTATATAAAGGTAACTTGGGACATAAACATACTTAAATGGAATAACCATACGGTCGACTTCCGCACATACTTAATGGAATAGCCATACGGACGACTTCCATACCCAATGCATCGGGGGTTATAACGTAACCACCTGTCTTGGTATTCACGGCACCACCCGTCATATGGTTTATCACGTAACCACCTGTAAAATGTCCAAGTACCATCATTAAACATAAAATATTAAAAATATAAACATTTCAATAACAACATTTCATGTTCAATCAAAATAAGTAATTCCAAGATATTGAATTAATCAATCCATTTTCAAAAATCATTTAAAAGAGATTTTTTAATCAAAGTGTCCCATACCACTTTGAAGCTTTTATTGGAATTATAATTTTAAAACATTAATGTCCATATAAATAAATACTGAAAACCATTTTGAAAACATGTACATTAAAGATAATGATTTAGAATAATAAATCTTTAAAACATTTAAAACGATAATTTTGTTAAAGAGTTTTTAACAAAATGAGAGACTCTTGAATACAAATAATTGCGGAATAACATTTAATCCGAACTTTATAATATCATGAGAATAAAGGGATTCATGATATAATATGTCAAAGGACAGTATACACACCATATAAGAGTTAATTGGTGCATAACAACAATGAAGTATCAAAAGAAATGTAAAATGATCCGAAATCCATTATAAAGAAGGTATCCTTAAATTAAGAATAAATCAATCTCATAATTATCTGTGACAAATATAAATATACCCAATATAAATGGATATTAAAGGTAAAACAATCAAAGGTCATTCACGCATATTCGAGGGATGAAATATTCAATAACTAAATGTTGAACCCAATGAAATTGAAATTGGGTTAAGAAGTTCCCTTGGTAAAATTTGACAGCCTAACGGCGTCACATAAAATTTTAAAAAGGGGGTTGATGAGAGAGATAAAGGGTATCTCATAACTTGGAATTAAAATTTACATAAATAAGGATATAGAAGAACATATCTTAACATAATAGAATGTGAATTAAATGACATAACAAAATAAGTCTTTTAAAAAGAGGAGGGTGAAAGGTCCCCTTACCGAGTTGGGTAACTTTCGAAAAGTACACCCCATTAAAGAAGGTTCATACAATTAAGATGTAAATACCCATAAATGAAATTATAATACAAAAAGTGTATAATAATGGGCATTTCATACACCACTCAAAGGAAATAGCGGCAAACGTAGCATAAATGTCACGGGAATAAAAGTGAGATGAAAAATCCCTTACGAAAACTCGGCAGCCTAACGGCGCCACTTAAAACTTCCCAAAATGGATTCATGGGATCAAATAGGGTGTATCATAATATGAACATAAAAATTAATGTATGATTCATAAAATAGAACATCCCCAAAACATATGAAATATGGCCTTAAAAGAAATGACATATAAGAGAGTACTTAAAAAGAAAGAGAGAGGTTGGATCCCTTACCTCGGGTCCGACTTGACTCGATCGTTCTTTAACATCCTTAATAATAAACTTGAGTTAATTTACACTTTCTTAAGAACCTCTTTCAAGTTAATTATTACTTTTATATCACTTATTACCATGTTATAAACAATATGTAATCATTTAAGTTAATAATGTTTGTTTTGTCGATATTTGGTTCTTAAGTCGATAGTGGACTTCTTACAATTACATGTTGTTCGTGTGGTCAAAGGTTCATTATATCCATAATGATATTCATGATTTGGATATCATATATATCATATATATCCAGAATATAAATGTATTTATAATATTACATAATCATTTAGAGGTAAGAAATGAAATGCACCATTCATGGAGACGGTAATCCGTACGTACGCATGAACGCTACTTTCATTTCTATGTCATATTAATGGAATTCAAACCAAATGAGAGGTATGTATATTTTAATTATAGAATTATATTAATCATTTAAATGTAACATACATCATATATAATACCTTTAAATCCATCCTTTATACATCCCACATATGGCATTAACGAATCAAATCACTTTGAGCGGGCGGTAGTCCACACTTCCTAAAATGAAATTATCTTGTTTACCCACAATGGAAACCATAAAGGTATGCCACAAAAGAAAAATAAATAAGCTTAAGTAAAAAAATAAACATATTATATAGAATATATAAATATAGTGACATATTAATGGAAACCATTGAAAGTGTTATATGAGTGTTGAACAATCATCGTTTCGTGAGGTAGAAATTCTCCATCCACAGAAACAGTATGTTCTTTAACCATTAGATGTAGGTGTGTGTAAGTGTAGCTCGAATTATTCTTATAGAAACATTCTAATATATTGAAGATGATGTATTTATTACAAAAGAAATGAATAAAAATAGTTTAGGGGGTTCGAGAATCAAAATAAAACAAAAGAACACAAGTGAAGACTTTACCTTAAAATCGGGTAACTCTTTTTGATTTGAGCTCAATGGCTTCCTTGGAAAGACTTATGCACAAAGTGGGGCTTCTGGGAGTAATAGAGGGATGTGGAGAGGCAAAAAGGGAAGAGCTTGGCCGAATCAAAGGCTTGAGAGGTGTGGGTAAGGTGATCGTGGTGGGGCCTTTTATAAGAGGAGAGGAGGGGCACTCTTGGAAAGTAAAGAAATGTTACATTATTTTAAAATGAGTTTCGGATTTAAAAGGCCCCACATTGATATAATTCTAGGATAAGGTGATAAGGGGTAGAAATATACCCATACAATATTTTTTTTACATGTTTAGGTCTTATATTTTACATTATCTTTTCATTTTATTTAAATCGTTAAATAATGAGGTAATCGCTGCATCATCATGACGTCATAAATAATTTAATATATTTAATGTCTAAAAATTATAAAAAAAATACTATGATGTATGAAATATTTTTAGATTTCCAATTAATATTTATAGTAAAAAATATGACTTGTATAAACCTATTTAAAAAAGGTTATAGTAAAACAACTCAGGATTGTGTCATTTTTACTTTTACATTAAATAAAAAGATATTAATGTCATCTTCCTTCCAATGTGGCTCCATGGGGTCCCCAATTTGACCCATGGATTGTCTTGGTCGGCCATGATACATCCAATAAGGGTAGGACATGTTTCAATCTCATCTCATATTATTAAAACATTATTTTTACCTTAAACTACACTAATTACCTCTAATCGCGATTAAAAACATAAAAGTTACTATTACCCAAAAAATTATTTTAATCCCATTGAACCACATTTTACTTATTAATGAAAACCTTGTGTGTCGGATTTTTTAAATTCAAAACACAGAGGTGGCAATGTTTTTAATTTAAATGAAAAATCAGTTTCATTAACTACCACTTAGTGGTTTCAGTATTCATCAAAAATTGAAGTTTTTCAGAAAAATACCAAAAATTCACCCTAAGATATATTTGATATTCCGAACTCAAAAATTATGTCTATTTTACAAAATTCAAAACATATAAGTTTCATTAATTAATTTAATAATTAATTCCCACTGTCAAAACACATAGCGTGTTTTTAAGACACAATATCTATTAAAAGATTGACACCAGTTTAAGTCCAATTTCAAAGTGAAATTAATTCCAATGACCACTATTGGATTAAATGGTAAAAATATATTTTAATTATACTTTAAAAAAAATTCAAAATGTAGTCTAATCATATAAATAAATTTGACTAAAAAGTGGTTTTGAATTAAAATACAACATTTTTCACTATTCATAAAAAAATGAACATTATCAGAAAGATACCAAAAATTTAAACAAAGTAAATTTTGATGTCTCGATTCTAAAGAATAATTTTATTTTGTCAAATATAACACATAAAATTGTCTAAAAGTGGATTTAAAAGAGCTTCTCCATCAAAAGGAGGTTAATCGACCTTCTAAAGAATATTAGAATTTTTACGCTTAAAATTGAATTCATTCACATTTTTAATCCTCTAACATTTATTGTAAAAAGTAAAAATATTTGACAAACATATATAATATATTTGTAGTTAGTTCTGTTCATTCCCTCCATTACAACGGCTAGGCGTTAACTACCATTTAAAATAATATTATTTTATTATTATTGTGTAACATAAGATTTAAAAGGAACTCGTTGTTGCGTATTGGGTAAGCCAGAAAGCATAGCATTCCCTTTAAATTAATATTAACATTTTATTCAAAAATACGGATAAATATATAAATTTCATATTCTTTATTTACCTGGGGTGTTACAACATGTATAATCCTTACATGATTTTCCTCACATCACCTAGCCTCGGGTTGGGTTATCCCTCCACACAGCTTGGATGTCTGTGTCGCACACACTACATGAGTCATTGGGTACACAACATGTCCATGAAAACCTACCAAATAGCCATTTAATCATCCCTTTCCCATTTCATGAACCTTGTGTCCATATACACTATCTATGTAGTTTTACATGACCATGTATTATCACATGGAGAACCATGGAAATTTCTTTTGTCCACAAGTCATGGTGTCACTACACGGTGTGTAATCATGGTACATGGAATGAACACTGGACTAAAAACCACATAGAAAGTAATTTTATATTGGAATTACCTTAATATTCTCCATATTTACCCTATTATTTTCTGAAACCTAGAAATTTACCTACGAGGTATCTATATAATTTGTAATTGGTCTTTAAATCCATTAAACATCGCATAAAAATAATATTAGGATGAAAACTGAAATATCCCTTCCTCGAGGGAGATAGTTCAAAACATATAGTGTATAATGATGCCAAGATCATGCCTCTCCTCAATCTAAAGACAATTGGTGCCATGAATTAAGTTCAGTGGATCATCATCTCTTTTATTTGGCTCGGTTTCCATCCGTCGCCAAATAGGGAGAGGAGAGTGTCTCTCCTCCCTATTGCTACATGCACCGAAGGATTGGGGTGGATGAGGGGATCTATTTTAATCAATTAAAATCAACTAACTATCTTTTATGAAACCCCTTCACCAACACCACTCTGAATGAGATCCTGAAACTATGAATGATTATGTTGCAGCTTGGGTAAACATGATGTTATGAACTCAACCATGGTATTAGAATTCGGATCCAAGGCTATTCTGGGGAGTTATTCCAAATTTCAAGAGATACAATATGCATGTGTGAAAAATATATTTCATATTTTTTAAAATCACTACAAAAAGGCTCTATGAGCCCTAAAATCCCACATAGACTCAATGCTGGGTTATGGAAATTTTCTTTGATATAGACCACTTTTTATAGGAAAAAACCGAAGTCAATAAAATTATACTAATTATTTGGCATTAAAACATGATTTATTATATAAAATTAAACAAAATAAAAACCATAAGATCGATAAGTTCACTATATTTTGGAATATGTACATTTCATAACAACTTAAAATAGGGAATAGATCATGTTTATTGAAAACATCATTAAAATGATTATTTTATTTCTTCGTACTCACTGAATGGGGTAATTTGGGGACATAAATAAGAAAGGGGCGAGTTTTATAGCCTACTAAGGAAATATACATAAAATAACATGAAGAAAGTAATACATTATCAAAAATAGACAAAAAATTGTGTTTAAAAGTAGTGAAAATCATAAACATGAATAGTGATGCATGATATCACATTATAATATAAAGAAAACATTGGAAATGTGGAAATAAATTGAGACTCTACATCATAAACATAGGTCAAGGATAAATTACAAGACATAATGATACAAAATATTCCATAAAGGATGTACGGATACTTTGTATCCCAAAATGATGTATCATCATATTAATAATTACTCAATGTATTGCATAACTATATAATTTTGGGTACACCCTTCACTTTTATTTAATCCACATGTTTAAGTATGACACAAAGAGTTTACATCATGGATCCATTAATAATAATATTTTATTCCATGATCTAGATGTATGGAACAAAACTAGTTATTTCCAATGTCGAATACTTTTTATGCAAAAACATGAAAACCCTTCATAGGAAATGAGTATGGGTACTCACTACAGACCTATTTGTCATGAAAAATCATGGTTAAATTTTTACTGCATTTAAGAGAGTATAAATGATCATGGATGGTCATGATGAGAGTTAAAGGAGTGTTGAATAATTGGGTATCAAATGGGAAGAAATTGGTATATATAAGATCATATCCTAAAATTATGAATTGGAGAAAAAGTGCATAGGATAAAGAAGAAAATTGAATAACGAGAAGAATGGAAAGAACCCTTACTAAATTTTATCATGGTAATGGGTGTACATAAACGTTCATGGGATGGAAAAATAAAAGTTAAAGGGTTATATAATAATTTAGAAAACATTTTAAATAATGAGGGATTTGGGAGAATATATACTGACACAAAAAATGTAAAATTAAGAGGAATAACAAAAAATTGGTTCTTGAATAAAAAGGAGAGAGGAAAATAACATATCTTGAGAGGGTGATTCAAAAACATTGGGAGGGGATTCTTGAGTGATTAGGGGAACCATGAGAGGACCCCAGAGAGGATCTGGTAGATTGAGGATGTGTTCTATTGTTTTTAATGTATCATAATGGGAGCATTGCGGGGTTTATATAAGAAATGAATCAGGAATACTTTATTATTTCACAAACATAGATTTTGAACTTTATAAAATAAACTAATAAAAACCAAAACACTTTCCATGGTTTTTACCAATTTTTTCTACAAAATTATATTAGTTTTCATTATTTTATGTGTCTAAGGGGATAACATAATAATATAATACCCTTTCTGAAGTGGAAGTGTTTCATACTCCAAAATAAATAATTTTTAAACATTAAAATATATATTTTTTTTGTTGGATTGGTAAAGTATTTATAGATTTATAACATATACATAAATTCAAATTATTTTAAATTTAAAAAATTATTTGGTATTTTAAACTCTTTATAATATTTATTACTTCGTTTTTGGGTAATAATTATGCAAAGTTCACAACATATATTTATATGGTATTTAATTTTAACATAAAAATTTTAATTTCTAAGATAATTATGAAAACATAATCATTTGATAATTTTTTATGTTTTTATTACAAAAATAAAATTCATAATATCAAAATAATTTTCTAAATATATGAATTTATTCTTTTAAAATAGAATTTATTTTCACTATGAAATGGAGAGTTTTTGTGACAATAATAATTTCCGAACCCTTAAAAAATTACATTTGAATTCATAAAAATTATACATCAATTTATATATAATAATTATTAATTAGTAATAATATTTTAATTAAAAATTATATATTAAAAAAATTAAGTCATCAAAATAAATTCATTATTTGAATTTGAATATTACCAAAAAGAATTTTTTTGGTTGCATAGAAATATAATTTTTATCCAACTAAATAGATAATAAATTAAAAATTGATAAAATGGAGTAAATATATCCATCATTTCAGTTGAAAGGAAATATAAATATGTGGGTTACCTTGTTTATATTCTTTTCTATATCATTTTCCCCATTAGTTAACCTATTTTTCATTTTACTGTGATAACTAATATTTAGAACATTTACTATCCATATTATTCAAAAATTAAGTTGAATTTGTTAAATAACATTAATAATAAAGAATAAAAATATTGAATCCATTTTATCAAAATTAATTAAATTATTTGGAATTATTTAGTTTAATATAAAACCCACTTGTTTGATGGAAAACAATGGTCTAAAAATGTATTTCTCAAATAGAATATGATTTTACATTTACTCTATAACTAGGATTCTTCATTATATGGATTTTAGAACCTAAATGTTAATATATTTATTATACATTTAATTGAAATATTTAGTCAGTAGGGGTTATTTTAAAAGATAATAACGAATAAAAATTATGTATTTTAAAATTGTTTTAGAAAATCATTTTTAGTTATTAAAATACATTGATATTGAAATCCAATAAAAATATCGCTAAAATTAAAATATATTAATTTAATATAATTAAATGATTAAAATTTTACCTTTAACTTAAATTAAAATAATATTGGTACTTTTATATTAAATTATTTATAAAAAAATATAATTTTATATAAAATGATCTTTTTTATTATTTAAAATATATATATAATTTCCAATTAATCCCCAATTTTCACCATACGATAATTCTAATATGATGATATAATAAATGGATTATATTTTATCCAATAAAGTTTTTAAATTTAATATAACATAATTATAATATATTTTTTTCATAAAAATAAAAAAATAAATTTTTGAAGAAAACATAGAAAAATACAATACAAAAAATTCATTGATTATTTACTAAATATTTATCATAATATTTTAATTCCCACCCATATTTAAAGATTTAATTTAATGGTTAAAATATTCATATTTAAATTATCATTGATTTTTTGGGTTCATTGTAGCATATCACATATGTTATTGAACATGGTTTCCTCTTTTAAAAACTCAAGGTGATAAATTCTTCTACATTTTAAAATATTATATTCACAAAAGTTCCCTAGATCTTTTATGAAATGTTATGAAACATGAAAATTTATTTATTTGAGAAATTGCATCGTAAAAAGGTTAATAAAACAACCTGTTGAAACGAGTTAAATAGAAGTATAAAGGTTATCAGTAAACTAGTATTCCTAGTACGGGAACACTATTGGGAAGTGAAAACATATCATAAAAGAAAAAACAAACACAAAATAACTAATTTATTGTTACATAGAACATGGTCACATTAAATTCAATGACCACAAAACCATAAATCTGTGATGGGTAATGTGACCATCAATTCATCTGAAATGAATGTACAATTACAAAATTTTTGTCATATTCATTTCATAGATTAAGAAATTACTTTTTAATCATTCTAGTGATAGAAAGTAATATACTTTCTTGACAATTAAAATTTCATCATTTGACCAATTTATACTATAATCTCATCTTTTCATTAAATGATGTGTATTCACAATGAAATTTTATTATGCCTAAACCCCAAGAATATGATTTTAAATTATCTCAGAATATACCAAATAATAAAATGTTATTCCTCCAATTTAAGGAATATACTAGAGTAAAGGAAACTTTTTGGATTAATATTTTAAAACTATTAAACACATAAAAAGTATAAAATATCATAAATGGGGTAACTTATAAATAACATTCATTCCTTATCTTATGAATTTCTAGGCTTCAATCCATGTTATTAATCACCTTTTTTCTAACATAAAATATTATGGAAAATTTTTTTCCCTTAATAATGATTCGTAATGAAATTGTGATTTTACCAAACATATCCCATGGGAGTGTCAAACCAAGTGTGTAGCAGGACCCATTGTCATGGTCCATTTCCCAGTAGAGTCTAGATCAATTCATTGTTTTCAGGTTTTACCAATATATATCATTACCGGAGCCACATCCAGTTGTAGTATCTAGAAAGATATGAATATTATTGATAAAGTATTTAATCTATTCTTACCAAAATTTAAGGATTCACTATTATACTTAGTATTATCCATATGGCTTTATCCAGAGTTTTCTAATCCTACAACCAAAAATTACTAAACCTTTCATTTGATACCAACTATAACAAAACATCCTTTTATTTCCAAGTAAGATAATATTTACTAAATAATATTACACATAATACAACAAGAAATATTGACAACTCTAGTGTCTTTAGAAAGTAGCATCATTAAAGAATAATTTAAATCATATAATACAACAACATTATTGAAAAATTCATTAACATGATCATATTATTTTTTCATACTTACCTCTACATGTCACAACATGGGGATATTAATAGGAAATGGGTGACCTATACATCACGATAATGTAAAAAAATTATAACATCAAGAATGTTATACATTTTTGGAAATAGGCTTAATAATGTGGCATAAAAGGGTTGAGAATCACAAACATGAAGAATGAGGCAGGATAAAGTATAATAATATAAAGGAGACATGGAAAATTTTGAAAGAACTAAAAAAATTACATGCCATAACCTATCCCCCAGGGCCCATACCATTAGATCCCCAAGTTCGCCTCTGAAAGGCTAGGGGTTAGTGACTAGTACTGGGAAGGAATATCCTTCAATTGCGAGACATTTTCCTAAGATCCTGTACACACACACCAAACTCCAACCACTTGGGATAGAGAATAATGCATTCTCATATAACCCAACACTAGAGTACGAATGAAATTAATGAATTAATGTGCAATCTGGCCAGACACACAAGCCCACAAAAAAAGAAAACTGGTAAAGGCTAACCTGCAAACAAGGGCATTGAAGCTGCTGTTGGAAGCTTCCGGAAACACCCTTGGTCATTCGATATCACAAGAAACAATTTGGTCCTGTTCCTAGTACTATTGTGTCAGGGTGTCTAGCAAAGCATTGATCATCTTCAAAAGACACGACATGTGCAGGAAAAGCCCGTATAGAGGTAAGTAAAACAATACTCAATAGGGGACTCCAAAAAAAAAGGTAAAAGACCACAACGGTCACACCACCAAGAAGGTACAATGATCTCAACACATGTATATGTCAACAACACATATAACGATAACATCCATGTATACTCACAAAGGATTTCAAGGCACATCGTCTCATCCACTTCCATCCATATGGTTCTGCTTTTAGCATGCTCAATTTCTAAAGGTCCCACTCCTCAAGCTATTTTAAAGTAATCACATAGAACATGTATACCAAAAGTATCTGAGAGAACATCTGGTCTCAAAACAGAATGATATTTCCCTAAGATGTCTGATCTCACTGAGACAAGGAGTCTAGATATCACGACTAATCTTTTGTCACATGATTATTCTCAAGCCAGATTCATTTTGAGAGAACTCACTCATCGAGGTATGAATTCATCGAAACCCTTCTAAAGAGGTTGTGATTTGTTGGACCCTACCCAAATAATAATGACTGATAATTTCTCAAATTAAATTGATTAAGTCAAGTCACGAAGGATGATAAGATCCTGATACACCAATAGGGGGTTCATCGACCAGGGCTCACTAGGGGAAACCATGGATTTACTCAAATTATCATCTTTGATAATGGATGGGTTCTTAGGTAAATATTGATCACATACATGTCTTAAAACCTATCTAAGATTCCACAAAGTTATGTGAGGACTGAATTGGACCCTTGGTGTAGTACATGCTCTATGTAGACCCACTGGGGAACTGAAACCTGTAGTGTAATTTCATCCATCTTGGTCACCTTGATCCACTTGTCAATTATGCTAGTTGGGTCATCAAGATCCACTCCGATCCAACTCACATCAAAACATGATAAATTCTCTAGGATATGAATGAGATCTTGTAACGATCCCACATAGAGTATAATAAGAGAACTTTATTAGCCCCTTCTGGTCCAACTAGAACCCCACTAAGCCATCTCAAAAGGAATGCCTCTTTGTAAGGGACCCACCATTGCAGACGTCTTTTCTAGAAGACGTATTTTTTTAATGATATATAAATTTTAGTAAAAAGGGTGTTGGTGGGGTCTTGGGCTGGTCCAACCCAGTCATTCCGACCCAGCCTACCGGGTTGACCCAACTTGAATCAGATTATACCAACCAAGCCCACTATAGTGTCTTAGCCCAGTGCACCGATATGGCCTGGGGCCGGATGGCCATACCATCCCTACCCTCTAGATAAAGCCGAGATTATCTGACCAGGATGTAGCTATCATCGCATCCCACCAATGAGTGTTTCCATGGGTCACTATCGTGGTCCAGCCAGACCAAGACCTCCAGCCAAGGGTCCCACTACTCCCACCATGACCTGATGTCGTGATGTTTCGACATGAACTTCCACATGCCACTGGATTCGTTCTGGTGGTCCTCTCTTCCATATTGAAGAGGTTACATGATCCCCAAGCCATTTTCATCATATCCTAGGGTTCAGATCCCCATTGCGAACCACTATAGTGAAATGTTTTTCAACAAAAATATCTTCTGCACTGCCTCGATATGTTCTCTACACTCATCGTGACACCTATGTTCTGACATTTCCATTCCAGATCCATGTCATCTGACTGTTGAACCATAAACAGTTGAAGAACAATCAGTATTTCATCATCCCATGAAGAACATGAAGAATGTTGGGGAGAAAAGAACAATAAACAACATGAGGATCGATCCTCCACCATTTGTCCATTCTAACATTCCCCATATATTAAAAGGATAATGAAAAATGAATAAAGAACTATAAATCAATCAACGATCATAAATAACCAATAAACACCACCTAGTGGAACCCATCACACAATAATACGAATGATCTGTGAATCGATCCATTTTTCAATCGATTCACATTCATCGTAGGATTTCAATAATGGGGACAAGATGAAATTTCAATAACAACCCCTACCTGGAAAACAGGATTGGTCAGTGTCAGGGTACAATCGTCATTAGAGATCTTTTAAGAGGCTTCACGATCTTTAATAATTGGAAATCTGTCATTCTCTTCTGTTTGTCGCTCGCCAAAATAATACATCCAGTGCCTCCGAGAAAACTCTTAGTTCATCTCCTGATTCATGGATGAAACATATTATTTTGTTAACACATGTTAGCATTACTATTTCAGTTTAAAATATCATCTCCAAACTTCTTCATTTATGAAAGGAAAACATGTTGATATGTCATTGTGTCACCACGTCACCGTGTTGTGAAGCATAAAATGGAAATAAAATAAAGTTATTTAGGGTTATCTATTCTCCTTTAAAAAGTCCAAAAATTAACTTTTACCCATGACGCACACTGATCAATGTTATGATCTAACGAAGAAAATCACACCCCCACGAGCTCAACTATACTCTCGGATATCTAATTCGAGTTACCATTTTTTGAGTTATATGTATTAGAAAAATAAAATAATTTTATTTATTTATTTTATTTATGGTGATGCCTTTGTCGTGTTTTCTCAATGGAGACCCATGCTGACTAAATTCTTGTCTTTCCTATACTAAACCAACCAATATGAACACAATAATACCCCATATTTTTCATGTAGGAAATTGTTTAAGAGTTATTCCACTTTTACAGTAAAACCGCTCAAGTGTTATTTTTAAAAACTAAACTATTTTCGACAGATCATTTCATGCACTTCGGGCCTCATAAATACATGACGTCTCTGCACTGAGTCTCATAAATTACCTTTTAATTTTCTAAATATACAACCTGGAATATCTGAGTCATTAAATTCTCCCCACCATAATTCTTTTATCCATCGAAATTCCAAGGAATGTTTACTTGAAAAAAAATTAATATAACCGAACATGAATTTGAGCCTCCCGCTACCATGTTCTCTCCTTAAGATCCCCATACTGCATTTGGACACACACCATGGGAAACGATAATCCAAGATGAATACTAGATATTTATTAGGAGTTTAACCCAAAACACACCAATGTCGATGTCCATATCACCGCAGATTATGATGTGCGTAGTGTTTATACACAAATCTACTCAACTAAGAAATGTGGATGACTTTGTTTACCTAGTCCCACAACAGGGTAGAGCCAACCAGTATGATACTTTTTCAACTCTATGACGAACCTGAAAATGGGACTATTAACATCAGAGATAGTTTTCTGCCCCAGAAAAATATCTGTAACCCTCATCGAGATGATACCCAAAGGAAGCCATGGCATCTTTCCTCGAACTCCAAAGGACTACGCTATATGCCAACCCAAAAATTCAAATAGCCCTGCACATACTTTTTCCTCTCCTACATGACCTGCACAACCACTACAAATGCCTTCTACAATCCCTTCAATAGTTTGGATGTAATGTGAGCATCATAATATGAAACAAAATTCGATGAAACACCATGGATTATAAGTATCTCTTTCACGTAGAGTCATCAAATGACCTCAACTAATATATGTTCCTGTTTAGTTAGAAAGTGGGATGACTCAAGTAATCATTCAACAATCACCATGATGGTATCATGTCTCTTATATGAATCTGGTAAACCCATCAAAAATTCCATAGAAACCCCTTCCCACTTCTTTTCTATTACCTAAAGAAATGGAAGGATAAACCCATAATACTCGATAAAACAAGTGATCAACTTTTATTTCAATATTAATTCCCAACATCAACCTATTCGTCCATCCTCGGTGTCTTCCATGACACCCACAAGCATAACCTGATGCATCTCTCCACTCTAGGATTCACTACAACAACTGTACATTTTCTAAAAAGTATGATGTGCTCCCCACCTTTAGAATGTCCATCAGTGGTATTCCCTATGGACATCTGAGAATGTAAATACTCAACGTCAGTATCACTGACTTAAACCTCTCTGTCTCATTTAAGAGTGTATTTGTAATAACCCACAACTGGAGAAAAACTAATCCATATCCATCAATGAAGGAGAACTGTAATGTGTTCAACCGCTCCAATGCCTCGTTCAATAACTACTAATTGGATTCCAACCAAGACCATCTTCCTTCACATTCATCTTCCTAGGAGAATTACAAATCTTTAAGTCATAGTCCTATAAGAACACTATGAATCACCTCTATATCAAGCCCCAATCCTTCTAAGAGAAGACATACTTGAGAATCTTGAGTTTGAAGTGGAAGATGTATCACTCACTAATTAAGTAGTATCACCACCTTTTCAACACGAAGAACACCACTCAAAACTCAAGATTATGAGTCACATAGTTCTACTCGTCAAACTCCATATCAACCCTCAATGTATTTACAAAAAATAAATCCTTATAGGTGATGTTTCCTAGAAATTGAAGACCTTTTGAATCCAAGACAAAAACTTCAAGATATTTACATGTAGATGAAGCTCTTGAAAGGGGTCTAGAACTATCCTCAAGTGTCTCTTGTGCTCCTAATAAAACATTGAGTACACTAAGATGTCATAAACAAAGATCACATTGGGGTATACAATATGAAACACTTGGTCATAATAAGCCCTTCCTTGTAAAGTCCCCCATCTGCATCCTCAGCTCATGGATCACATTGGGAAGAATCTGATATACAGATATAAATATCAATTCTACCTCAGGGTGTAGACCAAAGTAGAAGTATAAATCTTGATAGAGATGAAAACTTGGAACATCTTCAAAGAAGACGTCCTTATACACTGCCACCATTAAGAAACTTGAGGACTCATAAAATCCACTGTACCAAGGGTCGGACGAGCCAAGTGAATTGAAATCAGATACACCGTCCTCTACCTGAGTCCATCAACAGCTTCAAGGATTTCCCCTTTTCTGATAAATAGAAATATAGTTCTATCACCATGGAAGAACCACATCCTTTTACATAATATAATAAATCTGAGTATGAACTAAGGACATAGTCCATACCGAGAATGATATCATAAGTCCTCGATGACACTACCAATAGATCCCAACCAAAACACTTTCTTCCTAGAGTTAGGTCACACCATCATCACTAGTGTGTGGTCATTAGGTCTCCTCCAAGAAAAGTATCTAAATGTGAGGATCAAGCCAATTGATTAACCAGAACCTCTTGGTGTCCAACAAGAAAAGTGGAAGCAAGGAAAATACTAGTACAAGTGTCTATCAATACTGAAGCTATAGTAGAAAGACATAAAATCATTCCTTGAATCATCCCTAGATTCCTAGGATCATAAACCCCGATAGACTGCAACTATTTTCTCCCATGTCCTCCATCTCCCAATGTGTGGTATGAACCACCTAGAGGTGGTGGTAATAACACATAAAAATGTTGACCACCTCATGCCACTACCCCAGATCTCCTGCCATGTCTGGTGCCTGATGAATCTGTCTCCTCTCGCTACCGCCTCTTCCTTGGTGGTTCATTAACTTCCACTCTAATAGTAGCATGAATGGTGGGGAATCTCAAATGTGATTCCCACTTTTATGACAAGAGTAGAAAAGAATTTTCTTCTAGGACCTATCATGACCCTGAAACATCTAAAGAAACCATTGGTTCTGCAGATTACGTTGCGTACCTTCTAACAGTAGGTCCTACAGATCTTATTTCCCAAGAAATCTCTTCCTTGGAATATTATGATACACGTTCCAACCTCATGCTTAATCTTCTAATACTGAAATATATATCCAAAACTTAGTATGGTAAGCTGCATCCACCTGAACTACTGGAGGTGGGTCTGCTAACTGATCAAGAGGAGAAAACATTTCCTGATAACCATCTTGAAGAAAAATTCTCTACAACAGGCTCCCATTAGGGAGGCCTCATCAAGAATTGCAAAATACTCTAGATCCTACTATGGACACCTCACTAGCTGGCGTCGTGAACACATCTTATGGAAAACAGGACGTATCATGGTTCAAAGTGTGTACCTAGTGAGATAACTTAAGAATGACATAAAAAAACACAACCCATTACAAAATGACGTGTGTACCTTTATTTACCCACAACATGTGTTTTCATGTACTAAGTCAGAAAAAATGTGCAAATAGTCCCATTGTATGGATACGTTAGCCGTAGCACAAAAACTAGTGTCCTTGGTCTAAAATATGAACTTGAAACTCTTAATATTATTGCCCCCAAATCAATCCCATAGACTCTCGGTCCTAAGGTAGAAATGGCCTCCTCTGATACCACTCTGTAATGACCCATCCCTTGGGAACCATTTTGTTAAAACCCCAATCCCACCTCTGATAAGCCAGGGGATGGAGAATAGTTTCAACTAGGCATATTCAAAAAATTGGAGGTATTTTCTGAAGATCCTATACAGATGCACCGAACTCCAAGCCATAGGAGAGGGAGAGTAAAAACACTAGGTAATGAAAAATGAATGCATACCACTACAACCTGACAATAGAGTGTGATAGAAAGTAAATCAGTAAATATCAATCGATCCAGAAACACATGACCACAAAAAAAGATAACTAGAATGTTTGTCATGAAAAAAGGGTGTTGATGCTGCTATAGGAAGATGCTGATAACACCTTGGATAGTCGGATCTCACAAGGCACCGATCAGTCTTGGTCCTAGTCTAGCAGCACCTAGGACTCCAAAAAAGCATCGATCTTATGCCCAAGATAGAACACGTGTGTGAAAATCCCATGCAGAGGTGAGTTAAACAATACTTAGTAGGGGAAAATAAAACTTAAGAAAAAATACAAAAATGAAACACCACTAAAAAGGTACAACCATATATAAATAGGTATATGTCAACAACACATATAACAAGAACATCTAGGTTTACTTGTAATGGATTCCAAGATGCAATGTTTCATTGACTTCCATCCATATGGTTATACTCGTATTAGTATTAATTCTAGGAGGTCCTACAACCCAAGTTATCTGAAAGAAATCAGGTATAAAAAGTCTACAAAAAATATCCAAGAGAACATCTGGTCTCGATAAATCATGAAGATTCCCTGAGACGTTCTATCTCATTTAGACAAGGAGACTTGATATCACATCCAATCCATGGTCACATAATTCTTCTCATGGTGCGCTCATTCTGAGAGAACTCGCTCCTTGAGTTATGAAGTAATCCATGACCCTCGAAAAAAGGTCACACTACCTTAGGCCCCACCCAAAGAGGACATACTGAGAACTACCCAATGTTTACTGATCAGGTCAACTCGTAGAGTAAAGAAAGATCTTGATACATAGATTAGGGGTTCTTCCCCCAGGGATCACTAGGGGAAATCCTGGACCTATTGAAATTATCAACCTAGATAGGGGATGGATTCCCGTATAAATATAGGTCATACCAATGCTGCAAACCCTATCAAAGGTACGAAGAGGATATGTGAGGATAGACCAAAATTCTATATGGGGAACATGCTCCACTTATACCAACTATGGAACTAATACCCATAGAATAATTTATTCATGTTGGGTCACCAAGATATGATTGTCACTTAGGCTTGTTGGGTCCCCAAGATCGTCTCTGAGCCTACTCACTTCGTTACACTGGCCATTCTCTATGACATGAATGTGATCCTATATAGATCCCTCATAGATAAGATAAAGAGAAATATACAAAACCCTTGTATTCCAACTACAACCCCATGAAGTCATATCATAGGACTTCCTCATGAAAAGGGTCCCAATTCCACAGGCGGCAAGTCAATCCGACTTACGGCTTGAAAGATATAAGAATTTTAGTTAAAAGGGGGCCAGTGGGGTCAGGGTCCGGTCAAAAATACCTGAAAAAACATGGTTATGCACCTGTACACTGGGTCAGACACCACCCGCTGGGTCAACCCCAACCTTTAGGCCTAATAAGGCCCCAAGGGGTCTGACCTGGCCCACTACAGCGGCACGGCCAGCTTTGCCAGCCTCGTCCGTGTCCGGCCCCCTGACCATCTCGACATGCTGGAGTGGGCTGTTCTTCTCAGTCTGGGATGCCATGGGCACCACTTCCCACCTATGGTCATTGTAGTGGGATTCCACTACAGTCTCGCCGAACCATGGCCTCCAGCCACGTGATGCGGCGTGCCCGATACAATCGTCGAACCGCCCCATGACCTGAGTCGTGGGTCCAGGTCCTCCTAGCATGAAATAAATCATAGGCTCCTCTAACATGGAACAAATCTGTGGATCCTCTAACATAGTGGCTACCACCACCCCTATGGTGAACCGTGAGAGTTCTCAGCCTCCCCCGCACTGGCTCATAGCTACCATCTGCACACCGATGAGACCTTACAGGGGCCACTGGACATGCTATGGTGGTCCGTTATTCAATATGGAAGAGGTTTTGGGATACCCAGACCACATAATTAATCTCATGGGGTTCGAATCCTCATTTTGATCTGTTGTGGTACAATGTCGTTTGAGAGACAATATCTCCCCCACCACCTCGATCCATTCAATGCCATCATCGTTGCACCTCCGTCATGTCATTCCCATTACATATCTAACTTATCAGATCATTGCACCAAGAAACAGTTGCACAATGATTTATAGTCTATCAACTTGAAAAGAGCATGAAGAACATGGGGGGAGAAAAGCACAAAAGAAACATGTGGATCGAACCTCGACCAATTTTTAATTTCATCCTCAACCTGATCCATTTGATGTATCAAGAAAACTATGAACAAAACAAAAATAAATCAAATATCATTAATCCCTAATAAACCTCAGATGATGAAAACCATAGCAAAATAATACACACAATCCATTAATAAATCCATTCATCGAGCGATACGCATTCGTCACAGGAATTCAAAGATGGGGAAAAGTTGGAATTTAAATAACAACCCATACTTGGAAAATAGGATTTTTCGACATCGTGGTTCAATTTTCATTGATTATCCATTTAGGGATGTTACAATATGCCATCATTAGAGATCCATCATTAATCCTCATTCTTTTCCTTCCAACAGAATTCCTACAGATTCTCAAGGAATATACTAGGGTAATACCATGAGTAATGGAGGAAATTCATTAACACATTTCACCATTACAGTTTCACTATGAAATAGTATCGCCACACTTATTGATTTATGAAAATATAATGTGTTTCCCCATCATAGCATCGCAGTGTCACCACGATACAAATTGAAAAAATGAAATAAAATAAACAGCATTAAGTTTATTTATTCTACTTTGAAAAAGTCCAAAAATTAACTTTGACCCTTGACATGCACTAATTTAGGTTAGGGTCCACCTAAAGAAACCACACCCTAATGACCTCAAAGTTTCTCTCAGATTTTCAATCCGAGTTAACATTTATGAGTTATAATGATTTGAAAAATAAGATAAGTTTTTTAATTTTATGTCAATTTTAGGTTTTCTCACTGAAGACATGCATCGATTAAACATACATCACACCTAGGGTAAACCCGCTACTATGAATGCAACATCGCCCTTATATTTCAGATTTGGGCACCCATTTAAGATTTATTCAAATTTTTCACGAAAATTGTTCACACACACTATTTAAAAATTGTACCATTTTTGACTGATCATTTTGGACACTATGGGCCTCATAATTGCACGCCTTCATTGTGCCTGCTCTCGTAATTTTCAATGAATTTTCTAAAAGTAGAATCAGGAAAACCCGAGTTGTTACATTGCATCATAAACATAATCCATGGATAACTTCGAAGAATCCATTATTAAAGAAGTATCATAATGTAATTAGGTCATCTCCAACTACAAAGATAATGTTTGACGATACTAAACATTACCTAGTTAATTCGAGTGCTATATAATTTTAGGCTCACCCATCCCACTGATTTCATTATCTTGCTTATGAGAGCTACACATATCATCAAAAATGGATTAATTCACCATCATATT
Organism: Viscum album; assembly: GCA_963277665.1. Taxonomy (NCBI): domain Eukaryota; kingdom Viridiplantae; phylum Streptophyta; class Magnoliopsida; order Santalales; family Viscaceae; genus Viscum; species Viscum album. Next base: position 1,528,281,166 of record OY728131.1, on the reverse strand, counting down.
TAATTAAATGACAAATAATTGTGAAAAAAAAAACATGTATTCCCCCACTCAAATAAGTATAAGTGAGTAAATTTGAAAACCCTTGATAGAAAATGTGTTTGATTATTCACTAAACAATTATTTGGCATTAAAAATCATGGGGAAATTTTGACATCATAACAAGAGATTATAAAAGTTAATAGAACAAATTTATGAGAGATAAATTAGAGTCTCCTAATTTAATAATCATAGTGGATGTTAAGGGGATATATAAGAGAAAATACCATTATTAGGAATCAGAGAAAAAAGGCCTATGATCAACAAGACACCTGAACAAAGAGGAGACAAAAAGGAAACCCTACCACATTTGATCATGGTAATAGGTGTACATAAAGGTTCATGGGAGGGATAAATGAGAGTGAATGGGGTATCTCAACATTTATAAATAAAATTAAAAATATGGGGAAGATGGACGAACATATCCCAACATGATAAAACTGAAATTAAGTGGAATAACATAAAAGAGGTTCTTAAATAAAAGGAGAGAGGAAGATCCCTGACATTGAGATCGAGATTCCAAATGCTTGAGAGGATCATATTGAGATATTCATGGAACTGTGGGAGGACTCTAGAGAGGGTAAGGTAGAGTAAGGATGTTATAATATATTTGTTAGTGTATAATAATGTGATATTTTTTGGGTTTATATAATAATATATTGGGGAATACTTTATTATTTCTCAAATATAGGTTTTGAACTCTATATAATATACTAATACAAACCCCAAAATTACCATAGTTTTGGAGCATGGATTATTCCAAAATGAAGTAGTTTTCATTATTTTATAGGTACAAGGGCCTAAATTAAAAAAATATTTCCTTGTAGATATGGGAGTGAGTCATACTCTTAAATAAATGCCTTTAAACCCATTAAATATATTAATGGTTTTGGAGGATTAATAAATTCTTAATAAGAGAATTAAAATGAATATAAAATCACATTATTTAAAAATGAAAACATATATTTTCTCAAGGATACAATTTTTAGTATTCATTTCATCAGTTTTGGTTCACTATGATGTCATAATTCACCTATTATTATATAATATTTAATTTTTACACGAAAATTCTATTTTCTCAGAAAATGATGAAGAATTAACCATTTTACAATTTCAATGTTCTAAAACCAAAACTAATATTCATTTTAACTAAATTATTTTCAATAAATATTAATTTTCACTTTTAAAATTGATCATTCATTCATGGAGAAATGTTACGTTTTTTATAATAAGAGATTTCGAACACTTATAAAAAATAAATTTTAATTCATAAAACATATATGATTATTCATATTTAATAAAAATTATTTAGTAATAATATTTCCATAAAATATTATTTTTTATAAATCCAATAATTCATCAAAATAAAAATCCTAAATTGAATTTGATAATTACCCAAATCATTTTTTGTTTTTTTGTATTAAGAAATAATTCTTTTCAAACTAATCACAAAATAATTTAAGAATAAAAAACAATAGGTAATATATAAAAAAGATTTATATTGAAATAAAATATAAATATTATGGTAACCTTTTTTCTATTCAATGTTTAATTATTTTTAACCTTAATTAACCAATTTTCCTTTTACCATGGTAATTAATATTTACTAAAATTAATAATCATATTGTTACAAAATAATGTTAATGTTATAATCTTATATTACTTATAATAACCAAAAAAAATTAATCCATTTATTCAAAATAAATTCATAGCGGTGTAAAATTATAATCTATGATAAATCCTCCAAGCATGACGGAGTGTTGTATTTTTTTAAAATGCATTTTTCATGTAGATAACGATTTTACATTAACTCTATAACTAGTACTATTTATTACATGATATAAATTCATAAATATATATATATAATATTAAAATTTATTTTAAATAATTTATCATTAAGGGTTATGATAATTGATTACAATGGAGAAACATTATGTATTTCAAAACAGTTTAAAAAAATGTCATTTTTGAACATTAAAATAAAATAATACTAATATCTGGTTGGAATATGTTTTAAAATTTAATTATATTAATTAAAACATCAAAATAATATTTTTATTACATTTAAAATAAATTAAAAGAATATAATGCCTTTTATATGACTTAATTTATCAAAATAATATACAATTTTACCTAAAATGATATTTTTTTGCTATTCACAAAAAAAAGAATGAAAATAAAAAATATTTTACCTAATTTAATTTTGATATGGTTATATCAATAATGGAGTTTCTTTTTTCAAATAAATTTTCTAAATTTTCGATAAATAATAATAATTTTTAATAAAGTGAAATAGAAATAATGAATAAGGAAAACATAAAATAAAGCATTAACAAAAATGGATTGATTAATTACTTACCATTAATAAATATATTTTGAATATATATATATATATATATATATATATATATCATAAATTATTTTTTCCTACTCATATTCAAAAACATAGTTAAAAGGTTAAAAGAGTCATATTTAAACTGTCACTGTTTGTTTGGGTTTGATTTTGTCCATCACATACATTATCATACTTAGTTTTCTATTTTAAAAACATTTAATGTCACAATATAGGTGGTGAGGCTTCATGGAACACCATTATCAATTATATTTGAATGATATCTTAGATTTTCCTCTATGATTCAGAAGATTCACTAACATGCGCCAAATAATATGTTGAAATTTATTATTTATTTTCATCACTAAACAAATGGAATGTGTGGTTAGAATATTCATGAATTGTAAGACATATTGATATAATTATAAATGTACTTAATATAATGATGGGAATAACAACATCCTCTGGTCAAGTTCTAAAATTTTTTTGTCTTTCACTCAAGCAACCAAATGGTTCATTATGATGCCCATTTTGGGATGTGATGTTGAAACTCTTCGTGTTGAGTTTATATTGGTGATCAAAATTTTTTGGTACCCATAGTGGTAAAGGATATTGTAGAAATTGTCATGAAAATTTAGTAACAAATGAGTACTTCTTAGATTCGACAGAAGAGAAAGACTGAAAATCATTGACTAGTCTTAGAGTTTGAATTTGGAAATAGTTTTTTTCTATATATATCTCCATGGAAAAGTGTCATGAGATATTAGAAGAAGGTAAATATAAAAATAAAGTAAATTATACACTTTGATATTATTGATTTCATCATATTTACGCCTAATTAACTTTCACTCATGCTAACTATTTCTCTTGTATACAACATATTCCATGTATCCGTCATGAGGAAGTACATACCATTTCCAAAAAATATATTTAATTTTTATGTATTAATGTTTGGAAATGTTATCTCTTTTAATGTGAAAATATTTAGAATCTTATACCATATTGATCATGATTTATGAAATAGTAAAACTGAGCTATTTCCATGACTATGGTGGAAACCAAAATAGGAAGAGGAATACTAATTTTTACTCACACAGTACTCAGGCATAATTGGCACATTGGTACCAGACTATACCCCCTTGGTCAAAGGATTATATAATGAAACCCAATTATTCTCTAATTGAGTGGGATAACATAGAATGATCCTATAGATTTAGGTTAGGTGAGACTAAGTAGTCAATGGAAAATCCTATTTTGTATTTATTTTTTTAGTTTATTTTTTAAAATGTGTTTATGATTGGGGTTTAGGATCATTCTTTGAGAATCATAGGATGGAGTTTTCTGGATGGATTTTTTTTGATACACTTTTTTGGGAAGAGATAATAATTAAAGGATTAATGGATTGGATAAATATTCTTTTCCATCTTTGGTTTTTAGTGTCCATGGGAAGAAATTTTTTCAATAGATTGAACATTCAATGGTTAGTAGTTAATAGATCAAATAAAATTGGATATAGGGTTTTTTGAGGAAAAGATTAAATTACCTAATGACGATCATAGGGTGGAGTTCACCTTTTTTGATTTTTTGTTACCCTTACATGGGTACGCTCATAAAATAGAAATGTTACCCATTACTTGGCATAAGAAACCTGATACATTCCTATTCACATGTGTTTAATGTTTCTTGATTATTGGATATTGGGGGGATTCAATGGATTGTATATCTAGGTATCATATTTTGAATAAATAAATTGAACATTGACAACACTATTCAAATGTTTTCCAACTTTTTTACTGGATGAATTCTTCTATAAAAATATGTTTTCCCAAATATCATAATTGTGTATGATGAATGTATAAAAAGATACTATTTCTAGAATAAATCACTTAGTACATACATTAAAGAGTAAGTGAAAGTCTATTTTGTATTAACTTTTTTATAATGAATCTTTTGGTAGCGTTAACCCTATAGATATTAGACATTGTCAAAATCATGTGAAATATTTTTTGGCCATTTATTTTTATATATTATTTTATTGGTGATCTATTGGGTTTATGACTTATGATTAGATTGGTTTCATGCATCCTAGTTCATGTGAACATAACTCAGGAGGTGGTGTTATTAGATGGACAATATGTTTGGTAAATATATGTTAACGTTTTCCTTTATATAGGCTTAAATGTCATGCTAAACATTTTTGATCAGTGAATATTTTCTATCCAAGTCTCTTCATTAGATGAAACTGAAGTATGAATGATTTTTCTTCTATGAGGATTTCAAATTTCCATGAAATGGTGGTATCATAAAATCTATTGTTTGTTTATAATTCACATAAAAATATAAGTGATTTCTCACAATGGATTGTAGGATATCATATTATAGTTTTTCATAGTAATCAGTGAAATTATCCAATTGTGAAAAAAATTTAATTTCAATTAGATTGTTGGAATAATAATTTATAATTAAATACTATTTTTGTTATATATCTATATATAAAAAATCTTGATTCCTTTTTTTTAATGAAAACATCCTAAAGAAATGGATGAATCAGAATGGGGGTTGTATGATAGTAATTCTTTATCCTTAATCATGATGTATCATTCTTGAATTGTTTTATTGAAAATTTGAGATACAAAAAATACTAATTGGGTTATGGAATAATTTGAAAAAATATATGAGAATCCAAAAACACTTAAAAATATTTTCATATTGTTTATATTGTTCAAATTTAGGTCTTCATATTGAATACCAACCATCAAACATTTGAATGATAGAAATATGAACTGATAGATGCCCAAATATGTGAATATTGAATTTAGAGATGATGTTTTTGGTTTTATTATCCTTTACTCACTTTTAGAGCATTTTAATTCAATTTTTAGCACAATGAGAAACTCAATTGGGAAGGTATAACATGTATTTGATGAAATTTGAAGCAGGATCTTTAGTGAATAGTTAACGTAGAAAGATGTTTAGAATTTATGCATATTTTGATCTATTTTATAGGACATGGATAGCCAGTTCGTCAAATAGGTTATCAAAAGAAGAAATATTTATAGTATATGGCATAATGAATAAGTCTAAGTAAATAAATTGGTTCAGTTCATACATGTTTGATTTTTGGGAAAATGATACCTATTAAAAATTATTGTAGATGTTTTTATTATAAATCAATTTTCATATTGAATTATAATTTAGTTTTATAAAAAAACGTCCCAATGTGATACTGAGTATGATCATTAAAAATGAATCATGGGTTACTGATTCTATGATATATTTCTTCAATTGGTGAGTGAATTTTCATGGTAGATTTTGTACTAGGAATCTTTGTAAGATTTTATCTAGTGAATGATGAAACTCTAGATGTAGTTATAAATGGTGTCGTGATCATTGGAATGAATAAATGAACTATCATGAACATAATGTATGTTAGATAAATTTGATTTTATAAAAAAAAATACCATTTTAGTGGGATTACTAGATGATGGTTGTTTTAGAATTACTTTTTTGAATTGTGTTTGTAATATTAAATGTGGTTTTAGGGTAATTTCTAAGGTAATATAAAATGGAAGATTTTTTTACAGGATGAAGTGTTGATTTTTTATCTATCATAAAAACATCATCCAATGGTCCGAAAAAATTACACTATAGGTTTTGTGACCTTATTGGTTCAAATAATTAATAGTGGTAGAATGAAAAAATAAAGTCAATCACATGGAACTTGGATTCTATTATAGTTTAAATCTACAAAAATAAAATTGAGTTTTTTTAAAATATACAAAATAAACCCAATTAGTTGAATGTATAAAAATATTCATTTAGATGTTTAGGGTTAAAATCCTATTCACTAATATGTAGCATAACTATGGTTATAAATATTCATAGATTTATTAACACGTAATGTTATTATACACAACATAAAGAATAAATATGACATGTTTCAATAATTTATTTAGTATGAATTTATTAATGAAAAAGAGTGTGGAAAAGTTGAAATGTATCCAGATTGAAAATAGTAGGGAATACACCAAATACAGAATTCTTACCATCTAAATAAATTAATTAATCATTTATGATAATACTATTTTAGGATGTTCATGAAAAATATAATAAATAATAGGATGAGTCATATAATAAAAAGGAATTTTCATAGTATTATGATTCACTCATATATTTATCTGGTAACATGGGAAGAGTACTTGAATAATATAATGTATCTTGTGAATAATATTCCACATTCTTTAATGTGAGATGAACATATGGAGGAAAATTAGTCCACAAATGAAAAGAGACAAGCCAAATAAAAATATTTTCAGGTGTCACATAAGTTTATATAGATCTTAAAGACATAGATTTATTGGAGGGAAAATATAAAGTGTGTTTACTTATTATTTTTGGTGATGAAAAAACTTCTTTATCTCTTGTATGATGATGGAATGAAGAAATTAATCTGGAGCCTATATGAGTTTTATGAATAAATAACATCTAAAGAATAATTAGAATATATCTAAGAATGATAATGAGGAATTTTCAATTACAAAATTTCATAATAATTAAAAAAGTGTTACCGAACAAACATTATGTCTTGAAATATCTTAAAAATAATTAGGGGTTGATGATCATCGAGTCAAGGTACCTAATAGAAGAATATATGATACTCCATTTGTAGATTTTGATTTTTTAGAGAGTCATATAGTGGGGAGAAAATGTTCTATCATATAATTAATAGAAATAATATGATTCTAAATGATTCTAATACACAGAATTCTAATGGGCATAGAAGATTAAATGGATTAACAATTGGTTTTGGGTATAATCTCCATTCTTATTATAAAAACAATTAAATATTTTTTTACTAACATTGAGATCTTATAAGGCCCCGACCTTAAACATCTCTTAATATTGAATTAAATGAATAATTCACATTGAGGATCTTTCTAGGTTTAGAGTTTTATAGAATTAAAACATAACTACTACAACTCAAAAGATTACAAAGTAGACACTTCTACTAAGTTTCCATAGAATAAAAAACTCTTAAAAAGAAACATGTCTAGTTCCAAGTTTTATATAGCATGACTTTCCCTTGATCCCATCCTTGACCCTATTCCACATTAGGTCCTGTGAAAAACATGTCAAAAAAACTTGGGGTGAGCATAAAGAGCTCAGTAAGGGATACACAATGAATGAAAACTGTTAGTTTATCAAAACAACAAGTAAACAATGTATACTTTATCCAAGTAATACTTTTCACCTTTATGAAGTAGTAAAAACTCTTCCTTGAATAAAAGATCATTACATACCCTGTTGTAACCAAAATATTACCATAAAACCCATAAAAAGATCCCATAACATATAAAGGTAACTTAGGACATAAACATACTTAAGTGGAATAACCATACGGTCGACTTCCACACTTATCACTTAATGGAATAGCCATACGGCCAACTTCCATACATACATAATGGAATAGCCATACGGCCGACTTCCATACCCAATGCATTGGAGGTTATAACTTAACCACCCATCCTGGTATTCATGGAACCACCCATCATATGGTTTATCACGTAACCACCCGTCAAATGTCCAAGTACCAATATAAAATCATAAAACATAAAACCAATATAAAGGAATGATAAAATTTCCACATTTCAATCACAATATATCATTTAAATATATTTACATAATAGAATCCTTTTTCAAAACCATTTTCAATACCAAAATACATAAAATAGTATATGGTATTTATTTTATTTTAAAAACATTACGGCTTGTTGAGGAAGCCAAAGACTAAATAATACTCGTGGCGGCGGAAAAGGTCGTTGTCACCGCGTGTGTTAAAAAAAACATTCCTTTTTTTCATTTGGAAAAACGATTCGTAGAAAAAGATTCCTTTTGTATAAAAGTAAATGTCAAAGGGGTTTATACACCGTATAAAATAAAGTTGTGTATAAAATGAAATATGCGTCAATGAAAGGAGATTGAGACGAAGCCCCTTACCTCGGGTCCGACTTGACTCGATCGTTCTTTAACGTCCTGAATAATAAACATGAGTTAATTTCTATTTTCTTAAGAACCTTTTTCAAGATCATTATTCCTATTATATCACATATTTCCATGTTATAAACATTATGTAACCATTTAAGTTAATAATGTTTGTTTTATCGATATTTGGTTCTTAAGTCGAAAGTGGACTTCTTACAATTAAATGTTGTTCGTGTGGTCAAAGGTTCTTTATATCCAGAATGAAATTCCTGATTTGGATATCATATATATCATATATATCCAGCATATACATGTATTTATAATATTACATAATCATTTAGAGGTAATAAATGAAATGCACCGTTCATGGAGACGGTAAGCCGTACGTACGCATGAACGCTACTTTCATTTCTTTGTCATATTAATGGAATTAAAACTACATGAGAGGTATGTATATTTTAATTCCAGAATTATATTCATCATTTAGATGTATCATTCATCATATATATCCATTATATACATGTACTTATAAAAGTACATTACATTTGGGAATAAGAAATGAAATGCACCGTTCATGGAGACGGTAAGTCGTACGTACGCATGAACGCTACTTTCATTTCTATCTCATAATTTAATTGGAAGAAATAAAAATGATATAGATGTATATTATAATTCTAGTATAGCATCATATATAATAACTTTAAATCCATCCTTTATACGTCCCACATATGGCATTAACGAATCAAATCACTTTGAGGGGGCGGTAGTCCGCACTTCCTTAAATGAAGATATCACATTTACCCATAATGGAAACCATAATGGTATGCCCAAAATGAAAAATACAGAAGCTTAAGGAAAACATAAACATATTATATATCATATATAAATATAGTTTCATCTTAATGGCCACCTTTGAAGATGTTAAAAGAATGTTGAACAATCATCGTTTCGGGAGGCCGAAATTCGCCATCCACGGAAACAGTATGTTCTTTAACCATTAGATGTAGGTGTGTGTAAGTGTAGATCGAATCATTATTATAATAACATCCTAGTATATTTATGATACTGGATTTGTTACAAAAGAAATGAATAAAAAGAGTTTAGGGGGTTGGAGAAGCAAAATAAAACAGAAGGACTCAAGTGAAGACATTACCTTAAAATCGGGAAACTCCCTTTGGTTTGAGCTCAAAGGCTTCCTTGGGAAGACTTCTGCCTAATGTGAGTCTTCAAGGAATAGGAGAGGGAAGTGGAGAGACAAAATGGGCAGGGTTTGGCCGAGCCAAAGGCTTTGGGAGTGTGGGTAAGGAGGTATAGGTGGAGGCCTTTTATAAGAGGAGAGGAGGGGCACTCTTGGAAAGTTAGAAAATGTTACATTATTTTAGAATGAGTTTCGGATTTTAATTGTCCCACATTGAAGTGTTTAGAGGATAATGTGATAAGGGTTAGAAATACACCCATACAATAGGTTTTTGACATGTTTAGGTCATATATTTTACATTATCTTTCCATTTTATTTAAATCCTTTATTAATGAGGTAATCACTGCATCATCATGACGTCATAAATAATTTAATTTATTTAATGTCTAAAAATTATAAAAAAAATATCATGATGTAGGAACTCTTTTTATATTTCTAATGAATATTTATAGTCAAAATTATGACTTGTATAACCCCATGTAAAAATTGTTTTAGTAAAATATATCATGTTTGTGTCATTTTTACTTTAACATTAAATAAAAAGTTATTTATGTCATTTCCCAACCAAAGTGGCTCCATGGGGTCCCCAAGTTGACTCATGGATTTTATTGGTCGGCCATGACACATCAAATGAGTGTAGGACATGTTTCATGCTCATCTCATATTATGAAAACATTATTTTTACCTCAAACTACACTAATTACCTCTAATCGCGATTAAAAACTTAATAAGTTACTATTCACCAAAAAATTATTTTAATCCCATTGAACCACATTTTACTTCTTAATGAAAACAATGTATGTCTGATTTTTGAAATTAGAAACACATAAGTGGTAATATTTCATTTAAACAAAAAATCAGTTTTTATAAGTACCACTTAGTGGTTTCACTATTCTTCAAAAATTGATGTTTTTCAGAAAAATACCAAAAATTTACCCTAAGCTATATTTGATATTCCGAATTCAAAAATGAAGTCTATTTTAAAAAATTCAAAACATATAAGTCACATTAATTAATTTATTAATTAATTCCCACTTTCATTACAAATAGAGTGTTTTTATGAAACAATAAGTATCAAAAGATTGACACTAGTTTAAGTCCGATTTCAAAGTGAGGTTAATTCCAACGACCAATATTGGATTTAATGGTAAAAATATTTTCTAATTTCACTTTAATACCAATTAAAAAGATAATCTAATCATTTAAATTAATTATATTAAAAAGAGGTTTTGAATTAAAATACAATATTTTACACTATTCATTAAAAAATGAACTTTATCGGACAGATACCAAAAATTTCCACAAAGTAAATATTGATGTCCCAATTTTAAAGAAGAGTTTTATTTGGTCCAATATAATGTATAAGAGTGAACAAAACCATATTTAATGACGGTTCGCCATCAAAAGGCGATAAGTGAACCTTTAGTGAAAACTGGGGTATATACGCCTAAAATTGAATTCTTTTCGTATTTTAAGCCTTTATCTTTTATTGGATAAATGTAAAAACATCTAAAAAAAATATAATCATATTTTAGTTATTTATATCCATTCCTGCCAATACAATGGCTACATGTTAACTACCATTTGAAATAATATTATTATATTACTAGTGTGCAACGTAAGATTTCAATGAAACTCTTTGTTGTGTATCAGGTACGCTATCGAACATAGAAACCACTTTAAAGTAAAATTAAGATTTAATTCGTAAATATTAATAAATATGAAAATTATTTATTCTTTATTTACCTGGTATGTTACAGATCTTGATTCTAAAGAATGTAACAGAGATTAAATATATGAAAAAATAAGCTACTGTCGAAGAATCAAATTAATTGGAGTAGCAAGGTAAGAGTATTAATTTCATCAATCTATATAATAAATGTAAGTTGGATGAGCTTACATATATAAAGTGTCATTAGTAAAGAAAACAATATTTTTGTTAATTTGGATTTTGATGGAAGTAAGAGATATAAATAAACATATATGGGTAAATGATTCCATAAAATAGAATGAATTGGATTTTAAGAAACGTTTTCTTCATTTTCTAAATACAAAACTATTCAGAAGAGATTATAAATATGGTTTTGGTGGTCTAAAATTTGTTTTAATGGATGTAAACACACCTTTTCTTCATAGATATTTATGGAAATAAAATTACATGGTTCATCATAGGGGCTCAGAAATTCATTTAATGAATTATTTTTTCATAGACTGAAACAAATTTTTTTTGGGATGAAGAATTTATTAAAAAATTCAACAGGAATTTCAACACATTAATGTTTAAGAAATGTTCTAGTCGCTGTGATTTCAAACACTATTATTACAAAAATAAATTTTATGATGGAACATATATCATACTCCTCTTTTTATGATAATTTAACTGTAGACCCATGGTTCCAAGTGATTGAGGTACTTAAGAAGAAGATATAAAAAATATTTGAGTTGAAAAATATTTTTTAGACTGATATGACCATGGGGATAATAATTGATAGGGATAAAAATGTTATCTCATTGGCTTTATCCCAAATAGAATACATAAGGAAATTCATCAAAAAATTTGGAATTAATCATTGCAAACCTATCTTATCCATGTTTGTAGGAAAATGTTTACATTCAAATACTCAAGAACCAATAACATAAGGGTATGTTTATTTTATTGGGATGTTTCATAATTCATTGGTTATAAAAATATTTATCTTTTTTATGGTTTTCCCTTGAAAAAATAGATCCATTTTCATGGGATTTTTTATCAATTTCCTATAAAATCGTGGATGGAAGCATTATGAAGATGTGAAATGCATTTTATGATACTTGAAATGATCGATAGATGTATCTTTTTGTTCTATGGATGAGGATCAGTTGAAGGGTTTTGTAGATATTGATTTTGTTAGAGAAATAAATTCATTGGAATGTACTAAAAGTTCTATATTTAATTTTGTGGGAATATCAATATATTGGATTTATATGGTTCAACATGTAATTAAATAATTTGCAATAGAAGTAGGGAACATTGATACTATTAAAGAATATAATGAGATTATTCATTTAGTGAGCATGTTGAATTAACATAGAAATGGTACACAGTATTGAAATATATTCTTAGATAGTTTTATATTAATATATCTTGCTTCAACCTAATGTTTCATGATAGAATAAAAGATAGTAACCGAAAATATCATTTCATACATTGTCTACTAGAATTTAATGTGATGGGTCATCATACTTTCTAATGGAAAAATACTACTTTCGGTTTTCATACAAATTTTATAGCACATGAAGGACTGAGGAAACACTATTCCTCAGTGGGATTTGGTTGACCATATAGAATAGGGTAACTACATACAATGAACTAAGGATGGTTTTAGTTAAATAATATAAGAATATTACTTGAAAAAATGTTTTAAGTTACATGTGGTATATTGTTTGGTTTTTGGAACATCCTTTAGGATTCATCAGGATGAGTTTTCTTAATGGATTTTTTATACACTCCTTTTAGGACATTGATAATGAAATGAATATTATAGGATAGGTTTGATGGATTTATTCCTTCTGGGGTTTTTAGAGTTATTGGTTAGAATGTTTGTTACTAGATAAAACATCCAAAATATAGATTTCATCGGACACACTTTCATTGAACAAAGGATTTTCTATGGAAATTAATCAATGATCAAACATAGATAATCCAATGATCTTTTCCACATAGTATTTTTAGTTACCTCTACATGAGTACCCTCATGAAGTGGAATGGTGACCCTTTAATAGAAAAATAAAACATTATTACATCCATTTTTTAATTTTTTTATCTTTTTTTATCATTGGTTATTGGATTTTTCAATAAAATGTACATGTGGGTATTATAAATTAATTAATTCAACTATAGGTTGACAAAAAGGATTGGAGGATTGTGAAAACTTGTTCACCTATTGAAGACATACATAAACAGGTGATGTCAATACTCTGTGATTGGCATACTATGACTATATGAACTTTGTCATTTTGGACATAGTTAATTAAGACCCTAATTTGGATAGGAAGTGAGTGAAATTTTATAATAACATATATCTCGTAAAATGTACCTTTCTATATTTTTTCCCTATGGATGTATGAATATTTTAAAACAACATTAATTTCTTTTCTATTTTTTAATGTGATGTGTGATTAGTTGACGTTATAGATGGTTATTAGTTTGGTTTCACACTTCTTAATTACAATTTAAATAAATTGGAGGTGGAGTTATTTTGAGAACACTTTTTAGTACATCATTTTATTGTTTTTATGATGTGAAGGATGAAGTATCTAGATGAATATCTGCATCTAGTGAACATTGTCTCACCTGATCCATCTTTTGGGTGAAATAAAATAATTTTATTCTTTAATTCCAATGTTTATCAAATTCCCTCACAAAAATAGGACTACTAGAAGATCAGTTTTGGATGTACTAATATATAATTTGTAATTTTAAATTCTAAGACATTAATATGTTTTACAATTATTATATACTTTAATTTTTTGTTGTGGATTATTTTTTTTATATTTCAGAATTTTTTTAACTCTAATATAAGGGTATAGTCCCCTAAGAGTTACACATTAGACAAAAACAATAATTTTGTTTCCTCTTGTAAATTTGGAGTCACAATTGAGGTATTTTGATGCTACTGAATAAGACACTGGTGAGTAGTCCCATGATCTCTAGAAAACAGAGTATTGCAATGGTTCAATATCCTCATTATATTCACTTGGATGTTCATGATATATGTTATAATGGTGCACATATTTGTAAAAATTGAATATCTTGTTTATTTATATTCAATAAGAGTATTGAAAAAGAAAGTAGGGGTTGAAATATTTCACTCTAATATCTCATGGAGAATGATTTCATAGGAGTTGTATCTCAAAAATAATTAATATAAATTTAGTATAAACTCTATGGTATCCTAGAGGGAGATATAAAAGTTAATTAGTCATTCATTCATGAATTTAGGGATCAATATATATATATATATATTAGAGAATATGATATTAATGTTTGATTTAACATTTTTGTGAGGAAATATTATGTTTCATTCAAATATATAGAGAATTTCCTAAGGATTCCATGGTTGTGATAAAATTTATGAGGATTATACAAGATAAATTGGATGAAAACATTTAAACTATTCAGGATCAAACCATGTCTGAGTAGACTATAAATAATATCAAAAATACATCTATAGGCTATTAGATGTGGATATATAAATTCATAATAAAAAATGGAAAATCATTGAAAACTGAAACATTCACTTACTAAAAAGCATAAGCAATATTGATTCTAAGAGGCACCATGAGGTTGAAATTGATGTCAATGAAGATGATGTGGATTTAAATGGCCTTTTATCATAATTTTTATAATTTTATATTGAGAATAAGTTAAATTAAATGTTAATGTTAATTTTAGTTATTTAAATGATGGAATGATTTTTTATTATTCCGAAAAATTGCAAGTGAGGAAAAATAGAGATAAGAAGAATTATCAATCCCAAATATATTTAAGATGAAAAAGGTGTCAAAGAGTCATGTTGAAGGATTTTCATTTACAATCAAATAAGAAGAGAAGGAATATTATAAAATGAACGTTATTACAAAGATTGTTATATATATTTTGATCAACAAAACTAGTAGGATGAAAACTCCATTGAAGATGGACATAATGACTTAATAATTATACAAAAACAATCTAATTAATCATGTTGTGAAGAAAAAGGATCATTGAATAAGGGACTAGTTATAAAAGGGAATGAATATGTGGAGAACCCAAAATAATTTGATCAAGAAAATGTAAATTTGGTTTTATTTAAAGATATTTTAAAACTCAAAATGAGGAAACCTTATTTGAGGATGTGAAATGAATATCTAGATCAATGCAATTATAATTCAAAATTAAAATAGATTAGTTAGGTAAAAGTATAACTCATATAGAAAATGGGTGATATTATTGAAATAAATGAGGAATGTGGTAACATTGTTGATATCAATATAGAAAATATGACTTATATTAATGAGTAAGTGAATAATCTTTAATAATGGTTGTAGGATATTGAAAAATAAATGAATAATGCTCATATTTAGATTCAAAATTAATTAATAGAAGTTTCAGGGGAATATAAATTAGATATCAATGTGTTTGGTGATATAGAAAAAATTTTATATTTTCCTATGGTGCCAATATTTTTTGGACACTGAACCATCTGACATAAATGGTATAAATAGTGGATAGAATGGAATTACGGTGATCAGATAACATAAAAATGAGAAAACTCCCACAATAAATTCATGTAGTGTTATTAGAGATCCAAAAAGTAATGACTTATTGTATAATAAATGTTAATGACTATGAATAATTCTGACTATATGGTAAAATATGATGATTTAATACATGAAGGTGTTGAGTTGATGAGAAATATTTCAAATAAGAAGAAAATTTTACATGTGGGTATGAACATTTACACCCTCTAAGTGTTGAAAGAGATTTAAATTAATCTGACCAAGTATTTAGGAATATAATATAGGGTAAGGATGTTTTTTGGACGTGGAATGAACTATATATGTCAATCATAGCTAACATATATACATTTAATTATTATTCTACTAGAGATATGGTCATTTTTTTATGATTTTTTAGTATTAATATATTTATGTTTATAAAAAATATGGATTTTAGTTTTATGTTTATTAATTTTATCTTGTCCTATAGATAAAATTAGACTTTTTTAATGGACCATATATTTCCCAAATGATTTAAATGTATTTCATGTTTTATCATTTTATTGATAACCATAATTATTATTTGGTGGATCTGTTTCATAAAGTGTCAAAAACTAATTTTGTAGTATTTTCTTATATGAAATGAGAGTAAAAATATACTCAAGAATGATCATGTTCTTATTATTTTATTATCATCATATGTTTTATTATATTGATACTTATGTATCTTGATATAAGCATTTCATTATGGGTAGTTAAGGATTAATAGAGAGCATAGATTTAAGCAAGGAGGTTGATGTTATAGGCTATGTGTATTGTGTGTGATGACTCTATTAATGATACATGATACCATTAATTATTATATCAATGATTATGATGAAATGTTTTTTGGGTTTTCTATTTTTTGATATAGTATAATACTGCCATTAAAACATTATATGATGAGGTAAGAGGGAATAGATGAGTATTCCCCTCTAAAACATGAGTTAAACACCATTTCATCACCAGTACCGCTATTATATAAGCTGCATTAAGCGAGTATATTTAATAATGTATACTCTGAAGTTATATAATGTCCATGAGTTCGGCCTTATATTTTTTAGTTGATGATAATGTTCTAAATAAATAAAAAACACATGTTCATGAGTGATGGTGGACTACAAACAATAGAGTTTTGGGTTGCGTCTCTCTAGTGAAATTTTAACTAATTTCCAACAGCCCTTGATATGAGGGTAAAACATGAAATATACATGTTTTTAGAATCAAAAAATTTTTTGGGTTAAGAATATATTTTTGTACCCCAAAATATCACTCTTGGATATAATACTAAAAAATATTTCTTAAAAAAAATTATTTGATACTACAAAACAAATAATATCTTTATTATGAATCATTTAAAAATGATTAACATTAAATCTCAAAAATATTAAAAAAATCCCGATAATTGAATGTTTAGTAGATATTTGGTGTCTATTATGTAGGAAACATATTTTATGACACATGTGACCATTTCTATATAATCAAACCACTCTAAACTATCTTATAGACACCTTATAGGATATAAAAAATATCAGAACCTATAGAATGGAAACATAAGTAAAGGTTGAGGTCAAATGATCAGTATAGGGAAATTCATCAATATAATATCAAGTGTTAGAATATATGAATATATGAATCCACAAAAATTATGAAAACCCAAATTTCAATACCCATTAGTTCAAAATTAATATTATATTTGTGCACATAATAAAACACAATAATATTTGAGGGCTTTTTTCATTGGGTTATTAGGTATATAACAATAAAATTGAAACCTAAATTAAAGTACATACACCAAAACTCTATAATATGACCATAAATTTACATTATCTTCTAAAAAAACATTTCATGATATGGAAATGTACATATAAAATGGGTGGCTTATGAATTCCATTAATGGAATAATCAATGAATATCGTGAAGAATGTGTAATCCAAAACACTAGGAGCCTAGATATAGATTTTACATCATTATATTAGAATATGATACAAGGAACCTCATATCAAAGGACCAAATAGTTTAGATATCTTGTTAAACTAGAAAAATACATGATACATACAACACATTTGAATACAAAAATTAAAACTTATGTTTTTTTTGAAAGAATAACATTAATACCTCAAGAATATACTTGAATATAAATCATAGTACACTTCAAGGAATCATAGTTTAAGAAAAAAAATAAAGGTGATATCAAATGCGCAGTAAGGATTAAGTACATTAGAATCTTTCATGAATCAATAGTGAATAATCAGTATGGAAATGTAAATAATTAAACATACATGAAATAAAATAAATTGAATATCATGAAAGGTTAAGTAATAATAAATTGCGATAGGTAAATAACTAATAACATATTCCATTTAATCAATAACATGGATATCATAGTTAGACATGGGAATAATCATTATGGAAAGGAAAATAACTAAATATATAGGTCATTGAATCACTAAAATGATAATTTAATGAATACAAAAATAATATCATTGTTAAAATATCATGGATTGTAATAACTGATTTTTTAATGAATTAAATTTTTAATTATTGGACACCATGATATGAGGTATCATGATATCTCTACCATCAAGACCTTTCATATACAGGTTTAAAACTACATGTAAAAACTTATTTAATGATATCACAATTACTTATCTCATGATACCAATTAATGAATCTTGGGGCTATTTTATATCATGCCCCTCCTATCACTACAAGTAAAAATCATTCCTTATATATCTAATAATAAATTTATTCCAAATAGTTATTCTTTATCATAAAATATCAATATTGACTAAATAATATGGATTCATTAATATTTACCAATTCAATCAAATAATATTCATTGTGAAACACTATATGTAAAAATAATATTCAGTTTATGAAATATGAATAACCATCAAACATTTTATGGATAATTAGTGAAACTTTCAATGATAAGTTATCCATTAATAAATGAATCATGAATGTGAATATCAATACATCTGCCCAAAAAAATATTTTAAACTATATATATAAATAATAATTATTCTATTAATAAAACATATACAAATTAGAGTAAAAATAAAGGTTTTTGTAATTTATAAACAGAAATACCATAAAATAATTATTAAAAAAATTACTGAGGAAAATATCATTTTCGTTAAGAAAATAAAATTTTAAAAATAATTATTCATAAAAGTGTTTTGAAATAATTTTATTTTAAAATAAATGTTAGAAATTTTTAATATAATTTTAAAATATTTAGATGATCATAATGTGTGGAAATTCTATTTATTCTATATATTTTAGAATAATTATTCCTTTACTTTTTTAGTAAAATCCAAATGACAATTGTTCTGAAAATTAAGTAAAGATTACATCAAAATGATTATTTTTAATAGTAAAAAAATTATTTAATAAAACTTATAAAAAAGGATAAAAATATAATGGAAATATTTTTGTAGAAAACATGGTTTTGGAAGAAAAAGTTATTCCATCCTATGAATGAAATTACATTTGATAATCATATAAATATTTATTAATTAGTTTATTTACCAAAAAAGTGGAAAATGGTAATACTACATTAAAATGTTCATGAATTAACATAAGAGAATAAAAATGATGGGTTTATAATACAATTAAAAAATAATTTTATCTAATTGAAATTTATGTATAAATAATCAATATTAAAATGGGATTGTGAACTGAACCCTTAATAAAGTCATAAAATTGATTTAGGGATCAATCAATGAATATATATTGTGTAAAAAAAATTAATTCACATAAAACAAGTGTAAATTAATACTATATATCTATAAAATTCCTTACCCATATTATGTTATATTATCAATGATAATGAAGTAGTAATAAATCCCCATGGAATAAAAATAATTTATGAAACACTTTTTCCAATTAGTAACATTTTATTGAAATTAAAATAGATGAATTAATTCAAAATAAAACATAAAATATCAAGAAAAAAGGATTTCATATGATATTATAGGTCATTAGGATTTATATAAACCACTTAAAAAAATTAGGTGTATAAAATTAAAATATTCCTCAATGAAATTAAACAAAGACGAAATGTATTACCTCAAACTTCCATTTGGTTTAATTTTTTTAATATTGTATATAATGGGTTTATCCATGTTATTAATTGATATAATATCCATATTTATTTTTTAATATCATATATGACCAAATTATAAGAATTTATCACTCATTCATTATTAATCATTAATTATTTTCATTATTTTATGTGTTAATTGCCTTATTTTTTCATGTGTTATTTGTAATGAATGTATTAGTTCTTGTAAATATGATTATAAAAATAAAAATAATGATTATTTTATTATAAATATCATATATACTTATAAGATACATTATTAGGACTTCCCTAAAAATTTGGTCATCGAAAATGAGTCGTATTGCTTCATGGAGAAGGTATGCCATATGTCTAAGGGTGTGATGATATAATCCCAAATAGAGTGATAGGGTAAGAAAATGGGTGATGTATTAATTTTAAATAATTAATATCCTATTATATATATAAAATATATTTCTAAATTTTATCTTTATTATATTTTAAGAAAATAATAACTGAAAAACAGATGACTTTGCATTCGGAGGTGGTAATCCTCTGTACACATGAGTGGTGTTATTATATTTTAGACAACATGAAATTTAAATGGTATATGTGAAAATAAAATTATAAAATAATAATCATATCTTAAATATAAAATATATGAGTCAAATAAAAGATTATTGAGAGCTTTTAAAAACTGTTATAGAAAATGTACTACATTGGTATTTGAGGTGCTAGTTTTCCATTAACATCATTAATCGTTTCATTTTCTATTTAATGGAAGTGGAGATGGATAATTATTATGACATTAACATAATAAAATTTTACGATATGTGATATTATAGTATTTTTATTGTTTTATGTTTTATGAGATAATTTATTATGGATAAAGTATAATGAAAATTAATGTTATTAAAATGATAATTACCCTCTCTAAGAGAAACCTCCTTTATAACTCCTATTAAGGACCTTATGTATGGTATTTTTGGGGGACCATAATATTTATAATGTGAAAAAATGTTATCGGGATATAATATTAATTTTTTAGATCAATACAAAGGGAATGTGACATTCGAGTAAGTGTGGGTTCTGAATTCCCATTTTAATGTTTGGAAAGGAAACCCACTTCAAAATTACATGGAAATCTCTGAGATGAATCCAAAAGGATAAATTAATTCACATAAAAAAATCAAAATGACTCTATATTAAAAATTTGGAATGATATACTAGTTTTTTTAATTGATATATAATTTAATTAGTGTAATTTATAAACAATTTAAATTTTAATTTAGTAATATAAATACAAATCATTGAAAAGAATTTTTCAATTACAGTTTATTGTTTTCACTATTAATCAATAAATTGAAACATTTCCGAAGATTCCAAAAAATTTCAGCCTTGATAATTTTGAAATTACAATTTAAAATATGTTTTTTTAATTTTTTCATATAATTATTTTAAATTTGGTAAAAAAAATATTTCAAATTATGTGCCTGAAGCATTACTAAACCTACTATTTGAAAAAATTTAGTTTCCTCAGAATTTTTGTTAATATAAATATTTTTATTTTATTTCTAATAAATAGAGAACCAAAATTTTCATAATTTATTTATTATTTTTAAAAAATAGAAATTTAATGGATAATTTATGGGAATATACTATATTACTTTTCATTTTGACTCAAGGTTGTGTGTTCTACAAGACATTTAAGAGATTAAATTTAAAGAAGTATATTTCATTGGTCATTTATCTTGGTGTTGTGTATCATATAAACTATTGAATACAATGTTCTTTTTTTAATTTATTAGTGTTGCATTCTTCCCACCGTAAATAAATTACATCATCATGATTAAATCTTGCTCCAAAATATCAAGGGATTGATATTTGAGAATTCATTTATTAAAATACCAAATCCAAAAATAGTTAATATAACATCCACTAAATATGGGATAAAGTTAAGTACAAAGGTCATCAAAATAACACATTACATGGTTTCCACATAAGAGAATACTGGTAGAGTGGGAAGATATATACATGGTAAAAAAGAGTAAATAGTTTTTGGGAGGGATTGAACTCATTGATCCCAAAAATCTGAATGTTTAATGTAATGTTAAGGGCCTAAAAACAGTAAATATGTGATGATTTAAAAGACTGTATAGTTCATTATATATGACTGTAATGAAATAAAAAAATTTGTTTCAATATTATTTACACAATTTTTAGGAATTATGTTACATTTTATTAATATAAATAAATATAAATACAGGACATGTTTCTATTTCATTATGAAAATTTCATATTTTATCTATGCATTTAGGAATTCTCAATTCATCTCTTACCATAAGAAATAAATATAAAAAAATGAATTTTTTATTCTTGAATCACAATGTGTCACCTTTATTGTATTATAAGATCTATAAAAAAGATACA
The DNA here is from genome assembly GCA_963277665.1 of Viscum album. Classification (NCBI taxonomy): domain Eukaryota; kingdom Viridiplantae; phylum Streptophyta; class Magnoliopsida; order Santalales; family Viscaceae; genus Viscum; species Viscum album. The sequence goes on along the minus strand of OY728131.1, from coordinate 1,528,258,843 downwards.
ACTATTTTCTTTTGTAGAAAACTATTTTATAATACCAATATGGTTAGAACATGTTTTCAATATTATAAACTAATCTATAGACCTCAATAGTAATAACAAAGGATGATCATTAATATTTATTTTTCAAATCATTTTACTATTGATATATTAACTATGATATCATATATTATAGTGGTAGACATTAAATCCATATAATCCCTTGGTCATGGGTTTAAGCCCCACTGACTTGATGAATATGACATGTTCCCACCTAACACATGGGTTATCCATTTTCTAATTTAAATTATAGAGTTCATATAGAATTTCAAAAAATATTTTGCACATCCTTGAAATAAAATTAACAATTGAATATCCTTTTTTACTCTAGGTTTCAATACAACATATGCATTTATATAGACTATAATAATCTTATTTGACTACAATTACAGTTTTATTAATGATCATATTAAGCCTAATGGTTATAAATAACATTCAATTATTTTTATAACATTTAAAGAGATTATTAATCAAAAAATATTTTTAGTAAAACATATGCTTCATATTAGTTCCTTACATAACTTCTTTAACCTTTCTACACTGTAATCACATCAAACCCAAAAATATATAATTATGACTTTGAAGTTAAGATCAATATTAAAATCATTTACCCATCATGGTATTAATAAATATTAATTTAATGAAGACATAAATTCATCCAAAATATAAAATAATTGTAAAATGTTTTGTGACCCTTATAAAAAAATTCCATCTTCAAAAATATATTTATATTATAATTCTAGTGTCCCACTAAATACGTCATCCATTTTATTTCAAAATATATCCTCCTTTGGTCTTTTATTTAACCGTTTCATGAGAAATATGAATCAGATAATTCATAGGTTATCCAAATATAAGAAAAAAAATGATAAGTGGATATCTAGGATGAGGCTTATTCTATTCCATCATACTCTAAATTTTCCCATGGAAATTCATAATTATATTCCCTTATATTCACACATAACTAATTTTTTACATTACATCAAGAAAAATTATTTTCAATATAATAAACTTATGTTTATCCTATTTCATTCATTGTAATTATATATTCAAAAACATTACAATGGTTTGTAAAGAAAATATGAATCATACTTGGTATATACCCTGAGAGCATCACACAGGGTTCATAATAAGACATGTTTCCATGAACATGGATATTATATGGTTGAGAAAAGTTCACCCTTTTTAGAGTTAATACCATAAGTCCATCTACACCAATACCAACTTCCCATGAAGTATCCATAAAGGGATTTTTTGTAATAAAAAACCATATAATCTCTACCATACCAAAACTATAAGATGTTATTCTATAAATAACCTCAATTTTTTATAGATTTATGATCCATAATATATTTTTTACAAAATATAGTTCTATAGTTTTATACTAATATTAATCTAATACCAATGGTAGTGACCCCAACCCCAGTAGCCCATAACAGGTTTTTTCCTTATTACATTGGTTTAATATACATGGAATCACATCCTGATAGACCAAATAGATTACTAGTCTTGGTAAAATATATACACACTGGATTTTTTTTACATTTGTATTTATAAACTACAATATATTTTTTTCCAACAAATAAAATTATTCCCCCTAGTATATCCTTGTATATCATTCATAGTGCACTTCATAAAATACTGAGGAAATGTAATAAAATAAGGTTTATCTTAAATTCTCTATAAGGGTAATGTATAAATGAATCTACGGTGTATAAATAATGAATAATCAAAATAGAATGTTAACTAACTAAACTCACAAGACAATTAAATAACTTCACTATCATAATAAGACAAGGAATAACTAATATGGAATGATCAATAATTAAACACACATTCCATTTATCCAATAACTTGTCTATCAAAATTAAATAATGTATATTAAATAGGACAAGGTAAATAATTAATCCACATTACATTTAATAAAAATAAATGAAACATTAATTCATTTAGAGATAATTACATTTTGAAAATATTTTTGATTATGCCAACTGAATTCTTAATGAATGTAATTATTAATTATTGGATTTCATGATAACTTTTATCATCATACATCTTATATCAATACCCTACACAGTAATGTTTAAACCTTCATGTTACAATGTGTTTAATGAAAAAATATTTGTTTTTCTCTTGAGACCAAGAAATAAATTGAGGGGATATATTATAATATCACCACCCATCACTAAAGGTACAAAAAATTCCACATTTATCAAATAATCTATTTAATTCCATAAAAATGTGCACTTTCATCGATTATCAGTATTGAGTAAAGAATAACCATTTATAAATATTTCCTCATTAAATCATCTAACAATAAATTTAAAACACCACATGTAGAAATGATATATAGTTTAATCAATAATCATATACAGGATAAATGACATGGGTAATTAATAGAATTATATTTTATAATGATCAAAGGAATGTAAATAATTCAAGGATTGTCAAAAACTATAAAATTGAATCAGAAAAGTTAATTTTAATACTTTACGTGGTAAAATTGATGCAAAACCATTCAAATAAATAATAAGGTTGTTATCAATACAATATACACAGATTTAAGTAAGGATAAAGGTATTTTTTCATTATACATTAGAAATAGAATGAAAATCTCATTTAACTTTTTTAAGGAAAATATATATTTCCTTTTGAAACTATATTATCAAAATTAAAAGTTAATTTTTTTTTATATTTTTCACTACAACTAACCAATTAATCATATATATTTTGGTTTAAAATATGTTTGTGATCATTTATGAAGGATACTTCATTCATCTCATGCGTGATAAAAAACCATTCAACGTTTCACTAAATTCATATGATATTTTGTTTTTAAAATGACATGAATATTACTTTGAAATAATATTTTTAAAATAAAAAATGGGTAAAAATGAATTAAATAAATAAATTTATAAATTTATAAATTATATGGATTTTTTTATAAAATATTTTTTTTGAAGAATGAAATTTATGATCAAATATAAAAATGAAGTTGTATTTTCTTAAGAAAATATTAATTATTTTTAGTAAAAAAGAATTGTAAAATGATACTTTTGCATGGAAAAGATAATGAGTAATAAATGGAGAATAAAATGAAAAGTTTTATTATCCAATGATCATATAATTTCATTCAATGTAAATATAAGTATAAACGATCTCGGTTAAGATTATATCGTGAATTAAACCCTTACAATGGTAAAAATTTAAAAGTGGGGATTAATAAATGAATCTATTATGTGCATCAAATGTAAGTAAAAATAAACAATTAAAAATATGACAATATATATTCAAAAATTAATTACATACATATCTTTAGAATATCAAAGACACCATTGTGGTAATATAACCAAATAAAAATAAATTGAGATATGAAATTATTTACAACTTCGTACCTTTTAATTAAAATACCATATAACGAAATAATTAAAATATAAACATAAAATATCATGGAGAATCATTTTTTCCATTATATTACATTTCATATTCATCGTAGATATAACATATAAAACGAACTTGGTGAAAAATATTACAACATTCTTTAATAAAATAAAATTGAGATGAAATATCATATCGCATGATTCCTTTCGGTTTAATGTGATTCAATATCCTATATAATGGGTTTAATAATGTTTTTAATTTATAATATAACCATATTAATTTTCATAATTTCATATAAGATCATATTATAACATATTATAACCTATTTAGTATTAATCTTTTATTGTTTTCATCATTTTGGGTGACAATTGTCTAGTTTAATCATACATGTTTAATAATGAAAGTTCTAGTCACATTACATATGATATGAATACGCTATATAAAATTTATTAGAATTTTACAAATATTATATTTACTTGGTATAAAAAATTTTAAGTCCACTATAATAATTTTTTAATAGAAAATACATCACATCACATCATGTGTTTAGTAGGTCGTATGTACGCATTAACGCTAATATCATTCCTTTAACGAGTCTGAGGGTAAATAAGTGGGTGATATAATAATTTTAAAAAACAAATATAATCACATATATATAACTTATATAAATTAATATTTTGTTTTATATATTTCATGTAATAAGTAACTGAAAAATTAAACCCAATGCTCCATGAGGCGGTAATCCGCTATACATATAAGCACCATTATCATATTTTATACGACATAGATCATAAAATTTTATATGTGATATTAAAATTAAATAACTATAAAAATATCATAAATATAATATAAACATGTTAAATCCATCATTATTTAAATCCATTAATGGAGGGGATGAAAAAACTACATCAGTTTGTGAGTTAGTAGTCCCCCTTATGCATGATTAATGATTTTTTCCCACTTAATGGATGTGTAGATGGATAATTATTATGAAATAAACACAATAAAATCCCATTATATGGGGTTAGATGGTGTTATGATAATTCAGGTCTTATGACATAATTTAATTTGGAAAATGAAGAAAAAATGAAACATATTTTATAGGATAATTACCTTCTCTAGGAGAATCTTCATTTGGATATCCCTTAAAAGACCCTTGGTATGGTCCTTTGGGGGGATTAGAAGTTCTAAATTGTGAGTAAATATTTTTGGGAGAAACATTATACATTGTTTTAGAGCCTAATTGATTGGTATGTGGGTAAAAGTAAGGGGAGTGAGTTTCCATCTACACGTGGGGAAAGGAAACCGGCATAGAAGGTACATGGAAATTTTCAAAAATAAATCAGAAATTATAATCATTCAAATGTTCAATTCACCAATATGGCTATAGATTATAAATTTGAATGTATAATGTGTAAATTTTACCCTATATTAATATTTTTAAAATTTTTTAGGTCATTTCAACAGTTATATTCATATTTTAACCCTCAGGTAATCCCATTTCTACTATAACCATGGAAATTAACTATTTTTATTTTCAGTATTAATTTATTTAAAAAAAATTAATTTCACCTTATTTGATAATAAAAATATTTTTATTACAAATGTGAAAAATACTATTCTAAATTCCATTCAATGAAGTAAAAAATGAAATTTATGATTAATCCCATTGATGTGATGAGAATGCAGGGTTTTAAATAGAAAATGTTCAAAAGTTCACAATTTTTTTATATAAAAATAAATATGAAAATGATTCCAATGGACTAAATCTAATGAATATATATATAATTCAACTAAATTCACATTGAAAAAAATTTAAAATATAATTTTACAGAAATTTAATTTTAATGAAAATGTATGATTCAATTAAAATTCATTATTTTTCACTATTCATCAAACAAATGACTCATTTATGAAAAATCAAAAAATTTACCTCTATGATAATTTTGATATTTTTATTAAAAAATAATTCATTTTCAAAATTTAATCTTTAATTTGTGGTAAAAATAAATTTTTTATCATTTTTACTAAGCATGACTAGACAATCATTTAGATAAAAAACTATTTTTTTGAAAGAAATTACTTTTAATTTAAATGATTATTTATGGATAATAAATAGATTATAGTAATTTTAATAATTTATATAGTATAAATCATACCATCTAATTTTAAAGATAGGTTATAATGTTATATTATATTATGGTTCAATTAGACTTGGGATTTCGTGTTACATAATCTATCAATGTGGATAGATTTAATGTTGTATATTTCATGGGTTTTTTAAGATTAGTGTTTCATGTCACCTACACTATCCAATAAGATAAAATAATTTTATAATTTTATGGTGTTAAAATGAATGAAATATATGTGATTCAATTAAAATAACAACGATATATTAGTGGTATTAGAATCCTAATCCTGAAATATGTGGAAAGATATAAAATGATAACGTCAAGGTAACATAAGAATGTGGTAACATGATAAGACATGATATAATAAGAAATATTCATGGATAAACACAAAACATCTTAATATAGTGTTCTTAGGATAACATTCCATGCACCATACATGTTATATCATGAGATAAAAAAATTTCCAATGCATTCGAGATCTATATAATTCCACGTCCACCTATCACTTTCATATCATGTACATGATTATGTGGGCCACAAAGATCATAAAACATAGAGATCTATTACATCACTTTTAAATATAGTTTATTTTATTTACTAACTGATTTTTTGGATTTTGTGATGTCTTAATACAAAACATATATTCATACCACATTTAATTTTTTCCCATAAATTCAACTGTCTTAGAAAATTATGAAAAAATAACCATTTGAAAAATTAAATATGATGAATTAAAAAAATTAGTTTATCAAAATAATTATAAAAATAAATTAAGTTGGAGTATTAAATAAAAAATATTCATTCATTTGAAAAATTATGGAGTTTTCATAATAACCATTTTCTGGGCCATAATGAAATTAAATTTAATGATAAAAAATTAAATTACCATGGAAAAGATATAAATTATAATATTGTTGTAATATTTTTTTGTAATACCATTTAGATAAAAAAAATTTAAATCCATCAATAAATATTTCTTGTATGAAACATTATATTTCCCTAAAAAAATATTTTTTCATCAAATCTAGATATATTTTTGAACAAAGAAATTTTCTAATAAAAGAAATAATAAAAAATAGAATAAAATAATGTATTATTTCTAAAAATAAAAAAATTAAAATCATACTATCAGATTCTAGATACATTTACCTTTTTACACAAGTGAATTCATTAATGGTAATGTGTTAAATGGAGAGATATTTTTGTGGTTGTTTAGTGAACGTGGTTTTGGTCATAAACTTGATGGACGTAAAATTTTCCCATAAATAGTTTCACTCATGATTTAGTTGTTTTACATCATATTTTGAATGTTTGAGGAAAAATCCTAGTGAAGCCATAACCATTAAAAGCTTCAATAAATGGGTTGCAAGTTGTGTGATCCTACTATTCCTAAATATCACACCTTCCTGATGATTCTATTGGCGTTTATAAAAATTCTCAATATACTAATCTTTATGGCCAATATAAAATGTATTTTTATCAATTTTTACATTGAAAAAGATCATTTAAATAAGTAAGACCATAAATATATTGACCCGTGACTCAAATTTATAAACATTACGCAATTTTAGATTAATATTAAATATATTACACAAACACACACATGAGGACCATAATAGTTTTGTTTTATTAGAGACTATATACACAATCTTCTAATCTATTAAATGATCTTATATTTGTTCAAAAAATATATTCCAATTAGTAATATTTATATACATACCCTACAGAAAAATTTTCATCATAACATTGGGAATGGAATGATAATAAATATTGATATCAGATACTTAGTATGGGTAGAAAAGGGAAATATATAAATATATTCAGAGAATAATTTTATGATGATGTGAAAATAACATATAAAAACCAAACATTTAATATCTTAGATCAAAAACATGAGCCCTGGAAGAAATCAATGAAGATATTAAGATATTAATCCTAAATAAATCCATGATCATGATTCATGATAGAATAACATTGGAAAAGGCAATGAATTTTGAATACAAATAAACATATAAAATAATTTTTTTAGTAATCAATGTTCATTGAAAAAACATATCATTTCACTTAATGTGTTTCCATGCCTTCTAAGAAGGATTAACACCATCCCTAGAGTAAGAAATTTTTTTATAGTGTGTGGGATCAATGAAAAAAACATCATAGTAGTTATGGTTTAATTCCAGCACTATCATAGAGGAAATGTTTACATACTGAACCGGGTTTACTCTCTCTTCTATTCCTATACTTTCATGAGATTTATATATTTTACAAATTAAATAGAGGGAGATATAAGTCCCACCCCTGATATTATAAATATTATACTAACGTGTCCATGAAGATCACAAAATATTTATCAAAGAATAACCCACGAAATGAAATGAGTTTTATAAACATTTTATCATAACATAGCCAACAGAAAAGTGATAATGGTTATAATAATTTTATCATTTCATCACTGTATAACATACAAAAAAATGGGTTTGATACAAATAATGCCTTGGTAAAACCTGTGGTAGAGTAAGAGGTTTCATAAATTGTTTTTAATCATAAAAATTTCAAATAAAGAATAATAATGTTTTAATTTGTCCATATCCACAAAAAATAAAAAGATATATCAACGGATGAAATATTATATAAATAATTATTTGGAATGATAAATCACTTGTGAGGTTTCTAAAATAAGATAAATTTTCCTTGAAAATTATATTTAAAAAATAATAATATTTGAGATATCATTATCCTTGAAAATAAACATGTGAAAAATATAAAGTAATATTATTGATTAGTCTAAAATATTTATTGAGTAAAATATCATTTCCCCTAAAAACACTTTTGATAACATAAAACACATTCGAAATCCTTTCTGTTGTAAAATAATTTATTTCAACTCTATATTTATTTTGAAAAATTATGAAAATATTTTCTATGTAAATAAAATTGAAAATTTGAAATGTAATATTAAAATCATTGATTTTTCATGAAATCAAGAAATACTGTGCATTCAGTTCATATAAAAGAAAATATTTTTTTTCACATTTTTGGTAAAATCCAAATGGGAATTATTTAGAAAACTTCTTTGAAGATTTCAGTCATTTTTTTAAAAAGGTAAATCATGGGTAAAAATGTATTTCATCAATCATGTATAAATTTTTAAAATAAATTTTAAATCAATTTTTGAAAACATGATTTTTGATGGAAAATGAGTTTTGGACTTGAAGTGAGAAATAAAAAATTTCCAAAAATAATTATTTTATGTAAAAAAATGAAGGGAATAATATTACTACTACCTGAAAATAAGATGAAAAACTATAATATAAGGAAAATAATTGTTTTTTTGAGATATTTATCATAATAGATTTTCCATAGAAACATAATCATAAACAATTCTGATAAATGAAGAGATTATAAAATAAAATCAATACAAATTTAGTTTTATTGAAATGTAATTCCGATAAATGAATAACATAGAATGGAACATAAAATATCTAGATTATATATAAATAAATTATATTATATGTCAATGTGGTTTTATATACACCTCAAGAAAGAATATAGGTGCATAACTTACATACGTCTCAATGAAGGAAAACTAGAACAAAAATTATCTTACCGATTTTTCAACTTTTAAACCAAAATCCCCATGAAATATAGGTTATAAAAATAATATTTATATAAAAATAATTTAATTAAATTCATTATAATAATAATTAATGGGAATTATATACACCACATAAAATAATCACATGGTAAATATGGAATTTTTCTTATTGGAATATACACGTTAGACGGAAATCTGTAACTTTAAGTCTGAAATTTGTTTTTAAAAGTCAAAAACTCTAGTATAAAAAATATATGTTAGTTTTACATATAATAATAATCATAAATATATATATTATACCATATATTATTTACATTTGTCATTTTATAACCCTCTTATTATCAATTATATGTTAATGTCACCTTTTAGGTAATTACCATTTTTTTGTATATGATTTGATTTTTTATTTTTAGTCCTATAGATTTTTCATTATTTAAATTGAATAAATAATAATTATAATATAAAGTCATATTTATTATATAGGTATACTCTTATAACCAGCAATGGAAGATGGTTTTTATAAAGGAAGTATGTTATAATCAAGGAGATGGTAGACTGAATATACTTATATGTAATATTTACATATTTCAATGATAATTTTGGAAAAGTTATAAATAATATATTATATTATTATAAAGATCATAATATCATAAATATTATATTATTTCCTTAAATATACCTATACATATTATTTATGATCATTGTTGATGAAAAGAGAGTCACATTGCTTCCCGAAAGTGATAATCTACACATAAAAATACGATGTCATTATCTTACACATAGTGAATATGTTTGAAAAAATGATACATTCCCACTTGAAACTCATAAATATTTCATCAATATCATAATTATATATACAAATAACACATATTTATCATTATTATAATCCATCAAAGGCCTTAGCGAAGAGTGAATTATGTTGCTTCATGAGGCGATTATCCACCCTACACAAAATTTACATTATCATATCTCAAATGAAATAGAAATAAAATCGGTATATATGTTATAAATACATGTAAGGTAAAATAATGTTATTAATATAATATATATAATTTATATCCATCTTCATACCCAATCATGAGAGGCGGTGATGGAAATATGAATGACATCAGTTCTAGAGGATGCATTCCGCCGTACATACAAATAATGACTTCATACTCTATTTGATGGAAGAGGAGATGGTTGTAATTAATTTACTTAACATAAAAAAATATCAGTATATGGATGTTACATAGGTTATTATATCATAATGTTTTAATTATAATTTAATTAGGTTCAGGATGAAATAAAATTAAAATTCTTGTTGAAGAACATTACCACTTCATTGGATAACCACCATAGAATTGCAACTATATCCTACAAATGTTGGATTTATACCAAAAGTAATGATTATAGTATTATTAGATGAAATTTGTGAAGTTATTCGTGTTGTTCATGTCAGAATTTTTTTTAAGGTTCAATGATTGGTAAGGGAGGGTGATATTTAATATAACTGGGGAGTGTCACAGTTATAATTATTTGAAAATAAAATATTCTATAGATTTTTTTTTGATACCATGTAACAACTAAGACGTATTTAAAGAACATAAAACCCCACCAAAAATGGTATTTGGGTCATGTTTTTATAGTTACCACCAAATTCCCAACAAGCCTGTGCCCCCCCCCATTGTGTTCCCCACATTCCCAAACATGTAATTTGTCTAATGTGATTCCAGAAAATCCAAACAAAAATCTTTCAAGTGTTCTGATTCCTTACTCGAATACATCTTGAGATAATTATGTGAAGGAAACCCATATGGATAACTAATCCCAGACAAGCACACTTAACTATTGAGTTCGAATCAGGAAGGCTTTCGAAAATAACGGTGAGACATGTTATCTTGAGTCATATAATTTATTATTTCAACCTTGTATCATTCTAGGGAGTTACATTCACATGTACTTTTGAGCATGAAGTCCTCATTTTGAACACTAGTCCTCAAATTGTATAGTTAAAAACAATTAATATTGGTTTTATACTCTAATAGCTATGTAAAAAGTGGTCCTTGGTGATAGCACAAAGACCCATACATAACATGGACTACATGAATTTGTAACACCCCATTATTATTTTAATTATTATTTTTTTTAATTAATTTAATCATTTTGATATTTTTCATTTCACACAACACTAATGAGAGTTTATTTTATATTAAGTTATTATGTTTGGATTGATTTATATTCAATTCCATGATATTCATACACTAAAATCAACATAATAATTATCTTTCTATATATACAGCACTGAGATTTGACTACATTATATCCAGCAATGAATTTCCTCATTGGATTTCATAACACATAAGATTTTGGTTTAAAGAAGGATAATATGTCATTAATATATGATTATTTGATATACAAATATATAACCAAGAATTTAAATTTTAGTTTATGAATAATATTAACTAATTTATAAAAATATGTGTATTACAAAATATAATATTAATTCACAAGTTACAAATTAATTACTAATGAATATGAAAGCCAACTCATTAAAAAAAGGTAATATTATTATTTTTATGGTCAAAAAGATATTTTACACTAACAAAATATATTATATAGAATTACTGAGTGATATTATTGTAATATATATGTTTTATATTTAATAAAATATTTTTTATATTCATTCAATAGATTTTTTTTCATAATATGAAGAATGAACAAAATTTTATGCTAAAACATATATATTTAAAAATGTAGTTTTACCTTATTTTAATGGGGAACACATTTTAAATTACAATTTTGGATCTTTTATAGACATAATATATTATAATAAACTTCAAATTTTAAAAATAATCATAAAAACTATATAAAGATAATTTTTTATTATTTTTCTGTAAGGTTTAATTTCTTAATGAATAGTTAAAAATATGACATTTTAGTTCGAAAAAAATATTTCATATAATTTATTTATAAGGATAAAGTTTATTTTAAATTGTATTAAATGTTTAATTAGATAATATTTTTTCCATTAATACAATTTATTTCGTGGAGATCAATTTCACATTGAAATTGTATATAAAAACATAGCAAGATTTTGAATGTTTTTTCATTAAAACCCCACATTTTCGACCCGACTGCGTGATTAATTTTTGGTTTATTTATAACTATTATGGGATTATAATTTTAAAAAATTTATTCCATATTTGGAATAATAATATATAATTTATTATGAGGTCATATTTGTTTTTTACCAAAAATATTAGTGGAAGTCATTAAAATTAATTACATTGGATAAGGTTAAATTAAGATTAATAAGAGAAAAAATCATAACAATAAGGCCTAGAGTGTTCCCTAAACTATTAAAAAATCCAATTCATGTCCACATTGAAACCTGATCATACCTTTTTGTGAATTTGGATCATTATTGTATCCACATTAATCATGGAAATTGTGGGTGGAATTCTCTCTTCAAATATTTACTAGAGTGACACTCATCCCTCCCTATAAATGGAAACAAACTCTACCTTATCTGGACACCTCACAAACAACATAGTTTTGAAAAATATATTCCTAATAAAATTCCCCAAATCACTCTCATATTATTTTAAGACTCCCTTTGGGAATAGAGTCGTAAAAGGATTCATTTTTGCACAATACAAAAGGAGTTACCCGATCAATGGGTAACACCTTCACTAAAGATCCTTTATTATATTTTCCTTATCCACCACCTCCACTATATTTATTCCATTGTTGTATAATAGAAACTATATAATACATAACATAGGTTGTTTTTATGGTCAGTACTTGTCCTTCACAAACAACAAACTCCATCTAATTGGTATCGAACATATCGTTTAAATGTACGGAGAACTACCACTGAACTAAACGATGATTGTTCATTTTCCTTTTCCAACATCGGTGGTGGAAATTATGATGTAAATAATATTTATTTATTTTATATATTATATTTATTATGTCAATAATCTGATTTATTCCTTTTGAGACACACATATTTTTACTTTCCATTTTCTATATATATGATAATTTCTTTTGATGAAATGTGGACTACCACCCCCTCAATGCGATGTGATTCATTCACACAATAATTGGAATGAATTAAAGATGGTTTTAGTGAACCTATCTGATACATACAACATTTTAAAGCTAATTTATTAATATTATATACATACCTACACATAGATAATTTTCTTTCTTTCTTCCAATACGAAAATAAAAAAGGAAACATCATCCATGTGTATGTACGAATTACCGTCTCAATGAATGGTGTTTTAAATTCCATACATCAATATTTTATAGATTATTATAATAAAAATATACTGAATATGAATAATATTTATACCATTTTTAGAATATTTTATCATCATATAAGTATAAAGATAGAAGATACAACAAATTAGGACACATGTGAATAATAATGAATATATTTACCGAAGTGAAAACATAACACATGATTGTTTAAAAGATGGTAATATAAGGTAATAAGAAAACCATTTATCTTATTATATATAATAATATTTTTCTTTAAATTTTTTTAATAAATTTATAATTATTATAAATGTTGTTGGTATGAGTATGATGGGAGTTAAGCCATAAGGTATGGGGATTTCAAATCACTTTTTATTTTTGTGAGATATATGAATTATTTGCTACCATTACATTTATATTGTGTGTATAATGAACATGGATGTATTAAATTATTATTATTTTTAAATTTATGGTTATTTACATATCCATTCTATGACCTATATTTCACAGGTTTTACGTTTCAAAAGTTACCAAATCGGTAAAATAGTTTTTTTATAAATTTCCCTTCATAGAGACTGATGTTTTCTATGTACATATATTTATTTTGAAGTGTATATACTTCCATTTTATATGATATGTCATGAATATCCATATTTTCATGATTTTATATGCTTCATTTAATTTCATTTCCTTACATGTAGAATATTATCCCAATTTATAATATAATAATAGTTTATTGAAACTAGCTCATCCCTTTTCAATATTGCATATGTTTATTTTTCCTTTGATGAAATAATATAAACCATATCTAAATAAAATTCATTAAATTTATCTTCATATGTTTGTTAAGGATATATTCGTATATTGGAACCATATTTTTACTCTTTTTTACAAAATATTTACAATAAATAATTTTTAAGAAATCCATAATTTTCCCTCTCTTCGGTCAGAAATTTTGTTTTCCTTAAATACAATGTTTTCTAAAATGGGATTCCATGAATATTATACTATTTTCCTAAAATAATTAAAATAATTTTTACGCCTTTTTTAAAAATGTTTTCAAATGAATCTCTTTGTTGATCTCTAAACATGTAATTTTCCTAATGTTTTAATCATGAAAAAGAAATGTTATTTTTACCTCATATGACATGTATGAATTTAACTACCATAAATTCTTTAAATAATTCATTTCATGTAAAAAAGGATAATTTTTAAGACATTTTTTTTATTATATAATTTAATGTAAATGGGATTCAAATATTTTTCAATATTATTATAATGTTTTTAAGGAAATGGTTTTCACATGTATTTCAAGCTTCTTATAAAGGTTTTAAAGGAAAATGGTTGTCAAAAAGTTTTATTTTTTAAAGATCCTTTTTAAAATAAGAAAATATGTTTACCTCAATTATTTTTTTTCAAAATATCCTTATAGATATTTTTCATCTATGATTACATCCATTTATGTTACTCATAACCTTATAGGAAATGATTCAATGGTTTCATTCATATTATATATTTTTTTGTTTTTGTTTTGATGGAATGATGCTTAAGACACATGTTTCACTTCTTATAGTTTTTATGCTTTTGAAAGCTGGTTCTTTTCAAAGGAAATGGTCTCCTGAAGTGATTATGAATACAATAAATTTTCATAGGTTATTATGTGATGAAATAATAATGATACCCATTCCATTTAATTGGTTATGATTTAATGTTTATAAATCCTATCTCTTTTTATGGGTCATGATATGATGAAAATTTTATTATCTCATAGAACATTTTGGAATGAATTAACAATGAGATGTGTGGAACATATATCCCCCTCCAATTTCTTAGATAATGATAGTTTTTTATTTGATCACAAAGGGTACATGTGCTATAGTCAAAGACAAAAAACAAGAAGGTACATGGTCCATAGACCAAGAATAAAAGTAAGAGGGTGTACGAGTTATAGCCCAAGTCAGAAAAAAAGAAGGTAAATGAGTTGTATCCCATGCCTAAAAGCCAGAGGGTACACGGTTTATATCCCATGAAATAAAATAAGGTACATGGGCTGTATCTTAATCCCAAAAAGTAAGAGGGTACACTGGTTAAAACCAAAGCCCGCAAACAAGAAGGTATATGGGTTGTAACACAAGAGTAAAAGTAAGAGGGTACATGGATTGTCATCCCAAGCCTAAAGTAGGTGCATGGATCACATCCCAATACAGACATGTTATAATGGTATTGGTAGGTATCCTTGACATAATATTTTTTATTCTTATGTACATTCCACAAATTCCATGTCTTATTCATATGTTATAATTTAATGACATATTCTCTAAATTATATTATGATATATGTATTATGAAAATTAAATATTAATTATGATCTGTAATATGAACGGTATGATAATAATATAACATGCTCATGTTCCATACCCTTTTTTCATGTTATTCTTAATCATTTCATTTATATACCGTTACTAATCATATAAACTCAAACCATTATTATGTTTCCTTATCCCATGTTATAAAGAAAGGACTTCGGTAGAAATTCTAAAGGTGGAGATCTTTTTGAGAGATGTTTAAAATCATTAAACAGGATAAAAGGTTTTGTTTACATTTTTCAAAAGGCACTAGACTATTACAGTCCTTGTTTAGGTAATTTGGTAATGTACTGAATATTCATCTAAAATGATGTAATATCCAGGTATGTTAGGCACGAGTCATTATAATTCGTATAAAAGGATTGTCTTATTTGACCTTTGGATACTAGGATGAAAAACAGTTAGTGATATATCAAATTATATTTTTAGGATATGTATAGGGAAGTGTTTTAGGATATTTATAAGGATTAGTCAGTATTTAGGAAGATTTTTAGGAATTTTGGTAAAGTATAGTGTGATTAGTTTGTTGGAAATACATCCCTATATAGATATTAAAAGTGTATGTGGATCTTGAACTGAGGAACCTTGGGGTAAAAAATCCAACAATATGCCTCGAGCCTAAATCAGGGTAATCTAGTATACAATAATGGGCCTTAATGCATTGCTGGTTGGAAACACTTGGGGGTATGCTTTGTAAATTCATAAATTTTTCATGGACCACTATGAAGGAGCTTAATAGTATAGGACCTCGGGACACCCTGAGAGGGGAGGGGTGAATCAGGGTGACAATTTTTTATTTTCAAAGTTGTGGATCTTCTTCTCAAATTGGTAGGAACTACTTAAACCTGTATGATGGATATGATTAGAAATGAAACATTCACATTCAAAGAGATAACACATCAATTTTACTGGGTTCACCACTAAGGGCTATGTCCAAGGAGCATACACCGACAAGGTTCTTGTCATACCAAATTCCACGAATCTTCACTAGTTGTGGATTACAATGGTTCGGGAATAGTCACTCTATCCCAGGCTCACTGCCTTTACAAAAGGTTCGGGGATAGCTCCCTGCATCCCTCGGGTCACTCCCGTTGACTCCCCCAGGCTCACTGCCATTGGTGAAGTCCCGCTCAGTTTATAGACGTGAAGGTCTCTTTAATAGATTTGCATTGAAGTATTTGTCTCCTGTTCAGCATGAGACTTTGCTTGCATCAGAGTCCTGAGTTGATGCTCTTTTGCATTCAACCATATACTTTAGTAATGTAAATGAATGAACTATATCTTCTTCTTCTCTCCCATTGAGTCTCAGTAATAACACCTGAGTGTATTGATATATTCTCCTCTTTATGTGAAGATATGAGTTTAGTTGCAAGAACCGTTCTTCTTATCTTCGCAAAGAACAACGAGGATGTTAAACATTAGTCATGTGTGTGTGGTACCACTTCTCTTCATAAAACCAAGTAATTCACTGTTCTCCCATCTTTGTAAATGAATACATCATTTGTTGCACCGAAGGTATCAGGAAATCTTACGGCTTTCGTGCAGCTCCACGAAGACGGGCAAGCTCCCACAACACCTGGCACGCTTCTCCAAGCCTGGTGCGCAAGTCCCAAAATGGAGTGCAATTCCAAACTGGAACGCAAGTGTCACCAAAGAACCTATGTGATGATTCCTTCCCCAACCACAAACTTGCGCGACCCACTTCCTTTCTCTCCGAAATTTCCTTAGGCGCATAGACAACAACCAGCATGCAACTTCAAAAACTGAAGTGCATGTCCACCTGCGCGACCACACACTACTTGCGCGACTTCCACACCTTTGTGAAGGGAGCTCTGATTTTTCTAAGTTTCGAACTCTGTCACGAATGACGAGGGGTGGTCCACTATTTATAGTAAAACTTGACCCCCTTCGCAGTGGCGCGCAAGTCTTCCCTCGGTGCGCAGGTTCCGGCGCGCAGCTCATCCTCCCTACCCTCTACCGCACTACTCACATGCATGACCACACAAATACTTGCATGACATTCTTTCCAATTCCATATTTTGAAGTTATGATCTTGAAAAAAAATAGGCGCGCAATGTTCCAGTCCTCCTATTCACCGGCGCACAAGTCTCTTCACGGCGCGGAGGTCACTTGCGCGACCAGCCCAAAAATTGCGCGACCCTTATCCCTTTTCCATTTTCCCATGTTCTGATATTTAAAAACATATGGTGCACATGATTCCTCTTCATCAAGTACACAACGCGCATGTCTCTTGGCCAAAAACACTTTTCTCCATTGGTCGATTTTTAGGCCCAAAAATTTGGCAAACACAGGGAAACAGCACCACCTTCAATACTGTTGTCTGCTTGAACTATATGATCCCTTTACTGGTACACATTCTAAACTTCCACTGAGGATTGACAAAAAACAAAAATCATACTGAAAATCATGCATAGAAGTCCATGGTTCCAACAATCTCCCCCTTTGGGTTTGTTGGCAATCAGAAAATAAATTCGATAGATCTTCATCCATGTGCAAACAAAAAACGCAAGAATCAACTCATCCAACACTCTATGTCTACGTGAGCAACGCTCGGTGTAGAAAACCAGAGAGGAAGCTTAAATTAGGTTCTAGTGTTTTGGAATTCTCAGTGATAACCAAGAATCATTACATGATCGATCAATTTATTCTTATCCTTCTCACTGAATTCACATTGTGTCACAGGAGAATTATATGTCTGAACATTCCTGAATTTATTCCTTTCTCCCCCATTGACAATAAACCCAAAGTCTGGTAATTTGTTCAACGTTTATCTCAAAACATACTCCCCCTGGATAGTATCTCCCCAATAAACCTGCATCATAGCCATAAATAGATAAAAACAGTTATCACAAACGGGGAGAGGGGTAATGCGTAACCTCCTTAAGCACTGGGAGGTGGCTAAACACTAAGGTTCAACCGATGCTTCTCAAACATAGCTGAAGACTGTGGCTGGGTCAGGATATTAGCCACTTGCTCATCAGTTCCAACATGATCCATTTTAATCACCCCTTGTTCAACTTTTTCTTTGATAAAGTGATACCTGATTTCAATACGATTCTTACAGGAATGTTGAACATGATTCTAAATAAGATCAATTGCGCCATTGCTGTCATAGTAAATCACCACTGGTTGCTTTACCTGATCACAAATATCTGTTAATTGTTGCTTCATCCATAGCAGTTGAGTGTATGCCTTTGTGGCAGAGATATACTCTGCTTGAACAGTACTAAGAGAAGTACTTTCTTGGTTCTTGCTCAACCAGCCAACACATTTCTGCCCAATATAGAAGGCTCCACCACTAGTGGAATTTCTATATACTACATCACCAGCCCAGTTAGTATCAAACACACTGATAATTCACTATCCCTGCCTGCAGCAAAAAATAACCCAAAGTTATGTGTACCTTGAATGTAACTCAGGATTCTTTTTACTCCCGCCATATGTTCCTCCTTTGGATTACTCTGAATGCGGGCCGCAAGGCATGTGGAAAAGACAATATTTGATCATGTCGCTGTCAGGTATAGTAGGCTCCCAATGATCATCTTGTATATGGTGGGATCAAAAGAGTTGATATCCACATGCTTTCCAAGGTTAGTTCCAACGGCAATTGGAGTTGACATTGGTTTGGAGTCTTGCATATTAAACTTCTTCAGCATCTCTCTTGCATATTTTTCCGGAGAAATGAAATTGTATTCCTTCTTTTGAATCACCTGTAGCCCCAAAAAATATGTGAGCTCCCCAATCATAGACATTTCAAATTCTGATTTCATGTGGTTGGAAAATTCGTCCACTGATTTCTTCATGCTGCCACCAAATATGAAATCATCAACATAGACTACAATCATGAATTGATCTTCTGGAGAATTCTTCACATATAGAATGTGATCTACTCCTCCTCCTTTGAATTCCAGATTCTTGAGATATGAATCCATCAGTGAGTACCACGCCCATGGTGCCTGCTTCAAACCATATAGAGCTTTCTTCAGTTTGCAGACCTTTGTTTCATCAGTACCCAAATCAAATCCCACTGGTTGTTCAATGTAGACTTCTTCTTCGAGTACACCATTCAAGAATGATGTCTTGACAAAAATTTGATATACTTTATATCATATTTGGAGTACCATGGCAAAGAAAAACCTGATTGACTCCAGTCTAGCCACTGAAGCAAAGGTTTCTTCAACATCAATGCCTTCAATCTGGGAGTATCCTTTACATACCAGTCATGCCTTGTTTCTGATGACACTTACATGCTCATCAAACTTATTTTTGAAGATCCATTTGGTACCAATCATATTGTGACCTTCGAGTCTCTGAAAAGGATCCCATGTATGATTCTTGTCAATCTGATCTAATTCATCAATCTGGCTTTCACACAAGATTCATCATTTCATCTTCTTCGAATGAGGATAGCTCTACAACTGATAGAAATGCAGATTGCATGTTATTCCTCATCGTTCATGTTTGAGTGGGTTCACTATTGTCCCCAATTATGTTGTATGGATCAATATCAGATCTTCGATTTCTCCTACGAGGTTAAGTAGCATTCTCTTCAGCCACAGTTTCTTCTTCAAATTCTTCTTCTGAGTCAACATCATGATGTGACTGTTGAGTGTTTTGTACAACTTCTTCTATTTCTGCATTTGTATTTTCTTCACTTTCACTTTCTTCCCGACTTTCTATCACATAATCATATGACATCCTTGAAGCATTTGTGGTTTTATCTTTAATTATCTTAACATCACTACTTTCCACAATCCTTCCTAAATGCTTTTTGAAACATTTGTAGGCTTTGCTGTTAATTGAGTAACTGAGGAAAATTACATCATCATATTAATCATTGAATGTCAATTGAAGAATCTAATAAGGATGGAAACTTCTTTATCTTGGCTATCAGGAGTTGACAACATTCACTACTTCTCAGGTTCTCCCCCTGAGAGCATGCATCACCTTCAATTCCCTGCATTATTAGCACACATACAATACACAAATGAATAATGGAATAAGGTGGTTCCTCCTTACTTCATCAACATGTTATGTATGGTTGAGATTCTTTTCTCAACCAAGTTCCTCTGTTCACTCCAGTCTTCTTGCCTGCATATTTGAACATATGTTCTGACATCTGTTGATGTGGCATGGATTTATACACATTCTCATCTACTTTGTGTGAGGAATTGTTCTGCTTAACAGACATCATGAATGATACATTCTTACTCCTCTTAAGGACTGATTATTGCTCTGGTATTATGGTTAGGAAACCTTTTTCATTGTGACCATATTGCTTGCATCTCTCACACAGAACATCTTTGACACTTGTTTTTCTCTTGGTTTTCAATCTCTCATGCACTGTGTCTTCATCATGTGAAAGTTTTTCTTTTCCGTTGTCACCATCCGTGGCCTTTTCATCTTCAAGATTCCTCATTATTTTAAAATCTTCGGTCCAGATGACCAATATGTCATTTGGAACAGTTGTAGGTAGTTTGGGTCTTCCATAAGGGTTCATCGGAGTTTCATCCCACATAGTATTTATTTTGGATGAATTACCCTTCAATTTCATGGATCTAAAATCTTGGGTCTTCTCAGCTTCCCTACATGAGATCTTCTTGGGGAAATGTGTGTTCGCCCTATTCTTCTGATTTCTTCCCAAGGAATATTCTTCCTTCTTAGCTGGATTGTGTGTTCTTCTGTTCCTATCAGCTCTAGATATCTGCTGACATAGGCATGCATCATTCTTATGACCATTGCCACTACATACATCACAAATGTTATCAAGAATTCTAAATTTGTTTTCTGTAAAAAGATGCTTATGGACCTTCAGATGTTGCTTCTTCTTCTCTAGATTTCTTCCTTTTGACATAGGCTTTATTTGTGCTTTTCCATTAAAGGGATTGTACCAACAATCCAGTGCACAATTCCCAAATCTTTTGTAGCACCAACATTGACCCACAAATCTTTTCTTCTTTGTATTTTCTCAATGAGGTTGTTGGGCCTTATTTATAATATGTTGTGCTCTATTTGAGAAACCAACTTCCTCATTTTTCTTCTCATCCAACCTAGACATGGTGGAAGATTTCTTCTTCTCACCTTTCCTCATCCATACTTTTTTAGAACTTTCATTCTTACCTTCACTGATTGTAAGAACGTATTTAGAAACATGAGTACAAGATGGTTTGGATGATACCTTCACTTTCTCAGTTGCGTGTGATAGATCAATGAGTGAAGTACCGATCTTCTTATCACATGTTGGAGGTCTCTCTACAATAGAATCCTCCACTGAGAATTGAGTTCCAAAATCAACTAATTCTTGATGTGGATAATCAGGAGTTTTCATAATCTTCTTGTCACACGTTGTAGGTGTTTTATCTTTAGATTCCTCCAATGAACATTGAGTACAAGCATCACTCATTTCATTCTTTTGTGATGTCTCAATATGTGTATTCTCAATCTTTGTTAACCAGGCTTACAATTTTTAACCCTCAATATTGAGGATGATCTTCGGATCTTTAATCATGATCATCTTCTCTTCACAAGTCTTATTCAATCTTTCAACCTCATCTTCATGCATCTTAACTTTGTTTTGTAACAAAGAGTCATGTTCCCTGAATTTCAGGGAAGTTTCTTCCAAACAGAAACTCTTGACTTCATAGCTCTTCTTCATCTTAGCTTCAAGTACATGGATCTTTTCTTTTAGAGTATTATTGAATTCTTCTTTTTCTTCAAATAATTTCACCTGTTTGGTGAGCTTCATAATTTCCATAACATTCCTTTCTAACCCCTTTTCCATATTGTCATCTTCCCTTTCTAATAGAGTGATCTCAACCTGCATAGATTGGAATAGGCTACAAATAATAGCAACCCTTTCTTCAGGAATATCATGGAGATATGTTTTGAGTTTTTTCTGAAATCATGAATTAGGGATGTTATCCTTTCCTCTGGATTAATTCTGAGCCACCTTCTCGATACTATCCAAGCCTGATATTTCTTCATTATTGGAATGGCATGGATAACATGACACTGAATCTTCTTTGGATTTGAGGGAATTTTTTAGCTTCGTATTCTATTTCTTTTTCCTGTTTGTCATGGTCTTTATAGATGTATATTTCTGCTCATAAATTGTTGAATCATCATCAAGACTGCTCTTCATTGTTGCCTTTAGGAAAGAAACTCAAATCCTCTTCTGAATATAATTACTGAAGAATATCCAACATACCTCAACCTCACTCTGGTACCACTTGTAGGACCACGAGACTGTAACATCCCAAGTATGTAATTAATAATAGATATTTTTATCTATGTCTATTAATGATTAAGATAGTGTTTTAGAGGCTTAAAATGAAAATAAATCCAATCTTAAGAATGGAATACACTAATATTCTTAAAAGATTGTTTTACTTCCTTATGATGGAAAACCCTTTTTAAATCTATCATTTGAAAATTTTATAAAATATGTTTTTCAAAATAAACTTATTCTTTATGATTGGGACATCAAAATTTACTTTGTGTGAATTTTTGGTATTTTTCTGACAAAGTTCATTTTTTAATGAATAGTGAAAAATACTGCATTTTACATCAAAACTAATTTTTAATCTAATTTATTTATATGATTAGATTATCTTTTTAATTGGTATTAATTTGTAATATGAATATATTTTTACTATTTAATCCAATTGTGGCCATTGGAATCAATTTCACTTTGAAATTGGACTTAAACTAGTGTCAATCTGTTGATACTTATTATTTCATAAAAACACGCTATTTGCTCTGACAGTGGGAATTAATTATTAAATTAATAAAAGTGACTTATATGTTTTGAATTTTGTAAAATAGACTTCATTTTTGAATTCGTAATATAAAATATATCTTAGGGTGAATTTTTGGTAATTTTCTGAAAAACATTAATTTTTGATGAATAATGAAACCACTAAGTGGTACTTATAAAGACTGATTTTCCATTTAAATGAAATTTTTACATCATTGTGTTTTGAATTTCAAAAATACGACATACATGGTTGTAATTAAGAAGTAAAATGTGGTTCAATGAGATTATAATAAGTTTTTGGTGAATAGTAACTTATTAGGTTCTTAATCGTGATTAGTGGTAATTAGTGTAGTTTAAGGTAAAAATAATGATTTAATAAAATAAGATAAGATTGAAACATGTCCTACCCTCATTGGTTGTGTCATGGCAGACCAAGACAATCCATGGGTCAACTTGGGGACCCCATGGATCCACTTTGGTTTGGAGATGACATAAACAACTTTTTATTTAATGTAAAAGTAAAAATGACACAAACATAATATGTTTTACAAAAACAATTTTTACATGGGGTTATAAAGATCATATTTTTGATTATAAATAGTCATTGGAAAGATAACAAGATTTCCTACATCATATTATTTTTTTATAATTTTTAGACATTAAATAAATTAAATTATTTATGACATAATAATGATGCAGCGATGACATCATTATTTGACAATTTAAATAAAATGGAAAGATAATGTAACATCTATGAACTACACATGTCCAAAACCAATTGGATGAGTGTATTTCGAACCCTTATCACCATATCCACTAATTATATCAATGTGGGACATTTTAAAACTGAAACAAATTTTCAACTAAAGTAATATTTCTTT
This sequence comes from Viscum album, assembly GCA_963277665.1. NCBI lineage: Eukaryota > Viridiplantae > Streptophyta > Magnoliopsida > Santalales > Viscaceae > Viscum > Viscum album. The sequence continues at coordinate 1,528,234,428 of OY728131.1, read as the reverse complement.
ACTTTCCAAAAGTGCCCCTCCTCTCCTCTTATAAAAGGCCCCCACCTCTACCTCATTTCACACACTCCTCAAGCATTTGGCTCGGCCAAAACCTGCCCATTTACTCTCTCCAAATCCCTCTCCTCATCCTAGAGGAGTCCAGTTGGGCATAATCCTTTCAAAGGAAGCATTTATGCTCAAATCAAAAGGAGTTACACTTTTAAAGGTAATTCATTCTCTCATGTTCATTTGTTTTATTTTGTTTCTCCAACCCCCTAAACTCTTTTTATTTACTTCTTTTGTAAAAACAACAGTATCATCAATATACTAGAATGTTTTTATAAGATTTATTTGAGCTACACTCTCACACAACTACATCAAATGGTTAAATAACATACAGTTTCCGTGGATGGTGATATTCTGCCTCCCGAAATGATGATTGTTCAATACTCATTTAACACCTTCAAAGGTGGCCATTATGATGTCAATATTTTTATATATGATATATAATATGTTTATGTTTTCATTAAGCTTCTGTTTTTTTTTCATTTTGGTCATACCTTTATGGTTTCCATTATGGGTAAACACGATATCTTCATTTTAGGAAGTGCGGACTACCGCCCCCTGAAAGTGATTTGATTCGTTAATACCATATGTGGGATGTGTAAAGGATAAAGTTAATGATATTACATATGTTATTATACTGGAATTATAATATACTCTTATATCATTATGATTCCATTCCAGAAAATACGAAATAGAAATGGAAGTAGCGTTCATGCATACGTACGGCTTACCGTCTCCATGACCGGTGCATTTCATTTCTTACATCTAAATGTGATGTAATATTATAAATACATGTATATGATGAATATATATGATATATATGTTATCCAAATCATTAATATCATTCTGTATATAATTAACCTATGACCAAATTAATAACATGTAAGTGTAAGAAGTCGATTTTTGACTTCAGAACCAAATACCGACAAAATGAACACTATTAACTTAAATGATTACATGATGTTCATAACATGGTATAAAAGGAATAATGAAATTGAAAATGGTTCATAAGCAAGTATATATTAACTCAAGTTTATTATTCAGGAGATTAAAGAACAGCCGGGTCAAGTCGGATACGAAGTATGGGACTTCGTCTCAATCTCCTTTCATTGAGGCATATTTTATTTTATACACAACTTTCTTTTATACGGTGTATAAACCCCTTTGACTTTTACGTTTATTCAAAAGGAATATTTTTTATAATAAGCGTTTACTAAACGACAAAAGGGAATGTTTTTGTCGTACGTATGCGGCGACAATGACTTCTCCGCCGTCGTAACCGTTATTTGAGTTTCGGCTTCCTCTACAAGCCATACCTTTTTTTTAATGAAAAATAAATACCATGTTTTACTTTTCTTTTATTTTGGTATTGAAAATGGTTTTCATAATGTTTTTATTATATCAATGTGTTTTATTGATATCTTGTGATTCAAATGAGGAAATTTTATGTTTCCTTTATGTATGTTTTATGTGATACGATTATGTTATGGTTCTTGGGCATTATTATGAGGACAGGTGGTTCCGTGATAAACTAAGGGCGAGTGAGCCCGTTATAGCTCTCCAATGCATTGGGTAACGCGAAGGAGTGAAACGTTAAGGTTTCTCCGAATATATTTAGGGAATATACTGTGATGGGTATTCCAAACGTAACCAAGAGGGTTACTCCCTACCTAAGAATGTTATGAATGCCTCAAGTTACCTTTATGTCTTATGATTTCTATGATTTATTCATGATTTTATGAGGTATGTTAAAGTGTCTATGTTTTATGGGTATAATATGATTTCATTCTTATGTATATATGAACTCATGTTTCCTTTCAATGTTTTTATAACCCATACTGAGCTTTTTATGCTCATCACATGTTTTTTTGAAATGTTTTTCACAGGTCAAGGGAAAGGTACATGATATGATTATAGTGTCAAGGAAGTGTCAAGAAATAATCCATGTTATATTTTAAATGTGTTTTCATTGATGGGAATGAAGAATACTATCTTTATGTAACCACTTTGTTTATATGTGGAATGTAATGCAAGTTTTATGATCTAATTCTCTAAAACTCTAAACCCGAAAAGATCCTCAATGTGTAATCTTGTAATAACTCAAGATTAAGTAAGGTTTAAGGATGGGGCCTTATAGTTGGTATCAAAGGTCGGTTTAGATAACTTTAGGAGTTAGAAATCTATTAAATGATTATCCAAAAATATTTTTTTTGAAATGATATAGCATTTAAAGATTACCATGTTGCTTCATCTAAGACATGTTTGTTTATAATGGTTTTCCGCAAAGGAAACAAGGAAGCAGTGCTAAGAAGGCATGCAGAAGGAAATAATCTTCTGAATCAGCATCTTGAGATGGTCGGAATTGGAACTGAACAGTTTTTTGCAGTAATGGCGTAGTTGACTCAAGCGATAAATGGTGGTGGTATCAATGCACGAGATCAGCCAGATCAACCGCAGAGGAACATGTCAGCGGTGGAACATTTCATGAGGCAACATCCCCCAACATTCAGAGGATCATCTGACCCTGTGCTAGCTGAAGGGTGGATTAAAGCACTGGAGAAGATTTTTGATGTCATGGGGTGTTCAGACAATCAAAAGTTTAGTCATGCTATTTACCGTTTGGAGGGTGAAGCAGATCAGTGGTGGTCTATGGTTAAAAATATCAGGGACGCCGATGAGATTGATGCTCTTGACTGGGATGAATTCAAAGGTATGTTTCTTGAGAAGTATTTTCCTAAGGCTGTTTGACGTAGGATGGAAAAGAAATTCTAGGAATTGAGGCAAGAGGAAGACTATGTGGCTGCCTATGAAGAAAGGTTCACTCGATTGGCAAGGTATGCTCCAAATTTTATCTGAGACCTTGATAGTAAAATCAATCATTTTTACTCAGGATTAAAGCCAAAATATCGAAGGGAATTAGCTTCTCGTGAGTTTAAAAGTCATGAAAAGCTTTTTCGATGTGCTGAGAAGGTGGAAATGGAGTTTTCCGATGACCAAGTGTTCTATAAAAACCAGCAGAAGAAGAGACCGAGGTGGCAGGAGAAAGGTAAGAATTCTTCAAACAAGTCTGATGGTAAGAGAACTAAGTTTCCAGTTTGTGATAAATGTGGGAAAAGGCATGCTGGGGAATGTCTTCTGAATTATGGAAAGTGCTTCCGATGTGGTATGATGGGACATAAGGATCGTGATTGCACTGAAAAGGATCAAGGTGAAGGTAAGAACAAATTTTATTTACAGTTAGTGAAATTTTATAAGTGCAATGAGATGGGTCACTATGCAAACGAGTGTCCGACAAAGAGCTTGAGTGATGGGAAGCAGTTTGACTACAAGTAGAAAGGGGTGGTGAAATCCTTTGCAACTACTTCAGAAGATGTCGGGCCATCAAATGAAGTTGTATCAGGTACTTTTTTTGTTTTTTCAGATTATGCCAGTGTGTTGTTTGATTCGGGGTCTACACATTCTTTCATCTCTGAAACCTTTTCTAGTAAAATGGGAATACCATCTCAAGAAATGACTCCTGAACTTTTGGTAAAAACACCTGGGGGAAATGTTGAGGCAAAAATAATTTATAAGAATCTTCCTGTCCTTATCTGTGAAAAGAACCTACTTGCAAACCTTATTGTTCTACCTATAGTAGAGTTTGATGTTATCCTGGGTATGGATTGGCTCTCTATTTACCATGCTAAGATTGACTATAGAGCTAAAGAAGTTTCTTTTCAGAAAGTCTTTCAGTTTGTTTACAGGAATGAACCCTTACTTTTGATAACATATCAAGAGGCCGAGAAACTTGTAAAAGATTGAAATGAATGTTACCTTGCACACGTCGTTGAAAATAAAGGAACATTTCAGATTAATGATGTGCCAGTGGTAAATGAGTATCCTAATGTTTTTCCGGATGAGTTTCCTAGAATAATACCAGATCGGGAAGTTGAGTTTACTGTTGACTTAGTTCCTGATGCTAAGCCAATTTCAAAACCCCCTTATCGAATGGCACAAATTGTACTTTTAGAGTTGAAGGAGCAATTTCAAGATTTATTAGAGAAAGGTTTCATTAGACCTAGCACATCACCATGGGGTGCCCCTGTTTTATTTGTTAAAAAGAAAGATGGTTCTATTAGACTTTGCATTGATTATAGAGCCTTGAATAATATCACTGTTAAGAACAAATATCCTTTGCCTCATATCGATGATTTGTTTGATCAGCTCCAGGGAGATCAGTTTTTTTCAAAGATTGACCTGAGATCGGGGTACCATCAGCTGAAGGTAAAGGAGGCAGATATTCCGAAGACCGTGTTCCGTACGAGATATGGCCATTATGAATTTGTAGTAATGCCTTTTGGGCTAACCAATGAACCTTCTGTATTCATGGACTTAATGAATATTATTTTCCATGAGTTCTTGGATAAGTTTGTGGTGGTTTTCATTGATGATATTTTGGTGTTTTCTTAAAGTAAAGAGGAGCATGAAAGACATTTCAGGGTTATCTTGAAAACCTTAAAAGAAAAGAAACCGTATGGGAAATTCAGAAAATGTGAGTTTTGGTTGCAAAAAAATTCTTTCCTTGGTCACATTGTTTCTAAAGATGGAATAACTGTTGATCCTGCAAAAACAAAAGTTGTGGAAGAATGGCCAAGACCCACAAATGTAACCGAGATTCGTAGCTTCCTTGGTTTGGCGGGCTATTACCGAAGATTTGTTAGAAATATTTCACGGTTATCTAGTCCAATGACTAAGCTAACTCGGAAGGGTGTTAAGTTTATCTGGACAAAAGAATGTGATGATTGTTTTCAAGAATTGAAAAGAAGATTGGTGAATGCTCCAGTTTTGTCACTACCTTCCTGGAATGGTGAGTTTGTTATATAAAGTGATGCTTCATTGAAAGGACTTGGTTGCATCCTAATGCTGAATGATCAGGTAATTTCTTATGCTTCACGACAGTTGAAAACTCATGAGGTAAATTACCCTACACATGATTTGGAATTAGCTACTGTTGTTTTTGGTTTTAAAATTTGGAGGCATCATTTGTATGGAGTAAAGTGTGAAATATATACCGATCACAAAAGTTTAAAGTATATATTCACTCAGAAAGAGTTAAACATGAGACAGAGGAGATGGCTAGAATTAATCAAGGATTATGATTGTACAATTCATTACCATCCGGGAAAAGAAAATAAAGTGGCTGATGCTTTGAGTCGAAAAAGTAATGCTTCATTAACAATGTTGCGTTTGGAACGTGATCCTTTGGTTAAGGAATTGGTGAACTTTGGCATAGAAGTTGTTGGTGCAGGAAGTCTTTCTATTTTGTTTCAGGTATCAGTGAGATCATCTCTATCAGATAGAATCAAGCAAACACAGAAGCAAGACAGTGAGTTGCAGAAAAAGGTAGAGCTGGTTCAGAAAGGTAAGTTACATGAATTCAACATTGATAATGATTGTGTTTTGAGATTTGGGAAGAGATTGTGTGTGCCTTGTGATTCACAGTTGAAGAGAGAGTTGTTATGTGAAGCTCATAGTTCTCCGTTTTCAGTTCATCCAGACAGTACTAAGATGTATAGAGATCTGCGGGAGTATTACAGGTGGGATAGAATGAAAAGAGACATTGCTAATTTTACTGTGAAGTGTTTGACATGTCAACAGGTTAAAGCAGAGTGGCAGTTACCGAAAGGGATGCTTCAGCCTTTACCAGTGCTAGAATTGAAATGTGAGAATATATCCAAGGAGTTTGTTGTTGGATTACCGAAGACATCTCAAGGTAATAATGCAATATGGGTTATTGTTGATCGCTTGACCAAATCTGCTCATTTCCTTGCTATACGAGATACTTTCTCTCTTGATCAACTTTCCCGTTTCTATCATAAAGAGATAGTCAGGATACATGGAGTTACTCTCCCCATTGTATCGGATCGTGATCCCTGGTTTACTTCTAACTTTTGGAAAGGCCTTCATAAGTAATTGGGTACTGAATTAAATTTTAGTACAGCTTTTCATCCTCAATCAGATGGGCAGTCAGAACGAACAATCCAGACATTGGAGGATATGCTACGAGCTTGTTCTATGGATTATTAGGGAAGTTGGGACCAACATCTTTCTTTGGTTGAATTTTCATATAATAACAATTTTCATTCCAGTATACAGATGCCTCCATTTGAGGAATTATATGGGAAGCAGTGTCAAACTCCAGCTTTCTGGGATGAAGTGGGTGAAAGGAAGTTGATGGGACCAGAATTGGTAGAAGAGATGGCAGAAAAAGTTCACCTGATTCAGAAACACATGAGAACAGCTCAGAGTAGGCAGAAGAGTTATGCGGATAACCGGAGGAAAGATCTTTCTTTCGAGGTAGGTGATCATGTTTTTCTCAAGGTTTCTCCTTGGAAAAGTGTGATGAGATTTGGTAAGAAATGAAAGTTGAGTCCAAGGTTCATTGGACCATACGAAATTCTGGAGAAAGTTGGATCAGTTGCATACCGAGTGGCTTTTCCTCCGAGTTTATCTCAGGTACACAATGTTTTTCACGTTTCGATGTTGAGAAAGTATATGCCAGATCCATCTCATGTTTTGAGTCCAGAGGTAGTTCAGCTGGAAGAGAACCTATCTTATGAGGAACAACCGGTCCAGATTCTTGACCACAGGGAGCAAGTGTTACAGAATAAAGTGATTCACCAGGTAAATGTTTTGTGGAAAAACCGCATGATTGAAGAGGCAACATGGGAATCTGAAAATGCAATGAGGGAAAAGTACCCCCATTTATTCGATAAGTAAATAAATTGCGGGGACGCAATTTTCTAAAGGGGGGAAGGATGTAACATCCCAAGTAAGTAATGAAAAATATATATTTTTATTTATGTCTATTAATGATTAAGATAGTGTTTTAGAGGCTTAAAATGAAAATAAATCCAATCTTAAGCATAGAATAAACTAATATTCTTAAAAGATTGTTTTACTGCCTTATGGTGGAAAACCCTTTTTAAATCTATCTTTTGAAAATTTTATAAAATATGTTTGTCAAAATAAACTTATTCTTTATGATTGGGACATCAAAATTTACTTTGTGTGAATTTTTGGTATTTTTCTGACAATGTTCATTTTTTAATGAATAGTGAAAAATACTGCATTTTACATCAAAACTGCTTTTTAATCTAATTTATTTATATAATTAGATTATCTTTTTAATTGTTCTTAATGTTTAATATGAATATATTTTTACCATTTAATACAATGGTGGTCATTGGAATCAATTTCACTTTGAAATTGGACTTAAACTAGTGTCAATCTTTTGATACTTATTATTTCATAAAAACACGCTATTTGCTCTGACAACGGGAATTAATTATTAAATTAATTAATGTGACTTATATGTTTTGAATTTTGTAAAATAGACTTCATTTTTGAATTCGTAATACCAAATATAGCTTAGGGTGAATTTTTGGTAATTTTCTGAAAAACATCAATTTTTGATGAATAGTGAAACCACTAAGTGGTACTTATAAAGACCGATTTTCCGTTTAAATTAAATTTTTCCATCATTGTGTTTTGAATTTCAAAAATATGACATACATGGTTGTCATTAAGAAGTAAAATGTGGTTCAATGAGATTATTATAAATTTTTGGTGAATAGTAACTTATTAGGTTCTTAATCGCGATTAGTGGTAATTAGTGTAGTTTAAGGTAAAAATAATGCTTTAATAAAATAAGATAAGATTGAAACATGTCCTAACCTCATTGGTTGTGTCATGGCCGACCAAGACAAGCCATGGGTCAACTTGGGGACCCCATGGATCCACTTTGGTTGGGAAGTGGCATAAACAACTTTTTATTTAATGTAAAAGTAAAAATGACACAAACATAATATGTTTTACGAAAACAATTTTTACATGGGGTTATAAAGATCCGATTTTTTATTATAAATAGTCATTGGAAAGATAAAACGATTTCCTACATCATAGTATTTGTTTTATAATTTTTAGACATTAAATAAATTAAATTATTTTTGACATAATAATGATGCAGCGATGACATCATTATTTGACGATTAAAATAAAATGGAAAGATAATGTAAAATATATAAACTACACATGTCCAAAACCAATTGGATGAGTGTATTTAGAACCCTTATAACCTTATCCATGAATTATATCAATTTGGGACATTTTAAAACTGAAACACATTTTCAACTAAAGTAATATTTCTTTACATTCCAAAAGTGACCATCCTCTCCTCTTATAAAAGGCCCCCACATCTACCTCATTTCACACACTCCTCAAGCCTTTGGCTCGGCCAACCCCTACCCATTTACGTTCTACACATCCCTCTCCTCATCCTAGAGGATTCCCTTTGGGCAGAATCCTTTCAAATGAAGCCTTTAGGCTCAAATCAAAAGGAGTTACACTTTTAATGGTAATTCATTCTCTCATGTTCATTTGTTTTATTTTGTTTCTCCAACCCCCTAAACTATTTTTATTTACTTCTTTTGTAACAAAAACAGTATCATCAATATACTAGGATGTTGTTATAATATTTATTTGAGCTACACTCTCACACAACTACATCAAATGGTTAATGAACATACAGTTTCCGTGGATGACGAAATTCTGCCTCCCGAAACGATGATTGTTCAATACTCATTTAACACCTTCAACGGTGGCCATTATGATGTCACTATTTTTATATATGATATATAATATGTTTATGTTTTCCTTAAGATTCTGTTTTTTTTTCATTTTGGGCATACATTTATGGTTTCCATTATGGGTAAACACGATATCTTCATTTTAGGAAGTGCGGACTACCGCCCCCTGAAAGTGATTTGATTCGTTAATACCATATGTGGGATGTGTAAAGGATAAAGTTAATGATATTATATATGTTATTATACTGGAATTATAATATACTCTTATATCATTATGATTCCATTCCAGAAAATACGAAATAGAAATGGAAGTAGCGTTCATGCGTACGTACCGCTTACCGTCTCCATGAATGGTGCATTTCATTTCTTACCTCTAAATATGATGTAGTATTATAAATACATGTATATGATGAATATATATGATATATATGTTATCCAAATCATTAATATCATTCTAGATATAATGAACCATTGACCAAATTAATAACATGTAGGTGTAAGAAGTCTATTTTTGACTTAAGAACCAAATACCGACAAAATGAACACTATTAACTTAAATGATTACATGATGTTCATAACATGGTATAAAAAGAATAATGAACTTGAAAAAGGTTCATAAGAAAGTAGATATTAACTCAAGTTTATTATTCAGGAGATTAAAGAACGGTCGGGTCATGTTGGATACGAGGTATGGGACTTCGTCTCAATCTCTTTTCATTGAGGCATATTTTATTTTATACACAACTTTCTTTTATACGGTGTATAAACCCCTTTGACTTTTACGTTTATTCAAAAGGAATATTTTTTATACGAAGCGTTTATTAAACGACAAAAGTGAATTTTTTTGTCGTACGTATGCAGCAACAACGACTTCTCCACCGTCGTAACCGTTATTTGAGTTTCGGCTTCCTCTACAAGCCATACCTTTTTTTTAAAGAAAGATAAATACCATGTTTTACTTTTCTTTTATTTTGGTATTGAAAATGGTTTTCATAATGTTTTTATTATATCAATGTGTTTTATTGATATCTTGTGATTCAAATGTGGAAATGTTATGTTTCCTTTATGTATGTTTTATGTGATGCGATTATGTTATGGTTCTTGGGCATTATTATGAAGACGGGTGGTTCCGTGATAAACTAAGGGCAGGTGAGCCCGTTATAGCTCTTCAATGCATTGGGTAACGCGAAGGAGTGAAACGTTAAGGTTTCTTCGAAGAGATTTAGGGAATATACTGTGATGGGTATTCCAAACGTAACCAAGAGGGTTACTCCCTACGTAAGAATGTTATGAATGCCTCAAGTTACCTTTATGTCTTATGATTTCTATGATTTATTCATTATTTTATGAGGTATATTAAAGTGCCTATGTTTTATGTGTAAAGTATGATTTCATTCTTATGTATATATGAACTCATGTTTCCTTTCCATGTTTTTATAACCCATACTGAGATTTTTATGCTCATCCCTAGTTTTTTTGAAATGTTATTCACAGGTCAAGGGAAATGTACATGATATGATGATAGTGTCAAGGAAGTGTCAAGAAATAATCCATGTTTTATTTTAAATGTGATTCCATTGATGGGAATGAAGAATTCTATCTTTATGTAACCACTTTGTTTATATGTGGAATGTAATGAAAGTTTTATGATCTAATTGTCTAAAACTATAAACCCGAAAAGATGCTCAATGTGTAATCTTGTAATAACTCAAGATTAAGTAAGGTTTACGGCTGGGGCCTTATAGAGACACCCAGAGAGGGGAGTGGTGAATCAGGGTGTCAACTTTTTCTTTTCAAAGATGTGGATCTTGTTCCCGCGTTGGTAGGAACAACTTAAACCTGTATGATGGATATGATCAGCAATAAAACATTAACATGCAAATAGATAACGCAGAAATTTTACTTGGTTCACCACTAAGGGCTACGTCCAAGGAGCGTACGCCGAAAAGTTTCCGGTCGTACCAAATTCCACTAATATTCACTAGTTGTGTATTACAATGTTTCGTGAACAGTCACTCTGTCCCATGCTCACTACCTTTACAAATGTTTCAGGGATAGCTCACTGCGTACCTCGGGTCACTCTCGTTGACTCCCCTAGCTCACATCCGTTGTTGAAGTCCCGCTCAGTTTATAGACGTGATGGTCTCTTCAATATATTTGCATTGAAGTATTTGTCTCCTGTCCATCATGAGACTTTTCTTGCATCAGAGTTTTGAGTTGATGCTCTTTTTATTGAACATTGTACTTTAGTGAAATAAATGAATGCACTATATCTTCTTCTTCTCTTCCTATGATTCTCAATACTAACACCTGGGTATATTGATATATTCCCCTCTTTCTGTGCAGATCTGAGTTTAGTTGCAAAAATTGTTCTTCTTCTCTTTGCAAAGCACAATGAGGATGTTAAACATCAGTCATGTGTGTGCGGTACCACTTCTCTTCATAAAACCAAGTTGTTCACCGTTCTTCCGTCTTTGTAAATGAATACATCATTTGTTGCGCTAAAGGTATAGGGAAATCATAAGGCTTTTGTGCATCTCCATGAAGATGGGCTAGCTCCAACAACACCTAGAACTATTCTCCAAGCCTGGCGTGCAAGTCCCAATACAGCGTGGAAGTCTTCGACACGCAAGTCCAAACTGGCACGCAAGTGTCACTAAAGAACCTGCGTGATGCTTCCTTCCCCAACCACAAACTTGGGCGACCCACTTCCTTTCTCTCCCAAACTGCCTTGGGCGTGTAGCCAACAACCGGCGTGCAACTCCAAACATTGGCGCGCAAGTCCACCTGCGCGACCACACACTACTTGCGGAACTTCCACACCTACGTGACGTGAGCTCTGATTTTTCTATGTTTTGAAATCCATCACGAATGAGGAGGGGTGGTCCTATATTTATAGGCAAACTGGACCCCTGTGTGGTGGCACACATGTCTTCCCTCAGCGTGCGGGTTCCGGTGCATAGCTCATCCTCCCTAGCCTCTACCGCACTACTCACTTGCGCAACCACACAAATACATGCACGACCTTCTTTCCTTTTCCATATTTTGATGTTATGATCGTGAAAAACAATAGGCGCGCAAGGTTCCAGTCCTCCTAGGCACTGGCGCGCAAGTCTCTTCACGGCGCACAGGTCACTTGCACGACTAGCCCAAAACTTGCGCGGCCCTTATCGCTTTGCCATTTTCCCATTTTCTAATCTTGAAAAACATACGGTGCACAAGTTTCCTCTTCATAAAGTACATGGTTCACAAGTCTCTTTGCCAAAATCAGTTTTCTCAGTTTGTCAATTTTCAGGACCAAAAATTTGGCAAACATATGGAAACAATGCCACCTTCAATACTGTTGTCTGCATGAACTGTATGATCTATTTGCTGGTACACATTCTGAATTTCCACTAAGGATTGACAACAAACACAAATCATACTCCAAATCATGCATAAAAGACCATGGTTCCATCTAATAGAATATGATTATGAATAACCTTGTACGACCTAAGGAATCATGGATTAAAAGTTAGGTGTCATGATTTAGACATCCTATAAGTATATTTTCATGATTATATGGATTTCTAATATGATATTTGTTTTTCACCATATTCTTTCTAGTTTTAGTCAATGGAGGTAACTATTAGAACACGGTTAAATTTTAATGTTTCATATATATAAAGTCTAGATCTTATGAGAATTTATTTCCCAAGAAGAAATCCCATAAATATAATTAGGAATGTTGTATGAGTATTGGTTATGATTTTAGAGACAAATAGAATACAAATGACCTATGAATGGAATGTGATTTTCTTCCCGTATTATTTATATTGATCCTAAGAAGCATGGCTAGATTGATTTTGAGGCACTTGAACACATGATTCATTTTTTCATATTCCAGGAAATATGTATTAAGGATGAATTTGAAAAATGAAAGGTAATTATTTCGAAATAATGTTGGATTAGGTTTTGGAATTCAAAGATTATTTTATATGAATAATGAAATGTATATGTATTTTCTGTAAAAGTTTTCATTGAGGATTTAAAAGGACATGTTGAATGGTGATGACAAAATAGAAAATTTATTTCATAGAATGTAGATTTTTGGATTATGTGAAGGAAACTCTTATATAGTTCCTGACCTTGAGTTGAGGATTTTTGGAGAATGATATGATGGATATGAATTAGAAAATTGGACATTTCGGACTAACCTAAAACAGAATATTAAAAAATTGTTCTTTTCCATTAATGATGTCGTTTACAACTTTGTGGAATTAAATGATATATCCAGTAATAATTGGAATAAGGAAGAGTACATGTTTAACAAATATTTTTTTGGTAATTAAGGTTGTTACCATGTTTCAATGGAATATATGATAAGGTTTTTCACATTTTTGGAATATGACAACCATGTGGAACATTGTGATATATGGGGGGTCATTGATAAATAAGTTTCATGAAATTATTTCCAAATCATTGAATTTTAATCTTTTTAAGGGTTTTAAGGTTATCAAATTATGGAATGTTTATGTCAAAATTTAGATGAAGTAAGTATGATTAAAATATTATCCCTCCATATAATGATTTATTAATATTTCATATCCTATTAAAACTAGTTAGCATTGATGACAACTGATGACAAATAGGATAGATTAACATGGATCACATGATCTGTTAGTTCTTCAGGGATGAAAAAGGTACCTTATTTTTTATATAATAAGTTTAAGTGAATCAATGAACAAAAAATGGTGAAGTTCCCTTGAAATCATGAAATTATATCTTTTCATGGACATTATTCAACTTAAGGAAAAAATATATTGAAATAAAAAAATTTATCCTTGCACTTCCATTTCTATGGAATAAGATTCTCCCTTAGTTTATCTTATTCGTAAATATTTTTCATTATTAACATTCTCATAACCTTATTCTTTATCAATATACATCAAGAAAATGACAGTTATATTTTTCTTCCAGGTCAAGGTTTTCACTTCCAACCCATTTTCTCCTATGTGGAATCCAATTTATATGTTACATTGGGTGAAACGCCCCGACTAAAAAATTCATGAGCCGGTGCATTATTTTAATACATTTTCATGATTACAAGGAATCATGTCCCGAAGGACCGATCAGTTTAGTAGTCTTGTAAAAAAGATAAATACATAAGTTCAACACTATAACTAGAAAATAAAAACAACACTAATTTATCACATTAGAAACATCCAAGATTGCATGATTATTCATGTAAGTCACTCATAACTAACTTCTTCATATCCTGGGAAAATGAAAATGAGAAAGGGGTGAGATAAAATGCTCAGTAAGAGTAAGAAATATAGTAGAAGATAACATAAACATTAGGCATGGTGAATAATTGAAAACACATACCTTTACAAACAATTAACATGAACACTTTAGGGAAAGAATGTGAGCTGAGTAAATATTTCCATAATAAAACACAATCATGGGGATTCTACTAGTCGAATAACCACTTGAAATATCAACAGAAAATCTCATAATGATGGAATTCATAATTCCGGACATCATAACCACATAGTCAATGCCTCGTGCCAAGACTACAAATAAGATTTTGTCAAGGCCTTATGCTAAGACACTAGTTTGTCTCATTAGACCTACCGATGCATCGAGGAGCTATAGCAGGCTCCACCCGACACTTATTATGTCCAATGAATTCATCATATGAAAGGGATTAAACATAACATAAACATTCATATTAAAAATAGCTTAAGAAATGTCAATATTTTATCCATAAACCATTAATGGCATAAAAATAGCACATCCACAGTCAAACATAACTCATTAAACACAATATGGAAGATTTTATTTAACAGATTAAACTCAATAGAGAATAAATAAGGATATTGATATTGATAAAAATAATCATCAAAACTATTTGAGATAAATATCCTCTTTTTTCCTGAAAACATTTAAAAGTCACAGTATTTGTCAAGAAGCCGTTTCAAATAGATTTTTGAATCAAAGTTTCCCATACCACATTGAAACATTTAAATGAAATTATAATTTTAAAAATTTAATGTCCATATAAATAAATCCATAAAACCATTTTTAAAACATGGACATTAATGAGAAAGATTTAGAATAATAAATCTTTAAAACATTTAAAAAGATATTTTAGTTAGAGTTCCTAACCAAAAGAGAGACACTTTAATAAAAAAAAATTAGGTAATCAAAACTTTATAATATCATGAGAATAAAGGGATTCATGATATACTATGTTAAATTACATTATATAAACAATATAAAATTGAATTGGTGTATAATAACAAATAAGTCTCAATTGAATATAAATTGAGATGAAATCTCTTATAAAGACCATATCCTTAGGTTAAGGATAAATCAAAGAAATAATTAGGTGTGAAAATTGTAAATACACTCAATGTGATTAGATATTCAGTGTAAATTAATCAAAGGAAAGTCACAAATATTCTTGTAAAAACAAAACCAATGAATTTGATGTTTAACTTAATAAATGGATATTGAGTTAAAATTACTCTTATCAAGATCAAATCGATGACTTGAGAATTTATTTGTGGAGTGATTATTTGTATCAAAAGTATATCCATAGAAAGGGGAGTGGAAATTAATAAACAAATAATAAATAGTTATTCCACACATAATCGTGGAGTAAAATAATCAATGCAGTATGCGTAAAGCCCGATGAGTGGAAATTGAAATTCAAAATTCCCTTACCGATTTGGTAACTTATGAAACATACACTCCATGAAAGAATTATCACACAATGAAGAAGTAAATACCCATAAACTAAAGTATATTACACCAAGAATATAATGATGGGTAGTACATACACCAAACACAAGGAAATAGTGTCCAATATAGCAAGAATCTCACGGAAATAAGAAGTGAGATGAAAACTCCTTACTACATTGTAATTAATTGAGTCGTATGACCAAAAGTTAATAAACATCAAATGAATCACATAATAACCTAAATATAAAGAGAATAATGATAATATGTATCAAATTTACGTACGCAATACCCCACATATAATAAATAAGTGGCGAACAATTGTAATCTCGCGGAATTAAAAGTGAGATAAGAAACCCCTTACCTCAAGTCCGACATGTCTTGTATGTTCCTTGTTCTTACTGAATAATAAACTTGATTTAATTTATAATTTATTAAGAACATTTATCATGTTGATTATTCATTTTATATCACTTATTACCTTACTATAAAAATTAGTTATTTATTTGGGTTCATATTGGATATTTTATTGATGTTCCGAACATGAGATAAAAATAAACTTGTTATAATTACTATTTTTCCATGTGGTCAAAATCCCATTATCTCCAGAATGATATAAATGATTCAGATATCATATATATATTATATATACACTATATATATCTATTTATAACAATACATAACATTTGGGTATATGAAATGAAATGTACCATTCATGGAGACTGTAAGCCGTACGTACGCATGCACGCTACTTTCATTAATATTTTGTATTTTATTGGAATTCAAACATAATGATACGTAGGTATATTATATTTACAGTATAATATCATATATAATATCATTAATTCCATCATTTATACATCCCACATAAGGAATTAACGAGTCATATCATTTTGAGGGGGAAGTAGTCCACACTTCCTCAAACTAAATTATCGCGTTTTACCCATAATGGAAACCTTAAAAATATCACAAAAATGGAAAATAAAGAATCATAAATAAAACATAAACATTATATATATATCATATAAAAATACAGCTTCATCTTAATGGCCACCATGAGAGGCAGTAGTAGATAATCAAACCATCATCATTTCGTGAGGCATTTGTTTTCCATCCACAGAAACAGTATGTTCTTCAACCAATAGATGGAGGTGTCTGTAAGTGTAGTTCTAATACTTCTCATAACGACATCCTAGTATACTGAGGATAATGGTGTTTTTGTAAAATAAAGTAATAAAAAGTGGTTATAGGGTTGTAGAAGTAAAATAAAAAAAATAACAAAAAGAATTTAAGAGAATGAATTACCTTTAATTTGGGTAACTTCCTTTAGTTTGAACCAAAAGGACTTCTTGAAGTGTCTTATGCCTAAGGTGAGGTTTCTTGGAGGAATATGGGGATCTTGAGAGATTTTTTTTGGCTGGGGTTGGATAAGACAAGGGGCTTGAAAGGTAAATACAATATCATTATTGTGTCATAAATAAAATCATCCAATAAGAATTTCACAGGTTTTGGATATTATTTTAATATTAATAAGCATATTTATTTAAATCATTCGTTAATGAGGTAAATACTACATCATTATTGTGTCATAAATAATTTAATTTATTTAATGTCTAAAAATTATGAAAAAAATTACCGTAAAGTATAAAATATTTTTATCCTTACAATTATTATTTATAGTAAAAAAGATGACTCATAAAACCCCATGCTAAAAGTGATATACTAACATATATTTGTTAATGGAAATTTTGTCTTTATTTTATGTTAATTTCAATAAAATGTAATTATAATTATTAAGTGTCTCTTTGGGGTGCTGAAATTTACCCAGGGATGCTGATAGTCGACCATGAATCATCCAATAAGGTTAGGACAAGTGTTAAGGTAATTTTGTATTATTATAATACTACTTTTACCCTAAATTACACAATTTTTATTTTAACAACGGTAAATAAAAATCAAAAGTTACTATTCAAAAAAATTATTTTAGTCTTATTGAACCACATATTACATACTAATAACAACCATGTATTTTGGACTATCGAAATTCAATTCACAGAAGCGGTAAAATTTTATTTAAATGAAAATGTCATATTTTTAACTACTACTGAGTGGTTTCACTATTCATCAAAAATTGATATTTTTTCAGAAAAATACCAAATATTAAGCCTATGATATATTTTATATTATGAATTAAAAATTGATGTCTCTTTTACAAAATTCTAAACGTTGATGTTTGATTAATTAATTTAAAATTAATTCTCGTTTTCAAAACAAATAGCATGTTTTTAAGAAACAATAACTATCAAAAGATTGACACCTATTTTTGTATAATTTGAAAGTGAAATTAATTATGATGACAAAAATTGGATTAAAAGGGAAAAAATATAATCTAATTACACTTCAAAACCAATTTAAAATATAATCTAACCATATAAATAAATAATTTTAAAAGGAAGATTTGATTTAAAATATATTATTTCTCACTATTCCTAAAAAATAAATATTATTAGGAAAACACCAAAAACATACACCATGTAAATTTTGATGTCCTGATTCTAAAGAATAATTTTCTTTGTCAAATGGAACATATAAAGTAGACCAAAACTAGATTTAAAGAGGGTTATCCATTAAAAACCAATAAATCAGCCCTTAAATGTAAACTATGTTTAAAATTAGATTTATTCACATTTTACGCCTCTAACTAATATTGGATAAATGTTAAAAAATTTAACAGACATATATAACCATTTTTTAGTTAGTTCTTTTAATTTCCCACCATTACAACGTCTAGGTGTTAACTACCCTTTAAAATAATAATAATATATTATTAGTGTTCAACGTATACTTTCAAAAAAACCCATTGTTGCGTATCTGGTATACCATGGAACATAGTGTCTCCATTAATGTAGAATTAATATTTAGTTCAAAAATATTAATAAATATGAAAAATTTCATGTTATTTATTTACATGGGATTTTACATCATTCCCCTCTTTTGGGAATTGCGTCCTCACAATTTTAAAACTGGGGTTGGAAAATTCATTAAAATTACCACATCGGAAAAGAGTCAGTAAAACTATCACATTAAAATAAAGAAACAAACGTACAAAGGTCACCCAAGATAAAGCATACAAAGATTACATGTAGGAAAACATAGATATGGTAGATAATATAACTATCAAGTTTTGATAGAGAGGGATAGAAAAAATTATAAAGAGAATGATAACAACAAGAATACCACAAGCCTTTGATGGACAAAATGGTCATTAGTTTCCTAGTAGGAAAAGTAAACGGATAACATTTTTTTCAGCACCATTACATAAATTTGAGGAATTTATTAATTATATTTACTATGAACATAAAGAGATATACTTACTTTTTAAGTAGAGTTTCATTCATTAATAAATTTCTACCACCAACTCATTTTTTTTTCAAACGATGAGTATTCCAAATGACTTGGTCACACCGGAAGATCTAGAATCAAATTATAGATAATGACATGATACACAAAAGAAAAAAAATATATTTTCCTTGTGTTTATAGATTAACCACCACCAAAATGGTTATTAAAATATTAGAGTATCCCCTAGAAGGTTAATCCTTTAGAGAAAGAAATACTAATCTTATTTTCTGAAATTAAACCAACATTACCCCAAAGTTAAATAAACACCATTAAATGAACAATTGTCTGTAAAATAATTCAATATAATACAAACTAATATTGAAACCCAAAACATAGAAGAATTCGGTTATGTAGTCTTCCACGTTAAATTGTATATTCAAATGAAATCAACTACCCTTAAAGTAACATACTCAAAAGTAGTTATCCTAATCACATAATATATCTGGTAGGTTAATAATTTCTATAAATGACCAAAAATATAGATAAAAATACACCATTAATCCTCAAATGAAATCCCATAGTATTCTATTTTTTTATGTATATATTGTTCCCAGCAGAGCGAGCGTCTTCTAAAATAACATTTATAACATAATCATCATATCGAATTTCTATACTAAGGATATCCATTTGAAAAGACATAAGATCTCAAATAAACTTATTATTGATCAATAAAATCATTTAACTAAAAATAATTAGTCACACTAACTAGGGACTTCACGTAGTCCAGTGGTAGGTGATAAATTCCAATCACACTATGGTTGTGGGTTTGATTCCTACAGCTTTGTCCAACGCGGCGGGTTGTCACATGGTCTATGTTTTGTTCTTAATAAAAAAATATATTATTTTATAATATTCTCAAAAATTTGATAGATTCCTCAAAATAACTATAACATAATTTCATCACAAATTTTATCTTTTACCTCTCATTTTCATTCCAAAATTTAATAACTTGTGGTTTTCTCAAACTCAATGATCTTATAAAACAAAATGGTTATTTATAACTATATCCATATGAGAAAAGATAATTCTTCTTCAATTATCATTTTCACTCAACAAACTACAGGTTTAAAAATACAAGAGAAAAGTTATCCAATGTAATCCCATCAATAAAGAGCATTCATACTTTTTAAATAGTTTTCTATCCATTTATTTCAACATAGCTGCTTCCTTGATCGAGAGGATATTCTATAGAATAGGGCATTCATTCGTGTAATGGACAGGTCCCCTACATTTATAGAAAATGACTGTAAATGAATTCTTAGGACCATTTTTATTTTCATCCACAGTAATCTTTTTTTTCCTCAGCAATTCTTTACTTTATGTCCGACTTTACCCCATATAAATAATTTATTTGTTCTATTAAGACACTTTCCTAGGTGTCTCTGTCCACAATTCCTGTATAATGGAAATTGAGAATTCTTTTATCCATAGACTCCACTTCTAGATCTCTTATCATTCATCTCCTTTCTCTTCTTTGTTGAGTCCTGGAGCTGGTTAATATATATATTGTTGATCATATTTTCTAAAAACATATTCGACATGAACATGATATCTTGTACACCTATCAACATTCCATTCTGTTTCTCATTTCCTTTTCCATGCCCACCTTGTACATCATGTTCAATGTTACTATGACTTCCATGGAATTTATCCATTAACTAACGAAGGAAAAGATTGTGTGAGTCATAAAATCATTTAGATAATATCATAACACCCTTTTTCAATGGAAAACGCCTTAGGATTAACATTGATTATTTATTCTCATATTATATTAAAATACTTCAAATCGTTTTGTAATGAAAATGTGAATTATCCTAAGAATATCCCTTGGGGGTGTCGTAACCAAGGGTACATAAAGCCCCGTTGTTGTGCACCAGTTCCAATTTGAGTCTAGCTCAAAGTAGTGTTTTCAGGTTTTACCCTTAGGTACATCTGTGCCAGATCCACCTCTACCCGCTGGTATCCAAACATGAATATATTTATTGAAAAACTCACAAAATTTCTACAATACCAAAATTCTAGGAAGTTATTATATACTAATATTCAATGACTATCTTAGGGCTATGTGAATTAATCATAGTTTCTCTAAATCTAGTTTCCAAGGTTTGTACTAAACTTCATCAAATACCAACTGTAACGCCCTGACCCTAGAATCCAGGAGTTGGTGCATTATTTTTATAAAATGGCATGATTACAAGGAATCAAGTCCCCAAGGACCAATCAATTTATTATTCTTGGAAACAATATACAAACAAAAGTTCAACACTACATCTTGAAAAGAAAAACATCAGTAATTTATTCCATTAGAAACATCCAAGATTCCAAGATTATTCGTACAAGTCACTCATAACTAACTTTTTCATATCCTGGGAAAATGAAACATGAGAAATGGGTGAGTTAAAATTCTCAGTAAGAGTAAGAAATACAGAGGAAGATAATATAAACATTAGGCATGGTGAATAATTGAAAACACATGCCTTTACAAATAATTAACATGAACAGTTTTTGGCAGGAATATGAGCTAAGTAAATAATGCCATAATAAAACATAGTCATGGGTATTCTACTAGTCAAATATCCACTTGAAATATCAATTTTGAATCTCATATTGATGGAATGTATAATGGAGGATATCATAACCACATAGTCCAGGCCTCATGCCAAGACTACAAATAATATTTTGTGAAGTCCTTGTGCCAAGAATCTAGTTTGTCTCATGAGACCTACCGATGCATCAAGAAGCTATATATGGATCCATCCATCACATAATAAGACAAGTTCATTACTCATATGAAAAGGTTTAAACATTACATAAACATTCATATTAAAACAAGAATATGAAATGATAATACTGTATACATAAACCATGAATGGAATAAAAATAACACATACACAGTCAAACATAACTCATTAAATACAATATAGAAGTTTGTATTGTAACATATTAACCTCAATTGATAATAATGAAGTATATGGACATATATGAAAATAACCATAAAAACTATTTGATATAAATACCCCCTTTTTCTTGAAAACATTTAATAGGCACACAATTTGTTAAGAAGTTGTTTAAAATTGATTTTTGAATCAAAGTGTCCCATACCACATAGAAACATTTAAAACGAATTAAAATTTTAAAACTTTACTATCCATATAAATAAATCATTTAAATTTTTTTTAAACATGGACATTAATAAGAAATATTTAGAATATTAAATCATTTAAACATTTAAAATAATATTTTAGTTAGAGTTCATAACCAAGAGAGAGAAACTTGAATACAAATAATTGAGGTAATCAAAACATTATAATATCATTAGAATAAATGGAATCATGATATACTATGTCAAAGTACATTATATACACCATATAAAAGTGAATTAGTGTATAAAAATAGATAAGTCTCAATGTAATGTAAATTGAGATGAAATCTCTTATAAAGACTGTATTCTTAGGTGAAGGATAAATCAACGACATAATTATGTGTGAAATAAATAAATACACTCAATATGATTGGATATTCAGTGTAAATAAATCAGAGTACATTCACACATATGCTGGTAAAAAATACCAATGAATTGGATGTTTAACTCAATAAATGGATATTGAGTTAAAATTACTCTTATCAAGTTCATATCGATGACTTGATAATTTATCAATGGAGTCATTATGTGTTTAAATAGTATATCAATAGAAATGGGAGAGGAAATTAATATAGAAATAATAAATATTAATTCAACACATAATCATGTAGTAAAATTATATATAATGTTTGCATAAATCCCAATGAGTGGAAATTTAAATTAGATATTCCCATACCGATTTGATATCATATGAAGCATACACCCCGTGAAAGAAGAATCATAAAATTAATATGTAAATAAACATAAATTAAATTATATTAAACTATTAATACAATAATAGGAATTACATAAACCAAACAAAAATAAATAATGTCCAATATAGCATGAATCTCACGGAAATAAAAGGTGAGATGAAAACTCTTTACCAGGTAGTAATTAATTGAGTCATATGGCCAAATGTTAATAACCATAAAATTAATCATATAAAAACAGGAATATAAAGAGAATCATGACAGTATTTATCAAATTTATGTACACAATACACAAAATGTAATAAATAAGTGGCGAACAATTGAAATCTCACGAAATTAACAGTGAGATAAGAAACCCCTAACCTCAAGTCCGACTTGTCTTGTTTGTTCTTTGTTCTTACTGAATAATAAACATAAATTAATTTCTACTTGATTAAGAACATTTTTAATGTTTATTAATCATTTTATATAACTTATTACCTTTCTATAACAATTAGATATTTATTTGAGTTCATATTGGATATTTTATCGATGTTTGGAACTGGAGTCAAAAATGAACTTGTTATAATTACTATTTTTCCTTGTGGAAAAAAGACCTTTATCTCCAAAATGATATAAATGATTTAGATATCATATAAATATTATATATCCAGTATATATATATATTTTTAATAGTATATAACATTTGGAGATAAGAAATGAAATGTATCGTTTATGGAAATGGTAAGTCGTACTTACGCATTAACGCTACTTTCATTTCTATTTTGTATTTTAATGGAATTAAAACATAATGATATGTTTTATTTTATAATTAAAGTATAATATAATATATAATATTATTAAATTAATCTTTTATACATCCCACATAAGGCATTAACGAGTCATATCATTTTGAGGGGCAGTAGTCTGCACTTCCTCAATTGAAATTATCGCGTTTTACCCATAATGTAAACCATAAAATAATGATATAAATGGAAAATACAGGAGCATAAATAAAAATTAAACATAATATATATATCATATATAAATACAGTTACATCTTAATGAACACCATGAGAGGCGGTAGGATATAATCGAACAATCATCATTTCTTGAGGCGTCAGTTTCCCATCAAGAGAAACAGTATTTTTTTCACCCATTAGATAGAGGTGTGTGTATGTGTGGTTTGAATACTTATCATAACAAAATTCTAGTATATTGAGTATAATGGTGTTGTTATAAAAGAAACTAGTAAAAAGATTTTAGTGGGTTGGAGAAGTAAAATCAAACAAAATAAAACAAAATAATTTAAGAGAAAGCATCACCTTTAATTTGGGTAACATCAATTGGTTTGACCCAAAAAACATCTTAATGTTCCCTATGCCAAAGTTAAGGCTTCTAGGAGGAAGAGGGGGATCATGAGAGATTATTTTTTTAGGAATTGGATGAGACAATTGGCTTGAGAGGTGTGTGGAATGGGTTAGAATTTGTGTCCTTTTATAAGGGGGGAGGGGCTCTTAAAAAGAGTGTGAAAATATTATTTTATTATACAGTGATATTCGGTTTCTAAAGGTCCAAAACTAATTAAAATAGAATATAAGATGAATCATGGTCGAAATAAAATCATCCAATAATAATTGGACTAGTTTTGGATATTATTTTTATATTAATTTGAATATTTATTAAAATCATTTTTTAAAGAGGTAAATACTACATTATTATTTTGTCATGAATAATTCAATTTATATGGGGTATAATAATTATAAAAAAATTACCATAATGTTGGAAATCTTTTTATATTTCCAATTATTATTTATAGTCGAAAATATGACTTATATAACCCCATGTAAAAAGTGATATACTAAAAGATTTTTGTTAATGTCATTTTTGTCTTTACTTTCTGTTAATTAATATAAAATGTCATTATCATTCTTAAGTGGATACATGGGGTCCCAAAATTGACCCAAGGATTCCCATGATCGGAAATTACTCATCCAATAAAGTTATGACAAGTTTTAAGGTAATTTGTAATTATTATAATAATTCTTTTACCTTGAATTACCATATTTACCTTTAACTATGGTAAATAAAAGTCAAAAATTACTATTCACCAAAAATTATTTTCATTTTATTGAACAAAATTTTAACTAATAATAACAACCATATATATGAAATTTTAGAAATTAAATTCACAAAAGTGGTAAAATGTCATTGAAAAGAAAAAGTCATATTTTTAACTACAACATAGTGGTTTCACTATTCATCAAAAATTATACTTTTTTCAGAAAAATACAAAAAATTCAGCCTAAGATATATTTGATATTAAGAATTCAAAAATGATGTCTATTTTACCAAACTAAAAATTTAGAAGTTGGATTAATTATTTTAAAATTAATTTTTAATGTCAAAACAAATATCATGTCTTTAAGAAACAATAACCGTCAAAAGATTGACACTTGTTTGTGTATAATTTCAAAGAGAAATTAATTCCAATGACCCAAATTGGATTAAAGGGTAAAAATATAATATAATTACACTTAAAAACCTATTTAATATATAATCTAAACATATAAATAAATTAGATTAATAGGTAGTTTTGAATTAAAATACATTATTTGTCACTAATCATAAATAAATGAATATTATTAGATAAAACACCAAAAATTTACCCAATGTAAATTTTGATGTCCGATTCAAAATAAGAATTTTATTTGTCAAATGGAACATATAAAATTTACCAAATCTCAATTTAAAGAGGGTTCTCCCTTAAAAGGTGGAATATAAACCCTTTAAAGTAAACTACGTTTAAAATTAGATCCATTCACATTTTAAGCCTCTAAATTTTATTAGATAAATGTAAAAACATTTAATAAACATATATAATAATTTTGTAGTTAGTTATGTTCATTTCCAGCCATTATAATGGCTAGGTGTTAACTACCATTTAAAATAATAATATTATATTATTAGTGTTCAACGTATGCTTTCATAAAAAATCCATTGTTGCGTATCTGGTATACCATCGAACATAATGTTCCCTTTAAAGTAGAATTAATATTTCGTTCACAAATATTAATAAGTATGAAAAATGTTGTGTTCTTTATTTACCAGGGATGTTACGTTGGGTAACTATTATAGTTCAACATTCCCTTTTAAGGATAGTTTAATACTCACTTTTACATTATGGAATTCATTGAATGAAAATTACATGTTTTAAACCATTGATAAACCAGAATAAATTCAATGGATGAATTATTTTTTAGGGGGGTAAAATGTTACACCTTGAGATTTTGTGAATTATATTATTGAATTAGTTTATTCTTTTCAATTTTTTCATTTCATGCAACACTAAAGAAAGTTAATTTTATATTAAAGAAATATGTGTGGCATGTTTTATACACAACACCAAGTCAATCATGAACTAAACACAGCATAAAACTTATATTTCTCTATATATAACACTGAGGATATCATGAATTATATGCATCAATAGATTTTCTTGATGTCTTTCTTAACACGTTAGAGCAAGGATTACTGAATGATAATATATTTTTAATATATAATTGTTTAGTATAATAATATATAACCTAGAAATTAAATTCAAAGTTATTAATTGTATTAACTTATTTATGAAAATATATGGTTTATACAATGTAATATTAATTCATACGTTACCAATTAATTATAAATTAATATGAAATCCGATGGAATAAAAAAATTATTATTTTTTAATTATCATAAAGCTATTTTACCCAAATAAATTAAATTATAATAAATTATTTAGTGATATTAATGAAATATATAAGTCATATATTCAATAAAAAATTAATAATATTCATTAAATATAATATATATAATTTAAATAACAATCCAAATTTTATTCTTAAAAACATATATTTTTATAAATGTTCTTTTACCACCTTTTAATATAGAACCAATTTTAAATACCAAATTTTTAAATTTGATGGACTTAATATGTAAAATTGACCATAATATTTTAAATATAAAAATAAATATTAGATAAGTATAATTATTTGGTACTTTTTATAATGTTTCATTTTTAAATGAATAGTTAAAAATATGGAATATTAGTTCAAAACAGATTTTTCATCTAATTTATTTATAAGGGAAAATTAATTATGAAATTGGAATAAAATAATAATTAGATAATAATTTTTTTAAAATCTATACAATTTAGTTCACTGAGGTCAAATTCACATTGAAATTGGATATAAAACCATAGAAAACTTTTGAATGTTTTTACATTAAAAAACCCGCATTATCGACCCGAATATGGGATAAATTTTAAATTTATTAACTCCAATTATGTGATTATAATTTGGAAAAATTTATTCAATATTTAGAATTTTCATATTTTATAATTTATAATAAATTTAAATTACTTTCTATCAAAAAAATAGTGAATGTGAAAAAAAATTAATTACATTGATTAAGGTTAAATTAAGTTTAATAAGGGACTAAACCATAACCTTAAGGCCCAAATAGACATCTGAACTAATATAAAATCCATTGGATAGCCTAATTTATGACCTTAATCCCTTTTATCTAAATTTATAATTATCTTATCTATATTAAACATGAGAAATAGGGGTGGAATTATCTCTTTAAATATTTACAAGAGTGCCACTCATCATTCCCTACAAAATGTCGGCACCTCTCCCACTTCTTAAAAACTCTCATACAACTTAAGTTCACCCAATATTTTCATAATAAACTTACCAAAATCCATACCTTCCAAAGTGAAGCCTCTATTTGGTAATAATGGCTTCCAAGGATTCCTTTTGGCACAAACTAGAAGGAGTTTCCAGATTAAGAGGTAACACGTTCTCTCATGCACCTTTCTTTTATTTTCATTATTCACCACATAAAGTAAATTTATTCCATTGTGGTATAAAAGAAATATTTTTATAAATATTCTAATATTTTTTTAGTAATTTTTTTTCCTAAAATATCACACACCTTTATGTAATGCGAAATGAACATACTGTTTATGTGTACAATGAACCACAACTTCACTAAAATATGATTGTTCATTTTTTCCTTTACTACCTCTCATGGTGGATATTATGATGGAAATATGATTAAATGTTTTATATTTTATATTTAATTTATCTTTAAGTTTATTTATTCCTTTTAAAAGACATATTTTTTTACTTTTCATTTAGTAAAATATGATTATTTCGTTTGAGAAAGTGTGGATTACCGCCCCCTCAAAGCGATGTGATTTGTTCACACACTACATGGAATGAATTAAAGATTATTTTAGTGAAATTATTTGATATATATAATATTATAATGATAATTTAATGATATTATATTCATATTGGTCATTTTCATTCATTCTATTAATATGGATAAAATAGAAATGACAATCATGCATACATACGACATACCATCTTCCTGAACGGTGTATTCCATTTCATCTCTCTAAATTATATATATTATTATAATAAGCATATAATGAATATAAATTACATTTATATAATATTTTTCATTCTAGAATCATGATATTAATAAAAGGATTGAAGATATAAAAAATTAGGAGACATGTCAAGAACAAAGGGGATTTTACCTGAAGTGAAACCTTAACATATGATTGTTTACAAGATAGTAATATATGGTCATAATAAAAACAAATATTTTATTAAATATATTAATTTTTTTCAGAATTAAATTAATGATAAATTTATATTTATTATATAGTGTTCTTGAATGAGTACGGTGATATTTATGACATAATGTAAATGTATTTCAACTCAAATTTGATTTCAATGAGATTCATGCTTTATTAACCACCCACTCCTTCTGTGTGGTGTTTATACTGAACATGGATGTATTGAATGATTATTAAAGTAAAATTTATGTGTATATTAATTTCATTTCAGGTACATTTATTTCATTGAGTTTAATTTTCAAAAGATACCAAATCAGTAAAATAGTTTTGTCTTAATTATCATTCTTGGACACTCATGTTTAATTATGAGCATAAATTAATTTTGAGATGTATATACTTCTATTTTATATGATATATAAATAATATAAATATTTTAATGATATATAAGCTTCATTAAAATTTATTTTCTTACATAGAGAGTATGATCCCAAGTTTCTATGTGATAAGAGTTTATTTAATCAATATCATAGATTTTCATGATTATTTTTGTTTATACTTTCTTTGATGAAATATTATAACCCATATCTCAAGAAAATTAATGAAATTTACTATCCTCTTTTTATGTATGTTATATTAATTTTTTGGTACCATATTTCTACTAATTTTTAAATAATATATTTAAGAAATTATTTTTATGAAAGCAAGATTTTACCTTCTTTTCTATCAGAAGTATGTGTTCCTTAAAAAAAATGTTTTCCAAAAAGTGTTTCCATGAATATTATACTATTATCCAAAATTATTTTAAAGAAATTTTTAACCCATTTTTATTTTAATTTTTTTTAATTAATGTTTATTATATTCATCTAAATTAAAATTTATCTAACATTTTTACCGTGAAAATGGAATGTTCTTTTTACATCGTACGACATGTACGAATTTACCCACCATCATTATTTTCATGAATAAATTGTTAATTTTTTAAAAAATATTTCAAAATAGATTTTATAGGAAATATTTTTATAAAATTTTCAATGTAATTATATATTATTTATGGAAATGATGTTCAATATAATTTTAATAATATTATACAAGTTTTAATGAAATTTGGTTTTCATAAGGTTTTATGGTCAAAATAGAATTTTTTACTATATGAAAGGATGATTACCTCTAGAAATGTTTCCAAAATATACTTTTATGTTTTTTTCCATCTATGAAAAAATTTGTTGATGTAACTCATGACCTTCTATGAAATAATATAAAGGTTTCATTCATATAATTTCTTTAATGGTTTATGTTTTGATGGAATGGTGCTTGAAACTCTCATTTCCCTTCCATGGGTTTTATGATTTTGAAACCTGGATCATTTCAAGGGTTATGATTTCTTGATGTGATTATGAATCCTATCCATTTTCATGGGCTACGTTGTGATGAAATGTTAATGATACCCATTTTATTTCATGTGTTACAATTTGATGTTTATAAAACCTCTCTTTTTTTAGGTTCGTGATATGATGAATGTTTTATTATCTTGTAGAAGACATATGAATGAATTTATTATAAGATGGTTGGGAACTATATCTCCATCAAATTAATTGAGTAATGATACGTTTTATATTAACTCAATGGGTACATGTGTTGTAGCCATATCTTGAAAACAAGAAGGTACAAGCCTTTTAACACAACCCTGAATGTAAGATTGTACACAGGTAGTATCCAAAGACAGAAAAAAAGAAGGTACATAGATTGTATCCCAATTCAAAAAGTAATAGGGTACGTGGGTTGTAGCCTTAGCCCCCCAAAACATGGTAAATGGGTTGTGTCGAAGCCTAAATGTAAAAGGGTACACGTGTTATTATCCATAAAAGTAAGATGGTATATGGGTTGTTAACCCTAGATCGAAGCCGGTACGAAGGTCGTAGCCCAAGTATATCATGTTATTAAGGCCTTGGTTAGTATACTTGAAATAATATATTCAATTATTATGTGTTTTCAGAAATTTAACATTCCTATGTTATGCTTCATGAATTAAACTCTTTATTAGATTATTATCTATGTCATATGAAATTCCAATCTTTATTATGATCAATAATATGAAGTGTATGATCTTCTAATGTTACTCTCAAGTTATACACCATTTAGTTCTGGTTATGCTTACACATTTATTTTATTTACCCTTACTGAGCATCTTAGATCACCCATTTCTTATTTTTCCTTTCCCCACATTATGAAGGATGATTTTAGGTAGAACTAATAATGTTAAATATCTTTATAAGAGATGTTCCATATCTTTGACCAGGGAAGACGATTTTGTTTCCATGTTTCCAAAGAAGCTAAAGTAATACGGTCCTTGGGCACGTATTTATATAATGTATGAAATATTTATATAAAATGATGAAATATCCATATATGTTAATCCTGGGTTGTTATAGACATTCCCCAATAGGTACCAACAGTTTCCCTAAAAGAACATAGTCCCCTCCATGGGGCCCACCCACACGCCCAAAGAGGTTATCACAATAATTAATGTCCCTACATGACAACACTTTTTCATTCGAGTGTTCTTGTATCTAACACACACACATCCTAAAAAACATCCTAGAAGGTCACCCATCCTAATAACTACTCGAGGGAAAACATGCTAGTTGGCACTTGAAAATAAAGGTGCACCATGTTGACATGAGTTATATCATGTAGTCTTTTAACACTTTATCATTCTCGGCTGTTACATGACATGAGGATCAAAAATTGATTATTTTCTATAATATAAGGTTCAATGTTTAAATATTGCTAGATAATTGGATAGGGGAATAATTTTTTGCATTTTTTCCCTTATCATTTTAGTTTAATGCCCAATAAGCATATTCTTAATGTAACTATGTTAAATAATTTTTACTATTTTACTATTTAATTTGGTAAAAATTTAAGCATAAATTATTATAATATATACATTATTCTTAATAAATATACTAAACCATTTTCTGAAATTTAATTCAAAGAATTGGAAAAATGAAATTTAAAATTAATCCTACAAGTACGATGAGATAAATTAATTTTAAACAAAAAATGTTCAAACTTTTACCATGTTTTTATATTGAAATTTAATATGAACATGATTAAAATGAACATAATTTTATTAATTTGTGTATAGTTGAACTAATATTACATCAGACCCAAATAAAAATATTTTTAAACTTTATAAATAAATTAAATTTCATGCATATTTCAATTAGAATTCATGTGTTTTTGTTATTAAATACCACAACATTTTAGAAAAATACTAAAAATTAACACTAACATAATATTTATAGGATGTTTTAAAAAATAGTATATATTTTTTTCAAAAAATATTTCTAAAATATGTAAAAATAAATTTTAAAATTACAACACCAAATGTGAAAATATTTCTTTTTTAATTAATACACTTTTAAGAAAAAAATTGTATCTATTATTATATCATTTCTTATAAACACATACAATTAATGGTAAACATTTTATTTAATATAAATTGTATATATGTTTCATTTCATTTATTTCTTTTAACTGATTTGGTTGATTAATTTTACGTAAAAATTATTTTTACTCATAAAAATAGTTATTTACAAAAATGAAACATTAATGTTCTAATCATTCCTATTTTTATTTATAATTAACTTTTCACCAAAGAATTAAATTTATAAACAATTTTATGAAATATTTTCATATTTTAGTTAATTTTATTCATACTCTCCATTCTGATTGATAAGTGATAATTATCATTTAAAAAATGTTAAAAATTTGGTGTGCATCATTAAAACATAATTTCAGGTGTCTTGAAAAGTAAAATCATTTTTGTGGGTAACAAAATGTGAACTTCATGTTACATGTAAAACAAGATAAAATCATTGTTCCATGTAATGGAAGATAAATTAAATGTTGTGTAAAATATTGATAATACTAAATTTATTTTTAAAAATAAATTATTTCACAAATTATTAGAGAATTACATTCTTCCACATTTATAATAAATTTCCCCCATGAAATTCTACTTGGCCATAAATGTTTTAATAGATGAAAACTCATGCATAGAAACCCACATCATACAAATTTATGATAAAATAACCTATAAAACTCAGTGTTGGAAACCTAATGTTTATATAAATTATGTCATAACTAGATTTCCACATAAGAGAGCATGGATGAGATGTTATGATATAGACATGGAAAAAACATAAATAATTATAGAGTCTGATAAAGATCATTTATCACAAGAAATGGAGAGATCCATAGAATGCTAACTCCAACAAACCCATAAACAAAAGTGGTGTGAAAAGGTAAATTGATTACATAAAACACAATGATAATAAGAATATTTTTCGATATAATAATATCGGGGAATTTTCATGTGAAAATATACTTGATTTTATTGAATTTCATAAGAACAAAATCATAATTTGGTTATTCCTTGATCAATTCACATTTCATATCATACATCAAAAATGAAGATTGATTTTTTAATTCTTGATTCACTAATGGATCACTAGATCCACAATGAATGATAATTCATTCTGTCTATATGTTGTAATCATGAAAATAAAATGGTTATCATGAATTATCCAATATGGATAAATATTCATATACATTTGTCTCAAAATACTCATCCAAAGTTAAAATTAAACTATATCATAAATGGTTACCCTTATGACCATTCTAAAAGGTTAAAATAAAGAAGATGAAAATAAAGGTCACTAATTATTTAAAATTAATCCCCTATATATATGATAATGTGGCTCTTTATTTTCACATAACTAACATATGAATACTTTTATAATGTATTCTATTAAAAAATTTAATAAAAAATATTACCAAAAAAACATATTGAAAACATACATTATTATTCACTTCTTACATTAAACCAAGATTGTGAAATATATTCCATAAATCTAGAAATGTTTTAAACCTCATCAATGATAGAATATACCCCATTATCAACAAATCAATAATCAGTTTAGATGATATAAATATTAACCAATTTACATTATCCACATCAATCGTCTCTTTTTCCAAACTAAATTCTATTTTCTCTTCATTAGAGATATACTAAGGGTTACTCTACCATTATCAAGATACCAAATTACTATTAAATCATGTTTCCAGTTCATAAATAGGACTTAATATATTTTGGAAGAACCATAGTGAAACAATTATAGAGAACATTCATTATATATTTCAGGATTCTTATTTAATAATTATTTAATTCCACTACAAAAACACTTCAATCATCCCAATTCCTTCTCAAAATATTATCTAGGCATCAAAATCTCATTCCTCAACACCTCATTTCATTAACATGTCATTTTTAGTGTCTTTATCATTAACAATAAAATTATTATTCTTATACACATCATGATTTCCTTCATGAGATTTCCCAGTATGAAATTAATTTTCATAATTTACATAATTTATAAAATGAAATCATTTATGTGTTGATAATAATTTTGAGAAACCAATATTCCCATAAATTTATTCAACTAACAATTACCATTTAACTTGGATAATAATGTTGTTTATTCCTTTATTTACACACGTGAATCATCTTCCCATTACTTTCCGATATGTACATGGGTACTTTTTCCAACATTATGAACATATAGAAAATAGAATCTTTATTCTATTTTGGTCTTGATTACAAAAAATCATATCAAAATCTATCTTTATCTTCTTTGGAATGATCAAAAAAATTTAATCTTCATGTTTATAACCATGTTCTAGGATATCTAATTAGTCATAATCATAATAACATTCACTATATTCATCATTATATTTAGAATCCCATTAGAATTTTTTGTCACATTCAATGTTGACCCTATTTATTATGGCTTTATTCATTTACATGATACCAAAAATCATTGTGTGGGTATAAATATTAATACAGGAAAACCACGTAATCATGAAAAATCACTTATTTATGTCTAAGTCATGTAACATTGTTTTCAATCTATTGTGCCTTAGATTTATCCTATGCATTCATTTTCATTATCGATTTAAATCCATAGTGATGGTTTGAAAAGAGTTTGTGAAATTCCAAAGCATTTTCAATAGGGGTGTCAGACTAGGTGTCCAACATGGCCTATTGTCTCGCACTATGTGATGATCGTGTTTAGCTCAATGGCCTCTTCTTGGAGTTATTACCCTTATATACAATTGTACCGTATACATATCCACTTTTAGTTACTAGAAATGGATATAATTGATTGTAAACCACTTTATATCTCATTTACTAAAATTCTAGGACAATTTCCAATATTTGACTCATCCTTATTTACATCCATAGAGAAATCCCAAGACATACCATTAGAAATATTTCTAGGGATATCACTATGGTTTACTCATTATATTTTTAAATGGATAAAATTTTAAAATGATAACATCTATATAATTCTTGGATTCTCATACATCGACATTACATATTTTAAATGAACATTCAATACATTACACAAACACACACTGGTGGATTATAATAGTGTAGTTTCTTTGGATACTGGGTACACAATCTTCTAATATTGCTAAAGAACATTAATGATTCCCAAAAATATCTTCCAATTTGATACTCTTTATTGAATTACCCAACATAAAACCATTCTTCATAACCAGGAAATGTGAAACATAATAAAGGTGATCTCAGATTCCCACTAAGAGAAGAAAAAGGGAAATACATAAATGTAACCTGAGAATAAGGGTATGATAATGTGAGAATAAATTATGAAAACCATAGCCCACATATAATAGATCATAAATATGATTCATGGAAGAAGTCATCACCATTAATACGATATAAATCAAATGGACAAAATAGAACATGAGTCATGAGATAATAACATTGTCTTATGAAATAGAATAGTAGAATACCCATATGAATGAAAATTTAATTCAACATTAGTCAATACATATTGCAAAAACTTATCAGGTTACTTGATGGTTTGATACCCCCATACCTAATGGAATCCCTTCTATCATAGTGTAATGGGTTCAATCCCCAAACCCATATAGTGTTGTACCCCTCGTATCCCCTCGTGGTTTAATTTTCATGATCACAATCACTTTCTTATTTATCTAACATTGTTTTAAGTGTTTTTGTTTTATAGGCAAAAGATTGCCAAGGAAATGGGCCATGAAGCACATCAAGTGGACTGAAATTCAGTCCACCGGCCAACCGGTGTGATAGCACCGGCCAGCCGGTGGACCTGGCAGAGGAATTGCCCACTGCCAGGCTCCACCGGTCAGCCAGTGGCTTGACCACCGGCCAGCCGGTGGCATCCAGTCAAACAGTGGTAGCTACTGTCTGCCCACCGGCCAGCCGGTGGCTCTGGCACCGGTCAGCCGGTGGTGCCTGGATAAGAAGAATCAGCTACTGCCAAGCCACCGGTCAACCGGTGGAGCCAAGACTCGAAATCTCCCAAATTCCTCAAGCACCGGCCAGCCGGTGGGACTGTACTGGCCAGCCGGTGGAGCCAGTCAAACTAGCCGTTGCAGTTTGACCAGGCTGGCCCACTTGGCTCCCAACGGCTCTTTAAGCCTCTCCAACGGCTCCAAAGACTCCCAAAGGGTTCCATGCCTATAAATAAAGGCCAAGGAAGCCCCGGACACTAACCGGAACCATACAGAAGCCCACAGACACCTTGTTGATCATTTGGCGTACCTCCGGCGCATTCCTCCAAGGGAACCCCAATAGCTCCAACTCAATTCCACATCCAAGGAGCTCCACCAAAGAAGCTTGGGAGCGCCCTCCATCAACTCCAATCAATCATCTGGCACCCAAGGCTTCTCCAAATATGGTTTTTCATTGTTTTATTTATTTTGAGCATCAAATTGAGTTTGTGCCTACAAACTCCCATTTCTCTCATCCTCCATTCTTTTGGGTTTTCACATCACCTTTAAGGTGTGAAGAGGTTGGCAAGCCTTTCCTTTAAAAGGCTTGAGACATAGGTGAGCTAGCCTTCACCTGTAAGAAGGCTAGTGGGTTCTTGCATAACCATATAAAAGCAATCTATAATAGGTTCTAGACTACCTGTAAAGTCTAGTGGGTTT
Organism: Viscum album; assembly: GCA_963277665.1. Lineage (NCBI taxonomy): Eukaryota > Viridiplantae > Streptophyta > Magnoliopsida > Santalales > Viscaceae > Viscum > Viscum album. The sequence continues at coordinate 1,528,198,116 of OY728131.1, read as the reverse complement.
CTTGCTAAAACCATTGAAAAGCAAGCGGTAGAATCTCTCAACGGTTGAGTTGGGAGCGGAGACGTAGGCCGGGTTTTTGGCCGAACTCCGTTAACAATTTCTTGTGTGATTGCCTCTTTTATTTTCCGCTGCATTCTTTTACTTTGATTTTAATTTGTTAATCATTTTTAAAAGGCAATTCACCCCCCCTCTTGCCATCCTTCCCGTTTTTCTCCGCCCAACAATTGGTATCAAAGGGAAAATTTGAGTAATACCCTAACCGGTTTCAAATTTAAGATCCTTTTTGATGGCTTCTACCGCTTCTTCTTCTCCAACCCTCGAAGGTCATTCATTGGGTCGTGCTCCATTGTTTGATGGAACCGACTATTCTTTTTGGAAAAAACGCATGTCAACTTTTCTTAAAAGCATTAGCTATCCTATTTTTAGAATTGTTGTGCATGGTTTTACGCTCTCTTCTCCCGATGAGTCTAAATGGACCCCCGCCGACATTGCAAATTTCGAGCTTGATGGCAATGCCATGAATGCTCTTCATTGTGGCTTAGACCGTAATATATTTAATTGTATTTCTTCTTGCACTACCTCTTATGATATTTGGAAATATTTAGAGCTAACCCATGAAGGTACTATCATGGCTCAAAAGCAAGAACCCGCTCAAAAGCAAGAACCCGATGCAAAATCCGTACCCTCTTGCCCACTTCACAAGAAAAGGGCCAAGAAGAAGAAAAAGAAGAAGGCTTCAAAGGCATCTTGGAGTGATAGCTCCTCCTTCTCCTCCTTCTCCTCAAGCGACCAAGGTAAAAAATGCCTAATGGCAAAACATGAGGTATCATCTTCCGACTCTTCTTCCTCATCATCCTCTAGTTCCTATAATTCTTTTAATCATTTATCATATGAAGAACTCCAACATGCTAGAGACCAATTAGAAAATGGTTTTCATGAACTTTCTTCTAAATTTGTTTCTTTGAAAAAGAATTTCAAAAAACATTCCTCCGAAAAAGAACAACTTCTCAAAGAGAAGGAGGAACTCTCCCTAAAAATCCAAAATTTCCCCAATGTTGATTCTTTGGAATCAACCATTAAGGACCTTAGGGAATCCCTAGCCAAATTCACCCAAGGGGAACAAAATCTTTCAAAATTGATTGGTTCCCAACGAATTTCTAGAACCACACATGGACTTGGCTTCACCAACCAAGCTTCCTCCTCCCATGCTCCAACTGTTTTTGTAAGGGGGAGCTCTAGTTTTAAATTTTGTAATTATTGTAAGAAACCTGGGCACCTCATTTATGAGTGTGATTGCAAAAATGCCTGGTACGGTCAACCCAAATCTATTTTTTATTCGGACGAGTTTTATAGGAGAAGACCCGCCATGAACCAAATTTGGATTGAAAAATCCATTTTGGCGAGTCTCTCCGGGCCAAAAATAGTTTCGTTTCCCCGATGATCTTTTTTTTATTTAGGGGGAGAAATTTTCTTAAATTCAAAAATCTCTTTCGATTCATTTTTCAATTTAAATTCATTTATTCAAAACTCTTAATTTCAAAAATTTCATTTGGTTTCAAATTTCAAATTTCAATTGGTTTTTGATTCAAAACTTTCAATTCAAACTGTTATTCAAATTTTCATTTCAATTTCAAAAATCTCAATTGATTTTTCAATTCTCATATCTAGTTTTTCAAACCCTTTCCCTCAATCAAATTTTTATGCCCCACGCTATTTTGATAATCACAAAGGGGGAGAAATTTCTTGATTGATTGGGGGAGAGTATTTTCTATCATGCTTTGATTTATTTTCAAATTATCCTTTAAGAATGTCTTTAATTTCAGTATTTTACTTTGATTGTTTCGGTGATTGTGATCATCAAAATAGGGGGAGATTGTTGTACCTCTCGTATCCCCTCGTGGTTTAATTTTCATGATCACAATCACTTTCTTATTTATCTAACATTGTTTTAAGTGTTTTTGTTTTGTAGGAAAAATATTGCCAAGGAAATGGGCCATGAAGCACATCAAGTGGACTGAAATTCAGTCCACCGGCCAACCGGTGTGATAGCACCGGCCAGCCGGTGGACCTGGCAGAGGCATTGCCCACTGCCAGGCTCCACCGGTCAGCCAGTGGCTTGACCACCGGCCAGCCGGTGGCATCCAGTCAAACAGTGGAAGCTACTGTCTGCCCACCGGCCAGCCGGTGGTGCCTGGATAAGAAGAATCAGCTACTGCCAAGCCACCGGCCAACCGGTGGCCCATCCACCGGTCAGCCGGTGGAGCCAAGACTCGAAATCTCCCAAATTCCTCAAGCACCGGCCAGCCGGTGGGACTGTACCGGCCAGCCGGTGGAGCCAGTCAAACTAGCCGTTGCAGTTTGACCAGGTTGGCCCACTTGGCTCCCAACGGCTCTTTAAGCCTCTCCAACGGCTCCGAAGACTCCCCAAGGGTTCCATGCCTATAAATAAAGGCCAAGGAAGCCCTAGACACTAACCGGAACTATACGGAAGCCCACGGACACCTTGTTGATCATTTGGCGTACCTCCGACGCATTCCTCCAAGGGAACCCCAATAGCTCCAACACAATTCCACATCCAAGGAGCTCCACCAAAGAAGCTTGGGAGCGCCCTCCATCAACTCCAATCAATCCTCCGGCACCCAAGGCTTCTCCAAATACGGTTTTTCATTGTTTTAATTATTTTGAGCATCAAATTGAGTTTGTGCCTACAAACTCCCATTTCTCTCATCCTCCATTCTTTTGGGTTTTCACATCACCTTTAAGGTGTGAAGAGGTTGGCAAGCCTTTCCTTTAAAAGGCTTGAGACATAGGTGAGCTAGCCTTCACCTGTAAGAAGGCTAGTGGGTTCTTGAATAACCATATAAAAGAAAGCTGTAATAGGTTCTAGACTACCTGTAAAGTCTAGTGGGTTTCATGCTAAAACCATTGAAAAGCAAGCGGTAGAATCTATGAACGGTTGAGTTGGGAGCGGAGACGTAGGCCGGGTTTTTGGCCGAACTCCGTTAACAATTTCTTGTGTGATTGCCTCTTTTATTTTCCGCTGAATTCTTTTACTTTGATTTTAATTTGTTAATCATTTTTTAAAAGGCAATTCACCCCCCCTCTTGCCATCCTTCCCGTTTTTCTCCGCCCAACATATAGTAGTAACTGTTAACTCCCATCACAATGATAATAGACAAATCCATTAACTGAACTCAGTTTACTATGTGTTATAGTCCTATATATCACAAGAGATATAAATATTTACCAAACATATTAGAGGAATATATAGCTGCAACTCAACAGATAAAAATAATCATTATAATGTGTGATATAAAAACATATAACATTTATCTTAGAATAACACATGAAATGTAATAGTTTTTAAATACATTTTTTCATATCATATCATGTGGAAATGATGAAAATATTCACAATCATTTTTATATTTCTACATAGCATAACCCAAGGGAGATGAATTAGGATTCATAATAAATTTATAATGGTATAACCTATGGAAGAGAAACTATTTTTTTAGAAAAACCATTAATTATAAACCATTTAGGGGAAAAATATAAATGTTATCATTGTATCATATCCAAGGAATATAATATGTTATATCATTAGATCTTATCTTATATAGAGAATTATTTTTCAATGATTAGCCACCATGAACATTTGTTGATAAAAATAAATTTTCATTCAAAATCATTTTATCAAAAATAAAATTATATTTTCAATCAATCTCTTTGAATATAATCCTTACAAATAGTTAAATTAATATCTAAAAATCATTTCAAACTTTTTTTAAGGACCGTTTTCATTTCCTCTTCTAATTTTTTTTATAACATAAAACACATTCCAATTCCATTTTCACATTAAAATACATTATTTAAAATATAAAAATTTAACAAATATTATGAATAAATTTTATTTGAGGATAAATTTGGGAACTTATAATTGAATATTGAAATAGTTTATTTGTCCTGATATCAATAAATATTGATCATGTCATGCATGTAAAAAACAAAGCCTCTTTTAACATTTTTTATAAAATCCAAACTCCTATTGTTTCAAAAATGACATCAACATTATTTTAAAAAAAATTATAAAAAGGAAATAAATGGAAAAATTTTATCTAAAACATCATTTTTATGATGTTTAAATTTTCATAAACTCTTTTAGAAAACATTTTTTTTGGAAGGAAAATGCATTTTAAACATGAAGAGAGAAATAAAAAAATTTCTTAAAATACATTTCTCAATTATTTTATCTGAAAAATATTGAAAATGTTAATATTACATGAAAATATCATGACAACCCATTGTATAAGAAAATTAATTAGTTTTATGAGATATTTATCATAAGAAATTTTTAAAAAAATAGTACTGCTAAACGATGAGGTTGTAACGTAAAGTCATTTCCTCTTCGATAATTGTGAAACATAATCCCCATGAAAGAATAAAATAAAATAGAAATTAATAAATAATGAAGGTAAATAGATCAATTCTATTATATTAAAACGTGGTTCTGTATATTGTTCTAGAAGTAATATAGATGGATATCATACGTACATCTCAAAGAAGGGAAATTGAAAAAAACTCATTAATTGTTTCAATATTTTAAACCATTAAACCAATGAAAGCTTGATCATAAAAAATATTTTTAAATTAAAAATTTATGAAAAACACCATTTAATACATTCATTTTCATTATTTTCACCACAAAATTACCACATGGTAAAATGGAAATTGTCTCATAGAAAATATATGTTAGATAGAAATCCATTAATGTAATTCTAGAATTCCTTAAAAAATGTTCCATCCTTATATGTAAAAAATATATGTTTATTATACATATATTATATATCCATAAATATTTAAATAATAAAATATATGATTCACTAATGACCTTTTATTGCCCATTTATTAACAATTCAATGTTAATGTAATTTTTCGTGTAATAATAACTTCATTTTTCATATATATTTTTTAATATTTTAGTTACTTATACATTAATCATTGTTCAATTTCATCCATAATTATGATATTAAATAATTGTCATATTTATACATAAATTATACTATTATTACTTATCTTTAAATTTTTTTGAGAACTGATGTAAGTTATGATTAGCGAGATAATATGTCGTACATACGCATGAATAATGTTTCCATTATTGAATGATCATAGTTGAAATTAGGTAATGTTATGAACTAGATCCAGTAACCATAAAAACAAAATCCCGACCTAGTCCTCAGAATGTTCTGAAGGGCATCCCTGATCCCTACCGGATGTAACAGTTTCCCAGGTATCATAAATAAAAGTTGGGAATGATTTACCCAAATTTATAAATATTAAACAACAATCAAATTTTAAAAAATGAATATGAATTTTTCAAATGAAACCATCCATTAAAAATTAATAACTATAATACATATGTTTATACAATGTCCAAAGATTATCACAAAAAAATAAATACAAAAAGAACATCCCCAGAACCACCTCATGGAATGGAGGTATCTCCCTCAGTCCATCTCCATGAAACCGCACCAAGAAGTTCATCTAGAGAATCGAACCACCGGTTCTAAAAGAGTTACCCAAACCTAAAACAATAATTTCCAAGTATACTTACACAAAAAGTTGTAAATAATATGTGAGACTATGTCCAGTAGGATTCCACCCAAAGAGAAACCATGTGATAAACATTATATGAAAAAAATCATGCATGTTTTTTTAACAAGAAATGCTAGTAATAATTTCATAAAAGGATGAAACCTAAAATAAATACAATTTATAAGGGTGAAAAATTAATTATAAAATAATTTAAATGAAAATGTACATTCAACTAAATTTTCTAGATAGACACACTAAATATAGATAATGAGTATCATATAATAATTTTTCATTAGTCACGAGAACACCCCTTGGCAGTAGCTTGTTGTGGGACCTTAGGATATCACATCTCAGTGTAAAAGGTTCCATAGAAAATATTCATCATGTGAACAAGACATTAGGAGGGGAAAACCAAAATCACAAATTGTCTCTAATCATCATCATAGATTCATTAAACAAGAAAAAAACAAACTAGATCACTAGCATACATGACATAGTCTACCAACCTTGATACCAGGGTTTCCCTCATTATTCTCAAAAAAGAAAAACATGTTATCAATAAAATTTTCACATAAAAATACCATTTTTGGAACATAAAAACACTAAATAGTACCCACACATACTTTTCAACCTTCGAGAAATTCAATAAACCATTAAAAAAATTTATATAGCCATTTCAAGAAACAAAACAAGGTTTTTCATATAAAACTCATTCAAAATTACTCTATTAAGACCAATAGCATACCGAAACCATGCCAAAATAGAAATGTAACCCCTATCGACCCTTAACCAATCAAATATACGATTCATAAAATTAACATAAATGATAGAACATGGATTTCACCTGAAAATCACTCATTTTCACACAAAAATGATAATTTGAAATCAACCTATTAATGAATGTTACACAAAATGGTTTTCATGCCAAACACAGTGGATGGTAAACCTGAATAATAAGTCAATAAAGGAAGAAAAATTCATCGAATAATGTCTACTCATGGAATCAATTACTGTATACAGTGAAGACCCAAAATATTTGTGCGAAACTACCACCGCACCACTACCTCACCACAAGGGAGTGAAAATGAAACCTGATCCACTATACGGAACAAAGTAACTCAAAATAAAACTCTAGGTATGAATACCTAGATTATGGAGATGTGTAATTTCATAAAATATGGAAGAAACCCTATGATGAATGAGTGAAACAAAAGATGGAATGACTATATGTTCCTTGAAGTTACACCACCCAAAACCCCTAAAAATTGAATTCCAATACAGTTTGATGGAGCATGAGATACTCCCATGTTTGTATGGAATGGATGGGGGAAGCAATGGGCAATCTAAGGTTAATCCTATATGGGAAAACTTGAAAAAAAGCATTTTTTTGGCCCTGTATACCTATGACGGTTTTTCAGTGTGGTTTAGTAAACCGAGTGGCCGGTTTTGTCCACCCAAATCATTAACATTTTCATCCAAATTAACATAAGACTTAAGGGGAACATAGGGGGAAATATTGGAAAAGTATAAATGATAAATAATTCCCAAAAATTTTAAACCTATCACACCTTCCTCCCAAGAAAATGACCAAAAAATCTACTTAAACTAGAATGATGTAAAAGATAAAAACTCGTGGGTGATGATTCTCCCCGGCATAACTCTTTCCGTCCATGGAAAGCCACAACAAAGAGAGATACAGAACCAAAAGTAATACAATTTCCAAATTCAAAGGTGGGATCGTAATGAAAAACAAATAGAAGATTAACAAGGACACTACCTGTTTGAAAAATGGTCTATATGCTAACCCGAGAGGCCAAGATGAACTCCAATGTTAAGGTTCACCCGTCCCCAAAATCCAAAACACCTCTCTTTTATCAAAAAATGGAAAAGATACTATCACTAAGAAAAACTTTCACCACTTTCTAGAAAATGGAATTCATAATTGAACTATATACCAAGACATAACACCTTAAAAACTACCATACAATACTCAAGAAATTTTTCTGAAACAATTAATGCATTCAAACAAGGTCACAAAATTCTTACTTAAAAAAATTGTTGGGCACTCTCCAATCCCAATTTTAGCCACAGAAGAATGTTAATGGTTAGATCGATCTGAATGAGACCACCTACTATCAAGGCAATAGCAAGGTCAAAACTGAGTTATTGATACGAGGATACCCGAGTGGAACCCCCACCATAAGAGACAACTTAATTATACCAAGATAGAACCGAGACACAAATAGGGGGAGGCCCAAATGGACTCCCCACCACAAGGGGTATAATGACATTATAATTATTCCAAAATAACATAGATGAGTCCCAAGGTGGGTCTCCCCACCATAGGTGCTAACCAATTTAGTCCACTAACACGTGACAAAAAAAGAAACCCAACATGATATAACATGGGTGCTCCCAACACAATTTATTCCTCCACTACAAGAGGCATGATCACCAAAACTCTAAACTATAAAATTCACTATGCATTTCACCACTCCCATGATGATTACCATACTTAGATGATTACAACCCAAACCGAGATCGAAAATAGCGTAAAAGGTTATTCATACATGGATAACCATACAAAAAGATTCACCCATAGGGGTTCGAGCACTGGGGTTTGAGAAAACTAAATCACCCCATCACCTTATAACCAAGGAGGGACCCTTCTACTGAATCAGATCAAACCCTTTGAAATAGGGTCCCCACATTCCCTTTCACCACATGTAACCACTTGAAATGAAACCACCACAAAGTATTCCCAGAACATTTCCCATAAAATACCACTAAGTAATAATTCTAACTAAATTACTGACAGAACAGAAACCAAAAACATCATCCAAAAAAAGAAAATATTTCTAACTAAAAACACCCCACACCAACATTAACAAAACACACGAAGACTCAAATGGTGTCTATTGGTCACCGAACACTCCATCTTTTCTTTAAAATCACTTCCAAAAATAAAACTAGGAGAGAGGAATACACATTCACCAATGGTATCCCACTGAGTCTCTCACAAGAAATGTTCTTCCACCAAACTAGGCACCCATTCACATACTATAGATATCATATTCATGTGAAAACTCTAAAAATTACAAAGGGTATAATATAATGTCTTTCTATTTTTCAAAACAGCAATGAACACACTCCTACTCTTCTCAGAACCACTTTTCAAAAAGTCAAACCCATTCCAAATATCAATAAACTACGGTTCCAAAAATCACTGACCCTTCGAATACAATTTGCTTTCAAACTAAAAAACATTTTCAATAAGAATGAATCATCCAAACCCACCTTTATTATAAAACCTTACACGTCAATTTCAAAACATTTCATTCCACTCAAAATAGCATTTTTAAACCCACATAAAAATAATCATTGATTTTTAAGCCATATATTTTTTGAATCCACAAGTTCTGGTTATGAACATAAAATTTCATCTTACATAAAGACAATTTCACAAAAAATAATCCTTTCCAAAACCTCGTTAAAAAATTCTCTGAAAACCCATTTTCAATCCATTTGAAAATCAAACCATTTCAACATTAAAATCCCATTTTAAAAAAATTTATAAAACCATATTTAACATAAATTACAATTTTCCCATAATTAATTTAAATAAACCACAAATTTAAATTATGAAAATTCGATCTCGATAAACTATACCCTATCCGATCAAAAACATTTTCATTTTAATTTCTATTTTTAAAAAAGATTAAACAAGATTTTTCAAAATGATTTTCCCAGACCTATAATGATGCTAAATGAATTAGGGGGAAACTAGTGGTGATGGTTCACTTAGAAATATGATTGGCGGCCATACACTAGTCACACCCCTGTCAGTAATAGTGTTTTAGGACAACATCCCCAGCTCCCCATGGCTTCCCTATGCCTGTGATATCATTGAGACCATTGGCCTAACATCTATTTCATTTCACAAATTATGAAGAACCACAAGGAATAAAATACATAGATTAATCCTGACATCCCCTAGTAACTCAAGTCCCTCGATGAGGTGTTCTTTCTAGGAACATTACTCATAACTAGAACATAGAGTTCAAAAAATCGTATCTCCAATATACCTATACTCATTCTAAATAAACATGACCTAATAGAGCGATACATCTTTGATACCATTTTTTCACACACCAGATCTGGTCAAAATCAAAACTGGATCCCAAGTCGGTCCATGTCAAGGCCCGAAGGGTGTTCCCAATCCTCACAGACTGTAAAAAGTTCCTATGTATCATAAATAAACTTTGGGAATGATTTATCCAAATTTAAAAAAATAAATCAACAAACATATTATTATAAAATGAATCTGATTTTTTCAGACCAAAAAATACTTTAAAAAATTCAGAATGGAAATAAATAGGTTTATACAAATCCCAAAAACTAACACAATGGAAGAAAGCCAAAAATAACATACCAAGAACCTCCTCATGACCAGCGGTAATTTCCCTCAAGCCACCACCATGACATTGGACCAAGAAGGACTGTTAGCATCCCCTACCACCAGTTCTAAAATAATTACCCAAACCATCAAAAAACATTACCTAGTATACTTATACCCAACAGTGTATGTAGAATGTGATCCAAATCATAGTATAATTCCACCAAAAGAGATTCCATGTGTTAAAAATTCTATAAATAAAGCATGCATGTTTTTATAAACAAGAAATGCCAATAATAAATTTAAAAGGATGAAACTTCAAATGAATACAGTTTTTAAGAGAGCTACATTTAGGAAAAAATACATTTAAAGGATATGTACATGTTACTGAATTTTTTTCCAAACACACCATATACTAATGGTGAGTATCATATAGTCATTGAGAACTAGTTACAGTGTTGAACCCTCTGGGAATTGAGTTGATTAATTATATTTTGATAATCCCAACTATATTTTATTTATATCTTATTTATGTTTGATACATCTCAAATATGCTTTATTATATGTTGTTACATTCAATTATTCTTAATATAAGTCTTTTGGATATATATACTCTCACCTAACACATTCTGCCAATAGAATGCTTAAACAGGTTATAGCTACTGATACAGAACAGTAGCTACGGTTATGACTTAGAGCTACCGATATCAAATAGAGCTACCGATACGGAGTTCACCGATACATCAAGTTCATCGGTACTCAAAGTTCACCACAACATCAAAGTCTACCTATACGTTACAACAAGTCTACCGATAGAGTTACAATTACAAGCTCACCGGTACTCAAGTCTACAGCTACATCGAAGTCGACAGCTACCGATACAGAGCTACTGATATGATGAAGTCCATCGATATGCAAAGTCTACCGATACATCAAGGAAGATACCGATAGGGACTTAACGCTACCGATACAAGGCAGAGCCACAACTACCGTTACAAGTCCACCGCTATTGATGTGATCAAGTCTACAGTTGCAGTTACCGATACAAAGTCTACCGTTACAAATGAAGTCTATCGATACAGACACCTACCGTAACAATAGTCTACCGTTATCCAGAGCTACTATTCCAGAGACAGAACCTGACACTGCTTTAATTTCTTTATCTTTATTTAATCTAACCAATGGTCATATTAGAAATATTTTAATGCTCTGTCATTTATTTAATGAAGGTTGTTGTATGTCAGGGAACTGTACCTCGTACCTGCAAAAAGTAAATCATCTTTTTACAGATCCCGTGCTTTAAATAAAGGAAGGATGCGCTACTACAAATAGAGGATGAATAGACGAATACATAGAGACATGCATACCACGAGGTTTGCTAGAAGAACAACTGAGCGTGAATGCAAAGAAACGACTGAACATACACGATGAACTCATTCATTACTGCATACCAGTGAAGAGCTGAGAACGGGAACATAATAGAAGAGCTTCATCGATTGTCTCTACACCTGGAAGTCAAGGAAACAGACGATACTCTGTTTTCCTGACAAAAACCAGAAGAGGACTCAGAACGAATTCTGATCAATCAAAGGAGTCCTGAACTGCACGATAATCACTAGAGCCATTTCCAAACTCTAAATATTTTCTCTGTGATTTATCTTTTCACATATTGAGAAGTGTGTGTTATCTGCTATATTTAACACACACATTGTCTCCTGTTCTTTAACTAGAGGATTTGGAAATCCTCACTCAACACTCTTACATCTTTTATTTCCCACTGGGATAATGGTAGAGGTCGTGTGACCTGGACAACTGGTTGCTGTTATTTTTGTTTCCCACGGATAACAGTGGTGGAGGTTGTGTGACATAGACAGTTGTATACTTTTGTTTATCCCTGATCCAGGGTGTGGATCACTTTTATATAATGTTTTGAGAGGACTAAGTCTCAGCTTGAGACTGATCCTCTTGGTTAAATCTGTTGTGCTTATTTATATTCAAAGTTCTTTTTTATTCCGATACTAATTACTTAAAACCCAAAACTATTTTAAAGTCACATTGATAATTAAACTCGCAAGTGTTCTTATTAGTTGTAAATCAGTAAGTTAGTATCAAAAGATAATCAACTATTCTGATTTTATTAGCAGGGAAATAATCAATCCCTTGAGAACCTAAACAAACCTTTACTTTGGTATAAATTCACAACAGTTTAATTTTGTATTTTAATTGGGGGATTTTAAGACAAAGTTTTTAAACTGAAATTTTAATTGGAACTCAATTCACCCCCTCTTGAGTGTCCACTCCGACCAACATTTGGTATCATAGGAGTTTAAAATATTTTGTACTCTGTTTTTCAACTATGATTTTAGTTGTATTTTAATGTTCCTAAAATTTCTGTTATCTCTGAATTTTTATCTCTTTAAAATATTTTCTTTATGTAAGATATCATGGATAACAGACTTGAAGGTGTTGCTACCAATAAACCACCCTTTTTCAATGGCACTAACTATGCTCAGTGGAAAATCAAGATGAAAATTCATTTAGAGAGCATGGGTTTTGATATTTGGACTGCTATAGAATCAGAATATAAAATACCAACTACTGTTAGATCTACTTGGAATGAAGCTACTAAGATAGCCTACAATAATAATTGTAAATTCATGAGTTCTATGTACTGTGCTTTAGGAGATGAGGAATTTAATTGAATATCTGCTTGTAAAACTGCTTATAAAATTTGGGATACCTTAGCTGTTTCTCATGAAGGAACAACTAATGTTAAGGAAATGAGATTGAACACTTATACTATTAAGTATGATAATTTTACGATGATTCCTGATGAAACCATTTCTGACATGTATCTCAGGTTCAACGAAATTGTCAACACAATGATCTCTCTAGGAAAGGATGTTCCATCAAAGGAACAAATTATGAGAATTATGAGATGTCTACCTGAATGATGGAGAGGAACTTCTTTCTCAATTAGAGAATCGTGTGATATTGGTGAACTGTCAGTCAAAGAATTAATTGGAAATTTGATGATGTATGATGAAGAACTCAATGTGAACAAATAAGAAGAAGATGAACCAAGAAGGAAGTCTGTTGCATTTAAGACTTCAACATCAACGAACAAGGATAAGGAGAATCTTCAAGCTATAAATTAAAGTTCAAGATTTGGAGATAGTGAATGTGCTTCTGACAGTGATGCTGAGATGGCTCACATTTCCAGAAGGTTTAAGAAGTTCTATAGGAAGAAGATGTTTTTCAGAAAATCAAATTATAAAGGTAAGTATGATAACAAGGGACATTGGAAAAAGGATTGGATGAAATCTGACAAAATAGATGAGGTTGTCTGCTATGAGTGCAGAAGAAAAGGACATATAAAAGAGGACTGTCCAAAGCTGAAGTACAATAAGAAATATGATTACAAGGACAGTAAGTAGAAAAAGGCTATGAAGGCTACTTTGAGTGCTTCTGAGGATTTCTCCAGTGAATCTGAAGTTTCTGAAACCGAACTCAAAAATAAGGCAAATATGTGTTTTATTACAAGCACATCTGAGGTAACAACTAAAACTCCTACTTTAAATTCATATTATTCTGGAGATGATTCTGACTCAGAAAACATGTCAAAATCGGAACTGTTTGAACATTGCGATATGTTAGAAGAAACCTGTAATTAGCTGAAAGACAAATACAAATGTTTAAATAAACAGTATGCTTTAACTGTTAAACATAAATCTGGTCTTGATATTGAAATGGAAAAGAATGATCAGTTGCTTAAAGAATACACTTAACTGAAATTATCTAATGAGCAACTTAAGAAAGTCTTAGAAAAACTTACAAATGGTAAAGATACTCTTACTGAGATGCTAGGTAAGAAAATAGATCCTAGATACACTACTGGTATAGGATGCCAACCTGGACAAAGGAAAATTACCAAAACTAAATTCATTCATAAATCTGGACAGAATGTAGCTAGTTCTGAAACTTCATATGCTTCAATTAGTTATATTCATAGTTATGTATCTAATAAGGTTTATCTTTCAAAATCTGTTGACTCTATAAATCTTATGATACCCATTAGAAAAATTTGGGTACCTAAAGTTTTATTGGCTAACCTGTCTATACCCAAGATGATCTGGGTACCAAAATCATTTCCTATCTAAATATGTTTTGTAGGGAACCTACTTAATGAGCTCCTGTAGAAAGACTTGGTATTTGGACAGTGGATGTTCAATACATGTGTCAGGAGACTTCTCATGCTTCAAGAGTCTAGTGAAAGTTGATGGAGTCTTTTTTCACTTTTGGTGATAACTCTAAAGGGAAAATCATTGGCTTAGGCCAGATTCGTAATACTGACTCAGTATTAATTTCTAAATATTTATTTGTTGATGGACATAAATACAATTTGTTAATTATTTCTCAGTTATGTGATGATGGTTTTTATGAAAAATTTAAAAACGATACTTGAAATGTTTTTAATTCTAAAAATGCTTTAGTGTTTTCCACTTTATGAAATGAAAATGTTCATGCTGTTGATTTAAATTCTTTAGCTACGAAAAATATTACTTGTTTAAATGATTTTCATAAAGAGTCGTTGCTTTGACACAGAAGATTAGGACACTGTAATGTACATTCACTTAGAACAATTGCTAGGAAGAACTTAGTTAGAGACCTACCCAAACTTGAACATCCAGCAGACAATGTTTTTAATCCCTGTAAAAAGGGAACACAATATAAAAATTCTTTTAAATAAAATAAAGAAGTTTCAAATTATCAACCTCTTGAGTTGGTTAACAAGGATTTATTTGGACCTTCTAGAGTTTCTAGTTTAAATGGGAAGCACTATGTCTATGTCTAAGTAGATGACTTTTCTAGATATACTTGGGTATATTTTATAGCTCAAAAAAGTGAATCTTGGTCATGCTTTGTAAAATACTCCAAATATGTAGAGAACCTTAGTGGACTTAAAATTAAAACCCTGAGAAGTGATCATGGTCGTGAGTTTGAAAATCATGAGTTTGAATCTTACTGCTCACACAGTGGCTATAGTCACAATTTCTCTGCCCCTAGGACACCCCAACAGAATGGTGTAGTAGAAAGGAGAAATAGAACCCTTCAAGAAATTGCTAGTACTATGCTTAATGAGTATGACCTACATGTTTAATTTTGGGCTGAAGTTGTAAATACAACTTTTAATGTTATCAATAGAGTCTTGATCAGACCTGTTCATTAAAGGACCCTTTATGAGTTGTGGAACCGTAAGAAACCCAAGGTTAACTACTTCAGAGTTTTTGGTTTCAAAGTCTTTATTCTTAATACTAAAGACAATCTTCACAAGTTTTCACCAAAGTGTGATGATGGAATTTTCCTAGGATACTCTATAACTAGTAAAGCCTATAGAGTTTTCAATAAGAGAACCAAATGTGTGGAAGAATCTGTTCACATCAAATTTGATGAAACAGATCCACATGAGCCTAAGACTTCTTTTGAAAATCTTGACGTTGATCTATCTGTTTTGAACCTTAATGATAAGGACAGTGGACCTGTAGTAAAAAAATCCAGTTCTGGAAATTTTCCAGAACCTACTTCTGTTGATTCCCAACCTATTGATGAACCTGAAATTTCTAGTACTACCTTTACTCGATCAACTAGAATTCTAAAGAATTTTCCTTTAGATGCTGTTGTAGGAAATCTTGATAGAGGGAAACAGACTATAGCTTCTCTTAGAAATTAGGTTGAACATCAAGCCTTCTTGTCACAACTTGAACCTAAAAACATTGATGATGCTATTAATGATGAATTTTGGGTAATGGCTATGCAAGAAGAACTAAATCAATTTGAATGAAACAATGTCTAGAAATTAGTGGAAAGACTTATGGAAGCTTTAACCATATGCACAAAATGGTTCTTTAGAAACAAAGTTGATGAATCTGGTAACATCATTAGAAACAAAGCTAGGCTAGTTGCACAAGGTTAAAATCAAGAAGAAGGAATTGACTATGAGGAAACCTTTCCACCTGTAGCTAGATTAGAGGCAATTAGGATCTTACTTTCCATTCCCTCACATCTAAATTCCATGTTATATCAAATGGATGTGAAAAGTTCTTTTTTAAATGGTTTTATTATTGAATATGTTTTGGTAGAACAACCACCTAGTTTTTCAAATCCTCATTTTCAGAATCATGTCTTCAAACTTTCTAAAGCTTTATATGGTTTAAAACAAGCTCCGAGAGCTTGGTATGAAAGGCTTTCAAACATTATTATTTCAAAAGTATTTACAAAAGGAATTGCTGATCCCAGTCTTTTTATAAAAAGGATTTCAAAAGATGTTATAATAGTACAAATCTATGTTGATGATATTATTTTTGGATCTTCTAAGAATTCTTTATGTACTGATTTTTCAGAAATAATGCAAAATGAATTTGAAATGAGCTTAATGGGAGAGCATAAGTATTTTATTGGTTTTCAAAATTTTCAAACCAAAGATGGTATTATTTTAAATAAAAGTAAATATACTAAGGATTTGATAAAACGATTTGTCTTGGATAGTATTAAGGAAAGTGATATACCTATAAGTACCACTTGTAAATTGGATATTGATGAATCTGGGAAACCTGTTGATCAAACTAATTACAAAGGTATGATTGGAAGTTTACTTTACCTTACTGATAGTCGACCAGATATTATGTTTAGTGTATGTATGTGTGCTAGATTTCAAGCTAATCCTAATGAATCACACTTAATTGCTGTTAAAAGTATTTTTAAATATCATAAGTATACTACAAATTTGGGTTTGTTTTATCCAAAAGGAAAATCGTTTGACTTAATAAGTTATTCAGATGCTGATTTTTCTAGCTATAAGTTAGATAGGAAGAGCACATCTGGAATATGTCACTTACCTGGAAAATCCCTAGTATCATGGTGTAGTAAGAAACAGAACTCAGTTGCATTATCTACTGCTGAAGCAGAATACATAGCTACTGGTAGTTGCTGTGCATAGATTCTGTGGATGAAACACACTTTACTGGAGTATGGATTTGATTTTAAGCATGTTTGAATTAACTGTGACAACACTAGTGTGATTATAATCTCAAATAATCTTGTGTCTCACTCTAGAACTAAACACATTGATGTTAGACACCACTTTTTAAGAGATCATTATCAAAGATGTGATATAACACTTGAGTTTATAGGCACTGAACTTCAATTAGCTGATATTTTCACTAAGCCATGATGTTTAGTAAGATTAAGTTTCATTAGAAATGAATTAGGAATGATAACGTACCCTTGAAACTGTTAGGAGTCCTCACCGTTAGAAAATTCTCACCGTTAGTAGACCTTACCATTAGGACATCCTCACCGTTAGAAGACTTTACCGGTACATCTCGCGCTATTTTAACTTCTGTAAAGCTGAGACATCGAAATTTTATATATATATATGATTTTTTTGATCCTAAATGATATTAAACCGAGTCTAGATTTCACTCAATCTCACAACAAACTCGTCTGTTCGAATCCCTCCAACCTAACCCTCTCAAGCCAAAAAACCGTAAACCTCAAATCTGTAATGGCCCGCATCAAGAGACCTCAAGATATAGATGGGATTGATGATCCGCAAGCGAAAAGATAGAAAATATCGAATGCTAGTACCAGTGGAAGTGGAAGTGGAAGTGTAGCTCGAAGGAATCCAATAAACCTGCATCTCTCTAAGCGAGAAATTGTCGTTGAGAAAGAGGTGTGTGCAGAATGGCTCATGGAGAGCAAGTCCTTGGTTGTTAATGTTTTAGAAGAACAAGGTTGGACTGAGTGCTTCACGAACAACAATGGACCTTATTACCCAAGGCTGGTAAAACAGTTCTATGAATTCGTTCGTTTTGAAAAGTCTGAGGAAGAAAGCAGAATGATTTCTTATGTGAATGGACAGGAAGTTTCTTTTACTTCAGTAGAATGGGTTGGGGACTTGAGAGTTCCACATAAAGGAGATTATGCGTTTTATTCAAAATCTATAACTTCAAACAGTGATGTGTTTCAATATGAAGATGCTTTGCTGGAGCTTACAGGGAATAGGACCCCTTGAAAGGTGATTGCAACAGAGATGGTAGGAGAAGATAAGTTGTTGTTTAAATTTATTCAACATGTTGTTAGTTCGAGAAGAGGAGACTTTGCCACATTGATATTCCAAGACATATATCTGTTATATTTGTTGAAGCACAGTGTAAGAATCAATCTATGTAGATTGATTATTGTTCAAGTGGAAGAGATGGCTAGACCGAAGTCCAAATAAAATGCACTGTTTTTCTCAAAGCTGATTTCTGTGATGCTAAAAGTGAAAGAGGTTACTGGACATTAGGATGAGCTGGTAGTGGTTAAGGACAACTTATGTATTACATGAACTGTCTGTAAATACATGAATGTCATTTGTAATCCTTGGAAGAAATCATGGGTGAATGATGATGGAAAAATTTATGACAAGTATACTCATGTGGATCATCCCTATAGACCAAAGGATGTGAGGGATCCTTGTCTTGGACCAGATGATCCAGAACCGGTCTACAATGATGATGATGTTGAGGAGTAAGAGACATCAGTTGAGGAAGGAGGAGACCCAGACTTACCCCTAGTCCTGTGCATCATGTTATTTCTTATGGAGCAGCGAGCCCTCCAAAAGAACTACCAAAGAGAGAAACTCTCTTGAAGGACAACGATACAGAGACTACAGAAGAAGGAGAAGAAGCATTCTAGTATGTTGTCAAGGACACCTCTAAGGAGGATGAGGCAACCGAAGCAGATCATGATGTTAATGGAGAAAAGGAGGCTGATGGTGAAGCAGATGATGAGGAAAATGTTGAAAAAGAGCTCATTTTGAGTCCTCTAATAGTCAGTACTGTCAGGACAGTGCCTGATCAGGAAGATGTAGCAGCAGAACATGTTGATGAGAGAGTCATTAATGACTCAGAACAAATGGCTATTGAATCTTCTATAGTTGTAGAGGAAATTGCAGAATTACATTAAGATGAACAGTTGGAAGAGATACCTCAGGATAATGTTCCAAGTGAGGGGGAGAATCAGGGCTCAGTATCAGTGCTATATGACATTGAAGGTTGGACATCAGATCCAGGATATATGATTCTTGTACTTTCATATGGAGATTCTGATGAGGAAGACCGAACATAAAAGGAATCAGTTACCCTACCCACTATGGATGAAACTCTGGCAACCAAGGAGGACCTTGAGACCTTAAAATCTGAATTGAAAGAAGCAATAAGGGAATCAATGAAAGATATGAAGAAAAGTATGGTGGAAGTGATGAAAACCGTGGAGAAATCCCTTGAGTTTTCCATTGGATGTGGTGTGTCCAGTCCTGTGAAAGAAAATATGGATGAACTTAAAGTGTGCCACACTCAGATTGAGAGTTGGACAAGAGCTGTAATTGCCTTAAGACAATCGATTGCCTCTCTGACTACCATGCATAGCTCTTAAAATCAAGTAAACTCTGACATTTGATATATCAAAGAAGTGGTCAAACAGCTTGTGTAAAATTTTGAGGCCTTTAAAAAAGTCAGTTAAAGAACATCTAAACAACCAGGATGAACTTGTTCATAAGGTCATTAGTAGTCTGACTCAATCCTTCAAGGATACAGTGGGGTTTTCAATGAAACCTCTTCCCTCATCCATCTCCAGTGTGAACCTTGACCAGATCCGCACTGTTATTCACGAAGAATTGGCTAAGGCCAGTCCTAGTGGTGCATCAGATACTCAGATTCTTTCTACCACTATGGAAGTTAGTAGTTTTGTTCGTGATCACCTGTGGGCAGCTACTGCTTCTCAAGAGGCAATCAAGAATAAGGTCGAGGCTTATTTTGAAAAGGTTTATACCAAGAACCAAATGATAAACCATTTCAAACTCTTGATTGAGAATATTAAGTTACCTCCAGTTACCCAAGCCTTCAGAGAATAGGTTAGTATGCTCAGGGAGCTTACTCCTGCTTCGGACAAATTCATTGAAAATAGGGATGATTTTGTGTCTGCAATGGAGAGAGGAGGAAGCATTATAATGGATTTCAGAAACCTGTTGCTTCCCTTCCAGCATGTGGATGCCAGACCAGTGATTGTACCTACTTCCCTTCCTGCTTCTACCTCTAATAGTACTCCTCAATTGACTCCAGTTCAAGCCATCAGGAGCTTGACACCGATGATCACTCAGAGGAGCTCATATTTCAGATCCGATACAGTTTCTGTAGCTGAACCACCAGTTGTCCCTTCAACTATTCCAAAACCTTCTGCTGATACTAAGGGAAAAACACCTGTTCCAGAGGAGGATTGAGTGTTTCTAGATCTTTTTGATAGGATTCAATTGTATTTTTTTTTTCTTCTGATTTTATCAGTGTATCTTTTGTATTAATGAAATTCCTCTTCATTCTCTACTTTACTGAGTTTCTATTACTTTGTCATTTATTCTCTACTAATATTTATCTTTTCTCTGCTACCATTCATTTTGTTAATCACAAAGGGAGAGAAAATGCGAACTTGAGAAAATGAGAGCAAATAAGCAATGAGAACTAAGAGTTAACAAAGGGGGAGAAACACACAAAGGGGGAATGAGAAACTGAGACTTGAGGAACTAAGACTTGAAAGGGGGAGGAATATGGAAGTTTTGTTCTAAAGAACCTTTTCCTCTGATGAAAATTTCTTTTCCACCTTTTCCTCTGATACTATTTCAATTTTCGTGGCATAAGTTGTGATTATAAAAAAGGGGGATATTGTTGAACCCTCTGGGAATTGAGTTGCTTTATTATATTTTGATAATCCCAACTATATTTTATTTATATCTTAATTATGTTTGATACATCTCAAATATGATTTATTATATGTTGTTACTTTCAATTATGCTTAATATAATTCTTTTGGATATATATACTCTGACCTAACACATTCTTCCAATAGAATGCTTAAACAGTTTATAGCTACCGATACAGAACAGTAGCTACTGTTATGACTTAGAGCTACCGATATCGAATAGAGCTACCGATACGGAGTTCACCGATACACCAAGTTCACCGGTACTCAAAGTCCACCACTACATCAAAGACTACCGATACGGTACAACAAGTTTACTGATAGAGTTACAGTTACAAGCTCACCGGTACTCAAGTATACCGCTACATCGAAGTCGATAGCTACTGATACAGAGCTACCAATATGCTGAAGTACACCGATATGCACAGTCTACTGATACATCAAGGAAGCTACCGATAGGGACTTACCTCTACCGATACAAGGCAGAGCCACAGCTACCGTTACAAGTCCACCGCTACTAATGTGATCAAGTCTATAGTTGCAGTTACTGATACAAAGTCTACCGTTACAGATGAAGTCTACCGATACAGACACCAACCGTAACACAAGTCTACCGATATCAAGAGCTATCGTTCCAGAGACATAACCCGACACTACTTTAACTTCTTTATCTTCATTTAATATAACCAATGGTCATATTAGGAATATTTTAATGCTCTGTCATTTATTTAATGAAGGTTGTTGGATGCCAGGGAACCGTACCTCGTACGTGCAAAAACTAAATCATCTTTTGCCGGAGCTCGTGCTTTAAATAAAGGTAGGATGTGCTACTACAAAGAGAGGATGAATAGACGAATACATAGAGACATACATACCATGAGGTGTGCTAGAAGAAAAACTGAGCGTGAATGCAAAGAGACGACTGAACTTACACGAAGAACTCATTCATTACTGCATACCAGTGAAGAGCTGAGAACGAGAACATAACACAAGAACTTCATCGACTGTCTCTACACCTGGAAGTCAAGGAAGTAGACGATACTCTATTTTCCAGATAAAAACCAGAAGAGGACTCAGAGCGAATTCTGATCAATCAATGGAGTCTAGAACTGCACGACAATAACTAGAGCCATTTCTAAACTCAAAATATTTGCTATGTGATTTATCTTTTTTACATATTGGGTAGTGTGTGTTATCTGCTGTATTTAACACACACACTGTCTCCTTTTCTTTAACTGGAGGATTTGTAAATCTTCACTCAACACTCATACATCTTTTATTTCCCACTGGGATAGTGGTAGAGGTCGTGTGACCTGGAAAGTTGTATATTGTTGTTTATCCCTGATCTAGGGTGTGGATCACTTTTATATAATGTTTTGAGAGGACTACGTCTCAGCTTGAGACTGAACCTCTTGGTTAAATCTGCAGTGCTTATTTATATTCAATGTACTTTTTTATTCCGATGCTAATTACATTAAACCCAAAACTGTTTTAAATTCACTTTGATAATTAAACTCGCAAGTGTTTATATTAGTTGTAAATCAGTATGTTAGTTTCAAAAGTTAATCAACTCTTCTGATTTGATTAGATGGGAAATAATCAATCCCTTGAGAACCTAACATAACCTTTACATTGGTATAAATTCACTACAGTTTAATTTTGTATTTTAATTGGGGGATTTTAAGACAATGTTTTTAAACAGAAATTTTAATTGGAACTCAATTCACCCCCCTCTTGAGTGTCCACTCCGACCAACACACAGGAACGCCCCTGGGAATTAGCAACTTGTCGCCCCTAGGTACCTCGTATCTTTGTTTAAAAGAATCCATAACAAATATCCATATCATGAAAGAGCCAATAAATGGGGAATACCAATGGTAGATTGTTCCTCAATCATTATCATATATTAGTTAGTGCTTCCATCATCAATTTTTCTATGTGAAACAAGAATGAGAACACTTCATATCACTAGAATACTAGTCCAAGTATCGCCACCTAGACACTCGGGTTTCCCTCTTTGTGATAAAACAAGATCAACATGTTATCAATACAATTTTAACATAAAAATACCATTTAAAGGCCATAGAAACACCAAAAATACCCACCTATAATGTTCACATGTTAATTTATTCCATAAAAAATTAAAAAATTGATAAATCCATTTCAAGAAGAATAACAATGTTTTGCTCATAAACCCCATTCAAAACAGTTCTTTTAAAGTCAAAAGCACACAAAAAACATGAAAAAACTGAAATGGAAGCTATAGAATCCTCTAATAAAAAATTCCATGAATCATAAGATGACTATAAAAGATACAACATGGATTTCACATGAAAACACTAATTTTCACACCAAAATGCTACTTTAAAATAAACCTCTTATCCAAAGTTACCAAAAATAGTTTTTTCACCAAAAAATATGGAAGGGAAACATGAAAAAGTAATCTATCAAGCATGATAAATTCATCAAATAATGTCTACACAAGGAATCACCAACCTTATATGTCGAAGACTCAAAATCATTAGGTGAAACTTCAACTGCACCACCGCCGCACCATAATGGAGTGAAAATGAACCCTAATCCACAATATTGAACAAATTGACTCAAAATAAAAAACCTGGAAATGAATACCTTACCACTAGAGAAGTGTCACATCAAAAAAAGGGAAGAAACCCCATAGATAATTAATGAAACAAGAAATAGAATCACATACATGAATAATCTTGAAGTTCCACCACAAAACCCCTTAAAAATGGTTTCCATGAAGTCTTGAGGGAACTTGGGAGCCTTTCCTGGCTGCATGGAATTAATGGGAGAAGAAATAGACTCACTGGGATTAATCACTAAAGGGAAAACATGAAAAAAAAACATTTTTTATGGCTTGGACACCTGCATGTGGTTGGTCTATAGGGTTTAATACACCCGACGACAATACCATGTGGCATGATTTTTCCATAAAAACATTCCCATTTTAATCCAAATTCAATGGGGATATAGGGGTAACCCAGTGGGGAAGGATATTATAATTATAGTTGTATTATAATATTTATTTTAGTTATATATTATGGGTTTCTATATTTATAAATATTATGAAAAATGATGGAAATAATTTTGTGTAATAATGTATTTTCACTACCTTAGACAAGGAAACTCTTTACATATAGACCTTATATACTTTGGAGTTTCGAGTTTTCTTCTTAGATGAGACCAAAAAACATAGAAAAGAGAGTCAATAATTTTTATTTTAGATGATATTGAAAATAAGTATTTTTAATATTAGTGATCAAATGGGAGGTGAAAGTAGCTATTTGTAAGAAAATAATGACAGAATTTATAAGTAAAAATTCAATAAAAAATTATTTTATGACCATGAATGAAATATTGATTTAGTTTGTTAGGGTAAATTATATTACACACATCTTGAAAAAAATATTCATTAACTCATATATGATGTTTTACTAGGGTGATGTCATTATCACATAATTGTTTCAACATATCATAGTGATTTATTTATTTTCCTATATAATGTCTTAAAATAACTTCTTAATTTAATTTTTATATACTATTTACAAATATAAAACATAATTTATGAAATGAAATTTCTTTATATGATCAATTAATGTTTAAAAAATGTTAATACAATAAAAACATGTTTTTATGAAGGGAAACACTTCCGATAACTAGAAATATTTTATTTACTACTTTTTATTTCTTTTAATATAAATATTATTTGTATATAATTATTTTACTGTTCACAGTTTTCAATAATAATTTCAATCTACTAACATATTGTTTATTATAATTGAATATATAATAGTTTTAAAACTGATTTTCGGTCTATTGATCATTATTATCCTTAGTCATATCCCTAATGATTATATGCTCAATAATTATATTCAATTTTACTATCATATATATATATATATATATATATTTATAAATTATTATCCCAAATCACCCTTCTAATTCACCAAATTCTGTCACAATGTTCTATTCCAAAAATATTTCAACCTCATTACTATTATTTTACATTCGTAGTAAAATTAATCTTGAATGAATAATATCTAGGGGTATATTCAAGCGATAATAATAATAAGTTCAAGAAAATATGTTTATGTTTTTAATTTATAATGTAATGTTTAAAATACATGTAGAATGTATTTAAATTCCAAAATTCAACTTTGATGTAATAAGATAATACTAATTTTTAAAGTTGATTAATTTATTTATTTATAATATCTATTTCCACTTGAGTCTTCAGAAACAATAAATAAAAAAATAATTAGTTTTAAACAACATATATGTTAAGAATGAATATATCAAATTATAGTGACCTAGTTATTACAACTCAATATTATATCATCCACTAATAGAACAATATAATACCATCTAGTTATATTGATGAAATATATGAAAATATTTATAATAATTTTATTCCAATTCCACTTAGGTATTCATTACGGATATATATCTCCTATTAGAAATTGATACCCAACTATTACATACTATTTTTTACTACAACTACTCACAAACTCTGACATATTTCCCTAAAAAAGACTTCAAAAAAAACTTCTTAAAATATATAACATATATTATTCCACATACTATTAAAATATGGCATAAATAGGAATTTTATATAAAATATCCTCTTATATATCATAAAGAATAAAAAATTTTCCTCAAAACATACCTAAAGATGTTATCATTTAGACAAACTATAACCCCCTGAACCCTGAAGCCCGGAGCTAGTGAATTATTTCAATATATTAGAATGATTATAAGAAATCAATCTTCAAGTAATAATTAGTTTTTCTATTTTTAATACCAGTTTACATACATTACAATCAATGTACATTTTGAAAGATAGAAATTACAGCATGATACGTAATAAACTAAAATCAACTTCATCCTTGAAATCATATTCAAAGTATTCTTCTTCATAACATGGGGAAAGGAAACATAATAAGGGTGTTCTAAAATACTTATTAAGGGTCAAATATATTAGAACAATGAATCAATAATAAGTGAATCATAATCAATTATTCATGTATAAAATAGCATGATTAATAAATGAAAATACATTCCATCAATAATATGAGAATAAAAATGATTCCATTGATTTTTTCATCGTGAAATCCTCATGAATAGTAATAATTGAATTATTAATAAAAAATTTATTATTATTTAGAATTCATGTATATGGAACATTATCCATTATACCATCGATATGGAATAAGTATATCAGTAGAAATCCGTCCGATTTTTGGAAACAAACTTAAATGGTTTGTCACCAATTAGTTTGTCTCATGACACTCGTCGCTGCATAGAGGGGATATATCATTCCCCTCACACCACTAATAGTCCAAATAATTATTTATAACTAGACTTCACAATTGAAAATTGTGACTTTTTTATATCCATACTTAATAGAGGATACAGATTCATTAATACTTCCCAAGTTAACATAGCATTCAATATAAACAACATATGTGAAAAGGAATGCAGATTAAGGAAATAATCATATCCATGATACAAGAAAATATATATTTACCAGAATTATAATTTAAAATTTAAAATCATCTCAATTTGGAATTGGATACACCATATAAGATATATTCGGGGCACAATACCAAATAAATCTCAATGAAATGGAAATTGAGACAAAGTCCCTTACCACATTGTAATCAATTGATTTGTATGAAAAACAATTAATAATCACTAAATGAATTACAATAGAACAAGAATATGAATATAATCAAGATATTATATATCAAATGGTAGTACACATAAACCACATGCCAAAAATATGTGGCGGACACTGGAAATGTCAAGAAATTAAATGTGAGATGAGAAAACCATTACCTTATGCCTGAATGTGATCTTCGATCGATCTTAATGACCGGAATAATAAAATTTATATTCCTTAATTAACAATTACATAATATCCTTTACATGTAATTGATTTATTTTAATCTTATTAGGTTTATTCAGGGCCATTTTTATGGGTTTAAGCGGATCAATTTTATTATTTTAGAAGCATTTTATTCCACTGTTTTTAGGATCGGTTTACTTGTATTCATGAAATGGATTTAATTTGAAATGTGAATAAACAAACATAATTGTTAATATATATTATTAGTGAAATTATATATTATCTTATAATGATTTTGGTCATATACCGTAAATATGAATCATTATATAATAGTTAAGGATAAATTCTTGTATTAACATGGTCGTTTTGTGCCTAATGAATTTGTTTGTATTATTATTTTATATTATGAGTGTGTAAGAATTAAATAACATTAAATAAGATGAAATAGTTATATTGTGATCTTGTTGAATCATAAAAATGGGTTCATTACCAGTCTTGAATATTGTAATAGAAATTGAAAACCCATTGTCCTTGAATGTGACAAATTAACACATCTCGGATGGTGTTTCCATTTTTAGTGTAAGTGGAGGGGGAAAAGTGAGATGATGATGAAATATTACATTATCATAATAAAATCTACTTCATTTAAGGGTTTGTAATTATCATATAATTTGGATGATGGGTGTTGAGGAGAGAGCAATAAAAGAATATAACATGTAAAAGAATTTGAAAGAAAAATGAAGAGAGGTTCACCTCATGATTATTCCTCCTTGAGAATCTCTTTAAGTACATTGTTTTTTGCCATTTGGAGAGACCAATAAGTCTTGTAAATTATGGGAGGGCTTGGAAAGTTTATATGGTAGAACATAGGAAATTCTATGATCTTGAGTGGTTTGAGAGGATGAGGGGGTGATGGCTGCTTTATAGAGTGGAGGGGGGAGGGTTTTCATAATATTGTAGTCATTATTTTATTAACTTTCCATAAGATATAAAATTGTGATGGTTCTATGATAACAATAGTTATATGTTCTTGTGACTTTGAACCAAGGGTGTTTACACCAGTAGGAAATCATCCATGACTCAATAAATATTATATTTAGTAGTTATCATAATTTATCGTATTATATTATTCTAGATAAATTCAAATGTTTCAGAAAACACCAAAAATTCACCATAACCATTTTTTGATGCATAGAATCTAATAAATAACTCCATTATTTAAAAATAATTTAGTAAATATGAGAAATTAAATTTTTAATTAAAATGATCATTTAATCGAAAAATACCGACACTTAAAATATTCAACTTTATTTGTATAGTCCCTAGATATAATTTACACATTCAAGGGTAAGGTTACCATTATTAAGGGACACATTACTATTCATTACGGTATTTTACTATTTATAAGGGTGTGTTACTATTCACTAAAAATTAACTTGATTCTATCAGACTCTAAATATCACCCTAATCACAACCTTGTATGCCCATTTTTCTAAATTAAAAACATAGTAGTGGAAAGTTTTTGTTGAATTGATAGGTTATTACTATATCCTATAAATAAAAAGTTTTATTTGAAGGAGACTTATTTCTTCATGAAATATAGTCTATCTAATGAATTTAATGTATTTAAGAGAAACATAAAATGTTTGGGGTTCTATATTTATCCCACCCTGAAAATTGCATCCTTGAAAATTTTCATATATAATGCGCTTTAAAGGGATGTTGGTTGTTCTTCATCATAACATCCTCATGATCCCACATTTCTTTCTCCATTTTATGGTTTCTCTAAAAAACTATTACTAGCCCTATTGTATGATTTATCTATATCTGCCCCCTTGTTTCAGGAATCTCGATAGTCTATTCAATGTATGAAAAATTAGGTTCCAAATCTATTTCTTCATAGGTGAGTACATGCATTAGGTATAGAATGTATTTATTTAACAACGACATGTGGAACACATTATGAACTTTGGGGAGACTTTTGGGAATTGCTGAATGGTAATCTACAGCTCCAATTCATTCTTCAATTTTGAAAGGTTCGATGTACATGGGGAACAGATTCCCATTCCTACTGATTCTTAAGACACCCTTACAAGGAGAATCTTTTAGAAAGACATGATATTTTTCTTGAAATTACAAATCCTTTTTTTTATTTTCATCATAATTCTTTTTCTGAGTCTGGTTTATCTTAATATTGGCCTAAATTTTCATTACCTTAATAGTTGTCTATTCAAGAAGTTATATTGTATAGATTAGAGTTCTCAAAGGGAGGGTGAATTTAGTATCTATAAAAATTTCTATTTGAAATGTTTTCTTAAAAGGATCCCCAATAAAAATTATATACATCCTAGTTAATCAATGTAACACGATTATAAATGATTGACTATTTAAATAAATTATCAGAAGATTGATTAATTCTCAATAATCCTAATATCACTTATTAATTTTACTTATGATGTAATTATAATAAGGAAGAAAAATTATAAATTCTTTCCAAGATTATCTATCAATATAAATTTAGTGATTTTTAAATATTACAGTAAAAGAGAGAAACTAAATTAAACAACACAAAGGATATAAAACAAGTGGTTTAGTCTCAGGTCGAGACCTAATCCACTACACTTGAAAAACATCATCTACAAAGAAGTGTATATTAATAAAAATGATCCACACCCGGGATTGGTGTAAAAAGCAGTGCACAAGACTCTCCAGGGGACACGACCTTTTCCATAGTTATTCGTTTGTATGAACTACTAGGTCACACAGGGACTTCTTCCACACTAATCTGTTCGTGTAAACAATATCAAAAAGATTTAAGAGGAAGGATACCTTGTATCTTCTCGTTAAATACAGGAGACAGTGTGTGTTTTTGTAAACACACACACACACACCCTGCTCAAAAGATAAAAATAATACACAACAACGAAAAAAATGATGGGATAATGTTATAAGTGCTATTAGTTTTATTCTATATAGATATAGAATTCTAGGATGATGCATATGTAAGAATCAAGTCCTCTTGCGAAAAATAGAGTATCACAAGTCTAATGCTCTGGATTCCAGTTAGATCTGGTATGTGTTCTTCATGGAGTTGGTATTGAAAATATGTTCTTGACTCTGATCTATGGTATCCAAAATTTTTGGATTCGAGAATTATTCATGTGTTATTAATATGTATTGAGTGGCATGTGTCAGTTCTTTTCGCAATAGTTTTCATTCTTCTTCTTTTTTGTGCCTCATTGTTTCTAGGCCACACTTCTCTTTTTATTCAGGATTAGCATGTGTTGGAGGCCACAATATGCATATATTATTCACCTCATACCTCATACTATTAGGTGATATGTCTACAATGAAATATTAATTATGTCAGTATATTTAAAAGCTCAAATATTACCACTAGAAAATAAATTGAAAAAAGGAAAAACATATTTAAAAACGGTGTCAGAGACTGTCTGGAAATGGGGTCACTTGGAAATAGTGTCCCAATTAAATAGTTTCTCCTTCTTTTTCTTTATGTGGTGAGATAGTCATGATGGCATTGTTTTAAAGAGATCAGTAACCAATAGCACAGATGCAGTGTTAGGAACACGACGTCTGGTCCTTTTCCAAGAATAAAACGGTGTTTCAGTAAAGAACCTGTGTCACAGACATCAAAAGATCTAAAACATGTTTCAGTGTTTGGTCACAGTGTCTAGGTCACAATGTCTAGGTCACGGTGTTGGGATAGGGTTTCTGTGTCATGGTGTCTGGGTCAAGGTTTCCGGTCACGGTGTTAGGGATATGTTGTTTACTCACAGTGTCTGGGTCATGGTGTCATGTCCTTCGCCAGAGAAACATAAAAGGTGGTAAAATCCATGTTTCTATGAATTATCCAAATATTTTTATACATACATGAAGAGTTATATTCATAGAATGGATTAGACTTAATCATTTATCAACTAAATACACTATAACAGAAAGAAAAAATAGTTTACAATAATCAAACATATCACTTAAAATCTTTGATAGGTTTATTTAAAGAATAATGAAACCAAACATATATAGACTTTTTTTGAGACTAATTAAACATTATTAAAAATATTTACAAAATATATAGTATTTTGTATCATGAAAACATGATTAACACATGAGGATTCCATCAATCTCCCCCTTTTTGATGATCACAAATCATGTAAGAGTGATATCTATTCATAGTGAATGTGTCTCTCCCTTAGTGTGTAGTTAGACTACATGTCTCTCTCTATCATGGGATTATCAACATGAGTAAAAAATTAAATAATATAATATATCACAATGAATTATATGGATAAAAAGTGGAATTATAAACAGTAAGAAACAAAAAATACAAAAATTATCCCTATCAAAAGATAGTGTTCACAATTCTTCAGCCCCATCTAACTTCTCATTTCTCTTTGTAGCAGCATCACTAAATGCCACAAGAGAAAATGTAGTACTGGAAGAAAGAATTGAACCAACTAACAGATAAGTTAAATGGAGTCCTTCTAAAATAGAGGGGGTCAAGTTAGATGTAGGGGCAGACTGAGAAAATTGTTTTTCAAGGATAACAGGTCTGATATGACTTAGATCCTGAGAGACAGACAGAGAAGTAGAGTCAAGGGTAGATGATGAGAAGGTAGGAAAACTAGATCTCAAGGGTGCATTAGTAGGAGCCACAATAATAGTTCTCTACACATGAAGATAAGGACCCAATAGATTGATGAAGTCAGCAATAATCTCACCACCATACTATATCGGTTTCTCAAATTCATCCTTGTTCTCCATGAAACTGTCCAAAAAAGGTTTGAAACCCTTCAGCTTTTGAACTTGAGTATTGAAAGATTTAGTGAAAGGAGGGATTTTCAGAGTCTTTACAAGGTACATGAAATTGTTTTTCATATCATGGTTAGAGAAAATCCTATTGAAGTATAAATCCACCTTATTAGTAATTTCTTCTTTGAGAATCATTGGTTATCTTGGAATGATTCGTTACAAGATCAAGAAATTTTCACTATTCCTGACAACCACAGATAGAGACTCTTTGTCAAATCCACTAACCACAGATTGAAATTCTTTTTTAACAAACGTTCTGAGTAGATCACGGTACAAGGAAGGTTGAGATGATTTCCCCAAGGTACTAGAAGCTGTAACAGTTGAAGAAAGGGACTTCAGTTGATCTTGAACAATCTTGAGACAATCCTTATACTCATTTTTCAACTTGTTAAGACCAATAACTAGCTCACACATTTCTTGAACTATTTTCTTATTTCTTCTAGCCACCTTGCTAGATAAGGAAGTTAGGTTAGGTTGAATGAGAGAGGAAACTTACTATGTAATCTGACCACTAACATCCTAAAAATGATGAGCAATAGGTCATTGTATTGAGTTCAAAACTCTCTGCATATCATCAACCATAAATCTGAGAGACTTCACTTCATCACTGAGTTGTTTGTTATCAAATCTGACTTCTTGATTTTCATGAATATTTTTTTGGCAGAATACACCTAAGGATCTTTTCTACCAATAGGGAAGCATCTCTTTCACAATTATTTATCATAGGAGCAGGTTGGGTATACTTGAGATTTTCAAACCCTACAAACATGGTTTCTCTAAATGCTTTCAAATCATCCTTACTCACCAAGGTGGTTGTTTCTTGAGAAGGATCAGGGATAGGAGATGAGACAGGCTCAAGATCCTTTCCATCTATAACATCAAGATAAGATTAAAATTTTCAATTGAAACACAATATAAAGATATATAACTTTAACCAAGGATTCCTGGGAAACATTTACATCAAAATAGCCAGGGAATTTATACCCTGGATCCACAGATCATGGATCAAATTCTTTTATAACATCAACAATTTCTAGATTCTGGTGCTGCTCCCCCTAAACAGGTGTATATTTCTCAAGAATAATAGTTTTATATCCTTGATCTATTTCCAAGATTTCACCCCCAATAGCCTCACCAATTTCTTTTCTATCTAATTTAACGTCTTGATACATTCTCTCTTCAGTATATGGGATAATATAAGGGACAACATGTTCCTCTTAATGTTCTTCATAAGCAGCATATTCCTCAGGATAAACATCTTCCTCTAAATTCACTTCTAGAACAACATATTCAATTTTAACAACAACATATTCTTCTTTAGAGGCAGGTTCTTCTTCCAGATCAACAGTCTCTTTAGGGACATGTACATACTTCTCAATTAAGACTTAAGGTGTAGGTTCACTCTCTTCCTCATGTAGGACATTTTTCCCTATAGGTGCAACGTATTCGTCTTCTTCTTCCTCCTCATAATAGTCAACAATCTCCTCTAGCTAAAAACTAGGATTAGAAATGTCCTTAGGTATTAAAGAGTTGCCAATCAGGTTGAACATTTCATATACCCTCTCATTATCTTTTACCCATGCTTTTCTCCATGGATTCCGACTAATTTTCATTCTCTTGACTATAACTGTTGAAATAAAAATTTCATACTCCTTAATGACTTTTTCATCTGGTCTAACCAACCCTTTTCCATGAATCATAGTAGAGATTAATCTTCAGTTGAATAGGGAGGTTGACGTGAAGGTTGTCTTTATCAACTCTCACATATAGAGTATAAAATACTTACTATGGATGATCTATTTTACATTCTTCATATGATGCATAAAAAATATATCCTCACACTTGAGTGTAGAAAAATTAACTTTTTGGGGGATAATTAGATTCTAATCATATTTAAACAAATGTATAGCTTCCCCATCTAGATCTGCAGCTATATCTCTTCTCTTTATTTCATCCCCAGTTATGCTTTATGAGGATTCATACAAAAATAAGATACCACATGGAGCATGAGGACCACTCTGGTAGTCCCAAAAAATACCCTCATTAGGTATCCTTAGTCATGCATCCTATAACCTCATAGAAAAAGTACATCTTTGCCCATTTATCCTTCTATTCAGAACAAAACCATCTTCTGTATCAAAATATAATTGAATGAATTGATAAAAATGTGCCAATATCATTGGGTAAATAGGCTTATACTCCTTTTTGAACAAATCTGGCCATCCTTGCTCTCTTAGTATTTTAAATACTAAAGACTTACTTGGCATTATCCACTTGGAGAAAATTTCCTTTTTAGGAACCACTATTTTGTTCCCTAGGTTTGTATTCAATGTACCTTCGGGGACTAATTCGGTGATATTTTCATATTTTTATTTGATGTGTGCTTCTCAGTAGTTTATGGGGATAGATGTTTCATTCAGTTCATTCAATGAATATTCGAGAGACAGAGAAAGTTTAATGGAGGGGTCATTGTTTGATAGAATAGAGCTTGGGTGGAGAGAGGAGTGAAACTTCTTTGTTTTTTATCATTTAGGGATATCAAGCGTCACAAAAAAGTGAAGTAAAAGAATAATATAATTAATTTTTTGATTACAGATTAATATATGTAAATAAAATGATAGTGTCATTACGGTGAGACCGTAACTGGCTTTCATGGTGAGACCGTAATAGGTTTTCACAGTGAGACCGTAACCGGTTCTTAGGGTGAAAATCTAACTCTGTGATATCTAAACTATATGACTATAGTGTTTGAGACAATAAGTTCCATACTATAATCGGGGGATAGTAACTATGAGATAGTAAACATGAAACAACAACTTTTAAGACAGTAAACTATACAACTATAATATTTATCCTGTAATCTTAAGACAGTGGCTTGTGTAACCGTGAACTGTGAAACTGTGAATTTTGAAACAATAAGTTATGAAACAATACACTTAATACTTAATATTTATCATTCCCAATTCATGTATGATGTAATCTATTCATTCATAATTTTATTTTTTGGTGAATATATCAGCATGCTAATATTCAATTCCAATGCATTTCAATGTGATATCACCATTTTGATAATGTTCTCTCAAAAAGTGATGTCTTAAATCAATATGTTTTTTCCTAGACTGTGAAACATGATTTTTTTGAGATTTTAATAGCACTTTTATTGTCACAATTTATAGGTACATTCCTGGATTGATATCCATAATCTAGTAATGTGGGTTTCATCCACAAAATATGGGCACAACAACTACCAGTAGTTATGTACTCATCTTCAGCAGTAGATAATGGAACAATGTTTTGTTTCTTACTACACCATGATACTAGTTACTTGACTAAAAAGTGGCATGTTCTATAGGATATTTTTCTATCTAATATATAGCCACCAAAATCAGCATTATAATAAATCACTAACTCAAATGATTTTCCTCTGTGATAGAACAGTTCTTGACTGGGTGTATGCTTGGGGTATTTGAAAATTATCTTAACAAAATTTAAATGAAATTCAATAAGATTTTCTTCAAAAGGATCACACATACATATAATAAACATAATTTCAGGTCATCTACCAGTTAGGTAGTGTAGGCTTCCAATCATTCCTCTATATGTGGTTTGATCAACAGATTTTCAATCTTCATCAAGATCCAACTTACAAGTAGCACTCATTGAAGTGTCACTACATTTAGAGCTATCCAGGACAAAATGTTTTAGAAGATATCTTGTATATTTTATTTTACTGAAAATAATACCATCATTAAATTGAATGATTTAAAATTAAAAGAAAGAATTTTTGTTCTCCCATTAAACACATTTCAAATTCATTTTGCATCATTTTAGAAAATTCAATAAGTAATTAATTTCATGATGATCCAAAGATAATGTCATCTACCTAAATTTTAACTACTAAAACATTATTGGAAATTCATTTTATAAAAAGGGTAGGGTCATCTATTCATTTTGTAAAACCTTTTTATAGAAGAAATGTACATAATCTATCATTCCAAGATCTTGGATCTTGTTTTAAACCATATAAGGCTTTTGATAATTTTAAAACATGATTTAGAAAATGTGGATATGTAAAACCAGGTGGTTTCTCAACAAATACATCCTCATCTATATACCCATTTAGGAATGCACGTTTAACATCCATTTGATATAGTTTGAAATTTTGATGTGCAGCATAAGAAAGAAGAATTCATATGGATTACGGTCTTGCTACTAGTGAAATGGTTTCCTTATAGTCAATTCTTTCTTCTTGACTATAGCCTTATGCAACCAATCTAGTCTTGTTCCTAACTATTTTACCAGATTCATCAACATTATTTATAAACACCCACCTAGTGAATATGGAAAATGTGTCTTTGGGTCTGTCAAAAAGTTTCCAAACATTGTTCAATTAAAAATGATTAAGTTTTTCTTTCATAGTAATAACCCAAAATTCACCATTTATAGCATCATTAATGTTTTTAGGATCATGATTTGGCAAGTAGACTTGATGTTCATCCTAATTTATAAGACAAGCTCTAGTTTGAGTTCATGTATATAAATATCCTACAACAACATCTAATGTATGGTTCTTAAGAGTTCTAAAATCTCTAAAAAAAATAAGGACTAGTGAATCTAGGTTCTTCAACAAGTTAGGGTTCTTAATAATTTTCAGAACTGGAAGTTTTCACAGATTCCTTTACAGTATGGTTTGAAGATTTTGTATTTATGTCTATATTGGATACATCATCCTATAGGTTCTCTGGAGAGGTCTTAGGCTCTTGTGGATCAATTTCATGAAATTTGACATGGATAGATTCTTCTAGGCATTCTGTTTTTTTTGTTAGACACTCTATAGGCTTTACTAGAGTTAGAATATCCAAGATATATTCCTTCATCACTTTTGGATGAATATTTTTCAAGATTTTTTTAGTATTAATATAAATAAATTGCAACAATAAACTTTGAAGTATCTTACTTTGGGTTTCTATTGTTATCTAACTCATATGGGGTTCAATTAAGAATGTCTCTAATCAACACACTATTGAAAATATAGCATGCTAAATTTACAGCTTCAGTCCAAAAATAAATAATTCATATTCACTATGAATGGTTGTAGAAATATCTTTCAAGGTTATATTTCTTCTTTTTATAACTCCATTATGTTGAAGTATTCTAAGGGCAGAGAAATTATGACTATAGCCATTTTGAGAACAGAAACATTCAAACTCATAATTTTCAAACTCATGACAATGATCAATTTTTAATGATTTAATTCTATGTCCCCTAATATTCTCTATAGTTTTGGAATATTTGGAAAAATGAGATAAGGATTCACTTTTGTGAGACAAAAAGAAAGGCCAAGTATGTCTAGAAAATTCATCTACAAGAGCATAAACATGGTACTTCCCATTTAAACAAAAAACTATGGACCATCCAAATAAATCTATGGGAACCAGTTCGAGAGGATGAGAAGTAGAAACATCATTCTTTGGTTTAAAGAAATTTTTTCCTTCCTTTCCCTTTTGACATGGATTACACACTATCATTGGGAAACCCTAGTTTGGGGAGGTCATTGACTATGCTTTTTAAAGTTCAGTTTCTAAGAGAGTGAATATTATTGTGTCATATTCTACTTTTCCAAAGCCAAGATTATTTTTGAAATACAATTAAACATGATTCATTTTGAGAGAATAAAAATCTATGATAATATAGTATACATTATCATTTCATAATGCAAAAAATACTAAATCATTTTTAGAAATGAAAACATTTCCAGAATCGTTTTCAAATTTAACATGAAATCCTTCATCACAAAGTTGTGAGATACTAAGAATACTATATTTCAATCCTTTAACAAGAATGATGTTAAATAATAAATTAGCTATAGTTACAAATTTTTCCATGGATAGTGATCTTTCCGTTGGAATTTTCTCTAAAGGTGACATGTCCACCATCAATTATTATTAAATTATTGAAGCATGAATACACTCCTATCACATGTCTTGAACACCGATTTTTATTGTACCAAAGGATTTTCCAGGGGCTATTTTATATGCTTTCTTACAAAATAATCAAATAAAAGAGACTTTGGTACACACATTTTTTTGGGTCCAGTAATATTAGTGACTAGTGCTTTACGAACACATATTTTCTTCATAGGATTCCAATAAGCATTATGTAAAGTGCTTAAAAAATAAACTCTATTTGGCCCAGAAAAGCTTGAAACTGTATAGAGTGTATCATAATTTGAACTAGATGAATGTTTTCTAGAAATAGGTTTAAATCTGAATGTCATAGACTTCGAAAAAAAACTAGTTCTCCCAATATTTCTTTTACCAGGTTGCTAACCAATACCAGTATTATATTTATGATCTTTTTGTTTACCTTAAATTTGTACCGAAGTATCATAACCATTATTAAACCTTTAATGGTCCTTTTTTAAATTTCTCATTAGATAGATTTATCTCATTATTTTCTTTGAGTAATTTTTCGTTTTTCTCTCTCCCTACTATTAGATCATTTTTAACAGTTCAGGTAAGAGCGTGCTGTTTATTTAAAGATTTTATTTATATTTTTGTTCATTACATGTCTCTAAAATCATATTATAGTACTCAAACATTTCTCCATTCGATATATTCTCAAAGTCACTTTCATCTCTATAATAATAAGAATTGTGTACAGGATATTCTAGTATTACCTCTGATGTGTTTTTCAAAAACCATATATTGGAATTGTTAGCATGTTCATCATGTGAATATTATGAGTCACTTGAACTGTCCTCACAAGCACTCCACGTTGATTTTATTAGATTTTTATACATTCTATATTTTTCCTCATATTTATTTTTGTACATGATCTTGGGATAGTGGGACTTTATATGTCCATTTCACTTACATTCATATCATACTAACTCATCAGACATGCACTTATTTTACAATCTTTCTTCCAGCTTCCATTTTAGCATATCTTTCCTTGATGTTGGGATTTCTAAAAAAATTCTTCTTCTTGTAAAATATCTTAAACCATCTGGATAATTGAGCGACCTCCGCATCAATGTCAGGTGATGATTATTCACTACTAAAACTTTGTACTGAGGCTTCGAATTTCCCTTACTCATTGTGTTTATAGGTGGTGGTAATAAAT
The DNA here is from genome assembly GCA_963277665.1 of Viscum album. Lineage (NCBI taxonomy): Eukaryota > Viridiplantae > Streptophyta > Magnoliopsida > Santalales > Viscaceae > Viscum > Viscum album. The sequence continues at coordinate 1,528,159,505 of OY728131.1, read as the reverse complement.
GAAACAGATTTTTTTTTGGATTATCCTCCTCTTCCTTGTTGACATTTATCTCCTCTTTAGACACCATTAGTTTCCCAATGATTTATTTTATAGTTAACTTGCCTATGTATCTTGATTCACTAATATAAATAGAGGTTCATCGTTATATGTCATGTAGGAATCTGATAATCCCCATAATTTGTTCTCGGGAGGTAACTTCTCTTTCAAGTGAAATGATTATGTTTAAAATTTTGTTGAACCTGAGATACATGTCCAAAATTGGATCATTATGTTCCATTTTAATGTAATCATATTTAATAATATATTTATTAAGTCTCATTTCTTTCACACTAGAAGTTCCTTCAAGGGAAATAGACAAATTATCCCATATTTCATGGTTAGTTTTACAGGTAGAAATTCTGTTAAATTCACCATCACATAAAGAGACATATAAAATCATTAATAGATTTGTAATACTTATTGTACACAGTCTTGGTTGGGTCATCCCAAGTGATTATATCAGTAGTAGGATTCTAATACTCATCTATAATTGAAGACCAAATTTCAAAACCTATACATTCTAAATTCATATTCATTTTAATTTTCTATTGGGCATTATTGATTACATTAGATAATAATGGTCTGTTTGTTGTAGCACTTTCCAATCTATTATCCAAAAAAATGAAAAACTTTGAATGAGCTAGACATTTTTAATTGACAGAAATTTATAGTTATTTAATGTATAACTAAAATCACAATTGAATAGGGACAAAAATAGAGTCTTAATAGGAATAACAAACATCATCTGATACCAAATGATGGTCAGAGTAAAGTACGCAAGAGGAGGGGGTGAATTGAGTATCCACAAAACAATTTTGTTTGAAATGTTTTCTTAAAAGGTTCCCCAATAAAAACTTAATACAACTGAGTGAATCAATGTAATATAGTTATGAAAGGTTGAATGTTGTCATAACATCTCCAAAGATTGATTAATTATCAGTAATCTTAATTTCAGTTATTAATTTTACTTTTGATGTTATTCTAATAAGGAAAAACAATTATAACTCTTTTCCAAGATGAACTATAAAAGTAAATTTAGATATTTCTGAATGGTACATTAAAACATTAGAAACTAAATTAAACAACACAATGGATATAAAAAAAGTGGTTCATTCTGAAGCTGATAACTAATACACTCCTCATGGTGATAATCTTCCACCAAGTAGATTATATAAATAAACATGATCCACACCATGGATCAGGGTAAACAATAGTTCATAATACAATCTAGGTCACACGACCTCTTCCACACTTCTTCGTGGGTATGAAATACCAGGTCACACAGGGACCTCTTCCACACTTATGTGTGGGCGTGAACATGTGTAAAAATATGTGAGTGGAATGTTATATTGTATCCTCTATTTTAATAGAGGATACATTGTGTGTTTTTATACAAACAAACACAAACTTATTGAAAGATAAAAATAAAAAAAATAGAGAAAAATGACGAGATAAGGTAAGAAGTTCTAATAGTTTTATTCTATGCAGATCTGGATATCTTGGATGAAGAAGAGATTAGAATCGAGTCCTTCTTCAAAAAACAGATTATTGCAATTCTGATGCTCTGGTTTCCAGTTAGATATTTCTCGTTTTATTTGTGGAGTTGGTATTGTGAATATTTTCTTAACTCCAATCTATAGTATCCCAACATTTTGGATTTTAGAATGCTTCTTGTGTTCTTCAAATGTATTGAGTTTCATGTGTCAGTTATTTTCTCAAGAATGATCGCGCTTCTTCGTTATCACACCTCATTGTTTCTGGGCCACACTTCTGTTTTTATAATTGAAGTGAATGTGTTGGACCTGACATGATGCATGTATTCTGAATCTCATACCTCATACTTTTAGGTAATATTTCTACAAAGAAATATTAATTTTTTTAGTGCATTTAAATTTTTTTTAATATGAACGTTAGAAATTAAATTGAATAAAAACAAAACCGATTAAAAAATGGTGTCACATTCTGTCTATAAATGGTGTCACTTGGAAATGGTGTCACCATGAAATGGGGTAACTCTATTTGAATTTGATTAGTGAGATAATCATGATGATATTGTTTTATAGAGACCAAGAACCAGTAGCACATATGTGGTGTTATGATCATAGTCTCTGGTCCTTTTCCAAACATCAAATAGTGTCTCAACAAGGAACCAATGTCACTCACTTCAACAGATCTAAAAAAGGTATCGATGTCTGGTCACAAATTCTGGGTCACACTGTCTAGTCACAATGTCTGGGTCATAGTGTCTGGCGACGGTGTCTGGGTCATGGTGTTTCTTCCTTTTCCATAAAAACCTAATTGGTGGCAGACTCACACTTTCTCAAACGTAGCCAAATATCTGTATACAAACTAAAAAAGGGATATTCATAAAATGGATTATAATTAATCTTTTTTCAAGGAAATCAATTATAACACAAATAAAAAAATATTTTTTAATAATCAAACACAACACTAAAGATATTTGAAAGGTTTATTTAAATCATAAAGAAACCAATAACTTTACCCATGATTTGAGACAAATTGAATAGAATTAACAAGATTTGTAGATTGAATAGTATTTTAGATCATTAAAACAGGATTAACACATGAGGAGTCCAACATGTTATAGTCCTATAATTTTTATGTCTCCAACTTTATCCTAGTAAGTTGGCATTCGACACCTCATACTATATAAAGCTTTATATAGAACCATTTGAATTCTAGAATGGAGATGACTGTTGTGGTCAAATTCCAAAAAAGGTTAGTATAGATCTCATGTTCCCTAAAATTCATGTTATCATGATCACAACTGATTTACAAATATTTGAATAGAACTTTCAGACTGTCCATCAAATTGAGGGTGATAAAAAGTACTCATATGATGTGTAGTATCCAAGGACTCTTGAAGACATTTACAGAATTTTGGTATAAATTAGAGATATTGATCAAACACAATTGATAGAGGTGTACCATAATGTCTTAAAAATTCATTAATATAAAGTCTTTCCTGGCACTCAAGTGGTAAATCCTCTCTTATTGAAATGAAATGTTATTATTTTGTGAGACGTTCAACAATTACCCCTATTTCTTCATTCCTTATAGGCTTCCACAATAGTCCTATGACAAAGTCCACAGTAATTTCATCCCACTTCCACATAGGAATATGTATAGGTTTCATGAACCCTCTAGGATTTTGTCTCTCTACCTTCACTTATTGACACACTATACATCTTGACACATAGTAATCAGTTTCTCGGTTCATGTTATCCCACAAAAAATGTTCCTTCATGTCTCTATACATCATGGTGATACTAGAGAGAATAGAGAAATTAGATCTATGATCATCATCTAATAGTTATCTCTTTTTCTTAGGTAATGATAGAACTCATAACCTCTTCCCAAATTTCAATACTGCATCTTTATATATAAGACTTCTAATATTCAATCCTTAATAGCTTTAATTTTTTTGTATATTATCATCATCAGATTGAGATCGTTTTATCTTCACTAGTAAATATGGTTTAACAATCATTTAATAGAGTAAATATGTTTCTTCTTCCTTATAAATTTCTATATCCATATTCAGTAGATCCATGAATATAGGATCTCTCTCAATCCCCATTTGGATCAGAAGTCCATGATCATTCTTACTTAATGCATCTTCCATCTTATTTTCCTTTCCTGGGTGGCAGTGTATTGACTAATCATAGTCGTTGATTAACACAATCCATCTCCTTTTCCTCATATTAAGTTCATTCTGTTTAAAAATGTATTTCAAACTCGTGTGATTTGCATATATCTCACATCATTCACAAAATAGATAATGCTTCCATATTTTTAGAGAGAAGATTTCCATTGCTAACTCAAGATCATTAGTTGGATAATTTTTCTCATGAGTCTTAAACTTCCTTGATGCATAAGTAATAACATTTTCATTTTTCAAAATGACATAGCCCGATCCATTCTCTGATGCATCACTATATATCAAAAATACAACATTTCTAGATGGAAGAGTAAAAATGAGAGCATTGACCAATATTCATTTCAATTATTCAACACATTATGTACATTATTTCATCTATACAAATGTAACCTCTTTACATTTGATCTTGGTTAGTAGGTTAGCTAGTTGGGAAAAATATGAATGAAATGGTGATAGTAACCTGGTAAACCAATAAAGCTATGTACCTTAGTTATGTTCATTCTAGTGGGACATTCTCGGGTCTCTTTTGTCTTTCTCGGATCAACTAAGATTCCATCTTTTGAGTTAGTATGAATATAAAAATTAATAGATTGAATCCAAAAATTCACACATTCAAAACATTCCATACAATTCATTTTTTTAAGAGTTTCTAAAATGACCCGCAAGTGATTCTCATGGTCTTCGTAGTTATTCGAGTATACCAAGATATCATCGATAAATACCATAACAAATTCATCATGATATTCCTTGAAAACCATATTCTTTAGATCCATTAAAACTGAGGGTGCATTAGTCATTACAAAGGAAAATCTATAAACTCGTAATGCCTATACATAGTTCGAAATGTTGTCTTAAGAATATCTTCCTTCCTCCCATGATGCTAGTGATATCCAGATCAAATTTCTATCCTAAAAAAAATAATGGGCACCCTGAATTTGACCAAATAAATCATCAATGTGTGGCAGAGGATACTTTTTCATTATCATTATAGTATTGATGTCCCTATAATCAATTCATATCCTCAAGGTTACATCTTTCTTCTTGATAAAGAGGATAGGGGCTCTCCATTGAGAAACACTATGTCAAATAAATCATTTTTCACTCAATTACTATAGTTTTTTATTAAGCTACACTAATTCCACTATGGAAATTATATAGAGAGTCATTGATGTAGGTCATTCCCCAGGAATTAAATAAATAGGGAACTCAACTTTCCACTCTAGAGGATGTGTAGGTAGATTTTCTGGAAATACATTTATGTATTCCTACACAATAGATACATCTTCAATTTGAATATTTATTTCCTCACACGTAGATATTTTGTTAATTTTCTCCCTAAGAATTTAATTTAGTAGTGCTACTAGGGGTGGATCTAGATAATAATTAGAATGTGATGTTTCTTCTCAAAAGATAAGAGATTCTATAACATTAGCCTAAATTATTACTTCCTTCTATATTTAGTTTATTTTCACATCATAATTTGGACATCCAATTCATACCAAGAATTATATCCAATATGATCATGGGTATGATGATTGTGTTAGAAACTAAAGCACATTTATGTGTCATGATGGTGAGTGATTAACACATCTTTGATGCAATGATACATTTACTATGAGTTTTGACTGACAACTCCTTTATTGAATCAAATTTTAAATGTATAATTTTCTCAGAAAATTGGGAAGTTATAAATAAATATGAAAATCCAGAATCAAATAAAAAAAATTTGATTTTGAGGAATCAATTAAAGTACCTTCCACAACATCATTAGTAACTACCACCTTTGTGGTTATAATTATATATGATTTCCATTTCTCAAAAGGGATTTTATGACGAATGTTTCCTTTGTGCGTAGAACACTAATTTTTATAGCGTCCCATCTCTCAACAATTGTAACATTGAGCATCATTGACTTGTTTCTTCACCATGCATTCATCAGATCTATGAACCTTTTCTACCCACTTATAGTAGATTCTCATGCCTTTCAAGAATTTCCCAGGATGATACTTTCCACAGTTCTCACATAATGTAGATTGCTTTGTTCTAATATTCTTCTTTGGTGCTTTACATTTTCCATGGTTATCATAGTACCACTTATTATATTCTTTTTCTAATGATGAAATTTTTTCTGGAAATTCCTTCCCAATTTTGATTGAACTTAATACAACTTCATCACATGAAAAAAAATTGAGAATACATTTCACTTCAAAGATGTGGAATAATACCTTCATGGAAATGATCAATTTTCTCTTCCAAAACACAAATGTAATCTATATAATACCTATCAAATATTGTGAAGTTAGACTCATATTTTACAACACTATATTCTTCCATGTTTGATAGGAGGAGGCTTTTCCCCCTTCATTTTAGTTTGTTGTTCATGAGGGAAATATTTTCCAATGAATATTCCCATAAAAGTTTTCCATTCCATATCTTCTTTTTCTTTTTCCTCCGTGGTATTCTGGATCAAGGACCACCATTGATCAGTAACACCCTTAATGAAATATACTGCAAGTACTACCTTTTAATGTTCATTGCATCTTAATTCTAGAAATATTTTTTCAAGGGAAATGGCCCACTACCTAGCTACCCCGTATTAATAGTCACACTAAAATATAGGGGATATTTCCACCTGAAATTATCCAATACAAGTGTAATATTATTATTATTCATATCATTAGTATGTAGTTCTAATATGGTCATGATCTGATCTGATACAATACTGACTGTGTAGACTTCCTCGGTGGGTAACTACCTATATTGTCAACAATTATTGATTCCCCTTATTCCATTAGGCTCTATAACTAAATAATGGCATTAATTAATTATTATATTGTTTATAATTTCAAACTATAAAACACTTAAGATAATCTGAAAATTTATATAAGGCCCTGGCCTTAAACATTACTTAAACTTGAGATATTTCAAGAATACACTTTGAGGATCTTTTCAAGTCTTGAGTTTTAGAGAATTAGATCATAAAACATGTATTACATTCCACATTTAAGCAAAGTGGTTACATAAAAGATAGTATTAATTTTTCCCATCAACAGAAACATATTTAAAATAAAACATGGATTCTTTCTTGACACTTCCTTCACACTATCATCATATCATGTACTTTTGCCTTATCCTGTGAAAAACATTTCAAAAAACATGGGATGAGCATAAAAAGATCAGTAAGGGTTATAAAAATATGGAAAAGAAATGTGAGTTCATATATACATAAGAATGAAATCATAATTTACCCATAAAGCATAGGAACTTTAACATACCTCATCAAATAATGAATAAATCATAGAAATCATAAGACATAAAGGTAACTTGAGGCATTCATAACATTCTTACGTAAGGAGTAACCCTCTTGGTTACATTTGGAATACCCATCAGAGAATATTCCATAAATATCTTTGGAGAAACCTTAAATTTTCACTCCTTCGTGTTACCCAATGCATTAGAGAGCTATATCGGGCTCACCCGCCCTTAGTTTATCACGGAACCACTCGTCTTCATAATAATCCCCAAGAACCTCAACATAATCGTATCACTAAAAACATGCATAAAGGAAACATAAAATTCCCACCATTTAATCACAGGATATCAATACAACACATTGATATAAAAACATTATGAAAACCATTTTCAATACCCAAATAAAAGAAAAGTAAAAAATGGTATTTATATTTCTTTTTACAAAAAAGGTATGTCTTGTAGAGGAAGCAGAAACTCAAATAGTGGTCACAACGGTGGAGAAGTCGTTGTCGCTGCATACATAAAACAAAAACATTCCCTTTTGTCATTTAGTAAACTCTTCGTATAAAAAAGATACATTTTGAATAAACTTAAAATTAAAATGTGTTTATACATTGTATAAAAGAAGGTTGTGTATAAAACAAAATATGCCTCAATGAAAGAAGATTGAGACGAAGTCCCATACCTCGGGCCCGACTTGACTCGGTCGTTCTTTATTCTGCTGAATAATAAACTTGAGTTAATTTATAATTTTTTAAGAACCTTTTTCAAGTTCATTATTACTTTTATATCACTTATTGTCATGTCATGAACACTATGTAATTATTTAAGTTAATAATAGTCATTTTAACGTTTGTTGGTACTTGAGTAAAAAATAAACCCTTTATAATTACAAGTTGTTAATGTATCCATTATATCCAGAATAGTATTCATGATGTAGATATCATATATATCATATATATCCAGTACATTCATTAATTTATAATATTACATAACATTTAGAGGTAAGAAATGAAATGCACCGTTCATGGAGAAGGTAAGCCGTACGTACGCATGAACGCTGCATCCATTTCTATTTTGTATTTTATGAAATGGAATCATAATGATAAAAAGGTATATTATAATTCCAGTGTAATATCATATATAATATCATAACTCCATCCTTTATACGTCCCACATATGGTATTAACAAATCAAATCACTTTGAGGGGGTGGTAGTCCGCACTTCCTTAAATGAAGATATCGCGTTTACCCATAATGGAAACCATAAAGGTATGCCCAAAATGAAAAATACAGAATATTAAGGAAAACATAAACATATTATATATCATATATAAATATAGTGTCATCTTAATGGCCACCTTTGAAGGTGCTAAAAGAATGTTGAACAATCATCATTTCGGGAGGCAGAAATTCACCATCCACGGAAACAGTATATTCTTTAACCATTAGATGTAGGTGTGTGTAAGTGTAGCTCGAATCCTTCTTATAAAAAAAATCCTAGTATATGGACGATACTGGTGTTGTTACAAAATAAATTAATAAAAAGAGTTTAGGGGGTTGGATAAGCAAAACAAAACAAAAGAACACAAGTGAAGACATTACCTTAAAATCGGGTAACTCCCTTTGGTTTGAGCTCAAGGGCTTCCTTGGGAGGACATATGCCCAATGTGAGGATTCAAGGAGTAAGAGAGGGAAGTGGAGAGACAAAATGGGCAGGGGTTGGACGAGCCAAAGGCTTTGGAAGTGTTGATAAGGAGGTAGAGGTGGGGGTCTTTTATAAGAGGAGAGGAGGGGCACTCTTGGAAAGTAAAGAAATGTTACCTTATTTTAAAATGAGTTTCAGATTCAAAAGGTCCCATATTGTTATACGTCTAGGTTAATGTGATAAGGGTTCGAAACCCACCCATCCAATAGGTTTTGGACATGTGTAGGTCATATATTTTACATTATCTTTTCATTTTATTTAAATCCATTATTAAAGAGGTAATCGCTGCATCATCATGATATCATAAATAATTTAATTTATTTAATGTCTAAAAATTATAAGAAAAATATAATGATGTAAGAAATATTTTTAGCTTTCTAATTAATATATATAGTCAAGAATCGGACTTGTATAACCCCATTTGAATTTTTTTTAGTAAATCAACTCATGTTTGTGTCATTTTAATTTTAACATTAAATAAAAAGATATTAATGTCATTTTACAACTAAAGTGGCTCCATGGGGTCCCCATGTTGACCCATGGATTGTCCTGCTCTTCCATGACACATCCAATAATGGTAGGACATGTGTCTAGGTATTTTCATTTTATTATAATATCATTTTTGTCTTAAATTACACTAATTACCTCTAATCGCGATTAAAAACTTAAAAGTTACTATTCCCCAAAAATTATTTTAATCTCATTGAACCACATTTTACTTCTTAATGTCAACCATGTATGTCGGATTTTTGGAAATCAAATCACAGAAGTGGAAATGATTCATTTAAACGAGAAATCAGTTTCTTTAACTACCACTTAGTGGCTTCAATATTCATCAAAAATTGAAGTTTTTCAGAAAAAAACCAAAACATTACCCTAAGCTATATTTGATTTTTCTAAATTCAAAAATGATTTCTATTTTACAAAATTCAAATCATATAAGTTACATTAATTAATTTAATAATTAATTCCCATTGTCATGACAAATGGCGTGTTTTTATGAAACATTAAGTATCAAAAGATTAGCACCAGTTTAAGTCCAATTTCAAAGTGAAATTGATTCCAATGACCACCATTGGATTAAATGGTAAAAATATATTATATTTTCACTTCAAAACCAATTAAAAAAGTTAATATAATCATATAAATAAATTAGATTAAAAAGTGGTTTTGAATTAAAATGCAACATTTTCTACTATTCATTAAAAAATGAACTTTATCGGAAAAATACCAAAAATTCACACAAAGTAAATTTTGATGTCCCAATCATAAATAATAAGATTATATTGACAAAAAAAGCTTATAAAATTTTCAAAAGTTATATTTAAAAATGTTTTTCCATCAAAAGGCAGTAAAATAATCTTTTAAAAATATTAGTGTATTCCATGCTTAAGATTGGATTTATTCTCATTTTAGGCCTCTAAAACACTATCTAATTCACTAATAGATATAAATATCTATTATTCATTACTTACATGGGATGTTATATCCTTACCCCCTTTAGAAAATTGCGTCCACGTAATTTATTTACTTATCGAATAAATGGGGGTACTTATCTCTCATTGCATTTTCATATTCCAACATTGCCTCTTCCATCACGTGGTTTTTCCACAAATCCTTTACCTGATTAATCACCTTATTCCATAACACTTTCTCCCTGTGGTCAAGAATCTGGACTGGTTGTTCCTCATAAGATAGGTTCTCTTCCAGCTGAACTACCTCTGGACTCAAAACATAAGATAGATCTGGCATGTACTTTCTCAGCATCGAAACATGAAAAACATTGTGTACCTGAGATAAAATCGGAGGTAAAGCCACCCGATATGCAACTAATCCAACTCTCTCCAGAATTTCATATGGTCCAATGAACCTTCGACTCAGCTTTCCTTTCTTACCAAATTGCATCACACTTTTCTATGGTGAGACTTTGAGGAAAACATGATCACCTACCTCAAAAGATAGATCCATCCTCCTGTTGTCCGCATAACTCTTCTGCCTGCTCTGAGCTGTTCTCATCTGTTTCTGTATCAGCAGAACTTTTTCTGCCAACTCTTCTACCTATCTGGTCCCATCATCTTTCTTTCACCCACTTCATCACAAAAAGCTGGAGTTTGACACCGCTTCCCATATAACGCCTCAAATGGTGCCATCTGTATACTGGAATGAAAACTGTTATTATAAGAAAACTCAACCAAAGAAAGATGTTGGTCCCAAATTCCCTGATAATCCATCGAACAAGCACGTAGCATATCTTTCAATGTCTGAATTGTTCGTTCTGACTGCCCATATGATTGAGGATGAAAATCCGTACTAAAATTTAATTTAGTTCCCAACGACTTCTGAAGGCCTTTCCAAAAGTTAGACGTGAACCTGGGATCACTGTCAGATACAATAGAGATGGGAAATCCATGTAACCTGACTATCTCTTTAAGATACAAACGAGAAAGTTGATCTAGGGAATAAGTATCTCGTATAGCAAGGAAATGAGCAGATTTAGTCAAGCAATCAACAATAACCCAGATTGCATTATTACCTCAAGGGGTCTTTGGCAATCCCACAACGAAGTCAATGGATATATTCCCCCATTTCCACTCTGGCACTGGTAAAGGGTGAAGCATCCCTTTCGATAACTACCACTCTGCTTTAACCTGTTGACATGTCAAACACTTCACAGAAAAATCGGCATTATCTCTTTTCATTGCATCCCACCAGTAATACTCCCGCAGATCTCTGTAAATCTAAGTACTGCCAGGATGAACTGAAAATGGATAACTATGAGCTTCACATAACAACTCTCCCTTCAACTGTGAATCACAAGGCACACGTAATCTCATCCCAAAGCTCAAAACGCAATCATTATCAATGTTGAATTAAGGCAACTTACCTTTCTGAACCAGCTCTACCTTTTTCTGCAACTCACTGTCTTGCTTCTGTGCTTGCTTGATTCTTTCTAATAGAGAAGATTTCACTGATACCTGAAACAAAACAGAATAACATCCTGCACCAACAAATTCTATGCCAAAGTTCATCAAATCCTTAACCAAAGGATCACGTTCCAAACACATCATTGCTAATGAAGCATTAGTTTTTCGACTCAAAGCATCAGCCACTTTATTTTATTTTCCCGGATGGAAATGAATTGTACAATAATAATCCTTGATTAATTCTAGATATCTCCTCTTTCTCATGTTCAATTCATTCTGAGTGAATATATACTTTAAACTTTTGTGATTGGTATATATTTCACACTTTACTCCATACAAATGACGCCTCCAAATTTTTAAAGAAAAAACAACAGCAGCTAATTCCAAATCAAGTGTAGGGTAATTTACCTCATGAGTTTTCAACTGTCGTGAAGCATAAAAAATTACCTGATCATTCTGCATTAGGACACAACCAAGTCCTTTCAATAAAGAATCAATGTAGATAACAAACTCCCCATTTCTGGAAGGTAGTGCCAAAACTGTAGCATTCACCAATCTTCTTTTCAATTCCTAAAAACAATCATCACATTCTTTTGTCCAGATAAACTTAACACCCTTCCGAATTAGCATAGTCATTGGACTAGATAACCGTGAAAAATTTCTAACAAACATTCGGTAATATCCTGCAAAACCATGGAAACTATGAATCTATGTTACATTTGTGGGTCTTGGGCATTCTTCAACAACCTTTGTTTTTGCAGGATCAACAGTTATCCCATCTTTAGAAACAATGTGACCAAGGAAAGAAATTTGTTGCAACCAAAACTGACACATTCTAAATTTCCCATACAATTTCTTTTCTTTTAAGGTTTGCAAAATAACCCTTAAATGTCTTTCATGCTCCTCTTTACTTTTAGAAAACACCAAAATATCATCAATGAAAACCACCACAAACTTATCCATGAACTCATGGAAAATTCTATTCATTAAGTCCATGAATACAGCAGGTGCATTGGTTAGCCCAAAAGGCATTACTACAAATTCATAATCGCCATATCTTGTACAAAGCGCAGACTTCGGAACATCTGCTTCTTTTACCTTCAGCTGATGGTACCCCGATCTCAGGTCAATCTTTGAAAAAAACGGAGCTCCCTGGAGCTGATCAAACAAATCATCGATATGAGGTGAAGGATATTTGTTCATAACAGTGATGTTATTCAAGGTTCTATAATCAATTAAAAGTCTCATAGAACCATCTTTCTTTTTAACAAATAAAACCGGAGCACTCCATGGTGGTGGGCTAGGTCGAATGAAACCTTTCTCTAACAAATCTTGCAATTGCTCCTTCAACTCTAAAAGTTCAATTTGAGCCGTTCGATAATGGGGTTTTGAAATTGGCTTAGCATCAGGAACTAAGTCAACAGTAAATTCAACTTCCTGATATGGTATTATTCCAGGAAACTCATCAGGAAAAACATCAGGATACTCATTTACCACTGGCACATCATTAATCTGAACACTTCCCTTGTTTTCAACAATATGTGAAAGATAACATTCATTTCCATCTTTTACAAGTTTATCGGCCTCTTGATAAGTTATCAACAGTAAGGGTTAATTCTTGTACCCAAACTGAAATTCTTTCTGAATAGAAACTTCATTAGATCTACAGTCAATCGTAGCATGGTAAATATAGAGCCAATCTATACCCAGGATAACATGAAACTATACTAGAGGTAGAACAATAAGTTTTGCAAGTAGGTTCATTTCACAGATAAGGATAGGAAGATTCTTATAAATTCTTTTTGGCTCATCATTTCCCCCAGGTGTTTTTACCACATGTTCAGGAGTCATTTTTTGAGATGGTATTCCCATTTTACTAGAAAATGTTTCAGAGGTGAAAGAATGTGTGGACCCCGAATCAAACAAGACACTGGCATAATCTGAAAAAACAAACAAAGTACCTGATACAACTTCATTTGATGGTCCGACATCTGCTGAAGTAGTTGAAAATGATTTCACCACCCCTTTCTACTTGTAGTCTAACTGCTTCCCATAACTCAAGCACTTTTTCGGACACTCGTTTACATAGTGACCCATCTCATTGCACTTAAAAAATTTCACTAACTGTAAATCAAATTTGGACTTACCATCACCTTGTTATTTTTCAGTGCAATAACGAGCCTTATGTCCCATTTTACCAGATCAGTAGCACTTTCCTTAATTCAGAAGACATTCCCCAGCATGCCTTTTACCACATTTATCACAAACTGGAAACTTAGTTTTCTTACCATCAGAATTTTTTGATGAATTATTTCCTTTCTCCTGCCACCTCGGTCACTTCTTCTGCTGGTTGTTATAGAACACTTGATCATCAACAAACTCCATTTACACCTTCTCAGCACATCGAACAAGATTTTCATAACTTTTAAACTCATGAGAAGCTAATGCCCTTCGATATTTTGGTTTTAATCCTGAGTAAAAATGATTGATTTTACTATCAAGGTGTCGGATAAAATTTGGAGCATACCTTGCCAATCGAGTGAACCTCTCTTCATAGGCAGTCACTGAGTCTTCCTCATGCCTCAATTCCAAGAATTTGTTTTCCATCCTTAGTTGAACAGCCTTAGGAAAATACTTATCGAGAAACATACCTTTGAATTCATCCCATTCAAGAGCATCAATCTCATCAGCGTCCCTGATATTTTTAACCATCGACCACCACTGATCTGCCTCACCCTCCAAACGGTAAATAGCAAGACTAACCTTTTGATTGTCTGAAGACCCCATGACATAGAAAATCTTCTCCAGTGCTTTAATCCACCCTTCAGCTAACACAGGGTCAGATGATCCTCTGAATGATGGGGGATGTTGCCTCATGAAGTGTTCCACCACTGACATGTTCCTTAGAGGTTGATCTAGCTGATCTCGTGCATGGATACTGCCACCATTTATTTCTTGAGTTAACTGCGCCATTACTGCAACAAACTGTTCAGTTCCAATTCTGACCATCCCAGGATGCTGATTCAGAATGTTATTTCCGTCTATATTCCTTCCTAGCAATGCATCCCTGTTTCCTCTGTGGAAAACCATTCTGAACAAACATGTCTTAGATTAAGCAACATGGTAATCTTCAAATGCTATATCATTTAAAAAAAACTTTTGGATAATCATTTAATATAATTATAACTCCCGAAGTTATCTAAACCGACCTTTGATTACAACTATAAGTCCCCGGCCTTAAACAATACTTAATCTTGAGATATTTCAAGAATACACATTAAGGATCTTTTCAGGTTTAGAGTTTTAGAGAATTAGATCATAAAACATGTATTATATTCCACATTTAAGCAAAGTGGTTACATAAAAGATTGTATTCATTTATCCCATCAACAAAAACATATTTAAAATAGAACATGGATTCTTTATTGACACTTCCTTGACACTATCATCATATCATGTACCTTTCCCTTGTCCTGTGAAAAACATTTCAAAAAACATGGGATGAGTATAAGTAGCTCAGTAAGGGTAATAAAAATATGGAAATCAAATGTGAGTTCATATATACATAAGAATGAAATCATTATTTACCCATAAAACATAGGCACTTTAACATACCTCATCAAACCTTGAATAAATCAAAGAAATCATAAGACATAAAGGTAACTTGAGGCATTCATAACATTTTTACGTAGGGAGTAACCCTCTTGGTTATGTTTGTAATACCCATCATAGTATATTCCCTAAATCTCTTTAGATAAACCTTAACGTTTCACTCCTTCACGTTACCCAATGCATTGGAATGCTATATTGGGCTCACCCGCCCTTAGTTTATCACGGAACCATCCGTCTTCATAATAATGCCCAAGAAACTCAACATAATCGTATCATATAAAACATGCATATAGAAAAAAATAACATTTCCACCTTTCAATCAAAAGATATCTATACAACACATTAATATAAAAACATTATGAAAACCATTTTAAATTCCAAAATAAAAGAAAAGTAAAACATGGTATTTATTTTTCTTTTTTAAAAATAGGTATGGATTGTAGAGGTAGCCGAAACTCAAATAATGGTCACGACGGCGAAGAAGTCGTTGTCGCCGCATAAGTACGACAAAAACATTCTCTTTTGTCGTTTAGTAAATGCTTCGTATAAAAAGGATTCCTTTTTAATAAACGTAAAATTCAAAGGGGATTATACACCGTATAAAAGATGGTTATGTATAAAACAAAATATGCCTCAATGAAAGGAGATTGAGACGAAGTCCCATACCTCGGGTTCGACTTGACTTGGTCATTCTTTAATCTCCTGAATAATAAACTTGAGTAAATTTATACTTGTTTAAGAACCTTTTTCATGTTCATTATTCCTTTTATATCACTTATTTCCATGTCATGAACACTATGTAATTATTTAAGTTAATAACGGTCGTTTTAACGATCATTGGTACTTGAGTCAAAAATAAACCCTTTATAATTACAAGTTGTTCATGTATCCATTATATCCAGAATGGTATTAATGATGTAGATATCATATATATCATATATATATCCAGTAAATTCATGCATTTATAATATTACATAACATTTAGAGGTAAGAAATTAAATGCAATGTTCATGGAGACGGTAAGCCGTACGTACGCATGATCGCTGCTTCCATTTCTATTTCGTATTTTATGAAATGGAATCATAATGATATAAAGGTATATTATAATTCCAGTTTAATATCATATATAAAATCATAACTCCATCATTTATACGTCCCACATATTGTATTAACGAATCAAGTCACTTTGAGGGGGCGGTAGTCCGCACTTCCTTAAATGAAGATATCACATTTACCCGTAATGGAAACCATAAAGGTATGCCAAAAATGAAAAATACAGAAGCTTAAGGAAAACATAAACATATTATATATCATATATAAATATAGTTTTATCTTAATGGCCACCTTTGAAGGTGTTAAAAGAATGTTGAACAATCATCGTTTCGGGAGGCAGAAATTCGCCATCCATAGAAACAGAATGTTCTTTAACCATTAGATGTAGGTGTGTGTAAGTGTAGCTCGAATCCTTCTTATAAAAACATCCTAGTTTATGGAATATTATGGTTTTTTTACAAAAGAAATGAATAAAAAGAGTTCAGGGGTTGGAGAAGAAAAATAAAACAAAAGAACACAAGTGAAGACATTACCTTATAATCGGGTAACTCACTTGGTTTGAGCTCAAAGGCATCCTTGGAAAGACTTCTGCCCAATGTGAGGCTTCAAGGAGTAAGAGAGGGAAGTGGATAGACAAAATGGGCAGGGGTTGGCCAAGCCAAAGGCATTGGAAGTGTGGGTATGGAGGTAGAGGTGGGGGTCTTTTATAAGAGGAGAGGAGGGGCACTCTTGGAAAGTAAAGAAATGTTACCATATTTTAAAATGAGTTTAGGATTCAAAAGGTCCCAAATTGTTATAATACTAGGTTAATGTGATAAGGTCTCTAAATACACCCATAAAATAGGTTTTGGACATGTGTAGGTCATATATTTTACATTATCTTTTCATTTTATTTAAATCCTTTATTAATGAGGTAATCGTTGCATCATCATGATGTCATAAATAATTTAATTTATTTAATTTTTAAAAATTATGAAAAAAATATCATCATGTAGGAAATCTATTTAGATTTCTAATTAATATTTATAGTCACGAATCGGACTTGTATTACCCCATTTAATTGTTTTTTTTGTAAAACAACTCATGTTTGTGTCATTTTAATTTTAACATTAAATAAAAAGATATTAATGTCATTTTCCAACTAAAGTGGCTCCATGGGGTCCTCAAGTTGACCCATGGATTTTCTTGGTCGGCCATGACACATTCAATAAGGGTAGGACATGTGTATATGAATTTTCATTTTATTATAATATCATTTTTGCCTTAAATTTCAATAATTACCTCTAATCGCGAGTAAAAACTTAAAAATTACTATTCACAAAAAAATTATTTTAATCTGATTAAACCACATTTTAATTCTTAATGAAAACCATTTATGTTGGATTTTTGAAAATCAAATTACAGAAGTGGCAAAGTTTCATTTAAAAGAAAAATCAGTTTCTTTAACTACCACTTAGTGGTTTCACTATTTATCAAAAATTGATGTTTTTCAGAAAAAAACCAAAACTTCATCCTAAGATATATTTGATATTCTGAATTCAAAAATGATGTCTATTTTAAAAAATTCAAATCATATAAGTTACATTAATTAATTTAATAATTAATTCCCGATGTCATGACAAATAGCGTGTTTTTATGAAACAATAAGTATCAAAAGATTGACACCAGTTTAAGTCCAATTTCAAAGTGAAATTGATTCCAATGACCACCATTGGATTAAATGATAAAAATATATTCTAATTTCACTTCAAAACCGATTCAAAAGATAATCTAATCATATAAATAAATTAGATTAAAAAGAGCTTTTGAATTAAAATACAACATTTTCCACTATTCATTAAAAAATGAACTTTATCGGAAAAATACCAAAAATTCACACAAAGTAAATTTTGATGTTCCAATCATAAAGAATAAGTTTATTTTGACAAAAATAGCTTATAGAATTTTCAAAAGATAGATTTAAAAATGGTTTTCCATCAAAAGGCAGTAAAACAATCTTTTAATAATATTAGTGTATTCCATGCTTAAGATTAGATTTATTCTCATTTTAAGCCTCTAAAACACTATCTAATTCAATAATAGATAAAAATATCTATTATTAATTACTTATTTGGGATGTTACATCCTTCCCCCTTTAGAAAATTGTGTCCCCGTAATTTATTTATTTATCGAATAAATGGGGGTACTTATCCCTCATTGCATTTTTAAATTCCCATGTTGCCTCTTCCATCATGTGGTTTTTCCAAAAAACCTTTACCTGATTAATCACCTTATTCCGTAACACTTTCTCCCTGTGGTCAAGAATCTGGACTGGTTGTTCCTCATAAGATAGGTTATCTTCTAGCTGAACTACCTCTGGACTCAAAACATGAGATGGATCTGGCATGTACTTTCTCAGCATCAAAACATGAAAAACATTGTGTACCTGAGATAAACTCGGAGGTAAAGCCACCCTGTATGCAACTAATCCAACTCTCTCCATAATTTCATATGGTCCAATGAACCTTCGACTCAGCTTTCCTTTCATACGAAATCACATCACACTTTTCCATGGCGAGTCTTTTAGAAAAACATGATCACCTACCTCAAAAGATAGATCCTTCCTCCTGTTGTCCGCATAACTCTTATGCCTGCTCTGAGCTGTTCTCATGTGTTTCTGTATCAGCTGAACTTTTTCTTCCAACTCTTCTACCGATTCTTCTCCCATCAGCTTTCTTTCACCCACTTCATCCCAAAAAGCTGGAGTTCGACACCGCTTCCCATATAACGCCTCAAATGGTGCCATCTGTATACTGGAATGAAAACTGTTATTATAAGAAAACTCATCCAAAGAAAGATGTTGGTCCCAACTTCCCTAATAATCCATCGAACAAGAACATAGCATATCTTCCAATTTCTGAATAGTTCGTTCTGACTGCTTATCTGATTGAGGATGAAAAGCTTTACTAAAATTTAATTCAGTACCCAACAACTTCTGAAGGCCTTTCCAAAAGTTAGAAGTGAACCTGGGATCATGGTTAGATACAATGGAGAGGGGAACTCCATGTAACCTTAATATCTTTTTTAGATACAAACGGGAAAGTTGATCTAGGGAAAAGTATCTCGTATAGCAAGGAAATGAGCATATTTAGTTAAGCGATCAACAATAACCCAGATTGCATTATTACCTCGATGGGTCTTCGGTAATCCCACAACGAAGTCCATGGATATATTCTCCCATTTCCACTCTAGCACTAGTAAAGGCTGAAGAATCACTTTTGGTAACTGCCTCTCTACTTTAAACTGTTGACATGTCAAACACTTCATAGTAAAATCAGTAATATCTCTTTTCATTCCATCCCACCAGTAATACACCTGCAGATCTCTATACATCATAGTACTGCCATGATGAACTGAAAATAGAGAACTATGAGCTTCACATTACAACTCTCCCTTCAACTGTGAATCACAAGGCACACACAATCTCTTCCCAAATCTCAAAACACAATCATTATCAATGTTGAATTCAGGCAACGTAACTTTCTGAACCAGCTCTACCTTTTTCTGCAACTCACTGTCTTGCATCTGTGCATTCTTGATTCTGTCTGATAGAGAATATTTCACTGATACCTGAAACAAAATAGAAGAACATCCTACACCAAAAACTTCTATGCCAATGTTCATCAAATACTTAACCAAAGGATCACGTTCCAAACGTATCATTGCTAATGAAGCATTACTTTTTCGACTCAAAGCATCAGCCAATTTATTTGCTTTTACTGGATGGTAATGAATTGTATAATCATAATCCTTGATTAATTTTAGACATCTCTTTTGCCTCATGTTCAATAATTTCTGAGTGAATATATACTTGAAACTTTTGTGATCGGTATATATATCACACTTTTCTCCATACAAATGATGCCTCCAAATTTTTAAAGCGAAAACAACAGCAGCTAATTCCAAATCATGTGTAGGGTAATTTACCTCATGAGTTTTCAACTATCGTGAAGCATAAGCAATTACCTGATCATTCGGCATTAGGACACAACCATGTCCTTTCAATGAAGCATCACTGTAGATAACAAACTCCCCATTCCTAAGAGGTAGTGCCAAAACTGGAGCATTCACCAATCTTTTTTTCAATTCCTGAAAACAATCATCACATTCTTTTGTCCAGATAAACTTAACACCCTTCCGAATTAGCTTAGTCATTGGACTAGATAACCGTGAAAAATTTCTAACAAACATTCGGTAATAACCTGCCATACCAAGGAAACTATGAATCTATGTTACATTTGTGGGTCTTGTCCATTCATCAACAACCTTTGTTTTTACAGGATCAACAGTTATCCCATATTTAGAAACAATGTGACCAAGGAAATAAATTTGTTGCAACCAAAACTCACACTTGCTGAATTTCTCATACAATTTCTTTTCTTTTAAGGTTTTCAAAATAACCCTTAAATTTCATCATGCTCCTCTTTACTTTTAGAAAACAGCAAAATATCATCAATGAAAACCACCAAAAACATATCCAAGAACTCATGTAAAATTCTATTAATTAAGTCCATGAATACAACAGGTGCATTGGTTATCCCAGAAGGCATTACTACAAATTCATAATGGTCATATCTTGTACGAAGCTTAGTCTTCGGAAAATATGCTTCTTTTACCTTCAGCTGATGGTACCACGATCTCAGGTCAATCTTTGAAAAAAATTGAGCTCCCTGGAGCTGATCAAACAAATCATCGATATGAGGAAAAGGATATTTGTTCGTAACACTAATTTTATTCAAGGATCTACAATCAATGCAAAGTCTCATAGAACCATCTTTCTTTTTAACAAATAAAATAGCATCACCCCATGGTGATGTTCTAGGTCGAATGAAACCTTTCTCTAATAAATCTTGCAATTGCTCCTTCAACTCTAAAAGTTCAATTTGAGTCATTCGATAATGGGGTTTTGAAATTGTCTTAGCATCAGGAACTAAGTCAACAGTAAATTCAACATCCCGATATGGTATTATTCCAAGCAACTCATCAGAAAAAACATCAGGATACTCATTTACCACTGGCACATCATTAATCTGAACAATTCCCTTGTTTTCAACAATATGAGCAAGGTAACATTCATTTCCATCTTTTACATGTTTCTTGGCCTCTTGATAAGTTATCAACAGTAAGGGTTCATTCTTGTACACAAACTGAATGTCTTTCTGAAAAGAAACTTCTTTAGCTCTACAGTCAATCTTAGCATGGGAAATAGAGAGCCAATACATACCCAGGATAACATCAAACTCTACTAGAGGTAGAACAATAAGGTTTCCAAGTAGGTTCTTTCCACAGATAAGGATATGAAGATTCTTATAAATTCTTTTTTCCTCAACATTTCCCCTAGGTGTTTTTACCACAAGTTCAGGAGTCATTTCTTGAGATGGTATTCCAATTTTACTAGAAAAGCATTCAGAGATGAATGAATGTGTGGACCCAAAATCAAACAACACACTGGAATAATCTGAAAAAACAAACAAAGTACCTGATACAACTTCATTTGATGGCCCGACATCTGCTGAAGTAGTTGCAACGGATTTCACCACCACTTTCTGCTTGTACTCTAACTACTTCCCATCACTCCAGCTCTTTTTCAGACACTCGTTTTCATAGTGACCCATCTCATTGCACTTAAAACATTTCACTAACTGTAAATCAAATTTGGACTTACCATCACCTTGATCTTTTTCAGTGCAATCATGAGCCTTATGTTCCATCTTACTACATCATTAGCACTTTCCAGAATTCAGAAGACATTCCCCAGCATGCCTTTTACCACATTTATCACAAATAGGAATCTTAGTTTTCTTACCATCAGACTTTTTGGAATAATTCTTCCCTTTCTCCTCCCACCTTGGTCTCTTCTTCTACTGGGGTTTATAGAACACTTGATCATCAGAAAACCCCATTTCCATCTTCTCATCACATCAAACATGCTTTTCCTAACTTTTAAACTCATGAGAAGCTAATGCCCTTCGATATTTTGGTTTTAATCCTGAGAAAAATGATTGGTTTTACTATCAAGGTCTCGAATAAAATTTGGAGCATACCTTTCCAATTGAGTGAACCTCTCTTCATAGGCAGCCACTAAGTCTTCCACTTTCCTCAATTCCAAGAATTTTTTTTCCATCCTAAGTCGATCATCCTTAGGAAAATACTTCTCATTAAACATACCTTTGAATTCATCCCAGTCAAGAGCATCAATCTCATCAGTGTCCCTGATATTTTTAACCATCGACCACCACTGATCTTCCTCACCCTCCAAACGGTAAATTGCAAGACTTACCTTTTGATTGTCTGAACACCCCATGACATCGAAAATATTCTCTAGTGATTTAATCCACCCTTCAGCTAACAAAGGGTCAGATGATCCTCTGAATGATGGGGGATGTTGCCTCATGAAATGTTCCACCACTGACATGTTCCTCTGCGGTTGATCTAGCTGATCTCGTGCATGGATACCACCACCATTTATTGCCTGAGTCAACTGCTCCATTACTGCAACAAACTGTTCAGTTCCAATTCCAGCCATCTGAGGATGCTGATTCGGAAGGTTATTTCTTTCTGTATGCCTTCCTAGCACTGCTTCCCTGTTTCCTCTGCAAAAAACCATTCTGAACAAACATGTCTTAGATGAAGCAACATGGTAATCTTCAAATGCTATATCATTTAAAAAAATTTGGATAATAATTTAATATGATTCTAACTCCTAAAGTTATCTAAACCGACCTTTGATACCAACTATAAGTGCCCGGCCTTAAACATTACTTAATCTTGAGATATTTCAAGAATACACTTTGAGGATCTTTTCAGGTTTAGAGTTTTAGAGAATTAGATCATAAAACATTTATTACATTCCACATTTAAGCAAAGTGGTTACATAAAAGATAGTATTCATTTTTACCATCAATAGAAACATATTTATTATAAAACATGGATTCTTTATTGACACTTCCTTGACACTATCATCATATCATGTACCTTTCCCTTGTCCTGTGAAAAACATTTCAAAAAACATGGGATGAGCATAAAAATCTCAGTAAGGGTTATAAAAATATGGAAAGGAAATGTCAGTTCATATATACATACGAATGAAATCATACTTTACCCATAAAACATAGGCACTTTAACATACCTCATCAAATCATGAATAAATCATTGAAATCATAAGACATAAAGGTAACTTGAGGAATTCATAACATTCTTACGTAGGGAGTAACCCTCTTCGTTATGTTTGGAATACCCATGACAGTATATTCCCTAAATCTCTTCGCAGAAACCTCAAATTTTTACTCCTTCGCGTTACCCAATGCATTAGAAAGCTATATTGGGCTCACCTGCCCTTAGTTCATCACGGAACCACCCGTCATCATAATAATGCCCATGAACCTCAACACAATCGTATCACATAAAACAAACATAAAGGAAACATAACATTTCCACCTTTCAATCACAAGATATCAATACAACACATTGATATAAAAAAAACATTATGAAAACCATTTTCAATACCAAAATAAAAGAAAAGTAAAACATGGTATTTATTTTTCTTATTAAAAAAAGGTATGGCTTTTAGAGGAAGTCGAAACTCAAATAATGGTCACGGCGGCGGAGAAGTCATTGTCGCCGCATACTTACGACAAAAACATTCCCTTTTGTCGTTTAGTAAACGCTTCGTATAAAAAGGATTCCTTTTGAATAAAAGCAAAAGTCAAAGGGCTTTATACAATGTAGAAAAGAAGGTTGTGTATAAAACAAAATATCCCTCAATGAAACTAGATTGAGATGAAGTCCCATACCTCAGGTTTGACTTGACTCGATCATTCTTTAATCTCCTGAATAATAAACTTGAGTTATTTTCTAATTGTTTAAGAACCTTTTTCAAGTTCATTATTCATTTTATATCACTTATTTCCATGTCATGAACACTATGTAATTATTTAAGTTAATAACGGCCGTTTTAACGATCATTGGTACTTGAGTAAAAAATAAACCCTTTGTAATTACAAGTTGTTCATGTATCCATTATATCTAGAATGGTATTCATGATGTAGATATCATATATATCATATATTTCCAGTACATTCATGCATTTATAATATTACATAACATTTAGAGGTAAGAACTAAAATGC
Organism: Viscum album; assembly: GCA_963277665.1. Lineage (NCBI taxonomy): Eukaryota > Viridiplantae > Streptophyta > Magnoliopsida > Santalales > Viscaceae > Viscum > Viscum album. Next base: position 1,528,135,068 of record OY728131.1, on the reverse strand, counting down.
ACCGTTCATGGAGACGGTAAGCCGTACGTACGCATGAACGCTGCTTCCATTTCAATTTCGTATTTTAAGAAATGGAATCATAATGATATAATGGTATATTATAATTCCAGTTTAATAAAATATATAATATCATAACTCCATAATTTATACATCCCACATATGGTATTAATTATTCAAATTACTTTGAGGGGGCGGTAGTCCGCACTTCCTTAGATGATGATATCGTGTTTACCCATAATGGAAACCATAATGGTATGCCCAAAATGAAAAATACATAATCTTAAGGAAAACATAAACATATTATATATCATATATAAATATAGTTTCATCTTAATGGCCACCTTTGAAGGTGATAAAAGAATGTTGAACAATCATCGTTTTGGGAGGCAGAAATTCGCCATCCACGGAAACAATATGTTCTTTAACCATTAGATGTAGGTTTGTGTAAGTGTAGCTCGAATACTTCTTATAACAAAATCCTAGTATATTGAATATACTGGTGTTGTTACAAAAGAAATGAATAAAAAGAGTTAGGTGGTTGTAGAAGCAAAATAAAACAAAAGAACACAAGTGAAGACATTACCTTAAAATCGGGTAACTCCCTTTGGTTTGATCTCAAATGCTTCTTTGGGAAGACTTCTGCCCAAAGTGAGGATTCAAGGAGTTAGTGAGGGAAGTGGAGAGACAAAATAGGAAGGGTTTTGCCAAGCCAAAGGCTTGGGGAGTGTGGGTAAAGTGGTAGAGGTGGGGGCCTTTTATAAGAGGAGAGGAGGGGCACTCTTGGAAAGTAAAGAAATGTTACTTTATTTTAAAATGGTTTTCGGATTCAAAAGGTACCACATTGATATAATTTGAGGGTAAGGTGATAAAGGTTCGAAATAAACCCATCCAATAGGTTTTGTACATGTTTAGGTCATAGATTTTACATTATCGTTTCATTTTATTAAAATCCTTTATTAATGAGGTAATCACTGCATCATCATGATGTCATAAATAATATAATTTATTTAATGTCTAAAAATTATTAAAAAAATATAATGATGTAGGAAATATTTTTATCTTTCTATGGAATATTTATAGTATAAAATCTGACTTGTATAACCCCATTTAAAAATTGTTTTAGTAAAATAACTCACGTTTCTGTCATTTTAATTTTAACATTAAATAAAAAGATATAAATGTCATTTTCCAACTAATGTGGCTCCATGGGGTCCCCAAGTTGACCCATGGCTTTTCTTGGTCAGCCATGACACATCGAATAAGGGTAGGACATGTGTCAAGGTATTTTAATTTTATTATAATATCTTTTTTTCCTTAAATTGCACTAATTACCTCTAATCGCGATTAAAAACATAAAAGTTACTATTCACCAAAAAATTATTTTAATCTCATTGAACCACATTTTACTTCTTAATGACAACCATGTATGTCGGATTTTTGAAAATCAAATCACAGAAGTGGCAAAGTTTCATTTAAACGAAAAATCAGTTTCTTTAACTACCACTTAGTGGTTTCACTATTCATCAAAAATTGAAGTTTTTCAGAAAAATACCAAAACATCACCCTAAGCTATATTTGATATTCTAAATTCAAAAATGATGTATATTTTACAAAATTAAAATCATATAAGTTACATTATTTAATTTAATAATTAATTCCCGCTGTCATGACAAATAGCATGTTTTTATTAAATAATAAGTATCAAAAGATTGACACCATTTTAAATCCAATTTCAAAGTGAAATTGATTCCAATGCCCACCAATGGATTAAATGGTAAAAATATATTCTAATTTCACTTAAAACCCAATTCAAAAGATAATATAATCCTATAAATAAATTAGATTAAAAAAAGGTTTTGAATTAAAATAAAACATCTTCCACTATTCATTAAAAAATGAACTTTATCCAAAAAATACCAAAAATTCACACAAAGTAAATTTTGATGTCCCAATCATAAATAATAAGTTTATTTTGACAAACATGGCTTATAAAATTGTGAAAAGATATATTTAAAAATGGTTTTCCCTCAAAAGGCAGTAAAATAATCTTTTAAAAATATTAGTGTATTCCATGCTTAAGATTGGATTTATTCTCATTTTAAGACTCTAAAACACTATCTAATTCAATAATAGATAAAAATATCTATTATTCAACACTTACTTGGGATGTTACAATTTATGACAAAATAATCTATTAATCACAAATATTTTTTATATTTACTTTTAAATTATTAATAATTGTTTGTAAAGAAAATGTGAATTATCATAATTGTATCCCTTGGGAGTGTCAAACCATGTGCTCTGTTAGGCCCATTGTCATGTACTTGGATACCTCGGGTCAATCCCAAAACTCATTGTCCTTGTTGTTACTCCTAGGTACATCTGTGCAAGAATAATGTTAATTTGTAGTATCTAGGCATGGATGAATTTTCTAGGGTTACCCACATAATCCCTACATTACCAAAATTATAGGATCTTATTCCAAGATAATCCACAAATACTTAATTAGGGTTATTTTATCTAAACTATGTTTCTTAAATCTAGTTTCCATGGTTGCTTCTAAACTTCTTTTGATAACAATTGTAATGCCCCAAACTCCATAGCCTGGATCCAGTCCATTATTTCATTATATTGGCATGATTTTAAGAAATAAATCTTGAATTACCAATTATTTTATAAGTTTAGTAAGTCCATATCATAATCATGATAACCAATGTACTTTTGGAAAGATAGAAACTACAACATGATAAGTAAGAAATGGAAACAAAATTCCTCCTTGAATGCTTAATCAAGGTTCTCTTCTTCATTAACTAGGGAAATGAAACATAATAAGCGTGAGATAAAATGTTCAGTAAGGGTTACATATAATGTAATCATGAATTAGTAATAATTTGATGAAAATAAATTAGACATGTCTAATACGTAATGATGAATAAATAAATACACTTTCAGTCAATTATCTAAGAAGAAAAATGCATCCATATATTTTTTCATAGTGTTAAACTCATGGAAAGTAATAAATGAAAAGTGAATAAAAAATTATTATTATTTTGATGTCATGTATATGGCACATGAATCATTATACTGCCGAGATAGTTTAATTCTGTGGGTATAAACCCATCTGATTTTTTGAAACAAACTCGAATGATGTGTCACGAACTAGTTTTTCTCAAGAGACCAAACGATTAACTGAGGGGGTATATCGAGACCCCAAACACTATTAGTACAAATACTTATTTATTAATAGGTTTAATCAAATAACAATATTCCTTTTCTATATCCATATTGAATAGATGATAGAAATTCATCAATATTTCCCAAGTGAAAATAATATTCAAAATAAACAGCATATGTGAAATGGTTTATGACATAAGAAAATAATCATATCCATGATACGAGAAAATAGTTTGTTACTGAAATTATAATTTCAAAAGATAAATGATCTAAAATCGGAAATGGAAGCACCAAATAAAAAATATTAGTTGCAAAATACCAAATAAATCTCAATGAAATAAAAATTTAGACAAAGTTCGTTACCACATTGTAATTAATCGAGTCATATGTCCAAAAAAATAATTATCCACAAATGAATCCTAGAATACCATGAATATATAAATAATCATAAAATTATATATCAAATGGGAGTATACATAATCCAAATGTAATAAATAAGTGGCAAAAAATGGAAATCTCACAGAATTAAAAGTGAGATCCGAAAACCCTTAACTTATGATTGAATGTGTTCATCGATTGATCTTAATGAATTGAATACATGAATTTAGATTCATTAATTAACAATAAAAAAACCTCCTATACATGTAATTCATTTATTTTAACCATATTAGGTTCATTCATGTCTTATTGAATGGGTTTAAGAGGTTCAATTTTATTATTTTGGAAGCATTTTCTTCCTTGGTTTTCATGCTCAGTTTACTTGTATTTATTAATAGGAGATCGTTTCAAATGTTGTTTGATAACCAATATTTTTAATATATAATATTTATAACATTATAAATGATATTATAATGATTTTTGTTAAATACCATGAGTATTAACTATCAGATAAACGTTAATGATAAACACTTGGATTAACTAGGTTGTTTTGTGAAAAACGAATTTTTTAATGTAATTATTTTATATTATGATAGTGTAAAGATTACAGAACATTACATAAGATGAAATTAATATATTAATATATAGTTCAACCATACAAATTTTTCTATTTCTAGTCCAGAATATGGTAATAGAAATTGAAAATTCATCATCCTTGAATGTAATAAATTCAAAATCTTGGATAGTGTATTCATTTTTAGTATAACCGGAGGGGGACAGAGAGATGATAATGAAATATTAAATTAGAATAATAAAATTAATTATCATGTATGGTAATTGAATTATCATATCATTTGAATTAGCAGAGTAAAGGAGATAGAAACAAACTAATGGATCTTATAAAAGAAGTTGAAAGAAAAAGGATGTGAGGTTTATCTCTTGAGTACTCCTCCTTGAGAATCTATTTAATTCCTTTTTTGAACTTTTCGTGAGACCAGAAGTTATGGGATGTGGGGAGAGGTCTTGGGAAGTATATTTTTTAGACTTTAGGCACGGATTAAAGCTTGAGTGGTGTGAGAGGTAGAGGGAGTGAGAGGTGGGTTATATAGTGGAGGGGAGGAGGGTTTTTATATTATTTAAATCATTAGTTTATTATCACTCCCTAATACAGTCAATAGTGATGATTCCATAAACAAAAATAGTAATAATTTCATGTGAGTTCGAACCAATTGTTCTTAAATCGGAATAACATCATATATGACTCAATAAATCGTGTATTTAACATTTATCATAATTTATCATATTTTACTTTTCACTAAAAATCTAATTATTTCATAAAAATCCAAAATAATGACCATAAATGTTTTTTGAACTGTAGAACCAAAAAATGAACTCCATTTTTCAAAAATAATTTTATAAATATGAAAATTTTAAATTTTAATTAAAAAATTATTTATTCAAAATATACCAACACATAAAATATTGATCTTCATTTGTAAGGTACCAAAATTTTATTTAATCTTTCATGGGTAAGATTACCATTCATTAGGGTCATATTACTTTTAATTATGATATGTTACTATTAATATGGAAATTTTACTTTTCATAAGGGTATGTACCATTCACCGAAATTTATCATGATTATATCGGACTCCAAATATCACCCTGATCACAATCGTGTATGCCCGTTTTTCAAAATTCAAAACACATAAGTGAAAAATTTAAGTTTAATTGATAGGTTATGAATATATCCTATAAATAACCAAGTTTTGTTTCATAGAGACTCAGTTATTCATGAAATTTAGTCTATCTGAGGAATTGAATCTATTAAAGAGAAACATACCCGAAAATGTTTGGGGTGTTATACCACCCATTTAGATTATCTCCCTAAGAAACATGATCTCTCTATATTATTAATTAAATATTACTTATTTTAAAATTAACTATTCACTTCATGAAAATTAATGATAATGACTTTTGGTATTAGAAATTTCATTTAATATCTTATTTAATGGTTTGTATTACATAATATATTTTTATGATCATTTTAATTTTTATATTTTTGATATTCAACTATGAAAAGTATGAAGATTTGGATTCTTCAATTTTAAACTAGTAAGATGTTATTGAGATATTATTTTATTTGTTGAAGTAAATGTTTTGGGTATGGATAGATAAAAAAATATTCCTAGATAATAACATTTTATAGATGTGAAACTAAAAAGAGTTTGATGATTCCAAGAAAATGTTATAAATTACTTGAATCTATTCATGGTGTGTTTATATAACATATAGAGTTTAAAAAATAGATAATATGATCAATATCATACATAATACACCTCATTACCCTAAGCAAAAAATTAAATATTATTATTGAAATGTTACCATTATAACATAGCTGTTAGAGTGAAGGAAATGAATAGTATAATTTTAATTGTGAAAATTTGACTTCCACGCACACACACAGATTTATATAATAAATTATTCAAAAAATTAAATATAAATGTATATAAATCCATTTTTAAAATAAGAGGAACTGTTTTTCTAAAAAACAATTTAAATGTATATAAGTGTGTTTTATACCAATAAATAAAAAATCACTCATATTGAAAAATATAAATTACATATATAATATATTCAATATATGTTTTAAAACATATCTTATGTGTTTTCTATACTTGATATATTAAAAAATGCAATTTTATGCATAAAAGAGGTATTTTTCTAAAAAGGCAGTTTTTTTACCTTTTGATGACACACCTATTTTAAATCTAATTTTGACAACTTTAACAATTATATTTGACCAAATAAACATATTATTTGAATTTAGTGTGAAAATTGTTTTAAATTTTTTATATTTTTGTGATACATGTCATATTTTTATATGTATTAAAAAATACTGGATTTTATTTCAAAATATTTTTTTCATCATATTTATTTATATTGAAAATTTTTATTTTTTATTGTTTAAAATGTATTATTAGATAACTTCATTTTTCAATTAATGTACTTTATGTCATTGTAATCATTTTTACATTGATATTTTACATATTAAAATTTAATTATATTATATGTTTGTCAATAGCCCATTTCCGCAATCCAATAATTGAAATTATTTTAATGAATTTCATCAAATAATGTGTTTAGAATTTTGAAAAATAATTCCATATTTGAAATAATTATATTCAAATTTAGTATATAGGTTTATTTTTTTATTTTTTGTGATGGTATAAAAATTAACTTTTTGTAATATTTTTTATTTCCATGGTTAATGGTAAATCAAGTCATTAAGGTTAAAAATAATATTATAAATATTAGAAATTACCCAAACCCTTTTCATAATTTTATTTGATGAGTGTGTATCAACTAAAAGCATATTTTCCTAATTTATATCCTTTTGAATCCACTTTTATGAGAGTATGACATTTATAATATTATATTCAAAGATAAGTAAATTTTGTCACACTCTTTTATTTAACAAGTAAAATATTTTTAATACGGATTAATATAAGTAATGTTTTGACTATAAATATTATTTAGATAAATTAAATATTTATCTACACATTTTTAATTAATTTATAAATATTAATGATAAAATATTTACCTTAAATGGTGAAAGAATGATGATATTGTAATTGTTTAATTAATGTAAGAATCAAATAAATGATATTAAAAAAATGTAAATAATTATAATTTCATGTAATTAATTTTTTAAATTAATTTTATCAATAAAATTGATATATTGTTGATCATTCAAATAAATCAAATATATCAGGTTGTAATGATATTTATAAAAATTCATGAAATTTATGGATTCAAAATTGACATTATTGGTAATTTAAAATATATACTATTTTATTAAATGATATAAAAGTTAAAAAAATATAAATTTAGGCTAAATTATTGGGGTAAGTATCAAAATTGTATCAATTACTCATTTCTTATTCATTTAAAATTATATAGTAATTATATTAATGTAACATCCCAAGTATGTAATTAATAATAGATAGTTTTAACTATGTCTATTAATGAATTAGATAGTTTTTTAGAGGCTTAAAATGAAAATAAATCCAATCTTAAGCATGGAATACACAAATATTTTTAAAAGATTTTTTTACTGCCTTTTGATGGAAAACCATTTTTAAATCCACATTTTGAAAATTTTAGAAGCTATGTTTGTCAAAATAAACTTATTCTTTATGATTGGGATATCAAAATATACTTTGTGTGAATTTTTGGTATTTCTCAGACTATGTTCATTTTTTTAATGAATAGTGAAAAATACTGCATTTTACATCAAAACTGATTTTTAATTTAATTTATTTATATGATTAGATTATCGTTTGAATTGGTTTTGAAGTAAAATTAGAATATATTTTTACCATTTAATCCAATGGTGGTCATTGGAATCAATTTCTCTTTGAAATTGGACTTAAACTGGGGTCAATCTTTTGATACTTATTGTTTCATAAAAACACGCTATTTGTCATGACAGAGGGAATTAATTATTAAATTAATTAACGTGACTTATATGTTTTTAATTTTGTAAAATAGACTTCATTTTTGAATTCGGAATATCAAATATAGATTAGGTTGAATTTTTGGTATTTTTCTGAAAAACTTCAATTTTTGATGAATAATGAAACCACTAAGTGGTATTTATGAAAACTAATTTTTCGTTTAAATGAAATTTTACCACTTCTGTGTTTTTAATTTCAAAAAAATCCTACATACATGGTTTTCATTAAGAAGTAAAATGTGGTTCAATGAGATTAAAATGATTTTTTGATGAATAGTAACTCTTAAGTTCTTAACCGCGATTAGAGGTAATTAGTGTAGTTTAAGGTAAGAATAATGTTTTAATAAAATTAAATGACCTAGAAACATGTCCTACCCTCATTGGATGTGTCATTTCCGACCAAGACAATCCATGGGTCAACTTGGGGACCACATGGAACCACTTTGGTTGGGAAATGACAGAAATAACTTTTTATTTAATGTAAAAGTAAAAATGACACAAACATGAGATGTTTTACTAAAACAATTTTTACATGGGGTTATAAAGATAATATTCTTTATTATCAATATTCATTGGAAATATAAAAAGCTTTTCTACATCATAGTATTTTTTTATAATTTTTAGACTTTAAATAAATTAAATTATTTATGACATCATGATGATGCAGCGATGACCTCATTATTTAACGATTTAAATAAAATGGAATGATAATGTAAACACTAAGACCTACACATGTCCAAAACATATTGGGTGGGTATATTTCGAACTCTTATCACCTTATCCTCGAATTATATCAATGTGAGACATTTAAAATCTGAAACCCATTTGAAAATAAAGTAACATTTCTTTACCTTCCAAGAGTGCCCCTCATCTCCTCTTATAAAAGGCCCCCACCTCTACCACCTTACCCAAACTCCCAAAGCCTTTTTCTCGGCCATCCCCTACCCATTTTGGATCTTCACATCCCTCTATTACTCCATGAAGCCTCACTTTGGGCATAAGTCTTTTCATGGAATCCTTTGAGCTCAAATCTATGAGAGTTACCCGATTTTAATGTAATGTCTTCATTTGAGTCCTTTTGTTTGATTTTTCTTCTCCAACCCCCTAAACTCTTTTTATTATTTTCTTTCGTAACAAATCCAGTATCCTCAATATACTAGGATGTTGTTATAATAAGGATTCAAGCTACACTTACACACACCTACATCTAATGGTTAAAGGACATACAGTTTCCGTGGATTGTGAATTTATGCCTCCCGGAACGATGATTGTTCATCATTATTTTAACACCTTCAAAGGTGGATATTAAGATGTCACTATATTTATATATGATATATAATATTTTTATGTTTTTTAAGCTTCTTTATTTTTCATTTTGGGCATACCTTTATGGTTTCCATTATGGGTAAACGCGATATCTTCATTTAAGGAAATGCGGACTACCGCCCCCTCAAAGTGATTTGATTCGTCAAATACCATATGTGGGACGTATAAAGGATGGAACTATGATATTATATATGATATTATACTGGAATATACCTTTATATCATTATGATTCCATTCTATAAAATACGAAATAGAAATGAAAGTAGCGTTCATGCGTACATACAGCTTACCGTCTTCATGAACGCTGCATTTCATTTCATACCTCTAAATGATTATGTAATATTATAAATACATGTATATAATGGATATATATTATGTATACATAATTATTATAATTGTGGATATATAGGATACATGAACAACATGTAATTATAAAGGGTTTATTTTTGACTCAAGTACCAATGATCGTTAAAACGACCGTTATTAACTTAAATAATTACATAGTGTTCAGGACATTGCAATAAGTGATATAAAAGGAATAATGAACTTGAAAAAGGTTCTTAAAATATTATAAATTTACTCATGTTTATTATTCAGGAGATTAAATAATGACTGAATCAATTCGGACCCGAGGTATGGGACTATATCTCAATCTCCTTTCATTGAGGCATATTTTGTTTTATACATAACCTTCTTTTATACAGTGTATAAACCCCTTTGACCTTTACGTTCATCCAAAAGGAATCTTTTTTATACCAAGCGTTTTACTAAACAAAAAAAGGGAATGTTTTTGTCGTACCTATGCGGCGACAATGACTTCTCCGCCGCTATGACCATTATTTGAGTTTCGACTTCCTCTACAAGCGATACCTTTATTTTAAAAGAAAAATAAATACCATGTTTTACTTTTATTTTATTTTGGTATTGAAAATGGTTTTCATAATGTTTTTATATCAATGTGTTGTATTGATATCTTGTTATTGAAAGGTGGAAATGTTATGTTTCCTTTATGCATTTTTTATGTGATACGATTATGTTGAGTTTCTTGGGCATTATTATGAAGACAGGTGGTTCCGTGATAAACTAAGGGCGGGTGAGCCCAATATAGCTCTCCAATGCATTGGGTAACATGAAGGAGTGTAACATTAAGGTTTTTCCTAATTGATTTAGGAAATATACTGTGATGGGTATTCCAAACGTATCTAATAGGGTTACTCCCTATGTAATAATGTTATGAATGACTAAAGTTACCTTTATGTCTTATGATTTCTATGATTTATTCATTATTTGATGAGGTATGTTGAAGTGCTTATGTTTTATGGGTAAAGTATGATTTCATTCTTATGTATATATTTACCCATGTTTCCTTTCCATAAATACTTTATATCCCTTACTGAGCTTTTTATACTCATCCCAAGTTTTTTTGAAATGTTTTTCACAGGTCCAGGGAAAGTTACATGATATGATGATAGTGTCAAGGGAGTGTCAAGAAAGAATCCATGTTTTAGTTTCAATATGTTTCCATTGGTGGAAAAGAAGAATATTATCTTTATGTAACCACTTTGTTTATATGTGGAATGTAATGCAAGTTTTATGATCTAATTCTCTAAAACTCTAAACCCAAAAATATCCCCGTGGTGTAATCTTTTAATAACTCAAAATTATGTAAGGTTTAAGGCTGGGGCCTAATAGTTGGTATCAGAGGTCAGTTTAGATAACTTTTGGAGTTAGCATTCTATTAAATGATTATCCAAAAATATTTTTTTATGGTCAAATTGAAGTGATATTGTATTTGAAGATTACCATGTTGCTTCATCTAAGACATGTTTGTTCGGAATGGTTTTCCGTAGAGGAAACAAGGAAGCAGTGCTAGGAAGGCATGCAGAAGGAAATAACTTTCCGAATCAGCATCCTGAGATGGTCGGAATTGGAACTGAAGAGTTTATTGCAGTAATGGTGCAGTTGACTCAAGCGATAAATGGTGGTGGTATCCATACACGAGATCAGTCAGATCAACCACAGAGGAACATGTTAGTGGTGGAACATTTCATGAGGCAACATCCCCCATCAATCATGGGATCATCTGACCCTGTGCTAGATGAAGGGTGGATTAAAGCACTAGAGAAGATTTTTGATTTCATGGGGTGTTCAGACAAACAAAAGGTTAGTCTTGCTATTTATCGTTTGTAGGGTGAAGAAGATCAGTGGTGGTCGATGGTTAAAAATATCAGGGATGCTGATGAGATTGATGCTCTCGACTGGGATGAATTCAAAGGTATGTTTCTTGAGAACTATTTTCCTAAGGCTGTTCGACTTAGGATGGAAAAGAAATTCGTGGAATTGAGGAAAGAGGAAGATTCAGTGGCTGCCTATGAAGAAAGGTTCACTCGATTGGAAAGGTATGCTCTAAATTTTATCCGAGACCTTGATAGTAAAATCAATCGTTTTTACTCAGGATTAAATCCAAAATATCAAAGGGAATTAGCTTCTCGTGAGTATAAATGTTATGAAAATATTGTTCGATGTGCTGAGAAGGTGGAAATGGAGTTTTCCGATGATCAAGTGTTCTATAACATCCAACAGAAGAAGAGACTGAGGTGGCAGGATAAAGGTAAGAATTCTTCAAAAAAGTCTGACAGTAAGAAAACTAAGTTTCCAGTTTGTGATAAATGTGTCAAAAGGCATGCTGGGGAATGTCTTCTGAATTCTGGAAAGTGCTACCGATGTGGTAATATGGGACATAAGGCTCGTGATTGCACTGGAAATGAACAGGGTGATGGTAAGACCAAATTTGATCTACAGTTAGTGAAATTTTATAAGTGCAATGAGATGGGTCTCTATGAAAACGAGTGTCCAACAAAGAGCTTGGGTGATGGGAAGCTGTTGGACTACAAGCAGAAAGGGGTGGTGAAATCCTTTGAAACAATTGCAGCATATGTCAGGCCTTCAAATGAAGTTGTATTAGGTACTTTGTTTGTTTTTTCAGATTATGCCAATGTGTTGTTTGATTCGGGGTCTACATATTCTTTCATCTCTGAAACCTTTTCTAGTAAAATGGGAATACCATCTCAAGAAATGACTCCTGAACTTTTGGTAAAAACTCCTGGGGGAAATTTTGAGGCAAAAATAATTTATAAGAACCTTCCTATCTTTATCTGTGGAAAGAACCTACTTGCAAACCTTATTGTTCTACCTCTATTAGAATTTGATGTTATCCTGGGTATGGATTGGCTCTCTATTTACCATGCTAAGATTGACTGTAGAGCTAAGGAAGTTTCTTTTCAAAATGACTTTCAGTTTGTGTACAAGAATGAACCCTTACTGCTGATAACTTATCAAGAGGCCAAGAAACTTGTAAAAGATAGAAATGAATGTTACCTTGCACACATCGTTGAAAATAAAGGAACTGTTCAGATTAATGTTGTGCCAATGGTAAATTTGTATACTGATGTTTTTCCTGATGAGTTGCCTAGAATAATACCTGATTGGGAAGTTGAGTTTACTGTTGACTTAGTTCCTGATGCTATGCCAATTTCAAAACCCCCTTATCTAATGGCTCAAATTGAACTTTTAGAGTTGAAGGAGCAATTGCAAGATTTATTAGAGTAAGGTTTCATTCAACCTAGCACATCACCATGGGGTTCTCCTGTTTTATTTGTTAAAAAGAAATATGGTTCAATGAGACTTTGCATTGATTATAGAGCCTTGAATAACATCACTGTTAGGAACAAATATCCTTTGCCTCATATCGATGATTTGTTTGATCAGCTCCAGGGAGCTCAGTATTTTTCAAAGATTGACTTGAGATCGGGGTACCATCAGCTGAAGGTAAAGGAAGAAGATGTTATGAAGACCATGTTCCGTACAAGATATTTCCATTATGAATTTGAATTAATTCCTTTTGGGGTAACCAATGCACCTGCTGTATTCATGGACTTAATGAATAAAATTTTCCATGAGTTCGTGGATAAGTTTGTGGTGGTTTTCATTGATGATATTTTTGTGTTTTCTAAAAGTAAAGAGGAGCATGAGAGACATTTAAATGTTATCTTGAAAACCTTAAAAGAAAAGAAACTATATGGAAAATTCAGAAAATGTGAGTTTTGTTTGCGACAAATTTCTTTCCTTGGTCATATTGTTTCTAATGATGGGATAACTGTTGATCTTGCAAAAACAAAGGTTATTGAAGAATGGACAAGACCCACAAATGTAACTGAGATTCGTAGCTTCCTTGGTTTGGCAGGATATTACCGATGGTTTGTTAGAAATTTTTCACGGTTATCTAGTCCAATGACTAAGCTAACTCGGAAGGGTGTTAAGTTTATCTGGACAAATTAATGTGATGATTGTTTTCAGGAATTGAAAAGAAGATTGTTGAATGCTCCAGTTTTGGCACTACCTTCCAAGAATAGTGAGTTTGTTATATACAGTGATGCTTCATTGAAAGGACTTGGTTGCGTCCTAATGCAGAATGATCAGGTAATTTCTTATGCTTCACAACAGTTGAAAACTCATGAGGTAAATTACCCTACACATGATTGGTAATTAGTTGCTGTTGTTTTTGCATTAAAAATTTGGAGGCATCATTTGTATGGAGTAAAGTGTGAAATATATACTGATCTCAAAAGTTTAAAGTATATATTCACTCAGAAAGAATTTAACATGAGACAAAGAATATAGCTAGAATTAATCAAGGATTATGATTTTACAATTCATTACCATCCAGGAAAAGCAAATAAAGTGGATGATGCTTTGAGTCGAAAAAGTAATGCTTCATTTGTAATGTTGCATTTGGAACGTGATCCTTTGGTTAAGGATTTTCTGAACTTTGGAATAGAATTTGTTGGTGTATGATGTTCTTTTGTTTTGTTTCAGGTATCAGTGAGATCATCTCTATCAGACAGAATCAAGCAAGCACAGAAGAAAGACAGTGAGTTGCAGAAAAATGTAGAGCTGGTTCAGAAAGGTAAGTTGCCTGAATTCAACATTGATAATGATTGCATTTTTAGATTTGGGAAGAGATTGTGTGTGCCTTGTGATTCATGGTGGAAGAGAGAGTTGTTATGTGAAGCTTATAGTTCTCCGTTTTCAGTTCATCCTGGCAGTACTAAGATGTACAGAGATCTGCAGGAGTATTACTGGTGGGATGGAATGAAAAGAGATATTGCTGATTTTACTGTGAAGTGTTTGACATGTCAATAGGTTAAAGAAGAGTGGCAGTTACTGAAAGGTATTCTCCAGCCTTTACCAGTGCCCGAGTGGAAATGGGAGAATATATCCATGGACTTTGTTGTGGGATTAACGAAGACATCTCGAGGTAATAATGCAATATGGGTTATTGTTGATCGCTTGACTAAATCTGCTCATTTCCTTGCTATACGAGATAATTTTTCCCTAGACCAACTTTCCCATTTGTATCATAATGATATAGTCAGGTTACATGGAGTTCCCCTCTCCATTTTATCTGATCGTGATCCCAGGTTCACTTATAACTTTTGGAAAGGCCTTCAGAAGTCGTTGGGTAGTGAATTAAATTTCAGTACAACATTTCATCCTCAATCAGATGGGCAGTCAGAACGATCAATTTAGACCTTGGAGGATATGCTACGAGCTTGTTCGATGGATTATAAGGGAAGTTGGGACCAACATCTTTCTTTGGTTGAATTTTCATATAATAATAGTTTTCATTCCAGTATACAGATGGCACCATTTCAGGCATTATATGGGTAGCGGTGTCGAACTCCAGATTTCTAGGATGATGTGGGTGAAAGGATGTTGATGGGACCAGAATTGGTAGAATAGATGGCAGAAAAAGTTCAGCTGATTCAAAAGCACATGAGAACAGCTCAGAGCAGGCAGAAGAGTTATGCGGATAACCGGAGGAAGGATCTATCTTTCGAGGTAGGTGATCATGTTATTCTCAAGGTTTCTACTTGGAAAAGTGTGATGAAATATGGTAAGAATGGAAAGATGAGTCTAAGGGGTTATTGGACCATATAAAATTCTGGATTGAGTAAGATCAGTTTCATACCGGGTGGCTTTACCTCCGAGTTTATATCAGGTACACAATGTTTTTCACGTTTCGATGTTGAGAAATTATATGCCAGATCTGTCTCATGTTTTGAGTATAGAGGTAGTTCAGCTGGAAGAGAACCTATCTTATGAGGAACAACTGGTCTAGATTCTTGACTACATGGAGCAAGTGTTACTCAATAAGGTGATTAATCAGGTAATGTTTTTGTGGAAAAACCACATGATGGAAGAGGCAACATGGGAATCTGAAAATGCAATGAGGGATAAGTACCCTCATTTATTCGATAAGTAAATAAATTGCAGGGACACAATTTTCAAAAGGGGGGAAGGATGTAACATCCCATGTAAGTAAAGAATAATAGATATTTTTATCTGTATCTATTAATGAATTAGATAGTGTTTTAGAGGCTTAAAATGAAAATAAATCCAATCTTAAGCATGGAATACACTAATATTTTCAAAAAGATTGTTTTACTACCTTTTGATAGAAAACCATTTTTAAATCCAACTTTTGAAAATTTTATAAGCTATGTTTGTCAAAATAAACTTTTTCTTTATGATTGGGATATCAAAATCTACTTTGTGTGAATTTTTGGTATTTTTCAGACAATGTTCATTTTGTTAATGAATAGTGAAAAATACTGCATTTTACATCAAAACTAATTTTTAATCTAATTTATTTATATGATTAGATTAACTGTTGAATTGGTTTTGAAGTGAAATTAGAATATAATTTTACCATTTAATCGAATGGTGGTCATTGGAATCAATTTTACTTTGAAATTGGACTTAAACTGGTGTCAATCTTTTGATACATATTGTTTCATAAAAACATGCTATTTGTCATGACATCGGGAATTAATTATTAAATTAATTAATGTGACATATATGTTTTGAATTTTGTAAAATAGACTTCATTTTTTAATTCGGAATATCAAATATAGATTAGGGTGAATATTTGGTATTTTTCTGAAAAACGTCAATTTTTGATGAAAAATGAAACCACTAAGTGGTACTTATAAAAACTGATTTTTCGTTTAAATGAAATTTTACCACTTTTGTGTTTTGAATTTCAAAAAAATCCGACATAAATTGTTGTCATTAAAAAGTAAAATGTGGGTCAATGAGATTAATATAATTTTTTGGTGAATAGTAACTCTTAAGTTCTTAATCGCGATTAGATGTAATTAGTGTAGTTTAAGGTAAGAATAATGTTTTAATAAACTGAAATGACCTAGAATCATGTCCTACCCTAATTGGATGTGTCATGTTAGACCAAGAAAATCCATGGGTCAACTTGGGGACCCCATGGAGCCACTTTGGTTGGGAAATGACATAAATAACTTTTTATTTAATGTAAAAGTAAAAATGACACAAACATGAGTTCTTTTGTTTGTTTTTCTTCTCCAACCCCCTAAACTCTTTTTATTCATTTCATTTTTAACAACTCCAGTATCCTAAATATACTAGGATGTTGTTATAAGAATGATTCTAGCTACACTTACACACACCTACATCTAATGGTTAAAGGACATACTGTTTCCGTGGATGGTGAATTTATGCCTCCCGAAACGATGATTGTTCAACATTCTTTTAACACCTTCAAAGGTGGCCATTAAGATGTCACTATATTTATATATGATATATAATATTTTTATGTTTCCCTTAAGCTTATTTATTTTTCATTTTGGGCATACCTTTATGGTTTCCATTATGGGTAAACGCGATATCTTCATTTAAGGAAGTGCGGACTTCCGCCCCCTCAAAGTGATTTGATTCGTTAAATACCATATGTGGGATGTATAAAGGATGGAACTATGATATTATATATGATATTATACTGTAATATACCTTTATATCATTATTATTCTATTATATAAAATAAGAAATAGAAATGAAAGTAGCGTTCATGTGTACGTACGGCTTACCGTCTCCATGAACGGTGCATTTCATTTCTTACCTCTAAATGATTATGTAATATTATAAATGCATGTATATACTGGATATATATGATGTATACATAATGATTATAATTCTGGATATAATGGATACATGAACAACATGTAATTATAAAGGGTTTATTTTTGACTCAAGTACCAATGATCGTTAAAACGACCATTATTAACTTAAATAATTACATAGTGTTCATGACATGACAATAAGTGATATAAAAGGAATAATGAACTTGAAAAAGGTTCTTAAACAAGTATAAATTAACTCTAGTTTATTATTCAGGAGATTAAATAATGACCGAGTCACGTCGGACCCGAGGTATGGGACTTCGTCTCAATATCCTTTCATTGAGGCATATTTTGTTTTATACACAACCTTATTTTATACGGTGTATAAACCCCTTGGACCTTTACGTTTATCCAAAAGGAATCTTTTTTATATGAAGCGTTTTACTAAACGACAAAAGAGAATGTTTTTGTCAGACTTATGCAGCGACAACGACTTCTCCACGGCCATGACCATTATTTGATTTTCGGCTTTCTTTACAAGCCATACCGTTTTTTTAAAAGAAAAATAAATACCATGTTTTACTTTTCTTTTATTTTGGTATCGAAAATGGTTTTCATAATGTTTTTATATCAATGTGTTGTATTGATATCTTGTGATTGAAAGGTGAAATGTTATTTTTCCTTTATGCGTGTTTTATGTGATATGATTATGATGAGGTTCTTGGGAATTATTATGAAGACGGGTGGTTTCGTGATAAACTAAGGGCGGGTGAGCCCGATATAGCTCTCCAAAGTAATGGGTAATGAGAAGGAGTGTGAAGTTAAGGTTTTTTCAAAGAGATTTAGGGAATATACTGTGATGGGTATTCCAAACATAACCAAGACGGTTACTCCCTACGTAAGAATGTTATGAATGCCTCAAGTGACCTTTATGTCTTATGATTTCTATGATTTATTCATGATTTGATGAGGTATGTTGAAGTTCTTATGTTTTATGGGTAAAGTATGATTTCATTATTATGTATATATGTACCCATATTTCCTTTCCATATATACATTATATCCCTTACTGTGCTTTTTATGCTCATCACACGTTTTTTTTGAAATGTTTTTCACAGGTCAAGGGAGAGGTACATGATATGATGATAGTGTCAAGGGAGTGTCAAGAAAGAATCCATGTTTTATTTTAAATATGTTTCCATTGGTGGGAAAGAAGAATATTATCTTTATGTAACCACTTTGTTTATATGTGGAATGTAATGCAAGTTTTATGATCTAATTATCTAAAACTCTAAACCCGAAAAGATCCTCAACGTGTAATCTTTTAATAACTCAAGATTAAGTAAGGTTTAAGGCTGGGGCCTTATAATTAACCCTCAATGTGTAAATTAGATGATGTGATGATAAGAAATAAAAAGGTTAAATAATGTTTAATGCTAAAATATAAGGATTTATAAATTATCAAAACTTGTTCAATTTCTATCTGATGATATAATTTCCATTAAAAATCATCCTATCTTGTATATTAATATTTTTGAGTCATTTTTTATTATAAAATTAACTTATATTAATTTAATATTTTGAGGTTTTTCAAGAGTTCCCCCCTCTCATATAAAAGGGAACCCATTCATCTCTATTATTCACACCTCAAAACCAATTTTATTTGGCCAATATTTTTCCAAATACATTAAAATAATCCAAACCACAATATTAAGCCATCAGTAGACTAATTACACCATCCATAGAGTTTTTAACGTATTAATAAAAGGATATATTCCAAAGAAGAGGTGTCATTTTTTATTTAAGCATTTATATATTATTTCTCATTCCTCTTCCATAAAATTTTCCTCCACCATGATGAAATAGTAACATTAGAATCATAAATATGTTGAGATTTTATTTTTTAATATCATCACCTAAATTATTATCCAATTTCATCAAATGGGAAATGAATTATTCATTCATGTGTGTGACAGACTACCACCTCACAAACCAACCTAATAATTTTCCATCACTATCTCACAAGACTAATTATAATGATGAAATTAATGTTAATATATGATATTTACTACTTATTTATTATTATTAAATAATAATATATCATTTATGTTTTTACCATTCCATGAACATAAAAATGATAACATCGTTCATGCATACGGGTGAATGATCACCTCCAAAAAGCAATGCGATTTTAATTATCACCACATCAAATAGATGATTTATATATATGTATATTTAAATTATTAATATTATATTAGATATATTAGTATCATTTTACAAAGTTTAAATAAAACTAACCTTCTTTCCATAGTGACCATTGAAAAAGGGAAAAATTAATCATGTGTACATATAACTTACCATCTCCATGATTGTAATATGGTTTATTTTTCATAACCATATTTTAGGAATGTGTTAAAAATTATTATTTATTTATAATAATGATTATTATATCATGAAAAATATTTTGGAGATGATGAACTAATGCCCTATTTGACATTATTTGACATACCAAAATCATTTTGGACTCATCTACCGAATATTGTAAAGAATATCCGATGTGAACATAATTAATTATGTAATTGTTAGAAAATGGTAAAAAGTTATATAAAATGAATAATAAAATTGAAAATAAGTTTCTCAATAATTTTGATATTAAACTATGTTTTCTATTCATCAATAATAATAAGGTATGAGATGATTAAGAATCATTGTAAAGGAATTTTTAAATATAAAATTTTTTTAAATGTTTTAATGATTTATTCTTCTACATATCTATCTTTCATGTCGATGTAATCAAATTTTTTTTGTGAATGTATTTATATGGACATGAATGTTTAAAAATGACATCATCGAGTTTTTTTCAAATGTTTCAAAGTGCTATATGACAGATTAATTTTAAAAAATATTTATAAATGTATAAAATGGGTTTTTAAAATGTATGTTTTATTCAATAACATGAAATGTTTTGATATCCGTGAAAATGGAATTTTATGATTGACATGTCTAAAATTGTATGATTTTGTGTCTTATGATTATATAATGGTACTTGGCCATTTTTTGAGTTTATATAGGGTAAACCAAGGATGGGTGGTTCTATTATAACCAAGGATAGGTGGGTATGTTATAACATACAATGCATTAGGTATGGAAGGTAGTCCTATTAATTTTCCTTTTATAAGAGTTACATGTATGGTAGTTAAATGTATGGTTATTAAATTTGAGTATAATTATTTTCAAAGTTACCTATTTATATTTTATATGATTTTTTATTAGCTTTCATGAAAATAGTTTGATTTTCAAATTATCTGACAATAAATTTTTTGAAATAATTATTCCTTTTTCATGGAATAAGTGACATGTTTTTTACGGAAATGTTTAATGGATTTTCAAAAGAATAGTTGTTACAATTATTATATGTTACTAACTAAGATTAATTTCTCCTCCATTGTTTTTAATTTTTTTCAATGGGTCTATGGAAAAGTAGTGAAAAAGTTATTGTCATGAATAAAATTGTGTAGATTCTCATTGAAAACAAACCATGTTTTTTTAAAAAGGGTTCCCTTTAGTGGAAAAAGTCGACATTATGTATAAGGGTCCAATTTTAATTTAGGAGTTTATTTTTTATGCGTTTCAATTTTCTTTAAAACTATAAACATATAATATATTAGGAAAATTGATATGATTTTTGGTGATAAATAACTAGGCAATATAATTTTTAAGACTCGGTCATTTCAGTTTCTATCAAAGAAGGGTCTAGAGAACATTCAATATTAAGATATTTTATTAATAGGTATTAATTTTTATAACAATATTTTATTCATATTAGAAAAATGATTTGGGGATTAAGTGATGAATTTTATTTCAGAATACATTCTCTATATTGTGGATCCTATTTGATCAAGGTAAATTGAATAATATAGGATTTTATTTGATTAGTGATGGTTTATTAAAATTTTTAAAGTACCCATGATTTTGTTGTAGACCTATTGTGATTTGAGATAATAATAAAAATAATTATAATATATTTGAGATTATGTGATATAATAAAATAAATTTTTGGTATGGGACATTAAGAGTAATTTAGGTTTTTTCGAGATAAATGTTAAAAATTTCACGGAAGACAATGGTGTCAAATCCTTCTATAATTTTGGTTTCTATCTTAGTTTGGAATATTTTTATAAATTTTATGGATAGTTTTTATAAATTATTATCTAGCATTGTGTATTATTGCATAATATTTCATATTAAATGTAGTTATTCATCATATAATAGATTATTCATTTTAGAGAATTATTTTATCTTATACTAATTTTTTTATTGAATTTTTAATTTCTAAAGAAATTATAAATATATAGTTATTTTTTTTGGATTATGTGACTCTCTTGAAGTTGATTATAGTGCATCTGGAATAAAAAAATTCTTTGTAAATACTCATAAATTAGAGAAAATATGTGTTTGTAGTGGGAAATTTTAAATGTATTAAATACAAAATTTTATGTAAGTAAGTTTACTTATTTTAATAGACTATGAATTAAATGAATTTATCATATATATGAAAAGAATCTAATTTTTTTATTCATTTAAATTTTTTACTACGAAGTCAATGAACATTTAAGTCATCACTGTTTAATTTTTTTGTGATTGTTACCTTTCTCATGACTATGTTCTCTATCACTCTCCACTAGAACATGATAGCTGTTTTTCTATTACATTTTCTGGTTTTTCTATATGGAACCCTGGTAAGTGTTATATCAGTAACCATCGTACATCTCTTTCTTTCTTTTAAAGTGGATGTTTTTTATTCCTTTTTTGATGTGGTATTTCAATAAGTGTATTCTAAAAAGTTAAACATTAGATTCCAAGAATGAATTTAAAATTACAAGTATGTTATTTCCAATGGTTTGGAGAATGTAACAACCAATGATTTGTTTAAAAAATAATATGTTCAATAGCATGTTTGATACACCATATCACGCATAAATAAATAATGAAATATTTCTTATTTAAATTTTATAGTTATAAATTAGATTTTAGAATGGAGGGAATGAATAATATTAACATAATTATGAAAATAAGGTTTAAAAACATATATATAATTAATTTTTTGATCAATTAATTAAAAATAAATGTAAAACCCTTTTTAAAATAAAAGGAAATGTTTTCTTAAAACTATTTAAATGTGTATAACTATGTTTTATACCAATAAATAAAAAAATATCCCAACTTAGATTATATTAATTATATATATATAATATCAAATATAATGTTTAAAATTCATCTTATGGTTTTTAAAGACTTGATATAATAATACATGCAATTTTATGTGTAAAAGAAATATTTTTCTAAAAATACAGTTTCACAACCTATTAATGGCCCACATATTTAGAAAATTGATTATGACATATTTATAAATTAAATTTGAAAAAAAACATATTATTTGAAATAATAGTATCAATATTTACTTTGGATTAATTTTTCTTTTTTTTTCTGATAAGTTAAATGTTTTGATGAATAATGAAAAGTATTGGATTTTAATTTAAAATAGAATTTTTCTAAAATTCATTAATATTATTATATTTTAATTTTAATTTTTTTGAAATTATAATTACATAATTATTTATCAATTTTCAAATTTATTTCATTGTAATCAGTTTCACATTGAATTAGGATATAAAATTTTTTAATTTTCTTCATTAAAAAAATCATTTTCATTATTGGTCAACATTATTATTATTTAATTAGTTTTTGAAATTTATGTGTATATAATTGTGAATAATGGATTTTATATTTGGAATCAGAAGGAAAAAAATTAGTAAAGAGGTACCTTTTATTTTTGAACATTATGAATAGTAACATTAGTTATATTTTTTTACAGTTGATAAGGGTAAATTAGGTAATTAAAGGAAAAATAATATAATAAATAATTTAAAATTACACTAAAACATTTAATAATTTCATTTTATCAGTATTTTTGAGAACCATAATCTGTTAAATGATGTTATAACCTTTTTAATCCATATGGATGAGAGTGTGACATTTATAATATTATATTCAAAGAAAAATCTATTTTTTCACACTCCTGTTTTAGGAAGTAAAATATTTTTAATATCGGGTTATATAATTTATACTTAAACTATAAATAGAATTTAAAAATATTAAATGATTATATACATCTTGGTAAATATTGTGAAAAAAATTACTCTAAATAGCGACACAACAATGATGAAGGAATTATTTAATTAATGTAAGAATCATATAAATGATATTAAATATGTTAGAAAATATATAATTTGATATAATTAATGTCATAAATGAATTTTATGGATTAAATATACATATTATTTATTTTTTAAATGAATTAATTCAATGATTTCATGTTTTTATGATACTGTCAAAAATCCAAGTGTTGAATAGTTTCAAAATTGATATTATTGATATTTTAAAATAAATAATATTATATTAAATTATATAATATTTATAAAAATATAAATTTATTCCAAATTAATTATAAAGGTATAAAAATTTTATCAATGAAATATTTAATTTTCATGTACTATTTCATTATTATTATATTAATACTCAAACTATAAATATCATTATATTATATTAAGAATAAAAAATGTTCATAATGGTTAACACTAAATGATAAATATTAAAAAATAGTAAAAAATATCAATTTTTTATTGGATAAATGGATTTTGACCCAGAATAATCCTATACTATAAATTATTATGTTTACCAATTTCAATTATAAAATTAATTTATAAAAATGTAATATTTTGATGATTTCCAAGAGTGTCCCTCCCCTATCCTAGAAAAGGGATCCAGTTATCCCCTTTTATTTACACCTAAAAAACTATTTGGTTTAAGAAATATCTTGCCAAAAAACATTAAAAATATATCCCCATATTTTAGATTTATTAATTTGTGAATACCACACTCTTAATAGGTGTTAATTTGTTAATCAATGGAGATCACTAGAAGAAGAAGTGTCTTTTTTAAGTATATGTTACAATTTTATTTATTCATACTAGTTTTAAATATTATTCCTCCATGAGAAATAATAACTCCAGTATACTCAATATAATTATATGTTATTATTTCAATATCATCACATAAATCCATATCACATTTCATAAATGAGAATTTAATTATTCATTCAGGTGTATAATAGACTACCAAATAATGAATCAATATAAATCATTTTGCATCATTGTCTCTCAAAAATGGTTATAATGATGAAATTATGATTTTTATAAGATATTAAAGATATATTTATAAATTTTTGTGAATAATATATAATTTATGTTCTTACATTTCTAGGAACCTAGAAATTATTACATCGTTCGTGCATATGTGTGAACTTTAACCTCAATGAAGTGATGTGATTTATTTTTCATCACAACATCACCTGAATGATATATAGATATATTTAAATTATGAATATGATATTAACAATATTTAATTAATTTTTTAAATTTCAAATAATTATTACCTTCTTCCCATTATGATCATAAGAAAAATGGAATCGTTACTCGTGCATACGTAGGACTTACTATCATCATGATTATATGGGGGTTCATTTTTCATAACTATATTTAATGAATGGATTTAAAAGTATGATTTATTTATAATAATAATTATTTTATTTTTATTATTCTTTATATGATTTATTAATGACCTCATTGACCATATTTGACTTACTAAAATAAATTTGGTTTTATGCTCCGAATATCATCAAAATAACCATTGTAAACATAAATAATCAAGAAATTGTTATAGCATGATATTAAGTGATATAAAAGTAAAAACATAAAAATAAGGTTCTAATATAAATTTAAATAAACCTATATATATTATTAAAGAATATAAATAAGATACATGATGAGTTGGACTCACATTAAGGAACTCATTAATTAAAACATCATTTTAAATGTTTTAATGATTTATTCTTCAAAATATTTCTCTTTTATGTCCACGTAATCAAAATGGGTTTTATGATGTATTTATATAGACATGATTGTTTTAAAATAATATTTTGACTTTCTTTTAATTGATTCAATGGGGTATATGACACATTATTTTAAAAAATATTTTTTCTAGTTTAATCTTTTTTTGAAAATAGATTGGTTATTCAATACCATAATTTTTTTTGTTATGGGTGAAAATCGAATTTATGAGAAACTTGTTGAACTTGAATTATAATATGTGTTATGATTATATAATGGTACTTGTGAATTTTAAGGTTGGATCTGGGATAGAACAAGGATGTGTTGCTCCACGATAAACCATGAACGTGTTGTTACATTATAACCTCAACTGGATTGGGTATGGATGTCGGCTGTATGGAAATTCCATTTATAAGAGTGCCATGATGGTAGTAGACCACATAGTTATTCCATTTGAGTATAATTATTTCCTATGTCACCTACATATCTTTTATAATATTTGTTATGATTTTTCATTATAATATATTGATTTTAAAAAGGTAATGTAATGTTATTTCTAAAATAATGATTCGTTTTTCAGGAAAAAATATATGTTCTTAATAACATGTTTTATGGGTTTTCATAGAACTAATGGTTTCTTTTATTTTATGTTACTCACTTATTTATTTTTCTCTTACAAGGTTTTTAATTTTTTATATACTATTTAAGGATGTGTACTGTTAAGGATTAGATCATGATGAAAATTTTGCAGATGCACCATGAAAAGAAACGATGTTTTCTAAAAGGGTTTCCTTTTGTTAAAAAAGTGGTCACTGGGTATAATATTCCACTTATAATTTATGTTTTTACTTTGTAAGTGTTTTCTTAATTCTCCGAAACTCTAAGCCTAAAATATCAATACAGAAATAGTTTGATTTCTACTTTTATGTTAACTATAGTATGTAATGATTATGTATATGCCATTATAATTTAGTTGGCCATGAAATGGTTCATATCATTGAGTTAGTCTCTATGAACCAAATGGGGGGTCTTCAGTACCTCATGTTTTAATTTTTTTTCTAAATAATTATAGGCATAATCTTACCCCAAATCACCATAAATTTTATTAAATGGTTGTGAGGTTAGCCTTGACATAGTGGTTTGGTGGAGGGTATATTTACGTTTTCTCTCCCCTAATTACCTTATCACCTCACTTGTACATAATTCTCATATAGTCCTAACCACTATGAATATAAGACTATATGTTTATATTGCAAGAATGAAATGTATCCTTAGGGGATTTTATCATTCATTTCTTCCTATATATTTTATTAAATGGGTTAAAAAATCATTTTTAGGGTTTTATATTAGGTTATTCATATGTGAATTGACATGAATTCATTGACATGATAATTTTAAATAAATTTAGTGAATTGAAAAAAAATTAACAGTAAGATTTTTAATGGGTTTATTAAATGTATTAAATGCATAAATATTGATTGCAAAAGAGAAATTATAGTAAAATATTAGATCAAAAAATGGGTGGGTTTCCTTATAGTTAATGTGTATTCAAAATTCAGGTTTCAAAAAGATTTTGGAAGTAGTTTTGTCTATGTCGTGTTATTAATTTCGGGGATAAAGAAACCCTAAAAACTAATTTCTAATTATCATTTTAGAGTAATATTGAAATATATAATTATCTATATTGATAGGGAGATCAAGATATATAATTTAACATTCAATTAATTACGAAATATTTAGTTTCAAAGTTTGATATCTATTAACATGTCATTAAGTTAAGTGAATTATCATTTTACCACATGATAATCTATTATTTATCACTATTTATTAATCCTATAAAACACTTTTTACATTATTGGATTTAATTTTGTGAGTTTTTATTCTACATTTGATGGATATTTAGATCTATGGTGTTATATAATATCATTATCCCTATTTTGATGTTAAAATATCAGAGATATATTATTCCGCATAATTTATCTCCAATACCTATAAAATCTCAAATTTTAGTATGAATTTACCTTCAATAGATAATTTGTTTCATAGATGTTTGAATGTTTTATTAAATTTTGTTCTTTAATGAATAATTCATTACTTCCTTAAGTTATCATACTATGACATAAAAATAAACATCATTACTAGAAATTTTTATTGAATATAATTGTTTAAATTATAAGAATATAATTAATTTATATAAATGAAATTATTTCAATAATTAAAATATATTCCTCAAAATATCCCATGAAAATCGTATTAGTGATTATAAAATTAAATAGTATGTAAATTATTATATGTATGGTATAGATGAGGAATATTAATTATGAGATTAAAGTGATTATTTTATAAAATTATTTTAGGTTATATTGGTATATTTTTATAGTGGGTATATATAGTGGGTCAGTTTATATATCTAGTGACTATATATATAAATTACATAAATGTGATAATTATGATACAATATTTTACTATGTGGGTGGTTGGAGAGTTTTTGATACTCAAATGAAGTAACCATAAGGTGTTTCTATTTTTAGTTAGTCATTGATTTGATAAGTATAAATTTCAAAAATCAGATTTTGGAACATTTTTTTAAAGGGATAATTATTGAAACAATGTTATATTATAATTTCATAGGAGCTACATTTTCTTAAGCATGGGAATTATATAAAATCACAGGGGTTTCCTCTAAACTAAACCAAAGGTGTATATCAACAACACTATTTTGAACGGGAGCATCCATGTGATATGTTCAAGCTATTGGAGGTCATCATAAGATCCATGGTATCTTAATCAACAAATTTAAATACTAGTATTTATTATCACACCATTGTGGATTATGTCATTGTATTGAGGGTTTATAGAAGTAGAACTTAGAATGTAATAAATTAATAATTTTTAATGTAATAAATTTTTATTTTAATATATTTTTTTTATAGGTGTTACTATGAAAATAATATTTATAAGTATTTTTAAATTTAATAAAAAAAAATTCATTATCATGAATAATGCATTAATATCCAAGTAATAATTATGTACTGATATTAAATGACAATATAATAATTAACTATAATAGAAATATTTTTTTTATAAAAAATAACCTATATATTATAGGTTTTTATTTTCATGTTAATTTTAGAATATTAGTAGTTCAAGTTTAATAAATTTTATATGATAGTTGAATATAGTACATTGAAAATAAATGAATAAACATCATTTTATGGTAGTAAAATAGTTTTTCAAGATGAATATTAAAATATATTGATAAATAGTAATATTTATAAGATAATATATATGGTAAAATCCTATATAAACATATAAAAATTAAATATAAATAATGAAAAATATGTAAATCATGACCCAAAATCCATTTTTTATTCTTACAAAACATTCGAGATAACCATTAATAACCATTAAATTATTGGTACTGGTAAACATTCATTCAATATTAACTAAAAAAGGACCCTTTCAACATTAATTTCAAACCACATCATAATTTTATTTTTCTATGAAATCATTATAGAAAAATTAATTTCATAATATTTTTTCTTTACTTTTGGGTTCCTGTGGTTATAAAAATTATTCACAAAACATTTGATCATTGAAATCTATAAGTGATGATGTGAATTCATTAAATTAGGTTATCCCTTCTTAATTTACAATTTATTTTAGATTATTCCTTTAAAATATATATAGTATGATTAATTAATACAATAAAGTAAAATTAAAATATAATAACTTCTATAATTTTGTTAAAAAATTAAATATTTTTCGGTTTGTAATAATTTTTTTTTCATTTACCACATTCTTTATTTTTTCAGTTCAACCACCCACCTGAATTATTCTACTCTAGGGTTTTAATTATAAACACGTTAATATATAAAAATATAAGATAGGATATATATTATATTTCATAAATACTTTTTTTATTTTTAAGGTTCATTTGTGTTGATAATCACATCCATAATAATTTTCAAAAATAACTCAATGTGATAAGAAAATCATCATAATAGGGAACTTCACTGAGGTATTATTCATAAATCACAATATTTATTTACTTTTAATAGAAATGGTGATTATGAACTCTCTATATTATTTTTTCATTATTTAAATCAAATATTCATTATATTAGGAACTCATGAACATGGAATGGTTGTTGATACTACTAAACAAAAACTAATGTAAAAATTACATTTATAAACCAAAGAAAAATATATTAGATATGAATAAATAACGTATTAATAAATAATTGAATTTTACGAAATACCATTTTTAAAAAGAATATATTAGTGGATCTCAAAAAAAATATTAAAAAAATTTACGATACATGTGATTAGTGTAACATTGAGAAACATCTATGATAAATAAAGAAATAACCTTCTCTAGATCAATCTTATAACTAGATTTTTCACTTCCATATTTCTGTTATTACAATATATTTATATAGATTATTTATAATTTTTTATATTCCATCTTCTTTTACCTCAATATATTTTATTTTTTACTAACATGATATTTTTTATCTATATGTATTTTATGTACTATGAAAAATCCAAAAACCCCACATCTAATTTTATTTATAATGTATTGTATTATTCTTTAATAATTATATTTATTGAAGATATTCCTTTTATATATAGCAATCATTATTTTTTTTATAAATATATTTTTGTTGATAAATATACTTATATATATTTAGATTATGTAAAATGTTTTTTTAACCACTATTATACTTATTATTATATATTTCAATATTGTAAAAAACATAAGAAATATTTGTAAAAAACCTTTTATAAATTATTCTACATCTACAAAGGGAATCATTGAATATCCAAATTCCCCTTTATAAACCATTACATTAATCTTTATATATACTTAAATTCTGCCCCATAATTATATACATTTTTCTAATTATCTACTCTGATTCTATCGATGATTGCTATTTCTCTTGAAATACACACACAAATATATATGTGAGTGATAATTCATATATACCTAGTATGATCATTCTAGAACCCACTAGAGAAAATGAGATAGTATCATACTAAATCGCTAGTGGATAAATAGAGAAATAAACTCATTAAATAAATTATCTGAACTATAATCCAATCCTAATGGAGGCTCAGTCACTATGTATTGTGAATATGTTAGTAACATAATAATAAAATAACATATGTGGAAGAAATTTGATCAGATTCCCCATTACCACAAAACCAGTCACTCTAAACGTTATCCCTTGTGATTTGGAACTCAATTCCCCTCTATAAATAATAATACATATTCATACAACACATCCAAGATAAATTATTATGTCACAATTAAACACCATGAAAACACACCACATCCACATCATTTTCACTTACTCTTAATTGTATTGGATAAAATTTAATCATCAAAACCCATGTAAATTAAAAAAATAACATCTGATATCAAAAAACATGTGTAATTTCCCAACTACAAAGAAAAATACATTATTTCATAATACAAATTTTTTACATAACCATATTTGGCTACAACTTCCCTATACATGTTGTAACAACTAAGAGACCTTATATCATATATAAGCATATAACTTATATTGTAAAACACCATAGCTCGAGTATGCCTACATACTATTATATATATAGAAATTAGGGTTGGTTCGGATGAAGTAGCCATCATATTCTACTATCTACAACCTAGATGTCTGGGTGACACCCAAAAACCAATTTCAATATAGTTGAAAACATCCCCTACCGACATTGTTAGTTATGAATAATAAAGAATATAACATTTTTATAATATATCAAAAATATTTATTTGGTATAATATCCTACCATAGACTATAACTATAGCGAAAACCCAATATGAAAACCTGAATACCATTTCAAATGGAATGAAAGATCTTTTTCTAAGCACCCCACGTTAACATAAATTACCATAATTAATCATTTCTAAAATTAATTCAATTACTAATCATTAGTTTATAATCAAAAAAATATTACATTTACACATATATATTGTTTATCTATGAAAATAATATTTCATAAATATAATTTTAATCAATGACACATATCCAATTATTTATGTTTTCATCATTACTCGTAATGAAAACAGAAATTTTAATTAAGACATAATTAATTACCAATAAATAATTATATGTTTTCAAGGATACATAAATTCTCAATAAAGGTGATATATCTAAATAAAGTAATAATATATATATATATAAATAACAAACAACCACCTATAAGAGTGTGAGTTATTCTCAAGCATGGTGCTAATCCTGAGATGACTACTCTAAAATAAACCCTACATCTTCCCACACTATGTGAAGTAACACACCATTAATTGCATCCAAAGAGTAACCCAATATCCTAAACAAGGCACATCCCACTCCATACCAACAAAATATAATAGATATCCCAATTATGTAACATCAAGAGGTTTTATCATTTCAATATAAATTTTAAAAGAAATATTATTAGAGATAAAGGAGTAATATATCATTTAAATCATGCATGTTTATTGAATTGAGTCATAAATTCATATTCAATTTAGAAATCAATAAAAAATATATTTATTTAATATCAACCTCATTAATATAATTTATTATATATAAATTTTATAAAATAATAATCCAAAACCTTTTTGGTGACAATATTTCAATAAATATGATCAAAGAAACATGTTATGATATGTATAAATTACATAGAATTGTGATAAATTCAAATGAATTTACAATTTTATAATTCATTCTTATCTTATCCAACTACTATTTTTAAATAGTTTCAAGAATAAAAAACCTTATCATGGAGTAACAGTAATCATTGAAATGGCTATCTATACGATCAAGAAAATAACATAAAGTTACCATCATGAAAAAAAGCATAAAAAATGTGAATTAGAACACCATTAAAATATCTCCCCATTCCAAAATTTCAATTTATTATCATTAATACGATAATATCATCTATTTTATCATTAAATATAAATCATAATCATTCTGTACTTTCATATGTTCAAAGGAATGGTTTAAAATCCTCTACCTTGATTTGTAAATTTGAGAAACACCACTAAAATATAGAAGAACTGAGTCACCTAGAAATTCTAAAAGATGAAATTTTTATTGGATATCATTCATGACACAAAACACTAAGCTTAAAAAATACATTAAATAAATTTCTTCAAATTTAATCTCTTCGATTGCTTGTGGAACATCAAAACCCTAAATATAAATGAACTGTAATATGGTATATAGTTATAATCTCATAGTTAAATTTGAGGTTAAGAAAAGTACTAAATAAATTAGGAATTTTATATATTTAAACATGTAAAAAATCAGTAGTTATATATTTATTATAATTAATATAATAATAAAATAACAGATGATGAAATGTTTTTTGAAAAGTATATCTTCCCTAAAAGACGGTTTAATTATCCATCGTGCACTAAATATAAAATTAATTTTTACCACTTTTCTAAAATTTATTGCATAAAAATTACATATATTTTCAAATTAGAATATCAGAAATCTCATTGGGTGAGTTTTTTTGGATTCTTATGAAATGTTTCATTTTTCAATAAACAAGGAGAAATGCGGAAGTCTAATTGAAAAATACATTTTCACTCAAATTTTTTATAAAGATAAACTATATTTTTAATTATTTTGAAGAAAATTTAGTTAAATTATACATCTATTAATCCAGTTTATGTCATTATATTCATTTCCATAGAAAATTTTGAAATAAAAACATTTTAATCTTCTAAACATTTTCTCTTTGAAACCTGACTTATCCTTGCCTATGTGGGATTTATTTAAATTTTAATATTTCCTATTATAGTAATGGAATTTAGAAAAATTGATTCTATATTTGAAATCCAAATATTATATATTTTCTAATAATTTAATAATAATTTTATTCCATAATTAATAGTAAAAATAGTTGATATTATTTATCACTGTTATGGTAAAAATTGATTTAGTGGTGGTTAAACTAAATTGATATGGTATAAAAACACCTAAAATCTTGTATGGAATAAATTTTAATGATATATATTGATAGGTAAATTTATAATCCCAAAGAATAATATATTCTAAACCACTTTTCATTCTAAAACATTTTTTTAATCCTATTTCATTTTAAAAATTGCATGTGTGTCACTCACCTCACATATATAATATCATCCATTCTTCTCTCCTCTTCAAACCACAAAACAATTTTTTCATCCAAAACCTACCCAAATAATTTAAAAACATCCTTAAAATCGTATTAAATTCATTTTTTTTCATAAAATCATTCTAGTAATAATTTACGTATAATACTAAAGAGGCAGTCCGAGAATAGGTAAAATTCCAAATTATGTGTGTTTGTTTTATATCGTATCCAACATTATTAAATTAATATTAATATATATTTAGATTATATAAATATAATTTTATATACACTTATATGTTTTTATGTTAATATAATTACCTAAAACTATCCCGATATCTATCAAATTGGTTACAAAATCATCATTTATGTGTGTGACGGACTACCACCACATGAACAGTTGTCATTCGTTTTTCCATGACCACCTAACATGGTCACTTATGATAATGGATATAAAGTATATATACTGTATTTATAATGTAATTATACATATTTAGTCATTATATTTTATATATTACTTTTACTTTCTATTTTTTAGGTGATACTATAATGCCAATCATGTGGATAGTGGACCATTGCCACCTAATGGGATGTGATTCGTTTTTCAATAATTATTTACATGAAAGGTAATAAGGATAAATTTAAATAATATATTTATATAAATGAAATAATATTTATATTTATTACATATTATAATTTAAAAAAAACAGATATCATTTTTTATCTTATAATAAAAATTATAACACAGTTTGTGTAACTATGGACCACGTCCCTCAAGATGTGATCTGACACTATTTTGTTCACAAAAACACATGGATGGTATCTATAAGTATATTTAAAGAATTAATATACTATACATAAACATTTTGACATTATGTAATGATAAAATATTACTTACTTTAATTTTATAATCATCTTTTAAAAATTGAAAGTTACTCATGCGTATGTAGGACACACTGTCTCCAGGATTGTAACGTAGTTCATTTTATCATAACCATATTTAATAATTGATTTAAAAAATATAATATGGGTATAAATTTGATTATTATTACATTTTTAATTTTTTTAATTTTTTTTAATAATTACCTATTTAACCAATGTGAATCTTTAAAAGTAATTTTTGACACGTAAGGAAAATATCATCAAAATGTATGACATTAATATAATTGATTAAGTAATCATATAAAACATCATAATAAGTGAAAGGAAATTAATAATAAACATAAAAAATCATATTATGTAATTAAATTATTAACATATGATTATTATACAGAAATATATTAATCAATGTGTTGACACAAACAAAAGGAAAGTGTTTCTCGCTCAGTTTTAATTTCTCGAGACGTACGCGATATTCACTACTTTCTTTGTGGTCTATAAATAAAATTTTTTTATTTTATAACATGAATTAATTTATAATAATCATATTTAATTTTAATTTAATGTTATTTCATTCATGGGGCTTATGATTCAAAAGTTACCAAAGTAGTCATGGTTTATTTCACAATCTCATGTTAATTCTATATTTTTTTCTTATGCGACTCCCAAGGAAATTATTAGATATTTATATATTAAAATAAATATATTTTCATTTAATATGGTTATTAATAAACTTCTTCCTATAACAGGGACACTTTTTTCTCTATTTGTTACTTAAAAATTTAAGAAAATGATTATAAATATATGACTTTATTTCTCTTTTTAGTTGAAAAAGCTTTTACATCCAAAATTTTTCTTTATAATTTTTTTAAAACTAAATAAATGGTTTATTAAAATCACTTATACCCATATTTTACTTTTTTACTTAGTATTTTTACTAAAATAAACTTTTCATTTTCTGAACAAGGAACCTTTCTATACATTTTACAATATATACGTTTTTTTTAACTTATAAATCATGTATATAATTTCCCACTTTCATGACCATAATTTATTTCAATATTAAATTGTATGTTTGTAAGGTTATATATATATATATATTTTGTAATATTCTATAAATTCATAGTGTTAAAATGTTATTTTAATTTAAAATGATTTTGAAAATATTATATAAATTTTATAGGTTTAAAACAAAATGGTGATTTCCCATGAAAATATATTTTTATCACGAAATTTTCAATATGATATTAAAACAATTTCGTCTAAGAATTTATCATTATTTTGTTATATATTTTTTACTGAGGATATTGTCTAATGAGACCATATATAACATTTCTCTGGATGGTTTATGATCAGTTTGAATGCATATGTTGTATATTAATATAATTCACATTACCCTGGATGGATATTGATTATGTTTATTGATTGGGGAAAGTGTATATATTTTCAATATAGATTAAATTCAAATGATTATATGAATTTTGTTCCACACCTTTCATATAAGAAAAACTATTGAAAACTTGAGTGTTTAGTAGGGACTGTTATAGCCACAATATTCATTAGTAGGCCTAATGAGAAAAAATATATCCAGTTTTTGGAGAGGCCTTATCCGTTTATATATATGTAAAAGCACAATGCATCAACTGTAATATATATCATAATATATGTCCTCCAAATTATTCCTTAGATGTCCATAATTATGAATTCCATCATTATGAGTTTAGTTATTCTCGATTCATGTTTTTTTCTGATTAGTTATAATATCTATAGATATGTTTCATGATCGTGTATTTATTTATTGGAACTAATATAAAAAAATTTATTCATATCATATTTTCATCATGTTTTTTCATAAATGGAATGTGTTTTAGTTATTTAAATTCTAATATTGATCATGCATTATTTATTTATATCTTTACCTATATGATTTCCCTTACCAAGAATCCAATATCTCGAGTTTATTATGTTTTATTTTCCCCAGGATACCAGAAAGTGTTTTTTGATTGCTATATAGGGATACCCTAAGGGGAATAATCAAATTCTTGAAGAAATTTTTTAATTTAAGTTTTAAATTATAATTTAAATTCCATGTATGCACCTATTTTACTAAGATGACTAAACTATTCATTCCTTTCAGTTATGATTACTTGTATTTTATGCATATTTAATAAACGAAAAACATTCTTAGCGATACTGGGGTTGGGGTCTCTAATGTTGGTATCAATTGATGTTTAGTGGAAACTAATAGAACTAGATTTTAGAATACATAGATAAGAGAATAAAACCCTATGATATTATTTTAATATATGTATAGAATAATTTTTTAATGTTTTTTCTAGGAAGATATTATATTGGTTTTACTATAAATTAAATCCATGTCTGGGTACTACAACTCGATGTAGTTCTAGAACAGACGTACCTATGGATATAAATCCAAAATAGTAAAGTTCATATTGATTTGGTTGTTAAATGGTAAATGAAAATGGGAAATACTTCATGCATAGTTTGACACACCCATAAGATATGTTTTGGATAATTAAAATATTCCTTATAAACCATTATGAATGATTTAGAAATAAATATATCCCCAAAGAAACTAGGTTTTTTATTATGAGATTATCATTGCATACATTTTTTTAAAATATGTTATATATTTCAGATATTTTAGTATTATAAAAAATATTTCCTGTTGACCTGATATAATATAGTGTATTCCATTGATTAAAAATGGTTCTTATATGAAGGAACTAGAACCGCATAAATACAAATATTCCAAAGAGTAATAATAACCATTTATTTAATTGTATTAAGATAATATTTCCATGAGAAATAGTCTCCCAAAAATTATCATTTTATGAGGATGTAATATCATGTATTAACAAGACATATAATTATATCACATATTATTATAATTCGAAGGGTTGAAAGAGAAGATGATGATGAAAGAGAGATATATAAATAATGTGAAAAGGGGAAGAATGATTTTCCCACATGTCGTATTTTTTTTAAAGAAACACCATGGTTGTTTATTAGAAGAGATAACAATTTTTTACAAAGGTTGGATAGAAATAACCCCATTACCATGATGGAAAGTGAAAGAAAAGGGTTTCCAATGTTCTCTAATTCAACTCTAAGGAGATGTGGAACTATGAAAATGAATTTCCCAAGAATCATAGAAAAATACCTCAAAATTAGCTAATGGATAATATCCAAGCTTATGATATTTCTATACATAATGTGACCTGAATAATTTGATTTTGATTATATTTAATAATTATTCTATATATGTCTTTTATCAATTATATTTTTTATGATAATTAGGAAATGTGTCAGCATGGTACACCAATACTTATAATTTAAGGATTTGACATCTTATGTTGAATGACACCAAGGACTAATAAAAATGACTGAGTAGAAATTGAGATTTATGGATAAAACATTATTTAAGGAAAGATAACCCTAAATATGTTTTTCATGTTGAGGTATTATTGTTGGGATAAGGATATTATCGGTATGGATAATATAAATTAGATAGCACTGATTACATTCGAACTAATTAATAATTTTTTTGGATAAGCTGTTTAGATTATCATTGATGGGGTTAAAAAATCTCTTTTAAGAAATTTATCCAATAATTAGTTTTTTAGGAATAAGGAATAATTATTGATTTCCATAAGGTTTTATGGAAATTCTTGTAATTATTACGTTTTGTGTAAATTCAAGATGAATGTATTCAAATGTATATATTTTTATTATAAGGAGTTACATCATATTGTTTAGGGAATTAATATTAAATAAGTTTTGGCAATTTAGTGGAATTTTTAGATCCTAATATTTTTTGTGGTTCATTTATTGAACCATTTATGAAATAGTTTCAGTTGAAAACTGGTAAAGGTTATAAAGATTAATGTATTACTTCACCAAAGGAAAATTTATTCGTATTAGATAACATATAGTAACCACTTTGTTATAAAAATATCAAGAGATCAATGGAATGGCCTATAGTTATATAACTGATCTTTTGATTTGTTAAAATTAAATTTCATTACTTTATTTTTTTTAAAAAAAATTTGTATATTCATTTTTGGGAGTTTGATATAAAGTATACATTGATCAAATCACAACCAAAGGATGAAATTGTGATTATAAAAATTAAAGTGTATCTATTAAATATTTTTAATTATTTAATTTGATATTAAATGAATCCTTAATCATTAATAAAGGAATAATGATAAAAAAATATAAAACTATTTTAATATGCGATGATTAATTTGTCCTTTAATGTCATCGTAGATTTATGGTTTTGAGTTCCTTAGCTTCCCAATGAAGATTTACTATCTGTTGATCAATTACATCAATCAATATCTATAATTATTTACACTTTTCTTCCATGTAAACACCTTATATTACACCAATTTTGTCCCATATATAAATCTAGGTATTATTTTTCTAGATGATCTTTGTACTTCTATTTATCCCATATTATTAGTATATTTCATTAGATGTTTTGATGTTGTTTTCATAAAAAATAATGTTCAAATATCATACCCTTGATTTTTTAGTGCAAAATATATTTATGCCAATGAAATTAAATTATGTTAGGGAGAATGTAAACCCTAAATTTATAAAATAATAAAATTTTATCTGATAAAAT
Organism: Viscum album; assembly: GCA_963277665.1. NCBI lineage: Eukaryota > Viridiplantae > Streptophyta > Magnoliopsida > Santalales > Viscaceae > Viscum > Viscum album. The sequence goes on along the minus strand of OY728131.1, from coordinate 1,528,096,066 downwards.
ATGTGACATGTAACATTGAGTTTAAACAACCCTTGATAATTTTTTTGTTACATTTAACCTCTTCGTTAGCTTGTGAAATAAACAAAACCGTTAGAAGAGAACTATAATATAGTATAAGATTATAACATATCCATTACATTGGTGGGTATGAACAGTAAAAAAATAAATTACAAAATTATATGTTTTAGATATGTAAAAAAAGAATTTTTTATCTATTTACTTTAAATAAAATAAGAATCAATAAGAATGATAAAATGATTCCTCAAAACAGTATTCCTTATGAAAGGTGGATTTTTCCTACTTTTAACACATAACATAAAGTTATTTTTTACCAATTATATATTTTTTCATAATAAAATAAATTTATTTTTTAAATTACATTATAATGTTTATCTTCAAGTTAATTAATAGAATTATTTTCAAAAGTTTCATTTCTAGATCAATGATGAATAAACCTTATTTTTTATTTAAAATATTATTTAAAAAATTTATTAAATGTTAAATTAAATTTTGAGTTAATTTAAAAATATTATTATATAAATTATATATCTATTAATATAGTATAGTTCATTGGATTCATTTTCATATTTAATTTTGATAAAAATGATTTGTAAACTTTTGAACATTCTCTGATTAAAACCCCTCTTTCTCATCAGGTCTACGAGACAAATATTGAAACAAATTCTCCCCTTAAGTGAATAGAATTAAAAACTTTGATTCCATATTTTGAATAAGAATAATTTATATTTTATAATATTTTCATCTTTGTTTTTACCTCAATTAATTGTAATAATAGTATAAATAACATATCGTGGTTATGGTAAAACCTGTTATACCTGGGGTAAAAATAAACAATATAAGTAGTAAATTGTGTTAAAAAAATATAAAACATATTTAATATCTATATATAGACATTATACTATATAAGTATCTATAATACTCACTTTTTTACTCTTTTGGAATGTGAAAATTTTGGTTATATCATTTTATTTTTTAAAATTACATGTGTGCCACTACCAACACATATAAAAGGCCAAACATTCTTCACCCTTCCTCACACTATAAAATCTTTTGGATAATATCATAACTACCCAAATCCCTTTAAAAAATTTTTTCCATCATCTTGGATTGATTTTTTTTCAAAAATATATTCTAGAAATATTTTATTTATACTCTTAAAGAGGTGGTCCTAGATGAGTTAAAATTCTTAATTGTGAATATTTATTTTATTTGTTCATCCATATACAAAATAATTTTTAAAACACTGAAGAAATAACAATTTAATTCTATAATATACACATATATTTTTATAATGTTAATTTTATTACCTACAACCATCCCAACTTTCAACAAACTCGTTACGAATTCGTCGTTCATATGTATGACATACATCCTCCTCTCGAGCGGATTTCTTGTTTTCCTTTAACAACTATATTGGGTGCGTATGATTGTAGATATAAAGTATATATATTATATTTATAACATAATTAAACTTCTTTATAAATTATTTCATATAAATTTTTTTATCATTCCATTCCATAGGAGATATGATAATGTTGCTCGTGTGCACGGTGGACTACCGCCTCATGAAGTTATGTGATTCGTTGTTTGACAAAATATTTTCAAGGACGGTAGTGAAGATAATTTTATTGATTATATGTTATATAAATTAAATAATTATGATATTTTGATATATATAACATTATAAAATGATATTACATATCAATTTACATCTAACACTGAAAAATGTTATCGTCATTTCTGTACTTGTGGACTACCGCTTCACAAAGTGATGTGACATTCTTTTCATAACCCCACAACATATGTAATGTATAAATATATATATAAAAATATATAATACTTTATAAAAGAAAATAATATTATAATTGAATGATGAAATATAATTTACCTTATGTCTATATTTAAATTTTTTTAATGGAAACGTTACTCATGTGTAAGTATGACATACCGTATCCATGATTGTAATATAGTTTATTTTTCATAACAATCATTCATGATTGGATTTATATGATTAATTTAATTATAATTATGATAAATATTTCATGATTAATAATATAAATTTTTTAATAATGAACTATGTGACCATATACAATCTACTAATGTATTTATTTACACATAGGCCAAATGGAGTCGAAATATATGATATAAAATTAATTGATTATATAATCATATATAACATTGTAATAAGATAATTAAAAAGAATAAAAAATTAATAGGGTCCTAGATATGTAAATAATGAATATATGTTTACTATTTATGGGGATAAATAACATATGTGATGATTCGAACCCATGGAAATGGTTTCTGGTCACACAATAACATATCTGAGACATTGGACAAAATAACCATATTTTGTGTGTGTGGATTATATACAACCATTTTTGTATGTTATATCACGGATTTAATTTTATTCATGGTATTTAATTTTTCATTTAAATTCATTTTTTTTGGGGATTATGATAACAAAGTTTCTAAAGTGGTAATGGTTAATTTTGTTATCTTATTGTTATTCAGGATTATTTTTGTAAGTATAACATGTTGGAATTATTTGATATTGCTATTTTGAATTAAATATAATTTCATCTATAATAGATATTCATAAAATATATATTTTAATATTTACATTTCCAAATTTTTAATTAAATGATTAAAAAATTCTTTCAACAAAATCTGAATCTATTTCTCTCATCAGCCGGAAATCATTTTTCTTCAAAATATATGATTTCTTAAAAAAAATATAAAATTGATATAACATTCTGAAAATAATTTATTAATAACATTTTAACCTCTTTTTTAAAAATTATTGTTAGAGGAATATTCTTCTCATTTTTCAAATAAGAATCGTTTCTATCCTTTCTAGAGTGTAAAATGAATTCACTTTTTAACTTAGATAACATGCATGGAATTTCCCACCAAAATTATTTTCAATTTTTTTGAATCTTAATTATTAATTTTATAAAGTTATTTTTAAATAATGTTTCCCCTAATATTTTGTAAATTAATAGTTTTTATAATAGGCCATCAAAAAAATAATTTTAAAAATATATTATCAATATTCTTGTTTTTAAATAAAAAGGGTGATTTAAAAAGGAATGGAAATATTCATCAATTAAGGTTTCCAATTGCTTTTTCAATGAAAATTTCAATCTAAGAATTCATAATTTTTAGTTAATTGTAATTTAGTGTGGTTATAATCAAATGATATGATCCTTATTATTTACAATTCATATTCTAGTTTAAATATTCATTTTTATGTCAAATATGGGTCACACATTTCATGTGATAAATTCATTGGATGTTCTATGTGATGGTTGTGGCCTCATATATCACTTTAGGCATTCGTATGTCTCATGGTATAAACTACATTGGGTTTTGGCCAGGGTCTTACCCATTTATATAGATTTCTAGAAACAAATCCTTGATTGAATTATAGGTTTTATCAAAAGACCTCTATGATTTGTATTAGATGTACATCATTACACATTCCATCATTAATAATTATTTTATTTATGTTCCATGTGATTATTAGATTACTTATGATATACATGGTTAAATTTCAAGATCATGTGATTTTTTATATGCACTTATGTGACCATTATTTATTCCCTCCATATTATTCTCCTCTTATTCATAAAAATGTAACATGTTCTTATTATTTTACATTCCATATTTATTATTACTAATTTATTCGAAAAATGTATTGTACAATTACCCTTATTAAGCATCTCATATCGCACATTTCCTTTGTTTTATTTTCCCTTTGATAAAATGATGTGTTTCATTATTGATATAAATAGAGACAGTAACAGAAATAATGGATTTGTATATGAAAATAATTTTGGTATTTTTTTACAATTTATTGATAGTTTTATGTATTTATCGAATTTACTAAGAGTAGTAAATAATTAAGTCCTTTAATATGTAATTTATTGTATCTTAAGAAAATTTAAAAAATAAATCTCTAGATATGGGATACTATGGTTTGGGACACTACAAAACCATGGATATAAAACATCCAACTCCATGGGAACCACCTCAGTATTGTTATCCTATATATAAGCATTATTATAATTCAAGAGCAATAAATCTACCAAGAGACGAGTGAATGAAATAAAATAAGGAATGTTGTTTTCTAGTGTTCTAATGAAGGAAATAAAATTCAAACCAATGATGTCCTAAAACTCTATTAATGGAGGGGAAATGGACAAATCTCTACTATAGCATGGATATCAACCATAGCTATAATGTTTCTATTTAAATACTATTTTAAAAATGTATCCTTCAAAATGAAATTTCTCCTCATATTCTTGGTATTAAATTGTATCATATAAATATAGGCCTAAATAGAACCATGAACTATTGGTACCCAACATGGCCATAACATACCTAAAATAAAAATTCCCTTAAAGACACACTATGAGGTGGATTAATTTCCTTTACCATTTTGTACCCAATATAGCCCATTTTATATAATAGAGGATCTACCCTATCCATTTACATCGTAAATTCATAGCCTTCCCCATGAATCAACACAACTCTACCACAACTGAGATAATAAATCTTTTCCCTACACTAATTCACATAGTGAATTCCTATATCTATATTACCAATGAAAAATGATATACATGGAATAAAAACTTTTGAATATTTCTACAATGGGAATGTGAAAAAATCATATTAATGTATCTAAGTATATATAAGGGTAACTCTTGATTCGTTAAGACTTTATTCCCTACACCATTATAATTTTTAAAATTTCTATAGTTTACAGGGATTTCAAAGTAATCTTTTTGACACCATTATATTCAAAATTATATCATCAATACACATAGTTCAAAATGAATCCAAATGAAATAATACCAATTCTACAACTCCAAAACATCTTCCACCATAAGATCCATTACCTGTGTATTTATCCTACAGATAAAAATCACTATATAACTCTATACCAAATTCAAAATTTATCTTGAAACCACCATTCCTAGAAAAAAACCAGGAGCAATCATTGAAAATACCCTTTATATCATATAAATATTAGATAATAAAATTTAAAAAAATATTAAAACCAAACTTTTGAAAGGATGGAAGATAAAGGGGTAAATATATAAAAATCTCATGACATACCTCTTAGGTATGTCTATGTAATAATTTCACCACCAATTCATCAAAATGAATGAAATAAAACCAGGAAACATAATAAATCATCCCTTAAATCAAGCGAGGTTTATACAAGTCATCTGGAAAAATTATTTATAAAAAACAGATATTCAGTGTGTATATGAAAACAAAAATACAGTGTTCTATATTTTAATCCACTATTAAACCACAGAACATGAACAAAATGAATAGAATTTCCTTATAGTACCTTTTACAAATGTCCTTGATTCTCATCATTTCATTGATCAAATGTCACATATTCTTAACTACCAATTCTCTCTATTCAATTACATGGGAATCAAAAAGATGAAATAAATTAATTTTTGAAAAGTGGTGTAAGTTCATGGATATGATCTATTTATGGGGAGGTATCCAATTGATATGAAACTCTACCAATGCACGCTAATTCCAGAAATGACCTAAAAAACTAAGACTAAACATACAACCATGACCAATCCATTTTTTCTCAATATGTTATGATTCCTTAAAAAACAAACTATAATTATTGACAAACAATGAGGGAAATATACAATTGTAAACATAAGAGTTTTAATGATCCATTGTTTTCATAATCTACTCATGAATCACTTTTCCCTTCTATGTTATGCTATAAACAAATTATAGGCCATGGATCAACGAATCTAGGACCATTTTCTAAAAAAACATATGTAACATACCTCCCTCACACATTGTATTTAGAATGTGTAGTGGGTGTAATTATCCCTAGGTGAAACCCCTATGGAACAAAAGTCACGAAATAAATTCAAAGGGAGTCATGAAAAATTGGGGTATGATTTTTATTTTGAAGTATAAAAACCAAAATAATAAATAATAACCAAAAAACATTTATATTATGCATGTGTAAAAAGTAAAACACAAAAAAACAAATCCAGAAACTATATTAGAGTATATGAGGAAACCAATATGACATAATCTATTTGAAAAAATAAAACAATCCAAAATACATCAAATACATTGAACTAAAAACTAAAAAACTATACCAAACAGTAATATGATATGAAATGAACACAATATCAAGAATCATCACTAAATAAGCGAGATACCTTGTGATGACCTATGACTTGATAGATACATCTGAAAACTCTAAACAATACCCAAGAAGTGGGTGATTCTAGACTCTATAATGTTACCCCAATGACTTCTCAACACATTCACTAGGGAAAAATTATTCCATTTATATAAAATGGTTTAGAAAATTTTAAAATAGGCAATATAAAATCCAAAAAAAAAATTCAAAGAAAGACATTTTTTCAAAGAAATATAATTTTTCCATGAAAATATAGTTTTCCATGGAATAAAATAAAAATTACTTTAAAAATATTTCTCAATTATTTTTGGAATAATAATTTACTGATTTATCGTATCAAAACATCCACCCATTCATGAACATGTGATAGTTCAATAATCATGAGTACCATCTAATTGATCTAACAAGTCAACATAAGGTAAAAATTATCGTGTGCCTTAATGGCACACACCCCTTCCATAGGGTCATGTCAAATGAAAATAAATCAACACCAACCATGTTTTTTAAAACCCATGTTTTGAAATATCACACAAAAACATTTCTGTATTAATTTTTTTTAATAATACTTTCTATATATCATGTTAAAAAATAATTATAAAATCGCCATTTTAAAATTATCATTTTTAAGTGTTTCCCAAAAAAACAATCAAATTTCAACCATTCAAAAAAACCATCCCTAAAGTTGCTTTCCATAAAAAATAAATTAAAAATTACAAAATGAATTCAATAAAAATCAATTAATACTATGATGTCATGTTTTGATAAAGTAGAGTCAGGAATAATTCCAACAACATCACAGACCCTAGGAAAAACAATGAAAGACACAACGATCTTTTAGATATAGGATTGGATATCCGGTGCTTCAGTAGACACAACCAAGAAACCTCAAAATTACCATCATGGAACATGGATCTCTCTAAAATGGATTATAAATATTATTCCTAGAAATATAAGGTGAATATATCATTGATGAAAATTTTGAATTGAGGCCTACTAGAGAATTTTGATCTCTAACAACCTTTAATTCACCTATATATTTCTCAAGAACTAATATAAAATATCTCTACTTCCATAAGATAAAAAGTATTTATTATTATGTAATAATTAGATAAAACCTATTTATTAAGGTATTGAATTAATTTAGATCTATAAAATGGGGGGGGGGGTTCTGTACACCACATGATTTCATAAATTAAGCGATAACTGTGTGGGTGCTCATACATTATGCCACCTCTCACGTGGTAGGTTCCAACAGATAGATAAATCATGCGCAAACCATGATTTTCTAACTATCTATCAAAAGAATGGATCTATTTGAATACTAATGTTTTTCCTAAACTGTGCACAAACTATTTGGATCATTTGTCCCTCTTACTAAACAGGTTTGAAAGTTTGTTTTTTTGGGGGAAATATGTGTACTAACTATGATCAAATCGTGACATAAAAAGGATTCCAAAACTTATAAGAACTCCTTAAAACATAACACATTCATTATATATATTAAAATTTCCTAAATTAAGGGTCATGTACCCTAAAAGGGGGTAAAAAACTATCCCTATAATTGGGTTTTCCATCCATTAATACTATAATACTATGTTTTCTCTAAAGGTGTTCATGCCATTACTCTGACATTTCATATCAATACTCCCATGTTTCCTCCTGAATTCAACCATGTTTCTATTAAACCAACAATAAATCTATGTTTCTTCAAATGAAATAATTTTTATTTCTAATCCACAATTTATACCGGCACATGAATCAACATATCATCTAGCTCTTTGTAAATGCGATCCCTTTGAATCACATGGAAAGGACCAGGTTGGTACTTATTTAATAGAGATTCATAAAAAATATAATGTACTAAATCAAACAATGGTGTAAAAGGAAACTAATATATCACATCCCCATCTCTTTCATGTATCTCAAAAGAGATTATGTATTGAGGAGATGACATGATCTTCTTACCAAAACAATGATTCCCATGCATTAGAGAGATTCTCAAGAACACATTATCTCTTCCCAAAAACGAAAACATTCATCGACTATGATATGCATATAATTTAAGAAAAATATAATCCATATCTATATTATTTTTGATCAACTAAATTTTCTTTCATTTTATCACTACTAGAAACTAGGCAATTAATTGCACTTTTATTTATCCACACTAGAATAAAATGAAAATAAATGGAATATTTATTAGAACTTAAGAACGAACTGATAAATTTAACCTTTAATCAGTGCTGATAAATTAGACCTTTATCAGCTCTTTATTTGTAGCACTACAAAATATTCCATTCATCATTACATTTTTAGTGCAGATAAAATGAAATAATTAAATAAGAAAAAATATTAATATGATTAAAAAAAATATTAGAATTTTTTTAATTAAATAATTATGGATAAAAATGAACTAATTGATTATACATTTTTTAAATTTAAACATTTTACTAATTAGATAATTTTGATAATTAATGCTATCAAATTATATATATTATGTATATAGATATATATTAATGTATATAAATATGATTTATATATTATAAAATATTTTTTTTCATTACCTTAAATTTTTATATATTTATTTAATTATTGTATATAATTTAAAAATAATATGAATTAAAAATATTTACTAAATTCATAGTACTTGACATATAATTGAATGTCCTTTTATTTTTAAATTAATTTATATAAAATTTGTGTTATATTGATTTCACATATACATAATTAATGCATTTTTATATACAATATGGATGCACATAGAACAAATCCTTTTTCTCAATATTTTCTATGTGTACATATATTCTAAATTAATTCAATTTTACTCATTTCATACATATATGGATGCATTCAAAAATAGATATTCATTAATAATGTTGTTAATATTTATTAAATAACTAAAAATAAATTCATTTATAAATGAAAATATTTATAAATGTACATTCACTATATTGATACAATCATATATTTATAATTATTAATAAATAATTATGTATATTTATAAAAATTGTATATTTATAATAAATATAATTAAATAATGAATATATTTAATATATTTTATTTATACGTATTTATTATGTATATGTATATCTTAATATATATATATATAATGATATAAATAATATTTTTTAAAATATTTCTATAATTATAAATAAATAATTATAAAATTATAATAAATTTATTTAAAAAGGAATATATTTTGTCTATTTATATTTATATATATTTATTGATTATTTATAAAAATTTAAAATTTATTAATTTATAATTAAATTATAAATCATTTAATAATGATTTAGTAATAGGCACGCATAAACGAATATTTATCTATGCTTTTTTCGTGCTGATAAAGATGAGGATTTGTCAGCGCCAAACATAGCACTGATAAAATGAACATTTATGAGCACTATAATTTTAGCATTAATAATGACTGATCTTTATCATCACTAAAAAGGTGATATTAAATAGTCCTTTTATCAGCTCTTATTACATATTCACTCATATAAGAGTCCTGATCTATTTTAAAAACTCTAGCCAATTGTGAGCCCATCACGATATAGAAGCTTTCAATGGTAGACATCTGTTGTCGGTGCTCCTCCTTAGTGATTCAAAGGTCAAATCACACCACTAGACTACATGTGAACATCTCATCAGACATTCGATGTGGGTCATGTATTTTCTTCAACCTAGTGAGGTAGACCATCCAATTTTCATTGTGTATTTTTTGTTTTGTTTTTGATTTACACTTCTGCGACTGTTTTATGATCCTAAGATTATGATCCCTTGTTTATGATATGTTTTTTATCTATGGTTTGTCAAATGGTTTTTTGTCTATTTTTTGTATTGAATATCTATGTATGATTCTTTGTTTATATATGTCACTGAACCATTTATTTATTCATTGTTGTTTTAATGCTATGTTTTATATATTCATATAAAATAATGTGTTCATATATTTACAAAAATTTGTAGAAGTTTTCATTTATATTCGTGTTTAATTACTAATAATTTGAGTTATATTATTGGTTACCAAATGATTATATATATTCTAACAACTTTCATGGACACCTACGTGAACATGAAAGTTCAGATTCTATTTTTCTGGAACCATGTTAGTGCGGTGATGCATGTTCTTATATTGGTTATATGTATCATTTGATATTGTTACTCTTATAAATTACTAGGTTCCTTAGTTTTCTTATAGATTTTGTTCAAAGGGGTCATCCCCAGTTAATCATATGAGGTTTTATCACATCAATCTAACACTTTTTAAATCATTATGGTGACATTAGTTTATGTTATGTTTGAATACAAATTTTTTTATATTTGATATTTATTATATAAAATAAGTGATTGGGTTTTTATACTTTTGTGACATGTATGTATGTCTATATCTCTATTACATCATTTATCTCTATAGTTGTATGTCTACTAGGTATGCCTATATCGAGTAATGATGATTTTGGGTCTGTATGTCTATTGACCCCGAGGGTCATGCTATTATTTTGTTCTACCTATGGTACTAATTATTTCTAATTGGGGGGGGGGTGACCATATCCCATTAATTATTTTCTACACCAAATGTTTAAAGAATTCTTCATTGACATTGATGTGTGTTACTGGTCATAAGATGATATGACCTGATGTTGATTGGGTAATTCAGGATGGGTTCATTACAGTATTCATCATCTAGTTTCCACCATTAATGTTTAGTGATAATATATTTTATTATCTTATTTTATATCCCTTTATTTTTTAATATTCCAACAGCCCTTTTTATTGTATTTTGAATATCTATAAACTAAGATATTCTTTTAGAAATGATCCATATTTCCCTTATTAGAATTTCCTATAACTTTCACTTTTGATAAAAAATATAATATATATATTTTTTATATATATCATATAAAATTAATCTTTTTATGAACCAAATATAATTGATATGAACATAAAATGGATTCACTCTAATCATTTGACAAATGAATATTATGATGGAGTAAAACAATTCATCTTATTTTCAACAGAGCATCCAGACAACCCTTTTGAAAACTTCTGTCCATGTTTACATTGTTGTTATTAAAGAAAAATATGTACAGAATAGTTTGGAAAACATTTTTTTTCGAATATATCAAATATATTAATTTTATACTAAGTATGAAAAAAAAACACAATGCAGAAATCGATTGGGATGACACTACGGTTTATAAATCAATTGATATGAATAGATTTTTAAAAGATGATGGAGATCACAAGGAAGGAAAGACAATGAAAATTTAATATGGACTTCATGATTGTCCAGAGATGTTTGAGGAGTAAAATAGTTATTCAAAGAAACCATTTTATACCAGTTTTAATAAATACACAACATTTCCACCTATATTGAATTATTATAATTTGAATTATTGAAATGGATGGAGTGACACCAACTTTACAAAACTACTTGGTCTTCTGAAAGATATGTTACTCGAATAAAATGAACTACCATGCTGAACATATGACACTAAAAGGATGTGACATTCAATGGGAGTAATCACTAAAAAATAAATCATATCCCAAATTATTTCATAATATTTTGTAAGGACCATGAATTACTAATCAAATTCCCTAACTGTGGTTCATATCGATACAAGAAAACTAAAGCAGGTCCTTAAAAATATATTTAGTACTTTAAAATCATTCTTGGACTAAGAAGACTATATAGATTTCATGAAATCACAATAAAATTAACAGGGAATGCAGATACAATAATTAATAATGAGAATGTACTTCATCTAGTAGACACTCCTTAGTGTAAGTATATTTAACATGATTTCCTAAATTTGAATATAAGGCAAGAAACAGTCATCATGTGTTATCTATAGATGGAATAAATCCTTTTGGTGTATAGAGTAGTACTCAAAGTACACAGCTTGTCATTTTGGTAAATTATATCTTACCACCAAGGTTGTTAATGAAATAAAAATTCATTATATTGTCTCTAGTTATAAATAGACCACAGAAACCTTATAATGATATTGATGTCTATTTGGCTCCACTGATCAAGTATATAAAATTTATGTGGTATATAGGTGTTATAATGTATGATTCTCATATAATTGAAGAATTCTAATTTATGGCCATGTTGTATGGAATGAAAAATTATTTTCCCTCTTATGAAAATTTATCAGGCTATAACATTAAAGGCATGTTGGGGTGTCCCATTTTTGGAAATTGCGCATACTCAGTTCAGGTAAACCATTCCTCAAAGAATGTGTTCTTAATAAATCTAAATTTGTTACCTCTACATCATAAATACCAATCCAGGTTGAGAATATTTGATAGAAATATCGAACAATGTTCAACAATGTCTCCAGTAGTGGGTGATCAACTGTACAAAAATTAAAAAACCTTAACAATGATTTCGGTAAACCATTTTCAAAAAACCATAAAAAACATAATTGGAAGAAGAGATCAATTTTCTTTGAATTAGAATATTGTAATATATTCTCTGCCAACCATTTTTGTGATCTCATCCATGTATAAAAAACATTAGTTAGATAGTGTTATTGGAATATTACTAAATGTTCCTAGAAAATCAAAATATGGAATAAATTCTAGGTTGGACTTGATTGAAATAGGGATAAGGTAAGAGTTTCAACTAGTGAAGTGTAAAAGGCATATTTTTTTTTTCATCCATCATATTATACTCTATCTTGATAGGATAAATTGGATTTTTTACTATTTTCATTGCGAGTGTAAAAGTTACACATCAGTATTCCACAAATATTAATAATGTCGTATGAATTACTAATTTGACATTATAAGGACAAAAATCACACAATTATCTGTTTTGAGGAAATATTTAATGCATGATTATTTCAATTGCATTCTACCTCAATATGTAGAACATACTTTAACGAGAATTTGTTTATATTTTAAATCCCTATGCAGCATTGTTATTGACCTAACAAAGTTTTCCATCATTAATTCGAAGATTTAAATCAAATTATGTGAATTATAAAACTTTTCCCAGCATAATTCATTGATATAATGGTCCACCTAATGGTTCAATTTGTCCAAGAGGTTCATCAGTCTGGTCATATCCATTATATATGGATGTACCCCATTAAACGGTATGTGTTGATTTTGGAAGGGTATGTCAAGAACCGAAGTCATCTAAAAGGTTGTAGTGTATAAGAATATATGTTGAAGAAGATATTGAATTTTGTACCGATTACTTATTATATGTTGAAATCATTGGTCTCTAAATGTCTCATCACATCTAAAACCTTCTAAGTGATTGGATTCTTGGAAGATATTTTGTTATAATTACATTGATAGATGGGGAGAAAGAACATCTTTACATATTAAATAATAGTGATGAGGTTGATCCAAAAAATGAAGCCCAAATTTTTTTAAGTGATTTGATTCCATCCTGGGCCGAATTAGGGATATATGTTACACATAATAAATATTTTATAGTATGGTTTATAGAAAACATTTTTAAGGAGTTGTCTTAAAATATGAATTCAATTTCTAAAAAACATCAACGGCTATCCGAAGGACTAAATTCAAATGTTATATATTATATTTTTTTTGTAATCAATGTTTATGTGTTATATACAAAATAATATGATCAATTCATTATGATGAAAAACAATGGTGTTACACTTGATGTTGAAGCGATACACATATCTGGTTACATGGATATAAATAAAAATTATGAAAATTTGTTGTATTTTTTCATTAAAGAACTTATATATGAGTGTGATTATACAACATTTCATTTTATGATTTTCAGTTGAAAATGTGTTGAAAAAATTAATGGGGTGATATTTAATGGAATGGGCCTTGTGATGGTGAATTTCAGTATATAATGGGTAAAGTATGATTTGTTCATAATGGAATCACATGAAGTGAAATTATTTTATGTCTCTAATCTAGCAAACAAGAATTGATAGATTTTCTTACTGGTGAATAAGACATTTGTTGAGTAAAATGAAAATTTGGTCAAGGATGAACCTTTAATTGGGACATCACAACTATTTCATGTTTGTCCCAATATTGGCAATATCTTGTATATACGAGGGGACCACAAAGAAGGTATTTTTATTCTAGAAAGAGGAACCAAATCCTTGAAACGATTAAAAAATAAAGAGTATTCATTGAGAAGGTAAAAGTGTTTTTTAATATATTATGTATTCCACCATAATATTATATGTTCTATTTTACATTAACATAATCTAAATTAAATGTTTTACTAACCATGAAGACAACATATTCTATATATGATGATGTTACCAATTCCTTATAAGAATAATCTTTAATAAAAGAAATACATTGGGATAAACGTAATGTCATGATATATTTTCTCTATTTTACCGAAAAAATTTATAATGTAACATTGATTTAATTTTAATTATTCTTTGCATATTTTGTTTATTTTATAAGATTTTTTCCATGTGTCATGCCTAATGAAAGAGGAGAATTTATGTTGTCTCTACTCAATCATAGAGGTAATCATAATGTATTCATAGTAAAATAATTGACCATATAATTAATGTATTGTTTTATATTTATGTTTAACTTATTTATTTTTAGTATTACTTACTTAATATTTTTTTTCTTATACTGGCAGACATTTTTTATGTTTGGGTGCTCTGTCTAACTTTCATGCACTTCCCCCATAAATCATTTTCACCCCTATAGTGGCGCATATATCTCTTTCTTCGATGTTACCTCTATATCATTTGTAGGAAGAGAAAAAATGATACCTATACTCAATTACATATTAAAATCATTGTCCATAAAATTAATGTATTTTTTCATATGAATTTTTAATTTATTTATATTTAGTATTACAAAAATAATGATTGTTCTCATGTATAGGTGGAATATTTTGTTTGAGTTTGGGTGGTCTATGAAACATTCATGGTCTTTCTACCTTAAAATATTTTCACACCTTTAGTGGTGAATTTATCACATTATTTCTAGTTACCTACACTTCATTTGCAAGAAGACAAATGACGTTGCATCTGCTCAATTACTGAGGTAATATTAATGTTTTTTAGTAAAATCATTTTCCACATAATTAATATGTTGTTTCATATTAATTTTTAATTTATAGATATTTAGCATTACTCAAATTATAGTTTTTTAATAAAGTTATATTCTTTTGTTCGAGTTTCGGTTCTCTCTCAATCTTTCATCCCATTATACACCAAAACATCCACATACTTCTTCTCTCACCAAACAATTCACTCATATAGTGTTGACTTTTATTATATTTATTCATGTTCATCCACTACTAAATCACAGAGTTAATATTTATATTTTTACAGTAATATTATTTCCCACATAATTAATGTATTATTTAGTATTTTTTTTATTTTATTTCTTTTCAGTATTACACATAGTATTTTTTTCCTTATATAGGTGGATTTATTTTTTCGAGTTGAGGTGGTTTGTTCAAAACTACTCATAAAATTTTGGCAGTTCGAAAAATAAATTCAATTGAAATCATGGTAACATTAACCGTTACCATTTTTTTGAATGTATAAAATAATTTTTATTTATGAAATTGTATAAAACAATGTTAAAATTTCTATAATGTTTTGTTTTTTCCAATTATTTGTGTTTTAAAATTCATTTAATTTATGATCTCTATTGGGACTTGTTTTTTTTGGTAGATGATGATTTAATGGTGTGTTTATAATCCTAAAATGTGTTATAATATCATACTGTTTTATAGACCTTTATCATCACCTTTAATAGTTCTAATTAATAACACATTTATTAGTGCTTTAAAAGTTCTGATAATAGGTATTTATAAGTGAATTTATAAGCGCTAACAAATGGGTTGTTTTCAACGATGTTATGCACAGATAAAGGTCAAATTTATCAGAGCTCTTTTCCCCTAATAAATGACCCCATTATCATCATTGATAATAGTCATGGGAATTTAACAACACTCATAATGTCAGTTCTTTTCTAGCATAGATAAATTCCATTACTAGAGTTGATAAGGGCTAGTTTTGTAGTGTTATCTCTTTCACAAGGAATAGTCCAACTAGTGAAGTCTCACTTGTTTCCACCAAGCAATGTGGAGAACGACATGGGATCGCATAAAATGATTCAAAAATATCTATGAAAATCAGTGTTTGATAACTGCTACAACACATGAACATTACTAATAATATGTTATCCTCACATGAGCCAAAAAATACGTTGAACAAGATCTATTCATGTTCTACAAAATTTTTATCATCATTTCACACTATCTATGTTTTTGAGGATGAAAAAATATTCTCATAATTACCTAAGACCCAATGGACCACTACAATAATTTTCAAGAATAATACATAAAACTAGAGACCCATTTAGATAAAATCAATTATAGAATTACATTCCAATTTATAACTTCTTGGATATAAATTTTTGATAAGTCCTCAACTGTATAGGATTAAAAAACATGAATAAAATGATCAGAATTCATGAACTGATCTACAATTACCCATATGTAATTGTGATTCCTAAACATTTTTAGTCAAAATTTCACAAAATCCATGGCAATCTACTCCCACTACCACAAAGAATCAATAAAGAAAAAAAGATTCCCAATCATTTTTGGTAGTGTAGTGGGTCCTAATGATATGTGAGGCACAACAAACATACTCTACCATATCCCTTTTCATTCCAACCCCTAAAAATTATCCTTTCAACACTATATGCATCATTTAAATTTCTATATGAACAACCCATTCGGAATGGTTGTAAGAATTATGAATTTGTTCATGGAAAGCCAAAGGTACTATAATTCTATATCTAAAGAAAAAAATGAACACCCTTATAGTTTCCATCCATAAATGGTCTTCCCAACATTTATTTTTTGGCCTCATAAAAACTCATTAATAATCATATATCTTATGTTATTTCACATTCTGAAACAAATTAGGAACAAATGATCCCTTGAATAAAAAAGCAGCATCACCCTAATAGGTGCATTCCACATGCATGTTAGTTCTAAATGAAATCAGCAGCCACTAATCTAATTATTTACTAGCTAACTGATTATGTGAATTCCTGGTTAATGCATCATCTACTTAATTTCAATTACCATATTTATACATAAATTCCAAGTGAAACATTTAAAGGTATTACATAAAACATAATTTCCTTAAATTTATTTATATTTTTAATAAAATGTGTTCAACTACATAGAGTCCCTATAAACCTTGAATTTCTTATAAAAAATATTTAATAATTCATTTTGATATTTGGGTTATATCCCCTTTTTTATCTTTTATAAGATTAATATACTTTATGACTTCATAAGATGATTCCACATGTAATGTCTTGATATAATTATTGAAGAATAAATATGATGTGTTTCATACATTTATCCATTAATGAAATAATGTAAATGAAGAGTGTGAAATAATGGTGAAATGTATCTGGATAGATAATGGTGGGGAATACAATAGACACAAAATTCTAAATATCTATCAGAATTAATGAACCAGGATTGATAATACTCTTCTATGTAATCCATAATAAATTTTAATTTAATAGAGGATTAAACAAACACTTATAGAGAAATATATAAGAATAAATATTCAGTGGGGGAATACCTACAGGAACATGGGAAGGGGCCGGGATTAAAGATTCTTATCTAGTGAATAGGAATCTGGATTTAGCTACAGGAAAAAAATATCTTGTGGAATATTGGTTCTAAAGGTGACCACAGATCTACCATCACAATATCATTGGAAATGCCACATATTATTATATTGATGCTAATGATAGAGAATAATAGTAAGATAAATCAACTTTTGTTTTATTGTACATTTCTATGATAAGAAATTTAGTTTTAAATTGTTGGATGTAAACTTTGGTTATCAAAAAAGAATTTATATGGAATGATGGTAATCTGAATGAGAAGGAAGATGAGGAAACTTCAACTACTATATTTCAGAATGATCGAATGGATGTTAACTGAAAAAAATTCGTTTTTGGAACTTTCAAAAGAATCTACTGATCATGTCACTCTATTAGATAGCTTACTAGATAGATATAAACATGGTAGACCATTATCTGATGGTAAATGTTTTGATTGGCATGTACTGCATTGAGGACATTCAAAAAGGTACCAAATAGAGTATGATTATATATACATCTAATGGATTGAATAATTCTATAATTATAGGTTCAGTGATAATAACCAATGGTTTTGTTGATAAGATCTACATGTATTCTTAAACCTATTATAAATTAAATTACAAATATTAAATTATTACATTCAAAGGATGTAGTGGAACTATAGATTTTATCAGAATAAGATACTATCACAGACTCTAAATAGTGGTTTTTATCTATGAGATATGATTGTAATTAAATAAATTTCAATAATTCTTGGAAGTTAGCTAATCTACATGATAAAAAGTGGAATCTAAAAAAAATGAGTTGTTTCATTTGATAGGGTAAGATGATATAAGAAAGGGATATAAACAAAGGTTGGTAATGAATGGATTTCATCAAATATAATGAATTTTATTTGATTTAATTTTATCACCAGTGTTGAAACCCTCTACTATTCTGATTAAGATTAGAATTGACATCTCTAATGATATATATGTGGGGTAGATAGTTATTGAAACATATTTTATTAATTTATATTTGGTGGTATAAATTTAGATGGTTTATTCCTTGTGTTTTGAAATTCATTAGAATAATGATTTCATTATTTAGTCTAAGTCTACATAAGACTATGGAAAATGTATGACAGTGGAATTCGATGTTTGAAACTTTCATATTTAATTAATATTTCATCCTATGTGTGTCTAATTATTATTTTTCCAAATGAAATAGGAAGATGGAAGATATCTTACACCACTCATGTATATGGACATTATATTATGAGATGGTTATAGGATTCTAATTAATTCATGAACATTAGAAGAATTATTCAAAAATATTTGAGATGAATAATCTTAGGCAACCAAATATTATCTTAGGGATTATAATTAAAAGGGATGTTGGTCTATGTGAGTAATTCATGATAGGGGTGAATTGTGTTCCAAAAAATTTTCTTCTAAAAAAGGATTAAATAAAATCACCCAACTATGTAAAAATAATCTAGTGAATTTGAATAGAATATCGATATTTGTTTTGTTATTTTAGCATATTTCAAAAAGATTTATTATATCTCATCAAAAAATATTAACACTACTATAACTTTTGAAATCAATTTACTCAATGAATGAATTATGTAACAAATATTTAACATAGACTATCAGGGTATTTGCTTAGCTTAATGATTAATGCCAAATTAGTTTTAAATCTAAGAAATAAAAAAATAAATATAAAATAATATAGGAAATAAATATAATAGGATTAGTCTCAAGATGAGACTTAATACTCTCCACATAGAAATCACCAAATAAAAATTATATTATATAAAATAATCGATAATCCACAACTTGAATTGGGTATATAATAGAAAAAATTCCAGGCCACACATGACATCTCCCAAAAAACATGTGGGAATAAAAAAAGATAGGTACATAGGGAACACTTCCACAACACATGGAAAAACGGAAGTAAAGAATGTTTTAGAAGATATCTATTATCTTATAGTTAATGCATATGAGATAGTGTGTGGATTTAAAACTAATTAAGAACACATTGAGCATAAATTAAATAAAATAAATAAAAATATTAAAAAAAATGCGTTGACCAAATGAGTTTCTATATCAGATAAACTATGTTTCTCTTGACCCCATCAATGTAGCTTGAAATAAATCTTGAGTCAGGTTGCAGAATGTCAAAACAAACTAGAATGTAATGAAAACATTTTTTCCTCACCATTGAAAGGAACTAATTGTTCAATATTCTCCATCTATTCCACAATTTATCACTGGTAATGATGCTTCATGTAAATACAAAAAATTTCTTTTTTACCATGCAGTGTTTAGTTATTTTCTCAATGTTTATGTCTATATCTCCTTTAAATTATTGTTCAAAATTAGTAGTATTCATTAGGGAGTATGTTAAAATTGTTAACATAATCTTGTAGGCATATCAATTTAAATAACATCATCTGGATCTACCACTCATACTGAGCTATATCATGTTGTTTAATGTTCTCTTAATGTTTTACGATACAATAATTAAAATAATTAATTTCAATAAATTAAATAAAAGAGTAGTTATAAATAGTTAATTAAAAAATTGAAAAATAGTAGTGTTGTATCATTTGAATGGTGAGACAATTTATGGAGGTGATTCAAACTAACAATGACTTGGACTAATGGTGATTCATGCCAATGGTGATTCATCTTGACTGTATGTCTTTTTGACACTTAACCAAATTTTTATCCTAGTGGACGGTCATTTTTAAAGGTGAATCTTTTTTAGTTGTAACTGTTTTCTAAAATTTTCAATAAAATTGTCCAATGAAGAGTCGTCCTATGAAGGGGATTATTTCCCATATATTACCCAAAATCCATTTTGGTGGTCATATATAGATGACGTTAGTGTTTCTGGTACTTTTTAAAATTTTTTTTTTGATAGAGATACATATATAACAATGAGTCATCCTCAGTGGTGACTCATTCCCATACATAATAAAATTTTTACCTTGATGGTGATTTATCTCCAATAGTGTTTCATACTTAGCCAAAAATTTCCAATCTGCCTCATAATGTAAAATTCTTCAATAAAACTGACTAATAGCACAATAAATATGATATGTTTATCATTAAAACAAGGGTGAAAAAAATATCGCCCTTTTGATGATCACAAATGAAGACATTTTTTAAAACAAGGCATAAAAGGTAATGATATTAAATATTGTATCAAAGTAAGTATATCAAATGGAATTAGGTAGATACAATTAAATGGAAGATATTAAAAAAGAAATTCTTCGAGGAAAATATCCAGAAATTGAAAAAAAATGTCATATAGTCTTCCCCTAGTTTATGGGTTATCCAGAAAGTATAAATAAAATAATAAATATAAAAAACAAAATATAAAGAACAAAAAGTTTCCAATAAAGATTTCAATTAATGTATTGATAAAATGATTTAATTAAAACTCCAATAATAAGCCCCATCAATTGCATAAATTCTAATATCAATGCTTCTCTGGTTGTGTAGAAGGAAGCAAGGGTGCTCTACCTTTCCATTAACCGTAAGAGAGAGGATAATGAATTTAGGATGAAGAAACACATGGAATAGTATCATGGACCTATTATAGAGAGTGAGTCTCTCAGGGGATGATTTTCCTAAGGTGATGAACTAATTCTATGGGAGTGAGAAAAAAAGACTAGAAATGAGATAGTGGAGGAGAAGTAGGGTCTCTAGTGATACTGGGCCTAATGAATTATGGAGTAGTAGCTAAAGGTCTTAAATTATCTATAATAGAAATGGTTTCATAATATTTATTAAATCCAAAATGATGTTTCCACCTCTCTCTATAGCACTGAAGAAATCATTCTTTTATACTATAAAAATAATTATAATTGAATTAATAACAATTATCTAATGAAAATTCCCTTTAAAATCTTCTGTAATAGGAAGAATCCCCATATTTTTATCCATGAACAAGGAATGAGAATTAATCTCATGCTTATTATATATCTTTTATAGATAATATTGTATATCTCTGGTGATGGTCTCTCAATCATACTTCATGTCTTTCATGTATTCTCTTATAATGGTATGGTAATGATCATTATTATTCTCAAATTTCTTCAATCGTTCCTGAGGTATGGTGGAACCAACACAAGAAACACTATAATGTTCTACTCTAAGAACAAATATCATTATCTCGACATAAAAATGGGGAGGGTAAGGTGAAATTGATAAATTATCCATAGATGTAAGATTTTCTACCATCATTAAAAAATCATCCATGTATTCTGTAGAAGAAGACCTTATTTCATCCAATACGGATCTCATATCTTCCATCTCACTTTCAGAACTTCTATTTTCTACATCCACTTCTCTAATATGGATAATCATCTTGGGATGAATGTGTTGAACCATAGTCCCAAAAAATGTTGAGAATCCTTGCCACTAAACATGGTAACCACGGGAAGTTGATTATTCAACAACAAGCCTTCATCTAAGAGAAGATATTTTCTGAAAGATTCCATGATACCTTTTGTGAAAAGTCCAACCAATACTGAATGAACAGAAGGGTCGCATAAGGTTTCATCAGGCTCATACCTGGATGGCTCATTAGACGGAAACCTAATTAACCGACATGAACAACCAATATGATCATATAATGATCCCTCAAGATCCCTGGATTTTATAATAGCCGGTCCACCATTCTTTAGTGGACTAACAAACTTAACAAAAACATATATCATTCATCAATCAAGGGATATATCCAACTAATATATGACATACTATGAGAGTTTACTTGCTCAGTACTAGAAACATTAAAAACAACAATATAGTAGGTGCAACACTCTATATAACAACTGAACTCCAAATAAACAATGTATGGTAAATTACAGTAGGTTCGAATTCCATCTTCTAAAAGGCTAATAAAAAATAGTCAACAAAACTTCTTTCTAAACAACATCATGAGGCATAGTAATATCTCCAATAAAAGAAGGGTAAACTGGATGACATTCCAATCACATGTATTTCACACCCTTCTCTGATTGTTCCTTCTCTTATATATGAATTATAACAACATCGTCAAAAAAAATTGGGCTATATACAAATCTAGATATAGATAATTCAGGATAAGGGACATGTTCTAGATGAATTTCCAAATCCTCAACTGTAATGATTCCATAAATACCATCAAAACCTCCCATACAATTATCTCCACCTCTATTTCTATCTCTATATCCATTTCCATAATATTTCTCATCTTTTCCTCTTCCTTATTCATATTATTCACCCACATATTCATTTTCAATTATCTCACTATCTTATGAGGATTTTGAGGAAATCATTAATTATTCCTCACCAGAAATTTTAGTTTCCACTTCTCCACTTCTTATTTTTAATAGTTTCTCTCATAGAGGTAGAGATCTTGGTTGAATTGGAGAGATGAATGATATAAAAGTGAAGTAATTAAGTAAAATCATATCACTACCTTCATCCATAGTAAATTAATTTTCCTTATCATTACAGTAAATAACCTCCTCTTCCACTTTATCAGAATATTCAGCAACATTATATGGATCCATGATAGGGTCCACTAGTTCCATTGGTCAGTATAGATTTTCATCTATATGAAAATAGTCATATATCCTATACCTATTATCTACATAATTTTTTCTCCATGGACTTAAACTATTTTCATCCCTTTCTAAATAAAATTTGTAATGAAAGGCCTCAAAAACATAAAAAAGATTATTCGCCTTCCATAACTAGACCATTGGATTATAGTTTTGAAAAAATATAGTCTGTATAGAGAAATGATTTATTTCTATAGGAATTATTACCCATATCCTTCATGTTAAGAATTATGTATAAAATAAATTGATCTTCTCTAATCTTTTCATAGGACACAGAAGATAAACATCTTGATACCTCACCGTAGAAAGGGAAACATTTTTCAGACACAACATATAATGAATAAACTTGAAAAGAATCCAACATTACACATTTATCACAATGGAAAATGAATTATACTTATTCCATAACTAGTTAACTAATCCAAGTAATCTGTATTATCAAAGTCATCACCACTATCTAAAATGATTCTGTGATAATATTCGTAAAATTATTCATGATAAAATTTAAAATAGCTATCCCAATTGGTTGAATTAATGAAGAAATAATGAACATTTATTATTAATCATTCCAAAAATTAGTTTTATTAAAAATTTATTCAAAAAATGATAAAACTCATCACCAACATAGGTTAAAATAGACTCTCCTTAGAAAAGAACCATTCCATCCATCCATAGTTCTATGACATTTTGAGCACTAATAATTTTCTGGAAAAAAACCACTTTGTTCGAACATCATTTTTATTTACTACAACCCTCTTCGCAATCTTAGGATTAAATCAATAAAAAATAAGTAGACCAATTCACCTTTCCTCTTTGTATAAAGTCTTAGCACATTTATAGAATACTTTGAACCTTACTGTACTCTTACCAAGGATATCAGATGAATATACTTGGTGGATGGAATGACAAAGTCAATGTTTTGAATAGAAAGGGTTGTAACATGGTTCAACAGAAATACACATGAGGGGTGTGAGTAATTGAATTAGAAAAAAGATATCATTTATAACATTTTTGGATTTTATGGATTCCAAAAATAATGATCGAAACTAGGGATAAAATTTAAATCCAACAAATTATTATATAAAATATAATTATTTAATTTGAAAAATTGAAACTCTAACAATGGATTAAATATAATGAAACAGAAAATTTAAAAAAGGAAAAAATTGATATTCCAGTGGTATGTAAATGTCGGATGTGAGGAAAAAATGTTGAGGAATACCAATGAATGAAAATATAATGTTGAAAATATCCAATGGTGGGTAAACTAAGCGATGGGTAAACTCAATGGTGAGTCCCATTAAAATAAGCCTATCCAAAATTTATCTTTCCTATTTCATATTTTATTTATTTCATTATATTCGAATCCAAATCCTTTGTGAAAATATCGGCAAGCCTATGTTGGTACAAATGTTTTAAGAGTTATATCACCCTTATAGAACTGATCTCTAAAAAAGTGATGTTTTACATCAATATGTTTTGTTCTAGATTGAGATATATGGTTTTTAGAAATGAGTATACTACAAGTATTGTCACAATTTTTCGGGACATTTTAGAATTGATCCCATAGTCTAGTAATGTGCATATTATCTAATTTGTTTTAGAAAATTAACTTCCTACATCTATGTATTCATCTTCAAGAGTAGACATTGAAAGGGAAATGTTTTCTAATACACTAATAAACAAGAGACATTCCTAGAATATGATGTTTTCTAAATGTGATTTTTCAATATAAATTTATTCCACAAAAATCAGCATCAAAATAAATAAATCAGTAAGTTACTTTTCCCATATAATAAATCATTTATAAATTGGTAATATTTTGGAGGTATTTAAAAAATATTTTTACATTATCCATGTGTGACTCTTTTGGGATTCCTTGGAAATGAGTATACAAACACGCAGTAGAAATATTATCAGGTTGAATAACAGTTAAGTAGTGATGAATTCCAACCATAACTGGGGAACTGGTTTGAGAAATTTATTTACCAAATTCATCAAGATCCAACATACATGTAGTACACATAAAAGTGTCACCACAAATATTTTTATCTAAACTAAAACGTTTGAAAATATTTTATGTATATTTAATATGATATAAAAAAATTTCCTCTTTATTCTAAAAAATATGAGAACTGATAAATAATTTCATCTCACCCATTATACTCATTTGGAAATCATTTTTCATAATTTTTTAAATGTTAGAACATAAAGAATTTTTAGACGATTAAAAAATTATATCACCAATATAAATGTAAAAAACTAAATTATCTTTTGGAAATATTTTTATTAAAATTTGAGGACCATCTATAACTTTTGAATGTCCTTTTAAAATATTAATCAATATAAGACTATCATATCAAGCTCTAGGAGAATGTTTTAAACCACAAAAAGATTTTTTTTAACATCAAAAAGCATTTTTTTAAATGAGGAATTTGAAATAAACCGGATTGTTCAAAAAATATATATTCAATTATATACCCATTTAAGAATATAATTTTTACATCCATAAGATATATTTTTAAATATAAATGTTCTTTATAGTATAGTAGTATTATAATGGTTTAAGTTAGGATACATGTGAATATTCATCTTCATAGACTACACCCTTTTCTTGACTATACCCATGGGAAAATAATCTTGCCTTATTCTGTAATATAGTTTCTAATTCATCAACATTTTTCCTAAAAACCCTTTTAGTTCAAACATTCAAGTGGTATTTGGTTCTATAAATAATTTTTAGACATTATTTAGGTCATAATTACTTAGTTATTCTTTAAAAATCATTACCCAAAATTCCCCCTTAATTGTATTATTGATGTTATTAGGTTCTGTATATTACAATAATGCTTGAATTTCAATCCAATTTCTTAGAGAAGCTATAGTTTGTGAACCTCTAACAATATATCAAACAAAAACATCTAGTTGTTTGTATTTAAGATTCCTAAGAGATCATGAAAAAGAAGGTTTGTCCACCCCATGTATTTTACACATTAAATTTCAAACCCTTGATGTTCCTCAGAAATGGATGGGTTTTATACTTACTTCATACCCAAAAAATAAGGTTATGAATTTATTATCAAATTGGATAAAAATCCCCATATTTCTCTAAAAGGTTATTTGGATAATGTGGATATGACTTATCCAACATGACATGAACAGGATCTTCCATAGTTTTGGATACTTTATTTAAAACACTAATGGATTTCCTATATTTGGAATAACCAAGAAAAATCCTTTCAAAAATTATGGAGGAAAACTCATCAAGGTTATCCTTAGTGTCAATAATAAATAAAATTCACCCAGAAACATTAAATTAATAATCCTTAGGGTTTATATTATTCCAGTCTTCATAAGGGTTTTCCAACAAGACTCTTCCCAAAAGAATATAGGTATGTCATATTCATTCATCATAGTCCAGACTTTCTCTTGAAGTCTTCTATGTCTTCTTTATATAACTCCATTCTTATGAGGTGTAATTAGAGATGAGAAGTGACAAAGATATCCATTTTATATGAAAAATTATCGAATGTTTTTTTATCAAACTCGTTTCCATGGTCACTTCTTATGTTAAAAATTATTTATAAAATATTATTTTCTATATATTTAACATAATTATTAAAATAGTAAAAAAATATTGGTGATTGTGAGATAAAAATAATAACAAATAATACCAATAAAATCATCTATTTATAAAACAATATTTCTTCAAATTTAAACTAGAAACTATGGATGGTCCAAAAAAATACATGGGAACCAACTAAAAAGATTAAGATGTTGAATAATATTTAAATAATTCAAAATAATTATTGTGATGTTTCTCTTTTTGACTGGGGCTACATACTTTTTTGTCTTGGAATTCAAGATTGTGTAGATCCCTTACTCCTCTTTTCATTTTAATCATTTGAAGTAGGTGAATGTTACAATTTCTTAGTCTCTTATTCAAAATCCAACATTCATTATGGAATCCACTTAAGAGATAAACATTTTCATTAATCAAACAAAAAATATTTACATATAAAGAATTATAATTTATTAACGTATTAAATACTAAAGAATTTTTGGGGTTAAAATGAGTACAATAATGTTTTTTACAAATTCACATGTAATACATCATCAAATAATTTTGAGATGCTATGAAAATTTAATTTTAATCCATAGAAATATACTTTAGAAATTAATACTGAATTAGTGTTACTAATATATCAAAGACCAATGAAATTTCCTTTTTAATTATCACCAAATGTGACTTCACCACCATCAACCATTATGATGATATTAAACAGGGTGTAGTATCCTATCATATTTTTGGAGAATCCATTATCTATGTACAATATATTTATATAGGATATCTTAAAGATGTTTACATAAAAAACATTTTTAATACCATAAATGAATTTCAAACCTATATTTTCATGGGTATATATATATTATTGATTATTTTCTTAAGAACCCACATTTTCATAATGGATTTCCTATAATTTCTCTAGAAACCCTATGAAATAAAACTTTTCATAATTCTATTTTAAAAATAACTAGAAGTATAATTTTCAAATTTTTCCTCATTAAAAATGTTCTCTTAATTACTCATATATATCTAGGTTGATAACCTATAACTATAAAAAAATTGGAGCAACTTATTTCATATAATTTGAGTGAGTGTTTCTCTACCATTTTGAAACCATTTAAAAACATTCCCAGGCTTATCTTTTTCCAATTTGAGAAAAGTATTTTCCATTAAATTTTTTTCATTTTTAATATTCTCTATAGAAAGATGAGAATTAATTTTTTTAGATAATGGAAGATGTTTTTTAAAATTAGTATATTTATATTTTAGTTCATTCATAATATATTAAATAATAATAAAATATTCATTCATTTATTCATTATACCTATAATTATAATTATGATTTTTAGAGTCGTCAAAATTAAGTTTTGGAGATACATAAGGCACCCCAAATAGATTTGTCTTATAAAACATGTGATATGGGTCTAGATATTATTAATGTGTAGAATATTAGTCACTGATGCAATCCATAGTAGAACTCTAGGAGTATTTCATGGATTTCATTTATTTTATTACTTTTTCTTCATACTTCTTATTTTATTTCAAATTAGATAGTCATACATACCGTTTTCTTTTCACTTACATTCACAAAAGGTAATATCATTCGAGTTGTCATCTCTTTTCCAATATTTTTTTCCAGTTTCTTCAATTCCCATACATTAAATTAAATATTGGTTTCTTTAAGAACTTATTATTCATATAAAACATGTTATACATTCTTCCCATATGGTCCATTTATTCATCATGGTGAGCTGGTTATTCTTCATCACTAAAGTTTTCGACTTCAACTTTTTCTTTGTCTTCCAATTTTTATGCAGTAGACCGTAATGAAAAATATTTTATCTTCAGTTAATTTTCTTCTTCATGATTAATTATCATCTCTTCTTCATTCATCATCAACATCTCAATCAATTTCTTGTTAGTTAATTTACTATTTTTAAAATATTAAATTATTAAAAAAATATGTACCTCTCTATATTTCTATAAGTTATCTTAAAAGTCTTTGGATTTGTCTTTAAGAGACACTAGATTTTCCAAGAATCTCATAGTACTGACTATCTCATTAATCAAAACATGCATGTTAGAAATTATCGCA
The DNA here is from genome assembly GCA_963277665.1 of Viscum album. Classification (NCBI taxonomy): domain Eukaryota; kingdom Viridiplantae; phylum Streptophyta; class Magnoliopsida; order Santalales; family Viscaceae; genus Viscum; species Viscum album. The sequence continues at coordinate 1,528,066,938 of OY728131.1, read as the reverse complement.
CAGGGTTTCAACTTTATAGTATTGAATTTGATTGTATAAGTGTGTAGTCTAATTTCATTATCATTTATTGTTCCTTCATGTGAAATAGATAAATTATTCGAAACATTATATGTAATTTTACTAAATATATTTTATTAAATTATTAATACCATAATGTATAGTTTTGGGTATTCATATCTTGTCAATTGTTATTATAATAAATCATATTATTATCATACCAATTACTCCTAATAGTCTTATGTAACTAATAATTATCCTCTATAATAGACAATATTTAAAAACCATTCTCTTTATATAAATGTTCTTCATCAATTTTTGTTGATCATTTTTGTTTCCATTAGAAAACGGATGTCTGTTGGTTGTAGATCCTTCAAGTCTATTATCCATTTAAATATCTAAATTTAGAAATTATAAAAATCTATTTTTTTAAAACCAATATAAAATAACCTTTACAATGTTTTGAAACTATTATGATACCAGATATTGGTTGATGTGAGTAACTCAATAGGGGTAATTTAATTAATGATAAAATATCTATCAAAAAAGGAATTAAATTAAGTCCACTAATTAATTAAAAATACCTCAATTTATCAAAACTACATATCTATATAAATTGTGATATGTTAAAATGTTTTTCAAAGATAATATATGTCTCGATTAATACAACTTTTAAAACTACTTTATCTTTTGAAATCAATTTACTCAATAATTTTTTTTAAACACCAATTAAGACTAACTATGAGAGTATTAGTTTTTCTAATTGTTTAAAATAGATTCAGTTTTAATTCTTAGAAATAAAACAAACAAAACTAAAAACATAGTATAAATAAATACAAGAGGTTTATTATCACACAAATATTTTATCTTATCTGTATAAAAATCACCCATTTCAACATAGAGTATGCAATATAATCTATGATCCATAACATGAATTGGGTGTACAACAACAATGATGTCCTGCCAAAGAGGTCCACTTTTATAGAACCTATGGGAATAAAAAATAAATTGGAAAAACATGGACCTCTTCTATAACACATTAGGAAACACAGGTAAATACTATTTGAGAAGATATCTATTATCATCCAGCTAAAGTGTAGGTGACTGTGTGAGTTTTCAAAATATAGAAAGCACACACATGAAACAAAATAAAGAAAATAAATATGGAGAGAAATTAAAAATGTGAATAAACAAAAGGTTTCTATGTCTAAAAATATATATATATCATGGCTCCTTGAATGTATATAGAAATTAATGTTGAGTTAAGATTATGAAAATTGTAGAAAAAATGTGTTGTGGACTCTTTTAGTTATTAATGTGGGAATAAACTGAATGTTCGATGATCTTCACTTCTTCTATAGTTGATTAATGGTAAATATGCTTCATGTAAAGCACAAAAATATTCTTGTTATCTTGTAAGGTTCAAATTTACCTCTCTATGTGTTTTTCCTTTTCTGGGTTCAGTTCTTGTTCACAGTTATATACACATGAGTGAGTCTAATTCATTATTTAACATTAACATGTAGGTGTATCCATTTGACGAAAAATCATCAGGATCTACTCCTCATACTGAGCTCTGAAATTATCTATAATATTCTCTAAATGTTGTTATGGAACAATAATTAAAATAATCATTCACATTAAATTTGAATAAAATATATGTTATAAATTGATATTTCAAAATAATGAAAAATAGTTACGGTGACACCATTGAACATCAATACAATCCTCAGTGATCAGTCATACTAATGGTGACTTGGGATGACAGTGAGTCATTCCAGTGATAAATCATCTCAGCGGTAAGTCATTCTAACTCGTAGATAGATTTTTATTCTGTAAGAAGGATATATTAAGTAGGAACTATTCTCTAGTAGTAGGTGTCTTCCATACATTCCCAAATTTCTGGTATATTGGTGATCCATCCTTCGATGGTGAATATTTTTAGTACGTTACCATGAATATGTTATAGCAGTGACACAAAGATTATTGTAGGTGTTTCTAGTACATTTTAAATTTATTTATTTTTGGTGGGACATAGGTGATGGGGAGTCATCCTCCGTAGTGACACATTCACATACATAACCATTTTTCCGTAATTTTCAGCTACCTCTAATAGTGATTCATACCTAACCCATTTTTCATAATCTTCCTCATAATGTAAAATGTTACCAAAAAACACATATCTCATTAATATAAAAATAAATATGATTTTATAAATCATTAAAATAATTATTCCAATAAGTGATAAACATGTTAGATAATTGGTTTTATCAATGAAAGAATACATTAACAATTTATCAATAGATTCAAGATGACCCATTATAATCCTATCTCAACCCTTTTTTTAGAGAAATCTAACACAGAAAAGTTGATCGCTATTCAATACATTATTAACATTACTTATGATTTGGTTGGTGTAATTTTGAGGTATGAAATGGGTTTTTCGTGACTATGTATTTACTTTTCTGTTGTATTTTTTCCAATTTCATGGGAAATCCTCGAATGAAACATTAAGAAGCTATGAAATTGATCTGATGATATTTGAACGAGTTAGCGTATGAAAATTTAAATTATAGTGAAGAGGATTAATTTAATGTGTTTTTAGATGTATATTTTTTTAAGACATGGATTCCAGGAAAAGTACTACATGGTTTTATTTAGATTTGGTGGAATTATGGTATGTCAGATTTTTCAATTTCAACATGTGGTCTCATTATATAATAATGAATAATATTACATTAAAACTACTAATATAGGGAGAGATATGACATGTCTCATGAGGCTTTAGAATGAACATGAAAAGTGAGTAGATATATAAATTTAATTCAGTAATTGTCATAGTATCATCTATATTTCCCATATACCAATGTTTATGGTGAGAGTGAAACACATTGACCTGAAATATATTTTTATATGAATTCTATTAAAGGAATACTTTTCAGATCACTATATGTTCTCTAGGATGAAATATCCAATAGGTAAATTTACAAATTTGATAGCTCAAAAAGGGCAAATAGAGAATTGTTCCTCAATAATACATGTCTATTCATATTGAATGGAGAATATTTTTTCTAATATATAGAGGGAGAGTATACATAAATGAATGAATATGTTGACATGAAAACCCAATATAGTTTCAATGTTATATATTTTTGGGTTTTTGGTACTTCCTTAAGGATTAGTTAGATTAAATTTTCTATGTGTATTTGATCATAAAAATTTTTATAGAAAAGGATAATAAAATGTGGATTATCAAACAGACATAATGAATGATTTCATTCAATTAATTTCAGACAGATTGAGATGAATGTCATTTAGAGAAAACATCTTATATAATATGAATGGTAGATAAACTATCATCATATAGAGGTTTTTCTAATTAATTTCCCCAATAATATGATGAAGTTCATTAAATGGAATTCTTCTCATATGATGTTTGGATACATTTATATGGGTTCACTCACATATTGTAATGGTTACCCTTCCATAGGTAGTGGAACCTTTTTAATACCCACATTAAAATGTGTTTTAAATTTAATATTGAATATCTATTAGAGGTATCAATGAAATTTATTAGTGGGTATCATTAGTTTCTTAATTTAATGGTTGGTAGATCTCAACCATCATAGGTTAGTGAAAACGTTCTGACCAAAGGAATAATTTTATAATGAGGTGGCGAAAAGAATCTATGAAATGGGTATAATGAATACAAGAATAGAACAAGTTCTAGATTTAATTATCTCATACAAAAATTTGGGGAGGATGTGAGTGAGTGTTTTTTAATTAGTTGAATATTCTAAAGTGAAAATGTTTTCAATTTTCCAACATGTTTGTAGGAAATTTTTCACCCCATATTAAATCTTATTTTTTCATTATTTTTATTGTTTTATGTTATGTTCGATATATTGAGTTTATTTATGGTGATTATATTTGTTTCTCTATGATAAGTTCCAATGGAGATAAATTGGGAGGTATATTTTTCAATGAACACACTTCCAAGTAAAACATTGAGAATCATTTCCATTACACAGTCTTATGTGTTGGGATGGATATCTTCATCCAGTGAACATTTTATTTCTAATTTTATATGTTGTGTGAAAAATATGAATATTTTTGTTTACATAAAATTGTTGTTAAAGTTTTCTCACAAAGTTGCCATTGTGTAATTTTAGTCAGGATGTATGATTGTATTTTTTTCAGAATCTTGTTTGTTAAAGCTTGAATATGTTTTAGTAATATTTTATACTTTTATGGGTTTTTATGGAAACTTATTTTTTTTATTGTTTCTTGACTCTCATATAATGTTATAGTCTCCCCATAGTAACCTGTTATACCCCCACTTCTATTTAGAAGCCTATCATACATGGGGAATCATTATTCAGGGCTTATGATTCTTCTATGTTGGATACTAGTGAGTATCTTCATGATATCATTCCTATAGAATATTATAATAGTTCAATATCCACATTCATTCAACATTGTTTTTATTTATATTGTAAATAATGGTGTATAAATTACAAAAAATTAAGATATCCTATAAATTTTTATTCATGATTAATATTGAAGTTGATGGGAGTATATAAAATATACTTTTCTCATGTCTTTTTAATAGAAAGTACATAAGAGTAATGGGTTAAAAAATCGACGTAAATTTATGGGAAACTACATAAGATCTATGATGGAGATAAGAAATTTATATATAAATGATTAAAAAATTGGAAGGAATAATGTTAGGATATTTACATTACATAAGATGATTTTTTGGGTGAATTAATTAATTGTGTAAAGAAGATTATAATAATTATTTAAAGATATAAATAAATTCTTGAGGATTCCATGTTTGCGATAAAATTATTTAGGATTAACCAATAAAAATTGGATAATGTATTTCTTCCCATGAGGACAAGGATTGAATGTGATGTTTATTAAAAATATCAACAATGTATCTATATAAAATGAGATTTTTTGGTCAAAAGTCCAAAAGTGACCATTAATATATAAGAACAACACTATGTTCCATGATTCCAATGGTTCAGAAAATATTTTTCATAAGATGTCTTAGGGGGTTTAAAATCAGTGATGAGTGTAATGATATGAATTAAAATAACCTTTTATCATTATTTTATGAAGGGTTATATTGATTTGAAGGTTAATAATAGGTTAAATATACATAAAATGTTTCAATTATTATATTATTCTGATGTTTTATGTTATTTTATTTTAGTGGAATCATAGAGATAATGACGATGAGGAATCTAAAATATAATTTTGAGGAAAATGGTAATCATAGAATCAAAGAGTACGATATTCCATTATATGAAAAGGAAAGGAAAAAACATCAATTAAAATGAATCTTCATATAAATCATAGTGAAACATCCTACGATGAGAAAAATTTACAAGTTAAAGACAGTATTGAAAATGGACTAAAATTCTTAATAATTAAATGAATCTAGCCCGATGCACCACCTAGCGACGAAAAATGTTCATGGAAGATGTTACTTGTTATGGATAGAAATAATATGAGGTGAGACAAAAATTATTATAATTAATAAAGGTAAAATTATGTAATATTTATTGAAATTGTGAAACGAAAAATGGGGAAATTTATTTTCTAATGGAGAATAAAACTCTAAAAAAATACAATTATAACTCAAGGTTCAAGGAGATTGATAAGATTGAATTTGGACACACACTAATGATGGGTGACCTTAATGAAATAATCTAATAAAGAGATAACATTCTCTAAATAAATATATAAATTATTACTCATAAGAATATTTTAGTGGATAATAATAAATAATGGTTAGTTTATGAGAAGAATTCCTTTAAGAACACTCGTATTTTAATTAAATATGAAATTAGTTATTTTTGGGAATGATCTAAATAAGGTAATATAGTTGTTAATGTTATAAAGGATCATTAAGAATGTAATATGTACACAAATTTTTTTTGGAAACTCAATATTGTGATATAAATGGTCAAAATATTCAAAAAAGTGAAATATAGTTATCAATTCACTTAAAATTGAGAATACCCCAATTGTAAAATCCATTTGGTTTTATTTAAAATCCCAAAATCAAGGAGGAATAGGAGAATAAAATATTCCGGACTTATACTAAATGAAAATCTAAATGAAGGGGGGTGCTTAAATTCAAAAAGACATTGAATAGAAGAAAAAAATATCAAATTAGAATGAAAATTAATGTGTCAGTATAATATTTTAAACCCTTGATGTGGTTGAAGTGTTTAATTTTTATATTTTTAGTATTTTTAAATTTTTGATAGATTTTGTATGTTTTATGAACTTGGAATGAACTATATGAGTTAGTAATATTAAACCTATGTATATAAAAATATTATGTTACTAGGTAAATGATTACATTTCATGATTTTTATAGTCTTATGATATTGACGTTGTAAACAAATGTTTTTTTTTCAACTTACGGTTTATTTAGTTTATCTTGGACTAGTGTTGAAATATTTTTTCGTCACACACTATATTTTTAACATAGTATTTACATGTCATTTGTTCATTGGATTTTTATTGATAACCATGATTGTTATTGTTGGGAACTATTACATAAACAATCCAAATAGATTTTATTGTTTTATTATACATTACTTGATAGAGGAATTATACTCAATTGAGATCAATAAATATTTATGTTATAATTATAATATTGTTTAGTATATGAATACTCATGTATCTTGATGAATATCTTAGAGGAGGTTTTTCGGGGATAGAGAGAACCTAAGTTATATAGAGAGAATATTATATGGAATGTGTATTGTGTGTCATGAATCTATTCTTTATACTAATTACTATATAATATTATATTAATAATTATTAGAGAATCTGTTCTTGTTTTGGAATTTTCATTATTGTATCATGTTACTAATATGACCACCCATGATGATTTAGGAAGAAAGGACGATCATTACGCTATCAAAATTGCTTAATAACCCATAATTACACTAGTACAGACTACAAATAAGAATCTTATGTAAATATATTTCATGTTGTATAGTATAGGGATAAATATTCATTGTGAGTTGGGATATCTATTTTTTAATTTATGTGGGAGTTTGAAACTAATAATACACACAATTTCATGAGTGATAGTGGACCATAGGATATTGAGATTTGGATTAAATACCATAAATAATTTTTTTACCTAATTTATATGCCCCTTTATTGGAGGGTAAAAATAAAATCATACATGTTTTCAGAATCAATTAAATGTTATTGGATAACCCAACTGAGGTTATTCATCCTCACACTCCTTCAATTGGTGCTAAAAACACATTATTTAAATACATGATTTGATACAACCATGTAAATCATATAATTAGTTTACATCATTTCAAAACATTGAACACTAAATCTAAAAAATACATACACAATTCCAATAACATGTGTTTTAGTCGATTTTAGGATCTATTTTAATAAAAAATATTTTTACGACACTTATGAACATTTCCGCATAATTAACTCACACTACATTGTCTTATAGAAACAATATATGGAACACTCATATTGATAACCTATATAATGGAAACATAAGGAATCAGAGATCTTAAGTGAAAATTAAGGTGAAATTCATCCACATATTATCATGTTTTAGATCATAAGAATAAGGGCATACATGACAATGTGAAAAATATATTATAAAATAATAAGTACTAATAAGAGTTTTCTATAAAGAACCTTAGAATGACTTTTATTCTAATGCGATCAAACAAATGACCTGAAATAGGAGTCTAGAAACACGAAATAATAAATATTATACAAGGTAGTATAATATTATAATGTAACATATACATTTATTAGAAGTGAATGAATTGTAAGAACAAATTACATGAACATTTAATCAATAATCTAGATGGATCACTCCGACTATCATTTTATCTAGGGATGATAACTCATTATCAACATCAATATAGAACCCATCAAATCCTAAAATCACCTCAATACTGAGGATGTGAATTGAGGGTAATGGTTTAAAATGATAGATAATTTCACTCCATTAAATTTTGACATTTTATCAAGCATAAAAGTTATGAAGATCCCTATCCTTTAATGAATGAATGGTATGTAGTAAATATGATGATTTCATGATTAAATCAACAATCACCCACATCATATCCTTATCTTCAAGTGTATGAGTGTAACACCCCGAGATTTTATGAAAAGTATTCTTTTTAATTTAATTAATGTCATGTGTTATACGCTACACCAAAAGTAGCTTGCATGACACGCATCCTTGACTTGGTTTTCATTACATGCAATCACGACCTTCCACTATAGCATGTGTTGTACGCAATACTGAGTTTCACTAAACAACGATATGTTATATGAACTACCCGTTATGAATATTATCAACTAAATTTAGAATTTTATAACATTATTATTCATCTTACTCATTATCTAGAACATGGTATGAGAACAAAATCAATTTTTTCGAGTAAAATAAGTAATTTACAAAAAATGTAGTATTGCCGCCTTTTGATGGTGCACCCACTTTAAATATTGTTTTTTACATGTCTATAAGTTCAATTTGACAAAATAAAATTCTTCATTGGAATCAGGATATAAAAATTTACTTTGGGTAAATTTTTCATATTATTCTGATAACTTTCATATTTTAATGAATAGTAAAAACACGCTATATTTTAATTAAAAACAACTTTTTTCATATCAATAATTTATATGGTTATATTATCTTTTTAATTGGGTTTAAATTGTAATTATAATATATTTTTACCATTCAATCCAATGTTGGTCATTGGAATTAATTTCAATTTGAAATTGGATATAAACAAGTAGTAATCATTTGATAGTTATTGTTTCTAAAAAAACACGCTATTTGTTTTGATAACAGGAATTAATTTCAAAATTAATTAATTCCACTTCTATGATATGAATTCGGAAAAATAGACATCAATTTTGAATTCGGAATATCAAATAATCCTTAGGCTGAATTTTTGGTATTTTTCTGAGAAACTGCAATTTTCGATGAATAGTGAAACCACTTAGTGGTAGTTAAAAAACTGACTTTTTCATTTAAATGAAATTTTACCACTTCTGTGAATTTAATTTAGAAAATCCAAGAGACACGGTTAATATCGAGGACTAAAATTTGGTTTAATGAGATGAAAATAATTTTTGGTGAATAATAACTTTTTACTTTTTTTACCAGGGTTTAAAGTAAATAGGGTAATTAAGGGTAAAAATGATATTATTATTACCATAACACATGTCCTAATTCTATTGGATAAGTGTAATTAGACACAAAACAACCTTAGGAATAAAATAGGACCGTTTAGGCCCACCTGGATTAGATCATGATTTATTTATTATTAATATATTTAAAGAAGGGTTAAAATAGTTAAAATCAATGTTTAATAACTAAAAATTATTTAATATAGGGTTATACATAAGATAAATTCAACTATAAATATTCATTAGAAAGATAAAAATATTTAATACCTAATGGTATTTTATTTATAATTTTTAGAGATTAAATAATTTTTGTTATTTATGACACAATGGTGAGGCTGCAATTTCCTAAATAATGAAATATTAAAATAATTGATATTATAAATAACCAAATAAATGTAATTTGAGACTTTTTATAATTTCCAAGAATTTTATAGGTTAATATGACATGTTATTATTGATTCTAGAAAATTTTCTCGAACTAATAATTTTGTTATGATTTTCAAAAAAATCATGTACCAAATAGTGTCAAAATTGACATAAAATAGTTTTAAAAAAAATATTATATTATTAATTGTTATTTTATTCCTAAAAATATATGGTTCAGAAAAATTACTTAGATAAGGATATATATATATTAATAATGAACCACTTGGGGTTATTTTGGCTTGTTAGATTATGTTTTTTAACCTTATAGTGTAAGAAAACAAGAAGGCATGGTAAAAGTAAAATTATTTAACTTAAAGTGGAATCTAAATGATAAGGTTAAAATAGAAACCTAAACATTTATAAATTATATTGGATGAGATTATTTCGACCCATATCCACCTTAGATTCTAAATAAATCAATTTGGAGCTATTAAAAACCGAATATGACTTTATAATAAAATAATATTTTTTGTTATTCCAAAGGTGCCCCTCCCCTCCCTTATAAAAGGGAACCTCTTCCCTCTCTTCCTCACACAACGTTGAGCCTTCAATCTCGTCCAAAACCTGAAAAATTATCTTCTAAACTTCCCTAGAAACATCCTATAGGTCGTTGTCTTCTTCAAAGACCAATTTTAGTTCCCTAAGAGGAGGTTAAAAAGAGGCGTTTCAAAGAAGAGGTAATGTCCATTACCGATTCTTTCAACTTTATTTCTTCTTAAACTTATTCTTCTTTAGTTGTTTCATTATTAAGTAATAACATAAGTATAACTCATATACTGATATGTTATTATAAGTATGAAACAACCCTATTTCACCATCTATCCATCCTACGGAAAATGAAATCACCGCGCGTGCGTACGTACAGAATACCGTCTCCACGCCGTGGTGTAATCTATTTTCCACCACCACCATACTTGGATGGGTATAATGGTGTAAAGAATAACTATATATTATTATTGTAAAGTGATATTTAATCTGTAATATTATACATACACTTCAATACAATTCCACGATCATAGGAATGATATCATCGCTCGTGCGTACGCATGGACTACCCTCTCCACGACGCGATGAGATTCATTCTCCATGTTAACCATACATGAATGATAATAAAATGTATATAATGAATAATAATGAAATATATGAAATAATAATCTACTGGATTTATTTATATATTTATTTATTTTATCTATTTCGATTCATTCAATTCAATAAGGAAACGAAAACAGCGTTCATGCGTACCTACGGCCTACAGTCTCCATAAACCTTATAGTTCATTCCTTTTATCGATCTATAATATATATATGAATATGATGAATATATATTATATATAAATCATGTTTTAAATTCTTGAATTATGTAAATCAGGATATAAGTAATAATATCAAGAATGACAAGTCGAAACACATACGATAAATGAAATGATTTTACCCAAAACGCTTCTTTAACATTGAATTTACAAAAGAACAGGTAATATAAAGTCATAATTGAAACATATATGATATCATAACAATGAATATGATTATTTAATAAGTCAATGACATTATTTAAATCCTTATACTGGAGGTTAAGATACATACGAACCATATCTAACCTAAGGTAAGGGATAATTATGAAAATCTCATTTTTATGTGAGATTGCTTATTCGTAAGTAATTACTAGGGTTATTTCTATTATCCATGTAGATGTTTTATAAAAGTGTTTTCATGTATGTTTAAAGATATTTTTACCCATTTTTGACTTTTACTACATGGTATGTAAGGAATCTTTCTTTTGTTTACAATACAAGGTACTTTTTTACTTTTCTGAAAAAAGTACGCGAGTAATGTTTTTTATAACGTATACGACATGAAAGGATTTTTACTGTTTTATAAAGCCCTATTTTCATGAAGATTCCTCCAAAATATTTCATGACTATTTTCAATGAATTCATTTTCTTTTAAAATTTGCATGACATTTTGTGAAAAGAAAATGATTTTAAAGAAAAAATGATATTTTCCTCAAGAATTCATTTCAAGTGTTTTATCAAAACCATTTTTCATCTAAGATGACATTATTTAATATGTGTATGTTTCAAGTATAATGTCTCTATGATTTACATGGTTTTAATTTTTTATTATGAAATTATATCCATTTCTTTTATATGGATTATGTGATGATGGGATGATGTTTATGAAACCGGTTTTATTGATTGGAGTTTTATGAATGATGTATGTTTATTTTGTGGAACAAGTAAGAATGATTTCATTATGAGATGGGTGGGACCTATGTCTCCCTCCAGTGCATTTGGTAAAGATTTATATCTCATGAGATAGACATGGCTGGAATGGTAAGTTAATCTGGTTCAGTAATACATGAATGGAACGAGGAGTGAACTCGATTCAGAAAGGGACTTTCTCCACTAAGATAGTCTTGGCAGCAATGCCTAGGATACTATGGAAATCATACCATGTGCTTAGTGGTTTCTACAATCACATGTGTTATTCTCATTCTATTTTTTCATGATTAATGTTTCTTTATTATCTATGCCTTATGCATTGCCATGTTTTATGTCATTGCTCAAGATTTTGGTGTTTAAACATTATGTTCATGTTTTTAAGTTCAAATGTAAATGATTTGTTTTATTTTATCCATGCTTACCCTTACTAATAATTTGAGCTCACCCTTTATATGTTTTCTTTTCCCCAGGATATAAATAATGGTTTTAGGTAAAAAAAAAGGGGAAGATCTTTATGGGAGATGTTGAATATCTTTCACCACGATTAGAAGATTACGTTCCGAGTTTCCAAAGACACTAAACTATTACGGTCTTTGTGTGTATGTTTTTGTTATGTATTATGTATTCTGCAAAATTAATGTAATGTCCATGTCCGTCAAGCTTCGGGTCTCTATAGTTGGTATTAGAGGAAAGGTTTAGTCAACCATTGGAAACTAGGATGCGAGAACATTAGTGAGATCCTAGAGATATTTCTAAGGTATATCTAGGGATGCCCCTAAGGTTAAGTATAAGTATAGGTTATAGTCCTAGAATTACGGTAACGATCATAGAATTAAATCTAAGATGTTAGATATTGAAGGTACTCCACCTTTGTTATATTGTTTTCCCTAGCATTATTTTTCCCTCTCACACTATTATTTTTGGGTTTTAAACGATGGCCGGAACCCGAAGGAACCGTATTGATCAATGAAATGGAAAATGAAATGATTATCCTTTTGAACAAACAAATGCTATGGGAGATGGAGTGAAAAATCTTATTTCTGTACTTACACAAGCTATGAATCATTCAGGACGTCCAAATGAGTAGAGAAGGGAACAATATTCTATTGAGTCCTTCATGAGGCAACGTCCACCTTCTTTCAGTGGGTCTTCTGATCCACTTGTTGCTGAATGATAGATCAGTACCACTAAAAAAAATTTTTTAGTTATTCAATATTATGAACATGATAAAGTCACATTAGAAGTATATCGTTTGGAAGGTTAAGCTGATCAATGGTGGAATCTTATCATGAATACGAGGCCAAGAGATGAAATTGAGTCCATGGAATGGGACGAATTCAAGAACTTATTTTTAAATAAGTACTTCCCTCGTATTCTTCGAACAAAGATGGAGAAGGATTTTCTTGAACTAAAGAAAAAGGATGATAAATCTGTCAGTGTATATGAATCAAATTTTACAAGGCTTGCAAGGTATGCATCTGGATTTATCATCCAACCTGAAAGTAATGTTGATTGGTTCTTCATTTGCTTAAAACCAAATCTTCAAAGGGAATTAGCTATAATAGACATCAGTAGCTATGAAGAAATTGTGTGTTGTGCTATAAAGGTATAAATGAATGTTTGTGTTACTTATCCATCTCATTGATTTGACAAGAAACGAAATATGTACTTCAAGGAGAAATCTCAGAATAATGGTGAAAAGAAGATGAATGTTTTCTTACGATCAAAGTGTGTAAAGAAGCATGGTGGAGATTGTCTTAAAGAGACTAGATAATTTTTTATGTGTGTAAAAGAAGGTCATTGAGTAGCTGAGTGTCGAAGTAATGGAAAAACCATTACTAATGATGTGAATAAAGAAAAGTCTATAGAGAACGCACCACCAACACTTCAATGCTTCAAGTGCAAGGAAATGGGGAATTATTCTAATAAATGCCCAAATCCAAGGGTTAGTGATGATGGACATGAGAAACCACTTATGTCAAAGGATAAAGGGAATTCACATGCGATCCCTATTGGTGATATTGAATATGACAACGATGTGGTTGAATGATTAAGTGTTTATGTTATGGGATTCCAAAATAATGTTGTATATAGTATCGTGGAATATTGGAATATTAATGTATTGGTCTATTGTGGTTTTCAATAATTTTATGGCACCAGTAACCATGGAATGTGATTGAGATTTTTTTGGAAAAAAGATGATATGCGCATAATGAAGGGATTAGGTGAAAATGAATTGTTTGACAGTATTCATGAGCTCATGACTAGTATAAGTAAATAGTTATATCATGGATTGAGTATATAGAATTTTGGGGTTTTGGTATGTGGAAAGAGTTAACTTTTGAAAGCACTCATGTTTTCACTAAGATTCAATGGGTATTCATTTTTCAAGAGAATAAATTATTAAGGCCTTCGAATGTTTGGAATGTGACCAACAAGAAATATCTTATTATATATGGGGATCAACGATGGTATTAACATGCTTGTTATATGAAATCTCTAATAATCGTTTTCACTATAATATGAGAGTGGACTGCAGTATTATGGATCAGCCTAAATATTGGAATGGATTTTGTTGGACATAAGTTAGTATTGTTTAAGGAGAGTAGTTTTTTCGATATTATTGATGGGATGTTATAGTAATGTAGTTTTAGAAAAAGCACAACCTGCAGGATGGGCGACAACCCATCGCGTCGGAAAAGGCTGTGGGAATCGAACCCACAACCGAATTTCAACTAACCTTTATTGCATACCAATATCCTAAAAGAAGTCCCTGTTTAGTAGAAACTAGTTTTATTATATTAAGGAGTATGATATATGAAGTATAAGTGCATTTTAGGAACCATATATGATTAATCTTACTATAGATGGACTTATGTATTTTTGATAACTTTTAAAACCTTTTGTTTGATACAGATGGAATGACCCATAATTCTATCACATGATCTTCTAACACTTCACGAATGACAAATTCAACTTCATTTCTTTAAGAGATAAAGTGGGAATTTTCCAATGAATGACCAATGGGGAGACTGTACCAAAATCACAAAAGTATTTCTTCTAATTCCAATTTCATCAACATTAGGGAAATGATCATGAAAACCAAGAATGTTTTCTTAGTCCCCTTATATCTGATGAATCAGATGGTACCCTAGATCATCTAAAATTTATGGCATTGTGATTGTTGGATTTTTCATAGCCATGTTCTCTACCACTCTTCATCAGAACTCGATGGTTTGATTTTTCTTCCATATCCATATTTTCACCTATGTTCTCCTATGTGGAAACCCAGTGATGAGTTAACCGTTACATTTCGTACTTTAGTTTTTAAATCCAAGTTTAGGTATTCCTTTTTACAATGTGGGTTTTTATTAATGAAACTTTCGAGTAGTAAACCATTTATAACCCCGACGAATTTTGAGGGAGAAATTCATTTTAAGGGGGGTAGAATGTAACACCCTGAGATTTTATGAAAAATATTCTTTTTAATTTAATTAATTTCTTGTGTTGTTTGCTACACCAACAGGATATTTCAACACATGCATGCTTGACTTGGCTTGCATTACACGCAATCACGACCTTCCACGATAGCATGTGTTGTACGCAATACTGAGTTTCGCTAAACAACGATATGTTATATGAACTAACTGTTATGAATAGTATAAACTACATTTTGAATTTTATAACACTTTTATTCATATTACTCATTTTCTAGAACATTTTTTGAGAAAAAATCAATTTTTCGAGTAAAATAAGTAATTTAAAAAAAATGTAATTTTTCTGCCTTTTGATGGCACAACCACTTTAAATATTGTTTTTGACATGTCTATAAGTTCACTTTTACAAAATAAAATTCTTCTTTGGAATCAGGATATAAAAATTAACTTTGGATAAATTTTTCATATTATTCTGATAACTTTCATATTTTAATGAATAGTAAAAACACTCTATATATTAATTAAAAACAACTTTTTTTCATCACAATAATTTATATGGTTTGATTATCTTTTTAATTGGGTTTAAAGTGTAATTAGAATATATTTTTACCATTCAATCCAATGTTGGTCATTGGAATTAATTTCATTTTGAAATTGGATATAAATAAGTATCAATCTTTTGATAGTTATTGTTTCTTAAAAAACAGGCTATTTGTTTTGATAACGGGAATGAATTTTAAAATTAATTAATGAAACTTCTAGGTTTTGAGTTTGGAAAAATATACATCAATTTTGAATTCTGAAAATCAAATAATGCTTAGGCTTAATTATTGGTATTTTTTTGAAAAACTACAATTTTTGATGATTAGTTATACAACTTAGTGGTAGTTAAAAAAACTGACTTTTTCATTTAAATGAAATTTTACCTCTTCTATGAATTGAATTTCAAAAATACAAGAGACACAGTTAATATGAAGGACTAAAATGTGGTTCAATGAGACGAAAATAATTTTTGGTGAATAGTAACTTTTTTCTTTTTTTACCACGGTTAAAAATAAATAGGGTAATTAAGGGTAAAAATGATATTATTATTACCCTAACACATTTCCTAATTATATTGAATAAGTGTAATTAAACTAATAACAACCTTAGGAATAAAATATGACCATTTAGGCCCACTTGTATTAGGTTATGACATTTATTATTAATTTATTTAAAGAAGTGTTAAAATAGTTAAAATCAAAGATTAATAATAAATAATTTTTAATATATGGTTATGAATAAGATAAATTCAACTATAAATATTCATTAGAAATATAAAAATATTTCATACCTAATTGTATTTTATTTATAATTTTTAGACATTAATTAATTTATGTTATTTATGACACAATGGTGATGCTGTAATTACCTAAATAATGAAATATTAAAATAATTGATATTATAAATACCCAAATCAATGTAATTTGAGGCTTTTTATGAATTAAACTAATTTTATAGGTTAATATGACATGTTATTATTGATTTAAGTAACTTTTTTCTAATTAATAATGCTTTTATGAGTTTCAAAAAAATCAAGTACCAAATAGTGTCAAAATTGACATAAAATAGTTTTTAAAACAAATATTATATTATTAATTGTTATTGTATTCCTAAAAATCTAAGGATCAGAAAAATTACTTATATAACGATATGTATATTAATAATGAACCACTTTGGGTTCGTTTGGCTTGTTATAGTAAGATTATTAATCTTATTGTGTATGTAAACAAGAAGTCACGGTAAAAGTAAAATTATTTAACTTAAAGTTAAATCTAAATGATAAGGTTAAAATAGAAACCTAAACTTGTCTAAATTCTATTAGATGAGAGGATTTTGATCGACCACCACCTTATCTTAAAAATAAATCAATTTGGAGCTATTAAGAACCGAATATGACTTTATAATCAAATAATAATTTTAGTTATTCCAAAGGTGCCCCTCTCCTCCCTTATAAAAAGGCACTTCCTCCTTATCTCTCTCACACCACATTGAGCCTTAAATCTCGGCCAACCCCTGAAAAATTCTCTTCTCCACTTCCCTGGAAACATCCTAGAGGTCCTGGTCTTCTTCAAAGACCAATTTTAGTGCTCTAAAAAAAGGTTAAGAAGAGGCCCTTCAAAGAAGAGGTACTGTCCATTACCGATTATTTCATCTTTATTTATTCTCCCACTTATTCTTATTTAGTTTTTTCATTATGACGTAATAACATCAGTATAACTCATATAATGATATGTTATTATAAGTATGAAACAACCATATTTCACCATCTATCCATCCTATGGAAAACGAAATCACCACGCGTGCGTACGTACAGAATACCGTCTCCACACCGTGGTGTAATCTATTTTCCACCACCGCCTTACTTGTATGGGTATAATGATGTAAATAATAACTATATATAATTATTGTAAAGTGATATTTATTCTGTAATATTATACATACACTTCAATAAAATTCCACGATCATGGGAATGATATCATCACTCGTGCGTACGTACGGACTACCGTCTCCACGACGCGATGAGATTCATTATCAATGTTAACAATACATGAAGGATAATAATGTTTATATAATGAATAATAATGAAATATATGAAATAATAATTCTACTTGATTTATTTATATATGTATGTATGTCATCTATTTAGTTTCATTCAATTCAATAAGGAAACGAAAACAGCATTCATGCGTACGTACAGCCTACCGTCTCCATGAACGGTGTATTTAATTCCATTTATCAATCTATAATATATATATGTATATGATGAATATATATTATATATAAATCATTTTTTACATTCTGTAATTTTGAAAATCAGGATATAAGTAATAATATCATGAAGGAAAAGTCTAAACACATACGATAAATGAAATGATTTTACCCAAAACGCTGCTTTAACATGGAATTTACAAAAGAATGAGAAATATAAAGTCATAAGTGAAACATATATGATATCATAACAATGAATATGATTCTTTAATAATTCAATGATATTATTTAAATCATTATACAGGAGGTTCAGATACGTACGAAGAATATCAGACCTAAGGTAAGGGATAATTTTGAAAATCTCATTTTTATCTAATATTTCTTATTCGTAAATATTTACTAGGGTTATTTCTATCATCCATGTCCATGTTTTATAAAAGTGGTTTCATATATGTTTAAAGTCATTTTTACTCATTTTTTACTTTTACTACATGGTATGTAAGGAATCATTCTTTTGTTTACCATATGAGGTACTTTTTGACTTTTCCGCCAAAAGTATGCGAAAAATGTTTTTTAAACATATACAGAATGAAAATATTTTTATGGTTTTATAAAGCGTTATTTTCATGAAGCTTCCTTCAAAATATTTCATGACTATTTTCAAAAAATTCCTTTTCTTTTAAAATTACATGACATTTTGTGAAAAGAAAATGATTTAAAAGAAAAAAGGATATTTTCCTCAAGAATTCATTTCAAGTGTTTTATCAAAACCATTTTTCATCTAAGATGACATTATTTCATATTTGTATGTTTCAAGTACGATGTCTCTATGATTTACATGGTTTCACTTTTCTTATTATGAAATGATATCCATTACTTTTATATGGATTATGTGATGATGGGATGATGTTTATGAAACTCGTTTTATTTATTGGGGTTTTATGAATGATGTATGATTATTTTGTGGCACAAGTAAGAATGATATCATTATGAGATGGGTGGGACATATATCTCCCTCCAATGCATTGGGTAAAGATTTATATCTCATGAGATAGATATGGTTGTAATGGTAAGTTAATCCGGTTCAGTAATATAGGACTGGAACGAGGAGTGAACTCGATTCAGAAAGGGACTTTGTCCACTAAGATGGTCTTAGCAGCAATGCCTAGGATACTATAGAAATCATATCATTTTCTTAATGGTTTCCACAATCACATGTGTTATTCCCATGCTATTTTATCATGATTAATTTTTCTTTATGATCTATGCCTTATTTATTCCCATGTTTTATGTCATTGCTCAAGATTTTGTTATTTTAACATTATGTTCATATTTTTAAGTTCAAATATATATGATTTGTTTTATTTTATCCTTGATTACCCTTACTGAGCATTTGAGCTCACCCTTTATTTGTTTTCTTTTCCCCATGATATAAATAAAAGTTTTAGGTAAGAAAAAAATGGGAAGATCTTTATGGGAGATGTTGAAGATCTTTCACCACGATTAGAAGATTAAGTTCTGAGTTTCCAAAGACACTAAACTATTACGTTCCTTGTGTGTCTGTTTTTGTTATGTAATAAGTATTCCACAAAATTTATGTAATGTCCATGTACGTCAAGCTTCGGGTCTCTACAATGAGGTTGACAAATCAAAAATTCCATGGCTATCTCATCCAAATTCCAAACTAGGATTGGTAATGTTTTCACAAAAATATATGAAATTTGACATTTCACGTTCATTTTATGACATGTATTAAATTGAGACACACAATGAAATATTAATTCTCGCATTTCTCAAAACCTCTAATGTTGTCTCAAATCATGATTCATTTTGATAGTTAAATGTTTCAATGAAAAATTGTATTAGAATCAATCATCCATCAATAACCACCTCAAATTCATTGAAAAACCCATTATACCTTTAAATTTAAACACTCTATTGGGAGGATAAGACCACTCATTGAAGGTCTACCTACTTATTTATTCATGTTAATGACCTTACACTTCGTATCATCCTCCCTTAAAAGTAAAATATTATCAACCATAAGAGATCTATACTAGGTTAATGTTAGTAATACTAATCCATAATCTCTCTATTCCACCAAGTGCATATCTACTAACAATCCCAATAATAACCACTCCTCTACAGATTCCTCCTTTGTTGGATTCAAAAATTTCTATTCGAATCATAAATGAACAGAATCCCCTTATTCGGGGGAATATAAAATACAAAAATAAAAGTTCAAATAGTACGCCAACCATTGTGTTTACCACATGTTTAGATCCCTCTATGAGAAAATATTAATTATACTCTTATTTTCTGAATATATAGTAAACTACTACCCATGGAGGTAGTGCTTAATTATTTTAATAAATTGAACCACTACCACCAACTCAAGATCATGAATGGGTTAGATACTATGATGATGAATTTACTATAGAGACAAAAAGTCAACATACTATCTATGCTACATCATTACATAAACGAAACCCAGAACACAGGTTTGGTAATAAACATTATAAATAATATCTCTCTTAGGGGTAATCAGGTGTAAGTAAAGAGGTTGTCTCACTTTCAACTATTTAAAGAATCTCATGTGCTATTCAATCCAAAATAATTCCACATTCTTATAGGTCAAATATATCATAGGATATTAAGTCTTTGGAATCCTTTATATGAGAATATGAAATTACTAGATAATCATGATATATTTTAATATTGAACACATTTATAGGATGAACCCAATAATTCCCTACTTGAATAATTTTAGTATCCATAGGGAAAACATTATTAGAAATTAAATCTCTATTACATTTTCACCTCATTAATCGATTTCTATAATTTGGTTAGCTTCTAATACTGATTATTTTCTCTGCATATTCAAAACATTATCTCTAAATTCCCAACATGACCCCACTAATTTCTAGAATAAAAAATTATATAATCAACAAATAGAACCATTAATGAATCCATGAACCAATAGAAGAAAAAATTTATCAAACTCATAAACACTGAATGAGTGTTAGTGAGGCCAAATTGCATAAGCATAGATTCATAGTGTCCATACCAACTCCTGAAATCTGTTGCAGGGATATCCTTATATCAAAAAATCAGTTGATGGTACCCAAATCATAGATTAGTCATTGAAAACAACCTTGATCCAATTATTTAATTAAAGAGGCCACAAAATATAAGGTAACATATATTTTTCCTTAACATCAACCTTATTGTTTTTATAGTAATGAAAAAACTCAAAGGCTCTCATCCAACTTATATACAAACAATACTAATGACATAAATTTTAAGACAATAGGATAAATAAATCTATTATCCCCGATATCCTAAACTTGATTCTTTAATTATTTAATTACCCTAGGTATCATATGGTATGACAGTATGGAAATGGGCCGTATAGGGAAAATAATGTCTATAGGATACATGACGTCTCTATATAGAAAAATCATCGAGAAATCAACCAGAAAACATTTGTATACATAATCACAACTATAGGAAGAGGGCCACTATGACATGGATTAAAAACATAGTGGATCATATTAAATAACTAGATTGATATAACCTATGATCTAGGAATTATACAACCTACTGTCCCCAATCTATGATCTCACTCACCATAAAATACTTGAATGAATCCATCAGAAGAAAGTAATTGTCCCCAATGATGATAGTAATCGATATAGGATTTATAAACAATGATCCCATAAATGAAATAGATATTATCAATTAATTAAATATAAATAAATAAAAAAGTTTGATAGGATTTAAGGGTTAATAATAATAATTTTACATTCACGAATTATAAAACCATGTTATGAATTCATTCCCAAATTGGTGGAAAGATTCATCATGAAAGTCATAAGATCTTATTACAAGATAACCATGTAATTAATCTTGTAGGTTATAAAGGAATGAGATAAAATGGATTAAAAAAATCCATAAACATAAAAAAAATTATCATACCTATCATGGGTCACATTCTGACCCCTGACTCATACTTTGCATATTCTAATGTGTAAAGATTTGTAACCTCATCTTACCCATTCATCACAACTTCATATTTAAATATTGCAAGAGTTTGGGATCCCACTCAGTTTTCTATATTATATATTAACTGAGATCTTATGATGAAGGTGGATCTAGATATAAATATATAGGAATATCTCTCATTGAAATGATGAAGACGATCATATTTCCAAAATTTGTTACCGACCATGGGCGCTACTATAAAATTATGTATGAGTTTCTGCATCCCCACATACAAATAAGAGAGCACAAAAATATACCCTAATGTATATTTTTCACTTCGTCCACAACCCCATAATTTCTTAATAATATATATATTTTATCAAAAATACAATCCATTGTTTCTTCCATCTATAACTAGCCTCCAGAGAGTCCTTTCATCTATCGTATATCCACCTCATCCATAGATTCCTTCTCTAAAATCATTATAAAGGTATATAGGCACATATGAATCATTTTATTTTTAATATCATCCATAAATCTCATCTGAGACGTCTAACACCATGATATATTCATTGGGAAGATGCTCTTCAGATTGGTGCACCACCCCTGAGAATTGAGTAGCATACTATATTATAGAATGTTCTCTCTAATAAAAATAAATAAAATAATTTTATTTCACTACTATCAGTGCCTGAGGATAAAAATATAGATTTAAATCTTTCAATAAATTGGTCATGGGGAGACCTGATGAAAAATTTCATGCACACTAATTCCTACCAATTCTATATTATACAACCAATAATATATATGTTGAAACCAACCATTGCATCTAAAAAAGTTTTTGGAAAAAATAAAATACTCTTAATCAATTCCTCTAATTCATGGTCTCCCTTATCACCCTAAAATATATATTGATACAAATTAATGAATTTTATATATTATTTCACCCTAAATTCTAGTTAATAATAGGTGACTTATAAAATGGACTATAATTTCCAGCAAGGATGATTCATCTAGAGAAATCTTCTCTGAGTCTTGTAATGCAGCTTCCTTACTAGTATTTGGAGATGTTCTTCTTAAATTGTTCATATTTTAAAAAATTAAGACGAAAACCCCATTTAAAACAAAAAATTATTCATTTATAAAATTTAAAATTCATAAAAATAAATCCATAAAATATAAAATCAAAAATAATACTCTTATAAACACTAGAATAACCACTGTATCTCATGGAATGTCATGAAAGTGAATTGTTTATCAAGACCACCACACTACATATCATGTTCTAATAGTCCAATAACGAATATAAAATAACCCGATAGTAAAATAAGATGATAATAAATTATTCATATAGGATTAAATGATAACCAAATTCTTTGATACAAATTTATAACATACCATCATGGGATAACCTATAATGTCTCCCCAAATGATGAACCACAAGGTCTGATGTACGTTACTGATGGCCACTATCTAGAAACAAACTCTAATGAATCTTAAAAAGAACATCAGAATAATTTCATTGAAAAAAATGATATTATTGAAATAAATTATAGTATCATACAGATATCAAAGATGCATAATATATTAATACCAACAAAACCAAAATGGTCATATCCAATAACTAGATAACAAGGTCTAAATTTGAATATCAGTAAAATGGAAACCAAAGAAACCCATTTTCTCATCACCACGTTAACATATTTCACCACCATTACAAACCATTAGATGAAAACCATGATCAATGATTACTATCCTCTACATGGGACTCTTCCAATTACTTATATCCTGAAAGAAATAGGATACAAATTCCTAAACCGAAAAGTATGGTGTGATCCTAAAATCACATTATGATACTACTGTGGAGTTAATAAAATTTTTAGCCATGTGAATCCATTAGATCATGTTTTCCATACAAATCTATTATATTTACAGAAGATATCATTTCCCTTAAAAAAGTAACATTTTGTTTTCAATTAAAAATTATTCCATAGTTAAATACACAATGAATTTTGAAATTTCATTTATCCATGAGGAAAAATAACTTTAAATATATATATTTCAATTGTAAATTTTCCTATCAAGTTGACAATAAAAAATTAAAATTAAAATTTACATAAACTATCCATATAGAATGAAAGGTATAATCATGATTTAAGGGTGTAAACAACATAGATGAACCAAACCACTAACTATTATAGGTGACTCATAGAGTTTTGGAACCTCAATTACCATAAAAGGCTATCCATTATAAATCAATGACATCATGTCTTCCTCCCATAATGATAGCTAACTCAAATAGTGAGATAATATGTCTAGTTATACCCCATACACATTGGAATTAAAAATGTTCTAATACATTTTCATTTCATTAAAGAGACCTACTGATGGTTGATTACAAATATTCAAGGAAAATCCATTTCACTACAAAGCCCGTGTTTTCAAAAGATAATTTCTATAAAGTTATCATACTGATTTAATTTTTAATCTATCATTTCTATTTTATGACCATATTCGATGAATTTTTATAAAGATAAAATCTATATCAAAAATATTTCCATAATAAAATCCATTTTTAAAAAATATATCCACAATCCTCCACGTTTATTTAACCATTTATGGATCTAAAATACTAAATTTTATATTTTAAAAAAATAGATTCATAATAATATAAGGCACGACATGGGATAAAATATAGGATAGAGAAAACATCCTCAAGAGAAATTAAAACCTTGTCATAGTGCAACACATATGGAAATTCTGCAATGAATCCCAAAATGGAAAGGAATAAGGAACAAGGTAGTAGGTCATTCTTTAGATGTTTTTGATAAGAAGGGAATTCCCAATTCAATCCATGTTCAAAAATGAGATCTTAAAAACCAAGGGAAATTAATATAGAATAATGGCCATAACTACACCAAAAAATTCAATTCCTCAAAATAGAAAGACGCTGCAAACACTTCTCTAAGCTGTAGTGACTTTGATATTTGAATAAATTACTAGAATCCACCTTCTGGAATCCTCAACATAGTTGAATAGCCACATAGAAACTATTAAAAAATTAGAAAACTACTAAACTATCTGTTCCAACATCATATCCTAACCATGACCTAGCTAGGTTCTCTATTAAAAAAACATGAACAATGTCATAGAATCAAGTTCCACTGACATAATTCACTTCTCCCAACCTAAAAAATGACCGAAAATTGAAAAGAACAAAAAAATATGATTTAAAAAATAAATTTTCCAAGGTGTTACACCATAGCATTGACTAAATGATTTATAAATTTTAAAAACATGGGATGGTGTTGATTCATTTGTGGTGGCACTATGAGAATACGCTTATATTGTTTTTTATTCATTACAAATGATTACGTATTCTTATAAGTATAATGTGACTGGAATATGATGCTTATATCATGATTTACTAATGATTTAAATGATATGTTGACTTATATCTCAGTAAATCAAGTCAGAGTATACATTTACTGAAAAATTATTAGATTAGTAATTTTATGAAGGACAGTTTATTCAAATTTAATGTCAATTAAAAAAATTTAATTAATATTTTTTTAATTTTTTATTTATTAATTGATTTTGGATATCTATTATATAATAATTTATGAGATATTTATGGGGAATTATTACTTTGGGATCATTACTCACACCTATAAGAATACAATAGTATGCATATGGATAATCTATATCAATATATTGGAAAAAAGAAAGTCTTCATTTTTTATTATAGATTGAGTATATTATAATATATTAAAGATAAATTGTCCAATGATTTGTTATATTCTAAAGGATGAGTTAGAATATACTTATAGGATAGATTTTGGAAATGATTCATTGTGTCATGAAATATAGTTCGATAAGTTTTACAGTTAATTTTTTCCTTGTAATGAATTTAAAAATATGGTTATTAATGAAAACTGATGTTTTATATATTGTATTTTTTGATATATCAAGGCTAAATCAAACCACAAATGTTTTTGTTTGTTAACTAACTTTAGTTGGATAAATATAGTGATCTAGTACTTTAAATTGGGTCATGTGGCCACCCCAACATAGTCTCGGGATTCGATTATTAGAGTTTAGGATTAAAAATGGTATTTAAGACTAATTTTGAGTTATATCTTGGGGTGTTTTGTTATATTTATATAAAGGGTGTTTGGGACCTAAGAAGTACTTATAAAAATTCATAAATAACCTATATTAGGTGAAATATATATTTTCGAGAGGTTGTGTTTTATAATTAATTTTTAATCTATTATAGGATGTTATGTCATTTTACGGAATTTATTTTTGTAACCGTGGTTAATTAAAATTGAAAATGAGTTCATGTATAATTTTAGTCATAGATAAGAATGATATAAAAGTATTTTTATTTTGATGTTTGTTTTTATACATTTTATTTCTACTAAAAATGGTTTCAAATCATTCTTAATTATGAAATACTTTGTGAATTTTTTTTCAATAGATTTTAGTTATGATTTTTTACTAAATTTTTTTGAAAATTAAAATTTTGAATAGAATGATCAGGGAAAATTAGGAGATAATATTAGATATATAATTTGAATATTAAGGATTTTTTGTGATTTTATATGTGTTTATATATATCTTATTCATTGTTTATATGGAAACATGTTGAAAATAATAAGGTTGTTGTTTGTTTTTTGTAGTTGTTCGGTTCAAAATTAACTAATGCATCGAATAATTAGAAGAATTTGTAATTATATATAAAGGTACATGGTATGTAACACCCTAGGTAAATAAAGAATATGAAATTTTCATATTTATCCATATTTGTGAATAAAATATTAATATTACTTTAAAGGGTACGCTATGCTCGATGGCGTACCCAACACGGAACAACGAGTATCTTGGGAATCTTACGTTGCACTCTAATAATAATATAATATTATTTTAAATGGTAGTTTACATGTAGCCATTGTATTGGTGGGAATTGATATAAATAACTATAATATGATTATATATTTTTTTAAATGTTTTTACATTTATCCAATAAAAGATAAAGGCTTAAAATAAGGAAAGAATTCAATTTTAGGCATATATGCCCTAGTTTTCACTAAAGGTTCACTTATCGCCTTTTGATGGAGAACCTTCATTAAATATAGTTTTTTCCACTCTTATACATTATATTGGACCAAATATAACTCTTCTTATGAATTGGGACATCAAAATTTACTTTGTGTAAATTTTTGGTATCTTTCCGATAAAGTTCATTTTTTTAATGAATAGTGTAAAATGTTGTATTTTAATTCAAAACAACTTTTTAATATAATTTATTTATATGATTATATTATCGTTTGAATTGGTTTTAAAGTGAAATTAGAATATATTTTTACCATTAAATCCAATAGTGTTTGTTGGAATTAATTTCACTTTGAAATCAGACTTAAATTAATGTCAATCTTTTGATACTTATTGTTTCATAAAAACACGCTATTAGCTCTGACAGCAGAAATTAATTATTGAATTAATTAATGTGACTTAAATTCTTTTTAATTTTTTAATATAGACTTCATTTTTGAATTCTAAATATCAAATATATCTTAGGGTGAATTTATGGGATTTTTCTAAAAAACATCAATTTTTGATGAATAGTGAAACCACTAAGTGATACTTATAAAAACTGATTTTTCCGTTTAAATGAAATTTTTCCATCTTTTTGTTTTGAATTTAAAAAATCCAACATACATGGTTGTCATTATGAAGTGAAATGTGGTTCAATGGGATAAAAATAAATTTTTTGGTGAATAAAAACTTATTACGTTTTTTATCGCGATTAGAGGTAATTAGTGTAGTTTATGGTAAGAATAATGTTTTAATAAAATTAAATGACCTAGACACATGTCCTACCATCATTGGATGTGTCATGGCCGACCGAGAAAATCCATGGGTCAACTTGGGGACCCCATGGAGCCACTTTGGTTCGAAAATGACATAAATATCTTTTTATTTAATGTTAAAGTAAAAATGACACAAACATGAGATGTTTTACTAAAACAATTTTTACATGGGGTTATACAAGTCATATTTTTTACTATAAATAGTAATTGTAAATATAAAAAGATTTCCTAAATCATAGTAGTTTTTCTATAATTTTTAGATCTTAAATAAATTAAATTATTTATGGCATCATGATGATGCAGCGATGGCCTCATTATTTAACGATTTAAATAAAATGGAAGGATAATGTAATATCTAAGACCTACACATGTCCAAAACCTATTTTATGAGTGGATTGGGAACCCTTATCACCTTAACCCCGAAATAAATCATTTTGGGACCTTTAAAATCCGAAATGATTTTGAAAATAAAGTAACATTTTGTAACTTTACAAGAGTGCCCCTCCTCTCCTCTTATAAAAGGCCCCCACCTCTACCTCCTTACCCACACTCCCAACGATTTTGGCTTGGCCAAACCCAGCCCATTTTATCTCTAAACATCCCTCTTTTACTCCTTGAAGCCTCAATTTGTGCAGAAGTCTTCCCAAGGAAGCCTTTGAGCTCAATCCAAAGGGAGTTACCTGATTTTAAGGTAATGTCTTCACTTATGTCCTTTTGTTTTATTTTGCTTCTCCAACCCCCTAAACACTTTTTATTAATTTATTTTGTAAAAATTCCAGTATCTTAAATATACTAGGATTTTGTTATAATAATTATTCGAGCTAAAATTACACACACCTTCATCTAGTGGTTAAAAAACATACTGTTTCCGTGGATGGAGAATTTCTGCCTCCCGAAATGATGACTGTTCAACGTTCTTCTAACACCTTCAAAGGTGGACATTAAGATGACACTATATTTATATATGATATATAATATGTTTATGTTTTACTTAAGCTTCTTTATTTTTCATTTATGGCATACCTTTATGGTTTCCATTATGGGTAAACGCGATATCTTCATTTAAGGAAGTGCGGACTACCGCCCCCTCAAAGTGATTTGATTCATTAATACCATATGTGGTACGTATAAAGGATATATTTAATGATATTATATATGATACCATACTGGAATTAAAATACTATTATGCATAATTATGTTTTAATTCCATTAAATATAAAATTGAAATGGAAGTAGCGTTCATGCGTACGTACGGCTTACCGTCTCCATGAATGGTATATTTCATTTCTTATCTCAAAATGTTATGTAATATTATAAGTACATATATATAATGTATATATATGTAATATATTACATCTAAATTATTTATATTATTCTGGAATTATAACATATATATATATCTCTCTCTCATTTTTTTAATTCCATTAATATGACAAAAAATGAAAGTAGCGTTCATGCGTACGTACGGCCTACCGTCTCCATGAACCGTGCTTTTATTTTTTTTATCTCCAAATGATATGGAATAGTATAAAATGAATATTTACTGGATATATATGATATTTTAATCATTAATACTATTCTGTAAATTATTTACTTATAACTACGTGGGCAATCATTTTTCAAACAAGTTTATTTTTAACTCATGTACCAAACATCGGCAAAAACGTCTGATATGACCTAACATTATTATAACATTATAATATGTGATATGAACTGAATAATAATCTCTAAAGGAGGTACTTATACAATTATTAATTGACCAAAGTTTATTATTCCGGAATATAATGAAACGAACAATACAAGTTGGACTGGAGGTAAGGGATCCTACTCCACTCTTTCTTTTTAAGTACACTCTATTATGTCATTCCTTCTAAGCTCATATTTCTTGTTATTGGGATGTTATTTTATATTAATCTTACTGTAATTTTTATTTTCATGTGATAAGAGACCCTATTCTCTCTCATCAATCCATTTTGGAAGTTTTGAGTGGCGCCGTTAGGCTGCCAAATTTTCATAAGAGATCTAACCTCTCTCTTTATCTTTAAGTACTCTCCTTTATGTCACTTATTTTAAGCTCTTCTTTGTTATGATGGGGGGTGTTATTTTATATTCCTCTTGCTGTAAATTTTATTTTAATGTGATGAGACACTCTATTTGATCTCATAAATACATTTTTGGAAGTTTTAAGTGGCGCTGTTAGGCTGCCGAGTTTTCGTAAGGGATTTTTCGTCTCACTTTTATTCCCATGAGATTTATGCTACATTTTCCACAATTTCCTTTGAGTGGTGTATGTACTGACAATTATTTTACTCATTGTGTAATATTATTTCATTTATGAGTATTTACATAAATGTTGTATTGTCTTTCTTTCACGGGGTGTATGTTTCGAAAGATACCCATGTCGGTAAGGGAACCTTTCACCCTCCTATTTTTAGAAGACTTATTTTGTTATATCTTTTAATTCACATAATATTATTTTAGGATATGTTCTTATATATCCTTATTGATGTAAATTTTGTGTCCAAGTGTTGAGATACCCTTTTTATCTCTCATCAACTCTTTTTCTGAATTTTGAAGTGACGTCGTTTGGCTGTCTAATTTTTTCAAGGGAACTTCTTAACCCAATTTTGATTCATTGGGATAAACTTGTACACCTTTAATATGTCGTTCTATGATTATGTGTGAATGTCCTCTGATTTTTTTACACTTAATACCCACTTATATTTCATGTATTCGTTTGTCACACATAGTTATGTAATTGATTTATCCTTAATCCCAGGATATCGTCTTTGTATGGGACTTCATCTCAATCTCCTTTCATTGAGGCATATTTTGTTTTATAGACAACTTTCTTTTATATGGTGTATAAACCCATTTTACTTTTACGTTTATCCAAAAGGAATCTTTTTATACAAAGCATTTTACTAAATGAAAAAGGGAATGTTTTTGTCGTACGTATGCGGTGACAATGACTTCTCCGCCGCCGTGACCATTATTTGAGTTTTGGCTTCCTCTACAAGCCATGCATTCTTTTTAAAAGAAAAGTAAATACCATGTTTTACTTTTATTTTATTTTGGTATTGGAAAAGGTATTCATAATGTATTTATATCAATGTGTTGTATTGATATCATATTATTGAAAGGTGGAAATGTTATGTTTCATTTATGCATGTTTTATGTGATAAGATTATGTTATGGTTCTTGGGCATTGTTATGAAGACGAGTGGTTTCGTGATAAACTAACGGCGGGTGAGCCCGATATAGCCCTCAAATGCATTGGGTAACGCGATGGAGTGAAACGTTAAGGTTTCTCTGAAGAGAATTAGGGAATATACTATGGTGGGTATTCCAAACTTAACCAAGAGGGTTAATCCCTACGTAAGAATTTTATGAATGCCTCAAGTTACCTTTTATGTCTTATGATTTCTATGATTTATTCATGATTTGATGAGTTATGTTAAAGTGCCTATGTTTTATGGGTAATGTATGATTTCATTCTTATGTATATATGAACTCATGTTTCCTTTCCATATTTTTATAACCCTTACTGAGCTTTTTATGCTCATCCCAAGTTTTCGAAATGTTTTTCACAGGTCAAGGGAAAGGTACATGATGTGATGATAGTGTCAAGGATGTGTCAAGAAAGAATCCATGTTTTATTTTAAATATTTTTCCGTTAATGGGAAGAATGAATAATGACTTTTATGTAACAACTTTGTTTAAATGTGGAATGTAATGCAAGTTTCATGACCTAATTCTCCAAAACTCTAAACCTAAAAAGATCCTCAATGTGTAATCTTGTAATAAATCAAGATTAATTAAGGTTCAAGGTTGGGGCCTTATATGGTAGATTCTCCTAACCTTTTGTATGATTGTTATATTTCATCCATGTATTTTAAATTATGGTAGACCATGATAGACTACAAAAGATTGATTGATCCATTGAGTTCTATTGGAAGAAACCTCATGTTTTAATGGTGATAGTGAGGTTTAGGAATATAAATATTAGTTACATGGGATCAACCAAAAATTCATGTTCTTGTATTTCTGATAGTCTCAAAATGTTTAATTTTTCACTTATCACTTGAATTCACTAGTATATTAGTGGTGAAAGATAATGATAGAGGCAATCATGTCTAGATATCTTTCATCGTCAGGATTTATAATTTTTTCCGGCATTTTATTTATTAAAAAATGTTAAAGTTAATTAATTATTGAGAGTTTAGGAATTTATATCATGATATATAATTATTATTTAGAATTTGTCTTGATCTTTAAATTTATATTGTTCACCAAAGATAAAAATGACTTACACTCTAAATGATCAAATATTTGAGATTCATTAATGATTAATGATTAAATCGAAGATCATTAATTTTTTCATAACATACTATACTGAGGTAGTGAACAAAAATAATATGAGGTAAGCATAAATGTTTTAGTCTTGATGTTTCTATTCATTAATTTCCTTACATTATGGGGATAATAATTTATCAAGTATATAAAATATGAAGCTGAATGAATTCAAACACAAGTGTGTCAAGAAGAAATTAATGTGTATGTTTTCTTTCTCAAAGTGGTTTCTAGTGGAGGAATTATCAATGTTTTAGAATATAAGACATGACATAGGTTTATTTAATTATTTTAAATCATTTAATCAATATATGATAATTGTAGTTATGAATACGTTCAATAATTTCTTCTCATGGGGATCCAATGTAAATTATTCTTAATATATGCATGGATATAGTATATAAAATATTAATTAAAATATCTTTAGATTCATATATAATATAGAAATAGATGGTAACTCTCAATAGGTATAAAATTAAATAAGAAAGGGGAATTTTATTAAAATAAATCTTGTAATAAGGGTTTTTTGATCCATATTTACCAAAATAGAAGGATTCCATTTGATTATATATATATTTATCATTACATTATTTTATATAGGTGAATATAAATAATATATATATATATTCCTAAGTAATAGATAAATTTGGGTTTCTACATCAATTGATTCTATATGATATAAATATTGGTGCATCCTTTGAATAAAGGGAAAATAGTGGATTGAAAATCCAACATCATTCCATTATGATAGTTGATGTAGAATGATAATGTTAATTTATGTTCCTTAAGATGTAAATGTTTGAACTCAATGTTAAAATGATTTTTTTTGGAAAACTTAAGTCTCATATTAACTATTATGGTTAGATATTATATTTTTTTTCAATAAATAGATGTGTTTACATTTTCTAGTTTAGTTCAGACACTGCTTTATGTTATAAAATCATCGTTTTTGAGAAATTCATAGTTTATATTTATAAATGTATTGTGATTGATAGAATATTTATAGTATAGATAGGTAAAAAATTATTTATCAATGTTGGTGGATTGATGTTTGTACATGTTTTATAAATAACATTCAAGACATCCACTACAATGGGATGTGGATTTTTATTTATACATTGTGCATAGAACATATTAATTTCCAATAGTTGAAGGTATTAATTGATGATACTACTAAGAAAAGATTTATTTTTGACTGTTTCTCATATTTTTATGTAGTATTATTATTTTTCTAAATGTAGAATGATAACTGATCATTATATACAAAATATTTGAATTTCAACCATGTGATACATGAGAATAAACTCCATATCAGCCACATTATTGAATTTCATGATTAGATAAGAGAGTAAAATTAATTATTGAATATACTTATATCATTCTATAATATTTTATGTGTAAATTGTGAATATACATTGAATAAATCATTCCGAATCCATTAAAAGAATTTTATTTTCATAGTAATGTCACTATGGGTGTTTAATTTCATTTTGTTTTAATTTTATTGATATAAAATATATTAAAGGTATATCTTGAATTATTTTATGTATTATATTTTTATTAAATCATTAATTATATATGTTTGGAATCAAACTATTGATGTCTGCTGTAAATTTGAGAGAAAAATTAGAAATAAAAGTTGTACGTGATGTTTTAAAAATAAAATTTTAAGATCCATGAAGTGAATTTTTTAAGTAATATTGTCTAGGAAGAAGTAACGATTTCTTATATTGACAAATTTAAGGCTAAAATGTCTTAGGAAAAATCAATAATGGTCTTAGTAATATTAATTTCCATTAATTTTCATAAAAAAAATTACAAGTATTACTTAAATATGGGATCAATGATCAAATCATTAACCCAATATGTGTAATGTTTAACTTATCTAAAAAGATACATATGAATTTTTATAAAATAAATTTTAGCATTACATAAACGCTAATTTTAGTATTACATAATTCTAGTGAAAAACTCATGGAACACTATAATGTTTTATTAGTTGGCTTCGGGAGTTTTCTTTCACATGGGGATAATGTGATGGTGTACTGGTAGAGAAATTTATGACCACAAATGATTAATTATTCAACACATTAAATATATATATGTGTGTGGATATGTTTTTCAGTCCTTAATGATGTTGTGACATTTTATATTGAGACATATTTATGATGCATTCAAACAATAAAATTTTTAAGTATATTTTCCCAAAATTATAAATTAACATGAGACAACAAAACTGGGATAAATATCATTATAAATTTAACATTGAATATTCTTACAGGCCATGAATGGGGAATGATGTGTTGGGTTACATTAATTAACAAGATTACATTCATGTTTGGATGTATGAATAAATTTAAAGGATGTTTAAAAATTATTAGTAGATTTATATTTTTATACTGAGGTGGAGTGAAATTATAAGGACCCTCCATTTTAGTACAAGTTTTTTGAAATAATTCATTATTTTAATGTTACTTTAATAAATTATATGAACATTTTAGTGTCAGTCTCATGGAAACTATGTACCTAATACATGTAGTACATACGAAAAACATAAAAAACTATATTTCATTCTTCTGAAAGTATATTTGGTTATTCCATCCTAGTTCACCTCATGATATGTGATTTCCTGATACATACATCATCTAATAAAAGGTAATCATAAATCTCAGTAAGTTATTGTTAAAGGAAATAGAACATTAACAATTTCTATGTATAAATTTAGAGGACTAAAAATAGAGAATAATCATATATATTTTATACATAAGATTATTATACCGATACAATATAAAAAACGATATATTTATAATTATATCAGTAAGGATCAATAGAAAGGTACAATTAAAAATATTATCATGGTTTTTAACTAATGTATCATACTAAATTTTCTCCCCGGATGTTAATTCAACATTCAATGAATATAAGATCTCTCTATTTTCATCCATTATAATTATTAATTCATGTTTTCTAAATATATCATATATCACAAAAAATAATTTTATCAATAAAATATAGAGAATAATGAATGGGTTTCATAATAAATCATTAATTACATAAATGATTGAAGACCTCATATTATCATCATTTGTGACCAATGAGAAGAAAGTATATGTTCTATACCTGGAAATACCAAAAAAATGATGAATAATAGTGTATATATTACTAAATTAAATATTTGTATGGGTATTCATAACATAGAATGTGAGGCATAGAAAATCAAGGAATGATTTCAACAAAATAAATGGTATAAAATGCCCTTTATGAAACTAGATTAATGAGATATAAGGGAATCCACACATTAATAGAATAAAATTTCAATAGTAATGGAATAATCATATGTTTATTAGAACATATTAACATTCCAATTAGTGGACTAACTATAAAAGGATCATATGGAAAATATGTATAAGACTTCAATCCATCAACTTGTGACATAGATTATTAAATATTTTGGAGAGTTCCTTAAACCCTAAAACCACATTGAAACACTCTATAAAGGAAATGATATTGGAAAATAAAGATAAATGGATAGTAAGTGAATTAAATTGGGTAGATAGGTGAGTATTTATAGAATAATGGGTAGTTTTGTTTATTATTTTATAAATATAAGACATGGTAGTCAAGGTTTTAGAAATTGGGAAACCATTTTATTACCCACAGTTTTGTCATACGGATTATGAAATTTTATGCATGGTTTTATATTTTCTCCATGAGATAACTATAATAAAATTTTAAGTATTACATGGTGTATGATAAAGTAATATTGTGATAAAATAATATTCTAATACAACTTGATTTTTTTAGACTTTATAATTATATCTATAGATTTGGAATACTATTTTAAATCATTAATATTCATTATATTAGTGAAATATTTTTTTTATGGGCTCAATTATTTTAATTATTATAAAAATTTAAATTTTTTTAATGTTCTAAAACATGTCAAAATCCAAAACCTATATATTTTCATTTTATTAAAAACTAATATTTTAATAAAAATTCTAAAATATTTACCTACCCTAATTTTGATGTGATGTTCCTAAATTAAATTTTATTTTATCAAAATATTTTTCTAAATAAGAGAATATATGTTTTTAAATGGATATACTGATATAATGAAAAATATTTGTTTTTATGACATAATGAACTTTGTTACCTTTAAAAATGCTGCAGATGTTATTATAAAATATAAAAATCCCCTATGTATAAATAAATTTGGTTTTATATTTCCATTTATTGAAAATTAATTTTATTTGAAATATTAATTGAAATTATATAATTTTGAAAAAAAATTCTATTTTCTTTATATCAAAAAATATAATTTTCATATTCATTGATTATTCATGTTTGTTTTTTTAACGGAAAAAATAATGAAAATGGGGTTGAATATACCTATATTTTGTTTCAAAGAATAGAACATAAATTTTATGATAATAAGGTCAAGATACATAACCCATTATTACACCCATAGTCACCCTAATGGTATGGTGTGTGATGATGGTACATACATTGTGTGTCTTTGTAAACATTGATATAGAGCTGATCTACAATATCTTAAGATTCTTTTATAGTTTATTATTACTAATCCATAGTTATTAAAGCTCTTATATGGATTGGTTAAGGGTGAAACCAAGTGATTCTACATCCCTCCTATGTAATGATAAATGGGATTTATATGTTATAATCATATAGGTTGACTCTGTTTTTTCTCACGTTTTCATTAATTTTCTATTTTCATTTCCCTTAAAATACAATAATTATTATTGAAACTATATTTTAATAATTATTATTTTCTTTCATAATTTTTACGAATGATCATTTCCCTATGTAGTGATATTGACCAATAGTCATATTGACTAGTCTTCCTAATGAACAACTATCATATAGACCAATAGTCATAGTAATGGATAGTCATACTGACCCACAATCATATTTAATAATGGTCAAAAGTAATAGTGATATTCCAATGGTTAACATTCTCTTTATATACTATATATACTTCACCATTATCATTATTCAACATTAACTAAATCATATGAAAAGGTTATACACTTACCTTGATTGTCACTATCATATTGCTAACTCTAATATTTCTTTTCATTGTTTTTATTAAAGGGATAACCTTCATTGGAAAATTCAATCCTATGCAATTTTCATAAGTGTGTAAATTTTTCATTATTATTTATCTCGACGTATTATTTATAAAACATATAGTAAATAATTATTCATTATATATAATGAAATTTGAAATTGTTTCTATATTCCTCTTTTTTTATATAATATAAAATTCGTTATGAAACATGGGATCTATTTCAAAAAAATGTAATTTTTGGTTATTACAATCTACCCCATAAGAAATATCACCCTATAAATAACTATCCTTCCATAAAATAAATGTGGGTATTTTTCTATTATCACTTATTCATTCTCTCATGCTTATTCATCGTACTTTTGATTTATCCAAAAGACTTTCATGAGTTTGGTTGTCTGATTCCCCAACAATTATTCCCTTATATAATGAATGTAGATCATTAATTATTTATATAATAGCGTTGGTTCAAATAACATACCAATTGTGTGTAGTGTATGTGTTGGTTAAGAATAATACATTCTTAATTGGGACACATGGAAGAATTAATGGGAATTGGAATGATTTGTATATAGTTATAACTATCATGAAACTACTCCAAAACACTATAGAATCTCAATTATTTCAATTTAAATTTTACATAGTTTAAACATCATTACATATACAAAAACCCTTTAAATAGTGATATTTTGAGGAATAAGATATCCCTAGACTAAAACTCAATGGCCTTCCATGGATTTCCTATATAACTCATCCTTAAACTTAAAGAGACCATTAAATGATTTTAGAAAAAAATTATCTTATGTAAATAATATTTCACAATTATTTCTCCCAATATCTTTCCTTCTCCAATTTCATCCCAGAAAATTGGAGTTCTACACCCCTTATCAAAGAGTTCTTCATAGAGATCCAATTGTGTACTCAAATAGAAACTATTGTTATATGAGAATCTGTAAACTGAATGATCATGGTCCCTACTACATTGAAAATCAAGTGATCTATCCAATCAAATATATTCCAATGTTAGAATAGTCCACTCCTACTAACCATCTTATTTTGAATGATACATTTTTATAATGTTTTCTTGGGTATTAGTATACTTTTTATGGCCCCTCTAGAATATAGAAGTAGATCATGGATCACAAACAAAAAAATAGATTGTGGCTCTCCAAGAACCCATTCCACTTCAGGAATTTAAATAAAATATTAGCCTTAAGGGATAAACCCACTCATATAGATATATTTAATCTATCAATAAATAACCATATAGAATTGTTTTCCCTTATTGGCCTTAGGAAAGATAATAATAAAGTTCATAGTGATGTTTTCCCACTACCATACAGGTATGGGTCGTTTTTTGAGAAATCCTTTAGGTAGTTAACAGTCAACCGTCACTTGATAACATACTAATTTTAGTATTGTGTAATTAGTAATATCCATATTCATGTTATGCCACCAATAATTATCTCATATATATATATTATATTTATTTAATAATAAAGAGATACATAACATTATGAGCTTCATCCATCAGGTCATTAGTTAAAATTGTATTAACACTCCCTTCCATCACGACTTCCATGTCCATCATTACTAATTACACATAAATTTTTCTCCTTCAATCCTCATAATTGAAAGAACTATGGGGTATTTATTACACATATCATTAATTAATTTATTTTTATTTTATAAGGTGATAATTGATATTACAATAATAGTATAGATGAATCTCCAGCCATATCCTTTGTCTGATGACATGTTAATTCTCTATCACTATATACATCAATATTTTGGGGACATTATATATAACAAACCTCTCATCATGAATATAATTTTTATATATATTCAAGGGAAAGATAATTGCATCGAATTATAAATCATGATTAGGATAGTTTTATTAATGATGATTCAATAATTTAGATTAATCCAATAAGTGCAGGATCAAGGAAGGGATTGTTCCTAATAAATTTATTAGATAATATTTAATGTAGCAGAACAAAGGGGATAAAAAAGGCAAGAATGAGAAAAACCCGATGAATCCTAATCGACATAAAAATATTAGAAACATGGTGTAATTAATGGCCATTCCGAAGAGGATTCCATGATTGATTTTTTTGAAAGAGCATCTGCAACTAGATTAGACTCTCTAAAGACATGTGTATCCTCCAGATGAATGTCCTCTGAGATAGAAAGAATGATAATCAAGAATTAAATCATCCTCCATGGGACATTCCTAGATTGCATCTTCAAAAGGTGAACTATCATAGTGGAGTCGAATTCAACCCATAGGTGATGACATTCATATTGTTTGTCCTATTTGATAGATTTTATAATTACAGATAATTCATCTACAATGGAAAGAACCAACCCAATTTAATGATAAGAGCATCCTTTAACAAAGCCCTTATGAGTACGAATGACACCACCACATCCCAAAGGTCCTGATGCACCAGAAGCCACACCATACTCTTTCACATTCAATAAAGGAATGATATATAGAATCCTTCTGATATAGCTGAGAATTAAGAGTTTATTTATACTTCCATTCACCCCAAATGATTTAACAATTATTAGATTAGACATGTCATTTTTCATAGTAGTTTTGATGATTTTTTTTGATGTTATAAAATCAATATAAACAAAGATGAGATGAGCATGCATGGAAAAAATATTGTTCTCAAAGACCAAATAATTTCATGCTTTACAGATGTAGGACACAACACTACTAGTCGTTGTATGAAGCATGGACTGAATCTGTTCACTTCATCCAGCATTGACGATAGACATCATAAGATTATCAAAGGAAAAAAATCAACTATATAGAAAATAATACATGAATGTGCTTCCAAATTCGGTATGAAATCCTATAGAAAATAAAGAGACGGGCATATGATTCTGAATCCTATAGATTGACATAGCAGGAAGATTCAAGATAAAAACTATCTTTTTGATACAGATCATGAAGTGGTAGTCATTCTTTCTCGATCCTCCAAATCATCAAAAAATGACTCATACCAATAAATGACTTTTTGATTCTCCTAAGACTAGATGGAATATAAATAGACTCACCATAGGGATACCTATAAAACTATTTATTTGTAGAAATTCTAGTAGATATCTTCATCCATATAAAATATTAATAATCAATATAAGAATGAGTTTGAAATTACATCTGGATTGGAGAGGATAGTAAAATCTATACATTCATGTTGTGATGAGCATCATCCATATGAAAGTTCCTCATAATTATGGTTACCTACATCATACCATTAAGAGGTCCTTCAAGTCATGTTGTATTCCAAAGATTAAGCAAAGAGTCTTTACAAACCAATCATTTTGAGAAAAACATGGTCTCATGATAAGAATTCCTAAAATCATTCCAAATGGATGAAGATAGAAACATGGAATGACCATTATACAGATTTGAATGAAGTATATATGAAAGAAACTCCATTGACCTATCATCTGTTGTCATCTATTTCCTGATGAATTTTATAAGGAGATAATCATTAAATGTACATAAGTCTTCAACTCTCATACCCCCAATGTCAACAGGCCTAATACAAAATTTCCACACAATAGTAATAAGGTTTTTTTCCTTAATGGATATCATCCAAATAATGTTACTTATCATAGATTAAACATCATTAAGAATATACATTGGACTTTTATAGATAGAAAAGGAATATAAAAACATTAAAGTGATAACTAAGTTTACAAGACAAACTCTCCCTGCCTGAGACATTGAATCTTTTTTCTAATATTCCATCTAAGAAATAATCCTAGATGCAATACCCTCACGATATATCTTTTAAACATTTACCCAGAACAAAGGCATACCAAAATAAGTGAAATGGTGAACAACATTCCCAACACCAATTCTTTGAGAAATCTTATTCCAGATATAAATGGGTAGTCCATATCAAAAAACCACAAAATATTTATTCTAGCTTATCACTTGAATGGATATCTCCTCATAATGATTGATCAAATTTATAATGGAAGTAATGGTCATATAATCATCCTGACTAAGAGAAAAATATCATCAGCATAGAAAATATGTAAGGGATAAGATAAGTCCCTTACAATCATAATTCTTATGTATAATCATGGCCGCACTATATCATTCAAACAAGTACTCAAATAGTCCTCAGTAAGAAAAAAAATTTGTCCAGAGAGAGGACAGTAATTGAGATTCTTATTCAATAATTATTTCCATTTTCATTAGTAAACTATGAAAATAGATTCATTGAAGAATCACAATGAATAAATTGTCATTCCAAATTCAAGGTTAATGTTATCTTATATGATCTATCCAACCTCTTCATCAGTTTAAGGAATGTTTATTATCTCTTATTTTTCCTGATATACTCAACTCCATTAAAATTTTACATTTTTAGTGAATTATAAATTCATGAAAATTTTTTTTTCAAGAATATCTTGTATCCCTCTAGACCATGGAAATCATAAATCCCAATTACTGTTATTGGTCGAGTCCATCACTCTTTGACCATTAACTATGTTGTAAAAATCAAGATTCCTTCATTAGTGACAATGTGTCTGATGAGTTAAACATCTTTTGACCATAACTATCTTTTACTTAATTTAATATAAATATTCCGTTTTAAATGATTTTTTATGACCCTTAGATGATACTTATTCTTCACAATAATTTTTTATATATAGTAATATCATCAATAAAAATATTAATAATTTTTATGGTAGTCTACAAAGAATCCCCTCATAAAATTCATAAATATTATAGGATAATTAATTAATTTAAAAGTCATAACAACAAACACATAGTGTCCATATCTTGTTCTGTTTTTAGTGTTTGTAATATATTCATTCTTCATCCACAGTTGATGATACCTCAATCATATTTAATAATAGAAAATACTAGATTCTCAAGAATATGTTAGAAAAATTAATCAATCATTAGAGGAGGGTATTTTTTCATCACAATAAACCTATTATGTTTTCTATAATCAATGCATTACTAAATTGAGCCATCATTATTATTCAAAATGGGAAATAGTGCCCCCCAAGGGGACACACAAGGTGATATAAAACCCCTCTCCAAAATATCTTGAATTTTATTCTTTAATTTATATATCTCCATATATTACATTTGATATGTAATCATTGATTATAATTTTGGTAGATGTATTTTTTTAATTGAGAACTCTATCTCTCCTTTTGGGATATTTTAACAACACAAACTCTAGTAACCTAGAGTTTCTTGTTACTTTAAAAATTATTATAGATACAAGGGTTATAATCCCAAAGTACAAATTATTTTATTAGTATTTAAGAACCAAATACATAGAGAACACTCAGTTTACATTGGAAATAGAATATAAAACATAATAAAAGGAAATTCTCTGAATCTTTTAATATCATTCATAAAATTTTTCATCATATCCTATGGAAAGGAAACAAAAAAGTGGATGCTTAAAGTCCCATCAAGGGTTCTGTAAATAATAATATTTCGTAAGTGAATAATGGAAAAAAATATGCAAATGTAAATATATAAAAAGATATTCAGTTTCACCAATTACATGACTGAAAATGTATCTATGGATGACATCAATGAAATAATCTCATGGATAATAATAATAAAATTCTCAATAATGTAAATTTTTTACATTGGATATCATGATCGTAGACAATATGTTATCAATAAAATCAATACATTGCATTATAAAAATTCAATAAGTGGGTATTTATACTCCAAAATAACATTTAATTTGGCCAAAAATATTTCTCACGAGACCCATAAATGCATTGAAGGATTATCTATACCCAAGACCAACACATCACTATTGGTCTGAGGCATTCATCATATATTTAATGATAATGAAAACTCGTAACAACATGATTTATCAGTAAATATTTATATTTCATAAATAACATGAATTTATCATTATTTTCCCATATAAATCAAATATATTTCTTCATAAAACACAGTATAAAAAATATTATATGATTCAAAAAATAATTATATCAATGATGCACTGAATATAGATATTTTTGATAAAATTTAATGCCAAATTATCATAGTAAAATGAATATTATAATATAAATTTGATATATAAACAATCAATAAGGGATAAGAGAAAACCATCATCTCATTGGAAATATGGTTTTTGTAATAAGACCAGGTCCATTGGATAAATAATAAAAATTAAAGAGAAATTTTAATATAATATTTCCATAAATAGGTTTATTTAAAAATAAATATAAAATGTATTGATTTAGAAAACTTTCATTAAGTGTTTTTGGTGGTGGGGATGTTTGTTAACACTATATACAAAAAAAATAATCCTTTTGATTTTTTGGATAAAATAATTATAGATTCCAATTCAATAAAAATTATAAATATTAATTTAATACCTTTTAAAATTTGAGGGATAAATTTAAATTTCATTACAATTTTATGTGAGAAAAAAGGTATATTTGTAAGAAAATATTAAAAAAATTAGGGACATTGAAGAGAAAAATACATAACTAAATGATAAATAAAAATTGATTTTTTATAAACATTTCAATTATTTATTAAAATATAAAATATATTAATGATTTTGTGAAAACATAGAAACTCATTAAATATGTATATTATAAAAAACAA
This sequence comes from Viscum album, assembly GCA_963277665.1. Taxonomy (NCBI): domain Eukaryota; kingdom Viridiplantae; phylum Streptophyta; class Magnoliopsida; order Santalales; family Viscaceae; genus Viscum; species Viscum album. The sequence goes on along the minus strand of OY728131.1, from coordinate 1,528,022,951 downwards.
ACTTTTATCATCTGAATGATAAATGATAATATTACTTCCACAAAAATAAACTAAATCCCAAAAGAAAGTGATATTGTAAAATTCACTCATATCTATTTAGAAACATTAAAACTGTAACCCCTATCATGAATAACCATGAATTAAAAATTAATAGTCATTAATAAATAATTATTCATGTTAAATATGTCAATTGGGAATGTATATACAACAACAAAAGTGAATAGGTGCATGATAACATATATGTGTCCATAGAATGGCAGTTGAGATGAAATCCTTTACTGTACACCTTCCAATAAATTAAAATTATTGATAATTATATATCAATAGTTTAAAAATGTTATTAATTTATACCAAAATAATACTAATATTATTAATATCATTTATGATCTACATATATCATATTTTAACCATATCATTAATAATACTTCTTTATTACCATAGTTTCAAATAATAACTAATTTTTTCCATTATGTATATTTTTAATGAAATTTTCCTTTATTGTGAATAATATATAGTTATATAATCAATTAATGATATTAAATATATAAATAACATATTTTTATCATTATATACATGTTCAGAATCATCTCTTATATTTTACCATGGAAAATGTATCACATTTCATTGTGGAGATGGTAGGTTGTTTAAAACCATAAGATACTTAATAATTTCATTAAAATGGTAATGAAGTGGATGATATACTAATTTTATTGAATACAAAAATTTAATAAGTATAAAATAAATTCATTATTTCAATAATTTCTATATCTATGTGAATTGGTTAGTGAAAACAAATTACATTGATTCGCAAGGTGGTAGTTCGATGTACACATGAGAAATTGTTTTGTTTCCGATTAGCTGGAGAAATATATGATAAAATAATATACTAGAAACATAATAATATACCACTATATTTCTTATTACGGTTTTATTATATTGTAATATTTTTGTCATAATTTATGGTTATAAAAGAAAAAGTAAAAAAGGAAGAGCTTGGTGAATACAATTACAATCTCCAAGAATAACCTCACATGAATCACTTATTAAGGACCCTAGGGTTGGACTTTTAGGAAGATGAATACCTATAAAATGTGTATAATGGTTTTTTGGGGTAAATATTTCATGTATTTTCCTTGAAAAAGTTTTTTAGATGTGTGAATAATTTATGGATGATGTTCCCATTTATAATTGAGGTGATTGGATCACTTGTAGTTTTGAAATGTTTTTCAATAATGTCTTGTAAATGTTTTGTAAATATGGAAAAAAATGGTTCATATTCTTAGGGGAAATGTTTAAGGGTTGTGTTATAACAACCAAGGGGGTTTTAGAATGTTTTTTTGTCATTTTAAACCTTTTCATTTTTGATTGATCCTCTGGTAAACATATTTTCACATTAACCATGGTAATTGATTTTTACAATTTTTACAATTCATAATGACCAAGAATTATGTTGAACATGGTAAAATATATTAATTTTTCTGAATCCAAATATGTAATCCATATTATCAAATTCAATTAATAAATGTTCTTGATTTTTGTTAAAAAATGTACCCACAAATCATTTTGAAACACAAGTTTTCAATAAATGATTATTTTAAGTGTAATATGATATTATATGGACTTTTTGAATCATAATAACCATTAGAGGGATTTAAATTCATATATCTAGATTTATAATGTATAAATTTATTTTAAATTGTTTGGCAATAATTATTATTTTGGTAAATTTATATCAAAAAATATTATTTAATTAAAAAATATTTTATAAAAAATATCGATTTTTACGTCCATATGTTCTTATATTTATTTCTAAAAAATTAGCGGTCGACAAATTATTTGCAACACCCAAACCCCAGTTACCCATATTCAGTGATTATTTCATAACATTGGCATGATACAAGGTATCATGTCCCAAGAAACTGATCAGATTTTTAGCATTGGAAGTAATAGATACAAACATAAATATTACATTACATCATGAAATAAAAAAACATTGTGTCCCCTTTTAACACTCTTATATCCCTTAACCTATTCCTACAGGTTATTTGTAATATAATTCTTCGCATCATGGGAAAAATACAACATAATATAGAAGTGAGCTCAGATGCTCAATAATGATAACAATATAGTGGATACAATCGAAAATAATCCTAAACATTTAAGGCAATATATAAGATTAAAATACAAGCATTTTAAACAAAAATTTCAGAATAACATGGCAATGATAAATCAAATAATTCCATTTACATATTCACATGTATATTATACTAGTCGAATAATCACATGGTATATCAATAACCTATTTCATAGTGATGAAATTCATAATGCTGGACATCATAACCACATAGTCAGGGCCTCATGCCAAAACTAAAAATAAGATTTTTTTATGGCCTTGTTCCAAGACACTAGTTTGTCTCATGAGACCTACTGATGCATCGGGGAGCTATAATGGGCTCCATCTGTAACTTACTAAGTCCAATGGATTCCTCGTATGAAAAGGTTGAAACATAACGTTAACATTCATATTGAAACTAGCATAAGAAATTTAAATAGTCTATCCATAAAACATGAATGGTATAAAAATAACACATCCACACTCAAACATATCACAATACCTTCAATACAATATGGAATATTATATCATAATAAATAATCTTCAAACAAGTGTAAAATCCATCAAAGTGTGTGGACATAGATTAAATCAAAACTATTTAAGAGAAATATATCTTATATTTTGAAGAAATTTAAAAGTTACATAATTATAAAATAAAACATTTATTTTGAAAATATACTTATAAACATGTAAGGGGGGCTTAGAAGGTGTTTCAATGGAGGAAAATTTCTACACGTGTCTTATAAGTTAATAAAACAATCCTTCCTTAATTCGTCAAAAAGGTCAAAAAGTTCCTTGTTTGGAAAACTACAGAATGATTCCTTTAAAAAAAATTATAAAAAGTAAAAAAATGGTATAAATTAATATAACCTATATTATAGGAAATAGTAAGAATGTTTTGAAACACATTACTTAGAAACACAGATGTGGAAGAAAAAGAGTTCTGAGTGGATACTCATGTATAAAATCCTCTGATAATGAAGAAATTGTAGAATTAACCCTCAACTTGTAATTTTACATGATTGAGAGTGTAACACCCCAAGATTTCCTAGTGTGTTATTTCTTCAAAATAATTCAATAACTTTAACTACACGCAACACCGAGTTAAAGCGCACCATGACTTACCAAACTAGCCGTTATGAAGAGTAATACCTACTTTTTGAAATTTTATAAATTCAATATCTCAAAATGGACTTCATTTTTGGATTCAGAATATCAAAATTATCCTAGGGTGAAATTTTGGTACTTTTCGGATAACTTTAATATTTTGATGAATAGTGAAAATTACTAAATTTAAATTAAAAAAAACTTTTTTAATCAAAATAATTAATTATAAATTTCAGTTGTTTTAAAGTATAATTAGAATATATTTCTACCATTTTATCCAATGGTGTTCATTAGAATTAATTTCACTTTGAAATTGGACCTAAACAATTGTCAATTTTTTGATATATATTGTTTCTTAAAAACACGCTATTTGTTGTGACATCGTGAATTAATTATAAAATTAATTAATGCAACTTATATGTTTGTAATTTTTTATAATAGACATCATTTTTGAATTCGGAATATCAATTATATCTTAGGGTGAAATTTTGGCATTATTCTGAAAAACTTCAATTTTTGATGAATAGTGAAACTACTAAGTGGTAGTTAAAAAAAACTGAATTTTTCATAAAACATAATTTTACCACTTCTGTGAATGGAATTTAAAAAATCCAAGAGACACGGTTAACATAAAGAAGTAAAACGTGGTTCAATGAGATGAAAATAATTTTTAGTGAATAGTAACTTTTTACTTTTATTTACCACGGTTAAAAGTAAATAGGGTAATTAAGGGTAAAAATGATATTAATATCACCCTAACTCATGTCCTAATTCTATTTGACAAGTGTATATCGACCAAAAACAACCTTAGGAATAAAATATTATCATTTAGGTCCACTTGGATTAGATTAGGACATTTATTATTATTAAATTCAAAGAAGAGTTAAAAGAGTTAAAATCAAAGTTTATTTACTTAATCATTTTTAATATATGGTTATACATAAGATAAATTCGATTGTAAATGTTCAATAGAAATCTAAAAATATTTCCTACATAATTATTGTTTATTTATAATTTTTAGACTTTAAATTATTTAAATTATTTATGACACAATGATGATGCAGTAATAACCATAATAGTGACAAATTAAAATAATTGATATTATAAATACCCAAATAAATATAATTTGAGACTTTTTATGAATTAAACTAATTTTATAAGTTAATATGACATGTTAGGAATGATTTAATTAAATATGTTCCAAGTAATCATTCTGTTATGAGTTTCACAAAAATCAACTATTGAATAGTGTCAAAATTGACATAAAAGAGTTTTTAAAAAAAATATTATATTATAAATTGATATTAAATTTCTAAAAATATAAGGTTCGGCCAAGAGACTTATATCATGATATGTGTATCATTAATGGACCAAATGGGTGTCGTTTGGATGTATATAGTATGTTTATTAACTATATAAAATAAAAATACAAAGTGACATGGTAAATGCCAAACTAATTAACTAAGAGTTAAAACTAGATGATAAGGTTAATATAGTAACCCAAACCTGTCTAAATTCTATTGGTTGAATGGTTTTATACCCATCCCTAACTTAAAATTTAAATAATCAACTTTGGAGCCATTAGAAACCGAATATTTCTAGCTTTTCCAAAGGTGCCCCGCAGCCCTCTTATAAAATGGCCCTCCTCCTTCTCATTTCTTCACACCTTGAAAGCCTATTTGTTCGGCCAAACTCTGCCAAAATACTCTCCCAACATCCCTCACTACAACCTGGAGGCCTTATTTTGATCATAAAGCCATCCTAAGGATCCCTTTTGTTCAAATCAAAAGGAAAAACCCGAAGAAGAGGTAATGATTTCACCACCCTTTTCCAAGTTCCTTTCTTCTTCCACTTCTTTTTCCTTTGTTGTTACCATTATAAAATAATAACTCCAGTATCATATATATACTGTGATGTTATTATAAATATGGTACAACCATATTCAGTATTCTATCCCCCTTTGAATAACATGTCACCATACGTGCATACGTACGGCTTACCGTCTCCACGTCGTGGTGTAATTGTTATTCAATATATTATTATTTGTATGGGTATAATAATGATGTGTAACTCATGTAAATAATAAATATAACATGTTAATGATTCTATATATACGATATACCATCCATTTATATATTATTTTAATATCAAAAGAATGATATTGTCGCTCGTGCGTACGTACGGACTACCGTCACCACGAACGCGATGAGATTCATTCTCCATCGTATCCATTCAAGTATAATTATCATTTGATGATTTAAAAATTATTTTTAAGGACTTGATATCATTCTGGATATTAATAATATACAACCTATCCATTACAAACATGGCTTACGTAACAAACCATATAAAAGAAAACGAGTAAGTTAACACTAGAAACAACGATAATACTAAGATATTATTAAAAAAGCAATGTTAAAAGATCATATATGATATCATATGAATGCATATGATTCTTGTATAATTTAATAAAAATTATTTCACCATTATACAGGAGGTTAACCTACCCTAACCAAGGAAAAGTACAAGGTAAGGGTTATTTCACAATCTCTTCATTATCAGAGGTTGATTATACGTAATAATCTACTGGGATCTCTTTATCATCCACATCCATGTTTCTTAAAAATGTATTTCAATTTTTTTTTACTATTTACAATAATATGGGATAAAGTCATTTATACCCTTATTTGACTTTTTATAAGAGGTTTATAAAGGAATCTTTCCATTGTTTTCCAAACAAGGTGCTTTTTAACCGTTTCGACAAAATTAAGGTAAGAATGTTTTTTAAATTATACGGCGAGTGCGGCTATTTTCCACCATTATAAAATCGTCGAAGCTTCCCTTACAAGATTATAAGAATATTTTCAAAGAAAATGATTTATTTTATAAATATATGACTCTTAAATGATTTCAAATATAGAAAGATATATTTCACTAAAAAGAGTTTTGATTTCATCTATGTCAACATCCTTTGATGGATTTTATGCTTATTTGAAGTTGATTTGTTATGATACAAAACATCTATATTTTATTGAAGGTTCTATGATATGTTTGACTGTGGATGTGCTATTTTTATACCATTCATAGATTATGGTTAATGTATTGACATTTCATATGCTAGTTTTAATACGAATGTTTATGTTATGTTTAATCCTTTTCATATGGGAATGCATTGGACTTAATTTGTGACGGGTGGAGCCCGCTATAGCTCCTCGATGCATCGGTAGGTCTCATGAGACAAACTAGTGTCTTGGAACAAGGCCTTGACAAAATCTTATTTTTAGTCTTGGAACGAGGCCTTGGCTATGTGGCTATGATAGTCTGGCATTATGCATTCCATCATTATGAAAGTGGTTATTGATATTGCATGTGATTATTCAATTAGTAGAATATCTATGTGAATAATTAAATGGAATTATTTCATTTTACTTTTTCCATTTTATGTTGAAGTACAAGTTTAAAAGGCTTTTTTTTAGTTTCCTTAAATTTTTATGCTTATTTTTGAATGTTTCTCCTATATTGTTATCATTACTGGGCATTTGAGCTCACCCCTTTTCTATGTTTTATTTTTCCCAGGATGTGAAGAAGTAAGTTATGAATGACCTGCAGGGATAGTATGTGGGGATATGAGTGTGGAATATGGAGACTATGTTGTTGTTTTAGTTTTCATTTTATGATGTAATGTAAACCTTATGAATATATCAAGTGTTTCTAAGGCTACTAAACCAATCTGTCTTTCGAGATTTGATCCTTCTTGTGATCATGCCAATGTTATGTGATAATGCACCGACTCTAGGTAACTGGGGTCGGGGTGTTACTGTTGGTACCAAAGAAGTTTAGTACAAACCTTGGAAGGTAGATTTAGATAAATTCTTATTAGAGCACATAGACCTAAGATGGTCCTTGAGGATTAGTATGGAAGAACTTCCTAGAATTTTGGTGTTGTAGAGATTTTGTGAGTTTTCCAAATAATACATCCCTGTCTGGATATGAGCTGGTAGAGGCGGCACTGGCACAAATGTACCTAGGGGTAAAACCCGAAAACACCATTGTGAGCTAGACTCAAACGGGAACTGGTGCATGACAACGGGCCTTGCTGCACTCTTTGTTACGACACTCCCAGGGGATATGCTTAGGATAATACTCATTTTCTTTACAGACCATTATTAAGGGCTTATGAGTATATACTTCCTCAAAGGAGATATTTTTATTATTATGGATTATATCCATAAACTATTTAATTTATGTTATGTGTTTTACAAGTTTGGGATTATGTATTGTTATTCCTAAACTAATCTAGTGTATGCCATTGTTTAGAAATGGCGCCTAGTAGAAGAAATGATAACTCCAGCAATGCACTTGATCCAAAGAGAAAGAAGGATCATATCATTCATGGTCTTAAGCCATAATTTATAAGAGAAATAGTCTCCCATGTATTATCATCATATGAAGAAATAATATCATGTGTTGATAAGATAAGTAAAGAGTTTACTGAGTCCTATGGATTTGAAGGGAAGCAAGAGAAGAAAAGGATGGAAGAGAGAAAGATGGATAAAGGGAAGAGGGAAAAGAAGAATTTTCCCATATGTGATAACTGTGGGAAGAAACACCCTAGAACTTGCCTGAATGGAATGGAAGTTTGTTATAAGTGTGGAGGAAAAGGGCACAATGTACGTGACTGCAAGGGTAAGAAAATGGTTTCAAATGTACAATGCTTCATTTGCAAGGAGTTTGGACACTACGCGAACCTATGTCCCAGTCAGCAGACTATGCCACAAATGATGCGATTGGATAATAATCAAGTTATGATACTACCACAGATGAAGAGGAATGATTAGAGTTCTTATGTTGATTATGTCAATTGAGTTTTGTATCAACAATGTACTTGTTATAATAATTATGGAGTATATAAGGATTGTAATGCAGTACTATTTCATTAAGCAATTGATATTGTGTGGAAAAAATAAGAGTGACTCAATGGCAGGATAAATTTTTGTAAAATATATGGTTGAGAGAATGATAAACCATAATATAGTTATGATACCGAGGTAGTTATTTTGGAATAATACATGATTAATATGGATAAATTATATTGGATATTCTTGACTACCTTGAAACTGATTAATGATTTGTATATTCCATCATTTTTTGGGTTTAAAACAATTTTGGATTGAAGGATTATATTTATTATTCTTTAAGGAATAAGGGAAAATGAATGTAATCAATAAGGTTTTATGGTAATTCCGGATGTTGCAGTGTTTTAAAAGAATACATGATGAAAGTGTTCATATGTTATTACGCAGAAAAAATGATCTTTATAGTTTTTAACTTCCTTATAAATTTTGTACTGAAGTATTTTGGATAGTTCTAGTTTGGATTATTTTGGATTTCCATAAAAGGACAACCTGGAGGTCGGGCGGCAACCTGTTGTGCCTGGCAAGGCCGCGAGACATGAACCCACAACTGAAGGGCGACAAGGGTGTATCACCTACCACTGACCCACATGTTGTCCTGGATTGAATAATGTCATTTTTTAATGGTTCTTCTAGATGAATTATAAATTCATTTTTTTAACCCTATACGAATAGGATAAATAGAATATTATTTTTATGTTATATTATCTTTTAGAGTGAAAGATGAGTCTGTGGTAGAAATTAGATAAAGGATGGAACTCTACTTGTCAAGAATATATTTTTTCTTCTTCTATTATTCTATGAAGAAATTAATTCTTATACTTTATATAAGTAATCCTAAAACCAAAATTGTATTATCCTAATACCGTATGTTTTGTTGAACTGATGGTATTTCAAATCATCATAGATTGATGAATTTAAGGACCTCAATATTAAACTTGTTTGTGATTGATGACCTCAATCACTACCTATAAATATTTACCTTTTTCCACTAATTATATGTCTCTAATTTCCACCAATGATCTCCTAATCGAGATCATAATTTGGTGGTGACCCTTTCATTTCTCTTTTCCTCATATTAAGACTAAATTTTAGTAACCTAATTTCCGTTGTGGGTTATCCCACAAAGATATTTTTTATTTTCAACCATTAATTTTTGAAGAACAAATTCAAATTGAGAGGACTCAATTTATTGAAGGAGGGGAGAATGTAACACCCCAAGATTTTATATTTTGTTATTTCTTCAAAATAATTCAATAACTTGCACTACACGTAACACCAAGTTAAAGCGCACCATGACTTACCAAACTAGCCGTTATGAATATTAATACCTAATGTTTAAAATTTTATAAATTCTATCTCTCAAAATGGACATCATTTTTGGATTCAGAATATCAAAATTAGCCTAGGGTGAAATTTTGGTACTTTTCAGATGACTTTAATATTTTGATGAATAGTGAAAATTACTAAATTTTAATTAAAAACAACTTTTTATTCAAAATAATTAATTATGAATTTAAGTGGTTTTAAAGTATAATTAGAATATATTTTTACCATTTTATCCAATGGTGTTCATTAGAATTAATTTCACTTTGAAATTGGACCTAAACAATTGTCAATCTTTTGATATATATTATTTCTTAAAAACACGCTATTTGTTGTGACAGCCGGAATTAATTATAAAATTAATTAATGCAACTTATATGTTTGGAATTTTTTAAAATCGACATCATTTTTGAATTCGGAAAATCAATTATATCTTAGGGTGAAATTTTGGCATTGTTCTGGAAAACATCAATTTTTGATGAATAGCGAAACTACTAAGTGGTAGTTAAAAAAACTAAATTATTCATAAAACATAATTTTACCGCTTCTGTGAATGGAATTTAGAAAATCAAGGAGACACAGTTAATATCACGAAGTAAAATTTGGTTCAATGAGATGAAAATAATTTTTGGTGAATAGTAACTTTTTACTTTTATTTACCACGGTTAAAAGTAAATAGGGTAATTAAGGGTACAAATGATATTAATATTACCCTAACACATGTCCTAATTCTATTTTACAAGTGAATCTCGACCAAAAACAACCTTAGGAATAAAATATTATCATTTAGGCCCACTTGGATTCGATTAGGACATTTATTATTATTTAATTCCAAGAATAGTTAAAAGAGTTAAAATCAATGTTTATTAAATTAAACATTTTTAATATAGGGTTATACCTAAGATAAATTCTATTGTAAATATTCATTATAAAGCTAATAATATTTCTTACATAATTATATTTTATTTATAATTTATAGACTTTAAATAATTTAATATATTTATGACACAATGATGATGCAGTAATTACCATAATAGTGACAAATTAAAATAATTGATATTATAAATACCCAAATAAATATAATTTGAGACTTTTTATGAATTAAACTAATTTTCCAATTTAATATGACATGTTAGGACTTATTTAATTAAATTTTTTCGAAGTAATCATTCTGTTATGAGTTTCACAAAAATCAACTATTGAATAGTGTCAAAATTGACATAAAAGAGTTTTTAAAATAAATATTATATTAGTAATTGATATTAAATTCATAAAAATATAAGGTTCGTCCAAGAGACTTATATCATGATATTTGAATCATTAATGGACCACTTGGGGTCAGTTGGATGTATATAGTAAATTTATTAAGTATATAATAAAAAAAATACAAAGTTACATGGTAAATGTCAAACTAATTAACTAAGAGTTAAAACTAAAGGATACGATTAATATAGTAACCCAAACCGGTCTAAATTCTATTGGTTGAATGGTTTTCGACCTATCCCCACCTTAAAATTTAAATAATAAACTTTGGAGTCATTAGAAACCGAAAATGAATTTATTATAAATTAATATTTCTAGCTTTTCCAAAGGTGCCTCTCACCCCTCTTATAAAACGGCACTCCTCCTTCTCATTTCTTCACACCTTCAAAGTCTTTTGGTTCATCCCAACTCTAACCAAATACTCTCCCAACATCCCTCACTACAACCTAGAGGCATTAGTTTGATCATAAAGCCAACCTATGGAGCACTTTTGAGCAAATCGAAAGGAAGAACCCGAAGAAGAGGTATTGATTTCACCACCCTTTTCCAAGTTCCTTTCTTCTTCCACTTCTTCTTCCTTTGTTGTTACAATTCTAAAATAATAACTCCAGTATAATATATATACTGTGATGTTATTGAAAATATGGTACAACCATATTCAGTATTCTATCCACCCATTGAATAACATCTCACCATATGTGAGTACGTACGGCTTACCGTCTCCACATCGTGGTGTAATTGTTATTCAATATATAATTATTTGGATGGGTATAATAATGATGTGTAACTCATGTAAATAATAAATATAAAATTTTAATGATTCTTTATATATGATATATCATCCATTTATATATTATTTTAATATCAAAATAATGATATTGTCGCTCGTGCGTACGTATGGACTACCGTCACCACGAACGCGATGAGAGTCATTCTCCATCGTATCCATTCAAGTATAATTATCATTTTCTGATTTAAAAATGATTTTTAAGGACTTGATATCATTCTGGATATGAATAATATACAACCTATCCATTACAAACATGGCTTACGTAACAAAACATATAAAAGAAAACGAGTAAGTTAACACCTGAAACAACGATAATACTAAGATATTATTAACAAAGCAATGTTAAAATATCATATATGATATCATATGAATGTATATGATTCTTGTATAAATTAATAACAATTATTTCACCATTATACAGGAGTTTAACCTACCCCAACCATGTAAAATTACACGTTAAGGGTTATTTCACAATCTCTCCATTATCCGAGGTTGTTTATACGTAATAATCTACTGGGATCTCTTTATCATCCACATCCATGTTTCGTAAAAATGTATTTCAAAAAAAATTTACTATTTACACGAATATGGGTTAAAGTCATTTATACCGTTGTTTGACTTTTTATAAGAGGTTTATAAAGGAATCTTTCCGTCGTTTTCCAAACAAGGTGCTTTTTAACCTTTTCGAAAAAATTAATGTAAGAATGTTTTTTTAAACTTATACGGCTAGTGAGGCTATTTTCTGCTGTTATAAAATCATCTAAGCTTCCTTTACAATCTTATAAGAATATTTTCAAAGAAAAAGTTTTATTTTATAAATATATGACTCTTAAATGATTTCAAAAATAGGAAGAGATATTTCTCTAAAAAGAGTTTTGACTTCATCAATGTCAACATCCTTTGATGGATTTTACGCTTATTTGACGATGATTTATTATGATACAAAACTTCTATATTGTGTTGAAGGTTTTGTGATATGTTTTACTGTGGATGTGATATTTTTATACCATTCATACATTATGGTGAAAGTATTGACATTTCGTATTCTAGTTTTAATATGAATGTTTATGTTATGTTTAAACATTTTCATATGGGAATGCATTGGACTTAATATGTGACGGGTGGAGCCCGCTATAGCTCCTTGATGCATCGGTAGGTCTCATGAGACAAACTAGTGTCTTGGAACAAGGCCGTGACAAAATCTTATTTGTAGTCTTGGCATGAGGCCTTGGCTATGTGGTTATGATAGTGTGGAATTATGCATTCCATCATTATGAAAGTGGTTATTGATATTGCATGTGATTATTCTATTAGTAGAATATCCATGTGAATAAGTAAATGGCATTATTTAATTGTACTTTTTCCATTCTATGTTGAAGTTCACGTTTAAAAGGCTTTTTTTTTAGTTGCCTTAAATTTTTATTCTTATTTTTGAAAGTTTCTGCTATATTGTTATCCTTACTAGGCATTTGTGCTTTCCCCTTTTCTATGTTTTATTTTTCCCAGGATGTGAAGAAGTAAGTTATGAATGACCTGCAGGGATAGTATGTGGGGATATGAGTGTGGAATATGGAGACTATGATGTTTTTGTATTTTTCATTTTATGATGTAATGTAAACCTTGTGAATATATCTAATGTTTCCAAGGATAATAAACCAATCGGTCTTTCGAGATTTGATCCTTCTTATGATCAAGACAATGTTATGTAATAATGCACCGACTCTAGGTAGCTGGGGTCGGGGCGTTACAGAGAGTACATTAACCTCTTGTATAATATTTAATTAATTGATATTAAATTATAAAAAAATACATAAATATGATATCATATACGATATTCTAATATTTCGTTTTTAATAATAATTCAGTAGTATCATTGTTTTCAGTGTTAACTAGTTTATTTTCCATTATATGCTTGGTTACATATGCCAGGTTTGTAGGAAGAGGATGTATTTCACTTATATCCAAAATAATATTAAGTTCATAAAAATTATTTTTAATCATAAAATGAAATGTATTCTTGAATGGTTTTATGGGGAATGAATTTCATCGCGTTCGTGGAGACTGTAATCCGTATGTATGCACGAGCGACAATATCATTCTATTGATGGTGAAATAATAGGTAATTTTATGGTATATATAATATACTAAATCATTAACATGTTATATTTATTATTTACATCACTTATAATACATATTATACCCATCCAAATAATGATGTGTTTGAATAACAAACTACACAATGATGTGGAGACGGTATATCGTACGTACGCACGTATGGTGAATTTTCATTCCTAGGATGGATAGAATAATGAATATGGTCATACCATATTTATAATAACATCACAGTACGTATAAGATACTAATGTTATTATTTTGGTATGTTAACAAAAAATAAATAGGAAATGGAAGAAGAAAAGAACTTTGAAAGATGTGGTGAAATTATTTCCTCTTCTTCAGATGTTTCCTTTAGCGTTGATCAACAGTGCTCCATAGGTTTTCTTTCTGATCAAGGTCAGGAATCAACATTGAAGTGAGAGTTTTTGGGAAGATATTTGATTAGGGTTTGGCTGATTCAAATGGCTTTTCAGGTGTGATTGTTTGAGAAGGGTTAGTACCCTTTTATAAGAGACGTGGGGGTCACTTTAGGAAAAGCATGGAATATTATTTTATAATACCTCCATATTCTGTGTATAATGGATCCAAAATGATTTACTTAGAGGATAAGGTGTATATGGGTAAAACAACACTCAACTAGTCGGATTTATATAGGTTTAGGTCACCATATTAACCTTATCTTTTAGATTTAACGCTAAGTCAAATAGTTTAACTTTTACCGTGTATTATTTTATAATTATAATAAATGGCTAATAATATTTCTAAAAAAAGACAACAGAAACCCAAGTGATTCATTTTTAATATATATAACTTTATCTATGTCATTTTTTAGATCCTTATATTTATAGGAGTGTTATATCAACTAATAATAATGTTTTTGTTTTAAAAACTCATTTTTGACAATTTTGACACTATTTAGTAATTTATTTTTGTCAAATTAATAAAAACATTATCACATGGAAAAAAATTTATTTAATCAACCCTAACATGTCATATTAACCTAAAAAATCATGGAATACATTAAAAGTCTAAATTTAGAATTATATTAATAATTATAATATCAATTATTTTAATCATTCAATAATATAGTAATCACTGCATCATCATTGTGTCATAAATAAATTTAATTATTTTAAGTATAAAAATTAAAATTAAAATACCATTATGTAGGAAATAATTTTACCTTTAAAATGAATATTTATAGTCGAATTTATCTTATGTTAAACCGTATGTTAAAAATGGGTTAGTTATTAAACATTAAATTTAATACTTTTAACTCTTCATTAAATAAAATAATAAGAAATATCATAATAAAATCCAAGTGGACCAAAAGGATCAAATTTTATTCCTAAGGTTAATTTTGGTCGAAATTCACTTATCAAATTGAATTATTACATGTCTTAGGGTAATTATAAAATCATTTTTTACCTTTAATTACCCTATTTACTATTAACAATGGTAAATAAAAGTCAAAAGTTTCTATTCACCAAAAAATATTTTCATATTATTGAGCCAAATTTTACTTACTGATTTCATCAGTGTCTCTAAGATTTTTGAAATTCAATTAACAAAAGTGGTAAAATTACATTTTATACAAAGTTTCTAATGTTCCTAGAAGTTGGGTAAAAGACAGTAAATAGTTCAATAAAATTATATATATCTAATATTATTATTATTTGAATCCAATGAATTACATTGAACATATAATGTATTATGTATATTTTTTTTAAAATAATTATTTAAATAAAAAGTCGGTTTTAAACAATAATGCATTGTTTTTCACTATTCCTAAAAAATTGAACGTTTTTTAAAAAATACCAAAAATTTACTCTGAGATAATTTTGGTACTCTGAATCCAAAAATGAAGTCCATTTCGAAAAATAAAATTTATAAAATATTAAAAAGTGGGTATTAAAATTCATAATAGTTAGATTGATTGGCCAAGGTCTGTTAGAACTCGAATTTGCATACAACACAAGCTATTATATTATTCAAAGAGAAGCGTACCATAGACGATTGGGGTGTCACATTTTCCCTAATCCAAATAATTTCATCCCCAAAATTTCTAAAATATTACTATGTAAAAATATTTGGGCGGTTATTCATCATATTTTCCTCAGGTTCCAATGATTCCTTTTCCATCTTATGGTTGCTTCATAGAACATTCACCAGACTAGTCGTCCGGTTTCTCAACACTTATTATCTAGTATCAAGAATTCTAATTGGATCTTCGCAATAAGATCGTTTGGGTTCCAGTTCTATTTCATCAAAGGTGAGTACATGTGTTGGTTCAAGCATGTATTTTCTCAAAAGTGATACATGAAACACATCATAATCATTGGAGATACATGGTGGAATTTCCAAATAATATGATACATCTCTAATTTATTCTAGAATTTCAAAAGTTCTAATGTACCTGGGACTTAATTTTCCCTTCTTACCGAATCGTATAAAACCCTATCATGGAGATACATTCAAGAAAACATAATCTCCTACTTGAAATTCCAAATCATCACTTCGGTTAAAGGCATAGCTCTTTTTCTTACTTTGAGCTTCTTTTATGTGGGTTTGTATAACCATCACATTATCCATTGTTTCCTCAAAAAACTTTGGTCTTACGAGTTTTATTTCACCAACATCAACCCAAAAAGTTGGTGTGTGTCATCTATTTTTGTATAATGCTTCATATAGTGCAATCTAAATACATGAATGGAAGATATTGTTTAAGGAAAATTCTACCATAGGTAAATATTGATCCCATATACCTGGAAAGTCATGTGAGTAAGAAATAAACATGTCCTCGAAGGTTTAAATAGTCTATTCTGATTTTCTATCTGTTTAAGGTAGGTAGGAAGTGCTCAAAAGAAGTTCAATATCCAATGGATTCTGAAGACTTTTCCTAATTTTTGATGAAAAACAGGGATCATGATCAGAAACAATTGATATGGGTACTACAAGAAGTCTCACAACGTCATTAATATATTGTATTACTAATCGTTCAAGTGGAAAATCTTCTATTATATCCATAGATTGTGCTAACATAGTGAGAGGATCAACAATGACCCATATTTCATCATTACTTCTAGGAGTCTTTGATATCCCCAAGGAAAAGTCCCTCGTAATATTATCCCATTTCCAATCAGGTATGGGAGGAGGTTTTATGACTCCTCTAGGATGTTTTCTTCCAGCCTTCACCTATTGAAAAATCATACATCATGACACATAATCAGCAATCTACAAACTCATGTTGTCCAACAAAAACATGTTCCTACATATATCTATACATCTTAGAGCTACTAGGTTGTATAGAGAAATTGGTTCTATAAGCATCATCCAACAATTCCCTTTTTTATATTAGGAATGTTAGGAACACAAATCCTCTTCCCAATTTTCAAAATTCCATCTTTATATATGAAGTCAATAAATCTCCCATCATTCACAGCTTTAATTTTCTTTTGAAACTCATCATCATCAGTATTAGAAATTTTTATCCTTTCTAGTAAATTTGGATTGAAACCATTTTAAAAAGTATTGATGTTTTACCTTCCATGATCATTCCCATACCCATCATTACTAGATCCATGAAAATAGGATCCCATTAAACTCTCATCTTTTTCAAAACACTATAATCCTTTCTTCTTTAATCATTTTCCACCTTATTTTTAATCCCCGGGTGGTTGTGTATAGAGCAATCATAATCATTGAGTAGTTCAAATCATTGTATTTTTCTCATGTTGAGTTCATTCTGAGAGAAAATATACTTCTAACTCTTGTGATTGGTATATATCTCCCATTATTCACTACAGTGATAGTGTCTCCATATCTTCAAATAAAAGTTTATAGCTGCTAACTCAGGATCATGAGTAGGATATTGATGTTCATTAATTTTTAGATGTCGTGATGAATAGGAAATAACCCTATCATTATACATAAGAACACAACCAAGTCTTTCACTAATGCATCACTATAAATAATAAAACCATTATTCCCTGATGGTAGAGTCATGATATGAGAATTGAATAATCTTCTCTTTAGTTCAAAAAAACATTCTTCACACTCTTTATTCCAAACAAATTTAACTCCCTTACGTGTGAGCTTGGTTAATGAGTTTTTCAATAGGAAAAAATCATGAACAAAACACTGATAATAACATGCCAAACCAATAAAACTGTTTACCTCAATTATACTAATCAGTGATGGCCATTCTTGTATATCTATTATCTTAGAAGGATCAACAAAGATTCCATCCTTAGAGACAATTTATCCAAGAAAATACATCTCCTTATACCAGAAATTAAAATTTCTAAACATCCCATATAATTCATTTCTTCAAAGATTCTTTAGAATTGTGTGAATGGGATTTTCATGATCTTCATAGCTAATAGAGTAAATCAAGATATAATAAATAAATTCGACTAAAAATTCATCAAAATATTCCTTGAAAAACATATTCATTAGATCCATGAAAACATAGGGTGTATTAGACAGTCCAAAAACCATTACTGAAAACATGAAATTCCCATACCTAGTTCAAAATGTTGACTTGAGAATGTATTCTTTATTCACACAAAACTTATGAAATCCGGATTTAAGGTCAATCATTAAAAAATATTGAGCTCCATGAATTTGATCGAATAAATAATCAATGTGATTTAAGGGATTCTTTTTCATTATTGTTGTAGCATTGATCTCCATATAGTCAATGCACAACCTCATAGATCCATCATTTTTCAAAACAAAAAGAACAGGGGATCCCCATGAAGAAACACTAGGGAGAATAAATCCTTTATTACTCAATTTCTCTAGTTGTTTATTTAGTTCTACTTATTCCACATTGGCCATTCTATAATGGGTCTTAGATATAGGCCTTGAACCAGGACTTAAATCAATGGAAAACTGAATTTCTCATTCTGGAGGATGTCCAGGTAAATCCTATGGAATGACAACAACATATACTTGTGCAATAGGTACATCCTCTATTTGAACATTCCTTTACTCAACCATAGTTATTTCAATCTATTCCTACCATATATTTGAATTTTTATAGCTACAGGGGGTCGATCTAGATATGAAACATATGGTGACGTATATTCTCTAATGATAAAGTACTATTTATCATCATAAAAAAATTTAACCTCCTCCTTCTTAAAATAAATTTTATCATCATGGTCTAAAATACATTCCCTGATAAAGAATATATCAAATTAAATCATGGTTATGATGATGAGATCAGAAGATAAGGCATGTTTATATGAAGTAATGGGAACTAATTTGCAATACTATGTTGCAATGATACTTCTGTTAGGAGTTTTGAATAAAAACTCCATTGTCAATTAAAATTGGAAATATCAAATTTTCATAGCAAACTGGAACGATATGAAATAATTCGATGATCTAGAATCAAATAAAGAGTTTGATAAATTTCAGGAAAACATTAAATTACCTTCCACCACATCATTCAAAGCTTCATCCTCAGTAGTAGTGATCGCATAATCATGGTATTTATCCCTTGGCCATTTCTGAGGTTTGTTTCCCTGACGCTTGGGACATTCATTTTCTTAATGTCCCATTTCTCTACAATTGTACCATTCAACATTGATATCCTCTTTATTACCCTTGCAATCATGATCTTAGAGGCCTTTTTCACCACACTTGTAACAGACTCCAATTACATTGAGGAATATACTGGGGTGTTTCATTCCACATTTACCGTAGGACAGAAATTCAACTTTTCTCTTCTTCCACTAATTTCAATTTCCAGAGTGTTAAGAATATCTATTCTTCCCTTGCTTTTCTTTATAGTCTTAAGACATAAGAAATTTCATTTTCTCTCTTTATAACTCATGAGACAATATCTTTATTGTTTTAGAAGGATTGTGATACTAATTCTCGATAGAGAAATGGTTCTATATGATAAAAAATATATTAATCTTACTCCTTGGGTTACGTATATAATCTTTTGCATTCCTTTCTAACCTTGTAAAGTTATCCTTGTACATTGCGACATTCTCATCCTCCTTTTAACTTAGACTCAGAAATTATTTCTCCATACCCGCTCGATGGTAATGAGGAAAGTATTTATTTAATAAAATATATCCAAACTCCCTCCATTCCATATTTTATACTTTTTTGTTTTCCTTTATGTTTTGAATTATTTCCCACCACTGATCCGCATCACCCGTGATGCGATAAACTGCCATGAAAACATTTTCCCTCTCTCTACTCCCCAAAGCATGAAATATATCCTCTAAGAACTTATCCATTGTTCTGTTGTAATTGTATTTTTAGACCAATAGATTGTTTGTGGGTTTTTCCTCATGAAGAGATCAAACATTGATCCTCCACGTTGTGGATTTGGGTGCTCCATATAGGTAAGGTTATAATTTATAACTTTAGTGAGTTGTCCCAGTATAGTGAAAAGATGATCTGCACTAGGCACCATTTCTAAATAATGGATTGTGTGCGTTTATATAGTTTCCATTACTTCCACTAGGAGCCATTTCAAAATAATGGAATACACTAGATTAGTTTATAAATCATAATACATTATTTTTAACTTGTAAAACCCTTAACATAAATTGAACATTTTATGGATATAATCCAAAATCATAAAAATATTTTCATTGAGAAGAAATATACTCATAAATCCTTCATAATGGTTTGTGATGAAAATTTTAATTATCCTAAGAATATCCCCCGGTACTGTCTTAACCAAGAGTGGAGCAAGGCTCATTTTCGTGTATCAGGATACTAGGTCAAGCCCAAAACTCCTTTTCGGAGTTTTCACTCCTAGGTAAATCTGTGCTAGAGCAGCATCAACCCTCTCGAATCCAAATAGGGATTTATTTCTTGGAAAATACCAAAAATCTATAAAATACCAAAATTCTAGTATGTTATTCTATACTAATCCTCAAATTCTATCTTAGGGTAATGTTTTTTAATCCGAGTTCTTATAAATCTAGCTTCAAATGATTTTACTAAACTTCCTCCAATACTAACTTTAATTCCTCGACCTATGTTACCCAGAGTCGGTGCATTATTACCCAACATTGGCATGATACAGAGAATCATGTCCCGAAATACTGATTATTTTAGTAGCCTTGGAAGTAGTAGATATATAAATAGGTTTTACATTACACCATGAAATAAAAAATCATTGGGTCCCCATTGAACACTATTATATACCATAGCCTATTCATGTAGGTTAATTGTAATATACTTCTTCGCATCTTGTGAAAAATAAAACATAAGGGGTGAGCATAGATGCTTACTGAGGATAAAAATATAACAGAAACTATTATAAATAAGAACAAAACATTTAAGGAATTGTATAGTACTAAAACACAATACTTTTAAACTTAAACTTCAGTATAAAAGGTAAAATATAAATCAAATAATGAAATTTACTTATTCACATGGATATTCTACTAGTTGCATAATAACATGTAATATTAATAGCCAATTTCATAATGATGGATTGAATAATGTCGGGCATCAAAACCAAATAATCATGTACTCACGCGAAGACTACAAGTAAGATTTTGTCAAGGATTGTGCCAAGACACTAGTTTTTCTCATGAGACCTACCGATGCATTGAGGAGCTATAGCAGGCTCCACCCATCATTTAATTAGTCCAATTCATTACTTATATGAAAATGTTGAAACATTACATAAAAATTCGTATTAAAACTATCATACGAAATGTCAATACTTTATCTATAAACCCTGAATGGTATTAAAATAACACATCCATAGTGAAAAAATCACAAAATTGTCAATACAATATGGATTATTGTAATATAATAAATCAACTTCAAAAAAGTATAAAATCTATCAAAGGATGTTGACATAGATAAATCAAAACAATTTGAGAGAAAATATCATTCAATTTTTAAATCAATTAAAATTCAAATAATTATAAAAGAAATCATTTATTTTTGAAATATTAATTTAAGCTTGTAAGGTAATCTTTTAAGGTATTATAAAGGTTGAAAATAGTCGCACTCTCTATATAAGTTAAAAAATATTCTTTCCTTGATTTGTTGAAATGGTCATAATGTACCATGTTTGAAAAATGAAAGAAAGAATCCTTTCAAAACATTTTTAAAAATTCAGACAATGGTATAAATTAATTTAACCCATAAAATATAATATAGTAATTTTTTTAAATACGTCGTTATGAAACACGGATGTGGAGGATAAAGAGGTCCCACTCGATACTAATGTATAAAAATCCTCAGATAATGATGAGATTGTAGAATTAACCCTTACCCTGTAATTTTCCTTGATCGAGGGTATGTTAACCTCATGTATAGTAGTTAAATATTTTTTACTAAATTATAAAAAAACCACATACATAGATATGATATCATATATGATCTTCTAATATTACTTTGTTAATAAAATTTCAGTATTATCATTGTTTCTGGTGTTAACTAATTAATTTTCCTTATATGATTCGTTATGTAATCCATGTTTATTACGGATAGGATTTATTTTATTCATATATAGATTTATATTAAGTTCTTAAACATTATTTTTAATCATAAACTGAAAATTATTCTTGAATTTTTATGATGGGGAATGAATTTCATCACATTCGTGGAGATGGTAATCCGTACGTATGCACGAGTGGAAATATCATTCTATTGTTGTGGAAATAATATGTAACTGAATGGTATATAATATATACATAATCATTAACATGGTATATTTATTATTTATATTAGTTATACTCATAATTATACCCATACAAATTATTATGTGATTGAATAACAAACTACACCACGATGTTGATACGGTAAGCCATATGTACGCACGCATGGTGACTTGTCATTCATAGGATAGATAAAAT
Source organism: Viscum album (assembly GCA_963277665.1). NCBI lineage: Eukaryota > Viridiplantae > Streptophyta > Magnoliopsida > Santalales > Viscaceae > Viscum > Viscum album. The sequence goes on along the minus strand of OY728131.1, from coordinate 1,528,000,469 downwards.
AATGAATATGGTGTTACAATATTTATAATAATATCACAATATTTATAAGGTAATGGAGTTAATATTTTGGTATGTAAACTACAAAGAAAGCGGAAGTGGAAGAAAAAAAGTACATCGAAAGAAGTGGTGAAATTATGACCTCTTCTCGAGGTTTTTTCTTATGAGTTGATCAAAATGGATCCTTAAGATGGCATTCTGATCAAGGTAAGGAATCTAGGATTATCTGAGGGTGGTTGGGAGGATATTTGTTTAGGGTTTGGTAGAATAAAATGGCATTTGTGGTGTGATTATGAGAGAAGGGGAAGTAACCTTTCATAACAGAGGTGAGGGTCACTTTAGGAAAATATGGAAATATTATTTTATTATATACACATATTCGGTTTATAATGGATCCAAAATGATTTATTTTGATTCAATGGTGGGTCTGGGTTAAAAACCACTTAACCAATAGGTTTTAGAGAGTTTTATGTCACCATATTAACCTTATCTTTTAGATATAACTCATAGTTAAATAGTTTAACATTTACCATGTATTCTAGTATTATTATAAAAAATGGTTAATAAACTTACTAAAAAAAGAAATGTGAACCCCAAGTGGTTCTGTTACAACCTATGATTTTATGAGAATTAATCTTTTTAATCTCATTGATTTCTTGTGTTGTATGCTACACCAATGGGAGCTTGCACTACACACATCCCTGACTTGGCTTGATTTACACACAGTCGTGACCTTCATCGATAGCTTGTGTAGTACGCAATACTGGGTTTCACTAAACAACGATTTTTTATTAAAATATTATATAAACTAGTTATTATGAATAGTAATACCCAATTTTTTAAATTTTATAAATTTTAACTTTCAAAATGTACTTCATTTTTTGATTCAGAATATCGAAATTATCCTAGGGTGAATTTTTGGTATTTTTATGAAAATGTTCAATTTTTTGATGAATAGTGAAAACACTGAGTTATTGGTTAAAACCGAATTTTTATTTAAATAAACAATTTTTTATTTAAATTTATTTTAGGTCAAAATAGATACATAATATGTATATATGTTCAATATAATTAATTCAAGTAATTTTATAATATTATAGATACAGAAAAATTTTATAAAACTTTTTACCATCTTTCACCCACCTCCTAAGAGCATTTGCAATTGTACATAAAAAATAATTTTACCACTTCTATGAGTTTAATTTGAGAAATACAAGAAACATAGTAAATATCAAGGAGTAAAATTTGGTTCAATAAGATAAAAATAATTTTTGGTAAATAGTTACTTTTTACTTTTATTTACCACGGTTAAAATTAAATAGGGTAATTAAGGGTAACAATGATATTATTATTACCCTAACACATGTACTAATTATATTGGATAAGTTTAATTCGACCAAAAAGAACCTTAGGAATAAAATATGACCATTTAGGTCCACTTGTATTACAATAGGACACTTATTATTATTTTATTCAAAGAAGAGTTAAAAGAATTAAAATCAATGTTTAATAAGTACAACATTTTTAATATAGGGTTATACATGAAATAATTTCCACTATAAATATTAAATATAAAGATAAAACTATTTCCTAAATAATGTTATTTTATTTATAATTTTAAGACATTAAATAATTTAATATATTTATGACACAATGATGATGTCTTAATTACCTTATTAATGAAATATTAACATAATTGATATTGTAAATACACAAATAAATGTAATTTGACACTTTTTATGAATTAAAATAATTTTATAGGTTAATAGGACATGTTAGTATTGATTTAATTATCTTTTTTATAACTAATCTTGCTGTTATAATATTTACAAAAATCAATTACCAAATTGTGTCAAAATTGACATAAAATAGTTTTTAAAATAAATATTATATTATTAATTGTTATTTTTTTCGAAAAATTGAAGGTTTGGAAAAATGACTTATATAATGTTATATATATTAAAAATTAACCACTTGGGGTTATTTTGGATTTTTATAGTAAGTTTATTAACCATATAGTTTAAGAAAACAAGAAGACACGGTAAAAGATAAATTATTTAACTTAGACTTAAATCTAAATGATAAGGTTAAAATAGTAACCTAAACTTGTCTAAAAACTTTTGGATGAGAGTATTTCAACCCATCCCCACTTGAGATTCGAAATAAATCAAATTTGAGCTATTATAAACTGAATATAACTTTATTATAAAATAATATTTATGTTTCTTCTAAGGTGCCCCTCTCCTCCCTAATAAAAGGGCACCTCCTCCCTCTCTTATTTACAAAATTATGAACCTTCAATCTCGTCAATACCCTTCCCATTTACCTTCTCAACATACCTAGAAACATAATAGAGGTTATGGTTTTTTTAAATTCTATCTTTAGTTCCCTAAGAGGAGGTTTAGAAGAGGCGTATCAAAGAAGAGGTAATAACCTTTACCAATTCTTTCAAATTCATTTATTCTTCTACTTATTCATCTATTGTTATTTCATAATTAATTAATAAAATCAGTTTCACTCATATACTGATATGTTATTATAAATATGAAACAACCCTATTTCACTTTCTATCCATCCTATGAAAAACAAAATCACCACGCGTGCGTACGTACGAAATACCGTCTCCACGCTGTGGTGTAATCTATTTTTCCAACACCACCTTACATGGATGGTATAAGGGTATAAATAATAACTATATATGGTTATTATGACATGATACTAAATCTGAGATATTATATCATTAAATTCAATACAATAACAAAAACATGGGAATGATATCATCGCTCGTGCGTACATACGGCCTACCGTCTCCATGATGTGATGCAACTCATTCTACATGATCTTAATTGTATAATGATTACATAAATGAATTTAATGAATAAATATGATATATTTTATACTAATACCATTCTTTAAATGATGTATCTATAACCTAAAAAAGAATAATAAGAATTTATTCGACAAAACACGCATAAGAACATAAAGCAATGAACACCTAAATAACAAGTAGCAATGAAAAATTACTAATAAGAAGATATGAATATGACCCTATATGATATCATTAAAATGAATATGATTCTTTAACAAGTCAATGAAATTATTCAAATCATTGTATAGGAGGTTTGGATGTGTACGAATCATATCGGACCTAAGGTAATGGAAAATCTCGCAATCTCATTTTTATCCGAGATTGTTTATACTTTAGAATTTACTAGGAAATATTTATCATCCACATTCATGTTTCCTCATTATGTAATATTATTTATATCCTACTATAATTGATTAATTCTAATTTTATCTCGTTTATGAATTTTTATTAAAAGATATGAAAGAAATCTTATGTCATTTTTAGTACGAGGTACTTTTTGACTTTTCCGGAAAAAGTACGAGAAAAATGTTTTCATAACTTATACGGCATAAATGGATTTTTATGATTTCATAGAACATTATTTCCATGAAACTTCCTTTACAAGTTTTGAAGTTTATTTTTAATCAACTTCTTTTAGATTAAAATTGTATGACATGTTATGAACGAAAAAATGTTTTTGATGTAGAAATGATATTTTCCTCAAGAATTCATTTTAATTGTTTTATCACAACTATTTTCCATCTAAGATGACATTATTTAACATGTTTAAATTTCAAGTATAATATCCTTTTTACTTACAAGGTGTGATTTTTCTTATGATGAAATGATATCCATTTGTTTTATATGGATTATGTGATGATGGGATGATATTTATGAAAACCATTTTATTATTTGGGTTATGATGAATGTTTCATGTTTATTTTGCGGAAAAAGTATAAATGATTTCATTATGAGATGGTTGGAACCTATATCTCCTTAAAATGCATTGGGTAAAGATTTATATAACATGAGATAGACATGGTTGGAATGGTATGTTAATCTGGTTCAGTGATACAGGACTAGAATGAGGAGTGAACTCGATTCAGTAAGGGACTTTGTCCACTAAGATGGTCTTAGCAGCAATGCCTTTGATACTATGGAAATCATATCATGTGGTTAATGGTTTTCCACAATTACATGTTTTATTCCCAAGCTATTTTATCATGATTAACGTTCTATTATGATCTATGCCTTACGTACTACCATGTTTAATGTCATTGCTCAATATTTTGATGTTTAGACTTTATGTTCATGTTTTTAAGTTAATATGTATGTGGGTTGTTTTATTTTATCCATGATTACCCTTACTAAAAATTTAAGCTCACACTTTTTATGTTTTTCCCAGGATATAAAGAAAGGTTGTATGAAAGAAAACCAAAGAGGAAATTCTTTATTGAAGATGTTGTTGATCTTTCACCATGATTAGAAGATTATATTCCGAGTTTCCAAAGACACTAAACTATTACTGTCCTTTAGTGTCTGTTTTTGTTAAGTATTAGGTATTCCTAAAATGTAATTCAATGTCAATGTACGTCAAGTTTGGGGTCTCTATAGTTGGTATCAGAGGAATGGTTTAGTTAACCTTTGGAAACTAGGATGTGAAAACTTTAGTGAAATCCCTAGAGATATTTCTATGGTATGTCTAGGGATGTCCCTAAGGATAAGTATATGTATATGTTATAGACCTAGAATTACGGTAATGATCCTATAATTAATCCTAAGTGGATATATATTGAAGGTAATCCCACTTTATTATGTTTTTTCCTAACATGATTTTTTCCTCTCACACTATTTTTTTGGTTTTAGAAAATGGATGGAAACTAAAGAATCATGTTAATGGAGTATATGATGGACAATGGAGTGACATTCATCATCAGAAACCAAATGAAATGGGATTTGGATGTCCAAACATTGTTATTCTGCCTAATCAGCAATCATATAATATGATCATATAATCTCAACTTTGATAAGTATCTCGACTCAGCTAATAAGAGAATGATGGAGTTTCATGATGATCATATAGGAAAAAAAGTTCAATTCCCCTCATGTAAATCATGTGGGAAGAGGCATCAGGGAGAATGTTTCAATAGAACTGGAAGAAGCATTGGGTGTGGAAAATAAGGACACAAAGCCAGTAATTGCAAAGGAAAAGGTTGAGTAAACACCATTGACTTGGATAATGATATTGCTAAGACATCAATAATGGTTGAATGTTTTAAATGTGGAAGGACCGGGCATTATGCAAACCAATTTTCTAAGGGAATGTCTCATGGAGATAATCATTATGGTCATATGGGTAGTATTTATATTGATGATGATGAAGAGACTACAAATGATATGTTATATGAAAGAATTGTTGATGCTCGGTCAACGGGTTAAGAAGGTAGTGGAATGATTTATGATTATCAAGAGTTATGTTGTATAGGTGATGTTACTATGGAATAAAGACACATCTTAGGATTGTTACACTACTTTTTTTCCTAAAGTATATGAAAGTATATGTTTAATGCTACTGGTAACCATAAATGTTTATCCAGATATTTTTGGAAAGTGGATGATATGCGCTTAATGAAGGGATAAAGAGATAAAGAGATGTTTGATAGTATTATTGAGCTCATGACTGATGTAAGGACTATGTGATATCATGGTTTGAATATATAGAAATTTTGGGATTTTGGTATGTTAAAAGAGTTATATTTAGGCATAATTCATGTTTTCACTAAGGTTATATTGTAATTTATCTTTCAAGAGAATACCTGATTAAGGTATTTACATGTTTGGAATGCGACCAACAAGATATATCGTATGATAAATGATGGTATTCACATGTTTTGTTGATGACATTTCTAGTAATCGTTTTCTTTATACTATGAGATTGGACATATGTATTTTGGATAAGACTAATGATTATAATGGATTATGTTGTAAATCAGATTGTATTGTTTAAGGATAGAACGTTTTTTCGATATTATTTCTCAAATGCTATAATAGTGTAGTTTTAGGAAAAGGGACAACCTGCAGGATGAGTGACAACCCGTCACGTCGGACAAGGTTACGGGAATAGAACCCACAAAAAAGTGCAAAATTCCTTTATCACCTACCGTTGGCCTACAAGAAGTCCCTGGTTTGTATAAAATTGTTTTATTTTCTTAAGCGGTATGACAGATGATGTATATGTCCATTTTTGGAACCACATACGATTAATCTCACCATAGATGGACTTATGTATTTAACTTTTGCTAACATTATGTTTGAGACAGATGGAATGACCTATCATTCTATTGCATGATCTTCTAACACTTTTCAAAAGAAAAATTCAACTTCATTTATTTAAGAGGTGAAGTGGATATTGTTCAAGGAATGAGCAACGGTAAGATTGTACCAAAATCAAGTAAATATTTTTTTTAATTCAAAAATTCTTCATCATTTGGGAAATGATCTTGAAAACCAAAAACATTGTCCTATATGGTACCTTAGATCATCAAAAATTTATGTCTTTGTGATTGTTGGCTTTTTCATAGCTATATACTCTACCACTCTCCATCAGAAGTTGATGGTTAGGTTTGTCTTCCATATCCATATTTTCACATATGTTCTCATATGTGGAAACCCAGAGATGAGTAAATTTGGGTAACCAATATATTTCATACTTCACATTTTAAAATTAAGTTTTAGTATTCCTTTTTACGATGTGGGGTTCTATGAAAGAAACTTTCTAGTAGTAAACCATTTATAACCCAGACGAATTACGAGGGAAATATTCATTTTAAGGGGGGTAGAATGTAACAACCTGAGATTTTGTGAGAATTATTCTTTTTAATCTCATTGATGTCTTGATTTATATGCTACACCAAAGGGAGCTTGCACACCACACAGCCCTGACTTGTCTTGTATTACACGCAATCATGACCTTCCTCGACAGCGTGTGTAGGACACAATACCATGTTTCACTAAACAACGATATGTTATTATATATTTATATAAACTAGCCGTAATGAATATTAATACCCATTTCTTGAAATTTTATAAATTTTATCATTCAAAATGGACTTAATTTTCAGATTCAGAATATCGAAATGTGCCTTGGGTGATTTTTTATTATTTTTCTGAAAACATTCAATTTTTTGATAAATAGTGAAAACACTGAGTTATTGATTAAAACTGACTTTTTATTTAAATAATAATTTTTTATTTAAATTTATTTAATGTAAAAATATATATATAATACTAATATAAGTTCAGTGTAATTCATTGGAGTAAGTTTATAATAATATAGATACATAAAAATTTTATTGAACTTTTTACCGTCTTTTACCCACCTCCTAGGAGTATTTGCAATTGTCAAAAAACATAATGTTACCGATTTTATGAGTTGAATTTAAAAAATCTGAGATACACAGTTGAAATCAAGGAGTAAAATGTGGTTGAATAAGATAAAAATAATTTTGGTGAATAGTAACTTTTTACTTTTCTTTACCACGGTTAAAAGTAAATAGTGTAATTAAGGGTAAAAATGGTATTATTATTACACTAACACGTGTCCTAATTCTATTAGATAAGTTTAATTCGACCAAAAATATCCTTAGTAATAAAATATGACCATTTAGGACCACTTGGAGTAGATTAGGACACTTATTATTATTTTATTCAAAGAAGAGTAAAAATAATTATAATCATTCTTTAATAAGTAAAACATTTTTAATATAGGGTTATACATAAGATAAATTCAACTATAAATATTCATTAGAAAGCTAAAAATATTTCATACATAATGGTATTATATTTATAATTTATAGAAATTAGATAATTTAATTTATTTATAACACAATGTCGATGCAGTAATTACCTTATAAATGAAATATTAACATAATTGATATTATAAATATCTAAATAAATGTAATTTGAGACTTTTTATGAATTAAACTAATTTTATAGGTTAACATGAAATGTTATTGTTTATTTTATTAACTTTTTTTTGAACTAATAATGTTGTTATGATTTTCACAATATTCAATTACCAAATAGTGTCAAAGTTGACATCAAATAGTTTTTAAAACAAATATTATATTATTAATTGTTATTTTATTCTTAAAAATATGTGGTTTGAAAAAATGACTTATATAAGGTTATATATATTAATAATGAACCACTTGGAGTTTTTTTGGCTTGTTATAGTATGTTGATAAACCATATAGTGTATGAAAACAAGACGACACGGTAAAAGTTAAATTGTTTAACTTAGAGTTAAATCTAAATGTTAACGTTAAAATAGTATCCTATACATTTTTAAAACAAATTTTCTGAGATTATTTCGACCGATACAGACATTATCTTCTAAATAAATTATTTTGGAGCTATTATAAACCGAATATGACTTTATTATAAAATATTATTTTAAGTTTTTCTTATGGTGCCCCTCTCCTCCCTTATAAAAGGGAACCTCCTCCCTCTCCTCTTTACAAAATTTAGAGCCTTAAATCTTGGCCAACCACTACCCATTTCCCTTATAGAAAACACTATAAACATAATAAAGGTTCTATTTTTCTTCAAATCCCAACTTTAGTGCCCTAAGAGGAGGTTTAGAAGAGGCGCGTTAAAGAAGAGGTCATATCCATTACCAATTATTTCAAATTCATTTCTTCTTCTACTTCTTCTTCATTGTTTGTTTTTTCATAATAAAGTAATAAAACCAGTATCACTAATATACTGATATGTTATTATAAATATGAAACTACTCTATTTCACCTTCTATCCATCCTACAAAAAACAAAATCACCGCGCGTGCGTACGTATGGAATAACTTCTCCACGGTGTGGTGTAATCTGTTTTTCAAAAACCACCTTACATGGATCGGTATAATGGTGTATAGAATAACTATATATAGTTATTATGGAATGATACTAATTCTGATATATTCTATCATTCACTTAAATACAATTCCACAAACATGGGAATGATATCATCGCTCGTGCGTACGTATGGCCTACCGTCTCCATGATGTGATGCGACTCGTTCTACATGATCATAATTAAAAAATGATTATATAAATGAATTTAATGAATAAATATGATATATATTGTACTAATACCGTTCATTAAATGATTTATCTATAACCTAAAAATAATAATAAGAATTTACTCAACAAAACACAAATAAGAACATAAATCAAATGAACACCCGAATAACAAGTAGCAATGAAATATTAATAATAAGAAGACAAGAATATGACCATATATGATATCATAAAAATGAATATGATTCTATAATAAGTCAATGAAATTATTTAAATCATTATACAGGAGTTTCAGATACATACGAAGCATATCAGACCTAAGGTAAGGGATAATCTCACAATCTCGTTTTTATCTGAGATAGTTTATACTCTAGAATTTACTAAGGAATATTTATCATCAATATACTTGTTTCATCAATATGTAATATTAGTTATATCCTCCTACATTTTTTGAAATCCAATTTTACCCATTGCTGAATTTTTAGTAAAATATATGAAAGGAAACTTTTTTTTAGTATGAGGTTCTTTTTGACTTTTCTGGCCAAATTACGAGAAAAATGTTATTTAACTTACTTGGAATGAATGGATTTTTATGATTTCACAGAACATTATTTTTATGAATCTTAATTTACATGTTTTTATGTTTATTTTTAATCAAATTCATTTAGTTTAAAATTGTATGACATGTTAAGAAAGAAAAAATTTTTTTAAAGTGGAAATGATATTTTCCTTAAGAATTCATTTCAACTGTTTTATCAAAACTATTTTCCATCTAAGATTCCATTATTTAGAATGTTTATATTTCAAGTATAATGTATCTATTAATTAAATGGTGTGATTTTTCTTATGATGAAATGATATCCATTTGTTTTATATGGATAATGTGATGATCAGATGATGTTTATGAAACCCATTTTATTCTATGGGTTATGATGAATGTTTTATGTTTATTTTGTTGCACAAGTAAGAATGATTTCATTATGAGATGGGTGGGAATTATATATCCCTATAATGGATTGGGTAATGATTTATATCTCATGAGATGTAAATTGCTGGAACAGTAAGTTAATCTGGTTCAGTGACACGGGACTAGAATGAGCAGTGAACTCGATTCAGTATGGGACTTTGTCCACTAAGATGGCCTTGGCAGCAATGCCTTGGCTACTATAGAAATCATATCATGTTCTTAATGGTTTTCCACAATTACATGTTTTATTCACATGCTATTTTATCCTGATTTATGATAAATTATGATCTATGCCTTATTTACTACCATGTTTAAGGTCTTTGCTCAAGATTTTGATGTTTAAACTTTATGTTCACATTTTTAAGTTCAAATGTATGTGGGTTGTTTTATTTTCTCCATGTTTACCCTTACTGATCATTTAAGCTCACCCTTTTTATGTTTTCTATTCCATAGGATATAAAGAAAGGTTTTAGGTAAGAAAAATAAAGAGGAAGATCTTTATGGGAGATATTGATGATCTTTCACCATGATTAGAAGATTATGTTCCGAATTTTCAAAGACACTAAACTATTACGGTCCTTTGGTGTCTTTTTTGTTATATATTCGGCATTCCGAAAAAGTAATGTAATGTCAATTTACGTCATCTTTGTGGTATCTACAGGTTCACTATAGAAATATATAACGTTATCATTTTCTTTCGCTGATCCTTATATTTTTAGTATTATTATATCTATTAATAATATTGTTTTTTTTAAAACTCATTTATGTAAATTTTGAAATTATTTATTATTTGGTTATTCTGAATGTCCTAAAAAATTTATCACTTTGAAAAAAATTTATTTAATCAACCCTAACATGTCATATTAAACTATAAAAGTCTTTTAATTCCTCAAAAGTCGCAGTCTACACTTATATTATTTTTTATAATATCAATTATATTAATCATTCAATAATATTTTTATTACTACATCATCATTGTGACATAAATAAATTTAATTATTTTATGTCTAATAATTCTAAATAAAACACCATTATTTTCGAAATCTTTTTATCTTTCTAATGATCATTTATAGTAAAATTTATCTCATGAAAAACCCTATATGAAAAATGGTTTAGTTATTATACATTAAATTTAACAATTTTAACTCTTCTTTAAACAGAAAAATAATAAATGTCGTAATCTAATCCATGTGGACCAAAAGGGTCATATTTTATTCCTAAGGATGGTTTTGAACGAAATAAACCAATCCAATAGAATTTTTACATGTTTTAGGGTATTTATAATATCATTTTTACCTTTAATTACCCTATATACTTTTAACCGTGGTAAATAAAAGTCAAAAGTTATTATTCACCAAAAATAATTTTCATCTTATTGAACCAAATTTTACTTACTGATTTCAACCGTGTCTCTATGATTTTTGATATTCAATTCATAGAAGAATTAATATTCCATTTTATGAAATTTGCAAATGCGCCTATAAGGTGGGTAAAAGACGGTAAAAAGTTCAATAAAATTTTATATATAAAATATTATTTTCAAATGAATCCAATTAATTATATTGAACATATATAGGTATTATGTATCTATTTTTAACTAAAATAAATTTAAATTAAATAACTAATTATTTAAATAAAAATTCAGTTTTAAACGACAACACAATGTTTATCACTATTCGTCAAAAATTGAATGTTTTTTAAAAAATACCAAAAATTTACCATAGGATAATTTTGATAATATAAATCAAAAAATGAAGTCCACATTGATAAATACAATTTATATAATTTAAAAATGTGGATATTACTATTCATAATGACAAGTTTGATTGGTCGTGGTGTGTTATAACTCGATGTTGCGTACCACACAAGCAATTGTATTATTCAAAGAGAAGCATACCATGGAATCTTGGGGTGTTAAATTATTAATTACCACAATTATAAGACATTATAATAAATCAGTGGAGTAATATATGAATAAAACATTTTCTATTATTCATAAATTATCATTTCTAACGGATGTTCTCAAAATGTCATGATATGCATATTTTGGGAAAGTAAGTTAATAATCGATATTCATCCAATAAAATTAGGATTTTTCTCTCCTGAAATATTAAAACATTCATCTTAGTATAGTTTTAATAAATTTATTTTTTATATACAATAAATTATTTTCAAGTGTTTCGTTCTTCACACCAATAAAAATTTAATTCATTAAACATTCCTGGATATTACCTTCTAAAAAATTGAACATGGTTTTAATTCATAACATCATCTAGTTCCATATTGCTCCCCCAAATTTTATAATTTATCCATTTTAACATTACTAGTCTTGTATTTTAATTCCTCAATGTTTTCTCTCTAGTTTCAAGAATATTTATGGGGTATTCACTATAACATATACCATGTTTCCATTATTTTTCGTCAATGATGAGCACATGCATTGTTTTATGACTGTATTGCCTTCAAAATTTTAAATGGAAAACATGTTTTACATTAGAGATTCATGGTTGAACATCTTAATGATAATCCACTACAAAAATTATATATATAATTTCAAATTGTCTAATGTACATGGGGTTTAGATTCCATTTATTACAAAACCATATACAACCATTCCATGGAGAGACATTAAAGAATACATGATCCCCAACTATTAATACCAAATGACTCATTTTTTTGTCATTATAACTATTTTGACTTATTTTTGTTTCTGTAATACTATTTTGGATTGTATATTACCTTTTTTAGTGTCTCCTATACATGTTTGTTTCATATAATTTTCCTTTTACCAACTTCATCCCAAAATATTGGAGCATGACGTCTCTTTCTATATAATGTTTCATACTATGCTATTTGAATACATGAATGGAAACTAATATGATAGAAAAATTATAAAAATGTAAAATATTGATCTACAAAGTCGTAAGAGTAATGTAAACATAATCTATACATGTCGAATAATGTTTTAATAGTACTTTTGGACTATTCATCTGGTTGAGGATGTTAGGAGATGCTCAAATGAAGATAAGTATATTGATCTTTCTAAAGAGTCTTCATCAATTTTTATGTGAAATTGAGGATCATGATCAGATACAATTGAAATTGGTCCATCGCAATGTCTTAAAACCTCATCAATATAGATTCATCAAGGAACTCAAGAGGAAAATTGTCTCTTATAAAGAAGAAATGTGCAGATTTAGTAAGGCAAACAGAAACGAAACACATTTCATCTCTCATTTGATGAGTCTCTGGTATTATTTTAAAGAAGTCCATAATTATTTCATCCCATTTCCACAAGAGAATAGTTAGATGATACCTCTCTCCTCTATGATATTGTCTCTCAACCTTCACCTATCAATAAAACAAGAAACTTGATAAAAAATCCTAAATTTAACATTACATGTTTTTGGCCATAAATTTTCCCTAAAATAAATATATATAATGTTTATTCCAGGTTTTATTGATAAATTCGAACAATAAGCATCATTCAAAATTTTACGTTTTAGTTAAATTATGGATTTAACACATAATTTCTATCTAAAATTTAAAACTCTATATTCACAAATAAAGTCTCCCAAATTCCCATCATTCGACGATTTAATCTTCTTCTAAAAACTATCATAATCTAATTAGGTACTTTTTAATATTTCTAATAAATACTATTTAGAAATCATTTGAAAATGGATTGATATAACCCATTACTTAATAATTCCCATTTCTATATTTACTATATACATGAACATAAGATCCATATTAATCCTCATTTGGGTTATAAATCCATAAATATTTTTTATCAATAAATATTCTACAGTATGTTCCATCCCTAAGTTGTAGTGTGTTGATAAATTACAATCCTTGTGTAATAGGAGCCATCTTCTAGGCCACATGTTCATATATTTCTTTAAAATTATATATTTTAGGATCATATGGTTTGTGTATCTGTCACTTATTTCACCATAGATATATATTTCCCATATCTATAAAAAAATATTACACCTTCAAAATCAAGATCTTGAGTTTTGATGTTCTATTCAGGAGTATTTTTCATTCTTGATGAATAATTAGTAATTCTATCATCTTGAATAAGGACACAATCCAGTCCCATATTTAATGAATCACTGTATAAAACATGACCATCATTTGAAAATGGTTGAGTCAAAATTAGTTCAATTAAAATCATAAATTTAATTCTTCAAAAAAAAATCTTCAAATTCCATTTTCTTTACGAACTTATCACCCTTATGTGAATCTGGTTTCATTAGTTATCTGATCAGGAAAAAATTCTACAAATCATCAAGGGTAACCTTCCAAATTAATGAAACAACATACCTATGCTATGTTAGTTATTTTAAAAAATTATATGAAAAGATTTTTCAATGTTGGATCAATAGATATTACATAATTTGAGGAAATATATAAGTAAAAAGAAAAAAAAATTAATCCAGAATTCAGACTTTCTATATTTCCCATACAACTATTTTACTCTGAGAGTCTCATTAATAATCCCCATGTGATTTTCATAGTCCTCACTATTTTTATAATACATATATATATATATGTGATTAATTAATACCAAAATGAAACTAACAAGATAATAATTGAATAATATATTAATTATATTAATAAAAATGTATGGATAATTAGTTAGTACCAATGGAATTACAATAAAATCATAATTTCTATACCGCATTTGAATGTTGTCTTTAAAATATCTTCCTTATTTACTCACAATTGATGATACATATAATAAATTCCAAACTATGATAAATTATTGTGCGTTATAAAGTTACCTAAATGAGTCATAAATTTGAAGTGGATGAAATGTCTTTTTATCACAATAGCATGGATTTCCTTGTAATCAATGAAAATCCTCATGTATCCATCATTATTTTTAATGAAATAAGATATAATCCCCATGTTTAAACACTAGGGTGAATATAACACTTATCAAATAAATCCTCTAGCTGTTTCCTCAACTCGACTAATTCCTTAGGGGAAATTATATACGGAGTTTTCGATATAGGTATTTCATTTGGTTATTAATAAATATAAAACTCAACATCACACTCTGGTGGATGTCCAAGAATTTTTATTTAAAATAAAACAATGTATTCTAGTAATATGATGTCCTTTGTATTTATTACACATTAATTAATGATTTATTACATAAGAATAAACATAATAAAACCGAGAAGTTTTATAATCCCAGTTTCTTTTGGAAATTATGTACCCTACAAAACAACTTTAAATTTGGGATTAGACATCAACATAATTAAAAAATTATTTAAAAATATCATAATATTTCATCATTCGTAAAACATCATTGGATATCTGAAGGACATACATAGGAAAGGGTGAGATATAAAGCCCAATAAGGGAATAGTAAAATTATAACTAGAATAAATTATTACATGTTTGTCAATAGTCATTTTAATGGGACATAAAAGGATGGAGAGTCGTAAACATGAACAATGTGTCCTGATTTATGATGATAATATAAAGGCAACATAAAAATGTGGAAGCAACATTAAACATGACAATATAAGCATAATTAAATTTTACTCACAAAGTCATCATAAGATAATGTTTATAGTATTACCTCTCCTTCACCATAAATGGAATATCATGTGGCTAAAAAATTACACAATGAGTCAAATAACTATTTTGGGAAACCAATCATAATCATATATTGTACATGTACAAGTGTGCCACATAATCATACTACATGAGAAAATATTTCCTCACATTGAACAACTTTATTAACTATTATGAGTTAAATGAATATATGTACCTAATTAATTAATTATAGGTGCAACTAGGTGAGTACTATAGGGTATATATAGATACAGTTATACACATCCCATATGTTGGGTATAGAATGTCATAATGACATTTCGGCAGTGTAAATATAGTACACAAAGATTCCTAAAATGGTTCATTGAGAAAGAATGGTTTTTATAATAAAATGGAATAAAAATGTGAACATAATGGATTTTAGAGAACATATTACAACATAAATATTTAGGAATTAGTAGGTATTATATAGTGATAGTTCCTAAATAAAAACATTGCAAGGAAATATTGAAGGATAATTTCAACAGTGTAACAGGGGTACATAATGAATCATTGGTGGGTATAATGATGGTTAAATGTGTCACTAATCCATTTTACATCATAAGGGAATTAATAATAGTCATTAATATCATACCCCATTAATATAAATTTGAATATTAATTTCATTACTTAAATAATCTTATTGAATAAAGAATAGAAATATAAGATCCCTTACAAAATATTTACGTATTAATGACATTGGTATATGATGTAATGAGATTGGATAAAATATATCTCAAATTTAAGATATTAATACTAAATTAAGGGTAAAAATGGTATTATTATTACCCTAAAACATGTCCTAATTCTATTGGATAAGTTTAATTCGACCAAAAATAACCTTAGGAATAAAATATGACCATTTAGGTCCACTTGGATTATAATAGGACACTTATTATTATTTTATTCAAAGAAGAGTTAAAATAATTAAAATCAATATTTAATAAGTAAAACATTTTTAATATAGGGTTATACATAAGTTAAATTCAACTATAAATATTAATTAGAAAGCTCAAATGATTTACTACATAATGGTATTTTATTTATAATTTATAGAAATAAAATAATTTATTTTATTTATAACACAATGATGTAGTAATTACCTTATTAATGAAATATTAACATAATTGATATTATAAATACCCAAATAAATGTAATTTCCGACTTTTTATGAATGAAATTAATTTTATAGGTTAACACGACATGTTATTATTGATTGAATTAACTTTATTTTGAACTAAAAATGTTGTTATGATTTTCCCAAAAATCAATTACCAAATAGTTTCAAAATTGACATAAAATAGTTTTTAAAATAAATATTATATTATTAAATGTTATTTTATTCTAAAAAATATATGGTTCTGAAAAATGACTTAGATAAGGTTATATTTATTAATAATGAACCACTTGGGGTTCATTTGGCTTTTTATAGTAAGTTTATTATCCATATAGTGTACGAAAACAATGAGACACAATAAAAGTTAAATTGTTTAACTTAGAGTTAAATCTAAATGTTAATGTTAAAATAGTATCTTATGCATGTCTAAAAAATATTGGTTTAGAGGATTTAGACCCATCCACACTTTAGATTCTAAATAAATCAATTTTAGCTATTATAAACTGAATATGAATTTATTATAAAAAATTATTTTAAGTTTTTCCTATGGTTCCCCTCTCCTCCCTTATAAAAGGGCACCACCTCCCTATCATCTTTACACAATTTTGAGCCTTCAATATTGACAAAAATCTACCCATTTCTCATCTCAACATAACTAGAAACATAATAGAGGTTCTATTCTTCTTCAAATACCAACTTTGTTGCCCTAATAGGAGGTTTAGAAGAGGCGCGTTAAAGAAGAGGTCATATCCATTACCAATTCTTTCAGTTTCATTTCTTCTTATACTTCTTCTTTGTTTGTTTTTTCATAATAAAGTAATAACATCAGTATCACTAATAAACTGATATGTTATTATAAATATGAAAGAAATCTATTTCACCATATATCCATCCAAAAAAAAAACAAAATCATCGTGTGTGCGTACGTATGGAATAACTTCTCCACGCTGTTGTGTAATCTATTTTTCCAACACCAACTTACATGGATGGGTATAATGGTGTATAAAATAATTACATATGATTATTATAACATGATACGAATTATGATATATTCTATCATTCACTTCAATACAATTCCATAAACATAGGAATGATATCATCGCTTGTGCGTACGTACTGCCTACCGTCTCCATGATGTGATGTGACTCGTTCTACATGATCTTTATTAAATAATGATTATATAAATGAATTGAATGAATAAATATGATATATATTATACTAATACCATTCATTATATGATTTATCTATAACCTAAAAAGAATAATAATAATTAATTCGACAAAACACACATAAGAACATAAATCAATGAACACCCGAATAACAAGTAGAAATGAAATATTACTAATAAGAATATAAGAATATGACCATATATGAAAAAATAAAAATGGATATGATTCTATAATAAGTCAATGAAATTATTTGAATCATTATACAGGAGGATTGGATACATAGGAATCATATCATACCTAAGGTAAGGGAAAATCTTGCAATCTCATTTTTATCCGAGATTGTTTATACTTTGGAATTTACTATGGAATATTTATCATCCACATACATGTTCCCTCAATATGTAATATTATTTATATCCTCCTAGATCTATTTATATACAATTTTACCCATTGGTGAATCCTTAGTAAAATATATGAAAGTAATCTTTTGTCATTTTTAGTACAAGGTACTTTTTGACTTTTCCAGCCAAATTATGAGAAAAATGTTTTTTTAACTTATACGGAATGAATGGATTTTTATGATTTCATAGAAAATTATTTTTATGAAGATTAATTTAAAAATTTTAAGTTTATTTTTAATCAACTTATTTTAGTATAAAATTATATGACATGTTAATAAAGGAAAAATGATTTTGAAGTAGAAAGTATATTTTCCTCAAAAATTCATTACAACTGTTTTATCAAAACCATTTTCAATCTAAGATGACATTATTTAGAATGATTATATTTAAAGTATAATGTCTCTATTAAATACATGGTGTGATTTTTCTTAGGATGAAATGATATCCATTTGTTTTATATGGATTATGTGATGATGGTATGATGCTTACGAAACCCATTTTATTCTTTGGGTTATGATGAATGTTTTATGTTTATTTTGTGGAACAAGTAAAAATGATTTCATTATGAGATGGTTGGGACCTATATATCCTTCCAATAGATTGGGTAATGATTTAAATCTCATGAGATATACATGGCTAGAATGGTAAGTTAATCTGGTTCAATGACACAGGACTGGAATGAGGACTGAACTCGATTCAGTATGCGACTTTATCCACTAAGATGGTCTTGGCTGCAATGTCTTGACTACTATAGAAATCATATCATGTGATTAATGGTTTTCCACAATTACTTGTTTTATTACCATACAATTTTATCCTGATTGGTGTCCCATTATGATCTATGCCTTACTTACTACTAGGTTTAATGTCATTGCTCAAGATTTTGATGTTTAAACATTATGTTCTTGTTTTTAAGTTCAAATGTATGTGGGTTGTTTTATTTTTTCCTTATTTACCATTACAGAGAATTTGAGCTCACCCTTTTTATGTTTTATATTTCATAGGATATAAAGAAAAGTTTTAGTTAATAAAACCAAAGAGGAAGATCTTTATGGGATATGTTGATGATCTTTCACCATGATTAGAAGATTATGTTCCGAATTTCCAAAGACACTAAACTATTACAATCCTTTGGTTTCTGTTTTTGTTATATATTATGTATTCCGCAAAAGTAATGTAATGTCAATGTATATCATGTTTGGGGTCTCTACAGGTTCACTATATAAATATCTAAAGTTGTCTTTTCCTTTCACTGATCCATATAAATTTAGGATTATTATATCAATTAATAATATAGTTTTTTTTTAAAAACTCATTTATGTAAATTTTGAAATTATTTATTATTTGGTTTTTTTGAAAGTCATAACAAATTTATCACTTTGAAAAAAAATTATTTAATCAACCATAACATGTTAAATTAAACTATAAAATTATTTTAATACCTCAAAAGTATCAGTCTAAGCTTATATTAATATTTATAATATCAATTATTTTAATCTTTCAATAATAATGTTATTACTGCATCGTCATTGTGGCATAAATAAATGTAATTATTTTTATGTCTAATAATTATAAATAAAACACCATTATTTTTGAAATCTTTTTAGATTTCTAATGAATATTTATAGTCGAATTTATCTTATGTGAAAACCTATATGAAAAAAGGTTTAGTTATTAAACGTTGGATTTAACAATTTTAACTCTTCTTTAAACAAGACAATAATAAATGTCCTAATATAATCCATGTGGACCAAAAGGGTAATATTTTATTCCCAAGGACGGTTTTTAACGAAATATACTTATCCAATAGAATTTGGATATTTGTTAGGGTATTTATAATATCATTTTTACCTTTAATTACCCTATTTACTTTTAACCGTGGTAAATAAAAGACAAAAGATACTATTCAGCCAAAAATATTTTCATCGTATTGAACCACATTTTACTTACTGATGTCTACCGTGTCTCTAATATTTTCCATATTCCATTCATAGAAGAAGTAATATTCCATTTTATGCAAATTTTAAAATGCGCCTATAATGTGGGAAAAAGAGGGTAAGAAGTTCAATAAAATGTTATATATATAATATTATTATCAAATGACTTCAATTAATTCCACTAAAAATATAAAGGTATTATGTATCTATTTTTACCTAAAATAAATTTAAATAAAATAACTAATTACTTAAATAAAAAGTCTTTTTTAAACAACAACACAATGTTTTTCACTATTCGTCAAAAATTGAATGTTTTTAAAAAAATACCAAGAATTAACCACAAGATAATTTTGATAATATAAATCCAAAAATGAAGTTCATTTTGAGAAATATAATTTATATAATTTAAAAACGTGGGTATTACTATTCATAATGACTAGTTTGATTGGTCGTGGTGTGTTAGAAATCGATGTTGCGTACAACACAAGCAATTATGTTATTCAAAGAGAAGCATACCATGAAATCTCGAGGTGTTAAATTATTAATTACCATAATTATAAGAAATTATAATAAATTATTGGATTACTAGTTGAATACATCGTTTTCTATTATTCATAAATTATTATTTCTAATTGATGTTCTCAAAATGTCATGATATTCATATTTTGAGAAACTAATTTCATAATCGATATTCATCCTATAAAATTAGGATTTTTCACTCATGAAATATTAAAACATTCATCTTAGTATAGTTTTAATAAATTTATTTTTAATATAAAATAAATGATTTTCAAGGACTTCATTCTTCACTCCAATAAAAAGTTAATTCGTTAAACATTCATGGATATTACCTTCTAAAAAATGAACTTAGTTTTAATTCATAACATCATCTAGTTCCACATTACTCCCCCACATTTTATAATTTATCCATTTTACCTTTAATAGTTAGGTTTTATAATTCCTCAATGTTTTCTATCTAGTTTCAAGAATATTTATGTGATCTTCACTATAACATATACCTTGTTTCCATTATTTCGTCAATGATGAGCACATCCATTTGTTTAAGACTGTATTGACTTCAAAATTATATATGGAAAACATGTTTTACCTTAGAGATTCATTGTTGAACATCTAAATGATAATCCATTACAAAAATTATATATATAATTTCAAATTATCTAATGTACATGGTGTTTATTTTCCATTTCTTACCAAACCATATAAAACCATTCCATGGAGATACATTAAAAACTACATAATCTTAAACTATAAATACCAAATGACTCATTTGTTTGTCATTATAAATATTTTGACTTCTTTTAGTTTCATCAATATTATTCTTGATTTTATATTACCTTTTTTAGTGTCTCATCTAGATGTTTGTTTCATATAATTTTCCTTTCACCAACATCATCCCAAAATATTAGAGCATGACATCTCTTTCTATATAATGTTTCATACTTTTCTATTTGAATACATGAATGGACACTAATATGATAGGAAAAAATAAAAATTCTTAAATATTGATCTAACAATTCATAAGAGTCATGTGATCATAATCTATAGATGTCGTATAATGTTTTAATAGTACTTTTAGACTATTCATATGTTTGAGGATGGTAGGAGATTCTCAAATGAAGCTAAGTATAATGATCCTTCTAAATAGTCTTCATCAATTTTGATGTGAAATCGAGTATCATGATCAGATAAAATTGAAATTGGTCCATCGCAATGTCTTAAAACTTCATCAATATATATTCATCAAGGAACTCAAGAGGTAAATTATCTCTTATAAAGAAGAAATGTGCAGATTTAGTAAGGCGAACACCAACGAAACATATTACATCTATCATTTTAAGAGTCTCTGGTATTATTGTAAAGAATACCGTAATTATTTCATCCCATTTCCACATGATAATAGGTAGAGGCTACCTATCTCATCTATGATATTGTCTCTCAACCCTCACCTATCAATAAAACAAGCACCTTGATACAAAATCCCAAATATCCCATTACATGTTTTGGCTATAAATTTTCCCTAAAATAAATATATATAATATTGATTCCAGGTTTTATTGATAAATTCGAACAATAAGCATCATCCAAAATTTTACTTTTTAGTTAAATTATAGAATTAACACATAATTTCGTTCTAAAATTTTCAACTCTATATTCACAAATAAATTCTTCCAAATTCCCATCATTCGACAATTTAATCTTCTTCTAAAACCTCTCATCATCTAATTAGGTACTTTTTAATATTTCTAGTAAATAATATGTAGAAATCATTTGAAAATGAATTGATATAACCCATTACTTAATAATTACCATTTCTATATTTACTATATCTGGGAACATAGGATCTATATTAATCCTCATTTGGGTTATAACTCCATAAAGATTTTTTATCAATAAATATTCTATAGTATGTTCCATACCTATGTGGTAGTGTGTTGAGAAATTACAATCCATGAGTAATAGGATCCTTCTTTTGGGCCACATGTTCATATATTTCTTCAAAATGATATATTTTAGGATCATATGGTTTTTGAATCTATCAGATATTTCACCGCAGATATAATTCTCCCATATTTATAAAAAAAATATTACAGCTTCTAAATCAGGATCTTGAGTTTTGATGTTCTATTCGAGAGTATTTTTCATTCTTGATTCATAATTAGTAATTATATCATTCTGAATTAGGACACAATCTAGTCTCATATTTAATGAATAACTATATATCACATGGCCATAATTTACGAATGGTTGAGTCAAAATTTGTTCAATTAAAAGCATAAATTTAATTCTTCAAAAAATTCTTCAAATTCCATTTTCTTTACGAACCTATCACCCTTATGTGAATCTGGGTTCATGAGTTATCTGATCAGAAAAAAATTCCACAAATAATCAAGGGTATCCTGCCAAATCATTGAAACAACATACCTATGTTATGTTAGTTATTTTAAAAAATTATATAAAAACCCTTTTCAATGTTGGATCAAATAGATATTCCTTAATTTGAGGAAATATAGAAGAAAAAATTAAAAAAATTAATCCAGAATTCAGACTTTCTATATTTCCCATACAACTATTTTACTCTAAGAGTATAATTAATAATCCCCATGTGATTTTCATAGTCCTCACAGCTTTTATAATACATATATATATGATTATTTAATACGAAAATGAAACTAACAAGATAATAATTGAATAATATATTAATTAGATTAATAAAAATGAACGGATAATTAGTCAGTACTAATGGAATTACTATAAAATCATAATTTTTATACCTCATTTGAAGGTTGTCTTTAGAATATCTTCCTTATTTACTCACAATTTATGATGCTTCTAATAAATTCCAATCAATGAAAAAATATTGTGCTTCATGAAGTTTCCTAACTGAGTCATAAATTTGAGGTGGATGAAATGTCTCTTTATCACAATAGCATGGATTTCCATGTAATCAACGAAAATCCCCATGTATCCATATTTTTTTTAATGAAATAAGATGGAATCCTCAAGGTTAAACACTAGGGTGATTATAAAACTTATCAAATAAATCCTCTAGCTGTTTCTTCAACTCCACTAATTCTTTAGGGGAAATTATAAACGAAGTTTTCTATATTGGAATTTAATTTGGTTATTAATAAATATAAAACTCAACATCACACTCTGGTGGATGTCCATGTATTTTCTTTTAAAATAAAACAATGTATTCCAATAATATGATGACATTTGTATTTATTATATAGTAATTAATGATTTATTACATAAGAATAAACATAATACAAATAAAAAGTTATATAATCCTAGTTTCTTTTGGAAATTATGTACCCGACACAACAACTTTAAATTGCGGATGGAACATCAACATAATTAAAAAATTCTTTAAAAATCTCATAATATTTTATTATTCTTAAAACATCATTGGATATCCAGAGGACAAACATAAGAAAGGGTGAGATATAAAGCCGAATAATGGAATAGTAAAATAATAACAAGAATAAATTATTACATGTTTGTCAATAGTCATTTAAATGGGACATAAAAGGAGTGACAGTCGTAAACATGAACAATGTGTCCTGATTTATTATGATAATATAAAGGCAACATGGAAATGTGGAAGCAACATTAAACATGACAATATAAGCATAATTAAATTTTACCCACAAAGTCATCATAAGATAATGTTCATAGGATAACCTCTCCTTCACCATAAATGGAATATCATGTGGCTAAAAAATTACACAACGAGTCGGAGAACTATTTAGGAAAACCAATTACAATGATATATTGTGCATGGACAAGTGTGCCACAGAATCATATAACATGAGAAAATATTTCATCAAATTGAACAACTTTATTAACTATTATGACTCATATGAATATATGTACCCAATTAATTAATTACCGGTGAAACTAGGTGAGTACTATAGGGTATATGTAGATAGAGTTATACACTTCCCAAATTATGGGTATGGAATGTCGTAATGACATTTCGGTAGTGTAACTAGAGTATACAAAGATTCCTAAAATGGTTCGTTGAGAAAGAAAGGTTTTTATAATAAAAGGGAATAAAAATGTGAACATGAGGGATATGATAGAACATATTACAACATAAAAATTTAGGAATTAGTAGGTATTATACAATGATTGTTCCTAAATAAAAAAATTGTATGGAAAAATTGCAGGATAATATCTACAATGTAACAGGTGTACATAATGAATCATGGGAGGGTTTAATGATGGTTAAATGTGTCACTCATCCATTTTATATCATAAGGGAATTAATAATTGTATTTAATATCACACCCCATTAATATAAATTTGAATATTAAGTGAATTACATAAATAATGTTGTTGAATAAAGAGGAGAAATATTAGATCCCTTACAAAATATTTACATATTAATGACATTGGTATAGGATTTAATGAGATTGGTTAAAATATATCTCAATTTTAAGACATTAATTCTAAATTATATTTATATTTGTAAATTCGTGACAACATAACTAATTGATATTCAAAAGGACAATTACAAATATGGTTCTTGAGTAGAAACGAAGAGCAGGAAACCCCCCCACAAGAAATCATTCTTGTAATGAAATTGGGAATTGTTATAAAGAGAGTGAATAAATAACATCTCTATATAAGAAAATCAATTAGAAAGTAATTATACATTTATTAATGCATGAAAAAATAGACAATTGTGATTCCCAAAGGATAAATATAATGAATGTACTTGAATGAGAAAGAAGAGGGAGCAGTCTATTATGTTGAGAGGATGATTCTAAAAGAATTGAAGAATATTCTTGAGAGATTTAAGGAAACTTGGGAGGAATTTTTAGAGTGAATGTTAGTGAACTGACATGCCCTAATTTTTTTATTTATGTATAATGGTATCTTTGGTGGTTTATATAGCAACAGAGAGGGGATATCTATAGTGTTTCCCAAAGATAGGTTTTAGAATCTATTATAAATAAATCAAAACTAAAAACCTTTTGAAGATTTTTTCACATGTTTTTCACTAATGATAAAATACTTTCATTATTTTATAAGTATAAATTCTGAATTCATTAAAATGTTAACCTTCGTGATGTGGAAGTAAGTTATGTTTCTAAATAATTGATTTTAAAACCTTATAATATAATATAGGTATTGGAGGATTCATATTTTATTTATAAAATTAATCACTTAACCACATAAATGAAATTTTTAAATAGGAAACATATATTTTTTGGGGATACACCTTATATCATATGTTACATCAATTTTTTTAAATTATTATTTAGTAATAAAAACCATATATTTATACCATATTAATTTTTCCCCAAATAGGCTAATATCACTAAAAATAATGTCAAATTAACCACTAGATAATTTGGATATTCTTATTAAAAAATGAAATATTTACTATATAATAAAATAATATAAATGTGATAAATTACACTTTTAAATCAAAATTACATATTTAATGAAAAGTATTATTTTATTACAATTAGATTTTTTGAGACTTATAAAAACTACATTTTGAATTAAGAATTATATTATAATGTACTTTTTATAGAAAATATTTATTAATAAAATTTCATTAAAATATCCTTTATTTGAAAAAATATAGAATTAATAAAAATGTGTGTCTTGATTAAATCTATATATTACATGAACTAAAATTTATGTTTAACATTTCAAATATTTAATTTTATTCAAAATCATTATTTAATAATTTATTATGTTACTACATAAAATATAATCGTTATTATATTGGAATTAAAATATAAATATTCGCTTTCCTAGGGTTAATAATTAATTTATTATCCTTTTACCTTGGTAGTAATTATATTCTATTGTTACTATATATATTATCCAAAAATTAATCTCACCTAATTAAGAAATATTAATTATTATAATTAAAAAAAATTAATAAATTTTATCAAAGACAATTCACTAAGGCTGATGAATTTAATTTAATATATAACCCCCTATTTTGATGTAATGTGGATTTTGGAAAAAATGATTTTTTAAAGGAAAAGATTAGTTAATGTTAACTATATATATCTTGTAATCTCCATTATATTAATGTAAATTAATAAATATGGATGTACGATCTAAACAATTAAGTTAAATAATTACATATTAATTATTATTTTAATTAATTATAACATATAAAAAAATTTCCATTTAAAAATTTTTCTATAAAAAATGAATTTTTAAGCCTAAAAATAATCTATTTCTAAAATATGGTGTAAAAATGATTTAAATTTTGGTAAATTGATTAAATACTACTCAAAAATAATTATTATAATTTAAAATATATATAATTTTTTAATTAATTAATTAATTAAAATAAGGGATAGTTTTATTTAATGAAATTTGGATTTGTAACAATTGGTGGAAAAAATAAGAAATTTCTGAATAATCCGAAAAATTAATGTTGTGTTAATTTTGATTTCAAATTTTCAAAAATTATTTTCATTTTATCAAATATATTTTCTAATTTTTTTATAAATTAATTGTTATAATTTATCTAAAAAGTTAATAAAAAATAATTTCTGAAGAAAAACATATTTTTTGAAGAATATGATGACATTACTAAAAATTGAATGATTATTTACTTGAATTTATCATTGTATTTATGTTGAGAAGAACAAATACATATTTCTATTTCATAAATCATTTAATACAATTATTTACCTAAATATAGTTGTTATGTTTTAATGGTCAAATTAAAATAATCATTTTTAGTTAAGGTTCAATGTTTCATATCACATACGCTATCGAACATAATTTTTCTCTTTAAATAACTCCAAACGTTACATCCACCTTCAATTAAATAAATCATTTCTTTGATATTTTATTTTGATATAAGAATGGAATTTTCAATACTTTTAAATGTATTCATTTAAAAAACACATTGTAAACATGGTTAAAACCATCCACATAGAATAATCATAAGATTTATAACATGATATCCCACTATGTTTGGTATCTCATTTGGGAATTCATCACATTTTCCCTCATATTAGTTGTTCACTCAGTTATTCATATTCTCATGAATTGAATATAAAAAAGATATAATTATGAATGATTTATTTTAAAATATTAAACACATAAACAACAAGAAATAATAATAAATGGATAACTTATAAATTGCATGTATTTCTTTAACTAATGTTTTCAACTCTTCAGTATAATTTATCCATGATCTATTTCCAAACATAGACTCATATGCTTATCTTTATTCCCTTAATAAAGAATCATAATGAGTTTGTGAATTTACCAAATCATATACTGTAGGATTTTTAAAGAAGGTGTTCTTTAAGGTCCATTATTAGGCACAAGTTTCTGATCTAGTCAAGCACAATAAGACTTTTTTGAGGTTTCCATAAATAGATAAATTTGTGAGAAATCCAAATCCATTTTTAGTATCCAAAAAAAGATGTATTTTATTAGAAATTAACTAATATATAATTTACCAAAAAATTATGGATGTTTTCTTATATATTTTATCATATCTAGGTCTTTTGATATAGTTTTATAATCATAATCACAAATATAAATAGACATTTCTATAATACCAACAATGATGACCCACCTCTTTATTAAACATTAATTAATGATTTATTAAATTATAACACACAAAATACAACTTATAATATCAATAATACTAGTGTATTTGGTTAATTAGTCAAATTAAATAACACCTTCAAATAGGGGGTGTGATATCAACTTTATTGAAAACATCTTTAATATGATCGAAATATTAAATCATTCATAAAACTACATGGGATAACCATGGGACACATAAGAACGTGGTCAGTTATAAATCCCAAATAGGGAATTAAAAAATAATAACATGAGTAATGTATTCCATGATATAAAATAGTAATTTTAATGGGAAAAAAGGAGAGAGAGTCCTCAATATGCATAAAGAGGATTGATATAACATGATAACATAAAGAAAACATTGGAATTTGAAAAAAATTAAACATTACATAATAAGAATATTTCATTCTTAACCACCAAGAATTCATTACATTGTGTTTCTAGGATAACCTCTCTTTAACCAGACATGGAATCTTATAACACTAAAGCATTACCTAATTAATTGGAGAGATATCTTGGTGCACCCATCACAATGATATCATGTACAAGAATAACATAAGAACATATTTCATCACATTTAATTATATAATTAAGGATTCTAGGGTACATACATGGAAGTCCCCAGCCAATTATATATATTTAATACTAGTTCATAACATCCCAGCTGAAATCAAGGTATGAACCATTTATATTTTTAGTCCAAATATGTTAAGTGAACTAAAGTTTATGCCATCACACCCCGTTTCGAGTCCATGGAAACTATAAAAATTAATTAAATAAATTCTTGGGCTTTTTGTAAAAAATTTACATCGCTCCCTGTCATTGTGTTTAGTATAAAAAAAATTTGAAGAGTTTAATGGGAATAAAAAATATTTAATTGAAATTATTGGAATTTAAAGAGGGGTAATAATAAATAATAATATAAAAACAATTAGAGAAATTTAAAATAATTAAAAATGGGGTAAAAACATTTTAATTAATTGTTTCATTTCATCCACCATTTTATTTTTATTAATTTATTAATTTATTTTTTTTTGTTTTTTGGAATTTTTATTTTCTTCCAATCCTTTTCATTATTTCATTTTTTTTCTCTCCTACTGTCCTCCCTCTCTTAATGTGTCTCCCATATATCCCCCCTAGGTGGTGCACATCCTCCCTTCCCTCTCTTTCGAAAGCCCGATACATCCTCGTTTCTCCTCTGATTTGGACGTCTTCTAATACACAATAAATCTATCGATAAGGCTAACATCACACACTATGAATCATTAGATTTCGTTCTAAATATACCATTTCATCTGTCATTGAAGGATATTCCCCAAAATTGAGGTTTTCCTGAAATCATCTGGTTTCATCTGTTTTTGGTCAAATCAATGATCGCCACTGAGAATTGGATCCTCTAAGAGTACAAGGTCAATGCTCTTTTCCTGTTTTTAGTTGTGTATTTTGACATGTGTGTTGTTCCGTTTACCGGTGCCTACCAGTGATGTTCAATTTTAATTATTCTAATTTAATTAAATAGTTTGCCTTAGTTTTTTCACCCTTATTTAAGTAAATTAGTTTGTTTAAATTTATTCAACATCATTGGATACCCATTTTTTAGGGCCAACGTTCTTGGTCTCATTTTTTGTTAGCCCTGAATAATTAAATTATTCAATTTCCTACGTTGAATGACCCCTTTAAGTTGAGCTACAAATTAAATAAATTATTTTGGGGTTATTGTGAACAATGAACATTGAGTTTTTTATGTTATGATTTTCTAATGATTTTTCTTCCTTTTTAAATTATTATCCTATCGTGCCATTATAAAGTGATGTGTGTGTTTTTTATTCGTTCCTAGATATTTTTTTGGATATAACTTCTTGACTTGAATGATCATTTGAATGTGGATTTATGTTACTTATTTTATTTGTTCCAATTATATATGCAAGCCATATGATATCTGCTTCCTTGAAAACAAATTAAATTGATGGTGATGAAACAACATGGGTTATTTATTAAGGACTAAAAAATGATTCTCTATTCTAGACTGGTTAGAGATTGTGTTAGGGAGACGTTGTATTACATTTTTCTATATGAGGGATTCCCTGGGTTTTTAAATTCTCATTAGTAATACTGGTTCCCAATGGGAGATTCAGGGACAAAATCCATTAGTAAATTGGCTATAGAATTCCTCATGTGATACAAGACCACTTATGTGTGTTAATGACATGGACTCATGATAAAGATATTCCTTGAAAAATAAATGGTCTTTTGTAATATTTCATTTGATGAGATCAGTGGTATTGAGTTAATTGAATGAGTTACCATAGTGATACCTTCCAGATGAGATTAGACTCCAACAATCAACATGAACATAATTATAATGATAATTCTTGATTGGATGTTATTGATATTTCATGAGGTCTGTGTGAATTATGATACCTACTTGTGTTTGAATCACACTTTGTTGGCAAATAAGATAGACCCCAAGATAAAGCACAAGATTGGGGGTATGTTTCTTTTTTGTCTGCCATTATATTTATAGCATATATATATATATATATGCATCCTAGTTTATACATGTACAATATTATAATTCTAGATATAGGACGAAGTAGGTGATATGGGAAAGGTTATGATGAAGGCCTAGACTAAGATATAATTATTTTATTATGGTTACTTAATTTCCTAATTTTTTCATATGTGGCCGCACTACTTTTTTTTACAACACGAAATGTAATTTTTTAGACACTACGGGTGCTGACCTACTAGGATTTCATCTCACTCCATTCTTAGGTTCCATTTGGTACCTTAGTAGACTTTATAATCACAGGTTGGGATAATGGGAAACATTCTCATTCCGGTTGTTGAGTGTGGCTTTCTACATAGGAAAGAGCATGGTGGTATAGGAATGAGATTTTTCTCGATATGTAGTTGTTTAACTTCTATCATTTACATTTTAGATTTGATCACATGCTTGTATTTCAGGTTTTCATATTCGTACATTTTAATAGAAATCATAGCATTCTGTCATGGACTATCTAGTTTATTTATCTGATTCCTCACTTATTATATATTTACATGGGGTTATTTATTTTCTTATGTTGGATTTTTATTAAATATATGCTTCTGATATATTATATAAATTCGTTTTCTACTATTAATATTAAATATTAACAATGATGGAATAGTCTACCATGTAGAAATGTTAAAAATTCATTCTCTGGAATTCGGGAAGATGTTCTTGAGGTTATGTTGCCAACCTGGCATGGAGTACCCTTCTAGTGGCTCCCGGGATAGGGATGATACAATGTTGTATCGATGGTATTTTTTCCTATTGTCTTACTATTTGGTTTACATGGGATACTAGGATATAGGTATTTATAATATACCCTATGGTTGGATTTATCTAACCCATGTATAGGGGAAACCCCAAATCTTGGGTTGAGATTACAGTTATTGATTATGATAATTATTGTTGATTTGATTTTCCCACTGGGTGACACACCTGGTTTATGGTATTTTTTATATTGGTATTATTGATATAATGATTTTTACCATTGTAACCTGATGATATGAGGGAAATTAAATTGCATGAATCATATTGGGCACCATAAGGACTAAAATGAAATAAATATTACAATGTCATATCCACTTTTAGCATGCCTATTCATGTTGGCATGTGAGTGATGTTGTGGCTAGGAGTAAAATTTTTATGTGCCTATTTGTTAAATATAAATTTTTTATAATTTGTTATATGTTAACTTATTTTACAGGGAAATTATATTGTAGGCCTAAATTTAGTGATCCTTCTAATTTTACACTTTCTTTTCTAGACCAAGCTCTTGGAGAGAGCTATTTTCTCAGTAGTGCTCAGAGACATGCTATATACCTACCCTATTAATTGCACATTTTCATGTCATCTTCATCTTCTATAAATTCTATTTAAAGAGGTGTGTTTGGATATTGTAGACCAATGTCATCATGACGTCTTCATGTCATACATTAGGAAAGAGGTTTTGTTCACACTCTATAACTACCCTAAATACAACCCAGGGTGATTCCTATCACACAAACTCTTGTCGATATTTAAATGCGGCCTAATGATCAACTCATGGAATGTCTCTTCATGTTTATTCAGTTAGTCACGAACATTCATAGACCTACCCCATCTATGTCAAATCTCACACAAGAATTCTTGCATAAACACCATTCCACCTTATTGGGAAGTGGTGGTCTGCATGATACATAGTTAGGGATAAAATCCACAAAGTATATCTCTAACCACATAGAGACGCTTCTCAGGTGGAGGGTCAATCTTGAAGTCTAAATGCTTCATGAATCCACCAAGAATTGGTGGGATGTCATATCTTGGGTAGAGAACACAAGAGACTTGGTTTGGGTAGATGTCAAAATAGCTGTCTATGATCACTTCATTCCACAGACTATGAGAGATGATAATGCCATGGAATTATTACATCTTAAATAGGAATCTATGATAGTGTTAGATAATTATACTAGTTTTATAGGACTTCCATGTTTTTCCCCATCTTTTACTGGTGACACATAGACAACTATGAGACCCTTTGAGGAAGGACTCCAATATACCATCTAATAACATGAGAATGTCTTTTGATTAACCACTATTATAGATATCGTGAATCAGGCCCTAATTTTTGAATGTAATGTCAGGGAAGCTAATCCTTTGATCCATGGTGGTTTAGTTTTATGGTTGGGTGATAGATCTTCAAGAAATAAGAAGAAACATTTTGAAAGATCACATGTAAGAAATCCTATCCAAGAAAAATGTTTTGGTAGTTCTATTACATGTCATTCGTGGATAGTATAGTCTATAAGAAGCCTTCATTAGTGAGAGACATTATGGAGTGCCGAGCTAACTGCAAGATGGGTCACCTTCAAAATTTCTTCTGGTCTTTCTCTTTAGCATCCAGTTGTAGAGGATATGTACCAGCACCTCTATTAAGGGTGGTATCTCTGACTCAACAGAATGATGTATGTTCTTTTTTCCATAGGATGATTAGTGTGAGGTAAAGGTGGAATCTATGGTTGAGGAAATCAAGTCCCAGATGATAATTTTTAGCAGATCAGACCTACTCAGGCCAGTCTGGAAGCATCTCCAGGTTATGGTTCTGGTCTTATGTACGTAGTGAAAATATGACCCGAGGAGTAAAGTGCATGACTATCTATGGTTTTAGGTACTATTCTAGTGGCCTATACTTTAGTTTCTTCCCTTTTTGATACCAGTGGACCGTATTCCTTTTTCTCTGCTTCTGTTGTGGAAATCCTTGGTTTTATAATTGAGTACCATTGAGGTATCATGTATCTCAAAAACTCTACAAGGGTTTAGGACAGAGGGAATACGCTAGTGCCAAGAGTTCCCCCATAATATTTTTGGGTAACATTTCCTTTCGAATTTTTACATTCTCTATATGTCTAGCATCGACGTCACTCTTGGTATGAATTGGATCACTCGCTATCATTCTCAAGTGTATTGTTATCTCCATCGGGTGTCCTTCACATCCCATGAGGGTGACACATATATACACATAGGAGAATGGGATATATAGGAAGATCAAGATGGACATAATTTTTTATATCTAGGAAGATTGACCACTCAATATGAATGTTTCTTCATGAGCACCTAGGAAAAACTGTTAGTGGAATTCCCTCCTAGGGTGGATTGTTTCAGGGACGTCTTTGTTGATTATTTCTTTATCATGCCTCCCATGAGGGATGTGGAGTTCATAATTGTGCTAGTGCTAGGTGTAACACCAGTGTCTTTTACCACTTATAGGATGACACCAGTAGAGCTACAAGATCTCAAAATGTAGCTTGAAGACATCGAGGAAAAGGGTTTTATCAGAACGTGCACATTGTCATGGGGTTCACCAATTCTTTTCTCCAAGAAGTCAAATGGCACCCTATAACAATACGCGGAATATCATCGGCTCAACCAGCTTATAGTAATGAATAAATAATTTATTATTCATAAAGATGAATTCTTTATCCAACTCCAAGGAGAAACTATTTTCTCAATGATGGATACGAGGTCAGGATATCACTAGGATCATGTGGGACCATGTTACATACCATGTACAATGTTCCAGAGCAGGTGTGACTTTTATGAGTATTTAGTTATTCCAGTCGGCCTCATGAATTCATCTGTGTCATTATGGATCTGATGGATTTAGTTTTTTATATGAACCTTGATTCCATTATGATGGGTTTTGTTGATGACATATTTGTGTATTCACATTACAAACAAGACTATTAAACCCATCTTGATAACATTCCAAGTGCACATAGAGAATACTAGCTATATTCAGTGCTCATCAAATGCCTCTTCTGGATTGATAAGGTTCACTTCTTGGGTCATATAATATCTGAGGAAGGCGTTTCAGTGAACCTAGAAAAGGTGAGGGTCATAGTTTCGTGGGAGTAGCCCAAATGTTTTTGAAATATGCAGTTTCTTATGGATTTCAGGCTATTATAGGCATCTCATCACAGATTTCCCCAGATTATAAATTCCTCTTACAACCTTTACTGAGAAGGGTCAATAGTTCATCAGGTCATATGCTTTTGAAAAATCAATTATGAAGTTAAGGTAAGAATTATAACATTCTAAGTAAATAAAGAATAATACATTATCATATTTATTAATATTTTTAATTAAATATTAATTTTATTTTAAAGGGGGTACTATGTTCTATGGCGTACCTGATACACAACAATAGGTTTCATTGAATCCTAATGTTACACATAATGCTGAGACATACTGAAAAATAATAATAAAATTTTATTTTAAATGGTAGTTAACGACTCAACTTTGTATTGACGGGAATCAACAGAACTAAATAAAATATTATTATACGTGTTTGTTAAATTTTTTTACATTTATCCAATAAAATTTAGGGGATTAAAATGTTAATGAATATAATTTTAAGCATAAATACTCTAATATTCATTAAAATGTTGATTTACTGTCGTTTGATAGAGATCCCACATTAAATATAGTTTTGGTCAAATTTATATGTTTTACTTGAGAAAATAAAATTCTTCTTTAGAATCAAGTCATCATTATTTAATTTAAGTAAATTTTTGGTATTTTTCGGATAAAAATAATTTTTTAATGAATAGTAAGAAATACTGTATTTTAATTCAAAGCTACCTTATAATCTAATTTATTTTTATGGGTTGATTATATTTTTAATTGGTTTTAAAGTATAATTAGATATTATTTTTACCATTTAATCCAATTTTGGTCTTTGGATGTAATTTTACTATGAAATTGGACATAAACAAGTGTCCATCTTTTGAAAGTTATTATTTCTTAGAAACATGCTTTTTTTACAACGATAATTAACTTTAAATTTATTTCTGCAACTTATGTGTTTCAAATTTTAGAAAATCGATTTCATATTTTTATTCAGGAGGTCCAAATTTTGTAAATATGTAACTTTTATTTTTAGACATAATGAATATTTACTTCTGTAAATATTTTATTTACCATGTGTAAAATGTAAATCTGGTAAATAAAGGTAAATAATAATATTATAATAATAGTAAATTACCTTTACACTTTTCCTAACCATATTATATGAGATATTTTTTAATAATGGCATCTTTGGGTCGATTTTGGGACAACATGGAGCCACTTAAGAGTGATAATGACACTTTATATTAATTAATTTAAAGTGGAGACAAAAATGACACAAACAAGTATCTTTTAATAAATCAATTATTACATGGGGTTATATAAGTTATCACATCATCTATAAATATTCATTTGAAATCTAAAAATATTTCTAATATCATGATATTTTTTTATAATTTTTAGACATCAAATAAATAAAATTATCTATGACATAATAATGATGCAATGTCTACCTCATTAATAAATGATTTAAATAAATAAGATTATAATAATTAGAAAAATATCCATAACCAGTCCAATTCTTATTGGGTGATTTTATATAGTACAAAACTCATCTTATCTTCTACTTTAATGAGTTTTGGACCGTTGGAAACTGAAAATCATTATATAATAAATAAATATTTTCAAACTTTCTTAAAGAGACCCTCCGCCCCCTTACTAAAATCCATCACTTCATACCAATTAATCACAACTCTCAAGACCCTTGACTAGTAAAACCACTTCCAAAATAATCTCTCATTATCCCTATCTTCCACTAAGAAGCCTAACCTTATAAATAAATTCCTTCAAGAAATTTTTTGTGTTCAAACAAAATGGAGTAAACTGATTTAAAGGTAAAGTCTTCTATTATGTCCTTTTCTTTTATTTTAATTCTCCAAACCCCTAAAATATTTTTATTCCAATATTTTATAACAAAAAAAGTATCCTAAATATACTAGGTTTTTTTTATGATAATTATTACAACTACAATTACACACACCACTGTCTAATGGGCAAAAGAACATATTGTTTTTGTGGATAGCGAACTACTCCTCTGTGAAATGATGATTGTACAATCATCTCCTACCACCTCATATGGTTTCCATTAAGATGAAAAAGTATTTATGTGTGATATATATTATATTTATATTTTTTATTTTCTTAAGTATTTTTCATTTATTTAATACCGTTATGGATTCCATAGCAGGTAAATACAATAATTTCATTTGAGGAAGTGTCGACTACCACCCCCTCAAAGTGATATGAATCCTTCATTCCATATGTGGAATGTATAAATGATAGAGTTACTAAAATTTTATATATGATATTATACTTGAATTAAAATATACCTATGTATTATTATGTTTTGATTCCATCAAATTTTAAATAGAAATGAAGCTAGAGTTCATGTGTATGTACAACTAACCGTCTCCATGAATGGTGCATTTCATTTGTTACCTCCAAATGTTATGTACTGTTATAAATAAATATATATACTTGATATATATGATATATATGATATTTAAATCATGAATATCATTCTATATATAATTTAATTTTAACCACATGAACAACTCGTGGTTATAAGATGTTCATTTTTGACTCAATTACCAAATATCGACAAAACGACCGTTATTATCATATATGATTAAAAATGTTTATAACCTTGAAATAAGTTATATAGAAAGAATAATAATCTTCAAAAGGTTCTTAAGAAATTATAAATTAACATTATTTTATTAATCAGAAGATTAAAGAACGAATG
Organism: Viscum album; assembly: GCA_963277665.1. Taxonomy (NCBI): domain Eukaryota; kingdom Viridiplantae; phylum Streptophyta; class Magnoliopsida; order Santalales; family Viscaceae; genus Viscum; species Viscum album. Next base: position 1,527,963,059 of record OY728131.1, on the reverse strand, counting down.
GGTCAAGTCGGACACAAGGTAACAGATTTTGTCTCAATCACCTTTCATTGTGGAATATTTGTTTTTATACATGACTTTATTTTATACGGTTTATATAAACATTTTACTTTTCATTTCATTAAAAGAGAATAATTTTTTATAGGGATTTTTTCTAAATGATAATAAAATAATGTTTCTTTTCATCGTAAGTGCTGAGAACAACCTTTACATCGGCCACGAGCGTTCTTTGATATTTGGCTTCCTTAACAAACCATAATGTTTTTAAAAGGAAAATAAATACCATATAATCTTTTATGTGTTTTTTCCATTGAAAAAGGATTTGATATGGATTTTTATTTAAATATATATAAATGATATATTGTGATTAAAATGTGGAAACATTATCTTTCATTTATGTTTGTTTTATGTGTTATTAATATGTTATGGTTCTTGGTCATTGTTTAAGTATATGGGTGGTTCCATGATAACCCTAGGGGTGAGCCCGAGATAGCTCTCCAATGCATTGGGTAATGTGATAGAGGTAAACGAGAATGTTTTTACTAAGAGAGTAAAGGAATATACTATCGTGGGCATTCCAAATATAATTGCCTATGTTGCTGTGAAAGTTACAATGTAAGTATGTTATGGATTCCACAAGGTACCATTATGATTTTTGATTAATATGTTTTATTCATAAATATTATGATTTCATAAGCTATGTTGAAGAGATTGTGTTATGTATATATTGATGAAATACTTTATTTTTCTTTGTTTTATAACCCTTACTGATATATTAATGATCATCCGATATTTTCAAATGTTTTTCACAGGACTTAATGATGAATATGGTCAATGATAGGATCAAGGAAAAGTCATGCTGTGAAAAACATAAAACTAGACATGACACTTTTTTTAAGAGTTTTTTTTATGAAAAAATCAGAAACTAAGTAGAAGTGTCTACTTTGTAATTTTTGATATGTAATGTAAGAGTTATGGTGTAATTATCTAAAACACTAAACTTTAAAAGGTTCACAATGTGAATTATTAACATTATTCAAGATTATGTAATTTTTAAGTATGGGACCTTATAGATGGTATTAGATATCTATTTAGGTGACTTTAGGGGTTGTAATATTGTAAAATTAATATCCATAAATTAATTTATGGTATGATTTAAATGATATAGCATTTACAGATTACCATGTAACTTTTCCTATGATATTTCTGTGTTTATAATTCTTTTCGGTAGAGGAAATAAGGAATCTATGATTAGAAAACTTCAATAAAATACAAACTTACAAATCAATAACCTGAAATGGTAGGAATTGGAACTAAACAATTTTTTGTAGGGATGGCACACTTGACTCGGGCTAAAATGTGTGGTGGTATCCATGCAAAATATCATCCAAATAAACCATAGAGGAAAAGGTTAGTAGTGGATCATTTCATGAGGAAACACCCCCCATAATTCATTGGATCATCTGACCCTGTGCTACCTGAATGGTTGATTAAAGCATTGGAGAATATTTTTAATGTCATGGGGTGTTCGAAAAATCCAAAAATTAGTCTTTTTGTTTACCATTGTGAATGTGAAGACGATCAATGGTGGTATATGGTGAAAAATAAAATGGATAGTCATAACATTGATGCTCATGATTGGGATGAATTCAAATTTATGTTTCTTGAGAAATATTGTTTGAAGATTGTTCATCTTAGGATGGAAAAATAATTCCTATAATAGAGGAAGGAGGATGAATCAGTGCCTTCTTATGATGCAGAATTCACTTCACTGGCATGGTATGCTCCAAATTACATATGAGATATTAATAGTAAAATCAACCATTTTTACTGAGGAATAAAGCCAAATTATCGATGGTCTATAGAATATCGTGAGATAAAAAGTCTTGAAAAACATGTTTGACGTGTAGAGAAGGTGGAAATGGAGTCTGCTGATAATCATGTGTAATTTAAAAAACAACATAATAAGAGGTTGAGGTGGGAAATGAAAGGGAAAAACTCTTCAAAAAATTATGATGGTAAGAAACTTATGTTTATAGTTTGTGAAAATTGAGGTAAAAATTATGGGGAATTCCTTTTGAATTCTAGTAAGTTCTACTGATGTGGAAAAGTGGGATATAAGGCTCATAATTTTATTGAAAAATATCAGGTTAATGGTAAGAAAAAATATGATTTACAGTCAGTAAAATGTTTTCAGTGCAATGAAATGGGTCATTTTGCAAATGAGTGTCCACATATATACTAAAATGAGGGAATGCAGACATACTACATGCAGAAAGGGGTGGTGAAATCCTTTTTAACTACTTCAGCATATGTGGGGCCATAAAATGTACTACTATCAGGTACACTATTTGTTTGTTCAGATTGTTCCAATGTGTTGTTTGATTAAGGGTCTACACATTTATTCATTTCTGAGAAGTTTTCTAGTAAATATTGAATCCCATATCAAAATATGAATCCTGAATAAATGTTAAAAACACTGGGGGAAATGTTGAGACAAAAATAAATTATAAGAACCATCATTGTATGCTTTAAGAATCTACATGCAAACCTTATTGTTTTTTCTTTATTATAGTTTGATGTTATTTTGGGTGTGGAATGGATTTCAATTAATCATGCTAAGATTGATTATAGAGCTAAAGAGGTTTTTTTTCAGAATGGTTTTTATTTTGTGTACAAGAATGAACCCTTACTTTTGATAACATATTAGTAAGCTATGAAAATAGTAAAAGATGGAAATGAATGTTACCTTATACATATTTTGGAAAACAAAGGAAATATTCAGATTAATGATGTGTCAATGGTAAATGAGTAACTTGATGTTTTTTCTTATGAGTTTTTTGGTATTATACCTGACCGAGATGTTTAAATTACTTTTGAATTAGTACTTCATGCAAATCCCATTTCATGACCTACTTTTCTAATGCCTCAAATTGAACTTGTAGAGTTAAAGAAGCAATTTCAGGAGATATTAAATAATGGGTTCATTCGACCTAGCACATCACTATGTGGTGATCCTGTATTGTTTTTTTAAATAAAGATTGTATAATGTGTCTTTTCATTGATTATAGATAATTGAATAACATCACTATTAAGAAAAAGTATCATTTTCCCCATATCGATTATTTGTTTTATCAACTGAAGGGAGATCAATATTTTTCTAAGCTTTATTTGAGGGTAGGGTACCGTCAGTTGAAAGTAACGGAAGCCAAAATTCTGATGACCGCCTTTCGTACTAGATATGGCCATTATGAATGTCTGTATATGCCTTTTTGATTAACCAATGCACTTGCGGTATTCATGGATCTTATGAATAAAATTTTTAGTGAGTTTTTGTATAAGAATATGGTTGTTTTCATTGATGATATTTTGGTTAATTTTAAAAGAAAGTAGGACCCTTAATTTCATTTGATGGTTGATTTCAAACCTTAAATGAAAAGAACATGTATGGGAAATTAAACAAGTGTGAGTTTTGGTTACAAAAAATTTTATTCCTTGGTCACATTGTTTCAAAAAATGGCGGAACTGTTGATCTTGATAAAAACATATTTTTTTGAAGAAAGGCCAAGACCCACAAATATAACTGAGATCTGCAGTTTTCTTAGTTTGTTAGGTTATTACTAGAGGTATTTTGAAAAAAATTCATGGTTATCTAGCCCACGGACTAAGTTAACTCGAAAAGGTGTTAATTTCATTTGGATATGAGAATGTGATGCTTATTTTTAAGAATTGAAAAAGAAAAATGGTGAATGATCTTGTTTTGGTATTACCTTCCAGAAATGGTCATTTTTTTATCTACAATGATGCTTCATTGAAAGGACTTGGTTGTGTCCTTATGCAGAATGATCAGGTAATTTCTTATGCATCATGTTAGTTGAAACCCCTTTAGTTAAATTACCCTACACATGATTTGGAATTAGTTGATCTTGTTTTTTATTTATAAATTTGGAGGAATCATTTGTATGCCGTTAAATGTGAAATATATACTAACCAAAAATTTTTAAACTATATATTAACTTAGAAAGAACTAAAAATGAGACAGAGGAGATGGATATAACTAATCAAAGATTATGATTGCACAACTCATAACCACACAGGAAAGGAAAATAAAGTAGATGATGCTTTGAGTGAAAAAAGTAATTATAAATTAACCTTGTTACATTTATAACAAGATCCATTTATTAAAGACCTGATGAACTTTGGAATAGATGTTGTTGGTGCAAGAAATTCCTTCATTTTTTCACGTGTCAGTGAAATCATCTCTATCAGACAGAATTAAGAATGTATAGAAGGAATACAATGAGTTACATAAAAATCTAGAGTTCGTTTAGAAGGGTATGTTGTGTAATTTTAACATTGATAATGATTGTATTTTGATATTTAGAAAGAGGTTATGCGTGCATTTTTGATTAATAGTTGAAGACTGAGTAGTTATGTGAAGCTCATAGTTCTCCATTTTTAGTTAATCTTAAAAGTAATAATATGTATAAATATCATCAGTATTATTAATGGTGTAATGGAATGAAAATATATATTGTTGATTCTACTGTGAAGTGTTTAAATTGTCAACGGGTTAAAGCAGAGCGGCAGTTACCATAAGGGATGCATCAGTCTTTACTAGTGCAATATTGGAAATGGGAAAATATATCAACGTACATCATTGTGGGATTATCAAAGACATCTCAAGGTAATAATGAAATTTGGGTTATTGTTGATCAATTAGATAAATATGATCATTTCCTTCATATTCGAGACATTTTGTCTCTAGATCATCTTTCTTGGTTGTATGTTAATGAGATAGTCAGGTTACAAGGGGTTCTCATCTCTATTGTATCTGATCGTGATCCCTGGTTTACTCCTACCTTTTGAAAAGACTTTTAGAAGTCGTTGTGTACTACATTTAATTTTAGTACAACTTTTCATCCTAAATCGGAAGGGTAGTTATAACGAACAATTCAGACCTTAGAAGATATACAACGTTCTTGTTCACTAGATTACCAGGGATGTTGGGACCGACATCATTACTTGGTGGAATTTTATTATAATAACAGTTTTCATTCCAGTATACAGATGGATCCATTTGAGGCATTATATGGGAAGTGGTGTTGAACTATAGATTTTGGGGATGAAGTAGTTGGATGGAATGTGTTGGGAATACAATTTCTAGAAGAGATGGTAGAAAAAGTTAAATTTATTCAGAATCACATGAGATCATCTCAGAGCAAGAACAAAAGTTACGTGGATAACCAGAGGATGGATATTTCATTTAAGGTAGGTGGTCATGTCTTTCTCAATGATTCTCCATGGGAAAGTTTGATGTGTTTTTGTAAGAAGGATAAGTTGAGTCTGAGGTTCAATAGACTCTATGAAATCCTAGATAATGATGGATTAGTTTCCTACATAGTGGATTTGCTTCCAATTTTATCCCAGGTACACAATGTTTTTCATGTTTTAATGTTGAGAAAGTATATTCCAGATCCATCACATGTTTTGAGTCTAGAGGTAGTTCAGTTGGAAAAGAATCTCTCTTATGAGCAACTACCAGTCTAAAGTATTGATGAAAGAGAGAAAGTGTTGTAGTATAAGGTAATTCAACAGGTAAAGTTTTGTGAAAAACCATATGGTTGAAGAGTAAAAGGGGGAATCTGAAAATTCTAAGTGAGATAAATACCCCCACATATTTGATAAGTGAATAGAATTGCATGGATGCAATTCTCAAAATGGGGGAGGATGTAAAATACCATGTAAATAAAAAATAATACATTTTTATATTTATTATATTTGTGAATTAAATATTAATTTTATTTTAATGGGGATTCTATGTTCGAAGGCGTACCCGATATGCAAAAAATGGGTTTCTTTGAAGTCTAATGTTACACACAATGCTGAGTCCCACTGAAAAATAATAATATAATATTATATTAAATGGTAGTTGATGCGTAGTCATTTTATTGGATGGAATGAATAGAACTAACTAAAATATGATTATACATGTTTGTTAATTGTTTATACATTTATCAACCAAAAATTAAAGTCTCAAAATGTGAATGAATCTAATTGTAAGCATAAATACTCTAATATTCATTAAAAGGTCGATTTCCCACTGTTTGATAGAGAACCCTTTTTAAATCTAGTTTTGATCACTTTTTTATGTTCTTTTTTAAAAAATAAAATTAATATTTAGAATCAGGACATCATAATTACTTTGGGTAAATTTATGGTATTTTTCTGATAAAATTCATTTTTAATGAATAATGAAAAATACTGTATTTTAATTCAAAAATAACTTTTAATCAAATTTATATATACGGTTAGATTATATTTTTAATTGGTATTAACGATTAATTAGATTATATTTTTATTATTTAATCCATTTTTGCTCATTTTAATTAATTTGACTTTGAAATTGGATATAAACAAGTGTAAATATTTTGATACTTATTATTTCTTAAAAACACATTTTTTGTTTTGACAATGGGAATTAATTTTAAATTAATTTCTTCAACTTTTGTGATTTGAATTTGTGAAAATATATCCAATATTTGTAATCAGTAAATGGAAATTGCGTAAATATTTAACTTTTATTTTTATACATTATGAATACTTACTTTAGTAAATAATTTATTTACCATGGTTAAAATGTAAATCTGGTAAATAAGGGTAAATAATAATACTATAATAATAGTAAATTACCCTTACACTAGACCTAAACCAATTAGATGAGATATATTTTAATATGGTCATCCTTGGGTATATTTTGGCACCCCATATAGACACATAGGACTGATAATTACACTTTATATTAATTAATTTAATGAAAAGACAAACTTGACATAAACAAATATATTTTAGTAAATCAATTCATACATGGGGTTATATAAGTCATCACTTAGACTATAAATATTAATTTGAAATCTAAAAATATTTCCTATATCATGGTATTATTTTGAAATTTTTAGAAATTAAATAAATAAAATTATTTATGTCACAATAATGATGTAGTGTTTACCACTTTAATGAATGATTTAAATAAATAAGATTAAGAAAAGTAAAAAAAATACCAAAAACCGATCCAATTATTATTGGATGATTTTATATCGAACAAGAGTCATATTATCTCTTAATTTGATGATATTTGGACCTTTACAAACCTAAAATAATTTTATAATAATAAAATATTTTCAATCAATCCTAAAGAGCAACTCCTTCCCCAAATAAAAATACCCACCTATAACCCATTACACTCACCTCTCAGGCCCCTTGGTTCACCCAAAATCTACCCAAATAAGTTCTAAAGATCCCTCTGTTCCACCTAGATTCCTTACCTTATCCAGAAGTCACTTCATGAAATCCTTTTGGTTCAATCCAAAGGGAGTTACCCGATTTAAAGGTAACGTCTTCTCTTAAGTCCATTTCTTTTATTTACTTCTCCAACCCCGTAAACTATTTTTATCCCTTTAATTTATAAAAACACTATTATCCAAAATATACAAGGTTTTTTTTTATGATAAGGATTTTAACTACACTTACACACACATCCTTCTAATGGGTAAAGAGAAGACTGTTTCTGTGGACGACGAACTACTGCCTCGCGAAACGATTGTTGTTAAATATTTTCCTACCACCTCTTATGGTTTCCATTAAGATGAAACTATATTTTTATGTGATATAAATTATATTTATATAGTTTCTATACTTCTGTATTTTTCATTTATAGAATGCATTTATGGTTTCTATAGTGGGTAAATACGATAAATTTATTTGATAAGTGCGGACTACTTCCACCACAATGTGGTATGAATCGGTCAAGCCATACATGGAATGTATAAATTATGAATTTAAGGAAATTATATATATATATATATGATATTATACTGTAATTATAATATAACTATGTATCATTATGTTTTCATTCCATCAAATGCAAAATAGAAATGAAAGTAGTGTTTATGCGTACGTACGACATTCCGTCACCATGAATGGTGCATTTCATTTCTTACCTTCAAATGTAATGGACTATTATAAAGTCATATAAATACTGGATATATATATATGATTTACATGATATCTAAATCATGAATATAATTCTAGAGATAATGTAATTTTGACCACATGAACAACATGGAATTATAAGAAGTTCATTTTTGACTCAAGAACAAAATATCTATAAATCTACTACTATTAAGATAAATGATTACATAATTTTTATAACATAGAAATATGTGATATAAAAAGAATAATAAACTTGAAAAATGTTATTAAGAAAGTATAAACTAAATTTTGTTTATTATTCAGGAGACTAAAGAATGAATGGCTCAATTGAGACACGAGGAAATGGATTTCATCTCAATCTCCTTTCATTGAAGGATATTTTGTTTTATACACAACTTTATTTTATATGGTGTATAAAAACCGTTGACATTTCATTTAATTCAAAGGGAATATTTTTCTACGATTAATTTTACTAAATGATAAAAATATAATGCTTCTTTTTAATTTAAGAGGGAACAATGACCTTTTTCATCGCCACAAGCATTATTTGAATACCTTTAACTACTCAATTTTTAGCTTTCTTATACTCGTACTAAGGGAAATGTTGTAAAAGATGCTTTGATCCACAAGACATAGATAGAAGTCATCTTGGAAGCTAGTAGTGAGTGGTAGATGATGGATTTGTTTTCTAATAAACATCTGGAGGTTCAAGAACAACTTGGAAAGCTAGTTCTAGTATCTCTTATAGTGACATCTTCTCTTGTCAAGCAAGTCTACATGCTACGGTTATCTAATTGAGAGGGTCTCATTTTGAGGAAATGCATCAATGGAGAGAATCTTCCACATTCTTGGGTTGTTGATGGCAGTGAAACTCTGATTTACTATGCCCATGGTTGGGTACATTCTTAAATACGAGAAGATATGATGAAGGAATGTCATACCTCATTTTTGGAAGTTCATCATGGACTTATCAAGATGACACTAGAAATTTTTTTACATACTAGTGGCTGGGTATGAAGTAACAGATAACGGGTTTCATCCCTTGGTACTCCACCTGTCAGCAGGTGAAGGTAGAGCACCAATGACCTGCTGGACTTCTACGTCCTCTATCCATTCCTTAGATGAAATGGAATAAAATCACCGTGAATTTATTTATAGGATTTTTAAGATCTCCACGATGAAGAGATATATTATGGGTGATTGTCTAAATGTTGATCAATGTCGCTAACTTATTACCATTTTGGGAGACCATTACATTTGATGAGTTGGGATGGTTGTATATCCAGGAGACAGTGTGACTTCATGGCATGCCTCGTTCTAGATTCTTGGAAAGAGATGGCCACTTTACATCACGATTATGGAATGCGATGCATAAATCATTGGGTTCTAAGGTACTCTTGAGTACATTATATCACCGTCCGACCGATGGGAAGTCTTAGCAGACCATACGAGTGTTGGATGATATGATACGAGCTTGTATCCTTGATTTTGGAGGTTCTTAGGAGAAACATGTTCCTATTGTTCATTTTACCTATAATAATAGATTTTATGAGTCAAATAAAATGGCTTAGTATGAGGACCTCTATGGTAGACCATCTTTTCACCTTTATAATGGCTCTAAGTAGGTGAGGCACCTTTGTTGGGTCCTCGTTTCATTCAAGAGATGTCTGAGAATGTTTAGATAATTCAGAAGCATATGACTACAACTAAGTCCAGACATCGATCTTTTACCAATCATCACTACATGCTGAGTTCAAGGTGGGACATCAAGTCCTTCTATATGTTTCACCTAGGTTGGGTCATAAGCAGATCGGGAGATAGGGGAAGTTATCATCGAGATATATTGGACCATTTGAAATAATAGAAAGGGTTGGGCAATGGAATATTGGTTATTATTAAATAAGAGGTACCACTCCATGGAAAACATCTTCTTTGTATCACAACTTTGACAATATCATCCATACATGTCTCACTATTTTGACCCTGGTTAAATCGAACTTGATGTGGATGCATCATTTGAGGTGTGTCTGATATGTATCGTCAACCATAGCATGATGGTTCTTTGAGGTAGGTCTATTCCTTTGGTCCAGGTGTTAGGGAAACATGGATGCATTCAGTATGAGACTTGGGAGCAGGAGACTAATATACATGTGATGTTTCCAGAAATATTCTCAGTTGACGTTCCTGTACATTTAGAAGGTTAACTCATGGATGAGTTGTCTTAAAGAGGTGAGTTTGTAATATCCTTAATTAAATCAAGGTGAAAACCATTTAGGTTTTTAGTTTAAATATTTAATGTGACCCAAGGAATACACCTGCACAACCTGTTACATGTCCTTGATAGATATTAAAATTATTTAAATAGTATCTCATGTTTTTTGTAAAAATTTACATCCCTCCCTAGCGCTGTGTTCAGGATAAAAATAATTGACAATAATTAAGAGGGAATAAAAATAATTTCATGTAAATTAATGTAATATAATGTGGGATAAACATAAATAATAAAATATAAATGGTTGGATATAAATTAAAAATAATTAAAACAGTGAAACCCCATTTTTATTAATTACTTCATTTCGTCCCCCATTATATTTTTATTTTTTTATTTCACACTTTATTTTTATATTTTTATATTCATTTTTAATTTTTCCATTCCTTTTCATTCATTATTTTATTTTTTCTCTCCTCCTCTATTCCATCTCTGTGTGTGTCACCCCTGTAGTTCCCCCAAGGTGGTGCACCTCCTCCATTCCCTCTCCTTTAGAAGCTCGCTGCAACTTAATTTGTCTTCTGATTTCGATATCGCCTAGTGTATAGTAACACTCATGGTAAGGCTATCCACACACAATAAAAATCATTCAATATCATTCTAAATATGTCGCACAATCTGTCACTGAAGGATTTTACCAGAAATTGGGGTTTTTCTAAAATCAACCGGTTTCTTCCATTTTAGGTCAATTAAAAGATCACCATGGATCATATGATCATCTATGAGTACAAACTCGAGCATCTACTCTCTTTCCACTTGTTTTGTTGCATATTTTAAAATGAATGTTGTGGATCTTGTCGGTTCCTACCAGTGATTTTATGTTTTACCTGTTTTAATTTAATTAAATTTTTTGTATTAGTAGATTTACCCTTGATTAAGATAAATTAGTTTGTTAAAATTATTTCATTAATGTTTGATACCCCTTTAGATGTGGTAACATTCCTGGTCCTATTTTTCATTAACCACAAATAATTAAATAATGTAATTTCATATGTTGTGTGACCCATTTAGGTTGATCTTTAAATTAAATAAATTATTTGGGATTATTGTAAACCATGAACCTTGAGTTTTGTTACTTATAGTTTTCCAATTATTTTTCTTCCCTGTTAAATTAATATCCACCCATGCCATGATAGAGTTTTTTGATTTTTTTCTGCTTTCGTATATAAATTTCTTTGGCAATAACAGCTTGACTAGATTGATCATTAATATTTGGTGTTGATTTAATTATATTATTTGTTTTAATTATAAACAAATTCCCAGAGATATCTGCTTCAATGTGAACTAATTAAATTCATGGTGATGTAACAACATCGGTGCCATTGTAATGACGACACAAGGACTCCCCATTCCTAACCAATTATGCATTATTCTAGGGAGATGATGACTAAGACTTTTCCATACAAGGGTTTCCCTCGGTTTCTAAACACTCATTAGTGATAATAGTTCCAAATAGGACATTCAATGAGGGGCCCATTGAAAAAGTGTCTATAACATACCTCAGGTGATACATGGCCCCTTATGCATGATACCAGTAAAGACTCATGATACATCTATGCTTCAACCGATACTTGGTATTTTGCAATATTTCCATAGATGAGCTCAGTGGTATTAGATTAATTAATGGATGTACTATAGTGATAACTTCAGTATGGGCTCAGACTCTATCTCATAACATGACCATAATAATAATTATGATAATGGGTGATGGGTTATTATTGATATTGCTTGAGGTTTGTCTGAATTTTGATGCCTTATAATTATTTTATTATGGTAATTTTTTTTAATTTTATCATATGTTGGTACAATTATTTTTCTTACAAAACGAAATGAAAAGGTTTAGAAACGGGTACTTCCCTACTAGTATTTTATTTCTCTCCCTGTTCAGACGTCGTTTGGTACCCATGTAGACTTTATGCTCATAGGTCGGGATAATTGGAAGCATGATGCTTCTATTTCATGAGTTTTTATTAATTATAATAATGGATCATAGGGAAAAAGGACAGAGATTTTGATAGAGATGTAGTTTTTGAGCGTGTATTGTTTTTTATTCATCTTTGACTTCATTCTCCTATTTCTATTTTATGCACTCTTACTATAGCATAGACATTATTGCATGATATCATTGTGTATCTGGTTTAATTATCATCTTCTTCACTTATTATATATTTAGTTGGCTTTATTTATTTTCTTCTGTTCTAGTTTTATTATTTATACACTTCTACAATTTTTTATAAACTTTTTTTCTTCCTCTTTATATTACCTATTAAATATAAGAGAGTTATCTTCCCCAAAAACACGTTAAAAATGCCCTTGCTACTAGTCACATGACTCTTGAGTTTGAAAGATGCTCTTGAGGTTATGTGGTCAACCCAGCTTGAAGCACCGTTCCAGTGGCTCCTAGGGTGGGGACACTACATAGGTGAATACCATTGAGTAGAAATGGTTACAGGTATACACCATATTAGTGTTCGTCATGGAAAATGGGAGCGGCATTTCAGTTGTGTAAGGATAGTACATAAAGACTCATAAAATTGTTCAATGATATATAAGGGTGTATATAATAAATTTTGAGTACATATTATAGTATTAAGGATTTTTAAGAAAATAAATTTTCATAAAAACTTTGAAATTAGTATGCATAAATCATGGAAAGTGTATGAATAAAAACATGGCACCGAAAAATAATTGTATAATTTTGGTAGTGTAATAGGGGTACATAATGAATCATGGGATGGATTAATGAGAGAGAAAGGGATAAATAAAACTATTTAGATCCTAAATATAATAATAGTGATATTGATGAGCATATCACATCGATAGTAATTTGAAGAAGTTGTGCATTACCTAAATAATTTTCCTGAATAAAGATAAAGATAGGATCCCTCAATAAATTTCAGCATAGTAATGGAATAGGTATATGCTATAACTATAGGGAAAATGATCTCTCATTGTTATAAAATCTTTTTTATGGTATAAAGATATTTATAAATTTATTAAAACATATCCAATTGAGATTTAAAATGATAATTACAAAAAAGGTGCTTTAATGGTAAATGAGAGAGAGAGAGATCCCTTACTAAAATTTGGAATATTAACGTCTTAGAAAAATGTTATAAAGATTGAAGAAATATTATATCATTATATGAACATAAATTATAAATGATTGGGACATTTATAAAGGCATGAAAATGTAGACTGGTATAGATTCAATAGGTTAAATAAAAATAAGCTTCTTTAATGGAAACCCCCTTTTTGTCTCCGGTTGTTGGGGTGGTTTACAACCCTTGAAGAAATATTCCTCCACCTGCTGCTGTCCACTACGTAGGCTGCCCACCTTGTTGAATTCTTCTATAGCCTCCTGGGTAGGTTGCCGACTATTGAAAAGTGTTTCCAACAACAACTCTTCCTACGATGAAAAATTCCACCCCACATTGGGAGTGGCCCCCACAAATTTCTCCCTCACGACCAATTTTGAGTAAATGATTGACCTGCAGTCTGCTTGCAGGTGTTAAAAACTTCAACAAGAAAATTGAACACGCTTCATCACACCAGATGTCATGGAACTTCCACCATCTTCACTCGATCTCAGGCTGACTGTGGTCCCCATCAAATGATACAACTAGTGGGACTCCTTCCCAGTAAACATCGCTGCATCCCCACGCGAGACTTATAACACACAACCTACTATGTAAATCTTGAACCCTTTAACATAGAGCCAACTCAATTATATAAAGTACCATCTCATCCTCGGAATAAATTTCACGTCAGCTAGTTTATGAACTCCTCTATCGGGTGTCTTCAATTTCACCACCCTGACTCCTCGAACCTTGCATGCTGACCCATCACCAAGTCTCACTGAGTCTTTCACTTGCTGAAAATTATCAAAAGTAACTCTCATCGTACATATGTGTGTTGAGATCCCCGAATTCATAACCCATCTGTCTTCCATTGGATTTTGAGCTCACTCAGTCTTCATATTTAGAAATCAGTATTCCCACTTCATGTGTCCGTATATTTTTCAGTAATGACACAGCACTTCTCCAATTCAACTCTGTCATCTAAGTATGAGCTTCCCGTTGTCACGCAGATTTCATCATCTTCTGATAAACCTATGATGTTCACGTCCTCCTCTTCAACTTTCTTCTTTCTAGAAATGTACCATTTGCGCTCTCCACAATCACTATTATAGTGACCCTTATTCTCACACATGAAACACATGATTTCACTCGGATCATGTCCTCTGAATATTGTCAACTATTCTTTACCTTCTGAATTCTGATGTCATCTCCTCCCACGTTGATCATCTCGCATCACCATGATTTGCTCGCCAGAATGCATCAGGGGTCTTTGGAATGCCTCCGAATCTTGAAGTGACACCATCAACTCGTCCGGCTTCAATGTCCTCTTCCCAATGATCAATGTAGTCACAAGCCCATCATATGATCTTGGTAGGGATGACAAAATAAAAAGTTCATTATCATCTTCTCCAACCGTCACACTGAGCCCCAATAACAGTGTCATGATCTTGTTGAATTCGTTGGTGTAAACCAACAAATTTGTCCCCTTATCCATGCGCTACTGGTACCGTTTCTTCTTTAAGAACAACTTGTTGGTCAGAGACATCGCCATATACCATTTCTTCAACTTCTTCTAGATCTCCTTCGGTGATGTCTCGTCCAACACTGAATACATTACCTCATTTTCCAGACATAGCTGAATTGTGCTGAAGAATCACATCTTGAGTTCTTCCTAATCATTGGTACTATTTTTTCGGGATTTTCTCCGATCAGTGATCTGATCATTCCCTACTACACCAAAAGATATTTCACAATGGATTGCCACAATTCGAAATTATTCCGACCATTGAAGTTATAGATATAAAATCTTGGTAGTGCTCCACCACCGGTCATCGTCGATACTGCAAAATGTGGCCACCACTGTCGATGTCTCACATTTCGTATACCACCTTATAGAGTGAGAATTTTGAAAAACATACCATATGGATGCATTCGGAATAGTCTAAATAGTCAGAATCGACTTCTGGATTGCTGAAATCAGACACCAATTGACCGAGTTATGGTTAAAACATGTTCAACAGTCCAAATCAACTACTGACATGGCGCTGACATGGCACTGACGTGGCACGCTGGAATTCCTGCCAGAATCTCACCAGAATAGTCATTGGCAGTGTGAACAGTGTCGGCTTCTCTTGTAAGGGGGTACTTTTCACCCGTGGGTTTGAAAAAACTTTGACCGAGCTTATTAGGGTCGTTTCAACTCCATTTTCATCGCCACTTGTGCCGTTGGAATCGTCTTGCCGTCTTCTTCATAGATCTGTTCTCAAAAAAATTTTCTGACCACTTTAAATTTTCCGGCCATCGGATAATTCGCTGTGGGCTCACCATCTAACCTTCATTTGCATTGACATTCCTTTGATACCACTTTTTGGGGTGCAGAAGAGGTGTGTGGTACCTCAAACACACAAAATAAGAAGAAAACGGAGCAACACAGAAGATTTAACGTGGTTCGGTGAGTTTCCTACATCCATGGGAGAAGGGGTCGTTCTCTATTTCATCTCTCTGAATCTCGTCGGAGGTATCACAACACACAAAAATCTCTTACAAACAAAGGGATTAAATCCCATTTAAATAGATTAAGGAAACCCATTTTTTTCCGGTCAGTGGGGTGCTTTAGCTACCCTTGAAGAAGTCTTCAGTAGTATGAGGGTACTCCAAATGTTTGGGAGGAGCTTCTTGAGATAATCGAGAACCCTTGGTGTAATCTAGAGAGTGGAGGGAATAGTAAGGATATGATCTATGTTTTTTGAGTTAAAAAGAATGAGATATTGGTTGGGTTAATATAAGAAAGGGGAGTGGAATTGATTATTTATTCTGAAACATATGTTTTGGGAACTGTATAATAATGTAATAAAAAAGACAAACATTCCCATCATTCAACACATGGTTTCTTCCAAAGAGATATAGTTTCCATTATTTTAAAATATAAAGGGGAAATTCAGTAAAATATTATCCTCGGTAGTGTGTTATCAAATACAATTTCTAAATTTCATACTAATTAATTATAATATTTTTTCACAAAAATAAATAAAAAAAGTTTTAATGAAAACCTATTTTTTGGAGAATAAATTGACTTTAATAAAAATTGTGTAATAATTTATTAATAATATATTCAAAAAATTTATTGATTATCACATATACATATTTATATATCAAAAAATAATTATTATTATTTATAACTTCAAGTATAATGGATAGTTCATAATAAGAATATTTAAATAATTATTTATTTATTGGGTTTTGTGTTGCATATCGCATATGCTACCCAATATAATTTTTTCTTTTTAAAATTTAGGGTGTTACATTTACGATAAATGAATCATTAGTCTCAAGAATAACATTTCCGTCCACATAAAAGTTTTTCTATTATCCCCCTAGAATCTCATTCAAATGTACTATTGGTGGTTGAACTATACATGACTCAGATGATGATGTATCCCCTCTAAAGATAATAAATTCCATTTCTTAATCATGAATCATAATTTCCTTCCCTTTTAAATATATTATTTCTTTAAATTCTCAAAATCATATCAATGAAAACAGTCTTCGTATAATTATTAATCACATAAAGAATACGAAAAAAACATTATAAATAAATAATGAAGGAAATAATAAGTATTTCTAGATATTAAAGAACTTATAAAAATGGAATGGTAACATAACATTTAGGATAGTAATGCGACTGTTAAGAGTAGTATATTGTAAAATAGAACATTAAACTAACCTGTGAATTTATAAATAAAATTTAATAATCTTCTAAAGAAAAATATGATATATTTATATCATATTATAAGTAAATAAATGTTTAGAAAATTATTAATTAACTGTTAGTATTTTGGTAAAACATTAATACATATTTACAATTTATAATTAGCATTACAATTTAAAAGAAAATATATTTTTATAGATTATATTATTAAATAAATATTTTTTAGTCTTATCTCTATAATAGAATTTTATGATACATTAATTAATTTTTTAAAACATTATAAAAGATGTTAAAATATAAAAGTCTGTATTTATTATTAAATGATTATATTATGTTATAATTAAATTTATCATATTTGGAAAATTATTTTCATAAAACGGAAACCATTTTTTAATTATACATGTCAAAAAATGGTTATGGTGTATTTTTTGTATTTTCCTAAATTAGTTGATTTTTTTTGAATAGTGAAATATGCTAATTAACAAATGCATGGATTATTGACATATAGATTATGTATAGATTATTTAAGCTCATAATAGTGAAGAATAACTAATTATTTTAATATATTTAGTGATAATTATCAAACTATTCATATTATTGGTCCCAAATAATATACTAATGAATAAAATAATTAGAGAACACCCCTCTTTTCAACTATAAATACCATCCCTCGCCAGCCTTTTTCATCACACCTAAAAATACATTATGATTTTAAAAATTATTCCCCATAATATTCCTAAGTATCATCCCCATGTTAATGAGTCTTTGAAATCAATAAAATACCAAACTCAAGTCCCTCAAGGATGGAAAATTTGAGAGATAAAATCCACTTTCATTTTCTTATAATTTATTTTTAATTTCATTTCATTATTATCTTCTCATCACCTTCGTTTATCCATATAGAATTATAACTCCAGTATCATTTATATATGATAATGTTATTATGTTAATGTAATAATTCATCTTCATGTCTCTTCTATTTTCCTTTTATTCTAAAAATGAAAAAATTGTTCATGGTGTGATGATTTACCACCACTAAGGACAATGTATTTTCATTTTTCACTACTGAATTCAAGGCTGGTCATAAAAACATGAATATGTTTAAATAGTTTTTTATTTAAACATATTATATTTTATATAATGTTCTGGATCCAATATATGAACATGATGTTAAATAAAATCATATACACTCATAATGATCGTAATACCTCCAAAATAAATTAAATCATTTTTCTTAAATTAAATCTAATTAATCATCCCCATACCATATAACCAAATGATATATAAGACCAATTAAACTTATTTATGTTAATTAATAAAATATAATTTAAATTTTGTTGAAAATTTCTTGTTATACATGAACATCCGTACTTATAAACAAGTGAACGGCTCAAAAAAACCAATAAATCAAACACTCCCGAACAATGAAATTATATATCACGACACACAAGATTTCCATAAATTAAGAAAAAAAATTAAAAAAATTTAAACAATTAAATTAAATGTTTTAAAGGATATTTATTTATTTATTTATTTATTTATTTTATTTGATTATCTATGACATTAAATTTAGGTGAATAAAATTATCACACATATGTAATAGATTCTTTTCGAACCTGCATTTTTTTCCATCAGGTTACACATTCTCTATCTTTACCCAATATAACTATTAATTATATTTATATAATTATAATAAATTTTATTTATTTTTTCCAAAATAATGTACCCAGATCCAGTCATTGTTTTTTTAGGTAAAGGAATATTTTATAATGTTCCCTTATCAAATTTCCTCTGACATGAAAACCTTTTAAAGGAAACTTCCCCATATCTTAACACATATCAAGTGCATTCATAATATGTTTTGAGCCATAATTAATTTTCTAAAATCGCTACTTTTTACATGAAAAACTATCTTGGTTCATTTCTATAGAGGCCCAGGCTTAACCTATATGGATATTACATCATTTTAGATGAATATTCAATAAATTACAAAAATACATTCCTGAGAACCATAATTGTTTTGAGTATTTGTAAACATGGAAATGAAATAATATATCCTAGTGAGATATATTCAACATCTACCATAAATATATCCTCGTTTCTTACATCTACCAAATACTACTCTTCATAACATATGGATAGGAATCATAAGAAAGGGTTGAGTTCAGATGCTCAGTAAGGGAATATTAAAGAAATGCATAAGTATAACATGAAAAAGGGTATAACATTTAAAGATCATAGCCTTCATATTTAAATAACATAATTTATATTGGAATTTCATAAGACAAGAATCAATAATAAAGAAATATCATAAGACATAGAATCATAACATAGAAATTAAATATGGAATTGTGTTAGACACAAAAGCATATAATACCATCAACACTTATAAGCAGAAACTAGTTCACTTGTAAGGTTGCAGACATTAGATAAGGCCCTCCCAAAGAGTTATGGACATGAAACCAGTCCATTAAAAACAGTATCAATATGTAATCAGGTTAACACATAGTATTAAAGGTATCAATTCCATGACCATCAAAGTAGTATGGGTCCAATCCTCATAGCATCTTAGTAGTCATGGTTTACTCCCATGTTCATCTTTATAGCATGATTTCACTCCTCATACCATCTTGTTAGTCCTTCTCCACTCCCACGGCTATATTAATCTAAATCATCAAATATAAATATTTTCCTAATTCATTGGAGGGGAATATAAGTCCCACCCATCTCATAATAAAATCAGACATACATGTTTCTCAAAATCATAAGAAACCATATCTCAACCCATGAAAAGAAATGGGTTTCATAAAAATTTATAAATATCATAACCTATGGAAAAAGATACATGTTTCATAAACTTCTAATCAAAAGAATAACCCATAAAAGAGAATCATATTTCATAGTCATATAACCCATGAATGAGAAATAGGTTTTATAATGACCATGAAATTAAGATTAACCCATTAATAGAAAGGATATGAATGGACCCTTTAGTTAATTTCCTAAAGGGGATCAGTAACATCAATGGATTTCATCTAATATGGAAGATAATGTTGAAATATCTATAAAAAGTCTTATTGATGAAAATAATCATTATCCATTGGAAAAACATTTAAAACATAAAACCAT
The DNA here is from genome assembly GCA_963277665.1 of Viscum album. Classification (NCBI taxonomy): domain Eukaryota; kingdom Viridiplantae; phylum Streptophyta; class Magnoliopsida; order Santalales; family Viscaceae; genus Viscum; species Viscum album. Next base: position 1,527,942,883 of record OY728131.1, on the reverse strand, counting down.
TTTAAAATAATGTTCATAAAAAATACCTTTAAAACTTATAGGTAATACTTGAAATCATTTTAAAATAATTCCCATTGAAAACATACAAAAAAAGAATTCCAAAAAATTAAAAACATTTCTATTTGAAGACACATTTAAAACATATAAAAATGACTGAAAATGTTTTTAAAACCAATTTATTCATAATACTATGAAATCAAATAAATAAATCTTGAAAATATTTTGAAAGCCATTTTCTTTCAAAATACTTTGAAAACGTATAAATAATCCTGAAATGTTTTTGGAAACCATTTTCCTTGATTTTTTTTTTGAAAACCATTGTCCTTGAAAATATTTTGAATCATTAAAATAAAGCTTGAAAATGTTTAAAATACATTATAAAAGATAAAACATGGTTGAAAATCCTTATCTTGTAAATCCACATTGAAAAGAATTCATATCATGAATATTATGAAAAAATTATCTTTTAAAAATGATAAATTTTTTATTTTTTAATTTACATTTCATGGGAATGACTGTTGGTAAATTCGTACATGTCATACGAGGTAAAAAGAACATTTCATTTACATGGTAAAAGGTAATAAATATTTATTATTTGGAAAGTGACAAGAATATTCCTGTAAAAAGTTTGGTAAAAGACCAAACGGTTATAAAAAATAATTTATATATTATACTATAATGTTATAATATTCTGAGAACCCCGTTTTAGAAAGCATATTTTGAACGAAAATCATTTTTCAACTGAAGAGCGTATAATTTTAGGATTACAAAAAACACATTCAAAAATATATTATATACCATAGAGAATAAATATGGTTCCAATACAAGATTTTATCAAAAATAACTATAGGAGAATAAATTTCATTAATTTCCTTGATTGATGGATCATAATATTTCGTTGAAGGTTGCATAAATATAAACAGTCTCGAAAAGTGATGCGACTGTCTCAATAAACAATTATAACATGGTAACATGGGATCATGCTATCCATGTACAAAATAAAATTAAATGAACCATAAACTATAAATTATATATGTAGGTTCATTATATAACTTGCAAAATGTAAGTATTTACACCATGAATAAAGAGTTTATGTTCATAACAAAATAGGTTTCTCAAAGAAGGTAAAATGAGAGAGAATAATTTTTCCAATTTGGTATTTTTTGAAATATAAACCCCATAAAAAGAGGATAATAAAATAGAAATGTAAATAACTATAAATTTATGTACAAGAAAAATATAATACATTCATGGGATGTATATATGCCACACAAAAGGAAATAGTGGGGAACATAACATGTATCTCATAAGAAATTTTAAGTGAGATGAAATCTCATTACCTTGTGTCATGATTTTCTTCTAACTCCTTCAAACCACTTATATAATAAATATAATTTTATAATAAATATTTTAAAGTACCATATTATTATATATAATAACATATATTGTTTTATTATGAAATTATATTACGCTCTTATTAACCAACTTATCTTAATGTTTCACTTTGGGTAATATTCAATTTGTTTTTAGTTTGTTTCTTAATTTGTTATACTGTTTCTGTAAAGACACGTAAATTTTGACGACATTTTTTTTCATAAATTCTTTGGTATTTTAGGAGTACGCAGTTTCGGACAGAACCTGCTTCTGAGGCCCGGTGTGCTCGGAATCATTTTCCAAAGTTTAGCTCAGGTACGTTTAGTGAACGAATGAGCGGGTTTTTCTAACTTTTGAACCGGTGCTTGAAATCGAAATCTGAGGGCACCGAAGAAACCACAGCGCCGGTAATTTCTTAATAATACTTTTACTGGAGTTGTGTTTTCTTGGGAAGAGTGGTATAATTTTTTTTAAGTGTAAGTGAAATAAAATTATGTTATAAATTTTATTTCTCCTTTCTAGATAGTTTATTCTTAGGTTTGGGAGTTGGGGTGGGACCCACTAAAATCCTAACCCCTCTTTATTAGGATATTTGTGAGGTGGGGGCCACACGAGCCCCACCCCTTAAAATTATTCTAACTCCTCAAACCCCTCATTTAATTTTTCCAACTTGTCATCCAATTAATTAGTTTATTCAAGATAAATTAATTACTGATTTCAACTTTTTAATTTTTTCAAAAATGTTGGCATAAGTAATAATATAAGGCAAAAGTCTTATTTTATTGCGATTGTTTCATTGTGTGGAGATTTTGGAGATAATACTCGAAGTCTTTGAAGAACATCATCTTCCTCATCATTGAAGAATTAGAAGAATGTCGGTGCCAACTTCAGCTTCCTTTTTCACGACGCTTGACGAAGCGACACCGTTATTCCGTGGTAATGCCTATGGAACAACAGAGATTTCTCCTTTCATTGCCAGGAAATCAACCTTCGTGAATCGTGGTAGGGTTTGTTTTTACGTTCATGATTATTTCGACGTTCTTCGTTAATATTGGCCGCCTGTTAACAATATAATGTGAGGAGGTCGGACCGCACAAACACTGCCGAACCTCCTCCCCTTTTTGTTGATTGATTTTTCTTCGTGGCTTGAAACATAGTTGGAACCGTTGCACCTCACAAGGTTGAGAGAAACGTGGCCGTAGCAGGCTGCGGTGGAGGAGCGCGGTGACGGAGCACCAGGATGCCGCTGCCAGGGAGGGCCACGGCGGAGGGGCGTGGCGTCGTCACATGGTGCTGGTCGGACAGGGGTTGTGACATTCGGCCGCGGCAGAGTGGCAGGAAGGGGTCGGCCATGCTGGCCTCTTGCGATCAAGGAGGCGGGACCCCCCACGGGTCCCGCATGGCACAACCGGTCGGCCGTAATGGTCGTCCATTTCCAAAAAATCTGGGGGTTTGAATCCCCCGGAAGCCACCTAGGGTAGACCCCACATGGGTCCACCGTTTCGGGAAAACAGGGGGGTGACGCCCCCACCCCCCTCTGCGTCCATCTCATCCTCGAGTTGAGCCACGGCCCACGCTAGGGGGGACCGCCCGCGCTGGGCCGGACCGCCTACGCCGGGCCGGGCGGCCAGCACCCTAATGGGCTTGACTCAGTTCGGGCTGAGAGGGGGTATTGGGCTGGGTGGGACCGGGCCCAAACCCCCTATTTTCGGACTGATCCATTCACATGTCCATAACATGGACTATGGACCTCCGATCGATGCACCATCAGTTTCGTAGTGATACTTGGATCGAGACGGTCGTTTTGGTATATTACACTCAAGGTTTTGGAGATCTTTGGGTATGACTGGGTTGGTTCGAACATGAAACCAGTCGGGCCCTCGGAGCGGGAACACTTATAACTTGTGTTCTGGATGTCCGATTGATGTCCCGTCAACTTTTTTGGATTCCTCTTAGTCACAAGGTTCTTTTGACTTACTCCACTTGAGGATTGGACATAGCTGGAGTATGGTCTGGTTGGTTTTTACCTAAAAACCAACTGGGCCCCTAGGACGAAATGGCCAATAACTCTCAGACCAGGTGTTTGATTGACGCGCCATCTATCACATTGAGTTCCTTTTGATGAGACAGAACATGGTGATAAATAAACCTTGGACTTCGTGATAGTTGATATATCGACCCCTTGGCTCATGGAGCGGCCCGTCCTGGAATCGAGCGTGCTGTGTGCGGGAACCCTAGAGTTGGCTGTGATTGTGACGATGATGATGAATGTATTGGGATCCTTTGTGAGTTTGGCAGCGACGAAGACCGTACTGGAATCCTCCATGGGTTTGACCGCGATGACTACTGTTCTTGTATCCTATGTGGGTCCGGCAGTACATGACTACTATTCTTGTATCCTATGTGGTTCCGGCAGTATTTGACTATGTACTTGTATCCTATGTGGGTCCGGCAGAGTAGCTGGTCTTGTATCCTTTGTGGGTCTGACAGCTTAGCTGGTATTGTATCCGATGTGGGTCTGACAGCTTAGGTGAATCAGTTGCTACATCTGATCATCTATATCGCTTTACGAAGAGTATACTTTTGTGAGTTGAGTCTTAACAATCAATTAATATCATCGATATGACTGTTGTGCTTTCCTGTTTGGATTGGGTTGTGCATTCCCGTGTGGAATGGGTAGTAAATTCCTATATGGAATGGGTTATGTTTTTCTTATGTGGACTGGGTTGTATCGTGGGCTCGTGTGCTGGAGCCAAGCTAGAATTGATGACTTAGGTATATATAAGGGAATATACATAAGTATAGTTGGTTGTTACTTTGTTATTGAATCTTTCATTTGTGGTTTATCCTTCGTGGATTCTGAGAGACCTTAAGGGGGTCTCGAGGTCCCTACTGAGTAGCGTATACTCACCCCTGCAGGGTCTATGCCCGCACTACGTTTTGTTGGATACAGACGACAGACAACGCTGATCGAGGTGGAGGCTCGTGGAGCTGGATGGTACCTGGAGGTAGATCATTGGACGAGACGTACACGGAGCGAGCGGCTGGAGCCGAGGAGCTGAGGAGACTATCTGTACCCACCCATCATGTGGGATTTCTAGAGGACGGCTCGGAGTTGTTTCTTTACTTGTATACTGCTGTAAATTCTTTTCAGTTGTTCTTTACTTTCAGTTGGGTTTGTATACTAGCCCATTTACTTTCCAACCCTTACTTTTGTACTCATTTTACTTAGTGTTTACATTATCATGTGTACTCTGTGGTGTTTGTTTACATTATATTGGAAATTCCTTCCCTTTTTTTGGATTTATGCCTTTGGTGATAGTCGCCAGCCCCAGGAATATGGAAGGCGGGCTTGGGGTAGTCATGACATGGGCCCCGAGGATGGGTCGTGACAAATTGGTATCATAGGAGTTTGGTTCCACCAAAGAACTCAGGACTCTGGTCTTTCTTCTTTTTGAAGCAACAGTGTTAAGGGTATTGAGTGTGGTTATTAGTCCAGGGGGTCTAGTGTTGGTGCGGCGGCCAACATATCCATACACCAGGAGACTTTTGATTTCCGACTCAATGCACAAAAACATTGATTGCATGTGTGTTTCAAAAATATTCTTTGTGATTACATTGTGTTAGCTCACCAGGTATACTGTATTGACCATGGGGAACCTGTTTATTTTTAGGATAGCCCCACGATGGCAGTCAGCTTGGGTTACGAGCTTTGTGTGAGGCGGAATCCCACCGAGTGATGAGGCCTCAGCGCAGGTCCCCTTTACAGCGGAGGCACCAGCGGTACCTCTACCCTCCGAGCCACCGATGCCAGCAGCCCCAGCCGCTGAGAGTGCACATCGCCTTAGTGCACTGCATGAGTTTCAGCATCAGAGACCGCCCAGGTTCCGCGGGGAGACGGACCCTCAGGCAGCCGAGGATTGGATGGAGGTTGTGGTTCAAGTTTTCCGTTTAGTGGGGCCACCAACTGACCTCATGGTGATCCATTCCGCGAGTCTCCTTCACGCGGAAGTCGGTAGATGGTTGATCCTGATGCTCCAGGTGCATGAAGAGGCATCTCTTCTTTGGTCGGACATCGAGATCCTATTTCGGTTGGAGTTCGTACCAGCCACCCTCCGGGCAGTGTGCATTCAAGAGCTACTACAGCTGTGGTAGGGCAGCATGACAGTAGTCCAGTACTCGGTGAGATTTAATGATCTCTCACGGTATTCCACCAACATGGTACGAGACCCATTCATCCAGGCCCGGACCATCGAGCATGGATTGAGGCATGAGATAATGGCTTCGATGATCTCCCTCATCATTCTGACGCAGGCAGGAGTACTAGAGCGAGCCCTTCTTGTAGAGAGCTTTCTTCCTAAGCCTACACCAGTAGTGAGACCTACCGCAGGGCGGCATGTAGCGGAGTCTTCTTCAGCTGGAAGTCGATGTATGTCACATGGGTCCAAGTTGACCAGACCATCAGGATGACGACCTCATGATATTGGCTTAGAGGTGTGGGGAACACGGCGCAGATCCAGCCTTCTGAGGAGCAGACAGTGCTATGCATGCATAAAGCAAGGCCACATGGCTCGTGACTGCCCGACCCGACATGCAGACGAGTAGCAGACCGTGGAGGGACCTCCCTGGAAGAGGAAAATGTTCGATAGTGGCGGTCCGTAGGGAGCAGGCGGACGAGGAAGAGGAGTTGGCTGAGCGGCAGGTGGTGGGCGATGTTTTGAGGCTCTTCCACCACCACCACCAGGAGGTCCACCCCGGCCATAGGGAGTTGGTGGACAGAGGCAGGCCCAGCTTCAGGCAGTGGAGGCCTATGACCATGGCGCACCCGAGATGATTTGAGGTCCTATCTGTGTCTACTCCACTCTTTCTGCAGTCTTATAGAAACAAGAGTTTGTCATTCTTTCATTGCCGTTGCACTTGTTCGGAGTTCAGAGATTCCGACAGTGTCGTTGGCTCGATCCTTACGACTAAAGACTCCTATGGGAGAAGACTCGATGATTACGCACTAGTTCCGGCAGTGTGAGATTACTCTAGGAGAGGAGAGCTTCAGCTGGGATCTTATGGTAGCGGCATCGAGGCCTTACGAAATCATCTTGGGAATGTATTGGTTATCTACAGTCCATGCTCAGATTGACTGTATTAGGCGCAAGGTGCGGTGTGTCTGCACCGATGGGAGCCGGTTCACCTTCACCGGTGAGAAGGGAGCTTTTGCAGTGCAGGATGGACTCATGTAGAGGAGAGGACAGACGATAACTCATCAGTTGGCTAGCCTCAACCTAGGATCAGTGGACGTCTGGAGTCCGATTTTTCCTATAGTGATGGATCAGTATGTGGACGACTTTCCAGATGACGTTCTAGGACTACCTCCTCACAGAGTGGTAGAATTCTATACTGACTTGTACCCCAAGACAACCCCGATATCTACTTCAGCATATCGGATGTCTCCCACTGAGCCTTGAGAGCTACGGGTACAGCTGGAGGACTTGTATGGAAAGGGATTCATTCGACCCAGTGTTTAACCCTGGGCTTCCCTGATTTTGTTTTCCAAGAAGGCAGATGGGAGCTTGCGACTATGTGTCGATTACCGTCGCCTAAACCTGGTGACTGTGAGGAACAAGTATCCACTTCTGAGGATCGGCGACCTCTTCGATCAGCTCAAGGGAGAACGATGGTTCTCGAAGATAGACCTTAGGTAAGGTTATCATTCGCTTAGAGTTCGAGACGAGGATTTGAAGAAGACGGCCTTCAGGTGTCGATATGGCCACTATGAGTTCTTGGTTATGCCTTTTGAGGTAACCAACATTCCATCAGTGTTCATGAGTCTCATGAATAGGATCTTCCATCCTTACCTCGATCTATTAGTCGTAGTCTTCATCGACGACATATTGATTTACTCGACCATTGAGTAGGAGCATGCCTACCACTCGCGGGTTGTGTTGGACACACTCCGAGAGCACCATCTTTACGGTAAGATCTTGAAGTGTTAGTTTTGGATATGTGAGGTCCACTTCTTGGGTCACGTCATCTCTGAGGTGGAGGTTTCGGTGGATCCTATGAAGATGAAGGTAGTGCTAGCTTGGGAGCCACCCAAGATCGTGATAGAGGTGCAGAGTTTCCTAGGACTGGTTGGGTACTATCAGAGATTTGTCCCAGATTTCTCTAGAGTAGCATCACCTCTTTCAGCTTTCAAGAAGAAGGGGAAATCATTCATGTGGTTAGATAGATTTCAGTAGAGCTTCCAGGAGCTGAGACATAGATTGAAAAGTGCACCCATCTTGAGGCTACTGGAGAAGGGAGTAGGGTACGTAATCTACTACGATGCATCAAGGACTGGACTCGGGTGTGTCCTGATGCAGGAGTGGGCTGTGATCGCCTATGTATCACAACAGTTGAGGCAGAATGAGCAGAACTACACTACACATGACCTGGAGTTAGCAGCAGTGGTCTTCGCTCTGAAGATGTGGTGACACTATCTGATGGGTGAGCGCTTTACAGTCTACTCTGACCACCAGAGTCTCAGGTACATCTTCACACAGAAGGATATGAACCTGAGATAGCTGCGATGGCTCGAGTTCCTCTAGGACTATGACATTTAGATAGTCTATACTACTGGAAAGGTGAACATAGTAGTCGATGCTCTCAGTAGGAGGGTGGGAATTCACCTACTTGGAGAGGCGACATAGCAGCTAGACGCTTTGCAGATATCATTCTTGGATAGAGATGGGGCAACCTTTCTTCAATTGCTCACTGTCACACCTCCACTTCTTCAGCGGGTCAGAGAGGTGCAACGTGGGGACGTTGAATGTGAGACGCGACGTGCACAAATTTACATAGGACTGGCACCTGATGGATTCTTTATAAGAGGAGATCACGCCATCCTTTTCAGAGCACGTACCATGGTACCAACTGCATTACAGGAGGAGTTGTTGATGGAGTTTCACACATCCCCTTTAGCGGTACATCCAGGAGTGGCGAAGACGTACCAGGATCTCAGACGACAGCACTGGTGGCTAGGTATGAAGAAGGCTATCGCAGAGTTCGTTTCTCTATGCCTCACCTTCCTGGAGGTCAAGGCGGAGCACCGGGTACCAGCAGGCTTGGTACAGCCCTTGGAGGTCCCGAAGTTGAAGTGGGATGAGATATCTACGTATTTCGTGACTGGACTTCCACGTACATCCAGAGGACATGACTCCATTTGGGTGATCGTCGACCGACTCACCAAGTCGGCCCACGTCTTACCTATAAGAGAGCAGGGTTCAGTGGAGAGTTTGGGACGCCTCTAAGTTCAGGAGATTGTACGGATTCATGGGGTTCCATCATCTATCATCTCCGATCGAAATGCTTGTTTTACTTCCTGGCTTCGGAAGGGGTTACCGGAGGCATTTTGGTCGCAGCTACGCCAGAGCACCACCTTTCACCCATAGATGGATGGCCATACAGAGAGGACCATTCAGACACTATAGGACATGCTCTGTGCATGTTTCTTTGACTTTGGTCGTAGCTAAGAGGATCACCTACCCATGGTGGAGTTTGCGTACAACAACAGCTACCACTCCACCATCGGGATGACACCATACGAGGCATTATACGGCCGACCATGAAGATCTCCTATAAACTGGACAGACCCTGGGGAGTCAGCACTTGTAGGACTAGAGATGGTCCAGGCCACGACTGAGAAGGTTCAGATCATCCAGGAGTAGATGAGGACAGCTCAGACCCGACAGAAGTCTTATGCTGACAGGAGGCGGAGACCACTAGAGTTCGAGGATGGAGGCCACATTTTCTTACGGGTCTCACCTCGGTGTGGATTTTGGAGATTTGGTCGGGGCGACAAGTTATCTCCGCACTTCATCAGACCATTCTAGGTTCTCAGTAGGATATGTGAGGTGGCCTATCGCCTGGCTCTTCCACCTCGGTTACACCGGGTGCACGACGTCTTCCACGTATCTCAGCTGAGGAGATACGTGGACAACCTGAGTCATATCATCGACCATGGAGAGCTGGACATTGATGACGGGGAAACTTTTGCAGATGACCCAGTAGAGATCGAGGATCGACAGGAGCGGGTCCTATGTGGGCAGTCGATCCCTCTAGTGCGCATCAGGTGGCAACACGGGAACCTCCAGGAGAGCACTTTGGAGCAGGAGGCTCAGATGCGTGCACAATACACTCATTTGTTTCCCTAGTTTGTGATGTATCTTTACAGGTATGTAAAGCCCTGAGGTGGGAGTAATGTAAAGACCCGTAAATTTCGAGGAAATTTTTTTTCTTAAATTCATAGGGATTTTACGAGTACGTAGTTTTTGAAGGCACCTAATTCTGAGGCTAGGTGTGCCCGGAATCATTTTCTGATGTTTTTCTCGGGTACGTTTAGTGAACAAATGAGCTGGTTTTTCTAACATTTGAACGGATGCTCGAAATCGAAATCTGAGGTCACCAAAGAAACCATAGTGCCGGTAATTTTTTATGAAGACTTTTACTGGAGTTGCGTTTGCTCAGGAAGAGTTGTTTAAAATTTTGGTTTAAGTGTAAGTGAAATAAAATTGTGTTATAAATTTTATTTCTCCATTCTAGATGGTTTATTCATATGTTTGGGAGTTGGGGTGGGACCCACTAAAATCTTAACCCCTCTTGATTAGGATATTTGTGAGGTGGGGCCCACTTGATACCCACCCCTTAAAATTCATCTAACTCCTCAAACCCCTCATTTATTTTTGCCAACTTTTCTTCCAATTCATTAGTCTATTCAAGATTAATTAATTAGTGAATTCAACTTTCGAATTTTTTGAAAAATGTTGGCATAAGTAATAAAATAAGGCAAAAGACTTATTTTATTGGGATTGTTTCGTTGTGTAGAGATTCTGGAGTGAATACACAATGTCTTTGAAGAACTTCAACTTCCTCATCATTTAAGAACGCAAAGTACACCGGTGCCAACCTCAGTGACCATTTTCTCGATGCTTGACGAAGTGATGCCATCATTCTGCAGCAACGTCCTTGGAACAGCGGAGCTTTCTCCTTTTTTTCCAAGTGATCAACCTTTGTGAATCGAGGTGCGGTTTGTTTTCAAGTTCATGATTATTTCGACGTTCTTCATTAATATCTGCTGCCTGTTATCAATATAACAGGAGGGGGTCAGACCGCACGAACACGGCTGAACCTCCTATCATTTTTGTTGATTGATTTTTCTTCGTGGCTTGAAACAGAGGTGGAACCATTGCACCGCGCGAGGTCGAGAGAACCGCAACCGGAGTGAACCGCGACCGGAGCGAGCCGTGAAGGAGGAGCAGTAGGAGGCGGCCGGCCAAGGCGGCCGCCGTCGATCAAGGAGGAGGGACCCCCCGTGGGTCCCGCATGGAACAACTGGCTGGCCGTTTCCAAGAATGGTGGGGGTTTGAAACCCCCGGCAGCCACCTAGGGCGGACTCCACAATGGTCCGCCGTTTTGGGAAAACAGGGGGTCAACGACCCCCCCCCCCCTCCGCGTCCAGCTCGGCCTCGAGCTGAGCTGCGGCCCGTGCTGGGTCGGACCACCTGCACCGGGTCGGGCCGTGCTCGAACAGGATGGACCCGGACATGGGTCCGGTCCACCCGGGGGTATTGGGCCGGGTCGGACCGGGCCCAAACCCCCTGTTTTCGGATATATCCATTCAAACATCCATAACTTGGGCTAAGTACATCTGATCAATGTACCGTCTATTGTGTAGTGATCCTTGGATCTAGACGGTCATTTAGGAATATTACACTCAAGGTTTTGGAGAACTTTCGGTATGGCCGGGTTGGTTCGAACACGAAACCAATCGGGCCCTCGGAGTGGAAACACTTATAACATGAGCTCTGGACGTCCGATTGACGTGCCGTCAACTTTTTTGGATTCTTATTAGTGAGACGGTTCTTTCGGAATACTTCGATCGAGGTTTGGACGCAGCTAGAGTATGGTAGGGTTGGTTTTGACTTAAAAACCAACCAGGCCCCTAGGACAAAAACGCCAATAACTCTCAAACGAGGCGTCCAATTGACCCTCCATCTATCACATTGAGTTCCTTTTGATGAGACTAAACTTGGTGATACATCATTTATGGACATTGTGACAATTGATGTATCAATCCCTTGGCTCTTGGAGAGAACCCTCCTGGAATCGAGCGTGGAGTGTGTGGGAACCCTAGAGCTGGCTGCGATTGCGACGACGATGACGACTGTACTTAGATCCTCCCTGGGTTCGGCAGTGATGAAGACTGTACTGGAATACTCTATGGGTTAGATGGTGATGACTAATATTCTTGTATCATATGTGGGTCCGGCAGTACTTGACTACTGTTCTTGTATCTTACATGGGTCTGACAGTATTTGACTCTATACTTATATCCTGTGTGGGTCCGACAGAGTAGCTGGTCTTGTATCCTTTGTAGGTCTGATAGCTTAGCTGGTCTTGTATCCTATGTGGGTAAGACAGATTAGATGAATTAGTGGATACATGTGATCATCTCTATCGCTTTACGAAGTGTATACCTGTGTGAGCTGAGTCTTAACTTATAATGAATATCATAGATGTGATTGTTGTGATTTCCTGTGTGGATTGGGTGTTGCTTTCCTGTGTGGAATGCATTGTGAATTCATATGTGTAATGGGTTATGTTTTTTCATATATGGACTGTGTTGTATCTTGGGATCTTGTGCTGGAGCCGAGCTGGAATTGATGACTTAGGTATATGTATGGGTATATACCAAAGTAGAGTTGGTTGTTACATCGTTATTGTATCTTTTGTTTGTGGTTTATCCTTCTTGGATTCTTAGAGACCTTTGGGGGTCTCGGGGTCCCTAATGAGTAGCGTATACTCACCCCTACATGGGCTATGCCCACACTACGTTGTGTTGGATGCAGATGAAGGACAGCGCTGATCGAGGTGGAGGCCCATGGAGCTGGATGGTACCTGGAGGTGGATCACTGGACGGGACGTACACGGAGTGGATGGATGGAGCTGAGCAGTTGAGGAGACAATCTGTACCCACCCTTTAGGTGATATTTCCATTGGACGGCTTAGATTTGTTTCTTTATTTTTCTGCTGATGTACTTTTTTTTAGATGTACTTTACTTTCAGTTGGGTTTGTATACTGGCCCATTTACTTTCCAGTACTTTCTTTTGTACTCGGTTTACTTAGTGTTTACATCATCTTTCGTACTCTGTGATGTTTTCTTACTTTATAAAGGCAATGCCATCCCTTTTTGGGATTTACTCCTTTGGTGCTAGTCGCCAGCCCCTGGCCTATGGAAGGCGGACATGGTGTAGTCATCGCACGGGCCCCGAGGACGGGTTGTGACAGTTTGTCCTTATACTTAAATCATGACTAAAAAATTTATATCATAATATAAATATTATTTTTGCTAAATTATTTTTTTATTATAAAATTATATATATTATATATGTATTAAACATAATACACATTTCATGGAGATGGTAGGCCATACGCACACATTCATGTTATTATAGTTTAATTGTACTATGAAAAGTATGAAAGTAAAATAAAAATAATTATATATAAATCACTATTAAAGTGGATTTATTATATGATATATATCATATATATTCACTAAAACTATCCTTAATGCAATCCATATAGTGTAAAAACATATCATATCACTTTAAGTGGGTGGTAGTCCACACTTCCTCATCCAAAATTATCGTATTTACATAAGAAGGAAAGTATAAAGGTCTATTCTAAATAAAAATTATAGAAGCATAAAAACATTAAAATTATTATATATAAATATATAAATATATTATTCATCATAATGGACATCATTATTGGTGGTAATGGAAGAATGAACTTTCAACATTTCGTGAGGATGTTGTTCACCGTACACAGAAACAATGTTTTCATTACCCATTGAATAAAAGTTTGTGTAAGTGTAGGCCAATGCATTTACATAAAAAATTATATTATATTTAATATAATGGTTTTATTATTTAATAATCGAATAAATATTTTTTGAGGGGTGATGAATAAAAATAAAATAAAGGACTTGAGAGAAGACGTTACTTCTTAATCGGGTAACTACTTTTGGTTTCATCCAAAAGGCTTCCATGGATTTATTTCATCCTGAGGGAATGATTAAATGAATAAGATATGGATTTTTTGAAGTTTATTTTTTAGGTATTAGATTAACATAAGAGATTTTATATGTGTGAGTAAGTGGTAATGGTGGCGGCCTTTTATAGGGAAGGAAAAGGAATGACATTGAAATTATAGAAACAAGGTAGACGTACACATACTCTTACCTAAAAAAAATACCAAAGAAAAAATCTAAATAATTGAAAGTAAATAACCAAAATATGTGAATAAAACGGGTTTTGTAGAAGTGGAAAGGTCATATGGTCCCTCAATGTTATGGTTTAGTGCTTAATTAAACATAATTTGACCATAATTGTTGTGATTAATTTTACTCAATTTACAAATAATTTTGGTCACAAATGAACATGGCCTTATTAGAATAAAAGTATTATTCTAAATAATATGGTTTATGTTAGGTTTATGAAATTTATTTATTTAATCAAAAAAATTAATAATAATGCTAATCCCACAGACGGGACAAAATAACAGGGTTTATAATGTTAAGAAATGTTAAAAAGTATCGTATGATTTTATATTCAATTTCATTGTAAAATTGGATCCAATGAATTAAATTATATTAATATATGTATTATTTATCTAGTGTTAAATTATAAAAAACTATAATATCATTTTTCATTAATAATTAATTAATAAAAATGAATGTTTTTAACTAAAAATCTATATTTTTAACTATTAATCAAAAAATGATATTTCTCAGAAAAATCCCAAAAATTCTCCCTATGGAAATTTCAACATTATGAATTAAAAATTATATATTATTTTAGGAAATTCAATTTCTAATTGGGTCTAAAATTAATTTAATTATTTTTCCTAGAAGAAAATTAAATGCATTTGATTTGATAAAATAGTATTTTTAAACATATAAAGACATTACCAAAAACATTATCTTTTATTATAAATAATTTATATTTCTATAAAACCATTATAAAGATAATTTAAAAAGTATTTATCAGTATTAATTTTACTAGTTTTAATGGATAGGTAATAGTTATCTTCAATAAATAATTATAAAAATAAAATGATGTTTCGTGGAAACATTTGTGTTGGTGTAAAGTATGCCCAGTATATATCTCCTGTAACATATGTCGAGTCAGTGTTACGGGTAATAAAATCCATCTTTGTGACATATGAATTGAAATTAAGATTTTATTTTATAAGAACTACTTCCAATGTCTCGTGAAATGAAAAATATCAAAATGATAAAATAATTGAATAGAAAAAATAACCATTAACAAAATCATATGGTTTTATATTCTAACCCATTAAAATAAATTTTACCCCCAAAATTAATCTTTGTTATAAAAGTTTTAATAATTAAATGTTTTATTCTTAGAAACCCACATTTTTAAAATTAGTACTTAAATATCCATTGAAAAGGTAAAGTTGGAACAATAACAGTTAATCGTAATGAGAATCCTGCATATATGATCATAGGTGCAAACTGAAAACATAGACGTGGTAGAGAAATATTACTATCATGTTCTGATGGAAAGTGATATAGAACAGGATCTGAAAAAATCTACCAAGCCCAAATCCATAAATCTACAATGACCTAAGAGAACTTCTGATTCATCAGAAATGAAGGTAGTACGACAATATTGGTGTCTTGATGATATTTTTTTCTATTGTTGAATAATTTTCATGAAATTATACATTTCTATGATTTTAGAAAGACATCACCCTTATTTGTTCATTGATCAACTTCACCTATTTCTCTAAAAATGAAGGATAATTTTTAATTCTAGAAGTAATAACTAATCACGAGATCCATGACATTCCAACCAATCAGTTATCATCAACACAACATAGTTTGAACATGCGATCCAATATGCATAAATCATCATATGGAGAGATAATAATTTAATCACACAATATTTATCTGAAGTGTTACTTAATCTTCTTATAAATGGTTAACCATATATCTTTTTAAAAATATAATTCACCATTTCTTCCTTAAATAGTATCAAATATTATTCCAAAACCATTTTTACTAAACAATTAGGCCCATCCTTTCATCAACAGAAATTTGGAAGTCATTTTAGTATTCCAAAATTTGTATAGAGGGATATAAACACATTAATCCTCCCTAATGGATGAACAAAATGATTTTTGTAGGTATTATTAAAAGAATATGAAAGATGAACATCCAATCATCTGTGAAAAATGATATATTTTTTCCTAATAGTCGTTATTCAGTTCATCCATTTTGATTACACAAGATTTCCATTTTTCCATTTATACACATGGGTTATTATGTATTATCATCCATATTATAAATTTGATTGGGTCATTGATTTTCATATTGACCAAACTCAATGTACATGAAGAACTGAAGTGTGGGTGTTTCATTCTGTTTCGCTTTCTCTTGATTCATTTCATGAAATTTTTTCTTCTCATCTCCTATACAATTTTTTATTAGTGGATATGCTTCCCACACTTAAAACGCCTTCTGATTCCATTAAGGAATTACCATAAATTCACACTCCCACACTTTTTAAAAGTTTTAGTTTGAAGAATTTTCTTCTCTCTAAGTGATGAATAATTGGATTTTCCAAGGAACCCCATTTTCCTTTTCTTATAACCAAAACTAAGAGGGTTTCTAGATTCTATTTATGCTTTTAGTGCTCATCGAACAATTTCTTCATGGTATTTAATGACCCTTCATAGAGTTGGTTTAAATATAATGAAGATTTGTTCAATATTACTTTCCGGATGAATGATAATAAAAAATGTGTTCCTTTCAATTCTTGTAAAATTTGATTCACAGGAACCAATAGATTCATCATCCCTCTTCATAAGATCTAATAATTCCTTCTCAATATTAATAAAAAGAATACATGTAATGTAATTATTAAAAAATATGTTCTTTAAATCATCTAAATAAATGGATTTTAATTCTTCTTGTCGCCCATTATTCCTAATAAAATTCTATAATTGATGAGAATCGTCATCCAAACGGTAGATACCAACAAAACATTTTCATGTTCTGAACATTGGAGAATATAACATATCATTTTAGTTATACTAAGACATTGTTTAGAAACTAAAAAATCAGTGGAACCACTGAGGGAATGTTACAAATGTCTCATGAAAGACTTATTTGATTTTGTTTCTCTCATTTAATCGGTTGGATGTTCAATATGATTCATGTCTTGATAAAGCATAATAACTAGGATTCTCATTTTAGCTCACATAACATATAGTTTCCTATAAGGAAACCCATTTCATTTTCAAATACATTCATCATATACACCATTCATTTGGGTTCCATACATTGACTAAAACAAAAAATAATAGTTTCATAAACACTTTACAAATTATGAAACTACATAATCATGAAAATGTACTTATAGGATTCCTAAATCATGGATCCTGCTTCATTAATCAATGAAACTTATGGTTTATCATTTGTTATTCATATCCAATATCTATTTGAATAATTCATGATGGTTCATGATGAGTTTGTTAATTTCCAAATAATACCCCTTGGGAGTGTCAAACTTGGTGTGAAGAAAGACCCATTATTATGTACAAGATTACCTTGAGGTAGGCTCAAAACATCTTGTTGGAGTTTTTAACCCTAGGTTTCAACTTTTCTGGTGCTTCATACACTTTTAGTATCTTGATAAAGATGTATTTATAAGAAACCACTCATTATATCCTTTACAAAAATTCCTGGACATTTCACTAATCATTAACTCATCATTATACCTATCCTTTTAGAGATCCCTATACATATCCTTATAATTATACCTAGGTTTATAACTAAATTTTTCTTATCCTGATTTCAAAATATTTACTAATAATTTTCTTTGATACAAACTATCGAAACCCATGATTAACATACATGGATATTACATCATTTTATATTAATATTTAGTATATTACAAAAATACATGAAATAGAGCTATAATAGTTTAATGTATTTGGAAATATGGAAACAAAATCATTGATCCTATTGAGAGTTATTCAACATCTCCCATAAATATATACACCCTTATTACTTCTACCTGAAACCATTCTTTATATCCTTGGGAAAGGAAACATAAGAAATAGTAAAGCTTAAATGCTCAGTATGGGTGTATGAAGGAAATTTATAAGAATAACATGAAAAAATGGAATATTATTTGAAGATAATACCCTACATGTATAGAGATAATAAAAGAGATTGATAGTTCATTAAACATGAATCAATAAGAAATAAAGAACATAATACATGAAATCATAACATTAGAATAAAACATAGAATTGTTAAAGGCACATAAGGATATAATATTTTGAACATTTATAAGTACAAAAATATGTTCACTTATTAGGTTAAGTATGTGAGATCAATCCCTCTCATAAAAATATCAACATGAAACTAGTTCCATTCATAACATTGTGAATATGTAATCAGGTTTGTACATAGTAGTCAATGCATTACTTCTAAGTTCATCATAGCAGAATTAGTTCACTCCCCTTACCATCTTGGTAATCATGGTTTACTCCCATGGCAATAATAGTAGTATAAGTTCACTAATAATACCATAATTATAGTAATTTTTAACTTTCATGTCCATCTTATTAACATGAGTTCACACCTCATACCATCTTGGTAGTCATGGATCACTACCATGGCCATATTATTATGTATTGGGATATATAAAACATTACCCAATGCATTGGAGGGAGATATAGCTCCCACCAATCTCATAATGAAATCATGCATACATGTGCCACAAAATCATAAGAAATTATATCATATCTCATGAAATAAGATGTGTATCATAAACATGTAAACATATCATAGCATGTGGAAAATGACATAGGTTTCATAATCATTTCATAAAACGAATAACCCATTAAGGAGAAATAGACTTCACAAACACATAACCTAATAATAGGAAATAGTTTTCAAAAATACCATGACATTAAGCATAACACATTCATAAAAAGGATATTAATGGAACCTTTACATCATTTTTTAAAAAGGAATGAGAAACATAAATGGATGTTATATTAGATTTAAAATAATTTTGAAATATCTTTCAAAAACATTTCTGGGGGAAAATATCATTTCTTCTTTCAAAAATTATTTATAATACATAAAACAATTTGAAAATAATTTTCCTAGAAAATACCTTTAAAACAAATAAGAAGACATTAAATCATTTGAAAATAATTTCCATAAAATTTATAAAATAAAATTCAAAAAGTTTTAAAATATTTTTTCTTTGAAAACAAATTGAAAACAAATAATGAAAGCTCAAAAATATTTTGAAACCATTTCTTTTAAAATACATCGAATACTTGTAAATAGAGCTTGAATACGTTTTAAAAACCATATTCCATGAAAATACATTTGAAAAATATAAATAAATGTTGATAACATTTTGAAAACCCATTTTCATTGAAAATACTTTGAATCATTATAAATAATTATAGAAATCAAATATTCTAGAAAATACATTGAAAATTTATAAATAATGCTTGAAAACATTTAAAATACTTTTTAAAACACAAAAAAAAATTATAATATTATTATTTTAAAACCACATTAATAATAATGAATATCCAGAATATTAGGAGAACATTTTATGTTAAAAGTATTAATTTTAATATTGTAAAGGAAGCTTCAAGGGAATGTTGGTGGGTAAATTTTTACTTGTTTTATGAGGAAAAAACAACCCTCCTTTTGTTGGTAAAACGTTATAAATAATCATTGTTCGGAAATAGAAATGAAGATTCCATAGAAGATATTTTTAAAAGGAAAAAAGTACTAAAATTTATATTAATGATTATAAGATAATAGTATATTATTCTTAGAAAACATTTTTAGACAATATGTTTTTGATGTAATATGGATTTCTTATTGACGAGAGGGTAAATCTGGGATTTCCTAAAAACACATTCTTAACTAACTTTTCTATAAAAGAGTATATTTATGGTTCCAATACAAGATTATATCCTAAATTCCTAGAGTATAATAAATTTCATGAATTTTTATGAGACATGGATCATAATATTTCATCAAAGTAAGTGTTAATATAAACAATCTTGATAATCGACGATATTGTCTCAATAAACTCTTATATTATGGTACCATGGGATCATACTATCCATGTAACAAATGAAGTAAAATTAAGATTAAAATAACATTGAAATAATTATATTTACATTATTACATGTAAAATGGATGTATATATATGTTGGAGAAATATTTTAGGTGCATTACAAAACACGAGTCTCAAAAAAGGTAAATTGAGATACAACTATTTTACCAATTTTGTATCCTGGGAAACATAAACCACATGAAAAATGGATAATAAATTTGAAATGTGAATACCAATAAATTTTTTATATGAAACATATAATATAATATTTTTCATTACATACACAAAAAATGATATGTTAGTGAACATAACATGTATCTCACATATGTTGCAACTGAGATTAAATCCCCTTACCTTTTGTCGTGACTCTCATCGTACTCATTAAAACCACATGTATAAAAATTTTAAATTAAATATATATATTTTCAATAACCTTATTAATTATATATAAACCATATATGGTTTTATTATGTCCTTACATTATTCTTTTTTTTACTATCCTATGTAATGGTTTAACTTCAGGTAGTATCCATTTCATTTTTTGATGTGTCTTAATTTCTTAATTTTTTTCCATATACTAATATCATGATTAAAAAATGTAAAAAATTATGTAAATATATTTTATATAAAGTATATTTTTATTATAATAATATATAATATATAACTATGAAACCAAATACACCGTTCCTAGAGGTGATGTGTTGTATGTATGCATTAATGTAATTTCTGTTTAATTTTGGTGTTGGGAGAAATAATGAAAAAGAAAAATGAGTATATATATATAAATATATCATTATTACATTATCCTTATTATATCATATATAACTTATATATTAACTAAAATCATTCATAATACAATCCTTGTTGTATATGAATTAATCATATCGCTTTGAGGGGGCGGTAGTCCACACTTCCTCAGACCAAATTATTTTATTTATAAAAGATGGAAATCATAAACATATGTCATAAATAAAAATTACAGAAGAATAAATAAAATATAAATATAATACATATCATATATAAAGTAATTCCATCATAATGAAAACTGTGATAGGTGGTAATTGAAAAATGAACAATCATCATTTCGTGAGACAGTAGTTCATCGTACACAGAAAGAATATTTTCGTTACACATTTGATAGAGTTATGTGTAAGAGTAGTAAGAATTATTTACAAAACAACATCCTAGTATATTTAGGATACATTATTTTTTATATTATATAATAATAAATAAATTTATAAGTGGTGGAGTAGTAAAACAAAAGAAAAGACTTGAGAGAAGATGTTACCTCTTAATTGGGTAACACCTTTTGGTTTGTGATAAAAGGCATACTTGGAACGCCTCCATACAAAGGGAAGGATTATATGAGTAATATGGGAATGTTTTAAATATTATTGGGAAGTTATTGGATGATATTAAGAGGTTTTGGGTGGGTGAAGAAGTGGGAGTGGTGGTTGCCTTCTATAGGGAAGGAAACTATCCCACATGGAATTTTAAGAAACAAGTTTGGTGTACACATTTTCTTACATACAAAGGAATAAAAATAAAATAAAATCAGAAATAAAATATTTATGGAAGAAATATATATATAAAATGGTTTTATAGAAGTTTAAAGGTCATTTGGTCCCTTAATTTTAAGGATTAGTCTGTAATTAACTTAATTTGGCCTTAATCTTTGTGATTAATTTTAATTACTTTTACTCATCATTTGGGTAAAAAATTAACATGGAATTACTAAACATTAAATACTATACTAAATTCAAGGGATTATTTATGTTTTTTGAAATTAAATTCACAAAAGAAAAAAAATTAATGTTAACACTAATCCTGCTGATGGGAGGAAATAACGGGGTTTTAAAGTATAAAATTGATCAAATGTTTGTTAAGAATTTATATAAAATTTCAAAGTGAAATTAACTATAATTATTTATATTTTACTAATACATGTTATTTTAATCTAATTTTACCTTCAAATATGTTTATAATATCATTTATAATTAATAATTAATTAAAAATGGAGTTTTTCCATAAAAAACTATTTTTACTATTCCACAAAATTGATGTTTCTTAGAAAAATCCCAAAAAATAACCCTAGGATAATTTCCACATTAATAATTAAAAAATGAAAATTATTTTATCAAATTTAATTTCTATATCCACCTAAAATTAATTTAATTATTTTTCATAGAAGTACATTAGAAGTAGTTCATTTGAGAAAATGATATTTTTAAACGTATAAGGATATTAAAAAAAATTATGTCATTCATTATAAATATGTTTTATTTATATAAAACCACTATAAAAATTATTTCAATGTTTTTTATTATAATTCATTTTAATACGTTTAATGCCTAGGATATAATTTTTTTATTAAATAATTTTAACAGTAAAATGATTTTTCATAAAAACATCGGTGTTACATGTAATTTATGTCATGTATATGTTGCATATAATGTTTTCCAAGTTGGTGTTGCATGTAATAAAAGAAAATTTGTTGATGTGTAAAATTAATGTTTAACTTTTTAAAAAAAAAATTAACTATATTTAGTGTCACATGAATTGCAAAATATCAAAAAGATAAATTTAATTGAAATAAAAAAATTCACAAAATCTTAGTGTTATAATTTTTGGTTTTATACAAACAATTATTCTTAATTTGGTTTTAAAGAATTTGGAAAAATTTCCCCAAAACTGCACTAAATTTTTTTATAATGTTTCATAAAAAATATTTTACCATATTTTCACTTCCTATTGACATCAATTATCATGATATATTGCTAATTTACCTTTGAAGTTTCCATATATGATTTAGATCCATTATATTAGGGAAACCGTTATGATATTGTCTTTTTAATTACTTTTTACAAGGCTAAGATACCTAATTATTTCCATGGGTAATCCTTATATTTTGTTTGATTCTTTATGTATGATTATTTATGTGAAGAAAGTGTCCATGAACATTTTATGACAGGTATTCCTAGATAAAGCTTCAAATAATTTGAAATTTTTTTATCTCATGAGATATCATGTGAAATGGTCTTGGTGGTTATCCTTGGCTTATGCTCCATGGGAAAGAATCTTGGTAGTTATCCTTCACTAGTGCTCCTCTATGTGCAATGATCCTACAATAATGGTTATGTAGTGTTTTATACTGCTTCCACCTTACTATGATTCCATGATTACATGATCTCATGTATTGAATCTTATGATTCCTTATGTTTATTCATGTTTCATGACATTTTATGTCATCATGTTATTCCTTCTAACCCATGTGGTATGATTTATTCTTTTGTTTATTCCCTTAATGGGATATTTAGATCATCCCTTTATTCATGCTTTCCCCAAGTTATCTTATATAGTTTTCAGGGAACAAGTGTGTTAGGATGTCATTATATAGATTAAATAAAATTATTTTTTAGTTTGGTTCCATACATTCTAATTATGTATCTAGTAATACAAATACATTACACATTAAAATAATTGGTCTCTATTTTAAGGATAATAATGCATAAAATCATGAATTAATAAGTGAAAAAAGGATAGGACGGTTATAGTTGGTATTACTATAAGGTCTTTTTATTTTTGGAGATTATGACTACAAAACTTTAATAAGAACCCTAGGGGTGATTCTATCACCATGTATATTGTTAATTGAATCTTTGGGTATCTTAAGATTGTATATACATTCCATTTAAAATTTTATAAGTTTATATTCAAAGATACATTTAATTATCCATATGAGATATGTATTCAAGCCCCCTAATTATACATTATTTTTATTAGTTACTGGATTGAATAAAATAACTCTTTCCAATAATTAATGTTATATGATATTGAAATATTTCTCAAATATGATGTGAATTGGTTCTTAAAACATCACAGCAGTAAATTCTAAACTGGATCAAGATATGAATAATAACTTGAATTGTGTTAAACACACTACTTCTATGAAGAAATAGAACGTATTTGGTTGAATCCTTTATATGGAAAATTACTACCATGTTTAGCAGATCTTCTAATCCAATACTCAAATAAAGATTTATTAACTCCATTGAAAATATATCATCTGTCATCCATTACTCTGAAGACAAGAAAATTTTACTGGTGGTATATCGTTTTGATGGGGAAGATGGTCAATGGTAGAAACTGATCAAGAAAACAATGTCCAATGAGGAAATTTATTCCATGTACAGAGAAGATTTCGAAAAATTATATTTTCAATAAATATTTACCCCAAACACTCTATCTTAAGATGAAAAAAATAATTCCTCCAATCAAAGGAAAAGGAAGATGAGTTTTTTAGGGTGTATGATCAAAACATCACAAGGAATAAAAGATACGCCTCAGGATTTTCCAGGAACACTGAAAGAAATGTGGATTTAGTCTTTAGAAAACTAAATATAAATCTATGAAAATAATTTTTGATTCGATACATTGACAATTATCATATTATTTTCTATTTTTCCATTAAGGATGAAATGGTGATAAGAGAAACTCATTGGTCTTGTCATCCTGGGGACCAAAATTAGAAAATTATTTTTAATATGGGAGGATTAAAAAATAATTCTTATAATGTAAAGAAAAACAAATATTCCATGTGTCAAAATTGTGGGAAGAAGCATCGTAGTAACTATATAAAGGGAACTATGAAATGATTCAAATGTAGAAAAATGGGGCACATGGACAATACCTACTGAAGGGATATAAATAATCCCACAAATGTAGAAGAATTAATAATGATTTATATTATTACTCGGCCTATAGTTCAATTATTCAATAACAAGTAACACGGTAATTTTAAAATCCAATTTTCGAAGCTAAGGGTTGTTGGATGAAAAAAAATAACAAACCCCAAGGCAAAAGGGAAGAGAATATGTTATCACTAATTCTGAAATGGATCCCAATAATGATGTTGTAATATGTACAATGGTTATTAATTAAATAATATAGAATTTATTATTTGACCCTAGTTCTAAACATTATTTCATATCTGGAATGTTTAGAAGAACTATTCAAAAACCACCTCAATATACGGAGTTTGAGTTATCATTGATAATATAAAATTGAGACATTATTCTATACATAGTATATAAATATGCTACAGTTAATTTTTTTGGTATTTACCTCCTTGTAAATATTGTTTTACATACATTGGTGGTGTTAGATGTTTTATTTTTCATGTATTGGCTATGTATATACAAATCCAACATTGACTGTCAGGAAAGGAAGATCACTCTTCACTTCCCAAGGTATGCTCCATTTTTTACCAATGAAAGTATGAGGATAATCCATCATAAGAATAATATAATCAATTTTGGATATTATTTACTTATTAACAATAAATTATAGTTTAAGTGATTATGACTACAAATAGAATCATGCTTGATGTAATTCCCATTGTGGGGGACTACACTAATGTTTTCCCCAAAGAATTTATGAGTCATTATCTTAAACTAGAGGTTGAGTTCATATTTTAACTTATTCATATATTATATACTATATCAATGAAATCTTATATAATGGACCCCATCAAACTAGATGAACTGATAAAAGTAGTTAAAAGTGAATCTGGAAAATGTTTTTATATTCCTGATTGCTTCACGATAGGTTGTTCCAGTAATATTCATCAATAAAAATTATAGATAAATGTTCCACTACATTGATTATTTTGAGATAAAAAAATCATAATAAATAACATCTATCCCCTACCATAGATAGATAAATTTTTTGATCAGCTACATGAGGCCAGTTATATCTCTACGGTGGAGCTTAATTATTCACATAAACAATTAAAATTGATGAAGGATGGTATTCCCAATACTTCCTTTCGAATGAGGCATGAACACTATGAGTTCATAGTGATTCCCTTCAGACTTACTAATGCTTTAGAAATTTTAATGGAGTGAATTAATTGAGTCTTTAGGGACTATCTCAAAAAAAAATTGACTGTCATTGTTGATGATATTATGATATACACCAAGAGAAAGGATGAACATTATGTGTATTTTAGTAGTATGAAAGATAAATTATGAATGGATAAAATATATGAATATTATTGTAAATCTGAGTACTATAAAGAGGGTTTATCATTCATGTGGTATGTAATCACCAATAAATGGATATCGATCAACCTTTCCAAGACAATGGTAATTTAATAGTGGCATAGGACAACATTTTTAATGAAGATCCATCGTTTCTTTGGTCTATCTGGTCATTAATGATTTGATGTGAATTGATTACCATGATATTAAACCCCAATAAACAAGAAAAGTTGGAATGGAGTAATTCTTTTCTAGACCAGTGAATGTGAATAAAACATTAAAGAGTCAAAAAAGAGGCTTATAA
Source organism: Viscum album (assembly GCA_963277665.1). NCBI lineage: Eukaryota > Viridiplantae > Streptophyta > Magnoliopsida > Santalales > Viscaceae > Viscum > Viscum album. The sequence continues at coordinate 1,527,916,939 of OY728131.1, read as the reverse complement.
TGGCATCATTGATCACACTACCGAAAAGTGGGGAACACTTTTTGATGTAAATAGATGCTGAAAAAAAGTTCTTATATTGTGTGATGATTCAAAATGATAAATTGATACTTTATTCCACAAGGAAGTTGAAAATTAATGATAAAAACTACCATGTAACACCCGAGACTTTTATGAGATATATTTTGTTTTTATGTTATATAAATCATCAAAGGAATCTTTCGCTGCACGCAATCGCGACCTTCCTCGATAGCGTGTGTAATACGCAATAATGAGTTCCACTAAACAACGATATATTATTATAATTTTATAAACTAGCTGTTATGAATAGTATTAAATGAACTTTAATTTTTACAACATTATTATTCATCTTACTCATTTTCTAAAACATGGTAAAAGAACAAAATAATTTTTTTGGGATAAAATAAGTATTTATCAAAAAATGCAGTTTTGCCGCCTTTTGATGGCGAACCCACATTAAATTTGGTTTTTGACACATTTATAAGTTCAATTTGACAAAATTAAAATTTTCTTTTGAATCAGGATATAAAAATTTACTTTGGATAATTTTTTTATATTTTTCTAATAACTTTCATATTTTGTTGAATAGTAAAAATACGCTAATTTTTAATTAAAAATAACTTTTTTTCATTGAGATAATTTATGTGGTTAAATTATAATATTGAATGGTTTTAAACTATAGATAGAATATATTTTTACCATTTAATATAATGTATGTCATTAGAATTAATTTCACATTGAATTCATAGGTAAAAACATTTCAATCTTTGGCAATGTTTTAACTTCTAAAACCCATTTTCTTAACAACGGGATTTATTTTAAATTAATTACTGAAACTTATATGTTTTGAATTTTGAAAAATGGATTCCATATTCAGAATCAGTGGGTCCCAATTATGTTAATAGGATACTTTTTATTTTTGGGCATTATGAATAGTAACTATGGTAAATTTTATTTACCATAGTTAAAGGTAAATCGGGTAATTAAGGGTAATATAAGATTATAAAATTACACTAACACCTTCCAAAATCCTATAGGATGACTAAAAGTAGACCCATATCACCTAAGGGTCGGATTAGATTAATTTAATAGACTTTTGTCCATGAAAATAATTTAATTTTTATTAAAACCAAAGAATGTGACAACATGTCACTTTCTTAAATCCTATAAGTATAATAATTTTAATTTAGTGATAAACTAAATGAAACATCTAACATGAATAGTCTCCAGAAATCTAATACAATTATCTAAATCATAGAAATTTATTTATAATTTTTAGGGATTAAATAATTATAATTAATTATGACACAATAGTGATGTTGAAATTATTTTATTAATTAAAATTTCAAATAAATGGTTTTAAAATATTAAAATAATTATTATATGAACTATTTAATGTGCTCCACTAATTTTCTAGATACATATGACATTTTCCTAATCTATTAAAGCTTTTATTTAGAACATATCCTCTATATATATTTTATTTAAATTCAAATAAATGAATAGTGTCAAAATTGACACTATTGTTATTTTATAAAAATAACATATTATAAAATTGTTTAAAAATCACAAAAATATTTAAAAATTATAAATTAAAATTTATATGGTCGACAATGTCATAAAGTTTCAAATTATGGAAAATTCACAACACATATATAATTATTAAGAATATTTTAAAATTTATAATATTATTACCACAAATAAAATTAAATTGATAAATAATGATAAATCAAGTTGGTAATATTTAAAATAAATTCATAAAATCTCTAAATTTTATTATTTGATGATATTACAACCCTATCTCATCTAATCTTCGGATATGAGTCATTTTGGATGTTTTTATGTGGGGTTGGGATTTAATATAAACTAATATTTCTTATATTTCCAAAGTTGCCTCTCTCCTCCCTTATAAAAGGGCACCTCCTCCCTCTCCTCATCACACCAATTTGATCCTTCAAGATTGGCCAAACCTTTCCCATTTCACTTCCCCACTTCCCTAGAATCATCCTAGAGGTTCTGGTCTTCTTCAAAGACCAACCCTAGTGCCCTAAGAGGAGGTTAAGAAGAGGCGTGTCAAAAAGAGGTAATATACATTACCGATCCTTTCCAAATTCTTTCTTCTTCAACATATTCTTCTTTAGTTGTTTCATTATGAAGTAATAACATCAGTATCACTCATATATTGATATGTTATTATAAGTATGAAACAACCCTATTTCAACATCTATCCATCCTATGGAAAATGAAATCACCGTGCGTGTGTACGTACGGAATACCGTCTCCACGCCGTTGTGTAAATAATTAATATATATGATTATTGTAAAGAGATATTGATTTTGAAATAGTATACATACACTCCAATACAATTCCACGATCATGGGAATGATATCATCGCTCGTGCGTATGTACGGAATACCGTCTCCACGATGTGATGCGATTCGTTTGACATGATCTTCATTCCATAATGATTATATAAATGAATTGAATGAATAAATATGATATATAGTACATTAATACCATTCTGGAAATGATGTATCTATAACCTAAAGAGAAGAATAATAATTTATTCTACAAAACACGCATAAGAACAAAAAGTTATAAACAACCAAATAACAAGTAGCAATGATATATTACTACTAAGAAGCTAAGAATATGACCATATTTGATATCATAACAATAATTATGATTCTGGAATAAGTCAATAACATTATTTAAATCATTATACAGGAGGTTCGGACACTTACGAGGAAAATCAGACCTAAGGTAAGGGAAGATATCACAATCTCATGTTTATCCGAAATTTTTTATACTTTGGTATTTACTGGGGTGTATTTTATCATCCACATCCATGTTTACTCAATATGTAATATTATTTCCATCCACCTACAATTTTTTAAATCCAATTTTACCCTTTGGTGAGTTTTTAGTAAAAGATATGAAATGAATCTTTTGTCATTTTTCGTACGAGGTACTTTTTGACTTTTCCGACAAAAGTAAGAGAAGAATGTTTTTTTAACTTATACGGAATGAATGGATTTTTAAAACATTATTTCCAAGAAGATTCCTTTACATGTTTTCAAGTTTATTTTTAATCAACTTCTTTTAGTTTAAAATTGTACGACATGTTGAGAAAGGAAAATGTTTTTGAAGTAGAAAGGATATTATCCTCAATAATGGAGATCAAGAGTTTTATCAAAATTATTTTCCATATAAGATAATGTAGGGCCCAATTTCTATCCCTATTATTAAATGGATTTGATTATGTTGTGATGGAAATATTTTTATTTATACCTTTATCTTATATGAATTGTTTTATGATGTCACAATGTTTAAGATTCCCATTTTTATTACATGGGTTATGCTATGATGTATGTTTTATGATTTTGTGGCACACATAAGAATTGTATCATTATGAGATGGGTGGGACCTATATCTCCCTCCAATTCATTGGGTAAAGTTTTTATATCTCATGAAATAGACATGGCTGGAATGGAAGGTTAAACTGGTTCAGTGAAACAGGACTGAAACGAGGAGTGAACTCGGTTCAAAAATGGACTTTGTCCACTAAGACAGTCTTGGCAATGAGTCTTGAAAAACAAGAAATGATTCTCTATTATTATGTGTGTATGACACAAAGTTTCATGTTTTATGTTATGATTATTGGGATTACATTTCACTATTGTGATTTATCACATGTTATGAAAATATGATTTCTTTTGCAGGTTAAGATTTCCAAAAGTTATGTTCTTATGTATATGATGTGATTGATATTTCTTTTGTTTACCCTTACTAAGCATTTGATCTCACCATTTTGTATGATTTATTTCCCCAGGTCAGGAAGAAGGTTATTAAGTATGATATGCCAAAAAGGGACTCTAGATATGATGAAATAAATGGGAGGCAAAGTAGATGCTTTATGAACTAGTTGTTTATGATTACCAGTTTCTAAAGACTCTATACCTATACAGTCCTTTCCTGGTTTTGTTATATGTTGTAATAAGTGTGCTTAAATTCTGAAGTAATGACAATGTATGTTTAGTATGGGTCATTATAGTTGGTATCAGAGGAAAGGTATAGTCAACCTTTGGAAACTAGGATGTGAAATCCTTAGTAAGAATTATAAGGATAAGTCCAAGCATAGAACACAACCCTAGTGTTTTAGAAATGGCCACAAACAACCTATGATAAGAACTTAAGTGTGAAATTTTATTCTTTCTTATGTGGTTTTTCCTATTATAATTATTGTTTCTCACACTATTCTTCTTGGTTTTTGTTAATGGCTGGAACCCGAAGGAACCGTGTTAATGCGGAATGCGACGGGCAATGCAATGATTGTCCCCCAGAGCAACCAAACGTTATGGGAGCTGGAATGCAAAATCTTGTAGCCATGATTACACAACTTTATCAAGCTATGAATTATTCTAGACTTCCAAACGAGAAATGTAAGGAGCAATATTCTGTTGAATCCTTCATGAGGCAGCGTCCACCTTCTTTCAGCGGGTCTACTAATCCATTAGTTGCTGAACAATGGATTAGTACTACTAAAAAGATATTTTCAGTTCTTCAATGTTCTAAACATGATAAAGTCATCCTAGCAGTCTATCGTTTGGAAGGAGATGCTGATCAATGGTGGAATCTTATTAAGAATCCGAGGAAAAGGGATGACATTGAGTCCATGGAATGGGTTCGAGTTCAAGAACTTATTTGTCAATAAGTACATCCCTCGTATTCTCTAAACAAAGATGGAGAAAGAGTTTCTTGAACGGAAGCAAACAGATGATGAATCTGTTGGTACTTATGAAGCAAAGTTTACAAGACTTGCAAGGTATGCTTCTGGTATTATTATCCAACCTGAGAGTAAGATCGATCGATTCTTTAGTGGCTTAAAACCAAGTCTTCGAAGGGCGTCAGCCATAAGGGACTTCAATAGATACGAGGAAATCATTCAATGTGCTCTCAAAGTCGAGATGGAGATTGGAGTAACACATCCGTCATATGGGTTTGATAAGAAGAGGAAAATGGAATTCAAAGGAAAATCTAAATAGCACACTGAAAAGAAGATGAGCTTTCCCTTATGCTCAAAGTGTGGAATGAAACATGGAGGGATTTGTCTTAAAGGGACAAGTAAATGTTTCAAATATGAAAAGGAAGGTCATCAGGCATTTGAATGTCGCAATGATGGGAAGAAGCTGTCTAGTGATGCAATCAAAGGAAGGGACACATAGAATGAACCTACTACACTTCAATGTTTCAAGTGCAAGGAGATGGGGAATTATGCCAATCAATGCCCAAATACAAGGGTTAATGATGATGTTCGACGTCAAAAAACTCTTAAGGCTAAAGACAAAGGGAAGTCACATGCAATTTCTATCAGTGATGTGGATTACGATAACGACGTGGTGAAAGGTACACATACCGTCCACTCTAGAGTAACCAATGTTTTATTTTATTCTAGATCCACACACTCATTTATTTCTGAAGAATTTTCTAAGGATATCACTGTATTACCTCAACAGTTAGATGTTGAGTTAGCTGTGACAACCCCTAATGGCACAACAGTCGCATCAAAAGTTTATAATTCTTCTCCGATTGATGTTTGTGGGAAAGTGATTCTTGCAAATCTTGTGATCCTTCCTATAGTGAAATTTGATGTGATTCTTGGCATGGATTGGCTTTCTCTACATGGATCTCATATCAATTGCCAAAGAAGGGCAGTCACATTTCATATTCCAGATCAATCTATGATCGTCTATTGATGCAAGGATGAACATAACCTTCTAGTGGAAATTTCTTCCATTTTATGGGTATTGATTCCACTAAATGAAGGTTATTTATCTCAAATGGTTTGTGAGAAACTCACGATTAAGAATATGACCATTGTACGAGAGTTTGATGACGTCTTTCCTGAGGAATTACCGGGTCTCCCACAAAATCGTGAAGTTGAGTTTTCAATAGAACTTTTACCAGGTGCTTTGCCTATTTCAAAGAAACCTTATATAATGGCCCCAATTGAGTTGCAGGAATTGAAGAAGCAACTCCCATAGAATCTTGATAATGGGTTCATACACCCTAGTGCGTCACCTTGGGGAGCACCTGTTTTGTTTGTTAAGAAGAAAGATGGATCAATGAGACTCTGCATTGATTATCGAGAACTTAACAAGATCACTATCAAGAACAAATATCCTCTCCCACGCATTGATGACTTTTTTGACCAACTACGAGGAGCTAAATACTTTTCCAAGATTGATCTTCATTCAGGGTATCACCAATTAAGGGTCAAAAGGGAGGATATACCAAAGACGGCTTTCCGTACATGGTATGGACACTATGAATTTATAGTGATGCCATTTGGTCTTACTAATGCCCATCCTATCTTCATGGATTTGATGAATAGAGTCTTTAGAGACTATCTTGATTAGTTTGTTGTAGTCTTTATAGACAATATTCTTGTATATTCAAAGAGTAAGGAAGAACATGAAGGTCACTTGAGAATTATATTAAAGACCCTGAGAAAGGAGAAGCTTTATGCCAAATTTACCAAGTGTGAATTATGGCTTCAAAGAGTTTCATTTTTGGGTCACATAATCTCAAAAGAGGGGATATCTATGGATCCAGCAAAAACAGAGGTTATCGAAAGATGGTCGAGACCAACAACAGTGACTGAGATGCGAAGTTTTCTTGGTTTGGCTGGATATTATCGACTTTTTGTGAAAGATTTTTCACGATTATCTAATCCACTCAACAAGTTGACTCGGAAAGGCATTAAGTTTGATTGGACGGAGGAATGTGAAGAGAATTTCATGGAATTGAAAAGAAGGTTATCTAGTACACCTATGCTCACACTGCCTTGTAGTGGATAAAGGTTTGTGATCTACAGTGATGAATCCAAAAATAGTTTGGGGTGTGTTCTTATGCAAAATGATATGGTGATAGCTTATGCCTCACGACAGTTGAAAATACATGAGCAAAATTACCCAACTCATGATTTGGAGTTAGCTTCGGTAATCATTGCATTAACGATTTGTAGGCATTACCTTTATGGTGAAAGGTTTGATATTTATACTAATCATAAAAGTTTAAAGTATATTTTCACACAAAAGGAGGTGAATATGCGCCAAAGAAGATGGTTGGAGCTGATTAAGGATTACGAATGCTCACTTCATTACCACCCTGGGAAAGCAAACAAGGTGGCCGATGCATTAAGTCGACAAGACCATGCCAGTTTATCCATGATGAGGATCACAAAAGATCCAATATTTATGGATTTACAAAGGATGGATCTTGGAATTATAATGAAAGGGGAAAATCATATATTTCTCAAATGAATGTTCAACTATCTATACATGTGAAGATTAAAGAGGCACAGAAAGAAGATGTCAAGTTACAAAAGAAGGTCAGAAATGTTCCTGAATTCAACCATTATTGTGATGGGATAATAAAGATCAGGAATCGGGTTTGTGTTCCTCCCATCCCCGAATTAAAGAAGGAGCTGCTGGATGTGGCTCATAGTTCTTCATTCTCTATTCATCCTGGAAGCATGAAGATGTATAGGGACCTGAAATAGTACTTCTGGTGGGATGACATGAAAAGAGATGTTGCTGAATATGTCTCTTGATGCTTGGTTTGTCAGCAAGTTAATGCTGAGAGACATAAGTCTAAGGGGATGTTACAACCATTACCCATACCTGAATGGAAATGGGAAAACATCACCATGGACTTTGTCACATGACTTCCTAAAACGTCCAAAGGAAATAATGCTATCTGGGTCATAGTTGATCGTCTTACAATGTCTGCACACTTCATCACTATTAGAGAGGATTTATCTCTAGATCAGATTTCCAGGATATATTTGAAGGAAGTGGTAAGATTGCATGGATTACCACTTTCTATTATATCTGATCGGGAACCGAGGTTTACCTCAAAGTTCTGGTGAATTCTTCAGCATACTCTGGATACAGAGTAGAGTTTCAGCACTGCTTATCATCCTCAGACAGATGGTCAGTCTGAGAGAACAATTAAAACTCTAAAAGATATGTTGATAGCTTTCTCTATGGATTTCAAAGCTGGTTAGGATCAACACCTACCTTTGGTGGAATTTTCTTATAATAATATCTTTCACTCCAGTATTTAGATGGATCCTTATGATGCTCTCTATGGAAATAAATGCAGGAATCCAACTTGCTGGGATGAAGTTGGGGAAAGAAAGCTATTAGGACCTGATATTGTTGATGAGATGGTAGAAAACGTCTGATCTATTCAACAAAACATAAGAGTAGCTCAGAGTCGACAGAAAAGTTATGCTAACAACCGAAGAAAAGACCAAGAGTTTGAAGTGGGTGATAAAGTGTTCTTAAGAATATCTCCCGTGAAGAGGGTCATGAGATTTGGAAAGAAGGGGAATTTTAGCCCTAGATATATTGGACCTTTCAAAATACTGGATCGTGTTGGGAAGGTAGCTTACCGATTGGATCTCCCACCGAATCTCTCTCAAGTTCACGATGTGTTCCATGTATCTCTCTTGAGAAAGTACATACCTGATCCGTCACATGTACTCAACTCAGAATTTGTACCACCAAAGCAAGATCTTTCCTATGAAGAACAACTAATAGAGATTCTAGATTGTAGTGAAAAAGTCCTACGAAACAAGACTACTCGCTTGGTGAATGTTTTATGGAGGAACCACCAATTAGAAGAATCTACATGGGAGCATGAGGATATGATGAGGGAGAGGTATCCTCATCTGTTTGTTACAAAGTGACGAATTTCGAGGGTGAAATTCATTTTAAGGGGGGTAGAATGTAACACCCAAGAATTTTATGAAAAATATATTTTTTATGTTATATAAATCATTAAAGGAATCTTTCACTGCACGCAATCACGACCTTCCTCGAAAGAGTGTGTAGTACGCAATACCGAGTTCCACTAAACAACGATATATTATTATAATATTATAAACTAGCCGTTATGAATAGTATTAACTGAATTTTAAATTTTACAACATTATTATTCATCTTTCATATTTTCTAGAACATGGTAAGAGAACAAAATAATTTTTTTGGGTAAAATAAGCATTTATCAAAAAATGCAGTTTTTCCGCCTTTTGATGGAGCACCCACATTAAATCTGGTTTTTGACACGTTTATAAGTTCAATTTGAAAAAATAAAATTATTCTTTTGAATCAGGATATAAAAATTTAATTTGGATAAATTTTTTATATTTTTCTGATAACTTTCATTTTTTGATGAATAGTAAAAATACGCTAATTTTTAATTAAAAACAAATTTTTTCATTGAGATAATTTATATGGTTAAATTATAATATTGAATGGTTTTAAAGTATATATAGAATATATTTTTACCATTTAATATAATTTATTTCATTAGCATTAATTTCACATTGAATTCATAGGAAAAAACATTTCAATCTTTGGCAATGTTTTAACTTCTATAACCCGTTTTCTTAACAACAGGATTTATTTTAAATTAATTACTGCAACTTATATGTTTTTAATTTTAAAAAATGTATTCCATATTCAGAATCAGTGGGTCCAAATTATGTTAATAGGATAGTTTTTATTTTTGGGCATTATGAATAGTAACTACGGTAAATTTTATTTACCATAGTTAAAGGTAAATTGGGTAATTAAGGGTAAAATATAAGATTATAAAACTACCCTAACACCTGCCAAAATCCTATTGGATGACTAAAAGTCGACCCATATCACCTAAGGGTTGGATTAGATTCATTTTATATACTTTTGTCGATGAAAATAATTTAATTATTATTAAAACCAAAGAATGTGAAAAAATGTCACTTTCTTAAATCTTATAAGTATAATAATTTTAATTTGGTGATAAACTTAATGAAAACTCGAACATGAATTGTCTAAAAAACCTAATACAATTATCTACATCATAGAAATTTATTTATAATTTTTAGGGATTAAATAATTATCATTAATTATGACACAATAGTGATGTTGAAATTATTTTATTAATTAAAATATAAAATAAATGGTTTTAAAATATTAAAATAATTATTATATGCACTATTTAATGTGCTCCACTAATTTTCTAGAAACATATGACCTTTTATTAATCTATTAAAACTTATAGTTCGAACATATCTTCTGTATATATTTTATTTAAGTTCAAATAAATGAATAGTGTCAAAATTGACACTATTGTTATTTTATAAAAATAACATATTATAAAATTTTTAAAAATCAAAAAAATATTTAAAAATTATAAATTAAAATTTATATGTTCAAAATTTTTATAAAATTTCATATTATGGAAAATTCACAAAAGATATGTAATTATTAATAATAATATAAAATTTAGAATATTATTACCACAAATAAAATTAAATTGATAAATAAGGATAAACAAAGTTGGTAATGTTTAAAATAAATTCCTAACATGTCTAAATTTTATTGGTTGATGTGATTACAACCCTATTTCATCTAATATTCTGATATGAGTCATTTTGGAAGTTTTTAAGTGGGGTTGGGATTTAATATAAACTAATATTTCCTATATTTCCAAAGGTGCCCCTCTCCTCCCTTATAAAAGGGCACCTCCTCCCTATCCTCCTAACACAAATTTGAGCCTTCAAGCTCGGCCAAACCCTGCCCATTTCACTTCCCCAATTCCCTAGAATCATCCTAGAGGTTCTGGTTTTCTTCAAAGACCAGCCCTAGTGCCCTAAGATGAGGTTAAGAAGAGGCGCGTCAAAAAGAGTTAATATCCATTACCGATCCTTTCCAAATTCTTTCTTCTTCAAAATATTCGTATTTAGTTGTTTCATTATGAATTAATAACATCAGTATCACTAATATACCTAAATTTTATTATAAGTATGAAATAACCCTATTTCAACATCTATCCATCCTATGGCATACGAAATCATCGCGGGTGCGTACGTACGGAATACCGTCTCCACGTCGTGGTGTAATCTATTTCCCCCCACCACCTTACTTGGATGGGTATAATGGTGTAAATAATTACTATATATGATTATTTTAAAGTGATATTTATTCTTAAATAGTATACATACACTCCAATAAAATTCCACGATCATGGGAACGATATCATCGCTCGTGCGTACGTACGGAATACCGTCTCCATGATGTGATGTGATTCGTTCTACATGATATTCATTGCATAATGATTATATAAACGAATTGAATGAATAAATATGATATATAGTACATTAATACCACTCTAGAAATTATGTATCTATAACTTAAAGAGAATAATAAGAATTTATTCGACAAAACACGCATAAGAACAAAAAGTTATAAACACCTGAATAACAAATAGTAATGAAATATTACTACTAAGAAGCTAAGAATATGACCATATATGATATCATAACAATAATTATTATTTTGTAATAATTCAATAACATTATTTAAATCATTATACAGGAGGTTCGGACACTTACGAGGCAAATCGGACCTAAGGTAAGGGAAAATATCACAATCTCATTTTTATTCGAGATTGTTTGTACTTTGGTATTTACTAGGGTGTATTTTATCATCCACATCCATGTTTCCTCAATATCTAATATTATTTACATCCACCTAAAATTGTGTAAATCCAATTTTACCCTTCGGTGAGTTTTTAGTAAAAAATATGAAAGGAATCTGAATGTTTTTTTAACTTAGAGAGAATGAATGGATTTTTAAAACATTATTTCCAAGAAGCTCCCTTTACAAGTTTTCATGTTTATTTTTAATCAACTTCTTTTAGTTTAAAATTGTATGACATGTTGAGAAAGGAAAATGTTTTTGAAGTAGAAAGGATATTTTCCTCATGAAAGGAGATCAAGAGTTTTATCAAAATTATTTTCCATCTAAGATAATGTATGGTTCTATTTCTATCCCTATTATTACATGGATTCGATTATGTTGTGATGGAAATATTTTTATATATTCCTTTATCTTATATGAATTGTTTTATGATGTCACGATGTTTATGATTCCCATTTTTATTACATGGGTTATGCTATGATGTATGTTTTATGATTTTCTGGAACACATAAGAATGGTATAATTATGAGATGGGTGGGACCTATATCTCCCTCCAATGCATTGGGTAAAGATTTTATATCTCATGAGATAGACATGGCTAGAACGGCAGGTTAAATCGGTTCTGTGAAACAGGACTGAAACGAGGAGCGAACTCGGTTCAGAAATGCACTTTGTCCACTAAGATAGTCTTGGCAATGAGTCTAGACTAACAAGAAATGATTCTCTATGATTATGTGTGTATGCCACATTGTTTCATGTTTTATGTTATGATTATTGGGATTACATTTCACTACTATGATTTATCCCATGTTATAAAATTATGATTTCTTTTGCAGGTTATGATTTCCAAAAGTTATGTTCTTATGTATATGATGTTATTGATATTTCTTTTGTTTACCCTAGCTGAGCATTTGAGCTCATCCTTTTGTATGTTTTATTTCCCCAGGTTAGGAAGAAGGTTATTAAGTAGGATATGCCAAAAAGGGACTCTAGATATGATGAAATAAATGGGAGGCAAAGTAGATGCTTTATGAACCAGTTGTTTATGTTTCCCAATTTCTAAAGACTCTATACCTATACGGTCCTTTCCTGGTTTAGTTATATGTTGTAATAAGTGTGATTAAATTCTGAATTAATGACAATGTCTGTAAAGTATGGGTCGTTATATATCCCACACATGATCTCAAGATGGGTGATGTGATATTTTCATAGAAAATCTAGTAGCATTGCCTATATTGGAAGAAGTGTGAGATATATAATCACCAAAAGAGCCTCAAATATATTTTCACACATAAGTAGAATAATATTCCCTATTGAAGATGGTTTGATGTCGTCAATGTTTTGGAATTCTCAATCCACTACCATCCTGGAAAAGCGAATAATGTGTTGAATGCTCAATGTAGAAAGGATCCTACAACATTGTCAATGATGAGAAATGAGAAGGATATAATATTATTATATTTTAAAATTATGTACATTTTATTTGTTAAATAAGTAACCTCATCAATCCTTACTAAAATGATTACTCAACCATCTCTCATGGATAAAATAATGGATGCTTAATTAAATGATATGGAACTTCTAAGGAATGAGCAACATATGAGAAATGGGAAATCCTCATATTTAAAAATTTATGAGTAAGGAGTCATGATATTATGGTAAATACTATGTGAAATATATTATCAATAGATAAATAAGGATATTTTGAATGATCCACATAACTCAACATTCTCTATTAACCCAGGGAGAAAAAAAGATGTATTAAAATCTCAAAGAGAAGTGTCAGTGGGACAATATGAAGATGAATACTTCTGAATATACATTAGTTTTTCTAGTATTTCATCAAGTGAAATAAGAAATATATAATTATAATTCTATGATGAAACCATTACCCTACATAGAAATGGAAAAAAATCACCATGGGATTTGTCCTCGGACATCTGAAGACATCCATTGGCAACAATAATATATGAAATATGATAGATACTCTTACAATGAATGTTTACTTTATAAAAATTTATGAGTAATTCTCACTATATCAACTAGAATGGATATAAATAAGTGAAGTGGTAAGGTTTTATGGATTGAAACTAACAAATGTATCTAATTGAGATCTAATAATCACATTGAAGTTTGGGAAAAGTATCCAACATGCTCCAAACACTATGTTGAATTTTTATATGGATTATCATCCTCAATCATATGTCCAATCTAAGAATTATATTCAAAAAATTTAAGAAATGTTGAGATTGTTTTATATGGACTTCAATGGAGGATGGGACCAACATCTACATTTGGTCAATTTATCCCACAACAATAGTTCCACTCGAGCAACCAAATGGATCTATATAAATCCCTTTATGGAAAACGATATAGAAAATCAGGATGCTGTGATGATGTTGGTGAATTTAAGCTACTAGGAACAAAAATAGTTGAATAAATGGTAGAAAAGGGGAAGACCATTTAGTAGTATATCCATGAATCTCAAAGTCTATAGAAGAGTTATGTATAAAATCATCAATGAGACTCTGATTTTATAGTTGGAGACATGGTATTCGTCCACATATCTCCATAGAAGAGAATTATGAGATTTTTCATAAGTAAAAGCTAAGTCCCCGGTATAATATACCCTTCGATACTCTTGACATTTTTGGAGAAATGCCTTATCTAATAGCACTTACACCAACCATGTCTCGTTTAAATGATGTATTCCACATATCCATATTGAAGAAGGGCATACTAGAACCCTCACGTGTACTGGATTCAATGAAGATACAGTTGGAGAATGATCTAAATTATGAGGAGAATCTAGTGATGTTCTTGGATCATAGAGATAAATTTATATGTAATAAGACCACTTGCTTGATTATGTTACTATGATGAAACCATAATTATGAAGATGTGGCATGATAATTAGAGTAAGGGGTGAATGATATTTACCCTAACCGATTTTCCCAATGGTTTATAACATAAAATTTCAAAGGAGAAATTTCATTAGGGGGAAGAATGTAATGAACCAAAATTTAATCAATGAAAACTCCATTTTTATAATTAAAAATCACAATGATAACACAATATAAATATTTAAATTGATTAATGAGTGAAATAAAGGGGTTTTTAGAAGTTAATGAACATATACCAATCGAATAATAACATTAACATGGGAATAGTAATGTGAAAATTAATAATAGAAAATCACTAAATATAATTGTTATTATACCTATGAATTTATTGATAAAATTTAATCAACTTATAAATAAAATTATTATATAATTATGTCACTGTATAAGTAAATAAATGTTTTGAAAAAGATAAATTAAATTTCTATATTTTTTGTAAAACATAAATATTTATATTTGATTTTATAATCAATATAATGATTTTATTTAATTTTTTTATAAAATAGTTTCATAAAATAATATTTTGTTGTCTTCTATTTATAACATAATTTTTTAGGCCTTAATTAGTTTTTTGAACTGTTATAAAATCAGTATTAATTTTGAAATCACTCTTTTTTGAGAAAATGATTATTTTAATTAAAAATATAATTGGACATATTAAAAAAATAATTTTAATAAAATTGACTATATTATTGAATTATACATTTCAAAAAATTTCTAGATTTTATTTTTTGGATTTTTTTAAAATTTGTTGATTTTTTTGAATAGTGGAATACAGTAATTTACATAATTTGAAAAATACAAGAATTATGGAGTCAAAATGTTGTATAACAGTTGTAATACCATAATATAGAGCCATAATTAATATATTTTTTATATTTTATTATAATTCTCAAACTATTAATAGTCTTCATCCATAATAATGAACTAATGAACAATATAATGAGATTACACCCCTCTCCTCCACTATAAATATCACCTGTCACCACTTCTTTTTTTTACACCTATGAATCCATGTAACTTGTACAAATTCAACCCAATAATATTACCATTTTAATTCCCCACTTACAAGATCTTTTTATCTCAACAAAAGACAAAACTCAAGTCCCTCACGGAGGTTCTCAAAGGGGTGAAATTCAATAGGTAAATTCCCCTTTCGTTTTCTTTTAATTTAGTTTAAATTTAATTTATTTTCTATATTATCCACCTCACCACTAATATAAGTGGCATAACAAATACATTATATTTTATATAATATATTTTAATTATTTAAATAGAATAATTCATATTCATGTATCTCCCATTTTACTTTTATTTTAAAATTGAATATATCGTGTGTGTTTTATCAATTTACCACCACTGAGAACGATACCTTTTAATTTTTCACTACTTCTTTGATGTAAGGACATAAAACCATTAATATGGTGAAATAATATTTTTTATACCTAAATTTTTTTAAATAAATCTCTGAAACCAATATATTAAAACATTTTAAAAAATGATATAAATCCTTTAAGGTCGTAAAACCACCAAGATAAATTTAATTATTTTCATTAAAATTTATTCTAATAAATAATACTCATACCATATAGAAAAATATATATAAGAAAAATTTTACTTATTTATGTTTATTAATAACATATAATTATAATTATCTTTATTCTTATTTATTATACACAAACATACAAACTTAAAAACAAAAGAACTGGTCATGAAAACCGAGGAAACATACACTCTGAAACGATAAAATTAAATCTCATAACCCACCAAAAAGGCCATAAATGAACATAATAAAATTATAATAAATATAAATAATGTAGAAAATGTTCTTAAATAATTTATTAAGGTATTTAATTTGAATATATAGGACACTGATTTCATGTGAAGAACACTTTTGGACATAATGTAAGGGATTCTTTCCAAACCACTACTTTTCCTTTGGTTTACTCATTCTATATAATTACCACAATTTAAATATTATTTACTTTTATATAAATCTTCTAAATTCTATTTATATATTAGAATATCATATATCTAGATCATTTCATCATTCCGTTTCAGGGAAATACATGTTTTATATGGTTCCCTTCTGAAATTCTTCCTAATAAGAAAACTGATTAATGGAAACTTTCTCATTTTTTACCCATTTTAAAGTGAATCCCATAAAAAATTTTAACACAAAATTATATTCATAAAATTCAAAATATTAACATGAAAAATATATGGGTTCAATTATAGTTTTCTACAAATAATTATTCCCTTTTCTGTTTTAATGAATCAGAAAAATTTTCCATTAAACTATAATAAAATGTTCTATTTCTAAAGCTTCTGATCCACTATTTCAAAATTAATTACTTATGATATAAATCACTTATCATAATATATTCCTAATTTACCTAATAAATTTATATGTATTATTTAAATCCATTCTTTTATGTAAACCATTATTATATTCCTTTTTATTATCCCTTTTGACATTGTAATGATACCCAAATCATTACACTGGTAACCATTATGTTTATGTTTTATTCCTTATGTATATTTATTTATATGGAGAACATATTCCTGAAAATATTATTATGGGTGGTAATAGATGTCCCTCTAATGCATTATTTAATTATTATACTCATGATATGTCATGTGAAACGGTCTTGGCGGTCATCCTTGACTCGTGTTCTATGTGCAACGTTCTTGGTCACTAGAATTAACTCATGATACTCCATCTAGAATGAGAATTAACTCAAGATGATGTAAATATTTCTGTTTTTTAGACATTAATATGTTTCGAAGTTTACTTTATTCCATGTTTTGAATGTTTTACTTCCTTATGTTTATTCATGTTTCATGACTTTTTAGGTCACTATTTTATGCCTTCTAACCCATGAGTTATGCTTTATTCTTATGATTATTAAATTATCTATATTATTAGATCATCCATTTGTTCATTTATTATCTGGTTTATCCTATCTATATTAAAAGTTACAAATGGTATTAGTATATCATTATGAAAATCAAATAAAATATTTTTTTAATTTTTGATTCATTCTTTATAATTATCTATGTAATCATCCAAAGACACTGGACATTATGATCCTTGGTTTTCATTTAATGGATAAATATGTATTGTATCATGTAATTATATGGATAAAATGACATATACATTATAGTTTCATCATATTTTTAAATAAAATCCATACTAATAAATATATCAATGTAAACAATAAGTATGTTGATGAAGTTAGCAAATAGGTCATGTTTATGTGTCAAAATGCTATCTACTTGACCTATAATTCTTATAGTGACATTTACATTGTGAGTGTTTACTAACAAATCCATTCATAAGGTTCTAAGGAAATATATATTTTTCCTAGAAAATAGGGTTATATAATAGTGTGAGTATCTACAATAAAATAAATTGATTGATGAATATTAGGGTATGATTGATGTACCTACAACCAAAACATTGGAAAATTCAACTATAGTTATAGTGATCTCATAAACATGTACTTCTCCCCTTAGAATATTATATTATATATTAAATTGACTCTTGGGAAATTAGTTTTAATAATTCCTCATTTATTTAATTTTGAATAATTGTATGGTATTGGCCTCTTTCATTCCCTTACATTCATTATCCCTATAACCAATTTCATCATGCTTATAACACACTCTAATGGGATTTAAGAATTATCTAAGATATTTCCTTCCACAATTTTTACATGTTGGAAATTGATTTATTTTATTATTATTCTTCGACAAATTGCCCATTATTGATGTTTAGATAAACTCTAGCTCTCTTGATTCTTCCTAAATATATTGGATCTATAAAATCTGGTATCTTTGTTGATGAAACACAAAACTATTTCATCATATGGTTAGAAAATTTGAGAAAATAGTGCCCTTTATATACTTGGATTAAAAACATCAAATTAATGATCAATATTGCATTCCAAATTGATAAATTAATTCATATCACACCTGGGAAGTTTTAAAAAAGTATCATCAAATAATGAAATAATTTATTGTTTTATTTTTTAAGTTGGAGAAATTTTCCTTTAGTTCATATCATTGATCGTGAGGGAAATATTTGTTGAATATTGTTTCTTTAAATGATCTGTATCCATGTGTTATCTTTGATATTCCTCCTTATTATTCTGGATTCACAAGAACCATTTATGATCTTATCTATTAAAAAATGAAATTCAAGTATAGCCTTTTCCATTTCATTATCTTCTAGGGTAAGAAATATATTTTCAATGGACTTAATCCTTTTCTCAGTAGCAATTAGATTAGTAGTCCCAAAAAATTAGGTGGTGTTATACCACATGAATAAATCTTTCCTAATATAAACATGATGTAGAGAAATAGGTTTCTCGATTTTATCATGGTTATTCATCATCACCAAATTATTCTTCCATAATAGAGCCAAGTTATGTTAAGATCCAATACCATCTTTATCATCTTACTCAGATTGGAAATATCTACATTGACCATGAGTGTTGATAACATTAAATATAATATAACATTGGTTTCCCTAAAACCAAATAAAAAAGAACTTTTGATCACCATATTATTTATAATGATAGATATGAATAATGTACACTTACTTTTGGAGTGTAGGCATTTCTTAACCTCCAATAATTCATTACACTATGTTTCTAGGATAACCTCGCTTTAACCATACATGGAATATTATAAGACAAAATCATTTACTAATTCATTGGAGAGCTATCTTGGTGCACCCATCATAGTCATATCATGTACATGCATAACAGAAGAACATATTTCATTACATTTAATTATATAATTATGGATTCTAGGGTACATTCATGGAAGTCCCCAACCAATTATATATATGTAAAACTAGTTCATAACGTCCCAGCTGAAATCAATGTATGAATCATCTATATTTTTAGTCCTAATATGTTATACGACCTAAATAGTGTTCCATCACACCCCGTTGCGAGTCCCAAACAACAATAAAAATAAATTAAATATTTTCTTGGGATTTTTGTAAAACATTTACATCGCTCCATATCATTGTGTTTGGGCTAAATAAAATTGGAGTAGATTAAAGGGATTAAAAACAATTGAAAGGTATTAATGGAATTTAAAGAGGGGTAAAAATAAATAATAATATAGAAATAATAGCAGAAATTTAAAGTAATTCAAATTTGGTAAACCCATTTCAATTAATTGTTTTATTTCATCCACTATTTTATTTTTATTAATTTATTAATTAATCTATTTTTTATTTTTTGGCATTTTTCTTTTTTTCCTTTCCTTTTTATTTTTTCATTTTTTTCTCTCATACTCTCCTCCCTCTCCCAATTTTTCTCCCATATATCTCGCCTAGGTGGTCCACCTCCTCCCTTCCCTCTATATCAGAAGCCTTCTACAACCTCATTTCTCCTCTGATTTTGACGTTTTCTGATACATAATAAATCTATCGATAAGGATAACATCACACACTAAGAATCATTAGATTTCATTCTAAATATTTCATTCAATCTATCATTGAAGGATATTTCCCAAAATTGAGGTTTTCCTAAAATCATCTGTTTTCATTCGTTTTTGGTCAAATCAAAGATCGTCATCGAGAATTGGATCATCTACAAGTACAAGGTCAATACTCTTTTCCCGATTTTAATTGTGTATTTTATCATGCGTGTTGTGTCCTTTACCGGTGCCTACCGTCGATGTTCAATTTTACCTATTTGAATTTAATTAAATAGTTTGGCATAGTTTTTTCACACTTTTTTTGAGAAAATTTAGTTTGTTTAAATTGTTTCAACATCTTTGGATACCCATTTTTCATGGCCAACGTTCTTGGTCATATTTTCTATTATCCCTAAATAATTAAATTATTCAATTTCTTGTGTTGAATGACCCCTTTAGGTTGAGCTACAAATTTGAAAAATTATTTTTGTGGTTATTGTGATCCATGAACCTTGAGTTTTGTAAGTTATCATTTTCTAATGATTTTTCTTCCTTTTTAAATTATTATCCTATCTTTACATTATAATGTGATGTGTGAGTTTTTTCTTCTTTCCTTGATAAATTTTTTGGTTATAACTGCTTGACTAGAATGATCATTTGAATGTGGATTTCTGTTACTTATTTTTTTCTTCCAATTATAAATGCATGCCATGTGATACCTGCTTCCTTGAAAGAAAATTAAATCGATGGTAATGAGACAACATGGGTTCTTTATTAAGGATTACAAATTGATTCTCTATTTCGTACTGGTTATAGATTGCATCAGGGAGATGATGTCTTAGATTTTTCAATATGAAGGATTCCCTAGGTTTTTAAAATATCATTAGGGATACTGGTTCCCAAAGGGACATTCAGGGACAGAATCCATTTTTAAAGTGGCTATAGCATTTCTCGGGTGATAGAAGACCCATTATGTGTGTTACTGAGATGGACTCATGATAAAGCTATTCCTTGAATAATAATTGGTCTTTTGTAATATTTCCTATGATGAGATCAATGGTATTTAATTAATTGAATGATTTACCATAGTGATAAATTCCAGACGATCTCAGACTCCAACTATCAACATGAACATAATGATAATACTAATTCTTGATTGTATGATATTGATATTGCATGAGGTCAGTGTGTATTGTGAAACCTACTTGTGTTTGAAGCACACTTTGTTGGAACATAACAAAGACCCCATGATAAAGCACAAGCGTGGGGGTATGTTTCTTTTTTGTCTGCCTTTATATTTATATCATTTATATATATATATATATGCATCCTGGTTTAAACATGTACAATATTAAAATTCTAGACATAGGCCGATGTAGGTGATATGGGAAAGGTTTTGTTGAGGACCTAGATCAAGATATAATTATTTCATTATGGTTATTTTATTTCTTAGATTTTTCATATGTGGCCACACTTCTATTGTTTACAGCACAAATTGGAATGTTTTAGACACTATGGGTACCAAACTACTAGGATTTCATCTCACTCCCTTCTCGAGTGCCTTTTGGTACCTTAGTAGACTTTATAATAGAAGGTAGGGATACTGGGAAACATCCTCATTCCAGTTCTTGAGTGAGGCTTTCTACTTAGGAAAGAGCTTGAGGGTAGAGGATTGAGATTTTTATCGATATATAGTGGTTTCTCTTCTATAGTTTTCATTTTAGATTTTATCTCATGCTTTTATTTCAGGTTTTTATATTCATACACTTGAATAGACATCATAGCATTCTGTCATTGTCTATCTGGTTTATATATCTGATTTCTCACCAATTATATATTTACATGGGGTTATTTTTTTTCTTATGTTGGGTTTTGATTATCTATATGCATCCGATATATTATATAAATTCATTTTCAACTATTTTATATTAAATATTAACAATGATGGAATAGTCTTCCTTGTAGACATGTTAAAAAGTCGGCCTCTGGAATTCGAGAAGATGTTCTTGAGGTTATGTTGCCTACCTGTCACGGAGTACCCTTCTAGTGGATCCTGTGATGGAGATGATATAAAGTTGTATCAAGGGGATTTTTTCATTTTTCCTTACTATTTGGTTTACAAATGAGACTAGTATATAGGTATTTAGAATATACCCTATGGTTGGAAGTATCTAACCCATGTATAGGGGAAACCCCAAATCATGTGTTGGTATTGGAGTTATTGGTTATGATAATTATTGTTGATTTGATTTCCCCATTGGGTGACACACCTGGTTTATGGTATTTTGGATATTGGTTTTATTGATATAAATTTTTTTACCATTGAATCTTGATGATACCAGGGAAATTAAATTACATGAATCATATTGGGAACCATAAGGACTAAAATGAAATAACTATTAATATGTCATATCCACTTTTAGCATTCCTATTCCTATTGGAATGTGAGTGATGTTGTGGCTAGTTGTAAAATTTTGATGTGCTTATTTGTTATATATAAATTTCCGATAATATTTTAGATGTTTACTTAATTTATATGGAAAATATGTTATAGGCCTCATTTTAGTGATCCTTATAATTTTACTCTTTCTTATCTAGACCAAGCTCTTGGAGTGAACTATTTGTTCTGTAGTGCTCAAAGACAGGCTATATACCTACTCTATTAACTGCACATTTTCATGTGTTCTTTATCTTATATAAATTCTATTTAATGGGGTGTGTTTGGATATTGTAGACCAATGTCATCGTGACATCTTCATGTCGTACCTTAGGAAAGAGGTTGTGATCACACTCTATAACTACCCTTAATACAACCCATGGTGATTCGTACCGTACAAACTCTTGTCGATATTTCAATAGGGCCTAGTGATAAACTCAAGGATGGTCCCTTTAAGTTTATGCAGTTAGTCCAAAACATTCATAGACCGACCCTATCTATGGAAGAGATCACACAATAATTCTTTCATAAACACCATTCCACCTTCTTGGGAAGTGGTGGTCTGCATGATACATAGTCATGCATATAATCCATAAAGTATATATTTGAAAACATAGGGACACTTCCTGAGTGGAGGGTCAATGTTGTAGTCTAAATATTTCATGACTCTTCCAAGCATCGGTTGGATGTCATATCACGGGTAGAGAACACTAGAGACTTGGTTTGGGCAAACGTTGAAACAGCTTTCTATGATTACTTCATTCTACAGACTCTAAGAGATGATAATTCTGTGGAATTATAACATCTTAAATAGTAATATATGATAGTGTTAGATAATTCTACTTGTTTTATATAGATTCCACGTTTTTCCCAATCTTTGACTGGTGACACATAGAAAAATACAAGACCCTTTGAGGAAGGACTCAAATATACCATCTTATCACATGAGAATGTCTTTTGTTTAACCACTATTACAGAGATCATGAATCAGGCACTAGTTTTGGAATATAATGTTAGGGATTATAATCCTTGGATCCATGGTGGTTTATTTTTATGGTTCTGTGATAGATCTTCAAGAAATAAGAAGAAACATTTTGAATGATCGCATGTAGGAAATCCTATACAAGCAACATGTTTTGATAATTCTCTTACTTTTCATTCATGGTTAGTGTAGGCTATAAGAAGACTTCATTCATGAGAGACACTATAGAGTGCCGAGCTAACTGAAAGATGGGTCACCATCAATGTTTCTAACGATCGTTCTCATTAGAATCCAGTTGTAGAGGATACGTACCAGCACCTCTATTAAGGGTGGGATCTCTGACTCAACCGAATGATGGAAGTTATTTTTCCATAGGATGATCAGTGTGAGGTAATGGTAAAATCTATGGTCGAGGAAATCAAGTCCCAGATGATAAGTGTCAGCCGACCAGACCTACTCAGGCCAGTCTGGAAGCATCTTCAGGTCATGGTTCTGGTCTTATGTATGCAGTGCAACTAGGACAAGATGAGTAGAGTTCATGTCTATCTGTGGTTACAGGTACTATTATAGTGACCTCTACTTTAGTTTCTTCCCTTTTTGATACCGATGGATCATATTCTTTTTTCCCTGTTTCTATTGCGGAAATCCTTGGTTTTATAATCAAGTACTATTGAGGTATCATGTCTCTCAAAACTGTTCTACGGTTTAGGACAGAGGGAATACGCTAGTGATAATATTTCCACTTGATATATGTGAGTAACATTTCCTTTAGAATTTTTACATTCTCTATATGTCTGGCATCGACGTCATTCTTGTTATGAATTGGATCACTCATTATCATTCTCAAGTGGATTTTTATCACCACCTGGTGACCTTCACATCCAATTATAGTGACACATATATACACAGAGAAGAATGGGATATATAGGAATATAAATTTGGAGATAAATTTTTAGGTGTTGGAAGAGTGAAAACTTAATAAGAAAGGTTATTCATGAGCGCCCAGGTAAAGCTGTTAGTGGAATTCCTACCCACGGTGGATTGTTTCAGGGAAGTCTTCGCTGATGATTTCTTTGGCATGCCTCACATGAGGGATGTGGAGTTCATAATCGAGCTAGTTTCAGGTGAAACACTACTGTCTTTTCCCCCATACAGGATGACACGAACAGAGCTACATGATCTCAAAAGTCAACATGAAGATATCGAGGCAAAGGGTTTTATCACACCTAGCACATTGTCGTGGGGCTCAACAATTATTTTCACCAAGAAGGCAGATGCAACCCTATGACTGTACATGGAATATCATTGGCTCAACCAACATATACTAATGAATCAATAAGTTTTTCTTCGTAAAGATGACCTCTTTATCCAACTCTAAAGAGAAACTCTTTTCTCTATGATAGATATGAGGTCAGGATATCACAATGTTCATGTGGGACCATTTTACGTACCATGTACAATGTTCTGTAGCATGTGTGACTTTTATGAGTATCTGGTTATGCCATTCGGCCTCATGAATGCATCTGTGTCTTTTTGGCTCTGATGGATGAGGTTTTTTACCTGTACCTTGATTCCATTATGATGGGTTTTGTTAATGAAATATTTGTGTATTCTAATTACAAACACGACCATGCAACCCATCTTGAGAACATTCCAATTACACTTGGAGAGTACTAGCTATATGAAATTCTCATCATATTCCATGTCTGGATTGATAAGGTTCACTTCTTGGGTCATATAATATCTAATGAAGGTGTTTCAGTGAACCCAAAAAAGGTGAGGGTCATAGTTTCATGGGAGTAGCCTAGTTTTTGTTGATACATGCAGTTTCTTAGGGATTTCAGGCTATTATAGGCATTTCATCCCGGATTTCCCCAGATTAGAAATTCCTCTTACAACCTCTACTAAGAAGGGTGAATAGTTCATGAGGCCATATGCTTGTTAAAAATCAATTATGGAGTTAAGGGAATAATTGTAACATCCCAAGTAAATAAAGAATAATACATTTTCATATTTATTAATATTATTTAATTAAATATTAATTTTATTTTAAAGTGGATTCTATTTTCTACGGTGTACCAGATACACAACAACAAGTTTCATTGAATCCTAATGTTACACTCAATGATAAGACATACTGAAAAATAAAATAAAAATATTATTTTAAATGGTAGCTAATGCCTCATCGTTGTATTGGAAGGAATGAACAGAACTAAATAAAATATGATTATACATGTTTGTTAAATGTTTTACACTTATCCAATAAAATTTTGGGGCTTAAAATGTGAATTAATATAATTTTAAGCATAAATACTCTAATATTCATTAAAAGGTTGATTTATAGCCTTTTGATGGAGAACCCACATTAAAACTATTTTTGGTCATATTTATATGTTCTATTTGACAAAATAAAATTCGTCCTTAGAATCAAGACATCCAAATTTACTTAATGTAAATTTTTCGTATTTTTGTGATAAAATTAATTTATTAATGAATAGTGAGAAATACTGTATTTTAATTCAATGCTTCCTTTTAATCTAATTTATATTTATGGTTACATTATATTTCAAATTGGTTTTAATGTTTAATTAGATCTTATTTTTACCATTTAATACAATGTTGTTCTTTTGAAATAATTTAACTATGAAATTGGACATAACCAAGTGTCAATCTTTTGATAGTTATTATTTCTTAAAAACATGATTTTTGTTTTGACAATGATAATTATTTTTAAATTAATTTCTACCACTTCTGTGTTTTGAATTAGGAAAAATGGATTTCATATATGGAATCAGGAGTTCCAAATTTTGTAAATCTATAACTTTTATTTTTATACATAATGAATATTTACTTCAGTAAATATTTTATTAACAATGGTTAAAATGTAAATCTGGTAAATAAGGCTAAATAATAATATAATAATGATTGTAAATTACCTTTACACTTTTCCTAACCATGTTTTATGAGATATTTCCTAATACGGGCATCTTTCGGTCGATTCTGGGACAACATGGATCCACTAATGAGTTATAATGACACTTTATATTAATCAATTTAAGGTGGAGACAAAAATGACATAAACGTGTATGTTTTAATAAATCAATTCTTATGTGAGATTATATAAGTTATTACTTCAACTATAAATATTCATTTGAAATATAAAAATATTTCCAACATAATGATATTTTTTTTTATAATTTTTAGTCATCAAATAATTAAAATTATTTATGACACAATAATGATGCAATGTCTACCTCATTAATGAATGATTAATATAAATAAGATTATAAAAATTAAACAAATATCCATAAATAGTCCAATTATTATTGGATGATTTTATATAGTACTAAATTCATCTTATCTTCTACTTTACTGAGTTTTGGACCTTTGGAAATAGAAAATCATTATTTAATAAAAAAATATTTTCAAACTTTCTTAAAGAGATCCTCCTCCCCCTTATTAAAATCTGTCACTTCATACCAATTACTCACACCTCTAAATCCCCTTTGATAGTACAAACTCTTCCCGAATAATATCTCAAGATCTTTATCTTCCACCTAGAAGCGTTACCTTATGAATAAGGTCCTTCAAGAAATCAGTTTTGTTCAAACAAAAGGGAGTAATAAGATTTAATGGTAACATCTTCTATTCTGTCCTTTTCTTTTATATTACATATCCAACCCCCTAAACTCATTTTAATCCATTATTTTATAAAAAAATCAGTATCTAAAATTACTAGGTTTTTTATGATAATTATTAAAACTATACTTACCCACACCACCATGTAATGGGTAAAAGAACATATTGTTTTTGTGGATGGCGAACTACTCCCTTGAGAAATGATGATTGTTCAATCATCTCATACCACCTCTTATGGTGTCCATTAAGATGGAACAGTATTTAAATGTGATATATATTATATTTCTATTTTTTATTGGCTTAGGTATTTTTCATTTATTTAATACCTTTATGGTTTCCATAGGAGGTAAATATTATAATTTTATTTTAGGAAGTGCGGACTACTGCCCCCTCAGAGTGATATGAATCGTTCATGCCATACATGGAACGTATAAGGGATAGAGTTACTAAAATTTTATATATGATATTATACTAGAATTATAATATACCTATGTATAATTATGTTTTCATTCTATAAAATTATAAATATAAATGAAAGTAGCGTTCAGGCATATGTACAGCTAACTGTCTCCATGAACGGTGCATTTCATTTCTTACCTCCATATGTTATGTACTATTATAAATACATATATATACTAGATATATATGATATATATGATATCTAAATCATGAATATCATTATATATATAATGTAATTATATCCACATGAACTACTCGTAGTTATAAGAAGTTTATTTTTGACTCAAGTACCAAATATCGACAAAACGACCGTTATTAACATAAATAATTAAATAATGTTTATTAACTTGAAATAATTTATATAAAAAGAATAATAAACTTGAAAAGGTTCTTAATAAAGTAGAAATTAACTTTAGTTTATTATTCAGGATATTAATGAATGAATGGGTCATGTCGGACACAAGGTAACAGATTTCGTCTCAATCTCCTTTCATAGAGGAATATTTTGTTTTATACATGACATTATTTTATACAGTGTATATATACCTTTTAATTTTAATTTCATTCAAATAGAATCCTTTTCTATGAGTCATTTTACTAAATGGTAATAAAATAAATTTTCTTTTTATCGTAAGTGGTGAGAACAACCTTTTCTTCGACCATGTGCGTTATTTGATATTTGGATTCCATAACAAACCATAATTTTTTTAAAAGGAAAATAAATACCATATACTCTTTTATGTATTTTTCTATTGAAAATGGTTTTGATAATGGATTTTTTATGTAAATATATTTAAATTATACATTTTGATTAAAATGTGGAAATTTTATCTTTCTTTTATGTAATTTTTATGTGTTATGAATATGTTATGGTTCTCATGCATTGTTTAAGTGTATGGGTGGTTCCAAGAAAACCTTAGGGGGTGAGCCCGAGATAGATCTCCAAAGCATTGGGTAATGTGGCAGTGGTAAATGAGAATGTTTGTCCTAAGAGAGTTAAGGAATATACTGTGATGGGTATTCCAAATGTAACTCCCTATGTTGCTATGACAGCTATAACCTAAGTATGTTATGGATTAAAATAGTTACCTTTATGAGTTGTAATTATTATGTGTTATTCATAAATATTATGATTTAATAATGTATGTTAGAGGATTATATTATGTATATATTGATGAAATACTTTATTTTTCATTGCTTTATAACCCTTACTGAGATATTTATGCTCATCCCATGTTTTCAAATGTTTTTCACAGGGCATAAAGATGAATATGGTCAAGGATAGGATCAAGGAAAAGTCATGATGTGAAATAAATAGAACTAGACATTACACTTTTTTAAATACTTTTTATGTTATGAAAAAATCAGAAACTAAGTAGAAGTGTCTACTTTGTAATTTTTGAGATGTCATGTAATAGTTATGGAGTAATTATCTAAAACACTAAACTTGAAAAAATCCTCAATGTGAATTATTAAAATAATTCAAGATTATGTAATGTTTAAGTATGGGTCCTTATAGATGGTATCATAGATCATTTTAGACAACTTTAGGGGTTTTAATATGGTTAAATTAATGTTTATAATTTAATTTATGGTATGATTTAAATGATATAGAATTTATAGATTACCATGTTGCTTCAACTAAGATATTTCTATGTTTATAATTGTTTTCTGTAGAGGAAATAGGGTAGCTATGATGGGAAAACTTCAGGAGGAAGACAACCATGCAAATCAGTGACCTGAGAAGGTAGGAATCAGAACTAAATAGTTTGTTGTAGTGATGTAACACTTTAATTGGGCTAAAATGTGTGGTGGTATCCATGCATGAGATCATCCAAATCAACCTTAAGGGAAAAGGTTAGTAGTGAATAGTTTCATGAGGAAACATCCCCCACCATTCATAGGATCATCTGACCATGTGCTAGCTAAATGGTTGATTAAAACATTGGATAATATTTTTGATGTCATGGGGTATTAAAAAAATCAAAATATTAGTCTTGTTGTTTATCATTTTTAATGTGAAGCCGATCATTGGTGATTAATGGTGAAAAATAACATGGATAGTGAGGAAATTGATGATCTTGATTGGGATGAATTCAAATATATGTTTCTTGAGAAATATTTTCCTAAGGTGGTTTATCTTCAAATGGAAAAATAATTCCTAGAATAGAGGAAGGAGGATGATTCAGTGCCAGATTATGATGAAAAATTCACTTGAATGGAAAGGTATGCTCCAAATTTCATATGAGATATTGATAGTAAAATCAATCATTTTTACTCAAGATTAAATCCATAGTTTCACAGAGATATAGTATATCATGAGTTCAAAAGTCATGAAAAACATGTTTGATGTGCGGAGAAGGTGAAAATGGATATTTCTAATGATCAGGTGTTCTTTTTCAAACAACAGAATAAGAGGTCGAGGTGGAATACAAAGGGTAAGAACTCTTCAAAAAAATTGATGGTAAGAAACATATGTTTACAGTCTGTGAAAATTGAGGTAAAAAATGATAGAGAATTTCTTCAGAATTATAGTAAATTCTACCGATGTGGTAAAATGGGACATAAGTCTCGTAATTTCATTCAAAAATATCAGGTTAATGGTAAGACAAAATGTGATTTACAGTTAGTAAAATTTTCTAAGTGAAATAAAATGGGTCATTATGCAAATGAGTATCCACTGATGAACTAAACTGAGGGAATGTATCCAAACTGCATGGAGAAAGGGGTGGTGAAATCCTTTTCAACTACATCAGTAGATGTGGGGCCATCAAATGAAGTAGTATCAGGTACAATATTTGTTTTTCCAGATTATGCCAATGTGTTATTTGATTAAGGGTCCACACATTTATTCATTTCTGAGAGGTTTTATAGTAAAATTTGAATCCCATCTCAACATATGAATCCTGAACATTTTTTAAAAACACTAGGGGAAATGTCTAGGAAAAAATAAACTATAAGAACCTTCATTTCCTTATACATAGTAAGAATATACATGCAAACCATATTATTTTTTCTTTAGTATAGTTTAAAGTTATTTTGGGTATGGATTGGATTTCTATTAATCATGCTAAGATTGAATGCAGAGCTAATAAAGTTATTTTTCTGAATGATTTTTAGTTTGTGTACAAGAATGAACCCTTAATTTTGATAACATATCAAGAAGCTAAAAAACTAGTAAAATATAGAAATGAATGTTACCTTGCACATATTTTAGAAAACAAAGGAACTGTTCAGATTAATGATGTGATAATAGTAAATGAGTACATTGATGTTTTTCTATATGATTTTTTTGATATTATACCTGACCGAGAATTTTAATTTACTATTGACTTAGTTCTTTATGCTAAGCCCATTTCAAGACCCCCTTATCGAA
Organism: Viscum album; assembly: GCA_963277665.1. Taxonomy (NCBI): domain Eukaryota; kingdom Viridiplantae; phylum Streptophyta; class Magnoliopsida; order Santalales; family Viscaceae; genus Viscum; species Viscum album. The sequence goes on along the minus strand of OY728131.1, from coordinate 1,527,886,152 downwards.
TGCCTTAAATTTAACTTGTAGAGTTAAAGATGCAATTTCAGGAGTTATAAAATAACTATTTCATTCGACCTAGCACATCACCATGTGGTGGTCCTATATTTTTTTTAAAAAAAATATGGTTCAATGAGTCTTTTCATTGATTATAGAGTATTGAATAACATCACAGTTAAGAAAAAGTATCCTTTGCCTCAAATGGATGAATTATTTTATCAGCTCCAGGGAGCTCAATATATTTCAAACCTTTATTTGAGGGTAGGGTACTATCAGTTGAATGTAATTAAAGAAGTCATTCTGAAGACCACATTTCGTACTAGATATGGACATTATGAATTTGTGGTTCTGCCTTTTGGTTTTACCAATTCATCTGTTGTATTCATAGATCTTATGAATAAAATTTTTAGTGAGTTATTGGATAAGATTATGGTTTTTTTCATTGTTGATATTTTGGATTGTTATAAAAGAAAAGGAGACCATGAATGTCATTTAATGGTTTACTTTCAATCCTTAAAATAAAAGAAACTATATGGGAAATTCAGAAAGTGTGGGTTTTGGTTACAAAAAATATTATTCCTTGGTCACATTGTTTCAAAAAATGGCATAACTATTGATCCTGATAAAACCAATGTTGATAATGAAATGCCAAGGCCCAGAAATATAACTGAGATTTGTATTTTTCTTGGTTTTGGTATGTTATTAATAGATGTATTTTGAAAAAATTTCATGGTTGTCTAGCCCACTGACTATGTTAACTCAAAAAGGTGTAAAGTTCATTTGGACAAAAGTATGTGATGATTGTTTTTAGGAATAGAAAAGAACATTGGTGAATGATCCTGTTTTGGAATTACATTCAAGAAATGGTGAGTTTTTTTCTACAATGATGCTTCATTGAAAGGACATGGTTGTTTCCTTATGGAGAATGATCAGTTAATTGCTTTTGCTTCAGGTCAATTGAACCCTTTTGAGTTAAATTACCCTACACATGATTTGGAATTAGCTGATATTGTTTTTATTTAAAAATTTGGAGGCATCATTTTTATGGAGTAAAATGTGAAATGTATACTGACCACAAATTTTTAAAGTATATATTCACTCATAAATAACTGAAAATGTGACATAGGAGATGGATGGAACTAATCAAAGATTATGATTGCACAATTCATAACCATACATAAAAGGAAAATAAAGTGGATGATGCTTTGATTCAAAAAAGTAATGCTAAATTAAATATGATAGATTTATAAAAAAGATCATTTTATTAAAGACTTGATGAACATTTAAATAGATGTTGTTGGTGCAAGAAATTCCTTTTTTTTGTTTCAGGTGTCAGTGATATCATCTCTATCAAACAGAATTAAGAAAGTGTAGAAGGAATATAGTGAGTTACATAAAAATATAGAGTTGGATTAGAAGGGCATGTTGACTAATTTTAACATTAATAATGATTGTATTTTGATATTTGGAAAGATATTATGTGTGCCTTTTCATTCATAGTTAAAGAATGAGTTGTAATGTGAAGCTCATGGTTCTCCATTTTTATTTCATCCTATAAGTACTAAGATGAATAAATATCATCAAGATTATTACTGGTGTGATGGAATGAAAATATATATTATTGATTCTACTGTGAAGTGTTTAACATGTCAATTGATTAAAGTAGAGAGGAAATTACCAAAAGGGATGCTTCACTCCTTACCAGTGAAATAGTGAAAAGGGGAAAATATATCAATGGACTTTGCTGTGGGATTATCAAAGACATCTTGAGGTAATAATGCAATCTAGGTTATTGTGGATCAATTGTCTAAATCTGATCATTTCCTTCCTGTTCGAGATAATTTATCTCTAGATCATCTTTCTTGGTTGTATATTAAATAGATAATTAGGTTATAAGGGATTCCCATATCTATTATATCTGATCGTGATCCTAGGTTTACTTCAACCTTTTGGAAAGACCTTTAAAAATCATTGGGTAATGAATTATATTTTACTACAACTTTTTGTCCTCAATCGGATGGGTAGTCAGAACGAACAATTTAGACCTTAGAAGATATGATATGTGCTTGTTCACTAGATTACCATGGATGTTGTGACCGACATCTTTCATTGGTTGAATTTTCATATAAAAATGGTTTTCATTCCAGTATAAAGATCAATCCATTTGTGGTATTATATGGGAATCGGTGTTGAACTCTAGCTTTTTGGGATGAAGTAGTTGAATGGAATGAGTTGGGAACAGAATTTCTAGAAGTGATGGTAGAAAAAGTTCAATTGATTCAGAAGCACAAGATATCATCTCAGAGAAAGCATAAAAGTTAAGTGGATAACCAGAGGATGGATCATTTATATTAGGTAGGTGATAATGTCATTCTCAAAGTTTCTCCATGGGAAAGTGTGATGTGGTTTGGTAAGAAGGAGAAGATGAGTGTGAGGTTCATTAGACCCTATGAAATCCTAGAGAAATATGGATTATTTTCCTACATAGTATATTTACCTCCATGTTTATCCCAGTTACACAAGGTTTTCATTTTCAATGTTGGTAAAGTATATGCCAGATCCATCTAATGTTTTGAGTCTAGAGGTAGTTCAGTTGGAAAAGAATCCCACTTATGAGGAACAACCAGTCCAAATTATAGATGAATGAGAGAAAGTGTTGTGGAATAAGGTAATTCAACAGGTAAATGTTTTGTGAAAAACTCATATGGTTGAAGAGGCAATGGGGGAACCATAAAATTCTAAGAGAGATAAATACCCCCACGTATTTGATAAGTGAATATAATTGTAGGGATGTGTCACGAACCGTCCTCGGGGCCCGTGCCGTGACTACCCCAAGCCCGCCTTCCATAGGCCATGGGCTGGAGACTAGCACCAAGGCGTAAATTCCAGAAAGAGGGAAGGCATTGCCTTGAAAAGTAAACAAGCACCATAGAGTAAGCAAGCGGAAAAGTAAACACTACGTAAAAACTGTAACAAGCTGTGCTGAAAGTAAAGGGGGTCGGAAATACAAGACCAACTGTAATGTACAACTGAAAGGGGAAAACAGCAACTGAAAAGAAAAGCTGCAGTGTCGAGCCGTCCTCTGGAAGTCCCACCTAAAGGGTGAGTACAGATAGCCCCCACTTCTCCTCGGGTCCACCTAACCGCTCCGAGTATGTCTCGCCCAGTGGTCCACCTCCAGGTACCGTCCTGCTCTGCACGCCTCCACCACGATCAGCGTTGTCCGTCGTCTGCAACCAACACAATGTAGTGCGGGAAAAGCCCGTGCAGGGGTGAGTATAAGCTACTCAGTAGGGACCCCGAGACCCCCGAAGGTCTCCCAAAATCCACAAAGGATAATCCACAAATGAAAGATACAATCACGAAGTAACATCTGACACGGCTTAGGTATATACCCATACATATACCTAAATCATCAATTCCTGTTCGGCTCCAACGTCCGAGCCCAAGCACAAACCAGTCCACACAGGAAAGCAAACATATACCCACATAGGATTTCACAACACAATCCACAAAGAAGAGTAAACAGTAATCCACATAGGATAGCTCAACACAATTCACAAAGGAGAGTAAACAGGATTCAACTCACACCGGTATACTTCTTCGGATGATGATAAAGATGATCACCGATTCATCTAAGTCTTCGGACCCTCAAAGGATCAATAGGTACTAACCCCCTCAAAGACCCACACCGGATCGGGCCCACACAGGACCTGTAGACGCTGGCTCACACAGAACCACTGAGCACTGACCCACACAGGATCAGACCCACACAGGATCGGGCCCACACAGGACCTGTAGCACTGATCCACGTAGGATCGCTGAGTGTTGTACTCGTCGCAGTCCACTGAGGATCTCTACACAGTCTTCGTCTCAGTCCACTGAGGATCTCTGCACAGCCGTCGCCGCTTTCCACTGAGGATCTCTGCACGGTTGTCGTCATAGTACGACTCGCAGCCAGCTCTAGGGTTCCCGCAGATAGCAAGCTCGTTCGGGAGGGTCCCCTCCACGAGCCGAGAGGCTGATACATCAACTGACACAAAGTAAGAAGTTGATGTATCCAAAAGTTCTGTATCGTCAACAGGAACTCAACGTCGCAGACGGCGCGTCAATCGGACATCCGGTCTGAGAGCTATTGGCTTTTTCGTTCCAGGAGCCCGATTGGTTTTTAAGGAAAAACCAACCCGACCGTACTCCACCTGCGTCCAAACCTCGGGCGGAGTGAGCCAAAATATCCGTCTCACATAGAGGAATTCAACAAAGCCGACAGCATGTCAATCGGACGTCTGTAGCTCAAGATATGAGTGTTTCCGCTCCGAAGGCCTGGTTGGTTTCGGTTACGAACCAACCCGGACGAACTAAATGTATTCCGAAACCTTGAGTGAGATATACTGAAACGACCATCTCGATCCAAGCATCCTGTTGACGCTGACGGTGAGTCTTTTGGAGGCCCGTAGCTCATGTTACAGGCTTTTCACCGGAAACGGTATAAAGACGGGGGGGTCCGGGCCCGGGCCGACCCCCCCTGGGTCGGCCGAACCGGGTTGACCCGACCCGGTCCGGCCCGGCTCAGCCGAGCGGCCGAGCGACGCAGGGGGGAGCCGCTGCCCCCACGTGACACCCCTGCATCACCCACGGTATGTCACCCTGGACGACCCGAGCGACGCGGGGGGAAGCCGCCGCCCCCTCATGACAACCCCACGGCACCAGCGGGGTGTCGCGCTGGACAGCCGGACGCGGCTCCAGCCGCGTCCCGCGCACGCCGGACATGCGCGGCCGCGGGTCAGCGTGCGCTGCCACCGGGGATAAAGCTGTGGCGGTTCTTCCGGCGGCGCGCCGGGGCGCCGCCGCTTCTGGCCGCCGGCGCCGCCGCCAGCTTCCGCGGGCCACCGGAGTCGCTCCGGTGGTCCGATTCTGTTCCCGTCTGCGCCGCTGCTCCTCCCGGGACTCGTTCTTCACTGTGGAACCATCCATATTCCATTGCAGCATGTTCCGTCGTCACCCATCAAATCCTCACAACCACGAAGAATGAAGGAGGGTTTTCGGGCCGTGGTTGTTTGGCCCGCACCCTCTGCGTTAGAGATAAACAACGGGAGAAATATATTCAACACATGAATCAACAATTTTAATAGAGTAAAATTGTTCTTATTGTCTGGTTCTTCACATTTAAAAGAAACATTCACGGGAAAAAGGAATTATTCACAACAACCCCTACCTCGTAGTCGTCGTCGTACACACGTTCTTCGCGGATTTGCTCTTCGCAGAAGTAGGGGATCGTCGCGTCGTCATGGAAGGGCGTCACGTCGTCGCGGAATCCATCGTTGAGTCGGCGAACTCAACGGACCAAGAAACAACAGATTTAATTTAATTATATAAAATTAAATCTGTGTTTTGTTAAAAAAACACAAGGGAGATTTAAGAGAAACTCAAAGTCTCTTACCTCAAACAGTTGATCGAAGATTTCATTGCGGAGGAAGAGACGTCGCAGAAGAACGTTGCAGGAAGGGAGCGTCGGCGTCACGGAACACGGCGTCGCGTCGTCGACTTCTGTGGGTTCTGCGTTCTTCGTTGGAGGCCGGCGTTCTTCGCGTTCTTCACGTTCTTCGCGAAGGAGGATGAAGGCTCAAGAACTCAAACAAAACCTCTCAATGAGTAATCCTAAAAAAGACTTGCTGGTCTTATTTTATTATTACGCTAACAAACGAAAAAGGTAAGTAACGACCCATCAATTCGTTTAATTAATTCAATGAAAGAAACTGACCATTTAATTCATGAAATAAACCGCCCAATTAAATGGTGCGTTACGGATTTAAGAAAACGCATCAGTTGACTTTCATAATGACGGGTTTTCGCGGGTGCGTTACTTAGCGGAAAGAAACGGCGGGGCTCGTGCGGGCCCCACCTCAAAAATATCCTACCAAGGGGGTAGGATATTTCTGGATAGCACCCTATCTGTTTTAACTGAGTTTAAGTGGATTTCAAGTGGCTTCAAGTGGCTTAAGTGAAATAAAATACAGTTTGTCGAACCAATTATTTTATTTCTAAACTTTAAGCCCAAAAAATTAAAAACCACACCCGAGCAAATGAAACTCCGGAAGAGGCATTTCTAAGCAAATATCGGCACTTTGATTTCATCGGTGCCCTCAGAATTCGATTCCGGGAACCGGATCAAAAGTTAGAAAAACATGCTCGTCCGTTCACTGAACGTACCCGAGCCAAACTTCGGAAAATGATTCCGGGCACACCGGGCCTCAGAGTCAGGTGCCGTCAGAAACTGCGTTCTTGTAAAATTCCAAAGAAAATTAAGAAACAAATTTCCCTGAAAATTACGGGTCTTTACAGGCTGCAATTCCCAAAAGGGGGAAGGATGTAAAATCCGATGTAAAAAAAATAATACATTTTCAAATTTATTATATTTTTTAATTAAATATTAATTTTTTTAAAGGGGATTCTATGTTCGAGGGTGTACTCGATATGCAAAAAATGGGTTTCTTTGAAGTTTAATGTTACACACAATGCTGAGTCACATTGAAAAAAATAATTTAATATTATTTTAAATGTAAGTTAATGAATAGACGTTGTATTGGCAGGAATTAACATAACTAACTAAAATATGATTATACATGTTTGTTAATTTTTTTACATTTATCTAACAAAAATTAGAGGCTTAAAATGTGAATGAATATAATTTTAAGGATAAGTACACTAATATTCATTAAAAGGAAGATTTCCATCATTTTGATAGAGAACCCTATTTGAATATTGTTTTGATCACTTTTTTATGTTCTTTTTGACAAAATAAAATTATTCTTTAGAATCAGGAAATCATAATTTACTTTGGGTAAATTTTTGGTATTTTTCTGATAAAATTCATTTATAATGAATAGTTAAAAATACTATATTTTAATTCAAAACTGCCTTTTAATATAAATTATATATAAAGATAGATTATAATTTTAATTAGTTTTAAATATTATTTAGATTATATTTTAAACATTAATTCCATTTCTGGTCATTGGAATTAATTTGACTTTGAAATTTGACATAAACAAGTGTAAATATTTTGATAGTTATTATTTCTTAAAAACACATTTTTTATTTCGACAACAGGAATTAATTTTAAATTAATTTCTACCACTTCTGTGTTTTGAATTTGGGAAAATTTATTCCATATTTTTAATTTTGAGGTCCAAATTGTGTAAATATGTGAATTTTTTTATTAGACATTATGAATACATAATTCAGTATATATTTTATTTACCATGGTTGAAATGTAAATATGGTAAATAAGGGTAAATAGTAATATTATAATAATAGTAAATTACCCTTAAAAATATCCTAACCCTATTAGATAAGATATTTTTTATAAGGGAATCCTTGGGTCAATTTTGGCACCCCATATAGCCAATTAAGAGTTATAATTACACTTTATATTAATTAATTTAAAGTAAAGAAAAAATTGACATAAACTTATATCTTTTGTAAATCAATTCATACATGGGGTTATATAATTTACCACTTAGACAATAAATATTAATTTGAAATATAAAAAGATTTCATACATCATTATATTTTTTTTAATATTTCTATAAATCAAATAAATAAAATTATTTATGACACAATAGTGATGTAGTGTTTACCACAATAATGGATGATTTAAATAAATAAGATTTTAAAACTAAAAAAATACCCAAAACCTATCCAATTCATGTTGGATGGTTTTATATCGAGCATGAGTAATCTTATCTTTTAATTTAATGTTATTTGGACATTTAGAAACCGAAAATAATTATGGAATAAAAAAATATTTTCAATCATTCATAAAGAGCCCCTCCTTCCCCTTATAAAAATCTACCACCTATAACCCATTACGCACACCTCTCAAGACCCTCAGTTCATCCAAACTCTACCCAAATAAGTTCTAAATATCCCTATATTCGACCAAGATGCATTACCTTATCCAGAAGTCACTTCATGAAATCCTTTTGGTTCAAACCAAAGGGAGTTACACGATTTAAAAGTAACGTCTTCTCTTAAGTCCATTTCTTTTATTTACTTCTCCAACCCTGTAAAATATTTTAATCCCTTTATTTTATAACAACAATAGTATCCTAAATATACAAGGGTTTTGTTATGATATGAATTTTAACTACACTTACACACACCTCTGTCTAAAGGGTAAAGAGCATATTGTTTCTGTGGATGACGAACTACTACCTCACGAAATAATTAAAATTAAATATTTTCCTACCACCTCTTATTGGGTTCATTAAGATGGAACTGTATTTTTATGTGATATAAATTATATTTATATAGTTTATATTCTTCTGTATTTTTCATTTATAGAATACCTTTATGGTTTCTATAGTGTGAAATACGATAATTTCATTTGATATGTGCAGACTACTTCTCCCTCAATGTGGTATGAATCAGTCATGCCACACATGGAATGTATAAATTATGGAGTTATGGAAATTATATATATGATATTATACTATAATTATAATATATCTATGTATCATTATTTATTATTTCCATCAAATGAAAAATAGAAATGAATGTAGCGTTCATGCGTACGTTCGACATTTCGTCACCATGAACGGTGCATTTCATTTCTTACCTCCAAATGTTATATACTATTATAAATACATATATATATATATATTTATGATTTATATGATATCTAAATAATTTATATAATTATGGAGATAATTTAATTTTGACCACATTTACAACTTGTAATTATAAGAAGTTCATTTTTTACTCAAGTACCAAATATCTATAAAACAACTATTGTTAAAAAAAATTATTACATAATGTTTATAACATGGAAATATGTGATATAAAAAGAATAATACACTTGAAAAGGTTATTAAGAAAGTATAAACTAAATTTAGTTTATTATTCATGTGATTAAAGAATGAACGGTTCCAGTCAGACACGAGGAAAGGGATTTCATCTCAATCTCCATTCATTGAGGCATATTTTGTTTTATACATGACTTTTTTTTATGGTGTATAAACACCTTTGAAATTTCATTTCATTCAATGGGAATATTTTTCTATGATTAATTTTACTAAATGATAAAAAATGTTTCTTTTTAATGTAAGAGAGGGCACCAACCTTTTCAATCACTGCTAGCAATATTTGATAGTTGGGTTCCTTAACAAGCTGTAATGTTTATAAAAGGAAAATAAATTCCATATACTCTTCTTTTTATTTTGGTTTTGAAAATGGGTTTTATAATGGATTGGTTATGTTAATATATTTATATGATATATTGTTATTTAAATGTGTAAATTTTTTCTTTCCATTATGTTTCTTTATGTGTTATGAATATGTTATGGTTCTAGGGAATTGTTTTCATATAAAAGTAGTTACGTGATAATCCTAGGGAATGTGAGACCGATATATCTCTCTAATGCATTGGGTAACATGATGGAGGTAGACGTGAATGTTTCCCCTAATAGATTTAGGTAATATACTGTGATGGGTATTCCAAATGTAACTCCCTATTTGGCTGGGAAAGATAAAACATAAGTATGTTACGGATTCTACAAGTTACCTTTATGATTAGTTATTACTACGTGTTATTCATAAATATTATTATTTCACGGGGTATGTTAAAGAGCTTATGTTATGTATGTATTAAATAACTAATGTTTTCTCTCTTTCTTTTATAACCCTTACTCATATTTTTTTGCTCATCCCAAGTTTTGAAATGTTTTTTATAGGACATAATGATGAATATGGTCAAGGATGGGATCAAGGAAAAGTGATTCTGTCCAAAACATGGAACTAAACATGACTATATTTTTAAGAGTTTTTATTTTATGACAAAATTAAAATTTAGTAGAAGTATATACTTTGTCAGTTTTGAGATGTAATATAATATTTATGGAATAATTATCTAAAACTCTAAACCTGAAAAGATCATTAATGTAAATTATTAACATAATTCAAGATTATGTTATGTTTAAGTTTGGGTACTTACAAAAATAACCTATGATCTATTCTGGATTCTACCTAATCCAGGTAAAAGCTATGCTGTTTACTATGATTCATCAGTAATAAGACTACGTGCAATTTTGATATAGGGAGAACGAGTCATTGATTATGGATACCGCCAATTGAGACCTCATGAAAAAAACTATCATACACAAGACCTTTAGTTAGTAGTTGTGGTTCTTGCTTTATGATACTAGAGAAACTACTTTTTTGGTGATAGTTTCATTATTTACATGGACCGTAAAATTCTGAAATATATGTCCACTCAGTAATACTTGAATTTAAGGCCACGTAGGTGGGTCGAATACCTTTAGGCATTCTATTTTGAGCTTTCTTATACCCGTAATAAGAGAAATATTGTGAAAGATGCTTTGAGCCACAATACATAGACTCAAGTCATCTTGGAAGCTAGTACTGAGTGGTATATGATGAATTTGTTTTCTAATAAACATACGGATGTTCAAGAACAACATGGAAAACTAGTTCTTATAGCTCTTATATTGACATTTTCTCTTCTTGATAAAGTCTATATGCGACCATTATATGATCAAGATGGTCTCATTTTGAGGAAATTCATCAGTGGAAAGAATTCTCCCCATTCTTGGGTTGTTGATGGCAGTGAAACATTGATTTACTATGTCCATTTTTGGGTACCTTCTTAAATATGAGAAGATATGATGAAGGATTATCATACCTCATTATGGGAAGTTCATCCTGAACTTATCAAGATGAAAATAGAAATTTTTTGTCCATACTAGTGGCTGGGTATGAAGTAATAGATAGCGGGTTTCATCCCTTGGTACTCCACCTGTCTGGAGGTGAAGGTTGAGCACCAAGGACCTACTGGACTTCTACATAATCTATCCATTTCTAAGACTAAATGGAATAGAATAACCATGAATTTAATTGTATGATTTCTAAGATATCCATGAGGAATAGATATAGTATGGGTGATTGTCGATAGGTTGAACAATTTCTCTCACTTCTTAACTTTCTGGGAGACCATTACATTTGGTGAGTTGGGTTGGGTGTTTATCTAAGAGATAGTGAGACTTCATGGCATACATCGTTCTATATTCTTGGAAAGAGATTCCCACATTACATCACGATTCGGGAAAGGGATGTAGAAATAAATGGGTTCTATGGTACTCTTGAGTACTTAATATCACCCTCAGACTGATGGGATGTCTTAGAAGACCATACGAGTGTTGGAGGATGTTATACGTTCCTGTATCCTTGATTTTGGATTTTCCTGGGAGAAACATGTTCCTCTTGTTTAGTTTAACTATAATAATAGATTTTAGGATTCAAATCATATGGATCAGTATGAGGCCCTTCTATGGTAGACCATCTGTTCACATTTATACTAGATTGAAGTAGGTGAGGCACCATTATTGGGGCATCATTTCATTCAAGAGATGTTTGAGAGTGTTTAGATAATTCAGAAGCATATGACTATAGCTAAGACCATACATCAATCTTATACCAATCATCACCATATACTGAGTTCGAGGTGGGACATTGAGTCTTTCTGTGTGTTTCAACTAGGTTGGGTCATAGGCAGATCAAGAGACAGGGGAAATTATCATCGTGATATATTGGACCATTAGAGATAATAGAAAGGTTTGGGCAGTTGCTTATCGATTATTGCTACATCAGAGGTACCACTCCACAGACAACATCTTTTTTGTATCTCTACTTCGACAATATCATCTAGACATGTCTCACAATTTTGACCCTGGTGACATCGAGCTTGATGTGGGTGCATCCTCTGAGGTGTGTCTGATATGTATCTTCAACCATATCATGAAGGTTCTTTGAGGTAGGTATGTTCCTTGGGTCCAGGTGTTAGGGAAACATGGATGTGTTCAGTATGTGACTTGGGAGTGGGAGACTAATGTACATGTGATGTTGCAAGAAATTTTCTCAGATGACGTTCCTCTACATTTAGAAGGGTAACTCAAGGATGAGTTGTCTTAAGGAGGGGATTTTGTAATGTCGCTAATTAAATCAAGGTGAAAATCGTTTAGGTTTTTAGTTAATGTCTTTAATGTGTCCATGGGAATGCACCTACATAACCTATTACAAGTCCTTGATAACAATTAAAATTATTTAATTAGTTTCTCATGATTTTTGTAAAAATTTACGTCCCGCTCTGGTTTTGTGTTCGAGATAAAATTAATTGAAAATAATTAAGAGGGAATAAAAATAAATTCATTGAAATTAATGGAATATAATGCCGGATAAAGATAAATAATAAAATATAAATGGTTGGATATAAATTACAAATAATTAAAATGGTGAAAATCTATTTTTATTAATTACTTCATTTTCCCCCATTATATTATTATTATTTTATTTCACACTTTCTTTTGATAATTTTATTTTTAATTTTAATTTTTTCATTCAATTTATTTCATTCTTGTCCTTTTTTCTCTCCTCCTCTCCTCTATATCTCTGTGTGCCACCCCTATAGTTCCCCCCCAAGGTAGTGCACCTCCTCTGTTCCCTCTCCTACGGAAGCTCACTGCAACCTCCTTTTTACTCCGACATCGACATCACAAAATGAATAATAAAGATCTCGGTAAGGCTATCCACACACACTAATAATCATTCGATATCGTTCTAAATCTGTTGCACAATCTGTCACTGAAGGATTTTAACCAATATTTGGGTTTTTCTAAAATCAACTGGTTTCTTCCGTTTTAGGTCAATTCAATGATCACCATGGAGCATAGGATCATATATGAGTACAATATTGGACATCTACACTCTTTCCACTAATTTCATTTCATATTTTAAAATGAGTGTTGTGGATCTTGTCGGTTCATACAAGCGATGTTATGTTTTACCTATTCTAATTTAATTAAATTGATTTGATTAGTCGATTCACCCTTGATTGAGATAAATTAGTTTGTTAAAATTATTTCAATAATTTTGGATACCCCTTTTGGTGTGGTAACATTATTTCTCTCATTTTTCTTTAACCACAAATAATTAAATTATTTAATTTCATATATTGTGTGACCCATTTAGGATTATCTCCAAATTAAATAAATTATTTGGGATTATTGTAAACCATGAACATTGTGTTTTGTTACTTATAGTTTCCCAATTTTTTTTCTTCCTTGTTAAATTATTATCCAACCATGCCATTATAAAGTTGTTTGTTTGTTTTTTCTGCTTTTATAAATAAATTTCATTGGTTATAACTGCTTGACTAGAATGATCATTAATATTTGATGTTGTGTTACTTATATTATTTTGCAGTAATTCTAAAAAAATTCCATGTGATATCTACTTCCATGTGAACTAATTAAATTCAGGGTGATGAGACAACATGGGTTCCATTATAATGACTTCACAGGGACTCCACATTCTAAACTAATTATGAATTATTCTAGGGAGAAAATGTCTTAGACTTTTCCATATGAGGTTTTCCCTCGGTTTTTAAACATTCATTAGAGATAATAGTTCCAAAAGGGACATTTAGGGAGGGACCCATTGGAAAAGTGTCTATAACATGCCTCAGGTGCTACTTTACCCCTTATGTGTGATACCAGGACAGACTCATGATAAATCTATGCTTCAACCGATACTTGGTATTTTGCACGATTTCCATGGACAAGCTCGGTGGTATTGGATTAATTGATGGATGTACCATAGTGATAACTTTGAGATGGTCTTAGACTCTAACTCTTAACTTGACCATAATAATAATTATAATAATGCCTGAAGGGTTATTATTTATACTGCTTGAGGATTGTGTGAATTTTGATGCCTTATAATTTTTTTATTATGGTTATTTTTTTACTTTTATCATATGTTGGTACAATTATTTTTCTTACAGTATGAAATGAAAAGGTTTAGACACTATAGGTGCTGCCCTACTTAGATTTTATTTCACTCCCTATTCAGACAATGTTTTGTACCCAAGTAGACTTTATGTCAAAGGTAGGGATAATGGGAAGCATGATGCTTATATTTCATGAGTGTTTCTTAATTATAGTGATGATGAATGGGGACAAAGGAAATATCTTTTTATAGTGATGCAGTTGTTGCACCTATATTTTTTTCTATTATTATTTGACTTCATTCACCTATTTATATTTTATGCACATTTACATTATCATAGACATCATAGCATGACATCATTGTGTATCTGGATTAATTATCTGCTTCTTCACATATTATATATTTAGTTAGTTTTATTTATTTGCTTCTGTTATAGTTTTATTATTTATATGTTTCTATAATTTATTATAAACTTGTTTTCTTCCACATTATATTACATATTACCTATAAGAGAATAGTCATCCCCAATAACATGTAAAAAATGTCCTCGCTGCTAGTCTGAGTCCTCTGGAGTTTGGAAGATGCTCTTGAGGTTATGTGATCAACCCAGCTTGATGCACCCTTCCAGTGGCTCCTAGGGTGGGGACACTACATAGGTGAATCCCATTGAGTGGGAATGGTTACAGGTATACACCTTATAAATTCTCATCATGGAAAATGTAAGTGACATTTTAGTAGTGTAAGGATAGTACATAAAGACACATAAAATAGTTCAATGATATATAAAGGTGTATATAATCAATTTTGTGTAAAAATTATAGTATTAAGGTTTTTTAATAAAATACTTTTTCATGAAAATTTCTAAATTAATATGCATAAAGCATGGAGAGTTTCTGAATAAAAACGTGGCATAGAAAAATTATAGGATAATTTCGGCAGTGTTATATGGGTACATAATGAATCATGGGATGGATTAATAAGAGTGAAAGGGTTAAATAAAAAAATTTTTATCCTAATTATAGTAATAGTGATATTGATGATCATATCACATTGATAGGAATATGAAGAAGTGGTGCATTACCTAAATAATATTCCTGAATAAAGAGAAAGATAGGATCCCTCAATAAATTTCAGCATAGTAACGGAATAGGTATATGCTATAACCAGAGAGAAAAATGATCTCACATTTTTATGAAATCATATTTGTGGTATAATGATATTTATAAATTCATTAAAACATAACCAATTGAGATTTAAAAGGATAATTACAAAGAAGGTGCTTTAATGGAAAATAAGAGAGGGAGATCCCTTAATAAAATTTGGAATATTAACGGCTTAGTTAAATGTTATAAAGATTGAAAAATATTATATCATTATAAGAACATAAATTTTAAATGTAAGGGACATTTATAAAGGAATGAAAATGTATAATGTTATAGATTCAATGTGTTAAATAAAAAAACTCCTTTAATGGAAAACAATAGAGGGAGGTCCCTTACCTATATAGTGTTATTCCAAATGTTTGGGAGGAGCTTCTTGAGATAAAAGAGAACCCTTGGATGAATCTAGTGAGTGGAGGGAAGGGTAAGGACATGATCCATGTTTTATGAGTTAAAAACAATGAGAGATTGGTTGGGTTTATATGATAAAGGGGATTGGAATTTATTATTTATTCTGAAACATATGTATTGGGAACTGTATAATAATGTAATAAAAAACAAAAATATTCCCATCATTCATCACATGGTTTTTTCCAAAGAGATGTGGTTTCCATTATTTTAAATTATAAAGGGTGAAATTCAATAAATTATTAAACTTTGTGGTGTGCCATCAAATAAAATTTCGAAATTTCATTCAAATTAATTATAATATTTTTTCACAAAAATAAATAAATAAAGTTTTTATGAAAACATATTTTTTGGAGAAAAAATTGACTTTAATAAAAATTTCCTAAAAATTTACTAAGAATATATACACAAATTTTTATTGAGTATCACATATACATATTTATATATGATAACATATTTAGCTTATTTATAACTTCAAGTATAATGGATAGGTCATAATGGGAATATTTAAATAATAATTTATTGTTTGGGTTTGGTGTTTAGTATCACATATGCTATCAAATATAATTTTGTCTTTTTAAAATTTGGAGTGTTGCATTTACGATATATGAATCACTAGTTAGAAGAATGACATTTCCCTCCACATAATAGTTTTTCAATAATCCCCCAGGAATCTAATTCAAAATTACTACTGGTGGTTGACCTATACATGACTAAGATGATGATGTATCCCCTCTAATGATATGAAAATACATATCTTAATCATGAATCGAAATTTACTTTCCTTTTAAATATATTGTTTCTTTAAATTTTCAAAATATTATCAATGAAAACAGTCTTCGTATAATTATAAATCCCATAAATAATACAAAAAAATATTATAAATAAATAATGAAGGAAATAAGAAGTATTTGTAGATGTTAAAGAACATATAAAAATGGAATGGTAACTTGACGTTTTGGATAGTAATGAGACCCTTTAGAGTAGTGAATTTAAAAATAGAATAGTAAGCTAACCTGTGAATTTATAAATAAAATTTAATCAACTTATAAATAAAAATATGATATATTTATATCATATTATAAGTAAATAAATGTTTATAAAATTATAATTTTAGTGTTAGTATTTTTGTAAAAAATTAACACATATATAAAATTTATAATTAATATTACGATTTAAAAAAAAAATATTTTTATATATTAGATTATTAAATAATTGTTTTTACTCTTATCTCTATAATATAATTTTATGATACCTTAATTAATTTTGTAAAACACAATAAAAGTTGTAAAAATTAAATTTCTGTATTTTTTTATTAAATGATTATATTAGTTAGTAATTAAATTTTTCATATTTGGAAAATTATTTTCATAAAACAGAAACCATTTTATAATTATACATGTCAGAAAACGGTTAGGGTGTATTTTTTGTATATTCCTAAATAAGTTGATTTTTTTTGTGAATAGTGAAATAAGGTAATTAACAAATGCATAGATTATTGACTTATAAATGATGTATAGATGATTTAAGCTCATAATCATGAATAATAAATCATTTTTTTAATATATTTAGATATAATTCTCAAAAAATACCTATTATTGGTCCCGAATAATATACTGATGAATAAAATAATTAGAGAACACCCCTCTCTTCAACTATAAATACCACCGTCACCAACCCAACTCATCACACCTAAAAATACTTTAATATTTTAAAAATTATCCCAAAAAATATTCCTAAGTCTCTTTCCCATGATCATGAGGCTTTGGTATCAATAAAATACCAAACTCAAGTCCCACAAGGATGAGAAATTTGAGAGGTAGAATCCTCTTTCATTTTCTTATAATATATTTTTAATTTCATTTCATTCTTATATTGTCATCACCTACACTTATGCATGTGGAATTATAACTCCAGTATCATTTATATATGATAATTTTATTCTGTTAATGTAATAATTCATCTTCAAGTCTCTTCTAATTCCCATTTTTTCTAAAAATGCAAAAATTGTTCATGGTGTGATGAATTACCACCACTAAGGATGATGCATTTTCATTTTTCACTACTGACTTCAAGGTTAGTCATAAAAACTAGAATATGTTTAAATATTATTTTATTTATACTTATTATATGTTAAATAATGTTTTGGATCCAATATATAAACATGATGTTAAATAAAATCATATACACTCATAATGGTCGTAATACCTCCAAAATCTTCATTTTTCATTTATTAAATCTAATTAATCATCCCCATACCATATATCCAAATGATATATAAGACCAATTAAACTTATTTATGTAAATTAATAAAATATAATTTAAATTCAGTTAAAAAATTCTTGTTATAGATGAATATCTATACATAGAAACAGGTGAATGACTCCTGAAAACCAAGAAAGCAGACACTCCCGAAGAATGATATTATATATCAAAACACCCAAAATTTCCCTAAATTCACAAAATAAAATTTTAAACATTTAAAATAAATGTTTTAAAGGATATTTATTAATTAATTGTTTAATTTTATTTGATTATCTATGACATTAATTTTATGTGAAAAACAATTTCAGACATATGTAATAGATTCTTTCCGAACCAGCATTTGTTTCCTTTAGGTTACACATTCTCTATCTTTCCCCAATATATCTATTAATTATAATTATATAATTACAATAAATTATATTTATTTTTTCCAAATTAATGTCCCCAGATCTGGTCATCCTTTTCTAGGTAAATACATATTTTATAATGGTCCCTTATCAAATATCCTCTGATAAACAAACTGTTTAAATGGAACTTTCCCATATCTTAACACGTATCAAGTGCATTCATAATATGTTTTCATCCCTTATTAATTTTAAAAAATCACTAATTTTTACATGAAAAACTATCTTGTTTCATTTCTATAGAGTCCCAAGCATAACCTATATGGATATTACATCAGTTTAGATGAATATTCAATAAATTAAAAAAAATACATTCTTGAGAACTATAATAGTTTAGATTCTTTGTAAACTTGGAAATGAAACAATATATCCTGGTGAGATATATTCAACATCCCCCATAAATATATCCTTATTTGTTATTTCTACCAAAAACCACTCTTTAGAACTTAAGGAAATGAAAAATAAGAAATGGTTGAGTTCATATACTCAGTAAGGGCACATTATGTAAATGCATAAGCATAACATGAAAAAAGGGTAAAACATTTAAAGATCATACCCTTCATATTTAAATATCATAATTTAGATTGGAATTTCATAAGACCTGAATCAATAATAAATAAATATCATAAGACATAGAATCATAACATAGAAATAAAATATGGTATTGTGGTAGACACAAAAGTATATAATATTGTCAACACTAATAAGAAGAAACTAGTTCACTCGTAAGGTTACATACATTAGATAAGGCCCAACCAAAAAGTTATGGACATGAAACCATTCCATTCAAAACATAGTCAATATGTAATCAGGTTAACACATAGTATTTAAGGTATCACTACCAAGAAAATCATGGTAGTATGGGTCCAATCCCCATATCATCTTAGTAGTCATGGTTCAATCCCATATTCATCTTTGTAAAATGGGTTCACTCCTCATACCATCATGGTAGTCTTGGTTCTCTCTCATGTCTATATTAATCTATATTATCAAATATAAATATTTACCTAATTCATTGGAGGGGAATATAATTCCCACCCATCTCATAAAAAAATCATACATACATGTTTCTCAAAAGCATAAAAAATCATATCTCAACCCAAGAAATGAAATGGGTTTCAAAAAATTTAAAAATATTATATCCTATAGAAAAATATACATGTTTTTAAAACTTCTAATAAAAATCATAACCCATAAAAGAGAAACATATTTCATAGTCATATAACCCATGAATGAGAAATAGGTTTTGTAAAGTCCACGACAGTAAGAGTATCCCATTCATAGAAAGGATATCAATGGACCCTTTAGATAATTTTTTAAAGGGAATTAGTAACATAAAATGATGTCATCTTATATGGAATATAATTTTGAAATATCTATAAAAAACGTTTCTTGATGAAAATAATATTTTTCCATTGAAAAAAAGTTTTTTTAAACATAAAACCATTTTAAAATAATGTTCATATAAAATACCATTAAAACTTATATGTAAGACTTGAAAACATTTTAAAACCTTTCTCTTTTAAAACTAATAAAATAATAATAAAAAAATTAAAAAACCATTTTATTTGAATACACATTTAAAACATATAAAAAATGATTGAAAATGTTTTGAAAAAAAAATTATTCAAAATACAATGAAATCAAATAAATAGATCTTTAAAATATTTGGAATGTAATATTACTTCAAAATACTTTATAGAAGTATAAATAAAGAATGAAACTTTTTTGGAAACCATTTTCCCTGAATTTTTTTTTGAAAACCATTGTCCTTGAAAATACTTTGAATCATTAAAATAATGCTTGAAAACGTTTAAAATACATTATAAAAGATAAAACATTGTTGAAAGACATTATCTTCTAAATCCACATAAAAATGATTCATATCCTGAATATTATGAGAGAATTATATTTTAAAAATGATAACTTTTTAATATTTTAATTTATGTTTCAAGGGAATGACTGTGGGTAAATTCGTAAATGTCGTACGAGGTAAAACAAACATTTATTTTACATGGTAAAATGTAATAAAAATTTAGTTTTCGAAGAGTGAAAAAATGATTCCATTAAAAATATCACTAAAAGACCAAAAGGTTAAAAAATTAATTTATATATTATAGTATAATGTTATAATATTCTTGGAACCCCTTTTCAGAAAGCATGTTTTGAAGGAACATATTTTTCCGACCAAAGAGATAGTAATGTCAGGATTACAAAAACCACATTCAAAAATATATTTTCTACCATATAGTATAAATATGGTACCAATACATGATTTTACCAAAAATCACTCTAGGAGAATAAATTTCATGAATTTTCTTGATTTATGGATCAAACGATTTCGTCTAAGGATGCATAAATATAACCAATCTCGAAAAGTGATGTGATTATCTCAATATACAATTATAATATGGTAACATGGGATCATATTATCCATGTAAGAAATCAAATTAAATTAATATTAAACTATAAATAATAAATTTAGTTTCATTATATAACATTTAAAATGTAAGTATTTACACCATTAATATTGAGTTTAGGTTTATAACCAAATAGGTTTCTCAATGAAGGAAAATTGAGAGAGAATAATTTGTCTAATTTGGTATTTTTTTCAAACATAAACCCCATGAAAAGAGTATAATAAAATGGAAGTGTGAATAACCATAAATTTATTTATATGAAACATAAAATACAATCATGTGATGTGTATATTCCACACAAAAGGAAATAGTGTAGAACATGACATGTATCTCATGGAAAATTTAAGTGAGATGAAATCCCATTACTATGTGTCATGATTCTCTTAGAAATTATTCAAACCACCTGTATAATAAATATAATTTTATTATAAATATTATAAAATTACCATATTAATATATATAGTAACATATATTGTTTTATCATGACCTTATATTACACTCTTGTTGACCAACTTATCTTATTGTTTCGCTTTGGGTAATATTCAATTTGTTTTTCGTTTGTGTCTTAGTTTGTTATATTGTTTATCCTTATACTTATATCACGACTAAAAAATTTATATCATAATATAAATATTATTTTTACTAAATTATTTTTTGATCATAATAATATATAGAATATATAAGTGTTATAAATAATACACCATTCATGGCGACGGTAGGCCATACGTACGCATGAATGTTATTACAGTTTAATTGTAGTGTGAAGAGTATGAATGAAAAATAAAAATAGGTGTATATATATATCATTATTAAATTTGAATTATTATATTATATATATCATATATATTCACTAAAATTATCCTTAATAAAATCCATATATCGAATGAATGTATCATATCTCTTTAAGTGGGCGGTAGTCCCCACTTCCTCAAACAAAATTATCGTATTTACATAAGATGGAATGCATAAAGGTATTTTCTAAATAAAAATTACAGAAGAATAAAAACATTAAAAATATTATATATAAATATATAAATATATTATTCCTCATAATTTCCATCATGATAGGTGGTAATGGAAGAATTAAATTCATCATTTCGTGAGGATGTTATTCACTATACACAGAAACAATGTATTCATTACCCATCGAATGGAGGTTTGTGTAGGTGTAGGCCAATCCATTTATATAACAAATTATAGTATATTTAATATAATATTTTTATTATATAATAATAGAACAAATATTGTTGGAGGGGTGAAGAAGGAAAATAAAATAAAGGACTTGAGAGAAGATGTTACTTCTTAATCGGGTAACTACTTTTGGTTTCATCAAAAAGGCTTCCATGGATTTCCTTCATCCTGAGGGAAGAATTAAATGAATAAGATATGTATTTTTTGAATTTTATTATTCAGTTATTAGATTAACATAAGATATTTTATGTGTGAGTAAGTTGGATTGGAGGTGGCCTTTTATAGGGAAGGAAAAGGAATGACATTGAAATTATAGAAACCAGGTAGGTGTACACATGTTCTTACATAAAAAAATTAATACCAAACAAAAAATCTAAAAACATTGAATGTGAATGAACAATATATGTGACTAAATGGGTTTTGTAAAAGTGGATAGGTCATTTGTTCCTTCAATGGTATGGTTTAGTCCCTAATTAAACTTAATTCGACCTTAATTTTTGAGATCAATTTTACTCATTTTACAAATATTTTTGGTCAAAAATTAACTTGGCATTATAATAATATAAATATTATACTAAATAAAATTTATTATGTTAGGTTTATGAAATTTATTTATTGAGTCAGAAAAATTAGTAAAAATGCTAATCCCGCAGATAGGATGAAATAAAGGGTTTTTAATGTAGAGAAATGTTAAAAAGTTTGTTATGATTTTATATTCAATTTAAATGTGAAATTGACTCTAATGAATTAAATTCTGTTAATACAAGTATTATTTTTCAAAATGGTAAATTATAAATAATAATAATATCATTTATCATTAATAATTAATTAATCAAAAAGAACGTTTTTAACTAAAAAGTTGTATTTTCACTATTAATCAAAAAATGATCTTTCTCAGAAAAATCACAAAAATCCTCCCTAGGGTAATTTCAACATTATGAATTAAAAAATAAATTTTATTTAACCAAATTAAATTTCTAAATGTGTCCAAAATTAATTTAATTATTTTTCATAGAAGAAAATTAAAATCATTTGATTTGTTAAAATAGTATTTTTAAACATATAAAGACATTACCAAAAACATTATCTTTTATTATAAATTTGATCTATTTCAATAAAACCATTATAAAGATAATTTGAAAAGTATTTATCACTATTCATTTTACTAGGTTTAATGGATCGGTAATACTTTTCTTCAATTAATAATTATAAAAATAAAATGATGTTTCGTGGAAACATTTGTGTTGGTGTAAAGTAGGACAAGTAGATATTTATTATTAAATATTCAAAGTTAGTGTTACATGTAATAAACCCCATGTTGGTTCCATATGAATGGAATTTATGATTTGGTTTTTTTAAAAGAACTATTTCCTATGTCACCTGAAATGAAAAATATCAAAAAGATAAAAAAAATTCAAAAGAAAAAATAACAATTAACAAAATCATAGGGTGTAACATTCTATCCCATTAAAACAAATATCACCATAAAAACTAATCTTTCCTATGAAAGTTTTAATAATTAAATGTTTTATTCTTAGAAACCCACATTTTAAAATTTAGTACTAAAATATCCATTAAAATGGTAATGTTGGAACAATAACGGTTAATCAGAATGAGAATCTTGCATATAGGATCATAGGTGCGAAGTGAAAACATCGATGTGGTATAGAAATATTACCATCATGTTTTTATGGAAAGTGATACAGAATAGGGTCCGAAAAAATATAAAAATCGATAATCCATAAATCTACAATGACCTAAGAGAACTTCTGATTCATCAGAAATGAAGGTAGTACGACAATATTTGTGGCTTGAAGATCATTTTTTCTATTGTTGAATAATTTTCATTAAATTATACATTTCCATGATATTAGGAAGACTTCACCCTTTATTTATCATTGATCAACTTCACCTATTTATCTAAAAATTAAGGTTACTTTTTCATTCTAGAAGTAATAACTAATCACGAGATCCATGATATTCCATCTAGTTAGTTATCATCAACACAACATAGTTTGAACTGGCTATCCAATATTCATTAATCTTCATATGGAGTGATATTAATTTAATCACACAAAATTTATCCAAAGTGTAACTTAATCTTCCTATAAATGGATAACCTTATAGCCCTTTAAAAATATAATTCACCCTTTCTTACTTAAATAGTCTCATATCATATTCTGAAACCATTTTTACTAAACAATTAGGTCCATCCTTTCACTAAGAGAAATTTGGAAGTCATTTTATTATTCCAACGTCTGTGTAGAGGGATATAAACACATTAATCCTCACTAATGGATGAACAAAATTATTTTTTAGTGTTTATTAATAAAATATAAAACATGAATATCCAATCAACTATGAGAAATGATATTTGTTTTCCTAATTGTAATTATTCATTTCATCCATTTTGAATACATAATATTTCCATTTTTCAATTAATACACATAGGATATAATGTATTATCATACATATTATATATTTGATTGAGTCATTGATTTTGATATTGACTGATCTCAATATACATGAAGCAATTAGGTGTGGGTGGTTCATTCTGTTGGGATTTCTCTCAATTAATTTCATGAAATTCTTCCCTCTCATCGCTTATACAATTTTTTATTAGTGGCTAGGCTTCCCACGCATGAAACGCCTTCTGCTTCCATTGAGGAATTACCATAAATTCACTTTCCCACACTTTTTAAAAGTTGTAGGTTGAAGAATTTTCTTCTCGTTAAGTGATGAATCATTTGATTTTCCAGGGAACCCCATTTTCCTTTTCTTAAAACCAGAACAAAGAGGGTTTCAAGAATCTATTTCTTCTTTTAGTGATCATAAAACAATGTATTCATGGAATTCAATGACACTTCGTAGAGTTGGTTTCAATCCAATAAATATTTGTTCAATATTATATTCTGGATGAATGATAACACAAGAAGTGTACCTTTCAAGTCTTGTAAAATTTGATTTATAGGAACCAATAGATTCATCATCCCTATTCTTAAGATCTTATAATTCCTTCTCCATATTCATAAAAAGAATACAAGGAAAGTAATTATTAAAAAATATGTTCTTGAAATCATCCAAATCAATGGATTTTATTTCTTCTTGTCACCCTGTATTCTGGATCAGATTCCATAATTGATTAGAATCACCATCCAGATGGTAGATAGCCAACATAAACATTTCATGTTCTGAAAATTAGAGAATATAAAATATTATTTAAGTTATACTAATCCATTGTTTAGAAACTAATAGATTAGTGGAACCACTGAAGTAATGTCGACAATGTCTCATAAAAGACTCATTATATTGTTGTTCCCTCATTTTCTCAGTTGGATGTTAAATATGATTCATTTCTTGATAAAGCATAGTAACGAGGATTCTCATTTAATCTCACATAATATATAGTTTCTTTGGAGGAAAACCATTTCCATTTTCCATTACATTCCTTATCCACACCGTTCATTTGGGTTACATCCATTGACTAAAACCAAAAACCATAGTGTCATAAACACTTTACAAATTATGAAAACACATAATCATGAAAATGTACTTATAGGATTCCTAAATCATGGATCCTGCTTCATTAATCAATGACACTTATGGTTTATCCTTGGTTTTTCATATCGAATATCTATTTGAAGACTCAATGTTAGTTCATGATGAGTTTGTTAATTTCTAAAGCATACCCCTTGGGTGTGTCAAACTGGGTGTGTATCAAGACCCATTATTGTGTATAAGATTACCTTGAGGTAGGCCCAAACCATCTTATTGTATTTTTTAACCCTAGGTTTCATCTTTTCCAGGGCTTCATCCACTTGCAGTATCTTGATAAATATGTATTTATAACAAACCACTCAATCTATCCTTTACCAAATTCATGGACATTTCTCTATACATTAACTCATCATTATACCTATCCTTTAAAATATCCCTATACATATCCTTAGAAATATACTTGGGGATATCACTAAATTTTTCTCATCTTGGTTTCCAAATATTTACTAAACCTTTTATTTGATACAAAATATACTAACCCATGATTATCATACATGGATATTACATAATTTTAGATTAATATTTAATATATTACAAAAATACATGACATAGAGATATAATAGTTTAGTGTCTTCGGAAACATGGAATCAAAATAATTGTTCATAGTGAGAGATCTTGAACATCTCCCATAAAGATATCCACCTTTAGTACTTCTACGTGAGACCATTCATCGTATCCTATGGAATGGAAACGTAAGAAATGGGGGAGCTTAGATTCTCAGTACGAGTGTACGAAGGAAATTTATTAGAATAAAATAAAAAAGTGGTATAGCATTTTAAGATCATACCCTACATGTTTAGAGATATTAAAAGAGATTAAAAGTTCATACAATATGAATCAATAAGAAATAGGGAACAAAATATATGAAATCATAACATTGGAATGAAACATAGAATTGTTATAGACAAATAAGCATATAATATTTTGAACATTTATAAGTACAAAAAAGGTCACTCATTAGGTTAGGTATGTGAGATCAATACCTCTCATAAACATATCAACATGAAACTAGTTCCATGAATAACATTGTGAATATGTAATCAGTTTCGTGCATGGTCGTCATGGAATCACTTCCAGGTTCATCATAGTAGAATGAGTTCACTCCCCTTACCATCTTTGAAATCATGATTTACTACCATGGCCATCTTATTAGTATGAGTTCACTAATAATACCATCATTATAGTCATGTTTAACTCTCATGTCCATCTTATTTGAATGAGTTCACTCCTCATACAATCTTGGTAGTCATGGATCACTCCCATGGCCATATTATTATATATCGGGAAATCTAAAACATTACCCAATGCATTGAAGGGAGATATAGCTCCCACCCATATCATAATGGAATCATGAATACATGTAAAATAATAATAATAAGAAATTATATAATATCTTATGAAATAAAATGGTTATCATAAATGTGTAAACATATCATAACATGTGGAAAATCATACAGGTTTCATAATCATTTCATCAAACGAATAACCCATGAAAGAGAAATAGACTTAACAAACACATAACCTAAGAAAGATAAATAGTTTTCATAAAGACCATGACATTAAGCCTAACACACTCATAAAAAGGATATTAATGGAACCTTTACATCATTTCCTAAAATGGAATTAGAAACATAAATGGATGTTATATTAGATGGAAAATAATTTTGAAATATCTTTCTAAAACATTTCTTGGGGAAAATATCATTTCTTCTTTCAAAAATTATTTTTAATACATAAAATAATTTGAAAATAATTTTTAGACAATATACCATTAAAACATATAAGAAGACATTAAATAATTTTAAAAAAAATTTCCTTAAAATTATAAAATAGACTTTAAAATGTGTTAAAATATTTTTTTCTTTGAAAACAAATAATGACAAATCAAAAAAGTTTTCAATCCATTTCGTTTAAAATACATCGAATACTTGTAAATAGAGCTTCAAAAAGTATTGAAAACTATATTCCTTGAAAATACATTGAAACCATATTAATAATTATAGAAAAAAATATTCTAGAAAATACATTGAAAACTTATAAATAATTCTTGAAAAAATTTAGAATATTTTTTTAAACACAAAAAAGTGATAATATTATTCTTTAAAACCACATTAATAATAATTAATATCCATAATATTAAGATAACGTTTTATTATAAAAGTATAAATTTTAATATTGTAAAGGAAGCTTCAAGGGAATGATGGAGGGTAAATTTTTACATGTTGTATGAGGAAAAAATAACCTTATTTTTTCTTGGTAAAAGGTTATAAAGAATCATTGTTCGGAAATCGAAATGAAGATTCCATTGAAGATATTTTTAAAATGAAAAACTGCTAAAATTTATTTTAATTATTATATTATAATAGTATATTATTCTTGGAAACCCTTTTTAGAAAATATTTTTTTATGTAATATATATT
Source organism: Viscum album (assembly GCA_963277665.1). Lineage (NCBI taxonomy): Eukaryota > Viridiplantae > Streptophyta > Magnoliopsida > Santalales > Viscaceae > Viscum > Viscum album. Next base: position 1,527,858,532 of record OY728131.1, on the reverse strand, counting down.
TCTTATTGAAGAGAGGGTAAATTTGGGGTTTCGTAAAAACACTATCTTAACTATCTTATGTATAAAAGAGTAGATTTATGGTACCGATACAAGATTATATCCTAAATACCTATAGAATATAATAAATTTCATGAATTTTCTTGAGACATGGATTATAATATTTAATCAAAGGAAGTGTAAATATAAATAATCTCGATAATCGATGATATTTTCTCAATTAACTCATATATTATGGTACCAAGGGATCATAATATCCATGTAAAAAATAAAGTAAAATGAAGTTTAAAATATCATGAAAATATTTATATTCACAGTATAACATATAAAATAGACGTATATACATGTTGTAGAATGAGTTTAGGTACATTATTAAACACGACTCTCAAAAAATGGAAATTGAGATACAACTATTTTACCAATTTGGTATCTTGTGAAACATAAACCACATGAAAAATGGATAATAAAATGGAAATGTGAATACCAATAAATTTTTTATATGAAACATAGAATACGATCCTTTTCATTACACACACTAAAAAACTAAGGTGTTAGTGAACATAACATGTATCTCACATAAATTGAAACGGAGATGAAATCCCCTTACCGTCTGTCCTGACTCTCATCATACTGATTCAAACCACATGTTTAAAAAATTTAAATTTATTATATATATTTTTAATAACCATATTATTTATATATAAAACCATATATTGTTTTATTATGACCTTACATTACTCTCTTGTTTACCATCTTAGGTAATGGTTTCACATCGGGTAGTATTCATTTCAGTTTTTGAATGTATGTTAATTTGTTATTTTTTTGGTCCTTATACTAATATAATGATTCAATAATGTAATAAAGGATATAAATATATTTTATATAAATTATATTTGTGTTATTATAATACAAAATATATATGTATCAAACAGAATACACCGTTCCTGGAGACGGTATGTTGTATGTATGCATTAACGTTATTTCTGTTTAATTGTCGTGTTGATAGAATGAATGAAAAAGAAAAATGAGTATATATATAAATATATCATTACTAAAGTATCTTTATTATATCATATATAAATTATATATTAACTAAATCCATTCTTAATACAATCCATGTTGTTTATGAATGAATCATATCACTCTCAGGGGGGCGGTAGTCCACACTTCCTCAAAACAAATTATTGTATTTATAAAACATGGAAATCATAAAAGTATGTCATAAATAAAAATTACAGAAGAATAAATAAACTATAAATATTATAAATATTATATATAAAAAAAATCATCATAATAAACACCGTGAAAGGTGATAATTGAAAAATGAACAATCATCGTTTCGTGAGGCAGTAGTTCGCCGTACACAGAAAGAATATTTTCATTACCCATTTTATGGAGTTATGTGTAAGATTTTTATGAAATATTTACATAAAAACATCCTAGTATATTTAGGATTCTATATTTTTAATATTAAATTATAATAAATCAATCCATAAGTGGTGGATGATGAAAACAAAAGAAAAGACTTATGAGAAGATGTTACCTCTTAATTGGGTAACACCTTTTGGTTTTTGCCAAAAGGCATACTTAGAATGAATCCATACAAAGGGAAGGATTATATGAGTAATATAGGTATTTTTTAAATATTATTGGGAAGTTATTGGATGATATTAAGTGGTTTTGGGTGTATGAAGAATTGGGAGTGGTGGTGGCCTTCTATAGGGATGGAAATAGACTCACTTGGAATTTTTAAAAACAAGTTTGGAGTACACATTTTCTTATATAAAAACGAATAAAAATAAAAAAATTCGGTAATTTAATATTTATGGTTGAAATATGGATATAAAATGGTTTTTAGAGGTTTCTAGGTCATTTGGTCCCTTAATTTTAATGTTTAGTCTGTAATTAACTTATTTTGGCCTTAAACATTGTGATTAATTTTAATTACTTTTACTAATAGTTTGGGTAAAAAATTAGAATGGAATTAATAAAATTTACATATTATACGAAATTCAATGGATTATTTTTGTTTTTTGGAATTAAATTTAGAGAAGCAACAGAATTAAGGTTAAAGCTAATCCTGTAAATGGGATGAAACAACATGGTTTCAAAGTATAAAAATGATCAAATGTTAGTTAAGCTTTTATATTCAATTTCAAAGTGAAATTAACTATAATTAATTAAATTGTACTAATACATGTTATTTTTATCTAATTTTACCTTAAAATATGTTTATAATATCATTTATAATTAACAATTAATTAAAAAATTCAGTTTTCAATAAAAACACTATTTTCACTATTCCACAAAAATGATGTTTCTTAGAAAAATCCCAAAAAAATCACCCTAGGATAATTTCCACATTATTAATTAAAAGCTAAAAATTATTTTTTCAAATTAAATTTCTATATCCATCTATAATAAATTTAATTATTTTTCATAGAAGTACATTAGAAGTAGTTCATTTGAGAATATGGTATTTTTAAATATATAAGGACACTGCCAAAAGATTATGTCATTCATTATAAATATTTTTTATTTGAATAAAACCATTATAAAACTTATTTCAATGTAATTTATTATTATTCATTTTACAATGTTTAATGTCTATGATATAATTATATGGATTAAATAATTTTAACAGCAAAATGATGTTTCATAAAAACATCGGTGTTACATGTAATTTATGTCAAGTAGATGTTGCCTATAATGTATGCCAAGTTGGTGATGCATGTAATACAAGAAAATTTGGTGTTTTGTTAAAGAAATGTTTAATTTTTATGAAAATAATAACAGTTTTTAGTGTCACATGAATTGAAATATATCAAAATGATAAATTTATTTAAAAGAAAAAAATTCACAAAATATTGTTTTGTTACAATTTCTAGTTTTATACGAAAAATTATTCTTAATTTGGTTTTAAAGAATTTGGAAAAATTTACCCTAAACCGAACTAATATTTTTTTATTTATAATGTTTCATAAAAAATATTTTAACATATTTTCACTTCATATTGACATCAATTATCATGATATATTCCTAATTTACCTTTGAAGTGTCAATATATGTTTTAGATCCATTATTTCATGGAAACCGTTATGATATTGTATTTTTTATTCCTTTTTACAATGTTATGATACCCAATTCTTTCCATGGGTAATCCTAATGTTTCGTTTGATTCCTTATATATGATTATTTATGTGAACAAGATGTCCATGAACATGTTTTGACAGGTGTTCCTAGATAGAGCTTCAAAGCATTGGAAAACTGTTTATCTCTTGAGATATCTTGTGAAACCGTCATGGTGGTTATCCTTGACTCATGCTCCATGGGAAAAAGTCTTCGTATTTAGCCTTCACTAGTGCTCCTCCATGTGCAATAATCCTCGAATCATGGTAATGTAGTGCTTTATATTGCTTCCACTTTACTATTATTCCATGATTGCAGGATCTCATGTACTGTATGTTATGATTAATTATATTTATTCATGATTCATTACTTTTTATGTCATCATGTTATTCCTTCTAACCCATGCGGTATGATTTATTCTTATGTTTATTCCATTAATGGGATATTTATATCATCCATTTGTTCATGTTTTCCCCATTTTAACTTATGCATTTTTAAGGGAACAAATGTGTTAGGATATCATTATATAGATTAAATAAAATAATATTTTAGTTTTATTTAATAATTTCTAATTATGTATCTAATCATACAAATACACTACACATTATGATAATTTATCTGTATTCTAATGATAATAATACATAAAATCGGGAAATAATATGTGAAAAATGATAGGACAGTTATAGTTGGAATCAGTGGAAGGTCTTGTTATTTTTGAATATTAGGACTAAAAAACTTTAGTATGAACCCTAGGGATAATTATATCACCATGTATATTTTAGATTGAATCTTTGGGTATCATTAAATTGGATATATATTCCATTAAAAAATTTATATGTTTATGTTCAAAGATCCATTTAATTATCCAAATGAGATAAGTATTCAACCCCCTAATTGTAAATTATTTTTATTAGTTGATGTTTTGAATAAAATAATTGTTTCCGATAATAAATGTTATGGGATATGGAAATATTTCTCTAATATGACTGGAATGGGTTCTTAAAACATCACGACAGTACTTGCGAAACTGGATCTAGATATGAATAATAACTTGAATTGTGTGGAACACCCTACTACTCTGAAGAAATAGAATGTTTTGGTTGAATCCTTTATGTCGATAATTACTACCATGTTTAGTGGATATTCTAATCACCTACTCACATAAAAAGTTATTAACTCCATTGAAAATATAATATCTATCATACATTACTCTGAATGAAAGAAAATTGTGCTCATGATATATCGTTTTGATGGAGAAGATGGTCAGTGGTAGAAACTAATCAAGAACACAATGTCCAAGGAGAAAATTGATTCCATGGACTGAGAAGATTTCAAAAAAATATTTTTTTTTCAATATATAATTACCCCGAACACTCTATATTAAGATAAAAAAATAATTCCTCCAATCAAAGGAAAAGGAAGACAAGTTTTTATAGGTGAATGATCAAAATGTGATAAGGAATAAAAGTTACGCCTCATGCTTTTCCATGAACACTGAAAGCAATGTGGGTTTAGTCTTTAGAAGAATAAATATGAATCTATGAAAATCATTTTGGATTTGATACTTTGACAATTATGATATAATTTTTTATTGTGCCCTTAAGGATGAAATGGTGATAAGAGACAGTCATTGGTATTGTCGGAATGGGGACCAAAATTAGAAAATAAATTTTAATATGGGAGGATTAAAAAATAATTCACATAATGTAATGAAAAACCAATATCTCATGTGCAAAAATTTTGGGACAAAGAATTCTAGTAATTGTATAAAGGGAACTATGAAATGATTCAAATGTAGAAAAATGGGGCACATGGCTAATAACTACTGAAGGGATTTAAATAATCCCACAAATTTAGAATAATTAATATTGATTCATATTATTACTCAGCCTATAGTTCAATTCTTCAATAGAAAGTAATATGGTAATTATGAAATCCAATTTTCTAAGCTAAGGGTTGTTGGATGAAAAAATCAATAACAACCCCCAAGGCACTGGTGAAGAGAATATGGAATCACTAATCCTGAAATGGATCCCAATAATGATGTTTTAATATGTACAATGGTTACTAATTAAATAATAGAGAATTTATTATTTGACCCTAGTTCTATACATTCTTTCATATCATGTATTTTTAGAAGAAATTTTCAAAAACCACCTCAAAATATGTAGTTTAAGTTATCATTAAGAATATAAAATGGAGAAATTATTGCATCAATAGTATGCAAATCCTCTATGGTTAATTGTTTTGTGTTTTACCTCCCAGTAAATCTTGTTTTACATACATTGGTGTTTTAGATGCTATATTTGTCATGTATTGGCTATCTCTATACAAATCCAACATTGACTACAGGAAAAAAGATCACTCTTCACATCCCAAGGTATTCTATAATTTTTACCAGTGAAAGGATAAAGATAAGTCTTTATCAGAATAATAGAATCAATTGTGGATATTATTTACTTATTAATATGAAATTATATTTTAAATGGCCATAACAACAAATATAATCATGTTTGAAGGAATTCCCATTATAGGTGACTACAATTATTTTTTCCCCAAAGAATTTATGAGACTTTCTCTTAAACTAGAGGTTGAGTTCATAATTGAACTTATCCCTAGATCATATCTTATATCAATGAAATCTTATATAATGGCCTCCATCGAGCTAGATGAATTGAAAAAGTTGATAAATGTGAATCTGTAAAATGTTTTTATATGCCTGAGTTCTTCACAATAGGGTGTGCCAGTAAAATTCATCAATAAAAATTATAGATAAATGTTCCACTACATTGATTATTGTGAGATAAAAAATCATAATAAATATCATATATCCCCTACCATAGATAGATAAATTTTTTGATCCACTACATGAGGCCGCTTATATCTCTATGGAGGACCTTCATCATTCACATAAAAAATTAAAATTGGGGATGGATGGTATTCCCAATCCTTCTTTTCAAATGAGGAATAAACACTACGAGTTCATAGTAATTCCCTTCGAACTTACAAATGCATCAGAAATTTTAATGGATTGAATTAATTGATTCTTTAGGGACTACCTCTACAAAATTTTGATTATCATTGTTAATGATATTATGATATAATCCAAGAGAATGTATGAACATAATGTTTATTTTAGTAGTATGAAAAATACAATGTGAATGGATAAAATATATGAAAATTATAGTAAATGTGAGTTCTATAAGGAGGGTTTATCTTTCATGTGGTATGTAATCACCAATAAAAGGCTATAGATAGACCCTTCCAAGAAAATGGTAATTGAATAGTTGTATAGGACAATATTTGTAATGAAGGTCCATAGTTTTGTTTGTCTATCTGGTCATTAATGATGTGTTGTGATGTGATTACCATGACATTAAATGCAAATTAACAAGATAAGTTGGAATGGAGTAATGCTTTTCTAGACCAGGGAATGTGAATAAAACATTGAAGAGTCAAAAAAGAGGCTTATCATGGCATCAATGATCACACTACTGACAAGTGGGGAACACTTTTGTATGTAAATAGATGCTTAAAATATGGTCTTATATTGTGTGATTATTCAAAATGATAAATTGATATTGTATTCCTCAAGCAAGTTGAAAATTCATGAGAAAAACTATCCCACACATGATCTCGAGTTGGCTGATGTGATATTTTCATAGATAATCTAGTAGCATTGTCTATATGGGAAGAAGTGTGAGATATATAATGACCAAAAGATCCTCACATATATTTTCACACATAAGGAGAATAATATTCCCCATTGAAGATTGGTTAATATCATCAAGGTTTAGGAATTCTCAATCCACTAACATCCTGGAAAAGCAAATAATGTGGTGAATGCACAAAGTAGAAAGGATCCTACTAAATTCATAAAGATGAGAATTGATAAGGATATAATATTATTATATTTTAAAAGTATGTGCATGTTATTCGTTAAGGAAGTAACATCACCAATCATTTCTAAAATTATTACTCAACCATCCCTCATGGATAAAATAATGGATGCTTAATGAAATGACATGGAACATCTAAGGAATGTACAACCTATGAGAAAGGGGAAAACCTCATATTTCAAAATTTATGAGTAAGGAGTGATGATATTATGGTAAGGACTATGTGTACTATACGATCTATTGGTAAATAAGGATATTTTGAATGATCCACATAGCTCATCCTTCTCTATTAGCCCAAGGAGAAAAAAGATGTCTCAGAATCTCAAATAGAAGTGTCGGTTGGACAATATGAAGATGGAGACTTCTGAATATAAATTAGTATTTATGGTAATTAATCAAGTGAAAGATTAAAGATATAATTATACAGGTATGATGGAACCATTACCCTATATAGAAATTGGAAAACATCACCACGGTATTTGTTATCAGACATCCGAAGACATCCATTGGAAATAATAATATATGAAATTTGGTGGATAGTCTGACAATGACAGTTGACTTTATAACAATTTATTATGAATTCTCACTAGATAAACTATCATGGATATACATCAGTGAAGCGAAAAGTTTTTATAGATTGAAACAAACAAATGTGTCGGATTGAGATCCAATATTCACATCAATGTTCTAGAAATGTATCCAACATGATCCAACCACTATGTTGAATTTTAGTATGGATTATCAATATCAATCATATGGCCAATAAAAGAAGACTATTCAAAAAAATTAAGAAATATTGAGATTGTTTTATATGGACTTCAAGGGAGGATGGGACCAACATCTACCATTGGTCAATTTCTCCCACAACAATAGTTTCCACTCGTACAGCCAAATGGATCTATATGAAGCCCTTTATGGAAAAAGATGTAGAAAATTGTGATATTGGGATGATGTTGGTGAATTTAAGCAACTAGTAACTGATATGGTTGAATAAATGGTAGAAAAGGGGAAGACCATTTAGTAGTATATCCAGGAATCCCAAAGCCTATAGAAGAGTTAAGAAGAAAATCATCAGTGAGACTCTGATTTTATAGTTAGAGACATGGTATTAGTACACATATAAATTAGACTCTGATTATCTAGGACACATATTTCAATTGAAAAACATTTTTGGACACAATGTAAAGGATTCTTTCCCAACCACTTCTTTTCTATTGGTTTACACATTCTATATCATTACTCCAAATTAAATATTATTTACTTTTATATACTTATTCTAAATTCTATTTATATGTTCCAATATCATATATCTAGATCATTTCATCATTCATTTTCACGGAAATACATGTTTTATATGGTTCCTTTAACAAATTCTTGCTGATAATCAAACTGATTAAAGGGAACTTTCTCATTTTTACCTATTTTAAAGTGAAACCCATAACATATTTTAATGCAACATTATAATTATAAAATCCATAATTTTAACGTGAAAAAATATATGGGTTCAATTATAGTTTTCTACAATTAATTATTCTATTTTCAGTTTTAATGAATCAGAAAAAGTTTCCCCTAAACCGCAATAAAATGTTCTATTTCTAAAGCATCTGAAACACTATTTCTACATTAATAACGTATGATAGACACAACTTATCATAATATATGCCTAATTTTTCAAATAAATTTCTATGTATAATTTAAATCTATTCTTTTATGTATAAAATTATGATATTCATGTTTGTTATCTCTTTTGACATGGTAATGATACCCAAATCTTTCCACTGGTAACCCTTATGTTTATGTTTTATTCCTTATGTATAGTTATCTATATGGAGCAGATATTCCTGAACAAGTTATCATGGGTGTTCATAGATTTCACTCCAATACATTAGGTAGTTATTATACTCATGATATGTCATGTGAAACGGTCTTGGTGGTCATCCTTGACTCGTGTTCTATGTGCAACGTTCTTGGTCACTATAATTGACTCATGATCCTCCATCTAGAATGTGCATTAACTCATGATGATGTAAATATTTATGTTTCTTAGAAATTAATAGGTTTTTATGGTTACATTATTCCATGTTATATATGTCTTTCTTCCCTAGTTTTATTCATGTTACATTCATTTTTATGTCACCATTTTATGCCTTATAACCCATGTGTTATGCTTTATTCTTATGATTATAAAATTATCTAGATTTTTAGATCATCCATTTGTTAATTTATTAACTAGGGTATCCTAGCTATATTAAATGTCATAAATGGTGTAGGTATATCATTATTAAAATTATATTTTTTTAATGCTTTATAATTATGCATGTAATCATCCAAAGACACTAGACATTATGATCCTTGGTTTCTCGTTAAAGGATAATTATGTATCCTATCAAGTAATTATATGGGTAAAAGGACAGATACATTATAGTTTCATCATATTTTTAAATAATATCCATACAAATGATTATATCAATGTAAACCAAAAGTATGTTGATAAAGCTGGAAAATAGGTTGTGTTTATGTGTCCAAATGGGATATTCTTGACCCATAATTCTTTTAGTGAGATTTACACTATGACTGTTTAGTAAAAAATCCTCTCATAAGGTTCTAGGGAAATATGTATTTTTCCTTGAAAATAGGGATATATAAGAGTGATAGTATCCATAATAAAATAAATTTTTTGATAAATTTTACGGTATGATTGATGTACCTACAAACAAAACATTGGGAAATTCGACCTTAGTTGTAGTGATCTCATAAACGCGTACATCACCACTTAGAATATTCTATGATATATTACCTTGACTCTTGGGAAATTAGTTTTTATAATTCCAAATTTATTTAATTTTGAATAATTGAATGCTATTTCCCTCTTTCATTCCCTTACATTCATTATCCATATAATCCATTTCATATTGCTTATAGTACACTCTAATGGGATTTAAGAATTATCTAAGATGTTTCTTTCCCCAATTTTCACATGTTGGATATTGATTTATTTGCTTCTTATTCAATGAATCATTACCCTTTATTGGTGTTTATATAAACTCTTCCTCTCTTGATTCCTCATAAATATAATGTATCTATAAAATCATGTCACTTTGTTGATGAAACAGAAAAATATTTCATCATATGGTTAGAAAATTTTACAAAATAGTTCCGTTCAGAGTCTAGGTTTAAAACCTTCAAATTAATGATCAATTCTGCATTCAAAATTGAAAAATTAATTTATATCACACCTGGGCAGTTATAAAAAGGTATATTCAAACAATAAAATACTTTATTGTTCTGTTTTATTAAGTTGGAGAACTTTTTCTTTATTTCATTTCATCGATCATGAGGGAAATATTTGTTGAATATTGTTTCATTAAAAGATCTCCATCCATGTGTTCTCTTTGATCATCTTCATTAGTATTCTATATTCATAAAAACTATTTATGATAATATCTCTTAAAAAATATAATACAAGTATAGCCTTTTCCATTTCATTATCTTCTATGGTCAGAAATATATTTCCAAAGGACTTAATCAATTTTTTGGTAGCAATTAGATTAGTAGTCCCAAAAAATGAAGTGGGGGTTCTTCCACAGAAAGAAATACTACATAATATAATCATGATGTAGAAAAATAGGTTTCTCTATTTGGTCATGGTTAGTCATCATAACCAAATTGTTCTTCCATAATAGACCCAGGTTATGTTAAGATCCACTACCATCTGTATCATCTTACTTAGAATGGAAATATCTAAATTGACCATTAGTGCTGATAACATTCATTATATTATAATATTGGGTTCCCTAGACCCATATTGAAAAGACCTTTTGATAACTATATTATGTATAAAGTTAGATATGAATGATGTACTCTTACTATTGAAGTGTAGACATTTCTACATCCACTATTTAATTGTTAAAATCCATTGATTAATTTTCATTTCTAATGGTTATATAATATTCAAGTCTATAATTTTAACATTTATATACTATGACATTAATCTTAACCAAAATTCCAATGATCTCGATACATAATGCTGTCTAGGAAAAGATAATTCTTAACTATCAGTTGATGGGGGTCATAAGAGTTGAGACTTTTCTTCATGAAGTTTGCACTTGGTGATTTCTGGTAGGTGAGATCCTATGGATAGATCCTCCAATGGGAACACCACATGTTTCAGGTTTCATTGGTTGTTCATATCTAAAGACATGTGTATTGGCCTCCTAAATTGATATCATTATCAATGTTTTATACTTGAACACATAAATTTATTCAAGGAAAAATCATTGATAATGAAATCATGGTGAGGTAGATTATGTTGGGTGTGTCTTTGGTGGTGTGGAATTTGATAAATGATGAAGAAATAATTTTTCACTTCAGGTTTAAGGAGTAAATATATCTTGGTCCTGGTTAATTAGGATGATAGTACCTTCATAAATTCATGTCCAAGGTAGTCAGAGGTAAATCCTTCCATTTAGATAAATAAATAATGATTCAAAAAATTATGGTGATAGAAGTGTGAATCCTGCATTATGAGATATCTAAATACTAATATATTATATTGTAGAGTTCATGTCACTAGGTTTTTTGTCATTTTTATGACTACTCCCTATCTCATTATATTCCTTCATGGGTTTCAAGTATCTACTATTGGTTTGTGAATACTATTCAATTCTATATAAATATGGGCCTAGAGGGTTACAAAAACTAGTTTATTCAAGAATTTCCCATATTCTAATGAATAGGTATATTATATATAGAGGTCCCCAATATGATGTTTTTGAGTTTTCCAAATTATCGATCACAAATAAAAAAATTAATCCAGTATTATTGAAGTAATGAATAATTTGGGTGATTTTATTTTAAGTATTCGAAATATATATAGTCAATATGAAAAAATTATTATATGAATGAATATTATTATAATAAACATGAATTTCTATAAACAAATATATTCTTAAATACATGGGAATTTTACGAGTCCTCAGTTTCTGACAGCGCTTGATTCCGAGGCCCGGGGTGCCCAGAATCAATTTCTGAAGTTTTGTTCGGGTACGTTTAGTAAACGTACGTATGGGATTTTATAACATTTGAACTAGTGATTGGAATTGAAATCTGAGGGCACTATTAAACTCACAGCTTTAGTGATTACATAGTGAGACCTTCACCACAGTTTCATTCTAATGAGAATGGAAGTTGGTTTTGGGGTTTTTTAATTAAATTAAATAAAAATAAGGTGTGCTTATTTTTATTTTTTAGTGGTTAAAACCTCCAATGGGAGGTTAGAGGTTGGGGAGACCACACCGGAACCTCCCATGGGAGGTTATGGTGGTGGGGCCCACCCGTTCATAACCTCCCTTCGGAGGATTTTATTAGGTGGGGCCCACCCGAGCTCTTTAACTCCTTTAACCCCTTAATCCTCTTGGAACCCCCAATTAAGTGGGGTCGCCCCTTCACCTTCCCCCCATTAATTATTTGAGCCTCACCACTCATTAATTTGAAGGGTTGTCTAATTTAATTAGTCACAACTTTTTTAATTCTTTATGAAAACATTATAATAAGATGATATATTTTTATTGTGGGGGTTGGGATAGTCTTTTGATGGGATAATTAAGGAGAGGAGTAGATTTTGGAGAAAATTTGGGAGAACTTCTTTATTCCCACGAAGAACATGAATAACGTCTCCTCCGCCACCGAATAACGATGATGCCATCTTCTTCCTTTCTCAACCGAGGCAATAAAAGGGAAGCACCATCCTTGAAGAACACCCACGACATCTCTAATGAAGTTCATTCGCGTCAAAGGAGAAGACGCCGCCCGCGAAGAACGTCACCAATGACGATGTCACCTCCATCCTCCTCCAATGAGAGACAATCTAGGTAGGGGTAATTTGTGTTATTTTATATATGAGTATAAACAACATTCTTCATCAATCAAAGTTATGGTATGAGAATCCCCAATTTCTATCACCATAACGAGAAGGGTTTGGGCCGCACAAACACGGTCTGACCCTCACCTTGTTTGATCTTGTTCGATGATGATGGCATGGAAAAGTGGTGACAACAACGATGACGACAAACAAATTTCACACTACTCATGGCCTCTATGAACCGTTTTCCCCCGTGGTGCCCCAATGCGCTACCCGAGCCCTAGCGCGCTTCCCCAGCATGCTACACGCACCCTGGCACACTACCCACGGTGTGCTGCGTGTGCCGCCTACCACGTTTGGCACATGCTGTGTAGATTTTATAGAACCCCGATGACACCCTGGCTCACTTCCCCCGCCCCTGCATCCTGAAGGCGGCCTGCCAGGCACCTTCGCGCCCTACCGACGGCCAGCCCGGTGCCCCCGCGCCCTGCCGGTGACCAGCTCGGCCACTGCCGGCAGCCTACCCGTCACCCCAGCGCCTACCTGGCACCCCCGCGGCCCCCTACCACAGTCTTCTTGTTGCCCCGACGCACTTTCCACACCCCAGCGCATTGCCTAGTACACCTGCGGCCTACGCGGTGTCAAGTCGGCATGCCTGTGCCCCGCACGACCTACCACTGGCCTCCGGGCGGCCGACCTCCCGAGTCACTCCCCTCGCGGTGCTGGCCGAATCACCCTCGTATTCCGCTGGGCCGGGCCCATAGGACCGGGCATAACATAGAGGGTCGACCCACCCTTGTAGTCCATTGGGCCGGGCCCAGCAGATCGGTCCTAACATAGCAGGCCGAACCGCCCAACGGGCTAGTTCAGACCCATCAGGTCTGTCCGAGTGGACCCTGACTGCAGCGAATCAGATTGGGTTGGATCGAGTCTGTCCGAATGGGTCAGACTAGACCCTGGCCCACTACTAACGCTTTGATTTCTTGGGCCATATCTTTGGCAAAAGACATCTGTTTGATGAACTGTTAGCAACGCTGGTAATCTCAATGAGAGACGGTCCCTTTGAAAATACCCCACTAGAGTTTGGGGTATAGTTGAGATATGGTTAGGTTGGTTTGTACACGATACCAACCAGGCCCCTGGGAAGATAAGGCTAATAACTCATAGACTGGGAATTTGATTGGTGCGCCGCTTGTTGCGTTGAGACCCCTATGAAATGGAAGACCTTTGAGATACTTCTTCGTGGAACTTCGTGATAATTGGAGTATCTACCAATAGCTCATGGAGCGGATCCTTCTAGTGAAGAGCAGACAGAGTGCGAAGACCTAGTACCTGACAGAACTAATGAATGTTTGACCGATTTGACTTGTAGTGATTCGTCTAGCCCAGCGGTGAGTTCCTGGTACTTGGTGGAAGACCCATGTCGGAGGAGCACCTGGTATTTGGCAGCAGACCCGTGGTACTCGACAGGAGGAGTACCTCTGCAGGCTATTAGGGGGAGCACCTGGTATTTGGCGGTAGACCCACAGTGGAAGAACACCTGGTATTTGGAAGCAGACCCGCGGTACTCGACATGAGGAGTACCTCAGTAGTAAAAGGTTAGGCAGAAGCACCTTGGTGTCGCGACATGCCCACTATTCTCGATATTGGATGAGTTCTCCAGCAGTCATGGTTTCAATAATGAAAATCCTAGTTTTAGTTGAGTCAATGACTTTTGTGTTTCCTCATGTCTAGGATTGGTTACTAGATATCATTGTTATATGTATGGGAATATACCTATGTATGGGTTATCCGTTGAATCCTTTAATTTTTGGTTTATCCTTGTTGGATATTGTGAGACCTTGAGGGTCTCGGGGTCTCTATTGGGTATCATTATACTCAACCCTGCACGGGCTATGCCCGCACCTCATTGTGTTGGATGCAGATGACGGTTAGTGCTGACGGAGGCCGAGAGCGCCAGGACTGGAAGGTACCCATAGATGCACCTTTCGACAAGTCGGTACACAAAGGATTCTAATGGATGTGGAGTGCTGAGGTGGCCATCTATACCTACCCTTCCGGTAGGAACCCTAGAGGACGATCCAGAAGATGCCCTTTACTTTTCAGCCATTTTTACCTTTTTCAGTTGTACTTTCTTTCAGTGGTAATTTTACTTTACTGTTGGGATTGTATTTCCGGCCCCTTTTACTTTTCAACACCTCTTTTTTCTTCAGTATTTCTTAGTGATTTGTTTTCAGTTATGTACTCAAATTTTGTGTGTTTAATTTTTATAATGGAAATGCCTTCCTGGCTAAGGGATTTACTCCTTTGGTGCTAGTCCCCGGCCCCTGGCCTATGGAAGGCGGGCTTGGGGTAGTAACGACACGGGTCCTGAGGACGGGTCGTGACAAATTGGTATCAGAGTTTTTGGTTCTACCGTAGAACTTAGGACTCTGATATTTCATTTCTATGAAGAAATAGTGTTAAGGGTATCGAGTGTGGTTTTTAGTTTTGGGAGTACAGTGTTTGTGCGGTGACCGACGTATCCATACACCAGGTCCCTGCCTTCTGATTTTCAACTCAATGCACGAAAACACTGATTGGGTATGTGGTTTAAAAAAAATTCATTAAGTCATCCCAAACAGGTTAGCTCACCATGTATACCTTTTGGCTGTGTCACCTCTCTTTATGATGCCTCTACGTAGACATCCCGCTAGAGTTCTGAGGTTTGTATGCACTGATGGCCCACTGAGCGACGAGGCTCTGATACATGGACCTCTTACTATATTGGCACCTTTGGGTGGTGTACCCGCAACACCACCTCCCGTTGAGCAGCATTTACCACCAGCTCCACTAACAGACTGTGCACACTGACTGAGCGCGTTGCATGAGTTCCAGCAGTAGAGGCCTTTGAGGATACGAGGTGAGAATGATTCCCACACTGCTGAGGGATGACTGGAGGCGATTTCTGGAGTTTTCTGCTTAGTTGAGACACTAGTTGAGAAGATGTTGATCTTAGATACTAGACTTTTTCAGTGAGTGAACTTGAGGATGGTCTGCATAGTGATGAGTTTTCCATACATGGACCATTTTTTGAGATGGTACCTTTGGGTAGTGTGCCAACTATATCAATTCCTGTTGGTCTTCAGTTTCAACTAGCAGTACCGGTAGATGAAACATGTAGTCTTGGTGCCTTATACATGATTCAACATCAGATAACCCTCAGATTACGAGGTGATCCTGACTCACAGGTTGCTGAGGAATGTCCTGAGTAGGTGGATGGGAGTTCTCCAGAGCTTATACAACATCATCAGGATGACATGTCGATAGCTTAGTATTCATCGAGTCGTACCGATCATTCCTGGTACTCGATGAATATGATATGATAAGTGATTTGCGGCTCAGGCATCCGATTGAGGTGTGTTAAGGGACATCTTAGCCAACACATTTTCCTTTTTGCATTTCAACCTATGTTAGGATTCTTGAGAGAACCTTTGCGGTTGAACATTCTTTGGCTGAGCGGATACAACTATTGAATGTTAGTAGTGATATAGTAGGAAAAAAGTTCCAGTATCAGAGACATGGGCATGTAAAATGTTTTGGTAAGAGGATGTGATAGGGATAGATAAATCTGTAGGTCAGTAGACGTGGAAGCAGATCTAGGAGGGCAGCATGAGGTGGTGTAAATTTTGACATGTTACAACCGCCATTTTTTTGTGGATCCCACCAGGCTCAGGGAGATAGAGGACAGGGGAACGGAGTATCATCTTGCAGTCAAGTAGTGCGACCCAAAGGCTCTAGGAATGATTTGTGGTATGGTCTATGTCGAATACTAGTTTTTGTATCAATATACATAGGTAATAGTCATTCATTCCTTCCATGAATCTTGTAAAATACCTAGAGTCTCCGGTAAAACCATTGACTTTACCCTCATGTCTGGAGATACCTTTGGGAGGTGACTCCATAATCACACATACATTGATAGTGTGATCTAACCCTTGAGGTGAGAGTTTCAGTTGGAACCTCTTGGTGGCTACATCGTGGCCTTATGATGTTAGATTGGATATATACTGGACATCCAAAGTTCGTACTCAGAATGACTTTATTAGGTGAAAAATTTGTGGTTTCTCTACATCATTGAAATGGGGTTTTCCTTGGTTCGTGAAAAGGAAATCTAGGTAGCACGGGTTAAACTCATTATTAGAAGTTTTGAGTTTTCACCAGAAGTGGAAGAGTTTGGGAACATCTTCTAAAAAAATGTTTTTATGTTTTCCACCCTGAAGGGAGAGGGAATTCTGTTTGACCAGTTATTATCGGATATTAGTTCCAGAATTTTCTAGGGTTGCAGCACCATTATCAGCCTTGACGAAGAAATAGAATCCCTTCATGTGGTCAGAGATATGACATCATATCTTTCAGGATCTGAGGTAGAGGCTCACTAGTGCCCCCATATTGAGGATTTCAGAGGAAGGCGTAGGGTACGTAGTATACTATGACACATCAGTGACTGGACTCGGGTGTGTCCTGATGTAGGAGCGAGTTGTGATCGCATATGGTTCTCGGTAGCTTTGAAAACATGAGAATAAATATGCTACCCACGATCTGGAGTTAGAATCAGTTGTCTTCTACTTGAAGATATGGTGACACTATCTGATGGGAGATATTTTTACCATGTACTCTAATCACAAGAGTCTCAGGTATATCTTTTCTCAAAAAGAACTGAACTTGAGACAGTGTCGTTTCCTTGAGATCCTCCAGGACTATGACTTCAAGATAGTCTGTACTCCTTGGTAAGGGAATGTTTTTGTGGATGATCTCAGTAGAAGATCAGGCATTCAGCTGCTAGAAGAGGCGATAGAGTAGCTGGATGCCTTACAGCTATCCTTTCTGAATAGGGATAGAGCATCCTATCTACAGTCTCTTGCAGTCACTCTTCCACTTGTTTAGTGAGTCAAGGAGGCACAACTTGGGGACACTGACTGCGAGACACGACGTGCTAAGATATCCACAGGGCAAGAACTGGATGGATTTTCTGAAGGTGGGGAGCACGCAATCCTCTTTAGAGGATGTACCATGGTACCAATTGCACATAAAGAGGTGGTGTTGAGGTAGTTACACACTTCACCTCTAAAGGTACACCCAGGAGTATCAAAGATGTACCAAGATCATCAAGGACAGCACTGGTGTCCAGGTATGAAGAAGTTTGTAGCTATGTTTGTCTCACGATTCCTCACTTGTCAGTAAGTGAAGGTGGAGCACCAGGTACCAGCAGGCATGGTTCAACCTTTAGAAGTCCCATAGTGGAAGTGGGATGGGATATCCATAGACTTCATGAGGGGTCTTCCACATACATCCTAGAGTCATGATTTGATATGGGTCATCTCTGACCGACTCAAAAACACGGCCCACTTCATACTGATCATAGAGCAGGGTTCAGTAGAGAGCATGGGATGCCTCAATGTGTAGGAGATAGTGTGTTTCCATGGGGTACCTTATTCTATTGTCTACGACCGTGAAACATGGTTTACTTCCAGGCTATGGAAGGGTTTGTAGGAGTTTTTTGGGATGGAGCTATGTCTGGGCACCTCCTTCCATCCTTAGACTGATGGTTAGACTGAGTGGACCATCCAGAACCTTGAGGACATGCTTCGTGCTTGTGTCCTCAATGTGGGTCATAGCTGGGAGGAACACTTACCATTGGTAGAGTTTTCCTACAACAATGGCTATCACTCCACAATAGGGATGGTCCATTTTAAGGCTTTGTACGGTCGACCTGGAAGATAACAGTTGTGGTGGAAAGACCCTGGGGAGTCAGCACTGGTGGGACCAGAGATGGTACATGCTACAACATAGAAGGTGTAGATCATCCAGGAGCAGATGTAGACTGCACAGAGAAGATAGAAGTTTTATACTGACAGGAGAAGGAGACCTATGGAGTTAGAGGATGGAGACCATGTCTTTATATGGGTCTCACCTCAATGAGGTTTTTGGAGATTTGGCTGAGACGGAAAGTTATATCTGCGGTTCATAGGTGTAGAGACCCGAAGCCTGACGTACATTGAAATTACATTACATTTGCGGAATAGTTAGTACACAACAAAAACACACACACAATGATCGTAATAGTTTAGTGTCTTTGGAAACTCAGAATATAATCTTCTAATCCTGGTGAATTATCTTCAACATCTCCCATAAAGATCTTCCTTTTTTTATACCTAAAACCTTTCTTGATATCCTGGGGTAAAGAAAACATAAAAGGGTGAGCTCAAATTCTCAGTAAGGGTAAACAAAAGAAATATCAATCACATCATATACATAAGAACATAACTTTTGGAAATCTTAACCTGTAAAAGAGATCATAATTTTATAACCTGGGATAACTCATGGCAGTGAAATGTAATCACAATAATCATAACTTAAAACATTAAACTTTGTGGCATACACACATAATCATAGAGAATCATTTCTTGTTAGTCAAGACTCATTTCCAAGACTATCTTAGTGGACAAAGTCCCTTTCTGAACCAAGTCACCCTCGTTTCAGTCTTGTTTCACTGAACCAGTATAACCTACCATTCTAGCCATGTCTATCTCATGAGATATAAAATCTTTACCCAATGCATTGGAGGGAGATATAGGTCCCACCCATCTCATAATGATACCATTCTTATGTGTTCCACAAAATCATAAACCATACATCATAGCATAACCCATGTAATAAAAATGGGATTCTTAAACATTGTGACATCATAAAACAATTCATATAAGATAAAGGAATTCATAAAAATAATTTCATCACAAAATAATCAAATAAATGTAATAAAAGGGATAAAAACAAAACCCTTTATTATCTTAGATGGAAAATAATTTTGATAAAACACTTGAACTCCATTCTTGAGGAAAATATCTTTTCTGCTTCAAAAACATTTTCCTTTCTTAACATGTCGTACAATTATAAAATAAAAGAAGTTGATGAAAAATAAACATGAAAACTTATGAAGTAAGCTTCTTGGAAATAATGTTTTAAAAATACATTCATTCCGTATAAGTAAAAAAAACAATTGTCCCGTACTTTTGTCGGAAAAGTCAAAAAGTACCTCGTATGAAAAATGACAAAATATTCCTTTCATATCTTTTACTAAAAACTCACCGAAGTGTAAAATTGGATTTAAACAATTGTACGTGGATGGAAATAACATTACATATTGAGTAAACATGGATGTGGATGATAAAATACACCCTAGTAAATACAAAAGTATAAACAATCTCGGATAAAATGAGATTGTGATATATTCCCTTACCTTAGGTCCGACTTGCTTTGTAAGTATCCGAACCTCCTGTATAATGATTTAAATAATGTCATTGACTTATTACAGAATAATATTAATTCTTATGATATCATATATGGTTCACTTATGACTTTATATTACCCGTTCTTTTGTAAATTCCACGTTAAAGAGCGTTTTGGGTAAAATTGTTTCATCTGTCGTTCGTGTTTTGACATGTAATTATTCATATGATTACTTAGATCATGATTACATAATTCCAGAATATAAAACATGATTTATATATATATATTAAGAATATATATATATATAATAAATCAGTAAATGGAAATAAATACACCATTCATGGAGACGGTAGGTCGTACGTACGCATGAACGTTGTTTTCGTTTCCTTATTGAGTTGAACGGAATTAAGTATATGACATACATATATATAAAACATAAATCCAGTATCATTATTATGTCATATATTTCATGATTACTTATTATATATACCTTAAAATCATTCATAAATTGTTAAAGTGGAGAATGAATCTCATTGTGTCGTGGAGACGGTAGTCCGTACGTACGCACGAGCGATGATATCATTCTCATGAGCATGGGACTAAATTGGAGGGTATGTATACTATTTCAGAATCAATATCACTTTAAAATAATAATATATAGTTATTATTTACACCATTATACCCATACAAGTAAGGTGGTGGTGGAAAATAGATTTCACCATGGCGTGGAGATGGTATTCCGTACGTACGCAGGCGCAGTGATTTCATTTTCCGTAGGATGGATAGATGGTTAAATAGGGTTGTTTCATACTTATAATAACATATTATTATATGAGTGATACTGATTTTATTACTTCATAATGAAAAAACCTAAGAATAATAAGTGGAAGAAGAAATAAAGGTGAAAGAATCGGTAACGGAAATTACCTCTTCTTTGAAGCGCCTCTTTGAGACCTCCTCTTAGGGAACTAAAATTGGTCATTGAGGAAGACCAGAGCCTCTAGGATGTTTATAGGGAAGTATAGAAGAGAATTTGGCAGGGGTTTTTCGAGATTTAAGGCTCAAAGTTGTGTGAGGAAGAGGGGGCGGAGGTGCCCTTTTATAAGGGAGGAGAGGGGTACCTTTGGAATAACTAAAAATATTATTTTATTATAAAGTAAAATTCGGTTTTAAATAGCTCCAAATTGATTTATTTCGAAGCTAAGGTGGGTATGGGTTGAAATCCTATCATCCAATATAATTTATACAGGTTTAGGTTCCTTTTTTAACCTTATCATTTAGATTAACATTAAGTAAAATAATTTTACTTTTACCGTGTCTTCTTGTGTTCTTATACTATAAGGTTAATAAACTTACTATAAGAAGCCAAAAAAACCCCAAGTTTTTTATTATTAAAATATATAACCTTATCTAAGTCATTTTTCCGAACTATATATTTTTAGGAATAAAATAAAAATTAATAATATAATATTTGTTTTAAAAACTATTTTATGTCAATTTTGACACTATTTAGTAATTGATTTTTGTGAAACTCATAACATAGTGATAAGTTTGAAAAAGGTTAATTAAATCATTTATAACATGTCATATTAACCTATAAAAGTAGTTTAATTCATAAAAAGTCTCAAATTACATTTATTTGGGCATTTATAACATCAATTATTTCAATATTTCATTAATGAGACAATTACTGCATCATCTTTGTGTCATAATAAATGATAATTATTTAATCCCTAAAAATTCTAAATAAATTCTTATGATGTAGATAATTGTATTAGATTTCTAGATACTATTCACGTTCTATGTTTCATGAAGTTTATCACTGGATTAAAATTATTATACTTATATAATTTAAGAAAGTGACATGTTGTCACATTCTTTGGTTTTAATAATAATTAAATTATTTTCATTGAAAAAATTTAATTAAATGAATATAATCCGACCCTTAGGTGATATGGGTCGACTTCTAGTCATCTAATAGGATTTTTACATTTGTTAGGGTCATTTTAAAATATTATATTTACCCTTAATTACCTGATTTACCTTTAACTATGGTAAATAAAATTTACCGTAGTCACTATTCATAATTTCCAAAAAAAAGTAGCTTATCAACATAATTTGGACCCACTGATTCCAAATATGGAATCAATTTTTCCAAATTCAATACACAAAATATTCAGAAGTTAAATTAAAATTAATCCCATTGTCGAAAGAAAACGGGTTTTCTTTAAAACATTGCAAAAGATTGAATTGATTTAACCTACGAATTCAATGTAAAATCAATGCTAATGACATAAATTATATTAAATGGTAAAAATATATTCTATTTATACATTAAAACCATTCAATATTATAATTTAACCACATAAGATATTACGATGAAAAAAGATGTTTTTAATTAAAATATAGCGTGTTTTTACTATTCATTAAAATATGAAAGTTATCTGAAAAATATCAAAAACTTATCTAATGTAAATTTTTATATCCTGATTCAAAATAAGAATTTTATTTTGTCAAATTGAACATATAAACATGTGAAAAA
Organism: Viscum album; assembly: GCA_963277665.1. Lineage (NCBI taxonomy): Eukaryota > Viridiplantae > Streptophyta > Magnoliopsida > Santalales > Viscaceae > Viscum > Viscum album. The sequence goes on along the minus strand of OY728131.1, from coordinate 1,527,835,836 downwards.
CTAGATTGAAAGTGGGTGCTCCATCAAAAGGCGGCAAAACTGCATTTTTTGAAAAATACTTATTTTACCCGAAAAATTTATTTTGTTCTTGTAACATGTTCTAGAAAATGTGTAAGATGAATAATAATGTTATAAAATTCAAAATTTAGTTAATACTATTCATAACGGCTAGTTTATGACAATATTATAATAATATATCGTTGTTTATTAAAACCCGGTATTGCGTACAACACACGCTATCGAGGAAGGTCGCGATTGCGTGTAATGCAAGCCAAGTCAGGGTTGCGTTTTGTGAAAGAATTCTTCGTTGTTTCGTAAAACAGAATCAAACCATATTTCATTTATACATTGAATATATATATATATACTCAATGTTGCGTAGAATAACTATTATCAAAATTGTGTGTAACACGATCCAAGAATAGTGTTGCGTATACTGCAAGCTAATACAGTTTCGCGTATAGAGAAAGGTAATCTTGATGTAGAATACAATAGAAGACATTAATGAAATTAAAAGAATATTTTTCATAAAATCTCGGGGTGTTACATTCTACCCCCCTTAAAATGAATTTCGCCCTAGAAATTCGTTGGGGTTATAAATGGTTTGCTACTTGAAAATTTCTTTAATAGAAACCCACATCATAAAATGGAATACCAAAACCAATCATTAAAAACAAATGTATGAAACGTAACGGTTACCCAAATAAATTAATCACTGGGTTTCCACATAGGTGAAAATATGGATATGGAAGAGAAATCTAACCATCATGTTCTGATGGAGAGTGGTAGAGAACATATCTATGGAAGAGCCAGCAATCCCAAAGCCATAAATTTGTGATGATCTAAGGTACCATCTAATTAATCAGATATAAGAGCACTAGGACAACATTTTTGGTTTTCAAGATCATTTACCTAAAGTTGAAAATTTTGAATTAGAAGAAATACTTACTTTATTTTGGTACAATCTCACTATTGTTCGTTCCTTGAACAATTTCCACTTCATCTCTTAAATAAATGAAGTTAAATTTGTTATTCGTGAAGTGTTAGCAGATCATGTGATAGAATGACGGGTCATTCCACCTGTCTCAAACAAAAGGTTAGAAAAGTTATTAAAAAATACATAAGTCCATCTATAGTGAGATTAATCATATATAGTTACAAAAATGGACTTATACTTCATATATCATACTGCTTAATATAATAAAACTAGTTTCTACTAAACAGGGACTTCCTGTAGGACAGTGGTAGGCGATAAAGGCCAGTTGCACTTCGGTTGTGGGTTCGATTCCTACAGCCTTGTCCGACGCGATGGGCTGTCGCCCGTCCTGGAGGTTGTCCTTTTTCTAAAACTACATTACTATAACATCACATAAATAATATCAAAAAATATTCTATCCTTAAACAATACTAACTTATGGTTAACATAATCCATTCCAATCTTTAGGCTTATCTAAAATACTTCGGTCCCATCTCATAGTATAAAGAAAATGATAACTTGAAATGTCGTCAAACAAGCATGTGAATACCATCATTTATCCCCCAAATATCTTGTTGGTCACATTCCAATCATTTTAATATCTTAATGATGTATTCTCTTGAAAAATAAATACCCATTAAACCTTAGTGAAAACATGAATGCTGTCAAAAGTAAACTCTTTCCACATACCAAAATCCAAAAATTCTATGTACTCAAACCATCATATAACCTTCTCCTTATATTAGTAATGAGCTCATGAATACTATCAAACATTTAATTTTCTCCTTATCCCATCATTATGCGCATATCATCTACATTCTAAAAATATCTGAATAACCTTTCATGGATACTGGTAACATTAATCATACACTTTCAAAACTCAAGGAAAGGCAACGGTGTAACAATCCTTAGATGTCTCTTTATTCCATAGTACCATGAGATTACTTATACAACATTACACATGATAAACATGTAATCATTCCACTACATTCTTAAACCATTGACCGAGCTTCAACAATTCTTTCATCTCAAATATCATATGTAGTCTCTTCATCATCATCAACATAAATACTACCGATACGACCATACTGATTCTCTTCATTAGACTTTACCTTAGGGAATTGGTTTGCATAATGACCGTACATTCCACATTTAAAACATTTAACCATTGTTGATGTCGTAGCAATACCATTATCCTCATCCCTGGTGTTAACTGAACCTTTTCCTTTGCACTTACTAGATTTGTGTCCTTCTTTTCCACACCCAAAGAATATTCTAGTTCCTTTGAAACATTCTCTTTGATGCCTCTTCCCACATGATTTACATAGGGTAAATTTAACTTTCTTTCCTCTATGATCATCATTAAACTCCATCTTTCTCTTATTATCCGAGTCAGGAAACTTACCAAATTTTACTTTATTGATCATATTATGAGATTGCTGATTCGGAATAATAATGATGTTTGGACTTCCAAATCCCATTTCATTTGGTTTCTCAGTAATAATATCATTCCATTGTCCATCATATCCTCCATTATCGTGAATCATCTTGTTTCCAGCCATTTCCTAAAACCCGAAAAGAATAGTGTGAGAGGAAAAAATCATAATAAAGGGGGAGTAAATTCAATATCTAACATCTTTGGTATAATCTAATATTGTTACCATATTTCTCGGACTATATCCTATACGTATACTTATCCTTAGAGACATCCCTAGACATACCTTTGAAATATCTCTAGGGATCTCACTAACGTTTTCGCATCCTAGTTTCCAAAGGTTGACTAAACTTTTCCTCTGATACCAACTGTAGAGACCTGAAGCCTGACATACATTGACATTACATTACATTTGCGGAATACTTAGTACATATCAAAAACACACACACAAGGATCGTAATAGTTTAGTGTATTTGGAAACTTGGAATATAATATTCTAATCCTGGTGGAAGATCTTCAACATCTCCCATAAAGATCATCCTTTTTTTATACCTAAAACCATTCTTTATATCCTGGGGAAAAGAAAACATAAAAGGGTGAGCTCAAATGCTTAGTAAGGGTAAACAAAATAAATATCAATCACATCATATACATAAGAACATAACTTTTGGAAATCTTAACCTGTAAAAGAGATCATAATTTCATAACCTGGGATTACTCATGGCAGTGAAATGTAATCACAATAATCATAACTTAAAACATTAAACATTGTGGAATACACACATAATCATAGAGAATCATTTCTTGTTAGTCAAGACTCATTTCCAGAACTATCTTAGTGGACAAAGTCCCTTTCTGAACCGAGTCACCCTCGTTTCAGTCCTATTTCACTGAACCAGTATAACCTACCATTCCAGCCATGTCTATCTCATGAGATATAAAATCATTACCCAATGAATTGGAGGGAGATATAGGTCCCAACCAACTCATAATTATACCATTCTTATGTGTGCCAGAAAATCATAAACCATACATCATAGCATAACCCATGTAATAAAAATGGGATTCTTAAACATCGTGACATCATAAAACAATTCATATAAGATAAAGGACTTCATAAAAATAATTCCATCACAACATAATCAAATCAATGTAATAATAGGGATAAAAACAAAACCCTTTATTATCTTATATGGAAAATAATTTTGATAAAACACTTGAACTCCATTCTTGAGGAAAATATCCTTTCTGCTTCAAAAACACTTTTCCATTCTTAACATGTTGTACAATTATAAAATAAAAGCAGTTGATTAAAAATAAACTTGAAAACTTGTAAAGGAAGCTTCTTGGAAAAAATATTTTAAAAATCCATTCATGTCGTATAAGTAAAAAAAACATTCTTCCGTACTTTTGTCAGAAAAGTCAAAAAGTAGCTCGTACGAAAAATGACAAAAGATTCATTTCATATCTTTTACTAAAAACTCACCGAATGGTAAAATTGGATTTAAAAAATTGTACGTGGATGGAAATAATATTACATATTGTGTAAACATGGATTTGGATGATAAAATACACCCTAGTAAATACAAAAGTATAAACAATCTCGGATAAAATGAGATTGTGATATATTCCCTTACATTAGGTCCGACTTGCTTTGTAAGTGTCCGAACCTCCTGTATAATGATTTAAACAATGAAATTGACTTATTACAGAATCATATTCATTGTTATTATATCATATATGGTTCACTTATGACTATATATTACCTCTTCTTTTGTAAATTCCATGTTAAAGAGCGTTTTGGGTAAAATTGTTTCATCTGTCGTCCGTGTTTTGACTTGTAATTATTAATATGATTACTTAGATCATGATTACTTAATTACAAAATATAAAACATGATTTATATATATATATATTCAGAATATACATATATATAATAAATCAGTAAATGGAATGAAATACACCATTCATGGAGACGGTAGGCCGTACGTACGCATGAACGTTGTTTTCGTTTCCTTATTGAGTTGAACGGAATTAAGTAGATGACATATATATATATACTCATAAATCCAGTATCATTATTATGTCATATATTTCATGATTACTTATTATATATACCTTACAATCATTCATTAATGGTTAAAGTGGAGAATGAATCTCATCGCGTCGTGGAGACGGTAGTCCGTACGTACGCACGAGCGATGATATCGTTCTCATGGTCGTGGGACAGAATTGGAGTGTATGTATACTATTTCAGAATCAATATAAATTTATAATAATAATATATAGTTATTATTTACACCATTATACCCATCCAAGTATGGTGGTGGTGGAAAATAGATTTCACCACGGTGTGGAGACGGTATTCTGTACGTACGCACGCGCGGTGATTTCGTTTTATGTAGGATGGATAGATGGTGAAATAGGTTTGTTTCATACTTATAATAACATATCAGTATATGAGTGATACTGATGTTATTACTTCATAATGAAACAACCTAAGATGAAGAAGTGGAAGAAGAAATAAAGGTGAAAGAATCGGTAACGGAAATTACCTCTTCTTTGAAGCGCCTCTTTGAGACCTCCTCTTAGGGCACTAAAATTGGTCTTTGAGGAAGACCAGAACCTCTAGGATGTTTCTAGGGAAATGGAGAAGAGAATTTTTCAGGGTTTTGCCGAGCTTGAAGGCTCAAACTTGTGTGAGGAATAGGGGGAGGAGGTGCCCTTTTATAAGGGAGAAGAGGGGTACCTTTGGAATAACTAAAACTATTATTTTATTATAAAGTAAAATTCGGTTTTAAATAGCTCCAAATTGATTTATTTCGAAGCTATGGTGGGGATGGGTCGAAATCCTATTATCCAATATAATTTAGACAGGTTTAGGTTCCTTTTTTAACCTTATCATTTAGATTAACATTAAGTAAAATAATTTTACTTTTACCGTGTCTTCTTGTGTTCATATACTATAAGGTTAATAAACTTATTATAAGAAGCCAAAAGAACCCCAAGTTGTTTATTATTAAAATATATAACTTTATCTAAGTCATTTTGCCGAAATTTAGATTTTTTGGAATAAAATAACAATTAATAATATAATATTTGTTTTAAAAACTATTTTATGTCAATTTTGACACTATTTAGTAATTGATTTTTGTGAAAATCATAACAGAATGATAAGTTTGAAAAAAATTAATTAAATTAATAATAAGATGTCATATTAACCTAGAAAATTAGTTTAATTCATAAAAAGTATCAAATTACATTTATTTGGGCATTTATAACATCAAATATTTCAATATTTCATTAATAAGACAATTACTGCATCATCTTTATGTCATAATAAATGATAATTATTTAACCTCTAAAAATTCTAAATAAATTCCTATGATGTAGATAATTGTATTAGATTTCTGTATACTATTTATGTTCGATGTTTCATGAAGTTTATCACTAGATTAAAATAATTATACTTATATAATTTAAGAAAGTGACATGTTGTCACATTCTTTGGTTTTAATAATAATTAAATTATTTTCATTGACAAAATTTAATTAAATGAATATAATATGACCCCTAAGTGATATGGGTCTACTTTTAGTCATCCAATAGGATTTTGTTAGGGTAATTTTAAAATATTATATGTACCCTTAATTACCCGATTACCTTTAACTATGGTAAATAAAATTTACCGTAGTTACTATTCATAATTCCCAAAAATAAAAAGTAGCTTATTAACATAAATTGGACCCAATGATTCCAAATATGGAATCCATTTTTCCAAATTCAATACACAAAATATGCAGAAATTAAATTAAAATTAATCCCGTTGTCGAAAGAAAACGAGTTTTTCTTTAAAACATTGCAAAAGATTGAAATAATTTAACCTACGAATTCAAGGTAAAATCAATCCTAATGACATAAATTATATTAAATGGTAAAAATATATTCTATTTATACTTTAAAACCATTAAATATTATAATTTAACCACATAAGATATTACGATGAAAAATGTTGTTTTTAATTAAAATATAGCGTGTTTTTACTATTCATTAAAATATGAAAGTTATCGAAAAAATATCAAAACTTTATCTAATGTAAATTTTTATATCCTAATTCAAAAGAATAATTTTATTTTGTAAAATTGAACATATAAACATGTCAAAAACAAGATTTAATGTGGGTGCGCCATCAAAAGGCGGCAAAACTGCAATTTTTTAAAAATACTTATTTTACCCGAAAAATTTATTTTGTTCTTATACCATGTTCTAGAAAATGTGTAAGATGAATAATAATGTTAAAAAATTAAAAATTTAGTTAATACTATTCATAACGGCTAGTTCATGACAATATTATAATAATATATCATTGTTTATTAAAACCCGGTATTGTGTACAACACACGCTATCGAGGAAGGTCGTGATTGCGTGTAATGCAAGCCAAGTCAGGGTTGCATGTTGTGAAAGAATCCTTCGTTGTTTCGTAAAACAGAATCCAATGATATTTCATTTATACATTGAATATATATATATATATACTCAATGTTGCGTAGAATAACTATTATCAAAATTGTGTGTAACACGATCCAAGAATAGTGATGCGTATAATGCAAGCTAATACGGTATTGCGTATAGAGCAAGGTAATCTTGATGTAGAATACAACACAAGACATTAATGAAATTAAATGAATATTTTTCATAAAATCTCAGGGGGTTACAATAGGAACTTTTCATGTCCTCAGAATAGTGGGTGAGGAGGCTTACCACGTAGCTCTTCCACCTCAGCTTCACAAGGTGCACAACATCTTCCACGTATCTCAGCTGAGGAGATACATGCATGACCCATCCCACATCATTGACCATGGGGACATAGACATCGATGACGATGTGAAATTCATGGAGGTTCCAATGGAGATTGAGGATCGACATGAGCGGGTCATGTGTGGATGGTCGATACCTCTGGTGTGTATTCGCTGGTAGCACGAGAACCTCCAAGAGAGAACATCGGAGCGGGAGGCTCAGATATGTGCTCAGTACCCCCATTTTTTTTCTTAGTGAAAGTTATAGATTACAGGGACATAAAGCCCTGAGGTGGGGAGAATGTAAAGACCCGGAATTTCTGTGAAATTTTTTTCCTTACATACATGGGAATTTTATGAGTCTGTAGTTTCTAACGGTTCTTGATTTCGAGGCCCGGTGTTCCCGAAATCAATTCCTGATGTTTTTTGGGTACGTTCAGTAAACACACGTATGAGATTTTATAACTTTTGAACCAGTGCTCGGAACTGAAATCTAAGGGCACCGTTGAACTCACAACGTCAGTGATTTCATTGTGATAACATCACCACAATTGCGTTCTAATGAGACTGGAAGTTGGTTATGGGGGTTTTTAATTAAATTAAATAAAAATAAGGTGTGCTTATTTTTTTCATGGTGGTTAAAACCTCCAAGGGGAGGTTGGAGGTGGGGGCCCCCACACCCCAACCTCCCATGGGAGGTTATGGTGGTGGGGCCCACCCAAGAAAAACCTCCCTTTGGGGGATGTTATTTGGTGGGGTCCTCCCAAGCTCTTTAACTACTCTAACCCCTTTAAACCCCTTGGAACCCCGTAATAAAGTTGGGGAGCCTCTTCAACTTCCCCTCATTTATTATTTGAGCCTCACCACCCTCATTAATTTGAAGGGTTGTATCAATTAATTAATCACAACTTTTTGAATTCTTTATGCCAACATTATAATATGATATTATTTTATTATTGTAGGGTTGGAATAATCTTTTGTGGGGAGAATTAATCAGAGGAGGATATTTTGGAGATCCTTTGGGAGAACTTCTTTCTTCCCACAAAGAACACTATGAATGTCTCTTCCACCACCGAAGAACGATGACGCCATATTCTTCCTTCTTCAACAGGGGAAAGAAAAGAGAAGTTCCATCCTTGAAGAATTACCATGACATCTCGAATGAACTTCATCTACGTGAAAGGAAAGGACGTCGCCCAAGAAGAATGTCACCAATGACGACGTCACCTCCTTCTACCGCCAGCGAGCGACAAACGAGGTATGGGGAATTTGTGTTATTTTATATATGAGTATAAACCTTGATATTTTTCAATCAAAGTTATGGATTGAGAATCACCAATTTCTATCACCATAATGAGGAGGGTTCGAACCGCATGAACACGGTCTGACCCTCCCCTAGTTTGTACTTAATCGATGATGACAACATGGAAAAGAGGAGACATCGATGAAGATGGAGGACAAAGGTCGCACTACCAGTTTCCTCCATGAACCGCACCACTCCCGCGACCCCCCGGAGCACTACCCGTGCCTTGGTGCGCTTCCTGTGCCGCCTTCTCGCATGCCCTACATGCTACCCGGCTCCAACGGCGCCCCGCCGGTGCCCCGTCGTGCTGCCCACGCCCTGCTGACGCCCTACCCATCGCCCTAGCGCCTTGCCCAGTGACCCCGCGGCCCCCTACTGAGGTATTCATCATGCCCTGATGCACTGCCCACTCCCCATCGCGCTTTCGTGGTGCACTGCCCAGTGCCCTTCCCGGTGCACCCGCGACCTACCCGGTGTCCAACCAGCCTGCCCACGCCCTGCGTGGCCTTCGGATAGCCTCCTGACAGCCAACCTCCAAAGCTGAGCCCCTCACGGCACTAGCCGGATCACCCTTGTAGTCCACGGAGCTAGGCCCAACAGACCGGGCCTAACTTAGTGGGCCGAACCACCCTCAAAGCCCGAAAAGTCGGGCCCAGTGGATCGGGCCTGACAAAGAGCGCCGAAATGCCCTCGTGGTCCGCTGGTCTGGGCCTAGTGAACCGGGCCTAACCTAGCCTGCTGACCCACCCAATGGGTTGGGTCAGACCCATCGGGTCTATCTGAGTTGACCCAGACCAGGTCGGCTCCGATTGGGTTGGGCCGAGTCGGACTGATTGGGTCGGACTGGACCCAGGCCCACTACCGACCCATTACTTGCTTTGGAAATATCTTTGGCATCAGACATCCGTTTGATGAAATATCAGTGGTGCTGGTAATTTCGATGAGAGGAAATCCCTTTGAGAATACCCCACTTGAGTTTGGGGTGTAGTTGAGATAGGGTCAGGTTCGTTCGTACATGAAACCAACCGGGCCCCCAAGACTAAAAGGATAATAACTTATAGACCAGGCATCCGATTGACATGCATCATGTTGCGTTGAGACCACTATAACCTGGAGGACCTTTGAGATAATTCTTCGGGGAAATTCGTGACTATTGGAGTATTTCCCAGTATCTCGTGAAGCAGATCCTTCCAGTGATGAGTATACAGAGTGTAGAGACCTAGTAGCTGACAGATCTAAAGACTGCTTGACCGATTTGACTCGGTGTGATTCGATTAGCCCAGTGGGGAGCACCTGGTACTTGGCGGTAGACCCATGGCGAAGGAGCACCTGGTATTTCACAGCAGACCCACAGTACTTGACAGGAGGGGTACCTATACAGGTTATTAGGGGGAGCGCCTGATATATGGCGGCAGAACCATAGTAGAGAAGCACCTAGTATTTTGTGGCAGACCCGCGGTACTCGACAGGTGGAGTACCTCAGCAGTCCAAGTTTAGTGAGAAACACCTTGGTGTTGCGCCAGGACCACAGTTCTCGACAGAGGAGGAGTTCTCCAGTAGCTGTGGTTTGGATAAAGAAAATCCTGGTTTGAGGTGAGTCAATGACTTTTGTGTTTTCTCATTATTGAGATGAGTAACTATATATCTTATGTATATGTATGGGAATATACCTACGTATGTGTTATCCATTGAATCCTTTACTTGTTGGTTTATCCTTGTTGGATATTGTGAGACCTTGAGGGTCTCCAGGTCCCTACCGGGTATCGTTATACTCACTCCTTCACGGGCTATTCCCACACATCCTTGTGTTGGATGCAGACAACAGATAGCACTGACGGAGGACGCGAGCGCTAGGACTAGACGGTATCTAGAGATAATCCTTTCGATGAGTCGGTACAGAGAGGAGTCTGACAGACGTGGAGTGCTGAGGTAGATATCTATACCTACCCTTTAGGTAGGACCCCCGGAGGACAATCCAAGAGATTCTCTTTACTTTTCAGTCATTTTTCCCTTTTTCAGTTTTACTTTCTTTCAGTTGTACTTGTACTTTACCATTGTGCTAGTATTTCTGGCCACTTTTACATTCCAGCAACTCTCCTATATTCACTATTGCTTACTGCTTTTCTTCCAGTTCTGTACTCTTATTGTGTGTGTTTACTTTTATAAAGGCAATGCCTTCCCAGCTTATGGATTTATGCCTTTGGTGCTAGTCACCATCCAGTGGACTATGGAAGGCGGGCTTGGGGTAGTAACGACATGAGTCCCGAGGATGGGGTCATGACAATTATGTTAATATTTTTGGATCAATTAATATTAAAAATAATTATTAGTTGAGTTAATGAATTTTTTTTACTGTGTAATATATTTATTATATATTATATGTATATCATAGAAAATAAATAATAATTATGATGTAGTTTAGTTCATCATAATTAATTATTCATTGATTAGTTAGGGGATGTTTGTTTTCTAGGAGCATGGGTACCCTTCTAGGTATTTTGAATCTCCCAATATATCAATGGGACAGGAGAAGCTCGTGGGTAGATGTTCATTACCGCAGAAGATAGTTTCTCTCTTCTCCCACTTTCTAGATAATTAATGTTACTATCCAATCATCAGATCTAGGTTATGATTCTTTGGATCGAAGTAAATAGATTACGTTCACCATCACTTCATTGAAGGATTAATCGGGTCTCCACGCTAGAACCATGATTTCAGAAAACAACACCAATGGGTAATCCTATAGTGTATGTGGATGATATAGAGGGGCTAAGCTTCTAATCCTTCCTATAAAGATCTCTGATGATGAGTTGTAGTCTCGAGCACTTCTTTTTTTGATCAAGGTCGGTTTAATTCTTGCGAGATATATAGAAAATACCAGGGCTCAGATTACCAATGACATAAAATACCATCATATTGATGATGAGAAATTTTAAATCCCTTACCCCCAATAATCATTTGTGTACCCCGATAATTTCAATTGGCATAAGATCATGTGTCATTAATTAACTAAGCCATGAAAATCATGTTGATTTAACATTAAGTAGAAGGTATTAAATTGATCCCAACAGTTCCAATACAGAGTCGATCTAATGTGTAATTTCCATGTTATGGTTATATATAAAAAATTGGCAATATGTTTTTTGTAAGTTTTTAATGTCGTTGATCTTACCCAATCTAAGTCACCAACTATATTTTTTTCACCAAAAAAATTCTACTAGAAGATATGTTTACACAATTGATGGAATAAAAAAATATTTTTATTATTTTTAATAAGTAACTTTTTTGTATCAATTAAAAAATGATTCAGGAAATGAAAACAATATCTATCTATGTGCGGTCATAATTTGGTAGATAGAGGTTGTGTGAGAGGCTTGATATGGAAACGAAAGAAAGAAAAAAAAGGAAAAAAAAGTTAAAATCCACCTTTTGAATATTTTTACACTAAAAGAGGCCCCCTATTCTATTCCCACTTGATCCACCATCTTTTCCCAATGGACACCCAACATAAATACACCTAATTCAACTGTACTGACACCGATGGTTGGTGCATCTTCCCTCCTCCAACATCCTCGAGTGAACCAAGACGAAAAGATGCCCAATATTTTCATGTCAGACCTACCATGGTCTCTCATCTAACTCATAGTGTTTCATTGGAATCACTGTGTTCCTCTATATGGATATATATTCATGGAATCTAGACCACCTAGAATGTCAGTGGCCTCATCAGCAGCACCCCCCACCCTGCAGAACTAGATCCCACACCACTAGGAGACATTTCCATTGTATAAGGTTTCCTCCACCAGTTCCTCTTATCAGACAATTTCCTTAGCCACCACTCCCTTCCCTATTCATCATACTCTAAAGACGACCATGGAGATCACACCTACAATTCTGGCTAACTTCCCCACCCGTGAGGTATACCCTTAAATTGGTATTCATGGTTCTAGATGGACCCAATCCTCCGTGAAATGGGTCAAAGTGGGTCCCCAAACCCAATATAGGTCTCGTAAGGCCCGTTCATCACAAAACACCCCTATACTAGAACATCCTAGACTAGACTAGGCATGCACAGGTTCATCATGAACATAATTGGCATTATTAGGGGTTTCTAATCCATAGAATAATATTTAAAAAATTAATTTAGTTAATTAATAAAATTTTAGTATTAAATTAATTTCATTAAAAATAACTTTGGTTTGACATATATATTTTATTACCTAGGAATTTATTTTTATTTTTAATATTAACGTAAATTAGTTATTTAATATAATTTTTTAAATAAAAATTAAAGGATATATTTTATAGAATTGAATTAAATTATATTAATTTCATTAGATCATTTATTTTAAATAAAATACCCTGATACTATAATTTATTATTATTTAATTTTTACCATTATTCACTTTTACACAATGAATTGTCTTGGGAAATTGATCAGCCTACGTTTTTCTAGTTTATTTAATTATTTAATAATTTATATTTTTGGGTGATTATTGTAAATAATTTAGATGGTATGAACAACTTCATTTTTCATTCAATTAGTATACGAGCATGCACGTTGAAATTTAACTATTGTATATTTTTACCCTAGTTCCCTTCGCCTACGAGTGAGTACATTTTTACATTGATGAAGTTGATGTATGATTTTCAGCCCACCAAGATGAGGTAAAATCGAGACAAAATATAGAAATGTTGAAACATGAAACATGATATGACTCTAGTATGATTCCCCAAGTTCATTGATGATTTGTTAAATTTAAATTGATCAACCAATACTAGATTATCAAGACCATTATAGTTGTTTATTTCATTTATTAATTTGTTTATTATCTTATTCATTCCATGATATTGTAAAAGACATAAAACAATAATTATTAAAATTCATAAAGAAGTGAAGGATGCTTTTTGCATTAATGTTCCATTATGATTGTGAGAACACAAAATGTACATGATTAATTGAAATAGATTATTTTCATAGTGAAATTTTTTAAAACCAGTCAAAATATATTATATCACAAAATGTCATCCATCATTTGAATTTGATAAAAATTGGGTGTTGTAGATTTTCTCAACCAATGTGGATGATGCCTCTTACTAAAGGGGAGTTATTATGGCCGCGGTGTGTTAACTTAACAGATGTTGGATACAATGAAGTGTACAAAGCTAGTTTTCAATAAAATTAGAGAAACATGTTGAGTAAATCATGTGTATGATTTTTTAAGCTGGGAATTCAATTAGTAGATTAGTGAACTATTAGTTAATCAGATTTTCCATTCAGATGACTACACTGGACTCTTCGATTAGTGGTGTATCCAATGCTTATAGGACATGAGAACAATTTCAAGGGTATTTGAAACTAGAATAATAAAGAAGAATATTATTTTGATTCCAGTATAGAGGGTTCCTATAATTCGATAAAATATTTTGAGTTATTTAAGGATTAAATTAATTAAGGATGTAGATATTGGTAATCAATATATAATTGTTAATCTAATAGATTTTATATTAGTATAAATTTTCACGTAACACCTAATGACATATTTCAATAATTTCATAATAATTCTAGGTTACAGAGTCGCTAATACCTATTCAGCCACCTCAGAATGAATGGGTGTAAAAATTTCTTACAGGATAAGCATGAAGGAAACATATAATGATTATTTAATAATTTTATCACAAACGTATGATTTTGTTTGTAGATTACACTTATGGTAATGGATTATTTCACATTTCATATCATCTTAGAGCGGCTTTTAAGGAGAATGTGGTGTAATATATGAATGGTGATAGATAAACTGGTCATTTGTAAAATTTAAATATGGATCCCGGTATTATAATACATCCCATTATTAAATCTTTACCACTTAATTTATCCAATTAAATTTAATTTTTGAAAATAAACAGAATGGGAAAAAATTCTTCATTACCTATTGGTTTATGTTCTCTATGTAATTAAGAACGTAATGAATGATTTTTATTTAGTTACAATTGTGAACAACATGAAAGACGAGGTGATAAGGTCAATGAAAACAATGAATCTGAATAAAAATCACAATTTCCATCAATGATAGTTTTAATAAATAATAATGTACTTTATTCTCATATCATGAAATAAAACTATTAAATATGAACCAAAATGATCTAAATTGAAGAAGAAAATAATTTATTAATATGGATGTACGTTCATCAATTGTAATTAATGGTTAAGTTGTGCTTATTGGATATTAAATACAGTATTCTTATGAAATATATGTTTAAATAAATAATTACCATGTAAGTATATAAATTTTAATATATGTAAGGTGTATTCTCTAAGAACCTAAGAAAGGATGGTTCCAAAATCTGTGGTGAGAGGTACACAACGTCCAATTTCCAACTGAATGATTCTAGTAGAAATTTTACAGAGTATAACCAAATAAAAAATCACTTATATCCTTTATACACAATGATAAATTATTCTATTTTAGGTATGAAGGTTTTTTTGGGTTTTAATACTCAACAAATAGTTATGTGATACCTAAATACTAGGAAATATATGAATAATATAAAATGTAGGACATATATTTTGAGTTGTGAAATGTTAATTAATTTTTATATAATACTAAGTTAGAAATTTAAGAATTTACCGAGTATACTATTTAGGCTCATGAGAGACAAAAACATTAGGTGTTAATGATGAATAAACTTATTTAGTTTTGAAAAAGGTATGATTAGAAATAATGGTCATCCAAAAAGAGTTCAGAATTAGTTCAGCTGGAGGGATTGATCTATTATAAATTTAATATAGATGTAAATATCCATAATTTTTTTCCATTATGTAATTATGGAATGTGAAGGTGATGTATGTTAAAAAAATTGTTAAAATATTTGAGTTTGTTGAGGATGTAATGTCTAAGAATATCTTGAACACGCATTTATCGATCATTATAACGTAGCATGGTTTATTTCATAAACACATGTTCCCTTATCCACATCAATTATATGATTCTAATACGGATGATGGATGATGATTCATACATGTCAACATTGGTTAATAAAATATTTCATGGAGAAATTCTTGAATTCACATTTTTGTTATACACAACATAGTTAAGATCAAATGTGTCGATATATATATATATATATATATATATATGAATTTTATAATCTAGAATTATTTTTCTTGATGTTCTTCAAAAATAATAGGGATATCCCATATCAACCTTCAAAATATAATGAAAAATGGATATCATGTATAGTGTGATGAAAATCCATTATGTAAAAAAAACATGTTTTTAGATCCAAAGAATTCCTTAGTATATAAAAATGATTTCATAAAGCAAAATAAAATGTGCATAAAATGTAATTATCCCAATATTTTCTAATGATATTATAGATATCCCTGTGATATAAAAGATATAGTCATTTCACAGATCATATTTCTATAAAATGGAGAATATCTCTATTTGAGAAAGTGGGAGCTAGAGTGGCTTGGTTTTAGTCAATGTTAAAGATGCACAAATAGTTGACATATGAATGACTTCCACAATACCTAGTGTAAAAGAATTTTCTAGAGACACATATTTCATAGGAAGGGTAAAACCATGGAAATGGTATTATAATAACCATATCCACTAATACATTATTATTTGAGAATAATAATTCCAAAAAGTAGGCACTCTATGAAAATTGTATATGATTGAAACTATCAATTACAATTCAATAATGGATCCCATGTATCAAATTATAAGAGGTAAATATTAATTAAAATACTATGGTGCATTTTCAAGTGACAATATACATGGATTGTACAATTGTTTCACCAATAAGTCTCAATTAATTATAACTAGTTGATATTCTAAAATCAATTATATTTTTTTTCATTGAAAATTTATCTGATCATATTATTGATAATTTTATGTCAAGATAGCTAATAATGTAAGGTTTCTATTTGACACAACCAATGAGGGATAGTGACACAAGATAATTACATTAAATAGTTCATGTTATTTAAATCCATTTTATTATTTATTTTAGAAAAAATGTCCTAGAACATTAATTTGTAATCTATTATTTCCATGTCCATACTAGTGGTTAGTGGGAGAATCATTTATTTCCATGTAAAATATGTTTGGTAGGATATGGAAAATAGCTCTTGGTCTTACTGTAAGTTAATACCAAGATGAAAGTAAATCACAATATATTGATATAGAGTATCAGACTAAGTTCTCAGAAAAAGGATATACATAGGTAAATCAAATATATTCATAGACCTATGCAATAATATATAATGAAAAGGTATAAAAACTTAATGTTTAAAGAATTCGAGAGTTAATTTTTACTGATGTCACATAGCATAAATCCATATGTTAATAAATGTATGATAATATGAGGAGATTAATGTGAACATTTAATTTTGATATGATTTAGAGATTGATCAACTATGTATACCATGATTTGTATAAAATTGGATATTTCCCACATGAACATTATAATTTCCATTTATCAGTTATTTCTAGGGGAAATGAAAAGGAATAAGTCATCACTATCTGATTCTATTTGATAAATTACAAAAGATATGTACCTAGTATGTGGATATGAAGGGGTACTAGTTGTAAGGGTAAAAAACTATTCTTACATAGATCAATGTGATCCAATATCATATTCATTATAAGGTAATGAGTGACACAAGTTTAAACAAGTGAGTGATAGCCTTACCCAAAAATACTGAGTATGTTTAAACTTATAAGGTAGCTAATAAGTAGTTATTAAATGTGATGATTTATTCAATTTCTTATAGTTACACTAGGTAACTAATTTTTTTCATCATGATAAAAATTTTATGGGTCATACCCAAGATGTCATGTTTGATAGTGTAAAAAATGGATATGCTCTAGGATTCCATATCTTGAAATGTTTTACTCAATGAGGTGAGGATTCACTGAGAAGAATTTCCACATAGTGGAAACATTAAAGACCCAATAACTAAAGTTGTGACTCAGCAGAAAAGTTATCTAAATAATCTGAGAGATTTCAATGATAGTTAGAATGCCAAATCTAATGTAAGTGGGAGTGTTGTAATAGTGGGTTCCCTAGACTCAACTTGAATAATACATTTAATTACCATATCATGTATACAATAATATATGTATGATATACAATTACCATTATAGTGAATAAATTTCTACTTACACTATTTATATGGTAATTTCCATAGATTAATTTTCTAATCAGAATATCATAGAAGAACCTAGGATATAATAAGAACTATTACATAAAATGAAATGCATATCTAACAACTTTATTTTTATCGAGAAATTTCAAATTTCTAAAAAATTATTGATGTTTTAATATGATGTGATTAAGGTTCATAATAATTGAGATTCTTCTCATGATGTCCACACGTGATGATCTCTGGTATGTGATATCATTAGGAAAGACATGCCAATAGAATCACCACATGTTTTGGGTGTCATTGGATGTTCCTATCTACAGACTTGTGTATTAGTCTTATGATTTGAGATCATCATCAATGAGTTCCATTTTATCTCATTCATTGATTCTAGGTGAAAATCATGATAAAGAATTCATTATAAGATAGATTGTGTGGGCTATGTTTTTGGTGGTATGGAATTTTATGAACAGTCAAGATAAAATTTGTCGCTTTTGAACTAAGGAAGTTATTAGTCTTTGGCCTGGTTGAGCAGGATGGTAGTACCCTCATAAATCCTTGGCCACAGTTGTCAGAAAAAAAATTAATCTAGTAATATCAATAAAAAATAACGTAAGAAAGTACGATGACATTAGCATGTCTTCTATTTTACATGATATCTAAATACAAAGAGATTATGTTACAACGTGTGTGTTTGTAGGTTGGTTTTAATTTCAATGACTCAACTTATCTCTTTAGGGGAAATTATGGGTTTCTAAGCTTATATCGTAGTATATGAATAACATCCATTTCTATGGAGATATGGTCCTAGAGGGACACATACAATAGTATATTTTACAATATCACCAATTTTGATGAATAGATATATTAGACATGGTGGTCTCTACCATGAATTTTGAGGGTTGTCCAAATTATCGATCACAAATAAAAAAATAAATTCATTATTATTCAAGGAACCAAATAAATATGTTGAAATTATTTAAATAATTCAAAATTTATTTAGTTAATATGAGAAAAATATTATTTGAACCAATATTAATTTAATATTTTGGGTTTCTTAAATATTATCAAGAATTAAAATTAATTTTAATGACCTATGTATATCACGTAACACTTTTAATATATATTAATGGTATGCGATAAAAAAATAAACAAATTTTATACAGAAATTTATTTATTTATAATTATTTATTTATTTGTTATTTAGTGGGTATTCTATTTCTCGGGGATAAGGAAACCTTTTAGGTATTTGGACTCTCCCACTATATTAACATGATATGAGAAGCTATTGAGTGGTTTTTAATTCCAACAGATGAGAGCTTCCCTCTCATCATTCTTTCTAGAAATAAAAGTCACTCTTTGAGTGTCTGATCATGGTTTTCTTTCCTCAGATCAAACGCAAGGGATCAAGATGATCATTTTTTCGTTGAAGGATTTTTAGATTATCTACAGTAGCACCCATTTATTAATGAATAGTGAGAACATGGATTCATAGAGCATGTGTAGCAAATAAAGAGGGGTTCTACTTCAGATACATTATGAAACAGTCATCGTTGAGGAGTTTTAGTCAACCATGCTTCATTAATCAAACATGTTTTATGTTCA
The DNA here is from genome assembly GCA_963277665.1 of Viscum album. Classification (NCBI taxonomy): domain Eukaryota; kingdom Viridiplantae; phylum Streptophyta; class Magnoliopsida; order Santalales; family Viscaceae; genus Viscum; species Viscum album. The sequence goes on along the minus strand of OY728131.1, from coordinate 1,527,816,567 downwards.
ATTTAATTTACTTTCTCATTTAAATTCACATCAAATCATCAAACAATACTAGTGCTCTGATCATCAGAGATTAACAGTTCCATTATTATAGTTGTGAAAATTTTAAATCCTTGTCCTACCGGCTTCCACATCATACCCTCGTGTATACACTTACTTCCGAGTGCCATTTTATGAACAATAGAATTTACATGATTATATCATAAAATTATGATTTTAAAATAATTATATTTATATATATTACTATGTATCAGTTGATATAATTTTAAAATGTGTGATTTTTTTAAATCCTAAACAATATTTCATTGGAAATTTCTTTAAAACATAAATATATTTCCAATTCATTCATAATTTATTATAAATAAAATGTGGATTAACCATGGAATATCTATCAAGAGTGTGAACCCATGTGTGAAGCAATTTTATACTTGCCATAAAATAGAATTATGGTCAATATATACCCAAACCAACTATATTCTAGGTTATTATGCCAAAGATTCAAGTATTCGAAAATTGTGTCCAATATTAGTATCTAGATAAGGATATATTTCAAGAAATAACCAGATAATATCTACCTAGAAAAACATTTCTGATTTTATTCTATAATTTGAGATATACCAAAAGTCTGTTATATGTTTATGTAACCTAATCTATTTTTTCTTGAATCTAGTTCCATGTTTTTAACTCAAAATCCTCTGATTCCAATGGTAACAACCTCGGTTCCAATAACACAGAGGTAATGGTTACATTATTACATCAACATAGATATTGGGTTTCTTATATCACAAGATTCATCAGTTTAGTAGTCTTATAGATCTAGATACATTCATGACTACCATTTTCTATTGGGAATAAATAATAAGACATAAAAAACTATTAACATCCATGAAACATTATAAATGAATTTTTCTTCATATCATCGAGATCAGAAATAAAATAAATGTGACCTCAAATAACTTGTAGGGGATACTTATAGTGAAATCTATCATGAGTAAATAATGTATAAAAATATGAAATAGAAAATAACTGAAAACACAATCCATTTAATAAATAACTTGACCAAAACATGCATCCATGTATATGATCAATGTAAAAAACTCATAGATAGAAATAGCTAAAGACACAATAAAGGAAATTATTAATATTGGCCATAATCTCCATAGAATTAATGATATATATAACATAAATACCTTTAACCAAAAGAGTATAATCGATTGGTAGGCATACATAAAAAACCTATTTAATTTTTCCAAAATATTTTTCTTATTAGGCATGTCAATGCATTGTGGGGCTATCTATAACCTGGTCCAAAAAATTACTACACATACATAACATTCCTCATATATTTTAGGGTCAATTAAACTCATAATAACATTCGTTATTAATAAATATCCCTATTTAGAAATGAGTTTGGATTTATCAAAATTTTCCCCAGTCAATAAAATAACATTCATCATAAAACACCATTTATAAAAATTATATTGGATTTATCAAATAATCCACCATGATATAAATAATATGTATATTTAAGAGAAATGAAATTTTAAATGATCACAATAAACTAAATGTCACAATAGAATGTTAGCTACCATAAAAATTAATATGGTATAAGATGTGACCAACCGTTTATATAAAAAATGTAGATTTTTTAATAATATGAAGTCCTTTGGATGAATAATGAAAATTGATGTGAAATATTAAAATAAACTTTCATTAAGAATTTTAATTTGAAAAAAAATATCAATACATGTAGCATAAGATAAATTTATTAAAAATGTAATCACAGTGGGGAAGAATATTAACGTCATATATGGAAAAAAACAATCGTTTTCAATTTTTGTAACAAATGTAAAAATGAAAATTTCATAAAAAATAGAAAGATGCCATTAGAACCATTTAAAAAGTCATGGATAACAAAAAAATTATTTATAAATTAATTTGATTAAATAAAATGATTTTTTAAAATCAAATATTAATAAAAAATTACTACATGAAGGAAAAATAGACGCAATTAAAGTTGAAATGAAAAAATGATTATAAAGATTTCATTAAATGATTCATGTTCCAAATAAATTAATATTTAGGAGAAAATGAAAAAAATACTTAAATATATATAGGATAAAAAAATTATTGGATCTTATGAAGGATAATTTATTGGATTCCTTTACTTAAAATAAAAGCAATCCCAAAAGAAACTGAGAGTGTAAAATTAATTCAACCCCTTTGGAATCTTTTAAATTATAACCCCATTAAAGAATAAAGATGGATTGAATCATTAATAATAATGATTAAATATGTATTAATGTTAAATATATTAAATGGTTATTATATACAACATGTAAAACTAAATAGGATTATTATAAAAAATATATTGCAATGGAATGAAAATTTAGATGAAATACCTTACATATTTCATTATTTTAGTTGAACATGAATTAACGTCATATATAATGGTTTTATAAAAATTAATTTATACCAAAATAATATTATTATTACTAATATCATATGTGACATTCTTATATAATCTTGTCACCCGATTGTTAATAATATTTCATTATTACCATTGTTCAGGGTGTTAATTGCTTCGTTTTCTCATGAATATGTTTTCAAGGAAGTTTTATTTATTTTTAATAGGATATAGTTAAATGATTTTCATAATAATATTAATGTTTTAAATACCATATTTTTTAATATATATTTTTTATAATCATTATTAAAATTTCAACACCTCAAATGAATCACATCAATTTTGGAGACGGTAGGTCATACCTACACATGAGTGACATTGTCATTTCCTTAACCAGTGAAATTCTAAAGATTTAGATTATTTTTTAATTTTACAGAATAAATACCATTTCATATTATATATATGTATATATTATTTATTTTCTTTATTCGATCAATCAATTTGAGTCAGTTATGGAAACCAAATTACATTGGTTCGAAAGACGGTGATCCTTCGTACACACGACTGATGGATTTGGTTAATATTTGTAGGGGAAATGGTATATAAATATTATTAAATCAACATAATTACATATTAATATATGGTATATAATTTTTAATTATATTTTTTGATTCAATACATACATTATTTCAGTAAAAGAAGATGTGAAAAAAATGGATCTCGGTGAAGAAAATTACCTTCATTTAGAAGAACCTCTTTTGGATATCATTTTAAGGACCATAAGGTTGGTATTTTGGAATAACATAAACTAAAGAATCTCTATATTCATATTGTAAATATATTTGGGAAGTTTTATATTATTCTATATGGCTTGAGTTACGTGAATAAGTGAGGGGGGTCTTCTCTTTTATAATTGAGGTGAGTCGCACAACTTTAATTTTTCAATTTTTTCCAATAATGTTTTGTAAATTTCTTGAAAATATTACCATAAATGGCTCATATTATAATGGTAAAAGGATAAGATCTAAATAAAATCAACCAATTGGATTTTATATTGTTTTTTCATTTTTAGCTATCTCTCTGTATATTAATTCCATAGATGAACATGTTTTATCCTTAAGTTCCTTGATTTATTTTTACTATTTTTAATATTCATTATGTCCAAAAAATAATTTTCAATTACTAAGTAATCTTAATTTTTCTGATTCCAATTATGAAATCCATTTTATTAAATTAAATTCTTATATTAATTTTAATTTAATATAAAAATTAACTCACAATTTTTGTTAAGAAATAGGTTTTCAAGAAATGAATTTTTCAAGAATAAGATGATCATATATTTCATATAAGACTAGTAATTATCTGTATATAGATTGAAATTAACATATATATATATATTATAATTATTTTAAATAATTAATCATTAAATATTAATTTAATTAATTAATAATTAAAGAAACTATGTTTATTTTGAAAAATGGTTTACTAAAAGCTAACATTTTTTACCATTGAAAGATCATTCATTTATTTCAATAAAATTGGTTTCCAATTAATTTTTAATTTAAAATATTATAATATGTGGCTTTCAATAAAAGTATGAATAGTTAAATTCTACATTGTAAATTATTCTTAAAGTCTTATTTATAATGGAAAATTTGAAAAAAATCATTTTATACTTATTTTAATGATGTAAAATAAAAAAAACTTATATTTGTCCTATTAAGTCAGAATTTACATGTCATGAGATATCATAATATGTATTTAATTGTAGTTTTATTAAAATAGAATTTTCAAGTAATATAATTGATGCTCATGTTTTATAGAGATATAGGTAAGGCTCATGGAAATACAAGTACATATTCCCAAATAATGGGTACATATACAATTTTAATATTATATATTTCTTCTCGTTATTTAGTAATCATTTAAATAAATATGTTTGTCGGATATGTTTATGGAAAAGAGAAATTCTTTTATATCATTCCATTGAAGGTAATTATATGTTATCCATTTATGAGAACTCCAATTTCATTATGTCTATAGATGATCTTTCCATTATAATTTAAAAACCAAACCAATATAGGTATTATATAAATTTACACCATTAGAATTACCACCAAGTTATTATAGAAGTTTTAATAAAAAAATGTTTATATGTGAATCCAAATATATCCTTGATTTGTGAATAGTTATTATAGATATTTTATCTAATAACAATACCACTAGAAGTTCATGATTTGATTTAATGGTCTTTGAAAGGATAAATTAAATAAAACAATGCATGGAATGAGAATTAAACAATTTACATTAATGATTTGAGTATTTCATGAGTGTACCTACAAGTATATCATTTGGAGCCTCAACATTAGACATCATGACTGAGAAATCATGAGCTTTCTCAAATTTCACTAGTTAGGGTTGATGGAGGTTTCACTCCGTCATCATTTTTTTAGACATTTATTGGTGAAATTTCCATCCCTCTCACCCCTGAATCATTGTACTATAGGTTGTAATTAAATCATACTACCATTTTAATAATAATTCATGCCTAAATTATTTTATCATCTATTATATTTTTGATATATATTGGAATATTTTACACAACTATAACACATTTCACTTCCTTGCAAATAATGAACCATACTTTACATACATGGTTATTACTTCAGAATTTAAGCATACTTATTACAACATATAACAACACCATGATAGGACCGTATAGGTATACTGTCTTTAGAAACTTGGAAACATAAACAACTGGTTCATAAATCATCTACATTGTGTCCAGTTTATTTCATCATATCTAGAGTTTATTTTGGCATATCCTACTTAATACCCTTCTTCCTGACCTGGGGAAAAGAAAACATACAAAATTGTGAGATCAAATGCTAAATAAGGGTAAAAAAAATAAATATCAATCATATCATATTCATACGAACATAAAATATTGAAAATCATAACTTGAAAAAGAGATCATAATATCATAACATGGGATAAATCATAGAAGTGAGATGTAATCCCAATAATCATAACATAAAACATGGTACTTTGTGGCATAAATAGATAATCATATAAAATCATTTCATATAAGTCAAGGCTCATTTCCAAGACCATCATAGTGGACAAAGTCCATTACTCAACTGAGTTCACTCCTCATTCTAGTCCTTTATCACAGAACCAGATTAACTTTCCATTCCAAACATGTCTATCTCATGAGATAAAAATCTTTACCCAATGCATTGGAGGGATATATAGGTCCCCCCATCTCATAATGAAACCATTCTTATGTATGCCACAAAATCATAAATCATAGCATAACCCATGTAATAAAAATGGGATTCTAAAACATCATTCCATCATAACGTAATCCATATGAGATAAAAGGACATCATTAAATTAATTCCATAATAACATAATCATATCAATGTAAAAATTGGGATAGAAACATAAACCTATGTTATCTTAGATGGAAAATAATTTTTATAAAACACATGAACTCCATTCTTAAGGAAAATATCCTTTCTACTTCAAAAACATTTTACCTTTCTTAACATGTCATACAATTTTAATGTAAAAGAATTTGATTTAAAAAAACTTTAAAACTTGTAAATTAAGATTCAAGGAAATATTGTTCTATGAAATCATAAAAATCCATTCATGTCATATAAGTTGAAAATGATTCTTCTCATACTTTGGCTGGAAAAGTCAAAAAGTACCTCGTACTAAAAACAACAAAAGATTCTTTTCATATATTTTACTCACCAAAGGGTAAAATTGAATTTAAAAAATTGTAGGAGAATATAAATATTATTACATATTGAGGAATCATGGATGTGTATGATAAATATTCCCCAGTAAATTCTGATGTATAAACAATCTCGGATAAAAATGAGATTGTGAGAATTTCCCTTACCTTAGGTCCGATTTGCATCATACGTATCCGAACCTCCTGTATAATGATGTAAATAATGTCATTGAATTTTTATAGATTCATATTCGTTTTTATGATATCAGATATGGTAATATTCTTATCTATTTATTAGTAATATTTCTTTTCTACTAGTTATTCAGGTGTTCTTTGCTTTATGTTCTTATGCATGTTTTGTCGAATAAATTCTTATTCTTTTTTTAGGTTATAGATACCACATTTCCAGAATGTTATTCGGGTAATATATATTATATTTATTCATTCAATTCTTTTATATAATCATTATTCAATTAAGATCATGTAGAACGAGTCACCTCACATCGTGTTGACGGTTGGTCGTACGTACACATGAGCGATTATATCATTCCCATGATCATGGAATTGTATTGAAGTGTATGTATACTATTTCAGAATCAATATCACATTACAATAATAATATATTGATATTATTTACACCGTTATACCCATCCATATAAGGTGGTGGTGGAAAGTAGATTACACCACGTCGTGGAGACAGTATTCTGTACGTACGCACGCGCGGTGATTTCATTTTCCGTAGGATTGATATAAGGTGAAATACGGTTGTTTCATATTTATAATAAAATATCATTATATTAGTGACACTTATGTTATTACATCATAATGAAACAACTAATTAATAGGAAGTAGAAGAAGAAATAAATTTGAATGAATCGGTAACGGATATTACCTCTTGTTCGACACGCCTCATTGAAACCTCCTCATAGGGCTCTAATGTTGGTCGTTAAAGAAAAACAAGACCTATAAAATATTACTAGGGGAGTTTATAAGAGTAATGGGTAGGGTTTGGCCGAGCTGTATGTCTCAATGTTGTGTAAATAGGGGAGGGAGTAGGTTCCCTTTTATAAGGGAGAAGAGGGGCACCTTTGGAAACCTCTAAAATATTAATTTATAATAAACCCTAACCCCACATAAAAACATCCAAAGTGAGTCAAATTAGGATATTAGATAATATAGGGTTGTAATATCATAAAACAATTTAATTTTTACATGTTTAGATTTTATTGTAAACCTTATCATTTTGATTTATACTTATTTAATCTATTTAATTTTATTTGTGTAAATAATGTTATAAATTTTATATGGTTATATATACTTACTTATGTGTTATTAATTATACAGTATTTGATAATTTATGACATGTTTGATCATATAAATTTTAATTTGTAATTTTTATAATATATTTGTGATTTTTAAACAATTTAATAATATAAAATATCAATAGTGTCAACTTTGACACAATTCATTTATTTTAATTTTAATAAAATCCGCATATAATATATGTTCCAAAAAAATATTTACTATATTTATAACATGTATTATTTATATATAAAATTATTGGATCACATTAATTAGTTCATATAATATTTATTTAAATATTTTTAAAAACATTTATTTTTTATTTCAATTGGTAAAATTATTTCTACATCACTATTGTGTCCTCATTAATGATAATCATATTATCCTTAAAAATTCTAAATAAATTCTCATGATGTAGATAATTTTAGTATATTTCTAGAAAATATTCATGTTATAAGTTTCATGAAGTTTATCACTTATTAAAATTATTATACATATAATGTTTAAGAGAGTTACATGTTGTCACATTCTTTGGTTTTAATAACAATTAAATTATTTTAATGGTCAAAAATACATAAAATGAATTTATTCTGACCCTTGGGTGATACGGGTCGACTATTAGTCATCCAACAGAATTTTGGAAGGTCTTAGGGTAATTTTATAATATTATATTTACCCTTAATTACATGATTTACCTTTAACTGTAGCAAATAAAAATTACCGTAGTTACTATTCATTATATGAAAAAAATAAAAGTAACCTATTAAATTAATTTGGACCCACTGAATTCAAATATGGAATCCATTTTTCAAAATTTAAAACTCAGAAGTTGCAGTAATTAATTTAAAATTAATCTCGTTGTTAAGATAACATGTTTTAAATGTTCAAACATTGCCAAAGATTGAAATGTTTTTACCTATGAATTCGATGTAAAATTAATGGTAATGAAATAAATTATATTAAATGGTTAAAATATATTCAATTTATACTTTAAAAACATGCAATTTTATAATTTAACCACATAAATTATTGCGATGAAAAAAGTTGTTTTTAATTTACATATAGCGTGTTTTTACTATTCATTAAAATATGAAAGTTATCAGAATAATATGAAAATTTTATCCAAAGTAAATTTTAATATTTTGATTCCAAAGAAGAATTTTATTTTTTCAAATTTAACTTATAAACCAGTTGAAAACTAGATTTAATGTGGGTGCGCCATCAAAAGACGACAAAACTGCATTTTTATAAAAATACTTCTTTTACCCGAAAAAATTATTTTGTTCTCATACCATGTTCTATAAAATATATAAGATGAATAATATTGTTATAAAATTGAAAATTTAGTTAATACTATTAATAACGGCTAGTCCATAATAATATTATTACAATATATCATTGTTTAGTGAAACCCAGTATTGCGTACTACACACGCTATCGAGGAAGGTCGCGATTGCATGTAACGCAATCCCGGATAGTGTTGTGTGTAGTGAAAGATTCATTTGATGTTGCTTATAACATAAGACATAAAATATATACTTCTCATAATATATTAGGGTGTTACATTCTACCCCCTTATAATGAATTTCTCCCTCGAAAATCGTCACATCATAACAAACATATGATGATACCTCTCCCTCATAATATCCTCAAGATCCCATGTAGCTTCTTCTAATTGGAGGTTCCTCCATAAAACATTCACCAAGAGCGTGGTCTTGTTCCATAGAAATTTTTCACTAGGATCCAAAATCTCTATTGACTGTTCTTCATAAGAAATATCTTGCTCCAGCGGTACCACTTATGAGCTTAGTACATGTGAAGGATCGGGTATGTACTTTTCAGGAGAGATACATGGAACACATCGTGAACTTGAGAGAGATTCATTGGATGCGCCAATCGGTATGCTACCTTCCCTACACGATCCAGTATTTCAAAAGGACCGATATACCTAGGGCTCATCTTTTCCTTCCTTCCAAATCTCATTAATCTCTTCCAATGAGATATTCGTAACAACACTTTATCACCCACTTCAAACTATAGGTCTTTTTTTCAGTTGTCAGCATAACTTTTTTTCGACTCTGAGCTGCTCTTATGTGTTTTTAAATAGATCTAACCTTTTCTGCCATCTCATCAACAAGATCCGGTCCTAATAGATTTCTTTCCCATACTTCATCCCACCAAGTTGGAGTCCTGCATTTCTTTCCATAGAGAGCTTCATAAGGATCCATCTAAATACTGGAGTTAAAGATATTATTATAAAAAAATTCCACCAAAGGTAGGTGTTGATCCCAACCACCTTTGAAATCCATAGAGCAAGCTCTTAACATATCTTCTAGAGTTTGAATTGTTCTCTCAGACTGATCCTCTGTCTGAGGATGATAAGTAGTTCTGAAACTCAACTCTGTATCTAAATTATGCTAAAGACTTCGCCAGAACATTGAGGTAATCCTTGGATCATGGTCAGATATAATGGAAAGTGGTACTCCATGCAATATTACCACTTCCTTCACATATATACTGGCAAGATGATCCAGAGAGAAATCTTCTCTAATAGAAATGAAGTGTGTTGACTTCATAAGATGATCAACTATAACCCAAATAGCATAATTCCCTTTGGATGTTTTAGGATGTCCAGTGACAAATTCCAAAGTGATGTCTTCCCATTTCCATTCTGGTATGGGTAATGGTTGTAACATCCCCATAGACTTCTGTCTCTCAGCTTTAACTTGCTAACAAAACAAGCATCAAGAGACATATTCAGCAACATCTCTTTTCATTCCATCCCCCCAGAAGTACACATTCAGGTCCCTATACATCTACGTGCTTCCAGGATGAATAGAGAATGAAGAACTATGAGCCACATCCAGTAGTTCATTCTTTAATTCTGGGATGGGAGGATCACAAACACTATTCCTGAACTTTATTATCCCATTACAATCAAGGTTTAATTCAGGATCATTTCTGACCTTCATTTGTAACTCTACATCTTCTTTTGGTGCCTCTTTAATATTCACATGTATAGATTGTTGAACATTAATTTGATAAAGATAAGATTTTTCCCCTTCCATTATAATTCCAAGATCCATCCCTTGTAAATCCATAAATATTGGATCTTTTGTGATCCTAATCATGGATAAGCTAGCATGGTCTTGTCAACTTAATGCGTCTGCCACCTTTTTTGCTTTCCCAGGGTGGTAATGAATAGAGAAGTCATAATCCTTAATGAGCTCCAACCATATCCGTTGGCTCATATTCATCTCCTTTTGTGTAAAAATATACTTTATACTTTTATGATCAGTATAAATATCACACCTTTCACCATAAAGATAATTCCTACAAATCTTTAATTCATAGATTACAACAGCTAACTCCAAATCATGAGTTGGTAATTTTGCTGATAGATTTTCAACTGTCGTGAGGCATAAGCTATCACCATATCATTTTTCATAATAACACACCCCAATCCCTTCTTGGATGCATCACTATAGATCAAAAACCGTTCTCCACTACAAGGCAGTGTGAGCACATGTACGCTCGATAACCTTCTTTTCAACTCCTTGAAATTCTCTTCGCACTCCTCCGTGCACATGGACATAACTCCTTTTCAATTCAACCTGGTGAGTGGATTAGATAATCGTGAATAATCTTTCCCAAAATTTCAATAATATCCAGCTAATCCAAGAAAACTTCGGATCTCACTTACTGTTGTTGGTCTCAAAAATATTTCGATAACCTCTATTTTTGCTGGATCCACAGATATCCCCTATTTTGAGATTATGTGAACCAAAAAATTAATCTTTTTGAAGCCAAAATTTACACTTGGTAAATTTGGCATAAAAACTTTTCCTTTCTTAGGGTCTTTAATACAATTATCAAGTGATCTTCTTGTTCTTCCTCTTCCTTTGAATAGAAAAGAATATTGTCTATAAAGAATACCAAAAACTGATCAAGATAGTCTCTAAAGAATTTATTCGTTAGATTAATGAAGATAGTAGGGGAATTAGTAAGACCAAATGGCATCACCATAAATTCATAGTGTCCATACCTTGTACGAAAATCCATCTTTGGTATAGTGTCTTTTTTTACCCTTAATTGATGATACCCTAAACAAAGATCAATCTTGGAAAAGTATTGTTCTCTGTGTAGTTGGTCAAATAAGTCATCAATGTGTGGGAGATGAGATTTTTTCTTGATAAGGATCATGTTAAGTTCTCGATTATCAATGCAGAGTCTCATTCATCATTCTTTCTTCTTAACAAACAAAACAGGTTCTCTCTATGGTGATGCACTAGGGCGTATGAATCCCTTTTCAATATTCTCTTGGAGTTTCTTCTTCAATTCCTGCAACTCAATTGGGAACATTCTATAAGGTGTCTTTGAAATGGGCATAGCACCTGGTATGAGTTCTATTGAAAATTTAACTCCATGATTTGGTGGAAGACCTGCCAATTCCTCTAGAAAGACATCATCAAACTCTCGTACAATTTTCATATTCTTAATCGTGAGTTTCTCTCCAACCATTTGAGATCAATAACCTTCATTTATTAGAATCAATACCCATAAGATGGATGAAATTTCCACTGGAAGGTTATATTCATCCTTGAATCTATAGATGATAGTAGACTGATTGTGAATATTAAATGTGATTTCACATATTTGGAAATTGATATGAGCTCTATATAAAGAAATCCAATACATGCCAAGAATCACATAAAATTCCACTATAGGAAGAATCAGAAGATTTGCAGTAAGAACATTCCCACAAACATCAATTGGAGTAGAATAATAAACTTTTGATGCAACTGTTGTGCCATTAGGAGTTGTCACAACAAACTAAACATCCAATTGTTGAGGTAGTATGACGATACCCTTAGAAAATTCTTCAGAAATAAAATAGTGGGTGGGTCCAGAATCAAATAAAACATTTTCTACTTGAGATTGGATGGTAAGTGTACCTTTCACCACTTCGTTATCATACTCCACCTTGCCGATTGAAATTTCTTGTGAATTTCCTTTGTCTTTGGCCTTAATAGTTTGTTGATGTCGATCATCATCAAAAACCCTTGGATTAGGGCATTGATTGGCATAATCACCTATTTCATTGAACTTGATATATTGAAATGTACGAGGTGCATTCTGTGTATCCCTTTCATGGTTCGTAGTATTAGATATATTCTTTCCATTATTTTGAAATTCAACTGCCCGATGACCTTCTTTTCCACACTTAAAACATTTACTTGTTCCTTTAAGACAATTCCATCCAAGTTTATTTCCAAAAATTGAGCATAAGGGAAAAACAAATCTTATTTTCATTGTGGTCTTTAGATTTCCCTTTGAATTACATTTTCCTCTTCTTATCCAACCCATATGACTGATGGCTTACTCCAATATCCATCACAACCTTGAGACCACATCAAACAATTTCCTCCTAGCTATTGAAGTCCCTTATGTCTAACGCCATTTGAAGAATTGGTTTTATTCCACTAAAGAATCGATCGATCTTACTCTCAGGTTGGATAATAATTCTGGTAGTGTACCTTGAAAGTCTTGTAAAATTTTCTTCATAGGTACCAACTGATCTATCATCCTTTTTCTTCAGTTCAAGAAACTTCTTCTCCATCTTTTTCCGAAGAATACGAGAGAATTACTTATTGAAATATACGTTCTTGAACTCATTCCATTCCATGGATTCAATTTCATCCCTTTGCCTTGTATACTTAATAAGATTCCACCATTGATCAGCTTTACCTTCCAAACGATATACTGATATGATGACTTTATCATGTTCAAAACATTGTAGGACTAAAAATATCTTTTCAGTGGTACTAACCCATTGTTCAGCCACTAATGGACCATAAGACCCGCTGAATGAAGGTGGACGCTTCCACAAGAAGGATTCAATAGAATGTTGCTCCTTCCTTTTCTCGTTTGGAAGTCATGCATGATTCATAGCTTGAGAAAGTTGTGTGAGCATGGCTACAAGATTTTTCATTTCTGGTCCAATAATGTTTGGTTGCTCAGGGGGAAAAACATTTCATTTCCCGTCGCATTCAGCATTAACATGGTTCCTTCGGGTTCCATCCATTGACTAAAACCAATACGCATAGTGTGAGAAACACTAATCATAATAGAAAAAACACATAATTGAGAATAAAATTTCACACATTAGGTCTTATCATAGGTTGTTCATGGCCATTTATAAAACACTAATATTGTGTTCTACGTTTATACATATCCGTAGAGTTCTTACTAAGGCTTTCAAATCCTAGTTTCCAAAGGTTGACTATACCTTTCCTCTAATACCAACTATAACGACCCATACTTTACATACATTGTTATTACTTTAGAATTGAAGAATACTTATTACAACATATAACAAAACCATGATAGGACCATATAGGTATAGTGTCTTTTGAAACTAGGAAACAAAAACAACAGGTTCATAAATCATCTACATTGTCCCCCGTTTATTTCATCATATCTAGAGTCCCTTTTGGCATATCTTACTTAATACCCTTCTTCCTATCCTGGGAAAAAGAAAACCTAGAAAAGGGTGAGCTCAAATTCTTACTAAGGGTAAACAAAACAAATATCAATCGTATCATATTCATAAGAACATGACATTTTGAAAATCATAACTTTTAAAAGAGATCATAATATCATAACATGGGATAAGTCATAGTAGTGAGATGTAATCCCAATAATCATAACATAAAACATGAAACATTGTGGCATACACACATAATCATAGAAAATCATTTCATATTAGTCAATTCTCATTGCAAAGACCATCATAGCAGACGAAGTCCATTACTGATCCGAGTTCACTCCTCGTTCCAGTCCTGTATCACTGAAATAGATTTACATGCCGTTCCAGCCATGTCTATCTCATGATATAAAAAACGTTACCCAATGAATTGGAGATAGATATAAGTGTCACCCATATCATAATGAAACCATTCTTATGTGTGCAAAAAAATCAAAAATTATAACATAACCCATGTAATAAAAATGGGATTCTTAACATCATGCCATCATAACATAATCCATATAAGATAAAAGGACATCATAAAATTAATTCCAACATAACATAATCAAATAAATGTAAAAATGGTGATAGAAACAGAACCCTATATTATCTTAGATGGAAAATAATTTTGATAAAACACTTGAACTCCATTCATGAGGAAAATATCTTTTCTACTTCAAAAACATTTTACCTTTATTAACATGTCATACAGTTTTAAACTAACATAAGTTGATTAAAAATAAACTTTTTAACATGTAAATGAAGATTCATGGAAATAATGTTCTATGAAATCATAAAAATCCACTCATTCCGTATAAGTTAAAAAATATTCTTCTCATACTTTGGCCGGAAAAGTCAAAAAATACCTCGTACTAAAAACAAAAAAAGATTCATTTCATATATTTTACTAAGAAAAGGGTAAAATTGGATTTAAAAAATTGTAGGAGGATAGAAATATTATTAAATATTGAGGAAACATGGATGTGGATGATAAATATTCCCCCATAAATTCTAAAGTATAATCAATCTCGAATAAAAATGAGATTGAGAGATTTTCCATTACCTTAGGTCTGATTTGCTTTGTACGTATCCAAACATCCTATATAATGATTTAAATAAATTCATTGACTTATTACAGAATCATATTAATTTTTATGATATCATATATGGTCATGTTATTATCTTCTTATTAGTAATATTTTATTTTTACTTGTTATTAGGGTGTTCATTGCTTTAAGTTCTTATGCATGTTTTGTTGAACAAATTCTTATTCTTATTTTTAGGTTATAGATAACTCATGTACAGAATGGTATTAGTGTAATATATATCATATTAATTCATTTAATTCTTTTATATAATCATTATTCAAGTAAGATCTTGTAGAATGAGTCTCATCACCTCGTGGAGATGGTAGGCCATACGTACGCACGAGCAAAGATATCATTCCCATGATCGTGAAATTGTATTGAAGTGTATGTATACTATTTCAAAATCAATATCACTTTACAATAATAATATATATTTATTCATTACACCATTATACCCATCCATGTAAGGTGGTGGTGGAAAACAGATTACACCACAGCGTGGAGACGATATTCTGTACGTACGCAGGCGCGGTGATTTCATTTTTCGTAGGATGGATAGAAGGTGAAATAGGGTTGTTTCATATTTATAATAATATATCATTATATGAGTGATAATTATGTTATTACTTCATAATGAGACAACTAAAGAAGAGGAAGTAGAAGAAGACATAAATTTTAAAGAATCGGTAAAGGATATTATCTCTTCTTCGACACGCCTCGTTGAAACCTCATCTTAGGGCACTAATGTTGGTCTTTGAAGAAGAAAAGGACCTCTATAATATTTATAGGGGAGCTTAAAAGAGTAATGGGAAGGGGTTTTCCGAGATTGAAGTCTCAATGTTGTGTAAAGAGGAGAGAGAGGAGGTGCCCTTTTATAAGGGAAGAGAGTGGCACCTTTTGAAACCTCTAAAATATTAATTTATAATAAACCCTAACTCCACATAAAAACATAAAAAGTGATTCCAATTCAGATATTAGATATTATAGGGTTGTAATATCATCAAACAATTAAATTTAGAAATGTTTTGATTTTATTGTAAACCTTATTATATTGATTTATCCTTATTTAATCTATTTAATTTCATTTGTGGTAATAATGTTATAAATTTTATATGGTTATAAATACTTTCTTATGTGTTCTTATTTATACAAATTTTGATATTTTCTGAACTGTTAGATCATATAAATTTTAATTTGTAATTTTTAAAATATATTTTTGATTTGAAAATAATTTTATACTATAAAATATCAATAGTTTCAATTTTGACACAATTCATTTATTATAATTTAAATAAAATCCACACAGAATATATGTTCGAACAAAAATAGAAAATAGATTCCTAAAATGTCATTTTTACCTATAAAATTAATGTATCACATTAATTAGTAAATATAATATTTATTTTAATATTTTTAAAACCATTTATTTGATATTTCCATTAATGAAATAATTTCTACATCATTATTGTGTCCTCATTATTGATAATTATTTTATCCCTAAAAATTATAAATAAATACTAATGATGTAGATAATGGTATTATCATTTTGTATACTATTAATGTTCTAGGTGTAATGATGTTTATCACTAAAATAAAATTAGTATACTTATAAGGTTTAAGAGAGTTACATATAGTCACTGTCTTTGGTTTTTATATCAATTAAATTATATTAATAGTAAAAAATCCATAAAATGAATATATTCCGACCCTTAGGTGATAAGGATTGACTTTTAGTCATCCAATAGTATTTTTTCATTTGTTAGGGTAATTTTATAATTTTATATTTTCCCTTAATTACTTGATTTACCTTTAACTGCAGTAAATAAAAATTACCGTAGATACTATTCATAATATCAAACAAATAAAAGTAACCTATTAACATAATTTTGACACACTAAATTCAAATATGGAATCCATTTTTCAAAATTCAAAACACATAAGTTGCAGTAATTAATTTAAAATTAATCCAGTTGTTAAGATAACGGGTTTTAAAAGTTAAAACATTAACAAAGATTGAAATATTTCTACTTATGAATTCAATGTAAAACTAATGGTAATGACATACATTATATTAAATGGTTAAAATATATTCTATTTATACTTTAAAAACATGAAAAATTATAATTTATCCATATAAATTATTGCGATGAAAAATGTTGTTTTTAATTATAATATAGAGTGTTTTTACTATTCATTAAATTATGAAAGTTATCAGAATAATATGAAAATTTTATTCAAATTAAATTTTTTTATCCTGATTCAAAAGAAGAATTGTATTTTGTCATGGTTAACTTATAAATTTGTCAAAAACTAGATTGAATGTGGGTGCGCCATCAAATGGCGGCAAAACTGCATTTTTAAAAAAAATACTTATTTTACCTGGAAAATTTATTTTTTCCTCATACCATGTTCTAGAAAATATGTATGATGAATAATAATGTTATAAAATTAAAATTTTCGTTAATACTATTCCTAACGGCTAGTCCATAATAGTATTATAACAATATATCATTGTTTATTGAAACCCGGTATTGCGTACTACACACGCAATTGAGGAAGGTCGTGATTGCGTGTAACGCAAGCCAAGCTAGTGTTGTGTGTAGTGAAATATTCCATTGATGTTTCGTATAACATAAGAAATTAAAAAAATATACTTCTCATAAAATATATGGGTTTTACATTGCATACAATTCCCTAAATTCTTATTACCATAGATGTTACACATGTCAGATATTTGTTTAATTCCTTCTATTTCATGGTAATGAATATTTCAATATTTGGATTCAACCTCCTCTTCATTTAAATTTTTTCCAAGAGAAAAATTTTTATCTTCAAAAAATATTTCCACAATGATAGCACATCATATTATCTCCTCATGACTCCCATATTGTTTGATTGCATGTTCTATCTATAAATGAGATATCACGCCACTAATAATCAATCAATATTCCCATAAAAATTAATAATAAATATTCAAATCATGAAAGTCTTGAATATATTTTCTGATAACTCCCCTCCTTTATTTCAATTTGGTTCAGTATAATGAAATCCCTTTTCATTCATTCTGATAATGTGAAAAGAATAGATATTAGAAAATATTTTTTTCGTCTTCCTTACCTTACACGTCATATTTTTTATCATTGTTCTTTATCATTGTATATAACTGATCAGCTTCTCCATCTATGAAATATGCAACCAAATTATCGTTCCAATGATCATAAAAATGGAGTACATGGAATATTTTTTTTAATATTGATCCATTTTTCTATGATTATTAGATTAAATGGTTCAATATAAACAGGTTATAATTGTTGAATTAAGTATCCAACTACTACCTATTCCATCCTTGGTAAATCTGCACATCCTAACTGATATAAGTTGAAATTAATAACCTAATTTAACTAATTTATAATTATAACAGGGTTTTAAACTCATGATTTCACCATATTTGTAAAACCATAGTTGTTTTGTCCATTACATATGACATTTAGAATATAAATTATATTTCATTACATTTTTTTAGAATAAGAAAACATATGTGAGAAATTATTTACTATTTTAAATCTTATAATCATAGTTATATAAAAAATTTATTCCAAATTTTTTCAAATTACATTTTTCTATGATGTTATCAAAAAATATTTAATTAAAATATATTATTTATATATCCTTTTAAATAATTTAAAAATATAAATTGATTAAACAAATCCAATCCCATATGAGAGTCAAATGAGGTCTAATGAAATAACGATGTATTGTGCACTATGTACACGACATGTTATTAACCAATAGGCCCTTTTAGTGTTATTACCATCAGTAAAATAAGTTCCATAGACACATCCTATTATACTATCTGTATAAGGACTTCATTTATTATAATCCACTCATTTTAAAATTTTCCAAAACATTATAAGGTTTTTCGATATATAGACTTTTCCCTTGGGAAAATACTATTATTTTTTAGAAAACATTTCCTCAAAGAGATAATAAATTTATATTATACCAACTATAGTGACCCACATTTTTAATATAATATTTTTAACATAACTCCTCAAATAAATATTTCATTATTAACTTTAATTAACTTTTATTATTCTTAGTTTCCTAAAAACTATGTGAATAATACATGAAGAAAATAAGAAAAGCACGAACATAATATAAATATAATCCTATTTAATTAATATTTTTTTATTTCGTTATAGCTCACCTCACTATAATATTATTTCTATTGATACACATCAATAGAATATGGCATTGATAAATTAGTGTTAGGGGTTTAAAAATGAAATTCATCTTGAGTTATTATCATGGATAAATAATGAGGAATGAAATGAGACTATAATCATTAGAAATAGATACCTATTATGTAAATTTGTATACAATCAAAAAAATAATTCATTAATAATCATATCATCATGGTTCAAAATAAATGTTTCATAGATCATATAACTATGGTTATTCACAGAGGCTTTATAAAAAAGTTATCTCCTTATATTAATTATTTACTCAATGAATTGAACTAATATTAGGGAAAACCATTCATATATATTAATTCATTTTTCCACTTATATTATATATCATAATTTTTTATTTCATCGATAACCCATATAGAATAAATAATGGGTTTCATATATAGTCATTGAGTATATAAGTGTTTAAATACATGAATCATTGATCATGTTAATCCATTAGAAGGGATTGTGGGTGGAATACATGGAAATAAAAAAATTAGTTATAATTACATATATATGAATAACCTTGAAAGAAATAGGTATGGTTATTAATAATATGAAAAGAAAATCATGTAAAATCAATGAATGATTTTGACATCATTACAGGTATAAAAATTGGTTTAAGGAATAAGAATAATTCGAGGGAATGGAAGTATATCATTCATATAAAATTATATGGATAGTATATTAATGATAATAAGATCATGAGAACAAAGTTACATTGATGTTAGAGGACTACTATAGTTTAATTACATGGATAAAAAGAGATAGGAATATAATCGCTTATATTATGAGACATATTCTTAAATCTTGTGGAGAGTTACATATAAACTTATAAATATATTATTATGGTACAACATAGGGAGAATGAGGGAAGCTTTATTCTTAGTGGATTGGGAGTTAATGAAATGTGGTATTGAGGTGGGTATATATTTAAAAATGAAGAGGAATTTTTATTAATTAAAAAATATTTCCCTTCAGATTATATGTTTTGAAAAATGGAAGACCATTGTATTAAAAATGGTTTTAGCCAAATGTTTTAAAAATTTAAGGCTTGATGTTTTACTTTTATACATGAGATAAATTGATACAAATTTATAATATTACATTTGAATAGAGGGACTGATATTTCCACATAATATTATTTTAAATTAATTAATTAAAATTTTAGACATTTGAATGTTACTTATAAGCATGAAAAATAATTTTTGAACAATTAAAACACATTATAATAATAAAATAACATATTTAATATACTAAATTGACTTATTATATTTATTAAATCATTATTAACTATTTATTAAGTCATAAAACATATCAAGAACATTAAATTTCATTTCTACTCTTCACAAAAAAAATTACTTGTTTCGGAAAATTCTCAATGATTAACCATTATATGTTATTTATATGCTAATTTAAAATATTAATTTAATTTCATCAATATACTTTTTTATGTATGGTATTTTTATAATTTATTTAAAAGTGTTTATTTCTTGGAAAATATGCATTTATGACATAATCAACTTTTTGAACCTTATAGAAATTACTTGGGAATTTATAAAATTATATTATCATTCCTAATTAAATTTATATTTTCATATAGGAATATTTCATAAATAAATTATTTTTAAAATAATTAATGTGATTACATATTTTACTTAAATAAAATTATGATATCTCTAAATCAATAAATCAATTTTTCTTATTTATCTTATATTCAAGTGTATTTTGTTAAATAAAATAATAATAGAAATGAGGTTTAAAAAAATTATTTGATTCCTAATAATAAAATTAAACCTTTATAATACAATGCTATACATACAAAATGTAACTCAATGACATTTTTAAAATGAAATCTATGCTCGGTAACGTACAAGACACAGAACACTGAGCTTAAACAAACAACAATATAATATTATTTTAAATACGATTGTTATAACCTTGCTATCAAATTGGTGGGTATGAATAGTATTAACTAATTTATGAAATATATGTATTTCATAGTCACAATACTGTTTTTTATAAATTCTTGGCCAATAATCAAATTTTTTTTAGTAATGTCATCATATTCATAAAAAGTATGTTTTCTTCATAAATTATTTTTATTTATTTTCATGAGATGATATTATAGTTAATTTTTTTTAGTTTTAGGAAATTTATTTTATAAAATTTATTTTATTGTAAATAATCATATCATAGTTAACATATGGTATGATATTTGGTATTTTTTTGGAAAATATTTATTTCGGAGTTCATTTTGGAATATATTGATTTTTGTAAAACTATAATTTCATTCAAATAAATCTAGTAATTAAAATATAAAATTATTATTTTAATACTATTTAAAATAAAATAATAATTAATTTTTTATATTAAATCAATTTAGTTAATATTAAATTATCATTATATAATATTTTTTATTATTTTTTTAGGGTTTAAAAACAATTTTGTTCTAAAAACTATTTAAAAGTGCAGTGTGTTTATCCATTTAAATTAATAAAAAAATTATTATTAAAGAATTGTTTATATAAAATTTATAGAAAATATATCATTAAATATTTATTTAATTATTTTCCATGATTATTACCTATCATATAGTTATTATAAAATCATCTTATTCATGAAAAATACATTTCTTTAAACCCGTTATTTTGTCATGTATGTGGGTTTTATATTTAAATTAAATTATATCAATTATGTTTACTAGATTTTGTGAAATAGATTACATATTTATAATAAAAATATGTTATATTAATTAATAATTTATCCTCCTTTTTCTATAATGAATAAAAATAACTATAATAATATTTTACCATGGTTATGGTGAAAATGGATTTACTGGGAGTTTAACTAAAAAAGAGTAAAATGATCTAAAATTATGTATAAAATAAATTTATATAATTTTATATACATTATATTTTTTAAGCCTTGATAATTTTCCATTTTTTATCCTTTTTGAGTTTTAAAAATGTGGCTTCACTTTTATCTTTTCAAAAAATTCATGTTTTTCAGTCGCCTCACTTATAAAAGGCAACCCGTCTCCTTTCTTCTTGACACCATAAAACCCATTTGTATAAGAAAATAACTACCCAAATACATAAAATAAATCCCTACCCAGTTACTCTACCACATGTCAATATTATAAATCCATCCTATGAATGCTTTCAGGGATAACTTTAATAGATAGTATAAATAAAATGTTTTGTTATTAACAGATTTTTTATTATATTTATTATTCCACCTCTCTCCAATATTATTCATTTTTTTCATATCATAATTAAATTATCTCACATATAATTAAATTTTATTATGTAAATATTAAAACCTAAATCCATCTCCTCTTCTATAAAATGGTAAATGAAACCATCATTCATGTGTAAGACAATCTACCACCACACAAGCCATTGTAATTCATCTTCCAAAAACTCTTGTAGAGTTTGTTTATAATGATGGATTGAATTTATATATTTGATATTTGTAACATTAGTATACATTTATTATTATTATACCACATATACATCATTAACGTTAATTCTATGGGGGATATGATATGGTCGAACATATAGACAGTGGACTACCGACTCATTAAGAAATGAAATTATATATATTAAATTTCTAAAATAATTAAACTTATGTAATTATTATATAATATATAAATAATTATTTTCAATTATATGGTGTATATGGTAATGTTTCTCACATGGATAGTAGACTACATTCCCATTGAGTGATGAGATTCATTTTTCACTAAATAATTTGATAGCAAGTAACAAGGATAGTTTTAATGAATATATATGATATCTATTTATAGTGATGATAATAATGACATACTTATTAATATTAAATGATTATATAGAATTTTATTTCATACCTTTCCACTAAATAAAACATGATAATTTTGTTTGTGTGTATGTGTGGACCACTACCTCCTCGAAGAGATGTGATTGTTTTTTATCAAGACTTCACATATATGATATATTAATTTTTTTATAACAAATTAATATTATATTTATTATAGTATTACCCTTAATTAATTATAAAATAATACTTACATTCATTCCATAATGGTATTTGTAAAAAAAGGAAACGTTGAGGATGAGTACATACGATCATCCATCTCTATGATTGAAACATCATTAGATTTTAAAAACCATATTTAAAAATTGGTTTTTAAAATATAATTTTGTTATAATTATGATAAATATTTCTTGATTGTTAAACTAGATATTATGGTACAATGAAAAATTTTTAAATGGTTAAAACACCAAATCCGTTTTGAAACAGTGAACTGAACATCTTCAAAACACCCCATATGGATTTAAATGATTAGGTATTTAAATATCTCCTTAGAGAGAGATAAAATAGATAACTTAATAATAATATATTAAACTAGGATAATGTTATTTGAAAAAAAAATTATTATACATTAGTGAAAATACATACTTGAATCATCTATACTCGAAGTAAGGGACTTCACCTCAGTTTTCCATTATTAAGAAATATTTATTATTATGCACCTAATTTTCATTATGTAGTGTATATAATACATATTTTACATTTAATATCATAAATAAATCATAAAACATGGTATTTTATGTATCGATATTAATTATTTCATATAAGGGTATTTGAATAGGGTGTTATCACATGGTAAAGAATTTCATAAATCAATTTCATTTCATTAGGTTATACTACTTATTCGTCCACTATGATATTTTAAAATTACTTTTATAATTACATTTTATTATATTATGTTTTATTTGATCTTTTTTATATGTATTTACATTACATACACATGATAAAAATATTGACTAAATCCAAGTTCAATCTTATGGTCTTTGTAAGGGGTTCTCATCACAAATCATCTTATTCAAGACATATGTTACATTGTACAACTATCTTTTATTTGGATGTTTATAAAAACCCCAATTACATGTTATATCATGAATCTATTTTTGAAGAAGATATTAAAATTTCAACTAGTATTATTCTTCCATGAGGTTTATAATTGAGGAGTTACCAAAGTGGGAGAGGCTTTATGATACAATATCCATTCATAAAGGGATTGTTTATGCTAATAGATATTTGGGAGGAAAAATATGATATTGTTTTGTTAATACAGATGCAATTTAATATCATATTTTATTCAATAAATTTTAATTTAATAGTACCTTTTTTCTCCCTCTAGTGTTTAAAATTATTGATAAAATGTTTTTTTGAAAATATGGATTCATTTATCTCTTCGGTCAAAGATATTTTTTCTTCAAAATGAATGTTTCCTATAAGTTTCATAATATTAATTTTTTATTTTATTTTTAGGTATAAATTTAATTTAAAATAATTAAAAGAAAAAGGATGTCATTTTCTGAATAAGGAACTTTTGAGTTTATTGAAAATTGAAGGGGAATCATTATTTAAACGTACACTACATGAATATAATTTTACACCATCATGAAAACTCAATGTTTTAATGTTTCCATTTAACATATCAATTGCTATCTTAAATTAAATGTTTTTCATTAATTTTTTTAATGATTAATATTTTCTATAAGGGTTTTCAAAAAAGAAATAATAACATACTCAAGAAAGTTTCGACGTGCTCTATCTAAATTATTTTACATATAATATGGCATCCTTTAATGTCAGTCAAAGCTAAGTAGTTATTTTCATAAAAAAATTTCATTGATCATATAATGTAATTTCCATTCGTCAATGTCAATAAAATTTGAAGTCACCTACACTCCACTGTAGATATTTTATACTGACCTTTTCTATATTCATTATTTGTATGGATTGAGATATTGTCATTGAACCCATTTATTTTCCATATGATCATTGGGATAGAAAATAACATTTATTTTTTTATGATTGAAGTGTGAAGGAATCTAAATGTTCTTATACTAATAGGTCATTTTAAATTATTGATGATAAATGGGTTATCCTAATAAATCTTATACAAAGGGTTGATCCCAATTTTAGCTCATGGAAATTTCCAATAGAGAATACATGATTGGTGGGACCTTATTTCACTAGGTAGTCTCCATATATATTATATGATATATGTTCCCAAATAGTTATCCAATTCCTTATGAAATGTTTCTTGTTTATACTGGAATGAATGAGGGAGTTACTAGAGGGTATCTCTTATAGATTTAGTCAGGTTTATATTTTTTCTAACATGGGTTTAAAATGGATTATGAAGATGTTTTTTCAAGATACCAACATTTTTTATTTATAATTTATTTATTTTTTACTAATTTCTTGTATCAATATTAAAATAACAAGGATCATGATAACTAATTCTTCTAATTCATTATTTTGGTCGATATTTAATCCATGTTTCATGATTAATGATATAAGTATTTATGGGTATGAATATTCTTATGATATACTCATGTAGTTTTATTGTGTTATCAAAACCTTATTTACTTAGTATGATCACCAGTGACATTCAATTATTAATGCTTATGTTTACTATTACTGAGAATTTGTAATCAACCTTATCATGTTTTCATTCCAATGGGTATTAGTGAATTATGGTCAAATAATTATTGACTATAAAGGTAACTTATGTGATTAATTTTTTGATAAATGTTTAATATATAATCTATTATATAAAAAACAGACTATATTCTCATTAAATACACCCTTGATTTCATTGTTATTGTTAATGTAATAGTTTTTCATAATTATATAAAACAATAATACTAAATGGTCCTTGGGTATGAAAGTGATCCAATATTTCCTTTTTAATTTGTATGTTTTTAATGGTGAAAATTAGAAGTCATTAATTAATACAAAAAAAATTAAATATCGTGTCTTCAGAAATAGATCTGCGAATGAAGGTTCAAGGATATTATAGTTGGTATGAGAGATGGGTTGAATAATTTTGAGATTAATATATTTTTATTTGAGGATACCTTATGGATTATTTATACCATAAAAATATTATGAGTCTAAATTTGATCAAAATATTAAAGTATTAGGAACCCATTTTGTGGTTTTTAGTGATGTGATCCTAAAGTGATTTATATAATTTTTGGAGATATTTTATTTCGTTGAAGTATTTTAAAATCTTTTATTTAACATGAAGTATGAATTTACATTTCATGGAGAAACGTTTAAAGGATGTGGTAACCATTAGGGTTTATATTATCCTGGATATTGAGTTAATTAGGGTAACACGTGTTTTATTATATAGATAATCAAAGGATTGCAAATTGATTTGGTGACTAAGTGATTAATGTTATTTCAGAAAAAGGAAAGTATGTTTTTTTTGTCACATAATATTAAATGTTTGAGGAAATTTTTTAGGTTAAAACATTATTTAATATTGACTTTATTTGGGATATCTAAATTTCATAATGATTTAATTTGACGATTTGGAATTATAGTTTAATTTTAATGATTAACAAATTATTTCATCATATGAATATTATTTCATTTTGGGAATTTTCATAAAATATAATAAACATATTGGTTTTTCATTATGTCTAATAATAGGTGGAATATATTTATTATCCCTTATAAATTTATTATTTCCATTAGAAGTTAAATTTAGTGCATCATCATGAAAAAATCATCTTGAATACAAATATTTTTGGAAAAAATATGACATTGTTATTGAAATAGAAAAAATAACGACAATATACTTATCATGTTTTTAAATTTCTTTAAGTTCTTAGTCTATATGGTATGTAATTTCTCATAAATATGAAAAGGATTCTAAAAGTGAAAATATTTTCAAAATACATTTGTTTTCAATGAAACTATGGTCTTTTTTACACCACTTGGATTTTTCATTTTTTGGGTTTTGAATTTTTCATGATCATTCATTTTCTTATGATTAGTTATATCTATCACTCTTAATATTTATTTGTGAATTGTGATTTTTTTATATGTCAAAATACACATTTCTTACCACATTTGTCCTATTTGGTAACTTAGTATGTGTTAGTTGAAATGACATTTTATCTCTTATCAAGAAAAAATTTTATTAATCCTTTATATAATGTGGGAATTCAACATATGTATTTTAGAATTCCCAACATATAATTGTTGAGATAAAGTTCAAAACTTAAGGACAATTTTTTTAATGCGGGACAATGTAATACCTTGGTTTTTTTAAGTAGAATATATGCTCGATATTGTACAAGAGACACAACACTAATAATTGTGCAACCCATAAAAAATTATTATTTTAAATATGATGATTATAACGAAGACATTAAATTAGTGGGTATTAATTTTATTAACTAATTCATGGAATATATATTTATATTTCTAAATCAATACAAATTTATTGATAAATTCTTAGTAAAAAATAAAGTTTTTTTAGTATGTTAATTTTATTCATGGAAAATATGTTTTTATAAAATATTTTTTTTCTTTATTTTTTGGGAAAAAATATAGTTATTTTTTAATAAAATTTGTGAATTAATATGGTAATATGATCTTTGTGAAATTATCACATTGAAATTAACCTAGAGTTAATTTTTTTGTATTTTATAGATATTATTTAGATTTTATTGAATATTGAAAAATATAAAAAAAATTAAAACTCTTATTACATTCCCATAAATTAAGTAATTTTAAATCAACAATGTGATTTGAATATTATTTAATGTAACATAAGTAATATTTTTATTATTTAAAAAAACATATTAATTTTTATACTTCATTTTACTATATTTCAGAATAAGTTTATTCGTTGGTTTTAAAAAAACTTTTTGTCTTAAATCTGTTTTAAAATGCATAATGTTTCTATATTTTAATTAATTTTAATACCTTATTAATGTTGAATTATTTCAATTAATTGTTTATCTTAAATATCTATATATTATAATAAAATTTCATAAAATTAATATTACTAATCATATAGTTAATATAATATCTTCTAATCCTTGAAATAACATTTCATGGAAACCCGCTTTTCAACATTGCTGCACATTTTATTTTTAAATTAAATTCTACCCCTTATGTGAATAGAATTTTTTAAAATTTCCTCCATTTATATAATCTTAATATTTTATATTATCTAATAATTGAACATAATTTTTTGTCATAATGAATAGTCAAAATAGAAAAAATATTTTACCATAGTTAAGGTGAAAAATAGTTTATCGGGGTTTAAACTAAAACAATAATGGTTAAAATGACCTAAAACATGTTTAAAGTATTTTCTATGGAATTTTTTATACATTCTAATGTATAATAATCAATAATGGTCCATTATTATCATTTTAGAAGTGAAATATTAAGTGACACGTTTTTCTTTTCATAAACTTCAATTTTGTCACTCACGTCAATTATAAAGGGTCACACCCACCCATCTCATATTAAAACCATAATATAAATTATTACCTAACATGTTATTCATAAATACATTAATTAATTCCATAACAGCTTCCTAGATCCCATGGGTTGATCATAAATCCATCCAATGATTTTTTTTATTCAAAGGATGTTGTCCGAAGAAGATGTATCAGGCTTACCCAAGCATTTCTACGGTATTTATCCTTCCACCATTAAAAAAATATTCAATTTTAATTATATAATAAAACTACAATGTCCCATATACTTATATGTTATTATTTTAATTTCAAAACCTTAATATGTCTCCTCATCCATTAAATAGAAAATGAAACAATCATTCTGGTGTTCTGTGGATTACCGCCTCGTGAACCGATGTAATTCATTTTCAATAAACTCCTATATCGACTAGTTATAATGAATGATTTATAATATATATATCTATGTGCGTGTGTGAAATTTTAATCATAATTATACTTATTTAATTATTATATCACATATACCTTCCATTGTGTGGGGGATATGATAATGTCACTTGTGTGTACGGTGGACTACCATCTCGCAGTGTGATGTGATTTGTTTATCACTAATGCTTTATAAGGAATGTAATAAGAAGATTTTTAATTAAAATATGGGTTATCTATAACATAATTATGTTGTAAAATGGGGTTTTGAAATAATTTGGAAGATAATATCATAGCTTCTTTCTTATCATTCCACTCACTAAAAATGCTAATGTTAAACAAATCGTACATGTAGACTACCACCTCACCGTAGCAATGTGATTATTTTGTTATCCATACATCACATATAAAACACATATATATTTATATAAGTAAATAATATTATATTTATAATATTACAATTATTATATTAAAATAATAATACTCTCGTTCCTTCCATATTGATCATTAAAAAATGGAAACATTTTTTATGAATATGTACGACCTACCAACTCCATGTTTAAAATGTAGTTCATTTTTCATAACCATAACTCATGATTGTCATTAAACATATAGTTTTTTTCAACATATGATATAAATTTCATGATTATTATTCTGGATATTTTTCAACAATCTCCACATTAAACATGTTTAATATACTAAGCCTGTTTTGAAACATGATTTTAGTGTCCTCAAAACACCCCTTGTGGATTTAAATCATTATGAATTTAAATATTTCATATAAAAGAAATAATATAAATGAATTAATTATAAGATATTAAACCTATAATAATATCTTATTAAATCCAATATTTTTTAAATGCGTTTTATTTTGGGGTTAAAAGACATAGATGGAGTGTCCATACTTTTGGTAAGGGACATCATCTCATTTTTTAATCATTGAGGCATATGTTAATGTTATGTGCCTAATTTTTTTATATAGTGTATATATTTGAATTATTACTTGTAATATAAATAATAATTCATATATAATGGTATTTTAGGATTCAAATTTACTTATTTAATCCAATGGGGTATGAAATTATAGTTACGAAGTGGTAAATAATTTCAATACTCAATTTATTTTAATCCATATATATAACTTATTGATCTTATCTAATATTATATTATTATTTCATTTAGTTTTTTATAATTATCTTATTTTTTATTTCGACTTTTTTTATACGGAATCATATTTTATACTTATAATCTATACACTGGTTAATACTTGCATCAATGTTATGATCATTACATGGGTCACTCTTATTAAATTTTATTTTTTGGGAAACATGTTATGTTGTACACTTATCATACATGGTGAGGTCTATGTAGTTCCCCTTTTATATTTTATTTTCTAAATCTACTTATATTCATAATATTTAAATATCAATTGATTTCATAATTCCATGAGTCATGCAATTTAAGAGTTAACAATGCTTAAAATGCATTATGATACAATCTACTTTCTTTATGTGATTGTTTATATTTAAGGATATTTATTTGGAAAAAATATGATATTATTTTATTCAGAAACATATATTTAATTCTACATAATTTTTTTAGGATTTATCATTTTATATTACCAGTTTCCTCTCTTTGGAACTTGAAATGACAGAGAAAATGTTTTTTTTAATTCTACTTAATTTCTCTCTTTATTGAAAAATACATTTCCTTCCAAGTCCTTGTTTTCTAAAAATATTTATTATGATTGTTTGAAGTTATTTTTATCTATAACTAGATTTTTTAAAAATATTTTTAATGGAATATTATTATTATTTTTTGAATGGAGAACTTTATAATTTTACTTAATATTTGAAAGGAATCATTATTTTAATGTACTTGGAATGAACATAATTTTAAATTTTCATGACCACTGAATTATTTCAAATTTTTATTTTATTATTGTATTTTAAATTTTAAATTAAAAGTATTCATTACTGTTTTATAATGCTTAACATTTTTAATAAGTGTTTCTAAAATTTAAATAATACTTTCTTCAATAAATATTCCAAGTAATACACCAAAATTATTTTCTCTAAAAGATGACATCATTTGATGTTACTAAAGGTTAAAAATTAATTTTCCATCTAAAGGATCTTCATTTTTATTATAATTGTATTTCTAATCATCAATGTCATCAAATATTAATGTTACTTACACTCCAATATGTATATTTTTTCTACATTCCATCCCAATTCAATATATTTATGGATTATAGGATTTTTATAGAACCTATTTATTTTCTAAAAGTTAATTGAGATATGAATGGCCATTACATATTTTTTTAATTTAAAATTAGAGATCACTAAAATTTTTATTCTTAAAAGGTACTTTTTAATTATTTACGACGAATTGTTGATCCTGGAATGGCTAATATTATGTTTTGGAGCCCATTATACCTCATGGGTGATCCTAATAGTGGTTTTACCTTATGTGTTGTAATATAGCACTTGAAATTCCCAATATATAAAATATGATAGACGTGCCAAACAGAAATCCAATTACTATTGAAATGTTCAGTTTCTTTAGAGGCGATTAGTAGGCAGTTACTAGAGGTTTTCTCTTAGGGATTTAATAGTGTTTCAATCATTTTTAACATGGGATTAGAATGGTCTATGGAGATGATTTTTATAGACACCAATATGTTTTATTTATTATTTATATGGGATTAATGATTCCTTTGATCAATATTTTATCTCATGGATCATGATTATTTATTCTTATGTTTTTTTATTTGGATAAATCATTATTTAATGTTTCATGATTAATTATCTATGTATTGATATATATGATTATTCTTATTTTATGCTCACATATGTTGGTTATGTTATCAAACCCTTATCCTCTTCTTATGCTCACGGGTGACATTAAATTGTTAATTCTTCTATTTACCCATACTAAAAATTTGTGATCACCATTATTCTATTTATATTCCCAATGTTTATAGAGAATAATTGTTAAATTATGTATATCTATAAAGGTTTCTAACACGATGATGTTTTTGGGAGATATTTAAGACTTTATTTGGAATCTAAAAATCTAGGTGTAGTAGGTAAATACTCCCTCAAATTTATGGGTATTTTTTATGTACGATTTTTTATTAATTATCTAAATCTATAATCCAAAAAAGAATTCCATTTGGTATATAATTGATCCAATATTTTATTTTTATGTTTTATTTTTTTATAGTGAACATTGGGTCAACATTATTAGTACCAAATCCTTAAATTTAAGGATCATGTTTTTAGAATCCCAACTACAAGTGTTATTTTAGGTCTATAATAGGTGGAATCATAGAGTGATTATATAAATTTTCATAGTATGATGGTTTTGTGAGAGGTTATCTTAATGTTTATGGATTACGTCATTCATTTTTAGATTAAGGTTGATCATAAGTTCAAATTTATTGGAACATATTTTGAGGTGTTTAATGAGGATATCATAAAGTGATTAATGAACTTTTACGAGATTTATTATTTTTTTGATGTTTTTTTTAAGATTTATTTTAACATGATGTACATCATTAAATTTTGTGTACATTTTTTTGGTAATCAATAAACATTATGTTTTATATGATCTTGTATATTTAAGATATCATGGTAACATTTATTTTATAATATATATAACCATGGTATTGAATGTAGATTTTTTGACCTATTGATTAATGTTACATTAGATAAGGAACAATATATTTTTCTGCATGTAAGATTAAATGTTGGAGAAAAAATTTGAGTTTAAAGACACTCTAATATTGAGGTTATTTGGGATATATTTTTAATTATTTGGGTAATTATTTAGTTTTCACTTTGGTTATTGTAGTGGAGTTTGGGATATTAATGTATTATTTCATCATATATTATTTTATCCATTTTTTATATTATATTACCCTATTATTACTATATTTTTACCAGTTATTATATAAAGGATGATATAATATATTAATTATGATTCTATGGTTATGAGGTTCCTTAAAATTTTATATTAGTCCTTTGGACATGAAATTTTCATCTTGAATATTAATCTTTTTGGTAAAAGCTTGATATTGTGGTAATTGATTAAAGGTTGAAACTAAACATATCAATTAACTATATTAACTTATTTTCTATTTTAATATATTAATAAATTCTTTTTCCCTAGGAAATTAATCAGGAAAAAGAAAATTATATCATAATACATTCATTTCCGATGAAATGATGCTCATTTTCACACATCTTTTATTTATGGTTTTTTGGATATTGTCTTTCTCATGATCATTTGTTTTCATGTGATCAATGATTTTAGTCACTACGAATTATTATTTATGAATTATGATTTTATTCCATGTCAAAAAACTCACTTCCCACCAATGATATCTTATTTTTCACCTTAGTATTATTTATTCTAGAGGAAATTTTATCGCTTATCAAGAGGATGTTTTATTAACACTTTATAAAATGTCGAACTTCAAGAAATTATTTTTAAAAAGATAACCATTCAATATCAAGATATATTAAAATTTTTGAGGTCCCAAATTAATAAAGTAGGGAAAATTTAACACCCTGATATTTTTAAAATTATTGTTATTATAGATAGTGTAAATATATACAACACCCACCTTTTTACAAACCATGAAATAATATAATATTAAAAATAACCATTATAGCCAAGTTATTAAATTGGTGGGTATGAACTATTATAAATAATTTTGGAAATATATATATATATTTCTTAATAAACAAATATTTTTTCATAGATTCATGTTAAATAATAAATCAATTTTTTTGTAATGTTTTTTATCCATTAAATATATATTTTTTTCATAAATGATTTTTTATCTTTTTGTCTGAAAATTCTATAAATAATTTCTAAAAATTTTAGAAATTATTTTTGATAATTTTAAATTCATTTTATAAATAATATTATATAATTTAACTTTTAGTGAATGTTATTTAATTTTCATAAAATATTAATTTTATAGTAAATATTGAAAAATTATGATTTTTTTTGTAAAACTATAATTTATTCCAACCAAATAATAATTTAAAAGTAAAAATATGATTTTAATTTTATTTTAGGTTACATAAGTATTATTTATTAATATTTATTTCAACTAATTACTTTTGTGTCATCTTTATACTAATTTTTACTATATGTTTTTATTGGTTTAAAATCTAATTTTCTCGAAAAATATTTTAATTGGAATAGTAGTTACCCAATTTATTTATTTAAAAATAGACTAATGAGGTATTATTTAAATTAAATATATATATTATATATTAACAAATATTAATTAAATTTCATAAAATTATTATTTCTAGTCATAGAGTTTTAATAAAATTCTCTTATTCTGGAAAAAACATTTCATGAAAACACTCTTTTTGAGTCTCTGGGGTTTTATTTCTAAATTAAAATTATAAGGTTCCATGAATTGAATGTTGAAAAACTTATTCCATATTTTTAATCAGTATGATTTATATTATCTAATAATTTCCACTTAATTTATATTCATAATGAATAAGAATACATTTTTTGCAGTTAAGTTGAAAACATGTTAAATATGGGTTAAACTAAAAGGATAATGGTTACAATGACCAAATTAATTGTATTACATAAAATTTTTATCCTATTTTAAACCATATAAAGTTTAACTATTCATAAAAGGTTATTTTTTTCCTTGATTAATGGGAAAAATATGGGTACTCATTTTTTCTTTTAAAAAATCACAACTCAGTTACTCACCTCACTCCTAAAAGGTCACACCACCCCTCTCCAATTGAATGCTTAAAGTGAATTTTTATAATCCAATATATTCAAAAATAAATTAATTAAATACCTATAAACTACCAATATTTCATGGTTTCGTCATATATCCTTTCTATTCAGTATTTTGGGGCTAACATAAAGAAGTTGTCTGAAGAAAATATAGCATGCTTAGATCATCATTTTTATTTTATTTCTCCTTCTACATCCTTCAAATATTATTCAATTTTGATGATATAATAATAAAATTATCTCCCATATACTGAGATATTATACATTTAATTTTATAACCTCAATACATATTCTCTTCCATAAAATTGGAAATGAAACCGTCATTCCTGTGTACGGTGAACTTCTGCCTTGCGAACCGATATAATTCTATTTCCAATACCTCCTCTAACATATGATCATAATGATTTATTTATTGTATATATAATATATTTTATGAATAATTATACTTATTTAATTAGTATATCATGTAAAAATTCTTAATTTTCATTATGTGGGGGAGATGATAACATTGCTCGGGTTTATGGCAGACTACGCCCCACGAACCGATGGGATTCATTTTTCACTAATGGTTTACACAGAAGGTAATAAAGATACTAGTAATGAATATAAGTGATATATATTAAATAATTGTGATATTAATGTCATAATCATAATATTAGAAATATAATATCTTATTTTCTTTCTTACCTTTTCACTCAATAAATAATGATAACGTCAAAGTGCGTACGTGTGGACTACCGCCTCCCCGAAGCGATTTGATTATTTTTTTCATCACCACATCACATGGATAACATATATAAATGTATTTAATGAAATAATAGGATATTTATGATATTATATTAAATGTTTAAATATAAAATAATACTTACCTTCCTTCTATAATTATCATTGAATAATGGAAATGTTGATCAAGAGAACGTACGTCGTACTATCTCTATGATTATAACATTGTTCATTTTTCATAACCACATTCCATGAGTAGTTTTTAAAATATAATTTATGTATAAAAATGATAAAATTTCATTGATAATTATTTTGGAGAAGATATAACAATGACCACTTTATCCATTTTTAACACAAACAATCCACTTTGAAATAATGAATTGTACGTCCTCAATTCACAATATGTGGATTTAACTATACAATTATTTTATCATTTAATAAAAATTCAATAAAATAAATGGATAATTATTAGTATTTGTAATTTTAATAGTCTATAAATAAATTAAATAATTGATATACTTTTTCTAAATAAGACTTAAAGGACATACATGGAACATATGGACTCAAGGTAATGGTCATCATCTAAGTTTTCATTAATTGAGGGATATTCTAATGTTACACACCTAACTTTTTCTATATAATGTATATATTTACATTTTATGTGTAATAAAATTAACATTTCATAAATTTTAATATTATATGTATCATTTTGAATCATTTCATACATTGGAATTCGACTAGAAAATTACTATGTTGTAATGAATTTTATAACTCAATTTATTTTAATTGGGTTATATTACCAATTCATCATCAATATTGATATTATAGAATCATTTTTGTAATGAATTGTTATTATATTATTATCTATTTTATCTTTTTTATTTGAGTTTCTATTTGATACATATAATCAATTCATTTATTAATTCTCACTTCAATGTTATTATTGTTGTTAGGGATTGTGATCTCCAATTATCCACATTGGGACATATGTAATTTGATACAGCGATCTTAACTTAAGAGGTGCATATATTGTACATATGATATTTTATTCCATGAAACTTACTTTTTTATTGATATTTAATATTAAAATGATGTTACTATTTCATTAATCATATAAGTAGGGAGTTAATAAAGATGAAAAGTTATTGTGACACAATCTATTTTCTTTTATAGATTGTTTAGGTTTAAGGGTATTTCGTAACAAATGATATCATATAATTTTCCTAAACCACATATTTTTTATTATACTCAATTTATTCATTATAGTTTCATATAATATTACCATTTATGTCTCTTGGGAATTGAAAATTATTACTCAAATCCAACTTCAATTTTGTCTTTGTACAAAAATATTTATTCTTTAAAATCAATGTTTTCTGAAAAAAATTTAAAAAAAAATCACTCCAAATTTGATAATTAATATTTACCCATTATTTAATTTTTTAAAAAAAATTAAAATGAATCTTCGCATTATTTTCCAAATGAGCCATGTTTTACATTTACTGAATGGTTGAAAGGAATCGTTTTTTAACATAGTTGGTTTAAACTGAATATAATGTCATCCTGAACACAATTTTTTTTTGGAGATTTAAATTTATGTTTAAAATGTTAGTTAAAAAAAGGTTTTATTTAATTTTTTATATTTTTTAATAGTTTTAATAAGTGTTTCGAAAAATGAATTTAAATTTCTCTCATGAAATTTTCAGAGTGATATTTCACAATAATTTATCTTCTATGATGACATCATTTTATGTTACATTAATTACCAATTTTATTCGCCTCAATATATTTTAAAATTATATTTTAATGGTATATATATTTATCAACATCAATAATAATTCGTGTTAAATATAATTTAATGGGGAAATTTTGTACTAACACCATACTTATTCATTCATTGGATGGATTATAAGATTTTCTTGGAACTTTTTCTGTTCGATCAATTAATCAAGAAATAATATAACATTGATTAATTTTATGACTTAGAAGTGAAGGTTTCAAAACTATTTAATCATGAAGGGAACATGGAAAATTATTTTTGATGAATGGGTTATCCCGATACAACATATTTGAATGGGAATTCTCTGTTATAGATTATGGGTGATATCGATATACATTATATGATGGATGAACCAATATAGTGGTAGGTGATCCCAAAAAATATTATTTGATGGGTGCACAAATATAGCAATCCAATGCATTGTATACTATTCCATGAATTTTGAGGTAATAATGAGGGAGATACTGGATTGTTTTCTCTTATAGATTTAACTAGAATCTTGATATTTATAATAAGATATTAAAATTGGTTATAAAATAATTTCAAAAAATTCTAATAAGTTTTATTTATGGTTTTTATAAATTTTTTTAGTCCTTTTATAAATATTGAATCTATGTCGCTCATTATTATTAATTTATATTACTCTTTCCACTAATAAATCATTTTTCTAGGTTTCATGATTGACGATACATGTATTTATGTGTATTAATATTCTTATGTAATTTTCATGAACATTTACTGCATCATCATACCATTGTTCTATTCATATAATCATTGATGACGTTAAATTATTAATCCTTATGTTAACCATTACTGGGAATTTAAGAACCTTATAGTGTTTTCACATACCTAGATTATGAATAATGATTATAAATTTATTTTTATTTAGAAAGGTTTCTATTGTTATATTTATTGTGGGATATGATTTAGAATTATTATGGAATATGGAAATATAGATATTGTGGAAACAATAATACCTTCATTTCATGGGTATTAGTAATGAAATTATTTTTTATAATTCTATAAATATCTAAACATAATGTGATATAATGTATTTATCTAAAAACACATTTTATGTTGATGTATTAATTTTTTTATGGAGAAATTTGGGTTACCTTCATCAATACCGATGCTAGAAACGTAAATATCACGTTTTTGCACGGGATCTGGGATTTTGGGTTCATGGATATTATAGTTGGTATCAGATCAAGGTTTATAAAACATTTTATATTTTGATATTTCTATGGGATATTATATTAAGGATTACGAATTCCATCATAGTTTTATGTGATTAAGGTTTATCAAATGTCTATATTTTAAGACACTCATTTTTTTAGTGATTGGATATTAATGTTATTCGTGACATTTTATGGGATGATTTATTGGGTTGATTTATAGAAAAATATTTGTTTAAAAATTTAGTATGACTTTTATTTTGTGAAAAAAAATAATTAGTTGATATATTTTAGGTTTTATGTGATCGTGTATATTGGAATAATTATGGTAAGAAAATATTATTATATAGATAACCATGGGATTAAAAATTGATTTAGTGGCTATGTTATTGATGTTATTTTAGAATAAGATAAAAATATATTCAATTATATAAGCTGACTGTTATGAGATAAAATTTACTTTTAATACAATTTTTAATATTGAGGTTTTTTGGGATATATGATTAATTGTTTATAGAATTATTTATTCTGATATTTTGGAACTACAATTGAATTTTAGAATCTAATATATTATTTTACCCCATAAGGGTTTATTCATTTTGGGAATAATAATACAATGTGCTATCAATTTGGGATTTGGTTAATTTACAAAGACATAATTAATTTATTGATAATACCTTTTATGATTACATGGTCTACTAAAAGATGATTTTAGTGCTTCAAAAATGAAAATATCATCTTGATTACACTTCGTTTTGGATAAAAGATGATATTGGTATAGAAATTGACTAAAATTGGAAATTAAGCATATGATGTATATATGTTTCCTTATTTTATTATCCAATATGATAAATAATTCCTCAACCTTTGTAAACTAATCTTCAAATTGAAAATCTTATCCTGTTATGTTTATTTTTTATGAAACGGTGATCAATTACACATTTCATTGGTTTATGTTTTTTTGGATGTTGATATTCTCATGATAATTCATTTTATTTTGATCAATGATATCTATCACTATACATCATTAATTGGGAATTAAAATTTTATTAAATACTAAAATATTGACTTACTATCAATGTTTTTCTATTTGTAAGAAATGTATGTATTATTCTAGATGAACATCATACTTCCTTTTGTCTCTTATCAAGAGGTAAATTTAGTAACCCTTTTTCTAAGGTGAAACATAAATAGAGTTATTTAAAAATATCCTACCTTTAATTAATAAAATATTGTTAAAATTTAAATGTAGTAATTTATAAAGGTTGTATAATTTAACACCCTAATAGTTTTAAAAATGATGCTATGCATGATAACATACTGGACAGGAAACACCGAGTTAAAATAAACCATGAAACAATATTATTTTAAATATGAATGTTGTATCCTTGATGCTAAATTGATCTGTATGAATAGTATTACATAGTTTATGAAATATATATAGTTATTCCATAATTAAAATAAAAATATTTAAAATTATTAGTAATTAATTAATTATTATTTATAAATGTTGGTTTATTCATCAAAAAATATATTTTCATCAATAATGTTTGTTATTGGTTTTTGTGATAAAATATATAATTAGTTTTTATAAAATTTATAAAATTTACTAGATAAAATTTGATTCCTTTATTAAATTTTCATATTGAAATTAACTTATTGAGAAATTTTGGGATTTTTTGGACAATATTGATTTTTCAGTGAATATATCAAAATACTAATTTCTATAATACTGTTTTTTCATTCCAAAAAATTACATAATTTTAATGTAAATTTTTTTTTAATTTTTATTAATGTAACATAACTATTATTTAATTTATTTTCATCCAATTAATTACCATTTAATCAACTTTATTCTAGATTTTAGTTCATGTTTTTTGGTCATAAAAATATATTTTTCTGATGACTATTTTAAACAGCATAGTGTTTCTCCATTTTCATTAATTAAAAGCCATCTCATGACAAATTAATTAACATTTATTTATTGATTTTAATTCAATCATTATTAATTGTAATTCATACAATGTTTATTATTACATCTAGAGTAAATATAAAATCAATTTATCCTTGAAAAATACATTTCTTGGAAAACCACTTTTTTATCACATTTGTGTGTTTTATTTGTAAATAAAATATAAAAATTTCTATAAATTTTTAATTTTAAATTGGATAATATATTTTGAAAAAAAAATATATTATATTATATAATAATTTAAAATTAATTTTTGGTCATAATTCATAGTCAAAACTATATAAATCGTTTATTTAGATTTTGGTGAAAACGGGTTTACTGAGGGTTAAAATAAAAAAATAATGGATAAAATAACATAAATATTTATAACAAATATATTCCATGGCCATATTTATACCTTATAATGTTTAATTATTGATAATTTTCCTTTTTTTATCCCTCTTATTGTTAAAAACACAGTTACACATTTTTCTTTTCAAAAATTATAAGTGTACCACTCACCCCAATTATAAAAGGCCAACCCCTCTACTCTTCAAACATTCAAATCCAACTGGATAATTAAAGGCCAAAAAAAATAACATACTTAATTTCCACTTAGTGACATGTATTCCTTATTTTTTCATAAATCCACCATACAAAGTCTTATGATTCTAACCTAATGAAGTTGATTGAAGAAGAGGTATCAAGCTTAAACACATATTCATATATCATTTCTTCTTCCACCTCAGTAAACTTTTCTGAAGTTATAATTATATAATAACACCCTTATAGATCATATATTAAAATTTTACTATGTTAATTTAATAACCTCAATCTATAACCACGTCAATCAAATGGGAAACAAGACAATGATTAGGGTGCATGGTGGAATACTACCTCTTAAACCATTGTAATTATTTTTCCATGACCTCCTCTAAAAGATTGCTATAATGATGAATTTATCGAATATATATGATATAAAAAACATAAAAAAATTAATTAATATTTCAATAATTCCATCTTACTTTCAAATTTTTGGGGGATAAGATAATATTAATCATGTGTATAGAGAACTATCACCTCATAAAGCGAAGTGATTCGTTTTGACAAACGCTTTACTGGGAAGGTAATGACGATAGTTCTGATGAATATATGAGATATATATGAAATAATTGTGATATTAATTACATATATAACAATAATAAAAGATAATATATCACTTTATTTCATACCTTTCCAATGACTAAAAAATGATAATGTCAATCATGCGTACATGTAGATTTTCACCTCCATAAAGGGCTATGATTATTTTATCATCAAAAAATTAATACATGTGATATATATATATATATATATATTTAAATAAATAATATTATATATATATAACTAATATAATTATGTAAAGTTAATATAATGCGTACCTTTTTTCCATAATGATCATTGAAAAATTGAAAAGTTTCTCATACATACTTATGACCAACCGTTTCCATGATTGTAACATAGTTCATATTCATAACAATATTATATTATTTATTTTAAAAACATAATTTATAAGAAAATATGATAAATATTAAACTATTATTATTCTATAAGATATGTGATAATTACCATTATAACCATGGTCAACAGAAAGAATCAATTTTGAAACAATGTACTGAATGTCTTCAAAACACCCGATCTAGATTTAACTAATTTTTTATATTAATAAGTCATAGAAAGTAAATTATTTATGTATAAGTAATTAAAATATAAATTTTTTCTGAATAAATAAAATAATATATATAATCTTATTATATAGGAGTTAATGAGACATCTAGAATCGAGGTAAGGGTCTTCGTATCGATTTTCCATCATGGAGGCATATTATATTATTATACACCTAAATTATTTTACATATTTAATATACAAATGTTTTATGTTTAATATAAAAAATAATTTATAAATAATGTTATTTCTTGTTTTAATTAGAAATATTTCATCCATGGATATTTGACTTGAATGTTACCATGGAGAAAATAATCTCATAACTAAATTTATTTTCAATGGGTTATATTAATTATTTATATTTATTTATATTCTAATATTATTTTTTTAAAAGATTATTATTATTCTTTTTAACACATTTTATTGGATATACATTTCACAAACATAATGGGTTTATTGATTAATTCTCACTTCAATATTATGATCATTATAAGGGTTTCTCATATCAAATTTTCCACTTTAGGTCATATGTTATGTTATATGCATATCTTCTATTATGAGATATATTTAATTACCATTTTTTTATTTTACATCTTGAATATCCTCATTTTCATGATATTTAATGTTTAAAGTGATTTCATTATTTTTTTAGGCTTATGATTGAGGAGTAACCAAAGTAGTAATGGGTTTATGATGCAATATTATTTCCTTTTATGACTCTGTATATTGATGGTTTTTTAGAGGAAATAATATGATATTTTTTTCATTAATGATATATAATTTTTTCTTTGTTATTTATTGATGATTTTATCAAGGTATAGAACCAATTTCCAATATTTGTAAATAAAAATAATTAAGAATTGTTTTAAAGAAAACCAAATTTCAATTCTCTCTTCAAACGAATATTATTTTTCTTCGAAATCCATTATTCTAAAGATATTTTTATTTTTCAAAATAATTGTTTAAATTCATTTTTATGAATAAATATAGTATTAAAAATTTTATGAAATGAATCTCCCTATTATTTGTTTAATGATTTTTTTTGAATTTTACTAAAAATGTGAATGGAATTATTTATATAATGTACTATTCATGAACTAAATTTTTGACCATAGTGGCTATTCAATGATGTAAAACATCCTTTTTATGGTTGAATGGTTATTCAAAGTGAAAATATTTTCTTTAATGTATTATAATGTTTAGTATTTTCTATAATTGTTTTCTAAATGGAATGGATATTTTCCTTGAGAAATCTTCCAAGTGATATTTTAAAATATTTTTCCATCTAAGATGGCATCATATGATGTTACACAGTCTAAAAAGATTATTTTCATAAAAAATATTTTTAATTATATTTTAATGGTATTTCTGTTCATAAAAATCAACCACCATTAATTTTACTTACACTCCACAAGGGATATTTTGTACAGAAAACATACTTATTTTTTATTTTGATAGATTATGATATTGTTATTGAACTCGTTTCTTTCCTATAGGTTAATTGGCCTATTAAAGAACAATGATGAATTTTTTTATTGAATATTGATGTTTTCTAAATTTATTATTCATGAATAGAATGTGTAAATAATTTATGATGAATGGATGATCATGATAAATCTTATATAAAGGGTTGATCCCTTTTATAGATCATCGGTGTTCCCAATATAGAGATTATGATAGGTTTTCATATATCACATTGGGGGATCCTGATATATATCCTATGATTAGTGGTCCTAAATAGGGGACCATTTCATTTTCTAATTTTCTCTTTTAGAAGTGCAAAATGGAGGTAATTAA
This sequence comes from Viscum album, assembly GCA_963277665.1. Taxonomy (NCBI): domain Eukaryota; kingdom Viridiplantae; phylum Streptophyta; class Magnoliopsida; order Santalales; family Viscaceae; genus Viscum; species Viscum album. Next base: position 1,527,772,631 of record OY728131.1, on the reverse strand, counting down.
TGGGGGGATTCCCTAACCAATTAAATAGGGATGCAGGTATTTCTAACAAGGGTTAAAAATGGGTTTTAAAGATGAATTTTTAAGATACCAATACTTTTTCTTAATTTTATCTATGGGTTTTAATGAATCCATTATAATGCCCCAACCCTAAAATCTTGGATCTAGTATATTATTACATATCATTAGCATGATTACAAGGAATCAAGTCCCGAAGGACTGATTAGATTAGCAGTGTTGAAAAATAGACTACATACATTTATGATTCATTAACATTTATTACATATAAGAAATCATAAATAGTTCTTTGATTAAACCATTATTCCCTTATATTAACCCTACATATCAATCATAACACACTTCTTGGAATCCTGGGAAAAAAACATAAGAAAGGGGTGAGCTAAGATGCTTAGTAAGGGTAAATAATTTAGCAATAGCTATAAAATTTTATGGGAAGATGTGTAATAATAAAACAGTCTTTTAAACATAACATTGAACATAATATGGTAAAAATAAATCAAAAATTACCATATAAATATGCACATGGATATTCTACGAGTTGAATAATCGCATGTTATAACTAATGTTATAACAAGGGAATGCACAATGCCAGACATCATTACAACATAGTCAAGGCCCCATGCCATGACTAAAAATAAAATATGTTTCTAGGCCTTGTTCCAAGACACTAATTTGTCTCAGGAGACATACTGATGCATCGAAGGGCTATAGTAGGCCCCGCCCGTTACTTACTATGTCTAATGCATTCCTCATATGAAAATATTGAAACATAACATAAACATTCACATTAAAACTAAAATACAAAATTATAATGTCTAAGATTTTCTGTGTATTATTTTTAAATATTGTATGTAATTATTATGATACCATGTGCAGAGACGACACATCATTCCGAGGCCTGATGAGCCCGGAATTGTGGTTTGAACTTTTTTTAAGATAACTAAGTTGGTGGGTGTGTGAGGTTGTGGAAGTTTACTAATGGATTCCTGGAATAAATATCTGAGGGAACTGTTGCGTTCGAGATGATTACATTACCTATGAACATCCCTAACCATGACCGATGCTAGTCAAGGAAAAAAGGTTGATTTTTGGATGTTTCCAGTAAAATCAAATAAAATAAAATATTTCTAAAGGTTTATTTTAATTTATTTTATTTAGAAACATCCGCTGCACCATAATGATGGGGCAACTATTTCGATAATTAATATTTCACCACAATGACATAGAAACAACAATGCTCACTCATTAATTCCACAATGCAATTGGACATAGAAATGTGTTTCCTCCTTTTAATGGGTTAATCCAACGTAGGTCATTGGTAGAAGACTGAGATAAACTGTTGTGAATTCTTGGAACTTTTGGCAGAACTCTCAACGGTGAATGATTGTGAATCAAAATTACCAATCTCTACGCCGACAGAGTTGAAGGATCTCGACGATGACAATAGTACATTCCCTTAATTAGTGATCGATCCTTTCTCAAGGTAGGGGTTTGTTAATTCTATTATAACATTCATCGTTTTTTAAATAAAATGAAGAACGTGGATCAGCCCATAAAGAGGTTGACCAGCGGATCGTGCTTTCTTGCAGGAGGGTTTTTATTGGGTTGTTTTTGTGGATTAATCCCCAATGTTGAAATCCATGTTTCAATTTTCTCTATTTAATTCTTCTAATGAGAGTGGATTAATTCCGTGACGAATGACAGCGGAGGTTCGTTCCACTTTGATTTTGTGATTTGGATTTATTCCCCCTCATTTTACCCCACTTTCTTCCCATTCTTCATGGAGAAATGAAAAATGGATCATTCTACATCCGTTATGCCACAAAACAATAGCAACATTGTGGTCTGAAATCTTGACGACCTAGAGGAGGTGTGACAAAAAAGGCGGAAAATGAATCGGCTAAGATCCAGAGAGACCGTTCTTCTAGTGTTCTTCACACGGGTGGATCGATATCTATATTTGGGACTGATCAGAGGGATGAAAACAAAGGTGATAACTTCTGGACATCGGGGAAACTTTAATCATTAGGTTTCATGGAAAATGGATGGTTGTATCAAGGATCAGAGCTCCACCCAAGGCTCAATGGAAGAGTTTCGTGATTTTGGAAATTTCTATAACACGTGACGTTTATCCCGAAGAACACGGTGTGTTGGTCCGGCTATGTGGCAGCTAGGGTTCTGCGGTGCGTGAAGCGATGACATAACATGTTCTCCAAATAAACTGACATGTGGGTACCTACATGAGACTCAGCATGTATCTAAGGGATACATGGACACAGTGTGTGTACATGGCTGAGTACTCCAGTACACGGCCAGACTAGGCTGACTACAAGGGTTACCCCGTGTACGTGATACACAAGTTGTGATAGACGGGTTGAAGTTATGTATGGGAACATGGCCAGAGTAAACGGAGTCCTCCCTAAAGAGTGGAACATAGTGTGTCACTCTCTTAAATTCCATGTATACCTTCTTTTACATGACCATTCTTATGAAAGGAGTCGTTGTACATGAGCAGTACCCAGGGTCATAAGATACAACATGTGACACTTCTACACACCATGTAATTTTCAGTACGTGACTTGATCTTATTTTCCAACGTATCTTGGACATGTTTCATTTAGGTTAGTTTCCCTTTTTCACATTCCCATGAAGTTCGGGTATCATTTACATTTTCAGGATTATGATCCCTTCAGTATGACTTTCCGAGATAGAGTCAGTTATCCCCCCAAGAGGCCTAGAGCAAGATCCTTTATCAATTCATGACACTAGGTAAGGTCAGGTATCGACGTGACAATACCCAAAGGGCACTGATCCTCTACTTAGCAGGTGAATCCGGATGATTCATGGTATCCTTCATGGCCTTGGAATTGATCCTCATCTGTCTATCATGATCTTTCCCCACGTAGAAGTGTGTTCTCTTGGAATGAGTGTTTCAATATCTTGTGATTTACCTAAAGGATGGTACTTCTCGAACGGACTTCCTCAGAGCTATCAGACACTTGGAGTGAGTCCTCCCAGACGAGTGCTTCATGGAATCTTCAAACAGAATCCCTAAAGGGGGAATTCGGTTGTGTGACATGTCTCTAGACCACGGGTTTGGGGTTTTATTATATCTAGATTGTGTTCACCTATTAAATGTTTTGTAGAAATATACTCTGTAGAGATGAATATACCTTTTATTTGTCTGTTACTTCATGGTTTTATAGTTCCTCTAAAGAGAATTGGTATACTCACCCATGCACCGACTTTTCCCACAAGTATTGTGTCTTCTGAAGACGTGAATCCTTTTGATAGAGTACAGGGAAGACCAGGATAGTAAAAAGCCTTCTGTGTTCCTTATAGGCCTAGGAATTCGTACAGCTAAGAGCAGCAGTCCTAATACCTTTTTTTGTTTACAGGATGAAAATTATAGTTTTCAGACACTTGTTTTTCTCATTTTGGTGGGCTTGTATTCTTAACCAGTTTACATCCAGTACCTTACTTATGTTGTACACTGTTGGTTGGTTTAGTTGTATGCATTCATTTTTTTCCATAGTTGTTTTTACATTTCAGCATTTGTGGGCCTGGATAAGTGTCCATGTGTACAAGTACATAGTTAATGCCTCTCATGTTAGTAATATGCCTATTGGGTGCTAGTCACCATCCCCTGGCCTATTAGGGGTGGGTATTGGGAGTCGCATTGCGGGGCCCATCGGGATAGGTTGTGATAGAGTTGTATCAAAGGCGGTCAATTCTACCTTAGAACCAATAGTCTATGATATTGGTCTGGTAGAAGAGTGTTATGTGTTTTGAGCATGGAATTCAAGCCAAAGACTCAAGTGTTGGTGCAGTTAGCCAACATATTCATACACCAGGACTCTGATAACCTACTTTTTTAATCGATATATGAAAACTATAGTTTCAAGGAAATAAGAGATTGGTACATGCATCATATAGGAATGGTTTGTGTTTTCCATGTCCATTCTTTCAGCTATCCATATATACTCTTTGACCATGATACATCTTGAACCTTATAGGATGCCTTTGTGATGCATACCTTCTAGGATTATGCAGCACGATCACGAGGATGGTCCCCTCAGTGATGAGGCTTCGATACAGGTACCAGTTCCCCAGGCGTTTCCTCTAGGTGGTGAACCTACTATACTACCACCAGGGGAGCAACAAGTGTTTCCTGTAGTACTAACTGATGTGACGAATAGGCGGAGCGTGATCCATGAGTTCCAGAGATAGAGACCCCATAGGTTTTGAGGCGAGCCTAACCCTTAGGTGGATAAAGCCTTGTTTGAGGTGATGACCATAGTTTTTCATCTCATGAGGACATCGACAGACCAGATGGTGATCCTATGAGCGAGTCTTTTTCAGGGTTTAGTGGGACGATGGTGTAGTCTGACCACATAGACTCACGATGAGGAGACTCTTTTGTGGATAGAGTTTGAGCGAAGATTTTTGGAGGAGTTATCACCAGTTACGCTGAGAGTAGTTCATATCCAGGAGCTTCATTACCTCTAGCAGGGCAGTTTGATGGTGGAAGACTATTCATCAAGGTTTTCCAACCTCACTAGGTACTCGATGGATATGGTAAGGTATTAGAACATCAGAGCTCTGACCATCGAGTGAGGTCTATAATGGGACATACGAGCTACTTTCATGCATCTTTTCATTCTAACTTATGATGGAGTTCTCGAGTGGGCCTTGGTAATCGAGAGATTCTAAACGGAGCCAAGAGTGTCGAACATATTATGCATCAGGCAGGCAGGTGCAGAGACCTCGGTAGCAGGGAGCTAATGTTTGGCACAGTGATCAGGACGTCAGAGATGTCATAGGATGACGCAAGATAGGGGTTTGGCAGTCCACGACTCTCAGGCTAGATTCAGCCAGCCTAAGGAGAGGCGATTCTACTCACGCAACGGTAGGGGACATCTCGCTAGAGATTGTCCGACCTATCGAGCTACTCATAGGGAGATGGTGGATGGACCACTGAGGCAGAGGCAGAGAGTGGAGTAGACAGACCCATCAGGTGGTAGACGTGTCAGAGGCGTAGGGAGAGATGCAGGTGGTGGCAGACGCATCGATCTACTTCCACTACAACCCCCAAGAGGTCCATACCAGAATTAGGGAGATGAATATAGGGGCGTGGACTGCTACAAGCAGTCATGGCGTATGACCCATAGACTCCAGGGATGATCTGAGTTATGATCTATATCTTCTCTAACTTAGGGGGAGTACCTATAGTCACATGTTTCATTCCTTCATTCATCACCACATGTCTTGTGTGAAACCATGAGAATCTGGTAGAGTCATTGACTCAATCCTTACACTTGTAAACAACTACGAGAGGATTCTTGATGATCACGCATCTTTCTAGATAGTGTGATCTTACCGTTTGAGGGGAGAGTTTTCGTTGGAACATCATGGTGGTAGCATCGAGGACTTTTGACATCATTCTAAGTATGGATTGGTCATCCTCAGTCCATGAATATATTGACTGCTTTAGGTGAAGAGTGTGGTGTTTCCACAATGATGGAATTAGGTTTTACATTTTTTATGAATGGGAGACTCAGGCAGCACAGAATGGGCTCATTCATAGGAGGGTACATCTGATCACTCATGAGTTGGCTAGCCCTACCCTCTGAGCAGTAGATATTGTGATCCTCCAATTCCCAGCAGTAGCAGAAGAGTACGAGGACGTCTTTCCCGAAGATGTTCTGGGACTACCTCCCCATAGGGAAATTGGCTTCTGCATCGACATGCACCCCAAGACTACACAAATTTCGTCATCAACATATTGGATTCTTTCCATAGAGCTTCGCGTGCTGAGAGTGAAGTTAGAGGATTTTCATATCAAGGGATTCATGAGACCCAGTGTTTCACCCTAGGTGGACCCAGTTTTGTTTGCCAAGATGGAATATGGGTGTTTGTGGATGTACATGGATTGCCGTCACCTAAACTAGGTGACAGTGAAGAAAAAGTATCCACCACTGATGATCGAAGACATCTTCGACCAACTAAGAGGGGCACAATGGTTTTTGAAGGTTGACCTTCGATTAGGATACCATCATTTACAATTATGTGATAAGGATATACCGAAGATGACTTTTATATTAAAATATGGTCTCTATGGGTACTTAGTGATGCATTTTGGCATGAAGAACACCCTAGTAGTGTTCATGGGAGTTATGAATCGGATCTTCTAGCCATACATGAAATGGTTCATAGTAGTCTTCATCAAATACATCCTTGTATACTCAAAATCAGAGGAGGAGCACGTGAGAGACCGGCAGATAGTTCATGACGTACTCTGAGAGCACCAACATTATTGGAAGCTCTCTATGTTCCTAGATTCAAGAGGACCAATTTTTGGAACATGTCATTTCAGAAGATGGAGTAGGTTTGGACCCATCCAAGGTGGGGGAAGTGTTATCATGGGAGCATCCTCAGAGCATGATGGAGGTACGGAGCTTCCTTGGGTTTGTAGGATATTACCAGAGATTCATTCATGATTTCTACCGAATATCATCACCGATGACATCCTTCACCAGAACGGTGAAACCCATCATGTGGAAGGAGATGTGCTAGCAGGATTTAGAGCAGTTGAGGTATAATTTGACGAGCACCCCAATTTTGAGATTACCGGCGGAGGTTGTCGAGTATGTAGTTCTCTACGATGCATCGGGGACCATGCTTGGCTGTGTAATGATACAGAGACATGCAGTGATTGCTTATGGTCTGTGTTAGCTTAGTCCACATGATAAGAACAATGGGACCCATGATCATGAGTTGGCTGTGGTAGTCTTCACATTAAATATGTTGCGGCACTACCTTATGGGTGATAGAATCATCGTCTACTCTGACCAAAAGAGCCACAAGTACATCTTCTCGCAGAAAGATATGATTCTGAGATATAGGCATTGGTTAGAGTTCCTCTAGGACTTTGATTTCAAGATCATATATACTAATGGGAAGGGAAAGAAGGTGACAGATTCTCTTAGCAGAAGGTCAATCTCGCAGCTATTGAGTGAGGTGATAGATCAGATACCCACATTGTAGTTATACATTGTGGACAGATAAAAGAATCTTACCATCAGTCGATGGATGTCACCCCACCCCTCTTATGGAAATTTTTTTCATAGCTTGCGGATGTCGACCCTAAGGCTTTAAGTCCTCAGTTATCCACATGACATGCTCATAATGGATATTACCAAGGATGGGAGCACATACTTATTTTCAGAGGAGGAAATGGTGTACCAGTAGTGTCGCAAGAGGAGTTCCTGAGGGAGTTTCATACATCCCCCTTGGAAGTACATACTGGAGTGGTGAAGATGTACTAGGATCTCTGATGACAGTTCTGGTGGTCATGCATGAAGAAGGCAGTAGTAGGGTTCGTTTCTCGAAGCCTTACATACCTGCAGGTTAAGGCTGAGCACTAGGATCCATTGAGATTAGCTTACCCCTAGTAGTTCCAGAGTGGATGTCGGATGTAATATAATGGACTTCATGACAGGCTTACAATGAACATCCAAGGGGCATGATTCCATATGGGTGATCGTTGACCGACTAACCAAGACGGCCCACTTCCTAGCTATCAGCGAGTAGAGTTAAATAGATGGATTGGGATGCCTCTACGTGTAAGAGATAGTTCATCTTCATTTCATCCCATCGAGAATAGTCTCGTTTCGGGACACTATCTTCACATCCCAGTTGGGGAAGGGCTTGCGTGAGGCTTTGGGACTCAGCGACGCTTGAGAATGGCGTTCCATCCCCAGACCAATGGTCAGACGGAGAGGACTATTCAGGTTCTGGAGAATATGTTGTGGGCCAGTATCTTGGACATTGGTCATAGTTGGGAGGACTACCTTCCACTAATGGATTTTTCATAAAATAATAGCTACCACTACACCCTTGGTATGGTACCATTCAAGGATTTATATGTTAGAACCTTCCAGTCACCACTTTGCTGAACCAACCCCAGAGAGTCAGCACTCATGGGTCCAGAGTTGGTACGAGCTACCATCGAGAAGGTGAAGATCATCCAGGAGTGGAGGAAGGCTGCACAGAGCCAGAAAATTTCTTATGCTGATAGAATACATAGACATATATAGTTCTATGTAAGGGACCATGTCTTCCTTTGGGTCTCACCTCAGAGAGGGTTACCCAGATTATTCCGATGAGGCAAGCTATCTCTGAGGATCATCAGACCATTCTAGATATTGTGCAGTGTTGGAGAGGTGGTGTACCACCTAGATCTTCCGCCATAGTTGCATCGGGTACATGATGTCATCCATGGGTTACAGCTGAGGATGTGCATGAATTACCCATCACACATCATCGATTCCAGCGTGCTGGACATCGAGGATAGAGAAACCATTGCAGATTACCCATTGGAAATCGAGGATCGTCATTAATGGATCCTCTGTGTGTGATCAATTCCCTTGGTGTGCATCCGGTAGAAACACGAGAATCTTTAGGAGAGCACATGGGAGCGGGTGGATCATATCCCTGCCCTATACCCACATATTTTTGAGTAGCATTTGTTTGGGATTTTCAGGTACGCAAAGCCCCAAAGTGGGAGAAATGTAGTGTCTCAGAATTTCCATGTATTATTTTTAAATATTATATGGAATTATTACGAGACCAAGTGCAGAGACAACAAGTCATTATGAGGCCCAATGAGCCTAGATTGGTGGTTTGAACTTTTTTAATCTATGTAAGTTGGTGAGTGTGTGTGGTTGTGGTAGTTTACAAATCAATTCCCAGAATAAAAATGCAAGGGCACCGTTGCTTTCAAAACCATGACTTTACCTATGAACAGGCATAACCTTGACCAGTGCAAGTAGAGGGAAATAGTTAATTTTCAGACATTTTTTGTTAAATCAAATAAAATAAAATAATTCAAATGGTATATTTTATTTGGAATCATCTACTAGAGCATAATTATGGGGTAGCTATTTCAATCATTAATACTATGCCATAATGAATCAGAAATAGAAACGTGGACTCACTATGGCCACAGAACAACAGGACACATAATCGTGTTTCCTCCTTTTAATGGGATAATATAATTTTGGTCATTGGAAGAAGATTGAGAGAAACTCTGGTGAATTCATGGATCTTTGGAGGGAAATATCGATGAAAATTGACTATGAATCAAAAGTGTGAATTGTTACACCAATAGATTTAAAGGATCTCAATGGCGATGATAGCATGATCCCTTCGTCAGCGATCGATCCATCCTTGAGTTAGGGGTTTGTTATTTTGATTCTTCCATTCCCCATTTTTGAAATTAAACAACGAACACCGATCAACCCACAAACAGGATGACCTGTGGATCGTGCGTTCTTGCGGGAGGGTTTTTATTGGGTTGTTTTTGGGGATTAATCCATGATGTTGAAATCCTTGTTTCTATTTTCTATACTTAATCCTTATAATGGGAGTGGATCAACACCGTGACGAACAACAACGGAGGTTCGTTCGTATTTTCTTTTGTGATTTGAATGTCATCCCCCTCTTTTTACCCTGTATTCTTCTCGTTGTTCATGGAGCGATGAACAATGAATCATTGAGAATCTGTTCTGCAGAGAAACAATCCCAATTTGGAGGTCTGACATCATGACGACCTAGCAGATGTTTGACGGAAATGGCGGATGACGAATCGGTGCGGATCATGAGATACCATTCTTCGAGTGTTCTTCACGTGGGTGGATCGATACGCATTTTCAGGACTTATCGGAGGTGTAAAAACAATGGAGACGACTTCAGGACATCGGGGAGACCGTAACCATCAAGTTGCTTAGAAAATGTATGGTTGGATCAATGATGAGAGCTTCACCCAAAGCACGATGGTGGAGGTTCGTGATTCTAGAAATTTCTATAACACACAACGTGTATCTTGAAGAACATAGCATGTAGGTATGGCTAAGTGGCAGCTAGGGTTCCGTGGTGTGTGAAGTGATTACCCGACATGTTCTTTAAAGAACAAATCATGTGGGTCCTTACATGGGACTCAGCGTGTATCCAAGGTATACATAAGCACGGGGTGGAATACACATTTGTGGGCTCTACTACATGACCAGACCAGGCTTATTGCATGGGTTACACTGGGTACATGATACACAAGTTGTGACACACGGGTTAAAGACATGTACTAGAATATGTAAAGCATACACATAGTCCTCCCCGAATAGAGTAACATGGAATGTCACTCCCTTACTTGTCGTGTATACCTTCTTCTACATGAAAACCTTACTACACAGGCTATTGTACACGAGCAGTACATGGGGTTAGAAGACACGGCGTGTGACACTTCTACATGTCATGTACTTTTCAGTACATGTCTTGATCTTCTTTTCCACTGTATCTTGGAAATGTTTTGTTTGGGTTAGTTCCACTTTTTATAATTCCCCTGAAGCTCAAGCATCATTTCCCTTTTTAGCAAAGTGATACCTTCAGTAGGAAATTATGGGATAGAGTAAGGTATCCCTCCTAGAGGCCCATAGTGAGATCCTCTATCCATAATTGACCCTAGGTAGAGCCTGGAATCTATGCGACTATCCCTACAGGGCACTGATCCTCTACTTAGCAAGTGAATCCAGATGATTCGTGGTACATGCCATGGCCTTGGTAGTGATCCCTATATGTGTATTGTGATATTTCCCAACCTAGGAGTGTGTTCTCTCAGAATGAGTTTATCTATCTCTCATGACTTTTTCCAATAGACAGTACTTCCTGGACAGATTTTATATATGCTATCTGACTCATGGAGTGACTCCTCCCGGACAAGTGCTTCATGGAATATTCATACTAAATCCCAAGCGGGGAAATGCGGTTGTGTGACTTGTCTCTAGACCATGAGTCTGGGTTTTGAGTATATCTAAATTGTGTTCACTTATTATATGTTTAGTATACATATACTGTGTAGAGCTAGTTGTACCTTTCCTTTTTTTATTTCTTCATGATTTTTGGTGTCCTCTAATGTGTATTGTTATACTCAACACTAAAGGGGATTTGAACACACATATCATGTCTTGTCAACATGAGTATCCTTTTTTGACAGAGTCCAAGGAAGATTGGGAAAAGACCAAGCTTTCTGGATTTTCTATAGACCGAGGTGTTCCTATGGCTATGAGATGCAGTCCCAATACCTCTTGGTTTTTACGGTTTGGAATTTTTAGTTTTTAGTCTCTATTTTTTCCCATTTTGGTGTGATTGTATTCTATCCCAGTTTACTTTCAATACCTCACTTCCATCGTACTCTGTTGGTCGGTTTTGTAGTATGCATGCATTTTGTTCTTGAGTAGTCTTTACATTTCAGCATCTGTGGGCTTTGAGATGTGTGCGTGTGTACAAGTACTTAGGAAATTCCTCCCATGATAGTAATATGCCTTCTCATTTCTAGTCACCAGCCCATGGCATTTTTGGGGAGGGCATGGGGAGTGGTGGCGTGGTCCCCAGCTATACGGGTTGTGACAGAGTGGTAACAGAGGTGGTTGGTTCTACCTTAGAACCAAGGGTCTGTGATATTGGTTTGGGGAAAAAAATGTTTAGATTTTTGAGCTTGGGATTTAGGCTAGAGACTATAGTGTTGGTGTGGGCGGGCAACGTATCCATACAACAGGACTACAATAACCTTCTTTTCGACTCCGTACATGAAAAAACTAGTTGCGGGGAAATAAGAGATTGGTACATACATCATATTGGAATGGTTTGTGTTTTCCATGTCCTTTGTGTCAGCTATATAGATACACTCTTTGACCATGGTATATCTTGTTCCTTACAGGATGCCTCCATGACACATACCCGCTAGGATTCAGTAGTGCGATCAGATGGATGACCCCCTCTGTGATGAGGCTTCGATACATGGACCAGTTTCCTAAGCATTTCCTTTAGGAGATGTAGCTGCTATACAACCACCAGTGGAGCACCTTGTGGTACCTGTAGTACCTACTGAAAAGACGTATAGGCTGAGCGCACTCCATGATTTCTAGAGACATAGAACCATCATGATTCGAGGCATGCCCGACCCTTAGGAAGATGAGTACTAACTTGAGGCAGTGACGAGAGTTTTCTATCTCGTGAGGACATCTGCGGACCAGGTAGTGATCCTAGGAGCGAGCCTTCTTCAGGTTTTGGTGAGATGGTAGTGGAGTATGACCACACAGACTCACGACGCAGATAATCATTTGTGGATGTTGTTTAATAGACTCTTTAGGGAGGAGTTCTCGCCGGTTACACTGAGAAGAAGTGCATATCCAGGAGCTTCTTCAGCTCTTGCAGGGTAGTCTGATGGTGCCTGATTATTCATTGAGGTTCACCAACCTTTACAGGTACTCAATAGATATGTTCATGGATCCGTACTTCAGAGTTCATACATTCGAGCGAGGTCTATGATGGGACATCTAATCTAGTGTCGTGACTCTTTGCATTACAACTTATGCAAGAGTGCTCAAGCATTCCTTGGTGATTTAGAGATTCTTGGCGGAGTAGAGACATCCGACAATAGTCTGCATCAGGAATGCAGGTGCAGAGACCTCGGTAGCAGGGATCCCATGTCAGGCAGATAGATCAAGATGTGGGAGAATTCATAGGAGGACCAAAAATAGGGGTTTGGTAGTCCAAGGCTTTCAAGTTGGATCCAGCGAGTTGAGAGAGAGAGGTGATTCTACTCATGTGATTGTAAGGGACATCATGATAGAGATTTTTTGACCCGTAAAGCTACTAATAGGGATATGGGGGATGGACCACCGAGGTAGTCGCAGAGAGTGGAGCAGACAGACCTGCCAGGTGGCAGACATGGCTGAGGAGCAGGGAAAGATGCAGTTAGTGGATGAAGCTTCGATCTACTTCCAAAACCCCCATGAGGTCCTCACAATTCTCTGGGAGCTGCAGGACAGAGGAAGGGACAACTACATGCAGTCGAGGCATATGACCAAGGGACTCCGGGAATGATTAGAGGTACGATATCAGTCTTCTCTTCCATAGTTTTTGTACTTATAGACAAAGGTTCCAGTCATTCCTTTCTTTCCACATGTCTTGTGTGAAGCCTTATGATTCCAATAGAGATATTGACTCGATCATTATTCTTGGAGACTCTAGCGGGAGGATACTCAATGATCACGCACATTTGTAGACAATGTGATCTTACCCTTGGAGTTGAAAGTTTCGGTTGGAACATCTTGGTGGCAGCGTCGAGGCCTTACGATGTAATTCTCAGTATGGATTGGTTATGTTCAGTCCATTACAAGATTGAATTCTTTATACAAAGAGTGTGGTGTGTACACAACGATGGGATGAGGTTTTCCATTGTGGGTGAAAGGGAGACTGAGGGAGCACAAAATGGGAAAACTCATAAGAGGGTAAAACTGATCACTAGTGATTTGGATAGCCTTACCCTCAGAAAAGTATATGTTGTGAGCCTCCAGTTCCCAGCAGTAGTGGTGGAGTATGAGGATGTCTTTCCCAAATATGTTCCAGGACTACCTCCCCGCCGATAAATCGACTTCTGCATCGACATACACCCCGGGACGAATCTAATTTTGTTATCAGCATATCGGATGGCTCCCACAGAGCTTCGTGAGCTGAGGGCGCAGTTAGAGGATTTTTAGAGAAAGGGATTCATGAGACCCAGTGTTTCACCCTTGGCAGCCCCCGTTTTTTTGCTAAGAAGGCAGATGATAGTTTGAGGCTGTGCATGGATTACCGGCTCCTGAACCAAGTTATGTTGAAAACCAAGTATCCACTACTGATGATCGATAACCTCTTCAACCAGCTGATAATGGGCACAATGGTTTCTTTTTTGTTAACCTTCGTTCATGTTACCAACAGTTATGAGTACTGGACAAGGATATACCGAAGACGACTTTCAGATGTCGCTACAGTCACTATGAGTACTTGGTGATGTCTTTCGGCATAACGAATTCCCCACCGTGTTCATGTTACTAATGATCCAGATCATCCAGCCATACTTGGAATAGTTCATAGAAGTACTCATCGATGACATCCTTGTGTACTCGGATTCAAAGGTGGATCTCGTGAGACACTAGTGGATGGTTCTGGACGTACTCCGAGAGCACCAACATTATGGGAGGATCTCGAAGTTATAGTTCATGATTTGAGAGTTCCACATTTTGGGACATGCTATTTTAGTAGATAGAGTAGCTATGGACCCAGCCAAGGTTGAGTAAGTGTTAGCATGTGATCCACCTCAGAGCATGACATAGGTATAGAGCTTCCTTGGGATGGTAGGATACTACTGATGATTCATTCCGGATTTCTCTCGATTATCCACACTGATAATAACCCTGAACAAGAAGTGTAAACCCTTCATGAGGACGAAGAAGTTCTAGCAGGCTTTCGATTAGTTGAGGCATATTTTTATGATCACCCTGATATTGAGGTTACCAGAGGAGGGTGTCGAGTACGTAGTTTTCTTCTCGCATCGAGGACTGAGCTTGGTTGTGTCCTGATTTAGAGACAAGAAGTTATTACTTATGGTTCGCTCCAGCTTAGGCCACATGTCAAAAAATATGCATCCCATGATCTTGAGTTCGAAGTCGTAGTCTTTGCGTTGAAGATGTGGTAACACTACCTTATGGGTGAGCGGTCCATTTTCTACTATGACCAAAAGAGCCTCAAATAAATCTTCTCGCAAAAGGAATCCAAAATGAGATAGAGGAATTGTCTAGAGTTCCACTAATACTATGATTTAGAGATCATCTATAATCCTGGGAAGGGGAATATGGTGGCAGATTTTCTTAGCAGAAGGTTGAGATCGCAATTGTTGAGTGAGGAGAGATTAGTTTTCCAGGTTGGAGTTATCCTTCATGGACAGAGAGAATGCATCATACATTCAATCAAGGGTTGTCACCCCTCCACTCTTATGGCGATTAAGGGAGTCACATCTTGGGGATGTCTACTGTGAGGCTTTATGTGGTTAGTTATCCATAAGAAATGCTATTGATGGATATTCTCATGATGGTGAGCATGTACATATTTTCAGAGGATGAACTGTTAGACCAGTGGCGTTGCAGGAGGAGGTCGTAAGGGAGTTTCATACATCCCCCTTTGTGATACATCCTAGAGTGGGGAATTTGTACCGAGATATCTGATGACCGTTTTGGTGGTCAGGCATGAAGAATGTTGTAGCAGAGTTCATTTCTCGATGCCTTACGTTCCAGAAAGTGAAGGCTAAGAACCAGATTCTAGTGGGATTAGCTCACTGCTAGAAGTTATAGAGTGGAAGTGGGATGGAAGATTGATGGACTTCGTGATGGGTTTACCAGAGATGTCCATGGGGAACGATTCAATCTAGGTGATCATTGAAAGAATCACCAAATCGTCCCACTTCCTAGCTATCATGGAGAAGAATTCTGTAGAGAGCTTGAGTAGCATCTATGTGTAGAAGATAGTTTGGCTTCATGGATCCCCATCGAAAATAATCTCTAATAGAGACACCTGCTTCACATCCCGGTTGAAGAAGGGATTTCAGGATGGTTTTGGGACTCCTCTACGCTTGATCACGACGTTCAATTCCATGACTGATGGTTAGATGGAGTGGACAATTTAGGTTCTAGATTATATGTTGTGGGCCTATATCTTGGAATTTTTTCATAGTTGTGAGGACTACCTAACACTAGTGGAGTTTGTGTACAACAAAAGCTACAATTCCACCATTTTTATGTCACTATTTGAGGCATTATGTGGGAGACCCTACCGATCATTACTTTGCTGGACCGATGCTGGAGGATCATCACTCATGAGTCCATAGTTTCTATGAGCTACCACTGAGAAGGTGCAGATCATATGGGAGGGGATGAAATCAAAACAGAGAAGGGAGAAGTCTTATTATATTAGACAACCAAGACCATTGGAGTTCTAGGTAGGGAACCATGTCTTTCTTAGGGTCTCACCTTGGTGAGGGTTACAAAGATTTTGCTGAGGTGACAAGAAATCTTGGGGGTTCATCAGACCTTTCTAGATACTGCAGATATTTGGAAAGGTGGTGTACCACCGAGATCTACCACCACAGTTTCATTAGGTAGATGATGTCTTCCACATGCTGCATCTAAGGAGGTACGTGCATGACCCATCACACGCCATCGACTCGGGTAAGCTGGAAATCAAGGATGGAGAAAAAATTTCTGTGTACCCGGTGGAGATCATCGACCGGTAGGAGAGGATCATCCATGGTATTTTGATTCCCTTGGTGCACGTTCAGTGGCATCACGAGAATCTGTAGAAGAGAACGTGGGAGCTAGAGGCTCAAATCCATGCCCAATATCAGCATATTTTTTAGTAGCCTTTGTTTTGGATTTATGGGGATACAAAGCCCCATGGTGGGGAGAATGTAATGTCTCGTATTTTCCATGTATTATTTTTAAATATTACATGGAATTATTATGAGACCAACTGTGGAGAATGGACATCATTCTGAGGCCTGATGAGACCGGAATGGTGGTTTGAACTTTTTTTAGCTAAGTATGTTAGTGGGTTTGTGTGGTTGTGAATGTTTATAATCAGATGTCGTGAATAAAAACATGAGGGCACTGTTACGTCCAACATGATGACTATACCTAAGAACAGGTCTAACCTCGATCGGCATGAGTTGAGGGAAAAGGATCATTTTTGGTCGTTTTTAGTAAAATCAAATAAAATAAACCAATTCAAAAGGATTATTTTATTTTAGTTTATTTTGAAAGTTCAACAGCAACATAACAATGGGGAAACTATTTCGATAATTAATATAGTGCCATAATGACAGAAAAAGAGCAACGCTGACTCATTAATTCAATAGCACAACGGGGCATAGAAACGTGTTTCAAATATGTTTCGGTTCACTCTATTTAATCCTTCTAATGAGAGCGGATCAATGCCTTGACAAACAACGTCGGAGGTTCGTTCCTCTTTTCTTTTGGGATTTGGATTTCTTCCCCAATTTTTTACCCCACGTTCTTTGTGGTGCGATGAACAATGGATGGTTGCACATAATTCTACAACCCAAAGATCCCAATTTAGAGGTCCGACATCGTGACAACCTAGAGGAGGTGTGGCGAAAATGGTGGATGAAGAATCAGCATGGATCTAGATAGTCCGTTCTTTGAGCATTCTTCTTGTGGGTGGATCAATACACGTTTTCGATAACGATCGGAGGCCCAAAAACAATGGAGAGGAATTTGGGATATTGGGGAAAACATAATTCTCATGTTTCATGGAAAAACTTCTAGATTGAATATCAGATCTCCACTCAAGGGGTGATGGTGGACGTTCATGATTATGGAAATTTCCATAACACACGGCATGTATCCCGAAGAACACAGGATGTTGGTCTGGATAAGTGGAGGCTAGGGTTCTGCGGTGCATGAATTGATGACATGGTGTATTCTCTAATGAAAACGGAATGTGGGTCCTTATACAGGACTCAGCATGTATCCATGGGATACATGGACACAGGTTCGGGTACACAGCCTTCTACTCCACTACATGACCTGACCAGGCCGACCTCATGGGTTACCCCGTGTACCAGATACACGGGTTGTGACACATGGGTTGAAGCTGTGAACGGGAACAAGGCCAGTGTACATGGAGTCCTCCTCGGAGAGAGGAGCATGGAATGTCACTCTCTAACATACTGTGTATACCTTATTCAACAGGACCAGCCTTACGACATGAGGAGTTGTACACGGGCAATACCCAGGGTCAGATGACATGGCGTGTGACACATCTACACATCATGTAACTTTCAATACATGGATTGATCTTCTTGTCCATTGTATCATGGACATGTTTCGTTAGGGTTAGTGCCCATTTTTCATGTTCCATTGATGTTAAGGTATCGTTTCCCTTTTCATGATTATGATTTCTTCAGTTGGTCTTTCCAAGATAGAGTTATATATCTTTCTGAGAGGCCTAGAGTGAGATCCTCTATAAATTCATTACCCTAGATAGAGTCATTTATCGACGTGACTATCCCCACAAGGATTTGATCATCCATATAGTATCTGAATCTGAATGAGTCATGGTATCCGCCAAGGCCCTAGCAGTGACCCTCATCTGTGTATCGTGATCTTTCCCCACTCAGTAGTGTGTTCTCCCAGAATGAGTGTATCTATCTCTTATGGATTTTCCCGACGTATAGTACTTATCGTATGGACATCATCATAGCTATGAGACTCATTGAGTTATTCCTCCCAGACAAGTGCTTCATGTAATCTTCGAACTAAATCCCTTGCGGGGGAATGTGGTTTTGTGACTTGTCTCTAGACTTTGGTTCTAGGATGTGAGTATATCTGGATTGTGTTCACCTATTATATGTTCAGTAGACATATACTATTTAGAGAAAAATGTACCTTTACTTATTGAATTTCTTCATGGTTTTTGGGGTCCTCTATTGAGTATTTGTTATACTCACCTCCGCATGGTTTTTTCTTGCACGTATCGTGTCTTGTATAGATGAGCAGCCTTTTGATAGAGTCTAGGGCGGACCACGACAGGACAGTGATTTCTATGTCCCCTATATGCCGAGGTGTTCCTACGGCTATGAGAAGCTGTCCCAATACCTCATTGTGTTTACGTGTTGGAATTCATAGTTTTTAGAATCTTTTTTTATCTTTCTTGTGGGCCTGTATTCTTTCTCATTTTACTTTTAGTACCATACTTTCGTCGTACTCTGTTGGTTGGGTTTACTTGAATGCATGCATTTTGTTCCTTAGTGGTTTTTACATTTCATCATTTGTGGGCTAGAAGATGTGTGTGTGTGTGTACAGGTACATAAGAAATTCCTCCCGTGTTAGTAATATTCTTACTTGGTGCTAGTCACCAGCCCCTGCCCTATTATCTACGGGCATGGGGAGTTGCGGAACGGGCCCCACCGGGATGGGTCATGACATAAATGTCAATACATTAACCATAAACCATGAATGGTATAAAAATAAAACATCCATAGTAATCCCTACTGTAAAACTAACCTATACCAATGTTTTGGAACTGTTGGTATAGGCTTCCAAACCGTTGGTGTATCCTAGACCAACGGTTTGAAAAACTGTTTCCAAGTAAGCCGTTGGGATAGGCCTATACCAACGGTATTGGGAAAAACGTTGGTATAGACCTATACCAATGGTTTTGGAAACCATTGGTATAAGTAATATGAAAATCTATACCAACGGTTATGGAACCGTTGGTATATGTATTTAAAAAAACTTGCACTGGGATTTGATCCCAGGACCCCCTAGTTTATCATTGAACGACTTAACCACTAACAAAACATGAATTTTTTGAACATAATTACACACATATATATATATATATATGTATTGTCATAATTATTTAAAATTTTGATTTATATAATGTTCTCGATAAGAAGAGATGATAAAAATCCAATGGACCTATACCAACGGTTTTGACAACCGTTGGTATAGGTCCTGATTCTGGATTCAATTCTGGGTTGAAGTTTGATTTATGGGTGACCATTCCCAATGGTTTTGGAAAACCGTTGGGATAGGTATAACCATTCCCAATGGTTTGGCCAAACCATTGGGAAAGGTTTCCAGAAATTGGACTTTTCCCAACGGTTTTCCAAAACCGTTGGGAAAGGGTATACCTATCCCAACGGTTTGGCCAAACCGTTGGGAAAGGTGGCCACAATTTGGACATTTCCCAAGGTTTGGCCAAACCGTTAGGAAAGCCATACCCATTCCCAACCTTTTGCCAAAACCGTTGGGAAAGGTTGCTTCAATGTGGGCTTTCCCAACAGTTTGGCCAAACCATTGGGAAAGGGGACCTATACCAATAGTTTTTAGAAACCGTTGGTATAGAAGAGTTTGGGAAATTCATATTTCCAGTAGTGAAAACTTATCATAACTCATTGAATAAAATTTTTAATATTTTGTTCCAATAAATCAACCTCAATCAAGAATAATATCTAATAAATTATGTTGACATTGATGAAAATGATTAGTAATACTCTGAGAGAAATACACCTTTTTCATGAAATAATTTAAAAGTTGCACAATTTAAAAGGAATAAATTTAAAATATATTTTTGAATCAATGTTTCTAATTATACTTTCAGTCTTTTGAAAGAAATTAACATTTTAAAACATTAATGGCCACATAAATAAATCATTACACCCATTTTAAAAATATGGACATTAATGAGATAGATTCAGAAGAATAAATATTTAAAACGTTTAAAATTTTGTTTTAGTTAAATATTCCCTTAAAAGAATCATTTTGAAAATAATTTTATGTAACATTGACATGGATATTAAATATTTCCTAATAAATACTTACACATAAATAATCTCAGTTAATAATGAGATTGAGAAATTAACCCTTACCTTGTTCTTTCCTTTTGTTGATGGTATGTTTAAACTCTAATATAATGACCATCATATGTTATTAAATTATAAGAGAACCATATTAATATATATTATATCATAAATGATTCATTTATGACATTATATTTCCTATTCAATAATAATTTCCATGTTAAATTAAAATTTTGGCTAACAATCGCTTTATTTATTGTACAAGTTTTAACTTGTTATTCTTGATCATATCACTTAGGTATTGACTTAAATACCTCCAGAATATAAAACATGATTTATATATCATATATATTTAGAATATAAATATGTATAATAGATAGATATATTAAATGGAAAACAACATTCATGGAGACGGTAGGCTGTACATATGCATAAATGATGTTTTTGTTTTTTATATCGTATTGAAGGAAAGTAAATGAATAAGATATCTGTAAATACACAAACACAAACAAACAAATATATATATATATATATATATATATATATCCATTAGAATTTTTATTTCATATATTATATAATTATTATTAATATTTATTTTTGTAATCATCATTGAATGGTGAACGTGGAAATGAATCTCATCACGTCGTGGAGACCGTAAGTCGTACGTACGCATGAGCGATGATATCATTATATTGATGGTAAATTAGTGTTTAATTAAATGTTATATTATATATATATAATCATTACCATGATATATTTATTATTTATATCTATTATATTCATTATTATACTCATCCAAATAAATAAGCGTTGAATAACAGGCTACACCCCGACGTGGAGATGGTAAGCCGTATGTACGCTTGTATGGTGACATTTTCATTTATAGGTTGGATAGAATAATGAATATAATTGTATAATATTTATAATAACATCCCTATATTTGAATTTACTAGAGTTATTATTTTTTTTAGAAACAACGAAGAAATAGGAATCGTTAAATGAAAAGAACATTGAAAAAGGTGATGAAATAAATACTTCTTCTTTAGGTGTTTCTGTTTGATTTGATCAAAAAGGCTCCCTAGGATGGCTTTTAGGTCAAATTAAGGCATCTAGGATGAATTTATGGTAGTTTTTATGATATTTGAGCATGGTTTGGCTGAACTAAATTGCTTTGGAGGTGTGAATTTGAAAGAAGATGATGTACCATTTTATAAGAGTGGTGAGGGCAACATTAGGAAAAGATTGAAATGTTAATTTTATTATAAAATCATTTTCAATTTCTAAAGAATCCAAATGGATTTATTTCAAGGATAAGGTCATTATGGGTCGAAAAAATCTCAACAAATAGGTTTTTTTAAAGTTTATTTCACCATATTAACCATATCTTTTAGATTTAACTATTAGTAAAATAGTTTACCTTTCACCGTATCTTCTTGTATTCTTACACTATATGGTAAATAAAAACACTAAAAAATGCCACCTGAACCTCAAGTGGTTCATTAATGACATATCAAACATTATTTATATCCTTTGGAAGAACCATAGATTTTTATGAATATTTTATCATTTAATAAAATAAGAATTTTGTTTAAACTCATTTATGTCAAAGTTGATACTATTTTGTTTAAATTTACATTTATTTTGGTATTTATAATTTCAATTATTTTATTCTTTCCTAAATAAGGTAATTACTGCATCATCATTGTGTCATAAATAAATTTAATTATATAATGTCCAAAAAATATAAATAAATTTCCATGATATAGAAAAAAATTATATTTCTATTTATTATTTATATTATAAATTTTATTATGTGGAAACCTATATTGAAAATGGTTTAGTTATTAAACATTAAATTTAACACTTTTAACTCCTCTTTAAATAAAATAATAATAAATGTCCAAATAGATTCCATGTTGATAAAAAAAGGATCATATTTTATTACTAAGGTTGATTTTGGTCGAAATATACTTATACAATTGAATTAGGACATGTGTTTGGGTAATTATAATATAATTTTTATCTTTAATTAACTTCTTTACTTTTAACCGTGGTAAATAAAATTCAAATGTTACTATTCACCAAAAAAATATTATCATCTTATTGAATGAAATTTTACATAATGATTTAAATTTTCTCTCTAGGATTTGTTATATTCAATTCATAGAAGTGGTAAAATTATGTTTTTTACAAATTTTCAAATGTGCCTAAAAGGTGGTTAAAAGATGTTAAATAGTTTAATAAAATTTTATTCATCTAATCTAATTATAAATTGACTCAAATGACTTAAATTAGACAATTATATATATATATTATTTATCTATTTTGAATTTAAGAAAATTTTTTAAATAAAAATAATTATTTAAATGAGAAATATAGTTTTTATGTACTTTGTAGTGTTTTTTTCTATTCATCAGAAATTGAATGTTTTCAAAAAAAAATACCAGAAACTCACCCAAATATAATTTTTATAATTCAAATTAAAAAATGATGTATATTTTACCAAAAAAAATTCATTAATTAAATTTAAATTAATTCAACTTGTCAAAACTAGAAAGAGGGTTTTTAAGATATAAAAACTATCAGAACATTGACATGTATTTATATCCAATTTAAATGTAAAATTAATAATAATAAACTAATTTATCTTAAATGATAATAATATAATTATATTATACTTTAAAACCACTCAATTTTAAAATTTTCCACTAAAAATTATTGCGATTAAAAAAATTATTTTTAATTAAAATTAAGTATTTTTCACTATTCATCAAAATATGAAATTTATCAGGAAAGTAAAAAAATTTATCCAAACTAAATTTTTATTTCCCATTTCTAAATTAAAATTATAATTCATTAAATTTAATATACAATAGTATGAAATTATGTATTTAAAAAGGCATTGCAATTAAAAGGCAGAAAAACTGCATTTTTTGAAAAATAATTCTTTTATCTGAAAAATTGAATTTTTCCTGATATCATGTATGAGAAACAAAAAGTTTAAATGTTAAAAATATATAAGATATATATAAAATTAAATATTTTGTTAATAAAATTCATAACCACTTTTTAAACTGATCGTTTCATAGGCCATGATGCGCTTCAACTCAGTGTTGCGTGTATGACATGCTATTGAATTATTTTAAAGAGATAGCATAATATGAAATATTGGGGTGTCACATTATCCCCTACTTCAATAAATTGGATCCTTTCAATTTTAAATTGTTCTTAGAAAATAAAAGGTTGAAAATAGAAAATACATTTTCCAAAAACCCACATCCAAAATAGGGTTAATAAAATAATGGATTAATAAAAGGGAAATGGAAATGAAAATGTCACCACTAAATTAAGGTTTAAATAGGGTAAAATTAGTTTAAATTATCGACACATAATTGGTGTAAAACATAGATATGTATAGGGAGTGATTGAGGTCATCAATCACAAAGAAGTGAATAATAAATGGAAAATTAAGGCCCTCAAATCCATAAACCTTTGATGATTTAAAACATCATCGGTGCAACAAAACATAATGTATTAGGATAACACATTTTTGGTTTATATATCCTTTCCCCAATGATTAAGAATTAATTTCTTCATTGAATAAAAAAATACTCGACTAGTTGAGTTCCATCCATTAACTAATTTTTAATAAAAAATCATCTTTTTATCTAAAAGATAATAGAACTCAAAAATATTTGATTAAACCTAATCGTATAGGGTTTCAAAAAAATGTATTTCTAATTCATCTATAATACCATTTATGAAAACTACATTATACAATCTAGGACATCATGTAGGCCAGTGGTAGGTTATATACCCTTCTCACCCTTCGGTTGCGGGTTCAAGTCTTGCGGCCTTGCTGGACGCGACAGGTGCTCGCCCGACATTTGGGTTGTCGTTCATTTAATAAAAAAATAGTCTTAATAATTTTTTTTACCTTACACAATAGTATCCAATTTCCAACTTAATCCATTCCAACATTTAGTCTTATCCAAAATACTTATGTCCAATCTCACAGTCCATAATTAATAAGGAAGGTTGCATAACATACACATGAATACCTTCATAATCTATTATCTTATGACATGGTAATAAACTGAATTACTAGTAAACCATATTTTAAAAGGTATGTAATCTATTATTCCTTTTGTAAAACATACGATACTAGATATAGTCCTTAAAACCAAAAATTGTGTAATTCTTAACAATGATGGAATAAAAAACAATCAATAAGTTCCTTAGTAGTCAATAATATCCAATACACTGTATCCATCTAAATTATCTCTTATTACAAAATTCTTACCTCAGCCTCATGACTATTTTATGTTTTATCTTTCTCTCAACCATATATTGTCCCAAAATACTAACCTGCAATTGAGTCACTTTTATTGGTTCCACACAATCTCACATCACTAATTAAATAGCACTACAGTACAATCCTTATATACTCTATAATTATTATAAATTGTACATAATTAATATAGTACTCAAATGATACAATTGTATAAAACCCACATAAGAACACTAATCATTCCTCTTCGTCTGCGGTACTATCTTAACATGGTTATTATCTAATAGCATCATTTTAGGTGTACTATGATGATTTGGATATTAATTCGCATTTGGTCCCAACACCTTGAAGATGTATCATTTTACACTTGAATCCATTTTCTTACCCTTGAAATCACGAACATTATGTACTTTTTTCATACTTATAAAAAACTCTCATTCCATTCAGGCATTTACTAAGGTTATTCTTTCCACAGTTATCACATGCGGGAAAATAATTCTTTCCCTACTTGCATTTATAAATCTTTTTCTCTACCATCCACTTCTTTTGTTTCTTCCCTTCAAATTTGTAGGACTCAGATAATTCATTACATATCTTATTAACAAATGATAATATTTCTTCATATGATGATAATACTCTTAAGACTATTTATTTTATAAATGTTGTCTTAACACGGTGAAATATATGATCCTTCTAAGTATTTGGATCATGCGTATTGTTGGAGTTCATGTTCCTTATACTGGGTGTCATTTCTAAATGACTATATTCAATAAGTTAGAACATATCATAATTTATAATCTAAAAAATAGAAAACTTCTCAACAGTAAATGAATATTTTCACACATCAAGTATCATAATAATAAAAATGGTTACTTTTCTGATATATTTACTCATAAATAATTCATAATGGTTTGTAAAGAAAATGTGAATTATCCTAATACAATCCCCCAAGAGTGTCAAACCAGATGCGCAGTATGACTTATTGTCGTGTACCAGGATACCTCAGGTCAATCCCAAAACCCTTTTTTGGAGTTCACACACCTATGTACAATTGTTCCCAAACCATATCCAATTGTAGTATCCAGACAGGGACACATTACTTAGAAAACCCACATAATATCTAAATTACCAAAATATTGGATGTTCTTATATACTAATCACCAAAGTCTATCATAGGTTAATGTTCTATAATCAATGTTTTTCAAAATATATTTTAAAAGGTTATTTCTAAACATTCTATGATATCAACAATAACGTCCCAACCCCAGAATTCTAGAGGAAGTGCATTATTACATAACATTGGCATTATAACAAGGAATCAAGTCCCAAAGGACCGATCAGTTTATGAGTCTTGGAAAATAGATTACATACATAAATGTGACATTACACTATCTAACATATAACATAGTGGAAATAAACCTATCAAAAACCCATTATTCCCTTATTTTAACCCCAAATATCAATCTTAATAAACATCTTGGAATACTTGGAAAACAAAAAAAATAAGAAAGGGGTGGGCTTAGATGCTATGTAAGGTTAAATAATTTATCGGAAGATTTAAACTTTTAAGGAAAGATGTTTAATAAAAACAACATTCTTTAAAACATATTCTTGAACATAATATGGTAAAAAAATAAAACATTGTCATTTAAAAATGAACATGGATATTCTACTAGTCGAATAATCAAATGTAATAACTAATTTCATAAAGAAGGAATGCATAATGTCGAACATCATTACCACATAGTCAAGTCCTCATGCTAATACTAAAAATAAAACTTTTGTCAATTCCTTGTGCCAAGACACTAATTTGCCTCATGAGACCTACCGATGCATTGAGGGGCTACAGAAGGCCCCTCCCGTCACTTAATAAATCCAATGCATTCCTCAAATGGAACTATTGAAACATAACATAAACATTTGTATTAAAACTAGGATATAAAATTTCAATACTCTAACCATAAGGGATAAATTGTATGAAAATAGAACGTCCACAGTAAAACATATACTAACTCATTAAATAAAATAGGGAAGATTATATTATAGTAAATCAACTTCAATCAAGAAAAATTTCTAGTAAATTTTGTTGATATGATAGAAAATGATCTGTAAAAGTCATTGTGGGAATACACCCATTTCATTAAAATCTTTTAAATGTTGCAAAATTTTTAATGGAAGAAAAATAAAATATATTTTGGAATCAATGTGTCCCAAACCACTTTAATTTTTTTGAAAATAGTTATCATTTTAAAATATTCATCTCAACATAAGTAAATCCTTAAACCCATTTTGAAAATATGAGCATTAATGAGAATGATTTAGAAAAATAAATATTTAAAACAATTAAAGTGATGTTTTTGTTAATGTGTCCCTTAAAAGAATAATTTAGAAAATTATTTTATGAAACAAGGACATGGATAATAAATATGGCCCATTTAATACTTACACATAAACAATCTCATATCATGATGAGATTGATTAATTAACCTTTACCTTGTACTTTATTTTTAACGAGGGTACATTTAACCTCCAATATAATGAACATAGTATGTTATTAAATTATACCAGAACCATATTAATTTTCATGATATCATACATGATTCATTTATGACTTTATAGAACCCATTTAATTATAATTTCCATGTAAAATTAACTTTTCGGGTAATAATCGCTTTCTTTATCGTACGTGTTTAGATTGTAATTTTTATCCTATCACTTAGATAATGATTTAAATACTTCCAGAATATTAAACATGATTTATATATCATATACATTTAGAATATAAATATGTATAATATATAGATATATTAAATGGAAAACGAAGTCTATTGAGACAGTAGGTCGTACGTATGCATAAATGTTGTTTTCGTTCTCATATCGTATTGAAAAAAAGTAACTGAATAATATATATATGTAAATAAACACACACACACGCATAGATATATATATATATATGTATTATTATTTCATATATTACATACTTATTAATAATATATATTTTAATAATCAACATTGAATAGTGAACGTGGAAATGAATCTCATCGCATCGTGGGGACGGTAAGTCGTACGTACGCACGAGCGATGATATCATTATATTGATGGTGAAATCGTGTTTAATTTAATGGTATATTATATATAAAGAATAATTACCATTATATATTTATTATTTACATCAATTATACTCATGAGTAATCCCATCCAAATAATGAATCATTGAATTAAAAATTGCACAATGATGTGGAGACGGTAAGTCGTACGTACGCACATATGGTGACATTATCATTCATAAGATGGATAGAGTAATGAATATGGTTTTAAAATATTTATAATAACATCACATTATATATAAGGTACTAGATTTTTTATTTTTTTATGGAAACAACAAGTAAATAGGAAGTGGAAGAAGAAAAGAATATTGAAAGAGTTGATGAAATAATTACATCGGGCTCATTAGGTTGGCATTCTGATCAATGTATGGACTCTGAGATTAATTGAGGGTAGTAGGGAGGATATTTGAGTAGGGTTTGGATGAGCCAAATGGATTTGGAGATTTGAATATGAGAGAAGGGGAAGTACCCTTTTATAATACAGGTAAGAGGCGCATTAGGAAAAGCTTGAAATATTATTTTATTATAAAATAATATTCGGTTTCTAATGGCTCAAAATGGATTTATTTATAAGATAATATGGGTATGGGTCAAAAAACTCTCAAACAATAGGTTTTATACAAGGTTAGGTCACCATATTTACCTCATCCTTTAGATTTAACTCTTAGTTAAATAGTTTAACTTTTACCATGACTTATTGTATCCTTACACTATATGGTAAATAAATTTACTATAAAATGACAATATAATTTAAATTGGTTCATTAATGTCATATGGAACATTATTTATGTCCTTTGGACGAACCTTATATTTTATTGAATATTATATCATTTTATAAAATAGTATTTGTTTTAAAAACTCATTTTTTTCAATTTTGACACTATTTAGTAATTAGTTGTTGTGAAAGTCATAAAAATATTTTTATTGGAAAAAATACATTTAATATACCCTAACATGTCATATTCACATATAAAATTCATGGGTGGGATTAAAAGTTTAAATTTACATTTATTTGTTTATTTATAATAACAATTAGTTTATTCATTCATTAATAATGTAATTGATGCCACATCATTGTGTCATAAATAAATATAATTATTTAATTTCTAGAAATTATAAATAAAATAATAGGATATAGGAAATATTTTTTATATTTATAATTAATAATTATATTTGAATTTTTTTTGTAACCCTATATTAAAAATAGTATAAATATTAAACATTAAAATTTTCACTTTTAAGTCTTCTTTAAATAAAATAATAATAAATGTCCTGATCTAATCCAAGTGGATGAAAAAAGAACATATTTTATTTATAATGTTAATTTTGGTCAAAATACACTTATTCAATAGAATTAGGAAATTTTTTGGGTTAATTATAATATCATTTTTAACATTTATTTCCATATTATATTTAACAGTGGTAAATAAATATCACAAGTTACTATTAATAAAAACTTATTTTCAACCTATTGAACCAAATTTTACAAAATGATTTCATCTTATCCTCTCAGATTTTTTGAATTCAATTCACAAATTTAGTAAAATTACATTTTATGCAAGTTTGCAAATGTGCATAGAAGGTGGGTAAAAGACATTAAAACATTCAATAAAATTTTGTAAATCTAATATTATTCTAAAGTGACTCAAATGACATAAATTTGACTAATATATGTATTATGTATCTATTTTTTACTTTAAGAATAGTTTTTAATTAAAAAATTATTTAAAATAAAATGCGAGTTTTTATGTACTATATAGTGTATTCACTATTCATCAAAAATTCAATGCTTTCCGAAATATACAAAAAAATCACCCAAATATAATTTTGATATTAGAAATTAAAAAATGAATTATATTTTAAAATTTTCAAAACATAAGTCTCATTAATTAATTTAAAATTAATTCTTGTTGTAAAAAAATAGATAGAAGGTTTTTAAGAAGTAAAAACTATCAAAAGATTGACATGTTTTTATATCCAATTTAAATGTGAAATTAATTATAATGTACTACATTATATTAAATGATAAAAATATAATCCAATTATAATTTAAAACAACTAAATTGTATAATTTAACACTAAAAATTATTTCGATTAAAATGTTGTTTTTAATTAAAATTTTGTATTTTCACTATGCATCAAAATATGAAAGTTATCAGAAAAGTACCAAAAATTTATACAAACTAAATTTTTTATGTCCTTCTTCTAACGAAAAATTTAATTTTAGTCAATTGAATATATTTGTTTTTCAGAAATTGGGTTTTAAAAGGGTTCCCAATTAAAAGTCTGAAAACTGTATTTTTTGAATAATACTTATTTTATCTAAAAACTTGAATTTGTCCTTATATAATGCCTAAGAAACAAAAACTCTAAATGCAAAAATTATATAGAATATATATAAAATTCATAATTTTGATAATAATATTCATAAATACTTTTTAAATGGATTGTTTGATATGTCATGATGTGCTTGAACTTGGTGTTACATATATCACAAGCTATTTAACTATTTTAAAGAGATCACATACTATAAAATATTGGGGATTTACATCACTGATAAAGATTAAAATCACATTACTCTTGGTTATTTATTTATATTGTTATTACCTTTGTTAATTCATTATTCCATTTTTCATGATTGATGATCCATGTATAGATTATTATGAATATTCATATGTTATGTACAATCACATTGATTATTTAATCATAACATTATTCTACTCTTATTATCTGTAATGAAATGAGTTTTTTATTTTTTATGGTTATTCTTAAAAATTATTTCAACTCACCCTTATTATGATTCCATTTTATCAAGTTATGAAGAATGATAACTAAATGATGTTTTTTCTAGAATGGTTTCTAATGTGATAAAGATTATGTTTGAATTTGAATACATGATATGGAAAACCAAAATCTAGGTATATGAGAAAAACACTCCATTTAAATCATGGGTATTGTTTATGTAATTTTTTTCAATTTATTTAAAATAGTTAAGGTAAAAGGTCCTTAGGTATGCATGTTATCCAATATTTTATTTTGATGTTGAATGTTTTTTATGTAAAAAATTAGTCACCATAATTTCTATTAATGAAATAAATTTAACGATCATGCTTTTAGTACATGTTTTGGGAGTGAGGGTGTGGGGATATTATACATAACCCCTAATTACAAAAAAATAGTTACCCTAATGGTAATGTGTGGGATGTTGTTACCTTCTTGGGGTGGAATTTATAACATTGATCTTGAAGTGATATCCACTAACTTGAACCACTCCCATAGTATATTTTACTCAGTCCTAACATGTTGAAACTATATTTCTTCTTGGTAAAGGAAAAACCGTTTTGACAAAACTCCCTCTCAAGCACTATTAAAAGGGATTTATAATTCATGATCATATTTTTTGAGTAAATCAATTCCCCCTTTTACATTAGTTATTTATTTTCATTTCCCTTTATATAAATTAATTCTAAAGGTAACTTTATTACCAACAGTCATAATTACTTATAGTAATTGTGACCAATGAGAATAATAGTAAATAGATATATTTACCAATGATAATATTTACTAATAGTTATACCCTTACCATCTATTTTCCCTTTCTAACCTATAAATACCT
Source organism: Viscum album (assembly GCA_963277665.1). Classification (NCBI taxonomy): domain Eukaryota; kingdom Viridiplantae; phylum Streptophyta; class Magnoliopsida; order Santalales; family Viscaceae; genus Viscum; species Viscum album. The sequence goes on along the minus strand of OY728131.1, from coordinate 1,527,741,342 downwards.
CACCATTATCATACATCAACATTAATTTCTTCTCTTAAAAAGGTTTTAATCTTCTGTTTATAATGAATATAATATTTCAAACTCTTCTATTTATTTTTTATATTTATATAATAGGGGTGATGATCATTGGACAACTGAAGACTATAGAGTTTATATTATTGTGTGTATTGTTATTTTGTTTTATCTCCAAATATAATTTGTAGCTATTATAGTTAATATTAATTCATTTTATGTTATAAAATGTAAAAAAATTCATTGTGATTCTATTTTATAATATAATATAAGATTCTTTGTGAAAAATGAGTTTTTATTAATAAAAATAGGAATGTTGGGCCTCTATAGAAATTTTATGATCTTATATCATTTTGATGTCACTTTTTTTTATTTTTCACCATGTAAAGAGCATAAATGAATCAAATATCAATTTGATTTCACTTTTATTTTTCTAGGTTTTGGGATATAATTTTAGGATCATTATATTTTAGTGTAATGTTTTTACCAAATAGTTATTGAGAATCAATTCATGTGGTACCTTCTAAATAAATGTGTTATAGACCAGGTTGATCACTAATTTATTAGGATAAATTTTGAATGAAATATCACATAGGTCCTAGAAATGTATAGTATATGACAGATAATTGTTAATTTGTCAGTATGGGATTAACAGAAGCTAATAGTTGAAAAAATGATACATAGATCATTGACATTAACCATTGGATTTTGTGATTAGAGACTCAGTGTTCTTTCAAGATTATACTATTTTGGGAAATTTGTTACATCAATATTATTTAAATTTTTCATGTTAGTGTATAATAACTTTTTTGGTCATATAATGGATTAGAGATGTAACATTTAACTTAACATTACTTCAAATGTGTATGGTGATTCATTGTGCCTTTCATGTTTCTATGTGAAGTAAGTATAAAATACATTCATATAATATATTTAATTGATAGATGTTTAATTTGGAAATATTTTTGTCTCCTTATAGGAAATAATTCACATTATTTATTAGAAATATAAGATATTGGGGATATTTAAACACAATTGTTCATTTTTTATGGAAACATGATTAAATTCATGAATATGTTTTGATGATAGATGATCATATATATTTGAAATATCTAGATATTTTGGGGTAATAATTAAACTAATGTATTTTTATTGATGAAATTTATTATGTTGGGGGTATTTTTCATTCATGTTATTTGATCATTTCTTTTAGTTTTCATAGATTTCGGGTTAAAATGGAAATTTAGAGTTTTTAATAAATGATCATATTGTAATTAGTTAAATAACTATAAAATTTAATTATATATTTTTGTAATTTTAGAACAGCAGTTAATGAATTGTTATACAATAATAAAATGAAAATTTATTGTATCTATTATTGTTAGAGAGTTTTAAGTATAAAGAAACAATCTATGGATGAAAAGTTTAACAAATGTGTAGGAAAATTTTGTATTCGTTGAATGGTAATTTTTTTTTGAAATATCATTTTTCCTCAATTAAACCCCACTTAGAGTATGTATCTACTATAAAGTCTTTAGTTATTTTTTAGGATGGTTTTTTGGGATTCCCACCATATAAAATTTATTCACTTTTAATGATAGGGTGGTTCAACATAGAAGTCAGTGTAAGTGATCATTGATCTATTATATTCTTGGATCTCTATATTTATCTCTCTTTAAACTCTCTTAAAAACATTTTCAGGGTAGATCATATCATGAATGAAGAATCAGGAATACTAGATAATGAATTAAATCATCTTGATGATAATTTTTTGATAATAGGATTCTTTGGAGAGAAATAATAACTTTATCACTAGATTTGTTTATGATAATACTATATAGTTATTATTTAAACTTAGATTATTACATTATCACCATTTATGGTTATGATCATTTTATATATTAATTCAAGAATATTTAAATTCATTATTCATGATATTGTATTTATTAAATAATAGTCTCTCAAAAATTAATCAATAGAATTTGGATATATTTCTATGAAAATAAGATTTTCGATCTTGAAAAAATCATAGTTTTAGATTTTGAAAATTCATTGGAATAAATAAAAGAAAAAATGCTTTTCAATTATATGAAATTTGGTTAAATTTTATTTTTTCATAAAAATCATTGGATGTTGAATAATTAAGAGATATGTTTTATTTATTTTTTTAAAAAATAAAAGGTTTCCACATAATTGTGCAAGAAAATAATATATAAGGATAAAGGGTTTATTGGAAATTTTCAATAAATTGGATAGGTTATATGGATGGATGAACCTTAAAAATATGCGAATAACCATAGAAAAATGGATAGGAAGGACTATTTTTCTATATTATACTGTTGGGAAGAACTATAGAACTTATGATAAGAAACATGAATACAAACACATTGGCTGATGAAAATTAATTATGTGTGAAATTGTGATCATAGGAGTATAATAAAATTTTTACCATTGGTCTGAACAACATAATACTATTAATATAATGTTATTAAAATAAATTATTATATTATTATGTGATATATTTTTTAATAATGCTTTATCTGACATTCAAATTTTTATGAGCATACTTTTTGTAATTAATATATAAATTAAAGTTTTAGATATTTATTTGTTTTTGGACAAACGTTTTTGAAATATGGGTTGTTTCATTGTTTATAAACAATTTCTTAAGTTTTATTTCCCACAGTTTTTAATTTAAAATTTTTATTTTCTTCTCAGTACATGGTATATTTATTAAATAAAAATTATAAGAAAAATTACTTTTGTTAAATATTTCATTAGGAATGTTATCCCTGATTTGGGGGATCCAAATAAATTTAATTTTGTAAATAAATATTATAATTATTATCATAATTCAATTTTAATTTTTTATAATTAGTCTTTACATTTAAAAATAGGATTCAACTCCACTTTATGTTACTTAGGTTATGCAACCATGGAGGGAAGACCCTCATTCCTCCATTACATTATTCTAATTCTTTATCCACCATCATAGATCTTCAAAACCAATGAGGCCAGCTTAGTTTTTCTAATTTTATTATTCCTCTCCATTGTACCCATCATATTCCTCTACCCAAATAATTTTTTTTGATTCATAGGGATTTTTATTTAGGGTTTTCTCCAATAAGTGGATAAACCCTCTAGTAAGATATGTCATTTATCATATAAGATTAATGTGAAATAATATTAGCACAATAAAGTTTTTTATAGTCTTCTTCATCACTATACAATCATATAGAATCAAAATTTTCATTTCGTGACTAAGATATTCAAATATAGTGGTAGGAAAATGTAAATTAGATAGGTGGATTAACTTAATAAATTTGATAAAAATAAAAACATATTCTTTTTATAATTGATTTTATGAAATTAGTTCTTTGTTTTTAAAGTGTATGATAAATTATTTAATTATTATATGTCTATTTTATGTATTTGGGATTTTGCTTAGCAGTTATAACCCTATAATAATACATCATGGATGGGTGTTCAAAACCCATAGGGTGAAGGTTACTGTAGTATCACTATATCAGTGGTGGAATATTGAACCAGTGACATTGTAGCGATGAAGAATATTGTAATAAGAATGGTTGTGGCCGAATTACTGTATTAAGCACTATAGAAGCACATGTATTGTAGTATTACTATTCTATAGTGGGACTTTTGGCCAAAAATATGGGTCTTTGGGGACATGTTATGGGATTTAATTCCCACTGGGACTATGTTCCATGTAATGGGTCTCCTCTACCCGAAAAAAGAGGTTATTTCCTTTGATTCAATATAAAGAGGTTTTGTTCTCAACTTTTAAAAAATAATTAAATATAATTATTTATAATTTTATGATTAATATATTTATTAATTATGTTATTTGTGATTTAATTTTTAAAAATTATATAACTATTAATTTATTTTGATATTTTTTCAAAATTAAATGTTTTAATTTTTCTTTCCTAATGAATTGAAGTTTTCATAACGGTTTTATTGATTGGGTGTTTACAAATTTAAATTATATATTTAGATTAGAAAAATTACATATTGGGTTTTTAAAATATAAAAACATTCTCAATAATAAATATTTTATTAATAAAATATACGAAATAAAAAACTTAAGATTGATGGATCATTATATAAGACAGAGGGCTTAAGGACATAACAAGATAAGTTAAGTGTTGTGGCTCCATATAAGTGATAGATGGTTTATGTATACATTTTTTTTCAAAAAATAGTGTATAGTAGATTATTTTTTTTCTCAATATTAAATTGGATTAAGGATTTGAATGGGTAATTAGATGAGTTGACTTTGAATAAAAAAAAATCATAATATATTCCATGGTTATTTATCAATATTATTAAATAAATTCTAATTGTTTTATAACTTTGTAAGGGATTTGAATTTATTTTATAATAAAACCCAAGATAGGTGGTTTATATTTTGATTGGGAACCTTTAGTATCATTTAGTAAAATCATATTTTTCCTTAGGAGAATACATTTCATGAGAAAATCAATATGCATGGAATATTTATTAATGTATTTTTTTCTTAAAAGGGTAAAAAACTCCTGATATGGATTATTGGCTGGAAATTACATCTACTCATAATTTGGATATATTGGTGGTAAATTTTAATCATTGGTATTATGTTTCCCGCTATGGTATTGTTATTCTTTGTTTATATTTTATGTCTATAAAATATTTTTGTATATATAATTATTATTTATGGATTAATTTATTGACATAGACATTATATTTAATTTTTTAAACTTATTTTTGAATCCATTGATGGTTGGTTAAGTTGGCATTTTTTATTTTTATGTCATTATCTAAATATTCAATATACAGACCATGGTATTTTCCAAGGAAAATTTTTCTCCTAGAAATAATATATGGTTCACCACTTATCAATATCCTCAAAAAATTTGTCATAACTCACTAAGGATTATTGAAAAACCTATTTGGATTCAATGTAATTTTTGTTATGTCATTATAAGAGGTATCTGAGTAGGTTTTTGGAAAAGTAAACAATAATAATTGACATAGGAAGTTCATAACTCAAAAAAAAAGTTATAAAAGCTCATAACTAACATTACTATTGTAATACTTGAATTTATGAGTGATAATTAGTTAGGAAAGACCATGGTTATCCCATGATTGGTCATTAATGTTATTTTATTTTTCAATACCTTCCAGTTTCCTAACCTAGGAAGAGGAAATAAAAGCATGGAATCACATCCATCAGGTAGTGTCATGATAGGGAGTCATACAACAATTTCATGAGTACCAATTTCATTGTGGTGTTATATGTTTCAGAAAATTTAATTAATTTTTCAAAATAATAAAAATATACTTTGAAATCATAATATTTACTATGGAATGAATGTTCATTTCTTGTTTCCTTTTGAAAATTTTAATTCATTAACAACATGGTTGAAAAAATGGTTTCCTCTTTTTTATATAATTATGGTTATGTGATTTGACTCCTTTTATTCCATCTCTATGAATATGATTAGAAATCTATAAAATGTTTTGATCCTTATAAAAAATTATAATTTTTCAAAAAAATATAATTTATGTTATTTGGTTTATTCTGGTGAAATTTGAATTTATTGGGGATTGTTAGCACATATTATATGTAATGTGATTATTAAAATATTTTCATTTTTATAATTTTTATTCATTCACATTTGAAGATACAAGTTTTTAAATAAATAAATTTAATATATGTTCAAAAGTTTTTTTCCTATTTGTTGGTTGTGTGGCATAAATTTAATTTAAAATCTTCCATTAGATTATGATGTCAAAGAGTTTAAAGTTTAATTTTTATTTTTAAGTGATTATTAAAGGTAAATATGAATTTATGAATTATTTTTGTTATTATTTTAATGTTTAATATTATATTTTAGAATTTTTTAAAGGATAATAGGTATGATTGACAACGTTTTATGATTTAAAAGTGGTGTAGATGTTATTCATGTGTTAGGTTTTACGAAATGTGCATATGTTAATTAAATTTATGGATTTCAGTGAATGGTTTTAGAATTGTTCTAATATGAAATATTTTTTACATTATTAATATATAGAATTTTAATAAATTCATTTCATTAAATTGATATGAGTTTTTAAAATATTTCATGGTCATAAATGTATTCAAAATTTTATCATGTTGTTGAGTTTTATAAAAATTGTCTTTTTTATTTAAATATTTGAGAAAACATTTTATAATTGTTATTCAATATATTTTTATTACATTAAGTTATTTCTAGTATTAAATCGAATGAATATGTGAAAATTTAATTCTAGATTGTGGTGATGTTTGGATAATTATTTTGCAATCTTAGTCTTCAAAAGTATTGTTTTCCGAAAGCATTGTTCGAAAATCCACTATTTATTTCATTTTTGATTAATAAATGATTTAAAATTGGTTTATAAGAGTTATTTTTCATTTAAATTGTAGTTAATTGGATTATATATCAAATTTCTATATTTTTTTATTTTAATTGTTGAAAATAAAAATTATATTTTTTTAAAATATATATGGATGTGGGTTTTGATTAAAAAAAGATTTAAAATATAATATTTTGTTTTAAAATAAATTTGTCAAATTATTTTTACAATTTTATTAAATGTGATTTTGGGGTATTTGATTGTGTAATTTTTTTCGGTATATTTAAATATTAATATATTATAATTCTTTTATATCAAAAAAACATTATATTAGTTTAGGTTATTTGAAAACAGTTTTAAAGGTTTTAAATTTTATTTAATTAAGACAAATTAATAATTACAATATGGGAATATGGATAATTTTATACATGTTTTTTATTTTTTATGTGGATAATTATGAATTAATAATATTTTTTTATTTATTTTTCATATTATTTAAATTGAATTTTTATTTATTTATTTATTTAATGTTTAAATTTATTGTAAATTATTAATTTTCAAAAAATTATTTAACTTCAAAGTGTATTATTTATTTAATATGACATTGAAAATATGAGAAATGTTTTGGTTTAATTGGAAAGGAGTTATTGAATAGTTAATTTTCATCAAAGTGTAACCTTGATATTAAATACAATTTATTTTAGTTTTTTTGAAATTGAAAATTGAGGGATAAAAAAGTTGTTTTTTATTATTTTGGTTATTTTGTGATAATAATGATTTTCTTTTGTAAATATTTTTGAAATAAATTTAATAAAATAATAATCAATTTAAAATATCGCTATCCAAAAATTCTATTCAATCTGATGGTTTTAGTTACATTAGAGATAATTGAATAATATTATTTTATTAAAACCTAAATAAGGTCTAAGGGGAATTTTTTGTATATTTTATATATGAATAGGGATAATTTTCAAAATATGGATTGGTAATAAAAAAAATTTAAATATAAGTGAATTTGGTAGTTTATTTTGGGATGATGGGTGATTTTAAGGGTATCTTAAATTAACTTAAGATAAATGGATATTGGATCATATGAAATATACATAAAGAGAATAATTGAGTTTGGGTTTCATGAGAAAGAATTGTGATTTCATTAATTTATCAATGGTGTAGATAATTTAGTTAAGATATAAAGTGTAATGAGTCATTGTGGGGTTAATTATTTAATAAAATAAACTGAGTTCATTTGGGTGAAACTAATAATTTATTGGAATATTTAAAGAGTTATAATGTTTAGGTTATATTTTGATATATAAAATGAAAATATTATAAAACTAGGTGTAATGAACTAACCAAAGTCAACTAGACAAGACTCATGAGTTGGATCATAATAGTGGTGAGGTGTAATAAGATAACCAAGATAGGTATATTATAAAACAATAATGACATACAACCAGATTACCACACAGAAGAAGTAGATATATCTAAGGCCTAAACAACACAATCCAATTAGGATAATCCAGAAAGGAATAACAAGACAAGACCAACATGTCTCCATGTGACCAATCACCACCACTAAACTATCTTGACCCAACTGATGTGATAGGAAGAGATGCATACATGCTATAAGATTCCCTTCCCTTTACATCAATCCTGCAATACAACATCTATAACTGCCCAATGTAAAAAGAAGGGTGTGACAACAAGGCCCTGTAGGATACCACCATGGAGTCTATACAAGGTCAAATATCACGAATGTAGTAGTTCTAGAGTTCAAAATATAATTATTTTACAAATAATTTTCATAAAACCAAACCCATTAATAAATAATATCACTTTAATTTTCAAAAATCCAATCCATATCCACAAATATAATAATTTTAAAAGTTAAAGTGATAAAATAAGAAATAAAATCCAGAAACTATAATGCAAGAAAGTAAACACATATACATGAAATAATCCATCATCTTAAACCATGTGATACAAATTCATGTGAAAAAATGTCCACCTCAATCCATGTCAAAATCCATAATTTGAGAAAAAGACTCATAAATGGAGAAGTACATTGTATTGGACCTTATCCTTTTGAAATACATACTAGGAATAATGTAATCTTAAAGTAGAAATATTCTAGTACCGACCAATATATAGTCCCATCACAGTCCATCGAAATCCCAAATGTAACCCCTAGTTGTGCCACATACACTAGGGTCACATATGTCCCTTTCTCGATGGACATATGGTTCCCAATTTTACAAGTCTAGAAAATTCATTTAAAATCAATGCTCACATTTAATATTTCATTTTCAAAGACAAGAAAACCCCTATTAGTTGTATAAAATAAATTTTCAAATCAAAACCACCATTCACAAACTTAATCAAAGAGTTGCGGTGGAATAAACATTTTCAAATAAGAACCCTTTAAAACATGTATATTTACAAAAAAAATAACCTAAAAGAAAATATAAACCTATCTCAACGAATAAAACCTAATAATTTTCAAAGGATAATAATAAATATATATATATACCCATTGTATAGAAATAGTTACCCCAATAAAAGAGGTACGACTATTCACTATTGGCAATGGTGACATGATATGGGTAGAACAGGTTCTCAAGAGCTAAGATCCACAATAAATACATCAATCTAAAATTATACTCATTAGATATAGAATTAATATCCCCTTTGGGATCTAACAATACACAAGGATAAAATATCTAGCGATGATCTATGAAAAATAAGGAAAACTAGACCAAGAATAAAATATACCTTTAGATGTTCCATAAAAATTTATAGAACTCTAACATGAAACATAATAGAGAAGATGCTATACCATTATAAAATGTTTAATTTAACAAATATTAAGTCAGGTGTTCATTAGAGGTTAATCTATAATCCCACGAATTTTTCATTAAAGTTTCAGATCATTAAAAACATGTTTGTACAATTTTCTGGAGAAAACCACATGGTTTTCCCTAACCATTCACAAAATAATCCTAGCCCCATGGGACACCAAAACATCAAGAAACTTCCCAAAATGACCATGGAAAAAAACCAACCAAATAAAAATAAAAAACTGGTCATCAATAACTAGAATTATGATAATTTAATGTTATAGTGACCCTACTATAAATAATTTTTTCCCTAAAAGTTATCACGATTCAGGACTCACAAAGAAGATAAGGACAATATTGTATTATCAATCATTCATTACCCCACATCTTGAGGCTATATAATCCACACTACTATAGTGAAAATTACAAGGGAATTGTTTTTCTAACTATTACCTTATCCTGGTGACCCAAAATCTAAACTGGTTTCTCAACAATGGTGGTATCAATCTCAATATCAACATATTCAAATTCCATCACATGGGAATGATCTATGTAATACCTCTATATCAAAAGAAAACATGAAACAAATTTTAGATCATAGTAAAATGAGAATTTAAATCCATATAACGATCAACCTTTTAGAGTCACTCCATGATATCAAAGGTTCCCACAATCCTTCTGGACATCTAACCATAGATACCCAACCAATGGAATTCCATATAAAGAGAAACACTGAAAAACCCTATTTACCACGATAAAAATATAGCAGCTTATAAAGAAGGTCCACATAATATTTTTTATGACATTATATTGTAACCAACCTATTTCAGATCAAATGTACATTTTTTCATATCTTGAAAGAGACTCATCCCAAAGGATTACTATTCTCCCAACATTGCACAAAACTAAAGGGATCTACATAGAAACCCAAACAATTCTACAAAGGGTACCATCATTATCGAATCCCGATTACTATTTTCATTTCAAAATTATTCAAAAGGAAAATAATTTTCCTAATATCCACTAAAATCATAAATCAATACCCGAATCATATCCCCATGAACATGATAACTCCCTCTGCCTATCCATCTATTTGTGGATGATAATCCATTATCAGGTTAAACTGGGAAACCAAATCCTACTATATACCTCTATAGAACCATTATGTAAACCATAGGTCCCTTTTTAAAACAAACATAGACAAAACATCATTAAATCTCACAATCTATTGGATGTACATGTCCTTGAGTAATTTACCTACATTATATCCATGATAATAATGAAATGAATCTATTTTTTTAAGTCAGTCAATGATCCCCCAAATCATATACTTCTCCATTGGAGTCCATAGAAATACAATGATGAAATATATGGAAATATCATCCTACATACAAAATAGAATGGGAAAACGATTAAATAAAATAGATGGTCTATGGTTTTCTATCAAATTTTTCTAACTAGGGAGGAATTATGAAATAATATATTTCTAATTGACTACATCATACATCAACATCTTCTTCTAATAAAACAAAAGTTCTATTAAAGAATAAATCATCTCTCATAGATAAAAAATTCTCACCAATGTTACCCCACCAAAAATACATTATTAATGTGTTATCACTCATTATCTATCACATTCTTGGTCCTAAATCTCTCATAGAATCCATGTACACCTTTACAAAAATATCTACCACTCACTAAAACATCTTATTAAAAAAATCATATTCCACTACTCAACTAATTCCTTCGTGGACTGTGTTAGTGATTTTCTACTTAATGAATCAGAAACCATGTTCCCATTCCCAAGAGTGTATGAAATATCTATATTGAATTCATTATCATAATCAACCTAATGTCTCTATCAAAATCTTACTACCTATGATTAAAAATATATTCTAGGCCTTTAAAATACAAAGTAATAAAATGGTCTCCCCAAATAGATATTGAATCCAATTTTTGATTTCATTAATAACGATTGAAAACTCAAAAACCTTTGTAGGGTAGATACTCTCATTATGGAGTAATTAGCATGTTCTATAGACCACTAGGTACTCCCCCTGAATCAAGGAACATAAAAATCGCATACCATAATCATCACAAAAAACATAATAACTCAATGAAAGTTCCAGAAGAATCAAAACTTATGTTTAAGTCAACCTTTCCTTCAGCTAATCAAAAGATCCATAGCATTTTTCATTCCATTGAAACATTATACCCTTATAGAAAAAATCTTTCATCGGAGATTTTATCTTGGATAAATCCTAAACATAAAACATATAGAAACTAGAATAATCAAAGAAGATATAGATATCAAACACAATTTTGGGTAGTTACCATGAAATTACATCCTATATCGTTTTAGTATCCACTGAGGCTCCCCTTATTTATATCATACTACCCATAAATTTACACTCATGGTTCCAAAAAAACATTTAAAAACCCTACCATAATGATTATTTTCCTTTATGTTTCAATAAAAAAGATCCAAATTATTTATATAATCTGTTTAGGACTTATATTATTTCAAAATATATTCCATGGAAATTACATTAAAATATAACCACAACCAATAAAATCTTCATTTCATCAAATCCATAAATACTAAAAAAATATTAGTGTTCAAAATTGGCATAACCAGAGACTCAAAATGCACATAATCTCTCTTAAACATTATCTAATGTATATTTTCATCACGGATTCAAACTATTGGTACCCTTAATGAATGTAATTCTATTAAAACTAACATGCCCCTATAATATTATCAAAGATATCATCAATCATAGAAAATGGATATTTTTTCTTACCAATCACCTGATTTACCTTTTCAAAATCAACGCCGTATATGATACTTTATTCTTCCTTATTAGAAAAGAGTATATAAAAGGACCTTAGTGACATGGTAGGAAGAATATATCACTTATTCTATAGGTCCTAATGTTTGAATTTATGTTATAACAAATCTATATGTTCCATTCAATAAGATGGAATGGAAATAAGAATCATACAAGAGACAATTTCAATAGTAAACTTGACGTATCCCTATAGTGGAAAACCATATAAATCATTCATAATAATCTTAGGGTATGCACAAAACACATAATTAATAGTATAACTAAAATGACCTAGTCTTAACATACATGGATATAAAATCATATTTTATGAATATTCATCACACTAAAAAAAATTATGTTTGAAGAGAAAACATTTTTAATTTCTTTGGAAAAATGGAAACAAAATATTCTATACTGTTGAATGATATTAAACATCTCCCTTAAATATCTTCCAAATTAGTTTTCTTATACAAAATCATTCCCTATAACATGGAGAAATGAAACCTAACAAAGGGGTGTTCTCAAATGCTCGGTATGGTTAAACATGTGTGATATGTAAGATAACATGAGTACAAGATTATCAGAACATTATCTCAACATTAGAATATCATACCCTACATATAAAAAATCATAATAAAGAGGGATTTCATAAAAATTTTTGGTTCCTAAGACATGATTTATAAGGGTTCTAAATAGTCATAAATCATTCATGAACCCTGAACTCATTTCATATAAGTGTATCATTGTTATAACTATAAAAAAAATTAAAATGTGAAGTTTAACTTCAAATACCATCATAATAGTGCATCAGGTCACACCTATTTCCCATTTTTTGATCAGGACACACCTGTTTACCATAGTTTATTACCAAATACATGTTTCCCATAGTAGATCATGACACACTTGATTTCCATTTTGAGTCAGGAAACACCTATATCCCATTTTGGATCAAGACACACCTATTACCCATTTTGGATCAAGAATGTCAACTTTCTTACAATAATTATCTCATGATATATAAATCTTTACACAATTCATTCTATGGAAATTTAGGTCCTACTAATCACATAATATAATCATATATATTTTTTCCAAAAATAATAAAACATTCATCATATCATAACCCATACAAATAGTTGGGTTTCAAAAACATCATATACTAACCCATGAAAGAAAAGGGTTATCATAAAAATTTCATCACATCTTTACCTATAGAAAAGATAAAGTTCTCATTATCATTTCATCAAGGCATAACCCCTAAAATGAAGATAGCATAAAAATCACATAACTCATGGAACATAAAAAAGTATCATAAAAATAATTCCTTCTAAATATAAACCATCCAATAATGAATTTGATTTTTTTTCTTGGGTTATATCCCTATTAAATCATAAAATAGAATAATGTATGTCATCTTAGATGGATCATAATTTTGGATAATTATTTTAAAATCATTTATTGAGGGAAAAAATTTATATTAAAAAAATAATTTTCAAATATATAATATATTTTTAAAATCATTGACAATGAAATTAACCTTGAAAACATAAAATTTATTCTTGATGTTTTTATATCCTTTATCCATGAAAAATTAAAAAAGAAGATTGAATTCTTTTTGAAATATTTCCATTGAAAACTTATAAAGGATTTTTGAAAAAATTCTGAAAATAATATTTTAAAAAATTAAATATCATAAAATTAGTATATTCATTATATAACATGTCAATGGGACATTATATACACCATATAAATTTATATAATTTCAAAACATAACATGTGTTTCAATGAAAGAAAATTGATAAAAATAACCTAAACAAATTTGGTAACATTGATACTATAAAAATTATGAAATTTATGTCAGGAAATGGATATGTAAATAACCATAAATTTAATTATAAGATTCATAAAATACATTCATCAGTAGTATAAAAACCACATATAATAAATAAGAGTTGAGCAAGTCTTGTGTGTCAAATAAAATAAAAGTGTAACGAGAAAAACCTTACCTTAAGTCTTGACTTTATTTATACGTCTTCCGACGTCATGTATAGAAAATATAAGTTTATTATAAATATTCCATAAAAATATATTATTATATACAATAAAATATATTGTTACATTACTTTAGATTACATATTTATTTATAACTCTATGTTAATTTTATGTTTCGGATAATGTCCACTTTGTTTTTTGTGTATGTTTTGAATTGTTGTTTTTTATCCTCTTAGGTATATCATGATTTTATTTCATTAAAGAATTTATTATTTTATTTAAATATAATGTATAATCATTATAAATTTATTTTTAAAAATATATATCATTTATCCATAAAAATAAAATACATTTTTTATAGAAATGGTGGATGTATGTGCGCATGAACATTGTTTCAGTTATATTTTAGCATTGAAAGAAATTAATTAAATGAATTATATGTGTGTATATATATATATTATCCTTAAAATATAATTCATATTTCATATATTTCAGAGAATTTTTCTAAAATCATCCTTAATAAATTTCCTATAATGTTGTATCAAATCACATCGCTTTGAGGAGACAGTAGTTCACACGTCCAAAAATAAAGTTATCATGTTTAAAAAATGGAAATAATGGATTTTTGTTTTAGATAATAATTCAAGAAGAATAAATATGTAATAAATATTATATATATCACATAAAAACATATTTTCTATCGTAATTCAAAATCGTGAGGTGTGGTCATGGAAAAATGAACAACATCATTTCTGTGAGGCAATAGTTCTCGACACAAAAAATGGAATGTTTTTCACCCATTAGATGAAATTTTGTGCAAGTGTAGTCCTAAAAAATATAATAAAAACATATCATTTTATTTATTATACTGAGTTTCTATACAATATTTTAAAAATAATAGTTGATGTGGAGGAGAATAAAAACAAAACAAACGAGTTTACAGAAGGATGTTACATCTTCATCGGGTAACTCCAATTGGTATGAACCTAATTTCTTCTTTGGATAGATTTATTACCAAATATATGATTCTAGGTTTAAGGAATATATTTTATAAGGAAATTTGGTTATGTTTTATCTAGGCCACTATAGCTTGATAGGCGCTGGGAAAGGGAAATATTGAATGCATCTTTATTCTGGGGAGGAGTGTCATTCCTGTAAATACATAAATGTAAACAATATTGGGAGGTCTACCTTTCAAATTGTGAATCCAAAATGTAAAAATAAAAGATTAATGAGGATTTATGGTCGATTAAAACCTCCACCACACAAAAATTAGTGTATTTTAATAATTTTATTCCTTAACTTCATTGATTCCCAACTTTTATCATTTTGGTTTGTTTTAAGGAAACTGCTTTTCTAACATAACTAATTAAACAATTATTTCTAAACTAAAGTATGTGTTATTATAAAATATAGTGTCACTTAATAATAAATATTTTCAAAAATTAAAAATTTAAATACCATGTATGTGACTAATTAATTTTATAACAAGCGTATGTAAAGCGCAAAAACACTACTTCAACTAGATGCATGCTCATAAAGCTTTTTCTATTTTTAGGTATTCATGTAAATTATAAAAGACAAATTGGTACATTATTGTACTATATTTTATATTTATTATCATTTAAAAATTAATTATAAGAATATATAATTTTTATGAATCTTTATTATTTTTTTAAAATTTCATTTATTGTAAAATAACGTTGATGTCAATTTTGACATTATTTTTAATTTTAATTTAATAATATAAAAAATTGTTGGAAATAAAATATATTATTATAAAAATAATTTTACAAGATATATTCACCTAAAAATATATTGGGAAAAATAGTTTATTGTATTTACTTTCCTTTTAATGTTTTTAGCATCAATTATTTAATTTTATAATTAACTAAATAACTCATTTGTTAGAGTTCATTAAATTTTTAATTTAACTATATTATCTATAAAAATTAATTTTATATTACTATGGTAACAAATAAACTTATTTAAATTTAAAACTAATGTCTACAACTGATACTATGTAGTTTTTTTCATACTCATGTTCTTTATAAATGTTAAACGTTAGGAAGGGCCTTTTTTCTTTTTTCTTTTAAGTTACTATATTAGTCAAATTCATGAACATGTTTCCCTATAACACCAATAAAATATAAAAACAAATTTATAAGTTAAAAATATGTGTAATAATGGATTTTGAACACATTTCTAAGTCATTTTGTCCCTTATGATTATGTTTTAATCACTTGTCAAGCTTAATTTTACCTTAATGAATACAATTAATTTAAATCATATTCACTAATGATTTTGGTAAAAAAATAATTTGATCTTATTAGAATATAAATATGATAAATATTAAAATAATGCTTTTTATTTTCTCCAATTTTACTCACATAAGTGGAAAAATTAAATGTAAGTCTACTTCTAAAGACAATGCGAGAAAGCGTGCTTTTAATATGAAATGTTCAAAAGTTCATTAAGTTTATATTTATAAATTAAATATAAACTTGATTCAAGTAATCTAAATTAGATATATATATATATATATCTAAAATTGATCTATTATGAATTTAAAACAAACTTAAAATATAATTTATCATTAATAATTAAAAAAAAGAAAAGACAGTTTTCAATTTAAAATTAGAATTTTCACTACTCATCAAAAAAATGAAAATTATTATAAAAATACCAAATCAATTTATTAAGATAATTTTTAAATATTTAATTCAAATATAAATATTATGTTTAAAAATAAAATTTTCAAAATTTTCAAAATCTAGTTTTAAAATACGCATGTCAATAAAAGGTGGAAAAAATCTGTCTTATGTGAAAAATAAGATAAATAAGTGTTGTGTGTAGAAAAATATTATTGTATTGTATCATATAATGAAAGATTACCATGATGTATCATAAACATAATGATAAAAAAATTTATTTCATAAAAAATGAGATATGTTAATTTTTATATGAAATGATTAATATTGAGAAGTTTAAATTAATTTAGAAAAAAAGCATAAATTCTCAGGGTGTTACATTCTACCCCCGATAAAATATTTTTTTCCATAAAAATTCATCTTCATTATTAAATGATTAATACTTGAATGTTATATTCATATGTTCCCACATTCTAAAAATTAATATTATGACTTCTTTTAAAAAGAGATATTTTGAGACATAATGATTAGTTAAAGTAACTAATATATTGGATAACATAGGTGGAAAGTAAAAACATGGAAATATAAGAAATGAATAAATAATTATAGGTATATATAGATATCTGTAACCATAAGAGAATGGGTAATCCATTTAAATTTAACAATAAAAAACAATCAAATTGACAAATCATGAATAATGTTATTAATATCATAAAAAGATGACTATAATATGACAAAATTATATTTCTATGCCCACTTTCCCAATGTTGAATAATTTTGATGATAAGATATACTTACATGATTTCAGAACTACCTAACCCTTTATTATGACTTTATTAATTTATACTTAATCTCTTATTCCAATAAATGGAGGTTATTTTTTTCATTTCTAAATAATTATCAGATCAGGAGATCCATAAATAAATTGATAGGTGATTCTACATGTCTTTAGTTATCACAATAAAAATGTTAACACATTTTATATAATATGAATAAATACTCATGTGTATACATAGTAAATTATTATCTAAAACGCCATCCACTATTTAACATAAACCATTCCAAAAAAAATTAACCTTATAACACTTTAAAAGATGATAATCGAAAACATTATAATGAGGGTTACTAAATAAGCTTAGTATTGATCCCATGAAAATAATAAAGTATCTCTTGGTTGTCTCATTATAAGCATTTGAATAACCTCAACATATATTCTATTTAAATATGGTAAAAATATGAATTATCATAAATACTGTTGGAAAAAAGAATGCTTACTTATTCTAATGATTATGGGATGTATTTTATAAATCCAAGAAGTTGTAAACATCATCCATTAGAGCATAGACTAATTTTTCAACAAATCCTTTATCTATTCTGAGGTAATAAATATTTTCCAATTTTCATTATCCATATATAATATCATTTTCTCATCCCCAAGAACTGGTTAATTGTATCCTTCCCTAAATGGAACCTTGAAATTAAATAAATTTTTTAGGTCATCAGTGTCCTTTAACTCAATCTGGAAAATAAATAAAGAAAAAATTCTACAAAAATTCCATATACATCATGAGTACGATAACATAATCATTTAATTACAAAATATATACCCTTCAATCATGAAGCATTATTATTAAAACATTACTCAGGCTTCTTCATCATATTCCTTCCTAAAAATTTCCGTGAATATGAAATACTAATCCTTTTTATTAGTCCCTCAAACTCAATATAATAATTTTTATTACATTTAATTTGAACAATACTAGAAGAAAATCTTATACCATTCATATATCATTAAAATCCTATTTATCATTAAAAGTATAACTAATACTAATACCAGATTTCTGATTCTATTTATGGTATTTTCAATCTCAGAGTCCATTTTTATAAATCACATACATTCCACATAAAAAAATCAATTTTAGCCCAGTTCCTTCTAGTCCCTTCTATTTACTATAACCAGAAATCATTGTGTGAGAAAATATTTTTCATATTGATACAACACCTAATCATGAAACATTAGTTATATGATTTATAAAAAAGGGAACCTTATTTAATATATTACACCTTATGTTTATACAAGGTGACTGATAGACATAATTAATTTAAAAACTTCATTATAGATCATAAGGAGTTTTTTAATTTCTAAATAATATCACCCGAGAGTGTCTAACTATGGGTGTAGTAAGGATTATTTTCTTCACCTATTCCGAATCGATTATTGGTCAATAGGGTGTTTTTTTGGGTTTTATTCTTGTTTACATCTATTAAAGAGCCGCATTAAATTGTAGTAACCATACATGGATTTAATTTCATGGAAACCATTCTCTCAATCCTTTACCAAATTTCTAGGACATTTTACTATACCTTAACTCATCCTTAGACTTATCCTTAAAGACATCCACAAAAATATCTTTATATATTTCCCTAGGTATCTAACAAATGTTTCCTCACCCTTTTTTCTAATTTTTGAATAATCCAGTACTTTGATACCAACTATTGTGACCCATGATTAACATACATTGATAAGAAATCATTTTTTATGAATATTCAGCACATTAAAAAAGTATCTTCATGAGGTCTATAATAGTTTATTTCATTTTTAATGAAGAATACATTTTATGATAACTTGGTCAAAGATATTAAGCACTTCCCTATGATATTTTCCCTGTTATCACTCATTTTTATATCCTTTCTTCGTAACCTTAGTAAATAAAACAAAATAAAGGGGTCATCTTGGATACTCAGTAAGGGTAAAGAAGGGTGACATGTAATCATAACATGAGAATAAGGAAATGAGAACATGGCCTTTATATTATAAGATCATACCCTTCTTAGCATGGATCTTAATTAAAATAAATTGCATAAAGATTGAGAGTTCATAAGACACAAATAATAATGGTTATAAATTATCCTGAGACAATCATGAACCATAATATAATTTCATATAAGTGTAAAACCATTATAACATTATAAAACCATTTAATCTTTCAATTTTTACTACTAGGAACATTAATATAGTGGATCTGGCCACAAATGTTTCCCCATTTTGGATCAAGAAAAAGATATTTCCCACATTGGATCAGGAAACATCTTTTTCCTATAGTATATCAGGACACTCTTGTTTCCCATTTTGGGTTAGGATACACCTATATCCCATTTTGGACCAAGACATAACCTCTATCCCATTTTATATCCGAACACACCTATTTACCATTTTGGATAAATCTCGTTTACATGAAATGGGTATCATAATCATCAAATAATTACCCATGAATTATAATGGGTATCCTAAAAATTTAAACATGTAATTTCCTATGGAAATGAGATAGGTATCATAATAATTTGTTCAATGTATGACCCATGAAAGAAAGATTTTTTCTAAATCAAATAACTCATTGAATTGAAATGGGGTTCATAAACATCGTTCCATCATAACATAAACCATTGAATAATGAATATGAATGGTATTATTGGATCATATCCCAAATAAATCATTAAATGTAACAATGTATGTCATCTTAGACAGAATATGAATTTTGAGAATTAATTTAAAATATTATATTGTGTAAAATACACTTCTTCGTTGAAAATAAAATTTTAATACCTAAAACATTTTGAAAACCATTTATATAGAATATAACATTGAAAAAATATAACATATTCTTTAAAAGAATTTAATACCTTTTTCCATGAAAACATATAAAAGAATCTTGGAAATATTTTGAAAAAACAATATTTTAAAACATATAAATTATACTTTAAAATATTTTGAAAAATTTTATCCTTCACAACATTTAAAATAATCTTGAAAAAATTTTGAGAACCTTTTTATCTGAAAACATATTATTGAATATTGAAATCATTTTGAAAATCATATTGCAAGAAAAATTATCAATGAATCTTAAAATAAATTGAAAAACATTTTTCAATGATAATACTTTGATAATATATAAGTAATTATTGAAAAAAAATTACAAAAATTTTAAACATAACACATTTTTTAAAATCTTATTGAAAAACATTGTTTTTAATTAATACTTTTTCTGACCGAAGACATAAATGAATTCATATTTTATTAAAGACACTTTTTTAATTATAAAAAGTAGTAATGAGTGGGTGATTGTTATCAATACATAATGATATAATGAATAAACAGATGAAAAAAATCATGTCTGTTCTCATGATATGGGTAATAAGATTTCATCAATGTAACCAAAACTGAAAACAGTCCCAATAAATGATGATATTGTTTCAATAAAAAATGATCACTTTAATAACACAAATTCATAATAAAAAAATAGAGAATAAAATCACATGAATCTTAAAATATTATTAAAAAGTAAACTAATGATATACCATGATCATTGGACATTATATACACCTTATATAATAATATAGGTGCATAATGTAAAATTTCTCTCAAAGAAGGTAAACTAAGAAACAAATTACCTAACTGGTTTGGTACCTTTCGAACCATATACTCCATGAAAGATATATCAAGTTATGGATATGTAATTACACATATATTTAATTATAATAATAATATAATACATCCATTTGCAATATACCCATCACATATAATAAATATGAGAAGAATATGGCTAGTGTCTCATGGAAAACAATAGTGAAACGAGAAAACCCTTACATTAAGTCTTGAATTTCTTTATACATGTTTAATCACCATGTTTAAATAATATAGTATTATTAAACCACTACAATAGATCAATATTATTATATCAAATACCATATATTATTTTTTTCATTACTATATATTACTTGTTTATTTACAACACCTTATTAATGTTACGCATTGGGAAATATCTGCTTTGTTTTTCTTATATGTTTTTAATTGTTATTCGTGATCATATTACATAGATCATTATTTAATTAGTTACATAATTTAAAACCTGATATAAATATAATATATATTTATTATATAAATATTTATAACCATCTAAAAAAGTTATAAGAATCAAATACACCATTCTTGGAGAAGGTAGGTATTACGTAGGCATAAACACATTTTTGGTTATATTGTCATATAGAGAGAAATAAATACAATGAAATATATGTATATATATATATTATAATTATAGTAGAATTTATATTTATTATATATAATATACATTTACAAAAACATTCTTCAATAAATTCTATGTAAATTGTGAACGAATCACATTGCCTTGAGGAGGAAGTAGTGCACACATACACAAATGATGTTTTCTTATTTACAGAAAGTGGAAATAATTAATGTATGTTTTATATAATAATTACATAACCAAAAATAAAACCAAAATATGTTATATATAACATAAAAATATAGTTTTCATCATTATTCTCTGCCATGATTTGTGGTAAAGTAAAAACAAACAACATTGTTTTCTGAGGTGGAACTTCATCCTACACGAAAAATGGTAGGTCTGTTACCCATTAGACGAAAATATGTGTAAGTGTAGGTAGAAAAATAAGAATAAAATATTCCCAATATATTTTTTAAATTGAGTTTATTATATAGGAATGTAAAAAACATTATTTGAGGTGGTGGAGAATGAATACAAATGAAATGAGCTTTAGTAAGGATGTTATCTCTTCTTTGGATGACTCCTATTGGTTTTCAAAAAATGGATTCCTTGGATGGTTTAATGGCCAAATGGATGATTATAAGTATAATTTAGGGATTTTGGGAGGATATTTTTTTAGGATATTTCCAAACCATAGTGTCTTGAGATGTGTAATGATGGGGATGATTGAATGTCTTTTTATAGAGGATGGGGAGTGGCCTTCTTGTAAATATCGAAAGGTAAACACTGTTGGGTGGTATCCCTTACCAAATATTATTAAAAAATTAATAAATAATGTATTAAATGAAAATTATGGTTCATCAAAAACCCCAAAATTGAAAAATAATTGAACTTTTATAATTTTATTCCATAACACATAAGTTTCGAAACTTTTATCATTTTTGTTTTTATTAAGGCAACCAGTTTTTCAACCTATATAATTTTAAAATTAATACTAAATTAAAGTGATATTATTAGAAATTTTAGAATAAATTAATTATTTATATGTTATCTTATTTAAAACAATTAAATCCCTTATGAGGTAAAAATTAATTTTAAGACTAGCACATGTAACGTGCAAAAACACAATTTTAACCCGAGTTGTGCTAATAATGTTTTTCCCATTTAAATGTCATTATGTTTATTATAAAAAATAATTTCACCATTATTGGACCATATTTTATATTTATTAATATTTTTAAAAAAATATATATTGGATTTTTTGAAATCTTAATTCTTTTAATAAAATATCTTTTATTGTAAAACAACATTATTGTTGATTTTTTTATTATTTTTATAATTTTAATTTGAAAATATAAGAAAATTGGAATTAAAATATATTAATTTAAAATATGAGTAACATGACATATTCACCTTTAAAACTTTTATAACTCAGTAGTTAATTAAATTTACAAAATTTTAATGTTTTTAGCATTATTTATTTTATTTAAATTTCAACGAAATAATGCATGTGTTAGTGTTTGTTATGAATTTACTATACTTATGTTGTCAATAGAAATTAAATTTACATTACCATGATAAAAATAGATTATTTAACTTTAAATATAATATTTATATTCGAAATTGTCAAGCTTATTACATTCTCAAAAGCTTTATAAATTTTAATGTTATGGAAGGTTCTTTTTTTGTAATTTTTCCTGACATAACATATTATATGGTTCAATTTCATGAACATGTGTCCCAATAACACAAAACATTAATTCCAAGGGGGTATATTTTCTAAAAATGGGTTGAAATGGATTTTGAACAAGATTCTATGTCATTTTGGACCTTAATATGATGGTTTAGTCCCATGTAAAGCTTAATTTAGCCTTAATAATTGAAATTAATTTAAATCACTTTCACTAATTTTTTTGGTAAAAAATGAATCATAACTTATTATAATATAAATATTAAACTTGAAAATCATTTTATGTCAATTTTTTCAAATTCAATTCCCAGATGTGGAAAATTTAAATTTAAATTTAATCCTACAAACATGGCGAGAGAGCGGGATTTTACTGTGAAATGTTCAAAAATTCATCTTGTTAATTATATTTAATTAAATATAACAATGATCAAAACTACCTAAATTATATTAATAGATATATATTTGTTATATTTTAACTTTAAAACCAATTTGTAATATAATTTAGTAATAATAAGTTTTTATCCAAACAATGTAGTTTTCAACTAAAAAAATATTTTTGATTATTACTAAAAAAATGATAATTCTATGAAAATGAAAAAAAATAACCAAAGCTAATTTTTACATTCCCCATTCAAAAATAAATATTATTATGAAAAATAAAATTTACAAAAGTACCACAAAATTTAAATATTTTCCCCCTTAAAATGATGTAATACCCGGTTAGACATGTAATGTAAGCTATCTTTATGTGGCATGTAATGTATAATTTTCATATCTTATACTATATAGAAAGATTAAATTAGTGTAGATTAAAAAGAATGAAGAAATTGGTACTTTTATATAATAAATTCTATATTCAGTGTTTCTTGAAATGAAAAATATTGAAAAAATTAAAATTTATTCAAAAAAAATCACGACATCTTGGGGTGGTACCATTACCTAGAAAATTATCAACAACATCAAGAAACATATCTAAAAATAATAATGAAATTACCACTGAATAAGGAACAACAATCCTTTCCCTTCAGGATCTGGATTCCCACTCACCTTGAAAAACATGAGTTACCCCACTAGAAGTAAAACAAAACTAGATTATAATAACAACCTATCTGGATCTTAACACGTCTCAAGCAATACATTCTGTTATAAAATAAAATAAGTCAATTTACAAAATTAATAAGCCTCATATCACCTCATATGAATCTATCATCACATGATAAGAAGACACATGAAACATTGTAAAAAATTTATTTCCCAAATTCATGGAAATATCCAACAAGAACAAAATAATTTCGACAAAAAAGACAAACACATCAATTATAATTGTTGGTTTTAAAAAAAGAGTATCAAATATATTAAAAAAATAATTCAATTAAAGATTAAATAAAAATTGATCCTATAGTATTAACTGACCCTGCTTCAGATTCCTTTAGTGCATACTCTATCAAAAAAAGCCATCTCGCCTTAGAAACATGAACACCCTCTTTCCCTATGGATTAATCCCACTATGCATGAATGTATCTATATGAACATGAAAACACTTTGTGACAGTATATATTTTCTTAATACCTTGGTATATCATTTTAAAAACATGATCTTCGGGACTAGACTTTCAATAATCATTACATGTCATGGAATCATATACTTATATAGGATTCTTATAATCATACAATCCACCATAGAATAAGGTGTCCAGATTTAACCTGAATGAAGCCCTTATATCTGGTCCTGATGAATAAGAAACATCCATGTTCGACCTTTTTTGGATGAAAAAGACACCCTTTATAAGAATAACACCAATCATAGCTCCACCCAAACATGATTTTCCATCTATGTATGTATCATCCAAATAGTGTCTATTAAATAACTCTAAATCAGGTAGATGAAACATGAAAATAAACAATAGAAGAATATTTAAACTCAATTCCTACTCAAAACATAGGTGATTAAGGTACTTATTTGTGACTCTCACCAGTTCAGGATGCCCCTACTCAAAAAAAATAGGTTGAATAATCTAGAATTGTATGATACCCATACACCATGTTCGGATACTCTATGTTCTATGTTCTACATAACATCTTTGGGTAAAACAACTAATAAAATAATTTTTTTAATGAAGTATAAGTAGGATCCTCATGAAACTATGATTTCATAATAGAGTCTCACAATCTCCTTCAAAATCCAGAGATAATGTAGATAGAAAACTATGGCATCCCGCTTTTTTTACCGAACATTTTATTACATTTTACTAACAGAGGATCTTTAAAGTCTACATGCTTTTAAATAAGGAACATAATACATGAGAACAACATAAAATATTCTTCTAAACCACTCGTAGTCTTCATCATAGGTTCATCCTATGTAAAATTACTGCATCTCATATACTAGAGACATACATCAAAGGAAGGGTGTACAGAAGGTTCAGTAAGGAAAACAAGTGAAACAGTTGACATGTGATCTTAATCAATATTAACAGGAACATGATAAAAGTCATAAAGGCATGAGAAATGAAATAATAAGAATATAATAATAATAAGAACATTAATAATTACTTTAATAGGTGGATACAACATTTCATTTATTCATTCACGAACATATCACCAAGGTTTATCCCCGAGGTGTTATAAAAATTACCAAGGTTATTCACCAAGGTATTGTGAAACTTTTCATATCAAGAGATTAATTCATTTTCCAATTCATTGGAGAAATATCAGGGAACACCATTAATATGTCTTTACATTCATGTGATCCACCTATATCATAATCAAACATTTCATAAATAACCCATAGAGAATAAACAAAATGTGTTTCATTTCAAAATCGTGATGTTTTAAAAGCTCTAAAACAATTATATCATTATATCATTTATAACCCATGAAAATGGAGTGATGGTTATATATATTTCAATCACAAAATCAAATGTATATTTTTTTTATATTTATGAATACCCATAGAAAGGAAATAGCTTCGGGTATTCACATAAAAAAACTAGAGAATTTCTTGAGAGAAAGAGATATAAATTTTGAGACGAAATTTATAAAGCATAACGACTATATAACATGGTTTTAGAAAACAATATTATAACTCCCCACCCTTAAACATTACTTACTATTGAGATATTTCAAGAATACACCTTGAAGATCTTTTTAGGTTTAGAGTTTTAGAGAATTAGATCATAAACAAGAATTACATTCCACATTTAAACAAAGTGGTTACATAAAATATAGTATTCATTTTTCCCATCAATGGAAACACATTTAAAATAAAACATGGATTCTTTCTTGACACTTCCTTGACACTATCATCATATCATGTACCTTTCCCTTGATCTGTGAAAAACATTTCAAAAACTTGGGATGAGCATAAAAAGCTCAGTAAGGGATATAACAATATAGAAAATAAACATGAGTACATATATACATAAGAATGAAATCATACTTTACCCATAAAACATAAGAACTTTAACATAGCTCATCAAATCATGAATAAAACATAGAAATCATAAGACATAAACGTAACTTGAGGCATTCATAACATTCTTACAAAGTGAGTAACCCTCTTGGTTACATTTGGAATACCCATCACAATATATTCCCTAAATCTCTTCAGAGAAACCTCAACATTTAACTCCTTCACGTTACCAATGAATTGGAGAGCTATATCGGGCTCACCCGCCCTTAGTTTATCACGGAACCACCCGTCTTCATAATAATTCCCAAGAACCACAACATAATCGTATCACATAAAACATGCATAAAGGAAACATAACATTTCCACCTTTCAATCACAAGATATAAATACAAGAAATTGATATAAAAACATTATGAAAATAGAGTTCAATACCAAAATAAAAGAAAAGTAAAACATGGTATTTATTTTTCTATTAAAAAGAAGGTATGACTTGTAGAGGAAGCCGAAACTCAAATAATGGTCACGGCGGCGGAGAGGTCGTTGTCGCCGCATACGTATGAAAAAAATATTCCCTTTTGTCGTTTAGTAAAACACTTTGTATAAAAAATATCCCTTTTGGATAAACGTAAAGGTCAAAGGTGTTTATACACCGTATAAAATAAGGTTTTGTATAAAACAAAATATGCCTCAGTGAATGGAGATTGAGACGAAGTCCCTTACCTCAGGTCCGACTTGACTCGATCGTTCTTTAATCTCTGGAATAATAAACTTGAGTTAATTTCTAATTTCTTAAGAACCTTTTTCAAGTTAATTATTCCTTTTGTATCACTTATTACCATTTCATGAACACTATGTTATTACTTAAGTTAATAACGGTCGTTTTAATGACCATTGGTACTTGAGTCAAAAATAAACTCTTTATAATTACAAGTTGTTCATGTGGTAAAATATCCATTGTATCCAAAATTTTATTCATGATGTACATATCATATATATCATATATATACAGTAAATTCATGCATTTATAATATTACATAACATTTAGAGGTAAGAAATGAAATGCACCGTTCATGGAGACGGTAGGCCGTACGTACGCATGAACGCTACTTCAATTTCTATTTCATATTTAATGGAATTAAAACATAATGATAAATAATAGTATTTTAATTCCAGTATTGTATCATATATAATATCATTAAATATATCTTTTATACTTACCACATATGGTATTAACGAATCAAATCAATTTTAGGGGGCGGTAGTCCGCACTTCCTAAAATAAAGATATCGCGTATACCCATAAGGGAAGCCATAAAGGTATGCCATAAATGAAAAATACATAAGATTAAGGAAAACATAAAAATATTATATATAATATATAAATATAGCAACATCTTAATGGCCACCTTTGAAGGTGTTAGAAGAATATTGAACAATCATCGTTTCGTTAGGTAGAAATTCTCCATCCACGGAAATAGTATGTTCTTTAACCATTAGATGTAGGTGTGTGTAAGTGTAGAACTAATAATTCATATAAAAACATCCTAGTGTATTTAATATACTGGATTTGTTACAAAATAAATGAATAAAAAGAGTTTAGGGGGTCGGAGAAGCAAAATAAAACAAACGGACTCAAGTGAAGACATTACCTTAAAATCGGGTAACTCTCGTTGGTTTGAGCTCAAAGGCTTACTTGAGAAGGATTCTGCTCAATGTAAGGCTTCTAGAAGTTATAGAGGGATGTGGGGAGACAAAATGGGAAGGTTTTGGACGAGCCAAAGGCTTTGGAAGTATGGGTAAGCAGATAGAGGTGGGGGCCTTTTATAAGAGGAGAGGAGGGGCACTCTTCGAAAGTAAATAAATGTTACTTTATTTTAAAATGAGTTTCAGATTTAAAAGGTCCCACATTGATATAATTATATTATATGGTGATAGGGGTTCGAAATACACCCAACCAATAGGTTTTTGACAAGTTTAGGTCCTAGATTTTACATTATCTTTTCATTTTATTTAAATCGTTAAATAATGAGGTAATCGATGCATCATCATGATGTCATAAATAATATAATTTATTTAATGTGTAAAAATTACTAAAAAAAACTATGATGTAGTAAATCATTTTATCTTTCCAATGATTATTTATAGTCAAAAATCTTACTTGTATAACCTCATGTAAATTGTTTCTTAGTAAAACAACACATGTTTGTGACATTTTTATTTTAACATTAAATAAAAAGATATTAATGTCATTTTCCTACCAATGTGGCTCCATGGGGTCCCCAAGTGGACCCATGGATTTTCATGGTCGGCCATGACACATCCAATAAGGTTAGGACATGTTTCAAGTTCATCTCATATTATTAAAACATTATTTTTACCTTAAACTACACTAATTACCTCTAATCGCGATTAAAAACTTAAAAGTTACTATTCACCAACAAATTATTTTAATCCCATTGAACCACATTTTACTTCTTAATGACAACTATGTATGTCGAATTTTTGAAATTCAAAACACAGAGGTGGTAAAATTTCATTTAAACTACAAATCAGTTTTTATAAGTACCACTTAGTGGTTTCACTATTCATCAAAAATTGATGTTTTCCAGAAAAATACCAAAACATCACCCTGAGATATATTTGAAATTCCGAATTCAAAAATGATGTCTATTTTACAAAATTCAAAACAAATAACTTACATTAATTAATTTAATAATTAATTCCCATTGTCAGAGCAAATAACATGTTTTTTATGAAACAATAAGTATCAAAAGATTGACACTAGTTTAAGTCCAATTTCAAAGTGAAATTAATTTCAACGACCATTGTTGGATTAAATGGTAAAAATATATTCTTATTTAACTTTAAAACCAATTCAAAATATAATCTAATAATATAAATAAATTAGATTAAAAAGTGGTTTTGAATTAAAATACAACATTTTTCACTATTCATTAAAAAAATGAACTTTATCGGAAAAATACCAAAAATTCACACAAAGTAAATTTTGATGTCCCAATCATAATGAATAAGTTTATTTTGACAAAAATAGCTTATAATATAGTCAAAACATATATTTAAAAATGGTTTTCCATCAAAAGGTAGTAAAACAATCTTTTAAAAATATTAGTGTATTCCATGATTAAGATGGATTTATTTTCATTTTAAGCCTCTAAAACACTATCTAATTCATTACTAGCCAAAGATAAAAATATCTATTATTCATTTCTTACTTGGGATGTTACATACTTCCCCCCTTTAGAAAATTGTATCCCCACAATTTATTTACTTATCGAATAAGTGGGGGTATTTATCCCTCATTTCATTTTCAGATTCCCATGTTGCCTCTTCAACCATGGCGTTTTTCCACAAAACCTTAACCTGATGAATCACCTTATTCCGTAACACCTCCTCCTTGTGTTCAAGAATCTGGACCGGTTATTCCTCATAAGATAGGTTCTCTTCCAGCTGAACTACCTCTGGACTCAAAACATGAGATGGATCTGGCATGTACTTCCTTAACATTAAATCCTGAAAAACATTGTGTACCTGAGATAAACTCAGAGGTGAAGCCACTCGGAAAGCAACTGATCCAACTCTCTCCATAATTTCATATAGTCCAATGATCATTGGACTCAGTTTTCCTTTCTTACCAAATCTCATCACACTTTTCCATGGTGAGACTTTGAGAAAAAACATGATCACCTACCTCAAAAGATGGATCCTTCCCCTGGTTATCTGCATAACTCTTCTGCCTGCTCTGAGCTGTTATCATGTGTTTTTGTATCAGCTCAACTTTTTCTGCCTTCTCTTCTACCAATTCTAGTCCCATCAGCTTCCTTTCTCCCACTTCATCCCAGAAAGTTGGAGTTCGACACCGCTTCCCATATAATGCCTCAAATGGAACCATCTGTATACTGGAATGAAAACTGTTATTATATGAAAATTCAACCAAGGAAAGATGTTGGTCCCAACTTCCCTGATAATCCATCGAAAAAGAACGTCGCATATCCTCCAATGTATGAATTGTTTTTTTTGACTGCCCATCTGACTGAGGATGAAAAGTTGTACTAAAATTTAATTCAGTACCCAGCAACTTCTGAAGGACATTCCAAAAGTTAGAAGTGAACCTGGGATCACGGACAGAAACAATGGAGAGAGGAACTCCATGTAACCTGAATATCTCTTTAAGATAAAAATGGGAATGTTGATCTAGGGAAAAAGTATCTCGTATATCAAGGAAATGAGCAGATTTAGTCAAGCGATCAATAATAACCGAGATTTCATTATTACCTCGAGGTGTCTTCGGCAATCACACAATGAAGTCCATGGATATATTTTCCCATTTCAACTCTGTAACTGGTAAAGGATGAAGAATCCATTTCAGTAACTTCCGCTTTTCTTTAACCTGTTGACATGTCAAACACTTGATAGTAAAATCAACAATATCTCTTTTCATTCCATCTCACTAGTAATACTCCCGCAGATCTCTGTACATCTTAGTACTGCCAAGATGAACTAAAAATGGAGAACTATGAGCTTCACATAACAACTCTCTCTTCAATTGTGAATCACAAGGCACACACAATCACTTCCCAAATCTCAAAACACAATCATTATCAATGTTGAATTCAGGAAACTTACCTTTCTGAACAAGCTCTACATTTTTATACAACTCACTGTCTTGCTTCTGTGCTTTCTTGATTCTATATGATAGAGAATATTTCACTGATAGCTGAAACAAAACAGAAGTACATCCTGCACAAACAACTTCTATTCCAAATTTCATCAAATCCTTAACCAAAGGATCACGTTCCAAATGCAACATTGTTAATCAAGCATTACTTTTTCGACTCAAAGCATCATCCACTTTATTTGCTTTTCCCGGATGGTAATGAATTGTACAATCAAAATCCTTGATTAATTCTAGCCATCTCCTCTGTCTCATGTTAAATTATTTCTGAGTGAATATATACTTTAAACTTTTGTGATCGGTATATATTTCAAACATTACTCCATACAAATGATTCCTTCAAATTTTTAAAGCAAAAAACAACATCAGCTAATTCCAAATCATGTGTAGGTTAATTTACCTCATGAGTTTTCAACTGACATGAAGCATAAGAAATTACTTGATCATTCTGCATAAGGACACAACCAATTCCTTTCAATGAAGCATCACTGTAGATACCAAAACATCCCATTCCTGGAAGGTAGTGCCAAAACCAAAGCATTCCCAATCTTCTTTTCAATTCCTGAAAACAATCATCACATTATTTTGTCCAGATAAACTTAACACCCTTCCAAGTTAGATTAGTCATTGGACTAGATAACCAGGAAAAATTTCTAACAAACCTTCGGTAATAGCCTGCAAAACCAAGGAAGCAACGAATCTTAGTTAAATTTGTGGGTCTTGGCCATTCTTCAATAACCTTTGTTTTTGCACGATCAACGGTTATCCCATCTTTAGAAACAATGTGACCAATGAAATAAATTTTTTGCAACCAAAACTCACACTTACTGAATTTCCCATACAATTTCTTTTCTTTTAAGGTTTGAAAAATAACCCTTAAATGTATTTCATACTTCTCATTACTTTTAGAAAACACCAAAATATCATCAATGAAAACAACCACAAAATTATCCAAGAACTCGTGGAAAATTCTATTCATTAAGTCCATGAATACAGAAGGTGCATTGGTTAGCCCAAAAGGCATTACTACAAATTCCTAATGGCCATATCTTGTAAGAAACGTAGTTTTCGGAACATCGTCTTCTTTTACCTTCAACTGATGGTACCCCGATCTCAGGTCAATCTTTGAAAAATATTGAGCTCCCTGGAGCTGATCAAACAAATCATCAATATGAGGCAAAGGATATTTGTTCTTAACAGTGATGTTATTCAAGGCTCTATAATCAATGCAAAGTCTCATTGAACCATCTTTCTTTTTAAAAAATAGAACAGAAGCACCCCATGGTTATGTTCTAGGTCGAATGAAAACTTTCTCTAATAAATCGTTCAATTTATCCTTCAACTCTAAAAGTTCAATTTGAACCATTCGATAAGGGGGTTTTGAAATTGGATTAGCATCAAGAACTACGTCAACAGTAAACTCAACTTCATGATCTGGAATTATTCTAGGCAACTCGTCATGAAAAAAATCAGGATACTCATTTACCACTGGCACATCATTAATCTGAACAATTCCCATGTTTTCAACAATGTGTGCATGGTAACATTCATTTCCAACTTTTACATGTTTCTCGGACTCTTGATATGTTATCAACAGTAAGGGTTCATTCTTGTACACAAACTGAAAGTCGTTCTGAAAAGTAATTTCTTTAGCTGTACAGTCAATCTTAGCATGGTATGTAGAGAGCCAATCCATACCCATGATAACATCAAACTCTACGAGAGGTAAAACAATATGGTTAGCAAGTAGGTTCTTTCCATAGATAACGACATGAAGATTCTTATAAATTCTTTTTGACTCAACATTTCCCCCAGGTGTTTTTACCACAAGTTCAAGAGTCATTTCTTGAGAGGGTATTCCCATTTTACAAGAAAATGTTTACTAGATGAAAGAATGTGTAGACCCCGAAACGAACAACACAATGACATAATCTGAAAAAACAAACAATGTATCTGATACAACTTCATTTGATGGCCCGACATCTGCTGAAGTAGTTGCAAAATATTTCACCACCCCTTTCTACTTATAGTCTAACTGCTTCCCATCACTCGAGCTCTTTGTTGGACACTCGTTTGCATAGTGACCCATCTCATTGCACTTAAAACATTTCTCTAACTGCAAATCAAATTTGGAATTACCATCACCTTGATATTTTTCTGTGCAATCACAATCCTTATGTCCCATCTTACCACATCTTTAGCACTTTACAGAATTCAGAAGACATTCCCCAGCATGCCTTTTACCACATTTATCACAAACTTGAAACTTAGTTTTCTAACCATCAGACTTTTTTGAAGAATTATTTCCTTTCTCCTGCCACCTCGGTCTCTTCTTATGCTGGTTGTTATAGAACACTTTATCATCGGAAAACTCCATTTCCACCTTCTCAGTACATCGTACAAGCTTTTCATAACTTTTAAACTCATGAGAAGCCAATGCCCTTCGATATATTGGCTTTAATTCTAAGTAAAAACGATTCATTTTACTATCAAGGTCTCGGATAAAATTTGGAGCATACCGTGCCAATCGAGTGAACCTTTCTTCATAGGCAGCCACTGAGTCTTCCTCTTTCCTCAATTCCAATAATTTTTTTCCATCCTAAGTCGAACAGCCTTAGAAAAATACTTCTCTAGAAATATACCTTTGAATTCATCCCAGTCGAGAGCATCAATCTCATCAGCATCCCTGATATTTTTAACCATCGACCACCACTGATCTGCTTCACCCTCCCAACGGTAAATAGCAAGACTAACCTTTTGATTGTATGAACAACCCATGACATCGAAAATCTTCTCCAGTTCTTTAATCCACCCTTCAGCTAGCACAATGACAGATGATCCTTTGAATGATAGGGGATGTTGCCTCATGAAATGTTCCACAACTGACATGTTCCTCTGCAGTTGATCTAGCTGATCTCATGCATGGATACCACCACCATTTATCTCTTGAGTCAACTACGCAATTACTACAACAAACTGTTCAGTTCCAATTCTGACCATCTCAGGATGCTGATTCGGAAGGTTATTTCCTTCTATATTCCTTCTTAGCACTGCTTCCCAATTTCCTCTGCGAAAAACCATTCTGAACAAACATTTCTTAGATGAAGCAACATGGTAATCTTCAAATGCTATATCATTTCAATTTGACCATAAAAAATACATTTGGATAATCATTTAATAGAACCCTAACTCCTAAAGTTATCTAAACTGACCTCTGATACCAACTATAAGGCCCCAGTCTTAAACATTACTTAATCTTGAGATATTTCAAGAATACACCTTGAGAATCTTTTCAGGTTTATAGTTTTATAGAATTAGATCATAAAACATGAATTACATTCCACATTTAAACAAAGCATTCACATAAAAGATAGTATTCATATTTCCCATCAACGGAAACAAATTTAAAATAAAACATGGATTCTTTCTTGACACTTCCTTGACACTATCATCATATCATGTACCTTTCCTTTGACCTGTGAAAAACATTTCAAAAACTTTGGATGAGCATAAAAAGCTCAGTAAGGGATATAAAAATATGGAAAGGAAACATGAGTACATATATACATAGGAATGAAATCATACATTACCCATAAAACATATGCACTTTAACATACCTCATCAAATCCTGAATAAAACATAGAAATCATATGACATAAAGGTAACATGAGGCATTCATAACATTCTTACGTGGGGAGTAACCCTCTTGGTTACGTTTAGAATACCCATCATAGTATATTCCCTAAATCTTTTCGGATAAACCACAATGTTTAACTCCATCACGTTACCCAATGCATTGGAGAGCTATATCGGGCTCACCCGCCCTTTTTTATCACAGAACCACCCGTCTTCATAATAATGCCCAAGAATCACAACATAATCGTATCACATAAAGCATGCATAAAGGAAGCATAACATTTCCACCTTTCAATCACAAGATATCAATACAACACATTGATAAAAAAACATTATTAAACCATTTCCAATACCAAAATCAAAGAAAAGTAAAACATGGTATTTATTTTTCTTTTATAAAGAAGGTATGGATTGTCGAGGAAGCCGAAACTCAAATAATGGTCACAGTGGCGGAGAAGTCATTGTCGCCGCATACGTATGACAAAAACATCCCCTTTTGTCGTTTAGTAAAACGATTCGTATAAAAAAGATTATTTTTGGATAAACGTAAAATTCAAAGGGGTTTATACACCATATAAAATAAGGTTGTGTATAAAACAAAATATGCCCCAATGAATGGAGATTGAGACGAAGTCCCTTACCTCGGGTCCGACTTGACTCGATCATTCTTTAATCTCTTGAATAATAAACTTGAGTTAATTTCTACTTGCATAAGAACCTTTATCGAGTTCATTATTCATTTTATATCACTTATTACCATGTCATGAACACTATGTTATTATTTAAGTTATTAACGGCCGTTTTAACGATCATTGGTACTTGAGTCAAAAATAAACTCTTTATAATTACAAGTTGTTCATGTGGTAAAATATCCATTATATCCAGAATTTTATTCATGATATAGATATCATATATATCATATATATCCAGCACATGCATGAATTTATAATATTACATAACATTTAAAGGTAAGAAATGAAATGCACCGTTCATGGAGATGGTAAGCCGTATGTACGCATGAACGCTACATCCATTTCTATTTCATATTTAATGGAATTAAAACATAATGATACATAATAGTATTTTAATTCCAGTATTGTGTCATATATAATATCATTAAATATATCCTTAATACGTACCACATATGGTATTAACGAATCAAATCACTTTGAGGGGGCGGTAGTCCGCACTTCCTAAAATGAAGATATCGCGTATACCCATAATGGAAGCCATAAAGGTATTCCATAAATGAAAAAAAGAAGCTTAAGGAAAACATAAAAATATTATATATCGTATATAAATATAGTTACATCTTAATGTCCACCTTTTAAGGTGTTAGAAGAATATTGACCAATCATCGTTTCGTGAGGCAGAAATTCACCATCCACGGAAACAGTATGTTCCTTAACCGTTAGATGTAGCTGTGTGTTAGTCTAGCTTGAATCATTTTTACAAAAACATACTAGTATATTGAATATACTAGATTTGTTACAAAATAAATTAATAAAAATAGTTTAGGGGGTTGGAGAAGCAAAATAAAACAAAATCACTCAAGTGAAGACATTACCTTAAAATCGGGTAACTCCATTTGGTTTGAGCTCAAAGGCTTACTTGGGAAGACATCTGCCTAAAGTGAGGCTTCTAGGAGTCAGAGAGGGATGTGGAGAGACAAAATGGGCAGGGGTTGGCCGATCCAAAGGCTTTGTAATTGTGGGCATGGAGATAGAGTTGGGGGACTTTTACAAGAGGAGAGGAGGGGCACTCTGGAAAGTAAAGAAATGTTACTTTATTTTAAAATGAGTTTCGGATTTAAAAGGTCCCACATTGATATAATTAAAGTATAAAGTGATAAGGGTTCGAAATATATCTAACCAATAGGGTTTTGACAAGTTTAGGTCTTATATTTTATATTATTGTTTCATTTTATTTAAATCGTTAAATAATGAGGTAATCGATGCATCAACATGGTGTCATAAATAATTTAATTTATTTAATGTCTAAAAATTATAAAAAAATTCTATGATGTAGGAAATCTTTTTATATTTCCAATGACTATTTATAGTCAAAAATATTAGTTGTATAACCCCATGTAAATTTTTTTTAGTAAAACAATACTTGTTTGTGACATTTTTATTTTAACATTAAATAAAAAGATATTAATGTCATTTTCCTACCAAAGTGGCCCCATGGGGTCCCCAAGTTGACCCATGGATTTTCTTGGTCGGCCATGACACATCCAATAAGGGTAGGACATGTGTCATGCTCATCTCATATTATTAAAACATTATTTTTACCTTAAACTACACTAATTACCTCTAATCGCGATTAAAAACATAACAGTTACTATTCCCCAAAAAATTATTTTAATCCCATTGAACCACATTTTACTTCTTAATGACAACCATGTATGTCAGATTTTTGAAATTCAAAACACAGAGGTGGTAAAATTTCATTTAAACTAAAAATCAGTTTTTATAAGTACCACTTAGTGGTTTCACTATTCATTAAAAATTGAAGTTTTCCAGAAAAATACCAAAACTTCACCCGAAGCTATATTTGTTATTACGAATTCAAAAATGATGTCTATTTTAAAAAATTCAAAACATATAAGTTACATTAATTAATTTAATAATTAATTACCACTGTCAGAGCAAATAGTGTGTTTTTTATGAAACAATAAGTATCAAAAGATTGACACTAGTTTAAGTCCAATCTCAAAATGAAATTAATTCCAACAACCACTATTTGATTAAATGGTAAAAATATATTCTAATTGAACTTTAAAACCAATTCAAAATATAATCTAATCATATAAATAAATTATATTAAAAAGAGGTTTTTAATTAAAATACAACATTTTTCACTATTCATTAAAAAAATGAACTTTATCGGAAAAATACCAAAAATTCACACAAAGTAAATTTTGATGACCCAATCATAAAGAATAAGTTTATTTTGACAAACAGAGCTTATAAAATTTTCAAAAGATAGATTTAAAATTGGTTTTCCATCAAAAGGCGGTAAAACAATCTTTTAAAAATATTAGTGTATTCCATGCTTAAGATTAGATTTATTTTCATTTTAAGCCTCTAAAACACTATCTAATTCATTAATAGACATAGATAAAAATATCTATTATTCATTAATTACATAGTATGTTACAAATATAAATAGAGAGGACAATGGTATCACATAATTGAATGAATCATTTTATATTATAGGTATAGAATAAAAATAAATATGATCATGGTGTGGTCAATTGAATGAAAAGCCACATGAAAAGGAAACAAATGGAAAGAGAAATCAAAATTTCTTTTACAATAATTCGGCATCCTAACTGTGTCACATAAAAATTTAGAAAATCAATTGAGGAGAGCGGAAAGGGGCTCTCATCATTTTGAAATGAAATGTACAGTAGTAAAGTTATAGAATAAAAATACCCATTATAAAAAATAGAACTATAAGACATAACATAAAGGAAGTCATGGCTTAAAAGAAGAGGGTGAAATATTCCCTTACCTTGAAATGTAACTTCGAAAGATTAAAGGTCGAGACCTTAAGAGGAATTAAGTCACATTGGGAGGACTCCCTGGGATTTATAGAGACAAGAACAATGTTGAGTGTGATTTTGGAAGGAAATTAATGAGGGAAATGTCTTGGTATTTATAGGAAGAGTCGGTAAAAAGATTATTAATTTCCAATGGAATCCTCATCGGTGGTATTTGAAAAACCATAGTCTTTCCAATGGTATTTTCCAATGTTATTGGCCACTTGGGACACATACTAGAATATATCACTATTAATTATTCTATCATAATGATTACATCGTTATTACATCAATAATGATGTCATTAAACACCTAAAACTCAATACAGCATTTTTACTATTCACCGATAATTCAACTGTTTCAAAAAAAATCCCAAAAAATCACCCTAAACTAATATGGAAGATATGAATTCAAAAATGAATTCCATTTTATGAAAGTAATTTTCTAAATATTTTTAATTGAATTTTTAATTGAATTTTTAATTAAAATCATTATTTATTCCATAAATACAACATTAAAAATATAAATCATTTTGTAACACCTTGAAAAAGGTAATCAAAGTCCCATAAAATTATCATATACCCATATGAAAATAAAGTAATAATTTATGATTAAATTTTATGAAAATAAGTTTCCAATTAAAATTATTAAATTAATTATAAAATTGTAAATAAAATATTTATGGCATACGAAAATACAAAAACATAAACTATGATCATTTTTTTACTTTCAAGATGTCTAAAATGTATTTATACATTCATGGGTGAAGTTAATATTTTTTATGGTAAATCTACTATTCATTACTATTACTTACTATTCATATGGGTATGTTACTATTCCTACTTTGTTATTCACAAAAAACTAAGTTAACCTTATTAGACTCTAAATTTCTCACTGATCACAACTGTAGAAGACCATTTTTTTTAAATTCATTCTCATTAATAATTATTTGATGTATAAAAAAATTAAAATACCCTTTTTCAATAAATTTATCAACAATACACATCCTATATTTATCAGTATATTTGAAATTCACTAACTTTTCCATAATAAGAAATAAATTTTTTATTTATATAAAAGGATTACACAAAGCAACTAAGGTATCATTACATAGCCCCTTATAACACTAGCATATGACCTAAGTGTAAGGTGTGTTATGGTGATATAATATTGGGGTGTCTCATACAACATTGCCTGAGTGGTGATTTCTATCATCTTGAACATCTCCCTTAGGCAATAATGTTCAAGCTTCCTATGTAGAAGTTCGTCTTGGGCCTGGTCCAGAGTAAAGCCCAATGATGCTACATCCTTCCCACGCTCCAACAGATGGGGTTCATATGTATCGAGTCTACGAGATGAGGATATTCAGTCTTCTTTCTGTATTAATTAACCAAGATAACCGTATTTATAAAAACACAACATTAAGATTAAAGTTTCCAGTTATCATATAATAGTCAAAACCCACAGGTTGCATTTTAGTTATACATAATTCATTAATTAATAGATATAATTTTGTTGAGTATAAAATAAAATAAAAAACAAAATTAGGAAACATATATAATTAAAAAGTTGGGGTCATTAAATTCTTCTCCCCTTAAGAAATTTTTCCCTAGAAATTTTATCTTATACCCATTGATGGGAAACGGTGTGGGTACCTCTGTCTTATAGACTCCTCCAGATCCCATGCGGCTTCTTCACATTTTTGGTTCCTCCACAACATCATAACAAGGTGGGTAGTATTGCTGCGTTGATCCTTGACTCTATGATACAAGATCTCTACTGGCTGCTCCTTATAAGAGAGGTCATGTTCCATTTGTTCAACCGTTGGATTTAGTACATGTGGATGGTTAGGTATGTACTTCCTCAATAGGGATACGTGGAAAACATAATTAACTTCTTCTAGATATAGGGGAAGTGCAAGCCGATAGGACACTGCTTCCACATGATCAAGGATTTCATAAGGGCCAATGTACCTAGGATTGAGATTCCCTTTCTTCCCAAACCTCATGACTCTCTTCCAAGGTGAAATATGAAGAAAGACTTTGTCACCAACATCAAACTCCAAGTCCCTTCCATGGTTGTCGGCATCACACTTTTTCCAACTCTGAGCATCCTTAATGTGTTACTGGATAAAATAGACTTTTTCTATCATATCTTGCACAAGATCAGGCCCAAGAAGCATTCTATCACCAACTTCATCCCAACAAGTTAGAGTTCTACATCGATTCCCATATAGAGCTTCATAGGGTTCCATTTGAATGCTCGAGTGGAAGCTGTTGTTGTAAGAGAACTCAAATAAAGAGAGATGTTGATCCCATCCACCTTTAAATTCCATTGAGAAAGTTCACAGCATGTCCTCGAGTGTTTGAATAGTCCTTTCATATTGGAAATTAGTTTGGGGGGAGATAGGCCGCACTGAAATTCAATTTAGTGCTCAAAGTTTATTGAATACTTCTCCTGAATTTTGATGGAAAGCTTGGATCACTATCAGATATAATAGAAAGTATAAATCCATGCAGGCTTACCACTTCCTTCACGAAAATCCTTGAATGTTGATCAGAATATTAATCTCCATGAATATAGATAAATTGAGCAGTCTTGGTGAGATGGACCACAATAACCCATATCGCATTGTTTCCTTTGTAAGTTCTCAGGAGACCAGTGACAAAGTCCATAGCGATATTGTCCCACTTCCATGCTGGTATGGTTATTGGTTGCAATACCCCTTTTGGAATTTGTCACTCTTCCTTCACTTTCAGACATACTAGGCACCTTCAAGTGTAGTCAGCAATTTCTCTTTTTCATATTATCGCACCAATAATGATCACGAAGGTCCCTATACATTTTCGTGCTACTAGGATGTATAGAGAAAGGAGATCTGTGAGCTTCATCCATTATCCCTTTCTTTATTTCTAGAATAGATGGAAAACATAGTCTTGTACTAAATTTTAGTACATGTTCTTCATCATTATTAAACTCATGAAACTTCCCATACATCACAGCCTCAATCTTCTTTTGTAAACAGGATCTTCATTCTGAGCAATCTTGATCTTCTCTAGTAATGATGGTTGAGAAATCCTTTGGGATAGGTTTAATGATGTCTCTTCCTTTATAATTTCCTTGTCTAGTTTTACAAGTTCATAGATCAAAGGATCTCTTTAATTCCTCATAATAGACAGAACAATATGGTCTTTCTTGCTTAATGCATCAACGACTTTTTTTTCTCTTCCGGGATGATAATGAATTGAAAAATCATAGTCATTAAGGAGTTCCAACCATATCCTTTGTCTCATGTTCAAATCCATTTATGGTAAAATATACTTCAAACTTTGATGGTCTGTGTATATACCACATTTCTCCCCATAAAGATAGTGCCTCCATATCTTCAGAGAAAAAATGACTGCAGCCAGCTCCAGATCATGTGTAGGACTGTTCTTCTCATGAGTATTCAACTGTCGAGATGGATAAGAAATGACCATGTCATTTTGCATGAGGACGAACCCAATCCCTTTTACAGATGCATCACTAAAAATAACAAATCCTTCTCAACTTCAGCATAGTTTTAACATGGGTGCAGTAACCAATCTCTTCATCAACTCTTGGAAACTTTCCTCACACTCCATTGTCTAGATGAACTTGACCCATTTTCAAGTTAACTTGGTTAATGGATTATAATGTCGTGAAAAGTTTTTCACAAACCTCCTATAATATCCCACTAATCCAAGGAAAATATGAATCAAAGTTTTTGTTGTAGGCTAAGGCCACTCCTCTAAAACATTTGTCTTTGTAGGGTCAACTGTGATTCCTTCATTGGTAAAAATGTGCCCTAATAAAGAAACTTGTTGAAACCATAATTCAAATTTAGTGAACTTTCCAAAAAGTCTCTCCTTCCATAGAGTTTTCAAAATAACCCTTATATATTCCTCATTCTCCTCATGAATTTTGGAATATATCAGAATATCATCAATAAAAGCTACCAAAAAATTTATCAAGTTAGTCATTAAATACAATATTAATCAAATCCATAAAAATAGAAGCTGTATTAGTGAGTCTAAAAGTCATAACAACAAACTCATAATGCACATATCTTGATCGGAAGTCAGTTTTTGGAATAACTTCTTTCTTCACCCTCAATTGATGATAACCAAATCGAATGTCAATATTAGTGAAGAATTGAGCCCCATGAATATGGTTAAATAAGTCATCAATTCAAAAAAAGGTTATTTATTCTTCACTTTGATCCCATTCAGTTCTCTATAATTAATGCATAGCCGCATTGATCCATCCTTCTTCTTCACAAAGAGAACTTGTGCTCCCCAAGGAGACACACTTGGTCGGATAAACCCCTTCTCCGAATGATATTGGAGTTGCTTCCTTTATTACTCCAACTCCACATTTTCCATCCTATAAGGCGACTTTGATGTTGGATGAGATCTAGGTACGAGTTCAATAGATAACTCTACCTCTCTTTCTAGGGGAGGTCTAGGCATCTCCTCATGAAATACGTCTATGTATTCCTGGATGATGGGGTCATTTTCTATCATCAAACACTCATTTCCTTCTTCTTATTCAATAATAAATTCTATAAAGAAGGATATAAGAGGTTTTTCTAGACAAATATCAGTTTGAGATATCTCTCCATGGAAGATAACTGTAGGTTTTCTATACAAGAATACTGTGATTTCATTATGTCTACATTTGATCTTAGCATTATACTTTGAGAGAAAGTCCAGACCTAGTATAATGTAGAATTATAGAATTAAAATGACTACTAGATTTGTGATAATATTATTCTCACCAAAGTAAATATTAGAGTTTCTAAACACTGATGATTCTAGGATAATCCCACAAGGAGTCTTGACTGATAATTCTACTTTTATAAAATTGAGAGTTTATTCTAAATTCTTTGCAAACCTAGAGTAAATAAAGAATGCATATTACCAGAACCAAAAAAAAATTAATTTCTAGCTTTGATAGAACAACAAGAGTACATGCTAACACATTATTTGGAGCTTCAAATTCAGTTTTAATGATAGAAAAAGCACGAACTTTCTCTCTTGTCCTTTTCTAAGGCTGATGGTGGTTCCCCTCTACTACCCCCAAATTTGTATAGTGAATGGAAAAGGGCCCAAGTCATCCACACATAAAGCACTAGACATCATTAAAGGCCTGAACCATCTTCCCCTTGTCGTTAGTGTTTGGAAGTTGAGGTTTCACCTCACTTTGACAATTCCTTGCATGTTGGCCATCTCATTCACACATGTAGCATTTCCTACTCCCAAGAAGGTAGTTCCCTAAATGATTCTTCCAACATTTATTACACCTGGGAATTTTCACTTGCTTTTCTCCTCTTCCCTGATAAAAATTCCTCCCTAAACTGGGCTCCATCGATATCTTCTTATCATTGGATTTATGAGAACACTGCATCTCACAAAACTCCATGTCAACTTTCATCGCACTCTACACGATCACCTCATAGCTATCATAGTCTCGGTTAGCAATATTCTTCCACAGATGATGTATCATTCCATGTAAGAATCTATCAAGATTACCATTTGGATCCATGATAAATCTAGAGGTATATCATGAATGTCAGGTGAAGTTCATCTCATAGATTCCGACGGATTATTTCTAATTTTCCTTCATCTCGAGA
The DNA here is from genome assembly GCA_963277665.1 of Viscum album. Lineage (NCBI taxonomy): Eukaryota > Viridiplantae > Streptophyta > Magnoliopsida > Santalales > Viscaceae > Viscum > Viscum album. The sequence continues at coordinate 1,527,696,991 of OY728131.1, read as the reverse complement.
AACGCCTTCTCTATTCTTGTTCTCATGGAACGAGGGAAATACTAACTAAAAAAGATCCCTATGAACTCTTCCCACAGCCTATATTCAACCTCCAATATTGGCCTTGTGTTTTTGATCAGTTCCAAACACTGATCAGCTTCTCCTTCAATGTGATATACAACCAGGGTTACCTTCCCTTGCTCTAAATAACGAAGCACAGAAAAGATCTTCTCGATAGATCTGAACCACTTTTCATAAATCAATGGGTCAGTCGATCCAATAATGGTTGGTGGTCATTGATGCATAAATTACTCAACAAAATGTTGTTCCCTTTGTAGTTATATCGGTCTCTTAGGTTGATTCAAGTTATTTCCCATAACATGAGTCAGTTTGTTCGTGATTCACATGAATGATTCCATTCCGTCATCCATCGGAGGGCCGTCAGTGCATGGTCCATTTCGGTAACCATTTTTACAGTTCCTATTATTACCCTCCATTTCTAAAAGAATGAAACCTTAATGAGAAACTTATTTCATTTAAAAATCTTTTAAATATAAAGGATTTATGTATAATAACTACTATAAACAATTACACTTCTCTATAAATCCTTCATAATGATTCCTAAAAAGATTATGATTAACCAAACATATACCCTAAGAGTGTCATAACCAAGAGTGTAGCAAATCCCGATTTCATGTACTAGGGTACCCCAAGACAATACTAAACCTCCTTTTTGTATTTTTCACTCCTAGGTACTTCTGTGTCAAAGCCACCTCTACCTGCTCATATCTTGACCGGGATGAATTTTCTTGATAAACCACTTACTTAATATTCATCAAAATACAAGGACATTTTCTTATATTTAACATTTTTTGTAGAATTATTCCTAAAATTTTAATATCCTATATTCTATAAATAACTAAACTATCCTTTGATACCAACTATGGAATCCTACCTTTTTATTACGTAACTTTTCATTACATTTTACAAACATAGGTTCTTTAAAGTCTAGTGTCTTCGAAAGTAGGATCATAATACATGAGAGAAACATAAAAAAATCTTCTAAATCACTCATAAGACATCATCATAGGTTCATACTAAGTACAATTACTTCATCTCATATCCTGGAGACATTCATCAAAGTAAAGAGTGAGCAGAAGGCTCAGTAAGGAAAACAAGTGAAACAGTTGACATATGATCTTGATAAGTATTAATAGGAACAAGATATAAGTCATAATGTCATGAGAAATGGAAGAATAGGAATATCATAATTATAAAAACATGAATCATAACTTGAATATGTGGCTACTACATTTCATTTTTATATTCATGAACATATCACCATGGTTTATCCCCGAGGTGTCATAAAAATTACCCAGGTTATTCACCAAGGTATCGTGAAACTTGTCATCTCTAGAAATTAATTCATTACCCAATGAATTGGAGAGATATCAGGGCACAACATTAATATTTATTTTATTTCATTTTTTCCACATCGATCATAATCGAACATTTCATAAATAACCCATATAGAATAAAAGAAATGGGGTTCATTTCAAAATCGTGATATTTTGAAAGTTTTAAAAAAATAATATCATTTTATAATTTATAACCCATGGAAAGGGAGTGAGGGTTATATGTATGTCAAATTTAGAATCAAATATATCCTTTTTATATATTTATGAACACCCATATAAAATTAGTAGGTCTGGGTATTCACATAAATAAACAAGATAATTTCATTAGAGAAAGAGATAGAAATTTATAGACGAAATTTTTGCAGCATATCGGTTATATAACTTGGTTTTAGAAAACAATATAAAGAGAGAGGAAAAGGGTCTCCCATAAATAAATTATCCATTTTATAGTAGAGGTAAAAAAATAAAAATAAATAATATTATGGTGTGGACAATTGAATGAAACGCCACATGAAAAGGAAACATGCAAAGAAAGAGAAAACGCAATTTCTTTTACGAAAATTCGGCAGCCTAACAGCATCAAGTAAAAATGAAGAAAATCATTTGATGAGAGGGGAAAGGGTATCTCATCATTTGGAAATGAAATGTATAGTAGTAAAGATATAGAAGAACAGTACCCATAAAAAATGAAATATAAGACAAAACATAAAGGAAGTCATGGCTTAAAAGAGGAGGGTGAAAGATTCCCTTACCTTGAAGAGTAACTTCGAAAGCATGAAGGTCGAGACCTTGGAAGGCTTGAGGGAACCTTGGGAGGTAAAGAGACCAGAACATCATTGAGGATAATTTTGGAATGAAATAGAAGAGGGAAATGTCTTTGTATTTATAAGAAGAGTGAGTGAATAAATTATTAATTTCCAAGGGACACCTCATCGGTGGTATTTTCCCAACCATGGTCTTGCCCATGGTATTTTCCCATAGTATTGGCCACATAAGACACATCCTATAAAATCTCACTATTCATATTTCGATCAAAAAGATTACATCATTATTACATCAATAATGATGTCATTAAACACCCGAAACTCAATACTGCATTTTTACTATTCACCAATATTTCAACTGTTTCCGAAAAAATCACAAAAATTCACTCTAACCTAATATCGATGCTTTGAATTCAAAACTGAAGTCCATTTTATGAAAATTATTTTTTAAATTTTTTTAATTTAATTTTTAAATAAAATAATTCTTTATACCAAAAATACTACTTTAAAACTATAACTCATTTTGTAACACCTTAAAAAAAGGAATCAATGTCTCATAGAATTATCGTATACCCATAATACAATAAATTAACAATTTATGATTATGTTTTATGAAAATATATTTCCATTTAAAATTATTAAATTAATTATAAAATTGAAAATATCATATTTATGGCATATGAAAATAAAAAAACATAAACTATGATTGTTTTTCCCTTTTAATATTTCTAAAATGTATTTATACATTCATGGGTGAAGTTAATATTTTTTTTTGTCAATTTACTATTCATTACTATTCATATGGGTTTGTTACAATTCCTACATTACGATTCACTAAAAACCATGTTGGTCTTATTAGACTCTAAATTTATTCACTGATCACAACTATAGAAGACCATTTTTTGAAAATAATTTCTCATTATTAATTATTTAATTAATAAAAAAATATTTTAAATTACCCTTTTTTCTTAAATTTATCATTAATACACATCCTATATTTATCTGGATATTTTAAATTCAAAATCATTTCCATAATAAGAAATAACAATTTTATTTATATAAAAAAATCACACTATGCATCTAAGTTCTCGTTGAAAATCCCCTTATAACACCAGCATAATACCTAATTTTAAGGAGTGTTATGGTGATTGAATCTTGGGGTGGATCGGACAACATTTCCCGAGTGGGGATTTCTATCAGCTTGAACTTCTCCCTTAGGCGATTCCATTCAATCTTCATACATTGAAGTTTGGCTTGGACTTGGTCCAGAGCAATGCCTAGTGATGTTACCTCCTTCCCAAGCTCAAACAGATGGTATTCACATGCCTCGAGTCTACTAGATGAGGCCATTTAATCTTCTTTCTGTACTAATTAACCAAGATAACCATATTTATAAAAACACAATGTTATGATTAATGTTTCCAACGGTCATTTTGACGAACAGTCATATAATTGTTGAAAACCAATGGTCTCATTTTAATTATACCCACTTCATTAATTAAAGGATATAATTTTGTTGAGTATAAAATAAAATAACACACAAAATTTGGAAACAAGTATTATTAAAATGTTTGGGTTGTTACAAAAACCACACCTTAATGTCTTTAATATTCGTCAACATGTAGATTATCCTCTAATTCACCCAAAGAAACTCCTCATATTCAAATGTTCCCTTTTCAACAAAGACGATAGTTTTTTACTTCTTAGTAAATTATTATCCATGATCCAATTCTATTCTTAGGTTCCCAACAACTACTTAACCCAATGTATGAATTGTATATATTATAGGCTCAAACAAAAAGGGTCCACTGGATGATTTACTAATAGATCCATTCTAGTATCCTCCTCTCATGGATTTGGAAGAGATCTTCCCCGATGCATAATATTTTATGAATAAGATAATGACCAATACGATTTAGATCATGACCAAAAATAATTGGACCCACATCAATAGTTCATTCCCATTCTTTAAAACCACAATAATTTAACGAAATATGAAAACAATGAATTAAAAACAATGGCATAAATAGGAAATACTCAATTTATGTAAACTACCCATCCATTTTATTTATATGACCTCAAACATAAAGTCTCAAAACTGGTAAAAAATTTCTGACTACCCATGGTAACTTGAGTTGAGACATGGAAGGGGGTTTTCCATACGACCTCTCACATTTTCTACCTAAATTCTGATTTTCCTAACATCAGACTACGGAATACATAGAAAAAATCTCATATGTTGTCAAAAACCATTAGCTTAAGAATCCCACAAACACCATTCTATAATGAACCATCCCAATTCAGCTAGATAAGCCACCTAATCCAGACTATCATAGTGGTGAGGTGAAACAAGATTACAGAAAAAAGTCTCATACAAAAAAAAACAATACATATAACCAGAGTAAAACACTAAACAAATAGAAATATACAAGAACAAAATAAAACAATCTGAAGAGGATAAATCAGAAAATTATGATAAGAATAGGCCCAAAATTCTCCATGGGACCAATTTTCACCACTAAACTATAATAAACCAAAGGTTGTGATAATTATATATGTTTTCATGCTATAATATTCCCCTCCCTTTATCTATAACCTACAATACAGAAACTAAAACCATCCAAAGGAAAAATTAGGGTGTGAGTAAAAGGACCATTGGGATACCACCAAATATTATATACAAGGTCTAATATCCATAACACACAAGTGCTATTATTTAAAATAGAATTATATTTACAATTAAATTTCATAAATACAAACACATTTATAAATCACCGTCCTTTCATTTTCATAAATTCCTTCCATATACAAAATTCATTAAATTGATAAGGGTGAGGATTAGTTTAGATACGGTGTTGATGATGACGATGGATGGCAGCGATTCGATTTATGGTGCATGCATGACATGTGTTGGTTCATTGTCTGAGAACTGCTGTTTGAATTTTGAAGTTTCAATCCTTGGTTTCTCTAGAAGCTCAGTCTGAAGAGGGAAATATGGGATTTTCTATGATGAAGGTTATTTTGAATTTTGGAACAGGCGGGCTTGGCATGGTGAAGTGCTATGTTTTAGGCTTTGAACTTCGAACAATGTAATGTGTGTTTTTGTATGTGTGTGACTTGTGGATGGAGGTTGTTTTGTAGGCTCTCACTTACCCTTAATGTGAATATTCAATAAAATAAAAAAAAATATGATTTTTTGGTTAAAATTGATAAGTAAAAGTGATAAAATATGAATGAATATCTACACACCATATGGTAATAAATTAAACACATATCCAAACAACAATATTTCATACAAAATATTATGATATATTGTAACATCCCAAGTAATTAATGAATAATAGATATTTTTATCTATGTATATTAATGAATAAGATAGTGTTTTAGAGGCTTAAAATGAAAATAAATCCAATCTTAAGCATGGAATACACTAATATTCTTAAAAGATTATTTTACTGCCTTATGATGGAAAACCCTTTTTAAATCTATCTTTTGACAATTTTATAAACTATTTTTGTCAAAATAAACTTATTCTTTATGATTGGGACATCAAAATTTACTTTGTATGAATTTTTGGTATTTTTCTGACAATGTTCATTTTTTAATGAATAGTGAAAAATACTGCATTTTACATCAAACCTGCTTTTTAATCTAATTTATTTATATGATTAGGTTATGTTTTGAATTGGTTTTGTAGTGAAATTAAAATATATTTTTACCATTTAATCCAATGGTGGTCATTGGAATCAATTTCAATTTGAAATTAGACTTAAACTAGTGTCAATCTTTTGATACTTATTGTTTCATAAAAACACGCTATTTGCTCTGACAGCGGGAATTAATTATTAAATTAATTAATGTGACTTATATGTTTTCTATTTTGTAAAATAGACTTCATTTTTGAATTCGGAATATCAAATATATAATTAGGGTGAATTTTTGGTAATTTTCTGAAAAACTTCAATTTTTGATGAATAGTGAAACCACTAAGTTGTACTTATAAAGACTGATTTTCCGTTTAAATGAAATTTTCCATCATTGTATTTTGAATTTCAAAAATCCGACATACATGGTTGTCATTAAGAAGTAAAATGTGGTTCAATGAGATTATAATAAATTTTTGGTGAATAGTAACTTATTAGGTTCTTAATCGCGATTAGTGGTAATTAGTGTAGTTTAAGGTAAAAATAATGCTTTAATAAAATATGGTAATCTTGACACAAGTCCTGCCCTCATTGGTTGTGTCATGGACGACCAAGACAAGCCATGGATCAACTTGAGGACCCCATGGATCCACTTTGGTTGGGAAATGACATAAACAACTTTTTATTTAATGTAAAAGTAAAAATGACACAAACATAATATGTTTTACGAAAACAATTTTTACATGGGGTTATAAAGATCAGATTTTTGATTATAAATAGTAATTGGAAAGATACAAATATTTCCTACATCATATAAGTTTTTTTATAATTTTTATACATTATATAAATTAAATTATTTATGACATCATGATGATGCAGCGATGACCTCATTATTTAACGATTTAAATAAAATGGAAAGATAATGAAAAATCTAAAACCTAAACATTGAAAAAACCAATTGGATGAGTGGATTTCGAAGCCTTATCACCTTTCCCTCGAATTATAGCAATGTGGGACCTTTTGAATCCGAATTTCTTTTTAAAATAAAGTAACTTATCTTTACTTTCCAAAAGTGCCCCTCCTCTCCTCTTATAAAAGGCCCCCACCTCTACCTCATTTCACACACTCCTAAATCCTTTGGCTCAGAAAACCCCTTCCCATTTACTCTATCCACATCCCTCTCCTCATCCTAGAGGATTCTATTTGGGCAGAATCCTTTCAAAGGAATCCTTTAGGCTCAAATCAAAAGGAGTTACACTTTTAAAGGTAATTCATTCTCTCATGTTCATTTGTTTTATTTTGTTTCTCCAACCCCGTAAACTCTTTTTATTTACTTATTTTGTAACATCAACAGTATCATAAATATACTAGGACGTTGTTATAAGATTTATTTGAGCTACACTCTCACACAACTACATCAAATGGTTAAAGAACATACGGTTTCCGTGGATAGAGAAATTCTGCCTCCCAAAACGATGATTGTTCAATACTCATTTAACACCTTCAAAGGTGGCCATTATGATTTCACTATTTTTATATATGATATATAATATGTTTATGTTTTCCTTAAGATTCTGTTTTTTAAATTTTGGGCATACCTTTATGGTTTCCATTATGGGTAAACACGATATCTTCATTTTAGGAAGTGCGGACTACCGCCCCCTGAAAGTGATTTGATTCGTTAATACCATATGTGGGATGTGTAAAGGATAAAGTTAATGATATTATATATGTTATTATACTGGAATTATAATATACTCTTATATCATTATGATTCCATTCCAGAATATATGAAATAGAAATGGAAGTAGCGTTCATGCGTACGTACGGTTTACCGTCTCCATGAACGGTGCATTTCATTTCTTACCTCTAAATGTGATTTAATATTATAAATACATGTATATGATGAATATATATGATATATATGTTATAAAAATCATTAATATCATTCTGGATATAACGAACCTTTGACCAAATTAACAACATGTAAGTGTATGAAGTCTATTTTTGACTTAAGAACCAAACACCGACAAAATGAACATTATTAACTTAAATGATTACATTATGTTCATAACATGGTATAAAAGGAATAATGAACTTGAAAAAGGTTCATAAGAAAGTAGATATTAACTCAAGTTTATTATTCAGGAGATAAAAGAACGGTCGGGTCAAGTCGGATACGAGGTATGGGACTTCGTCTCAATCTCCTTTCATTGAGGCATATTTTATTTTATACACGACATTCTTTTATACGGTGTATAAACCCCTTTGACTTTTACATTTATTCAAAAGGAATCTTTTTTATACGAAGCGTTTACTAAACGAAAAAAGGGAATGTTTTTGTCGTACGTATGTGGCGACAACGACTTCTCCACCGTCGTGACCGTTATTTGAGTTTCGGCTTCCTCTACAAGCCATACCTTCTTTTTAAAAGAAAAATAAATACCATGTTTTACTTTTCTTTTATTTTGGTATTGAAAATGGTTTTCACAAAGTTTTTTGTGTTTTATTGATATCTTGTGATTGAAATGTGGAAATGTTATGTTTCCTTTATGCATGTTTTATGTGATACGATTATGTTATGGTTCTTGGGAATTATTATGAAGACGGGTGGTTTCGTGATAAACTAAGGGCGGGTGAGCCCGATATAGCTCTACAATGCATTGGGTAACGCGAAGGAGTGAAACGTTAAGGTTTCTCCAAAGAGATTTAGGGAATATACTGTGATGGGTATTCCAAAGGTAACCAAGAGGGTTACTCCCTACGTAAGAATGTTATGAATGCCTCAAGTTACCTTTATGTCTTATGATTTCTATGATTTGTTCATGATTTTATGAGGTATGTTAAAGTGCCTATGTTTTATGGGTAACGTATGATTTCATTCTTATGTAGATATGTACCCATGTTTCCTTTCCATGTTTTTAGAACCCATACTGAGCTTTTTATGCTCATCCCAATTTTTTTTGAAATGTTTTTCACAGGTCAAGGGAAAGGTACATGATATGATGATAATGTCAAGGAAGTGTCAAGAAAGAATCCATGTTTTACTTTAAATATGTTTCCATTGATGGGAATGAATAATACTATCCTTATGTAACCACATTGTTTATATGTGGAATGTAATGCAAGTTTTATGATCTAATTCTCTAAAACTCTAAACCCGAAAAGATCCTCAATGTGTAATCTTGTAATAACTCAAGATTATGTAAGGTTTAAGGCTGGGGCCTTATAGTTGGTATCAAAGGTCGGTTTAGATAACTTTAGGAGTTATAATTATATTAAATGATTATCCAAAAATATTTTTTTTGAAATGATATAGCATTTAAAGATTTCCATGTTGCTTCATCTAAGACATGTTTGTTCAGAATGGTTTTCCGCAGAGGAAACAGGGAAACAGTGCTAGGAAGGCATACAGAAAGAAATAACCTTTCGAATCAGCATCCTGAGATGGTCGGAATTGGAACTGAATAGTTTGTTGCAGTAATGGCGCAGTTGACTGAAGCGATAAATGGTGGTGGTATCCATGCACGAGATCAGCCAGATCAACCACAGAGGAACATGTCAGCGGTGGAACATTTCATGAGGCAACATCCACCATCATTCAGAGGATCATCTGACCCTGTGCTAGCTGAAGGGTGGATTAATGCACTGGAGAAGATTTTTGATGTCATGGGGTGTTCAGACAATCAAAAGGTTAGTCTTGCTATTTACCGTTTGGAGGGTGAAGCAGATCAGTGGTGGTCTATGGTTAAAAATATCAGGGACACCGATGAGATTGATGCTCTTGACTGGGATGACTTCAAAGGTATGTTTCTTGAGAAGTATTTTCCTAAGGCTGTTTGACTTAGGATGTAAAAACAATTCATGGAATTGAGGCAAGATGAAGACTCAGTGGCTGCCTATGAAGAAAGGTTCACTTGATTGGCAAGGTATGCTCCAAATTTTATCCGAGACCTTGATAGTAAAATCAATCGTTTTCACTCAGGATTAAAGACAAAATAATGAAGGGCATTATCTTCTCGTGAGTTTAAATGTTATGAAAATCTTGTTCGATGTGCTAAGAAGGTGGAAATGGAGTTTGCCGATGACCAAGTGTTCTATAACAACCAGCAGAAGAAGAGACCGAGGTGGTAGGAGAAAGGTAATAATTCTTCAAAAAAGTCTGATGGTAAGAGAACTAAGTTTCTAGTTTGTGATAAATGTGGCAAAAGGCATGCTGGGGAATGTCTTCTGAATTCTGGAAAGTGCTACCGATATGGTAAGATGGGACATAAGGCTCGTGATTGCACTGAAAAGGATCAAGGTGAAGGTAAGAACAAAATTGATTTACAGTTAGTGAAATGTTATAAGTGCATTGAGATGGGTCACTATGAAAACAAGTGTCCGACAAAGATCTTGAGTGATGGGAAGCAGTTAGACTACAAGCAGAAAGGGGTGTTGAAATCCTTTGCAACTACTTCAGTAGATGTCGGGCCATCAAATGAAGTTGTATCAGGTAATTTGTTTGTTTTTTTAGATTATGCCGGTGTGTTGTTTGATTCGGGGTCTACACATTCTTTCATCTCTGAAACCTTTTCTAGTCAAATGGGAATACCATATCAAGAAATGACTCCTGAACTTTTGGTAAAAACACCTGGGGGAAATGTTGAGGTAAAAAGAATTTATAAGAATCTTCCTATCCTTTTCCGTGGAAAGAACCTACTTGAAAACCTTATTGTTCTACCTCTAGTAGAGTTTGATGTTATCATGGGTATGGATTGTCTCTCTATTTACCATGCTAATATTGACTGTAGAGCTAAAGATGTTTCTTTTCAGAAAGGCATTCAGTTTGTTTACAAGAATGAACCCTTACTTTTGATAACATATCAAGAGGCCGTGAAACTTGTAAAAGATGGAAATGAATGTTACCTTGCACACGTCGTTGAAAATAAAGGAACTGTTCAGATTAATGATGTGCCAGTGGTAAATGAGTATCTTGATGTTTTTTCAGATGAGTTGCCTGGAATAATACGAGATCGGGAAATTGAGTTTACTGTTGACTTAGTTCCTGATGCTAAGCCAATTTCAAAACCCCCTTATCGAATGGCACAAATTGAACTTTTAGAGTTGAAGGAGCAATTGCAGGATTTATTAGTGAAAGGTTTCATTAGACCTAGCACATCACCATGGGGTGATCCTGTTTTATTTGTTAAAAATAAAGATGGATCAATGAGACTTTGCATTGATTATAGAGCCTTGAATAATATCACTGTTAAGAACAAATATCCTTTGCCTCATATCGATGATTTGTTTGATCAGCTCCAGGGAGCTCAGTTTTTTTCAAAGATTGACCTGAGATCGGGGTACCATCAAATGAAGGTAAAGGAGGCAGATATTCCGAATACCGCGTTCCATTGGATATATCGCCATTATGAATTTGTAGTAATGCCTTTAGGCTAACCAATTTACCTGCTGTATTCATGGACTTAATGAATAGAATTTTCCATGAGTTCTTGGATAAGTTTGTGGTGGTTTTCATTGATGATATTTTGGTGTTTTCTAAAAGTAAAGAGGAGCATGAAAGACATTTAAGGGTTATCTTGAAAACCTTAAAAGAAAAGAAATTGTATGGGAAATTCAGCAAGTGTGAGTTTTGGTTGCAAAAAATTTCTTTCCTTGGTCACATTGTTTCTAAAGATAGAATAACTATTGATCCTGCAAAAACAAAAGTTGTGGAAGAATGGCCAAGACCCACAAATGTAACCGAGATTCGTAGCTTCCTTGGTTTGGCAGGCTATTACCGAAGGTTTTTTAGAAAATTTTCACGGTTATCTAGTCCAAAAACTAAGCTAACTCGGAAGGGTGTTACGTTTATCTGGACAAAAGAATGTGATGATTGTTTTGAGGAATTGAAAAGAAGATTGGTGAATGCCCCAGTTTTGGCACTACCTTTCAGGAATGGTGAGTTTGTTATATACAGTGATGCTTCATTGAAAGGACTTGGTTGCGTCCTAATGCAGAATGATCAGGTAATTGCTTATGCTTCACGACAGTTGAAAACTCATGAGGTAAATTACCCTACACATGATTTGGAATTAGCTGCTGTTGTTTTTGCTTTAAAAATTTGGAGGCATCATTTGAATGGAGTAAAGTGTGAAATATATACCGATCACAAAAGTTTAAAGTATATATTCACTAATAAAGAGTTAAACATGAGACAGAAGAGATGGCTAGAATTAATCAAGGATTATGATTGTACAATTCATTACCATCCGGGAAAAGCAAATAAAGTGGTTGATGCTTTGAGTCAAAAAAGTAATGCTTCATTAACAATGTTGCATTTTGAACGTGATCCTTTGGTTAAGGATTTGATGAACTTTGGCATAGAAGTTGTTGGTGCAGGAAGTCCTTCTGTTTTGTTTTAGGTATCAGTGAGATCATCTCTATCAGATAGAATCAAGCAAGCACAAAAGCAAGACAATGAGTTGCAGAAAAAGGTAGAGCTAGTTCAGAAAGGTAAGTTGCCTGAATTCAACATTGATAATGATTGTGTTTTGAGATTTGGGAAGAGATTGTGTGTGCCTTGTGATTCACAGTTGAAGAGAGAGTTGTTATGTGAAGCTCATAGTTCGCCGTTTTCAGTTCATCCGGGTAGTACTAAGATGTATAGAGATCTACGGGAGTATTACTGGTGGGATGGAATGAAAAGAGACATAGCTGATTTTACTGTGAAGTGTTTGACATGTCAACAGGTTAAAGCAGAGCGGCAGTTACCGAATGGGATGCTTCAGCCTTTACCAGTGCCAGATTGGAAATGGGAGAATATATCCATGGACTTTGTCGTTGGATTACCGAAGACATCTCGAGGTAATAATGCAATCTGGGTTATTGTTGATCGCTTGACCAAATCTTCTCATTTCCTTGCTATACGAGATACTTTCTCTCTTGATCAACTTTCCCGTTTGTATCTTAAAGAGATAGTCATGTTACATGGAGTTCCTCTCTCCATTGTATCGGATTGTGATCCCAGGATTACTCCTAACTTTTGGAAAGGCCTTCAGAAGTCGTTGGGTACTGAATTAAATTTTAGTACAGATTTTCATCCTCAATCAGATGGGCAGTCAGAATGAACAAATCCAGAAATTGGAGGATATTCTACGAGCTTGTTCTATGGATTATCAGGGAAGTTGGGACCAACATCTTTCTTTGGTTGAATTTTCATATAATAACAGTTTTCATTCCAGTATACAGATGGCTCCATTTGAGGAATTATATGGGAAGCGGTGTCGAACTCCAGCTTTCTGGGATGAAGTGGGTGAAAGGAAGTTTATGGGACCAGAATTGGTAGAAGAGATGGCAGAAAAAGTTCAGCTGATTCAGAAACACATGAGAACAGCTCAGATCAAGCATAAGAGTTATGCGGATAACCGGAGGAAGGATCTATCTTTCGAGGTAGGTGATCATTTTTTTCTCAAGGTTTCTCCATGTAAAAGTGTGATGAGATTTGTTAAGAAAGGAAAGTTGAGTCCAAGGTTCATTGGACCATATGAAATTCTGGAGAGAGTTGGATCAGTTGCATACCGTGTGGCTTTACCTCCGAGTTTATCTCAGGTACACAATGTTTTTCACGTTTCGATGTTGAGAAAGTATATGCCAGATCCATCTCATGTTTTGAGTCCAGAGGTAGTTCAGCTGGAAGAGAACCTATCTTATGAGGAACAACCGGTCCAGATTCTTGACCATAGGGAGCAAGTGTTACGGAATAAGGTGATTCACCAGGTAACGGTTTTGTGAAAAAACCACATGATTGAAGAGGCAACATGGGAATCTGAAAATGCAATGAGGGATAAGTACCCCCATTTATTCGATAAGTAAATAAATTGCGGGGACACAATTTTCTAAAGGGGGAACGATGTAACATCCCAAGTAAGTAATGAATAATAGATATTTTGATCTATGTCTATTAATGAATAAGATTGTGTTTTAGAGGCTTAAAATGAAAATAAATCCAATCTTAAGCATGGAATACACTAATATTCTTAAAAGATTGTTTTACTGCCTTATGATGGAAAACCCTTTTTAAATTTATATTTTGACAATTTTATATACTATGATTGTCAAAATAAACTTATTCTTTATGATTGGGACATCAAAATTTACTTTGTGTGAATTTTTGGTATTTTTCTGACAATGTTCATTTTTTTAATGAATAGTGAAAAATACGGCATTTTACATCAAAACTGATTTTTAATCTAATTTATTTATATGATTTGATTATGTTTTGAATTGGTTTTTAAGTGAAATTAAAATATATTTTTACCATTTAATCCAATGGTGGTCATTGGAATCAATTTCACTTTGAAGTTAGAATTAAACTGGTGTCAATCTTTTGATACTTATTGTTTCATAAAAACACGCTATTTGCTCTGATAGCGGGAATTAATTATTAAATTAATTAATGTGACTTATATGTTTTGAATTTTGTAAAATAGACTTCATTTTTGAATTTGGAATATCAAATATAGCTTAGGGTGAATTTTTGGTAATTTTCTGAAAAACTTCAATTTTTGATTAATAGTGAAACCACTAAGTGGTACTTATAAAGACTGATTTTCCGTTTAAATGAAATTTTGCCATCATTGTGTTTTGAATTTCAAAAATCTGACATACATGGTTTTCATTAAGAAGTAAAATGTGGTTCAATGAGATTATAATAAATTTTTGGTGAATAGTAACTTATTAGGTTCTTAATGGCGATTAGTGGTAATTAGTGTAGTTTAAGGTAAAAATAATGCTTTAATAAAATAAGATAAGCTTGACACATGTCCTATCCTCATTTTTTGTGTCATGGCCGACCAAGACAAGCCATGTTTCATCTTGGGGACCCCATGGATCCACTTTGGTTGGGAAATGACATAAACAACTTTTTATTTAATGTAAAAGTAAAAATGACACAAACATAATATGTTTTACGAAAACAATTTTTACATGGGGTTATAAAGATCAGATTTTTGATTATAAATAGTAATTGGAAATCTAAAAAGATTTCCTACATCATAGTATTTTTTTTATAATTTTTAGACATTAAATAAATTAAATTATTTATGACATCATGATGATGCAGCGATGGCCTCATTATTTAACGATTTAAATAAAATGGAAAGATAATGAAAAATTTAAAACCTACACATGGAAAAAACCAATTGGATGAGTGGATTTATAAGAATTATCACCTTTGCCTAGAATTATAGCAATTTGGGACCTTTTTAATCTGAAACTCTTTTTAAAATAAAGTAACTTATCTTTACTTTCCAAAAGTGCCCCTCCTCTCCTCTTATAAAAGGCCCCCACCTCTACCTCATTTCACACACTCCTCAAGCCTTTGGCTCGGCCAACCCCTGCCCATTTACTCTCTCCACATCCCTCTCCTCATCCTAGAGGATTCCCTTCGGGCATAATCCTTTCAAAGGAAGCCTTTAGGCTCAAATCAAAAAGAGTAACACTTTTAAAGGTAATTAATTCTCTCATGTTCATTTGTTTTATTTTTTTTCTCCAACCCCCTAAACTCTTTTTATTTACTTCTTTTGTAACAAAAACAGTATCATAAATATACTAGGATGTTGCTATAAGATTTATTTGAGCTACACTCTCACACAACTACATCAAATGGTTAAAGAACATACGGTTTCCATGGATGGAAAAATTCTGCCTCCCGAAACGATGATTGTTCAATACTCATTTAACAGCTTCAAAGGTGGCCATTATGATTTCACTATTTTTATATATGATATATAATATGTTTATGTTTTCCTTAAGCTTCTGTTTTTTTCATTTTGGTCATACCTTTATGGTTTCCATTATGGGTAAACACGATATCTTCATTTTAGGAAGTGCGGACTACCGCCCCCTGAAAGTGATTTGATTCGTTAATACCATATGTGGGATGTGTAAAGGATAAAGTTAATGATATTATATATGTTATTATACTGGAATTATAATATACTCTTATATCATTATGATTCCATTCCAGAATATATGAAATAGAAATGGAAGTAGCGTTCATGCGTACGTACGGCTTACCGTCTCCATGAACGGTGCATTTCATTTCTTACCTCTAAATGTGATGTAATATTATAAATACATGTATATGATGAATATATATGATATATATTTTATCCAAATCATTAATATCATTCTGGATATAACGAACCTTTGACCAAATTAACAACATGTAAGTGTAAGAAGTCTATTTTTGACTTAAGAACCAAATACCGACAAAATGAACATTATTAACTTAAATGATTACATGATGTTCATAACATGGTATAAAAGGAGTAATGAACTTGAAAAAGGTTCATAAGAAAGTAGAGATTAACTCACGTTTATTATTCAGGAGATTCAAGAACGGTCGGGTCAAGTCGGATACGAGGTATGGGACTTCATCTCAATCTCCTTTCATTGAGGCATATTTAATTTTATACACAACTTTCTGTTATACGGTGTATAAAACCCTTTGACTTTTACGTTTATTCAAAAGGAATCTTTTTTATACGAAGCGTTTACTAAACGACAAAAGGGAATGTTTTTTTCGTACGTATGCGGTGACAACGACTTCTCCACCGTCGTGATCGTTATTTGAGTTTCGGCTTCCTCTACAAGCCATACCTTCTTTTTAAAAGAAAAATAAATACCATGTTTTACTTTTCTATTATTTTGGTATTGAAAATGGTTTTCACAAAGATTTTTGTGTTGTATTGATATCTTGTGATTGGAATGTGGAAATGTTATGTTTCCTTTATTAATGTTTTATGTGATACGATTATGTTATGGTTCTTGGGCATTATTATGAAGACGGGTGGTTCCGTGATAAACTAAGGGCGGGTGAGCCCGATATAGCTCTCCAATGCACTGGGTAATGCGAAGGAGTGAAATGTTAAGGTTTATACAAAGAGATTTAGGGAATATACTATGATGGGTATTCTAAATGTAACCAATAGGGTTACTCCCTACGTAAGAATGTTATGAATGCCTCATGTTACCTTTATGTCTTATGATTTCTATGATTTGTTCATGATTTTATGAGGTATGTTAAAGTGCCTATGTTTTATGGGTAAAGTATGATTTCATTCTTATGTAAATATGTACCCATGTTTCCTTTCCATGTTTTTATAACCCATACTGAGCTTTTTATGCTCATCCCAAGTTTTTTTGAAATGTTTTTCACAGGTCAAGGGAAAGGTACATGATATGATGATAGTGTCAAGGAAGTGTCAAGAAAGAATCCATGTTTTACTTTAAATATGTTTCCATTGATGGGAATGAAGAATACTATCTTTATGTAACCACATTGTTTATATGTGGAATGTAATGCAAGTTTTATGATATAATTATCTAGAAATCTAAACCCGAAAAGATCCTCAATGTGTAATCTTGTAATAACTCAAGATTATGTAAGGTTTAAGGCTGGGGCCTTATAAATATCATCATGTGAAAACATGTGAGAAACAATCCATGAAAAAATCCTTTAATTGATAAAAAACCAGAAAATAAAAAAGCACATTGTGTTGGGGCATAACCTATAGAAATACACACTAGACATAATATAAACATAATCTAGGAATAAATTGGTACCTACCAATATCAATTCCTATAGTAATCCATCAATATCACAAAATTAGTTTCAAGTGGTGCCACATAATCTACGACCACCTATGTCCCTTTACCGACACACACAGGGTTCCCAATGTGTTATGTTTGTCAAAAAATATATCAAAATCATGATCAATTTTTATAATGAACATTAAATCCTATAAACATATGCTTAATTTTTTGAGAACTCATTTTTTAATCTAAACCACCATTCATTAATTTGATGAAACAGTTGGTGTATTGAAGTATTTTTTTTCGGAAAACAAATTAAAAACACTTAGCATTCCCAAAAAAACATTTAATCCTAAAATAAATAAAATTTAATGAGTTAAACAATGTGATTTTACAAGAAAAATATGTATTTCAAATATTTAACCCTTTTTAAAAAAACACCTACCTCAATAACTGAGGTATAAGTAGTCTCTATTAATAGTAGTGACTAGGTTAGAGTATATCGGGTCCTCGTGATCCTATCTCTAAAGTAAATACATCAATCCTACTAAAACCCAATTATATCTAGCATAAAAATCTACTTTGGGATCCTTCTACACTTGAGGATAAGTTATTCAGTGATGATCAAAAAATAAAAAGGTAAAAAAGACCAAAAACATACTATACCTTGATTTCACTTGATAAAAGAGATGGAAATCTATCTCAAATCCCAAGAGAGATGCCTCTAGACCATTGTTGAAGGATTAGGTTGAGACAGAATGAGGTTAGTGGTTAATTATATAATATAATATGTTCTTAGGTATTTTTTTTAAAAAATTTGGTTCATTAAAAACATGCATGATTTTTTTGATGGATTGACCACCTTGACATTAGTAACCATGAGCATTAAATATGCACCCTATTACGATATTATTTGGGGTTCATGGTTTGAATGCAGGGTTTGTTTATCTACATGAAATCTATGAAAAAAATATTTCATTCCATGGTTAAATAATTTCACTAGGTACTCGCAGGGTTTCGACATACTTTGTGACCCCTTATGGTGGGTCAACAAAAGCTACCTAGTTTTCTCAGATAAAATTCCTGGTTTCCCCAAGTCATTATCCAACCATACAAGTCCCCAAGGGCCCTTAAAACATCCAAAAAACATCCTGAAATGACCCCTCAAGAAAACCCAACAAATAATGGTGAAAATAAGGGTCAAAAGGTATATAAAGTAAATTAATGTAATGTTACAACAATGCATTATTTTAGAATATTCATGTTTATAAATTTCTATATCATTGTTTTTTTATGAATTATAAACATTATAGGGTTCTAAAAAATGTATAGTATATTTATATGATTTATAAAATGGTTTGTAGACAATTCCACAAATTATTTTAGGTTGGAAAATGGGGTAATAGTTTTTTCAGGATTTATTGCATGATTTCTATATAATTTCACAAATAATTCTTTTTGAAAAATGTTAAAAAAAGATTTTCACCAATATTTTACCATAAAAGATCAATATAAAAATTTTAGTTCTTATATGAGTAATGATATTTATAATAAGTCTGAATTAAAATTTAACATCAAGATGCTATAAATTTCAATTCATATGTATTCTATAGATCATGAAGATGTCAAATCAATTCTAAAAGAATGATATGTTACAATAAATACAAGATAAACATATAGTTCAATGAATTTAAAAACCTTTAAAATTTCGCTGGATGTTTGGGTTGGATGATTTTAGGTAGTGAACTATAATTTTTGGGTAGAAATTAAAGTTAAATAACCTTATTCCTATGTACATTGGGGTTTTTATCTTCGTTTATTTAGTCATAACCGTATTGAGATGGAGGGTTAAGAGATGACACCTTTGTATGTAATTTCGAATATTTTATTACATTGTGTAGTCCATTAAATTTTGAGATAATGGAAACCATAGAACATTGAATTCATAAAATTTTATCAAGTCCCTATAAATATTGAATTTTAATTATGATATTTACCATTGGGCAGTTTCTTTATGTTCTTCCATGGATTAATGTAAAGTGTTTATCTTATATGTAGAGTTTTTATCTTGGTTTTGGTTGGATTGTATGTTATAGTTCTCTATTTTTATGGGATTTATTTTAGGTAATTTGTTGTGGCGATATGAATAATTAATTACAATGGGGTGTCTCGTGTTAAATATTATTTAAATATGAATGATTTAATTTAATATAAATTAATTCACATAATATTGAATATATTTATAATGATTTGTAAATTAGTGAATATTTTAATTAAAATTCTAGGGTTGGGGAGTTTTAATAATGGGGTGACTTTTAAGACTATAAATTCTATTACTATTTGTAATTAATATATTAATTACTAATTTAAATTGATAATTCTATGAATAATTTCCATGGAATCAAATATTGTGTCAGAATTCATAGATAGTACCAAAAATCATTTTTCTAGAAAAAATTAATAAAAACTAATTTGTTCTTTCTTGACCCTTTTAATATTTTTTAAATGAATATTATAAGATATAATATTTATGGATTTACTTTTATTTTGAACATTATGGTATAATTGAGGGATTTAAATGAGTTGTGTGGTAAAAATAAAAGGATTCATTATTATATAATTATAATTCATTATTTATAAGTTAAATGTTTTATAATAGGACCTGCCCCCCTCCATGGTGCTTTGAATATAATTGGGGAAAGAAGGGAAGTGAGCTTATTTCATTATCAACCTTATCATCTTTTCATAACAGGGGATACATTTATAGAAATTAATGTAATATTAATTTATATTATCTTATTTTCCTTATTGTTTTATTTTTTATTCTATAACACATAATATTTTTTTCGACTTCTAGGGATTTTACATATACTCCAGATTTCATACATAGACATTAAAATTTTTTAGATGAATATTCATTAAATTCAACAAATACATTCCTGACAATTAAAATTGTTTTGTGTGTTTTAAAACATTGAAACATAAATAATTAGTTCATATGTGAACTATATCATCTCCCACTATGTTCTTCATTACTACAATGCTTCTAATACATATCACACATACTGACATTCTTCACAAACTAAGAAAAGAAAACATAAGAAATTGTGAGATAAAATTATCACTAAAGTAAGACAAGGGGGATATCTGTAATCACTCAAACATAACATGAGTTTAAGGTTATGAGAACATGTTATTTCATTTGGAAATTATACCCAACATAACATAGATCATAATCCCGATTTAGGGAATAATGATGGACATTTCATAAGACATGGATCATAAAGGAAATCAATAAACATAATCAATGAAATCTTACCTAATAATTTTAATGTGAAAAAACATAAGCATATAACATTTTGAATGTTTATATATATAAATAGGATCAATCATTAAGATAAGGACATATAATTAGATCCACATATAAACTTGTGGACAAGAAAATAGTTTGTCGAATAACCTAATTGACAAGAATTGAAATCGACACATACCTTCATGGATATGAAATATTGATCCCCAAATATATATATAGACATTCACCCAGGGACATGCATGAAGATGTCAACATGAAATTAGGTTCATTCATAACAAACATATCTCATGAGTTACCGATTTTTACCAATGAATTAGAGGGATATATAGGTCTCATCAATCAAATAATGAAAAAATACTCACAAGTTAAAAAAATCATAAATGTTTAATCCTATAAGAGCCCATTATAAATTATGTGATTCACAATACATTTATCATATCATAACCAAAGAAAATAAATGGGTTTCATAAAAATTTGATTATAGCACAACTCTCAGAAAATAAATGGGTTACATAAACAAAATCATCATAAAAAACATCTAGAGAGATAATAAATATGGTGTCATTTGATTATATCCCTAGTAATGGTTAATTAATATCAAATGATGTCATCTTAAATTGAATGTGATTATGAAAGATCACATAGAATATTTCTTGTGGAAAATAACCTCATGACAAGAAAAATTACATTTATAGAAATAAATGTTCACAATGTATAGTGAAATTCTTATTATTTGAATATAAAAAGTAAAACATATAAATTAATCATTAAAACATTGGGTGGATATGAAAATGTGAATTTGTTTTTATTTCATACTTGTAAAAACAAATATTCCATTCACATTTTCAGTAAAATCCAAACATGCCTTATTTTGAAAATTCCATTAAGATTCCTTTTAAAAAAATTAAATAGTATAATAATATAAAATTTTCCTTAATCAAACAATTTAGATTACTAAAACCATTATTTAAAATAGTTCTATAATAATTGACATAAAAGGGAAATTATTTCCTTCTAAAAATAAAAACAAATAATATTTGTCATTAAAATGTTCTTATGGACTCTTGAGTACATAAAGGCAGGTAAATTAAAGGTCAACCTGTATTTTCCAGAAATGAAAAAAAGGATAAGGGAATATACATGTTTCATGGGAGCAATATCATACTATTTTATCATCAGAAACATAATCATAAAAACTTCTAAATAATAACGAGGATGTAACATAAAACTTTGACCACTTAAGTATCTTCTAAATCATAATACACATGAATGAATAAAATTAAATAAAATGTGAAATTCTATGACAATAAATAAATTCATGATATAACATGAAATATTTTTTGTATATACACCTCAAAAAATAATATAGTTGAATGAAAAAACATGTATAAAAAATCAATTTTAGAAGAAATTCCCTTACCAAAATTCTTGACATAATTCATACACATTTGAGAATCCTGAATAGTAAATATAGATATATTTTAAATCTTTAAAATAATCATTATAATATATATTATATGATTAATGATTTATTTGTGACCTATTATTACCTTTTTATTATCATTTCCTTTTTAAAAATACATGTAATAACTGATTCGTTATTCATATATTTTTTCTTTTGGAATGTTTGGTAATTTTAATGTGATCATGCTTCCACCACCTTTATAACTTAACCATAATATTATATTATATATATTAACAAATTATGTATTCACAGTAAGATTTATATATAGAAAATCATTTACACCATTCATGGAGATGGTAGGCCATATATTAGTATGAACGATGAACCCGTTTTATCAATGGATGATATTAAAGAAAAGTAAATAAAATATTAACCCCAAATAATAATTTCTATTTTATATATATCTCATATTTTCATTAAAATTTTCTTTATTAATTTCCATGTAAAGTGTAATTGATGAATTAAACACATCCCTTCGCATGGAGGTAGTTCGTCGTACACATTGGTGATGTTATTGTATTAAAATAAAATGGAAATTAAAATTTTATATGTGATATTTTAATTAAAAAAGTATAATTATGTCATAAATATAATATATATGTGGTAAATTCATTATTATATCCATCCTTGAGATATGGGTATAGAAGATGAATTACATTGGTTGAAGAGGTTGTAGTCCTCCATACACATGATCACCAGTTTCATTTTTTGTTTTATGGAAGAGGAAATGAATATAGGATATTTCATAATTATAATAAAATATAATTATTTTATATATAATTATTTTATATTATAATTAATAAAACATGAATTTACGTGGAAGGAAAAGAATTACAATCAATTAGTTTGGAGAAAAAAATTACATTTTCATAGATTTTTTTGATGTCTTATTAAGGACCTTAGGATTTTTATTTTTCTATAACCATAATCAATATAACATGTATAATTAAGAAATGAAATTTTTAGGTTTTTCATTAGAACAAATGATTTAGGATTCCTGAATAAGTGAGGGTAGGAGGTTTCCAATTATGTTGGGGGAGTACTAGCATTTTTTAATACCCAAAAATAATCAATAATGGGAAGTCATTCCCACCCTATATCCCTAGAATATTGATGAACAATGTATTTTGTGGATAATTGGTTTATTAAAACATCAACATCAAAAATAAAATATAAATTTTAATCTTGTTTTTCCTTACCTTCTACGCTTCCTTTCTTCTACCATTTTGGTTTTCACTACGATAACTCAAATTTTTTTCTAGGTAATTTATAATTTAATATAAAAAATGTATAAATATTAGATATATTTTATCCACTAGATCTAAAAATGAAATGAATTTTACATAAAAAACTACTTCAATAAAAAATTAATTTTAAAACAAACAAAAGAAATACAGAAAACCCAGTTTTACTCATGACTATGGTAACAACTTTTTTACTATTTAAGAGTAAATATAATTATTATAAAATAAATATGGTGTTATTAATAGACTATGGATCATATTTCAAAACATATAAAACAATATTTTAATATTATAATATTTTTAGTAATTTTAAATCATTGATAAAATATTATTTACTATAAAATATAACTTATGTCAATTTTTGTCACTATTCATTTAATTTGACAATAAAAACATCAAGAAAAATGTTGAATTATAATTTTTTAATTTCACATGTATATATCAATTAATATTTATCATAGAAATTAATTAAATAAAATACTTCATTCAATTCAATTTACTTTTATTATTTTTAGTATCCTTATGTTAATTTATCTATTAATAAAAAACGTTTTTCATTGTGTGGATTTAGTATTTAAGTAATAATACAATTAAAAAAATTACAAATAAATTACCCAAAATATAATAATTTAATTATTAAAAAATTCCATCTATATTAGTACACATCATACATTTTCACTATGTGAACACATAATTGAAATTTGAAATCAACTATGTAATATTTTATCATTTTCTTTACATAAATTTTATCGTTTTCGGCATTCATGAAAAAATATACCAAATGAATGTAAAGATATATATTAAGGTAATAAGGGTATAAATACGTCTAGATAAAATGAATTTCAGAAGTTTTTATGTTATTTTATAACCTATATTTTTAGTTTATCACCCTAGTAAACATGATTTAACCATAACCAAAATAATTATTTTTCATTATTTTTAATATTCATTTTGACTAAATAATAAGTTGAAATATGTATATAATATTAATTTATCTAATTAAAAATAAGAAATATATTTTTATTAATTTGATTCTCATGAGTCGAAAATTATAATTTAAAATTAAAACTACGAACACAATGAAAAATTCTTTTCCAACGATAAAATGTTCATAGGTTTTGAATTTTTTAATATCATAATTAAATATGATATTTATTAAAATTATAGAAATTGGATAAAAAATTACATAACTAAACTAATTTTTTTTAATATGTTTTTATACTATATAGGTTTTTGTAAATGTTTTAAACAAAAAGGCATTTTTCATAAAAACTATAATTTTTCACTACTCACATTAAAATTTATCTTTTCAGAAAATTATAGAAAACATAACACTATCGTAATTTAGATATTATGAATCCGAAAATTAAATTATTTTGGTAAAATGAATTTTATTTAACAGTAAAACATTAATTTTATTATTTCTTCACATAAATAAAAAAATCATTTTTTGAAAAAAGAGTATTTTCAAAGCATATAAAGACATTACTAAAAAATAAATTCTTATTTATGAATATGTTTTTATTATAACAAATAATTATAATTAATTTGAAAATATTAATTAAAAATATTCATTCTTCCAAATATAGAATTTATATTATAAAATTCATGTTTAGATAATAATATTAATAGTATATTGGGACTAGTTAAAATTTGGTGTTCTGTGTAACAAAAGACATCAAAAATAAATAATTTTTATTTATAAAAACAATTACGTAAACTCTTATGTTGTTACATTATAACCCCATTAATTATACTAAATAGTTGAAATATCAACATGATCTTGATAATCATGGGTTTGAAATTTGAGAATTCCATTATGGAAAATCTACATCATAGAAATTTATATTAAAAAATACTCTTGAATGGAGGGAAATTAAATTATGATGTTTATCACATGAATAGGTTCCAAAAATTGATACAAATTGGGGGGAAGTAAAAACAAGGACATGGAAGAGAAAAGTAACCCCATAATAATAATAGAGGGTTCTAGAGAACATGTTTAAAAGAAAGTTAGAAAACACAAATCCATAAATATGTGATAGGTGAAAAAAACCTTAATTCATCAAAAAGGAACGTAGATGTATAAAAATTTTATTTTAAGATTATTTTCCAAAATTTGAGTTATTTTTAGAAAAATATATTCTTACATTTTATCATTACATTTCCTAAGAACAATATCTTCCTTTAGTTATGGTCTAATAAATTTCCATTTCATTTCTTACCCCATGAAATGAGGTTGAATTTTTCATATCTGAATCACTAAAGAATAACAAGATCCATAAAATATTGATATGTTATTCATTATCAACATAGTTATATTTAAAATCAAAATGGTTATAAGTGGCTATCAAATTTACATATATATTAAAATAGTTATATAATACATTTATCTCTATAACATCATCCAAATTTCATTGTAAACCATTCCATAAATTATTATCCTTAAGAGCATTCCAAAAATTATGAAATTTTAATATATTGTCACTAAATTTATATAATCAATTTAACACTAATCTCCAAAAAATAAATAAAGTATCTATTATATTTTATACACTAAATTTGTGAATATATTGGTTATGTATACTCTTAAAATATGGTAATAAATATAATTATCATAAAATATTAATGGAAATAAAAATACTTCATTTTTCCTTAAAAAAACCACCAATTATTTATTATATTACATAAATCTACAAATTTAGTAAATTCCATCAATGATAACATAACCCAATCATTAATCAAATCATTATTCAGCCCCAATGTCATCAATACAAGTCAATTTAAATTATACATATCAATACTCTCTTTATCCAAACCTAATACCATTATCTCAACATCAGGAACATATTAGGGGTCTTTTTCCCTTAATCTTATGTTTTCCATAAAATGTCATATTGACATTAGATAAATTTTTTTCATCAATACCATTTATCATTTTATTCCAAATACATAATCTAAAAATTCTACAGAATAATCCATACATATTTCATGGTTAATATAACATAATTCTTGAATTCCCTTACATAAACACTACAACAATAATGCTTCATTATTAAAACATTAACTAGGATTCATTTTCTTCTTTATTAATACCTCTTTTCTTTCATAAGTCATTTTTATTCTCTTCATAATTAATGAAAAAACAGTTACTCATGAAACCTTGTTGATCCACTTATTAATATTTAGCCCTATGAAATTATTTTCCATAATACCTATTATTTCCACATTTAAAACATTCGTCTCATTATAATACATTTTGGAAACCAATAATCTGATATATTTCATTAGTTGAACATTTAATTTTTCGATATAAATTACATTCTTTGTTCTAGTATTCTATAAACATAAAAATCATGATACATGAAGTCATTCACTAGAGTGATTATTCCCAAATTTTTAACATATAAGAAACTAAATATTTTTTCCCATGTGGTCTTAACCACCCACGATCTTAGCAAACCGGATTCTTAACTTCTTTATTGAGTCAAAGATTTGGTTTAGTAACAAGTTTTTAACCATATATCTAGATAACTGATTATAAATAATCATAGTATCCTTCCCTCCTATCATTACACAATTTTTTTTCACGTCAAAAAATTATCTATCACGGTTAACATTATCGCAGATCCAATTTGTTCATGTTGTTTACTAGAACCAAAAGTCAAACTGTGAACAACAGTATTCATATTGGGAAAAACATAATCATGGAAAATAATAAAGGATATGTCTAAATAACAACACAATATTCAAAATATATGAAACCAAATCCTTATCCCAATATATTCACGATCATTATCAATTCAAATATATTTTTTATGGTTCATCCGATGTTTGTAAATTTCCAATGCATACTACTATGTAGTGGGAAATCATGTGTTGAACAAGGAAATTTTTCATAAACCAGGCGATGATTGAGGCCCTATTGATGTTCCATTTTTTTGATTTATTATCCCAAAATTGATATATGCTAGATCCATATCCACATTTAGTATCTAGATAAGGATGTAATTTTTTGGAAACCACTCACTATATTATTTGATAAATTTCTTGAATATTTTATTATACATATTCTTTTCCTTAGTCCCATCCTTATATATATCCCAAAAATATCCTAACACATATCCCTAGGAATATCAATGAAGTTTTATCCTCATAATTTCTAAATATCTAATAGAATTTTTCTATAATTTCAACTACAGAAACACAAGTGTTCAAAAATATATATTACATATTTTTATATGAATATTAATTAAATTGCACAAATACACACCTAAGGATAGTAACGATTTAGTGTCTTTTGAAACATAGAATCATAGAAAACAAATTCATATGTTAAATAAATCATATCCCACTAGTTTCATCATAATTATGTACCTTAATAAACATATCAATTATAATATAATTCTCTAAAAACTATGCAACACCCAATAATTAAAAAGTAAGAACATAGTATTTGACGACATGTTTTAAAAGAAACCCTAATTTTTCAAAGGAATTTAAAATTTAAATAAATTACTATATATTTATTATTTTAAATAAATAAAATATATTTTTTGTATTTAAATTCACACAATATTGAGTTAGCATGTATTACACACAACAATGACATTCCTTGATGGCTTGTATTACACGAAATACTGAATTTTACCGAATACTATTAATATTATTACTTAAAGATAAAATTTTCTCCTAGAAATTAAACTGGTTGTTATAAATACAATTATATAATGTTTGAAAATATTTGGTTTAATTCATCGATAACCAAATAATTAGAAAATAATATAAAATCCTATATAATAAAATATAATTGTTTTTATAAAGAACTATTATTATGTCATGAACAAATTTTATCATGATATATTAAATTGATTACTATTATATGACTATTTAACTGAAATTTTTATGTTCTATATTCAATAAAATTATTCTAAACTCATACATTATAATTTATTATCATATGATAAGAAAAATTCCAATTTTACGTATAAAAAGATGGATTTTTATAACGGTTGGTTTCCCAAATTTTAATTGCCCACATGTTTTGAAATTAAATTTAGACACTTCAATAAAATTTAACTTGTAAAAGAAACACATTATTTGATATGGTAATTTAATAATTATCTTAGGGTGATATTTTTTTATTTTTAAGATATGTTTCCTTTTTATTGAATACCTAAAAATAGTAAATTTCAATTAAAAACAGATTTTTCATATAAATAATTATAAATTATAAATTATATTTTTATTTTTTTAAATCTAAATTAGATCAATAATAAATATATTAATCCCATTGATTTCATTGGAATCATTTTTATATTTATTATATATATATATAAACTAATTATTATTTTGAACATTTAACTCTAAAAACCTACTTTCTCACCACATTTAAGAGATTAATTTTTAATTAATTTTTTCCACTTATATGGATTAAATTTTGGATAATTGATTCCATATTTTGAATAATAATAATTTATAATTTATAATAATGGAAACATAATTTTTCACCAATGATACTAGTGAAATCTGTTAAAATTAATTACATCGATTAAGGGAAAACGAGTATTTCATGGGAATAATAATTAAACATAAGGATCCAAATGACCTATAAAATTGTACAAAAAATATTTTATGGACATTTTAATAAAATTTAAATTCTAGTTTCAAATTGTTTTTCCTTATTTTTGCCACTAGATGTTGAAAAACATGGCTGTAATTCACAGTTTAAAAAATTTACATGTTTTCCAATAACCCCACATATAAAAGAGAACCCCCTCTACCCCTCTCATCAAACCTTAAAAATCAATTGGATGAAGAAATACCCACCCAAATAACTCCCAAAATCACTACCCTAAAGCTAAAATCATTTTATTGGGAATAAATCCCTTTTTATTGAATTAATTCAATCCTAAGAAGGGTGCCTGAAAAATTGGTAGTGTTCTTCTAAATGTGTTTATATTTAATTTATTATCCAAACCTTTAATTTATTATTATTTCATTATTATATAATAACCTTAGTATATTAATTGTACATAGATTATTTCAAGATATGGTTATCCCTTAAAACAACACACAGCCCCATTAAATGAGTTTAGAAATCATTTTTTGTGTATATAGTGGTCTACCGCCTCCCAAACAGATGTCATTCAATTTACATTACCCCTATTAAGGTTGGGAATAATGTTGATAATACTATTAATATATGATATTTATGAATTATTTTTTATTATTTAATTAATATATAGAACTTAACTTAATTATTTTTTTTTTGTAATATAACAACGTTCTTTGGGTGTATGACAGACAACCGGCTCGCGGAACTATGTGATTTGTTCATGATTTACATGGAATTTGTTATGTAAGGTTTAAAAAAAAATATGTGATATATATGAAATTATAATGATATTATAATATTTAGATATTTTTCATTTTCTCATTCATTTATTAATAATAAAAAATTTAAACAGTGTTCATGCGTACATATAACCTACAATATCCATTAACACTGTATTTTATTTACTATAACAAAAATCAATGAATTTCTATAAATAAATATATATTGAATATATATATATTACTTAAATCACATGTTACATAATTTAGATGATAAAAAATTTATTTAATTAATAGGGGAAATGAATAACAAGTGAAAACAAACTTAAAAATAAGGAAATTGACACATTGAACATTAAAAATAAAGAATCGTTATTAAAAAAGGTGATAAGATCATATAATAGTATAATATATGATTTTATGCATATTAATATGTTTTTTTATCAATTAATAGCATTATTAAAACTATTATATAGGATGTTAAACTATGATTAACCAAAGGGAAGTGTAAGGTATGTGATTTCATCTCAATTTACATTCAGTTAATATTTATTTGTTAGTAATCCCCTAATTGATTTTTTATATTGTGTATACTGAACCATTGAAATGTTATATCAATAATTCTTCATTAATCATGTAATTTTATGTTTCAATTATAATTATCTAATCTAAGGTAATTCAACAAGAAATATATGAAGTGGTAAAAGATATAATACAATCTCACATTATTTTGTGAATATTGACTTTATATTAAAACAATAACAATATTGTAATCATTATTCACAGTAAATTTATCTTCTCTTAAATATCCATATTAGTTTTCAATTTATATGATTATTTCCTAAAAAATATATCATTTTACACTCATTTTTTACTTTTAAAGTAATTTGATTAACTAATGAATCAATGATTAATATGTATCCTTTACTCATTATTGATTTTTCATAAATAAAATAATTTATGAGTCAAATCGGTTTATTAGATAGATGAGGAATTATTTTGGCTCGTAAGATGTGGTTAAGGGGGGCTTCTATTGTAATCCCCTTAATGAATCTATAGTCTCATGAGATTAATAATTTGGGCAAATCAGATGAGTTCCTACCTAGTATGTTTTAAAATGTCTTTTGAATAGTCATGATGGTAAAAGTTTTATATTCCTAGGAAATAAGCAATCTAATAATTATCAATTTCATTCTTTCAAAATTAAGTTATTATTATCTATAATTTTTTATGAAATTATATATGGATTCATTAAATTCTTGTGTTATTGATTAAATGGAATATGTTTAAATTATTTCCATTTCCATATTGATTATGCCTTATCCAGATATTTATGTGGAATATTTTTTAGTTATCTACCTTTTTTAAATGATTAGGATTATTGATTCATGATATATCTGGATGTATATAACCCTTAATAATAATTTTAGCTCACCCTAGATTTGTTTCATTTCCAAAATATATGAAGATAAATTCATTGAATGAATTTCAACAATTTTAAACTTTTACTTTAATTAAGATTTATTTTTTTCAATATAATATGGATATCATGTATGAAATATGGATTTCCAAAAAAGTTAAACTATTTGGTCCATTGGGATTTAAATCTTGTATCTATACCAGTGTAATATTGTTAGGAACAGACTCTGAGCTATTGAGGGTGAGGTCATTACAGTTGGTAATAGAGAAATTTTAGTAGAATCCTTTGGAACTAGATTTAAGAAATCATTGATTAATAAAAAAGTCCATATAATATAATTTGAAAATATTTATATAATAAAATCCTAATTATTTTAAGGTATATATTATGTATTTATTTTAATAAATATATTTATTTATCGAAAGTACTAGTGGATGTAGAGCTTTCACAAATGTAACTTGGTGTAATAACTCTAAAAATGATCTCTAAGGAATTATATGAGATTTACCTAGTACAAGACAATATACCTTAATGTGTACATGGTTTAATAATCCTAATGGATATGATTATGATAATTCACATTTTATTTACAAACCATAATGAAGTATTTTAAAGTAAATATATCACCAAAGAAACCAATGTTTAGGATTCTGATATTAACAATACAAAAATTTTTAATTTATGTTCACTGTTAGACCATATTTGGAATTATTCATTATTCATAATCTTAAAAGTTATTCCAATACGTTCCATTGTTTAAATATGTAACATAAAAGAAAGAAAGGTATCAATACTTGTGGAAAATATATATTTTCCCCTACTAAGGATGTTGATACTATCACGCCCCAGCTATCGTGTACCTAGAGCCAGTGCCATACAGAGGATCGAATTCGGTTTAGGCTTTTGGGAACGACCTACCTCTGAAATTTTTCATCTGCTAAAACCGATACCTGAGAAATATATTTCAAAAACATAGGGTGATGATACGAATGCCCAATAATGGGTTTAAAAATAACATACTATACCCAAAATAAATTTTGAAAACATTCTTTAATCCATTGATAAAACGATATTATTAATGAAAAGTTGTAACACATGTTACATGTCATAATAAAAGTTCTTAATTAGAAACATGATAACAGAATTACCAAGACACATGATTCGAACATAATCATGCTGAATAAAAATAATTCTAAACATGTATTTCATGAGAATATGTAATCACAAATTAAACATCAAAGAGAAATGAATAATAAGAGTCACGCATAATATAATAACATCAATTTCATACACTGAATACTAAATCACTGAGTTCTAAGCATATGTCATGCCATAAATATACAGGACATTATAAAACATTTTATCATGGCCCAAGATAAGATGTCTATTGATTTAAGGCCTCGGATGAAAATCCATAAGCTTTTTAACCAAAAATTCTACTAGTCGAATATTTTTATGTTTAATTAAATTACATAGTTATAATGAGGAAAGTGCATATTCCGGACCATTTCAAGGCCTCATGCCAAGACCTAGGGGATAATTGTAACTGGACCCCATCCTGGAGTGCATGTGTATTTGATCTCCAACCTGGAGTGCCTCTAATAACCGAACACCAACCCAAAGTGCCTATGTAACCAGAAACCAACCCAGAGGGTCTTCTGTAACCAGACCCCCACCCGGAGGGCTTACTTTTACCGGTCCCCAACCCGAAACATACTGCGTCTAATGGATTCCTCATCTCTCTAAATCAAAGTTCACATAACACTTTTATTTATTAAACCACTTATCATTTCATGTACAAATATTACTTGGTTTCTCATTTCACATTATTCAAAGTGTCCCATTCCACATTGAATAATTAATTTCTTATTTCATAAATTATCAGGAATATTAAATTGTTTGATTATCACATAAAATACTAACTCTACAAATCTTCAATTTTAATAAAATTTTAATTCATTAAAATACATTTTCATTTCGTACACTTAATTCATGTGATACTAAAAGGAATTGGAAATGGAAAAAATCATAATATTCCAGTCACTATTAAAATAACATTATTCTCCATGACATGCATAAGATAGTATACAAGCTTTGCGCATGTAATATTGATTTAAAACACACCAGTAATGAATGGATGAGGTTACCACATAAAATGATAGTTCCTCAATTTTCAAAATCCTTGATTTATGGAAATAAATATTTGTAGTTTTTAATGACTAATTCTGAAATAAGACAGATGTCATTTGTACACAAATCATGCGCTAATAAATAGTCATGTCTTATTAAATGTCCATGCATTATGTTGCGAAGCATATAAGGCCAATTGTTTTGTAGGGCATCATTTGTTTTATGTAATTCATATATTAAATTAAACAAATCAAAAACATACTTTAACCCCTAAAGTGTATTTAGGGCCAAGTTAATTTGGACTATGATTAAAACTTATAGGTGTGTACATATATCCATATGTGTGTATATATATAATATGTATATGTCGCACAAGTCATTATTTAAAGATTGGAAATCATCTTTAATATCATAAAATAGAAATATACTAAATTATGTGTGTATGTCCATATATATCCGATGTGTATAACAAAAAATATTTATAAATTAAAATAACGCTTAACTTATGTACACATAAAATAATGAGTTATATAAGTGTACATATATATATATATATACACGTATAACTACCGTAATTTGATCAAATTAATTAAACTCTTGCAAAATATACATTTAATGAAAAATATTAAAACATAACCCATAAAAGTCATAAGATCATAAAATAAACATTTGAGAAAAATTATATTGAACCATTACATCAAACATAGTTTTAAGAAATTAAACATACTTTAAATAAATGAAAAATATTACTGAAATAATAATGGGATTTGCAAGAAATTTTAAGAAAGTCCCTTGCATCGTTTTTATTATCCGAACCCAAAACCCTAAGGCCCAGATATAACATAGAAGACTTTTTAAAACTAAAATTCAATGTTAAACTTTAATGAGTGTATATATATATATACATATATAATCTGAAAGAAACAAAACAAGGAAATTATAAATCCCTTACAATATTCAAGGAAAATGGAGGGCTGAGAAAAATATGCAGAAGCACTTGATGAAGAGAAACCCCGCAATGGTTTGTGTTAAAAATGATCATATATATACTGTATATATATAAATTATGTATATTTTAAAAAACTCATGGAACAGACCCAAAACAAAACAATAAAGGAATGTCAGAAAAAGTGTCTTATTAGATAGATCAACATCTAAAACCAGTGTTCTCCAAAATCAAAGGCTAAAAGGAAACTATAAAGTTGAAAAAATGAAAATGACGCACAACCTAAAACTAAACATATTCGATCTCACATTAGATCTGTAAAAACAATAACATAAACTCAGTCGGACCAATTGACGAAGAAAAGTGCAATGTAGATTTGATTTAGCACTAGGACCAGACTCCACCACAACTACGGACGACGCTTCTCACTCTCCAACCATAGCATGACTCAGACTCCACCACATGGCCACGCCTCCCGTGGTTTGAACCCAAAAATGCCTCACAGACGAACCGGCTTCCTACTCGACGACTGTGATGCCAGACCCTACTATAGCGCGACACAGGCAGGACCTGCCTGAAGCCATCTCCATGTGTGACACACCCGACCTCGGTCAGCTGATACCCTACTACGCCTACTGAAACCCGGGATACGACCTCCCTCTTCCTCTCTACGTTGCAACACACCCTGACTATGGCTTGATGGTGTCTGCCCGACTCACCCTCCTCCAGTTATGTGACTACAAACCCTAAACCGGGTTTCATAAAAAATATCTGGGACCCTCAAACAAATACAACATATCCCTTACGAGATTCCTCCTATTGTTTATTTTTTTTATTTAATTTCATTTTTTTCCTTCTTCCTTACCCCTTTTACATAATACACTTTTCTTTTTCATTTTGACATCTTTTTTTATCTCCAATACAATCAAATTATCTTTTTATTATTATAAAATATTTACCTTTTTTTTCAACCTATTAATAATATATTATTATTTTATTATATCATTAGAATGATTTATTATTTTATTATATAAGTCATCATAATAAAATATTATTACATAAAATCATCTATCCATTTTTGTTTAGCATAAATATTAAACTATTTTTATGGAAAAATTATTTATTCTTATAATGTTATAAATTAAATTGATAATTTGTAAAGTATTATAATAATGATTATTATCATAATTTGAAATTTTACACTTAAAAAAATGTAAATATTACATGTATATATATATATATATATGATTCAAGATAAAAATAATTTTTATTAAAATGTCATTCATATATCTACAATTTTAATCATTCTATTAAAATAATATTATTATACATTCATGATAATATTATGAAAAATTAATCCAATTTATAATCTAGTAATTTTTATATTTCCAAATATATTTAAAACCTATATAATTATTCATATAATTGTTCAAAAATCTATATGCATAGAAAATAATGCAATAATAATGTCATTAAAATATTTTAAAATGAAGATTTTCGATGTCATGTATAACTGCATTATAAAATTATAATTATATAATTCAAATCAAATATACACACATATATACATAAATATATTTTAGAAAATATATTGAACCAATTTAATAGATTATGTAATTTTTCGCATAATTAAAATAGTTCACTTTTACAATATAATGGCCTTAAAATATTTTAATACAATAATTCCAAATGTTATTTAAAAAATTATATTATTAGTTTTATATAATTTTAATTAAAATATTATTTAAATATGAATATATCTATATCATATTTGGAAACGAGAAAAAATGTAGCTGTATTCCTATAGTAGTATAAATATTATTTAAAATATTCTATTTATAAATTATATTTTCCAGAAATAGTTATTCTTAAATATATTTTTTAAACAAGGTGAGATAGTATTTACTCTGAAAACCGCACTGGTTATCATGATAATTAAAACATAACATTATTATTATTACACATAATAATGTCAGGGCATTACATTATTCTCCCCTTCGAAGAATTAAATCCTCGCAATTCTAAAATATTTGTACACAAACCACATCAAATACTAGACACACGTCACTCCCGAGGTCCCTTAACAAGGAACACCACCGATGGTAGGGTGCTGATGACCTCTGGTGGATCCCTATGATAGTATTCACCTAATTGATTTCATTGTCCCAGGCACATTGCAAACAGCTAGGGTGGAATCTGTGCCTAAAGCACCCAGCCTCCCATAATGAGGCACGAGAAGTGTGGAGGTCAGAAATTTCAGAGTGGACTAAATCCTTATAAGTCTCACGCAACAAATCGTTCTTGAAAATATTGATGTCGTAGAGTTCTCTGTACACACTAAAACTCATGACCTTTAATAGGTAGGCCGCTTAATGGTAACCATCCAAATAATCTTTTAAAAATTTACCTATAGCTCAGTAGTAATCAGCCAACGTAAAACATTGAAAAAGAGCTTCATGATAATTTCCTCCATTCCTATATGCTGCAAATCGTGAAATTGATATACGGTAATAGACCAGATTGCTTCCTTGGTAAATATGGAGGATGTTTGGGCAGTTAGACACCTAATGTAGTTGTTTATATGACAACCTAAGATTTTTAAATGTCTCGTAGTCCCCAGAATATGACTTTACCAATATAGTTTCTACTATCTCTGTTGGGAGAGACAGAAGGTGTGGTGCATAAACCATTTAAAAATTTAAGGAGACTACCATTTAGTAACACATAACCATGTTTTTTTAGTATTGTTCAAATTTTATTGGATTTCTACAAAAGACATAAGACTAATATTTATTTATTTATTTATGGGTTTTCCAAGGGACAATATACTTAGTAATACTTAAATAAATTTTTTATTATTCAGTTCTGGTTTTCTATAGTCAACAAAACCAAATTCTGTGATACCAACTGTTACGCCCCAGCTCCAATGTACCCAGAGCCGGTGCCATATAGAGGATCGAATTTGGTTCAGACTCTAGGAAACCAGCTACCTCTGACATTTTTCATCTTCTAGAATCGTTACATGAAAAATTTATTTCAAAAACATTGGTTGAGCATATGAATGCCTAGTAAGGGGTTTAAAAATAACATACTATACCAAAAATAACATTAGAAAACATTCATTAAACCATTCATTAAATAATCTTCTTAAAGAAAAGTTGTAACACATGTGACATGTCATAATAAAAGTGATTAATTAGAAACATTCTAGAACAATTACTAGGACACACAATTCGAACATAGGCATGATGAATAAAAGAAATTATAACCATGTATGTCATGAGATTATGTAAGAAAAATTAAAGAGCTAAGAGTAATGAATAGTGAGAGTTGTTTATAAAATAATAATTTCAATTTCATACACTGAATACTAAATCAATGAGTTCTAAACATATTTCATGCCATAAATATGCAGGACATTCATAAACATATTATAAAGGCCTTGGCCAAGATGTCTAATGATTTAAGGCATTGGTCTAAAATCCATATGCTCTTTAAGCAAATATAATACTGGTAGAATATTTTTCTGGTTAATTAAATTACATAGTCATTATGAGGGAAGTGCATATAACGAACTATGTTAAGGCCTCATGCCAAGACCTAGGGGATAACTGTAACCAGACCCCAACCCGGAGAGCCACTGTAACCAGACTCCAACCCGGAGTGCCTCTAATAACCGGAAACCATCCTGGATTGCCTCTATAACTGGACACCAACCCAAAGGGTCTGCTATAACCGGACCCCAACTTGGAGGGCTTACTTTTATCGGTCCCCAACCTGGAACAAACTACGTCCAATTGATTCCTCATATCTCTAAATCAAAGTGCACGTATCACATGGATTTATTAAATCAATTATCATTTCAAGTACCCATATTACTTCATTTCTCATTTCACATTATTCAATGTGTCCCATACCACTTTGAATAATTAAATTCCTATTTAATAAATTATCATGAATATTAAATTGTTTGATTATCACATAAAATAATAACAATACAACTCTTTCATTGTAATATTCTTTTAATTCATTAAAATATATGTTCATTGCTTATGATCAATTAATGTGTTGCTAAAAGGAATTGGAAACAGACTAAATCATAATATGCCAATTACTATTCAGATAACATTTTTCTCCACGGCATGCATAATCTTGTATACAAGCATTACGCATGTAAAATTGATATAAAACACACTAGTAATGAACGGATGAGGTTACCGCATAAAATGATAGTTTATTAATTTTCAAAATCCTTGATTTATGGAAATAAATATATATAGTTTTAAAGGAATAATTTAGAAATAAGATAGATGTCATTTGTACAAAAAGAACGTACTGATAAATAGTAATGTCTTATTAAGTGGCCATGCCTTATGTTACATAGTATATAAGAACAATTGTTTTTCAGCACATCATTTGTTTTAGGTAATGCATATATTAAATTAAACATAACCAAAACATACTTTAACCATCGAAGTTTATTTAGGTCCATGTTAATTCAGACTATCATTAAAAATTATATGTGGGAACATATATCCATATGTGTGCATATATATAAAATATGTACTTGTCACACAATTCATTATTTAATGATTGTAAATCATCTTTAATATCGTAAAATATAAATATAATGAATTATGTATGTATGTCCGTATATATCCTACGTGTATAATAGAAAATATTTATAAATTAAAATAACACTTAACATAGGTGCACATAAAACAATGATTAATATAAGTGTACATACATACGTATATATATATATTTGTATATACATACTTATAACTACCGTAATTTGATCAAATTAATTAAACTCTTACAAAATATACATTTAATGAAAAATATTAAAACATAACCCAAACAAGTCATAAGATCATAAAATAAGCATTCGAGGAAAATTATAATGAACCCTTACTTCAAACATAGTTTTATGAAATTAAACATAATTTAAATAAATGAAAAGCATACTGAAATAATAATGGAACTTGCAAGAAATTATTAGAAAGTCTCTTTCATATTTAATATTATCCAAACCCAAAACCCGAAGGCCCTGATTAAAAACAATTGAATTTTTTAAACTAAAAGTCAAGGATATACATTGATGAGTGTATATATATATATATACGTATATACTCTCAATGAAACAAAACAAGGAAATTATAAATCCCTTACAGTATTCATGGAGGAGGTTAGGCTGAGAAAATTTTGGAGAAGCACTTGATGAGAAGAAAACCCCATAAAGGTTTGTGTGAAGAACGAGCATATATATACTGTATATATATAAATTATGTATATTTTATAAAACTCAAGGAATGGACCCAAAATAATACAATAAAACAATAATGGAAATTTGGAAAATATTTCTTATTAGACAGATCAACATCTGAAACCTGTGTTACCCAAAATAAAAGGCTAAATGGAAACTATGAAGTTCGAAAAATGAAAATGACGCACAACCTAAAACTAAACATATTAGATCTCACATTAGATCTCTAAAAACGACACCCTAAACACCATCAGACTAGTTAACGAAGCAAAGAAACACCAAGATCCGGTTCCGCACTAGGACCGAACTCCACCGCAAATGCTGAGGACACGTCTCAGTATCCAACCACAGTGCATCTCGGACTCCAACACATGGCCCTTCCTCCTGCGGTTTGAACTTCATGATGCCTCAAAAATGAAACTGCCTCCTTCTCGATGACTACGATTCCAGACCTGGCTGCGTTGCAACACCCATTGGAACTGCATGAAGCCATCCCCATGGGCGACACACTCAACCTCATCAAGATGAAACCCTACAATGCCTACTAAAACCCTGGGTACGGCCGCCCTCTTCCTCTCTATGTCACAACACACCCTGAATATGGCTTGATGACATCCACTCGACTCACCCTACTCCAGTTTGGTGGCTACATTCCCTAAACCGGGTTTCATAAAAAAAAAGTCGGCACCCTCAAACAAGGACCAAAATCCCTTACAGGATTCTACCTATTTTTTATTATTGTTTTATTTTTTTTATTTTTTTCCTTTTATTAACACGTTTTTACATATTACACATTCCTATTTCCTTTTAACTTTTTTTGTCTCCAATTAAATCAAATTCTCTCTTTATTATTATAACATCTTTACCATTTCATTTTTTTGTCAACCTATTAATAAAATATTATTATTTAATTATATAATTACAATGATTTATTACTTTATTATATAAGTCATCATTATAAAATATTATTACATAATATCATTTATTCATTTTTGTTTAGCATAAAAATTAAACTGATTTTTAGGGAAAAATATTTATTCTTGTAATGTTATAAATTAAATTGATAATTGGGATTGTATTATAATGATAATTATTATCATAATTTGTAGGTTTAAACGTTAAAGAAATGATAATATTACATATATATATTTATATGATTCAAGATAACAATAATTTTTATTAAAAGATTATTCATATATGTACAATTTTAATCATTTTAATAAAATAATTTTTTTTATATATTCAAAATAATATTATGAAAAATTAACCTAATTTATAATCTTTTAATTTTCATATTTTCAAATATATTTAAATCCCGTATAGTAGTTCATATAATTGTTAAAATAGCTATCTGTATAGAAAATAATGCAATAATAATGTCACTAAAAAATTTTAAAATAATAATCTTCAATGTCATGTATAACAACATTATAAAAATATAATTATATAATTCAAATCAAATATACACACATATAAAATTATATATATATTCTTAAATATATAGAACCCATATAATAGATTAAGTAATTGTTCGCATAATTAAAACAGTTCACTTTTACAAAATAATGGCATTAAAATATTTTAAAGCAATAATTCCCAATGTAATTTATAAAATTATAATATAAGTTTTATATAATTTTATTTAAAATCTTGTATACATATGAATATGTATATATCATATTTGGAAATGAGAAACAACTTAGATATATTCCTACAGTAGTATAATTATTATTTAAAATATTATATTAATAAATTATATATAACTAAAATTGTTATTCTTAAATTAGTTTTTTTAATCAAGGTGAGATAATATATACTCTGACAACTGCACTGGTTCACATGATAATTAAAACATAAAATTATTATTATTACACATAAAAAGGTCAGGGCATTATAGATACGACAAGTTTAGAGACTATTCTAGTTATGGATACAATATGGAATCTTAATCAAGTTATAACATATAACCATTCCCAAATGGATCGAAATTTTTCATAGTGATTATAGTATATGTTGGATCACTTTATGTTATAATGTCCCCCATAATTTAGTGAGACTAATTATCCAATTTAGGTTGAGAAATGGATTAGTTTATTAGAGAATATATTTACAGAATTAAGACGTTGTGAAAAAGAAAAGGTTGCAATTATAGTGTATTG
The DNA here is from genome assembly GCA_963277665.1 of Viscum album. Taxonomy (NCBI): domain Eukaryota; kingdom Viridiplantae; phylum Streptophyta; class Magnoliopsida; order Santalales; family Viscaceae; genus Viscum; species Viscum album. The sequence continues at coordinate 1,527,655,327 of OY728131.1, read as the reverse complement.
TATTAGTGGTATTGTGGAAAAATGGTGGTTGATGATCCAAAGTACTAGGGATGAAGAAGAAATAGAACCCATGGAATGGAATGATTTTAGATACACATTATTTAACAAATATTTACCTCATGGTCAAAAAATTGAGATAAAGATAAATTTCTTTATTTTAATGAAAAATGAATAAAAAAGTAATGTGGTTTATGAAGCTACCTTTACATGGTTATCGAGGTATGATATGGGTTACATATGTAATAAGGATTGAAATATTGGAAACATTTTTAAGGGTTTATGAAAACTCTATGAAATCCATAGGTTTCTCAAAAAAATTCATTATATATTAAAATAGTTTTATGTGTTGTCAATATAATGAAATAATTCTCCAAGTCAAATAGATTCAAAGGGAAGTATGAAAATGAAAGGATGGAAAAACAAATAAAAAATAAATGGATGAACAGAAATATTTATTTTCAAACATGTGATAACTGTGTAAATACATTCCTTGGGAAATTATTGAAGGGATTAGATGTTTGTTTTATGTCTGAAAAAAGGGTCACTAGGAAAAAGAATTCAAATTTAATTAACAAAATACTATTAGGTGTTTCAACTATAATGATATAGGGAACTACACAAATTAATTCTCCACAATTCAAGGTAATATACATAGAAAAGAAGCAAATGGATCAAGATCGAGAATATTTTATTGACAAAACTGAAGCGGAATGATTAATGTTCTTATATATTTTATTCTATGAAAAATATTGTAAAATTATTTTATTGATGTTATTTATAATGTTCTATATTTTTTATGTAGGAATAGACTATTAGTTTTTCAATTTTAATACCTTAAATGACATAGATATTTGTTCCTATAATGGTCATGGAGGTCACTGGTGTAGCTGGGGCTTGTTTGGAGCTCGGGGAATTGAATTGGGAAAATAGACATGGTCACATGGGTTGTCTGCAACCATGATACCCAGGGAGTAGGGTCATGCATTCGGTTGATGATATAGACAAAAACCCATTTCATGGTTTTCATGTAGTTAGTCAAACTTTGCTTATACTTATGAGGGGTACCCTTACTCTACAAAAAACAATATACGGTCTATGCATGGTTTGACTAATCATTTCCCCCCCAAATTTTTGGGTGATTTTACCATTTTTATATCATTTAACATTAAAATATCATTACATATTTACTCTTATCTCTCTAGTATAAAGCCTCAGTCCCCCTCCTCCATTGATATTAAGAATAACTAATCTAGTAATTAAGATAACTCTTTTATCCATTTTCTGATATTCAAACTATCTAATACGTTGGTTCTATCTCGGTAAATCCCCAGATTCTCTCAACTCATATCAATGTATATCTTAGAATATGTTGCACTTTTATGGTGCATTATCATTTTCCCTATTTTCATGGAATATCACCTATTCTAAAATTTATTCCAACTTACTTTGAATTTAATGTCTAATACAACAAGGTGTTATCTATGGCCTTGAGGCAGGTGGTCGTGTCATTTTCCCTTTCAGTTTTGTCATTTTGTAATTACTCAGATGTGAAATATGCAGTATTATTTGAGAATCCCATTTATATTATGTTATATTTTATATTTGACTTGTATCCTCTAATACATTCCAATTAATACTTATTTAGTATTTTTTATGTTGGATTCCACATTTACTGACCCCCCTTGGGCGTGACTTATAGAATTATCAATTATGGAGAATTGGTCTAAAATGTCAAGAATCCATAATCAGATAATGACTTACCTTTTAAATGAATTTTCCCTTTCAACATGAGTAATAAATATAACCTAATGTTCCTCTTTGGTGTTTTCCCAATTTTCAATTAGAATTTAAAATGTTAAAAATTGACTTGTTGTCCATGTAACATCATAAGTGAACTAGGATCTTATAAAAAGTTTTTCTATGTTTTAATCAATTGAATGAGTTAAATGGAATTGGTAAAGTAGAATGGATTATGAATGACTATTACATTCATAAATGTAATCAATTTGTTTTAAATTAGATGACCCCTAGTGATGGTAAATCAATAATATTTTTTTATTCTTTATAACTTGCATCATATGACTTGTAATAACTTAAATAAAATTGAACATGGATAATGAAATGCATAAGAGGTAATGCCTTATGTATTATGTTATAAATAATGGTAATTCCTCTTCAATGTATATATGATATATTAAATATAAGTATGGGAGGTAATGCCCCATGCCAGTTATAACTGTAATATGCCTTTATTGAGTCCGTGTATGATGGTAAGGGGTGTTGAGGGATGAGGGAAATCACATCTCATTACATTGGGTGTTGAGTTTGGAATCTTACACATGTGATATTATATGGGTGTTGTGATATATGATCAATGTTCTATCATTATAGTGTTTCCTATGTGGATAACTCTCTATCCAAACTGTTCTACCGTGACGTCTCTCACTCTTTTTGAGATATAGGGAATGTACCCAGTTGTATGAGCTTTTAGGCTCATTAAACTGGTTGTGGATGCCTAAGTTATATCGTGGTCTTTTCCAGCAATACTATTCTAGGTATAGAGCCATTAGGTATCCTTATGCACTTGGTTCGTATAAGTGGATTCAAAATAGAAATAAACTATATATATTACTAATTATATATATATAATAAAATGATCAGACACTCCTCTTGGATATAGGCCGAGGTAGGTAGACTCACCAGGTGTTCTATTCAAAACTAAGTGGGATGGTTGTTTATTTCTACATTGTTTTAATATTCTTATTATATCATCAAACAGTTTAGTTATGATAACTACTCTGATTCCACATAGACTCTATTGGTGGTGTCCTATTGATATTTTTATATCTCGCCCTGCTCGGGTTTCCGTTGATATAAGAGAAGACAATATTTTATTGGCATTGATAAAAAAATTTGGGCTTTATGTTTTGATAAGATTACAGTTGGAATCTAGGAGTAGAGGATCGATCATAGGCTCATGATTCTTATGAATCTTTGTTTTTTTATATTTTTTTATTTTTGGACAACTGTAAAGAATAATTGTATATGATTATTTCATTTTCTATTACAGAATTCCATGCATTGTGTATTGACAATTCCATTATGTATTTTGACTATATTATTAGTAAAAATTATTTACTTGTCCACTACTTATACATCTTGTGAGTTATTTTACTTCTTCATTTTACTGATTCTGATTGTCTATATTATTCTTCCACTATATAATTTTATCTGTTATATCTACTATTCTACTCAGACATGATAGTATAGTCTCCCCATTGTGCAACCCTTACACCCTCGCTTCTAGTTGGCCGACTCTGGAAAACATGGTAGTGCGCTTGATGCCATGTGACACACCAACTCGGGGCTCAATTTATGTGGTTCCCATGTCAGGATGTCACAATATGGTTACAGAGTGGTTCCGTTCATTATTAACTATTCTAGGACAATATATAAGATATTACTAATGCATGTGACTTGGTCATAATCAATTTTTGGGCATCATAAACCCATGTACAAGGTGGAGGCTGAGTTTCTTAAATTATAATTTGACTTATGCTTTTAATGATTACAATTGATATTATTTCACCATTATTGATGCACAGGTAGTGTTGTGTTTATTGATATAGGTATGATTGGGAAGGGTGATTTCATTACAAAGTCCTGATGAAATGAGGGATTCAAATTAGTATATATCATCATAGGCATAATACGATTTATTGTCCATACATTTTTCCATGTCATGTCTACTTCCAGATTTAATTTTATTATTGTATATGAATAGTGCAATATATATATATATTGAATTGTATTGAAATTTCATGCAGTTATTGGAAAATTCTAATTGATAATCAATGTGCCTTCATTAACCTAATAGTGTATTTCTAAATAAGTTAATGAAGACACCATAAGCAGTCAATTATGGGACACTGATCTATTAAACATCAGTTTCATGAGCTCATACATGTTTTGGTGTTTGTCAAATGAAAGTCATTTTTTGGTTTATAATGAGTATGGTCCCTTATGAACCAGAATGTTGTAATCCAGCAGATTCAATCATTTTAAGTGATTAAAATGATGATATAGAAAAATTTAGTTTAAAAATTAATATATCTCCCAATTTAAAAAAATCATAAAATTTATATCTAACATAGATACTTAGACCTAAATATGGCCTTTGAAGTGGGTAGCAGGGTATCTTCTACATTCTGATTGCCTGTTATGGTTTATTCTACAATCCAGAATTGGATTTTATGCTGATAGAGAGGTGTGACATATTATATATGAATGATTTAAAACTATCCTAGTATTCTATTTAGAATTATTACACTGGATTAATTATTTTTTCAGGTATTCAATTTTAATTTTAGCATTATTTTTCCACAAATACCTTCAATCGGAATCCCTGAAGATGGAGAAGAGCATGTACATGAGGTGGTGGGTAATGAGCTACCAGTGATTCAGCCTATAGATCCACCCATGGTTCCATTTATTATTTCAGATGCAGGCATTGACACATATTTCCAAGTGGGTTTTATGCATATGTTACTGATGATGCAATGTAAAGTTTTACCTTCCCCATGTATTTAAAATTTGAGTCATGATTTTTAACATAATCATCCTCCCGCCATTATGGGAGATGATGGACCTCATGTTGTAGAGTCATTTCTTAAAAAAATCCATTATATATCAAATCATCTTGGGACACCTATATTAAATAGGGTCAAGCTAATGTCCTATATTCTTTTTGATTCATCAAAGCAGTTGTGGGATGATACCATTCAGGTTTGTCGGCATAGAGATATGGTCTGGGAAGACATCCAAGTGATATTATATGACTACTTATTTCCCTAGAATCTAAGCTCTAATAAAGCTAGATATATTATTAAAATGAATCAATGAAGTATGTCGGTTATAAAGTACTCCACCCATTTTATAGAGATGTAGCAATTCAATCCTACTCAAGATGTTGTTGATTTTATGAAAGTTAGGATATTTGAGGATGGGTTGGTTTACACCATCTGGTTCATGTTATTGTGTTCACAATGATCATTATTTTTGACATTTTCAACTATTTCCTTATCATAGAGAGGAATCCAATTGATGTTGTTGGTGGGAGTTAGGTAGGATCATCTCCTAAAGATAGAAGAGGATCACCTTCTAGGCATAAGAATATTCTTTGAGGTTTCTTGCAGAAGTATAAGCTATCAGGATCCTTTTACAGAGAGTTTCCATGTCTAGAACCTATGTGGGATGCCATGTTACCTAAAGTATCAGTGTTCATGGGATCCAATCAAGTGTAGAGGTTGTGGTAGGATGGGACAACTTCATAATTTCTGGAGGATTGTCTCCCCATTTCCATGCGAACAATGATCTCTACCTACTCCTTGGTTAGTATCTGGGATAGAAGGATCACAACAGGCAGGCAGCTGGAATACCACTAGATGATCAGAAATTTGGTTGTGGTTCTAGAAGATCACAACCTATGTTTCTTAGCACTATCAGAGAGGACATTCTCGGGGTAGTCATCCAGTGATTCAGGGTCATGGTACATGCAAATTACATGTAGTCTAACCTAAACCACATGAGAAAAGCACTAGACCTTCTACTGTAGAAGGTACTATTCTAGTAGCCTCCACATCATTGTCTTATTTTCTTGACACAGACACATCTCCATATTTTATATCTGAGACTATATTGGGAAGTTTGGACCTCGATATCGAGCACTATAATGGAATTATAATTCTATATACATCATCATATATCCATTCAGAGGGTGTTCCCCATTGTAGGTATTATCCTCACGAGATAGTTTATTACCTTTTCTAGGTGAATCATTATGTCCCCGACATGGTAGAATTTGATGTAATCATTGGGATGGATAGGTTAATTTATTACCAAGTATAAATTTACATCTATCAGCAAATTAAAACTTTTACATCACAGGAGGCTGGTAAAAACATATATAAATATTAATGTGATGTACAAGATTCATGATCAAGACCTGAGATGCAGTGGCTCATTATTGTGATAGTGCAGATTATAGTATATTCCTAGATAACAAGGGGTTAAAAACAATTAGTTTTCATCAGTAGTTGACATGTTTTGGAATGTCTTTATAGATGAATTCTTGTGTATTCACTTAAAGTTATAGGTAGATTTTACATTTGGGATTTTCAAATGACCAAAACAAGTGACCATTCCTCCGTAAACATTTAACCTAATGAGCTTGGAGAACTCAAAAAAAAGTTGGAGGACGTGGAGTCTAAAATAATAATATTCCCCAATAATTCTAGATTGGGTTCACTAGTTCATTTATCCAATATTAAAGATGGTTCCCTTATTCTATGTGTGTATTATCATCATTTGAACTAGCACACTATAAGAAATTGGAATCCACTACCTAGAGTAGATGACCTCGTTGATCAACTCCAAGGAGAGAATGTCTTGTCAAATAGATTTTTGATGTTAGGATAAAATTAGGTTCATGTTAGTATTTTGTACAAACCTATCACAACCATCATGATAATTATGGGCTATATGAGTACCTGGTTATGATCATCAGACTCACGAATGCGCCTAAGGCCTTTATGGCTCATATTAATCGGATTTTAAAGTGATATCTGGATTCATTTGTAATGGTTTTTGTTGATGATATCTTAGTGTATTCATGGTCCAAAAAATACCATGAAAACCATATTTAGATCATAATTAATACACTAAGATAGTAGCATCTCTATTCCATGACCAACAAATGATAATTTTGGATCGACAAATCCAAATTTCTACTTCCTAACATCTCGAAGTAAGAAGTTCTAGTAGACTGAGTGAATGTGAGATCTATAGTTTCTTGGTAGCATACCTAGTATGTATTATAAATTCATTGTATCTTATTACTTGAATAATAATGAAGCCTCTTCATAAAGCATTTATCATTCCTAGAAATGCAACATACAGTCTTGATGATGAAGGGTGTGTAATTTGTATGCTCAGAATCTTGTGAAGAAGCCCTTCAGGAGTTGAATGGAAGATTGATTTCAGTGTTGATATTGAATCTACTATATCTATAAGTGATATAAATTTTATATTGTTATACACTTGGTAACAGGTTTGGATTTTCTCTGATGCAAGATGATCAAGTCTTTACGTCAATGTCTCGTCTGTTGGGGCCTCATGAGAGGAATTATCTTATACATGACCTTCATCATTCTACTATAGCTCATTCCATATATTGATGGAGACACAACATACTTAGTGAGAGTTTTTTTAATTAAATGGAAAAAAAATTCTGCATTTAATATTTACATGGTGGGATTTGAATCTTAGACAATGCAGTCGGGTTGAGTACCTATATTAATTTGATTTTGAGCTTTCCTACACACTTAGAACTGGAAATTCTATGGCCAATTATCTATGTTGGAAGACTCGCACACATTTTGTTCATGAATCCAATGGATAATAGAAGCTTATTATTTAATTCTCTAAGAAACACATTAAGGTTTTGGAGGACCGTGGTCATAATATACTCTCAGCCTTAGTAGGGACATCCACTCTTTTGGAATGAATACGAATGGGAATGTTATCTTATCGGCAGGTCCTTTTCCTAAGAGAATGTTTTGGAGATGATGATTTATGTTTTAGTTGGACTATGGATTTTAATTATACCTTATTTTTCCATGGGATTATGTGAGTATGAAAAGACATAAAAGAGGATTTGATGTGGGAATTCTATAAATCATCATGGAAAATTCACCCATGCATCAACAAAACATATTGAGGTGTATGACACCAGTAATTGTGTTATGTTATAATACATGAGATCATAGGTTTCACCACTCAAGGATCCACCTGCCAGAAGGTTAAGGCATAAAAACATCAATAAGAAGGGATTATACTCCCATTTTCCATTCCTTAGTGGAAATGGGATGATGTTTTGATGGATTTCATGACGGCTCTACCCTGATCACCTCATGGAAATGATACAATATAGGTCTTAATTGACCATTTAATGATTGTAACACACTTAATTATGGTGAAAAAGCCTTAAAAGTAGATCATCTAGGAATGATATATGTTATATAGGTTTTACATCTTCAGGGAGCTCCTCATTCTATCATTTTTTACATAGAATCTTATTCCACGTCATGGTTTTTGAAGGATAATTAGAAGACCTTGGATAAATTGTTTATTTTGAGAATGTTCTATGAACCACATACCTATGGAAACATAGAGAATACAATTTAAGTTTTTAGGGGAATGCTCCATGAATGTGTCCCTGAATTTTCTACTACATGGTAGATATTTATTTCCCTCGTGGATTTTTGTATTAAAAAAAATTTAGGCAACCATCATGATGTCTAACTATGAAGACTAATATGGTAGGCATTATCTTTCACCTTTGTGTTGGAAATACACTAAGGAAGCATAAAAAAATAGACTAAATCACATTGAAGAGATAATATATTATGACAAATTAATCAGAAATTTAATGTCTACAACTCATCACATATACCTATCAAATGACAATAGGTTTCAATGACCTCTCGAGTTTGAGGTTGGGGATTGGGTTTTCTGATGATTCTCTCCCAGTTTGGGGAATATGCATATCCGGAAGTAGGATAATCTCTCCCTGAGGTTCATTAAACCCTTCATGGTTTTAAAAAGGATTAAACTAGTGGATTACAAATGTTATATTCCTTAGAGATATTGGTCCATGTATGATGTCTTTTAGGAATATTAGATTATCCAATACTACCTAGAATTATCTATTTTCCTTCATCCGGATGGGGTCAAATTGGATATGGATTATTCTTTTAAGGAGTATCATGTTCATATTATTTATTGGATATTGAAGACATTATGAGGAAGGTTAATTCTTTTGGTATGGGTGTTATAGAATCTCGGATGAGTATAAGATGAGACCTCGGATTAGGAAGCTAATATAAAATCAATGGGGATGGAACTCTTCTATGATAAAACTACTTTATCCTTAGAAGGCTAATTTAAGGATATGTTATTATTAGTAGGGGGTTGTAATGACCCATATTTTCAATGAAGGTATGAATAATTTTTTTTAATTTTAATTCCATAAACAGAAAAAATATTTATTTATAATCAAGTCATGAAGGTCACAGTTGCGTATGGGCTCATTCAATGCCCATAGCTCTAAAATTGGAAAAAAAATATTGGGATGCATGGTTTGTTTGCAACTGTATGACCAAGGGTGCATGACCATGCAGTTGGTTTTAGATATGTGATGGAACCCATATTCATGGTTTTCATAGGGTTAGTCAAACCATGTGCCAAACTATGTGGGGTTCCCCTACTCTATAGACAACCATGCACGATCTATGTATAGTTTGACTAACCATTCACCTAAACATTGCAACCCCAAATTTTTAGGTGAATTCACTATTTTTAAATCATTTAAAATTAAAACGGACTTCTATTTTTATATCCTCTTTCCATAATAAATCCTTGGTTCTCTTCCTCTATTGATCTCAAAAACATCTAATATTTACATTGATACAATGCTTTATCTAGTTTATGATATTCGATTTGTCTGAATAATTGGATATGTCCCGGTAATCTCCCATACTCTCTCAACTCCTATCAAAGTTAATCTTCGAATATGTTTCACTATTTAGGTTAAAGAACATTTAACCTATTATTAGGTAATTAAACCATTTCTTTGATCTCTTAAAACCTACATCCAATATAATTCCAATATCGTTTTAGGCATCATCTTTAGCCTTTATATATGTGGCCTAGTCGTTTTCCCTTTTTGTTTCGTAATTATTTTATTATGACGTATGGATGATTTTTTTGACCATCCCTATTATATTGATTTATTGATGTATAATTGACCCTTTAACCTTAATACACACATATTTTCCCCTGTATAGTGGTTTAGAGGTGTGCTTACACACTTCTAGACACCCCTTTGGTGTACCTATTCGAATTAGTATGGTAGAAAATTAGTTTCAAATCCCCAAAATCCATAATGAGATAATGGAATGGATTTCTAATGATGTTTAACTTTTAAAATGAGTAATAAATGGAACCCAATAACCCACTTAGGTGTTTTCCTCTTTTTTTAATTAAAATTTAATAATTAAGAAATTTATTTTTTGGTCATGCCATCTCCCACGTGACACTTAAGCATGTAAAAGGATTTTTTATGTCTTAATTAATTGAATGATTTGATCAAAGGGGATGACTAAATAATTATGGTTTACATTCATAAAATGAACCAATTGTTGATAAATGGAATGACCCAAGGGATGTTTTTTTGATATAATTTTATTATTATTTATAACTTATATCATAAGAATTTTATTAATTAAATGGAATTTACATTGGTAATGAAATTCATAAGAGGATATACATTATTTATTATGTTACAAATGATGGTTTTTTATCCTATCTGTATATGAGATATATGAAATAAATAGATTTTATGTAATTCAAAATGTCATTTAAAATTACAATATTCCTTTACAGAGGTCATGTATGATATTAATGGGTGTTGAGCTAGGTGGGAAATCACACTCCTTTACATCGAGTGTGGATTATGGCATCAAACACCATATATACTATATGGGTATTCGGAATTATGAGATACATTCTATGATTATAGTGTGGACATGGTGGATGTATATCCATCAAAATTTTGTTGAATGATGTCTCCCACTATTTATGGGATGTAGAAAATATACCTTATTGTATGAGATTTTAGGATCATTAGATTGTTTATGGATTAATGAGTTATGCCCAACTCCAATCTAGCATTAGTATTCCTTGTATATATCCATTAATAATCCATGAACTCCTAGTTCTTATAGGTGGATATAGTATATAACTAATATATATATATATATTAATAAAAATTATATACATAAGACATGATTAGACACCCCTCCAGGTTGTGGGACGATGTAGGTAGACTAACAAGATGTACTATAGGAATAATAGTGGGATGGTTGTTTATTTCTCCATTATATTACAATTCATATTATAACTTCACACTATTTAGTTATGAGCACTACTCAGATTACATGTAGACACCATTGGTGGTGGCGCGCTGATATTTTTTCTCACACCCTACTCGGGAGGGATTTTGTACTCGAGAAGAATTTCTTTCTATAGGTATTGATAAGTGAAATGGATCTCTTTCAGGTTTTTGGTTATCTTATAGTTGTATCATAGGAGCAGAGGACCAAGTAAAGGCCTGGGAATCTTATGAAGTTGTTTTTTTCTTTTTGTACTATTGTGTACCATGATTGTATATGCTTGTGTATTTTTGTATTAAAACATAACATTCATCAAGTATTGACACCACCATTATGGATTTTGACTATATTATCAGTTGATAAAATTTATTTTTCAAATGATTATAAATTTTATCTATTTTTTTACTCTTCTGTATTTTACATATTGTGGTTGCTTATTTTATGCTTACACTATTAATTAAAAATCTAGTAAATCATCAATGATTCTCTTATATGAGGGTATATTCTTTATACTATACAACCCTTACAACTTTATTGCTTTTGAGAATACTCTGGCTTACATGGAGGCATGCTTGAGGCCATGTGACCACCCATCATAGGGCTCGACATAAGTGGATCATGGGTCTAGATTTCACAATATTATCATCAAAATAATTATTGACTATATAATTATTTCACTAAAGTACTATTTAATTAAGTATTTGAAAGCATATATTGAACGATAATGATGAATAATAAAAAGGACTTGGTTCTATGTTGAACTTACTATAATAATATATGATTGAGGAAAAGATAACCCTTAATATATTCCTTCTATAGAGATAATTATGTAAGGATTAATAGATTTTTGACATTGATAAAGTAAATTGTATAGTTTGGAGTAACATGTTAGTGATTAATGTTTTTTAAAATGTGGTTTATGTAATCACTGATGGTGTTTACCATAATTTTGGATTTAAAGAATACATCAAATAATTTATGTTTTACATAATAAATAAGGAATATTGCATGTTTTCAAAAATGTTTTATGGTAATTCAGATTATTATCATGTCATAAGATAATACATGTCGAAGGTATTCACGTGTAACAGAGGATAATATTTATATGTACTTCATGTTGTTTAGATTAATGAAATGTTAAAATTTCAAATTTAATAAACTTATATAGTTTGGGATATTGATATTTAGAAGGGTTATAATGTTACCCATTTATTAATTCGTTAATATAGTTATTTTAACAAAGTTTTAGATATTAATGTGTTACTTCACCATATGATACAATCTATGCGAGGAGATTAAACATAAATAATTTTTAAAACAACCAAAGTATTAGATTTTCTTTATGAAAATAAAATTTATAAATTATGTATATTTCCTTATATTCATAGAGAGTGAAATAATTTCTCAAAATTTGGAAAAGTGTTTTGAAATGAAAATTTTCCCCAATTATCACCATTTTTTTATGAAAACAATAACTTTTTTCACACCTATGACTTAAATCATGGTTTTCATTAACATTCTACATAAAATTTTCAATATCTCTATCCCTTAGTATTTTAGAATAATTTTTCTCTTATATATAAGTGTTTTTATTTCTACCAATGTCCATTGATCTGGAAACCATGTTATGTGATTATTCATAATAAATTTTCTAATTCCCTTTATCGCTTATTAAAAATAAGTATTATTTACCCTTTTATAATGTGAGTATTTTAAAATATTAATTATTAAATATGAATCCTTTGATTTCTGAGATCAAGTTTAAATTGTGAGGGAACAATTTAATTAGGTTGTGGAGAATTTAACACCCTGAAATTATAAATTATGAACATTATAGTCGATATTATATTTTAAGAGCAACATTAAACACGAAAAGAAATATAAAATCTTGAAAATTTATTAAATTATTATTATTTTAAATAAATTAAATTTATTTTATTGATTTAAATACACACAATAATGTGTTATTTTCCATTACACACGATAATGAATTTCTTCGATGGCTTGTGTTACATACAAGACTGATTATAATCAAATACAATTAATTTTTTTTTATTTAAATGGGAAATTATCTACTAGAAATTAAATTGGAGGTTATAAATAATATTAAATAACTTATGAAAATATATAGTTGAATTCATCAGTTACCAATAAATAATAAATTAATAGAAACCCAGTATAATATAGAGGTAATGTTTAAAAAATCTATTTTTACTCAATAAAAAAAATTATATTAATATATTAAATTAATTATTATTATTGGATTATATTAATGAAATTTTCATATTATATATTCAGAAATATTATTTAAATTCTTTCAATAGATTTTATATTCAAAAGATAAAAAGATATCTAAGTTTACCTATACAATTTCTTATTTTTCTAACGGTAGTTTTGTAGATTTTTAATGATGGAATTTTTTAAAAAATAAATTCTGACACATTTACAAATTTTATTTTAAAAATTAATAATTTTTGAAAATTTTAATGTATAAATAATCTTAGGGTGGGTTTTTGGTTTTTTTGAGAGGTTTTATTTTTTGATGAGTAGTGAAAAATTAAGAATTTTAATTAAAAAAAATCATGTAATCAATTTATAATGATAAATTACATATTAAATTGGTTTTCATGTAAGTTTATTTAAATTATATATATTTATCCTATTTAGTTAACTGAAGTCATTTTTATATTGAATTTATATGTAAAAATGTAGTAATATTTTGAATATTTCCACTTTAAAATCCTTTTTTTGTCACGTCTGTGAGAGTAATTTTAAATATTTTTTCACCAAGTATAGGTGTTGAATTTTGAAAAATTGAATCCATATATGGAATAAGAAAATTTTATAATTTATAGTATGTTCATATTAATATTTTACCAATGTGATTTGTGAATAACATTAAAATTAATTACAATACTTTATAGAAAAAAGAGTCTACCAAGGAACACAACATTAAAAATAAATGTCCATGTGACCTAAAAACTTGTCCAACACACATTTTGTGGAAATATATAGTCTTTAATCCTATTATTATTGAGTTTGGGGAATTATTGGAGCCACATTACATGGGAAGAATGTTCATGGAATTCACTATTTAAAAAAACTACAAGTCTTCCACTCATGCCACTTATTGAATGGCACACCATATACCCCTATCTTCACACCTTCAAACCCAATTTTTTAATATATTACCTTTCAATACAACCCAAACATTATCTTTCCTATTCCAATACTCACTTTTTATCATTCATATGTATGGTGGACTACAACCACATGAACTGATGTTGTTCATTTTTCCATTACAACCTTCTATGGTTGGAAATAATGATGAACACAATTTTTATATATAATATTTATGATATTTATGATTTATTTATGATTCTAGAATTATTAAATTAAACATAAAATTCATGAATACTATTATTTTAGATTACAATAACGTATTTTGTGTGAATAGAGGACTACCACATCACGAAGTTGTGTGATTCATTCACCCTTTACATGGAATGTATTAAGGATGGTTTTAATAAAATATTGGATACCTATGAAATAATAATTATACAATAATATTGATATATATATATACATTAATTACTTTTCTTTCATTAAATAAGGAAAGAAAATGGAAATATCATTCATGTGTACATATTCCCTACCATCTCCATGAATAATGTATTACATTTCCTATCACCAAATTTTATGGATTACTATATATACATATATACTAAATTTATATGATACATTTATCACATTTTATATTTTGTATATGATTAAATCGTTATCTGTATAAGAGTAGGGTAAAATAAAATATTAAAATATTCTTGAAAAATAAGGCAATTAACACCCAAAACAATTAAAATTATTAAATATTATTATAAAATTGGTGATAAGATGTTATAAAATAATCATATATGACATTATAAAAATTAATATGGTAATTATATATTTTAATAACATTCATAAAACTATTTTAAATGTGTATGAATAGTTTTCAACTAAAAGAAAGTGTAAGGTAATTTATATCATCTCAATTTACATCCCATTGAGACTTATTTGTAATTATGAACCAATTAACTTTTATTTGATGTATACTACCCATTTGATATGTTATATCCTGAATAATTTTTTATTTATGGTATTTTAAATTTGAATTTAAACTTTATCATCCAAGGGTTTTTTATTTGAAAATTACCATCTGGTAAAAGTTATTACACAATCTCTCTTTGTATTGTGATTATTAACATTCTTTTAAAAAAATATCATCATTGAAATAATTTTTCATTAGAAATTATTTTTTTCTAAAATATAAATATTATTTTCTAAAGGATATGTTTATTTCCTAAACTATATTAAGTATTTACATATGGTGTTTACATTGAATTTTAGTTGATTTACAGGGGAAATATTTATAATATATTATCCTTTACTTAATACAGATATGTGATATGGAACCTTATTTATGAGTTAAATCAACTTCTTTAATATATGAGGAATTATTTTTATTGGTATGAAATGTGTTCTTGAACATTTAGTGTTTTCTAATTGATGTATAAGTAGTCTCATGATATGATTTAGTTGGAATAATCAGATGGGATTCAACATATTATGTTTTATTCTTTCCTATGAATGGCCTTGATGGTAAAGGTTCCATGTTCCTGGAAAACATGCCATCCAATATTTAATCTATTTAATCATTGTTTATTCAATTATTATTATTTTCTATTATATTGTTTGTATTAAATTATCTATGTAAGAATTTAATTCTTTGTTTATTTATTAAATTGAATGGGTTTTAGTTATTTAAATTTCCATATTGATTGTACCTTATCCAGATATTTTTAGTCTATGTGTGTTTAGTTGTCTAGCTGGCCTCATTGATTGTGATTATTAAATTATTATATATTCCACTATTGGTAACCCTTACTTAGAATTTTATACCATACTTATTTTTTCCCTTATCCTATTATATAAAGTTGAATTATTCAAATAAGTTTCATGGATGGTAATAATTTACTTTTGTTATGATTTATTTTTTATTCCCAATGTAATATGGGAAACATATGTGTAATATGGTTTTAAGAAACTACAATGTTGTGTAGTTTTTTTGGATTTGATTATTATATCTTTTCTCGATTCTAAGAAACTAGGTTTATGGTTTATATGTCTTGGGAAAATAAAACATAAGAAAATATGAGATTATATTCTCAATAAGTCTAAACAAGAGATATTTCAATAATCATATTATGAAATCATGCATATAAGGGTCTGAGAAGATGGTCTTAACATTTGAAAATCACACTCTGGATAACATGAATCATAATCTCGAGTCATGGAATAAATCTTGGCAGTTTATATAACATGAATAATGATTTATATTAACCAAAGTAAGCTATGATATCATATATAATCATGGTAATGTTTTTCAAAAATGTAATATTATAATATTGGGAACATGTATATATAGAAATGTTTTCAGTAAATATGGTTGGGATGTGTAATCAGGTCCTCACATAAACTTATGGACATGAAACTTAGTCTGCACATAACCTCATGGACATGAAACCATTTCAACACATAATCATATGGACCTAAAATACCGGTGATCACATAAACATTAATACATGAAACTAGTACAACTTATATTATTTTGGACATGAAATAACATTCATTTTTTACACACTTTTCTCACGAGTTATCTTTCTTTACACAATTCATTATAGGTATTGGTCCCACCAATTACATAATTTAAAAATGATATGTATGTGGAAAAAAAGTTCCGAAAACATTCATCATATCATAACCCATGAAAATAAGTTCAGTACATGAAATATTAATTATATCAGAACCCATGATAATAAATGGGCTGCATAAATATTTACTTATAGCATAACCCAAGAAAAATGAATGGTTTCCAGAAAATTATTTTCATCATAAACATAAACCATCCAAATAAATAATAAATATTTCTTCATTGGATCATATCTCTAGAAAATATTATGTAACATAAAAGGATCACATCTGAAATGGATGATTATTTTATAAGATCACATGGAACTTTTCTTGAGGAAAATAACCATTTAATAATAAAAATTTCTATTTTTAAACTACATATTCTAAAACATTAATGAAATACTATTACTTTAAAATAAAATTTGATATATATATAATGTAATATTTAAAAAATTTAGTTACCATGAGGGAGGAAAATTTATATCATGCAGTACATGTTAAAAAAATATTCCTTCCATATTGTCGGTAAAAGCCATATGGGCCTTGTTAGGAAACAAACATGAACACTACATTCAGAAAAAAAATAAAAATCCAAAAAGGATAATAATTTATTTAATAAATCTCTATATATTTGTATAAAAATATATAAAACAAATTCAATAAATGAGGACATTTAAGAAAAAATAATTTCATTTGAAGAGAGAAATAAAGTTGATTTTTACTAAAAAATATATTTTTGAATCAGCAGTAAATAAAGGGATTAAAATGAAATGAAAAGTGTTTTGGAATTACAAATTAATTGAATAATAAAATATATTATTTCACTGAGAGGTAGATCTTATTATTTTATCATGGGATATTTAGTCATAAATAATCCGGATAAATAATGGCATTGTACCATAAAACATTTACCACTTGGGTATCTTCTAAATCGTAATCCCCGTGAAAGAATAAATTTAAATAAAATATTAAATATAATTTGAATAAATAAATTCATTATATAAAATATAATATGTTTTTTATGAAAACCTCATAAAATAATTTTGGTTTCATAATAAAACATATGTCCCAAAGAAGAATATTTCGAAAAAAAATTCGTATACATTATATCTCGTCGTCCTTCTTATATGTCAGAGACTCCTATATAATACATATATATTTATTATAAAAACATATTATAGAACCATAATCATATATATTAACCTATATATTATTTAATTTTTACCTTTTTTTAATTATTTATTAACATTTAATTTTCTAAAATTATGCCTCCAGTAATAACTGTTTATTTTTTAGGTTTGTTTTGGTTTGGTATTTTAAATATTTTCTTTTATCATGGTTCAATCATCACCACAATGTTAATAATTATATCAATATCATTTATATTATATATATATATATATTAATATTAATCCATAAAAGTTAGTGATAAAAAATGAATTACACTATACATGGAGACAGTTGGTCGTACGTACACATAAGCATTGTTTCCTTTTTCTCAGTAGAAAAATTAAAAGAGAGGTAAAAAAATTTACCATTAGAAGTATTTTTTATGTCATATATATCTCATTTTATATTAAAAATCCTTATTAATTTCCATGTATGGTGTATGTGATTATTGAAACACATCACTTCACAAGGTTATAGTTCATCAAACACACGATCGACATTATCGTATTCCCACAGAATCGAAATTAAGTAGGTAAAGGTGATATTATAAAAATGAAGGTTTATTTATGTCATAAATTACATATTAATATATTAAATACATCATTGCATTCATCTACGATAGGTGGTAATGAAAAATGAATTACAATGGTCTGTGAGGTGGTAGTTTAACACACACAAAATCAACGGTTTCACTTGCAATTTAATGGAAGTGGACATGGATATAGGTTATTAAATTAGAAAAATTACATATAATTTTATGGTATATACTTGTTTTATTGTATTTTAATTAATAAAACAAGAGTAAATGTGGTTAGGTATAAATAAAAAAGAGTTCAGATAACAGAACTACCTTCAAAAAAATGTCTTTTGCATCTCTTATTGTGGACCATAAGGTTGATATTTTTTGGAATACAATAAGCTTAAAAGAATGTATAAGAATGTTGGGGAAATATTTTTGCAGGTTTGGTTGATCCAAATGGATCAACATGTGTGAATAATTGTAGGGAATATGTTTTCTCTGTATAATGTGCATGGGAGTGGCATTTTTTTAAATACCCCAAATTATTAAATAATGAGAAGTTACTCTCACCCCAAGTCCCTATACGATACTTAAATAATATAGTTTAGGTATGATATGGTTTATACACATATACAACACACATAAAAACTAATTTTTTTAACATGTTGATCTTTAATGTCTTTATTTCCTTACGTTTAATATTTTAGTTTTTACTAAGGTAACTAGCCTTTTTTATCTGGCTAATTTATCATTTAAGATACGTGATAAAATGAGCCTTATTAGATAATTTTTAACCACTGGTTCTGAATAAGAAGTATAAATTATAAAATAAAAATCCCAAATATGTGGAAAATTAATTTTCACACAATCACAAGAAATGTTTAAAACCATATTTTAACCTTTTATATGGTAATAATGTTTTTATTATTTAAGATTCAATATAATTATTATAAAAGAAAATTTTCAACATGAATAGAATAATATTCATATTTCTAAATATATAAATACATCATGGAAGAAGATTATATTTTTAGGAATTTAAAATAATTTAACAAAATTGTCTTTGTTATAAAACGACATTAATGTAAATTTTGACAGGATTAATTTAATTTGAATTTAAAAACATCATGAAAAAGTATGAATTAGAAAATATATTATTTCCTAAAAAATATGTAATGATATATTTATCAAAAAGATTAATTGAATAAAATAATTCATTCCATTTAAATTACTTTTAGTATATTTACTATTGCTTTTTTATTTTCCTATTAATTAAATAATTTCTGTATAGCATTGGATAATAATTTAATGTAATTATATAATTATTGAAAATTAAAAATCAATATACCTCATGAAATTAATTTAATTATTCTGAAAATTACCATTAAAATTCATTCACATATTTCTTTTTTTCCTATTTGAACACATAATTTAAATTTGAAAGAAATTGGGTGACATTTTGTCTTTTAATTTACTAAATTTATTACATAGGTCACCTTCAGGGAAAAGAGTATAAAAAGCACCTAAAAATATATCATATGGAAATATGGGTGTAAATATTACCATAAAATATGTTTCTTACAGGTTTTAGGTCATCTTAATCCTTATTTTTTGAGTTTAACCCTCAATAAATGCATTTTAATGTTAACCAAAATAATTAAATTTTAATAATTTTACTATTTATTAAGAAAAAAATCAAAATATAGAGTTATAATAAACTATTAATTATTTTGATTAATAATATTTAATCTATTTTCCATATCCAATTCATAGAAGCTGGAAATTTTGATTTAATTTTAAACCCATTAACACAATGAAAAAATGATTTTCCAAATTGAACTCTTTTATATGTATTTATGGTTTTAATTTAAAAATTAATTAGGGAATTTATTAAAATGTCATTAATCAAAATGATGTTTTTAATATAAATCCGTAATTTTCACCACTCACCGAAAAAATAATATTCTCAAAAATTAACCCAAAGCTAATTTTATATTTTTATTCCAAAAGTGATGTTATTTTTCAAAATAAATTTTTTAATGGTTTCAAAATTTTATTTTATTATTTTTTCAAAAAAAATAAGCAAAAACCATTTTTTGATAAAAATGTATTTTCTAAATATATAATGATAGTTAAAATAAATATACATATTAATATAAATATTTTATTATATAAAACATTTAAAATTAATTTTCAAAATGTATTAATTCCAATTTATACCACTAATTTTAATGATAAGGTTATGACATTCATGTTTAAATAATGTAATTAATTATATATCATCCTTCGTTAAAACTAAGTGTTTCGTGTAACACAAGCCACCAATGAAATTATGTTTATTTATAAAAATTATAAAATATCATGGTGTTAAAGATTAATATTTGGTTACTTTACAAAATCATGGAGGTACTCTCATTTATGAAATTTTTTTCCTTATAAGAGGTTATAGGGTAACAATGTGATCCAAATGGACATTTTTTATACATAATCACCATTACATTTCCATATAGGATAAAAAATTGATTTTAAAATTCATGTACATAAATATTTTATTAATAAATGAAAAAATGGTAGTTTCTTACATTTATCACCATCCATTACATTAAAAAATTTCATTATTTGATGAATATTTATTTGAAAAAAACTATTCTATTTAGATGATTGTAAAATATTATTTAATTCTTTTATGGTATCTAATAATTGAAGAAATTTTTTAAAAGTAATTATATTGTTTCAATAACTACTCATATTTCTAAGTTATATTTTTTGATATTGGATGGATTATTTTTTAGACCATACAATATAGTTGTGTGCGATTATGAGGTCGGATGTTTGTGGAATAAATTATTCAAATATATTAAACATTTTAAAGAGCATAGACACACATTTTTTCTGAAAAGGAGGAATAAATTTTAAATTGGGGCTTGGATCAGAAATATGAGGTCACCATTGAGTTCAAGAAGTTGGGTTTACCTTAGGCATGACATGACCTTGGTCGGCCTTGGGTTCTTGAATAAAATTCATCACGTATGTAGAATGGATAAAATAATTTTTATATTATTTTATTTTTTTGATGTAGTGACCTAACATTTTCTATAAATAAACACATGTGGGGAATTTCTTGGTTTATCTACAAAGTTTGAGAGATCCAAGGGATCACTGGAGAGATGTCATACAAGGTTCCGTTAGTAAATGATGACAAGGTCAATGATCAGAAAATGACGAGAGAATAAATCAAAGTATCTTACCAATGATCACTCCACATAATAATTATTCATCAAGGATCTATCTGCCTCAGGGTAGGATGTTTTTTTGTTTGGATTATTTATCCTTCTTGATTTATATGATGAATAAGAATCAATTAAACAACATATTTATTCACAGATTAGACATTTTTTTGGATGAGATTTATTACATGTATATTTTATGTACTTTTCATTGATTATTTTTTATTCATCACTTGACATCTAATGGAGATGGATTGATTCCATCATTGAAATTGGTTGAAGTTCATTCATCATGTTTCTGGTTGTGCATTTCTCATATATTTATTCATTCATCTCAGGTGTTCTTTTATGACATGTAGTTCAAAATTAATTAGTAAATAAATCATTTCAAATCTATTTATTAGCAAAATGATTTAATATTGTAGATCAGGGATGGGAACGACACAATTGTGGTACGATGATGGAGCGGTGGCAGATCAGATGGTTGTGGATACCCAGTTTCTTGTCCTTTAAAGTGAAATTATAAACAATGAATAAGGGCATTTTCGAAATGAATTGAGGGGATGAAATTTGGTGAACATCTATGGCATGGTTTGGCCTTTGTAGATCCTTGATTTTCAGCATGACTGGATCCAAAATATGAGGAAATGGTTACGCATGCACAGACCGAAAGAAGCACCACCATGAATATGGAAATCTTGATCCACAAAGTGTCTAATAAAATATTACATGTCATGTGGGTCACTCATATAGATGTTTAGGTTTTTTAGAGAAAATTAAGGACCACGTAGTGTGTGACCCTATCACATGGTATGTGACCTCTCCCTAGTTTCTCGGTGTATAACTCAATGGGTACACATACATGCGCTAGACTACACGGGAATAATAACATTGTGTTCTTCCACAAGGAAATGGCCTATAAAATGTACATGAGATGTGTCATGCACTGGTGAACTAGAAGAAGTACACAGATAGAAAGACGTTTTGTACTTCTACATAGACATAGACATGTTCCATTTTACTAGGTCTAGACCTGAGGTCCAAAGGACAAGGCATATAAACCTACTACACACCATGTACTATTTATGAGTTTTAGTAGATCCATTTTTTCCTATACCATGGAAATGTTTTTTAGGGTCTGTTCCCCATACCCTTTCTTTAAGGGTTAGTATGGAATCATCTCTTAAACATATGAGTGAGATATCTTCTCATGAATTTATGGATAGAGTTGTTATAATCCTTCTATGAGGCCATGAGTGATATCCTCTATTCATCTTCATGCTCAAGGTGGATTTCATAGTATCGTTGTGACCTACAATATACTGATGATTATCCTCTACTTAACAAGTTAATCTAGATTGAGTTGTTGATTTACCTTATGGCCTTGTTAGTGATCCTCATCTGTTTATGGTATATATTTATCATTTCAATGTGTACTTACTATGGTGAGACTATATGAGAACATACTATCATATAAACGTCATTTTTGTTATCAGATTTGTAATGTGTGTCCTCATGAATGTGTGCTTTCTGGAACCTTCGAGCTGGAATTCGAGGATAGAATTATAGTTGGGACATTACCTCTAATCATTGTGTATTTCATGAGAATATCCAGGTATTTTTTAATTTATGAAGTAGACATATACCTCTGTATCGATTACTTCATGTCCTTTATTATATGTATAGGTTTTGAAGTATCCTATTGAGTGTTATTATACTTACCCCTACACAAGATTTCCCCGAATGTGTCATGTCTTGGGAATAATGTCAACATTTTTAATGATTCCATGATATAATAGGATCATATGGTTCTTAGTGATATTAGAATGACTGAAATTTTTTATAGTGGTATCATGACGGTAGTCCTCAATATTATGTTCAATTTGGAATTATTTTAAGGCTATTTTATGGGGATTTATTTTTACCTGTTTATGTTCCCTTACATCCTGCCACACACTGGTTTTGGTATTTATTAGTATGCATGAATGGTTGGTCAATTGTTTTTATATTTCATCATTTTATATGCTTGTATATATATGTGTGTGTGTGTTTATGTGTATTGGTACTTAGGCTAAGGCCTCTCATGTTTGAAAAATGCTTACTCAGTGCTATTTTCCACCCCCTAGAATATTAGAGGTTGGATTGGGGAGTCACAACATATGACCCTTTGTGATGGTTCATAACATACTGTTGTCAATGGTAGTTTGTTCTATATTAGGTCCGGTGTCTAGGAAACTAGTATTGGGAAATAGTATTAAGTGTTTAAGCTCTACATTCTTTCCTAGAACACCTATGTTGGTTTGGCGGCCAATGTATCCATACATCAGAGCTCTGATTTCTTTCTTTTCAAATCGTTAAATGAGAAAACAAGTTTTGAGGGGAACATTGATACATGTATCATAATGTAATGGGTTGTGATTTCCATGCCCTTCTCAAGTTACCTCATTCAATATATTCAATGATCATAGAACATTTTGTTTACATTCAGGATTCCTCTGCAACATATTCTATCTATGATTCAGAATCAGTATCAAGAGGATGATCCCCTTATTGATGAGGAATCAATACATGGAAAAAATTTATAATTTTTACCTCCATGTGGTGCACCAATAATTCTACCACCATTAGAAAAGTATATGGTACCTGTAGTACTAGTGGATGAGTTGAGTCGACCAAGTTAACATCATGAGTTTTAGATATAGATACCACAAAGTATCCATATCCATCCCAACCCATAGGTATATGAGTAATGGATTGAGATATTGATGAAACACTTCTGTTTGATTAGACACCAGCATATCATATGGTAGTCCGGGTGGCTAGTCGTCTCCATGGATCAGCAAGAATATAGTGGGGGTTAGTGACCTAGTTTTACAATGAGGAGACTCTAGAATGGTCAATGTTTTAGCAACTTATAAAAAAGTAGTTCTCTCCATATATTTTGAGGGATGTATGTGAAATGGATATTCTACAACCATATCAGGGCATCATGATAGTAGCTAAGTATTGATTGAGGTTTACCAATATCTCAATATACTCTGCTGATATGGTTCGAGATTAGTTCTTCCGGGATCGGTCCATCAAGTGATGACTACATAAATACATCCGATCCATTTTGATCCCACTATGTATTCCTACCAATAGTACGGTACTAGAGTGATATTTGGTGGTTGATGGTTTGTTGGCTGAGTAGACACAACTAGTGGTTTCAAATAGTGGTATTGCATGAGTAGGGACCTCAGAAGCACATAGTTGATGTAATTCTTAGGGAATTAGAAATGTGAGACAATTTAAGTGGAGGTATCAAGAAATATGTTTTGTTTTGTAGGGATTACAAGAAACGTTTAGTCAATCCCTTGATATAAAACACTACATAATTGATGATAAGAAAAATCCTGCTCGAGATTTTCCAACCCACTATACAGCTGACAAAGTGACCATGGAAGGGTTGCCAAGATAGTTAAAACACTAAGGAAACATAGTTCTTGAAGGAGTAATATGATTAAATGGAGTTGGGGGAGTAGAAGTAAGCGGTATACGCATTTACGTGTTACTACCACTACCCCCAAGTGGTCCATTCTAGACTCCAGGAGCAATTGTACAAGGGCAGGGTCATTAGAAGGCAGTCGAGGATTATGACCTAGAGGATCTAGTAATGATATGAGGCACATTATGTGTCTTTTATACATTATCTAAAGTACTAATAGACATCAATTCAAGTCATTAATTTAATTCCATATAACTCTTTCTAGTCATAGAAATACTGGTTGAGCACTTGGCTCGACCCATGCGCTTCGAGACTCCTACTAGAGATATCTCAACAATCATACGCGGGTAATAAAAGTTTCAACTATCCCTTTAATGGGAGCTCATCTAGGGAGATATCTTTATATCACTGATGAGCCCATACAACATAATCATCGGTATAGACTAGCAATACATGGTTTGTGCCTAGATTTATTGTTTTAGGGAGAGCATGTGGGGTGTCTCTAATGAAGAGAACATGTTTTCCTTTGTTGGTGTAATGAAACCCTAGAAGCGCTGCATGGACTCAAGAAAAGGAGGGTGAACCCAATTAAACACAAGTTGGATAATGTGAACCTTTGTGGAGTTTCCATTATGAGTTCCAAATTTCTTATTGTAGTGGTAGAGTATGAGGATGTCTTCCCTGAATATGTTTTATTTTTTCACTCCCCACTGAGAGATGGACTACTGCATTGAGATACACCCATGGAAAAAAATAATATCTACACTATCATATCATATGGCTTGTGTAGAGATTCATTAGATGAGTCTTCAGCTGTAGGACTTGTATAGGATGGGATTTTTTAGACATAGTATTTCACCCTCGGTTGCCGAAGTTATTTTTCCAAGAAGGCGGATGGGAGCCTGAGGTCATGTGTGGAATACATGTGCTTGAACCAAGTGGCTGTGAAGAAATAGTACTACCAGAGACTGATGACCTCTAGGATATGTTTTGGTGGGCATGATGGTTCTTGTAGGTCGACCTCAGCTCTGGTTATCACTAATTTCATGTATAGGAGAAGGATATACCGATGAAAACATTAAGATGTATCTACAGTCACTATGAGTACTTGTGATTGCCTTTGGTGTGATGAACACCACTAATGAGTTCATGGGACTCATAAACCAAATACTCTAGCCTTTATAAAATCAATTTCTGGTAGTCTTTTATCGATGATATCCTTGCGTACTCAGCATCTAAGGAGGATCACGTGGGACACTCGAGGATATATTTTGACATACTTTGAGAGAACCATATTCACTAGAGTATCTAGAAGTCCCATTACTAGATTCATGTAGTCCAACTTTTGGGAAACATTTCTTCGAAAGATGGAGAGGTAGTGGACCAATACAAGGTTGAGGTAGTGTTAGTTTATAATCCTCCAAAGATCATGATAGAGGTTTTGGGATTCCAGGGGTTCGTAGGATATTACTAATGATATATAGATAATTTCACCAAGATATCATCTCACATTATAGATTTTAACCAAAAGGGGAGCCTTTCTTCAGGACATACTTGCAACATCACGATTTTCAGTAGTTGAGTTAGGTATTGTTGAGCACTCTAATCTAGAGATTTCTAGAAGAGGTTGTTGAGTATGTATTATTTTATGATGCGTTAATAATCTGGCTTGGTTGTGTTCTAATTTAGATGCATGTGGATTTTGCCTATGGTTCAAATTAGTTGAGACCACTTAAGAAACAATATGAAACCCACAATATTGAGTTGGTAGTGGTAGTCTTCTCACTAAATAGGTGTTGACACTACCTAATTGTAATGTGTTTTTTTATATATTATGATCAAAATAGTATCAGGTATATCTTCTTTATTAAGGATATTAACTTGATACAAATGATATGGATAGAGTATCTCTAATATTGTGACTGTGAGATTTTATATGCTCCTATAAAGATGAACATAGTAGAATATGGAAAAAACATGAGATCTTGTTTTCAATTACTAATTTAGGAATTAGAGAATTTTTCTTTCTTGTAGTTATCCTTTGTGGATAGAGATGCAGAATCTTACCTCTAGTTGATGGTTGTTACTCATCCTCTCTTATAGTGAGTCTGGGATGTATAAATTGGGGATTCGAACTATAAGACACTACCTACTCAGATATCAACTGGATGTGGTTATGAATGATTTTATGAAGGTGGGGAAAATATTGATCCTTTTAGGGGACCCATGATGATACAAGTGACACGGTGGGAGGATATTCTGAGAGAGTTTCCAATATATATATATCTTAGCAGTACATATAGGTGTGTAAAAGATGTATAAGGACATTCGATGTCAGTCTTGCTGTCTAGGGATGATAAAGAGAATTCAAATGTTTGTCTTTTTAATGCATCACTTGTTAGCAAGTGAATGTTGAGAACCATATTATTTGGGGTTTAACTCAACCACTTTGCATTACAGAGTGGATGTGGTATTTTATATACAAGGATATTGTGATAGGATTACCAAATTTTTCAATGGGACTTGATACCATATTGTTGATCATAGAATGACTCACCCAGTTGTCCCACTTCTTAGCTATAATAGAGCAGAGTTTAATAGATATCTTGGGTCACCACTCTATATAGAAGATAGTCCAACTCATTGGATTTACAAAAAATATCATTTCTATTTATGCTGATTATTTCACATCACATATATGGAAGGGGTTATAGGAGGTATTTGGGAATCAATTATACATGATCAAAACTTATCACCCAGAAACTAACCTCTAGATACAGAAAACCTTTCAGGTCATGGAGGACTTGTTTCAAAAATACATGTTCGACTTTTTACATTGTTTGGAGGATCACCTACCACTAGTTAGATTGTGTAGAACAACAGTTACCATTCCACAATTGGCATGGCTCTATTAGAGGCTTTGTACGAACAACCCATTATGTCACCACTTTTCTGGACTGACCCGTGATATTTTGAACTCATGGTTCCACATTTCATATCAAAAACTACTAAGAAGTTTTATATAATCCAGGAGTAGATGAAGACTACACAGATATGTTATAATTCTTATACGAACAAAAAATGATGGAATTTGGATATTGAGGAGGGAGACTATTAGTTATTATGGGTTTCTCCATGAAAATAATTATTGATATGTGGCCAGGGTGCCAAGAAATATCTGAGATTCATCGTCCCTTTCTTAATAATATGTTGATTTGAAAAAGTGGCGTACTACTTAACACTACCACCATAGTTAGACTGGGCGCATGACATCTTCCATGCATCTCAGCTAAGGGGCTACGTAAATGTCCTGTCACACATAATCAAATGGGGTGACATAGACATCATGGATGGATCTTCCATTTCAGAGTACCCAGTGGAGATCATGGATCAGTCTGAGAGGATCCTTCCTGGTTGAGACATTCCTTTAATTCAGGTCCGATGAAAACATAGAAATATTCCAAATAACACATGGGAGAGAGAGGCTCATATTCATGCTCATAACCCATATCTAATTGTGCATCCCTTATTTCATCATTTTGGGATGTAAATCCACAAGTTGGGAGAATTTAATGACTCATATATTCCATGAATTGTTTTTTGATATTGTATGGATTATTTTCAAGAACAGGTGCAAAGAATGCATTTGATTCTGAGGCCCGATGTTAAAATAATAAGTGTTTGAAATATTTCAAATAGAACATGAATTCATTTTCTTAAAAAACATAATAAAATATAATAGGGATATCAGAACAAAATAATGTGCGTACAATTGATTTCAGAACATGGGGTATTCTATAGGTGCAACATAACTATAACACCTAGATTTTTTATGAAATATATTCTATAAATAATTTTAATTCATCAATAGATTTAATTGTATGAATTTGTGAGTTTGAATGAACCAAAAGATTGCATTAGAATAAAATGACCATTTTAACCCAGTCATTTGGACAACAAGAATAAACATAACTAACTTATGAAAATATTTGGTGAATTCATTCACAACCAATTATTATTAATAAAATGAGTGAATTACTATTATTAAATCAAAATAATAAAATATATATGTTACATAATTAATAAAATATTTTTGGATATTCGTTTAATTGATATTTTTTCAGATAGTATGAATAAGCCCTATTAGATATATAAGTACCTATATATCATTAATGGTCAGTTTTCCATATTTTAATGGAGAACCCCTTTTAAATTAAAATTTTGACACATTAATAATTTTTATATAAGAAAATAAACATGTTCTTTTGTAGAAGAATATAGAAATTTATTTTGGATTAAGTTATAATATTTTTCTGATAACATTCAAATTCGGATGTATAGTAAAAATATAATAAATTTTAATTGAAATCATATTTTTTCATTAAAATAATTTATAACGTTAAGTTATAATATTTAATAGTTTTAAAGTATAAAAATAATATATTTTTATCAATCAATTTAATTTATGTCATTTTCATTAATATTAAATTTAATTCAGATGTAAAAACAATTCAACCTTTTCCAATGTTTTATCCTTTAAAACATGTTCTCCCTTTTCAACAATGGGATTAATTTTCAATTAATTACTACCAATTATTCATTTTTAATTTTGAAAAATGGATCCAATATTTATAATTAGTCAGTCTATATTATCTTAATAGATTTTTTTTATTTTATGGAATAATGAATCGTAACTTTGGTGTTTTTTATTAATATGGTAAAGGGTAAAACCGGAAATTAAGGGAATTAATTCTATTATAAAATTAACCTAACAATTGAATTAATAATATTGGACGAGTTTTTTTAGACCTAAATCATCTATGTTTTTAAATTGGGTCTTTTGGAAGCCACTTGGATGAGTTTAGTACATTTTATTAATTTTATATAAAGAAAAGGTAAATATGTATCTCTTACATTTTAATAACAAAATCATTTTTCATATATAGATATATATAAGATAAAGTCAATTATAAATACTAATTATAAATCTAGAATGTTTTTATTTATCATGGTAATTTATTTTTAATTTTTATAAAATTATTAATTATCATGAAGACTTATACTTTGATGATGTAAAAATTAATTAATTGATGAGAAATCAGTAAAAGAATTTTTACTAAAATAATAATTACCATTAAAGTCTAAAAACCATGACCAAATCATATTTTTTTGTTATATATCGACAATTAAAATCCAAATGTCATGTTAGTGTCCATTTGGTTACTTATATAAGATATTGGGACACTTATATTTTTTTAAAGTGATATTAAAGTTATCAAATTCATAATTTAATAAGTATATCATTTTAAATGTTGGATTTTACAGAAGATCAATTTGAATAGATATATTATTATGAAATATAGTACATTTGTATTCATTATATTATATTATTTTTAATTTTTAGTCAAAAAATAAGTATACTAAATAATTACACAAAATTTATGTAGTAATTATTTTATTATTGGAGATATCGAATAAATTTTATTTAAATATTTAAAATAAATATTATTGGGATTAATTAATATTTCCTATTAATTATATATTACATTGACCTCTTATTTATATTATAAAATATTTTCTTTGATGTTAACATTTCATCTTAATATTTGTAAATATCAATGAATTGAATAGTGTCAAAATCGACATTATTGATTGATTATCAAATTAATGTATTTTTAAATTATTTGAAAATCATAATACATTTTGAAAAAAAATATATTAATTATGATAAGGTAAAAAATGTTCCGAGGTGCATATTTATTATTTAATTTACATCAATTTAGAAAATATTTCTCCCTTTTAATATTTAAATATCTATTATCTTAATTAAAATTAAATATAATAACTAAGTGTTAATTAAAATGATAATGTATAAATTGACATAAGAACTTGTATAAAATTTATTAGTAAATGAGATTACAACCCTGTACTACCTCATAATATATATTGGGATTTTTTTATTTATTTTTTGGTAGGGTTTGATTATATTATAAATTAATACTTTTGGGGATCCCAATACTGCCCCAATCCTTAGTTATAAAAGGGCACATCCTCCATCACCTTTTCACGTCACATTGAGCCTTCAAACTCAACCATACCCTTTAAAATTACATTATAAACTTCCCTAGTAATATTATAGAGGTTCTGGTATTCTTCAAAGACCAACTCTAGTTCTCTAAGAGGAGATTTAGATGAAGCACACCGAAGAAGATGTAATCTCCTCTACAGATTCTTCTAAACTTCTTTTTTCTTTTACTTCCAATTCATGAGTTTCATTATTATAAATTAATAAATCTTGTGTCACATATATAAAGATATTTTATTATATTAATTAAACAATATTATTCAATCATCTATCCAATCTATGATAAATGAAATCACAATTTGAGCGTACGTACGGGTTACCCTCTCTACGTAGTGGTGCAATCTGTTTTTCAAATTTACCTTACATGTATAGGTATAATAACAAAAATAATATATATATATATATATATATATATATATATTAATACTATAAAATTATATTTTTTGTAAATTATTATACACTATCCCCTTTAATACCATTCAACAATTTTGGGAATGATATCATTGACCATTTGAATAGACGACTTACCGTCTCCACAATGCGATGAGATTCATTCTGCATGATCATCATTAAAGTATGATTAAATAAATATACAAAATGAATAAATATGGTATATATTATATTTATATCATTTTTTATTATATAACTATGAATTAATAATGATAAATATAATTTTTCTGACAGAACATGCATAAGAACATATAGTAATTAATATCCGAATAATGAGTAACAATGAAATGTTATTAACAAATAGATGATAATATGATCATATATGAAAACATAAAATTACAATTATTGTGATATTCATCAATGAAATTATTTAAATCATTATAAAAGAGGATGGCATATATACAAAGGAAATCATACCAAAGGTAAGGGATAATTTTGGAATCTCCTTATTATCTGAGATTGTTTATATGAGAGTATTTACTGGGCTATATTTATCAGCCACCTCCATGATTCCTAAATATGTAATATCATTTATATTATTATAAAAAAAATTAAACTCAATTTTAACCATTCATTATTTTTTATTAAAAGATATGAATGGAATCCTTTTTCTTTTTTGGTATGAGGTACTTTTTGACTTTTCCAGCTAATGTACAAGGATTAATTTTTTTACATAAGTAAACTAAAAAAATTATTAATCTTTTATAACATATTTTTTACATTAATATTGTTTTAAAATATTTAAAAGGTGTAAATAATTAAATTATTTTATTTTTAAATAGTGACAAATTTTGAGAAAAAAAAGAAGAAGGGATATTTTCCTTACGAATTATTTTTAAGTGTTATGTCAAAATTATTTTTCATCTAAGTTGACATTATTTCAATAGGGTTACATTTATATATGTATTATCACTATGATACTATTTTTTATAATGGATTGATATTTATGAAATCTATTTATTTTATATGGATCATGATGGAATGATGTTTAAGAAACCCATTATTTTCTATGGGTTATGCTATTTATATTGATATATGTTTTGGTGGTAAACGTAAGAATGATTCCATTATGAGATGGTGGGACCTATATATCTATCCAATGAATAGTTTAAATACTTATATCTCATGAGAAAGACATCACTGGATCTGCAAGTAAATCTAGTACAGTAATAATAGGTTGTAATGAAAAGTGAAATCGGTTCAGTAATGGACTTTGTCTGTTATGATGGCCCAAGAAACTATAATATATTAATATGAAATGATTTTGTATGATTATGTGTATTCCAAAAAAATCATGTTTTATGTAATGAATTTTGGTATTACGTTGAAGTTTTATGATTTATCCCATGAAATGATATCATGATCTTTTGTCCGAATGATATGATTTTCAAATTATATGTTTGTATGTCTTGTGATTATGATATGATTGATATCTCCCCTATATAATCTTACTGAAAATTTTATCTCACCCTTTAATATGTTTTCCCCCATTCATGAATAATGGTATTATATAAGATATTTCAAAAATAATTCTAGTTATAAAGAAATAAGTGGTAGAAAATGTAAATGTATTATGAACCTGTTTCTTATGTTTCTTAGATGATAAAGACACTATGAAAATATTTTCCTATCATTGCTTTATTATATTAACTAATGAATATTATTATATTTTAATTTAATATCAATTTATATAAATTATGGGTCATTATAGTAACCTTGGTCAGTGTGGGGAGTTTGTATCAAAGTCATTAAGGGTAAAGAATGAATAAAAGAACTTATTAAATTATTGCATTTTATTTCATTGATGAAGTAAACAATCCTCTTATATAAATAATAGTTTTTATGGAAATACTATGCTCAGATGATAAACCCTAGATATCTATATTACCATTGGAGAGTCGTCGATTGAGGTTACACTATTGGAAAATTACCAGATCTATGTTTGATAAACGATCTGATAATAAATCAAATAATCACTCCAATGAGCATGAAACGTGATTTTTATTAATTAGTGGTTGATCCACCATAAGGTGAGACATTTTTGTGGTCTGTATAATTTCCCCATTCTTGATTTATATAATGAACATCAATCAATCAATATACAGATTGATACACAGTACCATATTTTGTTAGGATGGGATTTATTGTATGAATTTATATTCGGAGTTCTGATTGATTATTATTAATTCATTATTTTTCATTATAATAATGATGGATCAGGGAAAACATAAACATTTTCAAAGTTTCATTCCTTGTGTTTATTGTTGTGAATTTCTCTCATATTTCTTCGCTCATCTTGGGTGTTCTTCAATGTGCATTAATTCGATATCCAAAATTAAATTGACAGTTTCATACATTTTTCTTTTTGATTTGATTCGATATTGTAGATCTAGGATTAGTAGAACATGATAGTGATACAAAGATGGAAGAGGAAGCAGATCAGATGATCATGGATACCTGATTTCATATTATTTGATGTGCAATGATGAACAGACAATGATGTCATTTTCCAACTGCAACTATGGGTCGAAATTGGTTGTATGACCATTGAAAGGTTTAATCATTCAAGATAATAAATTTATAAAATTATGAGAGTGAAAATATGATTCGAAGGTGGTGTATTCATGCGTTGAAGGAAGAACCTTCAGCATTCTGGAAATCCTGATCCGTGTGGTGTGTATTTCAGGATTACAAGGCCGATGGGACCCTCTCTCAGCAGCAATGGATACATTAGTAAATTAAGGATCATAGGGAATGTAACCCTATCACACGACATGTTACATCTCTTAGGTGTCTTGACATATACCTTGGTGGGTACACAGACACAATATAGAGTACATGAGAACAATAATGCAAAGTACTCCCACATGGGCATGACCTACACAAGATGGACATGGGATAAAACATTTAATAGTATATGGAAAAAAGTAAACATGCATTATCCTTCTGTTTACTTCTACACAGACACATACATTTTCTGTTTTCTACAAGAAATATGTACGGTTGACAGGAAAGAGTGTGTAACCCTACAACAGACCATTTAATCTTTATGATTTGGCTTGGATCCCTTTTCCATTATATATGAATTATGTTTCATTCATGGGATTAACCGCGTCCATTCTCTTAGGTTTATAATGGAATCACTTTTTACTCATAGGATAAATATCCCTTTAATAGTTCCTCTTGGATAATTTTGTTGGAATCCTTCCCTGAACCTCGAAGTGAGATCATTTTTCACCATTGTGATCTAGGTTATGTATTTTGTATCTTTGTGAAAAACACTATGTAGGATCTGATCCTACACTTTTAATATTAATCGAAATTTATTTTCTAGTGTAGCCCATATACTTGAGATTGAAGCTCATCTATGAATCATTTCTCTTCATACTTTTAGATTTTACATATTATGATGAGACCAAATGAGAACTACCTCTTGGGCAGAAATCATCATTTATATCTGGCTCACATAGTGTGATCTTCTGGATGTGTTCTTTAGAGAACATTATAACAGGAATCCTATTTCGACATTAAAATTGTGACATTACCTCTTGGATGTGTGTATTTTTTGAGTGTATCTAGATTTTTTTTATACATAATTTAGACATATATATTTGTATAGATGCCTTTTATAACCTTTTTATGCTTTTTGATTTTGATGTGTCGTACTGGGTATTGTTATACTCACCCATGCTTGCGATTTTCCCTCATGTTTCATATCTTGTTCTGATGATCGAACTTTTGATATAGTCCTAGATGTACTAGGACCAGACCGTTCTTAGTGAGACTAAACATCCAGCAGTTTGTTCCTGTGGTGTCTTGACAGTAGTCCTTAGTATAAATTTCACCATGAACTTATTTCCAGAATCATTGTAGTTTCCTTCTATTAAGAAATATTTACATTATTCTATTCCTTATCGTACTCTTTTTGTGGGATTTAAATGTTTTCATGAATGGTTGTTCAATTTTTTTTACATTTAATAATTGTATAGGTTTGGAGATGTGTGTGTGTACAGGTAATTGGTCTATGTCCTCCCATGTTAAGTTACATTCCTACCTATTTTTTTCTTCATCCCCTAGACTATTGGAGGTGGGATTTGGGGTCACAGCATGAGCCCCTTGTGTACGGGACTTGACATTTTGTTTTATTTTTTTTGCTTAATTAATAAACATTAATGTATTATTCTCTTTTATAATATTATTTTAAATTTATATTTGGTTTGATATTCTATATGAATTGGTTTTTTCCAATTTTGATATATTGATTGGTATTGGTATATTATAACATGATATTTTATTTTAATGATTTTTTATGATTTTTTAATTTAATAAAAATATTTAGTGTCTCGATAATGATATTTGGAATTTATGGCATAAGAAAGAGTTGTTTGGCCAAACTTCTTATATGTGGTGGCCCTTTTGGTAATATGGAGGGGTTATAGACCCAACAATATATCATAAATATAGAATATCAGTAAATGACATATAGGGGTTGTTTTAATACACACGAGTATGATTTTTAATAGGGAAGGATATAGTATATTATGTATTCTATCAGGTAAAAACTATATTATGGGTATGTTTCTGGAAAATAATGATATGATTCTAAATGAATTTTTTAATTATTCACTTTTTTAATTAGTATTTATAATTAGATAAATTCTTATAATTTTATAAGTTATGATAGTTTTTAAATTATTTTAACTATTATATAAATGATAAATGGCCAACATGTACATTTCTATAATTTAAAATAATTTGAGGAAATCAAAATAGGTTTCTTTCTCACCCTATATATATACGCTCTAAATCCAATGAAATACTTTTAAATTATTTTGGGGTTTTCTATGTAATATTATTCGTGGTGGAATTTATTTTTTTGATTTTAATTCTACCCTATGTTTAAAAAGATTTGTTGGAAATGGACATATATGGAATGGTGTGGGAAATCATAGGACATATTTTATTTAAATTTTATCACTACATTACTGCATGAGGATTACATATTGTACTTATTTTTATAAGATTTTTTTATTGATATAATAAATATATTTAGATATATCATGTTATGGGTGCATTTTTTTGATATTTTAAGTTGTATTGTTTTCTATTATTAGTATATACTCTGATATTAAATTGAAAAAATTAATTGTTATTAATATTATTACCCCAACAATTATATGAACTCATATTAGTTATAAAAAATATTCTATTATTTAGTGGAATGTATCCAGGGATAATGATAATATGGTTTTTGATTGAGTTAATCTACTATAGATCATTGTACTTTGGATTGATTATAGATGATATAGTCAGTGTTACACATTTAACACCCTGAGAATTTGTGAGTTGTTTTATTAAAAAATGATTTTAAACATTTTGATATTTTCCATTTCACACAATTTCATGATTATATTTCATTACACATAGCACTATGTTTAGGTTATGTTAAATGTTAAACTGAGTTTAAATGAAATTTTACATATTAATAAAATGTCGTTATTTAATATTATAGTGATCTCCTAGCCGTTGAAAGGGTGGGTACGAATAGGAATAACTAAATTATTAAAATATATGGATTTCACAAGTATATATAATGAATTATTTGGTGACAAATTATTTAAAAAACAAAATTAAAACCACTATAAAATAAATAATTTTTTCCTAAAAAACAGCTTTTATGAAAAAAAACATTTTTACCACAACAGAATAATCAAACCATTTTTAGTGAATGATTATAATTAAATTTCAATATAAGATATTTAATTAAATTTTTAACATTCATATAATGTGTTTTCTAAAAAATAGATAATAATAACTCAAATATTAAACTTAAAGACTTTATTTTTCTAAAAAATTATTTTCTCACTTTTTCCACGCTTATTTTGAAACTAATTTTTTAAGATTTAAAAAAAATAATTTATCAAATTAAATATCATCTTTTTAAATCGTGAACAAAATATTATGGTTATTTTATTAAATTTTATTGGAAGATGAATTTTTTATAAATATTTAAAAATATTGGTTTTTAATGAGAATATTTATTTGTTCTAAACCATCTAAAAACAGAAAAATAATTTTCAGATAGTTTTAAAAGAAAAATAATGTCAATTATAAATCATCATATATAATTTATATCTTTTTAATCACTTACATATTTAATTTTGAAATAAAATATTTTAAAACATTTGAATAGTTTCCAATTAAAAACTATATTTATCATCACATCTGTAGGATTGATTTTAAATAAAAATTGTTCGCATATATTAATGGAATTTATAAATATGGATTCATAATTTGGAATCATAATACTTTAAATTATGTAATATGGTCAAATCAATTTTTCAACCTAATTAATAATAAAATTATTAAAAAAAATTTACTACAGTTTAGCTAAAAACGGGTTTACCGGGGGTAAACTATAATGATAAGGGATTAAAATGAAACATATATTTTATAAACCCCATTATATGTCCATAATTATATGTTATATCTTATATTTTTTAGAATGGACAATTTCTATGCCTATTTTCTTTTGAAAATTTTTGGACAGCTTTTTCATTTAAAAAAATAATTGGGTGCCACTCACCAAACATTTAAAAGGCAACCATTTCTTCTCTACTATTCACACATAAAACCTAATTAAAAAATTTAATACCTTATAAAATAACTTCATTATGTCCCTCATCCATTCGTAGAATAAATATTTTTTCATAAATAAGATCTAAGAAGCCTTTGGGTTCAAACCTAGAGTAGTTATCCAAAGAAGAGGTATCATCTCTAATCAAGCGTTTTATTTTATTTCATCCTCCACCTTGTTAATTTATTATTAAAACATGATGATATTATATATTAAATATATTAAATATAATACTATTTTATTATGTTAATTTAATAAATAGAATCATTTTCTTCTTCCATAATATGGGTCACCAGATCATCATTCGTGTGTACGGTGAACTTTCTCCAAGTGTACCGATGTTATTTTTTTCATCACCACATCTCATGTCTAGATATAATGACTTATTTATTGTTTATATCTGTTATTTTTTATATAATTATTCTTTTTTCATCATTTTATCACATATTCATTTTGAGTTTCCATTCCAAGGGAATACGATTACGTCATTCGTGTGTGAGTTAGTCTACCGCCTCGCAATGTGATATGATTCGTTCACGATTTACGTGGAAGGTAATAATGTTGAGTTAAAAAATGATTGATATTTATTACATAAAAACAATTATATTATGAAAATAAATTATTTAAATTTATTTTTTTCAACCCATTGATAAACTGCAAAAAAAATCATCAGGAATCATGTAGTACCATCTCCTTGAATGTTGCATTTCATTCTCAACCACTATCTTTATTGGTTTACTATAAATACATGTATATAGAATATATATGATATTTATATCATGCTTATAATTCTAGATATTATGTGACCATAATCCTACTAAAGGTACAAAAAATAGAAATATATGGACCTGAGCCTAAAAATTACATAATATGGTTATTTTAACTAGTTTTTACTTCTTTAAATTCCCAAATATAGTTTCAATTTAGAGTTTTACAAATCTAGTACATAACTCGTACATATCAACACAAAATCATACAATGTGGGTACCACTAAAACAATATCCATATCTTCTAAATCAAAATTTTTTTAAAACAAAACAACGACATGAATCATTTAACAAACCATAATAATATTTAACTTGACATCCTTATTTATTTTAAACATTATTATATCCTATGAAAGATATATAAAATCATGGGATGAAAATAAAACTCATAGAAAATTTATATATAAATAAAAATACAATTATTTTATAAATACATATAAACAGATGAAATCATTTTCACAAATATATACTTCTCACTCATATATACTTTGTGAAACACGAGATTTATATAAAACATAGAAAACATAAATTAAAGAATAATGGTGTCTTAGGGAATTTCTTACTTATATTTTATCCCTCATTTCTGCCTTAATATTTGTAACCCTCATGACTACCTTGCAATGTAACCGTCTCAGCTATCATATAATGCAACCATTAGAGCTACATTTGGAGTAACCATATAACTGACCTCGAACTAACACATACCCAATGAATTTTAGGGAGATTAAAGTCCCACAAGTCATCATAAACAATGGACAATAACTATAAAATAATCATAATATATGGATAATTGTATAAAAGCATTGTTTTTGAATTTTGTAAAATAGAGTTTGTAAAGTGGATTTTTTAAGAAAAGTCCCATACAAGTGTCATATAATTGATGTGAGAATTGATAGAATGAAAATTATATGTTTATACACTATAAATACACCTTATAAAACATATATAATAAATATTAATTACAAAAATACTCATAGTACCACATAATCAATGAATTAGAAGGTTAACCCAAAGAATGAAAATTGGGTTAAGAATTATCTTACACTATTTTTGTCTTATATCAAGATTGTTTAAAATTCATGTATACTTTTTAAAAGAGTGTTATTAATATTTCAGATAAAATTATTCAGGTTTATAAAATCTTATATGATCATTTTATGACACAATTCTACCCATATATTAATTATATTTTGTTATTTCCATTGATTCAGGTGCGTGCTTCACTTGATATTTATGGTTGGTTCATAAATTATTTTATTATAGAATGGAAGAGAAATACCATGACTGAAATAAAATGGTATTAATTTATTTATATAATATCAAATTATTCTATAAATAATTTTGGGTGTAATATTTGAGGATGAATCATATGACAAATCATTAGTGATATTCATTTAGATCATTTTGGCAGTTCTTCGATAAATAAAAACTAGTTTCATTATAAAAATTATAATTATTTTTATATATTAATTAGAGAACATAAAAAAGGTTATAAAATAAACATTAAGTTATTTGGAAACCATTAAAATGTTTTTTTTAAAATATTTAAAGGATGTAATGGAAATTGAAAACACATTGTCCACGATGTCGGTAAATCGATGCATCACGGGTGATGTTCTTAATTTTTTAAGAGGAGGGGGAGGAGAAGAATTAAGTTGATGATTTTTTACATAAACATGATAAAATTATAGTATATATATTATAATAGTTCTTTCATTCCTCTTGTGTTAGTGGAGGTGAATAGATTATATGAAAATAAAAGGAATTAAAAGGAAAATGAAAGAAAAAGAAAGAGGATTTCTACTTCCTAATCGCTTCTCCATGAGATCATGCATAAGGCCTTCGGTATTGACTTTTGGAGAGACCATATGGTCTGGGATATGAGTAATATCATTGGTAATTTTATTTTTTATAATTCATATAATTCTCAAATCTCGAGATGTGTGAGAGGAAGAGGGGTGGGGTAGTATTTATAGTGGAGGAGAGGAGGTATTTCCAATTATATAAATCATTATTTTATTATTTTTTCAGAGATAAGAAATAATATTTGTTACTGTGACTATAAATAGTTACAAGTGAATTTTAGTTATAAAAATTTTCCATTTTCATCATCCATTACTGAAGCATGATTCATAAATTCATTTATTTTTCAAAATTTGTAAATATTGAATTTCACTATTCACCAAAAATACATGTATTTCCGAAAAATCCCAAAAAAACACAATAACAATTTTTTTACATGTAGAATTAAAAAATAAACCTAGTTTATTAAAATACTTTTCTAAATATGAGAAATTTAAATTTTAAATAAATTAATAATTTATTCAAAAAAAATTTAAACTATAACCGATTTCAAAACACCTGAAAAATTAATAATGGACTCATAAAAAATATTATAACCATAATACAACAAAATAATAATTTATTATTAAATTTTATGAAATTTGTTTTTTTAAATTATTTATTCAATCATAATATTTTAATTAAATATTTATTACTTACAAAAATACCAACACTTATATAATCATCATATTGTCACTTATATGATGCCTTTTTATTATACATCCATTAGAAACGTTTCTATTAATTTTTCCATTTTATTATTCATAAGGTTCATATTATTATTCATAAGTGTAACATTACTATTCATAATAGTAGGTTACTACGCACCAAAAAATATTTTTGTCCTGTCAGACACGAAATAAATTACTGAACAAAATTGCGTGTCTATGTTTCAAAATTCATATCCTAGAAGTGAAAAAAATTTGTTTAATAGCTATTTTATAACTATATCCTTAAATAGAAGTTTAATTTTTTAGATACATTGTGTTTCATGCATATCAATTTATTTTTAAAATCATAGGGGGTCAGATTATCACTACCTTCTGGAAATTATATCCTCGCAAATTTTATTACTTATTGAACAAGTGACGATACGGTTCCTATAAGGCCCCGGCCTTAAACCTTACTTAATATTCAATTAAATGAATAATTCACATGAAGGATCTTTTCAGGTTTAGGGATTTAGATAATTAGATCATAAATCATGAATTACATTCCACATTTAAACAAAGTGGTTACATAAAAGACAGTATTTGTTTTTCCCATCAACAGAAACATATTTAAAATAAAACATGTATTCTTTATTGACACTTCCTTGACACTATCATCATATCATGCACATTTCCCTTGACCTGTGAAAAACATTTCAAAAACTTGGGATGAGCATAAAAAGCTCATTAAGGGATATAAAAGTATGAAAAGAAAACATTAGTCCATGTATGAAAACATACTTTACTCGTAAAACATAAGCATTTTAACATACCTCATCAAATCATGAATAAATCATATAAATAATAAGACATAAAGGTAACTTGAGGAATTCATTACATTCTTACGTAAGGAGTAACCCTCTTGGTGACGTTTGGAATACCCATCACATTATATTCCCTAAATCTCATCGGAGAAAACTCAAAGTTTATCCCCTTCGCGTTACCCAATGCATTGGAGAGCTATATCGGGCTCACCAGCCCTTAGTTTATCACAGAACGATCCGTCATCATAATAATTCCCAAGAACCATAACATAATCGTATCACATAAAACATGCATAAAGGAAACATAACATTTCCACATTTCAATAACAAGATATCAATACAACAAACTGATATAATAAAAACATTATGAAAACCATTTTCAATACCAAAATAACATAAAAGTAAAATAGGGTATTTATTTTTCATTTTAAAAAAAGTACGGCTTGTAGAGGAAGCCAAAACTCAAATAATGGTCACGGTGGCAGATAAGTCGTTGTCGCCGCATACGTACGACAAAAACATTCCCTTTTTTCATTTAATAAAACGCTTCGTATAAACAAGATTCTTTTTGGATAAACGTAAAAGAAAAAGGGGTTTATACACCGTATAAAAGAAGGATTTGTATAAAACAAAATATGCCTCAATGAAAGGAGATTGAGACGAAGTCCCATACAAAGACGGTATCCTTGGATTAAGGATAAATCAATTACATAATTATGTGTGACAAATGAATACACCAAATATAAGTGGATATTATGTGTAAAAAAACAGAGGACATTCACACATATTCATAGAACTACATATACATGGAGTACAATTTTATCCCAAAGAATCAAAATTGGGTTAAGAAGTTCCCTTGCAAAAATTCGACATCCTAACGGCGTCACTTCAAAATTCATAAAAAGAGTTGATGAGAGATAAAAAGGGCATCTCATCACTTGGACATAAAATATACATCAATAAGGATATATAAGAACATATCAAAACATAATAGTATGTGAATTAAAATACATAACAAAAGAATTCTTTTAAAAAGAGGAGGGTGAAAGGTTCCCTTACCGACATGGGTAACTTTCGCAACGTAGACCCCATTGAAGAAAGGTCATACAATGAATATGTAAATACCCATAAATGAAATTATATTACAAAAAGAGTATAATAATGGGAAGTACATACACCACTAAAATGAAATGGTGGCAAATGTAGCATAAATCTCACGAGACTAAAAGTGAGATGAAAAATCCCTTACGAAAACTCGGCAGCCTAACGGCGCCACTTAAAACTTCAAAAAATGGATTGATGAGATCAAATAGGATATCCCATAATATTACAATAAAATTTACAGGAAGAGGAATATAAAATAACACACCCATCATAAAAAATAGGAGCTTAAAAGAAGTGACATAAAGGATAGTACTTAAAAAGAAAGAGAGAGGTTAGATCTCTTACG
The DNA here is from genome assembly GCA_963277665.1 of Viscum album. Classification (NCBI taxonomy): domain Eukaryota; kingdom Viridiplantae; phylum Streptophyta; class Magnoliopsida; order Santalales; family Viscaceae; genus Viscum; species Viscum album. The sequence goes on along the minus strand of OY728131.1, from coordinate 1,527,611,476 downwards.
AAAATTCGGGAGCCTAACGGCGCCACTCAAAACATCCAAAATGGATTGATGAGAGAAAATAGGTTCTCTAATCATATGAACATAAAATTTATAGTAGGAGTAATATAAAATAACATCCCAATCATAAGAAAGATGAGCTTAAATGGAATGACATAAAAGAGTGTACAAAAAAAAGAGAGGAGTAGGATCTCTTACCTCGTGTCCAACATGACTCGATCGTTCTTTAATCTCCTGAATAATAAAATTTGGTAAATTTATAATTTCATAAGGACCTAATCTAAATATTATTATTCAGTTAATATCACATATTATAATTTTATAATAATTGGTCAATAAAGTGAGTTCATATCAGACGTTTTTGTCGATGTTCGGTACATGAGTAAAAAGCGAACTTGTTGGAAAATAATTTTCCATGTAGTTATAGGTACATCATATACAAGAATGTTATTTATGTTTCAAATATCATATATATCTAGTATATATTCATTTTATACTATTCCATAGCATTTGGAGATAAAAAATTAAAATCACCGTTTATGGAGACGGTAGGTTGTACGTATGAATGAACGCTACTTTTATTTTTTGTCATATTAATGGAATTAAACAAATGAGAGATATATATCTTATAATTATAGAATGATATCCATAATCTAGAAGTAATATATTACATATATATACATTATATATATATACTTATAATAGTATATAAAATTTGGAGATAAGAAATGAAATGTACCGTTCATGGAGACGGTAAGCCGTACATACGCATGAACGCTACTTTCATTTATTTTTCTTTGTATTCAATGGAATTAAATAATAATGATATAAAGGTATATTATAATTCTAGTAGGATATCATATGTAATACAATTAATTCCATCCTATATACGTCCCACATATGGCATTAACGAATCAAATCACTTTGAGGGAGCGGTAGTCCGCACTTCCTAAAATGAAGATATCGCATTTAACCATAATGGAAACCATAAAGGTATGCCAGAAATGAAAAATACAGAAGCTTAATGAAAACATAAACATATTATATAAAATATATAAATATAGTGACATCTTAATGGCCACCTTTGAAGGTGTTAAAATAATATTGAACAATCATCGTTTCGTGAGGCAGTAATTCGCCATCCACAGAAACAGTATGTTCTTTAACCGTTAGACGGAGGTGTGTGAAATTTTAGCTCGAATCCTTCTTATAAAAACATCCTAGTATATTATATATACTGTTGGAGTGACAAAAAAAGTAATAAAAAGAATTTAGGGGTCTGTAGAAGAAAAATAAAACAAAATAACGCAAGGGAAGACATTACCTTTTAATCGGGTAACTCTCTTTGATTTGAGCTCAAAGACTTCCTTGAAAAGGATTCTTCCCAAAGTGAGGCTTCAATGATGAATAGAGGGATGTGGAGAGATGAAATGGGCAGGGTTTGGCCGAGCCAAAGGCTTGATAGGTGTGGGTAAGGTGGTAGAGGTGGGGGCCTTTTATAAGAGGAGAGGAGGGGTACTCTTGGAAAGTTACAAATTGTTACTTTATTTTCAAATGAGTTTCATATTTTAAAGGTCCCAAATTGATTTATTTCGAGGATAAGGTGGTAAGGGTTCAAAATATAATCATCAAATAGGTCTTTGAAAAGTGTATGTTATATTTTTGACATTATCTTTTCATTTTATTTAAATTTTTTATTAATTAGGTAATCGTTGCATCATCATGATATCATAAATAATTTAATTTATTTAATGTATAAAATTTATAAAACAAATATCATGATGTAGAAAAAAAAATTAGTTTTCTAATTAATATTTATAGTAAAATATATGACTTGTATAACCCCATTTAAAAATTGTTTTAGTGAAACATCTCATGTTTGTGACATTTTTATTTTAACTTTAAATAAAAAGTCATTTATGTCATTTTCCAACCAAAGTGGCACCATGGGGTCCCCAAGTTGACACATGGATTGTATTGGTCGGACATGACACATCCAATGAGGGTAGGAAATGTGTATAGGTCATTTCGTATTATTAAAACATTATTTTTACCTTTAATTACACTAATTACACTAATTAACTCTAATCGTGATTAAAAACTTAAAAGTTACTATTCACCAAAAAATTATTTTAGTCCCATTGAAACAAATTTTACATAAAAATGACAACCATGTATGTCATATTTTTGAAAATCAAATCATAGAAGTGGTAAAGTTTCATTTAAACAATTTTTTTTTTAAAACTACCACTTAGTGGTTTCACTATTAATCAAAAATTGAAGTTTTTCAGAAAATACCAAAAATTAACCCTAAGCTATATTTGATATTCTGAATTCAAAAATGATGTCTATTTTAAAAAATTCCAAACATATAATTTAAATTAATTAATTTAATAATTAATTCCCGCTATCAGAGCAAATAGCGTGTTTTTATGAAACAATAAGTATCAAAATATTGACAATAGTTTAAGTCCAATTTCGAGATGAAATTAATTCCAACGACCACTATTGGATTAAATGGTAAAAATTTATTCTAATTTCACTTTAAAACCAATTCAAAAAATAATATAATCATATAAAAAAATTAGATTAAAAAGAGGCTTTGAATTAAAATACAACATTTTTCACTGTTCATTAAAAAATGATCTTTATCAGAAAAATACCAAAAATTTACACAAAGTAAATTTTGATGTCCCGATTATAAAAAAGAATTTTATTTTTTCAAATATAACAGATAAAATTGTAAAAAATTGGATTTAAAAGAGGTTCGTCATCAAAAGGTGGTTAATCGACCTTTTAAATAATATTAGAATTTTTACACTTAAAATTGGATTCATTCGCATTTTTAATCCTCTAACATTTATTGTAAAAAGTAAAAAATATTTGACAAACATATATAATCATTTTTTAGTTAGTTATATTCATTCCTACCATTATAATGGCTAGGCGTTAACTACAATTTAAAATAATATTATTTTATTATTAGATTGCAACGTAAGATTCTCTGGAAACTCGTTGTTGTGTATATGGGTACGCCATCGAGCATAGCATCCCCTTTAAAGTTATATTAATATTTTGTGCACAAATATGGATAAATGTGAAAATGTCATATTCTTTATTTACCTAGTGTGTTACATGCTTCCCCCTTTTGGGAATTGCGTCCTCGCAATTTTAAAATTGGGCTTGGAAACTTCATTGAAAATCCCATATCGGAACAAGAGTCAGTAAAACAATCAAAAATAAAGAAATAGAAGTACAATGGTCACTCGATTTAACCCATACTAGAATTCCATGTAGGAAAAAATGGATATGGAGCAATAAAAAAAGGGTCATGTTCTAAGGGAGAGTGATAGTAAACATGTCTAGGAGAAAGTTAACCATAAGAAAATCACAAACTTGTGATGGGTTAAACTGTATTCGATTCCCCACTAGGAAAAGGTAACAGGAAACATTTTTGTTTTAAGTTACTCTTCATTGAGGAATTTAGTTTTCAGATTAACTAAATCATAATGAAACATACTTACTTGTCACGTAGACTTTCAAATTTTACTAGATTCCTTAATCAGACTCATATTTTCTCTAAAAGACGACTATTTAGGAAAACATGTTCGCATTAAGAGTACTATAATCAACTTCTTGAGAATCACCTAATCCAGAAAATAGAACTATATATTTCCCATGTCTTTATTCAAAATCCAAAACCAAAATTTTTAGTATGAGATCAAATAATCCACAAAAGTATAATCTATTATAAAAAGAAAATCTATTCTTAATCTCCAAATTTTTTCCCAAAAAACCCAAAGTTCAACGAAGACCATTAGATAAAAAATTCTCTATAAAATTCATCAAAGTAAACCAAACTATGATTGAAACCCAACTATTTGAAGGAATTAATCACATAGTCTTCCAAGGAACAAATTAACTTTTATCTCCGAATAACATCAGTTGCCCTTAAATTCTCATAATGAAAAGTAATTAACCTAATCACATATCCTCGATGATAGGTTAATCATTTCTATAGATAACCCAAAAAAAACATACTCTTGATTCCTAAAATCATCTAATTGAGAAGAATTAGTCAAACTAACCAGGGACTTCACGTAGTCCAGTGGTAGGCGATAAATATCTGTCACACTTTGGTTGTGGGTTCGATTCCAACAGCTTTGTCCGACATGACGGGTTATCACACGGTCTGCATGTTGTCCTTTTTCCAAAACTATATATTTCTTAAAAAATTCCCCAAAACGAGATAAAATCTTCAAAAATAATCATAACATATTTTAACCTCATGTTTATCTCTTTCATTTTCCATCATAACATATAATTATCCATAATTACCTCAAAAGTAAGGATTATATAAACTCTAATGGTTACCTTTATAATTATTACCTGAACTTCCACATCGATTGGTCATCTCGTATATGATGGATTACAGAACATACCATGGTTCAAGTGGTTTATCATGACTCCTTGATAGTTGGTTTAGAACAACCACGAGTTTCCTCATTGAATCCCCCATTTTATCTAGTATCTTAATCAGAGAACCACCACAGTTTCCTCCAAACCTGTTGTCTCTTTGGTGCATGCTAGATCCATCCATTCTCTAAAAACAGAAATTTCAGTGTGAGTATATAAACAAAACCATCTTGTACTAATGAGGAAGGTAAACACTAAGATATATTTACTCATTCACTTTATCTAAAACTAGGACTCTTTCTGAAATCCTAACCATTATCTTAATGTCACTTATTCTTAGAGAATACCCTAACCTCTAAAGTTATCTAAACCAACCTCTGATACCAACTCTAAGGCCATGAACTTAAACCTTACTTAATATTGAATTAAATTAATAATTCACATTGAGGATCTTTTAAGGATTATAGTTTTAGATAATTAGATCATAAATCATGAATTACATTCCACATTTAAACAAAGTGGTTACATAAAAGATAGTATTCATTTTTCCCATCAACGGAAACATATTTAAAATAAAAAATGTATTCCTTCTTGACACTTCCTTGACACTATCATCCTATCATGCACCTTTCCCTTGACCTGTGAAAAACATTTCAAAAACATGGGATGAGCATAAAAAGCTCAGTAAGGGATATAAAAGTAGGAAAAGAAAACATTAGTCCATGTTTGAAAACATAATTTACTCATAAAAAATAAGCATTTTAACATACCTCATCAAATCATGAATAAATCATAGAAACCATAATACATAATTGTAACATGAGGGATTCATAACATTCTTATGTAGGGAGTAACCCTCTTGGTTACGTTTGGAATACCCATCAGAGTATATTACCTAAATCTCTTTGGAGAAACCTCAACGTTTAACCCCTTTGCATTACCCAATGTATTAGAGAGCTATACCGGGCTCACCCGCCCTTAGTTTATCACGGAACCACCCATCTTCATAATAATTCCCAAGAACCATAACATAATCGTATCACATAAAACATGCATAAAGGAAACATAAAATATCCACATTTCAATCACAAGATATCAATACAACACACTGATATAATAAAAACATTATGAAAACCATATTCAAAACCAAAATAAAAGAAAAGTAAAACAGGGTATTTATTTTTCATTTTCAAAAAAGTATGGCTTGTATAGGAATCCAAAACTCAAATAATGGTCACGACAGCGGAGAAGTCGTTGTCACCGCATACGTACGACAAAAACATTCCATTTTGTCGTTTAGTAAAACCCTTCTTATAAAAAATATTCCTTTTGGATAAACGTAAAATTCATAGAGGTTTATACACTGTATAAAATAAGGTTGTGTATAAAACAAAATATTCCTCAATGAAAGGAGATTGAGATGAAGTCCCATACAAAGACGATATCCTTGGATTAAGGATAAATCAATTACATAATTATGTGTGACAAATGAATACACTAAATATAAGTGGATATTAAGTGTAAAAAATCAGAGGACATTCACACATATTCATACAACGACATATTCAAGGATTACATGTTTATCCCAAAGAATCAAAATTGGGTTAAGAAGTTCCCTTGCAAAAATTCGACATCCTGACGGCGTCACATCAAAATTCAGAAAAAGAGTTGATGAGAGATAAAAAGGGTATCTCATCACTTGAACATAAAATTTACATTAATAAGGATATATAACAACATATCCCAACATAATAGTAGGTGAATTAAAATACATAACAAAAGAAGTCTTTTAAAAAGAGGAGGGTGAAAGGTTCCCTTACCGACTTGGGTAACTTTCGAAACGTACACCCCATTGAAGAAGGGTCGTACAATGAATATGTAAATACCCATAAATGATATTATATTACACAAATAGTATAATAACGGGACATACATACACCAATCAACGGAAATGGTGGCAAATGTAGCATAAATCTCACGGGACAAAATGTGAGATGAAAAATCCCTTACGGAAACTCGGCAGCCTAACGACGCCACTTAAAACTTCCAAAAATGGATTGATGAGATCAAATAGGGTATCCCATCATATTAAAATAAAATGTAAAGCAAGAGTAATATAAAATAACATCCCCCAACATAAAAAATAGGAACTTAAAAGAAATTACATAAAGTATAGTACTTAAAAAGAAAAAGAGATGTTAGATCTCTTACGAAAATTCAGCAGCCTAACGACGCCACTCAAAACGTCCAAAATGGAATGATGAGAAAAAATAGGTTCTCTAATCATATGAACATAAAAAGTAAAGTTGGAGTAATATAAAATAACATCCTAATCATAAGAAATATGAGCTTAAAAGGAATGACATAAAAGAGTGTACTTAAAAAGAACGAGAGGAGTAGGATCTCTTACCTCGTGTCTGACAGGACTCGATCGTTCTTTAATCTCCTGAATAACAAAATTTGGTCAATTTATAATTTCTTAAGTACCTACATTAAATATTATTATTCATTTAATATCACATATTATAATGTTATAATAATTGGTTAATAAAGTGAGTTCATATCAGACGTTTTTGTTGATATTCGGTACATGAGTAAAAATCAAACTTATTGGAAAAGAATTTTCCATGTAGTTATAGGTACATCATATCCAGAATAGTATTGTTGTTTTAAATATCATATATATCTAGTCTATATTCATTTTATAATATTACATATCATTTTGAGATAAAAAATTAAAAGCACCGTTCATGGAGACGGTAGGCCGTACGTACGCATGAACGCTACTTTTATTTTTCGTCATATTAATGGAATTAAAACAAAATGAGAGAGATATATATTATAATTCCAAAATGATATCCATAATTTAGATGTAATATATTAAATATATATCCATTATATATATGTACTTATAATAGTACATAACATTTGGAGATATGAAATAAAATGTAACGTTCATGGAGACGGTAAGCCGTACGTACGCATGAACGCTGCTTTCATTTTTTTGTATTCAATGGAATTAAATAATAATGATATAAAGGTATATTATAATTCCAGTAGGATATCATATGTAATATCATTAATTCCATCCTTTATACATCCCACATATGGAATTAACGAATCAAATCACTTTGAGGGGGCGGTAGTCCGCACTTCCTAAAATGAAGATATCGCATTTACCCATAATGGAAACCATAAATGTATGCCAGAAATGAAAAATACTGAATCTTAAGGAAAACATAAAAATATTATATATCATATATAAATATAGTGACATCTTAATGGCCACCTTTTAAGGTGTTAAAATAATATTGAACAATCATCGTTTCGTGAGGTGATAATCAATCATCCACAGAAACAGTATGTTCTTTAACCATTAGACAGAGGTGTGTGAAAGTGTAGCTCGAATCCTTCTTATAACAACATCCTAGTATATTTAAGATACTGGTTTTGTTACAAAAATGTAATAAAAATATTATAGTGGTTTGGAGAAGAAAAATAAAACAAAATAACACAAGGGAAGACATTACCTTTAAATCAGGTAACTCTCTTTGATTTGAGCTCAAAGGATTCTTTGGAAAGGATTATTCCCAATGTGAGGAATCAATGATGAATATAGGGATGTGGAGAGATGAAATGGGTAGGGTTTTTCCATGCCAAAGGCTTGAGAGGTGTGGGTAAGGTGGTAGAGGTGGGGGCCTTTTATAAGAGGATAGGAGGGGAACTCTTGGAAAGTTACAAAATGTTACTTTATTTTCAAATGAGTTTCGGATTTTAAAGGTCCCAAATTGATTTATTTCGAGGATAAGGTGGTAAGGGTTAGAAATATACTCATCCAATAGGTCTTTGACAAGTGTATGTTATATTTTTAACATTATCTTTTCATTTTATTTAAATCCTTTATTAATGAGGTAATCACTGCATCATCATGATGTCATAAATAATTTAATTTATTTAATGTCTAAAAATTAAATAAAAATAGCATGAAGTAGGAAATATTGTTAACTTTCTAATGAATATTTATAGTCAAATATATGACTTGTATAACCTCATTTAAAAATTGTTTTAGTGAAACATCTCATGTTTGTGACATTTTTATTTCAACTTTAAATAAAAAGTTATTTATGTCATTCTCCATCCAAAGTGGCTCCATGGGGTACCCAAGTTGACCCATGGATTTTCATGGTCGTCCATGACACATAAAATGAGGTTATAACATGTGTCTAGGTCCTTTCATATTATTAAAACATTATTTTTACCTTAAATTACACTAATTACCTCTAATCGCGATTAAAAACGTAAAAGTTACTATTCATCAAAAAATTATTTTAATCTCATTGAACCACATTTTACATCCTAATGAAAACCATGTATGTCGGATTTCTGAACTTCAAATCACAGAAGTGGTAAAGTTTCATTTAAATGAAAAATCTGTTTTTAAACTACCACTTAGTGGTTTCACTATTCATAAAAAAATTGAAGTTTTTCAGAAAAATACCAAAAATTCACAGTAAGCTATATTTGATTTTCCAAATTCCAAAATGATTTCTATTTTAAAAAATTCAAAACATATAAGTTACATTAATTAATTTAATAATTAATTCCCACTGTCAGAGCAAATAGCGTGTTTTTATGAAACAATAATTATCAAAAGATTGACACTAGTTTAAGTCAAATTTCAAGATGAAATTAATTCCAACGACCACTATTGAATTAAACGGTAAAAATATATTCTAATTTAACATTAAAACCAATTCAAAAGATAATATAATCATATAAATAAATTAGATTAAAAAGGGGTTTTGAATTGAAATACATCATTTTCACTATTCATTAAAAAATGAACTTTATCAGAAAAATACCAAAAATTTACACAAAGTAAATTTTGATGTCCCTATTATAAAGAAGAATTTTATTTTGTCAAATATAACATATAAAATTGTCAAAAAGTGAATTTAAAAGAGGTTCATCATCAAAAGGCGGTTAATCGACCTTTTAATGAATATTAGAATGTTTACCCTTAAAATTGGATTCATTCGCATTTTTAATCCTCTAACATTTATTGTAAAAAGTAAAAAATATATTACAAACATATATAATCATTTTTTAGTTAGTTCTATTCATTCCCGCCATTACAACGGCTAGGTGTTAACTACAATTTAGAATAATATTATTATTTTATTAGAGTGCAACGTAAGATTCTCAAGAAACTCGTTGTTGCGTATTGGGTACGCCATCGAGCATAACATCCCCGTTAAAGTTATATTAATATTTTATGCAAAAATATGGATAAATGTGAAAATATCATATTCTTTATTTACCTGGGGTGTTACAGTTCCATCATAACATTTTAATATTCTCATTTTGTTTCTTCAACCATGTGGTTTCTCCACAAAAACATTACCTGGTGGATTACCTTATTCCATAATACTTGTTCTCTTTGATCAAAAATATGAAAGGGTTTCTCTTCATAAGAAAGGTTTTATTCCAACTGAACTACTTCTCGGCTAAAAACCTGAGATGAATATAGACCATACCTTCTCAACATAAAAACATAAAAAACATTGTGTGCTTGAGATAATCTCAGAGGAAATGTTACTCAATAGGTGACCAATCCAACTTTCTTCATGATTTCATAAGGTACAATGAATCGTGGACTCAGTTTACGTTCTTACGAAAACACATAACACTTGTCCATGGAAAGATTATAAAAAACATGATCACCTAACTCAAAAGAATTTTTTTTTACACCTGTATATACATAACTTTTATTCCTAGTCTGAAATATCCTCATATGTTTTAGGATGATATTCACTTTCTAATCCACTTCCTCTACTAATTGTGGTCCCATCAACTTCTTTTCCCTAACATCATCCCAAAAAGATAGAGTTCGACCCTTCTTCCCATACTATTCTTTAAAAGGTGAAATCTATATACGGTATTGAAAAATATTATTATATGAAAATAGAACTAATGAACGATATTGATCTGAAGTTCCCTATTAGTCCATTGAAAAATATCAAACCATATACTTCAATGAATGAATTGTTCTCTCGGATTTTCCATCATATTGAGGGTGAAAAGTTGTGCTAAAATTTAATCTTATGCCCAATGACATCTGAAGACCTTTCAAAATTTTATAAGTGAACCTGGGATAATGATCTGATACAATTAAAAGAGTAACTCCATGTAACTTAGTATCTTGTTTAATGTATAGTCCAGAATTATTATCCAAATACATAGTATCACAAATTAGAAAGAAAAATGAAGATCTAGTCATCCGATCAACAATTTCACATATCACATTATTACCATGAGAACTACATGGTAGTATAACCATGATTTCCATGGTTATGTTTCCTCATTTCCACTCTGGAACTCGCAATGTCTTAATATTCACCTTTTGTAGTTTTGGCTCTTCTTTAACCTATTGAAATGTCAAATATTTCACAATAAAATAAGAAATATCTCATTTTATTCCATCCCACAAGTAATAATTCTAATGGTCTCAATATATATAAGTATATCTATGATGAACTGAAAATGGATAAATATGAGTTTCACAAAAAAATCATACTTCATGTAAGAATCACAAGGAAAACATAATCTCATTCCAAATATTAAGAGACGATATTATCAATGATTAATTCTGTAAAAAAACAATCTTAACCCATTCTACCTTTTTTTGTATCACATGGTCTTCCTTATAAGCTTTATTAATGGTTTCTCATAGAGATGAATACACTACAACCTAAAAAAATAGAGTACTTTTCGACACCAACAATTTTCCACCCAAAATTCATCAAATAATTAATAAAATTGTCTTGTTCCAACTATAAAATGGTTTAAGAAGCATGGAGTTTTTAACATAATAAATCTACTACTTTGATTCAATTTCTAGGATGGTAATTGATCTTACAATCTTAATCCTTTATCAACTCAATCTATATTCTCTTACTCACGTTTAATTTCTTCTGAGTGAATATATACTTCAGCATTTTATGGTCAATAAATATTTCACATTTGAATCCTTATAAATGATACCCCATATTTTCAAAGCAAAAAAACAATACCTTCTAATTACAAATCTTGTGTTGGTTAATTTATGTAATGAGGTCTTACTTGTCATGAGGCATAAGAAATTACCTGATCATTCTGCATCTGAAAACAACAATGTCCCTTTAATGAGTCATCATTATAGATGAGAAACTCACCCATTTAAGATAGTATGGCCAAAACTAGTGTACTCACTAATCACTTCCTTACTTCCTAAAAAATCACATCCTTCTGTCCAACAAAATTAATAACATTATGTTTTAACATATTAAGTGGGATAGATATCCAGGAAATTTTTTTAACAACCCATCCATAATAACATGCTAATCCAAGAAAACTATGAATCGCGGTAACATTTTATGGACTTTTCCATTCATCACCAACATTTTTTTTGGTAGGATCAATTGTTATTCCATCCTTATTTACAATGTTTCCACGAAAATAAATCTTCCACCACCCGAAATCTCATTTTCTAAACATTCTATATAACTTTTTTTATTGAGAGTTTCTAATAAAATCCTTAAATTTTATTCATAATCCTCATAATATTTTGAAAATACTAAAATATCATCAATAAATACAACAAAAAACATATCCATGTATTACTGAAATACTATTCTCATTAGATCCATGAATACAGTAGGGGAATTTTACAAACCAAATGGAATACACATATCTAGTATGAAATTCTGTTTTTAGGATGTCATCCACATTCACCTTCAACTGATGGTATCCAGATCTCAATTGAATCCTTGAAAAATACTCAAATCCTTGGATATGATCAATAAATTCATCATTATGAGGCAAAGGATACTTATATTTTAACAGAAATATTATTCATAGCTCTATAATCAATAAAAATTCTCATGGAGCCATCTTTATTTTTAATGAACAACGCAAGATAACCCCATGCTGATGTTATAGTACAAATGAATACTTTATTAATAATATCATGTAATAGATTTTTAAATTCAAGAAGTTCCTTTTGAGACATTAGATAAAGGGGGTTTAAAAGTTGGATTTGAATCGGTAACTAAGTAAATGGTGAATGCATCTTCCTAATCTGGTATCACACTAGGTAACTCATTTGGAATAATATCTGGGTATTCATTTAACACTAGAATATCATTAATCTAAATAGTTCCCTTGATTTAAACAATATGGGAAAGATAACTTTAATTTTGATCTTTTAATATTTTGACATATTCCTTATATGTTATCAATTGTATGGGTTCATTATTGTATAAAAACTAAAACTCATTCTAAAAAACACCTTCTTTGTCTCTATAATCAATTTTATCCTGATAAAAAATAAATCCAATCCATACGCAGAATAACATCAAACTCTACTAAGGGTAAAAAAATATGGTTTTTATGTAATTTATTTGTATATACAATAATAGGATGATTTTTAAAATTTCTTTTTGTTGTAATATCTCTGCCCAGTGCATTAAACATAAGTTGTAGTCTCATTTTCTGAGGTGAAATTTATAGTTTAATATAATATTTGGTCAAAAATAGAAGAATGTGTAGGCCTCATATCAAACAATAATTTAAAAAAATCTGATTAAACAAAAAAACTACCTTATACCACTTTATTCGATAGCCGGACATCTGCTGATGTAGTCGCAAATGATATCACTACACCTTTCTTCTTATAGTATTTCTACATTCAGTCATTCAGATATTTATTTGGGAATGAATTTTCATAATGACCCATATCTCCACATTTGAAACACTTTTCAGATTACATGTCAGAATTTATCTTTAGAACAATTTCATTACTTTTCAAAAACTAAAACCAAAACTTTATTACCATAAAATCTTATATATTGATTCATATCTATTAGTTTCCATCTGGATATCTACATAATATTTTTTTCAAAGTATATGTGATAAAAAAACTCTATTTGTACCATCTCAGCACATTAGAAAAGTGTATAATAACTTTGGAACTCTAGAGTGTCTAATTCCCATCGATATCTTGAAATCAATACTGAGAAAAACAATTGATTTTTCTAACAACAACCTGAATATGATATCGATCATACCTTGCTAGTTGGGTGAATTTTTCATCATACAATACCATAGAATATTTCTTCTTTTTCTTCAATTCATGTAATTTCTTCTCTATCCTAAGTTGAACTACCATTGGAAAATATTTTTCATGGAAAATAATTATAAGTTCATCCAACTATAAGGCTCAATATCCTCTCTATCCCAGATATTCTTGACTACTAACAACCACTGATCAAATTCACCTTAAAAATGATAAACAGAAAGATTAACCTTTTGATTATCTAAAAATCCCATAACATTGAATATCTTTTCAATGGATTTAATCCATCTTTTAGCCACTACTTGGTCAGAAGATCCACTAAAAAGGTAGGTGTTTCCTCATAAAATGTTCCACTATCATCATGTTCTTTTGTGGTATGTCTGGTTATTCTATTTTATGGTTGAGGATGCCATATATTGCAAGTGTCAGGTGATCCATTACTGTCACAAACTACCCGATTAAATTTCTTACCATTTCTATATGTGAAGTCGGTAATATATCATCCTCTCATATCATTCCAACATTATCATCCCAATTAATTATGTGGACAACCATTTTAAATAGACATATATTAGACGACGAAACAAGGTAATATTTAAACTATATATCATTTAAACATTAACATAAAGTAAAAATTCATTTATTGCATTCTATTAACATCAACAAAACACCAAAAGTTATCTAAAATGTTCATTAATACCAAATATAAGGACATGACCATGAACTTTACATAATCTAGTTAATGCAACTAGATTTAACAACTTTACATTCCCAATGATATTATAAGTTTAAATTTTTATAATATTATTAAATAACTTATACATTTCAACCCACAAGAATAAAAAGTTGGTACCACTAAAATGGTATCAATATCTTTTATAACATAAATTTTTTAAAACAAAACAATAATATTATTTATTTGAAAAATCTTCATAACATTTAAATTGAATTAATTATTTCTATAACACATCCTAATAGCCTATGAAAAACTTGTTAAAAGTTGGGATGATCATAAAAAGCTCATTAAGGGATATAAAAAAAAGAAATAAATTATTATTCCATGAAAACCAATAAACATCTGAAATTATTTTCCCAAAGACATACTTCTCACCCATATATACTTTTTGAAACATGATATTTACATATATCATATAGAGCCTAAATAAAATTATAAACGCCTCTTGGGGTATTAATTAAATATATTTTAACCCTCATGACCACTGTATGATTTCTAACCCCCACAAATACCATAAAATTTAACCCTCACAACTACCTTATGGTGTAACCATCACAGTTACACTTAGAGTAATCATCAGGTAGGCGCTTCACAAGATTTCCATGGTTAGTTCAAAACGGGTTATCTTTTTTAATGGATGAAAAAACCTAAAAGTGGAATGAAATGGTATTAATATATTTCAATAATGTTTAATTTTTTTAAATATTATTTTGGGAATATGTTATGAGGATAAATCCTTACTGATATCTGTTTCGATGATTTTTGTGGTTATTAGAAAATCATAAACTATTCTAGTTATATAAATTAATTATATATATATATAACTTAATTAAATAATATAAAAGTGGTTATACTTGTTTCTTCTGAAAATGGGGATGACCTTTTTTGTTTAAGGTTTAAACCTTCCAATCGGTTTCTAACAGGTTTATTCGCAGAACAAGAAACATCCAATGATTCTATATCCATTTGGACATACTTACCAAAGGTAGGTTCTCATTAGTTATGGACCGATGAGTCTTAAGAATATGCATTGGTTGAGAGGAAGGGAGTTCAGGCTTATCACACCTTTTTGGGGGGAATTATTACCTACTCCAGGACTCTCTTATATATTTAAGTTATGTTCACAAATCTTTATTAATTCACCAAGTATGAAAATGATTTTTCCTTTAGATTTAGAAATCAATGATTTATATGTATGGGATTTATAGAATCTTGTATATGTATTTAAGTTTCTTCATCAATAGAGAATCATCCGTATATATTAGAGATGCTTGTTCAATGGTATCCTTAAATATATTATATAGAAATTTCTTGGTCATTATAATGACCATACTGGTTTTAATGTGTCACGACCCGTCCTCGGGGCCCGTACCGTGACTACCCCAAGCCCGCCTTGCAAAGGCCAGGGGCTGCCGACTAGCACCAAAGGTGAAAATCCTGATAATAGGGAAGGCATTGCCTTTATAAAAGTAAAAAAAACACCACAGAGTACAAGCAGAAGTAAAACACTAAGTACAAAGAGAATTTCTGAAAGGTAAATGGGCCAGAATACAAACCCAAATGAATGTACAACTACAACTGAACAAAGTACAACTGAAAGGTCAACAGATAGAAGAACGGAAGCGACTCCTGGGTCGTCCACCTCAGATCCTAACTGATGGGTAGGTACAGATGGCGCAGCTCCTGGATCATCCACCACGGATCCTACCTGAAGGGTAGGTATAGATAACCTCCATAACGCTCTCGCCCGTCAACCTCCACCGTGTGTCGTCTCATCGCGAAGTCCACCTCCGAATACTGACATGTCGTGTGGTCCACCTCCGGGTACTATCTAGTCCTCAAACACTCGGCCTCCGTCAGCACTGCTCATCGTCTGCAACCAACACAACGAGGTGCGGGCAAAGCCCGTGCAGGGGTGAGTATAACAATACTCAGTAGGGACCCCGAGACCCTCAAGGTCTCACTAAAACCAACAAGGATAACCACAAAGAGGATCTCAATAGATAAAATCTACTTAGGTATACGCCCATACATATACCTAAGTTATCAAGTAACCCATCTCAATCTTGAGAAAACACAGAGATTATGAAATCAATGGATAACCACTTCCCAGGTATATGCCCATACATATACCTAATTTATCAAGTGACCCATCTCAATCATGAGGAAACACAAAGGTAATAGACTCATCTCAAACCAGGATTTTTATTATCGAAACTGTAACTGCTGAAGAGCTCCGTCTCTGGAGTGTACAGTGGTCCTGTCACGACTCCGAGGTACTGCTCACTGACCTAAGACTGCTAAGGTACTCCTCCTGTCGAGTACTGTGGGCCTGCTGCTACAACCAAGCGCTTACCACCATGGGTATTCCTATACAACCAAGCGCTCCCCCTCATAGCCTCAAGAGGTACTCCTTCTGTCGAGTACTGCGGGTTTGCCGCTACAACCAAGCGCTCCCCCGCCTTGGGTCTGCCGCTACAACCAAGTCCTCCACCTCATAGCCTCCAGAGATACTCCTTTTGTTGAGTACCGCGGGTCTTCCGCTACAACCAAGCGCTCCTCCACCATGGGTCTGCCGCTACAACCAAGCGCTCCCTACTGGGCTATCCGAAACACACCGAGTCGATCGGTTAATCACTCGTCAGGTCTCAGCCGGCTACATGGTCTCCGTACTCCGCACGCTCGTCTCCAGGAGGATCTGCTCCACGAGCTGCTGGTTGATACTACAAGTATCACAAGGTTCCATGAATAAGTATCTCAAAATACCGCCTCTTCATAGGGGTCTCAACGCAACAGACGGCGCATCAATCGGACGCCCGATCTGTGTGATATTAGCCTTTTCGTCCCAGGGGCCCGGTTGGTTTCGTGAGCGAACCAACCTGGCCATATCTCAACTATACCCCGAAATCTCATTGGGTATACTCATAGGGACCATTTATCAACATGATCACCAACGTCGCTGACGGTTCATCAAACGGACGTCCGATCTGAAAGATATCAGCTTTTCCGTTCCAGGGGCCTAGTTGGATTTTCGAGTACAATCCAACTCTCCCAAACTCCAACTGCATCCAAACCTCGGGAAAATTATTCAAATGTTCCTTCCCATCAAAAGTAAAATCAACGAGACATACGGTGCGTCAATCGGACGCCCGGTCTGTGAGTTATTGGCTTTTTCGTTCAAGGGGCCTGGTTGGTTTCGTGAGCGAACCGACCCGACCGCACTCTGACTGCATCCAAACCTCGAGTGGAGTAAGCCAAAAGATCTGTCTCACATAGAGGAATCCATAAAGGTCGATGGTACAACAATCGGACGTCCAGAGCTCAAGATATAAGCGTTTGCGCTCCGAGCGCCCGGTTGGTTTTGTGTACGAACCAACCCGGCCAAACCCAAAGTATTCCGAAACCTTGGGTGTAGTATACTGAAACGACCGTTTCGATCCAAGGATTGTATCACCGCTGACGGCACATCTATCGGAGGTCCGTAGCTCATTTTATGATCAAAAGACTGAAAACGTCCAGAAACGGGGGGTCTGGGCCCGGACCGACCCGGCCCAACCCCCCTAGGTCGGCCCGAATCTGGTCAACCCGACCCGACCTGGCCCGGCCCCACCTGGGCGTGACCCGGCTCGGCTTGGCCGAGCGGCCGAGCGAGGGGAATCCACGGGGGGCTTGCTGCCCTCGCGTGAAGAAACACCGCGGCCCCGGGTGGGGCCGCCTCGCCAGCGTACGCGGCGGCCGGGCCGCGTCCCTCCTCCCGGTTCCGCACGGCCACGGAACCGGCTCGCCGTCGCGGCTTCAGCCACGGTGGGTTTTGCCGGCGGGAGCTTCTGCGGGCCATCGGACGCGCTCCGGTGGTCGTTTTGCGTGCGGTCTTCTCCAGTGGTCCTCCCGGGACCCGATCTTCACTGCCAGGCCCTCGAATCGCCCTTGCGGCCCCGTTTGTCATCATCCACCGTTTCGTGCACCAAGAACGTAAAGGTGCGGGGGGTGCGGACTTGTTCGTTAGTCCGCACCCACCGCATTAGCGGTCTTAAATATATTCACCCAAAAATATTTAAACCACCTGGGATTTAATCACAAAGATTTAAAGAATCAAACCCCTACCTCAAAGTCGTCGTCAGACGCGAGTTCGTCGCGGAATTGACCGTCGCGGAAGAAAAGAATCGTCGCGTCGTGGAAGGACGTCGTTGTCGAGCGGTACTTATCGCCGCGCAGACAAACTCCGAGGATCAAGAAGATACAGATTTAATTATAACAATTAAATCCATGTTGATGTTATAATCCACAAAGAATTAAAAAGGACCGCAATCTCCTACCTTGTCGTTGTCGATCGATGATTGTCGCGGGGTTGGATCGTCGCGGAAGAAAGTGTCGTGGAAGGAGAGTCACGAAAGAAGCATCGCTAACGTCGCGATACACGGCGTCACGTCGTTGATCTCCGAGGGTTTGGCGTTCTTCGTCGGAGGTCGGAGCGTTCTTCACGTTCTTCGTCGAAGAAGAACGCTTTCCTCCAAATTCTCTCCACGCCACAAGTCCAACTAAATAAAATAAGTTCAACCCTTATTTTATTATTGACCTAAGCTTTTGAAATTCAAAAGATAAGAAAGGAACAATCAATTCATTGATTTAATTGTAACGATTTAACTGCCCAATTTATGAGGCGTTTCTTAACCAGAAAAACACACGGTTGACTTACATTAAAGAGGGTTTTCGCGGGTGCGTTACTTAGCGGAAAAGAAATGGAAGGGCTCATGCGGGGCCCACCTCACAAATATCCTACCAAGAGGGTAGGATATTTTGGGTTCCACCCTATCCTCTTCAACTCAGCTTAAGCATCATTAAGCGGATTTAAGTAAAATAAAATAATGTTTGTCGGACCACATTATTTTATTTCCTTACTTAAAGCCCCAAAATTTAAAACCCACACCTGAGCAAACGCAACTCCGGAAGAGGCGTTTCTCAGAAAATACTGGCGCTGTGATTCCATCGGTTCCCTTAGAATTTGATTCCGAGCACCGGTTCAAAAGTTAGAAAAACCCGCTCGTTCATTCACTGATCGTACCCGAGCCTAAACTTCGGAAAAATGATTCCAGGCACACCGGGCCTCGGAATTAGGCACCGTGAGAAACTGCGTTCCTGTAAAATTCCAAAGAAAATTAAGAAAAAAATTTCCTTGAAATTTCCGGGTCTTTACATTTCTCCCACATTAGGGCTTTACGTCTTCGTAAATCTTTAACACCAACTAGGGTTACAAAAGCGGTACAGAGCACGAATCTGAGCCTTCCTCTCCCATTTTCTCACCTAGAGGTTCCCGTACTTCCAAAAAAAGTGAACCTGAGGAATCGACCACCCTCGTAGGACCACCCATGTCGATCCTCGATCCCCACTGGAACCTCCATGAAAGTCACCCCATCGCCATCGTCTAGCTCCCCATGGTCGATGATATGCGAAGGGTCGATCACGTATCTCCTCTACTGAGATACGTGAAAATCGTCGTGCACCAAGTGCAACTGAGGTGGATGGGTCAAGCAGTAAACCACCCCGCCTACCCAGCTGAGGACCTAAGAAGGTCTACTTAACCTCGTAGATAACTTTCCCCCTTGGCCACATCTCCATAAACCTCGTCGAGGTGAGACCCATATAAGGACGTGATCATCATCCTTGAACTCTAGAGTTCTCCAATTCCTGTTAGAACTGAAACTCGAAATGACTGCTGCCGCGAGGGTAAGGTTGACCGAATCAAGAGTGATCGGTCGCACCCTCTTGTGCATGAGTTATCCTATGTTACCTGGGGTTTCCTTTTTTCCGACCAAGGAAAACCCATCCCGACGTCGTAGTTAAACCACAACCTTTTTGCCTAATACCGTCAATTTGTGTATGAACTGTGATTGCCCAGTCCATACTAAAACCAACGTCGTAAGGCCTCAACGCTGCCACCAAGAGATTCCAACTGAATCTCTCGCCTCGAGGGTCTGACCACACAGTCCGCGTAAGTGTGATTATCGAGTCTTCTACCAAGGTATCTCCAGACGTGAGGGTCAACTCTACGGCTTACCGGAAACTCTAGGTCTGGGACAAGATTTGTGAAGGCGATGAATGATTCATATTGACGTCTGTTACTACAGCAGCTAGTAGTGGACACAGACCGTCCCTTGAATCATTTTTTGAGCCATTGGGTCACACTCCTTGACCACATTCAGCCGCACTCTTCCTCCGACCTCCAGCTCCCTGATCCTGGCGGGGATAACTAAGGCGGGTGGTTGTAGCATGTTAAGATGTACACCACCTCATGCTGCTCTCCTAGCTCTGCCTCCACGTCTACTGCTTCACAGACTCATCTATCCTTTAATCTTCCTCTTATGAAACTTTTAACATGCCCGAGTCTCCAAGACTGGTGCCAGTTTACTGTTTCTTACTGCACTTTGCAGTCTTCATCCGCTCCTGGATGATCTGCACCTTCTTTTCCTACGTTCTGAAAGAGATGCAAAAATTTATCCTTTTCCGAAAAGAGAAACTCGGTCTCATCCCCTAGATGAACCACACCCATTGCCTAATACAGTCAATCCTGACATGAATGATGTATTCATTCCATGGATGACGTCGTAAGGCCTCGATGTAACTATCAAGAGATCCAACTGTCACTCTCGCCTCCAAGGGTTGAGTCCCGCTGTCGGCATTAGTGTGAGGTCACTGGGTCTCCTCCAGTAGAAATCTAGAAAGTGAGGGTCAAGTCAACAGTTTTAACCGGGACCTCTCAGTATCAACCAAATAAAAGGACAGGAAAGAAGACATCACAAAGATAAGTGTCTTTTTATTATTGCAGCTCATAGTACAAAGACACGAATACTATAGAAACATGGAACTAGAAGTACAAGGGAATTATCCACTAGTTTCTCTCTTGTCCACCTGCTCCCGGAGCTCTACTTCCTTGTCCACTGCTCAGCTGTTGCTCAAGCACCCGCCGCTGCTTCTACCTTGATGGCTCCTCCAAAGCCTGCGGATCAAATGTACGAGGAGTCAGACAGTCACGTGCCAAGTGACCCTTTCCACCGCATTCATAACACTTCCTGCTCCTCATACGGCTGGCTCTAGCCCTCTTGGACCTCTGCATCATATGTCTACTGCCCACAGATGACTCGGCTACTGATCGAAAAACACGCAGCAAAGGCAGCAACTCCTGAACATGCTTGGGGTGTAGTGCTACTGGAACAAACTCCACCCTGAAGAAGGTCTCGAAGTCTTCCCATGTGAAATCCATCCTATCGAAAAACTGGAACAAGTGGCTCCACCACCTGCCAACTTCTGCCTGAAGAAGGCTGGTAGCAAAGATCACCATGAAGTCTTCCAGCGTCCCCACTAGCTTGAAGACTCTCACCACAGCCTCCAGCCAATCCTCAGCTGCCTGCGGGTCCGTCTCTCCCCGGAACCTGTGTGGTCTCTGGTGCTGGAACTCGTGCAGCGCGGTCAAGTGGCATGCATCGCCTACTGCTGGGGCTAGTGGCATCGGTGGCCCAATGTATGGTAGTACCGATGGTGCCTCCGCTGGTGCCTCAACTGCAAGAGGACCCTATACCGAAGCCTCGTCGCTCAGCTAGCTGTCAGTACGCATGTCCCATTGGTCTCTAGCTGGTCGTCTGAGAAAAGTCATCCTGAAAGAAACAATGTGACACAGTCAAATGATTATACCTGGTGAGCTGACCTGGTTTGAGATGATATTTATATAAAACTTCTGGAAACACACATGCAATCAGTGTTTTCGTGCACAAAGTCGAAATTCAGTTGCCAGGGTCCTAGTGTATGGATACTTCGGCCGCCCGCACCAACACTAGACTCCCTGAACTGAAAACCACACTCGGTACTCTTAACACTATTGCTTCACAGAAAGAAAAATATCAGAGTTATTAGTTCTGCGGCAGAACTGACTCCTCTGATACCAATTTTTCACGACCCGTCCTCAGGGCCCATGTTGTGACTACCCCAAGCCCGCCTTCCATAGGCCAGGGGCTGGCGACTAGCACCAAAGGTGAAAATCCCGATAACAGGGAAGGCATTGCCTCTATAAAAGTAAACAAAACACCACAGAGTACAAGAAGATGTAAAACACTAAGTACAAAGAGAAGTGCTGAAAGGTAAATGGGCCAGAATACAAACCCAAATGAATGTACAACTACAACTGAACAAAGTACAATAGAAAGGTCAACAGCTAGAAGAACGGAAGCGGCTCCTGGGTCATCCTCCTCAGATCCTACCTGAATGGTATGTACAGATCGTGCAGCTCTTGGATCATCCACCATGGATCCTACCTAATGGTTAGGTACAGATAGCCTCCATAACGCTCTCGCCTGTCAACCTCCACCGTGTGTCGTCTCATCGTGAAGTCCACCTCCAGATACTGACACGCGTGTGGTCCACCTCCGGGTACCGTCCAGTCCTCGAACACTCGGCCTCCGTCAGCACTGCCCGTCGTCTGCAACCAACACAACGAGATGCGGGAAAACCCCGTGCAGGGGTGAGTATAACAATACTCAGTAGGGACCCCGAGACCCTCAAGGTCTCACTAAAACCAACAAGGATAACCACAAAGAGGATCTCAAAAGATAAGCTCTACTTAGTTATATGCCCATACATATACCTAAGTTATCAAGTAACCCATATCAATCCCGAGGAAACACAGAGATTATGAAATCAATGGATAACCACATCCCAGGTATATTCCCATACATATACCTAAGTTATCAAGTGACCCATCTCAATCATGAGGAAACACAAAGTTCATAAACTCAGCTCAAACCAGGATTTTTATTACCGAAACCGTAACTACTGAAGAGCTCCGTCTCTGGAGTGTACAGTGGTCCTGTCACGACTCCGAGGTACTGCTCACTGACCTAAGACTGCTGAGGTACTCCTCCTATCGAGTACTGTGGGCCTGCTGCTACAACCAAGCGCTTCCCACCATGGGTCTGCCGCTACAACTAAGCGCTCCCCCTCATAGCCTCAAAAGGTACTCCTTCTATCGAGTACCGCGGGTCTGCCGCTACAACCAAGCGCTCCTTCGCCGTGGGTCTGCCGCTACAACCAAGCTCTCCTCCTCATAGCCTCCAGAGGTACTCCTTCTGTTGAGTACCGCGGGTCTGACACTAAAACCAAGCGCTCCTCCATCATCGGTCTGCCGCTACAACCAAGCGCTACACACTGGGCTATCCGAAACACACCGAGTTGATCGGTCAAGCAGTCGTCTGGTCTCAGCCGGCTACACGGTCTCTGTAATCCGCACACTCATCTCCGGAAGGATCCGCTCCACGAGCTTCTGGTCGATACTACAATTATCACAATGTTCCACGAAGAAGTCTCTCAAAGGACCGCCTCGTCATAGGGGTCTCAACGCAACAGACGGTGCATCAATCAGACGCTCGGTCTATGTGATATTAGCCTTTTCGTCCCAAGGGCCCGGTTGGTTTCGTGAGCGAACCAACCCGGCCATATCTCAAATGTACCCCAAAATCTCATAGGGTATACTCATAGGGACCGTTTCTCAATGTGATCACCAATGCCGCTGACTGTTCGTCAAAAGGACGTCCGGTCTGAAAGATACCAGCTTTCCCGTTCCAGGGGCCCGGTTGGATTTTCGAGTACAATCCAACTCGCCCAAACTCCAACTACATCCAACACTCATGTGAAGTATACAAAAGTTCCATCCCATCAATAGGAAAATCAACGAGACAGACGGTGCGTCAATCTGACGCCCAGTCTGTGAGTTATTGGCTTTTCCATTCAAGGGGCCTGGTTGGTTTCGTGAGAGAACCAACCCGACCACACTTCGATGGAATCCAAACCTCGAGTGGAGTAAGCCAAAAGATTCTTCTCACATAGAGGAATCCATCAAGGTCGACAGCAAGTCAATCGGACGACCGAAGCTCAAGATATAAGCGTTTCCGCTCTGAGGGCCCGGTTGGTTTCATGTACGAACCAACCCGGCCGAACACAAAGTATTCCGAAAACTTGGGTGTAGTATACCGAAACGACCGTACCGATCCAGGGATCGCATCGCTGCTGACGGTACGTCGATCGGAGGTCCGTAGGTCCTGTTATGAGAAAAAGAACGAAAAGGTCCGGAAACGGGGGGTCTGGGCCAGGACCGACCCGGCCCAACCCCCCTGGGTCGGCCCTAACTAGGTCACCCCGACCCGGCCCGGCCCGGCTCGGCTCGGCCGGGCGGCCGAGCGTGGGGAAGCCGCGGGGGGCTTGCTACCCCTATGTGAAGAAACATCGCAGCCCCGGGTGGGGCCGACTCGCCAGCGGACGCGGCGGCTGGGCCGCGTCCCTCCTCCCTGTTCCGCGTAGCCGTGGAACCGGCTCACCGTCGTGGCTTCATCTGCAGATGGTTTTGCTGGCTGGAGCTTCCGCGGGCCACCGGACGTGCTCCGGTGGTCCGTTTTGCATGCGATCTTCACCAGTGGTCCTCCCGGGACCCGATCTTCACTGCCAGGCCCTCGAATCGCCCTTGCGGCCCCGTTTGTCATCGCCTGCCGTTTTTCACACCAAGAACGAAAAGGTGCGGTGGGTTCAGACTTGTTCGTTAGTCCGCACCCACCGCGTTAGCGGTCTTAATGATATTCACCCAACAATATTTAAACGAATGGGGATTTAATCACAAAGATTTAAAGAATCAAACGCCTACCTCAAAGTCATCGTCGGACAAGAGTTCGTCGCAGAATTGACCATTGCGGAAGAAAAGGATCGTCGCGTCGTGGAAGGGCGTCGCTGTCGCGCGGTACTCAGTGTCGCGCAGACAAACTCCGAGGATCAAGAACATACAGATTTAATTATAATAATTAAATCCATGTTGATGTTATAATCCTCAAAGAATTAAAAAGGACCGCAATCCCCAACCTTGTCGTTTTCGATTGAAGATTGTCGCTGGGTTGGATCGTCGCGGAAGGAGCATCGCGGAAGAAGCTTCGTCGACGTCGCGGTACACGGCGTCACGTCGTCGATCTCTGTGGGTTTGGTGTTATTCATCGGAGGTCGGACCGTTCTTCGCGTTCTTCATGTTCTTCGCGTTCTTCGCGTTCTTCGTCGAAGAAGAAAGCTTTCCTCCAAATTCTCTCCACGCCACAAGTCCAACTAAATAAAATAAGTTCAACCCTTATTTTATTATTGACCTAAGATTTTGAAATTAAAAATATAAGAAATGAACAATTAATTCGTTGATTTAATTGTAATGATTTAACTGCCCAATTAATGAGGCGTTTCTTTACCAGAAAAATGCACGGTTGACTTACATAAAAGAGGGTTTTCGTGGGTGCCTTACTTAGTGGAAAAGAAACGGCAGGGCTCGTGTGGGCCCCACCTCACAAATATCCAACCAAGAGGGTAGGATATTTTGGGTTATACCCTATCTGCTTCAACTCAGCTTAAGCATCTTTAAGCGGCTTTAAATAAAATAAAATAAAGTTTGTCGTACCACAATATTTTATTTCTTAACTTAAAGCCCCAAAATTTAAAAACCACACCCGAGAAAACGCAACTCCGGAAGAGGCGTTTCTAAGAAAATACCGGCGCTGCGATTCCATCGGTGCCATAAGAATTTGATTTCGAGCACTGGTTCAAATGTTAGAAAAACTCACTCGTTCATTCACTAAACGTACCCGAGCCTAAACTTCGGAAAAATGATTCCGGGCACACCGGGCCTCGGAATCAGGCGCCGTCAGAAACTGTGTTCTTGTAAAATTTCAAATAAAATTAAGAAAAAAATTTCCGTGAAATTTCCGGGTCTTTACACAATGACACTCAGTGGGGCACTTAAAGTTTATTTTCATTCAAAAAGACAACGATTATGTCAGATTTGGCATCTTACCCGTAGATGGGCTACCTACGTATCCTTGTTATGAAGGGATCAGAACCCACATAGCTCAATAATAAAGATATAGTTTAACATCATATGGGAAAAAATAGAATTAATGATATATGGGACCGTACCATATAAAGGCATCCTACGTACTCTACTTTTAAGGCAGAGATCAAATTCCACGTAGTTCGGGTAAAGAAATATGGGGTTTATGAATGGTTAATGGCCCAAAAAGAGATTTAATGATTATTTTTACACTCTAAGATCACGTTAGTCATGCTCGATGTGAGAAAAAAGAGGTATCAGTAAACTTGACTATTGTTCCATGAAAGATGCACTTATGAGAAATGATGTGGGGAACACGTATGTATGACGGCCCAAGTAGATAAATACCAGGACATATGAATGAAGCCTAGGAGAGGGGTCCATAAAGGTATGTGTACTTTATGGAGATTTGTAGTTTTAACCCTGGGATTACTCCTGAAACGGAATCCCAAATTAAGAGGGACTTATGATTGGGGTTTATTCCTGAGAAGGAAGCCCAAATCAAATGAAATTAACATTAAGGCTTACTCATGAGGAGGATGCCCAAATTAAGGAAACAATGGCTTGGGAATTCTCATGAGAAGGAGTCCCAGGTTAAGAGGAATTTTAACTTGGGTCTTACTCCTAATAAGGAGGCCCAAAATCAAAAGCTCTTCTCATCTTAAAGGAAGTGGTTATATAGGAAACCTCTAACCATTGTGAGATAAAGCTTTTAAGTCACAAGGTTTTGGGAGAGGTCCTCACCAAATTCCATTCAGATAAAGAATAAAACAAATGAACCATTCCATAAATGGATTAGAAAAGGTGTTCAGGGGATAATATCTTAATATGGTGAGGTTAATGGGGGAGAGGCACACAAATAAAATTGGAACGCAAGTATGGCCGTGAAACTCATTTGGCACGCAAGTCTTGGTCTTGTAATTGTACTTGTGCGACATGGGTTTACCTGGGCGATGAAGAATCTATTAGGTAATACGTGGGAGATACTTAACTCAAGCCTTTAGTATTATCCTAAGATGTTTCCAAAAGGGAGGTGCACAAGTTTCATTTAAAGGGTAGGGTGGAGCGCAAGTGTTTCCACTTTTATGGAGGTTTGGACACTTAGTCTTGTATGTGTTGATGAATCATAAACACTTCGGCCTTATCCTCCTCCATCAAGTCTTCCATTTTAGGAAAAAAGTTACCTTAGAAGCTTTCGGAAGAGTTGTGTTGAAGAATTGGCTGACCAGATCTTGAATCTGAGTTTTGGAAAATTCATCCCTGAAATGGGGGGCCTACATGGGCTATTTATAGGGCATCAGGCACCTTGGGCGGAAAAAAAAGAATAGGGTGCACAAGTGACTTGTGCGACCCATAAGCGGCATGCAAGTGACTTGAACGGCGCATAGGAAACTTGTGTGGCACCCACTAAATGGGTTCCTTCTCCATGACTTTGTCAATTTGTGATGCTCTTCAAATGGTGGCCCTCTTTGATCTTATGGTATTCCACATTTCCATTCATTGGAATCTATGAAGAAAATGATCATTAACAAAAGACCCCCCTCAGAATTGAATACTAAAAGGAAAGAGGATCCAGCTCGGAGGTAAAACCAAAGAGACCAGGGGTCTACGGCACGCAAGTTCAGTGCGTAGATGCTAAGGCACACAAGTATGGCATGCAAGTGATCTGGATCGCCTTTATATACAGGCTCACTCCCACGCGAAATCATTCATATTCTGACAACTTGATCCCTTGTTGCGCTAGTGCTCCAGTTTTTGGTCTTCGGTCATCTGGATTTTTGTCACACTTCTGCAGAAGGTATTTGACTTGCGCTCCATGACTAGGGCAGAAAAACATGTGTGACCCGATTAACTAGCGCTCCATGTTTGGACTTAAGAACCATAATTTCTTTTACATTTTTTTTCATTAATCAATATTTCACAAAAAAAACTTACTTAAGTTTCTTCTGTTTGATCTTTGTGAAGATTCAATGGATCTCAGATGAATTGGATCAGCTGATGAGTTTCCTAGTAAGAGAATAGGTGACCTGATGAACGTCGTCAGCCATGATTGGCATATTATCTATGACAAAACTCTCCCATATTTGTATAATTAATTTAATAAATATCATTCCAATTTCCAACAGATCATGTAATTGCCTTTGTATGGCCATGGTCATCTGCAAGGAGTAAATGTTCAAGAGGCAAATAATTGTATCCCTTATTCCTGGTTTTTGACTTACACCAATTTCTCTTTGGAAAATCTCTTAGTTTTAGGATCATCTTACAATGTTGGAATAGTGTATAAGGCATTCAAAATTCATCATAGTACATGTTCTCATGATCTAATGCCTCACAAGCCTGAGCTGCAACATCATTGATATCCCTCTATTTTCCAAAATTCTCAGGTGGACCAATCTAAGGGATGGAAAAAGAGTTGGTATTTCCGTCCTAGATGAGGTGTAAAGACGACTTGGATGTGGGTATATTGGGTGCAAAAAACCTGTGCAGAGTTTGCTGATGATCTGAAAGGAGCTCCAACATATGAAGTCGTCTGGGCTGGGAAGACATATTTCTATTGGAATGAAAATTTTGGGCTAGAGTTAATTAGTCGTTGGAACCCAGAAACCAATTTTTTCATATGACTCATGGATAAGTAGGCAGCAGTTTATGGGAATTCTAAATGATTTAAAGGGCTCCAATATTGGGAGATATTTATGATGAATTTATTTCTCCCAGGTTACCTGGAATGATTTGGAGAAGGCTCCAGATTTGGCTTAAGAGTTAATGAAAAAATTTCACAAGCTTAAGAATTCCACCACCATGAAAACCCACTCCAGATAAGATATCCATCCAGAGGAGTGGATGGACATGTTTCTTATTAAGAAGAAAGATGAGGGTCCTTCCTACTCTTTTCCTACTAGTTTCCCTAGAGAAGAAAATAGGGGTGCTCCGAGCACATTTTGGCCAATTTTGGAAGCATGATTGTTTAATAGGTGGGGGTATGAAGTGAGCCAAAAAATTCCAACGAAGACCCATCTTGCAGACTTTTTGGCCTTGTGGCTTATTGTTTACCTTCTACTAGTTTGGGATTTTAAAGGAGGCATGAGGCTGGGGACCTTTGTCGTTACAGCCAAGCTGGCTGAATGTAAGATGGTTGGGTTGGCCACACCAATTTTGGAAAAGATTCATAGGATCTTACTTCAGGTTTATATAGGTAATTATCCACTAATAATAGTGGGACCATTCTATATTTTATAGGGATGGATCACCACTCACTTCAGGACATATACTGTACAAAGTGGGGTACAGGTTATTGGATATTCTTTCCAGCCATCTGTGCAGGGCTTTTCTAGAATATCTCCCTTATCCCTCAATTATTATGATATTAAGATAAGGATGAGCATGTTCAAGGAGTTTCATTTCATTCCTTATGGAAACCAGGAAAGAGGGTTATTTTTTGTTGATGGAACAACCAACCTTGAGTTAAGGGCATACATGCTGGCATGTAGAGATTGTACACTAGCCACGAGGATTGACGGGGAAATTATTTGTGAGGCCTATAATCCATAAAAATTCTTACATAAATTCAAATATCTTTATAAAATTACCATATCACCATTGGTTCGTGTCATGTTAGAGAAGCATCTGATGGTTTCTTGTCAACTATGGTTGCTAACATCTATGGAGGAGATTGGGGTAGTATTTGATCTACTAGCTGTTGGAGCAGCAAGTCGACTGCTACATGGTATGCTGAGAGCTGGGTAGCATCATACCGTGAAGGGGTACTGAATCAGTCGTTCCCTCAGGTGGGGACAAAAAAAAAAGAACAGTTAGGAAATAAGCTTTTCATTTGGAAGGCGACTCTTCCTCACCCAGAGCTGATCCACCGGATTCCTCACCCGGAGATGATTCACTGGATTCCCTGGATGGGGATAATGATGCCCGAAATGTGTCAAAGCAGCCTCGTGCCAGATATAATCTACATTCTAGAGTCAAGAGACCAACTCCATCAACTCCTGTTGAGTTACATCATTGAGGAAATTAAATCTCCATTATTTTAAATAGCAACAACTTCCACTTTCTTATCCATTATCTGTGATTGCAGGAGAAGGGAAAAAGATGAAGTACCAGATTATAGGACCCTCCTCATAGCCTTCTGGTGCACATTCTGAATATTTATGACTAGAGGCTATCCGGACATGGCGTAGTTTATATTGTGATGTTGAAACCACCTAGGTGGAATTATGCGAAGGGCTGCATATTCTGGGAGTAGGGAATCATTGGGCTTCCACTGATATCTATTTTGAGTACAACCCCAATGAAGCGAGGGATTACATCAAAGAGTAGGAAATTCTCATATATGCCACTAATAAGTCAGTTACTATCACCAAGAGGGTGAAGTAAATGATGGACTGTGGTACCACTGAGGGGATTGGTCCTTCATTAGAAGAAGAGTGGCACGATTAGGTGTCTTTTGAATTTGTATGTTTTCCTTTTTCTCATATTTGTATTTTATTGGAAAATTCTATTTAGTCAAAGCATTGTTATTCAAGGAAATAATCTTCTTCATCCTATAGCTTGTGAAGGAATGAACCACTGAAATTCCTTCAATGTGGTATAGCCCTAGTGGCACCGCTCTTAGAGCCACTGAATCTCTTCATGAGCCAGGAGAAGCATCTCCAGGCTAGAAAACCATGGATGAAGATTAAGAAAGGGTGTTATTTTCTCCGATACCTGTTTCTGGAGATGATGATTCCAGTCCACCCAAAAAGTCCAAGAATCAAAATCATCGACTAAAGAAGGCCACAGTCAAATGCTTTATCAGTAGTGGTAAGTCTTTATGGTAGTCATGAATCATTGCTTATGAAAAAGTGTTCAAACTTCTCAGGATTGCAGGGGTTCTTCAGTTTTTCTTTTAAGGGAAAGGACTTACCATCATCAGAGTACAACTGAGGGTGTTGGAGAACCGCCAAAGGTTGCTACTCAAATGACTGTTCCTAAAGAAATATTGAGAGAAAATGAGCTGGTGTCTGTTCTCAAAACCGCTTCTATTTTTGAGGTGAAGAAAAAAAGGCTTCTGTAAAATAAAAAAAACATCATAGAACCTCAAATGAGACAAGAACTGACTTCCATTCTATGATGTTTTAGGTTCAACACATGCAACTGAAGATTTGGCAACCATCGCAGGTGACCCCAATACTGTCTGTGAAGAAGATAATTGGGGTAAGAGATTTCTAGATGAATGTCATGAAGAAGACATGTCGAGTGCTCCCACTAGTGAGACTAACCTGGTATCTGGGACATCATTGGATAAAATTATGAAACTTGGGATTTACTTTGAGGAAATTTTATATCATGTTAAATTACCATGTGATTTAGAAGATTTTGGATATCTAGTTATAGAATCAACTGGATGTTAGTTTCATCATTTGTCCATCTAATATTATCATGATTACACTTCTAACCTTGTATGGTTAAAAATGTACAGTTACATCTACAGAGATTTCTATGCCAACAAATCTTGAAAAGTGTGTAGACATTGATGTCAACCCTATTATTGAAGAAACATTGGCTCAGGTGGAACATAACATGAAAGACCCTCCTGAAACCCATCATGAAAATCATGTTGAAGCTAGGAAAGATGGGGAGGAGTCTTCACAAGATTATGATCTACTATTAGGTAAAAGATAATGATATTTGTGTCTTACTTAAACTGTGTGACAATCAATAAAATTTTACTGTCCTTTGAAACTAACCATACTTTTAATTGACCAAACTGGGTTTTCAACTCCAATGGCTAGATCTGGAGGTGAATCCTCAGCATTAGGCCAAACAGTAGCTGAAGGTGAAGAAACCAGGGTCAGGGAATGATTAGAACATGGCACTTCCTTATGTGCATTAATCCCAGACTATGTTCCTCCTTGTGATAGTGATGCTGAATCAGATATAGGGGTGAAAACGGTGCTCTAATTGTCATGTCGCAAGTCATGGAAAAATATATAGAAGATAATATTTGAGGTTCCTCTTGAAGAGCTACCGTAAAAACATCAAATACATTCATCCCTGTTCATAATGCTGGGACTTGGAAGTTTTGGATATCAATAAATCCATGTCGTAGTGAAAAAAGTCATTCAGAGGAGGGAGAAAGAGAAAAGGTGTTGTCAAGACCTGATCAGAGCTAGATTGATTGTAACATCCCAAGTAAGTAATGAATAATATATATTTTTATCTATGTCTATTAATTAATTATAGAGTGTTTTAGAGGCTTAAAATGAAAATAAATCCAATCTTAAGCATGCAATACAGTAATATTTTTAAAAGATTGTTTTATTTCCTTTTGATGGAAAACCATTTTTAAATATATATTTTGAATATTTTATAAGCTATGCTTGTCAAAATAATCTTATTCTTTATTATTGGGACATCAAAATTTACTTTGTGTGAATTTTTGGTATTTTTCCGATAAAGTTCATTTTTTTAATGAATAGTGAAAAATGTTGTATTTTAATTCAAAACCTCTTCTTAATATAATTTATTTATATGATTAGATTATATTTTGAATTGGTTTTAAAGTGAAATTATAATATATTTTTACCATTTAATCCAATAGTGGTTGTTGGAATTTATTTTACTTTGAAATTGGACTTAAACTAGTGTCAATCTTTTGATACTTATTGTTTCATAAAAAACACTCTATTTTCTCTGACATCGGGAATTAATTATTAAATTAATTAATGTAACTTATATGTTTTGAATTTTGTAAAATATAAATCATTTTTTAATTCGTAATATCAAATATAGCTTAGCGTAATGTTTTGGTATTTTTCTGGAAAACTTCAATTTTTAATGAATAGTGAAACCACTAAGTGGTACTTATAAAAACTGATTTTTAGTTTAAATGAAATTTTACCACCTCTGTGTTTTGAATTTCAAAAATCCGACATACATGGATGTCATTAAGAAGTAAAATGTGGTTCAATGGGATTAAAATAATTTTCTTGTGAATAGTAACTTTTAATTTTTTTTAATCGCGATTAGAGGTAAATAGTGTATTTTAAGGTAAAAATAATGTTTTAATAATATGATATGAGCTTGAAACATGTCCTACCCTTATTTTATGTGTCATGGATGACCACAAAAATCCATGGGTCATCTTTGGTACCCCATGGAGCCACTTTGGTAGGAAAATGACATTAATATTTTTTTATTTAATGTTAAAATAAAAATGTCACAGACATGTATTGTTTTAGTAAAACAATTTTTCAATGGGGGTTATACAAGTCATATTTTGGAATATAAATTTCATTGGAAAGATAAAATGATTTCCTACATCATAGTATTTTTTTATAATTTTTAGACATTAAATAAATTAAATTATTTATGACATCATGATGATGCATCGATTACCTCATTATTTAACGATTTAAATAAAATGAAAAGATAATGTAAAAACGAAGACTTAAACTTGTCAAAAACCTATTGGTTGGGTATATTTAGATCCCTTATCACCTTAACCTCTAAATTTATCAATGTGGGACCTTTTAAATAGGAAACTCATTTTAAAATAAAGTAACATTTCTTTACTTTCCAAGAGTGCCCCTCCTCTCCTCTTAGAAAAGGCCCCCACCTCTATCTCCTTACCCACACTTCCAAAGCCTTTGTATCGGCCAAACCCTGCCCATTTTGTCTCTCCACATCCCTCTCTAACTCCTAGAAGCCTCACTTTGGGCAGAAGTCTTCCCAAGGAAGCCTTTGAGATCAAACCAAAGGGAGTTACCCGATTTTACGGTAATGTCTTCACTTGAGTCCTTTTGTTTTATTTTGCTTCTCCAACCCCCTAAACTCTTTTTATTCATTTATTTTGTAACAACTCCAGTATCTTCAATATAATAGGATGTAATTATAAGAATTATTAGAGATACACTTACACACACCTACATCTAATGGTTAATGACCATACTGTTTCCATGGATGGGGAATTTCTGCCTCCCGAAACGATGATTGTTCAATATTCTTCTAATACCTTAAAAGGTGGCCATTAAGATGTCACTATATTTATATATGATATATTATATGTTTTTGTTTTATTTAGATTCTGTATTTTTCATTTATTGCATACCTTTATGGCTTCTATTATGGGTATACGGGATATCTTCATTTTAGGAAGTGCGGACTATCACCCCCTCAAAGTGATTTGATTCGTTAATACCATATGTGGTAAGAATAAATGATATATTTAATGATATTATATATGATTTAATACTAGAATTAAAATACTATTATGTATCATTATATTTTAATTCCATTAAATATTAAATAGAAATGGAAGTAGCGTTCATGCGTACGTACGGCTTACCGTCTCCATGAACGGTGCATTTCATTTCTTACCTCTAAATGTTATGTAATATTATAAATGCATGAATGTTCTGGATATATATGAAATATATGATACCTACATCATGAATAAAATTCTGGATATAATGGATATTTTACCGCATGAACAACTTGTAATTATAAAGAGTTTATTTTTGACTCAAGTACCAATGATCGTTAAAATGACCGTTATTAACTTAAATAATAACATAGTGTTAATGAAATGGTAATAAGTGATATAAAAGGAATAATAAACTTGAAAAAGGTTCTTAAGCAAGTAAAAATTAACTCAAGTTTATTATTCAGGAGATTAAAGAACGATCGAGTCAAGTCGGACCTGAGGTAAGGGACTTCGTCTCAATCTCCATTCAATGAGGCATATTTTGTTTTATACACAACCTTATTTTATACGGTGTATAAACCCCTTTGAATTTTACATTTATCCAAAAGGAATCTTTTTTATACGAAGCGTTTTACTAAACGACAAAATGGAATGTTTTTGTCGTACGTATGCGGCGACAATGACTTCTCCGCCGTCGTGACCATTATTTGAGTTTCGGCTTCCTCTACAAGCCATACAATCTTTTTAAAAGAAAAATAAATACCATGTTTTACTTTTCTTTTAATTTGGTATTGAAAATGGTTTTCATAATGTTTTTATATCAATGTGTTGTATGGATATCTTGTGATTGAATGGTGGAAATGTTATGTTTCCTTTATGCATGTTTTATGTGATATGATTATGTTGTGGTTCTTGGAAATTACTATGAAGATGGGTGGGTCCGTGATATACTAAGGGCGGGTGAGCCCGATATAGCTCTCCAATGCATTGGGTAACATGAAGGAGTTAAACTTTAAGGTTTCTCCGAAGTGATTTAGGGAATATAATGTGATGGGTATTCCAAATGTAACCAAGAGAGTTACTCCCTACATAAGAATGTTATGAATGCCTCAAGTTACCTTTATGTCTTATGATTTCTATGATTTATTCATGATTTGATGAGGTATGTTACAGTGCATATGTATTATGAGTAGATTATGATTTCATTGATTCTTATGTATACATGTACTCATGTTTCCTTTCCATATTTTTTTTATCCATTACTGAGCTTTTTATGCTCATCCCATGTTTTTGAAATGTTTTTCACGGGTCAAGGGAAGGGTACATGATATGATGATAGTGTCAAGGAAGTGTCAATAAAGAATCCACATTTTATTTTAAATATGTTTTCGTTGATGGTAAAAATGAATACTATCTTTTATGTAACCACTTTGTTTAAATGTGGAATGTAATGCAAGTTTTATGATATAATTCTCTAAAACTCTAAACCTGAAAAGATCCTCAATGTGTAATCTTCTAATAACTCAATATTAAGTAAGGTTTAAGGCTGGGTCCTTATAGTTGGTATCAGAGGTCGGTTTAGATAAATTTAGTAGTTAGGGTTCTATTAAATGATTATCCAAAAGTATTTTTTTATTGTCAAATTGAAATGATATATCATTTGAAGATTACCATGTTTCTTCATCTAAGACATGTTTGTTCAGACTGGTTTTCCATAGAAAAAAAGGGAAGCAGTGCTAGGAAGGAATACAGAAGGAAATAACCTTCCGAATCTGCATCCTTAGATGGTCGGAATTGGAACTGAAAAGTTTGTTGTAGTAATGGCATAGTTGACTCAAGTGATAAATGGTGGTGGTATCCACACACGAGATCATCCAGATCAACCGCAGAGGAACATGTCAGTGATGGGACATTTCATGAGGCAACAACCCCCATCATTCAGAGGATCGTCTAACCCTGTGCTAGCTGAAGGGTGGATTAAATCACTGGAGAAGATTTTTGATGTCATGGGGTGTTCAGACTATCAAAAGGTAAGTCTTTCTATTTACCATATGGAGGGTGAAGCAGATCAGTGGTGGTCGATGGTTAAAAATATCAAGGATGCTGATGAGATTGATGCTCTCGACTGGGATGAATTCAAAGGTATGTTTCTTGAGAAGTATTTTCCTAAGGCTGTTCGACTAAGGATGGAAAAACAATTCCTCGAATTGAGGCAAGAGGAAGACTCAGTGGCTGCCTATGAAGAAAGGTTCACTCGATTGGAAAGGTATGCTCCAACTTTTATCCGAGACCTTGATAGTAAAATCAATAGTTTTTACTCAGGATTAAAGCCAAAATATCGAAGGGCATTAGATTCTTGTGAGTTCAAAAGTTATGAAAAGCTTGTTCTATGTGCTAAGAATGTGGAAATGGAGTTTTCTGCTGATCAAGTGTTCTATAACAACCAACATAAGAAGAGACTGAGGTGGCAGGAGAAAGGAAAGAATTTTTCAAAAAAGTCTGATGGTAAGAAAACTAATTTTCCAGTTTGTGATAAATGTGGTAAAAGGCATGTTGGGGAATGTCTTATGAATTCTGGAAAGTGCTACCGATGTGGTAAGATGGGACTTAAGGCTCGTGATTGCACTGAAAAAGATCAAGGTGATGGTAAGTCCAAATTGGATTTGCAGTTAGTGAAATGTTTTATGTGCAATGAGATGGGTCACTATGCAAACAAGTGTCCAACAAAGAGCTCGAGTGATGGGAAGCAGTTAGACTACATGCAGAAAGGGGTGGTGAAATCCTTTGCAACTACTTCAGCAGATGTCGGGCCATCAAATGAAGTTGTATTAGGTAATTTGTTTGTTTTTTCAGATTATGCCAGTGTGTTTTTCGATTTGGGGTCTACACATTCTTTCATCTCTGAAACCTTTTCTAGTAAAATGGGAATACCATCTCAATAAATGACTCCTAAACATGTGTTAAAAACACCTGGGGGAAATATTGAGGCAAAAAGAATTTATATGAATCTTCCTATCCATATCCATGGAAAGAAACTACTTACGAACCTTATTTTTTTTACCTCTAGTAGAGTTTGATGTTATCCTAGGTATGGATTGGCTCTCTATTTACCATGCTAAGATTGACTGTAGATCTAAAGAAGTTTCTTTTCAGAAAGACATTCAGTTTGTGTACAAGAATGAACCCTTACTGTTGATAACATATCAAGAGGCTGAGAAACTTGTAAAAGATGGAAATGAATGTTACCATGCAAACATTGTTGAAAACAAGGGAACTG
This sequence comes from Viscum album, assembly GCA_963277665.1. Taxonomy (NCBI): domain Eukaryota; kingdom Viridiplantae; phylum Streptophyta; class Magnoliopsida; order Santalales; family Viscaceae; genus Viscum; species Viscum album. The sequence continues at coordinate 1,527,573,845 of OY728131.1, read as the reverse complement.
TTCAGATTAATGATGTTCCAGTGGTAAATGAGTATCCTGATGTTTTTCTTGATGAGTTTCTTGGAACTATACCAGATCTTGAAGTTGAGTTTACTGTTGTCTTAGTTCCTGATGCTAAGCCAATTTCAAAACCCCCTTATCGAATGGATCAAATTGAACTTTTAGAGTTGAAGGAGCAATTGCAAGATTTATTAGAGAAAGGTTTCATTCGACCTAGCACATCAACATGGGGTTCTCCTGTTTTGTTTGTTAAAAAGAAAGATGGTTCAATGAGACTTTGCATTGATTATAGAGCCTTGAATAACATCACTGATAAGAACAAATATCTTTTGCCTCATATTGATGATTTTTTTGATCAGCTCCAGGGAGCTCAGTATTTTTCAAAGATTGACCTGAGATCGGGGTACCATCAGTTGAAGGTAAAATAAAAATATGTTCCGAAGACCGTGTTTTGTAAAATATATGGCCATTATGAATTTGTAGTAATGCCTTTTGGGTTAACCAATGTACCTGTTGTATTCATGGACTTAATGAATATAATTTTCCATGAGTTCTTGGATATGTTTGTGGTTGTTTTCATTGATGATATTTTGGTGTTTTCTAAAATTAAAGAGGAGCATGAAAGACATTTAAGGGTTATTTTTCAAACCTTAAAAGAAAAGAAATTGTATGGGAAATTCAGCAAGTGTGAGTTTTGGTTGCAAAAAATTTCTTTCCTTGGTCACATTGTTTCTAAGGATGGGATAACCGTTGATCCTGCAAAAACAAAGGTTGTGGAAGAATGGTCAAGACCCACAAATGTAACCGAGATTCGTAGCTTCCTTGGTTTTGCAGGCTATTACCGAAAGTTTGTTAGAAATTTTCCCCAGTTATCTAGTCCAATGACTAAGCTAACTCAGAAGGGTGTTAAGTTTATCTAGACAAAATAATGTGATGATTGTTTTCAGGAATTGAAAAGAAGATTGGTGAATGCTCTAGTTTTGGCACTACCTTCCTGGAATGGGGAGTTAGTTTTCAACAGTGATGATTCATTGAAAGGACTTGGTTGTGTCCTTATGCAGAATGATCAGGTAATTGCTTATGCTTCACGTCAGTTGAAAACTCATGAGGTAAATTACCCTACACATGATTTGGAATTAGATGCTGTTTTTTTCACTTTAAAAATTTGGTGGCATAATTTGTATGGAGTAAAGTGTGAAATATATATCGATCACAAAAGTTTAAAGTATATATTCACTCAGAAATAATTGAACATGAGACAGAGGAGTTGGCTAGAATTAATCAAAGATTATGATTGTACAATTCATTACCATCCGGGAAAAGCAAATAAAGTGGCTGATGCTTTGAGTTGAAAAAGTAATGCTTCATTAACAATGTTGCATTTGGAATGTGATCCTTTGGTTAAGGATTTGATGAAATTTGGAATAGAAGTTGTTGGTGCAGGATGTCCTTCTGTTTTGTTTCAGGTATTAATGAAATCTTCTCTATCAGACAGAATCAAGCAAGCACAGAAGCAAGACAGTGAGTTGCAGAAAAAGGTAGAGATGGTTCAGAAAGTAATGTTGCCAGAATTCAACATTGATAATGATTGTGTTTTGAGATTTGGGAAGATATTGTGTGTGTCTTTTGATTCACAGTTTAAGAGAGAGTTGTTATGTGAAGCTCATAGTTCTCCGTTTTCAGTTCATCCTGGCAGTTCTAAGATGTATGGATATCTGTGGGAGTATTACTGGTGGGATGGAATGAAAAGAGATATTGCTGATTTTACTGTGAAGTGTTTGACATGTCAACTGGTTAAAGCAGAGTTGCAGTTACCAAAAGAGATGCTTTAACCTTTACCAGTGCCATAGTGGAAATGGGAAAATATATCCATGGACTTAGTTGTGGGATTGCCGAAGACACCTCGAGGTAATAATGCAATCTGCGTTATTGTTGATCGCTTGACTAAATCTGCTCATTTCCATGCTATACGAGATACTTTTTCCCTAGATTAACTTTCATGTTAGTATCTAAAAGAGATAGTCAGGTTATATGGAGTTCCTCTCTCCATTGTATCTGACCGTGATCCTAGGTTCACTTCTAACTTTTGGAAAGGCCCTCAGAAGTCGTTGGGTACTGAATTAAATTTTACTACAGCTTTTCATCCTTAGTCAGATGGGAAGTCAGAATGAAAAATTCAGACATTGGAGGATATGCTACGTGCTTGTTCGATGGATTATCAGGGACGTTGGTACCAACATCTTTCCTTGGTTTAATTTTCATATAATAACAGTTTTCATTCCAGTATATAGATGGCACCATTTGAGGCATTATATGGGAAGCGGTGTCGAACTCCAGCTTTCTGGGACGAAATGGGAGAAAGGAAGCTGAGGGGACCAGAATTGGTAGAAGATATGGAAGAAAAAGTTCAGCTGATACAGAAACACATGAGAACAGCTCAGAGCAGGCAGAATAGTTATGCGGATAACTGGAGGAAGGATCTATCTTTAGAGGTAGGTGATCATGTTTTTCTCAAAGTCTCACCATGGAAAAGTGTGATTCGATTTGGTAAGAAAGGAAATTTGAGTCCAAGGTTCATTAGACCATATGAAATTATGGAGAGAGTTGGATCAGTTTCTTACCGAGTGGCTTTACCTTCAAGTTTATCTCAGGTACACAATGTTTTTCATGTTTCAATGTTAAGGAAGTACATGCCAGATCCATCTCATGTTTTGAGTCCAGAGGTAGTTCAGCTGTAAGAGAACCTATCTTATGAGGAAAAACCGGTCCATATACTTGAACACCGAGAGAATGTGTTATGGAATAAGGTGATTCATCAGGTAAAGGAATTTTGGAAAAACAACATGGTTGAAGAGGCAACATAGGAATCTGAAAATGCAATGAGGGATAAATACCCCCACTTATTCGATAAGTAGATAAATTGCGGGGACACAATTTTCTAAAGGGGAAGGATGTAACATCCAAAGTAAGTAATTAATAATATATATTTTTATCTATGTCTATTAATGAATTAGATAGTGTTTTAGAGGCTTTAAATGAAAATAAATCCAATCTTAAGCATGGAATACACTAATATTTTTAAAAGATTGTTTTAGTTCCTTTTAATGGAAAACCATTTTTAAATATATCTTTTCACAATTTTATATGCTATGTTTGTCAAAATAAAATTATTCTTTAGGATTGTGACATCAAAATTTACTTTGTGTGAATTTTTGGTATTTTTCCGATAAAGTTCATTTTTTAATGAATAGTGAAAAATGTTGTATTTTAATTCAAAACCACATTTTAATATAATTTATTTATATGAATATATTAGATTTTGAATTGGTTTTAAAGTGAAATTAGAATATATTTTTACCATTTAATCCAATAGTGGTCGTTGTAATTAATTTCACTTTGAAATTGGGCTTAAACTAGTTTCAATCTTTTGATACTTATTGTCTCATAAAAAACACGCTATTTGCTCTGAAAGTAGGAATTAATTATTAAATTAATTAATGTAACATATATGTTTTGTATTTTTTAAAATAGATATCATATTTTGAATTTGAAATATCAAATATAGCTTAGGGTGATGTTTTGTTATTTTTATGGAAAACATTAATTTCTGATGAATAGTGAAACCACTAAGTGGTACTTATAAAAACTGATTTTTAGTTTAAATGAAAATTTTCCACCTCTGTGTTTTGAATTTCAAAAATATGACATACATGGTTGCCATTAAGAAGTAAAATGTGGTTCAATTGGATTAAAATAATTTTTTGGTGAATAGTAACTTTTAAGTTTTTAATTGCGATTAGAGGTAATTAGTGTAGTTTAAGGTAAAAATATTGTTTTAATAATATGAGATGAGCTTGACACATGTCCTACCCTTATTGGATGTGTCATGGCCGACCAATAAAATCCATGGGTCAACTTGGGGACTCCATGGAGCAACTTTGTTAGGATAATGACATTAATATCTTTTTATTTAATGTTAAAATAAAAATGTCACAAACATGTATTGTTTTACTAAAACAATATTTACATGGGGTTATACAAGTCAGATTTTTGACTATAAATAGTCATTGGAAAGATAAAAATATTTCCTACATCATATTATTTTTTTTATAATTTTCATACATTATATAAATTAAATTATTTATGACATCATGATGATGCATCGATTTCCTCATTATTTAACGATTTAAATAAAATGAAAAGATAATGTAAAATATAAGAACAAGACTTGTCAAAAACCTATTGGTTGGGTATATTTTGAACCCTTATCACCTTATACTTTAATTATATCAATGTGGGACCTTTTAAATCCGAAACTCATTTTAAAATAAAGTAACATTTCATTACTTTCCAAGAGTGCCCCTCCTCTCCTCTTATAAAAGGCCCCCACCTCTATCTCCTTACCCACACTTCCAAAGCCTTTGGCCCGTCCAACCCCTGCCCATTTTGTCTCTCCACATCCCTCTCTAACCCCTAGAAGTCTCACTGTGGGCAGAAGTCTTCCCAAGGAAGACTTTGATCTAAAACCAAAGGGAGTTACCCGATTTTAAGGCAACGTATTCACTTGAGTCCTTTTGTTTTATTTTTCTTCTCCAACCCCATAAACTCTTTTTATTAATTTCTTTTGTAACACTCCAGTATATTCAATATAGTAGGATGTTTTAATAATAAGGATTCGAGCTACACTTACACACACCTACATCTAATGGTTAAAGAACATACTGTTTCCGTGGATGGTGAATTTCTTCCTCACAAAACGATGATTGTTCAATATTCTTCTAACACCTTTAAAGGTGGCCATTAAGATGTCACTATATTTATATATGATATATAATATGTTTATGTTTTCCTTTAGCTTCTGTATTTTCATTTATGGCATACCTTTATGGCTTCCATTATGGGTATATGCGATATCATCATTTTAGGAAGTGCGGACTACCGCCCCCTCAATGTTATTTGATTTGTTAATACCATATGTGGTACGTACAAAGGATATATATAATGATATTATATATGATACAATACTTAAATTAAAATACTATTATGTATCATAATGTTTTAATTCCATTAAATATGAAATAGAAATGGAAGTAGCGTTCATGCGTACGTACGGCTTACCGTCTCCATGAACGGTGTATTTCATTTCATACCTCTAAATGTTATGTAATATTATAAATGCATGCATGTACTTGATATATATGATATATATGATATCTAAATCATGAATAAAAGTATGGATATAATGGATATTTTACAACATGAACAACTTGTAATTATAAAGAGTTTATTTTTTAGTCAAGTAACAATGATCGTTAAAACGACCGTTATTAACATAAATAATAACATAGTGTTCATGACATGGTAATAAGTGATATAAAACGAATAATGAATTTGAAAAAGGTTATTAATCAAGTATAAATTAACTCAATTTTATTATTCAGGAGATTAAATAACGATCGAGTCAAGTCAGACCCAAGGTAAGGGACTTCGTCTCAATCTCCCTACATTGAGGCATATTTTTTTATACACAACCTTGTTTTATACGATTCATAAACCCCTTTTACTTTTATGTTTATCCAAAAGGAATCTTTTTTATACAAAGAATTTTACTAAATGACAAAAGGGAATTTTTTTGTCGTATGTATGCGGCGACAACGACTTTTCCACCGCCGTGACCATTATTTGAGTTTCAGATTCCTCTACAAGCCGTACCTTCTTTTTAAAAGAAAAATAAATACCATGTTTTACTTTTATATTATTTTGGTATTGAAAATGGTTTTCATAATTTTTTTATATCAATGTGTTGTATTGATATCTTTTGATTGAAAGGTGGAAATGTTATGTTTCCTTTATGCATGTTTTATGTGATACAATTATGTTGTGGTTCTTGGGAATTATTATGAAGACGGGTGGTTCCGTGATAAACTAAGGGTGGGTGAGCCCGATATAGCTCTCCAATGCATTGGGTAACACGAAGGAGTTAAACGTTAAGGTTTATCCAAAGATATTTAGGGAATATACTTTGATGGGTATTCCAAACTTAACCAAGAGGGTTACTCCCTACATAAGAATGTTATGAATGCCTCAATTTACCTTATGTCTTATGATTTCTATGATTTATTCATGATTTGATGAGGTATGTTAAAGTGTTTATGTTTTATGAGTAGAGTATGATTTCATTGATTCTTGTGTATACATGTACTCATCTTTCCTTTCCATATTTTTCATATCCCTTACTGAGTTTTTTATGCTCATCCCAAGTTTCTGAAATGTTTTTCACAGGTCAAGGGAAGGGTACATGATATGATGATAGTGTCAAGGAAGTGTCAACAAAGAATCCATGTTTTATTTTAAATATGTTTCCGTTGAAGGGAAAAATGAATACTATATTTTATGTAACTAGTTTGATTAAATGTAGAATGTAATGCATGTTTTATGATCTAATTCTCTAAAACTCTAAACCTGAAAAGATTCTCAATTTGTAATCTTGTAATAACTCAAGATTAAGTAGGTTTTAAGGCTGAGGCCTTATATTTTTGATCAATATCAATGAATTTCAGGCTGTAGTGTCCCGAGATGAGGTTGATCATGCTACAAAGCGGATGGAGCTGAAGAAAAAGATCAAGGATAAGATTGTACAGTAGTTGCACCTTCAGCAAGAGCAAGATGTTGTTACTAGGGAGCTTTAGCAGCTTCATAATTCATTGGAAGAAGTCCAAGAGGATGGTATAAAAGCCATAAAATATGCCAAATAAGCACTTTGTCGAGCTGACGAGAGTGAAGCTGGCCGGGTAAATGAACTTCAAGTGGCTGCTGATGAAGCTCGGGATGCTGTGAAAGAGATGAAAAATCATGTTGAAAGACTTCTGTAATTTTTGAAGAAAAATAGATGAGACTCCAGTTTGTGGATGTTCTTATAATTTTTTCATCAATGGAAAACAGTTCATCATCAATCATGATATTTTCTCTTTATTTGTACCTAAGCCAATGGGCTTGGTAAACATAGTTTTATTTTTACTAGGGTTATATAAATAATCCCACACACTTTATCTTTTAATTGCTCATTATTTCCTAAATCATACAAAATGTATGTCTAGTGAGCTGGGACTTGAATTTTGTTCAGAGTACCCTTTATAGGTTCCCAATTTATTGAGTACCATTTATTCTGTTATTGGAAGTTTAAAGTCATGCATGCTACACTATAAAAAGGATAATATTTTATGCCTAATAGCTTTGACCAAATGGATGATATTAACTCAATTCTTGATATTTGGTTTGGAATCTTATTACCATGTTCATTTATGTAGGGGAAAATTGTAAACTGTGACTTTAAGAATTTTGAATCTGAGGAATGGCATGAGAAAAGAGGTAAAAGGAATTAGAGGAAGCCTTTTCTAAGAATGAAGTTACCACGACATGACAAACCCATTATGGGGGATGAATTATGCAGGGCTAGCTAGGGCATAAACTCCATAGTCAAATAGTAGTATATTTTGGATGATAGGTATGTTATGTAGACAACTTATGCAAGGCCACTTAAGGGAAAGTGATGCATAGTAAGGCAAAAGAACTCTCGGAAATTTGACTTTCTATTGCTAAAAGCTGTAGAAAGTTTTATTGGGATTCATATTTTCCAATGCATAGAGTCTGATTTATGGAAAAAGGTTCTTGAATATGGATTGGATATTTCCAATTAGAATTGTAAAAAATTTGGAGAAATGTAACTTATACGAAGGTCTAACCCAAACGTAGGAAAAAAGTTATATGTGGTTTCCGATAATATGACTAAAACTAGAGATATAAACATTGTACTACATAATACATTCAGATCATGAAAAATAGTATGGAACAAATACGTTAAAGATGGCAGTTTTTTTGCAAATCCCTACATATCATAATTAAAACTAATAGGGACAAAAGAGGCTTCTATTAAGAATGAAGTTACCATTATTTGACTAACCTGTTATGGAGGTTGAATTATGCAGCTCCAACTAGGGAAGAAGTTGTGTAGTCATATAGTAGCATCTTTTGGATGTTAGGTCTGTTATGTAGACAACTTATGCAAGGCCACCTAAGGGCAAGTTCTGAATATTCAGGTAAAAGAACTCTTAGGTATCACACATTTTGCAACCAGAAGTCAAGAAAAGGGTTATGGAGATCATGAATATTATTTCTATAATGTTTTGGCTGGGTCCTGAATTGAGATTCTGGATGTCACTACGTATATCATTAAGATGAGATTCATGGCACAAGTAGTTCTTGAAATATAGTTTAACATCATGCAGGACAAGAGCGTGGAAGATCATAGTTTAGAGTCATAAAGCATAGACTATAGTGAGGGAGACACATTATCCATTTGTTATAAAACTGATGTGAATAAAGACCATGGTGTTCCATATCACACCATGTGATCTTAAGTGGACCTTTCAGTCATGGGACCGAAAGTGAAGTTCGGGGTTAGGCCCTAAGGCTCGGGTCTGGACTTGAGGAATGCTCGAGAGTTCCTATGTATCCCATGAGGATGGGAATCAAGCTTCCTGTAGTTCTTAAAATACCCTTTGTACAGATTTGGTTCATACATATGTGTGGTAAATAAAACATTATTGAAATTATGGATGGACCCATGATTAAGGACTTGGGTGTCACTATGTATCTCATAAGGATGAGAATCAAGACACACATAGTTCTTGAAACATGAAATGGTTGGAGACTATGTCAATAATGATTCCTCCCAAGTGAGGGTATCAGGGATTGTTGTAGTTTATTATCATATAGGAAAAAAGGTGCAAAAAATAGTTTACGGTCATATGCATGGACCAGTGCTATGCATTTTAATGTCCTGCAGCAAGGACAATGGGGGACTAAATAGTTTAATTTCATATATCTTGGATGATGGGATATACATGGTTTAACATCATGTTGGAAGAAAGTGAACTGATATAAATAAGATGGTTAACAAGGGATTTAAGGATCAACATCGTATGGGATGAAGGTGAATCAATGTGAAAAAATTGGTTTCGGTCTTAAACCTCAGGAGGCTGCCTATGTACCCGACCTAGGAGGCAAGGATCAAAATCTACGTAGTTCAATTGAGAGGGATTTTACGATCGGGTGTAATTGAGTAAATCAACTTGAAGATGATGTTGGGACTTAAGTGTGGTTAAAATTCTAGAGAAACATTTCATGGTCAAAGCTTATTCTTGGCTCACGTGAGTCACGCTTGGTGTGAGAAACAAGAATAAACACCAGACCTAACGATCGTGTCACGAAAGATGTGACCACGAAGGATGATGTGGGGCTTATGCAAGGTTATCTTCCCGGGGAAGACATGGAAAAGTGTTTAAAAGATAATTTTTCATGCAGCGATCACAGTTTAATGTCATGTGTCACAGACATGGGGTTCTTTGTAGTTTAACATCTTGCATCTCGGATGATGCACAGTTTAGCGTCATGTTGGACGATATAGGGACACAGTTTAACGTCATGTTGGATAATAGAGGTACTAGGTAGTTTAATGTCCTATAGAAAGGAAAATAGTTGTATTTGTATTACAAAAAATTCTTCTTCAGGAATCTCGCATTGGTTGGAGTTTTAATGAGTTCTCCATCCATTGAGATTAATTAATAGGCTCTTTTGGAGTAAACCCTATGTATTGAGTAAGGTCCTTCCCACATTGGCTCAAGATTTGGAGGATTCATTTCAAATATCATTGGGTTTCTGATGACCAATACCAATTCTCCTTGGATAAATGAATGAAAACGAAAATTTTTATTGAAATGTCATGATATTTGATTCTAATATACTTTTAAATGGTGTAGTGTGTACAATATTTTTTCATCTAGTCGTTCCAATCCATCAAATCACTTTTGAGATAGTTCATCTGTAGATAACTGATCATAAATGGAGACTCTATGTGAAGGTAATTGGACTTCAATAGGCAAGACTGATACCGTTCCATATACCAATGAATATGGAGTTGATCATTTAGTTGTGTGGGTGGTAGTCTGATAAGCCCATAGAGCATGAAAAAGTTTATCAGGACATGACTTTTTATCTTTATCCACCATCTTTTGATGTATGTTTGAAAGAGTCTTATTGAAAGCCTCTACATGACCATTGACTGTTGCATGATACCAAGATTAATGGTTGGATCTGAAATTGTATTATTGATAAAGTTTTCTTACTTTGGATGAACAAAAGATGGTGGCATTATTTGTGAATATGGTATGAGGAACAAAATATCTGGTAATTAAGTTGGACTTGAAAAAGCTAACAATGCATTTAGCACCGACTTCTTTGAGAGGTAATTCCTTTGCCCATTTGGAAAAGAAGTCAGTCGTCATAAGAGTATACTTAAACTTCATAGCTGTAGCCAGAGGATAATGTCTTACTACATCAATTCCCCATGTAGAAAATGACTTGGAGTATTTAACCATATGAAGAATCTTCGGAGCTTGATGAATGAAGCTAGCACATATTTGGAAAGAATGACACTTTTTAGTGAAATCAACACAATATTGCACCATTAAAGGCCAGAATTATCCAAGCCTTCGAATTTGCCCAGAACATTTATGTCCAGACTGGTGGGCACCACAAACTCATGCATGTACTTCGTTAATGAAATCCATTGTCTCTTCACAATAAATACATCTGAAGATAATTCCATCAAAACCTCTCTTGTAGTGAATTTGTTGGTGATCTAGGCTATCATAAAGAGTAAAATTGACCACACGACACTGGACTTGTTCTTTCCTGGGACTATCAGGTGGGAGTGTTCCATTTTGAAGGTATTCCCTAATAGGTGTCATCCAACCTATATTATAACCATATTTTTCAGAAATTTGACTGATTTCATTGATTTCCTCTATTCTAATTTGAACAAAAGGTGAAACTATATGACGGTGGGAAATATTGATGATTGTTTCCTCAGGATTTGGATCATCTAGGGTTGTGGCTACGTTATCCAGTGCATCATATTAAGAATTGTGTGATCGCGAGACATAAGAAAATGTCAGTTAGGAGGGAAATTACTCTATTAACTCTCTGACATAATCCCACAAAGGGATTAAGTCTTCCTTTCTAATGGAATAATCCCCAATGATTTTTTTGATTACCAAATCTGAATCAACTTTTACTTTAATGTGATTCACCTATGCCTTTAGTGCTAATTCCAAGCCTGTGATGAGAGCTCTATATTCTGCTTCATTGTTTGTACTGCCTTCCAATAATAAAAAGTATGGTAGCACTACCTTTTTTGGGGAAATAACCACAATTCCTAACACAAATTTTTTGAATTTAGGATCTTCCATTTTCTTCTTTATTGGACTTCTAGAGGCACCATCAAAGTACATTTCCCATGATTGAGTATTATCATGAATAGAGAAGACTTCCTCATCTGGAATTTCAATATTTAAAGATGTATCTTCTACATATGGTTGTTCAGCAAGGAAATCAGCCCGATATTGGCCCTTTATTGCCTTTTGAGACACATACTGGATACCAAACTGCTAATAAATAACTTCCTACATTGCCAGACATCCTATAAGCATTGGATGACTAAGGATAAATTTGACCAGGTTATTGAAAGATACCAATTGGACCTCATGATGTTTCATGTAGTGTCTCCATTTATGAACTGCAAATATTAATGCTAGGCATCACTTTTCAATACTTGAATATTGAGTTTCTTCCTCAAGCATAGTCTGAATGAGATAGTAAAGGCTATTTTCATTCCCAACATCATTGTTTTGGGCATGGAAGGATCCCAAATGTCTCTCTAAAGCTTTCACATAGAGAATAAGTGGTCTTCCTTCAATAGTTGGAATTAACACCGGTGGACTCAAGAGATATTTCTTGAGGATATCGAATTCTTCTTGACATTCTTTAGTCTACTTGTAGGAGACTCTCATCTTCATTAATCTGGTGAAGGGTAAACACATGCCTACCAAATTGGCAATGAAATGCCGAATATAGGCCATGTGTCCTTGAAGTCCTCTTAATTCCTTCAAATTTCTAGGAGGTGACATGTCAAGGATTGATTTTTTCTTCTCAGGATCAACTTCAATACCACGATGGAGTACAACAAAGAGAATAAATTTCTTGAGGTTACCCCAAAAGTACATTTCAAGGGGTTCAGCTTTAAATTTTGTTTCCAAATTTTGTTGAATATGATTTCCATATCGACCATGTGATCAGAACATTGTATGTATTTAACCTCCAAATCATTTACATAAAATTCAATAAATTTCATTAAAATGGGTTTGAAGATATGGTGCATGGCACGTTGATACGTTGCACCGGTATTCTTCAGTCCAAAGGGCATTACTCGATAGCAAAACACACCTTGAAGAGATCCGAAGGCTGTAGACTCTTCATCTTCTAGGGCCATTCATATATGATTGTACCCAAAGTAACCATTCTTGAATGAAATAGAATCGTAGCCAGCTGTTGTATCAATTAAGAGTTATGTGATTGGAACTGAAATATCATGCATAGGAAAATGCCGATTAAGATCTCTGAAGTCAATGAAAACTCTAATTTGTCCATTATTATATTTCATTGGGACAATATTATCTAGCCATTTGGGATATTTAACTTCTCTGATGAAATTATCCTTGATAAGATTATCAACTTCAGCTTTAATTTTGGAGACATAAGTTGGGTGTGTTCTTCTAGCGACTTGCTTGAATCCTCGGTGTTCTTTTGGAAAACCCAAATGATGATTGGAACCATCGGGATCAAGACCTGGAATTTCTGTATAATTCCAAGAAAATACATCTCGATTTTTCATTATAAATGAAGTATACATTTCAATCTCTTAAATAGTCATGGATGCACTAATTAAAGTGAGGCGTGTTTCTTCTTTTGTACCCAGATTTATTTTTCTGAGTTCATCGACAGTAGTAGAGATACCCACTTCAATTGATGGTGGAGAATCATTGAGTTCTTCCTCTTCTTCTTCAACATGTGTTACTTCTTCTATTTCAACATGAATTGTAGATGACGAAGCATCATTTCCATGGTTAGGGGAGAAGTTAAAATTTGAACATATTGGAAAAGAGGATTCCATTTCTAATCCTATTGATTATGAAGGATCTTCCTGGGATAATAGAGAGGAGATTATGGATTGAGAATTGAAATCATTATTTTCCTTGGGTATTGCGATAAATTATCTTGACCCGGTTGATGATATATTGAATTGATGGATTTCAGTAGATGAAATGAAGACATATCCATCTAATATTTCATCATTGTTTAGTGAATCAACAATTTCTCCCATGCTATCTAGCTTGATTTCCGGTATTGGAATTATGGATTTTTTTCACAAGAGTGCTTGGATTTTTGGTATATCCTATCAATTTGACTGATAGGCACGACATAATATGAACTCATATGTTTGAATGGGTTTACTAGAATCTTTTCCAAACCATTTGGGGTAATAATTTTGTGACCTTCATTTCCGTGGATTTTTCCTTTCCCTCCATGTGATAAAATTCTTCCTCAATTTATTGAGATTCAAATAATTTGAAGGGGGCCTTATCACCGTACAATGTCCGAATTTGACCATTGATACAATATTTGAGACATTGATGGTACAATGAAGGTACATACACATGTTGATGTAGCGATGGTCTTCCGAGAAAAATGTTGAAGGATGTGTCTTGATGAACAACCATGAAATCTGAATTAGACACAAGGCCTCCAAACTGAATTCTGAGTGTAATCTCGCCCAGATGTTCTTGTTCATTCTTATCATATCCTTGAAAAATCAATGTAGAATGAGATACATCAGATTCTGTAAGGCCCAATTGACATAGTGTACGAAAATGAATGAGGTTGAATTTTAATCTATTAACAATGAAAGCTCGTCGAATGTCTAGGTCATTGAATTTAACATATAGATACACAGGTCTGATTTGTCCATGTACAACATCATCTTCATCTTTATCAATAAAAGATATCACTGCATGGAATTCTATAGGATCATTCTCTATATGGTAGACTTAAGCCGCATCAATTTCAGTTTTGAATTCCTGAAGACTTGACCAAGCCTCAATAAGCACCTCATGAAGATCTTTTGATAGATTCAAGGCATCTAGAATTGATAACTTGGTCGGTACTTGGGACAAATGTTTCAAGACATCATACTTTTGTTCCAAAGGTCTGTGTTTCCCATCATGAAAATGTGGTTTTATAGGTGCCTTGGATGTTGATACTTTGGCAGTAGATGCATCCCGTATCGGGGCAGGAATTCGAAAAACTCTTGGCTTCGGTAGATTAGACCAACTAGTTCACTCTATTTGCTGAGAGGAAGAATGTGTGACCTCTTACTGGTCATCCAAAATAACTACATCAGGACTGAATATTCCATGTGTTGAAGAACATTCTTGTTCTTATTGAGCCCGCTGAAGGGCTTTTCCATGAGTTTCTGCCACATATATAGTTCTAGCAGGGGTAGAATTGAAATAGTGGCTTTTGAAAATTCCACGTCTTCCCCTGTATCCTAGACCCCTATCTCTTCCTCTAATTCCTCTTTTAGATACAAGGAACTTAGGCTCATCATAATCGAAACATTCATTGGCATAAGGATCCGTTAAATGAATCATGTTAACAAAACCAAAGATCAATTATTTATTTGATAAATATTCTACCTGATGTACCAGCTCAGGCTATGCTATTTGGTGGGGAAGTGCCCGTGCTTTTGAAGTAGATGACATAATATTTTCCAGAGTTAAAGATAAATTAGGCTTTCACACTAGCTCTTCTTCTTATGGATGCTCCTCTTTCATCAAATTACGCTACTTATTTGAGGATTTTATTTCTGATGAAGCGGTTTTTCTATGGATGAAATAGCAGAAGACACAATGGGTTAATTCAATTGTGTTCGTAAAATTTCATGAGTTCAGTTGATCATTTTTCTGACCATCCGATCATCATATTTCTGCACATTTTTACTTTTGACATCATGCCACTCACCTTCTTCTTCTAAGTCAATAGCAGTAAAATATGCTACCTGGGCTGAAGAACCTTTCAGTTTTACTTGTCCAGAGTCCACCATCTTTTACGGGGGTATTTGAAGACCAAACACTCTTCAATGGGATGCTCCATCATCTGATGAAATGGGAAATAGTTGGGGATATCTTCATCACCTTCCTTTTTCGGCATTTTGGGCCTTGGCAACTGAACTAGGTAGTTTTCCAGAGTAGAGATGAAGTAACCAGGAACTTTTTCATTCTGGATAAAATAAACTTTGTTCTTCAATTCTTCAAACAATTTCCACTATTGATCTCTTTGATCATATTGACGAGGTGATCGTTATTGTTGATGCTCAAGAGGTTGAGCCCTTCGATATGATGATGTTTTTGAAGTGGAAGCAGGTACTGGTGCTTGTTTAAGTGTAACTATAAGAGTCTCTTCTTTTCCTATTCTCCTTCATGGAACTAATGTAATTACTCTAGTTTTATCCTTAGTCTTTATAAGAGAAACATCTCTCTTCTGAGCTATTGAAATAAGGTCTCGAAACCCTCCTGTGTATTTCACAGGGATCAACCGTGTGCATAATTAATCACGTAGATTTGAGACACAGATCGACAGTAACTCTTCTTGAGGGAGTTCTAAACTTAAGGAATATGTTAATCCCTTACAGAAAGCATTGAAATCTGAACCTCTTTAATTTTTTCTTTTCATATAACTGTTAAGATAAAAAACGGTCATCTTTTGTAATGTTGAGATAAATTGAAGAAGAAATATTTTACAGAGATCTTCCTACCCAATAATTGACTGAGATTGCAAACTTGTATACCAGAAAAAATTAGGTCCTTGTAATGACTGCACAAAACACATGAGCTCCACTACTTCTTGTTGTTAAGGAGTTTCCATCATAGGATCACAATGAGAAACAAAATGTGTTATGTATTGTTCTGGATCTCCTGAACCATTAAAAATTTGGAATGTGGTATTTACAAAATTTGATGGGGGAGGAATTTCATCCACACATTCAGGGTAAGCTCTATTTTCTAGTTGAACTTGTGCACACTTTACTTCCATATATTCCAACCGAGTTGTTAATGACACAAAGGTAGTCATTAATTTTTGAGAAACATCTGGTTGAGTATGTACCTGAGCAGGTTCAATAATTGGAGTTTGGATGGGTGTGGAGACAGGTACTACCACTGATGGTTGTATTGTCGGTTGGTGTCGTGTATGACCCATAGGATTGGACATTTGAGGGTGTACCTGTAAAGGGGGATATTCTTGATCCATCCCAGTAGCTGCAACAAATTCCCTTGATTGATTAACTCTAGCATTCTTAGGAGGAAGACTAACGTCAATTAGTTCTGCATTTAACCTCCTTAACTCCTTCATTTTTTCTACTTATTGTGTGAAACATTCCTCTAATGAGAGTGATTGGCCTTCACCAAAGGTAGGGTGGTATGTAACCTGACTTTCACCATTTTCCATGGTATGTGCCTTTCTAGAGTATTGAAGGGCATTGCCCGAAGAAATGTATTTCCCCCAGGAAACCCTCTGTCTTCTGGTATGCACACCTCCTTCATTCATTTCTGTGTGTACAACGTCTTGAACAGGAACTTCATCATCCGATTCCTCTAAGTGAGCATCATGTTATGGGGGACCAGTGAAAATGGCATTGATGACATTTATCGATGTATAACACATTGCAGCTATTCTGTTAGCGCTTCTACAATACTGTCTTCTTCCATGTCCTTTATGATACATTGCCTTTTGTTTGGTTGATCCATCATGAACTTCTTGATGAACCTTAATTTGAAGGGAACCTCCCGATAATTCAGTTCTGCATTCCTCTTATGGCTTCTTCCCTAATCGAGAGAAGAATGTCTTTCATTGAGGAAGAGATTGAGAATTTAAAAAGGTCCCCAGTTTGGTGGACGGGGGATATTTATATTTTTCCTTCTCAACTCCTTGATTCATATATATTTATCCCAAGGGTTGGATTAGAAGAGTCCCCTGTCTGGAAATTTTGAGGTGGCTTTTGAGCTGATACATCTGAAACATTCTTAAAATCTCTCTTGATTTTGTAGATTTTAGTCTGGAAATTGGCCGGATGCATTATCCTACATCCACTAAAATCACATGGCCTAGATAACCATTAGATTATTTCTAACACCTCTGTAACATGATGAAGCACATGCTCTAAACGAGAAGAATGTTTGGTATTCTCATATGATTGATGCAAGAGTAATTCGAGTACATGTTCTTTATATGCCTGACTTTGGGAAGAACTAGTTGAGGCGTGTTCTTGAACAAGCCTTTGATTACACACAAAACAAGTTATATTTTACCATCCATGGGCAGTAACATTGCATGAGACCACATTTGGTGGGATTTGTTGATTGGAGAGAAAAGTGAAATGCAATGCTCCATGAAAACCCAATCCTATGATATAAATACCAGAGGGGGCATTGGTAATTAACTTGCGCAACCTTTTTAATGCACCATGGCATGTACACTGAAGGGCTCTCTGCTGCTTTTCATCCTTTGGATGTTAGGAAACTGAGAGAGATGACAAGTAAATTTGGCATTGCAACCCTTCTATTATCTTAACATGATTTTGTTGTTAATCATAAGATAATATTTTCTCTTTTAAGTGACAAAGAGTTTTCCATATGTTGAGATAAATATCATGAAGAGAATCTTCTGTCATCTTTTCTATAATATCATAATGAGAGTCAGACAAAGGCCAAAACATGACTGGAATTTCACCTTTCGCCAGTTTTTTTCTCATATTCATCACTTTCTCTTTGTCATTTGATGAAGATTCTTCTACCTGATTGAACCAAAGCTAGTGTTTATTTTTTTCTTCATTTTATTCAACAAGATTGGTAGAGAATTCATTTTTCAAATTAGAAGATGAATGAAACATGGGTGGTTTGGAGAATGACATACACCTCGGGCTATCTTCTGATTGAAATAGTATTTCACCTGCTAGCGGTAAGGCATCAAACATGACTGGATTAACATTTTCATGTGCCTCAAGATAAGTGGACTTTCGTATTAGTGCATTTTCCATTGAATAATTTTCCAGGAAATGTGAATTACTACTTTAGAGAGGACTTTCGCAACAAAATTCATCGTCATGGGTAGGACCACCATGGTGGGTTACAGCAAAAGACCAAACATTTTTTTCCTTGGTCTTCTGGCCACACAGAGGGCTATGATGGATCTCATCTAAAGGTGATACATCGAGACTGTCCGAATTGACATAAATCAATCCTTCATGAATAAGTGTCTAATTAAGACTTTCTGAATTATTTTTGTTACTTCTAAAATTTGAAAATGGGAGTGTAGAATCTTGAGTTGCAATAAGAAAATTGTCTGAGGGCTTCAAGAGCTCCAGCAATGAGTAAGGCCTTATAGTAGATTGGAGGTTGATTTTTTAACTATGCTAGATGGGTCTCTTTCTTGGACACCTTCTTACTCACTTTGGAAACCACTTGTTGAATAAAGTGGGTATTATGGGTAGGTGTATGTGCCTTCTCAAGAGAAATGGTCAGGTTAGGATGGTTATCTCCATTTAAATCGGGTGTATGTGCCTGAATTGATTGTCCATATGACATGGGAGAGTATGCCCCAAGACTTTCCTGGACTGGAATAGAGGTGTGTATCTATTCAATGGTGGTATGTTGATGAGTCAATCCATTGATAGGAATAGATTTATGTTTAATTCCATGTTATGTTGCTGATGTTTTTATAATAGTTTGACAGGTATACAGAATATGGGTAGGGATTTTCTTCTTCTCTTTCACCATTGTCAGAATGTGCGTGGTGAATTCAGCTACTGGAATGGGAATATATGTCTATTCCGTGTTTGGATTAGGTGTGTGTTCATGCTCCTATCCTCATTTTCTTATCAGTGAATTCTGAAAGTACTCATGTGTGGGGGCATAAAGTTGTGTCTGCCTCCTTTTTTCATTAGTTCTTTCCAATTGACATCTCTGGGTCCTACCAAACGAGACTCTTTGTTAGCATGAGGAATTATAGTTGTATGTTCCTGATGATTATTCTCCACTAAATATGATTGATGAACATCCTTAAATACTAGAAGACGAGACGGCTGACATAATTGATGAGTGTAAGCAGGTGTATGTGCCTGTTTACAGGAGGTCAACACATTTGGTTGGTGAGCTTCTTTTGATGCAGTCAAACGAGCCTATTGACTGGCTGATGAATTAGAAACAGGTGTATGTGCTAGCCTATAGTACTCTTCTAGAATTTCCAGGTGGGATTGGTGTGTTACTACCAAACGAGTCTGCTAGGCAGTGAAATCATGACGGATGGGTGTATATGCTCACTCATTATTTTCCATCAAGTTAGATTGATGGACTTCTCCGAAGGGGGGAGAGGTAAGAACCCTCTCCCTGTTGACCAAATTTTGCCTCGGATGGTTCATCTTGCTTGTTCGGGTCTAAGGAACCAGGGCTGAACACCTAGACGCAATACCCTCATCATGTTGAGGGTGGACTACCGCACGAGTCTGGAGGTGATTGTTGGTGGGATTCCTCCAGAAGGACTCCTGTCTTCTTGAACTAAGGCCTTGAGTGACCTCTTCATTCACCACCCTATAATGTGGGAGGGATTGGTTGTTGCGTTTCGGGGATAATGACCCAATATGATTAGAAATAGTGGTTGGAACCACCTACTTCTTGACCACTTCTCATCGATATCCGGAAAACCAGGGTCAGTTGTTAACTTGGAGGGCTTCTCGAGCAGCCTCCAGAGTTGGGATGATACTATGTTGACGATATTCACTCACTAATGCATTTTAGGCCCAGTATTGAAGATTATGAGTAGGTGATGTCTTCCTCAGAGTATATGAGGATCCTTCAGGTGTATCAGCCGAGGCATTCATAGGGGTGAAATTTAAAGAAGCCATTTTGTATTGTAGAGAGATCTTGGAAAAGAGTGCTTGTTTAAAATAACAGAGATAATCAAGATACATTTGGCTAGATTACTCTATTTTTAAGAGCACATATGTAATTGATTTCTTAGTTGGCCCTCATATTGAGTTTAATAGGGGCCTAAAAAATAATTAAAACATCATCTAACTTAGTTAAGGATTCACGTCGAGTTCACCATTTTCTGTTTCTTCTGGAAATTGGGATGACCGTGATTGTTTATGGTTCAAAAATTCTAATCAGTTTCTAATGGTTTTATTTATAGAACCGGAAACATCTAGTGATTCTATATCCATTTGGACCTACTTTCCAAAGTTAGGTTCTCATTAGTTGTGGACCGATGAGGATTAAGAATTTTCATTGGTCGAGAGGATGGGATGTCCGACTCATTACACCTTTTTGGGGGGAATTATTACCTACTTCATGACTCTCTTTTAGATTTAAGTTATGTTCACGAATGATTATTAATTTAATAAGTCTGAAAATGATTTTTCCTTTAGATTTATAATTTAATGATTGATATGTATGGGATTTATAGAATCTTTTATATGTATTTGAGGTTCTTCATCGATATAGAATCATCTGTATGTATTAGAGATTATTAGTAAATGGTATCCTTCAATAGATTATATAGAAATTTCTTAGTTATTATGATAACCATATTGGTTTTAATTCCACTTAGTGGGGCACTTGATGTTTGTTGTCATTTAGAATGATAGTGATTATTTTGAAGTTGGGATCGTACCCGCAGATGGGCTACCTATGTATCCTTGTTAAAAAGGAATCAGAACCCACGTAGTTCACTAAGAAGGATATAGTTGAACGTCATATAGGACAGAAAATAATTAATGAAATATATGATTGAACCCTATAAATACATCCTACGTACTCTAATTTTAAGGCAGAGATCAATTTCCATGTAGTTCGGGTAAAGAAATATGGGGTTTATGCTTGGTTGATGGCCCAAAAAGGGATTTCGTGATTATTTTTACACTCTAAGCTAACATGGGTCTTGCTCAGTGTCTGAAACAAGAGGTATCAAAAAACTTGACGATGGCGCCACAAAAGTTGAACTTATGAGAAATTATGTGGGGCTTATTTATGTATGACAGCCCAAGTAGATGAAGACCAAGACTTGGGAAAGAAGCCCAGTAGTAGGGTCCATAGAGGTATTTGTACTTTATGGAGATTTGGAGTTTTAACACGGGGCTTACTCTTGTAAACGAATGCCAAATTAAGAGGGACTTATGATTGGAGTTTATTCCTAAGAAGGATGCCCAAATCAAAAGAAAATTAAGATTGGGGATTACTCTTGAGGAGGATTTCCAAATTAAGAAAACTATGACTAGGTATTACTCTGAAGAAGGAGGCCCTGGTTAAGGGGACATGTAACTTGGGGCTTACTCCTAAGAAGGAGGCCCAAAATAAAAAGATCTTCTCATCTTAAAGGATGAGTTTATATTGGAAACCTCGAACTGTGGTGACATAAAGCATGTAAGTCATGAGGTATTGGGAGAGGTTCTCATAGAATTCAATTCAGATACGCAAAAAAATAAAGAAACCATGCCATGAATGTCTGTGAAAAGGTGTTCGAGGGATAATATCTTGAAGTGGAGAGGTGAAGAGGAGAGAGGCACACAAATAAAGTTGGCGCACAAGTATGGCCGCAAAAATCATTTGGCGCACAAGTATTGGTTGCGCAAGTGTACTTGCACGGTATGGGTTCACTTGGGAGACGACTTGGGAAGGACTTAACTCAAGCCTTTAGTATTATCCTAATATATTTCCAAATGGGAGGCACCCAATTTTCATTGAAATGGTAGGGTGGCGTGCAAGTGTTTCCACTTTTAAGGAGGTATAGACACATAGGCACACAGTTGTTGATGAATCCTAAACACTTAGGCATTATACTCCTCCTTCAAGTCTTCCATTCTAGGTAAAAAGTTTCCTTAGATGCTTTTGGAAGAGTTGTGTTGAAGACTTCTGCAACCAGAGCATGAATCTAAGCTTTGGAAAATTCATCCCCAAATTGGGGGGCCCATAGGGGCTATTTATAGGCCACCAGGGACCTTGGGATAATAATAGAATAGGGTACACAAGTGACTTGTGCAACCCATTGGCGGCGCAAAAGTGACTTGCGTGGCATGCATGAAACTTGCGCAGCACCCTCTAAATGGGTTCTTTGTCCATGCCTTTGTCAATTTTTCATGTTTTTCAATGGGTGACTCTCTCGGTGCTTAAGGTATTCCCCTTTTCCATTGATTGGACTCTATGATGGAATGGAGCGTTAACAATAACATACACTTTAAAATCTATTTTTACCTTTAAAATGGTTTTATGACCTTGTTTCAAGGAATTAATTGAAATTGGAAATACATCTTCCATGATGCTGGTAAATTGATGCATCATAGGTGTTGTTCTTTTTTTAATAAGAGGGATAGGTTAATAAGTATGTTGATAAATTTTTCCATAAATATGATAAAATACCCGTATATATAAGATACTAGATCTTCCATGCCTCTTTTGTATGGTGAGGTGAAGTGATTATAAGAATTGAAAAGGAATATAAAGGAAAAAAAGAAAAATAAAGATGATTTTTACCTCCTCATCTCTTCTCCTTGAGATCCTTATTAAGGCCTTTGGTATTGCCCTTTGGTAAGACCAAATGGTATTGAACGTGGGGAAGAAAATTGGATAGGGTATTTGGTATAATTTTTGAAATTTTCAATGCTTTTGAGGAGTGAGACGAAGAGGGGGTGAGGTTGGTATTTATATTGGGGAAGATTAGGGGTTTTCCATTATTTCTATCATTATTTTATTATTTTTCTCAAAACAAGAAATAAAATTTGTTATTGTGACTATAAATAGTAATAAGATTTTTTCATTTGATCCAAAGTCCATTTACATCAGCCAGAAATCAATAATTATGCTCAAATTCATTTATTTAGAATATTTCATAATTATCGAATTTCACTATTCACAAAAAATAAAAGTATTTCAGAAAAAAAAACCTATACATTTACTCTGACCATTTGATGACATGTAGAATTAAAAAAAATGGACACTATTTTATCAAAATAATTTTCTATATACGGTAAATAAATTTTTTATATAAAATAAAAATTTATTTGAAAAATAATAATTTTCAAACAATAACTAACTATATAACACATTCAAAAATTAATCATGGTCTCATAAAATTATATTGTAACCATCAGTAAATACTATAATAATTTGTGATTAAATTATATGAAAATAAATATTAATTTAAATTATTTAATTAATAATAAAATTGTAATTAAATATTTATGATATACAAAAATACCAACAACTATATAATGATCATATTGTCACTTATAAGATTCCTTTTTATTATACATTCATTTATGATGTTACTATTTATTTGGCTATTTGATATTAATAAGGTTCATATTACAATTAATAAGGGGAAAATTATTATTCCTATGTTTTGGTTACTATTCACCAAAATTGACTTTTTTCTTTCAAATTCTAAATAACTTACTGATTGCAACCCTATATGTCTTCTTTTTAAAATTCAAATCATAGAAGCGAAAAAATTATGTTCAATGGATATTTTGTAACATTAAACATTTAACAATGTTTCATTATGTATGTACTCATTGTTTCATGAATTTAAATTTATTTTTTAATCCTTGGCGTGTTACAATAAAATAAAAACTTATACAAAGAACAAAGATAATATTACCTAAAACATGATTTCTACAAGGAATTGTTAATGAGAATTTAAAAAATGGTCATAAGTAAATCATATATGGTATCATATATATAATTTATGTGATTTAATATATGTATAATAAAATTATTTTTATTGTATAGTAGTTTCTAACTCGTATGAAGGAAGTCAAGGCTTGTGGTAATGGATTTATAGATCACTTTTTTACTTTTGAGAGAGACATGCCATATTCCCCACCTATTGCTTTGATGTGGTGTGTATATTTCCCATGAATATATTTTATGATTATTATTATAAAAATTATTATTATTTACATATCAATTTGAGTATCTCTCTTTCATCAAATTTATGGTTCAATAGTTACTAAAGCAGTAAGGGAATTTTTGTCTCAATTTACCTTCATTGAGACATATGTTATATTATGAACCTATTTTCTTTTATGAGGTCTATATATATCCAATTTTCAATTTTATATCATGAATATACTTATTTTAATGATAATGTATGGTCCATTTTTTGTTATCCTACAATGGTTCATATTATTCAAAATATACTAAAGATGTAAGGGATCGATGTTACAATATCATTGATTATAGGGATTGTTTGAATTTATTTTTCTATGATGAAAAGTTATTATCCATATCTCAAGAATAACATGATGTTTTGTCTCATTTGGTTATTTTATAAGTATTCATATTTTCCCTTCATTTTATTCTCTTTATGTACTTAATATTTCAAAACTATTCTTTATAGAAAAATCATAATTATTTCCCTCTTCAGTCAAAAAAACATTATTCCAATACCATGTTTTCTTAAAATGATTATAATATTTTTAACATTAGAAAAATGATTTATTAAATTAATTTTTCCCATTTTAAATTTTTTTAAAATAAATTCAATTGAATTTTCATGTCATTTTATAAAAAATTCTTGATTTTATTTTACTAAAAAATTGATAGGAATCATTGTTTTTAAAACTTAAAACAATTATTGTCTTCATGACCATATCAATGTGTTCAATTTTATATTATAAGTTTCAAAGTTTATTTTCAAAGAAAAATATTATGAAAATGTTTTATGTTTTATATTTTTATTATGTAAAAATGACTTCTTCAACAAGAAATGTTTAAAATTAAACATAAAGATTCAGTTATAGGTTTTCAAGGTAATTTTCAACAAAATAGATTTTTAAAATCAATTAGTATTTAAACAAATTTAAAGTAGAAGTTTTTTTTCAATAAGAATGTTATAATTTATTTTTAAATATTCCTTTTTATGTTTCTATGTTAATTTTTAAAAACATATTTTTTGAAGATGTATTATTTTATTATTTTTTTAATCAAAAAGGATATTTACATCAAAAAAATTAAATAACTTTTAAATATTACATTATATATTTCAATGATCATTTTCTATGTTTTGAATTATAATTTTTTTTAAACTGTTTTTGAATGTTGAAATCTATTTTATTCATGAAATTTCTAACATGATCTTTCAAAATTATTTTCCATCTATGATTATATATGTTGATGTAACTTACTATTTTTAGGATATTTGAACCAAAAATATCATTCATATTTTATATCTAAATAGTTCATGATGTCATGGTTTATATGAAACCTATTTTTCTTCCATTTTTTATTCTATTATAAAATTATAATGAAACATGCTTATATTTACACCGGTTATGCTATAAAAAAGTTCTGAAATGACTATAAAGCCTATCTCTTTTCTATTGATTATTATGTGATGAAATTTTAATGAAACACATTTCATTTCACAGGTAACAATATTGAGGATGTTTTGATGATCTTTTGTCACATATTCATATTATTATAATTATTTTATATTCATAACCAATATCTCTCTCAAATTAATTTGGTAATGATTTATATATCATTACATAGATAGGACTGGAATATGGAGTAAATGTAGTTCAATAAAATAATTTTTCCTCTATGATTTATTGGTTGTGAACCATGACTATTATGATGGTTTTGGGAGTGAACATGTTCCAATATAATATCCTTTAATGTTATTAATGATTACTATGAAAGTGATTTTATATGCTTATGTATATTCTATAATTTTGTGTCTTATTCCAATGTTATGCTCTCAAGGATCATGTTCTTTGATTTCCTTATGATATAGGTCTTATGAAATGCTAATATTTAATCCATGACTCATGATTATGACCATTCATATTTATGTTATGGTATTAAATGTAATAATCATGATATAGTACACTTATTCTTACATATCTTCCTTGTTTACCATTATTGAGAATCTAAGATCACCCTTTCTTATGATTCTATTATATATGTTATGAATAAATGATTTATAGAGGCTATGTATAAAAAATGTAAATAATGGGAATATATTTGTTGGATTAATTTAAAAAAATTTATGAATTAAGAGTTCATTATATCTAGTCTTCACATACACTAAACGAACATGGTCCTTAGTCATGTAGTTTTTTATTGTAATCGATATTCATCTATAATGATTTTATATTTTTGTATGAGATGTATGTGTATCTAAAGTTGTTATTAGAGAACAGGTTTATATAAAAATTACCAACTACATTCAGAATAATTTATTGATATACCTAGAGATGTTTCTAAGGATATTTCATTTGATGTATCTGAGGATGAGTCTAAGGATATGTCAAATTATGGGAAAATGTCCTGGAATTTTAGTACAAAATAGAGTAAGTAGATTCCAATTAACTAAACCTATATCTAGATTCAATAAGTGGATGTCGATAAAAAATAGAGGTACCTAGATGTAATAACTCCTATGAGGGTGTATTGATCTTCACTCGATCGGCACCTAGTTCATGAAAACAAGACTTATTGCACATCTGTTTTGACACTCAATTTGCATATGTTTTAAAAATTCAAAAACTCTTTATAAACCATCATGAATGACTTAAATTGATCATAAGAATTATGTTACTTGGATAAACATAAACAGTCATATATTAAAAACAATGTTTCTTGATTTATAACTCTTATAAGTGATTTTTTATTATTATTTGGTTTCTCACTTTGAATATTGTTACTCACAATATGTTTTTTAGTTTTATTAAATAGAGGGAATCAAAAGAAATTGGATTAACAATGAGTGGGTTAAAAATTATTTTTATGAGAATATAAATGAGGTAATGACTAGATTAAATGATATTATGATTATGACTATTCAGTTAACACGGAACATGATTTTCAATGTGCACCATTACCAACACTAAGACTCGCTAAAAAGAGACAGAGATAGTTCACTGAGAGTTTGAGTAATGGATACCCTGGAGGAAATATTATTTGAATTACTATATGTCGAGAATGTTGAAATACACACTCAAGGGGATGTCTAAGAGGGATGAGAATATGTTTTGGTTGTGAAAAAAAGGATACCAAGAATGTAATTTTAAAGGAAAAATAACGTCTTCAGGTAAAAAATGGATGATAATAATGGTATTATTAAGGTATCAATAACTATTTATTCTTTTAAATATGGAATGTATGGGAATTATGAAAATCGATTTCTTAAGGGGAAATCTCATTAAGAGAATCAAAAAGGTTGTATGAGTAAGGGTTTTTTTGTTGACGATGATGAGACTAAAAATGATATATAAAAGGAAATAGAGATTATCGAAAGTGATGATGAGTCATAGTAAATGGTTGGGTATGTAAGTGGGGTTATTTATGTATTTTTGTATTGGAATTCCGTAATTATATTATACCAATCATGAATTATATATATATATATATTTTATTTAATGTTTTTCGTTATGTATTTGAAAAAATATATTGAATAGTTCCAAAGACCTAGAAAAGTTATTTAAGGTAATAGTAGTATTTTTATTGAGGAAATAAAACAATTAATATGATCATGATTTGGATAAAATGGAGTTTATTTTGAAAAAAGAGATAATTTATATGTATAAATTAAATTGTTTATTATTGATGATTTTGGAAATGGTTAATGATTTTTGGAAAACGTGGTTTATGATATCATTAACAGAGTTTAAAAAAATATTGTAATTTTAGAATATATTTAATAATTTGTGGTTTTATTTAAGAAATTAGGACTTATATATGTTTTCATTATGATTTTATGGTAATTTTCGTTATTACAATGATTAAAAAAATACTTTACTATGTTATTCACATAGTTGGTATGCTAAAATCAAGAGTTACATTATTATATTGATAGGGTTAGCGTTAAAATAATTTTGAGACATTTGATGACCTTATTTATAAATTTTGGATTTGGTAATGGTTATCGGGTTGACAATTTATGGGTTGGGTTATGTTGACTTTTGGATGAGCTTTTATAGATTAATGTATTATTTCACCATATGATGATTTATACATACTTTTTTCTATCATTTATTTTATTATAACTAGATATATTATCAATTACTTATAATTATTTTATAGTCTTTATTTATTGATTTAAACATAAAAAATTCATCTATTAGAGATAGAGATAATTTGGAAATTTTTCATGGAACAACAAAAGGATGAGATTGTGCTTATGAAATGGAATGGAATCAAGTTAGTATATTTTCCAATGAAAATTTCACAACATTAGGAAAATGATCATGTAGTAAGATCATTTCATATCATCACATTTTTCTATTATATCAATGACCTTTTTCATACCTCATTATTTTATAGTTCTTTGGTCTTTATCTTTCTCCTTGCCATGTTCTCTATCACTCTCTATCAGTAGTTTGGTGATATTTTTCTCTTCGATGTCTATGTTTTCAAATCCAACCTATGTTATCCTATTTGGAAATCTAATTTGTGATAATCTAGATGAGAATTGCACATAACATTATCTCATTTCAAGGGGGTGTTTTATTAAACCTATTCAGGATGGGGGTATCCCACAATGGTATTTTCAAATGTTAAACCCTTTCTTACCAAGAAAAAGTTCAAATTAGAGGAACATGATTTACTAAAAGTGATAGAATGTAACACCATGAGATTTGTGAAAGAAAATATTTAATTTAATAATTTTGATATTTTTAATTACACACAATACTGGGTTAACATTGTGTTACACATAACACAATGTTTAGATTCTATTAAAAGAAACAGTAAGTTCAAATGAAAGATTACATATTATTAAAATATTTTTATTTAATATGATAGTTTTCACCTAGATGTTGAAATGGTGGGTATGAATAGAATTAACTAAATTATCAAAATATATTATTTATATATTTTTCTAAAATTTATCTATCGGTAACTAATTAAATAATCCTGAAAATAAAAACTATCAGAAAACAAGGGTTATTTTTCCCTTATAAAACTACTTTTATAAAAGAAAATTTGACTTGCACTAATAAATTAAAAAAAATAGTGAATAATAATAATGTAATTTATATATATTTTACCCAATAAAATTTTGAACATCCAACATATTAATTTTCAATAAATTAAATAATAATAAATTAAATTTTATACTTAAATATTATATTTTTATAAAAAAACAATTTTGTCATATTTTTTACACACTAATTTTAAAACAAAATTTTAAAACATTTGGAAAATTTATTTCAAAACTAAATTTTATTTTTTAAATCCTAAAATAAAATTTATCTTATGATGATCTTTTATTACTTTTTTATAAAGATAAATGCTTTAATGAATTGTGAAAAACACTGGTTTCTATTTACAATAGTCATTTCTTTTAAATCAATAAAAAAATAAAATTGTATTAAAATGGTATTAAAAGAAAAATAATATATATATATATATATAATTTATGTTATTGGAATCATTTTCATATTTTATTCTGATATAACAACATTTTACACTTTTTAACATTTTCTCTTTGAAAACCTGATTTCTCCTCACATATATAAGATTTATTTAAAATAAACTTTTTTCCACTTATATGAAGGAAATTTAGAAAAATTCAATCAATATTTTTAATAACATTAATTTTTTTTTCTTATAATATAATCATTTTTTACCAGGATGAATACTTAAAACTGTAAAAATTTGTTATTACAATTAAGGAAAAAATGGATTTTATGCGGTTTAAAATCAAAATATAATGTTTAAAAATGTTCCAAAACTTGTACAAAAACCATTATATATAAATAATTAGACCTTATATCTTCTATTTTATCAATATTATCATATTTAAAAAAACTATTTCAGAAAAATAGGGAAATTGTTTTCTCTTATAAAATAAAAAATGTGCCACTCGCCTGACATATAAAAGTCCACCCCTTATTCTATTCTATTAACACATAAAAAAATTTAAATAAATAAAATCCCAAATAACATCCTTAAATACCTCCTACAATCATATATTCCTTATATTGTTCATAAATCATCCCTTTGATTCCTTTCATTGGAAACCAAAATAAGTTTTCTAAAGAAGAAGTGATGTCCAAAATTGAGCATTTTATTTTATTCCACATACCCTTTATTAAATTCATATTTATCAATAATGATATGATAAGATAATTATATTTCATATAATGAGATATTATTATTTTAATTAGTATCCTAATTCCATATCTCCTTCTATCAAAAAGGGTTATAAAATCTTCATTCATTTATATAGTGAACTACCGCCTCATGAATGAATGTTATTCATCATCCACCACCACCTATCATGAATGGATATAATTAATTGTTTACTTTTTATATATTGTATTTATTATTCCATTATTATTTTGTAATAATTATTTCATATATTACTTTTTTCTTTCCATTCCATGGGAATACGATAACATCATTCATGTGTACAACAAACAACCGCCCCACGATGTGATGTCATTCATTTCCAATTTACATGGAAGTTAATAACGATATTTTTAATGAACATATTATTTATATATTACATAAAATTATTATTTAATTTTAATTTATTATTTCATTTTCTTTCGTTCAACACCTCGATAAAATGGAAACAACTCTCATTTTTATGTATAGTTTACCATCTCCATTAACCATGTATTTCATTTTCAGCCTATAATGTTTATGGATTACCAAAAATAAATATATAATGAATTTATATTTTATTAATATCATAATTTTTTTTTAATATGATGTAAAAATAATAAATTGAAGAGTTTTAAAAAAAATCAAAACATACATGAAAAAAAGTGGATATTACACATAACGTGATCTTGATAATGAATTTTAAATAAAAAAGTGATAAATTATAATAAATAAATCATAAATTGTATGATATATATAATTAATGTTCTAAAATATATTTTTAGTAACCATATATTTATTATACATGAGGTTTTAACAAGTTTGAATGAAGTCAAGACTTAAGGCAATGTATTTCTATCTTACTTTTTTACTTCTTTAAGACATATTATATATTGGAAACATATTTATTTTATATGGTGTGTATACATAACATGATTAAATTTTATTATTATTCTCATAAATATTATTAGGATTTATGTATCCATTTTTATGGTTCAACAGTTACCATATCAGTATTGTATTTTTGTCTCAATTTTCCTTCTTTGAGAAAAATGTAATGTTATGCACTTATATTCTTTTATGAGGTGTACATGAATCCCAATTGAAATTTTATATCATGAATGTCATTATTTTATTTATATTAAAAGCTAAATTTGTTTTTATTCTTTAATGTGTCATATTATTCAAGTGATACTAATGTTGTAATGGATTGGTGTTACAATCTCATTATTTAAATGAATTAATATGTTTATTCTTCTGGTGATGAAATATTATGGTCCATATCTTAAGAAAATCATGAATTTTATAATTCTTTTTTTAGTTAAGGATAATATATATTTTCCTTTAATTTTACTCTATTTATTTACTAAATATTTTAAAAGTATATTTTGAAGGAAAATATTCTTTAATTATCTATTTGGTAAAAATATATTTTTTGCATAACAATATTTCCTCATAAATATTTTAAAAACACTTTTAACATTGTTAAAAATATTTATTAATTAAATTTAAACCCATTTTTTAATTTAACAAAATTCAAAGGAATGTTCATTTAAATTTCCAAAAAACTTCCATTTCACTTTTACAAAAAAATATGGAAGTAATATTTTATTATGTTTCATAAGATAGTTTAAATGAAAATGAATTTGAAATTTTTTTATGTTTTAATTTTTTTAATATGGAAAGGCTATTTTACTCAAGAAATATTTCAAATTAATTTTAAATATTATATTAAAGGATTACATTTTTATCTTCAATGAAATTAATTTTTAAAGTGTTTTTTTTGTTTGGAAAAGTGTTTTTAAATTTTAGATGTTATTTTCCTCAGGAAATTTTTTTAATTTATTTTTAATAATTCCATTATTTGTTTCCTAGGTTATTTTCAAATAAATGTATATTAAAAATTTATTAATGTTCAAAAAATATTCAACGTGTAAAATATATTTTCTTCAAGGTATTATTTTAGTGATTTTTTGAATCCTTTATATATTTACATGTTTATTTTCAAGGAAATGGTTTTGAATATATTTTATGTGTCAAAATGTGTCTTTCATAGTAGAAATGATATTTTACTTAAGAGATTTTCAATGTGATATTTTAAAATTATATTCCATCCAATATGGCATATATTGTTGTTATATAATCTTTAAAAGTTATATGAACCAAGGACATCCTTCATATTCTTTCACTTTATATTTTTTTAAGACAATATTTTTTGGAAACCCGTTTCTCTACCAAAGGTTACACAATGATAAATTTGTTATGAAACCCACTTCTTTTATGAGGATTATTCTGTGATGAAATGGTGAAATGATTAATAATTCTATATTTTTTTTTCCAAATGTTAATATATGATAAAATTTTTATAAAAAATATTTCATTTCATGGGTTGTGATATGATGAATGTTTTATGATCTTACGGAACAGATATTCATGTTTTTTATTATGTCTCAGTTGGGACCCGAATCTCGATCCAATTAATTAGGTAATGATTAATATATCATAATACAGATAGGACTTAATTTTGGAGTCAACATGTTATGAAATGCATGTTTTCTTCTACGATAGTCAGGGGGGTAAACATTTACTGCTATGATAGTTTACGGTGTGAACCCATCCCACTATTATAGACTTAGAAGTGAGACTTTACTACTATGGAAATGATTTTATATTCATATATATATATATGTGTGTGTGTGTGTGTTCCAAAATTCTTTGTATTATTCCAATGTTATGCTCTTATGGATCATGTTCTCTGATCTCTATATGATTCATGTCTTATGAATTGAAAATATTTATGTGATGACTGAATATTATGATATTTGATATGTATGGTTTGGTATTCAAATGTTATGCTCATATTATCATACCCTTATGCTTGTGTTAGGTTTATGTACATCTATTTTACATCCATAATAAGAATCTAAAATCACCCTTTATTAAGTTTCCATTCCATGTGTTTTAAAGAAGAGTTTTAACAAGGGTATTTCCATAAAGAGGAATTAATGGGAACATATTTTGGGGTCACATTAATGATCCTTTATTTATAAGAATATATTGTATCTAGTCTCAAAATTCACTAAACTAGTATGAGAATTAGACATATTTTTTTTGTAATGGAGTGAACATCCATATAAAAAGATGTAATATTTCGGTATGAGAATACTTTTAATCTATAACACATGTCCTAAAAATATCATAAGATTTTTTTTATGAATAATTACCCATTCATGGTAAATAAGTTTACAGAATAATGATTTCTAAATAGACGCATGTTTCTGAAAAAGGAGTTAATATATGATTTTTGTGAACATTATGCATCATAATTTATGGGAGTAGTTTTAATAAATGCAATAAAGAAATTTTTATTCACCTCAATATGTATTCCATGGTGTTCATGTAGATGTTTCATGTTAGGATGAAACAAAATTAAGGGATTCCTTGTTCATGAGAGATGGACCATAAAAGAAATTATAGACTTGTGACATGTTGGAGTTCATACACATATCAATGTAGAATTTGGAATATCCATGTAGGATTAATATTTTTATTTTTTCATTACGTACAAACATAAGGTTTTATGTGATTCTACCAAACTCTATTCCAATATAATATTTTATAAAAAAAATTCGGTGTTAGTTAATATTTATATTATATATGAAAATTTTACTTTATTATATTAATAGTGGACCATTCCCCAGTGGTTTATCTTTGTCATGTTAGACTATTTTTCTACCTTTGGTAATTATGAACTGTGATTGAGGCCATGTGGTGGTCCCAAATCAATCTCAATATTTTTTTTATCTATTTTAATGTTCTACATACTTTATAATATTTCATAAAAATATTTTACTACTCTATAATGACAAAATATCAGAACAGGAAAAGCAAAATAATCCATTTTTATCACTATAATGACACAATATGTTTTCTTATTCTCAATAAACTAGAACATTAATCCAAATTTAAATGAAAAATTATTATAATATCATTTATTAAATACTATGAAACACAGGAAAAACAAAAAAAATATGAAAATCCATATATATTAATAAGGAAAAAACCTATAACTCTCTTAAAAGTCATGATTTCACACTAAAATCATGTAACAATAGAAAAAAAATATTGTGAATACACTACAAAAATTATTATTTTCTAATAGAGAACTAAATTTTCAAGAAATTAAATAAAAAATTATTCATCTATACCCTTGGAACTTATTTGAAATCTGAATTAGGATCTCATGAATTATAACAAGAGGGGAAATAATGGAATGGTCAAGAAACTACCAAACTCATAATCAATGAGATCATAAGACCTATATCATTTATATTTAATCCTTAATAGGTAACTCAACAAAACCATTCCCTAACCACCATCACCAATATATATATAAATTAATAAATACCACAAAACGTTTTTTGTTAACTCACTTTACTATAGAAAACTAGTATTACACTAAAAAAATACAAGATACTTTAATTACCCAATAAATAAGAAATGAAATCCATTTTTAAGATGTTATATGTAATCTAGAATCAATAAAACGATATAATTACTAGAAATAAACTCATAAACTCTTCTTTTAAAAGATTTCCATATAATAAGTACGGGCAGCCCCCTAACTAAATAAGTGAGGTAAATTATGTTTGAACATTTACTATAATAAATTTTATTTATTTTCTAAACCCTTAATTGTTAAAACATTTAGAAAATTTATTTTAAAAATAAATTTCATTTTTTATATCATAAAATAAAATTTATCTTATGATGACCTTTTATTAATTTTCTGAGAAGATAATTTTTTTAAGGAATAGTGAAAAATACTAGTTTTTTTTTAAATATTCATTTCTTTAAAATCATTAAAAAAATAAAATTTTATTAATATTTTTTTAAAATAAAAATTATAAAAATTATATATATATATAATTTAGGTTATTGGAATAATTTTCATGTTGAATTCTGGTATAAACACTTTTTAAACTTATAACCATTTTCCCTTTAAAAACCTGATTTCTCATGGAATAAATGGGATTTATTTAAAATAAACTCTTTCCACTTCTATGAATGAAATTCATAAAATTGATTATAAAATTTTATTAGTCTTAATTTATATTTTCTTATAAAATCAAATTGTTATTTACCTTAATGAATAGTAAAAATAGTAAAAATTAGATATAACTACAAGGTAAAAATAGGATTCATGGGGGTTAAACTCAAAATATGATGGTTAAAAATGGCCCAAAACTTTTCCAATATCCATTATATAGAAAAAATTCGACTTTTTATCATATATTTTCATAATAATGTAATTTTTGTAAAAATTTTATTTTGATAAAATTGGGAAAAACTTTTTCTTTTATAAAATTATACATTTGTCAATCACTCACATATAAAAGTCCACCCCTTATACTCTCATATTTTCTCTTAACAAAACATTTTTCAAATAAATAAATTCTCAAAGAACATCTTTATATACCTCATCCAATCATATAATCCTTACAATGTTCATAAATCGATGTTTTGATGCCTCTCGGTGCAAACCCAAATAAGTTTTCTGAAGAAGTAATGTCTCTAATTAAGAATTTTATTTTATTCCACCTCCTATTTCTTAAATTCATATAAATCCATAATGATATGATAAAATCATTATATTTTATATACTGAGATGTAATTATTTTAATTAGTAACCTAATTCTATATCTCCTTCCATAAAATGGGTCATAAAATCATCATTCATTTGAATAGTGAACTACCGCCTCACGAACTGATGTTATTCATCTTACACTACCACCCATAATGATTAGATATAATGAATTATTTATTTTTTATACATGTTATTTATTATTTAATTATTAATTTTGAATAATTATATCATATATTACCTCTTACTTTCTATTCAATGAGAATACGATAATGTCCTTCATGTGTACAACAGACTACCGCCTCATGAAGCGATGCAATTCATTTTCAATTTATAGGGAAGTTAATAATAATTGTTTTAATGAAAATATTAATTATATATTAAATAAAATAATTATTTAATTGTAATTTATTATTTCACTTTATTTCATTCAACCCCTCGATTAATTTGAAACAACCCTCATTTTTACATACAGATTACCATCTCAATGAATTGTGTTTTTCATTTTCAACCTATAATGTTTAAGGAATTACAAAAATAATTATATATTTAATATATATGATGTTAATATCACTATAACAATTATGTATATGTTGTAACCATGATAAATTTAGGAGTTCTAAAAACAAAAAATCAAAACATACTTGAAAAACAAAGTGGTTATTACACAAATCATGATTTTGATAATGAATTGTAAATAAAAAGGTAATAACTCGTAATCAGTAAATCATATAAGGTATGATATATATAAATAATGTTCTAAAGTAAATTTATAGTGACCATATATTTATTATACATGAGGTTTTAACATGTGTGAATGATGTCGAGACTTAAGGCTAGGGATTTATGTCTTACTTTTTACTTCTTGGAGACACATTCCATATTCGCAGCCTATTTATTATATATGGTGTGTATACATACCATGATTAAATTTTATTATTAATCTCATGAAAATTATTAGTATTTCTGTATCAATTTTTATAAATCCAAAAATACCAAATCAGTATTGTATTTTGGTCTCAATTTTTCTTCTTTAAGACAAATGTAATTTTATGCATCTGTCTTATTTTATAAGGTCTACATACATACCAATTGAAATGTTATATCAATATTATCCTTATTTTATAGATATTAAATTTTCCAGTTGTTTTTATTCTTTAATGGGTAATTTTATTAAACTAATACTGAGGTGGTAATGGTTTATGGTTACAATCTCATTATTTATGTGGTTTTTTATGTTTATGCTTCTAATGATGAAATATTATGGTCCATATCATAATAAACTCATGAATTTTATAATCCTATGGTTAGTTCAGGATAATATATATTTCTCATTAATTTTCCACTATTTATTTACTAAATATTTCAAAAGAATATTTTGATGAAAAATCATCTTTTTTATCTATTTAGTCAAAATACATTCATTCATGTAACCATATTTTCTCATAAAAAAATTAAAAAAAACGTTAAACATTATTCAAATTATTTATTAAGGAAATTTAAACACATTTTTAAATTTATAAAAATTGAAAATAATGTTCATTTCATTTTACAAACAATTCCCATATCACTTTTACAAAAAAAGTGGAAAGAATTTTTTTAATGTTTCTAGGCTTATTTTAAAAAAGTGATTTTGAAATTTTTTTTATGTTTTTTTAATGTGGAAAGGTTATTTTACTCAAGAAATGTTTTAAATTAATTTTAAATATTCTTACATATGTTTCCATGTTTCTCTTTAATGAAAATAATTTTGAAAGTGTTTTATGTTTTGAAAAGTGTATTTAAAATTTAAAGGTTATTTTCCTTAAGAAAATTTTTAAATGATTTTTAATGAATAAATTATTTGTTTCCTTTTTTAATTTTAAGTAAATGTATATTAGAAAATTAATAATGTTTAAAAAAAATTCAAGGTGTAAAACATATTTTATTTAAGGTATGATTTTAATGAATTTTTAGGAATCCTTAATATATTTCCATATTTATTCTCAAGGAAATGGATTTGAAATATTTTATGTTTCTAAACGTTTTTTTAATGTGGAAAGGCTATTTTCCATTAGTTATTTTCCAAGGCATCTTTTAAAATCATCTTCCATAAAATATGACATATGTTTTTGTTACTTATGCTTTAAAAGTGATATGAACAAAGGATATCATTCATAATCTAACCCCAAATAGTTTTTGAAGAAAAGATTTTTATGAAACTCGTTTCTCTACCATAGGTTATACAATGATAATTTTTTTATGAAACCAACTTCTTTTATATAGATTATTCCATGATGAAATGAATAAATGATTATGAAAACTATCTTTTTTCAAATGTTATGATATGATTAAATTTTTGTAATTTTTTTAATTTCATGGGATGAAATATAATGAATGTTTTATGATCTTGTGGAACACATATTCATGATTATCATTATGTCTCGGGTGGGACCTATATCTTCATCCAATGAATTTTGTAATTATTAATATATCATGATACATATAAGACTGAAATTTGGAGTGAAATTGGTTATAAAAAGCATGTTTACTTCTATGATGGCTGTGGGAGTGGACATTTACTACTATGATAGTTTACAGTGTGAAATTGTCCAACTATTATAGCCTTAGTTCTGAGCCTTCACTACTATGGAAATGATTTTATATAAGTATCTATATGCCAAAATTCTTTCTATTATGCCAATGTTATACTCTTACGGATCATTTTCTTTGGTCTTCATATGATTCATGTCTTATGAATTGAATATATTTATATGATGACTCAATATTATGATCATTAATTTGTAGGGTATGGTATTCAAATTCTACGCTCATGTTCTCATACGCTTATGCTCATGTTAGTTATATGAATATCCCATTTATACCATTACTAAGAATCTAAAATCACACTTTATTATGTTTCTATTCCATGTGTTTTGAAGGAGGGTTTTAACATGGGTATTTCCAAAAAGTGTAATTAATGGAAATATATATTTAGGTCACATTGATGATATTTTATTAATTAGAATATAGTGTATCTAGTCTCCAAATGCACTAAACCAATATGGGTATCAGAACTGTTTTTGGTAATGGAATGGTTATTCATCTAAAAAGATGTTATATTTCTGTATGAGAATTATTTTTCTAAATAACAATTGTCATAGAAAACACATAAGAATTTGTTTAATAATAATTACCCTTTCATTTGAAATAATATTACATAATATTGATTTTCAAATAGATGAATGTTTCTAAAAAAGGAGTTAATAGATGGTTATAGGGTATATCCTGAATCATAATTTATGGTATTTTTTTAAGAAATTATTTCAAGGAATTCTTATTCACCTCAATATGCATACCTTGGTGTGCATGTAGATGTTTTATATCTAGATGAAAGAAAATTAAAGGTTTTATTATCCATTAGAGAAGGACTGTAAAACAAATTATAAGCAAGTGAAATATTGGTGTTCATCCACATATCAATGGAGAATTATTAATATCCATGTTGGATTAGTATTTGTATTGTTTAATTATGTCTAAACATATGGTTTGATGGGTTTCCCCAAAACTCTATTTCAATAGAATATTTTTTAGAATATTTTTTTGGTTGATAATAAATATTTATATTATATATGAAAACTTGAGTTTATTATATTAATATTGAATCATTCCCTAGTGGTTTATCTTTATCATGTTAGACCGTTTTTCAAACTATAGTAGATAGGTACTATGATTGAGGCCATGTGGTGGCCCCAACTAAATCTCAGTATTTTTTATCTATGTTAATATGCCAAATACTTCCTAATATTTAAAAAATAATAATACTCTACAATGAAAGATATTAAACATGAGAAGAAAAATAATCCATGTTTATCACTATATTGATACAATATGTTTTCTCCTTCTCAATGAACTAGAACATTAATCTAAATTTAAATAAACATTTATCATAATATCATATAATCAAGAATATTTAACATAGGAATTAAAAAAAGAGGAAAATATTTATGTGTTAATATGGAAACAACTTATACCTCTCTTGAATGTCCTATTTTTACAGTAAAATCCTATAAGAATAAAAAAAATATCATGTGAAACAACTATAAGAAACATTATTTTCTAAAAAAGAATGATTTTTTCATGAAATTAAATGGTAAATTAATCATCTATCTCTTTGTAACATAGTTGAAATTTGAATTAGGATCTCATTAATTAAAACTAGAGGGGAAACAGAAAGGTATGGTCAAGAAACTCTCATACTCATAATTAGTGAGACCATTAAACTTATATTATTTAAATTTATTCCTCAAAAGGGAACTCAAAAAAACCATTCTCTTACAACCATTACCAATATATATATAAATATCAATAAAATCAATATATATTTTTCTATTAACTCACATTACTATATAAAACTATTATTACACTAAAAACATTTCAGATAGTTTAATTCCCATATAAAAATGAAAGAAAGCCATTTTTATGATGTTAGATGTAATCCAGAAGCAATAAAAAGATTACATTACTTGAAATAAACTAATAAACTCATATTTTAAAAGATAACCATATAAAAAGTACAAGTAAACCCCTAACTAAATATGTGTGGTTAATTATTTTATAAATTTTACAATAGTAAATTTTATTTACGTTCTCAACCCTTAATTATATAAAAAAATTATTCCTAATGAAAATAAAATTTATCAATTCAATAAGAAAATCATCATCATAACATACAGAATATAATCATGTTCAAATAAATAAATAAGTAGATTAATTAAAAAATTAATGTCCCTTTATTACTATAAATATTGATATATAATCTCATTAGTTTCTCTAAATATATAATAGAAATATTAAATAAATGAAAAAAACATTCTAAACTTCATGGAATTGATGAAAATTGAACAACTTTTGAATTGAAAGACTTCTTTGAAGACTAATTTTTAAACTAACAATATACATATTTTTTATTTTTTATTTTATAATATTATTCAAGTTAATTATTTTTATATTTTTTATGTTCTACTCAAATATTAATTTTGATCAATATTCCCTTAATTTGATGAACTTTTATAACAGTATGTTTTCCAAAAGGAAATTTACATATGAGTTATTATTATTTCTTATACATAATGTTTTTGGAAGGATTTTTGTTTCTGTTTTTTTATAAGGTACTCTATATAAGCATTTAACGTCCTCATTCATATATGAGAACAATAATAA
This sequence comes from Viscum album, assembly GCA_963277665.1. Classification (NCBI taxonomy): domain Eukaryota; kingdom Viridiplantae; phylum Streptophyta; class Magnoliopsida; order Santalales; family Viscaceae; genus Viscum; species Viscum album. Next base: position 1,527,532,880 of record OY728131.1, on the reverse strand, counting down.
ACCCCTTAGATGGAGTTATTGAGATTTCCAATACAGTTGAAACTAAATCTATGAATTTCTTATTCCAATTGATCGAATCATTATATCCATGTTTTATAAATGTCAATATGATATTCGATTGAAAAATAACAAATAATGATGATAATATATATGAACATTGCTTATTTTTGGAGGTATCAATTTCCTTTTTACTTAACTTATTCTGTTTTTAATAATTTCACTTGGTTTTTGGGTTAATATCATCTATATTCGAAGAGTTATTATAAATTATCTTAGTCTATTTCATTTCCTTTTTTGATGTTAGGATATACGATTACAAGGGATTCAATAATTTTGGAATACATATAGATTGAAAAGTTTATAATTTGGAATACCTAAATTTAGGTATATATACTTCCTTAAAAATTTGTTATAATGAAAAGTACCCACATAGTTGAGGTGATGATGGTTTTTATCTTAATGTTCATATGATTACATTTTTAGATATTGTCCAAGAAAAACATTCTTTTCATATAAAATTCCTTAGTTACTATATTTTACTCTTATCAGATGAATATCATTCTCATTTTTTGATCAACATAATGGAAGTATCACATTCAAAAAAAATTCTCTTTTTAAATTTTATTTAAATAAACAAGTGAGTGAGTTCTGTAATAGTTCAAAAAACTAAAATTAACCCCCTCCCTTATATTTCAGCATATCATTTATATATTATGAGGAAATATTTTGTATCAAAGTTGGTAACTATGTTTATTTATACTTCATACACAAAGAATTTTTCAAACAAAATTGATTTTGTTATGGTCGATTTACTTATTGGTATATTAGATAATCTAAATCATATAATACAATTAGTTTTTGAAGGAGTTGACTATGTATACTTGAGGGATTATATGAATTATTTTATGATTCATACATGAGTGTAATAATTTCTTATTATGACTGAAAATTATATGATTTATGAAAATAATGTTATAAATAGTTCTATAAGTGTGAATAATGACCAACATATGACCTATAGAGTTTGGTACAATATTTTGGGATCATGGATGAGGAAAATATTTATTCAAATATCTACATGTGAAGTAGTAATGAGTAATTGGAGAATTTTGTAGCACATATCAAAAAATATATATGTTTTTAGAAACCAGAAATGTTATACTTTTAACTGATTTTCATGATTTTGATTACATTCCTGGTGAATATATTATCTAACTTCATGATATATTTTAAACTATTATGAATATCTTGTAGTCTCTTAGAGATATAGAGTAATCATATGATAAACTTATTTAGAAAACCAATGATCGTATTCTTAAAAAATGGGATTCTATTAGAACTATTACAAATGACACGAATCATCTAGATAAATTGAGTCATGCTGATTTTACTGGTTACATTATACTATATTAAATCTGAATGAAGGAATATTCTAAAAAAGAAAAAATAATAATAGAGAAAAGTTTTCATCAACTTTCAGGTCCATTCATATTACAAAAAACAATACTGTGAAATTGTTTCAAAATTATAAAATTCTAAGATAAAATATAAAGATGTTTTAGGTTATAGAAATTTTGAGGGATGTGAAAATAAAGTTCATTAACATCCTAAATGAATGAAAATATTTTTTTGGTGAGAAGTAATTTTTCAAAAATTATAAAAAGAAATTGAATGCTAAATTTGAGATGAAAGATATATATGGATAGATTTTTTATGAATGTAAATAACCAGGGCATATAAAATTATATTTTATGAGGTCTAAAAGGTAGGAAATAAATTAAAAGTATTATTATAAAGGTAAATAAAAAAAATCGAATATATGGATATTTAAAGTGATTGAAGTGGAGATACAACTTTAGATTTTTCTATAGATGGAAGTACTGATAGTCAATGAATATGCGAATCCTATGCAGATATTTTAAAGACTAATCATTGATATATGGATAATAAAGATAATTTGGGTGCCAGAATTTTAAAAATTTTCTACATGGATATAGAATTTTCAAGACAAATGATAAGAAATAAAAAGGTACATCCTATGTTTTCAAAAAAAATGGTGGAAATGTAACTTTATTACATAATGCTCGAAGAGAAATATTTTTTATTTTTTTTGTTTAGTTACCCAATAATAATTTAATTCCAAATGTTTTTTGAGTTTAACGATATGGGATCAATCTCATCCACATAATTCTATTATGTAATGAAATTTATTATTTGAACTTCAAGAATGATAAATGAATTATTAAATGATCATATGATACATTTATTATTTTTTATAATGAGTATGATAATGTTTACAACATAGATATATTGGGTCTTAGAAACCATTATCTACCTTGTTCATGTTCAGTGGAATATTATCCATGGTTTTGGAATAAAAGATTATGATATTTTAATGATTGGAATTTAATAAAATTTCTAAGAAATGGATTATTGGTAATCTACCAAATCATAGGTTTATTTTATAAAAAATCATTGGTCTTTATCAATATTCTAAGTTACATAAGAGGATATTTAGATCTATTATTGTAATATTGAATTTTTAGGCATTATAGTTTGTGCAGATGGGTATTTTTGTACTAAAAATATTTGAAGTTTCGGTTCAAGTAACTATGTGATATTATTAGTTGATTATTACACATTATATACATAGCTCAATTTTCATGAAAATTGGTCACAAGAACTTTTTAATTTTTAATTTTTTTTTCTAATAGTGAGTTTGAAAATATTGATTTTGAAAAATTTTACAGTAAAAAAGTAATTACTCAAAACTTATCATCACCTAGAATGCCTATAAAAATAGTGTAGTTGAAAAAAGAAGTATAATTCATTAGGAAATTACTTGATCCATGATGAGGGAATATTCAATTTCTAATCATTTTTCAGAAAAAGATGTTAGAAATAATTTTCATACTATATATCAATCATTACATTGGTAATTTATTAATAAAACTCTGTATTATTTTTGGACAAGAAGAAATCCTAAAATTTATAACATCAATGTTTATGGATTTAATGTGTTTATTCATAATATTAACAATCATATACATGAATTTGATCCAAAATAAAATGATAGAGTATTTATTTTCTCTTTACAAACTAGTAAGACATGTATTTTTTAGAAATGAAAATAATTACTATTGAGGAAATGGTGCATGATAAATTTGATGAAAATAAATTTTGTTATTTCTAAACATCTGAAAGTTATTTTATAAAGTGATTTTATAAAAACAAATTGTTTTTGAAAACCTAAAGCCAGTTTTAAAACCATGTTGTAATGTTCATTAGATGGAAGATCAGTGAAACATATTTTTTGAAGTTTATCCTTCCAAATAAATTCAACATATAATTGAATGACATAGTTTTACTTTTCCAAGAAAACAATCATTCATAAAGAATCATCAAAATAACAATATCATTTAATATGTAGATAAAATCGTAAAATATTATAGTACCTTATGAATTGAATGTGATGATTGTACATTATTATCTTAGGTTGAACCTAATAAATCTGATGAGTCTTTAGGTTATGAATATTTGATATGGGAAATGCATGATGAACTAAAAAAAGTAAACATTGGTATAACAAAGTGATGATATAACTTTAATTGGATACTAATGGTTTTTCCATAATAAAATTGATGAAAATGGAATTATTATTTGATGTAAAAAAATCTAGTTACAAAATTTTATAATTAAAAAGAGGGTATACATTATGAAGTAACATTTTCACCTTTAGAAAGATTTTATATTATTTTAATTCGTATAGACTATGTATTTTATCCAAATTTTTCTCCTTATCAAATTGATGTGAAGTTTTATTTCCATAATGTATATTTCAAAGAGGAAGTTTAAGTAGAACATTCACTATGTTTTGAATATTTTAATATTCGAAAACATTTATATAAACTTACAAATGAACTTTATTAAAAAAAAATCTAAATGATCCTTGTATGATAGCCTTTCCATATTTCTAATTTAAAATTAATTTTGTTAAAAGAGAAACTAATCTAACTCTATTTTTAAATAATTTTTTAATGATAACTACATTTTACAAAAAAGTATTTTGGTGAAATTTTCATTGTATAAACTCATAACTAACTCTTGAATTCTTTTTTAGTACTTATTTAATCTAAGTATGAAATGAGCATGATGGTTAACCCTGATTTTTTTATTGGGTTTCAAATTTCCCAAAAAATGGAAGGAACATTTTAATTTAAACTATATTACATTAATGTATAACTTAAATGTCTTGTTTTTGAAAATTCAAAGTCTAAACATACTCCAATTGTAATATCTAAGACTTTAGAACTTTATGAATCTTTAAAACAAATTGATAAAAAAACTTTTGATTTATAATTGGATGTTCACTTTATATTATTTCTAGTCGAATGGCTTTGAAAATTTTTGTTTGACTGCATGGGGTATTTAAATAAAAGTAATAGGAGTCTGATATTAAATATATTAATAAAATTTATCATTATTTTAATACCTCATAATATTTTGTTATATATTATTTTTTCTAAAGTGATTTTGAACATTAAATATTTTCATATATTGAATTTATAATATATAAAATGGATAGAAAAAAGTACATAATAAACAACTTAAATATTCATAAATTTTTTAGCATCATTGTTGTGAAATAAATTTTTTTTATCACATTATACTATTGAAGATAAATATGTAGATTCTTATTGGACCTAAGTGTTGTGGATATAAAACACACTCACTGATTTGGGTACATGCTTCACTGAGACTCGAATTCATTGTGATGACACTATTATTATATTTATGTAAAAAACATATATCACATTAGTCATGAGAAAATAAATTAGATATAAGTAATTATTTCTTTATAGATCACACAACAAAAAGAGACATTATACATAAAATCATTAGAATGCAAGATATAGTATTTTATATTTTTACAAAAACACTTATTTTTGTGTATTAGAATAAATTTATCAGATAATGGGGATTATCGATATAAATTGATAATTAATTTACTTTATGGTTTATCCATCTACTTATAATGAAAAACTCTTTAAAATATAGGTGAAAGTTTTTTAACTAAATTTTTTTATGTTTCTATTTCTCTCTATCTAAAGGAGGATTTTTTATGTAAATCATTATTTTTTATGAAATGAATCTTTAGTACCTTTTGACAAAAAATTTTTACTCTTAATAAAGAAGAATATTTTTAATTTTTCAAAAGGTATGTTGTTTTTTCAATATAATATTTTAATAAAAAAATATTATGTCATTATTTATTTTGATAATCATAAAATAGATTTATTAAATCGTTCTTCATATTGATATTTAATATGATGCATCGATTTATTTAGAAGATTAATTATCTCTTTCCCATATTTTATAAATAATTTTAGGGGGGAACTTTCATTTTATTTATGAGAATAGTGAATCACTGTCATATTCTAGAGTTTAGTTCTTTCAAATAAACTCAAGATCATTCAATTATCTGTATGTTTTTAATGGATCATTTAACTGATATTTCTGTGATAAATCATAATGGAAATTCTTATATATAGATTCTAATTTGAGAAGTACTATTATATTTTTATGTTTATCATTTTAATACAATGTTTTGTACTTTTTATTAAAAAATTAGTAGCTTGATTTTTAGTATCTAACAATTATTTTAGATTTTTATAAAATTGGAAACTATAGTGAAGTTGATGGTGTGGAAAATGTTTTTTTAGATAATTTATAAAATAATTATAAGATAAATTTAAATTATATGGAGGATCTTTCTTATTTTAATATATAGGGTAATCTATCTGTATTAACTAAAATTACTAGACATCACTAGATAATTTTTCAAAGGAAATATAAATAAAATATATTTTTTATTTAATGTGATAATTCATAAGATGATTTTATTCTCTCTAGAAGGGGGGATTATATTCCAATTGGTTCAAGATATTTGTCTTCAATGAAAAGGAGAAAGAAAATAATCAAAATTCAAGATATATACTTCATATATTTCTTATGAAACGTGATAATGTGTAATTTTTCCCAATTTATTTATAAATATGTTGGAACAATTCACTATAGAGTTGTTATAATGAAATTAAGGAATTATTTTATACTTATCACAAGTGTGATTGTTAATATTATTAATGTTGGAAGAGTAAATAATTTATAAACTATTGTTAGAGAAAACATACTTTTTTTGGAAAAGAAAAATTTTAGAAATGGGGTGGGTTTAAAATTGGGACCAGAATCTATTTGTAGAAATTTTTTATAAGGTTGTTTCAACATATAACATTGATATATTTAAATAGAAAAGTCTGAATATAGGGTGAAATAAATATAAAACGTAAAATATTTTAAAAATTAATGAGAAAAAATAAATATCATTTCATATAAATCATTTGATGCCTCTATGAAGAAAAAGAAACATTGTAAAGAAGGTGTTCCTCAATTTAGTCTTGAAAAATCTAAATATATGTCTCTTAAGAAAGAGACCCGCAAAAATATAATATTAGAAGATAAAATTAAGAATTATGAAAAAAATAGTTGAGAATATCTCAAGAGTTTCTCAAAAAATTTTCTACTATATTTTATGTTTTTTTATGTTTCTACTCAAAGAAATATTAATATCATGAAAGTAGTTGAAAAGGTAAAGGTGATTATTGTTGATCATCATAATATTTCTATGGAAAATAATGGTAGAAATATTTTAGAATGTAATATTTCTATGAAAGTTAATCTAACGAAAAATGTTTCTTCGATAGGTCCTCCACTGAAGGAATATATGGTACACACATCTTTATATTCAACTCCCACTTCAACATAAATTAATTAAAAATAATATTCTAAAATTACAGTAGAATAATGTTCTATAAATGATAAAATAAAATTGGAAGAATGTTTCCAATGAGAAGAATATATTATTCTTGTTGTAGATATATAATATATTTCACCTTCTAATTTGGAACATCAAGAAGACTTTGTGCATAAATAGATCAAAAAGGCTCTTGTTATATAAGATTCTCATAGTTCAAAAATGACTTTTTTGTATGGATCAAAGAAGATGGATAAAATAGTTAAATCAATTAAATTAATAAATTAGAATATGGATGTATTTTTTGAAATATTTCTATATTTACAAGATCGATTAATGTTGATTCAATAATAAATCATTCATGTCCCCAATTTTCAAAGGGTAATTATAGATTTTTGACTCTATTATAGATGTTAATGATAGATTAAGAAATATATATGAAAAATATTTTGTTGATTATAAAAATTTGAAAAGTATTATAATGTTTTGGAATGATTCTTTAATTTATTTGATGTTTTTTATGAACAAGAAACTGAAATCACTAAATTATATAAAATCCTTTTTAAAATTACTGAAATTTTTGGGTTGGAGGATGGATAATATTATTAGGTGGTGGATGATATGAAAGGCCATTCAATAAATAAATATAAGTACCCTTAGGGCCTTAGGATAAATATGAAGAAAAAATATGAATATTCTAATAGAATTTATAAATAGCTAATGAATAAAAATAATTATATTAAATAAAATCTAAAAAGATTAAATTTTTAGACATTGAAAATATAAATACCATTAGTTTATTTTTGACATGTTGTTAGATATTTTTATAATAAAATTCTATATATTTTGGTTTTTATTTCCCATTAAATATTTAAATAAAATTTTTTATATGTGATCACACATTCATATTATATTAATTTTGTGTTATATTTGAAAAATTAAAATGAGGAGAAAAATTAGAGAAGTAAATATTTTAAAACTAGAAAGTTATTTTGTTATTATTCTTGTAAATATTTTCAGCTTATGCGTTTTATTATTTTTTTGTCTTCCAGTTTTAAAAAATGGTGATATTTATGGGTATAAATACTTATTTCTAGTAAAAATTTTAAAATTAAAGTACAAATATATCTATCATTATTTTATCATAAAATTGTTATCAAGTTATTTTTTTTATATTTTAGTCAAATATAATATTGGATTTTCATTACCTTATTTGTAAGAAATAATATCAATGTATATTTACCAAAAGTAAGGGAATAATTTATTTTTTTATTTATCATTAATAAATGTTCCAAAAGTGTTCTTTTTTTGTCATTTTGTTTCAAAATTAATGATGTAGTATGGTTGTAATACTTTATATGTTGAAGAAAAATAGTAGTGAATCCATCAGAAGGAGTAGATGAAGCTACCAATATAGTTTCAAATGAACTTGGTAATTAGGTAATAAAAATGTTTGATTAATGTTAGGTCCACTAGGCTGAATACCCTGAGAGGGGGGGGTGAATCAGGGTATGACTAATTAAAAATTAAAGCCCTTTCTGATCTTGTTTCGCTGTTAAGCAAAACACTCTTCTCTCTCTTTCCTGCTGCACAATATAAACAGAAAGTAAAGCAAGCACAGGACACAACAATTTTACTTGGTTCACCGCTAAGGGCTACGTCCAAGGAGCATACGCCGACAGGTTGCCGGTCGTACCAAGTCCACTAAACTTCACTAGCTGCGGATTACAATGTTCGGGCTAGATCACTTCTATGCCCAGGCTCACTTCCTATACAATGTTTAGGGTCAGCTCACTGCTTTCCCAAGGGTCACTCCCTATTTCTCTCTCTCTGGCTCACTGCCGGTGGAGAGGATCACCTTCTTCCTCTTCCTAAGCTCACTGCTCTTGGAAGGTATTCACTCACAGTTTATAGACCTGTAGGTCTCTTCATTTTCATGAAGGAATGCATCTTCCTCTGTATGTAGATGCTCTGTTGAAGTCCAACTTTCACCCGCAGATGAATCTCACTTTGCACCGGATGTACCGGGCAACCTCAATTTTTACGCGCAACCCTTACGGTGCCTTGCGCGCAATTTCTATGGTTTGCGCGAAATTCCTTTTTCGCGCAACCTCCAAATTTTACGCGCAGCCTGGAAACTGCCTTGCACGCAATTCACTGCCTTTGCGCGAAATCCACTTTTCGCGCAACCTTCCTTTTACGCGCCAACACAAACTTTCTGCGCAATTGCTGACTTTACGCGCAAACGATTAAGTTTACGCGCAACACCCTTTCTAACTTCAATTTCGCGCACCAGAGCTCGGGTATTTTCTATGTCTTCAACTCTACTGAATGGAGGAGGGTCACTTCATATTTATAGGCAAAATCGACCCCGCGCGAAAAACCCTCCTTGAGCGCGTAATCCGCTTTGATCGCGAAATACAAATCTTCCGCGCACAACCATTTTCCGCGCACTGCTCCATAATTTCGCGCACCTCATGCCTTTGCCATTTTACGAGCTTCGGACCTCGTAACACCTCTTCAGCGAAATACTTCATCCGCTATTTCGCGCGCCACTTCAATTTTCCGCGCACGCCTCCAAAATTTCGCGCACCTCATGCCTTTACCGATTTTCAAGCTTTCGGCCTTGAAACATCTTTTGCGCGAAATACAATTTCGCGCAACCCGCTGTTTGGCGCGCCACACTTCAATATTTCGCGCAACCCTCTAGTTTTGCGCGCCACGCTTGATTTTTCCGCACACCTCCTTCATTTCTCTCTCCTCAACCTTTGCCAACAACATATCACTCCATTCTCCATTGGCGATTTTCAGGCCCAAAAATTTGGCAAACACTGGAAAACGGCGCCACCTTGTACTGCTCTTTTGTACCGCCTCCAGATCGTCCTTTCCTTTGTCAAAGTTCATTGTCAACCTGGAATGTCAACAACTTCTCGGGAACTCGACAATTCTCCATGGAAACCTTCTTTGTCAACAAACACAATCAACCCAAAAATGCTGCAATGTTACCTTGAGGGATTTTTGCCCAACAATTAATTGTTTCCTTTATATAAAAATAAAATTGTGATGTTAAGGTGAATAAGAACAAATGATGATGATATTTAGCTGAATATTTTTTATGTTTTAAATTTTCTAACTTCTTGTTTCCTTGATATCTTCTACAAGGAACTTCATCAAATGGTTTTCTTCTTAACATCTTGTATATATGATTACTTATTATTAAATCTAAAAAAAATTCATGATATATAAGATTTAGGGCTCTTGAGCCTAATGATATTGATGTTCATTCTTATTATGTGAGATTCAGGGCTTTTGGAAGGAAGACAGAATCCATTCAGATCATGTTGATCGAGGGAATCAGGGGATTGGGAATAAATACCAACTGATAGGTTTATATAGAGTTTATTTGATACATTTATATATACAATAACTTTGTTACTCTATTTTACAATCAATATTATAGTATCATACTGATTTGTTTCTCAACATATCAATGGATCTCATTCTGGATGTTTTTATCTCATTCATCCACTTATTTACATGTACAATATTTTGAATTTATAGTTCACCCACACCCTCTATGAGTATATCAATCATACAATCCATGAAAAAAACGACTTACATAAATATTACACATGAAAAGATATGAGAAAAAATTATCATAAACCTCCACAACCATACTTCACAAATTAAACACTATCGCATATCTCCAGGGGAAAAAATACCTTTTACATTTGTTTTTTAATTTTTCAATGTTTTTTATAAAGGGATGTCAATATAGGAGATGCATAATGTGGTACATTTAATGTCTATATATAATACCCAATATTGAAACCTCATCTAAAAAATTAAATATAGTAGTGTTTTGTCATCAGATATAATGGGAAATAATCATTTCAATCATTCATATATAGTTTTCAACTATTACATTTATAAACAATAATCGGGAAATCCTACATAATATGATTCCCAGATAATTTTTTTTGAATGAATGACATTCAAATCCATCCATGTGAGTATTTTATGTCATAATTTTTATAAAATGAAAGTGGAAATAATAAATTTTCAAAAAATAAAAAATTACATAATTAAAGACTACTAAGCACATAGTGTAGAATGAAAAAAAAATGAAAAGAAAATATATAAAATCTAGATAATAAAAACTCATTGTGAATTTTCCAAAAATTTTCCAAAATATAGTAAAATAAAACTAAATATCAAAATTATCCAAACATTGAAAATATTCTTTAAAAAAGTTTTTATGATTTTTTTAATTCATTTGATGTGTTCAATGAAACATCAGCAAAAAATAAAAAGAATATTGTGTTATTAAATTTAAAAATAACATATTGGTTTAAATTATTTGTGTTATATAAGAACTAACATTTCTAAAAAAAATTGTGTCCAGGTCATCATTATCCCATAAAACATTTTCAAAACACAAGACACATACTCCACATTCCCTAGTTGATTATAAAACTAAACTAGTAAAACAATATTTTAAAAATAAAAAACACTAGATATATAAGATAAAACAAGTATTCAATGATACAAATGTTATCCACTAGAACATTTACAAATTAAATTTTTTATTGTACTATTTTTTGAGTAGTGATCTGTATTGAACTCATTTCATTTCCTATTTTAAAATCCAATATTAATTATAAAAAATAATTTAAAAACAATAAGATTAAATAAAAAAATTAATATAATAAATATTAATTCTTTATAAATTTGTTAAATCTTATATGAACACCACCTAATGATAAGAATAACAAATATTCTTTACATTATTTAGGGGGAAAAGATGAATAACATCCAATGTACACTAAAATATAAAACAATAATCTTTTATAATGGAAAAATGATTAGTGGTTTATAATTATATATATGATCATACCATTCAAGTAATGGAAAGAACTAGGATGTAATATTTATTTTTTTAATATTTTAGATGTATAGTCAATTCTTGCTTCTTGGTTCATGTGCATAAAAAATTAAATATATTCTGGGTCCATAAAACCATAAATATGAGTGCAATTTTGTTTTATGAAAATAGTTTGGAGACAAATTAATATTAAATTAAGTCAAACTAACATAAGTTTACTTAAATAAAATAATTTAATAATTGAAATTTACTCACAGGAAAAATAATAGTAATACAGGGACACTGAGCGAATCACCCTTTAAAAAACCATGATGTTAGTTTTAAAAATATATAAATTAAAATATATTCAACATGTTTCATCACTCATGATAAGATTATAATAATTATCTAATATAGAAAAAAAACATGTGACAAATTTGTCACCCCGCCAATATACTAAGGAGTTTGTGAAGGTGCTTGAACCTAATTTTTTATTTTTGTTTTAAATGATTCCATTTATTTAAAATTATTTTGTTTCATTTATGTGTAAGAAAATTTTAAAAGTAATTTTTAATTTTATAATAAATATAATACAAAAAGAAATTAATATAACAAATGTAAGTTAATGATAAATATTATCCTAGGAATGTAAAAAATAACCAATAGTGTATCTAACTATGTACACCACCTCAGTAGATAGCAACACTGGATTAGTTGGTTATATAATATATTATACCACTCCTATTAATATATTTGATTTTATAAACGGATGATTTATATAATCCACTAGAAGATGTACAATTCCTTATGCTATAATATGTAAATGGGGATCCCCATTATAAAACTGGTAGTACACAATTAGGTTTGAATGAGTTGGTGGTGGATATGGGTAGTTAGCATACATAGGATGCTTCAGAATCATCAAAATTATAATAATATAAAATAAAGATAAATTAATTCTATCAACTATCTAATCATTCAAGATTCAAAACAACACCTTTAAAGAATCTATTTCTTCCTTATATTCTACGCCCCATTAATTGTACACTATGAGCATGACCAAAAACTTTTTTAAAAATGATACCTTCCTTATACCCTCTAAAATGGAATGTGTTTTCCGTGTTTCCTACAATAGTGGTAAAAATACCTATTCTAACATATGTTATATAGGACCCCAATGTAATTTTCACCATCACGGTATGGTGAAATAATAATTTAAAACGCTACATTAGTGAGATGAAATTAAAAAATAATAATATTAAAGAAAAGATAAAATTAATTAATTACAATTTTATCCATATACATCCATTGATGGATCTGTAATACACTTCCTTATTTACATTGTAACCCATTCAATTTTTTATGATGAAGGTGATGAGACTGAGGGTCTAGTGGAACCTCTTCAGTGCCCCAACATGACTTTGATCAAAATTCACAAAAGTTTGAGAAACAAATTAATCCCCAAATAAAAGATACTATCTAAATGTAAATGTACGAGGGTATAAATTGTGAAACTATATATCATGGTGAGTTTTACTGGTGACCTATTATAGATGGGAAAAAGATATAATGTATCTAAAATTAATTAAACATATAAATCATACTACCAACAAAAACATACAATAATGGATTCCTCCCTACAACTATAGAAACAGTAATTTATGTCTCCCAATATATAAAATCATACATATGGAATATATATTGATCGTGATTACATTGTGAAAAAATGAAATGATGTAAACATTGAATTAATATCTTTATATATTATTCCAAAAGACGATGGAATTTTTCTTAATTGTTTTCATACCATGAAAGTTAAATTCAACCTATAATTGAATAAATAAAATATTTATAAGTGTATAGTATTTAATCCATTAGAAACCTAAATAAATAATTCTAATATTTAATTATTATGGAATCCCATAACATATTTCTCACTGATTGGTCAACACTCATCCAATAAGGTGATAAAACATTTTCCATAGAATGAATTTGTATTGCCAAGAAAATCCTAAACTGCATGGCATGTGGTCCAGTTTGGTTGTCATTTTCATCAATGTAAATTATCACCCACTTCCCTCCATATGTGAATGAAATATATAGCAAATAATTTATCACATTCCTCCCATAATTAGGTACCATCCACTCTGGAAAAGATAAAAAGATACACATAATTTTAAAAATTGTAACTTTAATTTCATTAAAAATATTTTTTACCATAGATATATATTCTTATGAAAATAAATACATCGGTTCCACTGCCTCAATGTTTTTCATTTGGTAATATATATGATGAATCAATAAAATATTTGTTTCTATATATTTTTTAAAATAAATAATTTTTATAAAAAAATATTCTTCAAAATACAAAAAAAAATATTGAATGTTTTATTTTTCAACCAAAAATATGTGTAACCAATAATATTTTATATTAAAAATACAAACATAAAATGATAGAAATGATCATCATCTATAAATTTTTCATTTTTTGTTTGGTTATTTGTCATGAAATAAATATTATTTATAAATAAAAATGTAATTCTACATAATAGGAAGAAAATTATAAATATTTTTAAAAAAAATATAATACCTGAAAATTCAAAATATAAAGAAACTACTTATAAAAAGAAAACAAAGACAATGATTTTAAACCAATAAAGGGATATCAAAATATAATTAATATAAAATTTGTTGAAAAAATGCCAAAAATGTTTATAAACATTATATTCTAATACCAATTTATAAAATAATGTTTTTAACTAGGTCAATTTCACAATAAAAAATAGATTACATGATTCATTTAGGATAGTAAGGGAGTGTTTTCTCAAATCACCTTTCTCTAATCAATTTAGGTAGCATTTAGAATTTCTATATCCCAATCATTTTTATAAATGGGTAATAATGTAATAAATGGATAAATTATTGCTAATTCTTAAACATCAACAATATTCTCATCACCAAAATGAATGTTTTCCCCAAATAAACAATGGACTGGTAATTATTATATGTTTATACAACATAAAATATATTTTATACAAGAATCATCATAATAAATTATTCCTACATGAAACTAAATAATTTCAAATCAAAAAATCTATGTCCATACTCATCATAGTTCAAAATAAAATTACACTTAACCTAGTTACACATAAATTTTGGCACCTAAAATTTAGTATAATCATTCCCCATATATCCTCAATAACTAAAAAAATGTGATTTTTATGATGAATATTGCTTTTAATCTTTAGCACTTAAAAAATGTAGTGTTTTACCAATAACTATTAAGCCACTATATTAAATGTTACTCTTATAGTCCCGGTTTTGGTGTTTAATGTCAAACCATTAATATCAAAACCAAACCACAAAATTACATTAATAATTAGTCTCCCTACTGACCATCTCAATGTTTCTATTGTAGATAAATCGTTATTTATTTTCTCCATAAACCATGAAAAAATGTGTTCTATGTTCATTTATTGACCAATTTTAATTTATTCTCAGATATCTCACCATCAATGAAGAAATATGTCATTTTATATATGCTTTTACATTATCTTTGTTGTAGAAAATGTATAATTGTACCCGCATCACTCCATAATTTGGAATTATCTTTTCCTTTAATCCATGAATCCATTAAACTTCACAATAAACTATCAAATGTATAGGTATATGAAGACCAACAAGCTCCAATTAAGACAAATAATCCATACAAGACACAATTCCCTATTCATATATATATATATTTGAATAATAGTTTCCTTTAGATGATGTGGATCATTAATATATACTTTCAAAATTTTAATATATTTTCCAGAAGAATACATCAAACATACTAAAAAAAGCCTAAATATTATTATCTCTCCACAAAATAATTCAGTAGATGAGACATTATATAAAAAATATGGTGGAATATATATTTCTATTTGAAAAATTATAAGGAACACTTCATTCTCTAACACATATAAAAAACAAAATCTATGACTTTATTTCACATTGAATAAAAAAATCTAATAGAACCGGATCATAGACTATTTCAGAGTAGATGGTAATATACTGTATAAGGAAAATGGTATAATTTTCTCCATGAAAACATGTTAGTAATGATATTTCATAATTATTAACATTAAAGAATTCAATATAACCAAATATTTCACATTTTAGGAACACACACAAGATACCTTAATTTCATATAGAAATTTAAATATTATATATATTCTCCCCCTTTCTTAATGTGGGAAATGTAAAAAGTTAATATGTTCTATTTCCATTCATTGTGGGATATAACTACAAGGATATTTAAATGTTTATTAAGTCCAATCATTCTTTCAATCCATTGATGTTATTTATTTTTTGTTTAGAAATGTTCTAGTTAGAATGTCGCAAAAAAAATTATTGACATAGGTAACATAAATGTTATGTTTTACATTCAAATATATCCAAAGTGAAAAATGAAATAAAGTGTATTATTGCTTTCAGGTATCTATTTGATGAGAAAATAATACATTCTTCAATAATGTGACATCAATGTTTATATCCTTTTAATAACATTCTTCAACTAAAAATGGATTTGTGTAAAAATAATACTCTTCTAAATAGATAAATTCTTTTTTTAATCTTTGATAAGGCTTACACATTTAAAATGATCTCCAATGTCTCATGAACACTATCTTACTTCCATTATTCTATTGATGAAATGAATTCTCTTCTTTATAAATTGGAAAATAATTTTATACTCTAACACTCTATACATAAATGTTTCTAAATATATAAAAGTCATTTATAGTGGACATTATCATATAACATAGATGAAAATAATATTTATTGTATAAATATAATACAGTAACACATATCTCTCATATAAATTTTGAATCATCAATATATGGTGATAGAAATAACCCAATATCATTTATAGGATATTTTCTGCCGAAATCGTCAAGCTCATCATCACATATTTCCTCTTTAAATATATTTTTAGGGATAATCTATATACTACCGACATAACAGGACCTGAAATATGATGGATATTAAGACTTGAGTATGGATTCATCCTATAAGAGCATATAACCATTCTAATATTTCTAGCATCATTTCAAAAATTTTAAAATTTTAAATCATATATTTTTTATCAATTAGGTCTATAGTATAATAATTTCTGTGTTTGATGGAAAAAATTCTTATCGATGGAAAATTATGATGATTCCTTTTCTCATATATCTTGACCTGGAAGTTGTTGATGTTGTTACTATTGGTTTTCCACCCATTGAAAATGAAGATCTTAGGTTTTTTTCTTATAATAAGAATATATAATTTGATGGAAAGGCTAGAAATACCATCCTTATGTACTAATCAGATATTGTTTAT
Source organism: Viscum album (assembly GCA_963277665.1). Lineage (NCBI taxonomy): Eukaryota > Viridiplantae > Streptophyta > Magnoliopsida > Santalales > Viscaceae > Viscum > Viscum album. Next base: position 1,527,515,844 of record OY728131.1, on the reverse strand, counting down.
CAGAATTTGATGGGTTTTAATAATTCAAAAATAATGTGGGACAATATGGAAATTGTTTTCAAAGGGAATACTAATGTTATAGAATAAAATATAGAAATATGGTGTAGGGAATATGAAGACCTCAAAATGATATATTAAGAAACAATTGATTAATACTTCACCATATTAACTAAAATTGTATGTTACGTCAACAGATTTATTGATGTCTATGAATATTCTACAATTTTAATGAAATTTATAAGAAAATTTCTAGGAATGGTTGGTTCTAAAATTTATTACTTATAAGATAAGGATGATTTATCTTTTTATTAATTTCATCAATTTTTTTTCTTATGAAATAAGGGAATATCCAATGTTAATAAAAAGTTAAATGATGAAATGGATTTTGAATCTTTGAAAAAAGATGAAAATCCAAGATGTTTAAGATGTTGATACATGTGACTCTGATGGTAAAGAGGGTGATAGGTTGAATGATAAAATCAAGACCCTTATATCCAAGAACTATAAAAGATGAAGATAAAAGTATGAAGGTAAAATACCTCTCATGTTTTTTACAGTGTGGTAGAATTAGATACTTTTCATTAAATTTCACCATGGAGAATTTTGGATAATATTGAAATGATTCCATTAAAAAAACCTAGAAGGAATAAGTCGAACAAAAATGATTGTGATAAAAAATATTCTAAGATAAAAAAGAATTATATTACTCAAAAAATGTATATTCAGTATGAAATTTTAATCGAACCCAAATGAAAAAAATTTATCTAAAGATGAATGTTCAGAAAAAATTTTAAGCTTCAATGAAAATAGTCAGAAAACAAAATATTACTTAGATAGTGAAGAAGGTGTTGAAGAATATTATAGAGAGTATAATCTTAGAACAGAACATGTTCCATATCCTGAGAAAAAAACTCTTAATAAATAAATTAGGGTAATAAATAAGGATTTTGTATAATTTTTTGATGGAAGGAAGTATTTCATTAATAAGGAGGATGAATACAATCAATAGATTTTAAGTTATAAAACTAAAATTGTTGTACAAGTAAAGATCATTGAAGGTCTTGGAATGAAGCTGGAAACCAAGGAAGAAGATGTTAACAACATTCAATAAATACTTATTATGTCTAAATTAATTTGAGTAAGATGAATAAAAACCTAAACAAAGATTCAGATGTAAAATTTGAGACTTCTAAAGTTTTTAAGAAGGCTCAATATGAGAATCTGGTGAAATCTTCTCTTATGAAAAATAATGTTTCATCGGAGTATTTTAACAATCTAGGTTTTAAAAAAAGTGTTAGGAAAAATTGGGTTGTTAATGGATTATATAAATCTATTAAATCTACAAAATTATATAACTAACACAATATAAATGATTTTCCACATCCGGAGTATTTTATAGATAAAGTAAGTTATCATCCTCAACACGTTTTCTACAAATAAATATCGTTATTAAATTTTAAAATAAGATTTGATTGATATTGATTGTGTTGTGGAATATATGGGAAAAGGAATATAATTTTTGGCATAACAAATCTATACATGGAAGAAGCTTTGATAATAGTAGAATAAATAGAGGAAGTAGAATGGGTAACATTCCTATTTTACAGAAAGTTGGAAAAGTGAATTCATAAGATGTTAGAAAATTTCCAATAAAAATACGAAATTTAATGTTTGGAAGATGTTTTTGAAATATGTGAGAAGTCTATTAAAAATACTAGAAAATGTATGAAACACCTTCCAGAAAAATTTTCTTATGATATAAAAAAAATCTCAAATAAATGAAATTTAAGAAAAGAGCATTTTTTTAGGCAGCTTTGATACCATGAAAAAAGAAAAAACCATGGATACTTAATAGTGGTTGTTCTTAGAGATGATAGGTAATATAAAATTCATGAAACGTGTTGAAATTCATGGTGGTGGATTACTTATCTTCAGAAATGATAGTTCCATAAAAATATAATGAATATGAATAGATGAAATTGAAGATGAAATTTCAAAATCTAATGGAGTTTTAATTATAGATGGGATAAATAATAACTTATATAGTGTAAGTCAACATTTTAAAGATGGAAAATAATTTTTTATTTATTTATTGTTATATCATCACTAGTGTGAAGGATGGAACATTGTTTTTGAAAAGGATAATGAACTAGTGGTAATCTCTTTTAAATAGAAAAATTAAACAACACATGTTACTTGAGTGCTGAAGATGAATACAAATTGTGGCACTGAACACTTTTTCACTTTGTGAAGAAAAAAATGAAGAAACATTATAAAGATGATATCATTTGTAATTTTCCATAATTAAAAATAATAGATGATTATTTTTGTATTATTTTATTTAAAATAAGGTGACTAAAAAATTCTAATATAATTGTGATTAAATATACTAGACCTCCTGAACTTTTTAATTCTAATTTATGTCGGTCATTGTGACATCAATAAATAAAACGGGATTTATAATTTATCACATTTATTGAAGGTTTTACATGGATGAAAAATAACATGTTGATTGAATAACAAGTTAGAGGCTATTAAAATTGAAAAATTCGTTAAAAATATATTGATAAAGAAAAGGGGGTTTCAATAAAGAAGTTGAGAATAAATAATAGCTCCAAATTCACAAATAATACTTTTGAAACATATATGAGAAATCATGTTATCAAACATCAGTATATTCCTCCCTATACTATATGAAAAAATTAAGTAGTGTATAGAAAGAATATATGTTTAGTGGAAATTGGAATATGTATGTTTGCATAATACAAACATTAAATATTATATTAGGGATAAGCTGTTTTTACTGCTGTAAAAGTTAAAAATTGATTCTTTTTGAGACTAAAAACTAACATGAATCCTTATGAAATTTGATATAAAAAAACCTTCAGTAAAATAATTCAATGTTTTTGGAAGTCTATGTTTACTCGAAATAAAAAATCAGGATTTGGAAATGTTTTATGAGAAAACCGAGGGTGAAATATTTATGGGTTATTTACCAAATAGAAGAAGTTGCAAATTTTGGAAGAAAAGTTAAAAAAAAGTTGGTGGAATAATATGTTGTGATGGTAATTGAAAATTAATATTCGTTAACAATATTTTTTGAGAATGTAGTGGATAATAAAATATATAATTCTAGTAATAGTAAAATGAATTCCAAACATCCTTATTAATATTTAGAAGAATTTTGTGATGAGTAAATTTTAGCTGGGAAAGAAAATATGAAATTCCCTACCTTACAAAAGAATTTTGAATCTGAAAAAACAATTGGGAATCAAATTGAGCCAGTTCAAATAAGAATAGTGTTGAGAATAGAAAATCATAGATCGTATTACTAAAAGGATGAACAATATTAAGTATCAAAAGCTATTCAACAAAAATATTCAGTGTATGCAATGAATGAGGATTTGGAAATAATTTAGAATAATGAATCATTTGGAATGTGTTTAACGACCATAAATTAAAAAATTAATCATAACCATGTGGGTTTACAAAAACAATTTAAATGAACATGGAAAAGTTTCAACAAACATATCAACACTTTTTTTACGTCTATGTATATGAGGAAGGTGTGGATTATGAAGATATTGTTTCCCAAGTTTCATGATTAGAAATTATTAAGATGTTTCTTTTAGTGGCCTCAAATCGAAGTTACAAGATTTATCAGCTGGATGTTAAGTCAGTTTTCTCAAATGGTGAGGCTAAGGAGGAATTTTACGTTGAACTAAATTTTGGCTTTCTACTTGAAAAGGATGAAAAAAATGTTTTTAAATTGAATACATCTTTTTATAGTATGAAAAAAACTCCATGTTCTTGGTATTATAAACATGTGAATTTTTTGAAAATGTTGAACTTTTTTAAATTAAAATTTGATAGAATTATATTTGTGAATTTTGTTGACTCTAGAGAACATATTGTAATTTTTTATATGGATGATATTTTTTATGGATAGAGAATATATTTTTTAAAAAAATTCTAGTGAAATGAATAATGAATTTGTAATGTCAATGTTGGTGGAATTGACATTCTTTTTTGGATTACAAGTTCAACGAAAAAACATAAATTTTATTATCTCAAGAATACTACACTAGGGAATTGTTAAAGAAGTTTGGGATGGTAAAATACTAAGAAAATTCTAATCCTATTTCAAGGAGATCAAATTTTAGTAAATATGAATCTGAAATAAATATGAATTAGAATGTCTTTTGGAAGAGGATATGAAGTAAACATTACCTTGAAGCCTCAAGTATTGATATTTTTTACGTTTTAATTTGGATTCTAGGTATCAATGTAACAGAAAAGAATAACATATATTGGAAGAAAAGAGAATTATGATATATTTCAATGGAATAACTTCACATTTGTTGTTATTCAAAATAAATAGTGAGATGAAGTTTCACAGTTGTACTGATATCAATTGGGCTGGAGGTTTTAATGATATAAAATCAACCTAAAGGGAAACATTTTTCTGGGGTGACTATTATCTGAATTGGAATAGTGTTAAATAAAGTTCAGTAGATTTTAGAATCACTGAATCTGAATATGTAGAAGTTACTCAGTCTTGTGCTCAAATGTTGTGGATGAAAGTTATGATGAAATATTTGAATGTAAATATTTATAAAAAAATGAAGAAAATTTGTAAAAATCAGAGTCAAATTAATCTTTTTAGGAATCCTTTCCATTATTCAAGATCAAAACACATTGATATAAAGATTCACTATATGAAAAAAAAATTTGTTGGTGGATATGTTTAGCTGGAAAAAATTTCAACAAACTTTTATATTGGGGATATCATTACAAAATCAATGTCCAATGAAATACTTATCGATTTGAGGCTGAAAATTCATGTTCATCATTCTCCAATATCTTCTTAAACATCATATGAAAACACCCCATAATTCTGTGGATTATTTTGACAAATGGGGTAGAAAGTAAAAACTTCTTACTTTGTAATATTTTATTTACTTATCATTCTTCAATTAATATTTGGATTTTGTTATCATAGGACGTGGGAGATAAAAATTAATGTGAGATAAAATGAAAAGTGAGAGAAAAAAATTGTGAAAGAAAAAGGAAATTTGGAGAAAAAGAAATATGATAGAGGAAAAGATAAAAGTTGGGGGTGAGTTTCTCTTTACATGGCCACAAAAGGGGGAGAAAAATAAAAACATTGTACTTTGTGAGAAGTTTTACTTATATTTCATTTATTAATCTGAATATTTGGTTAAAAAATAATTTATGGATATTTAATGAAGAGTTATATAAAATTAAAAGTGAGATAAAAATTATATTGAGATAAAAAGAAAAGTGTGAGAAAAAGAAAAATTAGAAATGAAAATATGATCTGAGGGGGAGATTATCATTACATAGACGCAAAATTTTCTTTCCTATAAGAGATGAAATGACTTCAAAAACATTAATTTATCTAGTAATGTGGGTTCAACAGAGTCTCTTTTGAGAAAATACATGCACTACGGGAAATATAGATATTTGTGACGGGTCATTTGCGACGGGATCCCGTCGCAAATCGCCCGTTGCAGAAAACGTCGTCGCAACTAATTTTTTTTGCGACTGGCCCATCGCAAAAACACGTATTTGCGATGGGAAATAGACCCGTCGCAAATAGGTTTCTGATTTTTTTTAAAAAATCTTTTGCGACGGGCCCGTCGCAAAAAGTATTTGCGACGGGTCATATTCCCGTCGCAAATGGTTGCTTCGAAGCGGGTATTTGTGACGGGCCCGTCACAAATAATAATAAAAAAATTAAAAAATTATTAAAAAATTATTTATTATTATATAAATCAATAAGCCTATTTATATTGATATAAATATAATATTTATTTTTTAAATATTTATTAGAAAGGAAGAATGAAAATCAAATATGAATGTATAAGATGTTCAGTAAAAGAGGCTTATAAAATAAATTAAAAAATATTTTTAATTAGTAATTATGTAATTTTTATTAGTTAATAGTCATTTAATAACTATTTGAATATAAAAAAAATAAAAAAATTATTGAAAGATGGAAAATAAGTTAAAAATGAAACTCAAACTTCAAACGGCCATAAATTTTGATCCTTGACTCTGTTTGTGCTCCACAGCATATCAAATCGAAGCCTGCGACGAGCTCTACAGCGCTATGGAAGGGTAAAACCGTTCCAAGGTTGTTTCAAGGCCAAAAAAGGCCCAGAAGGCCTCCAAATCTGTGTTTTTAGTCGGGGTACCCCGATTTTTCACCATTTAAACAACTAGAACTTTTGATCCCGATGTCCGATAAACCTCTACCATATATCATATCGAAGATAGTTTCATGTTCTTCGATTTGACTGATTGTGGAGCTGAAACAGACTTCTGGATTAGAAGTTATGGTCATTTAAACATTCAAATGGATATAACATCTGATCCGGATGTCCGTTTGGCCTGTACCGCATATCATATCGAAGATCGTTTCATGTTCTTCGATTTGATTGGTTGTGGAGTTGTAACGGACTTACGGATTAGAAGTTATAGCCGTTTTAACATTCTCGGTGGATTTTCACCCCCTCATTCCTATGTATTCATTCATAACTATACATATATGTGTGTGTGTGTGTGTGCGTGTGTGTATCTATTGTATATATGTATTTATTTATTTATTTATACATATACATACAAACCCATATTTTATAAATTTATTTAAAACTAAGATTATAAATATATATTAATTAATATACAAATAAATATACGAATAAAAACTTATAACTACATATATATATAGAATAAATATATATTAATATATGAATAAATATATATTAATATATGAATAAATATATATATATATATTTATATAACCAAATATATTTATATTAGTATAAATCTATATTAATATACGAATAAATATAACTATATATATATATATATAGATCATTAAATGTATAAAAAAATGAAATGGATTAGTTGTAAAGGTTAATGCGCGCATGGGGGAGGTTTATTCCTATTTATTATTAATTATTTCTAATTACTATTAATTACTACTAATTACCATTAACTATGAACAATTAATACTAATAATTTAAATTTATTAAATAACAAAAAAATATAAACACAATTAAATTACAACTAATTAAAAATAAATAAAACTAATAAAAAATTTAAATTAAATATTAAATTAAAAATAAAATAAATACCTTTAAAATTGATTTGAGGTTGATCTCCGATAATTGTTGAAGACATCAATATCAAATCTGAAAATAAAAATTAAACTTAAGAAACTGTGAACTCTAAAAATAGAGTTTTGAGAGAAGTCGAGAATGAATGGAAAAAAACGGGTGGGGGTATTTATAGGTTAGATTATTTGTGACGGGAGTATTTGCGACGGGACCCGTCGCAAATACTTGAGCCCGCATTTATCACGGTCAACGGTTAAATAGTTATTTGCGACGGGTCCCGTCGCAAATATTAACCTGTCGACATACTATTTGCGATGGGGGGTATATTACCGTCGCAAATAGTTTTTACCGCCGCCGATTATTTGCGACGGGTGGTAACCACCCGTCGCAAATGACTTTCCCGCGGTCTGGCGCGCTTTGCGCGCCAAGCCTTTTGCGACGGGTGAGATTTCCCCGTCGCAAATAAGTGGTTATTTGCGACGGGAAAATCCCCCCGTCACAAATAAGTTTATTTGCGATTGGATTTATTCCCGTCGCAAAAACCCCTTTTTCCCATAGTGATGTTTTGATAAATATAAATGTTGAGTTGTGATAAATTTATGAGAGTTGGAAAAGTTGTTAACAATGGTTTCCAACATTTCCAAATGGGTGATTGATGAAACTTTGTGTTTAAATTGTTTTAAACAATGTGTTTTTAGTTTTTCAAAACAAAAATCTCTGTATCGTAATTTTATTGGTATTTAGTAATCAGACCTATATACATTGTATAGAAGATTAGTCGGACTCAGAGTAAAGCATTCATCTGCATCAGATTCAGATCATCAGATATAAAAGAATCAGAAGAAGAATTTTTTTTCTAGATGTTTTAATTATTCATAATTAGAGAAATAAATTATTTTTAGAATGGACAAGTTATTTGATAAATAGTTTTGAAATATTATTGAGAAGTGAGGATTTAAAAAGTTTTTTTACATGATAAAACAAAAAAGATAATTCTTTGATAGTCCTAATGTTCTCACCAATCTTGAAATATATCATGATAATCGTTTTTTAATAAATGGTGGAGGGGATTGAATAATTTCCAAATTGTAGTATAAATATTTCATCATAATTAAATATAAAGAGTAATGGTAATGCCATATTAACGGGAATTCAACTATAATAAGAATTCAATTGGACTCAATGAGAATGATATAAAATTTGAGTTCACTAAGAAGGATATAGAATTCAGATTCACTTAGAAGGATACAAAATTTGGATTTACTGAGAAAGAAACAATATTAAGATTCCCTGAGAAAAAAATAGGCATCAGATTCACTGAGAATGAAACATAAATCACATTGAGATGATTATGAATAATACAAAAAAATTAGAATTCCAAATGTTTTCTGAAGAGTTGAAGAGAACAAAAATGAAATTCAAATTTTTATAAATCATGGATAAATATAAGAAGGTTTAAAGAAGTCCAAGTTGAATTTTAAATTCAAGTTATTTTCAGTGATTTAGATATTTGAGGAAGTGGGGAATGTTTTCAAGTTTCCTGCTTTTTCTCTCTGAGTCACCAATAAATACTTATTTATATCATTCATTTTTTGGTGAACATTCTCATAAGTGGAATAGGTATATATTTGAAGAAATCAATAGGGGTAATTTCATGGAAGATATTTCATAAAGAGGATCAAATGGTAGAATATTTTTTTTACCATTTTGAAAAGATTAGATTGGGAAGATCATATTCAATCAATTGGATTGAGTCATTTGGACTGAAGAATATCATATTGAGAATTTGAGAAGAGTTTGATTTTTTTATATTTAGTATGGTTTCATCATATTAAGACCATTTTATTGAGAGAATCAAATCCATAATTTCCAAATTGAGAGATTATGATCCAGAATGATCAAAATTGATAGAGTTGGATATAGACACATCGGACTGAGAATATTGGCTGAAGACAAATCAGACTAAGGATTCAGACTAAGAAATTGTGGATCAGTTCCAAATAAGTTTTTTTTTCTTTTTTATGGATCAATTTTTTATAATCAAACAATCTAAACTAGATAGAGTCAGTATAATCATTCCAATCAGGATATAGAATGTGTCTAATGAGATTAGGCACATATTGTATTCGCTCCATCATAATAGTGTATCTCTATATACCCAGGAGAATGTCGACATTAAATAAGTAGGATCTTACACTAAGGCTAAACCTCGTAAAACTTATTTGGTTTACATGATTTCCTAATTTTTCATGCTTTACTATTTACGACAATTTGATAAGAAAATAAATATTAACAGGTTGTAGAATTTATGTTTCTATATGTTTTGAAACCCATAAAAATTGATCAACTAGGTCTACTCCCTATGAATTGTTATTAAATCCTTCGTAACTTTGGGATGCTTTGTCACAACAATTTTTTCATCTTTGGGTTGTGGTTGTATAGATAATGATATAAAAATTTCTCAAATAAGGTAAAATAAAATAAAAGAAACATATATACCCATGTTTCCCATATTTTACATCTATCATTCAAATTCATCATCATCTTATAGTATTCCCATGGTAAATAGACCATGTTATTAGCCCATAAATAAGAGAATAAAATGAAATCACCCATCCATAAAATAAAATAGAGTTAAAAATTAAAGAACTATATATAAAATACTAGACTATATAATATAATAAATTACTCAAACTATATTTCTATACCTCTATGTTTCATTCAGGGTCACTATAGGTTCACAATAAATCTATTGATATTAATATAATGTTTGTGAAAAACATACCCTTTTGTTATATCAATACAAATAATATAAAAGAATGATTTTTTATCATTCTTATGAACAGTATGAGTAACCATTTATCTAACATAATATTATAGATTATTTCAAATTTAAAGGTAAATAAGTATTATCCAGTGTCTCACATAATTAATCATTATGGGATAACTACATGAGGATTTAAGGAATTGATAAGGAATCCTTGCACCTAAAACAATAATTTTATATAGACAATTACTCAAATAATATTACTAATATAGTGACGAATCCACTTATGAGAGTGGAATACTAAACAAGTGGAAAAACACATGATGGAACTAGTTAGAGTAGAATACTAGACTATTTGGTACAGCCCATGGTAGTATATTAATTAAGATTGTGAAAAATTTGGTAGAGAATTATCATTTCCTGGAAAAGTACCTATCCAAAAACTCAACATTGATACCAAAGGAATACCAATATCAATTTTTCGAAACCAACGTAATCCACCTCTAAAAACAATTCAATCTACCAAAAACCCTTCGCATAAATGATAAATATTCAACATAACATAATGACTCATTCATGTAATGGGTAACAAATTTCATAACATCATTGGTGTAAACCCCATAATAGTCATTTTATTCCCTTCCAAAAAATTACTTTTCTTATAAAATAATAAATAATCATGAAATCATTTCATTTTAATCCACAATAAATAAATCCATTTGAAAATAGTTTAACGTATTTTATAATATAATTAAATAATCATTATATCTAGAAATTAATTTTTAATTTATCAGATAATATAAAACCATGTGATAACATTTTTAAAATAAATAATAAATCAATCCATTAAAATAAGTTCAATTATTTCACCAGAAAATATAACATGAAACTTCATGGAACACTTAGTGTGTCAAAATAACTCAAATAATATTTTTAATATTTTAAAAAGAAAATACTCTCATCAATCACAAGAAATTGATAATGAATAATTAAATAATATTTTATCAATCCATAATCTATATTAAATTATACATTATTATCCTGTAAAACTAAATCATAATTACCCAACCACTCAAGGTTATCTTAATAAGATAAAAATTACAGAAACAACTACCTATAAGTTCATTAAATAAATTTTAGTGAGTATTATAAATAAAATACAACCCTCCAATGCATATAAATCATTAAAAAATAATTATAAAATATAAAATATAATAATATTAAAAATTTTGATTGTTTGAATCACTTACCAATAAATAATATTGTTGTATAAAAACTCCAAATAGAGTTTGGGAGACTAATAAAAGGATAGTCTCGAATTATTTGGATGTAGACCCATGGAATTTTTATTTTTTATCCTTGATTAGGAAAATTACCCCACATAGTTGAACTCTAGAAGACAATAATCCATTTTAGAATTAGATAAAAAGAAAGAAGAGATGGATGTGATGAATAATGTGAGGAAAACATAAATAAACGAACCATAAAAATCCCTAGTCTCTATAATTGATATAAAATGAACTAGAAGGTGAGAGAGAAATCCAATTTCAGAATTAGAATCCAAAAAATGATGAAATAGGGGGTTTAATATATCAACTAAGATAAATAGGTATAAATAAAAATAAAAACAACAAAAATAATAATAATCATCATCTATATTATATAATCTGGGTTAAAAAGAAAACATAAACAATTATACACTCTCATGGGATAAGAAGAGATAGACCACCCCCCACTCATAAGGGATAATTTGCACCATGATTTTCCTATAACTAATTATCAATATCCTAAAGGTGCAAATTGAAATTAGAATATACACCATAACTTTTAAAAACATTTATATTATAGTCCCACTTCAAGAATTTTATGAACTATTCCTTCACCCTATATCATCATAGGGAATACATTATGTCATTCTTCCTTTCTCTATGAATAGTGTTGGATTACAAAAATAAACCCACTTGAATCATCCTAGTGCTTTGTAGCTCCTTCTATTCAAAAATTAGTTTGTTTTATGCACACCACAAATACTCATTTGAATCTATCAACTTGAATTGCCTGTGATGTCTAATAATGAAAAAAATATGTAAAAACCTAAACAATATTACCCACCTATAAGTTGAACCAAGAAATGAAATTGAGAAATCACACAAGGAATGTTACACCTAAAATCATGCATCATTGGGTTTGATCCCCTGACAGTAATGTGGGACAAGAGTATATATTCCATAAGAACACACACTAACTCACAGTATCATGATTATTATTCTTATTATTATTATTATCAATATTATTATTAATATATGTATAACTATTTTTATAATCCATGTTAATAGAATCACCATGATTATGTGTCAATTTTAAACTTAGACAAGAATACATGTATGGATAATAGCAATTTAAAGTATATAGAAAAAATATAAAAATATTTATTAAAAAAAATAAAACTTAAATATTTAAATCACATTTCATAATTTACACAACCATATCAGACACTAAATAAATATTATAATAATATAAATACTTTTTATAGAATGTTTTGGGAGGTATACCCTAAAAAATTAATTTCTTCAAGTTATTTTCTTAAGATATAAACAATTATTATGCATGGTTTCATGATCCTTAATCAAATCATTTGACTTAATCATACTTTTAAATTTTAAAAATTTTGAGAATATATATTTATATAATTAAATTCATTTTTTTTTTAAAGAGTTATTTTCACACTATATCCTCACTCAACCATCATTCATTAAAATTTCATTGACAACCTATGGTATCCCCACTGTATATAAAATTCATTTTCAATACTTAGTAAAGAGAAGATAAACATAATAATCATAACATATATTGTATCAAGGTTTCATGTGTCATCATCACTATTTGGATAGTGGGAAATCATAATAATTCATTTAATCTACCATAAACCTAGACAAACACACAAAAGGTTTTAGAGAGAAACAATTTCCATCTATTCAATATCATGATCTCAGTTGTTCTATATGTTCAATAAATTAATATTATATCAGATCAAATAAATGTAATAATAAATCAATTACCCACCCTATATGTTCAATAAATATCATTCTAAAGTAGGTTCATAATAGTTTTCATCATTGAGTCTCTGAATAATCTCATATATCCATCTACCCATGAATACACGTCAATCAATCTATAAAACCATGATTATATTATATATGACTTCATTTTAATTTTAGATTAAAAGATAAAAACAAAAGTGGAATGATTTATCAATTTTCATGCAAAACCAAATGTTAATAATAGATGGTATGATAATTTAAAAAATATTTGTCGTAGAAATACTGTGAATTCATAATGAACTTATGTTACTTTTGGATGTTGACATTTTACAATTACAATTTCCAAGTACATTTCATCATATGGTAGTTCATATCCAAAAATTATTGTCAAGAAACAATATTAATGTGACTTATAATTGTTCCATATATACCAAATTAAGGATCATTATTTTAACTATCTTCAAATTTACATGTCATTGCTTTTATAGGAAATTATAATTTATGTCCTAGGGGTGGGGTATATTTTTTATATATGGGATCAAAAAGGGATTTTAAATATTAAAATATATGTAGAAGATTATTTTAGATGTGTTTATAGGGATGATATGTATATTTCGTTACTAAGATTGACATTTTATGATGAAAAGAGGGTTGGAGGTATATTGGAATGAAAATTTTAATAATTTTTTAGTTTGGGGATTTCAAAGATGTTTTGAAAATTCTATGAATCTTGGGTATTTAGTAATAAGTATGACTGGGGTATGTTGTATGCTATAGCTGATTTGAGGAGTTATAAACATTTCATACAAGAACTATTAAGTCTCAAACATAAGGGTCATGGTGTTTAGAAAAACATTCAATGTCCTATATTTTAGGGTATGGTTTTTTTGAAAATTGGTTATGACCCATATAGAAGGGACTTGGTGTTTTTAAAATATAGTCAAGGTATAATACTTAAAGGTCCTGGTGTTTAGAAATATGGATAAGTCTATATATATAAGGGTATTTATGTATAATTTTCAAAATAAAAAATGTATTCATATATATGAGTATCCCTATGATTTGAAACTATCCATGTGTTTCAATATCATATGATACATATTAGAAACTATATATTTTAAGGTATCATGCATAAGGTTCCACCTATATTTGTAAATAAGGTAGTTGTTGGGATCCCCCTTTTCATATGTAAGGTTCATCCGAAACTTAAGGTTCCTACACATAGTTTATTTTTAGGGATAAATAATATGGTTTGATGATATGTAATAGTAATATCAAGAACAATGATTATAAATTATTGTTATGACACTCATTGATATATAATGGTATACTATTTTAGGATCATCCCATATGTAAGGGTCCCATATATAGTGAATTTTTAGCTATCATATGAAAGGGTTACTAGAAACATAAGTGTCTTTTTTGAAGGAAACAATGATATGTGATTGTAATTTTCTTAATACATAAGAGACACCCACATATAAGGATCCAAACACAAGGTTTAAAACATTTTCAAACTATGATGGGTGATATAAAAGGTTCCCAATGGGAGATACATAAGGGTCACCCCACTTTTAAGGGTTTATATATAAGGGTCCCTACATCTTCCAAAAATGGATTTTGACGAAAAAAAGCAAGAAATTATTAAATATGGATAAAAACATTAAAATTACAATATAAGTTATTTATGATATTTTTATGGTATAATACAGTGAAAACTCCTAAAAACACATTCTCATTCATTAAATCCTTCCCAAGGAAGATCTTAGAGGATTTTTATTGAATATTCATGTCATTAGTTGTAAGGAGGATCCATAGTTAAGGCTAACTGTCCATGAGTATTTATAACATATTTTTTTCTATGATTCCTTATTTTTTTCAGTTGGTCCTAATATTAAATATTTTTCTATATTATCATATTTTTTTAATTTGGATCAAAATCTTTCAAGGATTCCAGTGAGTATAATTTATTTAACACTAAATAATTTAGGTGGCTATGAAATCTCTATCTCTCATTCTCATTTTTGTGTTTTTTAGTTTTTTATTCTATAACAATATTTATTATTAACATGGAAAATGGATTGTCTGATCTCACCCCATATATTGTGATGGGAATGTTCCTACCTAAAAATTAACAATGACTATAGTTAATGTTAAATATTTCATTTGTGGAACATTGGTAGAATAAGTTAATGTGGGAAAAAATTGGTTTGTTTAATTGTGGGAGTTTTAATTTCAACAAAAATAGAAATGTCTTTTTAAATAGGGATTTAAAATGAGGATTTATGTTAATTGGATTTGAGGTTGTGTTTTTAAAATTATATTTCATGAAAAATATGGGTTCTCAAAAGAAATGTTTAAATGGAATTTTTTACATAGAACTATCATGTGTAATAATGGAATGTTATTCACTTATAAATTATTATTAAGGAGTACTATTACATAGGCTTCAAGTGAAATATAGAAGTGTAATGATAAATATTCTTTTTGTTTTTTCACATTTTTAGGTAAATGACCATGTTTTTAACCCCTTGTAGGATATGTTTTTATTTAATGTCATGATGGCCCATTAGGTTTTTATTTTGGTATGTTAATTCATTATTCTATAGGAATCCCTTATAATGCTTTAGTTTTATATGTGGTTGTATGACCTATTATGCATGTAGTTTCCCAATATTACCTATTAATGTTATTTTTTAGTAAAAATGTGGTTGTATTGCTTCAAATTGATGTAATTAAACCCCAGAGGGTACAAATGCATAAAATGGATTACATCCAATAGAACTAAGACTAATCCTATTAAGTGATATGAGGTTTTTTTTTTGACAGATTGATCCTAGACTGAGTTCTTCAAGTACTATTGAGGTTGTATAACCAATGGTTTTGGTGTATGATTTTTTATGATAAATTCTTCAATTGTAAATTTAGTGGGTGAACAATAATTATTACTATGAATCACCGAGATAGGATAGTTTGGGAGAACTCATGGGTTTTCCCAGTGGTATGATTCAATTAGTGATTTTATGTTGAGATAATATTGTCTTGTGAACATTTCTTTGTTAAATTGTTCCTACTCATTTTGTGATATATTGATGATGATGGTTGTGACCACATACCAAGTGATGGGACGTTATATTGTGGATGTGATATGGAACCCTACCATAATTTATATGGCAGTGTTCAAAATGTGAGATAGAACTCTACCTTGATGGATAAAGTAGTGGTTATTATGTGATAAAGAACCCTACCATGGGTGAGAACGTTGAGGTTATGAAATTAAATAGAAAATTTCAATGGGGAATAAGGTAGTGGCCAGGATGTAATATTGGACCATAACCTGAGTTATAAGGTAGTGGTTATAATATGATAAAGTATCCTTTTTTGAGAGAGAAAGTAGTGGTATTGATTTTATATTCAGCTTACCATGACTGATAAGTTGTGTTTTTTTACTTTTCAATGACTTCGGTGGGTGTTATTCCTAATGTGATAAGGGATAGTCTAGTTATTTATATGGGATATGGGTTTTTACTTGATTTTGAACTGGATATATGGTCTTACATAGAGTGAGAAGAT
Organism: Viscum album; assembly: GCA_963277665.1. Taxonomy (NCBI): domain Eukaryota; kingdom Viridiplantae; phylum Streptophyta; class Magnoliopsida; order Santalales; family Viscaceae; genus Viscum; species Viscum album. The sequence continues at coordinate 1,527,499,318 of OY728131.1, read as the reverse complement.
TCAATCAAGGACCACCCTGAGTGTCGGGTAACTGACCCAAGATGAGTTGTCATATATTATTTCATTGTCGAACCCTATAACAAGTAAAAATATATTGGTTGAGACTTGTTGTGATGTCAGTATGGTGTTTTACATTCCCTAACCAATGTAAGGGTATAGTGGTCAGGTCTGGTATGACATCATTCCTTGAAATTTTTAGTATGGTCCATAATTTTCTTCATGATGATACATTTTCTACCAATATTCCTTGAATTATGTGAGGCCTGGTATCATGGTGGCCTTATTAGTACATGATATCCAAGCATGTATGCTTGAATTTGAATTTTGTGTAATGTTTTTATGTGGTTGGGTTACACAAACATGACTTGTGACCATATATATAATTCATGAATGTCCATAAGATCATAGAAATATATTTTCTTGAGACATTGACAATTTATACCTGGTTAATATACTCACCCCGACCCAATTACAAGGCATGTATTTTAGTGTACTTTTGTAGACCTTATTGTTTTCTTCCAGGGAATAGATATTTCATGGATATGGAAACTTGGTTTATGTCTAGTATGTTATGGGTGTGGGGAATTCATTAGGTTATTTATGTGATTTGGGACAAAGTCTAGTGAACATTTATTTTCATTTATTTTTTATCATATATACCTGCCAATGTATTGGAATCTCTAAATTCATGATGATTATTATATATTTTTACTATAGGTTGATTCTTTTTTATGTAATGATGTATCATACAGATTATTTAACTACATTCTATTGTGGACTACAAGTTATCTCTTAGATCATATTTTATATCAATAGGTGTTTAAGATATCTATTATTTTCATTCATTCCTGAAATTTTTTTGAGTGACATGAAAATGACCCTAGGGATTTATGTTGATGTCATGGTGTCCCCATGATTATTTTTGGACCCTTGTTCTAATAGATGTCCTATTAAATGTAGGTAGTTTTACATTATGTTATGTGATTACACCAATATAGTTTCAATTTAAGATACCCTAGTCATGGTGGAAACAAATGATATCATATCATTTTTTATTGTAAACTTATATTTAATGGTGGAGATAGGTTTCCAAAACATGTGGGGTAAACCAGTAGTATTCCTAGAAATCCTGGCTTCAATTGACATACAAGTTGTTGAGGGGTTTACACATTTCGGACAAACCACTCTAGGATTGGTGATGTGTTGCATCAGGAATCCAAATGAGAAATGGGTGAGATATAGTATGATACATAGGGATCTTCAAGGAGCTAATAACCTTGCTCATACATAATGACAGTGTCATGTTTTTCATATAATATATAGACTTATAAGTGGTATTATTTTACAAATTTACTCATTGGTATCCCTTATTAGTGTAAGCAACTTATAATATATTCCATGTTTTCTCAAATCCATTATAAGGGGTGATACTATTTATATGGATTTGAGTGTATTTTATGTTTTATTTTAATTTAAATTGTTTATATTCCACAGGGAAATTGTTATTGAGATGTTTGGTTTTTGAGAAAAACCATATTTTAAAAAATAATACGCTTGCGTTGTGTATAGTGTGTATGAAATAGTTATATAAGTTGGGTTTTCATGAAAGGTATCATAATGTGGATGATTACTACATCGTTTTGTATTCTCTTATTTTGAGAAAATAAATGAAATTATTTTTAAAATTTGTATTCAAAGTGCCCTCTGAAAATGGGGTTGGTGATTGGAAAAAAAGAGGAACTATTGAATATTTTTATGTTGTAGACATTAGTTTTGGATGAAAAAACATATATTAGAATATATGTGTCAAACACATGGGACTGTGTTATAACTATAAAATATTTTATGATTGATTGAATAATAAATAAGATCTATATAGAGTGAGTTGAATTATCTTTTAATGGTTGACCAAGAGAGTCTTAGATGATATAATTTATTATTTGTTATTTATATCATGGTTTTTTGAGAGATAAATGTTTTTTGGGATTGATGGATGGATATTTGATGTTGTTATAAAATAGGAAGAAGCAATTTTAAATGGTTTACTTGTTTGAACCAATTTAAAGGGATTTTTGGTAGATGACTCAAATATTTAAGAGAAACATTACCTAGAATAAGAATTTCTGATTATAGTCATGTTTTGGGGAGAACCATAATCCCATATGTGAATTTTTGTTTAGAGCATAGATGTATTTATATTGGTAGTTTTTTTCACAAATAATCATAGTTTTAAAATATTGTTTATGAGTTGATGGTCACATCTAGTCATTATATTTTGTTATGGAAAATGCATTATTTATAGAGATCATGTGTTTTTTATAAGGAAAATAACAAGGAATATTCTAGGGTGTGGAGCATTGAATAAATCATGTATATATAACCCTCATGCTGGAAGATTAATAGGAAAGGTTACCCTAATTAGTAGGACATCTTAATGTGGCCAACATATCAATGTGAAAATAGATCAAATTTATTTTATTCCATGGTTAATACTATATTTTGGATTTGGATAATGATTCAAAAAGAGACGATGTGTTGGAATTAGGCTTGGGGTATAATTATTCATAATCTGAGACTTAGTTTGATTAAAGATATGTAGATGCTATTTGGTAAACTATTGAAGTAATTTTGTTGGTCGGGGAACCAACCATAGAATTTCACAAATATTTTTGTTTGGAATTTATTTTGGGTTATTAGATGATTTTATAATGCCTTAGTGAATTATGTTATTATGATCTAATGTGTTAAGATGAATCAGAGGGTGAGGCCAATAATTTTTCATAATATCAACCAAATAAGGATCAACTGGTTTTTTGCAAGGAATAGGATGTTATAAGATCAAAATAGTATCATGTATATTATTCACGATATATAATATTTGTTTTAAAGAATAAATAATCCTTTTTGAAAAAAGGATATTGTATAATGATTTGGTTCATGGGTAGTTGATCCATATAAATTCTATTTTTTAGATGAAACGAAAATTTTTAACTAATTTATATCAATGGATTGATTGTCAAAAAATAATATCAGGTTCTTCTCATCCATGAGAATATTTATATTAGGAATTTTTAATGACCCACAAATATAAATGTTTTTTCTATGGATTTTTGAATTTTTTATCACATGGTAAGGAATAATCTTTAAATTTGGGTTGAGATCATGATTTCATGAGTTGGAATATCTATAGGAGATGATTTTGGATGTATTCAGATGACAGGGATGTGTCTCGAGTGCTCAAGAATAAAATTTCAAGTACTTTCAATTTATTCATAAAAATATATTGAATATAAATAAAAATATTTTCAATGGAAGGCACTAAGTAGACATATAATTTCCATTCTTGGAGAACCCCAATACCGATATAATATAAATATTTAATATTTTATAACATGTGTATATTTTTTATAAAATATCTCAATAAATCCTAAATGGGGACAAGGATGGGAATTTTAAGAAATCTATTGAATCTAGAATATGTGTTTTACCCTATTCACAACATAATGTTTTTCCACATCGGGTATTTAGTGTGAGTTCTTCTATAAATGAAATAATTAAATATAATAAAAATATTCGTTTAATTGTTTAATTAAAAACTATAACCTAATTATATTCTGTAAAATAATTTTTTAATACAATTTTTGGGGTTACCCGCATAACACAAGGTTTTAAAGAGGTTTTTTTGGAGGAGAGAATTTCAAATGAAAATGGATCTTGGATCATATTTTCTAAAAATGTTTTAGGATAACACTAAGAACAAAAATGAAGAGTAATTCTTCATAAAATATTAATCCTAACCTCAGTTGGGGTGTATTTTTTTGGTTTTTCCCCAGTTTATTCCCATGATGAATGTGAATAAACTATTTTAATAGTCTTATTTGGGGGTTGATCATGTTATTGTATGTATGGGATTATTCATCTTGGGGTTGGGGAATTGAAATTCTTTTTTATACATTTATCTTCATTGTTCATTATAATGAAAATAAATCAAGACCAACCTGAATAATGACCAAGGTCTCTTTTTCATTTTTTGATTTCTGAATTCCTAACTTGATTCTTCACAATATCATAATTGGAAATTTCTTTGGTTAGTTTTCTCACAACTACATAGTATTTGATCATTTCATGACCATTATTTAGCACAAAATATCGATATCCAAGATAGAGGTTCACACTCGAGGTAGTAATAATAGTGTGAATATTAATGCAAATGATTGGAGGTGGATTGAGATTAGACCAATGATTCTCAAATCATGGTTAGATGGGTTGTGATGGAATGGTGGGATGGAAGTTGGGATTCAGGTAGCATCATGTGTTATTGATCCATGAAATATTTTAAGGGAATTTAAATTTTTACTATTTTCTGGATGGTCCATTATCTATATCACCCTTATTTAATGTAATCCCAATAATTGGAACATTTAAATGTGTTATTTTTTAATACAGATTAAGGAAAGATAGGTGTCTCGAATATTTAGATGAGTTTTGACAGTGTCATACTATGAAGACATTTATTCCAAGAAAAAAATAATGGGCAATGTCTATTTACTTTTTGGGGACGCTTTGGAAAAACCATGTGACATAGTTATGGGTATCGTATGGTTTGTTAAACCATGAATTTTAGGATGCAAAACCATGTGAAACCTCTACAGTTATAACATAGGTGAGCCATACAACCTACGCACAATTTTTATAACCATATGCCTAGGTCTTGCAGGTTGTGGAGTTAGATAGTTAAACCAGACTAGTTGGTGCATGGTTTCCATAATCGTGTGCGGAAACCATGTGGGGTATGAATCTTATGCCTAGGGGGATGCATAGTTGGTGCATAATTGGTAAAAACATGTGTTAAAAACTTGTGCCTCGTTAACGTGATAGAAATTAGGATTATTACCCTCTAACCTAATTCTTTACTCCTCCCTTGTCCCACATTCCACCCACATGCATCAGCCACTCAACTCTTCCTTGGTCTCTCCTTTAGGAACCAATGGATCTCCCACATATGGTCTCAGAATCACTCAAAGTCAGTTATGTTGGATTCATATCGGTTATTCTTTGACTTCTCCATCCAAATTTATTCATTTGGGTCACAACCTTTAGTGATTTCTTCATGTGAGGTAGTTACCCCTATATTTTAGTTTTCTGATTATTTCTTTAATTTATATCTATCTGAATCAAATTAATACGTGATAATGGTCAAGTTATGTTTCATATGCATAAGGTAGGTGGTCTATGTATTTTTTCTCCAACGTCTCAATTTTTATAATTTTTGAGTTTTACATCATGTTAGGATCACCATATGTTTCCATTAAAATATGAATGTTAATATGCATATGTTAATTCCTATATTTATATGAAAATATTATTTAAATTATAATGGTTGTACGTTATCCACCTCAATTATAACACACCTTTTTTTGGTGAATTTATCTTACATTGTGACATATTCCAAACGTTGGAAATATAATCCCCCTTTTAGGATCTAGTTTAATACATGATTTATAATGAATTTATTTAGTTTTAATTACCTAGAGATGTGTTTAATTAACTATAATTTAGGGCTTAAAAATTTTTAATCAAATGAATTGGTATTTCTACAGTGTCACATTTTGGAATAAAAACACCTATGAGTTGAAAAGTATTATTAAATAAAAATGAGAATCTTGATGGAATCATGCCATTGATATATGGGAATTTACCTATTTATGTTTTAATTTTATTATTGTATTTCATGTTTATTGACATGTCCTTTATTCTTATTTGAATTTAAATGATTAAATGAATTTTGTACCTTGAGTGATATTTTGATTTACACATGATGGAATTCCATTAATGGGCTCATATGTTACTTTATGAATGTACTCCTTCATCAATACTTGGGTTCCTATTTAAAAAATTCTTTGGATGGGTTCAAGGGGTGTTGATATTACATGTACCCTGAGAAATATTCAAGTTCCTTTTTATAACACCTTTGATGGGCTCATAAGATACTAATTTTTTATTATTCCATAAGTGAAACTTGGTATTAAACATTGTAGAATTCCATGGATAGTCTCATAGGCTAGATGAATTTCCCCACACTTTGAGATATACTTGGGTTTCCACATTATAGAATGCTAAGGATGGGATCATAGCATAGGGAGAATTATGTGACTCCAGGGGTGATTCTTGGGTTCTTCATTACATGATACCTTGGATAGGATCCGAGGATGAATGTTTCATATTATGTATGTTGTTGTTATATTTGACTGGTGATATCTCACTATGATGGATGTTACGATAGGATGACTTAGCTATATACCTAGGGTCCTTGTCTAGTTAATGTTATTAGTTTAGATTTATGTGATTAAAATGAAATTGCTCTGTGGTTTTGGAGACTCTATTTTACGGATGCATGAGATTATAGCCCCACATCATAGGACTATACTATCTCTATCACATTAAAATTATGTGGGTCCCTTGAGTTATCAATGGTGCATGTATCACTACTAAAAAAGTGGGAACATACAACGTTATCCTTTATCAGAACTAGCAAATGAAGTAGATAAAGGATTCCTTTATCAGGGCTTTATTCATAGCACTGATAAAGGAAAACCTTTATCAGTGAATTTTCTAGTGTTGAAAAAAATCTCAATCATGCCAGCGGGTCCCACATATGAAATAGAGAATGTCTAACAACTTATTTATATAGGATTCTACCGCTTCCCATTCTTTGAATCCTAACACGGTAATGGGCTCCTTCATTCACTCTTCACACACATCCATATAGGCCCACAGCTTGCACATTCCTTAACCTACCCTATGCTACATGTTGGCTTTAGGAAACCCCCATAAACCAGACATGTCTTATGAAACTCATCCCATCTGTACAGCTACAATCAAGACTATATATTACCCAACCCACGCATAACCCCATTTTATTATTATATAGAAATAAAAATAGATGTATTAAAAATATTAAAAAATGAAAACAATTAAACAAATAAAAGTAAAAATGAATATATTAAAAAATATTAAAAAATTATTAATTAGATTTTTTTTTGTATTTTTAATATATATAATATTTATAAATATTAATAAAAGGTATATATTAATTATAGATACATAAAATGAATAACTTGTGATTATTAAAAAAAAGAATAATAGTGGATAAATTACAAAATTATTAAAAAAATTATTAGAGGAAATTTTATTAATAAAATTGAATAAATTTAATATATATATATATATAATAATTATTATAAATAGTAATCAGTGAAATATATTAAACATAAATATAAAATATGAATAAAATTTAATAATCTAAATCATATTAAAGTCTTATTCATTTTTTATGGTTTTCAAACATAATTATCAATTAATATTTTAAATATTTTAATATAAACATATATTTATATATATTTCTATATATATTGATATATATAATATGTACTAAAATATTATTAATATAAAAATAATTTCTGCTTATATTAAATAATTCATATATTTCATGAAGAATGGTTCGTAAATAAAAATTCTTCAAAAAGTTATTAATGAAATAATTATTAATTAAATTGAATAAATTTAATATATATATATATATTTATTATAAATGTTAATAAATAATATATATTAGATATAACAATATATAAAATTATTAAAATATTACAATTAAAAATAGATTAACATATTATTCATTTTAAATGGATTTTATACATACTTATCCACTAATATATTTAATATTTTAAATGTTGAAATATGTCCATATATATATTTATATATATATTAATATATTTAATATTTCCTAAAATGTTTTTTATATAATTTAAAATATTAATACTTACATTAAATAATTCATATATTTTTTAATGAATGGTTTATAATTAAAAAATAATATTAATTAATCAAAATTGTCTAATTGTATCGACTAATGAACACTTAATTGAATATCATTTGAATTTTTAAATTTGACATATATCATTTGTTTTTTACATTGATTTCACACATACATTTATGTGATTAATTGATTTTAATATACAAGGCATATGGACATAATATTTCATTAATTTATTTTGTATTTAATATGTATTTTAAAATTATATTTATTAACATAAGTAATTTAATCTATATTATGTTTCTAACTAGAAAATATTATATATTTTTATATTTCTATTCAATATTTACTATTTATTACTTTATAATATTTTTATTAGTTTATTAATTATTTTAATTAATTTCTCTAATAGATGGTACATATTATATAATTTAACTTATTGCGCAAACACAAATATTTATGTATTAAATGAAATCTTATATAGAAGCTCATACACCAAATATTTTAGTATTTTATTCAAATTTTAATATTAACTTTATAATTTCATTTAGTAACATAATATATTTAATATATTGTGTTTCAATCATTAAATTATATTTATTTAGTTTTAATATTATTACAATTACTATTATTTCGCAATTCTTAATATTTTTTATTTTTATTTTTTTGGTAATTTAATCATTTTCAAGAATTTATTTATTCGTATTTATTTATGATTTTTTAATATTTCAAAATGTATTAATCATCATTTCAATATATATCCATATTTTAAAAAAATATATTAAATTTATAAAACTTGTCTTTTTTCAATATTTTGAAAGTGAACTCATTATTAATTATTGAATTTCACTCATTTCTATCATTCATGAATTTAATATAATATATTAATTATAAATTTTAAAAATATATATTCATAAAAATATGCTTACATATACGTGTGGGCAGGTTTAGATGTATTTCGTATTACGAAGAACTATATATAATCAGTTGGGTGTCCTTGATAAAAATGATCCTAAATTTTTTACATTATTTTATTTATTCCCCACTTATTTAATTATACAGACATACTACTTTATTTAATATTCATAGACTACGGATCTTTTGTCACTATTGGTGGTGGCCAACTGAGTATATCTCACACCTTGTTCGAGCATCCATTGCACATGGGTACCTATAAAACCCTCCTGGTTATAGGTTCATGTCCTTGGTTTATGCATATGTTATTGCATTTGTACATGATTCCATAAGAACATAGGATTGATCCACTGATCATGATGCTCATGGAGATGGCCCCTAGGGATTTTTTCCATTATTTTTATTATTATATTGTATTGTATTGTATCATCTATTGTATTCTTATAAACTTATACAGTTTATCATGATATAGACATCATTGAATTGTTGTATATTTTTCAATAGAAACTTTCTTGGTTGTTATTATCTTCCACTACTTTGTCCATTATTTATATTGATTCTACTGTTTATAGATTTATTATCTCTTATACCATCGTTCCACTCTGATCATGAGGTTATATTCTCCCAAAACATACCACTATTAGACCCTCGATGTTAGTCAGTAGACATTGGAGAACAGGGAGTCTTTCATGAGTCCCTAGGACTACCCAACTCGAGGAAAATTTTAAGTATCTCCCAGTTCAAGACATTATAAAGTGGTATCATAGTTGTTTATTCTCTTTTGTATTACTATTTTGGGTTGGTAGATAGGAGAAAATTAATGTTTCATTACATGGTAAATAGTCATATCTAGGACTAATCAACCCACGCATAAAGAAATGACCATGTGTTCCAGGATGGTACTATTCCATGTATGTCGTATACCACAATTACCTGATATTTTTGATATGTTCCTTGTGTGATTATATGTCAAGATGCCTATTAATTTAGCAGTTTTGACCTATGAACCCCAATTTAGGAGTTTTCTATATATATTTATGTAAAATTTGAATCTATTTTATATCATTCCTTGTTATAATTTTTATGGTTGACTAGTTTTTGAAGTTTCAACATCACCCAAAATGGTGTTTTCCCATATATCTTGACAGTGGAAACTAAACTAACTAATCCTAACATATTTGAGAAAGAAACCATTGGTACCATGGTCTGAATCATTTATGGTTCTAATTAATTGGGTTTCAATAAAAAATATTAATGCATATGGACCATTCTAAAATAGTAAGGTAACACTTATAATAAAATCATTCTAAATATACTTTATATATTTTGAAATAAAACAACATTTTGTAGATACATGCATGCCAATTGAAAAAATTTAAGGTAAGTACCTTTATTACTTTGTAATGGTAATGAATTTAACAAAACCATGTTCTATGTTAAATTTAAATCCTTAAAGGAAATGGTTTCCATTATAATGGATAATACTCCACTAATTTGAGCATAGAAACCCATGTAACTAAATTACTAAATGCAGACCTAGAAAAAAGTTGGTCAACTGGGAATGTTTCATAAGACATAACTCAAAAAGGATGTTATGAATGTTTAATAACTAAATTAAATACTATTGGGAGACATTTTAGATGGACTGAGTCTAGAATTATGGGACCATCATAGGATATCTTTATAAATTCTATTCCACAGTGCTTAAACCCATAGGGGTATACTCATGCAATGTAAGGATGTTTATTTAATGTGTATTAGCCATTTATATTGGTTATATATAAATTGATGGTGTAATTTAACTAAACATGTATTCTTTAATTAATAAAATCTTTTTTTCCTTCTAATTAGATACACATGTATGATTATTAGGATAAATAAGAAACATGTTACAACAAAAATATTTTTTTCCTCATTAGTTTGGAATTGGCATTTTCATTAACCAAGCCAATCAAAAGAATCCTTGTGGATAAATACAATGAACGAAATGAATTTATGAGTCAATGTAATTTAAACATTCATGGGATGTAAGCTAAATAAATAATTCATGAAAGTGAGTTTAATATTACTAGACTATTTTTTTTTTATAGTGTTAGATATATAAAGAACCATGTATACATATTTTCAAGATTAATACTATTTATTCTTTACAAATCTACCTTTATGATGTTAGGAAATAAAAATAAACTAGTGTAATGGATAAAGTGAAACCTTAAAGTGGTGATTTAGCTCTAACCCATGTGTATGGGTAGTTTAAATATTTTCCTTATATTTCCTTATAATGATAACATGAGATTTTCATGTAGGCTTCGGTAAAGATTCTTAGGTTTCATTGAACCTAAATTATTTTAATTAAGCCTAGATCCCTTTTAAGCTATGAACATATTACAAGATCCAAATTTTATGCTTTATATAGGGGATATCCTAGAGTAGTTATTAGACATATAGTTAATCATACATTGTTAAATTTTGTGATTAGTTTTTTAACATGTGGTGTCATTTGGGTGTTGGTTGTCAATATAAGGACTCTTAGTTTATAATACGACACCTAGGATCGATGGGATGTCATGCGATAGTCTGACTGAATTTAAATATGGGAGCATCGTGTAATGGTATATTTCAATATGTTATTCATTCTTATGGTATGGTTGGCCATTTATTAGGTCATGTGACCCTTCTTATTCTTCTACATGAATGGACAGCTTAAAAAGTAATCATCGAGGTTAACAATCATATGGGATAATTTGACTCTGGGATGAATGTTTTGTATGTTAAATTGGATACTGTGATGAATAGTGTTGTTGAGACTATACATAGTTAAAATGAGTGTGCATCCACATTGATGAAACCTTGTGATAGTACACATTGACACACATGGCACACATCTCATTGATAAAATGGTACAATCAACCATACTAGTTCAGGGAAAATCATTTAAGGCTTGATCTAGTACATTATTGTCATTGATCACCCCTATGGTATAGTAGCCTATGCATTGAAGGAAATTAGAATCATCCTGATTCATGGGATGATATGTAAAAGGATTTGTTTTTGTGACATGCCGGTCTATTTTACATTGTCTACAGTACTTATTATAGTTATGTGCATGAGAATGGATTGATGGAGCACCATGCATATGTATAATGTTTATTTTACCTAGTGATATTGTATCTAGATAATTGTATCATTTATTCATAATTTATTCTTCGTAAAACCATATTGTCCATGTACCAATCCACGTTTAGAAGTATAGGGAGCATTCACCATGATATGGGTTCCTTTTCTCAATAAATAATTACCAGGACACTCTTGAGGCAGGAAGGTTCATGTTAAACATTCTTTAGGGTGTCTATTTATGTATAGGGAGAACAACTAAAAAGGTCCATCTTTATATAATCAAAATGATTCTATAATTCCATGAGGTTTTCATTCAGGTAATCTAGTCCTTGAGATGATGATCAAGATAAAACCTAGTTGTGGGTTTTGATGGGCTCTAGAAGTAAGTTTCAGGATTGGGGTGCATTATCGACCCAAAGATAATAAGGCACATAGTTCCTTCAATTTTTGGAAATGATGTATGACAATGAAATATTTGTAGGTGTATAAAACTTTTAAAGATATAATTAATCAGTTTGTGCTTTCAAGGTTATGCTTAAATGATCACACGATGTACCAGATGTGAGGGAATCTTGGTATGTTAACAATGACACATTAGTGGGTGTAGCTAATATCATTAAAAATAAATCGTCTAGTTGTGGTTTGACGATTATTATTTACCTTAATTTTTAATGGTTTTCTAGAAACCTTTTTGGCTACTTATTATTGTATATACTAGGAGTTTCATGAGACTTATTGGAAAGTTTAATATCCTCTTAGTAGACATTTGTCTTAGTGATGATCATGCCCCTTATCTTAACATCATCCAGGGTACACTAAAAAAGCATTAGTTATAAGACAAGATGAAGAAAGAATTAATAGCCTTAATATCTTGGTGGAAAAACTACATGAAGTTTCACTCTAGAATTTATGAAAAACCCTTTTACGAATAGACTGTCATGGATAATATTTTCATTCCTATGTAAGAAGTCCTTTAATGGACTCATGGACACAAACCAATTCTTTGATTCAATCTCTAGAATAAATATTGTTTTTAGGCTCAAGTAATTTTCTTGGTATGTTTTTGTCTTGGTTATTTAACAATATCTCACATGTTAACATTAGAATATTGATTACCTTAGATACTTTTCTTGGACTTCATTTGATGAATTCAAGGTTACATTGGACTTCATTTGAGCTCAAATGAGATTCTTTGAGGGGGATGATCAATGTATGCAAGATCAGGTATAATCCTATATTCATTCTAATGAAAAACCACATAAATGAAATTTTTAGAAAGATATACCACTAAAGGATGGTTATGGGCTTCGATGAACATGATGACTTAACACTCAAGGTGACTTGGTTTAACGAAATTTGGATCTTGTTTTTGAAATGAATCAACTACCAAATTAGATTGTTCTCATAAATATTCACATGGTGAGGGACAAGTTATTGAATGTCATTGGGTAAGGTGAGTGATGTTCAATATCCCAAATGATATTCATGAAATTTTGGATCAAAAAGTACAATAGCAATTTATTTTGATTCAATTTTTTAATCAATCTATGGATCATTCCAACAGAATCATAAAATTACTAGTGGAATGTTAAAATATAAAATTCAAATGGTGGATATACCATGACATAGAATTGTCCCTTATTTTCTATTACTTAGGGTGGGAGATCCCTAGCCTTGATGATAAAATAAACGATGATTTTATCATGTATCTGGTTTGGTAGGATCAAGTCGTTGCTATCTCAATATTATTTTTGTGATGTGACTGTTGACTTTAGTTTGAACAGCTTATATGCCATATTCTTATAGTTACTCATGGAGATGCATTGGGTATTTTAAAATATAACCAAAAAATTAATATTAACCTTTATAGCCATAGTAGTAAGGGTTTTTTTCTCTTTTATCCCCAAGGATTTTTGGGGATGATAATTTTTAAGGAGTGAAGAATATAGTATCTCATGTTTTTGAATGCTAGAAATTTCTATGGTAATTTGAATTTTTTACCATTTAGTGGATGGTCTATCCTCTAAAACAGATAATGAAAGGTAAATATAAGAATTAGAACACTTAAATGTGTTTTTAATGGGGTGTCTATCTCTAAAGTTTTCTCATATGTTTGGATTTGTTTTTTGAATTATCGGTCACTAAAAACCATCTTTTCCAAAAAAAACATAAAGGGTGCATAGTTTCTTCAAACCGTACAGCCCCTTTGGATATATAGTACGAACAGATAAGGGGTCTAATACAATTTTTCAAACTATTAAAGGTGGGTTACATGATATTTTAATACCTATATAGATTATTTCATAGGTGATCATCATGTCTTGCACACGATTTTTCTAATTGTTCCCTTTGGCCATGCCAGGTGTTGGGATAGAGAGTAAAAGGGGAATGACTGGGGCACGCTTTTCTTAACTATGTGCACAGACCCTGTGGGGTATGTTTCCTTTGTATAGTTTGGAAACATAGTTGATGCATGATTTGGAAAATTTTAAATCTCAACCATGAACCTTGTTAAGTGGTTGGACGTTATGTGTTCCCCCTCCAACTAATTTCACTCCTCCTCCCTTCTCCATCATTCTTCCTATGAACATCAGTTGCTTGACCCCTCCTTGGAATTCCCTCTAAGAATCCATAAATCTCCCTCATATGGTGTCTAAATATAACTCATTCGGTTGTGTTACATGTGTATCAGTTATTACTCGACTCCTCTTTCATCTTTATTCATTTATCTCACCACCATTGGTTCTATCTTCATGTAATCTAATTTTTCCTTTTTTATGGTCATATAAAGATTTCTTAAATTTATATTGAATTGGATAAAATCATAAAATTAAAATTAAATATTGCAGAATCTCATTCATATGGTAGGTGGTCAACAAATTTTCACCAGAAATTATTATTATTTATAAATTACACTATTGTTTTGTACATTGAATACATTGTGAGTTTCCCTTTAATTTTGTATTTTAATATTCATACATTCATTTCTTGATATAGATGTCTTTATTACTATAATTGGATCCATTTATAGTTATCCACCTCAATTAAAACCACACATTTTTTGTTTAATCACACTTATGTTGTGACCCATTCCTTTCATTGAAATTATATTCACCTCTTTTAGAATCTAGTTTAATATATGATTTATAATGTCTTTACTTAGATTTAATCACCATAAGGTGTGATGAAATAATATTCATGTAAGTGTCATAAGAGTTACATCAAATGAATTGGTATTTTTTGTGCCCTATTTTTGGAATAAAACCACCTTTGAGGTTTATTTTAATGTTGAATAAAAATAGGTAACTAAATGGAATCGTTGAATTGATAAATTGGTATGGACCTAGTTATATTTCAATTGGATTTTGGTATGGAATGTTTACTGACATTTACATACTTCTTATTTGAATTTTAATGATTAAATTAATTATATACTTCGATAAATACTTGGGTTTCCTTAATAACAAACACCATGCATGGCTTTATAGGTTACACAAAGTATGCATTCCTTAAGAAATACTATAGTTATTCTATATGGGATTATTTGGAAAGGCTCATGGAATTTTGAGAATACATGTACCATGAGAGATAATCAGGTTCCTTTTTCAGAGATCCCTAGATGGTCTCATAGGCTACTCTCTTTATATTATTCCTTGAGTGATACTTGGGTTTACTCATTGCAGAATTCCATTATTGGGATGATAGGATAGATGAATTTCTTCTTGTTATAAGTGATTCTTTCATTTCATCCTTATGGAATTCCTATTATAGGGTCATGACATGAAAAATATTACATGACTCATGTGGAGGTATTTGGGTTCCTCGTTACAAGATTACATGGATAGGATCTGAGGATGGACATTTTATATAATGTAATTTATTATTACATATTAGTAGTGATCTCTCTTTATGATAGTTGTTTTTTTTTGAATTCATCAACTGTGATCCTTGGGTCCTTGAACAATTAATACTATTATTTTAGATATATATGACTCACCATAAATTATACTATGGTTTTAGAGACTCAATTTTCTGGATATCCAGTGTTATACCAATAATTACTAAGACAATATTATGACTCTCACCATACATTTATGTAGATCTATTGAGTTATCTGTAGTGAATGTATATCTCTGCATACACCTATAAATGTATATTTTTTTATATTTATGTGGTAATGATAATAGATATTCATTCTCAGGATAAATAACATATGGTCATCCAAATTTTCTTAAGGAACATGAGGCCGACTTATTCACTTTTGTTTATTTATTCACCCTTATTTCATTATAACTACATACTACTATATTTTTTATTCATAGATATGATACTATTAGAAATAATTTGTAGTGGCCTACTAAATATATATGACACCTTATTCAGACCTCCATTTCACTGGTGTCCTTGATTAGACCTCATGCTTTCATGTTCAATTCTGTGGATTATTTTTCGGTTGTTGCATTGGTACAAGACTGTGTAAGAAAACAAGACTGATCCAGAGCTCAATATTCTCATGGGGATGGACTATGAGGACTTTTTTCAGTTTCATTATTCATTTATTATACACTATTGTATCATTTGTTATATTATAATTTCTTTATATTATGTAGCATCATCTAGACATGAATTCATGGTTGAATATTAGGAATTGTCCACATTATGAGTTATTATTATCTTTTATTTCATTCTCCTTTATTTATTTTGATTCATTTTTTTTTAGTTTTTATCCCTTATACAAATTTTATACTATGATAATTAGGGTACATCATCCCAAAAAAATACCACCATTGGACCCTCACTGCAATTCAACATCCCTTTTTTAATGGTGAAGTGTGCTTGATGTAGTGAGACTGTCCCTATCAGGGCACTGTTTAAGTATATCCTATTTTAGAACATTACAATTCGAGAAGTTTGAAATTTTTATTCCATTTATATAAGATAGATGGTGGATGGTAATGTATATATTAGGGTTCTACAAGTGTGCGGGATAGTGGAATCCGGGGAAACATTGGTGCTTGGTGAAACCATATAAAGGTTTTGGATTTATAGAAAGCCTCTCATTACATGAAATTTATTCAAAATATCACACACTTCATGGGACCCTTCTATGGTGGCCAAGGTATAGACATAAAATAAAACATCACATGTAATATGACAACATTCACACACCATATGACCCAATGTTGGAGGATCAATATGTATCCTATAGGATACACATGGCATGAACATGGCTTGGTACACAGGCATTGGTAGAGTATATGGGAACAGCCCAGTTCTTAGGCATGACTCAATACATGTTAATGACTAGAGTATACTAGACGGTATGTTGAGGTTCATCCCAACATCAAAAAACTATGTGAGACAGCGAGACTCGGGTATACCTGGGATAGACGAGGAACATCTTGTACCCCTAGTACACTCTGTATACTTCTTTCAAGACAAGTTGTGGTATTATATCTTTTCATTATAGTATAATTTAAATTTAGTGTGATCCCTTTGTCAATACCTCGGAGGGTACAGTGTGGCATTATATCATCAACATAAGATTTTGATCCCCTCTACACAATCTGTTTCGGATAGAGTTCCTTGTATCTTTAGGTGAGGCTTAAGGTGGGATCCTCTATCATATATTCTAGTTTATGTAGGGTTCATGATATTAACATGGACACACACACATTGAATTAATCCCCTTTCTAGAATATTGATTCGTTATTGATTTAGGTGTTCCCTAGCATTCCTGGGTGTGATCCCTTAGACAAACATTACATTAAAGCCTCGAGTAGAATCTTGTAGATCAGAGCATTTTTGAGAAAAAAATTAAGACTTGGAATCTGTTATGACTATATTCAGTTGGATTATAATTATATTTCATATAATTATTAACTACCTACGTATTAAGGATCTAACTACTATTGATTATTTATTTTTAGTTTTCTTGGAGTGTCCTACCATATATTGTTATACACACCAATTGATGGGATATACCCACACATGACATTCCTTATGAATATGAATGGACTTTTGAAAAAAATTTCAATGGACTTGGAGTATATGGATTAGATTTTTTCTAGAAAGACTGATGTTCATATTAGTGTTTCCATTGAGAGAAGTCCCCACCATCAGAGCTGGTGGTAGTTTATTTTCTTGTTTGGCAGGCTTGAATTTTTCCCTTATGATTTTCCATACTCTTTTATACTTTTATTATGGTATATATAGATGTATTCCTGAATTTGGTATAATTTTTACATTACATTTAGTATTTCATGGTATTTGAATATGTTTGTGTGTGTGTGCAAGTACATTAGGATAATGTATCCCATGTGTAAGAGATGACAACTCGGAGATGGTATCTATCCCTTGCATGTTTTTGGAGGTTATATGGGGCCACAATTTTCTTCCTACCAGCCAGCAGGGCATGGTGGGTTGTTTCATGACAAGGTGTTATCATGAGAGTCAGTTCGAACTGAGAACTATATATTATATAATTTTAATAACTGAGGTTGTATTGGGATTTATATAAATAATGTTAATATTTTTAGAGTTCTCTTTTTAGGATTGGGACTATAGTGATGGTTTGGTGACTAACATATTCATTCATATGGACACTATTAAAATTATCATTGAAATACTGCATATAGAGATTGGTTTCAAGGATAACATTGATATGTGCATCACATGGGAATGAGTTATAGTTTCAATATCATTCTTGAGTCATCTCCCAATATAAATTCATTTATCGTGGAGTATCTTGTTTATTAAAATATTCCTCTATAAAAACAACCAGATAATATTATAATATTGAATTATAGGGATGATCAACAGAGTGACGAGGATTCAGTATTGGGTCTTGTATAATATGATGTGCCTCTGTGTGGTTTTCTATTTGTACCACAACCTAAATATTAGTATATTCCACTAGATGTACCATCTAGGGACGTGCAGAGCCTAGTTTTTCTTTATGAGTCACCGAGGGAGTGACCTCCTAGGTTTCCAGGTGAGCCAAACCCCCATCTAGTGGAGGATTGTATAGAGGTAAGTACATGAGTTCACCTTCTTGTGATGACACCTCCAAAACTAATGGTGGTTATAGTAGTGAGTATTCTTCTCATCTCCAATGGATTGTGGAAGATTCCAGTGACTCAGCCACATAGAGAGAAATCTCTCACCTATCTAGATTTCAAGTTTCACTTCATGGATTAATTAAATATTACCACATTATTAATAGTGTGCATCTAGAAACATTTATAGTTATAAGAGGGTAGTGTAACCATGGAATATTATTCAACGAGGTTTACTGTCCTTTCAATATAATCTATAGATATTTTTAAAAATTTGTTTTTCATAGAACATGCCTTTTAACAGGGCTTATTCTAAGATATCAGGTCTATTGTTATATCTCCATGAATTCCCACATATACTGAAGTGCTTGATAACAATTTTGTAGTAGACAGATTCGTAGAAGATAAAATATCGACAGTTAGTGTTGGAAGTGTCCACATAGAAGATGAGTCCTTGATAGCATGTAGATAAAGGGATCTAATAATTCAATAAACTTCAGGAGAAGATCCCATTATATAGGTTCTATTTTTTTAGGATATCATAATTTTTCTAGTTATCATTTAGATGAGTTACTCTTCTCTTATTATGGTCTGGGAAATCTTTTTTTGGATTATCCAACCCATCGAGAAGCTGACAGAGAGATAGTTGATGGACTACCTAGAAATATATTGAGGTAGGGGAGGGAGATCTGTAAGGTGGATTATGTGGTATAGGATACGAAGAACATTTTGAGGTGTTATTTGTTGAAAATTATACCACTAAAACACCATGTAGTATTTCAAGGCTCGGGGATCAGGTGGTTAGAGATGAATACAATTGCAAGTAGTGGAGACATATGAAATCAAGGATCATTGGATGATTATATGTAGAATATATTCCATTTATACATTATATTTAGTACTAATATACAATGTTATGATCTACTATTTTATTTTCACTTCTCTATATTTAGATATAGTGATTTTTTCTGATCCATTGGCTCAACCATTGTGCTTAGAGACTCCAACCGGAGGTGACCACATTATTCTACCAAAATCGTGACCTGAATCTTGGAGGAGATATATTCATATGGTATTTCTTTGTATTATTTATGATGAAGTATGATATAATCATAGGTATGGACTGGATAACCATAGTTTATTCTCGGATAGATAGTATCGGGCAGATGAAGTGGTGTTTCTATGATGACGGGACATGGTTTTACATTATGAGTGAAAATAAAAAATAGATAGAGTAAGATAGGATCATATGTATGTGGATATATCATATTACTAAACAATTTTCTGGTAATTCTCTTGGTTTAGTGGAATACATGGGCCTTTAGTTTCTGTCAGTGATGAAAAAGTACACTGATTTGTTTCATAAAGAAGTGGTTGGCTTACCGCCCCACCAACAGATACACTTCTGTATTGACATCCACATAGGTATTTACCTGATGGTGTCTCCATCATATCAATTGTATCCTATAGAGATTAGGGATATGAATGTGTAGTTTGAATACTTTTAGAGGATATACATTGTTTTCCCTAGTGTTTACCCCTGGGCTGCCCCGATGTTATTCTCTATGAAGGTGGATGGGTGGTTGAGGTTCTGTTTGGATTATCAGTACCTCAAAAAGGTCACTATAAATAATATGTATACACTACCAATGGTTTATGTCCTCTTAAACCATTTTATAGGGTTGATATGGTTCTCCAATAATTACCACAAGTTAGGCTATCACTATCTTCGAGTATGGGATGAAGATATAATGAAGATGACATTCGAATTACACTGCAGTCATTATGAGTACTTGGTGAATCCATTCGGCATGAAAAACACCATAAAATATTTCATGGTAATCTCAAACCCAAACATTTGATCTTTCATAAAGAATTTTTTTATGGTCACTATCAATGATATCATAGTGTACTCATCGTATAAGGGGGGGCACCGAAGATATAAGAGAATGGCCCTGTACATATTATGAGAGCACCTTACTTATGGGAATATCTTAAAGTGTCTATTTTATATTTTATATTTCCACTTACATGGATATATTATCTTAATATATGTTTTTTTAGTCAACCTAGTGAAGGTTGAGTTAGTGTTATCTTGGGATCCACCCATGAGCAAGATCGAGGTGTAAATATCTCTTAGGTTGGAAGTCCACTTTAAGAGATCCAGGCCTCATTTATCTTGGATATCATAAACTTTAACAAATATATCCGAGAAGGGGAATCCATTTCATAGGATAGATAGGTTCTTGTATTATTTTAAGGATTTAAAGAAAATATTGGTGAGAACTCCAATCATGATATTTCCATTGGAGCCTCTCATGCATGTAGTGTTATTTGATTCCTCTAGTACTATACATGGATGTTTTATGATGGTGAGGTAGGAGGCTATTGCATGTGAGATATGGTAGTTGAGACCACATGAGAATAACTGCCTGACCCACAATATAGAGTTAGAAATGTTAGTATTCTCCTTGAATTAGTGTTGGAAACACCATATATTTGATTGGTTTATCATCTATTATAACCATAAGAGTGTCGAGTGTATCTTCTCTATGAATTATCATAACATGATATAGAGAAAATGGATGGACTTACACCATGGTTTTGACATTGATATAGTATATACTTCAGTAAAGGGTAATATAGTGGAATATTAACTTAGTAGGAGATCATGTTTGTAGTTGTTGGATGAGGGTGTTAGAGTAGTTAGCCTTGTTATTTTTGTCAATTTTGGATGATGATTGTGGGAATTACTTCTATTCAATGATTGTTTACCCACCCATTATATAGAATTTTTTGGAGGCTCCCCATGGATATACTAAATTATGATACCTTAAGTATTTATATACCCACTAAATATGCTCTTGATGAATTTTTTAAAGATGAGGAACATGTTATCCTTTTCAAAGGATGGAATATGGTACTCGTGAAATTGTATGAGGAGGTTATAATAGATTTTCATACACCCCCCTGTGTTATAACTAGGTTTGGAAAATATTTACTTGGACCTTCAAAGTTAGTTCTGGCAGCTATGTATGAATAAGTGTCTAGCATAGGTTATCTCTCATTTCCTCACCTGTTAGTGGTGATGGTTGAGCACTAGGTTCTAATAGGTTTAGAACTTCCCCATGAGGTTCTAGAGTGGACGTGGGAAAGTATATATATTCACTTCATGATGGGGTTTCCATAAATTTATAGAGGACACAATTCCATTATTTTGATCATATAATGACTCACCAAGTCGTCCCACTTTTTATCTACATGATAGCTCAGTTCTATAAAAATCCAGAGATTCTCTTACATGTAAGAGAATATCTGACATCATGGAGTTCCCTCAATTATTATTTCAAACCATGATACGTATATCACATCACGGTTATAGAGAGGATTGTAGGAGGATTTTATGAATCATCTATATATGAGAACAATGTTTTAGGACAAGACAGATGGATAGACTCAAAATAATATTCATGTTTTGGAAGACATGATGTGGAATTTAATTTTGGACTTGTGTTATAGTTTGGATGATCCCATTCCCTTGTTGGATTTCTCTTACAACAAAATCATCCATTCCACAATAGATGTGGCTCTATTTGAGGATTTATATCAGAGACACTTATGGTCACTACTATGTTATACTAATCTAGCTAAGTCTGTATTCAAGGGCCCAGAGTGGGTGTGAACTACGATATAGAAGGTTAATAATATCTAAGAGTGGATAAAGACTTCCTATATCTATTAAAAGTTCTATAAAAATTGAAGATGGAGGCCTTTGTAGTTTGTGGAGGGAGACCATGTATTCCAGATCCTCTAAACTCTATGTGGATTTTGGATATTTTGATAATATAGAAAGTTATATTTTAGATTCCATGGCCCTTTTAGATACAATGTAGGGATATTTAGGTGGTGTACTACTTTTCCCTACCCCTATTGATAGACCTGGTACATGATTTATTACACATGTTGAAATGAGGAGGTACATGCATGACCCCTCCCATAATATAAAATGGGAATGTTGGACATTGGAGATGGATATATCATTGTTGAGTTCATATTGGAGATCAAGAATTGGATGGATAAGATCCTATATGTGTGAAAAATCCCATGGTGGGTATCCAGTGGAAGAACGAGAATCTTCAGAAGTGCACCTAAGCGGGGGAGACCTAAATATGATCACAAATTCCTAATCTATTTTAGTAGGCCTTTTTCTTCTAAGGATGAAAACATATAAGGTTGTGAGAATGTAACAAATATTTTTCAAAAATATATTTTTTTAATATATATAATATTAATTTTGGATTCAGGTGCTGAGATGACATGATATTTATGGACCCGTGATCCCCAACACTGATATAATAAAATTATTATATATATTATATCATATTCTCTTAGTTTATCTAAAATAAAGGAATAATTTTTAAAAATGGACTTGTATAGGAAATCGTAGACTATAATTGATTCCCGAATGTGGATTTTACCCTAGGTTTAACATAACGTTTTTCTTCATTTGGTTTTGGCATGAGGATCAACAAGGGTTAAGTATTTTAAAACACATATTCATTTAATATTTTATTTAAACTATTTAGACTAATTATCCTCTATAAAATCATGGTTATATATGATTCCTGGAGTTAAATACATAACCATGGGTCTAATATATGAGTCTTTAGATTATAGATTAGATAATGATAATAGATAAATGATCATTTTCACCAATGTAATTTGGGTATCAAGACAATGATGAAATAAAAAATTCATTCTTTATCAAAAACTGATCCTAACCCATGGTAGGGTCTATGATTATTCATTAAATATTTCCCCATATCATTCCCCCATGATTAATTTGAGTCAATTCCTCCAAAAAAATTATTTTTGTGTTGATCGTGCTATTGTGGGTATTGGCTTATTCAACTGGGGTATGAAAAAATATTATGTTTTATATATTTTCATCTATTTTCATCATTATAATGTATATAAATCAAGTAAATATTGAACAATGACCAAGGTTTTTTCAACATTTTTTTATTTTTTCATGTCCCCCATTACTTCACCTGATAATCACTTGAAATGTTTTGGATAGTCGTTCGATAAATACCCAGTAGTGGATCATTGGGAAACCATTCATTTTCCCAACAGATCAATTAGGAAAGTGAGGGTACATGATTGAGGGTGTGATCGAGGTGTGAAATTGAAATACTCTGAACAATGTGGATCCTTATCATACTTTTGAATCCAGATTTTTCTATTGATGCACAATGATTTCTTGGTATGACGACATTTTCAGTTTTAGTGGATTAAAAACAAGATTTCAGCCACCAACAATGGCTCAGGAAATTTTAGTCATTAACCTGGGATCTATGGTTATTATGTATAGTGTAATCGATGGTAATATATGTTCATTGGAAACTATTTGACTATTTTGGGTTACTAAAAATTGTCAAGTTAAAAGTGTTGTAGTATGAAAAACGCATTTCTAGTAGAAAACTATTATAGTGGTTGGGGTTTATAGAGGGAATAAAACATCACATGCAGTGTGACACAAGTCACATTCCATGAGACCAGGTGCAGGGATATCAATATGTTACCTAGATGAGACATGGGGGATAAACATATCCCTACACAAAGGCACAAGTAGTGTACTTGGGAACATCCCTATACTCAGACCTGACCAAGTACAGGAGCACGGTGATAGTACATGGGTATAGATATATATATAAGGACACAGCTAGGTACCATACCTGATGTCAACCCAAATTATACATTTTATGTACCTCAAAGGGAAATTTCATGTGTTTGGAAGAATAATTTTCATGTGAGATAGAGAGAAAAGGAAAACCCCATGGTAGATTAGTCACATCATATACCCCAATACACACTGTGTACTTATTTAATGTTAGGATGAGGTCATCTATATTTTTAGTATAGACTAGATTTAGTTGATCATGATCCCTTGGTCTATCCATATTAGTGTAAATTGTGTCATTAGGTCCATAAACTAATATTTTTATCCCCTCTATATGTTTTATTGTGGATATAGTTTATTGTATCCATCCATGAGGATTGGGGTGGGATCTTATATCATATCATATTACTTATGTAGGGTCCATGGTATCAACATTACCACTACATAGAGATAATAAATCCACTATATATAAGATTGATCGAGTGGGATTTGTGGTATTCCCTAGTGGTCATAAGTGTTGTCCCCTACCTAGATGTTGACATATTCAGGGTTCCTAAGAGTACTTCATGGTCGATTCCCAATGTGCATGACCTATTGACTGAGTTCCATCATTCAAAACATGTTTTGTGGAGTGAGTTATCAGAGTTGAGTGTTACATTGAAGACCTGATTAGAATCTTGTGGATATCATCATGGTTGAGACTATCATGATAATTAGAGTACATGATGAGTATATCTATTTTTATTATCATTATGGATCACATATTGATTGAATTAATTGTGTATTTTTTAGTTGAATACTCTTGAGGATTTATGTTTAGTGTTTTCAGTGTGTTCTACTGTGTATTGTAATAAACACCCTTGCATGTGATTTTCCCAGACAAGTCATGTCATTCAAAAATTGGTAGATCATAGAGATATTTTACCATGTAAATTTTCATAAATAAAAGTTTTTATAATTTTATATAATTTATAGCAATTCAAGGAAATTTTTGGGATTTATTCATATAATATCAATGGTTTATGTTTTAATCTATGACGGGTCTTGGGAGTGAAATATTTTAGTTAGAAAATTTGGATATCCCCCATCTATAAGGGTCTTATTGTTAGGAATATTGGTTAATTATGATACATAAGGGTCTTGGTGTTTAGAAAAATATCCAATGTCCCAAAAAAAATTGTTTGGGAATTCATTAAAATTTATAAAATCCCATATTAAAGATCCATTATACACAAATGTCTTAATATGTGTGGGTCATCATACATAAGAGTCACCCTATAATAAAAAATTGGGATAACTTTTATAATCCCATGTGATACCTATGAGTAACACTATACATAAAGATCTCACATATAAGGGTCCTCCGCTATATGAAAAGTAGTAAAGTATTGGTTTCATCCAATGATGCATAAATATCATCCCATATAGAAGGGTCCTACACATACTGAATTTTTAGGTATGGAGAGTAAGGGTTGAGTATACATCAAATTACTACCAATAGTAAGTGGTTGAAGCTGTTAAAGTGTTTGGATATCCTATGATAGATAAATTTATAATATATAATGGTCATTTCCTTTATATGTAAGGTTATTTTTGAAAACATGGTGATATATAATAGTCATTTTCATAATATGTATGTACCATCCCATAAGTAAGGATCTATATATAGGGCTTCCATACTTTTTCTAATTTTGATGGGTGACATGGATGGTTCGATAATGGTTATATGTAAGGGTACACCATACAGGTGGAAAAATTCATAAGGGTCCCAATGTTTACAAAAAATTTAATTTGGTGATATTTTTAAATATATTATGAAATATTGATAAAATATTTAAATTAAAATAAATGGTGGTTTCAAACATGATTTGGCCACAATAAAATGAACACATCCTAGGCCTTTATCTTCTTCCTCCCTTAATCCCCATGGGAGATCATCACTCATTGTTCATGGATCATTGTGTAGTTTATTGTTGGGACAATCTATGAGTATTTTTATCTTCCCTTGAATATATATTTATAGTTTCTCATTGAATTTCCTTGTTATGTATTAGGTTTTCCCTATGATTTTTATTTTATTATATTATCGCATTTCATTCAATATAAGCCTATACAGCCAATTCTTCTCAGTGAGTAGATTCTTGGTAAATCAGAATGGGGTAAGTGGCCTTGACATCAATTAGTCTCAAACTCATTTAGTGTTTTAATGTTCTTATGTTATAGTTAATTTTTTCATGTTTCATGAATTTGGAATCTTTATTATAGATTAGGCTGGACAAATGTTGTTAAAATAGTAATATAGGACTAAAAATATTTCTAAACACTACATAAGAGGTGCATTAGTTGATTGACTAATAGTGAGACTTTAACGGTTATTTGGGGTCGTAAGTTTAATTTTTGAGAAAATTTTCATTTACTTGGTAGATGGGGAAAATGGGGGTTTTATGTGGCGTGTATATCTAAGTAGATTGGTTTAATATAGGTTTATGGGGTAAAAATTAGTGATTTCGAATTATTGTTTGAAATGGTATTTAAAAAAATGTGGGGTTTTATAAAGAAAATTTTCAAAGGTATTTTTTCTAATGGACTATCATGGATAAAATATCAGGTGAGACCTCTTTAAATAATCTATACATTGTTTTTTAGGGAAATATTGATGTGCATGGATTGATATTTTGTTGGATGGCCTCATTAGGATGATGCCAAACATTTTTAATAATTTATTATATATTGTGCTTCCTAATTATGATTTCCTATAATATTTTTCTTTTTATACAATGGTGAATGATTGTATAATAATATCTTACTTTGTTTTTTAGTTATATATAATTTAATTTCATGTTGATCATGTGGGTCCATGGGTTGGTTCTAATAATATTATACATTCAGTTTTAATGTGGTTAGGTCATTCTAAATGTATATAATTGAACACTAAAAGGTTAGGGATAGTAAAAATGTATAGGGTCTGATGTAATCATATCTAATTCAGTGAATTATGGTAGGACTATCCTCTTGGGTAGATGGAGATTAGAATTAGTTATTAAAACACTATTGAGAGTTGGATGACGTAGAGTATTCAATATGGTTTTAGATGGAAAATCATTCAATTGTGAAGGTGTGAGGTGTATAAAATTGTTTGACGTGAGTCACCTATAGAAATTGGTAAAGGATAATCCAGTGGTTTTCCATATAATTTTTTTTGTTTCTTATTTTTTATTTGGTGGGGTTTTCCTTGTTTACAATATGTTATCAAATTTTTCGTACCTAGTATGTGATATATAGATATTGATAGTAGTGGAGCTATACTAAGTGATAGGATGGTGGGTTTATTATGTGATATGAAACCCTACATTGAGTCAGAATGTAGTGGTTATAATGAGAGTTGGGACCCTTACTTATGTGAGAAATTAGTGATCAGGATATGAGATATGAGTCTACATTGAGTGAAAATGTTGGGGCCTAGATTTGACATATTACCCTACATCGATTTTGATGTAGTGGTAAGTATATGTTACAGAACCCTACCTTGAGTGGGAATATATTTCTCTTATTTTAATAAAGGAACCTAACTTGAGTGAGGAGGAAGTGGTTGATTTGGGATATATTTCTAACCTTGATTGATAAGTTGTGTTCATGGGCTTGGAATATATATTATTAGATAGACTTACTTGGTTGAGAAGGGATGGTCCAGTTAATGACAAGGTATATGGGATTTGAAAATGATATGAAAATGGAATCGTTGACTCTCCTTGAGTGAGAATATTCTCTAAAGGACCAACTTGAGTAATGGGGAATTTCTCTAAGATGAACTGTGATATAGGATGTGATTGTGGAACTCTACCCTGAGTAAGATGATAGAGGTAGAGAATTGGTGTGATGTGATTGTGTTTAAGTATGTCTAATACCCTATAATGGCAGGGATAAGTCTTAATATAACTCCCTACATAAAATATTTAGGCATGGGTCATAATTTTTTTCTATGAGATTAGGTGTTGTGGTGGACTTTTTAACACGAAATGGCCTAATGCTTATTATTATATGTGCATTTTGGGTTATGTTTCTAAGTGAATGTGTTTCATGAGAATAAATTTCACACTTACTTTCATTGAATTCACATCAACATGATCAAAATTGTATTCAAATGCTGATGCTTTTGGGATACAAATTATGTTATTAGAAACACCCCTATATTTATAAATGTCCTGGGTTTCAATGTATTGTGGTATTACATCATAATTTATTTTATGGAATATGTATTACTTGTATCTAGACACAAGGTCTGATTTTAGAATTTTTTTGGTGGATTAGGATTCAACAGGTTGATTATGTGAGTTGAGTTGGAGGAAATAGTTATTTAATTATCCTTAATTATTCCACATTGGTTCTAGATATTATTCCAATATCTCTATTTTCAAGATAATTTATGATATATATGTGTACCATATGTTGATAATATATTATTTTAAGATGAATCATGTATACTTTTTTAATTATTTATATTCTAGATTATGGTTCCCAAATATCTATTTTTTCTGTCAGTATTTTTTTTAGAATTTTCACTGTATGGATGGTCATATTTAAATTTTATTAGACTCAAAAATGACCTCAAAATTTTAAATTTAAAATGATTTTCCCTCTATAAATATTTTAGGCCCTATCCTGTTGTATAGATATTCTCGAATGTGGTGAAATGAATTTGAGTAAATTTGATATTCATTATATGGTTTTCATTCAGGCATTTGGACATCCTAGGTAGGAGAGTTAAAACCTCATCATTCTCAAAATTAAATTTAAATAAATCAAACAACATCCATTATGAGTAAGAAAGATAATATGAAGATCATTTTTCATCAAAGTTAAACTTTTATCAAACTTATTTAAAATATTTATTAATCATCAAAAACATATACTCAAATGTTAAATATTGAATCATAATAATCATTAGTAATTAAATTATCATATTTCAATGTCCAAATACTCTATCACCATTCCAATATGATAAAATTAATTCTTTTATTATCAAATTTTAATATAATCAGATAAATATTTTTATATCTATGTAAGAAAAATATTATTTTAAAAATACAACAATATTTCAAAAAATAATCTAATATGTCATTATTATAAATCCATAAAAATTCTCATTTCTCTAATAAAATTAAATTCATATTTATAGAATCATATTTCCATTTTAATACTAATTTTTTTTTATATTATATGAAAAAATAGCACGAATAAAATCTCAATAATGATAATGGTTGAAATAGATCATCACCTACTACTATTTTAAAAAAGTAAATTGTGGAGAAAAAAATTAAATATAATGAAAATATATGGGATAATACATAACTACCACTTAATCATCACTACAATATTATTCCTTCTATTTCATGTTCTTTACTTGTTTTTCTTTTTTAAAAACCCATTGATCACAAAAAACTAAGTGCATAGGGTAACCTGTAAATTGAAGAATATAAGTGTATGTTTCTAGTTTAAAAAATCATGGTGTCAACAGCCTCTTCTAATAGGAATATTTTACTTCCCCTCATGTAATTCCTCTAATTTATCCATCTCATCAATCTTATACACCCCCACTATTAGATCTTTTACTCAAACATTCTTGGATTTCACCTCACTTTTACTTGATCATGCCACAAATATTTGAACCTTACAAGAATAATCATCTTTTAATTAAATATCCACCATTATTTAAAATAATATAAAAATAAATCATTTTTGATAAAAATA
Organism: Viscum album; assembly: GCA_963277665.1. Taxonomy (NCBI): domain Eukaryota; kingdom Viridiplantae; phylum Streptophyta; class Magnoliopsida; order Santalales; family Viscaceae; genus Viscum; species Viscum album. The sequence continues at coordinate 1,527,468,984 of OY728131.1, read as the reverse complement.
ATTTAGATTATAAATTATTTAAAAAAATAAAAAAAAACCCTCAATATCAGTTCTAAAATTTATTCATACCTAGTTCAACCCACCACACACCCGCGGGAAAACCCCATATTTGAGAAAAATTGATCATTTAATAAAATATTATGGAGTCATCTTCCATATTAAATTTAAAATTTTACCCTTTATGTGAAAAGTATCTATAAACCCCCTACAAACTTCAACAATGACAGATATAATTACATATTAATGTAAAAAATAAAATATCATGTATTTAAAGATTAGGATCGAGAAGTATTTTTATTTTAGTAAATAGTGCCTGTTAAAGGCATTTTTTAGAAGGTTTTTAAATTCTTAACGATGTTTGCGGATGTATTTAAGTGGTCATAAAAGACATTGGGTTAAATATAAATGGTTTTTAATGTTCATTGATTCTGGGGGAAAATTGAGTTTATTTAAATCCTAGTGGTTTCCCACCAAAAATTTAGTGGCTTTTACAGGGGTGAAGTGCCCCTGCCTCTTCCACTTGGAGTCTATAAACGGCTACTGGATTTTAAGAGAGTACTTAGAATTTTTTTTTAAAAGTGATGTGTGGTTTTATTTTCATAGTATCCCTCACCCATAGGTTAAAATATGTATGGGGAATAGGGGGATGGCCATTTTTTCAAACACTCATATCTCTTATTTTCTTCTGGATTCATCGTAAATATAAATTTATTTTGAAGGTTCTTTTACATGTAATTTAATGTAATATATTCCAACATATAATTTTCCCTTCTTCCTTTCCATGTTCTTAAATTTTTGGATGATTACAATTGTAGATTTATTTTATATTTCCCTAGATCATGGTAATATGTGACTGATATGATTTTTTGTTTTAAAATATTAAATATAGTGATATCAGAATGGATGAATTAATTAAATTGATAGTAATTCTAATAAGTGTATATCACTGAATGACAATTTATTTAGTTTTTATAAATTAATATTTAAATTGGATAATTTTCTCACTATGTATTTTTTAGCATTTTTTTATAAGGTTGTTGGCATGCCATGGGTTGATGGCACATCATTTCATGAGGTTTGGATAAGTGGGTGATATTTGGTGATTTTCCATTTTTCATTCCGTTTTGTATTAGATATGAAAAATTTATACTAAAGGTCTTTTCTAATCTTTTGGTTTGAGTTACAATCACATGTTCGTGGACATAATGGATTTTTTCTTGGTTTCAATTGTTTTAATTTTTGTTAAGGGGATTACTTCATTATCGAGGTAAGTGGTCACTAATGTTTTTAATACATGCTGAATATGTTTCCATATTAAATGGGTTATGAATGTGCGGGTACATATTACATTTTGATTTCAGAGGGAAATGAGAGTTTAGTGAATGTTTGATAAAATTTAGAACCAATTATTATAAGGATGAACATTCAATTCACAATGTGGTGTTATTAAATTAATTTTAAATTATATCACATTGCGATTATCACTTGGATAATAGAAAATATAATTGATCGATTTTCAAGGAAAATGTTGACTGTCAATAACCTTGGATGGTAATTTTGTTCCACATAACAGGTTACCAATAAGAGAGGGGTGCATGATAAATTATTTGATTGTGGTATTGCTATGTTAATATTTTGGAATATTCTAAGGACCTTCAACATTACCTTACAATGATATGCTATAGAATCTTGGGATAAATAAATATATTCCCATTAAAAAGATATTTGATTCAATAAAATAATCCAATGGTTAGAATTGGGTATGATTTTGTGAAATGAATATTTCACTTATAGGGGTTCTTGATGTTGATTCCATAAAATAATTATCCTAGGAGGATCAAGATGGGGAAACAGTATAATTGATGTATAAGGGAAAAATCCTCACTATGGTAGTGAATGATGTATGGAATATAAACCTGAAGGTTCCTTCATGATTGAGTATGATGAACTACCCTCGGTAATATGGGTTATATAATCATTTATATTGTATTGATATTATAGTTGAGTTATGGGAATATGGGTTATAGACTTTTGGTTGGAAAATAATATAGAAAATATCTTGATTCAGATGAGTGGATCCTAGGATGGTAGGTCTCAACATACCTTGTTCCAATATGGGAATGTTACTAGTTTGGGGTTTTGGTTAAATGTGGTTTGTTGGATGAATGGGATGTGTTAGTGACTAGTAAAGTACTAGGAAAATCATGTTACTTTTTGATATTATATGGATTATTTATTATATAATAGAGGGATAAGTATAGGAGGTAAGATTTCTGGGATATTTTTTCTATCTGGATGGTTTTAAATGATAGGGAACCAACATGGATGTTGTGGTTCCTTTTAGATTTTATTTTATGAGTAGCCTGAAACTCTAGGAGTGTGTGTTGATTTCCAAGTTTCTCACGGGGTGGATTACTCACATTCAATTTCAACATTTGTGAATATGATTGATATTCTCATAGTTCCCTATGATTGGATTTATTCCTAATTAAATGGGTCACCATAAACATATTCCTTGATTAAAATTCACTTATCCACTATGTTTAGATGATAGGAAACAGGTAGTTAGTTGGGGTACACCACAGTATTGATTTTTCCTATGTGAATAGCTATGTTAAACCACTTCCATTATTTGAATTCCAATCATTGGTTGGTATAATTAGTTGAGATACTGAGTCACCCTTAAAGTATATATTTGATAAAGTCATAATGATTCACTAACACTAGTTGACGGAGGTAGCGTAGAGAATAATAATTTTCTAATTCTAACATGAGAATAATCTTGGAGGTTTCATGTATATTTTCATATCTTTTTGTATTATGTAGCGTATTAAATAATATATAAATATTATATAGTATTTTTGGGACTCATTAATGGTGGCCTATTGGGTTTCATTCTGACACCCATCATGTTCCCATAAATAAAAATCCACATCCTATATTAATTGTATCATATATAAAATTAGTAAGTAGAAAGGAATTTATATGGGTAGCTTATTTTAGAAGTCCATGGTTTAGATGTAGGGATACGGCCTAGATTAGATTTAGTTTTTTCTATTTTTCATTATATATTTTTATTTTTTACCATGTATAAGGTTTAATTATTGAGGGTTATATTGTGATATATGAAAGATGTATTGTATAGAATCGGTTACATTTTTATACTCTAAGGGTGATTTAAATATTATTCTAATAGTTTTTCTATTTTTTATGGATGATTTTTTACACTAATTGATTTTTTATAATAATGATGAAATAGTATTTTCATCTCATGGAATTGAAACTCTCCATTAGATGGTAAAAATTAAAATATATAGTGGTGTTCCTGAGGTGATTTGGGGACACATAATATTTATTTTTGGGGTTAACTTGGTCAGGAAACATGAAATTTTTATCTTATCCACTTTGTTTCTTTTCTTATGACTCTAGGGTATAGTAGATGAGATGATTCTACGTATAACATATGGAAAACCTTATCCTTTGGCCACTTGAGCACACAAATGGTGGAAGTCCAAGTTACCAAGGATTTTGGATTTTAATTAATATTTTTTCAATTATATTTTAATTATTTTTTAATATGTAATATTATATTTTTAGAATTTTGGTTATGTTATTATCTATGGAGGTAAGAGAAATGTGTTCCCCTAATGTGATTCTAAATTTTTTACATTAGTTAATTTTAATTTTTAACATTATCTATAGGATTATTTAATTATAGGAGATGTTAAAAATATACTTTTATCTTTACATTTAGTTACGTTATGATAAAAATAATTGACACATCAATTTTAATGATAAATTATATGAAATAACTATGTTTTTTATATAATCTTGAGCTTTAACATCAGTTATTATAATAACCAACATGAAATATAATTTTTCATATCATTTGTTATAATAAATGATTAGGTAATCCATTTTTCATATCATTTATGTCAATAAATTTCATTACTGTGGAAATATATTTTCTTAAAAAATTAGAAGGAATACCGAACACTGATTTATTTTTTGAGTAATGATATCAAAAATTATAATTAAAAAACAGATATTGTTTTAAAGGTTAACTTATATTCATAATTCAAAAATAATTATTTTAAAATTAAAAAATGAAATAATGAATTTTTGATTGAATTTTGATAATAATAAATAGTAATATGATCAAATTATTATTAAAATAAAAATTAAAGGAGAAAAAAATAAAGAAAAAACTCATGGATTTTACCTCTATGAATGAACCATTAGTTACTATCACATTTAAACATTTATACTTATCAAGTAAGAAATTTTTATGAAATTTTAATCATAAAATATTTTTCATGACCCAACCACACCAGGAACCCCTCTAGTGGCAATATTAAATATTATAGTAGATCACAAGTTTCATCTTCTATATTCTATGTGTTAGAAACTAGAACCAAGGATATAAAACATATAGATGGGAGGCACTAAAAATATAAATTCAAGGAACTAAAAAAAACCTATAATAAAAACCATAATATAAATAAACTAAAATTTCCCCATTAACAAAAATTCATGAAAATATTATACAAATACATGTGTCTAAATTAAAGTTAAAAAATGAAACCTTTTTTCCGCAACTCCAACCACAAATCCATGCTCTATGATATTAATATCCAACTAATTATGAAAAAGATGATCAGAAATCATGAAAACAATTATATATATTGGGGTAATTATATATGTATACTTTTTACGATCCTCCTCTCAACCACTAATAAATATTTTATTGATGTGTACTAATATTTTAGTGAATAAAAATTTGTACCAGGGAAAACCTACACAGGAAATAATCACCCAAAATTTCCATGTCTCACTCACCCAATATCACATCCATGTATTATAAAATAATAATAGTAGAATATGATAAAATGGAAACCCCACAACCACTTCCAATATATTTTATCACTCTCCTGCACCAACATAAAATTTAGTATGCTCATAATCCCTTTTGAAACCATATTCTAGCACACCATATCTCACATAAAAATCATACTATAAAAAATATCCATATCATCATTATAATCTTATATCTACCACCACATATAATTCCCCTTCAATGCATCACATACTCAGTATAGTCATTTATCTTCAACATGAAGGATATCAACCTCATGCCCCTACCATGCATGACCCCCACCATATAATTTCACCTCATCAACCTTAGAAGGTCTAAAAATATATCACATGCACAATTTTAATTCATTAGTGGATATATTATTATAACAAAACTGATCCATCACAAATTGTTCTATATCAAGAAGTGTGATAAGTTAATAGTTATTAGTTATCAATCCATTCCTACACCTACCTAAATTTTTTGGGAAAAACCTGGAACCCAAAATATTTGGGAATTGATAATGTAATCTAACAAAAGTGTGGTTCATATGAAATCAATAGAAATAAAAATATATAATTAATCTATATAAAAGACCAATGAATATGATTTACCCCAAAATAGTATTTTTAATATCATACCAACATCAATTCTGTCATGACCACAAACTACAATCACTACCAAATATTATATCATGGACCTTTCCCTATATAGACCCATACTTGATGTGCAAAGACATTACATTACTTTTGTGAAATACTTAATACATTACAATAATAGATGCCCAATGACCATATTAGTTTAGTGTCTTTGGAAACTCGAAACATAATCTTCTAATAATGGTGAAAGATCTTCAAAATCTCCTATAAAGATCTTCCCCTTTGTTTTGATACCTAAAACCTTTCTTTATATCATGGGGAAAATAAAACATAAAAATGGTGAGCTCAAATGCTCAGTAAGGGTAAACATGGAGAACATTAAACAATCCCTAAACATTTGAACGTAAGAACACAGACATAAAACATCTAAATCATGAGTAATGACATAAATCATGGAAGTGCATAAGGAATAGATCAAAAATTAAAATTAACCATGATAAAATAGAATTGGAATAAAACATGTAGTTTTGGAAACCATTAAACACATGTTATTATTTCCATAGTAGCCAAGAATTTGCTGCCAAGACCATCATAGTGGACAAAGTCCCTTACTGAATCGATTTCACTCTTTGTTGCAGTCCTGTATCACTGAACCGAATTAACATGTCATTCCATCCATGTCTATATCATGATGTATAAATCTTTAACCAATGCATTGGAGGGATATATAGGTCCCACCCATCTCATAATTAAATCATTCTTTCATTTTCCACAACATAAACATAAATCATTCATCATATCCCAAAGAATAACATGGGTTTTATAAGCATCATCACATCATAACATAATCCATATAAATCAAATGGATATCATTTAATCATATGAAAATTGAAATCATGTAAATCATAGATACATTATACTTGAAACATACTCATATTAAATAATTTCATCTTATATGGAAAATGGTTTTGATAAAATACTTGAAATGAATTCTTGATAAAAATATCCTTTCTTCTTAAAAATCATTTTCTTTTCACAAAATGCCATGATATTTTAAAAGAAAATGATTTTTTTGAAAATATTCAAGAAATTTTGTAGGGTAAGCTTAATTAAAAAAGGCGTTATAAAACCATAAAAATCTGTTCATGTCGTATAAGCTAAAAAAACATTCTCCTCGTACTTTTGCTGGAAAATTCAACAAGTTCCTTGTATGGTAAACAAAAGAAAGATTCCTTCCATAACACAATGTAAAATTCAAATAGGGGTAAACATGACTTTAAACATACATGGAAGAATATTAAACACTTTAGGAAAAACATTTTATGGACATGTTTGAAAAATATAACGCCATTAAATACTTACGTATAATCAATCCCAGATAAAAATGAGATTTGAAAAATTATCCCTTACATTATGTCCAATTTCATCCATATGTGTCTGAGAATCCTGTATAGTGGTTTTAGACAAATTATTAACTTGTAAAATAACCAAAATAATATATTTGATATCATATATGATTCACTTACGACTTTATATTACCCATTCATTTTCCAATTCCATTTTAATGCATCATTTTGGGTAAAATCATTTCATTTGTCGTACGAGTTTTGACTTGTAATTATTTATATGATTACTTAGATCATGATTACTTACATATATAATGTAAAACATGATTTATATATAATATATATTAATAATATTAATATATATAATAGATCGATAAATGGAACGAAATACACAGTTCATGGAGACTGTAGACCGTACGTACGCATGATCGCTATTTTCATTCCCTTATTAAATTGAATGGAAGTAAATGAAATAAATATATACACAAATACAGTAACATTATTATGTCATATGTTTTATTATTACTTATTATATATACTTTATAATCATACTTGAATGGTTAATCAACGAAAATTAATCTCATCATGTTTGTGGAGACGGTAGTCTGTACGTAAGCACGAGCGATGATATCATTCTTTTGATATTAAAATCATATATAATTGGATGGTATATAATATATAAAAATTCATAATAATGTTATATTTATTATTTATATCATTTATACTCTTTATTATACCCATACAAATGATGAAATGTTTGAATAAAAAACTACACGACGACGTGGAGACTGTAAGTCGTACGTACGCACGTGTGGTGAATTTTTCATTCATAGGATGGATAAAATAAATAATATGGTTGTAAAATTTTTATAATAACATCACAGTATATATAAGATACTGGATTTATTATTTTATAATGGAAACAACAAAGAATGAGGAAGTGGAAGAAGAAAGGAACTTGAAATATATAGTGAGATATTTACCTCTTATTTAGGTTCTTCCTTTTGATTTGACCAAAAGGGCTCCTGTAGCTGGGTTTATGACTAAAAGAAGGACTCTAGAATGAATGGAGGATTGTTTATAGGGTATTTGGGTAGGTTTTGACCGATCCAATGTCTCTGGAGGTGTTAATTAGAGAGAAGTGGGAGTTCCCTTTTATAAGAGGGGTGAGGGGTACCTTAGAAAAAAAATATTATTTTATAATAAATTCATATTCGGTCTATAATGGATCCAAAGTAACTTATTTGGAGTATAGGGTGGGGATGGGTCGAAATCATCTAAACCAATAGGTTTTATACAATTTTGGGTTACCATTTTAACCTTATCATTTATATTTAACTCTAAGTTAAATAATTTAACTTTTATCGTTTCTTCTTGTATTCTTACACTATATAGTTAATAAACCTACTATAAACTGCCAATCGAACCCAAATTGGTTCATTAATATAATATATATTATTATATAAGTCTTTCGGCCAATCCTTAGATTTTTAGAACCATTATATCAATTAATAATATATTATTTATTTTAAAAACTCTTTTATGTCAATTTTGACACTATTTGGTATTTTGATTTTCTAAATTCATAACAGCATTATTATTTCAAAATAAATTCATCTAACCACCCCTTATATGTTATATTAACATAGAAAATTAGTGGAATTCATAAAAGCCCCAAATTACATTTATTTGGGTATTTATAATATCAATTATGTTAATATTTCATTAATAAGGTAAATAATTCATCATCAATGTGTCATATATAAATTAAATTATTTACTGTCTCCAAAATAAAAATAAATTACCATTATGTATGAAATATTTTTTTATTTATAATTAATATTTATAGTCGAATTTATCTTTTGTACAACCCTATATTAAAAATGTTTTAGTTATTAAACATTGATTTCAACTATTTTAACTCTTCTTTAAATAAAATAATAATAAATATCCTAATCTAATCCAAGTGGACCTAAAGGGTAATATTTTGTTAATAAGATTTTTTTTGGTCGAATTACACTTATCCAATAGAATTAGGACATGTTTTATGGAAATAATAATAATAATATCATTTTTACCCTTAATTACCCTATTTACTTTTAAACGTGGAAAATAAAAGTTAAAAGTTACAATTCACCAAAAATAATTTTCATCTCATTGAACCAGATTATAATCCATGATATTAACTGTGTCTCTTTGACTTTTTAAATTCAACTCACAGAAGTGGTAAAATTTAATTTTAATGTAAATTTGCAAATGCTCCAAGGAGGGGGGTAAAAGACGGAAAAACGTACAATAAAAATTTTATATATCTATACTTATTATAAAATGACTCCAATAAATTACATTGAACTTATATAAGAATTACGTATCTATTTTGACATATAATAAATTTAAATAAAAAAATTATTATTTAAATAAAAAATCTATTTTAACCAATAATAGAGTGTTTTCACTATTCATCATAAATTGAATGTTTTTAGAAAAATACCAAAAATTCACTCTAATCTAATTTCGATATTCTGAATCCAAAAATGAAGTTCATTTTGAAATAAAAAATTTATAAAATTACAAAAAGTGGGTATTACTATTCATAAAGGCTAGTTTATATAATATTTCATTAACATATCGTTGTTTAGTGAAACTCGATATAGGGTACAACACACGCTATTAAGGACGACTGCGATTGGTTGTAATGCAAGACATGTCAGGGTTGTGTGTAGTGAAAGATTACTTTGTTGTTTCATATAACATAATCCAACCACATTTCATTTATACCTTGAATATATATATATATATATATATATATATTCTCAATGTTGCGTAGAATAACTTCTATCAAACAAACTTATAATTGTGTGTAACACGATCCTAGAATACTGTTGCGTATATTTCAAGCTAATAAGATGTTGCATATATCACAAGATAATCTAAGTGTAAAATACAACAAAAGACATCAAATAAATTAAAAAGAATACTTCTCATAAAATCTCAGGCGGTTACATTCTACCCCCCTTAAAATGAATTTCCCCCTCAAAATTTGTCGGGGTTATAAATGGTTTACTACTTGAACGCTTCATTCATAGAAACCCACGTCGTAAAAAGGAATACTAAAACATAATTTTAAAAAAAGTATGATATGTAACGGTCACCCAAATTAATCCATCACTAGGTTTCCACATAGGAGAACATAGGTGAATACATAGATATAGAAGAGAAATATAACCATCAATATCTAATGGAGAGTGGTAGAGAACATGGATATGAAAAATCAAACAATCACAAAGCCATAAATTTTTGATGATCTAAGGTACCATCTGATTCATTGAATTTGAGGGTACTAGGACAACGTTTTTGGCTTTCAAGATCATTTCCCTAATGTTGATAAATTTTCACACAAGGAGAAATACATACTTGATTTCAATGTAATATCATCTTTGGTCATTCCATGAACAATTTCCACTTTATCTCTTATTTAAAAAAATGAAGTTGAATTTTTCCTTCTTGAAATATTAGCAGATCAAGTGATAAAATGATAGGTTTTTCCATCTGTCTCAAAAAGTTATAAAAAGTTATTAAATATACATAAGTCCATCTATGGTGAGATTAATCATATATGGTACCTAAAATGGACTTATACTTCATATATCATATAACTTAATAAATTAAAACTAATTTATAATAACCAGAGACTTCCTATAGGCCAGTGGTAGGCGATAAAGGCATGTCGCACTTCAGTTGTGGGTTCGATTCCCACAGCCTTGTCCGACGTGACTGGTTGTCGCCCGTTCTGTAGGTTGTCCCTTTTCTTAAACTATACAATTATAACATTCCAGAAATAAAATATAATAAAAGTGGTAGCCTTAAATAATATTATCTGATGTTCAATTTAATCCATTCCAACCTTAAGACTTATTGGAAATACTTCTATCCAATCTCATAGTATAAAGAAAACAACTACTAGAAAGGTCATCTACAAAGCATGTGAATGCCATCATTTATCCCCCATATAAAATAAGAATTATCTTGTTGGTCACATTACAAACATTTGAATTCCTTAATCATGTATTCTCTTGAAACATGAGTTATTATAGAACCTTAGTGAAAACATGAATGTTGTCAAAAGTTAACACTTTCCACATAACAAAATCTCAAAAATACTATATACTCATACCATGATATCACTTTGTACTTGTATCAATGATGATCATTAAAAATATCCAACCTATTATTTTCTCTTTATCCCTTCATTATGAGCATATCATATGCTTTCCAAAAATATCTTAATAACCTTTCATGGTTACCGGTACCATTCAACATATACATTAAAATACATTTGGAAAAACAATAGTGTAACAATCCTTAGATGTGTCTTTATTCCATAGTACCATTACCTATACAACATAACTCTTGATAAACATAAATCATTCCACTACCTTCTTAAACCATTGAACGAGCCTCAACAATTCGTTCATCTCACATATCATTTGTAGTACCTTCGTCATCATCAATATAAATACTACCCATATGACCATGATGATTCTCATCATGAGACTTTCACTTAGGGCATTGGTTTGCATAATTTCTGTATATTCCACATTTAAAACATTTAACTATTGTTTATGTCTTAGCAATACCATTATACTTGTCCATAGTGTTAACTAAACCCTTTCCTTTTCAATTACTGGCTTTATGCCCTTCTCTTCCACACCCAATGTATCTTCCAGTTCCTTTGAAAAATTATTCTTGATGTCTCTTCCTACATGATTTACATGAGGAAAATTGAACATTCGTTCCTCTATGATTATCGTGAAACTCCTTCTATATCTTATTAACTGAGTCCGGAAACGTACCAAAGTTGAGATTATTGACCATATTATGAGATTTCTGATTAGGCATGATAATGATTTTTCAACTTCCAAATCCCATTTAATTTTCTTGATCATGAATAATATCATTCCATTGTCCATCATATTCTCTATTAACATGAATCTTATGATTTCCATCCATTTCCTAAAACCCAAAAAGAATAGTGTGAGAGGAAAAAATCATTCTTGGAAAACAACATAATAAATTGGGATTACCTTCATTATATGACATCTTAGGTTTAATTATAAGATCGTTACGGTAATTCTAGGACTATACCCTATGCGTATACTTAACCATAGAGACATCCCTGGACATACCATGGAAATATCTCTAGGGATTTTACTATAGTTTTCGCATCATAGTTTCCAATGGTTAACTATGCCTTCGCTTTGATACCAACAATAAAGACCCATATGTAATGTAAATAGACATTAAATTACTTTTGCGGAATACTTATACATTACAAAAATAGATGCCTAAAGACTGTATTGGTTTAGTGTCTTTGGAAACTCGGAACATAATCATCTAATCATGGTGAAAGATCCTCAACATCTCCAATAAAGATCATCCCCTTTGGTTTTCCTACCTAAAACCTTTCTTTATATCCTGGGGAAAAGAGAACATAAAAAGTGTGAGCTCAAATTCTCAGTAAGGGTAAACATAAAGAACATAAAACAGTCCCTAAACATTTGAACTGAACATAAAACATTAAAATCATGAGTAATGACAAAAATCATGGAAGTGTATAAGGCATGGATCAAAAAGGAACATTAACCATGATAAAATAGCATGGGAATAAAATATGTAATCATGCAAACCATTAATCACATGTTAGGATTTCCATAGTAGCTGAGGCATTGCTGCCAAGACCATCATAGTGGACAAAGTCCCATACTGAATCGAGTTCACTCCTCATTCCAGTCTTGTATCACTGAACCGAATTAACTTTCAATTCCAACCATGTCTATCTCATGAGATATAAATCTTTACCCAATGCATTGGAGGGAGATATAGGTCAAACCCATCTCATAATGAAATCATTCATACGTGTCCCACAATATAAACAAAAATAATTCATCATAACCCAAAGAATAAAATGGGTTTCATAAACATCATCCCATCATAACATAATCCATATAAAACAAATAGATATAATTTCATCATAAGAACATTAAAATCATGTAAATCATAGAGACATTATACTTGAAACATACACATATGAACTAATTTCATCTTAGATAAGAAATGGTTTTGATAAACCATTTGAAATGAATTCTTGAGGAAAATATAATTTCTCCTTCAAAATCATTTTCTTTTCACAAAATGTCATAAAATTTAAATAGAAAAAGATTTTTTTGAAAATATTCAGGAAATATTGTAGAGTAATCTTCCTGAAAATAGGGCGTTATATAATTTTAAAAATCCGTTCTTGTCGTATAAGTTAAAAAAACATTCTCCTCGTACTTTTTCCCAAAAAGTCAAAAAGTTCCTCGTATGGTAAACAAAGGAAAGATTCCATCCATAACACAATTTAAAAGTCAAAGAGGGGTAAACATGACTTTAAACATACATGTAATAATTTTAAACACTTTATGAAAAAAAATTTATGGACATGTATGAAAAATATAACCCCAGTAAATACTTACGTATAAGCAATCTCAGATAAAAATGAGATTTGCACAATTATCCCTTAGCTTATGTCAAATTTCATCCGTATGTGTCTGAGACTCCAATAAATTTGTTTTAGACATATTATTAACATGTAACAGAACCATAATAATATTTATGATATCATATATGATTCACTTACGACTTTATATTACCCGTTCATTTGTCAATTCCATGTTAATGCATCGTTTTGGGTAAAATCATTTCATTTTCCGTACATGTTTTGACTTGTAATTATTCATATGATTACTTAGATCATGATTAATTAATTATATAATGTAAAACATGATTTATATATAATATATATTCATAGTATAAATATATATAATAGATCGATAAATGGAATGAATCACACCGTTCATGGAGACGGTAAACCGTATGTACGTATGAATGTTGTTTTCGTTTCCTTATTAAATTGAATGGAATTAAATGACATATATATATATATAAATATAGTATTATTATTATGTCATATGTTTCATTATTAATTATTATATATACTGTATAATCATACATTAATGGTTAGTCATGGAAAATGAATCTCATCGCGTTCGTGGCGACGGTAGTCCGTACGTACGCACGAGCGATGATATCATTCTATTGATATTAAAATAATATATAATTGGATGGTATATAATATAAAGAGTATCATAATAATGTTATATTTATTATTTATATCATTTAGACTCATTATTATACCCATCCAAATGATGAAATTTTTGAATAACAAACTACACAACAATGCGGAGACGACAAGCCGTATGTACGCACTTGTGGTGACTTTTTCGTTCATAGGATGGATAAAATAACAAATATATATGTAAAATTTTTATAATAACATCACATTATATAGAGTATACTGGAGTTATTATTTTAGAATGGAAACAACAAAGATGGAGTAAGTTGAAGAAGAAAGGAACTTGAAATAGATGGGGAGATATTTACCTCTTCTTCGAGTTCTTCCTTTTGATTTGATCAAAAGGGATCATTAGGTTGGATTTATGACTAAAGTAAGTTCTCTACGATGAATGGAGGACAGTTTAGAGGGTATTTTGGTAGGTTTTGGCTGATAAAAAAGGCTTGTGAGGTGTGAATTAGAGAGAAGGGGGAGTGCCCTTTTATAAGAGGGGTGAGGGTCACCTTAGGAAGAACTTAAAATATTATTTTATAATAAATTATTTTCCATTTTATAATGGCTCTAAAGTGACTTATTTCATGGATAGGGTGGGGATGGATCGAAATCATCTCAAACAATAGGTTTTAGATATTTTTAGGTTACCATTTTGACCTTATAATTTAGATTTAACTATAACTTAAATAATTTAACTTTTACCGTGTCTTCTTGAATTATTACACTATATAGATAATAAACATACTATTAACTGAAAATAGAACCACAATTGGCACATTAATGACATAAATATTATCATATAAGTCTTTTGGGAGAACCTCATATTTTTAGGACCATTATATAAATTAAAAAATATAATATTTTAAAAAAAACTATTTTATGTCAATTTTGAAACTATTTGGAATTTTATTTTTTATAAATTTATAACAGCATTATTAAATCGAAAAAAAATCATCTAACAAACCCTAATATGTTATATTAACCTATAAAATTATTTTCATTCATAAAAAGTCTCAAATTACATTTAGTTGGGTATTTATAATATCAATTATATTTATATTTCATTAATAAGTTAATTACTACAACATCATTGTGTCATATATAAATTAAATTATTTAATGTATAAAAATATAAATAAAATACCATTATGTAAGAAATCTTTATTTATTTCTAATGAATATTTATAGTCTAATTTATCTTTTGTATTTCCCAGTATTAAAAATGTTTTAGTTATTAAACCTTGATTTTAACTATTATAACTCTTCTTTAAATATAATAATAATAATTGTCCTAATCTAATCCAAGTTGAACAAAAGGGAAATATTTTATTCCTAAGGTTGTGTTTTCTCTAATTACACATATCTAGTAGAATTAGGACATGTTTTTGGGTAATAATAATATCATTTTTACCCTTAATTATCCTATTTACTTTTAACCGTGTTAAATAAATGTTAAACGTTGCAAATCTCCAAAAATTGTTTTCATCTCATTGAACCACATTTTACTCCTTGATATTAACCGTGTCTCTAAGATTTTTGAAATTTAACTCACAGAAGTGGTAAAATTAAGTTTTATGTAAATTTGCAAATGCTCCTAGGAGGTAGGAAAAAGACGGTAAAAAGTTCCCAAAAAAACTATATATCTAAACTTATTATGAAATGACTCCAATTAATTACATTGAACTTATATATGTATTATGTCTCTATTTTGACCTAATATAAATTTAAATAAAATAAATTATTTTCTAAATAAAATGTCAGTTTTAACAAATAACTTAGTGTTTTCACTATTCATCAAAAATTGAATGTTTTCAGAAAAAATACCAAAATTTTCCCTATGCTAATTTCGATATTCAGAATCCAAAAATGAAGTCCATTTTGAAAGATAAAATTTATAAAATTTTAAAAAGTGCGTATTACTATTCATAACGGCTAGTATATATAATATTTCAATAACGTATCGTTGTTTAGTGAAACTTGGTAGAGCGTACAACACATGCTATCGAGGAAGGTCGCGATTGCGGGTGATTCATGCCGGGTCAGGGTTACATGTAGTGAAAGATTCCTTTGTTGTTACGTATAACAGAATCCAACCATATTTCCTTTATACATTGAATACATATATATATATATACTCAATGTTGCGTAGAATAACTTCTATCAACCGAACTTGAAATTCTGTGTAACAAGATCCCGGAATAGTGTTTCATATACTACAAGCTAATACGTTGTTGTGTATATCACAAGATAATATTGGTGTATCATACAATAAAATACATCAAATAAATTAAAAATAATACTTCTCATAAAATCCCGGGTTGTTACATTCCCACTAACCACATAATATATCCTAAAAACCATTCATAATTTTCCATATAGCAAAATTGATTAAAAATTAGAAAATTTAACATTAAAATATATATTAAATTAATAATTCCATTATGTTTCATATTTAATGAACACCCTTTATTATACATAACCTATATTTAATCAATTTATTACCTATCCATTTCTAACATTACCAATTCAATTAAATCCCATAGTTCTTTCAATTCTAGCCCACACCCAATACCTAAATCACCATTTTGTCATATCTCATTATTGTAGAAAAAATAAAACACATCCTTACTATTATCCACTAACGACCACACAACATTAATGAATATCATGTCCATGTGCACCACAAAAACCATAGAACACTACCTCTTTCCTCACAATCCACCATGCCATTATTCTACACCAACACTCACCTATATCCATCACAAACATGGTAAATAAGTTGTATCGATAAAACACAATACATTTAATTAACCCCAAACTCTCCAAAAACATCCACCACCACAACCATATAATGAAAAAATAGAAACATAGAAATAACAGAAATCCACACAACAATAAATTCCCAAAACAATAACTTCCTAAAAACATTATAACATTAATCATTACATAAAAATCATATTCCAAAAAACCATTTTATTTACTATATTTATGTTATTAACATTTTATTAAATTTTATCCCATAATTTAATTCATAAAAATATCACAATACATATCACATCAGAAAAATAGTTTCAGTAAAAACACAAACATTGAAAAAAGTCACATTAGAAGTATCATAGAAACATATAAAAACATGGGGTTCTCTCCCTTTATCATCCATTCAATAAATCCAGTTAATTTCATTTATTAATAAAATATATAATATATTAAAAATTAATGAAATATAATGAATCTTTTATAATTAAAACATCAAAAAGTAGAGATCTTAATTCTCATACCATAATTGAAACATTAAAAAATGATGTGGAATAGGTGGGATGGAGGGGATTATTGGAATAACAAAAATGCATCAAGGAAACCCCAATAAACATAGGACACAAAATATCCCATATCAAATTTCAGTCAAGTCAAAAAAATCCAAATAAAACCCACTATAATAAGAATCAAGGATAATGAATTCGGTCTGAACTCAAAAGATAAGAAAGATGGATTCACCTCGAATAAAAAACATGGGATCATCAAATTCCAATGAACAATTCTATGGTAGGGAAATAAAAAATTTAATAGAAAATATATAAAATATCTCCTATGTATAAGATAAAAAATTAAAAATTGATTTTATTTAGAGGATCCCTCAAATTTTTACATAGTTTGGAAAACACAGTATCATAGCACAGTATGAAATTATCATGTCGTGATGGGGAAATATCAAACAACCATCCAAAAATAATATGATGTATCCCCAATATATTGACCCTCTTAAAATGTATGTACCATATTAAAATATATCTTAATAGGGATGTTCATGAAATGACCCTAGTCTCCACATTAAAATTAAACAAAAGATAAAAACTTTAGAATCGTCCTCTAGGTCCCCGTGTTATGACACCCAAAACTATGCCACAAAATAGAAACTAACAAAGACATAGAAACCTATACTCTAGGGCCTTATGATGAAACTTCTAAGATAATTACATGGTGTTCGTTAATATAATAATAAAACAACTCATAAACCTTCTTCATGACATGATATATTCCTCATAGTTGTGAACATATAATTTAAAAAGTAAAAAATATAATGTTGGAAAATCTTCATAAGTTTCATCTATTAACATGTAAACATGCATAGATTTTCAAAACAATACATCATAAAACTCAATTCCCAATGACAGACACCCATTTCACATTGACTCACCACCAATATAATCACCCTATTCTACATTCATACCCTCACACCCCAACCCAAACATTCATTCCATAACCTCCTTATTGATGTTTAAATTCACCTCTAACTACAAATTTTTTCCTCCAACATCCTCCAAACACCTCTAACATCTAAAACATGCAATGCAATAGACCACTAAGGTCTAGTTTTTATCATTATTTACCAATAAAGATATTCTCATCCTTGAGGATCAAAACTAATGCCTGAAATTTTCCTAAAATTAGCAACCCACACACTCTTCTAGAATATTCTGATTAAACAAAACAACTTTGTCCCCAAGAAAAAAATGGTAAAACAATGTTCATCCATACTCAAAATAGCCTAATATCATCATATAAACAAATCCAAAACTAAATAAAATATCTCAAACATTATTATACAACAAGGTTTAAAACAATATGAGATACTAAGTTCAAATCTATGACATACCTTAACATATTCCTTCCATCAAGTAACCTAGACTCTACATAATGAAAACCAAGGAAATATATCTATAATGTATAACATTATCATCATGAACTATAATCATTGTCAGTAAATACATTAATATTGGTTCATCCTATAAATTAAACTCTTTCCAATTAATAATATGATACTCATCCTGAAAATTCAGGTTAATTTTCAACACATGAAAGTCATCTAGGAAATGTTTCAATTTAATAGAATATTCTAAATGATAAAAAACCTCCTTTACGTGTCCCAAAACCGAAAAATTTCCATTAAACTGGGGATAAATATTACTCCATAAAACAAACCCCATTTTACATTAAAAGGGGTAAACAACACAAACACAAGATTTACATCCACAAAATATAGAGCTATCCTCTTCTTATAAGCATATGAAATATAATTGTCTTGTAACACATTCGTATACCCTTGAATAATTTTAACCTTCTAAATCATGTTATGCACCACAAATGTTCTTTTAATCTATGACAATAAAATCTATGTCAAGAGAAATGGATATCTACTAGGCCACCCATACAATATAATGAATATATCTAGGGTAATGTAAAACTGATATTTTTATTTTAAGAATACTCTACCATAAGAATGGGCTTTGTCTATAATCCATAAAAATCTAGGAACCAATCCCATGTTATATCATCCAATTTTTTAATGAACTTTTTTCATATTACCATCTACCTAATGGTAAAACACCGTGTTAATGTGATGCTATGAGAAAAAAATCATGTTGTATTCTTCCTCAAAATCATGAGGATAATTGAGGATCATACTCAAAGAAAATGGTCATTGGTACCCTATGAAACATCACTACCGCATTCGAATATTTTCTCATTAAAACATCTATAAAATGTGACTCTATGATCACTAGAAAATTCAATGTGTTCATTAAATGATCCAAAATATTATGGAAATAATCCAATCCTCCCTAGGTATTAGGTAAACAAAAAAATTAAATCCATAGAAATATCCTATAAATTTCACTTGGTAATATCCAACATCTGAAACAAACCACAATGAACACAATAAAAGTCCTTAACCTACTGGCATATCAAACTCTATCACAGGAACTCCTCCACAGACTACATCATTTTTGGACACTATTTCAATGTCCTCATGGAAACATAAATTATTTTTATAATAGTGTAAACTACCAATGATGAGAAATGGGACTCAAGAATAACCTACTACATCATCAACTAGACAAAAAATATTCTTTGGAATGTCACACATTGTTTATCATGATTTGACCACAAATTTATAACATCACTATGGAGTAAATGAGCCTCCATTACCTATATATCTGAGCCTCCACACTGATACTCTTCATCCTACTACAAAAAATGAAGATTGAAATGTTGTTTGGTAGAGGGATCCTCTACCACTATCCTAATCTAAAACATGTAACATCCCAAAAACCATTTTCATCTCCCTCTATACATCTCTATCCTCTTAAAGAATATATCCCTATGATTTCGTGATAAACTCATAAATAACTACATTCTCATTCTATAGGGTGCAAGAGATCTCAAGGTTATAGCCATTCAATAACTATATCAATTGTCATTCATGAAAATTCATCTCCCACTAATATAAAATATAACATAATATCTTATGATATGTAATGACCAAAAAAACTCATGGATGAGGTATATTCTTCATATCTTTAAAGAAATCCAAACTTCCTCCAACTCAATTTCAATGGTTTATTAGTTACACTTGAGGGGGTGTAACATCCTTAACTAATATGAGATCACTTTTATATAATAACTCAAAATCTAACAAAAATCTTAAAGGAATGCATCACATAGAACATCAAACATCACCCCTTATTCTAATAATAGAATGATGGAAGAACTGCTCTGTATTATCATTATGTAATATACATATTCCTGATAGTATTCATTCTATATGACAACCTGGTTTTATCTGGTCAAGGTTATCAAAGAACCTGTAGTCCCAAAAAATCAGACAAAAAAATCTTATGGTGGTCCCTGTGACTAAGGAAGTTATGTCCTCCACAACATTCATGGGTGTTTCTCAAGAAACAACTTCTTCAATATTCAAAGGATCAACTTCTATTGCCTAGTAGGACCCCAAATTACCGAGAAAATGTACCTAACATGTCCATAACATTCATTTGTAAAAATTTCCATCTTCTTGATAGTGTTGAAGGATTTTTGAAAATAGCCCTAATATTCTTAACATGTTCCTTGTCAGACTTCTATTATATGAGTATGTAATTTATTAAAACTACCAAAAACTATTCTAAGAACAGACGAAAGATGGAATACATGATTTCCATGAAAATAGGTTGGGAATTCATGACACCACACAGTATAAATAAAAATTTGATTTTTCAATAATAAAGATAGAAAAAAGTATTTTGGATATCTTCTACCTTCACCCTCATCTGCTGATTCTCAGAAATAAAATATATTTTTTATGTAACACCCCAAGATTTTATGAAAAATATTCTTTTAATTTCATTAATGTCTTCTGTTGTATGCTTCACCAAGATTACATTGCGCTATACGCAACACTGTATTAGCTTGTAGTATACGCACCATTATTCTTGGATCGTGTTACACACAATTTTGATAATAGTTATTCTACGCAACATTGAATATATATATATATATATATTCAATGTATAAATGAAATATGGTTGGATTCTGTTATACAAAACAACGAATGATTCTTTCACAACACGTAACCCTGACTTGGCTTGCATTACACGCAATCGCGACCTTCCTCGATAGCGTGTGTTGTACGCAATACCGGGTGTTACTAAACAACAATATAATATTATAATATTATTATGAACTAGCCGTTATGAATATTATTAACTAAATTTTGAGTTTTATAACATTATTATTCATTTTAAAAATTTTCTAGAACATTTTATAAGAACAAAATAAAATTTTCGGGTAAAATAAGTATTTTTCAAAAAATACAGTTTTGCCGCCTTTTGATGGTGCACCCACATTAAATATATTTTTTGAAATGTTTATAAGTTTAATTTGACAAAATAAATTTATTCTTTGGAATCAGGAAATAAAAATTTACTTTGGATAAATTTTTCATTTTATTCTGATGACTTTCATATTTTAATGAATAGTAAAAACACGCTATATTTTAATTAAAAACAACTTTTTTCATCGTAATATCTTATGTGGTTAAATTATAATATTGAATGGTTTTAATGTATAAATAGAATATATTTTTACCATTTAATATAATGTATGTCATTATCATTGATTTTACCTTGAATTCGTAGGGTAAATCAATTCAATCTTTTGCAATGTTTTAAAGAAAAACCCATTTTCTTTCGACAATGGGATTAATTTTAATATAATTTCTGAAAATTTTTTGTATTGAATTTGGAAAAATGGATTCCATATTTGGAATCAGTGGGTCCAAATTATGTAAATAAGCTACTTTTTATTTTTGGTCATTGTGAATAGTAACTACGGTAAATTTTATTTACTATAGTTAAAGGTAAATCGGGTAATTAAGGGTAAAAATAAGATTATAAAACTACCCTAACACTTGGAAAAATTTTATTGTATTAATAAAAGTCGACCCATATCACCTAAGGGTCGGATTAGATTCATTTAATGGACTTTTTTCCATGAAAATAAGTTAATTATTATTAAAACCAAAGAATGTGACAACATGTCATTTTCTTAAATCTTATGAGTATAATATTTTTAATTTAGTGATAACCTTCATGAAAATTCTAAAATGAATAGTCTCCAGAAAGCTAATTCAATTATATACTCCATAGAAATTAATTTAGAATTTTAGAGATTAAATTATTATCATTTATTATGACACAAAGATGATGTAGTAATAATCTTATTAATGAAATATTGACATAAATGATGTTATAAATACCCAAATAAATGTAATTTAAGACTTTTTTATGAATTAAACTAATTTTATAGGTTAATAAGACATTTTAGTATTTAATTAATTAACTTTTTTCGAACTAATAATTCTTTTATGAGTTTCACAAAAATCAATTACTAAATAGTGTCAAAATTGATATAAAATTGTTTTTTAAAGAAATATTATATTATTAATTGTTATTTTATTCCTAAAAATCTACGGTTCGGCCAAATGACTTAGATACGGTTATATATGTTAATAATAAACAACCTGGGGTTTTATTGTCTTCTTATAGTAAGTTTATTAACCTTATAGTATAAGAACACAAGAAGACACGGTAAAAGTAAAATTATTTAACTTAATGTTAAATCTAAATGATAAGGTTAAAATAGGAACCTAAACTTGACTAAATTCTATTGGATGAGAGGATTTAGACCCATACACACCTTAAATTCGGAATAAATCAATTTGGAGCTATTTAAAACCGAACTTGACTTTATAATAAAATAATATTTTTAGTTTTTCCAAAGGATCCCCTCTCCTCCCTTATAAAAGGGCACCTCCTCCCTCTCCTCCTCACACCAATTTGAGCCTTCAAGCTCGGACAAACCCTGACATATTCTCTTATCCACTTCCCTAGAAACATCCTAGAGGTTCTGGTCTTCCTCAAAGAACAATTTTAGTGCCCTAAAAGGAGATCTCAAAGAGGCGCTTCAAAGAAGAGGTAATGTCTGTTACTGATTCTTTCATCTTTATTTATTCTTCCACTTATTCATATTTAGATGTTTCATTATGATGTAATAACATCAGTATCACTCATATATTGATATTTTATTATAATTATGAAACAACCCTATTTCACCATCTATCAATCCTACGGAAAACGAAATCACCGCGCGTGCGTACGTACGGAATACCGTCTCCACGTCGTGGTGTAAACTATTTTCCACCACCACCTTACTTGGATGGGTATAATGGTGTAAATAATAACTATATATAATTATTGTAAATTGATATTGATTCTGTAATAGTATACATACACTTCAATAAAATCCCACGATCATGAGAACGATATCATCGCCTGTGCGTACGTACGGACTACCGTCTCCACAACGCGATGAGATTCCTTCTCCATGTTAATCATATAAGAATGATTAAAAAGTATATATAAGCAATAATAATGAAATATATGAAATTATAAAGCTACTGGATTTATGTATATATGTATGTCATCTACTTAATTCCATTCAAATCAATGAGGAATCGAAAACAGCGTTCATGCATACGTACGGCCTACCGTCTCCATGAACGGTGTATTTCTTTCCATTTATCGATATATTATATATATGTATATTCTGAATATATAGTATATATAAATAATGTTTTATATTCTGTAATTAAGTAACGATTATCTATGTAATCATATGAATAATTACAAGTTAAAACACGAACGACAAATGAGACGATTTTACCCAAAACGCTCTTTAACATGGAATTTACAAAAGAACGGGTAATATAAAGTCATTAGTGAACCATATATGATATCATAACAATGAGTATAATTCTGGAATAAGTAAATGACATTATTTAAATAATTATACAGGAGTTTCGGACACTTACGAAGCAAATCGGACCTAAGGTAAGGGAAATATCACAATCTCATTTTTTATCCAAGATTGTTTATACTTTGGCAATTACTGGGGTGTATTTTATCATCCACATCCATGTTTACTCAATATTTAATATTATTTCCATTCACCTACAATTGTTTAAATCCTATTTTACCCTTCGGTTAGTTTTTAGTAAAAGATATGAAAGGAATCTTTTGTCGTTTTCCATACGAGGTACTTTTTTGACTTTTCCGACAAAAGTACGCAAAGAATGTTTTTTTAACTTATACGGCATGAATGGATTTTTAAAACATTATTTCCAAGAAGCTTCCTTTACAAGTTTTCAAGTTTATTTTTAATCAAATTCTTTTAGTTTAAAATTGTATGAAATGTTAAGAAAGGAAAAATGTTTTTGAAGTAGAAAGGATATTTTCTTCAAGAATGGAGTTCAAGTGTGTTATCAAAATTATTTTCCAACTAAGATAAAATAGGGTTCTGATTCTATCCCTATCATTACATTGATTTTATTATGTTGTGATGGAATTATTTTTATGAATTCATTTATCTTATATGAATTGTTTTATAATGTCATGATGTTTAAGAATTCCATTTTTATTACATGGGTTATGCAATGATGTATGATTAATGATTTTGTGGCACACATAAGAATGGTATCATTATGAGATGGGTGGGACCTATATCTCCCTATAATGCATTGGGTAAAGATTTTATATCTCATGAGATAGACATGGATGGAACGGTAGGTTAAACCGGTTCAGTGAAACAGGACTGAAATGAGGGTGACTCGGTTCAGAAATGGACTTTGTCCACTAAGATAGTCTTGGCAATGAGTCTTGAATAATAAGAAATGATTCTATATGATTATTTGTGTATACCAAAAAGTTTCATGTTTTATGTTATGATTATTGGGATTTCATTTCACTACTATGATTTATCCCATGTTATGAAATTATGCTCTCTTTTGCAGGTTAAGATTTCCAAAATGTTATGTTCTTATGAATATGATGTGATTGATATTTCTTTTGTTTACCCTTACTGAGCATTTGAGCTCACCCTTTTATGTTTTCTTTTCCCCGGGATTTAAAGAAAGGTTTTAGGTAAAAAAAAGGAAGATCTTTATGGGAGATGTTGAAGATCTTTCACCACGATTAGAAGATTATATTCCGAGTTTCCAAATACACTAAACTATTACGATCTTTGTGTGTTTGTTTTTGTTATGTACTAAGTATTCCGCAAAAGTAATGTAATGTCCATGTACGTCAAGATTCAGGTCTCTACAGTTGGTATTAGAGGAATGGTTTAGTCAACCTTTGGAAACTAGGATGCGAAAACGTTAGTGAGATCCCTAGAGATATTTCTAAGGTATGTCTAGGGATGTCCCTAAGGATAAGTATACGTTTTGGATACAGTCCTAGAACTACGGTAACGATCATAGAATTTAACCTAAGATGTTAGATATTGAGGGTAATCCCCCTTTATTATGTTGTTTTCCCTAGCATTATTTTTTCCTCTCACACTATTCTTTTTGGGTTTTAGATGATGGATGGAACCCGAAGGAACCGTGTTGATCAATGCAATGGACAATGCAATGATTATCCTCCTGAACAAACAAATGTTATGGGAGATGGAGTGCAAAATCTTACTGCTATAATTACACAACCTATGAATCATTCTGGACTTCCAAATGAGCAGAGAAGGGAACAATATTCTATTGAGTCCTTCATGAGGCAACGTCCACCTTATTTCAGTGGGTCTTCTGATCCACTTGTTGCTGAACAATGGATCAGTACTACTGAAACGATATTTTCAGTTATTCAATGTTCTGATCATGATAAAGTCATCTTAGCAGTATATCGTTTGGAAGGTGAAGTTGATCAATGGTGGAATCTTATCTAGAATACAAGTCAAAGAGATGAAATTGAGTCCATGGAATGGGACGAGTTCAAGAACATGTTTTTCAGTAAGTACATCCCTCGTATTCTTCAAACAAAGATGGAGGAGGAGTTTCTTGAACTAAAGAAAAAGGATGATGAATCTGTTGGTATATATGAAGCGAATTTTACAAGGCTTTCAAGGTATACATCTAGATTTATCATCCAACCTGAAATTAAAGTTGATCAATTCTTCAGTGGCTTAAAACCAAATCATTGAAGGGAATTAGCTATAAGAGACTTCAGTAGATATGAAGAAATTGTTGGTTGTGATATCAAGGAAGAAATGGAAGTTGGTGTTACTTATCAATATCATAGTTTTGAAAAGAAACGAAAGATGGAGTTCAAGGAGAAATCCAAGAATAATGGTGAAATGAAGATGAATGTTTCCTTATGCTCAAAGTATGGAAAGAAGCATGGTGGAGATTTTCTTAAAGGGACAAGTAAATGTTTCATATGTGGAAAGGAAGGTCATCGGGCATTTGAATGCCACAATGATGGGAAGAAGAATTTTAATGATGCAAACAAAGGAAGGGATACACAGAATGAACCTACTACACTTCAATGCTTCAAGTGAAAGGAAATGGGGCAGTATGATAATAAATTCCCTAATCCAAGGGTTAGTGATGATGGACGTGAGCAACCACCTAAGGAAATGGACAAAGGGAAGTCACATGCGATCACCATTGGCGATGCTGAATATGACAACGATGTGGTGTAATGATTAAGTGTTTATGTAATGGGATTCCAGAATAATGTTGTATATAGTATCGTGGAATATTGGAATATTTATGTTTTGGTCTATTGTGGTTTTCAGTAATTTTATGGCATCGGTAACCATGAAAAGTGATTGAAATATTTCTGGAAAGCAGATGATATGCACATATTGAAGGGATAATGAGAATCTAATATGTTTGATAGTATTCATGAGCTCATGGTTGATATAAGGACTAAGTGATATCATGGTTTGAGAATATAGAATTTTGAGGATTTTGGTATGTGGAAAGTGTTAACGTTTAACTGCATTCATGTTTTCACTAAGGTTCAATGGATATTCATTCCTCAAGAGAATACATGATTAATGTATTCACATATTTGTAATTTTACCAACAAGATATATCTTATGATATATGGGGGATAAATGATGGAATTCACGTGATCAATTTGTTTATACTATGAGCTTGGACCGAAGTATTTTAGATAAGCCTAAAGATTGGAATGGATTATGCTTGACATAAGTTAGTATTGTTTAAGGATAAAACTTTTTTCATATTGTTTATGGGATGTTATAGTAATATATCTTTAGAAAATTGAAAACCTACAGGATGGGCGACAACCCATCACGTCGGACAAGGCTGGGGGAATCGAACCCACAACTGAAGTGCGACTGGCCTTTATCGCCTACCACTGGCCTACAAGAAGTCCCTATTTAGTAGAAACTAATTTTATTATATTAAGCAGTACGATATATGAAGTGTAAGTCCATTTTAGGAACCATATATGATTAATCTCACTATAGATGGACTTATGTATTTTTTGATAACTTTTCTAACCTTTTATTTTAGACACATAGAATGACCCATCATTCTATCACATGATCTGCTAACAAATCACAAATGACAAATTCAACTTCATTTCTTTAAGAGATGAAGTGGAAATTGTCCAAATAATGACCAATGGTGAGACTATACCAAAATCACGAAAGTATTTATTCTAATTCCAATTTCATCAACTTTAGGAAAATGATATTGAAAAACAAAAATGTTTTCCTAGTGCTCCTATATCTGATGAATCAGATGGTACCTTAGATCGTCACAAATTTATGGCTTTGTGATTGCTGGCTTTTCCATAGCCATGTTTTCTACCACTCTCCATCAGAACATGATGGTTAGATTTTTCTTCTATATCCATATTTTCACTTATGTTCTCCTACGTGGAAACCCAGTGATGAGTTATTTTGGGTAACCATTACATTTCATACTTTAGTTTTTAAAACCATGTTTTGGTATTCCTTTTTACGATGTGGGTTTCTATTAAACAAACTTTCGAATAGTAAACCATTTATAACCCCGACAAATTTCGAGGGCGAAATTCATTTTAAGGGGGGTAGAATGTAACACCCCAAGATTATATAAACAATATTCTTTTAATTTCATTAATGTCTTGTGTTTTATGCTACACCATGATTACCTTGCGCTATACGCAACACCATATTAGCTTTCAGTATATACAACACTATTCTTGGATCGTGTTACACACAATTTTGATAATAGTTATTCTACGCAACAGTGAGTGTATATATATATATATATATTCAATGTATAAATGAAATATGGTTGGATTCTGTTATACAAAACAACAAAGGATTCTTGCACAACACGCAACCCTGACTTGTCTTCAATTACACTCAATCACGACCTTCCTCGATAGCGTGTATTGTACGCAATACCAGGTGTTAATAAACAAAGATACATTATTATAATATTATTATGAAATAACCATTATGAATAGTATTAACTAAATTTTGAATTTTATAACATTATTATTCATTTTACACATTTTCTAGAACATTTTATAAGAACAAAATAAATTTTTCGGGTAAAATAAGTGTTTCTTAAAAAATACAGTTTTGTCACCTTTTGATGGCGCACCCACATTAAATCTTGTTTTTGAAATTTTTATAAGTCCCATTTGACAAAATAAAATTATTCCTTGGAAACAACAAATAAAAATTTACTTTGGATAAGTTTTTCATTTTATTCTGACGACTTTCATATTTTAATGAATAATAAAAACACGCTATATTTTAATTAAAAACATCTTTTTTCATCGTAAAATCTTATGTGGTTAAATTATAATATTGAATGGTTTTAAACTATAAATAGAATATATTTTTACCATTTAATATAATGTATGTCATTATAATTGATTTTACCTTGAATTCATAGGGTAAATCAATTCAATCTTTTGCAATGTTTTAAAGAAAACCCATTTTCTTTCGACAACAGGATTAATTTTAATTTAATTTCAGTAAATTTTGTGTATTGAATTTGGAAAAAGGGATTCCATATTTGGAATCAGTGGGTCCAAATTATGTTAATAAGAAACTTTTTATTTTTGGTCATTGTGAATAGTAACTACGGTAAATTTTATTTACTATAGTTAAAGGTAAATCGGGTAATTAAGGGTAAATATAAGATTATAAAATTAGCCTAACACTTGGAAAAATCCTATTGGATGACTAAAAGTCGACCCATATCACCTGAGGGACGTATTAGATTCATTTAATGTACTTTTGTCCATGAAAATAAGTTAATTATTATTAAAACCAAAGAATGTGACAACATGTCACTTTCTAAAATTGTATAAGTATAATAATTTTAATTTAGTGATAAACATCATGAAAATTCGAACATGAATAGTATCCAGAAATATAATACAATTATCTACATCATAGAAATATATTTAGAATTTTTTGAGATTAAATAATTATCATTTATTATGACACAAAGATGATGAAGTAATTATCTTATTAATGAAATATTGACATAAATGATGTTATAAATACCCAAATAAATGTAATCTAAGACTTTTTATGAATTAAACTAATTTTATAGGTTAATATTACATGTTGGTATTGACTTAATTAACTTTTTTAGAACTAATAATTCTGTTATGAGTTTCACAAAAATCAATTACTAAATAGTGTCAAAATTGACATAAATTAATTTTTAAAATAAATATTATATTATTAATTGTTATTTTATTCCTAAAAATATAAGGTTCGGCCAAATGACTTAGATAAGGTTATATATATTAATAATAAACAACTTGGGGTTCGATTGGCTTCTTATAGTAAGTTTATTAACCTTATAGTATAAGAACACAAGAAGACACGGTAAAAGTAAAATTATTTAACTTAATGTTAAATCTAAATGATAAGGTTAAAATAGGAACCTAAACATGTCTAAATTCTATTTTATGAGTGTATTTAGACCCATAGCCACCTTATCTTCGAAATAAATCAATTTTGAGCTATTTAAAGCCGAACATGACTTTATAATAAAATAATATTTTTAGTTTTTCCAAAGGAGCCCCTCTCCTCCCTTATAAAAGGGAACCTCCTCCCTCTCCTCCTCACACCAATTTCATCCTTCAAGCTCGGACAAACCCTACCAAATTCTATTCTACAATTCCCTAGAAACATCATAGAGGTTATGGTCTTCCTGAAAGACCAATTTCAGTGCCCTAAAAGGAGATCTCAAAGAGGCGCTTCAAAGAAGAGGTAATGTCTGTTACTAATTCTTTCATCTTTATTTCTTCTTCCACTTCTTCTTATTTAGATGTTTCATGATGATGTAATAAAATAAGTATCACTCATATATTGATATTTTATTATAAGTATAAAACAACCCTATTTCACCATCTATCCATCCTACGGAAAACGAAATCACCGCGTGTGCGTACGTACGGAATACCATCTCCACGCCGTGGTGTAATCTATTTTCCACCGCCACCTTACTTGGATGGGTATAATGGTGTAGATAATAACTATATATAATTATTGTAAAGTGATATTGATTCTGTAATAGTATACATACACTCCAATAAAATCCCACGTTCATGAGAACGATATCATCGCTCGTGCGTACGTACGGACTACCGTCTCCACGATGCGATGAGATTCATCCTCCATGTTAACCACTTAAGAATGATTACAAAGTATATATAAGAAATAATAATTAAATATATGACATTATAAAGCTACTGGATTTATGTATATATGTATGTCATCTACTTAATTCCATTCAACCCAATTAGGAAACGAAAACAGCGTTCATGCGTACGTACGGCCTACCGTCTCCATGAACGGTGTATTTCTTTCCATTTATCGATCTATTATATATATGTATATTCTGAATATATATTATATATAAATCATGTTTTATATTCTGGAATTAAGTAACCATGATCTAAGTAATCATATGAATAATTACAAGTTAAAACACGAACGACAAATGAAACGATTTTACACAAAACGCTCTTTAACATGGAATTTACAAAAAAAAATGGGTAATATAAAGTCATAAGTGAACCATATATGATATCATAACAATGAGTATGATTCTGGAATAAGTCAATGACATTATTTAAATAATTATACAGGAGGTTCGGACACTTACGAAGCAAATCAGACCTAAGGTAAGGGAAATATCACAATCTCATTTTTTATCCGAGATTTTTATACTTTGGCATTTACTGGGGAGTATTTTATCATCCACATCCATGTTTCCTCAATATGTAATATTATTTCAATTCACCTACAATTTTTTAAATCCTATTTTACCCTTCGGCGAGTTTTTAGTAAAATATATGAAAGGAATATTTTGTCGTTCTTTGTACGAGGTACTTGTTTGACTTTTCCGACAAAAGTACGAGAAAAATGTTTTTTTAACTTATACGGCATGAATGGATTTTTAAAAAATTATTTCCAAGAAGCTTCCATTAAAATTATTCAAGTTTATTTTTAATCAAATTCTTTTAGTTTAAAATTGTATGACATGTTAAGAAAGGAAAAATGTTTTTGAAGTAGAAAGGTTATTTTCCTCAAGAATGGAGTTCAAGTGTTTTATAAAACTTATTTTCCATCTAAGATAAAATAGGTTTCTGATTCTATCCCTATCATTACCTTGATTTGATTATGTTGTGATGGAATTATTTTTATGAATTCATTTATCTTATATGAATTGTTTTATAATGTCACGATGTTTACGAATTCCATTTTTATTACATGGGTTATGCAATGATGTATGATTTATGATTTTGTGGAACACATAAGAATGGTATCATTATGAGATGGGTGGGACCTATATCTCCCTACAATGCATTGGGTAAAGATTTTATATCTCATGATATAGACATGGCTGGAATGGTAGGTTAAACCAGTTCAGTGAAACAGGACTGAAATGAGGGTGACTCAGTTCAGAAATGGACTTTGTCCACTAAGATAGTCTTGGAAATGAGTCTTCACTAATAAGAAATGATTCTCTATGATTATGTGTGTATGCCACAAAGTTTCATGTTTTATTTTATGATTATTGGGATTTCATTTCACTACTATGATTTATCCCATGTTATGAAATTATTCTCTCTTTTGCAGGTTAAGATTTCCAAAATGTTATGTTCTTATGAATATGATGTGATTGATATTTCTTTTGTTTACCCTTACTGAGCATTTGAGCTCACCCTTTTATGTTTTCTTTTCCCCAGGATATAAAGAAAGGTTTTAGGTAAAAAAAGGAAGATCATTATGGGAGATGTTGAAGATCTTTCACCACGATTAGAAGATTATATTCCGAGTTTCCAAATACACTAAACTATTATGATCCTTGTGTGTGTTTTTGTTATGTACTAAGTATTCCGCAAAAGTAATGTAATGTCCATGTACGTCAAGCTTCAGGTCTCTACATTTTAATACTATCCGTTTCCATTAAATTGGTTGAATAGATCCTCAATCCTTGGATGGTGATAATGCTTTCTGAATATCACTTGATTCAACAATCATTAGTCTATACACAGCCTTAGAACATATTCTGACTTCTTGGATAATAACATTGGATAACCCTATATAGATGAACCAGGCTAGAAGAAAACCATGTACATAAAATAATCTATCAAAATAATCATCTTTAATATGTCATAAGGTTCCATCCCATAAGGACCCATATTGATTTTCGTGGAACAATATTGAAACTATATATGAAACTTGACATCACGTGGATAGGGTACCATTAACATATCCTTCATAAAAATATTTAGAAACACCTAAAAATATGGTTAAATCTAATTGTGCCTCTAAAAAATCAAAATATATTTCCTCTGTATGATATGATAATGTATTTTAACCTTAGTGACCCATTTTATAATCACTCCCACCAATAAACATTCCATGATGGACCTCATCATCATAAAACAATTATCATTAAAAAATAATTGATTATATCATGTACTAAATAAACTAGTCAATTTTGTGTATGAAATAATTAGGTTGAATATACAAAAATAAGAAATACATAGATGACTAATGTTTCCCCATCATCTATTCACAACCACAATACACAACAAGAAAATCATTAGAACTCAAACTAGAGTAGTCAATGATAGGGGCATTGCAAACCTGTCCATCCTGAATCCCAAGGCATGGAAAAAGTTGAGTGAAATAAAAGAGTGAAATGATGAAGTATAAAATAAATAAAAGTATAATTTATTTGATAAGTAGATGATTCCTTATATGAACTATACCCAATCTACCATTGGATCCTCCATAGAATCAAATTTTTAATATCTATATCATATTCCCCACTGATGACGACCACCCCTACTCCATGTTAATCCCAATACCCATGATCATGGGGGATATGATAGTTTATTATTATACCATCTCTATTTACACATTCTAGAATAATGAATGTTGTACCACATTCTAATACAACCTTTGAGGTGATTTTTATTAGGGTGAAACAGATACACACCACTTGAATTGTGATGACCACCAAAAATGGTTGAGAAATTAAATAACTAATAACCAAGACCTATGTAATAAAATCATACATGAATAGATCTCCTGGTGGTCAAATGAAAACTATTATCTCTAAAAAATAATGATGAACCTTACTAATGAGGTCATATCATTATCAATCGGAATCTCAATTTCCCAAACATCTATGATCCCCCGCCAACAACTCTTATTCTCATATATCTCTGATGAATCCCCTCTCATTATCTTCCAATATACACATGCATCATCACAATAACCGTTGAATTATTATATACTAATAAATACATATTCCACATAAATTGAGTGACTTATTAACAAATAATGGGATGTTCTACCTCCTCCAACCAATAATCTAGACACTTTTTAACTAGGATAATTCCAGAGGATAAGTGAATAAGGTCATAGAGTAAAATCATGATCTCTTACACAATTAATCTCCTCTACTAATTGGAAACTAACTCCATACTCATTTTTAACCTCTTCATCAATGAAACAGACTAAATATGAAATTTATTTTTTAAATAATCTCATGTAAACTTTGGCTCCCTTTAATACCTAAGACACAACATCCACCACTGGTGCATTACACCCTACATATTGATAACCACCTTCAGAAGCTTATAATCTTCCCAATCTCATTTAAAACCGAATCAGATCTATAGAATCTCTATCTAGGGATCAGTACCTAAATATGATTTGATCTCCTCATACTTATTCAATTCGTAATATTGAAACTCACATAGCTTTCTTTCTCAAGATACATCCTTCTTAGTTGGGCCATCCCTCCAACATTCAATAGGATAATCCTTATATCAAAATCAACTTGAACCCTAAATGGATGAAAAAATTGAATCTCTATAAGAATAGAAAAGAACTACCCCTAATTGAATGGAATTCATTTAATATTATTTTAATTATATTCATTTAAACTTCCATAAATCCATACCAATTCAAACATAAGAACAATGAAGCATGATTCATACACATCTCTTAGGTATCTAAATTGTAATCTGTATTTTCACACCAAAGGTATTCAATAGTATCATGTTTATTATATTAGATGAAAAGGAACCATAGAAACATGGGTTCTATATTTTGTCCCGTGAAACATCACACACTAAATTTGACAAATATTATTTCCTTACTAATACCATGTAATTATCACTTGTGCCTAACTCCAATATCCATTTAAACTCTCAATCATAGCTCTGAGGATAGTTTATCATTACCTAAACCCCCTATGAATCCCACCTGACTCTATAGTGAAAATTATATGAAACTTGATGTCCCACCATTAATAGGCCTTGCATTTTTCACTAGCACTGAAGCCGTAAAACATGAAAATAGAAATAATTGACCTTAAAAATCCATGAAAAATAATTAAAAAAACCCCAATACACACCATAACATAAAAATAAATATTCCATAACAACCATAATGCAATAAAATTTTATAAAAAACACGTATGAAAAAAAATGTACAAAAATATGAATCCCCTACGAAGAAACTACACTAAAAACTCCAAGATCCAAGCTAGTATGGTCCAAATAAATCATTAAACTCACCCTAGAAACCTAAAATGAATTTAATATACATATAAGTGTTAGAATACATGTATACTCAATAAGATCCTCCTTAATAACACTCATGAAAATGTTAAAGAATAATAAATATTCTACAGTGAATTCACAGTATGGCCAACAAGAACTGATCGGGTCAACTATCACCCATACTTACCAAGGATCACTCACCGAGTAACACATACATGAATAATAAAATAATATCATAATAATATATTTTAAAAAGAAAACTAAAACCACTTTACTTCTATTTTATTACTCTCACACACCAAATGTATATTCTAGGTTTTTCTTAGTCCCTTTTACAGCCATGTTGCAGGACACCATATCTTATATCACATAAATAACTTATATCCACCACCTCATAACATATCCCATAACTAAAATAAATATCTAGTATAGTAGTTTATCATGAATTTTAATGATATAACCCATGTTCAATTCTATTACAATGCACAACCCCA
This sequence comes from Viscum album, assembly GCA_963277665.1. NCBI lineage: Eukaryota > Viridiplantae > Streptophyta > Magnoliopsida > Santalales > Viscaceae > Viscum > Viscum album. Next base: position 1,527,433,269 of record OY728131.1, on the reverse strand, counting down.
TAATAGAAAGTCACCTCATTTAACCCAATAGGATATCCTATATAACACTTACTAAATGTTAATCCTTTATAGAGTATATTGTTATACCTACCTTGATTGATCACAACTCATTACACACTAATACCGAAGATTTGGGAAGTGGGAGTAGTTATCTATCAATTCTTCCAACAATCTATATGTTTGGTAAATCACCTAAGTCAGAAAATATTTGGGCAATAGTACAGTTATCTAACTCAGATGGAATGTATATGAAATCAAAAGAAAATAATATTATAATAAAACCATGCCCTTTACCAACCTAGAAGATTTGATACAAAATAGCACCACCACACCATACAACACACCATATTATCACCATCGAACACTAAAATCACTTCCAAATAATACATAATGAGTTTGGACCAATTCCCACCCAAATATCCATAGTAACAATTCACACTTACATATTTAATCCCTTCATTTATGTGTTTTCAAATATACAATTTGTATCCTTTTTAAATTTATTATTCCACTCAGTTCCAAATTTAATGGAAAATCATACTTATGAATTACACTTATTAATCCAGTTATTACACATTCATTTCAAGAACTATGAAGTCAATTAAAATACATTTTTCAATCAATTATAAGAAAACCAATTAATAAATTAATCATTTCCATTCATTTACTTATACTTTTGAGTAATTATAAATATCCACTCTATTATCAACAAATCACAATAAAACCTCTCTATATCTTGTGATAATAGATACCACAATACCCAAATAATAGTTTCGCCTTCCATATATTCCATTTTACCATTTTTTTCACATCAATATCTACCTATACGATTTATAAAAGTTAACAGGATATCATAAACCAACAGCGCAACACATACCATCATCCTGAAACTACCAACAACTATATACATATTCAATAATTCAATCATAGAAATAGTAACTCTGTAATAGTATCACTCCACAATCAATAAATTTAAGAGACATAAAATTACAAAATATATTTTTCCAAAAGAAACAATACATCAATTTTAGATTCCACACAAATGATTTATTAACAATATTAACATTCTCATACTTTTATGAATGGTGATGCCATAATTTTTAATATATTATGATCATAATATATATCTAATTAAAAGAGAATTTTACAAACAAACAAAAAATCTAACAAGTCACATTCCAATAATCTTATAAAAATGGAAAAAAAATTTACACTCCCATTCCCAGTCATTCCATAAATTCAATTAATTGTGTTCATTAATCCAATACATACTATCTACCTATTAAAATAATTTTAATGAGAAAAAACCTAAATCACATAGAAATAATGGAGAGTTTTTTAATACCCCACCTCAATAAAATATATAATAGTTACTAAGAAATAAAAGGAAGAGGGATGTAAGAGATCTAAATTTTTTATAGATTTATATATAATATTTTATGGATTAGTCATAGATCATAGCACAGAGATGGTTTGCGATTCTAATACCCAGTGTTCCCCGAACTGTTTTTTGACACATATTATGTTTATTATGTCTCACGTGTGTACAATATTACTAAAAAGGTAAAATAACTCCGAGATTGAGGCTCATATTAGGAATCATAAGCCACCATTGAGTTCAAAGCATTAGGTTTACCCTATGTTTAACCAAATCTTGGACCACGTCGGACATTCAGGTCAGGTGTAGTCATTGAAGAAAATTTAAATACATTTATTAAGATATGTAATAAAAATCACATGACCTGATTTTTATAATAATTATACGGTTATTATTGAATATTATGTATATCCTCATAACCTTGGAGCCATTGGATTGAGTATTGGAGGAGTTTGCATGGGATAATGGTGACTGGATTGTGGATCATCAATCAGTGTGCCAAAGGAACACATGGATCTCTCCAATTACATTGAAGTGTGATCATTATTTAGAAAATATTGATCCAAATAGAGGTTATAATTTTTTAATTTGTGTGTTTACCACTATTTTATTATCTTATGATAAACAAAAATCAATCTACCAATGGAATGATTCATGGTTCGATCGCACTACAATAGTGGGCATATCTGGTAGGGATTATTGGGTGGAATTTTTTTCATTATAGATCCTCATTCATAATTATAATAAAAAATAGATTTAGGATAACCTAAATAGGTTCTAATTTCATTACCCTTTTGAATGATTCATGGTTTTCACTGACCATTATTTATTCATTCATCACTAATATTTATTTTTATGGTGGTTCGACAAATACTTGATAAACAATCATTGTGCACCCATTTCATGGTGTAGTGGTTTTTAATCAAAGATTCTGGTTTAGATCTATGAGAGGATTGACCTTTGAATATAGTGATGATGGATCAATACTAGATCATAGTTCCTCATGTACCCTTTGGGGTATGATGACCTTTTGACTTAATATATTATTTTACTATATGATTTGGCGACTAGATTCTAGAAAGTGACAATGAAGAGGATCGGACGGACTAGATCCATACTCTCTAACATGAGTTTTAGATACTTCAATGGTTTAAGTATTGGATTATGACTCCTGAGTAAGATCCTTGGGCTTCTAAAAATTCTTGTGTATAAAGATTTTAATCTGGGATCACACTCCATGTGGGACACCATGTACATTATTATTATTTCCATAGAGAATAAAAGTATCTCATGCCATGTGACATCTATCACAAACCATGTGACCCTTACATAGAGTCCCATCATGTACTTAAGGAGGTACACAATCATAGACATTGGTAAGATAGATTTACATAATAAGATCAGTGTACTTGGACATGGATAGAAGTACATGGTCTCAGACGCACCTATAATATGAAACAGACATGGATACACAAATAAGCATGGGTAATGATACATGGGTAGAACTCGATGTTGAAGAAACATGTCATTTACTCCAGTTCACACTTTCTCCCCTTAAAATATAGCATGGATCTCTTTCCATATTTATCATGCACAAGTATTTTTGGGGTATGTTCCCTTGATCCTTACCCTAATTTGTGTTATGGAATGGTGTCCATTACATAATATGGTGATCCCCTATGAGGAATTTCTAGTTTGCATAGTGTTTTGAAATCCCTTTTTGAGGACCAAAGTGATATCATCTATCATCATCATTTCTCCTGGTGGGGTTCCTATTATCATCATGAGCTACCCTACGCAGGTGTCAACCCCCTACATAGCGGGTTATTTTAGATTGGGATTTTGGTATACCCCATAGACTTGGGTGTAATACATTTTTATGTATCAATATCTTCTGATTTCTATCATGTACTTCATACAACGTTACCCCAAAAGCATGACCTCTTAGATAGACATCACCAGTTCTATCAGACTCATGGATTTTATTCTCCCATATAAGTTCATTGTAGAACCTTTATGTAGGAATCCTAGGCTAAATTTATGATTCTGACATTACTTTGAGACTATGTGTCTATGTTGAGTATATCTAGATATTATTTTTATATATGACATCGACCTATACCTATGATGAGATAAATTTTATTCCTTTTGATATATTATTGGTAATTTTAGGTTGTCCCATAGGTTATTGTTAGACTCACCCCTTTATGGTCTTTTCTTGCATGTGTCATTTCTTATATAGATGATTGACCTTTTGAGGAAATACCTAGAGGGGCCACGACTAGTTGGAGATTAGTGAGTCTTCCAAGCCTAGGTGTGTTCATGTGGTCACCTTTATAGAATTCCTCATCCACATTAGAAGCTGTAACGACCCGAAATTTTAAATAAATCTTGTTTCCTAATTTTATGTGTTATTTTATTTTATTTTTATACTCAACAAAAATATTTCATTTGATAACTTGAGTATAATTAAAATGAGACTGTTGGGTTTTGATTATTATTTGACAATTGGTCATTATGACCACTGGAAACTAAACGTTTTGACTATTGTCTCTAAATACAAGGAATCTTGGTAAATTAATATAGAAAGAAGATTCGATGGCCTCACCCAGTAGTCTTGGACCGATCGAAGCCCATCTAATAGAACTTGGGAAGGAGGTAGCACCACTGGGCTTTTCTCTGGACCAAACCCAAGATGAACTTCATCGTGCGAAGCTAGAACGGGATCGCCTTCGCAAGAAGTTCAAACTGATAGAAATTACTACTCGTGCGATGTTGGCCGAGCCTCCCTCGGATTCTCTCACCTTAGCACACCTTACACTTAGGTCCTATGCTGGTGTGATAAGGGGATATGTAAGGAGACCGTAACTGCCTTGTGTAATCCTTTGTTTTAAATAAAAATTGGGATTTCTTCTTATGATTATGTTTATGAATTTTCAAATGAGCGGATAAATATAATATGCATATTTTTGATGAATTTTAGAAAAATGATATTTTAAAAATGGTTGTGTAAACCTTAAATAATTAAAAATGTGTAATAATTTTCGAAAAATGGTGTTCTACAATTATGTTCAGTACGAAATTTAAAGAGTAATAAGATCAACTTAATTTTTGATGAACAGTAAATTATGAATAGTGATTGTATGATTAGGATTAGCAATGTGTCCAAATGGATTAGTAATCTCACTTAAAGAATGTATTAATATAATCTAGGCACCTTGATTAAGTAATGTGATTCAATAAAATGGTTAAATAACGGTTTCATAAATTATTATTCATGTATTAGTTTTTTCGAGTGAATAGTGTTTTTTAATTAAAAATTAAATTAAAAATATTTATAAAAATATTTTTATAAAATGGATTTCATTTTTGAACTCAAAGAACCGATATTATGTTATGGTAATTTTTGGGGTTTTTTCTGAAAAAATGAATTTTTGGTGAATAGTGTATTTATTTAAAAATAAATTTAAAAATATTTAGAAAATTATTTTTATAAAATGGAGTTCATTTTTGAAATCAGAGCATTGATATTTGGTTAGTGTGGAATTTTGGGATTTTTCTGAGAAAGTTGAATTTTCAGTGAATAGTAAAAAATGCAGTTTTAGGGTTTCGGTATGTTTAATGACATCATAGTTGTGTCATGATGATGTCATGAGATATTTTAAGGGTTGTCCGGACAAGGGTGATGAATTATTGTTTTGTGGGCCCCATGTGGCCTAACTCCATGGTAAATGCCAGGGGAGAGCACATGGGTTTGAGAAAAGCACATGTGAGGTGTCCCTTGGCCATTAATGCCTTGTCCCCTCACTTTCCCTATAAATACCAAGCCCTCATCTCCTCCATTAGACTCCCCACTATTACCCAACGAATTTATGGTCACATTACCTCCCAAGGAGTCCTCCCAAGGTGCCCCCAATCCCTCAAGATCCAAGCCTTTGAGTTTCAAGAGTCACGTTTTAAGGTAAGGGATCCGACCTCTCTCTTTCATTTCAAGTAATCTCTTTGATGTCATTCCTTTTATGCTCCATGTTCTTATGTTGAAGGATGTTCTTTTATACTCCTCTTACTTCCCTTTTCATGTTAATATAATGAGAGATCCCCTCTTACTCTCATTATTTCATTTTGTGATGTTTTAAGTGGCGTCGTTAGGCTGCCGAAATTTTTGTAACGGATTCTTTCTCCCTTCTCATTTTTCAAGATCTATTTTCATGTAAAGTATTTCAAGTTCCTTTTTATTATGTTGGGGTATTATCTATAAATTTATCATAATTATCTTTTATGATCATATGATGAGAGAACCCATTTGATCTCTTCAATTCAGTATTTTGAAGTTTTAAGTGGCGCCGTTAGGCTGCCGAATTTTTAAGTGGTTCTTCACCCTTCTCGTTTTGAAGTTCAACTTTCATGTCAATTATTTCAAGTTCCTTTTTTATGTTGGGGTATGATATATATATCTACCATACTGGACTGTTATGTTCATATGATGAGATACCCCATTTGATCTCTTCAATTCAGTATTTTGAAGTTTTAAGTGGCGTCGTTAGGCTGCCGAATTTTTAAGTGGTTCTTCACCCTTCTCGTTTTGAAGTTCTACTTTCATGTCAATTCTTTCAAGTTCCTTTTTTTATGTTGGGGTATGATCTCTATATCTATCATACTGGACTCTTATGTTCATATAATGAGAGACCCCATTTGATCTCTTCAATTCAGTATTTTTATGTTTTAAGTGGCGTCGTTAGGCTGCCGAATTTTTAAGTGGTTATTCACCCTTCTCGTTTTGAAGATCTACTTTCATGTCAATTCTTTTAAGTTCATTCTTGTTATTTTGGGGCATTATCTCTATATCTATCATACTGAACTCTTATGTTCACACGATGAGAGACCCTATTTGATATTTTCAAATCATTTTTGTTGACGTTTAAGTAACGCCGTTAGGCTGCCGAACATTCATAAGAGAAATCTAATTTTTGTCTTCCGTCCATGTTTTTCATTTCAAATGGTATGTCCTTGAAATTTCATTACCATGATCATTTATCCTTCTTATTCTGTCCATATACTATTTTATGGGTCATTTATGAATGTTTTACCCATTTTACATCTCTTTTTAATGTCTTCTAAAACCTCGTAACATAGCCGTTATGCTGCAGAATTTCCGTCTCAAAATGTATCTCTTTTTTTCTAAAGATCATTTATATTATTAAGTGAATACTCAAAGCTCTTTCTTCTAAAGGGGTATTCACATATATACCAAAATGTTCTATTTTAAATTCTGGGATTTACATACATGAGACCCACCTTCCTTTTATGTGGGTTTTAAAGTGATGTAAAGATCATGTCTTTAAAGCAGTTTTTAAAATGTTATGATTATGAAATGAAACCCATTTCTTTTATTCTATATGGGTTATTTATGAAATTTTTGATGATGATATATGTGTATCACATGATAATAAAGGAAAATTTATGGGTGCGCGCTGATAGCGCTCCAATGCATTAGGTAATGATGTAACCACTAGAGATTACAATTTTCACGATACCTTGGTGAATAACCTTGGTAATTTTCAAATGACACCTTGGGGATGGAACTTGGTGATATGTTCATGATTTTCTATGTTAAATTATGTATCCACATCTTCAAGTTATGAAAATTTTATTTTTATTATGATATGCCACATGATTTTTTTTATCATGCCTTAAAGTTCTTGTTCATGACATAGTTGATGTATCTCAAGTTCACATGTTTAATGTTTCCCTTGTTTCCCTTACTGGGCCTTCTGCTCACCCTTTCTTTTGATGTATGCTCCCAGGTTATGTGATGCAGTAATTAACCTAGGATGAACATGAGGAGAAGCCTTTCATGTGTTTTATAAGAATGTTTTATGTTTTCATGTTTTAAGTTCCTGGTTTCCAAGACACTAAACCTTAAAGATCCTCAGTTTTGTATAATGTAATGAAAGTTTATGTGATAAAAAGGTGGGATGCTATAGTTTGTATCAAAGGATGGTTTAGTTATTTGTGGAAATTAGGATATGAAAAATCTAGGAATAACCCTATAGAAAAGTTTAAATATAGGAAATCTTCCTGGTATTTTGGTGAGTATTGAGTAAGGGGTTTCCAAGGAAATACATCCCTGTCTGGATACGAGCAGGTAGAGGTGGCTCTGGCACAGATGTACATTGGGGTAAAACCCAAAAACACCGCTTTGAGCTAGACTCGAACGGGAACTGGTACACGACAACGGGCCTTGCTGCACTCTTGGTTACGACACTCCCGGGGGATATGCTTTGGTAAATTCATAAGCTTAGTATGAACCATTATTAAAGGAACAAGGATAAAACAAAATAAGGATTCACATAAGAATATATGATCATGGATAACCTAGATTGGATCCTAGGGGATCACAAGTTAGGATATACTTTTATTTTAATGTTTATCCTTTTATGCTTAAAGATTCCTTTTCATGATTATTAGCTAAGTAAATAAGCCCCTAATTATAGTTTCTTTTCTTAGTTAATGGCGGGAACTAGATGAACATGTCCCAAAAACCAATGTGATAGGAAATGCGATGATTGTCGTATTAATATGACAGAGGTGATTAGGGGATTAAAAGATGATTATTATTTTTGAATACGTTCACTATTTTAGGGACCCTATATGATCGAGGTAAATAGATTACTATGGTATTTTCATTGAGGAGTAAGGTTGACTTATATTTTGAAGAATCGATAAATTTATGGTGGACTTATAGTAATTTAGGCTACTTATGGGAATTATTAACCTATCTTGGGTAAAATATGTTTAGTTTAGATGTTAGTAGTGGTTGATGTTGTTTGGAGATGAACAATGAAGTTTATTTTGGAAGACTATGTTATCAAATCCTTCTTGTATTTGGGTTTCAATCTTAGTTTGTTTTATTTTGAGGAATTTTAAGGACCGTTATTTATGGGATGGTCTATGATGAACTTTGGGTAGTACCATGGAACTGTGAAGATTTAAAAGTAGTTTCCATTCCTATGGGATTCTTCCTTTTTGAAGAGTTCTTTAACCTTACCCTTTCTGTTTTTGAAAATTTTTAAAGATAGAAGAAATAGATAGTTAACCTTTTGGGGATTATGTGATTCTCTAGAAGATGATTCTTGTGATTTGATGTGACCAAGTAGTTTTGAGTGCTCATCGTTTGGGAGAAAAGATTAGTTTTGGTAGAAACTTATTAAAAGGTGAAACTCTACATGAAGGTAGATATATTTCCTTATGTTCTTGTTCTATGTTGTAAATGAATTCCTCAAAATTATGAAAAGGAACGTAAAACAAAAACGTTGTTGGTTTACGTTTCCTACTAGGTAATCAAATATCGTTTACACACATCACAAGTTTGGGATTTTCTTATGGTTAACTTTCTCCTAATCATGTTCTCTGTCACTCTCCCTCAGAACATGACCCTTTGTTTTCTCCTCCATGTCCATATTTTCCTACATGGAATCCTAGTGTGGGCTAACTCGGGTGACCTTCGTACTTCCCTTTCATTCTTTTAAAGTAATAGTTTTACTGACTCATTTTCTTATGTGGGACTTTCAATGAAATTTCAAAACCTAATTTAAAAAAAAACATTGCGAGGACGCAATTTCTTAAGGGGGGAAGATTGTAACGACCCGAAATTTTAAATAAATCTTGTTTCCTAATTTTATGTGTTATTTTATTTTATTTTTATACTCAACAAAAATGTTTCATTTGATAACATGAGTATAATTAAAATGATACTGTTGGGTTTTGATTATTATTTGACAATTGGTCAATATGACCACTGGAAGCTAAATGTTTTGACTATTGTCTCTAAATACAAGCAATCTTGGTTAATTAATATAGAAAGAAGATTCTATGGCCTCACCCAGTAGTCTTGGACTGATCGAAGCCCATCTAACAGAACTTGGGAAGGAGGTAGCACCACTGGGCTTTGATCTGGACCAAACCCAAGCTGAACTTCATCGTGTGAAGCTAGAACGGGATCGCCTTCGTGAGAAGTTCAAACTGATAGAAATTACTACTCGTGCGATGTTGGCCGAGCCTCCCTCGGATTCTCTCACCTTAGCACACCTTACACTTAGGTCCTATGCTGGTGTGATAAGGGGCTATGTAAGGAGACCGTAATTGCCTTGTGTAATCCTTTGTTTTAAATAAAAATTGGGATTTCTTCTTATGATGAAGTTTATGAATTTTCAAATGACCGGATAAATATAATATGCATATTTTTGATGAATTTTAGAAAAATGATATTTTAAAAATGGTTGTGTAAACCGTAAATAATTAAAAATGTGTAATGATTTTCGAAAAATGATCTTCTACAATTATGTTCAGTACGAAATTTAGAGACTAATAAGATCAACTTAATTTTTGTTGAATAGTAAATTATGAATAGTGATTTTATGATTAGGATTAGTAATGTGTCCAAATGGATTAGTAATCTCACTTAAAGAAAGTATTAATATAATCTAGGCACCTTGATTAAGTAATGTGATTCAATAAAATGGTTAAATAACGGTTTCATAAATTATTATTCAAGTATTAGTTTTTTCGGGTGAATAGTGTTTTTTAATTAAAAATTAAATTAAAAATATTTAGAAAATTATTTTTATAAAATGGATTTCATTTTTGAACTGAGAGCACCGATATTATGTTATGGTAATTTTTGGGGTTTTTTCTGAAAAAATGAATTTTCGGTGAATAGTGTATTTATTTAAAAATAAATTTAAAAATATTTAGAAAATTATTTTTATAAAATGGAGTTCATTTTTGAAATCAGAGCATTGATATTTGGTTAGTGTGAAATTTTGGGATTTTTCTGAGAAAGTTGAATTTTCAGTGAATAGTAAAAATGCAGTTTTAGGGTTTCGGTATGTTTAATGACATCATAGCTGTGTCATGATGATGTAATGAGATATTTTAAGGGTTGGCCGGCCAAGGGTGATGAATTATTGTTTTTTGGGCCCCATGTGGCCTAACTCCATGGTAAATGCCAAGGGAGAGCACATGGGTTTGAGAAAAGCACATGTGAGGTGTCCATTGGCCATTAATGCCTTGTCCCCTCACTTTACCTATAAATACCAAGCCCTCATCTCATCCATTCGACTCCCAACTCTTCCCCAACTAATTTATGGTTTCATTACCTCCCAAGGAGTCCTTCCAAGGTGCCCTCAAGCCCTCAAGGTCCAAACCTTTGAGTTTCAAGAGTCACGTTTTAAGGTAAGGGATCCGACCTCTCTCTTTCATTTCAAGTAATCTCTTTGATGTCATTCCTTTTATGCTACATGTTCATATGTTGAAGGATGTTCTTTTATACTCCTCTTACTTCCCTTTTCATGTTAATATAATGAGATATCCCCTCTTACTCTCATTATTTCATTTTGTGATGTTTTAAGTGGCGTCGTTAGGCTGCTGAAATTTTTGTAACGGATTCTTTCTCCCTTCTCATTTTTCAAGATCTATTTTCATGTAAAGTATTTCAAGTTCCTTTTTATTATGTTGGGGTATGATCTCTAAATTTATCATACTGATATGTTATGATCATATTATGAGAGACCCCATTTGATCTCTTCAATTCTGTATTTTGATGTTTTAAGTGGCGCCGTTAGGCTGCCGAATTTTTAAGTGGTTCTTCACCCTTCTCATTTTGAAGTTCTACTTTCATGTCAATTCATTCAAGTTACTTTTATTTATGTTGGGTTATGATCTCTATATCTATAATAATGGACTCTTATGTTAATATGATGAGAGACCCCATTTGATCTCTTCAATTCAGTATTTTGAAGTTTTAGGTGGTGCCGTTAGGCTGCCGAATTTTTAAGTGGTTCTTCAACCTTATCGTTTTGAAGTTCTACTTTCATGTCAATTCTTTCAAGTTACTTTTTTTTATGTTGGGGTATGATCTCTATATCTATCATACTGGAATATTATGTTCATATTATGAGATACCCCATTTGATCTCTTCAATTCAGTATTTTGAAGTTTTAAGTGGCGTCGTTAGGCTGCCAAATTTTTAAGTGGTTCTTCACCCTTCTCGTTTTGAAGTTCTACATTCATGTCAATTCTTTTAAGTTCATTCTTGTTATGTTGGGGCATTATCTATATATCTATCATACTGAACTCTTATTTTCACACGATGAGAGACCCTATTTGATCTTTTCAAATCATTTTTGTTGAAGTTTAAGTAACGTCGTTAGGCTGCCGAACTTTCATAAGAGAAATCTAATTTTTGTCTTTCGTCCATGATTTTCATTTCAAATGGTATGTCCTTGAAATTTCATTAACATGATCATGTATCCTTCTTATTATGTCCATCTACTATTTTATGGGTCATTTATGAATGTTTGACCCATTTTACCTCTCTTTTTAATGTCTTCTAAAACCTCGTAACATAGCCGTTATGCTGCAGAATTTCCAACTCAAAATGTCTCTCTTTTTTTCTAAAGTTCATTTATATTATTAAGTGAATACTAAAATCTCTTTCTTATAAAGGGGTATTCACATATATACCAAAATTTTCTATTTTAAATTCTTGTATTTATATACATGATACCCACCTTCCTTTTCTGTGGGTTTTAAAGGGATGTAAAGATCATGTCTTTAAAGCAGTTTTTAAAACGTTATGATTATGAAATTAAACCCATTTATTTTATTCTATATGGGTTATTTATGAAATTTTTGATGATGATATATGTGGCCCACATGATAATAAAGGAAAATTTAAGGGTGCGCCCTGATAGCGCTCCAATGCATTGGGTAATGATGTAACCACTAGAGATTACAATTTTCACGATACCTTGGTGAATAACCTTGGTAATTTTCAAATGACACCTTGGGGATGGACCTTGGTGATATGTTCATTATTGTCTATGTTAAATGATGTAGCCACATCTTCAAGTTACGAAAATTTTATTTTTATTATGATATGCCACGTGATTTTTTTTATCATGCCTTAAAGTTCTTGTTCATGACATAGTTGATGTATCTCAAGTTCACATGTTAAATGTTTCCCTTGTTTCCCTTACTGGGCCTTCTTCTCACCCTTTCTTTCGATGTATGCTCCCAGGTTATGTGATGAAGTAATGAACCTAGGATGAACATGAGGAGAAGCCTTTCAAGTGTTTTAGAAGAATTTATTATGTTTTCATGTTTTATGTTCCTGGTTTCCAAGACACTAAACCTTAAAGATCCTCAGTTTTGTATAATGTAATGAAAGTTTATGTGATAAAAAGGAGGGATGCTATAGTTGGTATCAATGGATGATTTAGTTATTTGTGGAAATTAGGATATGAAAAATCTCGGAATAACCCTATATAAAAGTTTAAATATAGGAACTTTTCCTGGTATTTTGATGAGTATTGAGTAAGGGGTTTCCAAGAAAATACATCCCTGTCTGGATACGAGCAGGTAGAGGTGGCTCTGGCACAGATGTACATAGGGGTAAAACCCTAAAACACCGCTTTGAGATAGACTCGAACGGGAACTGCTACATAGCAACGGGCCTTGCTGCACTCTTGGTTACGACACTCCCAGGGGATATGCTTTGGTAAATTCATAAGCATAGTATGAACCATTATTAAAGGAACAAGGATAAAACAAAATAAGGATTCACATAAGAATATATGATCATGGATAACCTAGAGTGGAACCTAGGGGATCACAAGTTAGGATATACTTTTATTCTACATGTTTATCCTTTTATGCTTAAAGTTTTCTTTTCATGATTATTAGATAAGTAAATAAGCCCCTAATTATAGTTTCTTTTCTTAGTTAATGGCGAGAAATGGAAGAACATGTCCCAAAAACCAATGTGATAGGAAATGCGATGATTGTCGTATTAATATGACAGAGGTGATTAGGGGATTAAAAGATGATTATTATTTTGGAATACGTTCACTATTTTAGGGACCCTATATGATCGAGGTAAATAGATTACTATGGTATTTTCATTGAGGAGTAAGGTTGACTTATATTTTGAAGAATCGATAAATTTATGGTGGAATTATAGTAATTTAGGCTACTTATGGGAATGATTAACCTATCTTGGGTAAAATATGTTTAGTTTAGATGTTAGGAGTGGTTGATGTTGTTTGGAGATGAACAATGAAGTTTATTTTGGAATACTATGTTATCAAATCCTTCTTGTATTTGGGTTTCAATCTTAGTTTGTTTTATTTTGAGGAATTTTAAGGACCGTTATTTATGGGATGTTCTACGATGAACTTTGGGTAGTACCATGGAACTTTGAAGATTTAAAAGTAGTTTCCATTCCTATGGTATTCTTCCTTTTTGAAGAGTTCTTTAACCTTACCCATTCTATTTTTGATAATGTTTAATGATAGAAGAAATAGATAGTTAATCTTTTGGGGATTATGTGATTCTCTAGAAGATGATTCTTGTGTTTTGATGAGACCAAGTAGTTTTGAGTGCTCATCGTTTGGGAGAAAAGATTAGTTTTGGTAGAAACTTATTAAAAGGTGAAACTCTACATGAAGGTAGATATATTTCCTTATGTTCTTGTTCTATGTTGTAAATGAATTCCTCAAAATTATGAAAAGGAACGTAAAACAAAAACGTTGTTGGTTTACGTTTCCTACTAGGTAATCAAAGATCGTTTAAACAGATCATAAGTTTGGGATTTTCTTATGGTTAACTTTCTCCTAATCATGTTCTCTATCACTCTTCCTCAGAACATGACCCTTTGTTTTCTCCTCCATGTCCATATTTTCCTACATGGAATCCTAGTGTGGGCTAACTCGGGCGACCTTCGTACTTCCCTTTCTTTCTTTTAAAGTAATTGTTTTACTGACTCCTTTTCCGATGTGGGACTTTCAATGAAATTTCAAAACCTAATTTTTTTAAAAAAAATGGGAGGACGCAATTTCTTAAGGGGGAGAGATTTTAACGACCCAAAATTTTAAATAAATCTTGTTTCCTAATTTTATGTGTTATTTTATTTTATTTTTATACTCAACAAAAATGTTTCGTTTGATAACATGAGTATAATTAAAATGAGACTGTTGGGTTTTGATTGTTATTTGACCATTGGTCAATATGACCACTGGAAACAAAACGTTTTGACTATTGTCTCTAAATACAAGCAATCTTGGTTAATTAATATAGAAAGAAGATTCGATGGCCTCACCCAGTAGTCTTGGACCGATCGAAGCCCATCTAAAAGAACTTGGGAAGGAGGTAGCACCACTGGGCTTTGCTCTGGACCAAACCCAAGCTGAACTTCAACAAGTGAAGCTAGAACGGGATCGCCTTCGCGAGAAGTTCAAACTGATAGAAATTACTACTCGTGCGATGTTGGCCGAGCCTCCCTCGGATTCTCTCACCTTAGCACACCTTACACTTAGGTCCTATGCTGGTGTGATAAGGGGCTATGTAAGGAGACCGTAACTGCCTTGTGTAATCCTTTGTTTTAAATAAAAATTGGGATTTCTTCTTATGATGAAGTTTATGAATTTTCAAATGACCGGATAAATATAATATGCATATTTTTGATGAATTTTAGAAAAATGATAATTTAAAAATGGTTGTGTAAACCTTAAATAATTAAAAATGTGTAATGATTTTCGAAAAATGGTCTTCTACAATTATGTTCAGTATGAAATTTAGAGACTAATAAGATCAACTTAATTTTTGATGAATAGTAAATAATGAATAGTGATATTATGATTAGGATTAGTAATGTGTCCAAATGGATTAGTAATCTCACTTGAAGAAAGTATTAATATAATCTAGGCACCTTGATTAAGTAATGTGATTCAATAAAATGGTTAAATAACGGTTTCATAAATTATTATTCAAGTATTAGTTTTGTTGGGTGAATAGTATTTTTTAATTAAAAATTAAATTAAAATTATTTAGAAAATTATTTTTATAAAATGGATTTTATTTTTGAACTCAGAGCACCGATATTATGTTATGGTAATTTTTGGGGTTTTTTCTGAAAAAAGGAATTTTCGGTGAATAGTGTATTTATTTAAAAATAAATTTAAAAATATTTAGAAAATTATTTTTATAAAATGGAGTTCATTTTTGAAATCAGAGCATTGATATTTGGTTAGTGTGAAATTTTGGTATTTTTCTGAGAAAGTTGAATTTTTAGTGAATAGTAAAAATGCAGTTTTAGGGTTTCGGTATGTTTAATGACATCATAGCTGTGTCATGATGATGTCATGAGATATTTTAAGGGTTGGCCGGACAAGTGTGATGAATTATTGTTTTGTGGGCCCCATGTGGCCTAACTCCATGGTAAATGCCAAGGGAGAGCACATGGGTTTGAGAAAAGCACATGTGAGGTGTCCCTTGGCCATTAATGCCTTGTCCCCTCACTTTCCCTATAAATACCAAGCCCTCATCTCATCCATTCGACTCCCCACTCTTCCCCAACGAATTTCTGGTCTCATTACATCCCAAGGAGTCCTCCCAAGGTTCCCCCAAGCCCTCAAGTTCCAAACCTTTGAGTTTCAGGAGTCACGTTTTAAGGTAAGGGATCCGACCTCTCTCTTTCATTTCAAGTAATCTCTTTGATGTCATTCCTTTTATGCTACATGTTCTTATGTTGAAGGATGTTCTTTTACAATCCTCTTACCGCCCTTTTCATGTTAATATAATGAGAGATCCCCTCTTACTCTCATTATTTCATTTTGTGATGTTTTAAGTGGCGCCGTTAGGCTGCCGAAATTTTTGTAACGGATTCTTTCTCCCTTCTCATTTTTCAAAATCTATTTTCATGTAAAGTATTTCAAGTTCCTTTTTATTATGTTGGGGTATGATCTCTAAATTTATCATACTGATATTTTATGATCATATGATGAGAGACCCCATTTGATCTCTTCAATTCAGTATTTTGATGTTTTAAGTGGCGCCGTTAGGCTGCCGAATTTTTAAGTGGTTCTTCACCCTTCTCGTTTTGAAGTTCTACTTTCATGTCAATTCTTTCAAGTTCCTTTTTTTATGTTGGGGTATGATCTCTATATCTATCATACTGGACTCTTATTTTCATATGATGAGATAACCCATTTGATCTCTTCAATTCAGTATTTTAATGTTTTAAGTGGCGCCGTTAGGCTGCCGAATTTTTAAGTGGTTTTCACCCTTCTCGTTTTGAAGTTCTACTTTCATGTCAATTTTTTCAAGTTCCTTTTTTTTATGTTGGGGTATGATATCTATATCTATCATACTGGACTCTTAGGTTCATATGATGAGAGACCCCATTTTATCTCTTCAATTCAGTATTTTGAAGTTTTAAGTGGCGTCGTTCGGCTGCCGAATTTTTAAGTGGTTTCACCCTTCTCGTTTTGAAGTTCTACTTTCATGTCAATTAATTTAGGTTCGTTCTTGTTATGTTGGTTCATTATCTCTATATCTATCATACTGAACTCTTATTTTCACATGATGAGATACCCTATTTGATCTTTTCAAATCATTTTTGTTGAAGTTTAAGTAACGCCGTTAGGCTGCCGAACTTTCAAAAGAGAAATCTAATTTTTGTCTTCCGTCCATGTTTTTCGTTTCAAATGGTATGTCCTTGAAATTTCATTACCATGATCATGTATCCTTCTTATTCTGTCCATATACTATTTTATGGGTCATTTATGAATGTTTGACCTATTTTACCTCTCTTTTTAATGTCTTCTAATACCTCGTAACATAGTCGTTATGCTGCAGAATTTCCGTCTCAAAATGTCTCTCTTTTTTTCTAAAGTTAATTTATATTATTAAGTGAATACTCAAATCTCTTTCTTCTAAAGGGGTATTCACATATATACCAAAATGTTCTATTTTAAATTCTGGGATTTACATACATGAGACCCACCTTCCTTTTCTGTGGGTTTTAAAGTGATGTAAAGATCATGTCTTTAAAGCAGTTTTTAAAACGTTATGATTATGAAATGAAACCCATTTATTTTATGCTATATGGGTTATTTATGAAATTTTTTATGATGATATATGTGGCTCACATGATAATAAAGGAAAATTTAAGGGTGCGCCCTGATAGCGCTCCAATGCATTGGGTAATGATGTAACCACTAGAGATTACAATTTTCACGATACCTTGGTGAATAACCTTGGTAATTTTCAAATGAATCCTTGGGGATGGACCTTGGTGATATGTTCATGATTGTCTATGTTAAATGATGTATCCACATCTTCAAGTTATGAAAATGTTATTTTTATTATGATATGCCACATGATTTTTTTTATCATGCCTTAAAGTTCTTGTTCATGACATAGTTGATGTATCTCAAGTTCACATGTTAAATGTTTCCCTTGTTTCCCTTACTGGGCCTTCTTCTCACCCTTTCTTTTGATGTTTGCTCCCAGGTTATGTGATGCAGTAATGAACCTAGGATGAACATGAGGAGAAGCCTTTCAAGTGTTTTAGAAGAATGTTTTATGTTTTCATGTTTTAAGTTCCTGGTTTCCAAGACACTAATCCTTAAAGATCCTCAGTTTTGTATAATGTAATGAAAGTTTATATGATAAAAAGGCGGGATGCTATAGTTGGTATCAAAGGATGGTTTAGTTATTTGTGGAAATTAGGATATGAAAAATCTAGGAAGAACCCTATAGAAAATTTTAAATATAGGAAATCTTCCTGGTATTTTGGTGAGTATTGAGTAAGGGGTTTCCAAGCAAATACATCCCTGTCTGGATATGAGCAGGTAGAGGTGGCTCTGGAACAAATGTACATAGGGGTAAAACCCGAAAACACCGCTTTGATCTAGACTCGAACGGGAACTGGTACACGACAACGGGCCTTGCTGCACTCTTGGTTACGACACTCCCGGGGGATATGCTTTGGTAAATTCATAAGCTTATTATGAACCATTATTAAAGGAACAAGGATAAAACAAAATAAGGATTCACATAAGAATATATGATCATGGATAACCTAGATTGGAACGTAGGGGATCACAAGTTAGGATATACTTTTATTCTACATGTTTATCCTTTTATGCTTAAAGTTTCCTTTTCATGATTATTAGCTAAGTAAATAAGCCCCTAATTATAGTTTCTTTTCTTAGTTAATGGCAGGAAATGGAAGAACATGTCCCAAAACCCAATGTGATAGGAAATGCGACGATTGGCGTATTAATATGACAGAGGTGATTAGGGGATTAAAAGATGATTATTATTTTGGAATACGTTCACTATTTTAGGGACCCTATATGATCGAGGTAAATAGATTACTATGGTATTTTCATTGAGGACTAAGGTTGACTTATATTTTGAAGAATCGATAAATTTATGGTGGAATTATAGTAATTTAGGCTACTTATGGGAATGATTAACCTATCTTGGGTAAAATATGTTTAGTTTAGATGTTAGGAGTGGTTGATTTTGTTTGGAGATGAACAATGGAGTTTATTTTGGAAGACTATGTTATCAAATCCTTCTTGTATTTGGGTTTCAATCTTAGTTTGTTTTATTCTGAGGAATTTTATGGACCGTTATTTATGGGATGGTCTATGATGAACTTTGGGTAGTACCATGGAACTTTGAAGATTTAAAAGTAGTTTCCATTCTTATGGGATTGTTCCTTTTTGAAGATTTGTTTACCCTTACCCTTTCTGTTTTTGATAATGTTTAAAGATAGAAGAAATAGATACTTAATCTTTTGGGGATTATGTGATTCTCTAAAAGATTATTCTTGTGTTTTTATGAGGCCAAGTAGTTTTGAGTGCTCATCGTTTGGGAGAAAAGATTAGTTTTGGTAGAAACTTATTAAAAGGTGAAACTATACATGAAGGTAGATATATTTCCTTATGTTCTTGTTCTATGTTGTAAATGAATTCCTCAAAATTATGAAAAGGAACGTAAAACAAAAACGTTGTTGGTTTACGTTTCCTACTAGGTAATCAAAGATCGTTTACACACATCATAAGTTTGGGATTTTTTTATGGTTAACTTTCTCCTAATCATGTTCTCTGTCACTCTCCCTCAGAACATGACCCTTTGTTTTCTCCTTCATGTCCATATTTTCCTACATGGAATCCTAGTGTGGGCTAACTCAGGTGACCTTCGTACTTCCCTTTCTTTCTTTTAAAGTAATAGTTTTACGGACTCCTTTTCTGATGTGGGACTTTCAATGAAATTTCAAAACCTAATTTTTTTAAAAAAATTGCGAGGACGCAATTTCTTAACGGGGGAAGATTGTAACGACCCAAAATTTTAAATAAATCTTGTTTCCTAATTTTATGTGTTATTTTATTTTATTTTTATACTCAACAAAAATGTTTCATTTGATAACATGAGTATAATTAAAATGAGACTGTTGGGTTTTGATTTTTATTTGACCACTGGTCAATATGACCACTGGAAACTAAACGTTTTGACTATTGTCTCTAAATACAAGAAATATTGGTTAATTAATATAGAAAGAAGATTCGATGGCCTCACCCAGTAGTCTTGGACCGATCAAAGCCCATCTAACAGAACTTGGGAAGGAGGTAGCACCACTGGGCTTTGCTCTGGACCAAACCCAAGCTGAACTTCATCGTGTGAAGCTAGAACGGGATCGCCTTCGCGAGAAGTTCAAACTGATAGAAATTACTACTCGTGCGATGTTGGCCGAGCCTCCCTCGGATTCTCTCACCTTAGCACACCTTACACTTAGGTCCTATGCTGGTGTGATAAGGGGCTATGTAAGGAGACCGTAACTGCCTTGTGTAATCCTTTATTTTAAATAAAAATTGGGATTTCTTCTTATGATGAAGTTTATGAATTTTCAAATGACCGGATAAATATAATATGCATATTTTTGATGAATTTTAGAAAAATGATATTTTAAAAATGGTTGTGTAAACCTTAAATAATTAAAAATGTGTAATGATTTTCGAAAAATGGTCTTCTACAATTATGTTCAGTACGAAATTTAGAGACTAATAAGATCAACTTAATTTTTGATGAATAGTAAATTATGAATAGTGATTTTATGATTAGGATTAGTAATGTGTCCAAATGGATTAGTAATCTCACTTAAAGAAAGTATTAATATAATCTAGGCACCTAGATTAAGTAATGTGATTAAATAAAATGGTTAAATAACGGTTTCATAAATTATTATTCAAGTATTAGTTTTTTCGGGTGAATAGTTTTTTTAATTAAAAATTAAATTAAAAATATTTAGAAAATTATTTTTATAAAATGGATTTCATTTTTGAACTCAGAGCACCGATGTTATGTTATGGTAATTTTTGGGGTTTTTTCTGAAAAAATGAATTTTCGGTGAATAGTGTATTTATTTAAAAATAAATTTAAAAATATTTAGAAATTTTTTTTTATAAAATGGAGTTCATTTTTGAAATCAGAGCATTGATATTTGGTTAGTGTAAAATTTTGGGATTTTTCTGAGAAAGTTGAATTTTCAGTGAATAGTAAAAATGCAGTTTTAGAGTTTCGGTATGTTTAATGACATCATAGCTGTGTCATGATGATTTCATCAGATATTTTAAGGGTTGGCCGGCCAAAGGTGATGAATTATTGTTTTGGGGGGCCCATGTGGCCTAACTCCATGGTAAATGCCAAGGGAGAGCACATGGGTTTGAGAAAAGCACATGTGAGGTGTCCCTTGGCCATTAATGCCTTGTCCCCTCACTTTCCCTATAAATACCAAGACATCATCTCATCCATTCGACTCCCCACTCTTACCCAACGAATTTTTGGTCTCATTACCTCCCAAGGAGTCCTCCCAAGGTTTCCCCAAGCCCTCGAGGTCCAAACCTTTGAGTTTCAAGAGTCACGTTTTAAGGTAAGGGATCCGACCTCTCTCTTTAATTTCAAGTAATCTCTTTGATGTCATTCCTTTTATGCTCTATGTTCTTATGTTTAATGATGTTATTTTATACTCCTCTTACTTCCCTTTTCATGTTAATATAATGAGAGATCCCCTCTTACTCTCATTATTTCATTTTGTGGTGTTTTAAGTGGCGCCGTTAGGCTGCCGAAATTTTTGTAACGGATTCTTTCTCCCTTCTCATTTTTCAAGATCTATTTTCATGTAAATTATTTCAAGTTCCTTTTTATTATGCTGGGTTATGATCTCTAAATTTATCATACTGATCTTTTATGATCATATGATGAGAGACCCCATTTGATCTCTTCAATTCAGTATTTTGAAGTTTTAAGTGGCACCGTTAGGCTGCCGAATTTTTAAGTGGTTCTTCACCCTTCTTGTTTTGAAGTTCTACTTTCATGTCAATTCTTTCAAGTTCCTTTTTTTATGTTGGGGTATGATCTCTATATCTATCATACTTGACTCTTATGTTCATATGATGAGAGACCCCATTTGATCTCTTCAATTCAGTACTTTGATGTTTTAAGTGGCGTCGTTAGGCTGCCGAATTTTTAAGTGGTTCTTCACCCTTATTGTTTTGAAGTTCTACTTTCATGTCAATTCTTTCAAGTTCCTTTTTTATGTTGGGGTATGATATCTATATCTATCATACTGAACTCTTATGTTAATATGATGAGATAACCCATTTGATCTCTTCAATTCAGTATTTTGAAGTTTTAAGTGGCGCCGTTAGGCTGCCGAATTTTTAAGTGGTTCTTCACCCTTCTCGTTTTGAAGTTCTTCTTTCATGTCAATTATTTTAAGTTCATTTATGTTATGTTGGGGAATTATCTCTATATCTATCATACTTAACTCTTATGTTCACATGATGAGAGACCCTATTTGATCTTTTCAAATCATTTTTGTTGATGTTTAAGTAACGCCGTTAGTCTGCCGAACTTTCATAAGAGAAATCTAATTTTTGTCTTCCGTCCATGTTTTTCATTAAAAATGGTATGTACTTGATATTTCATTACCATGATCATGTATCCCTCTTATTCTGTCCATCTACTATTTTATGGGTCATTTATGAATGTTTGACCCATTTTACCTCTCTTTTTAATGTCTTCTAAAACCTCGTAACATAGTCGTTATGCTGCAGAATTTCCGTCTCAAAATGTCTCTCTTTTTTTCTAAAGTTCATTTATATTATTCAGTGAATACTCAAAGCTCATTCATCTAAAGGGGTATTCACATATATACCAAAATGTTCTATTTTAAATTCTGGGATTTACATACATGAGACCCACCTTCCTTTTCTGTGGGTTTTAAAGTGATGTAAAGATCATGTCTTTAAAGCAGTTTTTAAAACGTTATGATTATGAAATGAAACCCATTTATTTTATGCTATATGGGTTATTTATGAAATTTTTGATGATTATATATGTGGCTCACATGATAATAAAGGAAAATTTAAGGGTGCTCCCTGATAGCGCTCCAATGCATTGGGTAATGATGTAACTACTAGAGATTACAATTTTCACGATACCTTGGTGAATAACCTTGGTAATTTTCAAATGACACCTTGGGGATGGACCTTGGTGATATGTTCATGATTGTCTATGTTAAATGATGTATCCACATCTTCAAGTTATGAAAATGTTATTTTTATTATGATATGCCACATGATTTTTTTTATCATGCCTTAAAGTTCTTGTTCATGACATAGTTGATGTATCTCAAGTTCACATGTTAAATGTTTCCCTTGTTTCCCTTACTGGGCCTTCTGCTCACCCTTTCATTTGATGTATGCTCCCAGGTTATGTGATGCAGTAATGAACCTAGTATGAACATGATGAGAAGCCTTTCAAGTGTTTTAGAAGAATGTTCTATGTTTTCATGTTTTATGTTCCTGGTTTCCAAGACACTAAACCTTAAAGATCCTCAGTTTTGTATAATGTAATGAAAGTTTATGTGATAAAAATGCGGGATGCTATACAAGCTGGACAAGATTTTAGTTTCTTTGTTGTGGTCTTGTATTTATGTCTTTTTATTTCTACAATATTTTTTCATACATTGATGTTGTTATTTTAGATATATGCACGAATTGTTTTTAGTTTTTTCCATTTCATTATTGTATGGGCTTGGTGATGTGTATGTGTGTGTTTTTGTAATGTATATTGGGCTAAGTCCTACCATGTGTGTGACATTCCTATTCAGAACTACTCTATATCCCCTTCCCTACAGGAGGAGGGCTTGGGGTATTCAAAAAGAGACCACATTAGGATGGGTTTTGTCATAGTGCTAAAAGATATAGGTTTTACCTTAGGACTGAAGTTTGGGGGATTTGTTTGGGGGAATAGTGTTTGGTTTTCTTGAGATTATCTTTAGGCCTAGGGACTACAATGTTGTTGTTGTGACCCATGTATCTATATAAATGGATGTTGATAATTGACCTTTTGACATGGTAAATATAGGCACTCATTATAAGGGAAATATTGGAAATTGAATCATATAATAATGGGTTGTATTTTCCATGTCCTTCTTGAGTTATCTCTCCAGATATACTAATTGAAAATGGTTAATTTTTCCTTTTTTAGGATTCCTCCATGAAAATATCTATATCATATTCAACATTAGGATTTCAAGGATAATACCCTGAGTGATTAATCTTCAATAAGGGGACCAATTTATAAGGTGTTACATCCAGGTGGTGTACCAGTCATACCACCACCTATGAATCTAAAGATGACACCAACTATACATGGAAATGAGGTGTTTTGGTTGGGAACACTTCATAAATTTTAGTGATTGGGACCCCTTAGGTTCTGATGTGAGTCCAAACCACAAGTGAGTGATTACTATCTTGTGAGGTAGTGGCGTGAGTCTTTTTATTTTTAGGACACCAAAAAATTAGATGGTTGTCCTTTCAGCGAGACTTCTCTATGGATATGTTGGATGATATTGGAGCTTAGTGACCTAGTCAAATGATGAGGTGAATCTAGAATGGTTAGAGTTTAAGTTCCTTTTAGTAGAACAATTTTCCCTATATACATTTAAGTTTATACACTTCCAATAGATACTACAACATCATTAGTGATGCAAAACTATTGTTGAGTGTTCATCAAGGTTCATCAACCTCTCTAGGTAGTTAGTGGATATAGTATGTGATCATTTATTACATTCTCAGGCCTTAAAGAAGTTCTATATAGATACATCTATTCTAGTTAGATACCTCTATGCATTCTGACCCATATTGGGGTTAAAGAGGGTTCTATAGCGGTAAAGATTTTTCTAGATGATAAGACACAAATAATTAGTTCTAGTAGTAGGCACCAGATAGATGAGTCTTTAGTTGTAGGTTTCTCGAAAAAAAAATTGGGACATTGATGTGCTTGATATTTCAGGAGGTGATCCCGGGATAGAGCTTATACAATTTAAGTCTTGTTGGATGTGTCTAGTCATGCAAGATATAGGTGGTGGCAATTTTTTTTTGAAGGTTTCATATCACATGGGATTGTATGACCCTATGTATGGATGATAGAGAGGTAGTGTTAAGATAATGTAGGTATACAGTGTGATGGATGTGGTGAAGTTAGGAGAGTATCTATAGGTGGGTTATGCTATAATTGGTTCCCATAAAACATTATTGTATTCACGTAACATATACACTTAACATGAAAATTTTTATAGAACATTTTTATAAAAATGGTCAGAAAATTATTTTATTTTTTCCCAAAATGTACACATACTCTCACACACAAAATTACATGTGTTTGTTTGTGTGTTTTTTATGAATGAAATATGTATCCCTTGAACTCTATAAATATTAATAGGAAATTTATGTAAAAGTGTTAACAGAACATTTTTTAGAAAATATTATATATCATTTATATAAAAATATTTAAAATACATTTTATAAAATAGTTATATATTATTTTCATCCCAAAACATTTGATTAAATTTTTCACAGAAAATTCATACGTGAAAAAATATGTGTATATATATAAGTACATAAAAATACATTCACATGTGTTTGTGAGAGAGAAATGAATATAAGTTTATTCCAATAAAATATAATATATATATATGTTTATAAAATATTTTTATACAATTTTTTATCAAATTTTTTAATAAAATTATTCACATAAATTTTTATTCATATTCCCTGAGAATATTTTAGATAAATTACAACATACTATTTCATGTTGATGGAGTATTTTATGGAAAAAGATGACATGGATTCATAAAAATAATATTTTCATACACATTATATAATAAACTAATAATTTTTTAATAATTATATAAAATATTTCATTTAGGAAAAATTTTGAATCATTATTAAAAAAATAATATTTTTATGAAAGATGATAATATATTTGAATTGAACATGACATATTTATAAAAAACATTTTATACATTCACATAATTTATTGCTACAAAATATTAAATATTCTAAAGGGAAAAAATATGTAATTTTTCTATAGAATAAAAACAAATTAGATATTAATATAATATTATATGTCAATAATTTTCTTATAATAGTACATATAGCCGCATAGAATTTTAGTTTCTAGCCTTTTTTGGTGTTTCAGTAGTTGATGGGGGTGGAGAAAGTTGTAGAGTGCAGTTTGATGTAAATGATTATCTAGAGTAAAAAAATCATTCCTAAATAGTCCTTAATACACAATAATTTATTTATTCAATGTATTAATTTTTATAATTGATGGAGTTGAATAAATGTTTCCATACTGGTCATTTTTTAAGGGTATTAAATATTGGTTTTCATCATTATTCCATTTTTTCAGTCAAAATATTTTTTCATGCACACTTATAAGAAATCCATGGTATGGTCATCCCATAGATAACACAATTCAAGGTTAAGTCCTAATGAATATTCATGTGAGGAGATGATAAAAATGGGATATCCATGTACTGAATTATTTCACACTCACTAAGGGAGGAATATTCCTCAAAAACATTTCCAATTCTAGTGATGTTGTGAGGAGAACTTCCCACTCATATTAGAAAACATATTTAATCCATCTTCAATGAAAAGGATATCAAAATTATAAAACCCACTGTTAGTGTCTTCTCTTAAATATTAATCCTTATATAATACCTTCTACAAATATACGCACTAGACAAGGGCATGGTTCATTTTTTCATGATTTTATTTTTATACTTGATGATCTCAAAAAAAACACATAGATCAAAATTTATTATCTTTATGTTGGATTAATTTATTCATAAATTTAATGGTGACCCAAGTAGAAATTATGCATACCAAATAATAATTAAGATGAGGTGTCTTTATTTTTTATGGTAACATAAATTCCATTACTGAGTATCCTGGATAAAATTATTGGAGTTGTGGCATAAAACATTTATGATTGTGTGATTTTTTCTTTGTTCAACCTTTTTTGTGGTGTTGTGCTAGAATTCATTTATGGTCATATGAAAACCCTGTGGCCTGACATCATCTGAGACATCATGGTAGACCACCTTTGCGGTTATGTTCTTTCTATGTGATAATGGCTTCGTAGATACTAGTATATCGGTTATCATGTTTTATTGTAAATAATACCATGAGACACATTTCAATGGATGAGTAATTTTTCACAAAACAATGTATGATAAACATCGTATCATTTGAGAACACTTTATTTGCACAATATTTATGAAATTTTTTCTTTATTTTGCTTCTGAACCACTAATTTATATGGGGATATAGCCATTATAAATTATTTTTGGTGATTCCATCATCAAATATAATCATTTTTTACCTCCCAGATAAGATCCATGATGATTTATTCTTTTTTATCCTCTTTGTTGAGGGGTCCTTACATAATTATTTTGCTATCAGAAACCACTCAACACCAATAACATTGTCGGATCCTACTAACTCTCATGAAAATCTAATATTATTCAACATTTTGTATTCATAAATTACATGTTTCCTTATTTCCAATGTCTTACTTATATATAATATTTTTCCAAGGATGACCAACATCATAAAAGATTCTTTATGTGGGTTTTTATATCTATTTTTATATAAAATCATCATTTCTTGTTAACAAAATATTTAATAAGATTCTAGTATCATGTAGTACAGACTTTCCCCTTCTAAAAGGTCAATATTAGTGTAATATTGTTCCTAAGGTTACCCACTTGAAATATTCCATTTATATGTGTTCATGTCTTCTTCTATGGGAAACCCTCCTATCACACGAACCAAATCCTTTATGGGCTCTAGAATCTTGTAGTAAATGTTTCCCCTATTGAAAAATTCCACCACCTTGTAAGATTGGCTATAGGGGAGCCCCTTCCATGAATGATTAAATATTTTTTTCTTTCATGTGGAATCCATAAATAATATCCTTGAGTTTAGATCCTCCTTGTAATGACCTGAACTGTTATAAATAATTTTTCCCTTTAATTTTATTTAATGTTTTATTGTGTAATATAGTTATAGAAAGACAAGAACATATTTGGTTTTATTATATCATATTGTATTTAAATTACCATTATTCATATTTACCTTTGACAAAACATATCCATTAAATTTTGATCCCATGATTAGTATAAATATTGGGTTTTAACACATCCAGTTTACACAGAAAAGGGAATTAGTGACCTCAACCAGTAGGATTGTACATTATAAATCACATTTATCAGAGCATCCGAGAGATATAGAATATATGGGAATTTACCATGACCAAGACCAATAAGATATCCATAAAATTAATAATGAGAGTAACTGTTTATGGGGGGAAGCCCAAGCTCATCAAGATCATGCCCCAAACCATGTTCACTAAACATCCCCATGAAGGTCACACAATTGTGAATCTTACCCATAAAGATACTATTGGTGTACTAAAGGGATATATAGGAGGAAAATATAAATATATATATATATATATATATATTATAACAATGAATATATTATCATCTTATTATTATTAATTTATAAATGATTTTTATTTTGATTCAACTAAACACAAGTAGTATTTTTTGTTAATATTCAAATTTAATTAAAGAATTTATTTTGATTAATTAATGAAGATTTTATATAAATAATATTTTATGAAATTGTAATTATTAAATATTTTTTATCAAATATAAATGATCATATAATTTTTATGAATTCAAAGGTAATTTTTATAATGGTTCGGAACTATTATTCTCAAAAACCCAAAATTACTTAATAAAGGTAAATTTTATTTCAAATGTTAAAATTAAAATATTTAGAAAATTATTTATATAAAATTAATATTACTTTTAGAATCATGATATAAGAGTTATCTTATGGTTAATTTTTCATAATATTCAGAGATAACTGAATTTTTAGGAAAAATAAAGTATTATATAAATATACTTTGTGTATTATGACATCATAATGACCAAAATATAATGTAATAAATATACTAGAATGTATACATGACCAAATATATGATTTATATTTGAAATTATTATATTTTATGTTTACTTAATTAATAATATAAATCCATTATAAATTCTACAAAATCATAAATATATTATAAGGTTTTAAAATCAATTTTTTAACTCTATGACTCGCCTCCACCAAATCAAGATAGTTATTTTATTATGTTACTCCATGGACATATAAAATAATTAAAATCACGTCCATTTGTAATAAACCATCAAAAAAACTCAAGGGAGTGTTTTTAGTTTTTGTTATTTTATTATATAGATTCTAAAACCTATGTTTGAGAAATAATAAATAATTATCTTATCTTTTCATATATATACTAATTGAAGCTCCAATTTATCTTCACTAAATCTCATTGCAGAACATATTTACTATTTAACCCCTATATATAGTCTTACCAAGGTCCCCCCAATCTCTCTATAATATCCTCTAAATCATTTGGAGACACACAGTCAAGTAAGGGATTTCTCTCTACACATTTCAATTCTTGCACCCCTTTTTTGTTATGCCTATGAATGTCAACTTTTTCATGTCACGATATATTCTTACATATCCCCATTAATATATATATTATTTTTATATTATTATAGAATCATTTCACTCTCATTAATCCCTCTAAATAACCATTATGTACACCTATTACAATGCCAAAATTTAGTAAGGGATCCTCACTTTTCTTCATTCTTAAATATTATTAATTATCTTATGCATTCTCTTTCTAATAAAAAATGTAGGGATATATCATTAAATGTACATATATTTGGACATGATATATTTAAATTATTTTATTCCCATTTAACTATCATCAACCCATTTTATGATTTTTTTAGTGACATTGTTATACTGCCGAAATCTCACGGTGATTTTCCATTCTAAAACAATTAGGTAGTGAATACCATGTCCATTTATTATCAATATTTTTCACATTTATAAACGTATAATTATTTTACATGTTATGTATATATATTTATTCTACACTCATTTACATTGGAATAAAATATTATGATGATTGAATCAATGTTGTATGATTTATGTGTCACACTTAAGCATGAGAATGAAATGACAGTGATTGGTGTGCCCTAAATTATATAATGCACAAAAACATTGGTTAATGTTTATTATCATGGGACATCATGTTGGTACATAGAGTGATCCTAATTCCTTTATGGGACTTTTTCCATCCTTATGTCTAGGTATTTATGATTGAAATATTATTATGTTGTAGTTTTTTTAGTTGTTTACACATTTTCAATATTATGATTTTCATTCAGAATCATTTCTCATTGTTCATGTTTACGATTCATACTCCTGTTATACCCCATTTATATTAAAATTATCTATAATATATTATTAGTTTATTTTTAGGTCATCTTTATTCCCTTACTAGGTTTTATAGCTCACTCATTTCTTATGTATATCCCTAGGTTATCCCGTAAGGTTTTAAGAATGAGCATGTTAAGAAGGATTTCACTAAAGATGTTAGTTTTTCCTATTAATGGTGTTATGATATGTACCTAATTCCCAATTATTCTATAAATATTGATCTTATGGGTTCTATTATGTGTTATTTTATGTAATAAATCAATTATTATTGTAAAATAAATAATAGGGTTGTTATAATTGGTATCAAAAGAAACTTTTAGTTATTTTTGGTTTAGGATTATTAAATTATACTAAAAGCCTTAGATATAATACTAAGTATAATTAAACATACCTAAATTTGGGTTATTTTAGAGTAATTGGTTTATCCAAAAAAATGAATCCGTGTCAGGATACTATAAAGAGAATTTATTCTATCTTATATGTACCTAGGGATAACAACTCTGACAAGGTGTGTTTATCCTGAATCAGTGTAACCTGGTTTATAAAAATAGTACGTAATACACACATTTCATGACACTCCTAGGGGATATGCTTTGGTAAATTTCTAAGCTCCTTATAAACCATTATTAAATAAGTAAAAAAATTCACATAAGGGTATATGTTAGGAAAAATATCATGGATAACATATATTTAATATTATAAATTAATAAGATAATAAAATAAATGTAATTTATAAGTTATCCCCTGAATTTCATTAAATAAACCCTTTATGTATTTAATATCATAAAACATCTCATCCCTAGGTTTCCCTTTATTATAGACAATGGAATGAAATAGGAGGAATTATGAGAAGAATAAATGTGACAGGAAATGTGGTGACTTCCCCAATGAGATGCCCAATCCCTTTGGTATAGGAATCAAAACAATTGGGCTGATACACTCTAAACTGACTCAGGATATTAATAGAAACATATATTATGAGGAGTGTCCAAATAGGTCTAAGAAATAACAAGAGATAGTTAATATCATTATGTGAAAAATGAATCCTTCATTTAGTGGATCATATAGTCCCTTAATCACAGAATAATGGATCAAATCAATTTAGAAAATCATATCCACCCTTCAATGTCATAAAAAAGGGAAGGTTATTCTGGATATTTACTATATGGAGGGAGAAGAATGTTAGTGGTGTTAATTGATCAAGAATATGAATACATAGGAATACATTGAATATATAGGGTTGATGGAATTGTGAAAAATATTTTTTGATAAATATTTTACTTGAACTCTCTTACTTTAAATAGAAATGGATTTCCTTTCCTTCAAGAAAACAATATGATGAATCTATCAGGTTATAAGAGGAAAATGTCATCAGAAATTCAAAATACTCATCAAACATTGTCATTAACCCTAAATTCAAGGTTGACCACTTCACTGGTGGGATTAAACAAAGTCTACAAAAACCATGGAGATCTATGACATTGATAGCTATGAGTAAATTTTCTAATGTTCCCTCAATGTCAAAATCAGGATTGGGGAATATCAAGGCTATAATGGGGATAAGAATCATAAAATAGAGTTTTATTACGATAGTTTCATGGTGAAATTTGATGGTGCTATGAAATTTCAACATCCCACTTATCAAAGGTGAAAAAAGAAGAACCCCTAAAATTGAATAAGGGTGATGCACAAATGATTTAAGTAGGGGAAGGAAGAGAGACTTTATAGATATTGTTGACTGTAGAAACCCAATAATGTGATAGAGGAAAGGAATTATCTAGTAAACTCTCAGTGAATTTTTCATCACTACAGTCATAACAAACCATGGAACCTTTCAAACCAATGCACTAATCCAATGGTTTTCTAAGATAACCAACAACATCCAATGAAGAAAGGGTGAGCTTTTTCCGTTATAACCACTGAGGTGGATCCCAACAATGAAGTGGTGATAGGTACTCTAGTTATTCATTCAAAGATACAAAACATGATTTTTGATTCTGTTTATACGAATTCCTTTATATAATAAAATATTAACAGTCTATTCAAACACCACTTCAAATCTTGGGTGATGAGCTATTGGTGAAAATGGAAAATGGACAAATTATTAAAGTCTGAGTATATAACTAGTACCTCTGAGAAATTTGTGTGCAATAAATTTTCAATGAACATTCTCATAACCCATTTGTGGGAATTTGAATCAATTCTTGGTATGTATTATATTTGCAAATATATAGACAATATAAATTTTGGCAAGAAGGAAATAAATCTCCATATTGTGAATTAACCCACGATTCTTTATAAGTTCAAGTAGGAGGAAGAATATTATATAGAACCAACATATCAAATAAGGATATTATTACCCTAGGGTAAATCAAACTGAGCTCAAATTATTTAATTTATTGAAATAAACATCCTCAAATACATGCTTATTTAGAGGGAATAAATTATTGTGTTTTTCGAGGAATTTTCTATTTTCCTCTTAGTTGATAGGTTGAATTTTTAATTGTGCTTATGACTTGGGAGTTACCATTATATAATAATCCATATAGAATGGTTATTGTGAAACTTGTGGAGATAAAAAAACAAATAATGGATAATATAGATGAGGGGTTCATACGCCCATGTGCTTCAGCATGGGGTGCTCTAGTTCTCTTAGTCAAGAAGAAGGATGGGGCAATGCGCCCTTACATTGATCATCGTGAGCTAAAAAAGGTCATCTTAAAGAAAAATTATCTTTGGATATGAATTGATGACTTGGTCAATCTATATCATAGAGAACAATTCTTCTCCAAGGTGGATCATCAGTCAGGATATTATTGAGTTAGGATGAATAAGGAGGATATACCCAAGATGGATTTTCGTAAAAGGTACGGGCACTGTTATTTCATAGTGATGTCTTTTAGACTCATTAATTATAAATCAATCTTCATGGACTCAGTGAATAAATTATTGAGATATTACCAAGAAATATTTTTGGAACTCTTTATAGGTGATATTCAAACATCCCCCAAGACCTTGTAGGAGAAAGATGAGCATTTGAGCACTATGCTAAACACCTTGTTAATTGTGAATATTTCTGAAAATTAGAGAAAATTTGATTTCTAGTTGAAGGAAGTCTCATTCTTGGGGTATACACAAGAAATTGGATATGCATAAACCCTTAAAAGACATAAGGAATTTAAGGATGGAATATGACAACATCCATGAAATGTATCTATAATTTATTTTTATTATGTATCTATTATCATTAACTTGTGAAAAATTTCTCAATATTATCATATAGTCTATCCAATATAAATCAAAAGGGAGTAAAGTTTTATTGGAATTACGAATGTGTGGAAAGCTTCAGTGAAACGAAAATGAGGCGTATCACTACAACTTTTCTCACACTATCCACAAGTTTATAGATTGTTATGGTATTTTGTGATGCTTCAATGAAAAGATTCGGTTGTGGTGGATCGTCATTCAAAGAATGTGAACCTCATTAACATTGCAAAGGAATTATCACTGGATTAAATTTCATGAATATAAATTATTGAAGTGGTGAGAATACTTATATTACCACTATTTGTTATATCAGATCGAGATCTATGATTCTCCTCAATGTTCTTCCATATTTTCCACCACACTCTGAATAGTGAGTTGAACATCAGTACAACTTATTACCCTCTAAATGATGGCTAATCTAAGCAAACAATATAAAAACCTAAGGACATGTTGGGAGCATGATCATTTTACATTAAATGAGGATGGTATTAACATGTTCCTCTACTCGATTTATCTTATAATAATATCTTCCACTCAAGAATTAAAATGGCATCCTATGAATCCCTTTATTGGAAGAGGTGAAAAAAACATGAATGTTGGGATGTAGTTGGAGAACAAAAATAGTTATGTCCTGAAATGGTCAAGGTAATATTGTAAAAGGTCAATACCATTCAATAGCATGTTGAGGTTTCTTATAGTCGAAAAAAAGCTATGATGGAAATTGTTGACAACACCTAAATTTTGATGTTTGAGACATTTTATTCCTCCACATATCTCAATGGAAAAAAGATATGTGATTTGAGAATATGGGAAAGATTATTCCAAGATACATAGGTACCTTTTAGATCCATGATCACATAAGATTAGGGGACAATAGACTTGAACTCTCACTGAACATAATTCAAGTACATTATGTGTTCCAAATATTCATTTGGAGGAAGTATATACCAGAACCCTCACATGTACTCAATCAGTAAGAGGTACCATTTGATAATTATTTTTCCTATGAAGAGAATCGGGTGAAGATCATAGATCATTGAGAAAAAGTTGTTAAAAATAATACAAAAAACCTTATCAAAGTGTTGTAGAGAAACCACATGTTTTAAGAATCAATTTGGGAACTGAAGGAGGTGATGAAACAAAGTAACCCAAATATACATTATTTTGGAAAAATAGAAAGTATGTGGTTAGTTTCATATAGGGGGAAAATGTAATGACCAGAGCTATTATAAATAAAATTCCACTTGAAATTTATTTAAATTTATAATTATGAAATTTGGTTATAGAAAACAAATTCACTTATTTGGTTTCATTATCGTGTTGGATTTAAATAAAAATTAATCGTATTTACCATTAATAAAATACATCTATTAAATAGTGGTCATGGGATTACTATAGATAAAGGTTTTTAACAAATAAAATTGACATAGAAAGAGGATGTGATAGCCTCAAACATTAGGAACGTACCCTATGAAGCCCATGTATTAGAGCTTCTGCAGGAGATAACATCTCTGAGATTTTCCCTTGACCAATCCCAAGTTTAGATCAATAAATTCACCCATGATCTAAACTATTTATGGAATAAGTTCAAGATCATCGAGATCACAACCCAAATCATGTTCTTTGAATCTCCCCATGAAGGTCCCACCATCCTACACTTTACACATAGGGAGTTTTCTGGGTAATTAATGGGATATGTATCAAGACACTAGAAATATGATTATGTATATTATTTATTATATAATAGTGATAATATGTTAATCCTATTACTATTACTCTATAATTTTTTTTTGATTCAATAAAACACAAATAATATTTTTTGTAAAATATTCAATTTCAATTAAGGAATATATTTTGATGAATTAATATTATTTTGAAAAAACAATTATTTTAATAAAATTATATTATTAAATAATTTTTATTAATTATAAATATTCATAAAATTTTAATGAATCCAAATGTAATTTTATAGGGGTTCAAAAACTGTTATTTTCAAAAAAAACCATCATTTCGTAATAATTATTGATTTTATTTTAAAAATTAAAATCTAAAAATTTATAAAATTATTTAGATAAAATGAATATTATTTTTTTAATAAAAAGTCTAAATTATCCCATCAAAAATGTTTCATAATTTTCTGATACAGTTAAATTTTTGAGTAAAAATTTAATACCATATAAATATACATTGTGAATTTTGACATAATAATGACCCAAAAGTGATATAATGAATACTATAAAACGTATCCATGACAAAATATATTTTTTCTTTTTAAAATAATAATTATTTTATTTTATTTGATTAATTTTATAAATCCATTATAAATCTTCCAAAACCATTAATATATTTTTAAGGTTTCAAAATCATTTCTTTACGTGTATGACACACCTCTATATATGTAAGGGAATCAATATAGTAAGTTCCTCCCATGGAATTATAAAATAATTAAAAATAGTCCCATTTGGTACATTCCATTGGAAAAATCCATGTTATGATTTTTGGTAATGGATATTTTATTATATAGAGTCCAAAGTCTATGTTTGATAAATAATAAAAATTCTCTTCTCTTTTCCTATATAAACACTCCAACTATCCAAATTATATTGAATAAAACTACTTAGATCACATAAATACAATTACCTACATTCTCTAGAGTCCTACAATGTTTCCCCTAAGCTCTCACGAAGCTCATATCAATCATTTGGTGTCACGCCCTTAAATAAGGGATTTCTCTCTTCTCATTTCAATCTTGGAACCTCTTTTATGTTGTGTCTCCCAATGTAAAATTTTTTATTTCATGATATTTCTTAAATATCACACATAAATTTAAATTTAATTATATATGATTATAGAACCATTTAAATCTCATTAATCCCTTTCAATAACTTTTATGTACAATCGTTACTGAGACAAAATTTAGTAAGGGATTATCACCTTCTCTTATGTATTCAAGTTTCTTTATTATCGTATGCCTTCAATTTCCAATTCATATTATTGTCATATATATATATATATATTTAAATGTACTTATTTTTTAATATTTTATGTCCAAATTATGAGATACCAATATTCCTCTAATAAACCTTTTTTATGAATTTTTAAGTAACGTTGTTATGCTACTAGAATTTCGTTGTGATGTTCCATGACAAAACAATTGTGTAGTAAATATCATACCCATTTATTATCATGTTTGTTCACCATTATAAACATATAAATATTTTAAATGGGAATTACATTTATTTCTTACATTATACAGGATTTTGGAAGAAAATATGATGATTAAAGGATCCATATTTTATGATTTATGTGGAACACATAAGAATGAGAGTGAAATGAATTTGATAGGTGAGCACATAATTATATAGTGCTCTAATTAATTGGGTAATGTTTAGACTCATGATATTTAATTTGGGGATAGGTATCGAACATTATTCATTTATGTGACTTTTTCTATAATTATTTCTTGGAAGGTTTCATTGACCTTTGTTTATGATGCAATGTTTTAAGTTGATATAAAATTTCTCATGTTATGATTATCATGATATATCACGTATCATTGTTATTTTTTATGATTTATAATCATTTTATTCCACATTTATATTCCTATTTTCTAACAAGTATTATTATCTATATTTTATTTCATATTTATTCCCTTACTGGGCTTTATATCTCACCCATTTCTTATGTATATCCCATGGTTATCCCATTTAGTTTTAAGTAAAAACATTTTATGGATGATTTATATAATTTTTTTTCTATATTAAAGATGTTGTTCTATGTACCTAATTCCCAAATAAACCACACTTATTGATCATTCAGGTTCTATAATGAGTACATATATGTAACAGATCAAGTAATAATTTCAAATAAAGATCAGGATTCTTAAACATCTCTTGGTTTCCTTATACACATTGAGTTTTGATACTCATAGTGGTATCCTAAAAAACCTTGAACTGAAATACCCATTAATGTTTACAGTAATACCTTGAGTTTATATACTCCTCTTTATTTCCAATATCCAATTTTTTAGAGATCATTTACATGGTTTCCTTATATCCCTTGACTTGATATCCTCCCCAGGTTTCCCGACAATACCTTTAATGATCTCATCTGCTTGAATAACTTAGAATGGTCACCTTCAGTGTGGCTCATGCCTCCAAAAACATATTGTTACCTTTTACCAACTATCAAAATTTTATAGATGTTAAAATTATTATAATAAATTATATATTCATGAAATTAAAAAGGGAAAACTATATTCAATGATGTATGGCCTTAAAAGGAACCACTTTGGTTCTTATCACATATCCTTAAAATGTATAATATACCTTATTAATTAGAATAGAACTACACAAGTTCGGATACACATCATGGGGATATATAAGAGTTCCTTTTCATGGTCCTAATCCTTCCACAAGAAAAAATACCACCTCCTATCATTGGATCCCAACTCCTACTTAGTGGTGATAAATTCCAGAGTACCCTTCAGTATAGATTTAAAAATATTCTAATTGAATATTTGGATCAAATGATATACTGTATAATTTCCATATTTATTGTCTTCCTAAAAACATTTTATTAGCCAATAAATTTCCCCAAAGGGTAACCAGTATAGCTACTATGAAGGATTTCATGAGCATGACTTAAATCATTAACAGTCTTTGACTATGAAACAGGAACCATTATGGTATGACCCAACATCTCATCCAATATTTTGAAAAAAGGTATTATTTTCCCCCACGAAGATGATAAATAGTTCACACACCTTTATAAATTTAAATAGTAACATGAGATCTAGAGAAAACTAAAATTGGTCCATGAGAAATGTAAGTATCATAAATATCCATTATAGGCTAAAAATAGCGTAGTAAGTAATGGGTAATAATTTTAATGTTCTTTATAGTTTTTTTATGTATAATAAGGTTATAGTTTATTTCATGATTTTTATAGGATTTATGAATAACACTATAGTAATTTAATTTAAATCATGATAAATTTTGGACGTGCTTTTTTCTTTTGAGGGAAGGTAGTTATTTAAATTGGAGATAAGTTTTAGTTGTATAATAAAATTTGGTGTCCTAGTATACTATAGAGTATTTTTGTTCATTTTACTATTCTGTAATTTTTTATTATTGAGTTGTAAATTTGAATTTTCAAGAGATATAACGGTATATGGAGGATTTGGTCCTTTATTTTCATACTTAAATTTTATTAAACATAATCAAATTGTTATGATTATCTTGATATTAATTCTCTTGTAATTTTATTTTTATTTATCAAATAGATTTATTCCAATCTTTTTATTCGAGTTTTTTCTCTTGAATGAATCTTAGAGATATGGTTAGTTTACTTGGTCCCATAAAGTAATAATTTACTGACCATTGGAATTATCCATGTTATAAGGTCAATCCCATGTGATTCAAGGAAATATTCCTTTGGTATTTTTTCTTCTATCTCACCTCTTCTTCCATGGGTGTTTATGAATGTGGTTGATAAGGAATATATATGAGGATTGATTCATTGTTTATCTATTATTTGTTATTATAGGTATTTAGATATATTTTTAGTGTGTTCCAAAATGAAATGATAAATTGGGTTTGGGGATTCTAACTTCTCTCTTTCCTCTATGTTTTGTATAATTTGTATAGTTTTATTATTGTGTTTATTGTTAATTTACATGAATCTCATGAAATCATACAACAGATAAAAAAATCCTATAATGTGTGTGAGGGAGTTTGAATTGAATCGATAAGAAAAGTAAACTAATGAAAAGTTATTCATTGTTAAAATTGAAGTGGGGAAATCATAATGGATTAATGACATGAATGTGGATGTTTAACTAGGGACAATAATGTGTAAGATAATCGATAATAGACCACATGTTATAGTATTTTTGGGTGATTTTATTTATATAAGGTTTTTAATATTTATGTATTGTTGTGTAAACTAAGAGAGTTCTTACTAATGTGGTGTAATTAGAGGTATGATGTGAGTCATGTGGTTAAAAATTTGTTTAAACAATTTAAGTGTTATGTATTTGGGGTCAATAATTGAGGTGGTTGGCCTAAGGTTATGTGGATATTATTGTAGAGGTTACAATGAGAAAGATGAGTTTTATAGAATTTATTATGTTTGGTAGGATTTGATTATTATTATGATGTGAATTGGTAATATTTATTACAATCATTATACAATTTTCACATGATATCAATTTTATTATATTTTACTGTAATTTCTTGGATTTTTTTTAATCTAATTTATATATATCACGATTTTATTGATTGAGGTATGTGGTATTATGTATTTTTTTCAGGATGTTAGGTATGTTTTACTGTCTCCATATATGAATTTTTTACTATCATTATATAGATATATCATTTTTATTATTTTAGTTTTATAATGATTATTAGGATGGAATGTAGTTGTTGTGGTAGAACAAATGCACTATAGGTGTGAATAGAATGAGGTGGTAATTTTTATTATAGAGTAGTTTTGTGGTTGTTCTTATGTTGATGATATGTTGGAGGAAATTTAGTGGGGTTTTCTTCTAAAATAATTTACAATATTTTAAAATCATAAATGATTAACATTAAATATTTCACTCACCGACACTTTATAATCTCTTTAAACTTGAAACAAGTGGGGTTGTATGAGGAACAAATATAGTAAACATAAATACTTAACATATTATTATCTATAGGTTTTTAGGATTACAAGATCATGTTGAGGGACATGTGAGGAAATATTACTCAGGGTATGGTTTTATCAATCTAGGAGTAATTAGAGTTTTTATTTGATATTTTCATTTCTATTTGAGATATCGTATTTGTTTTGGATTGATCATTGATGTAATCATGTATGTGGTTATTCATTAATATAGAATTTTTTATTCATGTTTTTGGTTATTATTAATATTGGTTACAAATATAAAGTATAATGCCTCTTATAATTAGTGGTTCATACCCCTTGTGTTAGTTTCAACCTAATATCCTATTAGAGGTGAACATCAGGATCGTTCTCAATATAATTACTAACTTAAGTGGCTTCTAGGATGATTCATATTATGATTGGGTTGTATAAATGTTATAATTATAGGATTGAGTTTATAATAGACAATTGGGAGTATTTCATGAGTTGTTATTGTTTCCTCATTACTTGGTCCTAGTAAGTGAAATATACTAGAAAACATTATAGGGATTTAATGGGGGCCTATGACTCTAATTGGAGACTCTTATTATCTATGAATCATTACTATAGGATTTTTATACAATTTATAGGTTAGTATATAGGTGTAGGATCATACCTTATATATAATTAGACCATTGTGGTTATATATATTGTGTGTTGTAATATTTTTATTGATTGATCTTGAGATATTGTATATACCAAAATCCACATCTTTTTTAGGGTGGGATGTTTATTTACCAATATTTATTCTTCTTTTACATTAAATTCATAAGTTATATAGAAAAAAGGGTGTTATGGGAACATATGGATGATTGTTTATGATTGGACCCTATAGAGATAGTGGCAAAGATGATTACCTAATGTGAGGTTTAGATGATAAAATACTAGAGTATGAGATTTCTATTTATAATAAATAAAGGGAGTGGACCCTCAAGTAATAAAAGATATCCTTTTAGTTTATTTATATAGTCAGTGGTAATTGGTTTATATTTGAAGTGAGTTAATTATATAGAGTAGTGTAAAAGTGGTTGACTTGTACTTGTGTGATTGAGACATATTTATAGTGAAGTTGAAAATTTCTCTAGATCAATTATATAAATATTTCCCAACTACTATCCTTTGGTCATATAAGTAGTGGGAGATATTATTTATTCATCTTAGAAACCCTAGTGTTTGATAATATAGAGTAAAGTACTTGAGCTTTTTGAGATACTACAATAACATTTTCATTCATAGATAGTGGAGGGATATCTAGTTTAAGATCAGATTGTGACTTGATATTCAGTCACAGTCTATAATTTTTATTTTTAAAGTTTATTTTTATGTTATTAATATGATAGATGTATTAAGATTATAATGTAATAAACTTATGTATTGTTATATGATAGTGGATGATATATTTTAGTGCACAATAGTGCTTCATAAAGTCATTCATATACCTTTAGACTATTGAGTACTAAATATAGAACCCCTTATTCAAAATTATTTTAATATTATAGTGCAGGTACCTTGGCCATGGATAGTGTTTTAATTTATTATCTTTGTAGAACTATAGG
This sequence comes from Viscum album, assembly GCA_963277665.1. Lineage (NCBI taxonomy): Eukaryota > Viridiplantae > Streptophyta > Magnoliopsida > Santalales > Viscaceae > Viscum > Viscum album. Next base: position 1,527,391,798 of record OY728131.1, on the reverse strand, counting down.
AAATTAATAGATTATGATTTTATCATGGAGTTCAACAAAGGCTATAGAATACTATGATGGTAGATGAGTTTCCTTATAAACAATAATATTCACAACTAAGTCTTTTATGTTGGTATCATCAATAACCAAATAGAACTATGGTTTAGGGTGGATATAGCATATTTTGTCCAATATATATCCCTTTTCCTTTGGTAAAAGGGAAATATTATAGGTGAGGGGATGGACGGTAGGCCGAAAAACAATATAGAGGATATGGTCATGGTAAACTTCATATAGTTGGCTTTGATAATCTATTATGAACTATTGTGGTGGGAGATAAAATATATATCCTCTAAACCCATTACTTTATTTTATTTTATTTTAATGTGTCGTATTCTTTTGATAGACAAGGATTAGTGAAGGGCCTCAGGATTTCCATATAATTCATTAATCTACCACTAATTTTTTTTACCCTAGTGAGGGTATAATTAAAGTCAATTGATGTGATCCATGTGTTGAAAATTTTAAGGGAAAATCCTAAGATATAGGGCCTAGTTTTATTCTTAATGTAACCATACAATGTCATGATTAGAATGTATTAGTTTCATTTGATGTGATACTAAATTTATTTCTATAATAGATGTTTAATTTTATCTATCATGAAAGGAAAATGTGTGAAATTTATTAATGAGATAGATCATCAAGTTGATTGAAAATTTATGCAGCAAATTTTTTCACAGTACATAGCAATGATGTTTAGATTTTTAGAGGTGTAGAAAGAGGTTTTTTAGAGTTTTATAGTGAGAATTTTATATTTTTATCTAAATGGGTTATAACACTACCTACATTATGTGAAATAAAAATTTTAATGTTTTAAATTCTAGTTTTTCTATAATTTATATGTATCCTTATATTGTTGTTTCGTCGGTGCTATGAAATATGCAGATTCATATTGACAATATATTTAATTATTGATTCATCCAACATATTGTGTCTCCCATGGAAGGTTTAGTGTTGTTTAAAAAGATATTATTTGCTCTATTTCCTCACTTTCTAGATTATACCTGATTGAACTAGGTGATATTGAATAATTTTTATCCACTTATAAGGTTTGAAAACATATTTTATTAGTTAATGGGATAAATTTGATTTTCAAATGTTCACTAATTATTAAGGAATTGTTGGATGTTAGTAATGGTGATTGATTTTTTCACGACCCATCCTCTGGGGCCCATGTCATAACTACCCCAAACCCGCCTTCCATAGGCCAGGGGTTGTCGACTAGCACCAAAGGCGTATATCCCTATGGCTGGGAAGGCATTGCCTTTATATAACGTAATCACACTCACAAAACCAGAGTAATAGTGGAAGAAAACACTAAGTAAAGAAATAAAAGGTGTGCTAAAAGTACAAAGGGGGCCAGAAATACAAGCCCAACAGTAAAGTACAAGGAAAAGACAAAATAGTATGAAGGTGCCAAGCTGCTCCCAGATCATCCTTCAGTGTTCTTACCTGAAGGGTAGGTACAGATGACCACCTCAGCTCTGCACGTTCGTCTGTGACCTCCAGGTACCATCTCGTCATAAATTCCACCACTGGGTACTGTCTCGTCATGAATTCCACCTCCGGGTACCGTCTCGTCGTGAAGTCCACCTTCGGGTACCGTCTATCTCTACAGGCCTCAAACACGATCAGTGATGTCCATCGTCTACATGCAACACAACAAGGTGCGGGCATAGCTCGTGCAGGGGTGAGTATGATGATACTCAGTAAGGACCCCGAGTCCCTCATGGTATCACTAAATCCAACAAAGATAAACCATAAATAAATATCTCAACAGATAACCTTTACTTATGTATATTCCCATACATATACCTAAGTTAACAAGTAACCCATCTCAATCATGAGGAAAACACAAAGGTCATTGACTCAGCTCAAACGAAGATTTTTTTTATTCATGACGACAAAAACATGGCTACTGGATAACTTCTCCTCTGTCGAGCGCAGTAGTCCAACCACGACTCCGAGGTGCCACTCACAAACCTTAGACTAGTGAGGTACTCCTCTTGTCGAGTACCGCGGGTCTGCCACCTCACAAAGTAGTGCTCCCAGCCATGGGTCTGCCACCTCACAACGTATTGCTCGCACTCATAGCCTATATAGGTAGTCCTCTTGTCGAGTACCGTGGGGTTTCAACCTCACAATGTAGTGCTCCTCCACCATGGGTCTGCCACCTTACAAGGTAGTGCTCCCCACTAGGCTATACAAGTCACTCCAAATCAAATCTGACAAGCAGTCATCAGATTTCAGCCAGCTACAAGGTCACCATACTCCGTATGCTATCCTTCGGGAGGATCTACTCCATGAGACACTAGTTGATACTCCAAGTATCAAAAAGTCCCATGAAGAAGTATCACAAAGTACCACCTCGTCACGGGGGTCACAACGCAACAGACGGTGCGTCAATTGGACGCCCTGTCTGTGAGTTATTAGGCTCTTTGTTTCGGGGGCCCGGTTGGTTTCTTATAAGAACCAACCTGGCTGTGTCTCAAATATACCCCGAACTCCCATGGGTTATTCACAAAGGAACTGTTTCTCAACGAGATCACCAACGCCACTGACGGTTTGTCAAACAGACGTCCGGTCTGAAAGATATCAGCATTTCTGTTCTAGGGACCCGGATGGATTTCGGGTACAATCCAACCCGACCATACTGAAACTGCATCCAAACCATAGCTGAAGTATGCCATATAAACCATCTCATTAGAAGGAATCCAACAAAGTCGACGGGACGTCATACGGATGTACAGATATCATGTTATAAGCATTTCCGCTCCGAGGTACCAGTTGGTTTCGGGTTCGAACCAACTCAGTCGTACCCAAACTTCACTGAAACCTTGAGTGTAATATACCGAAATGAATGTCTTGATCCGGGAAATCCCATGCAACTGATGGTGCGTCGATCGGAGGTCCATGACTCAAGATATGTCCGTTTAACCAAAAATGGTCTGAAAAAAGGGAGTCTGGGCCCGGTCCGACCCAGCCAAACACCCCCTGGGTCGTCCCAAACCGGTTCAACCCAACCCGGGTCCGGCCCATTAGGGCATGGCCCGACACAGCTGGCGTGGCCCAGTCTGACCGGCGCGGCCCGGCTCGGCGGTGGCGGCCTGACCCAGTGGCCGGTTGTGGCTCCGCCCGTTGGCTGAGCGCGTTGCTCCGAGCGGGGGAGGCGGAGCCTCCCCACTGATTGACACTGGCGGTGCCATCAGGCGCCCCCCCAACCAGCGTCCCGGATCACGCACGACCGCGAGGTCCATCACACTTCCACTGTGGCTGTTTCCATGGTGGGTTTCCTCCGGCGGCGCACTGGGGCGTCGCCGCCTCCGGGCAGATGGTCGCCGCCTCCATTCGCCGGAGCAGCCGCACCGGCGAGGTGCACTAGAAACGTCTTCCACAGACTATCGGATGCGCTCTGGTGGTCCGGTTTTCCCACCTTCTATGCATGCGACTCTCTCGGAACCCGTTCTTCACTGTGAAGGATTCAATACGCTGTTGCGGTCCCGTTTCATTGTCGCCCGTCAAAAAATGCAAAAACAAACAAAAAAACTACGGAGAGTTTGGGCTTGTTTTTTAGCTCGTACCCTCCGCATTAGAGGCTAAAACAAGATTTATGATTTCATACTCAAATGAAATCATAAAAATAACCCCGCTTCTAACCCGCATGAACGAACGATCCACGGATCAACCGGGAAGAGGTTGGTCTGTGCTCGTCATTCTTTCCTCAAAAAGGAAAGGAGGAATTTAAAACAAAACCCCTACCTCATAAAATGGAATTCAATGATGGCGAGTCACGGAATATGGGCGGTGTTCCATCATCTTCAGGAAGGAAGGAGTCAATGGTGGCATCAGCGTTCTTCGGTCTTCATTCGTCATTGTAGGAAGAGGAAAACTCTCCAAGTACTAGGCGCCATGCTTCGCTACTAGCATTCCGCCTCTTTAATAAGCTATCCAAAACTCCTTCCCCTAGCCTCCTTTATATAGGAGTGTGAGGGTTCGTCATTGGCATGCAATTCATAAATGGAGGATTTATAACAGAGGGCTCCACCACATTAATTCGTTGTAGTGGCGCATTAAAATAGTTAGGAAGTCAAAAAGCGGAGTAAATGCTTGAGTGGTCTCCTCATTAAAAAGGGAGGTTCCATCCTCATCAATTAATAGGGGGATTTAAACCTTAGAGTATCTCCCTCATAAATGAGGGGGAGTAAAGAAGTTATGATTCCCCTCCCATTAATGGGAGGCCTCGTGTGGTTTCCACCAAAATCAACCTCACATGGGTGGTTGGATCTTGGTGGGCCCCACCACCAACTCCCATGTAGAGCTTCTAACCACTTTATCCGCACGACACGTGTTTAAAAAAATAAAATAAATTGTTCACTTATTTTATTTTATTAACCCATGTAAAACCCCAAAACTAACATTCATACCCGATCATCTTCCATCAAGCTGAAACTCTTCATAGGCAAAAAAACACGCTGCGAGTTCAACAGTGCCCTCAGATTTCAATTCCGAGCACCGGTTCAAAAGATAGAAAAACCCACTCATTCTTTCACTGAATGTACCCGTGATAAACATTGGAAATTGATTCTGGGCACACCTGGCCTTGGAATCAAGTGTTGTCAGAAGCCAAAGACTCGTAAAATTCGAAAGAAATTGAGAAAAAAAATTACTTGAAATTTCTGGGTCATTACATTACTCCCACCTCTGGTATTTACGTCCCTGTAAAGATACATCACAAACTAGGGAAACCCAAGAGGGTACTGAGCACCCATTTGAGACTCCCTCTCCAATGTGCCCTCATAGAGGTTCATGTGCTGCCAATGAAAGTGCACAAGAGGAATCGACCGTCCACGTAGGACCTGCTCTTGTCAACCCTCGATCTCCACCAAGACCTTTGAAAAAGTCGCCCCATCATCAAAGATGTGAGTCGGGTCATGCACGTATCTCCTCAGCTGAGATACATGGAAGATGTTGTGCACTTGGTGCAACTAAGGTGGAAAGGCTAGTGGTAAGCCACCTCGCCTACCCTTCTGAGGACCTGGAAAGGTCTGAAGAATAGTGGAGTTAAATTTCCACCTCAGCCAAAACACTATAGAACTCATCGAGTTAAGACCCATAAAAAGATGTGGTCACCGCCCTCGAACTCTAGTGGTCGTGTCTCCTATCTGCATAGGACTTCTGAGAGAAGATACACCTGAGACTATTGAGTTGGATAGAACTGTCAATTTTTCTCTCAACGAACAATGGGCGAGACAAGACAATTGTATGATCTCATCCCCACTCTTCTTCATCTACGTTCTACCCAAGAGCTGCTGAGATTTCTTCTCTGTCGAAAAGAGAAATCGGGTCTCATACCCCCTGGATGATCCACATTCCTTGCCTAATACAGTCAATCCTGGCATGAACGGTGAAATTAATGTCTTGAATGACTTCTTAAGGCCTCGACGCTACTACTAATAGATCCAACCGTTACTCTCACCTCCAAGGGTTGAGTCACACTTTCAGAATCAGTGTGTGTTTACTGGGTCACCTCCAGTAGGAATCTCACAAGTGAGGGTCAAGTCAACAGTTTTAACTGGAAAATATTAGTATTAACCATCCAGAATGAACAAGAAAGTAAACTTCATAGAGATAAGTGACTTTTATTACTAAAGCTCGAAGTAAAAAGAAAAAAAGCAAAAACTACAATGAAAACATCAAAAATAGATGCACCAAAGCCAAAGGCCTCCATGCCTGGAACTATTCCCGCTCTTATCCACCCACTTTCGGAGCTCCATTGTCATATGCTTTAGCTGCCTCAAGATGTGCTCTCCCATATCCACCTGTTCCCTTCTATTGGGGTGGACCTCTGCCTCTATCTGCGAGGTCCTTCATCTATCTGTTGATCGTCTTCACAGCGGGTTAGACAGTCACGTTCCAGGTGACCAAGCCTGCCGTAGGAGAATCACTGTCTGTTTCTGGAACGCCTAGCTCTGACTCCACCTCAGGTGCCCCGCACTACTTAACCTATAACTCGAGGTCTCCCACATGTTGGCCTGGTCCTCTTGGACCTCTTCATCATCCGTCTATTTCCTAAAGATGACCCACCTACTGATGGAAAACCCCACGGCAAAGACAGTAGCTCCTGAGCATGCTCTGAGTGTTGATTCACTGGTATAAACTCCACCCTGAAGAAAGTCTCAAAGTCTTCCCAAGTGAAGGTCATTTCGTCACAAAACTGAAATATGTGGCTCCACCACCTCTCATCTGCTCCCTGAAAGAGACTAACAGCTAGGTACACCATAAAGTATTTGGGTGTCACAGTTGTGTGGAAATATCATGCTACGAACTCCGACCAGTGCCCAGCCATATGAAAATCCGACTCGACTCGAAATGTCGGAGACCTCTATCGATGGAACTTGTGCAACGTGCTCAAGCGGCATGCACTCTCTGCTGGTGTCTCAACTGGTATAGGGCCTTGTACTGAAGCCTCGCTGCTCAGTGGGATATCATCGTGCTCCCCACACGATACCAACGTTGACTGACTGGGTGAAGACATCCTAAAAGAAACAGAGGTGACACGGTCAAAAGACTATACCTGGTGAGCTGACCAGATTTGAGCTGATTTAAAGGAAAACTTTTGAAAACACATACACAATCAGTGTTTTCGGGCACTAATTCGGAAATCATAAGTCAGGGTCCTTGTATATGGATACGTCGGCCGCCGCACCTACACTAGACTCCCCGAACTAAAAACCACACTCGGTACCCTTAACACTATTGCTTCACAGAAAAGAAATATCAGAGTTATAAGTTCTGCGGTAGAACCGTCTCTTCTAATAACAATTTGTCACGACCCGTCCCCCGGGGCCCGTGTCGTAACTACCCCAAGCCCCCCCGTCCGTAGGCCGGGGGATGGAGACTAGCACCAAAGGCGTAAATAACTATAACTGGGAAGGCATTGCCTTTATAAAATGTAAACACACACACACACAACCAGAGTAAAAGCGGAAGAAAACACTAAGTAAAGCAATAATAGGTGTGCTGAAAGTACAATGGGGGCTGAAAATACAAGCCCAACAGTAATGTACAAGGAAAAGACAAAACAGCATGAAGGTGCCAAGCTTCTCCTGGATCGTTCTCTAGAGTTCCTACCTGATGGGTAGGTACAGATGGCCACCTCATCTCTCCACATCCATCTGTCACCTCCATGTACCGTCTCGTCATAAAGTAAACCTACGGGTACCGTCTCGTCGTGAAGTCCACCTCCGGGTACCGTCTCGTCCTGAATTTCACCTCCGGGTACCATCCAGCTCTACAAGCCTCATCCACGATCAGTTTTTTCCATCGTCTTCATCCAACACAATAATGTGCGGGTATATCCTGTGTAGGGGTTAGTATAATGATACTAAGTAGGGACCCCGAGACACTCAAGCTCTCACTAAATCCAACAATGATAAACCACAAAGAAAGATCTCAACAGACAACCTTTACTTAGGTATATGCCCATACATATACCTAGGTTAACAATTAACCCATCTCAATCATGAGGAAAACACAAAGGTCATTGGCTCAGCTCAAACCTGTATTTTTTTTATTCACGATGAAAAATCATGGCTGCGGGAGAACTCCTCCTCTTTAGAGCACAGTAGTCCTTCCAGGACTCCGAGGTGCCACTCACTAACCTTAGACTGCTAAGTTACTCCTCCTATTGAGTACCGCGAGTCTACCACCTCACAAAGTAGTGCTCCCCACCGTGGGTCTTCCACCTCACACAGTAGTGCTCTCCCTCATAGCCTACATAGGTACTACACCTGTCGAGTACCGCGGGTCTACCACTTCACAATGTAGGGCTCCTTTGCCATGGATTTTCCACCTCACAATGTAGTTCTCCCCACTTGGCTATACAGGTCACTCCGAATCAAATCAGACAAGTAGTCATCAGGTCTCAGCCAGTTACAAGGTCACCGTACACTGTATGCTCACCTCTGGGAGGATCCACTCCATGAGCCACTAGTCGATACTCCAAGTATCACAAAGTCCCACGAAGAAGTATCACAAAGGACTGCCTCATCACAGGGGTCTCAACGCAATAGACGGCGCGTCAATCGGACGCCTAGTCCGTGAGTTATTAGCCACTTTGTTCTGGGGGCCCAGTTGGTTTCGTATACGATCCAACCCGGCCGTATCTCAACTATACCCCAAAATCTCATGGGGTATAAACAAAGGAACCGTTTCTCAATGAGATCACCAACATAGCTGACGGTTCGTCAAACGGGCGTCCGGTCTGAAAGTTGTCGGCTTTTCTGTTCCAGGGGCCCGGTTGGATTTCGGGTACAATCCAACCCGACCATACTCCAAATACGTCCAAACCTTAGGTAACGTATTCCAAAAGAACATTCTCATCAATAGGAAATCAACAGAGTCTACGACACATCAATCGAACGTCCGGATCTCAAGTTATAAGTGTTTCCGCTCCGAGGGCCCGGTTGGTTACGGGTTAGAACCAACTCGGTCATACAGAAACTTCACAGAAACCTTGATTGTAATATACCGAAACGTTCGTCTCTATCTGAGGAATCCCACGCAACTAACGGTGCATCGATTGGAGGTCCACAAATCAAGATATGTCCATTTAACCGAAAATGGTCCGAAAATAGTGGGTACGGGCCTGGTCCGACCCAGCCCAACACCCACGGGGTCAGCCCGACCCAAGTCCGGGTCCAGCTCGGTACGGCGCGGCCCGGCCAAGCCCATCCCGGCTGATGTGCCTCGGCCCAGCCGATGCGGCTCGGCCAGACGCTGGCAGCCCGACCCGGTGGCCAGTTGAGTCTTGGCCCGTTGGCCGAGCGCGGTGCGCCGAGCAGGGGAGGAGTGGCCTCCTCGCTGATTGACGTCCGCAGTGCTAGCTGGTGCCACCCACTGGGCGTCCCAGTTCTCGCGCGGCCTCGGGGTCTGTCACACCGCCGCCGCGGCAGTTTCCAAGCGGGTTTCCTCCGGCGGCACACTGGGGCGCCGCCACGCCGGCGAGGCGCGCCAGCAACATCTTCTGCTGACCAAAGGACGCACTCTGGTGGTCTGATTTGCCCGTCGTCTGCGTCTGCAGCTCTCCCAGAACCCATTCATTACTGCCAAGGCTTCCATATGCAGTTGCGGTCCTGTTTCATCATCGCCTGTCAAATCGTGCACAAACAAACGAACAAACTGCAGAGGGTTCAAACTTTTTTGTTCACCTGTGCCCTCCGCGTTAGAGGCTCAAACAAGATTTAAGAATTCACACTCAAATCCAATCCTGAAAATAACCCCACTTCCAACCCAAATGAACAAACTATCCGCGGATAAACCGGGAAGAGGTTGGTCCGCGCTCGTCGTTCATTCCTCAAAAAGGAAAGGATAAATTTAAAACAAAACCCCTACCTCATAAAACAACGTTAAATGATGGAAAGTCGCAGAAGACGGGCAGCTTTCTGTCAAAGTCGGGAAAGAAGGATCTGAGGGTGGCATTGGCATTATTTGTTCTTCATTCTTCGTTGGAGGAAAAGGAAAACTCTCCATGTGATGGGAGTCATGATTCGCTGCTAGTGTTCCACCGCTTGAAGAAGTCGTCCAAAACTCCTTCCCATATCCTTCTTTATATAGGAGTGGGAGGGTTTTTCGTTGGCATACAAGTCAAAAATAGAGGATTTATGACAGAGGTATCCACCCCCTAAATTCACTGTGGTGGCGCATTAAAATGCGGTGGAAGACAAAAGGGGGTGTTAATGCTTGGGTGGTCCCTTCATTAAAAAGAGAGGTTCCATCGTCCTCAATTAAGAGGGGGATTTAAACCTTAGAGGCTCTACCTCATAAATTAGGGGGAGTCAAGGAGTTATGATTCCCCTCCCATTAATGGGAGGCCTCGTGTGGTTTCCACCACAATCAACCTCACATGGGGGTTGGATCTCGGTGGGCCCCACCACCAACTCCCATGTGGAGCTTCTAACCACTTTATCCACACGGCACGTGTTTAACAAAATAATATAAATTGTTCACTTATTTTATTTTATTAACCCACGTAAAACCCCAAAAACTAACTTTCATACACGATCATCTGATGTCAAGGTGAAAGTCTTCTTAGGCAAAAACCAGCGCTGTGAGTTCAACGGTGCTCTCAGATTTCAATTCTGAGCACCGGTTCAAAAGATAGAAAAACCCGATCATTCGTTCACTGAACATACCCTAGATAAACTTTTGAAATTGATTCTGAGCACACCGGGCCTCGTAATCATGTTCCTTCAAAATCCACAGACTCGTAAAATTTCAATGAAATTAAGAAAAAAATTTACTTGAAATTTCCAAGTCTTTACAGATTTTTAGAATATAGATTTCATATACTTATACAATAATTTTAAATTTGGTTGTATTCCATTTGGATTCCTGAATTAGATTATAATATTCATTGAATTGATAAATTTTATATTTCATGTGTTTTTATATAATTTTATAGTGGATTTTATTCATGAAATCATGTAAAATTCAAGGATGGAGGATGAGTAAATATATTATTGGAGGGTTTCTATAGAGAGACTTTGAATAAATTTGTTGTATATAATGTTTTTCATGTTTATATTCAATAATAGTTATGTTCACATCCTTATGAATGCTATGTCTTGGTGAGTAATTTTTAATTGATCTATCAATGATTAAGGTGGTTGTTTCATGGACAGAACCCAATAACATGGGGATGGTTTATATCATTCTTATTAAAAAATGTTATTATAAGAGGTTCATGCCCATTTTATCTCAAATAATGTCCCCATTACATTTTTGACTAACATTATTCAAAATTTTATATAGATGATTTAGTGTCAAATAACATTTTTCATATTTGGAATAGAAGTTTATTAGTGATTTTGTGTTTTAGTTTTTTAATTAAAGGGTTGTTTTTAATGCTTATAGTGATGCTTCTCATTTGTTTGAGATGTTCTTTTCTGAAATAAAAATACATGTCATCTTATGCATCAAGGAAATTATGTATCATTTATGAAACATTTTAACATAGGATCTTGAGGTTTTCGTTGTCATGTTTTCCTAGAATCGATGGTTGAATTATCACATCAAATACTACTTTTGGATCTTCATAGGTCACAACAAAATTATGGTGCATATTTTATTAGTGATATTTCAATTTTTTTAGTGTAAATGGGTGGAGTTTTATAAAAATTATGAATTTTATATTTCTTATACTCATCTAAAATATAATTTTTTAGTTTATATGTTGTTGAATAGGCATATAGTTTTATTTCCAATGAAGTCATATATAAGTGGGGTTGATAGGGGAACTCACATCATAACATGTTTTCATGGAAGAATTCAAATGTGGAGATTTAGTATACCAGATATTGATCTGCAATCCTTTGTTTCATTATTTATCTAAATCTATACTAAGATAATATAATTTTTATGTGTGGAGATGTCACATTACTCATAAAGATGATTTGGATTAATGGACAAAATATTTCAAATAGTAGGTGTCATTTTTTGGAAATTTTTTCATTGAATAACAGATAAAGGATGTGGTTTTCAATATTGTAAAAACATATACTTGGATATAAATACATTTATTTCAAATATCCATAATTACATCAAGTATTGTTATTTGTATCCTGGTGTGTAGAAGAATTTAATTAATTTTCTATCATAATGTTCTTTCTAGTCATATAATTAATCCACGCATCAAGTTTTAGATTTTTTGTGTAACTTATAGAATTTTATCAATGATTTACAGAGGATATATAAATAGATTTCTTGATAAGTATTCATATGTTCTTTTGACGATATTATTCAATCAACACGGTTGTTTATTAACTGAAATTGGTCTCATATACCAATGATTAAGAATCCAGTTGAGGTAGAAAAATCACTGAGGATTTATATGGAATTGGTGGTGAGAATTTATATATTTATAATGGTGTTTATCTATTATTAATATCCATGATTTACATTTTATATGATAAAATCAATATAATTTAATTTTGGCTCTCAAATGTGCCTAAACATGAAATTTCATTATTACATGTATGGGTAAATAGAGAAGACAATCCACATTTAATAGGAAATTGATGTGTCTATACCCATGATTTTAGAGGATATTTGGAATATAATTTACCTTTGGTTAATTTTACAAATAATAATAGTGATCAAACAACCATTAACATGAATCCTTTTGAGGATTTTTGTGTATATCCATTTAGATTACTATTTTTTACTAAAGATATAGGTATAGTGATTATTAGATCATACATGGTGCAATTAGTGATAGATAAAGTAAAAGTAATTCATTTATAGATAAATTATTATCAAGATCATCAAAAATCCTATGAAAATCAGTGGAGGTTCCTTTTAGAGTTTTACTTTACTACTCATGTTTTCTCCAATTTTCCTCCTCTTTATGGTGAGCATAGGTTATAATGATTTTAAAAAACTTCAATGATCATTTGATCATTAAAGGTTTTAATGTGGATTAGTAGGGTGGTATATTTGATTTAAATTCCATCATAAATGTATTGAGTTCGTTTTTCCATCCACATATTATAACATCAAATATACCTTAGGGATAAATTTTATGTTATCGATTGGTGTGGGAAAGTTATCGATAAGGATAAGATTGTTTTGGAATAACCTATGAAAATTAAAGCCTCCCATGATAATGGACTAGATAAAAAATTCATACCTTTGGTAAATATTGTTTAGAGGCATTGTCACATAGAAAAATGTGTGTGCAAGTGTTATTAAAAGATACAGGTTCAATAGTAATAAATTTTGTGAACCTTGGTTCCTATGGTAAATATTGATATTGAGTAAAATTGATTAATGTTTTATTTTTATCGATTTATTTGGACTATTAAGTTTAAATATTTTTACATTGAGAATCATAAATTAGATTTATCTAGATATTTATTATGTTTTGGGGTTTATAAATTTTTAAAGTCATAGTGTCTTTATTATCCAAAATTACAGAGGTGTCCTAAGAATAAAATGATTAAATATTGAATAATTTTAAATAAATAAGTAAAACATTCCATAATAATACACACCCCATATCCGTAAATGTTTAGTGTCACTGTAGATTATAAATATTATCATCTAAATTCCAGAATGATTTTTAATAACTCCTAAAAACATCTTCTCCCATGTTACCCTTTTTATACATATCATACTTAAAACCATTCTTCAATACCTAAGGAAAATAGAAACATATGATTGGCTGATATCAAATGATCAGTAAGGATACAAATGGGAGAAATAAATAACTGATTATATAGAATAATAAGAAAAGAATAAGTGTTTGATATTATAATAATAGCTATGGGATTTTATTCCCAATCAGTCAGATATCGTAAATCATGAGTCGTGGTATATATCATTGTCATTTAGAAATACAATAGTCATAAAATGAGTAAAAAAATTAATCAGTCATGATTCTTGAGAGAATATCACAAGACAATGAACATTTAATTGTAAATTTTGATTAATAATAAACCCAAAAAATCATTTCATTAGTCAGGGATCATATCCCACATTGTCATCACATCATAAGAAAAAGCCCCAAAATGGATTAGGCTCAATTCCCCACTTTTTTCATTCTTTTAATAGGTTCACTCTCCATAAGTTTCATATTATATCTTAAGGTATCAATCATCACCAAATGAATTGGAGAGATTTAATGGACCCAGCACTCACATATTGAAAACCTTACATATTTGTCCCATAAGAGTATAAAAACATTCATTAATTCATATTAGCATAACATATAAAAAAGAAATAAATTTTAAAAAAATTAATGATAAATAATCATAATTCATCTATTTAAATAACATGGTTTTTATTATTATATCATATCTATCGTTAATGATACTAAACATGAAGGATGTGGACAAAGATAAAAAAAATGGAATTAAAAGAGCATTAAAGTATTTCTTTGAAAACACGATAAAATATCATTTTATTATAGTAAAAAATTATATATTATTAAAAAGTAATTTAAAATAATCATGTAATCTTTTAAATTAATTTTCTTTGAAAAGTATAGTCTTAGGAGCAAGAAAAAAAAATTTGTGCAGTAAACAGTAAAATAAATATTCCATTAACACTTTTTTAAAAATTTATAAATGACCTATTTGGAAAACATAATTAAATTGAAAATTTAGTATTTTGAAATTAAGTTAAAATATGGTTTAATTAATTTAAATAAAAATTATATTATATAAAATAACCTTCTATAATTCGAATTAAGGAACAAGGACATGGAAGGGAGAGTTTTCTTACTAAAGAGAAAATAAGGTTGGCTATTCTAAAAAATGATTTCTCAATATTTTATATTAAGATAGATAGATGAATAAAATTAAAAAAATTAAAACCCAAACAATAAATATATGATAATAAAATATATGTGTTTTTATAAAAAAAACATTGTATATAATACCCCCAATTGTGATTCAAATATAAATAATCCCGGATAAAAATGAGATTGTCATATAGACTCTTTCCTCAGGCCAAGAAATTCATCATAAATTATATTATGTTTCTATATAATAAATTTATATATATTATTAATATATAAAAATACCATATTATTAATTATATTACATTATACATTTCCTTATAATTTTATTTTACCCATTTATTAAAAATTATTCAATAAAATCAATATTCTGGTAAAGAGGACTATTTTAAATGCATGTTTTGGTTCAACGGTTTTTTTCCTTTCCCCTCGGTCCTTATTTCATCATCAAAAAAATATTAATCATTATATAAATATAATATTTATTCTTTATATACAATTTTATAACCATTCATATAAAATAGTGATAAAAATGAATTACATTACGTCACAGAGATGATAGTTTGTACTTGTACATGCGTGATGTATTCACATTTCAATGGAAGGAAAATATAAATTTAAATAAAAATTAACTTTTAAAAATAAATATTATATAGTAAATATCACTTATTAATATTAAATACATCCATATGAACTTCTATGTATGGTATACATGAAAAATTAATCGCATTTCTTTATGGAGGTGATTGTCCACACATTCGCATGAACGGAGTTATAATTTATCCTAGGATGTAAAGAAGGTAAAAAAGGGTTGTAATATTATCCTAAAAAATAATTATAGTGATGATATTGATTTTATCATTTAAATATGTTTATATTAGATTTATATTAGTTTAAGGAATCAAGAAAATCAAAATTGATCAGCAAAGACAATTATCTCTCCATTAGGAAACCTGCATTGGATTACACCTTAATACTTAAAAGGATTTTATTTTGGATGGATCATAAGCTCTATGAAATATTGAGGGAAGTTAGAAATATTTTTTTGTTATTTTACACATTACAAGCTCAATGTATATGAATAATTAAGGGGATGATGTTCCCTTTTATAAGTTATGGGGGTGGAAAACTTGTAAATACTTAATATATATTAAATCATAATGAATTAATAGTCATGTTAAAGTTGAAATAAGTTGAAAAAGATTCATATAATAGATAGTTTAATGTTTAAATATCTTAAACCATTAAAATTTATAGAATTTTATGTTATATTTTAAACCTTATATTATCTATTTAATCCCCGCATTAACATTATTTAACCGTAATTGAGATAACAAATTTTTAACATAGTTACAATTCAAATTAAACATAAATAAATGTGTCCTAAAAAATATTCAAATTATTATTTTAAATATGGAAACTATTTTTATAAAATTAAATTTCTATAAGTGGAATGAAATAATATTATAAATATATATATATATATTTGAATGACCAATACATTTTAATGAATAAAACATAAATTATTCTAATTCCATTCCAAGTAAAAAATATTAAATGAATGCTAAAATATATGATTGAATATATTATCTACGCATTTCCTTAAAATTATTCATTAGTATTAATTAATTTATATTATAAATACAAAAACACATTACACACCTAAAAATGGTTTTTCAAAAAAATATCTTTTTAATTTCAAATACTTTTATTTTAATTTTAAAAAATGTTATAATCAATGAATCCATTTTATAAATATATAAATATTAATTTTTCATAAATTAAATAATGTAATATAATGTTTAAATTAAAAATATATTGAATAAAAATTATCTTAATTTTTTTTCAAAACACTTATTTAGGATCAATAATATTTTGAATGTGAATTAGAAATTATTTTGGACAATTTTATTTCATTTAAATACCATAAAATGTGATTCAATTTATAATTTTTAATAATTATTCATAAACTTTTTAGTCATCATATATTATCAAATCATTTATTTTTTAAACTAAAATATAATATAAAATCTAGGGATGTTACATTCTACCCCCATATAATATTTTCTCCCTAAAAATTCTATCTATTATATAAAAAAATTAAGGAAACCTCTACCTCATCACATATATGAATGATCAAGTTTATTTTTTTTTTATTTTTTTGTTCCTCAATAGATGCTTAACCTAGTGAATAGTCTTATATGGTTTTAATTTATTTATATGATATAATATTTCTACTAGTTATTTATTATGATAAATAACATGATATGATGGTGTAATCACTAGGTTCAGTACATAAAAGGGATACGGTATGTACTTATTAAAAATAGATACATCGAACACATCATTAACATGGGATAGGTTTAGAGTATGTTCTAAATTATATTTTTCTATCCTGATTTGATCGAGAATATCATAATGACTGTTCTATCTGGGGAGAAACATTCCCTTTATTTTGAATATCATAACCTTCTTCCATGTAAATATTAAATGGAATATCATATCACCAAATTAAAAACATATATATCTCTGAAGATTATCAGTTTAATTTTTCATTCAAATATAATATCCCATGCAGTATTTTTGAATGAATCTGACTTTATAACCCATTTCTTATGCTAGCCCATGTCTAATTATATTCTATTTCCCAATGTCATCACATCTTGTTGGAATCTTGTACACACATATATATATATCCATTATAATAATTGAGTGAATGATATTTTTTAAGAAAACCAATCTACACACAGGTGTTTATCCCGAACTCCTTTGGAATTCACGGAGTAAGATCATAGAATATCGTCTAGGGATTAATTGGTCCTCTCAGATAATCTAACTTTATAAGAATGATATATTGTTCTAAATCCCAAATATTTATTATAATATTTCTAAATACTTTTCTATAACATTGAGGTAAACCTTGGATCATGATAAAAAATGATTGAGTTTGGAACTCTATTCAACCTTACCATTACCATAATATATAACCTGGTGAGATAACTAAAGGTAAATCTTATCTAATATAAATGAATCATGTTGATTTTATAAGGTGATTGTCTAAAATCCAAATATATCTACTCCCATTAGATTATTTGGGGAGTCCTATGATGAAATCTAGGTTGATGTTTTCTTATTTTCATTCAATTGTTAGTAAGGGTTGCAATATTCCCTTAAAATTTTGTCTCTCAACCTTATCTTTCCATTATTCCAAGTACTAAAATACGTACTCCATAATATATATCTTAATGTCGACCCAACAAAAATCAACTTTAACTTCTAAATACATCATCGTACATCCATGATGAATAGAGATAGATAAATTATGATCATCATCTAATAGATCCTTCAATTTTGTTATTAATGGGAAAAATATATAGCCCTTGAATCTAATTATTACGTGATGATCTTGTTTTAACTCTAGATTAATCATTATATTATGTTACAACATGTGACCTTCCCTTTTCTCCTTTAATCTTCCCATAAAATTATGGCAGAACATTCATCTAGGAAAGATAATATCTTTCTCCATTCCTTCGGAATTCATGTTTTATCATCTATAAATCCATGAGTATTGGATCTCATTCAGTCTTCATCATAGATATACTAGAATTCTCCTTCTGAATCAGAGCATCAAAACCCTTGATTTCCTGCCTAAGGTACTATTTTAATGAAAAATCATTATTTTTAGTCATAACAAACCATCCCTTAAGGGGCATAATAAAATATTTCTATGTCAATATATACTTACATATTTTATTATTAGTATATATGTTACACTTTTCACAATAAATATAATTCATCTATAAAATCAAATTAAAAATTAAAAATACATGTTCAAAATAATCGATTGGGTATTTTTTCACATAATACATTAGATGGAATGAGGTGTAAGAAACTACCATGTCATTTAATATATGAGCACATCATATTCCCTTATTTTGTGAATAACTGTAGATCACAAGACCTTCTCTAATGTAGGTCAGTGTGAGCACAAGTTCATTGACCAACATTCTCTTTAGTTCGATGAATTTTCTTCACATTCATATATCTAAACATACTTAACCCCCTTCTGAAAAAATTTTGTTAGTGGATTTTATAGCCATAATAACTGTTTCACAAAGCATCGGTAGTATCATTCAAACATAAGAAAACTATGGATTTTGGTAATCATGGTTGGTATTGGATATTATTCAACAAATAATTCCATCAATGGATCCATCGACATACCGTAGCGTGTAATTACATGACTCAATATTGATACTTTATATAGATAAAGTTCATATTTTATAAATTTTGAATACAATAACTCATTCCTTGAGGTATTCGACACAAACCTAAATTTACATTCATCCAATTTAATACTCTTTTAATATATAGTAATATCATTTATAATTATAAAAAATGTTTGTTCAAGGTAATCTGTAAAGAATATATTCATTGCATCCAAGATGATAGTTAGGTATTTGATAATCCCAAATTGAATCACAATAAATTCATAATGATCATACAATGTATAGTTAGATATCTTTGATATTTTTCTTTTTGACCCTCAACTGATGATATCCTGAACATATTTAATCCATTGAAATGTAATGAGATCATCACAATTGATCAAAAAATCATTAATAAGGGGTGAAGGATACTTTTTAATGATATTGTTTTTGTTTAGTTCTTGATTATCAATAAAAAGATGAATTGACTAGTAATTTTTCTTAATGTAAAGAATAATATCACCCCATGGTGACTCACTTGGACAAATGAAATCTTTATCAAGATTATCCTATAATTTTCCTTTAATTAAAATAATTATATTAATCCCATTATACAAAGAGAATAAAAAATATGTGTAATAATAGATATGCATTCAATTAAAAACATAACATCATGATTTGTGCAAGACTATGAAAATATTCTTAAAAAATGTCATCATATTCTCACATAATAGGTATATATTCAATCCTGAGTTTTCTCCCATCCATTTGAGATAGATACCACACTTTAATTGGTAATAATACCCATATGAGATAATTAATTTCTATTGGAAGTTCATATTCATCCTCACACAGATAGACAGTCATGGATTTATTCAAAAAATTAAATATGACTTCCCTTCCTTAGAAATTGATATGGGATCTATATAATGAAAGTCAACCCATTCCAATTATTACATCAAATTAAACTATGTGAAGAATAAAAATATTTATAGGGACCATATTCCTAAAAAATACACATTATATGAGATATAGACATGATATGTGAACATGAAACCATTTGGATCATTCACTGATAACTTAATATATAATCAGTGAGGTGGTGATGTGATACCCTTATAAGATTCTCGAAATATAAAAGATTGGGTAAAACCAAAATTAAATAATATAAATTATCTTTTATAGTGTAAGATAAGAATACAATTCACAAATTCATTCTTGTGACCTACTTTAGCTATTGTAATCACATGACCTCTCAAATTGTCTCTTTAATAAAAAAATTAATGATATAGATTTTCATCATTAACCCTTGTATCAATGAACCATTTGGTACAATTCCCATACTCCTTACAATTATATATTTGGAGTGTGGGTGGTGCATTTAGTTGAGATCCCACTATATTAATTTCTTTGTCTTTCCTATTTACATCTCACTGATATTCACTTATTCAGTGGACTTATTTTCCATGTTAGAAAAATTTACCAGTTACCTTAAGAAATTTTCCCAATATTCTTTTAAGAATTCTTGAATATATGAAGGTTTACATTCCTTCCTCCATCGATTATTTTATTAGAATTTCCACAAAAATACAACACTCCTTTATTATAAGAATCATTATAATGATAGGAATCTCTACATTATTTCTAAATTAAAATAACAAAAAATTATTTCTTCATAGATACTAAATTTTATTATGGAAAATTACTATAATAGACCTAGTATTTAGTAAATGAAGAAACAATCAATTTTTTCATGGTCAATGATAAAACAGGATGTGTACCTATCCATCATTGTATTATCTTGATCATACGTACTAATAAATTCATAATTCATCCTATTAATCTTAATAAATTCGCTTTTCAATTTCATTTTTAGAGTTATAATAAAGTACTTATGGAAAAAATAACCTATAAAAATAATCCCATTGCATGTATTTAATTTTTTCCTCTTTCCTCAAATTCATAATAATATTCCATAATTATTCTGATTCACCTTCTATACAATATGTTATCATGAATTATTTTTCATGCTTTGAGCACTAGATAATAGAAATATCAACACAGTGGTATCAATCCATTACTCAGCCACTAATAGGTCAGAGGATCCACTGAAATAAGGTGTATTTTTTCCTGGAAAGAATCAATGGTTTATTGGTCCATAATTTTCTTATTTTGAAGCTTATTATGATTCGTGACTTCAGAGAGTTACATAATCCAAGAAATATTATTTTTCATTCTATATCCCGTGTAGTTCTATAATTAATGAGGGAAAAAATTTCCTTATCCAAAACATTCATTGTTAATATGACTCCTATGGGTTTTGGGTATTGACTAAACAAATAATAGTGCAAGAATCAACCTATAATAATCATATTGTTCAATCATACAATTATGGAAAACATTAGTGGCATTTCATAAATTATGACATGTTCTTTTCAATATATTAATCTTTTAGGTTCCCTCTATATCACATCTAATTTAACATAGGATTTCATAAGTTCTATACTTATATTATTAATAACCCATTCTCCAAAAAAAATTAAACCCTACCATGATACCAACTGAGGTGACACTAGTATAAAATATATAAATATTCTATTACTATAGGTGAATGTGCAATGAATCTAATGATAATACAGTCCTCCGAACAATAATGGGTTACTATAAATTTATATTAGATACATAATCATCATATTTCATGAAATATTGTTAACAAATCCTAAAAATTATAGCTTTTATAGTACCATTATTATATATGAACTACTTAAAACCTTTCTTCACAACCTATATAAAATGGAAACATAGTAAAAGTGTTTCATAGATTCTTAGTCAAGTTTAAAATGGGAAAATTCAATTTAATGTCATATAAAATAATAAGATAAGAACCAAATTATTAGAGTATGAACCTAAATTGTTATTTTCATACCTAATTAGCCATATGTCATAAATCATGAGTTCTGGCCAAAAACATTAACATTTGTAAAACATGAGTCATAAGTGTGAGGAATCATTATTAATCAGACTCTATCCATGATAAAACATCAATAGTATAAGAACATGTTAAATTAATTGTGGTATAATCATTAGTATAAAAAATATTTCATTAGTTAAGGCTCACTATCAAGACAATCATCACATAGGGGATAAAGTCCCACTATGGTGTGGGTTCACTCAAGATTCCCTTTTTATCCTTAAAACATTTTTAAATTATACATTTCATAACCTAGTTAAAATAAAGGGTTTTCATAATGATTTAAACATAACATAATCCTTATCATATATAAAAAGAAAATTTTTGGTATAATTAGATCATATATTCATTAAATAAAATAAAAAATCAATATATATTGACATAAATTAAAAAATTAAAAATAAAATTCAGATATGACTTCAAAAAAATAATGAAAATTTCCTTCTCTTATGATGAAAATTTTAAAAAATTAAACAAAATATTGAGATAATTATTTTAATTGGAAAAAACATATAAAAGCATAAAATATTATTTAAATCAATCAATTTTCTTGTTTTTTTAATCCATTCATGAGATAAATGTGAAAATAATTATTCATTTCATACATACTTCAAAATTTTATAAATAAACTATTGGAATAAAATTTAAAAAATTAAATTTTTATAATTTGAAAATAAATTCCAATTTGGATGAAAATGAAAATAATTAATCATTATATCTTATAAAATAGTATTCATTAAAACATTTCAAATAAAATGAATGGGGATGAAATAGTTCACTAGCCCGAGAGGAAATAAGGGCTTCTTTCTTAAAAATATTTTCTAAGTAGTGTTAAGTAAGACGGAGAGTAAGAAAAATGGAAAACAAGAAAACACAATAAACAATCATAATAGAATAATATATGTGATTTTTAATTGAATTATTTCATATAATTCCATGAAAATTAGATTCATGTATTAAAAATCCTGGTTAAAAATGAGATTGCAAAATAAACTTGTACCTCAGTTCTTGACTTTCTTTAAATTCAATTTTATTTTCTATTAAAAAAATTTAAACTTATTATAAATATATAACAAGATATTATTCGTAACTATATCTAAATATATCATTCTCTTATAATTTCTAGTTATGCATTTGCTAGCTATTTATTAAAATTAATATTCGATGAAATCTTATCAGTTTTCCATGAATGTTTTAATTTGGTAGTTCAGGTACATGCACATTGGTAATGGTTTCATCATCTCCAAAATCATAATCATGTTATAATTTTCATATTTATTAATTATATAATCTTTTTTAACCATTCTTTTATGTTGGTAATGAAAAAATAATTACAACCCTTTATGGAGACTATAGTCTTTACGTGGGCATGGATGATGTTTTCAGTCTTCAATAGATGGAATTAATGAAAGGTAAATAATAGATTATATTAATATAATAATAATATATGTCATAAATATCATATATATTCATTAAATAATTTCATATGACCATCCAAGTATGAAAAACATGAAAAAATAATCACATCGCATTGTGGTGTTGGCAGTACACACGTATGTATAAATGACATTTTCATTTCAAATAGGATAAAATGGAATAAAATGGTTGTAAACTTAAAAAAACTTATTATATTAATGATAATAATTTAATAAATTTAATATGGTTTTAGAATAGTGTTAGTAGGTTAAGGAAGAGAGAAACTAAATTTTTTTCAGTAAAGACGATTACCTCTTCTTTGAGAAAACTCATTTGGATTGCACCTAAAGACTTCAAAGGATGGAATTTGGGGAATAATATAAGGTATATAATATAGGTAGGGGAGTTATAAAGATATTTGGGTAGGTATTTTATGATCTATATGGCTCATGTTGTTTTAATAAGTGAAGGTTGTAGGTGACCTTTTACAAGTGAGATGGGTAGAAAAACTATTAATATTTAAAACATTAACACATAACAAATTAATATTCAAGTGTAAGTTGGGAAAATTGGCCAAATTGTGAGATATAATATAAGTTAAGGTATAATTTTATTCAACCAATAAAATTTATCCTATCTTAATTTATATTTTAAACCATCTCTTTATATAAAATCCCCTTATTAACCGTTTTTAATCTTAACCGTGGTAAAAAAATTATCATAGTTACTACTCATTATGAAAAAAATAAAGTGGACTCATTAGAAAAATTTGATATTAAAATTTCAAATATGGATACCATTTTTTGTATTTCAATATATATAATTTGAAAAAAAAATTATAATAAACTTTCAAAAACCTATAAAAATTCATTTTAAGCAGAAAACATAATTTATTCCTATTACATTCCAAGTAATAATATTTAAATGAATGTGAAAAATCATTTACTGTATAAAATTTATAAATATTTCATTAAAACCTATCATAAACCGTTATTAATTTAATTTATTAAGATAAAATTGCATTACATGAAAGAAAGCAGTTTCACATTAAAAAGATCTCTTTTTCCCTTCAATTTTTTTATTTTAATTTATAACCAATTGAAAACCAATAAATTAATTTTCTAAATTTTTAGAAAATAATTTTTCAAAATATTAATACTCTGGATAAATTTTTAAATTATATTTTTTATTTAAAAAAATTAACAAGAACATATATTTAAAAACAATTATTTATGAGCAATATAATTTACTATGTTAACTGAAAATTATTTTCAATAATTATATAAAATTTAAATAACATAAAACTTGTTTAATTTTATAATTTATAATAATTATTGACAAAATTTTGGGGTTATTTTCCTCAATATCTTTTGTAGGACTTTATTTATTAAAGACAAATATTTTCTAAAACCATCGGGTGTTTTATTATTAGACATTTTAGAAGTATCTAATGTAGAAACATGACATGAACGTAACCAATAAGACATTACCATGGATATTAGTTGGTGAAAATTTTATTACCATGCCTTCCTCCAACAGTCTAAAGCATAGTAACAAGCACCAATTAAGAATATCTCACAACATTTGGGGACGTAACATATAACAATATATAAAAAAATACATCTCAAATACACATGATCATCCCAAACTACATGAGGATATATTTATATATGTATATATAATCAATTGAACTTTATAAAATCAAATAATTATAAATAAAGCACAATTACATCCTAAGAAGGTAATACAAGGTAAATGATACATTTGAAAATTCCTAGAAATAGAAATCACTAAGTAAATACCCCACATTGGTTGCACTCCTGGATCACACTCCTTCTATAGTGGTCATTGGCACTATCCTGAATCACAATAACCAATATTATGTCATCACAAATATCTAGGAATCAGCTCCAAATAATCCAATCTATCTCAAAATCTACCAAGACCATCTTTAAATTAGTGCGTTATCTACATAGACACAACACATGTGGGAATTGGGATTAT
The DNA here is from genome assembly GCA_963277665.1 of Viscum album. Taxonomy (NCBI): domain Eukaryota; kingdom Viridiplantae; phylum Streptophyta; class Magnoliopsida; order Santalales; family Viscaceae; genus Viscum; species Viscum album. The sequence goes on along the minus strand of OY728131.1, from coordinate 1,527,366,858 downwards.
GCCTAGGTGAGTAAAAAATATCCCAATAGGTTATACTTAAAAATATAAGGAAAATAAATAATAATTAATTTTAAATCTTGATATAATGGGATATCACGAGTTCAACCCTTGATTGTAATATTAGAAAACAAAGAAGCTAAAAATATTGAAGAGTCCATAATTCTCGAGGATGATATCCAACTATAACATCACATCTTAAGGGAAACCCAATGGGGTTTTGAGGAGTCATAATTCTTGATGATTCTTTCTCATAATATTAGGTAAGACCACATGTAACACACCAATATTTTATGATCATTACTATTTAAATAAATTTAATTAATTTGATGTCATACATTACACAAAACATTGAGTTTTAATAATCCATTATATACTATTAAATTACTATATTTTGTGAAAGTAATTGACTAGATATAGGATTTGTGGTAATAAATTATTTTTTAAAAATTATTTCCTAGACATATATAAGATAAATTCATTGGTTTTCAATTGATTAAAAATGAAAACAAAGGTATTTGGAAGTATTGTTTTAGTTTTCTAGAAAATAAACTTGTTTGTGATGTATTTTTATCTTAATAAAATTAATTAATCATAGACATTGAATGATTTTAGTTGAATTTAAATATTATGTATTCAATAAAATATTTTAACATTCATCTAATGGTGATTAAAAGTAATAGGAAAAAAATAATTCCAGTTTTATACTAGGAAACACATTTTTTATAAAATTCGTTTCAGTTGTATTTTGTGTGCTAATTTTAAAATTTTTTATACAACATCAATATATTAAATATTATAAATGAATTCAATATTTTCAATTATTAAGTTCAATTTTATTAAATAGGAAAATTTCATTTTATTTTCAATTTTTAATTCTAACCTTTATAAATATTTTTCACCAAAGTAAGTGTAAAATGGGTAAAACATGGTTAAAACTTTTGAAAAAGATTTAAAATATCCCTAAAACTGGACTTTATCATATTTTATAATGTTAATGATAAATTAATCTTTATTATCAAGTTAATTTACTTTTTTTTATATTTAATGAATAATTACACTAAATTATTATTCAAGGATGATACAGTACTTATTCAAACAATAAAAAAAATAAAATAAATTATTCTGAAAATAATAAAAGTGATAAATTTAAGATTAATTATTTTGTTCGATGAATTTTTTAGAAAAAAATAACATAATAGTGATGTTTGAAATGTTTTTATTCAAATTAAATTTCTTTTTTCCTTTAAAATAAAACACTGTGAATAGTTTCAAAAAATAACATTAATGGTATACTATATTAAATAATATTTTATTAAATGCATTTAAATTAATTAAAAAGTTTATATTTGTCCATGTTAAATAGATTAAGTCAATAATATCAACCATTTTCTACTTATTTTTCAATTTTCATTTTTATACAATTCATGACCCCTAAATAGTAAAAAATTATATCGCAATAATTTTCACAATGGTTTACGGTTGTTAAAACGAAGATATAAGTGTTAAAACAGCATATAAACAAGTCTAAAGAATATTGGATATGATTATTTTAACTAATAATTAAACTAGATTCATAATATATCTATTTTATCATCTTATTCTAAAAATTAATTATATTAATTTGATACATTATGTAATTCCAAGGGTGTCCCTCCCCTCACTTATAAAAGGGAACCTCCTCTCCTCCCTTATTCAAAATTTTTGAGGACTTTATACCAGAACAAAACTCGCCCAGTAATATCTTTTCTTCCATAAACAGAACCTATATCTTATTTTATTTCCATAAGACCATCCTTTCAACAATTATGGTGTAACAAAAAGGTTGTGTCTCAATGAAGAGGTATAGCTCTTAACCAAGTACATTCAATTTTATTTCTTATTATACCTCACACAAGTATATATAATAAAATATAATGTAATGAATTAAATCTATTAAGTATAAAAAATTATTATTACATTTATGGAATAACCATTATCTACCTCATTTTCTATCATATGGGAAAAACATTATCATGCTTACGTGTGGATTACCACCTCCACAAAGTGATACATTTTATTTTTAATCACCACTTCCCATTGAAGGCTATTATGATAGATTTTCTGAATATATGTGATATAAATTACCTTTATATAGTTATATAATGGTTAATAATTGTTTATATTTATTTTTATCCATCCATTTAAAAGTTGAAGCATCACTCCTACGTGTGTAAAGACTACCATCTCAAAGAAGTGATGTAATTAATTTATCATCACCACATTATATAAGTATTTATAACAGTGTATAAAATGATAAAATATGACACTTCTAATATGATTCAAATTTTTTGTAAGATCTAACCATGATCAAAGTGTAAGGATCGAGACTTCCAAATTGAAACATGCATGAAAAATGAAGAAGTTTTCAACTGTAAAAGTTATTGTAATAAAGAATTGTCAATAAACAGTGTACAATAAGTTAGAATTAAATCATATTTGGTATGATATATAAGATAATCATTATTTAATACATTTATAATAAATATATTTTTTTATTCAGGATATTTGAAAACATACAAAACAAGACATCACTTGAGGTAAAGGCATTAAGTTTCGATCCATTTCTTTTTGAGAGTGTCTATAATAAATTCTCATTGAGAGAAATCTAATGAATTTTATCCATTAAAAATATTATATTGTCTTATCATTTTTTTATTCATTGAATTTTTTTTTCTATTTCAATTTTTATCTATTATTATCTTAAAATAATCTGGAAAATGTTTTTAAAGAGAAGTTTGCCATAGTTCCTCTTTAGCAAATTAATTTTATCTTCAGCATCTATGCTCATAAATTTTTTTATTAATGTTAATAACTATATATGAAATTTCTTTATAAGTTATTTTCATTAAATATAAAATTTTTATAACTTTTTAAATATTAATCCTTCTAAATGTTTTCTCAACAGGTTGATTTTTGACTTTTTTCAAAAGCGTGAAAAGAATTTTTTTTCTTTCAATGTAATCGTCCTGAATTGATTTTCCTTCCATAATGACCATTATTTTATTTTATGATTACATTAAATTTCTTCACGGTTATTTTAAAATTGATGTACTTTATTAATATTATTTAAATTGTTAGTTTAAATATTTTCAATGGAAATTAATATTTTTCACATGATTCAATGAATTGTTAAAATGTTATTTTAAAGGTATTTTAAATCTTTGTCAACATCTATTAAGGATTTTTACATTTCATTGGTGGTATTATTTTATGATTCCATCCACAATTTTGGATGACATTTGATGATGTTGATTTTATGAAACCGATTTATTTACCAAATGATAGTTATGTTATGATGAGATCGTATGAAATCAATTTATTCTCCATGGGTTGTGATATGTTGAAATGATGAATGGGTTCTGATATTATGGTGCACATAGTTTTTCTTCACTATTTGATGGTTGGGTCCATTATATACATCAAATAAATTTTTTAAGTCATTATATATCATGATAAAATTATATTAAATGGGTTGTCGTGCTCTATCAACTTTGGGAAATTAGTAGGGATTGCTGATATATAATAATATGGGAAATATACGGTGATTTTAGAGCCAATATGATATGGGAAATGGATATGATTCTTAATATTCTATGATATTATGGTCTCAATAATTAAATATGACATATGGTTTTTTTATTCCTATGACAGTGCCACACTTTTATTAAATGTTGATATACTTATGATTTTAAATCAAGGATCGTGATTTAATTTTTTATGACTCCCCAATCTTGTAAAATAATAACATTTTATTCCATGACTCATGATAATGATCTATTTATTATTGGTTATGATTCTATGTAGATAATAATATATTTTTATATATTTATTCTCATGGAATTATTATATATTACCATTTATTGAAATATCTCATGTTTACACTTATTGGGAATCAAATCACACCACTTATAATGATTTAATTTTAACAATTGTTTTGAACAAGGTTACTAAGAATGTTAATTATAAAAGGGTTACATATGAAAATAAATAAGTCAGTGATTATGAATATTTTACTTAAATAATATATTTCTGTATCTGGTCTTTAAGTACACTAAAATTTTATAGTTCTCGACCATGTTTATTTGGGGAATATATTGAATATTCATTGAAATTATGTAATATCATTTTATTTTACACTTCGGGAACTTTAGTCTGTATGATGTGAGTGTTTATTGATTTTTTGAGATTAAATTATGTGTAAATCGGGATAGATCCCAAATTTTTTTTTGTTAAACATAAAAGTGATAAAGGATGAACCATAAGTGAAAAATGTTGATAATATGGTGTTATTATTTAGGACATCATAGGAATGATTTCCATGACTATATAATTTCTCACACTAATTTTTATAACATTATGAATAAAGTATTTTTTGGGTTATAGTGAATGTATGGAACCAAATAGAATTTTTCGAACAAAAAAATTGATAGTTAATGCAATGATTTTCTACTTGTGAAACTAAATACTAAGGGGGCTTAAGTACTGACACATTTGTTTATACACATGAGACATTCTTAGGCTGTTAGTCATGTTGAGCTTCCTAATTATTAATGGATACAACAATTTACTATTTATTCATTTATGAGGAAAGAACCCACATATTTCAGTGGGTCTTCTAATCTAATAATAGTAGAAAGATTGATCGGTGCTAGTGATAAAATATTTTGTATTCTTAAATTCTCAGAATAAGTGAAAGTTGTCTTAACCATTTATTATTTATAGGGAAAAGAAGATCAATGGTGGAATCTTACTGCTAATATGAGGTCGGAGGAAGAAATTGACTCCATTCAATTAGTGGAATTTAGGAGGATAATTTTGATTAAATACTTCCCACATATTTAATATAAAAAATAGAAAAAGCATTATTCAAGTACAAATAGAAGGATGATGAAACCAACGGTATCTATGATGAAACTTTTACAATGCATTAAAGTATGATTCTACTTTATTCATTATCCCAAATGTAAAAATTAATCGATTCTTTGGTGGTTTAAAAATAGGTATCTAAAATAAATTATCTATAATATAAATTAGTAGATATTATGAAATTATTTATTATTTTCAAAAGATAGAAATTGTAATTGGATATTCCCAGCATTCCCATGGTTTTGATATGAAAAGAAAGATGTGGTCTCATTGAAACACAAATAAATCACATGGAGGAAAGAAATTACAATCACATATAAGGTATAATTATGGGAAGAAACATCAATGGTATTTATTTAAGTAATAGGGAGGTTTATTAAATGTTTAAGGGTCGGTTATAAATACCATACAATTAAAAAGTAGATAAATAGGTTGGTTGATATAATTTAAGAAAGGATAATTCCAACTATTGTACCACCTGTTGGTCAGAGTAGTTTACTCAAGATGGGAGGGGTGAATTGAGTAACTATAAAAATTTCTGTTGCAAAAATATTTTGTTAAAGGAAATGGTTTTCCCCAAAAATTACATACAACCCACTTAATCAAGGTTATACTATTATAAGAGTTTGACTGTTTAAACAACTTCTTAGAAGATTGATTAATTCTCAGTAATCTTAATATGAATTATTAATATTAATTTTGACGTTATCATATTAAGACAAATCAGTTATAACTCCTTTCTAAGACTAACTATCGAAGTGAAATTAGATTTTTTTGGATTTTGAAGTAAAGTAGTAAAACAGAGAAGACTAAATATAAATTTCACAGCGGATATGAAACAAGTGGTTTGGTATCAAGCTGAGACCTAATCCACTCCACTTAGTGGTCACTTGACACCAAACAGTTTATATAAATAAACATTGATCTACACCCTGGATCGGGGTTAACGACAGTACACAGTCTCTCTAGGTCACACATAGACCTCTTCTATAGTTTTCGTGGGTAAACAAAAATAATAACCATGCCACATAGGGACCTATTCCACAGTTTTCATGGGTAAACAAAAGTATAGTGAGTTTAGTGTAAGGATTTAGTAATCCTTCAGTTTAGCACGAGATTCAGTGTGTGTGGAATATACAGAGTACACACACTGCTCAAAAGTAAGTAAAAGAATCACTGAGAGATATTAGATATGAGTTTAGAATGAACTATTGATTCAAAGTGTAGCTCTGGACACCTTTTATTGAAAACAGATGCTTCAGAGTCCTTCTCTGGTTTTTGTCTTGAAGAACCGAGTGTCGTAATTCAGCATGTGTTCTTCATGAGTGTTGATAATCTTAAATGTTCTCTGGATTCCAGTGTACTTCGTATGCTCTTCAGTAGTGTCGGATTTCATGTATGAGACAATTCTTTCTTTGAAAATCTTGGAATGTGTTCTTCGTGGTCGTACTCACATGCTTGTTTTTTCATTCAGTATCACGTGTTGTGGTTGTTGGGGACTCTCTACTCTTTATCTTCGAATGCATGTGTTTTAGCCTACAGGTTCCATTTCTTTTGTACCTCATACCTCGTACTATGTCTACAATGAAACATTAATTTTTTCAGTGCATTAAAGGCATCAAATATGACCGTCAAACATTAAATTGAATGACGACAACATAGTTTAAGAAATGGGTTCACAGTATGTTATGAAAATGGTGTCTCCTTTACATGGTGTATGAGTGTCACAGTCTGAGTGTCACGGTGTCTTGATCACGGGGTCTTGCTCACGGTGTCTTGATCACGATGTCTTGCTCATGGTGTCTTGCTCACGATGACTTTCTCACAGTGTCTTTCTCACAGTGTCAAGCTTCATGGTGTCAAGCTTCACGATGTCTTGTACTTAGGAAAATAATAGTATTTATACTTAAATAGTAATATGCATGAAATGGATTGAGCTTAACCATTATAAAGCATGAGTGAACTTGAAACATAAATATACATGATTGGATGTAATTTAGGAGTTTACTAGGTTTAATGAGATATGTGATCATTTATGAGATTTGTGATCATTAAAACATGATTAATACATGAGGAGTCCAACAATCACCCCTATTTTGATAATCATAATTCATGCATAGTTAAAGTGTAAATTTCATGCAGCTATAGAGAAAATAACTTATAGAAACTTTATGCAGAAACTTCTCCCCCTTTTGGGATTATCATAAATTGGAAATAAGAGATGGTAAATAGTGTACATTCCATTAAGAGTAAACAGTTCAATAAAAAATAAAAAGAGATACAAAAATAATGACATTCCCGTCAAAAAAAGAGTAAGAACTGGTCTTCTTCAAGGATTGGCCTTCTCTTTTCCTTTATCAGTAGAAGAAGAGGAATCCATAGGGGTAGTGGTTTGATGTAGAAGAAGACAGAGAGGTGGTAGATAGAGAGGGTAAAGGGAAACCTTCAAAGACTGAGGGAGCCAAGGTAGGAGTAGTATAAGATCAAAGTAGTTTCTGATCAAGAATTATAGGCCTGATCTAACTTAGACCATGGACAACAAACATGGTAGTTGAGGATAAGTCAGAGGTGAATGTAGGAAGTCCAGGTCTGAGAGGTGTAGCAGCTGGAGCAACAATTGCTATACTCTGGACATGAAGATAAGGTCTCAGGATTTTGATGAAGCCTGCAATAATTTCTCAACCATACTGCATGGATTTTTCAAAGTCATCATTGTTTTCCATGAACTTTTCCAAAAATCAGGTAAAATAGATTAGATTATAGCCATGGATTTTGAAGGCTTGAGTTATAGGAGGAATTAGTAGATTATCTATAAGGTATTTTAAGTGGTTGGTTATATCAGTCTTGGAGAAAATTCTGTTGAAATAGAAATATGATTTCTTAGAAATCTATTATTGGGAATCATTTGCAATCTTGTAAAGAATTTTCACAAGTTCGAGAACTCTATCATTGTTCTTGACAACTTCCAAGTATGAAGCCACATTAAAGCCACTGAAAGCATTATGATGTTTGTCTTTGACTATAGATCTAACAAAAGTATTTTCCAAGGAATAAGTAGAGGATTCACCAGAGGTATTATAAGCTTTGATGGTTGTGGTCAGAGATTTGAGCTGATTCAGTACCTTTTGAAGACAACCAGTGTACTAATCAGTGAGTTTATTCCGGTTCACCAAAAGCTCTCTCATTTCCTTCAAAAATTGTTTGTGACTTTCCGTAATCTTTTCATCGAAGGATAACAAATAAGGGTGAATCTAAGACACAACATGTCGAGAGATTTGAGAAACAGTGGGTTCTAAAGGAGCAGTAGCAGGCTCTGATCTTGAATATAGCTCTGTCTGCATTTCATCCACCATGATTATATGGGTTGTGAATTCATTACTAAGCAACTTATTTTCAACTCGAACTTCTTGAATTTCATGGATCATCTTTGGTTGGATTTTCTAGATAATTGTCTCCAAAAGCAGTGAGGCATCTCTCTCACTCAGATTTGTCACAGCACGAGGTTGGGAGTTTATAAGCATCTCAAATCCAGATAAAATAGAGTCTCCAAAGTCCTCTAGATCATATTTACTGACAAAAGACAGTTGTTCTGGTAAAGGTTCAGGTGCAAGAATTGGTTAAAGGGCATGTTCTGGTTCTGGTTCCTTCTCAGGTACAAAGTTAGAAACTGACTTCAACTGAAACAGGGAAGAGAGATCAATCCCGGTTGTAGTAACCTACTGAGACTCACTCACATCATAAAAACAAGGAAATTTGTACTAATTGTCCACAATACATGACTCAGTTGGATATGAGGCTTCATCAGACTCAAGATTTTGGGTTTCCTCCCCCTCAATAGGTGATTCCTTTTAAGGATTGAGAGGCTCAGGAGCTTGGTCTAAATACATAGTTTCATCTCTAAGTTCCACATTCATCTCTTGTCTAGCCATATAAAAGGCTATCTTTATCCTCTCTTCAGCAGAGGGTATTATTTCAAAAATAGGATGTTCCTTAGGGAGTTCTTCTAGACATTTTCTTCTACCATGACAGAGAGTTCTTCCAGATTTTCTTCTTCCATAACAAGGAGTTCTTCCAGATTTTCTTCTTGCACACCAGGGAGTTATTCTACTATAGACTCGTCTATGTCTTGTGGCTCAGATTCTATCACACATGATTCTTTTTCAACCTTGGGTTGGATTTCCAGATTAACATCTTAACTAGGGGTAGGATCTTATTTTTCAAGAACAACAAGAGGAAAAGTAGTCCTTTCTTCTTCAACAATAACTGCTTCCCTATGAGGTACTTCAGATTCTTCTTCCTCTTCTTCTGAATACTCACCATGTTCATCTGGTTCCAAACCAGGATCAGAAATGTCTTTCATCCTTGATGGATAATCCACAGGGATAAACATCTCATAAACCTTATCGTTGTCTTCCACCCATTCCTTTTTCCACGGATTCCAGTTTATCTTCATTCTTCATGATTATTCCTTTAGAGAGACAGTACTTACTATCCATAAGTACTTCTTCATTAGGTCCAACTACTCCTTTTGCAACAAGCATGACTGATAATAGCCGAGAGTAGAACAGATAGGTGGACTTGGATGTAACCTTGATCAACTCACACATATGGTGAATGATGTACTTCAACAGCTTAATCTTGTATCCATTCTTTATAAGATGAATTAAAAACACATATTGATATTTTAATACTGCAAAGTCACCCTTTCTTGGACTAAACAGATTATGAACAAACTCAAACAGTAGCCTTATTTCCCCATCATGTTCATCAGTTATGGCCTTTCTCTTGGTGCCATTTCTGGATAGGGTCTTCAGAGCATCTTCAATGTCAAGGAAATCAGTTGTAGGTGGAGGTTCTCTCTGATAATTATCACAAATTCCATCATGAGGTATCCTAAGGCATGCATCCCATAACCTCAATGAGAAGAAGCATTATTGGCCACTAATCCAGCTTTTCACAACATAAATTTCACTAGAGTCAAAAGATAATTGTGCCTTCTGGTAAAACTGATCTACTAACCTGGGATAGATAAGTTTGTTCTCCCTTAAAAATCACTCTAACCAGCCTTGTTTATTTAACACATTAAAGAATAGATATTTTCTAGATAAAAGACATTTGGGTAATATTTCATTCTATGTAACAACACTTCGATTTACCAGGTTCAGATTCAAAGGTCCTCCGGGCGTCAGCTTAGGTTCTATATTCTTCTTCATTGGGCAGTGCTTCTCGGGTGTAGATTACGACAGATGTTTCATTCGTGGAATCCACTAAAGGTTTGATAGAGAGAAAGAGAGAAGGGGCTGAAAGTTTTAAAGGGTTCGAAACGAGAGAGATTATATGTGAATAACCGAGTGAAATGTTTTGTTTTATCATTTTGGAATGTCAAACGTCACAAAAATAAAAACACGGGAATGTAAAAGAGGGGAAATAAAAATTACCGTGATATGGATTTAAAGAAAATCATAAATAATTTTCACAGTGGGACCAGGAATGGTTGTTACGATGAGAGAGTGATCAGTCGTCACGGTGAGACAGTGAGTGGTCATTACGGTGAGACAGTGAGTGAAAGTCATAGTGAGACAGTGAGTATGAGGCCCCACCCTTAATCCTTACTTAATCTTGAGTTATTACAAGATTATGCATTGATGATCTTTTCAGGTTTAGATTTTTAGATAATTAGATCATAAAACATGAATTACATTCCACGTTTAAACAAAGTGGTTATATAAAAGATAATATTCATTTTCCCATCAACGGAATCATATTTAAAATAAAACATGGATTCTTTCTTGACACTTCCTTGACACTATCATCATATCATGTACCTTTCCCTTGACCTGTGAAAAACATTTCAAAAACTTGGGATAAGCATAAAAAGCTCAGTAAGGGATATTAAAATATGGAAAGGAAACAAGAGTACATATATACTTATGAATGAAATCATACTTTACCCATAAAACATAATCACTTTAATATACCTCATCAAATCATGAATAAAACATAGATATCATAAGACATAAAGGTAACATGAGGCATTCATAACATTTTTACGTAGTGAGTAACCCTCTTGGTTACGTTTGGAATACCCATCACAGTATATTCCCTAAATCTCTTCAGAGAAACCTCAACGTTTAACTCCTTCGCGTTACCCAATGCATTGGAGATCTATATAGGGTTCACCCGCCCTTAGTTTATCACAGAACCACCCATCTTCATAATAAATCCCAAGAACCACAACAAAATCGTATCACATAAAACATCCATAAAGGAAACATAACATTTCCACCTTTCAATCACAAGATATCAATACAACACATTGATATAAAAACATTATGAAAACCATTTTCAATACCAAAATAAAAGAAAATTAAAACATGGTATTTATTTTTCTTTTAAAAAGAAGGTATGGATTGTAGAGGAATCCGAAACTCAAATAATGGTCACGACGGCGGAGAAGTCATTATCACCACATATGTACGACAAAAACATTACCTTTTGTCATTTAGTAAAACTCTTCATATAATAAATATTCCTCTGGATAAATGTAAAAGTAAAATGGGTTTATACACCATATAAAATAAGGTTGTGTATAAAACAAAATATTCCTCAATGAATGGAGATTGAGATGAAGTCCCTTACCTTGGGTCCGACTTGACTCGATCGTTCTTTAATCTCCTAAATAATAAACATGAGTTAATTTATACTTTCTTAATAACCTTTTCAAGTTCATTATTCCTTTTTTATCACTTTTTACCATGTCATGAACACTATGTTATTATTTAAGTTAATAACAGTCGTTTTAACGATCATTGGTACTTGAGTCAAAAATAAACTCTTTATAATTACAAGTTGTTCATGTGGTAAAATATCCATTATATCCAGAATTGTATTCATGATGTAGATATCATATATATCATATATATCCAGTACATACATTCATTTATAATATTACATAACATTTAGAGGTAAGAAATGAAATGCACCGTTCATGAAGACGGTAAGCTGTACGTACGCATGAACACTACTTCAATTTCTATTTCATATTTAATGGAATTAAAACATAATGATACATAATATTATTTTAATTCCAATATTTTATCTTATATAATATCATTAAATATATCCTTTATACATACCACATATGGTATTAATGAATCAAATCACTTTGAGGGGGCGGTAGTCCGCACTTCCTAAAATGAAGATATCACGTATACCCATAAGGGAAGCCATAAAGGTATTCCATAAATGAAAAATATATAAGCTTAAGAAAAACATAAACATATTATATATAATATATAAATATATTGACATCTTAATGTCCACCTTTTGAGGTGTTGAAGAACATTGAACAATCATCATTTCGTGAGGCAAAAATTCGCCATCCACGGAAACAGTATGTTCTTTAACCATTAGATGTAGGTGTGTGTAAGTGTATCTCTAATACTTCTTATAAAAACATCCTAGTATATTTATGATACTAGATTTGTTACAATAGAAATTAATAAAAAGAGTTTAGGGGGTTGGAGAAGCAAAATAAAACAAAAGGACTCAAGTGAAGACATTACCTTAAAATCGGGTAACTCCCTTTGGTTTGAGCTCAAAGGATTCCTTGGAAAGACTTCTGTCCAAAGTTAGGCTTCTAGGAGTTAGATAGGGATGTGAAGAGACAAAATGGGTAGGGTTTGGCTGAGTCAAAAGCTTTGTATGTGTGGGTAAGGAGATAGAGGCGGGGGCCTTTTATAAGAGGAGAGGAGGGGCACTCTTGGAAAGTAAAGAAATGTTACTTTATTTTAAAATGAGTCTCGGATTTAAATGGTCCCACATTGGTATAATTCAAGGATAAGGCGATAAGGGTTAGAAATATACCCAACCAATAGGTTTTTGAGAAGTTTATGTCTTAGATTTTACATTATCTTTTCATTTTATTTAAATCATTAAATAATGAGGTAATCGATGGATCACCATGATGTCATAAATAATTTAATTTATTTAGTGTCTAAAAATTATAAAAAAATACTATGATGTAGGAAATATTTTTATCTTTACAATGACTATTTATAGTCAAAAATTTGACTTGTATAACCCCATGTAAAAAATTTTTTAGTAAAATAATACATGTTTGTGAAATTTTTATTTTAACAATAAATAAAAAAATATTAATGTCATTTTCCTACTAAAGTGGCTCCATGGGGTCCCCAAGTTGACCCATGGATTGTATTGGTCGGCCATGAAACATACAATAAGGGTAGGACATGTGTCAATCTCATCTCATATTATTAAAACATTATTTTTACCTTAAACTACACTAACTACCTCTAATCGCGATTAAAAACATAAAAGTTACTATTCATCAAAAAATTATTTTAATCCCAGTAAACCACATTTTACTTCATAATGACAACCATGTATGTTGGATTTTTTAAATTCAAAATATAGAGGTGGTAAAATTTCATTTAAACTAAAAATCAGTATTTATAAGTACCACTTAGTGGTTTCACTATTCATCAAAAATTGATGTTTTCCAGAAAAATACCAAAACTTCACCCTGAACTATATTTGATATTCCAAATTCAAAAATGATTTCTATTTTAAAAAATTCAAAATATATAAGTTACATTAATTATTTTAATAATTAATTCCCACTGTCAGAGCAAATAGCGTGTTTTTTATGAAACAATAAGTATCAAAAGATTGACACTAGTTTAAGTCCAATTTCAAAGTGAAATTAATTCCAACGACCAATATTGGATTAAATGGTAAAAATATATTCTAATTGAACTTTAAAACCAATTAATAATATAATCTAATCATATAAATAAATTATATTAAAAATAGGTTTGAAATTAAAATACAACATTTTTTATTATTCATTAAAAAAATGAACTTTATCGGAAAGATACCAAAAATTACACAACGTAAATTTTTATGTCCCAATAATAAAGAATAAGTTTATTTTGAAAAACATAGCTTAAAGAATTGTCAAAATATAGATTTAAAAATGGTTTTCCATCAAAAGGTAGTAGAGTAATTTTTTAAAAATATTAGTGTATTCCATGCTTAAGATTGGATTTATTTTCATTTTAAGCCTCTAAAACACTATCTAATTCATTAATAGATATAGATAAAAATATATATTATTCATTACTTACTTGGGATGATACATCCTTCCCCGCTTTAGAAAATTGCGTCCCCGCAATTTATTTACTTATCGAATAAGTGGGGGTATTTATCCCTCATTGCATTTTCAGATTCCCATGTTGCCTCTTCAACCATGTGGTTTTTCCACAAAACATTTACCTAATTAATCATCTTATTCCGTAATACTTGATCCTTGTGGTCAAGAATCTGGTCCGGTTTTTCCTCATAAGATAGGTTCTCTTCCAGCTGAACTACCTCTGGACTCAAAACATGAGATGGATCTGGCATTTACTTCCTTAACATTGAAACCTGAAAAAAATTGTGTACCTGAGATAAACTCGGAGGTAAAGCCACTCGGTAAGCAACTGATCCAACTCTCTCAAGAATTTCATATGGTCCAATGAACCTTGGACTCAGCTTTCCTTTCTTACCAAATCGCATCACACTTTTCCATGGTGAGACTTTCAGAAAAACATGATCACCTACCTCAAAAGATAGATCCTTCCTCCGGTTATCCGCATAACTCTTCTGTTGGGCAAAAATCCATCAAGGTATCATTGAAGCATTTTTGAGGTGATTGTGTTTGTTGACAAAGTGGACATCTGAATAGTGATTGTTGACAAAGAAAAACAATGACATACAAATTTGTTGACAAAGAGGATTTCAATGTGTAATGTCGAGTTCAAGAGCTGAGGTCAACGATCCATGTTTGATTCAAGAATGTCGATAAAAGGAATGGATGATCTGGAGGCGGTACAAAAGAACAGATACAAGGTGGTGTCGTTTTCTAGTGTTTTCCAAATTTTAGGGCCTGAAAATCGGCAAATGAAGAAAAGTGTTTTTGGAAAAAGGACTTGCACGCCGAGGACTTGGAGTATAGGAAACTTGCGCACCATATTTTTTTCAAGATCAGAAGATCAATATATGGCTAAGGAAAAAGGTTCGTGCAAGTTTGGGAGTTGGTCGCACAAGTGTCTAAATGACAGGGGACTTGCGCGACGAAACTGGGTCGCGCAGGTGACTTGTGCGCCATCGCGCAGGGTGGTCAGATTGCCTATAAATACTAGACCACCACTCCTCATTCTTATCGGAGTTCAACACTTTGAGAAATTAGAGCTCCCGTCGCGTAGGTGTGGTGGTCACATAGGTCGTGAGTGTGGGTCGCGCAAGTGAAGTTGCGCGCTAGTGGTTGAAGTTGTGCGCCAATGTTAGAAGTTGCGCGCCAGTTGGTAGTTGCACGCCAATATTGATTTGGACGTAAAAGGAAGAGAGTTGTGCAAGTTTGGAGTTGGGGAAGATTGTGTCGTGCAAGTGTCTGAGGTGAACTTTTGCGCCCATTGTGACTTGCGCGCCGATACTTGTGTGCTGATATTGACTTGCGCGCCAAGTAAGGTTTTGTTCCAGTAGTGATTCTCAGACTGCGTGGAAGATGGTACATTTCCCGATACCTTCGGTGCAAAGAGATATTCATCTACGGGTGAAAGTTGTACTTCAATAGAGCATCTACACACAGAGGAAGATGCATTAATTCATGCAAATGAAGATACCTACAGGTCTATAAACTGTGAGTGGATTTCTTCCAAGAGCAGTGAGCTTAGAAAGAGGAAGAAGGTGATCCTCTCCACCGGCAGTGAGCCAGAGAGAGAGAGAAACAGGGAGTGGCCCTTGGGAAAGCAGTGAGCTGACCCTAAACTTGTAAAGGCAGTGAGCCTGGGCTTAGAAGTGATCTATCCTGAACCTTGTAATCCACAGCTAGTGAAGATTAGTGGAATTTGGTACGACCGGCAACTTTTCGGCGTATGATCCTTGGACGTAGCCCTTTGTGGTGAACCAAGTAAAGTTGATGTGTCCTGTGCATACTTCGCTTTCTATTTACATTGTGCAACAGGAAAAAGGGAGAAGAGAGTTTTTCTCCACAGCGAAACAATATCAGAACGGGCATTAATTTTAAATTAGTCATACCCTGATTCACCCCATCCCCCTCTCATGGTATTCATCCTTGTGGACCTAACAATTGGTATCAGAGGGAAGGTTGACAGTTGTTCTTCTCTCAAATGGAGGTCACTAATCATAGAGGGATTCTGATCTTCGACGGATGTAATTTTCAGATATGGAAGAATCGAATGCAACACTACTTCCGATCTTTGGGAATTGATGTGTTTTCAGCAGCTATGCATGGTATCACAGCTGATATTACTAGTGGTACATTATCTGAAGCTGAGCATAAAGAGTTGGATGATGATTCCAAAGCAATCAATGCCTTACGGGGAGCCCTCTCTAATCCCATCTATACAAAGGTGATGTCATGCAAAACATCACATGCCATGTGGGAAAAGCTTTTGAATATTTATGAAGGGGATACAAAAGCCAGAGAGGCAAAGCTGCAAGTTTTGTGGAACAAGTATGAAGATCTGAGAATGAACCCGAATGAGTCTGTTGATGCATTCTTTGATAGGGTAAATGTTGTGGTAGAAGACATGCGGGGTCTTGGAGAAATTATCGAAGATATAACAATTGTGAAGCACATATTGAGAAAACTTCCACCTTGGTTCAATCCGAAAGTTTCTGATAACGTACACAGTACTCTTGTTGCATATGAAATGAGAAATGATGATAACGAGACTGTGGAAAATGGTAAATCCAAAGAGGTGGCAATCAAGGCCACGAAGAAACTCACCATTGAAGATTCTAATGAAGAAGAAGGGAAGGATGAGGTGATGTCATTCCTTTCCTCAAATCTGCAAAGAGGAAGAGGAAAGATTAAAGGTAAGGTTCCACTAGAAAGCTTTCGACATGGAAAGGTTGGTCATCATGCAGCAAGATGCCCCAAAAAATTTCAAGATAACGGTGATGATGATGAAGTTGAAATTCCCAAGAATAAATCTTCAGCCTATGTGAAAGGGAAGAAGCAGTTCAAGAGAAATTTCTTCAAGATGAAGAATCTTCATTCACAAGAAATAGACAGTTCAGATGAGTCTGAGAATAAAGAGGTTGAGGAGTTTGAAAATTGTAATGATCATAGACAAAATGATATGGTAGCGATCGTCGGTAGTTCTCAGGAAAAGGAAGAAACTAACATTGGAGAAGAGGAAGAAGAAGTTGAAGGAAGAGTTGATATGGAAGCCGAATTGGAAGCAGCTCTTGAAGAGATAGATGTTTGGAGAGCCAAAACGAAGAAAGACAATACAGTGGTTTATGATGCCAAACTCTATATGCAACAACAGGATGAAGAAAAGTTAGAACTGTTAGAAGAAATTGAAAGACTAAAATCCTCAACACCAGAGAGCTCAGAAAATATTGTTGAGCATAAGCCTAGAATTAAGGAACAAAAGAACGAAATTGATTATTTGACTAACACAGGAAAGGAGCAGGTAAGACATATCATATAGCTTGAAGAAGAGGTGGTCAGCCTGTGATGAAAAATGAAGGATCAAGAAAAACTCTTGACCACTAATGTGATATCAGAAAAGCAGGCCATTCAGAAGACAGAGAAGATTAAAGAGGAGGCTTGTAGTTCAGCAGGAGTGAACCAGCAAGAAATCTCAAATTCTAAGGTTGATTTATGGCTTGATAAGAAACAAAAATAGGTGGCAGTTAATGTCAAACCGCAAGCACCCATCCCGAAATTGAAGGTTGATTTGGGCACAAAACAGAATCAGAATATTCATAGATCCCAGAGGGAAAATCGTAGTGCTGATTTTTCATGAAGGAATGTATCCTTTATCAGGTGTTATTGCTATGGAAAAATGGTACATTCACAGTATGTGTGTTCCATAGCTAAGAGATATAGAAGGGAACAAGAACAGAGATGGCAGCCAAACAGAGAACGGTTTTCCAGAACATATTTTGAAGGACACTGTTTTTGGTGCGGAGGATTTGGGCACATGGCTAGGTACTGTACTTCGACCATTCAGAGAAATGTTCCAAAGTAGAATCAAAACATTTGCAAGCAGTAGTTCAATAAACAGATAGGTGAGTTAAAAACGCAGAATAGATTTGCGGCTTTGCAAGATGAGGCTGGTCCATCATACTCTGATAAAGAACAGAAGTCTCAATCCATGTCGAGTGTGAAAGAAAAAGTATGGATGAAAAAGAAGAAAAATGAGAAGGTCGTGGTGGCAAAGATTGCCCTAAAGAATCAGATCGATCTGGTGTTTGGATCCTTGACAGTGGTTGCACATCCCACATGACGGGTAATAGGGATCTTGTTACAGGCATCAAATATGACCAAGAAGGAGTTGCCAAATTTGGAAATGATGAAGGCCTGAATATTGTTGGCTCAGGGAAAGCCATGTTTGGGGGCAAAGAGATGAGACGTGCTGATGTCTTGGTATTAGAGGGTCTCAGTCATAACTTACTCAGTGTCAGTCAACTATGTGACTCTGGGCACTCTATCCGATTTACCGAGAAGATGTATATTGTGAAAAGAAAAGATGGAGAAACTGTTCTGCGGGAAAAAAGGTCAAAGGTAAATCTCTACCTTGTAGGTGGGGAAGAATATACATGTCTTTTATCCAGAGAGGAAGAAAACCAGCTGTGGCATAAGCGACTTGGTCATCTATTCCAACCATCTATGGAGGATCTCATAAAGTGTGATGCTGCTAGAGACCGTCCCAAGATATCACGTGATCGCACTCATACGTGTGATGCTTGCCAACATGGGAAGATCATCAGAAAGACATACAGGCCAAAGGAACAGAAATCAACTAGAGTGCTCGAGCTGGTTCATGCTGATGTATGTGGACCTATCTCACCACGAGCTATAAATGGGAAAAGGTACTATGTCCTTTTCATTGATGACATTAGCAGAATGGCCTGGGTATTCATCATTACCCATAAGACAGAGGTGTTCAGTTGTATAAAGCATTATAGGAGGGAATCAGAAAAGATTCTTGGGTAGAAAATTCTGATGTTTCGTACTGATAACGGTACAGAATTTACAAATAGTCAAGTTGAAAACTATCTCGAGAAACATGGGATAAGGAATCAAGTTTCATCGGTAAGAACTCCCCAATATAATGGAGTGGTTGAAAGGGGAAATTGGATTATCAACAACATGGCTAGAACAATGCTTATTGATAAAGACCTACCAGAGAAATTTTGGAAGGAAGCAGTTTTGACATCGTTCTATGTTTCGAACAGGTCTGTGTTGTGTTCGAGGAAAGGGAAGACTCCGTATGAACTGTGGTACGGAAAGAAGCCAACGTTGAAATACTTTATAATCATTGGGAGTAAGTGTTTCATTCTCAATAAAGAAAATCACTGGAAGTTTGAGGCACGAGGAGATGAGGGGATATTACTTGGCTACTCAGGGAAAAGAAAATCATATAAATGTTTCCATAAAAGGCTGGGAAATCATTGAGAACAATGATGTCACTATAGTTGAAAATGAACGGAATACTCAACGATCCAGTGAACAGTTCCGGGATGAAATTGATGATGAGGTAAGCAACCCAGGGGGAGCAGAAGTGGCAGAAGCTGACTAAGAAGAAGATACTGATGATGAAGAAGAAAGTATCAAGTCTGTGTCTGCGAGGAAGCCAAAGAGTCGAGCTGAAATTGATAGGCAGAATATCATTGGTGATCAAACTGCTCCAGTTCAGACTCGAAGAATGAAATCATTATCGAAAAAATCGTTTTTTTTCTCAAGTGGAGCCGAAATGTTTTTCCGATGCAGCTGAAAATGAAAACTGGGTTCAGGCTATGAACGATGAGCTTGATCAGATTGAGAAGAACCAGACATGGGAGATTGTTTCGAGACTAGCAGACAAGAATGTCATTGGGACTAAATGGGTTTATCGCAACAAGATGAATGAAGATGTCACAGTGATTCGGAGCAAAGCACAACTACTGTGCAAGGGATACTCCCAGATAGAGGGAATAGATGTTGATGAGACATTTGCACCGGTTGAAAGGCTGGAGACAATCAAATTATTTTTGGCAATATCAGTGCAACGAAAGTTTAAAGTGTTCTAGATGGATGTCAAATCCGTGTTCTTGAATGGGGTTCTGGAAGAAGAGGTGTACATTGAGCAACCAGATGGTTTTCTCATTCATGAGGATGAGAACAAAGTTTGCAGGCTAAATAAGGCATTGTATGGGCTGAAACAAGCACCACGAGCATGGTACTCAAGGCTTGATCAGTATTTGAAGAAGCTTGGTTTTCAGCGTGGAGGAGTTGATTACAATCTCTATTTTAGTAATGAAATTAATCAACAGATGATGGTGATGGTTTATGTTGATGACATAATATTCAGCAGATCAGATGAAGCTCAATGCATACATTTCTCTGAATTCATGAAAAATGAGTTTGAAATGTCAATGATTGGAGAGCTAACATTTTACCTTGGTTTACAAGTGACACAAGGAAGTAATGGCACTTTTATTTCTCAATCCAAATATGCCAAGGAGGTTCTAAGAAGGTTTGTAATGGATAATTCCAAGGAGATGAAGACTCTGGTTGCTACCCGGATGAGATTATCAAAAGATGAGGATGGCAAGGCAGTTAATATCACAGGATATAGGCAAATTATCGGATGTCGGTTGTACTTGACCGCGACAAGGCCTGATATTGTTGTCGCCACATGCCAAGCAGCGAGATATCAAAGTAATCCCAAGGAAAGTAACATGCTCGCAGTGAAAGGAATACTTCGGTATATCAAGGGCACAATGGACTTCGGGCTGATATCTAATGACAAGTCTCAGAAAGAATTATTGGGATATACTGATGCAGACTGGTCCGGTTCAGCAGATGATAGGAAATAAACATCTAGAGGTGCATTTTATCTTGGCGGACTATGTATTTCTTGGTTGAGCAAGAAGCAAGATTGAATTTCATTAAGCACTGCAGAAGATGAGTATATTGCAACCACTCAGGCATGCACACAGTTATTGTGGATGAAGCAGCAGCTTGAAGACATGGGAGTTGAAGTGAAGTCTCCGATCGGAATCCAGTGTGACAACTCAAGTTCTATAAATCTTAGCAAAAATATTGTCCATCATTCAAGGACAAGGGACATTGAGATCAAGTATCATTTCATCAAGGAGAAGGTTGAGCAGGGAATCGTGAAGTTGGAGTATGTGCCTATAGAGCTACAGGTTGCAGACATTCTGACAAAGGCCTTAGCCAAGGAAGCTTTTGAGAGGCATCGGCTGGCTCTGGGAGTTCAGTCGATTTCTTGCACTTGAAATAGTGTAGATGTGAAACCACCCCCCTCTCCCCGAGGTATGATGTGTTTTCCCTGATGTACTGATATGTGTTCTCTACTATGTTACAGACTACAAAAGATTGACCTTTGGGTTCGTTGACAAAGGGGGAGAAAATAGTGATTGTTCAAGGGGGAGACAGTGTGGCTATATGAGAAATCATGACAGATACGGGGAGAATCTGACCAGTGGAGCAGCCAGATAGGGGGAGAAATGAGAAAGGGGGGTAGTATTAAAACTGACGATTCTAGAAGTGATCGATCAAAGAATAGATATCACGACAGCTGAGGATCGTGATAAAAGCAGAAGAGTGGTGCTGGAAAGTGTTTTGTGTCAACAGTGGATGTCATAGATAAAGTGATTCATTGATGAACTTTTCATTTACTCTTGTTTCTCACACTGAGCATTGCTCATGTGGGCTTAGAGTATGTGTTGAGTAATCCTTGATCGCTATCAGAATCGCAATGACATGAATAGAGGCTGAAGAATCAACGACGAATCTTTGTTTTGGAAGAGTTGTCAACAAAACCAAAGGGGGAGATTGTTGGGAAAAAATCCCTCAAGGTATCATTAAAGCATTTTTTAGGTGATTGTGTTTGTTGACAAAGTGGACATCTGAATAGTGATTGTTGACAAAGAAAAAAAATGACATACAAATTTATCGACAAAGAGGATTTCATGGTGGAATGTCGAGTTCAAGAGCTGAGGTCAACGATCCATGTTTGATTCAAGAATTTTGATAAAAGGAATGGATGATCTGGATGCGGTACAAAAGAACAGATATAAGGTGGCGCCATTTTCCAGTGTTTGCCAAATTTTAGGGCCTGAAAATCGGCAAATATAGAAAAGTGTTTTTGGAAAAAGGACTTGTGCGCCAAGGACTTGGAGTATAGGAAAAATGCGTGCCATATGTTTTTCAAGATCATAAGATCTTAATATGGCTATGGAAAAAGTTTTGCGCATGTTTGGGAGTTGGTCGTGCAAGTGTCTAAATGACAAAGGACTTGCGCGCCGAAAATGGGTTGCGCAAGTGACTTGCACGCCATCGCGCAGGGTGGTCAGATTGCCTATAAATACTAGACCACCCCTCTTCATTCTTATCGGATTTCAACACTTTGAAAAATCAGAGCTCCCGTCGCGTAGGGGTGGTGGTCGTGCAAGTGGTGAGTGTGGGTCGCGCAAGTGAAGTTGTGCGCCAGTGGTTGAAGTTGTGCGCCAGTGTTAGAAGTTGCGCACCAGTTGGTAGTTGCGCTCCAATATTGATTTGGGCGTAAAAAGAAGAGAGTCGCGCAATTTTGGAGTTGGGGAAGATTGTGTCGCGCAAGTGTCTGAGGTGAACTTGCATGCCCGTTGTGACTTGCGCGCCGATACTTGCGCGCAGAGATTGACTTGCGCACCAAGTAAGTTTTTGTTCCAGCAGTGATTCTCAGACTACGTGTAAGTTGGTACGTTGCCCAATACCTTCGGTGCAAAGAGATATTCATCTACGGGTGAAAGTTCTACTTCAACATATCATCTACACACAAAGGAAGATGCATTCATTCATGCAAATGATAAGACCTATGGTTTATAAACTGTGACTAGATTCCTTCCAAGAGCAGTGAGCTTAGAAGGAGGAAGAAGGTGATCCTCTCCACCGGCAGTGAGCCAGAGAGAGAGAGAAATAGGGAGTGACCCTTGGAAAAGCAGTGAGCTGACCCTAAACTTGTAAAGGCAGTGAGCCTGGGCTTAGAAGTGATCTAGCCCGAACCTTGTAATCCACAGCTAGTGAAGATTAGTGAAATTTGGTACGACCGGAAACTTGTCGGCGTATTCTCCTTGGACGTAGCCCTTTGCGGTGAACCAAGTAAAATTGTTGTGTTCTGTGCATACATCGCTTTCTATTTAATTTGTGCAACAGGAAAAAGAGAGAAGAGAGTTTTTCTCAACAGCGAAACAAGATCAGAACGAGCATTAATTTTAAATTAGTCATACCCTGATTCACCCCCCCCCCCCCCCTCTCAGGGTATTCAGCCTTGTGGACCTAATATCTTCTTCCTGCTCTGAGCTATTCTCATGTGTTTCTGTATCAGCTGAACTTTTTATACCATCTCTTCAACCAATTATGGTCACATCAGCTTCCTTTTGCCCACTTCATCCCAGAAAGCTGGAGTTTGAAACCACTTCCCATATAACGCCTTAAATGGTTTCATCTTTATACTGGAATGAAAACTATTATTATATGAAAATTCAACCAAGGAAAGATGTTGGTCCCAACATCCCTGAAAATACATCGAAAAAACACGTAGCATATCCTCCAATGTCTTAATTGTTCGTTCTAACTGCCCATCTGACTGAGGATGAAAAGCTATACTAAAATTTAATTCAGTACCCAATGACTTCTGAAGGCCTTTCCAAAAGTTAAAAGTGAACCTGGGATCACGGTCAGATACAATGGAGAAAGGAACTCCATGTAACCTGACTATCTCTTTAATATACAAACGTTAAAGTTGATCTAGGGAAAAAGTATCTCGTATAGCAAGTAAATGAGCAGATTTAGTCAAGAGATCAACAATAACCCATATTTCATTATTACCTCGAGGTGTCTTCGACAATCCCACAACGAAGTCCAGGGATATATTTTCTCATTTCCACTCTGGCACTGGTAAAGGCTGAAGCATCCCTTTCAGTAACTGCCTCTCTGTTTTAACCTGTTGACATGTAAAACACTTCACAGTAAAATCATCAATATCTCTTTTCATTCTATCCCACCAGTAATACTCCTGCAGATCTCTGTACATCTTAGTACTGCCAGGATGAACTGAAAACAGACAACTATGAGCTTCACATAACAACTCTCTCTTCAACTTTGAATCACAAGGCACACACAATCCCTTCCCAAATCTCGAAACACAACCATTATCAATGTTAAATTCAAGAAACTTCCCTTTATGAACCAGATCTACCTTTTTCTTAAACTCATTGTCTTGCTTCTGTGTTTGCTTGATTCTGTCTGATAGAGAAGATTTCAATGATACCTAAAACAAAACAGAAGGACATCCTGCACCAACAACTTCTATGCCTAAGTTCATCAAATCCTTAACCAAAGGATCACGTTCCAAACACAACATTGTTAATGAATCATTACTTTTTCAACTAAAAGAATCAGCCACTTTATTTACTTTTCCCGGATGGTAATGAATTGTACAATAATAATCCATGATTAATTCTAGCCAACTCCTCAGTCTCATGTTCAATTCTTTCTGAGTGAATATATACTTTAAACTTTTGTGATCGGTATATATTTCACACTTTACTCCATACAAATGATGCCTCCAAATTTGAAAAGCTAAAACAATAGCACCTCATTCCAAATCATGTGTAGGTTAATTTACCTCATGAGTTTTCAACTGACTTGAATCATAAACAATTACCTGATCATTCTGCATAAGGACACAACCAAGTCCTTTCAATGAAGCATCACTATAGATAACAAACTCCCCATTCCTGGAAGGTAGTGCCAAAATTGGAGCATTCACCAATCTTCTTTTCAATTCCTGAAAACAATCATCACATTCATTTGTCCAGATAAACTTAACACCCTTCCGAGTTTGCTTAGTTACTGGACTAGATAACCGTGATAAATTTCTAACAAACCTTCGGTAATAGCCTTCTAAACCCAGGAAGCTACAAATCTCAGTTACATTTGTGGGTCTTGGTCATTCTTCAACAACCTTTGTTTTTGTAGGATCAACAGTTATCCCATATTTAGAAACAATGTGACCAAGAAAAGAAATTTGTTGCAACCAAAACTCACACATGCTGAATTTCCCATACAGTGACTTTCATGCTCCTCTTTACTTTTAGAAGACACCAAAAAATCATCAATGAAAACCACCACAAACTTATCCAAGAACTCATGGGAAATTATATTCATTAATTCCATGAATACAGCAGGTGCATTGCTTAGCCCAATAGGTACTACTACAAATTCATAATGGCCATATCTTGTTCAAAATGCAGTCTTCAGAACATCTGCTTCATTTACCTTCAACTGATGGTACCCCGATCTCAGGTCAATCTTTAAAAAATACTGATCACCCTGGAGCTGATCAAAAAATTCATTGATATGAGGCAAAGGATATTTTTTCTTAATAGTGATGTTATTCAAGGCTCTATAATCAATGAAAAGTCTCATTGAACCATCTTTCTTTTTAACAAAAAAACAAGAGCACCGCATGGTGATGTGCTAGGTCGAATGAAACCTTTCTCTAATAAATATGGCAATTTCTCCTTCAACTCTAAAAGTTAAATTTGATCCATTTGATAAGGGGGTTTTGAAATTGGATTAGCATCAGGAACTAAGTAAACAGTAAATTCAACTTCCCGATCTGGTATTATTCCAGGCAACTCATTAGGAAAAACATCAGGATACTCATTTACCACTGGCACATCATTAATATGAACAGTTCCTTTGTTCTCAATGATGTGTGAAAGGGAACATTAATTTCCATCTTTTACAAGTTTCTCGGCCTCTTGAAAAGTTATCAACATTAAGGGTTCATTCTTGTACACAAACTGAAAGTCTTTCTGAAAAGAAACTTCTTTAGCTCTACAGTAAATCTTAGCATGGTAAATAGAGAGCCAATACATACCCAGGATAACATCAAACTCTACTAGAGGTAAAACAATAAGGTTCACAAGTAGGTTATTTCCATGGATAAGGATAGGAAGATTCTTATAAATTATTTTTTCCTCAACATTTCCCCCAAGTGTTTTTACCACAGTTTTAGGAGACATTTCTTAAGATGGGATTCCCCATTTTACTAGAAAAGGTTTCAGAGATGAAAGAATGTGTAGACCCCGAATCGAACAACACACTGGCATAATCTGAAAAAACAAAAAAAGTACCTGATACAACTTCATTTGATGCCCCAACATCAGTGGAAGTAGTTGCAAAGGATTTGACCACCCCTTTCTACTTGTATTATAACTTTTTCCCATCACTCGAGCTCTTTGTCGGACACTCGTTTGCATAGTAACCCCTCTTATTGCACTTAAAACATTTCACTAACTGCAAATCAATTTTGGACTTACCATCACCTTGATATTTTTCAGTGAAATCACGAGCCTTATGTCCCATCTAACCACATCGGTAGAACTTTCCATAATTCAGAAGAAATTCCCCAGCATGCATTTTACCACATTTATCACAAACTGGAAACTTAGTTTTCTTACAATCAGACTTTTTTGAAGAATTCTTTCCTTTCTCCTACCACCTCGGTCTCTTCTTCTGTTGGTTTTTATAGAACACTTGATCACCGACAAACTCCATTTCCACCTTATCAGCACATCTAAAAAGCTTATCATAACTTTTGAACTCACGAGAAGCTAATGCCCTTCGATATTTTGGCATTAATCCTGAGTAAAAACTATTTATTTTACTATTAAGGACTCGGATAAGATTTGGACCATACCTTTCCAATCGAGTGAACATATCTTCATAGGCAGCCACTGAGTCGTCCTCTTGCCTGAATTCCAGGAATTGTTTTTCCATCCTAAGTCGAACAGCCTTAGGAAAATACTTCTCTAGAAACATACCTTTGAATTCATCCCAGTCGAGAGCATCAATCTCATCAGAGTCCCTGATATTTTTAACAATCGACCACCACTGATCTGCTTCACCCTCCAAACGGTAAATAGCAAGACTAATCTTTTGATTGTCTGAATACCCTATGACATTGAAAATCTTCTCCAGTTCTTTAATCCACCCTTCAGCTAGAACAGGGTTAGATGATCCTCTTAATGATGGGGGATGTTGCCTCATGAAATGTTCCACCACTGACGTGTTCCTCTGCGGTTGATCTGGCTGATCTCGTGCATGGATACCACCACCATTTATCGCTTGAGTCAACTGCTCCATTACTACAACAAACTGTTCAGTTACAATTCCAACCATCTCAGGATGCTGATTCGGAAGGTTATTTCCTTCTGTATGCCTTCTTAGCACTGCTTCCATGTTTCCTCTACGGAAAACCATTCTGAACAAACATGTCTTAGATGAAGCAACATGGTAATCTTCAAATGCTATATCATTTCAATTTGACCATAAAAAAATTCTTCTGGATAATCATTTAATAGAACCATAACTCTTAAAGTTATCTAAACCAACCTCTGATACCAACTATAAGGCCCCAGCATTAAACCTTACTTAATCTTGAGTTATTACAGGATTACACATTGAGGATCTTTCGAGGTTTAGAGTTTTAGAGAACTAGATCATAAAGCATTAATTACATTCCACATTTAAATAAAATGTTTACATAAAAGATAGAATTCATTTTTCCCATCAACGGAAACATATTTAAAATAAAACATGGATTATTTCATGACACTTCCTTGACACTATCATCATATCATATACCTTTCCCTTGACCTGTGAAAAACATTTCAAAAACATGGGATGAGCATAAAAATCTCAGTAAGGGAAATAAAAATATGGAAAGGAAACATACTTTACCCATAAAACATAAGCACTTTAACATAACTCATCAAATCATGAATAAAACATAGAAATCATAAGACATAAAGGTAACTTGAGGCATTCATAACATTCTTACGTAGGGAGTAACCCTCTTGGTTACGTTTGGAATACCCATCATAGTATATTCTGTAAATCTCTTCAGAGAAACCTCAACCTTTAACTCCTTCACGTTACCTAATGCATTGAAGAGCTATATCGGGTGCACCCGCCCTTAGTTTATCATGGAACCACCCATCTTCATAATAACTCCCAAGAACCACAACATAATCGTATCACATAAAACATGCATAAAGTAAACATAACATTTCCAAATTTCAATCATAATATATCAATACAACACATTGATATAAAAACATTATGAAAACCATTTTCAATACCAAAATAAAAATAAAAGTAAAACATGGTATTTATTTTTCTTTTAAAAAGAAGGTATGGCCTGTAGAGGAAGCCGAAACTCAAATAATGGTCACGGCGGCGGAGAAGTCGTTGTCGCCGCATACGTACGACAAAAACATTCCCTTTTGTCATTTAGTAAAACGATTCGTATAAAAAATATTTCTTTTGGATAAACAAAAAATTCAAAGGGGTTTATACACCGTATAAAAGAAGTTTGTGTATAAAAAAATATGCCTCAATGAATGGAGATTGAGACGAAGTCCCTTACATCGGGTCCGACTTGACTCGATCGTTCATTAATCTCCTGAATAATAAACTTGAGTTAATTTCTACTTTCTTAAGAACATTTTTCATGTTCATTATTCCTTTTATATCACTTATTACCATGTCATGAACACTATGTTATTATTTAAGTTAATAATGGTCGTTTTAATGATGATTGGTACTTGAGTCAAAGATAAACTCTTTATAATTACAAGTTGTTCATGTGGTAAAATATCCATTATATCCTGAATTTTATTCATGATGTAGATATCATATATATCATATATATCCAGTACATGCATTAATTTATAATATTACATAACATTTATATGTAAGAAATGAAATGCACCGTTCATGGAGAAAGTAAGCCGTACGTACGCATAAACGCTACTTCCATTTATATTTCATATTTAATGGAATTAAAACATAATGATACATAATAGTATTTTAATTCCAGTATTTTATCATATATAATATCAATAAATATATCCTTTATACGTACCACATATGGTATTAAGGAATCAAATCACTTTGAGGGGGCGGTAGTCCACACTTCCTAAAATGAATATATCGCGTATACCCATAATGGAAGCCATAAAGGTATGCCATAAATGAAAAATACATAAGCTTAAGGAAAATATAAAAATATTATATATCATATATAAATATAGTGACATATTAATGGCCACCTTTTAATGTGTTAGAAGAATATTGAAGAATCATCGTTTCGTGAGGCAGAAATTCTTCATCCACGGAAACAGTATGTTCTTTAACCATTTGATGTAGGTGTGTGTAAGTGTAGCTCAAATACTTCTTATAACAACATCCTAGTATATTTATGATACTTGAGTTGTTACAAAAGAAATGAATAAAAAGAGTTTAGGGGGTTGGAGAAGCAAAATAAAACAAAAGGACTCAAGTGAAGACATTACCTTAAAATCAGGTAACTCCCTTTGGTTTGAGCTCAAAAGCTTCCTTGGGAAGAATTCTTATCAAAGTGAAGATTCTATGAGTTAATGAGGTATGTGGAGAGACAAAATGGGTAGGGGTTGGCCGAGCCAAAGGATTTGGAAGTTTGGGTATGGAGATAGAGGTGGGGGCCTTTTATAAGAGGAGAGGAGGGGCACTCTTGGAATGTAAAGAAATGTGACTTTATTTTAAAATGAGTTTCAGATTTAAAAGGTCCCACATTGATATAATTCAAGGATAAGGTGACAAGGGTTCGAAATATACCCAACCAATAGGATTTTGACAAGTGTAGGTCTTATATTTTACATTATCTTTTCATTTTATTTAAATCGTTAAATAATGAGGTAATCGATGAATCATCATGATGTCATAAATAATTTCATTTATTTAATGTCTAAAAATTATTAAAAACTACTATGATGTAGTAAATCTTTTTATCTTTCCAATGACTATTTATAGTCAGAACTCTGACTTGTATAACCCCATGTTAAAATTGTTTTAGTAAAACAATACATATTGTGACATTTTTATTTTAACATTAAATAAAAAGATATTAATGTCATTTTCCTACCAAAGTGGCTCCATGGGATTCCCAAGCTGACCCATGGATTGTCTTGGTCGGCCATGACACATCCAATAAGGGTAGGACATGGTTCAAGATCATCTCATATTATTAAACCATTATTTTTACCATAAACTACACTAATTACATCTAATTGTGATTAAAATATTAAAAGTTACTATTCAAAAAAATTATTTTAATCCCATTGAACTGCATTTTATTTCTTAATGAAAACCATGTATGTTGGATTTTTGAAATTCAAAACACAGAGGTGGTAAAATTTCATTTAAACTAAAAATTAGTTTTTATAAGTACCACTTAGTGGTTTCACTATTCATCAAAAATTGATGTTTTCCAAAAAAATACCAAAACATCACCCTTAGCTATATTTGATATTACGAATTCAAAAATTATGTCTATTTTACAAAATTCAAAACATATAAGTTACATTAATTAATTTAATAATTAATTCCCACTCTCAGAGAAAATAGCGTGTTTTTTATGAAAAAATAAGTATCAAAAGATTGACACTAGTTTAAGTCCAATTTCAAAGTGAAATTAATTCCAACGACCACTATTGGATTAAATGGTAAAAATATATTATAATTGAACTTTAAAACCAATTCAAAATATAATCTAATCATATAAATAAATTAGATTAAAAAAATGTTTTGAATTAAAATACAACAGTTTTCACTATTCATTAATAAAAATGAACTTTATCGGAAAAATACCAAAAATTCACACAAAGTAAATTTTGATGTCCCAATCATAAAGAATAAGTTTATTTTTACAATAATAGCTTATAAAATTTTTAAAAGATGGATTTAAAAATGGCTTTCCATCAAAAGGCATTAAAACAATCTTTTAAAAATATTAGTGTATTCCATGCTTAAGATTGGATTTATTTTCATTTTAAGCCTCTAAAACACTATCTAATTCATTAATAGACATAGATAAAAATATCTATTATTCATTACTTACATGGGATGTTACAGTGAGTGAACTTTTCAGTGCGCGTTATGGTTAGACATTAAGTGTCATACCGTAAGTACAAAGTGATAACTGTGAGACCGTAAATGTGAGAGACAGTAACTGAGAAACCGTAATCATGAAATAGTAAAGTAAAATATAGTAAAATTTTGAACAGTATGACAAGTAAAATATCTATTTGAGATTTATCATTCCAAGATCATGTATGATTTAGTCTATTCTATCAGAATTTAATGGTTTAGTGAATATATTTGCATGTTTATATTTAGTACCAATGAATTCCAAGGTGATATCTCCTTTTTGATAATGATCTCTCAAAAAGTGATATCTTACATCAATATGTTTTGTCCTAGAATGTGAAATAGTATTTTCTGAGATGTTTATAGAACTTGTGTTGTCACAATATATTGGTACATGTCTGAATTGATATCCATAATCTAGTAATATTTGTTTCATCCACAAAATTTGTGCACAACAACTTCCAGAAGCTATGCATTCAGATTATGCGGTAGATAATGCAACAGAATTTTGTTTCTTACTATACCATGATACTAGTGACTTGCCTAAAAGGAGACATGTTCCATAGGAACTCTTTCTATCAAACTTACAGCCCCCAAATGTCAGCATCATAATAACTAACTAGTTCAAATTATTTTGCTTTAGGATAGAAAAGTCCTATATTGGGTGTATTCTTGAGGTATTTGAAATTCTATTTATATCATTTAAATGAGATTCTTTAGGTTTTACTTGAAAATGAGAACACATACACACACTAAACATAATTTTCGGACGGCTATCAGTTAAGTAGAGTAAACTTCCTATCATTCCTCTCTAAGTGGTTTGATCAACAGATTTTCTGTCTTCATCAAGATCCATCTTACAGGTGGTACTCATGGGAGAGTCAATACTTTTAGTTTTATCCAATCCATAACGTTTTAAAAGATCTCTAGTGTAATTACATTGATTTAAAAAAATTGAATCATTATTTTTAATGATTTTAAATCCAAGAAAAAATTTTAGTTCACCCATTAAACTCATTTCAAATTCGTTTTTCATTATTTTAGAAAAATCAACACATATTGAATTTTTTGAAGATCCAAAAATAATATCACCTACATAGATTTGAACAACTAAAATATCATTAGAAATTCGATTTATAAATAGGTTAGGATCAGTTATTCCTTTTGTAAAACCTTTGGAAATAAAAAAAGTACTCAATCTGTCATACTAAGCTCTTAGAACTTGTTTCAAACATAATAAAGATTTTGATAGTTTGAAAATATGATTGGGAAAATGAGGATTTATAAGTCTAGGGGTTTGTTCAACAAATATATACTCATCTATATACCCATTTATGAATTCACTCTTAACATTCAATTTGATATAATTTTAAATTTAGATGTGCAACATAAGCAAGTAGAATTTTGATGGCTTCATGTCTGGATACTGGAGCAAAGGTCTCCTCATAGTCAATTCCTTCTACTTGAATATAGACATGTGAAACTAATCTAGCCTTATTCTTAACTATATTACCATATTCATATACCTTATTTATAAACACCCATTTAGAGCATATGATGATAGTGTCCTTGGGACTTTCAACAAGTTTCCAAACATTGTTTCATTAAATATGATTAAGTTCATCTTGCATATACATTACCCAAAATTCATCGTTGATGGAATCATCAATGTTTTTATGTTCAAGTTGTGACAAGAAGGTTTGATGTTCAACACGATTTCTAAGAGAAGCTCTAGTTTTTGTTCCTTTCTCTAATTCTCCTACAACATCATCTAAGGGATGGTTTTTAAGGGTTTTAACCTTTCAAGAAAAAGAGGGACTTGTGATTTCAGGTCCATCAACAGATTCTGGTTCATTATGACTCGATTTTAGAGAATTTATAGATTTGGATGTTTTCACAGATTCTTTCACATAGGATTTTGAGGATTTTGAGTTGATGTTTCGATTTTATACATCATCCTTCATATTTTCAATGATGGTTCTAGTCTCATGTGGATCTATTTTTATCAAACATGATATTGACAGATTCTTCCACACATTTATTTCTATTATTGAATACTCAATTTTATTTACTTAATATTGTGTAACCTAGGAAAATTCCTTCATCACTTTTGGATGCAAATTTTTCAAGATTATCTTTAGTGTTGAGAATAAAGACTTTGCAACCAAAAACTCTAATGTAATTAAACTTAGGCTTCCTATTGTTCTGGAGTTCATACGGGGTCTTTTTGAGAGTTGGTCTAATCAAGACTCTATTGATTATATAGCATGCTGTATTAAGAGCTTCATCCCAAAAGTAAATATGTATGTAATATTCACTAAGCATTGTTCTGGAAATTTCATGAATGGTTCTATTCCTTCTTTCTACAACACCATTCTACTGTGTTGTTCTAGGGCTAGAAAAATTTTGACTATAACCATTTTGTGAGAAAAAGGATTCAAACTCTTGATTTTAAAACTCACGGCCATGATCACTTCTTAAAGATTTAATTTTAAGGCCACTAAGATTCTCTAGAGACATAGTAAACATAGTAAAATAAGAGCATGCTTCACTTTTGTGAGCCATAAAGAAGGTCCAGGTATATCTAGAAAAATCATCTACCAGAACATAAACATAGTGCTTCCCATTTAAACTAGAAACTCTAGATGGTCCAAACATGTCTATGTGAACTAATTTGAGAGGTTGAGAAGTAGAGACTTCTTTCTTTGATATGAAGTAGATTTTGTGTTGTTTTCTATTTTGACAAGGATTAAACACTTTTTCATTTGGAAACATAGGTTTCGGTAAGTCTTTAACTAGGGCTTTTCTAGTTATATTTCTAAGGGGGTGAATATTACAGTGTCCTAGTCTCTTATGCCAGACACGAGATTCTTTATGAAATACACAAAAGCATGAAGCATTTTGAGAAGCTAAGGAATCTAAATTAACAGAATAAACATTCTCATTCTTTGATGTAGAAAATACTAATTCATCTATAGAAATAAAGAAATTACAGGAATCATTTTTAAATTTAATATGATATCCATCATCACATAATTGTGAGATACTAAGCAGATTATATTTTAAGACACTAACAAACAGTACTTTAGAAATAAAAATCAAATCAGAGTTACCAATATGGCCTAAGACAATGATCTTCCCCTTGGAATTGTCACCAAATGTGACATGTCCTCCTTCTACTTCGATCAAGTTCTTAAAGCATGAGTAGTCTCATGTCATGGGCTTTGAACATCCACTATCCAAGTCCCATAGATTTTTGTTGGATCTCTTTAAGTAGAATTCCTATAACATTATCATGAAATGACAGATTTTTGTACCCATAGATGTTTGGGTCCGTTAACATTAGTAATAAGTTCTTTAGGAACCCATATTTGTCTCATAGGTTTCTTATAAGCATTATGTAAAGTGTTTGACAAATAAACTGTATTTGGTCCACAAAAACTTGAAATATTAGAGTATGTAACATGACTTGAACTAGTTGAGTTGTGTCTGGAATTGGGAAAAAAATATTTGTCCTAGATTTTGAAACATAATTCGTTCTACCATGGTTTCTTTTACCAGGTTAATAACCAGGTCTAGAATAATATTTGGGGGAAATTTGTTTTCCTAGAATTTGGGTAAGGTTATTTTTTCCATTAGTAAACTTCTCAAAGACACTTTTTAATTTCTCATTAGAAATTTTTAATTAATTTTTTTCTTTGAGAAGTTGAGCATTTTTCTCCTTTTCAGTAGTAAGTTTAGATTTGACATTTACATTAAGATCATGTTGTTTCTTCAATGATTTATATTATCGTTTAATTCATTTATTGTCTCTTCAATCATGTTATAGTATTCAAAGTTTTATTTATTAGTCATATTTTCAAAGTCACTTTCCTCTTCAGAATAATATGAATTATGTACAGAAGAGTTTAGTGTTACCTCAAATGTGTTTTTAATAGAACACATATTGTCTTTGTTAGCTTGTTCATCATGTGATGTCTCTGAGCCACATGAAATATCCTCAGAGGCACTCCAAGTTTCCTTCATTGCCTTTTTGTACTTATTATACTTGTCCTCATATTTCTTCTAATACTTGAGCTTTGTATAGTCATCCTTTATATGTCATTTTCGCTTACAATCGTAGAATATAATTTCATCAGTTTTGTCACTTCTTTTCCAGTCTATTTTCCATCTTCATTTTAGATCATACTTTCCCTTGAAGCTAGGCTTTCTAAAAAAGTTCTTCTTTTCGTAGAATCATTTAAATCTCTTGGACAGTTGAGCCATCTCTTCATCACTATCAGGTGATGATTGTTTAGTGGTGGAACATTCTACAGAAGGTTCCAGTTTCCCTTTGTCTTTG
Organism: Viscum album; assembly: GCA_963277665.1. Classification (NCBI taxonomy): domain Eukaryota; kingdom Viridiplantae; phylum Streptophyta; class Magnoliopsida; order Santalales; family Viscaceae; genus Viscum; species Viscum album. The sequence goes on along the minus strand of OY728131.1, from coordinate 1,527,331,540 downwards.
TGCTTCGAGAAGGTGGTCTTGAATGCTATAGATTTCCTCTTTGGTTCATCCTCCTATTCATTGTTGAATTTCATCTCTTCCTCATACATCAGAAGTATCCCAATTAGTTCTTTTACAGGTAGCTTGTTTAGGTCACATGATTCACTAATTGAGAAAGAGGTTCCCCTCCATCTGTCAAGTAGACATCTAAGGACTCCCATGATCTGTTCTTTGGCAGTTACTTCTCTTCCAAGAGAATTCATTGTGTTGAAAATCTCATTGAACCTAAGATACATGTAAGAAATAGGCTCATCAGGTTTCATTTTAAAATTACCATATTATATAGTATAAGTATTAATACTCATTTCCTTTACACTAGATGTGCCTTCATGTGAGACACACAAGGTATCCCAAATTTCATAGGCAGTTTTACAAGATGAAATCCTATTAAATTCTTCATCTCCTTAGGAACAGTACAGAGAATTCATGGCTTTTCAATTGTTATTGTGAGCATGTTTTGTAGGTTCATCCCATGTAATTATATCAGTCACAGGAATTTTGTATTCATCTATAATGGATGAAAAAATTTCAAAGCTCATATTGTCTAGATGCATTTTCATTTTAATTTTCCATTGATCATAATTAGTTCTATTAAATAATGTTGGTCTGTTGTTTGCAACACCTTCCAATATATTATCCATACTAACAAATTACTTTAAAAGAGCTAGATATTTATAATTAACATAAATTCATAGATCTTTAAAGTAAAACAACAATCACAGTTGAGTAAGATTACACAAATTCCTAATAAAACAACCTCTGATACCAAATGTTGGTTGGAGTAGTTTATTCAAGAGGGGAGAGGTGAATTGACTAACAATAAAAAATTTTGTTACAAAAAAAATCTATTAAGAGAAATGGTTTTCCCCAAAAATTACATACAGCCCAGTTAATCAAGGTTATACTATTATAAGAGTTTGACTATTTAAACAACTTCTTAGAATATTCATTAATTCTTATTAATCTTAATATGTATTATTAATATTACTTTTTAAGTTATCCTACTATGAAAAATCATTTATAACTTCTTTCCAAGAATAACTATCAAAGTGAAATTAGAGTTTTCTGGATTATGCAGTAAAGTAGTAAAACAGAAAAGACTAAATTTAAATAGCACAACAGATATGAAACAAGTGGTTTAATCTCAATATGAGACCTAATCCACTCCACTTGGTGATCACCTTCCACCAAGCAGTTTATATAAATAAACATTTATCCACACCCTAGATCATGGTTAACAAAAGTAAACAAACTGTCAAGGTCACACATGGACCTCTTCCACAGTTTTCGTGGGTAAACAAAACTAATAACCAGGATATACATGGACCACTTCCATTATTATCGTGGGTAAAAAAAAGTATACAATGTTTAGTGTAGGGATTTAGAAATCCTTCAGTTTAGCACAAGAGTCAGTTTGTGTATGGAATATTCAGATTACACACACTACTCAAAAGTAAGTAAAATAATCACTGAGAGAGAGTAGATATGAGTTTAGAATGCTCTAGTGATTTGAATTGCAGCTCTGAACTCCTTTTATTAAACCGAGATTCTTCTGAGTCCTTCTCTAGTTTTTGTCTTGAAAAACAGAGTGTCGTAATTCATCTTTTATTCCTCATGAGTGTTGATAATGTGAAGATGTTCTCTAGATTCCTGTGTACATTGTATGTTCTTCAGTAGTGTCGGATTTCATGTATGAGACAATTCTTTCTTTGAAAATCATTCAATCTGCTCTTTGTGGTCGTGATCATAGGCTTGTTTTTTGTTCAGTATCGCGCGATGTGGTTGTTGGGCACTTTCTACTCTTTATTATCGAATTCATGTGCTTTAGCTGACATGTTCCATGTGTTTCATACCTCGTACCTCGTACTATGTCTAACAAAAAAAATTAATTATGTTATTGCATTAAAGGCGTCAAATATGACTGTTAAACATTAAATTGAAATATGAAAAAATAGTTTAAGAAATGGTGTTACAGTATGTTATGGAAACGGTGTCTCATTCACACAGTGTCGGAGTGTCACGGTCTGAGTGTCACCGCGTCTTGCTCATAGTCTCTTTCTCACGGTGTCAAGCTTCACAGTGTCAAGCTTCACAGTGTCTTGTACTTTGGCAACTAATTGTATCCAGACTTAAATATTAATATGCATGAAATGGATTGAGCTTAACCATTATAAAGCATGAGTGAACATGAAACATAAATACACATGATTGGATATAATTTAAAAGTTAACTAGGTTGAATGAGATTTGTGATCACATAAATACACATGATTGGATATAATTTAAGAGTTAACTAGGTTGAATGAGATTTGTGATCATTGATGAGATTGGGGATTATTAAAACATGATTAATACATGAGGAGTCCAACACCACCCACACTCTAATTTTTCAAATGTAATGAGTATGAGAATTTCACTAATGAATGTATGAATATTTTGACTTATAATGATCACTTGTATCAGTAACCTCTTGTTCCAAAACAAAAAGGGAAATCCCTTGTGATCATGACTATTTAAGTGGATTATAATAATGACATGGTTAATGGTACACTTATCATCCACTCAATAATAGTTGATATAATAGTTTATTCTCACATTGTCCATTTTTTATAACTATGTAATTTCTTAATGGTATCTCATTACCCCATAAATTGTTAGGTATAGAGTTAGTGTTGAAAAAACATAATGGTACAATGATCGCATATCAAGTCTATAGTTCCTCTCTAATTGAAGTTTCAGGGAACATGATTCCTAGAAATATTTTGATTATTCCTGTGGTTGAACCTTTTCCTATTTTAGGTAGGTATTTTCCTATTTTATATATATATACTAAAAAATTTATATAAATTGACATAACATTTCAAATTCAGAATGAACCTATAATCATGTATTAGTGTGAAGAGGAATATAAACTTCTAATGAAAATTAATTCTATCTTGTGGTTTTTAATTCTTATCCATGAAGGGAATCTATCACATAGGGTTTTGAAGAATCTCAAAATTGAGGATATCATTGTTGTATCGAAGTTTATTTTATGTCTTTCAAATAGAGTTTCCTAGTCCTCCTCTAAATCACATAGTTGATTTTTCAATTGAACTTATACATGGTGCTACACCTATTTCAAATAATCATTATAGAGTGACCCCAATTGACTTGAAAGAATTAAAAATATAAACTCCAAGATAATCTTGATAAAGGATTCATACACTCAAGTGTGTCACTTTGTTTTGCACCTACTCTTTTATATAAAAAGATATATGGATCAATTTATATTTTAATTGATTATCGACATGTTTAAAAGTTCACTATGATGAATGAGTTTAATTTATCCTCTATTGATGGAATATTATGGTCAAATAGACAGAGTTCAATATTTTCTATGTTTGATATTCAATTTGAATTTCATCGATTTAGGGTCAAGAAGGAGGATATACCAAAGAAATCCTTATATTTTTGGTATGTTCATTATAATTTATAGTGATTCCATTTGGACTTATCAATGATTTTTTACTCCATAAATTTAATTAATAGATTCTATATAGATTATTGTGACATGTTTTTTTGTAGTTTCTATAGATGATATTATTAAATATTCAATATTAAAGGATGATCATGAATAATATTTGAGGACTCTACTGAAAACCCTTAGGAATGATAGTTTGTATTCTAAATTTAAAAAGTATGGATTTTGGCCATAGAAAGTCGCAATATTGGGTCATATATTCTCATGTGATGTTATATCAGTGAATCCATTAAATACAATGTTCTTTAAAAATTCCATGTCCTACCTTTGTAATTTAAATTCATAATTATCTTCATTTATAAGGATACTACAAATTATTTATAAGATATTCATCATGGTTATCTAATCTAAACAACAGGTTTACTCAGAAGGGAACCATGTTTTTTTAGATAGATAAATGTGAGTAAACATTCATGGAAATTTAAACAAGGTTAGTAAGGGAAACATTTCTTACTCTACCCTATAATGTATAGTAGTTTGTGATCTATAGTGATGCATCAGAGAAGGGAATTTGATATTTACTGATTCAAAATGATATGATGATATATTATTCTTTGTGAAAATTGAAAATTCCAAATAAAAATTACCAAAATCAAGATTTAGAATTAGAAGTAATAATTTATCAACTAAAACTAAGGAGGTATATCATTATGATGAAAGAGGTGATATAATTTCATATCATAAACTGTTGAATTATATATTAAAAAATAATGTTTTTAATATTCTCTGATGGAGATAGTTATAATTCATTAAAATTTATGAGATCTTTCTATGTTACAACCTAGGGAAGGGAAATAAGGTGGATGATGCCCTAATTCTAAAGGACCATAGTATTTTAGCCATAATGAGGACTGAAAGAGATCCAATACTTACATATTTGTAGAGGATGGAACATGAAATCCTAAACAAATGGGATTGGTATTATCTTTCTCATATGAATTCTTAATCATCCATCCATGTGAGGGTTAAAGAGACATATATAGAGGATGTGGAACTACAGAAGAATCTATGATATGTTCTTGGATTCATATATGATTTTAATTGAATGTAATGGTTTAGTAACCAAGTATTTTTTCAATAATTACCATACTTAAATATGGTTTTTTGGATAAATCTCATATTTCATCATTCAATATTCATCCTAGAAGTATGAATATGTATATATAGATTAAATAGTGGTTATAATAAGGTATCATGAAAAGGGGTATTATAGAGTACATATCTAGACTCTTGGTATATTAGTAAGTTAGGTACTATATATATAATTATATAGTAATTTTTAAAACATTTCACATAAAGGAATTTGAAATGAGAAAAAATTACAATGGATTTCCTCATTGGACACCCCAAAACATTTGGTTGGGTTATATTTAACCACCTAATAAAATTATCATGTTTAATTATAATTTGGGAATTTTTATCAGTTAATCATCTTTAAAGGATATATACTGAGAATTTGTTATTATTTCATGGAGAACCAGATTCTATTGAATCTGTTTAGGATAAGAGGTTTACCTTTAACTTCTTGATAATCTTTTATTAATATTTGGAAACAAAGTTGAGAACAGTTATTTATATCATCCTCACCTGGATGGTAAATATAATAGGATGATTAAAACACTATAATACATATTGAGATACTTATATATGGGTTTCATATGTGTTTGATATCAACACATTTCGTTAATAGAATTTTCACACAATAATATCTTTCACTCGGAGCATTTAGATAGATCATTATGAAGCCCCATACATTTAGAAGTGTATAACTCTAATTTTTTAGGATGAAGGTAGAGAAAGAAAAATATTGTTTCTTAGAAATTTAATGGAAATATAAGAGAATAATAAATTATTTAAACATAAAATTATGTCATCTCCGAGTTGAAAGAAATTTTATACCTACAATTATCAGTGAAATCTAGAATTTAAGGTTTATGAAGGTATTGTTATTAAAATATCCTTGGAATATGTTTATGAGATTTGTAATGAATATAAAACTATGAAATTTAAATATTATTCCCTTTGAAATTCTATTTCATTATGGTATCATATCAATTGTATCTACCACTGAATCTCTCTCAAGTTTAAAATTTGTTTCTTATATCTCTCATGGGGAAGTAATAACCTACTCTTTCACATGTAACAAACTCAGTGGCCAAGCCACTGGAAAAATATCACTATTATGAGTAACAAACATTATAGACTATATATTTAATGGAAATATTGATGTGAAATAATACCACTCACCTAACCAATTATTTTTGGGAAAACCATAAATTGTACAAATCTATGTTGGAGACCAAAGATGAGATGAGGTAGAATTATCCTCACATGTTTGCATTGAAGTGGAACAATTTCAAGGAATAAATTGTTATTAGGTGATAAAATATAACACCTTGATATTTGATGACATATTTCTATTTAAATATATTAAATTTATTTGATATCATGCTATGAGCACAACACTGAGCTTTAATAAAGTAGGATATACTATTGAATTATTATTATTTAATGTGACAGTTATCATCAAATAGTTGGATTAGAAATATATGAATACAACAAAATAAATTATAAATTATTATTATTTAAACATGTATAAAATTAATAAACTTTTTATGAATTGATTATAAATGAAAATAAATTAACTTGAAGAAAAATAGTTGTTTTTCTGAAAAAAAAACTATTTTTATGCACATAATGGATTTTCATCTTAATAAAATAAATTAATCACTCATTATGAATGAAATTAAAAAAACTTATTGATTAAATATTCAATAAAATTATTTACCTTCCATTTAATGGTTCTTACAAGGCATCAGAACATTAAAAAACCTAGTTTTATGTTGGAAAAAAATTAAAAACAGTTTTGGTTGCATTTTGTATGCTTATTTTAGAATGGATTTAGACCAATTTTATAAATTCAATCATTAATAATGTATTCCATATTTTTAATTATTTGTTTTATATTATTTAAATAGTCCCCATATATGATATTTTTTATAAATAACAACCTTCATAAATATGTGTTACCATAATAAGGGTAAAACAGGTAAAATATAGTCAAAATATTAGGAAAATGATTTAAAATATCTCTAAAACTTGAATGTATTCTATTTTATGAGTTAATTTAAGCAATTAACATCCATTTTTTGAAAATATGGAATCTTGGTGTAATTTTACATTGATTTTGATCTTAATATTAATTTGTGTAAAGAAAAAACAAAAAATATTAGTCCAATTGTTTAAATATCAAAAATATTTTTTTATAAGAAAAATGTAATTGTTTTTATTATAAAATATTATTTGAAATATGAATTAAAATTTTTGTCTTGTTAAATTATTTTTAATTTTTAGTGAATTAATAATTACATTAAATGCTTACACATTGTTTCCCTGTACTTGTTAGTTAAATATAAAAACGAAATAAATAAAATTAAATATATTTAAAGTGATATAATTTAAATTATTTTTTGTGTTACAATAATTATTTAGATAAATATAACACAATAGTGATGTTTTAAATTATTTTATTTGAATTCCATTTCTATATTGTTGTCTTGAATTCAAATAGTATGAATTGATTGTAAAATGGACATAATGGTATCTTTTGTTAAATGTCATTTTATTAAATGTATTAAATTCATAAAAATATTTTATTTGGACAAGTTAATGGGATATGGTTAACAATATAAAACATTTTCCATTATATTTTTACTTTTCCTTTTATAGTAACATTCACCTAAAGTGTCAAAACATTTTGATATCATGGTAGTTTTCAAACTCGTTAATGGTTGTTAAAACTAATAAATAAGGGGAAAATATAATAAAAATATATATATAAATATAAATTAATGAGATTATATTGAATTTTACTCATTTTGAATTCAAAATGTATCAATTTTTGGCCTCTTTATCATGAAAATTATTTGATATTAATTAAATACTTATGTAATTCTAAGGGTTACCCTCCCCTCAATTATAAAAGGAAACCTCCTCTCCTCCCTTATTCAAAAAGTTTAAGCACAAAATATCATCCAATTACTACCCTAATACAATATTATCTTCCATATCCACATCAAATATCTTATTTTATTTCAAAAATAATTTCCTTTAAAGAATTAATGATTATTCTAAATGAATATTGACAATTATGATCTATAACTCTTAACCAAGTACATTCAATATTACTTCTTCTTCTACCTCCCCTAAATATATGGTATCCTATATAAACTAATTAATTCAATATAATAAATTTAATTAATTATTATTGTGATTGTGTAACAAACTGTGTCCACCTCTATTCTATCCTATTTAAAATGAAAGCATTGCTCATGCATACAAGTGGATTACCACCGCCATGAAGCAATGAATTTCATTTTTGATCCCCACTAAATTTTTCATGGGTACAGTAATATATTTACTAAATATATATAATATGTTTGAAAATTTTAATATTTTTATAAAATATAATTATTATTTTCTTTTGTTTAATCCATCAAAAAATTTAATCATTACTCAGGTGTACATACTGACTACCATCTCTACAAAGTATTGTAACTCATTTTTCATCAAAAATTTATATTAATATTTATAAAAGATTATATAATAATTAAATATGATATGATGACATTATTAAATTAATTGATATATTATAACCATAATCAATTTATATGATATGGGACAATAGAACCAAAATAGCCATGAAAAAGGAATAAGTTATCACCCATATTACTTATTTGAATAAGGATTTATTAATAAATGGGTGATAATATGTTATAAGTAAATCATATATGGTATTATAAATAATATTTAAGTAATATAATATATTTTCTATAAATCAATATTTTTTTATATGGGGTTCATAAACATGTATGAAGAATAATGAGACATGGAGTTAGGTTTTTATGTTACAATCTCTTTATTTTTTTGGATTTTCTATGCTGAATTTATATTGAGGGATGTTATATTAATATTAGACATTAGAGAACATATATTTTATTATACTCCTATTATTACTAAATTTTTTAATTGTTATTAATATATTTCCATATTTCATACATAAAATTATTATGAAAAATGTTAAGGAAAAGTCAGCCTTATTTCTTCTTTGGTCGATGAAATTTTTCATCCATGTCTATGATCTTCAAAATCTCATTATGAAAGATAAAAAATATACATAAAATATTATCAAATTTTAATTTTAACTATTTTTTAATTTAATTACAAATATTTAAAAAATAATCTTTCCAAATTATTTCTAAATAATCCATTTTTTGACTTTTTACAAAATTGTGAAAAGAATTTTATCCTTTAACATATAAGGCATGAATGGACTTTCCTATCATCAGAACCATTTTAGAGTTGAAAATTACATTATAATATATCATTTTTATTTAGACATAATTTATTTTCATAATTTCTTCTAAATTTATTGTCAATCTAAAGTGATATTTTTCTCATGTTTTCAATGAACGGTTCAAATTTTATTTTAATGGTATTTTTCATCCATGTAAACATTATTGAGAGATTTTTATTTTTAACTAGGGATATGATCTCATGATTATAGAAACTTTTTTTGATGAAATATAATTATTATGATTCTATGAAACATATTTCATTCACATGGGTTAATTATGTTTTGGTGAGATCAATGTGAAACCCATTTCTTCAACATATGTTATGATGTGTTGAAATAATTAACAGTTTATGATGTTATTGCTCAAATATGTATGGTTTCTATTACGTGAAGAGTGGTTCCATTATATCCCTCCAATGAATTGGGTATATTTTTAAATTTCATGATATAATTATCAAAAATGAGTTGATGTGCTCAATCCACTACGGAAAATTGGTAAGGATAACTGGTACTCTATAATATGGGAAAAATTGTAATGCATGATCCACTATGATATTGTAAAAATGTTTTGGCACATGATCTACTATGATATGTTGGTACTCATATTTATCATTGGAATATTATGTGCTTTTTTGGCATATAATGGTGAAAAACTTTTATGACATGTTGATATGGTTATGAATTGAACTCATTGATTACAATTGATTATTTGATGATTCCATAATCTTGTGACATAATAATGCTTTATGTCATGAGTCATTATTATGTTATATGAATTATTAGGAATTATTTTTTATTGGTAATAAAATCACTCAAAAAAATTTTCTCAAGATATTTTAATATATGATAATTGGTTGATATCTAAATTTTTACCCTTATTGAGCATCAGAGCACACCCCTTATCATGCTTTAAGTTTTCCACATGTTATGAATAAGGGTACTGTGTATGATGAGATGGGAAGGGAAAATAATATAAAGAAATATGTTAGAGATGATAAATATTACAATTAAATAAGATATTTATGTATCTAGTCTCTATTTACACAAAACCATTTTGGTTCTTAAACATGTTTATTTGGGAGATAAATTTCATATTAGTTAAAAAAACAAAATATTTATATATATGTTATTATTGGGTTTATTCTATTTATATCAGGGGAGGGTTCAGTTATTTTTTTAATTATATTATGGGAAATATGTGGATAGAACCCAAGAAAGCATATGTTGATCTTAAAATATATATAAGATAAAATATAAGTGTCAAAAGTTGGTAATAAGGGTTAATATTTTAGGTTGTCTTAGGAATAATTTTCATTACTATATTATTTATCACTCTAATTATTGTAACTTGAAGCTTATACTTTTTTATTTAGTTTTATTCAATGTATATATCCAAAATTAATAATATTAAAAATGATTGTGATAGATAATGAAATGGTGGTTTTCCTGCAAAACGTAATGATGTAGAAGCTAAAATGAAGAATCTTATTGTTATAGCCACACAACATTCTAAAATCATGAATCACTTAGAGCATACAAATAATAAAATGAGGGAAATTATATAGTTGATAATTTAATAACAAAAACATCCACCATAATTTTGTGTGTATTCTAGTTCACTAGTAGCTATGTTATGGATTAGTAAAACTGAGAAAATATTTTATACTCTTCAGTTCTGGAAACATGAAAAATGTATCTTAAATGTTTTTCATTTGGTTGGATAAGGGGATCAATGGTGTAATGTTATTAATAATACTAGGTAAAAAAGAATAAATTTAATCCATAGAATTGTATGGGTTTAAGTGGATTATTTTATAAGTACTTCCCTTTTATTATACGTACAAATATGGATTTGGAATTATGTAAGCTCAAGTAGAAGAATTGGGAAGCCACTGGTATCTATAAGGATAATTTTACATGACTTTGAATGTATGATTCTCATTTAATCATTAGTATGAAATAAATGTTGGTCAATTATTTTATGTCTTAGACAATTTATCTGAAAGATACTTTAGTATCTTTGAATAGATCATTTAATGTCAAGCCAATGTAGAAATGGAAATTTTATGTTCCCATCATTGCTTTGTTTTAATAAAAAATTTAAAATTGAGTCTCATTAATAATAAAATAAAGTACATTAAGGGAATAAATTCAAGTAACCTCCATGCCATAGATTTGGGAAAGAACACCAAAGGAACATTTTGAATGGGATTAAGATATACTTTAAATGTTCAAGGGTGTGTCATAAATCCCATGAATATAAAAAAATTAATGAGGCTGGTTATTATAATGTAGGAAATTAAAATTTCTACTAATTCACCACCCACACTCCAATACTTAAAATGTAATGATTATGGTAATTACAACAACTAGTTCATGAATATGAAGGTTTATTATGAGAACTGCTATTAAAAACTTCTTAATCCTAATGAAAAAGTAAAATATCATGTGATCATTAATCCTAAAGTCTTTTATGAGAATGACATGTTAAATGGTAAACATATCATCCACTATAGATCATTAAATTTTGTATTTCATATTGTTTTTACCCACTTGTTTTTATCAAATTAATTTTCTAATGGAATTTAATTGCTACATAAAAAATTATATGTTGAGTAAGTAGTAAAATTCCTAATGGTGTGATAATCACATATCAAGTTTAATTTTTCTCTCTGATTAATGTTTTTTTTATATTATTCATGAAAGTATTTTCATTCTCACCCAATTTGAATTTTATGTGATTCTGTGAATATATATTATTTCTTATATATGTCAAATATTTTTTTTCGAAAATGGTAAGTCAAATTTAAAATTATTAATGAACATATGTTTGTTTATCAGTGAGAGGAAGAATATTAACTTCGAATGGAAATTACATTTATCTTATATATCTTAATTTTTAACTCTTAAGGGTATCAATCTTAGATATTAATGGAGAAACTAAGCATTGAGTATATTCTTATTTTATGGGAGTTTATTTTTGTATTTCTAAAAGATTTGTATATTCTTCCTATAAATTAGGATGTTAGGTTTTCAGTAGAAATCATAAATATTGCTACACCTATTTCAAATACTCTTTATACAATGGCCCGAATTGAGCTGTATGAATTAAAGAAGAGACTCTATGGAAATATTGATAAATGATTTATATGCTTGAGTGCTTCACCATGGGGTTCACATGTATCTTTTATTATGAGGAAACATGGGATAACATTTATTTACATTAATTATTATGAATTTCACAATATTGATATCAAGAAAAAGTGTCATTTTCCTCATATTGATAATATACTTGAACCATTGAATACAGTGCATAATGTTTCCATTGTTGATCATTGATCTAGATATCATCAATAAAGGGTCAAAGGGAGGATATATCCAAAAAATCCTTCTATATGGGGAATGCTCATTATGAATTTATAGGGATACCCCTTAAACATACCAATTCTAATTTTATCTTAACATATTTAATGAATATAGATTTTAGAAATTAACATGATCAGTTTTCAATAGTCTTTATAGATTATATTATTTTATTTCTGAATAGTGGGGAAGATCATGAAGGACGTTTTGGGACATTATTAATGACCCTAAAAAAGGATAAGTCATATTCTAAATTTACCAAGTGTGAATTTTTACTATAGAAAGACTCTTTCAATAGTCATATAATCTCAACTTATGGTACATCAGTCAATCATTCAAAGATTTATGTTATTAAAAAATAGTTGAGATCAACCATGGTAACTAAAACATTTATTTTTATTGGGTTTCTAGGATAATATTGATGTTTTTTAGAGAGTATTCATGGATATCTAATCCAATAAACAATTTTACTATAAAGTGATCCATGTTACTTTAGATAGATTGATGTCAGTAAAACATTAAAGAGTTAAAAAGAGGTTTGGTCAATGAACCTATACTTACACTATCCAAAAATAGAGAATACATGGCGATCTATATTAATGAATCAAATACTATACTGGGATAATTCATCATAAATAATGATATGGTGATAGCTTATTCTTTATTCCAACTAAAAATTCATGAGAAATGTTACTTGACTCATGATTTATAGTTAGAAGTTGAATGTTTTACCATAAAAAATGGAGATAATTTATTTATATTTTAAAAGTTATATATATATATATATGTCTGTGTGTGTGTTTTTGTCAAAGAATCTTGTGGTATATACTCCCTTAAAAAGAGTTGAATATGTTCAAAAATAGAATGAAAAAATTTATTAATGATTATAACTACTCAATACATTAAAATCTTGAGAATAAAAACAAGGTATTCGATGTTCTGAGTTAAAAGGACTATGTTAGTTTGGACATGATGAGAATTAGAAGAGATCCAATACTAGTGCATTTGAAATAATGGAATTTTAAATCCTATGGAATGGGGAAAGGTCTTATCTCTCTCATATGAATGTACAACCATCCATCCATGTGATAATTAAAGAGGTGTAGAATGAGGATACGGAACTGCTGAAGAATATGGGAAATGCTTCTAAGTTCAACCATGATTATGATGAAATGATTAGATTTTGGAATTTATTATGTTTCTCATAAATATTATTCATGAGGAATGAGATATTGGATGATGACCATATTTCGTCACTATCTATTCATCCTAGAAGTATGAATGTGTATAGACATATAAAATAGTATTTTGGGGGGGATAACATGTGAAGGTATATTACAAAGTATCTAGTTTCATGGTATATCAGAAATTTAATGTTATGAAATATAATTCTATGTGAATGATACAACCATTACCCATGCAGAAATAAAAATGGAAAGACATAACCATATATTTCATCATCGGACTCCCTAAAACATCAATATAGAATAACATTGTCTTGATTATAGTTTATCTCTATATGAATTAATAACATTTCCTTAAAATTAGAGAATATTTACATCATTATCATTTCTCTGTGATATAAACTAATTATGTTGTAAGAATTAATAATGTACCACATTCTGTTTTATCTGATCATAATATGAGGTTTACCATTATGTTTGGAGAAGCCTTCAGAATGATCTTGATATAGAGTTGATTTTTAGTACTACATATCATCCTCAAAAGTATTCCAAGTCAAATAAGTCCATTAAAACTCAATAAAACTTGCTCAGAGCTATATATATGGATTTCAAAGGAGGTTGTGGTCAACACCTTTCTTTGGGGGAATTTTATTATAATAATAGCTTTCACATGAGTATTGAGATGGATCCTTACGAATCCCAATGTATTAGGATGTACAGAAATCCAATGTGTTGGGATAAAGTAGGATAAATAAATATATTGGGACTTGAAATAGCTAAAGAACTTATAGATAAGTTTTGAGGTATTCAAAATCACAATGGTTTATATCTCAATCGACCAAAAAGTTATGGTGATAATAATCAGTGAAATATAATGTTTTGAGTTTAGTGAAAAGGTATTACTCTGAATATATCCATGAATTAAGTTAATAATACTTCTAAATAATGATAAGATAATCCCTAGATATATTTTCTCCTTCAAAATTATTTATCATTTCCAGATAGAAGTTTATCTCTTCATTATCCAATCAAAACTCTCTCAATTTCATGATATGTTCCATATATCTCTCATGTGGATATATATACATGATCTTTCTCATATAATGAACATAGTGGTTTTACCATTGGACAAAAATCACTTATATTAATCAACCATTATAGATTATATATAAAATAGAAAAAGTGTTTTGAAACAATACCACTCTCCTGGACAATGTTTTATGATGAAATTATAAAATTTTGGAAGCTACATGGGAACCCAATGATGTTATAAGATAGAATTATCCTCAATAGTTTGTATAAAATTGATTAAATTTAAATGGAAAATTTATTATAAGTGTTTTATAATGTAAAACATAAATATTTTATTATACATTTCTCCTAAAATAAATTTAATTTATTTGATAAATTTCTTATACAAAAAAATATCTTTTAGTAACCCATAATATAGTATTGAATTATTATTATTTAATATGATAGTTATCACCAAGTAGTTTGATTGGAAATGTGTGAATAGTTCTCAAAAAATTATGAAAAATTATTTTTTTACACATGTGTTAAATGAATTAATTGGTTATCAATTGATTGAAAATAAAAATAAAAGCATTTGAATGTAAGAGTTATTTTTCTAAAAAATAATTGTTTCCCACATAGTATGTTTTTATTATAATTAATTAAATTAATCTCTATTAATGAATTATTTTAATTAAATATATAGATTATATATTTAATCAAATTTTTTGACATTCATATAATGTTTTTTATAAGGCATGAGAGAATAAAAAATCTAGTTGCACGTTTAAAAATTATTCTTTTATTCCAAATACAGTTTTCATTGTATTTTTCACGTATATTTTAAAATAGATATATTCCACATATATAAATTGATTATTCAATAAATAGATTCAATATTTTGAATAATGAGGTTCAAATTTGGTAAATATTTCCATTTTATTTTTGGTCATTATAAATGGCACCTTTGTATATATTAACAACTTAGTTAGGATAAATTGGGTAAAACAAGGTTAAAACAATGGGATAAGGATTTAAAATCCATATGAATATTGAATTTATATTTATTTATGATTGGTGTTCACACATTCTCGTCTATGTTTAGGAAATACGGTAGTTTGGTGACATTTTTCATTCATAATGACCATTATATTTTTTTAGTAACGAATAATTTCAAAATGTCACTATCATTATTTTAAAATATCTATTATTTTTTCATAAGGTTATAATGATTTAGAAATAATTTTTAAATTTTTATTTGCAATATTAAATTTTTTTATCATGGTAATTTTTTTAAAGAATAATTAACATAAATATATAAAATACTCCAACAAAAAACTTGTTCATGTAATCGAAAAATAAATAAATAGTTTTAAAAATATTTAAAGTAATAAAATATGGATTAAATATTATTTTACACAATTATTTAGATAAATATAATGTCATGAACCATCCCTGTGGGCCCGTGTCGTGACTACGCCAAGCCTGCCTTCCATTGTCCAGGGGCTGGTGCCTAGCACCGAAAAGGCATATCCCTATAATGGGAAGGCATTGCCTGTAAACCTATACAAACCCACAATTTAAGAACACAACAAGAAGCTTCCAAAAAGTAAAATTCTCTAGTAAAAAGTGTATTTAAAGTATAGGGACCGGAATACAATCCCAAATTGAAAGTAAAAGTACAACTGAAAGAGAAACAACTACTAGAATGTCTACGAGGATCCTACCTAATGGGTAGGATGAACTCATGATAAGAAGTCATTGTGTCATGTCATATCAAATGGTCCACCTGTGAGCACCGTCATGTCTTGGCTCCCTCAACCTCGATCAACGCTATCTGTCATCTGTACAAGACACAGTAAGGTGCAGGTGTATCCCATGTGGTGGTGAATATAAAAATACTCTATAGGGACCCTGCAACACCCGAAGGTCCCCTATAGATCCACAAAGGAAAACCCACAAAGAAATACCTCAATCGCCAAGAAGAAAGAATTATTCATCAACTCTACTTAGGTATATTCCCATAAATATACCTATGTTATCAAGATATAATCGTCTCATACATGAGAAAACATAGTTCTAGAACTTCTAAGTCATTTTCACATCTGATCCATGAGGGAAGAATACTACAAAGGTAACCCCCACGAAGGTAAAACCACGAAGGTAAAAGTACCACAAAGGTAACACCACGAATTTAAATGTACAACAAAGGTTACACCACGAAGGTAAAAGTACCAAAAAGGTAACACCATGAAGGTAACACCACAAAGGACAAAGACTCAGCTCACACAAGGTATATAACTTTAGTAAAGAAGTATAGAGGATTAGTCGTAAAAGTAGATCATCTTATTCAGTCATGAGGCTCTACTGCTGACCCACACTAAATCGATAGATACTGACCCACATAGAATCTCTAGGTGTGGACCCACATAGGGTCGATATATATCGACCCACACATGATCGTTACGTGCTAACACACACATGATCGATAGATGTTGACCCACATAGGATAGATGTTCTTTCATCACAATACAGCCAACCACTAGATCCCCATACTAAGCATGCTTGATTTCTGTAGAATCTGCTACTCAAGCCATAGGTCATACATCATCCTCCATAATGTTCCAAAAATATGTATCCCAAAGGACCGCCCTGTCATAGGGGTCCCAATGTGACAGAGAGAGCGTCAATCAGACGCCTAGTCTATGTGGTATGGACACTTTTGTAAAAAGGGACCAGTTGGATTCGAGACTATTCCAACCCACGTAACATGTAAAACTCCATTAAAAATAACTTAGAGTATCTCCAAAGGACCGACTTGTCACAAGGGTCCTTATGCCACAAACGGCCACTACTGAAAATTCGGCCAATAGCGACCACCAATGGCGATCGCTGAAGGTGGCTGAGACCTCGGCCTACATCGACCGCAGCGGTCGCCGAAGCCGGCCGGAATTCTAGCCTAGAGAAACCTCCATTGGCGGCCACTGAAGCTAGAAGAAACTCTAACCTACAGTGACCACCAGTGGCGGTCGCTGAAGCCGGCCGAGACTTCGGCCTACAGCCACCGCCAATGGTGGTTGCTCCACTAGAATTTTTTTTTAAAATTTTCATCATAAAAAAAGACATATAAATCATAAAAAATGAAAAAAAAATCAAAACACATTAAACATCAAGATCATCATAAACAATAAATTATAGATGTGCTTCAACGATCCGCATCCATCTTCTTTAAAAACCTACAATAAGATACAAAGAAAACTAAACAAAGCAAATGTAAATTTGACATATTTATTTTGTTATTATATACATATAATAAAATGAAATCTGACATCTCTTGCGAACTCTAATAATTTAAAACCACCAATTTAAGATATTTTATCATTTTTGAATTTGTTTTTCTTATTTTAGACTCTTTACTTTAGTTTAGAAAAGTGTTTTTTGTTGTCTGAAAATGAATGTTTTCCACGCGCACCGCACATCCTATGGATGTGTCACCTCCTCCTACATCTCATGAATAATATTCCTATCGTTCTTGTGCGGTTTCAGGTCATTTGGAGCATGTTTTCTCTGAATTTAAATTTCACAAGCCGTTTTGGTGATTTATGACTCCGAAAATGCGTTTCTGGTCACCGCTATCAAACAGAACCTCCGATTGATATCCTGTCTATCCGACCATTTTACAATTCACTCCGTGGTTGTTTTCATCTGATTTCGTGGCATTCTGAGGACGTTCGAGTGGTTTTGACCATCCAGCGTTCCCTTTTAGAGCGCGCCGAACTGCTGAAAATGACACATTCGGTCATAACGCCCGCACCGCATTTCAGATGGATATGATGCATCCTTCTTCATCTCATGAATAATATTTCTATCGTTCTCGTGCAGTTTCAAGTCATTCAAAGCACGTTTTCTCTAAATTATACTATGACATGCCGTTTTGGTGTTTTATGACTCCAGAAACGCGTTTCCAGTCTCCGTGGTCAAAAGTAACCTCCCATTTACATACCGTCTATCCAACCATTTCAAAAATCACTCTGCGGTTGTTTTCGTCTGATTTCGTGGCATTCCAAAGTCGTTCGGGTGGTTTTGACCACCCAGCGCGCCCTTTTAGAGTGCAAAGAACTGCTGAAAACGACCCATTCAATCGTACCGCACACACCGCATGTCTGATGGATGTTCCAACTCCTCCTGCATCTCAAAAAAATATTTCTATCGTTCTTGTGCGGTTTCAGGTCATTCGGAGCACGTTTTCTCTAAATTCGACTGTGACATGCTGTTGTGGTGTTTTATGACTCTGGAAACGCATTTCCAGTCACCACGGTCAAACGGTACCTTTGATTCACATTTCGTCTATCTGACCATTTCGCAATTCACTCTGCAGTTGTTGTCGTCTGATTTTGTGGAATTCTGAGATTGTTCGAGTGGTTTTGACGACCCAGCGCACCCTTTTAGAGCGCGCCGAACTGCTGAAAATGACACATTCAGTCGTACCATGCGCACCGCACGTCTGATGGACGTTCCACCTCCTCCTAAATCTCACGAATAATATTCCTATCATTATCGTGCGGTTTCAGGTCATTTGTAGCATGTTTGCTCTGAATTCGATTGTGACACGCCGTTTTGGTGTTTTGTGACTCCAGAAACATGTTTCTAGTCACCACAGTCAAACGGAACCTCCGTTTTATGTTCTGTCTGTTCAACCATTTCAAAATTCACTTTCCAGTTGTTGGCGTCTGATTTTGTGGCATTTCGAGGTTGTTTGGGTGGTTTTGACCACCCAGCGCGCCTTTTTAGAGCCCACCGAACTGTTGAAAACGACACATTTGGTCGTACCACCTACACCGCATGTCCGATGGACATTCTGCCTCCTCCTACATCTCAAAAATAATATTCTTATCATTCTTGTGCAGTTTCGGGTCATTCGAAGCACGTTTACTCTGAATTCGACCATGACATGCCGTTTTGGTGTTTTCTGACTCTGGAAACGTGTTTCAGGTCACCGCGGTCAAACGGCACCCCCGATTGATGTTCTGTCTATCCGAACATTTCAAAAATCACTCTATGTTTGTTGTCGTCTGATTTTGTGGCATTTCATGGTCGTTCGGTTGGTTTTGACCACCCAGCGCGCCATTTTAAAGCGTGCCGAACTGCTGAAAACGACACATTCGGTCGTACCGCCCGCACCGCACGTCCATTGGATGTGATGCTTCCTCATGCATCTCACAAATAATATTACTATCTTTCTCATGCGGTTTCAGGTCATTCGGAGCATTTTTGCTCTAAATTCGACCGTGACACACCGTTTTGGTGTTTTATGACTCCAGAAACGCATTTCTGGTCACCGCGGTCAAACGACACCTCTGATTGACATGTCGCCTATCCGACCATTTCAAAATCACTCCACGGTTGTTTTCGTCTGATTTCGTGGCATTTAGAGGTTGTTCATGTGGTTTTGACCACCCAACGCGCCCTTTTAGAGCGCGTCGAAGTGCTGAAAACGACTCATTCGGTCGTACCGCCCGCACCGCACATCCGATGGACGTGCCTCCTCCTCCTGCATCTCATGAATAATATTCCTATCATTATCATGAGGTTTCGGGACATTTGGACCACGTTTTCTTGGAATTCAACCGTGACACGCCGTTTTAGTGTTTTTTGACTCCGGAAATCCATTTTCAGTCACCGTGGTCAAATGGAACCTCTGATTGACGTGTTTTCTGTCCGACCATTTCACAATTCACTCTGTGGTTGTTGTCATTCGATTTCGTGGAATTCCGAGGTTGTTTGGGTGGTTTTGACCACCCAGCGTGCCCTTTTAGAGCACACTGATCTGCGAAAAACGACACATTTAGTCATACCACGCGCTCCGCATTTCCGATTGACGTGCCTCCTCCTCCTGCATCTCACGAATAATATTCCTATCGTTCTCATGCGGTTTTAGCTCATTTCGAGCACTTTTTCTCTGAAGTCATCCGTGACACGCCGTTTTGGTGTTTTATGACTCAGGAAATGTGTTTCCCGTCACTACGGTCAAAAAAAACCTCCGATTGATGTGTCTTCTATCCGACCATTTCAAAAATCACTCTGTTGTTTTTGTCTTAGGATTTCGTGGCATTCCGAGGTCGTTCGGGTGGTTTTGACCACCCAGTGCGCCCTTTGAGAGCGCACCGAACTGCTAAAAATGACACATTCGGTCGAACCGCCCTCACCGCACGTCCGATGGATGTGACGCCTCCTCTGGCATCTCAAAAATAATATTACTATCGTTCTCGTGTGGTTTCAGGTCATTCAGAGCACGTTTTCTCTGAATTCGACCGTGACACGCCGTTTTGGTGTTTTATGACTCAGGAAACGCATTTCTAGTCACCGCGGTCAAACTTCACCTCTGATTGATGTTCCGTCTGTCTAACCATTTCAAAATTCACTCCGCGGTTGTTGTCGTCTAATTTTGTGGTATTCCGAGGTCGTTCGGGTGGCTTTGACCAACCAGTGCGCCGTTTTAGAGCGCGCCGAACTGCTGAAAACGACACATTCGGTCGTACTGCCCGCAACGCACGTCCGATGGATGTTCCGGCTCCTCCTTCATCCCATGAATAATATTCCTATCATTCTCTTGCAGTTTTAGGTCATTCAAAGCATGCTTTCCCGGAATTCGACTGTGACACGACGTTTTTGTGTTTTATGACTCCGGAAACATGTTTCCGGTCACTGCGGTCAAACGACACCTCCGATTGATGTGCTGTCTATCTGACCATTTCAAAATTCAGTCTTCATTTGTATTCATCTGATTTCGTTGCATTCCGAGGTCATTCAGGTGGTTTTGACCACCCAACACGCCCTTTTAGACCGCGCCGAACTGCTGAAAACGACACATTCGGTCGTACCGCGTGCATCGCACATCCGATGGACGTTCTTCCTCCTCCTGCATCTCATGAATAATATTTCTATCATTATCATGTGGTTTCAGGTCATTCAGAGCACTTTTTCTTTGAATTCGACTGTGACACACCATTTTGGTGTTTTATGACTCCGGAAACGCGTTTCCGGACACCGTGGTCAAACGACACCTCTAATTGACGTGCCGCCTGTCCGACCATTTCCCAATTCACTTCGTGGTTGTTGTTGTCTAATTTCGTGGGTCAAATTAGTATTTAATACAGGATGAGTAATCTAGCATAGACCTAAATATGGTTGTCTCATGACATTTTTCTAATGTTAGTCTATTTGTATATATTGTTTTTCTACACACCCAATTTTTAGGTGGATTATTAAATTGAAATTAAACCTTATTATTGTTAGATATGATTTGGTTAATTTAATAGTATTGATAACATTTTAATAGGTTTATAACATTGATTAAACTTCCCCTTTGGGTGTGTTTGGTTAAATGGACCTTACAAAGGCTTATGCGTTAGACCCAATGAGGTGTGCCTTTTACATAATGTTATGAGATATTAAACATATTATTGATTTTTATAATAATTTATGAATTAAATGGATATAATGGGAAGGTATTAGTGAGGTGGGTGCGGGGTGGGCTGTACGGGGGTGCGGGGGGGTGGGGGTGGGGGATATCTGGGGGTGCGGGGTGGGTGGGGGCTGTCCGGGGGTAGGGGGTGCTGTCCGAGTGTGTGGGGCTGTCCGGGGGGGGGGTGGGGGCTGTACGGGGGTGCGGGGGTGCGGGGGTATAGCATCCCGTCTTTTTATAGCATAACTTTCATTCCATTACACGGAACTGAGGATATTTAAGGTTTAGTGTCTTGGAAACAAGGAACATAAAACATGAAACAAAAAAAAACATTCTTCTCAAACACTTGAAAGGATTCTCCTCATGTTCACCCTAGGCTCATTACTGCATCTCATAACCTGGGGACATACATCAAAAGAAAGGGTGAGCAGAAGGCCCAGCAAGGGAAACAAGTGAAACATTTTACATATGAACTTGAGATACATCAATAAAGTCATGAAAAAAACTTTAAGGCATGAAAATGAAATCATGAGGCATATCATAATAAAAATAAAACTTTTTAATAACTTGAAGATGTGGCTACAACATTTAATATTGACAATCATGAACATATCACCAAGGTCCATCCCCAAGGTGTCATTTGAAAATTACCAAGGTTATTCACCAAGGTATCGTGAAAATTGTAATCTCTAGTGGTTACATCATTACCCAATGCATTGGAGCTCTATCAGGGCACACCCTTAAATTTGCCTTTATTATCATGTGAGCCATATATATCATCATCAAACATTTCATAAATAACCCATATAACATAAAATAAATGGGTTTCATTTCATAATCATAACGTTTTAAAAACTGCTTTAAAGACATGATCTTTATATCACTTTAAAACCCACAGACAAGGAAGGTGGGGCTCATGTATGTAAATCCCAGAATTTAAAATAGAACATTTTGGTATATATGTGAATACCCCTTTAGAAGAAATATCTTTGAGTATTCACTTAATAATATAAAATAACTTTAGAAAAAGAGAGAGACATTTTGAGACGGAAATTCTAGAGCATAACAGCTATGTTACGAGGTTTTAGAAGACATTAAAAAGAGAGGGAAAATGGGTCAAACATTCATAAATGACCCATAAAACAGTATATGGACAGAATAAGACGGATACATGATCATGGTAATGAAATTTCAAGGACATACCATTTGAAATGAAAAACATGGAAGGAAGACAAAAATTAGATTTCTCTTATGAAAGTTCGGCAGCCTAACGACGTTACATAAACTTCAAAAAAAATGATTTGAAAGATCAAATAGGGTCTCTCATCATGTGAACATAATAGTTCAGTATGATAGATATAGAGATAATGCCCCTACATAACAAAAATTAACTTGAAGGAATTGACATGAAAGTAGAACTTCAAAACGAGAAGGGTGAAGAACCACTTAAAAATTCGGCAGCCTAACGGCGCCACTTAAAATTTCAAAATACTGAATTGAAGAGATAAAATGGGGTCTCTCATCATATGAACATAAGAGTACAGTATGATATATATAGAGATCATACCCCAACATAACAAAAAGTAACTTGAAAGAATTGACATGAAAGTAGAACTTCAAAACGAGAAGGGTGAAAAACTACTTAAAAATTCGGCAGCCTAACGGCGCCACTTAAAACTTCAAAATACTGAATTGAAGAGATCAAATGGGTTCTCTCATCATATGAACATAAGAGTACAGTATGATAGATATAGAGATCATACCCCAACATAACAAAAAGCAACTTGAAAGAATTGACATGAAAGTAGAACTTCAAAATGAGAAGGGTGAAGAACTACTTAAAAATTCGACAGCCTAACAACGCCACTTAAAACTTCAAAATACTGAATTGAAGAGATAAAATGGGGTCTCTCATCATATGAACATAAAAGATCAGTATGCTAAATTTAGAGATCATAACCCAACATAATAAAAAGGAACTTGAAATACTTTACATGAAAATAGATCTTGAAAAATGAGAAGGTTGAAAGAATCTGTTACAAAAAGTTCGGCAGCCTAACAGCGCCACTTAAAACTTCATAAAACGAAATAATGAGAGTAAGAGGGGATCTCTCATTATATGAACATGAAAAGGGCAGTAAGAGGAGTATAAAAGAACATCCTCCAACATAAGAACATGGAGCATAAAAGGAATGACATAAAAGAGATTACTTGAAATTAAAGAGAGAGGTCGGATCCCTTACCTTAAAACGTAACTCTTAAAACTCAAAGGATTGGACCTTGAGGGCTTGGGGGAACCTTGGGAGGACTCCTTGGGAGGTAAGGAGACCAGAACTCCATTGGGGGAGAGTGGGGAGTCGAATGGATGAGAGGACGACTTGGTATTTATAGGGAAAGTGAGGGGACAAGGCATTAATGGCCAAGGGACACCTCAATAGTGGTTTTGGAAAAACCATGGGCTTGCCCATGGTATTTTCCCATGGTATTGGCCACTTGGGACACCTCATACCTTATCTTACTATTCATAAGTCGACCATATTGATTACATACTTAATACATCATTTAATGATGTCATTAAACACCCGTAACTTAAAAACTGTATTTTCACTATTCATCAAAAATTCAACTTTCTCAGAATAATCCCAAAATTTCACCTTAACCAAATATCAATGATCTGATTTAAAAAATGAAATCCATTTTATAAAAATAATTTTCTAAATATTTTTAATTAAATTTTTAATTAAAAACACTATTCATCGAAAATTTATTTTTTTCAGAAAAATTCCCAAAAATTACCTTAACATAATATCGATGCTTTGAGTTCAAAAATGAAGTCCATTTTATAAAAATAATTTTCTAAATATTTTTAATTAAAATTTTAATTAAAAAGCACTATTCATCCGAAAAAACTAATACTTGAATAATAATTTATGAAACCGTTATTTAACCATTTTATTGAATCACATTACTTAATCAAAGTGCCTAGCTTATTTTAATACTTTCTTTAAGTGAGATTACTAATCCATTTGGACACATTATTAATCCTAATCATAAAATCACTATTCATAATTTACTATTCATCAAGAATCAAGTTGATCTTATTAGACTCTAAATTTCGTACTGAACATAATTGTAGAAGACCATTTTTTGAAAATCATTACACATTTTTAATTATTTAGGGTTTACATAAACATATTTAAAATATCTTTTTTCTAAAATTCATCAAAAATATGCATACTATATTTATCCAGTCATTTGAAAATTCATAAAAGAAAATGAAATTTTTATTTAAAACAAAGGATTACACAAGACAGTTACGGTCTCCTTACATAGCCCCTTATCACACCAGCATAGGACCTAAGTGTAAGGTCTGCTAAGGTGAGAGAATCCGAGGGAGGCTCGGCCAACATCGCACGAGTAGTAATTTCTATCAGTTTGAACTTCTCGCGGAGGCGATCCCGTTCTAGCTTTATACGATGAAGTTCAGTTTGGGTTTGGTCCAGAGCAAAGCCCAGTGGTGCTACCTCCTTCCCAAGTTCTGTTAGATGGGCTTCGATCGGTCCAAGACTACTGGGTGAGGCCATCGAATCTTCTTTCTATATTAATTAACCAAGATTTCTTGTATTTAGAGACAATAGTCAAAACGTTTAGTTTCCAGCGGTCATATTTACCAATGGTCAAATAACAGTCAAAACCCAACAGTCTCATTTTAATTATACTCATGTTATCAAATGAAACATTTTTGTTGAGTATAAAAATAAAATAAAATAACACATAAAATTAGGAAACAATATTTATTTAAAATTTCGGGTCGTTACAATCTTCCCCCCTTAAGAAATTGCGTCCTTGCAATTTTTAAAATTGGGTTTTGAAATTTCATTGAAAGTCCCACATCGGAAACAGAGTCAGTAAAACTATTACTTTAAAAGAAAGAAAGGGAAGTACAAAGGTCACCCGAGTTAACCCACACTAGGATTCCATGTAGGAAAACATGGGCATGGAGGAGAAAACAAAGGGTCAAGTTCTGAGGGAGAGTGATAGAGAACATGATTAGGAGAAAGTTAACCATAAGAAAATCCCAAACTTATGATGTGTGTAAACGGTCTTTGATTACCTAGTATGAAACGTAAACCAACAACATTTTTGTTTTACGTTTCTTTTCATAATTTTGAGGAATTCATTTACTACATAGAACAAAAACATAAGAAAATATACCTACCTTCAAGTAGAGTTTCATCCTTTAATAAGTCCCTACCAACACTAATCTTTTCTCCAAAAGATGAGAATTCAAAAGCACTTGGTCTCATAAAAGCACAAGAATCCGCTTCTAGAGAATCACATAATCTACAAAAGATTAACTATCTATTTCTTCTATCTTTAAACATTATCCCAAAAACAGAAAGGTTAAGGTAAAACAACTCTTCAAAAAGAAATAATCCCATAGTAATGGGAACTACTTTTAAATCTTCAAAGTTCCATGGTACTACCCAAAGTTCATCATAGACCATTCCATAAATAACAGTCCTTAAAATTCTTCAAAATAAACCAAACTAAGATTGAAACCCAAATACAAGAAGGATTTGATAACATAGTCTTCCAAAACAACTTCATTGTTCATCTCCAGACAACATCAACCACTCCTAACATCTTATAACAAAAGTAGCTAACCTAAACATATTTTACCCAAGATAGGTTAATCATTCCCATAAGTAACCTAAATTACTATAAGTCCACCTTAAATTCATCAATTATTCAAAATATAAGTCAACGTTACTCCTCAATGAAAATACTATAGTAATCTATTTACCTCAATCATATAGGGTCCCCAAAATAGTGAACGTCTTCCAAAATAATAATCATTTTTTAATCCCATAATCATCTCTGTCATATTAATACGAAAATTGTCGCATTTCCTATTACATTGGTTGTTGGGACACGTTATTCCATTTCCCACCATTAACTAAGAAGAGAAAGTATAATTAGAGGCTTAAATACTTAACCAATAATCATGAAAAGGAACTTAAAGCATATAACGATAACATGTAGAAGAAAAGTATACCCTAACTTGTGATCCCCTAGGTTCCTATCTAGGTTATCCATGATCATATATTCTTATGTGAATCTTTATTTTATTTTATCTTTGTTCCTTTAACAATTGTTCGTACCAAGCTTATGAATTTACCAAAGCATATCCCCCGGGAGTGTCGTAACCAAGAGTGCAGCAAGGCCCGTTGTCGTGTACCAGTTCCCGTTCGAGTCTAGCTCAAAGCGGTGTTTTCGGGTTTTACCCCTATATACATCTGTTCCAGAGCCACCTCTACCTGATCGTATCCAGACAGGGATGTATTTGCTTGGCAACCCCTTACTCAATACTCACCAAAATACCAGGAAGATTTCTTATATTTAAACTTTTATATATGGTTCTTCCTAGAGTTTTCATATCCTAATTTCCACAAATAACTAAACCATCCTTTGATACCAACTATAGCATCTCGTCTTTTTATAGCATAACTTTAATTCCATTACACGGAACTGAGGATCTTTAAGGTTTAGTGTCTTGGAAACAAGGAACATAAAACATGAAACAAAAAAAACATTCTTCTTAAACACTTGAAAGGATTCTCCTCATGTTCACCCTAGGCTCATTACTGCATCTCATAACCTGGGGACATACATCAAAAGAAAGGGTGAGCAGAAGGCCCAGCAAGGGAAACAAGTGAAACATTTTACATATGAACTTGAGATACATCAATAAAGTCATGAAAAGAACTTTAAGGCATGAAAATGAAATCATGAGGCATATCATAATAAAAATAAAACTTTTTAATAACTTGAAGATGTGGCTACAACATTTAATATTGACAATCATGAACATATCACCAAGGTCCATCCCCAAGGTGTCATTTGAAAATTACCAAGGTTATTCACCAAGGTATCGTGAAAATTGTAATCTCTAGTGGTTACATCATTACCCAATGCATTGGAGCGCTATCAGGGCGCACCCTTAAATTTGCCTTTATTATCATGTGATCCATATATATCATCATCAAACATTTCATAAATAACCTATATAGCATAAAATAAATGGGTTTCATTTCATAATCATAACGTTTTAAAAACTGCTTTAAAGACATGATCTTTACATCACTTTAAAACCCACAGAAAAGGAAGGTGGGGCTCATGTATGTAAATCCCAGAATTTAAAATAGAACATTTTGGTATATATGTGAATACCCCTTTAGAAGAAAGATCTTTGAGTATTCACTTAATAATATAAAATAACTTTAGAAAAAGAGAGATACATTTTGAGACCGAAATTCTAGAGCATAACAGCTATGTTACGAGGTTTTAGAAGACATTAAAAAGAGAGGGAAAATGGGTCAAACATTCATAAATGACCCATAAAATAGTATATGGACAGAATAAGAAGGATACATGATCATGGTAATGAAATTTCAAGGACATACCATTTGAAATGAAAAACATGGAAGGAAGACAAAAATTAGATTTCTCTTATGAAAGTTCGGCAGCCTAACGACGTTACTTAAACTTCAAAAAAATGATTTGAAAGATCAAATAGGGTCTCTCATCATGTGAATATAATATTTCAGTATGATAGATATAGAGATAATTCCCCTACATAACAAAAAGTAACTTGAAGTAATTGACATGAAAGTAAAACTTCAAAACGAGAAGGGTGAAGAACCACTTAAAAATTCGGCAGCCTAACGGCGCCACTTAAAACTTCAAAATACTGAATTGAAGAGAAAAAATGGGGTCTCTCATCATATGAACATAAGAGTACAGTATGATTGATATAGAG
Organism: Viscum album; assembly: GCA_963277665.1. Taxonomy (NCBI): domain Eukaryota; kingdom Viridiplantae; phylum Streptophyta; class Magnoliopsida; order Santalales; family Viscaceae; genus Viscum; species Viscum album. The sequence continues at coordinate 1,527,302,777 of OY728131.1, read as the reverse complement.
ATCATACCCCAACATAACAAAAAGTAACTTGAAATAATTGACATGAAAGTAGAACTTCAAAACGAGAAGGGTGAAGAACTACTTAAAAATTCGGCAGCCTAACGGCGCCACTTAAAACTTCAAAATACTGAATTGAAGAGATCAAATGGGTTCTCTCATCATATGAACATAAGAGTCCAGTATGATAGATATAGAGATCATACCCCAACATAACAAAAATCAACTTGAAAGAATTGACATGAAAGTAGAACTTCAAAATGAGAAGGGTGAAGAACTACTTAAAAATTCCGCAGCCTAACGACGCCACTTAAAACTTCAAAATACTGAATTGAAGAGATCAAATGGGGTCTCTCATCATATGAACATAAAAGATCAGTATGATAAATTTAGAGATCATACCCCAACATAATAAAAAGGAACTTGAAATACTTTACATGAAAATAGATCTTGAAAAATGAGAAGGGAGAAAGAATCCGTTACAAAAATTCGGCAGCCTAACGGCGCCACTTAAAACTTCATAAAACGAAATAATGAGAGTAAGAGGGGATCTCTCATTATATGAACATTAAAAGGGCAGTAAGAGGAGTATAAAATAACATCCTCCAACATATGAACATGGAGCATAAAAGGAATGACATAAAAGAGATTACTTGAAATTAAAGAGAGAGGTCGGATCCCTTACCTTAAAACGTAACACTTAAAACTCAAAGGATTGGACCTTGAGGGCTTGGGGGAACCTTGGGAGGACTCCTTGGGAGGTAAGGAGACCAGAACTTCGTTGGGGGAGAGTGGGGAGTCGAATGGATGAGAGGATGACTTGGTATTTATAGGGAAAGTGAGGGGACAAGGCATTAATGGCCAAGGGACACCTCATTAGTGGTTTTGGAAAATCCATGGGCTTGCCCATGGTATTTTCCCATGTTATTGGCCACTTGGGACACCTCATACCTTATCTTACTATTCATAAGTCGACCATATTGATTACATACTTAATACATCATTTAATGATGTCATTAAACACCCGTAACTTAAAAACTGTATTTTCACTATTCATCAAAAATTCAACTTTCTCAGAATAATCCCAAAATTTCACCTTAACCAAATATCAATGCTCTGATTTAAAAAATGAAATCCATTTTATAAAAATAATTTTCTAAATATTTTTAATTAAATTTTTAATTAAAAACACTATTCATCGAAAATTTATTTTTTTCAGAAAAATCCTCAAAAATTACCTTAACATAATATCGATGCTCTGAGTTCAAAAATGAAGTCCATTTTATAAAAATAATTTTCTAAATATTTTTAATTAAAATTTTAATTAAAAAACACTATTCATCCGAAAAAACTAATACTTGAATAATAATTTATGAAACCGTTATTTAACCATTTTATTGAATCACATTACTTAATCAAAGTGCCTAGCTTATTTTAATACTTTCTTTAAGTGAGATTACTAATCCATTAGGACACATTATTAATCCTAATCATAAAATCACTATTCATAATTTACTATTCATCAAAAATCAAGTTGATCTTATTAGACTCTAAATTTCGTACTGAACATAATTGTAGAAGACCATTTTTTGAAAATCATTACACATTTTTAATTATTTAGGGTTTACATAAACATATTTAAAATATCTTTTTTCTAAAATTCATCAAAAATATGCATACTATATTTATCCGGTCATTTGAAAATTCATAAAAGAAAATGAAATTTTTATTTAAAACAAAGGATTACACAAGACAGTTACGGTCTCCTTACATAGCCCCTTATCACACCAGCATAGGACCTAAGTGTAAGGTCTGCTAAGGTGAGATAATCCGAGGGAGGCTCGGCCAACATCGCACGAGTAGTAATTTCTATCAGTTTGAACTTCTCGCGGAGGCGATCCCGTTCTAGCTTAATACGATGAAGTTCAGTTTGGGTTTGGTCCAGAGCAAAGCCCAGTGGTGCTACCTCCTTCCGAAGTTCTGTTAGATGGGATTCGATCGGTCCAAGACTACTGGGTGAGGCTATCGAATCTTCTTTCTATATTAATTAACCAAGATTGCTTGTATTTAGAGACAATAGTCAAAACGTTTAGTTTCCAGCGGTCATATTTACCAATGGTCAAATAACAGTCAAAACCCAACAGTATCATTTTAATTATACTCATGTTATCAAATGAAACATTTTTGTTGAGTATAAAAATAAAATAAAATAACACATAAAATTAGGAAACAATATTTATTTAAAATTTCGGGTCGTTACAGGGGGTGCGGGGGGGGGGGGGTGTCTAGGGTGGGTGGGGCTGACCAGGGGGGGATGGGGGGGCTGTACGGGGGTACGGGGGGGTGCTGTCTGGGGTGGGGGCCTATCCGGGGTTGGGGGGTGTCCGGGGGTGGGGGTGTTGTTCGGGGTGGGGAGGCTTTCCGGGGGGTACAGGGGGGGCTGTACGCGGGTGGGGGGCTGTCCGGGGTGGGGGGGGGGGGGTATCCAGTTGGGGGTTGTACGGGGGTGGGGGGTGTCCGGGGCGGGGGTGTAGGGTATGATCTAAATATGATCAATATGATTCCTCCCTAGTTTTCGATAACAATACTTTGTTAAATAGTCGCAGTATACTCAATTTAAAATAAAACATAGAATGATATTTCATTTTAAAGGAAAAGGCCCAATACTAAACCCTACACCTTGGAAACAAAGGCTTCAATGTACTTCATTTATATAATAATTTCAAAGGTATTATCACATTTCATAATACAAACATTGCGTCAGACCAACATGATACCCCCAAATCACAAAAATTCTCACTTGAAGCCCAATTTATCCATCAATAACAACCCCACCAGTAAAAACAAAAACACACCTCGTGAATATAATGTGTCACGCATGTTTATCACTGCTACCTCCATCCAGTGGGCCAGGGGCCTACAAAAAATAAACATTTTTAATATTTTCATAACAAAAATAATTTAAAATAAATAAATAAATACAGTATAAACCTGCATCTTATGATCCCCTGCACCATCACCTGGACGCACATATTCCCGTTGTTCTCTAACCTCCGCGGTCAGTTGCACATTTTCCTCCTCAGAAGCACGCAGTCGTGCCTCAAAATCTTACAAATGTTGTGTCATCTAAGAAATAGCAGGACCTACAACCGTAGCACATGACTCTATAGAACGAGAAATCCCTATTCTATAGGTCAAACTATATCCATGCCCATCCCGACCAAAAATACGATGAAAGATCTCATCCCTTCGCATGGGAAGCTGTCGCTGGTCCTCTGGCAGATGTTCTAACTCAGCTTCAAAATGAGCATATGAAATATTAAAATATATATACATATATATTTTAATATATAGATTTATGTAATTATTGGTATGTACATGGACTTACTATTAATGTTGCAGCCACCTGATCATTGCGATCACGAGTCCTCATCCACATCGACATTTTATCAGTCGTTGCACCTTGCTCCTGCAACTGTATATGAATAGAATATAAACACAATACCATATTAATTAATAAATTAAAAAATGAATAATAAATACCTCATATAAGTTCTGAGAAACATGAAGAGTCCCGAGCCTGTGAGGTGGTCCCTGCAACACTCGATTCTCAGAATGGCGTGCTGACACCTCCTACATTCAATTCATTAAAATTTCAAAAAAATCACACATTCTTGAAAATATATATACTCAAAATTAAATATACAAACCGCAACACCCTCAGTAGACCAATATACAACCAAGTCCCGCCACTGATCCCGGAGGACACCTCTCGAGACATTTTCCAGAATGTCTAGGGCACCCACATTTGGTACCCAGTGGTCCCTCTTCACTTTTCCTTTATAGTCTTTCCACATCTTATGGAATTTTCTTATACACATGGGCCGAAACTTTTCGGGTCATACATTCAAATTTTGATATAATGAAAAAAATGACACATATTAGAATTGTTTATACCTAGAGAATAAATTAAAATGGTCTTCTTACCTGAACCTCCCTCCAAAGACGATCTAATGTGTCCTGAGGGATAGAAGCCCAGTCACGTGTGGTCAATGGAAATCGATGTGGGTCACGTATGATGTGACCCAGTTGACAAATAAATGACTGGGAATTCGGTCCCACCAGATGGAATACCTCATCAAATGAAACATCAATCGTCGTGTCGGAATTCCATGATAAAATGCCACGATCGGGGCCTCTCTTGCGAGAGGAAGAAGCAATCGAGTCTGCTCATGTCGAAATTTTATATATAATTTGATAGATGTAATATATATATATATATATATGTTTATCAATTACATAAAAAATAGAGACAGTGGCATTTAAACATACCTTGAACCGGATTCATAGATGCCTTGGATGGATGATGTGGATCTATTGCCTCTTCCCTTGACATGACTACAGTCATAGAAAACATTAGTAAGGGGACTATCCAGGGTGTTTAAAAGATAAATTGGATTGTTCTTAAAAAATAAAACTTGTATAATTTTTAATCAAACAAAAAATGGATTGAATAATTAGTTGTGAATGGATTTTAAAAATCAGAAATTTAACAAAACAAATATACAAATTATGTACAAAACCGGTCAATGCATAGCCAAATTTTAGATAGAATTAATAAAAATTCAAGAAGCACATGAACCAGATGAAGAATACATCAAAGCGAGGGGTGTCCGGGGTGAGGGGAGGGGTGTATGGGGTGCCGGGGGGGGGGGGGGGGGTTGTACGGGGTGCGGGGGGGGGGGGGGGGGGGTGGCCTGGGGTGCGGGGAGGGCTGTCTGAGGTGCGGGGGGGCTGTCCGGGGGGGGGGGGGGGGCTGTCTGGGGGCGGGGAGGGGTGTATGGGGTGAGGGGGGCTATCTGGGGGTGCGGGGGGGGGGGTGTCCGGGGGGTGGTGGGGCATGTCTGTGGTGCGGGGGGCCCTATCGGGGCTGCGGGGGGGGGGGGTGTTCGGGGTGGTGGGGGGGGGGATTTCCTGGGTGCGGGGGCCATCCGTGGTGGTGGGGGGAGGGCCGAAGGGGCGGAGGGATGAGGGAGGAGTTCGGATTCCGGAGGCCGGACGCCGGAGGTCATAGGGGTAAGGGGCGGAGGGGGAAAAGGCCAGAGGCTGGAGGGCGGAGGCCAAAGGGTGGAGGGACGCCGGAGTGGAGCGGAGGATGGGTGGAGGGCAGAGGGCGGCTGGAGCAGGAGGTCAGAGGGCGGAGGGCGGAGGCTTATGAGGGTGGTGATGGCGGCGAGCGGTGGAGGGCGGTGGGGCACGCGGGGATGGAGGCCGGCGGGGGAGGGCATGCGGGGAGGGCGGCAATGGGGATAGGGCTCGAGGGTGATAGTGGGGGGGGGGGGGGTTGCAAAGCCCTAAGTTTATTTTTACAAAGTTCAGCGACCGCCAATGGAGGTCGCTATTGGGTACCTACAGCGACCACCAAAGGCGGTCTCCTGAGTCAGGGGTCTTCAATGCCTAATATTCTAGTAGTGGGCGCCTCGATCGGATGCTCGTTCTGTTAGTTAAACCCCTTTCTATGAAATGGGGCGATCGTTACTCAGTCCGTCCCGGCATTGTCAGGCCCGTTGGAATATGCCAAAGGGCTGCTTCTCAAAAGGGGTCCCAACTCCACTGACGGCGTGTCAAACAGACACCCAATTTATCAGTTAAGAGCATTTATTTATTTGGGTACCAGTTGGGTATGGGCCTAGTCTTACTCGGTCATACTTGCCCGACAGAATGGGTCCCGGGGTCTACCTAACCTCGCTCTGGTTCGTTCCAGTAGGGGTTGGACCAGTTCACTGCGTTTGGCCCGTCAGTGGGGGCCCAGCTTCTTCGTGGGCTCGAGCCGTGATCGGCCCAGTCCAACGGGTGGGGCTCCGCCCACCCGCGATGGCCTATTGGGTCACAGGTCCGACCCGGTCCGTTGGTGGGTCTGGCCTGTTGGGTGGGTCCGGCCTGCTAGGTCACGACTCCAGCCCGCTGGTCCCGTCTGGCCCACATGGTCGGCCCGATCTGACCTGGTTCCCTCAAAAGTGGACGGTTGAGTCCCGCTATCCCCGTGGTTGTGGGTTTGTTTCGCCCAGCTAGTGGGTTACTACCCCACTGCGATTCAACAGTTGGTCGTTCAGCCAACCAGCTTCTACCAACTCAGTGTGGCACGGGCCCACGCCGCCCCTTCCTATGATGGATCGATGGCCGCATCTTTTCTGCACCGCCCCCTTCTGTTGCGGCCTGTTGGCTGCGGCTACTTCGCTCCCCTGACGGCACAACCCTTTTCCCACACAGCCGACTCGGGCCGGCTACCTTTGGCCACTGCAGCACGCCGTCACGGACTCCCTTCCACCCCCCTTGGCGGGTTGTCTTGGGTCTCCTCTGGCCGCCTCCGACATAGCACATCGACCGTTTCATCCGTGGGCCATCAGACGTGCTCCAATGGTCCATTCTTGGCGTTGTCTGCCCTTATGGCTCTCCCGGTTGTCGTCACCCAAATGTGACCCACTAATTCACATTGTCGTCAACTTTGAGAAACTGTCCCTGAAAAATGCAACATGAGCGAAGTGGTAGAGGGTCTTGGCCTTGTTTGTTTGGCTCATGCCCTATGCGTTAATATGATAGCAGGTGGGAGAAAACGAATCATCGTAGATGAACTTATAAACAAACCCCCTACCTGAATTAGACATTCACTGGTGATGATCAATGGAACCTCCATCATCATTTTCGTCAGTTCACGATTCGGTGGCACCCGTCGCCACTCTATGAATCCATCCTCATCCTCCAGTTGGTTAGTGTCGCGGTACTTTTCTAGAGCTTTGTCGCTCGATGAAGCCATCCAACACTCCTCCCTGAGATCAATATAAATTGGATATAAGAAAGAGTGTGTCTCACACGAAGAATTAATGAGGTTCATTTAGTTAATAAACCTCCCAAATTCCCAATGTTGCAGTTACAAACAAGGGAGAGTCATGTCATTAATGGATTGACATGTCATCGGTCCCACCACCACTGATCGTCCGTTGGAGAAATGAAAATAAAATAAAATTATATAACATGTTATATTATTAATCATTCAAAAGTCTGCAAAATTAACATTTTCACCTGATCTACTATGGTTAAATTGAAGTCTCCCTTAAGTGGATCTTAGCGCTCCTATTTCAATAGTGCCCTCAGATTTTTAATATGAACACTAGTTGAAAAGATAGAAAACAATGCACGCCCATTTACCGAATGTAAGTTAATTTTTTTTAATAAATTATTAATATTCACCCTCAACTCGTGCTACTTGAGGTTAGGCTTCTCCTAAGGGGAACACGACCCCAACAAACTCAGCCATACTCTCATATTTTTAATCTGAGATACCATTTAGAAGTAATGGGTTTTAACATTAAAATAATTGTTACGTAATTATTTTATTTATGGTCAAAAACTAACTTCCAATGTTGGCCCGTACCAGCCAATGTTAGGGCCTACCTATCAAAAGCATACCCTTATGAGTTCAGCGGTGGTACCATATTTTTATTCTGAGTCACTATTCGAGAGTTATAAGAATTTGAAAAAATAAAATAATTTTATTTAAAGATTTTATTTATGGTTATGCCATTTTTGGGTTTTCTCACTGGAGGTCTGCGCCGACTATACTTAAGTGGCACCTAGGGTAAACCCTCCATCCTGAATGCAACGGTGCCTGTGGATTTCTGATCTACGCACATGTTTAATAGTTATTCCACTTTTTTAGAAAACTACTTATGCATTATATTTTATACTTAACACTTTTTCCATGGATCATTCTGGGAACTCCGGGCCTCAGAATCATGTGCTTCTAGATTTTTTGGTCTTGAAATAACTCTATATAGTTAAAAATAATTATACAGGAATTCAAAAATATTACATTCTCTCCACCTTAGGGCTTTACATCACCGAAAACCAAAACAAAGGAAAACAAACAAATGAGGGTATTGAGCATGAATCTAAGGCTACTTGTAACGACCCAAAGTTTCATTAATGAAAATACCTCTTGATCCAGTTAAATGTTTCTTTATGAAAAATGTTTTTATAAGATGTCAACTTCATTAGTTTTACATTAAGATTTGTGACCGTTACTTTTATCGCCGTTGAACAGTGATCATCTGAGTAGTATAAATATAAGGCTTTAATGAACCCATTTCTACTCAGAAAAAGGAAGTGATGGCCTCATCCAGTAGAATTGCCCCTTACGAAGCCCATTTGTCAGAGCTCGGAAAAGAGGTGGCATCTTTGGGATTTTCCCTTGACCAAGCCCAAGCTGAGATTCATCAAGTCAAGCTCGAACGTGATCGTCTATGGGAAAAGTGGAAGTTGATTGAAATTACCACTCGAGCTATGTTATCCGAGCCACCCCAAGAGTCTGTCACCATCGCGCACTTTACCCTTAGGTCTTATGTGGCTATTTTAAGGGGTTATGTAACAAATAAGTAGTACCATGTTCATGCACATTACATTTGTATATAATAATGAATATAGTTTCTAGTCATTTTTGATACATTGTAATTAGTTTTTAAAGTAAAAATGGTGTTTTTAGTTATTATTTAATTAAGAATTATATTTTATTAAATTAAAGGATTTTTGAATTAAATAATATTTTAATAAAATATTATTATTAATATTAAATTAATTTCTTTATTAAGTATAAATGATCTTATAATTTTATGAATGCAATTGAATTTTTTATTAAGGTTTGAAATCCATTTCTGTCAAAACCCGTGAATTTTTTTATAAATGTCGGTTTTTATTTTAAAAGTGAAAATTAAAATATTTAGAAAATTATTTAGATAAAATAAATATTATTTTTGGAATCAGGATGTCGAAATTATCCAACGGTGAATTTTTCATAATTTTCTGGGACAGTCAAATTTTTGGGTAAAAATTAAATACCATTTAAATATATAATGTGTTTTATGACATCATAATGACCCAATGGTGATGTAATAAAATACCATAATCCTTATGTTCGGCCAATATATGTTTTATCATTAAAATAATGAGGTTTTGGGTTTGTTTGACTTACTTTTCACAGCATTAATGGAGCCCTCAAGACTTATTCAACACTTTGCCTTTTTAAATTAATTTCCATGGGAGTGTGACTCACCTCCACATAAGCAAGCCTAATTTTTTAATAATTTCGGACCTTGGACATGTAAAATATTGTTTTCCTCTTTCCTTTTCCAGAAACCATGGTCAAATACCATGGGATGGTTTGTGGTTTGTATTATTTTAATATAAGGGGTCCCAAACCTAAATAATAAAGAATTCCCTCACCTTTCCTATATAAACCCACCCAAGCTCCCACTTCCTCCTCACTAAAATCCCTTGGAGTTCGTCCAACCTCTGCACTACTCTCTCTAGAATCCTCCCAAGGTGCCCCAAGCTCCCAAGAAGTCTCTCACAAGCCTCTCTCTAGCCTTTGGAAGCACACTTCCAAGTAAGGGGTTTTCTTCATTTCTCATTTTTTGTCAATTTTCTTTAAGTTGTATTTCCCTTTTTATTTCAATTATGAATGTTGGGTTATGGTTTCGCACCTCCCCCATACTGCCCTCTTATTGTTTGAATGATGGTAGAACCCTTTCTCTCTCATTAAATGCCTCCCATGTACACCCGTTACTATGCCGAAATTCCGAATGGAACTTCTCTCTCTTCTTTTACATTCAAGCAATACTTTTATATCATGAATCTAAATTCCATTTCTATTGTTGGGACATGTATATATATGATCTCCTTACTATCCATTACATGTAAATATGATGAGGAACCCCTTTCTCTCTCATCAACCTTTTTATGAATTCTTATGTCACGCCGTTACGCTGCCGAAATCGCACCGATTTTCTAATCCAATGTCTTTGTGTAGTGAATACCATGCCCATTTCTCCATCAAGGTTATTCACCTTTATTCACATTTACATATTGATTATAAAGTTTCATGTATGAATTCCACATTCCTTTATCGTGGAAGAAATGATTATGTTTTATGAATCCATGTTTTATGATCCATGTGGCACACTTATGCATGAAATGAAATGTTTAAGAAGGGTGCGCCCTTTATAGCGCTCCAATGCATTGGGTAAAGTATAGTATCATGATACGTCATGTGCAATGAGTGTTGACTCATGCTAAGTCAAGTGCAATGAGGGTTTACTCATCCTTCAAGTGCAATGAGGGTTTACTCATGATCCATGTGCAATGAGCCTTGGCTCATGCTAATAAAATGTTAAGTGTTGTTGCCACATTTCCATGTTATGATTATCATGCTTTATCATGACTTTATGTTAATTTTACTCTAATGCTCTATTGATGTTCCTATTGCCTAATATGTATAGTACTCCTCATGTTATTCATTGTGTACTCCCTTACTGGGCTTTATAGCTCACCCTTTTCTTATGCATGTCCTCAGGTTACCCCATGCAATGCTAAGTACGAAGGAATGTAGTGGTCATGTAAAGGAAGTTTTCAATAAAGATGTTGTATTTCAAGTTTAAAGTTTTTATGTAATGATCCTAATCCCCAAAGACACTAAACCTCTCGATCTTCTTTGTTGTATCAAGTGAAGTTTTATGTAATAAAGCATGTTTAAGTTGTAATAAAAAGAAGGGTTGTCATAGTTGGTATCAGAGGATAGGTTTAGTTATTTTTGGGATTAGGAAACCCTAGTAAAGCCTTAGATACAAGACTAAGTATAATAAAATCATACCTAAGTTTTGGTGAATACTATGTAAGTGGTTTATCAAACAAATACATCCCTGTCTGGATACGAGCAGGTATAGGCGGCTCTGGCATAGATGTATCCTAGGGGTAAAACCCGAAAACACCGCTTTGAGCTAGACTCGAACGGGAACTGGTGCACGACAACGGGCCCTGCTTCACTCTTGGTTACGACACTCCCGGGGGATATGTTTTGATAAATTCACAATCTTAGTATGAACCCATATTAAGGGAAAAATGCCCCTAAGAATATATGTTAGAATGAAGATCATGAAAAGCCTGGATTGAATCCTATAGAATCATGAGTTAAAGAGATTAAAGTTTATTTATATGTCATCAACTTTTGTCTTTGGATTACCCTTTATGTGTTACCCCTAACTTTCCTTTTATTCCAGCCAATGGCCGGTAATAGGAGAACTCGGGCTAACAACTGTTGTGAAGATCAGTGTGATGATTGTACTTATGAGATGCCCAATCCAATGGGAGCGGGAATCGCGAACTTTGTCACGCTTCTCTCTCAGCTAACTCAAGTTTTGAATAGAAATACTGGTCAAGAGGAACATTCAACCCCCCCTAAGAAAGAACAAGTCGTTATTGAAAGCCTCATGAGACAAAGGCCTCCTACTTTTAGTGGATCATCCGATCCCACGATCGCTGAACAATGGATCAACTCCATTGAAAAGATATTCTCCATCCTCCAATGCTCTGAAAAAGAGAAGGTTCTCCCGGAGGATTATCGTATAGAGGGTGAAGCTGATCAATGATGGACGTTGATCAAAAATACGAAGCCTGAGGAGGAGATCGAGGCTTTGGAATGGAAGGAATTCCGGAAGATGTTTGTTGATAAATATTTTCCACGCACCCTCCATCTTAAGATGGAAAGGGACTTCCTTTCCCTCAAACAGAAATATGAAGAATCTGTGGGAGCGTACGAAGAAAACTTCACAAGGCTTGCACGATACGCTTCCGGCTTTGTCATTACCCCCGAATGCAAGGTTGACCGCTTCTTTGGTGGGCTGAAGCCTAGCTTGCAGAAAGCGTTAGCGATCCGTGACTTCGACAGCTATGAGGAAATTTTACGATGTTCCCTCAAGGTTGAAATGGAGATCGGAGAATCACAGGGGCATCATGGGGACAAGAAGCGTAAGGTGGACTTCAATGCTGGTGGCCCGATTGATAAATCCAACGGTGCTAAGAAGTTCCAGCACCCCACTTGCCAAAAGTGTGGAAAGAAGCACCCTGGAAATTGCCTTAGGGGGACAAGAAAATGCTTCAAGTGTGGAAGAGAAGGGCACATAGATGTTAACTCTCAGCAAGAAGGACCCGCAGTTGTGACAGAGGAGAGGAATGCTCTGTTCAAACCTCAACGCGTTGTTCAATGCTACAAATGCAAAGAACCGGGTCATTTTGCAAATCAGTGCCCTAATCCAAGGGTTATCGGAGGAAACCAACAACCTCCAAGACAGCAAGGAAGAACTTTTGGAATCACTTCTACCGAAGTGAACCCCGACAACGAAGTGGTGACAGGTACGCTAGTTATTCATTCAATAATAGAGAACATACTTTTTGATTCAGGTTCTACGCATTCTTTTATATCTCAAAAGTTTAGTAGAACAATCCCAGCACCACCACAAATCATGGAAGTAAAGATGTAGGTGTGTACGGAAAATGGGGCAATCATTGCATCCCATGAGTATATGTCCTCCCCTGTTATAATCTGTGGATTGAATTTCCTGGAAAACCTCATCATACTCCCTTTGGTGGAATTTGATGCAATTCTTGGCATGGATTGGCTTTCTTTATATAGAGCCAACATAAATTGTCGGGAGAGGGAAATCACACTCCATATGGAGAATCGACCCCCGATTCTTTACAAGTTTCAGGAGGAAGATGAATCTTCTTTAGCTCCATCATCTCAAGCATGGATATTACTGCCTTATGAGCATGCATATCTGGCTCAGATGATTGAGTCCAAGGAAGAAACCACCCGTGAAGAAATGCCTATTGTGAGGGAATTCACTGAAGTATTTCCCGAGGAACTTCCTAGTCTTCATCCAAGAAGAGATGTTGAGTTCTCAATTGAACTTATACCTGGGGCGCTACCAATATCCAAGACTCCATACAGAATGGCTGTTGTTGAGATTGAAGAGCTGAAGAAACAACTACAGGAGAATCTGGATAAAGGGTTTATACGCCCAAGTGCATCACCATGGGGTGCACCAGTCCTCTTCGTCAAGAAGAAGGATGGATCAATGCGGCTTTGCATCGATTATCGTGAACTTAACAAAATCACGATAAAGAACAAGTATCCTCTCCCAAGAATCGATGAATTTTTTGATCAGCTACGTGGAGAACAATACTTCTCCAAGGTGGACTTGCGGTCGGGATATTATCAAGTAAGGGTGAAGAAGGAAGATATCCCTAAGAATGCTTTTCGTACAAGGTACGGGCACTATGAATTCATAGTAATGCCTTTCGGACTCACCAATGCTCCAGCAATATTCATGGACTTGATGAATAGAGTCTTTAGAGATTACCTAGACAAATTTGTGTTAGTCTTTATAGATGATATTCTAATATACTCCAAAACCAAGGAGGACCATGAGGAGCATTTAAGAACTGTATTGGAGACTTTGCGCAAGGAGAAGCTCTATGCCAAGTAAAGCAAGTGTGAGTTTTGGTTGAAGGAGGTCTCATTCTTGGGCCATATCATCACAAGCAATGGGATATCTGTGGACCCCTCCAAAACAGATACAATTGAGGGATGGCCGAGGCCAAAATTGGTAACTGATATCCGTTGATTCTTGGGGTTAGCTGGATATTATCGACGATTTGTGAGAAACGTCTCACGATTGTCCAACCCACTTACCAAGCTAACTCGAAAGGGAGTAAAGTTTTCTTGGAGTGATGAATGTGAAGAAAGCATCAAGGAGTTGAAAAGGAGGCTTATCACTACACCCGTGCTCACTTTACCCACAAGTGGGGAGCTTTTTGTGGTATTCAGTGATGCTTTGAAGATGGGATTAGGATGTGTGCTGATGCAGAATGATAAAGTGATATCCTATGCCTCAAGGTAGTTGAAAATCCATGAGCGAAACTATCCAACGCATGATCTGGAGTTGGCGGTGGTGATCTTTGCCTTGAAAATCTGGCGGCATTATCTCTATGGAGAGAAATGTGATATATATACTGACCACAAGAGTCTTAAATATATATTCACACAGAAAGAGCTTAATATGTGCCAGAGAAGATGGATAGAGATCATCAAGGATTATGACTATTCAATACATTACCACCCTGGGAAAGAGAACAAGGTGGTGGATGCCCTAAGTATAAAGGATCCAACTATTCTATCAATGATGAGAATTAAGAAGGATCCAATCCTCTTAGACTTGATGAAGATGGACGTGGGAATCATAAAGAAGGGAACATCATCAATCCTTTCACAAATGATTGCTCAACCATCTCTTTTGGAAAGGTTAAAGGATGCTCAAAAAGATGATGCATGAATCCAAGAAAAAGTGGAAGCCATCAAAAAGGGAAAATCCTCAGAGTTTAATGTTAATGAAGATGGAATTGTGCGGTTTGGGAAAAGACTATGTGTTCCATCATGTTCAGAGCTGAAGAATGAACTTTTGGATGATGCACATAGTTCAAATTTCTCTATTTACCCAGGGAGCACAAAGATGTATCGAGATCTCTGAGAAAACTTTTGGTGGGATAATATGAAGAAGGAGATCGCTGAATATACATCAAAGTTCCTGGTGTGTCAGCAAGTGAAGGCAAAGAGGCAGAAGTCTAAGGGGATGATGCAGCCATTGCCCATACCAGAATGGAAATGGGAGAACATCACCATGGACTTCGTCACTGGACTTCCAAGGACATCCAAAGGCAATAATGCAATCTGGGTTGTTGTAGATCGTCTTACAAAGACTGTACACTTCATTTCTATTCAAGAGGATTTATCTTTGGATCAACTGGCACAGATATATATCAGGGAAGTGGTATGGTTTCATGGAGTACCACTATCTATTTTGTCTGACCGAGATCCAAGATTTACCTCTATGTTTTGGAAGAGTCTTCAACATGCTCTGAATACTGAACTGAACTTCAGTACGGCCTATCATCCTCAAACTGATGGCCAATCCGAGAGGACTATCCAAACACTTGAGGATATGTTGAGAGCGTTCTCAATGGACTTTAAAGGAGGATGGGATCAACATCTTCCTCTAGTTGAGTTCTCTTATAATAATAGTTTCCACTCGAGCATCCAAATGGCACCATATGAAGCCCTGTATGGGAAAAGGTGTAGAACACCGGCATGTTGGGATGAGTTCGGTGAACGTAAGCTGCTTGGACCAGAAATGGTCGAAGAAATGGTGGAGAAGGTAAAAACCATTCAGTAGCATATCAAGGCATCCCAAAGTCGACAGAAGAGTTATGCAGATAATCGTCGACGAGACCTTGAGTTTAAAGTCAGAGACATGGTGTTTTTACGCATATCTCCATGGAAGAAGGTCATGAGGTTTGGAAAGAAAGGGAAGTTAAGTCTAAGGTACATCGGCCCCTTCGAGATTCTTGATCGTGTTGGGGCTGTGGCCTATCAACTAGCACTTCCACCTACTATGGCCAAGGTGCATGATGTATTTCATGTATCCCTCTTAAGGAAGTACATACCGAACCCTTCACATGTACTCTCTTCCGAGGTGGTATAATTGGAAGATGATCTTTCTTATGAGGAGCAACCAGTGAAGATCTTAGATCATAGAGAAAAATTTCTACGAAATAAGACAATTCCCCTCGTCAAGGTGTTGTGGAGAAACCACAAGTTTGAAGAAGAAACTTGGGAGTTGGAGGATATGATGAAACTGAGTTACCCACATTTGTTTTAGTGTGGGAAAAGGAAAATTTCGAGGGCGAAATTTCTTAAGAGGGGAATATTGTAACGACCCAAAGTTTAATTAATGAAAATACCTCTTGATACAGTTAAATGTTTCTTTATGAAAAATGTTTTTATAAGATGTCAACTTCTTTAGTTTTACATGAAGATTTGTGACCATAACTTTTATAGTCGTTGAACAGTGATCATCTGAGTAGTATAAATATAAGTCTTTAATGAACCCATTTCTACTCAGACAAAGGAAGCGATGGCCTCATCCAGTAGAATTGCCCCTTACGAAGCCCATTTGTCAGAGCTCGGAAAAGAGGTGGCGTCTTTGGTCTTTGCCCTTGACCAAGCCCAAGCTGAGCTCTATCAAGTCAAGCTCGAACGTGATCGTCTACGGGAAAAGTGGAGGTTGATTGAAATTACCACTCGAGCTATGTTATCTGAGCCGCCCCAAGAGTCTGTCACCATCGCGCACCTTACCCTTAGGTCTTATGTGGCTATTTTGAGGGGTTATGTAACAAATAAGTAGTACCATGTTCATGCACATTACTTTTGTATATAATAATGAATATAGTTTCTAGTCATTTTTGATACATTGTAATTAGTTTTTAAAGTAAAAATGGTGTTTTTTAGTTATTATTTAATTAAG
This sequence comes from Viscum album, assembly GCA_963277665.1. Lineage (NCBI taxonomy): Eukaryota > Viridiplantae > Streptophyta > Magnoliopsida > Santalales > Viscaceae > Viscum > Viscum album. The sequence goes on along the minus strand of OY728131.1, from coordinate 1,527,286,530 downwards.
AATTATATTTTATTAAATTAAAGGATTTTCAATTTAATAATATTTTAATAAAATGTTATTATTAATATTAAATTAATTTTTTTTATTAAGTATAAATGATCTTATAATTTTATGAATGCAATTAAAATTTTTATTAATGTTTGAAAGCCATTTCTGTCAAAACCCGTGAATTTTTTTATAAATGTCGGTTTTTATTTTAAAAGTGAAAATTCAAATATTTATAAAATTATTTAGATAAAATAAATATTATTTTTGGAATCAGGACGTCAAAATTATCCAACGGTGAATTTTTCATAATTTTCTGAGACATTCAAATTTTTGGGTAAAAATTAAATACCATTTAAATATATAATGTGTTTTATGACATCATAATGACCCAATGGTGATGTAATAAAATACCATAATCCTTATGTTCGGCCAATATATGTTTTATCATTAAAATAATGAGGTTTTGGGTTTGTTTGACTTACTTTTCAATCCATTAATGGAGCCCTCAAGACTTATTCAATACTTTGCCTTTTTAAATTAATTTCCATGGGAGTGTGACTCACCTCCACATAAGCAACCCTAATTTTTTAATAAGTTAGGACCTTGGCCTTGTAAAATATTGTTTTCCTCTTTCTTTTTCCAGAAACCATTGTCAAATACCATGGGATGGTTTGTGGTTTGGATTATTTTAATATAAGGGGTCCCAAACCTAAATAATAAACAATTCCCTCACCTTTCCTATATAAACCCACCCAAGCTCCCACTTCCTCCTCACTAAAATCCCTTGGAGTTCATCCAACCTCTGCCCTACTCTCTCTAGAATCCTCCCAAGGTTCCCCAAGCTCCCAAGAAGCCTCTCACAAGCCTCTCTCTAGCCTTTGGAAGCACACTTCCAAGTAAGGGGTTTTCTTCCTTTCTCATTTTTGTCAATTTTATTTAAGTTGTATTTCCCTTTTTATTTCAATTATGAATGTTGGGGTATGGTTTCTCACCTCCCCCATACTGCCCTCTTATTGTTTTAATGATGGGAGAACCCTTTCTCTCTCATTAAATTCCTCCCATGTACACCTGTTACTATGCTGAAATTCTGAAAGGAGCTTCTCTCTCTTCTTTTACATTCAAGCAATACTTTTGTATCATGAATCTAAATTCCATTTATATTGTTGGGACATGTATATATATGATCTCCTTACTGTCCATTACATGTAAATATGATGAGGAACCCCTTTCTCTCTCATCAACCTTTTTATGAATTCTTATGTCACGCCGTTACGCTGCCGAAATCGCACAGATTCTCTAAGCCAATGTCTTTGTGTAGTGAATACCATGCCCATTTCTCCATCAAGGGTATTCACCTTTATGCACATTTACATATTGATTATAAAGTTTCATTTATAAATTCCACATTCCTTTATCGTGGAAGAAATGATTATGTTTTATGAATCCATTTTTTATGATCCATGTGGCACACTTATGCATGAAATGAAATGTTTAAGAAGGGTGCGCCCTTTATAGCGCTCCAATGCATTGGGTAAAGTATAGTATCATGATACGTCATGTGCAATGAGTGAGGACTCATGCTAATTCAATTGCTACGAGGGTTTACTCGTGCTTCAAGTGCAATGAGGGTTTACTCATGCTCCATGTGCAATGAGCCTTGGCTCATGCTAATTCAATGTTAAGTGTTGTTGCCACATTTCCATGTTATGATTATCATGCTTTATCATGCATTTATGTTAATGTTACTCTAATGATCTATTGATGTTCCTATTGCCTAACATGTATAGTACTCCTCATGTTATTCATTGTGTACTCTTTTATTGGGCTTTATATCTCACCCTTTTCTTATGCATGTCCTCAGGTTACCCCATGTAATGCTAAGTATGAAGGAATGTAGTGGTCATGTAAAGGAAGTTTTCAATAATGATGTTGTATTTCAAGTTTAAAGTTTTTATGTAATGATGCTAAGCCCCAAAGCCACTAAAACTCTCGATCTTCTTTGTTGTATCAAGTGAATTTTTATGTAATAAAGCATGTTTAAGTTGTAATAAAAAGCAGGGTTGTTATACTACTGCTCCCATTTTCTCTCCTGGAGGTTTTTGCACTGCCACCAAGCTCACACAAAAGTGATCGACCATCCATGAAGGACTCGGTCTTATCGATCCCCTATCTCCACCTAGAACTCCATAAAAGTCTCCCCATAATCAAAGTCCAATTCTCCATAGTCAATAATGTGTGGTGGAACATCCACGCATCTCATTAGCTGTGAAACATGGAAAACATTTTGTGCATGGTGTGTCTGTGGGGGAAGAGATAGGTAGTACGCTGCATCTCCCACTCTACTGACAATCTAGAAATGTTTGATGGACCTCAATGATAGCTTTCTGCCTTAGCCAAACCTCTGCAATCATTGTCAGGGTGAGACCCATAGCAAGATATGGTCTCTTTCCTCAGACAACAAGTGTCTCTCTCTCTTGTAAGAATAAGACTTCTACCAGCTCTATGGAGTCTTAACTTGCTGATAAGTGAGGCATTGTGGTACAGATGCTGCCACTGCTTCTTGCATCCCTGGCCACCAGTACTAGTACTGGAGGTCCTGGAACATCTTCACCACTCCAGGATGTACCATTAGATGGGATTTATTGAACTCCCTTAACACCTCAACCCAAAGAGTCATTGGTACCATTTTTTATCCTCTGAAGATAATGACATGCTCCCCACCATCAAAAAAATCTCTCAGGAGATTGTCCTAAGGATATCTGAGCACATCAGGCCTCGCAGTCAATGTCCAGAAGTTTTGCCTCCCGAACTCACTGAATAATTAGGGGAGTGATATTTAGAGACTAGATTTAAGCATATCCATCTTTATCCATGAGGGATATCCATAGTGTGACTCGATGATCTGACACCTCACTCAGTTTCTATATATCATACCACTGGCTGAGTGCATCTGATACCATGTTCCCCTTCCTAGATGTATAGACTATCTCAAATTCATAGTCCTAGAAGAACTATAGCCATCATTAGTGTATCGGGTTTAGTTCCTTCTTTGGGAAGATAAACCAGAGACTATTGTGATTAGAGTAAGTAGTAAATTGTTCACCCATCAAGTAGTGTGGCATCATCTTTGGAACAAAGAACATTGTTTCTAACTCCAGGTCATGGGTAGTGTAGTTTTTCTCATTCTTTCTCAACTACTATGAGATATATGCAATCACTTACCGATCATTCATCAAGAGAAAACCTAGTCCGGTCCTTGATGTGTTGCAGTAGAATACATACCCAATGCCCTCTTCTAGAAACATCAAGATGGGGCACTCTTCAGTCTCTGTCTGAGCTCTTAAATGCTTTGCTGACACATCTCTGTCCATAGAAAAGGCCCCCCTTATCTTTCAAAGTGGAAAAGTGTGCCTCTATTATGGAGAAGTCAGGTGGAAATCTTAGATAGTACCCAGCCAATGCAGAAGTCCCTCTCCCTTTGGGGAGGTAATCCTTGAAACATATTTTAAAAATATGTCCCCAAACTCTTCCACTACTATTGGTAACTGAACTCAAAACTCTTGTTTCCACGAGGGAAAGGTTGGATGACTAAAGACTGATTGGATGCACCCTCCTGTGCATGATTTTATTATGTGCTATCATGGTTTTCTTTTTCACCGACCAAGGAAAACCTCATTCCAATGATATAGATATACTACATAATTTTTTTCCTAATATAGTCAATCTGTGTATGAAATGTGGATGTTCAGTCCGTCTGCAGACTAATTTTGTAAGGCCTTGATACATCCACCAAGAAGTTCCAACGTAAACTCTCACCTCAGAGTTCATATCACATCTTCGGCATAGGTGCGATTATCGAGTCTCCTCCCAAAGGTATCGATAGATGTATGGGTCAAGTCATCGGTCTAACCAGAAACTCGTGGTCTTGAAAAATAATCATAGTAAGAATTAATGATTGGTACCTATTCTTATTAATACGACATCTAATAGTAAACACATACCACACCTCAAATCATTCTTGGATCCCTTAGGTCACACTCCTTGATAGTATGAAGCTACTCCCTTCCCTTGTCTTCCAGCTCCCGGAGACATGTGGGGACTATATTGGGGTGGTGGTTGTAACATGTCGAAATATATACCATCTCATGCTACTCTCATAGCTCCACTTCCACTTCTATTGCCTTGATGATTAATATTTCCCTAACACTTACTCTTCTCAAAACATTTTACCTTCCCATGTCTCTGAGACATGCATCAATTTCCCACTTTCCCACTGCTAACTTTCACTGGTTGTATCCGCTCATCCAAATAACATTCAACCCCAAAGGTTCTCTCTAGCACCCTAACATAAGTAGAAAGGAATAGAGTAATAGAGCTAGCTCGGATGTCCCCAAACACACCTTGCCCGATGGTTCGAGCCCTGAAGTGTAGACTGTTCTGTATTCATCGATTACTTGGGATGGTTGGTAAGCCATGATGAACACTTAGCTACTGACATGTCATCTTTCCGAAGTTGTATAATCTCTAGGGAACACTCACCCCTTATCTTTTTATGGAATGAAACCCCTTCTCTAAGGAAGGGTCACAAGCTTGACCACAAAATACTCACCTCTTCACAAGATCAAGTTAATATGAACCCTTTCATCATCTTACTAAGCCACATAGAAGGCTCTCTACCAAGAATACCATCTGATCTAATGGTGCCATGGCTAGATGGAAACTCAACTACCTCCTCCAACCAATCCTTAGTCGCCTATGAGTCAGGCTTGCATCAGTACCTGAGGGGTATCAGATGATAAAATATGTGTAAGTCACTAATACTACATGTTTCATCTATCAGTACATCCAGTTTTAACTGATGACCAATAGACAATGATATAGACGGTACACAACCCTAAGGTACCCTCTCAAGAAACGTTCCATGTACCAAGGCCTCATCACCCTGAAAACCATCCTCATGGTCACACATTAATAAATTCTAGCATCTAGGATCACCATATGATCTGTTGGTGTCCCAAATAGGTAAAAAAATCTAGCCATAGCCTCCAACTAGTTCTCAGCTACCTGGGGATCTGTCTCACCTCGAAATCTTGGAGGCCTCTACTGCTGGAACTCTTGCAACGTGATCAGTCAGCATTTATGGTCCACTGGTATCATCTTTTTATGATCCACACAGGATCCCTCAGTGGGCCATCATCATGTACTATCTCGTGAATCCTAGAAGGCTACCTATGTGGCATCATCCTGATAAAGAATAGGTGTGCCATTGTCATTAAGTTATACCTGGTGAGATGACTCCAAATAAACAAAAGAAAAATATTTCCAAAACACAGGCAATTACTATTTTGGTGAACTGAGTCAGAAATCAGAATTCAGGGACCTGATGTATGGATACGTCATTCGCCGCACCAACACTGAACTCCCTGAACTGAAAACCACTCTCAAAAAACTTAACACTATTTCTCCATTGAAAAGATCAGAGTCATAGTTCTTTGGTAGAGACGACTCCTCTGATACCACTTTGTGACGACTCGTCACCCGGGGCCTATGTCGTGACTACACCAATACCTCATTATATATGATAGGGGTTGGGGACTAGCATCAGAAAGGTGTATCTGTATAAAGGGAAGTCATTTACTTTAAACATGAAAAAATAGACAATCCATGAATACAACAAGAAGCAACCACAAAATAAACTATTGTAGTAAAAATTGTACTTAAAGTAAAGTGCCAGAATACAATCCCCACTGGAAAGTACAAGAATAGTTTAAAGAGAAAAAACTCCTGGAATGTCCAACGAGGATCCTACCAAAAGTGTAGGTATTGCTCACGATCAGTATTCACTGTGTCACGTCACATCAAATGGTCCACCTCTATGCATTGTCTAGTCCTAGCTCCATCTACCTCGATCAACGTTGTCAATCGTCTTCATAATACACTATAAGGTGCGGGTGTATCCCATTCAGGGGTGAGTATAACAATACTCAGAAGGGACCCCAAGACCCCCAAAGGTCTCCCAGAGATCCACAAAGAAAAAACACCAAAGAAAGACCTCAATCACAAAGCATGAAGCAATAGTCATCAACTCTACTTAGGTAAATTCCCAAAACTATACCTAAGTTATCAAAATATACTCATCTCATACATGAGGAAACATAAGGCTCCAACATTTAATCCATTTTCACAACTGGTCCACAAGGGAAGAATAAATAAAAGGTAACACCATGAAGGTACCACTATGAAGGGAAATGTTCCACAAAGGTAACACCTTGAAGGTGAAAAGGTACCAAAAAGGTAACACTAAGAAGGAAACACCATGAAGGTAAAAGTGCCAAAAAGTTAACACCACAAAGGTAACCCACGAAGGTAACACCATGATGGTAAAATACTCAGTTCGCACCAGATATATTACTTAAATATATAATTACAGATGATTAGTCATAAAACTAGATTATCTTATTCTTTGGAGAGGCTCTGTTGTTGACCCACACAAGATCGATAGATACTGACCCACACAAGATCGCTATGGGCTGACCCGCATAGGATCGATAGATACTGACCCACACTAGATTGCTTGGCGCTGACCCACACAGGATTGATAGACACTAGCCCACATAAGATTGATGTTCTTTATTCACATTACTGCCAACCAATAAATTCTCGTACTAAGAACACTTGATTCCAGGAGAATCTACTCCCATTTCCACTAGTTCTATCTCAACTGCCATAAAGTTCCAAAAAAGAAGTATCACAAAAGACTTCCCCATCATAGGGTTCCCAATGTGATAGATGGTGCGTCAATCAGATGCCCGGTCTTTGAGTTATAGACACTTTTGTAAAAAGGCCCTGGTTGGATTCAAGTCTAATCCAACCCAGGTTTCATTTCAAACACTGTAAAAACTCACTTAGAGAATCTCTAAAAGACAGCCTTACCACAAGGGTCTTTATGCAATAGACGGTGCATCGATCAGACGGTCGGTCTTTTAGTTAAATCCCTTTCTATGAAATGGGGGTCACAACACCTCAGTCCAGCCCAGATCGGTCAGTCCCGCCAGAATATGCCAAAGGGACTGTTTCTCAAATAGGGTCCCAATGCCACTGATGGTGTTTCTAACAGACTCTTGGTTCATCAATTGCAGGTGCTTCTTTATTCGAGTATAGGTTGGGTCTAGGCCCGGTCTGACTCAGTCAGACCGACCCAACGTAATAGGTCACGGGGTATACCAGACCTCGCTTGGGTCCGGCCCACTGGAGGTCGACCAAGTTCACTAGGTCTAGCCCATCGAGTTTGGCCCAGTTTTTTCACGTGCCCAAGCCTAGGTTGGCCCGGCCCGTCGGTTGGGGCTCCGCCCACCCGTGCTGGCATGATGGGCCATGTGTTCGTCCCAAGCCAACTCGGTCCGCCCAAAGGTGGACCATTGAATCCCACATGCCCCGGGACTACGAGGTCATTTTGAACAGCCGGTGGGGCGCTGCCCCACTGCGATTCAATGGTCAGTAGTTTGGCAGACCGACTTCCTCCAATGTGGCACGGCGCAGGGCCGTGCAGCCCCATCCTGTTACGGCTGGTCTGCGTTGCCCCCTTCGGTCGTAGTTGCTTCGCACCGTCGGTGGTGCATGCGGCTCCACCCTTGTCCCACATGGCCATCTCAGGTTGTCCGCCTACGACCAACACTGGCTGCTGCTGACATGGTGCTCCGTCAGGCCCCGGCAGCTTCCACCGACATGGCGCACTGATGGATTCTTCTATATTCCATCGGACATGCTTCGATGGTCCATTCTTGGTGTCCTCTGCACCTACAGCCCTCCTGGGGTTTCGTCATCAAAACATGACCCTCCAATTCACGTTGCCATCAACTTGAGGAAACTGTCCCCGAAGAACATAACATGAGAGAATCGTTGGAGGGTCTAGGCCTTGTTTTTTTGGCATGTTCCCTCCATGTTAATATGATATCAGGCTGGATCAAATAAATCATCATAGTAAAACTTATAAATAAACCCCCTAACTGGATAAGACGTCTTCTGAAAACGATCGATGGAACCTCCATCATCTTTGTCTTCGGTTCATGATTCAGTGGTGCTCGTCCACGCTCATTGAATCTAGCCTTGTCCTCTAGGTGGTTAGCATTGAGGTATTTTTTCAGATCTTCTTTCCTTGGTGAAGCCATCCAACACCCCTCCCCGAGCTCCATATAAATAGGAGAGGAGAAAGAATTTTTCCCGCACAAATAATTAATGAGTTTCATTTAATTACTAAAGCTCCCAAATTCCAAAAGACGTGGTTACAAATAAGGTAGATTTAAGTCATTAATGGATTGAATTTTCGTCGGTCCTGCCACCACAGATCGTCCGTTGGATAAACGAAAAATAAATAAAATAACATAACATGTTATTTTATTAATCTTTCAAAAGTCCACGAAATTAACTTTTTCACCCAACCAACTGTGGTCGAAGTGAAGCCTCCCATAATCAAATCTCGGTATTATGAATTCAATGGTGCCCTCAAATTTTTAATCCAAGCTCCTGTTCAAAATATTGTAAAAATTTCCCACACATTTACGGAACGTAACTTAAAAAAGGTTTAATAAATTATTAACATTCACCCTTGACCCACACCAGTTGAGGTTAGGCTCTTCCTAAGAAGAAAACACCCCAAAAAACTCAGTGGTACTCTCAAATTTCCAATATGAGTTACCATTTAGAAGTTATGGATTATTACAATAAAATAATTCTTACTTAATTATTTTATTTACGGCCAAAAACTTACTTCAACTATTGGCCCCCACCGATAAATGTTTGGGTCTTCCTAAGGAGATAATACCCTCATGAGGTCAGAAGTGGTATTAGATTTTTAATCTGAGTCACCGTTCGTGAGTTATATGCATTTGAAAAATAAAATAATTTTATTTAATAATTTTATTTATAGTTATTCCATTTTTGAGTTTTCTCACTGGATGCATGTACTGACTAAAATTAAGTCACACATTATGTAAACCCTCCATCCTGAACACAACAGTGCCCTTGGATTTCTGATCTAGTCACCCACTTAATAGATTTTATGCTTCTTGGGGAAAATTACTCACACCCACTATTTTAAACTTAACACTTCTTCGATGGATCATTTCAGGTTCGTCGGGCCTTGGAATCGTGTGCCGTCAGCTTTCACAGTCTTGAAAAAACTCTATATAATTAAAAATAATATACAGAAATTCTAGGACATTACATATAACACAATATTGATGTTTTAAATTTTTTTATTTAAATTCTATTTCAATATTTTTTCCCTTTAAATTCAAACTATGTGAAAAGTTCAAAAATAACATTGATGTTACCTTATGTTAAATAATAGTTTATTAAATCAATTAAAATACATAAATATCCTAAAATGGCCAATTTATTCATATATAGTTAATAATTTCAACCAGTTTAAACTTATCACCTATTTTTCCATTTATATTATCATGTTTGACTCCAAAAAATTAAAAATATTGATATCATGATCATTGCCAAAATGATTAATGAGGGTTTAAACTAAGATATTGAGGTTAAATCAACATCTAAACATGTATAAATACTATTTGGATAATGTATTAATAATTATAATCATACTATTTTAAAAATATAATAAATTTTTAGCTACTTGAAGATGAAAATTATTTCATATTAATTTAATGATTTATGGAATTCCAATGCTTCCCTTACCCCACTTGTAAAAGGGAACATACTATCCTCCCTAATTCAAAATGATTGTGATATATATATATATATAAATCCCTAAAATAATACCATATCATCTTTATTATCCATATCTTATAGATATTGTTTATTCCAAAAGATCATCCATTAGTGAATTATGGTCTAATACATAGGTGGTTTCTCAACGATGAGTTTTTACTCTTAACTCAGAACATTCAATTTTATTTCTTCTTATACCACCTTTAAATCTATGGTATTCAATCCGAAATATTGAACTTATAATCTTAAATATAATAAATTTTTATTATGATGATATAAAATCCATTACCCACCTTTTTTACATACTATGGGAAAAGAAAACCTCACTCATACGTACGTGCATATTACCAACTCCATAAGGAGTTATGGTTTGTCTTTTATCATGGCTACTTATTGATAGTTATAATGATGGATTTACTGAGTATATTTGTAATTTATGATATTGATATATTTTTTTAAAATTTTAATTTATCATTTAATTTTCTTTAAATACGTCAATTGAAAAGCTAAAGTATCACTCAGGTGTACATATAAACTAATATCCTCACAAAGTGATATAATGATATTTCATAACTAAATTATATGAATAGATAAAAATTATTCATAATGATTAAATATTAAACTCGTGAAATTATTAGTATCAGGGAGATGATTTAACCATCATAAATTTATAAGGACATGTACTGCAGAACCAGAACATGCATGAAAAATGAAGCAGTTATCAACCGGAACAATTATATTAACAAAGAATTGTTAATAAAAATGTAATAAGATGTTATAATTAAATCATATATGTTATGAAATTTATGATTATGGTTCTATAATACATTTATAAAAAAATATATTTTTTATATTATAGGTTAAAACATGTATAATGTAAGAATATACTAGAGGTAAGGGGTTTGTGTTACAATCTCATTTCCTTCCAGGATGTTGTATGAAGAAATTCTATTAAGAGAAATTATATATATATTATCCTTTAAAACCCATATATCTTCTTCTAAAATGGTTAATCCTAAAAATTTCATTTATTATTATTTTTTATCTCTCTTTTACATAAAATTATTTATAAAATGTTCTTAAAGAAAAGTTGACAATATTTCCTCTTTGGTCGATGAACGTTTTATTCCATGTCCATACACTTAAAAATTATTTTATTAATTTTCATATATATAATTTATTGTTTAAATTTTTCATTTTCACTCTCTTTTAATTTATTTACAATGTTTTAAAAAACAATCTTCTAAATATTTTATGAACAAGTTATTTTTTTTGACTTTTTACAAAAGTTTTAAAAGAATGTTTTCATTTAACATATATGTCATGAAAATGTTTTGTTGAAATCATTTTCATTATTTTATTTGATTATTATTTTAAAATATTATATAGTTATTTTAAAAAATAATGATTTTCTAAATATTTGAGTAATTTTTAGTTTAAATTTTACGTAAATAAAATTTTAACTTCCAATGTTTTCAAAGTATGGTAAAATATTATTTTAATGTTTTTTTCATCTATTTCATCATCCTTTATGAATTTTTATGTTTTACCGAGGATATGATATTATTATTTCATGTAGTTTTATATATTAATTATAATTATTATGATTCTATGAAACACTTTTTTTCCCATGGGTTGGTTGAGTTATAATGAGATATTTATGATAGTTAATTATGTAAAACGTGTTTATGTTCTAAATCCACAATGGGAAATGGTTAGGGATAACTAGTCCACTATTATATGGGAAATAGGTGCTGATATCAAAACATATTTGATATGGGTAACAAGTGGTGATTCATGATCCAGTATGATACGTTTGTTTTTATAGTTAACCATGAAATATTATATGTTTTCTATACCTATGATAGGGCCAAAATCTTATAAAATTTTGATATGATTATGATTTGGACTCATGGATCATCATTAATTTATTATTGATTTCATAATCATGTGAAATAATAATGTTTTATTTAATGACTCATGATTATGATCTATGAATTGTTTGGTGTGATTTATTATTGATAGTCACATATTTTCATACCCATATGCTCATGGTATTCTTACATATGATAATTGATTAGTTTCTATTGTGTTTACCATTGTTCAAAATCTACTCTCACCTCCTCTTATGTATCAATTTTTTTCTAGGTTATAAAGAAGGGTGATGAATATGGTAAGTCTAGAAGGGTACCTTATGTAACAAAATATATTAGATGTGATAAATATTATTCTTAAATGATATTTTTATGCACCTATTTTCCAAGAACAATAAGCCTTTATGATTCAAATGAATATTAATTTCTTCGATATATTGAATATTGAATGAAAAAATTTCATATCTATGTATGTTAAGCTTTGTTTTTTTTCTTCTCACCATATTTCCATAATTACTATATCACTAAATAAGTATATAAACTATCGATGTGATCTAATCCACTTAAACTCTTTATATATATAGTGGTTTACCCATGCCTAAATGTTGGGTACGTAATGGTTAAGGGAGTACTTATCTGAGTAGAGTACCTTCACCCCACCTAATATTGTAGTTGAAAAATTTCCAACTCTAAAGAGATATGATTTACACCTTATGTGTGTATGGAGTATAATGGCCCTATATGTATAAATGAATTAGGGGAACCCTGTCCTGATATAACTATACTTCCAAGGGAGTATCGACCCGAATGTTACTCTAATGATCAAAAACTAATTCTACCATGAACCCTATATAAAGAAATATAAAATCTATCTGTCTATCCTAAAAAAAATCTCATTTGAAAATTTTTATATACATGTAAAAATACAAAGTATAGGTTGTTTACTTATTTAAAATTTAATATCAAAATTAAATTTTTCATTTCATCAAGTCAAAAACGTGATAGGATATATGATAGGCCCCAGGGTCCATGTTATGATCTAGATTTAAGTACAAAATATTGAACCTAAATTGCTTATCTGGATCAGTAGGTTCTGATTTCATATAAAGATCATCAATCAGTCATCCGGATAAAAAAGATAAAATCAAAATAAGCCTTAATAATAATTATAAAAATATAATTTTTATTTTTATAATATATATATATATATATAATGGATGAAATGGGAGAATTTATGCCTCCTCATTACACCCATGCCCCAATCCTCTCATGTGGACCACGTGGTCCCCTCCCATAACCATTTATTTAAATTTAATTTTTTCCTATATTTTTTGTCAATTACTCACTGGGGTAACCCTAACACCCCCTAGAAACATAGTTTATTCACCAAATGCAATAGTATGCAACACAACTACCAGCCTACGTCGCTCGCCACCCATAGTTCCATTGTAATACATTATTTTTCAAACCCCATTTCACCATCATCATCCATTAATTTTCACTATTTCACTCTCTCTATCACTAATATCTATAATATGGGATGCTCCAAGATATATTAGGTTTCCAACCTCCTTTGTCCATGAATCTATTTCTTTATGTTGTCCTCTTCCACCTATCATGTGGTCCTGATTCACCCAATTTTCTCCTCACTAGTGGTATCTAATTATAGGGGCAGAGGCCATAATCCAAACCTGAGAGTAAGGTAGGATAAAGAGAAAAAAATTAGTTTTTGATATTAGGTTTCTCTCCTATTTAATCCACTATTATAGTTTTAAGGTAGAGTAAAAATATAGGTGTAAATAAAGGATATAAGAGATTAATTAGGTCACATCACACCATTTCTCTTATATTATTCATCATCCTAAAAATAAAAACATTCCATTGATATAAAATTTGGGGAATATAAACCATACTCTAATATAAAATTACCGCTAGTTAGAAATGGATTATCCATTAAAGAATGCATAATGCAGGGGTTTAAAATCGATAATAAGATTCAATTAATATTTGTTGGAAAAATAAAAACAAAAAAAAAATTAGGAATAAAAATATTCCTTTGAAGCACAATGAATGGATCAAGGAGATAAAAAGGAAATTCATAAATCTTAACAGAATGGCCATAAATATTTTCAGTTTTCCGACCAAGGTTTCATTCATTATTGTTGATGCCGATCTAATTTTTTCATAAAATTCCAATGTTGTCACAACCATGACCCAATACCTTTCCCTCAACCTCGGGTCTTTTAATGATGAAATTGGATAAACCTAGGGAAGTTCCATATATGGTATTATATATAGTAAACTACCTACATTTTTAATAAATAATTCAGTTCATTTCATCGATTAATATAAATAATTAATCGATATTTGATGGAAAACACCCAATATACCTATTTTGAAAAAACCTTACACAACTTCTAGGGTAAAAAATATATTCATGATGCAGACATGGACTTAATTTCACCATCTGTGAATCATTTTAGCAGACATAAGAATCCCATCACAATAAATTGATCCTCAATTAAAAATATCACTTTTATAACTCATATATTTTTCTTAAGGCTTGTACACACCCAAAATATATAACCTACTATATGACATTTTTAGGTTTCTTTCTTTGGTAATTTTACCATTTTACCCTTATAAAGGTATTAGAACTATAAAAACTCAAAATCAATCAAATTATCAATTAAGAAAAAACCAAATCACTACATCCTCAGCAAATTTAATCTAATTCCTCCTTGAAAAGAAAATTTATTAGGAATTTTCAATAAATAAATCAAAACAAATTACATGAATAAAAACCCCACCATAAAATGTACTCCCTTTGTCCATGAATGTTTAAGCTCTAAGAAAACAACGAAAAATTTTATTGAAGGAAATATACTCTACTATTTAGGAATATATTAGATCTATCTCATATTTAAACAATAACAAGGTTGAAATATACATCAACGCTAGTTTAGGATTTATGATCCTATTGTAATGGAAAAAACTTATCATAAATAGATATTACATATTTTTAGATTAATATTAATTATATAACATAATGATCCAGAACATAATCATTTAGGAAAATTGCCATTGAAAACATTGACACAAAAACAGTTGGTCTATAAGTGAGATATGTCACCTCCCACTATACTATTTGTAACTAGAGAACTCCTTAGATATATCATATGTAATAAATTTTATCATAACATTGGGAAAGTAAAAATAATAAATTGTGAGATAAAACTCACATTAAGGATAAATAAGGGAGATAAAAATATTATCCTGAGCATAAGGATGTGAGAATATGAACATATCATTTTAAAATCATACCTTGCATACTGTTGATCATAAAATTAAGTCATGGAATAAATCATGGAATTTAATAAGACATGAATCATAATGGAATCAACGAACATCGGCCATTATAGAATAAAAATTTAATCAGACTTAGTTTTTTGGCATTCATATAATCATAAAAAGTCATTTCCTTACTGGTTGATGATCTTTGAAAAAACTATGACGATGTAATGTGTTTACTACCTAAACTGTCATAGTAGTCAAAGTTCACTCCCATCACTACCATAATGGAAAAAATACCGTAATAATATGGGTTCACTAAATATTAAAATCTTGTTTATCTCATGAGATAACATTATTTACTCAAGGTATTGATGAAGATATTGTTCTCACCTGTCACATAATGAAAATTATAAATACTTGTTATACAATACTATAAATTATTCATCATGTCAGAACCCATGAAAATAAATAGGATTCATATTTATTTCATCATACTATAACATTATGGAAATTAAATATGTTTTATAAGAATTTCTTCATTTCATGACAGAATAACCCACTGAAAAAGAGACAGGCTTCGCAAGTATTTTTTCATGGTTTAACTAGAGGAAAAGAATCAAGTTTCAAAAATATATTGTTATTATAAAAATTAAAAAATAATATATAGAATCATAATGGTTTCCTTGGTTCATATCACTCGTAAAGAATAAGTTACATTATTGTATTTAATCTTAGATGGAAAATTATTTTGAATGAAAAATCAAATTGAACGGTTTTTGAGGAAAATATCCTTTCTTTGAAAAATCACTTTTTTTAATGAAAAAATTTGAAAAAAAATTCTAATTTTTTTCTTGTAAAAAAACATAAATAATTATATATTAATATTCAAAGAAATAAATTTTATTATTATAGGAAATTCATTTCATTTTGTACAAGTTAAAACAAATATTCCTTTAACATTTTTTGATACAAGCTAAATAGGCTTTGTTTGGAAAATGAAATTAAGATTAATTTCAAAAAATAATTATAAGAATTCATGAATGAGTAATAATTTAGTTAATAAATAATTTTCATAATGATATAAACCTTTTTGAAATTATTTATAGAAAATATGGTTTTAGATTAAAAATATTTTTTCAACAGAATAGAGAAATAGAGTTTTTTCATAGAAATATTCCTTTTAACTCATTGGTACATAAAGAGATTGAAATGAATTTAAAACATGTATATTCATGGAATAAAAATATAATAATAAAATATATGAGTTCATTGTGATATCTATACTAAAATTTCATCATTGGAAACATAATCATGAACAGTGCTGATAAACAATGTGCTTATAACATAAAACTTGTATCTCATTGTGAACTTTGAATAATAATCCCTATGAAGGATTAAAATTAAATGAAATTTTATATTTCATTATAATAATTAAATTCATGATATATCATGTAAAATGGGTTTTATATACACCTCATGAGAGAAGATAAGTTTATAGAATAGAAAAAGTCTCAAATAAGGCTAGTTGAGAAACAAAAAACCCTTATAGTCATGGTAAATTGAGAATAGTAAACCCCATGAAAGGGAGATACTAAATTAGATATTTAATATTAATTTTTTTAAAATATAAGCATCAAAAAATAAATTCATGTGATGTATTCGCACCACATAAAAGAAACTTGTGGTGAATATGTCATATGTCTCATAGAAAGTAAAAGTGAGACGGAATTCCCTTACATTAAGTACCAACTTCCTCAGTACACATTAAATCCTCATATATATAATAAATATAAGTTTATTATAAATATATTTCATAACCATATATATATATATTATCATATATGATTTATTGGTGTCCTTTTATTAACAATTTATTAACAATTCCATGTTAAAGTCGCATTTCGATCAATTGCTACATTGTTTTTCATGTATATTTTGATTTATTATTTTTTTAATAATATTATAAGAATTTTATAATATTCAGAATTTTAGTCATGATATTAATATAATATATATTTTTAATGTATGATTTTATAGTAATCCATAAAATCTAGAAATATAAAATGAAATACACCATTCATGGAGACGGTAGGTCAAACGTATACATGAACATTGTTCCCATTTACTCAACAGATTTAATGAAATAATTTTATATCGTATATTAAAATTTTATAATAATTTTCATTTCAAATATATCAAATATTTTTATTAAACCCATCCTTGTTAAATTATATTTAAAATGAAAATAAATCAAATCGTTTCACAAGGCAGTAGTATGTCGTACACACGAGCTACGTTTTCATATTCCCATAGAATTTATGGTAAAAAGGTCTATTTTTTAAAATAATTAAATAAGTATTATATTATCATAAATATCATATATAAACAACTAATTCATCAATATATACATTTTTGATAGGTGGTTATGGGAATCAAATAACATTTCTTCGTGAGGTGATAGTCTGTCGTACACGTGAATAGTGATTTCATATTCCATTTGATGAAAGGAGGTGATGTTTTACAGTCATAAATAAACATAAAAAATATATAATTATATGTATGATAACATTTTTATTATATCAACATGTTTTATGAATAATTTATGGAGGAGTAGGAATAAATAAAATAAAATTCTTGGTTAGGGATGTTAACTCGTCTTCATACAACTTCTATTGTATTTCACAAAAATACTTACTAGGTTGAATTTATGACTAAAATAAGGATTATATGATGGGAGGAAGGAATTTAATATTATTATTGGGTATTTATGTCTAGAAAAAAATGGTTTTAGAATTTTGAATAGTATTTGATAAATGGTGGCCATTTATATGTGAGGTGAGTGGACTGCTTGTAATGTTTTAAAATAAAAAGGTATAACCACATTTTTTACATGCCTAAAATATAAAAAATTGATCAATGTTGAGAATTATACAAGATAAGTTCAAAATATTCCCATAAAATGTATTTTGGACAAGTTTTGTATCATTTATAACCCTAATCATTTTAGATTAATGCCCGGGAAAACTGATTATTACCTTAACCACAAAAAATAATTTTTACTATTTTTAATATTATTTATCATAAAAAATTAGGCTTAAAAATATTAGATAATATGAATTTTTTTATATATATTTGGAATACATTTTTCAAAATTTATATAATAGAACTAGCATAATTTAATTGAAAATTGAACCTGTAAATGTGATGGGAAAGAGGGTTTTCAAATGTACATATTTTCATAAGTATTGAAAGATTTAATATTGAATTTCAATTTAAAATTGATTAAAATGTCATATATTTGAATAATAAATATATAAATATACATATATAACTTTAAAAACATTCTTAAAATAATTTTGATATTTTTAAATATTGTAAATGAGAAGGAACTTTTCAATGAAACCCATTATGTTCACAATACACTGAAAATTTTCATTTTCAACAAATTCTTAAAAATTCAGACCCATATAATTTGAAAATGTAGATTTAGAAAACAATTTTTATTTCTTCAAAAAAAATTATATTAGAAAGAATCACCTTGAATATTTTTTTCCAAAAAATTTGATAAAAACATCTTTTGAGAAAATATTATTTTTTAAATAGACTTTTCTAAAAATTTATATCTTTTGTATGAATATGATTTCATTATATAAAAAATTATATATAATATTTAAAAATTAGTTATTATCATTCATATCACTAGGTATAATGGTTAGTTAATAATCGTTCATTTAAATAAAAATATTAATAATATATCGTGGATTGTTAAATCTCAGTGTCACAAGTAATTCAAGCTATACTCAGTGTTGCATGTAACGCATGATAGAAAATAAATTTAATTTTTTTAAAAAATAATAATTCATAAAAATTATGGGTGTTACACTATTCCCCCCTTAAAATTAATTTCAACCATGAAATCTATGACTTTTATACAAACAAATGAGTATAATTTTGCCTCATAATTGCATCACGTTCTCACATATATTCCTCAAACTAGTGGTTTCACCAAAAAAAATAACCATATTAGTGGTTTTAGTAAAACATTATTTCTATGATATAGATACACTATTTTTATTTATAATAAATATCTTGATGCATTGGTATGACATCAGATTTTAGTACATTTTAAGGGTTAGGTATGTACATCATCAAGAGAGTTACATGGAACACCTCATAAAATTAACATAGGTTTTATTAGAGGAACAAATTGATAAGATAGCATCCCAACATGATAAATATTTTAAAAAGGACTAATTTATATATGGATTAGTTTTCCATTATTTTCAAATATCATTACCTTTTCCCAAGAATAATTGTTAAAACAAATTTGTCACCAACATCAAATTATAAATCACACCAGTGATCGTCAAAATAAATATTCTACCTACACTAAGGAACGATGATATGTTTATGAATGGATAAAAACTTATCTATCATTTATTCAGCTTACTCAGGCCCCCAATATATTTTTTCCCCAACTTTATTCCTATATGTTAGAGTTCTACCCTTATTTCTATAGTGGGATTCAAAAGGAACAATATGAATGCTTGAGTGAAAGTTATTGTTATAATATAACTCAAATAATGGAAGGTTTGGATCCCAAACACCTTTTAAATCCATAGAAAAATATATCCTCATATCGTCTAGGGTTTTACTCATTCTCTAATATTGACTATCTTTCAAAGGATGTTATGTAGTGTTCAACATTAACTCCTTATCCAGATTATGTTGAAGAAATCAATACAACATCAAAGTAAATCTTAAATATCAATAAAACATAATGAAATATGGTACTCTATGAAAGTATACAACTTATTTAATGTATATTATGGAAACATGATCATGATATAATTATTCTATTATAGTGGAAATGTGTGGTTACTTTATAAGGTCATCAACTACAACCCATATAGAATTACTCACTTTAAGGGCATTTATAATTCTGATGAGAAAATCTATGGTGATATTTTCCTATTTCCATTCTTGTATGGGTAATGGATGTGACATCCCCCATGTTTTTTTTCTCACCCTTAACTTTATGTCATACCAAGAACTGAGATAAAAACACTTTGATATCTCTCTTTACTCCATCGTAGAATAAATATTATTTTAAATATCTATACATCTTCATTTTTTCAGGATTAATTGAGAATGAAGAACTATGATCTTCCTCTAGTCACTCATTATTCAAATGATATATAGATAGAACACATATGTACTTTTTAAACCTTATCATTCCATCATGATCAAAATTAAACTCAAGAAAAATTTACAACATCATTTTCATCTCTATATCTTTATTTTGTTTCTCATTAATTTCACTATGATAGATGGATGAACATTCAATTGAGCGAGATATGATTT
The DNA here is from genome assembly GCA_963277665.1 of Viscum album. NCBI lineage: Eukaryota > Viridiplantae > Streptophyta > Magnoliopsida > Santalales > Viscaceae > Viscum > Viscum album. The sequence continues at coordinate 1,527,266,275 of OY728131.1, read as the reverse complement.
CTACCCTTACTTCAGGATTCATAATTCCATCACTCTCAAATTTTGAAATATTGGATCATTTTTTGTCCTCATCATTGATTATCTAGCATGATCATGTTGACTCAAAGCATCGGCCACCTAGTTTTCTTTCCTAGGGTGGTAATGTATTGGGGAATCATAACATTTAATTATGTATAAGAATTTACTCTAGTGAAATTTTAAATCCTTATATGTTAATATATACATTAATCATTTTTTATCAGTATATATATATCATACATTTCTCCGTGAATTTAATTACTCAAAATATTTAGTGAAACACTTACTACTACTAACTCCAATCTTGAGTTAAGTAATCTTTTTCATCAACCTTTAATTTTCATAAGGCATAAACTATAACGATGCCATTTTCAATGATAACACATCTTGATGATTTATTAGATGTGTCACTATAGATTAAAAACACTTCTCTACTATAGATTAATATAGGAACAGGAACAATGATTGATCTTCACTTCTGTTCCGTAAAATTTTCCTCACATTCAGATGTCTAGATGAAATGGGAACCCTTCCTAGTTAAATTGTTAATTGTACTAGATATTTGGGATAACATATCCACAAATCATCGATAATATCTTGAAAACCCAAGAAAACTACTGATCTCAATCAGTGTGGTTGGTCTATGCCAACATTCAATAGCCTCTTTCATTGATGGATTTATAGATATAACCTGTCTTGAGATTTTATGATAGAAAAATGAAACCTTTTTTAGCCAAAATTCAAACTTTTAAAAAAATTCATGTAGTTTCTACATCATTATGACCTGTAATGAAATTATCAAGTGATATTAATTCTCTTCCTTTCTCTTTAAATTGATCATTATAAAATCTATAAATATTATCAAAAACTGATTAAGGTAGTCTAAAAATACTCTATTCATTAAATCCATGAAGATATAAGGGGAATTAGTAATATAAAATGAAATAACTATACATTCATAGTGTATATACCTTGTATGGAAATTTTTTTGGGGTATGTCCTCCGTCTTGACTCGAAATTGATGATAAATAGAATAAAGTTGAATTTTGGAAAATTAATTAGTTATTTGAATCTGATCAAATAAGTAATCAATAAACGGTATATGATACCTTTTCTTAATTGTGAGCTTCTTCAGAACCCAATAATAAATGAAGAGTCTCATAAATATATATTTCTTCTTAAAAACGGATAGTTTTACCCCCGAGGTGAAACACTCGGTCGAATGAATCCCTTTTCAATGTTATCTTGTATTTTCATAATTAATTCCAATAACTCAATTGGTGATATTCTATATGGAGTCTTTCAAATTGGTGTGGCACTAGAAATGAGTTCTATTGAAAACATAACATTATTATTTAGTGTAATTCTAGGAGAATCATGCATATAGACATTAAAAAATTTCTTCCCAATAGAAATATCATCAATTTCAAGTTTCCCCCCAACTATATAAGATATACACACATTATAAATTATAATCATGATCCATAAAAGGGATGTTATCTCCAATGAAATTTCATAGTTATTATCACACTAATAGATGATCAGAGTTTGGTTTGGAAGATAAATAATAACTTCGCTTCCTTAATAATTGAATTGTGATTTATGAAGGGGAATCAAATCCATACCTAATATGACATCAAACTCAACTGTAAGAACAATGAAAATATTTACAGGAACCACATTCCCACAAATTTTAATTGATGAGAAATCTTATAATTGATATGTGACCATCATACCATTAGTGGTTTTAACTTCTAATTATAAATCAAATAATTTTGGTGGAATCCTGATAAAATTATAAAATTTATTAGATATGATAGAATGGGTAGATCTAGATTTAAATACGTCATTATTAGTTCTATATTGGACGGTGTGTGTACCCTTGACCATTTTTTATCATACACCTCATTAAAAATAGTTATTGCATGATATTTTCCATTTTCTCCCATATTAAGATGTTTTTTGGTGTTGATCATCATCATTAACATTTGCATTTGGGAATTGGTTAGTATAGGGTCCATAATCCTTGAATTTCAAACACTAGAGACTATATGGTATATTCATTTAATTTTTCTTTGTATTTGCATCATTGGATAACTTATTCACATCAATTCAGTCATAAATTTCTCAATGATCTTTATTTCCCCAATTAAAACATTTAATTTCCCCTTAATAAAATTTCCTCTATGTTTCCTTCCACACATTGAGCATGAAAGAAATATTCTCTTCTTCTCACTCTAATTTTTAGGATTTGATTTATACTCTATCATTCTTTTCTTATAAAAAACATGGGATTGATGGGTATCTTAAGTTATCATTTCAATTGTGAGATCACGTCAAACTATTTATTCAAAGTTACTAATGTCATTGATGTCTAATATCATTGAAAGAGTTTGTTTTAAGACACTAAAAACCAATGGATCTTAATTTTTGGATGGATGTTAATTCCATAAGTGTGATTCATAAGTATTGAATTTTTTTTCATATATGAACCAACAAATTCATCATCATTTTACTTTATCTCCAAGAATTCCTTCTCTATTTTTTGTAGAAAAACATATTAGGGATTTTTTTGTTGAAAAATAATCTCTTAAACTCATCCAACTTTTAGGTATCAATTTCAACACTGTCCCTTGTATTATTGATTATATTCCACCATTGATCCTATTTTCATTCAAAACGAGACACATCAAAAATGACATTTTCATGTTTGGTAGACTATAGAACAAAACATTTCTTTTTTAGTGGTACTGAGCCTTTTCTCAGTAATTTTCTAATGAGTGAAACCATTGAATGAAGGTGTATGTTTCATCATAAATAAATAAATAAAATGTTATTCTCTAAATTTCGTGTTTGGAAGATCAGCCTGATTCATGGCTGAGAAATTTGTGTGATCATAGAAATGATATTTTCCATTCTATCTCCCATAACATTTGGTTCCCTAGCGGGAAAAATCATTACATTATCTCTTGCAGTCAGTACAAACATGGTTTCTTCAGGCTCCATCCATTAGCTACAACCAAAAAACATAGTGTAAGAAACAAGAATAATAGTGTAAATCTATGTAATTGTGAAAAATAACATAGAGTATTTCTAAATCGTGACAATTTTTTTTAATATATGACATGATAAAAATATTCTAGGCCATAATTTTAAATCCTTCATAATTGTAATGTTTTTATGAATTTATAAATCATATCACTTGGTATTTTTTAACTAACTATACAACAAGGTTCATTGTCATGCACTGAGTGACGATTGAGTATATATTAATATTCTATTTTTATATTTATTACCCCTGTGAAGCACTGTATCTGAGACACATCCACTAGTAGTATCTAGATATGGAATTAATCGATTGGAATTCATTGACTCTATCTTTTCACACCATTCTAGTACATTTTCCAATAGTTTCTCTCATCCTTATATTTATTCCCATACATATATTTCGATTTCTCACTAAAGGTTTCAAATCCTAGTTTCCAATGGTTAACTAATCCTTTATATAATAACAACTAGAAATAAAAAAGCTTTTCACACATTAATATTAAATCTTTTTAGATGAAATGTCATTATTTAATATAATGATCCACATTAAAATAATTTAGGTTTAGAGCCTTCAGAAACTTGGACACATAAAAAATTGGTCAAAAAGTAAGCTTCATAATCTCCCAATATATTCTTCATAACTAGAACTCTTATTAGACATATCATATGTATTAACCTTCATCAGAACCTGATAAAATGAAATATCATAAAGGGTGAGATCAAAAGGTCTGTAAGGGTAAAAGTGGGAGTTAAAATTTTATCATAAGAATAAGGGTATGAGAAAGTGATAATACCATTTAAAAACCATACTCTATGTATCATAGGTCATAAACATGATTCAGTTCCGGAAAATCAACTTTTTATAAGACAAGAATCATAATGGAATCAAATAACATGATCCATGATAACGTGAAAATGGTATAAGACATAGGTTTTTGGAATAAATGTAATAAAAAACCACATTCTCTATGTATTAATGTCTCATTTGAAAAAAAAATCATTGTGGAATGGGTTTACTCCCCAAATCATTATAGTTGTAAAGGTTCACTCCCAAGACTATCGTAGTGGAAAAAGTCCCTTACTAAACTACGTCTAGTCCCCATTCTTTTCTTATTTCTCTTGTGAGATATCATTATTTACTCAATTCATTTGAAGGAGATATAGTTCCAACCCATCACATAATGAAAATCATACACACATGTGTCACAAAATCATAAATCATTCTCCAAACCCATTACATGAGATGAGTTTCATAGACATTTTAGTATAGTATAACCTATGGGAAAGAAAAAAATTTCATAATAATTTAATTATTTTATCATATTTTAACCCATGGAAAAATAAGTTGGTCGTATATGTATTTTATCATGCTATAAACCTATGTAATGAAATAGGTTTCATAAAAATCATTTCTTCATAAATATAAACCATCAAGAGAAAGAATAGGAATGGTTACCTTGTATCGTATCCCTAGTGATGCATAATTTACATCAAAGTATTTTATCTTAAATATAAAACCATTATGTTTCATAAATAAAATATCCTCTCTTTTAAAGATACTTTATTTATGAAAAAAGACATAAATAAAGATGATTTTTATTTAAAATATTCCTCTAAAATATTGAGTACATAAAGAGAGTAAAAAGAAGGGAAAACATTTATTTTCTTGAATAACAACATGATAAATAGGTAAATTAGTTTCTTGAGAGATAAATCCTAATATTTTTTCATTGGGAGCATAATCATGAACAATCCCAAAAAATATTTGATTGTAACATAAAACCCTTTCCACTATGGTAATATTTTATCATAATCCCCATGAAATAATAATATTGAATGAAACATATAATATCATGTGAATAAATAAATTCCTAATACTACATGTCAAAGGGTTTAAATATACACCTCATAAAATAATATAGGTTTATAACATAACATAATTCTCAAAGAAGACATGTTGAGACATAAATCGCTTACAACCATGGTCACTCTTGACCCGTAAACCCCAAGAAAGAAATGTCCACAAATGGATATATAAATACCAATAATTTTATATATATTATTCAAAAAAATTAATTCATGGTTAATATAGACACCACATAGAAGAAACATGTGGTGCATATGGATAGTATCTCATATATGATAAAAGTGATAAGAAAACCCCTTACACCGTGTCTCAACTTCCGTAATACACATTCAATCCACTTGTATAATAAAAATAAGTTTACTATAAATCTATAAAAAACCAATATATATATATATCATAACATATATTATTTTATTATTACCTTTTATTACTTAATTATTAACAATTCAATGTTAAAGTCACGTTTAAGGCAAGAACTAATTTTTGTTTCATTTTTATTTTGATTTGGTATTTTTTTATTCTTATTACATTGATCATGGATAAGTAATATCTATAATTTTAACCATGATATAAATATCATATATATTCAGTATATAAGTATTTATAGTAATCCATAATAGTTGGATATAGAATGTAAAATACACCATTCATAGAGATGATAGGTTATGTGTATGTGTGCACGTTATTTCCATTTCTATGATGGTTTAAGAAAAGTAACGTTAAATAATAAATAGTCATTATAGAATCATTTTTATTTAATATATATCACAAATTTTAATTATAAACATCCTTATTACCATCTATTTAAATCATGAATGAATCACATGGCTTCATGGGAAGGTAGTTCGTCAAACACAACTGCAACGATATTGTATCCCTAAAAAATAGAATGTAAGAAGTTATATGGGGTTTAATAAATATATAAGTATAATAATATCATAAATATCATATATAAACATTTATTCCATCGTTATATCCAACCATGATAGGTAGTTATGGAAAAAATGACATAGGTTCGTATGGTGGTAGTCCACTATACACATAAATGATGATTTTTTATCCCATTCTATGAAAGGAGGAGATTGTTTTAGAAATTAAATTAACATAAAAACATATAAATATATTTAATAAAATAATTTAACTATATAATAATTATTTTATAATAATTTTAGGAGGTTTAGGAAGAAATAAAATAAAATATTCAGATAAGGAAATTACCACTTCATCGGAAAACTTCTTTTAGAATTTAAAAAAACTTTTTCCAATTAAGGATTTATGAAAAAACCATAGCATATAATATTTTACTATATAAATAATCAAAAAAATTTGGTATTTATTTTATGAAGCCAATGGTTTTTAAATTTTGAATATGATAGTAGAAGAGGATGAGTTTTATTAGTGATGTTAATGGCATAGTAGAAATTTTTGAAATGAAAAGTGTGAACACAGGTTTTTCACATGAAAAAATAAGATAGAATTTAACCATTATAGATAAATAAAAATTGACCATTAACAATAATAATATATTATAATGTTAAAATAGGTCGATAAAATATGTTTTGGGAAATTTTTGGTCCATTTTAACACTTATCACATTAGTTTAACCCCCTAGAAAACTAATTTTTATCTTAGCAACGATAATTTTTTACTGTTATTACAATTAATTATGGTCCAAAATTAAGTGTAAAATATTAGATAATATAAATTATTTTGATTCCAAATATTTAATACATTTTTACAAACTAAACTCATATAATTATCATAATTTAATTTAAAATTAAACTTACATATGTGACAAGAAAGCGGGGTTTCAAATGGAAAAATTTTGAAAGTAAAGAGTGTTTTAATGTAAATATTAAAAATGAAACTAATTCCAATGAATTGTATTGGATTAATAAATTTATAACAGAAATAATTTAACTATTAAAACCAACTTAATTGGTTTATGTTTTTAAATGGTGAAAATGAAAAGATTATTCTTAATAGAAACAAGTATTTTTCCATATTCACTGAAAAACGCATCGTTTTTGAAAATTCCTTAAAAAAATATCTCCAATATAATTATGATATGTAGATTTTAAAATAAAATTTATTTTAAAAACTATATTTTCTATAATTTGTAAAAATTAAATTTTTATTTTTTCTTAATAATGTAATAAAACATTTTTTGAGAAAATATTTTTTTGAAACATATAATGAATTTTATAAAAGTATAATTATTTTTGATCAAATGGATTTTAGAATATAAATACATTGTAGTTAATATTTTAAAACAATTTTTATTATTCATATCACTATGTTTAATGTTAGGGTTATAATTTTAGATTTTAAATAATAATATTAATAATATATCATGGTTGGTTAAAACATAGTATCGCATGTAATGAAAGATAAACATGGTATTGTGTGTAGTGAAAGATATCAAACAAATTTAATTTATTTGTTAAAAAATCCAAAAAAGGGGTTTTACACATCTACTCCCAATATAAATATATAACTAGAAATTATTCTAATATATGAAATGACAACAATTATCAATCCTTCTAAATTCATCGTAGAAATATTATTCATCAAGGTCAACTTTGGTGGGAGAGCTCTATTTCTCACCATTAAAGAGTTCTCTTACTGATTTTTTTATTATATAAAAACATATATTTTTCTCCCCAAAATTGATAATTTTAAAATATTCATTTCCATAACTAGGAAATATTCAAGGCCACATTCTCTTTGGGTTTCATATATTTTCCTCACAATCACATGATAATTACGATATGGCATTACTGTTATTAGCTCATGGAAAAATAGAAACATGAGGCTTATTCACAAACCTTTTACACAGACATATATATAAGTTCCCTTATCTTCATATCAATCTCTAATATCATCACAACCATTATTGAAGATAACCTAGTTTCATTTTTTTGTGCATTCATGAATGATAAAAATGAACACAACAAACATAGCACTAATCTCATAAATAAATTATGCTTTTTATTTTTCCAAGCACCACTTTCTTCAAAAGAAATTAAACCACACCCCACTACTCATTAGGTGTCCTGATATGCAATAATTCGAAGTGGATGGTAATTAATATTCACTTTACCCTACTCTATCGGCCTCAATCCCCAATATAACGCCTACTAAAGTAACTAAAAACCTCAACATCTTAAGAATACATCCACTGCCATCATATATAAATGGGCTCCATGTAGTGGGTACACCAATAATGATTCATTGGGAATGTTTGTCTACATAATATGTTCTACTAGATTGATCTCTACTTATATTTCCCTTCACTTAATCACACATGACCCTTAGGGGGGAATCACTACCCACCAGGGTGAATTAAGTAACGTGCTTCACAGCTTCAAGTAACCCATAACTATCTAATGATAAAGGAGTTTTGATAACCTAAAATAAAAAAATAAACACTATCACTGCCATGTAATCCCCCATATAATTAAACATAATGGATCCACCACCATCCAGGGATGGTTGGAATTGTCTCCCTCTACACATGAGAAAAACTACTCTAATGTTGGATTCTCTCATACCCCTATCATAATAGATACATAAGGTCATTTCTAGGAAGCATAAACCACAAAACCCATGTGGCACTACCCAAATCTCATTATCCCCCAAGGATTTATCTTCCAAAAAATCAAATATTTTTAAATGAAACTTAATATCCCACTCAAAGGGATTATTATATATTATACAGCCTTATGGTAAAAATAGGGTAATACAGAAACCCTTGATTAGCTTAATGTTGAATCTTTTCTAAGTGGATATTTATCTCATAAGCCCACTCGCTTCACAAGAGAGTCCAATAACCCATTCACTACCATTAATAAGTAAATCATGGGATATAAGTTTTGATTACACTATCCTCTCGACCTAGTTCAACCATATGTTACCCTTAAGAATCCCCTACATGTCCCTCATCACACAAAGGATGTAAATTCATTTCAACAAAATTAGTGAAAATATTCATTTACAAATTGATGGTTGGTTTTCATAACCTCTAAATGGTTTTCTATACTCTCTATCCTAAAGGGTACCTTTCCACTATTATATAATAGAGATTGTATTATCCACTCAATCATCATCAACTCACTACACCAGAAATATGAAACAAAATACAATAAGGTGGGTACCAACTGTAAAGACCCAATCTTTCATTAATGAAAATTCCTATTGATCTAATTAAGTGTCTTATTATAGAAAATGGTTATATAAAATATGCACTCCCTTGGTTTAATGTTTTTAGAATTCAAAATACCATTAATAATTTTTTCCATTTCTAATATAACCATTAAATAGTGATAACATGATTAGTATAAATATAGGGCTTTAACAAATCCAATTTACTCAAAAAGAGGAAGCGATGGCCTCATCCAGTATACTTACCCAGTACGAAGCCCATTTTTCAAAGCTTATAAAGGTGGTGGCATCATTGGGATTCTCTCTTGACCAATCTCATGCCGAGTTTCAACAAGTTATGCTCGAATGAAACCACCTACGAGAGAAGTGGAAGTTGAGAGCGATTACAACCTGAGCGATGTTATTTGAGCCACCACAAGAGTTATTCACCATCACACACCTTACCCTTTATTCATAGATTAGTCTTATAATGGGTTATGTAACCAAACCCTAGCACTATGATTATGTTCATTATTTTTTATATAATAAGTAATATAAATTCATTTTATTATTTTTATTGTGTAAATAATATTTAAAACACAAATAGTATTTTTAGTAAATATAAATTAAGAAATATATTTTGAAAAATTAATTTATTTTTTAATTAAATGATATTTTAAAAAAATATTTTGAATAAATTTATTTTTATTAAATATAAATGATCATATAATTTTAATGAATATAATTGTAATTTTTATTAAGGTTTGAATGTTTTTTTTGTCAAAACCCATAAATTTTTAAAAAATGTTTGTTTTTTCATTTAAAAGTATAAAATTAACTTATTTAGAAAATTATTTATATAAAATGAATATTATTTTTGGAATCAATAAATTAAAATTATCTAACGGTGAATTTTTCATAATTTTCTGAGACAGTCAAATTTTTGGGTAAAAATTAAATACTGTTTAAATATATAATGTGTTTTATGACATCATAATGACACAATAGTGATGAAATAAAATACTATAATATTTATTTTCGTAGAATATATGTTTTAACATTAATATAATGTGATTTTAGATTTTTTTGATTTATTTTACAAAGCCGTAGTGGACCCTCTATGACATATAAAACATTTTATCTTTTTAAATTCATTTCCTTGAAAGTTTGGATCACCTCCATATAAAAAATCCAAATAATTAAATATTTTTGGACATTGGAATAATAAAATAATGTGTTATACACCCATTTTTCAAATTCCATGGGAAAAAGCATTGGATGGTTTTTGGTTTTGATTGCTTTAATGTGTGGTGTCCAAATCCTAAATAATAAAGAATCCCATTTTCTTTTCCAATATAAAACCACCCAAGATCCCACATAATCTTCATTCAAAGCCTTTGGAGCTCTATTAACCCGTAAACTCCACACTCTATAATCATCCCAAGACTCCCTATTCTTACAAGAAGCCACTCTCAAGCTCCTCCCAAACCTTTGGGATCACACTTCCTGGTAAGGGATTCCTTCCATTCTCATTTTATCCATGTTTCATAAGATTGTTATGTCCTTTTATATTCAATTATAAATGTTTGGGTATGATTTAGAGCCTCTCCCACACTTCTCGCATTATGGTTTAATTATGGGAGAACCGTTTCACTCTCATTAATGTCTCCCATGTACACCTGTTACCGTGCAGAAATTCAGTAAGGAATTTCTCTCTTCTCATTCACATTCAAGAATTTTTTTTATTATGAATCTAAATTCCAATAAATTTGTTTGGAAAATTATCTATATAAACCCCTTACTGTCCATTTAATATACATGTGATGATACACCACTTTTTCTCTCATCAACCATTTTTATGAATTCTTATGTCACGCCATTATACTGCCAAAATTTTACAGCGATTTTCCAAGACAAAGTCATTCTGTGGTGAATACCATGCCCATTTCCTTATCAAGGGAATTCACCATTTTCACATTTAATTATTGATTTTTTAGTTTCATGTATAAATTCCACATTACTTTATCATGGAATAAATTATTATTTTTAATGAATCCAGGTTATATGATCCATGTGGAACACTTGTGCATGAAATGAAATGATTAAGAATAGTGCGCATTGATAGCACTCTAATGCATTGGTAAAATACTAGTATCCTAATATTTCAAGTGGAATGAGATTTAATCATGCTAATTCAAGTGCAATTTGGGTTTACTAATACTCCATGTTCAATGAGATTTATCTAATGCAAATACCATGTTAAGTGTTGTTTCCACATTTCCATGTTATGATAATCATGCCATGTCATGCCTTTATGTTCAAGTTTCTCTTATGCTCCTTTTATAAGCCTATTGCCAAACATGTACTTTATTCTTCATGTTATCCCTTGTTTACTCCCTTACTGGGCTTTATATCTCACCCTTTTCTTATGTATGTCCTCATGTTATCCCATGCAATGCTATGTATGAGGGAATTTCATGGTCATGTAAAGGAAGTTTTCACCAAATATGTTGTATTTCATGTTTTAAGTCATTATTTAATTCTATTAAGCCCCAAATACACTAGAACTATCAATATTCTATGTGGTATCAAGTGAATATTTTCTGTAATAAATCATGTTTATGTGTATAATAAAAAGTAGGGTTTTAATAGTTTGTATTAGAGGATATATTTAGTTATTTTTTGGATTAGGATTTGAAACCCCTAGAGATAGCCTTAGGGGTCAAAATATGTATAATAAAAAAATCCATAAGTTTGGGTGAGTATTTAGAAAGTCTATTATCATGAAAATTCTTCCTTATCTAGATATGAGCCAGTACAGGTGGCTCTGGCACATATGTACCTTGGAGTGAAAGCTCCGTCAAGGAGTTTCGAGCATGACCTGGGGTATCTTGATACACGACAATGGGCCTTACTACACTCTTGGTTATGACACTCTCGAGGGATATTGTTCAGTAAATTCAAAAGATTAATATGAACCATTGTTAAAGGAATAAAAAATTCTCCTAAGAATATATATTGGAGAACTAGATTAAGGATAACTTAGATTGAATCCTATAGATTCATAAGTTGAGGAAATAAAAGTTATTTTTATGTCATGAGTTTTTTCCCTAGGATTACCCTTTATGTGTTACCCCTAAATTTCTTTTTATTCCAGCCAATGGTTGGTAATAGGAGAACTCGGGCTAACAACTGATACGAAGATCAATGTGATGACTTTTCTAATGAAAATCCCATTCCAATGGGAGTGGGAATCAAGAACATTCCCACGATACACTTTTAGTTAACTCAAGCTTTTAATAGAAATATTGGTCAATTGGAACGTTAAACCCCCTATAAGAAAGAACAAGTCACAATCGAGAGATTCATGATACAAATTCCTCCTACTTTTAATAGATCATTTAATCCCTCAATTATTGAACAATGGATCAACACCATTGAAAAGATCTTCTCTATCCTCCAATGATATGAAAAAGATAAGGTTCTGTTGCCTTCTTATCATATGGGGGGTGAAGATGATAAATGGTGGACATTGGAAAAAAATATGAAGCCTGAGGAGGTGATAGAGGTGTTAGAATGGAAGGATTTCTGGAAAATGTTTGTCGACAACTATTTTCCTTACACCCTTTGACTTAAGATGGAAAAGTACTTCCTTACCTCAAGAAAAAAAAAAGACAATGAATCGATCAGAGCGTATGAGACAAACTTCACAAGGCTTGGACGATATGCCTCTAGCTTTTTCGTTTCCCCCGAATGTAAGGTTGGCCATTTCTTTGGTGGGCTGAAACCTAACCTACAAAAAGCCCTAGTGATCCGTGACTTCGATAACTATGAGGAAATTTTCTGAGGTCCCCTCAATGTAGAAATGGAAATCAGGGAATCTCAGGGCTATCATGGGTATAAGAATCATAAGGTGGACTTCAATTCTAGTGGTCCCATGGATAAATCTGATGGTTCAAATAAAATAAATCACCCCACTTTCCAATGGTGCAGAATGAAGAACCCCAAAAATTGCTTGAAGGGGATGATAAAATGATTTAGGTGTAGAAGAGAAGGTCACATAGCCGATAACTGTCGAAAAGAAAAACCCGTGGCTGCAACAGAGGATAGGAACATTCTATTCGACTCTCAATGCATTGTTCATTACTTCAATTGAAAAGAACCAGGGCACCTTACAAATCAGTTCCCCAAGATGTGGGTTTTCAAAGGCAACCAACAACATCCAAGGTAGCAAGGGTGGGCTTTTTCTGTCACTACCTCTCGAAATGAACCCCGATAATGAAGTGGGGATAAGTAAGCTAGTTATTCGTTCAATAAAAGATAACATAATTTTTTATTATATTTCTACACATTATTTTTTATCCTTAATGTTTAGTAGAACAATCCGAACACCACGACAAATCATTGAAGTAAATATGTCTCTAAGTATGTAAAATTGGAAAATCATTGTAACCCATGAATATAACTCCTCCCCTACCGAAATTTGTGGTATGAACATTCCAGAAATCCTCATCATACTTCCAATGGTGGAATTTTATGAAATTATTTGCATTAATTGGCTTTCCTTATATTGATCCAACATAAATTTCCAGGAGAGGGAAATCACTCTCTATAGGGAGAATCGACCCACGATTCTATACAAGTACAAGGAGGAAGATGAATCTTATTTATCACCATCATCTCAATAATGGATATTACTTCCCTATGAGAATGCAAATCTGGCTCATATTATTGAGTCTAAGGAAGTAACCATCCTTGAAGACATTCCTATTCTGAGGGAATTCATTAAAGTGTTTCTAGAGGAAATTGCTGGTCTTCCTCCTAGAAGAGATGTTGAATTCTAAATTGACCTTATACCTAGGGTGTTTCCAATATCTAGAACACCATATAGAATGGATGTTGCAGAGCTTGAGGAGCTAAATAAATAACTACATTAGAATATGGATAAAGGGTTTATACGCCCAAGTGCTTCACCATGGAGTGCACCGGTCCTCCTCGTCAAGAAGAAGGATGGGTCAATTTTCCTTTTCATTTATTATCATGAGCTCAAAAAATCATTATAAAAAATAATTATCCTCTACCATGAATTGATGACTTATTAGATCAGCTACATGGAGCACAACACTTATCCAATGTTGATATTCGGTCGAGTTATTACCAAGTAAGTGTGACTATGGTGGATATCCCCCAAACTGATTTTCGTAAAAGATACAGGCACTATGAATTCAAAGTCATTCCATTAGAACCTAGTAATGCTCCAAATATATTCATAGAATTGATTAATAGAGTCTTTAGATATTACCTCGACAGATTTTTGGTAGTCTTTTTAAATGATAATATAATATACTCTAAAACCAAGTAGGCGCATGAAGAGCATCTAAGAACTGTACTAGATACCTTGGAAAGGATAATCTCTTTGAAAAGTACATAATGTGTGAGTTCTGGTTGAATGAATTATCATTATTGGATCATATCATCACAAGAAATGGGATATCAATTGATCCCTCCAAGACAGCTGTAATTGAGGGATGGTCGAGGCCAACAGCGGTAACGGATATCCATGGCTTCATGAGGTTAGCTGGATTTTATAACCAATTTCTAGGAAATTTCTCTCGATTGTCCAACCCAATTACAAAGATAACCCAGAAGGGACTAAAGTTTTCTTGGATTGATGAATGAAAAGAGGGCTTCAAGGACTTGAAAAGGACACTTATCACTGCTCAAGTACTCACTTTACCCACAAGTGGAGAACTTTTTGTTGTATTCAGTTATGCTTATAAGAAGGTCATGGGTGGTGTATTGATAAAAAAGGAAAAATTCATTGCCTATTTTTCAAGGTAATTGAAATTTCATGACAAAAAACTACCCAACATATGATCTGGAGTTGGCTATAGTAATCTTCATTTTAAAAATTTGGCGGCATTACCTCTTTGGGTAGATGTTTGAGATATACACAGACCACAAAACCCTCAAGTATATATTCACATAGAAAGATTTGAACATGATCCATCAAATATGTTTAGATATGATCAAAGATAATGAAATATCAATGAATTAACACCCTGGGAAAGAGAATAAGGTGGAATATTCTCTATGTAGAAATGACCTAATGATTATATCATTGATGATAATTTGGAAGGATACAATCGTCGTAGATATGATGAAGATTGGTATGGGAATCATAAATAAGGGAACATCATCAATCCATTCACAAATTATTTCTCAACACTCTCGTTTGGAATGGTTAAAGGATTCTCAAAACAATGATGCGGGAGTTTATAAAAAGTAGGAAACAATTAGAAAAGGGAAATCATCGATGTTCAATGTCAATGAAGAAGGAATTGTGAGATTTGGGTCAAGACTATTTTTTCCATTGAATGCGGATTTATTGAAAGAAATTTTGAATGATACACATAGTTTAAATTTCTCTATTCACCCAATAAACACAAATATGTATCGAGATCTCTAATAGAATTATTGGTGGGATAATATGAAGAAGGAAATTGATGAGTGTACATCAAAGTGCCTGGTATGTCAGAAAGTGAAGGCTGAGAGGTATAAGTTTAAGGGGATGGTTCAACCATTACCCATATCACCATGTAAATAAGAGGACATCACCTTAGACATTTTCACTAGACTTTCAAATACATCCAAAGGAAACAATGCTATCTGGGTTGTTGTGGATCTTCATAGAAATACCACACACTTATTTTCAATTTGGGAGGATTCCTCACTAGATCAACTAGTGTTGATATACATCCAAGACGTGGTAGGGCTGCATGGGGTACCACTATCGATTATATATGATAGAGATCCTAGATTCACCTCTATGTTTTGGAAGATTCTTCAACATTCTCTTTGTACTGAGCTAAACATTAGTACGACCTATCACCCTCAAACTGATGGCCAATCTGAGCGGACTATACAAACACCTGAAAAATTTTGACAGCATGCTCAATGGACTTCAAAGGTGGATAGGATCAATATCTTTCTCTAGTTGAGTTCTTTAGAATAATAGTTCCCACTCAAGCATCCAAATGGATCCTTATAAATCCTTATATAGGAAGAGGTGAAGAACACCAGAATGTTGGGATGAATTTGGGGAGCGAAAACTCATAGGTCTAGATATGTTTGAAGGAATGGCGGAGAAGTTAATCACAATCCATATGCACATTAATGCTTCCTAGATTCGACAAAAGATCTACGTTGATAATCATTGACGAGACAAAGATTTTGAGGTTGGAGACATGGTATTCCTCCACATATCACCATTGAAAAGAGTTATGAGATTTTTTAAGAATGGAAAGCATATTCCAGGGTACATTAGCCCTTTTGAGATCCTTGATTGCATTTGAGTAGTGGCCTATCGACTAGAATTCCCACTGAACCTATCTCAAGTACATGATATATTATATGTATCACTCTTGGGGAATTACATACCTGACCCATCTCATGTACTCAATCCAGAGGTGGTACAATTATGGAATGACCTATCTTATCAAGAGAATCCAGTGAAGATCTTAGATTATATAGAAAAAGTTCTACAAAATAAGATAATACCCCTTGTCAAGGTGTTGTGGTGAATCCACAAGTTTGAAGAGGAAACATGGGAATTAGAGGATGTGATGAAGCAGAGTTTCCCACATCTATTTTAGCATGGGAGAAGGAAATTTAAAGGGCGAAATTTCTTAATGGGGGAATATGGTAATGACCCAAACCATCGTTAATGAAAATTTATCTTGATTTAATTAAGTGTCTTATTATGGAAAATGGTTACATAAAATATTTACTTTCTTGGTTTTAGGTTTTTGGACATAAAAATACCATTATGAATTTTTACCATTTCAAATATATTTTTGGAACAGTGTTCACATGATTAGTATAAATATAGGGCATTAAAAAATCCAATTTACTCAAAAAAAGGAATTGATGGCCTCATCCAGTAGACTTTCCCCATACGAATCCCATTTTTTTGGAGCTCAGAATGGAGGTGCGGTCATTGGGCTTCTCTATTGACCAAGAAAAATTCGATCTTTAACACATTAAGCTCGAATGGGATCGCTTATGTGAGAAGTGGATGTTCATAGAGATTACTACCCAAAAGATGTTATCTGAGTCACCCCAAGAGTGTGTCACCATCGGACACCTTAACCTTTAGTCTTGTATAGGTGTTATAAGGTGTTATGTAACAAGGCCCTAGCACTATGACTATGTTAATCATTTTTTTTTAAAATAATGAATATACATTCATTTTTTTATTGTTACTTTGTAAATAATATTTAAAGAGAAAATTGTATTTTTAGTTAATATAAATTAAAAAAACTATTTTGATGAATTAATGGATTTTTTTAATGAAATTTTATTTCAATAATATATTATTAAAAAAATTAATTTTATTAAATTTAAATGATCATATGATTTTTATGAATAAAATTGTAATTTTTATTATTAGTTGAAAGCCGTTTTTTGTCAAAACCCATGAATTTTTGATAAATGTCATTTTTAATTTTAAAATTAAAAATTTACATATTTAGAAAATTATTTAAATAAAATGAATATTATTTTTGGAATCAGTACATCGAAATTATACAATAGGGAATTTTTCTTAATTTTTTAAGATGGTTGAATATTTGGTTAAAAATTAACAACTGTTTAAATTTATAATGTGTTGTATGACATCATAATGATAAAATAATGATGTAATAAAATACTATAAAAATTATGTTTGTCCAAACTATATTTTACCATTAAAATAATTTGATTTTAGGTTTGTTTTATTTATTTTACAAAGCCTTAGTGGACCCTCCAAGACTTATAAAACATTTTAACTTTTAAAATTGATTTCCTTGAGAGTGTGACTCACCTCCACATACATATGACAACCAATTTAAGAAGGTAGTACATTGGCCAAATAAAATAATGTTTTCCTCACCCATATGGAAAAAACCATCGGAAAATTCATTGGATGGTTTTCGGTTTTGATTAGTTTAATGTGTGGTGACCAAAACCTAACTGATAAAGAATTCCTTATCCTTTCCTATATAAACCAACCCAAGATCCCACTTACTCTTCACTCAGAGCCTTTGGAGATTGACTAACCCCTACCATCCTCTCTATAGAATCCTCTCAAGATTCCACAAGATCCCAGGAAGCCTCTCTCAATCCCCTCCCAATCCATTGGGATCACACTTCCTTATAAGGGATTCATTCCTTTCTCATTTTATCCACGTTTCTACCTAAATAGCCCGAACACCTTCATTTTTATTGATTTTTGATAACCCCCCTTTCAAGGGATAAGGGGGAACCCATACAAGGCTACTAGGCTAAGATGTTACATGGCCTATAGGCTTAGGAGATTACATGACCCAAATGTCATAGGGAAATCAACCGGACTGTCTACATGGAACTGCCCCTCCCCAGCATCTTCATCCTGAAGTGGCCACGTTTCATAATATTCTTTTTCCATTTATTTTCAATCATAATTGTTTGGATATGATTTATCACCTCCCACATTATTCCCTCCTTATTTTTTAATCATGTAAAACCCCTTTATATCTCATTAATTCCTCCCATGTACACCTATTACCATGCCAAAATTCTGTAAGGAATTTGTCTCTTCTTATTCACATTTAAGGAATAGTTTTTTATTATGAATCTAAATTCTATTAAATTTATTTGGACATATTTCTATATGAACCCCTTGTTATCCATTTAATGTAAATATTTTGATAATCCCATTTTCCTCTCATCAACCATTTTTATGAATTCTTATGTCACACCATTATGCTGCCAAAATTGCACTGTGATTTTACAAGCCAAAGTCATTGTGTGGTGAATACCCTAGCCATTTCTCTATCAAGGTTATTCACCTTTATGAACATTTAATTATTTATTATCGATTTTAATGTATGAATTCCACATTCCTTTATCATTTAATAAATTATTATGTTTAATGAATCTACGTTATATGATCCATGTGGCACACTTATGTATGAAATGAAATGATTAAGAACGGTGTGCCCTGATATCCCTCCAATGAATTGGGTAAAGATTAGTACCATGATACAACAAGTGTAATGAGGGTTTACTCATTATAATTCATGTAAAATGAGGATTTACTCATGATCCTTTTGCAATGAGCCCTGGCTCATGCTAATTTCCTGTTAAGTGTTGTTTCCATATTTCCATGTTATGATAATAAGGGTATATCATGCCTTTCTGTTCATGTTTCTCTAATGCTCCTTTGATATGCCTATTGCCTAATATGTAATATAGTCTTCATGTTAAGACATGTTTACTCCCGTAATAGGCTTTATAACTCAACCTTTTCTTATTCATTTCCTCAGGTTATCCCATACAATGCTATGTATGAGGAAATGTAGTTGTCATGTAAACACGGTTTTTAGTAAATATGTTGTGTTTCGTGTTTTAAGATATTATTTAATGTTCCTATGCCCCAAATACACTAGACCTATCAATATTATATAACATATCATTTTTAAGTGTGCAATAAAAAGTAGGGTTGTTATACCACCTCACCATTACACTATCACCGGAGATCATTGAATAAAACATAGGATTCACTATGGAAAGACTTTCATTAATAGAAGGGGTGAGTGAATGAAATTCACCATATTTATAATTTCCCATGAAATCTAGGGTTCCAATAGAATATTAATCTTCTAAACATAGCATGTAGTTTGAAGAGCTTTTACCCAAATCGACCAGTATGAGTTTATATAAAGAATGGACATGAATAATACTTAGATATACACATGTTTTTAATTGAACATATGCTTCTCTAGAACACATCAACTAGAATTTATAGCTATCATAACTCTCTTCATGATAGGAACTAATTGTTTTTGGATGTTTTTTGCAAGGATCGGTGCATCCTGTAACTCTAATTGCATTCCTGTCACCTAATCATCACCAAAAAACATCATTGATTGTCAGTAGGGTATAAAGCATGGAAATGTAATATCTCATAAACAACATCAAACATGAATTTTTTTTCATGAAACCACACTCAATACCTTAATTTAGAAATCTAAAATTCTCCCATAACTAGGGTGAAAAAACGATATGGATTCCCAACCATCTAACTCTCACTTGGGTGACCCATAAAATGTATGATTTCATGAATGAACTACCATAACTTTTAATATTTTCCTCTAGAGTATTCTTCTAAACCATAAATGTCAAATTAATCTATCAAACATTCATTGAAGACATCTCGCAAGTTTTTCAGGCCCCAATGGATACCCGAACATGGTTTCCTGACCTTTTAAAAAGTTCAATATCCTCTATTAAAACACTTTATTATAAAAAGGGATCTATATCAAGCCATGGTATAGTAGTTATGTTATGAGATTTAGGAGAATAATTGTCTCACCCTAAAATACCATGGTTTCATATATAGAGCTCAAGGAAATAATCATCATCAAGTTATTGACTAATAGGACATATGGAACTTTATGTCCCAATCTATAGCTAATTCTCTATCACCTATGCATTTGGAACATCTTGATCATATTTTAGAAAGAAAAAACATATCCAAATTTTTTTAGTATTTACCTTCTCAATAAGAACTACCATATAGATAATAAGGAAGGGGAGATAAGTTTCATTATATTATAGAGAAAAGAAATATTTTTTCCACATTCACAAAAAAACACCTCATCACCCACCATCCAGAGGTGGGATTTCCCAACTATAAGTATACCACTATATACAAACAGGAAATCAGTGGGTTTCACCCTCCATTAGATAGGAAGAACCCATAGGTATTAGAGATTTTTTTTAGTGTATAATGACACATGATTAACATACACAAATATTATAACATTTTAGATGAATTTTCAATACACTACAGAAGTACATGCCCAAGGACCATACAAGATTATTCTATTTGGAAATTGGGAAAATGTTATTTTAATTTGTTGAAATATCTTCAACATCTCCAGTAAATATATTCCCCTTTTACTAATCCTACATAAAACCAATCTTCGTAACCGAAGGATGGGAAAAATAAGAAAGGGAAATCTCATTTGATCAATAATGGTAAAAAGGAGATATATAAGAATAATCAGGATTATAATGGTATGGAAACATGATCATAACATTACAAGATCATCTGAAAATATCAAATCTCATAATCAAGGTTCATGGCATAAAGATTGGAAGTTCATAAGACATGAATAATAAGGTAATCAAGATCATAATCCATGAAACAATAACATAGGAATTAAACATGTAATTGTGTCATATACATATGAATAAAAAATAATTTCATATTTTTCAAGGTTCACTAGAAATACCATCTTATCATACAATGTCCTTTATTTAATCCATTTCACTCCATGTTCGAGTACATTATTACGAAATTTCATTTACTTCATGTTCCAATCAAGTTTTACTTAACTGAGTTCACTCCTCATTTTAGCCATGTATTATTATACTGATTTCATTCCTCATTCTAGACCTGTATTACTGAATTGATTTCACTCCTCATTGTAGTCCAATATTATTGAACCATTTTTACATTTTTTTCCATCCCTATATTAATTAATTGTGTTCACTCCCTATTCTAGACCCGTATTGTTGAACCGAGTTTACTTCTTTTTCCAGATCTATATTACTGAACTGAGTTCACTCCTCATTCCATTCATATCTATATCATGAGATACAAATATTTACCCAATATATCTTAAGATTATATAGGTCATTCATGTCACATAATTAAATCATATATACTTGTGCCACTAGATAATAAAACATTTAGCGTATTAGGCCCCATAAAATTTTATGGGTTTTATAAACATTATATCATATCCACTAAAATGATATGGGTATCATAACAATTTCATCCTATAATAACCTATGGAAATTAGATAGGTTTCACAATAATTTCATCATTTAATAACCCTTGTAAGGATTAAGATTTCATAATCATTTTATCATGGTATAACTCGTGGATGTGAAACGGTTTTCATAATCAACTTATCATCATAAACATATTCCAGGAAAATAGAGAGTATATATGGTGTCCATGGATCATATCACCAATAAATAATAAACTATATAAAATTATTTCATATTATGTGGAAAATAATTCTGAAAGGATCATTTAAAACAATTCCTGAATGAAATATCCATCCCACCATTAAAATCTATTTTTAGAACATAAATATTTTGAAAATATTTTTCTTCAAAGGTATCCTAGAAACTTTTAATGGATGATTTAAAAATAATTTAAAATGAAATTTAAAACATAAAATACTTTTAATCTATATTTCTTTTAAAAGGATCTTAAAATATATTTTTTTTTGAAAGCATGGTTTTTTAATCAAATATATTTCCAACCAAATAGAGAGATAAAGTAATATTTTCATAAAAATATTTTAATAATAATATTAAGTAAAAAATATTGGAAAATTTGTACCATTATATTAATAGAGATAGAATAATCATATGATAAAAAATCTATGATTTTTCTTGAGTTATGTATCCTAAAATTTTCTCACTATAATCAGAATCATAAATAATCCTCATAAATGATTAGATTGTAGAAATAAACTCATGCAACTTT
The DNA here is from genome assembly GCA_963277665.1 of Viscum album. Classification (NCBI taxonomy): domain Eukaryota; kingdom Viridiplantae; phylum Streptophyta; class Magnoliopsida; order Santalales; family Viscaceae; genus Viscum; species Viscum album. The sequence continues at coordinate 1,527,243,608 of OY728131.1, read as the reverse complement.
GTTAACTTTTAATCATATTACCCATTAAGTAATAAAATTATATGAAGCATAAAATATCACAAAAATAATTTTATTAATGATATTATATGTCAATGGGGGTGTTTTAAACACCTCATAAATGAATATAGGTGAATAACATATCATGTGTCTTAAAAAAGGTAAAATTAAGACAAAATTACATTACCGAATTAGAAACTTTTGAAACAAGAACCTCATAAAGGATAGATCATAAAATTTATGTGTTAATAGCCATAAATTTTAGTTAAATATCGATATAAAAATTTATGGGCAGTATATACACCACACAAAAGTAACAAGTGCTGATTAAGGCATAAGTCTCATAGAAATAGGAGTCGTACTAGAAATCCTCATATTACATGAGTAACATTTGAATCATAATTCCTATGCAATAATGAAAAAAATGAAACATTTCATATTATTTAAAAATTAATTGTGATTATATAACATTTTATATGGTATTATATACACCATATAAAAGAAACTAGTGTTTAATATGTCATGTATCTCACGGATAGAAAAAGTGAGATCAATTTCCCTTACCATATGTATTAACTTTCATTATACATGTTCAAACATACTGTATAATAAATATAATTTTATTAAAAATACACCAAATAACCATATTATTATATATCACACCATATATGATTTTATTATGACTATATATTATCTCTTAATTCATTATTCCATGTAAAAGTTACATTTCAGGTAACAACCACAAATGGTTTCGGTATATATTTTCACATATCATTATTAATATAATTACACAGAAAAATATTTTCTTATTTTATAAATTAAAAAAAATTATATTAGTGTCATATATATTTAGTATATTTGAATTTATAATAATATATAAATTATAGATATAGGAAATGAAATACACAATTCATGAGACTGTAGGTCATATGTATGCATTAATTTTGTTTCCATTTTCGAGTTATATTGAATGATAGAAAAATAAGTGATTTATATATGTATATATTATCCTTATAATATCACAATTATTTCATAAATATCAAATATTTTTAATAAACCCATCCTAAATACAATCCATGTAATTCATGAACGAATCACATCTCTTTGAGGAGGTGGTAGTCCACATGTCCAGAAATGATGTTATCATATTCCACTAAATAGAAATAATGAAGGTTTGTGTTATATAATAATTCCATAAGAATTAATGAATCATAAATATAATATATATCATATAAAAATAATAATTACACCATTATTCCAAAATTTTATAGGTGGTAACAGAAGAATGGATGGCATCGGTTCGTGAGGTGGTAGTCTATCGTATACATGAACAATAATTGAATATCCCATGTGATGGATGTGACTGTAGGTGTAGGTCAAACAAAACCCAAAAACAAATTAGTATATTTAAGTTATTAATGTTATTATATAATCATGGAAAATTAATAATTTACTTGGTGTAGAAAGAAATAAAATAAAATTCCTCATTGAAGAATGTTACCTCTTCTTTGGGTAACTCCTTATGGTTTTCACCAAAGGACATCCTTTGTTTTATTTTTGGACAAACTAAGTATTTTTCCTGAACCAGCCTAGGTACACTAGTAACCTAATAACTGAGTTGTCCCTGACATAACTCAATGGTAATTCCCAGTCCCCACAAGTCATTGAATAACACCTAGCATCATACAACGTGCAAGTGAGAACAATTTTTTCCACAAGACATAGATAAAGTAAGACAATCAAGTCAATATGCATATAAAAGAAAATCCAATGTCAGTAAAATACCATAATATAAAATGTTATAAAAAGATAAAATTAATACAACCCAAGTACCAAAAATAAAGAAAACATCCCTGAAGTCCCTAAGTCCACCAAGTACAGAACTCAACAGTAGGATGATCCTCCAAGAGATCCCTTCACTTTCCAAGAACCCGGAAGGAGAAATTCTATAAAACTATGAAGGAAAAAGTAGTGTTTGAGCAGAATCTTAGTAGGATACCACCAATGATTCCATAATAGATTAAAAATATAGATTATCCAAAGAAAACATTTCTTTTTTCTAAACAAATAGGTTAGGTAATTCAAAAGAATATTAAAAAAAGCATTATATAAATTTTGAAAATTATGGAAAATACTTTATTTACAAGAGATGGAATATTTAAAACAATGGATAAAATAGAAAATTTAAATAAAATAGTTTATGTAAACCATAAAAGACATGTAAAATAGTTTTACAACATTTTAATAAATTTATATATCATATATAAATAAACAACCGAGAAATACGGTCATCTACCAAGTAGGTATGATAGTATTAACCAGTTATAGGATTTTAAAGACAAGAAGTGATCTTAGAAAAATGATTACACTAATGTCCCCCTAAAACTATCTAGGGGTGACTCCTCACCCTCCAATATGGTATGTGACCCACCACTGGTATGTTTTAGAACATTATAATAGTGTAATGTGCATTCAAATAACTCATCAACAACCTAAGGCCTTCATGTGCTCTTATATGATGGACAAATTATTTTAAGACTACATCAAATAAAATTAAATCTCATTATTCCATTTTAAAATTACAATTTTTTCATTTAAAACTAAAATGGGTTTTAATCAATAACATCCCCTTTTTATAGGATAAAACCATTTTGTTTTTATAAAATCATTTTATGTTATTTTCACAAGTTTGAAATCCATTCAAAAAAAATTCCTTCTTTTTCACAATTCACTTCCACAATTAAATTGAAAATTTTAATTGGAAAATTTTCCATCAAATACACAATTCAAATTCCAAAATTTTAATTAGCCAATTTCAATAAACACACCCCAATTCAATGAAATAGGGGGTTTTCCATGTTTTTATGCCAAAACCATTTCAAGTGTCCTGATTCATTAGGATTGGGATTTATCAATTTAATTTAAATAAAATGTGATAAATCTAATTTAAATATTTAATTGAAATATATCAAGCAATGTAGGAATAATAAATTTGTTTAATCAGGATGAAACAACTCACCTCTTCCCGAAACTCAACACTCGTAACAGCACCCATCAACAAGAATGAAGATGAAGAAGACTTCAAAAATAAACCTAAAAATATGATCCAACACCACATGGATTAGATCCATTAATTACAAGATGTTCCATTTAAACCCCAAGGGAGGATAAAGACATAAACACAAGTAATGAGGGAGAACAGGTTCCTAGAAAACACACTGCATGCATAACAATGATCTAAATCCAAACTAATGGATTCAGAAGAGCTGGGCACATTATAGATTTCTTAGGGAACAAATCAGGTTGACGAAGTTGAATCTAGAGTGGATGGAAAAGAAGTAACCAGCCACACTTATTTAAAAAAACACTTTCAGGGTATTAAATGACGTATAATCCATAAAAACATTGTGAACCCTTTAAATTTTTTAACCATAGAAAGATTCCTCATTTCAAATTAAATTATGAATGTTCTGAATTAAAATAGATCATTACATCCCTCACGATGTGTAGTGACAACTCATGACATGTACCCATCATAGTGTGAAACCGATCATGACTTATATACAGGACCATTACATGACATGTAATACTATTAAATAACATGTAACCCTCTCACTGTCTATATAAAAATTCAATTTGAATGTGAGAATCCATGAAATCTATAGATTCACCATTTTAGTCATCATCTCAATCCAAATTCCACCCTACCCCATCAATGAAATGAAAAAACTAAGATAATTTTTATGGTTTACCTATCAAAACGGTAAAGAGATGTCACAACCTACTCGCTATAAGAACATTTTGTCCCTAGAAAGCCTATGAAGAAGATTCCATGGCAAAAAGATGAGGCCACTACCCTCTCATCAATGCCTAATTTTCCCACTCTCTTGATTATCATAACCATGATACCATAGCACATAAACCAAAGGTATCATCCCCCCACGAAGTACCTTGTTCTCAAAATCAACTACCCTGGTTGTCCGCTCAGTCAAAGATAAATCATGTTCAATCTCATGATTACTCCATATCACAACATGAGATAGATCATTGTGATACTTTCCCAACAACAATACATGGAATGTGTTATGTATTGATGTCATCTTTTTTAGTAGTGCTAAATGGTAAGAAACATTCCCAACCGTCTCAACAACCTCAAAAGGTCCCACAAAATGAGGAGAAATTTTCCCTTACCTTTTAAGCTGTCAATGTCAAAACTGGGGTGAAACACTCATGAAGACCTGAACACCAACTAAAAACTCAAAAGTTCTATCCTGTCAGCCAGCATAAGTCATATATTGGCTCTACGCTATCAAAATTCTATAAATATTCAACTGAATCATAGTTTTCATCTCTTTCACCATGCTTGGTCCAACAAAGAATATTTCACCACCCTCCGACCAGTACAAAAAAGGGTTACAATGTTGGACATACAAGGCCTCAAAAAGAGCCATCCTAATCATGGACAAGTAAATATTGTTATAAGAGAACTCAACCAACACAAATTGATCCTCCCACGACCCACTGAAATCAAGAACATAGTTGTGAATCATATCAACAACAATCAATATAGCACTCTATGTCTGGCGTTCTGATGGGAATTGTCAGGTCGAGCCCAAAATAATCTGAGATCCTAGTTCCTCTTGAAGTCCTCTCCAAAAGCGAGAAGCAAATCAAGGATCCCTATTAGAGACTATAGGTTATGTAACTCCATGAAAAAAACAATCATTCTCATATAAAGAATTCCAAACACCTCAACATTGGTTGTATCGTGAATGGGTATAAAGTTATATGACTTGGTCACCTTGACTATCACAAACCATATCACATTCTTCTTTCTATGGGTATGTGGCAACCCCATGAAAAACTATATAGATATCTCACTGCACATCCAAGTATGAACTAGAAGTGTCTAAAGAAAACCCAAAGGTTTTTGGTGCCCATATTTCACATGTTGGAATGTATATAAACATGAAACAAACTAAGAAATGCTTCATTTCATACCTAGATAAAAAAAATTCCACATCATGTCATCAAGCATTGTTTTGTTCCTAGGTGTACAGCCCTCTAGGAATTATGACAATCTATTATCACATCCTTCCTTGATGATAAAGGGACAACAAAGCAATTCTAATAGACTAGAACACCCTCTATTTATGATGACTACTATGAAATTGACGCCCCACTACAATTAGAGTATCTAATGTTACAAAATACATCATAAAGTTGTCGATCTTGAAGAATCATCTTGAGAAGAGTGAATGATAACTGAATTCTACTTAAACAAACTTCCACCACATTCTCCTAAACTCCAACATGTAATTGTTCAATGAGACCCATAAAATTACACTCTTTTGGATATTCTTTCACTTCCTAGGTTGGAATTTTCCTTCTTAATGTATCTTCAATGACATTTAATTTCACCAGAGTATATGTGATGTTAAAGTAAAATAGCTTTAGGTACTCAACCAAACATTGATAGTGAAGATTCAATTCTTTTTTAGAGAATATATAACTCAATATTTTATGGTCAGAAAAAATGGTAAACATTTCTCCCTAAAGGTAATGTCACTAACTCTTAAGCATGTGAATTACGGATGTATGTTAAAGTTAAAGTGTAGGGTAATTCTTATCATGTGGCCTAAGATAAAAAGATCCATAATAAACTACATGGTTGCCCTGCATATGAACACATCCAAAGCCTTAACTCGATGCATCGCAAAAGACCACATAGCCTTTCCAGTCCTTTGGAAGAGTTAATACCAGTGTAGTAGTCAAAAGAAATTTTGAATCAATAAAATAACTTTGAAATTTATCATCCCAAAAAACATCACCCCCTTCTGAGTTAGAGAAGTCATTGGGGAATACCACTTTGATTAACCCTTCATGAACCTGCGGTAATATCCAGCTAATCCCAAGAAGCTCTGGAACTCAAAGACAATTCATGGTTTCTCCCTACTCATACCACCCATCACTTTTTGAAGATCAACTGATAAACCCAGTTTAGACACCATGGGTCCTAAGAATTTCATTTCCCTTATCCAAAAGACAAATTTTGAGAGCTTTGGATAGAGTTGGTGACTTATCAATACACTCAAAACTGTTCTCAGATGATGCACATGTTCCTGCTCATATTTAGAGTAAACGAGGATGTTGTCCAAAAACACCACCAAAACGTATCAATATATTCATGGAATATAGTTTTCATAAAAGACATGAAAACTTTAAGAGTTTTTTTTATACCAAAAGGCATAACAATGTACTCATGATGGCCATACCTTCTCTGAATGGTGGTTTTGTGAATATCAAATTATTTTATCTTCATTTGTTGGTAACAAGACTTAAGATCAATCTTTGAACACTACTTATAACATTTTATCTGATCAAATAGATCATCAGTCAATGGAAATGGATACTTTTTCTTTATCATAAATCAATTAAGTTTCTGATAATCGACACATAAGAGAAGAGATCTCGCAGTCTTCTTAGTGAATAGAACCGGAACTGCACAATCTGGCATGCTTAGGTGTACAATTCCATTCATAGGAAGAGTTTCCAATTGGGACTTCATCTTTTTCAGTTTAGCGGGTTCCATGCGGTATGATAGAATTGAATCTAGATTAGTACCATTCATTAAGTCAATGGAAAACTCAACTTACCTTTCAAGTGGAAAAAATATAGAAATATGAATGAAAAATAATGGGAAACTCAATAATGACTGTAGGGAGATCATTGCATAATTATTCATGCTTCAGATCAAAATAAAATGATCATGTAACTCTCAAAAACTCTAGATAATAAGGTCTTGATCTGATCAGCCTCAGTTCCAATCTCTTTAAAGACAAGAGAGGCAACACTAGGTGTAGTAATGTAGAAACATCAAAGATAACAATAAATTTGGTTTTTATTATAAACAATCCAATCCATCCTAAATAATACATCAATAGATGACAAATCATGAACCAGAAAACTTAAAGCTAAATTGGAATATGATAGAGATAAGACACAACCAGGGCTATGGAGACCCTTATCTCTCTTTATGCCAAAGGGGGGTTGAAATATCCATTGAACAAGAACAAATATCTATTGGATGATTAATAATATTTAAAATGTGGGTGAAAAATGATTGAAATTCACTAGTATAAAATATAGAAGTCACCAATAATGATGTTATGGTAATGGTACCTACCATGGTTGATGGACATGTTTCTGCTTCCTCTAGAGACTCTTCCACCAAGGGAAGAATATTCATTTCAGATACCTCTTGCTGGAGGATCTGGTTTCCATGAATTTTTTGGTGGATCTAAGGATCATGTTCCACTTTTCGAGGTAGAGAAATGATGTAATAATCTCTGTAAGTTCCCTTAATGTCTGTAAGAGCTGTAGTTCTTGGGTGCCATAGTGAAATCCCTCTTAGAATGTCATATATTTCCACATTTATATAAAGTAAAATAACTTCCTTCTGACCTTGTAGGAGGTGTGGAATGACTTTTTTATGGATATCTACCCTGAGAATAATCAAACCTCCATTTTCCTTTAAAGGAACAAATGCTACCACTAGGAGAAAAAGAAACTCCTATCAACCCTGAGTTTCCAGCCAGGTCCATTTCAACCATCATCGCCCTATCCCACACATCAACAAAAGTGGGCAGCTTCAACAAGAAAACCGAAGAACATATATCTGAGGGGAAACATACACCATCTCGTTAAAGTGATTTGAATACTCGGTCATTATATTGCTGGATTACTACAGCTTGAAAACTCCACAACCATGGCCAACACCATTGAATCTAGATAGAAATGGTTAGTGAAAATATCCTTGAAGTCCTTCCACTCCATGACGTCATGCTTCCTTTCCATTACCATCGTGTCCTACAATATCCTTATTTTTTCCTTCTAGTATGAATTTTTCACACTTTACATTGATCTCATATGGTGTTTTTTGTAACTCAAATAGATGTTTTATCTTGATCAACCATTCCTCAGTATGTTAAGGATCATTGGAGCCTTTGAAATTTGGTGGCTTCGAGAGAAGGAAATCATAAAAACTATTTCTAATAACATCCCCCTAAGGATCCACAGCTGGATCCTGAATAGATACTGAAGGTGGTGCATCTCACAAAGTTTAGATAGTGCGCACAGTCACCTCAACGAGATTCTGGTCCACTGGATGATTCCATCGCTGTTGTTTAGTAGCAGCTTCCTCTTGGATCTGATTTACACTTCTTCTCATAGACATGATGCTATAAAAAATTAGAATTTTGAAAGAAGACATTAGATTAACACTCAAACAGAATAATAAGGATAAATATTTGCAAAATATGGAAAAAACTGATTTAGATTTTTCTCTATCCAAATTAGAATATATAATCGACTATAAATAATCCATAAGATGTATTTCCCTAACAAAAATGGGATACTTAAAGTTCATTATTGTGAGAGGTGGTCAGAAACTCATGTGAAGCTACCATATAAGTCTTGAAAAGATTTAAAAAAAGAATCTTGACTTCAAAAGAAAAGCTCAAAAGCCTCATTTATGCCACTTTTTCATGAACTATCCTGGGTATCCGAGAAACCTAATAACTGAACCGGCCTTGACATAACATGAAGGGAATTCATGATCATCATGGGTCAGTGACTAGCACCAGGAATCATACAGCAAGCAAGTTGGAATGATCTTTTCCACATGACATAGACGAATTAATACAAAAAAGTCAATATGCATATAAAAGAAACTCCACTAGGAGTAAAGTATCATAATATGACAAGGCATAAAAATAACAAAGTACTACAACCCAAGTCCCAAAAATAGGGAACACGTCACCAAGGTCCCAAAGGACACAACTCACCATGTCCAAAGATCAACAGCTAGATCCACCTCCATAGATTCCTTATATTAGCTTGAACCTAGATGGAGAAAGTCTACAAACACCTGAAGGAAAAATTAGTGTGTGAGTCTAATACTAGAAGGAAACAGATAAATATTCCATAACAGATTCCAAATATATATTATCTAAAGAAAAAATTTCAATTTTCTATACAAATATTTTTGGAAATTCAAAATAATATTTAAAAAAACATTTTATACATTTTCCAAAAGATGTAAAATAATTTCAAAGTATAGGATTATACTTTATAATAGATGGAATAATTAAAACAATATCTTAAATAAAATAGTTACATAACACAGTTTATATAATTCTGGAAAGGGAATGTCAAACATCTATACAACATTGAAATAAATTTATATCTCATATATAAATAAAAAAGAGAAACATCATTATCTTCCAAGTATGTATGATAGTATTAACTATCTTTAATATTGCACACTCTCTAAGAGATCTTAGAAAAAATTATTATAGTCACTTCCCCTGGACACTAGCCAGAGGTGACTCATCACCCTCCAATTAGGAATGTGACCAGCTATAGGATTGTTTTAGAATGTTGTAATAATGTAGAGTGTATCCTAATAACATATCAACAACCTAAGGCTTTCATGTGCTCTTACATGATGGGAAATGTATTTTAAGACTGCTTTAAATATAAGTAAATATTCTTAGTTCATCTCAAAATTCTATTTTTTTCATTTAAAACCAAAATGGATTTTAATCATAAACACTCCCTTTACCCAAGATAAAACCACAGGGTTTCTATCAAATCATTTTAAGCCATAATATCATGTTTTAAATCCATTCATAACTAATTCCATCATTTTAAAAACTCCACTTCATAATTAAATTCAAATTTTTAAATGGAAAATTTTCTATCTAGTCCACAATTTAAATCATCCAATTTTGATAAATAGACCCCTATTCAATGGAATTGGGTGATTTCCATGTTTTCATGCCAAAACCATTTCAAAAATCTTAATTCATTAAAATTTGGTTATTTTGAATTTAATTGAATTCAAATGTGTGAAATTTTATTTATGTAATAAATTGAAATAAATCAAGAAATTGAGGAATAATAAATTTGGATAATTAGAATGGAACTACCTACCTCATCCTGAAACTCAAAACTCCCAACAGAATCCATCAATGAGAACAATACTAAAGAAGACCTTGAAACTCATCCTATAAGAAATATCCAACACCATAGGACATAGATCATTCAATTCCAAGATGATCCATTGAAAACCCTAGAAATGAAAAAGAGATAAACACAATTAATGAGGGAGAACACTTACCTGAAAAACACACCTCTATAGTAACGATGATCCAAAGACAAAAGAATGGATTAAGAAGGGATATATTGGTTTGAGATCACATGGGGAATGACTTTGGTCAATGAAGTTGATATTGAAGTAGAGGGAAAATAAATAAACAATCGCATTTCCAGTTTCAAAAATGCAGTCATGTTATTACATAATGTGAAATCCAAATACATGTTATAAACCCTTTAAATTTCCAAACATTGAAAAAAAACATCGCATTGACATAAATTATGACACTCCGAATTAAAATCAATAATTAAATCCATTATGAAATGTAGTGACAACTCACAATGTGTACCAATAACATAATGAATCCGATCAAAACCTATTTATAAGACCATTAAACGACGTTTAATCCTGTTACATGGTGTGTAACCCTCTTGAAGTGAGAATGAAAAATCAATTTGAAGGTGAGAATCCAAAAAATATATTAGTTATCCATTTTAGGTATCCTCCCAATCTAAACTACAACCTACCTTGTCAAGGAAAAGTAAAAACTAAGAAAGTGTTTAAGCGTACCTATCAAAACACTAACGGGATGTTACAGTTATATAGGATGAGATGATTGATTTTGCGATGTAATTTTGGAATGGTTTTTTTGACCAAAAAGTCATTAGAGGTGAGAATAAGTGAGGGGGTACCCGTTTATAGTGGATGAGGAGTTGTTTTCTTGTAAATAAAAACGGTAAACACTATTTAGAGATATCCCTTAAATAATGTTCATCGAATAATGAATAAAATTATATATGAGTGGGAAAATTATTTTAATATGTTCTAAAAATAGATTCTGAACATATATATAGGTCATTTCTCACTAAAGTGTATGTTTTAACCACTATGTAAGATCATTATTCTCTTATTCATTATAATTAATTTTAACCACTTTCACTAATTGTTTTGGTCAAAAATTAAGTTGAAATTATAATACATTATAAATTTTTCTTATTAAAAATGTTTAATCCATTTTTTAAAAATCCAATCACATAAGTGTCCGAAGTTAATTTAAAAATAATACCACAAAGGGGACGAAAAAGAAAGTTTTTTTAAAGTGAAAATGTTCCAAAGATTGAATTGTTTTTATATCCATTTTCTATGATAAATTGATTTCAATTACATAAAATTTATTAGTAAATGTATAAATTACCTAAATATTCTAAAAAAAAATTTATAACATAATTTATCTATATAAACAAATTATAAAAATAGTTAGTATTCTATTAAAATTCATTATTTTTCACGCTTCAATAAAAAATACAAGTACTTTTAAAAATAACCAAAATCCCCAGAGTCTAATTTTGACATTATAAATTCAATAATGAAAGTTATTTTTTCAAATATAATTTATAAAATTTTAAAAAAATGGATGTAGGTGCACCATTAAAAGGCTATAATACATCTTTTTTGAAAAATATATATTTTATTCGCAAAATTGAATTTGTTTTTATCTCTTGTACAGAAAATACATAATATGAATGTTAAATAGTTAATTTAATATGTAATGTCTAATTTTAATTAAAAAATTAACAAAATATTCTTTTAAAATTTATTGAAATAAAACGAATTTTTGTATAGAAAAATAGTTTTCCAAAAAAGAAATGACATTATTTTTTAATAGTTTTAACATTCATTTATTATTAATTGGTTTCCAATGAATTCATTTTATATATATTTTTAAAACATATTTTCATAATTTAGTTAATATTATTCATATTTTAGATTCCAATGTCCATGTGATAACTATACTAATGTTTTAATAATAATATTAATAGTATATTGTAGTTTGGTAAAACTCTATATTGTTTGTAACATAAGATATTTAAGGAATTTGTTATTTTTTGTAACATAATTAAAAAATATTTTTTCATTTAGTGCATGATATTATTAGTGTTTCATGTATAACACACATAAATTTATATTACCTTAAAATAAACCCTTACTTGGTGTAACATGCAATGCGAGCAATCAATGAAATTTAATTTCTTTAAAAAATTAATTCATAAAAATCAATGGGTGTTACATATGACCCCCCACCCATAAAATGAATTTCGCCCTCAAAATATTTTTGGGTCATCAAAATTATAATACGTGAGTGTTCCTTTCATATTAACCCACTTCGAAAAAATGAAAAGTAGAATTTTATTTAAATTGAAAAGTTGGAAGCTTAACAGTTACCGAAGGTAACTCATAACTAGGATTCCACATAGGATAACATATGTGGAAAGTGATAGAATAGACATAGAAGAGAAAATTAACACTCAAATACTCATTGATAATGATAGTGAACATTCATCTATAAATTTTGGTGATAAGAAGATATTTAACGATCACAAAACCAATAATATGTGATGATCTTGGGGACCATTTGTGTCATGACCCCCTCCATAAAAGGTGTATCCCTCTTGGTCCAGATTTGTGAGAAGGGAGATAGTTACCCCTGATTCCCGCCTCCAGTAGGCCCCAGATTAGCTACTAGAACCGATGGTATAGTAAACAGACAAATGGGAGGCATTACCCACTAAAAGATCACTTGATAAGGAGGGAGATAAGAGATATACCAACCAACTCCAACTCAAACTGAAATATAAAATAAATCTCGAGTACACATTTGTAATGTCATGCAAGAACTACAACAACTGAAATAGAAAACTGTAAGTTCCAAAGGAATGTAAAAATAGGAGCAACCATAGAGCCCGAACCGCTCCTATAACCCTAATCTAGTAGAAACCAGCTTGATATCCAACATACTCCAAGTGACATGAAAAATAGTTTATATATACACAGGGTGAGTATAATAGTACACTCAATAAGATCCTCCCTAGATCCTCTCATGAAAAAGTATAGAATGCATGCTAAAGCAAAGTGAACAACAAGTGAAACTAACTCGTCACCTAAATAGGTATACTATGATCCCAACCTCACCATGGAAACTCTCACCAAGTATCACATACAAGAGTATATAATATAATAAATAATATCAAGGGTACCTCACAACCACTTCCCCATTAGTTTTCCACTTTTACCCAATGTCGCACGTCCTAAGCATCTCTCTCTAAAAATGATTTCCCACCTAGGAGAAGCACCAAAATGTGCACCTTGTGTAGTACAACCACCACCTCCATGCAACCAAAGTAACCAGGTAGTTTTTGGGAGCCACCATAGATCACATGACGTGTATCATACGTCATGTACAAATCCTCAAGCCATTATAGCCCATACACCAAGTATGGATCATCAAGCCATTACAGCCTTTATATATTACACACATATTCATTCATAGAAAAATATTTCCAGAATATATGTGTGTGAATAACCACAAGGATATACATCCCTATACACATATATATGGGGAAAACTAACCACTATTCTTACCAGCACAAGTGACTTCCAAGAGAAGAGAGTGGGGAAAAAGGGGTAGTTAGCCATCCATATTCCCTCCTGAATGTTGGGGAAAACACAACCCATGGCTCAGAATCCTTGGGATGATAGTTTCACTAACTGACATGGTGGAGTATCATATAAAAATAAAAATGTACTGAATATACTATAGCTCAAAACCAAACTATGGACATAACGTAGTCATAGACTCAAATGTAGCTAACGTCTCTCAGAATCACATCTAACAATTCTAAAAATAGCTATCTTATAAGAACACAACCATTTAAAGATATTTATTATATTACTTCATTCCCTTTTTATTAGTTTCACTTTATGTTAATTAATTATTTAAACATTAATTAATCATTAAAAGTTTGACATTATATTTCAATAGAATCACAACCAAAGTTCATTGTTCCTTTAAATTGAAACATCAACATTGCATCCCAAAAATATCTAACCCAATGGGTTAACATTATTTATTCAACATTTATTAAGAGCATTATTACATTCCCATATTCTGAGGCATTCTAGAAAAAAAATTCTAATCTACTAAACACAGGGGGGGCTCAACATGGTGAGTAGATGAACTAACCATCAAGTCTTGGCCACCAATAGAAAGAGCATAGACACATTCTCCCTTGAGAAGATAAACATAGAATGAACGTGGAATACCCCACATGTCTTCACCCCTTTAGAAGGAGGAGATGCAAGACCAATTTACTTTAGAAGTGGGGAAAATAATCTAGATAAACAACCAACAAAAATAAAAAACATCCAAACATTCACATCCAACATGTTTCATCATCTTCGGTGTCCTCCCAGACACCCACATGCATAAACTAATGCATCTCACCATTGTAGGCATCAACTGCTACCACAACCAATGGGCCTCCGTGCCCCCCGCATATCACTACATCCACCCAGGCTCACAACACATCAAAAGCAGGTGGGTAAAACAAACAAACTTAGATGTTACCCATAAACAATGCATTCTTCCTTCACATGCAATGAGCTCTCATGGATCTAAGTATTAGGATCTTAGCCTTTACAAAAAAGAGGGTAACTCAGAACCCTACAATGCATTATCATTTTATAAAACATCTGGTTATTTAATCGATATAGAATTAACTGATTTATAATTTGTATGTTCCAACACTTCGAAACCTAAATAGAAATCTATCATAGTAATCACAAATCAATTAAACATGCCTACTTCATCAATTTGATTAAGATAAAATTATAATAAGAAGAAACATATTCATTTACATGCCTATTTATCTTTAAAGATAAATTTACGATTAATCCTAGTCAAAATTATTTACAAATTTCGATCAATAAAGTCATACTAAATAAGGAAATCCTAGATATCCCACTATCTTTGAGAACAACAAGAAATAACCTACAATAAATAAAAATTTATTTATTCGGTTAAAATATTTATTAGGTCGACTCCATTGTGATCTATTGGGATAAAACATGCTAACTCTACAGTTTCACATAAAATAATAGAGAATAAATGAATCCCATTTCTCAAAAGGTTTCTGATTCTATTTGGATAGACTAACAAAACATATCATGATCACTTCTCTTGGAGGAATTCATCCACCCGAGGATGCTAAGACACCACCACACTAGCCAAAACCCAATATAAGTCCATTAGGAACATAGATACAGAATACCATAATAGGGGAAGGATAAAATTAAGAATATGAACCCAAAATAATGATGAAAGATCATACCTTATATCAAATATTGATCGATACTACTTGGTGGCACCAAAATAATGGGTGCACTAGTAGCAAGAATACCTTCAAGGGGAACCAATACAAGGAGGGATGTTTGATCGCACAGATCCTACAAGATGGAAGGAAAGGTTCGAGCATCTTTCACCAGAGAAAAAATAGGTAGAACAAGGGAGGAAGATATAACATCCCTTTAGAAGATTTAACAGAGAATTGGTTTAAGATACACTGGATTTTACATTAAATGATGGTCGCATTAAACAATGTGGATTGACCAAGTAAAGGCATCCCAGACCATAGGAAAATTAATAAAGGAGTTATGGGATTTCAATTGGCCATAAATTCCTTAATATAGGTCCTTGAAGTAATTTAATGTCAAAGAAAATTTTAAATCGGTGAAACTAGAAAAATCTAGAAATTTGGAAAGGGAAATATGAAATTGATCTAGAAAAACTATAGATCATCCGGTCTGGAAATGCTATAGATCTACGGGTTGGGAAACACTGTAGTCCAACCGTTCTAGAAACACACCATTTCTTTTGATCTGGAGAACATATAGACCTACCAATCTAGAAACACTATAGACCTACGGTTTTAGAAACACTATAGATCTTCCGGTATTAAGACACTATAGACCTACCAGTCTGGAAACACTATAGACCTACAATTCTAGAAGCACTGTAGATCTTCCAGTCTAGAGACACTGTAGACCTACCGATTTGCAAACAATATATACCTACTATTCTAGAAACACTATAGATCTTCCAGTTTAGAGACACTATATACCTACCAGTTTGGAAACACTGTAGATCTTCTGTTCTAGAAACACTTTTCACAGAACTGAAAAAATTTCAATGTGTTGGGGATGAGTCACCTTAACCTCCTAGAACTCCCCATGGACCATATTTCAACAAGGGAATGGACCAGAGAGGTCTCGGAAATTACATTAGATACCTCTAAAAACATTCTTGTCCTCAAGAATCCAAACCCAACCTAGAAACAATGAGAAAAGGGGTATGAACAACCACCCAACGAGATACTTCTCATAAGAGAGTAAGCCACAAGAAGGAACAAAAAAACACATCCTATTAACACGAAATGTGACACCCCAGGTTTTATAAATTGGTCCATGTGAAAAATGATATGATTTTTATTGATGTCTCTTGTTTATTTTATTGTGTGCTTTGTGTGCTGATAAAGAATTTGAAACAAAGTAAAATATGAAGAATACGATAAACTGGTATATATTAAAAAGTTACATTGTAACAAGACCCATCTAATTGAAAATACCGTGCCCAAGACCTAACACGGCCACAACAATACTACTGAGAATCACAACACGGGTAATCAGATAGTGTTCGTCTTCAGTGTCCATCAGTGTGAAAAATATAACAGCCAGAACCACCGCGCACGCACTCAGCACTAGTGGTATGAGGAGAGCCATCCGCCAAGGGTCCGGTGTTTTGAAAATTTAAAACATCTTACCCCTTGTTTTTTTAATGGACATCTAAGGGAATATGACCGTTATATGACTATTGGGTTTCAATGGATAAAGTGCATATTTTTATAAAAATATGGTCTTTATAACGCTTTTATAAAATAATGGTATTTTGATATTTTAATAAGTCAAAAATATTATAATTATATCTTCAAGTATTAAAATAAAATATTATTCCTGAAGATGAATCGATTTTGATCATGATGGTATTTATATGGTGGAAAACATAGTATTTTAAAATGTGTCGAACGGGGTATTTGTAATAATTGTAAAAAATGTATCTTATTGGATCTCTAATGAAATATGTATTGAATTAGAGAAAAGCTTCGGGTCTTTTTAAAATAATTTTATAAATCCACAAGTGAAGTATGTTATAAATTGGATTTTAATGGTTATAAAATCTCAGTAGTTATAAATGTTTAGTATAAAATATTTATCTTTTATAAAAAAATAAATTATATCAAATTGTATCGTTTTTTTCTTTTTCATTACATAAACTAATTGGGATTCTCAGATTTGAAATTTACGAGTTAAAAGTACTTATTAAATTTTATACAAATTCAAATTATAATGTTCTAGTTATATATATATATATATATATTAAAAAAAATGTGAAGTAGTATAATATCTAATTTTAGCGTTTATTAAACTGTTTTTAAACATGCAACCCAGGACATCTCATGACCCTGCGTAACCTCATCCGTTCGATTTAAGTCGGGACTAATCATGGTCATTGAAGTTTTTTTTAAACGGTCATTTCACCGCATCCGTCTGATCTCGCCTAGTCAGATCCCATTCGCTGAAGTTTGTTTTACACTCATTTCATTCTTCTTAATCAGAGTCGTCCGATCTCACCTAGGACAGATCCCAACCGTGGTTTGTTTTTAAACCGCTATTCCCGTCGTCTTCTACATCGCGTCGGGGTCCCGCGAACCAGCAACTGGTTTGCCGAGGATGCCTCCTTCTCCACTGTTTATGTTGACCTCGCTCACCCACAATTCTAGGACACCGTAGGCTTGGCCTGACTCCTAGATCGAACCCTTTTAGGTGCACCGAAACCCCTACTTAAGCCCTCTCCTCACATACTACCTCCTGCACCCGAACTCCTCCCGACCTCTCTAGCCACCCAGCAAGCCTCCCTCTATGTCGAAGATTCTCCCTTAAACTATAAGGGTGACATGTTTGCGTGTGTATTTTTTTTAACCCCACCCATGCTCCTCAGTTCATGTTTATATATACATGAGTATATATATTCGACTCATAGTTAAAGGTATATATATATATATTCTATGCTAACCATTCTTCTAAACAGAGGACTCCAAGGGTGCTTTCCTTCATGGGGTACTCCCATTTTTTTCTTATATATATATATATAATAGAAAACCTATAATAAACCCCATAGTTGTAATCGGTTTCATGCAATGTATATATATATATACATATAAATTTTATATATTTGTATCACTCATTGTTTCAAAAACGAGGTGTGTGGTTTTGGAAGGGTGTTTCTCTAATATGATGTAAGATTTTGTTTATTTTGAGTTTTTATTTTGTAACTGGTGTGATACAATAGGTGTATTAATATAATTTTATATATATACAACACAAACCCTTCGGTTTTGAAGAATTTTCAAGGGTGTTGGCATGGTGATTTAAAAAGGGGTATCCTTTTTAAAACATAAAACTCATGTTTATGTGTATAGTGTTTTTATGGTTTTGAATATATATATATATATATACAAATATATATATATATATATATATCTCAAACCCAATTATTTTGAGGGTATCAAAGATCATTCAGTATTTTTTTCACTAAAAATTATACCTTTGAAAGCGTATTTCTAAAATCAATTACTAACATGTATGATTTTATGTAAGCCGCATATATATATAACTATATATTTATATAATGTTATGCATTGGAATGGAAATCGGTTTTGATTTTTAATAAATGGATACTTATCTTTGAAAAATATTTTTGATGCGAACTTGGACACTGGTTTAAGTACAATTATGTTATAGTTAAAAACAATGTTTTTATATATTTATGTATTTATAGTTTCATGAAACATTTAGACCCCCATAAGGTTCTGATTTTTAAACTGAATAAGTGATAAGCAGTTAGAGGTTTTCAGATTTTAAGTGAACCATGTTTATTTTATGAGAAAACCTATATATATACTTTGTGTATATATCCCTATGTATGTATGTGTTTTTTTAAGATTAATATCTGAAACCCTAGTTTCAAGAAATGGTTATTAATATTTTTATGCATGTAGGATTTTAGTGCTTGCCTATTCTATTTTATATTTTTGTGTCTAAGGGTACACCAATGAACTTGAATAATGTCGCCCTTGAACTGATTTGTGTTTTTTTAAGGATATGTTTATGCCTGTTTTAAACTTTTATTAAAAGGATAGGGATTTAAGGGTTATATTAATATGTATAAATCCTTTATTATTTTTATACCAAACCCGCTGTAGTGATTATTGGTGATCAGAGTTTAACTGCAAATTCTATGACCAGTGAAGAACAATAATTAATGACAAGTATTTTATTTAAAGGGTTTTATTTCCAAGTATTGGAATTTTAAATATTGCAAGTATTTATTATATATATACCAAGCATGCCGCAGTGATTATTAGTGGTTGGAAATTTGTTGCAAGTACAGTGACCTGTGAAGAACAATAGTTAATACCAAGTAGTTCATTTCCATGTACTGGAATTTTAGAGACTCGTCATTTAATAACCCTTGAGGAAAATCTCATACATTCTTCATTTTATGTGTTTAAATAATTGTTCTATGCACATAGCATGCTTACTAAACCATGCCTACTTTTATTCCACATTCTTAATTTTATCTGTCATATCATGTATTTGTAAACCAATTATATAATTGTTACCTTATTCATATTATTCATGCATATGACTCAACATGATAATGAACTTTGAACTAGATTACCCAAAGTGGTATGGGACACTTTGGGTAATGAGGAATGAAAATGGTATTAGCCAAAGTGGTATGGGACACCTTGGGTAATATGAAATGAAAATTAAATATTCAAAGTGGTATGGGACACCTTGAATATCTGACCTTATCAACATGTGGGAAATGTATGGGACTACCCGGAATGGGGTCCGCTAAAAAGAAAACCCTCCCGGTTGGGGACTAGTTAAAGTAATCCCTCTGGGTTGGAGACCAGTAAAAGTAAGCTCCTCGATGCATTGATAGTTCTCGAGACAGTCAGATTGCTTTATTACCCCTAGGTTATGGCACAAGGCCTTTACACAGAGACCACGAGTATTTCAGCATACATTTTTTAGTTTATGACCAACCAAGTGGTTACTCCGACTATAGGAATATCCTTGGTTATAGAACCTTACCTATGAGTATCAGATTCTTTTTTAAAATAAGAATCACAAGACATATGATATGGAAATGTTGATGCCTGACCAGTTTCTTTTCCAGAATTTCTTTCCAAATGCTGTATTACAATTATCATGTCATGATGTGCTTCTTTTTGTGTTAATAATGCGCTTGTGCATGACTCTGATGATGTTTTCACCTTATTGTTCATATGAACCTTTCTTGTTTATGGGCACATTACTTAGTATAACCCATGCCTTTTTATTAACAAGCTTGTCTTGTCTATTATGTTTGGTACATCTAACTATTCTAGTGTATAAGTAAAAAGTGCATTAACTGTGTTACAATGACTTTTGTTTTGACCTGAAGTTTTTTTCCTTTAAGAAAACATTTTAAGTATGGAAAAGTATTTTCAAAGTAGTTTTCAAAGGCTGTATTTATTTTCAAAAACCCCTTACTGAGTATTTCAAATGCTCACCCTACGTTTTTGTTAAATTTTTTACAGGCTGATAGAGCCTTTCCATGTCTTGGATGTTAGTTCTTAGCTAAGAAATAAAGAAGCAAAACTGTTGTCCCTGATTCTCCAAGATCTAAAACAGAAAGTTCCTCCTGATGTTTTATGATTTGTTTCATTTGAATGAAATAAATTACACACCATAACTGTATCACCAGCACCAGGCTACAGGGGTCGGGGCGTCATAGTTGGTATCATAGGAATGGTTTAGGAAACCCTGGAAAATTAGGAAAACACAAAAACATTAATAATGTTTTACTAAGTAGGGTTTGTTATTAAACTTATCAGATGGCAAGACAGCAAACCACGCCTAGACTCTTGACTCTCCCTACAGAGATCATAGAGACTATTATATCAAAATCATGCTCAACAAGTTACCAACCTTTTGTTAACTTACGACTCACGTGAAAACCCCTCTATGAAATATCGAAAAGCTCGAATGTCCTTCGAATCATCTAAGGGTCAGAAGTTGTGTATAACAAAATGGCCAGTGCGCTGTTCGAGAATTATAAAAAGAAAGGGAAGTACTATGGGGGACTCTTCTTGTGTTTCACCATGAATAAAAAATGGTTGGCCTTCACATCCTTCGGAGAAGCTGCAAAGGAGTTGGACTTCCGCACAGTCTTTATGTACCAAATCCTGTGTTTCAGCATGATTGGGGAGCTCTGCGATTTTGGTTCTTTCATCGAATCCTTCAGATATGAAGTGGTTCGAGAGATCTTTAAGAACTAAATCCATGTGGATATCTCCAAGCTTGATGTCACTTGTGCCCATCTATGTAAAACCACCTGTATCAAACGGGAGCTTGGTTTTAACCACGATCCACTTTGCCAAAAATGTATTTGGGAAGGGGAGACCCACAAGCTTTGTTCTTCCCTGGGGATTGAGTTGAATAGTACCTTCTTCCATGGGCGGTGGAGGTAGAGGGATATCACCAAGGGTTCTAGGGAAGCTGTGTGAATAAGTCAGGGTATATACGCCGATCGAATTGTGAGGACACAATTCTTTTAAGAGGGGGATAATGTGACGCACTAGGTTTTATAAACTGGTCCACGTGAACAATGATATACTTTTTATTGATGTCTCTTGTTTTATTTTATTCTGTTCTTTGTGTGCTGATAAAGAATTTGAAACGAATTAAAATATGAAGAATACGATAAACTGGTATATATTTAAAAGTTACATTGCAACACGACCCATATAATTGAAAGTTCCGTGCACAAGACCTAACACGGCCACAGCAAGACTAATGAGAATCACAACACGGGTAATCAGATAGTCGTCATCTTCAGGGTCCATCGGTGTGAAAAATATAACATCCAGAACCACTACGCACACACTCAGCACCAGTGGTATGACGAGAGCCATCTGCCAAGGGTCCGTTGTTTTGAAAATGTAAAACATCCTACCCCTTGTTTTAATAATGGACCTCTAAGGGAATATGAACGTTATATGACCGTCGGGTTTTAATGGATAAAGTGCATCTTTTTATAAAAATTATTCTTTATAATGATTTTATAATATAATGGTATGTCGATATTTTAATAAGTAAAAAAATTAGATTTATATCATCATGTATTAAAATAAAATATTATTCCTGAAAATGAATCTTTTTTGATCATGATGATATTTATATGGTGGGAAACATAGTATTTTAAAATGTTTCGAACGGGGTATCTGTAATAATTGAAAAAAATGTATCTTTTTGGATCTCTAAAGAAATGTGTTTTTAATTAGAGAAAAACTACGGGTCTTTTAAAAATAATTTTATAAATCCACAAGTGAAGTATGTTATAAATTGGATTTTAAGGGTTATTAGATCCTAGTAGTTATAAACGTTCAGTATAAAATATTTATCTTTTAGAAAAAATAAATTATTTCAAATAGTATCGTCTTTTTCTTTTTCCTTACATAAACTAATTGGGATTCTCGGATTTGAAATTTATGAGTTAAAAGTACTTATTAAATTCTATAAAAATTCAAATTATAATGTTTTGGTTATATATATATATATATATATATATTAAAAAAATGTGAAGTAATATAATATCTAGTTTTAGAGTTTATTAAACTGTTTTAAAACATTCAACCCAGGCCATCTCGTGACCCCACACAACCTCATCCATTCGATTGAAGTCGGGACTAATCCCGACCGTTGATGTTTTTTTTAAACGGTCATTTCACCACGTCTGTCCGATCTCTCCAAGTCGGATCCCATCCGCTGAAGTTTTTTTTACACTCATTTCATTCTTTTTAACCAGAGACTTCTGATCTCACCTAGGATAGATCCCAGCCGTCGTTTGTTTTTTTAAACCGTTATTCCCGTCGTCTACTACCTCGCGTCGGGGTCCCGCGAACCAGCAACTGGTTTGCCGAGGACGCCTCCTTCTCCACTGTTTATGTTGACCTCGCGCACCAACCATCCTTGGATGTCGTAGGCTCAGCCTAACTCCTAGATCGAACCCTTTTAAGTGCACCGAAACCCCTACTTAATCCCTCTCCTCACGGACTACCTCCTGCACCCGAACTCCTCCTGACCTCTCCAGCCACCCAGCAAGCCTCCCTCTGTGGCGAAGCTTCTCCCTTAAACTGTAAGGGTGCCATGTTTGCATGTGTATTTTTTTTAACCCCACCCCTGCTCCTCGGTTCAGGTTTATATATAAATTAGTATATATATACGACTCATAGTTAAAGGTATATATATATATATTCCATGCTAACCATTCTTCTAAATAGAGGACTCCAAGGGTGTTTGCCTTCATGGGGTACTCCCATTTTTTTCTTATACATATATTTATAATAGAAAACCTAGAATAAACCCCCTAGTTGTAATCGGTTCCATGAAATGTATATATATACACATATAAATTTTATATATTTGTATCACTCTTTATTTCAAAAACGGGGTGTGTGGTTTTGGAAGGGTGTTTTTCGAATATGATGTAAAGATTTTGTTTATTTTGAGTTTTTATTTTGTAACCGGTGTGATACAATAGGTGTATTAATATAATTTTATATATATACAACACAAACCCTTCAGTTTTGAAGAATTTTCAAGGGTGTTTCCATGGTGATTTAAAAAGGGGTATCCGTTTTAAAACCTAAAACTCATGTTTAAGTGTATAGTGTTTTTACAGTTTTGAATATATATATATATATATACAAATATATATATATATATATAACTCAAACCCAATTATTTTTAGGCTATCAAAGATTATTCAGTATTTTTTTCACCAAGAATTATACTTTTGAAAGGGTATTTCTAAAATCAATTCCTAACATGTATGATTATATGTAAGCCACATATATATATAACTATATATTTATATAAGGTTATGAATTGGAAAGGAAATCAATTTTGATTTTTAAGAAACGGATACTTATCTTTGAAAAATATTTTTGATGCGAACTTGGACTTTGGTTTAAGTACAATTATGTTACTGTTAAAAACAAAGTTTCTATATATTTATGTATTTATAGTTTCAGGAAACATTTAGACCCCCATAAGGTTCTGATTTTTCAACAGAATAAGTGATAATCAGTTAGAGGTTTTCAGATTTTAAGTGAACCATGTTTATTTTATGAGAAAGCCTATCTATATACTTTGTGTATATATCCCTATGTATGTATGTTTTTTTAAGATTAATATATAAAACCCTAGTTTCAAGAAATTGTTATTAATATTTTTATGCATGTAGGATTTTAGTGCTTGCCTATGCTGTTTTATATTTTTGTGTCTAAGGGTACACCAATGAACTTGACTAATGTCGCCCTTGAACTGATTTGTGTTTTTTTTAAGGATATGCTTATGCCTGTTTTAAACTTGTATTAAAAGGATAGGGATTTAAGGGTTATCTTAATATGTATAAATCCTTTATTATTTTTATACCAAACTCGCTGCAGTGATTATTGGTGATCAGAGTTTAACTGCAAATTCTATGACCAGTGAAGAACAATAATTAATGACAAGTATTTTATTTAAAGGGGTTTATTTCCAAGTATTGGAATTTTAAATATTCCAAGTATTTATTATTTTTATACAAGCATGTCGCAGTGATTATTAGTGGTTGGAAATTTGTTGCAAGTACAGTGACCTGTGAAGAACAATAGTTAATGCCATGTAGTTAATTTCCATGTACTGGAGTTTTAGAGACTCGTCATTTAATACCCCTTGGGGAAAATATCATACATTCATCATTTTATGTGTTTAATTAATTGTTCTATGAACATAGCATGCTTACTGAACCATGCCTTCTTTTATTCCACATTGTCAATTTTATCTGTCATATCATGTATTTGTAAACCAATTATATAACAGTTACCTTATTCATATTATTCATGCATATGACTCAACATGATAATGAACTAAGAACTAGATTACCCAAAGTGGTATGGGAAACATTGGGTAATGTGGAATGAAAATGGTATTACCCAAAGTGGTATGGGACCCCTTGGGTAATATGAAATGAAAATTAAATATTCAAAGTGGTATGGGACACCTTGAATATCTGACCTTATCAACATGTGGGAAATGTATGGGACTACCTGGAATGGTGTCCGGTAAAAAGAAAACCCTCCAGCTTAGGGACTAGTTAATGTAAGCCCTCCGGGTTGGAGACCGGTAAAAGTAAGCTCCTTGATGCATCGATAGTTCTCGAGACAGTCTGATTGGGTTATTACCCTTAGGTTAGGGCACAAGGCCTTGACACAGAGACCATGAGTCCTTCAGCATACATTTTTTAGTTTATGACCAACCAAGTGATTACTCCGACTAGAGGAATACCCTTAGTTATAGAACCTTACCTATGAGTATCATATTTTTAAAAAAAAAAGAAACACAAGACATATGATATGGCAATGTTGATGCATGACTAGTCTCTTTTCCAGAATTTCATTCCAAATGTTGTATTACAAATATCATGTCATGATGTGCTTCTTTTTGTGTTGATAATGCGATTGTGCGTGACTCTGATGATGTTTTAACCTTATTGTTCATACACACCATTCTTTCTTATGGACACTTTACTTAGTATAACCCATGGCTTTTTATTGACATGCTTGTCTTGTCTATTAAGTGGGTTACATCTAAGTGTTCTAGTGTATAAGTATGAAGTTCTTTAACTGTGTTACATCGACTATTGTTTTGACCTGAAGTTTTTTTCCTTTAAGAAAACATTTTAAGTATGGAAAAGTATTTTCAAAGTAGTTTTCAAAGGCTCTATTTATTTTTAAAACCCCCTTACGGATTATTTCAATTTCTCACCCTACGTTTTTGTTAAATTTTTTACAGGTAGATATAGCCTTTCCAAGTCTTGGATGTTTTTTCTTAGCTCAGAAATAAATAAGCAAAGTTGTTGTCCCTGATTCTCCACGATCTAAACCAGAAAGTTCCTCCTGATGTGTTACGATTTGTTTCATTTGTATAAAATAAATTACACACCATAACTGTAGCACCGACACCGGGCTACCGGGGTCGGGGCATCATAGTTGGTATCAGAGGAATGGTTTAGTCAACCCTGGAAAATTAGGACAACACAAAAACATTAATAATGTTTTAAGAAGTAGGGTTTGTTCTTAAACATCTTAGATGGAAAGATAGAAAACCACGACTAGACTCTTGACTCTCCCTACAGAGATCATAGAGACTATTGTAGCAAAATCCTGCTCAACAAGTTACCAACCTTTTCTTAACTTACGACTCACGTGAAAAACCCTCTATTAAATATCGAAAAGCTTGAATGTCCTTTGAATCTTCTGAGGGTCGGAAGTTGTGTATTAGTAAATGGCCAGTGCGCTGTTCGAGAATTATAAAAAGAAAGGGAAGTACTATGAGGGACTCTTTCTATGTTTCACCATGAATAATAAATGGTTGGCCTTTGCGGCCTTCGGAGAAGCTTCAAAGGAGTTGGACTTCCGTACAGTCTTTATGTACCAAATCCTGTGTTTCAGCATGCTTGGGAGATCTGTGATTTTGGGTCTTTCATTGAATCCTCCAGATATGAAGTGGTTCGAGAGATCTTTAGGAACCAAATCCAAGTGTATAGCGCGAAGCTTTATGTCACTCGTTCCCATCTCTGGAAAACAACCTGTATCAAAAGGGAGCATGGTTTTAACCATGATCCACTTTGCCAAAAATGTATTTGGGAAGGGGAGACCCACAAGCTTTGTTCTGCCCTGGGGATTGAGTTGAATAGTAACTTCTTCCATGGGTGGTGGATGTAGAGGGACATCACCAAGGGTGCTAGGGAAGCCGTGTGAATAAGTCAGGGTATGTACGCCGATCGAATTGCGAGGACGCAATTCTTTTAAGAGGGGGATAATGTGACGCCCCAGGTTTTATAAACTGGTCCATGTGAACAATGATATGCTTCTTATTGATGTCTCTTGTTTTATTTTATTCTTTTCTTTGTGTGCTAATAAATAATTTGAAACGAAGTAAAATATGAAGAATACGATAAAGTGGTATATATTTAAAAGTTACATTGAAACAAGACCCATCTAATTTAATGTTCCATGCACAAGACCTAACACGGCCACAACAAGACTACTGAGAATCACAACACAGGTAATCGGATAGTCGTCGTCTTCAGGGTCCATCAGTGTGAAAAATATAACAGCCAGAACCACCGTGCACGCACTCGGCACCAGTGGTATGAGGAGAGCCATCCGCCAAGGGTCCGGTTTTTTGAAAATGTAAAACATCCTACCCCTTGTTTTTATAATGGACCTCTACGAGAATATGACCGTTATATGACTGTTGGGTTTCAATGGATAAAGTGCATCTTTTAAAAAAAATTGGTCTTTATAACGCTTTTATAATATAATGGTATTTCGATATTTTAATAAGTACAAAATATTAGAATTATATCTTCAAGTATTAAAATAAAATATTATTCTTGAAAATGAATCTATTTTGATCATGATGATATTTATATGGTGTAAAACATAGTATTTTAAAATGTGTCGAACGAGGTATCTGTAATAATTGGAAAAAATGTATCTTATTGGATCTCTAAAGCAATGTGTTTTGAATTAGAGAAAAACTACGGGTCTTTTAAAAATAATTTTATAAATCCACAAGTGAAGTATGTTATAAATTTGATTTTAATGGTTATAAGATCCTAGTAGTTATAAATGTTTAGTATAAAATATTTATCTTTTAGAAAAAATAAATTATATCAAATAGTATCATTTTTTTCTTTTTCCTTACATAAACTTATTGGGATTCTTAGATTTGAAATTTATGAGTTAAAAGTACTTATTAAATTTTATACAAATTCAAATTATAAGGTTCTGGTTATATATATATATATAATGTGAAGTAGTATAATATCTAATTTTAGATTTTATTAAAATGGTTTTAAACATGCAACCAAGGCCATCTCGTGACCCCGTGCAACCTCATCCGTTCGATTGAAGTCGGGACTAATCCCGGTCGTTGATGTTTTTTTTAAACGGTCATTTCACCGTGTCCGTCTGATCTCGCCTAGTCGGATCCCATCCGCTGAAGTTTTGTTACACTCGTTTCATTCTTCTTAACCAGAGTCGTCCGATCTCACCTAGGACAGATCCCATCCATCGTTTGTATCGCTATTCCTGTCGTCTTCTACCTCGCGTTGGGGTCCCGCGAACCAGCAACTGGTTTGCCGAGGACACCTCTTTCTCCACTGTTTATGTTGACCTTACGCACCCACCATTCTAGTATGCCATAGGCTCGGCCTAACTCCTAGATCAAACCCTTTTAGGTGCACCGAAACCCCTACTTAAGCCCTCTCCTCACTGACTACCTTCTATACCCGAACTCCTCCCGACCTCTCCAGCCGCCCAGCAAGCCTCCCTCTACGGCGAAGCTTCTCCCTTAAACTGTAAGGGTGACATGTTTGCGTGTGTGTTTTTTTAACCCCACCCATGCTCCTCGGTTCATGTTTATATATACATGAGTATATATATACGACTCATAGTTAAAGGTATATATATATATATATATTCCATGCTGACCATTCTTTTAAACAAGGGACTCCAAGGGTGTTTTCCTTCATGGGGTACTCCCGTTTTTTTCTTATATATATATATAATAGAAAACCTAGAATAAACCCCATAGGTGTAATCGGTTCCATGCAATGTATATATATATACATATAAATTTTATATATTTGTATCACTCTTTGTTTCAAAAACAGGGTGTGTGGTTTTGGAAGGGTGTTTCTCTAATATGATGTAAGGATTTTGTTTATTTTCAGTTTTTATTTTGTAACCGGTGTGATACAACAGGTGTATTAATATAATTATATATATATATATAACGCAAACCCTTCGGTTTTGAAGAATTTTCAAGGGTGTTCCCATGGGGATTTAAAAAGGGGTATCCTTTTTAAAACCTAAAATTCATGTTTAAGTGTATAGTGTTTTTACGGTTTGGAATAAATATATATATATATATATATATAACTCAAACCCAATTATTTTTAGGGTATCAAATATTATTCAGTATTTTTTCACTAAGAATTATACTTTTGTAAGGGTATTTCTAAAATCATTTCCTAACATGTATGATTTAATGTAATCCACATATATATATAACTATATATTTATATAAGGTTATGAATTGGAATGGAAATCAATTTTTATTTTTAAGAAATGGATACTTATCTTTGAAAAATATTTTTGATGTGAACTTGGACTATGGTTTAAGTACAATTATGTTATAGTTAAAAACAAAGTTTTTATATATTTATGTATTTATAGTCTCATGAATCATTTATACCCCCATAAGGTTCTGATTTTTAAACTGAATAAGTGATAAGAAGTTAGAGGTTTTCATATTTTAAGTGAACCATATTTATTTTATGAGAAAACCTATATATATACATTGTGTATATATCCCTATGTATGTATATGTTTTTTAAGATTAATATCTGAAACCCTAGTTTCAAGAAATAGTTATTAATATTTTTATGCATGTAGGATTTTAGTGCTTGCCTATGCTGTTTTATATTTTTGTGTCTAAGGGTACACCAATGAACTTGACTAATGTCTCCCTTGAACTGATTTGTGTTTTTTTAAAGGAAATGCTTATGCCTGTTTTAAACATGTATTAAAAGGATAGGGATATAAGGGTTATGTTAATATGTATAAATCCTTTTTTATTTTTATACCAGACTCGCTGTAGTGATTATTGGTGATCAGAGTTTAACTGCAAATTCGATGACCAGTGAAGAGCAATAATTAATGAAATTTTATTTAAAGGGGTTTATTTCCAAGTATTGGAATTTTAAAGATTGCAAGTATTTATTATTTTTATACCAAGCATGTCGCAGTGATTATTAGTGGTTGAAAATTTGTTGCAAGTACAGTGACCTGTGAAGAACAATAGTTAATGCCAAGTAGTTCATTTCCATGTACTGGAATTTTAGAGACTCATCATTTAATACCCCTTGGGGAAAATCTCATACATTCATCATTTTATGTGTTTAAATAATGGTTCTATGCACATAGCATGCTTACTGAACCATGCCTACTTTTATTCCACATTGTCAATTTTATCTGTCATATCATGTATTTGTAAACCAATTATATAATTGTTACCCTATTCATATTATTCATGCATATGACTAAACATGATAATGAACTAAGAACTAGATTACCCAAAGTGGTAGGGACACTTTGGGTAATGAGGAATGAAAATGGTATTATCCAAAGTGGTATGGGACACCTTGGTTAATATGAAATGAAAATTAAATATTCAAAGTTGTATAAGACACCTTGAATATCTGACCTTATCAACATGTGGGAAATGTATGGGACTACCCGGAATGGGGTCTGGTAAAAAGAAAACCCTCCAGGTTCGGGACTGGTTAAAGTAAGCCCTCCGGTTGGAGACCGGTAAAAGTAAGCTCCTCGATGCATCGATAGTTCTCGAGACAGTCAGATTGGGTTATTACCCCTAGGTCATGGCACAAGGCCTTGACACAGGGACCATGATCCCTTCAGCATACATTTCTTAGTTTATGACCAACCAAGTGATTACTCCAACTAGAGGAATATCATTGGTTATAGAACCTTACCTATGAGTATCAGATTTTGTTTAAAAAAAGAAACACAAGACATATTATATTGCAATGTTGATGCATGACCAGTTTCTTTTCTAGAATTTCTTTCCAAATGTTTTATTACAATTATCATGTCATGATGTGCTTCTTTTTGTGTCGATAATGCACTTGTGTGTAACTTTGAGGATGTTTTCACCTTATTGTTCATACACACCTTTCTTGTTTATGGACACTTTACTTAGTATAACCCATGCCTTTTTATTAACAGGCTTGTCTTGTCTATTAAGTGGGTTACATCTATGTGTTTTAGTGTATACGTATGAAGTGCTTTAACTATGTTACATCAACTTTTGTTTTGACCTGAAGTTTTTTTCCTTTAAGAAATCATTTTAAGTATGGAAAAGTATTTTCAATGTAGTTTTCAAGGGATGTATTTATTTTTAAAAACCCCTTACTGATTATTTCAATTTCTCTCCCTACATTTTTATTAAATTTTTACAGGTTAATAGAGCCTTTCCAAGTCTTGGATGTTTTTTCTTATCTCAGAAATAAAGAATCAAAGTTGTTGTCCCTGATTCTCCAGGATCTAAACCAGAAAGTTCCTATTGATGTGTTATGATTTGTTTCATTTGTATGAGATAAGTTACACACCATAACTATAGCACTGGCATCGGGCTACCGGGGTCGGGGCGTTATACGAAATTTCTATAACCAGAACACAAACATTTTTACCAGAATAGAGTTAAAAAACAAAAAACTCGAGGTATTGAGAAAATATTTGTGATCCTCGTTCCCTGGTACTCTTCTCCATGCCACCATGTCACCATAAGACACGAACCAAAGAGATAGAATTCTCAAGCAACACCTTCTCTATGTAGTGTTGGATTTCCACAGGCCACTCCTTGAAGGTCACATCTTCATTAACATCGATCTCTCCCCAATCGATGAAGTGAGATTCATCGTGAAGATAATGATGGAGCTATGACACATGAAAAATATTGTATATCCAGCTCATCTATAGGGGATGTGTAACATGATACGCCATGGATCCAACATGATCTAACACTATGAAAGGACCAACATACTCGGGAGGCAGATTACTACCATAACCAAACCTTTTCTACCCACAATGGAGAGTTACCTTCAGAAACACTTTATCCCCAACATCAAATTATAAAGGTACCCACATTTGATCATCATATGATTTCTAATGATCCTGCACTATCTTCATCCTCTCATGAATCACCTGATTCATCTCTTCTATATTCCTCACAAGTTCCAGTTAAAGAATTTATAACTCTCTAACCATAGTCCAACACAATGGAGAAAGGGATGGTTTTCCATAAAAGTATTCAAATGGTGACATATAGATGGTGGAGTGAAAACCATTTTTTTAGACAACTCCATCAAGGTTAATTGCCTCATCCATGAACCTCCATAATCTAGGACATAAGAGCGCAACATGTATTCAAGAGTTTAGAATTTCACTTTGTCTGACTATCCATCTGGAGATGAAAAGAAGTGCTAAGGCCTAGCTGAAAACCAAAATCATGTTGGAGACCTATCCAAACCCTAGAGGTAAAACAAGTATCTCAATAAAAAATGATCGTCCTCAGGACTCTGTGGAGTCTCACCACCTTCTCTAGATTCTTCCTCGACAATAATTCCACTAAGCTTGAATCCTTTATATCTATTATGTGGGATGATTTTGTTAAAAAATCCACTACCACCCAAATAGAGTCATGCCCTCCCTGAGCTCGAGGTAAAACAGTAAAAAATTCCATTCAGATGTCCTCTCACTTCCACTGATGAATATCTAATGGATGGAGTAAACCATCAGGGACACGGTGCCCGACAATCAACTTCTAGAAAACCGAACATCGAGACACAAACTCTGCAACTGCACGCATCATCCCAGGCCACCAAAACTGACTCCTCAAGACATGGTAAATTTTTTTATTCCAGGATGCACCGCTAAAGGATAAATATGGAACACTCTGTGAACTATCTCATGGATCGCTAAAGGAACAAAAATCCTTCAATGATACAACACCCAGGGTTGTTCATCCATAGACCAACCATCAATAGCCTCACCACAAACAACTCAGTCTCTCCAAACCTCTACCTCTAGATCCCCCAACTGGGACTCTTCCACCTACTGCACTAGAGATAACTACCCCATCATCTGAAAAATACAAACTCTTCCCCCAACTTCTCTCATATCGAGATGTAATGCGGAATGGTTTTCCATCACTCTCCAAGAATCACCAGATTCACACACAACATCACAAGGTGGCTTCATACTCAGCGCATAAGCTACAAAATTCCCCTTTCTAGGTGTATATGATATTTCGAAGTCATATTCTTGTAAGAACTCCATCTACCGACACTTCCTCAAGTTTAACTCATGTGTGGAGAAAACATACCTCTGACTGTTATGATCGGTGAAAACCACAAATCACTCTCAAATGTGGTAATGTATCCAAATCTTCAGAGAAAAAACCATTGCCACCAACTCAAGTTCATGGGTGTCATAGTTACATTTGTGGGGACAAAACATTCGAGACCCATAAGGATCAACTAATCCCTACTACATTAGAACACAACCTAACCCTAGATGTGAATCATCGCATAAAACATCAAACTGAACTCCATTTGTTGTAAGACAAAGAACTGGAGCACTTAACAACTTATCCTTCAGATAATCAAAATATTTCTATCACAGATTGGTCCAAGTAAACTCTTTTTCCTTTTCAGACAATGCTATTAGAGGAGTCTCATCCCGATATAATTTAGCTACGAACCTCACGTAGTAGCTTGTGATACCAAGGAAAATTTGCACCTCTTCTATTGTCTTGGGGGATTCCCGAGAAACAACTTCTTCTATCTTTGATGGATCCATATATAATCCCTATTAGGACACCACATTCCCAAAGAAAAAAACTTCTTGATCCAATAACTCACACTTTGAGAACTTCCCAAATAGCTGATGTTGATGAAGAACTCCCAAAATGGTGTGTAGGTGCTATATACGCTCCTCCTCAGACATGGTGTACACAAGGATATCATTAAATAAAACCACCATAAACATATCCAAGAACTTGTAGAACAAAACATTCATAAATACCAAGAACATATCTAGAGAATTCATCACAATGAATGGAATTACAATG
Organism: Viscum album; assembly: GCA_963277665.1. Taxonomy (NCBI): domain Eukaryota; kingdom Viridiplantae; phylum Streptophyta; class Magnoliopsida; order Santalales; family Viscaceae; genus Viscum; species Viscum album. Next base: position 1,527,209,674 of record OY728131.1, on the reverse strand, counting down.
AACTCGTAATCCCCATGATGACAACATAAAGCATTCTTTTCGATATCATCATTTGTCACGCAGATCTGATGATATCCTGATCGCGAGTTCATCATTGAGAACCAAATTTCACCCTTTAGTTGAAAGAATAAATCACCAATTAGTGGAAGTGGATAGAAATTTTTTACAATCACTTTTTTTATGCTGTAATAATCTATACACAACTATAAATTGTTGTCATCCTTCTTCATTATCAAAACTGGTGCACCCCATAGTGACACACTCGTCCAAAAAAAGAACACTATAATAGACCATCAACATATATATGTATCTCTTGTAATTCATAAGGTTCCATCCTATACAGAGACATAGATATATATGACTCTCCTGGTTGTAGCTCGATCCCAAACTCGATCTCTCGTTGTGGGGGAAATGCTACAACCTATTTTATAAAGAAATCATTGTACTCTTCTACGACCCTGGGAAACACCCGCTGCAAATCCTCTGACTAACTCAGCATGAACTCATCAATCAATGATGATATGGACAGAGTAGGCCTCTAGCCCATCTGAGGGTCTTGCTCAACAACAAACACTGCTAGCTATCAATCTCCATCGAAAACACCTCCTTCTCTTTTAGAAATCCATGATAGGCTGCACCAAATATAACCAATCCATGATGAGGATGAAATCATATGGTTGTATCCATAAACATAAGAAATATCCCCATGATCTTTGTTTCCCCAGAACTTGCTCACAGTCTATTCATACTTCAAACAAGTCTGTTCAACCTCCAACTGGTGTAGTCAACGCCAAGGGAACTAGAAGCCTCTCTACCTCAAGTCCCAAAGCATGGAAAAGGGTGGGTGATACAAAAGAGTGTGTCCCTCTTAAATCATACAATTCATGCACCCTAGCAGAAAACAAGAAAATGGTACCTCGAACAATGTTTGTTGATTCAATAAGGATTTACTTATGACTTTTACATTCTTTAATACATGGGGGATATTGTTAAGACATTAAGGCTTTCCTTATGACTTCATGATTCCTTCTTGTTTTGAAAATCACAAAGACCTTATCTTAAGGAAAATTTCATTTTACCTTATGTTCTACCCCTATAAGAAAAAATTTCCTTCCCTAAGGAAATTTATCCTTACCATGTTTTCATTACTCATATAAATTTTTTTCTAAAAGTAAAATTACTTTTGAAACCAAAACCTCGGAATCCTATAAATACCTAGATATTAAGCATTCTGCCCTAAAATCCGAATTCTCAGAATTCTGGTTACAAACTCTACTGAGTTCTAACTCCGAATTCTGAATCATAATTCTAGATACGAAATCTACTGAGTTCGGACTCCAAATTCTAAATCAGAATTTTGGTTAAAAATTTTTCTGAGCTCTAACTCTGAATTCTGAATTAGAATTTTGGTTACGAACATTCTGTGTTCTCACTCTGAATTCTGAATCATAATTCTAGTTACGAACTTTCTGAGTTCTGACTCTGAATTCTGAATCGTAATTCTGGTTACGAACTTTTCGAGTTATGACTCCAAATTCTGAATACGAATTCTGGATCTGATCTTTTCTGATTTCTGACTCCGTGTTCTTAGAATACAGACTCTGAACTCTTATGAGTTCTGACTCCCAATTCTCATGATCTCTGACTCCAAACTTTTTGATTTTAGGTTCCGAATTATTATGAATCTAGACTCCAAATTTCCTTGATATTCAGACTCTAAAATTCTATAGAATTCAGGTTCCAAATTCCTAGAAAACAAAATCCGAATATCCATGTATTGTAGGCTTTGAATTCAATTTTTGTTAGAATCTAAACATTTATTTCCTTACATTCCAAATATCAGAATTTAGTTTTGGTTACACTTGTTTTTTTATAAAACAATTTTTTGCTTTCATTTACTCACTAACTATTGTTTGAGTGACTCGTGTATAGGTCCCTCTGAAATTTAAGGAAAAATGTGATCGTTAAAGGCGGGATCTAACCATTGAAGTCATGCCTATAAATAGGATCTCATTTGAAAGACCTCGATACTTTTGGAACTTTTGGAATTTTTGAATCTCATAGCTTTCCAAAGTATTTTCTAGAGAGAGAGGCTCTTATAAAATCTCAGGCCTCATGAAAAATGTTTTGAACTACTTGTTCAAACTTTGATTCATGCATATTTTCTTAGTGCAGAGGTGTGAGTTCCTTGAAATCAGAGACTTTGGGTTGTGAAGTCAAAGGTGCTGATTTCCTTACAAATCGAGGGCTTTCGAGGATAGAAAGATAGATACTGATCTTCGGAGTGAGGGATTACCTAGGTTTGGGTAAGTCAGACTTTCTTGAAAGTATAAATCAAGAGACCTCTTTTCTAGGGTTGTTGGATATCCTTATCTTTGGGATAAAAGAGTTACTACTTGTTACTTGTAGTATTTTGTTTCACGCCATTTATTTGTTCTGTTGAGGAAAGTATAAATTTATTATACTTCCTTAAATTTGTACTCTGATTTAGTTAGATTCTATATTCATTAAGGTTGAATATTATTTGTTGTAATATTTTGTTAAGTTTCATTTCCGGAATCACTTTTCTGAAATCAAGCAAGTTATTAGAACATAGAGGTGTTGTGAATTTTAGTTATTCAAAATTTTCTTAAGTATTTTTAATGTATACAATTCACCCCCCTCTTGTATTTGATAATCTCATCTCTATATATTCTATCCAACATTTGGAATTATAGAGTATATCATACTCAAACATACCATCTCACAATTGGTATCATAGGAGGTTACCTCTAAATTCATCTCACGATTAGATTCAGAAGAGAATTCTCAGAATTCAACTTCCAGATTCAAAATTTTTCAGAATCATATTTTTCAGACTCGTATAGTTCAGATTCATTTTTGCCTAGAGATACTCCTCTTCTATATTATTCTTGCATAGGAATATTCTCCTTGTTTAAAATCTTTTTCTATTAACAAGTTTTTCTTGAAATATTTTTCTATAAGATGACAGGAATCAAAGTTGGTTCCATAGACAATCTCAATCAAACCAGACCGCCTATCTTTGATGGAAATGATTATGAATATTGGAGAGATCATATTAAGTCTTTCATTATCAATACTGGTGTTGATAATTTTGTTATTACTACTAGAGGATACAAAATCTCTAACAAAGAAGTTATTACCTTTACAAATCAAGAAAAGAATGAATATCAACTGAATTATATGGTACGCAATACTTTACATTGTTCTATGACTAGAAATATATTTATATCCAAATTTCATCTTGTGAAGTAGAAAATTATATATCGGAGGAACCTGAAGTTACTCACTTTTTAACATTCAATGTTATTGATACTAGAAGATCTATGCTTAGAGCTAAATACCCTGGCTTTAACTTTCCTTATGGATAACCCATATGTAAGGTGAAACAAATATTCATGAATATTGTGAATAGTTTACAATAAATGGGAGAAAAAGGATTAGATGATGATGCTCGTGTTGATAAGATCACAGACATCATGCCCATTGAGTGGGAATCCAAAAAAACTGCTATGGATGAAAACGGAAAGGTTACTCAGATTACTCTTGATGAACTCTTTGGAACTCTTCTTCATCATGAGACTAGAACGAAGAGAGATACTGATAATGTAAAGAAGAAGAATTGAAATGGAAGTATTGCTTTTACTACAACTTCTAATCATATGACTCCTGAGAGAGTTACCAAATCCAAGTCTATGAAAGTTTCTATCCAAACTGAATACAGTGGAAGTGAATCCTCGGAAAATGAATTAGAAAATCTTTCTCGAAGAATGAACAAGACAGCTAGATGGAGGAAATTTCAATACAGATATAATAAAAAAGAAATGAAAGACATGAAAGATTCAAAAGTCACATGTTATTAATGCAAGAGAGCTGGACACATAAGACCTGATTGTCCTATGCTCAAGAGAAAAGAAATAAAGGAACGAAATTTAGAGAGAAATAGAAAGAAGTATTACAAGGCTAAAGATAAGAATTTCGTGAAAGCTAATGACACCTAGAGTGCCAGTGGTAGAGACTCTTCAGATTAATCTTCAGATTATGAGTCTTCTAGACAAAAGAATCTTGATCTAATAGCTATACTACCTATTAAGAATCATTGTTTAATAGCTAAGGTACAAAATGTTGAATCTATGACCAATATATCGTTTAATGTTAATGATAGTAAATATAATAACTCTTTAGATGAGGAATCTTATTATAATTATGATAATACTTTACCTACCAATGAATACGTTTCTATATTTTCCAAACTACTTGAGATTGTGAATTCAAAACTCATGAATAAACTTGGTAAGGAAAAATCTAGGAATACTATTCTTACTATGGAAATATCAGATCTTTCTAAATATCATGAAAATAAAAATGTTTATTTTGATTGTATTTCAAAAAATCAAAAGGAATTAAGTTATGAGAAGAATAAACTATCCAAAGATCTAGAAAAAGTAATTTCTAAGAAAAATGTTTTCGAGCCTAGCTCTAGCTCAATATAAAATGTATTTAAAGACATGAACCTAGTAATCAAACTCAAATCAGAAATTTTTTCCTTGAGGAAGTGTTTTTCAAACATTACCTTAGGTAATGAAACTTTTGATAAAATGTATTCCCAAATCCGAACTCTAAGGAATAGTTCTGGTTTTGGTTATACTAGTTATAAACCTGTTTTTAGTAATAGTTATTTTTTCCCAAAAACTACATTTTTTCACTAAGTGTCAGTGCGGTAGAAACCATGAAAACAATTATTCTCTAAACAAAACCCAATCTTTAGAATTTGATAAATCATATTTTTCTAAGAAGATGTGGGTGCCTAAAATTTTGTTTTCTAAGAATTCTGGATCCAAGCAAGTCTGGATTATGAAAACCTAACTTTATCTTATTTTCAGGAAAATAAATAAGGTACGAACAGCAATACGTGGTGCATGGATAGTGGATGTTCTAGGAATATGATTGGTAACAAAAACTATTTTAAAAATATTATCAAGATGAAAGGAGGAAGAGTAACTTTCAGAGATAATACTTATGGATAAATTATTTGTATAGGTAACATCATTCTTCTTGGAAAAACATTGATTGCAAATTTTTTATTTGTTAAGGGTCTTAAGCACAACCTCATTAGCATAAGTCATTTATGTGATGAAGGTTACCTTGTGAATTTTAGGAATGACATGTTCTTAGTATGCAATTCCAAGGAAGAATTTATTCTTTCTTCCAATAGGAGAGAGAATGTTTACAAACTAAACTTATAAGAACTTAGGATCCAAGATCTACCTTTCCTTAGTGCAATGGAAGATCATTCTTGGTTGTGGAATAGAAGGTTAAGAAACTGTAACTATATGAACTTATGAAAACTTTCTAAGAAAAGATTAGTTGAGGATCTACCAGAGCATAGATTTGATTCTTCATAAGTTTGTGACCCTTGTTAATATGGAAAGCGACATAAATCTAGTATTAAATCAGTTGGTGAAGTCTCAACTACTGATGAATTACAGTTAGTGCATATGGATATTTTTAGTCCTACACAAAATGGAAGCATTGGGGGAAAGTATAATTTATTTATCTTGGTTGATGATTACACTAGATTTATGCGGGTCTATTTCCAAGCAAAGAAGTCTAAAGATTTTTCTTATTTCAAAAGTTTTAAATCCCATGTTAAAAATGAGAAAAACCTTCCATTGAAAACTATTCATAGTGATCATGGAGGACAATTTCAAAATTTTGATTTTGAAGCTTTTTGTAGTATAAAAGTCATTACTCATAACTTTTCAGCACCGAGAACACCTCAAAATAATGGTTTCGTTGAAAGAAGAAAGAGAATTCTTCAAGAGATAACTAGAACCATGTGGAGTTGGTATTCTATAGACAACCATTTTTTTCCTAAATCTGTAAGTACTACTTGTTATACTATTAATCGAGTTTTGATTAGGCCTTTTCTTAATAAAACAATTTATTAGTTATGTAATGGTAGAAAACATAGACTTTACTACTTTAATTTTATTGGTTGCAAAGTATTCATTATGTATACTAAAGATAATCTACATAAATTCCCTCTAAAATTTGATGAAGGAATTATCTTAGGCTACTCCATAACTTCAAAGGAATATAAATTTTTCAACAAAAACACTTGTACTGTTGAAGAGACAGTACATGTTAAATTTGATGAAACTGAAACATTTTTTTAAACAAACCCAACCAAAATCTTAAGATGTGTTTTCAAAAACTGATTATCGGCCTTTGTTAGAAGATACTTTGGATAAGCAAAATGTTCAAGAAGATACTACTGAAACATTTAACCTAGAAGATATCCTACCCTATGTTGATGAACAGGTTTTACAAAACCCAAATCATTGGTTTTTAATGAATCATCCCAGTGATAGTATCATTAGTGATGTGAATCAACCTGTAAGGACTATAAGTTCTTTAAGAAATGAAGTAGAACATCTATAATTCCTTTTCCCAATTATAACAAAAAAGCACTGATGAAGCTTTAAGTGATGATGATTGGATTAAAGCCATGCAAGATGAACAAAATTAATTCGAAAGGAATAAGGTCTGGAACTTAGTTGAAAGACCTAAGGAAACTTCTTTTATTCGAGTAAAATGGGTCTTCAAAAATAAATGTGATGAAAATGGAATCATTGTAAGAAATAAAGATAGATTACTTGCTAAAGGCTATAATCAACAAGAAGGAATAGACTATGATGAAACCAATGCTCCAGTAGCTAGACTTGAATCTATTCTTATTTTACTTGACTTTACAGCATTCTTCAATCTCAAACTATTTAAAATGGATGTGAAATGTGGTTTTCTTAATGGTTATGTTCAAGAGGAAGTATTTTTTGAACAACCTCCTAGTTTTGAAGATACAAAACATCCTGATCATGTTTTTAGACTTACCAAATCTATGTATGGTCTTAAAAAACCCCTCGAGCATGGTATGATAGAATTACATGATTTTTTCTTCAAAATAACTATGTTTAGGGAAATGCAGACCCAACCATTTTTATATAGAAAGAAAATAAAAAAAATTGATTGTTAAAATTTATATTTATGAAATTATATTTGGTTCAACTCAGCAATCTTTAACTGATTCCTTTGCGTATCTAATGAAATATGAGTTTGAAATGAGTATGATGGATGAGTTATCATTTTCCATGGTTTTCAAATCTCTCAAAAATTGGAAGGAATATATATATCTCAACATATGTATATTAAATATCTTCTTAAAAACAATGTATATGACAACACTAAAAGTATAAGTACTCCCATTGGTACCTTAAACACACTTGATCTTGATTAAGCTCGGAAACTGGTAGATTAAACATCTTTTAGAGGTATGATTGGAAGTCTACTTTACATAATAGCTAGTCGTCCAGAATTAATATTTTTAGTATGCTTATGTGAAATATATAAATTCAATCCCAAGGAATCTCATTTAAAGTCAGTGAAGAGAAGTTTTCGCCAATTAAAGGGAACCATGGATTTAGGACTCTTATACTTCTGGAAATGATTTTTTTAAGAAGTTTTTCAGATGCTAAATTTGGTGGATGTATAATGGATTGAAAGCACACATCTAGAAATTTTCATTTATTAGGCGATTCATTAGTTTTTTGGTCTTGTAGGAAGTAGCACTCAGTAACACTTTCCACTACTGAAGCTGAATATGTAGCAGCTGGTAGTTGTTGTACTCAAGTGTTGTGGATGCAACACACACTCACAGACTATGGTATGAGTTTTACCAAAACACAAATTATGTGTGATAATACAAGTTCCATTACCCATAGTAAAAACCTTTCACATCACTCTCGTTCAAAGAACATAGATATTAGGCATCACTTTCTTAAGAATCACACACAAAAAGGAGATATCATTTTTCAATTTATCGGAATGCAAGATCAGCTTTCTCATATTTTCACAAAATATTTACCCTCCGATAGATTTGAAAACATTAAATAGAAGTTAGAAATGATAACCATAAGGTAATCCTCCTTGATTAAATTTCTGTTGAAACCAATATCATTACAGTAATAAACTCCATTTAATACTAGTAGAACATTTCTTTGAAAGTTTTTCATAATTTTTCATAATGATGTTTTTCGTATTTTTGGTAATGAATTTTTTCATGTTTTTCATATTATAGTCTTTCAAGTTTTTCATAATAGAAATTTTCGTACTTAAAATTTTTTAAATGAAAATTCTTGTAATTAAAATTTTCATAATGAAAATTCTCATACCTGAAATTTTCATAATGGAAATTATTTTACTTGAAATTTTTGTAATGGATATTCTCATACATGAAATTTCAGTACTTGAAATTTTCATAATGGAAAATTTCATACTTTTCATAGTGACGTTTTCCTTACTGAAGATTTTCGTAATGAATATTTTCGTAAAGAAAAATTTCATAAAAAAAAATTTCGTAATGAAAAATTTCGTAGTTAGTTTTTCAAAATTTTAGTAATAAAAATTTTTTTAGTTAGTTTTGCAAATTTTCGTAATGAAAATTTTCATAGTTAGTTTTTAAAAATTTTCAAAATGAAAATTTTCATAGTTAGTTTTTAAAAATTTGCGTAATAAAAATATTCAAAGTTAGTTTTTCAAAATTTTTGTAATGAAAAATTTTTGTAGTTTGTTTTTTAATGAAGATTTTTGTAGTTGAAATTTTCGTAATGAAAATTTTCATACTCGAAATTTTCTTAATGGAAATTTTCATACTCAAAAATTTCATAGTGGAATATTTGGTACTCAAATATTTTTTGAAATAAAATTTTTCGACCATAGATTTTTCATAATAAGTTTTTCTTAGTCAAACTTCTTTTAATCTAAATTTATTCAAGATGAACATCATCTATTACGAATAATCCTCCTATAAATTTGAAAGGTATGATTTCCTTATAAAATTTTTGTAGTCATTATTTCATTACTGGTATTTTCTTTTGTATTTTAATTTCTCAGATTCTAGTCTTTCTTAAAAAAAACCTCAAAAAGATTTGATCCTACCCAATTTTTCCTGGCGGCTTTCATATCAAGCATTAGATCTAATCCGAAGGATTCTCAACTGTTAGATTGTTTTAGAAGATGAAAGTTCACTTCCATCACCTATATAAAGGACTCCTGAAGGGTTACCCCACATCGGTTTTCAATCTCTCACATTCTAATGTTCTTCCCCATTTATTTAGATCATTCTGAATCTCTCAGAGTTTCTCCAATATTAATGTCTGTAGAAGCCTCTTCTCAAGATATTTCTACCGTGAAGTCAATCTCAAGTTGGTAAGTGTACATGGAAATGATGGTCCATCCGAACATTTTCAAATACGACTCTATTATGTGCAAGAAGTTCAAGCTCAATGGATGGGAAAGTGTATCTATTTCAAAGATAGAAGCTCAGGATGTTGTGTATCCATATTTTCTTATAGAATTTTATGACTCAGTTTCTTTCTTTAGGAAAGATGGCTGAGAAAAATTCTCCTTCAAGAGTTATGGAAAAACATACAAACAGTCATACAACAAGGTTGCTAGCTTGGTGGAGTTATCTTATTAAGGGTAATCCGAGTTTTCTCTCACAAACTACCTGACATTCAATGAAGTTTTAGTAAGGTGAAAGCTTTGGAATATCTTGGACTATCAAATGTAAAGACTGAAAACATTTCTCACTTATCTCTAAAAAATTGGATCCTGCAGTTATGGGTTCAAGGTTTTTTCATATCGAGAAAAGGTGATAAGGACACCTTAAATAAAAGTGACATATATATCTTGGATTTCATGGTAAATCTAAGGAAAATCAATTTGATGAGGAAAATTATCATTATAATAGAGAATATCAAAAATTGTAATTTGAGAGCTCATATTATTATGTATCATGCCTTACTTTCCATGTTGATAGTTCGGTGTATTGAATCATACAAGATCCCTTGCAGTTCCAAGACAATAAATTGTAATGTTATGCTTTTAAGTGATGAATCTTTGAACAGAATTAATATGGGATTTTCTAAGGATTCGAGGGAGTTTTATGATCTGCCAGTTGAAGAGGCAGAAGTCATTCTGAAAAATACAGAAGAAGATGAACCATCGAAGATGGAGGGAAATAAAATAATGTTGAAGGAAGTTGAAGTAGAAGACAAAACTCTTAAATCTAAGGAAGTCCAATCTACACCTCCTAAACCCAAGAAAATGAAATCCTACCCAAATGAGGTTGTAGAAAAATGGAGGGAGGATAAGAAAAATAGAAAAGTAGGGGAGCCATAGTTCGGTTTGGATCCTACTGGGGCTAAGGCCTTGAAAGAATCAACTGCTGAAGAGCTTGAGAAGCAAGCCAAAGAGAAGAAACTTAAGAAGAAAATGTCTGAGGCTGAGATTGTGCAATCTCTCTTGAAGGTGACTAAATTTGCATCCGAAAATATTCTGGTGCCACAATGTTTCTTGATAGAGCCTTTACCTGAGACTCCAGGGAGAAATTTCTTCACTCCGGGGAAAGATAAACAAAAACATGTTGAATAAGTGGAAGAAGTGGAAGAGGTGGAAGAAGAAGAAGAAGAAGGGACTGGTAACATAGATGATATTATAAATCAAGTTTAATATTCTGAAGACAAGGGAACCCCATTCGAAAAATTGTCACTAAGAACTTCTGAAGCCGAGTCCTCGAAGCTTGTCAATCCAGATAAGGATGAAGAGAAGGATAAAAAGAAGGGTGAAGACAAAGGTGAAGAAGAAGTTGATAAATTGTCTGAAGAATAAATTCTAAATCATTATTTCATTCATCCTAAGGATAAAAAGGCTTGAAATCAGAAGCAAGAGGTAGATGAAGATAGAGTTGTGCAGTTGTCTGACATCAAGCCTGAATCCTCTGATGAGGAATCCATATCAAGAATTGATAAGGGTAAACAAGTGTTTGTTGATACTCCTAGAAAATATACAGTGAGGAAGAAGGATGTTTAAGGAACTTCAAAGGGAAATCTTGTTGGGCTAGAAAAACAAGCATCACTAAGTAAAGTCATGAATTCTGAATCATCTTCGCTTGGTCTTGATTTTGTTGAACAATACATGAAGAAGCTTGTTGGGTACATTCCAAATTTTTCAAGCATAGACTCTAGAAACAAGATGCTTTAACATTATCTTAATCAGAAATTAGATTTGGTGTCCATGGTAATGGACAAGCGTGTCAAGATGGAATCAGATTTCAAAATGTTCCTTATATGTTATGAAGCTCACAGAAAGTCATGTAAGAAGATGGCCAGCTGGTCAAACTGGAAAGTACAAGAAATGAGTGAGCTTGATCATTTTCAAGAACATGTCAAGGAATCTTTTGATACTGAAGACACCAAATTAAAGGATCTTACAAATAGATTTGAGGAAAAAAATTATTCTAGAACAAAATACTCGGATTTAAGAGGTGAAATACTTGAATGGGGAGTTGAACTCTATAGCTCAAAGCTGGAAGAGGGAAAGAGATCTCCGGATTGAGTTTGAAGAGAATATTGTAAAGCAAGATGAGTTTTTGAAGGACCAAGAAGACTTTCTATGTATTTGGAGGAGAGAATCAAAGCTCTAGAGAAGAAAGATGAGGAAGATCACAAGAAATTAAAGAAGTTGAAAACCATCGTGAATGATCTAATAACCAAGGAAAAAGAAGAAAAATAGACCAAATCTAATCTTTTTTTGTAATATCTTTCCTTGTACAGATTCTTCCAATATTAATGAAATTGTGCTTACTAATCATGTTTGGATGTTTGTACTAATATTTTAGGTACTATATTTTTTTTCATTCCCTCAAACACCTTTCGAAAATCACAATATGGGAGAAGGAAAAAGAATTTTAAGGGGGAGATGGAAGAAGATTTCTAAGTAAAGAAGAAATATCCCTAAGTAAGGGGGAGTATATCTAAGGGGGAGTTCTCAATATAAATATTTCTACATTCAAATGAAAATTATCATTCTAAAAATATAGAATACGATCCTTAGTGTTCCATAGACTAAGGGGGAGTTAGTCGTATTCACCATTGTCAATGAACAAAGGGAGATAGTTTTTATTTTCAAAGTTTAGTAAAATAGTTTCTATGTCCTTATATTCTTTTTCGTAAGGATGTTTGTGCTTTCCAAAAATGGGGAGATTTTTGATTTAATATGGTTTTCCTTATGACTTTTCCATTCCTTCATACATGGGGGATATTGTTAAGTCATTAAGGTTTTATTTATGACTTCACGATTCCTTCTTGTTTTGAAAATCACAAACACCTTATCTTAAGGAAAATATCATTTTACCCTATGTTCTACCCCTATAAGGAAAATTTTGATTACCTAATAAAATTTATCCTTACCATGTTCTCATTTCTCAAAAAAAAAATTCTAAGATTAAAATTCGGTTTGAAACCAAACCCTCAGAATCCTATAAATACCTAGATATGAAGCATTCTGTTCTAGAATCCGAATTCTCAGAATTATGGTTACGAACTCTACAGAGTTATAACTCCGAATTCTGAATCATAATTATGGATACAAACTCTACTGAGTCCTGACTCCGAATTCTGAATCAAAATACCAGTTATGAAAATTTCTGAGTTTTGACCCTGAATTCTGAATCAGAATTCTGGTTACGAACTTTCTGAGTTATGACTCCGAATTCTCAATCAGAATTATTGTCACAAACATTATGAGTTCTGACTCTAAATTCTGAAAATGAATTCTAGTTATAAACTTTTTGTGTTATGACTCCAAATTCTGAATATGAATTCTGCATACGATCTTCTCTGAGATCTGACTTTGAGTTATCTAAATACAGACTCCAAACTCTTATGAGTTCTGACTCCGAATTCTCATGAACTCTGACTCCGAACTTTGTGAGTTCTGGTTCCAAATTCTTGTGAATCCAGACTCTGAATTTCCTTGAAATTTAAACTCCAGAATTCTATAGAATTCAGGTTCTTGAATTCCTAGAAAACGGAATCCGAATATCCTTATATCGTAGACTCCGAATTCAATTTTGGTTAGACTCCGAACTTTCATTTCATTACATTCTGAATAATAGATTTTAGTTATGATTGCACTTTTTTTGTTATAAAATAATGTCATGCTTTCAGTTAATCACTAACCATTGTTTGAGTTACATGTGTACAGGTCCCTCTGAAATTCAAGGAAAATTTTGATTGTTGGAGGAGGGATCCGGCCGTTGAAGTCATGTCTATAAATAGGAGCTCATTTGAAAGCCCTCGAGACTTTTCAAACTTTTGGAATTTTTGAAGCCCGGAACATTCAGAAGTGATTTCTAGAGATAGAGGCTCTTATAAACTCTCAGGATTCATGATAAAAGTTTTGATCTACTTGTTAAAAGTTTTCTTCATGCATATTTTCTGAGTGCAGAGATGTGATTTCCTTGAAATTAGAGACTTCGAGTTGTGAAGTCAGAGGTGCCCATTTCCTTAAAAATCGAGGGCTTACGGGGATAGCATGACAGATACTGATCTTTGGATTGAGGGATTACCTGGGTTTGTGTAATACTGACTTTATTGAAAGTATAAATCAAGGGACCTCTTATCCAGGGTTGTTGGATATCCTTCTCTTGGGGTTAAAAGAGTTACTTCTTGTTACTTGTAGTATTTTGTTTCCCGCTGTGTATTTGTATTGTTGAGGAAAGTATAACTTTCTTATACTTATTTATATTTGTGCTCTGATTTAGTTACATTCTATACACTTTAAGGTAGAATCTTATTTGTTGTAAACTTTTGTTAAGTTTCATTTCCGTAATCACTTTTGCGTAATCAATAATGTTATTTGAACTTATAGGTGTTGTGAATTTTGGTTATTCAAAATTTTCTTAGGAATTTTTAAAGTATACAATTCACCCCCATATTGTATTTTAGCATCTCATCTCTATATATTCGATCCTAAATTTGGTATTATAGAGTATATCATACTCAGACATACCATCTAACAATGTTTGGGTCACCTAGCATTGGCAACGCTAAAGCATGAAGCTGACCATGACCTCCTCCACGACCTCTCTGACCCTGATGAAGACCACCCCCATGGCCACACTCTGCTCTCTGAGGACGGGGAGTGTTATGGGACTATCCTCTAACTGTCCCATATGCCCTTTACTGATCAATTGTTGGTGCAACCTGTTGTTGTTGCCTCGGCTGTAACTACCTCAACAGAGGAACCTGGCATGGAACACCTGGTGCGCGATGACTGTTTGAAAAGATCAGGAAATCTTGGTGCTAATGGCCTTGTCCGCCATAAGAAAAAAAGTGTATGACCCCTTGTTATTATCCAAGGATCCAATAAACCTAGGGAAATGAGATTCTAAGGACTAAGACCTACCCGTAGCTGAATATAAATTCTTATTCCCTGATAACTGGGAACCCAAGACCGTAGCCCTACTTCATGAGGAATCATGATGACTCCCCTATTGGGATGATCCATTTCTAGCCAATTTCCTCTCAACGACCTCTTCCCTCACCAGCACCTCAAGATTTGTCTTCAACATAAATGGGGTGACCTAGCAATGGATCTCTGATTGCAAAGCCTCCTTGAAATTCCTCACCCTGGCCTCATCATCTAGAAACAGGTCCGAATCTTATTGTAAACGGTTTCAAAAATGGATTCCAAACTCTTAGACACTCCAACTCCCTTGTTGAAGTGAAAGATTCTTCTGGAGACTAGACACCATCATAGTCGAAGAAGGAAACTCAACTCCGAGCTTGTCTCAAAACTCCTCCCATGAGATCACTGACTCCTCATAATCCCCAAGGAACACGAACCACTAATATTTTGCTACTCCACGCTGCATCATCACAACCAAAGACACCTGATGCTCATTCTAAGCATGGATCGATCTGATGGTTATCTCAACCTCCTCCAAAAAGTCTTCCATGACTACATCTAAAATGGATCCCTCGTACTTCTATAGAATCTGGCACGGAAACTCTCAGTGTTTCCTCCTCAAAGTGTCATTCTCGTCAACCTCTACCCTGCGTTGATCTGTAGGTGCAACATGTTGGACATCTTCTATGAGAACCTAATGAGGACGTTGACCTAGTTCCATAACTGAAAAATAACAAATAGTTAGAGATCCTAAAACTAGAATACAGAAGACTCAAAATTAATTAAATATTTCTTTTCTTTTACTCATTTTTGGTTAACCAACCCCAAGTTCTACCCATTCAAACACATACACAAATAATTATGATGCATGATACATTCGTAGGTCTCTACCCGGTAACTATAATCACCTAATTTAGTATCCATTGTAAACTTAAAGGTCCGTACATCAGATCATAGGGGTCCCTAAATGCCTATATCTCTGCTGGTCTCCAGTGTTTACATCACTTTCTAAACATTACTGACACAGTTTCCCAACCAACCCATGTAACCTCACCTATGACAAACACCAAACTCCATGATATCCCTCAACCAGACCTCTAACACCACTCTGTCGTGACCTCGTCCCCACATGGTGTACCCCTCCTGGGCTTGAAATGTGATAAGGGATATAGTGACCCCCAAGTCTCACCTCCCATAGGACCCAGGTAGGTGACTATAACTGAGGGTATAGTAAACACACAAATGATAGACATTACCCTCTAAGAGAACACATGCTAAAGATATAGATATAAAAGAAAAAAACTAACTCCATCTCAGACTAAAATATAAAAGAAATCCCATGTACACATATGTAATTTCATGCATGAACTACAATAACTGAAATGAAAAACTGCATGTAGCAAAGGAAAGTAAAAACATTAGCAACTACGAAGCCCGAACAACTCCTACAACCCCATGCTAGTAGTAACCAGCCTAACCTGCAACCTTTTCCAACTAACCTGAAAAGAAGTTTATATATACACAAGGTGAGTATAAAATTATACTCAGTAGGATCCTCCCTGGATCATCTCATGAAAAATTAAAAAAAATTATGCAAAAGTGCAGTGAATAACAAGTCAAACTAACTCATCACCTAAACATGTATACTAAGTTCCCAGCCTCACCATGGATACTCTCACCAAGTATCACATACATGATTATATAATATAATAAACAATATCAAGGGCACCCTGCTACCACTTCCCCAATAGTTTTCCACTTTTCCTCAACGTCGTGCGTCCTAAGCATCTCCCTCTGAAAATGCCTTCCCACAGACACCTAGGAGAAGCACCACAACATGCACCTTGTCCAGTATAACCACCACATCCACACAACCAAAGTAACTAGGTAGTTTCTAAGAGCCAAAAAATCTCACATAATATGTATCATATGTCGGGTATTAAACCTCAATCCATTATAGCCCATACATTGTGTAGGGATCCTCAAGACATTACAGACCATACACATTACACCTATAGTAGTCCATAGAAAAATATATCCAGAATATATGTGTGGGAATAACCAAAATCCATTAAAACCCTCTACATACATATTTGGGGAAAATTAACCACTCTCTTTACCAGCATAAGTAACTACCAAGAGAAGAGACTCGAGTCAAAGGGGGTAGTCACCCATCCATCATCCCACCGGAATGTTGGGGAATACACCCCCTAGGTCTCATAATCCCTACGGTGTTAGTTTCCCAAACTGACTGGGTGGAGTAGCCTATAGAAACATAACAAGTATTGAATATACTATATCACACAACCAAACTATAAGAATAACCTAGTCTTAGACTCAATGACATCTAACATCTCTCGGACTCCCAACTGCCACTTGAAATACTAGGTATCCTATAAGCACAAAACTATTTGAATAGATTTATTGCATTAATTTATTCTTTTATATCAGTTGAACTTTACGTTAATTAATTTTTTTAATCTTTAATTAAACATTAACTATTCCACATTATATTTCATTAGCATCACACCCAAAGACCAGTATTCTGTTAAATTGCAACACCAGCATTGCATCCCAGCAAGCTCCAACCCCATGGGTTAACATTATTTATTCAATAATTTATTAACAACATTATTAATTTCACATATTCTTAGGAATTATAGAAAAAAAATTATATGCTACTAAACATAAGGGGGATCAACATAGTGAGTAGATGAACTACCCATAAAGTCTTTTCCACCTGTAGCATGTTCATAAACCCATCCTCCATCTAGAAGCTAAATACGGAGAGCACATGGAATACCCCTTGTGTCTTCTCCCCTTTTGGAAGGAGGGTAAGAAAGACCAATTTACTTGAGCAGTGGTGAATTTAAAGTAGATAAAAAACAAAATAGATTCTTCAAAAATCCAAACATTCACATCCTACCCATTTTATCATCTTCAGTGTCCTCCCCGACACCCACATGCATAAACCGATGCATCTTGAAACTCTAGAATTGAACTGCTACCACGACCAATGGGCCTCCCTGCCCCAAATATGACTACTTCCACCCAGGATCATAAAACATCACAAGAATTATGGAAAAAAAACACAACTAGGCTCTTATCCCTAAACAAGGCATTTTTCCTTTACACGCAACGAGCTCTCAGAGCTCCAACCATTAGGCTCTTGGCCTTTACAAGCAAGAGGGTAACATAGAACCCTACCATCTATTATCTTTTTATCAAACATCTGGTTATTTAATCCATCTGTAATTAATAGATTTATTATTTGTTAGTTATAAATATTAGTAACCTATGTAGAAAGGTATCATTGTTTTCACAAATTAAATAAACCTGCTTACTGAATCATTTTGATTAACATAAAATTACAATAAAAACAACCAAATTCATTTACATGCCTATTGATCTTTGAAAATTAATTTACACTTAATCCCAGTTTACATTATTTACCAATTTTCGTCAACAACTAAATACTAAACAAGGAAGGAAAAGATATCACACTGTCAAGGAAAATAAGAGGCAATAACATATGATCAATACCAATTTGTTTATCTGGTTCGAATATTTGTTATGTGAATTACTTTGTGATATGGTGGGCTAAAACATGATAAATCTACAGTTTCACATAAAATAATAGAGAATCAATGAATCCCCTACCTTAGATGATTTCTGATGATCATTGAACATACTAACAAAATAGATCACGATCACCGCTCTTGGAGGACTGCATCCACCCGAGGATGAAGAGACACCACCAAATTGACCAACACCCAAGAAAATTTTATTTGGAACATATAGATATCATTCCATTGTAGGGAAAGGTGAAACAGAAGAATATGAACCCAAAATAATGATGATAGATCATACCTTATATAAAAGATTGATTGATACTGCTTAGTAGCACCAAAATATTGGGTTCACTTGCAACAAGAAGATCTTCAAGGGGATCCAATCCAATGAGGAATGTTTCATTGCACAACTCATATGGGAAAGAAGGTAAGGTTTGATAATATCACATCAGAGAACATGAATGATGAACAAGGGAGGAAGATATCACATCCATTTAGAAAATTTAACAGGGAAGCGGTTTAAGATATGATGGATTTCACATTTAAAGAGGGTCTTATTAAACCACATGGATTGACAGAGTAAAGGCCTCCAGAACCATTGGAAAATTAATATATGAGTTATGGGCTTTGAATCAGCCTTAGATCCCTTAAAACAAGCCATTGAATTCATTTAATGTCAACGAAAACATTAAATCTGTGAAACTGGAAAATCTATAAATTTGGAAAAGGAAATATTAAACAGTTCTTAAAACACTGTAGATCATCCATCCTAGAAACACTACAGATCTACCAGTCTAGAAATAATGTAGACCTAACATTCTGGAAACACTATAGATCTTCCAATCTAGAGACACTATAGACCTGCTGGTCTGGAAACACCGTATACCTATTATTTTGGAAACAATGTAGACCTAACATTCTGGAAACACTATAGATCATTCGGTCAAGAGACACTATAGACCTACCGATCTGGAAACACTCTATACCTACCATTCTAAAAACACTGTAGATCTTCTGGTCTAGAGACATTGTAGACCTACCAGTCTAGAATCACTGTAGACCAACCGTTTTGGAAACGTTGTAGATCTTCTGGTATGGAGACAGTGTAGACCAACTGGTTAGGAAACTCTATAGATCTTCCATTCTAGAAACGCTATTCATAGAACTGGAAATTTGGAAAAGTGTTGGGTATGAGTCTCCTTGACCTCCTAGAACACCTCAACCACTAGATTTCATCAATTGAATGGACTATAGAGGTCTGGGTCATTACAATTTGATTCATTAAAAATATTGGTTGTAGGATAATATTTTTAATGTCATTTTCCTAGAGTTAAAATAATTTTTCACAGTAATATATACTTACTTGATTTCACACCATTACATACCCACAATTTCACCCTTCGGATGATCCAGGATTAATTCTCACTTCATCTCTTACTCTAGGGAAAATAGGGGAATTTTCAAATCCTCAATAACTAACATATAGCGAGATCCATAAAAATAATGATAATTCATCCCATGTGTCTTTAGTTAACATGACAGAAAAATTGTTAGCACGTGTTATCCAATATGAATAAATCCTCATATAGCAAGACAATAATTTAATCTCTAAAACTTCATCCAAATTTTAAATTAAACCATCCCAGAAATTGTTAACCTTTTAACCCATTAAAAATATGATAGAACAATAATTTAGAAATAAGTTAACAAAATTTCTCAAAATCATCTTAACATTGATCCCCCATATATAACAAGATCAGTTCTTGGTTGAGAAATACCAAACATGTGAATAAATCCACCATGTACTATCTTGTAAGATGGTAATAGCATGAATTATCAAAAATCGTTATTGAAAACATGCATGCTTCATTATTTCAGAGATTATCGTTTATATTCCTTAAATCAAAAAATGTTGTCAAATTCATAAAATATGTCATAAAAAACATTTTTGACAAATCCTTTATGAGTTATGAGGTCACAAATACTATCTTATTTACATTATATATATCATCATCTCTTTATCCATACTAAATATGATTTTCTCATCCTTATGAACATGTTAATGGTTACCTTCACTTAACGTAATCCTTCCATTAAATCATTTTTACAAGTCATCAGTATCAATTGAAATATTCTAAAAAATCCTTAAATAAAAAAACTGGAAAAAATCATTTTATACATCATGATTCATATAACATGATCCTTAAAGTTAAATACATTAATACTCCAATATTTCAACATATTACTTAATAAATTAAAAATGATTTATTATCTTATTCCTTAATAAAAATTTCCCAAAATATCAAATGTGAATCATGTCGAATCAATTTAATCATGCTGAAAAATAATACTATTAGAAAGGAAAATAACTTTCATATGTCACTCATATTCTCTAAATCAATATCAGAAATAGAATTACTCTTTCAAACATTCAAATTTCCTTCATGATATTTCCCCTAATGCATTTTTTCATAATTTTCATAATTCAAACCTTTAAAACATTCAATAGTCAATGATTCCTTTTGGAGGAAATTATTCTCATCCATTGCATTGACTGAAATTTTCATTTTTCCCTTATAGTTACTTGCTTTGGGTCCTTCTTTTCCACATTAAAAATATCATCATGTTCCCCTAAGACATCCAATTGTAGTATCTAAATTGGGATGTAATTTATTGGAAACCAATCTATCAATACATTACAGAAATTTTAAAAATTTTCTTAAACATTGACTCATCTTTTTTACTTATCTGTAGATACATCATTTGAAATATTATTTTAAAACTCCATAGGGATCTTACTAATTTTTTCTCATCTTAGCTTCCAAATTTTTACTAAACCTTTATTTTGATACCTACTATAGTGACCAAGGCTTAACATACCTAGATATTACATCATTTTAGTTGAATATTCATCACATTTCAAATGTACATTCTCGAGGAGCATAATAGTTTAGTGCCTTTAGAAACTAGGAAAACATTCTTCTGATTTGGTCAAATATCTTCAACATCTCCTATAAATATATTCTCATTTTAGTAATCCTACATAAAACCTTTCTTCATAACCTGGGAAAAGGAAACATAAGAAAGGGTTAGCTCAGATTCTTAGTAAGGGTACACAAATGAGATATGTAATCATAATCATGAGAATAGGTGTATTGTAAAATGGTCATAACATTATAAGATCATACACTACATATAAAATATCATAATAAAGATTCATGGCATAATGACTGGAAGTTTATAAGACATGAATCACTAATGAATCAGGATCCCAAGACATGAAATCATGATATAGTAATAAAACATGGGATTGTGTCATATACATAATCATCGAAAATAATTTAACATTATTCAAGGCTCACATATTATAAAATAATAGAAAACATAGTGCTTTATTTAATGGGGTTCACTCCCTGTTCTAGCCATGTAATACTTAACAATGTTCGCTTTCTATTCCAGCCATGTTTTACTTAATCGATTTCACTCCTCATTCCAGACCTATATTACTAAAATACATTCACTCCTCTTTCCATTATAATATTATTTAACAATGTGCACTCCTCCATTCATAACTAAATTTCTAAAATGAGATTACTTCCCATTATAACACTGTATTACTGAACCTAGTTAAATCTTTGTGTCATCCATGTATTATTAAAATGATTTTACTTCCTCTTTTATCGCCATATTTTTTAAATGAGTTCACTCCGTATTCCAGTTATTCCTATATCATGATATGAATACTTACCCAGTTTTTTATAGGTAGATATAGCTCCCACATGATAGATAATGTAATCAAATACACATTTTTCTTAAGATAATTAAACATTCATCATTTCATGGCCCATAAAATTATATGGGTTTTAAAAACATAATATCTTAAACAATGAAATCAAATGGGTATCATAATAATTTTATCCTATTATAACATGTGGAAAAGAGATAGGTTTCAAAATCACTTCATAATCGAGTAACACATGAAATTAAATGGGTTTTATAAGTGTTTTATCATGGTATAACAAATGGAAGATAAAAAAGTTTCATAACAAACATGTCATAATAAATATAAACCATTTATTGAAAGATTAATAATGGTATCCTTGGATAATATTCCCAATAAAGCATAAACTATACCAAATTATTTTATATTATATGGATAATAATATTGAAAGGATTACATAAACCCTTACTTGAGTGAAAAATCTATTACTATTGGAAAAAATATTTTTAAAACATAAACTTTTTTGAAAACTTTTTTCTTCTAATGTTACATTTGAAACATATTTAGGAATATTTGGAAATCATTTAAAAAAGATTTGAAACATAAAAAAATTAAAATAATTTTCATTTAAAATTCTATTAAAAGGTCATATAAAAACTTATTTTGAAATCATTTTTAGGAAACATGGTTTTTAAAAAAACATATTTCCAACCGTATTGAGAGATAAAGTTATATTTTTGTAAAAACAAATCTGTAATTATAATAAGAACCAAAGAGTGGAAAAAGGGTAAATTTAATTGAATATATAATGAATAAATATTGGATATCAAAATTAATTATATTTCATGGGAGATGTGTCGTATTATTTCATCATTATAAGCATAATCTTAAACAATCCTAATAAATGTTGAGATTATAGAAATAAATTATTTCCGGATTGGTAACTTTGAATCATAACCACCATAAGGTAAAAAAAATACATAATGCAGAAAATATGATGAATATACTTTTATTAATGATATAACATGTCATAGGATAATTATATACACATCATAAAATAATATAGGTGCATAACATAATGTTTCTCTCAAAGAAAGAAAAATTGAGACAAAATTAATTTACTGATTTCATAACTTTTTAACTCTGAACCCCTTGAAAGATATATCAAAAAATGGATATTAAAATTCCCATAAATGTAATTATATTTTTCATATAATACATTCATGGTCATTATATACACTGACAAAAATAAATGGGTGGTTATTAAGGCATTAGGCTTGAAGAAATAAAATTGAGACTAGAAATCTTGTTACTACTTGAGTAACATTTGAATCATTATTCACATTAAAATAAAAGAATAAATTTAAATTTTTAATATAATTAAATAAATTAAATTCATGATATAACATTTAATTCGGAAGTATATATATAGTAAAAAAGAAATTAGTGTTCAATAAGGCATGTATCTCATGTATATAAAAAATTGAGATGAAATTACCTTACCTTAATTATTGAGTTTCTTCATATAAATTTAAAAAAAATTGTATAATAAATATAAGTTTATTATAAATATATCCCATAATAATATTCTTATATATAATACCATATATTATTTTATTACGAATTTATTTTACCCATTTATTAACAATTCATTATTAAAGTTGCATTTTGAGTAATAACTGCTTTCTTTTCATATATGTTTTGACTCATCATTTTTTGTCCCATTACTTGGATCATGGTTTCCTTATTTAAAAAATTTAAAACATGATATTAATATCATATATATTTATTATTTATGTATTTATAATAATTTATAAAATATATAAATTGGAAAAAAATACACCATTCATGGATACGGTGGGTCATACGTATGCATGAACCCTATTTCAATAATCTTTTCACATTGAAAGAAAGAAAATAAATGATGTATATATATATTTGTAATATCATTCCATAAAAATTATTATGTCATTAATATTACATATTTTTAATAAATTCATCATTAATACATTCCATGTAATGCGTGAATGAATCTCTTCACTTTGAGGAGGCGGTAGTCCACACGTCCACATACGATGTTGTTATATTCCCAAAAAATGTAAATAACGAAGGTATGTGTTATATAATAATTAAATAAGAATAAATAAATAATAAATATAATATATATCATATTAAAAAATTAATTCCATATTTATTCTCAACCATTAAAGGGTTCCATGGAAGAACACACGATATCGGTTCGTGAGGTGGAAGTCCGCCGTACACACGAATAATGATTGTGAATTCCATTTGATGGAAGTTTGTGTGGCTATAGGTATAAAACATATACATAGGTAATTATTTTATCATGTAATTAGCATAATTTGGGAGGTGTAGAAATAAATAAAACAAAAGTTCTTATTGAATAATTATACTTCTTGTTCTGGTAACACCTATTAGTTTTCACCAAAGAACATTATTGGTTTACTTTATGAAAAAAAGTATGTCTAATATAAGAAGAGAGGATGGTTTTTGAGATCATATTTGGGCATGTTTTCCCGGATCCAAAAAGCTTGAGATGAATGAAGAAGTGAGGGTGTGAGTACCCTTTTACAATAGAGGACGAGTGGCATTCTTATTAATATAAAAACATAAATAGGATTTGGAGGTGTCCCTTACATCATGCACCTAAAATAATGAATATAATTAGATCCAATTGGGAAAATGGTTGAAATATGGTCATCCAATGTCTTTTTTACAGGTGTACATGTCATTTTTCCCTTAATTTTAAGGTTTAACCACTAATTGAACTCATTTATCTCTCAGTTTCTATAATTTATTTCAACTGTTTTCACTAATGTTTTTGGTCAGAAATTAAGTTGACCTTATTAGAAATTATAAATTATTATGAATCAAAAAAATTCGTCCATTTTTTCAAGTTCAATTCAATTAATTTTCATAAATTATATTAATAATAATCTCATGGATGGGACGAAACAATGAGTTTTTGTAAAGTGAAAATGTGCAATGGTTAGAGATGTTTTTATACACAATTTCAATGTGAAAATGATTCTAAAGACCTAAAATGTATTAGTATATTTATAATTTATCGAAATATACTTTAAAAAAATTAAAAAAACACAAATTTATATAAATAAATTTTATGAAAAGTTTTCAATTAAAATTCAATATTTTTCTTTATTCATCAAAAAATAAAACTACTAAGAAAAATACTAATAATTCACCATATAATAATTTCTAAATTATTATTTAAAAAATGAATATTATTTTTATAAATACAATTTATAAAACATTGAAATTTTAGTTTTAAATTATTTCTTCTATTAGGAGTTAAATTTTTCTTTTTATAAATTTTTTATATTTTTATACCTAAAATTGAATTTATTCTTATCACTTGTATAGAAAACACATAGGATGAATGTTAAATTTTTTATTTTATATATAATATTTAATTTAATTAAAATAATTTATCAGAAGTGGTCTGTTTAATTTATTAATATAAAATGCGTTTTTGAGTTGAAAAATAGTTTTCATAAAATGAATTTATATATTTTCAAATAGTTTTTACTTTTATTTAAAATTTATTAGCATAAAATTATTTTTTTAAATGTTTAAACCATAGATTAATAATTGAGTTAATATTATTCATATCTTTATTTCCAATAGTGAGGTGATAACAATAAAAATATTTTAATAACAATATTAATAGGATATTGTAGTTTGGTAAAACAGAATCATACATGTAACACAAGTTGTCAAAGGAGACTAGTATTGGGTGTAACACCAGACAAAACCAGTGTTTCATGTAGTGCAATATAAGCTTTTTGTTTCATGTAGAACATTCTTAAATTTATATTTCATTTAAATTATTATTATCCAAGTGTATCTTTAAATGTAATCAATCAAATGAATTAAATTTATTTGAAAAATAATAATTCATAAAAACTCATGGTGTTACAAAGAAAACGTGGAGAAAAAAAGAATGATCATATTAAACCACTTTTTAAAACATGTACCAATATTTCCAATACTAGAAAGTTGTCACAAATATTTTGGTTGACTATTAGGTCATTAGTGTCCTAGTGAATGGTTACTTTATCCACTTAACCTATGTTGGTTCACCTGATCTCAAAATCAACCTCAACCCCCACCCCCGCCAACATTATTTCACTAATTCTATAAAATAATCCTCACAAAAAAACTAACTATAAACTTCATCCCTAGGATTAACCCAATTTTATACCACTCAATTATGACCTAACCTATATGGGTCTTCCTAGGTCGGTAGTTGGTCATGAGTTCCTCCCCAAGCCCGTCTCAAAAATTACATGGGCTAGGGACTAGCACTGAGTAGGAATATCTGACAACATGGGATGGAATAGCCTATAAAAACATAAAAAACACAAATTTGGAGAAAAAAATATTGTCCCAAATAAAATCAAGATATGTGTCTGTGTGTGTGGTAAAATTAATTTTATATATTTGATGAATCAGGCAATGAGTATAAGAACATCATGAAATGTAAATAAAAGGGAAACAATACATCTAAAAAGTCTCTAAAACACAATTCCTTAATAATCTCTTCCACACATAATGCACTCATGTATCACACATCAATAATATTTCAAATCTCTACCATATTGAATCATTTTCTCTATGATTGTTCACTAAGAATCACCAGGATTCATATCCAAAAAATGACATTCATGTTCCATATCAACCCAAGCAATATCTGGACCCATATGTCAACAAAAAACCAAAACACATGTGGGAAAAAAATCCCACGTCGGGATGAGTTTAGCATACCTATTAGGGAACCTCGAAAGCCCAAATGAAAACATAAAAAAAATGAGTCACCTAAACTCCAGGTACAAAATCCCACCAAGAAGATGATAAAAACGGATTAAAGGGAAAAAATTCAGCTCAAAATTCCATGTAATAAAGTTTTATTGGCTAATGATAAGTAAGTATATTCCAGATATGATATATAGAGATAATTCTCAAGGATACAAAAAAATCCCAATCATTACCATTCTAACCGTATATTTTTATACAAGAAAATAAGAAAACATGAAATAGTGTTGTTTCCAAAATTCTAGAAGTTGATATCCAGTTGTAACATAACATCTTGAAGTAAATCATTTGCGGTACATAAGAGGGATAATTCTGGAAGATTTGTGCTCATTGAATGAGGGAACCTCACCCTATGATCCATTAATACCATAGAACCAAAAACCAATATGGACTATAAATGAGAATAAATCCATTTAACATTTCTAAATCTATAGTGGTGGACTCACACCTCGCCGATGGGTATGTAATTATTGAGGGAGTACCAAAACTAATAGAGGATATTAACCAACATAAGCTCTTAAACATGAGAGTATAGGCATCATAGATAGAATACCCATTCCCCATGTGTGTAAATGGGAGAAATAGGCCAATAAGTATAAAAAAATCGTAGGACCCACACCCTAATATAAATTTACCTAAAATATAGTATTTTCGCCAATATCCCTCTAAATATCACACATCAATCACCTAATTTACCCTATGAAGTTATATAATAAACCATTATAGATCACCTAGAAAATATCCTCAGATATCTAAATCAACTACACCATTGAGATCTACATGGAAAAATACTTATGAATGTTTATTTTCATATTGAAAATCATAATTTGAAGAAAATTATGCATTTCACAATATCAAACACAAGATATGACATGTGATGGGACTCGAGTCTTGTTCCACAATTCTAATTTAAGTACCACATATTAGTCTTGAAAAATTCAACTCGATCACTAGGTTGAGTGTAACGACCCAATCTTTTTGAGTAGTATATTAACATACTCTTAATGATTTAATAATATGTTAATGGTTAATGCAGAAAGATGATTCAATGGATTCATCCAGTAGAATCGAACCTTATGAAGCCCACTTATCAGATCTTGGGAAGGAGGTGGCATCTTTGGGCTTCACTTTGGACCATGCCCAAGCCGAACTCCAGCGTTTCAATCTTGAACGGAAACGCCTGCGGGAGAAGATCAAGTTAATAGAGATTACTACTAGGGCAATGTTATCTGAGCCTCCTTCGGATTCTCTCACCATAGCACACCTTACACTTAGGTCATAAGCCGGTGTTATAAGGGGCTATGTGACGAGACCCTAGCTTCTTTGTGTAATCCTTTGGGATTAATGAATTAAGATTTCTTCCTTTAGTGATGTTTGTGAAACTTCAAATGTCCGGATAATTTTAGGATGTATTTTATTGATTAATTTTGAAAAAAGAATATTTTAAAATATATATGTAAACCCTAAATAATTAATGATATGTAATGATTTTCAAAAAATGGTCTTCTACAAAAGTGTCCAGTAAGGAATTTGGAGTCTAATAAGATCAACATAATTTTTTATATATAGTAAATTATGAATAGTGATTTTACACTTAGTATTAGTAATGTGACCAAATGGATTAGTAATTTCACTCAAAAAAAGTTTTAATATAATTTAGACACCTAGATTAAGTAATGTGATTCAATAAAATGGGTAAATAATGGTTTCATAAATTATTAGTCAAGTATTAGTTTTTTAAGGTGAATAGTGTTTTTAATTAAAAATTTAATTAAAAATGATTAGAAAATAATTTTTATAAAAAGGACATTATTTTTGAACTCAGAGCATCGATATTATGTTATGGTAATTTTTGGGGATTTTTCTGAAAAAAACGAATTTTTGATGAATAGTGTTTTTATTTAAAAATTCAATTAAAATTATTTAGAAAATTATTTTTATAAAATCGAGTTCATAAATGTATTTAGAGCATCAATATTTGGTTAAGGTGAAATTTTGGGATTTTTCTGAGCAAGATGAATTTTTCAGTGAATAGTAAAAATGCAGTTTTAGGGTTTCGGTATGTTTAATGACATCATAACTGTGTAATGATGATGTCATGAGATATTTTAAGGGTTTTCCGGCCAAGGGTGATGAATTATTGTTTTGGGGGCCCCATGTGTCCTATCTCCATGGTAAATGCCAAGGGAGACCACATGGTTTTGAGAAAAGCACTTGTGAGGTGTCCCTTGGCCCTTAATGCCTTGTCCCCTCACTTTCCCTATAAATACCCACCCTTTCCTCCTTTAGTTTTCACTCCCAACTCTCCCCCAACGAAGTTATGGTCTCCTTAACTCCCAAGGAGTACTCCCAAGGTTCCCCCAAGCCCTCAAGGTCCAAACCTTTGAGTTTTAAGAGTTACATTTTAAGGTAAGGGATCCGACCTCTCTCTTTCTTTTCATGTAATCTATTTTATGTCATTCCATTTATGCTCCATGTTATTATGTGAGAGGATGTTCTTTTATATTCCTCTTACTTACATTTTCATATTTATAAGATGAGAGATCCCCTCTTAATCTCATCATTTAGTTTTATGAAAGTTTAAGTGACGCCGTTAGGCTGCCGAATTTTTAAGTGATTCTTTCACCCTTCTCATTTTTCAAGTTTGATTTTCATGTCAAATCTTTCAGGTTCCTTTTTATTATGTTGGGGTATGATCTCTATATCTATCATACTGTTCTCTTATGATCATATGATTAGAGACCCTATTTTATCTTGTCAAATCATTTTTTATTGAAGTTATGTGACGTCGTTAGGCTGCAGAATTTTCATAAGAGAAATCTTATTTTTGTCTCACTTCCATGTTTTTCATTTCATATGGTATATCTTTAAAATTTCATTACCATGTTCTTAAATCCCTTATATTCTTTCCCCCTACTGTTTTATGGATCATTTATGAGTGGGTGACCCATGTCCCCTCTCTTTTCAATTTTTCTAAAACCTTGTAAGATAGCTGTTATGCTGCAGAATTTTCATCTCAAAATGCCTCTCTCTTTTCTCAAAATTATTTAATGTTATAAAGTGAATAATAAAATCTCTTATTTCTACAAGGGTATTCACATATATATCAAAATGTTATATTTTAAATTCTGGGATTTACATACATGAGACCCGCTTTCCCTTTCTGTGGGTTTAAAGTGACGTAAAGATCATGTCTTTAAAGCAGTTTTTAAAACGTTATGATTATGAAATGAAACCCATTTATTTTATGCTATATGGGTTATTTATGAAATGTTTGATGATGATATATGTGGCTCACATGATAATAAAGGAAAATTTCCGGGTGCGCCCTGATAGCGCTCCAATGCATTGGGTATTGATGTAACCACTAGAGATTACAATTTTCACTATACCTTGGTGAATAACCTTGGTAATTTTCAAATGACACCTTGGGGATGGAACTTGGTGATATGTTCATGATTGTCTATGTTAAATGACGTAGCCACATCTTCAAGTTATGAAAAATGTTATTTTCATTATGAAATGCCTCATGATTTCTTTCTCATTCCTTAAAGTTCTTTTCTTGTCCTTATTGAAGTATATCAAGTTCACATGTAAAATGTTCCTCTTGTTTCCCTTACTGGGCCTTATGCTCACCCTTTATTTTGATGTATGTCCCCAGGTTATGAGATTAAGTAATAAACCTAGGATGAACATAAGGAGAAGCCTTTCAAGTGTTTAAGAAGAATGTTTTATGTTGTTTTCATGTATTATGTTCCTGGTTTCCAAGACACTAAACCTTAATGATCCTCAGTGTTGTGTAATGTAATGGATGTTTATGTTATAAAAAGGAGGGATTCTATAGTTGGTATCAAAGGATGGTTTAGTTCTATGTGGAAATTATCATATTAAAACTTTAGGAAGAAACCTATAGAAAAGTTTAAATATAGGAAAACTTTCTGTTATTTTGGTAAGTATTGAGTAAGTGGTTTATCAAACAAATACATCCATGTCTGGATACGAGCAGGTATAGGCGGCTTTGGAACAGATGTACATAGGGGTAAAACCTGAAAACACCACTTTGAGCTAGACTCGAACAGGAACTGGTACACGATAACGGGCCTTGCTTCACTCTTGTTGACGACACTCCCTGGGGGATATGTTTGGTTAATCACAAGATTTTTATGAATCATTATGAAGGAATTATAGAGAAGTGTAATTTTATAAGCATGAAGTCTTAGTTAAAAGATTCATAAATGTAATAAGTTTCTCACTAAGGTTTTATTCTTTTAGAAAATGGCGGGCAATAGGAGGAACCATGTCGATGGTGACCGCAATGCACCATGTGCTGATGGCCCTCCGATGGAAGCCGAAATGGAAACATTCATGCGAATGATGAACCAACTGACTCAAGTTTTGAGTAATAACTTGAATCAAGTTGAGAGGCTGATCTCACCATGAAGGGAACAACTTTCTGTTGAGTCCTTTATGCGTCAACGACCACCAACATTCAGTGGATATACTGATCCTTTGGTTGCGGAACAATGGATAAGCTCCATTGAAAAGATCTTTTCTGTACTTCATTGTTCGGAACAAGAAAAAGTCACCCTTCCTGTTTACCGCCTAGAGGGAGAAGCTGATCAGTGGTGGTCACTGATCAAAAACATGAAGCCACAAGGAGAGATGGAAGCTATGGAGTGGGAAGAGTTCCGGGGAATATTCTTTAATAAGTATTTCCCTCGTTCGATGAGAACGAGAATGGAGAAAGAATTTCTCGAGCTGAAGTAGAAGGAGAATGAATCAGTTGGAACCTACGAGATGAACTTCACAAGGCTTTCCCGTTATACCTCAAGCTTATTCATGGACCCTAATGGGAAGGTTGATAGATACTTTGGTGGACTACGACCTCATCTACGGAAGAATCTAGCCAGCAGGGACTACGATAGCTATGAAGAAATAGTTCGCAGTGCTATGAATGTTGAACTATAGTTTGGGGAGACACAGTGGTCTCACACATATAATGAGAAGAAGAGAACTCTAGAACCAATCCTGGGAAGAAGTTTTGATCAGGAAAGAGGTGTAAAGCATATGCAACATTCCACATGCAATAAATGTTGGAAGAAGCATTCAGGGAACTTCTTGATCGGAAGTGGTAAGTGCTATAGGTGTGGAAAACAAGGCCATATTTCTCGGAATTGTCGTAGTGATGTGAAGCCTCAACCTCCCAACACTAACGATAGAGGAATGATGGTTCTGGACCTACCCAAAGTCACATGCTTCAACTGTGGACAGCTTGGGCACTTTGCTAATCAATGTCCAAATCTGAGGGCGGTGGAGGGGACTCACCATCAACCTCAGCAGAGGACAAGGGAGCGAGGTCGTGCTTTCGCTATCACAACAACTGAAGTTGAAGTTCCGAACAATGTGGTAGCAGGTACTCTTGTCATCCTCTCAAAACTAGCAAGTACTTTATTTGATTCTGGTTCTACGCATTCCTTTATTTCATTCAAGTTTGCAAAGAATATAGAATCAATCCCTGAACTGCTAGAGGTAGAGTTGTCAGTCAAGACTCCAAGTGGGATTATCCTTGCATCAACTGTATTTAGAGTCTCTAGTGTTTACTTTGGTTAGCACAATCTTATCGCAAATCTAGTAGTCATTCCCATGATGGAATATACTAGGGATGGACTGGCTCTCAAAGTATAATGCTAAGATCAAATGCAGAACTAAGGAAATCTAAATAGTCTTGAAAGAACGACGTACAGTTGTCTTCCAAGGAGAGATATCCTGAACTGATCCCTATCTAAAAGCACCTCCTATAGTTTTCTTTAGGGAGTTAATCGGTGATGATGAAGAAGGAAAAGGGGGAATACAAATATAAGATGTTCCGATTGTTCAGGAATACATGGATGTATTTCCAGAGGAGTTACCTGGACCTATCCCAGAAAGAGAGGTAGAGTTCTCCATTAAACTCGTACTTGGGTCTCAACCAATATCAAAGACTCCGTATAGAATGGAAAATGTGGAGCTAGAAGAGTTAAAGAAACAACTCCAAGACTTGTTGGAGAAGGGGTTTATCCGACCAAGTGTGTCGCCTTGGGGAGCACGAGTTCTCTTTGTGAAGAAGAAGGATGGATCAATGCAGCTATGCATTGATTATAGAGAACTGAATGGGATCACAGTG
Source organism: Viscum album (assembly GCA_963277665.1). Lineage (NCBI taxonomy): Eukaryota > Viridiplantae > Streptophyta > Magnoliopsida > Santalales > Viscaceae > Viscum > Viscum album. The sequence continues at coordinate 1,527,177,030 of OY728131.1, read as the reverse complement.
AAGAACAGATATCCTATTCCAAGATTTGATGATTTATTTGACCAACTTCGCGGGGCTCAATTATTCTCTAAGATTGACCTTCGATCTGGTTATCATCAACTGAGGGTGAAGAAGGAAGATATTTCAAAGACTGCCTTCCGATCAAGATATGGGCATTATGAGTTTACTGTTATGCCCTTCGGCTTGACTAATGCTCCTGCTATTTTCATTGATTTGATGAATAGAGTCTTTAAGGACTACCTTGATAACTTTGTGGTAGTTTTTATTAATGATATTTTGATATATTTAAAAAGTCGTGAGGAGCATGAAGATCATCTGAGGGTTATTTTGAAAACTCTGCGGAAGGAGAGGCTCTTTGGAAAGTTCAGCAAGTGTGAGTTTTGGTTACAACAAGTGGCTTTCTTGGGGCACATCGTAACCAATTAAGGAATCTCGGTTGACCCTACAAAGACAATGGTTGTGGAGGAGTGGACTCAACCCACAACAGTAACTGAGATTCGTAGTTTCCTTGGTTTAGCGGGATATTATAGGAGGTTTGTGAAAAAATTTCACGGCTTTCTAATCCACTAACCAAGTTGACTCGAAAAGGGGTTAAGTTCATCTGGACAAAGGAATGCGAGGAAAGTTTCCAAGAGCTAAAGAAGAGATTGGTTACTGCACCTATGTTAACACTACCCTCTATCGGAGAAGGATTCGTTATTTTTAGTGATGCATCTCTGGAAGGGATTGGGTGCGTCCTCATGTAAAATGACAAGGTTTTTGCTTATGCATCTCGACAGTTGAAGATTCATGAGCAGAATTATCCTATGCATGATCTAGAGTTAGCGGCAGTTATTTTTTCTCTAATGATATGGAGGCACTATCTTTATGGGGAGAAATGTGATATATACACTGACCACCAAAGTTTAAAGTATATTTTCACGCAGAAGGAATTGAACATGAGACAAAGGAGATGGTTGGAGCTTACTAAATACTATTATTGTTCAATTCATTATCACCCTGGAAGAGAAAACAAAGTCGCGGATGCATTAAGCAGGAAGGATCCTGTTGTTATGGCAACAATGAGGATCCTAGGAGATCCCTTGATTAAAGATCTAGTAAAACTGGACATGGGAATTATAAGGAAAGGGACATCATCAACCCTATCCCAAATGATTTCTCAACCTTCATTACTAGAGAAGATCAAGAAGGCTCAAAAAGAATATCCTTTGCTGCTGGAGAAGTTGGAGGCTATAAAAGATGAGAAGTTCCCTGATTTCAATATTGATCAAGAAGGTGTATTGAAATTTCGTATAAGGATATGTGTTCCATCTATTCCGGAGATAAAGAAAGAATTGATGGATGAAGCTCATAGCTCTACCTTCTATATACATCCGGGAAGTAATAAAATTTACAGAAACCTCCGTGATCATTATTGGTGGGATAACATGAAGAGGGAGATTTCTGATTACACTACAAGGTGCCTGGTGTGTCAGCAAGTAAAGGTAGAACGACAACTTCCTAAGGGGGTATTACAACTGCTACCCATACCAGTATGGAAGTGGGATAATATCACTATGGAATTTGTAACTGGTCTCCCGAAAACATCCAATGGAAAAAATGTGATATGGGTTATTGTGGACCGTCTCACCAAGACCGCCCATTTTATCTCTATTCGGGAAGATTTCTCTCTAGATCAACTTTCCATGATATACGTGAAGGAAGTGGTAAGGCTGCATGGGGTACCACTATCCATCGTGTTTGATCATGATCCAAGATTCACATCAAAATTCTGGAGAAGTCTTCAACTTTCTCTGAGTACTGAATTGAATTTTCGTACGGCCTATCATCCTCAAACTGGTGGCCAATCTGAAATGACTATTCAAACACTTGAAGACATGCTAAGATTATGCTCAATGGAATTTAAAGGTGGATGGGATCAACACCTCCCATTAGTTGAATTCTCCTATAACAACAGCTTCCATTCGAGTATTCAGATGACACCCTATGAAGCTCTGTATGGAAAGCGATGTAGGACTCCTACTTGTTGGGATGAAACTGGTGAGAGAAAGCTTCTTGGGCCTGATCTTGTGCAAGAGATGACAGAACAGGTTCATGCCATCCAACAACACATAAAGGCTGCTCAGAGTCGGCAGAAGAGCTATGCTGACAATCGTCGAAGGGACTTGTAGTTTGGTTTTGGCGACAAAGTCTTCCTTCGAATTTCTCTATAGAAGAGAGTTATGCAGTTTGGGGAGAAAGGGAAGCTCATCCCTATGTACATTGGCCCCTATGAAATCCTTGATTGCATAGGGGCAGTGGCCTATCGTCTAGCACTTCCACCAAACCTAGATCAAGTTCACGATGTCTTCCATGTATCTCTCTTGAGGAAGTACATACCCGAACATTCGCATGTACTGAACCCAGAGGTGGTACAACTGGAACATGACCTCTCTTATGAGGAGCAACCAGTAGAGATCTTAGACCATAGATACAAGGTTCTACAAAACAAGACTACCCACCTTGTGAAAGTGTTGTGGAGGAATCATAAATATGAAGAAGAGACTTGGGAGCCTGAGGAAACAATGAAGCAAAAGTACCCTCACCTTTTCGACTAGGCCTCAAGTATAAATTTCGGGGACGAAATTTCTTAAAGGGGGAAGAATGTAACGACCCAATCTTTTTGCATAGTATATTAACTTACTCTTAATGATTTAATAAGATGTTAATGGTTAATTCAGAAAGAGGAGTCGATGGCTTCATCCAGTCGAATCTAACCTTATGAAGCCCACTAATCAGAGCTTGGGAAGGAGGTGGCATATTTGGGCTTCGCTTTGGACCAAGCCAAAGACGAACTCCAGCGTGTCAAGCTTGAACGGAAACGCCTGCTGGAGAAGTTCAAGTTAGTAGAGATTACTACTAGGGCAATGTTATCTGATCCTCCCTCGGATTCTCTAACCATAGAACACCTTACACTTAGGTCATATGCCAGTGTTATAAGGGGCTATGTGACGAGACCCTAGCTTCTTTGTGTAATCCTTTTGGATGAATGAATTAAGATTTCTTCCTTTAGTGATGTTTGTGAAACTTCAAATGTCCGGATAATTTTAAGACGTATTTTATTGATGAATTTTGAAAAAAGAATATTTTAAAATATATATCTAAACTCTAAATAATTAATTATGTGTAATGATTTTCAAAAAATGGTCTTCTACAAAAGTGTTCAGTAAGGAATTTGGAGTCTAATAAGATCAACTTAATTTTTGATGAATAGTAAATTATGAATAGTGATTTTACACTTAGGATTAGTAATGTGACCAAATGGATTAGTAATTTTACTCAAAGAAAGTTTTAATATAATTTAGACACCTAGATTAAGTAATGTGATTCAATAAAATGGGTAAATAAAGGTTTCATAAATTATTAGTCAAGTATTTGTTTTTTCGGGTGAATAGTGTTTATTAATTAAAATTTTAATTAAAAATGATTATAAAATTATTTTTATAAAAAGGACTTTATTTTTGAACTCAGAGCATCGATATTATGTTATGGTGATTTTTGGGGATTTTTCTGAAAAAAACAAATTTTCGATGAATAGTGTTTTTATTAAAAAATTAAATTTAAATTATTTAGAAAAATATTTTTATAAAATGGAGTTCATAAATTTATTTAGGGCATTAATATATGGTTAAGGTGAAATTTTGGGATTTTTCTGAGTAAGATGAATTTTTCAGTGAATAGTAAAAATGCAGTTTTAGGGTTTCGGTATGATTAATGACATCATAACTGTGTCATGATGATGTCATGAGATATTTTAAGGGTTGTCTATCCAAGGGTGATGAATTATTGTTTTGGGGGCCCCATGTGGCCTAACTCCATGGTAAATTCCAAGGTAGAGCACATGGTTTTGAGAAAAGCACTTGTGAGGTGTCCCTTGGCCATTAATGCCTTGTCCCCTCACTTTCCCTATAAATACCCACCCTTTCCTCCTTTAGTTTTCACTCCCAACTCTCCCCCAACGAAGTTCTGGTCTCCTTACCTCCCAAGGAGTCCTCCCAAGGTGCCCCCAAGCCCTCAAGGTCCCAACCTTTGAGTTTTAAGAGTTACGTTTTAAGGTATGGGATCCGACCTCTCTCTTTCTTTTCATGTAATCTCTTTTATGTCATTCCATTTATGCTCCATGTTCTTATATGAGATGATGTTCTTTTATATTCCTCTTACTTACTTTTTAATGTTAATATTATTAGAGATCCCCTCTTACTCTCATCATTTCGTTTTATGAAAGTTTATGTGACGCCGTTAAGCTGCCGAATTTTTATGTGATTCTTTCACCCTTCTCATTTTTCAAGTTTGATTTTCATGTCAAATATTTCAAGTTCCTTTTTATTATGTTGGGGTATAATCTCTATATCTATCATACTAATCTCTTATGATAATATGATGAGACACCCTATTTGATCTTGACAAATCATTTTTTTATTGAAGTTAAGTGACGCCGTTAGGCTGCAGAATTTTCATAAGAGAAATCTTATTATTGTCTCACTTCCATGTTTTTCATTTCATATGGTATATCTTTAAAATTTCATTACCAAGTTATTAAATCCCTTATGTTCTGTCTCCCTACTGTTTTATGGATCATTTATGAGTTGGTGACCCATTTCCCCACTCTTTTCAATGTTTTCTAAAACCATGTAACATAGCCGTTATGGTGCAGAATTTTCGTCTCAAAATGACTCTCTCTTTTCTCAAAATTATTTTATGTTATAAATTGAATACTCAAAGCTCTTATTTCTACAAGTGTATTCACATATATATCAAAATGTTCTATTTTAAATTCTGGGATTTACATACATGAGACCCGCTTTCCCTTTCCGTGGGTTTGAAGTGACGTAAAGATCATGTCTTTAAAGCAGTTTTTAAAACGTTATGATTATGAAATAAAACCCATTTATTTTGTGATATATGGGTTATTTATGAAATATTTGATGATGATATATGTGTCTCACATGATAATAAAGGAAAATTTAAGGGTTCTCCCCGATAGTGCTCCAATGCATTGAGTAATTATGTAACCACTAGAGATTACAATTTTCATGATACCTTGGTGAATAACCTTGGTAATTTTCAAATGACACCTTGGGGATGGACCTTGGTGATATGTTCATGATTGTCTATGTTAAATGATGTAGCCACATCTTCAAGTTATGAAAAATTTTATTTTTATTATTAAATGCCTCATGATTTTTTTCTCATGCCTTAATGTTCTTTTCTTGTCCTTATTGAAGTATATCAACTTCACATGTAAAATGTTCCTCTTGTTTCCCATACTGGGCCTTCTCCTCACCCTTTCTTTTGATGTATGTCCCCAGGTTATGAGATGCAGTAATGAACCTAGGATGAACTTAAGGAGAAACCTTTCAAGTGTTTAAGAAGAATGTTTTATGTTCTTTTCATGTATTATGTTCCTAGTTTCCAAGACACTAAACCTTAAATATCCTCAGTGTTGTGTAATGTAATGGAAGTTTATGTTATAAAAAGGCGTGATTCTATATTGAGATATCCTAGATAGATCGTATATCCATTATCTTGAAAAATAGTCACAATTTGAACAAGATTTAATAATAATAATAATATTATTATTATACATATTATTTTTATTATAATATATATATATATATATATATAATGGTGGAATGGGATAATTCATGCATCCCCATTACACAAGGTAACCCTCTTCCCATGTGGACCTTGTGACCCCCTCTTTTCCAGATATAAGTTTAATGTAATTTTTTATTCTTTTATTCTTTTAGTAACTTGGTAAGAGTAACCCCAACCCCTCTCTCCCTATTATTATTCCATTCATAGTACAATCCATAGACATTGGTTTAATGATGTAGCTAGCATCTACTGATCACTACTCTTAGACCTATCGTTATCTTGTACTTCCCTTTCTTATGATCACCAACTCTATCCCCAACAGATCACCACTTCCCTCTTCCTCTCACCAAACCATTTTATTAATGTTCTCTCATTCCAAACCCCCTTTATTTGGTACACTCTATTACCATGCTATCTATGTGCACATATCTCGTAGTCTCCGCTTACTCAAGACTACCTTCCCTATCATCCTCCAACATAGTGGTTAGCATCCATCATCAATATATAACCAGAATACATAAGATGTGATATGAATATATATGAGATCAATACAATAAAACTTGTGGATAATCATGTATTATAACTCTTTTTTTCATCTTCCATGTTAGGATTAAGTGAGAGAGAAATGATATGAGAGAAACGAGGGGTATATGAAATTAATTCGACCACCCCACATAATTTATTTCCTATTATTCATTATCCCAAAAATTAAAATTCACTAAAACCAAAATCAATGTTAGGAATAATCAACCTTTGTCAAAAATTTAACATCTATTCATTGACCATCTATTTTATAATTAATAGTGTATAATGTTTTTGTATGAAACCTATAATAAAAACTAATAATTATTTTTAGGCACAGGCGTACTAATCTAAAATTTAAGAATAAAAATACTCCTTATAATAACAAGAATATCAGAGTAAGGATATTAAATAAAAATACATACCTTATATCCCAATGGTCATCACTTAAATTTATATCATAGCCAAGGATTCATTAATTTATGTCTCTATAGATCGGGTTTCATCCCTCAATTACAATGTCATCGCCACCATGACCATGCCCGTATCCCTCCGCCTAGGGTTTTCCAATAATGAGAGTGGAAAATAAAAAAATACATTTAATATATTATTTAATTAAATTAATGTATTAAACTAGTAAATCCATCTATGATGTAAAAATTACAAGATCCCAAGTGAGAATCAAACTAACACTTTTTGGAGCATGAACCTTGATTTATAGAATCAACCACAGTCTTAGTTTACTTGTCAAATACCCCTTTTAGGATAAATAATAATTTAATAATAATCTCATGAGAACTAAATAAAAATATAAATGTTATACCTAAATTCATTTTCATGAGGCTATGCTCCACTTTCAACATCACATTGGCACGTTCTGGGGGTAAGAATTATATCCTAGATTCAACAGAACTGCTGAATAATATTTTCAAGGTCTTCTGCTTGGGTAAATTTATCATTTTAACCATAAGAAGGCCCAAAAACTCTATAAAACATTAATAAATCTAATTATTGGATTTAAAAAACATATTTATCACTATAACTCATAGTTTATTAGTGGAACCTTCCTTGTATGTTGGGGAATTAATATAAGGAAGAGGAATCTATAGATTGGAGCGTGAGATAATTTTTTACCTAAAGTTAAAAAAAACATCATAGTATGCCTCATTACTGGGTAATTTTTTCTATCAATAAATTATTTTCACTATGTGTTTGTGTGAAATTAAGGCGTCACAGTAAGCAATTAAGGTTGTGTAATCACATCTTGGTTTTCATCATTATGTCAAGGTTGGTTAAATTTCATTATAATCATTAGTGGCCAAGAATTTTAAGGTCGTTGTTATTCATTGAGGTGGGATATATAGGCCATAGTTTTATATGTTAATTTTTAGATGAGTTTTGAAATATTCTATATTATTTTTCATTATGTTGGGATGGATTTTGGATGGGTTCATATTTATTTTGTATGGAAGTTTTATAACTTAAAATATAAGGGTTAGTTTTAGTGTTAAATTTAGAGTCCTAGTATAATATAGAATAATGATATTCATTATTCCATTATAGACATTATTTTAATTGAGTTTAGATGGTTTTTTCCGTGATATATAGGGCTGTAGAAATTGATATTTTGTGATATTTTCACGTTTTTTATTGATTGACCCCAATTTCACCATAATGAGTATCATTACACCATTTTTTTTAAATTCCATTTTTATTTATATAAACTATGGTTTTTATAATTAAAATTAGTTTCTTATAATATTGAATGACTCTTGGTGATTTTGGGACTTTCATATATTCCTTATAGTTGTTTCATTACCTACCTCTGAATTTATCCCTTTTGTGAAGTCAAATCCATGTCAATCAAAGTAATCATACATGGTTCTTTATTCTACTTTGGATATTTAATTTATTTAGGGGATATATAATTGTTATTTAAGGATAACATATAAGGAATAATTTTTTATTTATCCATTTTATTTTATTTATATGGATGGAGATATTTTATTAGTGAACTTGATCATTAATGAAAAATTGAGTTTGGCTATTATAACTTCCCTATTTTCAATGTCTTTGGTGAATTTTTATAATTTTCACAATGTGATGATGACTAATTATTGTAAATAACATGAAATAATATGATATTTATAGTAAATTTACTGTATATAAGTTTAGTACTGGGAATTTAATTGAAAATAAATGATGAACTAAAGAAAATACAATAATTTTGGTAATTAAACTAGGAAGATTGGAATAGATTAATAAAATATATATATAATAGAAATTTTGGACTGATAATTGGTGATGTTAATTATAGTTTATTGTTTTTTTTCATGCTATTGGGTGATGTTATGTGGATGTGTTTTATTATTTTTATTGAATGTTATTTTATACATGAAAATTGTTGTAGATATGATAGAATTGAAGGTATGAAGGTAGTCAGGTTTTTAAGAGACAAAGGTAAGATAGTTGTTTTATTTTTCTCAATGATGAGTAGGTGAGGTGGTTAGACTAAGGTTATTTGGATGACTATGTAAAGTATGGAATGTGTAATCTTGGTTTATATGATGTTTTGGGGTTAATATGTTGTGAAAATTGTTTTTATGTGAACTAATGCTATTTTCAGTTTTGTTTTATTGATTCAACATGCTCCTTGGTTTATATGATTCTCATCTTATGTTTTTATATTTTTCTTAAAATTTTTGGTAGGTTGAAGATATTTTTGGTGGTATGATGTGTCATTTTATTGTTTTTAAATGATATGAGGGATATGGTATTCCCATCATAGTTCAATTACTATTATTATAGTTTCATTATTTCATTGTTCGTATTGTTTTTATTATCCTATGGTCCTTAATATGGTGGAAATTAGTTATTGTGGTTGTAGTTACTATTAATATAGATGTGTTTAACATGAGGTGTTGATTTTTATTTTAGAATATGAATTTTTTTGTGTGATGTGGATTAAAAGATAGATGACATTTAGTAGAGGTTTTCTTGCATTATTGTCGGCTTATGAGAAGTCTTAGCTCGGTCAGGTTATACCAATACAAAATATATTTTTATATAAGATATAATTTATCATAGTAAATTATATGAACCTTTATTTTATAATATATTTATGATATTTTTATATAAAAACTACCTTTAGAAAAACGTTTTTTTAATTTTTCATAATATATTGAGAAAAAGGAATATGGTATTTTTGGAATATATTTTACATATGAATTTTATATCTTTAGATAAGTTAATCATATATAATATATGAACAATTTACATCACATTTTATATAATTTTATACCATGAATATGAGATAACAATTTTATATTGAAAATTTCAGCATAATAAAAAGAAATTATTTATAAAACATAATATATATTTAAAAAAAGATATTCATTTTACATATAATATAATATATTAAAAAATAATATTAATCTTTTTTATAAAATGAATATGTAGATAAATTTTTTATATATTTATAAAACAAAGTTATTTTATGGCATAATATAGTTTATTTTTATCAAAACATACTACATTTAAAAAAACCTGATATATGTGTCACATGTATTAATTTCAAAAAATTATAACTACTCATTATGAAATATTATTTTATAGCATAAAAAACATATATATATATATAATCTAATTTATTTATTTAATGGTTATAATAGGAAAAGTGTTATCCCATTAAACCTAATTTATTATTATAATATAAGATGAATATAACATTAATTTGGATAGAACATAATATAACATTATATAATTTATTTTTTTGTAAAGAATAAGAAATCAATGATTTTTTATTGAAAATTATCATAAAACACCATATAATATAATTTTATTTACATTATACAATAGAAAAATTAAAAATTATTATATATGGAAATATTTGGTTAATTATTTTTATTAAGTGATGTTTTTATAGTTTAATGTTTATGAATGGTATTCCAAAATAGTTGCACATAGAAAATTATGAGAACATTTATCTAAACATAGTACAGTTAATGATCCAATTTTGATCAATATATTATGTGTTTCATCACTTGTATTATATTTTTATATATATTTTTATAAAAGAAGTAATGTTCTTAAAGAAAACATGCAAAAATTTGATCATCTTTTTCATAATTGATTAATTTAATTTGTTTAAATATTTCGTAATTATTTAATTTAAAACTTATTAAATGTGAAACATTTATTTTATATGTTTTTTGTACTTATGATGTCTAAATCTACTGACCTTATCCAAAAAAATTGTTGAATTTAGATGTAGTTTTTAAATATTATTTTATTTTGTTAGTATTTTTATAGATATTTTTCAAAAAGGACATCATTTTTTTAATAGTTGTTATTGAGGAATAAAATTTTTATGAAAATGATGAACCCCAAAATGATCCACTCAAGAACATGAATGTAAAATCCGTAAAATATAGGATTAAATTGAAACATTCACATGATACATAAACAAATAATGAGATGGAAAAACCAAAAAAATATGGTTGGTAATGAAGAGGAGGTTATAGTTTTAAATTTCATCTATTTAATATAAATTAAAAAACAAGAATAAGTGGTTGGTTTACAATTTAATTAAAAATGATGGCTCCCTTCTCACCTTGTTCCATCACTTTACCACTAGGGTTCTACTACATTCTTATTTAGGTCACAGTTTTCTCCCCGACCTTTGCAATTTAAAAGGTAGACTTTATGATAGGTTTTTCTGGAAAATATTTAGTAAGAGGCATGAAAACCTCTACATACATGTTTTTCGCTTCATTTTTTAGTATAATTGATGTAAAAACCCTATCACAATATATTATAATGTCTTTATTACAATAACCAACATTAATACCATAATTTGTGGGGTTTTCACAACATTAAATGAAATAACCAATGTGAAAACATTGAAACAGGTTTTAGAAATGTTATTATAATAACTGGTGTAAAAAAATACATTATCACATTAGTTATTATAATATTTACTATTATAATCTTTAAAAAAAATTAAATACTGTCACTTATCGACTCCTAAAATTCATTCTATCTATCCTGAATCCATGAAACCATAATTTTGTAACTCACATAATGCCTCCCTCCACTTTACCCATCCTGATTCTATATTTTAATGTTTTACATCCCTTGAATTGGTGAATTTTCACAAATATCACTCTATATTAACATTCTATAATTATATTTCGAGATCTAGGAGTTATTATGTGTATTTACATTTATTTCCAAAATCCTTGTCCACGATTTTTTTCAACACTTCTCCAACTTATTTTCATTACATATTATGTTTTTTACTAATATTTTTTCTCTACAAGATACTAATAAACTATCTACGACTAAATTTTATAATTAATTTCATATTTTATTTTTTAGATTATTTATTATGTGATTATTTCTTAAATCTCAATAATTTTTCTATTGTTGAATATGATCCTGCTTAATTTAATGAAATATAATGGTTTTTATTTCTTTTTTTTACTCTGTTTACAAGATATATAATGTAAGAATATATATATTTTTAGATAAATTTTCATTTTCTGTATTAAGAATATTCTTTAAATTTTTTTCATTTATATATAGTATTCATTTAATTATTAATGTTATAAATTTTACATTCATTAATTATATTATTATAATTTCATTATTTTATTGATTTTTATATTTTATAACAATATGTTTTGAATAAATTATTAGGAAGAAAAAGTTTTGATTAGATGTTTATTAATAAACAGTGAGTTCATTTATTATACTGTATTTATTTATTTATTAAATAAATTTTCATTTGTAGAAATATCTTTAATTTATTTTTTATTAGTAAGTAGTTTTTTTATTATATGTTTTATATATGTGCATCTAAAATTTTAATAGATATGTTTTAAATTTATCCATGTTTATATATATAGACATATGATTCACTATTTATATATATTAATATATTAATTCATTGTATTGTAATCTTATAAACTTAATGGATCATAATTGGATAAATAGATTATTAACTAGTGATGAATATTATAAAGGGATTTAAATTTTTGTTCAATATTTTATTTATAATCATGGTAAAATATAACTATTTTTCTATCCATGTGTGATGTGTTTGACTATGAGAAAATTAATTTAAACATAAGTCAAAAAACATCAAATTTGATATGGTTTTCATCATAGCTGTACAATTTGGATCTAGAAAGGTGAGGTAATAAAGAAATAAATATCTAATGGTTATAATGATGTTTGGAATGAGATAGATAATCATCTTTGAAGAATAAATTCATGATGTTGGTGTCAAAACCATTGAAAATTTTAAATGTGATTGAATATTGTAAGGAGATAATGAGAAATAATTATTCACAAGTGGCAATAAATTTATAGTTTGGTCAATGAATCTGAGATTGGTTAACTTGAAAGCATAAAATGGTTAGTGAAATAAATGTTTCAGTGAACTAATTGAACTTTTGAAGTAGTTACCTCTAGAATGTAATGTGATTTCAGATTCCAATCATGAGAGAAAAAAATATTTTTTTCCAATGTGATTGGGATAGATAAAAATACATAAATTCCAAAAAAATATAATGATTTTTATGGGAAGTAATATGAGATTTTATCAAAAGGTTATAAATATGGTACATCACAATATAATTTTGATTATAAATCTAACATTGTTCCATTCTCTAGAAAAGGAACTGAACCTCCTACTAAAGAAATCTAGTATATTCTAATAATTCTGTATTTTAAGAATATTTTTGATAAATAAAATGATTCAATAAGGATTAAATGGTGTAAATGTGACAAAATATTTGATATAAACCTTTACACCATACTAATTCACCATAAAGGAATAGATTTGATTAAGAATATCATGATTTTAGAAATGATGTTAGAAATATCATATTGAGACTATGCACAGATGAAATTAATATATATTAGAGCCTAAATAGCTATCATTGTTTATGGATTATTATGTTGGTAATGTACAACCTATCCCCATATATATATGAATAAAGAAACAAATATGTTATTATGGTCTTGATTACCTTTGTACCAAAAAATCCTACAAATGATATTGATTTAGACTTATCACCATCAATTAATTATTTTAAATATTTATGGGAAAATGGTCTTATAGTTCTTTATGTATACAAGAAAAAGTATTTTGTTATATGGGTTATATTAATTTTCACCATAAATGGATTGTATGGATATATAAACTTATCTAGATACATTGTTAAGGGTCATAAATCTTGTCTAATTATTGAAGAATTGACTTAATACTATCAATTATAGAATAGGATAAATACAGTGTATATAGAATATTGAGGATTTTTTGGAATGGTTCATCCTTATCAAAGTTAAGAAAAATGGATTTAATTGTTTACAGGTGTTTTATTTTCTCACATGACCTTTATTCACTAAATAATATTAATAAAATGTTAAAAACATTGATGTAACATTTGTAATGATAGGAATTTTAGGTCATTAAAAAAACAAATTCAACACACATTCAATAAACCAAAAAAATTATATTATATATTAAAATGGAAAATTAATAATATAAATTTAACACAAATAAATTCAACACACATTCAATCTACCTTATTATATATATTTTGGAGGGAAAACAAAAAACTATTTTTATACATTCTAAGAAAAATATATATGTTGTTTTTTAATTATAACTCTTCTAAAAATAAATTGGAGAGACAAATTATTTATTGAATAAAATATTAGAATTCATATCAATGGGAATAAATTTATATTTATCCCCCACTATGAATGGAAATTGATCATATTTACCTGTAGCTAGTCACGTTTTGAGAAAGGGTGAGAAAATAAAAAAAAATCAATCTCTTTAGAGAATTAAAATACCCATTGGGTATTCATAAAATTTTAAAAAAAAATCGTGTCAGTAAAGGATTAGATTATAATAGTTATGAATTCACCTTATTTTCATGTATTTATGAAACAAATACTAATACTTCCACTATGTTCCATATTGTCATTTCCTATCAGAAATATTATCATTTGGTTGTATGGAATGTTCAATTTAATTTATAGAAAATACATATGTCTAAATTTATAATATGTGTTGTAGAATGAAACTATACTTATTCATTTTCAACTGTAAATTTATTTTCCATAAAAATTATATGATATAATATTACATATATTTATTCATTTGGTGCAATAAATAAAAATATGGGGGACCATTTAAATATGTTTTATGTGTCCTTTTGATTGATACATGAAAATTATTATGGGGTATATTATAATATTACATCAAATAGAGGCCTATATTTTTCAATAATATAAATCATAATAGGTGATTTATTTTCATATTTAATATTTGTATGAAGTGGAGCATGTTGGTCACTGTGTATCTTAGCATGTGAGATTTAATAATGAATGTAAATGCATTTACATCTTAAAGGTAAAGATAATTCCTCATGATGATGTGATAAATGAATGTTTAAAAATTAAACAACACAAGTGGGTTTTAATCATATAAATCATCATATATTTTCAAGATTAGAGGTATAATATATAAAAATAATAAAAGTTGTTAATGAATGAACATAGGAATAAAATTGTTTAATTGTTTAAAGATAAAGATAACATTGATTTTTCTATATTAGAAAATATTAAATAGTTATAAGGGGGACCATGTGCTATTCTAATCACATTGTCTATTTTTTAAATTAATTATTATACATTTTACATAAAACAATATGGTCAATAAGAGTACTTATCAATATGGTAGAGTAATAGTCCTCACCAAAGGAATTTATTTTTCATGTGAAAAGGATATAAACCCAATTTCTACATCATCTTCATATTTGGGAATTTTTTACGATAAATTGGAGATTGGTTATACTAAATTTAAAGTATTTTTATCTAAGAAGAACAAGATTGATAGTAAATATGGTGTAAAATAGGATGAGTATATATTTATACATGTTGAATTTAAAATATTTAATTGAGAAGTGGTATTTTTTATCATGGAGATGCAATAAAAATGATATTTTATGTTATTGAGCAATATATTGATAATTGGCCTACAATTTTTCAATGAACAAATTAATTAGGTGGTGTGAATACTAATGATGTTGATGACTTATTTGATATTTGTTCTTCCATTACATGATTACCTAAGGACAACAATGACTATGATGTAGATTTAATCCATTCAATACAAAATGTTCTTGGAGAATGGATATGGGAAAGAACTATATTACAATACAAATTATTTAGGTAAGTACCAATTTTTTATTTTTTTTCTGAATCTCATATATGTAAAAACTCTATCTGGGATATTAAAATTTATAGATATTGATAATTTTTATCATTTTTTATTAATATTATATTCATTAGTTTCATTTAAATTTATTTTGTTGAAAAATACTAACATCATTATTTTTTTATTAAACAAACACTTGTAAAATCATTTTCTTAACTTAGATTTTCAAATGTATAGAAGTTGATAATTTCTTCAATTTTTGAATTAGTATTATATTTATTAGTTTTAATTATATATTCATTTGGTTGAAGTAACCAGATATAATTAATTTTTTATGAAACATACACATTCAATGACACTACTTTTTAACATGGATATTTAAATATATAAGTATTGATCATTTTGAATATTTTAGGTTTTATTTTTATATTCATCGATAATAATTACACATTTTTTAAAGAAACGTGAACTAGTTATTTTTTTGTGACTCTTTATTTATGCTAATATTTTTCAGATATTTATTTTTCTATAGTTTTATTAGTCGTTATAGGGAATATTCTTATTTCTTTTACGAAAAATAAATTTTTTTACTTATAAAAATCATTTAATTATAATAAAATATAGGTAAAAAAATTATTTTACATACCTCTATTTTAATGACTGACATTAATATAGATAAATATATTCTGAGGTATGTCTGAATTTTTTCATATTAATATATCTACACTAATTAAATTATTTAATGAAATTATTTTTTGTTTGTAAAATTTATTTACATAACCACTAATGAGAATCATATTGTATAGCCTTATTCTTCTCCAAAGAAGATTATACCTAGAGTTGGTAGAAGTGTGATTATAAGTTTTACCAAACATTCACTTACTCCTAGGGGGAACCGATTGACAATAAAATGTAATAATATTAATAATTTTGTATTCTAAAATTCACTACATTTTATGAGTTATATGAAAATTCAGAGACATTATAGGATTAGTATTCAATATCCTAATTATAGGATCATCGATAAGTGGGTGAAATATATTTTTTTAAGAGTTTATAATAGTATAATTTTTCATTTTCATTATTTTTTTAATTCCTCAAATGTTATATAATAGATGAATAATATTAAAATTATTTAATTGAAAATAAAATTTGATCTCAAGATATGAATTAAATTAAAAGAAGGTGGCTGTTTTTTGGATCAATTATTTTGATGGATTTTAAAACATAATATACATAATATTATATATTTTGGAAACAATATAATGAAAAATCTGGCATAAAATATAGTTTTATAGATATAGAGACCATGTAAATTATTGTTTCCTACTAGTGGGATAAATCATTTATAGTTTTATAATTATTTATTATAAATTTTTGTTTGTGAGATTTTTTATATATTACCTGAAATACTATTAAATTATTATTAAATAATTGGACTCTAGAAGATCTCTCAAGGATATCGAGTCACAAAATTTATTCCCTATTATATTAATAATTGGAGTCTATCAATTACTAAAGGAGAAAATTAATACCAAAAAGTAGGATGAATTGAGGGAAAAAATCAAGGGTTGTTTGAAAAAGGTTCAAATATTCACATCATATCCCTCCACTTGCCATGAAAAATAGAAAAGGGATTGGTTGAAATACATGTTAGGTAATTATAAATCCATTAAGAGAAGTTGTTGACAATATTATAAGAAAATAATTGTTATTTTTCTTAAATATTAGTGTTTTATAAATTCATCATACTAATATAACATTTTAATATATTATTTTAGGATTCCTTAAGGGGAAGAGATGCAATGGAAATTTTTTTTTGATGGTAGGATGGAAATTCTAACTAATAATTTATGAAATAAAGAACATTCGGTCTATGTAAGAGGATATTATGTAGGTTTTTGTACTATAAAAGGTTTTGGTCACCGAAGTATGACATTAAGTGAGAAAAATACATATGATAAATTCATTTATTGAAGCATAAGTTGTGAGACATGATTCAGTTGATAAAAGAATGAATTAAATCATCTATGTGTGATATGTTTTTTGAAATTGTGAAATAAAAACATCCTCTACATCCTACCTGTCTAGATCATCCACTTCCTCATTCATAAACTATTTTATTCTATGAGTTTCAGGATGGGGATACTCATTCACACGTGGTAGTGTATAGAATCATACATGATATAGAGGATGACGTACATCACCATATTATGCAGTTAGATCTAGTAAGTGTAGTGGTATAGGGAATTTTTTATCCAACATCTATAGAGTATTTTCTTATCAACGAGGTATCCATAGTTGTACATAGTATAGGTAATTTTATAACTTTATCTACCTGGTCTCTATCAGTAGTTGACATATACGGTATGGGATTTTATTTAGATTTTATTCACATTTAATTTAAAAAAAATTTTTCTTACATTAACCTTATATATTATTATCTAAAATATAAGGATTCTTTTCGAAATAGATAAAAAAATTTGAACCCACACCTTTAGCTACATCTTATAATTCTCAATGTTTAACAAATTTTGTAAGAAATTATCTTGTTTCATAGAATTATTATTATTTTATGATGACTGTGTCCATATGTGAGTGAGACTATACATTATTAATATTTTAAAAATAAATCAGGGATGTTACTATCAGTTGTGAGCTTCATGTGCCCATTTTTTAATTATTTTCTATGTATATAAATTTCATTTCCATTTTTTATTTCTTTAAATAATTATAAATTTTGGGGATTTAATTTATTAATAATATAATTAGTTATCTGCACAATCTAAAAATATAAGAAGAAATCTCTTATTTTTATAGATTTTTGGATATATAATTTATTTTTGTGGTTGTGCGATACAAAAGGAATAATATTAGAGTTAAATATATAACTTAAATATTTAAAAATAGATAAAATAAGTGTTGGTTCCATCCATTCCTTGAAGGTTAATTAGAATTATATAATTATGAACTCAAATTCTATAAAATATCATTTATGCTGAGAATTTTATGTTTTAGTGGAAATTAGATATTATGTATATTATTTCCACATTAATAAATAGAATATTGGTTATGCACTTTGATGGGTGATGCTCATTATAGTTTTTGAGGCTTCATGAATTAATATTTTTTATACTATTTTATAAGCCCTTTAATCTAAAAAATTTCATGTTACAAACCATCTCGTAGTTAGTATATAAAAACATCACAGGTTGGGAGCTTAGTTTAAAAAAATATCTAATCGGTAAAGAACATGAAAAAATTATTTACAAGAATGTGGTGCTAGATAAGTTTTATAGTACAGTTATTTCTTTGTAATCTTACATATATTTTCAGATTTAATTTTAAATTTTCATTTCATATATTTATTTTCATCATCCAATAGGACATTTTAAATGTGGATATTATACCTTACTATTTACTTTTTAAATAATCATGAGTGGAATCGTGAAAGGTTTTTATATGGTTAGGTCCACTATAAATTTTATGATTTAATCAAATATGTTTCAATTTAAATTTTATAAAATTTATTATTTTTTAGGTTTTTGATGATGTTACATTTTATTTTCCTGAACACATAAACCAACTTTATGATTTATTTTTAAACAATTTAATAGGATTTTTGAATTTATTGTTGTATAGTTTAATGTAACATTTATATATATTATATTAATAGAACAATTAATAAATGATTAGAAATTTTTTATTTTCTTTTTTCCAATGGTTATATTTTTTGTACCAAGTTATTTGATTTGTTAATGCTAGTTTATATTAATAGATATGGGGTGATGTATTACTAATAATATTTTAAAAAATAATACATAAGTTTCTATATCGGTTTTTTCTTAAAACTAAAATGGAAGTCAATTTTTATGTCATTTTCTCATACTTTCTTCATCAGTTTTAGAAATAATAGATTTCGAATGTTTTTTTATACCTTAGTTTTTATTAAAATCAATGTTAATATCCACTTAAAATGTTTGTAATAATTTAAAAGGATACAAAAAGTTCCTTTAAAATTAAATGAAAAATATCTAGAGATATAGTTTATTAATAATACAATTTTTTAAATCATGTTTCAATTTCATTTTTTATAACTAATGTTTAAACATACTTTTAATAATAGATGAAATTATATATCTTTTTAACTGATATTGATGTTTAAAAATACCAATGGTAAAATTTTATTTTAAAGTATTTCTTTCTTTCTGCCTTGTTTCATTTCCCTTCTATATTTTCTTTTGTGTTTCAAGTTCCTTTTCTAGGATTGGCTCTTGCCTCATAAGTCCTAACTTCTACCAAAATTTTAAATTTATATCACATTTTAGGGTTTCACCCCTGGATTTTTTCACCCTTGTCTCATGGGTTTTTATATATATTCTTTTCACTTAGATCACTACTACATTTTTCAGTTTCCCCATGTGTTGCTTTTTCCTGTAGTCATAGTTACCTATTATGTCGTTCATTCATTTGGTGATGATATTGTGGTTTATTTACACCATGTCATAATTGAGGGATTCATTTTTCCTCCTACTTCATCTACATTTAGTGATATATTATTAATATAAAAAAATTGATTTCATAATTCCTATAAAAAATAAATTAAAAGAAAATAATTTTTGATTTCTCTTCACATTGTTTTGATATGAAATTTAGTAAAATAAAATAAATGACTATAAATTATATACATCATGTTTGGGGAATTTTTTTAAAGATGAATAAAATTTTTGTAATTTCATGCCATAAAGTTTTAGGAAAACATTTAAAATAAAAGAAAATATTTTTTTTTCAAAATGACACAAATAACTTTTTAAAAAAATCTGTGTTTGTTACTTTTTCCCCTTATTTTACAGTGAAAATAATTATTAAAAATTTTCCTTTTATTTTTTCATCATAAAAATCATATATAAATTTCACTTAAATAAATATATTAATACAATTAGTTATTTTTTAAAACAAATATTCTATTACAATTAACTGTATATATTAATTAAAATCTTTTAAATAATAATTATTCATATTTTTTAAAATAAATTATGTTTTACATTGATGTATAATTTTCATTATAGAATCATTTTTGAAAACTTTTAATTTCAATAATTAACTTAAATATTAAATTTAAAACCATAATAAATTTGAAAAAAATATATTATTTAGTTAAAACATATATAATTTTTATTATAATTGTAAATGGTGAATAAAAATATGACCTTATCAAGAAATGTTGAATTATAGATAAATAAAGTAACTAATAAGTCACTTAAGACATGTATGACTTATACCTTATGTAGAAAAATATATTATTAATATTTTATGAATTACATAAATAATATAAAAATTGATGTAGGATTAATTTTTTCCCTACATAAATGAGTTATAAAATAATTTTCTCATAAAATAAATAATAATTGTGTAATGTTATAAAAATTGGGAAACCATTATAAATAAATAAATTAAAAAACCGATTAGTTATTAATCAACATATCACTATAAACCAAAATAGATTAATTATAAATAAATAAAACTGAATTACTCAAAATAGAAAAAATATATTAGAGTTTAGATGGTGATAATTTGAAAGGTATGGTAGAGGTGGGAAATATAAGTAGTGAGGAATAATAACTCAGTTATGGTTTATAGGGAAATGGAATCTTCAATGGAGAAGTGTATACTATGATAGGTTATATAAGAGGATATGGATAAAATTATATGTTTCAATACAATCAATAAAATCCATCATCATTTTTGTTAGAATTAGTGCCCAAAAATTTAGTCATTGATAAAATTCATTTCTAACCATTTCTAGGATATAAATTTCTCTTGGTTGATATTGAAAATTCCAAACATGATAAATATATTTCAATTTCCCCTAATTGTTTTTTTATTTGAATAAATCTTGTCGAATGAAGCATTTAAGGCATCTATTGCTTGATTTTTCTTGTCATAGTATACTCCTCCTAGCTTCCCAATAGGAATACTATCATCTCTTTCCTAAATTAAATTAAATTTATTGTATTTTTACTATAATTTTCATCATAGACTCCTCTCTATCTTCCAATGGGGTTAATAACTACTCTTTAATGGAAGATCGTGGCCCCTTGTTTCAAAGGATTATTTTTTATGTAATATCTTTTAGTAGATATGCATTATGTCCTTCACAACTGGGATATGGTATTCTTTGACAAGGTGGTGGTGGGATATTGGGTAGCTAGTATCAAGGATCTCTGATATAGCTTGTTGAGGTTCATGGTGGTTATGGTTGGATTTATGGAATATTATATTAATGGTGGATCTTATAGATTGTGATTCATGTTTGAAATGAAGAATAATTTTGGTAGGGATCATGGGTGTTTCTTTAGTTCATCATGTTTGTTTTGATTTTTCATTATCCCTTGTGGTTATGTTGTGGGTTATTTGTAGTTTTTAGTCTGTGTAGAATTTATAGTTTTAAATTGATTTGTTTACTAATGGTGATCTCTATAGTGGATTTAGTGTAGTGTTATTATAGTGGTGAATTATAGTAGTGATAACACTATATGATAGTGACTATGTCATGGGTAGTAAAGAAGGAACCCTAGATTCATACAATAGTACCTTTTGGGGATCGAGGTGCATTAATGGCATCCATTGATACTTATTTGTTCTATTTATGATTGTTTATTCCTTAGTTATTGTTTCCTCTCATCAGTTTATCTCTGGTTTTGACAAGTGATAATGGTGGGAATGGTTTATTTAGTGGATATATTCTTTTTTTTTTGGGTTTTAGTTCCCATCATAAAAGTTGGGAAATCATGGTTATAATTATAATATTATTCTTAAAATTTCCTAAGGGTCCTAAAGTTCAAAAAATGAAATATTTCATTATGAATATCTCAAAGCAAAGTTGTATTTCCTTACTAGACTAGTACACACTTTAAATCTTAGTTTTACTTTCAATATATCTCTTTTTTAATTTTTATTCTCTTTATGTGTTTATTTCAGGTGTATATTTCAAAAAAAGGAAGAAGTGTAATAGTCATGTACATATCAAAGGAATGGAGACCAGTTAGATAATTTGGAGGGGATGAGTGTGGAAATCAATAGTTTCAAGTATGCGAAGAATAAATTTTGAAGGCGATTGAAGGATAATAATTGAGGGAGGAATAATTTTAAAGGGTGTATAAATGAATTTATTCAATTAATTAAATAGGATTAGAGTTATTTTTTTTAATCACAATTAAATAGAGTATTTAGTAGTTTTCTCTAACAACGAGTACAGAATTATTAGATGTTCACTAAAATATATTTATTAATGAATTAAATAAAGGTGTGTGTATCTTCCCACGTAGTTTTATTATTTGAAATTAATTATGAATGTATTAAATGGAATCCCTTATGAATGTATTAAATGGAATTCATTATGGATTTATTAAATAGATTTCATTCATTTAATTAATTCATTGAATAATCCCAACAAGAATAATTGTATGACAGTATGTTGAATACAGTTGTCTAGTTTTACTAAATGAAGCACATTGAGGAAGGATATATAAGGAATGATATCCTTCTTTTTGGGTATGACTTATTGTATTCAAGACTTCAAATTATATATTACTCCTAATACAAAGTTTATATCTAGGTGATGGAGCTAGTATAACTTATGCATTTTCAAATCCTCAATAAATTTTATGGGGACCTTTGGTTGGTGTAATCTCCATAGTGGAAAGAGGCTTTAGTCTATTTCTCTTGTCATCTTCACCAAGTAAAATCTATTTAAGGTTCAATATGGATCTTTTTTATCTAATTACACAGATTAATATTCTTCATTTATAATGAATGTTAATATAGTCTATGATAATTCATAAAAATGGTATTTCTTCTACTACCAAGATTATATTATTATCCCAAAAAACACATGAGTGGTATCAGAGAGCCAACTTCCTCATTGAATCAAATTGTTTCTCACTCTATTAAATGAATCACATGTTTTTTAAAATAAAATCTAGTTTTGACATTCTCATCGATACAATATTAGATAATGTAATGTGAAAATAACCACCTGAAATTATGTTAAATTGCTAATGTAATATGGAGTGAAAGGTGTGGCTTATATTAAGTTGTTAACGTAACATGAATCATTTCTATGAGAAAAATGAACATGAGTCATTTTTTGATTTATATGTTATTAAAAATAATCGAATCAAATTTTTTCAATATTTATATATATTGTATAATTTTATATGTTATTGTAAAAGGTTTATTGGGAAACTATTAATTTATAAATAGTTTATAAATTAGTTAGTTATAAATATTTTCTAATTTACATAAAAAATGTTGAAAAGATTTTATAAAAAAATATTCTTGATATGAAATGCTAATATTTGAAATACATTTCACCAAATTATATGGAATTCCATGTCCTATTTAAAGAAATTTTTTATTTAGAAATCATAATAAAAGTTGATAGAGTTTATAAATTTCAGAAACAAGGCTATAATATAAAGTAGTTTATATCTATAATTATGAATTATTTATAATTAATTAATTTGAATTATTCGAATTAGATGGTACCAAATTTATGATTTTATTTAGAAAAAATCAAAATTGTTTTGATTATAGATTCATTAAGGTTTTAAATTATGTTTAAATATGTGATATTTACATTTGGTAAATATTATTAAAATTAGAAATTTGATTATAAAATGTTTATAATTCATAATAATATCATATATTTAGAATGAAATTTATAACAATGAGTAATTTAAAATATTTCTTATTAAAAGTGGATATAAAATTTTTATATATAATATACTAAAATAGATATATAAATAAATTGTTTGTAAATAAAAAATGTCTATATTTTTAATATATATACATACATAGTGTCTTTTTATATAAAAGAAATATTCTTTTAAGCTAAAAATTTAATAATTTAATTATAAAAATTCAAGTTATGGGCTTTATAAAATTTTATTTACAAGCCTATGTTAAATATGAAATTTTTATTATTTGTTTCATATAATATTTGAAACATTTGTTTATTATCTTGAAATTGATATATAATATTTATAAATATTTTATAAATAGTGTAAAAAAAATTAATAATTTATCGAATATAAATTTTTTAGGGTTAATTGATTAAATGTTATTTAAAAAAATATTTCAAATATTCATTAAATATTAAAGAGTTAATCTTTTTAAAATTAATAAGGTTTATAAATTAAAATATAATGGTATTAAGCCTTTTTGGAAAGTAATATCACATCTTTGTGATCTCAAAATAAATTTTTTATTTAGTAATTAAAATGTTAATTTATAAAGAGTTTATAGATTACATAAATAATTGTTAAATATAAAATAAATTATATTTAAATTATAATGTGTTCATAATTAGTTAATTTAAAATTTCAAATTAAAATAAAATAATTTATTTAAAGATATTTTTTATACCACATCAAAATTGTTTGGATGATTAATTTAATCAATGGTTTAAAGATTGTAAAGTTTATGGTATTTATATTATGTGAAATGTTTAAATAATAGAAATTTAATTATAAAATTTGTAATTCAAAAATAACAAATATTTAAATTGAAATTCCAAATAAAATAAAATATAAAAGAGTTCTTATTGAAATTTGATTTATAATTTTTCATGAATATGATTATAGAATATCCATAATGATAATCGAAGTTATAAAAGTTTTATAGTATGTTTTTATTTATGGAATGTTCATATAATTTTCTCATATATAAATATATTAAATTTTCATTTATTTGATAGTTATTCTATTCTTTATTCATCTATATAATAAAATTTATTATGAATTTTATATAATAAAATTATTCTATGAGATAGAGAATTTTATTAAATGCTAGGTATGACTCTATATGATTTAGTTTCCAACTAACTTGAGCGCAGTTTGTAATTAAAGTTATTATCTTGAATTTTTTGTTGGAAATAGTTTGTTTATATTAGGTTTCAATGTTATTATGAATAGTCTTATCCCTTGAGTAAATTCTCTTCAAGGATTGAAACTTGGTTTTGGACCAACCATCAACCTAGAGACCTATACCATGTTCTGGAAATGTGAGGGGTTTATTATATGTCACTTTAAGGCTACAGATGTAGAGATTATCAAAATCATATAGTTATAATCCTTTACATGAAGTGTTAATGTACCTTTTTCATATGATTCATTCATATTTGTATGAATATTTTTTTATTTTATTTTCTGGTGACTAAAATAACTATGGGTTTTTAGAACAGTTACACATTAATGTGGTTTGAAGACATTAATTTTTGGGATGGAATGGAGATTATGAAATTATTCATTATGAGAATTCATATATAAAATAAATTAAATGTTATATTATAATTTTTTCATGAGATGAAATATTTATGAATTGAAAATGCATATGATTTATATTAAAATTTTGAGTCTTTTAATGAAACCCCCTTAAATATTATGCGTGAGATTCCATCCAATGATACACTTGTAAATACCTAGATCATACAACTAAATTGGTCATGATAAAGCTATGTTCCCAAGGATTATCTTTTGTGAGGAAAAAATGATAAGTAAATCATGATTAAAATATTAGTTGGGCCATTAAAAAAATTGGTTCCCCTTGATTATCCATTATTAAGTTATTCTTCTTGTTTTCTTTGGGTTTCACTTGACAAGATACACTAATAATAATATATTACAAGAGTAATAGAGTTGGTTATATCGATATAACATATTTTTATAAATGGATAATTAATCAGTTATCCATGAATCATAACTAGTTTGATTGGAAGGGTTTATTACCTAAATAGAAATTGAATGAGAGAAATGGTAAAGTAACTCAAAACATAGTGAAATGTGGATCCTGGATCACTAAATTGATATAATTTATGAGGTAATAAGTTTTAGTTGGATAAAATACAATAATATTCCTTCATTAAAAGATATAATATATGACACTCATGTGATAAAAACACTGGTTATTGAAAATAGAATAATTACCAAAATGTTATAATCATTCTTTAAAAGGGAGAAGCATAATTTAAGAAATTCATTTGAATAGTAACATAAAAATATTTCTTCAGTAAAAAAAATCAATGTGTTAAAACAATACAGTTTTGAGTAAACAAATGATGATATTTTTAAACATATGATTCTAAATTATTAGCAGAAGTGTAAAGGAATTAGATGTAAAATAACCTAAGAAACTTTATTGACCACTCATATTCTCAATATTATGGAGTATAGTAGTGACATCATGACAATAGATTTTTTCTTATATATTGTTATACCAGTGGAAATTTTTCCTTTTTTATCTATGTAAATGTTTTGATAAGATGGATTAATTCAATAATTTTTTTTTTGATATTCTCAAAATGTTGGGAATAAATTAACTAATCATATACAATATAGATTATTGTATTGTTTTGACAGTAAAGATGGATAAAATTTCAAACTTGATGTATAAAAAATGTAGGGAATTCAAACAAAGATTATTCATGTAGATAGTCAATGTTATTGAAACAGTTATTTATCAGTAATATGGGTAATAATGCGATATTAATGGATTATACTGAAAACCTGAAGGTTTTTTTGAATCTCCATGTAATTCCCATGTCAGGTATAGATGTTGTGAAAATAAATTATTAAATTTTTATGTTTTTATGACAAAATATATTTTAAATTTTTTTAAAATATAAATGATTTATAAATCAATGGAATTATTAATAATGGTTCTAATTTTCATTAAATTAAGGAAGAAAATGATGTTGTATTAGATATTTGAATGTATATATGGTATTTATGAATCTATGTAAAGATTTTTATCTTGATAATATTTCTCTTATGTGATTAGGGATGTTGTTTCGTTACAAAAAATTGTTTTGAGCCTCATTAGATGATTAATTATATATACATTTTTCACGAGTCAATGGATTTTATAATATATTTCAAAAATGAGACAAGTATAAATGTGTTTATCATGTTATTTTTTAAAATATAAAGAAAGTTTTTCGCATCACTCATCAGGGAAATATTTTAAATAATATTATTATTTTCATGTAAATTTATCTAAACTCACTTAATACTATATGAGATATGTAAATAATATTTTATTTGTTATATATTCCTACTAAAATTTAATATTTGTTATTTCTTTACACAAAATACTTTATGTTGATTCTTATTAAAATATTCTCAGAAGGAATTTAATGTCTAATAGAATAGTGGGAGTGTTCTTGAACTTATAGATATTAAAAGTTATCAAATAAAATATGGTTATAGTCTAAGATTATGTGATTATTTAACATCCTAAAGAGTTTAGGTATGTAATAGTAGACAAAAAAGTAAATAGTTGGATCTAGTTATTGTGATAAAGTTAATAGAACTATTATGCTAGACTATTTTAAATATGAAATTCACTTAATATCATAAGATATTTTATGGTATAATGGTAAAGATAAGGGTAAATGTTTACATGTGTTTTATCATATTTAAGTGGATTTTAATTTATTATAAAACTATTTAGGCTATTCCAGATAAAATAAATGTAAATTCATACACTAACATCGAAGAGAAAGTTTGATGGTATAAGTTCTATATATGACAACAATGTTATGCTTATAAATAGTTAAAATTAGACCACAAAATATAACATAGAAACATTTTATGTTGTGAAGTTAAAGAGTTTAAATAACATTAATGAGTTATATATTAGTAGTATAATTATTTTCTCTCATTATTATTCAAACTAGCTTGATTCATATATGTTACTCACTAAAAGAGTTTAGTGGGAGAGTTTTTATAAGTTTGTTATATATAGATGAGAGATGGATTACATTGAGATGTAAGGATTCAAAAAACCTTTATCAAATAAGAAATTTGACATTCATGTAAAATATTTGGATGTTAAAAACATGATAGATAGTTTTTACTTATAGTAAATATATATCATGTTATTATAATAGGAAATATCCATTAATCAATCAATATTGTGTGATGAAATTTAAATTAAAGGAATGTTAGAATGAAAATATCCCCTTAAATTGTAACATTGGGTAGTCCATGATGAATGGTAACAATGTTGTGCAATTTGATATGATGATATATAAATTTTAGTTTGAATATGTTTTTATACTTTTTATGAATTTTTTTATAGAGGGTACGGAGTATATGCTCATTAGTTAATAAGTTATGACTTATTACGTGGACTGACACGCTAAATTATATCTCATGGAATGTCATATAGTTTTTGATATACTTAGCGGTGTATGATTATAATAAATTTTCTTTCCAGAGAATTTTGAGATACCTAGAATGAGAAACTTTATACACTTATGCTTTATATACACATATAAAAATTAACTTAGCTAATATGGAATTGGATGGGTGTGTTGTCGATCATTTCATTGGATGGATAAAAATAAATATTGGATGAGTCCACTTGTATGATGGGTAAATAAATCTATCCATTGATTGAACTAGATTGTTGAAATTCATTTCCTTTCTTAGTTGAGTGACAAGTGATTTTTTAGCTAGTTTCATGATGTAATGTGATATTCTCATCTTTAAAATGAATGGAATTTTATTTAATCAACAATATGTTTATTCTTTTTTATAGAATCAAGAAATTATTAGATGACCTACACTATATTAGAATTGTTCCATATCAAGTGGTCACTATATATCATTGTTAAATGGATTATATAAGTGAAAATATTATTTAAATGAAAAATATTTTGGTGTAAATTTTCATATTGAGATACGATTATGTTTGATAGAGATCACACCAAACCTATTAGTAGATTGAGTTTCACTAATTCCTTTCTAGAATATTATCTTCCCTTACATCTATGAAATTGAGATTTTTTAGTTTTTTTAAAACTAATAAGTCATGAAGAGTCATATAGTTATGACATTAATTATAGATTATGTTTTGGATAGTGTGTTTTTTTCAAATTGATGAGTTTATAAAAAAACCATATCCCAAAGAGTGTTTTGGATAGATTCACAAATAGTTGTGATGTTTTTCAAAAAAAATTAATGGGATTTTAGTAAAAGTAACAGATTATTTTATATGAACTAAAATATGTAATTTAATGAATTAAATATAAGTGCATGGATTTTCTCATGTTTATTGAGAAGTTATTATCCATTATGAATGGATTATCTGAAATCTATTATGAATATATTAAATGGCTTGGATTTATTGAAGGAATTCAATGAATGTTTCCAATGGAAATAACTAGTTATAATACATGATCTTTCATTTATGTTCATTGTTTATGTTTCATATTGATTATATCAAGGATAAATCTCAATTTTTTTTATTTTTCTATCAACTTTGTTTGATGATCCCAAATAACAAATAAAATATAATTTGTAAACATTATAGTACCATTAAATTGTTATAGTTTGTATTAGTTCAGAAAATAACCATGAAAAAACAGCTTAAAAATATTTTTTCCCATTATATATCAATCTTTAAATTTAAATTTTTCTAATATAAATTATTCTACATATTATTTAAATATAAATCACATAACCTCATATGAATACCCATAAATTCTTCAACACAATTTAATGATTCATGAGATTCATTCAAGCACTTAAATCCAAATCCAAAATCCCAAAACAATAGAAGATGTCAGTCACAAAATTTTCTAAGGACATGGTGTAAGAATTTATATATCACTAGACTCAAATCTTTATAATGCCTGAAGTATAATCTATGATCACCATAGATATATGAATTGTGCCAAGAATTTTTTTTTAATATTTAGGGATTTATTTTCCTCATATAATTTTTTTTAAATTATTGAAAATTAATCTCAAGTGTGAAGTAAAACAAAATCTTATACAGAAAGAAATAATATGTAGAAAACTATGTTTCTTAAATATTATAGATGAAACATAAATAAATTCAAGGTATATATCACCCTTTGGACAATAGTATACCAAATGAGTAACTAAAATAATGTTAAAATAAAGGATTTACAAATTGTAAAAAAAGATCATTACCTCAACTCTAGTTTCAATACTCATCCTTTGTATAAACTAAATCAACACTGTCAATCATTTATTTTCTGGCCATTACTCCTTATTTTTTTAAGAAATATAAAGTGTATGTATTAATAAATTTCCTCCATGTATAGTTTGTATATAACATAAATAGATCAGCTTAACCTCTAAAGTCATGTTATTCTGCATACTAGTTATCATGTCATGAGTGTCATCTAAATTTTTTTCCCAAAATAATCCCTTAAATGAATTAAGTATTCAATTTTTCATTAAATAAAGATATGATAATATACCTAATATATTTTAATCACAAAATACACTAAACCATGTGTGTTAAACAAGACACTATGGGGTTTATATTCTTTTCACCCTAATCTAAACTTCTATGTTGAGGTAAATATACATATATTTCCTATATTAAGTGAAATATTAGCATTATGTTTTTTATGATCATCCTAGAGGTCCCTTCCAGGAAAGAAATGGGCATAGTAAACATCATCATTTATTAAACCTAAAAGAAAAAATATTACTACAGTAGTTGCGATTATCATCCTTGTGAGTTATACCATGAAGAAAAAGATAACATACATAATTATCAATAAATATACATTGAGGAAAAATAATAGTTAAAAACATCCTATTACCATTATTTATATTCATTCTATGATTTAAAAGATCATATCAAACCCTATATATTAAACTTTCCAACCCATTTCCATTATAAATGTCATTAAAATCACATTTTCTGATGTAAAACTACATTCACCGTTGAGTACATAAACTAATTTAAAAGAAATTATAATTAAATATAAATGAAATATATCAATGATAAATCCTCATTTATTATATAAATACATATTTTCATTAATTTAATTATTCTATAATGACCTAAAAATTTCACCACAGTTTATATTGTTAATTTTAAAATAATATAATCATCTAAACAATTTAATAAACATCACAAAATAACTGTCAGAGTTTATTATTAAGAACTATAATATTTAATTTAATTATTAACACAAAATATTATATTTCAACACTTTATTTTTCATGTTAAAAATTATTTAAATTCATTTATTATTCAATAGTTGTTCCTCCTTGTTCAAAATTTTAAAAAATTAATCACTAAGAGATTTATATTTTTATTTTTATTTTCTTGTTGTATTGGATGTGATATTGGTTACCTATGTTTATTTTTCTCACATTAGTCACATGATCACAAAATTATACATGAATGAGTGATTAGTGAGCATCAAATTCACCAACATCTGGGGTTATTCTCAATGATAGTTAAGGAAATTATATGTTATAGTGAGTGGGTAAATATATTTTTCAAAAATATTAAAAACAATGAAGTAATTATTTTCATCCCAAATAGAAATTCAAGTACATGGTAATAAATTATCAGTGTTTTTATTTCATTAGACATATTTATAGGATATAGATACACATGAATAATCTTTATTTAATTTATTAATGACAGGGATCGAGAAAATAGAATGTAACACCCCGATATTTTAAAATAGAAGCATCATGTTTGATAGAGTGTGTGAAAAAAATACAAAGATTAGAAGATAATTTTACACCCTAGTAATTTATGATATATTTACTCAATCCCTTTAATAGCATGCAATTCACACAACACCGGGTCAAAATGAAACATGATACTCTGTTAAAATATTATTATTTAAACATGACCAATACGATATATCCATTAAATTGGTGGGTATTATTACTAATTAATAAATTATGAAAAATATATGGATTACACCTATATAAAAAATTAAACTTATATCTATTTATTTGAAATAAAATTTTATTCGCTTAAATATAAATAAAATGTTTTTATGAATATACTATATTTTTCTAAAATTTCGTTTACTCGTGCTTTGTACACATAATTTACAAATAATTTTAACCAATTTTAGAAAACATATTTGAAAAAATAAAAGTACTTTCTGATATCATAATATTGAAATTATCTTGTATTGAATTTTTGGTATTTTTATAAAAAGCTTCATTTTCTGATGAATGGTGAGAAATACTCAATTTTAGTTGAAAATTAAATTTTAATTAAACAATTTATAAGGTTATATTATATTTTAAATTGGTTTAAAAGTAAAATTAGTAAAACTATATATATTTTAATATAATTTTTTTCATTTTAATCATTTTCATATATATTTTTTATATAAAAATATTGTAGCCTTTTGAACCATTTCTATTCAAAAACATGTTTTCTCGCCGCATCTACGGAGTTATTTTTAAATTAAAATTTTCCACTTTAGTGAGATGAATTTTGAGAATAATGTATTCTATATTTGGAATAGGAATAATTTATATTATATAATTAGTTCAACTAAATTATTTACAATAATTATTAGTTAAAATAGTTAAAAATTAATTACATCGATTGATGTTAAAACAAGGTTTTATGTGTTACATGTGCTTTATGATAAAATTGATTTTCCAGCCACCTTATATTTCTATTAATTAAATTTTATTTCATATTGATAATAATTAGTTAAAAATAATATAATAAGTATCATTTTAATTTTATTCTTAATGGATAAATTACCTAGTTAAATAAAATATATATTCACCATAGTAAAAACTAAAAAAGTAAAATTGAGTAAACTTATTGGATAAGGAATAATGTGACAAAAAATTTGTTTCGTTTATGTTTTGGGGTTTTTTATAGTGCAAATAATCCAAATAATCCATTATTTTATAATTTTTTATCCACATTAGGTGATATTGACCTCATGTTATTAAATTCTTTTGGGTATTTAAAAAAAAGTGCATCCTCCACAATTATAAAAGGGTACTCACTGCCCTTATTTATTCACACCTATAAATATTGTTTATTCTACAAAAAGCATTCTAAATATCTCTATAAAATAATTATCACAATCTTATATGTTTTTTTTATTCCAAAAGATCATCCATGGGGTCCTTATGAGGAGATCTAATTGAGGTTTCTCTTAGAGAAGGTAATTGTCTTTACAAAGCACTTTTATTTTTTTATTCTTTTCCCCCAACAATTATTACTTAACACTTAAAATATAATAAAAATAGTTTCTAAAATATAATTTTATATTATTATCCAGATTTCATAATATTTACCCCTATCAACTTCCATCAAATGGGTTAGGAAATCATTAATCATGTGTACGACAGATTACCAGCTCTTGAAACAAAGTCATTCGTTTTTCCCTTACCAAAACTCATAGTTGGTAATGATGATGGATATAAAGTGAATATATGATATTTATAACATAATTATATATATTAATTCATTATATCATATTATCTATTTAATTTCTATTACTTACGGGATATGATAACATTGCTCATGTGTACGACCGATTGTCTCCTCGCGAAGCAGTGTGATCCATTTCTCACTAACACATTACATGGATGGTAACAAGGGTAATTATAATGGATATATGTGATATACATGAAACAATTATGATATGAATAACATAATTATATTTATTATAAGATAACATATAATTTTTTTCTTAACTTTTCTATCACTTAAAAAGTGATAATGTCATTCTTGTACATGTGGACTACCGCCTTCATGAAGTGATGTTACTCTCTTTTCATTACCACACCACACAGATGATATATAGAATTATATTTAATGAAAAAATGTTACATATATTATACTATTATCATTATAAAAATATGAAATATTTCTTATTTACTTTCCATAAATATTTTTTGAAAAATAGAAACGTTACTCATCTGTACGTATGTCCGTCCATCTCCATAATTGTAAAGTACTTCATTTATCAAACACAACATTCATATATGATATTAAAAGTATAATATATATATATATATTATAAATAATTCAATATTTTAATTTTGTATTTTTTTAAATAATAACCTCTTTTTACCATTGTCAACCTACCGAATTCATTTTTGACACATAAGCCAAATATCTCTGAAACATCCAATGTAAATTTAATTGGTTTAGTAATTTTATATAACATGGTAATAAGTGAAATAAAATTAATAATAAAAATATAAAATTATATCATGAAATAAAATAACTAACATCTATTTATTATTTAGAATGATAAAGGCACACTTGATAAGTCACTCTCTTGTTAAGGTACATCATCACAATTTCCTTTTATTGAGTAATGTTTTAATATTATAAACTTATATTATTTTAAGAGGTATATATACATCACATTTGAAATTTTATATCATTAATGTACCTGTTATATTATAATTTAATGTTTTTTCTAATGTTATTATTTTATGAAGATTATGATTAAAATATTTCTATGTTGATAAGGTACATTTCATTTAAAAATCATCTTTTATTGTTTTCCTTCCAAATATTAATTTTTAATACACATGTTTTTAAATTGATTTTATGGATGTTTTTATGATAAAAAATGGTTTACAAAGTGCGTTTTATTTCTCTTTTTACTTTATTTTCAACTATTTTCAAAAGAAATCTTTTCACTTGTTTTATGCAAAAAAATTGACAAATGAAAAAATGAGTTTTTTATTCATAATGTACATGTAAAAAAAATTTCTACCATCATGGACAAAATTTTATTTTTGGATTCTTTTGGAATCTTTCATTGTTGATTCAATGAAAACCCATATTTCCCTTTTATTATTTATTATGGTATTGAAAATATTTTTTTAAATGAAAATTGAATTTTGGTATCTGAATGTGATTTTCATAGGACTTTAAAATAGTTTTTCAAACATTTCATGACGAAAAAGCATAAGAATAAAATGTTTTTTTGATGAATCGATACTTTATAATTATATGAAACCCCAAGTTATAACTATATATATTATACTAAGGGTTTATCCCCATTATAAATCATGAAAATAGGATAGCCCAATATAGCTTATACGAAGGGTTAAGCCCCATTATATCTAATGGGTGATCCCAATATAGCTTTTATTAAGGGTGTTCCCCATTATTGCTCTCCAAATCAGTGATTAATTGTTATTTTCATTGGAGAATTATATTGGAAGATGATAATATTCTTATTCAAATTTTTAAGGGTTTCATAAGGGTATGATAAGGGTTTTTGGGATAATTTTCCAAGGTAGATCCATGAAATTCCTATGATTTATAATGTTTTTTAAGGGAATTCATTTTTTTCAAAGGGAAATATATTTAATATTTTTAAAATTATTATGATCCCACTTCTAGGAAAAATGATATATTTTAAATAAATAGTTGTTCCTAGGTTTTCATGTTTTTCCCTGGAATAACAGTTTTCTTCTTTTTTCTGTACCTTAATGATCTTTTTCTGATTATACCACATTTTTAAAATGTTTTTCATAGGATTTAAGGATGATTATGATAATGTAATAGGTTCAGTAGAAAATATTGCAGATTCTTCAGGAAAATAAATCATGTTTTGTTTTAAATATTTTATATAGTGGTAAAATAGATACCGATTAGATGTTCTCACTTTATATTATATGGTCTGTTATGAATGAGTTATAACCTAATTCCATAAAATTATAAACATGAAAAGATCCTCAAATGTAATAGAATGTATTCTTTAATTAAAAATCAAGATTATGTAATGTTTATGGTTTGGTCTTTATAGTTAGTATCTGAGGATGGTTTATAAGAATTTTAGGTTATGATAATGATAATAGTAAAATTTTGAGATATTTTAATTTATGGTTAAGATTAAATGATATATCATTTTAATATTACCATGTTTCATTATCTAAACCATGTCTTCATATAATGGTTTTCCATAGAGGAAACAGAGAAGATGTAGTTGGAAGGCACCTAGAAGATAGTATCCTTCCAAATGATTGTCCCAAAGATGGTTGGAATTGGATCAATATAGTTTATTTACTATTAGATCATATGAAATAATCTATTAATGGTGGTGGTGTTCATTATAGATATGAACCTGAACTACCATGAAGAAATATGTATATAGTGAATAATTTTATGAGGAAACAACCCCCATAGTTTAGTGGATCATCTGACCTAATAGTGTCCTAAGGATTGATCAATTCACAAGAGAAAATATTTAAAGCCCCAGGATGTTCGAATTGTCAAAATTTAACCACTGACATTTATCTTTTTGAAGGTGAATTTGATTGATGGTGGTCTTTTTTTAGAATACTAGAGAGAAAGATGATCTTTATTACACAGAATTTGAAAATTTTAAGAATATCTTGTTTGATAAGTATTTCCCTAAAGTATATTAGCTTAGTATAGAAAAACAATTATTGTAATTGAAGAAATAGATAAAGATTAAATGGTGATCTATGAAGAAAAGTTCACAAGATTGTCCTGGTATATTCTAAATCTTATTTAAGCAACTGTTAGTAAAAATAATTATTTTTTTCATGATTAAAACCAAGTCTATGAATATATTTGGTCTCATGAGGATTTTAAAATTATTATAACGTGGTTCATTGTTTTGGGAAATATTATATAGTGTTTTATGACACATGTGTTCCACGAGATGAAAAGAGTAATAAATGTTCAGGGTGGAAAGAAATAGAGAAGAAACCAACTAATAATTCTACAGGAAATCCCAAAACATATTCTATATTTGCTCAAATATATTTTGGTAAATGTTTTTCAAGATCCTGAATGTATTACTGGTGTGGAAACATTGGTCACACGGTTCGTGACTACATATAAAAGAGTCCTAAACAATCAAATAATGAGAAAATAGGTGTCATATCAATAGTGAAATTTTTTAGCTACAATGAGTTGGTTCATTATACTAATATGTGTCTAATGTTGTTTACGCGGTGCAGAAATCATCATCATAAGATATATAAATATGTTTAAATGTGGTTTTCAACTACTACTATTAATTTTTGGCCACCTAGTGAAGTGGTGGTTGCTCTAGGGAGATCAGTATTTTTTAAAGGTTAATCATGTGTGCATAGTTTTAGACACTCCTTTTGAGGTTTTATGTGATTAGATCTTAATGTGATTAATGAAAATATTCTAGATGTTTTTTTGTGTTTATTTATATGTTATGATTCTGTTCAATGTAAAGTATGCCATTAATTTTTTTTATGAAATTATTATTAAGATATTACTAACTTTTGGGATTTATATGATCTTTGATGATTAAGGTTATTTTAAATTTTATTTAATAATAATTTTTGAAAGTTTATAAGGATTATATTTTAGGGAAAAAGTTATCTTGAAGGCCAGGTGATAACCCATCACTACCATCAATGATTTGGGGCTTAATCCCCTAACCAAAGGTCGATACTGGTTCTAACAACTCGAATATTAATAAGTAATTTATCTTATAATTTAAATAAATAAAATTTTATAATAGGTTAAATAATTCAAATTATATAATTACATTTTTTGAAATAATTTAATATAAAAATATTTATAAAATTTGATTTCTTGATAAAGAATTATATTATTTTAAAATATTATAATATTTTAAAATAAATCACTAATTCCAGAATATGATTTAAATTAATGTTGTCTTGTTTAAAAAATATATTTTAAGGTAAATAAATTTCTTCGATTATTATTTATAAAAATATAATATTTGAATAACTAATCATTATAATTAAAATTAAATTTTATAATAAAATATAAATATATATAATAAAATTCTTATGTCTATTATACTAATTACAATTTAAACAATAAAAATTATGATTTATTTTGAAAAAATTAAAGTCAATGACAATATTAATCATAGTGATAATTAATGATAAGATATATATATTTTAAAATGAAAATATTTTTTATTTTAATGATAATATATGTTTTATATAAA
Source organism: Viscum album (assembly GCA_963277665.1). NCBI lineage: Eukaryota > Viridiplantae > Streptophyta > Magnoliopsida > Santalales > Viscaceae > Viscum > Viscum album. Next base: position 1,527,138,841 of record OY728131.1, on the reverse strand, counting down.
ATTTTAATTATTTTAAAATTTTAAATTATTATAAAGATTAAGAAAGGGGTATTTTAAAATTCTAATAATCATTTAACATATTAATACTAAATTATTATCATTAACTTTCCTCTGGTTTATAACTTTTTTTAAAAATAGTAATTAAATTATTATAAAAGTTATATTTCATTTTTATTTTTTTAAATGATGTCCAAAATGAAATTTTTTGCAAAAAAGAAATGATTAATTTAAGAAAAAGAATAAAAAATTTGAAAATTGGTTTTACTTTCTGGGGAGGTGTCTCTGAGGATAGAAAACAGGATTTCAGGTGATTGTGGGGCTTGATCGCGAGCGTTGAGGGAGAGGATGAGAGATTTTGAGTCGTGTCTCATGGAGGTCGAGCACTAAGAGTTCTGACTAATAGATATCAGTTGCTACTAAAAAGTCTGAAGAAGCGATGATTGTAGGTGAGGACTTTCAAAGGTCGATCAGTATCATGGTTCAACCACAGTTCTAAGAGAAGGTTCAAAAGATAAAAATGAGTAACATATTATAGTTTCAGTCTCAGATCAACTTTACTATATGTAAGGTAATTGTTTATTTTATTTATAGTAGTCTAAATCTTATGGTTTCGTCGTAGTCATCAATTATCTAATTTCAGTGTCGTCTCTATATTGGTTGTCAATCTATTTTTTTTCATTTTCTTGATGCAATTTTCATATTATATGAATTGATCACTATTCAGATGTTTCTTTTGAATATGATTTTATGTATCTGTCATTATTGTAAGATCTCTTCAGATATATTTTGTTTCGAATTCTTTAAAAATCTTCAATATAATATAAATTTAACCAATTTATACATTTCTCTCTATTTTTTTATAATTTCCAATGATAAACATATTTTTCCATTTTACTTTTTTCAAATTTGAATTCTCTGTCAGTTTTCCAAATTTCAGAAATTTATTTTCATGTTGATCTTTCTGAGAAAGCAATTTGTCTGAACCCTATCTTTTCTTCTCCTCAATTCGATTATATATATAATTATATGTCTAACACTAAAATAATGACAATAAAATATACAAAAATTTGGCCATAAAATCCTTATTTTAGTGTGAACATGTTAATGGAAATCCAATTCTTAATATAGTGAATTTAAAAATCCAAAAAAAAAATCTGATTTTATGATTTTATTCAATTCAAGGGATCACTTTTATTTTTTAAAATCCTTCAATTTATGAAATTATAATTTTTTAAGGGAACTAATTGTTATTTAATATAAAATAATTATTTCTGATTCTAATTTTATCTTATATACAAATATGTATAATATTTTCAGAACATTATTATATATATTATTATGTTTTAAATTCTAGTTATGTAAAGATTTATACAAATATGCATATATTGAAATCAAATTTTAAGTTAGTTTATATACATCTCTTATCATCAATTTAATGATTATAAATTTCTTTATGAAATTTATATTCTATTTTATTATCCTGTAAGGGGATTCTATTTTATTTAAAACTATTATATATATATATATAATTATCTCAAATTCCATGTTTTATACATTATTGATTCCCAAGTTTATATCTTTAGAATTTAAATTCATGATATATATTTATAAATATATGTATGTAATTACACTTCTATATCTGTCATAAGTATATATATATATATATAAGTATTAATTTTCAAACTCTATGACTAATTGATGAAAAATGATTCATGTAATTTTTATGGGTGTATTTTAAATATAAATAAATATATATATATTCAAGTTTTTTTATTTAAATATATATATATATATATGAATTACTCGTTGTTCAAGATCATTTAATTATAATATAATGTTTATATTAATGTACATGTATATGTATATATATCTTTAAGTCTATATTCATCAAAACTTATGGGAATGTATTTTAAAATTTCAAGAGTATTCATTTTTTATTATAAAGATATCTCTGATTCTATAATTATTTAAATGGATTCATTTATGCATGTATAATTTCATTTTAAGACATTATACAACATTTTTTATTCCACTTAACCCCTTTATTTTTAATTTATATGGGTTGTCATACATTAATTCGCACATATATATATGTACAAGGATGAGTGTTTATTTTAAAAAGTTAGTTTGACAATTTTATATGAAATACATAATGTTTTATTTTTTATGATTGTCAAAATAAGAAAAAATTATATATCTTCTATTTTATGCATAGAATCAACTAATCAAATGTGTCTTTAATATATTTATTCAATGTTGAGACATAAATGATAAATTTTGTCACTTATAAAAAATGTATTTCCTCAATTGATGAATAAAATTTAGAATATATGGATTCTTGTAATTATTAATAGCCCCTGAATATGATAAATGGAATGATTTTTTGTTGTACTTATAAGGACCCAGCCTTAAACATTACATAATTTTGAATTAAGTTACTAATTCATATTGAGGATCTTTTTTAGGTTTAGAGTTTTAGGGAATTAGTCTATAACTATTACATTACATCTCAAAAAATTAGAAATTAGACACTTCTACTAAGTATCCAATTTTTTCATAAAATAAAAACTCTTAAAAGAAAAGAAACGTTATTTTCTTGATATAGATCTTCTTGAATTATTCATTTCTCTTACCCTATCTTATTCCCTGTGAAAAACATTTCAAAAACATGGGATGAGGATAAAATTCTCAATAAGGGTTATAAAATCAAGACGTTAATAGTCCATAAATACATAAAAACATAATAACTTTAACATACCTCATGAAATCATAAGATTTATGAATAATGTGTAGAAATCATAAATCATAAATGTAACTTGTGGCATCCATATCATACTTACGTTGTAACTTTCACAGCTACAAAGGGAGTTACGTTTGGAATACCTACCACCATATATTCCCTAAATATCTTGGGGGAAACATTAACGTTTACCTTCTTCACATTACCCAATACATTGGAGAGTTATCTCGGGCTCACCTGCCATAGGTTTAGGACATAACCACCTGTATATGTAAACAATTCACAAGAACCATAACACATAAAACAAACATAAAGGAAAGATAACATTTCCACATTGTAATCACAATATTTCATTTCAAGATATTGAAATAATAAAAGGTTTATTAAAACCATTTTCAAAACAAAAATATGAAAAAAAGTGTATATGGTATTTATTTTCCTTTTAAAAAAACACTACTGCTCGTTAAAGAAGCCAATGTTCAAATAATACTCGAGGTGACAGAAAGGTCGTTGACACCGCGTATGATATAAATAAACATTACTTTTTTTCATTTAGTAAATATCTTCATATAAAAATATTAGCTCTTAATTAAATAAAAAGTCAAAGGTGTTTATCCATCGTATAAAAGAAAGTCATTTATAAATCCAAATATGCCTCAATGAAAGTACACTAAGACGAATTCCCTTTCCTTGGGTCTGACTTGAATTGTTTGTTATTTAATCTCCTAAATAATAAACTAAAGTTAATATCTACTTTCTTAAGAACAATTTTCAATTTTATTATTTCTTTTATATTACTTATTATCACATTATAAACATTATATAATCATTTATGTTAACAATAGTCGTTTTGCTGATATTTGGTATTTGTGTCAAAAATGAACTTTCTATAATTAAAAGTTGTACATGTGGTCAAAATTCCATTATCTCCAAAATTATATTCAGGATTTAGATATCATATATATCATATATATCCTCTATATATATATATATATGAATTTTTAATAGTACATAACATTTGGAGATAAGAAATGAAATGCACCGTTCACAGAGACGGTAAGCAATATGTACGCATGAACGCTGCTTTAATTTATATTTCATATTTAATGGAATGAAAACTTAATGATACATAGGTATATTATAATTATTTAATTATATAATATATAATTTCATTAACTACATCCTTTATACGCTCCAATTATGGCATGAACGAGTCATGTCACTTTGAGGGGGCGGTATTCCACACTTCCTCAAATAAAATTATCGTATTTAAAAATCATAGAAACAGTAAAGTTATGATATAAATGAAAAATACAGAAGAATATAGAAAATATAAATATAATATACATCACATATAAATATAGTTCCATCATAATTTCCACCAAGAGAGGTGTAAGGAGATAATCTAACAATCATCATTTCTTGAGGCAGCAGTTCATCGTACACCGAAACAGTATGTTCATATCCATTAGATGGAGGTGTATGTAAGCCTAGATTGAATCCTTATCATAAAAAAACCTAGTATATTGAGGATACTGATGGTTTTATGCAGAAAAATAATAATAATATCATAGGGTGTGAAGAAGTAAAATAAAATAACAAAACTTCAGAGAAAATGTTACCTTTAAATCGGGTAACTCCCTTTGGTTTGAACCAAAAAGCTTTGTTGAAGTGCCTTCTGCCTACAGTAAGTAATCTAGGAGGAATAGAGGGGTCTTGGGAGATTATTTGGGTAGATTATGGATGAGACAAGAGTATTTATAGGTGTATTTAATGGGTTAGAGTTGATGGCCTTTTATAAGGGAGAGGAGGGGCTCTTTAGGAAAGTTTGAATGTATTATTTTATTATAAAATAATTTTAAGTTTCAGAAGTTCCAAAACTTATTTCATCTGATGATAAGGTGAATATAAGTTGAAATAAAATCATACAATAATAATTCGATATTTTTTAGATAATTTTAAATCCATATCTTTGGTATTTAACCCTTTGTTACGTTATTTAACTTTTACCATGTCCTCTTATATATTCAAACTATATGGTTAATATATTTACAATAAAATTCCAAGAGACCCAAAATGGATCATTAGTGACATTTTTAACATCATATATGTCATTTGGCCTAATTTACGATTTTTAGGACTATTTTATCCTTTAATAAAATATTGATTTATTTAAAAACTCTTTTATGTCAATTTTAATTCGATTCATATCAAGAAATTATTAAAAATAAAAAAAATTGATTATTTTGAAGAACATTCATTAATTCAATGATAACAAGTTATAAAAATCAATAATATTCTTGGATGGCATAAAAAAGTTCAAATAAATTTATTTTAATATTTATAATATCATTTATTTGAATCCTTTATTAATGAAGCAATTAATGCATCTCCATTATGTCATAATTAAATTTAATTATAAAATTTCTAAAAATTATAACTAAAATACCATGATATGGGAAATATTTTTAGATTTCCAGTGAATATTTATAGTCAAATATATCACTTATATAACCCCCTATAAAAAATTTAGTAAAAAGATTAATGTATACAATGTTTTTATTTTTACTTCCAAAAGTTATTAATGTCATTATCTTACCCAAGTGGCTTTCAAAGGAAAAAGGTATAACCCAATAATTTTAATTTTTGTTAATTACTCATATAATAAGGTTAGGTCAAGTGTTAAGGTAATTTAATATTATTATAATATTATTTTTATCTATAATTACCCCATAAACATTTAACTGTAGTAAATAAAAATAAAAAGTCACTATTCACCAAAGAAAATTTGCATCTTATTGAACCACATTTTACTTACTGATAATAACAATTTATATTGGATTTTTGAAATTCAATCCGCAGAAGTAGTAACATTTTGTTTAAATGAAAATGTTGGTTTTTAACTTCTATGCATTGTTTTTTCACAATTAATCATAAATTGAACGTTTTCAGAAAAATACTATAAATTCACCCAATGCTAATTTTGATATTATGGATTCGAAAATTATTTCTATTTTTCAAAATTCAAAACAGATAAGTTTCATTAATTAATTTAAAATAAATTTTCTTTGTCAAAACTAGAAAGTGTGTTTTTAAGAAATAATAACTATCAAAAGATTGACACTTGTTTATATCTAATTTCAATGTGAAATTACTTCTAATGAAAAACATTGGATTAAATGGTAAAACTATAATAAAATTTAAAAACAATAAAAATAATAATCTAACTATATAAAGATATTTTATTAAAAGGCAGTTATGAATTAAAATGCTGTATTTTTCACTAATGATAAAAAATGAACATTATCAGAAAAAATACCAAAATTTCATCCACAGTAAATTTTGATGTCCCAATTCTAAAGAAGAATTTTATTTTTTAAAATAGAAAAAATAAAAGTGAAAAAAATTATATTTAAAAATGGTTCTCCATTAAAAGGAGGTAAATTGACCTTTTAAAGAATATTAGAGTCTTTCATGCTTAAAATTGGATCCATTCTTAATTAAAACCTTGGAAATTTATTAGATAAAAGTAATGAAATTTACCAAACATATATAATCATATTTTAGTTATTTTTGTTCATTCCCACCAATACAACGTCTAGGCGATAACTAAAATTTAAAATAATATTATATTATTATTTTTCAGTATGACTCAGCCTTGGGTGAAACATAAGACTTCGGAAAAACCCTTTGTTACATGTCATGTATGCCATTAAACATAACATCCCCTTTAATGTAAAATTAATATTTAATTCATGAATATTAATAAATATCAAAATGTATTACTATTTATTTACCTTGTATGTTATATCCTTCCCCCCTTTTGAAAATTTCATCCTCACAATTTTATACACTTATCAAATTAGTGGGGTTATTTATCACTCATAAAATTTTCAGATTCCCATGTTTCCTCTTCAACCATGTATTTTTTCAAAAAAAGCTTTGCCTAAAGAATTACCTTATTCAGCAACACATTCTCTCTTTTGTTAAGAATCTTGACAGGTTGTTCCTCATAAGAGATATTCTCCTCCAACAGAACTACCTTTAGACTAAAAACATGAAATAGATCTGTCATATACTTTCCAAAAAATGAAACATGAAAAACATCGTGTACGTGGGATAAACTTGGAGTTAAATCTACTATGTGGGAAACTGATCCAAATTTCTCTAGGATTTCATATGGTCCAATGAACCTCGAACTCAACATTTCCTTATTCCCAAAATGAATCACACTTTTCCATGGAAATACAATGATAAAGACATGATCACCTACATCAAAAGAAATATCCTTCCTTCTGTTATTCGCATTACTTTTCTGCCTACTTTGAGCTATTCTCATATGATTTTGAATCAATTAAACTTTTTTTGCAAACTCTTTTACCAATTCACGTCCCATTTATTTCCTTTCACCTACTTCATCCCAAAAATCTGTATTTTGACACCGTTTTCCATATAATTCTTCAAATCGTGCCATCTGTATACTAGAATGAAAACTATTATTATAAGAAACTTTAATGAAAGAATGATGTTGGTCCCAAATTCCCTGGTAATCCATTGAGAAAGCGTGTAGCATATCCTTAAATGTATGAATTTTTCGTTCTGACTTCCAATCTGATTAAGGATGAAAAGTTGTACTAAAATTTAATTTAGTACCCAATAACATCTAATGGAATTTCCAAAAATTTGAATTGAACATGGTATAATGATTAGATACAATGGAAATGGTAATTCCATACAACTTGGCTATCTCTTTAACATACAAGTAAGAAAGTTGATTTACAGACAATGTACCTTGAATAAGAAGGTAATGATTAGATTTAGTTAATAGATCACTAATAACCTAGATTGCATTGTTACCTCAATATGTTTTCAGTAATCCCACAATGAAGTCTGTGGATATATTTTCCCATTTCTACTCTTGCACTAGTAAAGGCTGATGCATCCCTTTCGGTAACTGCCGCTCTAATTTAACCTATTGACAATTCAATCAATTCATTATAAAGTCAACAATATCTCTTTTCATTCCATCCCACCAGCAATACTCTCTAATATCTCTATACATCTTACTAATTTCAGGATGAACTGAAAATAGAGAACTATAAGATTTACATAATAACTCTTTCTTCTTCTATTAAACACTAGGTAGACATAATATCTTCCCAAATCTAAAAATACAATCATTATCAATGTTAGAATCAGGAAACTTTCCCTTCTAAACCCACTCTACATTTTTCTTCAACTTACTATCTTCCTTCTGTTCTTGATTAATTCGGTCTGATAGAGATGATTTCACTGACACCTAAAATATAACATAGGTATATCTTTCACCAACAACTTATATTCCAAATTTTATCAAATCATTAATAAAATTACCTTGTTACAAATTTAACATGATTAATGTAGCATTTCTTTTTCTACTCAAAGCATCAGCCACTTTATTTTCCTTTCTAGGGTGGTAATGGATCGTGAAATCATAATACTTGATTAATTCCAGCCATCTCCTCTATCTGATGTTCAATTCGTTCTAAGTATCTATATACTTAAATATTTTTTTGTCAGAATATATTTCAAATTTTACTCCTTACATATGATGCCTCCAAATTTTTAAATAAAAAACAACAGTATCAAATTCCAAATCATGTGTAGGGTAATTTAACTCATGAGGTTTCAACTGATATAAAGAATAAGCATTTATCGGTTCATTATGTATTAGTACACAACGAATTCCTTTCAAAGAATAATCATTGTATAAAACAAATTCACCATATCGGGAAGGCAGTCCCAAAATTGGAGCATTCACCAATAATTTTTCAATTCATGAAAACGATCTTTACATTATTTTATCCAAATGAACTTTACACTTTTTCGAGTTAACTTAGCCATTGGGATAGATAACCCAGAAATATTTTCAACAAAACTCCTGTAATAACCTTATAAACCAAGAAAACTACAAATCTCTATGATATTATTATGTCTTGGTCATTCTTCAACAACTTTTGTTTTGGTAGGAAAAACAGTTATGCCATTTTTTTTAAACAATGTTACCAAGGAAATAAAATTCTTGTAACCAAAACTCACAACTACTGAATTTCCCATACAGTTTATTTTCTTTTAACATTTTCAAGACAACCCTTAAATGAATTAATTATTCCTCTTTACTTTTAGAATAAACCAAAATGTCACCAATAAACACAACCACAAACATATCCAAGAACTCATGGAAAATTATATTCATAAGATCCATGAATACAGTTGGTACATTGGATAAACCAAAAAGTATAACTAAAAAAACATAATGGCCATATCTAGTATCAAACACGGTCTTCAGAATGTTTACTTCTTTTACTTTAAACTTATGGTACCCCGACCTCAAGTCAATCTTAGAAAAATATTGAGCTCCGTAGAGATGATCAAACAAATCATTGATATGAGGAAAAGGATACTTGTACTTAACATTAATGTAATTCAATGCTCTATAATCATTGAACCATCTTTCTTTTTAACAAACAACATAGGAGCACCCCATAGGGATGTGATAGGTCGAATGAAACCTTTATATAATAACTCATGTAATTTCTTCATTAACTCTAAAAGTTAAATTTGATCCATTTGATAAGGGGGTTTTGAAATTGGCTTAGCATCAGGAACTAAGTCAATAGTAAATTAAACTTTCCGATCAGGTATTATACTAGGCAGCTCATCAGAAAAAAAAGATACTCATTTACCACTATAACATCATTAACCTGAATAGTTCCTTTGTTTTAGACAATATTCTCATGGTAAAATTAATTTCTACCTTTTACTAGTTTCTGAGCTTCCTATTATTTTATAAAAATTAAGGGTTAATTCTTGTACGCGAACTGAAATTATTTCTAAAAAACCTATTTATATCTACAATAAATCTTTGTATGATAAATATAATGGAAATCCATACACAAAATAACATCAAAAACTACAATAAGAAAAATCAATAAGGTTTATAGGTAGATTCTTTTCACACATAAGGATAGGAAGGTACTTATAATTTCATTTTCTCTCAATATTTCCTCTTGGTGTTTTTACCATAAGTTCTGGATTAATATCTTGAGATGGAATTCCCAATTTACTAGAAAACTTCTCCAAAATAAAAGAATGTATAGACCATGAATCAAACAACACATTGGAAAAATCTGAATAAAAAATAGTTTACCTGATACTACTTCATTCGATGACCCAACATCTGCGGAAGTAGTTGCAAAGGATTTCACCACCCCTTTCTACTTGTAATCTAGCTACTTTCCCATAGTTGAGTTCTTCATTGGACACTCATTTTCATAATGACCCATTTTATTTCACTTAAAACATTTTACTATCTATAAATCAGATTTTTTCTTACCGTTACCCTGATCTTTTTTATTGCAATTATGAGCCTTATGTCCCATTTTACCACATCGGTAGCACTTACCAAAATTCAAAATACATTCCCCAACGTGATTTTTTCCACAATTTTCACAAACTGTAAACTTAAGTTTCTTACCATCACACTTTTTTTAAGAGTTCTTCCCTTTCATTTTCCACCTAAACCTCTTATTTTGTTGTCTGTCAAAGAACACCATATCATTGAAAAACTCTATATCGACCTTCTATTCACATCGGAAAAGATTTTCATAACATTTGAACTCATGAGAATATAATCCCCTTCTATAATTTAGATTTAATCCTAAGTAAAAATTTTTGATTTTACTATCAAGATCTTGTATGAAATTTGGAGCATACCTTGCCAATCTAGTGAATTTTGGTTCATAAGTAGCCACTGAGTCATCTTCCAGCATCAATTCCAATAATTGTTTTTCCATAAAAAGATGAACCACCTTTGGAAAATATTTCTCAGGAAACATACCTTTGAATTCCTCCCATTAAATAGAATCAATCTCTTCACTAACCCCGGATATTTTTCACTATAGACCCCCACTGATCGACTTCACCTTCAAAACAGTAAACAACCAGACTAACCTTTTGATGTTCTGAACACCCCATGGCATCAAAAATCTTCTCCAATGGGTTATTCTACACTTCATCTAGCACAAGGTCCGATGATCCTCTGAATGATGGGGGATTCTACCTCATAAAATGCTCTACTACTGACATGTTCCTTGGTGATTGATCTGGAAGATCTCTACATGGATACACCCACCATTTATAGCCTAATTGAATCATTACATCACTACAAAAAATGATTTAGTTATGATTCTGATCATCTCAGGTTGCTTATTTGGATGGTTTTTTCCTCCTGATGTCATCCTATCGTAGTTTCCATGTTTCCACTATGGAAAACCATTCGGAAGACAAAAAAAATTGGTGAAGAAACATGGTAATCTGTTAATGCTATATCATTTCAATGATAAAGTAAATTAATTTATGGATATTAATTTAACAATACCCTATCTCTTAATGTTATCTAAACTGTCCTCGGATACCAACTATAAGGACCCAACCTTAAATATTAAATAATCTTGAATTAATTTAATAATTCACATTGATGATATTTTTTGTTTTAGAGTTTTAAAGAATTAGGTCATAACTTTTACATTGCATCTTAAAAAATTACAACGTAGACACTTTTACTCAGTATCCATTTTTTTTCATAAAATAAAAACTCTTTAAGGAAAACCTAAATTTTCTTATTGATATAAATCTTCTTTAATTATTCATTTCACTTACCCTACCATATAACCTCTGAAAAACATTTCAAAAACATGGGATGAGAAAAAAAAGTTCATTAAGGATTACAAAATAAAGAAAGAAGTTTTTATCACATCAGTACATACAAAACATAATCTCTTTAACATACCTCATGAATTCATAAGATTTATGAAAAACACATAGAATTCATAAATCATAAAGGTCACTTATGGTATCCATATCATACTTACATTGTAGCTTTCATAGCTATGTAGGGAGTTACATTTGGAATAACCATCATAGTATATTCCCTAAATCTATTAGGAGAAAATTAATGTTTACCTCCGTCATGTCACCCAATTCATTGAAGAGTTATCTCAGGCATACCTGCCCTTGGTTTACCATAGAACCAACCATATATGTAAACAATGCCCAAGAACCATAACATATAAAAAAAGAATAAAGGAATGAAAATATTTCCACATTGCAATCACAATATATCATTTCAAGATATTGAAATAATAATTTATTTTTCAAAGTAATTTTCAATACCAAAATATGTAAAAAGGGTATATGGTATTTATTTTATTTTTAAAAAACACTATGGCTTGTTAAGGAAGCCAAGGATCAAATAATACTCACAGCGGTGGAAAGGTCGTTGTAACTACGTACGTTAAAAAGAAACATTCCTTTTTTTCTTTGGTGAAATAGTTTCTATAAAAAGATTCTATTTGAATGAAATGAAATGTTAAAAGATATTATACATCGTATAAAACAAATATGTGTACAAATCAAAATATGCCTCAACGATAGGAGATTGAGACGAAGTCCCTTACGTCATGTCTGAATTGACTCGTTCATTGTTAAATATCCTGAATATTACACTGAAGTTAATTTCTACAAGCTTAAGAAAATTTTTAGATTTTATTATTCCTTTTATATTACTTATTACCACGTTATAAACATTTCATAATAATTTATGTTAATAATGGTCGTTTTGTCAATATTTGGTACTTGAGTCAAAAATGAACTTCTTATAATTAAAAGTTGTACATGTGGTCAAAATTCCATTATCTCCATAATTATATTTAATTATTTAGATATCATATATATCAAATATAACCTGTATATATATGTATTTATGATAGTACATAACATTTGGAGATAAGAAATTAAATCCACCATTCATGAAGACGGTAAGCTGTATATACGCATGAATGCTACTTTCATTTCTATTTCGTATTTAAAAGAATGAAAAAATAAGGATGAATGGGAATATTATAACTCCAGTATAATATCATATATAATTTCAGTGAATCCATCCTTTATACATTCCACGTATGGAATGAATTATTAATAACCCTTTGAGGGGGTAGTAGTCCTCACTTCCACATATGAAATTATCGTACTTATCCATTATGTAAACCATAAAGGTATGATATAAATGAAAAATAAAGAAGCATAGAGACAATATAAATATAATATATATGAAATATAAACACAATTCCATCATCATTGCCACCATGAGAGGCAGTAAGAGATAATCAAACAATCATTTTTTCGTGAGGGAGTAGTTCACCGTACACAAAAACAGTATGTTTATGTCCATTAGATGGGTGTGTTTGTAAGTGTAGTTTGAATCCTTCTCATGAAAACAACCTATTATATTGAGGATACTGGAGTTTATATGTAATAAATTATTAAGAAGAGCATAGGGAGTGAACATGTAAAATAAAAAGAAGATAACTTGAGGGAAGACGTTACCTTTATATCAGGTAACTCGTTTTAGTTTGAACCAAAGGATTTATTGAAGTACCTTATGCATAAATTAAGGCATCTAAGAAGAATAGGGGATTTTTTGAGACTATTTAGTTATATTTTGGACAAGACAATGATCTTGAGATTTGTGTTTAATGGGTTAGCGGTGATGTTCTTTTATAAGGGAGAGGGGGGGCTATTTAAAAACGTTTGAAAGTATTATTTTATTATAAAAATATTTTCCATTTCAAAAGGTCAAAAAAATATTTAATTCGAAGATAAGTTGTATATAGATTGAAATAAAATCATACAATAATAATTGGATTGTTTTTGTATATTTTTGAATCATTATCATTCTTATTTAACCCTTTGTTAACTTTTTTAACTTTTACCATGTCCCCTTATATATTCATACTATATGGTTAATATATTTACTATAAAATTCCAAGAGACCCAAAATAGATCATTAATGGCATTTATTACATCATATATGTCATTTTACTAAATTTGAGATTTTTAGGACTATTTTATCATTTATTAAAATATTGGTAGATTTAAAAACTCTTTTATGTCAATTTTAATACTATTCATATCATGACTTTTTAAAAAATCCAAACCAACTTGATTCTTTAGAAAAAAAATCATTAATTCAAATATAGAAAAAATTTATAATCTATAAAATTCTTGTATGGCATTAAAAGGTTAAAAATAAATTTATTTTAATATTTTTATTATCATTTATTTGAATTATTTATTAATGAAGTAATTATTGCATCACCATTGTCTCATTATTAAATTTATTTATTTAACATCCAAAAATTATAAATAAAATTCCATGATGTAGAAAATATTTTTATATTTTTGAATAATATTTATAGTCTAAGTTATCACTTATATATCCCTATAAAATAATTGTTTTAGTAAAACAATTCATCTTTATGATTTTTTTATTTTTACTTTAAAAAAATTTAATAATGTATTTATTTTACTCAAGGGGCTTTAAAAGGAAAAACATATAACCCTAGGATTATTTTGGTCAAAAATTACTCATCAAATATGGTTATGAAAATTTTTAAGATAATACTATTATAATACTATTTTTACATTGAATTACACTATTCACTAAAAAATATTTTAATCTTATTTAACCAAATTTTACTTACTAATGACAACCATGTATGTCAGATTTTTGAAATTGAATTCACAGAAGTGATAAAATTTAGTTTAAATGATAAATTTGGTTTTTAACTACATTGTTGTGTTTTTTTCACTATTCATCAAAAATTGAAAGTTTTCAGAAAAATACCCAAAATTCACCCAAATATAATTTGGATGTTCCTAATTCAAAAATTATGTCTATTTTACAGAATTAGAAACATATATGTCTCATTAATTAATTTAAATTTTATTTTCGTTGTCAAAACTAGAAAGCATGTTTTTGAGAAATAATAATTATCAAAATATTGACACTTGTTTATGTCCAATTTTAAAGTGAAATTAATTTCAATGAATATCATTGGATTAAATGGTAAAAATATATTCCAATTACACTTTAAACCCAATAAAAATAAAAATCTAACTATAGAAATATATTATATTAAAAGATAGTTTTTAATTAAAATGCGGTATTTTTCACTATTCATAAAACATGAACAGTATCAAAAAAATAACAAAACTTTATCCAAAGTAAATTTTGATATTTTGATTCTAAATAAGAATTTTATTTTGTAAAATAGAATTTATAAAAGTTAAAAAAAACAAGATTTAAAAGAGGTTCTCCATTAAAAGGAGGTAAATTGACCTTTTAAAAAACATTAGAGTATTTTATGTTTAAAATTTGATCCATTTTTTTATTCCTCTAAAATATATTACATAAAAGTAAAGACATTTAAAAAATATGTATAATCATATTTTATTTAGTTATGTTCATTCCCGCCAATACAACAATTGTGCAATAATTACCTTTTAAAATAATAATATATTATTATTTTTCAGTATGACTCAGCTTTGTGGGCAACATAAGTATTTTGAGTAACCCATTATTGTGTGTTGGGTATTCCATCGAACATAGAATCCTCTTTAAAGTAAAATTAGTATTTAATTCACAAATATTAATAAATATGAAAATTTCTTACTCTTTATTTACCTGGGATGTTACAGTAACAAATCTCACAAGTAATTTCTTAATCAAGTTAAAATTTAAACAATTAAATAAAAATAAAAGTGTGTGAGTATTTAGTTCATAATTATGTTTCTAAAGAAAAAAACAATTAAAATTATATATATATATATAAGGTAATCTCCAAATGTTTTTAGAAAATATGTCACTTGGACATGAGTAAATATAATATAGAGTAGGGATTGAATCTCTCCTTCAAGAAAGTGGGTTAGCATAGACATTCTTCTATATTTGAAGTGGCCTCATAATTTTTTTTCAAAATATTTCATAATATTTTCAAAAAAATCAGTGTATTATTTTTAATTTGTTGTCAAATAATAATTATTTTTGAAGTATAATAATATTTTATAAAGGTATTTTACAATGGTTTTTTGCACTGGCCTTTAAAAAACTACTTACTAGGAAATTTAATGCTCATACCTTATTTTAAAACTATTTTTTATATGTCAATTATAAGTTCTAAGTTGGGAGGCTTCGATAAAGATTTATCATGTGTGAATTAGATTAGATATTTTATTTTTCATTAATTTTTTACAGCTCTAGTAAAAATGTTAGTTTTTTCTAATCATACAAAACCAACACAAAAACATTTCCACGTATGTAAAATTATTTTGTGTATTTTTCATTTTTCTTTATAAAAAAAATATACTCATCATTTTTATATGATGAGTCTAGAAGAGCGAGATTTGGTCATTATAATGGAACAATGTCTACCACTGGCCTATTTGATGTCTTTGTTAGTATGAAATCATTCATTTAAATTAAATTTCATAAAAGATAATGATAATGTTTATTTACAGAACATTTGATTTATAATATAAAAATCCATGGGATTAAAAAATTTATTTGGTGATTGGAGGATTAATGATGTTTTGGAAGTGGATCACTATAATTTTTGGGAAACATCTTACCTTATTCTTATCATTTTCTACATAGTTAATATCTAAAAATATGAGGAATGTTTGGTTGTCCTTTTTTGGATTGTGTGATGATCAATTATAAGTTGATTTTAGTATTTCATTGATAAACAAATCTTCTTGGATGGTCATCAATATAAAAAGGGGTGATTTTGGTGGAAATTGATTAATTATGAAAATTTGTACCATACAATAATGTATATTTACTTATGATTTTATTCAATATGGTAAAGTAATTTCTCAACTCTAAGAAAAATATATTTAAAATAAAAACATTATTAAATTATGTTCACTTTTGATTATTCATATTCTCTTTCAACTCATCATAGATATATTTTTTTATGTCCTTAACATTCTATTTAATATTAAATTTATTATGATCAACGATCTCTATCACTCTCCATAATTTTCGGACATTACACTTTTCATCAATGTCCAAATATTTACTTCCCACCTATGTTCTTCTACATGTAAATCTAGTTATGTGGTATTCTCTATGGCCTTTTTACTTAATTTTATCACTTATCAAGATTATTTTTTTCTACATTTTTACTATGTGGTTTATGAAAAAAGGTTTTTTAAAATGTTTAATATTTTATTACTGATATAAAGTTCAGATTATGAAGACACAATTTATTAATGGGTGAAAGATGTAACACCCTGATCTTTTAAAACAAGAATATTATGTTCGACAGAATGTATAACACACAACACCAGTCATAGAAGATAATTTACCACCAAGATACTCTATTATATATTCAATCAATCTATTTGATAGTTTTAATGCACGTAATACCATGTTTAAAAAACACGATATAATATTAAAATATTGTTATTTAAATATGACCATTATAACCTAGACATTAAATTAGTGGGTGTGGTTAGTAATAAATAAATTATACAAATTATATGATTTACTGATGCATAAAATAAATTAAATAGATATCAATTGATTTGGAATAAAATAAATATTATTTGAAATTAAAAGAAATGTCTTCTAAATACTGTATTTTTATAACAAATAGTTTAGTCAAGCTTCTTGAACATAATTTATTATCAATTATTACCAATTTTTTAAATTTTATTTGAAAAAATAAAATTAATTATTTTAATAATAATATAAAAATTATAGTTGGGTGAATGTTTCAGATTTTTTCAAAAAGATTCAATTTTTAGGAAGAGTAAACAATGATTTTTTGTTAAAAACAACCTTTCGTATAACTTATTTGTCAATTAAATTTTAAAAAAATATTTTAAAGGAAAATTAGTTAAATTATATAACTATTAATCCAACTTAGTTCACTTTAATCATTTTCATATTGAATTTCTATATAAAAACCTTATAAGCTTTTGAACTATTTCTCTTTGAAAACCCATTTTCTCGTTGCTTCTGTGGGGTTAATTTTAAATTAAACTTTTCAATTATATGAATTATATGTGAAAAAAATTGGAACCATGTTTAGAATCAGAATAATTTATGTTATATAATATTACTAATATAATTTTCAACTATAAATATTTGTGAAAAGAGTTAAAAATTTAATACCGTGATTCAGGTTAAAACGGAGTTTTGTTTGTTACACGCGCTTGTATTCAAATTGATTTTTCAAAACCCTATTATTTTTATTAAAAATTTAAATTTCATATTTTAAATTATTATAAATATATTATCTAATAATTAACATTTTAATTTTATTCTTAGTGGATAAATTACCTACGTAAATAAAAAAGACACAATTTTCCGTAGTAAAAACAAAAAGGGTAAAATTGAGTAAATTTAATTTCTAAGTATTAAAATAATAAACAAAATGTGTTTATATTCATTGATGGAGGTGTTTATTTTCTAATTAATATCTTCCCTATATTATTTAACAATTTTTTATCCACATTTGGGGAGATTTAATTACCATTATCGAATAGTTTTGGGTATTTACAAAAATTTCACCCTCCGCAATTATAAAAAGGATCTCACTCCAGTCACTTATTCAAACTTCTCATGACATTTTAATTTACCAAGACCAAAAAAAATCCATTCCCAAAATCCAAAAACATATTTAAGAGGTTATGGTAAAACCCAAAAAAACCTAAGGTCCTTAAGAGGATATCCAAATGAGGGTTCTCTTAGAGAAGGTAATTATCTTAACAAAACTCATTCATTTTATTTATTCTTTTTTACTCATATAATTATGTATGAACTCTTAAAATATAATAAAACATGTATATTACATATAATTATATGCTATTATGTTTATCGGATAATATATTTCAATATCCACTTCCATTAAATGGGTTGCAAAATCATTATTCTATTGTACGGTGGACTACTGCCTTGCGAACAGATGTCATTCATTTTTCTATTAACACTTTTCATAGTTGGGTATTATCATGAATTAAAATTAAATATATTATATTTATAAAATATATAAACCTATGGATTAATTATATCAAATTAAAATTTTTTACTTTCTATTCCATAGGGGATACATTAACATCGCTCGTGTGAATGGTGGGCTACCACCTCATGAATCGATGTGATTCGCTTTCGACTACAACTTCACATGGATGGTAATAATGATAAATATAATGAATTTATGTTAGAAAATGATTTATTTATTAAATTAATGATATATTTATCAATATAAAAATTTGATATATCATTTTCTTTCATACCTTTTCACTCACATAAAATGTGATAATGTCGTTCATGTATGTATCGACTACTGCCTTCACAAAGCGATGTGACACTATTTTCATCACCACAAAACATAGATGATATATATAAGAATATTTATAGAAATAATATGTTATATATGATGTTATGATAATTATTTAATGTTTAAATATTGAAAATATCTTGTCCATAATTATTTGTAAAAAATGGACACATTACTCATGTGTACATACAACCTATTTTGTTTATGATCGCAACATGATTCTTTTCTCAGTATCCAAAATCATTATTGTTCTTAATAATATAATGGAATAATAAATATTATAAATATATCATGATTATTATTCTTTATAAATTTAATAAATGGCCTATTTTACCATAGTCAACCCACCAAAGTTGTTTTTGACACATAAGCCAAATATCAACGAAATGACTAACATAAAATTAATTGGATAAATAATCATATATAACATAGTAATAATTGAAATAAATTTAATAATAATAATTAAAAAGGAACTTATTAAGGTAAATAATTAACAAACTTTTATTATTGGGAAAGATAATGGCACACTTCACAATTCAGACTCAAGGTAAGGGACTTCATCTCAATTTCCTTTGGTTTAGACATATTTTGATGTTTTGCATCTTTATTATTTTATGAGGTGTATATGCAGACCCCTTGACTTTTTATATCAGTAATTTAACTATTCTCATGGTATTTAATGTTTTTTTTAAATTTTTTCATTCACGGGCATTTTGATTCAAATATTTCCAAAGTGATAATAGACTTTTATTATAAAATTATTCTTTTAATGTTTTCCATGCAACACTTCATTTTTAATATACATGTTTTGAAAATGATTTTATTAATATTTTATATGAATATTATATTTTTATAAAGTATATTTTATATCTCAGTTTATGTTTTTCATGTTTTTAAAAAATTAATTGTTCTACAAGTTTTAAACAGAAATATTTGATATATAACAAAATAAGTACTATATTATTAATGTACACATTTACAACGATATTTTCCACCACCATAAACATTATTTTATTAATAGTTTCTATTATAATAACTCATGATTTATTAAATTAAAACCCTTTTCCCATTTTTTTGATATTTTGGTATTGAAAATTTATTTTTAAATGAAATTTAAATTTTGATATATAAAATTAATTTTCATATGAGTTTAAAGAAGTTTTTAAAATTTTATTTGATGAAAAAGTTTAATCGTAAATTTTTTTATTAAAGATATGTTACAAGAGAATTATTTGAAAAAATTGGTGATATTGATATGGATTATGAGAAGTTATGATCCTCATTATAGCTCATGGGTGAACCCTATATAACTTATACAGAGGGTTGATTCCCATTATAGATCAGGAAATAAAGGTGACCCTAATATATCTTATACGAAGTGTTGATCCCCATTATATCTCACGAGTGATATTGATATATATTATATGAATGGTGATCACCATTATATCTCTCCAATTCATTGAGTATTGATTAATCTCTCTTGATAATTATTTATGAAGTTAGTCATATGGTTGTTCCAATTTATAAGTGTTTTGTATGAGTTCTATAAGGGTTCTATGAGATGATGTCCCAAGGTACCTACATGAATTATCTATGAATGATAATGGGTTGTCATGGAAATAATTTTTTTAGATATTATATATGAACATTTTAAAAGAATGATAATTCCATTTATGGGTATAAAGTTATGTTTTTATTAAAAGGATTTTCATGGGTTTTTATGTTTTCCACTTGATTAAAGTTTTTGTTTTTTTATGTCCCTTATTGAGACTTTTTTTATAATCTCGTATTTTTTAAATATTTTTAAAATTTTTTAAGGATGGTTGTGGTAAAGGAATAGGTTATGTTAAAATTCGTGAATATTATTCATGAAGATAGATGTGTTTTGTTTTAAATGTTTTATATGGTGGGAAAATGGATTTTGATCTGCAATTTATATTATATGGTTTTTTTGTCTAGAGTTATAACCTATTTATCTAAAACTATAAAGCTCAAAATTTCATAAAATTTAATATTAAATATTCTTGACTTAAAACTCACGATTATGTAATGTCAGTCTAGGACCTTATAGAGAAGTAAGACAAAAGTTAGACGATATGTGAAAATGGAGGATGAAGATGGTGTTGTTCTTGTTATTTGTTTGTGTCTCTCAAAATATATTGGTAACTTCTGCATATCTTGTCCTCATTTTTCAAGGGGTAGACATATATCACTTTTTTAAAAGTGGTCGATTCCTAGTTTTAACCCATGGAAATTTTTTTCCCTTTATCCAGCTCCCCTCCAATAAATTCTCATATATATATATATCATATCAATAAAAATAATAACACTTAAAAATTATGAAATTAATCATAATAATAATTTCCATATTTATAAAAGACATAATATATATATATATATATATATAATTATTGAAGGTACTTAAGTGTGTTTCATTATTATTAATATAATTATAATAATAATAATATACTTAATTCAGATATATATATATATATATATTCCTACTTGAGGTAAGTATACATTTGAATTTATCTTGAACGTCAAATTTTAATATTCACTCAATAATACTCAAAAATACTTTTAATACAATTAAATAATTACACATGTTTTGACATATCTTATCAATATCATTAATAAACACTTCACCATGTTAAATTATTAATCTAACATCAAATTGAATTAATTCAAATAAAAATATACTAATTTAAATTTTCAAATTATTAATATTTCCCAGCATAAAAATTAATTATCATATATGAACTTCTCATAAAATAAAAATAATTAACGGTAATTAAATTATTCTTTTTCTAAATATCTATAAAAATAATGGGTTTTATATACATTTAATTGTGAATTTAAGAAAATGGTGTGATTTCATTTTAGGGTTATTTAAAAGGAGCCTCATTAATTGAATAAATATAGGAGATCTACATTAACAGCCCCAACTATAGGAACCCAGAGCTGGTATCTTATTCATTACACTGGAACATGATTCAAGTAATCACATCCTAACGAACTAAATAGTTTAGTGGTCTTTGTAAATGAGATACATAATTTAATATCACATAAAATTTAACATATATAAAATAAAACACATTATTTTATTTGATTACATCATTATTAACTCCGGAATATCCATTCATATCCTTCATAATAAACATCTTGGGTCATAGGAAAAATAAAACATAAGAAAGGGGTGAGCTTGGATACTCAGTAAAGGAATACATATAATGGGAAGAATGATTGGTAAATATGGAATAATCAATATGTCATGGTAAATAAATAAAAACACATCCCATTCAATCAAAAATATGATCAGGAAATTCATCTATAGATAAAATCAAAATAGTAATATCATGGATAATAATAACTAAATTCTCAATGGTAGAAATTATTAATATATTATATAATGATATTATACATCATGATATCTTTATCAAAAAACCCTTGTTCAAAGATAGTTTAATAGATGGGTAGGTATACACCCAAAATCCATTTTAAAAGTTTGGCTAAAAAAATTACCTCATGAGACATGTCGATGCATCTAAGGGATATATAATTTTGGGCCCCATAAGTCATTGCCTATCCAAATAATTACTCACATATTGACTGATCATTTTAATTAATTAAAAATATTCTATATTAATAAATATTCATATTGAGTAAAGAATAAGAATATTTATATTTCCCTAGTCAATAAAATAAATTTCAAAGTAAAACCCTATATATAGAAATGGAATATGGTTTAGGAAATAATTATTTAACTCATAAAAATAATTTTAATATTTAATATAAATGAAATATTAAATAAAGTATGGTCATAATAAGGTTATTTTTTCAAGATAAATTTAATGACCACAGAATAAAAAAGAGATAAAATACTACCATCAATTTATTAGAAATATTGGTTTTGTAATAAAATCATTTCTTTTTTAAAATAATATATAAATAGATTGAAACATTAAAATATTTTTTCATTAAATATTTTTTTAATCCATTTAAAACATTTAGAATAAGATAAATAGTATAAAATGGTTTTGGTGGTGATAAAATATGTTAACATCATATACATTAAAAAATATTCCTTTTGACTTTTGTAAATAGGGATGAAAATTTATCTTTAAGGAATCCTTATAAATATTTTATTAAAACCTTGTAAAGATTCATGTATAAAATAAAAATTTCATTAATAAATCTATTGAGAGAGTAAATTTGGCATTTTTAAAACAGTGTTGTAAAACATTAATATGGAATAAAAATATATTTGTTCACAAGATAAAGAAGATCATATTTTCTTTTAAAAATTACTTTTCTCGAATAAAGTTAAAAGGATATTAAAAGTTTTAATAAATCATGGTAAACCATAAACTATATAGTGGATAATAAAATAGTAGGTTTTTCTGATGATTACAATATAATATTCAATCAAATAAAATATGATCAATCTCAAAAAAATGAGATTATAAAATATATTCTTACCACTTTGGTAACATTTACATTTTAACCTCTTAGGAGAGTAAAAATGAAAAAAAATTATTAATAATTAATAAATATATATTAATTTTAAATAAATAAATGGGGATGTCTATACACCACATAAAATTATATAGGTGCATAATAACCAATGGGGTTAAAATTAAGACAAAATCCTTTAGAATGATAATAATGATAAAGTGAGAATTAATAAATGAAGTGATTATGTGTATTGAATGTAAATTCATACAAAAAAGATTAAATACAATATAAAATAATTAAATTTAATTAAACATATAATCTTTTCGCATCAAAGACAACAAAAAATTATTATAACCCAATGAAAATAAATTGAGTTATGAAATATCATACTTCACCCTTCAACATTGTTGAACGTAATTTAACCTTCTGTATAAAAAATCAAATTTTTTATTCAATATAATGTAAATATATGCATTATTATAATATCATATTTGATCCACTTATAAAAATTTTAAAACCGTTTATTAATAATTCTTTATTAAAATCATTATTTTGAAGTGTTAACATTTTTATTTTTCATATAAGTTTCATTTTGGTATATTTAGTACTTATATTTTTAGCATGGTTTAATTGTCTATATAGTTTTATTATAAATATCATATAGATTCAATATATATACATATTTGGATTCATCCATAAAAGATAAATATATAAAATTGAATTTCATCATTCAGGGAGATGGTAGTCCATACATATGCGTGAACATTGCTTTTTGTTTTCGACGGATGAAATGAATAAAGAAAAATAATACTTCACCTTTAAATAACCATATTAATATCATATTATAAATATATATATATATTATTCTAGAAAAATTACCATCAGTTTCAAGTGGGGATGAAAAAAGAAACATATCTCTTCACGGTGGTGGTAGTCTACACATATGAAAGGGAGATGTTTTCTTTTATCCTATTATAGAATGGAAGTGGTAATGGGTCTCACATTATCATAATAAGAATTAAAATTATTTTAAATATATTTTTTACTATTTTAAAATTGATACCTTGGATATCTATGAGGTATAATAAGAAATAAAATTAGAAACGCTCGGTTAAGAATTCTACCTCTCTATTGATAATATTCTTTTGGATTACACAGAAATCCTAGAAAGGATGATCTTTTGGAATAACCATGAGCTTTAGGATTTTGTTACGAAATCTATTAGGACATTATTTTAGATTTCATCAGTTCTATAAGGTTCAAACATTTGGAATAATGAAAGAGAGAAGCATCACATATATAAGTGAGGGGAGGGGTAGCATTGAAATTAAATAAAGAATAAAATTATTAAAAATTAATCCTTATAATCTTGTTGATATAAATAGATATATATATATATATAATATTACTATTTTAAGTCTCAATACTATTATCTAATAATATATGTACATGTTTTGATTATGTTTTTACCCTAATCTCATAGTTTTAACCACCCTTGTTGACCCTTTTGATGATTACTATGATGTCATAGTTTTTTACACATTATGGGTTATCAAAGTTACTATAAAATGTTAATTGACCCATAAATGGATTTTTTTTTTGATATTATGAACCAAATATAATTTATTTGGATGAATAAAATATTTTTAGAAATTTTAAATAATTTAATGAATTATATTTAACTTAAAATATGATTAATGTCATTTTAATAAGTATTAAATGATTTTTCATTTCAAATAACGTGGAATAAAATAAACTATATTGTTAACCTTTAAAACATATATAGTAAGTTTTTTATCTAAAACTTTTTCGTAATGCTTTAACTCATCATAAAAAATATTATTTTAAGAGTTATTAAAATAATTTAATTTGTTTTTTTACTACTAGCACAATCATTGTGTCTCTATTTCATAAGAATTTAACATAATTATTTAATCGATAAAAATTTATAAAAATTAACATAATTAAAATAAATAAGTTAAGTTCAATTAAAACTTTTAGATTCATTACAATTTTATATTTACTCATATCTATGTCATGAAAAATTATTTAATATCTCATTTTGATTTTCTTAGTCATGCGTGTGTATTGCAAAAGAATTCGTATAATCCACTAGTTAAATAACTCCAAAATTAATATATATTACTTAGTATCTAAAAAAATAATTCAATTAAATATTTCCCCCTTCTCAAATGTTATCTTTAGTAAAACAAATTTAACTTTTCAAAAGTTGAGGAGGCACTGTGTGGCAATGAAAATAATTTTCATTTTCATCATGAAATAAGTTCAAATTTAAATGTTATGAATAAATTATGAATTATATTTGTAGAATATTATCATATATTAAATTTTAAAAATATTTAATAAATTTTTATATCATATTTATATAATTATGATATCATAAAATAAATTATATTTCATAAAAATTGTATTTTTTATTATTCGCCAAAAATTTAACTTCTTTAAAAAATATAAAAAAACCCTAAGATAAATTTGACCTGATAAATCCAAAAAATAATCCCATTTCATAATTATTAATTCTTATAAGTGACATAAATCAATTGTAATATAATTGGTTTAAACACAATGAAATTTGTTTTTTAGAAAAAAGTGTTTTAAACAGTAAAATGTATCTTTTATCGTGAATATTTAGGATTATAATAGAGTAATATATATTATTCCAAATAAAATATAAAACGTATCACTTGAATAAAAAAATCAAAATTATGAATCACTTTTAAATTAATTTATTAAAATAAACAATAATGTATTTGAATATTTGGTCTATTAATAATTCCACTGAAAAGTCAATTATTTCAGAAAAATCACATTATTTCACCCTAATATAATCTAAATAATATTATTTCAAAAATGAATTTCATTTTATAAAATATAATTTTAAAAAATAGAATAAATTAATTATATTTTTCATGTGCATAATTCAATAACATAAGTTTTAAATAAAAAGCATTTTTGAACCATAAAATGACATCACTATAGATCGAGTACTTATTTCCTTAGCATTCAAAAATACTTTTTTTATTAAGTACGTACATTATAAATAAACTTCACAATTTTCTTCCACACATTCATACATACCAATTCAGTGGCTTGGTCATAACATTTACATTTAAATAGTAATATTTCTATAATATATCTCAATTCTTTTTAAGATAGTGAATCTGTGTTAAGTAAGATATCGACCTTATTATTACTCTAAAATAATTTTTTTGTGGTGTTACATTCAACCCCCTTAAATATATTACTCTCTATTTATTTAATCATCTTAATAAAAGGTTTAACATTTAAAAAATATCATTATTTTTAACCCACATCATATATATGGACAATAAAGCATTTTTTAAAATAAGAAGTGGTAAACATAAAGTTTATCAATAAAATCACATATTAAGGTTCTAAGGTAAGGAGAATATTAGTGGGAAG
Organism: Viscum album; assembly: GCA_963277665.1. Taxonomy (NCBI): domain Eukaryota; kingdom Viridiplantae; phylum Streptophyta; class Magnoliopsida; order Santalales; family Viscaceae; genus Viscum; species Viscum album. The sequence goes on along the minus strand of OY728131.1, from coordinate 1,527,111,973 downwards.
ATAAAATATATACATAGATTAGAAAACTATCATCCAATCACTAATAGGGATTCATATAATATATGTTTATATGAAATTTAATGTCTATAAACTGATAAATTAATGGGGGTTAAAAGACCATCAATTCATCAAAAATGATTGTAAAACGATAAATTTTTTATTTTAAGATCAATTTCCTAAGATTCAAGGATTATTTTTCTATTAAAGAAGATAGAATAAGGAAATATACATAATATATTTATTTCCATTTTATAAGTACAATTTCATCCTTTGGTTATGTTTCTATTATTTTTATTTCTTCTCTTACTATATGAAATGAGTATTCCAGATGAATTTTTTATTCATGAATAACTTATATTAACATTTAATGGATCATAACATCCATAAAATATGATAATTCATTCCTTATTTTTCTAAATATTTATAAAAACAAAAATTCTTAGAATATCCAATATGTATAAATACTGTACATTAATCTACAAAAACATAACAATAACCCCCAAAGTTCAACTTAACTTTAAGACTCTTCAAAATATTTCTCACCAAATTAAAAACCTCAAAATCCAAAATATTTGATCACATTTTTTTAATATAGACATTAAAATTCATCCACATACACGATAAAGTATCTCATAATGTCACATATCAAACATGTTAATTCCTTGATCAAATATTCTCATAAAACAAACTAATTACTTAAATATCTATAAAACCTTGATGGAATCATAAATTATTCCAAAAATTAACATTATCCTTATTCATAAAAAAGAAACAATTTCTATTAAATATATTTAATAAATACAAAAATGAAGTAAACCAATTTGACATAAAATCAAAATATAAATCCCTAAGTTATTCTATCCTATTTAATTTTATTAATGTTAATCAACTCTATATCTCAAATAAAAATTATTAACTCAACACCATAAACAAATTAAGGGTCATCATTCCCTTAAACATGTGTTTTAAAAAAAATATCACTTTACCACAATATCATTGATCTTGGTTATCAATACCATTTAATATATGGTTTAATTTCATTACAAGAAAATACTAGAGAAAAATCCTCATATGAGTCATCATTCTTATTACCATAATATAATTGATATAACACTTCAAAGATATAATTCTTGAATATCTATACACACATAAGACATCAATCTATAAATTAAACCTTATGATGAAATTTAAATCGATTAGTAGATCTCTTCATTTTCCCTGGACAATTACTTTATCTATTCCCATATTTTCCACATATAAAATATTTTCTCATTCCTCAGATACATTTCCCAAAGTGCTTCATCTGTCATAATTTAAAAGTAGAAAACCAAATATTTTTCCCTCTATTTACTTCATGAAACTCTATTTTTACCCAATTTGGTGTCTCAAGAAACTCACCCTTGTTGATATTTTTAATCACATAATGAGATAGATTACTACATATAACCACAATTTTTATCCTTCTGAATCCCATTTCATTTGGTTTCTCATTAGTAAATTCATTCTATTATCCATCAGATTAGAGATTAACATGATTCCTCCTCATTTTAGTCATTGAAAAAAACTCATGAAAATAATGTTATCAAAAATAATAATAGTGATAAATCATGAAAAATAATTTATAGGTTTTCCAAATCATAACCTTTTATTTTCATTATTAGATACTTTTTGGTTTAAACTGGTTCATTCATCTTCATAACCTATTAAAATAATTTGCAATGGTTCTTAAGGAAAATATGAGTTAACCCAAACATATACCATGTGAGTTTCAAACTACATGTATAGTAAGGGCACACTCAGTGTTCAATTGAATAATGGTTGATGTATATTCAACTAACTATTTTCAGGTTTATCACTCATATATGTATCTATTCCCAAACCCCATACACTTTTAGTGTCCATACATGGATGTATTTATATGAAAACCACATAATATCTACCTTCCCAAAATATTTATGATATTACTATATAATTAGAAATTTCTTCAAATTCTATCATCATATTATGTTTTCTGATCTATGTTTTACTAAATATAAATCCCAAGGATTCTATAAAACATTATCCAAAATCATATATAAAGACCCAAAATAAGGTAACCTAGAGGTGATGTCTTATTTATTACATTTGAACTATGTTTAAATTATCGCATCACTGGGAGAAATAAAATTATTAGACTTTGTACACCAGATACATACTAATACCTCATATTAAATTTAAAAAACAGAAAATACAACATAGTATTTTTTTTGAAAAGAACATTACTATCTTGATAATATCCTTTCATACAATTCATATTAAACATTCTACGGTCCTAGGGAAAAAGAAACATAAGAAATTGGTGATATAAGATGATCAGTAAGTGAATGCATATATTGGAATCTATCAAGAGTAAATAAGGAATAGTTCATAGAGAAATGAACATAATTGAAAACAAATTCCAATTAATCAATAACATGAACATGAAATGTATCCATGGATAATATCTATAGTAACTCAGGCTTAATGTACATGGATATTACATCATTTTAGATGAATGTTCAAAAAATTAAAAAAATAAATTCCCAAGGACCCTAATAGTTTAGTGTATTTTTAAACATGAAAAAAATATTATATCATTGAAAAATATCTTAAATGTTTCTCAAAAATACATCCCCCTTTAGTAATTATACTTAAAAACTTTCATCATAACCTAGGTAAAGAAAACATATGAAAGGGGGAGATTATATTCTTATTAATTGTAAATATTATATTTACATAAGAATAACATGAGCATAAGGGTATGAGAACAAGAGAATAAAATTTGAAGATCAAAATCTTCATATAAAATATCATATACCAAATTCATGGAATAAATATTTGAAGTTAATAAGGAATGAAGTTAAATTGAAATCAAGAATATGAACCATGTGAGTATATCAATGTAATAAGACATTGAATTTGTGTAAGAATCATAAATATGTAATATCATTCCCTATAAGTCAAGTCGAATTCCAAAAACATAATAGGGAACTTCATGGGGACTACACCTACTATATAGGAGAAACCACTATCCCAATTCATAATCTATTCCATGAAAGGGATTGGGTTTCCCTGTCTTCCCATAGTGGAATGGGTTTCCCCTTCATCCCATTTTGGATCAGGATTCCCCATCATTCATAGTGGATCATGCCTATTCACTTCATTCCCATCATTGTCTCAGGAGATATGAATATTTACCATATTAATTAGATTGGTTTCATAAGAAAACTTATAATTACCAATGAAAAGAAATCGGTATCATAAAAACGTCATCCTATTATTAACTATGAAAAATATATAGGTATGAAAATTATTTCATCCATGAATAACCACTGCAATGATATGGATTTCAAAATCATATGAACTGTGGTAGTGAAATTGGTGTCATAAACATCATTCCATCAAAACAAAAACTGTTAAATAAATAATTGAAGGATATTTTTTGGATTATATACCTAGTAAATAAAAAACTACAATAAATTTTGTCATCTTATATAGAACGTTATTTTAAAATGTTACATGGAACATTTCTTAAGTAAAAGAACCTTTCTTTGAAAATAATCTTTATAAAATCTTTTAAAAGAACATTTTTTTATAAAAAAATCATTATAATTTAATTTAAAACATTTCTTCAAAGAAATTGTATGTTCCTTATTCAAAAACACATTTCAAGAGAAAATGCATTTTGAAAACCTTTTAATTTTAAAATATCTTTGAAAAAATATAAAGGAAGTATAAGAATCATTAGAAACCCTTTTTCTTTAAAACTACAAAGAATACTAAAAAATATGGCTTTAAAATCTTTCAAATACTTTCCATAAAAAGAAACCTTTTTAATACTTGTTGAGGTAACATTCATAATAATTTAAAACATATTTTCGACATAAATAACATTTTAAAACTTTTTCCTATGAAAACAATTTTTAAAAAAAATTATATAATTTTAGGAAAACACATATTTTTAATAAAGAAACATGTAAACATATAATGAGATCCTGAAAGAGATGATGGTCATGATGGTGGGTAAGACTATAGATGTCGATCATTCCTTTTTCACCTTAAATTCATAAAAAAGTTCCTTGATAGAAAAATGAAAATAAGATTCCTTTTCAAACCATTTTTTAAAAAGTTAATAAATTGGTGAAAAATAACTTTACACATCATAGGATATTATTAAAATATTTCGTAAAACATTTCTAGAAAATACAGTTTTGAAAGAACACAATATTTTGACTGAGAGGAGAAATAAAGTCAGATTTTTATAACAACATTTTCTTAAATATCATAAGTACCAATGGGTGTAAAATGGTAACATTACTAGTATATAACATTAATATCCAAATATTGATAAATTTAATGATATTTTCTGAGATATGGACCATAATATTTCATCAATTGAAGTATAATAAAAAACAGTCTCGATAAATAATCAGATTGTAGAAATAAACCGCTACCAATTTGGTAAATTTGAATCATTACAAAATAGAAGTATTAAAATTAAGTGATTATTAAAAAATAATTAATGAAATAATATTCATGATATAAAATTTCAAATGGCAGTATATTCACCTCATTTAAATATATAGGTGTATAACATTGTAGGTCTCTCAAACAAAGAAAAATGAGATAAAATTATTTAAAAATATGGTAACATTTAAATCACAAACCTCATGAAAGAAAGACCATAAAATTGATATGTAAATACCCATAAATATAATTATAATAATCATATAATAGATTTAGGGGTAGTATATACACCATAAATTATAAAATATTGGTGATCGAGGTATGCATCTCACGGATATAAAAAGTGAGATGAGAAAACCCTTACCTTAAGTATTGACTTTCTTTGTACATGTTCAAATATCCTGAATAACAAATATAAGTTAATTATAAATCTGTCATATAATCTTTTATATATATATAATACCATATGTGGTTCTCTTATAACTTTATATTAACTAGTTCTTAACAATTCCATGTTAAAGAAACATGTCGGGTAATAACTTCTTTGTTCATCCTACATGTTTTGACTTGTAATTATTGACACTCTAAATTAGATGATGAAATAATTATTTAAATAATATAAAAAATGATTTATATATCATATATATTCATTATATAAATATTTTTAATAATATTTAAAATATATATATATATATATATATATGAAATGTAATACACAGTTCATAAAGTCGGTAAGTCGTACGTACACATGAATGCTATCTTTATTTTTTTGTCGTATTGGAAGAAAAATAAATGACATATATTTATATAAGTATATATTATAATTAAATTATTATTATTATATCACATATTTCAATTAATTTTACTATACCCATCCTTAATAAATTCTATGTAGATTGTGAATAAATTACATCGCTTTGAGGAGGCGGTAATCCACAAGCCCCAAAACAAAGTTATCATATTTACAAAAAATTGAAAGCATTTAGGTATATTTTATATAATAACAAAATAAAAATATATAAATCATAAATATCATATATATAATATATAATTAAATTTTCCTTCATAATTCCCAACCATGAGATGTGATAAAGAAAAAATAAACAATCATCGTTTTATGAGGCAGATGTTCGTCACACACGAAAAGTAAGTATGTTTCCCATTAGATGGAAGTGTGTTTAGGATTAGGTATAACTATTAATGAAAAAAAATATATTAGTAGATTTAGTACATGGGTGTTAATATATAATCCTAATATAAAAAATGATAGGGTGGGGTTGAAAATGAAGGAAAAGATGATCGTTGAAGAATATTACCTCATTTTCGGGTAACTCCTTTGGTTTATACCAAAATACTTACCTCGATGGATCTATTACCATGGTGATACATGATGTTTTAGGTTAGGTATTCTGAGATATTATTTGGTCAGATTTTGGTCGAGCCAATGGGATTGAGAGGCATGAATAAATGAGAGGGGTGAGCACCCTTTTATAGTGGAGGATGAGGGGCATTCTTGTAATTTGTTTAAAAGGAAATTCCACCTATATTTTTTATGATCCTAGTGGGTCCAATAATGATCTACATAAGATAAATTGGAGGATAGGGTAAAATTATTTCAATAAATTTTATTTTTGGACAAGTTTCTATGTCATTTGGTCCTTTAAGTTTGTGGTTTATTGCCTTGTTATGCTAATTGTCCTCTTAATCATTGTAATTACTTTTAATTACTTTTATTAAAAAAATGAAAAAACTAACATGACCTTATTTTAAATTATATATTATTCTTATTCAAAATATGTAATCCATTTTAACAATTTCTAATCACATAAGTGGTATAAATTAATTCAAATTTAATCTCATAGCTGGGATGATAATGCGGGTTTTTAAAGAAAAAATGTTCAAAAGTTGGGTATGGTTTTTAATCCAATTTCAAAGTTATTGATTCCAGTAACCTAAATTTGATTAATTTATTTATAATTGATCTAATTTAATTTTAAAACCAATCAAAACCCCATTTTAAATATATAAATAAATAATATGATAGTATAGTTTTGAATTATAATTCATTATTATTCACTATTGATAAACAATGAAAATTCACATAAATATACCAAAAAATAACCTTAATATAATTTTTATGTTCATACATAAAATATGAATTTTATTTTCCCAAAAACATGATATGTTTCAAAAATAACATTTAAAATGGGTTCACTATTAAAAGTCTGTAAATTTACCTTTTAAAAGAATACACCATTTTATTCATAAAATTGGATTTATTCTAAACTTATATCTACAAAATCTATAGCATAAGTGTCTAAAATAATTATTGAATATATAATATATAATTTAATTGAAAATATTAATCAAAATTTGTTTGTTTAATTTATTTAGATAAAAAAATTTGTATAAAGAAAAATATTTTTCTAAGAAAATTAATTTCTTTATTTTCAAATAGCTCATACATTCACTATTACTAATTGATAACCAAATTATTAATTTAATATAAATGGGTAAATGATATTTATAAAATTTATTTAATCATATTTTTTTCTTCCATTCTAATTGCTAGGTGGTAGCTATAATAATATTTTAATAATATTATTAATAGAATATTATGGTTCGGTAAAACTTGGTCTTGTGTGTTATGCAGTCTATCGAAGGGACTTAGTAATGTGTGTAATAAAAGCCAAAAAAATTGTTGTATATAATGTAATATAATCTATGTTTTTCTTATTGTGCAATATTAACCTCTTGTTCCATATAATGTAATCCAAAAAAATGATTTTATATATATACTCAATATTTCGTGAACATAAAATATTAAAATGTTAAATTAATTTGAAAAATACTATAATTCACAAAATCTAATATTTTTACATTATAACCCCTTTAAAATGAATTTCAACCTCAAAATTCGTCTGGGTAGTCATAGTATTAATACCTGATATTTCTTTTCTTAAAACCCCACATCGTAAAAATTAATACTAAATGTTCCTTTAAAAACGGAATGTTAGAAACATATTAGATACCCAAACTAACTTATTACATGGTTTATATATAGAAAAAAATATGTGTGAAGTGAGAAAATGACCATGGAAGATAAATATAAATACAATGTTCTGATATAGAGTGATAGAGAATATGGTTAAGAGAAATTTAATAATAAAAAATCCATAAATCTATGATGATCTAAGGGAAGACATAATACTTTACCAGATCATGAGATCTATAAATAGAATGATAGTTTATTCCATTTATCCTTATCAAAGTAAAATGGTTATCACAAGTTATAAAATATGAAAAAAATATTATATGGAGATATAATACTTTAACATAAACAATTCCATACATGGTTAACTTTATAACCCTTCCAAAAGATAAAATTCTAAATAATAGAAATAAGGTTAATAAATTTCCCAAAACCATCTTGTAATTGATTCCCCATATATAATAAAGTAGATCTTGTTTTTCTCATACCATCCACGTGAATAAATTCATTATGTATTCTCTTAAAACATGGTAATAACCTAAATTATCACAAAGCCTTGTTGAAAACATGCATTCTACCTTATTCAATGTTTATTGTATGTATTTCTTAAATAAAACAATTTTCTAAACATAATTTATGATATCATAAACCACTTGTCAATAATCTCTTAATTAGTTCAAAGACAATCAGTATCATCAAAATGTTTTAATCATATCCAAAATATCTTTATCCAAACAACATTATATTAGAGTAAGGGACATATTGAGCATTATATTTCAATTAATAATGTGTTTCCATCAACATTACCTTATCATTAATCCACTTTTCTCATCCATTGGAATCATTTTTCATATTCTTGTAAATCCTTATAAAATACATAAACTGAATAAACCATATAAATGTTACTATTCATATAACATAATTCTTGAATCCAAATTAATAAAGACTTTGATAATTTAATTCCATACATAAGTCATAATAAGGAATCATCATCCTATTACTTAATACCTCATTCATTTCGCATTTCATATGTAGTCTCATCATCATTAACAATTTAACCATTACTCTTACCACCTTTTTCGTTCTCTTTGGGAGCTTTCACTTCAGACGCCAATTTTCATTATGACCATTCATTCTAAACTTAAAGAATTTTACTTTCGATGATGTCTTAGGTATTACAATATTCTTATCCGTTGTGCTAATAGAAATATTCATATTTTCATTATAGTTACATCTTATTTTTACTTCTTTTCTATAGTCAAAACATCTTCTTTTTTCACTAATACATTAACTTAGGTAATTATTTCCACATTCTTGACATAAATTAAACTGAATATTCTTTACTTCAGGGTCTCCATTTCCCAAACTCTCTGTAAAATGATTCCTTATCTTCCATTGTTATTTTTAGAGTTGGTTAAAGTATATAATTTTAATCATGTTAGGTGAAAACTAATTTGGAATGATCACAACATCCTTCAATCTAGTGATAATAAAATTTTAGTAATAATTATATAAATTTCCATCACATTAAATTTTATCCTAGTTTCTTCTCATTTCCAACATTGACTAAATACATAAATCATAGTTTGAGAAACATTTTTAAATAGATGAAAATCTAAAAAATATGATAAGTCACTAATATGATATATAAATCATGACACTGAATTCTTTAATATATGACACCTTAGGTATATCCCAGGTTATTCATAATCATATTTTAATTAAATCCTTCATGATTTTTCATAAATAGTGTGTAAATTACTAGGTCATATCCCCTAGAAGTGTCAAACCAGGTGTGAAACAAGGACTGTTGTTGTGCACCACATCCTGATCAAGTCTATCTCAATATAGTTTTTAGGGGTTGTTACCCTTATGAATATATGTGCCATAGCTACATCAACATGTAGTATCCAGAACGTGATTTATTTCTAGAAAAAAACTCACTCAATTATTTTCCAAAATTCCATGACATTTTCTTAAACATTAACCCATCCCTAGACTCATCCTAAGATACATCCCTAGACATATCCTTATAAATATCCCTAGGTATATCACTAAAGTTTTCTCATCCTAGTTCGCAAACTAAACCTTTCCTTTGATAACAAATATAGAGACCCAGTCTTAACAAACATTGATATTACGTCATTTTATATCAATATTCATCACAGTATAAAAATACACGCCTAAGGACTGTAATAGTATGGCGTATTTGGAAACATAGAACCAAATATTTAATCTTTGAAAAATATCTTCAATGTTTCTCCAAAAGAACTTCCACTATAGTACTACTACTTAAAACCTTTCTTCATAACCAATGGAATGGAAACATAATAAATAAGTGGGATTAAATGCTCAGAAACGGTAAAAAAATATACATAACCATAATATGAGAATATGGGTATGAGAACATGGGAATAACATTTTAGATCTTACCTTGTATATTAATGATCATATACAGTCATTGCATAAATATTGGCAGTTTATAAGACATGAAATTGTAAGATAATCACGAACATGAACCATGTGAGCTTATCAGAGGCATAATACCTATAATTTTTTCTAGACACATAAACATTTAATATCATTCCTTGTAAGTTAGTGCATATTTCCAAAACATAATAGGGTGGTTTATAGGAACTAAACCCACATGGAAGGACACACCACCATCCCTAGTCATATTCCTTTCCATATAAGGTACTGGGTTTCTGAATCTTCTCATTATAGATTGAAGCATGCAAGGATCGTGCAGTCACACTGATAGAGGGTTAATCAGGTGTGACCACTCTTACTAAATTATTTTTCACATTTTATTTCCAACATCGATCACTTGTTAAGATGAGTAGATCATGCATAAAATTCCAAAAATAAATGAAACACATCACATAGTTTTTTTACAAGGATCATTACTAAGTCCTACATCCTTTCCAGGTTGGTTAGACCCCCCCCCCCCCCCAACATTAATTATCCACTATAATATTTTTATAAATTATATTGGTTCATGTAGTAATTGGTTATACACCTCAGCAATTAGTCCTCCAGTTGATTCTTCTTATACCCCTACCAATCCAACTCTTCTGCATCAGTTGGTTAGACCCATCTAATCATTCCAAAAGTTAGACCCCCAGTCTCTTTCTCAATCCTCTTCAAAAACTGGTTATACCCCCAAATCACAAGAACCAAATTCTTCAATATGATCCACATATAGGATGATAAAATTGATCTTCCTCTAAAAACTTTTTGTATCACACAAGCTCGTGTACAAATCATGATTCTTTGCACTGTATTTGGTCTTGCTCAAAAAAATTTGATCACTGTATTCAATCAGCTACCTCAGTACAACACTACTTGGGAATGAATTATTTCATATATAGAATGCATGGCCTCACTAACTACTAAAATCTCATAAGCTATAATATATAGAAACATTGATACAATTTTTGTCCTGAGTTCATTCACAAAACAATTCGCATTGATTAATCAATACATATTCCAAGTGCACTTTTTAAAACTTCATGCATGTATATAACAAAATGCACGGCCTTATCACTATGTTCTTAATGTGTGAATATGAACATGCATTAATACATGTAATTTTTCTTCAATATGTATCCTCAAATACACACACATGTTCAATTTTTAAACTCTTACTAACCACACACACATTTTCCTTCATGTATACTCGCTTTCTCACACTACTAGCCACTTTTAAGAATGTAAATCATGTTTATAAACAACATTCACTTCAATGTTGCACACACTTTCTAGATTTTATGACACACTATCTTTTCACATTCAGAAACACAAATGGGTGTAGGGAGGCCCAAAATTCACTATATAATATTCTTATTTCATAAAAAACCTGAATTAATATCAAATTGATGGTGTGAAAGCTATTCCACAAGAAATGTAGTGTAAGTAAACAATTATTGTGGTATCTCAAAGATGTTCACACAAATTAAGAACATTCATTGGTTCTCAAAAAAATCCTATGTCCTGTAATACCTTTATATAGATATGAGATTAGGACCATGGTTCATCATGGAAGAAAAATCTATCCAAAACTCAAAACATCATGAGGTATGACTAGTGTGCAAAGAACATATTGTTTACCCGCGGAAGTCTCAACCTCTTCACATAAATAAAAGAAATGTGAATCCTTCATGAACTAGAGTGTTCACAACATAATTTATCTCTCAAAAAAACCTCTCATATGTGAGATTAATGAACAAAAAAATGATCCCTGCCTCGAAATTCAGAGGCAACTATGATCACCTCAAAAACATTAGGAGCCTTTAAGAATCACAAATTAATTGGATCAATCTTCCGGCGTCATGGCATAGAGATCCGTCAAGAGGAAAATTCTTGAACCAGCTCACTGGAGAAGACAACATAGAGAGATCAAATGGATGGCCCGGATAAAGCATAGTTAGATCAAAGGGACATGGTTTTGTCCATGTTTTTTTAAAACATATCAATGGCTAAGATTAAAAATGAAGTGATCGAACAGTTGTGATCTCATTGAGTCAATATAACGGTCATAAAATTTCAATCAAATAGATCAATGCTTCTAATTCATTCGATATTAATAATTGGGATCCCACATCAAAAGACACTATGTTCATCGACTCCATTATTGTACAAAATATGTATTCATTATTCAATAATTTATCTTCCTCCATACCTGGTATCGTCATGTACTGGTGTTCCCCTACAGGTATGTTCTACACACAATCTATGTCTCTTTTCTTAGCAGCATAATTGTTCTTTTCCGGTTCTCACATTACCCATATGGCATTCTCAGGTGTTCCCCATGCCTACTTACATGATTAGTTGGATGAGGGTTGAGCTCGGTTTCCCACTCCGTGGTGTGAGTCACTTCACTAGTTATCCGGCTAGTGTGTATGCAATTTTTTAATTAATGACCATTAAAAAGGATTTCCAAAATCACATGAAACACATAACCAATCAACATAAAAACAAAACACACCATCCATAGAAATTTATTCACACAATCTAAAATAAATTTTCATGGCATCACCAAATCAATTTAGTAAACATTTTGCATTAACATTTTCACAAGTCTTAGAACATAGGACCAGCTCTACAATCATCAGATTTAGAGTTTAATGAATTTTTCAAATTCATAACACAAAAAAAATTCCAGAAACCACATTACCACTTCATGGATATGTTTTCCCAATCATTCCATAATAGATCGTGTTTCCTCATCTTTCCATAGTGGATCGAGATTCCCCATATTCCCTTAGTGGATTATGTTTCCCCATTTTCCTTGGTGGATCAAACCTGTCAACAGGATTTCCATCATTATGTCATGAGATAAAAAATATTTAACCAATTCATTAGATTGAGATATAGGTCCCACCCATTGTATAATAAAATACATACTTATGCCATAGATGATAAATAATTCTTCATATCTTGAACCATAAATGATATGGGTTTCCTAAACATCACATCAGAACCCATGGAATGAAATTTTTATCATAATCATTTCATCATATCATTACCTATGATAAAATTGATAGTTCAAATAATTATTTCATCCAAACATAACCCAAGAAAATAAGGGAGTTTTAAATAATGAAACCCATGGAAGAGAAATGGGTTTCATAATCATCATTCCATCAAAACATAAACAATTCAAGAAAGAATGTGAATGGAATTTTTTAATTATATCCCCAATAAGTCATTAATTAAAACAATGTAATTTATCTTATATGGAGTTTGATTTTAAAAAATCACAATGAAAATTTCTTATGGAAAATATCATTTCTATGAAAATACATTTAAAAAAACATTTTCAAAAATAAATTTCCTATAAATAGGGATTTACTATTTAATTTAAAACATTTTTTGAGGGAAAATATCTTTTTTCTTTGAAAATTGATTTTTAAAATATAAATAATCTTGAAAACATTTTTATTTAAAAATATATATAAAAACTTATAAAGGAAGCTTCAAAATATTTTGAAAACATTTTTCTTTGAAACTACTTTGAAAATATAAAAATGATTCTTGATCATCATTGAAATCATTTTCATTAAAAAAACTTTTGAAAACATATAAATGGATCATTGAAAATCATTTAAAACACTTTTTAAACATAAAACTATTTTAAAACCCTTTTTCTTTGAAAACTATTTTAAAATAAAAAAAGTGAAAAATATTAGGAAAAACAATTTATTTTAAAAAATAGTCTTTTAAATAGGAAAAGAAGTCCTCAACAAAATGATAGTCGTGATGGTAGGTATGTCTATACATGTCGAGCATTCCTTTTTCTCCATAAATGTTTAGAAATGTTCCTTGATCAGAAAATGACAAAAAGATTCCTTTTAAAATGTTTTTGTAAAAATTTTATACATCGGTAAAAAATTTACATTAAAAATCACAGGATAATAATAAAAAAAATTATAACCTTTTTAGAAGAAATTGTTTTTAAAGAATATAGATTTTTTACTGAAAAGACAAATAAAGATGGATTTTATAAAAAAAAATTCTTAATTATCTTACATACCAAAGTGGGTGGAAATGGTACCATTACATGGATATAACATAAAAACCCATATGGTAAAAAACATAATGATATTTCTTGATATATGGATCATAATATTTTATTAATTGATTCATAATCATAAACAATCTTTATAAATGATGAGATTATAGCAACAAACTACTACCACTATGGTAACATTGAAACATAATAAAATGGAAATAATAACACTACATGAAGAAAAATATATCTTAAAAGTAAATATACTCATTATATAAAATTTACAATGGAATTATATGAACCCCGTATAAAAATAAAAGTACATAACAGGGCATGTGTCTTAGAGATGAAAAATTAAGACAAAATTACTTTACTGGTTTAATAACATTTGAACCATAAACCCCAGGAAAAAATATAATCAAAAAGATATGTAAACACACATAAATTTATGACTATGTATAATATAATAAATTAGTGGTAATTATATACATAATAAAAAAGAAATGAGTGTTGAACATGACATGTATCTCACAGATATAAAAATTTAGATGAAAAGCCCATACCTTAAGTCTCGACAGTATTTGTACATGATCAAAAAACCTCTATAAGAAATATAAGTTTATTATAAATATTCCATAGAAATATATTATTATATATCATACCATATATTATTCTCTTTTTATTTTACATTACCCATTTATTAACAATTCCATGTTAAAGTAACTTGTTAGGTAATAACCGCATTGTTTATCAAATGTGTTTTGAAATTTTATTCTTAATACAATTATTTGGATCATGATTAACTTATTTCATGAATTTAAAACATGATTTATATATCATTTAAATTTATTATATAAATATTTATAATATATATATATATATATGAAATGGTATACAAAATTAATGAAGATGGTAGGTCGTACGTATACATGAACGTTGTTTCTGTTTTCTTATTGTATTAAAAAAAGAAAAGAAAATATATGTTTATATATATATAATATTATTCAAGTTTCATTATTATTTCATATATATTTTATAATTTCACTAAAACAACTTTTAATACATTTCATGTTGAGTGTGAATGAGTCACATCACATTGAGGAGGTGGTAGTACACACGTCGACAAACGATGTTATCGTATTAACAAAAAATTGAATGAATGAAGGTTTGTTTTATGTAATAATTCAAGAAGTATAGACACATCATAAATATCATATATATCATATAAAAATATATTTTACATCATAATTCCCAACTATGACAGGTGGTCAAGGAAAAATGAAAAATCAATGTTTCGTAAGGTAGTAGTTCACCGTACACGAATGGTAAGTTCATTACCTATTAGATTGATGTTTTTTAGGTGTTTTATAACTCTTAAAATAAAAAAATTCCTAGTATATTTATTTTATTCTATTATTTTATAATAATAATATAAAAATAATTGAATGGTTGGAAATGTAAATGAAACAAAAGAAGATTATTGAAGAATGTTACCTCATTTTCAGCTAACTCCTTTGGGTTTATACCAATAGACTTCCTTGGTTCGATTTATTCTCTAGGTGAGGATTATAGGTTGAAGAGAGGTATTTTTTATGATTATTTGGGATGATTTTGGGTGAGAAAATGGGATTGATAGGTGTGAAAAATGAAAGGGTTGGCTGCCTTTTTATAGTGGAGGAGGAGTAGAATTCTTATAAATTTTTTAAAAGGGGATTCCATCCACATTTTTCCTGGGACAATTGGATCAAATAATAAAAAAAATTAGATAAAATGGCATATAGGGTCAAAATATCTCCTTCTAATGGTTTTTGAACAACTGTATAGGTCATTTTGGCCTTTAAGTGTAAGGTTTAGTCCCTTGTTAAGCCAATTTTCTTCTTATTCATTGTAAATAATTTTAATTAATTTCATTAATATTTTTTTAAGAAACTACATTGACCATATTTGAAATTATATATTATGATGATTCCAAATATGGAATCCATTTTTCCAAATTTCAATCACAAAAGTTGTAAAATTAATTCAAATTTAATCTCACGGATGGGTTTACAAATAGTGTTTTTAAAAGTAAAATTGTTAAAATGTTTTTTATGTTTTTATATCTAATTTCTAATTGAAATTGATTAAAATGAACTAAATTGGATTAATGGATATATAGTTGATATAATTGAACATTAAAAACAATAAAAAACATCATTTATCTTTGTAAATAAATTAGATGAAAAAACATTGTTGAATTAAAATTCAATATTATTCACTATTGTAAATGGGGTTTGGATTAGTGGTAAATCCCCCCGGTAATACTACATCATAGTTGGGGTTTCAAAACCCCATTGGAAATAGATTATGTAGTAGAAAAATTTCATACAGTAATGGTGATGGGACAATAGCATAGATAGACTGTAGTGGTGGTGGACACTATAGCGGATGCATCACTGCAACATGTACTGTAGCAGGACATGTATTGTAGCAACATTATTCACCAGAGGGCCTCTTTTTCAAAACATTGGGGCATCAAGTCCATGTAATGTGATTTCATACCCATTGTGACTACGTTACATGTAATAGGATTCATTCACACTCAGTCTATAAGCCATATATTGAATAAATAAGGCATTATTATTCATTATTCATCAAAAAATGAAACTTTATAGAAAAATAATAAAAAATACCCTTAATATCATTTTTATTTTCTACTCTAAAAAATGAAGTTTATTTTGTAAATTTAAAATTATAAATGTATCAAAATAATATTTAAATGGTTTATCTATTAAAAGTTGGTAAAATTATATTTTAGAAGAATACAACTTATTCTTCATAAAATTGGATTATTCTTATCTTATACATATAAAATATATTAGATGAGTATAAAAAATATTTATTGAATATATAACATATAAATTTTATTAAACACATTAATTAAAATTGGTTAGTTAAATTTATTGTGATAAAATTGTGTTTGTACATAGAAAACTAGTTTTCATAGAAATGCAATTTCTTTGTTTTCAAATAGCTCTTATATCCAATTCTACTGATTGATAAAAATGATTCCTTTTATATTATGTTAGGTTCACTGGGTCAAATACACTGATAGAGGGGTGAAACATCATATGAAAGATAAAAACTACTGCCCCTTTAGATCTTGTTTCATTATTAAACAAAACTCACTTCTCCCTTTCTCCCATAGAAATGTATATACATAAATTAAATCATGAACGGGATACAGTGATTTTACTTGGTTCACCCTCACTGGGCTATGTCCAAGATGCATACAATGGCAATGGACCAATGTACAAAATCCACTAAATATCACTACCAATTATATGATTCTGGATAGATCACTTATATGCACATGCTCAAGGCCTTTACAAGATTTAGGTTCTTCTCACTATGTTCTGAAGTGTCACTCTCTATGTCACTTTCTCTGGCTCACTGTCAGTGAAATGGATCATCATCTTCCTCTTTCATTGATCACTTCTATGAGAAGGGATCCACTCACAGTTAATGGAATTGTAGGTCCCTTCATGTACATGAAATGACACATCTTCTACAACAGTTATATTCTCTATTAAAATCCCTTTTTAACTCATATATCAAATAAAAATTTCTACGTGCTGTTAGGTTAGAAAAAATTTCGTTTGAAAACTGTTTTAGTGCCTTTTCAAGATTCTTTGAGTCCTTTGCAAACTAATTTGTCTATACTATGAACTACGTAGCAAGTATGCTTTGTGGACCACCTCCATTGTGAACTTCCTCTACTACTAACACTGTGTAACACCTCCACATGTTTTCTCTGTGAACCAACTCTACGTACCACCTCCACGTACTATCTCCATGAACTGCCTCAGTGTACCGCCTCCACGTACTGCTTCTATATACAACTTCAACATTCTGCTTCCGCATACTATCTTTGCTTACCACTTCCACTTTTTTGGCATTCCTTATTCTACAGACTACTTCTACCATGGACCTCTTTATTCCATTAAGTACTACAATTCTCCACAAACACCCTTTCACGAAATCACTTCTGTGAACTGATTTACCCTTCAGGAAATCCTCCTCACGAACCTATTATAAACATGGATGAATTCCCAAAGGAAATATGTTTTCTTATGAAAATTGAACTAATTAATTATGAGATTATTGCTACTTATATAGGAAAATAGATCTGAAAAATACATTAATCTGAGATTTACCAAATATCCACCTTGAATCGCATCTTCTGTGAATTGTTTCCCTATGCAGTCTACATACTACCTTTCTTCATTCACGGTAGCCCAAATCACCATCTCGTTTTAACCAATGATGCTCTTCGTCGCTTCTAAAATTACCACCTCATTTCTATCAATGAAAATTTATTCAATGTACCACAATCTTTCTGCATAATGCATATCATCCCACGAACTGTTTTTGTGAACTATTTTTTGTCCACCAACCATGAGCCTCCTTGCGAACTATTTACCTTTCGTGAACCATTCCACCTTCTGCAGAACATTCTATGTACCTCCTTTTCAATCCACGACTCTACTTAATGGTTCCCATACTGTTCACTACTATGTGGAAATAATCCTTTTTGAAAAACCAAACTCTTGATTTTGGGGCCAAAATTTTGGAAAATACTAGGAAACTACGCCACCTTAAACACCTAGTTCAAAATATACGAATAATACACATTAATTGTCAAATGTATTTTTCAATAGACACAATCACACCAAGAAAATACTGAGAAGACATCCTAAGGGACATGTTCCCAATGATCTCTTACATTGGGTTTATTAAAAACACTTTCATAATTAGATATCTCATTAAAGATTCCTCTTACTTTTCCTAGCATTCACTTATTTAGATTAAGATAGTGATAAACAATTTACACAACACATTCTCTAAGCCCACATGAGTTATTCTCATCATGAGAAACAATAGTATAATTTAAATTTCATCAATGAATCAGTTTATTCTATTCTAACACCACTCTTCTTCATTAATCACAAACTTGAGCTATTGTGATATGTATCTTTTGATCTATAGCATCTAGAATTTCCATATTTAATACTCCCCCTACGTCACTACTCCCCCCTAATAGCTTATAATCCCCCTATCTTGATTCTCCACCAAGAAATTTCTCCCTCTTTCTTGACTAAAACATTTTCTAACTTCTAAAGACACTTTTTATCATCATTTTCCAACAAACTCAATGGATTATTCCTTTAATGAATAAAATAGGGTCAAGAACACATATTATCACATTAATGTGTAAACAAACAATACCTCAGGGATAGGGGGTACCACATCCACTCTCTTTTGGAGCGGGGAGTCGAACGAACTCCAAGGACCAATCGATACACTTCAAATGATTATTTGGGTAAGTCCATTGTCAGAGTATCTTCAACTTGCTATTCTGAAGGCACATTCTATGAATTCAAAATCCATTGTTCCACCTTCTCCTTAATAAAATGATATTTTATTTCAATGTCCTTTTTTATGAGTAATAGAATATATTTTTTCTATGATTTATAAAAGTTAAATTATTTCAATGGATTCTGATCGGAGACTTCACTTTAACCCTTAAATCCTCAAACTGCTTCTTCATCCATAATAATTGGGTTCATGCTTGAGTTGTTGCAATATAATCATCTTCTATAGTAATCAATGAAATACAATCTTGCTTCTTATATAGACCTGAAATAAAAAGAACAACCAAGATAGAAATCACCTCTTGACATTTATTTCCTATCATCTGCTGATCCGGAAAGTTCTGTATCTGTATATCCCAATAACTCTTGTTGATATTTTTCATTATACATCAAGCCAAAGTCCACTAGGACCTTTATATACTTATGTATTTTTTTTAATAAAAGAAAATGGATTTAATTGGAATTAATTTGAAAACATGCTTCTTAAAACATGGAAAAACATTATTGCATCGTGTTGTTGTTATGTACAATAGACATCCAATGATTTTCTTGTATTTTGTAACATTGACTAATTTTCCTCCATCATCCTGAGATAGTTTCATTCTCATAGCCACTATAGTCTTCATATCCTAGAAATTATCCCTTCCAAACCTTCTCAAAACATACATGGAATGTTTTGATTATGAGTTGAATATTCCTTTCGTTCCCCATGTTACCTGTAGACCAAGGAAAATTTCAGTTCACCAATCATTGAAATTTCCAACTCACTTTTCATAAATTAAGAAAATTATCTACATTGTGCTTCATCTGATGCTCCAAATAGTATTCCATCGAAATATATTAGCACCATAATTCTTTGATTATTTTTATTTTTGACATAAATATTTTAATCAAATCCCCTATATTAAAAAATGACCTTTTTCAAAAACTAAACAAGACTTCAATACCATGCTCTTGGTGCTTTCTTCAAACCATATAAATCCTATTTCAACTGAAAAAATCTATTATCATATTCATTAAGGAGAAAATAATCTAGTTTCTAAATATAAACTTATTCTTCCAGAACCCCATTCAAAAATATGTACTTGAAATCCTTCTAGAAAACTTTGACCCTTATTTTCACTACTGTAGCCAAAAATATTACCATTATCTCTAGCCATGAAACTGGTTAAAATGTTTCCAAAACCTCAATACCCTCTATCTAGGAGTATCTTTTTCACACTATTTATTCTTTGTTTCATATCACAAATCCAAACACATTCAACTTGTTACAAAATACCCATTTTACTATGATGTCATTCTATTCTATTGGTCTCAAAACAATATCCCATGTTTGATTCATCTCAATTTGTTTAAGCTCCTGATTCATAGCCTAAAGCCAATTATCATCAACAAGTGATTCATTAAAACATTTTGGATCTACCTATAATAAGTATGATTCTTATTGTAGACTCTTAATCCTCCTTGTCTACACTGGTTCATTATTATCACCAATTATGTTCTATCTATTAATTTTTCCTCTTCTCATTTGTCTTTTTTTTAGATACTAAATTGTTATCATCCTTTTCATCATATGAATATTGTTCTGAACAAGCCTATATAACTATATCATCCCCTAATATTATTATCTCTTCCTCACTATCCTCTAGAGACTGATAATGTGTTTTCTGAATATTCTTATCATTCTTTACTATAGTTACATCATGAATTTCAACTACCTTTAATATCTTCTTTTTGAATCATTTATTAGCTTTGAGTTTCTTTGAGTGGCCAACAGATATCCCTTCATCTCTATGGGACTCAAACATTCTATTTTTTTACTTATTAAGAATGAAACTCTTACTTTAGATGACTCGATAGTACTTCAATGATGGATTCTTTCCATATCATAGCTCATATGTAATCTTCTCTTCTTTTGGAAATAGTAATTCTCTATTTGAAGTGTATACTATTGTAATCACTGCTTCTTTAGAAAATTTATCTGGATGATCATTCTCAATGAGAATTATTCTCTCCATGTTGTTGAAAATAAAGTTTCTTCTCTCAAAAAATTCCTTATAGTATGGATTTTGTACCATTGAAACAAATGCATTGTCGCATGTTTCTCAAGATAATCTTCCACTTGGACATTTGTGAAATCAGTTCCATTATTTTTTCTGATCTTTGGGATTTTTTGACCTAGAATATTTTCAACTTCCCATCGATATCTTATAATGCAACTGAACACCCCAGACTTATGGATTTTGATTTATACCCACACCATTCTTATAAAATCATCAATGAATAGAACATTGTATCTCCTCCCATCAATATCCCTTGGTGAAATTGGTCTACACACATAAATATGCACCAACTCAATAAATTTGGTCTACTTGTGCTCTTTTCAATTATTTTCCATTTGATTTATATTGCCTTTTTGGAAGGAGTCACGCGTATGGGTATGATCATGTGATAATATAAGAAGATTTAGACCAACAATATATTTCACCAGATCTTCCAAGAATGTTTGGAATATCTTCCGAAGACGCTTAAGCCACAAATTATTTTCTTCTTCCTTTGACATAAAGCACATATCTCCTCTACTCATGAGGTAGAGATTCCCTTTTATGCACTTTACCCATAATAAAACTTCTCCATAATTTTCCTTGATGAAAAATAATTTAATTTAAAATATTATAGAATGTATTGAGTCACACAATTGACTTACACAGAATAATTTGCGACTAAGGCATTCAACAACCAAGACATATAAATTACTCATGTATTTTCCCCCAAACATTATTTCCCATAGACAACAATTTTCAACCCTTCATCATTACCAAATATTACAGTACCTTCTTTGCCCTAACTAATTCAAATCACCTTATACGTATTCCATGTAATATGGGAGGTGTATCCACTATCAATGATCCATATCCCCGTGAGATATGATTCCATGAATGAAATTTCTTCAACCACTACCTACTCATATCTTTTATTTTTTATCTATGTTTTTTACTTCCTAAGTAGTATGGATTGATACTCTTAATATTAATCAGAATATAACTGACTAGCTTCATTTTGTAGAGCAGAAAAACATTTTTTTCATTTTTAGATCATTTGATCATACATTTGAATGCTACTCATAACTAACCTCAGTATACTTTGAGACATTCCTCTATATTTTTGATCAGTAATATCTTTCCATGGTTCTGAATCCTCCACACCTGAAATTGTGACCATCCAATAATGACCTAGAAAATTGATCTCTGTATTACTACCTCTATTGGTCATATTCCCTTTAGTACCTATTTTATATGGAATAGAAATTTTGTGAGTGTACTATATTTCCATGACAATAGCATCTTATTTGGGATACATTCCTACGTGGAAATACTGAACCACTAATTATCCCTTGGGTTCTCTGAATCTTCTAATTCTGCTTCATACCCAAATAAATATTCAATCTCAGTGTGGTTTCTTTTGCTCTTACTTCAACAATTACTATTTTCTATTTTTGATTTAGCCCTATACTAGCTTTATCTTATATATTTTACTATTTCTTTGGTTTTTATAGACAATTATGCTCCACTTTCATCTTCTCTATTGCTTTTATTATCTGTTTTCTTTATTTTTTTATATGAGTCAACCATTTCTCTTGATTCTTATCACTTCATCACAGAACGAAGACATCCACTTCATGTTTTTCAATACGTTTGATTAGATATTTTCTAGTTTCAGTCAAAATTTTAATTTCTCTATTCTATTATTCTGTTTTGAGTTTTTAATCCACAATATTTTCTATGCTACCTGGAGTTGAATACTTCAGTGTTTCAATTTCTTCATTCAGATCAATCTTCTCTTCTTCCAGCCACTACACATAGAGTTTGGAATCATGAACCAATTTTTTATCTTTCTTTTTTTGATTATCCAGAGAACTATTTCATCAAGATCAGTTTTTAATTTTGGCTAAAGATCAACTATTCCTTCAAATTATCATTCTTCATTGTCACTTTCTGCTTTTATTACTGAATTTCTGACAACCACCACCAAAGATTATGCTTTATGATTCTTACATTCCTCTAACTCTTCTTCCTCAAATACTTTAGAACATTCTTCTTCATTTGAAATAAGATTATTCTTTTTGAAGAAATTTTAATTTTAAATTCTTCTACCATTCACATTGGCTGAATATTTCATCCTAGGAATTTCATCATTGTCTTCATCATCATCTTCCAACTTCTTAGGACACTTTACTAAAAAATGTTCAATATTTCCACAATAGAATCATGAAAGTGGAAATTTACCTCTAAACATTCCTCTTCCTTTTTGCAGATTTGAATAATCCAATGAAATTAGATCATCCTAATTATCTTCTTCTTGATTATATTTAATAGAGATATTCTTCATGTCCTTGAATTCCACATCGTTAGACTTCCCCTTTTTATCGCATCATTATCATCATTTCTCATTTCATATGAAAAAAAGGTTTGATTTAGGTTATCCAATGTCATCTTCTTATGATATTTGTCTTCCAATATAGAAAACATCATATTAAACTGAGGCAGATGTTTTCTCATGATATGCTTGACAATCTTTATATCTTAACTGATATATCCTAGACCTCACATGTCCTCCACAAAAATATTCACCCAATCAAGGAATTTATCAACAGACTCATTAGGGTGAATTTTTGATATCTTATTATTTGTTCTATTGAACCTGAAGCTTTTCTTCACAAGCTTTTGAGTCACCCTCATAAATATTCAGTAACTTATTCCACATATCATTTGATGACTTAAATGACATCACCTTCGTAAAAATATCATTTAATAAGGATCACACTAAAGAATTGATCCCTTTAGAATCCATATCCAATTCCATTCTTCCATCTTATAATAAATCTCCACTATTAATTCTAGTAGAAATATCATGAATCACTACTATAAATACATTAATTCTTAAATATTAGATGTAGTTCTCCATTTAATTATTCTATAATTGAAAATTTTTTCCATTGAATATTGAAATTACTTTGTGATTAACCACCTCCATTTCTTCTATAGAGATAGAATCAATTACTTTAAACCTTTCACTCTGATAAAAATTGTTATGTCCACTAGGTCAAATACCTTGAGAGGGGTGAATTTGGGTATAATATATTTAAATTGTTTCCCCTTCATATCTTATTTAGTTTTTAAAAAATACTCTTCTCTCATTCTCTCATATAAATGTTTAGATAGAAATTAAATCATGTGAAAGACATAGAGATTTTACTTGGTTCACCCTCACTGTGATACATCCAAGGAGCATACAATGGTGATTTGACAATGTACCAAATTCAGTAAAGCTCATTTCCAATTACAAGGTATGGTCTAGATCACTTCTATGCCAAGAATCAAATACATTACAAGATTTAATGTCTTCTCACTGCACTCCCAATGTTCACTCCCTATGTATCTTTTTCTGCCTCACTACTATTGGAAAGGATCACCATCTTACTCTTCTTTTTCTAAATGCTCTTGAAAGGGATCCACCCACAGTTTATGGACTTGTGGGTCCCTTCATAATCATAAAAGAACGCATCCTCAACTATAGGTATATGATCTATTGAAGTGCCTTTTTCACCCTTCGATAATGTCCACTTTTCCACATACTATTAAATTAGTGTAAATTTTCTTCAAAAACTATTTTATTGATTAATAAAGCTTCCTTGAGTCCTCCAAGAACCACCTCGGCTATACTATGAACTACATACTAGGTATGCTTTGTGGGCCACCTCCTCTATTAATTGCCTCTGCTACCACTATCGTGTACCACCTCTATGTACTCTCTTTATGAACCGCCTCGTCCGAATTCCTCTGCATACTATCTCCATGAGCTCCCATTGTGTTCCACCTCAGTGTACTGCTTTTGTGTACTAATTCTATGTACCTCTTCTATGTACTTATTTTACCTAGAACTTCTTCTTCTGTGTAATTCCTTCCTCCTTGAACATTTTCTTCTATGGACCACCTTATTACTTTGGAGACTATAATTCTCTGCAAGCACACTTTCACGGAATCACTTATGCTTAATGCTTCACACTTCAAGAAATCATCCTTTTGAACCACTTTTGGACATGGCCTAATTCCTCGAGAAAAGATATTTTCTTATAAAAATTTATCTAAGTAATTATGGGATTGGCGCACTTTATATAGGAAAATAGATCCGCTAATCAGATATTTACCAGATCTTCACCGCGTACCTCTTCTTCCACAAATGGTTTACCTACATAGTCTTCATACCATCTTTCTTCCTTCACAGTGACCCAAATCACTATCTTGTTTTCTCCAACCATACCCTCCAGGGATTCACAATTCACTGACTAGTTTCCTCCAATGATAGGCCTTCTCTCATACCACAATCTTTCTGTGTACTACATTCCATCCCATGAACCATTTTCTGTGAACTGTTTTCCTTCCATGAACTATGAGCCTCCCTGTAAACCTTTTTCCTTCCACAAACCATTATTCCTTCATCAAACCATTCCATGTACCTCCTTTTCAATCCATGAACTATAATTCTTGGTACATGTATTGTTCACTCCTACATAAAAATATTCCATTCCCAAAACTAAACTTTTGATTTTGAGGCCCAAAAATTTGGAAAACACTGGGAAATTACGCCAGACCTACTTCTTCAAACACCAACCATACTCATTCACGGTCATCTAGATTTTTCAAAAAATGAAATCAGCCCAAAACATACTGAGAGGACACCTTGGGATATTTTTTTCCCACCATATACATGTGTAAATAATATTTCAAAAATTTAGTTAATCTTATTCTTGAATTCTATTACAATGGATATGTGGTAGCTATGATAATAATTTAATATTATTATTATTATTATTATATTTCAGTTTAGTTAAACTCAGACTAGTGTGTTCTGCAAGCTATCAAATCAACTCTGTATTGTGTGTAATACAATCTAAACATAGTGTTTTATGTACTGAAAGCTAATATAAGTGTTCTGTGTGGTGAAGTAATAACTTGGTGCTTTGTATAATAAAATCCAAACATAGTGCTTTTATTTATATAAAAAATCTATATTAAATTTTTTGTCAAATGAAAAATATTAAAAGATTAAACTAATTTGAAAAATAATAATTCAAAAAATCTAGAGGAGTTACAAAATTAATGTAGTAATATCATGGATAATAATAATTGAATTTCAAAATAATATAATTTTAAATTATTTACATCATGATATCATACCTCATGAAATCTTTACCATCAATTATTCATGCCAAGACTGTTTAATTAAAGGGTTGGTATACACCAATACCCCATTTAATAAGATTGTCTAACTGGATTGTCAAATGATACATGTTTATGAATCGGGGGGATATGTAATTCTTAGCACCCCCTATGAGTGCATTTTCACTGAATTCCTCATATAATGGATGATAAATTTAATTCATAAACTATAATCCATAACAAAAAAAATCTATGTTAGATAAATAAAATGGAATATTATGATTTCCCAGTCAATCAAATAACATTTAAAGTAAAGCACCATATATGGAAATGGTAATTGGTTTAGTAAATAATCATATCCATCATAAAAATTATATATATATTTAAGATAAATTAAATATCCAAGGAATTATTATCACAGGAAATGGATTGTTTCAAGAGAATGTTAATGAACACAAAATTTATAAGAGATAAAAGATGACCATCAATTCAACCGAAATATATGTTTTGGAAAAAATCATGTCTTTTGTAAAATTAATGAAAATACAGGTAAAACATTAAAATAAGATTCATTAATGTTTTTCCATTTCTAAACCATTTAAAACTAGTGTAATAATCTAAATATCATAAAATGGTTATGCTGGAGGTAAGATACCTTAATGTTATATACGTTAAGAAAATAAACCTTTCGAATTTTATAAATAAATTAAAAAATTAACCTATTAGAAATATTTTCTATAGATTCCTATAAAACAATGTAAAAATTTGAGGATAATATAAAAATTTCATTAATAAATATATTGAGTAATTAAATATGACATTTTTAGAACAATATTTAAAAATATGTACATGGAACAAAAATATATATGATCAAACGAGACTCAAGATCTGGTCTTCTTTTAAACATTACATCACTTGATTAGTGTCATAAAAAGACAAATATTGGAATAAAACATGGAATCTACATAAATACCTAGACTCTAATAAAATATAGGGAGTTTATAATGTATATATTATAATACCCTTTAATTAAAATTATATAAATCCCAAAAAATGAGATTATAAAAGAAATTATTACCTCATTGGGAAATTTTAAATTGTAACCCCATGAAAGAGTACACATGAATTGAAACATTAATCATCATGAATAAATATATATTCTTGTTAAATGCATTACGATTTTTATATATACACCTTATAAAAATATATAGGTGCATAATATGAAATATTCATTAATGGAGTGGAAATTGAGATGAAATCCCCTACAATTATCATAAGGTTGACATGAGCTTTAATCAATGACGTGACTATGTTTATCAAAAGTAAATCGACATGAAACAAGTGTAAATAAAATATAAAATAATTTCATTTCATTACACACATAATCATACCATATCAAATACATTTAGGAAATAATATAATCTAATGAAGATAAATTGAGTTATGAAATCTATTACCCCATGCTTCCTCTTAGTTGAACAAGCTTTAACCACCTCTATAATAAATATATATTTATTATAATTATATAATAGAACCATATACATAAAATATCATACATTATCAACTTATAATATTACAAATCCATTTATTAAAAATTCTTTATTAAAATCAGTGTTTCACAGTGTTAACAATCTCTTTTTTCAGGTATGATTCAATTTGATAGTTTCAGTCCTTGTGTAATTATCATTGCTCCATCACCCAAAAAAATTATTATATATATAATATATATTAAATATATGTATATATTCACCACTAAAATATAGATATTTAAAAATGATTTACACCATTCATGGAGACAATAGGTCGTACGTACACTTGAGCATTGTTTTCACTTTTTGATGGATAGAATTAAAGAAAGGAGAATAATAATTTACTTTTACATAGACATAATAATATCATATATTTTATATATATTTATTAGTTACATATTCATAACCATTAATTTTAAGTGGTGATGAAAATCTAAATGAATCGCTCCATACAGATAGCAATCTACAGGTACGCGTGAATGGTGTTTTATTTTCACATATGATTAAAAGGAGTTAAATAATGTGTGTTAAATTCTCACAAAAAAAATTAATGATATTTAATATACTGAATAAATTATTTAATAATTTATACTATCAATTTTTAGTAATTATAAGAATAAATAAAATTAAAAATTCTCGATTCGGAGTTAAACCTCTTCATTGAGAAACATATATTTATTTACACCTTAAGCATTGAAAGGATTTTATTTTGGAAATATAATAAGCTCTAGGATGGGTTGAATAAATATAGGATTATTTTAGTTGACTTTTTGAATGACTTATAAGGATCCAGTATTGTGAAAAATGAAGGAGAAGAGGATCCCTTTTATATGTGGCGTGAGGGGCACAACTAGAATTACATAAATAATTAAATTCACATAAATTAATTTTTACAATAAAGTGGCACTAAATTGATATATTAAGAATTTAAGATAAATATAATACAAAATAATCTCAAAAAATAATATTTTAATGTGTTTTCAATTTTTTTAATCCTTATCTTTTAGTTTTGACATTGTGTTAACCCTTTTAATGATTACCATGATATCGTAGTTTTTTTATTATTTAGGGGTCAAGAAAGTTACTATAAAGGGAATAGTGACATATAAATGGAATATTTTGGATATTATAAACCATTTCCCATGTAATTTTTTTAATATTATCTTTTTATTAATTTTATATAATTTTAGATTATATATTTAACATAAAATAATATTAATGTCATTTTAATAACTATTCACATAATTTGAAGTTGAAAACAAAATCAATGAAATAAAATTATAATTTAAATCCTTAACATATCTATCATATGTTATATTTATCTTAAAAATTCATTGTAATTTTTAATTCGATCATGAAATATTTCTTATAGAGTTTTAAAAATCCTTTAATTGATTTTTTTACCACTTTCACAAGTACTCTATTGGGTTGTGTAAGCACTTAAGGTTATTATCTCATCATTAAAAATTAAAATTAAATTAACATTATAAAAATAAAAAATTTAGTTTCTAAAAAAAAATTATATTAGTTCAAAATATATATTTACTCACATCTATATCTTGAAAAGTTATTTAATTTTTTATTTTGACTTTTCATACTTTGCACAAGCATTGTACAAACATTTCCATAAGTCACTTGTTATATTACTAAAAAAATTAATATATCCAATCAAATAATAAATATTAATTCATATTTAACAAAAAAATTATCAAATTCAGGCTCCTTCTCAAACATTTTTTTTATAACACCAAATTTTACTTTTCATGTATTCTGCATGCATTGTGTCGGTAGAGAAAAGATTTTCATTTTTATCATGAAATAAATATAATTTAAATTATTTTAATTATTGTTGTATAAAATTTTAAAATATTATAAAAAATTATTATTTTCATAGTTTTAATAAATTTTTATGTCACATCTATATGTTGGATATATCATAAAAGATATCATATTCTATAAAAATAGTATTTTATTTATTATAACCCACAATTTTCACTTCTTAGGAAAAATATAAAAAATTAATCCTAGGATAAATTTTATGTTTTTAATATAAATATTAATTCAATTTAATACAACTAAATTACTATAACTCAAATAAATAAATTTAAATATCAATTCATAAAAAGCAGTGAATCAAAATTTAAAAAAAAACGCATTTTTAAGATTAAAATTTAAATTTTATCTTAAATATTTTTTATTGATAAATAATTAATTAGATTATTTGAAATAAAATGAATCATATTTAACATTAAAAAATAAAAAATAATTTTTAATTTTTAATTTACTTTTTTGAATGAAAATATATTAAAGTATTCAAAAAATCGGAATTTTTCACTATTCACTGAAAAATCATTCATTTTAAAAAATTTAGAAACATTAATCAAATAAAAATTTTAACATTTTAATTTAAAAAATTACATTTATTGCATTAAATAAATTTTATATTAAAAATTAAAAATTAACTCTAGTTTTCATGCACAAAATGCAACAAAATCATTTTTAATGTCTGAAATGACTTCACTAAAAATTGAGTGCTTATTTCCTATGAATTAATCAATACACGTGTGTTTATTATTTACATTATACTTATATTTTATAATGTTTTTAATTATATTCATACTTAACAATTTAATGTAATTTTTATAATGGCCTCATTTAAAAAAATTTATTTTTATAATATATTTTATTTCTCGTAAAGCATGGTGTCGCATGTTCAGAAAGCTATAGAGATTATTATTTTTTGAAACAACATTTAATGGGTGTTATAGATACATATAAAATGTACATATATCTATTTCATATTA
This sequence comes from Viscum album, assembly GCA_963277665.1. Classification (NCBI taxonomy): domain Eukaryota; kingdom Viridiplantae; phylum Streptophyta; class Magnoliopsida; order Santalales; family Viscaceae; genus Viscum; species Viscum album. The sequence goes on along the minus strand of OY728131.1, from coordinate 1,527,081,018 downwards.
TTTCAGAAATATTAAGAGAGATATTTTTTGGGAGAATAAACCTGATTTCATTTAATTGAGAAATTAAATAAAGACCTTAATCATGTTCTAAAAAGTGATATTGTGGTAAATGTGATTATATCATCCTGATATTTTATGGAATAAATTATTTCAAAATACTCTAAAACCATTGATATATTATTTTACACTTAATTAATATTATAACTTGTTTTATATTAAATCCCATTTTTATCTTGTGTTGAACATAACATCAAGTATCTTCAATAACTTGTGTTACACACAAAGTCGTGTCTTACCAAAAAATAACATACAATTAATATTGTTATTTAAAATGATAGTTATCACCTAGCCTTTCGAATCAATGGACTGAAAAATATAAAATGTGTTATGAAATTTTTTTTACACATGATTATTTGATTATTTCATTAGTTATAAAATAATTAGGAATTAAAAATAAGAACCAATTGAATATAAACGAAATGTATTTTTTTAAAAAAGCTACTTTTAAGCACCAAAATGAGTTTTATCATAATAAATTATATTATTTACAATTATTTAGTGATATTAATAAAATATGTGTATAATATATTGAATCTAATGTTTAACATTCATCATATGTATTTTCTAGACATGATATATAAAAATAAATACAATTTTTTACATAAAAAGTTATATTTTCCTAAAGGTATTTTTTCACCTTTTGGTGGCCCACTTGTTGTAAAAATAAATTTTGACACTTTTAATAATTTTATTTTAAAATATAAGTTTAATTTTTTAAATATGAATTTGAAAATTATATTAGGGTGAAGTTTTGGTATTTTTTATGGAGAAGTTTCATTTTTTATTGAATAATGAAACATAATAAATTTTTATTGAAAACTGAGTTTTTAAATAAATAATTTATAATGATTAATTATATTTTAAATTGTTTTTAATTAAAATTAGATAAATTATACTTTTATTAATATAATTTAGTTCATTGGAATCATTTTTATATTGAGTTTCGATATAAATACATTTCAAACTTTTAAATATTTTCACTTCAAAAACATAGTTCCTCATCACATCTGTGTGACTAATTTTAAATTAAATTTTTCCAATTATATGATTTGAATTTTGAAAATGGATCCAAAATTTGTAATCATAACAATTTTTAATTTCTAATATTGTGAAATTTATTTTGTTTCCAATGTTATTAGTGAAAAAAATTAAAATAAATCAGAAACATTAAGTTAAAAAATGATAATTCCAAGTAACTAAACATTAAAATTTAGTGGCCAAATGACCTAAAAAGTTTTTGGTAACCCATTTTATTCGAATATTTTGACATTATCCATTATAATATAATTTTCTTTTAATTATTGGATGTAACACCCCAAGCTTCCACATTACACTTCACTTAGAATAATGTAATCAATTGTGTTGAACGCAACTTCAAGTTTTATCACACCACGACTAATAAAACTAGCCATTATGAATAGTAATACCCAATTTTTAAATTATATAAATTTTTTTATCAAAATGGACTTTATTTTTGTATTTATAATATGAAAATTATCTTACGGTTAATTTTTGATATTTCTCTACAAACATTCAATTTTTGATGAAGAGAGAACAATACTATGTTATTATTTTAACCCAAATTTTTATTTAAATAATTTTTTATTTAATTTAAATTAATATTAAACAAAAATCTATACAAAATAACTATATTAGTCCAATTTAATTCATTGACATCATTTTATAATAAGATTTGTTATATAAAATTTTATTAGACTTTTCACCGTCTCTTACCCACCTTCTATGCACATTTGAAAATTTTTATAAAACATAATTTTACCACTTATATGAATTGAATTTTAAAAATTTGAGAGACAAGTTTGAAATCAGAGAGTAAAATGTGTTTCAATATGATGAAAATAAGTTTTGGTGAATAGTAACTTTTGAATTTTATTTACCATAGAATAATGTAAATGGGGAAATTAAAGGTAAAAAAGATATTATAATTACCCCAACACAAGTTTTAATAATATTGGATAAGTTTATTTTGACCAAAATTAACCTTATGAAAAAATAAGATTTTATTTGATCCACGTGTATTAGACTAGGACATTTATTTTATTTTATTTAAAGAAGAGTTAAAAGTGTTAAATTCAAATTTTAATAACTAAAACATTTCTAATATAGGGTGATTCATAAGATTAGTTAGACTGTAAATATTAATTATAAATATAAAATGATTTCCTAAATCGTGGTAATTTATTTATAAAATTTATGCATTAAATAAATAAATTTATTTATGACACAATGATTATGCAGTAACTACCTTATTAATGAAAGATTAAAATAATTGATGTTATAAATATTAAAATAAATATAAATTGAAACATATGCTGACATCCATGAATTTTTAAGGTTAATATGACATGTTATAGTTTATTCAATGTATTTTTTTATATGAAATCAAATTTTTATTAATTTCACAAAATCCAAATACTAAATAGGGTCAAAATCGACATAAATGAGTTTTCAAAACAAACACTATTTTATTACATTATATAATAGTCATAAAAATCTATGTTTCAGAAAAAGGACATATAAAATGATATATAAGTCATTAATGAGCCACTTGTTGATCTCTTAGAATTTCATAGTTTGTTTATTAACCATTTATTATAATAATACAAGAAAACATGTTAAAAGTTTAACTATTTAACTAAGAGTTAAATCTAATAGACAAGGTTAATATGGTGACCTAAACATGTCTAAACCCAATTGGATGATATTTTTTAGACTCATCCCCACCATATAATAGAAATAAATTTATTTGGAGCTATAAGAAACTGAAAATTGTTTTATAAAAAAAATAATATTTCATGTTCTTCCTAAAGTTCCCCTCACTTCTCTAATAAAATGGTACTTCCCCTTATCCTAATTTCACTCAATCAAAGCATTTTCGCTCAGCCAACCCCTACTCAAATATCCTCCCAACTACCCTCACTTCATCTTAGAGGCCATACATTGATCAGATAGCCAACCTATAGATCTCTTTTCTTCAAATCAAAAGGAAGAACCCAAAGAAGAGGTAATTACTTCATATCCTCTTTCAACATTCTTTTCTTAGTCCACTTCCTCTTTCATTATTGTTTCAATAATAAAATAATAACTCCAGTACATTATACCTAATGAGAGGCTATTATAAATATGGTACAATTGTAACGCCCGGACCACAGTTACCCAGAGTCGGTGCATTATTGTGTAATATTGGCATGATCACAAAAGATCAAGTCTCGAAAGACCGATTAGTTTAGTAGCCTTGGAAACACTAGATACATTCATAAGTCTTACATTACATCATAAAGTGAAAAATCACAATAACATAGTCTCCATTTTCCACACTCATATCCCCTTCAGACTATCCCTGCAGGTCATTCCTAAAATACTTCTTCATATCCTGGAAAAATTAAAACATTGAAAGGGGTGAGCTCAGATGCTCAGTAAGGATAACAGTATAGCGGAAGCTTTCATAGATAAACGTAAACATTTAAGCCAATGTATGACTAAAAAAGCCTTTTAAACTTGAACTTCAACATTATATGGAAAAAGTAAAATGACATAATTCCATTTACTTATTCACATGGATATTCTACTGGTCGAATAATCACATACAATATCAATAACCACTTTCATAATGATGGAATGCATAATGCCAGACTATCATAACCACGTAGCTAAGGCCTCGTTCCAAGACTACAAATAAGATTTTGTCAAAGCCTTTTTCCAAGACACTAGTTTGTCTCATGAGACCTGCCGATGCATCGAGGAGCTATAGCGGGCTCCACCCGTCACTTCTTAAGTCCAATGCATTCCTCATATGAACAGGTTTAAACATATCATAAACCTTAACATAAACGAATCACATAAAACATGCATAAAGTAAACATAACATTTTCACATTTCAATCACAAGATATCAATACAACACATTGATATAATAAAAACACTTTCAAAAAAATTTTCAATACCAAAATAAAATAAAATTAAATCTTTTTATTTATTTTTCATTTAAAAAAAGTTATGGCTTGTAGAGGAAGCCGAGACTCAAATAATGGTCACAGCGGTGGAGAAGTCATTGTCGCCGCATACGTATGACAAAAAAACATTCCTTTTTTTTAGTAAAAAACTTCTTATAAAAAGATTCTGTTTGAATAAATTTAAAAGTAAAATGGTTTTGTACACCGTATACAATAAAGGTGTGTATAAAACAAAATATGCCTCAATGAAAGGAGATTGAGACGAAGTCACATTAAAGATCATTTTTTAAATAAAATAGAACAATTATGTGTATTCACTATAAGTGCACAAAAAGGAAGTACAAATAAAAGATAGAACATAATAATATCATGACATAATGTGGAAGTAGGAGATTAACCCAAAGAATGGAAATTGGGTTATGAAGTTCCCTTACATTGTGTCCGAATTGACTCGACCGTTCTTTAACCTCCTGAATAATAAACTAGAGTTAATATCTACATGCTTAAGAACCTTTTTAAAGTTCATTATCCATTTTATATCACTTATTACAATGTTACGAAAATTATGTAGTCATTTATGTTAATAACGGTCGTTTTGTCGATCTTTGGTACTTGAGTCAACAATAAACTTCTTATAATTACAAGTTGTTTATGTGGTAGAATATCCATTATCTCCAGAATTATATTAATGATGTAGATATAATATATATCATGTATATCCATTATATAAATTCATTTATAATATTACATAACATTTAGAGGTAAGAAATGAAATGCACCGTTCATGGAGACGGTAAGCCGTACGTACGCATGAACGCTACTTTCATTTATATTTCATATTTAATGGAATGAAATTATAATTATATAAAGTTATACTATAATTACAGTATATTATAATGTATAATACCATTTAATCAATCCTTTATACATCCCACATAGGGCATTAACGATTCTAATTACTTTGAGGGGGCGGTAGTCCGCACTTCCTAAAATGAAAATATCGCGTTTACCCATAATGGAAACCATAAAGGTATGAAATAAATGAAAAATAAAGAAGCTTAAGTAAAACATAAACATATTATATATCATATATAAATATAGTGACATATTAATGGCCACCTTTGATGGTGTTATATGAGTGTTGAACAATCATCATTTCGTGAGGCATAAATTCGCCATCCACAAAAACAGTATGTTCTTTAAACATTAGATGTAGGTGTGTTTAAGTGTAGCTCGAATCCTTCTTATAACAACATCCTAGTATATTGAGTATACTTGTGTTGTTACAAAAGAATTTAATAAAAAGATTTTAGGGGGTTGGAGAAGAAAAATAAAACAAAATAATATAAGAGATAACATTACCTTAAAATCGGGTAACACTTTTTTTGATTTGAGCCAAAGGCTTCCTTCGGAAGAATTCTACCCAAATTGAGGCTTCTAGGAGTAATATAGGGAAGTTCAGAGAGTTTTTGGGCAGAGGTGTGCTGAGTCAAAAGGCTTGAAGGTGTGAATAAGGTGGTAGAGATGGGGGCCTTTTATAAGTGGAGAGAAGGGGCACTCTTGGAAATATTGAAATGTTACTTTATTATGAAATGATTTTCGGATTCTAAAGGTCCCACAATGATTTATTTCTAGTATAAGGTGATAAGGGTTCGAAATCTACTCATCAAATGGGTTTTTGACAATTTTAAGCTTTAGATTTTACATTATCGTTTCATTTTATTTAAATCGTTAAGTAATGAGTTAATCACTACATCATCATTGTGTCATTAAAATTTTAATTTATTTAATGTCTAAAAATTATAAAAAAATTATCATGATGTAGGAAATCTTTTTATATTTATAATTAATATTTATAGTCAAACATATGACTTGTATAACCTCATTTAAAAATTGTTTTAGTAAAAGAACTCATGTTTGTGACATTTTTATTTTAACATTAAATAAAAAGTTTTTAATGTCATTTTCCTACCAAAGTGGCTCCATTAGGGTCCCCATGTTGACCCATGGATTGTATTGGTCAGAAATGACTCATCCAATAGGGGTAGGATAAGTGTAAATGTATTTTCATATTTTTATAATATCATATTTACCTTACATTTCACTAATTACCTTTAATCACGATTAATTAAAATTAAATGTTACTATTCATAAAAAATTATTTTAATCCCATTGAACCACATTTTACTTCCTAATGACTACCATGTATGTAGGATTTTTTAAAATCAAATCAAAGAAGTGGTAATTTTTCATTTAAACGAAAAATCAGTTTTTTAACTACCACTTAGTGGTTTCACTATTCATCAAAAATTGATGTTTTTCAGAACAACACCAAAATTTCACCCTAAGCTATAATTGATATTCCGAATTCAAAAATGATTTCTATTTTACAAAATTACAAACATATAAGTTTCATTAATTAATTTTATAATTAATTCCCGCTGTCACAACAAATAGCGTGTTTTTAAGAAACAAAATATATATCAAAAGATTTACAACTATTTATGTCCAATTTCAAAGTGAAATTAATTCTAATGAACACCATTTGATAAAATGGTAAAAATATATTCTAATTATAATTTAAAACCACTAAATAGTATAATTAATCATTATAAATTATTTTGATTAAAAAAATTGTTTTTAAGTATTTTTCACTATTCATAAAAATTTGGAAGTTCTCAGAAAAATACAAAAAATTCAACGTAGGATAATTTTGATATTATGAATCCAAAAATGAAGTCCATTTTGAAATATACAATATATATAATTTCAAAAAGTGGGTATTACTATTCATAATGGCTATTTTGATTGGTCGCGGTGTGTTATAATCTCGAACCTACATACAATGCAAGCTATTGCATTATTGATAGTGAAGCATATCGTGAAATCATGGGCTGTTACAGCAATAATATTCATTATTCTATCCGTCTTATGAATTAAAAAGTCACCATATGTGTGTATGTACGGCTTACCGCCTCCATTTCGTGGTGTAGTTTGTTATTCAACACTTCATTATTTGGATGGGTATAATAATAAGTATAATTTATGTATGTAATAAATATAACATTTCAATGATTATGTATATATAATATACCATCCAATTACATAATATTTCACCATCAATAGAATGATATTGTCGCTCCTCCATACGTACAGCTTAACGTCTCCACGACATGATTAGATTTCGGTTCCCATCATAACCATTCAATAATAATTTTAATTTGATGATTAAAAATAATTTTTAAAGAATTTAATATCATTCTGTATATGAATAAAATTCATCTTATCCATAAAAAACATGACTTATTTAACAATACATATGATGGTAAATGAATCAGTTAACTCCTGAAACCATGATACTACTGAAATATTATGAAGAAATCAATATTAAAGGATCATATTTGATATCATATTTATGTATATGGTTCTTGTATAATTTAATAACTATGATTTAACAATTATAAATTAGGTTAATGTACCCTCGACTAAGGAAAAGTAAAATTTAAGGGTTAATTATACTATCACTTTATTATCTGAGGTTGTTTATGCATAAGTATCTATTGGGACCTCTTTATCATCCACATCCATGTTTCTTAAAAATGTATTTCAAAACATTTTTACTAGTTACTAGTCTATGGGTTAAAGTCATTTATAACCTCATTTGACTTTTTATAAAATAGTTTTAATGGAATAATTCTATCGCTTTCCAATCAAGGTACTCTATGACCTTTTCAAAAAATTAATGAAATAATGTTTTTTAACTTATACAGAGGGTGTGACTATTTTATGACGTTATAACACCTTTGAATCTCCCCTTACAAGATTATAAGAATATTATCAAAATAAATGATTTATTTTATAATTATGTGACTTTTCATTGTTTTCCAAATAGATAGATATATTTCTCTCAAATAGTTTTCATTTCATTTGTGTTAACATCTTTGTTAGATTTATGCTTGTTTGAAGTTGAATTATTATAATAGAATCATCCATATTGTATTGAACGTTATGTGATATGTTTGACTATGGATGTTCTTTTTTTATCCAATCATGTTTTATAGTTAAACTATTAATATTTCGTATGATAGTTTTAATACGAATGTTTATGTTATGTTTCATATTTTTCATATGAGGAATGAATTGGACATAGTAAGTGATGGGTAGGGCCCTCTATAGCCCCATGATGAATCAATAGGTCTCATGAAATAAACTAGAGTCTTGGCACAAGGTCTTGACCAAATTATTATTTGTATTCTTGGAACAAGTCCTTGACTGTGTGGTTATTATATCGTTCATTATGTATTCCATCATTATGAAATTAGCTATTGATATTACATGTTATTATTCAACTAGTAGAATATCCATGTGAATAAAAAAATAGAATTATTTTATTAATCCTTTCTATATTATACTGAATTTTATGTTTAAAAGGCTTTTGTTTTAGTCTTATGCATTGCCTTAAATGTTTATGTATATTTATGATAGTTTCTGCAATATTTTTATCCGTACTGAGCATCTAAGCTCACCCCTTTCTTATGATTTATTTTTACCAGGATGTGAAGACGTATATTATGAATGACTTGCAGGGGTTGACTAAGGGATATGAGTGTGTTCAAAGGGGACACAATGTTGTTGTTTTTTTATTTAAGGATGTAATGTAAAACATATGTATGTATCTAGTACTTCCATGGATACTAAAATAATCAGTCTTTCGAGGAATGATCTCTTGTGATCATGAACATTTTATGTAATAATGCACTGAATTTGGGTAACTTGTGTAGGGTCGTTACAGTTTGTATCAGATAAGTTTAGAAAAATCCTTAGAAACAAGATTTAGAAAAACTCTGATTAGAGAACATTACCCTAAGATAGACTTTGAGGATTAATATAGAAGGGATTCCAAGAATTCTGGTAATGTGGATACTATATGGGTTTTACAAGCAATATATCCATGTCTAGATATGTGTAGGTTGATATGGATCTGGCACAGATGTATCTAGGGTTAAAACCCAAAAACACCACTTTAAGCTGGACTCAAATGGGAACTGGTGCATGAAAACGGGTCTTGCTTCACTCTTGGTTACAAAACTCCCGTAGGATATGCTTATGATAATTCACATTTTCCTTACAAACCATGATGAATGATTTATGAGTAAATACTTCCTCAAATAATTTTTATTATTATTATGGATTATATGCATAAATTGTTCAATTTATGTTATGTATTTCCCTATTTTGGAATTATGTATTGTGATTCATAAACTAATCTAGTGAATTCCATTGTTTAGAAATGGATCCTAGTGGAAGGAATTAAAACCATATCAAATCACATTATCCATATAGTGATTTCCCTTCAACTTAAGATAATTATAGTCGATCTAGTGATGCAACTGGTGCTGAACAGCATACAACCATACTGGGACAACTCACTCAGGTAATGAATAATAAACTTATCTTTATGGAGCACCCTGATCCAAAACATTGAGGATCAATGTCAAATATCTTCATGAGTCAATAACCATAAACATTCAATGGGACTAAAAATCCATTTGTAGATGAGAAATGGATAAGTTCCTTAGAGAAAATATTTCATGCTTAGGTGTGTTGAGAAAAGGGAAAAAGTTTTCATGGTAGTTTATTGCCTCAAAGAAGATGTAGATCAATGGTGGAAATTAATTCAAAACAAAAATGAAAATAAAGATGTTTCAAATATTGAATGGGGAGAGTTTAAAGATATTTTCTTATAAAAATACTTTCCTCGTGAACATCGAGCGGATATGGACAGGAAATTTCTGAGTCTAAGGAAAAAATGAGGATTAGAATGTCACAAAGTACGAGGATAACATTGCAAGGTTAGCAAGGCATGTTTCATATTATATATGTAACCCAATAGGTAATATTGATCTATTATTTTATGGGTTAAAAATCTTTCTTCGTTGAGCATTAGTCTTACAATACTTCATGTCGTACGAATATATAGTCTCATGTGCTATCAAGAAAAAAAAAAGGAATTCTCCAATTATTGTGACTTTAAAGAAAAGAAAGAGAAGAAGATATATATTGAACACTCAGAAAATGGAAATAAGGGGAAGAATATAAATGTTGAATTTCCATCCTGCAGTAAATTAGGAAGAAACACCCCAGTACTTGCATGAAGGGAATGAGAGTCTCTTACAATTGTGAATAAAAAGGCCACCAAACTCGTGATTTCAAGGGGAAAAAGAGGTTGTCAATGTTGAATGCTAGAATTTTAGATAAATTGTGAATTATGAAAATGAATGTACTAAGCGCCAAAGAAACATAACTTAGAAAACTCTAAGGGAGAAAGTCCAATCTTATGTGATAACTACTACTGAGTTTTAAGCTCTGTATGACATGGTGGCAGGTACATTAATAGTTTCCTCAAAATTATGCAATGATTTATTTGATTCTGAATCATCACATTCTTTCATATCTTACCAGTTTGGCTAAGAGAAATAGATATTTCCAATTTGACTTAACAAAGGAGATGTTGGTCGAATATCCTAAGGGAAGTATCATTGCAAAAACGTTTTTTCAATCGGTTACCATTATGAAATATAAATATTCTTTATATGCTGATATTATTTTCATACCCATGATTGAATTTGATATAATATTTAGTATGTATTTGCTTTTGGTGCATGATGTGAAAATTTATTTTAAGAAGAAGGAGGTTACAATTTTTTATGATGATAAGGAATCCCTTATCTTTAGCACTGAAACATCACCATATGATTCTCATCTACATCCACCCCTAGTACCTATAATAAATTTAATTATTTGGGAGGAAGGGATAGAAATAACTATGGATGAGTAATGGAATGTTCAAATATAGGTTGTACCTATTGTGAAAGAATAAGTTTATGTGTTTCTATAGATTTTACCTGGACATCATCCAGAATGAGAAATTGAGTTTTTCATTGACTTATTTCCCAGTTCATGTCCCATATCAGAGACCCCTTATATAATAGCCACAATTGATTTAGTGGAACTAAATAAACTACTAGAGTAATTGATTAATAAATTATTTATTCTCCCTAGTGTTTCTCCATGGGAATCCCCTTTTCATTTTTTAAGAAGAAGTATGGATCTATGAGGTTTTGCATTGACTACAAGGAGATCAATGCTATAACAATAAAGAACAAGTATCCCATACCTCACATTGATGATTTATTTGATCAACTTCTAGGAGCTCAATATTTTTCAAATATTGGACTTTGATCTGGATATCATCAGTTGTGTCTGAAGAAGGAATACATTACAAAGACAGGATTTCATACGAAGTATAGGCATTATGAGTTTATAGTAATTCCTTTTGGATTGACTAATACAACCTCTGTTTTCATGGATCTAATTAATTAAGTTTTCATGGAAAATCTTGATGAATTTGTAGTGGTTTTTATTGATGATATCTAGGTATATTACAAAATCTACTAAGATCATGAAAATCACTTGCGCACTATTATGAGAAATCATAGATGAAATGAATTACATGGGATGTTTAACAAGTGTAAATTCTAGCATCAAGATATTTCTTTTATTGGCTCTATTGTCTCTAAAAATTAAATCTCTGTTGATACTTATAATACAAGAGAAATATAATAATTTCCATCATTGATAAGTATAACTGAGGTACACTGTTTTATTTGTTTTGCATATTATTATTGATGTTTCGTCCATAATTTTTCCGGATTGGCTAACCCATTAACCATGCTCACACGTAAAGGGGTTAAATTTGTTTTGAAAAAATAGTGTGAATAATGTTTTGAATAATTGAAGAAAATATTATACAATGTTCCTATATTGATCTACCATCTAGAAATTATGGATTTGTTATTTATAATGACACTTCAAAGAAAGTACATGGTTGTTTCCTTATGCAGAATGATAGAGTTATTGCATATACATCACGGAAGCTAAAAATTCATGAACAATAATATCCTACACATGATCTTGAGTTAGAAACTGTAATATTTACTTTGAAGATATAGATACACTATATTTATGGTGAAAAATGTGTGATATATATTAATCACAAGAGTTTGAAGTATACTATCTCATACAAGGAACTCAACTTGAGTCAAAGACGATGGCTTGAACTACTCAAGGATTATGATTGCACAATACACTACCACCTAGGGAAGGAAAATAAGTTGGAATATGCTTTGAGAAGAAAATATAATGGATTTATGAACAAGATTAGTGTGGAAAGGGATCCTATGTTCATGAATCTTGTAAATATGGAAATGGGAATAATCGTGGAAGGTGAATCATCGATACTTTTTCAAATGGTTTCAAATCCATCTTTACTATAAAGGATAAAAATTTCTCAAACTGATGATGAAGAGTTTCAAAAGAAGATTATAGCTTTGAATTATGGGATATTTATTGAAATTTTATATGAAGATAGAATTTTAAAATTTGGGAACATACTTTGTGTTCCTGATATACATAATCTAAAAAGGGAATTGTTGGATGATGCACATTGCTCCATTTTCTTTATATACCCTGGTAGCACTAAAATGTATAGAGATTTGAAGGAACATTTTTTCTGGGACAACCTGAAGAGGGATATTGCTGATTATGTGTCAATATGTATGGTTTTGAAATAGGTGAAGGTTGTAAGACAACATCCTAGAGGAGTTAGGTAACCTCTTCCCATACCTGAGTGGAAATGGGATTATATTACGATGAAAATTTTCATGGGGCTACTAAAGTCTCCTTGAATTAATGATATAATATGTTTCATTATTTATCTTTATACCAAGTCAGAACACTTTCTTGCTAAACGAGAAGATTTACAACTTTAATGTTTATCAATACTATATATTAATGATGTTGTAAGACTTCATGGTGTACCCCTATTGATTGTTTATGATCTTGATCCCTGTTTTACATCAAGATTCCAGAAAAGTGTTCAGAAAGCCTTGGATACTTAACAACATTTGAGAACTGCCTATTACCCTCATACTAATGGACAATCATAATAGACAATTCAAATCTTATAAGACAAGTTGAGATCTTTCTCACTTTAGTTTCATGGTATGTGGTATCATTATTTAACTTTGGTCAAATTTTCTTATAACAATAGCTTCCATTCAAGTATTCAGATGGCACCATATGATGCTATGTATAGAAAGATATGTCGCACACTAACTTGGTGGGATGATGTTAGTGAAAGAAAACACATAGGCCCAGAACTTGTTGAGGAAACAATGGAAAAGGTGAAGATTATCCAAACCCACATTAAATCATTTCAAAGTAGAAAAATAACTATGCCGATAAACAAATGAAGGATTTGGACTTTCTAGTATGTGATCATGTTTTCTTGAAGGTATCTCCATGGAAGGGTGTTATACGTTTTCGTAAGAAGGGTAAATTAAGTCCCAGGTACATCAGACCATTCCAAATTCTAGAACAAATTGGAGTTGTAGCTTACCATTTGGAAATTCCCCCAAGTCTCTCAAAAGTTCATGATGTGTTCCATGTATCATTGTTCAGAAAATACATGCATGATGCTATGCATGTACTCATATATGAAGAATTAGAACTGGAACTCGATCTGTCTTATTGTGAATATCCCATCAAGATTCTTGATACTATAGAACAAGTGTTGAGAAACTGGACAACTCACCTGGTAAAAGTTCTTTGGATAAACCATGAAATGGAAGAGGAAACGTGGGAACCTAAGGAACATATGATGAAGAACCACCCAAATATTTCTATGTAGTAATATTATAGAAATTTCAAGGAAGAAATTATTTGAATTAGAGAATAATGTAACAACCAAAGCTTCTACGCTATGCTTCTTGTTGAATAATGCAATCGCTTGCGCTATATGCCACTTCAAGTTTTAGCACACCATGACCAATCAAACTAGTCGTTTGAATAATAATACCTAATTGTGGTAAATTTATAAATTTTATTCTTCAAAATGGACCTCATTTTTGGATTCATAATATCAAAATTATCTTAGGGTAAAATATTTATATTTTTCTGAAAGCTTTTAATTTTTGATGAATAGTGAAAAACACTACATTATTGTATTAAACTGACTTATTATTTAAATAATTTTTTATTTTATTTAAATTATTTTAAGTCAATGTTCATCGATAATAAATATATCAGTCTAATGTAATTCATTGAAGTAATTTTATAATAATATTAGATATATAAAATTTTATTGAACTTTTTACCGTCTTTTACCCACCTTCTAGGTACATTTGAAAGTTTTCATAAAATGTAATTTTTCAGCTTTTGTGAATTAGATTTTAAAAATCCGAGAGACACGTTTAAAATTATCAAGTAAAATTTGGTTCAAAAAGATAAAAATAATTTTTGATGAATAGTAACTTTTGAATTTTATTTACCACGGTTAAAAGTAAAAAAGGGTAATTAAAGGTAAGAATGACTTTATAATTACCACAATACATGTCATAATTATATTGGATAAGTTTATTTCGACCAAAATGAACCTTAGGACAAAAATATGATTCTATTTCATCCACTAACATTAGATTAAGACATTTATTATATTTTATTTAAACAATAGTTAAAAGTGTTAAATTTAAATTTTAATAACTAATTTTTTTTTAATATAAGGTTATATATAAGATAAATTCAACTATAAAAATTCATTATAAAGATAAAAATATTTCCTACATAATGGTATTTTATTTATAAGTTTTATACATTAAATAATTAAATTTATTTATGACACAATGAGGATGCAGTAACAACCTAATTAATGATATTCTAAAATAATTGATGTTATAAATATAAAAATAAATGTAAATTGAAACTTTGGATGCCATAAACTTATTTTCTAGGTTAATATGACATTTTATAGTTGATTAAATATTTTTTTAAATAAATCATATTATTATGAATTTCACAAAAAAAACAAATAATAAATAGTGTCAAAATCGAAATAAATGAGTTTTTAAAACGAATACTATTTTATTAAATATATAATAGTCCTAAAAATATAAGGTTTGGAAAAAAGAATTATATAATGATAGATATGACATTAAATAACCACTTGAGGTTCCCTTGGCATTTTATTGTACGTTTATTAACCATTTATTATAATAATACAAGACGACATGGTAAAAGTTAAACAATTTAACTAACAGTTAAATCTAAATATATGGTTAATATGGTGACCTAAACTTGTATAAAACCTATTGGTTAAGAGTTTTTCGACCAATATACATATTATAATAGAAATATATCCATTTAGATCAATTAGAAACCAAAAATTATTTTATAAAAAAAATATTTCAAGCTCTTCCTAAAATGCCCCTCACCTCTCTTATAATAGGGTACTTCCCCTTCTCTTAATTTCACACCTCCAAAGCCTTCTGTCTAGGATAAACCATAAAGAAATATCCTCTCATGTACCCTCACTTCAATATAGGGGGATTAATTTGATCAGAAATCCAACGTAGTGATCCCTTCTGTTCAAATCAAAAGGAAGAACCCAAAGAATAGATAACTACATTGTCACCTCTTTCAAAGTTCTTTTCTTATTCCCCTTCCTATTTATTTGTTTTTTCCATAATAAAATAATACTTCTAGTACCTTATATATATTTATATGTTATTATAAATATGGTACAACCATATTCATTATTCTATCCATCCTATTAATGAAAAAGTCATCATACGTGCGTACATACGGCTTACCGTCTTCACGTTGTAGTGTTGTTTGTTATTCAACACTTAATTATTTGGATGGGTATAATAATGGGTGTAATTTATGTAAATAATAAATATAACATTCCAATTATTCTTTATATATAATATATCATCTAGTTACATATGATTTAACCATCAATAGAATTATATTGTCGCTCGTGCGTACGTACAGCTTACCGTCTCCAGGACGTGATGAGATTTTTTTCCCATCGTAACCATTCAAGAATAATTTTCATTTGTGATTAAAAATAATGTTTAAAAAACTTAATATAATTATGGATATGAATCAAATATATCCTATCCATAACAAACATGACTTACGTAACAAAACATATGAAGGTAAATGAATCAGCTAACACCTGAAACAATGATACTACTGAAATATTATTAACAAAGAAATATTAAAGGATCATATATGATATCATATTTATATATGTGGTTATTTTATAATTTAATAAAAATTATTTAACTATTATACAGGAGTTTAATGTACCCTTGACTATGGAAAAGTACAAGGTAAGGGTTAATTTTACAATCTCTTTATTATCTGATGTTGTTTATACGCAAGTACCTACAGGGACCACTTTAGCATCAACATCCGTGTTTCTTAAAAATATATTTCAAAAAAATACTATTTACTAGACTATGGGTTAAATTAATTTGTACCCTCATTTGACTATTTATAATAAAACTTAAATTAATACTTCCATCTCTTTCCAAACAAGGCACTTTATGACCTTTTCGACAAATTATGGAAATAATGTTTTTTTAACTTATATAGTGGGTGTGGCTATTTTCCACCGTTATAACACCTTTGAATAATCCTTTAAAATCTTATAAGAATATTTCCAAATAAATTTTTTCTTTTATAATAACATGGCTTTTAAATGATTTCAAAATTGAAAGTTATATTTCTCTTAAATATTTTTGATTTCATCTATGTCAACTTCCTTTATTGGATTTTACACTTATTTGAATTTGATTTATTATAATAAAATATTTCATATTTTATTGAACTTTTTTTGATATGTTTTACTGTGGATTTTCTATTTTTTACCATTCATTGTTTATGTTTAAAGTATTGACCTTTCGTATGAAATTTTTAATACAAATGTTTATGTTATGTTTCAACCTTTTCATATGAGGAATGCATTGGACATAGTAAGTGATAGGCAAGGCCCGCTATAGCACCTCGATTCATCAGTAGGTCTCATGAGACAATATAATTTCTTGTAACAAGGCTTTTGCAAAATTATTATTTTCATTCTTGGCATGAGGCCTTGACTATGTGGTTATAATTTATGGCATTTTGTATTCCATAATTATGAAATTAGCTATTGATATTACATGTGATTATTCAACTAGTAGAATATACATGTAAATATGTAAATTGAATTATTTGATTTATATTTTCTATATTATGATGAATTTTAATTCTAAGAGGATTTTTTAGCCTTATACATTGCCTTAAATGTTTGTGCTTATTTATGATATTTTCCACTATATTGTTATCCTTAATGAGCATCTGAGCTCACCCCGTTATTTTGTTTTCTTTTTCTGAGGAAGTGAAAAAGTATATTATGATTTACTTGCATGGATAGGTTAAGGTATATCAGTGTGTTCAATGGGGACACAATGTTGGTGTTGTTCTTATTTCATGATGTAATGTAAAACTTATGTATATATCTTGTACTTCAAAGGATACTAAACTAATCAGACTTTCAAGGCTTGATATCTTGTGATCATAACAATTTTATGTAATAATGCACCAAATCTGGGTAACTAGGGTTGGGGAGTTACATTGGGTCCACATGACGTGGAAAAACTGTGGGTGGAAATCCTTCATTCAAAAATATAAAGTATTTCCACTCAGCTATTTTATAATTGGACCCCACTATCCTCCTCCATTCACACCTCTCAATCAATTTGGCTTGCCAAATACCAACCCAAATTACTTTTAAGAATCCCTTATCTTATCCTAGGATCATTAATTTTGGTATAAATACAACTAATTAACTCCTTTGGTGAAAACCAAAAGAGGTTACCCAATGAAGATGTAAAGTTCATCAACATGTGTTATTGTTTTATTTTTTTACCACACCCATCAATTATTCTTATACAGGGTTTAAAAATTAACTTCAGTATCCTTACTATAATTTATATATATATATATATATATTTTGTTTCCAAAACCCACACACACTTCCATAAAATGGGTTACGTGATCATTACTTGTGTGTACGATGGACTACCTCCTCACAAAAAAATGTCATTCATATTTCCATTACCACCTCCCATGGATGGGAATAATAATGGAAAAACTAACCATATATGAAATTTATGAAATAAAAAACATAATTATTCCTCTAGATTTATTTTATCATATGAAAATTTTTATATTTCATACATTAAGGGATATGATAATATCACTCTTGTGTACGACGGACTACCACCTCATGAAGAGATGTAAAACCTTTTTCACTAACGTGTTAGATGGAATGTAATAATGTTAACTATAATTAATATATATGATATACATGAAGTAATTATGATATTAATTACATAATTATATTTTGGTAAATATAATATATAAATGTATTCTTACCTTTTCAAACACATAAAAAGTGATAATGTTGTTCGTGGATGTGTAGACTCTCGCATCCTTGAAGCAATGTGATTCCTTTTACATATGAATAATAATATATATATATAAGTATATATAATTAAGTATCATGGAATATAAGATATATTTATCATTATAAAAAAAGATATTTTACTTTCCTTCTTTCTATAAGGATCTTTGGAAAAACTCAAACAATACACATACATATGTATGGCCTACCATCTCCAAGATTGTAACGTTGGTTAATTTTTCATAAAAAGGATTTATTATTGCTTTTGAAAGTACAATGTATCTATAAATATGTTAATTATTTCATTTTTCATATTCTATATATGTTTTAATAATGAACCCTTTGACCATATTTGTCATACCAAAGTCTTTTTGGACACATAAGCTTAATATAGTCAAAACATACAACATAATATTAATTGATAAATTAATTGTTTATAATTTGTTAAATTGACTTAAAGGTAATAATAAAATTGAAAAAGGTTCTACTAAAATAAAATAATTAACATATGTTTATAATTATTGGATGATAAAGATACACGTAACAAATTCACCACAAGGTAATAGACGGCATCTCAATTTCCATTCATTGAGAAATTTATTGTTCTTATACACCATTATTATTTTATAAAGTTTATATAAAGACCATTTAAAAGGTTATATAATTAATGTATATATTCTCATTATATTTAACATTTTTAAAAAATTTAATCTTCCCTGGGGATTACAGTTCAAGTATTTCCCTAGTGATAAGGTATTCTTCCATTTAAAATCCTCTTTTAATGTTATTCCCCCAAAATATATTTATTATCCATGTCCATGTTTTAGAAATTATTTTTATTAATTATTTTATATAGTCTAAAAAGATTTATAAAGTAAATTTTATATCTATTTACAATATTTTAGTGGTTTTGAAAAAGAAATCTTTTTATAAATTTTACACAGAATATTTAGACAAATGATAAATGAGATGTTTTATACTTAAAGTGCACAAGGACAATTAAAATTATATTTTGGTGACATTTATTTGATTTCTAAATTACTTTTCAATATTACATGTATTCTTAAATGAAGAAAACTCTTTCCAACTTTTGCTAATTTGGTGTTAAAATGGATTTTCAAATTAAATGGTGGTTTTTTATTACAAATAAGGTTTTAAAAGAAAATTATATTTCAATCAAAATGGTTTTTCTTTGGGTATTTAAATAGTTTTTCAAAAGGATTTATGATGAATATTTAATATTCATGATAAGGTACTAGAGCATTATATGAAACAGGTGATCCCGATATAGTGTTTACAAAGGGTTGATCCCCATTATTGCTCATTGGTGTGCCCAATATAGCTTATATAGAGGTTTAAGCCCCATTATATCTCCCAAGTGAGCCCTGATATAGACTATACAATGGGTGATCTCCATTATAGATCTTCAATGAATTGGATAATGATACTGTCAGAATAAGACCATATATTTATTCCAATTAAAATTATTTTGAATTTTTTTTATGTATATGATGCTCTAGGTCACCTAAAATGAGTTTTAATTAAATTATATGGAATTTAATGATTTTATTTATGAAAAACATGTTTGGGTTCTTTTGAAAAGTTTTTAATTCATATTCTCAAATAAAATTAAAGATAAAGGTATAAGTAATATGATTTTTCATTTTTTTTAGGGCTAGCCGTTTTTTTCATTTTGCATCCCTTAATGTGACTTGTGTGCTTATACCACATTTTTAAATTTTTTTATAGGCTGGATAAAGGAAAGAATGGATTAATGTTGAAATTCATGAAGATTTTTCATGAAAAGAGATGTTCATTTATTTTAAATGTTTTATATTATGAAAAAATGGATACTAATCTGAAGTTCCCAATTTATATTATATGGTTTTTAATGTATGATTTATGGAAAAATCCTCTAAAACTCTAAACTAGAGAACATCCTCAAAGTCAAGAAACTAAATTATTGAATAAAAAATAATATTATGTGTTGTTTAAGGATATGGAATTTTAATTAAAAAATATATTTTTTCTTAATTTTTATTTACTATATATCATAGAGGAGAAGTAAATAAATTGTAAGATCCAAGATCATTGGGAGTCATAAATGTAAAGGGTTAAAGATTATTATTTTTTCCTTAACTAATTTACTTGATAATAATTTTCATTTTATATTTAGTTATATATCACCCATTAAAAACCAATTATTATCCACTAACATTCAGTGATGAACCTTGAAAAAATATAGGGGTGTACTTTATTATACATTACATAGATATGGGTAACTAGGAGAAAGAAAATTAGTGTGTGAATTTATGACCATAACCAGTAACAAAAGATTTAAAAAATGAATTTTTTTTATTAGAATTGTATCACTAATTTATCACCCTATATATGATTCTTCAAGGATTATTTCTCTATAAATATCCACAAAAAATAAATTTGTACTAATAAAATGATTTTTTATGATATTAATATGATTTTAATTATTTTAATTATTATAATTAAAATTTTCTATCTAAAATAACATTTTATAATTATCAATTATATCATTTAAATATCAAGATGATTTTTTAGAATCCCTATATGTAAATTACCTGAATTCCAAAACACTAGCCTAAAATGTGATATATCAAGGGATGTTTTCATAAATATCTTATATTCCTAAATAACATCACATTGTTTATCATATCAATATTTTATATTAGGATTAATAATCCATTAATTTCTTTTATAAAATTCTCTAATAGAAATTTTAGTATACCAATTTATTTTCTTGATAATTAGTTTTTTTATGGGTTACTTCATAAATTTTTCAATAATTTATTAATTTTTTTGTTATAAAAATGGTTTCTTAAATAAATATTCAAGTTTTTGGGAACTCTAATCAATGAAACATGTTTTTTTAACTTATAAAAACATAAAACTATAGAATTTATAGTTCATTTCGATTCTACCCATCTAAATACATAAAGAATATAAAAAATTAATATATAAATAATCAATAAAAGGCATAAAATTCTATACAAGATATATTCCCCATATATAATGTAGCTCATAAAGATTATTAAGTTTTTAATTTTGAATTATTTTTTAAATTAAACCAAAATGTTGACATAAAGGAAATATTTTTAAAAACCTTTTTTAGTCATTATGTAAGGAGGAAAAAATATTCTATAATATAAAACATTTCAGTTTTTTCAGTAGAAAATATCCACCAATTGGAAAAGACTTATAAAAATATAAAATTGTATTTTTTCTCCATTATTTATACACATTCATTATATAGTATTTCATACTTATTTCCAAAAAATAGGTTCACCCCTAAAATAATATTTAGACTTTTTATTTAATAAAAATTTATGTAATTTATCAAAAATATTTGAAAATTTTTCTCATTAATATAAAATTTATAATATAAATATTTTATGGGTTGTTTTAATATAAAAAATTGATTTTCAATATGAAATATAAGAATGAATTCTCCAAAAATATAATTATTTCTAATTATAATTAAATAATCTATAAAAAACTACTTTTCAATTTTATCTTTTAATTCTAATGAAATTCCTAAAACATCATAATTTATCATAAAATTTTTTTTTGTATTCAAGTTTATTTGGAAAATATATAATAGAAAATTGGTCAATAAACAATGACTTTATCACCTAATAAAAAAGATCTAAATTTATCTAAAAAATAAACAACTAAAAAACCATCACAAATTAATTTAATAAATGAATTACAATCAAGTAATTCAAGTATATAAGTGGTAATAGTAGACTTATTTAGTATAGTGAAATAATCATGACTAGATTCCGAAAAAAACATTTTTTAACAATTTATTTTAATAAAAAATAATAATAATGAAAAAATAAATAAATATTATATGAAATTGATCATGACTTAAAAATGATTTTATATCATTTGTTATTTTTTATCCTGATAGCATTAAATAAATTTATTTTTAATTAAGATCATAATTTATTCCTTCATAAAAAGTAATATGACCAAATATAATTCCATTAATAATCTGAAAATGATGTTTTTCAAATATTAGAAATAATATTAGTTTTAAAATGTTTATTTAATATTTTAGATAAATAATGAAACCAATTTTAAAAATAATTTCAACGAATAGTAAAATCATCCATAAAAATTTCAACACCCACATGACATGAATATGTTGAGACACCTTCATGGTTAATGATACAGTCATGTGCACCTCTTCATTTTAGCCTATAAAAGTCTAGAGATAATTATAAACACCTAGAGTGAATATACATATTATAGGAGACGTTCACCCATATACCATAAAATGATAACCTTATCAATATTCCATTATAAAACAACATATTCTACCAATGAAAATAAAAATTAATAGAAAATTAATTCATGTTTGATATAACCACAATAAAGTAGATAATATTATACATAACTATTATAACTATAGATTATATTCTTGGATTTTTTGTCAACTGGAAGAATTTATTTTCAATTAAAATAATTTTCATTCTAAAATAGAAGACAAATCTGTAGGACTTACTAAAAATATATAGAAGAATCAGTGGGTTCAATATCTTTATTTCTTGTTACAATGGTTTGGGAAATTCTTTAGATGCATTTAGAAGGGTTTTGAAATTATTATTAAGAAATTTGAAATAATTTTGTTTGAGTGTATTTTTTTTGAATTTGGAAGTGTCTTGATGATTACCTAAGTATATAATATATTAATGAGGGTCTTAAGTAACAAAATTTGGACGATCCCTAAATGTGTAATATATAATTGAAATGGTAAAAATATAAAGGTGTTAGTGTTCACGATGAAGTGTAACATATTTGAAGTGATACATAATATGTTTGAACTATATATGTAAGATATTAAAAGTTTCATAATATCTTTGGAAGAAACACAATAACTATGAAATCTTATAATGAGGAAAAGTCATGAGGTTCACCCTGTGTTTGTAATATTTTTGAAAGACTTGTATTTGATTATGTTCTGGACGTTTCCATGTACATCTAATATTATTTAGAATATGTGTAACGATTTTTTTTATGCCCATAATGTTTGAAAAACACAACACTCCATGTATAATTTGAATCTTTTATTCATTATTTATTCACAAAATAAAAAAGTAATTCAACCAAAAAAAATTATTCTCCCTATACATAGGATATTTTATTTCAATCATAAAATTATTTTTTGGAGATGCATAAAAAAATATAAGAGTGACAGAATGAAAAGAACATAAAAATATTATGCATCAAATAAGGTTTCTCAAAGGAAGTATATAGTATTTTTTAGTTGAATATATGGTTTTTTCCTTTGATTTTTTGAGAAGTAGAGTTGGTAGTGTTGTGGAGTGATTATTCACATCATGTTTTATACATTGATACAAGGAGTATACAAATAATCCTTGTGAATTATAATGTCATATTAAAAATCATAATATATGATTAATAATTAATAAAAAATCATGTGGAATATTATATAGTTTTTTGTGGATTTAATACATTTATATTCAAGAGAGATCATATGAAGAATAGTCTATGAATAATAGGGAGTTATTTAGAAATAAAATTGTACTGAATTATAGTATTAATTTATGAGCTTCATCTAAATAATTCAAAAGGATAATTTCTAGGGGATGATTTAATGGAATTTCCATTTTCAAAATATAAAAATATTTTGTGTAAATATTCAATGACTATATAAAGAGAAGAAGAATATTAGAGAATGCAATTGTATCTAGGGAATTTATTGTGCGAGATTACTTTCGAGTGGTAAGTACATTGAATATTTTAAATCCACTATGGAAATAGAGAACAATATGGACACCCTCACTAAATTTGGTATTCTAATTATATTCTTAAATAATTAATATAAGTGATATGTATATCGTAACTCTTTTGTAATATTTACCTCAAAGAAGTGTGTACAAAATAAGGAAGATAATGTTTTCCTTAGATAAAAAATACCCATTTCCTAAATCATTGTAAAAACTATAGTGATAAATATTACTTTCTAATATATTAGTACACCATTGGTGTATTGTGTATAGATTATCCCTTAGTGGTGAACTAAGTGAAAACCCTATGGTTAAACATTTATATTACTACTTTTGGATATTGTGTTCACATGTGAATATTAAAATATTCATGATAGTCTACTTAACATTAGGTAAATATCATAAAAATATAAAAAAACACAACTTAATACATTCCCCTCTCTTAGGATGTGTTTGGTTGTCATTGTAACAATTAGTATTATAATCGTAGGTCACAACTAGAAAATCTATCATAATTGGTATAATTCTATGGTAAGAAAAATGAATGCTAAAGGAGGTCCCCTATTTAATGTATGTCACTATTATATTTGTAACAATATAATGACATCTCACAAATGATCTATTGGGATAGATGTTTACTCAACTTCATTATATTTAATACATATGTGTGATGTTTCGGAGCCGTCTGTGATAGAATAACAAAGAAAATTACTTGATATTGATTCTAAAGATCATATTGATTTGTCTATATATTTTGAAAACAAAATCCATAAGTAGGTGATGAGTTAAGCAGTGCAAAGTCCATGTGAGGTAAGCTGGAAAATATATATGGTGATAGAATAGTGAAAATATCAATGCTTTAGATTATTCATAATATGTTTGATGATTTCAAGAGGTAAAAAAATGATAATTTTGATATATTCTTCTATCATATATTTGAAATATTTGGAGATATATGGTATCTTGGTGAATAAGTAAAATATGTTGATGTGTTGAGTATAATTGGGTGAAGGCATTCACACCTCTATAACCTAAAATTTATTTATTTAGAATAGTTAATTCTATCAAAACTATTGTTATAATTTTTAGGAAATTTGGATTAGGATAAAATAAATTTTAAGATATATGGAACCTCAAATTATTCAACTAACTAGATGTAATTTAAATCCATGGAGAGTTATAACTTCACTAGAGATGGAGAAGAGTAAAAAGTGATAAGTATTTACCTTTTGTCTTGGGAACCCTGGCTATCCTCTCGGGCTGCAAGTGACGATGGCGGCGATTATGCCGGACATCCCCCCTTGGGGGGGAGGAGATTAAATGGACAATGGGAGACCAGGTTTTCAGTCTTTTTCAAATCCTGATTTTCTTCCCCCCTTTCCAAGGGTTTCACTGATTCCCAAAATTCCCGATTTTCTCGATGGGTGCCCTAATCTTCCACTCTCGATTTCGGAATTTTCAGAATCATCTTCTCTATTGAACCTAACTTTGATTGCACGTTTTAGGAATACACTCCCTTCTGTTGATGCTTTTGATAAGTATATCTTTTGTTCCTGGGATCATCAATAAAGAGTGATTGTTGGTTTGATGGATAGTCTCCACATGATGATACAGTTCGAATCGGAGGAAGACATCATTTATTCTTGGTCGAAGGCTCCTCGCATCGTCAACAGATGTCGTTTTATGCTTTTTCATTGGTCATTTGATTTTCACATGAACCGAGATTCATCGGCGGCACCAGTGTGGGTATGTTTTCCCAATTTTCCGCTGCTGTTCAAGAATCCTTATATTATGCATATTCTTGGTAACCTTGTTGGAAGATATTTGTGCTCTGATACTCATACTGAATCTGTGTGTCATTCAGTTGACCCCCGGATTTTCTTGGAAATGGATTCTTCTCACTTACCTTTTGACTATGTATAGATCATGATCGGAGAGGAGTACTGATGCAAGCAACGTGTGGTATACGAGGGTTGGCCAGATTTTTTTCCTGTGTGTCATCGCTTGGGACATGCTGTTGAGAACTTCCAAAGAGGATTCCCCTTGAAGGCTTGTCTTTCGGATGACCAGGCTCCCACTCGACGGGAGGAGGTTTCACGGGGAAGGTTTCCAGAGGGTGGTTTGGGTAATGGTATATGATTGAGGAATCTTGAATCGGTTGAAGGAGGTAAGGGAATGAAATTGCAGGTGGCAGATGAAAATTGCAGTAGGGTGCTGGTGACTGTTGATCTGGTACCGTTTCGAAGGGAGGAAGACAGACATGGGATGGTACGGGAGGGGGTGCAAGGGTCAACTCAGTTCAAGAGGAGATGGGGTCAGATAGAAGGGGTAGGGAGATTCTGCCTTCTGCAGTTGTTGTTCAATAGATAGATGTAAACAGCAGCTGAGGTTAATCAAGTTGTTTTGTCTCCCAATAGTATGGTGATTTGGAGGGAGATGCATAGTGGTGGAGAAATGTCTTCGTATCTGGTAGTGAGGGGTGCAAGAGTCAGCGCCAATGCGGATGCTGCTACTTCAGGGGAGGGCACTGGTTTGAATTTATCAGTTAAACCTTTTATTTCATTAAGCAATAGGTTTGGATGCATTGATAATGGAAATATTGAACTTGGTTTAAGTGATAACACAGGAGGAAGGGATGCGAACGGTGGGGCTTACAGGGAAGAACAACCTGTTGGAAATCTGGGTCAAGGGGAAGGTTATAGGACTGTGGTTAATCCTGCTTCCTTGATGGTGGTGGGAGCCTCTACTGAGGTTGTGCGGCTCCCGTTGAAGGAGTGTAATACCCCATACCAGAGTCTGGGTAATGAAAATGGGTGTCCTATTTCTGATCTATTGGAACAAGTTGTAAAGGGAAGGGAAAGCTCCAGAGGAGGTAAAAAAATATGAGTGGTCTGGTTGGCTGTTCTTTTATCGAAGTTGTTCAGAGTGGGAATTAGAACATGGAAACTGGAGAAAGACCAGCATCTGCTACACCAAGAAGGAGGCCTAGGAGAGACTATTCTTACCATTTGAGTCTGATGTAGACTAGATCGGCATCCAAGCATAAGGGAGAGGTGGTTGTAGCTTTGAAAAATGGAAGTGATGTCAAGAAATATCCACATGATCTTCTTGCACTTGAACAGCTTATAAGTAGGGTGCAAAGTAATCACTCTTTGAGGCATCCTGAGTTGGAATCAGATACTGGTGAAGGAGAATACAGTATGGGTTATAGGGAAGACTTTGGTTACTATGGTGTTTAAGTCTATGTTTTATGTGCTGTTTGTTTCTTGATGTTCTCTTGTTTTGTTTGACGTTGTATTTTGGGGTCCCATCCACCCTTACACTGGCTTTATAAAATGGAAAAAATGATCGGTGGTAGAGATATGATAAATAAGGATAAGTATAAGTTAATTAGAGGCGACTGGGTAAATTATTATGAAAAGATATTCTAAATTATGATTTCCATCCAAAAAATATTTTTAAAGTGTGTACCTAATGAGAAAAGTAAAATAAACTGATTAATATTGGTTAGATGATGAATAATATAAATTCAAGTTAAATAATGAATAATAAATAATATAGATCATTAAAAAGGTGAACTTTTAAAGGGGATAATAAAAAACAACCTAAGGATTTTGTTTACCTAGATATAGAACATTAAGTGGCTCTTGAGGAGCTCTATGTTCAAAGAAATAGAAAACAAAAGAAAAGTGGGATTATAAAATAATATTAAGAGTATATGTAACATCTTGAAGCTGGTATTTATAAGTTAGAAGAAGATCTGTGACAACATTTTATTATTCATAGGTGTTTATATGAATTAGTAGGTCATAAATGGAAAATTTAACAGAAATATAGGGTTATTGA
Organism: Viscum album; assembly: GCA_963277665.1. Lineage (NCBI taxonomy): Eukaryota > Viridiplantae > Streptophyta > Magnoliopsida > Santalales > Viscaceae > Viscum > Viscum album. The sequence goes on along the minus strand of OY728131.1, from coordinate 1,527,052,997 downwards.
ATATCTTAATTCATATTTAGAATTGACATCTAATAGGTTTTACTATATTAAAGAAGAAGTGGTTACCTAGATAATTAAAATGGGATATTAAATATAGTTAATAGAACAAAATTGAAAACTATAGATTGGGAATTTTATGGATGGGGTACTATTTGATGGGGATAACTGAGAACTATAAGGATTTGAGAAAATTTTTAGTCATCAAAGACCTAATAATGTGAATAAAAGTGGAGTTTTTTTTATTCCAAGACATTAAATGAAAAAAAAAATAGTTCATCACAAATGGAAACAAAATTTGTAAGATATTACTTTGTATTTTATGAATATTCAAAAACAAATAATTTTATGAAAATATAGAAATATATGGAGAGGTGAAGATTAAAATATATTTCCTAGTATTAAGTTTTAATTTTGTGACTAATTTTGTCACACCATGACTTATTGTGAACAGTAATGAAGTTATTTCTAGGTAGAAACACTTACAAGTTGGAATGAAATAATTATTTCAAATGATTAAATAAAAACGAGAGACTCTTCTTATGTGTATTATTATCAGTATTCTAATTTAAGGAATAAGGCTAATATCTGTTTCTAAAGAATATGTATAAGTCACAGTCATGGAATTAAGGGAGGTATTAATTCTAAGGAACCTAATGAAAATCTATTTTTAAATATATTTTCTATATTAGAAGAATGATATTATGATTTTACTTCATGTACTAGAGAAAGGTAGTAAATTCTTTCAAATGTATTGTCTGAGGAAGACATGTCCTAAAAAGAAGTTAAGAAGTGAGAGAAGTAAATCCAATATAAAATTACACACAAATATGAAAAGAACTATAGAACAAGGATCTACAATAGTGGGTGTTCCACTCAGATGACTAGAAATGGAATCTTATTAATGAATATTAAGGAAATAGTTAATTGAATTGTTTTTTTAGAAACAATGATAAGTTAAAACTAAAATAAAGTGGAATGATATGTTTAGAATTTGATGATTTGAAGAATATAGAAGTTCTATATGTGGATAGTTTCTAACATAGTTTCCTACATGTGAAAATTTTTGAAACATGGGACTTGAGGTTTTATTTAATAAAAATGGATGATTTATTAGAGGCATTGTTGGATACTTACTCTAGATGGTTTGGAAAAAAATGGTAATATCTACTAGTAAGATAGTTCAAGAACACATTCCATCATACAGTAGTAGAGGAACAAAACTATTTCACAAGAGTTTATTACACATTCATAAATGATGCATAGAAATCATATCCAAGATGAGATCTTCAATGGATATCCTTAATCTGAAATGAAACCAGGAAATGAAATGCAATTCTTGTATTCAAGGTAAGAAGATATGTACCTTTACCAGAGAAAGAATAAAAATTCATCCAAAATTCTAGATATCGTTGACACTAATGTGTGTGGTCCAATGATTCAATCATGTTCATGTGAAGAAATATACTTCATTCTTTTCATATATGATCATAGTATAAGGACTTATATTTTTTCATGAAAACCTAGATATGTTATTAATTACATGAAAAGGTAAAATCTAAAAGAAGATAATGAGACTGTATTATCTATCAAAATACTATGATTTGTAAATATAATATAGTATAAATATATTTAATAGGAAAAATAACTTGATAGATATATAATAAAACATGAAGTATACTTGGTAAGTAACCACAATAGAATTTAATTTTTGAATGAAAAAACTGAACAGTGAATAATATGTCCCAAACACTTTTTATAGAGAGTGGGGCCTCTCACCATTATAGGAAAGAGGTAGTCTCAGTAGAAGTGTACACACAAAATTGGACATTGTAAATCCTTAAGGAGGAAATAAATCTATATGATATATGACATTGAAGGAATTCAAAATTGGAACATTTATGAGTCCTTGGAATAAGATGTTACACTTCAAATAAAGAAGAAAATAAAGGGATGTAAAGAGACATTGTAAATTAAAGAGTGTTTTTAGGATACTGATCAAAGGTTAAATCCTGAAAATGATTAAACAAAATGTTGAAGAATATTTTTTTATCGTAATGATGTTAATATTATAGTGTAAAGATAATTCAAGAAATCTAAAATTGTAAACAATGATGAATTATGTAAATAAGAGGAATAATTACTTACAAATAATATGTTATACAATGTTTCTTAAATGATGAAACCTACAAGATAATATCTTAGGAAGAAAAAAGTAATAAATGGAATCATCCAACACCTCATAGGAGAAGTAAAATAATAGACCATGATCCATTCTATATAATTGGAGATAAATCTCTATTATCTCAAACATGAAGAGTGGTGGATATAGAACATGTTTTTATTCCAACAAATTTATATCTATAATTTCATGAAGAATCTATGAAGGAGGAATCTTTGGTTATATATTTGAATAAAGAGTTGAATTAGATTGAAGAAAACAATAATGGGAATTATGTGGAGAGAGGAAAATATCACAACATGATTGGAACTGATTTGGTATTTAAGAATAAAATAAATGATCTGGAAAGTTTTATTTATAATAAATATTGTTTTTTGTGTAAAGGGTATACATAGAATAAATGAATTGATTGAGTTAGTCATATTCTTCCTGGATGTGGTAATACAAAGTGTGTTCAAGAACTTTCAAATTTATGGGAAATAATCCTTGTTGAATTATGTACTCAAGGAAGAAGTTTACACTAAGGGTCCAACGAGTTTCATAATAAATAATGATAAATAGAGGTGTAATTATTTAATAAGGCCTTTTGTGACATAAAATAGTTTATGTGGGCATGGTATGATCCGCATGACTCATACTTGAAGAAGCGATAATTTAAAAGATTTTTAATTGATCACAACATTTATATGAAGTCGTATAATGAAGAATATTTTATAGTTCTTGTTTATATGGATGATAGAATAATTAGTAAAACAAATAAGAGATAAGTGGACGTTTTTTTAGTCTCCAGAGAACATAATTAGAGATGTCCCTTGTAGGAAAATTAACTTATTTTATGGGGTTATAAGTCATTCAGAGATAAGGGTACACTTTCATCTCACAAGAATAGTATGCAAGTGAACTATATAAAAAGTTTGATAGATATGATTCAAGACTAATGTTAAATCTGATTGTGGTTGAAACCATGATTAGTAATCATGAAAAAGGTTGGTCAATCAATTCCACTTTATTTAAAAGAATCATTATGATTTTTGTGTACTTGACATAAACTTGGATGGATATCTGTTTTGAAACTTTTCTATAAGGTAACTTCTTGAGTAGTCTGATGGAATAGTCTCTATAGTATGTTAAAAAAAATAGAATGTCCAAGGAAATCGTAACTTCTTTAGGCCCTCAAAGTATGAAAATATAATAAACTATCATATTTTTATGATATTGATTGGGTTGGTGATGTGGTGAACAGAAAGTATACTAGTGATTTTTTTATTTTTATTATGATGAAAATATATGAGATAGATGAATAAGTAGTAAGAAATAACATCCCTCAAAATGTTATAATATTAGTATATATCAATAAAAAATTCATGCATCATGCTCTTGTAGACAAAGAAACAACTAAAATATATTATATAATAAATGGAGAGATCAATCATGATCTTTTTTTAAAAAATAAATTCTTATTTAACTCACTAAAAAACTAGTACAATGATGTCATACCAAACATATTGAACTTAAGTATCACTTCATCAAGGAAAATATATATAAAGGACTTATTGAGAAAGAGTATGTTAAAAATTATCAATAAGTGGATGAAATCATGACCAAACCATTATCCACTCAATAATTCTATAATAATTAGTTGTACTTAAGTATTCAGACACATCATTCAAACTAATGAGGTTTATAATATCCCCTCTACACATTATTCATAATGTTTCATTTTTTATAGAAGGTTATATTCCATTTAGAGTTAGTAATAAGAGGGAGACTCAAACCATGGGGACTTAGGAGTAGCATGATCAATGATTCAAATAATATTTTTAATAATATTAATTAATATATGTTTCTTGTTTCATATAAATATATTTTACTCACATTGGCTTAAAAACTAACTTGATGGATCATTGCTTAGTTTTTGGATCAATGATAGTTTTCGAGTTTTGGTTGTGATCAGGTATAAAATAGAGAACCCCCATTAAATTTTATTAGAAAATAGAGAGAATAAATGTAGGGGTGAGTATGAATACAGAGGTATCATAAACAGAACATTGGAGAATATTTTAAAATACTATTCAACATCATAGTGGATTGAAAAAAATCCAATTTTGGAGAATTTTAGAACCATTGATTATATTGTCATATTTTTCACCAATTAGATTAATTTATTATCTATTAAAATAATTATCATTCTAAACTAGAAGATAAGTCATTTGGTTTTACTAAATAGTTATGTAAGAATCAAGGCCTTGGTTATCTTTATTTCTTATTATTTTTGGTTTTGAAATAGCATTTAATGTTCTGGGATGGGTTATGAAATTATTCAAAATAAATCTAAATTAATCTAGTTTAGGAATATTTCCTAAAATTTGAAAAATTATTAATTATTCCCTATGTATGTAATATATTTAGGAGGAAGAGATATTATTGAGGATCTTTGAATGAATAAAATAAAAATAAAATTATCAAAATAAAAAAAATCTTACAGTTTAAGATGATGTGTAACATAATTAAAGTGATGTGTAAGATATTTAAACAACATACATAAGATATTAAGAGATTCAAAATGATTTTTTATGATACATAATATCTAATTGAATGTTTCAATGAAGAAAATTCTTAATGTTAACCCTATGTTCTTAATATTTTTAGAATCCATATATTTGATTAATTCCTGAATGTTTATTTATCCATGTATATATTTTAAGTAGATTTATATGATTTTTTTATGTTCATGGTATTTGGATAAGAAAACAATCCCAATATATGTAGGATTTGTAACACTTGATATCCCATTAAATTGGAAAATTCGTATAGTGAATAAGATTCTATTCCACATATGTACGATATTTGTGGTCATGTCTATGTTTTTTTGGAGATGTGTCAGAAGATATAAAATATGTAGAATGTGAAGAAGGGAAAATCTTACACATTATTTATGGTTTTTGAAAGGTAGTTCCTAATATTTTCAAAGGATAAAATAAGGTTTTATCCACTGTAGTTTTGAGAAGTAGAGTTGGTGAAGCCATGTCTCAAGGATTCACAGGCAACTACTGTCATGCTTTCAAGGAGGATTTTAGTAACCCCATGGATTATAAATTGTATATTAAATCATAATATATTATTTTTTATTTCATAAAAATGTTAAGATAATCGTTCAGTTTTATTAAGGATTGAGAGAAATGATATTAAAAGGATATTAGGATAAAGATAAATTAAGATTAATTAGAATTTATTAAGAATAGAAAGGCTTTCATTTTTGGAATTAATTAATGAGATTTTGTTATGTAATTGAAAATGATAAATTCATTGGGTAATATTCATATACTTCCCATATTAAAAATATGGAAATATATTTTTGTGAATATTCAACAATCATATAAAGAAAATAAGAATATTATGGAACACTACTACAACCGGGGTACTAGGTGAGATAGAAGACTATTGCACCATCATTACACTGATGATAAGTAATCATTTATTGAACTAATGAATAATAAAGAGGTCATCTCTAGATTTTATGTTCCTATTATATTGATAAATAAAAACTATAAGTGAACTTCTAGTCTCATCTATTTTGTAATCCTTGGTTCGGTGTAGTGTATAAAAAGATCAGAGGAGTAATTGTTCCTTGGGTTATAAGTTTGTATTTCTAAAATATTTTTAATAAATACAGTAATTATTATTTCCTTCCAGTATTTCATCACACCATTAGCACACACACCTTGGAATATCTTTACCTCTGAACCACATAAAAACACTATGTCTCGTTTTTATATTTTTATATATTGTTATTTTCTGTGTGTGTGAAGATTAATTTATTTGTGTTTTTCTTGCTTACATGAGGTCAAGATCATAAAAATTAAAAATAAATTCAAACCTAGTCACTACCCCCCTCTTAATGTGTTTTGGATTGTAGTTATCATAACAATCCATTTCATTTCAATAATTTATTCAATGAAATTACAAGAAAAACCTAAACGTCATTATAAATAAATAAACTCAAGTAAAAATCTATGATAAATAATGCATGGCCCTCCAACAATATATATTTATAATCCCTATGAGACCACATATATTATAATCCACCCCATACTACTGAACCTTAATGATGTCCTGAAAAATATAGATATCTACATATCCACAAATATGTCACTACACAATTGTCTATGAAGAGGTAAATATAACATCTCAGTATAAAATTTCAAGTGTTGAGAAATGAAAATGAAAATATCATGAATATATATTAATAAAACTATAAAAAATTAATATATAGTTATTTTATCATAGCTCGATACCATTTAGAAGTAATCTTACTTCTATATCAATTTTAAATAAACTAAAATTAGGAACATCATATCTTACAATATCTATGGGTCATAGAAAGTGATATGGTCATATAGATTCTTCAATAATAACATCTGATTGAAAATATATCATAATGTATGATGAATATATGATATTATATATCACATGAATGTATTAATCCATGTCCTCCTACATGGTTTCTTCCATTATAAATCAATAATATTGATTTGTTTATTGTAATTCATGCAGGAAACACTCTTTTGGAGAGTTCAAACAAATATAAAATACCCATATATAGTAATGTATCAGATTTCATGTGATAGTATAAAATAAAACCATCACTATGACTCTCTTTATTATGTAAATAGATTTTATTGGAGGGATAGGATCCCTCCCAAATAGTTTTCTCAATGCTTGTATTCAATACTCTAAAACCCACTTCATTCCATGATCTCACTTTTTTATCCAAATATAAGGCACTATCACCACATTAGTGGTTTAGAATCCCATGTTTACAAATTAGGATCCTAAGGATATTGTAATACCCTCTGATTTTGGATTCATTCAAATTTTTCTTTGTTGATCCCCATCAAGAATACACTACTGAATAATAGAAATAGATATTAGGAAAATTAAGGTATGAATTTTTTATGTTCTGTTTTATTTTTATGTTTACTTTTTTGAAGTCATATTCGAAATATATGGTCTTTTTCCACTACCAAAGACCATTAGATGAATACCCAAATCCATTCACTGGTATCAGATCCATTATATTTTTTATATAAAAAAATTTCCTCTATTTTTTCAAGGAACATTATTTTTGTATTTTATTAGATCCCATAACATAAAAATATGACATATATGTTTTTCTTTTGTTTGGATAAATTATAGTGTGTTCCTACCATATATCATAAGGTATGGTATACTTCAAACCCACTTATTTTTTCTATGTAATAGTATTTGATATATGATGTTTTAAGATATGATTGAACCTAGGATTTACCAAAAATAGATTGTTGGTTCATATTAATGATATATGAGGTATCATAAAATATGGCAGGAGAATTATGACTATACCAATCATAATACTAAATACAACCACATATTATGATTGGTTATTTCATAAGATATGATTGATATATAGGAATCATGATTGGTAAAATTTATATATCAATTATAGATAATGAATGATATTTTCCACTATTAGTCATAAATAATGATATATATTAAAATGATAAAAATATAATATTTTTGATAGACTTGTATATGGTTTATAATATTTTTATCAAATACAATTTTTTTCTATTTTGAAATTACGTTATTAATGCATAAATTAAATATGAGAAGATCATATCTATATCTAATGTTCTAAAAAATAAATATAATGTTTATTTATTTGATTATTACTTTAGAATATTCTTGTTTATAAATTGATTTTGAAATATGAATATTGAATGAAATTAATTTAAATTTTAAATTTATGCTAATATTAATTGTATATCTACACATTTTATGATAGGTATGAAAATATAATATTTAGTTTTCATCTACATTGAACTCAGTTTTTAATTAAAGTTATAATATTGGATTTAGTTCTTAAATATAGTTCATACATATTGGTTCTAAAATTATTATGAATTGTATTCTCTATTGATTAAAGTACACTTGGGTAGAGCGACATTGGATAGGAAGTTTGACTATCCTAGAGGATTATGAATTGTTTTATAAAGATAGGGTTGTCTATCTATAGATCACAACTTACTCAAGTGGATACTAAAAATCACATATAATTCTAAACCATTACCTCAAGTGTTCAAATATCCTATGAAAAATATGGATTCAGATATGTATGTATATGTTTGGTTTAAATTTTGGTTGAGTAACATTAACTATGGATTATTTAAAGAGTTACACATTAATATGGTTTTTACATATTAATTTTATGGATAGAATTTTTCATCCTAAACTAAATAATTAGATGAATACATATAAAATAATAAAAAAACTTGATATAATAAAGATTAAAAATGATGTAATAGTAAATAATTTTATATTCATATGATTTATAATAATTTTGAAATAATTTCAAAAAAACCCCTAAAATACTATGTATTTTATTCCTTCCTAATCATCACAAGTCATTACCTCGATTATCTAATAGGGTAATTTGATGTTAAATATGGGTACCCATAGATTATCTTCTTTAATGAATAGTAGAGATATTTATTCCTAAGGTTTAAGTAACCAAATACTCTATTATATTTAAATGAAACGTAACTAGGAAACCCTAAAAATTATGAAATAAAAGAAATAATGTTATTTTTATATCTATATGAATTACTGGTGCAGAAGGAATCCTATTAAACTATCCAAGAGCCATAAATATTATGATTAGTCAGTTAGCATCCAAAAATTTCCATATTATTAGATGAACACAAATTTGGACTCAAATATTATTGAAATATAGATCTTGTCTCACTAAAGTGATATGATGTGCGGGGTTTCCTTTTTTAATGGTATTGTTTTCATTATAATTTTTTGATGGAAATATATAAACTATTAAACTCAACCATATATGTTTATTTTTTATTATGGAATACTATATATTAATCATCTTGAAATCTTTTTGAGGTATAACCGATAAAATAGTTCTATATTAGTTATAATGTTTATAAGTATTTAAAAAATAATCATCATGAGTATCTCAATGTAATTGTAATATAGGTAAATTTAACCAACTTTGACACATGGGTATTGGATATCGAGTGTGCATCCCACACTTATGCTGATAAACATAGACTCAGAGATAGAAGGAAATTATAGAAGGGTGATGTAGATCTTTTTTTCATTAATAGAGAAAGAGTTATTGAATCAAAAATCCGAACATAAGATCCATGTCTACCCAAAGGATTAGTTAAAGAATTGGATAATTGTTATTATGTTCCTTATATAAATCGAAATTCTATTTATGTATCTTGTTTTTAAAATAAGAGTTTCTCTTTCATTATTAATAATGAGAGTTGTTTCATGTAGAAAATTTTTTTAAAAAAATTTTGAATACAATAAATGGTTTATACATTCAAGATATAGATAATATTGTCTATTTCATTTAAAATAAGAAATTCAAGGTTGATTCTAATCCAACATATCTTTATAAATGTCACATTGGAAATATAAATGATATATGAATCAAAATAATAGTTAAATATGGATTATTTTTCCCATGTGATTATGAGTCATTTTATATATGTAAATATTTTTATAATAAAATATTACCAATAAACATTTTAGTGGAAATGATGAAATGGATAGTTGATTTTTGGATCATATATGTAGTGATGTGGGTTGACCAATGTGTATAAAAGAATATAGTGGGTTTAGGTACTCTGTACCATTACCTATGAATTTAGTTGGTATGGTTATGTGTTTCAGATGAGACAAATGTAAGAAACATTTGGAAAGATCAATGTTTTTTTATTGAATTCAAGAAACAACTGGGTAAAGTTATTAAGATTCTGTAATTGGATTGTGAATATGAAAACATAATCCATAATTTCAATGGGCATTTGAGAGATTGTGGAATTATTCCATAACTCACTCCTCCTAAAAAATAATAGTGGAATGGTGTGTTTTAGATGGGTAATTGTACTCTATTTGACATGGTTTTATTGATTTTGACTCAGTGAGGAGTTCCTATTACATTATAGGTTTAGGCTCTACAGAATGTTGCATTCTCAATAAACTACATTCCATATAAAGTATCCATAAAAATCCATATGAGATATGGATTAAGAAATGTACCACTATTCCTTTTATAAGAATATAGGGTTTTGAAGAACTCATATAATGATTGTATTTTGAAAACACTATCCCCATATCAACTAATTTCTTTTTTATACTTATTCCAAGGAAACTATTGGATATTATTTCTATAATCCTATAGAACACAATGTGTTTGAGCCGTAATTTTGTGTTTTTATTGAGAATTAATATATTGACCATGATTTTTATAGGAGTAATGTTAAACATCTAGAATATCAAGACTACTAAACTATATTTCTTTGGAATATAGATATTTTACCAAATACACAAAGAGTCGTGGAAGAAGAATAGACTAATGTTACACAAGAACCATGATGGTCTAGTATGAGTTGTTTGGATCCTGAGAGATATGTATTTAGCATAAAAATATATATTATTAACTAATGTTCATATGAAATGAACCTACTTCAAATAAAGATATTGTCAATAGTTACAGTTCCTATAAATGGTTAAAATCTATGGAATCTAAAATGAAATCTGTATACATTAACCAAATTTGGGACTTATTGGATGCACCTAATGGGGTGATACCCATAGGGTGAATGGGGGTTTTCTATAAGATAACAAAAATGGATGGTAGATATTCTACCTATAAATTATTCATGGAATAAAAATAATTATAAAAAATTAATTTTATTTACTATAATGTAACATTTTCAAATGTTCTGATGATAAATTCCATTCAAATATTCCTTATAATGGAAACTCATTTTAATCGTGAGATGTATCAAATTGATGTCAAAACTTCTTTCCTTGATGTTAATCTAGTAACGGATGTATATATAGTATATTCTAAATGTTTTTAAGTGTAAAATGAGTCTATTAAGGAATAAAAGATACAAAGTTACATATATGGGCCGAATCAAGCTTCTCAAAGTTGAAATATCTAATTTGATGATGCAATCAAAGAATTTTATTTCATAATAAATCCGAATTATTTTTGCACATTTAAATGGATTAGTGGGGTTGATTTAGTATTTTTGATATTTTATGTTGATGAGATACTCCTTATTAGAAATTATATCCCAACATTACACTCTTTAATGTGTGGTTTTGAAAACAATTCTCTATGAAAGGAATGGGTAAAACAGCTTAAAAACAATATATGATTATCTATAGAGATAGATCAAAGATTGTACTTGAACTTAGTTATGACACATACATTAGTAAAGTTTTAAAGTTTTTTAACATGTATATCACTAAGGAGTCATTACCAGTTTTCCACTATACAACTCTTAAGAATATTCAAGATCCTTATCAAGTGTTAAAAAGACTGGATAGAATATCTTATACATCCTCCTTATGATCTATAATTTATGAAATTTTTATACTCAACCCAAAATTTCTTAATCTATTAGAATAACTATTAGATACCAATCCAATCTTGGTGGTATTTACTAGATTATTAATAATAATAAACTCAAGTACTTAACAGGATCTAAGCATATGTTCGTTGTATTTGAAGGAGAATATGATATTTGTGCAAGGGGTCACATAGATGTAATTTTTGAATTTGATAAATATGTAATTTGGTATCAATGTGGTTTCATGTTTTTACTGAAAGATGATTCTTTCAGTTGTAAGAGTTCTAAACAAGCAATTTTAGTGGACTCAAAATTTAGGTAGAGTACATCATTTTATTAGATTTCATAAAGTAATTCATTTGGATCAATCAGTTAATTTATGAAAATGGAGTGTTTTCTAGTATCAAGGGAGAATAAATATTTACTATAATTAAAATAGATACATTTCTCCATCCAAGGAATGCTGGTATCACCATTGGAACAAACACACCCTTCACAAATACTATCTCATATGAGTGCTCATTGAGAGGGGACATGTAAAGATCTATTTAATGGATATATATGAAAATGTAGCAGATCCATTGATGAAACTAGTATGGTATTAATAGAATGAGGGTCATGTTAAATATCTTTGTATATGATACATAAGATATTTTATATGATAGTGGTAAATGTATCATTAATTTATAATAAAATAAATCTATATTTATCATTATTCATGTGTGTTGTAGTCTATTTTACAAGAATATTGGATTAATAATATCCCATCAAAGTATAAATTTGAGTTATACCTAATTGATGATCGTCATAAAGAGTTATGGGTTTCAATGGTAGGATAATATTATCATGAATAGAATATTATAATCAATATAGAGAGTTGTATATGATATACAATGAATAGAATCATGAGGTAATAAGTCAATATTATTACTTGGAATTACCCTCCAAAGTATATCTCATAGAAGTTCATACATAAATTTAGGTACTTAAGGGTGTATGCTTATTATAAATCCCCATTACTTTTGTTTAGTAAGATACCCAGTATGAGAACCTTAAAAAATTGATCCCTTTCTTATACAAGAATTGAGTTTTAGTTTATAAGTGTGGTTGGGTATTTTTCAAATCATTTTTTCAATTGGAGTTAAACCAATATTGTTTTTTTACACTCATATTAAAATGAAATACATTTAGAACCTTGATTTAATTAGACATTGGAAACATATTTCCATGCTTCTTTAAGTCACATCTGATATTTCCTTCTACTTGAATAAAGGATATATGATGTGCTTATCTAATATATAAATTACATGTGGTATAATCATTTAATCGGTTTGTCTATTTTAGTGAATTATGAATTAATTATATGATCTATACAAGATTGATATGGTAACTATCTTGTCAACACTTAATATCAAGTAAAATATGAGCAAATAAATATACATATAATATATATAATAAAACATATGGATTAAATTTTCTTATGATGATATAAGTATTTTTGATCAAGATCACATTAGAACCATATATATCTTTAGTTTCATTGATGGTTTTCTACAAGCCACTCTTTCCATAAATTTTTGAAATCAGGATTTTATATTTTTTCAATGACACAAAGTCTTATAGGGTAACACAGTTTTTCATTATGATAAGGATTAAATTATTGAAACTTTTTTTGTTCTAAAATTAATAGAATTTCATAAACAGTATCTAAAAGATTTTTGGATGAATTCATAATATTTATGAATTTTTTTATAAAATAATTACAGGATTTTATTCTAAGTTAAATTTTTTTGTAAATGAACTAAAAGTGGGGATATTTTATATTTTCATATCCCCAAATCATAGGTAATGAAATTGGAGTATGAAGTCCTCAATCATAGACTATGATTAAATTTCCATCATAGTGTATAATGGGCATGTGATATGAAATACGACATGAAAAAATTCAGTCATGTCATCTTAAATGGTTCTATCTATTTCGGATCAATAATACTGATTCATTTAGGGCCATTAATGAATGAAACACCCATTTAACGATTTTAAATGAGTTATAACATATCAATGGGAAGAAATATTTCATTTTCCATCATATTTTATCCAATATATTTGGAACTCTACGTTTATTTACTAATTTAAGAGAGTCTATAAAAGGGATAGGATCCCTCCAATTTATGGTATACATGATTATTAAATTCTATAATCCAAAACACTCTTCATTATAATATCACTAAATTTTTTCTATTAAGATGGTTCTATAATCTATTTGGTGGTTTAGAATCCTCTCATTACAATTGAGGATCCTAATTCTGGTGTAATACTTTTTATGATTGTGAATCCACTTTAAGGATCAAGATTAATTTATCTAGAAAGAGGTAGTGGTAGTATTGACTTCAACCAGTGGTATATCAATTGAGAGGAAGTTATAATGTAGTAATTAGTTTAATGTATGTTTGTTCATTCAGTGTGGCTAGTAATTCAAAATATTGTAACATGTTTGATCTACTGGTTGTAGAAATACAGTTACGCATTGCAATAAGAGGTTGGAAGTTACTATTTCAAATGGATTGAATCGTGGAAATTTTTAAGTTCATTATAACTAGATAATTGGATAAACCAACTAGATATATAGCGGGACCATATACTAATGTATAGAAAGATTAATTTTTAATAGTGGTAAATGTGGATAATAATTCACTAGTTATAATCACTATTTTTTAAGAGAAATATACTTTTTTACTATTCTCTTGTGGATATAAGAAGGAAATTTCAACCATATAAATCCATAAGTGTTCTTTATTTTTTCAAATTTCTTTTTCTTGTTTGTATTCTTGTGAATGTTTTCAAAATGACATTCTGAAAAATGATTAAGGGTGAAATTAGTATTTTCATATTCAAAAGAACATAGACTATGAGGTTTGGGGCATATAAATTTTATTTTATATGGATTTTAATCTTCTAGTGAATGTAATTTTTTAATTTTGGTGGTTAAACATCCAATGATGTCGTTATTTACACCTATTATGTTTTTTCCCAACCTTCCCTAAAAAGTGGTTTGAGATCTTGGTTAAATTCAAACTTATAAAACTAAAATATATTCATTTTATTTCTACATTGATGTTATTTTATTCTATGTTAGTTACTACACTGGTGAAATGGAATTATATAATGAAAATGTCATTATTCATTAGTTTTTTGAATTGGACTATGGATTCTAGAGGATATAGGTGAAATATTATCTCATCCAAAATGATATATAATTTATATTAATAGGACTAAAACTATATAAGATGGTGAAAGAAAATTGGGAATGGTTAAATCATAATTAACTCATATTAGTGAGGAACTGATTAGCATAGAATGTTTCTTTAATTAACTAGTTAATGAAAACTACAGAAGAATTTTCAATATCCTTGAAATATTTTTCTTTGAAACATAATAATTTAAACAAATTGTTTATGGTGAATAGATTTATATAAAAGATTTTAAAATAAGAAAGACTTATTTTTGTTCCTTTTAATGATTTTAAGACGATTTTAAGTCATATTGAATTAGTAAAAGTCACTTTCTTAGATGCTTTTTGGGAATTTATTTTGTTTTCAATACTATCGGAGAGTTGGTAGGTGATGATTAAAACAATGAGTATTTCTACTGGAAAATATAAATTATTTCTCGATGATGTCAGAAAGTAAATCCTAAATGAATATCTAAAGTGGGGGGATGATTAAAAACCATCCATAAATTCATTTAAGGTATAGGGTGGTAACCCAACCTGAAAATCGGTCAGAATAAATATAAGAAATTCAAATACGAGTGTATAGGTAAATATACCAGACCTATTAATATTTTATGGAACTACGACATGGGGTTCATATTTTGAAATATTAAAAGTATAATTGATTGAGTTCTAGAAGAGTAGTTTTTGGAAGTTATAGAACATTAAATTTAGTACAAAATAGTTACATATTTTTGTTAAATGTCATTGTTCTGATGGAATCATAAGAGGATAATTCTAGAGCATCATTCCATTATATATCATAAGATCACTGTACATAGAATTTTTTATTTGCGAGATTCAAAAATCTATATTGTGTAGGTGATTAAGATTTTTAATCTATTGGAAAGAGTGATGTTAATATCTTGATACATAATTCAAATTTATTTTTCTATGGGTGTGAGACACATCCCATGTTTATTGAAATACCTCATTTTCTTGGGCTGGTTGGATAAGTGGGATATATAATAAGAATCGCCAATAGTGTATCTAAAGTTACTTTGGGATCAATATTGATGTCAAGAGTATTCAAGTTTGAGAATATATATCTGACTAGAATATGAGATATAATTTTGATGGATGAAATGAAAACTTTTTGAATAATGAAGTTATGGAACAATTTTCTTGGTCATCTTAGTGGGAAGAGTAAAAAGGTTCTTGTCAGAAAGAGTGTACTAAATAAAAATCATACCAATGTTGGAACTTGTGATAGATGTATACTTAGAAAATAGAGTAATGTTTTATTTAATTTTAATTAAAAGATACCTCATTATCAAAATATTGATCTAGTTTATACATATGTTTTGGGTTCAACCCTAGTTTATTTTCATTGATGTTTATTTTACATTATCACATTTTATGATGTTTTAATAATAAATGTGTGGGTTTATTTCAAAAATCAAAAATCAAATTTTTTTATATTTTTCAATAAATGGAAATCTATGATTGAAAGTGAGATTATAAGAAGGTATAAATTCCATATAACAGATAATGGAAATTAATATAGATTAAGGGACTTCAAGAATTAATACCAAAAAAATGGAATCAAATATTTAAAAATATACAATGAACATAATAAAAAAATAGTGTGGCTCAAAGGGTAAAAAAATTACTAAGAAATAATGTATCATTATGTTTCACTCTAGTATGTCTAGATAACTTTTAGTAGAAACACTGAATTTCACAATTTATTAAGTCAACCAAAGTCTAATAGCACCAATAGAGTAGGATATTCCTAAGCATTTGTGGTTTGATAAATCGATGAAAATTATATATCTAAAAACATTAGTCTAGAGTATGCTCACAAGGATGAAACAAAATTAGAAAAATATTAAGGCTAATTCCCGTAATTTTTTCTATGTGGGCTAGGGAGATTAAAACCTTGGTTATTACTTTGGGAGGAGAATATTCATATTGTAAAAATGATCTCAAGACATTCTCTATAATGATAGCGTCTTATAAAATGACTGGAACATATAAGAGACTAAATTTGAGTTCAAATAAACAATAGGTTAAACTAGTGTTGATCTAGATGGGAGAATTAGAAATATATCAATTTTAATAAACTAATATTTTGACATAAATTTTTTAGAAGATATACTAGTAATATATATAACTAATATCTCAAGGGATACAGTGGTGTGATGTAGAGATCTGGAATTTTTGACTCTATGAGAATGGGAACTGGAATATGTATTAGTGGTGGTAGAAGAATCTAACATTGAACTATAGAGTTCTTTAAAATTTATAAGAATAATAAAAATAATTATTCATTAATTTTACTATTTAATTCTAATGGATATAGGAGATACCAAAATCTTGGAATAAGAAACATCACTCAGTGACTCTGGAAATTAGAAGTTAGATATGTATGATTAAGTGGATTAAATTTATTCAAATTGTATCTTGGAGAAAACAGTTTTAACATGAAGAAATAATGATCTTGGTAATAAATGGGTTTTATGATTAAAGTAAGAAGTTTATGAATTAAATATAAATAAATATGTGTTAGTGGTAAAATTATGTTAATATAAATAAGGAGTAATTTTCTATAAATTATTATCACTAGTAATAAAATATTCTATCATCTGGATAGTCTTATCTTGGTTATTATAAATGTTTTTTATTTAGAATAAAATTATGTAACGACTATGTTCTTTCTTGATTATTTGGATGAATATATTTTCATAAATAAACCAACTAGTTTCTCAGTCAATCGGAATAACGATTTGGTGAGTAATTTGATCCATAGTCTCTATGGTTTGAAATAAGAACCAATGAAATTGGATTGGAAATTTGATTAATTAATGGTTGAAAAGGGTTCTAAAAAAAGAAACATATATCACTATTTCCATTAGAATATACTTTTAGATTATTTATTTATCATCATGAACCTATAAATTTATGATATGATTGTAGTGGTTCTAAACATTCATGAAATCGAGGAATTGATGTGCAAGTAGACCATAATTTTTTAAATTAAGGGTATTGATGTTGGAAATATGATACTTGGAATAAGGATTAAAATTTATTTTAGTATTATGAGTTTAGTGTATTCTTGAAGGTATTACATCTATAATTTCATCAATTGGTTTACAATGACCTGATTTAAATCAATTTCACCTACCCTAGATGATCTATTTAAATTATCAGAAGCGAAATCTCAAAAAATATATATGATGAGAAAAAAAACATAGATAATATTTCAATTATTTCTATATCATGAATCTTGATATATTATTTGGTATACACCCTCCCTATCATTACATTTATAGTGGAATTCGTCAGCCAGTATATGGTAAAACTAGGGAAAGAATAATAAGAAGATATGAAATGGGTCATCTGGTATCTCAAATTTATGAACGATTCTACCTTATGAATTAGGTAATTTAAACCATTATAGGAATATGTAAATACAAATTACTTGGGTAATTATTATACTATAAATATTCTAATAGAATTTTTGTTTACATTTAGAGTGATGAAAATTAGTAGGTTGTTTAATATTCAGTCATTAGTTTCACTATCTCTATAGAGGAATAATATGTAGCCATAATAGAAGTATTAAATGGGATATATTGGTTAAAACTTTATTAGTGTAACTCAATATGAATTATTAAATTATTTTAATTTAATAGGATAGCTAATGTGAAATTCACTTGGCCAAAAAACTGGTGCTTCATTCAAAGACTAAATATATGGACCTAAAATATCACTAAATTTGGAATTTTCTTGAAGATAGAGAGTTATATCTATGAAATATTTCTGAAAAAAATGGTTCACTTGTTTCCTAGAATTATGTTCTAAGAAATTTTGTGGAATAACTATTCCTCTATGATCCTATGGTAACCTAAAGGTGGTCGAGATTACTTATTGTGTGCGGAAGAAGGATGTGAATTTGATTTTTTTTATATTTTTTAGGTTACCCAATGATCCTTTAGACATTGTTAAAGTGTTATATCATTATGATTTTTAATGCTCTTAAAATCTTCATATTCATATCACTGAAAGGGGTAGAGGCAGCATAGAATTCATCTAGTGGTGAATAAATTGGTTGGAACTTCTGATGGAATTGTCAGTTCAATGGAAGTTCAATCATTCAGTGTGTTTAGTTTTCTGGAGGATGGTTTTGTGCTCAGTATTCAATTTATAACTAGAATGTTAAGGATTTATATAGGATATTTGGGGCTACTGTTGTAAATAGATGGAGACCTATGACTGTAATATTTTAGTGAAACTATAGGACTGGATGGACTCTACTATAGATGGTGTGGGACCAAATAATTATGTGTGATGTTATTACTTGATAAGACTGATCCACATTTCTGAAAAGTTAAAAATTGAAATATTTATATTTATAGATAAATACTTTTTTTACAATACTCTTATTAGGCGTAGAATGGAAATACAAACCACATAAATCTAAATATTTTCTTTACTTTTTTATATTTCTTTCACTTTTTGATATTCATGGGTATGTTTTTTAGAAATAATATTTTCAAGATGATTTAGGGTGAATTAAAATTTCCAAAATTATATTATTCATATCTTGGGATTTTTGGAATTCCCATTGAGCATGATGTATAGAGGGTTCCATTTTAAATGAATTAAAGATTCTAATTTTTGTTTTTGAACATCTATTGACTTCATAATTTACTCTTATTCTATTTAGTGTTTGAATGATAAGTGTTATCATTATTCTAAATTAGATATCATTTTTATATATTATTTATCTGATTAAATAAATTTGAGAATTAATTAATACACGTGATAAATGAATGAATAGTTATGGAATTAACTCCTAAGTTATATAATGTATGAGTTAATACATGTACACTCAGTAATGTCCTGAGTGATGTATAAGGGAGATTTTTTTATAGTGATGGGGTGTTTTTGTGTGGCCAAACTCATGCCAATTCTCCCTACCCCAATGACCTCTTCTTCTTCCTACATTAACTTAGGAGACTCTATCATGTCATAGAGAGAAAGAGTGTCCCACCCATGCATTGGGTGATTCATTTAAACCACAGATACACTATATAAGAGGGAGTCCTTTGGATACATCTTAGTGATCCAATTCAACAATTTGAAGGAAGAAATATTTAGAAAATGTTAATTGTGAAAAGGTACATATAATTAATCATTTTTTATACATGGTTTCAGTTTCAAGCATGATAGATTTTTGGATTTTTTCTTTCTAATTACCTCTACTATGTTGAATGACTGTTAATAAATTTTCATAAAACTTTCAGTGGTACTCAAGTTTTACTATGTATTTTGATTCATGTAATCATGTTGAGAATGAAGAAGCATTTTGTATCATATTTCGATTAAGGAATACATTATAGTTTTTATTAATAGAATTTGATATCATATTCCTATTCATTAAATACTACATAGATTTTTGAATTGTTGTTGTCTTTATGATATATGAAATTATAATATTTTATATGATTATAGTGTACGATATAATATACTTTATCTAAGAGTGTAATTAAATGATTTAGTTTTTTAGTATATGATAACGTACAATATACACAATCATATCTTGTGATAGAAAAATTCATTGTATCTAAAATATATTATCATATTACTAATGTGATATCATGCCATATCTTAAAATATGATTGTGACATAGAAAAATATGATATCATATATTATGATAGATACTAGATCTCATATAAAATGACTAACAATGTAGTATTATTAATCATAATACTCATTGATCATGTCATAGGGAAAAATATCAGTGATAAATTGAAACATGTTTTATGATATATAAGTTATTGTTAAATATGACACAAAAAGGAAAAAAATATTTTAAAATTATGAATTGGATCAAATGGTTTATAAAATATCTATAAAATTTATTAAAATTTTTCTAAAATATTTATTTAATTTATCAATTTTTTTCTTAATTAATTAATTATAAATTATTTATAACTAATTAATTAAAATTTTATGAAAAAAATTAGAAAAAAAATATTCTTTAATATTAAATATAAATATTAAATAAATTTGGAATTATATGGACTGACTTATAATTAAGATATAAAATATTTATATGAAATTTATTGGTGGGATTTATAGTGTGCTTATAAATTAAAAAATATGTTAAAAATATAAAATATTTTATATTTTATATTATGAATTGTTTATAATATTCCATTTGAATTATTTAAATTAAATACCTTATTTAAGAAGATTAATTATATCATATCTAAATGAGTTTTGATAGCTAATATCATAAATTTTTAAATAATAAATATAATATATTTCATATGTTTACATGATATATATGAATAATTTATATATATGATGTTTATATTTCAGATTTCATATATTCAAAGTAAAATCCATATAATGAATAACATCAATGTTTTCATATTAAAAATTGAATATAATGTGGTTATTTTTATCTTATTATGGAATTTCCATAATGATTGGTTAATTATAAACTGTTTATAATTTCTTTAATTATGAATAGCTCATAAATCATAAACAGCATGTTTAAAAAAATGAATTGTTTTCTTATGTATTTCATTCCCTATTTTACTCATCAATATAAATGATATAATATGAAGTAATGTGTTATTTAGTTTAAATTGTAAGATTAATTCGATAAATCTGCATACATGCATATAAGGAATTACATGTTAGGTATGATAATTGATTTAGTATTCTTCTACGATGAATTAAGAAAGTACTGGGTTATGATCATCAATTAGGAAATTAATTCATATCAAAATATATTAGGTGCTAGAATAATTATGGAATTGATATCTATTTGATGTAAATTACCCTTGGGTTTTGGTACTTTTGTTCGTACTACTCACTAGCATAGAGAATTATGCCTTTTCTTCATAATTGATGGTTAGCTATCAGTTGATCCAAGATTAATCTTATAGGGATTATTGATTTCTTATTATTTAAATCCTTTAAAATAAACAATTTAATGTACCTTATGCATGATACTAGTTAAGATATGTCTGAATATAGTTAGTAATTAATTTGATTTTTTGACACAAGCTATCAGTTGTGTAAAGTGTTACGCGTCAATACAGTTTGAACATATTGATTTGGTGGAAGTAATGGGGATTCTAAAAAGTCATTAGAAGCATTCACACATGTTCAAGGAATAAAATGTAATAAAATGGTGAGATTAAAAACACTAAATTACAATTAGAAATTATAAAATCCATATGCCTTCTAAAGTAAATGCATGATAAGGCTGTGATCATTCAACCAGGTAGGTTCTGACAAAGATGGGTGTCTGTGGATTATATTGGTTAATGCATGATGGAAATGGTTAGCACTAAGAGTTATGTAACAAAATCCAATTATGATATTTTTTACACTTACCAAGATGACCTATATGTTGGAATCCAAAGGAATGGTGTTGATTTTATCTATATAATTTGTTAGAAAAAAAATTTTCTACTCAAACTTTCAAGAGTCGTATATGATATGATTAGGCCGATTACCTTCCCAAAAAAACTATGTTGTGAGAGTATTTCTAAAGTGGACTCATTACATAGATAAATATAGATCTTGTACCACTATTGGGTACCTTGATTTTAAAAGAGATTATAATTTTATTTGGAGAGAATTTAATAAAATACCATATTAATAGTTTGTGAAATATAATACCCATCTAAATGAATATTTTTTTATTCAAAAATATATTCATCATCATGTAAAATAAATTTGAGATCAATATTATAGTAAGAAGAGTCTTAATGTAAGTAACTTATTATACTGATACAAACCATAATAATGTTTCTTATGAAATGAAAATTTCATGTGTTAGATTAATGTATTTCAAAATTACCAACTTTCAGAGTTATTTAACACTTGAAAGTAGGTGTTTATAAGAAGAATAAAATGATTCACTTGGGATTAAAATTTATTAGATACAAAATTATCTGAGTAACTTTAGTCTCCATTCATATACTCAATTGGATTGAAATTACAATTAACTTAGAGATAATGATGATATCCTTTAAAGTTTGTTGTTATTATGGAATTTATTCTATTGAAAATGTTTTAGTATGTTGACTGAGTTCAAGAAATGTTTACCCTATTTTTTCAAAGTGTTAAGGGTAGATAAACTGGTCATGTGATTTCCAGGTTTGTTTGTTTTATTGATAAGAAGATTAGGTAAATTTCTATTTCAAAATACGAAAAGTTATCTGGAAATTCAAACAATGTTTCTTCAAATAGCTGAATAATGTCACTAAAATTGAAATAATGTACCAGAAAGGGGGATTAAAGATTCTATAAGATGTAATTGTCTGAAATATATAAATAAGTTTCGGAAACTCATGGGATTGTCAATTTTAGGTACTAGTGTTATAGAAATAAATTCTTTTATTTTAAATAATATATTGTACCAAATTTATATTTTACAAATATTGTAAATATGATAGAGTTCAAGATTATGTAAATAGTTAATGAATTGTGTATTGTTTATTCAAATAGTTAAGATAAGGGTTTTGAGTTATATATTTTGATGAAAATGAATGTTCTAATAACAAATTGATATTAATTAAGGATTTTTATAGTTATATCATTTGTCTTATGTGATAAGATAAGTTTTTGTAAAAATCGATTTTTTATAAAGAATTTGAGATGTTGGATGCAATACAAATATTTTGTGATTCATAAAATTTTATAATGTTTTTTTAGGAAAAGGTAAAGAGAAAAACTGTTTTATTTAGGATAAAATTATTAATATAGATGATTTTTAAAATATGAGGGATTTGATCCCACCATCTATAGAATATTATAAAGAATAATGTCTTACTTTTAGGGTAATGTTTCAAAAACATGGTATACTATATATGATATAGACATGGTAATTTATTTTTATATTATTCTCGCTAAAGAAAATATGTTTTACTTCAAAAAATAGGATATTTTATGAATGTTAGCATAAAATTTTGAAAATAATATAGTTCCTAAGAGTCTAGTGGAAGTATTTTCGGACTTATAGAAGATTTAATTTGAAAAATAGATGATTATAATTATCAAAATACAAATTTAATTACACTTAATATCCTCAAAGAGTATAGAGTATGTCATAAAAATATTAATTTAAATAGTTTCATTTATTAACAAAATATTTCAACAAAAAAAATTTATGGAAGGGGTTCTAAGAATGATGATTGCGATGAACATGGAAAGAGTTCTAAATATAAAAGGATTTTATTAATATAATAACATTAAATGTTGTAAGGTTTTATATTCGGAATAATATGTTCAAATAGTTGAACAATGGGAATATGATTCTTAAGAATCCATAATATCAAACTAACATACCTTAAAATTTTTACTCATTAAAGTAGTTTAGTGGGATGTTATCATCTGATGGTAACATAGAGATTTGGAAGGAATTAAATAAAGATATGATGAGTTAAGAAAACCACCAATGATTCCACAAACATAATACTGGTCAGGTGTTCTATCATATGTGATATTATTATATTCGTTTTTAGGAATAGTTTTGTTAATATTATTAATGGTATTTTAAAATATAAAATGCATCATGTTATTTCAAAAGGTAATATCCAATTATTCATATTTTCTTCATATATTACATCAATTAACCTATCAAAGTATTTCTTTTAGTCATTCGTGGTCAATTTTCATCATAGTGTATTATAGGTTATGATGAAATTATAAGATTATCATGTGTGGTATTTCTTGTTGAGATGAAAAATATCCTCATGAGTCATGAAATATATTTTATGTCCCAGATGACCCACCAAGTATACTGCATTGACTATCATATACTTTATCTTTTGTATACTAGAGGTTCATGGTTCACATTTATATTTCCCAAATACTTGAGGTCAGAAAGATACCTACCATGATATCCTTCATATTTTGATATCTTTCTTACACAATCATTGATGATTAGTTAATTAGGGTTTGGTTGGGTATGCTACTTATCATGTCATTTGTTGAAGCATAAAAAGATGGGATTTTTTCTCTAATATGATGACTACGGAATATGGAACCTTGATTGAGATAGTATAAGGAAGTGTATGGTCATGCCAATATATGGAATATGATATTCTTAACAAAAAATTTAGGATAATGTGATGTGATCGTCCATAACTCTGAATGACATATGATGTATTCATTTACCTGGTCAGTTTATACTCCTAAAATCAATAACATATGAGTGGATATATAGGATTGACATAGTCTACGTATCATAGTTACTGAATATATTTGAAAAATGGATGGTATGAAAATTAATTCATGGATATGATGCAACTAGTGGACATAGGTATAATGATTCATATGTTTTATAAAGACTATATCAGATCCTTTTGAATATTGAGTATCATTGATTCTTCTCTAGAGGCTGGTCATTTTTTTCTTTTTGGAATTTAGGAGTTTATATTTTCTTCCAACACTGTAAAGTCCTATAGGGTCACATTTTGTGTATGAATGAATTTTTATGAGTTTATTAAACATAATAATATGCTCTAAAAGTGTACTAGAGTTCATCCAAAAGGGGTTCTATTTTGGTATTCAAGACGAGTTTCATATGATTTGATACATTGTGATGTTGATTTTATCTTTAACAATGTGTTTTGGAAGACATCCAAAAACATTTTTGTATATAGATTTATATTTTTTTTACATTATATGATATAAAGTGAAATTATATAAATTAAATGAGGTTTTATAGTAAGTGGGAGATTGATTGAGGTGTGACCTCGGTCGTTTATACATTTGATGTAATTTTTCATATATTATGTGATGATATACATATATCAAGAAACCTAAATTACAGACATCATGACACTTCTATAACTAATCATGATATATGGTTGGGATAAATTCTATGACAGTTAAATCATAATATGTGATTCACCTTGTATGTTATGATCATATATGACAACCCTTGTCCTTATTTCACATTAATTTCATTATTTATTACATAAAAAACACTTATTATAACCTAGAAGATCGATAATACTAGTGTTTTTGGTAATTAGGTAAATAGAACATCAACTTGATACATGGATATACAAACATTATTTAAAACTTCCTTAATATGCTTCTAAAATTCCATATCTTTTAAAACCTCACGGGGCCACCTCAGGACATAAAAAAGGAAGGGGTGATCTATAAATCCCAATTAAAGGATAATAAAACCATAATTGGATGAAAGTAACACATTATCTTCCATAGACATGTCAATAAGAAATGAAAAAGGTGAGAGTTATAATCTTGAATACTGAGTCATGATATAACATGATAACATAAGGGAAGCATGGGAATGTGGAAACAATATTAAACACGACGTCATAAGTATAATTGCAGGTTAACCAAAAATACATCATAATATAATGTTCGTAGGTTAACCTATCATTAACCATATATGTAATCTCATCATACTAACACATTACCCAATTCATTACAGTGCTATCTAGATACATTCATCATGATAATATCATGTACAGGAAAAAGTGTTCCACATAGATCACAAAAAATAAGAAAAAATTTCATCACATTTAATGCTATTATTAGGATTTTAGGTTACATATATCAAATCGATGATGTATAGGGAAAATTTTTAAATACCCATGTGGGGAAAGGGGTATGGTTTTACACATTGCAATGTTTGTCCTGGAAAATCATAGGATGATTTTAGAAGCCGAACGGGGGAATATAATGGTTTATGTGAGGGATTTTTGAGATTGAAAGGGATATCTCATCCCTTGGTAATAATAAGGGAAATAATATAGTTATGTAAGAACATAATCCAATATTAAAAATTAGTAATTAAGTAGAATAATAGAAAAAAAATGTTTGAATAATGGTTTGGCATCAAAATCATAGTGATATTTTGGTAATAAGGGCCATACTTAAATATAAAAAAATGATTAATGATAGTGAAAGGGGTTTCAAAAAAAATTTAAATAAAAATAATATTATTATTAATGTGTAAAAACATATCCTGAAATTCGGAATTGTAAATCAAAGTCATAAAATAAAAAAGGTTCTTGAATGGAAAAGAAGAGAGAGATGTCCCATACCTGGAATATTTTCTTCCGAAATCATGGAGGGGAAAACCTTATAACCTTATATAAAACATGGGAAAACCATTGATAATATTTAGAGATTATTAAATTTGATAACTTTATGTGTTATTATTTTTTAGTGTATAGTAGTGTCTAATGGTTGGTATTTATACTTTAGGAGGGGTGTGTTTTAAAGGATTAAATTTTTTTATTTTACTATATAATCCAACCACTTGTGACATCAATAAATTACAACCATATTTATGTATTAATTAATAGTTTTTATTTTCTTTATATAAATTTAAGGCTTTCCCAATTTTAACCACACCTTCTATACAACCAAAAATTGCACAAAATCTAACAAATGAATTTTATTTCAAAAACCCCAATTTTGGGTTTCAAAAAGTCGGAATTTATTAAGTAAAATTGATATATAAAAATTAATTTTTATACTTATTAAATTCAATTTTTTTTGATAAAAATTATTCATAAAATTTTTAATCATATTGATACAATGATGATGTCATAAAATCATAGTGCTCGTAAAGTGGCCATTTTCACTTTTTCGCTAGAAATTCAACTTTCTCAGAAAATTCCCAAAAAACTAACCAAAAGATAATATTTATTTTATAATTTAAAAACTATATTTATTGAATAAAAAATATTATATCCATGATAGTTTTAACTTTATAATAAATCATTATTTTAATGAAAATTAACAATTAAATTAAAAATTTAGCATTCTGACAATTACAAAAAAAAATTTGGATTCATAAAAATATATTATAATTTCAAAATAATGTTATAATATTATTTAATGAAATAATATTTTATTTAAAACCTTCAAGTAAATCGTATTTAAATATACTATGTTATTAATCTCTAAAAATAATTCAATTTTTCTTATTAAATGACCTCGATGATTATTTAAATGTGTTGATGTAACCATCAATAATAATGACCAACTAAATTATTGAATAATAGTTATAATTAAAATCAAATAAATTTGTTGAAAAAAAATATATGATGATAATTATTTTTCCCTATAAATACATCATCATTCTTACTCTATCATTCACTTCAATTCTAATCAAGTTTCAATATCATTTCAAAAATAAATATTGTATTACTAACTCTTTTGTTATTTTCTATAGCGTTATTCATCAGTGGGATGATTCTAGGGGATCGAGGGGAAAAAATTATACTTTACATTATTTATTCTCTATTATTATTTACATATTAACATTTGCATTAATAATTGGAATCATTGTAGATTGTATGTAATTTTATCAAAAATGAAATAAAGTTATTCTAATTTCTAGTATGTGTTTTCTATTCCTTTACTATTCTTAGTTTTATTAGTTCATAACAACATATAATGTTAAAATTTGTTAAATTATTTTATATTCTTCCTAAAGGTTTCTATATTAAATCCTAACAAACAGATACTAAGAGGAAATGAATACTTTATTAAAAATAATAACATTTTTTGGGTCGTTACATTCTTCCCCCCTTCAGAAATTTTTCCCTAGAAATTTTCATTTCATACACTAAAAATATGTTCATATTTCTATTTCATCACCTCCTCTAATTCCCACATATCTTCATAAAACTTTTTCTTCCTATAAATAACTTTTACCAGGTTTATTTTATTATTTAATAGAATTATTTCTCCTCAATCCAAGATCATCATTAGCTACTCCTTGTATAAAATACCCTTTTCCAAAGTACAACATTAGAATCCAGTACATGTGATGAGTTTGGTATGTACTTAATTAAATGGGATAGGTGGAATATATCATGTCTTGGGACAAGGTTAGTTGGAGTTCTAGTTGATAATCCATAGCTCTGATGTGACTGAGAACGTCAAAGGGTACAATATACCTATGACTTAGCTTACACTTCTACCCAAATCTCATGAACTTATTCCATGGAGATATATAGATAAATAACCTATCTCCAAACTCAAAATCTAGGTCTCATTGATGATTTTCATCATTTATATTTTGAAAACACTAAACAGACTTGATGTGATTATGAATGATCATCACATTTTCTACCATTTCCCCAACCATTTTGAGACCCAACTATTTTTATTTACCCAATTAATCTCATCATGTAGGTGTTCTAATTCTCTTACTATAAATGCCTTCATGGGGACCTGTTTGGATTCTATAGAGAAAACTATTATTGTATGATAACTTTGCCAGAATAAGATGTTGTCCCCATCCTCCTTTTAAGTCCATCAAGCACACTCTCAACATGTCCTTCAGTTTCAAGATAGTCCACTCACATTGGCCATTATTTTGAGGGTGATAATCCATTCTAAAGTTCAACCTAGTATTTATATCATGTCGGAGACTCTTCAATTACATGGATGTAAATCTTGGATCTCAATCAGATACAATCACTTATAGCCTCACCACTTCTTAAATGTATTTCCATTCATGTTTATCAAGTGATAAGTCCCCTTAAATTTCAATTAAGTGAGCAGTTTTTTTATTGTGATCCACTATAACTCATATAGAATTACATCCTCTTGATATATTCATAATACCATTGAAAAATTCCATGGTTATGTTTTCCTATTTCTGTGTAGGTATTTTTAATGGTTGCATCATCCCCTTAAACTTTTTTCTGTAACCCCTCGCTTGATAACATACAAGTGACCTTGATCTATATTTTTAGATATCCTTATTTATATTGTCTTAAAAATAGTGTTCTCAATGATCTCGATATATCTTTTTTCTATCTCGGTGGGTAGATAAGTTTGATCTATGTGAATTATCTAGTATCTCCTTTAACTCATAATTTTATGGAACAAATTGTCATGAACCAAATCTTATAACTCCTTATTCATAAATTTTTAACTCTGAGGATTTTCCTTTTATTATAGCCTCATCCTTCTTCTAAATATCCACAACATCTCTTTGAGAATCCTTTATCTTCTCCAAAAGGGATGGTTGAGAAATCATTTATAAAAGGATTGATGATTTTCCTCCCTCAATTATTCCCATTCCCATCCTCATCAAGTATAAGAAGATCATTTCCTTCTCAATTCTCATCAATGATAATATTGACAGATCCTTTCTACTTAAAAAAATTTTCACATAATTTTATTTCCCATGTTGGTATTGGATTGATCATTAATAGTACTTTCTCGGCATTGACCATTTTTACTTGTGTATATTTAGCTATTAATGTGTTAATATATACTTATGTCTCCTATGATCAACATATATTTAACACTTCTCCTCATAGATATAATTCCACCATGTTTTCCCCACTAAAATTACTGTACCCAAATCCATATCATGAATTGGGTAGTTATATTCATGAACTTTCAATTAATTTGAGGAATATTCTATCACTTTATCATTATTCATTAGTATATATCCCAAACCCTTCTTCAAAGCAACATTGTATACAATGAAAAGTTTCCCACTTTTGGGTAGTATATGTATAGGTGCATTGATAAGACTCTTTTCTAACTCTTTGAATCTCTCTTCACATTCATTATCCCAAAAAACAGGACTCCCTTCCAATTTATCTCGGTTATAGGGTATGAAAAACATGAGAAATTTCTCACAAATCCTCAGTAATACCTAGACAGTCTAAGGAAACTATTGAAATATATCACAGATATTGGCCTCATCCATCCATCAATTTATTTTTTATTCTAAGGGACTATAAATATCTCATTTCATATGATAACATTATCTAAGAATGGGACTCCATTAAATAATAATTAACATTTTTTTCTTTGAATAAATATTCTCCTTGTGTAAGGTTTTTAGAAGAGTGTTCATATTCTCCTCATGCTTCTCCTTTATTTTAGAGTATATTAGAATATCATTTATAAAGAATAACACATTTTTTCATGGTAATATATAAATACTATTTTCATCAAGTCCAGAAATATTTCACGAGAATTAGTGATTGTTAATGGAATTACTATGAACTCATTATTACTGTACATTAGACGAATATAATTATTAGGGATATCCTCCTTTTTCACCTTTTCATGGTAATACTCTAACCAAATATCCATCTTATAGAAGTATTGAAGTCTACATAGATATTCAAAAATTCATAAATCATTGGTAGAGGATACTTTTTCATTATCATGATCTTTTTGAGCTCACAATAATTAATGAAAATGTGCATTGAACCATATTTTTTCATAAATAAGAGGACCCGTACACCCCATAGTGAAGCACTTGGGAATATAAACCCTTTATCCATATTCTATTGTAGTTTCTTCTTTAGATCCTCAGGTTCCACAAAATCCATTCTAAATATATAGTTGGGTGTCATAAAATCCTCAGTTATATGCTATAGTGACTTGGATTTTCCATATATCATTTTTGATATTGTATGGGTTATTTTTTAGACATATTGCTGAGACAGTGTGGAATTATGTCTCCTAGTGTTCCCGAGATATATATTTGAAATATATTAAATATATTAAATAGAACACCCAAATCGTTTTCCAAGAAAAAAGTGGTATAAAATCTAAATGGGGACTGAGATAAGAAATCTGAGGGAACCGTTGAGTTCAAAATGTGATTTTTACCCTAGGAATGGAATGAAATGTATCGGCACGAGGTATTTATGGGAAAATAATCATGGGTGTAAATTAAGTAAAATTATTAATTAAAATTATTTTATTAATTTGTTGATGTAGTAACATAGATTCTTCTAAAAGAATGTGGTAGTGATGGAATTTCATGGTTCGCTACATAACCTTGGACCCATTAGAGAGAACGTTGGGGGATTTATCTTTGGGGAACATCTTACAGATCTTGTATTAGTGATTGGTGATCATAATAATCAGATAACATAGCCAATGACAAACAAACTGCTATATTCTTCATTAGCAATTGATCCAAATCGATGAAGGGAGGTTGTTTATTTGGATTCTTTCATGGTTGTCTATTTCTATGATAAACATGGATCAATCAATTAATAGATTTATCCTTGGATATTTCATATTATGGGATGGGAAAACTTTTTTGGGAACTGGGATGATTTATTTATGATTATTTTATATCTCTTCATTCGTTATTCTAATGGAAATTAATCGACTTAGACACAAGAATTGATCGATGTAAATTTATCATGATTCTTCTTTCTGATTTTCTCCCCCAATTCATCATTAATTATGATTATTCTTAATTTGAATTATGTTTGGATATCCCCTAAGTAAATTGATCATTAAACACTATTCTCTTTGAATAAAGATTTGATATCATAGATATGGGCTCAGAATGATGTAATATTAGTGTGATGATGTAGGTGGTAGTGGATCTAATGATGTGGTTACCCAGTTTATGTGTTCTTAGAATTTCAATGATGAACACAATTTGAATTCATTTTATAAATGAATCAAGGGGCCTAAATGTGTTGATCAATGATGTCATGACTTTTTAGGGCATGGTACTTGATTTTATGGTGAGGCGCATTGTCGGATTGAAGGTTGGAGGACCTTTCAAAGAGGCATGAAACATATTTGGGATTATAAAAATTTTAACATTACACAGCATATACAAAATATCTACACACTATGTTTGACCCTTCCAATGGTAGCTAGGTTTTTGGAATCAATATTAGTATCACACTATCTGTGACCTTGTCACAAGATTTGTGGTCCCATTTTTTTAGCCCAGTATGTACCTTATAGGGTACACAAACATGGCTTGAGGAACAAGACCATTGGCATTCCTCATAACCCTACATAGACACTGACATGATGTAATTTACACGGGTCAAGCCACGTACCAAGACATAGGTAGAATTACACATGTATCAGTATGCCAGGTACTGTTACATGGACATAAAAATGTGTTATTTACATGAGTAGGACCTAGGGTCAAAGAAACATAGCATTTTCTCCTACTACACACCTTGTATTACTTAGATTTTGTCTTTTAGGACTTGTACTTTGTATCTTTGAAAATGTTTTTTAGGGTGTTTTCCCTATATACATTCTATAAGGGTTAGTATGGAATTTTCTCCTACATATAGGATAGTAATCCCTTCAGTAAGACTTCTGGGATAGATTTGTTGGAATCCTTCTAGGAGGCCTAGATTGAGATGCTCTATTAATCTTCAAAGCCTATATGGAGTTCTCAGTATCATCGTGACCAACACTATGTGGGGTCTGATCCTCTACTTAGTAGTTTCTTCCATATTGAGTTGTTGGTATACCCCATGTCCTTGGGAGTGATCCATATCTATGTATTGTATCTATTCAGACTTTAGTGTATATTTCTATGATGAGACCAAAAGATCACTACCACTCAGATGGATTTCATTATTGCAATTTGACTCGTGAAGTGTGTTCTCCTACAAAAGTTCGACATGGAATCTTTGAGCTTTAATCCTAATCTAGCATTACGGTTGTGACATTAACTTGAAACTATGTTTTTTTTAAGTATATTTGGATATTATTGTTATATGTTGTAGACATATAATTGTGTAGAGAAAACAATTATTATTATTTTGTATGTATTGTGGTTTGAGGGTATCCTACTAGGTGTTGTTATACTCACCCTTGAATTGGATTTTCCTGCACATTTCATGTCTTTTACATATGATAATTCTTTTGATGGATTCCTAGACAAAATAGAACCATATATTTCTTAGTGAGACTGGGTGGATCAAGGTGTGTTCCTATGATATATTTATAGTAGTCTCTATCATTTCTTTCATAATGGTCTAATTTTTAGACCCTTTGTGATGGGATTTTATTTGGCCCAGTTTACATTCATTTACTTTTCATCGTACTCTAGTTGTGGGATTGAGATGTATACATGCTCAGTTGTTCAGTTGATTTTATATTTTATAAATTTATGGGATTTGAGATTTTTGTATGTGTATAGGTACTTAGACTATGTCCTCTCATGTTATTGATATTCCAACACAATGCTAGAATCCATCCCCTATTTTATTAGAGTTGGGATTGGGGATTAACGGAAAGGAACCATTTAGGATGGGAATTGAAAGAGAGGTATCATAGTTGCCAATTCTACATTAAGACTAGAGTATATGAATTTTATTAAATAAAACATTGTTTTGAGTATGAATTTTAGGAAAGATACATCCGTGTTCATGTAGTGGTAGACGTATCCATACACCACACTTTGATCACCTTCTTTTTTACTCAGTACATGAGAAAATTTGTTTTAAGTAGAACAATGGAAAATGTACCATATAGGAATGTGTCTTGGTTTCCATGTCCTTCTTGTATCAGATCTCTAGATATACTCATTGACTATTGTATAACTTTTTTACTTTTAGGATGCCTTTGTGTGAATTCCATCTAGGATTAAGAATCATTATCATGAGGATGATTTCCATCATAATGAGGCATCGAGACAGGGACTAGTTCTGTAGATGTTACCTCCATGTGGTGTACTTATTTTACCTCCACCTATTGATAAATAGATCATAGCCATAGTACCAGTAGATAAGGTTCGCACGTTGGGTTCACTTCATGAGTTTCAATGATAGATACCCCTTAGTTTTTGAGAAGAACGCAAGCCATAGGCATATGAGTACTGGATTCAGGTGGTGACGTGAGTTTTCTATCTAGTTATGACACCGTAAGATTATATGGTGGTTCTTGCAATGAGCCTTCTCCGTGGATCAGTATGACAATGGTGGGGGTTAGTGACCCAGTCTCATAGTAAGCAGACTATATCATGGTCAATGTTTTAGAAACATTTCATATATGGGTTTTCTCTAGATACACTGGGGTTTGTACATATCTAGAAGCTTCTATACCTCTAGTAGGGAAGCACAAAAGTAGTGGTGTATACATAAAGATTCACCAAACATACTAGATACTTGATGGATATGGTTTGGGGTCAATTATTTTAGGCTTGGAACATTGATCAACGAAAACATAGATACATCTCATCCATTTTTATACATCTATTCATTCTTACCTATATTAGGGTGCCAGACCGATATTTGGTGGTTGAAATTTTCCTAGCTGAGCAAACGCAGACAATGGTTTTCAGCAATGTTCCCATAAGAGTAGAGATCTTAGTAGTATGGATATGAAGTTAGTATCAAGGACCTAGATATAAGAAACATTTTAGAATTATATCTAATAATATAGTTTATGTAGTTTAGGACTCACAATATGAGTCTTGTCAACATAGGGAGAGGCAATGCAACTCTTGTGATGGTAGGGTACATCTTACTTGAGATTTTATGGCCATCTATATAGCTAACAGGTGGACCATGGATGGGACCAAGGTAGGGGAAGTGACAGGAGAAGATAGGTCCTTAGAGAGGCATACATTTAATAGGAGATGGGAGAGTAGATGTAGGTGGTAGACACTTTGACTTATTACCACCACCACCCCCATGTGGTCCACGCCAAGCTCAATGAGCTAGATACCAAGGGAGTGGACAATTAGAGGCAATCGAGGCATACAACCCAAAGGCTACAAGAATGATAAGAGGTAGTATCATTGTCTTTTCTACCTTATCTACAATACTTATAGAAACATGCTCTAGTCATTCCTTTATTTCCACATATATGGTTCAAGACATGGAGATTCTGGTTGAGCCCTTGGCACGACCATTTCACTTGGAGACTCATATTGGAGATGAATCAATGATCACGACCTTTTTCCAATAGTGTTACATAACTCTTCATGGAAATAATTTCTTTTGTCATATCCTTTTAGAATTGATGAGGCCTTATAATTATAAATTAGGTATATACTGGTTACCTACATTTCATGACTAGATTGACTATTTTAGTCAGAGGATGTCGTTTTTCCATAGTTATGGGACCATGTTTTCTTTTGTAGGTGAAAAGGAAACCCTGGTGGCTCATGATGGACTCATAAATAGGAGGGTATGGTAGATTACTCATCAGCTATCTAGAATGATTCTTAGTGTAGTGTATGTTATGATTTTTCAGTTCCCTAAAGTAGTAGTGGATAACAAGTATGCCTTCCATAAGGATGTTTTAGGTTTACCTCCCTAATGAGATATATTCATCTTCATTGATCCACACCCTGATATGGAACCAATATCTATGCCATAATATCATATGTCACCTCCAGAGCTTTAAAAGATGAAGATTTATTTGGAGGAAATGAAGATGAAGGACTTTCTAGAACCAATGTTTCACCCTGGGCATCCCCG
The DNA here is from genome assembly GCA_963277665.1 of Viscum album. Classification (NCBI taxonomy): domain Eukaryota; kingdom Viridiplantae; phylum Streptophyta; class Magnoliopsida; order Santalales; family Viscaceae; genus Viscum; species Viscum album. The sequence continues at coordinate 1,527,016,901 of OY728131.1, read as the reverse complement.
GTTTTTGTTTGCAGAGAAAAAGACCCGGAGCCTAAGGTTATGTGTGGACTACTTGACCTTGAACCAGGTGACCATTAAGAATAATTATCCACTATTGAGGAGCTATGAACTCTTCAATCAGTTTAGAGGGGCATGATGTTTCTAAAAGTTTTATCTCATGTTAGGTTATCATCAGTTGTGAGTACAGGATGATAATATACTGAATATTTCATTCTGATGTCGATACAGTTACTATGATTACTTGGTGATGCCCTTTGGTGTGAATAATTCCCCAAAAGTTTCTATGGGACTCATGAACCAAATCATTTAGTCTTTCTTAGATCATCTCATGATGGTCTTCATCGACAATATCCTAGTGTACTCAACATCTGAGAAAGAGAACAAGAGAATGTCGATGGTGGTTTTGAATGTACTCTGAGAGCACCATATTTAAGGTTAGATATCTAAGTTTTTGATCAATATTTATGAGGTACACTTTATGGGAAATTTTATCTTAGTAGATTTAGTAGTAGTAGACCCATCCAAGGTCGAGGTAGTGTTGTCTTGGGAGCCTCCATACAACATGATGTAGGTATGGAGCTTCCTTGGGTTGGCATACTATTTCTATAGATTGATACCTAACTTCTCTAGTATATCATCACCCATGAAAAGTTTTAACTGAAAGGGGAATCTTTCTTAGTAGACTAAGAGGTTCCAATAGGTTTTTAAGGAGTTGAGGTAGATATTGATGAGTGCCCCCATATTGATATTTATAGAAGAGGGTGTTGAGTATGTAGTGTTCTGTGATACATTAGGAATTGGGATTGGTTTTGTTATAATATAGAGGTATTTGGTGATTTTCGGTGGTTCACATCAGTTGAGACCGCATTAGAAGAACTACACGACCCACAATCTTGAGTTAGCAGTAGTATTTATCACTCTGAAATGTGGAAACACTACCTGATGGGTGAGTGGTTTATCATATATTATAACAATAATAATCTCAATTATATCTTCCATAAGAAGGGTCTTAACTTGAGATATAGGTAATGAAAAAAAATTCTTCTAGGATTATAACATTAAATTTTCTATAATCCTGAAAAGGGGAATGTCGTAGAAGATGTTCTCAGTAGAAGATCTTTTTCATAGTTTTAGAGTGAGTCGTCGGAGGTGATTGACGCATTGTAGTTATCCTTTGTGGATATAGATAGAGAATATTACCTATATTTTATGGTTTTCACCCCTCCACTTTTGAAGCTGGTTTGGGATGATTGGCTTGGGGATTCTGACTATGATCCCCTACATACTTAGACATCCAATAAACATGCTCCTGATGTATTTTATGAATGTGGGGAGTATGTCATTCATTTCAGAGGACACACTATGGTATCAGTTATGTTTAAGGAATAGGTTCTAAAATTGTTTCAGACACCTACTTTTCTGGTACATCTAGATGTGTAAAATATTTACCAAAATATCATATGTTGATTTCTGTGGCCAAGGATTAAGAAGGGTGTTGCAGAGTTGTCTCTTGATGCCTTACTTTTCAGTAAGTGAAGGCTGAGCACCATGTTCCAATGGGTTTTTTTCAACCCCTTGACATTCCAGAGTCGAATTGGTATGGGATATACATAGTCTTTATTATAGGATTACCACATATGTCCAGGGGATATGATGCTATTTAGGAGAGAGTAGACCGACTCACCAAGTTTTCCCACTTCGTAGCTATCCAAGAGAAGAGTTAATTAGAGAAATTATAAAGCCTATATGGGTAGGATATAGTTTGAATATATATAGTTACCTAGAAGATCATTTCTAACTAGGATGATCACTTCACATCTCAGTTATGGAATGTATTACAGAAGTATTTTGGGATTCAGTTTCTCTTGAAAAAATCGTTTCACCCCAAATTAATAGCTAAACTAAGTGGACCATTCACGTTCTAGAAGAAATGTTGTTAGGTTTCATGTCAGAATTTTTTCATAAATGGTAAGATCACCAACCTTTTGTGGAGTTTTCATACTGAATTTGATACCATTCCTCTATTGGTATGTCACCATTTGAGGCTTTGTACAGAAGACCATGCATGTCACCACATTGTTGGACTGACCAAGGAGAGTCAGTACTTAAGGGACCATAGTTGATGAGATCTACTACCAAGAAGGTTAAACTCATCTAAGATTGGATTATGACTGCATAGATCTCTTATAAGTCTTATTCATATGGACGATGGAGGATGTTGGAATTCGAGGAGGGAGACAATGTGTTCCTATGGGTTTCTCCTTGACGTGGACTATGGATATTTGGATGTAGTGGCAAGATCTCTGAGATTCATTATCCCTTTCTAGATAATTCATAGATTTTGTGAGGTGGAATATTGATTATCTCTATTTCAATAGTTAAACTGGGTACACAACATATTCCACATGTCATATCTGAGGAGGTACGTGCATAACCCATCACACGTTATTGACTAGGAGGAGTTGGACACCAAGGATGAAGCTACCTTTTCGGACAACCAAGTAGATATTGAGTATCTATAAGAGAGGATCCTATGTGGGTGAGAAATTCCATTAGTGTGTGTTCTGTGGAAGAATGAGAATCTCTGTGAGAGCACCTGGGAGTGGGATGCTCATAATCGTGCTCAGTACCCATATCTGTTTGTGTAGCCCTTGTTTTGGTTTTCCCGGATGTAAAGACCCAAGGTTGGTAGGATGTAGTCACTTGGATTTTCCATGTATCATTTTCTAGATATTTTATTAATAATTTATTAATACTAGAAAATGATACGGCATGCGATTATATGGCCTGATGTGCTCGGAAATAAATATTTGAAATATATTAAATATATTGAATAGCGTGCATGGTCAGTTTTCTTGAAAAAGTTGGATAAATTCTAAATGGGGGCCTAGATCATAAATTTGAAAGAATCATTGAGTTTATAATGTGGTTTTTAACCTAGGAACAATAAAAAAATTTCGGTGTGGTGTGTTTATGGAAAATTCATTGCATGCATACAATAAATAAAATTATTAAGTAAAACTATTTTATTAATACATTGATGTGGTGATCAAAATTATTCTATCGGAATGTGGTTATTGTGGAATTATAGTGTTATTTATATAACCCTAGAGCTATTAGAGATAATTTTGGAGCATCTATCTCAGACAAACATCTACTGAATCATGTATTAGCGATTGACATGCCATCAAATCAGAGGATCTCACCATTTAAAATTATGTCACTTCATTCTTCATCATCGATTGATCCAAAATGAAGAAGGGTAGTTTTTTATTTGGATTATTTCCTTGTTTTATATTTTAATAATTAACATGGATCAATCAACCGATATATTGACCTGTTTATCATTCAAATTGTGGGATGGGATAGATTTATTTAGGAATTTGGATAATTTATTTGTGATTATGTTTTTTATCGCCATTCATAATTCTTACAGAAACAATTAATGTTGAAATTAACATGTACTAAGGTCCATTACTCTTGATTTTTATTTTTTATTTTCTCCCCTAATTCTTCATTCATCATAGTAATTCTTCGTTTGGTCAGTGGTTCAACATCCACTAAGGAAATATATTTTCATAAACCTGTCTCTTGGTGAAACAATTTGATTTCATAGATCTAGGCTCATCATGACATGACAGTAGTGTGTTGATGGAGGTGGTAGAAGATCAGATGATGTAAATACGTGGTTTTTTTCATTGGCACATAATTAATAACATCGTTCAAAGGCATATTATGAATGAATTGAAGGGACGAAATGTGATGATCAATGATTTCATGAATCATCAGGACATGGTTCTCAATTTTATGGTGAGGTGTGTTTAAATTTTAAGGGTTGGAGGAGAGGTCAAAGATGAGTGATTAAAATATGGTATTCTAGAGATTTATGAATTACAAGGCATGTATGGAAGAGCTACACTCTGTGTGGGACCCTTCTAATAGAGGATATAGTTTTGTAAGGAACGAAAGTTTCACATAGAGTGTAACCTTGGCACCCATCATGTGGTCCCATTTGATTAGATCATCATGTACCTTGGGGGTTACACGAATAGGGATTGAGATACACAACCACGGGCACACTATATACTTATAAACGGAAGTAGCTAGGCTAGAATGTATATAGTCTATGTTTTGTACCAAGACATGGGAAAAAGGTACTTAGGTAATAGAATGTTAGGTACTATTACAAGGACATGAACATGGTTTATTTACATAGGAATGAACTAGGGACAAAGGGGCATGTCATTTACTCCAACACAATATATACTCTTTAAATGATGGGTTAGACCCCTTTTTCTCAGTATCTTAGACACGTTTCTTTATGATACATTTCCCATATCCATTCCTTAAGGGTTGGTATGGAATATCCTCATGTACATAGGAAAGTGATACCTTCAGCATGAATTCTTAGGTAGAGTTGTTGGAATCCTTCCACGAGGTCTAGAGTGAGATCCTCTATTCATATTATTATCCTCGATGTAGTTATAGGTATCATCATTACCAACACTATGTGGGAACCGATCTTCTAAATAGTGGGTTGTTCCATATTGAATTGTTGGTATACCCCATGGCATTAGGAGTGGTTCTCATATGTGGATAAAATCTCTTCAGAATTCAACATAAATTTCAATCATGAAACCAGATGAGAACTACCACCAAGATGGAATTCATAATTGTTATCTTACACATGGAGTGTGTTCTCCCGATCGACTGCCATGCAGAATCCTCAGGCTTGAATCCTAGACTGGAATTATGGTTATGAATTTACCTTAAGGTTGTGTGTATTTTTTGAGTATATCTACATATTATTCTTTTATGTGTGGTATATATATATCTATGTATATCTAACTATTATTCCTTTATTGTATGCTTTGTGGTTTTTAGGTGTCTTACTGGGTGTTCTTATACTCACCCCTGCACAGGATTTTCCCTCACGTGTCAGGTCATGTATAGACAATAAACCTTTTCCAAAGTAATATATAAATTAGGACTAGATAGTGCTTAGTGAGATTTTATATACCATGGTGTTTTCCTATGGTAACTTAATATAAATACCTATCATTACATTCATGTTATACTTTTTTCAGATTCTTTATAGTGATCTTTTATTTTCACATGTTTAATTTCCTTTACTTCCAATCATACTCTGGTTGTGGTATTTAGATTTATGCATACATGGTTTCTCATTTATATTTAAATTTAAACATTCTATAGGCTTGGATATGTGGGTGTATGTATAAGTACTTAGTTTAAGGAATCCAATGTTTTTTATAATCCTACTTGGTGCTAGTCTCTATCCTCTAGAGTATTAGAGGTGGGATTGTGGAGCCATGGTATGGGCCTCTTTGGGACGGGTCTTGACATAATCATGATTAAAATTAAACCTCTCAACTAGGAGTAAACCCATGAAATTATTTGGGAGAAACATTTTTTTATTCCATTACAATCGGAATTTCTTCAAGAGTGGTAATTTATTTGGTCCTAGTTATTTGAGTGAGTTATTCTTGATTATAAGAAAATCATATCCATTATTTAAATGATGTTTCCAAAAAATATTTATCCTACTCCTTTCACATGAATATAATTGGATGAAAATTTTTGATATGGAGGGTAATTTCCTTCCCTCATAAATTGATATAGGATCTATATAGGGAAATTCTATCCATACCCAAAATTGAATCAAATTCTCTAAAGAGAGTATCACAAAGTTCACAAGGATTTTCAACCCATAATTTTTGATAGGGAAGAAGCTATATACTATAGGAGTAAAAATCTCACCATTTTCCATTTTCACTAACAACTTTACTTCCATGAATTTTTGTGGTGTTTAAATTGTTTTACTAAACTTTTCTAATACAAAAGAATGTGTAGAGCCATAATAAAAAAGTATGTGCATTATTCTTAAATAAATAACTTGTGTACCTGACATCACTTCATTGATGGGATAAACCACTACATTTATGATAGAATTTTCTATCTTTTACTACCTTGGAGGTTGCTGGCATTGATTTCCATTAAGAAACCTTTTCCTTGGTAAGTGGTTTTCATAGTTTCTCTTTTCCTGGTTCACCCTGATCGATTCATCTTCTATATTCTTGAAGGAAATAAAAACTATTTCATTTTTATGTAGGATAGTGTGAGTAATATATTTTTCTAAAATACTTCCACCCCTTTTATTCAATTACTTACATAGGATTTGTATTTATGATAAATTTACAAAATTTATCATCTTAACCTTCCATTTGATAAAAATACAGTACAACCTTCTCCGAATTAAATCATTTAAGGATGTAGAAGATATTATCAATGGATTTGATCCATTTCTCCAAAATTAAGGGAGAGGATGGCCCGCAAAAAGTCAAAGGCCATTGTCACATAAAGGTCTCAATTTTATCATGTTCTTTCTTAGGGGGATTTGTTCATTCATTATGATTTAGGTTTCAGTTCAAATCATGATTCAGTTGAGAAAATATCATCATGAATTTATTGATTCCTACTCCTATAGTGTTGGGAATCTTGGTTTGGCAGTCATCACTTTGACCCTCACATTGGTTATTGGTCCAGTTCATCATATTTATATTTATTTACTATAATAAAGGTAAAATTATGAATGAGTAACTTTGATCTATAGAAAACATAATTGGAAAACCAGTAACATTAAAGGAATAACTCACAAATGGAATATGTTCCTTAACTTATGAATTTAAAGGCTTCAATCTAAGTAATCCATGATTAATTTGATAACATAAACTCTTATGGTAATTTTTGACCCATTAATAATGATTCATAATGAGATTTTAATTTAAAAAAGAATATCTCCCAGGATTTTTGGATGATGTTTGCAGAAACTCTTATTCTTGGGCACCAGTTTCTGATTGATTCTAGCTCAATACAGTGTTTTCAGGGGTTAATCCAAGCTACATATATGCCAGAGCTACATCCAATTGTAGTATCCATATAGGGATGTGTTTTCTTATAAAACACTTACTCAATAGTTTACCAAAATCTAAGTATATATTCTTATGTTTAGTATTATCCCTAAATCTATCTCTTTTGTTTTCTGATCCTAATCCCAAATATAACTAGACTTTACTCGGATACAAACTATGACAAGCCTTATCTTAATTAAAATTTTAATTCATGATTTATTAAATAAGACACCATTAGTACAACCATGAAGATCATTAATCCAAGTTTAATTGGTAATTAGAAACATATCACATCAACTAGATGCATGGATACAATAACATTATTGAAAACTTCCTTAACAAGCTTCTAAAATTTCATAGCATTTAAAACTACACGAGATAAACCTGGGACACTCATAAGAAAGGGGTGAGCTATAAATTCAAGTATGGGATAATAAAATCATATCATAATTAATATAACAATGTTTAGTTGATAGAAATATCAATGATACATTTTAAGTCGAGAATCATAATCTTGAATAATGAGGCGTGATATAGCATGATAACATAAAGGCAACATGGTAATGTGGAAACAACATTAAACATGACATCATAAGCATAATCCGAGATTAAACACCAATAATACATAACATAATGTGATTATTGTAACCTCCCATGCACTATACGTGCAATCCCATGAGGCAAAAACATTGCCCAATGCATTGGAGCACTGTCTGGGTGTATCCATCATAATCTTATCATGTATATTCATAAGTGTTCCATATAGATCATACAACATAAGAACCTATTTCATCACATATAATCAGTGTTGTGGGTATCATACATGAAATTAAAAAATAAATGAATTCTAGGTAAAAATAGTTTAATACCATTAAGTGGAAAAGGGTATGGGTATACACTTCACAATGTTTGGCATGGAAAATCACAGAACAATTTTGGTAGAATAATGGGGGAATATAATGGTTCTTAAGAGGTGTTAATGAGAGTGAAAGGGATACTTAATCACTTGGTCATAATAAGGGTATTAATAATGATATTTAATAAAAAAAATTCAACATTAATCTTATTTACATAAATGGAATGTGAAAAAAATAGTGTTTGAAAACAAGTTTTTCAGGAAAAATCGTAGTGAAATTTCAACCGCTTAACTACTATACTCAAAGATTAATAAAATTGTTTAATGAGAGAAAAATTAATATATAATAATTTTGAAATAAAAAATATAGTATGATGGGTTTGGAAAAACATATCCCAAAATTAGTAATTTGAAATCAAATTCAAAAAATAAAGAAGTTTCTTGAATGGAAAACAAGAGAGAGAGAGGTCCCTTTCCTTTAATATTTGCTTCCTAAATCATGGAGGGGGAAGTACAAAAAATTTTGATACACCATGGGGGTACCTTTTAAGATATTTATAAAGGATAAAATGGAATAAATTCATGTATTATGATTTTGGAGTAGAGAGTAATAGCTAATGGGTGGTATTTATACTTGAGGAAGGGTGAGTATTAAATGGTTAAATATTGGTTATTTTACTATATATTCTAACCAAATGTCAGATAAATAAATTAAAAACATTTTAATGGGGTAATTAAATTTTTTAAATTGTGTTTTTATGTATTATTCCTTCATAAATTGAATGAAATATTCTAAAAAACATAATTAATGTGCAGAATCAAACAAATGAATTTTATTTCAAAAAAACAATATTTAGTATAGAAAAGTGTAAATTTATAAATTAAAATTGATATTTAAAATTTAATTTTTATATCTATTAAATAATTTTATTGCTAAAAAAATTTAATAAAATTTTTAATCATTATAACGTAATAATGATGTCAAAAAATCACAGTGCTCGAAAGAGGAAATTTTCACTTTTTCAACAAAAATTCAACTTTGATATAAAATTTCCAAAAAAACCCGTATGGTAATTTTGAAATGTTGATTCTAAAAATAAAATTTATTTCATAATAATATTACTCTTGGTATGAGAATTTCAAATTTTAAATAAATCTTTATTTTAATGAAAATTAAAAATTTAATACATAAATCAACATTCTAATCATTATATAAATTTTATTTGGATTCATTAAAATAAAATATCATTTTATAAAATTATTTCACGAAATAATTTTTAGTTAAAACATACAAATAAATAATATTTTAATATAATATGTTTTTACTCTCTAATAGTAATAAAATTTTTCTTATTAAATAATTAAGATGAACATTTTAATGTGTCAAAATAACCAATAATAATAATGACCAATTGTTTTTTTGTCTAATGGTTATAGTGTTGATAAACAATATTATCTGATAAAAATAAATTTTGATAATTTTAATTCCCTATAAAAATACCATCATTCATACTCTTCATCATTCACTTCAATTCGAATCAAGGTTTAGTATAATTTACAAAATGAATATTATAAGAGTAACTATCTGTTTCTTTGTTATGGTGTTGTTCATATGTGGGATGATCTATGGGATCGAGGTGACCCAAATTTTTATATTTTAATTTATATATTCTGTGTTAGTCTTCCCATTTTAATATTTTCCTTAATAATAGGAATTTTTATTGACTAAATGTAACATTATTAAATAATGAAATAAACTATTTTTGGATTTTTTTATGTGTTTTCTATTACTTTATTATTCATAATTGTATTTTTTTTATATTAACACATGGTGTTAAAATTTATTATAAAATTTAAAAGTATTTCAATGCTCTTTTATTTTAAAAGAAAACAAAAATTTATTAAGAGGAAAGGGATTATTTATTAAAATATAAGAACATTTTTAGGTCGTTACATTAGATGGTTAGATTTTTTAGAAGTTTTATCATTCTTCCACATTGGATATTATTATTATAAAAATTTAATTTAGTAAAACATATGTATGTATTGATACATTCATTTGATTAAAGCACTAATTCTTGAGGAATTAATTCATATGTTTTCTAATGTGTTATTTAATTCATGTACACTATGGAATGTCTAATGGGATATATAAGGAAGCCACATCTATATTTATGGGGTGCTCTTTTCGGACCAATATCCTACTAATTATTCCTTTCTAAAATCTCTCTTATTTCTACTCCTTTACCCTGAGAGAAACTAACATGTCATGTATAGAAGGATAATCTAACCCAAGCATTGATATATTTATATAACCAATGGATATACCCAAGAAGAGGGGGTCCTTTAACTACCTATTAGTGATATTATTTAATCATATGGTGGAAGATATAATAATTGGTTTTCAAGTAGTGAAAATTCCATATATTCTTTATTTTCTATTTATATAGGGTTTCAATTTCAATCATTGTAACTCATGGATTTTTTATTTCTAATTACATTCATTTTGATTATTGATTGTTGATATATCTGTAGAAATAATTCAATATATAGAATAATAGAGAAAAAACTATCCTTTCTATTTTCTATCAAATAATTCCACTAAATAGCTAGGGGAACTCATTGTGTGGAGTCCAGAATCATATGAAATGATATTACAACCCCATCATGATGGATAATACAATTTAGACTCTAAAATATTGAAAAACGGTTTTATAAATCCATGTTTTAAAATATAGTGGATCACAAAATTATCATCATACTGTTTGAAAATAAATACACAAACATCATGTATCAATTAAAGGATTATCATGTAGTAATAAGATTTTTTGGATGGGGACTACCAAAAATCCATGAAAGTTCAATTTCCATGATGACCATTCGTCATAGAATTAATTTTTATCATATTTTACTCAGGCATGTTTGTTTCCAAAGTATGTTTTTTTCCAAAAAACTACTTTTAGGATCTCTAAATGTCCTAAAGGAAGTCATTTTTGTTTCCTATTTTAGAAAATGAAAACAATGGTACTCTCTCAAAATTTTCTTAAACCATTTAATCATTAAATTTAGTGTCCAAATATTTAAAATGACCAAATTTTTGGTTAAATGTTGTTAAGAATCTTTAATAACCTCTACATTATGACATAAATATAGAAAATTATTAAAATTAACTATAAATAAGCCTCAAATGGATACCTGATAAGAAATTATATCCTCTTAAATATTTTCTATAAGGCCCCAGCCTTAAACCTTACTTAATCTTGAGTTATTACAAGATTACACATTGAGGATCTTTACAGGTTTAGAGTTTTAGAGAATTAGATCATGAAACTTTCATTACATTCCATATTTAAACAAAGTGGTTACATAAAAGACAGTATTCATTCTTCCCATCAATGGAAACATATTTAAAATATAACACGGATTCTTTCTTGACACATCCTTGACACTATAATCACATCATGTACCATTCCCTTGACCTGTGAAAAACATTTCAAAAACTTGGGATGAGCATAAAAAGCTCAGTAAGGGTTATAAAAATATGGAAAGGAAACATGAGTTCATATATACATAAGAATGAAATCATACTTTACCCATAAAACAAAGGCACTTTAACATACCTCATCAAACGATGAATAAATCATAGAAATCATAAGACATAAAGGTAACTTGAGGCATTCATAACATTCTTACGTAGGGAGTAACCCTCTTGGTTACGTTTTGGAATACCCATCACAGTATATTCCCTAAATCTCTTCGGATAAACCTTAACGTTTCACTCCTCTGCGTTACCCAATGCATTGGAGAGCTATATCAGGCTCACCCGCCCATAGTTTATGACGGAACCACCCGTTTTCATAACAATGCCCAAGAACCATAACATTAATGTATCACATAAAACATTCATTAAAGTAAACATAACATTTCCACATTTCAATCACAATATAACATTTTAGTATATTGAAATAATGAATCCATTCAAAAAGAAACCATTTCCAAAACCATTTAAAACATTTAATAAAGAGATTTTTGAATCAAAGTGTCCCATACCACCTTGAAGCTTAAAATTTTAAACCATTAATATCCATATAAATAAATCCTTAAAACCATTTTGAAAACATGGATATTAATAAGAACAAATAATTAAAACATTTAAAACGATATTTTGGTTAAAGGGGTTTTACCAAAATTAGAGACACTTGAATACAATAATTGAGGAATAAAATTTAGTCAGAACGTTATAATATCATGAGAATAAATGTATTCATGATATAATACTCCAAAGGACAGTATATACACCATATAAGAGTGAATTGGTGCATAACAACAATGAACCCTCAATAGAAATGTCAAATGTGATGAAATCCCTTATAAAGAAGGAATCCTTAAATTAAGGAAAAATCAATCTCAAAAATATGTGTGACAAATATAAATACACCCAATATAAGTGGATATTAAGTTTAAAACAATAAAATTTCATTCACACATATTCAATGGATGACACATTCAATGACTACATGTTGAACCCAAAGAAATTGAAATTGGGTTAAAAAGTTCCCTTGACAGCCTAACGGCGTCACATCAAAATGAGTTGATGAGAGATAAAAAGTGTATCTCATCACTTGGACATAAAATTTACATCAATAAGGATATATTAGAACATATCCCAACATAACAATATGTAAATTAAAAGACCCAACAAAAGAAGTCTTTTTAAAAAAAAGAGGGTGAAAGGTTCCCTTACCGACTTGGGTATCTTTCAAAACATACACCCCGTGAAAGAAGGACAATAGATCATTGATGTAAATACTAATAAACGAAAGTATATTACAAAAAGAGTTGAATAATGGTAAGTACATACACCACTCAATGGAATTTGTGGCAAATGTAGCATAAATCTCACGGGAATAAAAGTGAGATTAAAAATCCCTTACGAAAACTCGGCAGCCTAACGGCGCCACATAAAACTTTAGAATATGGATTGATGAGATCAAATAGGGTATCTCATTACATTACAATAAAATTTAAATCAAGAAGAATATAAAATAACATCCCCCAACATTACAAAGAGGAGCTTAAAATAAGTGACATAAAGGAGAGTACTTAAAAAGAAAGAGAGAGGTTAGATCTCTTACGAAAGTTCGGCAGCCTAACGGCGCCACTCAAAACTCCCAAAATGGATTTATGAGAGAGAATAGGGTCTCTCATCACATGAACATAAAAATTACAGTAAGTTTAATATAAAAGAACATCCTAATAACAATAAATATGAGCTTTAAAAGGAATGACATAAAAGAGTGTACTTAAAAAGAAAGAGAGGAGTAGGATCCCTTACCTCGGGTCTGACTTGACTCGATCATTCTTTAACGTCCTGAATAGTAAACTTGAGTTAATTTCTACTTCCTTAAGAACCTTTTTCAAGTTCATTATTCCTTTTATATCACTTATTACCATGTCATAAACATTATGTAATAATTTAAGTTAATAATATTCGTTTTGCCGATATTTGGTTCTTAAGTCGAAAGTGGACTTCTTACAATTACATGTTGTTCATGTGGCCAAATTTTTATTATATCCAGATTTGTATTCATGATGTAGATATCATATATGTCATATATATCCAGTAAATGCATGCATTTATAACATTACATAATCATTTAGAGGTAAGAAATGAAATGCACCGTTCATGGAGACGGTAAGCCGTACGTACGCATGAACGCTACTTTCATTTCTATTTCGTATTTTATAGAATGGAATCATAATGATATAAAGGTATATTATAATTCCAGTATAATATCATATATATTATCATCGTTCCATCCTTTATACGTCCCACATTTGGTATTTAACGAATCAAATCACTTTGAGGGGGCGGTAGTCCGCACTTCCTTAAATGAAGATATCGCATTTACCCATAATGAAAAGCATAAAGGTATGCCCAAAATGAAAAAAACAGAATCTTAAGGAAACAATAAACATATTATATATCATATATAAAAATAGTGACATCATAATGGCCACCTTTGAATGTGTTAAATGAGTATTGAACAATCATCGTTTCGGGAGGCAGAATTTCGCCATCCACGGAAACCGTATGTTCTTTAACCATTTGATGTAGTTGTGTGAGACTGTAGCTAGAATAAATATTATAAAAACATCCTAGTATATTTAATATACTGGTTTTGTTACAAAATAAGTAAATAAAAAGAGTTTAGGGGTTTGGAGAAGCAAAATAAAACAAATGAACATGAGAGAATGAATTACCTTTAAAAGTGTAACTCCTTTTGATTTGAGCCTAAAGGATTCCTTTGAAAAGATTCTGCCCAAAGGGAATCCACTAGGATGAGGAGAGGGATGTGGAGAGATTAAATGGTCAGGGGTTGGCCGATCCAAAGGCTTGAGGAGTGTGTGAAATGAGGTAGAGGTGGGGGCCCTTTTATAAGAGGAGAGGAGGGGCACTTTTGGAAAGTAAGAAATATTACTTTATTTGAAAATGTGTTTCGGTTTTAAAAGGTACCAAATTGATATAATTCGTGGATAAGGTGATAAGGTTTCGAAATCCACCCATCCAATAAGTTTTGGACATGTGTAGGTCATAGAGTTTACATTATCTTATCATTTTATTTAAATCATCAGATAATGATGTCATCGCTGCATCATTATGATGTCATATATAATTTAATTTATTTAATGTCTAAAATTATAAAAAAAATTATATGATGTAGAAAATCTTTTTATCTTTCCAATTACTATTTATAATAAAAAATCTGACTTTTATAACCCCACTTAAAAATTGTTTTAGTAAAACATATCATGCATGTGTCATTTTTACTTTTACATTAAATAAAAAGTTATTTATGTCATTTCCCAACCAAAGTGGCTCCATGGGGTCCCCAAGTTGACCCATGGCTTTTCTTGGTCGGCCATTACACATCCAATGAGGTTAGGACATGTTTCAAGTTCATTTCATATTATTAAAACATTATTTTTACCTTAAACAACACTAATTACCTCTAATCGCGATTAAAAACTTAACAAGTTACTATTCACCAAAAAATTATTTTTATCCCATTGAACCACATTTTACTTCTTAATGAAAGCCATGTATGTTGGATTTTTTAAATTCAAAATAGAAAGATGGCAAAATTTCATTTAAACGGAAAAATCAGTTTTTATAAGTACCACTTAGTGGTGTCACTATTCATCAAAAATTGATGTTTTTCAAAAAAAATCCCAGAAATTCACCCTAAGCTATATTTGATATTCCGAATTCAAAAATGAAGGCTATTTTAAAAAATTCAAAACATATAAGTCACATTAATTAATTTAATAATTAATTCCCGCTGTCAGACCAAATAGCGTGTTTTTATGAAACAATAAGTATCAAAAGATTGACACTGGTTTAAGTCTGATTTCAATGTGAAATTAATTCCAACGACCACAATTGGATTTAATGGTAAAAATATATTCTAATTTCACTTTAAAACCAATTCAAAATATAACTTAATCATATAAATAAATTATATTAAAAAGAGGTTTTGAATTAAAATACAACATTTTACACTATTCATTAAAAAAATGAACTTTATCGGAAAGATACCAAAAATTTACACAAAGTAAATTTTGATGTCCTGATTCTTAATAAGATTTTTATTTGGTCCAAAAAATGTTTAAGAGTGAACAAAACTATATTTAATGATGGTTCAACATCAAAAGGTGATAAGTGAACCTTTAGTGAAAAACTAGGGCATATACGCCTAAAATTGAATTCTTTCCATATTTTAAGGCTCTATCCTTTATTGGATAAATTTAAAACCATTTAAAAACATATATAATCACATTTTAGTTATTTCTATCCATTCTCACCATTTCAATGGCTACATGTTAACTACCATTTAAAATAATATTATTTTATTATTAGAGTGCAACGTAAGATTCCCAAAAAACACGTTGTTGCGTGTTGGGTACACCATAGAGCATAGCGTCCCCTTTAAAGTCATATCAATATTTTATTCACAAATATGGATAAATATGAAAATTTCATATTCTTCATTTACCTGGGGTGTTACATTTTCGATAAGAGATCCATGTGTGGAATAATGTGTACACCATATGAAAGCTAAAACCACTATCATATATCCTTTGGGTGGATATATCATGGGAAATATAAACCCTATTATGAAGTCAGGTTTAATAATTTGGCCTAGGCTAAACAATTAGTTACACCATCCCATGTTCATCGGTTATCAAGCTAGCCCTATTTTATGGGATTTAGTCAAGTATCAACCATATTGAAAAGGTCAAATTTTCACCTTTTCTTATATATAAATAGATCTATAAGTGAAGGTCAAAAGGGAATAAATTGAAGGAAGGTCTATGTAAAGTGGTGATTAAGTTCCCAAACTTGTATTTAAATAATTCCAGGCCCCCAATAATGTTTCCACCAAGTAATAGATAATTTGATATAGATAGATATAAATATAAATAGTTAATAAGAAATTTTTAAAATATTTTATAAAAAATTTGTCACACAAGTTATTTTGAAGAAAATAATTTCAAAAATAAAAAAAATGGATTACTTATTGTGTAACTCATAGAGGAGTATTGTGATATTGTTCAAAGAAAAATTCCTTAATTTTTTAAAATCCCAGTAAGGTTTTAAATATGAGCTGAATTTAAAGGTAAAATATGTTTATATTATTACTATATCTTATAGAAAGAGTTAATCGTACACCACTCAAAACATTTAAGGAAAAATAATTGGAGAACTGAATCCCAACACGGTGGATTTGAAATTAGTAAAAAAGAAATAAAATATTTATCTTGAGTGACTAAAGAGTGTATTGTGAGGATTGGAAAGTTTATTTTATCTATTTATTTTCTTGTGTTATAAACTAAATAAGATAATTAATTTACCATAATCATACATAACACCTTTATAGAAGCTAGATAAGTGTTGATTGATGTGCCCCAACGTACTTTTCATATGAGAGAAGAAAAAAAGTAAATCATTGTATTCCAAATTATAAATCACCAAGGAATCATGTATGATAGTTTTCAAGAAGATATCATTGAATATTATTTTAAGAAATAAATTTTTATTTTTTATATAATGAATATTTTGAAAAATATAGTTCATTTGTAGAAATTTAGTATCAATAATAAGATAATCAAAGAAAAAAATTTGGAATTTATTAAAAAATTAAAGGAAATATTTTAAGAACCTTTTGGAATATTTTGGTTCAACTGAGGATTATATACCATAAATTCATCAACTAATTATATTTTAGTTAAAGGTAGGGTTGTGGACCAGCCAATTTTTTAGTACATAAGTTTAGTAGTTTAAACTAAAAAATAGAAAAAAAAAATCAACTTAATAGAAAACAAAAATCAATCAATGTTTTTTCAAGAATTAATATTAACCTAACCAAATTGATTATATTGGTTATAAATACTTTAGCTATATTAATGATATAAGGAAATGATACATAAATAATTAATAAAAAATAAATAAAAATCTAAACTTTAGTAGCCAATGATTCAATATAATTAAAATATAATGATAAAATAAATAATATATAGATAAGATAATTAACTAAAATGGATAATCTTCCATTAAAATGATGGATACGGTTTGATAGGATTCTATCTAAATAGGGTGATATATATTTAAATTATTTTAATAATTTAGGGCTAACATTCAATGTGGTGGATGAATTATTTTCACTTAAACAACAAATATTCTCATTGTGTTGCATTCTAATGAAAAAAATATTTTTATATTAAATTATACTAATAGAAAAATAATACATACTTCCAATTTCAATAATTTTATATATACATTTATTAAATTATTCACTTTTTGTTAATAATTGTTAATAATGGTTAAGGATACTAAAACTGAATCAAAAGAAAAAAAATAAACTATATAATATTCATCAACCAATTTCAATTTATTATTGGATTATAACTAAATATTACTAGTTTAAGTAAATATAGTTTAGAAACTTATGGTCAGTTCAATTAATCCTATACAACACTAGTTAAAGTCACACCAATCAACATTGAGATATACATTTTTGGGAAACATAAACACCCTTCATGTGATCATCTTAATATATTTAGGTATGGATTAATAATAAAGGTTATTGGGAATTTTAAGGACCCATAAAACTATTGTAGAATTTTTACCTTTTATGTAAATAGAATTAGTCTAGCTGTTTACATTTATAAAATATTAATGGAGAATAAAGATAAACCAATAGTTGAGTATAACATGATATATAACCCCAATATGAACAAATATGTGAAATAACATTTTATCAAAATATTATTCTTCGGAATAATAGTCCACATCTTAGATATCTCTATGGAGTGTCTAATTCATGTAATATCTAGGAAAGGATGAATCACTGTCATAATTTATTATAAATAAGAGATAATTTCTACAAGAGTGGTGATAGACCAAAGGGTGTACATTTATTATAGGAAGTATAGCTGGATCATAAGAAAAGAACACTTTACATTTCCTTTTAAAGATTAGATGTTAAGAATATTGTCATGAAACTCGTACTTTTTGTTTCCAAATTGTTATTTTGGATTCATCAAAGCAGTTATAGATTTATAATATTTTAGAAAGATAACTCTTACATGACCTCAATGAACTTTTTCCAAAATAAGGATTTCATTTGGAATATTTAGATCCCCAATAATATTTCAAAGTTATGTGATGGCCATATTTTATAAAATTGATGAGTATATAATTAAAAGTATCATGAATTATTTTTTTATAGTTGCAGTTTTTTTGGAGAAATTTTTGAATGATTAATCGTTGGTACGAAAAATTATAGAGGATAACATCATATAGAATTAGATATAGTGTCACTTTATTATGCATAATTTCATTGTATTATAACAAACTATTTAAAATTAAATAATTTATGAAATGGGTAGGATTTCATTCATTTCAATACTATGTTAATACTACACGATTAATGAGTTTTGATGTTTTTAGTATATACAAGATCATAAATGATCTTATAAATAGTTTTACCAAAATCATCCTATTTGTTAACTTCTAATGAAGGAAATATCATTATTATTATAAAAAACTATATGGAATCATTTAATAAATTGAAAAAAGGTTTATTTCAGCACCTACCACTACAACACAAAACTTGATTCTTCATTTAATGGTAATGTGTGATGTTATTGATTACGTTGTGAGAGATATGTTATGAAAAATAAAAGATAAAAGTAAACATGTGATTTTTTACCTTTATAAGTTGTCAAATATATCTAGATTGAATTATAAAACCACTAAAGATGAACTTTTATTTATATTATATACCATGTATTAATTCATGTTTTACATGAATGGAAGAAAGATGATTTTATACATTTACCATTCAACATTAAAGTATATTCTTGAAATTTAATATTCTAAACCTATGTTAATTATATTTTTCTTATATAATATTATGATTTAGAAATTATAAAGAAAAATGGAATTGAAAATTTTATGGTTGTTACTTTATTAAGGGTGGAGGATATCTAGAATTTTAAGTCTTTTATTATTGTTACACAAATTTTTTATGATATGTTATTAACTATCAAAATAAAGGGACTTCCATGGTTTTAGGATATGTATAATTAAATTTTAGAGGGGATCATTCCTAGGGAAATATGATATAATTAAAGTTTAAAAATTGTATTGTTGATTAAAATTACTATTTTTGGTAGGATCTATTGTTATTTAAGAAATAAGATCACGGAGTAATCAGGAGATGCTTTTCATATGAATAAATAGATTAACTTTTGAGTCTTGTTCACACACTAACATATAAATGTCACTATTGGATTGATAAGGCATAAGTTATGGTAGTAAAATTTTTATTTTTAATCCAATAGAAAAAAAAATGATGCATTAAACCATGTAAATTTAAGTAACAATGTCAACAGGATCCAAAAATATGAAGCAGTAAAAAATCCACAAATTAGAATTTTATATGTTGAAAATTTTTATATATGAGGATTATATTTCATGGTGTCATTATCTAAATCACCTAGGAATGAATATATTTTTTTGATTTTGGATTCTAATACATATGGGTATAATCAATTTCATTACCAAATATTACAAGAGAAAGTGTTTTAAAATTCATATGAAAAAAACTACTAACTAGGGAAATAATTGGTAAAAATGAAATAAACTTCTAAAAACTTCAATTCAAATATTTTATGGAAACTGAAGGGTGTAAGAACAAAACTAAAAGAATATATCAAACTGAAATAAGTTTAAATGTAAAATTAACAAATAAAATATCAATTATATTTTTAGAAAATATTGTGAAAATTTAGGGATGTATTTTTCAGCTAAGTAAGATTTTTTGATGTGTTATTATAGTATAGGATACAAACCAACTACTATAATTTCACTAATTAGGATACCTTTTATAATTTTTTACCATATTTTAGTTAAATTTGAGTACTAATCATTTTTAGTTATTAATATATTGAATTATGATTTCAAATTTTCTACTATTGGTGTCTGCCAAATAGGAATTAGTAAAACCAAAAATGAAGAAACATATAAATGTGGATATAATTTTCCCCAAAAGAGAAAATAAGAAGAGTAAGGTTAAATAATCTTGATTTTTTGACCTATTCAAGGTCACATGAAGTCTCTACAGAAGGTTCCTAACCCGCGGTATGTCTTACGGATCCCTCCTCAACAAGAACCCTTGTTCACCAGTGGTCGAACAATGATATATGGATGAGAATCCTCATGGATGTCTGTTTTGTCATTATAAATTACCTAAAATACATTATAATACTACACAAATCAAGGGAAGAAAAATTTCAAGGAAGATACCCCCGGTTGTCACACAAGTCACACACTAAATCAGCATTAGGAAGAATAAAATCCCAAGATAATATCCAAGACATCTCGTGAGACATATGATCCTTCAAAACAAATAATAAAGGAGATAACTTGGAGGAGGTGAGTGGGGATTTTAGTGACTGAAGGACATGTATTGTGCCCAGAAGACATATGACTCACCACGACCTGTCTGGTGTGCCTCGTAAAACCCCTTCGGCTCATTTTACATGCAATATAGAATCCTCCAAAAATTTATGTGGCATTATAAGGATAGAAACATTGTATTTTCCACAATACTTATTCAATCTCAAATGACCCACATTGGTCATATGATACACCATTGGAAAATATAAAAAAAATAAAAGATATTACTTCAGAAAACTCGCATACCACCCAACCCATGACACATAAAACAATGGGGATCAAAATGGAGAAGGTGAGTTGTGTCTTCGGTCACTGAGGGATATGTGATGTGTGCCTTGAGTGATACAAAAGACACCATGATACCACAGTGTCATGACGTCCTCACCTCATGAAGTCTCTTTGGGTTGTCGTCCTCACCACTTGGAAGCCTGCACATATGTCCAAACAACTCCATGGCACTCTAAAGATAGATGGACAAACTTTTCCCCTACATGCTCACACGATATCCATATTCCCCATAATAGTTAGGTGATACATCACCCAAAATCGATAATAAAAATTATTCATTGATCATGAAGTATTGTATGACCCCAAACCCTTGTGAAATAATACAAATTAGATGGAAAAAGGGGAAGCAATATGGTTATGTGGTAGCTGAAAAACATCTGGCACACCCACTGATGACCCACGAAGAACCATGAGCCCTCGGTGAAATTCCCACCTTGCCTCACATATGCCCTTTGGATCGAGGACTTTTCCACAAAAAAACTCACGCACCATAAGACCCAAAATGGTCACATGACACGTCTCCTAAAAATAGAGTAAATATACTCAACGCTATACGTGTAATCTCGAATGACTCCAAAACTTCATCATATAAAAAAGAAGGATATTGGAATGGAGGATGCAAGCATGGTTCTGGGTCACTTAAGGGGATGTGATGCACCCAGCGTACCCTCGATGTGGTCCTGTGAGACCCCATGACAAGCCATCCAAGGGCTCACGAATGCCTTCTGATAATCATTTGGATCCCTCAAATACCTTCAGACATGTCGACATGATGACATTGGAGTCCTTAGAAGCATAATTACACAATAGTCTGCAATAACCTTATAAAGAAAGTACGGACTTTAATCCACCAAAACATTTGGTGGCACATTTGATATGGTCTACCAAAGAGACATGAGAAAACAAATAACGCCACACCACATGTCAACTCCATCCTGGACTCATGCCAAATGCTCTGCACAAACCAAATAATACACATATGGATATGCCTATATGTTCTCTACTCCAACTAATAAAAAGGGTTTGGTTGGTTGGTTTGTTGGTTAGATGATCGTACACTAGAATTTTGGACCCAGACCACCGCTATGCACATCGGCGCTCAAACTTTGGGCTTCTGGACACATCAAACCATGTGACCGGTCTAATGTACTCCAGATAATATACAAGTGGACCTCTAGACTAGTCATACACTAAGCATAAATCCCTATACATGATAAATAAAAGATCACACAAAGGACTTCTGCCTAGGTATTCGAAAACCATATCGCATGTCCTCCAAGTGATGTGAGATCCAAACTAACTGACACTAAACTAAACCAAGGAACTCACAACATAAGGGAAAAACAAGGATTCAATATGAAAAGCTCAAGAGGAAGACATGATTGCAGACCTGAGGGTGCTTCACATGTTTCATTCAAGAATACGTGGTAGTGCCAAGTCATTCCACCTATACCTCATGACATCCCTTCGGTATGTCATCTAGGATATGCATAATGCTCTGGACATGTCAAGAAAAGTCTTTAAAACCCTTTTTAAACACCCCTTGGATCTTGTGATCCCTCTGGGTTCATCACCCCAGACTCATGTTATCCTCAAGATGCACCAAATGACTCATATAATGGTGTCCACTCATATCAGCCGAGTCTCATTGACACATCTGGACATGACAATTCAACTCTCACGACATGCCTTGTGGACATGTCGTTCAAGTCCCTTGATATCCCCATGAGGTTTCATCCAGGACATGCCACACCCTATGGATATGTCATCATGTTCCCATGATTTCCTACTAAGGTTTCATCCAAGACACATGACACCCCTTGGATCACGCTACCGTGACTCTCGTGACAACTGTCACATGTGTTGAGCCTGGTCATGTGATGACATCTATGGTATGTCTACAGAATCATGAAACATCTTCTAGATAAGAAGGCCTATTCACCAAGGCATCCTCAGTGTGTAATACCCAACATCTCGAAGAGAACTATGAGGCCTCATATTCCAACCATAACTGGGATACAGAGGAGGCCTCTTTGAAGTCCCAAGCTCCATATCAAATACCCTAAGTGTTTACCCAACACACAGATCCCATATCCATACTCCATGAGGCAGGTCATGCACACCCCCCTTGTTTCTCACAATGAGCATGGATCACGTGGTCTTATGGGGATGCAATTAACACCTCATTTGGCATTACAAAACTATTCACCAGGTCATCCTCAGTGAGTAAGCCCCTGCATCTCTCAAAGAACTATGAGGAAAATTATTCCTTCCATAACTGGGATATGTAGGATGCCTCCTTAAAGGCTCGAGATCCATATCAAACACTCTAAGGACTCATATCCATATTCCATGAGGTTTATCATGCAATCCCACTTGTTTCTCACAATGAGAATATCTCATGTGGGATTATAGGGATGCAACAAACACCTCATAGGCATAAAATACCCATTCACCAAGGCATCCTTAGTGTGTAAGCCCCAACCTCAACCGAACTACAATGATTCTAATTCCTACCATAACCAGGATATGTAGGACATCTCTTCTAGACTCGAGATAAAATATTTGGTGTATCGGCACCCCTATATTAGTCTTTACCTCATGATGTTAAACTGCATAGATCAACTGAATTGTGTTAGTTTTGATTCCAATAATAACAAGGATATGTAGGATGCCTCGTAATGGATAAATTCCATCCCGAGAATATCAACCACCCCCATAAAAGGGATCACGTTCTAAAAAAATTGGTCCTATAATTTCATTATATAAGAAACTTCTAATTACGTGAAAATGATGAAGAACCTAAGATACATAGAGATAGATTCACAAATGAGATCTTAGTCTATCACACATTTAAGAGAGTTAACCCATAGCTGTTATGTTAGGGTAAGTGTTCCTTGATCAAGATTAGGAAAAGATTCATGGAAAAGTCCAAAATCTATAAGAGAGTATCGTAGTGGGCAACAATTCCCCCTAAAAAGGGTGTGATAAGCCCGAACTCCCATCCTCTCGACCAATGGGAGTCCCCAAGAGTCACTAGGCCTGAAAACATAGATGACTTATGGCCTTTGGAAAGAAATTTTGTACCCAAATTTAGATGGGGTAACCATTGGGAGTTTCAGGGAAAAGTAAAAATGGAATTTAAATGGGAAAAATCTGTTCCATGGCACGAAATCCTGAAGAAACAAAAATGGTGAACCCGATGTGAATATTTGATCAAAAAATGATAAAGTTATAATCTATCAGACCATTCCATTTGTACCCATACACAAACCAAAATGATAAATCCGGTTCAAATCCCTCTAATAACATACAATTGGGTTATAATCTGTCAGTCCATGTTACTTGCTTCTTATACACAGACAACACTGATAAGATCGATGTGAACCTCCTAGGACACTTTTCGTTGTAAACCATATACAAACAAAGGAATAAGACCATCATAAACTTAGATTCCAATTTTTCCATCCTTGTGCTAACAAGTCCACACAAAAAGAATGGATGGAAAGGGAATATAGGAAAATTGTGTTGAACATGCATATTTGATGGAGCATTATTATGCCTATGATATGGTACATGTCAGTGGCCTTATTACTTGTTTTCTGCATGATTTCGGACTCCCAATTTGAGAGAATGTCTTCATATTCCACCACTCCTTCTGATCATTCATCCATCGTCGCGACCCC
Organism: Viscum album; assembly: GCA_963277665.1. NCBI lineage: Eukaryota > Viridiplantae > Streptophyta > Magnoliopsida > Santalales > Viscaceae > Viscum > Viscum album. The sequence continues at coordinate 1,526,992,115 of OY728131.1, read as the reverse complement.
CATGGGTTGTAAAATGGTCTCGCCTACCAAATAGCTCCAAAACTTGGTAGAAAAAATGACGATTCAGGAGTACCACTGATATGGTTCAAAACCAACATTGGAAGCTGCTAAAAATATTTTTCAAGTGCGTTAGCTTTTGATTCCATATTATTCGATGAAGGTTTCTCCTAAACTAGTGCCCACCATTGCCGTGATCAACCGCTTTGGGAGTATATCTTTATATTGTGATAGCCACCACCATCCGTACCTGATGAATGTGGATTGAGGGGCCAGATCTGGATTCCCCACGGTTTAGGCACTACAAAGGAGAGTGCATGCTAGTTACTGTCACCATAATCATCATACTGGTACCTATTAGTTGCATTCTGAGGATACCTCCCAATAGACAGCCACCTCGGATTGCCATGAATAGGATTCACCATGGAATACTCATTAGATAAAAAAAATGTTGGATACCCAGGAAAGGGCTAATACACCCACTCATGTTGAAAGCCCCTGCCAGCATACTAAGGTAGGGACCAGTCTATATGCTCATAACCCTGCTCGCTCAGAACAATTATATGGGCATATTCCCATAAAAACATGGGGGAGGATCATACTTCTACACTAGTTCATGAAACCCATCGTTATATATTGATGACACATGAAGGATATAAGTGGGTGCACATCCCCGCTTTAATAAAAGATATCTACCATTAAGTCATGGAGATGGAAAATGTGTGGGCTTATATCCTCACACACACTTTGTTAAAATTCCAATGTATTTTATAAAAAATTGAAGAAATCTCTTGCATATTCCAGCACTGTTACAGATAAAGAGATAGGCGCATACTTCAATCTATACAACCAAGATGACTCAACACTCTAATAATCATGATCTAGTTGTTGTACTAGAGTGATTTCACATTCTTTCTCCCTCTTGGGAGGATTATCATCGTATCCCAATGAATGGTGAGGCATAAGACTGGTCTTACAGTCCAATTCCAACATGGGACAACCAGGTGAGAGAAAAACACACCTCACTTCAAGGGAACATGCGAGTCAAAGAAGTTATATGAAATAATCTGGAGGCCTAGGATGGGGCGTATATCCCCGTTTTGGTAGTGGCTAACCAAGTAAGAGTGGAACAAGATTCAGAACAAACTCATATTCCTATCAATTAATCTGCTCAGCATACTCTAACTTATCACAAAATAAAGGAACATATACCTGTAGGATCGAAATAGTGATGTAGATGCTCAATTTACAAGAGGGGGGGTGAATTGTAAACTTTAAAAAATTCCATTGGAACCTTTAATGATAGTTAAGATTAACTAAGTTTTCCATAAGCAAAGGAAAAGGCAAAGTTTAACAAAGTTAAACTAAGCAAATTCACAACACCTCTAACACCGAATTCAAACTTGGAAATATATTCTGAAAGTGGGTTCCGGAAATGTGGTTCCGGAAAGTGAAACTTAACAAAAGATTACAATATGAGATTCTACCTTAAAGCGTATAGAATATAAATGAAACAGAGTACAAGTAAGGAAGTATAAGAATGTTATACTTTCCTTATAATAAAAAATTCAGCGGAATATAAACAATTAGTTAAACTACAAGTAACAAGATATAAGTCTTTTAACCCAAAGAGAAGGGTATCCAACAACCTTGGATAAAGGTCCCTTGATTTATACTTTCAAGCAAGTATGCCTTACCCACACCAAGGTAAGCCCTCAATACGAAGATCGGGGTCTCTGTCTTGCTATCCCCGGAAGCCCTCAACTTCAAGGTAGTTGGAAACCTCTGTCTTCCTCAGCAAGGAAGCCCTCGAACTTCAAGGTAGTCAGCACCTCTGTCTTCCTATCCCCAGAAGCCCTCGAATGTAATCACCAACATTCGAAGTCGCATGAAGATTTGAGAGTTAATAACAGCCTCTCTCTCTAGAAATCACTTCAACAGCATGTATGCACAAAACCAAGTTGTTCATCTGTCATCTGTATGGAGCTCTTTCAAATGAGCTCCTATTTATAGGTATGGTCGGCTCCTTCTCCAACGGTCATATTTTTCTTAAAGATTGGAGGGACCTGTACACGTGTCACTTAGACAACTGTAAGTTTAAAACAAAATAGACGACATCGTTTTATAACAAAATAAGTGTAACAGAATGTACGACATCATTTTAAAATCTATCATAAAAGTTCGGAATGAAAGCTTCGGAGAGAAGGTTCGGAGTTTAATGAAAATAATAAAGAGTAGAAAAATTATAGAAGTATAAGCAGAAAAAAAGGTTCGGAGTCTAACCAAAATATTTTTCGGAGTCTGAATTAATTCAGAGTGTATAAAACAGAGATTATCAGATTCTGTTTGATATGAGAATTCGGAATGAGAATTCGGAATGAGAATTCATCATTATAATTCGTAATGAGAATTTGTCATCAGAATTCGTAATGAGAATTCCTCATTAGAGTTCGTAATGAGAATTCGTCATCAGAATTCGTAATGCTATTTCTTCAACAGAATTTGTAATGAGAATTCGTTGTTGAATTTCATAAGGATTCATATTTTGAGTCTGGAGTAGAACTTAGTCAGAGTTTGTATCTGGAATTCGGAATGAAACTTCCTTACCGTTCTTATCCAGAATTCGGATCCTAAAACAGAATGCTTCATATTAATGTTTCAACGATTCCAAGAAAATTGAAATAAGTCCGAATCTCATACTTAAGAAAAATATGGATGAAAATATAATAAGGATAGTTTTTCTTATAAAATCAATTTTCCTTATAAAAGCAATTTTCCTTAAGAAAGTAATTTTTCTTATAAAATCAATTTTCCTAAAGAAAAGGTGTTTGTGATTTTCAATACAAGAAGGAATGTAAAAGTCATAAGGAAAATCTTATTGACTCAACAATCTCCCCCTTTTTGGAAAGCAAAAACATCCTTACGAAAAAGAAATTCTAAGAAGAAAGAAAAACATTAAGGCTTATCTCCCTTTGCTTTAAGGATATTAATGAATACGACTAACTCCCCCTTAGGCTTTGAAACTCTAAGTATCGTATTCTAGATTTCCGGAGTGACATTTCATTATGAAAAAGAACGTATTCTTTTAATGAAAAGCTCCCCCTTAGATAGACTCTCATTGGAGTTCTTCTTTTTCTTAAGGATCTTTTCCTTCTCCCCTTTAGATAAACTCTCATTGGAGTTCTTATTTTTCTTAAGGATCTTTTCCTTCTCCCCCTTTGTGATTTTCAAAAAGAAATCGAGGGAATGGAAAAAATAACAAAGTACCTGAAATATTAGAAGCAATAACAAAAGGAACGACAAGCACAAATTTCATTAAGTTTGAAATCTCGACAAAAAAAATACAACAAAAAGATCGGATTTAGTTATTTCGGATATTTTTCATTCGACATGAGCCCCTTAAGAATGGTCTTGATATTCTTCAGGTCTTTATGATCTTCTTCAGCTTGCTTCTCCAGGACCACTATTCTTGCAGATTGAGCTTCAATTTTTTCTTCCTGGGCTTGAAGATTTTCTTCCTGAGCTTTCATCTTGTCTTCCTGAGCCTTCAACCTCTCTTCAAACTCAATCCGATGATCTCTTTCAAATTTCTAGTTCTGAGAAACAAAATTCAACTTTCCATTCAGATCTCTGACTTGTTGAATCCAGAAGTTCTTTTCATCTGTCAACTTCTCTTCAAAGGATGAAGTCAGATCATTTATCTTACTGTCCTCAGTCTCAAAGGCATCTTTAACATTGTCTTGAAACTCATCAAATAATCTCATCTCTTCAACAGTCTTCTTCGACCAGTTTGTCATTTTCTTGCAAGATTTTCTATGAGCTTCGTAGGTAACAAAAAAAGTTTGGAACTGAGCCTCAATCTCAACGCACTTTTCCATAACCATAGATACGGAGTGTGTTTTCTGATTCAAAGCATGTTGAAGCATCTGACATCTTGAATCAATACTTGAGAAGGTCAGAATGGTTCCCACCAACTTCTTCAAAGACTGAACAACAAAGTCATGCCCCACCGAAGATGACTCCGAATCCGAAACTTTGCTTGGAGAAATTTCTTCTTCAACAAGTTCAATCTTTCTCTTCGAAGAACTACCAACTTCCTTCCTCTTCCTCACTTCTGAGCTCGGAGTATCAGCAAGAATTTGCTTTCCCTTGTCTTTTTTCGGAATTGAATCATGTTCCGGAGTTCTCTTCTCAATATCAGACACTTGGACAATATTATCTTCCTCAACAGCAACTTCTACGTTTTCCTTATGAGAAACATCATGTAAAAATTGTTCTTCTTCTCCATGATAAGTAACTTCTTCTTCTCCTTTCTCTTCTTCCATTGCTGGAGTAACTAGCTTCGAAGATTCAGCTTCTGAAGTTCGGAGTGATAAGTGTTCTGAAGGTGTCCCCTTGTAATCATCTACTTGTTTCAACACATCTCCAGTTTCACCACTTCCTTCAGAAACGTCTTCTTCTTCTTCCACTTGCTTAACTTGCTCTACTTCTTTGGTAGTCTTAGCAACAGCTTCTTCCTGAGTAACGAAATTTCTTCCTGGAGTCCCAGGTAGAGATTCCAAGGAGAAAGATCTCAGAAAAGGAATAGTTGCTGAAACCGTCTCATTGAATTTCAACAAAGCATGAACTACCTCAGCCTCAGACACCTTCTTTTTGATCTTCTTTTCCTTTACTTGTTTTCAAGATCATCAACAGTTCTCTCCTTCAAGGGCTTAGCCTCCGCAGGGTCCAATCCGAACTGCGGATCCCCTTCTTTCCTTTTTTCTTTATCTGCTCTCCACTTCGTAACAACTTCATCAGGATAGGATTTCTTTTTATTTGGTTTTGGAGGTGCGGAATGGACTTCCTTAGACTTAGGATTCTCTGCTTCTACTTCCACTTCTTTCAGCTTTCTCTTTCTTACTGGCTTAGATGATTCCGGTTCAGCAGCCTTCAGAGCCACTTCTTCTTGATTAGGCAAATCGAAGAACTCACCTCTTTCCTTGTTGAAATCCACATCCATCCTCTTAAGAGTACCATCGCTGACCAGCATAATCTTGCACACTCTTCGCTTATATTTTCAAGCCTCCTTGAAAGACTCAAGGCACCGAACAATCAACTTGGAGAGGATTGCTGGATATATAATAATCTGAGCTCTCAGATTTCCTTTCCTCAAATTCTCAATAGTAATAAGAATGTTCTTCATCAAATTAAACTTCCTCAGATTTATCAGAAAATATAGGATGTAGATCTCACTCTTCTTCAAGCTATCTTTATCACCTTTCCTCGGTACGATAAGCCCTTGTACCCATAACTCCAGAATCCAGAAATTTGTAGATAAACTAGAAATCTTCGGAGCCTTGTCATCATCCATTCTGAGAGTTTCTATGGCTTTTTCCTTGTCGAAGCTACCCTTAGAGTCTGGAAACACATGCGAAATAAATTCGGCTTCTCCTTCATAAGTCAGCCCTACCAAGCTTGCAGCCTTGGTGTGAGAAAGCTTGTAAGTCTTGCCATAAGATTTAAAAGAAAACTTCTCCCTATTATCTTCCTTAAAGAAGGAAACTGATTCATAGAACTTAACAAGTAAGTCTGAATACACTTCATCTTGGTTCCCGGGTTTTGACACCGCAACATCTTCCCAGCCATTAAGCTTGATATTCTATGAAATAAGAGAATCATACTTGCTGAAAAAATCTGGATGTACCGGCCTTTCTCTGTAGACTAACCATTGAGAAATTGGCTTAGTGGATGACATATCTTGAGAAGCTAACTCCGCAGACATTCGGATTTGTAATCCTCTAAGAAGTTCGGAACGGAAACAACTAAAGTTCGGAACGACCTTAAAACAGAGGGGCATAGCTTCGGGATGCGAGATCTTGAAATCGATGTGGGAAAAGTATTTGGGTCCCCTTTATATAGGCAATGGAATGACGGTTCAACTTCCTTGGTTGATCTAATGGTTGGGATGAGCTGAGATTAGATCTGACGGTTGAAAACTTGAATCCGATCTTTTTGAGGTTTTTATTAAAACAAAGAATTAAGAAAACTATAATCTGAAAACATAAGACAAGAAAATGCCAGCAAGTAAAATATGACTACGAAAACTTGATTAAAGAAATAATACATTTCGGACAAGCTTAGGAAGATTATTCTTAATTGGTAACATTTTTATGGGAAAAAAACTTTACTATGAAATAGTTTACAAAACTCATTACGGAAAATAAACTCAGTATGAAAAACATAGTACGAAAAACAAACTAAATAAGGAAAAAACATAGTATGAAAATTCCAAAAAAATGAAGGATTTGGTACGAAAATCCCGTTATGAAAATACTAGTACGAGATATTCCATTCCGGAGATTTTCAATAAGAACACTTCCATTCCAGAAGTATTCTGTATGAACATGTCCATTCTGGGAAAAATTGTAGTTCTAGAAATCTCCATTCCGGAAATCTTAATTCCGAAAAGTTTGAAAACAGATTTTTGAAAAACATTGTTATTCTATCAAGCAAGGTGAGAGAGGATCATGCCTTAAGGTAGGCTCATACTCCTACCAAAAAAAGACTGACAGCTTATCCCAAAGGCTCAAGATTAGTCCCATAACCCCATATTCACTGATTCCCATTAATATAGAGTAGAATGCGCTTCAGGACAAGAACATATCCATATCGACAATGATGCAGCTTATCGACATTTTCTAACAACTCCTCAATAGTGGGCTAATATCCCCACAACACTAGGTGGTTATATACAAAATATGGAAACCGCCGTACATCAGACCCATATCTCTGCACAACCATGAAACGTAGGTTGGGATACTCCAACCACATCACAAAACATGACTCATATTTATAATATACTCAATACCAGTGTCCTTGAGGTTGTTCAAGACACACTCTCTACACCACAAGGGCACGTCGACTCTTCTATCGAAGCATAACTAAGAGACATTCCTTACCAAGATAGTCCTCATCATGGTAATTTGGATATGGATTTTAGGGACTCTACTCTTGACATCCATCATGGTCAACCTCCCCACGGTGATATGTCCCAGGGGAAAGGTAGTCCTCCCTTTGTCAAGAAACCTCCATATAAAGAAGTGAACCAAAAAATAACTCTTTATAGAGAGGTTCTCGTAACACCTAGGTAAACTTTATATAGTTCACTATACGCATCCAGCATCACTCCACTCCCATCAGTGGATGACCTTCAGATTCATATTTTATGGTATGACCAGATGGAGGTGTGTAAATCTGACAAAGATGAGTCCTACATTGACATATGTGGAGAGTTGTCAAGAAAAAACCTCCACATCATGTTTTATCCCCTCATTAATTCTATTTATGAGATCCCCAATTAGCTAAAAAGGATTTAATTCCTTATCTACAACATAATATGGGGGATACTCATTAATGACAGAAGGATAGGAATCTCACTTTTCTAATATATGAGTTTCACCTTCAGACCATCAAGATACTTTGTTTCCAATTCGAACAAGCTACTATCTCCAGGGCCTAGGATCCAAAACCAGAAAAGCGTAGTGCAAATTTGCAACAGGATTTCTACCATTTCATTGTGACACTTCGGTAGCTGATCTCTGAAGCCATGTCAGACATATGAATTAGAATATGGGGACAGTATGAAGAATTACACTTTTCTAATCCCCTAGAACAAAAGAATCCCTTATAAAAGGCATGATTCAATGTTATAGCCTCTGGTGAAGTCAAGGGACAAGGAAGTGGTCGGGCTATTTGGTTGCTACAATATAATTCCCCCGCTCCAAAAATTCCTATAAATCATATATGGGGAGATTGGATAGCCAACAGAACATCAGACTGGGCCCCTCAAGATAATATAAGGACATTCTAAACACAAAGATTGAAGTTTTGATCACCTAGACAACTACCTGCAAGGAATGATCCCAATCATTGGTTACTATCGCACCTAGATCTCATGCAAGAACTACTATGTCGCATCATGGAGACCGCATTAACTGCTTCTATAGTGGACATCTAAGAAAACAACTCATCCCCCTGGACTGAGAGAACATTCACCCATACCTCCACCCCTGAGGTCATCATTTCCTTAGAAAATTCATGGTGTGATTTCAGTAGTCCCAGTTAAGCTGCAACTCAAGAATTTATATCTCAATATCTATCTCTAAATTCATTATCCCCTAAAAGGGGTGCGAGACATCACCGGATAATCCAGATCATGTCAACCACAACGGGTTGGGGACAACTACATCTTTATGTCTAATGACAACCCCAGATAAACCCCACCCGAAAGGGATCGGTCATTTTTATCATCATCGACACCATAGAGGGAATCAGTATTCTCTAGGATGGGAGGAAGTGATCAATATTCGGTTTCCCACCATTCCCTCCTACCGCAAGACAAACCTCATTTGGTTAGAGCTCGTTTAGAAACCCTGACTGAAAATTCCCTCAAGTTCACCAATCATAAACCAAATGGAGAGGATCATATGGTGAAAGCAATCAGGACCCACTAGTTTCACAAGAAAAAATCGCCCAATAAATCCAAGGGTTCGAATAATGACCCTAATAAAAGCCTTGCATATCCAGCTTTCCATGTGGAAAAAAATGGCACAACCCCCATTACTTTATAAGCCTCTATGAATTTTTTCACAATTAACATGGTAGAAATGGATAATGATCCAAATGAATAGGGTAAAAAAAGGGAATACATACCCTAGGAGGATGGTGATTTGGATTCACTAAATTAGGTTTTACACACCCTAAATCAAAGAAGGTGTTAGAATTTGGCACCACTGAATTATGATGTTCTACATCCTCAGTAGAATATCTCTAAAGATAAAGGGAAAGAAGTGATTGCACCTAGGTTTCCATCATTGGAAGATCAATTTTCAAAATATGAGAGTGAAATATGAGCTCTCCAGTAGCACAATGAAGAGATACTTAGGGGAAATATTCCTGGTGAGAATCATCTCCAGCAAGAGGAAAATATTCTCCCTCCTATGGTTGATCCTCCAACCATATTAGCGTCTGAATATCAGATTGAATGAGGGTCTAAAAACTGTTCCATAAAAATTTGGAAGCTGGTAACGATCAGGACTTCCCCCCACTATGGAAAAAGTCTCTCCCTTACTAAGGTAACTCCTTAATAATATTCCAAATAGAGGATTTTTAGGAGATGAAAGTGGGACCACCTTATTGTCCCCCACCCACTCCTTATGGATAGGAGGCAGCTTAAATAATAGTGCCTCCAAAATTGGTCCCTTTCATTGAATCCCTGGATATTCTAATGAAAACCATGGAAGGGAGACATGCGCTAGTGAAGCCTGAGAAGAAGACATATCTTGAATGGGTATATGATACCCCACCTACACGCAACTTCATAAATCCTACCTTTTATGCCTTCAATGGTGTAGGTGTTCCAAAGTAGCATCTCACACACTTCGTATCTCGATGTGGGCCAATGATGGACCCTCAGGATCAGCAGGAGCTGACCAGGATGAGGTGTTTCATAAGTACATTGACAAGTCTAGACTTCATCTGGTATAGAAGTTTACTCATAGGATCTTAAATAGGATGCGAAGACTTTAATCATTAGTTCCATTACCAATTTAGTTCAACACTAAGGAAGAGGGCGATCGTCGACCAGAAAAAATGAAAGTAGTGTGCGAATGAAAGGGTGTCCGACTACATAACAAGGTAGAAGGGTCTGACCTATTCACTCAACATCCCTCTCTCATAGGAACAATTTTTGGAACTCTATATTGATAATCTTATGGATAATCTGTAGACACCCCTAATCCCCAAGAAATATCCAGTTGGATTCAAAGACTTTTCCGAAACAACAAACCTTATTGAAGAGTCTATTCAATGAACATGATCCCTATCTCAGACCATGTCCATAGAATAAGAAAAAAAATCAGTAATATAAGAATCTAAAGCTATCACTCTTATTCCCACAATAGTCCAAGCACCCAGGCAAGCTACAAACCACCCAGTACCTCTATCTGACTGATGAAAACCGTAGAATTTCCCTAGGCTGGAAGCATAGAGAAACCAAGGCCAGCCAAGATTTCATGAATGAATGAATAGGAAATAATCCTTTTAAAATTATCAAGTCACAGGTTACTTATTGGTAGCCATGGAAAACAACCTACTCATGCTTCCACAACCTCGGAAGCCTGATTAATTCAGCCTCATGGATCATCTCGATTGTTGCCCTTTCCACATAAGGTCGGGTCATAATATCCCTAACATTTTCATTTTAAGGATGTCCTTCAAGGCATGTTCGACTTAGGACATGTGACATTAGAATGTCCTCTAGAACAATTGGATTCCATAACCATTGCCTTGTCAGAGGAAGAGAAAGGATGGTATAAAATTCTTACCATGAAATCACATAAGTTTGAAAGTTGGATGACTTGTAAAATATTTGACTGAACACAGGGAGCCCTAAGGGAACAATTGCGAAAACTCTCAATAGTTCCACCACCCAAATAGAATAAGTTTGATAGACCTCCCAAGGGTTAGCGTGACACAAAAAGAATGACGAAACGGAAGAGTAAGAATCAAATTCTGATCTAAAGTAGACTCTAACTCTTTCATATTTCTTCCCTCTAACATCTTCTGCTGGGAACTGCCCCTCCAAAACGAATCCTCATTAGGAAAAGAGCTCATGTTTGGTTCTGTCATCATAATACACTTGACGGAACCCTTCTTCTATGATGATTGTTCCCTGGAGAACCGTTTTCCTGCATATAATAGGGGAATGAAAGGTTGCATGTGCTGAAGATGAGGATATAGAGGATAGTAGAGATATGGCCAAAGTCAATATCCTAGCCATATCCCCATATAAGAAACATATGTAGCTGAGACTCATGGGAAATCACTCTAGTAGGTTCAAGGGAATTATGGAGGCACCTCAGAGCCCTCTAGTAGTCGCGCACACCTAGTTGTCTTTCATGAATGCTTAAATGGGCTTCAACCTAATCAGACCAAGAAATAGGGAATCCCAATGAAACCCATCCCACTAGTGTAAGACACTCCCTCAACCTCCATGCATGCCCTTGGTCCATTGACCTCAGCTACTCTATCTTCTGAGATGTACACCCAATAGCAATCCCATATCGGGAAGTACAGACCTTTGGAAAAAAATATTATGTTTTGAAATAACAAGATGTGATCCAATCCAAGATCTCAATCCTTGATGTGATTCGTATTTTGAGATAACATAGGGACATTCTTATTTAATCCATATGAATCTCCCAATAATTTGAAGAAAAACTCACTACGATTGAGGTTTATAGAGTGGAGACCAAGTCTTTAAGATGTCATGTTTCCATCTCATTTACTAATCATGATCAGGAAGATGCCAACCAGGGACACATCATACCTTTTTACATCTTAGGAAAACTCAATAAAATCAACATCCAAAGATTTTTGATTGAAAATGCATCGCGGATCAATCTCATCCTAGCCTGAACCATCTGAATTTTATGGTATAGATAATGGGATATATCCCCTACAAATATGAACATCCAAGTGTATTATAAGTCTGAGAAAAGTCCCCTAGTAAAGATTAATCAATAGACCCAATTTGGGGAGCTCACATCTGATGCTGAGTTTATAGTAATCTACCAAGACACCGCATATATTGTCTTACTTGGGAGGACCTGGATCTATAGCCACTTGGTGATACCATCAACATTCCATGAATGTTTTAAGTACTCCATCAATGGAAAGGTCGGCATAATTCATGGAAATAATGCCCCCTTAGATACTTGCGGATCCATATATGCTGAAGCAGACTTCTATAATACGAGAGGAAAAAAGTAAATGGTGGATGATGTTATATAGATTATATCCCCCAATGGTTTAGGGAATTCCCCTGTAAATCCCCAGACCATGCTTGATAAGGATTGTGTGCTCCCCATAATCATGGTAGAAATAGCAAGACAAGTTATAGAGATCTGGGCCTCTCTTATCCTCAACGAAAATCATCTTCAACATCTCTCTATCGTAACTCAGATGACAAGAGATGACTCATAAATGGGATTAGATGAGGATGAACTTATAAACATCCCTCCAGCATTCGAGAAATGTGTTTCCACCACCATAGATGAGCTCCAGTAGATAAACTTGGGGATAGATGAAGACCCATGGCCTACCTTGATTAGCATTTTCATGCCTCTCAATGATTAGGAGATGTATACCACATTCATGATGCAACAACGATATGTGTTTACTTGGAACTATACTGAAATGAAAAAATTGAATCCATATGTGATTACACACCTTCTTAGGATACCCGAAGAGCATTGGGGATTCAATTAGGAGTCCAGGATAACGCACCTCTCTCATGCAACAAATTTGGAGGCCAAAGTCTTCAAGTTTATCAAAGAAAACTTTTTCTGAGAAGTGTAATACCCAAAAATGGATTTTCAAAATCATACCCTTAGAGAAAAACAATAGGAAGATTTGGTTAGGAATTGATTGTATAGATCTTAATCGGCATTCCACGAAGGAAAAAATCTCATTACCGATCACAGAACTCTTGATTGATACAACTTCTATCTTCCAAGACCTTTCCATCATGGATGGGTACTTGGTGTACAATCAGTTCAAAATGTCCTTCGAAGATGAAGAAGGTGTCACCTTCAAGGAACCCTAGTGTATCTTCTACTACCAGTTCATTCCCTTTGGATTAAATAATGTTGTTGTTACATATTAGTGTTCCATGCATCACATATTTAAGTTTTTCTTCAGAAGGATAATAGAGTTTTATTTCAATGAACTAGTCTTCAAATCCCAACAATGATGTGATCACTTCACGAATATCTGAGAAGTCTTTGACAAGATATGGCAGCATAGTCGAAAGGATAATCTAAATAATTTCACTTTTGGGGTAACATCAGGTAAATTACTCAGCTTTATGGTACACCGCAATGGTATTGAGGAAGACACAGAAATGACTAGTGTTATCCAAGCAATGTTGCCTCCAAAAATCTGAAAGAACTAACGGTGATCAAAGGTAACCTCACCTATATTCATCAATTCACATCCAACCATGCTATAAAATCCCTCCCCTTCATGAGGCTAATGAAGAATGGGGTCACCTACCACCAGGATGATGAGTGTCAAAAGGATTTTGAAAATCTCAATTTGTATCTTCTATACCCACCAGATTTGATACTTTTGGTGTAATGGAGGTCACTCATCTTATATGTGGACACTATGGAATGCTCACTAGGCACCCTCTATGCACAATAGAATGATGAGGGGAGTGAGAATAGTATTTACTACCTCATTAGGACTATGATGTGTGTTGAGACCATATATTATGATGTCAAAAATAACTTCCTTGCACACATATTCATTGTGAAAAAGGTTGAGGCATTACCTATAGCCCCATGAGGTCCACTTAGTCTCCCATATCGACCAAATCAAGTATATCTTTGGTATCCCTATGTTGACTGGGCACTTGGCTCGATGGGAGGTAATTCATCAGTAGTATGAAATCCAGTTCATATCCTATATGTCAATAAAAGGGAATGATCTAGATGACTTTCTGGCAGCACATCTCACTATAGAAAATACAAGATAGGACACTGAACTCCCAGAAAAAATGATATTTTATGCCCATGACACTCCCCTCACAAGGGATATTTATATTGATAGTGCCTCTCGGAGTCCACCTAGTATAATAATGGAAAACTTGAAGTTGAATAAGGTTTTCCTAGGGGTTATATTTGTCTCTCTAGACAAAACATGTCTTCCCTACTCTTTCTCACTTTCTAAAGGTAGCACGAACAGTGAGTTTGAATACCAAGCCCTTGTCACTTTGTTGGAACAATCTTTACAGCTGCACATAGCCTACCTAAACATCAAAGGGGATTCTGAACTCGTGATAAAGAATATCAATGGTAAATATTCCATCTATAAAGAATAATGTTCCCCCTTAATGGCTATGTTAGGGGACTAATGGATGAATTCCCATTTGATCCCACATTTCGTTATATCCCTCGATCAGATAATTCTCGTGACAACACACTAGCTAATGTAGTTTCCATCATAGAATACCTCGATCTGGAGGAGGAAACCCTCCACATAACACATATAAGAATGGTCTCGTCAATTTTTTCGTGTGATATTAAAGAGATTTATTATGTTAGCACCGCCCTATAGCATAATGAACCAGTGACCTCCTCTGGGTGGATGGAGCCTGTAATCATCTATATTCTAGAAGGACCTCTCCTGATGGATCACACTAGAAAAGAACAAATTTGGTGTTGTGTGGAAAACTTCACCTTGTAAGATTTCCCAAATGATCAAAAAAATCATATACAACCACGGTTTCAATAGAATTCTCCCTAGGTGCATAGTAGAAGGATAAATCCACTCCTTCATGGAATAGGTCCATGCAAGATCTTGCAGTGCCGACCAATATAGAACTAGGATCTCCTAATAGATTAGAAGGTTCTGGATAGTATTAGAAAACCATGATACAATATTCCATGGAATTCCCTAGAAAATTTCATGTATGCTAGATTCATGAAAACATTATCCATAAACCCAAAAAATTACTACATGAATCTAACTATTCATTTCAATTCACTGTTTGGGGGATGGTTGTTATAGGACCATATTCACCAGTCACCATAATGCAGTTCAAGTAAATCCTTACTACTACCCACTTCTTCTCCAAATGGACTAATGCGATACCCCTCAAGGAAGTCAAAATAAAGAATGTCATCAACTTCATAAAGTCCCATATCATTACCAGGTTTGGATTCCCTCACATGATATTGTTGGAGAAATGCACCAACTTCTGTTCTGCAGAGTTGAAGAAGCTATACCAGGAGTATAACATTGAATCCAATCCCTCATCTCGCTATCATGTGGCAACAAATGGATAGATAGAGGCCTTAAAAAAGAACCTATCAAACCTACTCCAGAAGACGGTGAACAAGGATAAGAGTTCTTATCTATAAAATCTCCTCCATGATTTATGGGACTACCATACCACCACGTGTACTTCTACACAAGATATACCATAATCATTGGTGTATAGGACCAAGGAAATTATACCTATATAGTTCTAGCTACCATCACATCGAATATCCATTTGCAGGAAACTCTCAAATGATGAACACGAAAATAAATGTTTGGATTAGTTGGAGTGTCTAGATGAGAAGAGTGTGTACAAACTACACAACCTTTAGATCCACCATAACTGAATAGCAAGAACCTTCA
The DNA here is from genome assembly GCA_963277665.1 of Viscum album. Taxonomy (NCBI): domain Eukaryota; kingdom Viridiplantae; phylum Streptophyta; class Magnoliopsida; order Santalales; family Viscaceae; genus Viscum; species Viscum album. The sequence continues at coordinate 1,526,976,887 of OY728131.1, read as the reverse complement.
ATAAAAATGTTCTCCTCTATTTGTTCCTCCATGGAGAATTGGTGGTAGCTCTCAGAACCCTAATGATACCGGAAAAAAATCTCTATAAGTTGGAACGCAAGTGGGAGGGACATTATGTCATACATAAAATCTATTATAATGGATCCTATTCGTTGTCCTCCATGGATGGGGATCATGTCACACCACCCACCAATGTAAAATTTCTCAAGAAATACTTTGCGTAATCTCCAGCAATAGGGAATCCATGATAGTGTAAGTCCTATAGTCATCCTTTCTGTATGATGTTAAACTACATGGAATGTATTGCACATGATAATAAACTGTGCAGGCATTTCCTCACCACATGACGTTAAACTACACGGTCTATCTATAACTACATACAGCTTGATTATCATTTTCAATAAGATATGTAGGGATTCCTTGATCTTAAATCTTGTCCCATGTACCACACATCATAAAATAAACATATCATATCCTCCAGGCCTATAAAAAGTGGAAGGTACCCTTATTTATCCTTGTTTCTCACACCGAGCATAGATCACATGAGCTTAAGAATTCTGATAAAGAATTCCCTAAAAAAATAGGGCATTAAGGCTTTGGATGAGCTCATTATCATCCTAAATACAAGGAGATAAATTGTATGTAATGCTTCCTTGATACATGACATTAAACTGCATGGTCTATGTCTCCTACAGGACATGAAAATGTATGAGAGGAACACCATCACTGGTGTTGGTCTCCTATTTCACCAGTATCCCATGAACTACGTACAGTTTCATTCTCATCCTTATGGGATATATATTGATGGCCAAACCCTTATTTTGGTCCTAATCATTGGATTATCATCCACTCACATCGTGTTACCCACATCCTTACCACATGTTGTTAATCTACATGGAATTTTCTCATTTCCACATAACGCTAATCTTCATAGTGTTCCTAGAACTATCGGTGTCTTGATTATCAGACTTAATAGATAGGTAGGAATACTTGGGAAGGCCTATCATCCCTTTTATTTCACCCTAAAAAATATTCACCCTATGAATATTTCATATCCCTTAGATAATAGTGAAGATTATCTTTACCAATCCATGATATCGATGCACAAGGGACCCAACTGGACAGCTAACACTATCTCCCCCTTTACATAAAAGGAACTCATATCTTCATGATCCCTGTCTATACCATGGAATAACTCAGACCCCCATAGTTTCTTGAGTAATTTATAGCCTACCAGCCCCGTATTCCATGAATGTTTGATCTAAAAACCCTAAAATAAAGCAATAGAATGTCCAAGCTAAAATACCTGAAACTAAATGAACATAAGGTCCAATATAAAATACCCTAAACTAAATCATGTAAAAATTCTTGGGTGGCTCTCTATATGGAACTATCATGCCTAATATTCTCCCCATGAATATGCAAATCACTCATCCTTTAGGACATATCTTCTACCCAAATGATTTACCCATACATAAAACATTCACGATCATAAATCGCAATGTATGAGATGGCCCTTCACAATAATTCCTAATGAAACAAAATTTTAAAGAAACATATGAATAAAAATATTGGATAGTGAACTGAACAAACCCATTCATTGTATAGAAAGGGGGGATGAATCTCTACAAAATGGAGTCTCTCCAAAAAAAACCTCCACAAAATGGGGTGTAGTGAAAAATTATGGTTTTCAGTGAATAAAATAAATTATGGAAAAAAATGATCAGTTGTGATAGAAAGGTCTGGAAGGTTTTAGTGCGATGCATCAATCAAGCATTGAAGTGTCTCTCTCTCTTTTTCCTCCACCTCTACCGTAGGATGAATAACTTCAACTAGAGTAGTCACCTCTTAAACTATCCTTTGAGTAGTGGCCAAGGAATTTGTTGGTGTTGAAATATTAGACTTCAATTGAGCAATCGGTTATTCATGCTTCCATATCTATGTCTTCCAAGCATCCATATAGGCTTTCAATCCATATGATAGTTGAGTACCCTTCTCCAATGCCTCTTTCGTCTCTTTCAATTGTGCTGATGGAGGACTCATTCACAAAATTGTGCAGGATCCTCTCTTGTACAACCAATTCTCTCCATTTAAGAATGATCCATTTCATAATTTATAATAGATGTTTCTAATTAAAATCGTTTTCCCGTAGATCATGCAATAGTTGGATAAGCTACGCCCCTTGATGATGGAATGTCTCGAGAGGGGTCTTAATAATCATTTCATAGATACACTCCTAGACCAGCCTAGAGCATGACTGATCCTCAATAGCTGATGAAGTAGGCACGGTAGAAGGGTGACAACCCCATAGGGAATCGTTAATTCCATATGGTACTATGCAAAAAAAAATTATGAAACCCAATATATGTTGCAAAATTAAAATGCAGCATATTTAATTTTTGGTATTGAACCCATGGAGACAATTTTTATGCATTAAATTAGTTAAGGAAAAAATTGAAATTGTTTAATTCTTTTTTGAAAGAGAAATAACATTAGTGGTGATTGGGGTTTAAATCAATATGGTAGACATGTCAGGTTTAGTTATTTTGGGTTTGTGTGCTAGGGATTTAATTGAAAGTGTGTTTATTAAGTCTTGGTGTCATAATTGGATTAGCATGGATCCTTGGTCTGGATACCCCACTCAAAACCTATTATTGGACCATTTTAATGGTCATCTACTAGAATCAATCGTATGAATAGGAAACCCGAAACCTTTTTAAAAAAACTAACCTAGATTGCATAATGGTCATGTGAAAACTGGCCTAATTAATTGGTGAAATAAAATAATAATCTTCAAATCAAAAGAAATGGTCATGAAATTGGAAAAGGTAGAATATTGGAATTGATAAATGGTGTTCACAATAATCCAAAACATGAATAATGAAAGAAAAATAATCCCTAAGCACACATCCCCCTATAATCACATCACCCAGCACTAACTCGTTCATGATGGGAGTGAGCAGAATGGGTACCTAAGGAAGAATGGCGGTGAATAATGGCATTGGATCATCACATCATTGTCTAGAGGATGTCCCTTGGTATTTTCTTTACCTCCAATGGTCCTAGAGTATCTTAGAAAAGTGGCTAGAGGCCTCTTTTTACATCGAAATTTGTCTGTGTAGCTTGTAGTGTTGGTTTTATTTTTCATGTGTCGCCATCATCACGACGTGAACTAAGGGTTCACTTCAAGTATTTAAACTTTTTTCCTCTATGTCATTTTAATATCATTTAGAAATTTTACTCTCATCAAGAAGTATACTCCTGACTCATGACGTGTAATTGCAGTTTACAATGTGTACCATCGTCCTGACTTTTCTAGAATAGATTTTCCTCACTTGATAAAGTCACGACGTTTATTTACATTACACATAATGTAACCATTTTTCTCCATTTTACTTCTCTTTTTTTCTTTCAAAAATTTGGTGTCTCACCATGATCATTTCTCACAGCGTGAAGTGTCTTTTGGCCCATATTTTCTCCACTTTTCATTCCTTATTCAATTACTTAAAATTTCCTACCAAAAATAATAAAACAACTCATTCCATTAAAAAAACAGCAATATTATTCATTTAAATATGAAAATAAATACATTAAAGCACTCAAAAATATATGCATGAAATACATGTATCATAGGTCCACCCCCAATCCAATCTGAATACTCTACCCCAATTGAAAGTACCAATTGGATATCCATCCATACGTTTGAAGGGAGGATGATTTTCATATTATTGAATGATACATGAGGACATCCTAATCAAATATAAGATAATTCCCATAAAAGTATTCTAGCATGAACATCAACATATGACCATCCTCACATTCTCCTTTTAAGATAAAATGGCCCCAAGGAGAAAAATTAGCACGTAAGGTTTTCTGATCTCTTCTGATACAAAACGGGGGTATAAATGATTACTTCAACAGAGGGATAGATATTTCATTAGTAAGACCAAACCCATATAGTGTTAAGTAATCCAAAAGGGATAGCTCGTGAATTTCAATCCCATAAGATTTATTAAGACCTGCTGATATGACCTGGATAAATGGTGGTAGGTGGGATCCATGCTCACCACCATAGCATCATAGTGAGCAATCTCAAATCTCTCCTCCCTCTTTTAAGTCTAGTTTAATGATTTATGGGATCCAAAATCCATATGAAAATAATTAAGTGTCACATGTCTGAAGAATGAATATAAAGTATTGAAAAAGATAAAGGCATGAGAACGTCCTGATGGCATCATGTCGATTACATTACCTAACCAAGGGTCCATGAGCCACATCAAGGAGTTCGCGAACCACCTGGTATCTAGAAAACTCACAAGTCGCCTAACCCCATCGAGGACCCAAGTGTGTCATGTGACCTCTTTAGAGTTTCTCGTTTGTGTGACCTAGACATGGTCATGTGAAATGGATTGAGAGTCTTAGCCAGTAGATCTAATAAAGTTTTCATTGTAACCTCCTAAGTTTAAGGAATTCCCAAAGCATAGTCTACTATTGAGACAGATGAGTTTCCGAGTAGAAATCAGTCTTGTGAAAATGTATGGCTTTCAATCAAGACTGATGATGTAGACTCACTAGTAGGACTCATGATCAAGGCTCCCGGAGAGGTCTTGTGATAAGGTAGTAGTGGGAGTGTTCTAGAGAAAGAGGCATCCAGTGGAATGAAATGTCCTCCACACACCCTATATATATATGCAGTTCTTGGTATACCAAAGGCCACCTTGTAAACTAGATGTTTCCCGATAACATGGGTTCAAGAAACCACCAAGGACTCTGGTGGGCATATAGTTTTCCTTATTATTGATTCTTTGTCCCCTCAGACATTCCTCCTAAGGGGTGGAATATTTTTACGCCCTCCAAATAGGAATTAGAAAAACCAAAAAGGAAGAAACATCTAAACGTGGATATTATATTCCTCATGAGATAATAGAAGAATAGAACGGTTAAAGAATTACCATTGTGTGACCACTAAAAGATCACACGAAGTCTCCACGCAATGCACCTAACCCACGGCAAGTCCCGCGGAGCCCTCCTCAATGAGAACCCTTGTTCACTAGGGGATGAACAGTGATAACTAGATGATAATCCCCCAGGATGGCTGTTTTTCATTGGAAATTACATGAAAAACCATCCATAATCCTTTGAAAATAAAGGGAAGCGATATTTCAATGAAGAGACCCCTGATGGTCACATAGATCATGCACCAAATCATCATTGGGAAGAATAAAATCCCTAGATAATATCTAATACATCCCATGGGAGCTTCGAGCCATCATAAAAAAGAATTAATGAGATAACTATGGGGAGGTTAGAGGGGTTTTTGGTCACTTAAGGACATATGGAATACCCTTGAATACATTAAACGCACCACAACCTTTCCAATCCACCTCACAAAACCCCTTCGGCTCATCAGCCACACCACATGGAAACCTCTAGAATATTATGCAGTGCTCTGAGGACAAACATTAGGTTTTTTCCATACTACATGCGCACTCTCAAATGATCCAAATTTTTTATGTGAGAAACCGTTGAAAAATATAGTAAATATCATAGATATTACTCAAGAAAACTCACATGCCTACCAACCCTTGTCACATAAACAAAAGTGTATCAAAAGGGAGGAGGTGAGTGATGTTCACAGTCACTGCATTACAGGTGACGTGCACCTCAAACGATCTGAGAGACACTGTGATACCTCGGCATCATGACCACCTCATCTTGTGAAGCCCCTTTGTCTTTTCAAATGTGCCACTTGGAAGCCCACATGTGCATCGAGACAACTCTGCATTTCTCTAAAGATATATGGATAGACTTGTCACTTAAATTCTTGCATTATCTCCATATGCCTCATATTGTTCAGGTGATACATCACCCAAAAATCGGTAATAAAATTCGAACATTGATCATGAAATCTCGCATGACCCCAGACCTTGGTTAAATAAAACAAAAGAGATAGAAAATGGGGAATTTAGAGGGGACTGTGGTCATTGAATTACATACGACATGCCCCCCTGATGACCTGCATAGCACCATGATCCCTCAGTGACACACCCACATCACATCACAGAATCCCTTTGGCTTGAGGGATGGTCCAAAAAAATCTCGTGCACCATACAACCCATACTAGTCATGCGATATGTCTCCAAAAAATAGAGGAAATACCCTCAATGCTATACATGAAATCTTTCTTGACTCTTGACATTCATCATATAAAGGAAAGAAGATAGTAAATGAATAGGTGAGAAGGGTTAACGGTCACTAAAGGGGATGTGATGCACCATATGCACCCTCTTCATGGTCCTACAAGACCCCGATACATGCCATTCAAGGACTCATGAATGCCTTCTGACATTTGTTCAGATCTTGTGAAGAACCCTATACATGTCGACATGACGACATGGATTTCCTTAAAGGAGAATGTCCACAATAGTAAGCAATAATTCGATAAAGGATAGATGGACTTAAAGCTGCTGAAAATTAGGTGGCTCCCTTGACGTGGTCTACCACAGATTCTCATGAAACCTCATAACGCCATACCCTGTATTGACTCCATCATGGACTCACACCGGATTAACTGCAAAAACTGGTGATTATGTGGATGGATAAACCTATAAATTATATATCCAACTCATAAAAAGTGTTGGGTTGGTTGGTTTGTTGGTTGGATGACTAAACACTAGAATTTTGGACCTAGACTGCCGAAACACATGTCAATGATCAAACCATGAGCTTCTGCACAAATTGGATCATGCGATCAGTCGAATTTCTGCTAGGTAATACACCAATGTACTGCTACAGTAGTCATGCACTGCACAGAAATCCCTCTGTGTGGTCAATAAAAGATCACATGAAGCACTTCTAGTGATACATGCGAAAACCATATCGCATGTCCTCCAGATCACACGAGACCCAGAAAAACTGACCCTAAACCAAACCAAGGAACTCACAAAATAAGGTAAAAAACTTGGATTCAATGTGGAAAACCATATTGAAATACATTATTGTGGACCTCCGCATTCTTCTCATGTTTCAATCAATAATATGTTACTGTACCAAGTCGCACCAACCGAACCTTGCGATATCCCTTGGACATGTCATCTGGGATATGCAGAATGCTCCGGACATGTCAGGAAAAGTATTTCAAACCCTTCATGAACACCACTTGGATCCTGTAAACCCTCTAGATTTGTCACCCCAAACTAGAGACATTCTCAAGATGCACTTACTAACTCATATAATTTTTCCTACTCATGTCAACCATGTATTTTTGACACGTCTGGACATGAAAATTCATCTCTTATGGTGTACCCTCTAGAAATGTTGTCTTGGTCCTATGATGTCCCCTCGATCTATCATCAAAGACATGAAACACCCTCTGGACATGTTGTCTTGCCCCCACGATGTCCTGCCTAGGTGTCATCCAAGACACACGACACCCCTCGGATCACGCTACCATGACTCTCACGACACCCTTCACATGTGTCGATCATGTTTATGCGATGATATATAGGATCTACCAAAAGGATCACGTGACACCTTCCAGATAAGAAGGCATATTCACCATGGAAGCTACAGTGTCTAAGCCCCCAACATCTCCAAGATAACTACGAGAACTCTGATTCCTACCAGAACTGGGATACGTAGGACACCTCCCTAATGGCCTGATCACCATATCAAACACCCCAAGGACTACACAATATATAGATCCCATATCCATACCCCATGTGTCTGGACATTTTCTCCCCCTATTTTCTCACAATGATCACGCATCGTGTGGGCTTAGGGGGTGAAATGAACACCTCATTAGGCATAAAACACCTATTCACTAGGGAAGCCGTAGTGTGTAATCCCCAACATCTAAAAGTGAACTATGAGGACTATGATTCCCACCATAACTGGGATACGTAGGATGCCTCCTTTAGAGCCCGAGCTCCATATCAAACATTCCATGGACTATCCCAATACACAGGTCCCATATCCAAATTCCATGAGGTTGATCATGTACTCCCCCTTATTTATCACAATGAGCATGGCTCACATAGGCTTTGGGGGGTGAAACGAACACCCCATTCAGCATCAAATACCCTTCACTAGGGTAGCCTCAGTGTGTAATCCCCAACATGAACCGAACTATGATTAATCTAATTCATACCATAACCAAGATACGTAGGAAGTCTCTTCCAGATTTGAGCTCAAATATTTAGGGTTTCTACACTCTATATATTAGTCCTTAGCACATGATGTTAAACTATATAGATTAATCGAATTACATGGGTTTTTATTCCTATAATAACAAGGATCCATAGGATGCCACAGAATGGCTCATTCCCATCCTTGGAATATCAACTGCCTCTATAAAAGGTAGCATGGCCCGAAACAATTTGTCATATGTTTTAATCATATAAAAAACCACTCATTAATGGAAAATGATGAAGAACCTTGGATACATATAAATGAATTCACAAATGAGATCCATGTGTGTTGCACATAAAACATATTTAACCCATATCCATTTTGTTTTGGTAACTAGTCCCATATCGAGATTAGGAAGAGATTCATGAACATGCCTTAAATCTATAGGAGACTCCCTGAGTATGCAACAATTCCCCCAAAAAGAGTGTCATGAGCCTAACCTCCCTTCCTCTCAACCAATGTGAGTCCCCAATAGTCACTATGCATGAAAACCTAGATGACTGCTATCATTTTGAAACTAGGTTCGTACCTACTTACGGATGGGGGAACCATTGGGAGTTTCAGTGAAAAGTGACAATGGTAACTCAATGAGCGAAATCCATTCCACACCACAAAATCCCAATGAAACAACTACTGATTTGGTGTTACTTAAACCTTTTTAACTATAAATGATAAATAGAGGTTACATAGAAAATGAATGAATTTTCAAGGAAAGGACTAATAAATTTCATTATTTAAACAATCAATAAAATGGATCTTAAATTAGGTCAAAAATTACTAATATTATATTTTAAATTAAATATTTTTCTATATATATTAAAGAAAAGGTTTTCAAGATCATTTTATGTACCGAAGGTACATCCATTTAGAGCTATAGAAATTGTATAAATTGAAAAAAAAAATTAGTTAACGATGAAAGTCTAAAAATGTATATTAAAGGATATTTTATAGACAATAAAATTAAAATAACATAAGGGTCAATTTTGAATATATATATGGTTAAATGCATAAAATTAATTCTTTTGGGTCACAACCCAATATTATGATTTCTTTTACTTTTTTCAATGTTTATTTTCTTATCTCAATTTACGCAAACTAATTGAACCAATTTTGTTTTTTCAAAAAGATGACATGGTAAAGACATGATAAAAAAGACTCACCAACACCTATGAAAAGGAATTAGAATATAGGATAAGAGTATTTTACTAACTCGTTCATTTAATTATCTTAATTTAGTATACTAAATATGAATCGGGTGTGCATTTCCATACTTGAGTGAACATGGAAATGTAATTAAATAAATATTTGAGAGTATGTATTTGATTAACATAATTGAGGGTTTATTCCCAATCTGGGCTGGGAATAAATTAGCTAATTAAAAATCACATAGTTTTCTATTTTGAGCATCAACATTTTTAATGTTTAATTGAATTAAGTGTGAGTGAATAATGTATTGAGTATGTATTCATCGGACTAAAAAGTCATGATTTTGGTTAATTAGAGTGTTGTAGAATTTTTTTTCTTTTAAATACATCCTAAAAATAAAAATTTGATATGGAAATTTATCTTGGAGTATTATTATCATGATGGAACTAAATTTTATAAAATGTGACTGTAATTTTCGGTATAAGTGTTTTCATAAAAGAGAAAATGATGAATAATTTAATTAAAATAATTATTACAAGATGTTAATTCAAAAATTATTAATTCATTTACTATCTTGATTAGTCTTAGGGGATTTTTTATATTTAGTTATTTATTTTTAATGAATTATTCTAATGTGGAAAGTAATGAATAAAACAATAATACCTATCTCCTTTAATCCTTGATGTTAAAATTTTGTTTTAAGGGGGATTAAATGTGGATAAAAGGTTTATAAAAAATTTAATCCCATACATATGAGAAAAATAAATATAAAAAATGTGAATAAAATGAATTTTTAAAAAATATATATATTAATGGGTTTGTGTACCAATTTCCAGGATAATGTGAATGAAAAAAGATGTAACTTTATAAAATGAATTGGATTGAAAATTATAGTAACAATTGATTGTAATTTAAGTTTAATTGGTGGAAATTAAACTTGTTAAGTGACTAGTTATTGGATGATAAGGGATTTGAGGAGATATATTTCATTCTAAATAGAAAAAATCAAGAAACCTCTCAATCATTTACAAATACTTGGATTGATAGGCAATCTTAATAATATGGTAAATATTTTTTTAATAATGTTTAATAAATTATTTAAAAACATGTAATGAATCATTTGTTGGTATAATGTGATTAGTATAAATTAGTTTACTTTTATTATTTGATTTTATGGAATATTTAAGGGATTTAATGAGAAAACCCACTAAAATTAAATGAATTTTATTTTTTGGATATTTTTTAAATACGTGTTAATAATTTAGTATTTTTGACATTTTTTGATAATTCATGAAATTTTTTATGATCATCTATTTGAAATAATATGTTTTTTAACTCATTATTGTTAAATATTTTCATAAGAAGGTGTTCTAGTCATGAAAAAATAAATTTTGATCAAGTAATGATGTTTCTTCAAGTTTAATGTGACTTCAACCCAACATAACCATGAACCATATTTAGAATTTAATAAATAATAATAACAATTAAGTAGAAGGTATAAAAAAAATTTAAGGGTGAATACATAATTTCACAGTCTTTGTAAGGGTGAAACTTGTTTTAAGATATCATAAGTATAATTTTATCATTGTGTAACTACTGCTAATAAATAAACTCATGGTATAATTATTGATTAGAAAAAACATTCATTGAATAAGAGAAAATGTGAAATTAAAAGATTAAAGGATCCAAAAAATAGTGAAGCGGTCAGGTCAGCACCCAATCACATGACCCAACCCATCCCATCCATAAATTGGATACTTAAGAAAGCATGTGGTAAGGCCCAAAGGGTGTTTTATATTTCCAAGGGATAACAACTATCTATTGGGAATTAAGAGCTTCCTTTGGGAATGGTTTTGAATAAAAAATTAAACCAAGTGAAACAAAAGTGGCATATATATAAATAATAAAGTCAATATGATAATATATAGTCAAACAGTGGAAAGATTAAATGAGTATAAGGAAGAACATGTGTCAAACAAAAACAATTGTACCCATGTACTAAAATCAAGAGAAACCCCATCTCCTTTTCAACTATGTCATCACCTAAATCCCACACTCTACTAACATGGATACTTGCTACCCCTATGAGGTGACTTGCCTTTACTTGTGTTATATAAGATAATATTTACACACAACCAAAGGTATGTTTAGGGTGTGAGAAAAAAATCCTAGTAAGATCCCACCAAGTGTTTCATAATAAGTATTTATAAGATAAACCAATTATTAACATTTATCAAAAATAATTCATCAAATTATTTTTCTTAATTTATATCCAAACATGGAAATTTTCCATTTTAAAATAGTTTCAAAAACCATTCCAAATAAACCATTTTTCAAAAAAAAATTAAATAATCCATTTTCATTTCAATGAATTTAATCACTACAATGCATTAAAATATTTTAAATATATAAATACTGAATAAAAAACCATTTCACAGATTGTATAAACATGAAAACTATATCCTAGGATACAATAAGTCTAGGCTAGTAATTATTTTCACACCTCGATAGACTGTTAGACTAGTGTGCACCAAAAGTCCGTAAGAAAAACAAATACATAGGTGTGTAAGAAATCTACAATAAGTAGACCCCCTGTAAATTTTATTAAATCCATAGTTTAGTTAGATTTTTAATCTTATATCCTTTTTTAGAAAAACATACCATACTAGTATGATTTTCCCAATTCCATTCCCTCTCATAAGTACCTTAGGTTTCCACTTTCTCGGTCTATACCAAGGAAAATAAAACTAAAGGAATCGATATTAGTTTCTTACACATTGATTCCATTCAATTTCACATATCATCCTTTAAAAAAATTCTCATCAAGATAAAACATGTTCAGAAATTACTTTTCATCAAAATAGAACATAATTTTAAATCACTTTACTTCAAATAAAACATGATTTGATAACACTTTTCACTAACATAACAAATGGAAATTACATTTCATACAAAATCCAAAACCACAAAATTTTTTAGATTTATAAATAACACCATCCAAAAAATTGTAAAAATCTTAATAAACTTACAATCATTTATTGGAAATATAAAAATGGGATATTTACGAAACCACCCTCTTCAAAACACTAGGAATTTTCTAATAATTACATGAAATCCACAACCAATGGGATTGGGGGCTCTATGATGCAAGGAGAAACCATATACCAATAAACCCAATTAAGACTCTCTAATTCATCAATTTCTAGAACAAAAAAATGCCAGTAATCACTTACCCAAATGATTCCCAAATAACGCACATTGATCAATGGAGATCAGTACAATGATTTACAATTCCACGATGGATCCATAAGAAACCCAATTAGATCATGTCAAAACCCTTAGTTCTAAAATAAACAACCCTGATCTAAGGTTCCATTCAAAGATAAAATAGTGTATCTAATAGAACGACAAGGAATAACAATTATTTGGAACATACATTTAATTTCCTAGATCTTACACTCTTAGATCTAATCAATTCACACTCCATCAGGAATGAAATCTCTCAAATATCTAAGATGAGTCTCTTAGGTTGAGAGTTTAATTCATCAGAATAAGAATGAGTCCAAATAGTTTTTTTGTTTTAAAAATAATATTTTGATTAATTAATTAACATCACATGGTTTGTAAAATTGTGTGACAACTGTATACCCCCTTCTAGGAGACTAGTGGAGTTTTACAGTTTGGATGCATAGTTTGACCAACCTTGTACAAACCGTTCTTGTTCCTCTAAGTCTCAAAACTAGTTTCATTGTTTCTAAGGAATACCCACATGGTTTTACCTAACCATTAACTAACCGTGAATAGGTATATAAAATACTAAAAATCCATAAAAAATCTTATAACAATCCAAATAATAAACTAAATTGGATTTTTTTCAAATAAAATGAATGTAATACCAAAAAGAAATATCTAGATGTGGAAATTATCCTCACCATATTGATTACTACCCACAAAATGATATTTATAAAAGGATTGATCAACAAATATATGATTCCATTACTCTATCATTATAGAATCCTCCTCCCATGTCTTATAAGTATTCAATCCATGCTTCCACAGTACTCAAACCAATTGTATCATCTTCCCATGTTGAAGATTTACATGAGAGTCATCAATTTAAAATGGATTATAAATCACTGAAATGTCAGTTTTAAATCAAGTTCTTCCTAATTCAAAACATGATAATTGTTATAGTGATACTTCTCAGGCTAATACATCTGTAAAACATTGTGGCTAAATATTTTTTTTATTTAAGTTGAACATTCCAAACAATGCAGTCAAGGTCCTTTAAAGAGGTCAAAAATGATGAAGACCTAGAGAATATACTTGAGAGATCACCATACACTCTTCCAGAAGCAAGTCCAGAGCATCATAAACAATAAATACATCATCCTGGTTTCCATTATAAGAAAGATACCCAGTCAAAGTGAAAATTTCTATAAAACCTTGTCACCAATAGATAATGTAAAAAGGATTATGTTGATGATTTGTGTTGGATTTATACAAACGCTAAATCATATCCAATTATTGATGAAAATTTTGGATCTTCATGGATGTCTCCTAAATAAGGTTTGGTCTAAGAAGAGTGGCTTCTCACATCTCATATCAACCAAGAGAGGATTTATATGGGTGAATATAAAAATACTCAAAGTGAACAAATTTAATTGATTAGTTTTAAATATTGTTAAATGAAAAATCCATAATCCCCAAATGGATATCCCATGAACCTCCAAAGTCCATGATGAAAACACATAGCATATACTATAAAATATGAATATCATGTTTTTTATTCCCATAAGTATGAGTATGGTATTCAATGATTAACATTACATTATAACCCATTACCTCTTGATGGCCTTTACAAAACTAAGAGGTAAGTAGGGGTCCTTATTTGATATGATAGATGATGGCACCTCATGCAACCTAACAATCTCCTGTATTTATAGATTTTGTAAATCATCAACCTTAGTGGTATCCTGAATCAAAATAAAATGATCATAATTGATAAACCGATTAATCACCACCCAAATGTTATTCTTTCATTAGGGTATCCATAGTAGTCCAATAGTGAAATCTATAGACACCTCATTGCATTTACACACTAGAATTGGAAGAGGAAAAAAGAAAAATAAAATGATTTTGGTGCTCATCTTTGACTTTTTGGAAAGTATAGCAACGAGAAAAAAAAAATTACCTATGTCATGTTTCATAAATGGACACAAAAATTGTCATTTTATGTCACGAAAAATATTAGTGGTTCTATTTTGAATAGCCCATTTAGAAAAATTAAAATCCTACATTACGTCCTTCTTCGTGGATATCAAGAAAACAAACCATCTCTTGAAGTAAAGAGTGCCTTACAAAGAGATATAACATTCACCAATCATATCTCCTATATATAAATAATTCTTTATATCCTTGAACTGATCATCCCATTACTGCTACTGAATAATCAACCCAAGAAAAGATGACATCAACTAAATGCTAGCTGGAAAAATACTAGTCTCCTATTGCACTGATAGAATCCTACCTATCATTAACCCCTCAAAAAAATGTACACCTTCGGGGTCAATAATTAAGGAATATAGATAATGAACCTATATTATCACCTTCAATGGGTCCAAAGATGGAGACTGGAACCAAGGGTATAAGAATCTCACATATGGAAAGCATTACCATTAATTAATTAATTATGATCAAGAGATTGGATAGAACAACCACAAAGAAACTCCATCATATAAGATAAAATTAAAACAAACCCATAAAATGAATCATTCATGATGTAAAATATATAAATATAGTCTCCAAATGAATACCAAAATAAATCTTAAGGCAACGATCCTATAACACCACCAATGACTGGGTTAGTAATATCTAGCACGGTCCCAAAAATCATCTTGGAAGCCTGAAAAATAGTTTTTATGTACATTAGAGGACCAAAAAATGTATACATAATAGTATCATACCTATGGTATCAAATTAACATGTTAAAATATCATAATAATGCACTAGTGGATAAACTAATGACCAATATGCACCTAAATAGGTCAACTAACCAATGTCATCCTTGCTATGGTATTCTCATCAAATAATTCATCCAAGTGTAATAATATAGTAATAATCATATTGATATATTATACCCTTTACCACTTTCCCATTAATTTTCCACTCTCACGCCCCAATATAATATTCCATTCCACTCTCATCCCTTTTTTAAAAATTGTTCCCAAAGACACTTGGGAAACTATATCATATCCAACTAGAAGAAACCTGGGAAACCACATACTAACATGCACCCCATGAAACATGTCATCATATCCATATCTCACCATAACCACTAGCTATTAACCAAAATAGTATGGTATCATGGACAAGAAGTACATCAAACTCGTTCACTCTTCCTATTATGCATGACCCCCACTATAAACCTCTCCATCCTCTCATCAGTCTCCACCTTGAGTGAAATATATTCACAATCCATCATACCCCAAGTGTAAGGAACTCTCTGAAAAGAGAAAGTGGATATAATGTGTATCCATTCATATTTCCATCATCATCATCTTGGATGTTTTTGAAAAACACCTGGACCCCAAAACTGTTAGGAATAATTTTAAACATGTGAATTGTATGGGATTCATATAGAAATAACATAAAAATAAATGAAAGATATGTAACATAAAGTCTCATAATATGGGTTCCCAAAAAGATTAACATTGTATCTCATAACATCTCCACAAGGTCTCACGACCTCCACCATTATCATTGCAACCTATAAATTCAATACACCACACTAGCAGACCACACACATGTGACATTCCATCTTTCTTTCCAAAAAAACTCAATTTTAGATTTTTTATTTTCCAACAATATTAATTTATCAAGACAATTAATTTTATTTTTAAATAAAACCATTCATTTTCTATTTAATACATTACTTCATTTACCTATTTTATTAATTTCCACCCATGTTTATTCCCATGCCAATATTTCATGTTCATTTTATAGCAACCAAGAAACTACACAACACAACACATAACATACCATCCATATCACACCAAAAAACACCACTTCACAACCACTGTACATCTCATTTAGTTATGGGAATGGAATCCATCACAATTATATCATTATTATAAATCGTATTATAACACAATTTCATGATTCCATGGGCAAAAAATTTATGAGATGGATATACATTATTATCCAATTTCATTCAGGTCATGGTGAAAAAAATCACAATGAGTTTCAAAAAATACAACAACCATATTAACACACTAATATCAACATAATTAAAAATTTCAAAATATAAATAATTCACAAATGTATAGGAAAAAACACAAGAATAAATACAACTCTTATGATTCCTCCTCACCCATTTAATTTCAATTAAGTGGGTTAATTATCTTTATTAATCCAATACATACCATTTTCCAAAAGAAATAAAAATAATGATATTCTAACATATACATATAAAAATGTAAAAAATTAAGGATCCCCTTCTATGATTGAAACATTAAATAGAACCACCACTCACAATAGAAGAAACAGGTGGTCAAGCCCCCCCCCCCCAATATCAAAGGATAACTCATAAAAACCTGTACACAACAATCCACTATCAGACCACACTCAAAAGTTTCCCTAAATAGAGCCTCATACTACTAAAATACTCCCATAAAATAATAGACTAATAATAATAGGAAAGAGAGATAATGAGAGATCATACCTCAATCCACAAGGCTTGATACATCAATATAAGGGGTTAGAATTCATAAAGGAAAGGATGAAGTGGGATAGGGAGGCCTATAATTAATCTAGATCCAAAAATGAGAACAATGGAATCAAGACAATGAATTGATAACCCTTCTTTTATAATTTAAGTCTATTGGACTCTACCACGGCATGGTGGACATTCAAAACTCTTGTAATGGCTCTGGTCAAATGAAGACATGAATCTCCTGGGGGTCATCTCCCCCTTTTACATGTGTTTTAAAAACTAAATTATAGTTACACTATGATCTAGACCATAGTTTATTCCAAGTCGTTTTGGGTCTTCTTGTGTCTATCATAGCCAGCAACCATGGACTAGCGCCAAATGCCTAGTTTTTTTATCATCACAATACCCATGGATATGATGTGGTGAGCTCCATATCTCTATTTTTTATTGGAGGTACCAAAATATTCAATTCCTAGTGCCAATCCCATCAATGGGGATTTACATGCTACCTGTTTTATATAGGGAGGCTCTCAGAAAACATGGCCTTCCCCATGCCCAACGCTAGTGTGTAGTGACTCCTATAGTGGCCCAAGACCCAGTCCAATCCTCCAAAACACTCCCAAACTCCTACTTAGAACCATAAAGCCGTGGAAATACTTCAATTAAAGGACTGTAATGTCTATATAATTACATCATATATCTCTCAAACAATTACCATCCTCAATAATCAAGAAACAAACATGAAACGTAGAAATGAAGGGGTTTCTAAACAACGATTCATGAGATACCTCTCAGGGATATCATTACAACTAAAAAACTAACACCATATCACATCAGCCTCAATCCACCTACCTTCCACACAACTATCAACATCACCATTTCAACCTCTACATATCCTGAACTAATGAACACCGAAACCATCACATGATACTACCCCGACACACAAATCATGGAAGCTTACCCTTCACATTAAGGTATTTTCTACTTTGGGTGTCACTGACTCACCTATGTGGTTTTAAAAAATTTCATAAATATAACATTCCTTGATTATGAAGCATTTTTATCCTATATATTTTTTGTAATCCATGAAACACATCATCGGTAAGGGAAAAAGGTAAATATCATAATCTGCAAAATTCAAGGATCACATCCTCAAAGAAAAATTAAATAAGGAAAAACTGAAGAAAAAAAATTAGGGCACTAAGAATGAATATTCATCTCACACTCCCAATTAATATCCTCCAATACACCATGCCACTAAATCACATGAAATAAATGAATGGTTCATCCATGTATCACCTTCTATCCATGATCATTGTTCTCTACTAGCCACTCCATGTACATTGTATCATATCCTTAAAATCCACCTATTCTCATTCAATGAAATGAGAGTAATCATGAAGATGTCTCTGGGGATAGGAAACATGGAATAAATTGTGTATAATATCCATCTATGGTGGTAGTATCGACCAATATCCCACAATTCCAACATGATCCAACACCTCGAAGGGACTGATGAAGTGGGTAGAAATCCTACTCCCCATTACAAACTTCTATTTCCCTTGATGAGGGGAAGCCATTAATAATGCATGGTCCCTGACCATAAACTATATATGTATCATCCTATTGTCATTATATGATTTATTTCAGTCATGTGTCACGTTCACCCTCTCATGAACTACATGAAACTTATCTATCATGATCTTCACAACATCAAGACCAAGAATATATGACTCTCTGAACTCGGTCCGACATAGAGGGGATGGGCATGTATTCCCAAATAACACATAAAATGGAGCCTTGTAGATGGATGAGTGGTAGTGATTTTTATAAGAGAAATATACTTAATGTATTTTTCTTTCCGATGATCCACTGAAATCTATGATGAATTCCTATAATATATCCTCTGATGTCTGATAGTTCTCTATCTATCTATCATTCATAGGGTGCAAAGTAGTGATAAAGCATAACTAAGTGAAAAAATCATGTTTAAATCCTCTATATATTCATGAGGTAAAATGGGGGTCCTAATATGATGTGATGTAACATGGAACTCTATGAATCCACATGATCTCATTTCATACATACTTCCAAAAATATCAATGGAACTGGACTCCATCATTAGTAGAAAGTGAGCTGACTTCATTAGTCGATTCATGATTACATAGATAGAAACATTTACATCATGGGGTTGGGGTAATACTATGAATAAATCAACCAATATTTCATACCAATTCCACTCATGGATATCCATAGGTTTCAAAAATCCACTAGGAAGATGATGTTCTAAATTTACCTACTGGAAATCAAGACATTGAGCCATGAACTATGCCACTACGCGTTTTACCTTGGGCCACCAAAACCACATCCTCAAACCCTGGTTCATCTTAAATAATCTTAGTTTCACCACTAATGGTTAGATATAAAACTCTTGAAGGACACTCTCACACACCACCATCAGGATGAATAGCCTTCCCTAAGACAATATCCATTTCTAACCATCTTATGGTCGTTCCTTTGGGGAATCACCATAGACAACATGGTAAGACGTCAACGTTTCCCCTTTGTATGACCTTTCAGACTCCACAACATATTGTATCAGATAAGACTCTACTATCATCTAAAATAGGAAACATACACCATCAACCTCCCCTA
The DNA here is from genome assembly GCA_963277665.1 of Viscum album. Lineage (NCBI taxonomy): Eukaryota > Viridiplantae > Streptophyta > Magnoliopsida > Santalales > Viscaceae > Viscum > Viscum album. The sequence continues at coordinate 1,526,957,182 of OY728131.1, read as the reverse complement.
AATTTATTTATATGGTTTCAAACTCCTTCATCTCTCTCTAAGAGTCCTTATACTTTTGAACAAAATCCCTTCATCAATTCTTGCTCAATGCATCATCCTTGAAATTCCTATTTCCCAAGGTGTAGGTGATCTCAAAATTGTAGTCCTAAGAAAAATCAATTTGTATCTATTGTCATATATTTAGGTCAAACTAATAAGAATTGTATCTTAAAATATTATAATTGGTAAAGAGTACAAAAAATCTTTGATGAGGTAATTTCATCATAGCTTCTACCTAAACACAACCCCCAGTAAGATCCAGATCCTGAGTGGCATAGTTATACTCAAGGATATGTAACCACCTAGACTCATAAGATATAATTGCCTTTTGATAAATAAACATGCATCCCAATACCATAAGATAAGTTTCATATAAATCCTTAAACATCACCCATTCTAATGGAAATTGAATCACTATAGAATTTATCAATCTCCCATTCACTGATCAAACCAGATGAAAGTATGGTCCATCCAAGTCAGAGCTTTCAAAAGGGCCATAATCCATGAGAAATCAGAAACGAACCTCTAGTAATAGATAATGATACTGAGGAAAAAATAAAACTATGACACATTATTTGGACCTATCTAAGAAAAAACTACCTCAATCTTTGACGAGTCTATAGATACACCCTACTAGGACACAAAATTCTCAACAAAATTCACCTCTTCAACTATAACTTTCACTTAGATAACCTTACAGAGAACTTGTGGCATCAATGTAACTACAATTTAGGTCTGAAGTTATTGGAATTCTCCTCTTTATAATAGAATTAGATAAATATTTCATCAGTTAACATGACTAAAATTTTGTCTAAGAAATCACAGAACATGGATTTCATGATCCCCATGAACATAATTGGTGAATTTGTGGCACCGAATAGAATTTCCATTAACTCAAAGTGCCTATACCAATACTGAGTGGTAGTTTGTGGAATATTTTCCTCCTTCATCCTCCTTTGATGACTTCAATACTACAAATAGAATTTAAAAAACCATATGGACCCCTTAACTAGGTAAAAAGATCATAAAGCATCAAAAGAGGGTAATGATTCTTGATCATCACCTGATTCAGCCTTTGGGGATCTAAATGTAACATCAAACTCCATTTGTAACATCTCGGACCCGGCCAGCCACTCGAACAGTGTCGAACGGGTCGGGTGTCACTACCTTAGGTGCACCTCCCCGGAATGCCAAAGGCTTCCGAATAGCATCGAGGGTCTGTTAGGTATAGTGGGGAGGCTATACCCTCACGGAGGATCATAATAAAAGTACTGGTCCAAGTATAACAGTGAAGATGCAAAGGAAAGAAAGACTCAGCATACTCGAACCAGACCTGCAGAGCGGAAGCATAAGCAATATAGATAAATAGCGGAAGCAATAAATATAATAACAGCAGAAGAAATAAACACAACAGCATGTTGTTAACATGTAACTAGTAAGGAACAGTAAAACATGCATCCAAAGTAGGTCATACTCAACTAAATATAAAAAGGGAGCTAGTGGATAACCAACAGTAGCTACAACAAATAAGCATGCCAATACAGAAAATTAAACAAAACAAAGTAAACCCGGCTAAGCATGACCTCAAGCTCCATACCATCCTCATTCAACAAATAACGCAGCCCAGCTCCTGAAGCTGGCCTCTTTCCTGCACGTAAATCAATAAAGTCTGAATGCATCCCGAAGGGCCCGTGCAGGGTTTCAGACAAATCTTAGTAGGATACCACCCAACGGTGTTTACCAAATATAAGTGTTTAAACAGTCATGCATTTCTAAAAAACAGTAAACGATAAAATGAACAATTAAACACAAACTCCACTGGTGCTCAACAGCCACCATGGAGTGTCACCTGCTTAGTCCAATGCCGGAATCTCTGTCGTGTAACCCGGCACCATGTGCCACCTAACAGCTCGTGTCTCAAGTACCAACGTTCTGAAGGCACACCCAAAAATAGTAACCCGACACCAAGTGCCTCCTGACACATCGTGTCTCAGGTACCGATGACCCAAAGGCATGCCCAAAATAGTAACCCGGCACCATGTACCTCCTGACACCTCATATCCAAAGTACCGACATCTCGAAGGCACGCCCAAAATAGTAACCCGGCACCACGTGCCTCCTGACACCTCGTGTCTCAAGTACCAACATCCCGAAGGCACACCCATACCTTGAAGGCTCCTCACCTCCCACATGGCTTTCTACAGCAAGCACCCCCAACAAAAATACCTAACCACAACTACGGGGGCCTCTACCTACACGAGTGGTCAAAACCACCTCATTGCGGATTATATTTCTGTGCACACTACTCAATGTCCCAGTGAGCGGTAATCACCAAAATAGTCCTAAGCCACCAAAATATCTTACACCTCGTGTCCCTGTGACCATGCCGCTCAAGTCCGATGGCCTCTCCATCCAAGTAACCTGGGCCATGCCCCAACCTGACAGTCGTACTACCTCAAGACAACGTCCATGATGCCCAATACTGTGGTCAAAACCACCCAAAGTAACCCGGGAGAATCCCAAACCTTTGATTCGCATCACTCAAGCGTAACCCGGGCAAGCCCAACACAACCCAAGGGGTCTAGCAGATGTAATTCAGAAATTGCATATATAACATACGTAAACAAGAAACATAACCAAGAAAAGCCAACTAAACAGTTGAATTGCACTATGAAAGGTGTTTTCCCATACCAGCACTAAGGTCTTGAATGCCTCTAGAAATTTATTTCAGACATTAATAAATTAAACTAAACAGTTTAACACATTAATATTTTAATTAAAACCATTTTGGGCATTCCCCGGCCAAAATTCCCCGACGAGCAATAACCCCTTTCCCGGCCCTGCTCACGTAAACTGGTAACAGGGACTACCCAAAGGCATCCCATAGGTCCAAAAAGAAATTCGATATGAAATATCAGATTAAATGGGTCCCGCTCAAAATACCCGAAAACGCGCCAAAGGCCGTGTCACCCAAACAACCTCCAAAAAACAAAATGAAGTATGCACCACTTACCTGAGACTTGTACGATGCTACTCCTCCGGTAACACCCACCAAATCGGTCTAAAATGCGGTAAATCTACAAAAGATTCAATACCACTAAAACCCCTATAAATCATTCTAGAATTAAAATCAAACAAAACGGCCAAAGTGGAATCGAGACCTTACCGAGGGGGTTCTAACGCACTAATCGTAGCTCAAAATTGATTTCGGACAGCAATCTGGGGGAAGAAACAAGGTCTGGCTGACTTGGGGGCAGAGGATCTATCCAGAACCTCAAAATGACGCTACGGCCCGTTTTAAGCGAAAAAAAAAGAAAGTACATGGCGTGTACTTTGGAAATACATGTCGTGTATATGTCATTTAACTATTCATAAGATGGCTAATTCTGCCGCCTTACTTTCCGAACCAACCGACATGAGTACACGGCGTGTACCTGGGGGTACATGGCGTGTAATTGGTCCCTTTTCCTTTCCTCACCGACGTACCCACACGCCCTATGTTTTTTTTATACCCGGCTAGCCTACATGGCGTTTCAAAAGGGTACACGGCGTGCCCCTGGTTCTACCCAGCCAACGGCCTACATTCCATTTATGGCCGCCACATGGTCGGGGATACACAACGTGTCTAAAACTACACGCCGTGTAGTAAGAAATTTCTACATGGTCATCACACGGCATGTACTCGGTGAGCACACGGTCGGTCACTCGCCTATACATACACGGCGTGTACTCAAATTACATGGCGTGTAGTCTGGAAATTTCCCAAAACTGCCCATTTAACCCAGTTTCCTCAGAAACTAGTCAAAAAAAATTAAACAGGGTCGGGATTTTGACCTCTTCCAAAAACCTGGGTTCTTACAAACTCCCCACCTTAACGTAGATCATCCCCGAGCTACCAAACAAAACCCAAAGATGTCACTGAACACGCCCATCCCAGTTAAACAACCTAGACTACCCCGGTCTCAAGGTTCTGGCTAAATTCCTCAAGGGGCTCCCCACCATTGGAATTGCCTACTCGGTCTCAACCAAACAAAATTTAAAGAAAACAAGGTTTACTAAAATATTTTCCAGACGCATAGTCCTCCCATGACGCATCGTCACCCCTAAACCTAATTGGTGCTCACGTGTACTTCCAACGTATCCCACACTGCACCGGTGTCCGCCTCTACGAGGTCCTGGTGCCTAGCACCTCATGTAACCTGCATCCACGATGCCCCAATGCTATGCATCTCATATATATATATATATATATCATGCACCCAATATGGTGTCAATCCCACTGACTAGCATCTAGTCAGTCCACATAGATCATGTGCACCACGTGCACTCAAAACAGACATGCCTCTACAGGTCATGCCAAAAAAGGAAACATGGAGATCACGACCACACTGCGGTGTACCTCTAACTATCGTCGGCTCACCAGCCTGCTCAGCCTCTGGTATCTCCACAGTGTGCACCTGGCCTGAAACACGGCTTCATGATGCCTAACCTCCTGATGCTACTCCAGTCACCGGCCACTGACCCCTCAGCTGGGTCCCACTGTCTATGTCACGACCTCCGCGCACAGCTGAACCTCGACTACCCTCTTCGGGTACCGAACCTGAACCATCTCCAGACGCTACAGTCTGTCATGTTCCTTGCCTGCCGGCTATCTGAGAAGGATACCTGCAAAACCTCCCCAGATGTTTGTCCTTTCTACATTCCCAGAACTCCTTCAGAGGCCTATCACACTGCGCCTGAACATGTCCCAGCTGTCCACACTGAAATCAAATCACCGAAGAACTACGACGAGGTGGTCTAGCTGAATCCCTGGCCTAACTGCCCTGCTGGAAGTCATCCCGCCCTCGCTTCCTGCTGTTAGAACCATCACCTGAAACTGTCATCCTTCCCAAGCGATACTTTTCCCTCTCGTTTCCCTTGGCTATGAGTGCCTGGTTCACCGCCTCATAGAAAGAACCCAGCCTGAAAATGTTCACCTGGACCCGAATGGCATGTCGTAATCCATCCTCGATGCACCTCACCCTAGTTGCGTCGTCGCTTACCATACCAGGTGAAAAGCGAGATAGCTCAGTAAAAGTAGATGCGTATTCCATAACGGAAATGTCTCCCTGCTGAAGGCTCAAGAACTCCCGAGATCCTTCTGCCCTCAGAGTCTCTGGATAGAAGTGCTCAAAGAACCTGTCCTCGAATTCCTTCCAAACTAGTCCCTCGTGCCTACGAGCCTGTACCTGTACGTCCCACCAACGCTTCACTGGTCCTCTCAGCATGTAAGTCTCCAGCTTGACCATCCGCCCTGGAGGCATCTCGAGCAGCTCGAAAATCATCTGCATACTCTCTATCCAGTTCTCAGCCGCCTGTGGACCACCCTCAACCTGAAAAAGTGGTGGGTGCTGCGACTGGAACTCCTGCATCAGATACGCCATAGAAGGATCTGTACCATGCGCGCCTCTGTCAATCCCCAACAAAACATGTAATAGGATAGCTCAGAGCTGCTCGTCATGCCATGGCCTGAACGATGTCAATCCCGGATGTTTCCCTGCCTGCACTGGATCCTGATGCTGATCATGTCCCTGAGCCTGTACCTACGGATTGTGCTCTACCTGTACCAAAGTCTGACCCTGATCCTGCGGCACTGTATCATCTCCTGTCTGGCGCTCCATCGAGCCATGAAGGAGTGACCCGTTGAATACCATAAATAGTCAGGAAACCTATATATATATATATATAACAATATATTCCACGCAGATAAAGAAAGTAGTAAAAGGCAGTGCATAACAACTACCCTTACTCCCCCTCACTGCAACCCATGCCCCACGGCATCCCAGCCTCATGGCCTCCTTACCCTCCCTCAACAGATCCAAGTATCAAAATTACCTCAGGCCATTCCCATCCTGACAACCCACGTTGCCTCAAACCGATGATCGAGTTGCCCAATCCTGACAGTTACGCTGCCTCACCCATAGTACATGCCTGCTCTTATAAGAGTCAGACCCAAATATCCTGCATCATGCAATTCTATAAAATATAAAGAATGGCATACACATTTTCACAAGTAGCAGTTCTATCAGGAATTTCACCAATTCACATTTCAAAGCATATAAATCAAGGCAATTTATTTTTTTTCATTCACATGGAATTGTCACTTCACAAAACATATGTGAAATTATGAAATTTAAATACCCTAAAATGTTCCTATCAAATCCAAGAAACCAAGCCTTGCCATACCGTGCCAAGGTCTAATTCTCCCTTACCATACTGGGTCAAGGGTCAAATATCACCATCAACAACATCACACATCAAGTGAGCCACTAAGGTGGAAATCATATCAACTGTAATCTGAGAAAAACAAACAGCAGTTCCCACCCACGACAACTAGGTCCATCCCTCGTACCTGGGGCTTCAGGCACCCAAACACAAGCTAGAAACCCATTCCCTATAACAACTATATCCAGTCTACCATATCCCAAATAGTAAAACTAGCAGAAAAAATCGAGAAGCCTCAAACTCATTAGTATCCAGTAAAATTCTGCTACTAAATCCTTGTCAAAAACTCCTCTGATGCCACTTTGTAACGTCCCGGACCCGGCCAGCCACCTGAACAGTGCCGAACGGGTCGGGTGTCACTACCTTAGGCGCACCTCCCCAGAATGCCAAAGGCTGCCGACTAGCAGTGAGGGTCTGTTAGGTATAGTGGGGAGGCTATACCCTCACAGAGGATCATAATAAGGGTACTGGTCCAAGTATAACAGTGAAGATTCAGCGGATAGAAAGACTCAGCAGACTCGAACCAGACCCGCAGAGCAGAATCATAAGCAATATAGATAAACAGTGGAAGCAATAGATATAACAACAGCAGTAGAAATAAACACAACATCATTCTGTTAACATGTAACTAATGTTGAATAGTAAAACATGCATCCAAAGTAGGTCATACTCAACTAAATATAAAAAGGGCACCAATGGCTAACCAACAGTTGCTACAACAAGTAATCATGCTAATATAGAAAAGTATACAAAACAAAGTAAACCCATCTAGGCATGATCTCAAGGTCCATACCATCTCTATTAAATAACTACCATAGCCCAGCTCCTGGAGCTATCCTCTTTCCTGCACATAAATCCATAAAGCCTGCACGCATCCCGAAGGGCCCATGCAGGGTGTGAGACAAATCTCAGCAGGATACCACCCAACGGTGCGTACCAAATATAAGTGGTTAATCAGTCATGCATTTCTAAAAAAATAGTAAACGGTACAATTCACAATTAAACACAAACTCAACTGGTGCTCAACATCCACCATGGAGTATCACCTTCTTCGACCAACGCCGGAATCTCTGTCGTGTAACTCGGCACCATGTGCCACCTGACATCTCATGTCTCAAGTACCGACGTCCAGAAGGCATGACCAAAAATAGTAACCCGGCACTAAGTGCCTCCTGAAACCTTGTGTCTCAAGTACCGACGTCCCGAAGGCACGCCCAAAATAGTAACCCAGCACCATGTGCCTCCTGACACCTCGTGTCTCAAGTACCGACGTCCCAAAGGCACACCAAAAATAGTAACCCGGCACCACGTGCCTCCTGACACCTCGTGTATCAAGTACCAACGTCCCGAAGGCATGCCCATCCCCTGAAGGCTCCTCACCTCCCACGTGGCTTTCTATGGCAATCACCCCCAACCAAAATACCTAACCGCAACTACGGGGGCCTCTACCCACACGAGTGGTCAAAACCACCTCCTCATGGAGTATCTCTGTGTGCACACTACTCAAATTCCCAGTGAGCAGTAATCACCAAAATAGTCCTAATCCACTAAAATATCTAACACCTCGTGTCCCTATGACCATGCCGCTCAAGTCCGATGGCCTCTTCATCCATGTAACCTGGGCCATTCCCCAGCCTAATAGTCGTACTGCCTCAATCCGACGTCCATGATGCCCAATGTCGTGGTCAAAACCACCCAACGTAACCCGGTTAAATCCCCAACCTGTGATTCGCATCACTCAAGCATAACCGGGCCTAGCCCAACACAACCCAAGGGGTCCAGCAGATGAAATTCAGCAATATCATATATAACATATGTAAACAGAAAACATAACCAAGCAAAACAAACTAAACTTTTGAATTGCACTATGCAAGGTGTTGTCCCATACCAGCACTAAGGTCTTAAATTCCTCTAGCAATTTATATCAGACATTCATAAATTAAACTAAACAGTTTAACACATTAATAATTTAATTACAACCATTTTCGGCGTTCCCCGGCCAAAATGCCCGGACGAGCAACAGCCCCTTACCCGGACCCGCTCACACAAACAGGTAACAGGGACTACCCAAAGGCATCCCATAGGTCCAACAAGAAATTAAATATGAAATAGAAGATTAAACGGGTCCTGCTCAAAATACCCGAAAACGTACTGAAGGCCGCGTCACCCAAACAACCGCGAAAACACGAAATGAAGTATGCACCACCTACCTGAGACTTGTACGATGCTACTCCTCCGGTAACACCCGCCAAATCGATCTAAAATCCGGTAAATCTACAAAAGATTCAATACCACTCAAACCCCTATAACTCTTTCTAGAAAAAAAATCAAACAAAAAGGCCAAAGAGGAATCGAGGCCTTACGGAGGGGGTTCCAACGCACTAATCAGAGCTCAAAACAGAGTTCGGACGGTGATCTGGGGGAAAAAACAAGGTCCGGTCGACTTGGGGGCGAAGGTTCTGTCCAGAACCTCAAAATGAGGCTACTGCATGTTTTAAGCGAAAAAAGAAAGTACACGATGTGTACTTTTGGACTACATGTCGTGTATTTGTCATTTAACTGTTCATAAGATAGCTGATTCCACTTCCTTACATTCCGAACCTACCGACATGAGTACACGGTGTGTACCTAGGGGTACACGACGTGTACTTGTTCCCTTTTCCTTTCCTCATCGACGTACCCACACGCCCTGTGTTTCCTTTATACATGGCTAGCCTACACGGCGTGTCCAAAGGGAACACGGCGTGCCCCTGGTTCTACCCAACCAATGGCCGACACGCCATTTATGGCCGCCACACGGTTAGGGATACACGACGTGTCTAAAACTACACGCCGTGTAGTACAAAATTTCTACATGGTCATCACACGACATGTACTCGGCGAGCACACAGCCGGTCACTCGCATATACATACACAGCGTGTACTTAAAGTACAGGGCGTGTAGTTTGGAAATTTATAGAAACTTCCCATTTAACCCAGTTTCCTCAGAAACCAGTCAAAAAAAATTAAACAGGGTCGGGATTTTGACCCGTTCCAAAAACTCGAGTTCTTACACCATTTCCTTTTCTTAGAGAATGAAATGGAGCACCCTATAGAAACATAATGGGATAGATGACACCTTTCTACATCAGGTTGTCTATTTGAATCCTCCACACCCTCAACTTCGAGGGATTTATTCGATAAGTGTTTTTTTTAAATTGTAGAATCATTTGGTTGAAATCATATCCCAATGTTGCATCATATAGAGTGGAAATGTCACAAACTCCTCAGGGAATATATCCATAAATTCTAAAAAATATGGGGGTTTCCACAATCCCAATTCCTAGTGAATTTACTATATATTCTTTTGTTAGGAAAAAAATGGGATCCAAACACCTAATTCCAATCTAGCAACCCCATTCACGAACAAAAAATACACACTAGCCATACAAATATGAGGATGTTACATTTCTCTAGAAGAAAATTATAACCACATTTATAGAATACAGAAAAAAATACTAATGATGACGTCATGTGACTATATCTTTTTAATGAAAACATACCCACATGGCTATTTTTTCCACCATTGGTATACACCCTTAGCACACATCAAGAAAGAAATTTTTTCCCTCTTACTTTCATTATCAACATCAAGGTAATGGGAATTATATCTATATCCTGCCATAATTCATGGAATGAGGGGGGTGAAATGAAGGAGAGTGAGGATCCAAAATCAAACAAGGAATAAAAGGGGTATGTGATAAGCTAGTCATACCACTAAAAATCTCTATCCCCTCGGGTGTCGACATATGCATAGCATGCAACTATCCACACTAGTATCCTCTATCTAGTTGAGGATAGAAAACTCCACAACCATGCCCATCTTAGGTTTCCTGAAGGTGGGTAACATCCTAAGGTTATCCCCTGACTACTTTATCCCCTCCCAGAAGAGAATAGGCCTGCTACCCTTGATAATGAGACTAAACCTGACCCCACCACCATTTAGACAACTAAGGACCACTAGGAAGTGATGCTAGGAATAGACATATCCTCTAAACACATAACACACTAGTCAAAATCATAGTGGAAAATCATGGATTTTATTATCCCTATAATGATGGAAAAGAATCTATTGGGGTAGACTACTCAATGGTTAACACCTAATAGTCACTAGTACTGATACATACTACTAATAACTCTATTCGTTAAGGAACCATGTTCGGTCACCTATAATTTTATCCCACCTCACGAGTGTATGTGTTTGATCACCTTTATCACCTTCTGAACCTTAAAATATATTATCAGTATAAATGGTGTGACTGTATACTAGATATATTGGAAGAGTTCCTCATCATGATTTCATGTACGATACTCCTCATCAGAAAAAAGATCGTGGGAAAATTTAAAATGATCGATAAACTTGATCTCAAGATCTCACACATACATACTCACATAATAAAGGTAAATAAGCTCATACCTATTTATTAATTTTTGGTTTATTATAGAAACTCTTCTCTAAACACCTTCTAAAAATCATCAAAAGACTTATACCAATCACCATGGTACATCATCCACCACTAACATGAATCTCCCCACGTTTGACATACTAGTAGTGGAACCAAATATTTTACCTAAGAATGAATAAAACTGAAAGAAATATCAAGATACTCCAACTAGTTCTCCTTTACTAAATTGGAGAAACTCCCTCATACTTCACCAAGCCCTATCACTAAATATCATATAGAACATTCTTCCATGTCTTACCCCACTCGATCAGATCAACCCAATAATGATCAACTAAATAATCCTATTGAATATTTATTTCCTAATATGCATGTGCATGATGATTAGTTTCAATTTCTAAAAAATGAGGATAAATTCTAATCCCAGTATCCTATAATTATTTATTAAGGTTCATTAAATTAATTCATTTATATTTCCCAAAGTTTTCCCAATTCAAAAATGATTATAATTTATCACGATACTTGAACCTATTAATGGTATCTACCCTAAAAATGGTATCATCCCATTTAGTTGATTGGTATACTTAGGTTCCTTTCATCAGATCATGGGGGCCTAAAATCACATGTCCTTATCAATCACCCATGCCTAGGTCATCCACCAAGATTAACTGGAACAATTTCACTACCAACCCTGTAATCATCATATTTCCAAACATCGAACTTCATCCTATCTCTCAACCTAGACTTTTTACAACTATATCATTGCCCATCTCTCCAAAGTTACCCCTCCTAGGTCGATAATGAATGAATAGAGATAATGACCCTCGAACCCTTCCTTCATTAGGCCCTGGGTTAAGGACTAGAACCGAGGTATAAAAATGTCACGTATTAAAGGAATTCACGTCAATTAATAAATAAAGATTTAAGGATAGGATATACTAACAACAAAGGAACTCCATTATATGAGATAAAAGTAAAATCAAACCATCCCATAATGTATGCATAATGTAAAAAAATACAAATAAAGTATCCCATCGAATACCAAAATAAATCCTAAGGAAATGACTTATAAATTACTCGAATTTCTAGGATAGTAATGTCCTACTCATTCCTTAATGTCATTTTATAAACCTGAAAAAAAAATTTATGTACTTATGTTGAGTATAACATGTATACTTCGTAGGATCGTACCCAATTTTTCTCATGCTCATGTGAAAAGATCATACTAATTCACCAATAGACAAATAACAAGACCAACATGCACCTAAAATTGTAAACTAACCAATATTATCCTCACCATGGAACACTCACCAAATAACACATACACTTTTAATAATATAATAAGAGGAAAATCGATTCAGGGTACCCTAAACCACTTTCCAACATATTTTCCACTCTCACACCACAATTTCTTATATCCTCACACACCCATCCCTTCTGTAATAACAACTCCAAAAGGCACCTGGGGAACTGTATCATATCTTACCTGAATACACCTATCAAACCACATAGTACCATGAAGCCTATTAAACATATCATCCCATCCAAATCCTTTCATTACCATTTCCTTAAAACCAAAATAGTATGAAATCATGAAGATGAAGAACATAAACCCGGTTCCCTTGTCTTGCCATGAATAACCCCCACTATGAACTACCTCATCCTATCATTATTCATCACCTAGTGCACTATATTTTTTAATCCATCATATTTTATGAGTAAAAATATCACTTAGAAGAGAGAGTGTGGAAGATAGGGTAGCCATCAATCCATCATCACCATCATGGATGTTTAGAAAAAACACCTAGAACCCAAAACCTTTCGGTGTCGGTGTAAATACATGACTCGAGTGGGGTACGTATGGATGTAACATAAAAATAAATGATAGATGGGAAGTATAAAATCTCATCATAAGTGTTGAAAATAATGAAACCAATGTATCTCAATAAATCATTGCTAGGTCTCACAACCTCCACCACCATTGTTTCCACCACTAAATACAACACACCATACTAGAAATCCACACAGAAGCCACATTCTATCTTCCATTCCAAAACAAACCATTTTTATATTTTCTAATTACCAACCATATTCATTTATCAAACCCATTGATTTCATATTTAAATCCTTCCAATTCATTATCAATTTCATACATTAATTAATTTACCACCAATTTTATTTCCACTTTTGTTCATTCCCATGTCATCATTTCAATTTCATTCCATAGATACTAGGAAACGAAACACCACAACACAAAATATCGCATCCATATCACACAAATAAACAATACTTAAAAACCACCTCACATCACAACCACCACACATCTCACTTATTTTTAACAAGGTATTTCATAACAATTACTTCATTATTTTTAAGTTCATTCCCAAAAAAAAATTAGATTATGTGGGTAACCAATTTATTAACCCGAAATATGTTCTTTGAATTTTTCATAAGTGGTGATTTTAATTAAACAATCACATGGAGGTTCAAAGATTCCAACAACTATAAAAACACAAAAATCCTAACATCACTCAAATTATTAATATATTAATCATGAATAATATTATAGGAAAAAACACAAGAACAAGTAACAATCATATCATTCCTCAGCACTCTTCAATTTAATTTAATCTAGTTAATTATATTTATTAGGAAAATACCTACCATATACAAAAAAAGGAAGATAAAATATTGATATGTTTATCTAAAGGAGATAATGAAGGATCCCCTGCCTCTATTGAAGCATCAAATTTAACCACTTCTCAAAATGGAAGAAATAAGAGATCAATCCCCACAAATCATGGAGGAAAACTTTCCAAAACCTATCCATAGAAATACACCGTCAAACCATGATAAACTATGCCAAAAATAGATCCTCCTGCTACTATTACCCTCCTAGAAAATATATAAGAATAATGATAAATAAAGAATATGGGAGATTATTCCTCAATCCATAAGACTTAAACTAATTATCAAGGGTGTTATGATTTCAAAATGAATTGATAAACAGGGATATTTAGGTCTAGAAGTCTCTTGGATCTTGAAGGGAGAAAAAAGGAATCAAACTAGGTAAGATACAACTCCCCTTTTATAAGTGAATCCCACTAGAATTCACCATGGTGTGGTAGAAATCCAAAATGCCTATGGTGGATTAGGTTAAAGGGATATCTAAATATCCTATATTTTTTCCATTTTTCCATTTGTTTTAAAAGGCAAAATTGACAAAGAAAAAGCCTAGATCATGGAATGGTCTAAGATATTGTGGTTCCTCCAACGTCTGTAATGGCCAACCACCATGTATTGGCACTAAATGACTCGTGTTTTCCCTCTCCACGCCCATGGATATAGTGTGGTGAGATCCATATCCCCATTTTGTATAGTACTTCCCCATATATTTCACAATCAGAAACATACCCCTCACTGTGCATTTCCATGTTTCCTGATTTACACAGGATGATCTCCCATACAATTAGTTCATCACCATGCCCACTTCTAGGGTGTGGTGACTCAAAAAATAACCTAATACCCTATTATAGCCTCCATAAATCCCCCTAAAATGATCCTCAGAACCACCAAGAATTAGAAAAATATACGGGAATGGTTTGGAAGGTTTGGAGAATTACACTTACAAACCCAAAAAGTTTCAAGTCTCAGAAGGGGTTTTGTGGTTATTACCAAGAAACAAAAATTCACATTCTTATCATCAACATAGATTCCACATTCCAAAACCATGTTCCCCATGAAACTAAATTCAAAATCCCAAATATGGAATTTAGATAATTTATCAAAAAGATGGTGATCCATAATGATTCTCAAAATAGTTTTCAGGTGAACCTCATTCTCTTCCTTCGATCTCAAATCACCAAAATATCATTCATAAATAATAATAAAAATTAATTAAGAAACTGGTAGAATATATGGTTCATAAAATCCATGAAAATTGTTGGAACATTATTCATTACAAAAAGTATCCTAAGATACTAAAATTTTCCATACCCTCTACTAAAATAGTTCTTTAGTATATCTGACTCTTTAACTATGTGCTGGTGATATCCAAACCAAAGTTCAATTTTCAAAAACTACGTTACTCCTTTAAAATGGTCAAATAAGTCATTGATATTGGTTTGACGGCCGTTATTATTAATCATTACCTAGTTATTCTTCTAATAATCGACAAAAAGGTAGAGAGTTCAATCACCCATATTGAAGGAATTATAGGGGATTCTAAAGATGATATACTAGGATGAATGAAACCATTCACATCCAAATCATCCAATTTAATATTCATATCTTTAAATTTATTTTAATTCATAGGATAAGAAGGAATAGATATCAGTTTATTTTGCAGCCCCAAATAGTTCAATAAATTAACCTATAACTTAGAGGGAGGACCATAAAATTCATCAAGAAACACCATGGGAAATTCCCTAACAAACAAGGTACATTCATAATATGAGGGGTCATCTCCATGTTCATCTGATAAAGATGATATAAAATTTTCATTTTCCAGAATAGATGATCCCACTCAACCAAACCTCATGTATCTCCATAAAAATTGGAGATCTCCCATCAAAGGTAATAAAATAAACACATTGTTGATAATAATCAATATTCACTTTATGGAAGAGAACCACATCTATCTTAATAAGAGCATAAAATATTTATAGGTTGAGAACCTGGAAATCCAAAACTATCTCAACTTTGTACATTGAGAAATAACATGAGGGGCATTGAAAAATATGTTCCTTCTTCTTCCCTAGAGGGTTCTCCATCTCCATTAAATAATTCTTGGGTTCCATTATAATTTTTAATATATTCACAAAGTTGGTCAATAAAAATTAGTGGGGGGATAAATTATCAAATAAAGCATTTGATAAAGATAAAGCACTAAATATAGTACCTATCATTATAATTGGACCTGAATTGCCTTCCACCAAAGACTCTTTCATTGCATGTAAGTGATTTATTCTTGAGATCAATTGTTGGAACCTTGTTATCTTCAAAGCATCTAAATACACTACAGATCCTTTATTATTTAAACAAATTGATCCATAATGAGGAGTATAAATATATTAAAAAATATCTAAAAATAACCATGATATCTACATGAGTTAAAAACCTTCAAAGGTGTGGGAAAAAAGATTTGTGTAATTAGTGTTTCCACACTAATAGAAACTAAAAGGAACACTGATAACCACTAATGAAGGTGATGAGTAAGCCTACTACTAAGAGCCACTTCTACCTCCCATATGGTATTTTTCCATTTATTTTTATTTCTATGGGATATAATAAAACTACCACTATGCAGAATAATAATTCTAACCAGCCTTGAATATCCTATATGGTCAATATTTTCCATCAACACTCTATCTTATACCTAAGTATAGAAGGTAAGCTTCAGTATAAAAACTTGATGATGGATATCAACTAACATGACTATATGGATCCTTTGATAATTAAACTTATCATTTGATACCACCTCATAATAAAAACAAACCAACTTGTCAAAATGGTTGGTACAATTAGACATAGTATGATCACTATTCTTAAAGGTGAGGAACTCCATGGATTTTACCATCATCATTGATTTAGAATATAACTATTATAAGAATATGGTCTTGAAGTAATTCTACTCCAAGAATTCATGATTCTTTTCTTGAACCATTGTATCCCACCTTCTCCTTCTTGGTCCTTCAAACTTAAAGGTGAAAAACATTACCACAATGAAATCTAGATTTATCATAAAGTTATAAATTCACATGATCCTTCCAAACCAGTATTATTATTCCTAGAGATTATTTGTACCTTGTAAATAATGTAGTTTTTAGTTGACAAAATAATAGGAATGATCTTTATCTTCTCTAGTTATGAGTTGTACATATCTAGCTTGATCTGGGAAAATAATAGTGTTCTGGTCTATTACACTAGTTTCACGCACCACACTTCAAATAGTTTTTGATCGAATAGATGGATTCCTTATAAAAAACATCTTAAATACCCTCCTAAGGAACTATATAGTGACTTTCTAGATGAATGGTACTATATCAAGGAATGAAAAGAGACTATCATAAAAAATACAATCTCCACTTGAGTCAAGAGAACACAATCATGGAACCAAGATAAAATCAAAACCTAATATGGGATAAACACTTCCCAACATCACAAGGAAACATAATTCTCATCATGTTGAGAGATGGATAGGAACTCACTTGTAAACTACTACTTAAGTGTCAAAAATCATATCTCCATTCTACCAAAACATCATGAGTCCCAAAGATCAAGATAAAAATCAATACATCCTTTTATACCAATTTTCATGACCCGACTTGGATTATCCCTGAACTGGACACTCGGTTGGTCTAAAAAATGTCCTGAAAGTAATTCTGAATCCCTAGGGGATGGTTTCTAGAACCTGGGAATTAATAACTACCTTTTTAAAATGTTTCAAACACAAATATAATCCAAGGTAAATGAAAATGGAATATGTATAAAATAATTTCAACATGTCAATCTAGATTTAGACAGCATAAAACTAAAATGATTACAAGGTAAAATATATGAAAGCAAAAAAAAAGTATACCCAATTACTCAAAATAATATAAAAAACATCTTTATATAAACCACATCACCACTAGACTCCCACACCCTACTAACATGGATGTGTACCACCTCCATGAAGCACCTTGAATTTACCTATTTCGGTTAAAATAAGATCTACACACACCCCAAGGTATGTATATAGTGTGATAAAACAATCCCAATATGATCCCACTTAGTGTTTAATAAGTAAAATTGATATGAAAAAACAATTATTCTCATTTATCAAAAATAGAGGCATGAAATATATTTTCACAAATTATATCAAAAAAAGGATATTCACCATTTTAAAATTGTTTCATAAACCTTTCCAAAGAAACCAATTTTTAAAGAACATTTAAAGAATCCATTTTCATTTTAAAGAATTAAAGATCTAAAAACAATTGAATCATTTGAAATATTAAAATCATTAAAAAACATTTCATAAGGAGAAGAAACATGGAAAATGAGTCCTAAGATACTAAAGGTTTACCCTAGCTAGGATCCTCGTACATTAATGAACAGTCAGGACTAGTGTGCACTATAAGTCCCTAGGACAAAAAAATAAAAAGGATAGAAGAAAAACCCAATAATTAAACCTCGTGATTGTTTTCTGAAATAAATATTTTATTTATAGTTGTAATCATATATCCTTTATAAGAAAAACATAACATTTCTATCATGATTTTCTAAATTGCCCCCCCCCCTTCTATGTAACATTGGTTTCTATGTGCTCCACCTATACCAATGCTAATAAAAAAATAATCACTATTCACCTACACATTGATTCCATTCAGTTTATTATACAATGATTTAAAAAAAATTATTTCCATCAAGATACAACATGCTTGGAAATCACTTTTCATCAAAATACAACTTGATTTTAAATTTCATTCTATCAAATACAATGTGTTTTGAAATCAATTATCACTAATTTAACGATAGAAAATTACATTTCATAAAAATAGAAAAAGCCACAATATTTTTAATATTTAAAAAACATTCCATATAAAATTTTTGAAAGCCAATTTTAAAATGATAAATAATTCAGGGTAAATAAAAAAAGCGGTATTTACAAAACCACCCACCTCAAAAAACAACGTCCAAAAATTAAAAGGACTCTATAAAAATGAGAATGAAAAAATAGGAAGAAAAGATGAACCATAAAAGAAAAAAACAATTAATATTATCTAATTCAGTAATTTATAGAAAAACATAAATGATATGAATAACTTACCACAATGATTCCCAAAGAATGAAAAATGATCAATGTAGATCTAGAAAAAAAATTATTATTCTATGAAGGATCTATAAGAAATATAATTAGAACATGTCACAAAAATTATATCTGTCATTATAAGCACTAATATAGGGTTTAATTAATGGATAACATATCATATCTAGTAGGATAACAAGAAATGATAAATAATGGACACATACCTTCAATTTCACATATCTGGCACACTTAGATCTAATTGATTCACACCGAAGAAGGTAATAATTCTTCAAAATATCCAAAATGAGTCTCCTAGATCGAAATATTAATTCAATAAATAATTAATGTGGACAAATATAGGTTTATTAGGTTTTAAAAATAAATTTTTTATTAATTAATTAATATCACATGGTTTGGCTACAAGGTTTGGGAAAAAATTAACCAACTATGCACCCCTTTTGTTCTACTAGGGGATTTGTGTGGTTTGTTTGTATGGTTTTAAAAACCTTGCACCAACCCTATGAAACAACCTTTAAAAAAACTCTTAGTTTTATGAGAAGGTTTTATGGTTTTTCTTAACCATGTGCTAACTATCCACTCTTATTTGGGAATCCAAACCAGGTGCGTTGTTTTCGGGAAGACCCGCACAGTTATACATAATCATATTCCAATAGTAAATAGGACTTGAAAAACACTAAAATTCATTAAAAATCTCTAAATATAAAAAAAATAGGAAACCAAAATAGAAAATTTTCAAGTAAAATAAATATAAGTACCTGAAATAAATACCGAAATGTGATACCAAATAATTATTTTCCATCAAATCCAATATATAATCCAAAGTAACATGATGAACAATAATAAAATACAATAGAAAAATATTTAAGAACTTCAAAGTTGAAAATGTATAATTCTAAAGAGAATATATTTAAAATTTAATTTATAATTATTTTCAAATAATAATTAACTCATTCTGATAATTATTATTTTTTATTAAGTCAGTCACTACTCTTATTGTACCATTTTTATGATTTAATACAACTCTATCCACACGTAAATATATAAATATCTAAAAATCACTCTTAATATTTTGGGAGCTACCATGGAGTAACCAAGTATGCATCATTCATTATTGATCAAAACAAGAAATATCTCTTGTTCTATATTTTTCTCAAGAGAGAGGAAGGATGATTTTCTCTCTAGGGAATGAGGGAATATTAGAGTGTTAATGTTGTTCACAACTCTAATTTTTTAAATTATATATAGAAACTACATAATTATGGATATATAATTATTTATAAAAAAAGTTTCCCTTTATCAATTTTTTATACTAAATAAACCACACATAAAATAATAATATTATTATTATGTTCTCTTAACATGTTTTAAACTAATGGATTAATAATTCATTTATGATTACCCCATACTCAATCAATCAGTCCACCTCTGAATATATCAAACTTTTAATATTAAAAATTTAAATAAATAAATATTATTCATTCCTAAAATAAATAAATACTATATTCACTAAACTCATGAATAAATATTAATTTAAATATTGACATATCTAAATAAATATATGTGTTAATATATTCACTAAGTTGGTGAATAAATAAATACTTATTTTTTTACCTTGTGAATACCAAACAAGAGATAAATAAATATTATATTTACTAAAATCAGGAATAAATATTTATTTTATTATTTAACAGATATATTCTAATCAAGAACATCTATTGATTGAATTTATGTTATTAACCATACTCAAATAATTATTATTCCATAATCCAAGAATAGTATATATTTTTAATATTAAATTCAATAGAATCTAATGATATTATGGATACACTTAGTGTGTGTCCCTCTATGACTCTTTCTTTGGGGAATTATAAAAACTTAACTAAATTCCAAGATAACATCTAGAAACACGATGACGTAACCTTAGATATATAATTTAATATCTAGAAATTCATCATGTGAATTATTACATGTAATATAGTCCATTTATTATGATATCTCATTAAGAAATATGCCTACTTGTGTCATAACCCTATATGATTGATTTAACTTTCTTTATATCTTCAAAATAAACACGTTGATCAACTACCATAGTCATGGATTTAATCTGAAAGCTTCATTTCAATCAAAGTTATTGAAAATTTTATTTAATTAAATTAGAAGAGATAAATCATTTCTTGACTTATTAAATTAATTTAATATCAATTATGACACACCCAATGTATTCTACATCAATGTAAGAATATATCATAATGGTTTTCATCCATACATAAAATTATTTGATTCATTATATATATTAATAATAATATCAATTATAAGGACCAATAACCATATCCATAGAAAGAAAAATACAATTACACATGTAACGTATGGAATTCCTGTTGGTGGGTATGTCCCTATAAGCGTTATTCTTGAAGATTACTTAATGTGAATATCATGAGAATAAATATCAAGGACTTATGATCCTATAGCACTTGATAGTAAAAAATAAATTATATCATGTTACAAAAAAATTATTTAAATCATAGGATGTGTGTTTAAGAATGTTATCATAGTATTTATTGGTTGTTATTATATCGAGTAATTATTACAATCTTTTGATTTAAAAAATATTCTAAGGAAATTTTCACAATAATTTTATCCATAAGAACAATCAACATATGTAAGATAATTTTTTATATTGTGGTAACCAAAAGTATAAAGTCAATTAGTTATAGGGTTCAAACTCCGACATACTCTCTCTTTCATTAGATCCAACAACCGATAACTTTTAATCCTCTAGCTATTACATTATATTCATGATTCCATTGAGATAATTCATTAATCATTGGTTACACCACCTTTTCTTATATATAAACTCCAATTACATTGGCCTCACCCCTTTGATAAAAATTACTCAAAAGGTGATAATTATAAATTATATTCATCATCTATTTATGTTACCATGGATATAACCACTACTATAATATTATCATAATATAGAGTTATAGAATATTTACTTCAAGGTAAAACATCAAGATCCTATAATAATTTTTGTATCCAAATTACTTCTTTAGATGCATCAGAATCAACTATATACTTGGAAATTTTTATAGAATCATGGATAACTTGTTTCTTACAACTATTATAACTCAAAAATTCTTTATTAAGGAAATATATATATATATATATATAATGATTTAATGTTATTTTAGTCTTTTGGGAAACTAGAATTTATGCATTCCCTAACAACTTCTTACTAATATCCTCCATATATTAGAAACATATACTTGGTATTCCCTAGGTAATTTGGGATATCCTTTAAAACTAACCATTATGGCTCTTCTGGTTCTTGATATCTACCCACCATTATCAAGGTGTAGGTAACATTAAGTCTAGTACATAGCATGAGATAAATTATAGATACTATCACATATTCATAAGGTATTATACTAATTCACTCTCTCTCATCATATGTCTGGGGAAATATTTTATGGAAGATGTTTACCCCATGTCACACTAGAACCAATATTATCTTAGACTAATCTATATTGAATATCTTCAACACCTTCTGAATTTATATATTTTTACCTTGTCCAAGAATCCTCTTAGATATATCATCATATATCTTGATCTATATAATATTTTCTAATTAGCCTAATTCATTCATGTAGGATCATATTATTAACCACAACTTAACTGACTATAAGACTAGTATCTCACTTCCCATCAGTAATATATCATGTACATATATTACTACGAAAACTATTTCAATCCCACTAAACCTATTTTTGACTTGGGCTCGTATTTATTATTTCTAAAGAAAAATTCTTATGCGTTCATAAAAATTAATGTTCTATAATATTGATGCTTACATGAACCCACAAATGGATCTCTATAACTTTCAGATCATATTGGTATCCTTAGAATTCATAAACCCTTTTATTTTTTTCATTTATAAATATTATACAATGTTACATTAAGTAAATCTATCTTGGAATCCATTTTTAAAATCTCATAGTCATAGTAATTTTCTATGACAAGTATAATTCTAATGGATTTAAGTATAAAGACTACAAAAAAGGTATTATCATATTATATTCCTTGGTGTTTATTAAACTTTTTATCCATTAGTCATGACTGATAGATAATTAATTTACTATCTATATATAGAATATTTTGTAATAACCACTTTAACTCAACATGCTCTAAACCAACTAAAGAATATTTCAAAACCTATATTTGGTTCTGGTACATGGAATCTATTTCAAAAATCATGGTCAATTTACACTTTATAAAAATCAAACGTATTGACTGATTTTATATATGATAGAGGTTCACTATCTTCAACTAATAATGTATCACCTTCCACAATTACTAAAAACCAATATCAATCTATCTCTTAAAACTATATGGTGTTATGTGAAGTAATTGTGTCTCCAGAACAGCTTCTTCTACTGGGTATTGTAAATATTGTTCATGTTCCATCTCCTATTCAACCTTAAACTCAACTTAATATATATTTACCTTCCTCCCACTATCACTTTTAGAGATGTTCTCCCTTTTAGTGAATATTTTATTTATGTAAATTGTGACCATTTTATCTAAGAGATTATATGGATAATATTCTATATTTTCTTTATGATATCTGATAAATATGCACTTCAGGACTTGTGATGTCATTCTGGGGATACGATTAGCCGTAAAAAATGTATAGCATCCCCATATATGAATATATGAAAAAATGGACTTCTTCTTATGCCATAGCTCATAAGGCATTCCATTTTCTACTTAATTTGGTACACATTTTATTGTGTATGTTGTAGTCTATAATGTGTACCCCTAAAAACATAATGGTAGAGTTACATGACTCATCATCAAAATCACCATGTGCAAAATGGTATGGTTCCTCCTTTCACTAAAAATATTACACTATGCTGTATAATATTGGGTTAGTTGGGAAAACATACTTGACTATTTAAGATAATCAATGAATTCTTGGTTAAGATACACTCAACATCAACTTGAGTGGAGTTTTTTATCTTCTTTCAAATCTAATTCTCTAAAAAATTCTTATAATACCTAAATTTATAAAAAAAATCAAACTTATTCCTCATTAAGTAAATATATCCATAAATTCTAAATTAATCGATAAAATTTATAAAGTAATACTATCCACCTATAGATTTTAATGAAAACATTCTATATAAGCCTATATGAACGAATTAAAAAATCAGTTTCATTTTCATCATTTCAATTAAATGGAGTTTTAGTCATTTTGCTATAGAAACAAGAAGGACATATATCCAATGAAATTAGTTTAAAAGAATATAAATTATTTTCTTGATATAATATTGTCAAATGCAACTTTTTTTCATGAGAAATATGTTGATTCTATAACTAAGCGTGATATGATTCAAGTTATCCTTATTCATTATATATTTCCAAGAAATTATTTTAATATTATAGTATATAATGACCATTATTTAGATGTTATAACCCATAAAATAATATATCTTTATAAAATAATCATCTCTTATTTACAAACATTAAAATAAATACATCCATGTCTAAACTAGACTTAGATATTATATTCTCTGTTACATTGGGAACATAATAACAATTATTTAAAATTATAATTAATATAAATAGTAATGTGAGATATTAGTCTCTTATTTCAAGTGCATCTAGTATTTCTCCATTAGAATCTCAAAGATCCTTTGTATTGTCTCGTATTTTTTGTGTACTATTTTTAAATATTATATGGAATTATTTATAGACCAAGCGCAGAGACGGAACGTCATTCCGAGTCCGAGTGAGTTCAGAATGGTGGTTTGAACTTTTCTTAATTTAAGCGAGTTGGTGTGTCTGTGTGGTTGTGGATGTTTCCAAACAGATGCCCAGATTAAAAATATGAGGGAACTATTGCATCCAAGATGACGACGTTACCTATGAACATGCCTAACCTCGACTGGCACTGGTTGAGGGAAAAAGTTACTTTTTGGATGTTTTAAGTAAAATAAAATAAAATAAAATAAACTGAAAAGTTTAATATAATTTATTTGGAAACCTTCACTGTAGTGCAATGGAGAGGTAGCTATTTCAATAATTAATGACATGATATAATAACTCTAAAACAACAATGTTGACTCATCAATATTGCAGCATAATGGAACTCTAAAGGGCATCCCCTCCTTTCAATGGTTTAAACGAATTTTGGTCATTGGCGGAAAATTGAGAGAAACTCGGGAGAAATATTGAAGATTTAGATAGAACTCTCCTCAATGAACATTGATGAATCAAATGTGTGAATCGTTATGCTAAGAAAGTTGAAGGATCTCGACGACTATGTCAATGAAATCCCTTCGCCAGTGATTGATCCCTTCTCGAGGTATGTGTTATGTTTTAATGTTGTTTTCTTCCCCATTATTTGGATTTAACGATGAACGTGGATCAACCCACGAATTGGTTAACCCGATCATTATCATTCTTATGGGAGGGATTTATTAGGTTTGTTCCAAATAATTTTTTGTCACATTTTATGTTCTTAATTTTCCCTATTTAAGATTCTAACAGGAGTGGATTAACACCGTGAAGAACGATGGTGGAGGTTCGTTTCTCCTTTATTGACTTGTTTCTTCTTCCCTCTTTCTCGCATTCATTGTGGGGATATGAACCAGGAATCGTTTCTCACCCGTTTCATGGTGCAATGATCCCAAAATGGAGATCCGGCATTTTGATGACCTAGCGGAGGTGCGACAATGATAGCGGTAGATGAATTGACATGGTTCAGGAGTTCCCGTTCTTTGAGCATTCTTCACGCAGGTGAATCAGAACGTGGTTTCAAGGGTGATAAAATGTTCGAACCCCAGGGAAACATATTTTCAGTTTTGGGGAAACCTCAACCATGGAGTTTCATGATGAACAGGTGATCAGATCAAGGATTGGAAAAACACCGGAGGCGTGCGGGGGAAGAACGACGTTTCTAGAAATTTTACGAGCACACAGCATGTATATCGAAGAACACAGTGTGTGAGAATGGATCAGTGGAGGCTAGGGTTTCACAGTGAATAAAAAAATGACACATAATTTTATCCAAAGAACACAGCATGTGGGTCCTTACGCTGGACTCTGCGTGTATCTCGAGTGATACACAGACACGTAGTGGAGTACACGTTCGTGTACTCCACCACACGACCATACCAGGCCAGCTGTATGAGTTACCTCATGTACTGGTTACACAGGATGACACACATGGGTTGAAGTTGTGTACAAGCACATGGACACATACACGGAGGGAACCACGTTTACTCAAACACAACATGTGATCCATTATACATGTCATGTACTTACATTTTCGTATGTAATGTTCCCTCTTACTTGGGTCGTTACATATAGGCACTACCCGGATTCATGAGGCATGACACGTTACCCCTTCTACATGTCGTGTATATACTAGAACATGGCTTGATCCTCTTTTCCACCATTCTATGGAGAAGTTTTTTTGGGTTAGTTCCCCTTTTTTCTTGTTCCCATGAAGGCCAGGTGTCATTTCCTTCAATAGGAATACGATCCCTTCAGCAGGACATTCTAAGATAGAGTCAGGTGTCCCTCCAAGAGTCTTGGAGTGAGATCCTCTATCCATTCTTGAACCTTGGTAGAGTTAGGTATCGACATGACCAAACCTACATGAT
This sequence comes from Viscum album, assembly GCA_963277665.1. Taxonomy (NCBI): domain Eukaryota; kingdom Viridiplantae; phylum Streptophyta; class Magnoliopsida; order Santalales; family Viscaceae; genus Viscum; species Viscum album. The sequence goes on along the minus strand of OY728131.1, from coordinate 1,526,930,954 downwards.
GTTGATCCTCTACTTAACAGGTGCATTCGGATGAGTCGCGGTATCCACCAAGGCCCTGTCAGTGATCTTCATTTGTGTATCATGTTCTTTCCCCAATCAGGTGTGGGTTATCCCGAAATGAGGATATCTATCTATTCTGGCTTTTCTCAATGAACAGTACATCTTAGACAGACGTAATCAGATCCATCAAACTCAGGTAGTGAGTTCTCCAAGATGAGTGCTTCATGGAACCTTCGAACTGAATCCCTAGCATTGGTATGTGGTTGTGTGACTTATCTCTAGACTATAGGTCTAGATTTTGAGTATATGTGGATTGTGTTTCTATTGTTATATGTTCAGTAGAAATATACTATGAATATCTAATTGTACCTTTATTTTTTTGTATTGCTTTGTGGTTTTTGGGTTCCTCTACTGTGTATTGTTATAATCACCCTCGCATGGGCTTTGCCCTCACATGTCATATCTTGGGTACACGAGTGGCCATTTATCAAAGTCCTTGGTGGACCAAGACTGGACCAGGTTTTCTGAGTTCCCTACAGGCCTACGGCTACGAACAGTAGTCCAGGCACCTCTTCATTCTTACATGTTGGAACTTTTTGGTTTGTAGACTCTTTTTTGGGCTTGAATTATGGAACGGTTAAACTTTACAAACTTTAATTCCATTGTGCATTGTTGGTTGGGTTTAGTTTTATGCATAAATTTTATTCCATAGTGGTTTTTACATTTCAACATTTTTGGGCTTTGAGATGTGTGCATGTGTAAAGGTACTTAAGAAATTCCTCAAATGTTAGTAATATTCCTACTCTATGCTAGTCACCAGCCCCTTTCCTATTAGAGGAGGGATTGGGGAGTCACGATGCAGGCCCCACTGGGAAGGTTCTTGATAGAGTGGTATCAGAGCAGGTTCTACTATTAGACTAAGATTCTGTGATATTGGTTTGGGGAAACAGTGTTAAGTGTTTCGAGATTCACATTCGGACAAGAGACTCCAATGTTGGTGCGGGCGGCTAACGTATTCATACATCAGGACTTTGATGACATTATTTTTGACTCGGTACATGAAAACACTAGTTTCAAGGTAGTAAACTAATTATACATTCATTATATAGGAATGGGATGTCTTTGACATGTCCTTTTTGTCAGCTATCCATATATAGTCATTGACCATGGTACGTCTTTTTTCCTTACAGGATGCCTCCACGATTCATACCCACTAGGATTCAGCAGTGCAATCATGAGGATGACCCCCTCAGGGACAAGACTTTGATACAGGGACCGGTTCCCCAGGAATTACCTACAAGCGGTGCACCTACTATACCCCCACTAGTGGAGCAGCTTGTGGTACCTGCAGTACAGACAGACGAGGGTTGTAGGATGAGTGCGCTCCATGAGTTCCAAAGACATAAACCCCTCAGGTTTCGAGGTGAGCTTGACCCTCAGGTGGTTGAGTACTGGCTTGAGGCAGTGACTGGAGTTTTCTGACTAGTGAGGACAACAACAGACCAGATGGTGATCCTAGGAGTGAGCCTTCTTCTAGGTTCAATAGGAAAATGGTGGAGTCTGACCACACAGACTCACGATGAGGAGACTCTTTCATGTATGGAGTTTGAGCATCTCTTTAAGGAGTAGTTATCCATGATTATGCTGATAGTAGTGCATATCTATAAGCTTCTTCAGCTCTAGCGAGGTTTTTTGATGGTGGTTGACTGTTAATAGAGGTTCACCAACCTAACTAGGTACTCAATGAAACTGTTTAGCGATTAATACTTCAGAGCTCAAACCTTCGAGCAAGGTCTACGATGGTACATATGAGCTATTGTCATGCCTCTATGAATTTTGAATTATGCGAGAGTGATTGGGCAGGCCTTGGTGATGGAGAGTTTCTTCGCAGAGTAGAGACAACCAGTGGCAGTTAGCAATAGGCATATAGGTGCGGAGACCTTGGTAGTAGGGAACTGACATCAGGAACAGTGTTCGGGACCTGGGAGACATCACAAGAGGACCCATGATATAGTATTAAGAGTCCATGGCTCTCAGGTTGGATCCTGTCAGCCTAGAGAGAGGTGATGTTACTCGTACGACGGTAGGGGGAATCTCTCTAGAGACTATCTGACCTTTCGAACTGCAATAGAGAGGAAGTGGATGGACCATCGAGGTAGAGGTAGAGAGTGGAGTAGATTGACCTGCATGCGGCGGTCATGGTAGAGGATCATGGAGAGATGCATGTGGTGGTAGATTCTTCGATCTATATCCACCACCACCCCTAGTAGGTCCTCACCAGGCTCAGGGAGTTGGGGGAAGGGGTGTGGACAGCTTCATGTAGTTTAGGAGTATGACTCAGAGACTCTTGGAATTATTTGAGGTAAGATACAAGTCATCTCTACCTTAGCTTTTGTACTTATAGAAATAGTTTCAATTCATTCCTTCATATCCACATGTCTTTTGTGAAATGTTAAGATTCATGTAGAGATATTGACTTGACCCTTACGCTTGGAGATACCTACGGGGGGGGGACTCAATGGGAACACACAATTATAGATAGTGTGATATTACACTTGGAGGTGAGAGATTTGGTTCAAACATCTTGGTGTAAGCGTCAAGACCTTATGATGTCATTCTTATGATGGATTGGTTATCTTTGGCCCATGCCTAGATTGACTAATTTAGAAGAAGAGTGCAGTGTGTCCACAGTAATGGGATGAGTATTTTCTTTGTTGGTGAAAAGGAGACCTAGAAAGAATAAGATGGTCTCATGCATAGGAGGGTGCAGTCTATCACTCATGAGTTGGCTGGCCTTACCCTTGGATCAGTAGAGGTTTTGGTCTTCCAGTTCCCTACAGTTGTGGCAGAGTACGAGGACGTATTTCCCAAATATTTTCCAGGACTACCTCCCCACCAGGAGATTGACTTCTTCATCAACTTGTAGCTAGGGACGACACTAGTATCCTCACTAGAATATCGAATGGCTCCCGCAGATCTGCGTGAGCTGAGGGTGAAACTATAGGATTTGTAGAGGAAGGGGTTCATGAGAACCAACATTTCACCCTATGTGTCCTCAGTTTTTTTTTTCATGAAGGAAGATGGGATTTTGAGGTTGTGCATGGATTACCAGTGCCTGAACTAGGTGACGGTGAAAAACAAGTATCCACTTACAAGGATCAATGAACTCTTCAATAATCTAAGAGGGGCATAGTGGTTCTCGAAAGTTGACCTTCAATCAGGTTACCACCAATTATTAGTATGGGATGAGGATATACCAAAGACGGATTTCAGATGCTGCTAATATCACTATGAATACATGGTGATACCTTTTGGTAGGATGAACATCCCCCACGGTGTTCATGGGACTTATGAACTGGATCTTCTAGCCGTATTTAGATTGGTTCATAGTAGTCTTCATCGAATACATCCTTGTGTACTCGACATCAGAGGAGGAGCACGCGATACACTTTTGGATGGTTCTAGACATACTCCAAGAGCCACAACATTATGGGAAGCTCTCGAAGTTCCAGTTCTGGATTTAGTAGATCCACTTTCTAGGACATGTCATCTTAGTATATGGAGTAGTTTTGGACCCATCCAAGGTGGAGTCAGTGTTAGAAAGGGAACTACCTCGGTGCATGATGGAGGTGCGGAGCTTCCTTGGGTTGGTAGGATATTTCTAGAGATTCATTCTTGATTTCTCCCAAATATTAGCAATGATGATATTCTTCATCAGGAAGGGGAAACCCTTCATGTGGAAGGAGAAGTGCTCGCAAGCTTCTGAGCTGTTGAGGCAGAGTTTGACGAGCACCCCGATCTTGTCATTTCTAGAGGAGGGTGTTGAGTTCATAGTTTCATGCGATGCATCATTGATGGGGATTGGCTGTGTTCTGATGCAGGGACAGGCTGTGATTACTTTTAGATTGCACCAGCTAAGAATGCATGAGAAGAACTATGCAACCCTTGTTCTTGAATTGGCAGTGGTAGCCTTCACATTGAATATGTGGTGACACTACCTTATGGATGAGTGGTTTATCATCTAATCTGACCAAAAGAACCTCAGATACATCTTTTGTAGAAGAATATGAATCTAAGATAGATGTTTTGGCTAGAGTTCCTCTAGGACTATGATTTTGAGATCATATATACTCTTGGGAATGAGAAAAATGTGGAAGATTCTCTTAGTATGAGATCGAAATCATAGCTATTGAGTGAGGCGATAGATCATTTTGCCATGTCACAGTTATCCTTCACGGGTTGAGAGGATGCAGCTTACCTTCAGTCGATGGTTTTCACCCCTCCACTCTTACGACAAGTTAGGGAGACACATCTTGGGGATGTCGACTATGAGGCTTTACGTGCTCATTTTTCCATAGGACGTACTCTTGATGGATATTTTCAATGTGGGGAGCTCCTTGTTCATTATAGAGGATGCACTATTTTGTCAGTGGCATTGTGGGAGGAGGTCCAGAGGGAGTTTCATACATTCCCCTTGGCAGTTTACCCAGTTATGGAGAATATGTACTAGGATCTCTGACAGCAGTTCTCATGGTCCGGCATGAAGAAGGTAGTAGCAGAGTTTATTTCTTGATGCCTTACATGCCAGCAGTTAAAGGTTGAGCACTAGGTTCTAGCGGGATTAGCTCACCCCTTGGAGGTACATGGGTAGAAGTGGGATGAGATATCAATGGACTCCATGATGGTCATACCAAAAATATCCAAGGGAAACGATTCCATTTGGGTGATCATTGATCAACTCATTATGTCGGCCCACTTCCTAGCTATCAGAGAGGAGAGTTCCATAGAGATCTTGGGATGCCTCTAAGTGCAAGAGATAGTTTGGCTTCATGGAATCCCTTCAAGGATAGTCTCAGACCACAATGTTCGTTTCACATTCCAATTGTGGGAAGGGACTGTAGGAGGTGTTTGGGACTCAACTATGCTTGAGCAAGACGTTCCATCCCCAAACCTATGGTCAGATGAAGAGGACCATTTAGGTTTTGGAGGATATATTGTGGGCATGTATCTTGGACTATGGTCTCATTTGGTAGGACCAATTACCACTGGTGGAGTTTTCATATAATAACAGCTACCAATCCACCATTTTCATGGCACTGTTTGAGGGGTTATATGGGTGACCCTTCCGGTCACCACTTTGCTAGACCGACCCTAGAGAGTCAGCACTCATTTGTCCATATTTGGTGTGAGCTACCACTGAGAAGGTGAAAATCATCTAGTAGTGGATGAGGACTACACAAATCCAGCATATGTATTATGCTAACAGACAACGGAGACCTATGGAATTTTAGGATGGAGACAACGTCTTCCAATGGGTCTCACATAAAAAAAGGGTTATGGAGATTTTTCCTGGGCGTCAAGCTATCTCTGAGGTTCATAAGACTATCATAGATATTGCACAGAGTTGGAGAGGTGGCATACCACTTCTCTCTATAACCACATATGATCTGGGTACATTATTTCTTCCCTATGTCGTAGCTGACGAGGTATGTGCATGACCTATTGCATGTCATCGTGTGGGGAGATCATGATGTCGATTATGGAGAGACCTTTGCTGAGTACCTGGTGAAGATTGAGGATCAGTATGAGAGGATCCTTAATGGCTGATCGATTACCATAGTGTGTGTCTGGTGGTATCACATGAACCTTTAGGAGATCATGTGGGAGCGGGAGGCTTAGATCTGTGTCGTGTACCCACATATTTTTGAGTAGCCCTTGTTTTTTCTTTTCGGGGATGCAAAGCCCCAAGGTGGGGAGAATGTAATGTCTCGTATTTTTTGTGTATTGTTTTTAAATATGATATTGAATTACTTCAAAACCAATTGTGGAGACTAAACTTCATTCCAAGACCTGGTGTTCCTGGAATGGTGGTTTGAACTTTTTTTAAGTTAAGTGAGTTGCCGTGTGTGTGTGGTTGTGGCAGTTTCCAAATAAATGACCGGATTAAAAATATGAGGTCACCGTTGCATCTGGGATGATGACTTTACCTATGAATGGGCCTAACCTTGACCGTCATGGGTCAAGGGAAGAATCTACTTTATGGATGTTTTATGTAAAATAAAATAAAATAAAATAAAATAAAATGAAATGAAAAGTTTTCTTTAATTTATTTGTAAAATTTTGTTGTAGTGCAATGATGGGGCATTTGTTTTGATAATTAATGACATGGCATATGAACTCTGAAACAACAACACTAACTGATTAATTTCTCATTGTAATGGAATGCTAAAATGTGTCCCCGCTTTTTAATGGGTTAATCAAATGTTGTTCATTGGCAGAAAATTTAGAGAAACTCGGGAGAAATCTTGGATCTTTGGGAAGAACTCTTGACAACGAACAATGAAGAATAAAAGTTTCAAATCGCTTGGACAATGGAGTTGAAGGATCTCGGTGGTGATGGAAATGCAATCCCTTCATCAGCGATTTATCATCTCTCGAGGTAGGGGTTATGTTTTAAAGTTGTTTTCTTCCCCATTATTTGGATTTAATTATGAACGCATATCAACCCACAAACTTTTTGACCCACACATCATCATTCTTGTGGGTGGGCTTTATTGGGTTCATTCTTGAGAATTTTTTGTCATGTTTTATTTTTTTAATTTTCCTCATTTAAACCTTCTAATGGGATAATATTAATGTCGTAATGAATGACGACGAAGGTTTTTTTCCTCCTTTTTTGACTTGTTTCTTCTTCCATCCTTCTCGTATTCTTCGCATTCTTTGTAGGGATACGAATGAAGAGTCATTGCACACACATTTCTTAGATAAATGATCCTAAAATAGAGATTCAAAATCATGATGACCCAGCATAGGTGTGATAGCAATAGAAGAGGACGAATCAACATTGCTTGGGAGTTCTCATTCTTCAAGCTTTCTTCATGCGGGTGAATCGAAAGGTGTTATCTAGGCTGATTGGAGATCTGAATCCCACAAAAAATGGATTTTCAGTGTTGGGAAGACCTCAAACTTGGAGTTTCGTGACAACATGGAAGTCGGATTGAGGATCGTAAGAACACCAGAGGCACGTAGAGGAAGAATGGTGTTTCCGTAAATTTATGGAGCACCTGGCATGTATCCTGAAGAACACAGCGTGTGGGACCAACTCAGTTGCGGCTAGGGTTCTACATTGTTGGAAGCAATGACACGGCGCGTTCTCCAAAGAACATGACATGTGGGTTCTTACATGAGACTCGACATGTAACTTGAGTTATACACGGACACAGGGTGCAGTACATAATAGTGTACTCCACCACACGGACAAACTAGGCCAGCTGCATGGGTTACCCCATGTACCAATGACACGGGATAACATACATGGCTTAAATCCATGTATGGGCACATGGTCACATACACTAAGGGAACCCTAGTTTCTCAGACATGGCATGTGGTCCGTCCTACACGTCACGTACTAATCTTTCTATATGGCATGTTCCCTCTAACTCAGGTAATTACATATGGGTAGTAATCGGAGTGGCGAGACAAGGCGTGTGACCCCTTCTAAACATCGTGTATATCCTGGAACACAAATAGATCCTCTTTTCCACCATTCCTTGGAATGGTTTCATTTGGGTTAGTTCCCCTTTTAACTCATTCCCTTTAAAGTCAAGTATCGTTTCCATCCACAAGAATATGATCCCTTTAGCATGACTTTCCGAGATAGAGTCAAGTGTCCCTCTGAGAGTCCCAAAGTGAGATCCTCTATCCATTCTTGAGACTAGGTAGAGTTAGGTATCGAAATGACCAATCCTACAGGATTCTAATCCTCAACTTAGCAGGTGAATCCAGATGAGTCACAGTATCTTCCAAGGCCCTAGCAGTGATCCTCATCTGTGTATCATGATCTTTCCCCACTCATGAGTTTGTTCTCCTAGAATGAGTGTATCTATCCCTCTTTGATTTTCTTAAAAAATAGTAATTCTCATATATTCGTCATCAGATCCATCAGACTCATGGAGTGAGTTCACCTAGAAGATTCTTTCATGGAACCTTCGAACTGAATCCATATCCTAGGTATGTGGTTGGGTGACTTTTCACTAGACTACGGGTCAAAATTTTGAGTATATCTGGATTTGTTTTCTCTGGTTATATGTTCATTATACCTATACTATGTATATATGATTGTAACTTTATGGGTTATATTGATTTGTGGTTTTCGGAGTCCTCTACTGAGTATTGTTATACTCTCCCACGCACAGACTTTACCTACATGTGTCGTGTCTTGTGAAGAGGAGCGGCCTTCTGATAGAGTTCAGGGGAGACCAAGACCGGACCAAGATTTCTAAGTTCCCTATAGGTCGAGGTGCTCCTACGACTATGAGTAGAAATCCATGGACCTGATTTTCCTTATAGGTTGGACTTTGTAATTTTCAGACTCTTTTTTTTGTGGTCTTTTATTCTGGCCCAGTTTTACTTTCCACACTTTAGTCCCATTGTACTTTGTTGGTTGGGTTAGTTGTATGAATGTATTTTGTTCCATAGTGGTTTTTACATTTCATAATTTTTGGGCTTGGAGATGTGTTCTTGTGTGCATCTAAATAGGCAATGTCTCCCATGTTATTGATATACCTACTCGGTGTTAGTCACCAGTCCTAGGCCTATTGGAGGTGGGCATGGGTAGTCGTGGCATGGGCTCCATTGGGATGGGTTATGAAATCCCCTCACTTTTTTTAATCTTTAGGTATCCACTTGGTTTTTATATTTGGAAAAAAGTGTGAACCATGGGCTGTATCTAGTAATCAATTTTTTGAAATGGAAATGTTACACTAAAAAATGAACATACTTGGAGATTCATCTTAATTATTTAATGAGGTAAAATTATTCATATAGTGGCCTTTATTTAGAAATAAAAACATACTCTACCCTTCTTTATATCCTATCCCTTGACCTTTCTCCTCTTAGAAGGTAGGTGTGAAGGTTCCTTTGACATGGAGAAAGTTCTAAGACCTTTTATCCAATATTTTCCACTTGTTCCCCATAAGAAGAAAACGTTTCTCATTGTTAATGAATTTATCCCAGTATAGAATTAGATTTAATATATCCAATATAATATTATCTATATTTTTCATTTTAAAATTCACAATAAATATTTATAAGCTCAGAAGGAGTGATGTGATTGTGAGATCTATGCACAATTCCTTAGGTATCTTGAAACCCCAAATTTCCAAACAATCAATGTAGCCATTCATCTTAAATACATGTGATCCATATGGAATGCCTTATCCTAGATTTCATATAACGTTTTCCTTAGAGATCACATACCTCACTTATCTTGTTTTCTCTTGATAAAGATCATAGAGATGAGACAACATAGTGTAAGTATCCATGTATTCTTGAATATTCTAAAACATAATTGTTATAGATGATATTATAAGGCATTGGATATTAAGTAAATTGTCTACATGTTTCTGATATATATTTTATACCTCCTTAATTACCTTCTTAGAGGCCTCAATAGGAATTGGGGAATCCATTACAGAAAACATTGGCTCCTAGTATAATACAATGTACAATCATAAGCACTATCCCTGGAATTTAGCATTGGTCAAGATATCTTATTTATACAAGACATGTCAAAGGGATAGTTTCCTGTTTTAATTAACTTTTTTTCTAGAATAAATAAATGATTTTTTAGTAATTTATCTTTATTACCAAGTGTGACTTGATAAATTAATTTTATTAGTCATCTATAATTTTATCAAATCCAAATATCCATAATAATTGGATTAAAAATATATTTTCCCTTGAATATTCTTGTTCCATGGATCCATATTTCCCATCCCATAACCTATACTATGGTAATGAAAATTAATCAAAGGTTTTTAGATTAGTGTCACTTTTTAATTGCATTAACTCGTAGTTCCTTGGTCTGTTGAGTGGACTCCCTAATACTAAAATCATAAAGTCTGATTTAATCAATGATCTCATCCATGTAGATTTTTTTTACCCTTAATACTAAATTGTTTAATTCAATCCATTATATTTTTTAAGAATACCCAGTAATTTAAAGTGTCACAAACTATGTCATAGCCCACACTTTAATTATAGTTATATCTTAACTTAAAATATATAAGGTGATGACTATATTAATATTTTCGTTGAGTGATTTTGTATAAGTTATGAATAAATTTCATTCATTTTATTCTTAAAAACATGATAATGTTATAAAGATTTTACATAATTAATTAACTATGTTTAATAGAATAATTTATGCATAAAACCTTTTTTTATTTTATCATATCATCAATGTTAGTTTATTTAATTTGTGTGATCTTGTTTAATCATCAAAATTAACCTTATATCACACGAAAAAATTAATAACCATGAACTTGCAAAAATAAAATAAATATGTTATATGATACGGAACTTCTAACTATTGGATGGTTTATAGAGGATAAGATAAACCAACGTTGACCTCAGGGTAAATAAATCCTTAAGATGATACCAAGCGTGAGTTACCGCATTCCACCATTGACCTTTGTATCTTTTTGGTTGGTTCCATCTCGACTCAAGTCCTCAATAGTATCCTATCACTATGATCTCTATCCTTTACAAATTATTACTCGCTCATAGGTGAGGGGTATCGGGGGTTTACGGTAATATAAAATAAACATTAGACATACAAGCTCATACATAATAAAGGTGGAAGATATGATACTTAGATCATAATATTTAATTTAATAATTCATTATTAGATAAAACCCATGTAATAATAATAAAATTTAATAAAAATACAATACTTACATAGGTCATCCAAGATCATGATCAAGAAAAAAATACATTTTCTATACATTTAATCTTTCTAGCATTAATTTAAATTTTTTCTTTACTAAGATAAATTAACTTGAATTAATAAATAAAATTTAATTAATTAATTAATTAATTAATTATCATAATAATATATAAAAAATTTCATTGATATTCCCACACTTTGTAATTTTAAACAAAATAAAAAAAAATTAATTTTAATTTAAAATTATTTCGTACATTGTGTGTACTGACTTGGAACACGGTGTGTACCCAGCTAGTAATATTAAATTTAGTACTAAAATTTAATATATATATATATAGTGTATACAAAAGGCAACATGGTGTGGACCCTTTTATATTTGATTAAATACATTTCTATTTTTTTATACTTAAATGTTTTGTTCTGTCACTTGAAACAACATGTGACTTATATTGTGTATAGTCATTGACATATATTGTGAAATTACATGGAATGTATTATTAAATAGTATGCTACAATATACATGGTCAAGTATTTCATGAGTTAAGATTTTTAGTTTATGTGGTGTTTATAACCACATTTCATTCCAAGGATATACATGGAGTGTACCACTATAGATTCCCATGAAGTACATGGTGTATAAGATGACCATACACGCCATGTATTAACAAAATTATGTAAATAAATTTTTTTAAATAATTCAATTCCTCACGACCCATTAAAAATAATATAGAATGTACTTGGTTTATATTAATAACTATTACATGATGTGTACCACTAGCTACGTTCTATGTAGTTCATTCAAGATTTTAATTATCTATATTTTTTAATTGCACGACACGTATATCTCAGCATGTACCTTGTGTGAGTTGGCATGAGTTATATGGCATGTAGTGCTAACTACATGTCACGTAATTAATTTTTGGAAACCCAAAAAACAATAATAGGGAATATGAATCTATATTATATGGTTTATCACATGTTACAGAGTGTGTACTTCAAATATTTTCATGTCTCTCGACTAATGGTAAATAAACCTTATGTAATGAAGTTCTGTGTTTTGACCACCTGGAATACCGTAATTTATGCAGAGTCAATGTCATGTGGGGTTACATGAAATGTACACAAACTACACATATTTTACTCTATTTCAAGACATGTTTTTTGGCATTCTGTAACACCCCATGATTTTGAAAGGATGAATATTATGTTTGATAGCGTATACAAAAAGAAATAACGAGCTTAAATAAACCATGAAATACAATTATTGAAGTTTTATTGTTATAACATATCCAATGAATTGAAGGTTATGAATAGGAATAATCACATTATGAAATATATATATATATATATATATATATATCCTTTGCAATATAAATGTGTTGTTTAACCCTTAGGAAAAAATCATTCAATTTTTTTAATAAAGTCATATTATGCTTTAAAAATATTTTTCCTTCAAACATGATTTTTAATAAATTATGTAATAAAAATTACATTAAATTTTTCTGACTTTTAATAAATTAATTTTTGAAATAAACATGATAAAATTATTAGAGTGAATTTTTAAACATTTTCTTAAAATATTTACTTTTAATGAATAGTAAAAAATAATGATTATTGTTCAATAATTTAATTATTTAAATAAATTAAATAGTTAATATTTATTTAAAAGTTAAATTATTTATCTTATATTATTAATAATTCAATTATGTTCATTGTAATTAATTTTATGGTTGAATTTGGTATAAATATATTTTTACACAAAAAAGGCATTTTTCTGAAAAAGCTTTTTTTCATTGCATTTTTTTTATCTTAAATTTATTTCTATCACTTTTAAAAATTAGATCTTGATAAATATATTTAACATTTTGAATTAGGATGAAATTTGTTTAATATTTTCATTTTTTAGTAAATATGAGTAGTAACCATAGTAAATTATTGTTACCATAGTAAAGGTAAAATGGGTTTATTATGGTTAAAATTAATGTGATAATGTCTCAAAATCAACCAAAAATATTACTTTATTTTATTGGAAAGAATAAATTAGACCAAAATCAACCGAAATTTACATATATTTAATTTTGGGGCCATTTTTCATTCACAATAACATTTTCATTACCAAAATGTCACTCTCTTCACTTTAATAACTCTAATATTTTATCTTAAGTGTAAGATGATGATATGTTTGGTTATAAATGTTTATTTAAAATATTTATTTAATTTTATATCATGGTAATATATTTATAATTTATAGTGAGAAAATAATTACCCTATATTCTTACGCAGTGCTGAAACAAATTTATTCCAATTATAGAAAAAATGATTTTAATGCGTTAAAAGTAATAAAATTTGTATGAAATATTCGGTTACATAAATTTATAAGATAAATATGCAATATTATGTATTTTTTAATGTATTATTTTATAATAAAATATTTATCTTGGTGACTTTAATGTAAAATTAAATAAATAGTGTCAAAATGAAAATAATGATATTTTATGATAAATAATATTGTATTAAATTATTTAAAAAACATAAAAAAAATAAAAAAAAAATTAGTATGAGAAATGGTTTAAAATTTCATTGCTTATAAATTTATGATCCAATTGTAACATTATATGTAAAACAGTAAATATTAAGAGTGAAAAGGTTGTTGTTCGGATTGATGTTAAGATTGGATAACTAAGGGGTTAAACCAAAAGATAAGGTTTAAAATATCATATAAACCTCTACAAATTTAATTTTTGATTGTATTTAAACCATATAATACCTTATATTCTAATCTCTATAAATTTGGAATCATTTTTCTATATAATTAATATATTTTATTTTAATATATTAGTAAATTCCAAGAGATCCCATCTTCTCACTAATAAAAGGGAACCCATCATTTATATTCTTTAGACCAAATTTAGCCACATATCCTGACCAAAACCTAAAAAATAAGGGTTTTAACTTCCATATAAAATATTTATAGGTTCCTATATTCTTAAAATATGATTCAAAGGGTCCTTAAGAATGTATCTAAGTGAGGCCACCAGAAGAAAAGATAATCATCTTACCCAACAACTTTCAATTTGTTTTGTCTTCTACCTCCTCCAAATTTATGATATTGTTCATAAAATAATAAATTATGTATCCTAAATATAAATAAATATTATTATTATTGTGAAACTAACTTTATTCACTATATTTTTCATCAAATGGTAAGTGGAAGTATTGCTCATTCATACGTACAACTTACCATCTCCACATAGTGATACAATTAAATTTTCATCCCAATAATTTAGGGAGGGTTTTTATAACAGGTTTAATTTTTATATATGATATTTATGACATGATTATTATTTTCTAATTATAATATCATATATACCTACTTACCTAACAATCCATTGGAAAATAATAAAGTCCCTCATGCATACGTGTGGACTACCACCTCCATAAAGTGATGTGATTTTTTTCATTTATGATTTACATGAAGAGTAATAAGTATATATTTAAGGAATATATAAGATACATAATATTTAAAAATGATACTTTAAAGGTTAATTTTTATTTACCTTTCTTTTTTTCTATCCTTTGAAAAGTGAAAATGGCATTCATGCAAACATACGGCCTACCATCTCCATGAATAGTATAATTAATTTATCTATCTATATATTTTATGGATAACTATATATATATATAATTAATATATATATTTATTGTATTTATATCATTATTAATTTTTTTATATTATGTAACCATTATCAATGTACAAGGATTGGAAATACCGAACCGAAATTCTCATTAAAAACAAACCAGTTTACACCTAGAAATAGTTATTTTAACAAGGGATAATTAATAAATGGGCGTTCAAATGTTATTAGTTGATCATATATGATATTTTAATCATGTAAATTATTATTTATATATTCATAATAAATTTAAATTTACTATATTAGAGTTTATATCTTCTTTGAAGAAATTTGAACATTTGAAAGGGATTTTGGTCTCACTTTTACTTCTATGAGACACATGTCATATTCAACACTTGTTTATTTTATATGGTGTATATAATACCCCAGAATTTAATTTATGATAATTATCATGATAATTATAGGGATATACATATCTATCTAATTTTCTCTCATTCATGAGGATTTATTAGAGAGTTTCCACAATAATAAGGGTTTAATTATATAATCTCATTGTTTTCTATGATTGTTTATGATTAAGTTTTGGATGATTAAATTTCATGATATACCTTTAAATAATTCTAATGAATTTTATTCTCTTCTATTTATTTATATATACTATTTTTCCCTTGAATTTTACTCTCTTTAGTAACTCTACAAACTAAAATAATGTTTTTATGGAAAAATATATTTATTTTCATCTTTGTTTGGAAATAGTATTTCTTCCATGTCCATGTAATCTAAAAATGTTTTCAAGAATATTTTTAAGATTCCACCATAATTGTTTAATTTAATTGTTAATTTTTTTTAATTTTTACTAAGTTATTTAAAATTAAACTTCTTAACTTATTCCACACAAGTTATTTTTTACTTTTTTAAAAAATTTGGAAAGGAATCTTTATTTTAACATACACGTCAGGAATTGAATTTATTACCATCATGACTACCCAATGATTTAAATATTCCTTTAAAATATTCCATGGTTTATTTTAAAGAGAAAATTTCCCATAATATTTTGGAAAATATTATATTTTAAATTATTATTTTTAAAGTAAAAATTTTATTAATCTTAAGAAACATTACATGCTTTATTTTAAAGGAATTTTTCACCAAAGATGATATATTTTTATGTTAATTAATATTTTCTAGGGATGTAATCCAATAATACCATCATTATTATTTATAAAAATGGTTTATTATTGTGATTAAATTATGTGTATGAAACCCATTTATTTTCCATGATTTATTCTATGATAAAATCCTAAAATGTTTATAAATATTTTTTCCTTTTTACATATTATGATATGATGAGTGTTTTGTGATCTTATATAACATGAATTTATGGTTTTCATTAGGTGATGGAAGGGACATAAATTTTATATCCCTCCAATGCATTTAGTAAATATGGATATCACATGAGATAAACTGGAATAGAATGGAATTGAACCTAGTTTAGTAAGGGGCATTGTCTACTATGATATTCTTAGGATTAAACCTTGTCTACTATGATGGATTGGGGAGGAAACCCAATCGAAAATGATTATATCGGAAGTGATACTTTACTACTGATGAAATTATTTTCAATGATTGTTTGTATTCCATATACATATGTCTTATAATAGTGTTATACTATCATGGATCGTGATCTTTGATTACTTTATGATTCGTGTCTTATGAACTACCAAGATTTGTTCCATGACTCAAAATTGTGATCTTTAATATACAGGGTATGGTTTTCAAATGTTAATATCATTTTCTCATACCCTTTTGGTCATATTATATTTAAGTGATCATTTATATATCCCTTGTTTACCCTTACTCTGTATCTAAACTCACCCATTCTTATGTATCTTCCCCCAGGGTGTAAACAAAGATTTTAAGTATGAAATTTATAATAAAAGATATATTTATAATGAACTTAGTGGGAGATAATGTATTTCAATTATGAACTAGATGTTTGTGTGTCCATGTTTCCAAAGAGACTAAACCTATATGGTTATAGAATGGATCATAATGCCATATATTAAATATTTATCTATTAAGAAATAATATATATGAATGGAAAGTATGGTTTACTATAGTTGGTATTTAACCAAGTTGTAGTTACCTTTGGAAATAAGGATGACAAAAAATTAGTGATAAGCCTTAGGATATTCCTAAATATAGGATTATTTCCTAAATTATAATAAATAAAGGAGTGTGTCTTTCCTAGAAAAGAATACCTTTCTAGATAATACAAGTGAAAAAAGTTTTGGAAAAGATACATCTAGAGTTAATAACCCGGAAAAGAGTTTTTTGAGTATATCTCAACCATCATTCTAGTGTGTGGTAAGTGTTCCCTTACTACAAACTTATTTTGACACTTTTATAGGATATTCTTAGGTAAACTCACATTTTCATTATGAACCATTATGAATGTTTTAAATATAATATGACCAATTATTTCTTAGGTTAAACCTTAGGTTTACTATATTAGAAATAAGGTGTAATTATATATAAAATATACCAATTATTTTTCATGATATCTCAATATGATTATTGTCGATCACATTATTATTTTTGTTTCAAAAAATAGAAAAAGCCAAAAGGATTCATGTTAATAGTGAATATGATCGACAATGGAATGTTTGTCCTCATGAGAAACTAAATGAAATAGGAAATATAATATGAAACCTTGTGATTATGTCTAATCATTTATCTTGTTATATGACTAAAAATATCAACTTGGGTGAGCTTCCGAACATATCTAATAATAGAAAAATGGATTTTAATGTAGACCATGGAGGGAAGAACATTATTTATACTACATGTCATATATATTGGAATAATAACCTAGGGAAATGTCTCAAGGTAGTGTAAATATTTTTTGGGTGTGAAAAATAATGAAATAGATAAAGTAATTGTTAAGGGAAAATAAAAAAATTAGTTAACGTAATGGATGATAATAATGGCTTCCCTAAGGTATCATCAACAGTTGAATATCTTAAATTTGTAAAATATAGGAATTCTGTAAATAAATTTCCTCATTGGACATCAAAACAAGGGTATTTAAAAGGTTTCATGAATAAAGGTTTTACTATTGATAATGAGGATACTACAAAGGACATATTAAAATAATGAGGTATTAAAGAATAAATTGAAAACCCATGGTTAATGGTTTAAGAAGAAGGGTAATGATTGATATATTTATGTTTTGGAATTATATAATTATGTTTTAGAATTATTATTATCAATCATATTCTTTTTTTAATAATCATAAATCATTTAAGGATTTTTATGTAGTAGTTTTTCTTAAAGGATTTTCAACAGTATGTTTAACGGTACTAACGTCCTAGAAAATTGAATTAATGTTAAGGTGATATTTTATTGAAAATCACATGATTGAGGGAAATATTACCCTTAATATGTTCCTGGTGTTGAAATAAAAATGTTTAGTTAATACAATGATATTATTAAAAAAGTAAATGGGAAACTATTAAATACCATGTAATTGATTATTGATTTCATGATAAACTAGTTAATGTTATCTTTGTTATAGTTTATATAATTTTTGGATTTATGGAATATTTTCAATAATATTTGATTTTTTTAAGGAATTATCTGAGAGTTAATTTTTGGAATCATGTATATTTTCATTGAGGTATTATGGTAATTCATGTTATTACCATATCTTAGCTTAATATATGATCAAGGTATACCAATATTGGGTATGTGACATTAAGAAATACTTTATTCTTTTTAGAGGATTAATTTTAACTTTATTTTGGAAATTTAGTGTCCCTGTTTAAAATAAAATTGATTTGGAAGTTGGTCAGACATATTTTGGAAGGGTGTTTTGGTTAACTAACTATAGAATTGTTTAAGTTTAACTTTGGGTATTATGTTTTTAGGTTAAAGTATGATTTATCATATTGGATAATGTGTGTTAATAATATTATTTTTGGTAAATATAGAGGTAGGGTGAATGGATTATCATTATTTTATGGATACTATGATCCATTAAAAGTTAATTTTAGTACTTTGTGTATAAAAAACTCATCTTGATTATTTAATTCATGGAGTAAGAGATGAAGTGTAAATTGATTGAAGCAAAACTAAAAGCTGAAATTATTCCTATGATATGAAAATAAATGAATTAATTATATTTTCTTGTGTTTTCAATCTTGATTTAAAAAATAATTATTTAACTTCATGAAACGAATATTAATATAAAATGTTATAATTTTAACTTGATTTTTTATGAATCTATGTCCATTTTACCCATTGTAAATTTATGTTTTTGGGGTCATTAACTTACTCATGACCATGTTCATATCACTCTCTGTTAGTCATTGGGTGTTATTTTTCTCCTCCATGTCCCTATTTTTAGTTCCCAATAATGTCCTACTATTTGGAAACCTTTTTTTATTCCATATGACCTTCATATTTCCCTTATCCTCTTTTAAGAGGAAGTTTTATTAACCCCTTTTATGATATGGGTTTTCCACAAAGAATGTTTTGAATGTCAAAACATTGATTATTGAGAAAAAATTAAAATTGTGAGGAAGAAATTTATTAAAGTGGTATAATGTAACAACATAAGATTTTAAAAATAATAACATTATATTTGATGGTATATATGACATACAAAACCGAGCATAAATGAATTACAACATAATGTTATATAAATTTGACCCTCATAACCTATCTACTGAATTAGATATTATGAGTATGAATTAACACATTATGAAATATATATAAAGGTTATAATCAAAAAAAATTATTTATTAACACTTCATAAATAAGCATTCAATTCTTACAAGTAAATTCATATGTTTCTTCAGAAATATGTTTCCTTAAAACAATATTTTAATTTATTTTTTTTGTAAGAAAATATTGTATTCATTTTTTTGATACTTTCATTAAATTTATTTTATAAAATTATATTAATTTTTGAAATAAACATGTAAAAATTATTGTAGAGTTTATTTTTAATAATTTTCTGAAAAGATTTATTTTTTAATGAATAGTAAAAAAATACTAATTTTTATTTAAAATTTTTTTTTATTGTAAGAATTTACAATGTTCCATTTTTTTAAAACTAAAAATAATTCTAAAATTGTATTGGAATATATTTTATGGTTTAATTTGGTATAAAAATATTATCATACCTTAAAATTCATTTTTCAAAAAAACCTTTTTGTTGTATTTAGTGTTTTTATATTAGATTAATTTCTGATGATTATAAAAATTGAATATTGCAAAACCGGTTTCATATGTGGAATAAAGCGGTAAAAATTTGGTGAATATGTCTTTTTTATTTTTCTTCAACATGAATAGTAACCATTGTAATTTTTTATTATTGCAATGAAGGTAAAATGGGTTAATTGAGGTTAAAACTAATATGATAAGCTCTCAAAATCAACCCAATTCTTTATTTTATTTAATTTTGTAGGACAAATCAAATCCTAGTAATCCAAAATTATAATATATTTAATTTTGGTTCTATTTTCCCTTAATAATGAAATTTATAATGTTTTAAGTAATGAGAATTCCAAAATTTCACTCTCTTGACATTAATGACTTTAATATTTTATCATAAGGATTAAAAGAAGTTTTTCTTTTTTAAAAATGTTTATTTGAAATATGGTTTAATTTTTTATCATGTTATTTTACTTTTAATTTTTAGTGAGAAATAATTACCTTATATTCTTATGAAACGCTATCATAATATTTATTTAATTTATATAAAAATAAAATAAATGATATTATCATGTTAAAATTAATACAATTTTGAATAATAATTTTTTCCATGAATTTATTAAAAAAATATGAAATATTATGGATGTTTTAAAGGAATATCAATGAATTAAATATTTATATTTCTATCTTTAATGTCAAATTAAATGAATAGTTTTTAAAATGAAATTAATTATATTTTATATTATATAATATTTTATTAAATTATTTATAAATAATAAAATTATTTAAAATGAAAACATAGGATGAGAAATGGTAAAATGTTATACCTTAAAATTTTAGGATCCAATTTTTACCTTATAAGTAAAATTATGACCCTTTATAGTGAAAAGGTTGTTACTACTGATATGGTTAAAATTAGTTAACTAAGGCGTTAAACCAATAGATAAGATCTAAAACACCACGTAAACCTATGAATGTTTTATTTAATGATGGGATTACATCCAAATACTACCTTATATTCAAATATCTATCCATTTGGAATAATTTTTGTTGGGAATGACTTTATTATATTTTAAGCTTTTAAGAATTTCCAAGAGTGCCCTTTTCTACACATATAAAAGAGAACCCCTCCTTTCTATTCTTTACAGAACTTTTATCCTATCCATATACCTAAAAAAATATGAAAAAAACATATATTTTAAACTTCTATTTACAATAATTATAGGTTCTAGTAATCTTAAATGTCCATTCCAATGGTTATTAAGAAGGTATCTAAATGAGGCTTTCCGAAGAAGTGGTAATCAACTTACCTGACCCCTTTCAATTTTTTTCTTATTATACCTCATCTAAATCTATGATATTATTTAATAAATAATAAATTAAACCTCTAAAATATACTTATATGTTATAATGATTTTTTAACAACCTTTATTCACCCTATTTCCAATCAAATGGGAAGTGAGAGTATCGCTTTTGTGTACATACAGCTTAATGTCTCCACATATCGGTACAATTCATTTCTGATCACCATCATTCATGGATGGTCATTATGATTGGTTTAATATTTATATATTATATTTATGAAATAATTATTATTATATAGTTATAATATCATATCTACCAACTTAACTTCAAATCCTTGGGAAAATGATTATGTCCCTTTTTTTATGGGTGGGTGGATGGATGGATGTTTTTATACATGTATGTATGTATGTATCTATGTATGTATGTATGTATGTGTGTATGTATGTATGTATGTATGTATGTATGTATGTATGTATGTATGTATGTATGTATGTATGTATGTATGTATGTATGTATGTATGAATGTATGTATGTATGTATGTATGTATGTATGTATGCATGCATGTATGTATGTGTGTATAATGAAAATGTATATTTTATTTATATCATGATTAAAATTATGGAGATTATGGTACCATTATCGATGTATATTATCTGGAACAATCGAGCTGAAATTCTCAGGAAAAACAAAACTGTTAACACCTCAAAATGATGACATTAATAATGAGTTGTTAAAAAAAGGGGATATATCTGTTATAATTTGATCATATATGGTATTATAATTATGTAAATTATTATGGTATATATTTATAAAAGATTTAAATTTATTATATAGTAGTTTAGAGTTCTTTTGAAAAATCCAAACATGAGGTAATGGATTTTTATCACACTTTTACTTCGATGAGACACATATCATATTCACAAATTGTTTATTTTATGTGGTGTATATAATTCCAATGAATTTAATTTATGATTTTTATCATTAAAATTAGTGGTATATACATATTCATATAAGTTTCACCCTTTCATGAGGTTGTGATTCAAAAGTTACTAAAGTGGTAAGGGTTTTATGTTACGATCTCATTATTTACAGGGATTGTTTATTTTTTGGTTTACTTTGATAAAATTTAATGACATACATATTGAAAATTATCATGAATTTTATTCACTATGGTTATTTCTGAATAATATGTTTTTTCTATTTTTCATCTATTTAAGTACACAAAATACCAAAAGAATATTTTTAAAGAAACCCCTCTTTATTTCTCCCTTTGGTTGAAAATCCTTTTTATTCCATCTACATGATTTGTAAAAATATTTTCAATGATGATTTTAACTTTATCATATGATCATTTAGATTCATGGTTACTCATGTTTGAATTTTTAAGGCGTGGTTTAAAAGGAATCTTCTTGTTGTTTTCCAAAAGAGGTATTTTTGACTATTTACCAAAAATGTGAAAGGAATCTTTATTTTAAAGTAAATGGAATGAACTAAATTTCTCATCATTATGATCACTCAATTATTTTAAGATTCTTTTATAAGTATCCAATTTTCTATTAAGAGAAAATAAATTCCTTAATATTTTTTGAAATTTTTAGATTTTAAGTATGTGTTTTCAATGTGAAAAGGTTATTTTCCTCAAGAAATATTTCTAGATATATTTTTAAGTAATTTTCCATATAAGATGAAATATTTTTATGTAAATTAATCTTTATCAAGGATGTGATCCAAGGATGACATTATTATTCTTTCTCTACATATTTTATGATTATTATGACAAGATTTTAGGAAATCCATTTATTTTCTATGGGTTTTTCTATGATGAAATGTTGAATTATTTACGTAACCCATTTTCTTTTTCAAAGTTTATGATATGATGAATATTTTATGGTCTTGATGAAAACATATATATAATTTTAATTATTTGATGGGTGGTATTGGAATTAAATATTCCTCTAATACATTGGGTAAATATTGATATCTCATGAGATAAACATAATTGGAATGGGAGTGAACCCAGCACCATAAGGGACTTTTACCACAATGATTGTATTGGGAGTAAACCTTGTCTACTATGATAGAATGGGTATTAAACCTAATCCCCTATGATAGTTTTATAAGTAAGCCTTGAATATTAAGTAAATTATTTTATATCCTTATCTGTGGTCCATAAACATATGTCTCATGCTAATGTTATGCTCTCATGGCTCATGTTCTTTTATTACTTTTTAATGAATGTATTATGAACTACAAAGATTTATTCTATGACTCAATATTATGATCTTTGATAAGAATGTTATAGTTTTAAAATGTTAATACCATAGTCGCATACCCTTATTCTCATTTTACTTTTAAGTGATAATTGATATCTTTCTTGTTTACCCATACTAGGCATCTGAGCTCACCCTTTCTTCCAGTACAATCATATTTTTTGTATTTTCTAACAAAACTTATAAGGCGTAAGTGTGAACCCTAAAAAACACCACATTAGAAATTCAAACCAACCAACACTCCCGATACTTCCATTGTTGCCTTCCAAAAATCCAACATTCAAATTTCTAAATTCGTCCCATCTCGTCACGCGTCTTCCTCAAGACCGAAACTACCATCCTCACTAACACCACAATTTGTGTCATCATCACCATTCGATTTCATCGTTACACTCGTATCATCACCCTCGTATTTCAATGCACCATACCAGAATTCCATCGCCGACCATCATAAAAATGAATGTTAGCCGCAATTCCTAACATACGTCCATCATCTCCACGTCGTTGGTGAGAATAGAAAAACAACAGATGCTGGAATACCGAAATCAAAATTCAAAAAAAATCCAAAAACATAGACATGAAACCCGAAGGAATCACAGTCTATGTTCATGCATGTCAGGTGAAGTATCATCACTATACTTCATGAACATGAGATTACCTTTGATTTATCCATCGTTTCCAAGACCCACCGAAGCTGAAAATAGGAGAAAAATAACGAATACACCTTCACTATCATCGTCATAAAAACACCAACGATGTCATCAAGAGACATCACCAAACGAGATCACCACAAAAACAAAACAAACATCTTTTCAAAAACCAAAACTATAACATCCCAAGTAATAAATTAATAATAGATATTCTTATCTATGTCTATTTATGAATTATACAGTGTTTTAGAGGCTAAAAATGGGAATAAATCCAATCTTATGCATAGAATTCTATAATATTGTTAAAAGATTGTTTTACCGCCTTTTGTTGGAAACCCATTTCTAAAACTATATTTTGACAATTTTATAAACTCTATTTGTCAAAATAAACTTATTCTTTATTATTGAGCCATTGAAATTTACTTTGGATAAATTTTTAGTATTTTTCTGACCATGTTCATTTTTTAATGAATAGTGAAAAATATTGCATTTAACATCAAAACTGATTCTTCATCTAATTTAATTATATGGTTAGATTATCTTTTTAATTGGTTTTAAAGTGTAATTAGAATATATTTTTACCATTTAATCCAATGTTGTTCATTATAATTAATTTCACTTTGGAATTGGGCATAAACAAGTTCCAAAAAAAATTTAGATATTGTTTCAAAAAAACCCGCTATTTGTTTTGAAAACATGAATTATTCTTAAATTAATTATTGAAATTTCTATGTTTGAAATTTGGTAAAATGGATTCCATATTTGGAATCAGAAGGTCCAAATTATGTAATTAAGACTCTTTTGTTTTTTGACATTATGAATAGTAACGATGGTAATTATCTTTAATTATCTTGATTAATTAGTAATCAGGTAGTTAAGGATAATAAAATAATATCATAATAATAAAAAATTACCCCAACATGTGTCTTAATGCTACTGGTTGTGTCATGGCCTACCATGGGATTCCTTGTGCCAAACTTAGGGACCCCATGGAATCACTTTTGTGTGAAAGTGACACTTTATCTTTTTATTTTTAAAGAAAGGAGAATATCACTAAAGAATGTATCACCTAAATAAAACATTTTTAATTTTGTCTAGATAAATGATCTCTTGGACTATAAATAGTCATTGTAAATATAAAAATATTTCCTACATCTTAGTACTTTTTTTATAATTTTTAGATATTATAAAAATTAAATTATTTATGACATCATGATGATGCATCGATTATCTCATTAATGAACAATTTAAATAAAATGAAAATATAATGTAAAATCTAAGACTTATACTTGTCAAATACCTATTGGATGAGTATATTTTGATCCCTTATCACCTTATCTTTGAAATATATCAGTGTGGGATCTTTTAGATCTGAAACACATTTCAATATAAAGTAACATTTTATAACATTCCAAGAGTGCCCCTCCTCTCCTCTTATAAAAGGCCCCCACCTCTACCTCTTTACACATACCTCTAAAGCCATTGGATCGGCCAAGATATACTCATTTTATCTCTCCAAATACCTCTATTCATCCTAGGAGCCTTACCTTAGGCAGAAATCTCTTCAAGAAACCCTTTTGGTACAAACCAAGAGGAGTTACCCGATTTAAAGGTAAAGACTTCTCTAATATTCTTTTGTTTTATTTTGCTACTCCAACCCCCTAAACTCTTTTTATTCATTTATTTTGTAACAACACCAGTATATTAAATATACTAGGATTTTGTTATAAGAATTATTTGATCTACACTTACGCACACCTACATCTAATGGTTAAAGAGCATACTGTTTCCGTGGATGGGAAATTTCTGCCTCACGAAACAATGATTGTTCAATATTCTTATAACACCTTAAAAGGTGGCCACTAAGATGTCACTATATTTATATATGATATATAATATTTTTATGTTTTACTTAATATTCGTTATTTTTCATTTATGTAATACCTTTATGGTTTCTATTATGGGTAAACGTGATATCTTCATTTTTGGAAATACGGACTACCGCCCCCTCAAAGTGATTTGATTCGTTAATGCCATATGTGGGAAATATAAAGGATGGAGTTAATGATATTATATGTGATATTATACTGTAATTATAATATACATTTATATCATTATGATTCCATTCTATAAAATATGAAATAGAAATGAAAGTAGCATTCATGCGTACGTACGGCTTACCATCTCCATGAACGGTGCATTTCATTTCTTACCTCTAAATGTTATGTAATATTATAAATGAATTTATATACTGGATATATATGATATATATGATATCTACATCATGAATATAATTCTGGATATAATGTATATTTTTCCACATGAACAACTTGTAATTATAAAGAGTTTATTTTTGACTCAAGTACCAATGATTGACAAAATGACCATTATTAACTTAAATAATTACATAGTGTTCATAACATGGTAATAAGTGATATAAAAGGAAAAATTAACTTGAAAAATGTTCCTAAGAAAGTATAAATTAACTCAAGTTTATTATTCTGGAGGTTAATGAACGATCGAGTCAAGTCGGGCCCGAGGTATGGGACTTCATCTCAATCTCCCTTCATTGAGGCATATTTTGTTTTATACACAACTTTCTTTTATACGGTGTATAAACCCCTTTGAATTTTATATCTATTCAAAAGGAATCTTTTTTATACGAATCGTTTTACTAAATGACAAAAGGAATGTTTTTTTGTCGTACGTATGCGGCGACAACGACTTCTCCACCGCCGTGACGATTATTTGAGTTTCAGTTTCCTCTACAAGACATAACTTTTTTTTAAATGAAAAATAAATAACATGTTTTACTTTTATTTTTTTGTGTATTGAAAATAAGTTTGATAATGTTTTTATATAAATGTTTTGTATTGATATCTTATGATTGAAATGTGGAAATGCTATGTTTCATTTATGCATGTTTTATATGGTAATATTAGTTTATGGTTCTTGGGAATTATTTATGAAGATGGGTGGTTCCTTGATAAACTAAGGGCGGGTGAGCCCGATATAGTTCTCCAATTCATTGGGTAACGCGAAGGGGTTAAACGTTAAGGTTTCTCCAAAGAGATATAAGGAATATACTGTGATGGGTATTCCAAACATAACCATGAGGGTTACTCCCTACGTAAGAATGTTATGAATGCCTCAAGTTACCTTTATGTCTTATGATTTCTATGATTTATTCATGATTTGATGAGGTATGTTAATTTTCTTATGTTTTATGAGTAACGTATGATTTCATTAATTCTTAAATATACATGGAATAATGTTTTCATTTCATACTTTCATATCCCTTACTGAGCTTTTTATGCTCATCCCATGTTTTTGAAATGTTTTTCACAGGTCAAGGGAGAGGTACATGATGTGATGATAGTGTAAAGTAAGTGACATGAAAGAATCCATGTTTTGTTTTAAATATGTTTCCTTTGATGGGAAAAGTGAATATTGTCTTTAATGTTACCACCTTGTTTAAATGTGGAATGTAATGCATGATTTATGATCTAATTCTCTAAAACTCTAAACCTGAAAAGATCCTTAATGTGTAATCTTTTAATAACTCAAGATTAGGTAATGTTTAAGGCTGGAGCCTTATAGTTGGTATCAAATGTCGGTTTAGATAACTTTAGGAGTTAGAATTCTATTAAATGATTATCCAAAAATATTTTTTTTATGGACAAATTGAAATGATATAGCTTTTAAAGATTACCATGTTGCTTCATCTAAGAAATGTTTGTTCAGAATGGTTTTCCACAGAGGAAACAGGGAAGCAGTGCTAGGAAGGCATACAGAAGGAAATGACCTTCTGAATCAGCATCCTGAGATGGTCGGAATTGGAACTGAACAGTTTGTTGCAGTAATGGCACAGTTGACTCAAGCGATAAATGGTGGTGGTATCTATGCATGAGATCAGCCAGATCAACCGCAGAGGAACATCTCAGTGGTGGAACATTTCATGAGGTAGCGTCCCCCATCATTCAAAGGATCATTTTCCCCTGTGCTAGCTGAAGGGTGGATTAAAGCACTAGAGATGATTTTCGATGTCATGGGGTGTTCAGACAATAAAATGGTTAGTCTTGCAATTTAGTGTTTGGAGGATGAAGCAGATTAGTGCCGGTCGATGGCTAAAAATATCAGGGACGCTGATGATATTGATGCTCTCGACTGGGATGAATTTAATGGTGTGTTTCTTGAGAAGTATTTTCCTAAGGATATTCGACTAAGGATGGAAAACAAATTCTAGGAATTGAGGCAATAGGATGACTCAGTGGCCTCTTATGAAGAGAGGTTCACTCGATTGGCATGGTATGCTCTAAATTTTATCTGAGACCTTGATAGTAAAAAGAATCGTTTTTACTCAGTATTAAAGCCAAAATATCGAAGGGCATTAACTTCTCGTGAGTTCAAAAGTTTAGAAAAGCTTGTTCGATGTGCTGAGAAGGTGGAAATGGAGTTTGTCGATGATCAAGTGTCCTATAACAACCAACAAAAGAAGAGACCAAGGTGGCAGGAGAAAGGGAATAATTCTTCAAAAAGGTCTGATGGTAAGAAAACTATGTTTCCAGTTTTTGATAAATGTTGTAAATGGCATGCTGGGGAATTTCTTCTAAATTATGGAAAGTGTTACCGATGTGGTAAGACGGGACATAAGGCTTGTGATTGCACTGAGAAGGATCAGGGTGATGGTAAGACCAAATTTGATTTACAGTTAGTGAAATGTTCTAAGTGCAATGAGATGGGCCACTATGCAAACGAGTGTTCGACAAAGAGTTCAAATGATGTGAAGCAGTTAGAATACAAGCAGAAAGGGGTGGTGAAATCCTTTGCAAATACTTCAGCAGATGTTGGGCCATCAAATGAAGTGGTATCAGGTACTTTGTTTTTTCAGATTATGCCAGTGTGTTGTTTGATTCAGGTTCTACTCATTCTTTCATCTCTGAAAACTTTTCTAGTAAAATGGTAATACCATCTCAAGAAATGACTCCTAAACTTGTGGTAAAAACATCTGGGGGAAATGTTGAGGAAAAAATAATTTATAAAAATCTTCCTATCCTTATCTATGGAAAGAACCTACTTTCAAACCTTATTGTTTTACCTATAGTAGAGTTTGATGTTATCTTGGGTATGGATTGGCTCTTTATTTACCATTCTAAGATTTATTGTAGAGATAAAGATGTTTCTTTTCTGAAATACTTTCAGTTTGTATACAAGAATGAACCCTTACTGTTGATAACATATCAAGAGGCTAAGAAACATGTAAAATATGGAAATGAATGTTACCTTGAACATATTGTTGAAAACAAAGGAACCATTCAGATTAATGATGTGCCAGTGGTAAATGAGTATCCTAATGTTTTTCCTGATGAGTTTCCTGGAATAATACCAGATTGGGAAGTTGAGTTTACTGTTGACTTAGTTCCTTATGATAAGCCCATTTCAAAACCCCCTTATCGAATGGCTCAAATTGAACTTTTAGAGTTGAAGGAGCAATTGCAATATTTATTAGAGAAAGGTTTCATTCGACCTAGCACATCACCATGGGGTGCTCCTGTTTTATTTGTTAAAAATAAAGATGGTTCAATGAGACTTTTGATTGATTATAGAGCCTTGAATAACATCACTGTTAGGAACAAATATCCTTTGCCTCATATTGATGATTTGTTTGATCAGATCTAGGGAGATCAGTATTTTTAAAAGATTGACCTGAGATCGGGGTACAATCAGTTGAAGGTAAAGGAAGCAGATATTCCGAAGACCGCATTTCGTACAAGATATAGCCATTATGAATTGGTAGTTATTCCTTTTGGGATAACCAATTCACCTGCTGTATTCATGGACCTTATGAATAGAATTTTCCATGAGTTCTTGGTTAAGTTTGTGCTGGTTTTCATTGATGATATTTTGGTGTTTTCTAACAGTAAAGAGGAGCATGAAAGTCATTTAAGGGTTATTTTTCAGACCTTAAAAGAAAATAAATTGTATGGGAAATTCAGAAAATGTGAGTTTTGGTTGCAAAAAATTTATTTCCTTGGACATATTGTTTCTAAATATGGAATAAATGTTGATCCTGCAAAAACAAAGGTTGTTGAAGAATGGCCAAGACCCACAATGTAACTGAGATTCGTAGATTCCTTGGTTTGGTAAGCTATTACCGAATGTTTGTTAGAAATTTTTCTCGGTTATCTAGTCCAATAACTAAGCTAACTCGGAAGGGTGTTAAGTTTATCTGGACAAAAAAATGTGATGATTGTTTTCAGGAACTGAAAAGAAGATTGGTGAATTCTCTAGTTTTGGCACTACCTTCCAGGAATGGGGAGTTTGTTATCTATAGTGATGCTTCATTGAAAGGACTTGGTTGTGTCCTAATTCAAAATAATCAGGTAATTGATTATCCTTCATGTCAGTTGAAAAATCATGAGGTAAATTACCCTACACATGATTTGGAATTAGCTGTTGTTGTTTTTGCTTTAAAAATTTAGAGGCTTCATTTGTATAGTGTAAAGTGTGAAATATATAATGATAACAAAAGTTTAAAGTATATATTCACTCAGAAATAATTGAACATGAGACAGACGATATGTCTAGAATTAATCAAGGATTATGATTATACAATTTATTATCATCCGGGAAAAGCAAATAAAGTGGATGATTCTTTGAGTCGAAAAAGTAATGATCCATTAACAATGTTGAATTTGGAACGTGATCCTTTGGTTAAGGATTTGATAAACTTTGGCATAGAAGTTGTTGGTGTAGGATTTCCTTATGTTTTGTTTCAGGTATCAGTGAAATCTTCTATATCATACAGAATTAAGCAAGCATAGAAGCAAGACAGTGAGTTGCAGAAAAAGGTAGAGTTGGTTCAGAAGAGTAAGTTTCCTGAATTCAACATTGATAAGGATGGTGTTTTGAGATTTGGGAAGATATTGTGTGTGCCTTGTGATTCACAGTTGAAGAGAGAGTTGTTATGTGATGCTCATAGTTCTCTGTTTTCAGTTCATCCAGGTAGTACTTAGATGTATAGAGATATTCGGGAGTATTACCGGTGGGACGGAATAAAAAGAGATATTGCTGATTTTACTGTGAAGTTTTTGACTTGTCAACAGGTTAAAGCAGAGAGGCAGTTACCAATGGGGATGCTTCAGCCTTTACCATTACCAGAGTAGAAGTGGGAGAATATATCCATGGACTTCGTTGTGAGATTGCTGAAGACACCTCGAGGTAATAATGCAATCTGGGTTATTGTTGATCGCTTGACTAAATATTCTCATTTACTTGCTATATGAGATAATTTTTCCCTAGATCAATTTTCCCATTTGGATCTTAAAGATATATTCAGGTTACATGGAGTTCCTCTCTCCATTGTATCTGACCGTGATCCCGGGTTCACTTCTAACTTTTTCAAAGGCCTTCATAAGTCATTGGGTACTGAATTAAATTTTAGTATAGATTTTCATCCTCAATCAGATGGGTAGTACGAATGAACGATTCCAACTTTGGAAAATATTCTACGTTCTTTTTTGTGGATTATTTGGGAAGTTGGGACCAACATCTTTCTTTTGTTAAGTTTTCTTATAATAACAGTTTTCATTCTAGTATACAGATGGCACCATTTGAGGAATTATATGGGAAGTGGTGTCGAACTCCAGCTTTCTAGGATGAAGTGGGCGAAAAGAAGTTGATGGGACCAGAATTGGTAGAAGAGATGGCAGGAAAAGTTCAGCTGATACAGAGACACATGAGAATAGCTCAGAGCAGGTAGAAGAGTTATGCAGACAACAGGAAGAAGGATCTCTCTTTTGAGGTACGTGATCATGTTTTTCTCAAAGTATTACCATGGAAAAGTGTGATGTGATTTGGTAAGAAAGGAAAGCTGAGTCCAAGGTTCATTGGACCAAATGAAATTTTGGGGAGAGTTGGATCAGTTGCATACCGAGTGGCTTTACCTCTTAGTTTATCTCAGGTACACAATGTTTTTTCATGTTTCAATGTCAAGGAAGTACATGCCAGATCCATCTCATGTTTTGAGTCCAGAGGTAGTTCAGTTGGAAGAGAATCTATCTTATGAGGAACAACTAGTCCATATTCTTGGCCATAGGTAGAAAGTGTTGCGGAATAAGGTTATTCATCAATTAATGGTTTTGTGGAAAAACCACATGATTGAAGAGGCAACATGGGAATCTGAAAATTCAATGAGGGATAAATACCCCCACTTATTCGATAAGTAAATAAATTGCGGGGACGCAATTTTATAAAGGGGGGTAGGATGTAACATTCCAAGTAAGTAACGAATAATAGATATTCTTATCTATGTCTATTTATGAATTAGATAGTGTTTTAGAGGCTTAAAATGATAATAAATCCAATCTTAAGCATAGAATTCTCTAATATTTTTAAAAGATTGTTTTACCGCCTTTTGTTGGGGAACCATTTTTAAATCTATATTTTGAAAATTTTATAAGCTATATTTGTCAAAATAAACTTATTATTTATGATTGGGACATATAAATTTACTTTGGATAAATTTTTGGTATTTTTCTGACCATGTTCATTTTTTAATGAATAGTGAAAAATACTGCATTTTACATCAAAAATAATTTTTCATCTAATTTAATTATATGGTTAGATTATCTTTTTAATTGGTTTTAAAGTGTAATTAGAATATATTTTTACCATTTAATTCAATGGTTCTCATTATAATTAATTTCACTTTGGAATTGGGCATAAACAAGTGCCAAACTTTTCATAGATATTGTTTCAAAAAAACCCGTTATTTGTTTTGACAACGGGAATTATTTTTAAATTTATTATTGAAATTACTATGTTTGTAATTTGGTAAAATGGATTACATATTTTTAATTATAAGGTCCTAATTATTTAATTAATACTCTTTTTTTTTTGGACATTATGAATAGTAATGATGGTAATTATCTTTAATTATCTTGATTAATTAGTAATCGGGTAGTTAAGGATAATAAAATAATATCATAATAATAAAAAATGGCCCCAAAATGTGTCCTAATTCTACTGGTTGTGTCGTGTCCAACCATGGGATGCCTTGTGCCAAACTTATGGACCCCATGGAATCACTTTTGGGGGAAAGTGACACTTTATCTTTTTATTTTGAAAGAAAGAAGAATATCACTAAAGAATGTATCACCTGAGTAAAACATTTTTAATTTTGTATACATAAATGATCTCTTGAACTATAAATATTAATTTTAAATCTAAAAATATTTTATAAATAATAGTATTTTTTTATAATTTTTAGACATTATATAAATTAAATTATTTATGACATCATGACGATGCAGTGATTATCTCATTAATGAACGATTTAAATAAAATGAAAATATAATGTAAAATATAAGACTTACACTTGTCAAAGACCTATTGGATGAGTATATTTCGAACCCTAATCACCTTATCCTTGAAATATATCAATTTGGGACCTTTTAAATCTGAAACACAATTCAATATAAAGTAACATTTTTTAACATTCCAAGAGTGCCCCTCCTCTCCTCTTATAAAAGGCCCCCACATCTACCTCTTTACACACACCTCTAAAGCCATTTCCTCGGACAATATCTGATCCTTTTATCTCTCCACATCCCTCTATTCATCATAGAAGCCTTACCTTAGGTATAAACCTCTTCAAGAAACCCTTTTGGTACAAACCAAGAGTAGTTACCTGATTTAAAGGTAAAGACTTCTCTAATGTTCTTTTGTTTTATTTTTCTTCTCCAACCCCCAAAACTCTTTTTATTCATTAATTTTGTAACAAAACCAGTATCTTCAATATAGTAGGATGTTTTTATAAGAATTATTCGAGCTACACTTACACACATTTACATCTAATGGTTAAAGAGCATATTGATTCCGTGGATGGCGATTTTCTGCCTCACGAAACGATGATTGTTCAATATTCTTATAACACCTTCAAAGGTGTCCATTAAGATGTCAGTATATTTATATATGATATATAATATGTTTATGTTTTCCTTAAGCTTCTGTATTTTTCATTTATGGCATACCTTTATGGTTTCCATTATGGGTAAACACGATATCTTCATTTTTGGAAGTGCGGACTACCGCCCCTTCTAAGTGATTTGATTCGTTAATGCCATATATGGGACATATAAAGGATGGAGTTAATGATATTATATATGATATTATACTGGAATTATAATATACTTTTATATCATTATGATTTTGTTCCACAAAATACGAAATAGAAATGAAAGTAGCGTTCATGCGTACGTACGACTTACCGTCTCCATGAACGGTGCATTTCATTTATTACCTCTAAATGTTATGTAATATTATAAATGCATGTATATACTGGATATATATGATATATATGATATCAAAATAATGAATATAATTCTGGATATAATGGATATTTTACCACATATACAACTTGTAATTATAAATAGTTTATTTTTTACTCAAGTAGCAATGATCGACAAAACGACCATTATTAACTTAAATAATTACATAGTGTTCATAACATGGTAATATGTGATATAAAAGGAACAATTAACTTGAAAAAGGTTCCTATGCAAGTATAAATTAACTCAAGTTTATTATTCATGAGGTTAAAGAACGATTGAGTCAAGTCAGACCCGAGGTATGGGACTTCGTCTCAATCTCCTTTCATTGAGGCATATTTTGTTTTATACACAACTTTATTTTATACGGTGTATAAACCCCTTTGACTTTTACATCTATTCAAAAGGAATATTTTTTATATGAAGTGTTTTACTAAATGACAAAAGGAATTTTTTTTGTCGTACGTATGCGGCGACAACGACTTCTCTGCCATCGTGACCATTATTGGAGTTTCGGCTTCCTCTACAAGCCATAACTTTTTTTAAAATGAAAAATAAATACCATGTTTTACTTTTCTTTTATTTTGGTATTGAAAATAGTTTTGATAATTTTTTTATATCAATTTTTTGTATTGATATATTGTGATTGAAATGTTGAAATGCTATGTTTTCTTTATGTATGTTTTATATGGTAAGATTATGTTATGGTTCTTGGGTATTATTTATGAAGACGGGTGGTTCTGTGATAAACTAAGGGATGGTGAGCCCGATATAGCTCTCCAATGCACTGGGTAATGTGAAGGGGTTAAAATTTAAGGTTTCTCCGAAGATATTTAGGGAATATACTATGATGGGTATTTCAAATGTAACCATGAGGGTTACTCCCTACGTAAGAATGTTATGAATGCCTCAAGTTACCTTTATGTCTTATGATTTCTATGATGTATTCATGATTTGATGAGGTATGTTAAAGTGATTATGTTTTATGAGTAAAGAATGATTTCATTAATTCTTATGTATAAATGGACTAATGTTTTCATTTCATACTTTCATATCTTTTACTGAGATTTTTATGCTCATCCCAAGTTTTTGGAATGTTTTTCACTGGTCAAGGGAGAGGTACATGATGTGATGATAGTGTGAAGGAAGTGTCATGAAAGAATCCATGTTTTATTTTAAATATGTTTCCTTTTATGGGAAAAGTAAATATTTTCTTTAATGTAACCACCTTGTTTAAATATGGAATGTAATTCATGATTTATGATCTAATTCTCTAAAACTCTAAACCTGAAAAGATCCTTAATGTGTAATCTTGTAATAACTCAAGAATAAGTAATGTTTAAGGCTGGGGCCTTATAAAAACAAATATGAAATAAACCTTGGCCTCCATTGAATGAAACTTTCCTCTACATATACCAGAAGAAACACTGAATTCATGAATCATCAAACAAAATACGACCACCACAGCTCAGGATAAAGCCAGAAATGGAAGCACCTCCAAGAACACCATTGACCAATCGAACCATACTTCCCAACAAATACCTTAATCCATATTAGAATACTATATTGGATAGAAATGGAAGCACCAAAATCCATCGAATTAATAGAATCAATCTAGGGCCTCACCAGAGAAGCTCAACCTCATCTGAATTGCCAACTCAGACCATCAGATCTACAACCAAGAGAAAATCAACCTAGATAAATCCATGAAAATCAACCTGTACATCCAAAATCATCCAAAGAAACCCAAAACAACATACCAAAGTGGGGTTTGAAATGTGGATATTGGGAAGATATAGAAGGGGAAGAACAAATGAAGGCTTCAACAGGGGAAAGGCTGTAAAAGGGGCCAAGTGGGAATGGTGAAGCATGGGAATATAGAAATGAAGTATGGAGCAAAGATAACTAGAGAAAGGAGAAAATAGGGGAGGGAGAGGGAATGGGGAAAGGGGTAAGAAGAAGCTGGAAGTGACGCGTTGTCCTACCCCTACCGAGGCACCATAGAGTAAACCTAGAGAAATGCGGCAAAGGAGAGAAGTCGCTCAGAGGCCAAGCTACCCTTTCTTATTTTTCATTTCCCAATGTTATAAAGAAAGGTATTAAGTATGAAATGTATAAGAATAATGATATTAATGAAGAACTTAGTGAGATATTATGTAGTTTACTTATGAACCATTTATTAATGTATCCAAATTTCTAAAGAAAAAAACCCTATGTTATTTCATCTTTTATTTTAATGTTATTTATTGAATATTCATCTATTAAGATGTAATATATATGTATAAAAATTATGGTTTGCTATACTGTCAATATACAGCATATGATAACATTGTGTATCAATCCCCACATAGTGTAACATGATTATCTTGGTCCTCCCTTGTATAGTTGACCAAGGGTGTCTGGCGTATAATTTGGGGTTATATATTATGTATCTCTTCCATTCATCATGTATCCTCGAAACCACCAGATGGGATATTCAATCATTCTTTATATCATCTTGTCATATTATTGGTCATATAAAATAAAATGATCATGTTATCTAAACTA
Source organism: Viscum album (assembly GCA_963277665.1). Taxonomy (NCBI): domain Eukaryota; kingdom Viridiplantae; phylum Streptophyta; class Magnoliopsida; order Santalales; family Viscaceae; genus Viscum; species Viscum album. The sequence continues at coordinate 1,526,894,266 of OY728131.1, read as the reverse complement.
TTGGATTAAATAACATAAAATAAGAAATGATAATTCATAAAAAATAATGAAAATTCCTCAAACAAATAATAAATAATTAAAAATTATAATATGACTGCTTTAATACCACTTAAGGGAATCAGGGCATAGTATAAGTAGTCAGGTCAATTCCCAATGATGGTTTTCCAATAAATTTATTGGATAATCATGAATAAAATGATGAACACTCATCAAATAAAATGGATAAATCCTAAGAAACTTGAATAATAAAGTCCAATAATTTTCAAGTTAGTATATTTCACATTTAATTTATAATTAATTTAAAATAAAAATTACCTCGACGTGAAAATTATTCTTTTTGATCAAGTTAGTTGCCACTATTTTCAAATAGTAATTGTGATTGAGGATCCAATATATGACTCCTCTAATTATAACCACACATGTTTCAGGAGTCACTAAACATTTCTCATAGTGATATGGTTATTAGCATAGGGGAACTATGTAACTTTCCTCGTTCACTATTGGTCACAATAATAAATCCCTCGTTTCCAATCTTATTCTCTATTGGGAGAGAGTAATACTTTCACCCTATGTATTGAGAGAATAATATTGTCTCTTTATTGTCTATAACAACTCTCACTATATAAAATGTTCTAATTGGTTCTTTATACTTAGGGTTAAATAGTTATTAATTTCACAAGTTCACTCTATCAAATTATTTGTCTTAAGTAAAACCTATATCAAATAATATTATTATTATTATTTCACTCTCATGGCATGTTTTAAATTTGGGGATTAATAAATCATTTCCATTATTAGTTTAACTTGTCATTTCAATACTCCTAAAAATTTATGAAACATTTATTAATGAAATATTTAAATAAATAAATATTATTCATTTGATAAATAAATGAAAATTATATTCACTAATACTATGAATATATTTTTTAATATTCAAGTAACTAAGTAATTATTCTTATTAATTTATTCATAAACTGTTTTTAACCCCTTATCATCATCTCATATTATGGTTCTTGGATTAGTGTACATGGATACCATTAGTTACCTCTACACTCTATTGTGGGGGGGGGGGGATCTCTGGTAATCTGACTCCTTATCTCCCTTAAAATTTTATACCCTTTATAGAGCCCTCAACCCTCTATGTTTTACCAAGAATTTCTCTAATCCCAAAGTTTACTTTGTTTTCTAATGGGATTCTAAAACATTCCCTTTACCTATAATATTTCACAGAATCCTCAACCTTACTTCAAATATCTCTAGTAAACTTCTTTGGTTGATGTCAGACCTTAGTCAAAACATTCGGTTGTCTCATAAAAAACTCAGGGGAATTATAATATCACATCAATTTTGGATTTCTAAATTCTCTCTATTATTTGATATATTTTTCGAATGAATAAGACTTCTTCTTTTTATATTTTAAGGAATCTTGCCTCGTCAATGGTTTCTATTTCATCATATTCAGATAGACTTGTGACTTTCACTTGAATATGTATTTTCTATCTTTATCTATTTATGTTAGTTTCCCTAGATTAACTTTTCCTTTTCAAAATAAAACTATTTAAAAAATATTTGGAAAGCCAGTAGGTCGTTTCTTATGTTTCAATGATATAATAAAAGAGTTATATCACTCATCACTCTATAGAAATGTGTTGAGGTGGATGTGTATAAATTCTTAGTAAATTATCTTTGTACTAATATAAAATAATAATATATTTGATTTTATAAGGTAAATTTTGAGTCCCGATGTGATTATTATCTTTTCTTTTCTCCTAGGACACCTTAATATTTATTTTTTCAAATAAGTTCAAGATCCTTGGGAGCTTATAACTCCAAATATATGTCTGATAATAGGGATGATGGAATTAGAGAGAATTTTCTTATTAATCACATGTCTTTTAGAAATCCCACTTTGAAAGAGCCTTCATAGTTTGGAAAAGATGATGCTGGTCTATGGGAAGTTCTTTCAATGTTGGTGGTTACTCATGGAAAAGCTAGTAAGATTCTTCCCCGGAGCCTAGAAATAGGCCCTAATCTATCCTATATGTATATATTGTGACCTCATTTGCTGTGTTGTCTTCTTTTGAGTGTAATTCCATTTCATCATGGAATTAATCATATAGTTGGGCTCAATAAATCTATTGATGAAGTTTAGTTGGATCCAAAATATTCATGGGAGATAATACATGATCATTTTCAGTTTTTTGTAAGTATCCCCTATGAACATATTATTAGGCATGGGTTCAAGGTTAGTTCTCCTCAAGCAATTTAAGTTGGAGTCTACTTATAAGACTGTATGGAATTTTTTTTATAATAATGGTATTGAAGTATAATAAAATTAATGATGGTTATATGGTTATTTATGAATTTGAGGGATGAAAAAAAGTTATGTAAAAATAGAGGAGGAAAAAGTTTCGAGTTTTATATCATGATTTTGAGTAAATATATATATTTGGAAAAGGATTTATTGGCTCATATGATGGCCTAAAAGAAACTGTTGAAGATTTAAATTCCTTTTATTAATGTGAATATTAATGATAGACCTTTAATTATTTTTAATTATAAATAAATATTGTAAATAATGTAGTATATGATTTGAAGAGTTACTTGTTCAATACATGGAATAAAACCATATCTAAGAAGGTCTAATCCAATATTACCAAAACAATGGTCATATGATCAACCACTAAAGGCTTGGAGACATTATCCAAAGAGGATTTGGGAAACCAATAGTAAAATAATTAGTTGTCTTCGTATACTAACTTTGAAGAATAATGAAATGAAATATCAGGATTTTTTCTTTCCACTAATATGGAAAACATTAGGAACATTAAAAAGAAAGTGAATTGAGTCTTAGTATGGACATTAAAATATAGAACTCTGTAGTTTGAGGAAAATAAATATATGGAAAAAAATACATATGAGGGTAGGTAATTAAAATACACTTAGGAATAATGTAGAAAGATAGCTTCTACTTCAGTTATCAAAGCCTCTGATGATGGGTTTATTAAGGACATTCTTTCTTGGGAAGTTATAATTAAGATAGAACCAAAATTGAATCTATTGAGAAACCCTCAATGTGAGATAAATGATGTGTCTTTACCCATCATAGACTCAAACTAAAATTCTAAAAGAATGTATGAAATAGAGATACAAGTTAATAATAATAAGTAACAATAACAATGGATAAATATAAAAGATCTCATTTTTTTTAATATGAGATACAAGTTGATTAACATAGAGGATTTCACTAAACACTTGGTAAAAATGGTTGATTTCATAGAGGCCCTTATAAAGGATAATTTAAAGGAGTAAATTTCCATTGAATGGATCTTACATATGATGCATGGATCCAATGTTCATAAAATTATCTAGAATGATCTTGTAATTTCATTTGAATTTTAATCATCATCCTATTTTTCTGTAAGGGTTCTTAATTAACCATTAGAAGTGTTTTTCTAAAAATAAAGAACTATAATTAGTTGTTATTCACTACATTGTTCAATGAAATTTTATTATTTATTTATTACCCTGTCAATAATAAAAAGAATTTAATAAATATTATATAGAATAATCTAATTAATAAATATTTATTTTAATATTCATCTATTATATTCTAAACTCAAATAACTAGTGATTGAATTTATCTAATTCAGAATACTCAAATAAATATTATTCCACAAGTTGAGAATAATATTTATTGTTAACAATAAATTCTATAGAATTTAATGAGATTATTGATAATCTTAGTCTGTGACACTATAGGATTATTTCCTAGTAGCATTTGGGTACCTTACCTTATATTTTATATCATTGTATAAAAACATGACAAGGAACCCATCAAGAAAAGTTAATGTTTCAATAATAAAAATTATAATATGAATTATATTGTGCGACGTAATCTATTTGTTGTACATCTCATTAAAAATGATGTATTCTTTTGTTAGTTCCATATTCGATTGATTAATCTTGATTTAACTCTCTAAAATAGACTATTTGATGAATTAACATGGACATAAATTTAATAAGATAGTTACATTTCAATTAAAGGGATAAAAATATCTTCTTCCATTAACTCTTAAGGGATAAATCATTTCTTGAGTTATTCAATAAATGCCGTATAATTTTTTAAAAACCCAACGTATGCTACCTCACCATGAGTGTATTTCATTATGATGTTCATCTATATATCAAAATATATAATTCATATTATAAAATAAAAATAATATTAATGCTCCGGAGCAACACAAATGTTTATAGATATTATTATACAGTGACACATATATCATGTGGAATTTATATTTTTCGTTCTCTCCTTATAACCTGCCTTCTTGGACATTACCAATTGAAAACTTCTTGAGATGAATTATCAGTATCTTATTAGACTTTAATAATTTATAGTCAAACATAACTTTTTACTATTAGAAAAATGTTATCTAGATTATATGATGTTTGTTTAATGATATTGTCATATAATTTATTGGGTCTCACTATACCATAGAACTGTTATATCCTTTTGATGTGGAAAACAATATAATTAAATTATCAAATTAATGTTATGTATAAGAATAATTATCATGTTATAAGATTATTATTATTATTTTTGTAATCAAAAGAACAAAGTAAGTTTGTTCTAGGTAACTAGCTCCAATAAAGATATTGTTGTTGGATTTGGTGATTTAAACAGAATTTAACATAAACTTTTGATTTCCATATCATGTATTAAGTGTGATATAAACATTTTTATTATTATTTCATATTTTTATATCTTTTTCATAATATATATGATAATCTTCTTAGATTTTTTATGGAATCAATAGTTTAAAACATTTCCTCACTATAATGAAAACATATAGTTTCTATGATAACAATCAAAAACAATGTTCTATGGTCTAAAAAAATATTATAATAGGATATTAGATAATTCTTCACATAAATTTTACACTTTTTGATCTTTAATATGGTATACCATAAGAATAATCACACTGATGGGATATCTATATGTTTTATTATTTTTTCGGATATTCTTATATTCTAGAATGTGTATTGCTCATTAAACATGAAATTATTATAATTTTGTATCATAATTAATATACTTAAATGAATTATGAAAAACATAGACTTTATATTCATAGTAAATAATCTTATGTCAAGTGAATCATGATTCATATATAATTTACTGAATGATAAAGATATAATTATCCCATTCCTAGTTATTGAATAATATATCACTAGATCTTTGATTGAGATTAGTGTGTCTGAATTAAAATCATTGATCATGAATATTAAATACAAGTTCAAGTTATAAATTAAGTGAAATATATATAAATTAATAATGTGATGTCACATTCATGCATCATACTTTATGATATATCAATTGACAACATGATTACATTATACAATAGAATTTATAGAAAGATTTGTATTATTGTTTTAATAACTAATAAATTTTTATATTTGGTCTATAATGTGTTTATAGATACCACTATTGGTTTATAAATTATACCTAGTTTTATTTAAAAATAAAACCATATGGTTTCATAATAAGAGTTCCCAAAAACCCATTATATTTAGCTAAATCTAAGCTTAATAATTTAACTTGATATGGTTTTAATTTTGATGCCTATTTGAGTTAATATCAATCATAAATCTAATAATAAGTTATTCAAATTTAAAATATGTGATTTAAAATTTATATATTATTTATTCATGATTTATATTATCTTGGATAAGTGAATATAATAATTATTTTTTAATAAAAATAATCATATTATTGATCAAGGGTTCAATAAATTATAATAAAATGGTTAGAGTTAGTGGACCAAGTCCATTATTTATTTATATATATATTTATTTAATGGGGTTTATTTTATATATATCAATTAAAATAGTAATTTATTTAAATAATTCATATGTTAAAAAAAAAACATCAGACATATTATTTATTTTACATTTAAAGAAATACCTTTTTAAAATATTATTAAACATATACCATGATTGTATATTTTTTTATATTTTTTGTGGTAAGAGGAAATTCATTTATTTAATTCACTTATAAATTTCATGATAGAAAGATTTAGAGATAATTTTCCCAAGATTCAAAGGAATAAACAAAGATATATAAGTATACATGATCAATCAAATGTTATAAAGAGATAGATTTCCATGTACTTGCACTTAAAATATCAATATACATTATTAAATATTCATCGATCATGAATGGAAGTCATTAATAGAATCCTTGTTTATATTATAGAATAAAAAAAATTAAGATGACCAGATGTCAAATTGGAGATTTCAATGATGATTATTAATTCAATTGGGAAAAAATAATTTATATGATTGTCTTATTTAAATAATTAATTATAAATATTGTGTGATCATCCAATTGAAAGATTTATGTCTTATTATTTTATATCTTGATGAGAAAAATTAAACATGCATCGTGATCACCACTATATCAATAATTACACAAAAAATTAAAATCATGCATCCCATAATGAATCTTTAACTATTCCATGATCCTTTATGTATAATTATTTTCATGACCAGGAATCAATGAGTAGCAGTTGATTATATCTATTTAAGTGTGGATTCATCATAATAAAAGTTTTATAAGTGGGTAATTTATTTTTAGCTAGTTATAAAATAGTGGTTTCAAAATAGTTTATTCTTTATACATAAGTGAGACTTTCCATTTTTATCTTCTTTAGAAGAGTGACTGTGTAAGTGTTGATTTAGTGTAAGTGTTGATTCATAGCAATGAATGGTGATTTACAAAAAAATGTTTGATAATAATGGGGATGTTATGTAAGGATTAATTTTATATTTTATAGAATATTTAATAGTGTCTAGCACATTGTAAAGGATGATCCAATGATTTAAAATGATTGATCCAATGGTTAGTTTTTAATACAGAAACGTAATTCATTCAAAAAAAGTGCAACATGTGTTTTTTACCATTGAATAAATGGATAAAAGGATATTCATGATCAAATTGTGAAATAAATAGACGGATATAAGATCTATGGCCGATTCTATGGAAACAAATTCTAAATAATGATTTCTAGATAGAGTGATCGTAGTGGAAATAAAGAATTATTGAATCATCAAATCATTATGTGGAATAAAATGCATTATCAAAATGTGGTTTAGAAGACTCAAAAATGAATAATTAAAAATAAATAAAAATTATGAGAGATATTTATAAATTCATTATACATAGGGATGATTACACATAGGGAGAACTATATATAAGGATTATTACATGTAGGAAACACATCATATCAAGAAGGGGGTGAAGATAAGAGTTTAGAGTTATTGGAGGATTATAATATAAATAAAGGATTAGAAGAGGATGAAGAACAAAAGAAATCATTGGTGGACATTAGTATTTATTTCCAATAGAATTCAAAAATAATTATAAATCATTTAGAATTTTTTGAGTGGATCTGACATGATTGAAGACAGTTTGATCAATTTAGATAATATCTGAGAACTCTGGAGAAGGTATGTATAAGTAAACAATCATTTTCATTAGTTATTTATGATTAAACAAAATATTACAAAGATAAATAATAACAATATAAATATTTAAAAGGTATTCATGATAAATTAATAATTTTTTTATAAATATCATATATTTTTTAAAGGCAAGGTATGTTTTTTAAAAGGCTGGGAAAGTTAAAATAGTTTTGGAAAATAAGATGCATTTTTATCTGGATATGTATGAGTAAACCCATGGTTTTAAATGATATGTATAAGAAATTTGGATTTCACATATCAATAATATTTATTTCATGTAAGATTAATATGAATTTTTTAAATCTCATGTAAGAGTGATTTATTTTCCACAAGAATAAACTGAGCTCATTTATGTGTTCACTAAAGCTATGTGACATTAACAAAATACTAGGTAAGTATTATTTTCATATAAATGTGGTATTTTTGGGATGAGTTGATGGATGATATGTGAATAATTAAATAAATAATATAATTTTATATTTGAAGAATATTATTGAAAGTGAGTTATGGAAATTTAATTGGGATATTTTTCTTGCCTATTTTTAGGATTACTACTACATTTTTCTTGGGTGGTATTATGACAAGTGGTGAATAGAGATTATGTGACAAAGGATTGTGGATAATTTTTAAATATTAAATATTTTAAAATACCTATGTGACCATGTTTAGTATTTTCAAAAAGATAAATAAGGATTCGATAAATAAGTGATAAGAAAATATTATCTCAGAAAGACTAATGTGTTGTTATTGCTAAATAGTTTCTTCCCATTGAAGTTCTTGAAGTAGAGTAAACTTAAATTCATGTTGAATATTATAAAGGCTTAGATAAGGTCTATATTTTTAATATTAAATAATTCGAAACTCCCTTGAAGAACATTTCATTTTGGTATGAACACCATTATGTAAACAAAAGAAATCCTATATGAAAAAAATGGTGACATCAACTATTAGGGAATAAATTTGGGTTGAGTATGATACCTATCACAACATTATCTTTATTTTTAGGTATTTTATATTTTTATTTTTTGGTCCATCTTTTCCCCCAAGGTTTACTTTTGATATTTGGAGAAAAATGGAGGTTTTTGGTGGATAGACCTAGGTGCATGGTTGGCGCACGGTTAGTAGTAACTATGCACCCAACCTAAGTAACCATGTGATAGGAGATAAAACCTATTGCAAGGTCACGTCATGGTTATGCACCCCAGCCCAGGTTTTCATGTACTCTGGATAGACCTTACACACAGTCACCACACATTTTATTAAACTATGTTTAAAAAACCATACACACTTTCTAGGTCATTAAAAATGTTATTTACCATTTATCCCTTCCTGAATTAAACCTATTATTCATATTTTCTTCCCTACTCTATATTTTTAACCATATAAGGCCTCCAAGCTCCCTCAAGATTCCTTGGAACCCATTTTTTAGGGGGTTTTGATGGGAGAAAACATCAAGAATCATACAGTAAATAGATTTACCCCTTATTTTTTCATTATCTTTAGGGGTTCTTCCCTCTTTCTTTAGGTTCTATTTTATAGCAGCTAGGCTTTAACCCCTAGGGTTTAAACTTGGTTTTTTGTGTTCAATCGCTTGGATTAGAGTTTATTTATTGTGGTGTGGTTAAAGATTTGCACCAAATTTTTGGGGTTTTTGACATCAAGGTTAGGTGGTTCCATATATAAATTTTCTTGGTGAATTATTTTTTGTTTATAATCAATTTATCATGATATTTGATTTATATATGTGGTGTGAAAGTAGTTTTTGTAAATGTTTAACATGTTTTTGATTTTTAAGTGGAATATTTATGTGAAATGGTGTGTGTTTTTTGGTTTGAACCCATGTTGTATCTCTTGGTAATGTTTTATGGATTGTGAAATAAGTTTATTAAATTATTCAAGGGATTTGAACTGTGTTTTAATATGGTATCTATGTATGTTTGGTCATGAAAGAGTATTTTGAGTGGGTTTTCTTGTGTCAAACCATGTGAAACCTCTTGGAATTGTTTTATGAAATCTTTAAATGGTGTATTAAATGATATAAAGGGTGAAAAACATGTTTACGAACTGTTTTGGTGTGAGTATGATCTATTAAGTGGAATTTTGACATACAAGTGGTATTATGTGTTACGTGGAACTTGATTGAGAACAAAAGGAAAGCCTGGGTATCCAAGTGGATGAACTAGGACTAGTATGCTAGTGATTCGGAAGTGGCTGTGATTCAGTTTCACATAGGAGGATTGGAGATGAAAACACTAACTATATATGGAAAATGATTTGAGACCACTATATCTTTGGATATTACTCCTCTCTAGTGTCTCGTCCCTGAGAACGTTGTTGGTCATGGTTCTTATACCATGTTTCATAGAGATATGAGGTGTCTTGGGTCCAGCTACTAGCCAGTTCCTAGGGAAAGATCCCATGATTAGTGCTCATTGGATATATTTTACTTATCATCGGCATATGGTGGTGTTTGATTGTAAATTTTTAGAAGAAATTGTGTTCTCTTTAAAAATTGTTTCTGTTAAAATTGCCTTTAATGTTAAAGTTTTATTTCATAAAAACTATTACAAGCATTTCCTTTGTGTGAAATCTAGCAAGTTATTTACCTTATAATGTTTAGTGCATGGAATATTTTCTTGTGTAGCATCCTACTAAGCTTAGGCTCACACCCTACTTAAACTTTTGGGTGTAAGTAGACATGGAAATGTTTGACATAGGTATGTGAAGGACTTTTGGTGATGGAAGATTGGGTTTCTAGCTATTTTCTTGACGTAGTTTTATAGAGGTACCTTGAGGGAGATGCAACCTTGCCATGTGGTGGTTGTTGAGATAAACTTGCTGCTCCTTTTTGTTATAACCCTTTTTCGGTGTTGGTTTGAACTATGTATCTCAATTCTAAAATATTGTTCAAGACTGGTTTGGTAGAATTTTAACATTCAGTTTATTAATTTTCTATGGTTGTTTTATTCTTATAAATTCAGGTAAATCATTCCCAAGATTTGTTTATGATACTCAGGAACTTTTACCATCCCATGGGGATCGGGAACACCCTTTAAGCCATGCCACAGGTCGGGTCAGGGGTCAGTTCGGATGATGACCCTGCTTAGTTCGTTGTAATGCATTCTCGTCATATATTCAATTTAAAAATTTACTAGATCACCTATGTCTTTGAATTAATCAAACACAATAAGAATATAGTCACCCACAATGGGAGATAACTGTCACGACCCGTCCTCGGGGCCCGTGCCGTGACTACCCCAAGCCCGCCTTCCATAGGCCAGGGGCTGGCGACTAGCACCAAGGCGTAAAATCCCAGTAAACAGGGAAGGCATTGCCTTTATAAGTAACAACCACACAGAGTCAGCAAGCGGAAAGTAAAGTGCAGAAAGTAAAGGGGGCCAGAAATACAAGCCCAACTGTAAAGTACAACTGAAAAGAAAAACAGCAACTGAAGAAAAGACGGCGGCCTCGTGTCGTCCACTGGCAATCCCACCTGAAGGGTGGGTACAGATAGCCTCCAGGCTCCTCGGGTCCCACGTCCGCTCCGAGTACGTTCCGTCCAGTGGTCCACCTCCAGGTACCGTCCTGCTCCACGCCCCAACCGTGATCAGCGTTGTCCGTCGTCTGCAACCAACACAACAAGGTGCGGGCATAGCCCGTGCAGGGGTGAGTACAACTACTCAGTAAGGACCCCGAGACCCCCGAAGGTCTCCCGAAATCCACAAAGGATATAGCACAAAAGAAAGATGCAATCACGAAGTAACATCTGACTCGACTTAGGTATATGCCCATACATATACCTAAGTCCCCAATTCTAGCTCTGCTCACGAGCTCAAGAACAACTCAATCCACGAAGGAAAGCAAGACTCAAATCCACAAGGAGAGTAAACAGTAAATCCACAAAGGATAGTTCAACACAATCCACAAAGGAGAGTAAACAGTAAATCCACAAAGGATAGTTCAACACAACCCACAAAGGAGAGTAACATAAGATTCAGCTCAACCAGGTATACTTTTTCAGATGACGTCAAAGATGATCACTGATCCATCTAAGTCGTCGGACCCACGAAGGATCGATAGGTACTAACCCCCGCAGAAGACCCACACAGGATCGGGCTCACACAGAACCTGTAGGCAGTGGCTCACACAGAACCGGTAGGCAGTGGCTCACACAGAACCGGTAGTAGGACCCACATAGGATCGGGCACTGATCCGCGTAGGATCGCTGAGTGCAGTAGTCGACGCAGTCCACTGAGGATCTCTGCACAGTCGTCGCCGAAGTCCACGAAGGATCTCTGCTCTGCCGTCGTCGCAGTCCACGGAGGATCTCTGCTCTGCCGTCGTCGCAGTCCACGGAGGATCTCTGCTCTGCCGTCGTCGCAGTCCACGGAGGATCTCTGCTCTGCCGTCGTCGCAGTCCACGGAGGATCTCTGCTCTGCCGTCGTCGCAGTCCACGGAGGATCTCTGCTCTGCCGTCGTCGCAGTCCACGGAGGATCTCTGCTCTGCCGTCGTCGCAGTCCACAGAGGATCTCTGCTCTGCCGTCGTCGCAGTCCACGGAGGATCTCTGCTCTGCCGTCGTCGCAGTCCACGGAGGATCTCTGCTCTGCCGTCGAGGTCACAGCCAGCGCTAGGGTTCCCGCACGTAGCGAGCTCGTTTAGGAGGGTCCGCTCCACGAGCCGAGGGGCTGATGCATCAACTGACACGTAGTCCGAAGTTGATGTATCCAAAAGTTCCGTATCGACAACAGGATCTCAACGCGACAGACGGCGCGTCAATCGGAGGTCCCAGGCCCAAGATATGGGTGATGGACCGAAGAGGGCCCGAAATGGGGGTTCCGGGTCCGGGGCGACCCGGCCCGAACCCCCCCTGGGGTCGGCCGAACCGGGTCGGCCCGAACCGGGCCGGCCCGAACCGGCTCGGCCGGGTCCGGTCCGGCCTGGGCGCGGCCCGGCCGACCGGACCGAGCCGGCTCGGCTTCGGCCGAGCGGCCGAAGGGGCTGCCGCCACGGGTCAACCCCGCGGCTTTGAGGGAAACGCGGCCCCCGTGGGGGGCCGCCTGTCACGCGGACGCGGCCGGGCCGCCGCGTCCGTCCCGGTTCCGCGCGGCCGCGGAACCGGCCGCCGATGTCGCCGCGGCTTCAGCCGCGGCGGGCTTCCTCCACGGCGGCGCGCCGGGCGCCGCCGCCTCCGGTCGCCGGCGCCGCCGCGCCGGCGACCCGCGCCGCCGGAGATGCTCCGGTGGCCCGATTTCTTTCCCGTCTGCGCCGTTGCTCCTCCCGGGGGCCGATCTTCACTGCGGGATCGACGGATTGCCTCTGCCGCACGGTTTGTCGTCGTCCGCCATATCCTCACAACAAGGAGATCGGCGGAGGGTTGTCGGGTCTTGTTCGTTAGACCCGTAACCTCCGCGTTAGTCATAAATCACGGGAGGAATAATCAACAACAATTTTTAAATAGATTAAAATTGTCGGAGATCATTTTCTTCACTTAAAAAGAATAAGCACGGGGAAAAAGAATCACAATCAAATCCCTACCTTGATGATCGTCGAGCGCGGGCGTTCTTCGCGGAAGAGATCGTCGCGGAAGAGATCGATCGTCGCGTCGTCGCGGGAAGGTGTCGCGTCGTCGCGGAAACCGGCGTTGAGCCGGCGAGCTCAACAAATCAAGAACAACAGATTTAAATTATTAATATTTAAATCTGTGTTTCGTTTAAAACCAAAGAAAAGAACTTGAGAGGAAATCCGAAATCACTCACCTCGAATGGTCGGTGATCGGAGATCGGAGATCGGAGATCGGAAGAACGTCTCGGGCGAAAGCGTCGTCGACTTCCGGGTTCGGCGTTCTTCGCGTTCTTCGCGTTCTTCGCGTTCTTCGCGGAGAGGGTGGAGGAACGAAGATTCTCTCAAATCCTTTCCAAGGATTTTTATGTTGGTCTTATTTTATAAACATGCCAACACGAAACCGGTTAAGAAACGATCCATAAATTCGAAAGAAACGACCCATTTAATTCACGAAGAAACAGTCCATTTAATTCACGAAATAAACCGCCCAATTAAATGGTCTGTTAAGAATTAAAGAAAACGCGTCGGTTGACTTTTCAGTTACTTTGACGGGTTTTCGCGGGTACGTTACTTAGCGAAAGAAACGGCGGGGCTCGTGCGGGTCCCACCGCACAAATATCCTACCAAGGGGGTAGGATATTTCTGGATAGTATCCTATCCAGTTCAACTCAGTTCAAGCCGTCTTAAAGTGACTTCAAGTGGCTTCCAAGCAGCTTAAGTGAAATAAAATAAAGTTGTCGCACAAACTTTATTTTATTTCTGACTTAAAGCCGCAAAATTTAAAAACCACGTCTGAGCAAACGCAACTCCGGAAGAGGCGTTTCTAAGCAAATACCGGCGCTGCGATTTCATCGGTGCCCTCAGAATTCGATTCCGGGCACCGGTTCAAAAGATAGAAAAACCCGCTCGTCCGTTCACTGAACGTACCCGAGCCAAACTTCGGAAATTGATTCCGGGCACACCGGGCCTCGGAATCAGGTGCCGTCTGAAGCTGCGCTCTTGTAAAATTCCAAAGAAAATTAAGAAAAAAATTTCCTTGAAATTTGCGGGTCTTTACATTACTCCCACCTCAGGGCTTTACGTCCCCGTAAAGATACATCAAAAACTAGGGGAACAAATGGGGGTACTGAGCACGCATCTGAGCCTCCCGCTCCCAAGTGCTCTCCTGGAGGTTCCCGTGCTGCCATCTGATGCGCACAAGAGGAATCGACCGCCCACGTAGGACCCGCTCATGTCGATCCTCGATCTCCACTGGGACCTCCGCAAAAGTCGCCCCATCGTCCACGTCCAGCTCCCCAAAGTCGATGATGTGCGTCGGGTCGTGCACGTATCTCCTCAGCTGAGACACGTGGAAGACGTCGTGCACCCGGTGCAACTGAGGTGGTAGAGCCAGGCGATAAGCCACCTCTCCTATCCTGCTGAGGACCTGGAAAGGCCCGATGAAGCGTGGAGACAACTTGCCGCCTCGGCCAAATCTCCGAAAACCACGTCGAGGTGAGACACGCAAAAAGACGTGGTCGCCATCCTCGAACTCTAGTGGCCTCCGCCTCCTGTCAGCATATGACTTCTGCCGGCTCTGAGCTATCCTCATCCTCTCCTGGATGATCTGGACCTTCTCTGTCGTGGCTCGGACCATCTCTGGTCCCACGAGTGCTGACTCCCCAGGGTCTGTCCAGCACAACGGTGATCTGCAGGGTCTGCCGTACAACGCCTCGTATGGTGCCATCCCGATGGTGGAGTGGTAGCTGTTGTTGTACGCGAACTCCACCAAGGGTAGGTGGTCCTCCCAGCTGCGACCAAAGTCGAGAACACATGCACGGAGCATGTCCTCGAGTGTCTGTATGGTCCTCTCCGTCTGACCATCCGTCTGAGGGTGGAAGGCTGTGCTCAGATGGAGCCGCGTCCCGAACGCCTCCTGCAACCCCTTCCAGAGCCGGGAAGTGAAACGAGCATCTCGATCGGAGACGATAGATGATGGCACACCGTGAAGCCGTACGATCTCCTGGACGTAAAGACGTCCCAAGCTCTCCACTGAGCCCTGCTCTCTGATGGGTAAGAAGTGTGCCGACTTGGTGAGTCGGTCGACAATCACCCAAATGGAGTCGTGACCTCTGGAAGTACGTGGAAGTCCAGTCACGAAGTCCATAGATATGCCGTCCCACTTCCACTCCGGGACCTCCAAGGGCTGTACCAAGCCTGCTGGTACCTGGTGCTCTGCCTTCACCTGCTGGCAGGTGAGGCATCGTGAAACGAACTCTACCACAGCTTTCTTCATGCCCGGCCACCAGTGCTGTCGTCTGAGATCCTGGTACATCTTCGCCACTCCGGGATGTACCGCCAAGGGAGAAGTGTGAAACTCTCTCAGCACCTCCTCTCGTAAAGCAACTGGTACGAAGGTACGCCCTCTGAAAAGGATGTCGTGCTCTGCTCCAAGGGAGAAACCATCAGGCGCCTGACCTGAGGATATCAGTGCACGCCGGGTCTCACAGTCAGCGTCCCCACGCTGAGCCTCTCTGACCCGCTGTAGAAGTGGAGGAGAGACTGTGAGAGACTGAAGAAAGGCTGCTCCGTCTCTATCCACGAAGGATATCTGCAAGGAGGCTAGCTGCTCCGTCGCCTCCTCAAGCAGCTGAATGCCCGTCCTCCTGCTGAGGGCATCGGCTACCACGTTCCCCTTCCCAGGAGTATAGACTATCTCAAAGTCATAGTCCTGGAGGAACTCAAGCCATCTCCGCTGTCTCAGGTTTAGGTCCTTCTGAGAGAAGATATACCTGAGACTCTGGTGGTCAGAAAAGACTGTGAAGCGCTCGCCCATCAGATAGTGCCGCCAAGTCTTCAGAGCGAAGACCACTGCTGCTAACTCCAGGTCATGAGTGGCGTAGTTCTGCTCATGTGGCCTCAACTGACGTGATCCGTAGGCGATCACGGCCCGCTCCTGCATCAGGACGCACCCGAGTCCAGTCCCTGATGCATCGCAGTAAACTACGTACCCAACTCCCTCCTCAGGCAACCTCAAGATAGGTGCGCTGGTCAATCTCTGTCTCAGCTCCTGGAAGCTCTGCTGACATCTGTCTGACCACACGAAGGGTTTCCCCTTCTTCGTCAAGGCTGAGAGTGGTGCTGCAACTCTGGAGAAGTCTGGCACGAATCTCCGATAGTATCCCGCTAGGCCCAAGAAGCTCCGCACCTCTGTCACGCTCCTGGGTGGCTCCCAAGCTAGCACTGCCTCGATCTTCGCGGGATCCACTGCAACTCCCGCCTCAGAAATGACGTGCCCCAAGAAATGGACCTCACGTAACCAGAACTGGCATTTTGAGAGCTTGCCATAAAGCTGGTGCTCTCGGAGTGTGTCTAGCACAACTCGCAGGTGGTAGGCATGCTCCTCCTCAGTCGTCGAGTATACCAAAATGTCGTCAATGAAGACAACGACAAATCGGTCGAGGTATGGCTGGAAGATCCTGTTCATGAGGCTCATGAACACTGCTGGAGCATTGGTTACGCCGAACGGCATAACCAAGAACTCATAATGGCCATACCGACACCTGAAGGCCGTCTTCTGCACGTCCTCGTCTCGAACTCTGAGCTGATGATAGCCTGACCGGAGGTCTATCTTCGAGAACCACCGCGCTCCCTTGAGCTGATCGAAGAGGTCATCAATCCGTGGCAGCGGATACTTGTTCCTCACTGTCACCTGGTTCAGGCGACGATAGTCGACACAAAGTCGCAAGCTCCCGTCCGCCTTCTTGGCGAACAAAATCGGGGAAGCCCAGGGTGAAACACTGGGTCGGATAAACCCCTTGCTCTGCAAGTCCTCCAACTGTACCCGCAGCTCTCGAAGCTCGGCGGGGGCCATCCGATATGCTGGAGTAGATATCGGGGCTGTCCCGGGGTACAAGTCGATGTAAAAGTCTACCTCTCTACGAGGAGGTAGCCCTGGAACGTCGTCGGGAAAGACGTCCACGTACTGGTCCACCACTGCAGGAAAAGCCGGACTCCGCACGTCCACTGCTCCTAGGATGAGGCTAGCCAACTGATGTGAGATGGGCTGCACTCTCCTCCGCGGAAGTCCATCCTGTGCTGCAAAGGTTCCCTTCTCGCCGGTGAAGGTAAACCTGCTCCCGTCGGTACGAACACATCGCACCTTGCGCCTAAAACAGTCGATCTGGGCATGAACCGTGGATAGCCAATCCATGCCCAAGATGACGTCGTAAGGCCTCGACGCCGCTACAAGGAGATCCCAGCCGAAGCTCTCGCCTCCTAGAGTAAGCTCACACTGCCGGCACCAGTGCGTAATCGTCGAGTCTGCTCCCGTAGGAGTCTCTAGCCGTAAGGATCGAGCCAACGGCTCAGTCGGAATCTCCGAGCTCCGAACAAGGGCAGAGGCTATGAAAGAGTGACTCGCTCCTGTGTCTATAAGTACTGCAGCAAGGGTGGAATAGACACAGATCGTACCTCGAATCATCTCTGGCATGTCGGGGTCGTAGGCCTCCACTGCCTGGAGCTGGGCCTGTCCCTGCCCGCCGGCTCCCTGTGGTCGAGGTGGCCCTCCTGGTGGTGGTGGGGGTAGAGCCTGGAAGCGTCGCCCACCACCCGCTGCTCGGCCAGCTCCTCTGCCTCGTCCGCCTCCTCCCTGCGGACCGCCACGGTCGACTCTCTGCCTCTGCCTGGGTGGCCCCTCCACCGTCTGCTGCTCCTCTGGTCGGCGAGTCGGGCAGTCACGAGCCATGTGACCCTGCCCGCCGCAAGAGTAGCACAGCCTGCCTCTCGAAAGGCTGGCACTCCGCTGTGTGCCCCGCACCGCTGAGCCGGTGTCCTGAGGCCGTCTGCGAGGGGGTCTGGTCTGCCTGGACCCGTGAGTCATCCGTCGGCTATCTGCTGCCGAAGACTTAGCTACCTGCCGCCCTGCGCTAGGTCTCGCCGCTGAAGAAGGCTCTGCCAGGAAGCTCTCGATCAGGAGGGCTCGCTCCAGCACTCCCGCCTGGGTCGGAATGCTGAGGGAGATCAGCGACGCACGAATCTCCTGTCGCAAGCCCTGCTCGAAGGTCCGGGCCCGGAAGAAGGGGTCCCGTACCATGTCGGTCGAGTAGCGAGATAGGTCCGTGAACCTCGCCGCGTACTGAGCGACCGTCATGCTGCCCTGGCGCAGCTGGAGAAGCTCCTGGATGCGCACCGCTCGGAGGGTGGCCGGGACGAACTCAGAGCGGAAGAGGCTCTCGAAGTCCGTCCAGAGCAGGGATGCCTCATCGTGAACCTGGAGCATCAGGCTCCACCATCGTCCTGCCGCCGCCTGCAGGAGGCTCGCTGCGAGGATCACCATGAGATCCGCTGGTGTCCTCACTAGCCTGAAGATCCGTACCACCGCCTCTAGCCAGTCCTCGGCGGCCTGGGGGTCCGCCTCACCGTGAAACCTGGGCGGTCGCTGGCTCTGAAACTCGTGCAGTGCCCTGAGGCGACGTGCATCGTCGGCGTCTGGTACTGGAAGCATCGGTGGCTCGGCGGGTAAGGCTACCGCCGGTGCCACTGCTGGCAAAGGGCCCTGCACCGAGGCCTCGTCGCTCGGTGGGCTGCCGTCGCGCCCTACACTCGGAACCCTAGCTGGCAGTCGTCGCGGGGCCATCCTGAAAAGGAGAACAAGAGCACCACAGTCAGAACAGTATACCTGGTGAGCTGGCACAAGTAATCACAAGGAAAACTTGAGACTTTCATAAAGCAGATCAGTATACCCGGTGAGCTGACATAAGTAATCACAAAGAAAACTTGAAACACACACGCAATCAATGTTTTCATGCATTAAGTCGGAAATCAGGAGTCAGGGTCCTGGTGTACGGATACGTCGGCCGCCGCACCAACACTGGGCTCCCTGAACTGATAACCACACTCAATACACTAAACACTATTGCTTCACATAGAAAGAAAGGACGATCAGAGTCTGCGGTAGAACCGACCACCTCTGATACCAATTTGTCACGACCCGTCCTCGGGGCCCGTGCCGTGACTACCCCAAGCCCGCCTTCCATAGGCCAGGGGCTGGCGACTAGCACCAAGGCGTAAAATCCCAGTAAACAGGGAAGGCATTGCCTTTATAAGTAACAACCACACAGAGTCAGCAAGCGGAAAGTAAAGTGCAGAAAGTAAAGGGGGCCGGAAATACAAGCCCAACTGTAAAGTACAACTGAAAAGAAAAACAGCAACTGAAGAAAATACGGCGGCCTCGTGTCGTCCACTGGCAATCCCACCTGAAGGGTGGGTACAGATAGCCTCCAGGCTCCTCGGGTCCCACGTCCGCTCCGAGTACGTTCCGTCCAGTGGTCCACCTCCAGGTACCGTCCTGCTCCACGCCCCAACCGTGATCAGCGCTGTCCGTCGTCTGCAACCAACACAACAAGGTGCGGGCATAGCCCGTGCAGGGGTGAGTACAACTACTCAGTAAGGACCCCGAGACCCCCGAAGGTCTCCCGAAATCCACAAAGGATATAGCACAAAAGAAAGATGCAATCACGAAGTAACATCTGACTCGACTTAGGTATATGCCCATACATATACCTAAGTCCCCAATTCTAGCTCTGCTCACGAGCTCAAGAACAACTCAATCCACGAAGGAAAGAAAGACTCAAATCCACAAGGAGAGTAAACAGTAAATCCACAAAGGATAGTTCAACACAATCCACAAAGGAGAGTAAACAGTAAATCCACAAAGGATAGTTCAACACAACCCACAAAGGAGAGTAACATAAGATTCAGCTCAACCAGGTATACTTTTTCAGATGACGTCAAAGATGATCACTGATCCATCTAAGTCGTCGGACCCACGAAGGATCGATAGGTACTAACCCCCGCAGAAGACCCACACAGGATCGGGCTCACACAGAACCTGTAGGCAGTGGCTCACACAGAACCGGTAGGCAGTGGCTCACACAGAACCGGTAGTAGGACCCACATAGGATCGGGCACTGATCCGCGTAGGATCGCTGAGTGCAGTAGTCGACGCAGTCCACTGAGGATCTCTGCACAGTCGTCGCCGAAGTCCACGAAGGATCTCTGCTCTGCCGTCGTCGCAGTCCACGGAGGATCTCTGCTCTGCCGTCGTCGCAGTCCACGGAGGATCTCTGCTCTGCCGTCGTCGCAGTCCACAGAGGATCTCTGCTCTGCCGTCGTCGCAGTCCACGGAGGATCTCTGCTCTGCCGTCGTCGCAGTCCACGGAGGATCTCTGCTCTGCCGTCGTCGCAGTCCACGGAGGATCTCTGCTCTGCCGTCGTCGCAGTCCACGGAGGATCTCTGCTCTGCCGTCGTCGCAGTCCACGGAGGATCTCTGCTCTGCCGTCGTCGCAGTCCACGGAGGATCTCTGCTCTGCCGTCGAGGTCACAGCCAGCGCTAGGGTTCCCGCACGTAGCGAGCTCGTTTAGGAGGGTCCGCTCCACGAGCCGAGGGGCTGATGCATCAACTGACACGTAGTCCGAAGTTGATGTATCCAAAAGTTCCGTATCGACAACAGGATCTCAACGCGACAGACGGCGCGTCAATCGGAGGTCCCAGGCCCAAGATATGGGTGATGGACCGAAGAGGGCCCGAAATGGGGGTTCCGGGTCCGGGGCGACCCGGCCCGAACCCCCCCTGGGGTCGGCCGAACCGGGTCGGCCCGAACCGGCCCGAACCGGCTCGGCCGGGTCCGGTCCGTCCTGGGCGCGGCCCGGCCGACCGGACCGAGCCGGCTCGGCTTCGGCCGAGCGGCCGAAGGGGCTGCCGCCGCGGGTCAACCCCGCGGCTTTGAGGGAAACGCGGCCCCCGTGGGGGGCCGCCTGTCACGCGGACGCGGCCGGGCCGCCGCGTCCGTCCCGGTTCCGCGCGGCCGCGGAACCGGCCGCCGATGCCGCCGCGGCTTCAGCCGCGGCGGGCTTCCTCCACGGCGGCGCGCCGGGCGCCGCCGCCTCCGGTCGCCGGCGCCGCCGCCGCCTTCCGCGGGCCGCCGGAGATGCTCCGGTGGCCCGATTTCTTTCCCGTCTGCGCCGTTGCTCCTCCCGGGGGCCGATCTTCACTGCGGGATCGACGGATTGCCTCTGCCGCACGGTTTGTCGTCGTCCGCCATATCCGCACAACAAGGAGATCGGCGGAGGGTTGTCGGGTCTTGTTCGTTAGACCCGCAACCTCCGCGTTAGTCATAAATCACGGGAGGAATAATCAACAACAATTTTTAAATAGATTAAAATTGTCGGAGATCATTTTCTTCACTTAAAAAGAATAAGCACGGGGAAAAAGAATCACAATCAAATCCCTACCTTGATGATCGTCGAGCGCGGGCGTTCTTCGCGGAAGAGATCGTCGCGGAAGAGATCGATCGTCGCGTCGTCGCGGGAAGGTGTCGCGTCGTCGCGGAAACCGGCGTTGAGCCGGCGAGCTCAACAAATCAAGAACAACAGATTTAAATTATTAATATTTAAATCTGTGTTTCGTTTAAAACCAAAGAAAAGAACTTGAGAGGAAATCCGAAATCACTCACCTCGAATGGTCGGTGATCGGAGATCGGAGATCGGAGATCGGAAGAACGTCTCGGGCGAAAGCGTCGTCGACTTCCGGGTTCGGCGTTCTTCGCGTTCTTCGCGTTCTTCGCGTTCTTCGCGGAGAGGGTGGAGGAACGAAGATTCTCTCAAATCCTTTCCAAGGATTTTTATGTTGGTCTTATTTTATAAACATGCCAACACGAAACCGGTTAAGAAACGATCCATAAATTCGAAAGAAACGACCCATTTAATTCACGAAGAAACAGTCCATTTAATTCACGAAATAAACCGCCCAATTAAATGGTCTGTTAAGAATTAAAGAAAACGCGTCGGTTGACTTTTCAGTTACTTTGACGGGTTTTCGCGGGTACGTTACTTAGCGAAAGAAACGGCGGGGCTCGTGCGGGTCCCACCGCACAAATATCCTACCAAGGGGGTAGGATATTTCTGGATAGTATCCTATCCAGTTCAACTCAGTTCAAGCCGTCTTAAAGTGACTTCAAGTGGCTTCCAAGCAGCTTAAGTGAAATAAAATAAAGTTGTCGCACAAACTTTATTTTATTTCTGACTTAAAGCCGCAAAATTTAAAAACCACGTCTGAGCAAACGCAACTCCGGAAGAGGCGTTTCTAAGCAAATACCGGCGCTGCGATTTCATCGGTGCCCTCAGAATTCGATTCCGGGCACCGGTTCAAAAGATAGAAAAACCCGCTCGTCCGTTCACTGAACGTACCCGAGCCAAACTTCGGAAATTGATTCCGGGCACACCGGGCCTCGGAATCAGGTGCCGTCTGAAGCTGCGCTCTTGTAAAATTCCAAAGAAAATTAAGAAAAAAATTTCCTTGAAATTTGCGGGTCTTTACAATAACCTTCTAACATCACACGAAAAATGATGTTTAGAAGTGGGTTTTTAGCAACCGTTAGCAAAAAAACATTGTTATTAATTTATGGTTTCTTAGAAATGATTTAGACCACCGTTAAATATTGAATTTTTATTTATCTTTTTAGTGGTGGTATCCTAAAAACCACCAAAAAATGTATTGAATTAAATAATTTTTTATTATAAATCATAATATATTATATAAAATTTTAATAAATTATTAATGATTAATGATTAATGATTAATAATTAATAATTTATACTTTTAATTAATTGTTTATTATTATTTATTATTTATGATTTATTATTAATGAAATATAAATTATATTTTTATTTTATTTTTTTGCAAAAAAAAATAAAAAATAAAATATTTATTATTTATTATTTTTAATTATTAATTCTCTGTTATTTAAAAACTAAATTAATTGATAATTATTATTTGTAAATTGTTAAATACTTATTTTTATAATTTATTTATTAATAATCAATCAATTATACTTAGTCATTGATCATTATTTATTATTTATTATTTATTATTTATTATTTATTATTTTTTATTTATTAGTTATTATATATTATCTATTGTTTATTAGTTGTTATCTCTTATCAATTTTTTATTTTATATTTTTTAACATTTGTATTCATTATTATTTATTATTTATTATTTATTATTTATTATTTATTATTAATTATTTATTATTTATTATATATTTTTTATTATTTATTATTTATTATTTATTAATTATTATTTATTATTTATTATTTATTATTTATTATTTACTATTTACTATTTATTATTTACTATTTATTACTTATACCTCATAATTTTTTAATTAATTATTATTAATTATTAATTATTAATTACTATTTTCAAATTATTTCTTATTTATTATTTCAAATATTAATTAATAATTTATTATTTATTATTTATTATTAATTCATTGTTAATTAATAATTATTATTTAACAAATTTATTATTAGTGAATTAATTTTTTTGGGTAAATTTTTATTATTAAAAAATGTTGATAATTAATAATTCGTTAGGAATTTATAATTTTATTCATTATATATTTATATATTTATTTTTTATTAACTATTTCAAATAACATTTAGTATCATATTATTATATATAAATTCATTTAATAAAGTGTTATGTACTTATAAAGTTAAGCAAGAATTGGTGGGAGTAGTTAAAATGAGTAACCTCTAAGAAAGTTTTCTTGACTTTGAAAAAATATATAAATAAGTGGAATAAATAACTTTTATTGACTTATTTTACATGTAAATTCATTTATTAGAGATTTCAGTAATTATAGGGTTACGATAGATTGGGTGAGAGGGGTGTAAGGATCGGTGACCTCCATAGAAGTTGTTGTTTTATGTATAAAAAAATATTGAAACAAGTTGAAAATAATTAGTAAATAGTGAATAAATAAAAATATATTTTTAAAATAATTAATAATTATATAAATTTAAAAATATTTTTAAAAAAATAAGAAAATTATTTTTATAAAAAATCAAAATATATATATATTTAAAAAAACTAATTCTAAACGTTTAGTGGTAGTTTAAGAAGCCCTGAAGTAAAAAATCATTTTGATACAATAGTCACAAAATGATTCCCAGAATAACAATCCATGATGGTTTTTAGAAATCATTGTGAATAATTTTTTTGATGGTTTAAACCATTATTAAAATCTTCTTTTCTTATAGTGAAATTGTTTCCCCTAAGAAAGGTAAATACCTAGATATGTGAGAGGTGAATTTGGTTATATCAACTTCTTTAAATGACTCTCAATAATGATATTGTTCAACAATTAGTATAAACACCTCTCACCCAAACAGTAGCTATGAATAAATACAAAAAATTAAGATGGACACAAGAAATTTTACATGGTTCACTTGCATTGGCCTAATATATGGAGCAAAAAATGATGATGTGTCGATGCGCCAGAATCACTAAGTGCATTGATTTTTTACAATGTTCTAAGTGAACTCATTTTCCCCCTTGGTTTACAACAAATTACAACAGAAAACTCATTTCTCTCTTAATGGAAATGAATGATTTAGTCCCCCAAAAAATATTCATATGATCTAAACCTACTAAAAATGATTCACATTAACATTGGAGTGAAATGATGCTCTTTTTTCATCAATGAGAGAAACTATACTTCATCATGTAATATTTTATCTTTTAAAATCCACCTCTACATAAGATCTGGTTCACATAATATTGATTTTGAAATTATATCAAGGTAGAATTCGTTACAATAGACTCTTTCATGATATAATCCTTGTGAATATTTTTCCCAAATAAGTTCTTTATGGGAGTATGTTCTTCAAAACTTCTTCCCACCATGTAAGTTAATCAAAAATATGTTTATTTTTAGGTAATTTCTTCTTGGAATTATACTTGTCGCAAAAAAAGATATTTCTCCACTTTGATTACTTCTCTAATTCCTTATCTTCTTAATTATGTACATAGCAGCCTATTCATAGACAAAGGAACTCAAAAAACAATCTTAGATAAATATTACATCCTTCCCCTTCACAAAAACCTTTTCATTCATTAAAATATTTTCCTTCATGAAAATTTATTTTAACATAAAATTTTATCCATTACTCTAAAATTTTCTTTGCCTAAATCTTTCTCCCTCATTGTGAAAATGAGTTCCTTTTTGAAATTCAATCATGACATATTAATTTGTTATAGACTCATTTCTAAATGATTTCATTGTGTAAAATTAGTTTCAATTAGATTCCTTTGAGTCTTGTATGATTCTTCAACCTTATTTTTGAAAATTATTTCTTTTGTAAAATTACATTATGGAATATTTTTTTATGGACAATATATTTGTGATAGAATATTTTTCTACATATTAATTTTAATCCTAAAAGATTCGTTCACCTTCTATACATAAAATATTCCTTTATGAAATTACTTTTTGAAATATATTCCTTTTTTATATTTCTTATTTAATTTAATTATTTTAGATTTTTTTCACTAAACTTTTCCATTGAATATGATCTTTTATGACCATTACAAAATAAAATTCAAACACTTCCAAAAAACAATATCTTTATGAATTCATCAATATTCAGACTTTCAAAAAAAATCAACCTTCTTTGTAAACAAAAACAACCTAAAAAATATAGAAACACACTTAAGGGTTTATTACTAATAATTTCAACATTTAAGTTTTTTGACAATATCTAAAACTTATAAACCACCTTTTTGAAAAACCATGTACATTTTTTTACTTCAAACTTTATTTTCACTATATAACTCCAGATAATGATCAAAATCTTACTTAATACGTACTCTAAAACCATATGAGTCAGTCTTGGTATGAGAAAAATTGAAGCATAAAAATACTATCAATGAATCACTTTGTTCAGTTCTCTTTCAACACTTTATGTTTGAAAACCATATTATGATTCTCTCCTAACATCTTTTCTCCCCCTAATTTATCATTGAATATATCCCCCAAATTATTATCTTTACTCACCCCCATAGAGTATTTAATAAATATATACCCCTTTCATGAGTTATATAACTCCCCATTTCATAAACAATATCTCTCCCCCAATTTCAATGAAATCAAAGTTCACTCCTTTATGGGATGAAAGTTGAAAGGAATAATTATTAGAACATAGGGAACTACATAACATACTTCGGGGGAGATGGTTTTACCTCCACACTATCTAAGTGTGAGGGGTCAATAGGACACCAAGATCCAGTCATTTCTCTCAGAACACCTCCTTAGGTAATACCATTATCATGATATTTTCAAATTTAAATTTGGTAGATTCATACTCTATTTTTACCAACCCATGCTAAAATTTCTCCTATATAAAGTGATAGTTGAAATCAATGTTCTTTTTCCTTGAGTAATATATGATATTTTTTCTATGATTTATATAATTGGAATTGTCACATTTAATTTTGATTGGATACTTCACTTCAAATCACATGTCCTCAAACTATTTCTGTATCCATAACAGTTTGGTGAAAACTTGAGTGGCTGCAATATATCCATCCTCAATAGTTATTAGTGAAATAAAATACCGATTCTTGGTTTTAACAAAATACACAATTATCAAATATAGAATTCACCACCTAATGTTGAATTTCTATCATCCATTCTACTTTATCATTTAGTATATTTATATCCCAATAACTCTTGTGGTGATGTTTCACTATAAAGAAAACCAAAATACACAATGTCATTAATATACAATATTATAAACTTCACTAATTTTCAGTGTGTTTCCTTGGTATTACTCTAATATATTACATCTTTACAAGTGAAAACAAAAATATCATGTCTTTTTTTTAGTATAGTAGGTTCCAAATGATCTACATGTATTCCATAACCTTGACTTATTTTCCATCCTTATCCATTAAAAACATCATTCAGTTTGAAACCAGTATTTTTAACTCCTTTTAATACTCCATTCCAAATAATTTTATAACATCCTTAGAATATCTAGATTGATATATTAATTTTTCATTCCTTCTTTGTATCATCTGTATGATAAGGAAAAAATGTCAACTTTCCAATCATCAACATTTTAAACTCAAACCTCATTAATTCTATAAACTAATTACATTGTTCAATGTTCGATCCACCAAAGATTATATAGTAAACGTACATAAGAAACATCACCTTTTTACCATAATCATTCTTATTATAGAGATTATGATCAACTCCACAATGATAAAAACAATATTTTTCAAGTAAAGATCTAGTGTGGAATATCATTCTCTTGGTGCAAGATTCATCCCATAAAGTTCATTCTTTAGATAAAAAAATTATAACATCTTCTTGAACAAATAAACCATTATCCAACCTGATGTAATCGTTTTATTTATGTAATATATTAAGGAGTGTTTATTTGACGTCCATCTAGAAAACCTTGAACCTCCTTTACACTATTATGACCAAGAATAATCAAACTGTTTCTTACCCAATCATAGGATAAAACATTCAATCTACATCAAAACCTATAATTCTTGCTATATTAATTCAATTTTTAATATAAAAATCTTATGTTCCTGATGGAATTTATATCTTTCATCCTTGAAAAAATCTCTCATGTCTAATTCTTCATCATTTAGTCAAGATCTTCATGTATCCCCTTGACCTAATCATTATCCCTAGAAGCCCATTAATATATATTTGTCTCAACTTGAGATAAGAGTGAATTTTTTTTAGATATTTCATTCTCCTCAATTTCACTGGTGTTTTCTAGTCACCGGTGATATTATAATCATCAATTTCATCCCATAATTTCATCCATTGGTCAACTCCGGGTCTAAATTTATTCTTCTAAACATCAGTGTCTTGTTTAGAATTATTATTATCACATTGTTCTCACCTTGTTCTACTCAATAACTCATCACTATATCGAAAAAAAACAATTCCCTATTATACTTAGTTTTATGCTCCATTTCCACTGTAGTGGAATCCGATATTTTAATGATCCTTTTTTTGAAACACTTGTATGCCTTGTACTTGGATGAGTAATAAAAAAAATTACTTCACATTCATGAGACTCAATATTCATATGTATCTTTATTTTTCGAATTAATAACTCCTTGTGATTCAAAATTATTTTAACATTTTGATAGATTCTTTTTTTACAGATTCGTTTAGAGTATTTTTGGTTATATGCAATTAATTTTTGGAAGATTATTTTGAAAAAAAATTATTTATATCAAATCCATTTGTTTCCTTCATGATTTTATGACAAATTTAAAAAAATTATTTCTTTTCAAAACTCCTTTTCAACTGATTATTCTAAAATATACTCCATTGGAGTGGATTCCTTTATACGAGATTATGTTATGTCCCATATTATTCTTTATCCTTATTTAAACACATATAATTTCCTTGAAAAAATTCCTTTATGATATTTTTTCCTTCTATATATTTCATCCTCCTCCATAAAAACATCATTTATTCTGTATTTTTTCAAAAATTATCCTTTGACTATAATATTTTAGGAACCATCTCAAAATAAACATAAAACTATTACAAAAATAATATGTTCATGAATATAGTATGATTCACCCTTTCTAAAATTTGTTCAACCTTATTTTCCAACAAACTCGTCCCAAAAACTTCTAAAACACACATATGGTATTTTTTATTATAGTAAAAATACTATTTGTTCTTGTCTTTTTTTAGAAATGGGTGAGGTTGAGTTTTTATATTAATAGGATCATGAATTTAACTAATCATAGTGGTTAATTTATAATAAATTTTAAAAAGAATATAACATTGATTCAACTCCCCCCTATCAGTTTCCATTATTATACCACCTAAAAATCTCAATTAGTAACAATGAAATATAGTTTCCATCTAAAAGATCTATTAATGGATGAATATTAGATTAACAATCATAATTCTTTGAGTGGTAGAGGCATACCAACTTCTAAAGGAAGGAACTATCATGTAGGGGAGAATAAGATAAGCCCTTTTCTAATATCTATTGGTCTAGTGATTTTTATGCTTCCACTATTAGTTTACCACTTGTGTAAAACATTATCCTATGAAACATGTAGATAAAATAATTATTGAGTTTTATTTCAAGATAAATATCTTATTTGGATGTCCCTATCTAAAAATGTGTTCACAAAGGTGGTTAGATTAATTATTGTTAAATAAATATATGATAAAATTGAGAATACTTATAAAGATAATGTAATATTAAAAAAATAAAAGTTTAAAGATATTATGGATGAGTTTGAATATGTTAATAAATATGATTATGGAACCGTTGATGAATAATTTACAATAATAAATTAAAATTTAAGCATAATTATAAGTTTTAGAAAATCATTTAAGGATTCAACTATGGTTAAAGTGATATGAAATATTCATGCTAATATATTCGATTCCAAATTTTCCTCACCTGAAGATAAAGATTCAAATCAAATCACTCATGATAATTTATATATTAAACTTGTTTCATATGAGATGAAAAGGATCATTTTTTCAAAAATAAGATCAAATATGAGAAGGAAATTTCACTCATAGAAATTAAGAATATTGATATAAAAGAGAATAAAGAAAGGTTCTCGATAACTCTATAGATGATAAATAATAGAATAAGTATAATAAAAAGATTATTCCTCTCATTCCAATTAATTTTATATGAGGAATATGAAATAAAAAAGTCAAAAATTTCATTAAAATGCATTACTTTTTTTGGTATTAGACATTTTATAGTTTATTTTTCAAATAAAAAAACATTAAAATTAATGATTATGAGAAAGAGAATGTTGTTCCAAAGAAGATATGGAATGAAGATAAGAAATCTTATTATGGAAAGAAAATATTTTCTTGAAACAGGATTAAATTTTCCTAAGAAAATATGATAATAAAATCACTTATAAAAGAAGTGAGTGAGAAGATGATTTGGTCACTGAAAAACATAAAACATCCATAGAACATGTAAAGAAATAGTCTCCAAGTAGTCATGAGGATGATAATTAATTTTTATGACGTAAATATTAAAATTTTTAATTGAGTTTTTTCATTATCAAAAAATAAAATTTAACAAAGTGATATAACATCTAAATAACCATGATAAGAACTAAAAATTGAATCTAAGTTACTCAATATGAATTTTGATTAAATTGAAACACTAAATTTTTTAAGGTGAAAAATATAAAACCAAATAAGATATTGATATATTATGATGAAAAAAAATTATCAATAAAGTAGGATTAATAAATATCAACTAATATGTATTAATGTTGAAAAAAACATGAAAATTATGAGACATATTTATAAAAATAATTTTTAAATAATGTCTAAATCATTAAATTTTTTTGAGATTCTTAATTTAAAGAAAAAATAAAATATGATTTTATAAATTTCAAATCTATTAAATATGTTTCAATAAATTTTTTATGTTATAAATAGAATTATAGGAATGTTTAAGTTGCAATTAATCAATAAAATGCATTATTATATTAGATCAAGCATGGGATAATATAAAGTGAAATGTTTCCCAAAAATAAATACAATAAGAGGCTCAATTTTATTTTATAAAACAACATCATTATTGTAAAAAATAATATAATCATAGAAATTTTATATTTAAATTCTATTTTTAGTTTTTTGGAGATTTTTTACATGAGGACTATGTTTTCTTACTTAACATTTCATTTACATAGAGGAAAATAAGGTACTAATTAAGGGGGTCACTCAAGGAAGATGAGTCATAATATAGAAATTGTGAAATATTTGAATAAAAAGAGTTCAAAAATGTATACACAATATATTTTTAATTTATTATGATATTTGTGTGTAGGATATGACAAGCATACATACTATTCTAAATAATGTACATTTATACTTTTAAATCAAATGAAACAATATAGTAAAGTTTATAATCTTTATAAAATAAAAAAAATATTAGAAATATTTTATTATTGAAGAAGAATTAAAAGAAAGTAGAAATTATAATCCCTAGATTTTTGAAAGGGGTTATTAATATCTCATGAGTTGAGTTAAAATGGATTTAAATAACATTAAAATTTTTGGAGGAGTTTTATTAACCTCTTTTAATAAAAACCCATTGAAAATACATAGATAGAGAGATACTAAGATTGATGTATAGAAATTGAAATCAAATGATGTTTTTAGGTTAATTGAATAAAACATAATCTATTTAGTGTTATCCAAATATGTGATGATGTTAATAAAGTTATTTTCGTGAATTAAAATTAAATTATTTTGAAATTTAAGAATGTAAGAGTTATTAATAAGGGAGCAAGAACCAGTTGTAATTTATTTCAAATTGGAAAACATGTGACTCGTGTTATTTCAATGTAAAAATGTACATAAGATTAAAAATTGAATTTTTTTTATGTTGACCAAATATTTATGAGTAATATATCTTAATTTTAATATATAAGAGAACTACCCAACATGAAAAGAAAATTATACATCATTTTTTAGACTTTTCAAAAATTAAAATGGTATAATGAGCTCACAAGAGTGTAGAGATACTCTTCAGAAGGCCACATAAACTTATTCACTTTGATTTATGTGGACTAATTAGACATAAGTAAAATAAAGGGTATATTTAATTTATTATATTAATTTATGATTTAAAAAATATTACAAATGTGATTTTGATTAAGTACAAGTATGAAGTTGAATAAAAGTTCCAGATTTTTAAAATATAGGTGGAAAGATAATTGGGAATATTTCTTAAGAAGATAATAATTGAAAAAGGAAGATATTATATTATTAATAAATTTGAATCCTCCATATGTAATAATTTTATCACATATAAGTATAGTACTTCATACACACACTAAAAATAGAGTTATTGAGAGAAATAATAATTATCATCATGAGATGGGAAGAACAGTGTTGGATGACTTTAAACTCTCAAAATTATTTTGGAGATAAACTATATAAATAACTATAAATATTAAAAATAATTTTTTTATAGAGACTAGATCAAATATGAATACATATAAGATATGTTATAAGAATAAACCATCAATGGAGTACTTTAAAGTGTTTTATAATCCATGATTAATGGAGATAAAATATTTAGATCTTGGAAAGTTTGATAAGGGAGATGAAGAAATAATTTTCATGGGGAATGTTTCCAATGAAATAGGACAAAAATACTCAAATTAGAAACTAGAAATATTTTTGGACTACTATTATGTGAATATCAATGAAGATAAACCGAAATTGAGTGAGATTCATGAAAAAATTATTGAAAATATTAATGAATACAACAAGAAAAATTCTAAAAAATTGATTGAAAATGAAGTCAAGGATGAGTAAACAATATTAATATAGATTCAGATCATACTAGTGATGATGAATTTTATACTAGAAATGAATGAATATAATTGTAAGTGGCTGAATTGTTTTAACTTGAAAATACAATTAGAGATTTTGAGGCACTAATATAAACAATAAAAATATTAAAAATTTAGTATCAAGTTTTTCTTGTTACAAAAGTTGAGCCACATTTTGTTATTGAAGTTATTGAACACAATGAGTGGATAAATTCCATGAAGTTGGAGTTAGATCATATTGAAAAAAAAATACTACTCGGTATCTTGTTCCAAGACTAAAATCAAATAATATCATTAAAACCAAACGGATTTTTAGAAACATATATAATGATAATATTGATATTTTTTGAAATAAATCCATACTTGTGTGATAAGGATACTCCCAATTTGAATGAGTGACTATGAATAAAAATGATTAGCAATTGTATGACTTCAGGCTATTAGAAAAAGTTTTTATTGTGAATATTGAATGATTATTTTTTTATAATGATTTCACAAAGGGTTCAAGTTGAATAAATATCTTCGTGAGTAAAAATATCCCCTAGAGGTTAGTATTATAAGCTATAAAAATATTTGAAGGAGGTGAGTTTCACTAAAGGGAAAGTTTAAAAGAATCCTATTTGTAAATTAAATGAGTATGGATACTCACATTTTTTATTCATATTTTTATTACATGGCTTTTTATGTGATAGGGTAATACTTGTAAATAATTTAAAAGATAAATAAGGATGCATTTAAGATTTTTATTCTTAGATAAATAAAAAATATATAGGATTACAAGCTGTGAGAAAAGGTGGAATTATTTTATTTTCTTCGTAGCAATATTCCAATTAATTATTAAATAACTTTCTCATGAAAGTCACTATAGAAGATTCCAAATACATTGTATTTGGTGTGAATTTTAGAAATATATTAAAAGTAAAATTGTGAATCAGAAATAATTCAATAAGATAATTGAAATCTAGGGGAATCTCATAATATCTAGACTTAAAATAGTCTATGAAATGAATATTTTAGTAAGATTATGAATTGATAAAAATGAGTGACACATAAATGATACCAATAGGATAATCAAATACATAAAATGGACTATATTTCATTATCTTTTGTATAAAAATGGTGAGGTGTTTAATTTTTTTGGCTACACTAACACTAATTGGTATGATAATATTGATGATAGAAAATCAATATCATATAGATCATCGTCTTTTTGGAGAAAGTTGTGGTGTATTAAATTTATAAATAAAAAAAAATTACACATAGTACTACAAAGGCTTTGTATTTGATGGTTATAAAAGAATTATTCTAAATTATTTTAAAAAGAGAGATATGGGGATATCAGAGGACAATGGTTGAATAAATATTCTGAATTGTCTATGATAATGAAAGTGCAAAAAATATTTCAATAAACCCAGTGAAACACTCAAGATATAAATATATTGAAATCAAATATCATTATATCAAGTATATTGATAAAAATTAAGGAGTCATTGAATATATTTCAACCCTTGATCAGATTGTATATATTTTTATAAAGGATATATCAAAGGATATATGTAACTTCTGTGATCTAAAAACTCAATCCCTACCTGGATTTCATGCGCTACAACCCTAGGAAAACTCATTAATCCTTAAGGGATGATGACAAGTATCATATGTCTCAATATAATCAAAATTCATAGTCGGATTCTACAGAAAATTAAGAATTTCCCATTCAAATATTGGATATTCCAAAATTATAGTGAAAACCAAACATGTCATAATGAGGTAAATAAAAGGGTATAAAATCCATAAATCTCTAAATTAAATCAAACAATATCATGAAATTGATATTCTAAATCATGAAAATAATCATGTGGTGAATGTGTAATCTCAAATGTGGGATAAGAGAGGTGACACCACAAGAATACTAGACATTAAGTCAAACAATACATATGAAAACCTACAACAATTAAAAATTCTAAGTGGGAAATGATCTCTCTTATATATGTCTAACATGAGAAACCATAAGTGGTTATCAAATAACTACTAGTGTACCCATAAGTCTATAAAATACATCAAAATAAAGGATTCATGTCTACTGAGGTGTCTATATTTGGGGTGAGCAAAAAATACTCATTAGGTCGCCATCAATGATGTCTCAAAACATTAGTGATATAACATGTGTATAAATAAATATTCCTGAAAATTTATATATGTATGTGGTAAAATAATTTGAGTGGTTTACAAAAATTCAACTTAGTATTTCAATGGTTAATCTATACATATATCATTACTAATTGTTGTTGGTATCTCCTTATAAATGAGTTTCTATACCTTTATTTCCTACTTCATGGTTAATCTCAAAATCTTAGATGATAACTAGTATCATTCCCTATAGGAGATAGTTACATTAACTATAAATATATTAAACATGTGCACATGTATTCCAAAATATATGAGTAGATGTGTGTAAATAAGTTGCAGTTCTAGTGACCCATCCTAGTAATAGACATTATCCCTAGCCAATATGGTAAATTTTAGAGCTCTTCAAAAGGAATACGGGAATATGTATTATGATTTATGGAAAATATACAGTCTATATTAGGTATAACAAGTTAGGGTATTTCAAGCACATCCCACACCACCATATTGTATAGAACTATCTAGTGGACCTACTCAAGGAGTCTATAATAATAACACACAATATATAGGTAATATTCACTCACATGGAATCAATACTAGTTATATCAAACATCATACTTACATGTAAAAGAAATAATGAACTCTAGAAATTAAAACTATAGGAATGATCAAAGAAACATTATGAACTATATTAACTCATCTAATATATACAATAATGAAATAGTATTATTAAAACTATATACATGCTTAATATATTGGAATATCAAATCATATATTGATTATAATATTGGAAAATATGGTAACTATCCAAATAATGTGATAAAATATATAAATAAGGAAATACATGTCTGTGTCAAAATAATGGAACCACAAGGGAATAAAATACTTAAATCATAAGAAATACTAGGAATATTCAAATTAATTTGGTAGATAGTTTTTTATATTAAAATCAAAAATGTATACACGACTCAAATGGGATGTTAAACTCGGGTTCACTAATAGTAGTTCTTGGAATCATGAGGTAAATACATAGGTTGTATTGGCAGCTCAAGTTCATATACAATTATTTATTTCAATTTTATAGGTCCTATGTATCGCACCAAATGACTAGAAACCAAAACATCATATAACCAAATTATTTTTTAAGTGACCAATTTTCCTAATAGGGAAGAGGATAATTATTTAGAATTCATTTTTGGAATATATTTAGAAGAATATAGAAAATAAGAAAGAGATGAAACCAATTGTGAAAGTATTTATAAAAGAAAATATCAGAAATAATGGTATTTGGTAAAACATACAATACTTTACACCCTTATAAAAACCATGAAAATTATCAAGTTATGGACTATGTGATTGTTAGATAATTAAACCTTTCATGGTGGATCTCATATTTCTACCTAAGAAACCTAGCCACCACATCACCACTAAAGCACTCTCTTAACCATATATTAGGTGTGTCTCATTGATAGATATATCATCCAGGTTTATATGGGACTAGGTGATTCCTCTTATATAATATAGTTAATACCCACGGGAAATCACCTTAAGTATATATATTAATACAAAAATAATTTTTTAATCCAAAGGGAGACTCTTTACTTAAAAGGAGACCTTAAGAAGAAATGATACTAGATACATGATAAGAATTCTTATTTTATCACATGATTAATACCAAGGGAGGTTCCCAACACATTAAGACAGAAATATTATTTATCATGACTTAATCATGGGTTACCCAAATTATATGTTGAGGTAAATACAATGATTCTCAAAACTTGTAAGGAGTATTAAAATTACAACTATTTTTTAATTAAAAAGATAATTAATTGGTAATGGATTTCCATTTCATAGATCCAACCATTCCCCTTAAAAACCATTTAGTTCTTTATACCAAAAATATAATTTGGTAAAATAACTATTTATATTTCTTAAAAATTATGATGACATAAATTAATAATTTAGTTAAACCCAAAGGTATGCTTGTTGTAGGCATATCCCAAGAATAACTTGGTGAGTCATGACCACCTACCATAAATTTGAGAATTCTTTACCAACTCCAGATGATCATTAAGAATCCCCTAAAACCATAAACCAAAAATTATAAAACCAGGGAATGAAATTTATATAACTATTATAATAAAAGCTTCATACAATATTACCCAAAACTAAAACAGTTTAATCGAAAAATTATCCTAGAAATACGACATCACTAAGCCCTAAATAATATTCAGGAAAACATATCAAAAGTTAAAAATAAATCTAGGAATACCTAGGATAAATAATACATCATGTGACTTCAATAAAAATGGTAAATAATGATAAATAATCAATTCATATGGTCCTACTTAAAAATAGTGAAATGTTATCCCCAAGATATTGGGTTAATTCTGCCAATCTCGGGTGGGATTAAATTTAAAACCCCTCACCATTATAATGAAAATCATAAGATAAGTGAAGAAGAGGAATCATGATCAAGGATGGAAGACTATAGTAGTTTTGATATAAAATATTCCCTTGAATCATCCTTAAACCAAAGGGAAAGAAGACAGGGAATATGTAGCCCAAAGAGATCCATACAAGGAGTTCTTATCAATAGGGAAAGAATTTAAACTCAAACGATAAGTTGAAATTGAAAAATAATGATTGTGTGGTAAAAATAATAAAAAACCTCTAAAGAAAATATACAAGCTACCGTGTATAAGGTCAAGTACCTTGGGGTATTTGGTGGAACCCACTAGGTAGTAGGGCTTCTGCACAGCTCACTAGGTACTTAGTAAAATCCCACCAAGTACAAGATGCCACCTATAATTTTAGACTGTATGTGGTACCACATCAATACCTCTCCTAATCTCCGAAAACTTCAATAGATTCTCAATTATAATCCAAAATAACATAAGAATTCATCATCAAATAAGAAAACCCAAATATAAATCGTTGAATGAAAAAATTTTCCCTTAATTGAGACCAAATATTCAAATGAACCCATGATTTATACATTCTAATTCCATACTTAAGACTATCATGGCACCTTAATAAAGTTAATCAATACATGAGCCTTTACAACCTCTTGACCATATAATTTATCAACCCTAAGAAGTATGAGGATTAATTTACAGAATGTATCACCATTATTAAGTCTCTAATTCATAATCTAATGCATTTAACACACCCTTGAGGAATAACATTCAAATCCATGTCATGTCACCCAATAGATCTAATTCTAACTTCAAAATCACCAAAATATAGTCATATCACCTATACATGACCCATAATTCAACTCAAAACATATCTCAACTCATCCACCTCATCTATAATCCATAACTTCAAAAAATGACACAAATCAATTGAAACCCAAAAATTCTATCATTCATAGTTATCACACTAACATAAAACCCAAATCCACACCCAGATTCTGATTCATGAATCTTAAAGTAAAAAAAACATTAAACTGTTAATAAATATAAATATTAATGGATATGTTGGACCACAGATGTTTTTGGCCACTATCTCTAACTATAGTAGTTTTAATCATCAAAAATCATGTCATATATTAACATATATCTTATATTATTTAAGATTATAAATTATTTCAAAAGAATTATCTAGAATATGTGATCATTTAAATCATGTAACAATTTATGTCTGTTTAAGTATAAACAAGATTATAACTGATTATCTATATGTTTATGGAAACTAACATTATCTAACGTTGTTGAATTGTAAGATAAATAGAACATCTAAAATTATTTAAGTATGAGTCACTGACACTGACAGATAGGTGACTCACCAATAGACCTATGACTCACTAACAGACAAATCAAATAGGATTATGTTCTAGGTAAGTGAAGTCGACACCATTGGAAGGACTCACTATTGAACAAGATACCGATGCAGAAGACTCACCATTAGTTGAAATGATTCATCATTGGTTCAACTGTCTCACTGACAGAGGAAAATATTAATCATTGATATGTGTCACCATTATTTCAATTGTCTCACTGATAGATCACTTGTCTCACCGACCATTGGAAAGTCTCACCATTGAAACATGTCCCCAATTTAATGAGTCACTGACATATAGAAAGACCCAAAACATCTCATATAGATACCGATAGAAGGAGACACCGACATAAGGAGACACTGAAAGAATGAGACACTGATAGAAGGAGACACCAACAGAAGGAGACACCGATAGAAGGAGACACTGACAGAAGGAGACACCAACAGATGATTCACTGATAGATTGTTTAAATATGCATTTTTTAATATTATTTATAATAGTCATGTTTGTGTTATTTAATGAATATGACATAATTAATGCCTACTTGTTGACATGACATCAAATAGTACATTGTATGATGTTTCTCCGATTGTATTTTTTCAGGCAAGAAAGTTTTAAGAGGAAAAAACTCATGTGAGAAAAGTGTGAATGAGGAGTGGTGCATACTCTATGTGAGAGAGATATACTGAATAACATAAACTCTCATGAAACCACTATGAACTCAAGAGATCAAAATAAGAACATATGGGGAGATCAATAATAAATCTAAACCTGCTGAGTTGTCCATCAACTTCTTTCGAAAAAGAAGCTGAACATCTCATACTCTTGGAATCCATAACACAAATGCTACGACGCTCTATTTTGGAGTCAACTTCTAGAAGAGGACTCAAACATCAAATTCACTTCATCAAATGAGTCCATAGTTACACTTCATAACACCCAGAGCCTTCTAAACCTAACTTTACATCCTCAACTCTGTTGTGTTCATTTATCTACATTTCTGAGAAGTGTGGGTATCTGTCTATTACACACATATTGTCTCCTATACATAATTTTAGGATACATAATATCCTCAATCTCACACTTTCCTTATCTATTTTTATCCCACGTATAACTATGGAAGAAGTCAAGTGTCACATGTTTTCTATTTTCCCACGAAGAACTATGGTACATCTCTAGTGTGACCTGGGCAGCCTTATGTTCTTTCGTGAACCCCGATCCAGGGTATGGATCAAACTATTTATTAATTTAAACTGCTTGGTGGTAGGTTATCACCAAGTGGAGAAGATTAAGACTCCACTTGATACTAAACCTATTGTTTAATTTCCACTTTGTTTTTACCTTTTAGTTTTACTATGTTTTATCACATATTTTATAAAACTAAATTGAACTCTGGTAGTTTTTCATAGAAAGTGTTTATAATAGTATTGACTTATTAAATTAGTTTCAAAATCTGTATTAGTTATCAAATTTATACGACTAATAACTAATTAATCTTTTGAGAAATTAATCGAACAATCAAGCTCTAATAAATTCACTATTAGGTAACTTGGAAATTGAGTTTTTTAATATTGGTGGAACATCCAATTATACCTTTTAGATAGAATTTCTTATAGATACTCAATCCACCCCCCCCCCCCTCTTGAGTAATATACTCTAACCAACATTTGGTATCAAAGGTTTTAGGAATTTTTAGTCTTCAAAGCATTTTCAAATCTTTTTCAACTGTTATATTTAATTATATTTTAAATATCTTAAAATTTTTATCAATAATAAATTATTATCTCTTTAAAATATTGTTCTCAAATTTTTATTATGGATAATAGACTTGATGGTGCTACTACAAACATACCTCCATTATTTAATGGAATAAATTATTCCCAAAGGAAAATTAAAATGAAAATTCACATAGAAAGTATGGGTTTTGAAATTTAATCTTCAATTGTAGATGAGTATAAGATTCCTTCTACTTTTAAAAATACTTGGGAGGACCCAAATAACACTACTTATGGACATAATATCAAATCCATTAATTCCTTATAATTTTCTTTAGGAGATGAGGAATTCAATAGAATTTCTACATGTAAAACAGCCCATGAAAATTGGGGTACTTTTTCTATTTCACATGAAGGAAATTATAGTGTTTAAGAAATGAGACTTAATACATATACTATTAAGTATGACAACTTTATGATAAATCTAGATAAGCCTATTTCTGACAAGTATCTCAGGTTTAATGAAATATTGAACACTATGATCACTCTG
This sequence comes from Viscum album, assembly GCA_963277665.1. NCBI lineage: Eukaryota > Viridiplantae > Streptophyta > Magnoliopsida > Santalales > Viscaceae > Viscum > Viscum album. The sequence continues at coordinate 1,526,853,788 of OY728131.1, read as the reverse complement.
GGGAGAAATGTTGCTGCCAAAGAATGAATCATGAAGATTCTCGTATGCTTACCTGGTAGATGGAGAGGAAATTCTATCTCAATTAGAAAATCATGTGAAATCAGCAAATTACCTGTCAAAGAACTCATTGAAAAATTGATGACGTGTGAGGAAGATCTGAAAGTCAACTGATAATAAGAGGATGAACATAAGAGGAAATCTTTAGCCTTCAAGACTACAACCTCTAAGAATAAAGAAAAAGAGAATGTGCTAGACTCTATTGAAATCACCATTACTGATGAATAAACATCATATAATGATGAATTTATGGCTCAAATAGACATAAAATTCAGTATATTCTATAGGAAGAATAATTTTTTCAAGAATACCAATTATAAAGAAAGATGTGATAAAAATGGAAACTAGAAAAAGGACTAGAAAATAAATAACAAATCAGATGATATTGTCTACTATGAATGAAAAAGGAGAGAGAATGTCAAAGCTTACTATCCAAAATTAAAATATAAAAAAAGTATGAAAACAAATCCAAAAAGTATAATAAATATATGAATGCCACCTGGAGTGCCTTTGAGGATAGATTTGGTGAATCAAAATCATCTCATGATGAGAAATATGACATGGAATATATGTTTTTATGATAAAAACATATGAGGTAACCTTAGATTCACCTTCACATAATTCTTATTATTCTAAAAATGAAATTGAGTCTAAAAATATGAAAAGTGATGAACTATTTGAATACTATAACATGTTGGAAGACACTTGTAATGGACTAAAATATAGATATAAATCTTTAAATAAACATAACTCTCTTACTGTAAATTTTAAATCTAAACATACCATTTAAAAGGAAAATAATTCTCAACTTCCCAAAGAAAACAATAAGTTAAAAAGGTTTAATGATCAATTGAAGAAATATTTAGAAAATTTTACCATTGGAAAATATACTCTTACTCAAATTATTGGTAAAAAAATATCTCATATGTACTCTTCTGGTATTTGATATTGGCATGGATAGAGAAACCTATCTAAACACATTTTATAAATAAATCTAGAAAATCGTTTCTTATAACAAAAAATCAAAACTCTATTGCTAGTACCAGTTCTGATAAATCCTTTCCTTCCTCTAGATTTTCTGGACAAAATACGGACTATTTTTTTTATATGTTATATAATACTTATTGTAAACCTATAATAAAAATATGGGTAGAAAAATCATTTATTACTAATGTCACTGGACCCAAAAATGTCTGGATACTAAAATATATTGTTGTTTGATTATCATGTAGGAAATTTATTTGAAGAGCTCCTTCAATATTCAATGGTACTTGGACAGTGTATGCTCAAGACACTTGATAGAAGATTATTTAAGCTTTAAGAACCTAATAAATATTGATGGTGTATATGTCACATTTGGTTGCAATTATGAAGGAAAAATAATTGGATTAGGCTAGATTTCTAACTCTAAATCAGTTTTAATTTCTAAAGTACTTTTTTGTTGATGTATTGAAATATAATTTTCTTACTTTTTCACAATTTTTTGATGATGGATTTCATGTTAATTTGGAAAATTATTCTTTCAATGTTTTTCACATTAAAAATGAATTAGTATTTTCTTCTTTTAAAAATTAAAATGTATATTCTATTAACTTATATTCCTTAGATTATGAAAAGGTTTCTTCTTTAAGTGCCTTTAATAAAGAGTCTTAGATTTGGAATAGAATATTAAGACAATGTAATATACACTCTCATAGAAATATTACTATAAAAGGACTAGTCAAGGATCTACCCAAACATGAGTTTCCAAATAACAAAGTCTGTAATCCTTGTTAAAAGGGTAAACAATACAAGATATCTTTCAAATCAAAGAAAGAAGTTTCAACTTCTCAACCTTTAGAGTTGGTTCACATGGACTTGTTTGGACCATCTCTAGTTTATTTTTTAAATGGTAAGAACTATGTTTATGTTCTATTATATGACTATTATAGACATACTTGGACTTATTCCTTACCTCACAAGAGTGAATCATGTACTTACTTCACCAAGTATGCTAAAACAGTGGAAAATCTTAGTGGAAATATAATTAAATCTTGAAGAAGTGATCATGGATGTGAGTTTGAAAATCAGGATTTTGAATATTTTTTCTAACATAATGGTTATATTCATAACTTCTATACCCCTAGGAAACCTAAAAAATGGAGTTGTGGAAATAAGAAATAGAACCTTACAAGAGATATAATGAACAATGATTAATGAATATGATTTACCTTTTTTAATTTGGGGATGACGCTGTGAATACAGCTTCTTTTATAATAAATAGTGTCTGAATTAGACATATCCTCAAGAATACTCCTTAGGAGATATGGAACAATAGAAATCCCAAAGTCAGTTAATTAAAATTTTTTGGTTGCAAAGTTTATATCCTTAATACAAAGGACACTCTTGACAAATTCACATCCAAGAGTGATGAAGGAATCTTACTAGGTTACTCAACCTCTAGTAAATATTAAATAGTCTTTAATAAAAGAACCAAGTGTGTGGAAAAATATGTGAATAGAAAATTTTCTGAAAGAGATCCATATTAACCTAAGACCTCTCTAGACTAACTTGAAGATTATATGTCAAATATGGACATAAATGAAAAATCATCCAATCATTCTACCAAGAAATATGTTAAATAAAACAATTCTGAAAATTCATCAGAATCTGACCATGATGAACCTGATCCTATAGATGAACCTAAAGTTACTAGCCCCTCCTTTTCTTGACCAACTAGAGCACTCAAGAACCATCCTTTAGATTGTGTTTTTTGAGACTTAGATAAAGGGACAAAGACTTGAGATTCTCTCAAAAATTAGGTTGAACATCAAGATTTCTTGTCAAAGATTGAACCTAAAAACATCAATGATGCAATTAAATATTAATTTTAGGTGATGGTTATGCTAGAAGAACCTAATAAATTATAAATAAATAAATTTTTGATTTTTGTGGATAAACCCAAGGACACCTTGACCATAGTCACTAAGTGGGTGTTTAAGAAAAAAGTATATGAATCTGGTAATATTGTTAGAAACAAAGCTTGATTAGTTTTACAAGGTTATAGTCAAGAAGAAGGAATTGGATATGAGGAAACATTTTCACATATTGCTAGACTTGAGGCCATCAGAATCATGCATGCTTATTCTACCCATATTAATTTTAAATTGTATCAAATGGATATTAAGAGGGCATTCATAAATGGATATAAAGTTGGGGATTTTTTTGTTGAATAACCCCCTCGTTTTACAAACCTTCATTTTAAAAAACATGTTTTCAAATTAACAAAAGCATTATGTTGATAAAAACAAGATCCAAGATCTTAGTATGATGAATTAATTCGTTTTCTTATTTCAAATGTCTTTATAAAGGGAATTGATGATCCTACTCTTTTTATAAAATGAATTTCTAAATATGATTTAGTAGTTCAAATCTATGTTGATGATATTATTTTTGGATCTTTGAGAAATTATTTATGTATTGAGTTTTCAAAAATGATGCAAAACGAATTTGAAATGAGTTTAATGGGTTAACTCAAACTCTTTCTTGGATTTAAGATTTTTCAAAATAAATAAGTTATCATTTTAAATCGAAGTAAATTCACTAAATATATTTTAAAAATATTTGGATTTGATATAATTAAAAGTAGTGACACTCTAATGAGTACTACTAGTAAGTTGGATCTTGACGAAGATGGTAAATCTATTGATGAAACCACTTATAGAGGAATGATTGGATGTCTTCTCTACTTGACTGTGAGTAGGCCAGATATAATGTCTAGTGTGTGTATTTTTTCCCATTTTCAAGAAAATACCAAAGAATATCACTTAAATTGCGTTAAAATAATATTCAAATACCTCAAACATACTATCAATTTAGGTTTTTTTACCCAAAAGGACAATAACTTGATATACTGATTTATTCTTATGCAGATTTTGGTGGATAAAAGTTAGATATAAAGAGAACATGTGGGACATTCCACTTAATGGGAAAGTATTTGGATTTATGTTGTTGTAAGAAAAAAAAATTATGTTGAATTATCTACTATCGAAGTGGAATAAATAGCTGTTGGTAGCTGTTGTACACAAATTTTTTGGATGAAGCACACTCTTAAAAACTATAGATATCAATTTAGACATGTACCTATAAACTATGATAATACAAGTTCTATTAGTATTTCTAAGAACCTAGTTTCTCATTCTAGAACAAAATATATTAATGTAATACATCACTTTTTGAGAGATCATTATCAAAAGGTTGATATCACTTTAGAATTTATTGGCACTAAATATCATCTTGCTGACATATTCACTAATCCATTGAACTCTAAAAGAATAAATTACATCAGACATAATTTAGGAAAGATTAATTAGTAAAACCATGTGTAATCTATTCCTTTAATATTTTTAGTGAGTTTTTCATGATGAAACTAAAGTCATGATAACACCATTGTCATTCCAACACCGTTGTCATGCCGACACCATTTTCTTGATGACACTATTGTCATGCTGGCACCGTTAGTGTTTTACAAAGTTTGTCATGCCAACATCGTTAGTGTTTTAAAAAAAATTCATGCTGACACTGTTAGTATTTTTCAAATTTTTTCATACCAACACTGATTTCTCATTTTTTTTATAATTTTTATGTTTTTATCAAAAAAAAATTGTTTCATTAATTCCAGTGAACCCAATTCACGATTTCTCAATTTTGTAATTTCAAAATCCATAAACGATATAAATTTTAATTGATCCACTCTACTACTTTACCGCTACTCTCTCTCTCTCTCTTGGATGCCTCTCTCTTTCATTAATCTAGACCTTTCAACTTCAGACCTATAGACTAAACTGATCAGAATGGCATGTGTGAAGTAAGCTCTTGAAGATAGTGAGTCTCATGCTTCTAAGAAACAAAAAGGTGAAATGAGAAAACCTTGAGGTCCTATAAATCTTTGTCTAGAAAACTGTGATGTAACCTCATATAAATAAGTATTAGTGGAATGAATATTATAGAGAAAGTATTTTTATTTAAAGGTGGTGCAATATAAAGGTAGATTGAATAGTTCGCAAACAATGAAAGAGTCTTTTATCTGCAAATGGTATGTGAATTTTACAGGAATATGGAAATTTTGTTGGAAGGAACTGATGTTGCTAGGGTGAGGTCGATTTTGAAAGGGGACTTTTCTTATCTCAAGTAATAGGATATATATTTGGTGTATTTTTTGTAGAAAGGAGTTAGATAGAATCTATGCAAATATCTAATGGTTCTAATTAATGCGATTGTAAAACCTAGTTGTAAGTCAAATTATCTTTTTTATTCCAGAATTATTTCAGTAATGATAATGGAAAAAAGGCTATGTAATTGAAGCTAATGATGTTTTAGTTAGTGAATGTAGTGTAATCTATTTAAGTTATGATATCTATAAGAGAATGAAAATTAATTGGAACACATGGAGGAAGGAATGGTTTGTTGATTAAGATATATTGTATGAGAATTTCAATCCTATAGATCATTCAGTTAGACCAAGGTATCTTGTAGATTCGGGCCTTGGAACATATGAACAAGTAACATATTCTTTAGATGAGGAAGAGGAGACTGATAATATTATCAGAGATGTGGGATCACCAGTTGATAATAGAAGTGACCCAAACACAACTGGACCAACAAAAAGAGTCTCTATTGGACCTACAAGTCCACATATGGACTTACCTTCTCATGAACCTATTCTCAAATTTACTACAAGTGATGAAATAGAAGTTGAAGGTGGTGTAGAGTATGTCATTGAATCCAATGGAGAATAAGATGAAGAAGAAGAAGTTTTCATGGTGAAAGTTGTTCATAATATACAAGGCAAGAATAAGAAGATGAGAAAATTCATGGAAAGGATGAGGATGGTGATAATGAAGAAATTAGGGAAAGTGGCAGTGATAGTGAATCTGATCATCCTGATGAGAATCCAGATGTTGTGAGTATAGAAATTGTTAAAACTATTGATGGTGTATCTATTGAGGGTGTTTTTAAAGATGAGAATTTTACTCCAAATTAACCAATTTCTCATGTTGTATATACTAGGAAAAGAACTCTACCTAAGGTGAATAAACCTAGATATGAAGCATTGATTGAGGGGGAACAATATTCCCTGAAAGCTGACACTGAGGGGGATCCTCAAGGACCTGTTTCTCAAGATAATGAAGAGAATAAAATAAGAAGAGTAAGTCTTGATACTCTTACTCCTTTGGATTCTAATATTCTAGAAGAATGGGTAAGGAATCCTGGTTATGCAACCCCAATATTGGATTATAAAGATTTTGATGATGAATTCTTTGCACTTGCTACAAGAGAACCAAGGGATGAGACCTCTTCTAGTGACTATGTCACTAAGGCCACTTTGAAAAATTCAAGAAATATATATGTGCCTCCAAAAGACATTAAATATAATCTCAAATGAGGTATGAGATTAATGAGTCTTGGAGAGAGAATACTGAGATGACTAAAAATTTGAAAGCAATTTGATCTATGGTTGAGGGTGTAAAGAAAGTTGGAGCTTCTAGTTCTTCTCCTTCCTCAACTAGTCTGTCTCAAGCTGATGTTGCTTCGGTTTCGAAGATGTTCATAAAAGAAATTAAACCAAATTTGATCACAACTTCAGCGGAAAGTGTGATAAGAAACACCAAGATCGGAAATGAAATGAATAATTTAAACACTAGAATCAATGATTTGACCACCAGGTATAGGAATACAATGGAAACTATCCTGAAGGAAATTTAGAATCTTTTTTATCATTTTAAATCTCTTAAGTTTTCCAAGCTAAGAAAAGAAGGTAAGGAACATACCTCCTCTTCCCTTGATTCAAACTCTGCTCTACCTATTCAGTTTTCCCATTTTGAATATATTACTACTATTAGTTCAGTTTTGAAAGAATAATTGCAAGAATTAATTTCTATTATGACCAAGGTTGAGGACACTTCAGATAAGGTGCATGATCATGTGAAATATTATATGAGGGGTTCTTCACACACTCAAGAAGACATGACCAAAAATATTAATGATTTATTCTCAAAACTCACTACAAAGCATCAAATAAAGAGCATGTTTAAGTATTTGGACACCAATCTTACTCTTCCACCAGTGAAAAAGGATTTTATGGATTAGATTCAGAAGCTAAGAGATTTCACTCCCATATTGGGAATGTTTTTCAAAAACGAAAATGATTTTGAAAAGGCAATAAAATATGGTGGATATATAATTGAAGAGTTCATAAAGTTGTTAAAACTCTATCTCCATGTCCAAAGTAAAGTCATTGTGGTACCTCCTGCTACACCACTTGGACCTACTAGTTTAGTGCTTGCTCAACCTCATATGTTAGTTTCATGGGATTTGTCTCAGATCAGACTAGTCATTACAGAAACTGTTTAGCCTTTAATTCTTTCCCAGCACAAACATTACCTACCTTCTAGAGTTCCTGAAGGAGTGTATCTACCAACTCTCAAAATCCATTCAGACCCTCCTTCTTCTCATCCTAGCCCTCCTAATGAACTGTCCATTGATATTTTCGATAAGGGGAATGATCCCTTTGACCCTTCCATGTAGTATGGAGTGATTTTGTTTTAATAGGGCTGAGTCATTGTACTTTTTCTACTTCTGTGTACTCTATTTATGAATTCTCTTTCATTGTTTCTACTTTTCTGTTTTTAGTGTTCTTTTCACCTTACAATTTTTTATAATCCCAAAAGAGGGAGAAATTTATTAAGAATTATTAAAAAGGGGAGAATATTATTAATCACTATTAAACTAGGGAGAACATTATTAATCCTTATTATTATGGGTTCTCTGATATAATATTTTAATCTTATCATGGAGATATTATGTGTTTACTTTAATTATTATACAATGGTACTTAATAATTCCATGATTTATGATCATCAAAAAGGGGGAGACTATTGGCCCATAGATTTTGTTGGCCACTATCTATAATTATAGTAGTTTTATTTATCACAAATCATGACATATAATAACATACATCTTATCTTATGTAAGATTATAAATTATGTCAAAATAATTATCTTGAATATTTGATCATTTCAATCATATAAATATTTATATGTGTTTAAGTATAAAAAGATTATAAATTATTATCTATGTGTTTATGGACATTACCATTCTCTGGATTTTCTGAATTGTAAGACAGACAGAACATCTAAAATTATATAAGTATGATTCACTTACACTGACAGACAGATGAATCACCGATAGACATATGACTCACTAACAGATATATCAAATAGGCATATGATCTAAGTGTGTGATGATGACACCATTGGAAGAACCCACCATTATACAAGACACTGATGCAGAAGACTCACTGTCAGTTTAAATGAGTCAATGTTGGTTCAACTATCTCACCGATAGAAGGAAGTAATAACCATTGATATAATTCACTGTTATTTCAATTGTCTCACTGATAGATCCCCTGTCTCACCGACCGTTGGAAAGACTCACTGTTTAAAAAAGTCACTGATATAATGAGTCACCGATATATGGAAAGACCAACAGAATGACATATCTATACTGATAGAAGGAGAAACTTATAGAAGGAGACACCGACAGATGATTCACATATAGATTGTTTAAATATGCATTTATTAATATTATTTCTGATGATCATATTTGTGTTATTTAATAACTCTGACATAATTAATACCTACATGCAGACTTAACAGCAGACAGTATGATGTATGAGGTATCTTCACATGCACTTTATTAGGCTAGAAAGATTAAAGAGGGAAAAACATGTGAGCAAAGAGTGAATGATAAGTATTTCATGTTGTGTGTGAGAGAGATATACTAAAGAACATAAACTCTCATGAAACTACTATGAACTCAAGAGTTAAAAATAAGAACATATGGGGAGATCAAGATATAAATTTAAACCTACTTATCTGACCTTGAACATCTTTTGAACAATAATTTGAACATCTCATACTCCTGGAAGCTAGAACACAGAGGCTACAACACTCTGTTTTGAATTCAACTTTTAGAAGATGACTGAGACTTCAAATACACTTCATCAAACGAGTCCAGAGATTCACTTTATAACACAGATAGCCTTCTAAACCTTACTTTTCATCTATATCTCTATTATGTTCATTTATTTATGTTTCTAAGCATTTGGTGTATCTTTCTGTTACAAACATATTGAATCTTATACATAACTATAGGATACTTGATATCCTCAATCTCACACTCTCTTTGTCCATTTGTATCCCATGTGGAACTGTGGAAGAGTTCAAGTTTGAACAGTTTTCTATTTTCCCATGATGAACTATGGTAGAGGTATAGTGTGACCTGGATAGCCTTGTGTGCTATTGTGAACCCTGATCCAAGGTGTGGATCAAACTTTTTATCAATTTAAACTGCTTGGTGGGAGATGATCACCAAGTAGAGAGGATTAGGTATCTGTTTGAGACTAAACCTCTTGTTTTATTTTCGCTGTTTTTTTACCTTTTAGTTTTACTAAATTTTATCATAGATTTCATAAATCTGAATTGAAATCTGATAGTTAGTCTTAGAAAGTTTTTATAATAATATTGACTTATTAGATTAGTTTCAAAAGCTATATGAATTATCAAACTGATAAAACTGGGAACTAATAAATATTTTCAGAAATTAATTAAACAATCAAGCTCTAGTAAATTCACTATTGGATAATGTGGAAATTGAATTTTTAAATATTGGGGGAACTTCCAATTATACATTTTAGGAAAAAAATTTAATTGGTACTATATTCAACCCCCCCCCTCTTTATTACTCTACTTCGACCAACAAGATACACTCTCATCTTCATAATACATTATATAGAATCAACTAATAAAAATATATCTCATAGTACTCACCACCATTGTATTCCACAAGGCTTTTAAATGAATGAATTTCCATTAATAATTATATTATCTAAGGTACACATTATCTAGAGGATTACATACCCCCCCCCCTCAAAAATTACATATCATTTTATTTATATAAAGAACATTTTTATGCACATAAGTCATTTTAAAACCCCATTTTATGATGAATTCCTTATCTAGATTTAATTTTTAAAATAAAGACTTGTATAATTTAATATATAGTATATAAATTAGACATGTATTAAATTTCATTTCATTTTAAATATGAAATGTAATTACTTTACAAATTCACATTCTTGTTCAATTATAAAAATCAATCTTTACCTATTTTTAAACATGGATAAAGGTAAAATATTTTTCACTAAATATCATTCCATTTTATAAATAAACCATTTAATTTTTATAACCTACTTTCCATTTTAAATAAAAGTGATAGTGGGACAATTTTTTACCAAGTATAAAATTGAAAAATCCCACATCTAAAACATTGTGTCTTTCTTAGCACTAAGCAGTATAAAAGTATAGTTTTAAAGTAAAAAATAATTCCATTTTCAAATTATTCCAAACATTGGAATACATTTATATTAAATCACTTTCTCCACTTTAAAAAACGTAATATTATGAAATGTTTTATTTTTCTTAATTAAACTATAATACTCCACATAGATACTAATGTAAGATGAAAATGGTTTTTCTTAATAGGTTTATTAGGATTTTATAACACGTATATAATATAAAAAAAGTAGTAAATCCCATAAAATTAGGATCACCATGCTAGAATTATCAAAATCATGATACTGTAAATTAGGAACATTACATATTTACCTTACACTAATAATTTATTGTTGTTGCTTTGATCATCACAAATACTTGATGAAGAGAACTAAGAGGTATACAAATAGAATACCTCTACTGTGGTGTGTCCACATTGCATACTAGATTGCAATATATGTATGAAAAAATTTCCTCTACGCATAATATAAAAGTTTCTTGGTGGTAAAATAATGAGATGATAGATTCTATGAAACAGAAGAGAATTAACCCAGAAGTAATAAAGGAGCATTTTAAACACTATTTCATAGAAGTAGGCTCTAATATAATTAGTTCTAATAACACTCCCAAGAAATTTATGCATTTTATCATGGGTTTTATAATGCATGATTAAATAGAAAAATCCTCAATTATTAACTCATCCTTCCATTTCATGGAATGAAACATTACAAAAAATGATTGTATTTATAGGTGAATCTAGATTTTATCTCATAGCATTATATTATAATATTAATAATAGAATGTATATGTAATCCAGAAATATAATAAAATGAATCCCAATTTATTAATGCAATTTCATATGATATCCATAAACTATATAAAATATTGTAGTTGAATCCAAATTTTATCTCATAACATTAAATTATAATATTAATAATAAAATGTAGAGGTAGTCACACAATACAATACAATAAATACCAATTTATTAAAGAAATTCCATATGATATTCATATACTATATAAAATCGTATACCCCAAATATGTGCACAAAACAATTTTGTAGCGTTCTTGTAGCTAGTATTAAATGGAATGATATATCAAACCATATCATAAAGCATATATATATATATATATCAAATATAAAATTCTTTAGGGTATATTTTCATTGTTGTCCCACATACACTAAAGCCTCATAAACTTCGTTCCATTTTACCTTGTATTTTTTTATACATAATAAATTCATGTCTAAAAAACTTTTGGATATTTTCAAAAACACTTTTGTAAATCTATCATTAACATCACCTTCTGTAATATAATATGATTTAACATTGGAATGCCTATCTTAAAATATTTTTAGACTAAAACAATTTTAGAGAATCACTTTGGATCAAACTCAATCCCTATTCGGTCAACCATAATTTGTGACCCTGTGGGACTTTGTAGCATTAACAAAAAATATGAATCAAAAAATACATAAATTTAAGTAAATAGATCCATCAACTTTACTCAATAGAAAAAGTGATTAGGAATAATATCTATCAAACACTATGTCCACCAGTTTCATCATATACAAGAATTCTTTTTCATATGATCCATTTCTCTAAGACATCAAGTGACCATGGGATATAGAGAATGTAAATCTCATATAGCAAACTAATACATTCTTGATTCTTTTATTATATACCAATCAGGTCATTTAAAACATCACATTTCATTCACATTTATGGATTATCACATCACATGCACCTTTCCTAATATATAATCACATCATATGTAGTATTTTGGTGTATTTAAACACTTATTTAATCCACCTCAATCAAGGGCCCAGATCTCATACGTGTCATATGATAGGAAAATATCATCTTGTTTAATCTCCAACTAATTGCATGATCAACAATATACCCAACCACCCTTGATTAGTTATGCCTTAAGGCTTGGTTAAGAAAGGTATCAAAGTATTAAGGTTTTCATGCTAGGTATATCACCAAACTAAGGTATTGGGGACTCCCAATATGAACTATTCACCCCAAATATACCAAAAAATTGTGTATGACATTCCATGTGGTATAATTCATAGGTCACAAATCACATAAAACTCCTTTTATTCCCCATGACAGGATCATATTCTGTATCCTGATACCAGAATCGGACTCATGTTAACCTTAATATTTCATCACAACCAATAATACTCCATAAAAACATTGGTTAGGTATAACTCAAATCCATAATTTTAGTGGTAAATTATCATTTCACTTCATGATATATATATTAGTATTTATAAATAAAATAAATATGAAATAATTATAAAGTAAATATTTCATTTTGTATGTCATGATACATTTAATATTCTTAAACTCATTTAAGAATATATAATAAAATCATAAATAAGAACTTGTATAACATATCATATATGATATAAACCTAGATCATCAATATGTTTTATTCAGTTTTAGAGGGTTTTTTTAACTCATTACATCTCTATCAAACTCCCACCACATCCCTATGTGGCTTTCTGATTTAGTGAGTAACATTTAGAAAGTAGTCTATTTTCAATAATGGTGAGATTTACGCATCATATTACTAATATTTAACTCCTTAAATATATTAAAACTCTTTAAATTCGAAACAATAAAATTTATATAATCAATAACTTATATTATTTACTTATAAATCATTATATATTCATAATCATAATTAATAGAACCCTTTTCATCAATTTTTTCATTGAAATATTTTGATAACTTTTTTAACTCTTTATATTAACTTTTTATGTACATATCTTAAAATCCTTTAGAATATTTAAGTGACATTAACTTTATAATTTTACTAGAATAATATTTTATTTTTTTACATTGAAATTCTAAAAGTCCAAACATACTCCCACATGAATATTTGTTACTGTATTCTCTTCAGAATAAATTTCTATGATACCAAAACACTTTTTGTTGAGGAAATAACACTTATTTTATCTTAGTAAGAATATTTAATAAATAGAAAACTATAAATATATCATATATGGTATTATTTTTGTTTCTATAATTACTTTTAAAAGAAGACTTTGTTCTTTAAAATATTCCATTGATGGTGGTGGAATCACAATTCATCATATTTTATCAAACATTTGGATAAACACTTTTATATGGGGTAAAAAAATTTGATCTTTATCTTCTTCTCAAGAAATATTAAAGAATATAATAAATCATTTATCATTTGTATCATCTCATATTTTTCATATAAACTCTTTCTTAGTCAAAAAAGTTTCTTATCATATAAGGTAATTGAGATAGTTATACATATCCTTTATTTAGATTCATTTGTAGATTGATATTTTCATTACATTCAAATTAATGATTTAGAAACACTTTGATTAATAATTTTAATGAAAACTAAATGTTTTATCAACTATTTCCTTAATATTGAACTAATATATATTTAAAAAAATTAAATTATATATTTGGTCTCATTTTCCCTTTAAAAAAAATAATAATTTCTATAACATCAATACCTAACATGGACATTCCCTGGAGTCTCTCAAACCACTTCAGGTTTCTTAGAAATTCCAAAATTAGAAAACATTTCTCTTTCTTCTTGATAACTCTAGGATTAAATTACCTCAACTAGATACTAAAAGAAACATTGTTGGACTTTCAAACTAACTTATATTCTAAAAATTTCAATTTTTACTACCTTTTACTATCTGTATAGTATGATAACCTAGAAATCGCATGCCCTAGTTTCTTTGTGACAATAGGGAAAACATATTAAGGTATGGATTTTTTTCCTGATACTTCCTTTATCATTATAATATTTATATTGGTTTAGGATATATTTTTTAAATATAAAAGTTTTGTTGGAAATTTTTTTACAAGGTAAAAATGTAATTCTAATGTTTCAAATTTTGATTTTAGTGAATTTAAAATTAATCAAAAAGTTTTAAATTGATTTAATTAATTAAAAATGTAAGGACCCGGCCCTAGTTGCCCAGAGCCGGTGCCTTATTTGATTAAGTTGGAATACATACAAGGAATACGAATCCCAAAGGACCGAGTAGTTTAGTATTATTGGAAACAAGATACATACATATGTTTATCATTACAACATGAAGGGAAACAAAAACGCTATTTTAATCCACTAGAAACATCTCGTCTCCTAGATTATACTTGTAAGTCATTCACAAATTACTTCTTCATATCCTGAGAAAATGAAACATAAGAAAGGGGTGAGCTCAAACGCATAGTAAGAGTAAGAAATACAGCGGAAGATAATATAAACATTAGACATGGTGAATAATTGAAAACACATGCCTTTAATAATAAACTTGAAACATATTATGGTAGAAATATGAGCTAAACAAATAATGCCATAGTTAAACATAATTATGGGTATTATACTAGTAGAATAACCACATGAAACATGAGAACATAAATATAACCATAGAGGTATATTGGGGCATTACTTATATAATATTGTAACAATCTTGGCTACCTTAAAATTTTTAACCCTCACGGCTACCTTACTTTGTGTAACCATCACAGTTACACATTGAGTAACCATACGGCCGACCTCTAACTTACCCATACCCAGTGAATTGGAGGGAAATATAGGTCCCACCATTCATCATAAACAATTCCCAATAACCAAAACATAATCATACAACATAAATAATATCATAAAAACATTGCTTTTGAATATTGTAAAACAGAATTTTAAAAGGGGATTTTAGAAGAAAAGTCCCTTATAAACATCATATACTTGAAGTGAGAATTAATAGAGTGGATGGAATATGTATATACTCTGTAAATACACATAATGAAACATAATATAAACAGAACCCATCACACAAACAATTTAAATAGCACATAACTTATAAAGTAGAAGGTTAACCCAAAGAATGGAAATCGGGTTAAGAATTCCCTTACAACAATGTGATCGGTCGAATCATATGACCAGAACATAATAAATATCAATTGGATCATTGAATAACATGAATATAAAGAGAATAATGTTATTATATATATCAAATGACAGTACACATATTCCACATACAAGAAATAAGCAGCGAACGACTAAAATCTCACAAAAATGAAAGTGAGACGAGGAACCCCTTACAACATTGTAATCAATTGATTTGTATGACCCAAAATTAATGATTGTAAAATGATAAATTTAATATCATAAAAATAAATATATCCATGATATGAGACAATAATGGGCAGTATACATACACTATACAAAGTAAAAATAGTGATTACGGAATATCTCACAAAAATGGAAGTGAGATGAAGAAACCCTTACCTTAATCTTGTCTTACTTCAAACTTGTTAAAACCTCCTGTATAATGGTTAAAAGACTGTTATTAGTATTTTACGGAAACATGTTCATGTTTATAACATCTTATATGGTCATTTCATAACCTCATTTCACCCCTTATTTGTTAGTATTTTGTTCCTTGCATTATTTTGGGTGAGTTCTTTTGTGATTTTCACGATCGGTTCATGATGAATCATTCTTGTTGATTGGAAGTGAAACTCCAGAATTGGAAAGGAGTAGTATTTACATATTTCTAGTACCATAAATTTTACCATTTATCACTTTGATTCTTTATATGATGATGATTAATAAGTTAAAACATTAATTATGTTCGTTTAGATCATTTAAGTGGTTCTTTGATAATTACAACTTCATTTAGTCTTATAAATTTGAATCATGAGTACAAAAGAATTCCAAAACCTTTTATGAGTCATAATACATTTATTATAACCTGTTTCAACCATAAAATTGTTTCATGACCAGACTTGAAATAATTAACGGAAAGTGAAAGTACATCGTCCATGATGTCGGTAAATCGACACATCACGGACAATGTTTTTATTCCTTAAATAAGTGAGAGAGGAGAGGAATAATGATTTTAATTTTCCATAAACATGACAACATCCAGAATATACATGATTCTAGAGATTTCATGCCTCTTGGATAAGAGGGGGTGAAGAAAGAAGAGAAAGGAATCATGAAATAAAGAAAACATGAGAAATTTCTTAAGAAAATTTGGCAGCCTAACGGCGTCTCTTAAAATTTCATAAAAACAAGATTGATGAGAGGAATGGAATATCTCATCAATAATACAAACTTTGGACAGTAATGGGAAATATTTAATGAAATATCCCAATAAAAGACAAGGGGAAAGGAAGAGAATAACATAAAATGGAAGAAAAGAATGAAAATGAAAGAGGATGTTTACCTCTTGATCTCTTCTCCTTGAGATCCTCCTTAAGGGATTTGGTCTTGGTCTTTTGATGAGACCAGAAGCTCTAGAACGTGGAGAAGAAGATTGGGGAGGGAATTTTGCAGAATTTAGACAATGCTCAAGGCTTGAGAGGTGTGGGAGGAAGAGGGGAGTGAGGGTGGTATTTATAGTGGAGGAGGGGATGTTTCTTAGATTATTTTAATCATTATTATAATATTTTTATCAAGACTATGAATAATCTCAAAAAAAGTGGCCCTAAATAGTGATAATATCATGTGATTTTGAATCAAGTGGTCTTGCATCACTTATGATGTCATAAATAGTGCATATTTACTGATAAATTGATTATAAGGTATTTTATCGTATTTCACTATTCACTGAAAATTCAAGAGTTTCAGAAAAATACCAAAAATTTACCCCTACCATTTTTCGACGTTTAGAATTCAAAAGTGAAATCCAGTTTTCAAAAATTATTTTCTAAATATTATTAATTTAATTTCTAAATAATGTCACAGTTAATTCAAAAAATAACAATATTTAAGTGCAACTAGTTTTATGTGACATTGGAAAATTAATTAAGATCTCATTATCCTATTTCCTTGGGAAAATAAAATAATAATAATATTTACTATTCATGAGGTCATATTACTATTCATATTACTATTCATAAGGGTATGTTACTATTCACCAAAAAACAAGTCTGTTCTATCATACTCCAAATGACTTACTGAGCACAACTCTAGATGAACATTTCTTGAAATTAAAAACATAGAAGAGGATAGATTATAAAATTGAATTCTATATTTATTTCCAAAACCTTGGGGTGTTACATTATTCCCTCCTTCAAAGAATTGCGTCCTCGAAATTCATTTCATAACCACAAAAGAAATCTCTCGGACGTTCTTACCACATCCCCCGTCGTAGAGGATCCTCAGGTGCGTTCAGCAGAAAACCCAAATTGTTTCTCAACTCCTCTAGTTCTCTGACCCAGACACACCTCGGACAGAAGGGGTTGAACTCTTACATCAAACACTCGGGCTTCCAAAGGGAGGCTCGAACAGTGCAATGGTTAGAAATGTCTGAATGGACCAACATACGAAGAGCTCGACGAACTATGTCTCGACTGAGAACATCTAAGTCGTAGATAGTGTCGTACAAGCTAAAACTAAGGAGTTGGTACATGTAAGTTTCACAAAGGTTTCCCCCTAAAGAAGCCTCTTGAAAAGATAACCTGGTCGTATAGTTTCTTCCTAGGGTGAAACATTGGAAAATCCCTTCGTGGTATTTTCCTTTTTTCCTGTACTCAACCAATTATGCCATGGATAAGCGGTAGTAAATGGAAGCATTCCCTTGGCAGGTGCAGAGAATGTCCTTACTGTTTGTCACTTCATATAGTTTCTTACATGTTTTTTGAAAGTTTTAGAGAGGTAGGTACCCTTCTTCACAGGTTTTTATTGCAGTGATTTCCAGGATCTCCACAGGAAGAGATAACATATGGGTTTGTCCTTCCATCTGAAAATTTATTATAGAAGTTTACTTAGTCATACTAATTTAAAAGTATAACCGATGAAAGGATAACAAAACGAAAAGACAACATGCTATATTTGTATATAACCACTGGTTCAAAAAGTAAAGCTGTGCATGGTTTCCCAAGTCCCCCAATACATGAATCTCCAAACTAGTTCAAAGATTTAAATCTCCCAAAACTATACACAAAACTAAAAACATGTTACTCCAGAAGTCCCTTTACTAGAGACACCATCGATGCTAGGGTTCTGACGACCTCAGGTGAATTCCTAAGGTAGTATTCAGCTACT
Source organism: Viscum album (assembly GCA_963277665.1). Lineage (NCBI taxonomy): Eukaryota > Viridiplantae > Streptophyta > Magnoliopsida > Santalales > Viscaceae > Viscum > Viscum album. Next base: position 1,526,835,298 of record OY728131.1, on the reverse strand, counting down.
CGATTTCCTTAACCCAGACACACTCCAGACAGCTAGGGTCGAAACTGTGCTTAAAGCACTCAGGATTCCATAGAGAGGCACGAGAAGTGTGGAGGTCAGAAATTTCAGTGTGGACTAAATCCCTATAATTCCCACGCACCACATCATTCTTGAAGATATTGATGTCGTAAAGTCCTCCATACACACAAAAACTCAGGATCTGAAATTGGTAGGTCGCTCGATGGTCACCATCCAAAGCAGCTTCAAGAAATTTACCCACAGCTCGGTAGTTATCAGCCAAAGTGAAACATAGAAAAAGAGCTTCATGATACTTCCCTCTTTTCTTATATGCAGAAAATTGTACATATGCAATACGGTAATAGACCAGATTTCTTCCTTGGTAATGATGGAGAATGTTTGGATGATTTGATACCCTATGGAGTTGTTTACAAGTCAGACGTATGTTGGCATAGGGTTGGCCCTCTTCGGAGCATGTCTTGACAATTATAGTCTCTAACAACTCGGTAGGTAGTGATAAAATATTGGTTAGTTGACTCATCTTCTATGTGAAAAGTTTTAGTAAATCAACATTCAGTATGGAAAATCTATTTTAAACTAAGTTATTGTTTTATATAAAAACATAACAAACAAGAGAATACAACATCATTCATTTAGACATGATTTATAAAACTCAAGAAATTACACAATCTCTTGATCCCATTCACAAAACATTAGTATGGGCTTCCTGACATCATTAGTGATGTCCCTCTGCCTCCACCACCTAATGAGGACGGTTTTATTCAACTCTACTCCTAGGGAAGAACAAAGCTCGCGGGTCTCCTCTTCCCAAATACACTCTTGGAAAATTAGATCGTGTTTAAACCCAAGATCTCGTTTGATACAGGTTGTTTTCTAGAGATAGGCACGAGTAACATCAAGTTCTGCAACATCCGCTAGGATTTGGTTCCTAAAGATCTTTCGAACCACATCATATTTGAAGGATTTGATGAAAGATTCAAAATCGCAGAGGTCCCCAAGCATGCTGAAACTCAGGATTTGGTACATAAAGACTGCGCGGAAGTCCAGCTCCTTTGCAGATTCTCCGAAAGCCGTGATGGCCAACCATTTATTATCCAGGGTAAAACACAGGAAGAGTACCTCATAGTACTTCCCTTTCTTTTTATAATTCTCGAATAGTGCATTTTCCATTTGGTTATACACAACTTCCGATCCCCGAAAGATTCGAAGGACATTTGAGTTGTTCGAAACATTGTAAAGAAACTTTCAGGATAGTCGGAGGTTTCCAAAGGGTTCAAAGTCTTCTGTACATGACTTCACAATTATAGTTTCGAGGATTTCCGTGGGGAGGGAAAAAAGACTTGTACCTTCATTTTATATCTGAAAAAAAACATCGCTCTTAGTATTGTTTAAGCAAGTTAATAATTGTTCAGTTCTGGTTTCCAGAGTTATTCCAACCCAATTCTATGAAGAAAATTTACATTAACTCCCTTATAATGGCTTAAAAAAATATGAATTATCCTAATCATATCCTCCGGGAGTGTCGTAACCAAGAGTGCAGCAAGGGTCGTTGTCGTGTACCAGTTCCCGTTCGAGTCTAGCTCAAAGCGGTGTTTTCGAGATTTACCCCTAGATACATCTGTGCCAGAGCCTCCTCTACCTGGTCGTATCCAGACAGGGATGTATTTGATAGAAGTATTAACATATTCTATTCCTTACCAAAATACCAGGATGCTTTTGTATGTTTATCCTCAAATACTATCTTAGGACTTTGTTCCTTAATCTACGTTTTCTAATTCTAGTTTCCAAGTTTTCTACTAAACTTTCCCCTAATACCGACTATAAGGACCCGACCCCAGTTGCCCAGAGCCGATGCCTTATTTGATTACGTTGGAATACATACAAGGAATACGAATCACGAAGGACCGAGTAGTTTAGTATTATTGGAAACAAGATACATACATAAGTTTATCATTACAACATGAAGGGAAACAAAAACACTATTTTAATCCACTAGAAACATCTTGTCTCCTAGATTATACTTGTAAGTCATTCACAAATTACTTCTTCATATCATGAGAAAATGAAACATAAGAAAGAGGTGAGATAAAACGCTCAGTAAGAGTAAGCAATACAGCAGAAGATAATATAAACATTAGACATGGTGAATAATTGAAAACACATTCCTTTAATAATAAACTTGAAACATATTATGGAAGAAATATGAGCTAAACAAATAATTCCATAGTTAAACATAATTATGGGTATTCTACTAGTCGAATAAACACATGAAAAATGAGAACATAAATATAACCATAGAGGTATCTTGGGGAATTACTTACATAATCTTGTAACCATCTTGGCTACCTTAAAATTTGTAACCCTCACGACTACCTTACTTTGTGTAACCATCACAGTTACACTTGGAGTAACCATATGGCCGACCTCCAACTTACTCATACCCAATGCATTGGAGGTAAATATAGGTCCCACCCTTCATCATAAACAATTCCCAATAACCAAAACATAATCATAAAACATAAATAATAGCATAAAAACATTGCTTTTGAATATTGTAAAACAGAATTTTAAAAGGGGATTTTAGAAGAAAAGTCCCTTATAAACATCATATACTTGAAGTGAGACTTAATAGAGTGGATGTAATATGTATATACTCTGTAAATAAACATAATGGAACATAATATAAACAAAACCCATCACACAACCAATTTAATTAGCACATAACTTATAAAGTAGAAGGTTAACCCAAAGAATGGAAATCGGGTTGAGAATTCCCTTACAACAATGTGATCGGTCGAATCATATGACCAGAACATAATAAATATCAATTGGATTATTGAATAACATGAATATAAAGATAATCATGTTATTATATATATCAAATGACAGTACACATATTCCACATACAAGAAAGAAGCAGCGAACGACTAAAATCTCACAAAAATGAAAGTGAGACGAGGAACCCCTTACAACATTGTAATCAATTGATTTGTATGACCCAAAATTAATGATTTTCAAATGATAAATTTAATATCATAAAAATAAATATATTCATGATATGAGACAATAATGGGCAGTATACATACACCATACAAAGTAAAAATAGTGATTACGGAATATCTCACAAAAATGGAAGTGAGATGAAGAAACCCTTACCTTAATCTTGTCTTACTTCAAACTTGTTAAAACATCCTGTATAATGGTTAAAAGACTGTTATTAGTATTTTATAGAAACATGTTCATGTTTATAACAACTTATATGGTCATTTCATAACCTTATTTCACCCCGTATTTGTTAGTATTTTGTTCCTTGCATTATTTTGGGTGTGTTCTTTTGTGATTTTGACGATCGGTTCATGATGAATCATTCTTGTTGATTGGAATTGAAACTCCAGAATTGGAAAGGAGTAGTATTTACATATTTCCATTACCATAAATTTTACCATTTATCACTTTGATTCTTTATATGATGATGATTAATAAGTTAAAACATTAATTATGTTTGTTTAGATCATTTAAGTGGTTCTTTGATAATTACAAATTCATTTAGTCTTATAAATTTGAATCATGAGTACAAAAGAATTCAAGAACCTTATAGGAGTCATAAAACATATATTATAACCTTTTTCAACCATAAAATGGTGTCATGACCAGACTTGAAATAATTAACGGAAAGTGAAATTACATCGTCCACGATGTCGATAATTCGACACATCACGGACAATGTTTTTATTCCGTAAATAAGTGAGAGAGGAGAGGAATAATGATTTGTAAATTTCCATAAACATGAAAAAAATCCAGAATATACATGATTCTGGAGATTTCATGCCTCTTGGATAAGAGGGTGTGAAGAAAGAAGAGAAAGTAATCATGAAATAAAGAAAACATGAGAAATTTCTTACGAAAATTCGGCAGCCTAACGACGTCTCTTAAAATTTCATAAAAACAAGATTGATGAGAGTAATGGAATATCTCATCAATAGTACAAACTTTGGACAGTAAGGGGAAATATTTAATGAAATATCCCAACAAAAGACAATGGGAAAGGAAGAGAATAACATAAAATGGAATAAAAGAATGAAAATGAAAGAGGATGTCTACCTCTTGATCTCTTCTCCTTGAGATCCTCCTTAAGGGCTTTGGTCTTGGTCTTTTGGTGAGACCAGCAGCTCTAGGACATGGGGAAGAAGATTGGGGGGGGGGGAATTTGGCAGAATTTAAACAATGCGCAAGGCTTGAGAGGTTTGGGAGGAAGAGGGGAGTGAGGGTGGTATTTATAGTGGAGGATGGGATGTTTTTTAGATTATTTTAATCATTATTATAATATTTTTATCAAGACTATGAATAATCTCAAAACAAGTGTCCCTAAATAGTGATAATATCATCTTATTTCGAAGCAAGTTTCCTTGCATCACTTATGATTTCATAAATAGTGCATATTTACTGATAAATTGATTATACGGTATTTTATCATATTTCACTATTCACTGAAAATTCAAGAGTTTCAGAAAAATACCAAAAATTTACCACTACCATTTTCCAACGTGTAGAATTTAAAAGTGAAATCCATTTTTCAAAAATAAATTTCTAAATATTATTAATTTAATTTCTAAATAAGGTCACAGTTAATTAGAAAAATAACAATATTTAAGTGCAACTAGTTTTATGTGACATTGGAAAATTAATTAAGATCCCATTATCCTATTGCCTTGGGAAAATAAAATAATAATAATATTTACTATTCATGAGGTCATATTACTATTCATATTACTATTCATAAGGGTATGTTACTATTCACCAAAAAAACAAGTTTGTTCTATCATACTCCAAATGACTTACTGAGCACAACTCTAGATGAACATTTCTTGAAATTCAAAACCTAGAAGAGGATAGATTATAAAATTGAATTCTATATTTATTTCCAAAACCTTGGGGTGTTACAAAAAAAGAAATTAGAATTTTTTTGGATTTAATAATAAATAATTTCTTAATTATTTATAAGTTTTTTTGAGTGAAATTTTCATTTTTTTATGTTATATTACCCAGATGAAGAGCCTTATCCACACATCAGGGTAAGGCCAAAATTCTAATAGCTATATAGGTAATAAACTTTTATTTAGGATACATAAAGATAATCCTCAATCATGTAAGGGTAGTTTAGATTTCATTTATGGGTAAGTTTTATACCATTCTATTTCATAATAGTTGGTCACATCAGGGTCTCAAGTTAGGGTTAAATCTTCACTAATGTAAAGTAAAGTTTTAAATTTTAAAGTCCACATAAGTTTAAAATGTATTACCCTTACACAAACCCTTTTTAAAAATGAAGGTTATACTGAACTCATATTATCTAAGGGTAAATTTGATTTACCTTAAACATATTGTATCTCTTATATGTGGGTAACATTTTAAGTACAAAAATTTCATTTTTTTCTTTTAGTTTTTATCTTATAACTCAATTTCATGATTTTAAAGGATTTTATGACAAAGAATTATGAATTTGATATATATTTTAACTTAGGAAAATATTTCTTAAATTTTAGAATATCCAAATAGACCACAAAAAAATAAAATTAAATTAAAATAAATTGAATATGAATTTAATGGGTAGTTTTATGTGATTTTGGAAATATTTGGAGAAAAATTGTATCTACGGTATTTTAAAAACATATCTCTTCTATTAAATTATTTATTTGTCCCTCTAAAATATGGAGGATAAAATCCATACCATTATGTCTCATGTGAAATATTCAATTATACCATTCCCCTTTCACAAGATTTTCAAGACATGATCATTTCTCTTTCTCTCTCTCCCTTATCTATTTTTGTGTAGTCATAGTGAGAATCTTCCAGGTATGATTTTTCTAAAATTTATTCTATCTTATATAATAATAAATTCTTGATTTTATTTTTGTAAAATCTCCCAATACTAAAGAAATAAATAAGGATAATAACCATAGAAAATAAATGAATTTTTTTCACATTATAATTTCGCTTCCCATATTTTTTTTATTAGATATTAATAATGTTATTTTTAGAAATAAAATAGCATTAATACCTAAACAGAATTATGATAGTAATATAGGTGGATAATTAAGGAAATATAGTGGTATGTGAAGCCTAGAATTTAAATGTTGTTTTATACTTCTAAATCCTAAATAACCCATATTGTGTGTTCTACCTATTGAGTTCACCCCTAAATTTTTGTTCTATTTATTTTCCATAAAAGTTTGAATTACTGTCATGATTAAATATTGAAATAACATTATATAAATTCATAATAATAAAATATGGTAATTAATGAGTTAATTAAATAATAAAGATGTGAAACAATGATTGGTTCATGCCCATGTATTTTTTATGCATATGGTGTGTTATTGTGATAGTATTAGAAGCTTCTTTTGATGTGACCCCCCCCATTAATAATAGGTTGTATGATATAAATCTAGGTATTGTATTGGTTTTGTATGAATATGGAAATTATAATGAACTATAATATAATATGTTTTGTTTTATAAATATAAAACTGAGTAGTGATCTAGAATTTGAAATGTTGTGATATTTTAAAGCATTGGAATGTTATAAATAGAAATGTGATGATAGAGAAGAAGGTGGGTGTTTTTATATGAGTGTTTTATTATTAAATATTGTTAAGTTAGTGGAATATTGAAACTAATAATGGATGGAGTTAAAGTGATTCATGGGATGATAATAATTGTTGAATAATGGAAGAATTAATTGATGGATAATTAAATTTAACGAGACTGAGAATTGGTAATCAGTGGGGATATCAAAATTTATATATATATATGTGTGTGATATTCTTGTTGTGTGGACTATTTTTCCCTTGGATATTTAAATTTTCTATTTCTATTGTATTTTTTAAAAAAAAATATGCTTGATATATAGTTGTTATGTTATTTTTAATTATGGAATTAGTTGGGGTGGAATGATTAGGTGGAGTTGAAGGATAATTGAAACATACATTCAAGGGTTTTGATAGCTCAATAGAGGTACAATCATGCAAGTTGTAATATCTTAAGGTGTATCTTGTGGTGTAATGACAGATCCTATGATGTATTGATTTGATGCGGAGGTGGGATAATGATGATATTTAGTGGGCTCATGTATGGTAAAGGGATGGAATAAGGTTGATGATCTACATGTTCAAAATACCCTACTATGAAGGTTATGATATGGTGATGATGGTTTAGTTGGTGGTGGTAACTAGCAATGATAGTGCATATTTGGGGGATATAAATGGATGGATAGTAGAATAAGGTTAATTTACTCCATGCTTACATGAACCCCACTAACTTATGTTTGTAAAGTGGATATGTGATAATGATATGTGTTAGTGTAGTTTTCTTTATGTGATGATGGTATTACAGTTATAGTTAGGATAATATGGAATGTGGAGGTGAAAAGATGGTGTGTGGTTGATGAGGTTCCATTATCACATTTCTAATTATATGGAGAAAGACCACCCAGTTAGTTAGTTACTACTTAGAGCTTGAATAGCTCTGGTAATAGGTAAGAGTAGTGAAGGAAATATCACGAGCTAGGATAAGAGGTTTTATGTTGGTGGTTGCAGAATTGTGGTTTTGTTTAGTTGCTGATGATGGAATTGGTTGGGAATATTATGGAAGTGGAAAGGATAAATATGTATTATGAAATTATTTCTATTATTTCTCTATTTTTTATTACGATTATGTTTTTATTATTTTTCTTGGGTTATTATCACTCATGCATACTCAAGAATATTTATTTTACATGGATGTTGATTTTTTTTAGGATGAGCATACTAAGTACTCTCAAGTGCTCACCCCAAAATATTTTTCTATGTGTTTATAAGAAAGATCACATGATCTTTTATATGGTGTTAAGGTATCTTGGATAGAGTTAGAATATGGTTTCTATTTTTAGAGTTGTTTATGCATGTATTTTCTTGATATTATATATTTGATATATAAGTATAATTTGGTATTTGAGGTTGTATATATGGGATGGAAATATTTTTGGTGTTGAATGGTGGCTCTTTCCTTATCTCTTGTTCTTAATTTCTTTTCTTGAGGAAAATTCCACTCTTATTTGTGTTTTATACACTTGGTGATAGTTGTAATCTAGTATCCTATTAGAGGCAGGCTTCGAGAGTTACTCTTTATATTCATTATTAGTCTAGGAGGGGTGCAAGTGGAGGTTGGATTTTGATAGAGTGGTATCAAAGCATATGGTTAAGACATGGGATGGAGATCATAGTTAGGCCCTATTGAGGACTACATGGGTATAGTAGATTAGTAGTGAGAGTCAAACCTAAAATTTTATGTGAACCAAGTAGATCAGCTAGGAAATAGATATTTGGGGACCCCTATGATTTGGAATAAGGACTTTGAAAACCAACTAAAGTTTTTAGGTGAAAGTGTAAACATTTTAAGGAATAAATCATATGTGGGAACATTCATCACATAATTAGTTTAATTGTAGTTTTCATTCTAGGTCATATGAATATTTTCATGGTTAGCTTTATATTCCATGACTATTAATGATTGTCATTACTTGATGAAATGATTACGTAGCTTTATCAGAAAGTGTAAAATGGATAATTAATTAAAATATGTTTCTTATCTAATTCCTTATTAGAACTATGATTTTTTTCTTCTCATTATTACTACACTATGATTTCTTTTAAATAATTTTTATTTTTATTGTGCAAGTGAATAACATTTTGATCTATTTCCATGATTTTTGAGTAATTAAAAAATAATTATTTGAATGTTCTTATGGTATGAAATTATTAATTTAAAATATATTTATAAACCATGTATCCCTTTAATACATTCAATTTTTATAGGTTGAAATGAATATTTCTAGATCTATGTATAGAAATATTATAAATTCTGTACAAGATTTTATACAATGTGTTACCTTTCTATTATGGTATACAGTATATGTGTGTTAGGAATCTATTATATAGATGGATTTTAATAGACCATTTTTTAATTTTGAGATGATAAAAAATCCTTCTTATTGATATCTCTTTTTCAAATTTGAGAAATTTTACATGAATAAATTTTAACTCTTATTTTTCAAGAATGACTACTATTTTGTGATGAAAAATTAACTATGTGTGATATATCAATTATTTTTTCATTCCTTATATAGTTTTTCAAATATAAAATACATTTTATATAGGTAAAATGTAGGTTGTTTCATTTTAGAAAACATGTTAGTATGGAGAAAAATAATTTTAAATTTATTTGTGTAAATTTCTATAGAATTATCATTATTTATTTACTCAACTATGTTAGGTGTTTTACATTTTATGCCTAAAGGTTTAAGTAAAATAATTTATTCCATTTATGTGAATTTAAAATCATGTTTTATCAATTATAGAATCTTTAATTTGGGTATAAATATCATGAAACATTAAAATAAATCCCCTTTAGTTTTATATTTTTAAGTATGGAAGCATGTTACTTATGTGGTAGTGTTTAGTGAAATATTTCTAGAGCATTTACATCACAGTTCATATAAAATCATAATTTTCATATATTTATTTGATATTTTGGAATAATTTTATGTGTTATCATTAAAACAAAATTATGATTATTTCTTTAGATTCTAACAATATTAATTTTAATGTTCTATATGATGTGTTTTTTTATGATTAATTTTCTTAAGATTTTGATATGATTTTTTTAAAATTATATTTTATAAACTATAAATTAGATTTCTAATGGCTATATAACATGAATTTTTTCCCTAATAGAATATAATATAAAGATACTTAGATGTTTTTTTGAAATCTGGAATGATTTAATGGTGTTCCTTACTATTGTGATATGTTATATTATTCATTGGATTATTGAAATATCCTTCAATTAAATAGTTACTCATTTAAATCTGGAATAAAAATATTTTTTTGAGTACCTAAAATGCATAATAATTTCTTATTTTATCACGTAATCCATCTAACAATAATGATAAAATAGGTTATTATTTTTTTGTTATTTTATTTTTTATAATTTCTATTTTTCCTTATTATGATATATAGGGGAGTGGTTGGGGATTATTTTGGATGGTTTTATAGTTTGTGATGAGTTAGGTAGAATTACTGCATTTGGTTTCCATGGTATATATTAGAGGTTATGTTCTATTGAGTAAATTTTTGTTTGGTAAGTAATGTGAGATGAGGAAAATTTGTGGGGGTTGGTGTGATTTCTATAAAATACTATTATTTTCATTAATGTTGGTGTTATTTATTGATAATTTGTTTTACTTAATAAGTAATAAACTTTTTTATAAATTGTTTTTTTTTTCTATAATTTTATATTACAACTTCAAGAATATGAATAGGGGGTAACACCTCCCTCATTAAGAAATACTCTTTCATGACACATTTTAAAACTATGTGGGAAAGTCAGGGATACCCATAGTAGAAAATATCTCAGTGCGATGGATTTTTATCTCTAATTGTATGATCGTTTGTTTATTTTTTTCTTAGTGGGGAGTAGTGATGTGGATGTGTTAGATATTTTATGAGTGAGTTGGTTTGGTAGAGCTATGTAGTAATTGCATTGTTTGGTTGTGAAATGTTGTTTTATATAATGATGATGTTCCTTGAGTCATTTATTCTAACCTTGTTATTGTTTGGTCGGTGTTCATGTAATCAAAATTCTATAATGGTGTTGGGTGTATAAAATATGAATAGGAATATTTGGATGATGCTTTGATGAAATTTCAGTAGCTATAAGAACATAAGTAATTCAGAAGAATCTCTATCCCCAATGTTGATAATTGGTTGGGGGAAGTTGATGTTTCCTTTGGATAGGTAAAAATTTCCAATGAATTATGGTTGTGTTAGAAGTTAGCGTGTTTTGAAAAGAATCTTGAATATGGTGGAAGATGAAGTGTGTAAATCCAAATTAGTTTTCATATGAGGAATTTATTAGGTTATTCAATAAGGATTTCTTCTCCTTGATATAGATGTGTTAGCCTATAGAAGAGATTTAGAATATTTTTCATTCATTGAGAGTGTTAGAGGATTTGTAAATTAGTTTATACTACTAATTAGTTTGTTTCCACACTTTTTACATGATGAGAAAGAATGAGAATAATTATTCAACTCTACTTTTAGGTTAGAAATACAGTGGTCTTCCAGGCCTCTTTAGTCGGTGTATTAGGTTACACTGATATATTGAGAAGAGGTTGTAGAGATAGGGTTGTTTGTAATAGAGGGTTCCATTTAATACCATTATCAAGTAGTTTTTAAGGTTGAGATGAATTATATAATTTATGGGACCCATTTTTTTCCAAATAGGATAGTGATTCGATCTACTATAGCTAGATAATGTCTTCACATCTTGGGGTTGAATAGATCAAGGTGACCAATATTTGGTGAGGTGGTTTGTTTCTAGTGTACTCTTAATGGGAATCATTAGTACATGTTCTATAGGTTTCAATATGTTTATCAAAATTTGATGGATATTTGGTTGTGTAATGTCTTTGAATAGTCTTACCCCTTTCACTAAAAACCTTGTAATTTGTTTTCTTAATTTATTCTAAAGTATTAATTTTTCATTTTTGAGATTTAAATTTTAAAAAATTTATCTTAAAACACCTTATGTTTTTTTCTTTTAAAATACTCCATATAGAAAGGGTATTTATTTTAAATTAGTGTTTTTGAATATGGTTAAAGTGAAAGGGGTGGTCTATAGTATGTTCTTTCAGGTATATATGTTATTTTTTGAGTGGTATCTTCCCTATGAATGTAGATTTGGGGGTTTATGATTCATATTTTAAATATCCTTTCATATTTTGTGGTAGTAATGTTTTTATTACAGTGATATTTCTGAGAGGCATCTCATGAGGTAGTTGTTTAGTCCATCCCATTCTTCCTTCCTTCCTAGGTTTTTTTTATTTCTCAAGGATGATAATTATTTTAGAGTTATATAATGTAAAGGTTCAAAAAAATTCCAAATCCTTCCTTGGTATTTTTTGTGTGTCTAGTGGTTTGGGAGTGATTTCATAACTTTAAGAGTTTATTTGGAAGTTGTTTTGAAATTTGTGAATAAAATTTGGAAGTTTGAAATAAAATTAGTGATTCTAGGATTAATCTATAAGTTTTAAATTGATTTAAATAATTTAAAAATATATATATACATATAATTAATAATAAATTTTATTCTTAATTACATATCAACTTTTAAGTGAAAATTTAATTTTACACTGAAATTATATTACCCATATCCCTATCCAAATGTGAGGGTAGTCAAAATTATATTAGATATGTATAGGTAAGCTCTATTTTCTTTATGATACATATTGGTAAAACTTTCTAATGTAAGATTAGTTTAAATTTCATGTGTGGGTGTTTAGGGTTTCCTTTTGTTTTGTAAGATTCCATAACATTGGGGTCTCGCATCAGGGTAAAATTTTCACTCATGTAAAGGTAGGTTCGAAATTTCAAAGGCCACATAAGGTTAAAATCTATTAACCTTAAACAATGCCTTTTTATACATGAAGGTTATCTTGAAATATTTATGTGTAAGGGTGAACTATTTTACCCATACATAGAGTGTATCACCTACATATAGGTAACATTTCATGTATAGAAATTCCATTTATTCTTTTTTATTCTCTCCTATATCTCATTTTCATGATTTAAATGGATTTTATGAATAAAAATCCTGAATTTAATATATTTTTTGACTTAAGAAAATATTTCCTAAATTTTATAAGAACTAAATGAATTATAATCAAGAAAATAAAATTCAAGAAAAATTGAATGCTAAATAATTGTGGATTTTGATGAACTATTGGGGATATTCAGAGAGAAATTAAATACATAGTATTTTAAAAATTAAATTTCCTCCATTCGAGTTTTAATTTTTAACTCTTGATTTTCCATAATCAAATCATTCCTTCTAAGTATCATGATCTATATATGGTCAGATCGAACCCCTTCTATGTCATTTCCAATATATGGGAATATCTCTTTCTCTCCCCACGACATCTTTTTTCATTCATCACATAGTGAGGATCTTCCAAGTATGGTATTTCTAATCATTCATCTATCTTATGTAATAATATTTGATTGATTTTATTTTTATGAAATCTCTAAAGAATGAACGATTAAATGAGTATAATAACCAAAGAAAATAACTGGATGAGTTTGCATTATAATTTATTTTCATTGTATATTTTCTTATAATATTTTACAACTATTATTTTTGGAAATAAAATAGTATTAATAACAAAAGATATTTATGATAATAAAATGTGTTTAATAATTATAGGAATATAGTGTCATGTGAACCTAGTAATTTAAATATCATTTGAGCCTTATAATTCTTAAATAACCACTTCTATGTGTTTTTCATATTGAGAGGTCCCATGAATTTTTTTTGATACTTTTTCCCTTGAAAGTGTGAATTTATACCTTGGTTAGATATTGTAATAACTTTTCATAAATTCATAATAAACAATGGTTGGAATTAATTTGATGCATGATTAATCCGGATGTAATATAATGATTGGTGTCATCCCATGTATTTTTTATTCTTGGAGTTTTGTTTATTATTTTTATAGGTATATGTATAGATTAATTAGGGTGTGTTGCTATGATATTATTATAATCTTATTTTTATTTGATCCCCTTCATAATTGTGTAAATCAAACATATCTGGGTAATGAATTGGTTGTGTATGATTCTGGAAATTTTGGAAAACTATAATGGAATATGTTTAGTTGAATAAATATGAAACTAGTAAGTTTACTAGAATTTAAAATATGGTAATGGTTTAATGAATTTGATAATTCTAAATATAAAGGTGAATATTGAAGATTATGTGGGTGTTGATCTATGAGTTATTTGTAAATAAATATAGGAAAATAAATAGAAATTCGACTCTTATGAAAACTAGTATCAAAGTGAGTCATACACTGATAATGATTGTTTAATCAGATAGAATGTATGAAAAATTAAATTCAATGAGGTAGAGAATTGGTAATTTATGGGGATAAAAATGATATGGATATGTTAAAAAAATTGGAATCTTTTTTCCTTATAGATTTACCTTTTCTATTGATATTTTATTTTTTATAAAAATTTTCTCTTGATATATGGATGTAAAATTTTTATTAATTATGGTAGTGGTTGCGGTATAATGATGGGGAATAATGTAAGGTGTAGTGAAAATTATATTCATGGGTTGTGATGGATCAAGGTGGGTTATGATCATAGGCGATGTAATGGATTAAGGTGTATCATGTGGTGTATTGGTACCCTATAGGGTATTTATTTAATGTGGTGATGGTGGGGTGATAATATGTGGTGGGGGTCAGGCATGGTAGGGTGAAGTCATGATGTTGATGTTTTACATGTTCATGATACCCTTCAATGATGGTTATGATATGGTGAAGATGCAACAGTTGGTGGCAGTATAAATCAATTATAGTGCATTGGTGGGGGATGTACATGGAAGAAAGAGGGCATGATGTTGATTACCCTTATGATTTCATTACCCGACCAACTTATGGTTAGAAAGTAGATACGTGATAATGATATGGGTTCATATATTTATGGTTATAATGAGATGGTATTATGGTTATGATTGGGATGATATGGAATGTGAAGGTGAGAATATTGTGTGTGATTGATGAGGTTCCATTCTCATGTTCATAATCTGATAGAGAAAGATCGTTCTACTAGTTTACAACCAATTATAGGGTGAACAAATCTAAGGATATGTAAGAGAACTGATTTAAATTTATAGGACCAAGATAAGAGGTGTTGTGGTGATAGATTTGGAATTGTGGTTTTTGGTAGTTGATAATGGAATTGGTTGTGGATGTTATGGAAGTTGAAGGGGGAAATGTGGCTTCTGAAATTATTTTTATTATTATTCTAATTTTTTCTTTTGATTATTTTTTGATTATTTCTCCAATATTATTATCACTTGTGCTTAATCGTGAATATTTATTATACATGGATGTTGATTTTTTTAGAAATAGGAGCCTACTAAGTACTCCCAAGTGATAACCCCCCCCCCCACACCCCCCAATGTTTTCTATGTGTTTGTAAGATAGATCACTGGAGATTGGAGCTATTTTTATGGTATCTTAGAAGGAGTTGATATATGGATTTTAGTTTTATAGTATTCTATGAAAATATTGTATTGATATTGTATAAGTATTATTTAGGTTGTGATATTTTCTCTATGGGATTTAAATTGTTTTATTATTTAATGGTGGGTCGCCTTTTATATATTTTCTTTAAATTCTTACATTGAGGAAAATGCCTCTCATATGAAATTTTATCCAAAAATTGGGCCAAGCCCTGCTCAACCCAATGGTCTTGGAGGCGGCACAAAGAACTATCACACTCATAGGTGTTCCACTATGGAATATTTTTTCATGCACAAGGAGTTCATGGAGGTGTCATATCCTCCATGTAATGTGGTGGCACAATGGTATTCATGGTCATGTATGATTGGTGTACTCAAAATCTGATACTTAGATTTTTAAAAATCATGTTGATGATGGGTAACCATGTATTATTAAGTGTAGTTTGAGCATTAATAACCTTAATTTGGTACATTAACTAGAATTTACTATTCACTTATGTCTAAAAAAATTGAAATATCTTCAATCTCTCAATTGAGTTGATCTCCACTATTCGATTTATCTATTGATCATCTTCTTACTTACATGGAATCTCTTAATTGATCTGAATGCCATATTCCCAACCTGTTACATGTTTAAGATTTTATAGTCAATATATTGATTGCATGTACATCTTACAAACAATTTGATTTTCTAATATCCAGTTTAAGGGTAAGTGGTAACCGTACATCACAAGTTTTAAAAAACATCACCATATTACAAAAACGCACCACATTCCAAAAACAATATAAAACCATCACATACCACTTTTCTAGAACCAAATCGTCGTGCCACGAACATGGTTTCAAATTCAAATTTCAAAATCCTAAAACTTCTTTCCATATCATGGGCCAACTGCATCATTATGTGTTGAACCAAGATCCACCTCGAGACTCGTAATTCTCTCACCTACTTCGATTTGATCTGACGGAAAACCAACATCCAGTCACCTCTGTCATCGTCGCTTCTCAGAACCACCACCTTCACCGTCGCCACTTTCGTCGTCGGATTTTCCATCACCATCCTCGCCATCCACCGCTGGAAGCCACTGAAATAGAGGGAAATGAACCTATAAAATTGATACCAGAAAAGCCCAAAACAGCATCGAATCCAAATAGAAAAACCTTCAACTTACACTTCTGATGTTGCGAGAATGAAAAACAAACTAGAATGTCATGAAAAAATAATAACAAATGCAAACTGATGGAGGCTCCACCATCTTTCAATCTGAAGCATCACCAGGATAGACCTCATCCGAGGCAGAACAGCAATACCAAATTAAAAGGACCATCAGAAATCTGAGAAGAACAACTTAAAAAAGAACTCCAAGAATAGATGAGAACCAACATGAGATGCAACTGCCGAGACCAAGCACCAAATCCACACAGCTGATACACTCCCTTGACGCCGAACAAACCCATGAACACTATCCCAAGACCACCACAAACACCTTCATACTAGACCAAAATGGAGTGTAGTACATCGGGAAATGAAGCAAGAGCAGATTTGGGCATTTGAGACATTAGGAAAACCACCAAATACCGATAAAAATAGATCCCAAACCACCAAAGATCCTTCAGGACAAACCAAAGTGGGGTTTTGTGCGATGGTTCTGACGATAATAGCATGGTAGAGACCCTTGGGGAATATGAATCTACAGAGAAAAATGGAGAATCATAGGATAGCAGTGGAAGAAGAACTGAAATCATAGAGAGGAAATAAATCCAAAAACAAAAAAAACACCCAATGAATGAGATGATCAGAACAGAGATCCACCAATCACGATGACTGATGCAAGGAGAATCAATGACGAGAACCAGAGCAAGCGAGAAAGAGGGATGAGAAACCCTAGAGCTCGGGGAGAGATATTCCTGGAGAGAAAATCGGCATCTCGTTCCAAAAACCCTCTTACAAACAATAGTTTGATGGAATATATATCAACCACCTGATTTGTATCTAACTGACCACATGTAATGAACCAAATTGGGTCACCCTGAAAAATTAGTACATGATCTGAACTTCAACATACCCGAAGGTCATTCCCAATCCCCATAGGCTGGAGAATAGAACTCATGCATCAAAAACAACCAAAGGGAATGATTTCACCCAACCTGAACAAGGTACTTGGCAGATATACATTGTAGAAAGTGAAACAAAACAAAACATAGAAGAAATATATTCCATAACTAAAGAAAATAGTGGTAATGATACAACAAAAAATACAACATAAAAAGGTATAGTTATAACAAACCCAAAGGATGGAAAAAATGGAAGAAAAATACTCTTATGATATGTTGTAAATGTCCCACTGACTCACCACTAGCTACTTAACCCCAATTGATAGAATCCTTGCCACATCACTAGGGTGCCTTTAATTTCACTTCATCAAAAGAAAAAACTAAGTCTACACATTTTTGAATTGGTATATAGGGAGGGATCTAAATAGGTTTAGTAGGATCTCACCTAGGTGTTTCATATCTAGTCTCTATATAAAAAATATTAGTATTCTCATCTTAAATAAAAAATTTAATGATAAGAATTAAATAAGTTTTATATCAAAATCATAGTAAATATTTCACTTTTTCAACAGTTCTAAAACAATCCAAGTTAAAAAGTTTCAAATAAGATTTTCCATAATATTTTATCAAAATCAAAATAATGTATATAAAATATAAAATAGAAAAATCCAAATAATGGATAAATCCCACCAAGGACCACGATATGTTAGACTATAAGACTACTCATACTAGAAGAAATGACTAGTGCACATCCAATCCATTAGAACACTAGACTAAAGAGAAAATGAACACCCTATGGGTAAATCCCCTAAAAAATTCAACATCAATTCTATAGAATAATAGGCATAGGGTGTAGAGTAACACACCATTAGTGAACCTCTAAATAATAAAATGCATGATGGACCTATGCTACACCTTCCACCTAAGTACCCAAGGCTTCCCATTTTTTTATTTCTAAAATAATTTCAAAGGTTTCTTCATTTCATAAAAAATTCAAAATAACCCATTATCCTATTAAAAACATCATTTGAAACCCCATTTATAAATTTATTTCACAATTCTTTGAAAAAAAATTCTTTTAGGAAAATGTGGGGAAATACATATTTTATCACAAATCAATTTATCCACAAAAAACAATCATTCCAATTCATTTATATAAAATAAATCATATAAACTAGAGCAATACAGTTCATCAAACACAAGATAGTGATGGAACCACCTACCTCAACTCAGGTAACATTACAAAAATGATATGGGATCTACAACCATCGAAAGGAATGTTGAACAAAAAATATAGGCCCTATCAATGATTCCCACATATTAGAATCATAGTATATAACAAAAAGGGTTATTAGAGTGGTTATTCATAACTCGAGAACCACACATGTCACACCAATACCAAAGTAAAGACTATTCCCCGAAATAAGATCACATGATGGATCTAGAATGATCAAACAAGAATAATTATCATGTGACTAATCAATCTGTGAATTCATCCCAACACCAGAACCACAACAATAAAAATAAAGAAGTAGAAAGGACACTTAACTGAAGAGAGTAATGCGACCACCATAGAGATCAATCACCGAACAGAGCAATATGGATAGGAGGAGACACCCAAAATCACCTGGAAGAGCCTAGGGTTTGAGTAAGGAAAGAAAAAGACCAAATCAATTAGGATTGTATCTTAAAATACATAAAATATGCTATGAGTGAAGTGTTTTTTATCATAAACTAAGAATTTACAGCATAAAATTCTCATGAAACATGTACACCAAAACACTCCTCACCTTAGGTTAAAAAACATAGCAGAAATATTTACAATATAAAAATAGGGTTTACATAAGAAAAGGACTTACTACATAAAAAAGTTTCATGTCTTCTGTCCCATAACCATTTATACAGTAAATTAACCATTTAGGTTGTAAATGTGCCTTGCAAGAAATTCCTAGAACATGCTCTACTAAAAATCTTCTAAACCTTCCTAATTATATATAAACTTGAGGAAAAAATTAATAAACCTTAAATTTGGAATACTTTTTTTCTAAAAATGTTACAATCTCCCCACCATTGGACTTTCATTCCGTGGGAATTCATGTGGAAGAAGGGTGCGTCGGAAAAAGGTGAGACCACTCCTCCCTCACTAACGATTCATACTCCCAAGTCTAATGATAATATGATCCATGTATTCATAACACTATAACTAGTAACATATACTTTTCATGAAATTATTTCACATGATAATCCATAATCTCCACTGGCTACTCCATAACTAAGATATCTAGTTCCAACTCGATCTCTTCTCAAATCAGAATGTGATAGGGATACGGATGGTACTTCTTGAGCTTAGATACATGGAAAAAATCATGAATACCTATCATTTAATACATAAACTCCAACAGATAATCCACCTTCCCAATATTCTAAATAACCTCAAATGGTTCAACATATCTCTAATCTATCTTCCCATGATTCTTAAGTCGATGATGACCCAATCAAGGATAAACTTTCAGGAAAACTTGATCACCTATGGAAAACTCTAAAGGATAATGTCAATGATCCACATATGATTTATAAAAACACTTTATTGTAATCAAACATCAACGTATATTATAAATCATCATTCATGTCTCCTGAATGAGATTCAGTCGCATAAGAGAGACCTCTCCCACCTCTTCTCAACAAAGACATGGTCTGCATGGGAGACCATGAAAATCCTCAAATGGTGTTATTATAATTGATGATTAATAACTTTTTTTATAATAAAACTCAACCATAACCATATTATTAAAACATCATCCACCAAAATCCAAAACATTGGTATATAGTATATCCTCCAAAATCTGAATAGCATGCTTCGTTTAACCATCTGTCTATGGATGGTAATTTGTACTCAACATGATCTGATTCATCATCGTATCTTTGAGACTCAACCAATACAAAGGGGTAAGCCTAGTATCCTTTTCCAAAACAATGGTATAAGTAATTCCATGTCACTTCATAATAACCTTCACATACAACATACCTATATCTTCAACTTTAGTAGTGTCTATAATCATAATTAAATGGAATTATTTCATCAACCAATGAACCATAATACAAATAGTGTTCTTCCCTCTAGTATTCCTTGGTATCCCCACAAAAATGTACACGGAAACCTCATCCTATTTATTAATCAGCATTATAGGAGGCTGTAAAAAAACAAAATGTTTTAGATTCCCCACCATTATCTATTGTCAAGTGTAACGGTGGGACGCATAATCTGCAATGTCATTCTTCATACCCGAACTCCAAAAATGTCGTCTCACATCATAATACATATTCATATTTACTAGATTAATGAAACATGAAGAACTATTATATTTATACAATAATGAATTCATCTTATAGTCTAAGACTACAAACTGATTCTCAAATAATGGAATACCATCATAAGGGAGAGACTGACCAGAAACAATCTCCCCACCATAAAGGTTTGTCTAATTCCTTTGAACTAGTAATCCTAATATTGAATCTATAGAATATACTCAAGGATATATGGTTATAATTGAACATTTTTCATAGCCATACCGAAAACATCCTCTTGAGCATCCAGATGAAACTGAGAAAAGATCCATTTCACATTCCATGGTTCCTTCAATTCTAAGACATCATGTGATGGTACTTTCCTACTAAGAGTTTCCACGATGATATTCCCCTTACCTGAGGTATAGTTGATATTGAAATTGAATATATTAAGGTACTCCTTCCACAACCTCTATCTAATATTCAATTCATTTTGATAAAAAAATATAAATCATGTTCTTATGGTCAAAAATACATTGAATATATCCACAAAAAAGATAATTCAACCAACACTTAATTGAATTTATAATAATGGAAAGATATAAATCATGAGTGGGTAATTCTTCCCAAGAGACCTGAGCTTTATAGAGTCATAGGCCACAAAATGATCAGCATACATAATCACACATCCCATACCTGCACAAAAAGCATCGTAGTATACCAAATACCAGTTATCAAGATCATGTAAGATCGTAATAGGTTCTAATGTCTGAATTCATTTCAACTCATCAAAAGAAGTCAAACACTTAGAATCCCATATAAATTTTACCCATTTCTATGTATGATAAGTCAATGGTGATTCCAACTTTTAGAAATCCTTGACAAAATGTTGATAGTATTCAGAAAGAACAAAAAAATATCACTATCTAAAAGACATTATATATCTCATCCCATGAAAATACATCCTTTACCTTCTCATTATCGAATGACAATCCATGTTCAAAATCACATGCCCCGAGAACTTCACTTCATGTATCCAAAAACTAAATTTAGAAATATTTTAATATAGATGGTGACTCCTTGGTATTTCCAAATCTATATTCGGATTTTTCTTGTGTGCATTCTTGAATCTTTAATAAACCAAGATGTGGACTATGAACACAACCACCAAATAATCAGGATACTAATGGAATATTTGGTTCATCATATCCATAAAAATTATAGGATCATTAGTTATACCAAAATGCACCACAAGATATTCACAATGGTCATACCTTCTCTTGAACACTATCTTTGGAATATCAGACTCCTGAACCCTATGATGAAGATAACCTGGTTGAAGATCAATCTTACAAAACCACTTCTTTCCCTTTAGCTAATCAAAAAATTCATCCACATGGAATAAATGGTACTTATTCTTAACCATTACGTGTTTTAACTTCTAATATTACAAAAGTAGTTGAATTAAACCACCTTCCTTCTTGGTAAAGATCATGGGGGCTGCCCATGGCGAAACACTGGGAAACGAAAACCCTTTCTTTATCGGTCATCCAACTAAATCATGAGATCCTTTATCTAAGAAGGTTAAATATGATAAGAGGGTATCAATATTATTTTTATACCTAGAACAAGATCAATAGTTAACTTTATATCCATAACTATAAGAATATTTGAGAATTCATCTAGACAATAATCAGTAAATTATTATAAAACCAAAGTAAGATAAATAATGTAAGAAACTGCATCAATATAAAATGTTATAGAAAACAAAAAATTCTTGATCTCTAGGTGGGGAGTTCGTACATAAACAGACCTCATATCCCATACTCTCTAAAACACCCAAGATCACCCATTGTGAGCAAGGAAGGTGACATGGAAATGGTAACAATCAACCTCATCATGAAGATAAACAAGCCAATCCATCCTAATGGTAATAAAAAAAGATCTGGATCAATAATGAGGAAATATCAAACTAACATTTTGTTAGCTATAATTAAAAAACAAGAAGGAAACTAAAACCCTTACTCTTTCCTCTTCCTAATATGTGTTTCTAAATCCATGAAAATGGAAATTTTCTCTTTTTTATGTTTCAATACATCAACAAAGTGGAAGGATATAAATGAGTGGGTGTCATCTGTATAAAATAAATAAGTTTCTATAGAAGATACAATAAATATGGTACCTTTCACTATCTCCATACCCATGGAAACCTCCACTATAAAATCTACCACTACATGAATGTGCTTCACCCATGGGGCCTATGGTTGTCGCCCTATAGACTTTTTTGATTTGACTGTGTTGTAGTGGCCTTTGGAGCCAACAAAATTTGACTATAGAATTGCATAGACATATCATGTAATATACTATATAGATAGTTGTAATGTCTATAACCATTACACATATTCACGAGGATGGGATAATAATTTCAAGTGATCCTAACCTTACTACAATGGTAGAATGCCATGGGTACACTTTGGGTAACTACAGATGGTGCAGAGGAGGCCAGTTAATAAGAACCACCTTCACCAATAATGTGATGATCATATCACTTCCTATTATTTATATTCATTCCATTTAAGCTTCCATTGGGTGGAAGAGAAGGTGAAGAATAACTGATCATGTCTTTCATGTCTATTTCATCCATCATAGCTCTATTTACTATCTTTACATAGGTATGAAGCTTCAACATAAATACCTACAATCAAATATATAGCCAAAAACCATGTAGTTACTTATAGGCCTTTAGTTGATCATTCTTTACCAGCTCTGGAGAAAAATAAACTAACTCTGAAAACTGATTATTGTACTCTGACACCAAATTATCTCCCTACTGTAAGGAGGTTAACTCTAAAGACATTTTCATCATCATAAAATCTACACTAAACTTATGAACAAATATTTACTAAAATCTTTCAAATTCAACCCCACATACCTATTCAACTATACTATAGAACCCCACTATCACTTCTTTATGATCCTCAAGCCAAAATACCATTCCCTTCAACTTGATGGTCTCATGTGTATCCATGAAGTCGAATATCAAATCTATCTAGCCTATCCAGTCATCTGCCACTTAGGTTTCATTTTTTTCCTTAAAGAACATCGGATTTTCATGTAAGAACTCTCATGATTGATCCTTTTTCCTTCTCAACTCCTGGTTTCGCATCAACAACTGTGTTGTGTACTTGTCGCGACTTTTGGTATATGGAATAAAATTCTGGCATAATAGCCTCTATAAAATTATGATACAAAGGAGGATTCCCCTAAAGAGAATCCACTGAACCCACATACAGAACACATGGGAGATGACTCAGAGGCATATCATTATGCACCAAAAATATAATAAATGAGCATAAAATAGGATAATATATTTCTAAACTAAAAAAATATAACAAAAAATAAGGCTAATATCATGAAATAATCACAGTGGACACACATCCTAACATCTCATGGTAACTTGAGTCATGTCATGGATAGATATGGCCATGAATTCACAACAACCTACCTCTCATGTTACGATAGTACTATATTAAGTCTAAAAAGTATCCTAATACAAGGACTATTGAGGAAAAACTAACCTATGAAACCAATTTGTAATGAACCAACCAATGTTAACCTTAGAAACTAGTACCTAATATGATCTTACACATACCTAAAGGGCGTTCTCTATCCCTATGGACTGGAATCCAGAACCTATACATCAAACAACAACTAGAGGGAATAATTTCACCCAACCTAAACAAGATACCAATCATATATACACATTATAAAAAATTGAATAAGGAAAACTAGAAGAAATATATTTCATAACTAAAAGAAAAAAGTGTTAGAGATACAAATCAAAAACCGGAATAAAACTTAAAGGTGTGGGTCTAAAAAAATAATAAAATAACCAAAATTTAAGAAAACTACTCCTGAGATATGTGGGAAATCTCCCACCATCTCGTGACTATCTACCAAAACCCCACTTAAAGAAAACTCATCGTCTCACTGTGGAACCTTGCCTTTCCCATAATCAAAAATATAACTAGGTCTACACACTGCCAAAGTGGCATGCAGGGTGTGAGGTAAATAGGCTTAGTAGGATCCCACCCAAGTGATCCATATCAACTCTCTATACAGATAATCCCAATATTCTCATTTTAAATAAAACAAGGAATGATAAATAGTAAAGTGGTTTTATATCAAAATATTCATAAATATTTCCCTTTTTCAATGGTTCTAAAACAATCTTGGTAGAACAGTTACAAATTATAATTTATATAATAGTTTATCAAAATAAAAATCATGTATATCAAATCCAAAAACTTATAAGACAAAACACAATTAAATTACTCCAAGTATCATAATAGGTCATGCTAGTAGATTATTTAAACCAAAATCATTGATTAGTGTGCACCCAACTCCTTAAAACATAGGCCTAAGGAGAATAGGAACACCCCATGAATGAACCCCCTAATAATGTAAACAAAAATTCCCTACACACAATGGCATAAAGAGCATAGGTACACCCCCTGAGTGAACCTCCCAATAATTAATAGATTATGGACCTAAGATACACCTTCCACCTAAGTACCCAAGGCTTCCCATGTGCTTCATTTCTCAAATCATTTCAAATGGTTCCAAATTTCTTAATCAATTGCAAATAACCCTTTATTCTTTTGAAGTCACTATTTGAAACCCAA
Organism: Viscum album; assembly: GCA_963277665.1. NCBI lineage: Eukaryota > Viridiplantae > Streptophyta > Magnoliopsida > Santalales > Viscaceae > Viscum > Viscum album. The sequence goes on along the minus strand of OY728131.1, from coordinate 1,526,810,127 downwards.
TTTCTCAATTCATTTCCATATTATTTGAAAATGAATTTTATTTTACCAAAATATGGGGGAAACATATTTTATCACAAATATATTTACACACACAAAATATTCATTCTAATTAATTTATAAAAACAATTTATAAAAGTGTAGAAATATAGTTCATCTAACTAGGGTAAATATGGAACCACCTACCACAAATAATGTCACAAATCAAAAGTGATAGGATCAAAAACTTCCAGAAGGAAAAAAATGACAAATAGAGGCCCTATCAATAATTCCCAGTTATTAGAATCATAATCCATAACAATAATAGGTTGTGGGGATTTTAATCCATGCATACCTTGAGAGCTATGCACGTATCACCACAAAAAAAAGGAAAATGATTTCTTATAAATTAAGATTTCTCATTGAATCTAGAAGGATCAAACAAGAATCATTGTCACATGATCAATTGATCCATGAACGCAGCTCAATTCCACAACTGCAACAAGACCAAAAAATAATTTAAAAATGACACATTCCTAAAGAGAAGTAAAGAAAACACTAGGGATATAAGGTTCTAAACAAAGAGAAACATAATAGGAAGAGATGCTCAAAATCACTTAGAAGATCCTATGGTTTGAATCCAAGAATAAAAATACCTAATGAATTTAGATTCAGGATTGAAAGGCATAAAACCTAATTTTCATGGAGGTTTAACATCATTAACCTAGGAATTATGGTATAAAATCCCAATGAAGCATGTACAATAAAACATATGTTGCCTTAAGTTTAAAATACCTTCTGAAATATTTTAGATGTAAAAATAGGTTTTAGGTTATAAATGGAGTTACACATCAAACTGTTTTCCCAACATGTTCCCCATGACCCATTTTTCTAGTAAATTATCCATTTACACTGTAAATATTCCCTACAGTCAATTCCCAGTCTAGGCCCTATTGAAAACCTCTCAAAATATTATTGATACCCTCCAAACCCAAGGAAGAAACTCTAAAAAATAAAAGAGGTCTTACTTTTTATCTGGGATGTTACACTGCACATACATACATGGATCGACTATATGATCCCACTATCATCTACAATAAATAACTGTATGAGATCTCATCATATTCAATATACTGACTTCATGTATATCTTTGGACTGACTATGTGTTGTAATGAAATTGGTCGCATGAAGGTAGTTCGTACGGTCACATCATTGACTGTATGAAGAACATTGATACAACCTCACGCAACAAGGTTACACTCACCTAATGAGGGATGACCTACTATATAATTTTCTCTACCACATAAACACTTGATTTACTATGAGCTAACACTACATTACTATGAGACGGGTGACACGGTGGGTGGATCTATCATGATTTCTACATATTCAAATGATCATCATCATGAGTTAGGCCTACCATGATATTAGATAACATGAGTGACCCAAAACCCATAGGATACAATTGATCGTCAAAAACCTCCATTAATAGAGATCAAGTATCTTTATTTTATTCCCTAGTTTACTAAATAATTCCGTATATAAATTCCATGAAATTAAATTATGATCCTTAACTTAGCTTTTCATAGATCTAGTTTCCCCCTAAAATCACATCTCACTATTTTTATGCTCAATTACAACTTTGTTTTTTAATTTATATTCACTATGAATGAATATTAGAAGCCTAAATAGAATGAATGAGGTAATCTATGTGCACTTTCATGGAAGTAAACCAATATGAATAAAGAATCACATGTTATTCCATAGAAATTTTTTTTTAATGAATAATATACATGAGTTGGAATAATAGAAATCAACGATAATATAATAAATAAACTACATCCATAAATGTTTCAAGGAATATCATGTATATTTGGAGTTTAAATACAATAAGTTGCGAGGAATCATAAATCCTGAAATAATGAGGATTTATTTAACCATTTTGATTTAATACAAAATCATCATGATTTGAGAATGAGATGATTTATATATCCCTTAATTTTTACCCAAATTCTCTTATTTTTTAATAAATATTTAATTTAGGATTTTAATAAAGTTTTTAATTTGTAGTTATCATTTGAGTCTTCTAGAAAAATTATTGTACATAGTTTATGAAATATATATTCTATGTGGCTAAAAAATATAATATATTGTTTTTGTAAGGACTTTAATACAATTTTTTATTAATGTGAGATAGAATGAATAATATTGATTTGTATTGAATTATTATTCTTAAAGAAGTAGATGAAACCTTTCAATAATATATTTTTGTTCATTTTGTAAAAAGGGAAGAAAGCTATATCATGCATGCATGATCTAATGAATGAGACAATTATTCTTAAAAAATGTAAGTGGAAGATAAATTTTCTATTATTTTATCATCGTCATCTAGAAATTGAAGCCTTTTGTGAAGAAGATACACTCCATGGTGCTAAAGCATCCAATGGTTATCTGAAGATCTAATTCAAACATAAGGGATAAGAAGAATTATTGATTTACTAGTGGTTACAGTCTGAATAATTTTGTGTAGATTATATTGGGAATTGGATGATTCCATCTCATGTAGATAAGTTCATAAAACCTACTTGGACCTTGTGTGCTGATTGTAGGAATTTATAATCACTATAAAATTTTGTAATAATAAAACTTGTGGCGAAAACAAAGGCTAATCATGATAAGTAATAGGATCCCATATCAATTCCAATCCTTTTAAAATTTATATGTGCTAATTTTATTATTTTTTTATGCATACATGAGGGAAAGTGACTCTCAAGAGTGATTCATGACAATAACCTATCATATGGGTTTATATGTAAGAATAATTTGGAAAATATTAGTATCAATTATTCACCCCCCCCCCCACACACACACACCCCACCCCCACCACTAAGTGGTTTTACTATTTGATATGGGATCTCCATGTGGTATCATAACAAGTTAGTTTCCCCTAAAATTGTACTCATCTTATTTATATTATAGAGAATCATAATTCTATGAATAATATAGGTGTTACTTTATTTGATGGGAATAACCTTTATTGGTGGAATATTACTATTTTACCATTTTTTATATCAAAATGGATTAAATTGAGTGATATTGTCACTATGGGTTATCCACCAATTATAAGAGATGTTTTTATAACATTTCTTGATAAATGGAATCATGGTATAGATGAAAAAAATAAATACAATTTTTTCATCCTGGTATGACAATGTGAAAAATATGGTGATGGGACTATAGATAGCCAAAGAAATATGGGATAACCTTGAGAATGTATATGAGGTAAATATAAAGTTAAAATAATAGAAGTTGTAAATATAAAGAGAAATATTAATGATGAAATTTCTAGTTATATTTGTTATAAATATATGAACTTTTAAATAAATTCATGAAATGTGTCTTCATGAGCTGCATAACACCCTTCTGGATTATGAGATTAGAAGATTTTAATTTTTTCACAAAATGAAACAATAATAAATTTATTTCAATGATTTAACCCAACAAAATATCATTGAGTAATAAATTATTGATCCCCTGAGTGATTAATACTAATATGGTGAGGGTGATGAGAATCATTAGAATATAATGGATCTCAAATATAAAAATATTAAAAGTGGTAATTTAAATATAAAAAAAATATTCAACATTAGTTTTTTAGATATGGAAGAATTGGGATGTTTTCTCAACATTTTCCAAACAATAAGAAATATGATTCATAAGATAATGAAGAAGATGAAAAACCAAAATGGTGCTCAAAAGGTAAATATGTTAAAGCTATAGGAAATATGGTGAAATAAAAAAGAAATCATTTAAAAAAAGAGAAACATGATAAGTAAAGATAAAGAATATATCACTTCCCAAAATATTGAGTTTAAGGTGGATTTTCTTGAAAAGATACTAAATTTATAACACATATTGAAATCAAAGAATATAGTTCTATAAGTGGAGAAGATGAAGGAGATGTAGCTTACATGATTCATATGTTAAAGACTGAATTTTAATTCTATCATGAATTAAATATTGTACTCTATAAAGAAGGTAAAAATAAAGAAATAAATTAGTAGGATAAAAAAATTTGAAGTTAATTCTTATAGTATGTAAAATGATTACATTGAAGATATTAAACTTCTTGAGTTAAAATTATTAAGAATGAGATAATTGTAAAATGATCAAAGAATACATAGTCTTATCAAGAAGAAATAATCACTCTAATAAAATCAATGTATATTGAAGCTAAAAATACTCATATAAAAATAAATTTTGACTCTAAAAAATATTATAAATTAAGGTATTATTTATCCCAAAAAATTATGAATCCTAGTTCATCAACTTAGAAAAAAATGAATCTATTAAATATGAACATTTTAAATCTATGAAATATAATAGTTTAAGACCTATAAGAAATTTTGGACAAACTTGGATTGAGATAAACCCCTATAGTAAGTATACTACAGTAAAGGTGGTGGGGAAATAACATAATAACCAAGAATTTTCAAAATCTATACAATAGAGTATTGATCTTGTACCAAAATATCAAGTTATTCTTTAAGGACAGACACAAAATTTTTATGGAAGATCCAAATTTACTGGTTATTTCTAGTGTTTTGAATTCTATGGACATAAATCCTACGTTTTATGGTGCAACGTTTCTCTCCCATTGAGTCAAATAGGGGTGTATTTTAGGGGGATTTACTATGAAAATAGGTGCAATGGGTATGGTTTGAAGTAATCTGAATATGGAAAACCAGTAGGTGTACCTACTCAAAATATATTTAAGTATCTTGAAGAAATATATAGATTATGTGATCAACAAACTCATTTTATAAAATATTTTATGACTATTCTATAAGAGAAACAACAATATAGTTTAAAATGATGGGTAAAATAAAACCAAAGTAAGATAAAGAAATTATTGATTATTAAGGTAGCTCTAAAGGCTAAAAGGAGAGACAATCCTTGGATCATAAGTAGTGGCTACTTATCACACATGATAAAAGATACTAAGATCTTGAAATTAATTGAAGAAGTTTATGGTATTTCAGTAACTTTTAGAAATGAATGTTTATTAAAAATCAATGGATTTGGTCCACTTGTGATTGAACCTAATAGAATGAATTCAAAATATTTTTTACTTACTAATGGACTCAATAAAAACTTATTTAGTGTGATTAAATTTGGTTATGAGGTTAATGTGGTGATATTAAAAAATAATATATCTCACATTAAAGAATTAAATATGGTAAAATTGTCATAATAGGAGAAAGGACTAGTGGAAATTTGTTTCAAGTTGGAGATCCCAATAATTCTTGTTATCTCAACACTAGGTAAAATCATCTTTGGCATAGAATACTTGTAATGTCTTAGTATCACCTTCATCAGGGAACATATTTTTATTTTCATTTTCTCTTCCACCTAATTTTATTAGTTTTATTAGTTTTTTTAGGGGTCAGGTGGCGTCCTTGAAGGGTGGAGTAGGCATGGACCTGAACCAACATATAAAAAAGATATAAGTGGTCCATTAGCTCACTAGTGAGAGTCACCGGCTATTATATGGGCTTGGAAGTCGATATAGAAATATTTCAATAGCCATTTTCCATCAAGTGGTCAAGGTCATGGTTATATAAATTTTTTTATAGCCACTGGATGGCTAGTTTTATCACTATATGCGATTTTATTAGTGGAAGTTGTGTCATTTTCCCCATAACTTCTATTTTAAATTCTACACTCCTCTCTTGCCCAGATCGACCTATATGAATATTAGGAGTAACATTTTGAAATTTTTAATCTCACAACCTCGATTCTTAGTGAATAAAAGGCTCATTCGTTATGGTGGATTATTATTGAAAAGTATAAATCATGTGGTAATTCAATATCTATTCTTCCTCTTGATTCATTCTTCCAAAATGAAATGAAGACCTAGGGATTCATTGGATCTAAAAATTTGGATGCATTTTTATGGTTTTAGGTACTTTATTTATTCTCTCTAGATCACTCTCCATTGATTCTCTATTCACCATCAAAGGAAAAATATTTTTGAGTCATTGGGATTTGATCCCCAAATATTTTGAGGTGGGTTTTTCTATATCATTTTTTATTATTTTGATTCATGAATTTCTTAATTTTTATATATATTCTATTTATAACTATTTAATCAAGGTTAGTTCATTTTTAAGAATCAATGTACTTTTTATGAAAATTGTATTTGACATTATTTCATTTAGATATTTGATAATTTTTTAAATAAAGGTGGTTTTTTAATCTTAATGAATTTTTGTTTTTAAAATGAAAAATCCATGTTTTAATGAAAATGGGTTGATTATTAAAATTTAATTCCATGTGTTTAAATTTTTGTTTCATTGGAATGGTTTAAAGAATATCTTGTAATGATTTATTTTAAAAATATTGGTGGAAAGGATATTTCAAACCATTTAAAGGTGTTGGTTGGGATTTCTAGTTCTTATTCTTAATATCCCATTTGTAAATTTTAAAAGTTTTTAAGGTAAGTAGGTATGTATATTCCATTTTGAATGGATAATTAAAAGTTATGTTTTTTTTAATTGGTAAAGGATTTTTTATTACATTGGTTTTCCTTGAAGGCCAATTTTGAACTTTAAAAAGTTAATTCTCTTATTATGAAGTTCCTTGATGAAGCCCTTATATTATTATTACTTAATGAATGGTACTGGTGTACACCACGATTACTGTTGAAAGAAAGATTTATTCCCTATGATATATCTTAGGTTCAGGTCTATATGTGGACTTTGTATGTTATGAAATGTTTATTTTTCATATTGATGCTAATGTGGATCCTTGATGTGACCCCTCCTACTTGTTATCTCACTCACCTCTATTGATTTGTTATGGGAACATGAGTAGATATATAGGATTCACCTTAATTATTCCCATTTTTTCCCATTGATGTATTTTGTTTCTCTTGATATGTGTTGTCATCATATAGTTTCTTTATATCCTCTTGATGTTAGATAAGGTAATTTGTTTCAAAGAATTTCTGAAAAGGTTATTTTATTTAAAAGGATTTGTCATGTTTTCTCTTGAGGTTTCTAAATGAATTTTGAAGAGGAAAAAATGAATTGTTTAAAACTTTATTTATATAATAACCTAATTTTAAGGATTTTATCTCTTTCAAAAGTTTGGCATGGTTAATCTTCTTATGATGTAATAAAAACCTAGTTTTTTATTTTTGAATTTCAAACTAGCATATATGAATTTCTTATAGAATAAATTGCATATAACCCTTAGTGGGATCCTATTAGGCATTATTTTTCTCACACCATACATATACTACATGGTGTATATAGTCTTTATGATTATATATATGGTTATAAGGTTCTCTTTATCTTTCTTGTATAGGTTCATGATTGATTTTTAGGGGAAGGGGATGCAGGCTGAGGTGAGTGATCTTGGACCACCAGAAGATGGATTATAGAAGTTGTTTTTTCTTGTATGTATTTAGGTTAATATTTTTTTCCTCTTGCTTTCTTATACCTACCTTGTATCTGGATGTCATGGTCTTGTGAATTCATTTATTTTTTGATTTACAGTGGTGGCTTTTTTGTTTTTGTGAATTTATTAATGTTTCTATTATGTTCTCTGATTTAAGTGGTCTTTTATTTGGGAGAAATCATTCCAAATGTTTGTTTCTTGATTCCTGGTTAATTTTCCCCTGCCCATGGGGATTATAAACACCATTTGGGCCTTTCCACGGGCTATCAAGGGTATTTTATTGTGGTATTATGGGTTATTTATTGACAAGTCTTGTCCACATTTGGAAAATTAATCTAAATAAAAATATCTAAATAAAATATTTTATGAGATTTGAATTAATTAATCTGAGATATAGGTAAGGTTTTCAAAATAATTAAAAGGTGGAAATGTTTAAAGAGGTAAACAAAAGAGTTGAAACAATATCAATAAGACTTTGTAATTGTTCACTCAAATATGTGTAGAACTATGAGGCATAAATATTCAAAAGGAAACTTTTTCATTGTACATTTAATTTATGAAAAATCTTAGATGAAATTTTTTTTATTTATAAATATAAAGTTTCAAGAAGTGGAAATGTTTAATATTTAAAGAAGAGAATTTGAATGATAATATGGAATTAAAATCCAGAATTTAATAATTAATAGTGGTAAAGAGTTCGCTGGTAATGACTTTGAATCATGCCTTTGTAAGTGTAGTACTAAATAACAATACAGTACCCCTTACACACCCACATATAATGGGTTTAGAAAGATAATTAATAAAACTATTTTCAAGATAAGGATAACTATAATTCCATAGTTTTAAAGGTCAAAATTATTTTGGACAGAAGTTGGGTGCACTGGTATTCATGTTAAAAATCAATTCGTTATGATACCGAAATTAAGTAAATAATCATACAAGTGTGGTATAAAGAATACAATAGTGAGTTACTTCAGAGTCCATTCCATCCATGAAACATCAAAATTAAGGAATCAATTTTGGGGAAATTCAATGAAAAAGATATAGAAGTTATATTTCTTAGGTAACTATCTAACGAGAAGTACTATAGATACTTGAATAAGAGACTTCACAAGATGATTCATTTTTATTATGTAAATACTATTTAAAAACAACTTATAAAAAGTGTTCCATATGAAGCATGTTTTGAATAAAGTGATTGATATAATGAGTATATTACTATATGGAATAGTTAAATACTAGTTGAGGATGAACCAAGAGTAGAATATTATGAATCAATTCATAAAATTGATGAAGAATATTTTTTTGGATAAAAAAAATTAGATCCAAAATAAAAATTTGGAGATAGAGAATATCATTAGATAATATACTACACCTATTATGACTACAAGAAAGATATGATATGATGGGCCTATAGTGTAATCAACTAGAAGAAGACTGAGGTTTGAAAATATGACTTCAATCATGTCTTAGGTTGAATAATGGTTAGTGAAATAAAATATTGAGCGTGAGTATGGATTAAGGCTATGAATAAAGAGATAATTTAGTTTGAAAAGAATTACACATGGGATATTGTTCCAAAAATGATGATAAAATTTTCATTATAACTAAGTGGGTTTTTAGGAAAAAGTTAAATGAATAGGTAAAATTTATCAATAAAGAATCAAACTTTTATAAAAATGATACTCTCAAGTCAATGGAGTTTAGTTTAAATAAAAAATTTCACCACTAGTATGGTTGGAATTAATCAATATGTTCCTTGTTATAGAATCTTATAGGTAGTATACCTTTTTCAAATGGATGTAAAATATATATTTCTAAATGGTGAACTTCAGTAAGAGGTCTAAATTGATTATCCTATTGGTTTTGTTCTTGATAATGATGAGGAATGTTTTTTTGGATCGAATAATTCCCTATATGGATTAAAATAGGATCTAAGGGCCTAGTATTCATGTTTGGATAGTTATTTAAGGGAGATAAAATTCATTAAAGGAAAATTGGATAGCAACATGTATATCAATGAAATGAATACAGGTACACTTATTAAAATTGTGGGTATCGATTAAATAATTTTTAAGGTGATTATGAGAATCATTAAAAAGAATTTTAAAATAAAATAAAGAAATAGTTTGATATGTCCATTCTTGGTGTGATAGGATACTTATTAAGATTGCAAGTGATGTAAAAATAAAGTCTTATTTTATTATCCTAGGGGAATTATTTTAATGAAATATTAATTAAATTTAAAATGGAGGAGTTTGAACCAGTATCTACAACCATTAAAGTGGGACTAAAATTATCTATGTTTTTTTATGGTAAGGTATTTAATTAAAGATATTTTAGAATACTTATTGGTAGTTTACTTTATTTCATAGTATTAAGAACATATATTGTTTATGATGTGAGCTTATTTCCTATATATTAGAGTGGCCAAAGGTGTGACATATTATGGCTACCAAAACAGTTTTTAGATATATAAAATAGAAAATGATTTATAGACCACTTTTCAAGAAGGTAAACAACTTAAATCCATATGGTTTTTAATATAACAATTTCGCAGGTGACGGTGATGAAATAAGCTCCACAAAAGATGGAATTTACCTCTTAGGAGATATTTGTGTGAGTTGGAACTGAAATAAATAGATCCTAGACACACTAAGTGTGACATAGGCAGACTATATTATTGTAAAAATTTCATACACTCAAATTATTTGGATGAAGGATAAATTGGATAAATTAAGGGTAAATTTTGAAAAACCCCTAAAAATTAATTGTGATAATAAGTGTTTTATTTACCTTTATAAAAATCTTGTGTAATACTCAAGGTACAAACATATTGATATTATATTTCACTTCATCATGGATAAACTATAAAATGGATTCATAATGTTTGAATTTATTCCATCCTAAAATCAATAGGAATATATCTTCAACAAGGTTACCCCTAAGGATGGATTTCATAAAATGGTGTTGAGAATTGGTGTTTTATCACTCCCACATCATTAAGAATATTTAATAGAAACCCCCACTAATCCATGGATTATGTTGTATGCGGGAGAGAGAAGTTACACAACTTTTTTTATTTAATTTATTATATATTTGGATCAAGTGGGTTGTGTTTATTCTGAAAGGGGGTATTTTTTTTCATAAGTGAGTGCATTGTTTGAGGGAGAGATCATATTATCACATGGATTATTTTTTTATCATTTATGTATGTATTTATCTCAAAAAAACAATTATAACATATATTAGGGTGTCAAGATGTTTTATTTTGATAATGGATATGATTTGGTATCTCTTGAATGAATTATTGATAAAGAGTTGAATGGGTCTACAACAAATCAATTTAGAGATCTTGGATTTCACTTGTAATTGATCATGGTGTCATCTTTTTTGTTGACATAAAATTTATATTTTTCTATTGGATAATGATTCTTTAATGATCACAACATGTGATAGTATTAAGATCACATAATTTAAGACATTATTTAGAACAATACAATTTAAAAATATATTATTTTTATATAAATAATTTTTTTGGTAATTTTAAATGTGAATAATTTTTTAAGAATTAAAAAAATAGTTAAGTTGAGTATTTAAGGCCTTGGGTTTCAATAAGTTATTTTATAGACTTGTATCGAAAAATTAGTACAAGGTCTGGCTAGCCCAATGGACATGGAGGGGGCACTAAGAATGGGCACATGCATAGGTAAAATCTTGAAGGACCATTGTGTATTCAAAGGGTTCATAGGGATCTATTGGATAAATCATTTAATGGGTGACATGGTGGCATGTAAGGGAATATGTGACTGGTGTAGATAGGATCTAATCCATGGTGTTATGGATTTTGAGTAGCTAATGGGGAATTTTTTATTATTAATTGGATGTTATATAATGACAACATCAATGTGGGACATAAAATATTATGTACTATTCATCCATGTTTGAAAATACTAAATGATCAACAGCCAATTAGTCAAGTTCATCTATACTATTCAATCGATTTTAAAATCATCTCATTCTTCATATTGAATCTCTTGACTGATATTCATTCCATATTCCCAACTAGAAACATGGTTAAACTTTCGCAATCGATACACTAATTTCACATACTTATTAAAATCGACCATATGATGAATGATATATTGATAATATGATGTATATACAATTTTACACACATATATACCTAGCATGATTATATGATCCCACTGTTATCTACAATAAGTGATTGTGTGAGGTCTTTATGTGGTCAATATACTGACTGCATGTATATACTCATATTTTCCTTGTGTTTAAATGAAACTAGCCACATAAATATTAGTCATATGGTAACTTCATTGATTATATGATGAAAATTGATCTAGAAACACATTAGAAAGTGGAATTAGTCATATGATTGATGAACTACCACAGAATTCCAGTTGTCGTATAAACACTCAATCCACTATTAGTTTCCAATGAGTTACCATGAGATATGGGATGTTGTAGGTGGATTTATCATGTGTTATAAATTTCAAAATGATCGTCCATATGGGTTTAATATACTATTAGAATAGAGAACATAAGTGACCCAAAACACAGAGGATACAATCAATCATAAGAAACCTCTATCACTAGAGCTCAAGCATATTTTTTTCTTATTTAGTTTCTTGAATTATTTCTTATGGGAACATCATACAATTAAGTCTTAGTAATTCACTAGGAATTTCATAGATCTTGTTTCATGGTACATATCCCATGTTCTGGGTTCTATGTTCAGTTATAGCTCCGATTTTTTTATTGAGATAGACCTTGAAAAAACGAAAGAATACTAAGTAGAATGAATTATGTGGTTGATGCACACTACCATGAGAGTAACGAAAGTTAAATAAATAATCACATGTTATTACATTGATGTGTGATTTAAATGAATAATCCATGTGATTTTATGTTTTATAATTCATGGAGAATATAATTAAAAAGATCTATCCCAAATTTTCTTATAGAATATCATTCCTATGTGGAGTTTAAATACAATGATATTTGATTATTTATAAATACTAAAATAAAAATTATTTATTTAAATTTGTAGATTTAATATAGAATATGAATTATTTTAGAAATTTATGATTTATATATCTCTTGAATTTTATATATCTACTTCTGATTTTTAATTTATGTAATATTTATTCTATGATGATGAGAAATGAATAAAATTGATTTTTTAATAGGGACTTTGAAATTGAGTTTTATTGTAGTGAGAGGGGCTGAATATGATTAGTATGTATTATATTATTTCTTTTGAATATATGGAGGAAAAATTCATTGTAATAGGTTTGTGTACCTATTATAGAAAAGGAATAAGGTCTCATCATGAATTAATACTCTCATGAATGAGATAATAATTCAAAAGAAAAACTAAGTTGAAGACCGAGTTTCTATTTTTTCATCATCACCATTTGAAAATTCAATTATTTCGTAAAGAAGATAAACGTTATGGTGATTAAGCATCCAATAATTATCTAAAGATCAAATTTACACAAAAGAGATAATAGTATTTACTAATTTACTAGTGGCTCTAGTCTAAATAACACCATGTAGATTATAGTGGGAAGTGAATGATAACTTTCCATAGAAAAAAGTGTATAAAACCTGCTCAAACCACGTGTGTCAAATTTAGGTGTTTGTAATCACAAAAAATTTTAGTGATAATAAAATTTTTATCCCAACCAAAAGTTAATCATGATAAGTAAGAGGCCATCACATAGAAGATGAAACATGTAATATTTTTTGTATACTGATTTTCTCTTTTATTTATGCACACAAGTAAAGACGTGAATCTGGAGAGTGAATATTGAAATTAACAAATTACAATGACTTAATTCCGTAAGAAGTATTTTTAAAATACTGGTACCACTAATTCATCCCATATCATTTCTTATTTAATCTGGGATCTTTACATATCTTTTAAAATATTGATCTAAAAGAAAAATTAGATGATAATGATTCTATTCATCTATAATATAATCTTTTATTAGATGAGTTTCATGTTTTACATTCATTTAATAAAGAATTTTATTAAATTTTATCCCACTAAAATGATGAAACCATTTTAAACTCATTATATTTATTAGTGGGCTAAGATCCATATTTCACTAAGAAATGAGTTTTTTGTGGTGTTTCATTCACCACTTAGTTATTTAGGTAAGGCATCATCCCAATCATATCATATATAACTCTTGGATAGTTGAGGGGAAAACTCTTTACCCAATCCATATTATGGAAAAACTCAACTCTATTCCTCTGATAACTTAATGCTATTAAAGATTCTTGGCTAATTCAAACCCAATTTAAATTTAAATAATCGGAAGCTCTCCTACTAAGGTTAAAAATTACTTTCTTTCCTTAAATAATATAATATTGGGGAACCTAGCTATGGAATGACCTACCTAGCTATATGGTAGTGGTTTTGAAAAGTGCTACTTTAGAGGAATCCTACGCATGGTATTTGGAAAATGGATTTAATCTCACCATCTTATATCATGTATTCCATTTACATGTATGCAAGATCATAATGATTTAGTTCGGAATCTTATTCCTTTCACCAAACCAATATGTTCAAACTATATGGATGTGTAACTCTTTACACAACTTATAATTTTTATTACTAACCCATATAAAAATACAATTATATTCATACATGTCAAAATTCTTCTAACAAATATAGTATATGAAACCCTTTCAGGTAATGTATAAATCATAATTAAATTCCTAATTCAAATTCATAACCATGTATAAAATAAATTCAAGGTAAAATAAAACTACATACATTATCATACCTAGCATGTAACTCATTATTTGCAAGTATGATAACATAAAAGAAGTTTAATAATTTAGAATCAAGAAAATAGATATTCATAATATAATTAATTTATAACTATAAATAATAAACAAGGTGTCAATAAATAAATAAAAAATTAAAATATTTAAACATGATATGAATTATTTTTGAATAATTCATAAATAAATAATTATAAACACTTTTTAATTTAAAATTAATTATAGAAATTTCATAATTAATAAAAATATAAACGCTTTATATTTATTCTCAATATAAAATCTTTAATATTTTACATTATATAGAAATTATATTAAATATATGGTATAAAAAGAAATATAAAAAATTTATATTCCACATTTATTAGGTATACAATTAACATAATCTAAATATCACATATTTAACATCTATTTAAAACTTGATCACATCAATTTTCGAAAATACTTTTTATTTAGTTTAAATAATTTCTTAAATAAGGCCTTTTAATTTAAACAATTCCAATTAAATATCATGATAAATTCATAATATTAAATATAAAAACTTTCATATTGTATCCTTATTTTTTAATTTATAATCATTTTATAAATTACCCCTAAAATTTATAAATAGACACCTTATTTATAAATTATAATTCAAGTTATATAATTAAAAAAATGTATTTAAATTTTAAAAATTAATACTATGGGATGTTTAATAAATGTAATAAAAAATAATAATTAATTATCAATATTTTATATTTAATTAATTTATAAACATCTTTATAAATAAATAAATATCTCATTTTACCTTTTTCATAATTTATAAATCTATTTTAAATCATATAATTCAATTCATAATTGAGTTTTAGTAAAAATAAATTTATCTCAATTTTTGTAACCCCATGTAAGATTAAACAACAATCCAAATAAGATTAAACAAATTCAACAATGATCTGTGTGAGAATATGTAACACCCTGAGATTTTCAGAATTATTTTTTTCAAATTAATTGATCTTTTCAATAATTTTCATTTTACATGAAATTGGAAATAGTTCTTTATATATAAATATATATATTAAAGCACTGAATCAAACATTACTTTTACATGCAATACCAACTTTTATTGTTCTATACTAAATACTAACTTGGCTTGCACTACAAGAAACACCGACTTGGCATACGGTGCACACAACAATGATTTTCTGGAAAACATATTTATATATATATATATAATTAAATGGGATAATTATAAAGTAACCATTAAAAATAGATATATTAATAGAAATAACTACTTTCCAAATATTTTTTATAATTTTTTTATATAAATAAAACATATTGATAATGAAAGATAAGATTTTTGGTAAAGTCCTATGTTTAAAAATATCATTTACTCGAATAAACTGCTTCTAATAATGAAAGTAATTTTATACACATTTTGAAATTTAATTTTATAAAATAAACTTAATTTTTGAATTCATAATGTTGAAATTATCCTAGGGTTATGTTTTGGGATTTTTCTGAGAAACTTCATTTTTTATGAATAGTTAAAATACTGCTTTTTAGTTAAAAACTGCCTTTTTGTATAGTTAATTATTAATGATAAATGATATTATAATTATTTTTCAAGGTCAAATTATATAATTATTACATCTATTAATATAATTTAACTCATTATAATAAATTTCACTTTGAAACTGAATATAAAATCTTAACAAACTTTTGAACATTTTCCTACTTTAAAACCCCGTTATTTCGTCATGTCTGCAGGATTGTAACTAATATTAATTTTTTTGCTTCTGTGAATTGAATTTAAAAAATATGACATAGATACTTTAATTCAGTCTAATATTTAGATACTAATAAGACCATGTTAATTTTTGACAAAAATGATTAGTAAAAGTGAATAAAATTATTCAAAGTAGTTAAGGCCAAATTAAGCTTAATGAGGGACTAAACCTTAAAATCAAGGGCCAAGAAGACCTTTAAACATATAAAACACCCATTTTATTTCTATATTTCGGCCATAAACCTTCCATTATTTAGTTGTTTTGGTTTATTAAGACTTTCTTTAAGTAAGGACATGTGTACACCTAATTTGTTTCTAAAACTTCCATGTGAGGCCTTTTCATTCCTTATAAAAATCCACCACCTATACCCATTCCTCAAACATATAAACCATTTAATTTCATCCATTATATGAAGAAATATCATCAAAAAAATCCCCCCGTTCGACCTTGAAGCCTCCCTTTGGGCAGAAATCTTGTCAAGGAATCCTTTTGGCATAAACCAAAAGGAGTTACATGATTTAGAGGTAAAGACTTCTCTCAATCTCCTTCCATATATTTTTTTCTCCACCCCCTACACTATATTATTTCCTTATTGTGTGAAAAAACCAGTATCCTACATATAATAGTATGTTTTTATGAAAAGTTTCTGACCAAAACTTACACACACCTCTATCTAATATATGTTGAACATATAGTTTCTCTATATTGCAAACCAGAGCCTCAGAAAATGATGATTGTACATCTCTCCCTTACCACCAATCATGGTGCCCATTATGATGTAAAATATGTTTATATATGTAATATATTATATTTAATATGTATTTAAGCTTCTTTATTCATTTTACAACACACATATATTTACTTTCCATTTGATGTTAATAAAATAATCTCATTTTAGGAAGTGTGGACTATCACCCCCTCAAAATGATGTGATTCATTCACACACCACATGGAATGTATTAAGGATGGTTTTAATAAAATTATACGATATATATAATATATTAATTATATTTTAATAATTATATATATATATATATATATATCATTTTCATACTTTCTTTTAATATAATAATAAAGACGGAAACGGTGTTCATGCATACATACAAATTATTATCTCCATGAACAGTGTATTCCATTTAGTACTATTATATTCTATATATTATTATAATAAAAATATATTGTATATACCTGATATTTATATAATTTTTTAAATTATTGAATCGTGATATAATTATAAGAACCAAATACATAACAAATTAAGACACATGTGAAGAACAAAGTAAATTTTACTCGAAGTGAAACTTTAACATTGGATCATTGACAAGATGGTAATATAATGTCATAATAAAACAATATATGGTATTATGTATAAGAATATTATTTTATAAAATATGTATAATAAACTTATATTTTTTATATAGGAATCATGTACGAGTACGAAAAGAGTCAAGACATAAGGTAAGGGGATTTCATCTCATTTTAAATTTTTTTTAAGATAATGGTCATGTTTGCAACTCTTTCCTTTTGTGTTGTGTATGCACTAACCATGATTATATAATATATATCGATAACTTAAATTTATAGGTATTCACATTCACATTTTGTGATCCTTCATTCATGGGTTTTATGTTTTAAAAGTTACCAAATCAGTTAAAATGTTTTTTCTCAATTTTCCTACTCTGAGACTTATGTTTTATTATGCACATAAAATATTTTTTGAGATGTAAATACTTCCATTTTACACAAAATATCATGAATATAAATATTTTTATGATATTATATGCATCATTTTATTTTATTTCCTTACATAGAGAGAATAATCCCAAGATACCAAGTTATAAGAGTTTATTCAGATAATCTCATTACTTTTCGAGATTGTTTATGCTTATGCTTACTTTGATGAAATATTATGATACATATCTCAATAATATTCATGAGTTTCCTTTTACTCTATTATTTCAATATATAATCATATACTAGTACCATTTTATACTCTTTAGTACATAAGATAGTTAAAAAGTTTTTTTAGGAAAGCTCATCTTTACCATCTCTTCGGTCGGAAGTCTATGATTTCGAAAAAGGTTTTCCAAGAATATTATACCATTATACAATAAACATTAAAATAAATTTTTACCCTTTTTTATTTTACCAATATATTTAAGTGAATATTATTGTCTCTTTATGAATAAGGAACTTTTATATCCTTTTTACCGTGCAAAAAGTGATGTTCGTTTAACCTTGTACGACATGTACAGATTTACCTATCATCATTCCTTTCAAGCATACTTTTTTTTGAAAAGTTAATCATTAATAAAATGTTTTTATAAGTAATTTTCAAGGAAAATTGTTTTAAAAAAAGGTTTCAGACTTATTTTATATGTTTTCATGGAAAACTATTTCAAAATTTTTTCAATACTTATTTACAAGTTTTCAAAGTGTTTTCAAAGAAATGGTTTTTAAAATGTTTTCAAGATTCTTTTATATTTGTTCAGGTAAAAATATTCTGAAAAAAAATTCAAGCTACTTTTATTAGTTTTCAATAAAAATGGTTTTCAAATTTTTTCCAATCTTCTTTTATAAGTATTTAAGTATAATGGTTTTCAAAAAAAAATTCAGCCTCTTTTTATAAGTTTGAAAATGATTTCAAAGAAAAAGGTTATAAAAATGTTTTAAAGATTATTTTATAATTTTTCAATGAAAAATGTTTTCAAAATGATTTCATGTTTCAAAGTATTTTCTAAGAAAAATATTTTCAAATGGTTTTAGTTAGTAGCGGGAAACATAAGAAACTAGATTAATGTTGAATGTGATGGAAGATTTTCTGATGATCATTCAAGTTGGATTATCACTATAGTGAAAGATAGTGTGATCATTCCTAATAATTTTTTCATGGAACATTATTAAAAACGTCGACCTTAACCAACTCTTGAACTCACCAAGGAAGATAAAGAAAGAGTTCTCTAAGAGTTCATATAGTATGGACCATGAAGGAAATAAGATTAGGTTGCCTTTGTGTCAAGAATGTGGAAAGAATCACCTAAGTGAATGTATTATAGGAATAAGAAGGTGTTTTGAATATGGAAATGAATTACACAAAGCAAGTGAATAAAAGTGAAAAATAAAGAGTCTAGTTAATGAAATGAATGGGAATTTTGGCCTCCCGGAGTCATCATCGAAGGTTAAGTGTTTTTAGTGTGGTAAAAATGGTCATTATGTAACCCAATGTCCCAAGAGGAAATTTACTAAAGAGAATTATCAAGGTGGTTCTAGTAATGGTTATATTGTGTATGATGATGAGACTTTGGATTAAATGTGAAAGGAAAAGGGTATTATTGTAAATAGATTAAGGATAAGGTAATTGAAGTATTTATGTATTTGGATTCTATAATTAAGATTGGTGAATTATGTATGTATTGTTCAGTTTATGTCTTTACTAAGGATTTACAATAATATGTTGAATGATCAAGTTGGACTGGAAAGGTTATCTCATGAAAGTTAAAAGTTTTACTAATGGAAGGTAACCCTTAACATATTCTTTATGTTAATATAATCTTGTATGGGTAAAGATATATGGTATATGGATATGTAAATTGAACTATATTGATTACCTTAGAAATAAGTAAGAACATTTTTATAGTTGGTTTATTCTACAACTATTGAAGTTTACAAAATTTTTAGATCAATGGAGTAAATACAATATACTTTGGAATGAGGAATCAAGTATGTTTTCCAAAAGGATTAATGCTAATTCAGGTTGTTACCATATTTTAAGGGAATTTATGATGAGGGTATTCACATGTTTGGAATGTTACAACCAAGAGATACTTTTTGATATACAGGGGGATCAATGTTAAGATACATTAGTGACTCTCTTTCTAAAGTTATGGATTTTCACCTTTGAGAAGGGTTATAAGGTAAACCATTCATGAAAAGCTTAAGTTAAGCTTCGAAAGAAGTATTTGTGCACTGAGTATGTGTTGAAAACCATGGTTAAAAGGATAATCAGTGATTAAACTTAATTTAAGTATTTTCATCTTATATATTATATTTTTGTGGTTTTAGAAAAGGACATCATGTATGTCGTGTGACAACCAATCAAGTCTGGTAAGGATGCAGGTCTTGAGCTCATGATTGAAGGACAATAAGGTTTTCCTCCCAACCACTAGCCTACATGATGTCCTATTTAATGTATAATTATATTTGTTGAATAAAAATTTTTCATGAACCATTAGTGTTACTTTTTATAAATTAATTTATGTTGATTTTTTTAAAAGACAAATAGTTATACTTTTTATTCTTTTATGGGCCTTAAGATTCATTAAAAGTATATTTTAGTGATTTATTCATCAAATTTAATTTCTAGAAAATAATTCCATGAGGTAATGGATTTATTATAAATATTTTAAAGAACAACCCAAGAATGAATTTTTTTTATATAAATTTATCAAGAATTACTCAACATTCTGAAAGTGATACAAATATTTTTTGTCCTAATACCTCAAATTTTGTTGAACCAATGGCTTCTGGAATCATCACAGATTTATGACATTGAGGCCCTAAAATTTCCATTGATCATTCACTTTTTTTTAATTGATGACCTCAATCACTCCCTATAAATATTTACACTTTTCCTCTATGTCTGATCTTTACACCCAACCTATATTCTCTTATTTGCAAACCAAATTATATGTTACTTTGGGTAACCGATATAGTTCTAAATTTCCCTTTTTAAGGGAAGTTTTAGTATCCATTTTTATGATGTGGGTTTATATGAATTAAACTTTAAATTATTAAACCATAGATAACCCAAAAAATTTCAAGTTTGAAATTCCTTTTAAGGGGGTAGAATGTAACACCCTGATATTTTGAGAATTTCTTTTCAAATTAATTTATCTTTTCAATATTTTTCATTTCACATGACACTGGAAATAGTTATTTATATATATATATTAAAACAATAATTCAAACATTCCTTTCAAATGAAATACCAACTCAGCTTTCACTTCAAGCAATGCCAACTTGTCTCACACTACAAGCAATACCGACTTGGCATACAATGCATGCAACACTGAGTTTCTAGGAAACATATTTTTTATATATATAATTAATTAAATTAGATAATTATAACCTAACCATTAAAAAAATTTATAATAATAGTAATAAATACTTTCCAAGTATTGTTTATAATTATTTTATATAAATAAAACATATTGATAATGAAAGATAAGATTTTTGGTAAAGTCCTTCTATGTTTAAAAACATCATTTTCTCGAATGAACCACTTATAATAATGAAAGTAAATTTAGAAAAATTTATAAATTTAATTTCATAAAATAAACTTCATTTTTTAATTCATAACTTTAAAATTAGCCTAGGTTGAATTTTTGAAATTTTTCTAAGAAACTTCATTTTTAGATGAATAGTGAAAAATGGTGCTTTTTAGTTAAAAACTACCTTTTTGTCTAATTAGTTATTAATGATAAATGATATTATAAATATTTTCAGTCAAATTAGATAATAATTACATCTATTAATACAATTTCACTCATTAGAATCAATTTCACTTTGAAACTTAATATAAAATATTAACAAACTTTTGAACTTTTCCCTATTTTAAAACCCTATTATTTCATCTCGTCTACGAGATTAGCACTAATTTTAATTTTTCTTCTTCGGTGAATTTAATTTAAAAAATATAAAATAAACCATTATATTCCGTATAATATTTATATTCTTATAATACCATGTTAATTTTTTACTGAAATGATTAGTTAATGTGATTAAAATTAATCACAGTAGTTAAGGCCCAATTTAGCTTAATTAGGGACATAACCTTAAAATTAAGGGCCCAAACGACCAATACACATGTAAAAAACTCATTGAATGTCCATATTTCGTCCATAAACCTTAAATTATTGAGTTTTTTTGGTTTTTTAATAATTTTTTTAGGTAAGTACATGTGCACACCTAATTTGTTTCTAAGAATTCCATGTGAGTCCTCTTCCTTCCCTATAAAAGGCCACCACCTCTACCCATTCCTCACACCTCTCAGAACATTGAAATTCATCCAATATCTTCCCAATTATCCTCCCACAAAACTTCACTTCTACCTTTAAGCCTATATTTTTTCATAAATCCTCTCAAGTAATTCTATTGGCATAAACCAAAAGGAGTTACCCGATTTAGAGGTAACGTCTTCTCTCAATCTCCTTCAATTTATTTTATTTCTACACCCCCTACACTATATTATTCCCATATTTTGTGAAACAAATAGTATCATAAATATACTATCATTTTTTATTCATATTTTATTACCTACACTTATACACACCTCCATCTAATGGACGTTGAACATGTTGTTTCTTTGTGCAGAGAACTACTGCCTCATAAAATGATGATTGTTCATTTCTCCTTTACCACCAATCATGGAGTCAATTATGATGTAAAATCTATTTATATATGTCATATATTATATTTAATACATATTTAAGCTTTTTTATTCCTTTTAAAACACACATATCTTTACTTTTCATTTGGTAATAATACGATAATCTCGTTTGAGAAAGTGTTGACTACCGCCCTTTACAAAGTGATGTGATTCATTCATACACCACATGGAATGTATAAGGATGGTTTTGATAAAATTATATGTTATATAGTATATATTCATGCTACTTTAATAATGATACATATATATACATATATGTATATATCATTTACATACTTTCTTTCAATATTATAATAATGACGGAAACAGCGTTCATGGGTACATACAGCTTACCGTCTCCATGATTGGTGTATTGAATTTCATAATCCTATATTTATATATTATTATAATAAAAATATAATGTATATACCATATATTTATATAATTTTGAAATTTTTTAATCATTATATAATTATAAGGACCAAAGATGTAATAAATTAAGACACATGTCAAGAACAAAGGGAATTTTAATCGAAGTGAAACTTTAACATAGGATCATTAACAATAGGATAATATAAAGTCATATTAAAACTGTAAGTGGTATTATTTATAATAATTTTCTTCTTTAAAATAGGTATAATGAACTCCTATTTATTATACAAGAATCTTGTATGAGTACAAAGAGATTCAAGACACAAAGTAAGGGGATTTCATCTCACTTTTAATTTTTGTGAGATAAATGTTGTGTTTTCCACTTTTACCTTTTTCTGGTCTATGTAATAAACATGATTTTATTCTATGTATATTTTAGTTAAATATATCAGTATTCACATGCCCATTTTATTGTCCTTCTTTCATGGGGTTTAAGTTTTAAAAGTTACCAAATCGGTAAAAATGTTTTGTCTCAATTATCCTTCATTGAGAATTATGTTTTGTTATGTACCTAAACTCTTTATTGTGGTGTACACACTTCCAATTTACATGAAATATCATGAATCTCAATATTTTCATTATGTTATATGATTTGTGTAATTTTATATCCTTACATGGAGATCAAGATCCCAAGATACCAAGTTAAAAGAGTTTATTGAGAAAATCTCATTGCTTTTCAAGATTATTTATGTTTATACTTCCTTTGATGAAATCATATGATCCATATCTCAAGAATATTCATGAGTTTACTTTTCCTCTATTATTTAAGGATATACTCATGTATTGGTACCATTTTTTACTCTTTGGTACATAGGATAGTTAAGAAAACATTTTTAGAAAATCCCGACTATACCATCTCTTCGGTTTGAAATCAATGTTTTATAAAAAGGGTTTCCAAGAATATTATACCATTATACAATAAGCTTTAAAATAAATTTTTACCCTTTTTGTCATTTATTAATATCTTCAAGGGAATATTCTGGTCACTTTCTGAATAAGGCACTTTTATATCATTTTTACCATAAAAAAATGAATGTTCTTTTTTCCTTGTACGACATGTATGAATTTACCCGCCATCATTCCTTTGCATTTTACTTTGCATTTTCTAAAATGTTAAGCTTTGAGAAAATATTTTTAAAATAAATTTTCAAGGAAATTTATTTTCAAAATGGTTTCAAACTTATTTTATATGGTTTCATGGAAAACTATTTTAAAAATGTTTTCAAGTCTTCTTTACAAGTTTTAAAAGTTTTTTCAAAGAAATGGATTTCAAAACGTTTTCAAACCTATTTTATAAGTTTCCATTAAAAGTTATTTTCAAAACGTTTTAAATATTATTTTATAATTTTTCAATAAAATTTTTTTACAAAATGTTTTCAATATTATTTTATAAGTTTTCAAGTATAATGGTTTTCAAAACATTGTCTTTCTCTTTTTATAAGTTTTCAATGTGTTTTCAAAGAAAACGGTTTTTAAAATGATTTGAATATTATTTTATAAGTTTCCAAGGAAAAAAATCAATATTATTTCATAAGATTAAAGGTATTTTCTAAAAAAATGGTTTTCAAATGGTTTTATGTATTAAAAATCCTTTTTCAAACAAGAAAGGGTTTTTTTATCAAGAAGTGTTTTTGAAATATCTTTCAAAATTATTTCAGATCTAAGATAACATCCATTGGTGTTAATCATGCCATTATGGGTATTTATTCAATTTCTTTATTCATATTATTTCTCTTAATAGATTATTTTTTTATGGAATGATGTTATGAAACTTGTTTCTCTTTCATGAGTTATATGATTTTGTATACCGCTTCTTTTCATAGGTTATGTTTATGATGAAATGATTATGAAACATGTACCTTTCCATAGGTTATTATACGTTTACATGTTTATGATACACATTCCATTTCATGGGTTATGATATATTCATTTATGATCTTGTGGTTCATGTATGTATGATTTCATTATGTGAAGGGTGGGACCTATATATCCCTCCAATGCATTGGGTAAATATTTATATCTCATAAGATAGATACGGATGGAAGGAGGGTTTACTCGGTTTAGTAATATAGGTCTAGAAAGAGGGTTTACTCAGTTCAGTAATATAGTTCTAGAATGAAGTTTTACTTAGTTTCGTAAATATAGGGCTAGAACGAGGGTTTACTCGGTTTAGTAATACAGAGTTGGAATAAGGGTTTACTAGGTTCAGTAATACATGGCTATAAGGAGGGTTTACTTGGTTCAGTAATACAAGGTTGGAATGAGGGTTTACCTGGTTTTGTAATACTGGGATGGAATAAGGATTTACTCAGTTCAGTAATATAGGGATGGAATGAGGGTTTAGTCAGTTCAGTAATATAGGGTCGGAACGATTGTTTATTCATTTTAGTAATATAGGGTCGGAACGAGGGTTTACTCAGTTCAGTAATATAGGGTTGGAATGAGGGTTCACTCGGTTTAGTAATTTAGGGTCAGAATGAGGATTCACCTGGTTCAGTAAAAGACTTTTTCCACTAATATGGTATTGTAATTGATTCCTTGACTACTATGGAAGTCATATTATATGATTATTTGTTTCCATGATTCTTTTTTTATTACTATGTTATGATTTCATATCTTATGATCTCTATTTAATCATGATTCATGTCTTATGAACTGTTAATATTTATTCCATGATATCTATTATGATCTTTGACATGTTGGATATGATCTTCTATTTTCATGATCACGTTCTCATACCCTTATGATCATGTTTATGCTTACATATCTCCCTTGTTTACCCTTCCTGATCATTTGAGCTCACCCCTTTTTTGTTTCCTTTCCCCTAGGATATGATGATATGTACTATGCCTGATATGTCTAAGAAGGGTGCTAGTCAAGAAGAACCTAGTGGGAGATGTTGTAGCTTAAATATGTACCAATGTTTATGTTTCCATGTTTCCAAAGGCACTATACCAACTATGGTCTTTGGGTGTCTATTTTTGTAATGTTTAAGTATTCCAAAAAAATTATTTAATTGTAATGTTAGTAAATCTTGGGTTACTATAGAATAAGCAGGTGTAGGATCTGAATTATATTAATATAAAACGATTTGATCATGTATGATATTAACACATTAATTGGATTGCGATAAGAAATTATGTATGAATAACATAGTTCTCATGTGTTATTAATACAAAAAATAATAACTCATGATTCATAATCTTTTGTGAGATTAACATCGATAGTGACTGTAGGCTATGACTGATTCTCTTATGTGATTATGTTCATGAGACTAATCAAGTGCCTTCTTGACGGTGTATCATTAATCCACATGGAATAGTATCTGTATAGAATTAATCCATGTTGACCTGGATAAAATTAAATAGTACTATTATAACCAACATGAGATTAATCCCATGGTATGTGGCATACCTGTTATCTATGCCTAAAATATGATGACCTATATAAGATTAATCTCAACACTAGTGTTTGATTAGTCATGCGCAACACTAGTCTTTGTATTATTAAGTCATCGAAGATTCATTATGCATGCTAGGAAACCTACATAGGAATAACAGCTTATGATTGATGTATGTGTATAAATAAATAGATGGTAGAATAATAATGATAAGGAAATGAAGTTATAGTTTATGATAATCAACTACATGGTATTAAATCTAGGCTATTGGGAGTCTTATTTTACAATAACCAGTGTATCATATATATGATACACTACTATATTTTTACAACAATATTCAAAACATCATTTTAACAGTATGGTTTTAAGAACAAAATGAATAGTGAAGATCTGATTTCATTGGTAGGTTTATTAGGATATTACAAAACTTCTATAACATAGTTAAAGTCATAAAAAACTTAAAATAGGGATAAAAATGTAAGAATTCTCAAAATAATTTTATTATAAATTAAGAACACTGCATGTGTACTTTTCACCAACGATCTTCTTCTACAGCTTTGATCATCCAACATTCTTGATAAAGAAAACTAATTTTTATACAAATGAAATCCTTCCTCCATGGTTTATCTACAGGTTGTATCATATCACTCGATGTATGATCAAGAATTTCCTCCACCCATGACATATTGTGTTTATGTGGTAAAGGAGGATATGAGAGCTTCTTAGAAGGGGAGGAGAATAAGTAAGGAATTAAGTAAGGATAATTACACACACCATCGCATGGAAGTATGCTACAATATATATAGTTCTTGGGAAACTCCCAATTCATTCATGGATTTACTCATTCATTTTATAATTAATGATTAAATAATAATTTATTGGATGATTAACTCATCCCAACATTCAATCACATGAAATGTTACAAACAATTATAGCTATTTTATGATAATAAAAATGTAATCTCATAAAATTAAACCAAAATATCAATCATTTAATTTATAGTTAATCATAAAATATGATATAGTGTGTCATGATTTAGTAAAGTAGTGTCATATGATATCTATATATCATATAAAATGATATATGCCAAATGCATGCACAAAATAGTTGTTTTGTGAGAAGGTAGACCATATTCAATGAAATATTATATCATAATATATGATATAGAATATATATATCATATATAAAAGGATTTAATGAATATATTATTCACCCCTTGGGCATTACTAATGATAAATGGATTATATTTTTGATAAATTCAATTGCAAAAACATTTCTAGTAGTATATCAACATACATGGAATGAGAACATTCTCATTAGTATGGTATCATAGGCTTGGAAATATAATAAAATTCGATAAAACCCAACATTATTAATAATAGAACATTTGATAGAAATGAATCCAATTGTTTTCTTGGAAAGAAAATTATATACATCAAACAAGGCATGATCTTAAATAAAACAAAATATAGAAACAAACCAAAAAGATCTGTAGCATAAAAATATAGTTAGGTAATAATGAAATTTTCAATACATGATACTAAATGGGAAGTAAATTTTATATAATATGAAAATATAAAATTAATAGAAATTAATCATACTTGGAAGTAAAAATACAAGTAGAAAAAAGGAATGCTTTAGAAAGTAAATATTTAAACATGGATAACAATATATCAAAAAATTGAACATGTTTATCTCAATAAAAGGAACCAATTATTTGTTTATATTAACCTATTCATCACCAATATATATATATAGTAAAATAATATATATATATATATATTACTAATGTTTTATTTAAACAAAACTCAATTTATTCCAACTATAGTATTAAAACTACAATCAAGAATAAAGTATCAAATGAAATCCTACTTAATCCTATTTATTTACATGAAACATGATGACAGAACCAAAATAGATATTGAGTACTGGTAAAATCATAATTACACATCTCTAGTTCCTTTCCATCAAACCAAAAATAGAAAAACAAACTCCTCACTCAAGCCTATAGTTCCTATTGAGTACCCAGATTCCCCTGGTAACTTGAGATTCCACCATAAAAAAGGTTCATGATGCCTTTTTGTGGGTTACTTCGCAAGTACCAAAAGACCCAACTCTAGAATAGAAATGGAAAAAATCTCTTAAATCCCAACACCACTCTGATGCCACTATAAAAGATTAGGGACCTAAATACTCGGTCTGTACCAAGATCATGTGTGCTACTACACTAAAAGTGATCCCTAGTCCACATGGTCAAGAACTAGAATCACAACTATTGATATAGAGTGTGGGGAATGATTTTACCTCTTTTTTACAGTTGAAATTCACATTCAGATTTCACTATAAATGTAGCATGTCCTCCCTATAATTTGGACATCCCAAAATTATAACATAACCCAAACAAGTTATAAAAAGGTAAGTAAGAGTGTATAAAATCAAAAACATTATAAATGAATGCATACAGTACCAATAAATTAGTGGTATAACTAATACAGACCAACCCATGGTCAATATTGAATCCCAAACATGGAATAAGATAGTTGACACCACAAGAAGACTAGGAATCGATCCTAACAAGACATTCAACCACTTCTAACACCTCCAACTCCTAAGTAGGAATTAATCCCACTTTCGTGACTAACATGAGAATCCATTCAGGGTGACCCAAAAGCCACTAGTATACCTAAAATTACTTTAATTATAGAAAAATATTGGTTGTATGTCTACTGAGGTTTCCATGTAGGGTGTGATGCTAAAATAATTAGCAGGGATTCAACAAAAATGTCTCAACATAATAATGATATAATAGTTGTATACATAAACATGTATGAGTTTTTAAATACATATATAGTAAAATAGTTTGAGTGGTCAACAAAAAGGTAGATAAGTAGATCAATGGTGAATCAATACTTAGATTAACACTGACTACAATAAATAACTCCCTATACTGGGAGGGTCCATACCTACATTACCTATTTTGAGACATATCTTATAATCTAAGATGATTAAAAATGACATTTCCTATGGGGGGTGGTGTGAGTACCTATAAATAACTCAAACATGTACACATTTGTTCATGCATATATGAATAGATGTGTGCAATGAAGTTTAGGTCCTAGAGACCCATGTTAGGAACATAAAGTAGGATTTTATAGTCAATAATATCTTTCAACCCATCATAGGGAATAGGGTAATTGATATAAAAAGTTAGGGAAATATTACAGGCCATCCCTAGAATATTGTGTTGGGGCATTGTAGGATCATCCCACAAAATTGACCTATATGGAACTTTTCTTTGAACCTTCGCAAGTTGTCTATAACAAAAACATACAATATCAATGAAATACACATGTTCATGGTATCAATTATAGTTAAATTAAACAATATTATCACATGTCAAAGAAATAAAATACTCAAAATAGTACAATTATATCCATCATTAAAGAAAAATTATCAATTATATCAACCAACCTTCTCAATATAAGAAAGCAACAGTATTTTTAAATATGTATCCATGATTAATATAACCAACTATAAAATCACACAATAATGAGTATCCAACATGGATGAAACTTGTGTAGAAAATGGTACACATTCTAATAATGTGGTACAACATATAAGTAAGATAAAACATGATAGTGTTAGACCAATGGATCCACCTGGTTATAACATACTCAAATCCCCATACATGTTGGGAATATTCTAATTAATGGGGGAGATAATTCATTATATTAACTAAAAATTGTATATTCAACTCAAACGGGGTCCTAAATAGGACGAACTAATGAAATTTCTCATAATATTGTAGATAAATAATGGACTATACTAGAGGCCTGAGTTAGTAAAGTAGTTTTTTTCAATTGTAAAATTTCAAGGTATCATAGAAAAAGACTAAAAACTATCATTTGATATAACAAAATTTTATTTAAGTGAACAATTTTCAAAATAGGGAAGATGAGTTTCATTGAAATTATTTTTTAGGGAAAAAATTGAATAATTTGAAAACGAAGAAATAGTGGAATCCAATTATGAAAATCCTTCCAAAAGAAAAATTTTTGAAACATTATTTTTTTTAAACATCCTATAATTTAATTCTTTATAAAAAAATCATGAAAATTATCAAGTGTAGGTTTAGTTAAATGTTAAAATATTAAGAATTTTTTGTTGTATCGCATCTTTCCACCTCATAAACCCATAAACCACATCGTAACCAAATCACTCTTTTAACCAAATGTTATGTGTGGTTCGTTGACTTATAAATCATTTAGGCTTCTGTAGGAATAGCTTATTCCTATTATAGACATATTTAATCATTAAAGTAATGTGACCTAGTTTTATATATTAATAAACCAAGAATGTCTGAGACAAACGAAGACCCTTTACTAATAAGTTCTAATTAATGTATTTTAGTATAGAGCCACACCAAGAATTCACATTTCATCCCATGATTAATAATAATAGTGGTTCCCAATACATTGAGACAATAAATATTGGTAGCATGACATAATCATATTTTTTTGCCCCATGTTATTATGGTAGGTAAACTATAAGTGGGGAGTGAATTATAGTAAAAAATAGGACTTATTATTATTCACCACCTCAAGTATTAAAACAAATTGAAACATGAAGTTTTAATGAACCCACAAATTATAAACCCACAATATATCATATTAGAACAAGTAAACACTATGAAAATTAGTTATATCAAAATTTAATGTACTTATAATAAATATATGGTACATATAAGAAATAAAAATAACCATGTGAAGAAGTAAGAACAAAAAAATTAACAAAAAATAGAATACTAATTCAAAAATCAAGTAACCCTTAAAGATATAATAAAATATACTTTCATCTGAAGTAAAAGTTGAATTTATAGACCTAATTCAAGGTATCCCCTACTTTAACCTATCAAAATTTCACTATTCCAATACCATATAATCCCTCAAATTAACTTAATGGAAGGTATTAGTCTTCTTCTATTGAATGATACCATGGCTCTATCTTTCTATTAGAATCCCTCAATCAACCTAATAGGTAGTATCTCTGCTTACTCAACTCAGCAGCTCACAATATCAAAGGATTGGATATTTCTCTATCTTTATCCTCAAAAAACCTTAACCTAAAATGATTAGATACAACATTTTCATCTTCTAAATAAGATCTTGATCCCAAAGTATTGGCTACTTAGTTATTTCAAAAGAAATGATAAGAGTTTTTTGATGAAAACCTCTATGTTGAAATCTTATCAAAATCACTCAAAATCAAACTCAATAAAAATCATTCTCATGAAAAATAGTTTTTATAAACTTTGGTATATTCTAAGATCAAAATTACATATAAAAATTAATCAGGTCCTTTAATGTGTGGTCATCTTTATAGGCATTCCTCTAATGACTTAGGTCTATAGTCATTGGGATCAATTTTAATCGTATCCAAATAATCCTTATCATCATCTGATAAATTCAACAATGATTTACATCTTTTGGTGTAGTTAGTCCTATTTTATTATATTTATTATAAATCAGGTGAATACAGAGTAGAATGATAACTTAGCCCTTTATATTTTCTTGATAAATGATTTATAAATATAGTTATCATAAATTTGGTCTTGAAAACCAAAAACACTGAAAGAAAAAAATCAAGGTTAAGATCAATTAAATCTTGAGTGTTATGTGAATCTCAAAAATAAGTATAATTTATTTATATTAATCAAAAATATCCACCTTTTTTAAAACGAAAACATGAATGAAAAATTAAAAAAAATTCCCAAAATAAAATAAAGAACATTTCAATGCTCTCCCCCTTAGTGAAGTAAAATATTTTGTAATTAAACTTATAATAAAATCACTCTCAAAATTCATCCCAAATATAAAAATATATATTTCCCACTAAATAATAAACTTATAGACAACTATAAAATTTTTCAAAATTTATCCCCCTTTTTTATTTTAAAAAATATACAAAAATAATAATAATAAATTAAACATAAATTTAAAGGAAGTATCCACTGGAAAAATTGTTATCTTTAAAGAAAAATTTGTTTTTATAAAGATATAATATTTAATGAACTTATCCTACTTAGATCATAAAATAGGAAAAAAATCTATCCTTTTGGGTCATTAATAATGATAAACATTCATACATCAAGAAAAAAATCATAGAAATGGAAAAAAGAAGAATCTAAGTAAAATCAATAAGAAACATAAATACAATTAAAACTAAACTAATTAAAAAGAAACCAACAAATAAAAATGAAAATTTAACATTTTAGAATATATAATTAAGATCACTATAATTTTAAATAATTTCCTTCATTAGGAATTGAACATTAGTCCTTTTGGGTCCTTTATTGATTATATTCTTTATATTTTTTAAATTACTTTATATATCATACAACTTAACCTATTGGTACACTAACTTTTCTAGTAATCCATAAAACACATTTTATGACACTTACATTTTCTAACATTGATCCTATATCTAGTTATTTTGAAAACAACTAACTTTTTTCAGATCCTTAATCAATCGATCCTAATTATATAGATTTTCTCCTAGGTTATTGATAACTTCTTCAAATTATTCATTCCTCTTACACATATATTGAAGATCTTCATGACGAGTAAAATTTTGATCATTCATGATATTGATTTATTTTTGAAGGGTATTCATATTACTTGAAATTTTTCTTAGTTTCCATGATTGAAATTCATCTTCTACTTTGAGATTTCTTAAAATGTATTTCATTACAACCATAAAATATATCATTTACTTATGTTATATTACTTCCTAAAAACTAACTTTCTAATATTGAATAATATTTACCTCGTAATTATTTTCTAGAAAAAAATTTGATAACTTCTCATGTTCTTTCAAAACAATATTTTTATAATCTATTTTCTTTTTAATTAATCATGTTTTTGAACTAAAAGGTAATTCTAGTAGACAATTATATTTTTCAACTTTGAACTTATAAATATCTAGTTGAACTTATATAACTTAATTTTATTAAGAGTGTTGTCAACAACATTGATCATCTCATCATTATTGTCAATATCTATTTCAATCTAAAAATTTTCAAAATATGATAGACTTCTTACCTTAGTTTTACTTGGAGTTGATGAGAATGATCTTGAACTATGTTTTTGTTCTAATAATTTGAATTATTTTGATAATATTATAGTAAGAGATGAATTAATAGTATTAAATGAGTGGACTGACAACTCCACTTGTATTATATCATGTTTTGGACCCATCATAAATTTCTATATAAATTTTAACATTTCATTCGGTGGATAGTTTGAACACTAAAATCATATCCATAATGTAAATATGCACTTTGGAACACTTAAATTTGTTATATTTGGATGATTTTTAAGTCCTGAGAGGTGTCTCGGATTTTTGGATGAGTTTTGGGAGCATCAGGCCTTGAAAACTCAATTTATAAGAGGTATACAAGGGTTCAAGGTTGGAACATAGTTAGTTTTAACTATGTGGTACGACAGTGCGGCCTCTTTTTTATAAGGACATGGTTTTTTGGAATAGTTTGACCTCCAAGAGAAACTTTTCAACCACATACGGGATAGTTGATTGTGTCACAATATTTGTTATAATCGTGCAAGAGGAGGCACATGGTTGTGTGGGGTCATCTATAGAAAAATATAGAGGGGAGCACATGAGCTATGCACGGTTTGACAAACTATGTTCCTAGATCACACCCTTAGTGCCACTTAGGTAGTGGCACCCCATAGTCTGCACAAGGTTATCCAAACCTTGCAGCCAAAACATGAATCACATTAATGGGATAAAAATTATGGTTTTTCCCCGCTAACTTATTTATTTCCTTCTCCCATCTTTCTCCTCACATCCACACGCAGTAGCCCCATGCTCAAGCTCCCCCTTAGTATCCTATTATGAATGGAGATATATTCTTCATTTTGTTTCTTGATCGAGTGCCATCAGGTGCATTAGAAGCATATTGATAATATCTCAACTCCTCTTACTTCATATTTATGTTTTCCTAACTATATCGAATTCTAAATCTATGTGAGTTGATTCACCCTATTTTTATATAATTGGAATATTTCTTTAATTTCTCTCAAACCATCTCAAATATAACCTAGTATTAGATGGGTGAATTTTCCTTCAAACAATATAGGTGGTCTCATGTTTTGCTCTTAATTTTTTGATGATTTATAAAATTCATCATTGTGTCACGTGCCTGATTTTCCATGTATCACCTTTAAAATGTGTAATTATTTATGTAGAACCTAATACCTTAGGTTAAATATCCATTATGATTCTAATTTAACTATTGGAGGTTGTTCACACCAACTTGAACCATCCCCTTTAGGGTGATCCACTTATATTCCATTTCCCTTAGGCTTTATCTTTTGAATTAAAATCACCCTTTGAGAAATTTATCTTACTTTCCATCAAGGGAAATGGTTAAATGGAATTAAATAAACTATTTGTGGTGTGAAAGACACACCTAACTTAAAAACATTAATTATTACATGTGAGATCCATTCTCATAAAATAAATGGTTAATTTTAATTGAGTGGGATTCTTATGGAATGGACTTACACTTGGCCTTGGATGAACTATTAATAGGAATGATTGAGTCCTTCATTATTATGTGAAGTGATAAATGGAATTAAATTAATTTTCTTAGGTTGGGTTAAATGATAAGTATCATGATTTTATATATGTTTCCACTATCCCTTGGGATATTTATAAATTATAAATGGTCTAATTTCATAATGGAAAGATAAATAGAACGGGACATCCCATGACATTATTTAATGATTAAAAATGAAATAAACATAATGATGTAAATGAATTGTACCATAACATGTTTTCTAAACATGTACCTTTATTCATTATTAAATGTGTATGTCTATTTTATATATTTAATTTTGATACTCGGGCATGGATTCCCCTAACTAATTTTGATACTCAGTCATGTCATCCCCTAATTAAATGTGATGCTTGGGAATATAATCCCATAATTAAATGTTATAATTTTGCATGGAGTCCCATAATTAATTATGATACTCTGTCATGGTATCACCTAATCATTTATTGTCATGGAATGCAGAATTATTCATGGGCATGGAAACACTATTTATCCATGGGCATGGAGTCCCTTTATGAATTATGATATTCTGGCATGAAATACCCTCTTGATTTATTATTCTTGATCCTATAGTCCCTCATAATTTATTATATGTGGGAATGAAATCCCCTTCTGATTGTGATTTTTGGGAATGGAATCCCTTGATGGTTTATGAGACTCATACTACTAACCATGGATGCCTAAGTTACACCATGAGTCTTGGTTAGTGGTGGTATCTATATATATGGCTATAAATATCACCATGTATATAGAGCACATATATATACATCAATATACTTTATTTCACATTCTCATGGATATTATGTCTTAGGTTGAAGTAGTTATTGTCAGTCAGGTGTCCATTAAAAACCTATGTCTATATTTTTTACATTTATTTATTTTCTGTTTTAGTATTATATCTACAAACTATAATATTTTATACCCACAGGTTTTATATAATTATACACCATTGATGGAAGCCTACTAAGTATATATCAAATCCTGTTTGGGCCTCTATTTCACTAGGGTATACGAATAGACCGTGTGGTTATTGGTTCAACTTAATTGTTTATGATTATGTTGTTATACATTTATATGGGATCTTAGGATCATATGACTGAGTCAGCGCTTAGGATTCTCATGGAGATAGAATTTCAGTCATTTTTTCATTTCATGTGCTTTTTATATATTCTACCATTTATGTTTATTTCCATTTTAGTATTTACATGACATGATTTTGTACCTGATAGTGTTTATGGATTCAGACGTTTATTATTATTATTCTCCACTTCCCAGTTATTCATTTTCTTCTACTGTAGTTTTATTTTACTTCCCATTATTCAACTCTTATCATGAGATTATATTATCCCCACTATACCATCATTGAACCCTCAATTATAGTCTTTATCCACTAGAATATGGAGAGGCATGCTTGAGTCTATGTGACCGACTAGATCAGGGCACCATTTCAGTGGATTCTGATTCGGGACATGAAAAAACGATATCATAACTTTATTTTCATTGTATTTCTATTTTGGAATGGTAAATATGAGACTAAGAGTGTTTCAATACTTTTTAAATATTTATTTCTGGGAGTGATCAACCCACTCACAGGGAAAATTCCAAGTGGACAGTGATGAGATTGTTTTTTTTCTTTTTATTATTACAGTTGATTATGATTTCACCTAGAGTAATTATTGTACATTTTGTTGCTTACTAATTTATGGGATTTATTTCATTTTTTACTTTTCCTTGTATATAAAGTAAGGATTACTAAATAATTCATTTTAGGAACATATAAATTCACATTCCATGAATATTTCATGCCATGTAGGTTTCATATCTTGTCTTCTTGATAATATGTTAGATGTGCCTTGTGTAATTTTGTAGCATGTTTATTTGTATACCATGATTAGGTGATTCTTCACCATTATATCCTGTATAATATGGTTTAGTGGATTTAATACTTACATAATTTTATTTTCTACTTTGTGATAAAATATATAACTATTATTATGACATAATATTGGTTATTAAAGTGTCAGCGTCAACCTAAATGGCACTTTCCTGTATAGTTTGATGGTGGAACCTTAACTAACTAATCATTACATGTTTGATCCATGGACCATTGGTCACATGGGATGAAACACGTATGATTTTAATTAAATGGGTGTCAATAATAGTTTATAAGGTATATGGGACCTTATAAATTTGTAAAGGTAACCCATATAATCAAACCACTAAATATGAACTTTATGTATTCTGAAATTAAGATAAAAACCTAGTTGTAGATACATACATTCCAATTGTAATTCATAAGGGTAAGTATCTTTATAAAATTTTTAATTTTAGTTCATCTAAAAGAAACATGGTATGTTTTAAATTGAAGTCCTTATAGTGAGTGTTTTCCTTTATAAAGTCTTCTACCTTTTTGACTTAGAAATGAAAGCTCGTATTGATAAATTTCTAAATGCACAACTGGGCCTGAGAAGGTCGGTTGGGGAATGTCGCTAAAGAGATATGTCAATTGAGGTTTCTTTAGAATCCTGAATGAAATAAAGGTACCTTCTTAGGTCACACTCATCTTTTATTCCTTAGTATTTAACCCCATGGAGGTATTCTTGGGATAAATGGGAAGGTTATTTAAAGATTATGTAGCCGCTTATATGGTGTTATATATAAGCGTATAGTGGGATCTTACTTAACCAGCCCCCTATTATTTATATAAGCCCATTTTTGAGAACCATATGGATAAATAAAATTTATATAATGAATTTATAAGTTAAATTATCTAATTGTGTAAGGATTTCATATAAATAATAATTCTTGAATGGAAGTTTGAAATTACTTGACAGTGCACCAAGGGGAATTAGCTAAATAAGGTAACAAGAAATTTTTATTTATAACTAGTATTTTATGTTCTTTAAAATAATATTATTTAATTCTTAAAATAAAAAAAAATTATGTAACAACTTAAAATAAACCTGTAGTGTTTTTCATAGCTTGGACCCTTGTGTATGGGTAGTTTAACTCTTTCCCTGAGTTTTACTTTGGATGGGAACATGGGTGTTTCTCATAGACTTATTCTTCTATCTCCTGAACCAAAATGGTAGGCGGTAGGGCCTAGTGATATTTTTAGGCCAGACTCTAGCTTTAGGATCAATGGATTATGTTAAAAAGGATGGGGTTATCCCAGTTGAGGTGGCACCGTTAGAACATAAATCCTTGCTAAATTTTTGTGAATCATTTCATATGTGAGGTGTTGTTCAGTCATCATTATCCCAAATAGGACTCTTAGTTTCTAAAATTAAGCTCAAGATAGACGGGTTTTCATTTGGTATATTGACCCTTGATGATATTTTTAGCATCATGTAATTCTCCTGTTTGGTGGTTTAGATATTCCTAGGTCATGTTTGGATGCTTAATAGGATGTGTGACACTTCTTCTTCTTTAGTAATGGATAAATTGGAAGTTCACCAGTTGGATTAATAGTTATATGGAATAGTACGACTCTTAGACAAATCTTCCATATTGTCCATCAGATACTAGAATGTATAGGTATTATAGGCCTATAGATAGTATAAAATGATTTTTCATGGTGTTGATGGAATCTCAGGGTATTACGTGTTGACACATGTGGTACCTGTAAAGTTGATAAAATGGTACATTGAACTGAATGATTTCATCATAAATCATTAATATTTAAGAAGTTGTGATTTTTTTACAAATAATCTTCATGGTAGGGTGACTATTGCATTGAAGAGACATTAACTTGTCCTGATTCTCAGGATGATGTTGTAAAAGGATCAGGTGTTTTAACATTACTGATCATTTTGGTTTAGCATTTACACCTAATTCTAGTGATGTCTGTGAGTGTGGATTGATATTGAATCATGCATACACCTATATTAAAATATGACTGACCTGATTTTAAAAATAAAGGTTTCCTCTCTTTTTAGTTGGTTCTTTGTAAAATAATATTGGCCACATCTATAACCCATGGTTGGTGGTGGATGGATAATTCTCTATTAAATGAGTTTTT
This sequence comes from Viscum album, assembly GCA_963277665.1. Classification (NCBI taxonomy): domain Eukaryota; kingdom Viridiplantae; phylum Streptophyta; class Magnoliopsida; order Santalales; family Viscaceae; genus Viscum; species Viscum album. The sequence continues at coordinate 1,526,771,186 of OY728131.1, read as the reverse complement.
AGTCTTAGTAAACAACTACTTGGACACTCTTAACATGGGGTGAATCACATCTGTAATGACCCGAACAGTTATAAATAAAATTCTCTTATGATTTATTATTTTATTATGTAATATGGTTATAGAAAACACATGTAGTTGTTTGGTTTTATTATATCCAATTGGATTCAAAATATTGTTAAGAATATTTACCATTGATAATATAGTCATTAAACATTGATCACATGATTATTATAAATATATGAATTTAACGAATCCAATTGACATGGGTAAAAGAATTGATGGCCTCATCTAGTAGGATTGTACCCTATGAAACTCATTTATCATGAATTATTAGGGATATAACATCACTAGGATTTTCCCTTGACCAAACCTAAGCTAAGATCTAACAAATTAAGCATGGGAAAAACCCATTTATGGGAGACGTTCAATCTCAACAAGATCACGGACCAAACCATGTTCGCCGAACAACCCCATGAAATTCTTATTGTCACACAACTTTCTATTCTGGAATACACTTGTGAAATAAAGGGATATCTATCAAGACCTTGATAATATAAATATTTATATTGTATAGAATAATGTTCTAGTCATCAATTATCTAAAATATAGATCAAACATTTCCTTAGGTATTCAAGTTTCCAATCAGTTCTTATTTTTGATTGGTATGAGATTCTATCATATTATATTTCATTCATAGGAGTTGAAATTGAAATCTTAGAGTTTTGTATTTATCAATATCAATCCATGGGTGCAAAGGTTTTAGAACTAGAACCTCTAGTTTGACCCTTTTTTGGACAAGAATTATATCACACAAACTTAGATTCATTTCAATGGGATGAATTTGTTTTTTGGCACCCATATATTCTTTGGTATGTTGCCTTGGATGTAGAAACTTAGATTAAATTTGATAAAGATATTGGTATGGACAGGTATGGCCACTTTGATCATATTTTGGTTGAGTTTGATATTTCTCTTCCACTTGTTGAGATTGTGTATTTGATTGTTGGTGACTTTAAGTTTGAACATGCAATTGAATTTGAGCATATTCTGGATTTCTATTTCAACTACTCAAGAATTGGGAATGTTAAAGGAAATTTTCATCATGGATTGAGAGGTTATATGTAAGAGCCCAGATCTTCGTTTGAGGTATGTTTTTCCTTTTTCTGGGGTTTCTGGGAAAAATAAAGTTTCTGGAAATTTTTGAAGTACACGGCATGTACTTTCTGAGTACACGCCATGTACTCTTTTTCTGCTCGAAGCCATGTGTTGGTTGTGCCCAGGACACACACAAGGTGTATAGGGGTGATGTGGAGGCTGATTTTGGCGGAGTACGGAAGGACCTAGTACACGCCGTGTACTCTAAAAGTACACGCTCTGTAATTTCTTTTTTATTTCATTAATTGGACCGAGGTCGCGCCTAATGCTCATAAACATCATCTTCTCTGCATACTTCCATCCAGAGTGTCCAAGGAGGTCGATTCTTCTCTGAGCCACTGATCTGTCACTGGTCGTCTGAATCAAACTATATTGATTGTAGAAGAATCATAGCGGTGAGTTCTTGGTTCTTCTTTGGCCCCATTTCCTAATTCTTTCTCTCATGTGAGTTAGCTGAGGTTGATCATTTTAGATGTTTTTTCAGATCTACTCCGTTCTAGTCCGATTCGCGGGCCAGGGTTTAAGTATATCGATCTTCGAGGATCGAGGTAGGTGGTTTGTTTCCCTATGTTGAATTTCATGGAGTTTTGGTTACAAAAGTGTCGGATACCCATGTATCGGGTATCCCAGGTTTAGGATTTTTATCCTATTGTTTATTTGCCCTAAATTGCCTATTATCTTATGATTAATTGTTCCTAATGTATTCTTGGTAGCATGTTTGAGAATTACACCATGGGTGTTTTCCCCTGTTTGGCTGTTTATCGTCGTTTGACACCGTTTGCCTATGAGGAAAACTTTATTACAATTGTTAGTTTACTTGTTATCACTGATTGTATGTGTTGCCTACTGTTTACATTCTTTTGATGCATGTTTTCTCTTAGACAAGTAGTTTTTGAACTTACTTAGGGCTACTGACAGTTGATTACGCATGACTGGACTACTCAGGACTGTGAGAACCTGGTGTGGGAGATCAAAGAGGGAATAGACGATTAAGTGCTTCCCTAGAGGGTCGGTTGGTTTTAGTTTGTACAAAGGACCTATGGGAAAAGGACTTTGTGCTTCCCAAGAGTGTTCTTAGTTTACCCACACATCAATACCACATGAGGAATTAGACGTAAGTGATTCCTCATAGAGTCTGTAGCTATCGTTGCAAGACCATAGGGGAATTGACGTAAGAGCTTCCCAGAGTTTTTGTGCCTTGTTTGATTACTGGACTATAAGGGTCTTCTAGTTTGAGCCAACCAGAGGGTCAGTGTGAATTTTTATGGTTGGTTGTGATGAGTCCACCAAGCCAAAGAACAAGCTTGGGTTTTTTACTGCTTGTGTTTCGGTAGTCTTTTGAGATACCTGTTGTGTTATTTTCTTACCATGGAATAGAATGCTTTGCTAGTTCTTCCCTGGTTGTTTAATAAAATTAATGTGAATGGTAATTGGTAGGATTATTTATTGGTGTACTCCTAGTTCGTTATTGTATTTATGTACATTAATTTTTCTATATTTCTCACTAATAGTAGGGCACAAATATTGTGGTGGTTGCCTATTGGGATTAGTCTCACACCCTGTTTGGGTCCTGATTTTCGGCCCAAACAGATTATATGGTTGCAGTTGTAGATAGGGATTGTGGTCCTTCTACCTCAGGTACTTGATTTCTTGTTGGAGCTGGAGAGCATGGGACCGGGCTTTGGCTCGCGATGCTGATGGAGTTCCTGTTTACTTTTTCTACTTGGGTTTCAGTTGTATTTCAGCACGTTTTTTTGTTTACTGCTTTCCGTAGACACATGTGTCATACTGCATCATTATTATATTATACATTGCTTACACTGTTTAGTTTCAGTTTTTGTATGTTGTTAACTGTTTCTTCTATTGTTATGTTATTTTCCTTCCACCGCATACATTACCAAATGAGGGAATAGTTTCCCCACTGACTCGCCTAGGCCCTCACTGTTAGTCGGTAGCCTCTGGCATTTAAGGAAATGTGCTTGAGGTCATGTGGAGAACTGGGTACGGGGCACCAGTTATGAGGCCCCGGATTCGGGTCGTTACAAAGTGGTATCAAAGGAGTTTTCTTCTTTTCTATTTCCTTAATTTTTTGCGACAACACACAGGGATAGGAAGAAATGGGTAGTTAGTACTTAACTATGCCGAGGAGTAATTAACCCATGTATAGGGAAAATCTATGTTACCTCATAATTGCAATTTTCAGTTTTTGCAAGTGTTACAGTTTATTATATTTCACCGTTGGGTGATGCACATGTTTTGTGTTGTTACAGTTTATATGATTTTGGCTCTATTTTGTTACAACCCAATGTGATGAGGGTGTGCCATCTCATGCATCATATAGTCACTGGGTAGGAAATCACATTTCATTCATTTTACCATGCCATCTAGGGTGCATTAGAATTTCATGCTGTTGTGATAGATCCTATGATAAATTATGCATGTTGTTGTGATAGTTATTGTGACAGACATACTTTTTATGCTGTTTTACTTGATATATTCATTTTTATGATGCCAAGATTTGATTTGTGGGGAGTATGGACCCCACGGATCGGAAATTGTCACATAGATGTTTATTTTTTAGTGTTTCTGGCATTCGGTGCAGTTTCTGAGCTACTGCCTGGAAAAACCCAGAATACACAGAATGTACTTTATAAATACATGCCGTGTAGTTTTTAAACCATGTTACTAACTATGTGAACAGAGACACAGGGTGTCGGAAAGTCATTGGGGACACACCGTGTACCATAAGTACACGCAATGTAGTAGTCAACTGTGTACCCGGTCGTGTCACTAACAACACGGGTCATAGAAACTCATGTATTACACGCCGGGTTCTATATGAACACACCGTGTAGTTTCCTTCTGGGTACCCAGCCATGTTACGAACAACATGGGTCAGTGTTATCTATTCTTACACATGCTGTGTTTGTTCGGAACACGCCGTATAGGGGTCATCCTTGTACCGCCCGTGTAACCGCTACACGGGTCGCCAAAACCTATCTAGTACACACCGTGTACTTAGTGAACATGTCGTGTAGTTTAGAATTAGAAGGACCATGTAGGATAGCTGTGTAAAGAGACTCGGGCAGGGGAGTGGAGTTCAAGTACATGCAGTGTTTTGGGACAACACGTCGTGTAGTCTGGGATGTTACACGACCAGTGGTGGTAGAGTTACATGACCATGTGGAAGTCTTAGCAAACATGCCATGTAGTTTAAATACACGCCATGTAGTCTTGTTTTTCAAACTTAAGTGTTTCTCTCTCTTGTTCCCATTTTGTACTCTTTTGTTTTCTGTCCTGGTTAATCTTAAATCTGAAGAGTGCTTTGACCTTTCAGGGTCATGGCACCAAGACGTCCTCCCGTTGCACGCCAGGAACCTGGCAGTGACCGTACGCCTGATACGGTAGACCAGGGACTACCAGTAGTTCTGCTAATCATTCTGGACATGGAACCTGCAGTGATTCCAGAAACGGGTGCCGACGCTAAGATCAGAGAATGTTTCATGAGGTTCATGCAGACCTTCTAGGGGGCTCAGCATCCTAATCCGTCTATGGAAGAGCTGACGCGAGTATTGCAGTAGCAACATCCTCCCACCTTCACAGGGGATGGAGGACCTCAAGCTGGAGAGTCATGGCTAGAAACCATGCTTTCCATATTCAGGCATTTGGAGACACCCCCAGACATAAGGGTGAAACTCACAACTTACATGCTGAGAGATTATTCCAAGAGATGGTGGGATGTAGTCTCGCAGGCAGGGCGCCAGCGGACTATGGCTTGGGATTAATTCTAGCGTACGTTCTATGAATACTTCTATCCAGCAACGCTGAGGTCCAACAGAGCTAGAGAGTTCATGAACTTGCAGCAGGGTACTCTTTTGGTTAGGGATTATTCCTCATGTTTCACTAAGTTACAGTGTTTCTCTCCCGTTCTAGAAAATGAAGAGTTGTTTTGGAAAGGAAGTTTGAGGATGGCCTCAAACCAGAGATCATATCACAGGTGAACATCTTCCAGTTGACTTCTATTAGCCTAATAGTAAACCAGGTGCAGATCACCAAATGGAATGTGAGGGATACTAGAGCTGTTGACCAAGGCGGTTCTGCATCCAAGAGTGATTAATTACATACTGATAGTAGGAAACTCCACCAAGAGTCTACTCGAGGTGACTCGAGGAATCGAGGTAATTCTTCTAGAAGACGGGATATTCCTTTTGGCAACAAGGTGGTGTACTATCTGTGTGGAAAGAGTGGGAATAATAAGACTTAGTTCCCGATATATCCATAGGAGTATCGAACTTGCGGCAAGATGGGTCCTCTACAGCGTTTTTGCAGGCTTCTTCTTCCAGGAGCTAGTGAAGGAGGATCGGTTTCTACTCCTCGTATAGGAGCAGGATTACCAGTTCCACAGCAGACTGGGGGCTGGAGTTCTTCAGGTCATTCAGTCCAGGGTAGAGGAAGCGGACATGGTGGTCTGACTCAGGGAGGATCAGCTCAAGGATATCAGGCTGCTACACAGGGCTGTGGTACTGGCCAGACATTTGCAGTAGAGCAGATCCATCGGGAGCAGGATCCTGGACCTTCCACAGTTCGAGGTACGATCTTAGTAGCCTCAGTTTTATCTTCTGCACTTTTTGATACTGGAGCTTCTCATAGCTTTAATTCTGTGCACACTGTGGAGAGCCTTAGACTTACTGTCTTTACTTTTGAGGATACTTTGGCACTAAACACTCCTTCGGGACATAGAACTACCAGTGTGCGTCAGTGAAAGGAGTTTCCCCTTGAGGTTGGAGGGTGTCACTTCTTTTGGGATCTTTATGTCCTTGATATTACGGGTTATGATGTCATTCTTGGAATGGACTGGCTAGTTCCATTTCAGGCCTTTGTCTATTGTTATCACCGTAGGGTGAGTTTCACGTCACCAGAGGGCGGGTCCTTTCTTTACAAGGGTAAATGGTGTGTCCGGGCAATCAGAGATAGACCAGAGCATCATGGGTTGGGTAGTGTTACAGACCAGATTTCTAGTTTATATATGGATGATCAGGGGACTACTCAGATGTACTTCCCTCTGGTAGTTGACTGTTTTCTGGATTTCTTTCCAGAGGACATTTCAGGGTTGCCTCCGGAGCGTGAGGTAGACTTCTCTATTGAGATTGTTCTTGGAGCAGCATAGGTATCCATACCTATTTATAGGATGGCTACACCTGATTTTCAAGAACTAAAGAAGTTGTTGTAGGAGTTGCAGGAAAAGGGTTTTATCCGACCCAGTACGTCCCGTTGGGGTTCACCAGTGTTGTTTGCAAAGAAGGAAGATGGTACCTTATGGTTGTGTGTGGACTATCATCAGCTGAACTAGTTGACGATCAAGAACTGATATCCATTACCGAGGATTGATGATCTTTTTGATCAGTTTCGAGGAGCCAGGGTGTTCTCGAAAATCGACTTGAGATCCGGCTATCATCAGATGTAGGTCAAACCATCTGATATACCTCTCACATCATTGCGAATCAGGTATGGTCTATATGAGTATCTTGTTATGTCGTTCGGTCTCACGAACACGCCGACAGTTTTCATGGCCCTGATGAACAGAGTTTTCCATCCTTAATTGGAATCTTTCATCGTTGTCTTTGTGGATGATATCTTGGTGTACTCTCACACTCGACACGACCATGCTACCCATCTTGAGATCGTATTGAGTACACTGAGAGAGCATCGGTTATATTCTAAGCTCTCAAAGTGCGACTTCTGGATGGATGAGATTCACTTCCTAGGCCATGTCATCTCAGATACAAGAGTATCAGTAGACCCAGAGAAGGTGAGAGCAGTAGTTACCTGAAAGCAGCTGAAGAATGTCTTTGAGGTATGAAGTTTCTTGGGACTAGCTAGTTATTACAGGAATTTTATACAGGACTTCTCACGCTTAGCAGCGTCGTTGACAGGCTTGAGTAAGAAAGGTGTGAAGTAAGTTTGGTCTGAATCTTGCGACTCAGCCTTCCAGGAGCTGAAGGGGAGATTGAGTTGGGCCAAAGTTATACAATTTTCTTTGATGAATCTTGCATCATGCTTGGAGCAGTTCTTATTCAAGAAGATCGTGTTGTTGCGTACGGATCTCAAAAGTTGACCCCCCATGAGAAGAACTATCCTACGCATGACTTGGAGTTGGCTGCGGTTATTCATGACTTGCGTTGTTGGAGACACTATCTCATGGGAGAGAATTTTGTGGTATATACTGACCATAAGAGCCTCAATTATATCTTCACGAAGCGTGACTTGAATCTGAGATAGCGGAGGTGGGTTGAGTACCTACAGTATTTCGAATTTGATCTTTCTTATATGCCTGGGAAAGACAATGTTGTGGCTGACGCAGTGAGCATGAGGACTCAGTTGCAGGCAGTTCAGGAGGCCAGCAGCGAGTGGCAGCTTATGGATCTATTCTCTGAGATGCATTTGGAGGTTCATGACAGACAGGGATAGACAGTTCTTTCTTCTTTAGATGTTACCTCTAATCTTTTAGATCGAGTTTGAATGAGGCAGTTATCAGACCCAGAATTCTTACTCCTACAGGAGGGTGTGTCAGATGGAGACCCTACTCTGGGGTGGATAGTGGGCGATGATGAGGTGATACGTTTTCATGGTCTCATATGGGTTTCAGTGTACATACGTGAGGAGATGATGCGGAAGTTTCATTCTTCATCTTGGGGAGTTCATACTAGTGTCACCAAAATGTACTGAGACTTACGTCGTCATTATTGGTGGCCAGGTATGAAGAAAGATGTGGCTGGTTTTGTTATGTGGTGTTCCACCTATCACTAGGTGAAGGAAGAGCATCAACGACCAGCAGGGCTTTTGTAGTAGTTACCCATTCTAGAGTGGAAATGGAATGATGTTGCGATGGACTTCGTGATAGGGTTACCAAGATCACCTCGAGGAAATTATGCAGTTTGGGTTGTAGTGGATAGGCTCACGAAGGTTTCACACTTCTTTCCGATCAAGGAGACTTTCAGTGTTTATGAGATGGGGTGGTTGTACATCCGAGAGATTGTACGTCTACATGGAGTTCCACACTCCATTGTTTCAGACAGGGATGCACGTTTTACTTCACACTTCTAGTAGGGGATACAGAGGGCTTTGGGTATACAGGTACTTTTGAGTACAGCATACCATCCGCAGACTAATGGCTAGCCCGAACGTACATTTCAGGTGCTTGAGGATATTCTCCGAGCTTGCATTCTAGACTTTAGTGGTACTTGGGAGAAGCATATCCCTCTGGTGGAGTTTTCCTACAACAACAGTTTTCAGGCGACTATTCAGATGGCACCTTACGAGGCTTTGTACGGTAGGCCATGCTAATCACCATTATGTTGGATAGAGGCAGGAGAGGCAGCCTTGCTGGGACCTCGTCTCATTCAGGAGACCACGGAGTAGGTGGAATAGATTCGGAAGAGGATGTCTACTGCATAGTCTCGGAAGAAATCTTATGATGATCAGCAGAGATGACCTCTGGAGTTCATGGTCAGAGATCGGGTTTTACTAAGCGTTACCCTAAGGTTGGGACATAAGAGGATTATGAGGCAGGGAAATCTTTCACCGAGATACATCGGACCGTTTGAGATTATATAGAGAGTTTGGCTAGTTTCTTACAGGTTGCAGTTACCTCAGAGGTACCAGGCCATGCACGATGTATCTCGTGTTTCTCAGCTTCGACGGTATTTCCCAGACTCGTCTCGTGTTTTTTAACCTGAGGAGGTTGAGCTGGAACAGGATGCATATTTCAAGGATCATCCTATCAGTATTGTTGATCGTAAGGCAAAGGTACTCTGTGGCCGGTCTATTCCTCTGGTATGGGTGCAATGGAAGTAGGGCTGTATACAGGACGAGATTTGGGAGAGGGAGGATGATATGCGATCACAGTGGCCAGAGTTGTTCGAGGTTCCTTCTTCTACGCCTCATTAGGGAAATTCATGGATGAATTTCTTTAAGGGGGGAGTTTGTAAGAAACCGGATCTTTGTTTGAGGTATTTTTTTTTATTTTTCTAGGGTTTTTTGGAAAAATAATGTTTTTGGAAATTTTTGAAGTACACACCGTGTACTTTCGGAGTACACACCGTGTACTCTTTTTCTGCTCGAATCTGTGTGGTAGTTGTTCCCGGGCCACACACACGGTGTGTAGGGGTGACGTGGAGGCTGATTTTGGCGGAGTACAGAAGTACCTAGTATACATCGTGTACTCTAAAAGTACACGCCGTGTACTTTCTTTTTTATTTCATTAATCAGACCGGGGTCGCACCTAATGCTCATAAATGTCTTCTTATCCGCCTAATTCCATCCAGACCATCCGAGGAGGCTGATTCTTCTCCAAGCCACCGATCCGTCACCGGTCATTCGAATCAAACTCTGTCGATTGCAGAAGAATCAAAGCGGTGAGTTCTTGGTTCTTCTTTGGCCTCGTTTCCTGATTCTTTCTCCCATGTGAGTTATCTGAGGTTGAACGTTTTTGAAGTTTTTGTAGATCTACTCCATTCAAGTCCGATTCATGGGCCAAGGTTCAAGTATATCGATCTTCGAGGATCGAGGTAGGTGGTTTTGTTTCCCTACGTTGAAGTTCTTTGAGTTTTTGTTGCAAAAGTGTCGGATACCCATGTATTGGGTATCCCGGGTTTAGGATTTTGATCCTATTTTTTATTTTCCCTAGATTTATAGTTATATTATGATTAATTTTTGCTAATGTATTCTTGGTAGCATGTTTTATAATCACACCATGGGTGTTTTTCCCTGTTTGGATGTTTACCATCGTTTGACACCGTTTTCCTGTGAGGCAAACCTTATTGAAATTGTTAGTTTACTTGTTATCATTGATTGCATGTGTTGCCTACTGTTTAAATACTTTTGATGCATGGTAGCTATTAGATAAGTAGTTGTTGAACTTATTTAGGGCTTCTGACAGTCGATTACACACGACTGGACTGCCCAGGGCTGGGAGAACCTGGTGCGGGAGATCAAAGAGGGAATAGACGATTAAGTGCTTCCCTAGAGGGTATGTTGGTTTTATTTCATACGCAGGACCTATGGGAATAGGACTTTGTGCTTCCCAAGAGTGTTCTTAGCTTACCCACACATCAAGACCACAGGAGGAATTAGATGTAAGTGCTTCCATAGAGAGTCTGTAGCCATCATTTCAAGACCATAGGGGAATTTACGTAAGAGCTTCCCAGAGTGGTTGTGCCTTGTTTGATTACTGGACTATAGGGGTCTGCTAGTTTGATCCACCTAGAGGGTCAGTGTGAATTTTGATGGTTGGTTTTTATGAGTCCACCAAGCCAAAGAACAAGCTTGGGTTTTGTACTTCTTGTGTTTCGGTAGTCTTTTGAGATACCTTCTATGTTACTTGCTTACCTTGGAATAGAATTATTTTCTATTTCTTCCCTGGTTTTTTAATAAAATGAATGTGAATAGTAATTTGTAGGATTATTTACTGGTGTACTCCTAGTTTATTATTGTATTTATTTCCTTTACTTTTTCTATATTTCTCACTGACAGTAGGGCACAAATCTTGTGGTGGTTGCCTACTGGGATTTGTCTCACACCCTGTTTGGGTCCTTCTTTTTGGCCCAAATAGATTATATGGTTGCGGGTGTAGATAGGAATTGTGGTCCTTCTACCTCATGTACTTGATTTCTGGTTGGATCTGGAGAGCATGAGACCGGGCTTTGGCTCACTATGATGCTGGAGTTGCTGTTTACTTTTCCTACTTGGGTTTTAGTTTTATTTTAGCACGTTGTTTTGTTTACTGCTTTCCATAGACACATGTGTCATGCTGCATCATTATTATATTATAAATTTCTTCCTCTATTTAGTTTCAGTTGTTGTATTTTGTTTATTGTTTCCACTATTGTTATGTTATTTTCCTTCCTCTATATACATTACCAAATGATGGCATAGTTTCCTCACTAACTCACCTAGGCTCTCGCTGCTAGTCAGTAGCCTCTGGCATTTGGGGAAATGCGCTTGAGGTCTTGTGGCGAACCGGGTACGGGGCGCCAGTTATGAGGCCCTGGATTCAGGTCATTACATTATAATTACCCAAGTAATGTACATTCGGATAAGAAACATGTGTTTAAATTAACAGTGGCTCTGACCTTTGTACCTATGTCTAGGAAGAAGGTTCAACCTAATGTGACGAGAGTGAAGGATGCTACTCCATTTTCTAGAACAGCCTCCTTTTCTAGTGTTGATTCTGGTAACACTACAAAGTCATTTGGAAATTTTTTAATGGTGATCGAAGTGAGGGTGTGTTTCCTATAGGTGAAGACACACCTTTCTCTTATAATCCCTCTAATATTGTTCAGTAGATCAAGGAGAGGCCTCTCTCTCTAAATAGGGTGATGATTGTTCTCATATTCATAGAAGTGATGTTGATTTGGACCCATACATATAAATGGAGGATCAGTTTCTATCAAGAGTTCAATTGGATAGTGGCACTTTGAACTCCAAAGGAGCTTCTTATCCTACTGGAATGATCAAGAAGCATGTACATGTGAATGTGGTTCCACTACCAGATCAACATGACATAGAGACAGAAATGGATACCATGAAGGGTATTCAGGCTGTCGAGACTCCCACCAATGGAACTGTTACAATTTTATTTGATTCTAGATTCTATCAATGGTCTATATTTTTATGCTCTCTACATGGAGATATTTGAGATGAAAGATATCAAAGGTTTTACATCTTCTTCTTTTAATGTACCCCCCCCCCCTTCCTCTGATGACTGAATATGATGGAAAGGATGATTTTCATTGTAGACATCCCTCTTCTATGTATTTTTTGGAAGACAGGCCTTCATATAGGACATCAGTGGATGACAAGGAGGTTTTTGTGACTTATAGTGATACTAAAAAGGATTAATTTTACGGGAAAATTACTGATGATTTGGGTGAACTCTTGGGAACCGATGATCATGGTGGTGTGTGGAAGACTCCAAAGAAATGGAGAAGAGGATGACATCCAAGAGGTCGAGGTGGATACCACAGAAATGGTGGTTGGAATCAAGGATGACTTGTTCTATTTTGGTGGTTTATTTATCACTTATTCCCAATAACTCTAATTTTTCTATTGTTATGTTCTTCTTTATAATAAATTTTCTAGGACCATGGATTTTTTCCATGCTTCTCACTTTCCTGGTATTTTCGTGTAATATTCAAATTAAATTAAAGTATTTATTTTGATGAATTAATGGATTTTTGAAATAAATATTATTTTAATAAAATTTTACTATTAAATAAGGTTCAGCTATAATAAATGGCCATATAACTTTTATGAAGTGAAATGTATTTTTTATAAGGGTTAAAAACTATTATTGTCAAAAACCCATCATTTTTTAATAAATGATGAATACTATTTTAAAAGTGAAAATTCACATATTTAGAAAATTATTTAGATAAAATATATATTATTTTTGGAATTAGAATGGTGAAATTACCCAATGGTGAATTTTTAATAATTTTCTGAGACAGTATAATTTTAAGGTAAAAATTAAATACCATATAAATATACGGTGTGTTTTATGACATCATAATGAATGAAAAATGATGTCATAAATACTATAATGGGTATACCCGGCCAAATATATTTTTTCCCTATAAAATAATGTCATTTTAAGTTTATTTGATTAATTTTATAATGACTTTATGAATCCTTCAAAATATATATTATATTTTTTTATTTTAAATTCATTTCTTTAAAAGAGTGACTCAACTCCATATAAAAAGGGAAATATTTTAATATTTTTGAACCTTTTCCTAATAAAATATTTAAAAACTTACCACTTTTTCAAAAACCATGGTCAGGTTTATGGTTTGAAATATTTTATTTTGTATAGTCCAAAACCGAAATATTAAAGAAAAGCCTATAATTTCCTATATAATCCCACCCAAGATCCCACTTATCTTCACTAAAAATCATTGTATAACATCCTTAATCTTCCCTATCCTCTCTAAAATCGTCCCAAGGCTCCCCATGATCTCAATAATCCCCTTTCATTCTTTTAGTGTCAAACTCTTAAGGTAAGGGCTCCTCTCGTTCTCACTTTTATTCAAGAGTATCCTCTATGTTATGACCTTTTATTTTTTGTTACCAATGATGGGGTATGTTTTATAACCTCACCCATAATTCCCTTATGATTTATAAATGTTTAGATACCCCTTTATCTCTCATTAACCCCTCCTAAGAACACTCATTACCATGCGGAAATTTCGTAAGGGCTCTTTCCTTTCTCATTTTATCAAAGTTTCTTTATCATGTTATACCATTTTATTTTCAATTAATAATGATGGGGTATAATTTATAACCTATCCCATAATTCCCTTATTATTTCTAAATTATAATATAACCCTTCCTCTCTCATTAATCCCTCCCATGTACACTTTTTACCATGCCAAAATTTCATAATCATCCTTTCCCTTTTCTTTTATTTCAAGATTATTTATTATCATATGCCTTATTTTTTAATTATATATGTGGGGATATATCTAACAATTTCCTTAAAACATTACAGTTCATGAAAAAATGATGAGAGACCCATTTCACTCTCATCTACCCATTTTATTTATTTTTAAGTGACGTCGTTATGTTGTCGAATGTTCACCATGATTTTCCATGCCAAACCAATTGTGTAATGAATACCATACCCATTTCCTATCAAGGTTGTTCACTTTTAGGAACATATACCTTTTTATTAGGTACATACACATATTTATTCCATACTCCTTTATTTTTAAATAAATTTTGATGATAACTGAATCCATGTTCTAAGATCTATATGGAACACTTAAGAAAGAGAATGAAATGAAAGTGATGGGTGCGCTCGGAATTATATAGTGATCCAATGAATTGGGTTAAGTTTATTATCATGATACGTCATGTTGGGATAGGAGTGTACCTGATTCCTTTATGGTAATGTTTCTACCATGATGTCTTGGCGGTTTAGCCTTGACCTATGATGAAAAGTTTTAAGTTGTTTCCACAGTTCCCATTTTATGATTATGATGTTTTACCATGCTTTATTATTAATGTTCATTTATACCTCATTGATATTCCTTATATAGAATTTTTTATTATCTTCATGTTTTTCCATTTTTATTCCCTTACTAGGATTTAGGGATCACCCATTTCTTATGTATTTCCCCATGTTATCCAATATAGTTTTAAGCTCAAGCATGTTAAATAAGTTTCCAATAAAAATGTTATAAATCATGTTTAAAGTTTTAAAGCAATGTACCTATTTCCAAAATACACTAGACTTATCGATCTTTTATGTTTTATTAAGTGTAATTTTATTTAATTAAATCATGTATTAATGTGTAATAAAGATAAGGTTTGTTATATTTGGTATCAAAGGAAAATTTTTGTTATTTTTTTGATTAAGATTAGAAAAATATAGAAAAAGACTCATGGATAAGAGTAAGTATAAGAAAACATCCCTAAATTTTTGTTAGTATAGAGTAAGTGGTCTATAAAGAAAATGAATCCTTTTATGGATACTACAAGTGGAAAAAGTTCTAGAACATATGTACCGAGGAGTAATAACTCTAATAAGGTGTTATGAGCTTGACTCGGGGTAACCCGGTATACAACAATGGGCCTTACTGTGCACCTGGTTTGAAACTCCTGAGTATATGATTTGGTAATAAATAATATCATTATGAACCATTATTAAGGGGGTAAAAAAATTCACATAAGATTATATGTTAGGAAATAGATCATGGATAACAAAGACTAAAGCCTAGAAATACATAAGTTATGTAAATACATATAAGTTATAATTTATCCCTTTAATATCATTAAATTCCAATTTATTTGTCTAAAAGATAAATATAATCATCCTTAATTTTCATTTTATTCTAGAAAATGTTTGGAAATAGGGGGAATTGAGTAACAATCAATGTGAAGAGTAATGTGATGACATCCCCAATGAGATGTCCAACCTGATGGGATCAGGAATCACACACTTTATGATGACACTCTCTCAGGTAACTTGGGTTCTCAATAGAAACCTAGATCATGAGGAGTGTCCATACCCCCTAATAGATAAACATCCACAATTGAGAGCTTCGGGCATCAAAGGCCTCCTAATTTCAAGGGGTCATCTGATCCCTTAATCTCAAAATAGTGGATCAACTCTATAAAAAAGATATTATCCATCCTTCAATGTTCTGAATAAGACAAGGTTCTACTGGATGTTTATCATATGGAAGGTGAATCTGATTAGTGGGGGACGTTGATCAAAAATAAAAAGACAAAGGAACATATCAAAGTAATGGTGTGGAGGGATTTTTGGAAAATGTTTTTTGATAAATATTTTCCTCACACTCTCTATCTTAAAATGGAAAGGGATTTCCTTTCCCTTAATAAAAAAAAGATAATGAATCTATCGAGGAGTGTGAGGAAAACTTCACAAGACTTGAAAGGTACACCTCTAGTTTGGTTGTTACCCCCGAATTCGAGGTTTACTACTTCTTTGGTGGGATACAACCTAGCCTATAGAAATCCAAGGTGATCTGGGACTTTGATAGTTATGAGGAAATTGTACTATGTTCCCTCAAAGTCAAAATGGATATCGGTGAATCTTAGGGGTATCATAGGTATAAGAAGAAGGAAGTGGAGATCAATTCTGGCAGCCCTATAGAGAGATCTAATGATTCCAAGAAATTTCAACATCCCACTTTCAAAAGGTGCGAATAGAAAAACCTTGTAAATTTACTGAAGGGGAAAAGGAAATGTTTTACGTTCGGGAAGGAAGGGCACCTAGCTAGTGATTACTAGTAGGAGAAACCTTCTACTACGATGGAGGAAAAGAATACTCTAATTAACCCTCACCATATTGTTTATTTCTACAACAGAAAGGAACTAGTTCACTTTTCAAACCAATGCGATAATCCAAGTTTTTTAGGAGACAACCAACAACCTACAAGGTAGCAAGGGAGAGCAGTTTCCATCCCAATCACCAAAGTGAATCCTGACAATGTAAAGGTGAAATTTACACTTTTTATTCTTTCAATAATAGCGAGCATACTTTTTTATTCTTGTTTTACACATTCCTTCATATCAAAATAAGTTTATTAAAACTATCCAAACACAACATCAAGGATTTGAAATATAGTTTTCAATGAAAATGGAAAATGGGGAAATTATTTCATCCCAAGTATATAATTCCTCCCCTGTCAATTTTTGTGGGATGAAATCCCCAGCAACCCTTTTCATACATCCTTTGGTAAAATTTGATGCAATTCTGGGTGTGGATTATCTTTCCCATTATAAATCCAACATAAATTTCCACAAGAAAGAAATCAATATCTATATTGTGAATTATCCTCAGATTTTGTACAAGTTCTAGGATAAGGATGATTCTTTTTTAGCACAATCATCTCAATAATGGAAATTATTTCCCTATGAATAATCATATCTAGCACAAATGGATGAGTATGAGGAAAAGATCATCTTTGGAGACATTCCCATTGTGAGGGAATACATTAATGTGTTTCTAGAGGAATTTCATGGTCTTCCTCTTAGACGAGATGTTGAATTTTCAATAGATATTATACCTGAGGTGTTACCATTACTCAATACTCCATGTATAAGGGATGTTGTGGAACTTGAGGAGCTAAAGAAATTACTATATGAGAATATAGATAAAGGATTCATAAACCCAAGTACTTCACAATGAGGTGAACCAATCCTCCTCGTCAAGAAGAATGACGGGTCAATGCACATTTGCATTAATTATCATGATCTAAGCAATACCACAATAAATAACAAGTATCCTCTACCTCAGATTGATAATTTGATCAATCAGCTACATAGATCACAATACTTCTCCATGGTGGATCTGCGGTCGGTAAGTTACCAAGTTAAGGTGAAGAAGAAGGATATCCTCAATATTTCTTTTTGTATAAGGTATGATCTCTATGAGTTCATTGTGGTGACTTTCAAACTCACTAATGATCTATACATCTTCATATAATTGATGAATAGAGTATTTAGGTATTACCTAGACAAATTTTGTGTAGTATTTATAGATGATATTCTAATATACTCCAAAAACTGGAGAAGCATGATGAGAATTTTAATACTATTATAAAGACCTTACGAAAGGTGAAACTTTATGTAAAGTATAAAAAGTGTGACTTCTGGTTGAAGGAAGTCTCATTTTTTGGTCATTTCATCACAAAAAATGGGATATATATAGACCCTTCAGAGACTGAATCAATTTAAGGATATATGAGGATAAAATATATGATATATATTCATAGTTTCCTTGTGTTAGCAAGGTATTATCGCTGATTTTTTAGAAATTTCTCATGATTTTCATACACTCTTACCAAGCTAACTCGAGAGGGTGTAAAGTTTTTTTGGAATAATGAATGTTAAGAGAGCTTCAAGGAGTTTAAGATGAGGCTTATCACTGCACTTGTTCTCACATTAACCACAACTGGATAGCTTTTTATGGTATTCAGAGATGATTTGAAGAGGGGAATGGGATGTGTGTTGATGAAAAATGAAAAATCCATTACATATGCTTCTAGGCAGTTGAAAGTTCATGAATAAAAATACCCTACAAATGATCTAGAGTTGAATACAATGATTTTATCTTTAAAAATTTGGTGGAATTATCTCTTTGGGGAGAAGTGTGAAATATATATTGTTCAAAAAGTCCTCAATTATATATTCACATAAAAATAGATGAATATGGGCCAACTAATATGGTTAGAGTTGATCAAATACTATGATAGCTCAATCCACTACCATCCTAGGATTGTGAATAAAGTGGAAGACACTCTAAGTAGAATAGATCGGGTAATTCTATCTTTGATGAGAATTTAGAGTGATTTGATCATCTTAGATTTGGTAAGGATTGACATGGGAATCATAAAGGAAGGAATATCATTAATTCTTTCAAAAATTATTTCTCAACCATATCTTCTGAAGAGGTTAAAGTATGCTCAAATAGCTGATGTGGGAATTCAAAATAAATTGGAAGCTATCAGGAAAGGGAATCCCTCGGGGTTTAATGTTAATGGTGAAGATTTTGTGAGATTTGGGTCAATACTATGTTTACCATCAAATCCTAAGTTAAAGAAAGATTTGTTGGATGATAAACATTTCTCAACCTTCTCCATAAAACCAGGAAAAAAATATGTATCAATATCTCTAAGAATATTATTATAGGGACAATATGAAGAAAGATATTGCAGAATATACATCAATAAGTCTTGTATGTCATCAAGTGAAAGAGAAAAGGCAAAAATCCAAGGGGATGATGCAACCATTACCTATACCTACATGGAAATGGGAAAACATCACCATGGACTTTGTCATTGACCTTCCAAATAAATCAAGAGGGCATAATTCTATATCATTTGTGGTGGATTATATTACAAGGACTACACACTTCATTGTGATATGATTAGAATTCTCACTGGATCTACTTGCATGGAGATACATCAGGGAAGTGGTTAGGAAACATGTAGTACCACTATCGATTGTATTCAATAGAGATCCAAGATTCACCTCCATGTTCTGGAAAAGTCTACAACATACTCTAAAAACTAAGTTGAACTTCATCACAACTTATCTCCCTAAAATTCATGTCCAATCAGAGCAGACTATCTATACACTTGACAAAATTTTGAGATCATGCTCAATTTACTTCTAAGGGGGATGGGATAAATATCTTCTTTTGGTTGAGTTCTCTTATATCAATAATTTCCTCTCGAGAATCCAAATGGCTCCCTATGAAGACCTTTATGGGAAGAGGTACAGAACACTTGTATGTTTTGATCAAGTTGTGGAATGAAAACATTTAGGTCTTGAAATGGTCAAGGAAATGGTGGAAAAGGTTATGACCATTCAGCAGAACATCAAGGCTACTTAGAATTGAAAAAAGAGTTATGTTGAAAATCATCGATGAGACCTAGAGTTTGATGTTAAGGACATGATATTCCTTTGAATATCTCCATGGAAGAAAGTGACAAGATTGGGGAATAAGGGAAAGATTAGTCCAAGGTGCATCGGCCCCTTTATGATCCTTGATAATAACGGAGCAGTGGCCTATCAACTTTCACCCCCACCTAACTAATCATGATTTCATGATGTATTCCATGTATCACTCTTGAGAAATTTCATACTTGACCCCTCACATGTACTCAATAAAAAGGTGGTACCATTGTAGAATGATCTTTCCTATGAGGGGTAGTTTGTGAAGATTTTATATTATAGAGACGAAGTTCTACAAAATAAGACAATGAACTTTTTGAAAGTGTTGTGGAGAAACCACAAATTGTAAGAAGCGATGTGGGAACTAGAGGAAGTGATGAGATATAATTACCCTCATCTATTTTAAGGGGGTGAAATGAAAATTTTGGGGGTGAATTTTCTCAAGGGGGGATATTTTAACAACCCAAACTTTTATAAATAAAATTTCCTTATGATTTAATGTTTTATTATTTAATTTGGTTATAGAAACACATTCACTTATTTTGTTTTATTATATTCAATTGGATTAAAAAGACCATTAAGAACCTTTATCATTTATAATATATTCATTAAATAGTGCTCAAATGATTAGTATAAATATAGGTCTTTTAACGAATCTAATTGGCATAGAAAAAGGAAGTTATGGCCTCATCCAATGGGATTGTACCCTATGAATCCCATTTATTTGAGACTTTGTGGGAGATAGAATTATTGGGATTTTCCCTTGACCAAGACCAAACTGAGATCCAACAACTTAAGCATGAGCAAAAAATTTTATGGGAAAAGTTCAAGTTCATTGAAATCACGACCTAAACCATGTTTGCTGAACAGCCCCATGAAAGTATCACTGTCATACACCTTACTCTTATGTCGTATGATGGTGTAATAAATAAATATTTATCAATAACTTAATAATATGAATATTTATATTTTATAGAATAATTAATTTATTTTCTTTTTTATTATTACTTTATAAATGATTTTGATTTTTGATTCAATTAAACGCAAATTGTATTTTTAGGTAATATTAAAATTCAACTTTGGTATTTATTTTGATGAATTAATTTATTTTTTAAATAAATATTATATTTATAAAATTTTATTATTAAATAATTTTGATTAATTATAAATGTTCATGTAATTTTTATAAAGTGAAATGTTGTTTTTATAAGGGTTCAAAAACTGTTATTGTCAAAAAAACCAGTATTTTTCAATAAATGTAGAATCGTATTTAAAAAGTAAAAATTAGAATATTTATAAAATTATTTAGATAAAATAAATATTATTTTTGGAATTATAATGTTTAAATTATCGAATAGAGAATTTTTAATAATTTTCTGAGATAGTCTAATTTTCGGGTAAAAATTAAATACCATGTAAATATACGGTGTGTTTTATAACTTCATAATGAACAAAAAATGATGTAATAAATACTATAATTTGTATAATCAGACAAATATAGGTTTTCCCCTTAAAATATTGTTATTTTAAGTTTATTTTATTTATTTTATAATTCCTTTTTGAATCCTCCAAAATATATAATAAATATTTTCATTATAAATTCATTTATTTACAAGAGTGACTCACCTCAACATAAGCAAGGGAAATATTTTAGTATGTTCGTACATTTTCTTAAAAAAATAATTAAAACCTCCCCACTTTTGAAAAAACCATGGGAATAACCATGGTATGGTTTTTGGTTTGAAATATTTTATTTTGTAGAGTCCAAAACCTAAATATTAAAGAAATCCCTCTAATTTATTATATAAATCCACCTAAACACCCACTTATCATCACTAAAAATCATTGGAGAACGTCCATAATCTTCCCTATCCTCTATATAATCCTACCAAGTATCCCCAAGCTCCCAAGAATCCCCTTTCAATCTTTTGATGTCATAATCTTAAGGTTAGGGATCCTCTCTTTCTCACATTTATTCAAGAATATCCTCAATGTTATGCCCATTTATTTTTTATTCCTAATTATGGGGTATGTTTTTTATCTCTCCCATACTTACCTTATTATTAATAAATGATGGAATACCCATTTATCCCTCATTAATCCCTCCTAATAACACTCATTTGCATGCCAAAATTTCGTAAGGGTTCTTTCCTTTCTCATATTTATCAATGTTTCTTTATCTTGTTATGCCATTTTATTTTCATTTAATAATAATGGGGTGTGATTTTTCACTTCACCCATACTTCCCTTATTATTAATAAATGATGACATACCCCTTTCTCTCTCATTAATCCCTCTCATGTACACCTGTTACCATAAAAAAAATTTCATAAGCATCCTTTCCCTTTTCTTTTATTTCAAGATTATTTCTTATCATATGTCTTATTTTTATAATTCTATATGTGTGTACATGTCCTACCATGTACCTAATACCTTCCACTTCATGTAAAAATTATGAGAGACCCATTTCTCTCTCATCAACCAATTTTATGAAGTTTTAAGTGATGTCGTTATGATGTCGAATTTTCACCGTGATTTTCCATGACAAACAAATTCTATAGTGAATACCATACCCATTTCCTGTCAAGTGTGTTAAATTTTATACACATATACCTTTTTATTGGGGACTTTCCTGTATTTATTCCACACTCCATGATCGTGGAATAAATTATGATGATAAATTAATCCATGTTTTATAATCTATGTGGGACACTTAAGCATGAGAATGAAATGAAAGTGATGGGTATGCATGGAATTATATAGTGCTCCAATGAATTGGGTAATGTTTTGTGTCATGATATGTAATTTTGGGATAGGGGTGTACCTAATTCCATTATGGTAATTTTTATACTATGAAGTCTCCATGATGCAATGTTTTAATTTGTTTCCACATTTCCGATGTTATGATTATCATGTTGTACCATGCCATATTATTCATGTTCCTTTATGTCTCATTGATATTACTTGTCTAACATGTATTATTATTTTCAGGTTATTCCATATTTATTCCCTTACTGGGATTTATGTCTCACCCCTTTCTTATGTATTTCCCCATGTTATCCAATGTAGTTTTCATCTCAAGCATGTTAAAGAATTTTTCAATAGAGATGTTGTAATTCATGTTTAAAGTTGTAATGAAATGTAACTAATTCCAAAATATACTAGACTTATTGATTGTTTAGGTTGTATTAAGTATAATTTTATGTAATTAAATCATGTATTAATGTGTAATAAATATAATGGTTTTTATAACATCGATCATGTAATTGTTTTTGCTTCTAAGTAGAAGGAGTAAAGCAATAAAAGACATTTTGGTAGCGATCACATTTTCTTCTAACAACCCATGAGGCTAATAGTTTGAGTTCAAGTCCTTAAAACCATACTCTATAAAAAACACGGTTATGGGTTTTGATGAAGTTTGGATTTTAGATTCAGACTTGGGTTTTGGTAATGACCCCAAAGGATATAACACTTCTAAGAAATTTCAGTACATGAAAGGAAGAACACTGATAAAATGGTTGTCTATGTATGTAACCTTTATAGACACTATGAGTCAAGGATGAACTATGGTGGGAGTTTTTGAAAAAACCATACAATATTTTAGTAGTGATTCCATCATGGTTGGATAATGATGATACATCAGTAACTACAGTTGATATATTTTAAAATAAGTTGACCATTAGTAGTTCAAAAATTATTTTTTTGGATTTGATTTTTTAGAAACCATGATAATCACTTCATCTTGGATATGATTGGAGTTTCATGGGTCATATAGAACATTATTGATAACCTCTTGGTGTACCCTTGGTTGAAATATAATCATTTCACTTATATTGACATTGTCTTAGGTAAACTAAGAGAGCTTCGATTATATGTTGAGCTAAAAAAATAAATAAGTTAAATGCCTTGATTTCTCGATAAATAGACTCCTTACAAACTTGTGCTCGGGTATCTTGAATAATTTTAGAGGTATGTTTTTTCCTATGAGATATTTAGATTCTCATATAGGAAGGCCTTGGATGGATTAATTCACACTATCAAAATCTTTGACTCAACCCTCAAGCAAGATGTCACTATTGGGATCAGTCGGTGTTCTTGATAGGTGGATGCTTCAGCTATGTACCAATGTCTCAATTAGAAATAAAAAATTATATACTAACTTGGGTGATCTCAATGGACTCTAGTGTATTATTCTGAGGTTACCCAAGACTTATAGTCAGGCTCAACTATTTTAATTAAAGGGTAATGACCCTTGGGTCCTGGATTCGGTATACACCTTTGTTCGTGTGGTGGAATGAAGACTAAAATGAAAGTATTTTCTAGAGATTTAATTAGAATTTGGTTAGGTTCTTCCATGATTGTACTCAAAATGAAATTGGCATATCATGGAGTAGACTCATTGTCAATATGTTTTGTATTAATCAGTTTCTAAGGGAAATCATTTTCAGGATAGTCATCCTGTAGTGGAACAACTTTCTTTCCTCTTTTCTAGTTGCATTTAGTGAGTGGGGAACTACATCAAGCGCGTAATTGGGAGGAGGTGAGTGTTGTGAAAAGTTAAATTAGGAATTTTATTGGTAAAATATATGTTAATGGGATAAATTTAGTTGATTGTAAATTGACAGTTCGAACAGTCGAAATTCATGTTAGGAGCATCATTAAAATGCAAAGGGCGTGAATACATAGAAAATTATAATGGTGGAATTATCGTGCCTCAGAATTGTCCATTAAAATTAGAAACTATGGTGGGGAGTTACAAAGGTTAGTTAATGAATGAGAAAAAATGTTATCATGTCTCAGGTTATATTGGATCGGGTAAGTATCTTCTTAATGATTCAGTTATGTAAATGAGTGTTGGCTCAGGTTTTGGCGGTTTAAGTGTCACATGCTTAAAGTGGTACATATAGATGTGATGGAAATTTGAAAATGCAATGTGACCATTTGAGTTAGGTTTCAAAACTCAAGTAGGTTAGATGTTGTTTTCATTGTCCCTCAAGGCTTCTCAAGGACAATAAGTTATAATATATAGAGACTGTAAGATCATGTGTTTTTGACACGTTAGAAATTTCTTAAGGAATTTGAACTTTTCATTTGGTTGAAAATTCAAACTCTAAACTTGTATTAGGAGTGTAAATAAATATTTGAAACACTTAAAAGTTTTTTTTGGATTATTTTTAAGTATTCATAGGTTTCTCAGGTGTTTGAATGAGTTTCAAAAGTATCAAGCCCTAAAAACTCAATCTTGGGAGAAGCAGACAATGGTGTACGGTTAGCGCATAGTTAGGGAAAATCATGTGGCACAACTGTGCAGCCAATTTTATTTAGGAACATGGTTTGTTGGAACCATGTGTACTATATTATAAACCATGAAGGCTCATTTATGAGGGATGATGTTGTCTCGTGGTTTGGTATAACCATGAAAGAGGAGGCACACGGCTATGCAGAGTTGTCTAAAGAAAATTGCAGAGGGGATTGCATGGGCTATGCACGGTTTGACAAACTGTGATCTTAGACCACACCCTTAGTTCCACATAGGTGGTGGGGCCACATGATTGTCATAAGGTTATCAAAACCATGT
This sequence comes from Viscum album, assembly GCA_963277665.1. Taxonomy (NCBI): domain Eukaryota; kingdom Viridiplantae; phylum Streptophyta; class Magnoliopsida; order Santalales; family Viscaceae; genus Viscum; species Viscum album. The sequence goes on along the minus strand of OY728131.1, from coordinate 1,526,746,468 downwards.
GGCCAAACCATACAGATCATTAATGGGCTAGAAATTATGGTATTTACCATCTAGCATATTTTTTCTTTATCCTATTTTTCTCCTCACAATTTCATGTAGCATCCCTATGCTCAAGCTCCTCCTCAGTATCCTCCTAGGAATAGGGAGATATTTTTCACCTATTGCCTGAATAGATTTTCATCAGCTATATTGTAAGTATATCAGTAAGCTCTAAATTACTCTTTATTCTTACTTCAATTTACCTCACTACATTGAATGTTGAATCTGTGATAGATAATTCACCCTATTTTTAAGGAGTTTTTCTATTTCTTTGATTCCTCTTGAAATTGTATTGAATAAAATCTCAGTATTGGATGAGTGAATCACACTTGGTATAAGGTAAGTGGTATCATTATTTTACCTTAAGGTTTCATTGATTTATAAAATGTTTCATTATGTTGTGTGCCATATTTTATATGAATCACCTTTGAAATGTGTAATTATTTATGTAAAACATGACACATTAAGTTAAATATTCATTTCGATTATAATTGAACCATTTGATTTTGTTAACTCCAAATCAAACCACCACCTTTGGGTGTGTTACTTATATGACATATCAATTAGGATTTAGCTTTAGAGTTAAAATCACCCATCAAGAATGTAAGCCTTATTTCCTTCAAGGGAAATGGTTAAATGGAATTAAGTAAACTATGTTCAATGAAAATGAAATTCCAAGATTACAGTCATTAATTATAACATTCTAGATACATTCTAAAAAAATAAATGGTTAATTAGAATAGAGTGGGGTGCTTAAGGCAAGGAATTTCCCTTATCCTTAGATGAACTATTAATTGTAATTCTTGACTCCTTTATTCTTAAGTGAAGTAATAAATGGAATTAAATGAATCATTTTGGGTTGGGTTAAATGATATGTATCATGATGGAATAGATTTTTTCATTATCCCTGAGGATATTCATAAATTATAAATGGTCTAATTGCATAATGGAATGATAAATGGCATGGGTCTTACCATATCCTTCTTTAATGATTACAAATGAAATAAAATTGATAATGTAAATTAATTATACCACTTCATATTTAATAGACATGGCCTTTGTCTCATTATTAAATGTGTGTGTCTATTTTATATAATTAATTTTTATACTCATGCATTGATTCCTCTAACTAATTGAGATACTCGAGCATGGAATACCCTAATAAAATGTGATACTTAGACATGGAATCCCTTCATTAAATGTGATACTTAGGTATGGAATATCCTAATTAATTATGATACTTAGGAATGGAATCCCCTAATAATGTATGGAAATGGGGTCCCTAATTATTCATGGACATGGTGTCTCTATTTATTAATGGTCATGGCATCCCTTTATAAATTATGATATTCGATCATGGTGTCCCCTCTTAACTTATGATGCCCGGGAAGGGAGTCCCTCATGACTCATGATACATGGGAATGATGTACCCTATTGATTGTGATTTTCATACATGGAATCCCTTGATGGTATATAAGACTCGTACTACTATCCATGGATTCCTGAGTTATGCCTCAGGTCTTTTGAATTAGTAGTATCTATATATATAGCTATAAACTTAACCACATATATAGGCCATATATATATACATCGATATACTTGATGTCACTTACTCATAGGTATTATAGATTAGGATGAATTAGGTATTGTCAGTTAAGTTTCCATTGAGAACCCAAGACCATCTTGTTTACATTTATTTATTTAATTATTTAGTATTATATTTGTGCACTATTGTATTTTATACTCATGGACTGGATAGAATTATACACCATTTTTGGTGGCCTAATAAGTATATATCACACCCTGTTCAGGCCTCCATTGCACTGGGGTACCCAAAAAGACCTCATGGTTGTAGGTTCAGGTTCATGGGTCATTTTTATGCTACTATACTTATACATGGTATCTTAAGAGCATGGGACTAATCTGGTGATTAGGATTCTCATAGAGATAACCTTTGAGGATTCTGTTCATTTTTATTATTCTTTGTATGCCTACAACCATGTATTTCAATTTCCCTTTTAGTATTTTCATGACATCATTCAATCCAAGGTATTTTTTATGGATTTTTCCATTTATTATTATTATCTTCCACAACTCAGTTATTCATCTTCTTCAATTATTGTTTTATTTTACTTATCATTGTGCTAGTTAGATAATAAGGGTCCAGTCTCCCCACCGTACCATCATTAGACCCTTGATTCTAGTCAATGGACTCTGGAATAAATGGAATCACGCTTGAGGCCATGTGACCAGCAGACATGTGGTACTATTTCAGTGTCTCCCAAGTTGGGATGTGACACCACTATTGAAACATATTTTTCACCTGGTTTTCCAATAGTCTCTTCATATATTTTTTCAAATTATTTTTTTAGACTCTTTTAATTCAACCGAAAATAATCTTCTATTGATTAATCAACTTCAATGGAATGAGCACCAACTTCTGGTGGAATAACTTTATCAAAAGAAATAGTAGGAATTTTATCAATTACTCTAGTAGATTATTCATTTTCTCTACTTTTTAATTTATTCAATGGAGGTTATTTTAAAAGGATATAAATTATGATAATTTTTATTTTTCATGATTATTTTTAATATATTTATGAATATTTTATGAAGTGGCATCTGAGTATTTTTCTACAAATCGGATCTCTTTAAGACTATACGTTAATATCATCCCAAATATTGTGTTGGTGTTAATAATATTTTAGTTTACTCATTCAGCATGGGACACTTTCCCAACACCTTTAATTTATAATATATTCATGAGAGATCATTTTATTATCTGGTTGTATAATAGAATTTTTAGGTTTACAATTCCAATGTGTATATCCTAGATGTAATTCCAGTTAGACTTAACAAGGTTAAACTCTTGTTAATTCATATGAAAATACAATAGATAAACATCATGGGATTTAATTATATATTTATCTAATTTTCTTGTTAAAAATTATTTTACCAATGGAAAAATGATTCTGGATTTTGGTGTCAGATGATTAATTTCCTAAAATTTTTACTTTACTATGAACAAACTTTCCTCATCATAATACTTTGAAAAGAAACCATAAACTTCTGAAAGATTTTAGGACAATAAATTTAATTATCCCTCAAATGTAATTCTAACAAATTTAGAAAATATTATAAGAGATCAAATAAACATATTATTTAAAAAAAATTACCTTCTCCTCACCACCTGATTCTGAAAACTCAATAGGACTATAAAACTCATGGAATAAAAAATAATTAAAAACACATGGTATTCTATTAGAAGAGATAGAAACTCCCATACTTGAAATTTAATAACAAATTTAAATATAAAATTATACTTTGAAAATAGATATAGTTTTATCAACCTTTCTCAAAAACTATCCCTCATAGAAAATTCTATAAATGATTTTATTGCACAAATAGTATATGAATATAAATTCAAAAAATTTATGGGATCTCTATTAGTAATTCAATAATTAATAAATTATAATGACTTTGGATCTACTTCTTTTATAAAAGAAATTTAATTAGTGAATAGAAATTATGTATAAATTATAATAGGATGGTCCAAACATTTTTCTTCTAAAGAACATGATGTAAAAACTAATGAGAAATATTATTTTAAAATTTTATTTAATATTATATTTTATACTTCCTTTAAAATAATAATTGAAATTCCATTAAAATTAAAACTATAGTTCTTAAAAAATATATTTTGGTAAAAGTTCATGATATTTTTCTTTTGAAGATGGTTAAAAATATATTTATCTAAATTTTTAATTATCTGTAAATTAACATATCATTATTCAAAAAAGTTTTCTAAAAATAAAACCTCTAACTCCCCCTCAATCAGTGGAATTAAATAAATATATTTAGAAAAAAAGATTCAAAAATTAAAAAAAATAAATTATAAAAAATGTAAGTTCTCTTAATATTAAAAAAATGTTATTGGGTACTTGTTATAACTATTCTGCTACCAGTATGTAGTGAATTCATTTATTCAAAAATTAGTTCTTTGAAAGATATACCTCATTAGGCCAAAAGGTATTTGAAAAAAAATTGGAACCTATATTTATTTAGGTATTTCATCCTCATAAGTAGTTAGATTTCTAGAGATAAAAACTCACATTCTTAAAAAAACATTTCATTAGATTCAAGGAATATTTTATCCTCCAATGACCTCCTCTCTAAAACATTATGAAAAAATGTTGTTGACTAGGCATGAAGTAATTTTATTAATAAGTCAAAATTCTATGGGATTTAATTATAAGTATAGATGTATTTATTTTAGATGGTTTCATCTGACCATACATTTTATAAAAATATTTTATTGAAATAGTAAATTTGGATAGTGATTTATATAAATTTTCAATCTCAGGTTTTATCTTAGTAAATTTTTTATCATCTTGTGAAAATGTGACATTATTTCATTTCCTACTCTTGTATAAAACATTATCTTTTTTATTTTTTGTATCTTTCGGTGAACTATTAATTCCTTTTTCTTTATTTTAAAAAAATATCTACTTTACATGAATCCACAAATTATCCAATTTTGACACTGGTTTAGTATTATTCTTTATTATTTCATTAAATTTACTATTTGACTTAGTAAATTTTTCCTTACTTTTAGAAAATTCATCATTATGAATTGATTATTTTTTTATATAGTTTATTATATATATATTTAAACTCAAGTACATATATTTTCATCTCATCATATATCTAATTTTCTCTCTCTTCATCATCGGAATAAGATAAAGTCTCAATGTCACTATGCACAACTGATAAATCAACCATGCTCTTATTCAAATAACATTATGGTATATTTTCTTCACTATTGATTTTTCTTATAAAATACTTCACATTATAAGGAATTTAGATATTTTCATAGAAAATAGTGATCTTTCAGCTATCATTGCTTTCATTTGTTGAACCATTGGAAGTTGTATCTCCTCCACTAACACTCCATGTTTCCATTGATTTCAAGCACTCCTCATCCTTCCTCTTAGAGGATTTCATATAATAATATCTATTTATTTTATTCAACTCAATATAGTCAATTAAAATGTTACTAGGATTTCTACACTCATAAAAAATAGGTTCTAATGAATCTGTCTTTTCCTTCTTATATTTTTTATCTCTTCTAAAATCTCTTAAAAAATTATGATTTTTGAATAGTCTCTATTCCATATTAGAAATTTCTCCATCTATAGGTTCCAAGCCTGTATCACCGAAAATTCTTCTTTAACACATGTTATATGAGATCAACTTAGATTTATAGGGAATGGAATTTAAACCTCTGGAAGTTGATGTAATAAAAACATTATTATTATTCTTTTAATTCTTGATATATCTATTCAAGTGACTTTTATATTGCATAATTTTTCCAATCCAATAATCAATAATCAACTTAGTAATATTTTTCAAAACATCTACAGAAATACATTTATATTCTCACTCCTTCAACAGTATATTAATAAATGTTTCTACCAACTAATCATTCGATAACTCTTTTTCACCTAGTGATTGTAAACTGTTAATTATATTCGTCAAAATTTTATGAAATTGAGAAACTCTATCAAAATCTATAGAATAATATTCTTGGTAATCATCCCTCAACATAGATCTCTTATTCTCAAGAAATTTTGAAGTTATAAAGTTTTTGAACTCTAGTTTCTTCCAAAATATGATAGTTATAAGACAATATGAAACTTTACTATATATATATATATCATAACAAAATATTTATCGCTCAAAAATTCAAATGAAATTCAGATTTCTCACCCTGATAAAAATTAGAAACTTATTTTCAAAAATATTATAACTACCAACAAACATGAGAAAATTATGAACTCTAATATTAATGATAACATTATCCAAATGATCTCTCTGGTATTCATAATCATTCTCATCAAAAATCAAAGGATGGTTAGGATTGAAATTTTCAATACTTCCAACATGAATTATTTACATCATAAAAATAGACAATATCATTTATTTACAACACATTAGTATAAGGAAACAAAGAACCAAAATCTAATAAACAAATATAAGAACAAATAATAATATCAATATCAGACTCAACTATAAAGATAGGGTTTGATACCAAATATTTTCCTTGATTACCAAGGAAAATAAGCTACAAGTGGAGGGTTGAATTATTGTTGAAAACATATCATAAATTGTTTTCCTCCTAAACTATTAAAACTATAGGAAATAAGAAGTTCTAATAAACCGAAAAATTACAAACCCACAATCAACTAGAGTAAAACAAGCAAGAGTCATGAAAATTTATTTTATCAAAATTTAGTTTACTTTAAATAAAATTAAAGTGCATAGAGGAAATAAAAAAAACAACACAAAGTAGTAAGCACTATGAAAATTAACAAAACATAGAGTATTAATTCAAAAATATTGTAGCACATAAAGTATATTATAAACTATAATTGTATCTAAAGTACAATGAGAATTTGAAAACATGATTCAAGGTATCCTAAAATTTAACCTATAAAAAATTATTTCTTCTAATACCCTAGAATCCCTCAAATTATCCCATTTGGAGGTATTAGTCTGTTTCAATAAACTAAAAGCTTAGCTCTATCTTCCTATCAAAATCCCTTAATCAAACTAGTTAGTAGTAGCTCTACTTCATCAACCCAAAATCTCATGATATCTTAGGATAAGATCAAAAATATCATCCTCCTTGGGAAACCTTGATCTAAAAAGATTAGATACAACTTTTTCTTCCTCCTTGTATGTCCTTAATCTTGAAGGATTAGAAAATAAATTATTATAAAATAAATTTTACAAGTTTTAGATGGAAATGCCTTGATTGAAATCTTATTGAAACACTCGAAATGAAAATACAATTAAAAGTACTCTCATGACAAAACGTTTTTGTTAAATTAAACTGATTACAAGCTCAAAAGTTTGTCTCCCATATTTTTTGGTCCATGAAGTTGTGGTCCTCAATATAGTAAATCCTCTATTGCTTGGTGTAACATCCTGTGCTTTGGACTGAGTTGAGAATTATAATAAAAAATTATATTTCGGTTTGGTTGATGGGGTAAATATTAAACTGAGATATGGAATTTAAATATAAGTATTAAAGAACATAAAATTTTTGTTTTTGGATGAGTTTTTAGGATAGATAAGTGTCCTTGGGGTTCTGCTAAGTTTCAGGGGCATCAGGTTTTGAAAGAATAGTTTTTTAAAAGGGAACAGGAGGTGTTTGGTTGGAATACGGTTAGTGATAACTATTCACCTAAAGTATGTAGAACTTAAATAGAGTATCATGGTTTGATAAACCATGAAAGGTGGGTAACACATCCATTTTATAGGTCTGTAATAAAGTTTTGAGGTGGATGCATGGGTTGTGCACATATTTTCAAACCATGTGCCTAGTTGTGTAAGGGGGATGTCCCTTTAGACAGTAGCCCTACATGGTTGGTGTACAATTAGCTAAACCATGTGACCAGACTATTCATATCCTTAAATTTCTAAAAATTTATAATTTTGACCTCTAACCCTTAAAGGATGTTCACCCCATTTACACCCTCATTTGGCTAGGAGGGTCCCTCGTATGCACCCTCTTCTACCTATCCTTCTCTATGGTGTTTCTCCCTTTTTCATGGTATGATTTCATTTTTTTAGGTGTGTTGGAAGTGTAATATTTATCAATGACTCATCTTTCGTCTATTATTAGTTTATCTTCTCACTTTTGATGTAATCATTATGTGAGCTCATATACCCTATTTTCAAATAGTTTTATTAGTTATTTTATTTATATCATTTTAGATCAAGTAAAAGACTGATATTGTATCATTAAATATTCCTTGGTATAAGTAAAGTTGTCTATGTCTTATCCATTAAATTCACATTATTTTATAAAATGATGTCATGCGCATTGGATTCTCTGAGCGTTTCTCCTAAATATTGTAACTCTTAAATTAAATTTCCTAGAATGATATATAGATCCCTTATGAGGCCCATGGACATTGTTATAGGTTTATACATAAATTATAACCACATCATGGGTGTGTCACATGTATTAATTTTGAATTAAGATGGGTTTGAGAAAGATATATGACTCGCCTATTTAAGTTCCCATTGTGGCCATGTTGTCTATATAACCAAATACCTCTATATGGTATGTTGGATTATTTATTTATAAATAATAACTATATGAACATGATAAATGTAAAGTGTTATGTAAATTTAAAATTAGACCCTTATTAATTAATATTAAAGTGGTAATGTGAGGAAATCAAATGCGTTAAAAGGAACTGTTAAATGGCATGATACTAACATGGCCTGTATTACTTCCTGAAGTGAATTTTTTAATTAAATTAATTATAATTAATGATTATATGAAATTTATACATTAATGACCCCTCTTGATCACGTGGAAGTGATTTGATTAAATTATTGGTTACTGATGAATTGTGATTTGGCATGGACATTCCCATGGACTATGTTTAATTATTTAATGTGGTGAGCTAGTTTATTTATCTTACACCTTGAGATATACTTTGGTTCCTTATATGGATTTCCATGGATGGTCTCATATGTTAAATGAAATTATATTAATACTTGGTAAATACTTGGATTCCTGGTATGTAATTCCTGGGATTAGATCATAGGTTGAATGATAATAAATACACCTTGAGTGATACCTAGATTCTTTATATGGAATGCCTTGGATGGGATCATAGGATAATTTAGATTATATATACACCATGAGTGATACATGTATTCTAGATATGAAATACCTTGGATGGGATTAGTGGATAAATGAATTATGATGCACCTTAAGTGATATTGGGTTCCTAATACAGAATTCCCTATGACAGACTCATTCATTGCATGGTGTGAAATACTCCTTGAGAGATACTTGGACTTCTAAAACAGAATTCCATTAATGGAATCATGGGTTAAATGATATTATATTATTCCTTGGGTGAAACTTGGATTCCTATGAATAATTCCTTGGATGGGCTCATAGGATATATGATATTATATTATGCTTGAGTGCTAAATTTTTTTATCCATGACTACTAAAACATTAATGTTATGAAACATGTGGATACTTTTATGATCCCTATTATATAAGATTGCCTTGGGTTCTCCTTAGGTCTTTTATGACTATTATTGTACATGTACGCCTGGGTTTATTTACCATAGGTCCTATTTTTCTACTTTACTATTCACATGTACATAAATATCCAGTGTAGGCCAAAGTTGGTATAGTCGATTGGCCATCCATGTGGGACCTGATCCTAACATGGTTTACATTTATTTATTATAGTAAAAAACTTTATTATTATACATGAAAACTGATTATTTTATATTCACAAAATAGATATGAATTATATACCATTGGTGGTGGCCTACTCAGTTTTACTGACACCTTATTAGAGTTATTGATTGGTACTCTAATAGATCTCTTGGTTGAAAATTAGGTCATGAATCATGATATGTGTTGTTACTCATGTAAATGGGATCTTAGGATGGTAGGATTGATTAAGTTCTTAGGGTTCTCATGGATATTACCCTTAGGGGTTTTTTCATTTCGTTTTAAATATTTATGTGTTACCTACTATACCTCTATTGTTGTACATTACAAAATGTTCATACATGATTATTTCTTCATTTTTTATTAATTTTTAGTTGTTAGTATATTCCAATACCTTTATTTATTATTTATTCAACTATATTTATAGTTATCCCATAGGGTATAGTGTCTCCGTGGTACCACTTGTAGGCCATCACTGCAAGTCAGAAGCCTCTACCATATGGGGAGGCGCACTTGAGGCCATGTAGGAAAATGGATCGGGGCACCATTTTAGCGGCTCCTAGGTCAGGATTTTAATATTGGTATTAGATATTTTTTATCTTATGTTACTATTTTGGGATGGTAGATAGGAGACTAGGAATGTTCCATCGCTTGGTAAATATCTTTTCTATAGGTCTAGATAACCCATTCATGGGGTAATGATTAAGTTTCTAGAGATGGGACCCCTGTGTATACTGATTTTTATTACAGTTGATTGATATTTCACCTTGATTAATTAGTGTATTTATGATTCTTACTGATTTATGGATTTTTACCCTTATCCTAGTATGTAAAGGAAGTGTTTCAACATGCATCATTTTAGGCACATAGAGATTCATATACCATGAATATTCCATGCCATGTGGACTGTATTGCTTGACTGGTTGATATTTTATGGATTTTTCTTATGTGATTATTCATCATTCTTATCATTACATCATTCTTGTGTGATTATCTATAGTTTTTATATATATACCATTATTGGGTGATTTCCTACTTTTTACGACGGTATCTTCTTTTTATATAGCAGTTTTCCATGATTATTTACATGTTTACTGGTATTATTTCTATGTTATAGAATTATTTGTTATTATTATGATATATAATTTTTTATTATAGTGTTTACATAAACCTACATGATTTTACCCATATATATTGATGGTGGAACCTTAATTAACCAATTACGACATGTTTGAGCTATAGACCATTGGTTTCATGGGATGAAACATTTATGGTTTTGATTAAATGAGTTTCAATAACAATTTATAGTGTATTGGAATTTATAAATTTGTAAGGGTAACCCATATAATTGAACCATTATATATGAACTTGTTATATTCTGAGACTGAAGGTAAAAACCTAGTTACAGTTACATGAATGTCAATTTTAACTTATAAAGGAAAGTAACTTTATAACTTGGGAATAAAAATTCATCTAACTGAACCATCATTCATATATATATATATGTTTAATTTTAACTCAAATGGAAAAATGGTTTCTATAAAATAATGTTTTATTTTTTATTATAAAGGGTTGTACCTCTATAATTTTTTCACGATGACCCATATGACTAAATTCTTAAATGAACAATTGCACACAAGTAAGACATCTGGGGCAGGTTTCTTATGATATAAACCCATTAATGGTGATTGAAATCTTGAAAATGTATCTATTATGGGTTGCACTTAAATGGAACCAAGTTGGGATGACATGACCCTAGTTGGTTTCCTTTATATTTTATGATTTAGTTATTTACCCCATGGGGTATATTCATTCTATGTAGGATAGTTATTTAAAGTGTCAATAGCCACTTATATGGTTTATGTATAAATTTATTGTGGGATATTACTTAGTCGATTCCATTTAATTAATAAAGACATGTTATATCTTTTTATTTGTACTTAAATGAGAATTTAGTAAATTAAAATTTCAATTACAACCTAATGGGTGTTTCCCACTATAGCTTGGAATTGAAATTTTCTTTAACCAGGCCCAGTTGTAAAAAAATATGGATAAATTAAGTTGTTTAAAAGTAAACTACGATATGTTTTGAATAATATAACCTGGAATTAGATAAATAAACATCTTAGAATATTTTTCCATTGAAACTTGTACCTGATGTCCCTTACTTATGATATTTCTTAAATGTTTTGATAAATGAGAATCGATTAAAATTCCTTAGACCTGAAATCATAATGTGATGTTCTTAGTTTTAACCATTATGTAAGACTAGTTTAAAAATCATTACCTTGTATTGGAATAAGGATGTTTTTCATAGGTCTTAGTTGTACATTTCCTTTTACAATAAGCTTATAGGTTAGGTTGGTGAGCCTAGTGACCTTAGAGGTGTGACCTAATTATAGGGTCAACACTTTATGTTTTTTTAAGTGGATATTCTAGTTGAGGTATCTCCCTCTGAGGTAAATTAGTATCGGTAAATTATTACTTTATGTCTTTATATTAGAGGAGTATTTCAGGTTTCGGTTGTCTAAATTAATAATCTTAATGATGAAACAACACCCTTAGGTATATGGGTGGTCATTCAGTATTTTGAGAAATGTTAAGTATGTGAACATCATATAATAAACTAATTCAATGGGTTAGACATACCTATGGCATGGTCAGTCATTTTATTGGTCATGTGACCTTCTTTTTATTTTCTATTGGAGTACGACTCAAGACTCTTTATCCTATTAATAGCCATGTGGATGACATGACTCTAAGTTGATCCATGTGTATTTTATCACATGATGGGAATTTCTAGAAATTGTTACGATATTTTGATATCATTTTAGCATGCATTGTTACATGTGGTTTCCATTGAGTTATGAATTGATGTGTAAAATCACATAATGTTTGATTTATAAGGTTGTGTGATTCTTTAAACTAATTAGTTTCATTATTTCTTGGAAAATCATGAGTACGTAAAAGCTACATTCATGGGTTGTCTCCAAAGTAGAGTGTCCTGAGCATTAGATAAATTGATTTATCCCCCATGGGGGAATGATGTTGGATAAAAGAGTGTGTTCTCTAACACCACTTATTGGATTTGGTTTTAAATTTTAATTCTGATCTAGAATTCATTTAATTGGATGGTTTTTCTTTTCTCTTTGTTATCACTTTGTATAATCATGTTGGCCACATTTTTAAACTATATTCGGTGGTGTATAGAGTGTGTTCCGTAGAATAATTTACTATTTTTAGTAAAATTACACCTAGTACACTTCTAAGGTGGATAGAATCAAGTCAGTCATGATTGGTGTGTCTTTCATAATAGAGAAATAATGACCATAAATAACTAATTTGACATGTTCAGAAAAAAAATCTGGAAGCTAGTGAAATTTTAAATCAGTTCTTTCAAGACTCAGTCATGATGGTAAGTTTTAAAATGTAGTGTGACTTTAAACCAAGTTTAGATTATAGATTTAATCTCATAAGGAATAATCAATCTGGGAGTTTGATTGGTTGGTAGTGTATTTTTTCTTACAAGGTATCATGATGGAAGGTTCATTAGATGAATACCCAACCATTGATGGATGTAGAGAGTTAGGTTTGGACTTAGGTTGTTGTTATTAAATGATCATGGGTAATTTTGGATTTTAGTTGAAGTAATCAAGACTCCAGATACTATTTCAACTGTAAAGATAGATGTTATTAAATAGTTTATCCTAGGGTGGATCAACTAACACCTTGAAAATTAACTCTCAATAGAGGGTTGAAACCATAAAATCTGAGTACAATTTTTATGACATGCATGTTATGGTCCTTACCCTTACAACTTTATTAACAAAGGTACAATCATGTTTTTATAGTTCCATGATGTGGTTAACTCATAGTAGGACTTGTTCAAACATTATTGGGAGTTGTTCTTTCAAGTTTTCTTTCACAAAAATTATATCTTTTTTTGATAGAGCGTATCTCAGGAGATCTATAAACATTTATCAATGAAAATAATCAATAATATATTACTGCACTCCTAGTTTAATGATAAGAATGTTCCCTATCTCGACATCGTCTTGAGTATAATGGGATAGAGTTAACCTCATAACAATCTAATCAAGTGAGTTTTTTGGTTTATTGGGAAGAAATCCTTGTAATTTGTTCTCGAGAATCTTTGTGAGAAAAGTTTTATGGTGGAAGAGATAACCATAGACTATGGGAGGACAACCATTGTGTGCGAGGGGTCATAGGATCTTGAGTCCAGTCATTGGATGGTTGTTTTGACACTTTGATGTCATTGGATTATGGAACCAATGATGGTTTTACTAGGATCTGTTACTGAAAGTTCATTATAGACTTTGGTGAGCATGCTCAAAATGACCATGGTGTCCCCTATTTAAAGAAATTAGAATCTATTTTTTATAATGAGTCAACTACAAAAGATTATTTTTTCAAGTATATTCAGACAAGAGTGGCTCAAAATGCCTTTTCCTGGTTAGCTAGATGTATTCGGTGAGAAACCACATTGGATACATCGTTAGAGGAGATAAATTTAGTGTAACAGTTGTCTAAAACTGTTGGAAAGATGGTCCATACCAAAGGTTCCAAACCATTGGTATGGGTTGAAGAACCATTGGTATAGATTATACCAATGGTTCTCCAAACCATTGGGTAAGTTTTTGTAGGTATAATCCCATACCAATGGTTTTCAGTAAATTATTGGTATAGAAATTATGGAATTTTATGTTATCAGTGGCTCAAATAGAACCATTGATATAATTATTTACCAATGATTTAAAGAACCATTGATATAGAGATATTACAATAGTTTATAAACCCTTTTAATAGACTTACATGGATGAATTATATACCAATGGTTTCATGAAACCATTAGTATAGACCTCCCATAAATTCCAAGATAGCAGCACCCCCACCCTACCCATACATCCCTCAAAAATCACATTAGCACCCCCACCTTGGTCAATTACCTACAAATAGTTTCACCAAACATCACCAACCAATATACAAACAATGATAACACAAGAAACTAATGAATTAATTCAACCAGTGGAAACACACATTCAAAACTTCACATATATTCATTAACAACTAATCATCAAACATCAAATGTCATAAATATCAGTCAAAATCTAAAGGATCAATCTCTCCCTCATCACCGTCACCATCACTATAGTCACCGTTATCCTCACTTTCATCCTCACCATCATCCTTGTCTTCACCCTCACTGTCATTCTCACCATCATCCTCAAAATCATCATCACCATCATCCTCACCATTATCATTACCATCATCCTCACCATCACCATATCTATCATCATTTTCATCACTATCACCATCACCATCTCCATCTCCATGGACATCTCTAATAACTCATCATCACAACCACCACTAGGACAATTGCTTATTCACTATATAACGCACGTATCATCTACATGTATATATCAAAATCTGTGAAGGTATTTGGTGGAAGTTATGAACATAATATTTCTATATATTTCATAAATTCATTATTGTCCCTTTGATTCTATCCACACTCTTATATGACCATTTTTTATTCTATTTTGCCTCAGCATGAGCCTATTATTCCTATGCATGAGAAATTTCCAAATCGATTCTACCAAAACTAGGACCTAAAGTGGGCCAATATCTATTTGAGATAGTTCTCTTCCCCGTTCGACAGTGTGCTCTACCATGGTTCTCATCTCCCAAACCATGATGTAAATGATCATTTTGACCAACGTTTTCAGATTTCTTCTCATCAAGGGCCTCCAAATCACACTATTGAAAATATAAATAGTCTATTAATATACAAAATAGATTTCAAAATTTGAAATCAATAAAGTAAAACTTAAAATATGTTTTTGTGTCTATTCGTTTATCATGCTTCCATCACTCTTATTTCTTTTCAAATAAAACATTTTTTCTCAAGGAACACGCCCTTCCTCTAATGTACCAAAGGCCTTATATTTTTATTATTATGTAAAACACCATTTTAAGGGCATAAGGAGAACCCAATAGGCTTCATGGACATAAAACATTACATGAAGCAAGGATCAGGAAAATAAAACCTAGACTGACAACTTGGAGATGCCTCTCCCCATCATTTAAAACATGATAAATCACTCCACCTATTAAATAATTATTTTATAAACTAAATTAAATTAGAATTTAATGATTCTTATTTGTATATATTATTTCCATGAATATAAGGAAAATTTAATTATAGAATAACTAAAATGGAATGTCTTTATTGAAATAAAACAAGATTAAAAAAATGTATAATATCATAAAATTGAAAGGTGAAATGTATTCTAGATGTTATTATTTGGTTTTTACTATATTTCTATGATTTAATTTAAAAGTGGTTAAAATAGGGAAAATCAAATTAAATTTTTGATTGATGGATATTTATGCAAGCATATAAACAATATTGGTGTTTGTTTTTATTAAAAAGACACATGAATTAATTGGATTTATAGTTTTCTTGGTTAAAGAATGTTAGTGTTTAGTTAGCATGAGATTATGTAAAATTAAAATTTTATGTTCTAAGAAGATTAAGAATATATTTTTTGTGTTGAAATGGTGCATATATTTTTTTCCTTATGGTTTATGTAAAAGGAAAAAAGGTTTAGTTTTTTTATTTTTTAAACCTAGTTTTTATTTTAGTTCTTAGTATATTAATGATATATGGTAATTAGAGTCGGAATTAGGCTTCTAATTCTTATGAGGAATGGTAACATACCTTGACGTAAGTGGTTATGAACTTCTTTGAGCTTATAATTCACCAATCTAATGTATTATATTTAATATGATAATTTAATTTTCTTGTTTTATGATTTTTTCATATGAAATTCACTAATAATGAAAAGATTAATTTTCTAGAATGATTTTTTATAGATTAATAAGGAGAACACATGTGAAATTTTGTTATTTTTATCTTAAAACATTTTAGATAATTAATTATGCTATGGAATAAAATGAGTTATGTGATTTAATATAGACCTTAAGTGGAATAAAATGGTTTATGATGTTTTATTTTATTGAATTTATGCTATAAAAATTTAATTATTTAGTATTTAATAATCATTTAATGTTATTTAAAGGGATCAATTGATGGAATGGTATTTAAAGGTGAGTAGGTATCAATTGTTGAATTAATAACACTAAATGATATTGATGTGTTGTAATTTTTTATTTTAAAATATTTTTTTGTGTGGAGAGTGATCATTATTTATCTATAATGATTTTTTAAGTCATCATGTGTAATGTTGACATGTAAAAGGAATTTTAAATGATGTGACTTTCTGTCTGGGTTGAATAACTTGTGTGAAATGTTAGACTTTAATTAAAACTTGAGATTAATAGTGGTATAGGTGGCTAAATCATGTGTGAGTTTTAAAGGAGAAAGTGAGATATTAAATCGGATTAATAAGTGGTTTAAATAAGGGTTTAATATGGAGATTTCTTCAATGTTCAATGTTGTAAAGTAAGTAATTTCATCCTATAATCTTCTAAAATTCATTAGGTATACCTTTGAGTTATAAATATATTTTTAATGATTTTGTGAGCTTATATACCTAATTAAAATGGATAGATATGATAACGTTTGATATGATTGTTTTTATAGTAGGCTATTTTTATTATTAAATATACCAATGGATTTAAAAACTATATTCTTTAATTAAATCCTATCCAATGATGATTCTATGATATAACCTAAAGGTTTTCATTATCTAAATAGAAGTCATTTAAGTTGTGACAACTCATTTATGGACAAAATAAATCATCTTAGAGTTGGTATATACAATTTCATGATGCATTAAAATGGATTAGTTTCATAATAAATGAGTTAAATCTTAGATATATATGTGAGTTACATGGAGTAAAATAAAAAATAAATGAATCATTTGGCACACTAATCATAAAAAATAGAACCCCTGATAAGATGTTATAAAGGATTATTTGGGACAATGATTCTTGATTAAATACATGGGTGAAATGTCTTAGATATTGGGTATATGGATTTATAGAGATTGATTTAAGTGGATTCTTAGTCTGAGTTAGAACATATATATTTATATGATTTCAAATAGGTTTACCATATATAACTATAGTAGAGGGTTTTTACTAGTGTTACATGGTGCTTTTTTTCATAAAATAAATTTACATTAATCTTATCATCAATAAAACCTAACCAATAGAGAACCATTTTCTTCCCACCCAAACTCCAAAACCTAACCATACCCTTACTACAATTAAACTTCTAATCAATAACCCAACATTATAGTCCCAACTTAAGAGCCTGGTGAGGAAGGGTAGGACCACATCTACTATAACACCCCAAATACTTGTACTCCTAGAAACCCTTTTCAATGATATATAATGACAGAATATTCTTATTCTGTCTTGTTAAATCCACTATAATAAGATCACCAAGATGTTTCCACCTGGACTGAGCTACCTAGGATTTACCTACACCTATTTATTTAAATTTTTCCTAAGCCTCTCTTGTAAAAAATGACTCCACCCTCCCATTTGGGTATTTAGTTGTATTCCTATTATATGAATAAAGTGTTAAATGATTGTATTTATAGTAGGATATTTTTATTATGAAATATACCAATGGATTTAAAAACTATATTATTTAATGAAATCCTATCCAAGGATAATTTTATGATATAACCTAAAGGTTTTCATTATCAAAATAGAAGGCATTTAAGTTGTGAAAATTCATTTATGGACTAAAGAAATCATCTTAGCATCAGTATATACAATTTCATGATGCATTAAAATGGATTAGTTTCATAATAAATGACTTAAATATTAGATATATATATATATATATATGTGAGTTACAAGGAGTAAAATAAAAAATAAATGAATCATTTGACATACTACTCATAACAACGGAACCCCTAATAAGATTTTTATAAAGGATTATTTAGGACAATGCTTCTCGATTAAATACATGGGTGAAATGTCTTAGATACTCGGTATATGGATTTATAGAGATTGATTTAAGTGGTTTCTTAGTCTGAGTTAGAACATATATATTTATATGATTTCCAATAGTTTTACCATATATAACTATAGTATAGGGTTTTTACTAGTGTTACATGGTGTTTTTTTTCATAAAATAAATTTACATTAATCTTGTTATCAATAACACCTAACCAATAGAGAACCATTTCCTTCCCACCCAAACTCCAACACCTAACTATACCCTTCCTCCAATTAAACATCTCATCAATAACCCAACATTATAGTCCCAACTTAATATCCTGGTGAGGAAGGGTAGGACTACATCTACCTTAACACCCCAAATACTTGGACTCCTAGAAACCATTTTCAAGGATATATAATGATAGGATATTATTTTTATGTATTGTTGAAGCCACTATAAAAAGATCACCAAGATGTTTCCATCTGGACTGAGGTGCCTAGGATTTACCTACTCCTGTGTCTTTAAATTTTTCCTAATCCTCTCTTATAAAAAATGACTCCACCCTCCCATTTGGGGATTTAGTTGTGTTCTTATTATACAAATAAAGTTTTATATGATTGTTTTTATAATAGAATATTTTTATAATGAAATATACCAATGGATTTAAAAACTATATTCTTTAATGAAAGACTATCAAAGGATGATTTTATGATATAACCTAAAGGTTTTTATTGTCTAAATAGAAGGCATTTATGTTGTGACAATTCATTTATGGACTGAAGAAATCATCTTAGAGTTGGTATATACAATTTCTTGATGCATTAAAAGAGATTAGTTTCATAATAAATTATTTAAATATTATATATATATATATATATATATGTGAGTTACAAAGAGTAAAATAAAAATAAATGAATCATTTGACACACTACTCATAAAAATGGCACCCCTGATAAGATGTTTATAAAGGATTATTTGGGAAAATTCTTCTTGATTAAATACATGGGTGAAATGTATTAGATACTGGGTATATGGATTTATAGAGATTGATTTAAGTGGTTTCTTAGTCCGATTTAGAACATATAAATTTATATGATTTCAAATAGGTTTACCATATATAACAATAGTTGAGGGTTTTAATAGTGGTACATGGTGTTTTTTTCATAAAATAAATTTACATTAATCTTCTCTTCAATAACACATAATAAATTGAGAGCCATTTCCTTCCCACCCAAACTCCAACACCTAAACATAAACTTCCTCCAATTAAATGTCTCATCAATAACCCAACATTATAGTCCCAACTTAAAATCCTGATGAGGAAGGGTAGGGCCACATCTACCGTAACACCCCAAATACTTGGACTCCTAGAAACCCTTTTCAAGGATATATAACGACAGAATATTCTTGTTATTTCTTGTTTAATCCACTATAACAATATCACTAAGATGTTTCCACCTAGACTAAGGTACCTTGTATTTACCTACTCCTATGTCTTTAAATTTTTCCTAATCCTCTCTTTCAAAAAATGAATCCACCCTCCCATCTGAGGATTTAGTTGTATTCTTATTATATGAATAAAGTTTTATATAATTTTTTTTATAGTATTCTATTTTTATTATGAAATATACCAATGGATTTAAAAACTATATTATTTAATGAAAGCCTATCCAAGGATGACTTTATGATATAACCTAAATGTTTTCATTATCTAAATAGACAGTATTTAAGTTGTGAAAATTCATTTATGGACTGAAGAAATCATCTTAGAGTTGGTATATACAATTTCATGATGCATTAAAATGGATTAGTTTCCTAATAAAAGAGTTAAATCTTAGATATATATATATGTGAGTTACAAGGAGTAAAATAAAAAATAAATGAATCATTTCACACACTATTCATAAATTGGCACCCCTGATAAGTTGTTTATAAAGGATTATTTGGGAAAATGCTTCTCGATTAAATACATGGGTGAAATGTCTTAGATACTAGGTATATGGATTTATAGATATTTATTTAAGTGGTTTTCTAGTTTGAGTTAGAAAATATATATTTATATGATTTCAAATAGTTTTACTATATATAACTATAGTGGTGGGTTTTTACTAGTGTTACATGGTGTTTTTATTCATAAAATAAATTTACATTAATCTTCTCATCAATAACACCTAACCAATCGAGAACCATTTCCTTCCCATCCAAACTCATACACCTAAACATACCCTTCCTCCAATTAAATTTCTCATCAACAACCCAACATTATAGTCCCAACTTAATAGCCTAGTGAGGAAGGGTAGGACCACACCTACCGTAACACCCCAAATACTTGGACTCCTAGAAACCCTTTTCAAGGATATATAATGATAGAATATTCTTGTTTTGTCTTATTAAATCAACTATAATATGATCACTGAGATGTTTCCACCTGGACTAAGGTACCAATTATTTACCTACATTTATGTATTTAAATTTTTAATAATCTTATCTTGTAAAAAACAACTCCACCCTCTCGTTTGGGTATTTAGTTGTATTTCTATTATATGAATGAAAAACCCCTTATAGAGACTATCTATGGTGGAAGATTTTGTCTCTCTTATTCTTCTTTCATTTTCTATTTTCTTCATCTATATTTATTCTATGTATGGATATATTTTTATTATATTTTGAGTATATTTTTGTTTAATAATATAAGGGTCTAAGTGATTCAAGTGGATATTTAATGGTAATGAATTTTACAAGTTTCTCTTCATTATTTATTTATTTTTGGATAATACATCATTGTCCCTACAACTTTACTTCTCGTCTTTAGAAAAAGATATGACATGGGAACATGTATCCTTTATTTAATCTTGTGTTCAATATCAGTTTTCAAGGTTGAAATTGAAAAATGTGATGTGAGAATCATGAAAAACAGTACTGAACTATCCTTAATTTCTTTTTATTTCTAGATTTTCATCAACCTTTTTCACTCAAATGATCAATTGATTCATCGTACCTCAATAGTGTGGGATGTCACTAATATTCAACATGACAATATAAAGAATGTTTAACCATATGATAATCCTTTTACTTCAATTCTACTCAATGGATTGAATTTAGGGAAATAATAGGAAAAACAAGTTGGATTGACATGATAGAGTCTATTGAATGATGGTTGTTTCAGTTATCCATAAGAGGATGTATTTTTAAGAGATTATTAAACTAACATTAAAAATGAACCAATCAAACTCCCTTTTTCTCCCTGAATTTGGTCATTTCATTTATTTTTATTACATTTTCGTTTTATTTTTATCTCAATAAAAACAAAAAACAAAAATAATATGAATATCTTTCAAATTCATATCTCCACTCTTGTGTATGTTTTTACTAGTGTTACATGGTGTGTTGTATTTTCATTCATCGTGTTTATTTTCTATTCTTATAAAAACTTATCTTTAAAATTGGTTTTAAGTTTATAAAATGTTTAAATATATTTAATATCATTGATATCTATCATAACCATTCCCCACCAACCACTTTCTGATTACCTTATAAGAGTCACACCACTCTCTTTTCACAAAGTATCTTAATTAACACATACAACATTCACACATTATTCCTACCTACCACTAACCTTATTAAAAATATACCTAATTTCCCTCTTGGGATGTTAATACAAGGATTTATTTAAGATAAATTGAATTATTTTTCCTAATATTATCTTGTACATTCTTTGAATTCACTATTTAAATAGGAAAATTATAAATGAGTATCATACATTCTACCTCTCGTGTTCTGGAATCATAGTTTTCTGCAAAGTGTGGTGATATTTTGTAGCATCCTTATTTTTTATTTCTATCTAAAGCTTCCTAAAAAATAATTTTCAATAATAAAAAACAAATTATTAATGAAAACCATTGTTATTTTATTTCAAAAACCTCAAATTTGATTAATACCTTAAACTTGGTACTCTTCCAATAAGAAATCATTTTATGATAATGTGATAATATGCACTCATTCATGATAGGTGTGGTTTTTAAATACATACCAACTCTACCATGCCATCCACTATACAAATATTTATTATATTATCTCCACAAATCACTTAATTCTATGATCCATACTATCCACACAGCCTCACCATCAGGAAAATTATAACAAAGATGGCACGAAAATATTAATTCATATAAAAAATAATAATATAACACTAAATATAATGATATTTATTACCCATAATTGCACCCAAGAATTATCCTTTACTTAATTTTGATTATGTATCTAGGAGAGTGGATTAATTTGAATGATGCCATGGTATTTGGAAAGAATCGCCATGAAACTCCTACATTATTGTCCTATTTTTCAAATAATTTTATTTTCCTCATTTTACTCAACCATCAGCTATGTGTGGCAGTTCCACACCTCACGCATGTGTGTATTCCCACGCTGCCTAGTGAAAAATATCTCTGTGAAAGAAAAAGAAATATTATATCAATACATATTATAATTAAATTAAATTATATTCAAAAAAATACTAGGGTTCTATAAATATACCTGGGGTAGTCTGATCAGTGTGTGTCATAGGATCCCTAGGCTCTAAAGGATCATCAACCTATATAGATGGAATGGGACCCAATGTCCTCTCTAGAGGCTCAGAATGTATCAGAGTACAAGTCAAAGGATCGTAAACATAGAATCTAGAGGATGAGGAAGTATAATGAAAAGAAGCTAGGATAGAGGTCTATGGAAATGTATAATATAGATGGAGAGTAGAGGCTATCATTGGATAAGGGAAATAAATATAAGGAGGATCAAATGTAAATGGTGGTGAAAACATAGGCATCCTAAATATCTTGGGTTCTTCTAATGAAATTGTGGGACAAGAAAGTGTGTCATATGGTATATTAGAGAATGGTAAAAGGTGGGATCGGGTATTCTGAGTAGTGAATGTAAATCTAGTACCCCCCCCCCCCGCCTTGTTCAGTTGAGCACTACTAACACAAAGATCTAGGCTCATCAAAGAATAATTATCTTATCGGTGGTGGATCCTGATTAAAAGTTTAAAATAAAATTAATCACAGGGAATTATATTTTATTTATATAAATATATTTGAAATAAAATTCTCAAAATAGGCACCAGAGGAGGGATGTCCATCTCTCTCATGCGGTGATTATTGTATTTCAACCTTTTCTTTAGTATCTCTTTAAAGATTTTTATTTCCTATATTTTAAAACAAATATGGAATTAAATAGAAATTCATAACTAATGTGTAAGCCAAAAAATAAAGAATATAGGACATAACTTAATTAATGAATATCAATTTTCAAACCAAATAAAGGATACATAGTTATATAAGAATATAATTTTATATTTTTTGGAAAGAATATCAAAACATAAAATATGTGTTATAGAAAAATGAATATGTTAAAATTACCATGTTTAGCATGAGTATGATATAGTTTTCATCTATTTTCAATTTGATCCAATTCAATTTTTGTTAGGTCATTTGGTTCATTTTGGTCAATTTATTAGGTCATTTTTACATTTTTTGGTATAGGTTATTCGGTTTATATTTTAGGTTAGGTCATTTTTCCATGTGATTAGTTCGGTCATTCCTTTCATTGGTTTTTATTTTTATTCTAATTATTTTAATATGTTTCAATTCAATTTATCTTTTTTTTCTAATTTAATTTTTCAGTATTTTTTGGTTTGGTAGGTTATAATATAATTCAATTCAATATTAGAAAATGAAACTCAAATAAAACTACAACTGATATATATTAAAAATTTATATGAATTTCAAGATGGATACAAAATATTTGTAATAAATAATAAGAAAATTTTAATTTTACGAAACTGAAAACCCCAAGCCAAGATAAACCAAAAGAACTAAGAACATAGATGGTTGATTATATATATTTATCACCATAACTTTAGGATCACAATATACTATGAAAATTAAATTATTATAGTGGTCATAAGTAATAAATTTATCAGGGATAATGGTATAAGTTATGTCATCAATTTCATCACCATTATCATCAAAAATATGTCTTGACATTACTTCAATAATGACACCAAGTTCAAGCCATGAATGATCTTTCACATAAAAACGTATTTCTCCAATTATGAAAATATATATGGATCATCAGTAGCAAGAGTTTGATTCATTTCAATAACTTGAAATCCACAATCACCAATAAAAGTTTCATGCCTCTTCGTCGAATCGAACCACTCTCATTTCATCATAGTGACTCGACCATGAGAGTAATAACCCAATAATGATTTTTTCTCAAGGACTCCATAATAAAATACATTTTCAAATCGAGGTCTAACAATTGATACACTGTGTAATAGTCTATTATGGTAGCCAAAATAACACCATCATGTTTTATTCTAAAGAACATTTCTCATTCAGTGATAATAAATTTGTACCCATTGATAACAATTGATTTACAATCCTAAACCACATAATTCTAACCAAAATCTGAAGCTCTTATTTCCTTAGAGAAAGAGTTATAAAGATAGATAAATAACTAAAATATAAATGAATACTAAAATTAACTAAATATTAATTTTATTAATTTATTAGAGTAATATTTCTACCTTAAATTTCAACCAATCAGAAAACTCTTTTCTTTATAAATTCTCTCTCATTCTTAAAGATAAATAATGGTGATTTCGATTTATAATTTTTTATGTTCACTATAGAAAAAATAGAAATAGTTTAACAAATATGTACAATTATATGATATGAGATCACATATACATTTTGAATTTAATTACTTGATGTAGTCATCAAACAAATCATGATTAAACACAATTGTGTGATGTTTCATCTCTCACTCTTCAAAGATTAATGTGGTCAAAGTATATGATTAGATAATTACACCTATATGTAGGAGTGATGGAAAACTAGGTTTAATTTGTTTCATACTTATGTTCTTCATTTCTCATTAGTTTTTTCTATCTTGTAGTCACATCAGAAAAATATATTGAATATAAATCCATATATTCTTGATCCAAGTAACCTTTCATGATAGAATCTTCGATATGACCATATTATGGAGATAAGACTTTAATGTGTACATATTTATTTCAATTGGATACATCTGAAGAAAAGTAACAGGTCCTCCAAGAAGTATTTTGGTTAGAATATGGATAGTTAGATGCCTCGTGCATATGAAAAATGATAGAGGAAATAATTTTTATAACTCATAAAAAATTAATGTTTCCCCTTCCAAACTTTTTTTCAAGAGATAATTGTAAAACATATCAGAATAAGGATCTCTAAAAAATGGAAAAACTAAATAACTAACGCCCTTAAATTATTGGATAGTAGATGATGTCTTGTTATTAGAATCAAATCATAGAGAAGGATGTTAAAGTCATCATTCTTTAAAGATTTCAGCTTCAAATCTATTATATTTACCCATTTTTATATATTTCTTGAACAAAAATTTGGAACTTTAAAAGTCTCTATTACTTCTATAAATTTATTTTTTTTAGGTATCATCACATAAGAAGTACATGGAACTTTCTATTTATTTTCACTAACACACATAGGATGCAATTTTGGTTGGATACCCCAGCCCACCAAGTAACACTAAGATTGTAAATCATCTATTGTATTTCCCTTAACATATAACTGAATTAATAGAAACATTCCAAATATATTTTTACAATGTAAATTACATATAATAAATGAAATAAAAAATTGGTTCACCAATAAGGAAACTAAAAGGATATACTTTTATTCTTCTAATTTTAATTGGTTTCAGTGGAAACATTCTTCCTCTTTCTAGATTTCATCTAAACCTACCCAAATGAAAAAATGACATCTTGAAGTTCATTAACCACGTCAATTCAAGAAATATAATGAGGTAGATTTTCGGTCTACAAGGTATTGTAAAACCTTTGATGATTATTCCTATATGGATGATCAATTGGAAAGAATCATCAATGTACCATAAAACCAAATCTATGGTAATATTTAAGTCTTATGAATCATGTATTAGTTATAAAAACAAAACATAAAGTTTTACCCTTAGTGCTCTATCTATACATTATTAGATAAGTAGGAAAATCATTTATCACCCACCTAATCATATCATGCATCTAAAATATATCTTTCGAACAAGAATCATATGTGTGCACACCCACATTCCAAATACGATTCAACTCTTTTATTAAAGGTTTAATCTATACATCTCTATCATTTCCAAGATCAAAATGTCCAAATATGAGTATACTCATAAAAGTGAAAGGTTTTTTCATATAAATCCATGGAAGAAGGTAATAAATGTGTATGAAAATTGTCCATGTTTTGTGCAAAGTAAGAATCTTCCCAAACTTATCACATGATAGACCCAACCTCACATTACGCATGGTAGCTGAAAAATATGGATATTGACCATAAAATATTATAAATGAAAATATATCTACAAGATTAACAGACCCATTATTATCATTTTTTCTCTCAATATCTTTCCATTTCATATTTATTGATTTTCATCTGACAATAAAATATTTCGGAGTCATAGAATCAATGGAAAGTTCTGAATTCCTTTTTATGGAACACAGGATGGTGTTCCATAATCATTTGGCTTCCATCAATATGTTTCAAATTTTATAAAATCATTTTTTAAGTAGTTTCCTTTTATAATAAGCCATAAACTTTTGAGAAATCATGAATTTTTTTTATAAAATCCAATTTCGTCAACTAAATTCCAAGACATATAATGTTTTGGGGGAATATTTGCACCATCTAGATGTAATTAATTAAAAAATTTGAGAATATAATCTATGGTAGTATTAGAAATCCAATACATGGTTTTCCCATGAAACGGTCAGATTAAAAATTCAAAAATTTTCATTTTACCACACTAATGATATACCGGAGTTGTGGAAGAATCATTCAATTTTTTCACCCTTCTGACATCATAATTTTAATAACACACATCATGTGTGCTCGTATAAAATTCTTCTTGGTTCATCATCCTTTCATTTTCATCATGAATAATACATGGAAACCATTATTCAAATAAATTCTCCAATCTAATCCTCTCATTTAGATCATGAACATTTTGAGATTGCATTTTCTCTAGGCTATGATACCGGACATAGTAGTTTTTTTAAAACCCATATTTGGTTATATAGTAGATAACTTCTTCATGACTTAACCAAGGTCTTCCAACACAATTATAACATGAGAAGTGTATATGACCACTATCTAAAGCATTGTAAAATGAAAAATCTAAAAATCTCACCAACTTATTTTGAAAATATCTTAAGATACGATCAATTTCATACATAAAAATTCTATCCATTATATAAAAAAATCTATATTTCCTATTGTACAATAAATAAAATAATATTTAAGTTAAATAAAAAATATATTTAAGTACATGATAATTGTTCACTTTATATGAACCATAACTGACAAACTAGTCTATAAGAGAATCATAATATAAATGAAAAAAATACTATATATATAAAAAATATTATAAATATAAAATCATGATATTAAATTCCATTATATCAATGAGTAATAACTATACATAATACTACACAAAATTTTGTTTATAATTGATATTTTTATTTTTTTAATTATTCTATTCACTTTTTAACTTGTGTTATTCTTAATTTATAAATTCATGTATAAAATATTACTATTTTAAGGTAATAATATTATTAACCACACATAAATTATGAGGTTAAGTTGGATAAATCCATAATTAGTTGTTTCTCGTATTGTGGGATGTTAAAGTTAATGCTTCTTCCCATTGAGATCAATGCAAAAAAAAAGTACTTTTATTAAATGAGTCTATAATTTCATTATGGTGAGGGATGAAATAATTGATGGGTCGAGTGTGATGAAAATATCAATCTAGGAGATAATCCTGATCATTTATTGATAGGACATTGGGATTTCCTTGGTAGGGGTGACACATGTGTGATGATGAAACCATTTGAGTTTCAACTCATGGAGTAGTATTATAAGAACCATATGGTTGGAAAACATAATTATTTATTTTAGGGTATAACCCTCATTAATAATTTAATTTTTGAAGTTTATGATTATTATTTTCTCATGATTCGTTAATGGGTAAATGATATATGTGTTTACATGACACTTTGTAATAAGAGTCATGGTCATGTGTCTGATCAGAGAAGATACATTTCTTAGGGTGAGAGAATGATAGTTATTGTGTATGTTAGTGATCATACCATAGATATTATACATAAATTAAAGTATGTGCATCAATGTTTCTATTAATAAATTTTATTATTCCTTTAAGTTTTATATCATAATCATTAAGTTATTTCTTTGTAAATTAGTGGAAGACACAAAATATTTTGATGAAGGTAATATGGAGGAGTTATAACTAGTTATTTTATGTATAATGGTATGTGGTCATCCATAAAATACTGATGAAATATGTTATTTAATGTTATAGTTGTTTTATTAATGTGATCTATAATTTTGTGGAATATATAGTTGGTGTGTGGGGGTGCAATTCTTGGGTAGTGGCACCTTTTCAATTTTGTATTGAATTGAAATGAGGTATGATACCGATTTCTAACCATTTTTATTTCATGGAGTTGGATGTGGTGAGATGGAAACTATACCTAGCATATCATTGAACCACTATAAATTAGTTTTATCAGTAAATTATAATGGAATGGAGTGTTATAACTCTGAATTAGCCCATGTGCGTGGAGGCCTATTCTAGGGAGTTCCATGAGAAAGGGAAATAGATGATATCATAAAGACAACAGAGTATAGTGGATTCTTCTAATTTCCATAGTACTTTAATATTCCTTGTGTAGAGGATGTACTAATATTATATTTGAAATCCATCACAACTTGTTTCATTGAAGGTATGTTGTGTGTTATATTTTTTTTGGGTTTTAAATTAATTTTAATTAAAGTAGTTGTGGTTTTGTTTTTGAGTGGTGGGGTTCATATGAGGATTGTAAAAAGGGTATTTTATTGACCATATATAGTTGTTTAATCATAATTTATCTTTATTACAGTTACATGGTTATTTAACTATTATTTATGAAAATTTAAAAAAAATAATAGTTATTATAAATGTTTTTCATTAGTTGTTTAGCAGTTATTGGCATGATATAGGACCCCATGTGTGAGGTAAATAACCAGTACACTTTGACAGGCCTACAAAGTGATGATTAGGTGGTTCTTGAAGAGGTTATTTCTACTCTTATAAGATATGTGGTCCTTTAAACCTACCCACTTAGTATTATACATGTTTTTATATTTATTGTGATATGTGTGGCCTCTCCACATTGTGAAATTGATACTTTTTAAAATTATTGGATTATATATTTTATGATGATATATATGGATTTTAATCAAATAATGTTCCAAATACATTGAGGTTTAAGGATTTAATTATGATAATATTTCATATGAAATATAAATACCTAGGGTGTTATTTAAATGAGTTGTAATTGAGTAAATAAATTAATGAGGCATAAAGGGCTTTCATTTACGTTCTCTATTATCTCTTCCCTTCAATAGGGAATAGTGATAGATGATATACCTAATTATTTCTTTTTCTTTAATCATCTCCAAGATAGTCATAAAATGTGTAAGAAATAGAAAAGGCATCAAATACCCTCAAAAAATAGCTAGAAAACACAATATGATAATTAAAACTTCTCCATGCAATAAAAACCAAAAAAAATATAAAAAAATATAGGATCATAGAACCCAGAACCTTTTGTCCCTCCACACCATTTTAGGTAAGAAAATAATCCACTCATAAACTAAAATTATATAGATCGTGTAGAAAACAAGAGAAATAAATAATAAACAACCATAAAATTAACAAATTCGCCTTCAATATAAGTATGAAAAATCCTTCTTTCAACAACCAAAACTATATTTATACATATCAAAAGAAATTAAATATAGAAAAAAAATAATCTATCGTGGTATTTTAGACCTGGAATAAAAAATAAATTTATGGTTGATAGAATACCCAGGTGATTTGGAAGTCACTGATTTAATATTGAAGAAGAATTAAATTAAAGAAAGAAAAAATAAGATATAAGCATGAATATGGAATAAAGTGGAGCATTGAATTCTACTCCTAGGATTATGGATGAAAATTAAATGGGAGGGGAACCCACACTAGTTATTTATTTGTGGAAGTCATATGCCGACATTTTTTTAAAACCAATGGTATAGCCAACTCTATACCAACGGTTTTAAAAAACCATTGGTAAACAGATATCGATCCCAATGGTTTTTTAAACCATTTGTATAGTATTAATATAAACTTCATATATAAATGGTGATGTTGAATATTAGGATAGGACAACCAATACCAATGGTTTTTTTCAAACCCTTTGTATAGGCTCATGTGTATATCCTACTTTTCCAGTAGTGTAGAAATTTTCAAGGAAAATCTGACACAACCGATTAAGTTTGGTAAATAGAAATTAGATCATTTCATACTAAACAAATACCAAGATAAGAGTACTCATATGATAATAGATATCATGTTTTGAAAATCATACCATAAGAGGCATTAGGAGACTAGGTACATGATTCATTTTGAAATTATGATGGTGGGGGTATCGTGACTCAGAATTGTCCATGGAAAGTTAAATTCTATGATGGGGAGTGCTATATTCTAGATAATTAAAGATATGATGATGTGATCATGTCTCAAGTTATAAAATCTTGATTAAGAACCACCTCTATGTATCATTTTGTTATATTATTTTGTGATCGATTGTTAGCGACTTAAGTACCATGTGTTTTAAGTAGCGCTTACAGGTGTGTTGGTCATGGGAAATGAAACACATTCTTTTGAGAGTGAATTCAAAACCCAATTAGGTTGAGTGGTGCTTTCATTTTTTTTCCAAGGCTTCTCAGGGATGAGAAGTTCTAAGGTGAAGAGACTGTAATGTCTTGTGTTTTGGACAGAGTTGAGAATCCCAAGATAATTTGAGATTTTTGTTATATGGGTGGGTTGAATCTTAAAATAAGTATAAAAATGTAAATATGTGCATTGTATAACTTAAAATTTTTATGAGGTTTATGGATAGAGAATTATCTTAGGTTTTTAGCTGAGTTTCAAGGGTATCAGTCTTCAAGATCACAGTTTTTTTAAATGGAGCAGGAGGCACATGGTTGGTTCCTAATTAGTTCTAACTATGAACCTCAAATATGTGGCCCCTAAATAGAGTATCATGGTATGATAAACTATGAAATTTAGGGAACATGTCTATGTGATAGGTCTGCAATAAATTAAAGAGGTGGAATTACAGGCTACACATGGTTTATTAAACCATGCACCTAGTCTTGTGTGGGGGTTATCTCTTTGGATATTAGCACTATATGGTTATTGCATGGTTATCCAAACTATGTGAAAAAAACTTTAAAGCTCGTTAATGGGATATAAATTAATAATTTTTCCATTTGACCCTTAAAGTGTTTTCACCCCATTTCCACCTTAATTTTTTCATGAGGCTCCACCGTACACTCCCTCTTCTCCCTCTCCTCCTACATGCTGATTATACATTGTTCTTAGTCTGATTTTTTTGTTGTTGGGTGAGTTATAATCATAAATATTATTCTACAACTCTAATTACATCTTTTATCAGTTTCTATTCTCGCTTTTGATATAATCAATGTGCAATATCATACTCCCTATTTTCCAGGTGTTTTATTAATTCTTAAATTTATCTTATTTCATCTCAAATCAAATCCCAAGATTGGATGAGTTAAGCATTCTTGGTATAAGGTAGGTGGTCTATGGATTATCCCTTAAATTATTCCCATTTTATAAAAAAAATTCACTGTTCCATGCACCATATTCTCTGATCATCACTCTTAAATTTTGTAACTCATAAATTTAATTTCCTAAACTACTATATAGATCTCTTATGAGTCACATGGACATTTTTATAGTTTGATACCAACATTTTAACAACTCCATGGGTGTGTCACATGTATGAATTTCAAATAAAGAGGTGTTTGAGCGAGATATAAGACTCTCCTTTTTATGTGTTTATTGTGTCCATGTTTACCATATAACCAAATAACATACTAAGGTATTTCGGCTTATTTATTTATAAATAAGGTTTAGATGAACATGATAAATGTAAAGTGTTATGGATATTCACACTTGGTCCCTTACTAATTAAGATTAATTGGTAATAGGAGGAAGAAAAATTAATTAAAAGGATTTATAAAATGGATTTATATTTACATGGACTTTCTTAATTCTTGAAGTGAAATGTCAAATTAAATTAATGATAATAAATTGTTAGAGGGAATGAGTACTTTCATGGATCATCTCAGTCACTTGGAAGTGATTTGATTAAATTATTGGTTAGTGATAAGTTTTAATTTTTCATGGAAATCACCATGGCCTAAGTTTAATTACTTAATATAGTGAGCCATATTATTTTTCTAACATCTTGAGTGATACTTGGGTTCATTATACGGATTTTTTTATAAGGTATTGTCTGTTAAATTAAATTATATTAATACTTGGGTAATAACTAGATTCCTGATATGGAATTCCTTGGATAGGCTCATAGGTTGAAAAATAATCAATATTCTTTGAGCTATGCCTAGATTCCTGATACATAATTCCTTGTATGGGATCATAAGATTATTGAGATTATATATACACCATGAGTGATACATGGATTATAGATATGGAATTACTTGTATGAGATTGGTTTTTAAATGAATTGTGAAACACCTTGAGTGATACTTGGGTCTGAATATAGAATTCCCAAGATAGACTCATGGGTTTCATGATGGGAAATACTTCTTGAGTGATACTTGGAATCCTGATAGGGACTGACATGGATGGGATTATAGGTTAAATGAGATTATGATATGCCTTGGGAGACACTAGGATTATGATACGAAATTCCTTTGATAGGATCATGGGTCAAAAGATATTGCATTATGATTCTATGCTAATTAGTTTAACCTTGACTGATAAACCTTCAATGTTATGAAACATTTGGATACATTTATTATCACTATTATATAGGGATTCCTTAAGATCTCTTTGTGTCCCGCATGACTAGTATTATAGATGGACACCTAGTTTTATTATCCATGGGTCCTATATTTTTACTTTACTATTCTCATGTACATAGAAATCTGGCATAGGATGAAGTAGGTATAGTTGGTTGGGCATCCATGAGGGACCTGATCTCGAAATGGTTTATAGTTATTTATTATAGTACACTACTTTAACATTATACATGCACACTGCTTATTTTATATTCACAAACTTGATATACATTGGACGTATCTAGTGATGTCCTACTAAATTTTACTCACACCCTATTCAGGCCACCAATTGGTACCCAAATAGATCTCCTAGTTTCAGTTTAGGTCATGGATCATTCTATGTGATGTTACTCATGTACATGGGATCTTAGGAGCATAGGATTGATCCAGTTATTAGGATTCTCATGGTGATAACCTTTGGGTATTTTGTTCATTTCATTATGCATGTTTATTAAATACTTGATGTATATATATTTTTGTATATTATATCATATTCATAAATGATTATTTAATAATTTATTATTTATTTTCAATTTATATTCTATTCTGTTTCCTTTATTTATGTTTTTTTCCTCTGTATTTATTGTTTATCCAGATGGTATAGTCTCACCATTATACCATTTTTTGACCCTCAAGGCTAGTCAGTAGTCTCTAGTTTATGGGGAGGAACACTTGAGGCCATGTGGTGAACAATCTCAGGTCACCATTTTAGTGGGTCTTAGGCTGGGATATTACCGTTTGAACCCATAATCTTCGGGATTATTTGTAACTACATCAGAATAATATTCATCATCATCCATTGAATTCATTAATGCTTTAACTCTTCTGATGAATTTAGTAAACCACCACTATATAAATCATATTTTTGGTGATTTTGGTCTTTAATGATGATTTATTCCTCAATATTTTCAAACTAAAACATTTATAAATGCAGTTACTGAAAATTAGATCCAGTACACAAAAAACACTTGAAACAAAAACTCCAAATTAATATCAATTAAATAATGATTTTTATGTTAATTTCAAAACTATGGATAGATTAATTATATGACTCAACATGGGTTACCCAGTTTTCATATCAAGGGGAACACAAAAAAATGGTCAATACTTGAAAGGGGTGTTCAATGTACAACTGGTTTATTAAAGTTCACATGATAATCAAGAGGGAATGGATTTATATTTCAGGGTTTTAATTGATCCCCTTTGAAAAAAAAATAGTAAATGACATCAAAATATCACTAGTAAAACATAAAATTTTATTTTTAAAAAATATAATATGGTATTTTTTTAATATTTTATGAAAAACTGAAGGCATGCATGTTTTAGGCCTAGCATGGGAATCACTCAGTGAGTTGAGACCACCTACCATAAATTTGGGTGAAACTTAATAAATATAGAAGATAATTGGGTAGACCTTAAAACCATTAAACCAAAAATTCCCTAACCAAGTAAACCATGTGATATAACTATTATAATTGAAGGTCCATAGAACCTTATTAAAAACTAATGCAGTTTACTCCATAAATTATCCTTAAAATATAAAATCATCATGGCCTGAATGGCCCAAATGCCTTATTTTTTATTTTATTATGTATAATAACCCTTTTAAGGGTTTAAGGGGAACTCGTACATGACCCGTAGGCCCAAGGAACAAGGCCCGACTGACCTGCAATACATGACCTGAAGGCCCAGAGGCATACCATGCCCAATACATGACCCGTAGGCCCTGCCCACTTGAACTGCCTCTCCCTAGATTTTACGTCATTGATCACCTAGCTCCCCATCTTGCATTGATGATCGGATAGCATTGCCTTGTACAAATCTGCACGGTGCCTGGTCCCGATGGCGGCTTCCATACCCTCTCATTCTTCCAATCCGGTTAGCTCTGCTTCTAGTGGCTGCTACTCTTGTTGCTCTGATCCTCTTTTGGGGCCTATTCTGCGTGAACTGGGATACTCCATGGTCTACGTTCCCTGAAGGCCCTGTGGATCTAAGGCCTTTTATGACCTGAAGGCCCTGGAGACCCGTAGGCCCAAATCGGTGGCCCGAAGGCCCAAATTGGGTGAATAGTTTCGGCTGCTATAGTACCAAATAGTAACTGCTATAGTACTACTACAGTAACTGCTACAGTAATTCTATAGTCACCCAGAAATTCACCTTGTATCTCTTGGATGCCAAGAAGGAGCCCTTACCACTCGGGTACGGGCTTGTTGGCTATAACATTACCATGACCTAAATAATATCTACGAACAAATCTCCATAATTTAAACTAAAAACTAGAATTACCTAGTATAAACCATACCCCATCCTCCATTAATAAAAAAAGTGCCAAAAAATAATCAATCAATCCACAAGGGCCTCATTAGGGAAATATAAGTTGAAGCCCCAAGATCTATGGGGAATTCAACCATGCACTAGTGGAATTTATTTTAAAACCTCTAAAATTTATAATTAAAATCAAAAAAATAAGAAAATAAGGGGGAAATAGATGATTATGGATGGATTTATTTATTTTTTGGAATATAATAGTCCCATGAATCCTCTTAGAACCAAGGGGGAATAAAATAGGTAAGAGGGTGTCTAAGGAGAGCCATCAAGGGATATCCCAACAACTAGAAAGAAGTGAAACTCAAATGAAAAGGGAATGAGGTAAAATAAGGGGTATAGGGTGAAAATAATAAAAAATACCAACTAAAAATAATAATAAAATAGCCTACTAGATACTCGATTTCACCCTTAGGCCTACAAGGTCTCCACCCAACTCTCTGAGTACTCGATTCAACCTATAATTTTAAACTGCTTGTGGTAGCTCCCAAATTCCAAACCTGAACTCCAAAAACCTCTATCTAGCATCAATAATCATCAAAAAAACCTAAAAATTAAAATTTAAAATATATCCATCCAAACCAGAAACTATATAATTAATAAATCAATACCTTTATTTATAAAATACATCTCAAAAACATTCTTATAACCCAAAATCTAAAAGGTTTAGTATCTTAGAGATTAGCTATATAAATAAATTATTTTATAACACATGAAAATATTTGTCTATAATTATGCTCCTAAAGACCCTTTTCTAGATATCTCACATGATATTATAATCTTAATATCCAGGAGATTGGAATCCTAATAAAGGGGTGGGCTCAGGACCTCAGTAAGGTAAAAACATATCATAACATTATGGAGAATATGAGGGAGACTTAAATATCATGATAAAAGAGTATAAGACAAAATATGACAAAATAAAAAATATTAGAGAAATATAAGATCATAAAAATATCATTAAGGATTCATAAAATATATTACATGGATCATAACACCTCTCAATATTCATATAACATTTGATATGACATAAAGGTGAGAAATAATTTAAAAATATGGTTTAATCATGAAAACATGGAATTTCATTGAAATGAAATGTATCTTGAAAATTTGGAATAACTTAAAAAACATTAAAATGTGGAACATCCATAATAATAGGAAAGATATGTGAGAAAATCCATTATTCCCACACCTATGTGAAAAAAATCTTTATTTCTATGCCTGAAATTTGAGAAAACCCATCATGCCCATGGCTATATGAAAAAACTCATTATTTCAATGCCTAAAATGTGACTAACCCCATCATTACCACACCAAATTTAACAAAATCACTATATATACACCTGAAAATGTGAGAAAACTTGTTATACCCTTCCATGTGTGAACAAACCCATTATACCCATGCCTGACTATCTCATGAGCTATAAGATTATACCAATGCATTAGAGGGAAATATATTAAACCACCCATCCTTATCCATACATATGTGTTCCACCTAAAATCATTCATAATCATATCCTAAATAACCCATGGAATAAGAATGGGTCTCTTAAAATTATCACATAACATAATCTTAATAAATTATATGACTTAAAAATATCATTTTTCTAAAATAATTCAAAACATAAAAACATATAGAGGATTATCAAAACATCACTTCATGAGAGATAATCCATCGAGGAAAAATATAATTGAAAATAAAAAAGTTTTCGCAAAACATTTTTAACATTATAGTAAAAGATGAATTGTAAATTACTTTCAAAAACACAATTTTTAGAAAGGAAAAAAAGAATTATTTTTGAAAACCTTATTATAAAGAGTTACAAATAGAAGATATTTGAAAATTAATAAAGGTTGTAAGAATGTGTATTAGAAGATAAAATATTAGATTTTTTAAAGGATGTAAAACCCTTTTTTTAATATTTTGAAATTTTTTTATTTGAAATCCCACATCATTAAAAATTGTATTAAATTTTCCTTTTAAAAATGGGTAATCCGAATTATAAGAATCATGTAAAATAAAACATATTATATTTCCCTAAAATAGATGAGAACAATGAAGGGGAAATAAAAACATGTATGTTGAGGGAAACTCATTAAAGGAAATGGTAATTATTCTTAATAAAAACACATTTTAACATAGAAATAGAATGGTGAAGGAAGATGACTTTGGTGTGAAACATGGTTTTGTTATTCATAGTGAGTAACTCAAGAATATAGTGAATTGAGTACCCAATAAGAATTTTTGTTGAAAATAATTTAAAATGAAATCCGAAAAATTAATTAAAAATTCTTATTTAATCAAAATAATAGAATACTATAGGTTGTATCTTTCTTAATATTTCGCAAACAGGGATTTGGGATTTGGAAATAGAATATTTTAAATTTCTTTAACTTTTAAAATTAATTTAATTAATCGAATATTTTATATAAACACAGACTAAAACTAACTATCAACCCATAATTTTTGTTTACATAATGAAAAAATAATGCATTTTTTTCTTTAAAATATAGAAAAACAAAATTTAAAACAGACAGCATAATAAAACAAGGGATTCATTCTCAAGTAAAGACTTAATCCCCACCACTTTCCAACACCTACTTCCAATAATAATATTATAACAATAATCAGATCCACAACCATAATTATGTTTTTATAAAAACAAAGAACATAGGTTTTCCTTGATCGAATCATATTCTATAGTTATTTATGGGGATAAAAACAACACATGCCACACATGACCAATTTCATAGTTTTCATGGGTATACAGAAAAAGGAATTTTAAAGAGTCTGTCTAGCACACTCCAATTAAAGTGTAGGATATAGTGTGTAAAAAATAAACTGAGTAGTTCTACACACTATTCAATTTTAAATCATAAATAGAGAGATAAAAAAAGAGATAGAAAAATTTGTCGTCTCTCGATCCAAATAGATTCTGGTTATTAGGGTCCTCGAATATGACTTGATAAGGAGCTCAAAAATATTATCTAAAATTTCAGGAAATTAGAGTATCATAGAGTCTGTAAAACTGGTTCTTTTTTCAAAATTTTGATGTTATAAAAAAACTTCCACATAGTTCTCTTGATTCATTGTATGAAAGTTTATTGATATTTTATATATTCCCCACTTTTCACACCCACATTTATTCAGTATGTAAGCAGTTAAAATCTCTTTAACCAGGCGTATGATGGAGTTATCCATAATATATAGCTCAACAAATTCGAATTATCTATTGAAAAATAATAATAATAATATTTTGGATCCTCATATTGAGAATAAAATTAGGAAACCTCTAACTTTGTCTTAAATGCATCCTTGGAGTGTCTTGGGTTTAATCATTAATAAATCTGTGTGATGCTACCAATATTAAATCCCATAAACTAGTTATTAGAAGAATTAAATTTTAATGAGAGATAGAATAGAAATGGTTGTATAATGATGGTGGATTATCTATGATGGTATAATAGATCAATGGTAGATTGGACTAATTGTAGCATGGACTATATGTAACATAATATAGTGGTGGAACAAATTGAGGTAGTATATCTGGAGGTATAAAATCAAGAAGTAGAATATCCAGTGGTATCCTATCTAGTGGTACCACATCTAGTGGTAGCACATATGTAAGTAGAACATATGACAGTAGGACATGTTTGGTTGTATCACGTTTCTCCTGGTAATAAAATTCGTGTGGTAGCACCAGTCTAGTGGTAGCACATGTCTAGCGGTAGCACATGTCTAGACTAATAGTGAATCTTTTGAACTAATAATGGGTTTGTACTTATCCAATTTTATTCAAAAAAAATATGTACTATAATAAAACATTAATCTTATTAGAAACATAATAATCATGTATTTTGATCATTAAATTAAGGAGGTGTCAAAAATCTTCCCTTTTTTATAATCACAAATCTTGTAATTTTATAAACCATGTATAAAACAAATAAGACTTAAGTGGATGATTTGTAAAAGTAATAGTATTCTTAACATGTAAAATTACAAATTTTATATACAAAGTTGAAATTTGGAATGGAATTTAAAACTTAAACTTTTAAAACTCAAATTGAAATTCCATCAAAACAATTTCCCACCCTTTTGGTATTATAAAAAAGATAAGACTATAAGATAAAATATAAATAATTAACTGAATAAGAATGAGAGATAAGATTTATGAAAATATATTAGTCATTTGATTACATATAAAAAGGAAATACAAGGGGAAAATTAATATCAAAGACAAATTCTACTCAAAATCGCCCTTATCTTGTTGGGAGGTAGTATCAACTAGATATTTTCCTTTTCTAGATATGGGATGCACAATGCTAGAGTTTGAGTGTGTAGACATAGTATGAGGTAGCTCTTATATCACCACTAGTCTAAAATGTCAAAAAATCTCAACTGGAGATATACTTAAAGGCTGAAAGTGAGGAAAAAGATGAGCATAGGATAGTGAATAAGCAAGGGTAGACATAGGAATAGCCTTGGGTTCCATAGCTACTACTCCATATATATACAAAAAGGGCTTCATTAGGTTCAAAAAATCCATGATTATATTTCCACCTCTCTCTATCACAATAAATAATTCTTTATTTTCTTCCATAAATAGCTTGAGCTGAGGGGTTAATACTTTAATTTTTTCTCCTTGTTCTTTGAAGTCCCTAATGGTAAGAGGCATCCTTAAGTTCTCAGTAAGAAAATTAAAATGAGAATTCAACTCATGATTTGTATAAACTCTAGAAAGTTATTACTTTATAGCCTTAGTGATAGTTTATCTATCACTTCTTGCTTCATTTAAACACTCCATTATCGGTTTATATGTATTATAACTATGCTATTAGATTTTTAGAAGGTCCTTATAATGATATCTAGTCAGATCACCCATGATGGTAGGAAACTCATCTCTAACTATAGCTCTGACCATATCTCTGTCATCTTTAGATTCAAGAGGTGGAGTAGAGGATATAGAGGGAACAATGGGTGTTAGTGTCTCCAACGTTTCCAAAAGATATTCCTGACCAGTGGTAAAATTGGATCTCATATCCTCCATAATGGACTTTGCAGCTTCCATATCACTAGATAATCATCTATTCTCAATATCAAATTCTTGAAACTTCAAAATAATTTTTGGATGAATTTAGAAAATTACTAGATCAAATATATGCCTCGTGTCAGCTTCACTGAGCTGAGTAACTCTATGACTTTTAGATCTTAGAACCACACTAAAATCTAAAATCAACTTCACCCAAAAGGATTATAAATATTCCTTAGACACAAAATGTGAGGGTATAGAAGGAGAATTAATTGAAGAAACAACCTTATTTGAAATAGATTGAGCTAATTATTTTTTTCTCTGGATAAACTAAAGGAATATCAAAGGTGAAGTCATGAAACTACCCTTCTTCATCAATTCTCTCAACCAGATATCTATTTGGATCTGTTATAAACAACAAGATAGAAGGTCTGCAATTTCTCTAGTGGACTACTATGATCATTATCACTATCACCATATTCATCTAACTCAAGGTAAGAAATTCCAATAACTTGAAACTATGATATGGATCCCCCTTATTTTCATCTCCATCCTCAATTTTGGTAGAAGGCTCATCTCTATGAATTGTATTTTAGTTAGATGAACATAGGGATTCCACCCCCTCAATATATGTCCTCTTCTTGCCTCTAACAGAGGTAGAATCATTAGCCGGATGAACAGTAATTGGTCTCTCCATACATACACATATTCCTAAAACTGAACCAATAGCATATGGATATTATTGTTCCCTCTCAAAACCATCATCAGCATCATCATGACCTTCTGAATCATGATATCTGCCACTATTCCCATCCTCAAAACTATCTTCATAACCATAAGATACTTTCACTACTTATTTAGAGGTCTTAGAAGAAATCATAACTTGTTATCATCCAAAGAATTTAGTCTCATTTTATTCTCCTTCACTCAAAACACTCTCTCTAATTGGGATATAAATAGGTGTTATTATAGATCCATAAGGTAGAAATGGAATTTTATCAATGTCTGGATCACGTCCCTCTTAAATATAAATATCCAAATCCCCTTCAAATTTAAATACATCTTCATATTCCTCATCAGAATAAAATAAAATTTCATCTACCTCCAAGCTAGGTCTAACTACATTTCTATGTCTAGTAGGGTGTTCCATGGGATTAAAATATTTATAGTTATTTTTAATATCTTCCATCCATTTATTATTCCAAGAAATCTAGTTGAACTTCATTATTTTATAAGTAATTTTTATTAAACAAAATCCACCAAAATTTACCTCTAATTCTTATACCTCATCAACTAGTCCCTTGGATTCCAGCATAGTTGATATCAGCTTAGAATAAATCAGAGATTTTGACCTGGTTGGGGACTTACACATCTCCATCATCTGTACCATAATATATCTACAAAAATTAATTTTATCCCATTTTTTTATAAGAATTAAAAGAAATACAACCTAATATTTCATTGTTCTAAAATAAACTTTCCAAGGACATGGCATTTCATTAATGAATTTGAACAAGAGTTTACACTCACTATTGAGTTCAGTAATAGTAGTCCTTATCACAGTACATTTTTCAGTTAGTTCGAGTAGTGCATCCTCATACACAAACATCTCACTATCACTTGGTATAGATCCTAAATATTCATCGAATATACCTCGGTGAGGTACATTGATAAACCTATCCCATTGATTTTAATAATAGATAACCTATTTTCCATCAATCACACTTCTATTGATATCTTTATTTTCCCTAAATTTTTAATCATAATATTGGTAAAACTAGTGAACCAACCTCAGATAAAATGGTTTATAAATCCTTAAAAACCATTCTAACCATACCTAGTCTTGAATAAACTTGAGCACCAAGAAATTTCTTGATATCATCTATTTAGTGTATATTTATTTCTCTACAAAAACTATTCAGGATGCAAGCTAAATATTTATCAGTTTGACTACAGCATGGCTCGACTATCCGTGAGATTTATTCATATGTCACAATACTTAATAAGATGACATTGAGGGGCACTTAACTCTCATAATTTTACCAAATTGAAAGGTGAAGGAAGGGCATGAAGAAGTTTGAATGTATAGAGATAAGGGAAGTCGAAATGGTTCAAAGGGTATGTGTGAGTGAGATAGTTTTCCAAAATAAGATTTAAGTTCAATTTTATCATTTAGTGAATAGAGATTTTAAAATATAATAATGTTGGACCCATGGTTGTTCTATGCAGGAATTGTAGTTTGGTTTGTGTTTGTTGTCAATCCTCAGTGGAAGTTCCGAATGTGTTCCAGTAAAGTGATCATACAGTTCAAGCAGACAACAGTATTGAAGGTGGCGCTGTTTCCCAGTGTTTGCCAAATTTTTGGGCCTCAAAATTGGAAAATGAAGACATGGATTGTCTGAAAAAGGAGGTTCGCACAAAAAGGAAGTGGTGCGCGAAATATAAGAGGCTTGCGCGAAATACTTAAGTTAGGCGCGAAAAACAGCGGGATGCGCGAAATAGTGGATCAAGGTTTTTCGGGCAAATAGTGTTTCGGAATCACACCGTCGAAAAATGGCAAAGACATGGAATGCGCGAAATATCTGGAGAGGTGTGCGGAAAACGATACCTGCGCGAAATATTACGCGCCAGATGAGAGGTTTTCCGCGCCGAAGGGGTTTTCGCGCACGGGGGTCTCAGTCGCCTAAATATGAGGTGACCCCCTTCATTCACGTGTGTGGAAGACTTAGAGAAGATCCGAGGTCTGATGCGCGAAAAAGGATAGCGTAAAGGGGCTTGCGCGATATATTCGGAGTTGCGCGAAAAAGGGGATTTTTTCGTGAAATATTTTTTCCGCGCGAAAAGTAAATTTTGCGCGCAATAGGAAGGTTTTGCGTGCAAAGGGTTGGTGTTGCGC
Source organism: Viscum album (assembly GCA_963277665.1). Lineage (NCBI taxonomy): Eukaryota > Viridiplantae > Streptophyta > Magnoliopsida > Santalales > Viscaceae > Viscum > Viscum album. Next base: position 1,526,702,895 of record OY728131.1, on the reverse strand, counting down.
GCAATTGTTAGTAAGGTTTGTCTGCACGTTCTGGTTATCCGGTTCAGTGGTTCTGTGCGTTCTAGTGCATCTATTTCGGACTTCGATGCAAGCAGAGTCTCATGCTGAGCAGAGGCAATGACTTCAATGCAAATCTATTGAAGAGACCCTCACGTCTATAAACTGAGTGGAACTTCACCAACGGCAGTGAGCCAGGGGGAGTCAACGGGAGTGACCCGAGGGAAGTAGTGAGCTATCCCTGAACCTTTGTAAAGGCAGTGAGCCTGGGACAGAGCGACTGTACCCGAACTTTTGTAATCTACATCTACTGAAGTATAGTGGTTTTTGGTACGACCGAAAACCTGTCGGCGTATGCTCCTTGGACGTAGCCCTTAGTGGTGAACCAAGTAAAAATGGCTGTGTCTTCTATGTGCTTGTGAATGTTTTCATTCTGATCATAATCTTCATACAGGTTCAATAAGTTCCTACCAACGTGGGAACAAGATCCATCACATTAAAAGAAAAAGTGGTCACCCTGATTCACCCCTCCCCTCTCAGGGTGTCCAGGGGTCCTTCAAGTGGTATCAGAGCCAGGTTGCTGGCGTTGAATCTGACCTTCTTCGTCATGGAAAACGCGATCAATGTCAGGGGAGTCCCTCACTTCGATGGAAGAAATTTCCAGATCTGGAAGAACAGAATGAGATCTCATCTAAGATCTCTTGGAATGGAAGTTCTTTTTTCTACTGTGCAAGGAATACATGTCACTGATCCAACAGGTCTGGCTATGACTGAAACAGACAGGAAACTTCTTGATGTAGATGCTAAAGCACAGAATGCTCTCACTGCAGCCCTTTCTGATCAGATTTACCTGAAGGTGATGAATTGCACCTCAGCAAAATCTATGTGGGATAAACTTGAGAATATTTATGAAGGTGATAGCAAAGTGAAGGAGGCGAAACTACAAGTGCTACACAATCGGTTTGATGATCTGAAGATGCATCCAGACGAGAATGCAGACTCTTTCTTCAATCGAATTACTGAAGTGGTTGGAGAAATTCGAGGTCTAGGAGAAGAAATCAAAGACATTGATATTGTAAAGAAAATATTAAGAAGACTTCCACCTCTGTATAATGCGAAGGTGTCAGCTCTTGAAGAAAGAGATCTTTCCAAACTTTCTCTAGATGACTTAATGAGCAGTTTGGTAGCATATGAAATGAGAATCAAACCAGAAGATGCTACGACTTGGGTGAGCAAGGAAATGGCATTCAAGGCCATGGATAAATTGAAAATCTCAAAGGATAGTAGCGGTGACGATGATGAAGAGAAAGAAATTCTTTCTCTCATTGCAAAGAAGTTCCAGAAGGGGAAAGGGAAATTCAAAGGGAAGTTACCTCTCGCATGTTTCCGTTGTGGAAAAGTTGGGCATATTGCCTCTCAGTGCTTGAAGAATATCAATGATGATGACAGTGAAGATGAAAACTTCAAGAAGCCTCAAAGAAGGTTCTTTAAAAAGGGAGACTTCAAATCTGGTAAGAAAATGCAAAGGAAGAGTTTTGTCTATGAAGAGGAAGAAGATGACAATGAATTCTGTGATGAAGAAGAACCAGAATTCAAAACTGGGAACCATGCTTCTATGATGGCCACTTTTGAAAAGTCAGAAGATACTGATGGTGAAAAACAACTGAGAACTTGTGTAGATCCTGAGGTGCAACTTAAGGATGCAGTTAGTAAGCTTAAGATTAAATGTAAGAGCTGCAATAAGTGGAAATCAATTGTAGAAGAATCAACTGAATATGTTGATCAACTTGAAGCTGAAATTGAAAGACTGGAAGAATTTGTGAAGGTACAGTCTAAAATAATTGAAAGCAATGATGATGTAGTTGATCTGAAGCTGAGAATTGAAGAGTAGGAAAAGGTCATCAATGACCTCACATCCAGACTGGATGAAAAATCCAAGACTGTTGAGGGTCTTGAGGAGGAAGTAGTTACTCTAAGGAGTAAAATGGAGACAGAATCTGTTCCAAAAGAATCGAGGAAGAAAATACAGTTCGGAAGATTCTCATATGCAGAATTACTTGCAAGAGCCAAGTGTGGTTCAGATAGGGTTGGAAAAGTCTTGAGTGATCAAAGACCTGCTTGCATGGGAAAGAGTGTAATTGGCTGTGAGGCTGAGTCATCAACTGCTGGAAGTGAAAAGATCCAAAAGAAAGACAAGATGAAAGTTTAACATGATGAAATGTTACCTAGAGTGCTGAAAAAGTAACCCTCAATCCAAACTAAAAGGAGACCTAAAAATTATCCTCAAACTTTCAAAAATGGCAGACAATCTTACTATTCTCCCAAGGAAGAAGCTATAAGGAAAAATTCAAGTGAGAAGACATTTCCTCTCATGAAGTGTCATTTCTGTGGCTATCTGGGCCATACCATGTCTTATTGTGAAGAGGCAAGAAGCTATCTGAATGGAGAAGATATAGATGCTCAACAAAGGAGAACAATCTCATATCCTAATTCTCATAGAAGAAATAATTTCTATGGATATTGTTTTTGTTGTTCTAACTTTGGTCATAAGGCTGTTAATTGCAGGCAGAGAAGAGACATAGACACCTCATACCGAAGTTCAAGACAAGTCAAGTCTCGTTAGCAAGATAGTGTTGCTATTTTAAACAGGTTATCACCTCTCACAGAAGACTTTGACTATGAAGAACCTGGGTATGCGGAAGAGATAGTTGAAAGGCCATCAGTCCTATATACTCAATCTAATGTCTCATGAAAGGAAAGGAAGAAGATTGAGAAATCGAACCTTGCAGAGGTAGCCCTCAAAGCTACAAAGAACAACAGTACCTGGATTCTGGATAGCGGTTGTTCATCTCATATGACGGGTAATGCCGGCCTACTAACGAATATCATAAAGAATGTTGATGGTACAGTAATATTTGGTAATGATGGGGCTCTGAAAATCAAAGGGAGTGGAAGTACCCAATTAGCTAATGGAGAACTAAAGAAGACTGAAGTCCTTTACGTAGATGGGCTACGCCATAATCTCCTCAGCGTGAGTCATCTCTGTGACTCAGGACTTATAGTTACTTTTAATCAGAAAGGCTGCACCATCAAGGGAAAAACCGGAAATTCACTTATGAAAGGATGCAGAACAGAAGGCAACTTGTATCAGGTTGATAGTGAAGAAAATGTATGTTACATGACTGTTGAAGAAGAAAACAATTTGTGGCATCGGAGATTGGGACACATCAATCAACAAGACATGGAGAAAATATCAAAATTGAGAATTGTCATGGACATCCCCAATCTGAAGCGGGAGCGTGAAAAATCCTGTGATGCTTGTATTCGTGGGAAGCTGGTCTGCAGTTCATATCGGCCAAAGAAGAAAAAGGCATCTCACCTTCTTGATCTGATTCATACAGATGTTTGTGGTCCAATAAATGTTGTCGGAACTCATGGAGAAAGGTACTTTGTCCTTTTCATAGATTATTACAGTCGAATGGCATGTGTGATGGTCATTCACCGGGAACGACAGGTCCTTGACTACATGAAAACATATCGGCGAATCGCCGAGAATGATACTAGACGAACAATCAAAGTGTTGCGATCTGACAATGGAGGAGAATACACGTCCATTGAATTTGAAAATTATCTGGAGAAGCATGGGATACAACATGAGGTAGCTGTTGTGAGAACTCCACAACAAAATGGAGTTGTTGAACGAAGGAATCGACAGGTGAACAACATGGCACGAACTATGCTAATTGAGAGTCGTATTCCACGACATTACTGGAAAGAGGTTGTTCAAGCTGCAGTGTACATTCAGAATCGAACAGGACTTTACATGGGTGAGACAAAGACACCATATGAATTGTGGCATGGACGAAAGCCTTCTCTAAAATACTTTAGTGTCTTTGGAAGTAAGTGCTTCATCAGGAACAAAGAAGGAAATCAGGGGAAATATGGTGACAACACAGATGAAGGAATCTTCCTCGGTTACTCAATGAACAGCAAAGCCTACAAATGTTTCAACAATCACTTGGGAAGGATTGTGGAAAGCAATGATGTTAAGATAATTGAAGAGAAACCCACAAATGCTTCACGGACGTCATATGCTGATGTGATAGAAAGTCATGAAGAATGTGGACATGAAGAAACTACAAATGCAGAAATAGAGGAAGCTGTTCAAAACACTCATCAATCACATAATGATGTTGACTCAGAAGAAGAATCTGAAGAAGAAACTATGGCTGAAGAGAATACTACTGAACCTCATAGGAGAAATCGAAGAGATGAGATTGATCCATCCAACATAATTGGGGATAGGATTGCACCCACTCAAACCAGAAGGATGAGGAATACCACACAATCTGCATTTCTATCAGTTGTAGAGCTATCCTCATTCGAAGAAGCTGCAAAAGATGAATCTTGGGTGAAAGCCATGAATGATGAATTAGATCAGATTGATAAGAATCAGACATGGGATCTTTTCCAGAGACCCGAAGGTCACAATGTGATTGGTACCAAATGGATCTTCAAAAATAAGTTTGATGAGCATGGAAGTGTTATCAGAAACAAGGCACGACTGGTATGTAAAGGATACTCCCAGATTGAAGGTATTGATGTTGAAGAAACCTTTGCTCCAGTTGCTAGACTGGAATCAATCAGGCTTTTCCTTGCCATGGCACTCCAAAGAGGATATAAAGTATATCAAATGGATGTTAAGATAGCATTCTTGAATGGTGTACTCGAAGAAGAAGTCTACATTGAACAACCGGTGGGGTTTTTCTTGGGTACCGATGAAACAAAGGTCTGCAAACTAAAGAGAGCTCTATATGGTTTGAAGCAGGCACCACGGGCATGGTACTCACGGCTAGATTCATATCTCAAGAAGTTGGAATTCAAAAGAGGAGGATTTGATCACAATCTCTATGTGAAGAATTATCCAAAAGATCAATTCATGGTTCTTGTCAACGTTGATGATATCATATTTGGTGGCAGTAGGAAGAAATCAGTGGATGAATTTGCCAACCACATGAAATCAGAATTTGAAATGTCTATGATTGGGGAGCTCACATATTTCTTGGGGCTGCAAGTGATTCAAAAGAGGGAATACACATTCATTTCTCAGGAAAAATATGCAAGAGAGCTGCTGAAGAAGTTCAATATGCAAGACTCCAAACCAATGTCAACTCCGATTGCGGTTGGAACTAAACTTGGAAAGCATGAGGATGGGAACTCTGTTGATCCCACCATGTACAGGAGGATCATTGGAAGCCTACTGTACCTGACAGCGACAAGGCCAGATATTGTCTTTGCAACATGTCTTGCGGCCCGCTTTCAGTGTAATCCAAAGGAGGAACATATGGCAGCAGTAAAAAGAATCATGAGGTACATTCAATGTACACATAACTTCGGGTTATTTTTTGCTGCAGGCAGGGACAGTGAATTATCAGCATTTTCTGATGCTGACTGGGATGGTGATGTCGTAGATAGAAAGTCCACTAGTGGTGGAGCTTTCTATATTGGGCAGAAATGTGTTGGCTGGTTGATCAAGAAACAAGAAAGTACTTCTCTTAGTACTGCTGAAGCTGAATATATCTCCGCCACAAAAGCATGCACTCAACTTCTTTGGATGAAGCAGCAGCTAACAGATATTGGTGATAAGGTGCAGCAACCAATGGTGATTTATTGTGATAACAAAAGTGCAATTGATCTTATGAAGAATCCGGTTCAGCATTCTCGTACAAAACATATTGAAATACGGTATCATTTTATCAAAAAAAGGTTGAACAAGGCGTGATTAAAATGGATCATGTTGGAACTAATGATCAAGTGGCTGATATCCTAACCAAGCCATTGTCCGCGGCTGTGTTCGAGAAGCATCGGTTGAACCTCGGTGTTCGACCACCTCCTACTGCATAAGGAGGCTCCGGAAGTCCCCTCTCCCCGTTTATGGTAATTCTTTCTATCTGTTTATGGATGTGATGCAGGTTTATGGGGGAGATACTGTCCAGGAGGAGTATGGTTTGAGCGGAACATTGATTAATTTACCGTCCTTTGGGTTTATTGTCAATGGGGGAGAAAGGAAAGGTATAATATAATTTCAGGAATTCAGGATTGTCTATGGACATGTAATGCTTCTGTGACATGATGAGAGTTCAGTGTAAGAAAATTTCTTGAGCGTCTTTGAGCATTCCAAAACATGGGAACCCAATTCAAGCTTCCTCTCTTGTTTTCTACACCGAGCATTGCTCACGTAGACTTAGAGTGATGGCTGAGTTGATCCTTGCATTTTTGGTATGCATGTGGATGGTGATATATTGATTTTATTTGGTGATTGCCAACAAACCCAAAGGGGGAGATTGTTGGACCCATGGTTGTTCTATGAAGGAATTGTAGTTTGGTTTGTGTTTGTTGTCAATCCTCAGTGGAAGTCCCGAATGTTTTCCAGCAAAGTGATCATACAGTTCAAGCAGACAACAGTATTGAAGGTGGCGCTGTTTCCCAGTGTTTGCCAAATTTTTGGGCCTCAAAATCGGAAAATGAAGATATGGATTGTCTGCAAAAGGAGGTTCGCACAAAAAGGAAGTGGTGCGCGAAATATAAGAGGCTTGCGCGAAATACTTAAGTTAGGCATGAAAAACAGCGGGATGCGCGAAATAGTGGATCAAGGTTTTTCGCGCAAATAGTGTTTCGGAATCACACCGTCGAAAAATGGCAAAGACATGGATTGCGCGAAATATCTGGAGAGGTGCGCGGAAAACGATACCTGCGCGAAATATTACGCGCCAGATGAGAGGTTTTCCGCGCCGAAGGGGTTTTCGCGTGCAGGGGTCTCAGTCGCCTAAATATGAGGTGACCCCCTTCATTCGCGTGTGTGGAAGACTTAGAGAAGATCCGAGGTCTGATGCGCGAAAAAGGATAGCGTAAAGGGGCTTGCGCGATATATTCGGAGTTGCGCGAAAAAGGGGATTTTTGCGCGAAATATTTTTTCCGCGCGAAAAGTAAATTTTGCGCACAATAGGAAGGTTTTGTGCGCAAAGGGTTGGTGTTGCGCGCAATTGTTAGTAAGGTTTGTCTACACGTTCTGGTTATCCGGTTCAGTGGTTCTGTGCGTTCTAGTGCATCTATTTCGGACTTCGATGCAAGCAGAGTCTCATGCTTAGCAGAGGCAAAGACTTCAATGAAAATCTATTGAAGAGACCCTCACGTCTATAAACTGAGTGGAACTTCACCAATGGCAGTGATCCAGGGGGAGTCAACGGGAGTGACCCGAGGGAAGTAGTGAGCTATCCCTGAACCTTTGTAAAGGCAGTGAGCCTGGGACAGAGCGACTGTACCCGAACTTTTGTAATCTACAGCTAGTGAAGTATAGTGGTTTTTGGTACGACCGACAACCTGTCGGCGTATGCTCCTTGGACGTAGCCCTTAGTGGTGAACCAAGTAAAAATGGTTGTGTCTTCTCTGTGCTTGTGAATGTTTTCATTCTGATCATAATCTTCATACAGGTTCAACAAGTTCCTACCAATGTGGGAACAAGATCCATCACATTAAAAGAAAAAGTGGTCACCCTGATTCACCCCTCCCCTCTCAGGGTGTCCCGGGGTCCTTCAAAATAAACATAAATAGAAAATTAAACCAAAAAATTAACATTTAAAATAGAACTTTTAGAACATAATAATATAGACTTGGTTGATAGATTCCCAATGGTGGATATCTCCAATACTTGATCACCCAATGTTAGATCATCTATCAATTGATCAACAGACGGTGGATCACCCAATAGTGGTGTACCCAATGGTGGATCATCAACAGTGGATCACCAAACAGTGGATCACTAATGGTGGATCACCCAACAGTGGACCGCCAATGATGGATCACCAATAGTAGATCACCAATAGTGGATCACCAACGGGGGATCTTCCAATGGTGGATCACTAATAGTGTATTACCCAATAGTGTATTTGTGAAGATAAAGGGTTAACTAAAATTTATCATTTATAGTTCATGTTGGATATAGTTTAATCTCTCAGAATTCATGGTTTTTGTAAAAATATTAGTAATATAATGTTTAATTCCTATGAATTCAATAGTTACATCACCCTTTAGGAAATGATCTCTAAAAAATTTATGTATTACATCAATATATGTTTTCCTATAATGATACATAGGATTATTGGAAATATTTATAGCAAGTTTATCATCACCATTTATAAGTAAATGTCTAAACTGATATCCATAATGTAGAAAAGAGTGTTTCAACCAAAAAATATATAAATAGAAACTTATTATAGCTATATACTTACCTCTATTGTCATATTTTTCTTTATAACTAGGTTTCCTAAAGAAATTTTTCTTTTTTAGAAATTTTTCAATCTTCTAGACAAGTGGTCCATTCCTTCATCATTGTTAACAGGTGACTCTTCATCACTTGAATTATCATCTTTTATTTTATTCTTTTATTTTGAATATGTAATTTTGAAGGATATAGATTTTCTCTTTTGTTCATCTTATTCTCTCTATTCACCTTGCATTCCTCCTCATAAATCATAATTTTTCCTATCATCTCCTTAATAGTCAACTATATAACATCACATGATTCTCTAATTGACACTGAATTTCCTCTCCATCAATATGATAAACACCTAAAAAAGCACATCACTTGATCTTTATCAAGAATTGGTTTTCTCAATGAATGAATTGTGTTCATGATTTAATTAAACATGATATAAATATTATAAATAGGTTCATAAATTTTCATATTAAAAGTATTGTATTTAATAGTATAAGTATTTAAGCACATTTCTTTGAAATTATAAGATCCTTCATGAGAAACAACTAAAGTGTCCCAAATTTCAAAAGTAGTAGTACTGGTAGAAATTATATTAAATATATCATATATTAAAGCATAGTATAAAGAATTCATGAATTTATAATTATTATTATAAGCTAATTTATTAGAATCACTCCAAGTAGCTCTATAAGTTTTGGGTAATTCATATTTATCCTTAATGATAGTACAAATTTCGAAGCTCATGCTTTAAATATGAATCTTCATTTTAATCTTCCACTGAGCATAGTTTGTACTATTAAAATAATGAGGTCTATTTCCAGTAGATCTATCTTTTCTATTATTATCTATAATGAATTAAATTTATAAAAATGGAAATTTAATATCTTTATAAGACAACTATATCACTATTGAAAAGATATTTGAAAACCCTTTAATGGAAAATGTTGGTCAGAGTGAGTAACTAGATAGGGGGTGAATTGAGCACCCAATAAAAATTTATGTTAAAAAAATAAAATGAAATCCCCCAAGATAAGTAAAAATTTATAGTTAATTAAAATAGTATAATTAAATTAGTCTGATATTTCATAAATTTTCTCAAAGGGGAATTTGGGATCAATTCAAACAATATTTGAAATTACTTTAACTTTTGAAACAAAATTACATAATCAAATCATTTATATAAACACAACCTAATAATAACTATAAAATTAGAATTTTTATTTACAGATTGAAAAAAAATGTAATTTTATATTTGAAATATAGAAAAAAACATAAAATACACAATTGAATAAAACAAGGGGTTCAGTATCAAGCTAAGACTTAATCCCCTCCACTTGGAAATCACCTACTACCAAGCATATTATTATAACAATAATCAGATCCTTAACCAAGATTAGGTTTTTACAAACAAAAACACATGAGTTGTCCAGTATCAAATCATCTTCCATAGTTATGTGTGGGAAGAAAAACAATATAGGAAAAATATGACCTCTTCCATAGTTTTCTTGGGTATACAAAAAAAGGAACTTGATAGAGTTCGTCTAGAACACTTCAGTTGAAGCATAGTATATAGTTTGTAGAAAATAAATAGATTAGTAAAACACACTGCTAAAATGTAAAGCATAAACAGAGAGATAAAATAATAAGAGATATAAAAATGTGGTGCTTCTCGATCTAAATTTATTAAGGTGATCATAGGTCCTTGGATATGACTTGATAAGAATATAGAAAAAAAATTATGAAAAGTGTATGAAAATAGGGCATTGTAGAGTCTAGAAAACTTCTTCTTTTTTTAGTATGTTTATATAATGAAAAACTTATAAATAGTTCTCTTGATTCTATGTATTAAAGGTTCTTTATATTTAATATATTCCACCCTTTTCCCCCCTACATGTATTCAGCATTTAAGCGGCTAACATCTCTCTAACCATGCACATGAGAGATTTATCTATAATATATAGCTCAGAAGATCTGAGTTATCCTTTGAAGAATAATAATAATGATATCCCAAATCATTATACTAAGCATAAAATCAGAAAACCTCTAAATTTTTCTTCAATTCATATGTGGAGTGGTTTAGGAATAATATTTAATAAATCCACATGAGGATATCTACAATAAATCCCAAAAACTAGTCATTTGAATAATTAAATTTAAATGAAAGATAGAATAGCAATGGTAGCATACTGGTGATGGATTATCTCTAACAATGTCATAGAAAAATGGAATATTAGAATAATGGTAGAATGGTCCAGTGGTAGAACAATATAAAGGTAGGACTTCTGGTGGTAGAAGAACTTGTGGTAGCATATCTAAAGGTATCACATATAATAGTATTATATCTAGCGGTAGCACATATAGTTTTAGCACATGTTTGGTGGTAGTATATGTCTGGAAGTAGAAAAAGTCTATAGGTAGCATATGTCTCGCAGTAGAACATGTCTGGCAATAGAAAAAGTCTGGTAGTAGCACTTTTCTGCATGTAGCATATGTATGGTAGTTTCACATGTCTGTACTAATGGTGGATCTTTTGAACTAACGGTGGAGTTTAACATAGAAAATTTTCTTCACAAAAATATGTACTATCATAAAACATTAATATTATTAGAAACATAATAATCCTGATTTGTGAGCATTAAAGTAAGGAGGTTCCAAGATATTTCATCATAAAATAAGTTTTAAATAAATCCTAAAATAATCATAATATACAATATATCAATCTTTAAAGACAATAGTTAAATTGGAGTGATTATGACCAAAGAGATTTGAGTCACAAAAAAAACCTTATTCTTTTATTAAATTTTTAATAAAAATTCATTGGATACTTTAAAATTATATGGTTATTGAAATCCCATGAATTGAATCATTTAGTGTTAAAAAATAAATTCATAGTAAGTATATACACCATAGAAATAATAAATTTGTGCAAAACATTAAAATATGTCTCAATGAAGATGATTTGAGAAGAAAAACCCTTACATCCTTGGTAAATTTATAATAAGAACACCATGAGAGGTATAATTTTAAATATAATGTTGAATATCATGAAATAGGAGTGGGAGTATGTGAGGATTAACCCAAACCATTGCTTGAGGGGATTCCCAGCCTTTATGTACCTCCATAGACCACTATGAGAGTTGTAAACATGACCAAATGATTGATCTATGATTCTGATAAAAATATTTTATAAATCTTTATGAGAAGCTAGGACAATGAAAAAGGATTTTATATTCAGCACTAAAACATTAGTTAAGCTCTCTAAACTCCAAGAGAGATAAAAGTACTAAAAGATTCCCAACTGAGGTTTGTCTACCCTGAAATGGGAAACCAAATTCCATCTAAGTTGTGCTGCAGCATCATCAAAGGTCGAGGCCAAAAAATACAGCACTAGAGCACCATCTAATATACATGTGGATGAGTAATCTAGGTGGATCACCAAAAACTATGGAGATAATTGAGGATTATAAGAGGGGATCTAATAAGCACATCATTCAATGATGTCCCTGAAGAAAAATCATCCCCTAAAAGGTGAGGATCCACCTATTAGGATGAAGAATCTAGAGTAACATTCGATCTAGGAGCCAAAGAAAGAAACTAATCCATAGAAACTAGTTACCCCTGGATACTTGGATCCACTAAAATGGTTGGAAATTTTTGAAAGATGGGATCTGTGTCACCATGGATCTTTCATATCTACCTCCATAATTACTTCTCCTTCACACCGAGGGAGGGATGGAATGGAGGCAGGCTCTTGTTTATCATTTGATTCCATGCTTATGTACATCATGTTACCTTATCATTCATGCCTTGTCATAGTGAAGAAAAAAAAACAACATAATAATACTTCATGTCATCCATATCACTTATCTTATGGTGGATCTTCATCTCCATCAAAATGTGTGCCCCGACTATCAAATCATGAACCTCTTTTGATCTGCAAAGTTTGGAAAGATCCCTCGGATCTCTTTATGGTGTCCTCCCTCTCTCTATCATTTAAAATCATCAGATGAAGGCTTCTTTTAACTGAACTTGCATGGATGTCATCCCATTTCCCTCATTTCTCCTCTCAGTTTATCTAGATTTTAGGGTCCCACCCAAGTTATTTTCCCATGTTTCTAGTCTACTCTCTTACCTCTTACCCTCATCGTCGGCCAACAACAGTGCTATATTTTATATGCATTGAAATCTAGCTACTTCTTAGGTTCATGAATGTATCCTGAGTTCCCCTACAACAGTTATGAATGATCCAAAAACACCACCCATATCTTCTAGTAAGAGAAATGTTGTATCAGTTTCAGGGTAATAATAGCCACATCATGTTATACATAAGCCTAAAACTTGCTTGAGAAAGATAGTGGCTAATTTAGATGTTTCTTCTCCATGTTTTACCTTTCATTAACTAGGACCTTATGATTTTTAACCTCTCCCTACTTCAAATAGTTTCATCAATCTAGTGAAATATCATCAGGTTTTAGACTAGTGGTTCCCTATTTCTCTTTCAGCTTCAAGTGGATTCTTTACAAGATTGAGGTCAAAATACGAAGCATATGGGTCCTCTCCTCATTAAATGTGATCTCTTCTTCTAGGGTAAAAACTAGGAGAAATGTATCCGAATTCTCACCACCATGATATGTAATTATAGTGGTTTTAAAGCACAGATTAATATTGATAACCTTTCTAATGAATTTTGGAATAGAGATATTTCCTTATTGGATATTCTTGAGCGAAATCAGAATAACTCCATAATTAAAATTTTTTATCAAAGGATGGGTTTATTTTCCTTATTTTATGGGGATCACTTGAATCACCATATATGGATCTTCTGGGATTCCTCAATTATAGTGGAAAAAGTTGATGTTCAAGGGTAGTACATTATGACTAATATCAGTACTAGTGGGTGTAATCTCTTTTTCGATTTTATTTATGAAAAAATTGATCGAAGGGAAAGGGGGGGTTTATGGTCGGACCTAGAATCTTTAAATTATGGTGATTTGGCCTAGTTTTGGGGTGGTGATTTTAAAACCATCTTGTAAGTTTCAAGGAATAAAGGAGGAGGTGTTTACCCATGGAGGGAATAAAATTAATTTTTCTCCATTATGGCCAGGGATGAACTATTAGATTTGGGTTACATAGGAGATAAATACACATAGTGAAACAATAAAAAAGGTAATCATTGAAACTGGAACTAGTTGGAACATGTTCTTGGAAATATTTCAGTTTTTTCTAGTTTCCCAGATGTAAGGTTTAATCACCTAGTTTTAGCTATCTATGATCCCTCCCCAATAATCATTAATATGGTTGTTATAAGGGTGGGAATGAAGAATGTTTTTTCTTATCCAAAAAATGGGATACCAATACAGAGTATCATTTTCTTTCTAAGACTTCTTGGAATATGACCATACATGGAAATTCATGTACTTGTATTCATAAAAAGCTCAAACGACTAAAGGAAGGCCTACATAAGTGGAATATTCAACAGCCTTCCTGATTTTTAGATCTGGATAATATAAAAAATAAATTGAGTAAATAAAAACTTTTCTTCAAGATTATTAGGATGAAGATATATTCTAGAACCATTTTATTATAAAGAAACATTTTAATGAATATCTTCTTGAACAAGAGTGTGTTGTTCATGAAAAATCAAGGGCCACCTGGATTAAATAAGTAGATAAAAATATAGCATTCTTTCAAGACTGTATCAAGGAAAAGATACATGGAGTCATACCAAATATTCACATGGAAGATGGATAATTTTCTAGTGATCCATTGATTATTTTAGGTATGGATGAAAACAAGTTTAGATATTTTATTGCTAATTTTAATCCTAGTATGAATGGTGATTATACATAAGTCCAAACTAATCTCTTTGATCATATTCCTTGGGTAGTTTTTAATGAGGTCAATGATTTTTTAAGGGAAAAACTGTAGAGACCCAATTCTTGACATACATGGATGTTACATTACTTTTGTAGAATACTTAATACATAACAAAAAAAAGACACCCAAGGACTGTAATAGTTTAGTGTCTTTGGAAACTCAGATCATAATCTTCTAATCATGGTGAAAGATCTTCAACATCTCCCATAATGATCTTCCCATTTTTGTTTTCTTACCTAAAAACTTTCTTTATATCCTGGGGAAAATGAAACATAAAAAGGGTGAGCTCAAATGCTCAATAAGGGTAAAAATGGATAACATAAAATAATCCATAAGCATTTGAACATAAAAACATGAACATAAAATATAAACATCAAAATCTTGAGTTGTGAAATAAATCTTGGAAGTACGTAAGGCATAGATCATAAAGGAACATCAATCATGATAAAATAGCATGTGAATAAAACATGTAATTGTGCCAAACCATTAATAACATTTTATGATTTCCATAGTATCCAAGTCATTGCTTCTAAGACCATCATAGTGGACAAAGTCCATTACTGAACTGGGTTTATTTGTCATTCCAGCCCTGTATTACTGAACCGGATTTTACTTTCCGTTCCAGCCATGACTATCTCATGAGATATAAATCTTTACCCAATTCATTGGAGGGAGATATAGGTCCCACCCATCTCATAATGAAATCATTCTTATGTGTTCCAAAAAATAAACATAAATCATTCATCATAACCCAAAGAATAAAATGGGTTTCATAAACATCATCTCGTCATAACATAATCCATATAAAATAAATGGATATCACTTCATCATAAGAAAAATCAAAACATTTAAATAATAGATACATTATAATTGAAACATAAACATACTAAATAATTTCATCTTATATGGAAAATAGTTTTGATAAAACACTTGAAATGAATTCTTGAGGAAAATATCATTTCTTCTTCAAAATCATTTTATTTTCTCAAAATGCCATGCAATTTTAAAAGAAAAGGATTTTTTTGAAAATAATCATGAAATATTTTATAGTATGATTCATAAAAATAAGGCATTATGAAACTGTAAAAATCCTTTTATTCCGTATAAGAAAACATGCTCCTCATACTTTTTCCGAAAAAGTCAAAAAGTATATCATATGGTAAACAAAAGAAAGATTCCTTCCATTCATCATAGTGTCAAAAGGGGGTAAACATGACTTTAAACAAACATGGAATAATAGTATACAATTTATGAAAAAAAAATTTGAAAACATGGACATTGATGATAAATATAACCCCAGTAAATACTTACGAATAAACAATCTCGGATAAGAACGAGATTGGAATAATTATCCCTTACCTTATGTCCAATTTCTTCCGTATGTGTCCGAGAATCTTGTATAGTGGGTTTAAAAATTTTATTAACTTGTATAAGAACCATAATAATATTTATGTTATCATATATGATTCACTTATGTGTTTATATTACTTGTTCATTTGTCAATTCCATGTCAAAGTAGTGTTTTGGGTAAAATTGTTTCATTCATCGTACGTGTTTTGACTTGTAATTATTAATATGATTACTTAGATCATAATTACTTACTTATAGAATGTAAAAAAATTATTTATATATAATACATACTTAGAATATACATATATATATATATATATATTATATTGATAAATTGAATGAAATACACCATTCATGGAGACGGTAGGTCGTACGTACGCATGAACGCTATTTTTGTTTCCTTATTAAATTGAATGGAAGTAAGTAAATAACATATGAATAATTCCAGTATCATTATTTTGTCATATATTTTTTTATTATTTATTATATATATTTTATAATTATTCTGAAATGGTTAACATGGAGAATGAATCTCATCACATTGTGGAGATGGTAATCCGTATGTACGCGCGAGCGATGATATATTTCTGATAATTATTGAATGGAATTGGAATAGATAATATAACTTATTATAATCAGTATGATGTTATAATAATCATATGTAGTTATTATTTCCACTGTTATAACCATCCAAGTATGGTGGTGGTGGAAAAACAGATCACACCACAGCGTGGAGACGGTAAGACGTACGTACGCACGCGCGGTGATTTCATTTTCCGTAGGATGGATAGAAGGTGAAATAGGGTTGTTTCATATTTATAATAACATATAAGTATATTAGTGATACTAATATTATTACTTTATAATGAAACAAATCATATAGAGGAAGTAAAAGAATAAAGAAACTTGAAAGAATCGGTAGAAGAGATTACCTCTTCTTCGACGCACCTCCTTTGAACTTCCTCTTAAGGGACTAGAGTTGGTCTTTTGAGAAGAAAAGAATCTCCAAAATGTTACTAGGGAAGTTTATAATACTAATTTTTACGGGTTTTATGATCTTGAAGGATCAAAATGGTGTGAGGAACAGAGGGATGAGGTGCCCTTTAATAAGAGAATAGAGGGGCACTTTTGGAAGCCTCAAAAATATTAATTAATAAAAAAAATCAAACCACACTTAAAAACCTAAAAAAATCACTAAATTATAATATGAGATGATATAGGGTTGTAATATAATAAAACAATAAAATTTAGACATGTTTTATGTTTATTTTAAACCTTATCATTTTGGTTTATCCTTATTTAATCTATTTAATTTTATTTGCGGTAATAATATTCTAATTTTTAAATTGTTATAAATACTTACTTATGTTATGTTAATTTTCCATAATTAGATACATTATTAAATTATAGACCATATAATTTTCAATTTTTAATTTTTAAATATTTTTTGTGATTTTTAAACAATTTAATAATATGTTATTTTTATAAAATGTCAATAGTGTCAATTTTGACACTATTCAATTATTTGAATTTAAATTAAATCCACACTTAAGATATATTAGAAATAGAATATTTAATAGATTCATAAATTGTCATATTAATCTAAAAACTTCATGGAGAACATTAATTTTTTCATATAACATTTATTTTAATATTTTTAAAACCATTTATTTGATATTTATCTTAATAAAATAATTA
Organism: Viscum album; assembly: GCA_963277665.1. Classification (NCBI taxonomy): domain Eukaryota; kingdom Viridiplantae; phylum Streptophyta; class Magnoliopsida; order Santalales; family Viscaceae; genus Viscum; species Viscum album. The sequence continues at coordinate 1,526,685,698 of OY728131.1, read as the reverse complement.
CTACAACATTTTTGTATAATTATTTAATATACATATTTGTTGCATAAAAATTAAAAATAAAATACTATTATGAATATAAATCGAACATATTTCATAAGAATACTTTTAATCGAATTTATCATCTTAATATCACAACATTAAAATTGTTATATTTATTAAATTATGAAGGTGACAACTTTGACATCATTTAAAATAAAATAATATAAGTGTCATATTCAATTTTATAAGGATAAAAATGGTAAAATATTCTACCATTAAATTATTATGGTTTAAATTTACACAACCAATAAGTTTTGGTCAGGTTTTTGTGCCTTTTATGGTCACTATTAGTTTAATAAAAACTGTATTATTGATTTTTCACTAAATAAACAATTTCTGCATCACTACTGTGTCACCATTAATGATAATTATTAAACCCCTAAAAATTCTAAATAAATTCACATGATTTATATAATTTTATTATATTTCTGATGACTAATTATGTTAGAAGTTTTATGCAGTTTATCACTAAATTAAAATTATTACACTTATAAGATATAAGAGAGTGACATGTTGTCACTTTCATTGATTTTAATAATAATTACATCATTTTCATGGTCAAAATTCCATGAAATGAATCTATTCCGACCCTTAGGTGATATGGGTCTACTTTTATTCATCCAATATAATTTTGTAAGGTGTTAGGGAAATTTTATAATCTTATTTTTACCCTTAATTACCTGATTTACCTTTAACTGTAGTAAATAAAAATTACCATAGTTACTATTCATGATGTCTAAAAAGTAGCTTATTAACATAATTTGGACCTAATGATTAAAAATATGGAAGGAATTTTTCCAAATTCAAAACACATAACTTTCAGTATTTAATTTAAAATTAATCTCGCTGTTGAGAAAATGGGTTTTAAAAGTTAAAACATTGCAAAAGATTGAAATGTTTTTACCTATGAATTCACTGTAAAATTAATGATAATGAATTAAATTATATTAAATGGTAAAAATATATTCTATTTATACTTTAAAACCATTCAATATGATAATTTAACCATATAAATTATCTTGATGAAAAAATTTGTTTTTAATTAAAATTTAGCGTATTTTTACTATTCATCGTAATATGAAAGTTAGAAGAAAAATATTAAAAAAATTATCCAAAGTAAAGTTTTATATAATTATTACAATGAATAAGTTTTTTTTCAAATTGAACTCATAAAAGTGTCAAAAACTATATTTAAAGTTGGTGCGCCATCAAAAGGTGGAAAAACTGCATTTTTTGAAAAATACTTATTTTACCCGAAAAATTTATTTTTTTATAATACCATGTTCTAGATAATGTGTAAGATGAACGATAATGTTATAAAATTCAAAAATTGGTTAATACTATTTATAACGGCTAGTTCATGATAATATTATAACAATATATCATTGTTTTGTGAAACTCGGTATTATGTACAATACACGCTATTAAGGAAGGTCTCTCTTGCGTGCAACACAAGCCAAGAATAGTGTTTGCGTATACTACAAGATAATACAGTGTTTCGTATAGTGCAAGCTAATATTGGTGTAGCGTACAACACAAGACATCAAAGAAATTAAAAATAATATTTCTCATAAAATCTCGGGGTGTTACGCAAACCCAATGAGCCTGAAATATTTGAGGCTATCAATTCACTCAACTGGAATAGTTCCACTAGACTGGACAGTTTTACTACATTATTTTATGTTGTCTCTTGGGAACCTATCAAAAAATATCTCATTATATTTATCCAATATTTTTTTCATGGTGGATCTCTTCCTCAGGTGGTGTGTGAAATCGTGATCATGCTGATTCTGAAAGTGAAAGAACCATTATCCTTCAACCAATTTTGGTCCATAAGTATGTTTAATATATATTGTAGAATTTTGGATAGTATTCTTAATAGGTTATAATCAAGATATATTCATGAGTGGGTGGCCTAAGAAAAACATGGATTTATTAAGGGAAGGTCCCTCCAATCATCAATTAGTATTACTTAAGAAATTCTTATAGACACAACAGGAAGGCTTATGGTTAAAATTTGGCAATTAATATTGATATGTATAAGGCATATGATAGGATTTAATGGTGTTACATTCTTAGTGTAATAAATTGTATGGGTTTTTTCATTTGGGTGAGGGACTTATGTTTTAGGTGTTTTAGCACCCCCTAATTCTTGGTGTCATTAATGGGTAAGAGAATTGGTTTTTTCAAATCAGTTAAAGGCATATAACAAGGTGATCCCTTGTCGCTGAGAATTTTCATCATGGTCTTGGATCTCATTAGTATACACCTAGAGAATTATATCTTCAATGGTAATTTTCAACCATTAAAATGAAGGAATCAAATTAATGGTATCTCCCACCTGTGTTACATGGATGATATGATCTTTTTTATCAATGGAGGATATAGATCCATTAGATGTCTTAAGATGGTGTTGTAATATTATAGTAAATGGAGTGAGTAAAATTAATTATGAAAATATTAGCCTTTATTTTATAAAGTCATGATCATAAATGAGCATGAAAATTGAAGATATGTTGGGTATTCTAGGAAGGTTTTCCCTTTGGAGTACCTTGAAGATACTCTTTCTTTAGTCAAACTATGTATCATGAATTTTTAAGGAGTATTTAACAAAATCACTAGCTAGATCAATAACTAGGAGAACCATTTTCTTTCCTTTTGTGGAATAATTTCCCTTTTGAATTTTGTTCTGACTTCAATCCCTATGTACATTTTATCCATTCTCAGATTTCTTAATTTTTCCCTAAGAAATATTGAAAAGACATTGATATCTCTCATCTGGGACTCTCATGTAGAGGGAAGGTGCCACTGGGAATCTTGGAAGATAATGGGTAGACTATTTTGTATTGGGGGTATCAATCTTTGTAGTGTGGAGGGCTTCATGCAAAGTCTTAAAGAAAATATGGTTTGGGAGGTCGTTGAAGGTCGTTTCTTATGGAGTAATCTTATCAAAAAGGAAACATGGATCAAATATGAAGGTTCTGAGGGGTGAAATTTCTTATATATTAAATTTTCTCCATGATCACATTCCTATCCTCAATCAACATTCTCGGTGGATCATGAAATGCATAGATATCAACTTTTGGTAAAATAATTGGGTAGGTACTTCCCTCACCTTCCCAATCTGTCCAAATATTGATCTTTATTTTTCTTAAGAGAGCTAATACCCTGAATCTATCCATTCCATTATGAATCAAAATAAATTTGAATTATTTGATAGTATCGAAATCTCTTATAATGTGGATCATTTTATTTTTACTAAATCACCTATGGGGGTTTTTCAACCAAGAATTATAGAATTATTTTGTAATGGCCCAGACCTCTCTGGTCCATTCCATAGAAAAAATCTAGCGTATGAGGTGATTCGAGAGGTCAAGGTGACTTATCCCCAACACTTTCTAGTTCGGTGAATAGTTCCAACGTTAGACAGTTGTGAACAGTGCAAAGGTAACCTTCTATGAACAGTTTCATCAGTGACCCTTGGTGAACAGTGTCATCGGTAACCTTTTATGAACAGTTCTATCAGTGAACAATTATATCAGTAACCTCTAATGGTAACCTCTCTTTCCTTTTCCAAATTTCCAATTCTATGAATAGTTCCATTGGTGAACAGTTCTATCAGTAACCTCTAATGGTAACCTCTCTTTCCTTTTCCAAATTTCCAATTCTATGAACTGTTTCATCGGTGAACAGTTCTATCAGTAACCTCTATTATCCTTTTCCAAATTTTGAGTTTGAAAATAGTGTTTCCAGAATGGTGAGGTTATAATGGTAACCTCTATTTACTTTTCCAAATTTTTAGTTCATTAACAGTGTTTCCAGAACGGTGAGGTTCTAACAGTGAGGCTCATGAATAGTGTTTCCAGAAAGGTGAGGTTCTATTGGTGAGGTTCTAACGGTGAGGTTCATAAACAATGTTTCTAGAACGGTGAGGTTCTATCCGTGAGGTTCATAAATAGTGTTTCCAAAACAGTGAGGTTCTATTGGTGAGGTTCTAATGGTGAGGTTCATGAACAGTGTTTTTCCTTTTCCAAATTTTGAGTTTGTGAACAGTGTTTCCAGCTTCCTACAGTTTCTCCCCTTTAATGTTTCCTTTGACATAAAATGAATTTTAAATCATTGTTTTAAGGACCTTAAGGCTGATTCAAAGGCCATAACTCCTATATTAATTATTCCTAAGGCTCGAGATGTTTTTACTTGGTTAAACCGCATGGTTTAATGTGATCCGCTTTTAATGGTAAATCAAGTGTATCTTAAACTGTCACTCTGTTAAATCTTTAAAAGGGATAGGATATATTTCTCCCTTGTTCTTCCTCCTTGTTCTCTAGTGTGAGACACTCAAAAATTTCTGTCCTTCCTATAAGAATCATGAGATAAAATTTTTCCCTATGGATTTGTTTCCCCGTGAATTTCTTCCTACTGCATGTGCACCCCCTACTTTGGTGTCAGTAGTAAGGGTCGATCCTTCATCAAAATAAGGTATGTTTTATCATGGTTCTTTTGGGTTAAAATTATCTTGTTTCACCTTTCCAAATTATAGCATGTGATCTCCATGCATCTAATGGAGTTTTATTGGGTTTCAGTTGGTGCGGTCATACCGTGGCATCCTCGGGTGGATACAACTGTCACGGGAGGAGGTGATCGTGATTATTTGTGTGGATCGTTATTTTATAAAGAACGACAAGAACCATTTGAGGTAGGGGGTTTGTTAACTATCTCTTATTTTACATGAAACTGTATCGTTAGCATGTTTTATCCCCTAGATGATAATGGAATTGACATAATAAATACTTTAACCGAATAAATAAATTTATATCGATCATATGTTATTGCCTCTTGTTTTGCAACATAGTGTGATATTTATGCTTTATTTGTTTAGTTGTTTGTTCTTGGTAAAATTGGTAAAGAATGTAAACCAGTATTAATTGATAATTTTTTGACTAAAGATAAAGAGGCAAGTAAATGAATCAGGTTCTAGTTGTATTTTTTATGTTAATCAGATTGGTGTAGTAAGCATGTTTAATTATTTGTGATAGATTATTGATTAGGTTTACTAAATTTGGAACCTATGAATAATAATCTATTAATATAAGATGGATTAAAGAACCGGTTGTTCAATAAAAGATAACTCCTTGTAGTGTTCTGAGTTACCCTATTGTTTGTTAAAGGGCCAAGAACCCAATTATTAAAATGTTGTTTTCCTACTGCTTGTGATGTGATGTGATCATGGATGGATGTTGTGATATGTTGGTGCATGGAGGCCTTTTGGTTGTGGCATCAGATGATGCCTAGAGTGGCAAGATGCATCATTTTATGCATGTGGGTGTCAGGGAGGACATCAGGGATGATGGAACGGGATGGATGTGATTGTTGGATGCTTGCTGATTCTTATTCGTTGTTTATCTACTTTACTTTTCCCCACTACTCAAGGCAGATGGTCTATCTTACCCTTCTTCCGAAAGAGGCAAAGACTTGTGGGGTATGCCACATGCTTTTCGTGTTTAGCTTCTCAATGGAGGATGGGTGTACGCTCTTGTTATAGGCAGAAAAGACTCTATGGGTAGTATATATACTCACCGTGTTAAGCCCCCTTGTGTTTAGTAGCATAGAATGTTTTTCTAGAAAGCCTGTGAATATGGGAAAGTAATTATATAATGAATAATTGAATAAATGATGTTAACCCATAGGGTTGGAGTTTTCTGGAACATAATGATGAGGTTTTAATTTTAAAGGGACAGTGGAATTTTTGTGTGATGCTAATAAAATTTAATGTGTAATTTTAAATGGTTAATTAATGTTTAAATAATTAATTAACATAAAGTGGAACTGATAAAAAGGGAATGAATTAAGGCAATAAAGCTTTTTAAATGTTTGTATGTTTAGGATCCTAGAATCCGAGAGATGTTAGCTCAAGTTGAGTCTAAGACTAGGTTATGCCCATAGTGTGGTTGTGAGATATAGTATATTCTATAATTTTTTTGTTTCTATATGCTACTCTACCCTATCAGTAAGGGTAACTAACACCCTGGGGATTTTAATCCCTCGGGGTTTTTTCCCCAACATTCCGGTGGGAGGATGAATAGCTAACTACCCCCTTTGGCCCCTCTCTCTTTTATTGGTAGTTACTTGTTATAGTAGGCACAGAGGTTAGTTTTCCCCATATATGTGTGTAGAGGGTTATAATGGCTTGTGGTTATTCACACGCATGTATTTTGGATATAGTTTCCTATGGACTAATATAGGTGTAAAGTGTATAGGTTGTGATGGCTTGAGGATCCCTACTCAGTGTATGGGATGTAATGGATTGAGGTATAATACCTGACGTATGATACATGTTATGCAGGATATGGTGGCTCCAAGAAACTACTTGGTTACTTTTCTTACATGGACGTGGTGGTTTTTTTGCATGAGGTGCATGTTTTGGTGCTTTACCCAGGTGTCTGCGGGCAAGCATTTTTAGGGAGAGATTCTCAGGACGTGCGACGTTGGGGAAAAGTGGAAAACCAGTGGGGAAGTAGTAGTGGGGTACCATTGATATTCTTTATTATATTATATACTCTTGTATTCATTACTTGGTGAGAGTAGCCATGGTGAGGCTGGGAACATAGTATACTTGTTTAGGTGATGAATTAGTTTCACTTGTTGTTCATTATGCTTTAGCATGCTTTCTTTACTTTTTCTTAAGAGGATTAAAGGGGGATCCTACTGAGTATACTGTTATACTCACCCTATGTATATATAAACTGCTTTTCAGTTCACTTAATTAGGTTGGATATCAAGCTGGTTTCTACTAGCTTAGGGTTGCAGGAGCTATTCGGGCTTGTGTTTGCTGATGTTTTTACTTTATTTTGGGTACTTGCAGTTTTTCCCCTTTCAGTTGTAGTAGTTTTACATGACATTACATATGGGTACTTTGGATTTCATTTGTATTTCTGTCTGATTTGGATTTGTTTGGTGTCAATCTTATCTCTCTCTTTCTCATGTGTTATCTTAGAGGGTAATGCCTCTCATCTGTGTGTTTACTACACCCTTGGTGCTAGTCGCCAACCCGGGGCCTACTGGAGGTGAGACTCTGGGGTTATAATCTTCCTTCTCACATTGCCGGCCTAGGAGGGGTACACTTTGTGTGGAGGTGGTCGTGACATGTTCTTCCTAACATCAATCATGGAAATAGTGTTGTGAATGTATATTGGTGTAAAGAACTTCCCATAAAATATCACTTCTTAATCTTGAGGATTTAAAATCATTTAATTCCTACATAAGAAGCGGTATGTTGGAAGGGTGTGTATATGGTTTCTAAATGTTTGTGTTTTTAGTCTGACAGTGTTGAATCGACAGAGCACCTTTTCTTTACAAGTGACTGGGCTTCGGCGATGCAGAGATACTTTCTTAATTTTTTCGATATCGATATCTAGTACACTACTAGTTTTTATTTCATCCAAAAATGGTAATATTGGTGTTTGATTAAATAATCAAGAGCGTAGGGCACAAATTGTGTTGATAACTACGGGTTTCTAGAAATTATGGAATGAAAGAAATAAAAAATGAATTGAAGGAATCTTGATTTCTTTACTCTCAATGTAGGTTTGGTCTAAGTGTTTAGTGGTGAAGTTGGGTTCTCTGATAAAATAGTGAGACTTGATAAAACTCTTGAGGATGTTTTTTACTGCTAGAATAAAGTTTCTTTTAGCTTCAGAAGTTCAAGTGAAACCCATACATGGAAGATGGTTTTGTTGGAAACCACTTAAAAATGTCTTACACAAAATGTGGATGGGTTGTGAAGCCTTGGTATGATGTGTGGAAGAGGATTGATTAAGGATCACAGTGGTTCATCTCTCCTTTCTTTTAGTAGCTTCTATGGTTAAGGAGACTCTATTAGTGCATAGTAAAATGCTCTTCTTAATGGTTTGGAGGTAATACATGACTTTAATTTACCTATTTCTTGGATCTAAATGTACACTTTAGTAATTTATAATTCTATACAAGTCAAGGAAACTACCTCTGGTCGATTTATTACTACATTTGAAGGTGCATTCAATGTATTCCTGATTGGGTGGCTATTCAACACACATGGCATAAGGAAACAAAGTGGAAGATTTTTTAGCCTCTAGGGGAATTCATAATGATACTCAGATTATTTTCTCTAACATAGAAAGTATTTTATGGGAATTTTTTGGCCTCGTCCGTGTGGATTCACTTGGATTTCACTATTTTAGTCCACCCTAGTTCCCATTTTTTGGTTCTTGTTGTCTATATGTTTTTTTTTGACCTCGCTCTATGATTTAATAAAATAAAAGTATTATTTTTTTTGTTGAATATAAATAAATATAAATGTATCTTGACACAAAAATTCAATAGGGAAGTATTTACACCATTAAAAAGGAAACATGGTTTGTATCTTAAATATATCTCATCATATTCAAATTTGAGATAAATAAAGCATTAAAAATTAAAATGCATTCTAATAAAACCAGGTGAAAGAGATAAATATTGAATTAGAAGTTAAAATACCATAAGGATAATTAATGATACTATATAAACAATTGTTATTATACACACCATTTAAAAGAAATTAGGTGTAGAAAAGAACATGTGACTCAATGAAGGAATTTTTGAGATAAAACCCTTACCATAATTCCTCGCTTAGTATATCACACTCTAACCTCTTTTAAAACATAAAAAAATTAATATAATATTTCATAACCTTAATAATAAATATTAACATTTTATAATTCTTATTATAAATTTTTTTATAATGAGTACATTAATTAGTATAGTGTATTATGACCTTCAAGCATTAATAACTTTAAATATTTTGTGCATCTTTAATAATTTTTATATTGATACCCATAATTTGATAAAAATATAATAATTGATATATTATTTAATATTATTTAATATAGGAATTTTATGTATATAAAAGTTTCTTATTTTATTTTATATGTGTTTTTTTTATGTTATGTGAAAACTGAATTGATTATGGTTTATTTCGTTAATTTGAGAGAATGAAAATGATAATTTAATACTAAGTTAAAAATATAATAAAATGTTTTAATAACCATATACCAATCATTATTTTCTTATTATATTATAATAATATTAGTTTTCATGTTCAAATATTCATCCATAATAGATTTTTATATCATTTTTCATGTAGGTGGTTAAACCAACCCATTCAAGAACAAGATTTAACTTGATTGGTGAGTATGGTTAAGAAGGTCTTAATTTTGAAATAATATCATTATAAAAGAATAATAATGATTTTATTTTTATTTTTTTATGTTTTTGAACAATAATTGAATATTTTTTGATAAATAATGAAAAACTATAAGAAAAATGAAAAAATGTTTCCTCGTAGAGGTGGTAGTCCGCGCACGAGCACGATTAGCATTTATTTATTGTTCTAAGTTGATTGAAATGAATAAATAAATGTTTTACCATTAATATAACAACATATAAGTATACTTATGATAATTATTTAATCATAATATTATGGTGATAAGATTCTTGTAAGAGTGAGGTTAAGAGGAAAAAATTAAGAAATAGAAAATATTTATGTTGGACACTTGACCAATCTTTGGATGTTTCCTTGAAATTGAAGGTTCAGATAACTATGAGTGACTAGAAGATTATGTTTGTGAGAGAGGGTTATAGTTAAAGTAAAATGGAATATTTTAAAGTAGTTATTTTAAGTTTAAGTGTATATTTGAATGGTGTAAGTGGTGTTATTTTATAAGAGAATAAAAGGGGTCCTTTTGGAAACACTCATCATTTTTTAATAATTACATGACAAAATTCAATAGTAAATGGATAAAAAATGATAAAAATTTGAGTGTGGGGTATATTTGGGTCAATAAATTCTCAAAACTTTGTTTTAAACACATATTTTAAACATGTTATAGGGTTTTTAAAATTATGTTTTTACATTTTACTCTTTTACAATGAAACTATGAAACTAGTTTTTTACTAAGTGATTTTATATTTTATTAAAAATAAAAAATAACCCACATAAAAAAATTTGGGTGTGATTTAACTAAATTTATCCTCTATCTAATAAAATTAAATTTCTAAAAATTATAAAATTAATTTAAATTAAAACAGATAATGTTGTAGGAAAGCTATTTTATTAATAAAAATACATTTTTCCATTATGGATTAATATTCGTATTTAGTATTGATTACAAATTAAATGAATTTTAATATATTTATTTATGTTTTTATACACTATTTTATATTCATTAATTTAATTATTTTAATTTACCTTATTTGATAGAAATTACAGGATAATAATAAAACAATAATTTTAAAATAATTGTTTCACTGTTATCATAGTAATTAGAATAAATCCTGAAAATCTACATTTTATACCAAAAAATGAAAATTAAAATATTGAATAATATGAACACTATTATATAAAATATAATAATAATTCTCTAAAATTAACTTTACATGTATAAGGAAATTAATCGTAACATTAACGTATGTAACGCATAAAACTAATTTCTAAGAAAATTATATTTTTAAGCATAAAGTTTATGTATAGGATAAAAATATAAATGTTATTTAATATAATAATATTAAAAATATTATAATTATAAAATTAATATTTATTTTTCCTTAAAATAAATCCAAAACCTAATTTCCCCAAGCATAAATTTAATTAAAGAAACATATGAAAAATATTTTTCATAAAATATTACTTGAATTTATAAAATGATATTCATGGGTTTTATAAACTGAAATAGTATTTTTAAATTATTTATTTTACATTATAAATATATATTTTTTATATCATAAATTTCAAAAAACATATACCTCATATAAAATTGATGATATAAGCTAAATTGGTATTTATTAACTATTTATAAAGTAACTCTTAGTTGTCAAATAACAAATATGTTAATAATTTTTTCATGTATTCTCCTAAAACATGTAAATAAACAGAATTACCAAAAAAATATTAATGAAATTATAAATGATTCCTCATTAATTAAATAAAACCACATATTATTTAATGTATTCCATAAATCCAAGAATGGAGTAAACTCCATCATTGAGAGCATATCCCACTTTCTCATTAAATCGTTAATCAAATCCAATGTCATCAATACTATAAAACTTACTTATCTATATAAATACTATATTTATCCAAACTAAATTCCATTATCTCGACATTAAGAATATATTAATGTTTATCTTTATCTTAATCATGTTTTTTCCATAAAATATCATCTTTCCATTATATCGCTTTATGGGTCATCAGTACCATTTAACATATTATTTCAAATCCTTAAAGTGAAACTTCTACAGAACAATACTTATATATTTCATGATTCATATAACATAATTTTTTAATTATAATATATAAACACTTCAATCATTCCACTTCATTCTTAAACCATTAACTAGGATCCATCGTATTTTTCCTTAATAACTCATTCCATTTATATTTCATTTGTAGTGTCTTCAACATCAAAGGTAAAACCTTTATTCATGAAACCTTATTAATACCCTTATTGATCTTTCCCCCTAGTAAATAAATTTTCATAATCCCATAATTTCCACATTTAAAACGTTCATTTGTTGATAATACCTTAGGGAGACAAATATTCTCATCCATTGCGTTAACTAAACTTTTCATTTTTCATCAGCAATTGTTTTCTTTGTACCTTTATTATCCACACATAAAACATATTATAATTCATTTTAGGAATTCCATTGAGTAATTTATCTCAAATTATTGACATATAATAAACTATATCTTATTCCCCCAAGGTCTCAACTACTCAAGCTCTCAAAAAACTTTATCCTCCACTTCTTTAGTGATTATGAGAGTTTGTTGAGATGAAAGTTGTTAATCACATATTGTGATCATAGATTAGGAATAATCACAATATCCTTTACTCCAATAATAACCCAATTTAGTTTCTCATCAAAAAAATTTCTATCACATTCAATGTTAACCTTGTTCCTTCCGGTTCCTACCATTGACTAAGACTGAAAATCTTACTGTGAGAAACAATATTCATAGTGGGAAGCCACATAATAATTAAAAATAATTTATAATATATATAAATAATTAAACATTATTATCAATATAATAATCCTTAATTTTAACCTAGGTGATTCATTATCATTATCTATTTAGATCCTTCATGATGGTTTGTAAAGAGTTTTTGAATTTTAAAATTATATCCCCAAGGAATTTCTAACCAGGTATGATGCAAGGCCCATTATCATGCACCAAGTGATGATCGAGTCTAGCTCAATTAACCCCTTTTGGATTTATTACCCTTAGGTACATCTGTGTCAGAAATACATACAATTGTAATATCTAGACAAGTATGTAATATCCTAGAAACCACTCTCTCTATCCTTCACAAGTTTCTAGGATATTTTCCTATACTTATTATTTCCCATAGTATTATCCTTATATATATCCCTAGATATATCCTTATATATATCCCTATGGATCTCACTATGTTTTCCTCATACTAGTTTCTAAAGGTTAACTAAACCTTTTCTTTGATACCAACTATAGAGACCTAGGCTATCATACATAGATATTACATATTTTTAATGAATATTCATTACATTGCACAAATACTTGCATGAGGATAATAATGGTTTAGTATCTTTGTAAACTTGTAAACATAAACAATTGGTTCATATTTTAACTAAATCATCTTCCACTATTTCTTCATAACTGAAAACCTTCTTAGAAATACCACACATAATACTTTTTCCATAACCTGGGAAAATGAAAAATAACATAGGGTGATCTAAAATGATAAATAAGGGTAAATAAGATAGATACTAGTAATAACTTGAACATAACATGATCATAAGGGTATATTTTAAGTTTCATCATTGGAAATGTACTCATAAATAATCTTGATAAACAATGAGGTTGTAACAAAAAAATTACCACTTGGGTATCTAATGAATCATAATTCCAATGAAAGAATTACTTTAATTGAATATTAAAATATCATGAGAATCAAAAAATTCCTGATATAACATGTAATAGGTTTTGTATATACACCTCATAAAATAAGATAGGTTCATAACATAACATATATCCCAAAGAAAACAATTTGAGACGAGATTCTCTTACCTTAAGTTTTGAATTTTTTCATACATGTTCAAAAATTCTGTATAATAAATATAGGTTTATTATATATCTATTTTCTAACCATAATAATATATATTATTCCATATATGATTTACTTATGCCCTTTTATTGACTTTTTATTAATATTTCTGTAATAAAATTATGCTTTGGGTAATAATTGTTTCGTTTTTCATGTATATTTTGGTTTGGTATTTTTTGACATTTTACTTTTATAATGATTAAATAATATAAATAAAGTTAAAAATGATATAAATATCATATATATTAATTTTATATGTATTTATAGTAATCCAAATAAGTTAGAGATAGAAAATGAATTGCACTGTTCATGGAGATGGTAGGTCGTACGTACACATGAACATTGTTTCCATTTTCTCAACGAATTAAAAAAATGTAAATAATATATTACCCTTATAGAATAATTTTTATATAATATATATCACATATTTTTATTAAACCTATCCTTATTATTTTCCACGTAAAGCATAAATGAAGAATGAATCGCATCGCTTCGTGAGGCAGTAGTCCACCGTACACACAAGTAATGTTATCATATTCCCACAAAATGGAAAGTAAGAAGTTATATGTTATATTAAAATTAAATAGTATAAATATTTCATAAATATAATATAAATATGTTAAATACATCATTATATCCATCGGTGGTAGGTGGTTATGGAAAACGAATTACATCAGTTCTCGAGGTGGTAGTCAACCATACACACAATCGACAATTTCATTTTCCATTTAAACTAAGAGTAAATAGATAAATTTTATTTCATAAACATAATAAAATATCATTATATTTTATGTAATTTTTTTATTATATTTTTATTAATAAAAAATCGATGAAGGTGGTAAGAGAATACTTAAAAAAGAAAGATTTTAGTGAGGACAATGACCTTCTCTTAGAAAAACTTCCTTTAGATCTCTTATTAAGGACCCTAGGGTTGGTATTTTGGGAATAAAATTAGCTTTATAAAATGGATAAGGATTTTGGAGATATATTTTGGAAGTTTTTTTGATCAAAATGACTTTGAAGGTGTGAATGGTTGAGGGGAGTATGTGAACTTTTATAATTGTAGAAGAGTGGAATTTTTGTAAATACCCAAAACTATTCAATAATGGGAAGTCACTCTCACCCCAAGTCCCTAAAATATTTATAAATGACGTATTTTAGGGATGATGGGGTCTTTATACACCTCCACTACACACAAAAACACATATTTTAAACATTTTTGGTCATTAACTTCTAAGTTTCCTTACTTTTACCATTTTAGTTTTCACTATGTTAACTAGCCCTTTATCTAGGTAATTTATCATTTAATATTATAAATAAAATGATACTTATTAGAAAATTTTTAAAAACTATTTATAAATATGAAATCGTATTTATAAAAAAACTATTATATGTGTGGAAAATTAATTTTAACACAAACACATGAAACACACAAAATCTCATTTTACCCTTTACTATGGTAATGAAGTCTTTACTATTTATGAGTCAATACAATTATTATAAAAGAACCATTGGTCTATGAATATAATATGAATTATATTTTTAAAAATATACCAACATATTTTAAATGTATATCATTTTTTACAATTTTAAATCATTTAATAAAATTTTATTTTTTTGTAAAATAACATTAATGTCAATTTTGACACTACTCATTTGAACTGACTTTAAAACATAAATACAACGATGGAAATAAAATATTTTATTTAACACATTTATATAAAGTTAAATTTATCTAAAAAAATCATGAAATAAAATAATTTATTTAATTTATATTAATTTTATCATTTTTAGTATCATTTATTTTATTCTTTTATTGATTAAATAATTTATGTGTTGGCATTACTAGAGAATTTAAAGAAATTATATAATTACTAAAAATAAAAAATAAATTATGCTAATTAAATTAATTTTATTATTCTAAAATTAACACAAATATTCATTCACATATTACTTTTTCTCAATGTGAACACATAACCGAAATTTAAAAGCAAGTGGGTGATATTTTGACTTTTTCCTTAGTTAAATTATTACGTCAGTAAAATTCAAGTAAAGGTTTCCCAAAAGCATATAAAAATTGATCCTAAGTAAATAAGGATTGAAATATGGCCATACAGTAGTAATTTTACAAGTTTTCTGGACATTCTAGCCCTTATCATTTTAGCTTAACCCCTAGTAAACTTGTTTTAACCTTAACTGTGATATTTATTTTTTACTACATTTATTATTAATTATTACAAAAAAATTAATTATATCTTATTATATAATATTTATTATTTATATTATAAATATGGAATACATTTTTCCAAATTCTATTCATAGAATTGTAAATTTTTAATTTAAAATTAAACTTGCAGACACGATGAAAAAACAGTTTCCCAAAGAGAAAATTTTCATAAGTATAGAAAACTTTAATATAAATAATCAATATGAAATTGATTAAAATTATATAAATTTGATTAATAAATATAAAATTGAAATAATTTTTCTTTTAAAAAAAATTAAATAATATCACTTTGTAAACTCTTTAAAGGAATAGACAGCTCTTGATAAAAATCAATATTTTTCAACATTCACCGAAAAATTAATTTTTCATAAAATTATAAAAAAAAAATTAAATTAAGATAATATTTACATTCTGATTAAAAAAATTAATTTATTTTCCTAAAATAAATTTTCAAAAACTTTCAAAAATTAATTTCATTATTTTTTCACAAAAAGTAATAAAAAGCATTTTTTTGAGAAAAATGTATTTTTGAAGCCTATAAAGACTTTACCAAAAATTAAGTACTTATTTGTAAATATATTTTATTTATCTTAAAATTTATAATTATTTTAAAAAAAATTATTATCCATACCTCCAAATTTAATGACTTGGTTATAATGGTCACATTTAAATAATAATATTAATGTTATATCGTGATTCATTAAGACTCGGTGTTGCGTGTAATGCAAGCCATCGAAGAAATTACATTTATTTGGGGAAAATATTTCATATAATCTCAGTGTGTTACATGTACAATGAAATTAATATGAATATTAATTGATAATATACTAGAATGAAGAATAGAGGATCTTTTTTCCATATAATTTATAATTAATTTATTTAATTAAATAATTAACTTTCATTGAATTATTTCCTTGATGTTGATGAATTAGTAAACCAATTTTTTTGTGATGTAATTACATCAAGGAAATCAAGGGTAGATTCCCTCTAGCGTGGATCTACATCTACTCCATGAACCTCCAATCATCACCGTATAATTCTCCGAGTGTTATCATGGATGAATCTATCACTTGTGATGATTGATGTTGATCGCAACTGATTCCATCATGGGATAAGGGATTTACTCTAGCGGTGGATTAAAATTTCTCGGTGTTCTTTATAGAATTCAAGGATAGTTCTCTCTAGGGATTTAGAGAATCCTCTCTAGAATTTTGTGTGCATAATAAAATAATATGGCTCTCACTTTCACACAGCACAAAAAATGTCATAATTTGGGTTTAAGTACTACTAGGGTTAGAAAATAATAATTATACAAGGGGACTTATTATTTTTATTAATCCCCAAAGATCCTAATGTCTAAATAATTATCTATTTATTATTATTTACATGAAAAGCACTAAAATCACAGATAAAATAAATATTATTTTTCTGGAATAAATAAATTAACATTTATTTAAATAATATTTAATATAAAATTTCACATCAAAAAATTTAAAATCAGTTCACCAATCCTTGTAAATATTTATTGGGTCTTGAATAATGACTATTTATCTTATTAAATAAATGTCACTAAATTATTTTCCAATAAATATATAAATATTGTATCCACTAAATTTAGTGAATAGATATTTATTAAATATTTATGTAACTAAATAAATAAATATTTTGTTACCATGTGAATAAACTAGAATAAATAAATATTTTTTATTCATATTATTAAATAAATAATTATCTGGTGAATAAATATTTATTAAATATTCAACTCACATATATATTCTCTCGAATAACTGGTGATTGAATATTTGTCATCAAATAATATAAATAATTATTAAAACATGTACGGGAATAATATTTATCCGACATCTTAAATTCATATGGAATATAACTGAGGTTTTCAATACACTTAGTGTGTGACCCTCAAGGCCCCTTTCTCAATGGAATTAGGTTGCACTACTTAAAGTTCGAGGTTAACATCTAACAACATTCCAAAACTATAACACCCTGACCCCAGTTACTCGGAGCCGGTGCATTATTTTAATACATTGGCATGATTACAAGGAATCACGTCCTGAAGGACCAATCAGTTTAGCAGTCTCAGAAAATAGATTACATACATGAATGTTACATTACACTTTCTTTCATACAACACAGCAAAAATAATCCTTTGAGAACACCATTATTCTCTTAGCATAACCCTATATATTAATCATAATACACATCTTGGAATCTAAGGAAAATAAAACATAAGAAATTTGTGAGCTCAGATCCTTAGTAAGGGTGAATAATTTAGTAGAATATATAAACTTTTAAGGCAAGATGTGTAATAAAAACAACAGCCTTTATAAACATAAACTTGAACATAATATGGAAAAAATAAATAAAAAATTACCATATAAACATGCACATGGATATTCTACTAGTCGAATAATCACATGTAATAACTAATTTCATAATGAGGTAATGCATAATGTTGGACATCATAACCACATAGTCAAGGACTCGTGCCAAGACTACAAATAAAAATTTTGTCAAGGCCTAGTGCCAAGACACTAGTTTGTATCACGAGACCGACCGATGCATCGAGGAGCTATAACAGGCTCCACCTTTCACTTACTAAGTCCAATTCATTCCTCGTATGAAAATGTTAGAATATAACATAAACATTCGTATTAAAACTAGCATATGAAATGTCAATAATTTAAACATAAATCATGAATGGTATAAAAATATTACATCCACAGTCAAACATATCATAACTAATTCAATACAATATGGAAGATTGTATTATAATAAATCAACATCAATCAAGAATAATATCAAGTAAAGGATGTGGACATAGTTGAAAATGATCAGTTAAACTCTTTGGGATAAATATCCCTCTTTGTGAAATCATTTAAAAGTCACGCATTTATAAAAGAATTAATTTAAAAGAGATTTTTGAATCAAAGAGTCCCATATCACTTTGAAAATTTTCAAAGGAATTAACATTTTAAAACAATAATTTCTATAAATAAATCCTTAAAATCATATTTTAAACATGGACATTAATTAAAAATATTTTGAAAAATAAATCATTAAAACATTTAAAATGTCGATCTTGATAAAGAGTCCCTTCCAAAAAACCCTAAAATATTCATTTTGAAAAAAAATTATGAAACATGGATATGGATAATAAAAATATCCCAGTAAGTACTTACACATAAATAATATTGGATAATAATGAGATTGAGTAATTAACCCTTACCTTGTACTTTCCTTTGGTCGAGGGTACGTTTAACCTCCTCTTCTTCAGGTGTTTCCTTTTGATTTAATCAAAAGGGATCCTTAGGTTAGCTTTCTGATAAAATTAAGTCCTCTAGGTTGAATTGAGGGTATTTGGGAGGATATTTAAGCAGGTTTTGTCTGATCCAAATGGCTTTGTAGGTGTGATTTTGAGAAAAGGGGGAGTTCCCTTTTATAAGAGAGGTGAGGGTTACTTTAGGAAAAGCTTGAAATATTAATTTATTATACAATAATATTCAGTTTATAATTGCTCAAAAAGGATTTAATTAGAGGATAAGGTAGGTCTGGGTCAAAAACCTCTCAACCAATAGGTTTTAGACAGGTTTAGGTCACCATATTAACCTTATCTTTTAGATTTAACTCTTAGTTAAATAGTTTAACTTTTACCAAGTATTCTTGTATTATTATAATAAATGGTTAATAAACTTACTATAACATTCCAAGAGAACCTAAATTGGTTTATTAATGACATATCTATCATTATATAAGTTCTTTGGACAAACCTTATATTTTTAGGAAAATTATATCATTTTATAATAAAGTATTTCTTTAAAAAAACTCATTTATGTCAATTTTGACATTATTAGAATTTGGTTTTTGTGAAAGTCATAACAAATTTATCACTTATAAAACAAATTATTTAATCAACCCTAACATGTCATATTAACCTATAACATTAGTGGAATGAATCAAAAGTCTCAATTTAAAATTATTTTAATATTTATAATATCAATTATTGTAATCCTTCATTAATAAGGTAATTACTACATCATCATTGTGTCATAAATAAATTTAATTATATAATTTCTAAAAATTATAAATAAATAAAAATAATGTAGGAAATATTTTTATCTTTCTAATTAATATTTATAGTCAAATTTATCTTATGTATAACCCTATATTAAAAATGTTTTAGTTATTGAACTTTAAATTTAACACTTTTAACTCTTCTTTAAATAAAATAATAATAAATGTCCTAATCTAATCAAAGTGGATCAAAAGGATAATATTTTATTCCTAAGTTTTATTTTGGTCTAAATACACTTATCCAATATAATTAGAACATGTTTTAGGGTAATTATATTATCATTTTTACCTTTAATTACCCTATTTACTTTTAACAGTGATAAAAAAAATTCAAAAGTTACTATTCACCAAAAATTATTTTCATTCTATTGAACCAAATTTTACTTATTGATATCAACTGTGTCTCTTGGATTTTTTAAATTCAATTCACAGAAGCAGTAAAATTACATTTTATTCAAATTTGGGAATGTTCCTAGAAGGTGGGAAAAAGACATTAAAAAGATCGATAAAATTTAATATATCTAATTTTATTATAAAATGACTCCAATTAATTACATTGAAATTATATAGGTATTATTTATATATTTTTACTTGAAATAAATTTAAACAAAATAAATAATTATTTAAATAAAAATTAGGTTTTAAACAATAACGTAGTGTTTTTGATTATTCATCAAAAATTGAATGTTTATAGAAAAATACCAAAAAATTACCCTAAGATAATTTTGATATTCTGAATCCAAAAATTATGTCTATTTTACCAAATCTAAAACATATAAGTTGCATTAATTAAATTAAAATTAATTCCCGTTGTCAAAACCAGAAAGAGGGTTTTTAAGAATTAAAAACTATCAAAAGATTAGCATGTGTTTATGTACAATATAAAGGTGAAATTACATCTAATGAACTAGATTATATTAAATGATAAAAATATAAACTAATTATACTTTAAAACCACTCAAATGTATAATTTAACAATATAAATTATTTCGATTAAAAAAGTTTTTTTAAATAAAATTTAGTATTTTTTACTATTCATCAAAATATGAAAGTTCTCAGAAAAGTACCAAAAAATTATCCAAACTAAATTTTTATGTCCTAATTATAAAGAAGGATTTAATTTCATTAAATTTAATATAAAAAAGTTTCAAATATTGGATTCAAAAAGGGTTTGCTGTTAAAAGGTAGAAAAATTGTATTTTTTAAAAAATACTTCTTTTATTTGAAAAATTAAATTTGTCCTTATATTATGACTAAAAAACACAAAATATGAATGTTAAAATTATATAGGATATATATAAAATTAAAATTTTGTTTAATACTATTTATAATCTCTTTTTAAATGGCTAGTTTGATAGGTCGTGATGCGCTTGAACTTGGTGTTGCGTGTAGCACAAGCATTTGAATTACTTTAAAGAGATAACGTACTATGAAATCTTGGGGTGTTACATTCTCCCCTCCTTCAATAAATTGCATCCTCGCAATTTGAAATTATTATTAAAAATTAAAAGGTTTAAAATAGAAAATACCTTTATGGAAAACCCACATCAAAAATAGGGTTACTTAAATTTAATTTTAATAACAGGGAAAGGGAAATTAAAAAGTCACCACCAAATTTGGATTTAGAATAAAAGAAAATTGGTGGAAATATGAGACACATAATTGGAGGGAAAATGTAAATATTTATAGGGAGTGATTGAGGTCATCAATCACAAACAAGTGAACAATTAATAGAAAAATGAGGTCCTCAAAGCCATAAATCTATGATGACTTAAGATATTATTGGTTCATCAAAGCATAAGGTATTGGGATAACACATTTTTGGTTTTAAGATCCTTTCCCTAAATTTTAATAATTAATTTCTTCATGGAATAAGAGAAAAATACTTGACAAGTATAGTTCCATCCTTTAACTAATTTCTACTACAAGCTAATATTTCACTCAAAAATATAATAGAACTCAAAAATATTATATTTATCATAATCGTATAGGGTTTCAAAAAAAATTAATTTATAATTCATCTATAAGATCATTTAACAAACTACACTAAACAAACTTGGACATCACGTAAGCCAGTGGTAGGTGATCCACCCTTGTCACCCTTCGGTTGTGGGTTCAAGTCTCGCAGCCTTTACGGACGCGATGGTTTGTCACCCAACCTTCGGGTCATCCTTTTTATAAAAAATCCAAAAATAATATGGATAAATGTTTTAACCTTAAAGCATAGTATCCAATGTCCAACTTAATCCATTACAATCTTTAAACTTATCCAAAATCCTCGTGTCCAAACTCATAGTACAAAAAATTATAAGGAAGTTCAACATAACATAATGAAGATCACTTTTTTCCACATATTAACATGTGAGTACATTCATCATGTATTCTCTTAAAACATGGTAACACCCTAAATTTCCAAAAAACCTTATTTATTACATTTATGCTCCCTTATTCCTTATAGAATACTAGATATATTCCTTATATCCAAAAATTTTGAATACTCCAACAATGATAGAATAAAAAAACTATTAATGAGTTCCAAGGTAGTCAATAATATCTGATATAATTAATCCAAATAAACCATCTCTTATTCCAAAATCACTACCTTAGTATCAGGACCATATTAAGGTTTATCTTTCCTTCAAACATGTATTTTCCAAAAAAAATTAACTTCAAACTATGTAACTTTACTTGGTACCATAAAATCTCAAATCCTTAATGAAAATATATTGTAGAACAATACTTAAATGCTTTATAATTCTTATAACATGTACACAAATGACATAATTCTTTAATAACAACTTAAAAACATTAATCATTTCTATTCATCTGTGGTATTATAATAACTTAATTATTATCCAATATCATCATTCAGTGTATACTCTGATGATTGGTACATTGATTTGTGTAGTGTCTCAACTCTTTGAAGATGGAACATTGTACATTTAAAACCTTTTTCTTGCCCCTGAAATCATGTACTTGGTGTCCTTTTTCTCCACACTTATAACAAACACTCATTCCTTTCAAGCATTTACCAAGGTGATTCTTTCCATAGTTATCACAAATGTTAAAATCCATCTTTTCATTCTTCCTTTTATCCATCTTTCTATGTACCATCCTTTTCTTATTTGGATTCCCTTCAAATCCATATGACTCAGAGAACTCTTTACTTATCTTATTAGCACATAATACTATTTCTTCATATGATGATAATATATAAGAGATTATTTCCCTTCTGAATGTTATCTTAAGACCATGGAAAATATGATACTTCTTACTCTTTTTATCATGCATATTGTTGGAGTTCTCATTCCTTCTACTAGGCACTATTTCTAAACAATGGCATACACTATGTCAGTTTATGAATCGCAATGAATAATTCCAAACTTGTAAAATACCTAATGTAAATTGAAAACATTATGCATATAATCCATAATTATAAAAAAGTTTTCTTAGAGTAAGTATTTACTCATAAATCCTTCATAATGTTTTGTAAGGAAAATTTGAATTATCCTAAGCATATCACCCAGGAGTGTCGTAACCAAGAGTGAGATAAGGCCCGTTTTCAGTACCAGGATACATCGGGTCAAGCCCGAAACTCCTTGTTGGATTTTTCACTCCTAGGTACATCTATTCCAGATCCTCCTCTATCTTCTCGTATCCAGAAAGAGATGTATTGCTTAGAAAATTCACAAAATCTCTAAATTACCAAAATTCTAGGAAGTTCTTCTATACTAATCCTCAAAGTCTATCTTAGGGAAATGTTCTCTAATCAGATTTTTTCTAAAAATAGCTTCTAAGGTTTGTACTAAACTTCCTCTGATACCAACTGTAACGCCCCAACCCCAGTTACCCGGTGTTGGTGCATTATTTTAATACATTGGCATGATTATAAGGAATCAAGTCCTAAAGGACCGATCAGTTTAGCAGTCTCAGAAAATATATTACATACATGAATGTTACATTACACTTTCTATCATACAAAAGAACAAAAATAATCCATTTAGAATGTTGTTATTCACTTAGCATAACCCTGTATATTAATCATAATACACTTCTTAGAATCCTTGGAAAATAAAACATAAGAAAGGTGTGATCTCAGATGCTCAGTAAGGGTAAATAATTTAGGAGAAGCTATAAAATTTTAAGTCAAGATGTCTAATAAAAACAATATCCATTTTAAACATAAACGTGAACATAATATGGAAAAATAAATTTGAAATTACCATATAAACATGCACATGGATATTCTACTAGTCTAATAATCACATGTAATAACTAATTTCATAACGAGGGAATGCATAATGATGAACATAATAACCACATAGTCAAGACCTTGTGCCAAGACTACAAATAAAATGTTTTTCAAGGCCTTGTGCCAAGACACTAGTTTGTATCATGAGACCTACTGATGCATCGAGGAGCTATAGAAGGCTCCACCCATCACTTACTATGTACAATGCATTCCTAATATGAAAATGTTGAAACAGAACATAAACATTCATATTAAAACTAGAATACAAAATGTCAATACTTTAACCATAAACCATGAATGGTATAAAAATGTCACATCCACTATCAAACATATCATAACTCATTTAATACAATATGGAATATTTTATTATAATAAATCAATATCAATCAAGAATAATATCCAGTAAAGGATGTTAAAATAGTTTAAAATTATCAGTAAAACTCTTTGATAGAAATATCCCTTTTTGTGAAGTCATTTAAAAGTCACGCATTTATAAAAGAAGTAATTTAAAAGAGATTTTTTAATCAAAGTGTCCCATACCACTTTGAAAAATTTGAAAGTAATTAACATTTTAAAACAATAATGTCCATATAAATAAATCCTTAAAATCATTTTTAAAAAATGGACATTAATTAAAAATATTTACAAAAATACATCATTAATACATTTAAAATGTTGATCTTGATAAAGAGTCCCTTCCAAAAAAACCTTAAAATATTCCTTTTAAAAACATTTTTATAAAACATGAACATGGATGATAAAAATTTCACATTAAATACTTAGACATAAACAATCTCATATAATTATGACATTGAGTAATTAACCCTTACCTTGTACTTTCCTTTGGTCGAGGGTACGTTTAACCTCCTCTTCTTCGGGTGTTTCCTTTTGATTTGATCAAAAGGGATCCATGGGTTAGATTTATGATCCAAGTAAGGAATATAGGTTGAATTGAGGGTATTTGGGAGGATATTTGATCAGGTTTTGGCCAAGCCAAATGGATTTGGGGGTATGATTTTGAGAGAATGGGAAGTGCCCTTTTATAAGAGAGGTGAGGGTCACTTTAAGAAAAACTCGAAATATTAATTTATTATACAATAATATTCCATTTATAACGGCTCCAAAAGGATTTAATTAGATTATAAGGTTGTTTTGGGTTGAAAACATCTCAACTAATAGGTTTTAGATAGGTTTAGGTTACCATATTAATCTTATCTTTTAGATTTAACTCTTCGTTAAAAAGTTTAACTTTTACCATATATTATTGTATTATTATAATAAATGGTTAATAAACTTACCATAAAATGCCAAGATAACCTCAAGTGGTTCATTAATGTTATATATATCATTATATAAGTCCTTTGATAGATCCTTAGATTTTTAGGAATATTATATCATTTAATAATATAGTATTTGTTTTAAAAGCTCATTTATGTCAATTTTGACACTATTTAGCATTTAGTTTTTTTGAAAGTCATAAAAACTTTATCACTTCGAAAAAAAATTATTTAATTAACCCTAACATGTAATACTAACCAATAAAATTAGTTAACTGAATAAAAAGTCTTAATTTACATTTATTTTGATATATATAATATCAATTATTTAAATCTTTCATTATTAAGTTAATTACTATATCATCATTGTGTCAAAATTAAATTTAATTATATAATTTATAAAAAATTATAAATAAAATAACATGATGTAGGAAATATTTCTGGCTTTCTAATAAATATATATAGTAAAATTTATCTTTTGTATGACCCTATATTAAAAATTATTTAGTTTTTAAACTTTGAATTTAACACTTTTAACTCTTCTTTAAATAAAGTAATAATAAATGTATGAATCTAATCCAAGTGGATCAAAAGGGTAATATTTTATTCCTAAGATTGATTTTGGTCTAAATACACTTATCCAATAGAATTATAACATGTGTTAGGTTAATTATAATATCATTTTTACCTTTAATTTCCCTATTTACTTTTAACCGTGGTAAATAAAATTCAAAAGTTACTATTCCAAAAAAATTATTTTCATTCTATTGAACCATATTTTACTTACTAATTTCAATCTTGTCTCTCATATTTTTTAAATTCAATTAACATAAATGGTAAAATTATGTTTTATGAAAATTTGCAATATGTGCCTAAAATGTGGGTAAAAGGCGTTAAAAAGTTCAATAAAATTTTATATATATAATTTTATTATAAAATGACTCCATTTAATTACATTAAACTTATATAGGTATTATATATCTATTTTTACTTAAAATAAATTTAAATAAAAAGTCGTTTTTAAATAATAATGTAGTGTTTTCACTGTTCATCAAAAATTGAATGTTTTCTAAAAAAAATCCAAAAAATCTCCCTATACTAATTTTGATATTCAGAATCCAAAAATGAGGTCTATTTTACCAAATTTAAAACATAGAAGTTTCATTAATTAAATTAAAATTAATTCCCGTTGTCAAAACCAGAAAGCGGGTTTTTAAGAATTACTAAATATCAAAAGATTGACATGTGTTTATATACAATTTAAATGTAAAATTACATCCAATGAACTAAATTATATTAAATGATAAAAATATAATCTAATGATACTTTAAAAACACTCAAATTTATAATTTTTCACTATAAATTATTTTTATTAAAAAATTTGTTTTTAATTAAAATTTAGTATTTTCACTATTCATCAAAATATGAAAGTTATCAGAAAAGTACCAAAAAATTATCCAAACTAAATTTTTACGTATCTATTCTAAAGAAGAATTTAATTTTATTAAATTTAATATATAAAAGTGTCAAAAAAATTTAAATAGGGTTCTCCCTTAAAAGGCGGAAAAACTTTATTTTTTGAAAAATACTTCTTTTATCTGAAAAAATGAATCTGTCCTTATACTATGTCTAAGAAACACAAAATATGAATTTTTAAATTATATAAGATATATATAAAATTCAAAATGTGGTTAATAATATTCATAACCACTTTTTAAATATCTATTTTGATAGTTCGTGATGTGCTTGAGCTCTGTGTTGTGTGTAGTGTAGGTTATTGAATTACTTTAAAGAGATAAAGTACTATGAAATCTTGGAGTGTTATAAAGACTACCATAGAGAAATAATTGAATGTATCAATGACATGTAACCTCTTATGAATGTACATTGTACAATATAATCCATTTATCTCAATATATCTAATTAAGTAGGTTTCATACTTGTGTCATCAACCTATATGTTTGATGCTATTTTCATTGATTTTATTGAAATAAACTTACCAAAAATGTTTCCATGATCATGGACTTAATCAGGCGGTTATATTCCCTTCAAAGGGCCTAATATATAAACTTTTATAAAATAATAGAAATGATAAATCATTTCTCAAGTTATTTATTAATACAACATCACTCATGACGCACCCAACGTATCATACTTTTTATGAGAATATATCATCAAAGTTTTTTTCAATACATCAAAATACCTGACTTGTGACATGTATTAATAATAATCTTAAAATCTAAGGATCATTACACATGTTCCACTACTACAAAACAAGCCTTTAATAGCACTGGTATTTATTAATTCTAGAAAAAATGTTAATAAATGGTATCTTTATCAACACTAGAGATAGCATCGATAGATTTAACCCTTTATTAGTGCTTTATTTTTAGGTCTAATAAAGGGTGCCCTTTATCAGTGCTTTTTTAGCTCTCGTAAAGGGTACCCTTTATCAGTGCTATATTTTTATCACTCATAAAGGAATCCTTTATTAGTGTTTTTTTAGCACTGATAAAGGTCTGAATAAATCAAATGAAATAATTAAATAAATAAAAAAATGACTTTATTAAAAAATATTACAAATTGTATTAATTAAATAATTATTGATAAAAATGAATTAATTTATTATACTATTTATAAATTATAAATAATAATAAATTGTATGTATTAAATATATAAATATATGAAAAATGGAAATTAAATAAATAAAAATTAAAAATAAGTAAATTGAGAAAAATATTAAACATTTTATTAATTAGATCATTACTAATAATGTTAACAAATAGATATATATTAATGTATATAAATATGGTTTATATATTACAAAATATTTTTTGCTTTATATTAAATAGTCATATATTTAGTGAATAATGGTTCATAATTAAAAATTAATATGAATTAAAAATATTGAATAATTGCATCGAGTAATGGACATATAATTGAATGTCATTTGATTTTTAAAATAAACATCAATCAAATGTGTGTTATTTTTATTTCACATCTACATAATTAATTAATTTTTATATACAATTCACATACACAAAACTTTCCCCTTTTATTAATATTGTCAAAGTGTACTTATTTTTAATTTATTCAATTTCACTCATTTTTAACATCCATGGACTTAAAATTTCATATTCGTTAATAATGTTAAAAATAAATTTGAAAAAAATATTTATAAATAAATACATTTATAAATAATTATTAAATTTATAATAAATTTATATAAATAATGAATATATTTACTATATCTATATTTATATATATATATATATTAAATATATATATATATAATGATATAAATATTATTTTTTAAAAATATTTATATAATTATAAATAAATAATTATATATTTAAATAATTATAAAATTATAATAAATATATTTAAATAAGTAATATATTTACTATATTTATATTTCTATATATTTATTAAGTATATATATATTTACAAATTTTTTATTTTTAATTATAATTATAAATCCTTTATTAGCGCTTAAGTAATAAGCACTAATAAAAGGCATCTTTATCAGTATTAAAAAAAGTACTGATAAAATCAATATTTATCAGCACCAAAAATTTAGTACTGATAAAGATGGATTTTATTAGCACTTTTTAGCAATGATAAAGATGCCTTTTATCAGCACTTATTACTTAAGCACTGATAAAAATGAACTGATCTATTCAGAACAACCTAACCAGTTGCAAACTAGTCGTGATATCTGAAGATTTCAATGGAATACACCCATTGTCAGCACTCCTCCTCAGTGAATAAAGGCTCGAATCACACAAACCCACTCGACTGCCTCTGGTTTCTCAAAAATTATATGACATCTGGTGTTCTCTTATAGTTAGGGTTTCTGAAGAAAAAACATCGAGATCTGGATCTAAGGGTCTCATATTTTCTTCAACCTAGCGTGGTAGGCCTGTGTTTTCTTTTATAGGCTCCAATTTTCTTCCTGTATTTTTCTTTTTGTTTTTGATTTCTTCTTTGACGATGTCATCAGTAATTTATGGTCTGGTCATTTTATACTATTTTTATTTTAGATTATGAATATAATACTTTGTTTATGATATATTATTTACCTAAATACCAATTTGGATATCTTGTTGTGGTATTTTTAAAAAAAAAATTTGAATAAATTTTATTCACTGCCTACATCTATACCCCAGCTTGCTCCACAAGCTTAATTTTTTCTCTATTTTTAAATCTTAGAGAATCACCACTAGTCTTCAAATAAATAAATTAAATAAATATTTATTCCATTGTATAAACAGTGGAGGTTTTGGATATAAAAACCTTAAACAGATGAGTAAATTTATCAAACCAATTCTCATTCTAGTGATGGTGCAAAGCAGCAACAGAAGCTGATTTTATTCAATTCATGTAAGGGAATTTATTTATTTAAATTATGTTTTAATATTTTGGTGTAAGGGTTTTCCCTTAAATATTTATTTTCTCTGAATTGTGTTGATTTATTTTAAGATAAATCTTATTAAGGGTGATACCATATTTATTTATTTTCAATGTCTCTCTATTTTCAAAATTAGTATGGGTTGTATTTATTTTACTATGTTGTGATATTTTTTTCTAAGGGTTACATATATTTTTATCAATTTAAGTTTACTTTATAAATATATATATATATTTCTATCTATTTATATTAATTTTTAGAAATTATAATGTTAGGGTGATTTTTTAAATATTTATTCACAAATTATGGTTCTGGATTCCAAATTATGAATGGATTATATTTATTTTCATTAAAAATTGTGTTTAAATGTGTACTGTTTTGAAATTATGTATATTATAAATTCCATGTTATGTGTGTGTGTGTGTGTGTTTAAATGTTTATGGGATAGGCATTGCAAGGGTTGGTGTTTTTTCTCCCTTATTTGTGATATATCTTGTTGATGTGTATTATTTATTTATGCCAAGTTCTTTATGGATCTCCCTAGAATCTCAAGGATGGGTCAATGTATATTAGATGGCCTCCCTATAATTTTTTGTATGCATGGGTGGAACTGATGTTTCATCATCCCTAGAATCTTTGGGATGGGTTGATGTGGTGATGTGACATCCCAAGAGTCTTGAGATGTTTTCAAATATTTGATATACAATTAATTTTAAACGTAATAGTTCCTTAGGTTTCTACATCACTTGTTCCAAGAAAATAGAATGGAAGTTATTAGATTCTATATATTAGAAATTATTTTTAGCTATTCATCATTTTAGGTATATATGTATTGGTTCTGTCCCTAGGAATCTCTTATTATTATCCATGTATATGAAATAACTCTTTATTTATTAAAATGTTTTATCAATACATTTTTATATCTTCAATTTTATTGAATGGGAGTTTATTATTCTTGTTTATCATATTTGGGTTTCTTATTACTTCTTCATTTCCTATATTATATTTTCATTTGTTTATGGGATTTAAGAAAGGCTTTATGTGTGTCAAAAAATAGTTATTATTGCAATTTTTTGCTTGAGCCTCATCCCCCATATCTTTTATAGGCAATTATCATCCTCATCAACTTCATCTCCTGAATAGTCATTTTTTTCAATTTGTTTCTTAAAAATCATCCCCCATATCTTTTATGTTTCATGTACTAATCTATGCATTAATCATCCCATGGATGACTACTACATAGATTATTTTAAGCATCATAGGTTCATGTCCACAACAGATAAAGGATGTTTCAACCAAAAAAATGAAATAATAAATGTATAGAAGATGATTTGATGAGGATGAGTTGTCTATAACTTTCACCTTTGAATGAATTCAAAGGATAACACCTTCCCTAGTGGATTAACTCTTCTTAAATTCAATATTACCCATTTTCTTCAACATAATGAAATTCTTTTAAATAATCAAATGTTGAGTTTCCCTTATTAGAATTGTCTATAACTTTCACTTATGATAATGAATATCTAATGTGTATTTATTTATTTATTGTACAAAATTAATCTTTTATGGACCCAATATATGGATATGAATTGAAAATGGATGCATTCTAATTTTTTGAAAAAAAAGTATAAAGATGAAGTTAAAGAGTTTAACAAGTTTTCAAGAGAGCATGCATACGGCCCTTCTCAAATCCTTTGTCCATGTTTATATTGTTTTTATTCAATACAAATTTTTCTTAAAGATTTAGAAGAACATTTTATTTTTCATGTAATATATTAGATCTATAAATTTTATACTAAATATTGGTAAAAACTGAATTTGGACACCAAATGTGATGATATTGTGGTTTATGGATAATTTTATATGAATAACTATGTAAATGATATTGGATATCTCATGGAATAAATGAAAATAGAAAATGAAGATGACCTTCGTGATTGTCCAAATATTTTTTAGGAGTTAAATAGTTGTGCCAATAAACCATTTTACACTAGTTATACTAAATACACAACATTTTCAGTTGTATTAAAGTTATATAATTTGAAAGTTAGCATTGGATGGAGTGACACCGTCTTTACAGAACTACTTGGTCTCCTAAACGATATGATACCATATGAAAATGAACTACCATGCTGAACATATGATGCTAAACGAATTTTACGTTCAATGGGAATGATCTCTAAAAAATACATGTTTGTTGAAATGATTTAATACTATTTCGCAAGGACTATAAATCACTCATAAAATTCCCTAAGTGTGGTGTATATAAATATAAGAAATGAATCAAGTACTTATAAATATGTATGGTAATTTCATATAATTCCAAAGTTTAGAAGACTATATGGATGTTAGGAAACCATGATACAATTTACATGGCATGCAGATACAAGAATTAAATATGGGACCCTAAGTCATCCATTAGATTCTCCTTTGTGTAAGAAAATTTATTACGAGTATTCTAAATTTATAAATGAGCCGAGAAACATTCATCTTGCATTATCTATAGATGGAGTAAATCCTTTTGGTGTATAGAGTAGTACGTATAGTACATGGCTCATCTTATTAGTATATTATAACATTCTTCCATGGTTATGTATGAGCACAGATACATTATGTTGTCTCTACTTATATTTGGAAAAACGAAACTCGGTAATTATATTAATGTCTATTTGGATCCATTGATCGAATATCTAAAATTGATGTGGGATACAAGTGTTACAATGTATGATGCTCATAGAGGTGAAATAATTTACATTGAGGTCCATGTTGTACAGAATGACAAATGACTACCCCTCTTATGAAAATTTATCAAGTTATATCATTAAAGGAATGTTGGGGTGTCCCATTTGTAAAAAATTCACATACTCAGTTAGGTTGAAACATTCCTCAAAGACTTATTTTTTAGGACATCCGAAATTTTTACCTCGATAACATAAATACTGATCAAGGATGATAGCATTCTATGGGAATATCGAACAAGGTACAACACCATCTCCAGTAATGGACGATCATCTATAAAATAAATTAAAATATATTGGAACTATTTTTAGTAAACCATTTTCGAAAAAACTTACAAAATAATGTTGGAAGAAGAGATCAATTTTCTTTGAATTGTTGTATTGGAATTTTTTGTATGTTGGGAATTTTCTTGATGTCATGCATGTTGAAAAAAATATACTTGATAGTGTTATTGGCATGTTACTAAATGTTCCTAGAAAAAGAAAGATGGAATCAAGGCTAGTATAGACTTGATTTAAATAGAAATAAGGTAATATTTGGCATTGATAAAGGGTAAAAGGTGTACTTTTCTTCCTTCAGTGGCTTACACTCTATCCAAATAGGAAAATTTTCAATTTTTACTTTTCCTAAATAGTGTAAAAGTTCCACAGGGGTATTAATCAAATATCAAGAATGTCATTTCAATGACTAATTTTAATTTAAAAGGACTAAAATCACATGACTATCATGTTTTGATGAAATATTTAATTCTGGTTGATTTCCATTT
This sequence comes from Viscum album, assembly GCA_963277665.1. Classification (NCBI taxonomy): domain Eukaryota; kingdom Viridiplantae; phylum Streptophyta; class Magnoliopsida; order Santalales; family Viscaceae; genus Viscum; species Viscum album. The sequence goes on along the minus strand of OY728131.1, from coordinate 1,526,652,744 downwards.
CATTTTGCCTCAAAATTTACAAGATACATTAACTATACTCTGTTTATTTTTCAAATAGATGTGCAATAAAATTATAGACCTAGAGAAGTTTCCCATCATTAATAAGGAGGTTTTAGTCATATTATGTAAATTAGAGATGTTCTTACCACCATCATTATTTGATATAATGGTCCACCTGATGGTTCACTTGGTTATAGAGGTTCAAATATGTGGTCTTATCCATTATATATGGATATACCCCATTGAAAGGTATATGAATATTTTGAAATGGAATATCAAAAATTGAAGCTGGATAGAAGGTTGTATTTCATAATGATATATTGTTGAAGAAGCTATTGAATTTTGTACTGATTACCTATCATATGTGGGAAACATCGGTCTCCCAAAGTCTTATCACAGCGAATGCCTTATGGGTGAAGGTATTTACAAAAGACATTTTGGTACAATTATCTTTAAAAAGTGAAAGAAAGCGTAGCTTAACATTTTATGTAATAGTGATGTTATTGATCTATACATTAAATCCCACAAATAAATTCTTAGATATTTGAATTTATCAATATCTGAAGGATAGATATCAAATACACATAATCAATTGTTTATAGGTTGGTTCTGAGATCAAATTTATTAGGAGTTATCTAAAAATCCTAAATCAATTTCTGAATGACTTTAATGGATAGTCAAGGGACCAAATGTAAATGTTATATATTACACTAGTTTTGTAATCAATTGTTATATGTTCTATAAAAAATAAAATGATGACTACAGTGTGATTTAAAATAGTGGTGTTACGCTTGTGGCTAAAGCAATGTACATATCTGGTTCCAAGGATACAAATCCAATTTATGAAAATATGTCATACTTTGTAATTATTGAATAGATATACGAGTTGGATTATAAAAAAATGTAAGTGTCAATTTTTCAATTGAAAATGGGTTGACAGAATCAGTGCAATGAAAGTTAATGAAATGGGCTTCGTGAAGGTGAATTTTAGTGTGGAAGGGGGAAAAGCTGAGTCATTCATAATATCATCACAATCAATTCGAGTATTTTATTTATTTGGTCCAAAAAACAATAATTGGTTGATTATCCTGCGGGTGACTAAAAAAAATTTGGTTTAGATGAAAATTAAATCAAGGATGACCCTTTCATTGGGAGATAACAATCACTTCATGTTGGTACCAATATAGACAATGTCTATTATGTTAGAGGGGACCACAAAGAGGGGATTTGGATTCTCAATAGAGGAAACAAATCCCTAAAACTATTAAAAAGAAAGGGAGTTCAATGAGAAGGTAAATTTTTTTTAAATATAATATGTTTTTCCTCATGAAATTATACATTCTCTACTATATTAACATAATATAAATTAAATGTTTGACTACCCGTATACACAATGCCTTCTGCACACGACGATGTTACCAAACCCTTGGAAGAAAAAACTATAATGAAGGATACCCTTTGGAAAGATGTAAAGGTAATGCTATGATATAATTTCTCTGTTTTATTGAAAATATATATATAATGGAACGTTGATTTAATTTTCATTATTCTTTGTAGAGTTTTTTTTAGAATGGCATTTTAGTAAAAAAGACAACTGAGTTACTGAAAACTAAGAAAAAGAATTCAGATTATTTTGATACTTTAAGAAAATGATCTATATGTCATTTGAGATGTGTAGGAATCAATTTCACCTCAATAAAACCCACGGTGTGACCAGTGTGACTCAAAGTTCATATTTTTATTTAAAATTGAAATTAGTTTTAGTAAAATGTACAACTTAACTACTCAAAATTGATAAAACACATTCAAATTTTTTTGATACTTTATAAAAATTATCCATAAGTCATTTCTGGCATGTAAGAATTATCCTCACCTTAATATGATACATGATATGTCTGGAATGACTCAAGGTGTCTGTTATTAGTTTAAAATTGATATTTTAGTTCAAAAAGTGTCACTCACTAAAAAACAATCAAATGTTCTTGGATTTTCATGATAATTTAGAACAAAGATTTATAATTCATTTATGAAATTTAGAAATTGGTTTCATGTTTAATCGATACACGATGTTATCGGAATGAGTCAAAAGTGTGTTTTTTCAGTTTAAAATGAAATTTTAGTAAAAAAGAGAACTGGCGTACTCAAAAATAATAAAGCACATTCATATTTTTTTGATAATTCAGGAAACAAGATCCATAAATCATTTGAGACATGTTGGAATCAGCCACACCTCAATATAATGCATAAGGGCATATTTTTATTTAAAATTAACATCAATTTTAGTAAAATTAATAGTTTATGTTAATTTATTTCTTTATATTATTACTAATATAAGAATTATTTTCATGTAAAGGTGTGTTATTTTTCTTGAGCAGGGCTAGTTTGTTCAGAAATATCATGACTTGGGGTCAGGATTAAAATAAAAAGGAACATTGATTTTTTTGAATGTATGTAATAATTTGTATTTATGTAATTGTATAAATTAATGTTTGAGATTTCTATAATATAGTGTTTTTCTTGTATTTTTTTTAAATTTCATTTCATTTAAATTCTATATTGAGACTTTTTTTGTTGATATCTGGTGTGTTTCTAGTGTTGTGGTGTGATGTTATAGCACATTGCATTGGTGTTGTATTGTGTTGTCTCAAGACACTACAGTATGTCCCTTTATAAGTGCTGATAAAAGACCAAATATTTTAATATCGCTCAGGTAGTCAATGCTTTTCTAGCACTGATAAAGGCCATTTATAGCACTTTTAAAGGCCTATTTTGTAGTGGTGTTCATAAATAGGAATAACTAATGACATGTATAATTGTGGATTTCTTATTATTGGTTCATGTTCTCATAATCTTCTACATTGAATATTACTAAGGGTGTACACAATAAGAAAGGTTCTCAGTGTCCTATAAGTATCTACCCATGATAGGTTGTATCATTTTTTTCTCATTAAATGATGTCATACGGTTATATATTTTATATTTAAGAATATTTTCATGGCCCTTCTAGGTTCTCATCATAGTGGGGAACTACTATGACATTTTGGTGTGACAAATATAATTGGGACATTATCACATACTATGTCACGTAAAATAATAATCAGGGTGTGATAACATATTTTACTAATATTCAAAAAAAACAATACAAGTAATCATAAAGTAATTAGAATTTTGTTCTATTTCAAAAACTCTAATAGAATACCACTTTTACTAGATCCAACTACTAACAACCTTTAGTCTGAAAAATCTCACATGATGTTTATGCTCCTGATAAGATAAGGCTTTAGTCAATGGGTCTGCCATGTTTTATTTCATGGAAACTTTACTCACAGATACTTCACCCCTTTGAGAAAAATCCATCAAGAGGTAATATTTGTTGATTATGTTCTTCTTCTATTGATGTAATCTTAGATCCTTTATGTGATCCACTGCTTTAGTGTTATCACAATAAAATTTGATACAATATTTACTACTTGGTGCCACATCAATCTCTTGGATAAAATTATGATTCCTAACTAATTATTTGTCTATATCAAAAGCCACTATATACTCATAATTCACTGTAGAATCAATGAAAATTGGATACTTTTAACATTTCTATATCACAACTTTATCATTGAGACTAAATTCAAATCATGATTACAAATTCAGATCATTCTTATGGAAACTAACATCAGTATATCCTCTGATAACTAGTTCCTTGTATCCTACATATTTCAAGAATATATCCTTAGTATGCCTCATATACTTAAGGATAGTATTAATAATAGACCAATGTTATTCTCCTATATCATCTTGATGTTTACCTACTATGGTTAAAGTGTAGGGAACATAAACCCTATTAAATAACATGGAATTAATGATAGATACTGTCAAATATGTGTATGGGATTCTAATCATTCTCTCTCTCAACTTTTGTGTTTGAGGACACATTTTATTAGAGATATGTATACCATGTGACACTATAAACAATCCTGTCTTGGATTATTCCATACTAAATCTCTTTAGTGTTTGTCCAATGTATTTACTTTAACTTAGTCTAAGATTCCTTTTGGATATACCATGAATGATCTTTACTCCAAGGATATATAAGTTATTTATCGATAAGAACTTGTTTAACCAGTCCTTAACTAACTGTAATACTATTATATTATTTTCAGTAAGTAATATTTCATCAATATACACTACTAGTAATATGACCTTACTCCCACTAAACTTCTTGTTAACACATAGCTCGCATTTTTTCTTTATGAAACAAAAATTATCCTTTTCATTCATCAAACTGAATGTTCTATGACCTAGATGTTTTCCTTAACCCATAAATGGATATATATATATATATATATATATAACTTTTATAGTTTATTGGAATTTTTTGGAGTCATAAACCCTTTACGTTGTGTAATATAGTCATCTTTCTGAAGTTTTTCATTTATGAATGATGTTTAGACATCCATCTTCCAAATCTCATAGTCATGGAATGTTGTTATGAAAAGTAGAATTATGATGGATTTAAACACAAAAACTATAGAAAAGGTTTCTTCATAGTCAATTCCTTGATTCTATTTAAATACTTTAGCTACTAACCTTAATTTATAGGTACTTACTTTAACCTCCATGTCTAATTTTCTATTGAGTAACCATTTTCATATTTCAATTTATACATAAACTGTAGAATCAATCGGACCTCAAACTTAGTTCAATTACAGGGAATTCATATCTTCTTACTATCTTTTATCTTTTAAGATATATATTTCCTCCTAATATCAAAGTGGATCATTATTGTCAACTAATAATGAGTCAACATATTCAATAATTAAAAAAATCATATATTTATGGTCCTCTAATATACTAGGTGCTCTTATATGGTATTTGGGTTTCAAGAACAACATCTTCCATGGGGACCTATAGAATATATTCCTATACCAACTCTTATGTATCTTGATAATCAACTTAATTAAATTCAATCTTGATCCCACTATCCTTCTTTATGATGTTCTCCCTCCCATGAAAAATAGATTATATTGTGATAAGCATCTATTGTTCAAGGGGTTGTGTAGATAGAGTCCCCTTTCTTCCTTAGGATAACCTATAAAGGTAAACATAATTCCTCTTAGTACTATTTTGTTCCCAGATATATCCTTAATAAATTCCTCGCAACCCCATGGACAAGTATGTTAAAACAATGATTTATTTTTGTACATTAAATTATATGGTATCTCATATGCTACCTTAGTTGGTACTTGGTTTAGAATGTATGTTGTAGTGTATAATGCATATCCCCAAAAGGATAAAGGAATACATTCATGTCTCATTATCGACCTTACCATGTAAAGAAAGGTAGATTTACTCATTTCACTAACATCATTCCACTATATTGTATAAGGAGGAGTGAATTGTTATAAAATCTCACAATCTTGTAGATAGTCAATATATTCTTGGTTGAGATACTCTGTAACACCCCAGGTAAATAAGGAATATGAAATTTTCATATTTATCCATATTTGTGAATAAAATATTAATATGACTTTAAAGGGGACGCTATGCTCGATGGCGTACCCAGCACGCAACAACGAGTTTCTTGGGAATCTTACGTTGCACTCTAATAATAAAATAATATTATTTTAAATGGTAGTTAACATGTAGCCGTTGTAATGGCGGGAATGGATAGAAATAACTAAAATATGATTATATATGTTCTTAAATATTTTTACATTTATACAATAAAAGATAAAGGCTTAAAATACGGAAAGAATTCAATTTTAGGCGTATATGCCCTAGTTTTCACTAAAGGTTCACTTATCACCTTTTGATGGAGAACCGTCATTAAATATAGTTTTGTTCACTCTTAAACATTCTTTTGGACCAAATAAAACTCTTATTAAGAATCGGGACATCAAAATTTACTTTGTGTAAATTTTTGGTATCTTTCCGATAAAGTTCTTTTTTTTAATGAATAATGTAAAATGTTGTATTTTAATTCAAAACCACTTTTTAATATAATTTATTTATATGATTAGATTATATTTTGAATTGGTTTTAAAGTGAAATTAGAAAATATTTTTACCATTAAATCCAATAGTGGTCGTTGGAATCAATTTCACTTTGAAATCAGACTTAAACTAGTGTCAATCTTTTGATACTTATTGTTTCATAAAACACGCTATTTGTCATGACAGCGGGAATTAATTATTAAATTAATTAATGTGACTTATATGTTTTTAATTTTGTAAAACGGACTTCATTTTTGAATTCATAATATCAAATATAGCCTAGGGTGAATTTTTGGGATTTTTCTGAAAAACTTCAATTTTTGATGAATAGTGAAACCACTAAGTGGTACTTATAAAAACTGATTTTCCATTTAAATGAAATTTTTCCATCATTGTGTTTTGATTTTCAAAAATCCGACATACATGGTTGTCATTAAGAAGTAAAATGTGGTTCAATGAGATTAAAATAATTTTTTGGTGAATAGTAACTTATTAAGTTTTTAATCGCGATTAGAGGTAATTAGTGTAGTTTAAGGTAAAAATGATATTATAAGAATGTGAAAACACCATGACACTTGTCCTACACCTATTGGTTGTATCGTGGCCGACCAAGACAAGCCATGGGTCAACTTGGGGACCCCATGGATCCACTTTGGTTGGGAAATGACATAAATAACATTTTATTTAATGTAAAAGTAAAATTGACACAAACATGATATGTTTTACTAAAACAATTTTTAAGTGGGGTTATACAAGACATATTTTTGATTATAAATATTAATTGGAAAGATACAAAGATTTCCTATATCATAGTAGATTCTTTATAATTTTTAGACATTAAATAAATTAAATTATTTATGACATAATAATGATGCAGCGATGACATCATTATTTGACGATTTAAATAAAATGGAAAGATAATGTAAAATCTATGACCTAAATATGTCCAAAACTTATTGGATGAGTGGATTTATAAGCCTTATCACCTTATCCGCGAATTATATCAATGTGGGACCTTTTGAAACCGAAACACATTTTCAAATAAAGTAATATTTCTTTACTTTCCAAAAGTACCCCTCCTCTCCTCTTATAAAAGGCCCCCACCTCTACCTCTTTTCACACACTCCTCAAGCCTTTGTCTCGGCCAACCCCTGCCCATTTTCTCTCTCCACATCCCTCTCCTCATCCTAGAGGATTCCCTTTGGGCAGAATCCTTTCAAAGGAAGCCTTTAGGCTCAAATCAAAAGGAGTTACACTTTTAAAGGTAATTCATTCTCTCAAGTTCATTTGTTTTATTTTGATTCTCCAACCCCCTAAACTCTTTTTATTTACTTATTTTGTAACAACACCAGTATCTTAAATATACTAGGATGTTGTTATAAGATTTATTCGAGCTAAACTCTCACACAACTACATCAAATGGTTAAAGAACATATGGTTTCTGTGGATGGTGAAATTCTGCCTCCCGAAACGATGATTGTTCAATACTCATTTAACACCTTCAAAGGTGGCCATTATGATGTCACTATTTTTATATATGATATATGATATGTTTATGTTTTATTTATTCTTCTGTATTTTTCATTTTTTTCTTACCTTTATGGCTTCCATTATGGGTATACGCGATATCTTCATTTAAGGAAGTGCGGACTACCGCCCCCTCAAAGTGATTTGATTCGTTAAATACCATATGTGGGATGTATAAAGGATGGAAATATGATATTATATATGATATTATACTGGAATTATAATATACCTTTATATCATTATTATTCCATTCTATAAAATATGAAATAGAAATGAAAGTAGCGTTCATGCGTACGTACGGCTTACCGTCTCCATGAATGGTGCATTTCATTTCTTACCTTCAAATGATTATGTAATGTTATAAATGCATGAATGTACTGGATATATATGAAATATATTATATCTACATAATTAATACAATTCTGGATATAATAAACATTTGGCCACACGAACAACATGTAATTGTAAGAAGTCCACTTTCGACTTAAGAACCAAATATCGGCAAAACAAATATTATTAACTTAAATGATTACATAATGTTTATGACATGGTAATAAGTGGTATAAAAGTAATAATTAACTTGAAATAGGTTCTTAAGGAATTAGAAATTAACTCAAGTTTATTATTCAGGAGATTAAATAACGATCGAGTCAAGTCGGACCCAAGGTAAGGGATCCTACACCTCTCTTTCTTTTTAAGTACACTCTTTTATGTCATTCCTTTTAAGATCATATTTCTTATGATTGGGATGTTCTTTTATATGAATCCTACTGTACTTATTATGTTCATATGATTAGAGACCCTATTTCCTCTCATCAATCCATTTTGGAAGTTTTGAGTGGCGCCGTTAGGCTGCCGAACTTTCGTAAGAGATCTAACCTCTCTCTTTCTTTTTAAGTACTCTCCTTTTTGTCACTTCTTTTAAACTCCTCCTTGCAATGTTGGGGGATTTTCTTTTATATTCCACTTGCTGTAAATTCTATTTTAATATGATGGGATACTCTATTTGATCTCATCAATCCATATTCGGAAGTTTTATGTGGCACCGTTAGGCTGCCGAGTTTTTGTAAGGGATTTTTCATCTCACTTTTATTCCCGTGAGATTTATGCTACATTCGCCACAAATTCCATTGAGTGGTGTATGTACTGCCCATTATTCTAATATTTGTGTAATATACTTTCGTTTATGAGTATTTACATCAATGACCTATTGTCTTTCTTTCATGGGGTGTATGTTTTGAAAGATACCCAAGTCGGTAAGGGAACCTTTCACCCTCCTCTTTTTTTAAAGACTTCTTTTGTTGAGTCTTTTAATTTACATATTGTTATGTTGGGATATGTTCCCATATATCCTTATTGATGTAAATTTTATGTCCAAGTGATGAGATACACTTTTTATCTCTCATCAACTCATTTTGATGTGATGCCGTTAGGCTGTCAAGGGAACTTTTTAACCCAATTTCGATTTCTTTGGGTTCAACATGTAGTCATTGAATATGTCATCCATTGAATATGTGTGAATGACCTTTTATTGTTTTACACTTAATATCCACTTATATTGGGTGTATTTATATTTGTCACACATATTTTGAGATTGATTTTTCCTTAATTTAAGGATACCTTCTTTATAAGGGATTTCATCACATTTGACATTTCTATTGAGGGTTCATTGTTGTTATGCACCAATTCACTCTTATATGGTGTATATACTGTCCTTTGGAGTATTATATCATGAATCCTTTTATTCTCATGATATTATAAAGTTCTGACCAAATGTTACTCCTCGATTATTGTATTCAAGTGTCTCTAATTTTGGTAAAACCCCTTTAACCAAAATATCGTTTTAAATGTTTTAATTATTTGTTATTATTAATATCCATGTTTTCAAAATGATTTTAAGGATTTATTTATATGGATATTAATGGTTTAAAATGTTAAAAGCATCAAGTTGGTATGGGACACTTTGATTCAAAAATCTCTTTATTAAATGTTTTAAATGGTTTTGGAAATGGTTTCTTTTTGAATGGATTCATTATTTCAATATACTAAAATGTTATATTGTGATGTGGAAATGTTATGTTTCCTTTATGCATGTTTTATGTGATACGTTATGGTTCTTGGGCATTATTATGAAGACGGGTGGTTCCGTGATAAACTAAGGGCGGGTGAGCCCGATATAGCTCTCCAATGCATTGGGTAACGCGAAGGAGTGAAACGTTAAGGTTTCTCCGAAGAGATTTAGGGAATATACTGTGATGGGTATTCCAAACGTAACCAAGAGGGTTACTCCCTACGTAAGAATGTTATGAATGCCTCAAGTTACCTTTATGTATTATGTTTTCTATGTTTTATTCATGATTTGATATGCCTATGTTTTATGGGTAAAGTATGATTTCATTCTTATGTATATATGAACTCATGTTTCCTTTCCATATTTTTATAACCCTTACTGAGCTTTTTATGCCCATCCCAAGTTTTTGAAATGTTTTTCACAGGTCAAGGGAAAGGTACATGATGTGACGATAGTGTCAAGAATGTGTCAAGAAAGAATCTGTGTTCTATTTTAAATAGGTTTCCATTGATGGGAAGAATGAATATTGTCTTTTATGTAACCACCTTTTTTAAATGTGGAATGTAATGCAAGTTTCATGATCTAATTCTCTAAAACTCTAAACCTGAAAAGATCCTCAATGTGTAATCTTTTAATAACTCAAGTTTAAGTAAGGTTTAAGGCTGGGGCCTTATAGTTGGTATCAAAGGTCGGTTTAGATAACTTTAGAGGTTAGGGTATTCTTTAAGCATAATTGACAATTACCATAATGGTTAGGATTTCAGAAAGAGTCCTAGTTTTAGATAAAGTGAATGAGTAAGTATATATTAGTGTTTACCTTCCTCATTAATACATGATTATTTGGTTGATATACTCACACTGACATTTCTGTTTTTAGTGAATGGATAGATCTAGCAGGCACCAAAGAGACAACAGGTTTGAAGGAAACTGTGGTGGTTCTCTAATTAAGAGACTAGATAAAATGGAGGATTCAATGAGGAAACTCATGGTTGTTCTAAACCAAATATCAAGGAGTCATGATCAACCACTTGAACCTTGGTATGTTCTATAATGCATCATGTATGAGATGACCAATTGATGTGGAAGTTCAGGTAATAATTAAAAAGGTAACCATTAGGGTTTATATGATCCTTACTTTTGAGGTAATTATGGGTTACCATATGTTATGATTGAAGTGAAAGGCATGAGGTAAAATTGAGGTTAAATTATGTTATGGTTATTTTTGATGATTTTATCCCTTTTTGGGTAATGATTTGAGAATTATATAGTTTTGGAAAAAGGACAACACGCAGACCGTGTGACAACCCGTCGCGTCAGACAATGCTGCGGGAATCGAACCCACAACCAAATTGTGACTGGTATTTATCGCCTACCACTGGACTACGTGAAGTCCTTGGTTAGTTTGACTGATTCTTTTTAGTTATATGATTTTATGAATTAAGAGTAAGTTGATTTTGGAGGATATGTGATTAAGATAATTACTTTTCAATGTGAGACTTTAGGAGCAACTGATGTTGTTTGGAGATAAATGTTACGGTTTAACTTGGAAGACTACGTGACTAAGTCCTTAAAATATTTGGGTTTCAATCTTATATTGGTTTACTTTGAAGAATTTTATGGACAAATTGTTTATCGGATGGTCCTCGTTGAACTTTGGGTTTTGTTGGACAAATTTTGGAGATTAAGAATAGATTTTCTTTTTATAAGGGGTTATCCTTTTCTGGATTATCTAATCTTGTACTAACCTTTTTGGTTTTGGTTTGGTTAAAGCCTAAATACATGGGATGTATATAGTTCTCTTTTGGGGATTAGGTGATTCTCTAAAAGTTTATTATAGTACTCTTAACGTGAACAAGTCTCCCTAAATACTCGTCTTTTGGAAAAAATATGAGTGTGACTAAGGAATCTAGTAAAAGTTGAAAGTCAACATAATAAGTGATTATGCTTCCTTATGAATAAATTCCTCAATAAAAAGTAACTTAAAACAAAAATGTTGTCTATTAACTTTTCCTACTGGGGAACCCAACACCGTTTAACCCATCACAAGTTTGTGATTTTCTTATTGTTAACTTTCTCCTAAACATGTTTTCTATCACTCTCCATCAGAACATGACCCTTTGTTTTTTCCTCCATGTCAATATTTTCATACTTGGAATCCTAGTATGGGTTAACTCGGGTGACCTTTGTACTTATCTCTCTTTATTTTAAAGTGTTTGTTTTACCGACTCTTGTTCCGATGTGGGACGTTCAAGGATGCTTCCAAGCACAATTTTAAAATTGCGAGGACGCAATTCCCAAAAGGGGGGAAGGATGTAACACCCCAGGTAAATAAGGAATATGACATTTTCATATTTATCCATATTTGTGAATAAAATATTAATATGACTTTAAAGGGGACGCTATGCTCGATGGCGTACCCAGCACGCAACAACGAGTTTCTGGGGAATCTTACATTGCACTCTAATAATAAAATAATATTATTTTAAATGGTAGTTAACATGTAGCCGTTGTAATGGCGGGAATGGATAGAAATAACTAAAATATGATTATATATGTTCTTAAATATTTTTACATTTATACAATAAATGATAAAGGCTTAAAATACGGAAAGAATTCAATTTTAGGCGTATATGCCCTAGTTTTCACTAAAGGTTCACTTATCACCTTTTAATGGAGAACCGTCATTAAATATAGTTTTGTTCACTCTTAAACATTCTTTTGGACCAAATAAAACTCTTATTAAGAATCGGGACATCAAAATTTACTTTGTGTAAATTTTTGGTATCTTTCCGATAAAGTTCTTTTTTTTAATGAATAGTGTAAAATGTTGTATTTTAATTCAAAACCACTTTTTAATCTAATTTATTTATATGATTAGATTATATTTTGAATTGGTTTTAAAGTGAAATTAGAAAATATTTTTACCATTAAATCCAATAGTGGTCGTTGGAATCAATTTCACTTTGAAATCAGACTTAAACTAGTGTCAATCTTTTGATACTTATTGTTTCATAAAACACGCTATTTGTCATAACAGCGGGAATTAATTATTAAATTAATTAATGTGACTAATATGTTTTGAATTTTGTAAAACGGACTTCATTTTTGAATTCAGAATATCAAATATAGCCTAGGGTGAATTTTTGGGATTTTTCTGAAAAACTTCAATTTTTGATGAATAGTGAAACCACTAAGTGGTACTTATAAAAACTGATTTTCCATTTAAATGAAATTTTTCCATCATTGTGTTTTGATTTTCAAAAATCCGACATACATGGTTGTCATTAAGAAGTAAAATGTGGTTCAATGAGATTAAAATAATTTTTTGGTGAATAGTAACTTATTAAGTTTTTAATCGCGATTAAAGGTAATTAGTGTAGTTTAAGGTAAAAATGATATTATAAGAATGTGAAAACACCATGACCCTTGTCCTACACCTATTGGTTGTATCATGGCCGACCAAGACAAGCCATGGGTCAACTTGGGGACCCCATGGATCCACTTTGGTTGGGAAATGACATAAATAACATTTTATTTAATGTAAAAGTAAAATTGACACAAACATGATATGTTTTACTAAAACAATTTTTAAGTGGGGTTATACAAGTCATCTTTTTTATTATAAATATTAATTGTAAATATAAAAATACTTCCTACATCATAGTAGTTTTTTTATAATTTTTAGACATTAAATAAATTAAATTATTTATGACATAATAATGATGCAGCGATGACATCATTATTTGACGATTTAAATAAAATGGAAAGATAATGTAAAATCTATGAACTACACATGTCCAAAACTTATTGGATGAGTGGATTTAGAATCCTTATCACCTTATCCACGAATTATATCAATGTGGGACCTTTTGAAACCGAAACACATTTTCAAATAAAGTAATATTTCTTTACTTTCCAAAAGTACCCCTCCTCTCCTCTTATAAAAGGCCCCCACCTCTACCTCTTTTCACACACTCCTCAAGCCTTTGGCTCGGCCAACCCCTGCCCATTTACTCTCTCCACATCCCTCTCCTCATCCTAGAGGATTCCCTTTGGGCATAATCCTTTCAAAGGAAGCCTTTAGGCTCAAATCAAAAGGAGTTACACTTTTAAAGGTAATTCATTCTCTCATGTTCATTTTTTTTATTTTGCTTCTCCAACCCCCTAAACTCTTTTTATTTACTTCTTTTGTAACAACACCAGTATCTTAAATATACTAGGATTTTGTTATAAGATTTATTTGAGCTACACTCTCACACAACTACATAAAATGGTTAAAGAACATACGGTTTCCGTGGATGGTGAAATTCTGCCTCCCGAAACGATGATTGTTCAATACTCATTTAACACCTTCAAATGTGGCCATTATGATGTCACTATTTTTATATATGATATATGATATGTTTATGTTTTATTTATGCTTCTGTATTTTTCATTTTTGTCTTACCTTTATGGCTTCCATTATGGGTATACGCGATATCTTCATTTAAGGAAGTGCGGACTACCGCCCCCTCAAAGTGATTTGATTCGTTAAATACCATATGTGGGATGTATAAAGGATGGAAATATGATATTATATATGATATTATACTGGAATTATAATATACCTTTATATCATTATTATTCCATTCTATAAAATATGAAATAGAAATAAAAGTAGCGTTCATGCGTACGTACGGCTTACCGTCTCCATGAACGGTGCATTTCATTTCTTACCTCCAAATGATTATGTAATGTTATAAATGCATGAATGTACTGGATATATATTACATATATGATATCTAAATAATGAATAAAATTCTGGATATAGTAAACATTTGGCCACACGAACAACATGTAATTGTAAGAAGTCCACTTTCGACTTAAGAACCAAATATCGGCAAAACAAATATTATTAACTTAAATGATTACATAATGTTTATGACATGGTAATAAGTGGTATAAAAGTAATAATGAACTTGAAAAATGTTCTTAATGAATTATAAATTAACTCAAGTTTATTATTCAGGAGATTAAAGAACGATCGAGTCAAGTCGGACCCGAGGTAAGGGATCCTACACCTCTCTTTCTTTTTAAGTACACTCTTTTATGTCATTCCTTTTAAGCTCATATTTCTTATGATTGGGATGTTCTTTTATATGACTCCTACTGTACATATTATGTTCATATGATGAGAGACCCTATTTCTTCTCATCAATCCATTTTGGAAGTTTTGAGTGGCGCTGTTAGGCTTCCGAACTTTTGTAAGAGATCTAACCTCTCTCTTTGTTTTTAAGTACTCTCCTTTATGTCACTTCTTTTAAACTCCTCCTTGCAATGTTGGGGGATTTTCTTTTATATTCCACTTGCTTTAAATTATATTGTAATATGATGGGATACTCTATTTTATCTCATCAATCCATATTCGGAAGTTTTATGTGGCGCCGTTAGGCTGCCGAGTTTTCGTAAGGGATTTTTCATCTCACTTTTATTCTCGTGAGATTTATGCTACATTCGCCACAAATTCCATTGAGTGGTGTATGTACTGCCCATTATTCTAATCTTTGTGTAATATACTTTCGTTTATGAGTATTTACATCAATGACCTATTGTCTTTCTTTCATGGGGTGTATGTTTTGAAAGATACCCAAGTCGGTAAGGGAACCTTTCACCCTCCTCTTTTTTAAAAGACTTCTTTTGTTGAGTCTTTTAATTTACATATTGTTATGTTGGGATATGTTCCCATATATCCTTATTGATGTAAATTTTATGTCCAAGTGATGAGATACACTTTTTATCTCTCATCAACTCATTTTGATGTGATGTCGTTAGGCTGTCAAGGGAACTTTTTAACCCAATTTCGATTTCTTTGGGTTCAACATGTAGTCATTGAATATGTCATACATTGAATATCTGTGAATTACCTTTTATTGTTTTACACTTAATATCCACTTATATTGGGTGTATTTATATTTGTCACACATATTTTGAGATTGATTTGTCCTTAATTTAAGGATACCTTCTTTATAAGGGATTTCATCACATTTGACATTTCTATTGAGGGTTCATTGTTGTTATGCACCAATTCACTCTTATATGGTGTATATACTGTCCTTTGGAGTATTATATCATGAATCCTTTTATTCTCATGATATTATAAAGTTCTGACTAAATGTTAATCCTCGATTATTGTATTCAAGTGTCTCTAATTTTGGTAAAACCCCTTTAACCAAAATATCGTTTTAAATGTTTTAATTATTTGTTCTTATTAATATCCATGTTTTCAAAATGGTTTTAAGGATTTATTTATATGGATATTAATGGTTTAAAATGTTAAAAGCTTCAAGTTGGTATGGGACACTTTGATTCAAAAATCTCTTTATTAAATGTTTTAAATGGTTTTGGAAATGGTTTCTTTTTTAATGGATTCATTATTTCAATATACTAAAATGTTATATTGTGATGTGGAAATGTTATGTTTCCTTTATGTATGTTTTATGTGATACGTTATGGTTCTTGGGCATTATTATGAAGACGGGTGGTTCTGTGATAAACTAAGGGCGGGTGAGCCCGATATAGCTCTCCAATGCATTGGGTAACGCGAAGGAGTGAAACGTTAAGGTTTCTCCGAAGAGATTTAGGGAATATACTATGATGGGTATTCCAAACGTAACCAAGAGGGTTACTCCCTACGTAAGAATGTTATGAATGCCTCAAGTTACCTTTATGTCTTATGTTTTCTATGATTTATTCATTATTTGATATGCCTATGTTTTATGGGTAAAGTATGATTTCATTCTTATGTATATATGAACTCATGTTTCCTTTCCATATTTTTATAACCCTTACTGAGCTTTTTATGCTCATCCCAAGTTTTTGAAATTTTTTTCACAGGTCAAGGGAAAGGTACATGATGTGACGATAGTGTCAAAAATGTGTCAAGAAAGAATCCGTGTTCTATTTTAAATAGGTTTCCATTGATGGGAAGAATGAATATTGTCTTTTATGTAACCACCTTGTTTAAATGTGGAATGTAATGCAAGTTTCATGATCTAATTCTCTAAAACTCTAAACCTGAAAAGATCCTCAATGTGTAATCTTGTAATAACTCAAGTTTAAGTAAGGTTTAAGGCTGGGGCCTTATATACTCACCATCTCGGTTATATAGAATCTTCTTTATCTTCTTAAAAATGTAATTATCTACTTCATTTTTGAACTCTTTGAGTTTCTTAAAGGATTAAAAATTATACCTCATTAAGTATACATGTTCATATCTACTTTAATCATTAGTAAAAGTAATGAAGTAAGAATACCCATCTCTATCTTCTATTGGAAATGGTCTATGCTCATCAGTGTGTACCAATTATAGAATCTATGTATCTCTTTCACCTTGTCCACTAAAATGTGGATTGGTCATTTATTCTTGTAAACAAGCATGAAATATATCAACAGGTTTTAGCTAAAAATATTCTAATTAACCATATTGATAGAGATTTGTCAAACATTTTCGATTTACATGACCAAGGTGGTGATGCCACAGATGGGTGTGAAATAAGTCACACAAACTTGATTCATTATCAATTACCAATACTTGGTTTTCATAATTTAATACACAAAGATCAATATTTAAATGTTTCATACCATAACATAGGTTGTTTTTATAAAAGAATAAGGTTTTATTTCGGAACATGAAAATAAAACCATTTGTATCTAGGTTGGAAATATAAATTATTCTTTTTTTAATAGTTGGTACATAATAACAAGATTTTAAAATCCATACCATCCTATTTGGAAAAGGAAGTTGGCAGTCTCCAATGGATAGTGTAGCTAGCCTCTCACCATTGGAAACCCATAAATCCACCTCTCATATAGAAATATTTCATAATATACTTGGTTCTTGTATTTATATATATATATATATATGAGCACCACAATCTCTATCTAATACCCAATGAGTAGATATAAAAATATTGAACTCGATAGTGAATGCACCTAAAACTTCTCATTTCCTCTTTAACTTGGTTCACTTCTTCTTCATGTAGCCCATCTTACTACACACAAAACAAACTTCAACCTTTTACTTTTCCTATATTTGGATCTTCCTTTTCTTAGAAGGATGGTGTTAAGGATCCTTGTACATAGAATGACTCATAGGCTCATTTTCCTTGTTATTATTTTTCTTATTCACCATAAGAACCACTGGATTTTAATTCCCCATGTATTTATCAACTTAGAAAATTAATGTAATGTGTTTTGAGAGAGGATTATCACTATTTATTATTTTATAATTAATAATGAAACTATATGTGCTCTTAGGTAGTGAGGAAAGAATTTGATATATGCGTAGATCATCAAGGATTTTAAATCCCAAGATGTTCAACAACTCAATTTATCTAATCATCTTGGCTACATGAGGCTCATATAGTGTCTAGTATCCATGATTTCATGTGAAAAATGTATTAGAGATCTCATATCCCTCTTTTCTTTCCTTCTATTGATAAATATTATGATGGTGATACATGATTCTTTAAACATATATGTCCCCGTGTTTCTTCAAAATCTCACTAGACATTGATGATAGCATGCAACATTGGACTTTTTTTGCATAATCCAAATGTTTTATATTGAGTGATAGTTCTTCATCACTGACCTCTTTTCCAAGTTCCTCATGAATAGGTTTATCTAACACATATAATTTTTGTTCATGGAATTGTATAATGTGTAAACGCCTATACCATTCCTATAAATTTAAACCAGCGAGAAGGTTATCCTTCTCAATAATGGATTTCACTGATATAGTCAATGTTATATGGTTTTTCATTTCTAAAATAAATAATATCATAAAGTTAGTACTTTATTTGGATTACTAAATTAGATAATATATTTGAGTTTTATTAATCTTATACTATTTTATCAATCCTCAATAGACCTCACCATAAAACTCATATTATCCTATGATGTGGTGAATCTAGTAGAAAGGATCCATATTTTCCATTATCATAACCCCAAAAAATGGTTGTTCTGGATACTTGAAGGTATTTTGGTAGGTGTAACAGTCCAACTACATTAACTCTAAGCTCCTTGATCTATTGAGTGGAACCCTGAATCCTAAAATCCAAGATTAATATTTCCTCAACACTTTTCATACTATTTGTACAAAGTCTCGTGACCAAACCTTAATGTAAGTTAGGTTAAGTCAACCCAAAACTCATGATATATATTCATAGATAAATGAAATCACCCCAATGGTTGTTGGTTAATCACTTTGAACTATGGTTTTATTTCTACCCCAAGTATTGGAAGGCTATAGAAACTAAATATTTAATTTGAGGTATTTTTATGCTTATATGTAAACTGTCTATTTTATCTTGTTACTAAAGGTTTTGAGTTCTATAGAATCATCATGGTGGAAAGATGACCATAAAGGTTTTTTTATCAGATATATCGTTTTCAATATTGTACATAGTGTGAACACCATGAGCAGTGAAATTTTTCCACCAGACATTGAAATAATAGAAACCCATAACCCGAAGAGGATATTTTCATGTGAAATTTATAATTAATTTATTTATAATTGGGATAGATTATTTCCTCATCTATATTATTTATTCAATGTATGTGTTGCTCATTTCAAAAACCTTTTTCAAATTACCTTTATTGTTCTATAAGGATCCAAGTGTAGGATCCCTCTAGCGGTGATCCACATATGCTTCTTTGATCTCTGAGCGACAATGATTTATTTCTGGGTTCTAGCATAGTGAATCAATTTTATTATATCATTAATCTTGATAGATTCTATTTCCTTCATTCTTGAAGGAATCTATCTAGCATTTCTCTTCTTGGGAGGTAGAGAGGAGGAGGAATTCGAGAAAGAAATCTATTGTGCACAATGATTCTCAATTATTGATTAACTCTACATAATAGACATGAACATATATTTATAGAAATAGGGTTTAAGTTAAAATATTATTTAATTGTCTATTATCCATTAAAAATATTATAATCTTTAAAAAAATCTGCATTCCATATAATAATATTATTATTATTATTATTTTACTGGAATGTAAATTAATATTCATCATTTGACGTGATCTCGGTCTAATTGAACTCCTGATAATTTATTGAATAACCAAATAAACATTTAATTAAATATTTTATTCATAAATAAATATTTTATCCATAATCCAGCAAATAAATATTTATTAAATATTTTATAATTAAAATAAATATTTTATCCATAATCCAATGAATATATACTTATTATATATTCTCATAATAAAATAAATTATTTATAAATAAATAAATAAATATTTATTACCTTTTGAATATGAGTGATCAATAAAAATTGAATAAACTTATTCCTAATATTAGAAATAATATAAATTACATTGATTAAATTCAAATAGAATTTAATCAAGATCAATGTAAAACACTTAGTGTGCCACCCTTTAGGGTTCTTTCTCATTGGAATTAGGTGGGGTTTCCTAAATTCCAAGATTACTATATAAAAATGGGCTAAGGAACCCAAGAGAAATAACTTAATTTATCAATTATGACAACCATATATGAATGTTCACTATGTAATATAATCTCTTTGTCTCAATATCTCATCAAGAAGGTTGCACATCTGTTTCATCAACCCATATTTTTTATATGTATTTCTTTGACTATTTAAAATAAATATCATTACACCATGGCCATTGAACTTAATGTGATATATATATTTTAATCAAAGGGATGAGATATCAACTATCATAAATATGTAACGTATAAGCGTAAAGGTGGATCTCTATGTATGGTTCCCACTTACCAAAAAGTGGTTATTTTATAAATAAAAAATGGATAGGGGTATAAAGATGGAAGGGAAAATCCTTCCTTGTCTTATTAATTAACAATATATCAATCGTGACACACCCAAAATATCCAACTTTATCATGAAATTTTATCATCATGGTTTAAAAAATAAGTCAAAGTGTGTGAGTCATAACATGCATTAATAATAATTTTAAAGTATAAGGACCATTACACACACTCATAGATAGGGTCATCCAATGATACTAAAACATCAAAAATTCTTATTAGTTGGTCTATTCTCATAGTCTTCTATCTTGGAGATTACCAAGTGTGAAATTTATGATAAAAAGGCTCATCTTCTTATGATTATGCACATCTGACATTCTATGTACTATTCTCCCTATCATAGTACATTATTCGACTGTAGAACTATATTTAAGATATATCATCATAAAATTTCAAGTTTATCATTATAGTGGGGAAATTATATGAATTTATCAATGTGATAGATACTTTAGGATATTATCACATCAATTTTATGTAGAATAAAAATCAATATGTGATAACATATTTATATTAATGTACATTTATTTGAATATAAATGTAATCAAAAGTACAATGTAACTGGTTCTAGGGCACCAACTCCAACAAAATCTCACTTACACTATAGCCAACTACTAATGACCAGTTAGTCCTCACATGTAAAACATGTTTCTACTGATTATGGATATAACTACTTGTCCTACCACATTTTCAAGTCTAGGGTTAGTAAATCCACATGTCTGTATAGAGAATATTTTTACTACAACATTATTATCTTGATAAAATCCCTCAATTAGTGATATAACCAAGTATCCACCTCTTATTCCCATGTTGAAATCATGAAATCCTGACTAAATCAATACTCAATGCTTATCATAAAATTACAAATCTCTTTATTTTGATATAACCCAAAATTAGAATAGTATTTGCAAAAGTAATTATTAAGCTACATCAGAATCCACAATGTACTCAAATATTATAAACATATAAACTAGTATTTGTAATAAGTTTTTCTTGCATATTACTTTACATAGTTTTCTTTGATACTATATTTAATTGAACTAAATGAATATAATTATTCAATTACCTTGATTACTAGTATTTCCATTTAAACAAACACTAAAAACTCAACTTTTTCTACTTTTGAATGTAATTTTAGATAGTTCTAACTACAAGTATATGAAATTATGTTGGATCTATTTGATATTCACCCATTATGCTTTATGAATTAGTGATATCAAAAGTTTTTACGTATCTTGGCACATGATATGAATTCCTAGAACTAAATCTTGTGAAATTATTTCAATCTCCATAATCTATTCCTATTCACATGCATTTTCCACTAGAAGGATTATATGCTAACCACAATTAATTCTTGAATTGTTTAAACTTTTTATTTTTCAATACTATGTTAATATATGTACTATGAATATATTTATAAAATTTATAGATCCATTTTGTAGATTTTGTTCTCCATAACAAGGTTTCTACTTTAAGTCAAACATGGAGAAATTTGATTCCTTAGTCTTAACAAGATGGTATGACACAACATTTGTTTTTATATTTTATTAACATGTCTATCTTGAAAACATATAGTGATCCCACTAACCAGTTTAAAAAACTTATCATGCATTCATTTTCAAATGAATTTCGATGGTCACTATGCATGATTTATTTATAAATGGATTTTATATAATCTTCATATCTTATTGGAATTTATTGACATCTCCAACTCTTTTATTTATGTCATGTAGATATATACAATAGGGTCTCCTTTTGGCCACGTCATATAGAAATATTCCATAAGTATTTCTATAAATGAGGTGTCCTTGACAATTAATAGTTAAATATGATGATCATAGAAATATTCTTTGATAAGTATAATTCAAAAATAATTTTAATCATGGTAATTGGTGTATAGGTTTTATTATATACTAGACCTTTAAAAAATCAATCATTATTTATTGGTAATATATTGTACCATACATGTCCAGTTTCTCTTGAATACCCACCAGCTGTTTCAAGTCTTTAGAAATATTCTGAATTCAGAGTCCCTAAATTTTGATATATGGAGTCCATTTCTTGAATTTATACATACTTATCAACATTATCATATTAATAGTTACTGTTTATTTAGATTAATATTTATTATAAAAGAATAATATATGTATCACCCACCGTGGTGAATATAAACCACCTCTTTGGTTATAAATTCCTCTATAGCATGTGTCTTTGGAAATACTCATCCCACTAATCTCAGTATAGTCCAGTATTCCTATGCCAACCCATTTTCATCCAAATCCTTAACCCATGGAAGTTAATTTTTCTCCCACTATATTAAAATATATAGTCTTTCTTCATATAAATATAGTCTATCTTGATTATAAATTAATATCCTTGGTGGCTAAAACACCATTAACTAAGATGCACCTTAGTGTTTTAATGTTTGTTTATAGCTATGGATAACTTTTAAAAAAGTGATTTTCAACAATAACTTACATTAGTGTCCAAATAAATTATTATAATATCATAATTAATATGATATCCATTAGACAATATAGTTGTAATATGGTTAGTTTTTTCACTTTTATTTCCAAAACATGTCTTAGAAGGAATAATGGAAGATTTGAAACATATATGAGACTCATCATTGATATTCATTTTACTACCATCATGACATTGATTTATATAAGGAAATTTGAGTTTTTATAACCTTTAATTCACATATATGATCAATTTTTAATTGGTTAAGATGTTCTACAACAATCTGTCTTATAGATTCATCAATATTTACCAAGTGCACTCATTTACTTCACTGAGCATTTCTAAAGTTTCTTAAAATAATCTCATCAAGTACATGATGCTACATTTATCATTATGATGGTTCATGTGGCCATTTTTAAACAACTTTAAAACTATTAGTGACATAGCTTTATTTAAAAAGGATTCTTTATCTAAGACATGATAAATATTTTTTTTGTATACCCATTATCTTAGTTTAATTGAGACTAAAACACTTTTATGGGTATAAAAAATTCAACAAATTTTAGTTTTATTTGAAAAATAATTACCTAGCCAAATTCAGTTCAAAGTATTATATTTTATATTCATCATTCATTACAATTGATATTTTTTATTCAAGAGTTTCTAAACATTTAGTTTGGTATTAAATTTCCATAACAACATTTATTCCAAAAATTAAATAATGTATCATTGTTTATATCCTAACATTGAGATAATTTTTTTGGGAACACTTATTACAAACTTGAATCAATCCATTTGGAAATGAGAAATAGTGAGTTCCCCTTGGCTGATATAGCAATCACCCTTTCTCAAGTTCTATACAGTTCACTCTATAACCTTTCTATTCTTTCTCATTTCCTATATTTAAATACATGTATGTTGTAAAAATATTGTATTTAATAAATAAGTGATGAATAAAAACATTATGAATATACTTCAAGTGGATGAAACTTATTTATTCATCAATTCATTACAATTTATTTTCTAGAGTCCATTTGTTTCACATACTAAGAAAATAGACACTTGTTCATTCTTCTACCTTTTAATCTTTTTCCTATTTGAAGGACATCGTAAAGGGGCTTTTGTATTTATATAATACATGGGATATTCAAAATTTTATTTCAAAATTTTCACCATATAGGGTGTAAAAATAGGTTTCAACCAATCCTTATTCACTTGGTGAAGTATGGAAAAAATTACAAATAATTTATCCATTTTGTTTATCTAGGCTTGGAAAATAAGGATAACCTTGATGGTAAGGATAATAAGATAAGATTAATGGATAATTTATTATCCAAGAATAAGACTAATTTAACTAAATGATCAATATGAACCATCATTTTGAAATCATGATTAGTATCTAGATTTCCTTCTCCTAGTTTACACAAATATATTTCATTGACAATGTTATTTATTTCATATTTTTCCTTATATTTCTCTAGATAAATAAGATGAGATACTATAGTGTAAGAATCTATTACTTTATGTTGTATCATAAAATATCTAGATATAGTGAATAATATAATATAACATACATAAGAAGTATCCTCAACATATCTTTGGTAGGCATCCTTTTCACCTTCACTCACCTGTTAGGGTGGAAAAATGGGAGTATGGGATTCCATCACATAATTAAAACTTTCTGATATAATTCATAGCATAAATGATTTCACTATATCCATAAATTTTTATTTTTAAGTACATACCCTAACTTAAGGAATGGTCGCACTATTTTTGTGTCTTTTATTTGAATTTTCTATAATAATTAAAATGGATGATTAGTACTTTACTTGATTACAAATTATGTGAGAAATAATAAAAATTAATTTTATTAATTCTCTCGGTATTTTATCAGTTCTAGATAGTCCTCACCATTGAACTCAGAATGTATCATCCCTAAATAAATTCTAGTGGAAAGTATCCATATTTCCCTTATTGATGATCCATACATTATCCATGAAAACTATAAGAAGGTATTTATATAGGAAGTATTTCTAACTTTGGGATTTTAGTTCCATGATATGTAGAGTGGACTTCACAATCCTAAAATATTTAATGGGATTTCCTCAACACTTGCCTCTAAATTTTTATAGAACAATTATTTTCCATTAAATTCAATATAATTTTTTTTAAGTTGACCCAAAACTCTAATGATAAAACCCTAATAATAGAAATTTTCCAAATTTTGGCCATATAAACACTTAGTTTTGTGGTTTCATTATCAATCAAGTAATGTAAGGTTAATTCTAAATTAATATATATTTTATGGATTTTATTTATTACGTTTAAATTTTATCTTGTTTTATACTTTACATGTCTTATTAATATTAATTGGAGTTTTTATAAAATATTTACGTATAATCCATTTATTTATATTATATATTTTCACATTAATTAGTTTATTTATGATATCATGGTCTTGAATCCATATAATAAATAATGCATAGGATGTAAATAAATAAAGAAATAAATGACCCAATCATGAGCTTATCTAATGATTTATTTTTTAGGGGATAATAAATCAACCTTCTACCTAGGGAAATAACTCATAGTGTAGGTCTTAGAATGAGTTTCAGCATTCCACCTTTCCACCTGTGTATCACCTGGGTTGGAATCATCTTGGTTTTGTCTTGAACTACCTATGCATGCCTTTTATTGAACTATTTATTACAAGTGTTTATAACTCACATGCAGGTGAGGGGAAAAAAAGTATTGGTTAAGGGGAATTACATAAATAACCGTGGACATATGACTATTATATAATAATGGAGGGATGGATGAAAAGTAAACCATCATATTTAATTTAATAATTAATAATTGAAAACCCATGTAATAAATTAAATTAAATTAATCCGAATCATACACAGATCCTAGTCAATCTCGTTAATGGTCATGCACATGCAACAAATATGTAAATGTAAAATTGGTTAACAGTCATTTCAATTTGTTCTTTATTATTAAGATAAAAATGATCTATATTATTTAAATAATTAATTAATTCCCTTTTATCTTAATGACTATATGACATCATTTGGAGTTATTCATCATAAATGAATTCATGTAAAAACCAGCAGAACCAATAATTATAGATAAGTAAAATTAATTAATTGAGAATTTAATAATTCTTTAAAGACAATATTAAATTTTCAAACACATCAGGTCCCAATCAATATAATATGTTTTTAATGTTGTAATTATAAATTTAATGTAATTTAATTATTTAATTTATTAGGAGACTACACGAAATGTACTATCGAGAAACACATTGTGTATCTCATTTTCCACATACTTGGGTTACATACCAAGGTATTTGGTGTGTAACTCAGCCAGAACACATAGTGTGTGCTGGCCAGATACATGCCATGTGTTCCATTTTCTATGTTCTTGGGATACACACCTAGGACATTGGCGTGCATCTCGGCAGTTTATAGAGCATGTACTCGCGAGTTTCACTCTATGTGATCTAAATGTCATGTTTGTGCAACCCTCTGAATAATTTTGTGTGTTCTTTAGACACATGACTACATGATGTGTTCAAGCTAGCTACATTCCATGTATCTCACATGTTGTGTGTCCATATAACTCTCTAAGGAACTCTATGTGTATTTCAGATGTATGAATTGATAAACTATACATTGTGTGAACTGGATACGCATCATGTGCTTTAATAATGATCTAGGCTATTAATCTCATGTAGTATTAACTGTGTATTTGACGGCACAGTTTTCAGGAATTTCATATCTAAATAGTGTAGACTACATTATGTGTACACCATCTACATTCCATGTAATCTAAAAATTCTTTTTTTATGTTAGCTCAATCTATGCACGGTGTGAAATAAATACACCATGTGTAGTTATTGTTGGGTATGTCATGTATCCCATGGCATTTCCAGGTACAATGTACATGGGAACACAACATATACTCCGGCTACAGGCCGTGTAACCCAATCTTACCGACCAAAATCATTGGCACTTCCTCATGGAATCTCTGTTCATTATTCATGTATTCTTAGGCATTTAAAAAAATGAAATCAAGAACTGTGATAATTAAAATGTCAAAATAAAATTAATTAATTAATCATATTAAATAATTAATAATCGATAAATAAAATATTTAACCACTATTAGGTATATAGATCAACAATCAAAAAATTAATAATTATAAATTTGAAATGTAACCCCTCTAATACCAGATGAAGTTTTTGTGTATTGTGAAACCACCATGGTGGGTGGATAACTATAAAGGTTTTTTCAATGTAATAGATCATTATCAATTTTTAACATGATGTGAACGCCATGACGTATAAAATTTTCCACCAAATATTGACATAATATAAACACATAACCTAAAGGGTATATTTTAATTTTAAATTTATAATGAATTTATTTAAGATTAGAAGAAATTATTACCACCTCTTAGGTTCTTTATTTGATGTATATATTGTTCATTCTAAAAGAACTTTTCATGTTACCTTCATTTCACTATAAGGATCCAAGTGTAGGATCCCTCTAATGGAGATTCATACATGCCACTTTGATCTTTGAGTGACACTGATTGATTTACATGTGTTAGTATATAGAATCAATCATCTTGTGTTATTTGTATTGATTTCTTCTAGTTCCTTTGAGGTAGAAGGAATATATCTAGTGTTTCTCATTCTTGAGTGGTAGAGAGGATGAGGAATTTGATAGGGAAATATGTTGTGTGAAATAATTCTAAATTCTCAATTAACACTAAACAATAGAAATAACCATCTATATTTAGATCTAGAGTTTAGGTTAAAATATTATTTAATTGAATATCAGTCCTTAAATAATATTATAATATTTAAAAAACCTCATGTCATATAATAATAATAATATTCTTTCTATTTTATGGTGTGCGCTATCTTTCACAATGATAAATATTATTTTACCAACTTATAAATTAATATTCATCCCTGAACATGATCTTTGTCCACTCAAACTTCTCAGTATTTATTGAATAACCAAATAAATATTTAATTAAATATTTTATTAATAAATAAATATTTTATCCATAATTCAATGAATAAATATTTATTGTATATATAATAAATAAATAAATGTTATATCCATAATCCAATGAATATATGTTTATTATTTATTCATGTAATCATATAATTTATGTATTAATAAATAACAATTTATTTATTACCTTGTGAATATTAGTGATCAATAAAACATGAATAAAATTATTCCTCAATATTGAGAAAAATATTTATTCCATTAATAAAATTCAAATAGAATTTAATCAAAATCAACAGAAAACACTTACTATGTGACCCTATTGGATTTTCTCTCATTGGAATTAGACCTGATTTCCAAAAATCCAATATTACTATCTAGCAATGGGTCAAGGTACCCAAGAGAAATAACTTAATGTCCCAACGATGAAAACCATATAAGAACTCTCATTGTGAAATATAATCTATTTGTATCACTATCTCGTCAAGAAGTTCACACATTTATGTCATCAACCTATATAACTGATATGTATTTCTTTGAAAATCTGAAATAAACATCATTACACCATGTCTATAGAATTTAATGTGATAGTTATATTTTAATCAAAGGGCCAAGATATCAAATTCCATAATCATAGAAGGGAGAAATATATTCTATACTTATTAATTAACACCATGTCATTCTTGACACACCCAATATGTCTAACTTCACCATGAATTGTTATCGTCAAGGTTTATGAAATACATCTAAGTGTGTGAGTCATAACATGAATTAATAATAATCTTAAAGTTTAAGGACCGTTACACGCACTCTAAAATAAGAATATGTGATGACACCAAAACATGTGAAATTACTACTAGCAGATCTATTCTCATAATCTCACATCTAGGATATTATCATGTGAAAAATTCATGAGAAAAATATTCATCTTCTTATGAGTACTCTCACCTGATAGTCTATATACTATGTACCCAATCAAAGTATGTTATCCAATAGTAGAACTGTATTTCATAGATATTGTCATATAATCTAAAGGTTCTCATCATAGTGTGGAAATAATATGACCTTATCAATGCGATGGATACTCTAGGACATTAACACATCAATGTTATGTATAATAACAATAAATATGTGATAAAATATTTATATTAATATTCACTTATTTGAATATACATGTAATCCAAAGTATAAATCAGTTGGTTCTAGGGAACCAACTATAACAGTTATATGCTTATTAATATTAATTGTATTTTAATTAAGTGATTAACCATGAATAGATAAATTTAAAAATATTATAATATTTATTTTAATTCAATATTTCATTTATGATAGTTAATTAGTTTAATGATTTAAACATCCAAAAATAATTAACCATGAAATTGAAATAAATAAAATAAATAAATTGGAATAACCATGATAATATCTAATGGTTCATTTTTCTAGTGGATGATAAACCTACCCTTGACCCTAGGGAATTAACTCCTAGAACCATACTTGGCTTGATTTGTAGCTTTCCACCTATACTTTTATGTACCTCCTAGATTGGTTTCACCTTAACTCCTAACATGAACCACATCCACTAACATAGGGGATCCACCCAATAAATTATTTCACTTACACATAGTTAAATGGAATCAAGGGATTGGTTAAAGTAGGTTTACATAAAAGTAATCATGGGAAAATAGGTCCTTACATAATGAGAGGATAGAAATTACTCTCTGGACATTTTTTAATTTAATAAATTATTAAAAAACATGCACTAATAATAAATTAAATATACCAATCACAAACATAGTCTATTCTAAACTCATGTTCATCCACACACATAAAAAATATGAAAAAGTATACTATCTAAAATTCAATTCATTAATTTTTGTTAAGATAAACATGCTTGAATTAATTCAATTAATAAATTAATTACCTTTACCTTAATGATCATATAAAGTCTCTTGGAGATACACATCATAAATGAAATGTGTAAAAAAAAATATTGACCAGTAATTATAGGCAATTACATGAAATTAATTGATTATTTATTAATTATATAAACCTTTATTTATAGTCTACACATCAGATGTCAACAGTGTGATTAGGTTTTTAATGTTCAATTAATTATTTTTTATGTAATATTATTATTATTATTTTCTTTACTGGGTGGATAAATGGTGTGTAGTAATGATATACACACTATTTTTTTCACTTTCCATGTATCTAGGATAAATTCCTAAGGAATCTATGTATATCCCTATCAGGTTCTACATGATGTACTAAAAATCTACACACAGTGTGTTTCGTTTTCCATTTTTCCACATAACATGCCTATGGACTCAAAGTGTTCTTCAAATGTGGGAAATAATGAGTCACACAGTGTGGACACTAAAAAAACATTTTTCTTCTCATTAATGATACAACCTTTTAGTATCACATTTCATTATGTCACATATTTTACCACACATTTAGCATGAATTTTTCCACTAAACTATGTAGATTACATGTTGTGTGTGCTTGCTACATGTTGTGTGGTTTGACATACTATGTTCCATGATAGACTGGTAAACACATGGTGTTCATTGAATTCTAAAAATTATATTACTACTTATAGTGTCATGTATCTCATGACACATCTAGGTGTAGTGAACTTGGGTACATGGAATGTACTTTTAGTCGCATGTCATGTATCCATGTCTACCATCCAAAATCTTCAAAACCACTTGATGGAATCACTGGTCATTCTTCATATATTATTAATTCTTTTAACATGATATGAAACTTGAACAAAGAAAACAAATATTTCAAAGACATGTTAATTAATCTCTGGATTAAATAATGAATAAACTAGAAGAAAAAAACTTATAATTGTGTATAATTTTTCAATGAATAGTAAATAATTATAAATTATTCTGTGACCACTTTGATACCGCTTGAAGGTTTAAAGCATAGTAAAAACACCTGGTGGGATATAACCAACTTGGTTTTTTTCGTAATCCATGAGTAATATGTGATCTACATGAATAAAATTTTCATGACCAACAGAGTTAATACAAAGATTAATTGACAATACCCTAGAACAAATAAGAGAATATATTTTTCATATAATTTATAATTAATTTATTTAATTAATGAATTATATTTTTTTTGAATTATTTCACTAATTTAGATGAACCATTATACCACATTTTGTGTACCATCATTGTGTTAGAGTAATAAAGGTTAAATTCCTTCTAGCAGTTATCCACAATGCTCTGAAAACCTCTGATCGTCGTTTTAGAATTCTTCGGGTGTAGGCATAAATGAATCTGTCTATTATAATGGTTGATGTTGATCACAACCAAATTCTTAATTGAAGAAGGGATTCTCTCTAGTGGATGATGATAATTGATCTACATTATTTAGATAATTCTAAGAGAGAGCTCTCCAAGGCTTGAGAGAATCCTCTCTAAAACTTTTTGTGCACAATGAAATATGTGGATCTCACTTGCACACACTACAGAAAATGTCGAAACTAGGTTTAAATAATGATAGGGTTATAAAATAATAATTTTGCAAGGACCCTTTTTATTTTTATTAATCCCCAAATAACCCCATGTCTAAATAATAATGGATTTATTATTAGTTTTTGACATGCTATAAATTCATAGAAAAAATAAATATTATTTTTTATTGAATAAATAAATTAATATTTATTCAAATAATATTTAATATAATATTACCACTGGTTTATTAAACTAATTATTTCAATCCTCCTCAAAATTTATTAGGACTTGAATAATTTCTATTTATTTGATTAAATAAATGTCACTGCATTATTCATAGACAAATATATAAATATTATATTCACCAAATTTATTGAATAAATATTTATTAAATATTAATGTAACTAAATAAATAAATATTTTTTACCATTTGAATAAATACAAATAAATAAATATTATGTATTAACATAATTAAATAAATAATTACCTGGAGAATAAATATCTATTAAATGTTCAACTCATATATATATTCTCTCGAATCACTAATGATTGAATATCTAGAATTCAAAAAACATGTATAATTATTAAACCATGTATGGGAAGAATATTTATCCAACATGTTAAATTTATGTGGAATTTAAATAAGGATGTGAATACACTTAGTGTGTGACCCTCTCAGGCCCTTTATCGGTAGAATTAGGTTGTATTTCCTAAGCCCATGGTTAATGTCTAGCAACATGAAAAGACTATCATAGATATAGAAGTTAATGTCACAAGTACATATAACCTCCTACAAATGTAAATTGTGTAATATAATTCATTTTTCTCAATATCTATAACCGAGTAGGTTGTATACTGGTGTCATCAATCTATATGATCAATGTCACTTTATTTGACTTTTTTGAAAATGAAATTTCCAACAATACCAACATGGCCATGGACTTAATAAGGAAATTTAATTCCCATCAAAGTCCTAAAATATAAACTTCCATTAAATAATAGAAGGTATAAATTATTTCTCACATTTTTCATTAATAAAACATCACTCGTGACACTCTCAACTTATCCTACTTTACCATGAGCATATATATCATCATGATTTTCATAAATACATCAAAATACGAAACTTATAACATGTATTGATAATAATATTAAAGTATAAGGATCACTACAAGCATCTAAATATATATAATATCCAATTACACATATAAATAAGGATTTCATATTGGTAGGTAATCTTCTCATAATCTCCTGCACTAAATAACACCAAGGGAATACACCATGAGAAAATGTATCAAAGTCCTATGAGCCTCCAACTTTGATAAACTATATCATTTTTGTCCCATAAAATAATTCCATCTAGCTATAAAGTATATATCTAAGAATGATTTTTTGGAACTTCTAGGTTCACATAAAAATAGGTAACTCTTATGACCTTCCAATGTAAAAAGTACTCTTAGGTAATTATCACATACTATGTCTTGAAAAATAAAAATCATGATGTGATAATATATTTTATTAATATTCAAAACAATTAATTTAAGTAATAATGAAGTATATAGAAGAATTTTATATAGAACTAACTCCAAAAAAAATTTCCCATGATGATTATAGAATAAATTAAATAGGTGAACAACGACTTAATTAAATATACTGTATCTCAAAGTTGTTAAAATACTCAATCATATTGAGTTCATGAGGATAGACAAAATTTATTTTAGTTATATTGAATATAATTCCTTTAAAACCTTTTTAAAATTCTTCCATGCTTATCATAAGCATCTAGATTTACTTTATTAACTACATAAACATTTAGTTACTCATGAATGTATTTCTATAATAAAAATTTTTTTTATTAAAAATAATTCTTATGTTTTCATACCTATATTAGGAAATTTATTTCATTAAGCTTATTAAAATGTGTATTAGGATTAGTTTAGACACCTCATAGGGGATAAATTAAGTGTTTCCTATTTTTAACCAATTCAAAATTTTCTTTGAAACTTTTTCCCCCTTTGGAATTTAACCTTTGTTTTATGTTAGTGCATATGGATATATTTAATATTTTACTAAGAAACCACCAACTACATTCATGAAATTAAATTATTAAAAGAGAATGCGGTATTTTTACATGGCTTGATATAAAGGCCTACTCCTTGTTGTACTTGGAATGTACAAGGTATGGATTCTCCATTATAATATTTTCATTAATAAAAGTGGAGTGTGGTAAGTCATCAACCTAACCAATAGGTGAATCCCACACCAACATAGCATCCCATTTTTTTTAAATGATTTCTTCCCATAAGACTTGTTTATAGCTTCACACTATTGTCACAAATTCCCACAATTATCCTCATGCATAACATAAATCCCCCATTTTATGGCATCCCACCATGTATATGCAAGTATTGATTTCAAATCCAATATAAAGTAGATCACATGTTCAATAATTGGTTATTTTTAATCCATAAGATTGGATGTTTTTACACTTATATTAATATATTTTAATTCCAACAGATCTCTAGGAACACAGCCTACAACTTGGTCACTTCTTGCAGCACAGTTTCACAGGTATTCAGAACTTGTTCACTGGCTTCCTCAAATTAATAAGATTATGTCATTTTTAATCCCAGTAACTCCTCATTATATGAAATACTTAAAACAAATGAACAGTACCATGCACTGCACATCTTCCACTCCTTAGTTCTTAATCTTCTAAATCTTCTACAACTATGTTCATCACATGAACCTCTTCTACTTCCTTTAAATTTGAAACCTAATTGATCAAACTCCTTAGCACAGGCTCAAATACTACTTATTTTTATTATTCATAGATATCTACAGTGTTTTTTCTATTATCCTTGGTCTCAGATGAACTCACATACATATCTCATCTCTCTTTATTTTTCATTATATATGTTGTTCAACAAGAATATCTATTTTACATTTTCGAATATACAATATACTCAAAAAAATTGGTTCCCATGATCCTCAATTAATTTCTCAAATTTTATAAATGTGGTATTTTTCATGACCCCCTCCCTATAAAGGTGCCCCTCCTATTTGATTAATGAAGGAATAAGGAAAATAAACCTTGAGTCCTGACTCTAGTAGGCCAAGGTTTTTGATAAGCACTGTGGGTATAAAAATCTCATGTACGAGAGGTATTTACCTCTATAATATATAGGATTAGGTGATTTTATAATCAAATAAAAGAAACTCCATGACGTAATATAAAATAAAGGTAACCCAAAAACCATCCTATAATGAATGAATAATGTAATCAAATACAAGAGTCTCCAAAGTAAATACTCAAAAGGAAAGGCTAAGGGAGTGACACAGCAACAGTCTAAAGCTCTAAGCTAGTAATTTCTAGCATGATCAACATAGTCATCCTGCAAAAATAAAAATATTTTTTATATAAGTGGGGTGAGAATAAAAGTATACTCAAGAGGATACCCAAATTATCTCGTGCACATGTGAAAGAATAATACTAATAAACCAGTGAGAAAATAGTAAAACCAACCACACCTAAAAAGTCAACTAACCAAACCCATCCTCACCAAGTCTCCCTCACTAAATAAAACATCCAAGTATGGTAACATAATAATAAGAATATAGATAAAATGGTAACTTACACTAATTTACAATTAGTTTTTCATCCTCACACCCCCAATGTTGTATATCCTGGAACTCCTGTCTCTTCTATACAGAAACCTACTCAAAGAAACCCAGTCCATCACATCACATCTCGACCATAAAAACCTATGAAATCATATCACATCCCACCCATATACAACTAGTTCATCTCATCACATCCAACATGCAGACACCTGGTCTATCACACCATCTCACTAGAATAGTAGGGTATCATGAACATGAAGGACATTAACCTTGTACCCTACTCATAACATTCAAAACCCCCACTATAAACCATCTCATCATCTCATCAAACACCACTAAAATGAACTTTTGAATTATAGACATCACAGCACATGAATTTCATAGTTTTTGAGATGAGAGAGTAGGTAAGAGTGGGTAGCCATTCATCCATCCTCATCATTGAGATGTTGGAAAAAACACCCCCAAAATATTTTGTGGTTAGAACAAAGTGCTCAAAATGGGTGGGTTGCATATAGAAATCACAATGAACATATAAGGTATGCATATATAAATATCCCCCCACATTCCCCACCCATGGGTTCACATCAAGAGAACCAACCATCTCACAACATCATCAACAAACCTCGTCGCATCCACCACTTTCACTATCACCTAAAAATGCACAACACCACAATAAAATACACAAGCCAAAAAACAAATTCCAATATTTCATTTCAAACTAAACCAATTTACTGGTTTTACATTACCAACTAAATTTAATAACCATCCCATTATTTTCATTATGTCATCCCATTTATGTCACATTTATCAATAATGACTTTTAATCACACCTTTCACATTGTTTCAAACATTCATTAACCATTTAACCCAAAAAATTTCAATTCATCATTTTCAATTTAATTTCATTACTACCTGGTCATATAGAACAGCACAACACATCACAACCAGCCATCCTCCTCATCCCAAAAAGCCTTAACATTTTCACCATTTCACATCACTGCCACTTCTCATAACAACCACAAAATAACATCTACTTCCACTCACATCTGCCACATATCACAACCACAAAACTTATCACATCCTCCCCAACAGTACAACCATGAATCACCTCCACACATCATAACCACATATCACCACCAAAAAACACAACCATATATCAATTTCACACAACATAAACACACATTACATATTCATTTAAAATTTTTAAGGATATTTTCATCTCTTTCACTTCTTTATTTCAAGATAATTCTCACACAAGCCATAATTTTCAGGTGAAGACAATTATTTAACTAAATATAAGCAATTAGTCAATTCCATTTAAGTATATAAAAAAACCAGATAATAAGGGTTCTATATCACATCCAACAAACTAAAAAATACTTCAAAGGATACAATTTTCAGCAAGGAATAAAGGCCATACAATCTCAATATCAAAATATATAAGGCATCATATTTCATTCCCCTTCCCTTTTAAATTTCAAATTAACAATTAATTATATTTATTAGGAAATTTAATATTATATACCCAAATATAAACAAGGTCATAAACCCTCCCACATGATATAATTAAATTAGAAATGAATCATTTCATACCTCAAACAAAGATTTTTGAATCATTGATCAAGGTTGGAATAAGAAGAAAGATACCACTAGACACCACGATTAAGGAGAACATTATTATTGTCCTGGAACACAATAACCACATCATTACCTCATCAAAAAACCCCAAAACTACTGTTTTCTCGATAGTAACCCTTCCCTAAATGAAGAAACATAGAGAAACAAGGAAAGGGGAGGAAGGAAATTATCTAAAACCACCATGAATTGATCCCCTAATACCAAGGTCAAAATAAACTTAAAGGGAGATGAAATAACACCTTGGCACACACTTGGGTCACCCAATAAATGAGATAAAATACAAATAAAAGGTTTGGTTTGAGGGGATTTTAAAATTTATTGGTGGTATACAAAACATTATACCATGGTGCATCCAACCTCACCACGCCACAGAACTACTGAAAAAATAAGGGACTATAGCACAGTGGGAAGGATAATTATACAACTTGGATAATCAAAGGAGCCTCTGATAAACCTGATTATCTCTTCTTCATCGATCTGATAAAATAGCAGAAGGGACCATGGTGTATTAAAGGACACTATGATACAGAACCTAACAATATGAAGGGGGGTTGCTTTGCATCCCAAATCCATGGCACAACTACCCCAAAAATGGTAGAACCTCCCAAAAATTCACCCAGATCCCCTAAGACATAATCATCACCCCTATGTTGTATTCACTTGGGTAAGAAACCCATCTACACACCACAACTTATCTATACTCCCCAACAATTCTAATTTTGGAAGTATAATTGAACTCCTCTTTCAAGCCACCCTATGCCACAACTAGCCTCTCTATTCTATAGAGGCCAACCTTATGGCACAACCTTATACTCCACACCACAAGATCTTCCTAGACTATATTTTATAGTTTCATCCTCCTTCTTTCCTATAAACCCCTTAGGACCTCCTCCAGACACCTCCACCAGCAAAATTCATTCAAATTAATAATCCTCAAGTTCCCTATCATTATATTAGATACCACTCAAACTATTATCATCCTTAAGAATCAAAACCAACACAAAAAAAGGTAAAGGGGGTCCAAAAACCCATCTCACAAGACACATATCAAGGATCTCATTACAACTTAACATTGCCACCAACTAAAAACACCAAGAAAATATAATAATTCTCACCAAAAACCCCACATAACCCCATCATTCACATAAAACACATGTTATTACCTCTCCACATAACCAAAAATACCACCATATTAACCTACACATATCCCAAAACATTTATCACCACAACCATCACAAAAAAAGTTCCCAAGCATATAAATCATGGAATATCATCTTTCATATCAATATATTACTCATTTTAGGTTATACGGACTCGTCCGAACAGTTTTAATACCCATAATAGTATAATTAATCTCAATTTGGAATCGGTTATTACCTTATCCATATGCTGGAAGCTTTGACACACATTATGTATCGAGGAAAAATCGCATTTCATAACCAATAAGATCCAAACACCACATCATCAAGAAAAAATTAACAAGGAAAAAATAAAAATGGCTCTGGGTACTAAAAACATATCTACATGTCACACTCCCAAGTATTCTTATCTAGGCCACCATTCCTCCAGAACACAAAAACCAAAGGTATGGTCCACCCATGTATCACCCACTCCTGATGATCCTAGATATCTACTAACCACTTCATAATTTTCGTGTCTTCCTAGATATTCAAATCTCCCCATTAAATAACATGGGATTCATTTTGAAAATATTAATGGAGATGAGATATATTGAAGACGTCATGAATCTGTTCTAGTTGTGGTGGGAGTTCCAACTGATATGCTACCTCGCCCATATGCCTTAACACCTTGTAAGTCCCAACAAACTATGGTAAGAGCTTACTCCCTCATCCAAACATCCATTTCCCATGTTAATGAGAAAACATTAAGAACATTTTGTCCCCAAAATTGAACTGTAAATTAATCCTCCTATGATTGAAATAAGACTTATGTAAATTATATGCTACTTTTATACTCTCATGAACAACCTAAACTTTCTTTATATTTCTCTATACCACATTGGGACTGAGAAATGACAACTCCAAAGCCTTTTCCTAGAACAATGTATAATGACATGGTTTTCCATAAAAATCCTCAAATGGGGCCATTCTAATAGATTAATGATATTTGTTCTTAAAAGAAAATTCAACCAAAGTCAGGTTCTTTTCCCAAGATCTACTTAAGCACATGATGAATTCCCTCAACATATCCTCTAGCGGATGGATAGTACACTCCATTTTCCTATCCATTTGAGGGTAAAATGTTTTTATGAGGAATAACTAATTGTAAAAAGTATGCTAAAACCCCCTCCAAACATGAGAGATAAAATGACCATCCTGGTCTAGAAAAATGGACCTCAGAAAACCATGTTGTTGCACCACCTAATCTACATACCTCCTTGCCAAAACATCTTTAGATCCTGACTCCTTGATCACTAGGATGTGAGATGATTTCATCAATTATTCTATGATTTCCCAAATATTATCACAACATCCCGGATCACAAGGTAACCCTATGACAAATTCAAATGAGATGTCATCCCATTTACACTTGGGGACGTCCAAGGGCTGCAAAAAAATCACTAGAACATGATGCTCTGTCTTTACCTACTAGAAAAACAAGCACCAAGATATATACTCTGCCATTACTCATTTCATATCAGGCCACCAAAACTATTCCCTCAAGCCATGGTACACCTTGGATACCCTCAGGTGTATTGCCAAAGATGAGATTTGAAACTCATGAATGAATCCCTCATTCATCACTATCAGAAAAAATAACCTCCCTTAAAAAAATCTAGTTCTAACCATCCCCTGACCATCCCTCTAAAGCATGATCAGGGCCAACATAATCTCACATCACCACTACCGACAATTATCCCCACTAAGACTCCTCCACCTACTACATTAGAGAAGACAATACTATCATCTAAAACAAACAACCTATGTCATCAACCACCCTTATATCTAAGTAAAGGGCCTCCAAATCCTCAATTACCCTCGAAGCATCTCTAGACTCCTAAAAAACATACTTCTATGGCTTAATTCTCAAATAATCAATCACAAAATTTATCTTCCCTAAATTATAGGATATCTCAAATTCATATCCCAAAAGAAACTTCATCCACCTCTATTGTTTCAATTTAATATCACACTAAGAAAATTTATACCTCAATATCTTGTAATTTGTGAAGGCTAAAAAAGTACTCCCCAATGAGGTAATGACATCATAGCTTCAGTATAAAAACAAACAATGATATCTTCATATCATGGGTTTCATGGTTACACTCATGGGGATGTAACTGCATAGACTCATAATATATCACCACTTTCTGCTACATTAATACAAATCCAAATCACATATGGTAAGAATCTTAAATCACCTCAAACTTTACCCCTTCCTCTAGAAAATAGAGCACCAGAGCACTAATCAATTTTTTCTTTAGGTAGTCAAAAAAAATTGAAATAGATTAGTCTAGATAAAATCATGGTCCTTCCTAGTCAAGGATGTCAATGAGGATGCAATCTATGATGAATCGGACACAAACCACCAATAATATCCTAAAAGACTTATAAAACTATAAAACTATACTACACTATTGGGTGTTTTACATGAAGCAACTACCTCAATCTTTGATGGGTCCATGGCCACACCCTACTAAGATAATAGGTTCCCTAGTAAATGACCCTCTTGTTTCCAAAACATACACCTAAAAAACTTTTCATAGACCAAGTGTAATTAAACAATCTTAAAGAAAACTCTGATATAATTGGTATGTTCCTCCTATTAACTTTAGTAGATTAATATTTCATCGAATAACATGACTATGAACTGGTACAAGAACTCATGGAAAATGAATTTCATGATCCCCATGAACACATTCAGTTCATTTGTGACACTGAATAGGATAACAACAAACTAAAAGCTCCTATAATTTCATTTGAAGTTGGTATTTGGGGTATCAACCTCCTTCACACATAAGTGGTGATATCTAGATTGTAGATAAATATTATAAAAACAACTAGTTCCTCTCAACTATTCAAAAATATCATTGATCCTCATAAGGTGTTAATGATTTTTTATTGCCACCAAATTCAACCTCTAGTAGTCTATAAACACTCTCATGCTATTTCCCGCCTTATTAGATAATAACATTGTAGCACTGCATAGTGACACACTAGGTAGAAGGAAACCCTTTTTATCATATCATATATTTTAATCCTCAACTCCTAAAAACTATAAGGTTTTATCCCATAAGTATACATAAAAATTGAATAATAACTAAGATATAAGTCTATCTCAAACTCAACATCACATCAAAGAGTTAGCATCACAACCTCCTCAAGAAAAACATATAGAAATTACCTACAACCTTGGGAGCCTCCATCATCTCAGCATCTACTAATTCTATATAAAAATTATCCATTAAATAAATAAGGGTCTCTATACATCTACTACCCACCTAAAAACTCTATTTGCAAACAAATATCTCATGATGGACACCCTCTTAAAAGAATATGACTCTCATATTGAATCATTAGATAATAGTATGCATGGAATACAACCAATATATGTTGATAATTACATCATGCAGCTATATATAAATCAATAAGAGATGCCCACAAGACTGATGTGGCCCCATAATCAGTCTACACCCTTAACACACATCAAAAAAGTTAGTCTAGACTCTGACTGACATAGTCAACACTAGAGTCATGAGAAGCCTCTCAACATCTATTCCCAAATAATGAAATAGAGTGGGTACAAAAAAGGATGTGAATCTACTGAATAAAACAAAGAATAAATAAGTGTTGATGATAATTTGATCAAACCTATAATTATCTATGATTCCTTTCGAACTTCCACCTCTACTACATGCAACTGGATATACCCAGCTTCTCTACCTCTCTGCTGATGGCCACCTTCACAACAAAGATCAGGTAAGTGTCCTTGAATATGATGAATATTCTGAGGTCAAACCCTACCTACTCCATATCCTCTCAACAGAGTATAATCCTGAAACCCCTTCTACTGAAATGGTATCACTAGTTGCTACTGCTGAAGATGATGTAGAACCATACCACCTCCACTATACTAAGCTCTAAGAACCACAAATCACTAATTTTTATGATGACCACATCCCTAAAAATAAAATAACACTAATAATTCTTACATCAAAATAATGAAAACCATTGGCCCCAAAAGGATAGAAATAAAACAATAAAGTTTGACTCCGTGCTGGTCGAAACCATGAAAATATCAGTACTTGTAACCTACTACTAATAACTCTGCTCCTAGAGAAACCTTGTTTGTTTCCTCTCATGGTAAACCTCCTCATGATTTCATACACTCGATAATATTAACTTCTTATTAACCCCTGTATATGTTGGAAATGTAAAAAGAGTAATTTTATACCAAATAAAAGGATGATGTGCCTCATCAAGGCACCTCACATAGGAATCCTCGTCAGGAAATATGTCAGGGGTGAAATAAAAAAGATCCTTAAACTGGATCTCAAGAGCCTGTATAGACATACTCCTCTACTAAAGAGAGAGTAGATCCTACCTCTTCACTTCCATCATGTTAAATGAATGAAACTCTTATCAAAACTCTTTTTTAAATTTTAACTAAGAAAAGTTTTCCTCCTTCCACTCACCAAGTCCTAGCTTCCACTACTGACACATGGATCCCTACATCTGATTAACTTTCAATGGGACCCAGTACTCCACTGGGTCCTGGATCAAACTAAAATTGATCTTGAGCTCCTCTACCTATATATTTGTCTCTATATTAGATATTATACCCTTATACTTCCTCAAAAACTTCCAATGAAAAGCATGAATATTTTCTTCAACTGATCATCCTAATCAATTGGATCAACCCTTTTATGATCAAACAGAACATCCTGTTAAACCCCTATTACATGAACCACATAGAGATGATGGCTAGGATCCATATATGAAATGTAAATAAGAATTTCATAAGCCTATTAGTATGTAATTTTACCAATATTTGTTTAATTAGTTTTAAACTCCAAAAATATCCCATTTAAAATAAGAACACAAGTTAATTATGAAGAATCTACCTCTCCTGGGTCTCTACCCTACAAGAGACTCCACCTCACATGTTCATTAAATAGGCTTATATTCCTTTTTTTGGATCATATAGGGGCCTAAAATATCATGTCTTAGTCAGTCTTCCCTATCCTATGTCACACACAAAGGTAAACTAACACCATTTCCCAACCAACCCATGCAATCATCACTATACCTAACTTCAAACTCCATCCTATCCACCAGCCATAACCCTATGTAACACCACTATGTCACAACCCCCTCTATCTGAAGGTACCCCTCCTAGGACATAAATGAAGGAAGAATTATAATGACTCCTAATTCCAACCTTCATTAGGCCCCAGGTTGGAAAAAAGAACCAAGGGTATAAAAATATCATATATGGGTGGAATTACCCTCTATAATATATAAGATAGGGAGGTAGGATAATCAACATCAAGTGAATCCATGACATAATATAAAATAAATGTAACCCAAAAATAATCCCATAATG
The DNA here is from genome assembly GCA_963277665.1 of Viscum album. NCBI lineage: Eukaryota > Viridiplantae > Streptophyta > Magnoliopsida > Santalales > Viscaceae > Viscum > Viscum album. The sequence goes on along the minus strand of OY728131.1, from coordinate 1,526,609,528 downwards.
AATGAATAATCTAAAAAAATCAAGTGTCTCAAAAATCAAATACCCAAAAGGAAAAGCTAAGGTTGAGACACAGTATAAGTCCAAAGGTACGGGCTAGTAATGTCCATCATGGTCTACATAGTCCTCTTGGGAACCTAAAAATTATTTTTTATATACATGGGGTGAGCATAAAAGTATACTAAGTAGGATACCCAAAGTCTCTCATGTAAATGTGAAAGAAGAATACTAATGCACCAATGTGTAAATAGTAGAACCAACAACACCTAAATAGGTTAACTAACCAAACTCATCCTCACTAGGGCTCACTAACCAAATAAAGCATCCAAGTATGGTAAAATAATAAGAATAATATCACTAAAATGGTACCCTGCACAATTTTACTATTTGTTTTCTTCTCTCACTCACTAATTTCATATATCCTGGTGCTCTCATCTCTTCCATATAGAAACATTCCTGAAGACATATGAGAAATTACATCACATAACATCACATCTCACCTTTATAAACCTAGTTCATCAAATCACATCCTTCTAAAAGAAACTTAGTCCATCACATCACATCCCACTCATAGAAACTTGGTCCATCACATCACATCATTAGAATAGTAGGGCTTCATGAACATGAAAAAATTTAACCTTGTTCCCTCCTCCTACCATGCACAGAACCCATTATAAACCATCTCATTATCTCATATTTTATCACCAAAATTAACTTTTGACTTATTACCATCATATCCCATATATTTCATCATCTCCTGGAAGAGAGAGTGGGGAATAACGGGGTGGCTAGCTATCTATACACACCATCAGAATGTTGGAAAAAAATACCTCAAAAACATTTGGTTTTCATCATATAGTGATCAAAATCAATGGGGTGTGTATCGAAATCACAATGAATGTATGAGGTATACATATATAAATATCTACACACATGCGCCACCCATGGTTTCATGTCATGAGCATCAAAAATCTCATAATATCATCACCAAACCTCACCACTTATTCCACTTTCATTACAACCTCTAAATGCACAACACCACACAATAAGACACAAGAAAAATTCAACCCTTTCCTTTTAAACTAAATTAATTTCAATATTTTCCATTTACAAACAAATTTATTAACTATCCCATTAATTTCATTATTTTATCCCATTTATTTCAAATTTATCAAAAACCACTTTTAACCAAACCTTCCACATTATTTAAAACAGTTATTAACCATTAAAACCATTCCATTTCAGTTCATAATTTTCAATTTAATTATATTACTACCTGATCATATTACACAAAATAGCACATCGCAACCAACCATCCTCTTCATGGAAACAAGCCTCCACATTGCCACCATTTCTCATCACCACCACTTGTCATCACAACCACCACATCACATCTGCTTCTCATCACATTCTCTATATATCAGAACCACATAACTCATCACATACACACCCATATCATAGCCACACATCACCACCATACATCACATTTACATATTACCACGACATGACACAACCAAATTGTTAGGACTAAAAAGGGCCTAGATACACTGATAGGGGAATGAATCAGCGTATCAATATTATTTTCAAAATTATCTCTTCCCCACTGGATCTTGACCTATTTATTATAGGGTTCACTTTGTCTTCACTTATATGTTAATGTTGATCTTATTATTCCCCTCTTTATCTGATGATGATGATTCATTGAATGTAATAAAGGAAAGTAAACACACAGGAACATATATTTTTACTTGGTTCACCCTCACTGGGATATGTCTAAGGATCATACAATGGTGATGTTTCGTTATACCAAATACACTAAATCTCACTACTAATAATGCCCGGGCTAGAACACTTTTATTCCTAGGCTCACTACCTTTAAAAAAATTGGGGTCAGATCACTGATTTCCCAAGGGTTACTCCCTGTTTCTATCTCTCTGGATCATTGTCGGTAGAAAGCATAACCTTCTTCCTCTTCCTTTTCTCACTACTCTGAAAAGGATCCACTCATAGTTTATAGACTTGTAGGTCTCTTCATTATCTCTAATGAATGCATCCTCCACTGTATGTAGATGCTCTGTTAAAGTCCAATTTTTATCAACTAATGAATACCCCTTTTATAATAAACATTGGTAAATAACCTTTGAAATACTTTTGTAAATATCAGTACTTCACAAAGATCCCTATTTTTCAAAGCTCAAACAAGAATTTGCAAAGCTCATGCCTCTTCACAAAGCACACACATTCACATAGAACAGTGCTTCATAGAGAAAACTTCTTCATAGAGTAAAATACTTCATAGATCTCATGACTTTGTTGATTTCACTACTTTCTAAAATCTCGGACAAGCCTTTGTGAAGCACACCTCTTTCTCAGAGCTAGATTAGCCATTGTGAAGCTCCTTCCTTTCGCAAAGCACACTACCTCCACGAACCTCCTTTACAATTTAAGAGCTATAATTTTTTCATGAAAACTCTCTACTCTTATCTCAAGGTGGAGGCTAATTTATAGGTTTTTTTCCACCTACTCCATAACCTTCCACACCATGTTAGTTCCATGTAATCCCAAATCACAGAGCTCCGAAATTACATCTGAAATTCTTTCTATTTCCTAAAGCACCACATAAATTTTTATATTGCATATCTCGTCATAATTAGGGAGTTTTTCATCAATTCATTTGTATCGTTGTTGCAATACTTGTCGTAAACATAGATCCTTCCGTTAAAAACTTTGTGCCATCGTAATGCTCCCTCGCAATGCTCTTCATTTCTACCGTTCGCAAAGCTTGTCATAATCACAGAGATAACCATCAAATTTATTCATGTCTTTGAGAAATCCACTTTATGAAGACCATATTCACAAAACTCATGCATTTTCCATATTTTCATGATATATTCATGGAAATAAACTTTTCTCAATGCTCACCAAACTCTAAATTTAGGACCCCAAAAATTTAGAAAACACAGGAAAACAAAGCCACCTTGTATATATTCTTTTTGTACCGCCTCCAGATCATCCATTCTTTTTTCATGGTTATTTGTCAACATGGGTTGTCAAAGATATCTCTAGAACTATACAATTCACCATGAAAACATGCTTTGTCAACAAAAACAACCAACACAAAAAAACTACAATGTTACCTTGAGAGATTTTTTCCCAACACATATATCACCACCACAAAACAAAATCACACATTAAATATTCATTTCACATTTTCAAGGGGTTTTACATCACTTTAAATTATTTATTTAAGGATAATTCTCACACAATCCATAATTTTTAGTACCAACCAATTATTTATCTGAGTATAATTCATTATCCAATTCCATTTAAGGTGATAACAAACAACCACACAAAAAGGGTTCCATATCACATCATACACAATGTAAATAAATCCCCCAATGGCCATGATTTTTATAAATGCATCAAATATATACAATCTAAATATCAAATTATATAAAAATATATAATAAAAAAAAATTATCCCCCCACCTTTAAATTTCAAATTACTAATTAATTATCTTTATTAGGGCAGTGCATACTATCTTCCCAAAGATAAACAAGAGCATAACATCTCATGCATGATACATCTAAATAATAAAAAATGATCCCCAACCTCAAACAAGTATTTTTGAAGCACTACACTAGGTTAGAACAATAGGAATGCCACCAACGAACACCATGGTGAAGAACACCCTTAATAGACTAAAATGCAAGAACCACATCATTACATCATTAAAAAACACTAAAACCGATAATTTCTTGGTAGTAACCCTTTCCCATATAAAGAAAAGTTAGAATACAAGGAAATGGAAGGAAGAAACTTACCAAAAACCACCATGAATCAACACCCATGGCTAGGATTAAAATCCATTGATAGGGGGTCGAATGACCTCCTTGAGATGAATTTGGGTCACCCAAGAAACAAGAGTAAATTCATATAAGAGGTTTGGTTCGAGGGGATTTTAGAATTTACAGGTGGTTTGTAAAACATTAGAACATGTCACAACCCACATCACCACACTGCAGAACTGCTAAAAAATAGGGGACTACAGCACAGTGGGAAGGACCACACTATATCCTAGATGGTCAAAGGATCCATTGATAAACATGGCTATTAATACATCATGGATCATATAAAATGGGAGAAGGGACCATGGTGAATCCAAGGCCACTATGATGTAAAACCCAAAAATAAGAAGGGGAACTACATCATAGCCCAGCTTCATGGCGCAAATACCCCAAAAATGAAAGAACCTACAAAAAATTAACCATGAGCCCCTACACCATAGCCATCACCCCTATGCCACAACCACTTGGGTAAGAAACCTATATCCACACCATATCTCTCTCCATGCCAAAGATATTTTGATTTTAACAGTGGAAAAAACTCCTCTTTCGATCCACCCTAATTCATAGTCAACCTCTCTATACCATAGATTCCATCCTTCTAGTGAAGACTCAAGATCTATGTTGCATAATCTTCTTTAGTTAGATTTTCTAGCTGTAACCTCCTTCATTCCTATGAATTCTCCAGGACCTCCCCCGGACACCTCCACCAATGTAATTCCTAAAAAGTAATGGACCGGAAGTACTATACCATTACAATATTCCCCCATGATATTTATATTACTTTTTTCAATGGTTATCTCTTGTGAAATTCCAAGAGTATCCTTATTTTTCTCTTTCTCATTTCATTCTCATTTTTCTATTGAGAAAATGTAGTATTATAGAGACTTCTAGATTCTTCTAGTTGGAATTAAGTCTTCATCATCTTTTTCTCAAACTCTCATAGAAATATACAGCTTGAATCATTTTAAATGGTTATAGACAAATCATACAGAAAACTACCTTGCAGCATAACTCTTCTTCTTCTAGCATGGTATCTCTAATATTTTAATTTAAGATTCAGTATTTGGCATGAAGATTTGATAAATTCCACATAACTCATAGACTTGATAATATAAATATTCACACTCATTGTAATCCAATCTCTCTAGTTGTATAATAATTATATAGCATTTCAGTTTAATCTTAACTCAACCTTCATTATCTTGAGAACTTTAATGAATACTAGTTTAAACATTAATATGTATTTCAAATTTGGATTAAAAATGATTTTTAATTATCTAAATATTTATTACAATCTTGAATAATGGATATTAGTAACATCATAATGTTTATAGAAAGTTACAATAGTTCTTGTATTAATTAATATAACTTTCATTCGAATTATAGAATTTTGGAAACTTTTATTATCATATTGTTTTGATCTCTTACTTCTCTATTCAAAAATTAGATTCTCTATAATTAAAATATTAAATCATGAAATAATCCAAGTGTTTTTTATGTTTAAACCCATGATTAATAATCCTTAAAACATACCATTTAAATTTAATCTTCAGATAATTAAATTTGGAAATCTGAAATTTTTGGTTAGTAACTTCATCAAATTTATCTAATTGTTAGATTAATCGAGCGTTAAGGAAGATAAGAGACTATAAATATATCAATTTCATGAATGAATGTATAGATCAAACATGATTCATATGAAAAAAGATACCATATGAACAAAGTATATACCATAGTGATTGACCACATGACCAACTATCGATCGACTTTGAGTCAGTGTATCGACCACACGACTATGAGGATCAGCCGCAAAGATGAAAATCAACCATATAAAATTAGGGTATTTTGGTTAAATTCATGTAAAATTTGATGATTTCTTGTGAGATAGTGGATCAACCACACATATTGGATCAACCATGAACTTCTAGACTTATCCAAAAATTGAAATTCCTTCAATAAACTTTAGGGATCCTGTAGAATACCCCATACCATTCACAATCACTTATTAACACTCCAAATCACATTTGGGGGTTTATGAAACTTTATAAAACTATTTAGTGATATTCCTAATAACTTACAGTATATGTACTAAAACTATAGTATCAATGAGATTCTACTACACCTTAAGATTCAACCTCCTTCAAATCACTTAAAACCTTAATAAAATTCATAGTAACACTAATTTCATAAGTTAAATACAACATAACACTAGGATGGACTTCTACCATCTCATGGAACATTAATAATTCCAATCATATAACCTTTTTATTATGTTAATAAATAACCCTTCAAGATGTTCACTTTAGCTAAAACTTTCTCTAATCCAAATTGTTGAAGATAGTAATAGAACTCTTTCATCAGCACTGGTCATGTTTTACTACTAAGTAAAACACATAAAATCATCTAATTTTAAAAGGGCTACCCTTAGAACCTATCCAGATATTTTTTCTAAGGCATCCAGTACATTCAACTTCTTTCTCTAACACTAGTAAAAAACAAGTTTTTCATGTTGATTTTTTTATGTTTTTAACATCGGTTTTTAGGTGACATGTTTTAAAGTGATGTAGTGAATATATTTTGAATATTTGTTATTAAAACTGAAGTTAATAATGTATTTTTTTAATGTTTTTTCATGATGGTTTTTAAAACACTAATGTAAAATATCATTTTCAGATAAAAATTTTTAAAAACCAATGTGAAAAATATTATTTTAAAAAAATATTTGAGACCATAGAACCTAAAATATATTTTTTTAGAGAATTGATAAGAATAAATATAATTTCTCATGATAAAATAAGTTATTTAAAAATTATAGAGATAAAAATAATAATTATCATTCAAAGATATAGTGATAATAATCAATAAATATTTATTACAACATCAAAAAAAATAAACAAGAATAAATGAAATTGTTCTAGGTATTTTACCTCTAAGTAATGTTCCTTGATAAATACAAAGGATGAAACTAATTTATTCATCATTTATCTCACTAAATTTATGGTCTCCATCCCCAAAATGGATATTTGGTCTTAATTCCAATTCGATGAATGAATAATCGAGGGATAAATTAATATTTGAGTGGGAGAAACAAAAGTATGAGGGGGAGAAATGAAATTTATAGAGAAAAGTGGAATAAATATTATTCGGAGTGATATGTTTATAGGTGGGAATTTAAATTTTAGTATGATGTGAAAAATTGAAATTTTCATGTGCAATGGGGTGAATTTATAGGTGATGAGGTTAAATTACATTAGTGTGATGTGAAAAAAAAATCTCCATTTCCAAGATCTATTTTTAACATCTATTGAAATAATTGATGTTAAAACTATCTATATTATAGTTTTAATGTTTTTTATTCAATAACTGATGTTAAAAATATATTTAACTTTGGTTATTGAAAACTAGTGTTAAAAAATAAATGTTATAAATACTTTTTTCAACACTATAACAAGTGATACTCACTTTTCATTTCCAATGGAATAATCTCAATTCATATTACCCAAATCATATGGGAAACCCCTTAAATATCTATATAAGAGGTGGATTATAACATCCATCACCCATATCTTCCACTTATACAATGACTTGTATATTATACATTGAAAATTGAAAACAAATACAACATTAGCATTATACAATCCGCAAAGTCACTTCAATATCCACCTTGGGATTTGCTGTCAATGCATATTTAACACCTCTATTAAATGTTTCTCATAAACCCATTAATGAAAATAACTACAATATAGGAAAATGTTTCTCTCTCCTACGATCATACTAGTTGAAATTATATCAGTGCACAGGGAGGTGTTCTAAGGTAAGATTATTATCCCACTTACTCATCTTATTTCAAGAATTGTCTTTACCCTTTTGAGCATACATTCCCTTTAGATAAATAAGGCACCACAAATAACATAGTAATGATCCTTAAGTAAGACATATCTAATTCTATATGGGCTTACCGATTGTAGAAAATAAGAATGATTTTACCAAAGCATAAAGGTGTTCCATATTCATTACTTAATATGGTACCAACTCAAACTATAACTTTTAGGGGTCGTACAAACCAAATTTTAAAAACATTTATAAACTTGAACTCATCTTCAAAAATAGATCAAAAAGTTCAATTGTAAGTAAAATAATTCAACCTTTTGTTAAAAAAACTCTTCCCATTTATAAATAAAATAAGTATACATCATAACAAGGAAATGAGAGTGAATATCATACCTAAAACATCATCATATTCTAGGGATGTCCAATTTCAAATTTTATGAAGATAAAAATTCTCTAGAATCCGTGACTATATCAATTTATTCCCCTCAACTGATGCATTTCATAATTCATCACCATGGAAGTTTCCATGATGATTTTCTATCCAAGATGTATAAGTATTACATTCATCCTTCAAACTTCCCCTTGAATCCCCAATAGTGAATCACAATCACAGTTGATTTGGTAATAAGGTGTACTTAATCACATCCTTAGTTATAACATTGGGGTTGAGAATTCTCTCTCAACCTAGATTGGTTATTCTTTGTAGCTTTGATATTATTTGTCTTATTCATGCTTTCATTCTCTTTAGGTTTTCATGTTTTATAACCATTTGGTAGCATGGATTGTTTTTTTCATCTTCCTTCTTAGTCTTAATGGATTCATTCTCATAGTCTATAAAGGAGGATTCACTCTTTGATTATCTCTCAAATATCCTAGATTTTTCAAGTTGATCATACCATATGATCAGTATATCATTAGGCTCATGCACTTCCTTTATCATATGTTTGGACTCCTTTTCATCATTTTTTACACTAAGGACCAATGTAACTTTCTCTTTTTTCTTCACTAACTCCATCTATTCTGGTAGGGTAGTATTATACTTGTTTAGATTGTGTCCCATTATAATTGAACTACTACACACAATTACTTTCATATTTGAGTCACCACTCCTGGGAAACTTTTCATCTATAATTTGTTTCTTCTTGGGAGTTTCATTCTTATAATCTTTCTTCTTTTTTTAACTCCTTCAGGTATACTTGTTTACTTGATCCTCAATTTTTGTTGATCCATTCTTGTCTTCAATATATGAGTAATTCCATGGACATTGTTTACTATTATTTCTCATAATAATTGTTGGGAATATTTTGTCTTAACAATAATCCATAATTTATTAAGATTTTGATGCTCACATATACCCTTTGTTGTTTTCTAATAAATTTTTGTTGAGTAAGTGTATAGGATTTTATATTCTATTGTAAAGAGTTTAGAATTTTGGGAATGATTCTGGAAACACTATTTTTATCCATACGTTATGCTATAAGTACAAAATTTATTTATGGTATCAACCCTAAGTTACGTTAAAATATTTTCATTTGTATCGACGTGTGTATGGATCAGCAACCCCACATTGGAGTCTAGATTTACTATTCTTACCCTACATTTGGGATATTTGAATGTATGGTTCGTCAATACTATGTTTGGGATTTTATGATGACAAGGATATCCATATGGATAATCAAACCTACATTGTGTAAATATTCTTTATTCTATGTGTTCAACCCTACGCTATGCACTCAACCCTTCGTTGTGTTATTAACAGCGAGATTTCTCAAAGTCGTGTCTTCTATTTGTGATTACCGCAACGGTCAAGTCATATTTAAATACTAATTAAAGGATCATTTTGATCTTTTAAAAGAATCGAGTTTATCGGAGATTATCACTCATATTATTATGGGAGGTTACGAATATCTTGGTAAATTTAATTTTGAATTTTCACGATAATTCATGCTATATATTTGGATATGAAATATCAATTCAAGTAATTGGCTATATTTATCTTCAGATATTTTCTTCAGAAACAATCAATCAATAATATATATGTGATATGATGTTGTATCATTGAGAATGATCAACCTTGATAAAGAATGATCAACCTTGATACACCTTGATAAAGAGTGTTACACTTTGGGGACATACTTATTGATTTTTCTACTGCAGGAATGATCAACCTTGATAAGGAGTGATACACTTTGGTGACATACTTATTCATTGTTCTACTAAAAGATCGTTGTTGTTGTTTTGTTTCTATTTACAATCGAAAATCATTCTACAACAAGTATCACTTCAGACTATTATATCTCTTGATGTTTATCTTTTCTAAAGAATAAGATCCATTAAATTTCAATTGTGTGATGCTACAATTCTAAAGTACAACTTGTATCATCAAATCAATCTCTATTTGATTTTCTTGAATCTCAACTGATCGTACTCATTTATGTTGGAGAATCATCTTCTCATTCTCAAATGTGGATAATAGGTTCTCTATTATAGAACCATAAGGCTTTTTTAATTAGTCTTATAAAGGTGTGAACTGCTCGCACTTATTTGTGAACACATGGTCTTGTAATAAGAGGACCAATCTAGTGAAATTTACCAAGATCACAAAGATAGTATTTGGTAGAGTGGACTAGGGGATCTTTATGCCCCAAACCACTATAAAAAGTTGTGTTCTTTCTTTATGTTAATCTATTTCCCATACTTTCATACAGAAGATAAACACTAAAAATATGAATTATTTATATATGGTGCCTAAAATTAGAATTGTAAAATATTTTTAAGAAGACACAATTCACCCCCCCCCCCCCCCCTTGTTGTGTGTTACTTTGTATATTCTGACCTAATAATTGGTATCAAAGGGTATCTTTTTTTAAATCTGTAGAAAGATAGAAGTTTCAGGGTCTATACAAAGATGGAAATAGATTATCCTAGAGAAGGAATGTCCATGGTCCATGATCCTTATTTCAATGGTGAAATTTATGGATTTTGTAAATCAAGGATGATCATCTATCTAAAAAATATTGGATACAGAGTTTATTCAAAAAACATCACCCCCTATAAGATTCTTGAGAAACCAGAAACTTGGGATGCTGCAAATGAACCTGATTATGATAATCTATGAATGCTGTCATTTGTGTTTTAGGACTAGATACATTCAATCGTGTCTCGCAATGTCCTACTTCTTATCAAATGTGAAAAACTATTGCATTTTCCTATAAAAGAACATATAATGTAAGATAAATGAGGTATGAAATAGACAATATGAAATTTGATACATTTAAGATGTTTTATTGAGAAATTATTACACAAATGAATGGAAGTATTACATAAATTATCAATAATATTACATCCTTAGGTAAACCTATCAAACAATATGATCAAGCATTGAATGTACTGAGAGTACTACCTTTTAAATGGAATGGGATATCTACTGATATTCAAAAATCATCTCCTGTTAAAGATATGACCATGAAAGAAATAATTGGGACTTTTATGATGTATGAATATGAAATAGAAGAAAAATATAAAGACAAAAAAAATATTTTGAAAAAGGAAAATACAGCTCTAAAGGTAACATCTCAGAAGGCAGACAGAAAAATAAAGCAAGAAGTCAAAGATGAAAAGAACTCTGGTTCATCTGATTCAGAAATGGAACTATATTTTTTAGATAGAAAATTTAGAAAGTTTTATAAAAAGAAAAGAAGATTCATAAAATCCTTCAAGAAAGATGAGAAAGAGAAAATAGAGGTCAGATGTTATGAATTCAAAAAATTAGGTCATATTAGACCTAATTTTCCTCAGTTTAAAGATGAAAGAAAAAGTAAAGAAAGGATAAATCCAAAAAAAATACAGATTATGAACATAAAGGAAAAATAGATATGAAAGCTACCTGTATTGTTTCTGAAAACTCGGAAATCTCATCAAAATCTAATTCAGGTTAGGAATAATTAAATCTGAGAGCAAATATGTGCTTCATGGCTGAAGAAGATAAGGTACAAACCTATTATTCCTCAAATTCTGATTATGATTCAAGTTTTTCAAATTATAAATTGGATTCCTATTGCACAATGCTAGAAGAGAAATATTACACCTTGTTAAAAAGGCCCAAATATTTAAACAATATTCATAATGTTGTCTTAGGAGAAAGAGACACCTTTCTTAAAAAACATTAGGAGTTAATTGAAAATTTTAACTCATATACCACAAATTGTGCTGATCTTGAAAAAAGATTAAAGAATTACAAGATGGAGTAGAAACTTATAAAAGTACCTCTCTTTTATTTACAAAAGGAAAAAATATTCTGAATGAAATTCTTGGTAATAATATAATTAAAAAGGAAAGATTTGGAACAGCAAGTAAGGGTGAAAATCTAAAGTATATAATAATTATTTTGTTCTTAATTCAAAAAGTGTTACCTGTCATTTTTTTGGAACAAAAGGACAAATAACAAATAATTGTTATTTAAAAAATCCTCAAATCAGTGGAATTAAAAAGTATTTTATTTCAAAAACTTTATCTGAAGAAAATGATATGAGTTATGAAAAAACAAAACAGGTCTGGATTCCTAGATCTCTTCAAGCTAACACTGCTAGACCCAAGAAAATATGGGTACCAAAAAAACATTTATTTAAATGATTTTTTAGGAAAAATGACACAAGAAAAGAAATACCATTTGGTATATGGAAAGTGTCTAATCAAGGCATATGAGTGGAGATCCATCAAATTTTTATACAATGAATCAAATGGATGGAGGTCAAGTTACTTTTAGTGATAATACCGAAGGAAAAAATAATTGTATTTAGAACTGTTGGAGATTCAAAGATCATATTTAAAAACAAAGTAATTTATATACAAGGGTTAAAGTACAACCTGATAAGTATTTATCATCTTTGTGATAATGGTTTTTATGTTTATTTCCTTAATAATTCTTGTTCAATTTTTAAAAAATAATTCCTTATGTTTAGAGCACCTAGAACAGATAATGTTTATACTTTGGACTTATTTTCCTTATGTAAACAAAAAGTGAACTATTTATCTACTAAGACAAGTGAGTCATGGATCTGGAATAGAAGACTTGTTCATTGTAATATTTATTCTTTACATATATTATCTAAGAAACAGCTTGTTTCTGATTTAACCAGTCTTAAATTTAATAATGATAGGTTTTGTGATGCATGCCAAATTGTAAAGCAACACAAATCTTCTTTAGAATCAATTAACAAAATTTCTACATATAAATATTTAGAACTTATCCATATTGATTTTTTTGGACCATCAAGAGTAGCAAGTTTGTATGGTAAATCATATGTTTATGTTTTATTTGATTACTATTCTAGATTTACTTGGGTTTATTTTCTTAAGCTTAAGATTGAATTTTTTGCTTTGTTTGAGAGTTTTTTTTTCTTGTTCAAAATGAATAAGGCTCTAAAATAATTTCATTGAGAAGTGATCATGGTGGGGAATTTGAGAATCAATAATTCAATTCTTTTTTCTCAAATATGGGTATTAAACACACCTTCTGTTCACCAAGAACAACTCAAAAAAATATAATTGTTGAAAGAAGAGATAAAACTATTCAAGAAATGATTAGGTCTATACTGAATGAATATAGTCTACCATCCTATTTTTGGGCAGAAGCTATATGCATATCCTGATATATGATGAATAGGGTTTTGATTAAACATATATTTAAAAAGGTACCTTATGAACTTTGGAACAACATAAATTCTAAAGTAAAGTACTTTAAAGTTTTTGGATGCAGGGGGTGTATCCTGAACACCAAGGATAATATTGGTAAGTTTGATCCAAAATATGAGGAAGGAATATTTTTAGGATATTCTACTAGCTATAAATCTTATAGAGTGTTTAATAAAAATTCAAGGATTTTTGAAGAATTAGTTCATGTGAGGTATGATGAAACAAGCCCTTTCATTAAATAAAAGGATCAAACTAATGATGTCACTGACTCTTTTGATAATATGATACTTTAAACCCTTAAAGATGATTTTGATATTAACAAAATTCAGTTTAGTTTAGAAGAAAATGAAACTAAAGAACTTGAAAGTGTTCTACCTAGATAGTCTAGAACCCTAAAGAATCATCATTTAGAAACTATTATAGGAGACCTAGATACAAGTATAAGAACTAGATGGAATGTAAGAAATCTAGTTGAATTCTCTGCCTCCCAGTTAGAACCTAAGACTATAGAAGAAGACTTAGAATATGAGAGTTGGATGTTATCCATGCAGAAAGAGTTAAACCAGTTGAAGAGGAATGAAGTTTGGGAACATGTTGAGAGACCAACTAACTATCTAGTAATAGGAATCAAATTAGTTTTTAGAAACAAATAGGATTATCAAGGGATCATCACTTGTAATAAAGCTATATTAGTAGCCAAATGTTATAATCAAAAGGAATAAATTATGATCAAACCTTTTCCCCTGTAGATAGACTAAAACAAATTATAATTATTTTATCCTATACATCTCATATTAATTTTAAATTATATCATATTGAAGTTAAATAAACCTTTTTAAATGGTTATTTAGTTGAGGAATTTTATGTTGAACAACCTCCTAGTTTTGAAAATCCTCAAAAACCAAATTTTGTTTTTAAACTAACTAAATCTCTCTACGGCCTTAAACAAGCACCTAGAGTTTGGTATGAAATATTGAGTTCTTTTCTTTTGAAAAATGGTTTTACTATTGGTTTGAAAGATCCAAAAAAATTTAAGAAAATAGTTTATTCTAATATTTTATAAGTACAAATTTATATTTTTTGTGTTATTTTTGGTTCTTCTAATCAAAAGATTTGTCATGATTTTTAAAAACATATGCAAAATGAATTTTAAATGAGTATGATGGGAGAACTAAATTTCTTTTTAGAATTTCAGATCTAACAAAAATACTTTTAAAATTCTTTAAATCAAAGAAAATACATTATTTATTTACTATATAAGTTTGGACTTAAAAACTACAAGACATGTGCAACTCCTATGTGTACCAATATAAAACTTTATTTAGATGAAATTGGAAAACCATTGTACAAAAAGTTATATAGAGGTATGATTGGTAGTTTATTATATCTTAATACTAGTAGGACAAACATTATGTATTCAGAATGTCTATATACCATATTTCAATAAAATCTGAAAGAATCCCATCTTACTACTATTAAAATAATTTTTAGATATTTGAAAGAAATGGTTTTTCAATCTCTTCTTTACCCCAAAACTTATGATTTTAATTTAATTTCATTTTCAGATGCTGAATTTGGAGGATGTAGATTATATAGAAAATGTACCTTTGGAACTTGTCACTTTTTATGAAAATCTATAATTTCATGGTCTCGTAAGA
This sequence comes from Viscum album, assembly GCA_963277665.1. Taxonomy (NCBI): domain Eukaryota; kingdom Viridiplantae; phylum Streptophyta; class Magnoliopsida; order Santalales; family Viscaceae; genus Viscum; species Viscum album. Next base: position 1,526,594,499 of record OY728131.1, on the reverse strand, counting down.
AACAACACTCTGTTTCCCTGTTAACTACTGAGGTAGAATGTTTATCTACTAGTAGTTGTTGTGCACAAGTATTGTAGATGAAAATAACTTTGTTGGAATTTGGACTAAATTTTAATATTATTTCTATTTTATGTGATAATACCGGTGCTATTAATATCTCTAAAAATACTGTTAGTCATTCTTGGACTAAGCACATTGATATATGGCATCATTTTCGAAGAGATCATGTTCTTAAAAATGATATATCATTATAATTTATTAAAACCAAATATCAATTAGCTGATATTTTTACTAAACCTATTTACAATGCTAGTTTTGATTTTATTAAGGGAGAATTAGGTGTGTTTAATGTTAAGTAAAATTTTATTTTTAGTCCCTCTACTTTTATCTTCTTAAATTCTAGGTAATTTAAATTGTTTAAATTTCTTTCATTTAAATCTGTTTGAAAAGGTATTTTACTTTATTTATTTTATTAATATTTTATTTTCAAAAAACTTAATGAGTACAATCCTCAATCAGCACTAGAATCCATTTTATTTCTCCCACTTATCCACCTCACTCCTACACATCCCTTCGAAATTACAAAGCCTCTCTCTCTCTCTCTCTTTCAGCTCCAGATTACTGAAAACCCTAAACCTTCCAACCCTTCTGTTTCTCAACCTTCAGAGATGGAATCCTCATAGAGATATATTGATGTTGATCTAGAAAACAATATGTATGCTTCTGGAAAAGCTCATAGAGTCTTACAAGGTAAGTTCATTGATTTTGGATATTTATATTCCACAAATTTATCGATTAAGGAAGTAATAATTTTTTGTGGCCTGGTTTATGCCATTGAGGAAGACAATATTCCAATGGTCTATGAGATAGAAGTAAATGATTTCTATATAAATTCAAAGTTTAGTTTTGGTTTTTAGGAGGTATCTATTATTTTAAAATTTTATAATAAATAATTTTCAATGTCTTCTATAGAGATGGATAAGTTACTTCATTGTCCCCATGAGGGGGAGTTATGGTTTGACATGAGAAACATTGGCAATGGATGTTATAATTTTGAGGATATCATTTTTTTCTTTTTTTGGAACAAGGGTAGTCAAGAAAGTGTTTATGATGGATCTAACACTTGATCTCTAGGTTTTTATGAAATTTATCCAGTCAGGTATTTTTTTCAAGGATAGCTGAGCTAGAGAAGGTTCTCTATCCAGACATGTTCATCATGTTTTTTGTTTTTAAACAACATCAAGTTTAATTTTAGTCAGTTTATGACTTGGTATCTTATTCACTGTTTTCAGGATGAATCCAAGATAAGTTATTATCCTTATGGAATGATTATTTATTTTCTATTGAGGAGGAATGGTAAAATTGTAAATATGTTTTATGGAAATAACTACCACCATAGTAATACACTAAATTTTGGCACCATGAAAAATCTAGGATTTCTCTAGAAAAACTCATGTAACAGTTTTCTTCCAGCTGGTGCTGAGGAATAATAGAAGTTATTAGAAATTGGTCAGGGGGAGTAGAGGGTGGTCACCATAGTTGGTTCCATTCATGAAAGGCCTAAAGATGAAGGAACATCTAGGCTAGGGGACACTCTTATCCAGAAAATAAGAAGAAGAGCTTATGTTAATGTACTAAAGATTTTAGTAGAAGTAGCTATTGATGATGTGGATGTCACTCTACATGGTGAACTAGAAGGAACTGGGCATGAGACCCCAGTAATCATGAAAGTTGAGGAGGAGTCTCAAAGTAAAGAACTTCATAGGGAATATATCCCTGATGTTGGAACACAGAATGTTCTTGATACTGATATAGTTGGAGGATATCCTTTGAGGAGTAGATCAGAAGGGGGTGGTGAGATGAGTCTGGCTATTATGGGGATCAATCAAGGAGGGGACGAATCTCCAAAACCTTCTAACTCTGAGTTTAATGCTCATACAATAAAGATTCAACTGCTGGAAGCTTAAAATTCTTTCTTAAGAGAGCAACTGGATGTAGAAAAGAAGAATTTTGAAGAGTTTAAGGTTGTTTCTGTTTCAAGGTCAGAGTATAAAGCTCAGAATCTTAATTTGAGAGAGTTTAAAGAAAATATAATCTATGTTGAAGATTTGAAGGAGCTAATTGCCTAAATGTAAAGGGAATTTTTAACTTTAAATGATGAGTCTATCAAGAAGATATATTTTTACAATTTCAAGTTTATGATTAGGAGATAATTTCAATCTCTTAGAGAAAGTTCTATTTCTTCTTCTCAACAGAACCCACCGTAATTTATAAGGAAAATTGAATCAATTACTATTGTCTTATCCAAGTTTAATGATAGACTACACACTCTTTAGTGTGATATCATTCCATTTGGTGTCCTATTGTGAAACCAGAAGCATCTGGTTAGTCATTTGACTTTTAATAAATCATGGTTGGGACCAGTGATTAATCAGATTAGAGACAAGTTAACTTCTTCCATTTAGTCTAAGGATGTATCTCCCCGACCCCAGTTATCCAGATCCAGTGAATTATTTTAATACATTGGCATGATTACAAGGAATCAAGTCCCAAAAGACCGATCAGTTTAGCAATCTTGGAAAATATATTACATACATGGATGTTATATTTCACTTTCTAACATAATACATAGCATAGATAGTTCTTTGAGAACTTTATTTTTCACTTTATCTTAACCCTGCATATTAATCATAATACACTTCTTGGAATCCTTGGAAAATAAAACATAAGAAAGGGGTGAGCTCAGATGCCCATTAAGGGTAAATAATTTAGTGGAAGATATAAACTTTTAAGGCAAGATGTGTGATAAAAACATCAGTCTTTTTAAACATAAACTTGAACATAATATGAAAAAATAAATCAAACATTACCATATAAAAATGCACATGGATATTCTACTAGTCGAATAATCACATGTAATAACTAATTTCATAATGATGGAATGTATATTTCCAGACTATCATAACCACATAGTCAAGGCCTTATGCCAAGACAACAAATAAGATTTTGTAAAGGCCTTGTTCCAAGACACTAGTTTGTCTCATGAGACCTACTGATGCATCAAAGAGCTATAGCGGGCTCCACCCGTCAATTACTAAGTCCAATTAATTCCTCATATGAAAAGTTTTAAACATAACATAAACATTTATATTAAAACTAGCATACAAAATGTCAATACTTTACCCATAAACCATGAATGGTATAAAAATAACACATCCATAGTCAAACATATCACAAAACCTTCAATAAAATACGAAAGACTTGTATCATAACAAATAAACTTCAAACAATTTTAAAATCCATTAAAGGATTTTTACATAGATGAAAATTATTTGTAAAACTCTTTGAGAGAAATATCCCTTTTTCATGAAAACATTTAAAAGTCACACAATTTATAAAGGAAGACATTTAAATACATTTTTTAAACAAAGTTTCCCATACCACTTTTAAAGTTTTGAAAGTAATTAACATTTTAAAACATTCATGTCCATTTAAATAAATCATAAAACCATTTTGAAAACATGGACATTAATGAGAATGGTTTAGAAGAATAAATCTTTAAAACATTTAAAATGATGTTTTAGTAAAAAGTACCTTAAAAAATTCACTTTTAAAACTATTTTATGAAACATTTACATGGATAATAAATATGTCTCAGTAGATACTTATGTAAAAACAACCTCAGATAATAAAGAGATTGTGAAATTAACCCATACCTTGCACTTTCCTTTAGTCAAGGGTACGTTTAACCTCATGTATGAAGATCATAGTATGTTATTAAATTATACCAGAACCAAATTAATATTTATGATATCATAAATGATTCATTTATGACTTTATACTACCCATTTAATAATAATTTCCATGTTAAATTAATATTTTGGGTAATAATCGATTTCTTTATCGTACGTGTTTTAACTTGTTACTCTTGATTGTATCACTTAAATCAAGATTTAAATACTTCCAGAATATAAAACATGGTTTATATATCATATATATTTAGAATATAAATATGTATAATAGACATATATATGAAATGAGAAACACCGTTTATGGAGACGGTAGTCCGTACGTACGCATAAACGTTGTTTCCGTTTTCATATCATATTGAACGGAAATAAGATACATGTAAGTACATATATATATATATATATATCCAGTAGAATTATTATGTCATATATTACATACTTATTAGTAATATATATTTTTATAATCGTCGATGAATGGTGATCGTGGAAATGAATCTCATCGCGTCGTAGAGACGGTAATCTGTATGTACGCACGGGCGACAATATCATTTCCTTAAAGGTGTGGAATTGGATGGTATATTAATTTTACAGAGAATTTTTCATGTTATTTTCATTATTTATATACATATTACTCATCATTATATCTATCAAAATAACATAGCATTGAATAACAAATTACACCACGACGTAGAGACAGTAAGCCGTACGTACGCACGCATGGTGACATTATCATTCATAAGATGAGTAGAATAATGAATATACTTGGGAAATATTTATAATAAAATCACAGTATATATAATATACTGGATTTATTATTTTATAATGGAAACAACAAAGAAATAGTAAGTGGAAGAATAAGAGAACTTGAAAGAGGGTGGTGAAATCATTACCTCTTCTTCGGGTTCTTCCTTTTGATTTGATCAAAATGGATCCTTAAGTTGGATTTCTGACCAAATTAAGGACTCTAGGATGAAGTTGGGATATTTGGGAGGATATTTGGGAAGGTTTTGGCCGAGAAAAATGGATTTGGAGGTGTGATTTTGAGATAAGGGGAAGTTCCCTTTTATAAGAGGGTTGAGGGTCACTTTAGGAAAAGATTAAAGTATTAATTTATTATACAATAATATTCAGTTTATAATGGTTCCAAATGGATTTATTTCGAGTATTAGGTGGTTATGGGTAGAAATCCTCTCAAACAATAGGTTTTATATAATTTTAGGTTATCGTTTTAACCTTATCTTTTAGATTTAACTCTTAGTTAAATAGTTTAACTTTTACCGTGTCTTCTTGTATTCTTACTCTATATGGTTAATAAACTTACTCTAAACTTAAAATAGAACCTAAATTGGCTCATTAATTAAATATATAATATTATTTAATCTGTTTGGCCTAACCTTACATTTTTAGGAATATTATATCAACCAATAATATAGTATTTGTTTTAAATATTAATTTATGTCAATTTTGACACAATTTGGTATTTTGTTTTTGTGATAGTCATCACAACTTTATTACTTATAAAAAGATACATTGAATCATCCCTAACATATCATAGTCACCTATAAAATTCGTGGATGTCCTAAAAACTTTGAAATTATATTTATTTTAATATTTATAATACCATTTATTTGATTCTTTCATTAATAAGGTAATTATTGCATCATTATTGTGTCACAAATAAATTTAATTATTTAATTTCTAGAAATTATAAATAAAATACCATGATGTAGGAAATATTTTTATCTTTCTAATGAATATTTATAGTCAAATTTATCTTATGTATAACCCTATATTAAAAATGGTTTAGTTAATAAACTTTGAATTTATCACTTTTAACTCTTCTTTAAATTAAATAATAATAAATGTCCTAATCTACTACAAGTGGACCTAAAGGGTAATATTTTATTCCTAAGGTTTTTTTTGGTCGAATTACACATATCAAATAGAATTATGACATGTTTTAGGGTAATAATAATATCATTTTTACCCTTAATTACCCTATTTACTTTTAACCGTGGTAAATAAAAGTAAAAAAGGTAATATTCACCAAAAAAAATTTGTATCTTATTAAACCACATTTTACTCCCTGATATTAACCTTTTCTCTCGGATCTTTGAAATTCAACTCATAGAAGTGGTAAAATTAAGTTTTATGTGAATTTACAAATTCTCCTAAGAGGTGGGTAAAATATGGTGAAATGTTCAATAAAAGTTTTATATATCTAAAATTATTATAAGTTGACTCCAATTAATTACATTGAACTTATATAGGTATTATGTATCTATTTTGACCTAAAATAAATTTAAATAAAATAAATAATTATTTAAATAAAAATTCAGTTTTAAACTATAACTTACTGTTTTTCACAATTCATCAAAAATTAAAAGTTTTCAGAAAAATACCAAAAATTCACCCTAAGATAATTTTGATATTCCAAATTCAATAATGAAGTCTATTTTACCAAATTAAAAACAAATAAGTTCCATTTATTAATTTAAAATTAATTCCCACTGTCAAAACCAAAAGGTATATTTTTAAGAAATAATAACAATCAAAAGTTTGACACTTGTTTATGTCCAATTTCAAAGTGAAATTACTTACAATGACCAGCATTGGATTAAATGGTAAAAATATAATCTATTTATACTTTTAAACCATTAAAATGTATAATTTAACACTATAAATTATTTTTATTAAAAAAAAAATTCAGTTAAATTATAGTATTTTTCACTATTCACCCAAACATGAAAGTTATCAAAAAAACACCAAAAAATTATTGAAACTAAATTCTTATGTCCTGATTCTAAAGAAGAAGTTTATTTTTTCAAATTGAATATATAAAAGTTTCAAATATTGTATTTGAAAATGGTTCACCATTAAAAGTTTGTAAAAGTATTTTTTTTTAAAATACTTCTTTTGTAACACCCCAAGATTTCATAGTACGTTATTTCTTCAAAGTAATTCAATAACTTGCACTACACGCAACACTGAGCTCAAGCGCACCACGACTTACCAAACTAGTCATTCAAAAGCGGTTATGAATAGTATTAACTGAATTTTAAACTTTATATAATCCTTATAATTTTATAATCCATATTATGAGTTTCTTAGACATAATGTAAGAACAAATACATTTTTTCAGATAAAAGAAGTATTTTTCAAAAAATGAAATTTTACCGCCTTTTAATGGAGAACCCTTTTTCAATCCAATATTTGAAACTTTTTTATATTCAATTTGACAAAATAAAATTCTTCTTTAGAATCAGGACATAATAATTTAGTTTCAATAAATATTTGGTGTTTTTCTGATAACTTTTATATTTGGGTGAATAGTAAAAAATACTATATTTTAACTGAAAACAACTTTTTTAATAAAAAACATTTATAGTGTTAAATTATAGATTTTAATGGTTTGGAACTATAAATAGATTATATTTTTACCATTTAATCCAATGCAGGTCATTGTAAGTAATTTCATTTTGAAATTGGACATAAACAAGTGTCAATCTTTTGATTGTTATTATTTCTTAAAAATACGCCTTTTGGTTTTGACAGTGGGAATTAATTTTAAATTAATAAATGAAACTTCTATGTTTTTAATTTGGTAAAATAGACTTCATTATTGAATTTAGAATATCGAAATTAGCTTAGGGTGAATTTTTGGTATTTTTCTGAAAACTTTTAATTTTTGATGAATAGTGAAAACAGTAAGTTATAGTTTAAAACCAAATTTTTATTTAAATAATTATTTATTTTATTTAAATTTATTTTAGGTCAAAATATATACATAATACCTATATAATTTCAATGTAATTCATTGGAGTCAGCTTATAATAATTTTAGATATATAAAAATTTTATTGAGTTTTTCACTGTCTTTTACCGACCTCTCAGGAGAATTTGTAAATTCACATAAAACATAATTTTACCGCTTCTATGAGTTGAATTTCAAAAATCCAAGAGACACGGTTAATATCAAGGAGTGAAATGTGGTTTAATAAGATACAAATAATTTTTGGTGAATATTACCTTTTTTACTTTTATTTACCACGATTAAAAGTAAATAGGGTAATTAAGGGTAAAAATGATATTATTATTACCCTAAAACATGTCCTAATTATATTGGATAAGTGTAATTCGACCAAAAACAACCTTAGGAATAAAATATGACCCTTTAGGTCCACTTGGATTAGATTAGTACATTTATTATTATTTAATTTAAAGAAGAGTTAAAAGTGATAAATTCAATGTTTATTAACTAAACCATTTTTAATATAGGGTTATACATAAGATAAATTCGACTATAAATATTAATTATAAATATAATAATATTTCCTACATCATGGTATTTTATTTATAATTTTTAGACATTAAATAATTAAATTTATTTATGACACAATAATGATGCAGTAATTACCTTATTAATGAAAGAATCAAATAAATGGTATTATAAATATTAAAATAAATATAATTTCAAAGTTTTATGACATCCACAAATTTTATAGGTGACTATGATATGTTAGGTCTGATTCAATGTATATTTTTATAATTAATCAAGTTTTGATTACTTTCACAAAAACAAAATATCAAATAGTGTCAAAATTGACATAAATTAATATTTAAAACAAATACTATATTATTGGTTGATATAATATTCCTAAAAATTTAAGGTTTGTACAAAGAGATTAAATAATATTATATATGTCATTAATGAGCCACTTTAGGTTCTATTGGATGTCAAGAGTAAGTTTATTAACCATATAGAGTAAGAATACAAGAAGACATGGTAAAAGTTAAACTATTTAACTAATTGTTAAATCTAAAAGATAAGGTTAAAATGGTAACCTAAACTTGTCTAAAACCTATTTTTTGAGTGTATTTAGACCCATAACCACCAAAGTATTTAACTAAATTCATTTTGAACCATTATAAACCGAATATTATTGTATAATAAATTAATACTTTAATCTTTTCCTAAAGTGACCCTCACCCCTCTTATAAAAAATCACTTCCACTTCACTCAAAATCACACCTCCAAATCCATTTTTCTAAGCCAAAACCTGCCCAAATATCCTCCCGACTATCCTAAATTCATCCTAGAGGCCTTAATTTAGTCATAAATCCAACTTAAGGATCCCTTTTGATCGAATGAAAAGGAAGAACCCGAAGAAGAGGTAATGATTTCACCACCCTCTTTCAAGTTCTCTTATTCTTCCACTTACTCTTTCTTTGTTGTTTCCATTCTAAAATAATAATTCCAGTATATTATATATACTGTTATGTTATTATAAATATGGAACAACTATATTCATTATTCTACTCATCTTATAAATGATAATGTCACCATGCGTGCGTACGTACGGCTTACCGTCTCCACGTCGTGGTGTAATTTGTTATTCAACGCTATGTTATTTGGATAGATATAATGATGAGTAATATGTATATAAATAATGAAAATAACAAGAAAATTTATCTGTAAAATTAATATACCATACAATTCCTCACCTTTAAGGAAATGATATTGTCGTCTGTGCGTTCGTACAGATTACCGTCTCCACGACGCGATGAGATTCATTTCCACGATCACCATTCAACGACGATTATAAAAAATTATATTACTAATAAGTATGTAATATATGACATAATAATGCTACTGGATATATATATATATATATATATGTACTTACATATATCTTAGTTCTGTTCAATACGATATGAAAACAGAAATAGTGTTTATGCGTACGTACAGACTAGCGTCTCTATAAATAGTGTTTTTCATTTCATATATATGTCTATTATACATATTTATATTCTAAATATATATGATATATAAATCATGTTTTATATTCTGGAAGTATTTAAATCTTGGTCAAATTGATACAATCAAGAGTAACAAGTTAAAACACGTACGATAAAGAAAGCAATTATTACCCGAAATGTTAATTTAACATGGAAATTATTATTAAATGGGTATTATAGAGTCATTAATGAATCATGTTTGATATCATAAAAACTAATATGGTTCTGGTATAATTTAATAACATACTAATATCTTCATACAGGAGGTTAAACGTACCCTCGACTAAAGGAAAGTGCAAGGTAAGGGGTTTTCATCTCACTCCTTGTTCCTGTGAGATTCATGCCATATTGCCACTATTATCTTTTGTGTGGTGTGTGTACTGCCCCTAATTGTATTCTTTGTATAATAAACTTTAATTTATGTGTATTTACATATTCATTGTATGATACTTCTTTCATAGGGTGTATGTTTCGTAAGTTACCAAATTGGTAAGGGTTAATTTCACAATCTCATTATTATCAGAGGTTGTTTTTACGTAAGTATCTATTGAGACATATTTATTATCCATGTCCATGTTTCCTAAAATAGTTTTCAAAGGGATTATTTTAAGGTAATTTTTACTAAAACTTCATTTTAAATTTTTTAATGATTTATTCTTCTAAACCATTCTCATTAATGTCCATGTTTTCAAAATGGTTTTAATGATTTATTTAAATGGACATGAATGTTTTAAAATGTTAATTACTTTCAAAAGTTTGAAAGTGGTATGGGACACTTTGATTAAAAAATGTATTTAAATGTCTTCCTTTCTAAATTGTGTGACTTTTAAATGTTTTAATGAAAAATGGATATTTCTCTCAAATATTTTTACAAATCATTTTAATCTATGTCAAAATCCTTTAATGGATTTTAAACTTGTTTGAAGTTGATTTATTATGAAACAAATTTTCCATATTGTATTGAAGGTTTTTTGATATGTTTGACTGTGGATGTGTTATTTTTATACCATTTAGGGTTTATGGGTAAAGTATTGAAATTTTGTATGCCATTTTTAATACGAATGTTTATATTACGTTTAAACCTTTTCATATGAGGAATGCATTGGACTTAATAAGTGACATGTGGAGCCCGCTATAGCTCCTCTATGCATCGGTAGGTCTCATGAGACAAACTAGTGTCTTGGCACAAGTCCTTGACAAAATCTTATTTGTAGTCTTGGCACAAGGCCTTGACTATGTGGTTATGATAGTCTGGCATTATGCATTCCATTATTATGAAAGTGGTTATTGATATTGCATGTGATTATTCGACTTGTAGAATATCCATGTGAATAAGTAAATGGCATTATTTTATTGTATCTTTTCCATATTATGATGAAGTTTACGTTTAAAACGGCTTTTGTTTTAGTCTTATACATTTCCTTAAATATTTATGATTATTTATGAAAGTTTCTACTATATTGTTATCCTTACTGAGCATCTGATCTCACCCCATTCTATGTTTTAATTTTCTCAGGATTTCAAGAAATGTATTATGATTTATAAGAAGGGTTGAGATAGAGTATTAATGGTGTTTTCAAAGGATCATTTATGTTGTGTTTTATTTTCTAAAGTTTAATGTAACATCCATGTATGTAATCTATTTTCCAATACTGCTAAACAGATCGGTCTTTCGGGACTTGATTCCTTGTAATCATGTCAATGTATTAAAATAATGCACCAACTCTGGGTAACTGGGGTCGGGGAGTTACATGTTGTATCTGAAAAAAATTAATTAGTTCTTATATTATGTCTAAGAAACTCATAATATGGATTCTAAAATTATAAAGATTATATATAGTTCAAAATTTAGTTAATACTATTCATAACCGCTTTTGAACGGCTAGTTTTGTAAGTCGTGGTGCGCTTGAACTCGATGTTGTGTGTAGTGTAAGTTATTTAATTACTTTAAAGAACTAACATAATATGAAATCTCAGGGTGTTACATTCTTCCCTCCTTCAATAAATTGCATCCTCGCAATTTGAAATTTTTCATTGAAAATAAAAGGTTGAAAATATAAAATACCTTTGTGGAAAACTCACATCGGAAATTGGGTTAATAAAATTTAATCTTAATAAGAGGAAAAAAATTATATATATATATATATATATATATATACTTAACAAGTAGAGTTTCATCCTTAAACTAATTCCTACCACAAAATCATCTTTCACTCCAAAATATTTCAAAAAAAATTCATTTATCCTAATCGTATAGGGTTCCAAAAATAATGAATTTATAATTCATTTATCAAACTATTTAAAAAATGATAAATTATACAAACCAGTACATCACGTAGTCCAGTCGTAGGTGATGCACCCTTTTCGCTCTTCAGTTGTGGGTTCAAGTCTCATGACCTTGCCGAACACAACTAGTAGTCGCCCAACCTCTAGGTTGTCCTTTTTATAACAATCCAAAAATAAACTTAACAATAGCATCCAATTTCAAACTTAATCCATTCCAAAATTTAGACTTATCAAAAATACTTATATCCAAACTCTCTATCCAAAATTTATAAGGAAGTTAAACACAATGAAGATCCTTTTTTCTAGGTAATAACATGTGAACTCCTTCATCATGTATTCTTTTAAAACACTGAAACATCATGAATTACCATAAAACCTTATTGATTATATTCATGCTCCCTTATTCCTTATCGAATACTAGATATACTCCTTCTATCCAAAAAATGGTGTAAACTCCAATAATGATGGAATATACAAATCATAATCAGTTTCAAGGAAGTCAAGAATATCCAATATAATTTATCCAAATCAACCATCTATTATTCCAAAATCACTACCTCATTATCAAGACCATATTAAGGATTACCTTTCCTTCAACCATGTATTTTCCAAAAAGTGTAGCTTAATATTAAGTCACTTTTCTTAGAACCATATAATCTCAAATCCTCAATAAAATAGTATTGTAGTACAATCCTTATTTATCTCCATAATTCATATAACTAGTATATTGTTGATACAATACTCAAATGAAATAATTCTATATTAACAACATAAGAACACTAGTCATTCCTCTTCACATGAGGTTGTATCATAACTTGATTATTATCCAATAGCATCATTTAAGTTATACTCTGATGACTGAGACATTGATTCTCATAGTGTCCCAACGCCTTGCAGATGAAGCATATTACATTTGAGAACTTTTTCTTACCCTTTCAATCACGTACTTGGTGTCCTTTTTCTCCAAACTTATAACAAACTCCCATTCCCTTAAATCATTTACCAAGGTGATTCATTCCACATTTATCACATATTGAAAAATCCTTCTTTTCCATCTTCCCTTTATCCATCTTTCTCTCTTCCATCCTTTTCTTCTCTTGGTTCCCTTAAAAACCATAGGACTCAGAGAATTCTTTACTTATCTTATTAACACATGATACTATTTCTTCATATGTTGAGAATACATGGTAGACTATTTCCCTTCTAAATGTTGGCTTAATAATATGAAAGATATGATCCTACTTACACTTTGGATCATACTTATTGCGGGAGTACACATTCCTTCTACTGGGCGCCATTTCTATACAACATAATAAACTAGGTTAGTTTATGAATTTCAATGAATAATTTCAAACTTATAAAATACCTAACATAAATTGAATAGTTTATGGATATAATCCATAAAAGTATTTCCTTTGAGGAGATATATACTCATAAATCCTTCATAATGATTTTTAAATAAAATGAGAATTATCCAAAGCATATCCCTCGGGAGTGTCGTAACCAAGAGTACAGCAATGCCTGTTGTCGTGCACCAGTTATCGTTCGAGTCTAGCTCAAAGCGGTGTTTTTGGGATTTACCCCTAGGTACATATGTGCCAGAGCCGCCTCTACCTTCTCGTATCTAGATAGGGATGTATTTTCTTAGAAATCTCACAAAATCTCAACATTACCAAAATTCTAGGAATTTCTTCTATACTAATCCTCAAAGTCTATATTAGGGTAATGTGCTCTAATCAGAGTTTATCTAAATCTAGTTTCCAAGGTTATTGCAAAACTTCCTATGATACCAACCGTAATGCCCTGACCCTAGTTCCCTAGAGTCGATGCATTATTTTAATACATTGGCATTATTATAAGGAATCAAGTCCCAAAAGACCGATCACTTTAGTAGTCTTGGAAAATAGATTACATACATGGATGTTACATTACACTTTCTAACATAATACAGAACATATATAGTTCTTTGAGAACTCCATTTTTTCCTTTAGCTTAACCCTGCATATCAATCATAATACACTTCTTGGAATCCTGGGAAAATAAAACATAAGAAAGGGGTGACCGCAGATGCCCAGTAAAGGTAAATAATTTAGCGGAAGCTATAAACCTTTAAGGCAAGATGTGTGATAAAAAACAGCCTTTTTAAACATAAACAAGAACATAATATGAAAAAATAAATCAAACATTACCATATAAACATGCACATGGATATTCTACTAGTCGAATAATCACATGTAATGACTAATTTCATAATGATGGAATGCATAATGCTAGACTATCATAACCACATAGTCAAGGCCTTATGCCAAGAATACAAATAAGATTTTATCAAGTCCTTGTCCTAAGACACTAGTTTGTCTCATGAGACCTACCGATGCATCGAGGAGCTATATCGGGCTCCACCCGTCACTTACTAAGTCTAATGCATTCCTCATATAAAAAGGTTTAAACATAACATAAACATTCGTATTAAAACTGGCATATGAAATTTCAATACTTTACCCATAAACCATGAATGTTATAAAAATAACATATCCACAGTCAAACATATCACAAAACCTTCAATGTAATACGGAAGATTTGTATCATAATAAATCAACTTCAAATAAGTTTAAAATCCATTAAATGATTTTGACATAGATGGAAATGATTTGTAAAACTCTTTGAGAGAAATATCCTTTTTTCATGAAAACATTTAAAAGTCACACAATTTAGAAAGGAAGACATTTAAATAAATTTTTTAATCAAAGTGTCCCATACCAGTTTGAAACTTTTGAAAGTAATTAACATTTTAAAACATTCATGTCCATTTAAATAAATCCTTAAAACCATTTTGAAAACATGGACATTAATGAGAATGGTTCAGAAGAATAAATCATTAAAACATTTAAAATAATGTTTTAGTAAAAAGTAACTTAAAATAATCCCTTTGAAAACTATTTTATGAAATATGGAAATGGATAATAAATATTTCCCAGTAGATACTTATGTAAAAACAACCTCAGATAATAAAGAGATTGTGAAATTAACCCTTACCTTGCACTTTCCTTTAGTCGAGGGTACGTTTAACCTCCTGAATGAAGATCGTAGTATGTTATTAAATTATACCAGAACCATATTAATATTTATGATATAATACAAGATTCATTTATTACTTTATACTACCCATTTAATAATAATTTCCATGTTAAATTAATATTTCAGGTAATAATCGCTTTCTTTATCGTACGTGTTTTAACTTGTTACTCTTGATTGTATCACTTAGACCAAGATTTAAATACTTCCAGAATATAAAACATGATTTATATATCATATATATTTAGAATATAAATATGTATAATAGACATATATATGAAATTAAAAACACCATTTATGGAGATGGTAGTCCGTACGTATGCATAAACGTTGTTTCTGTTTTCATATCTTATTGAACGGAACTAAGTGAATAAGATATATGTAAGTACATATATATATAAGTATATATATATATATATCTAGTATAATTATTATTTCATATATTATATACTTATTAGTAATATATATTTTTATAATCTTCGATGAATGGTGATCGTGGAAATGAATCTCATCGCGTCGTGGAGACGGTGATTTGTATGTACGCACGAGTGACAATATGGTTTCATTAAAGGTGTTGAATTGGATGGTATATTAATTTTACAGAGACATTAGCATGTTATTTTCATTATTTATATACATATTACTCATCATTATATCCATCCAAATAACATAGTGTTGAATAACAAATTACACCACAGCGTGGAGACGGTAAGCCGTACGTACGCACGCATGGTGACATTATCATTCATAAGATGAAGAGATTAATGAATGTAGTTGTGAAATATTTATAATAACATCACATTATATAGAGGATACTGGAGTTATTATTTTATAATGGAGACAACAAAGAAAGGGTAAGTGGAAGAATAAGAGAACTTGAAAGAGGGTGGTGAAATCATTACCTCTTCTTCGGGTTCTTCTTTTTGATTTGACCAAAAGGGATCCTTAAGTTGACTTTATGACCAAATTAAGGCCTCTAGGATGAATTTAGGATATTTTTGAGGATATTTATGCCGGTTTTGGCCGAGAAAAATGGCTTTGGAGGTGTGATTTTGAGATAAGGGGAAATGCCCTTTTATAAGAGGGGTGAGGGTCACTTTTGGAGAATATTAAAGTATTAATTTATTATACAATCATATTCGGTTTATAATGGTTCCAAATAAATTTATGTCAAGACTTAGGGTGTTATGGGTATAAATACTCTCAACCAATAGGTTTTAGACAGGTTTAGGTTACCATTTTAAGCTTATCTTTTAGATTTAACTCTTAGTTAAATAATTTAACTTTTACCGTCTCTTCTTGTATTCTTACTCTATATGGTTAATAAACTTACTCTAAACTTCCAAGAGAACCTCAAGTGGCTCATTAATGACATATATAATATTATTTAATCCCTTTTTCCAAACCGTACATTTTTATGAATATTGTATCAACCAATAATAGAGTATTTGTTTCAAATATTATTTTATGTCAATTTTGACACTATTTGGTATTTTGTTTGTGTGAAAGTCATCACAACTTTATTACTTTGAACAAGATACATTGAATAATCCCTAACATTTAATAGTAACCTATAAAATTCGTGGATGTCATAAAAACTTTGAAATTATATTTATTTTAATATTTATAATACCATTTATTTGATTCTTTCATTAATATGGTAATTACTGCATCATCATTATGTCTTAAATAAATTTAATTATTTAATGTATAAAAATTATAAATAAAATACCATGATTTATTAAATCTTTTTATCTTTATAATTAATATTTATAGTCGAATTTATCTTATGTATAACCTAATATTAAAAATGGTTTAGTTAATAAATTTTGAATTTAACACTTTTATATCTTCTTTAAATTAAATAATAATAAATGTCCTAATCTAATACAAGTGGACCTAAAGGGTCATATTTTATTCCTAAAGTTGTTTTTGGTTGAATTAAACTTATCCAATAGAATTAAGACATGTTTTAGGATAATAATAATATCATTTTTACCCTTAATTACCCTATTTACTTTTAACCGTGGTAAATAAAAGTAAAAAAGTTACTATTCAACAAAAATTATTTTTATCTTATTGAACCACATTTTACTTCTTTATATCAACCGTGTATCTTGTATTTTCAAAATTCAACTCACAGAAGTGGTAAAATTATGTTTTATGTGAATTTACAAATTCTCCTAAGAGGTGGGTAAAAGACGGTGAAAAGTACAATAAAATTTTTATATATCTAAAATTATTATAAGCTGACTCCAATGAATTACATTGAGCTTATATAGGTATTATTTATCTATTTTGACCTAAAATAAATTTAAATAAAATAAATAATTATTTAAATAAAAATTCAGTTTTAAACTATAACTTAGTGTTTTTCACTATTCATCAAAAATTAAAAGTTTTCAGAAAAATACCAAAAATTCACCCTAAGCTAATTTTGATATTATGAATTCAATAATGAAATCTATTTTACCAAATTCAAAACATATAAGTTGAATTTATTACATTAAAATTAATTCCCACTGTCAAAACCAAAAGGTGTATTTTTAAAAAATAATAACTATCAAACATTTGACACTTTTTTATGTCCAATTTCAAAGTGAAATTACTTACAATGACCAACATTGGATTAAATGGTAAAATTATAATCTATTTATACTTCCAAACCATTAAAATGTATAATTTAACACTTTAGAGACCCAAAGCTTGACGTACATAGACATTACATTACTCTTACGGAATATCTAATACATAACAAAAATAGACACCAAAGGACCGTAATAGTTTAGTGTCTTTGGAAACTTGGAATATAAACTTCTAATCATGTTGAAAGATCTTCAACATCTCCCATAACGATCTTCCCATTTTTGTTTCCTTACCTAAAACCTTTCTTTTAATCCTGGGGAAAAAGAAAACATAAAAAGTGTGAGCTCAAATGCTCATTAAAGTTAATCATGGAGAAAATAAAACAAACCATATATATTTGAACTTAAAAAAACATGAACATAATGTTTAAACATCAAGATCTTGAGAAATGACATAAAACATGGAAGTACATAAGGCATAGATCATAATGAAACATCAATCATGATAAAATAACATGGGAATAAAACTTGTAATTGTGGAAAACATTAAGCACATGATATGATTTTCAAATTAGCCAAGGCATTGCTGCCAAGACCATCTTAGTGGACAAAGTCCCTTACTGAACTGGGTTTACTTGACGTTCCAGCCCTGTATTACTGAACCGAATTTACTTGTCATTTCAGCCATGTCTATCTCATGAGATATGAATCTTTACCCAATGCATTGGAGGGAGATATAGGTCCCACCCATCTCATAATTAAACCATTCTTATGTGTGCCACAAAATCATAAATCATACATAATAGCATAACCCATGTAATAAAAATGGGATTCTTAAACATCATGCCATCAAAACATAATCCATATAAGATAAAAGGACATCATAAAATTAATTCCATCATAACATAATCAAATAAATGTAAAAATAGGGATATAAATATAAACCTATATTATCTTAGATGGAAAATAATTTTGATAAAACACTTGAACTCCATTCTTGAGGAAAATGTCCTTTCTACTTCAAAAACATTTTTCCTTTCTTAACATGTCATAAAATTTTAAACTAAAAGAAGTTGATTAAAAATAAACTTGCAGACATGTAAATTAAGATTTATGGAAATAATTTTCTATGAAATCATAAAAATCCATTCATTCCATATAAGTTAAAAAACATTCTTCTCGTACTTTGGTCGGAAAAGTCAAAAATTACCTCGTACTAAAAACGACAAAATATTCCTTTCATATATTTTACTAAAAACTCACCAATGGGTAAAATTGGATTTAAACAATTGTAGGAGGATGGAAATAATATTAAATATTGAGGAAACATGGATGTGGAAAATAAATATGCCCCAGTAATTACCAAATTATAAACAACCTCGGATAAAAATTGAGATTGCGAGATTTTCCCTTACCTTAGGTCCAATATGCTTTGTACGTATCCGAAACTCCTCTATAACAATTTAAATAATGTCATTGACTTATTAAAGAATCATATTAATTGTTATTATATCATATATGGTTCATTTATGACTTTATATTACCCATTCTTTTGTAAATCCATGTTAAAGTAGCGTTTTGGGTAAAATCGTTTCATTTATCGTACGTGTTTCGAATTGTTGTTCGTGATATTATTAATTATATCCTGATTTCATTAATTTCATAATGTAAAACATTATTTATATATAATAAATATTCAGAATATACATATATATGACAGATAGATAAATGCAATGAAATACACCATTCATGGAGACGGTAGGCCATACGTACGCATGGACGCTGTTTTTGTTTCCTTATTGAATTGAATGGAATTAAATGGATGAAATACATATATATATACATAAATACAGTAGAATTATTATGTCATATATTTCATTATTATTCATTATATATACTTTATAATCATTCATGAATGGTTAACATGAAGAATGAATCTTATCGCGTTCGTGGAGACGGTAGTCCGTACGTACGCAAGAGTGATGATATCGTTCCCATGATAGTGAAATTGTATTGAAGTGTATGTATAATATTTAAGAATCGATTTTATTTTACAATAATCACATATATTTATTATTTACACCATTATACCCATCCAAGTAAGGTGGTGGTGGAAAACAGATTACACCACGGCATGGAGACGGTATTCGGTACGAACGCACGCGCGGTGATTTTGTTTTCCGTAGGATTTATTGAAGGTGTAATAGGGTTGTTTCATATTTATAATAACATATCAGTATATTATTTATACTGATTTTATTACTTCATAATTAAAAAACTAAATAAGAGGAAGTAGAAGAAGAAATAAATTTTGAAAGAATCGATAACGGATATTACCTCTTCTTCGACACGCCTCTTTGAAACCTCCTCTTAGGGCACTAAAATTGGTATATGAAGAATACCAGGACATATAGAATATTTATAGGAAAGTTTAGAATAGAAATGGTCAGGGTTTGTCTGAGATTTAAGGCTCAAAGTTGTTTAAAGATGAGATGGAGGAGGTGCCCTTTTATAAGGGAGGAGAGGGGCACCTTTGGAATCCTCAAATATATTAGTTTAATAAAAATTCAAAAACCACATAAAAATCTCCAAAAATGATTCAATTAAAATATTATATTAGATAGGGTTTTAATATCATCAACCAATCAAATTTATACATGTTTTTTTCTTATTTTAAACCTTATAATTTTGATTTATCCTTATTTAATCTATTTAATTTTATTTGTGGTAATAAAATTCTAAAT
Organism: Viscum album; assembly: GCA_963277665.1. Taxonomy (NCBI): domain Eukaryota; kingdom Viridiplantae; phylum Streptophyta; class Magnoliopsida; order Santalales; family Viscaceae; genus Viscum; species Viscum album. Next base: position 1,526,574,262 of record OY728131.1, on the reverse strand, counting down.
TTTAAATGGTCATAAATAATCACTTATGTCTTGTTAATGTTCCATAATTGGATACTTTATGACATGTTATACTATATAAATTTCAATTTATAATTTTTAAATATTTTTGTGATTTTTAAACAATTTAATAATATGTTATTTTTATAAAATAACAATAGTTTCAATTTTTACACTATTCATTTATTTGAATTTAAATAAAATAAACATAGAGGATATATTCTAAATAAAATATTTAATAGGTTACTAACATGTCATATTCATATATAAAATTAGTGGAGCACCTTAAATAGCTCATATAATATTTATTTTACTATTTGTAAACCATTTATTTGATACTTCTCTTAATAAAATAATTTCTACAACATTTTTTGTATAATTATTAAATATACTTTTTTGTTGGATAAAATTTAAAAATAAAATACTAGGATGAAGATAAATATTATATATTTCATAATAATACTTTTAGTCAGATTTATATTCAAAAACACCCAGCTTTTAAAATGTTATATTTATTAAATTATGAAGGTGACAACTTTGACATCATTTAAAATAAAATAATATAAGTGTCATAATCACTTTTATAAGACTCCAAACGGTCATATATTCGGTCATTGTATGATTATGGTGTATATATACACTAAAAATAATTTTTTGTCAGGTTTTTGAGCCTTTTAATGGGTATTATTATTTCAATAAAAACTATATTACTTACTTTTCGCTAGATAAATAATTTCTGCATCATTAATGTATAAGATATTAAGGTAATTAAATATATCTTAAAAATTATAAATAAATTACCATGATAAAGAAAAACATTTTATATTTCAAATGAGTATTTATAAACGAATTTATATTCTGTATAAACTTATATTAAAAATACTTTAATTATTAAAGTTGAGTGAGAGATATTTCACTTTCCTTTAAATAAAATAAACTAATGGTCTTAATCACCTCCAAGTGGGTTCCAATGGATTCCATCTCGACCCAAATATGCCTTAAGATGAAATATAAGCATCCAATTATATTAATACAAGTGTTAGGGTAATTTTATAATATTATATTTACCCTTAATTACCCGATTTACCTTTTACTATGGTAAATAAAATTTACCGTAGTTACTATTCATAATGACCAAAAATAAAAAGTAGCGTATTAACATAATTTGGACCCAATGATTCCAAATATGGAATCAATTTTTCTAAATTCAATACACAAAATTTCCAGAAATTAATTTAAAATTAATCTCATTGTTAAGAAAACAATTTTTAAAAGTTAAAAGATTGCAAAAGATTGAAATGATTTTACCTATTAATTCAATGTAAAATCAATGTTAATGACATAAATTATATTAAATGGTAAAAATATATTATATTTATACTTTAAAACCATTCAATATTATAATTTAACCATATAAATTATTACGATGAAAAAAGTTGTTTTTAATTAAAATATAGCGAGTTTTTACTATTCATTAAAATATTAAAGTTATCAGAAAAATATCAAAACTTTATCCAATGTAAATTTTTATATCCTGATTCAAAATAAGAAGTTTATTTTGTAAAATTTAACTTATAAACTTGTCAAAAATTATATTTAAAATGGGTGCGCCATCAAAAGGCGGCAAAACTTCTTTTTTTGAAAAATACTTATTTTACCCGAAAAAATTATTTTGTTCTCATACCATGTTCTATAAAATGTGTAAGATGAATTATAATGTCATAAAATTAAAAATTTATTTACTACTATTCATAACGGCTAGTTTATAATAATATTATAACCATATATCATTGTTTATTGAAACCTGGTGTTGCGTACAACACACGCTATCGAGGAAGGTTATGATTGCTTGTAATGCAAGCCAAGTTAGGGTTGTATGTAGTGCAAGACTCATTTTTTGTTGCGTATAACAAAATACAACCATATTTCATTTATACATTGAATATATATATATATACACTCAATGTTGCGTAGAATAACTACTATAAAACAAACTTGAAATTGTGTGTAACACGATCCAAGATTAGTGTTGCGTATACTGCAAGCTAATACGGTGTTGCGTATAGCGGAAGATAATCTTGGTGTAGCGTAAAACAGAAGATATAAAAGAAATTAAAAATAATATATCTTATAAAATCTCGGGTTGTTACATTCTACCCCCCTTAAAATGAATTTCACCCTTGAAATTCGTCGGGGTTATAAATCATTTACTATTCATAGAAACCCACATAGTAAAAAGGAATACTAAAACTTAATTTTAAAAAATAAAGTATGAAATGTAATGATTACCCAAAGTAACTCATCACTGGGTTTCCATATAGGATAAAATAGGTGAAAATATAGATATGGAAGAAAAATCTAACCATCAAGTTCTGATGGAGAGTGGTAAAGAACATGGATATGAAAAAGTCAACAATCACAAAGCCATAAATTTTTGATGTTCTAAGGTACCTTCTGATTCATCAGATATGAGGGCACTAGGACAACATTTTTGGTTTTCAAGATCATTTCCCTAATGTTGAAGAATTTTCTAGTCAAAATAAAAACTTGATTTTGGTACAATCTCACCGTTGTTCGTGCCTTGAACAATTTCCACTTCATCTCTTAACGAAATGAAGTTGAATTTGTCATTTGTGAAGTGTTAGCAGATCATGTGATAGAATGATGAGTCATTCCATCTGTTTCAAACAAAAGGTTAAAAAAAGTTATCAAATATACATAAGTTCATCTATAGTGTGGTTAATCATATATGATTCCAAAAATGGACTTATACTTCATCTATCTTACTGCTTAATAAAATAAAACCATTTTCTACTAACAAGGGACTTCCTGTAGGCCAGTGGTAGGCGATAAAGGCCTATCACACTTTGGTTGTGGGTTTGATTCCCACAGCCTTGTCCGATGTGACGAGTTGTCACTTGTCCTATGGGTTTTCCATTTTATAAAACTATACTATTATAACATAACAAAAAGTTCTAGCCTTAAACAATACTAGCTGATGTCTAAATTAATCGATTCCAATCTTTAGGTTTATCCAAAATACTTCTATCCAATCTCATAGTATAAATAAAACGATTACTAGAATGGTCATATAACAATCACGTGAATACTATCATTTATCCCTTATATATCATAAGATATATCTTGTTGGCCACATTCCAAACATGTGAATACCTTAATCATGTATTCTCTTGAAAAATGAATACTCATTGAACCTTAGTGAAAACATGAATGCTGTCAAAAGTTAACTCTTTCCACATACCAAAAATCCCAAAAATTCTATATACTCAAACCATGATATCACTTTGTCCTTATATCAATCATGAGCTCATGAATACTATCATACATATAATTTTCTCCTTATCCCTTCATTATGTGCATATCATCTACTTTACAAAAATATTCGAATAACCTTTCATGGTTACTAGTACCATTCAACATATACTATCAAATACTTAGGAAAAACAATTGTGTAACAATCCTTAGATGTGTCTTTATTCCATAGTACCAATACCTATACAACATAACTCTTGATAAACATAAATCATTCCACTGCCTTCTTAAACCATTGACCGAGCTTCATCATTATATTCCTCAACACTTCTTTCAACTCATATACCATTTGGAGTCTCTTCATCATCATCAACATAAATACTACCCATACGACCATGCTGGTTCTCTTCGTGGTATTTTCCCTTAGAGAATTGGTTTCCATAATGCTCATAAATTACAAATTTAAAATATTTATCCATTGTTGATGTCTTATCAATACCATTATCCTTTCCTATAGTGTTAACTGAACCTTTTCCTTTGCAATTTCTGGTTTTGTGTCCTTCTTTTCCACACCCAAAGCATCTTCCAGTTCCTTTGAAACATTCCCCTTGATGCCTCTTCCCACATGACTTACATGAGGGAAATTGAACTTTGTTTCCTCTATGATCATCATAAAACTCCATCTTTCTCTTATTAGCTGAGTCAAGAATCTTACCAAATTTGAGATTATTGATCATCCTCCTCCAATGGACCTAAGGCCTTCATTTTTTTATTGATTTTTGATAATCCACCTTTCAAGGGGCGAGGTGGAACCCTTACAAGTCTCGTAGGCGTAAGCATTACATGGCCCGTAGGCCTTAGAGGAATTCATTTCCCGTAGGCTTCAAACATTACATAAAACCCAGACTAACTACTTGGAACTGCTCCTCCCCAGCATCTTCATCGTGAAATCATCTCTCCACCTTCGCATGGTTGTTCGGCTAGGCTCTCCCATGCATGCATAGGGTTGTCCCGATGGCAGGTGTCATACCCTCTCATTCTTGCTGATTAGGAATAATAACGATTTTTTGCCTTCCAAATTCCATTTAATTTGGTAGCTCATGAAGAATATCATTCCATTCTCCATCATATCCTCCATTATCGTAAATCTTCCTATTTCTAGCCATTTTCTAAAATCCAAAAAGAATAGTGTGAGAGGAAAAAATCATGCTAGGAAAACAGCATAATAAAGAGGGAGTACCTTTAATATCTAACATCTTAGGTTTAATTCTAATATGGTTTCCATAATTCTAGGACTATAACCTATACTTATACTTAACCTTAGGGACATCCCTGGACATACCTTAGAAATATCTCTAGGGATCTCACTAAAGTTTTCGCATCCTAGTTTCCAAAGGTTAACTAAACCTTTCCTCTGATACCAACTATAGAGACCCAAAGCTTGACGTACATAGACATTACATTACTCTTGCGGAATATCTAATACATAACAAAAATATACACCAAAGGACCGTAATAGTTTAGTGTCTTTGGAAACTTGGAATATAAACTTCTAATCATGTTGAAAGATCTTCAACATCTCCCATAACGATCTTCCCCTTTTTGTTTTCTTACCTAAAACCTTTATTTTAATCCTGGGGAAAAAGAAAACATAAAAAGGGTGAACTCAAATGCTCATTAAGTGTAAGCATGGAGAAAATAAAACAAACCATATATATTTTAACTTAAAAAAACATGAACATAATGTTTAAACATCAAGATCTTGAGAAATGACATAAAACATGGACGTACGTAAGGCATAGATCATAATGAAACATCAATCATGATAAAATAGCATGGGAATAAAATGTGTAATTGTGGAAAACATTAATCACATGATATGATTTCAATATTAGCCAAGGTATTGCTTCCAAGACCATCTTAGTGGACAAAGTCCCTTACTGAACCGGGTTTACTTGTCGTTCCAGCCCTGTATTACTGAACCGGATTTACTTGTCATTTCATCCATGTCTATCTCATGAGATATAAATCTTTACCCAATGCATTGGAGGGATATATAGGTCCCACTCATCTCATAATTAAACCATTCTTATGTGTGCCACAAAATCATAAATCATACAGCATAGTATAACCCATGTAATAAAAACGGGATTCTTAAACATCATGCCATCAAAACATAATCCATATAAGAAAAAAGGACATCATAAAATTAATTCTATCATGAAATAATCAAATCAATGTAAAAATAGGGATAGAAACATAACCCTATATTATCTTATATGGAAAATAATCTTGATAAAACACTTGAACTCCATTCTTGAGAAAAATATCCTTTCTAAATTAAAAACATTTTTCCTTTCTTAACATGTCATACAATTTTAAACTAAAATAAGTTGATTAAAAATAAACTTGAAAACTTGTAAAGGAATATTTATGGAAATAATTTTCTATAAAATCATAAAAATCCATTCATGTCGTTTAAGTTAAAAAAACATTCTTCTTGTACTTTGGCCGGAAAAGTCAAAAAGTACCTCGTACTAAAAATGACAAAAGATTCCTTTCATATCTTTTACTAAAAACTCACCAATGGGTAAAATTGGATTTAAAAAATTGTAGTAGGATGGAAATAATATTAAATATTGATTAAACATGGATGTGGATGATAAATATGCCCCAGTAATTACCGAATTATAAATAATCTCAGATAAAAATTGAGATTGTGAGATTTTCCCTTACCTTAGGACCGATATGATTCGTACGTATCAGAACCTCCTGTTTAATGATTTAAATAATTTCATTGATTTATTATAGAATCATATTAATTGTTATGATATCATATATGGTTCACTTATGACTTTATATTACCTGTTCTTTTGTAAATCCATGTTAAAGTAGTGTTTTGGGTAAAATCGTTTCATTTATCATACGTGTTTCGACTTGTTGTTATTGATATTATTACTTATATCCTGATTTCCTTAATTTAAGAATTTAAAACATGATTTATATATAATAAATATTCAGAATATACATATATATGATATATTGATAAATGGAATGAAATACATCGTTCATGGAGACGGTAGGTCGTACGTACGCATGAACGTTGTTTTCGTTTCCTTATTGAATTGAATGGAATTAAATAGATGACATAAATATATATATACATAAATTCAGTAGCATTATTATGTAATATATTTCATTATTATTCATTATATATACTTTATAATCATTCATTAATGGTTAACATGAAGAATGAATCTTATCGCGTTCGTGGAGACGGTAGTCCGTACGTACACACGAGCGATGATATCATTCACATGATCGTGGAATTGTATTGAAGTGTATGTATACTATTTCAGAATCAATATCACTTTACAATAATCACATATAGTTATTCTTTACACCATTATACTCATCCAAGTAAGGTGGTGGTGGAAAACAGATTACACCACGACGTGGAGACGGTATTCCGTACGTACGCACGTGCGGTGATTTCATTTTCCATAGGATGGATAGAAGGTGGAATAGGGTTGTTTCATATTTATAAAAACATATTAGTATATGGGTGATACTTATATTATTACTTCATAATGAAACAACCAAATAAGAGTAAGTAGAAGAAAAAATAAATTTGAAAGAATCGTTAACGGATATTACCTCTTCTTCGACACGCCTCTTTGAAACCTCCTCTTAGGGCACTAAAATTGGTCTTTGAAGAAGACCAGGACCTCTAGAATATTTATAGGGAAGTTTATAAGGTAAATGGTCAGGGTTTGGCCGAGTTTAAAGGCTCAAAGTTGTGTAAAGATGAGAGGGAGGAGGTTCCCTTTTATAAGGGAGGAGAGGGGCACCTTTGGAATCCTCAAAAATATTAGTTTAATATAAATTCAAACCCCACATAAAAACCTCCAAAAATGACTCAATTCGAAGATTAGATGATATAGGTTTTTAATCTCATCAACCAATCAAATTTATACATGTTTTGATCTTATTTTAAACCTTATAATTTTGATTTATCCTTATTTAATCTATTTAATTTTTTTGTGGTAAAAAAATTCTAAATTTTAAATGGTTATAAATAATTACTTATGTGTTGTTAATTTTCCATAATTGGATACTTTATGACATTATCCTTTTCACTAAATGGGACAAAAGAAACATTAGCAACATCAAGAGAGCACTACTATATTATAAAAACATCTCTGGTCAAGAGATCAGTTGGGGGAAATATTTTGTCTACTTTGGAAGAAATATCTCTAGCAACAGGAAGCTGGACATTATCAGGGGTTTGGGAATTCGTGAGGGATCTCTTCACTTTATCTATCTTGGGGTTCCTATGTTTTGGGGAAGACCTAAGGCCTACTACTTTTCTGCCATCATTAGCAATATTCGAAGGCAACTCTCTTCCTGGAAGGGAAAGTCCCTATCCATGGTTGGCCGTGTTTGTTTGGTGAAATCAGTTATTACTTCCAAGTTTGTTTACTCCTTTATGGTTTATAAATGGCCGATTTCTATCATCAAAAGCCTCAATATCTCAATTAGGAACTTTTTCTGGAGCGTTATCATGACGGAAAGAAAGATTTCTACTGTTTCTTGGAACTCTTGCTGCAAGTCTTATGAATTGGGGGGATCAGGCATTAAGAATCTTGGACACTTTAATGACTCTTTGCAGGACTCGTTTTTCTGGAAGCTCATGAATAGTAATTCTAAATCTCTTGGGTTTCTTCGGGCTAGATTTCTGCATAAACTCAAGACAGGAAACTGCAACTACTTCTGCTCCTCAGTGTGGCCTACTTTTAAGTCTGTCTTTGCATCTATTGATTCTCACTCCAGATGGCTTGTTTCCAGGGACTCTTCTCTCCCATTTTGTAAAGGGAATTGGACTGGAACCCCCCTTATTAACTCTCTTGTGGGTGAGGAAAATAATCTGAATCTGGACACTTCTATAAATGACCAGCTATGCAGTATGGAGAACCTACCGGATCACATTGTTTGCATTGTGGAGAAATATTTTTTCTCATCCAGAGATGATTTTTGGTATTTGGAACCTTATGTCAATGGGGTCCTCACATCCAAAATATTTTATAGGAACTCTAATTGCAACTCTCCTGACTTAAAGTGGCTTGGAAACATGAATAGGAATTTAATCAGGTCGTCACGTTCCATTCTTGTATGGAGACTAGCGCATGGGAAGTTTCCCACGGACTGTTTTCTTCAAGCATGTGGAATCTCGTTGGGTTCTTGATGTGCTCTTTGTCATCAACACAGATATGACATCAATCATCTCTTCCTAAGCTGAGCCACTGCTTCTTAAATGTGGAAAGCTGAAGCTGATATTTTTGAAGTGAGCCTCCCACGGGTTTTTTCAATTCGTGAATTTATAATGAGTTGGCAGGGGCTTGCGCTCTCACCCCTTTTCAAGAGTCTGTTTCAGGTTGCTGCGGAGGAACTTATTCACTTCTTATGGTCCGCAAGAAATAAAGTGCTCCATGAAAGTTTTCATTTCACTGCTGTAGATGCTATTTCCGCTATCCTTGCTGCTGTTCAGGACTCCAGGCCGCCTTTGAAGCACTACTACTCAAACTCGATTCATGATTTCACTGTCCTCAACAGGATTGGTGTTAGGGGTAGACCTCCCCCCCCCTTGGTATGTTTGAGGTCTTTTGGCAGCCCCCCTTTGTGGGATGGATTAAAGTCAATTCTGATGGTGCCTCGAGAGGTAATCCTGGTCCCTCTGGCTATGGTTCCATTTTCAGAGATCACAAGGGGGTTGTCCTTGGCTGTTTATATGGTTCTTGTGGCCTTGTTTCATCTCTTGAAGCTGAAATGATCGGTATTATGTCAGCGGTGGAGAAATCTTATCATCGTGGTTGGAACAATATCTGGCTTGAATGCGACTCCACCACTATTGTTCTCTCCATTAGGAATGGTTCCTCTCACCTATCTTGGAATCTCACTAATCGGTGGACCAAATTCTTGGATCTTCTTTTATCCATGAACTATTTCATCACTCATGTCTACAGGGAGGCGAATTATGTGGCAGATGGTCTTGAAAATAAGGGCGTCAATGGCATTGACTTCTTATGGTGTGATGTGATCCCTGATGACCTTCTTCCTTTTTTCAGAGGGACCAATGTAAACTTCCTTGCTTTATACTTATGTAAGTTTGACTTTGTTTTTTTCTAATAAAAGAGGCTTTCCCTCTTGGGAAAGTTCTCATCTTAAAATTAAAAAGAATAGTGTCAATTTTGACACTATTCGTTTATTTGAATTTAAATAAAATCCCCACAAAGTATATATTCGAACTAGAATATTTAATAGGTTCCTAACATGTCATATTCATATATAAAATTAGTGGAGAACATTAAATAGTTCATATAATATTTATTTTACTATTTGTAAACCATTTATTTGATACTTATCTTAATAAAATAATTTCTACAACATTTTTGTATAATTATTAAATATACTTTTTTGTTGCATAAAAATTAAAAAAAATACTAAGATGAAGAAAAATCTTATATATTGTATAAGAATACTTTTAGTTGGATTTATATTCTAAAAAACCCAACTTTTAAAATGTTATATTTATTTAATTATGAAGGTGACAACTTTGACATCATTTAAAATAAAATAATATAAGTGTCATAATCACTTTTATAAGACTCTAAACGGTCATATATTCGGTCATTGTATGCTTATGGTGTATATATACACTACCAATAATTTTTGGTCAGGTTTGTGAGCCTTTTAATGGGTATTATTATTTCAATAAAAACTATATTACTAATTTTTCACTAAATAAATAATTTATGCATCATTAATGTATAAGCTATTAAGGTAATTAAATATATCTTAAAAATTACAAAAAAATTACCATGATAAAGAAAACAAATTTATATTTCAAATGGGTATTTTTAACAGAATTTATATTCTTTGTAAACTTATATTAAAAATAATTTAATTATTAAAGTTAAGTGAGACATATTTCACTTCCCTTTAAATAAAATAAGCTAAAGGTCTTAATCACCTTCAAGTGGGTTCCAATGGATTCCATTTCGACCCAAATATTCCTTAGGACAAAATATAAGCATCCAATTATATTAAGACAAGTGTTAGGGTAATTTTATAATATTATATTTACCCTTAATTACCCGATTTACCTTTTACTATGGTAAATAAAATTTACCGTAGTTACTATTCATAATACCAAAAAATAAAAAGTAGCCTATTAAAATAATTTGGACCCACTGATTCCAAATATGGAATCCATTTTTATAAATTCAGTACACAAAAGTTGCAGAAATTAATTTAAAATTAATCCCGTTGTTAAGAAAATGAGTTTTAAAAGTTAAAACATTGCAAAAATTGAAATGATTTTACCTATGAATTCAATGTAAAATCAATGCTAATGACATAAATTATATTAAATAGTAAAAATATATTCTATTTATACTTTAAAACCATTCAATATTATAATTTTACCATATAAATCATTACGATGAAAAAAGTTATTTTTAATTAAAATATAGCGTGTTTTTATTATTCATTAAAATATTAAAGTTATCAAAAAAATATCAAAACTTTATCCGATGTAAATTTTTATATCCTGATTCAAAATAAGAAGTTTATTTTGTAAAATTTAACTTATAAACTTGTCAAAAATTATATTTAAAATGGGTTTTCCATCAAAAGGCAGTAAAACTGCATTTTTTGAAAAATACTTATTTTACCCGAAAAAATTATTTTGTTCTCATACCATGTTCTATAAAATGTGTAAGATGAATTATAATGTCATAAAATTCAAAAATTATTTACTACTATTCATAATGGCTAGTATATAATAATATTATAACCATATATCGTTGTTTAGTGAAACCCGGTATTGTGTACAACACACGCTATCGAGGAAGGTTGTGATTGCTTGTAATGCAAGCCAAATCAGGGTTGCGTGTAGTGAAAGACTCCTTTTTTGTTGCGTATAACAAAATCCAACCGTATTTCATTTATAAATTGAATATATATATATATATATATAAATATACACTCAATGTTGTGTAGAATAACTACTATCAAACAAACTTGAAATTATGCGTAACACGATCCAAGATTATTGTTGGGTATACTGCAAGCTAATACGGTGTTGCGTATAGCGCAAGATAATCTTGGTGTAGCTTAAAACAGAAGATATTAAAGAAATTAAAAAAAATATATCTTATAAAATCTCGAGTTGTTACAAACACCATAAATTATTTTGATTAAAAAAGTTGTTTTTCGTTAAAATATATTTTTTCACTATTCACCCAAATATGAAAGTTATATGAAAAACACCAAAAATTTATTGAAACTAAATTATTATGTCCCTATTATAAACAAGAAGTTTATTTTTTCAAATTGAATATATAAAAGTTTCAAATATTGGATTCAAAAATGGTTCACCATTAAAAGGCAGTAAAAGTATATTTTTTTAAAAATACTTCTTTTATCTGAAAAAAAAAAGAATTAGTTCTTACATTATGTCTAAGAAACTCATAATATGGATTCTAAAATTATAAGGATTATATGTAGTTCAAAATTCAGTTAATATTATTCATAACCACTTTTCAACAGCTAGTTTGGTAATTTGTGGTGCGCATGAACTCAACGTTGCGTGTAATGTAAGTTATTGAATTACTTTGAAGAACTAACGTAATATGAAATCTCGGGGTGTTACAAAGGAAGAATTGAATCCTTTTTTCAAGATCAATTTAGTGGGGAGATTGAAAGTTGGTCATGACTATAAGAATCTACTTCATCTTTGGATAGAAGTTTTCAATAATCATTTCCAAAGTTTGTTGCTGAAGTTGTTGGATCTTAGTAGTGCATTGAAATCCATTCCTCATCCATGAGATCCCTCTGTTTCTGCTAAAACCGGTCTTTAATCCCACTCATTTTGAATACCCAAATGGATTCTAGATTGTACTTTAATTATTTTAAAAACATTTTAATTTCTGTTTAAATTTACCTCAGTTTATTCGTTCTTTTATTTATATTTACTTTAGTTCAATACTTTACTACCAAATTTAGATTTATTTTTCTTTTTCTAGTAATTATAACTTTTCACTTGGTTAAATACAATATTAACTGTGGTTTATATCATTATTCTTTTCCTTCATCTTTTTGATGTCACAAAACGGGGGAGAATTGGGAGAATGGGGAGAAACTATCTATCCTTGGAGAATAATTGTCAACGACGACATTTTAATAGAAAATTTTCTTTATCGAAATAATTTTGGGAAATCAAAATGTTTTTCTATATCTGTATTTACTTTTATGTTTTGAAAATCCTATAATTTATTTAACATTAGTTATGAATTATAATGGGTTTTTTTATCATCAAAAAGGTGGATATTTTTGGGAATGTTTTGGTTTAATAATACTCTATAATTTATGATGATTTTGATGCTCACAAATACCCTTTATTGTTTTCTAATGAAGTTTTGTTGAGTAAGTGTACAGGATTTTATATTCTATTATAAAGAGTTTTTTATTTTTAGAATTATTCTGAAAAAACTGTTTTAATCCCTAAATTATGCTGGAAGGACAAAATTTATGTATGGTATCAACCCTATGTTACGTTAAAATATTTGTGTTTGGATTGACACGCGTATGGATCATTAGCCCTACGTTGGAGTCTGGATTTTCTATTCTTACCCTACATTCGGGATATTTGAACATATGGTTCATCAATACTACGTTCTAGATTTTATGATGACAAGGATATATGTATGGATAATCAACCCTACGTTATGTCAATGTTCCCTATGTTATGTGTTCAACCCTATGTTATGCACTCAACCCTTAGTTGTGTTCTTAACAGTGATATTTCTCAAAGTCCTGTCTTCGATTCATGATTTTTGTAATGGTCAAGTCATATTTAAAGACTGATTCATGGATAATTTTGATCTTTTCAAATAATCAAGTTTATTGAAGATTATTACTCCTATTATTATGGGAGGTTATGACTCTCCTGGTAAATTTAATTTTAAATTTTCTTGATAATTCAGGCTATTTCTTTGGATCTAAAATATATATGCAAGTCGTTCGCTATATTTATCTTCATAGAATTTCTTCAGAAACAATAAATCAGTAATATATATGTGATTTGATTCTATATCATTGAGAATCTTTTTCGTGTTCTGTGAAGAACGATCAAACTTGATAAAGAGTGATACACTTTGGTGACATATTTATTCATTATTCTACTGCAAGATCATTGTTATTTTTTTGTTTCTATTTATAATCGAAAATCATTCTTCAATGATGATCACTTTAGACTATTATATCTCTTGACGTTTATCTTTTTTGAAGAACAAGATCCATAAACCATCAATTGTGGGTTGCTACCATTGTGAAGTAAAACCTGTTTCATCAAATCAATCTCTATTTTATTTTCTTGAGTCTTAACTGCTCATACTCAGTTTTGGTGGAGTATTAGCTTCTCGTTATAAGCTATGGATAATATGTTCTCTATTATAAAACCATAAGGATTTTGTAATTAATCTTTTAAAGTCTTAAACTTTCCGCACTCAATTTTGAACTCATGGTCTTGTGAAAAGAGGACCAATCTAGTGAAATTTACCAAGATTATAGAGAGAGTATTGGTAGAGTGGACTAGGGGATCTTTGTGCCCCAAACCACTATAAAAAAATTTGTTCTTTATTTCTATTAATCTGTTGCTCAGTCTTGCATACAAAATATAAACACTTCAAATCTTCATTATTTATAGATGGTACCTAAAATCAAATTTGTGAAAGATTTTTGAAAAGACACAATTCACCCCCCCCCCCTTTAGTGTGTTAATTTGTATATTCTGACCTAACAAGAATGAACATTAATATTTCAAACCTCATAGAAACTTTCAATAAACTTATATTTGTTCCTCTATAATAGATACTCCCTTTTCTATGAAGTCACCTTTTATACAATCAGTTTCCCTTTCTTTTAAATTTACTCGGATTTTCTTTTGGCCTTATCATTTGAATACATTACTCATTATTATGTCACTCTATAGCTTTGTGTATAAACTTACAGTGCACCAAAATTTTCCTACAAACCTCCTTCTTTTATATTTTTTAGTAAGCTATACAGATTTTCCTTATTTACATGCTTACTAATTTTATAAATATAGTGTATTTCTCATTATTTTTAATCACACACATATGTAAAAAAAATTATCTTTTTTCAAGCACTATTTGATAAAACAGATTGTATGCATAGAGATTCTTTAGGACATTGGGTGGAATTCCTCCAAGATCCTTAAGTGGGAGCTTCTTCAATAGTACTCAAGAACTATTTACCACCAGTATAAGTCCCTTTGAGGAAAATTACATCTCTAAAACCTAAGTGGTAGCACTTCACTTCCCAAAAACATTAGATGTTCTAGGATTAATAATTTTTAGATTCTTCAGTTTCAACTCCAACTCAAGTCACTTTAAACTGACAGAATTATTTTCATAAAAAAATTAGCACATCTTGTTCTATCATTAAACCATTATCATCTTAATTTGTTTCTCATGTAACTTATTACTTTAACTGAGAGAGTTTTCAAGGTCTTTGATTATTTTATCATTCACTTCTAACTGATCTTCCTTGACATCAAGTATTGAGTTGTGAGATTTTTCCATATCATGGATATTTTATTTAGAGATTTTAAATATCCTAACTTTCTCATCAATACAGAATTTCAAATTTTCTTCCACCATTGCAAAATTTTATCAAAAAATCAGTAATTATTTCTCCTTATATTTTAGATCCTTGATGAGAGAGTTTCATTTTTTAAAATTGTAATGCCAATGCATTTTGTATAGATTTAGCATCAATTATTAGTTGTAGTTTCTCATTATCTAGATATTGAATAAACTCAAATATATGAGTAACTCCTTTGGTAGTAATATTATATATGTACTCTCCAACCTCATAGTAGAGATAATCAACAACTATAATATATTTATTTTCATCGCATCTTGAACTACTAACACCACTGTGACTAGTTTCACCTCGCACTACTATAAAAGAGGCTTTTAACAGTGCTAGAATAGGCCTTTATCAATACTAAAAAAGTGTTGACAACCACAATATGGTTAAAAGATCTAGGTTTTTATCAGTCCTAGAAAAGTGATGATAAATGGATCATTAATCAGAACTACTAAATTCCCTAATAAAGGCATCATTTATCAGTACTTCTAAAAGCGCTAATAAAGGTACCCTTTATCAGTGCTTATAGAATCAATGATAAATTATTACTTTATTAGAACATTTAGTAGTGCTTATAAAGGGTCATATTTTAGTGTGATGTTATATAACATTGTAACACTGGAAATAGGGCATAATTCAGTGTGCTTTAACAGCACACTAAAGCACAAAAAATTAGAAAAAACATACACAAATACAGAATTTAAATGAAATAAAATTTACACCACAAATATAAGAAAAAACACTACTATAGATAAAAATAATGCACATGTATAAAAAACAAACCATACCTTCTCGAGCATAATAACACACCTATATAAGAAAAAAATTATTATATTAGTAATAATATAAGAAAATAAATTAAATATAAACTGATAATTTTAAACTAAACTTTTAGTCATACAAGGAACACTGTGTATCAGATTGAGTTGCAGCTGATTATTGCACATCACACTATTTAATATTCATCATCAAGCATTATCACTATGAAAATTAACTAAATAAGTATAAAATAAAAAATATAATGAAATTAATTAAGTAATAGAATATAGAATGATGAGAAAAAAAATTTAGGATCATTTGTGTGGTTTTGGGGATGTGATGTGTGTTTTAATCTAAAATGACACTTATATATTGAAAATACATGATTGGAGTCAAAATAATATGAATGTGTTTCCTCAGTTTTGAGTATGTCACTTGTTTTTTTTACTAAAATATCATTTTAAACTAGAAAGATGCACTTTTAGTCATACTAGTCACATCGTGTGTAGGTTTTACATGACAATGATTCCTACACATTAAAAATTAATTATGAATAATTTTTCTAAATTATTAATAAAATTTTAGCACGTTTTCTCAGTTTTCAATGAATAACACTTTTTATATTAAAATATTAATTTTAAACTGATAACTTACACTTTGAGTCATACGAGGAACATCATATATCAGATTGAGGTGAGGATGATTCCTACATGTAAAAATGAATTATGGATAATTTTCCTAAAGTATCAAAATAATCCGAATGCATTTTCTTGGTTTTGAGTATGTCAGATGTCTTTTTTATTACAATTAATGTTAGTTTTAAATAAAAATACATAATTTGAGTCATACCTATCACAAAGTGTGTTTAATCAAGGTTTGGATGATTCTTAAACTTCCAAAATGACTTATATATTATTTTCCTAAAGTATCAAAACAATCCAAATTCTTTTTCTCGGTTTTGAGTATGCCACTTTTTTTACTAAAATGCCATTTTAAACTGGAAACACACACTTTGAGTCATAACTGTCACATCGTGTGTGGTTTTTATGTGAGACTAATTTCTATACATAAAAAAATTAATTATTAATCATTTTTCTACATTTCAAGACAATCCAAATTTGTTTTCTCTATTTTTATTGAGTGATACTTTTTAAACAAAAATGTCGATTTAAAACTAATAATGGAAACTTTGATTAATACCGAGAACGTTGTGTATCAGATTGAGTTGCGGATGATTACTACACATCAAAAATAAATTATGGACTATTTTCCTAAATTTTCAAAATAATAAGACTGTGTTTTATCGGTTTTGAGTATGTCAATTGTCTTTTTTACAAAAAATAATGTCAATTTTAAATAAAAAGGCATACTTGTAGTCATTCTGGTCACATAATGCATTGGATTGAGTTGAGGATGATTCTTACACATCCCAAATGACTTATAGATCATTTTCCTAAAGTATCAAATAATATGAGTTCATTTTATCAGTTTTGAGTATGCCACTTGTGTTTTTTACTAAAATCTCATTTTAAACTAAAAACCCGCACTTTGAGTCATACTGGTCTCATCATGTGTCAGTTTGATGTGAGACTGATTCCTACACATAAAAAATGAATTATGAACTATTTTAATAAATTATCAAGGAAATGTGAGCATGTTTTCTTAGTTTTTAGTGAGTGGTACTTTTTGAACTAAAATATCAATTTAAAACTGATAACGAACACCTTGAGTCATATTAGGAACATTTTTTATCAAATTGAGGTGAGAATAATTACTACACATCACAAATGACTTATGGATCATTTTATTAAATTATAAAAATAATCGTAATGTTTTATCTTGGTTTTGAGTATGTCATTTATCTTTTTTAATAAAATTAACGTCAATTATAAATAAAAATACACACTTGAAGTCATAACGGTCACATCGTGCGTTGGATTGTGGTGTGTCTGATTACTACATGTCCCAAAAGAATTATGTATCATTTTAATAAAGTATAAAAACAATCCAAATTTGTTTTATTAGTATTGATTACACCACTTTTTTTTATTAAAATTTCATTTTAAACTGGAAACACGCACTTTGAGTCATACTTGTCACATCGTGTGTGGGTTTGACATGATATTAATTCCTAAAAAAATTAATCATTCTCCAAAATTATAAAGACAATATGATCATGTTTTCTTGTTTTTCAGTGAGTGACACTTTTTTGTATTATAATGTTAATTTTAAATTGATAACGGGAACTTTGAGTCATATTGAACACATCATGTATTTTATTGAGGTTTGGATGATTCCTACAAGTCACAAATGATTTATGGGTCATTTTCCTAAAGTGACAAAACAATATGAATGGTTTTTCATGATTTTTAGTATGTTAGTTTTCTTTTTTACTAAAATTAATGTCAATTTTAAATTAAAAGATGCACTTGGAGTCATACCAGTTACATTGTGTATCAGATTGAGGTGAGGGTGATTCCTACACATCCTAAATGGCGTATGGATCAT
Source organism: Viscum album (assembly GCA_963277665.1). Taxonomy (NCBI): domain Eukaryota; kingdom Viridiplantae; phylum Streptophyta; class Magnoliopsida; order Santalales; family Viscaceae; genus Viscum; species Viscum album. The sequence goes on along the minus strand of OY728131.1, from coordinate 1,526,555,989 downwards.
TTTCTTAAATTATCAAAACAATACAAATGCATTTCCTCAGTTTTGAGTGTTCCACTTTTGTTTTTTACTAAAATGTCATTTTAAACTAAAAACACACAATTTGAGTCATACTGGTCACATCATGTATGGGTTCGATATTAGACTAATTTCTATACATCAAAAATGAATTATAAATAATTTTCCAAAATTATCAAGACAATATGAGTGAATTTTCTTAGTTTTCAGTGAGTGATTCTTTTTGAACTAAAATGTTAATTTTAAACTGATAATAGAAACTTTGAGTCATACCAAGAACATATTGTATCAGATTGAGGTACAACAAATTTATACACTTTAAAAATGACTTATGTATTTGTATCCTAAAGTATCAAAACAATTTGAATGTTTTTTCTTAGTTTTGAGTATATCATTTTTCTTTTTTACTAAAATTAATGTCAATTTTAAATAAAAATATGCACTTGGAGCCATATCGTTCACACCATTAATCATATTTAGTTGAGGCTAATTATTACACATCAAAAATGATGTATTTATTTTTTTCCTAAAGTATAAAAACAATGTGAATGTGTTTTCTTAGTTTTGAGTACGTCACTTTTCTTTTTTTCTAAAATTTCATTTTAAAATGAAAACACACACTTTGAGTCATATCAGTATCATATTGTTCCAGTTTGATGTTAGATTGATTCCTAAACATCAAAAGTGACTTATGAATCATTTTTATAAATTATCAAGAAAATATTAGCACATTTGTTTGGTTTTTAGTGAGTGATGGTTTGTTAACATAAATGTGAATTTTAAACTGATAATGGAAACTTTGATTCATACCAAGCACATCGTGTATTGGATTGAGGTTTCATTGATTCCTATACATCAAAAATGATATACGTATTTTTTCTTAAATTATTAAAACAATATTAATTTTTTTTCTTAGTTTTGAGTATGTGATGTATTTTTTGAACTAAAATGTAAATTATCAACTAAAAACATATCGTTTGAGTCATACTGGTCACACCATGTGTCATATTGAGGTACATATGATTTATTATTTGATGTGTGTTTTTATTTAAAACATCTAAAACAAGGTAGAAAATAAATAAATGTTACATTTGGAAGGAAGAAGAAACCTTGTGCTGCCTGAAATGCCTCATCCAAAAGTACCATGTTCTCTCTTTTTTTGGCTTATTACAGAAACTTTAAGGAAAAATATGACTTCCCAAAAGATATTTGAAAAAAAAATATTAGATAAAAATGATAAAGAAATTAACTTACAAATAATAGATAAAATGGTCACAAATTTAACTAAATAATTAGTATGAATCCACCTTTTCATTATAGTTGTATACATTATTGACCCATTTTCTTATTGTTGTTATCTTAGTTGTACCCTAGAAGTCCAATATCTCATGAGCATGAGAAGATTCGAAAAAACCACCCTAAATCAAGAAAAAAATCCACTTATATAATAAAACAATTATTATGTTATTAATACAATAAATAAAAAATAAAACATAAATATGAAACAATACATTAATAAAATTTCAATTTTAAACTGAAACCACACAATTTGAGGCATACCTGGTACATATTTTATTTCTTTGATGTATGGTTGATTCCACTGTATCTTTTTATCCTACAGTGTATTCAACACTTGGGGTAATCTAACAATATTTTATTTTGATAACCCAGAATTTCAAATGCATTGGGGAATAAAAAAAATTCATTATCATGAGTGAATCATCCTTATTGAGTGAATTATCATGAAACATGAGTGAATCATCCTTGTTGATAAAGTCATTTATTCCTAGAAAATATTAACCATTAGTGTAAACCTATCATAATTAATTTATTGAACTAAAATAAATATTTACATATGAGTTTTTATGGAACATAATAAAATCTATCTTACCCTTTCACCATCATAGAGAGTAATAACTCCATGATAAACCATTTACCTTATTTGATGGAAAAACTTTAGTGTGACCCATTATATATTTTTAGAATACAATAAACTACATTATAAATTATTTTCCCCTTTTTTACATTATTAAACATCAATATAGCCCTTTATAGCATCCAAATGATGCTAAAATCTAGTGCATCCATTAAGTCTTCTTGGATTATGCTATATATTAGTATATCCTTTTTAATATTATAGGTGATGATAAACTCTAACATAAAATCATAATTATTTGTTCATCAAAATGGGAATATCAATATGCTAATGTATTTTTTATTGATAATGATGATGAGTTTTTTATTAATGATCTTGTGAACATGGAGAATTTTACATAATGAATGTGCACATGCATAATGAATGTTACTTTTATGGATTTCACAATCATTTGTGATATTATATCATGCATCTAATTTATGATAGAATAGCCCAAATAATTCCACCACCCACCAAAGTAAAACCACTGTATTGTTCTTTTCTAAAAGTTTATGATTTTTATATGAAATTTTGTATTTATTTATTTTTAGAGGTTTTGGATCAAGATACTATCCTCTTTTTAAAAGGGGTTTTCATTGCTATTTTTGGGGCTTCGTGATTTTATTTGAAGTTATTTTTTCATTTTTAGTTATTTGTTTATAAGGAGTATTCTTTTAATTTGATTTCATGTTCCCTTGGACATGATCCCTCCTCAATGACCACAATCTCTCAATGTTGGTTGTCCTCCAATTGTTCTCTCATACACCTTATGGATTCGGTGGTTGATTAAACACATATCTATTAAAACATTTGATTTATATTATATTCTTTTTTGATGTTTGTATTGGTGTTTTTTGACTCTCAAGTGACTATTGGATATACTACTAAGACCCTTTCTTTACAGTGTAGAGAAGTTAGGGGCAAGAAACTACATCTATTTTTTCTTGTTTTTCAGTTTTTTATTGATGATGGATTTCTTTCACACTTTAGTAATATTTTATAGTACTTGGAATGTGATAATAAAAAGTGTATCCTATGATAATAAATTTTAAAAAATAAGTGGAGTTAGTTTTATTTCTGAAAAAAATTCCTCCACTTAAATTTCTGTATAAAATCACTTAAATAAGTGGTGAAAAATATTTTTTCAATAATCCACCTGAAACACTTTCACAATGTATCTTATCTTTAGTTATAGTTTTTGTAATAAACTTTCAACAATTTATCTCAAAAACAATATTGGTATGATTTTAATTCTACTCCATTTCCCAAAAATTCTATTGTTTGCAAGCTAGTGCTTCATCTCCTCCTTCACCTCAGTCTCCACCATAGTCTTTGCTTATGTCTTCTCCTCCACCTCAGTCTCTAACTACGACTCTACCTCTACCTCTGCCTCCACCATTTCCCAATAATTATTTTGTTTGAAAGTCATATCTTCTAAACAAATTATTTTCCTCTATTATACTTCTTGAGAAAAAGGATAAAAAATAATATATAAGCATTTCACACTAATTATTCACACCCCAAATATATTTATAAGGCCATAGATCATATTAGATCACAAACATATTAGGTAATCACCTAAATTTGTTGTCGAAAAACAATCTCACAACATGTATGTTTCCCACTCATCTATAAAAAAATTTACTTCTTCTTTTGAGTATGAAGGTTATTGGAAATCATGATAGTACTGAGAAAATATAAACAAACAAATGATTAATAAATATATTTACTAAAATTTTATTTACCTTTCAAAATTACCAATTGGGGGATTCTGGTCTTTTCATGCTTTATGATATTTCACATAAATTTTCAAACATAATATCTATAATCGATGTCATTATCTTTCTTCGTAAACTACAGAAACATTGACCAAAATAAGTATTATTTTTTTTGAAATATTTTTTTGTAGTTAAATATTTCTATATATACCTTAACATGTTTCTATTTTTATTAATCCATAGGATTTATCTATTCATACAACAACTTCATTCCATGATTTATCCTATATTTAGAAACCTACCTATCATAACAAAAGTCTTGTTAAAACATAGATTGAAATGTATAATTAAAAGTTAATCTATAAAATGTTGATTATAGTGTGTTACAAATTCAAAATACACATCATGTGTGGTCAGTTTCTTAGATATCCATGCATTGGATCCAAAAAATAAATATTTGGGGTATCCATATTGACTGAAACAAGAATCCAATGATACCTAAAAAACAAAAACAAATAAGTAATAAAAAATTAAAAATATATTTTATGTTATTAGATTGTAGAGTTTTACCTATACATTGTAGGAATAAAAAGGGTCTATAATCTAATATTTTTTTATAAAACTCTTTAAGTAGCTTATCTCTTTTGTTCTCAATTTATTCCTTATCCAAAGTAAGTATTTTCATATAAATGATATAGGGAATAATGAATATAAATCATGTTTCTCGTGGTTTTCCTTTTATATATTATTAATATAAATGCCTATAGAAAATGTGAATAGTTATTAATTTTAATAGACATATTATCTCACTATTTTGATAGATGTATTATGAAAAATATACTGTATGTTTGTATTCAAAAACTAATATAGCCAACCATTCATGCTTGAGAATATCATTTATATTCTCGAGACCAATTACATCTGTCATGAAAGTTATATATATTTCTTTTTTATATGGAATGTAATAAATATTTCCATCTTTAAAATTGGTATCTACATAAATTTCTAATGATAATTAATGTTTCTCTAGAACTTGAAGGGAGAAGGTACTATTCGAAGGTCATTTTGATTTGTTGGTGGGTTCACTAGATTTTCTTGATCTGACCTTATGTTTTCCCCATCTCTTTATCCATATATAATATCATACCTCACTTTAAACCTTTTTTCATCAACTATTATAGGTTTTTCATAAGAAAATTTTTTTTAGAGACATACCTCATGTATCTTTATAAGATTAGATGTCCATTCCATGAAAGTTACAATAGCATCATTGACCATTTTAATTTCTTGGTCATCAAGTGAAAAATGAAACTCAATAGTCGGCTCATGAGCTACATAAATCAGCACTCTCAGGTGATATTTTTGGAGTTATTTTAGTTGTATCTTACTCCTAGTATTTTATACATTGTACCCCTCACAACAAGGTGGTGTGTGGGTGTTGACAGAAAAAAGTCACATACAACTGTACCCTGTATAATGTTAGTAATATAAATTTATAGGAAGTCGTTTGATTCACATTTAGGAGAAAGAGTAATCAAAAAATTGATTACCTGGGGTAAGGTATGCGGTTGGGGGATGACTAGCCTCAAATCTAGTGGGGTCATTTAGTTCATATGAAAATATTTGTTCTATCACTGGTTCACTTTGACCCTTTCTCATACATTGGTCTGTCAAACCAGACTAAATAATAATATCTTGCAGTGAGTCTATTTTTGTCTTCAATCATCACACCATATTATATATATCTTCATGTGGTTTTATCTTCTCAAAAGATGTTCAAGGAGACACTCTAAAACCTAATCCTCTAACATGACCATATTATTATGGCCGCTTCAAAGATATTGAAAGTATTTTTCTTCTGTTATGGTCTCTGTTGATACTTATGTCTAAGCCATAAAAAATAAAAATTAACATAAATAGATATTTTTATATAATATTTTTATAAATCATAACCAATTTAAACTATGTAATACTTACACATTTTTCTCATACTATATTTGTGTTTTTAATAACTAGTTTACCCTCTTTATTTACATGATCCTCTTTCTATTGTACATGACATATAAATGAAGTGGATTTGGATTTTGATTCATCAATCCACATATAAACAAAGGAACATATGTTTTTTAATATCGCATAAAACTTTTATTGTTGATTTAAAATACATACCAATTTTTCTCTAGTGAATCATACTTCATCCTTTACTTGTGATAGAGGTACATTGGTTTTGATGCACATTCTTTATTTCCAGCACACTTTTTTGTTTCATAAATTAACACTTTTTAATTAAATTTGATAGAATAAATAATTTAAAATAATATATTATTGAATAAAATTCACCTGAAATGATTTCTCATTATGACAATTAATGAAAGTATTCCATGATTCCTGCTTTATTATGTGTGCATAGCTAACTGGTGGGTGGGGATTTTCTTTCCTCTCAGTATCCCTAAGAATTAACTTCATAAGATTATTCTGGAAGCCTCTATGGTATTTTACATTTATCATTAAGATTAATTTATTAAGACTAACTTCTAAATTAAATAAACTCTACAAGGAATAAAGAAAATTAAATCAAAATTTCATTATATAACATTTAATTAAAATAGAGAAAGTATATTATAACATTACCTTTATATCTTTCCAAAGGATTTCCATCGTTAAAGGTTGGATGTGGTTCCATGAATCAATATAAATAGGTACATTCATCCTTTTTGTGACCCCAACATAACTAATGAATATTATCTTGTTGGGGTCGTTAGGTTGTCGCATTGATTCCAACCAACTTAAAATTGTATGTCCTAACTTCTTACCTTGATAATTTTATTCAACAATATGATGTTTCACCATTTTGGGTTTTTTTTCATCAGCATTTTGTTGATCCCCTAATATTTCTATTGTTTCATCATAAAAAATTTATTTTTCCTCTGGATTGGTAACATCATCATGTGTAGAATCCATTGTCTTCATGAGTAGTCAAACATTTAATTTTTCTTGAATAAAAACAATGTGAACACAGAGAAAGGATTTGAAAAGGGTCACATGAATGCTCTATTTCAAACTTGATGAACTCTTTAACTCTATCTTCATAATATTTTTTCAAATAATTAGCATGAATAAATTTTGAAGTAAATGGTTAATTGAGTTTAAGAAAATAATTACTCCACTATGGTAGGTGTTATCATCTGAATTCATCCGAACATTAAAGTTACATACAACTGTCATCCTCATCAGCTTTATTTCCTGAAAAATTATTATTTCATTTTATTTCTTGAGACTCATCCTCAATCTCTTCTAGACATGCACCTATATTTCTTGAACTACTCTGAGAAATAGTCATCCCATACTGGGTACCGGTGATCATTTTGGAAGAATAATACTTAGAGTAGTTTAAGAAACATAGAAGATATGGGGGATGAGTCTCAAGAAACGAAATGAAATAATAATTTTTCCGAAGTTGAAGCTAGTGAGGATGACAGTTCTCTCCTTAAAACTTTTTAAATTACCACATATTAATTTAAAATTTAAAATATCATCTCAAAATTATAAAAGGTACTTTACACTACCATAAGAAAATCAAATCATCCCCACTGAGCTACACCAACTCTAATCTATGTTACTAGTCCTTTTCCCTCACATGTATCTCAAATATAAGATCTCTATATCCACTAAGGTTTATGTGTAGGGTGTGAGTATAAAAATAAACAAGTAAATACTAACAGGGACCCAAAAATATAAAAAAATTATATATTTTAGTATATGTTAAAAGTAGTAACACTCAAAATAGACATGTAAGTCAAGTCATTGTTTACTAACCAGGACACCGTGATAATCAAATGTACCAACTTCATTTCAAACCAGTGAATTATATTAATAATATCATAAGTTTATACCATGGTTGTCCCCTGACATTCAAATAATTTCACTAATAAGAGTTTAACATTTTAATCATAGGTGGGGAAAAAATTATTCATCTCCCTCTGGAAATAACCACATCATAAGTGTTGTGAGATTCGACCTCGGACTCCTAGAATCCAAGACTATCCCTCAAGGATAACCATAACATGTACTTATTGCATTCAAATCATTAAATGGGTATAACATAGACATTTTTCTTTGGAATTTCATTTGAAATATGGGGAAGTATTAACATAATTGGATCCCTTAGGAAAGAACCACACAATGGGTGCCGCAATACATTAGTTAATCCTAACTTCTGAAAAACCATAAAGAAGAACAAACATCTACACAAATTCCACATCACCCTCACCTTATCCATCGATGAATCACTAAAATCTATATAGTAACTCACATTCTCACATATCATGCATAACCCTCACATAATACCCATCATATTCTTATATACGATAAAAATTATTTTTATCACATTCACACATGTATTTCTTATAGAAAAATATTATAATCATACAATAAGAGGTATATTAAAAATCATTTCAAATAATATAAAGTCCTTATTCAAAGAAAATATTATAAGGAAATATTTATCAAAATTTAACAAAAACATTAGTTACATATTACATTTAATAAAATAATTTTCAAAAAAAATACTCTTGAGAAAAAATTACTAGAAAAGTAAATAAAAAACATTAGTTAAAAAATAAATAAAAATGTATACAAAGATAAAAATTAAGGCCTACTAAATAAAAGTCACATAATTTTTCCATTTCCTAAAATTATAATGTCTATAAAAAAATTATTTATAAAGTCTATTGGTTAATTTTATAATATAAATATTATTAAAAAAATATTTGCGTATGATTACAGTAAAATAATTTGGAGAGTATATTTATCCTACCAACATATATATATATATATTATGAACCATTTTTTTTTAAATAAAATATCAAATACATATATAAAAACTATAACTAATCTGGTATCGCAAACATCAAAATCCTTAATCATATAATAAAACTCGATAATCACTTAAATATTTCTATTATAACATGTGTAATACATAATAATTGATCAAGATTCTATATAACCCATATTTTCTCAAATATAACATAATTAAAACCATACAATTTCATTGATTATGTTCAAAACCAGTCTAAAACCCTTATCAATGGAGTTTTTTAATTAGTATTGAATTATTTAAATCATGAATAAGATATTTCAATGGTTAATAAACAATAAATTCTCTATTTATCCCATGTATACTCTAAACCCACTCATATTCAAAAATAACCTAAATGAAATTTTAATTATGGATTCTAACATATTACATTTCAAAAATATAATTCACTTTCCATCACAACATGCCACTAACCACAATACAATACTAAAACCTTTTTTACCCTCATTGCATCAACCTTACTAGGTTCTCATGAAGGTTTTTAAGGTAATAAAACATATTTTGAAGACATAAAAAATAATAATTTAATATTAAATAATTGTAAATGTAAATAAATAAATGTTAGGAACTCATTCGTACGTCAGTTGGATAATCCTAGCAAACACTTTTCCATTTAACCGGCTTGGATTTATCAATTGATTTATGGTAAAAATTACTGTAATCATAAATATAATATAATAGTGCTAAGTAGCACTAAATTTTATAATATTTCACACAATTTTAACTTAACACATTTAATAATTATTGCATGTGGTACATCATCATCTCATTATTCAATAATATATTCAACATGTGAAATTATATTCATATTTATATTCAAATTTTGTATGAACAAAAAAAAATAATAATATAAAATAAAATATATAGGCACCACCATAAAATTATATCATTTTATGACATAGGAAAAAACTCTATTTATTCATTAAACTACATCACCTATGTGAGACTAATCATCCAATATTAATTAAGATAAAATATACACCTATCATTCTATCAAATTTTATGAAGATGATTTGCTCAATAGATACACATATATTCACAATTATTCTTATTGTATTAAACATATTTTCATATTTAGGTACATTCCACACTGTATAAGCAAGATTCAAACAATGATAATCCACACTATCTAAAAGGTAATAAGAAATAATAATGGAAACATCAAGAAAATCACCATCAGTTGCAAGAGATCACACTTCCCACTTTCATTCTTTAAATTTTGAGGTTTTTATCTTTATACAGTTGGTTAATTATATTTATTTAGTAAAGACCCAAATATGGTAATTCTACATTGCACATAAAATATAGAGATATTATGGATATCATCCCCAACCAAGTTTTTTGCCGTCATAACAGCGGATAGAGATGTAGTTCACAGTGATCTGGTATGAAGCTGGAATGAGTTTACAGAGTAGGGGTGGCATTGGGTAGGTATAGGTGAGTGAGAGATATAGATAGAGATGAGATGTAGGGTTCTTCATGTTTTAGAACAACACAAAAATGTAAACCGTGGAACCCAGACAAGCAATCAACAAGAGAGGAAAAGGAGAAAAAAAACATACCTTGGATTCTAGACTTGATTTGTCTGAGAGAACATAGAGGAGGAGCACCGGCAGTATGGGAGTTCCATGAGAACTTGAGAATAACGACTAAATCAGATGTAGTTGGGGTTCTTTTAAATAGATCAGGGAAACTTTTGTCAACACTTGCAAAAAAACGCTGATAAAGATCCTTTTTATCGACACTAAATTGATAAGCGCTGATAAAAGGCATCATTACCATCGCTTTTTTAGCACGGATAAAGGATTTATAATTATAATTATAAATAAAAAAAATTGAATATATTTATACAGTTATATATTTATTTATTATAATTTTATAATTATTTAAATATATAATTATTTATTTATAATTATATAAATACTTTTTATAAAAAATTATTTTCTATTTATAATTATAAATATATAATTTCATAAATATGGTAAATATACATTTATAAATATATTTATAAATAAACATATTTATAATTCTTTATTTATATTTATAAATATATTTATATCATTATATATATTTATATAATTATATATATTTAATAAATATATATAAATATAAATATAAGTATAAGTATAAATATAGTATATATATTCATTATTTAAATTTATTTATTATATTTTTATAATTATTTAAATATATAATTATTTATTTATAAATATATGAATACTTTTAAAAAATTAATATTTATATATTTATATCATTAAATAGATTTATATAATTATATATTTAATAAATAAGTATTAATATAAATATAAATATAAATATAGTATATTAATTATTTAAATAGATTTATTATAATTTTTTAATTATTTAAATATATATAATTATTTATTTTTAATTATATAAATAATTTTTAACATATATATATTTATTTATTTATAAAAATTATAAATTTATAAATTTATAAATATAGTAAATATATATTTATAAATATATTTATTTATAAATATTTATTTAAAAATATATTTTTAACATTATTAATGAGTATATAATCTTAAATACATGCATTTTAAAAATGAGTAAAATTGAATAATTAAAAATGAGTACACTTTAAAAATATTGAAAACATGGGTAAGTTTTATGAATTAAATATAAATTATTAAAAAAATAATATATATTCAACTAAAGATGAATACATATTGAAAATTATAAAACATAGTAAATAAATATATATAAATAAATAATAGAAAATGATTAATTCAAAAAAATAATATTTAAAATAAATAAAAAATACCAATCTCAAATAATATTAAAAATAAATAAATAAAATTTATCAATTAAAAACATAATATATTAAATTTATCATGTTATAATGAAAATATAAAATATGCTAAAAATTGAATAAATTAAATAAATATTAGGTTTATGTGTTTCTATATAAGATTTCATTAATTACGTAAATATTTATGTGTGTGTGTTGTTTATAAAATTCATTAATTACATATATGCTTGTGAAATTAATGTAACACACATTTGATTTATGTTAAATTATAAAATCAAATAACATTAAAAATGAATAAGACATTAATATGTTTTTAATTATTACATTTTATTCATTTTATATATATTTGTATTTAATATTTTTTATTACTATTTATAATTAGTAAATATATATATATATATATATTAAACTTATCATTTTTATTAATAATTGTTTAATTTATAAATTTTTAAATAATTTTTTAATTTATTCATTTTTATTTTTTTAAATTATTTCAATTTATTCATTTTTAATTTTTTTGTTTAATTATTACAATTTATTCATTTCATATATTTATATTTAATATATACTATTTATTAATATTTATAATATATGTGTGTGTGTGTGTGTGTATTAAATTCATTCATTTTTATCAATAATTATTTAATTAATAAATTTTTTAATATTTTTCTTAATTTAATCATTTTTAATTTTTATTTGTATAATTATTTAATTTTATTCATTTTATATATCTATATATTTAATATATACTATTTATTAATATTTATAATTTATATATATGTATATTCAATTTATTCATTTTTATCAATAATTATTTAATTAATAAAATTGTTAATATTTTTAAATTTTTATTTGTTTAATTATTTCATTTTATTCTAGACCTTTATCGGCACTAAAAATAAAGCGCTGATAAAGGGTTCCTTTTATCAACGCTAAATAAAAGTAGTAATAAAGGTTACCCTTTACCAGCAATAAAAAAACATTGATAAAGGGTACCTTTTATCAGTGCTTTTTTAGCACTGGTAAAAGGTACCATTTATCAGTGCGTTTTTTAGTACTCCTAAAGGACACCTTTATCATTAATTTTTTAGCACTGATAAAGGACACCTTTATCATTACTTTTTCCTAGTGCTATTAAATTTCTAGTTTTTAGTAGTGTAGTGGATGTTTTTTCTTCTTTCTTAAGGTTCTTCTCATCTTCTTATCTAATTATTTCTCTTGTTTTCTATAATCTTGGGTGAGACTTCCACATGTTTACCAATAGGAATAGATTTTGATATTTCTATATGATGATTTTTAAACATCATTAATCTTCACTTCATTAAATCAAATTCAATTTAGTGGGTTTTCAAAGATAGATCCAATCATAGGTTACCTTTGCTCTAACAACAGTTGAAATGCCCAAGAGGATCGGCATAGACACCTGAGAGGGGCGGTGAATCAAGTGTTGTCTATTCCCAACCAATTCCAAATTCTATTAGAAACATTATCCTCCATTGGAATTTAACATCTATGGCTGGCTAGTTTATATAGATATATTTAATATTTTTTGAAGTAACCATCAACTATATGTATGCAAGGAAAGTAGTAAAAGAGAATGTGAAATTTTTACAAGGTTCTGTATAAAGACCTGCTTCTTACCATACATGTAATGTTCAAGACATGAATTCTCCTCTATAATATTATCATCAATATAAGTGGAGTGTGGGAATTTATCAACTTAACCCACTAGCGCATCTGACAACAACAAAATTTTCCACTATGTTTACAATGGCTTGTTTCCCATATGACTTGTTTGTAGCTTCACACTATTATCAAAAATTTACACCATGATCTACCTATATACCATAAATCCCTCAGTATCTATGGAATCACACCATGTATATGTAAGTATTACATTCAACTCCTCTCTAAAGTAAACACTTGTTTGTTACATAATGTTTCTCTATCCACAAGATATGATCTCCTTCCACTCAAATAAATGCCTACAAATACTACCAAATCTTTAGAAACATAGCTTACAACTCATTCACTTCTTGTAGTATAGCTTCATGGGACTTCTTTAGAACTTGGTCATGGGATTCCCCAACATAATTAGATCCTACTATTTTAAAACCTAATCACTCCTCATTATATGAAATACTCAACACAAATTAACAGTACCATGCACCGCATGTCATCCTATGTTGGATCTTTCACTTATCAAGATTCCACAACCATGTATGTCTTAGGAGCCTCTTATTCTTCCTTTAGATTTGATACCCAATTGATCTAACTTCTTGAAATATGCTCATATCCTACTTCTTATTCATCTTCTATGAGAGTTGTAGTCTTTTTTCTATTCTCCTCAGTCTTGAATGAACTCACATACATGGATCCCCTCTCTTTATTTTCCCATTTATACATAGGTCACCCGAAATATCATTTAGAAATATACAATATCCATAACACATTCGGTTCCCATGATGCTCAATTAATTTCTCAACTTTTCATACATGGTATTCCCCCATGATCTCTATATTCCTTTTGTTTCAGATGGTTTTCTCATAAGAAATTACAAGATTACCCTTAATTGTACAATTATAATTTCTTTATCATTTTTCTATTGGCTTAATGTAGTATTATAGATTATTTTAGATACATCTAGTTGGCCTCGACTCTCCCTCATCTCTTTCTCAAACTCTCATGGAAATCCCTAACTTGAATCATTTTAAATAGCTATAAATAAATCATACATGTGGAAAAACAGTTCTTATGATTTGGGATCTCTAAAATTTCAATTTAAGCTATAAAATTCGATATGAATATCTCATTCAATAAATAGAACTTATATATTCAATAGTTATAAATATCCACACTTAGTCAAATTCAATCTCTCTAGTTGTACAGTAATTATAAATCATTTTAGTTGTAGCTCAACTTAGCCTTCGGTAGCTTGAGATCTTTATAGAATACCAGTGTGGAAATTAACAATATATGAACATTAGGATAACAACGAAACTTGACTCATCTCAATCTTCATTCCAATATTGAATCATTAGAATATCTCCAACATTAAAAAATATCACTTTCATCAAAATTAGAGAACTTTGGAAACTTTTTTTATCATCTTGCTTTGATCTTATTCATTCTCAATTAAAATATCAAATTCTCTATAATTCATATCTAAAACCACACGTTAATCTATGTGATTTTGATGTTTAAAGGCATGAGGAACTATCCTTGAATAATCCAATTTAAATTTAATATTTGGATAATTAAATCTAGAAATCTCATATTTTTATTATGCATCTTCATCCAAATTTCTCTAAATATTATATTGATCATATGTTAGAGAAAATAAGTGACCATTAATAGATCTACCGCATGTTCTAATTAACTAGTTGTAAGTATCGACTGTGAGGAATGTTCAAACAAGTGACCACATGAAAAAAATGCTTACTGTGGTGATCGTCCACATGAACAAACTACTGATCAACCATGATTTATTGAATCTACCACATGACTATGAGGATCGACTATAAGGATAAAAATCAACCACATTAATTTTCAACTGGTCGATTGACCATGTATAAAATTTACTAAATAACCATGAGGTGGTGGATCAATCATATATAGCAGATCAATCGTGAACTTCTAAACTTAACCAAAAAATAAAACCCATCCAAAAAACTCCAAGGATACTTCGGACTACCTCAAATCATTATCAATAACTTATTAACACTTCAAATAACCTATAGGGAGTTTATGAAACTTCCTCAAACTCTTTAGTACTCATCCAAAGAACTTTTAGCATGTATAATCAAACTAGAGTATTAATGAGATTCCACTGCATTTAAAACTTCATCCTCTTTCTAAACACTTAAAACCTTCATGTAAGTGATAGTAATACTGATTTCAGTAGTTAAATGAATCATCACACTAAGATTTTCTTTTATCATATCATGTTTCTTCAAAACTTC
This sequence comes from Viscum album, assembly GCA_963277665.1. Taxonomy (NCBI): domain Eukaryota; kingdom Viridiplantae; phylum Streptophyta; class Magnoliopsida; order Santalales; family Viscaceae; genus Viscum; species Viscum album. Next base: position 1,526,540,727 of record OY728131.1, on the reverse strand, counting down.
CAATTATCTATCCTTTTATGATATTTATATTAACCCTTTAAGTTGTTCACCAAATCCATCACTTCCTCTAATAAAAACTATCATAGATAGCATTGTAACTTCTTCTTTAGAATTGATCATGTTATTCTATGAAGTAAAATATATAAATCTATCTTATTTTAATGGGGATACCCTTATAACCTGTCTAGACAATTGTTCCAAGGTATCCAGCACTTTAAACTTCATTTTCCAATAAGTGAGACACACTTTTAATTTTTAAAGGAGGTATATTAATTCTTCTTTTCCCAACCCATATAGGAATAATATTTAATATCTATGTACTGGATGGATTCTCTATTCTATCTCCCATCTTCTCTACTCATACATTCACTTCCATATTTTACATTGACAGTTGAAAATAAATACAACATTATCATCATAAAATCCACATGGGAACTTCAATTCTTATTTATAATGAATTGATCTCAAAGTAATGTTCGATGATGATAATTCCATTTATATACAACATAATATTTTATCAGATGAGTATCATGTTTAACATTCATTTAATAAGTAATTTTATTAAATTCACTCCCATTAAAATGATAACCCATTTTATATTATACATCATATCCACTAGTGGGTCAAGATCCATATTTCACCATGACTTACATTAGTTAATCACCTAAATAATTCACAACTATATCTAGTATACATTCATGAAAATAATATCAATATATGATTCTTGGATAGTTGAGCAGACAACTCCTTGACCAATCCATCATAAGGATTATCTAAACTCCATTCTTCTGGGATCTTAATGGTTAGGGTTTCCCAACTAAGTATAACCCAAATAAAACATAAAAAAAGGATATTGATGGTTAGGGTCACATCATTACTTGTTTATCTTATACAAGATGAATCAAGAGAACCCAATTTTGGTATATCCCACCTGATTAGATTATCCAAGACTTTTTAAATAACACTTTGTAAGGAATCTATCACTTATTATTTTAAAAGGGGAATTAATTTCACCATCTTATCTACAGTATTCCCTTTTCATGTATTCATACTTCTAATGATTTATGTTTCAACCCCTATTCCTTCTACCAAAACAATATGTTAAAACCATATTATTGTGTAACTCTATACACAACCAATATCTTGTGTTACTAACACAAATTAAAATATAACTACATTTATACAAATCTAAATGCATCTCATACATAAGATAAATGAAAATAATTCATGTAAAGGCTTTAAATCATATGAAATCAATAATCCCCATAAGACTAATCTTGGAGTGACAAATAACCAACCCCCACTTTTCTAAACAAGGAATAAACCTCTAGGCCAATGAGCAATCTGACCTAAAATACCTCTACCCAAGGTTACTTTACTTAATATATACCTCAATTCCATATCAATTAAAACACATAATATGTATAAACTATAATAAACATTTAAATTCAATCTCACAACTCAATAAAATCCAAATTAAAGGGAGAAGAAAACAAAAACAATTATCATACCTAGCGTGTAAAAACTTAAATTCATGTAGGATAATTTATATAATTAGTTTAACTTTTATACTAAAGCATAAACCATTCATAATATAAAAATAATAATTTTTATAAATAAATCAGGTAATAAAACTAAATAAACAAACAATTTATATATTTAAACATGATATAATCATTTATGAGCAATTCATAAATAATAAATTATAAACATTTTATAATTAATTCATTCATTATGGACATTTCATAAATAAATAAATGTGAATACTTTATATTTATTACTAATATTAACTCTTTTATATTATCCTTTATATGGAATTTTTCTTAAATATATGATATTAAATGAAATATAAACATTTTATATTACAATTATATTATGTGATCAATTTACATAATCTAAATATCACATACTTAATATTATTTAAACCTTAATCATACCAATTATCAAAAATCCTTTTGATATGGTTTAAATAAGCCATATTTTTTAATAATTAATAAAAACATTATTTAATAATTAATAAAAAATCATTATATAATAATTAATTAATTATTAATTATTTTTAATAGTTAATAAAAAATTATTATTTAATATAAACTCTTTTATATTAATCCATATTTTTTAATTTATAAACACTTTATAAATCACCCTTATAATTTCCATATAAACACATTATATCCTAAATATAAGGCATGTTATATAATTCCAAAAGGTATTTAATATTATGGATACTTATTTACTAAATATTTTATAAACATTTAATAATTAATTTTAAACATCACTACAACAAATATGGCCTTTAACAGCACTAAAATAGGCCTTTTGGTGTAAAAAATTAGTGATAGTCGGAGCACAATTGAAATCCCTAGGATTTTATTAGCACTAGAATATCACTGATAAAGGGACACTTTATCGATGATAAAAAACATAGATAATGGTAGCCTTTATCAATGATTATTTAAGCATTGATAAAGGACCCCTTTATCATTGCAACTAAAAGTGATAATAAATGATATTTTTATCAACTCTACTAAAATCACTAATAAAGGATCCCATTATCAATGCTTTTAATAGCACTGATAAAGGATCCATTTATCTATGTTTTTCATAGCACTGATAAAGGGGCATACTGTTGTAGTTTGCTATTAAAATTACAGCACACTAGAGCAGTAAAAACAAAAAATACAAGAGAAAATAAAGGATAAAATACAAAATTTAATTGAAATAAAATTTATAACACAAATACAATAAAAACACTATATTATAAACATTTAAAACATTGGTTCTTACAATTACATGAGTAAGTAAAAATTATCATAGACATTCCAAAACATCAATGTTTCTCTTTCTTTGGACCCCGACCTTTGATCATGATATTAGTTTCCAAACAAACCAATCCATATTGAGAAAAATAATATACCTATATAAGAAAAAAATTATTATGTTATTAATACTATACTGAAATAAATTAAACACAAAATGAAAATTTTAAAATCAAAAAAAATATTCTTTGAGTCATACTAGGCACACCGTGTATCAGATTGAGTTGTAGTTCATTCTTACACATCACACCATTTATTATTATTCTCTAAATCTGGTCATCTTGAATTGGATCTCATCTATAGTGATAAAAACTCACTTCTTATTGGGGAAAATTAAAGAGGACTTGATTTTTGATAATAATCCTTCAACTATCAAACCATTTATTTTTCATCTTAAAGCATTATATCTATGAAAATTAAATAAATTAGTATAACATAAAAATTATAAATAAATTAATTAATTGATAGTAGATAATATGATGAGAAAAAATTTTGATCTCATTTTCTCAGTTTTGCTGATGTGATGTATGTTTTAAACTAAAATGGAACTTGTTTAATGAAAACATGAACTTCAAGTCATAATGACCACATCATGTGTTGGATTGACATATAGTTAATTTATAAATGTATCAAATGAATTATGGATCATTTTCCAAAAGTTTGAAAACAATATGATCTCATTTTCTCAGTTTTTTCTAGTAACATGAGTTTTAAACTAAGGTGGAACCTTTATATTGAAAACACGCACTTTGAGTCATATCAGTTAAATTGTAACACCCCAAGCTTCTACGGTACGCTTCTCTTTGAATAATGCGATAGCGTGTGTTGTACGCAACACCGAGTTCTAACAACCAATCAAACTAGCCGTTATAAATAGTAATACCTACTTTTTGAAATTATATATATATCTTATATTCCAAAATGGACTTAATTTTTGGATTCGGAATATCTAATTTATCCTAAGATGAAATTTTGGTACTTTTCGGATAACTTTAATATTTTGATGAATAGTGAAAATTACTAAATTTTAATTAAAAACAACTTTTTTAATCAAAATAATTAATAGTGATAAATTTTGAATTTTAGTGGTTTTAAAGTATATTTAGAATATATTTTTACCATTTAATATAATGTTGGTCATTGGACATAATTTTACAATTAAACCGAACATAAACAAGTGTCAATCTTTTGATAGTTATTATCTCTTAAAAACACGCTTTTTGTTTTGACAACAGGAATTAATTTTAAATTAATTTCTTCTACTTATGTGTTTTGAATTTAGAAAAATGGATTACATATTTGGAATCACGATTTCCAAATTGTGTAAATAGGTAACTTTTATTTTTAGACATTTTGAATAATTACTGTGGTAAATATTTTATTTACCATGGTTAAGGGTAAATCTAGTAAATAAGGGTTAAAAAATAATATTATAATAATACTAAATTACCCTAAAACGTGTCCTAGACTTATTGGTTGATACATGTTCGACCATAGGCATCTTTGGGTCGATTTGGGGACCCCATGGTGCCACTTGTAGGTGATAGGGACACTTTATTTTAATTAAGTTAAAATGAATACAAAAATGACACAAGCATATATCTTTTAGAAAAACAATTATTACATAGGGTTATATATGTGATATCTTAGATTATAAATATTCATTAGAAAGATAAAAAGATTTCCTACATAAATATATTTTATTTATAAATTTTAGACATTAAATAATTTATTTTATTTATGACACAATGATGATGCAGTAATTACTAAAATAGTGAAAAATTAAATTAATTGATATTATAAATACCCAAATAAATATAATATGAAACTTTTAATGAATTAAACTAATTTTCTAGGATAATATGATATATTAGTATTGATGTAATGTACTTTTTTATATTTAATCAATCTTTTATGAGTTTCACAAAAATCAACTATTGAATAGTGTCAAAATTGACATAAAAGAGTTCTTAAAACAAATATTATATTATTAATTGATAATAAATTCCTAAAAATATAATGTTCGGCCAAGAGACTTATATCATTATAGTTTCATCATTAATGGACCACTTGGGGGTCTCTTGTATTTATGTAGTAAGTTTATTAACCATATTATATAAAAATACAAAGAGACATTGTAAAAGTGAAACTAATTAACTTAGAGTTAATACTTAAAGATAAGGTTAATATAAGTACCCAAACCTGTCTAAATTCTATTGGTTGAGTTGTTTTAGACCCATACCCACCTTAACATTTAAATAATCAACTTTGTAACCATTAGAAACCGAATATGAATTTATTATAAATTAATATTTCTAGCTTTTCCAAAGGTGCCCCTCACCCCTCTTATAAAAGGGCACTCCTTCTCATTTCTTCACACCTTAAAAGCCTTTTGGTTTGGCAAAACTCTGCCCAAATACTCTCCCAACTTCCCTAAATACAACCTAGGGGCCTTAGATTGATCAGAAATCCAAGATAAGTATCCCTTTTGATCAAATCAAAAGGAAGAACCCGAAGAAGAGGTAATGATTTCACCACCCTTTTCCAAGTTCATTTCTTCTTCCACTTATTCTTCCTTTGTTGTTACCATTCTAAAATAATAACTCCAGTATCATATATATAATGTGATGTTATTATAAATATGGTACAACCATATTCAGTATTCTATCCACCCTTTGAATAACATGTCACTATACGTGCGTGCGTATGGCTTACCGTCTCCACGTCGTGGTGTAATTGTTATTCAATATAATATTATTTGGATGGGTATAATAATGATGTTTAACTAATTTAAATAATAAATATAACATGTTAATGATTCTGTATATATGATATACCATCCATTTATATATTATTTTAATATCAAAAGAATGATATTGTCGCTCGTGCGTACGTACGGACTACCGTCTCCACGAACGCGATGAGATTCATTCTCCATCGTATCCATTCAAGTATAATTATCATTTGATGATTTAAAAAATGATGTTTAAGGACTTGATATCATTATGGATATGAATAATATACAACCTATCCTTTATAAACATGTCTTACGTAACAAAACATATAAAATAAAACAAGTAAGTTAACACCCGAAACAACGATAATACTAAGATATTATTATCAAATCAGTATTAAAAGATCATATATGATATCATATTAATGTATATGATTCCTGTACAATTTAATAACAATTATTTCACCATTATACAGGAGGTTAACCTACCCCAACCAAGGAAAATTACAAGGTAAGGGTTATTTCACAATCTCTTCATTATCCGAGGTTGTTTATACGTAATAATCTACTGGGATCTCGTTATCATCCACATCCATGTTTCTTCAAAATGTATTTCAAAAAAATTTTACAAGAATATGGGTTAAAGTCATTTATACCCTTGTTTTACTTTTTATAAGAGGAATATTTCCGTCGTTTTCAAAACAAGGTCCTTTTTAACCTTTTCGACAGAATTAAGGTAAGAATGTTTTTTTTAACTTATACGGCGGGTGCGGTTATTTTCTGCCGTTATAAAATCTTCAAAGATTTCCTTACAAGCTTATAAGAATATTTTCAAGAAAATGTTTTATTTTATATGGCTCTTAAATGATTTCAAAAATAAAAGAGATATTTCTCTAAAAAGAGTTTTGATTTCATCTATGTCAACATCCTTTGATGGATTTTATGCTTATTTGAAGTTGATTTATTATGATACAAAACTTCTATATTGTATTGAAGGTTTTTTGATATGTTTGACTGTGGATGTGCTATTTTTATACCATTCATAGTTTATGGAGAAATTATTGTCATTTCGTATGCTAGTTTTAATACGAATGTTTATGTTATGTTTAAACCTTTTCATATGGGAATGCATTGGACTTAATATGTGATGGGTGGAGCCCGCTATAGCTCCTCAATGCATCGGTAGGTCTCATGAGATAAACTAGTGTCTTGGCACAAGGCCTTGGCAAAATCTTATTTGTAGTCTTGGCACGAGGCATTGGCTATATGGTTATGATAGTCTGGCATTATGCATTCCAACATTATGAAAGTGGTTATTGATATTGCATGTGATTATTCGATTAGTAGAATATCCATGTGAACAAGTAAATGGCATTATTTCATTTTACTTTTTCCATACTATGTTGAAGTTCAAGTTTAAAAGGCTTTTGTTTTAGTTATACATAGCCTTAAATGTTTATTCTTATTTATGAAAGTTTCCGCTATATTGTTATCCTTACTGGGCATTTGAGCTCACCCCTTTTCTATGTTTTATTTTTCCCAGGAAGTGAAGAAGTAAATTATGAATGACCTGCAGGGATATTATGTGGGGATATGAGTGTGGTTTATGGAGACAATATGTTGTTGTAGTAGTTTTTCATTTTATGATGTAATGTAAGACTTATGAATATATCTAGTGTTTCCAAAGCTACTAAACCAATCGGTCTTTCGAGATTTGATCTTTCTTGTAATCATGCCAATGTTATGTAATAATTCACCGACTCTGGGTAACTAGGGTCGGGGCGTTACAGTTGGTATCAGAGGAAGTTTAGTACAAACCTTGGAAGCTAGATTTAGATAAACTCTGATTAGAGCACGTAGACCTAAGATGAACTTTGAGGATTAGTATAGAATAACTTCCTAGAATTTTGGTATTGTAGAGATTTTGTGAGTTTTCCGAGCAATACATCCCTGTTTGGATACGAGCAGGTAGAGGCGGCTCTGGCACAGATGTACCTAGGGGTAAAACCCGAAAACACCGCTTTGAGCTAGACTCGAACGGGAACTGGTGCATGACAACGGGCCTTGCTGCACTCTTGGTTACGACACTCCCGGGGGATATGCTTAGGATAACTCTCATTTTCTTTACAAATCATTATGAAGGGTTTATGAGTATATACTTCCTCAAAGAAAACATTTTTATGATTATGGATTATATCCATAAATAGTTCAATTTATGTTAAGTGTTTTATAAGTATGGGATTATGTATTTTGATTCATAAACTGATCTAGTTTATGACATTGTTTAGAAATGGCGCCTAGTGGAAGAAATGAAAACCGTATCAATGCACGCACTCCATGTAGGGATTGCCCTCCTGCTCAAGATAATTATAGTGGAGCTGGTGATGCAACTGGTGTCGATCAGCTAATCACCATACTGGGACAACTCACTCAGGTTATGAATAATAACCTTACCCGTATGGAGCACCCTGATCCACAGCGTGGATGATCAATGTTAGATCGATTCATGAGGCAACAACCACCAACGTTCAATGGGAGTACAAATCCCTTAGTAGCTGAGCAATGGATAAATTCCCTAGAGAAAATATTTCAGGCTTTGGGGAGCAGTGAAAGGGAAAAAGTTATCATGGCAGTTTACCCCCTCACTGGAGATGCTGATCAATGGTGGTCATTGATTCAAAACATGAAGGAAGATGATGAAGTATCAAATATGGAATGGAGGGAGTTCAAAGATCTATTTTTAGAAAAATACTTTCCTCGCGACCATCGAGCAGATATGGAAAGGCAATTTCTGAGTCTGAGACAAAAGGAGGATGAGAATGTCACAAAGTATGAGGCTAACTTTACAAGGTTAGCGAGGTATGCTGGAGATTATATTCGCAACCCAAGAAGTAAGATTGATCGTTCCTTTGATGGGTTAAAACCATTTCTCCATCGAGCATTAGTCTCACAATCCTTTTCATCGTACGAAGACATTGTCTCATGTGCTATCAAGACCGAAAAGGAATTCTCTAAGTCTTATGACTTTAAAGAAAATCAAGAGAAGAAGAGACCTGCTGATCAATCTGGGAATGGAAATAATGGGAAGAAGGGAAAGGTTGAATATCCATCTTGTGGTAAATGCGGGAAGAAACATCCTGGTACTTGCTTGAAGGGAATGGGAGTCTGTTACAAGTGTGGTGAAAAAGGCCACCAAGCTTGTGATTGCAAGGGGAAGAAGGAATCTACCAACGTTCAGTGCTACAATTGCAGGGAGATGGGGAATTATGCAAATGCATGTCCTAAGCGTCAGGAGAACTTACCTCAGAAAAGGCCAAGGGATCAAGGTCAGGATTATGCTATCACTACTGCTGAGGTAGAAGCTCCGAAAGACGTGGTGGCAGGTAATTTAATGGTTTCCTCAAGTTTAGCAAATACATTATTTGACTCTGGATCATCGCATTGTTTCATATCTTCCCAGTTTTCTAAGAAAATTAGATATTTCCAATTTGATTTAATAAGGGAATTGTCAGTTAAAACTCCTAAGGGAAGTATCATTGCAACAAAGTTTTGTGAATCAGTCCCCATTAGAGCACATAAATGTTCTTTATCTGTTGATCTCGTCGTCATACCTATGATTGAGTTTGATATAATCCTCGGTATGGACTGGCTTTCAGACTATGATGTGAAGATTTATTGTAAGAAGAAAGAGGTTACGATTCTTGATGATAATGATAAGGAACACCTTATCTTTAGAGCAGAATCGTCACCACCTAATTCTTATTTATATCCACCCTTAATAGCTCAACTAAATTCAATTATTGGGGAGGAAGAGAATGAAATAACTGTGGGTGAGGAAAGGAATGTTCAAATAGATGATTTACCTGTTGTGAAAGAATTTGTAGATGTATTTCCGGAAGATTTACCTGGACATCCTCCAGAATGAGAAGTTGAGTTTTCCATTGATTTGATTCCTGGATCAAGGCCTATATCGAAGACCCCTTATAGAATGGCCACTGTAGAATTAGTTGAACTAAAGAAACAACTAGAGGAATTGAGTAATAAGGTATTTATTCGCCCTAGTGTTTCTCCATGGGGAGCCCCTGTTCTTTTTGTTAAAAAGAAAGATGGATCTATGAGGTTATGTATCGACTACAGGGAGATCAATGCTATAACGATAAAGAACAAGTATCCCCTACCTCGTATTGATGATTTATTTGACCAACTGCATGGAGATCAATACTTTTCAAAGATTGACCTTCGATCTGGATACCATCAGTTGTGTGTGAAGAAGGAAGACATTCCGAAAACAGCATTTCGAACCAGGTACGGGCATTACGAGTTTACTGTAATGCCGATTGGATTGACTAATGCACCATCTGTATTCATGGATCTGATGAATAGAGTTTTCAAGGAGTATCTCGATGAATTTGTGGTGGTATTTATTGATGATATCTTGGTATACTCCAAAACCTATGAAGATCATGAAAATCACTTGCGCATTATCTTGAAGACTCTGAGGAGGCATGAATTATATGGGAAGTTTAGCAAGTGTGAATTCTGGCTTCAGGAGATTTCTTTTCTTGGCCATATTGTCTCTAAAGATGGAATCTCTGTTGATCCTTATAAGACCAAGGAAATCCAATAATGGCCAGCACCTACGAGTATAACTGAGGTACGTAGTTTTATTGGTTTGGCAGGTTATTATCGACGTTTCGTCCAGAATTGTGCCCGATTGGCTAACCCATTAATGAAGCTCACACGTAAAGGGGTTAAATTTGTTTGGACAAAAGAGTGTGAAGAATGTTTTGAAGAACTGAACAGAAGATTAGTCAATGCTCCTATATTGACTCTACCATCGGGGAATGATGGGTTTGTTATTTATAGTGATGCATCAAATAAAGGACTTGGTTGTGTCCTTATGCAGAATGATAGAGTTATTGCCTATGCATCACAACAGTTGAAAATTCATGAACAAAACTATCCTACTCATGATCTCGAGTTAGCAGCTGTGATCTTTGCTTTGAAGATATGGAGGCACTACCTCTATGGTGAAAAATGTGAGATTTATACTGATCACAAGAGTTTGAAGTATATTTTCTCACAAAAAGAACTCAACATGAGGCAAAGGAGATGGCTTGAATTACTCAAGGATTATGATTGCACGATACACTACCACCTGGGGAAAGCAAACAAGGTGGCAGATGCTTTGAGTAGAAAAGACCATGGAGTTTTGAACAATATGAGAATGGAAAGGGATCCAATTTTCATGGATCTAGTAAAGATGGACATGGGTATAACTAGGGAAGGTGAAAAATCAATGCTTTTTCAAATGGTTTTCAAACCATCTTTACTAGAAAGGATTAAGAGTTCTCAGACCGATGATGAAGAATTCCAAAAGAAGATTAATGCTGTGAATGATGGTAGATTGAGAGACTTTGTGTATGAAGATGGAATTTTGAAATTCGGGAAGAGACTTTGTGTTCCCGATTTACCTGATCTAAAAAGGGAATTGTTGGATGATGCTCATAGTTCAAATTTCTCTATACACCCTGGGAGCACGAAAATGTATAGAGATTTGAAGGAACATTTTTGGTGGGACAACATGAAGAGGGAGATTGCTGATTTTGTGTCAAGATGTATGGTTTGTCAACAAGTGAAAGCTGGAAGGCAACAGCCTGGAGGAGTCATGCAACCTCTTCCCATACCGGAGTGGAAATGGGACAATATTACGATGGACTTTGTCATGGGGCTACCAAAGACTCCTAGAAGGAACGATGAAATATGGGTTATTGTTAACCGTCTTACCAAGTCAGCACATTTTCTTGCTATAAGAGAAGATCTACCCATGGAAAGTCTAGCAATACTATATATTAATGAAGTTGTGAGACTTCATGGAGTACCCTTATCGATTGTTTCTGATCGTGATCCCCGTTTTACTTCAAGATTTTGGAAAAGTCTTCAGAAATCCCTGGATACTGAACTTCATTTGAGCACTGCTTACCACCCTCAGACAGATGGAAAATCAGAACGGACTATTCAAACCTTAGAATACATGTTGAGATCTTGCTCACTTGACTTTCAGGGTATGTGGGATCAATATTTACCACTGGTAGAATTTTCCTATAACAATAGCTTCCATTCGAGTATTCAGATGGAACCATATGAAGCGTTATACGGAAAGAGATGTCGTACACCAACCTGTTGGGATGATGTTGGTGAAAGAAAACTTGTAGGCCCAGAACTGGTGGAGGAAACGGTGGAAAAGGTGAAGGTAATCCAAAATCACATCAAAGCAGCTCAAAGTAGGCAGAAGAGCTATGCCAATAATCGAAGGAAGGATTTGGAATTTCAAGTCGGTGATCATGTTTTCCTGAAGGTATCTCCATGGAAGGGAGTCATACGTTTTGGTAAGAAAGGTAAATTGAGTCCCAGGTACATCGGACCCTTCGAAGTTCTAGAACGAATTGGGGTTGTAGCTTACCGATTGACAATGCCGCCAAGTCTCTCCAAAGTTCACGATGTGTTCCACGTATCTCTGTTGAGGAAATACATGCCTGACCCAACGCATGTACTCACCTATGAGGAATTAGAACTGGAACCCGATCTGTCTTATTGTGAAGAGCCTGTCAGGATTCTTGATACAAGATAACAAGTACTGAGAAACGGGACGACGCGTCTGGTAAAAGTTTTGTGGAGAAACCATAAGATGGAAGAGGCAACGTGGGAACCCGAGGAACTTATGATGAAGAACCACCCGAGTCTTTTCATGCGGTAGTATTCTAGAAATTTCGAGGACAAAATTATTTTAAGGAGGGGAGAATGTAACACCCCAAGCTTCTACGGTACGCTTCTCTTTGAATAATGCGATAGCGTGTGTTGTACGCAACATCGAGTTCTAACAACCAATCAAACTAGCCGTTATAAATAGTAATACCTACTTTTTGAAATTATATATATATCTTATATTTCAAAATGGACTTAATTTTTGGATTCGGAATATCTAATTTAGCCTAAGATGAAATTCTGGTACTTTTTGGATAACTTTAATATTTTGATGAATAGTGAAAATTACTAAATTTTAATTAAAAACAACTTTTTTAATAAAAATAATTAATAGTGATAAATTATGAATTTTAGTGGTTTTAAAGTATATTTAGAATATATTTTTACCATTTAATATAATGTTGGTCATTGGACATAATTTTACAATTAAACCGAACATAAACAAGTGTCAATCTTTTGATAGTTATTATCTCTTAAAAACACGCTTTTTGTTTTGACAGCAGGAATTAATTTTAAATTAATTTCTGCCACTTATGTGTTTTTAATTTAGAAAAACGGATTCCATATTTGGAATCAGGATGTCCAAATTGTGTAAATAGGTAACTTTTATTTTTATACATTTTGAATAATTACTGTGGTAAATATTTTATTTACCATGGTTAAGGGTAAATCTGGTAAATAAGGGTTAAAAAATAATATTATAATAATACTAAATTACCCTAAAACGTGTCTTAGCCTTATTGGTTGATACATGTTCTACCATAGGCATCTTTGGGTCGATTTGGGGACCCCATGGTGCCACTTGTAGGTGATAGGGACACTTTATTTTAATTAAGTTAAAATGAATACAAAAATGACACAAGCATATATCTTTTAGAAAAACAATTATTACATAGGGTTATATATGTTGGATTTTAGATTATAAATATTCATTAGAAAGATAAAAAGATTTAATACATAATGACATTTTATTTATAATTTTTAGACATTAAATAATTTATTTTATTTATGACACAATGATGATGCAGTAATTACTAAAATAGTGAAAAATTAAATTAATTGATATTATAAATACCTAAATAAATATAATATGAAACTTTTAATGAATTAAAATAATTTTATAGGATAATATTATATATTAGGATTGATTTAATTTACTTTTTTCGATGTAATCAATCTTTATGAGTTTCACAAAAATCAACTATTGAATAGTGTCAAAATTGACATAAAAGAGTTCTTAAAACAAATATTATATTATTAATTGATATTAAATTCCTAAAAATCTAATTTTCGGCCAAGAGACTTATATCATGATAGTTTCATAATTAATGGACCACTTGGGGGTCGCTTGTATGTATGTAGTAAGTTTATTAACCATATTATATAAAAATACAAAGAGACATTGTAAAAGTGAAACTAATTAACTTAGAGTTAATACTTAAAGATAAGGTTAATATAAGTACCCAAAACTGTCCAAATTCTATTGGTTGAGTTTTTTTCGACCCATACCCACCTTAACATTTAAATAATCAACTTTGTAACCATTAGAAACCGAATATAAATTTATTATAAATTAATATTTCTAGCTTTTCCAAAGGTGCCCCTCACCCCTCTTATAAAAGGGCACTCCTCCTTCTCATTTCTTCACACCTTAAAAGCCTTTTGGTTCGACCAAACTCTGCCCAAATACTCTCCCAACTTCCCTCACTACAACCTAGGGGCCTTAGTTTGATCAGAAAGCCAACCTAAGGAGCCCTTTTGATCAAATCAAAAGGAAGAACCCGAAGAAGAGGTAATGATTTCACCACCCTTTTCCAAGTTCATTTCTTCTTCCAATTATTCTTCCTTTGTTGTTACCATTCTAAAATAATAACTCCAGTATCATATATATACTATGATGTTATTATAAATATGGTACAACCATATTCAGTATTCTATCCACCCTTTGAATAACATGTCACCATACGTGCGTGCGTACGGCTTACCGTCTCCACGTCGTGGTGTAATTGTTATTCAATATAATATTATTTGGATGGGTATAATAATGATGTTTAACTCATGTAAATAATAAATATAACATGTTAATGATTCTGTATATATGATATACCATCCATTTATATATTATTTTAATATCAAAAGAATGATATTGTCGCTCGTGCGTACGTACGGACTACCGTCTCCACGAACGCGATGAGATTCATTCTCCATCGTATCCATTCAAGTATAATTATCATTTAATGATTTAAAAAATGATGTTTAAGGACTTGATATCATTCTGGATATGAATAATATACAACCTATCCTTTATAAACATGTCTTACGTAACAAAACATATAAAAGAAAACAAGTAAGTTAACACCCGAAACAACGATAATACTAAGATATTATTATCAAATCAATATTAAAAGATCATATATGATATCATATTAATGTATATGATTCCTGTATAATTTAATAACAATTATTTCACCATTATACAGGAGTTTAACCTACCCCAACCAAGGAAAAGTACAAGGTAAGGGTTATTTCACAATCTCTTCATTATCCGAGGTTGTTTATACGTAATAATCTACTAGGATCTCGTTATCATCCACATCCATGTTTCTTCAAAATGTATTTCAAAACATTTTTACAAGAATATGGGTTAAAGTCATTTATACCCTTGTTTTACTTTTTATAAGAGGAATCTTTCCGTCGTTTTCAAAACAAGGTCCTTTTTAACCTTTTCTACAGAATTAAGGTAAGAATGTTTTTTTAACTTATACGGCGGGTGCGGTTATTTTCTGCCGTTATAAAATCTTCAAAGCTTTCCTTACAAGCTTATAAGAATATTTTCAAGAAAATGTTTTATTTTATATGGATCTTAAATGATTTCAAAAATAAAAGAGATATTTCTCTAAAAAGAGTTTTGATTTCATCTATGTCAACATCCTTTAATGGATTTTACGCTTATTTGAAGTTGATTTATTATGATACAAAACTTCTATATTGTATTGAAGGTTTTGTGATATGTTTGACTGTGGATGTGCTATTTTTATACCATTCATAGTTTATGGAGAAATTATTGACATTTCGTATGCTAGTTTTAATACGAATGTTTATGTTATGTTTAAACCTTTTCATATGGGAATGCATTGGACTTAATATGTGACGGGTGGAGCCCGCTATAGCTCCTCGATGCATCGGTAGGTCTCATGAGACAAACTAGTGTCTTGGAACAAGGCCTTGGAAAAATCTTATTTGTAGTCTTGGCACGAGGCCTTGGCTATGTGGTTATGATAGTCTGGCATTATGCATTCTAACATTATGAAAGTGGTTATTGATATTGCATGTGATTATTCGATTAGTAGAATATCCATGTGAACAAGTAAATGGAATTATTTCATTTTACTTTTTCCATACTATGTTTAAGTTCAAGTTTAAAAGGATTTTGTTTTAGTTATACATAGCCTTAAATGTTTATTCTTATTTATGAAAGTTTCTGGTATATTGTTATCCTTACTGGGCATTTGAGCTCACCCCTTTTCTATGTTTTATTTTTCCCAGGAAGTGAAGAAGTAAATTATGAATGACTTGCAGGGATATTATGTGGGGATATGAGTGTGGTTTATGGAGACAATATGTTGTTGTTGTAGTTTTTCATTTTATGATGTAATGTAAGAATTATGAATATATCTAGTGTTTCCAAGGCTACTAAACCAATCGGTCTTTCGAGATTTGATCTTTCTTGTAATCATGCCAATGTTATGTAATAATGCATCGACTCTGGGTAACTAGGGTCGGGTCGTTACATAAATCGTGTATCATATTTATGTTTGGTCAATTATTACATGTCACACATGAATTGTGGACCATTTTATTTAATTTTTAAAACAATACAATCTTTTTTTTAGGTTTTGGATAGTGATGTGTGTTTTAAACTAAAATGAAACCTTTATATTGAAAACTCACACTTTGATTCATATAGGTCGCATCATGTGTAGGATTGATGTGTGGTATATTCTTGCACATCAAAAATAAATTATGGATCATTTTATAAAATTTTGAAAACAATCATAGATCATTTTATTGGTTTTGGATATTTGATGTGTGTTTAAAACTAAAATGGAACTTTTATAATGAAAACACACACTTCGAGTCATATCAACCACATCATACACTAGATTTATGTGTGGTCAATTCCTACATATGAAAAATGAATTATAAATTTTTTCCTAAAGTTAGAAAAAAAATCAAATCTTTTTTCTTCGTTTTGGCTATTTGATGTGTGTTTTAAACTAAAATGACACTTTTGTATTGAAAACAAGCACTTAAAGTCATATTGATGACATCATGTGTCGTATTTATGTTTAGTCAAGTCCTACATGTGAAAATGAATCATGGATCATTTACTAAAGTTTTAAAACAATCTGATCTTATTTTCTTAGTTTTTTCTATTTGATGTGTGTTTTAAAGTAAAATGTCACTTTTATATTGAAAACACACACTTCAAGTCATATCGACCAAATCATGTATCTGATTGATGTGAGTTCAATTCCTACATGTGAAAAATAAATTATGGATAATTTTTCTAAAGTTTGAAAACAATATGATCTTAGTTTCTCAGTTTTAGCTGTGTGACTTGTGTTTTAAACTAAAATGGAACCTTTATATTGTAAACATGAACTTGGTTCATATAGGTCACATAGTGTGTTAAATTAATTTGAGGTCAATTCGTAATGTCACAAATGAATTATGAAACATTGTACTAAATTTTAAAAATAATTTGTGCTCGTTTTCTCAGTTTTGGCTATTTGATGTGTGTTTTAAACTGAAATGACACTTTTATATTGAAAACACGCACTTTGAGTCATACCAACCACATCCAGTGTCGGATTTATGTTTGGTATATTTATACAGGTCACAAATAAAATTTGTACCATTTTCCTAAAGTTTGAAAATAATATGACCTCATTTGCCTAGTTTTGGATATGTGATGCGTTTTTATCTAAAATGACACTTTGTATTAAAAACATGTACTTCGAGTCATATCGACCACATCGTGTGTTAGATTTATGTGAGGTAAATTCATACACATGAAAAATGAATTATGGATTATTTTCTTGAATTTATAAAACAATTTGAACTCTTTTTATCGATTTTGGTGATGTGACATGCATTTTAAACTAAAATGGAACCTTATATTAAAAATACTCACATTGAGTAATATCGTTCACATCATATTTCAGATTGATATGTGGTCAATTATTACATATTAAAAATAAATTATGGACCATTTTCCTAAATTTTGAAAACAATTCGATCTCATTTTCCAAGTTTTGTCTATTTGATGCGTGTTTTAAACTAAAATGACACTTTTGTATTGAAAACACTCACTTCAAGTCATGTCGACTACATCATGTGTTGGATTGATGTGACGTCAATTCCTACATATGAAAAAAGAATTATGGATCTTTTTCCTAAAGTTTGAAAATAATTTTATCTCATTTTCTCAATTTTGGTGATGTGAGACATGTTTTAAAATAAAATGTAACATTTCTATTGAAAATATAAACTTTGAGTCATATAGGTCACATCGTGTGTTAGATTGATGTGTGGTCGATTCTTACACATCAAAAATGAATTATGGATCATTTTTATATAGTTTTAAAAAAATCTGAGCTCATTTTATTTGTTATGTCTATTTGATGCATGTTTTAAAATAAAATAACACTTTTATAATAAAAACATGCACTTCGAGTCATACCGACCACATTAGGTGTTGGATTAACATGTGGTCAATTACTACATGTGAAAAATGAATTATGGATCATTTTTATAAAGTTGGAAAATAATATGATCTTTTTTTATCATATTTGGTTATGTGACACACATTTTAAACTAAAATGAAACCTTTCTATTGAAAACCCACATTTAATCATATTGGTCACATAGTGTGTTAGATTGATGTGCGGTCAATTATTCCATAGCACAAATGAATTATGGAACATTGTTATAAATTCTGAAAGTGATCTGATCTCATTTTCTATGTTATGGCTATTTGATGCATGTTTTAAACTAAAATAATGTTTTTGTATTGAAAACACACACTTCGAGTCATACTGACCACGTCGGGTGTCAGATTGATGTGGCATCAATTCCTATAGGTCACAAATGAATTATGGAATATTTTAATAAATGTTTTAAAAAAATCCAATATTATTTTCTTAGTTTTTCCTATGTGATTTGTTTTAAACTAAAATGGAACTTTTGTATTGAAAACATGTATTTTGAGTCATATCAACCAAATCATGTATCAAATTGGAGTGTGGTCAATTCCTACACATGAAAAATAAATTATGGATCATTTTATTAAAGTTTGAAAACAATTAAAGAACATTTTCATAGTTTTAGATATGTGACATGCATTTTAAACTAAAATTCACCTTTCTATTGAAAACACACAATTCGATTCATATTGATCACATCATGTCTCGGATTGATGTGTGGTAAATTTTTAGACTTTACAATTTAATTATAGACTATTGCCATAATATTTGAAAATAATCTAAGATTGTTTTCTGAGTTTTGTCTATTTGATGCATGTTTTAAACTAAAATGACACTTTTTTATTGCAAGCATGTACTTTGAGTCATACCGACCACATCGAGTTTTAGATATGTATGGTCGATTATTGCACGTGAAAAATAAATTATGGATTATTTTTCTAAATTTTGAAAACAATCAGATCTCATTTTCTCAATTTTATAAATGTGATGTGTGTTTTAAACTAAAATGACACTTTTATATTGAAAAAAAATACTTCATGTCATACTGACCACATCGTGTGTCAGATTAGCAAGTGTTCAATTCCTACATGTGAAAAATGAATTATGGGATATTTTACTAAATTTTTAAAATAATACGCTCTTATTTTCTTAGTTTTAGCTATGTGAAATGTTTTTAAAACTAAAATGAAAATTTTGTATTGAAAACATGCACTTCAAGTCATACTGACCACATCATGTGTTGGATTGATTTACGGTCAATTATTATATGTCAAAAATTATTTATAGATTTTTTTCCCTAAAGTATCAAAACAATTTGAATTTGTTTACTTGGTTTTGAGCATGTGATGTGTGTTTTAAAATAATGTGAAAATTTAGAAAAAAAAATATCAAATAAAATTATAAGTAAATTAACTAAAAAAAGTAGATCAAGTGATGAGAAAATTTACTAAATAATTAGTTGTAAGTAACCTATTCATGATGTTTGTATACATTCTAAAACCTTGTATTATGGCGATTCGTTTCTAAGTAAATTGATTTCCTCCATTATACTTCTCATCGATAAATAGATCAAAAATATATATAATCATTCTGATATTATTTCATCACACCCCAAATATATTTCTAAGTTCATAACCCGTACTAGATCACAAACATAGTAGGTAATCACCTAAATTTTATTTTGTAAAACATCTCAACACCATGTATGTTACCCACTCATCTCTAAAAAATTTACTTCTTCTTTTGAGTATGTATATTATTGGAAATCTTGGTAGTAATGATAAAATATAGACAAAAATTGATTAATAAATATTTTTAATGAAATTATAATTAACTTCAAAAAAATCTATTTTGGGATGCTCATATTTTGATGGTATATAATATCTTTCATAAATTTGGAAATATAATATCCACAGTCATTATTGTTATCTTGATTTGGAAAGTGTAGAAAAATTGACCAAAATAAGTAAATTGTTTTGAAATATATTTTGATAGTTAAATATTTATATATATATACCTTAATTTGTTTCCATTTTAAATAACCTATAGGATTCTTATTTTTAGTCACTAACCTCAACCCATGGTTTAGAATATATTTAAAGATCTCCCAATCATAACAAAACTCTTGTTAAAACACAAACTAAAACATATAATTTTAATTTTATCTATAAAATATTGATTGCAGTTCATTACAAATTCATAGTACACATCATGTTTGGTTGGTTTGATGGAAATTCATGCATTGGATCCAATAAATAAATATTTTGTCTATCCAAGTTGATTTTGATCTGTATACAGTTATTCCTAAAAAAAATAAGTAATGAAAAAAATAAAAATATATTTTATATGATTAGATTTCATAGTTTTACCCCTACATTTTATGCATAAAAAAGAGTCTTTAGTCTATTATTTTCTTCTCAAATGCCTTGTTTTTATCATCTTTTTTCTTATCAATCTCTTTCAACTCCAAAGTAATTTCATCCGTAGAAATGATATAGGGATTAATGAATCAAAACTGTGCTTCATAGGGCTTTCTCTTTATATAGTAGTAATATAAATTCCTGTAGAAAATGTGAGTATTTATTAATTTTAATGAACATATTAAATCATTTTTTTGATAGACATATTAATAAAATGTACCTTATGTACATATTCACAACTGAGACTCCCAACCATTCAAACTTGAGAATATCATTTATACTCACTAGACCAATTGTTTCTGTAATGACAATTCCACATATTTATTCTTCATGTGGAATTTAGGACACATATCCATATTTTAAAGTGGTTTTTGAATGAAGTTTTAGTGGTAATATATGTTGTAGTGGAACTGGTTTGGAGAAGGTACTCCTAGAACGTATTTTCATTTTCTTGGTTGATTCATTGGATTGTATAGATCTGACCTTTTTTTCCCATCATTTTATCTGTATTTAATACTATACCTCGATTCATACCTTTTTCAACAACTATTATAGGTTCTTAATTTGAAAAAATTTATTAAGGGCATACCTCAGGTATCTTTATATAATTATATGGTCATGCTATGAAAGTTACAATAACATCATTGACCATTATAATCTAAATCATCAAGTGGAACAGGAAGCTCAGTGCTTGTCTCTTGATCTACTTCAATCACCACTCTCATGTGATATTTTGGGAGTTATTTGTTGTGTATAATGTATCTTAATATATTATACATTTTACCCCTCGCAACAAGGTGGTGCATGGGTATTGATAGATAAAAATCTCATACAACTTTACAGTGTATAATTGTACTAATATAAAGTTATCAGAAGTTTTTTTATTCACATTTAAGATAAAGAGTAATAAAAAAATTATTACATCAGGTATGGTATGTGGTTGGGGGAATGACTAGATACAAAGCTAGAGGGTTCATTTGGTTATTCATGTGTTGATATATATTCCATTAATGGCTCTCTTTGATCCTTTTGCATATATTAGTCTTCCAAACCATAGAAGATAATAATATCTTGAAATGCATCTATTTTTTCCTACAATTCTTTCATCATATGATACATATATTCTTGTGGTTCTTCCATATTGAAATATTATTGAGGAGACACTCCAAAACCTACACCTCTAATGCGACCATATTGTTCCGACTACTTCAAAGCTACAAAAATTAGTTTTTCTTTTGGTATGTTCACTACCGATTCTTGTGTATAAAATGTACAAAAAACATAGGATCATAAATAGATATTTTTATGTGATACTATTATAAAGAATAAAAAATTACTATTATGTCATACTTATACATGTTTCCTATAATGCTTTTGTGTTTTCATCAACTAGTTTACCATCCTTTTTTATGTGGGTATTATTCCATAGCACATGATGTGGGATGGAAGTGGATTAAGATTTTGATTCATCAATATGAATATAAAAAAAGGAATATATATTGTTTCATATCACATAAAAATTTTATTATTGATTTAAAATACATACCATTTTATTATTTATTGAATCATACCCCATCCTTACTTTGTGATAGGGGTACATTGGTTTTGATTCACATTATTTATTTTCATCAATCCTTTTATGTTTCATAAATTAATAGTTTTGAATCAAATTGGATAAAATAAATAATTTCAAATAATATGTTATAAACTACAATTCACCTGAAATGATTTTACATTGTGATGACTACTGAAAGATTTCCATGTTTTCTTTTTCATAATGTGTGCATAAGTAACTGGTGGGTGAGGATTTAGTTTCTCCTCATCATCCCTAAGATGAAACTTGGTAAAAAGAGTTTAAAAACCTCTATGGGATTCTCTAGTGTCCATTAAGACATATTTTTATAAAAATCATCTAAAATAAATAAACTCTACGTTGAATAATGAAAATTAAATCAATGTTTCATTATATAATTTTTTAGTAAAATAGATAGAGTATATCATAACATTACCTTTATATATTCCCAAATGGTTTCCTTCATTACATGTTGCACATAGAGCCACAAATATATATCAATCGGTACATTCATCCTCATTTTGACCACAACATAACTAATGAACATTGACTTGTTGGGGTCAATAGGTAGGTCGTGTTGATTCTTGGAAACCTGAAATTTTATACCCTTACTTTTTTCCTTAATAATTTTATTCAACACCATGATGTTGCATCGTTCTTGTTTTTTTGTCAACATGGTTTTGATTTCCTAATAATTTTATAGTTTCATCATTAACAGCTTGTCCTTCCCCAAGATTGGTAACATCATCGTGTGAATAAGCCATGCCTTGAATGAGTAGTCAAACATTTAATTAAATTACTTAAATACACTAGATAATATATAATATTATAAGGAAAATCATAGTATATTAAAAAACACTTTGACATGTTCATTGAACTCTCTTTATTTTATTTAAAGGATGAAGGGATTTGGTTCTTATGTCAAGAATCAAAATCCCCTATTTATGGTCTCCTCTAATGTACAATACATTTTCTATATTGGGACTACTATGAAATGATAATGATCTCCCAATGAAAGGCTCATCCTCAATTTAATTTTCATCTGGCCCTAAGGTTGTTTTAGTTTCCAGCAGGACAATTGACTAATTCTTGTTTACTGGATATGAGACATAAAATACTTGAATTACATTTCATTCTATTATGAATGTATCATCCTTTTCCCCTTCCACATTGAAATTCACCTTCACAAATCCTATTTCATCAACTTTCACTACCCTCCTGTTGTCATCCCATTTGCAATAGAAAATCATCACTTGAAATTTTGTGTAATATAAATTGTATATCTGTTATATGATGTCAAAGTATGACATATTCACATAAATTGGATTTATATCCTTTGAACCAGATACATGCATCGCTTCCACAAAAATCTTAACTTCACTATTTTTCATCATACTACAGTTATAATGTTCTTTTGTATATAACATATAACCATTAATTAAAAAACTAGTGTAATATATAACATTTTCAGTTGGTCCTCTGGCTATCCATCGAAGTCATTCGACAATTGAAATCATATTTTCAGATAACACCTTATAAATATGATCTTGGAAGCATCCTATAAACTATTTATTATATTTATTTTATATTTTTACTTAATCCCTTGATGGATTCAAATGCATAATAATTGATTTCTATGCTTCAACATATGGATCAAAATCATCACTATTATTTAGAATTTAAAGGTGATCTTTATCTCACTATGTGATAGTAATTGTAAAAAAATATCTTCTAGAAATCCCTTTTCCCATAAGGTGTCTGTTGTTATGAGACTTTGGGAGATCAATGCTATAAAAAATTTATAGTTAATCAGTATAAAATTCAAAATAGTCTTCAACAATATATTGTTATGAAATATAACCTTCTGGATGACTTTGATTCATGATGTACCCTTTCAAAATATTCATATATCATTCAATGGGGTACATCCATGTGTAATAGATAGGACCCATAGTTGAACCTGTAGAGACCCGAATCTTGACGTACATGGACATTACATTAGATTTGTGGAATACTTAATAGATAACAAAAACAGACACACAAGGACCATAATAGTTTAGTGTCTTTAGAAACTTGGAACTAAATCTTCTAATCATGGTGAAAGATCTTCAACATCTCCCATAAAGATCTTCCCCTTTTTTTCTTACCTAAAACCTTTCTTTATATCCTGGGGAAAAGAAAACATAAAAAGGGTGAGCTCAAATGCTCAGTAAGGGTAAGCATGGATAAAATAAAACATACCATATACATTTTAACTTAAAAACATGAACATAATTTTTAAACATCAAAAGCTTGAGCAATGACATAAAACATGGAAGTACGTAAGGCATAGATCATAAAGAAACATTAAGAATGATAAAATAGAATGGGAATAAAAAAATTAATTGTATCAACCATTAAGCACATGATATGATTTCCATATTAGCCAAGACATTGCTGCCAAGACCATCTTAGTGGACAAAGTCCCTTTCTGAATCGAGTTCACTCCTCGTTCCAGTCCTGTATTACTAAACCGGTTTAACTTGTCGTTCCAGCCATGTCTATCTCATGAGATATAAATCTTTACCCAATTCATTGGATGGAGATATAGGTCCCACCCATCTCATAATGAAATAATTCTTACTTGTTCCACAAAATAAACATACATCATTCATAATAACCCAACGAATAAAATGGGTTTCATAAATATCATCCCATCATCACATAATCCATATAAAAGAAATGGATATCATTTCATAATAAGAAAATTGAATTCATGTAAATCATAGAGACATTATACTTGAAACATACACATATGAAAATAATTTCATCTTAGATGGAAAATGGTTTTGATAAAACAGTTGAAATGAATTCTTGAGGAAAATATCCTTTCTTATTGAAAATCATTTTCTTTTCACAAAATTCCATGCAATTTTAAAATAAAGTGATTTTTTTTTAAAAATATTCATGAAATATTTTGGAGGAAGCTTCATGAAAATAAGGCTTTATAAAACCGTAAAAATCCTTTCATGCTGTATAAGTTAAAAAAACATTTTTCTCGTACTTTTGCCGAAAAAGTCCCTCATAACGTAAACAAAAGAAATATTCCTTACATACCATGTAGTAAATGTCAAAATGGGTAAAAATGACTTTAAAAATAAATGAAAACACTTTTATAAAACATGTACATGGATTATAACAATAACCCCAGTAAATACTTATGTATAAGCAATCTTGGATAAAAATGAGATTTGAAAAATTATCCCTTACCTTAAGTCTGATATGCTTCGTACGTATCTGAACCTCCTGTATAATGATTTAAATAATGTCATTGACTTATTACAGAATCATATTCATTGTTATGATATCATATATGGTTCACTTATGACTTTATATTACCTGTTCTTTTGAAAGTTTAATGTTAAAGTAGCGTTTTGGTTAAAATCGTTTTAATTATCAAACATGTTTGGACTTTTTGTTCTTGATATTATTACTTATAAACTGATTTACTTAATTCCATAATGTAAAACACGATTTATATATATTCATAATATACATATATATATATGATATATCGATAAATGGAATGAAATACACCGTTCATGGAGACGGTAGGTCGTACATATGCATGAACGTTGTTTTCGTTTCCTTATTGAATTGAATGGAATTAATTGGATGACATACATATATATATATATATAAATCTAGTATAATTATGTCATATATTTCATTATTACTTATTATATATACTTTTTAATCATTCATGAATGGTTAATCATTGATAATGAATCTCATCGTGTCGTGGAGACGGTAGTCTGTACGTACGCACGAGCGATGATATCGTTCCCATAATTATTGAATTGAATTAGAGAGGATGATACAATATATAAGAATCAGTATTATGTTATAATAAATATTTATAGTTATTCTATACACCATTATACCCATCCAAGTAAGGTGGTGTTGGAAAAACAGATTACACCACGGCGTGGAGATGGTATTTCGTACGTACACACGCGTGGTGATTTCATTTTCTGTAGGATGGATGGATGGTGAAATAGGGTTGTTTCATACTTATAATAACATATCATTATATTATTGATACTGATGTTATTACTTCATAATGAAACAATTAAAGAATAATAAGTGGAATAATTAATAAAGTTGAAAGAATCGGTAACGGACATTACCTCTTCTTTGAAGTGCCTCTTTGAGACCTCCTCTTAGGGCACTAAAATTGGTCTTTGAAGAAGACTAGGGCCTCTAGGATGTTTCTAGGGAAGTGGAGAAGATAATTTTTCAGGGGTTGGACAATATTGAAGGCTCAAAGTGGTGGGAGGAAGAGAGGGAGGAGGTGCCCTTTTATAAGGGAGGGGAGGGGCACCTTTGGAATCCTCAAAAATATTAGTTTAATATAAATTCAAACCCCACATAAAAACCTCCAAAAATGACTCAATTCGAAGATTAGATGAGATAGGGTTGTAACCTAATCAACCAATAAAATTTAGACATGTTAGTAATTTATTTTAAACATTATCAACTTGATTTATCCTTATTTAATCAATTTAATTTTATTTGTGGTAATAATATTATAAATTTTAAATTATTATAAATAATTACATATGTGTTGTGAATTTTCCATAATTTGACACTTTATGACATTTTAGACCATATAAATTTGAATTTATAATTTTTAAATATTTTTGTGATTTTTAAAAAAAAATTATAATATGTTATTTTTATAAAATAACAATAGTGTCAATTTTGAAACTATTCATTTATTTGAATTTAAATAAATAATATACAGAAGATATTTTCATAATAAAAGATTTAATAGATTCATAACATGTCATATTTATCTAAAAAATTAGTGCAGCACGTTAAATAGTTCATATAATATTTATTTTAATATTTTTAATACCATTTATTTGATATTTCTCTTAATAAAATAATTTCATCATCACTATTATGTCACCTTTAATGATAATTATTTAATCCCTAAAAATTATAAATTAATTCATATGATGTATATAATTTTATTATATTTCTGGAGACTATTCGGGTTCTAAGTTTCATTAAGTTTATCACTAAATTAAAATTATTATACTTATAAGATTTAAGAAAGTGACATGTTGTCACTTTCTTTGGTTTTAATAATAATTAAAATATTTTCATGGAAAAAAAGTCCATTAAATGATTCTAATCCGACCCTTAGGTGATATGGATCGACTTTTAGTCATCCAAAGGGATTTTTCCAGGTGTTAGGTTAATTTTATAATCTTATATTTACCCTTAATTACCTGATTTTCCTTTAACTATGGTAAATAAAATTTACCGTAGTTACTATTCATAAAGCCCAAAAATAAAAAGTATCTTATTAACATAATTTGTACCCACTGATTCCAAATATGGAATCAATTTTTCCAAATTCAATACAAAAAAGTTGTAGAAATTAAATTAAAATTAATCTCGTTGTCGAAAGAAAATGGGTTTTTTTTTTAAACATTGTAAAAGATTGAATTGATTTAACCTACGAATTCAAGGTAAAATCAATGCTAATGACATAAATTATATTAAATGGTAAAAATATATTCTATTTATACTTTAAAACCATTAAATATTATAATTTAACCACATAAATTATTACGATGAAAAAAGTTGTTTTTAATTAAAATATAGCGTGTTTTTACTATTCATTAAAATATGAAAGTTATCAGAATAATATGAAAATTTTATCCAAGGTAAAATTTTATATCCTTATTCCAAATAATAATTTTATTTTGTAAAATTAAAATTATAAACATGTCAAAAACTAGATTTAAAGTGGGTGCGCCATCAAAAGGCGGCAAAACTGCATTTTTTTAAAAATACTTATTTTACCCGAAAATTTTATTTTGTTCACATAAAATGTTTTATAAAATTTATAATATGAATAATAATGTTATAAAATTCAAAATTTGATTAATACTATTAATAAAGGCTAGTTCGTGATAATATTATAACCATATATCGTTGTTTAGTGAAACCCGGTATTGCGTACAACACACGCTATCGAGGAAGGTCGCGATTGCGTGTAATGAAAGCCAAGTCAGGGTTCCATGTAGTGAAAGACTCATTTGTTGTTGAGTATAATAAAATCCAACCATATTTCATTTATACATTGAATATATATATATATATACACTCAATGTTTCGTAGAATAACTTCTATCAAATGAACTTGAAATTGTGTATAACATGATCTAAGAATTGTTTTGCATATACTGCATGCTAATATGGTGTTGCGTATAGCACAAGATAATCTTGGTGTATCATAAAACACATGAAATCAAATAAATTAAAAAGAACACTTATCCTAAAATCTCAGGGTGTTACATTCTACCCCCCTTAAAATGAATTTCTCCCTCAAAATTCGTCAGGGTTATAAATGGTTTTCTACTTGAAAGTTTCTTTAATTGAAACCCACATCGTAAAAAGGAATACCAAAACTTATCTTTAAAAACTAAAGTATGAAACGTAACGGTTACCCAAATAAAATAATCACTGGGTTTCCACATAGGATAACATAGGTGAAAATATGGATATGGAAGAGAAATATAACCATCATGTTCTGATAGAGAGTGGTAGAGAACATGGCTATGAAAAAGTCAACAATCACAAAGCCATAAATTTGTGATGATCTAAGGTACCATCTGATTCATCGGATATAAGGTCACTAGGACAACATTTTTGGTTTTCAAGATCATTTCCTGAAAGTTGATGAATTAAAAGAAATACTTACATGATTTTGGTACAATCTCACTATTGTTCATGAATTGAACAATTTCCACTTCATCCCTTAAAGAAATGAAGTTTAATTTTTTATTCGTGATGTGTTAGCAGATCATGTTATAGAATGATGGGTCATTCCATCTGTTTCAAACAAAAGGTTAGAAAAAGTTATAAGTCCATCATATGGTTAGATTAATCGTATATGGTTCCAAAAATGAACTTATACTTCATATATCATACCGGTTAATAAAATAAAACTATTTTCTACTAACCAGGGACTTTCTGTAGGCTAGTGTTATGCGATAAAGGCCAGTTGCACTTCGGTTGTGGGTTCGATTCCCACAGCCTTGTCTGACGCGACGGGTTGTCGCTCATCCTGCAGGTTGTCCTTTTTCTAAAACTACATTATTATAACATCCCATCAATAATATTGAAAAAGGTTCCAACATAATCCATTCCAATCTTTAGGATTATCCATAATATTGCAGTCCATTGTCATATTATAGTGAAAACGATTACCATATATTTCATATAAAAAACATGTTAATACCATCGTTGATCCCCATATATCATAAGATATGTCTTGTTGGTCGCATTCCAAACGTTCGAAGGCTTTAATCATGTATTCTCTTGAAAAATGAATACCCATTGAATATTAGTGAAAACATGAGTGCTGTCAAAAGTTAACTATTTCCACATACCAAAACCCCAAAATTCTATATACTCAAACCATGATATAACTATTTCCTTATATCAGTCATGAGCTCATAAATACTGTCAAACATTTCATTTTCTCCTTATCCCTTCATTATGCGCATATCATCTTCTTTCCAAAAATATCTCAATCACTTTCCATGGTTACAGGTACCATAAAATTATTGAAAACCACAATAGACCAATACATTAATATTCCAATATTCCACGATACTATATAAAACATTATTTTGGAATCCCATTACATAAACACTTAATCATTACACAACTTCATTTTCATACTCAACATCACAAATAGTGATCGCATGAGACTTCCCTTTATCCTTTGCCTTAAGAGGTTTCTCACGTTGATCATCATTAACCCGTGGATTAGGGCATTTATTTGCATAATGCCCCATTTCCTTGCACTTGAATCATTGAAGTGTTGGTGGTGCGCTCTCTGCAATCTTTTCTTTATTCACATCATTAGCAACCCTTTTTCCATTACTTCGACACTCAGATGCTCGATGACCTTCTTTTCCACACTTAAAACATTTTCTAGTACCTTTTAGGCAATCTCCACCATGCTTCTTTCCACACTTTGAGCATAAGGAAACATTCATCTTCTTTTCACCATTATTCTGATATTTCTCCTTGAACTCCATCTTTCGTTTCTTGTCAAAACCATGAGATGGATAAGTAACACCAACTTCCATTTCTACCTTGATAGCACAACACACAATTTCTTCATAGCTACTAAAGTCTCTTATAGCTAATTCCCTTCGAAGACTTGGTTTTAAGCCACTGAAGAATCGATCAACTTTACTTTCAGGTTGGATGATAAAGCTAGATGCATACCTTGCAAGCCTTGTAAAATTCGCTTCGTATATACCAACAGATTCATCATCCTTTTTCTTTAGTTCAAGAAACTCCTTCTCCATCTTTGTTCGAAGAATACGAGGGAAGTACTTATTGAAAAATAAGTTCTTGAACTCGTCCCATTCCATGGACTCAATTTCATCTCTTTGCCTCGTATTCTTGATAAGATTCCACCATTGATCAGCATCACCTTCCAAACGATATACTGCTAAGATGACTTTATCATGCTCAGAACATTGAAGAACTGAAAATATCTTTTCAGCAGTACTGATCCATTGTTCAGCAACAAGTGGATCAGAAGACCCACTGAAAGCAGGTGGACGTTTCCTCATGAAGGACTCAATAGAATATTGTTCCCTTCTCTGCTCATTTGGAAGTCCAGAATGATTCATAGCTTGTCTAAGTATAGCAATAATATTTTGAACTCCATCTCCCATAACATTGGTTTGATCAGGAGGACAATCATTTCATTGTCCATTACATTGATCAACATGGTTCCTTCGGGTTCCATCCATCATCTAAAACCCAAAAAGAATAGTGTGAGAGGCAAAAATCATGCTAGGGAAAACAACATAGTAAAGGGGGAGTACCCTCAATATCTAACATCTTAGGTTAAATTATAAGATCGTTACCGTAGTTCTAGGACTATATCCTATACGTATACTTATCCTTAGGGACATCCCTAGACATACCTTAGAAATATCTCTAGGGATCTCACTAACGTTTTTGCATCCTAGTTTCCAAAGGTTGACTAAACCTTTGCTCTGATACCAACTGTAGAGACCCGAAGCTTGACATACATGGACATTACATTACTTTTGCGGAATACTTAATACATAAAAAAAACATACACACAAGGACCGTAATAGTTTAGTGTCTTTGGAAACGTGGAACGTAATCTTCTAATCGTGGTGAAAGATCTTCAACATCTCCCATAAATATCATCCCCTTTTTTTCTTACCTAAAACCTTTATTTATAACCTGGGGAAAAGAAAACATAAAAAGGGTGAGCTCAAATGCTCAGTAAGGGTAATAATGGATAAAATAAAACATACCATATACATTTGAACTTAAAAATGAACATAATGTTTAAACATCAAAAGCTTGAGCAATGACATAAAACATGGAAGTATGTAAGGCATAGATCATAAAGAAACATTAAGAATGATAAAATAGCATGGGAATAAAACATGTAATTGTGGAAACCATTAATCACATGATATGATTTCCATATTAGCCAAGGCATTGTAGACAAGACCATCTTAGTGGACAAAGTCCCTTTCTGAATCGAGTTCACTCCTCGTTCCAGTCCTGTATTACAGAACCGGTTTAACTTTCCGTTCCAGCCATGTCTATATCATGAGATATAAATCTTTACCCAATTCATTGGAGGGAGATATAGGTCCCACCCATCTCATAATGAAATCATTCTTACTTGTGCCACAAAATAAACATACATCATTTATAATAACCCAATGAATAAAATGGGTTTCATAAATATCATCCCATCATCACATAATCCATATAAAATAAATGGATATCGTTTCATAATAAGAAAATTGAATCCATGTAAATCATAGAGACATTATACTTTAAATATACACATATGAAAATAATTTCATCTTAGATGGAAAATGGTTTTGATAAAACACTTGAAATGAATTCTTGAGGAAAATATCCTTTCTTATTGAAAATCATTTTCTTTTCACAAAATGCCATGCAATTTTAAAAGAAAGTGATTTTTTTGAAAATAGTCATGAAATATTTTGGAGGAATCTTCATGAAAATAAGGCTTTATAAAACCGTAAAAATCCTTTCATGCCGTATAAGTTAAAAAACATTCTTCTCTTACTTTTGCCGTAAAAGTCAAAAAAGTACCTCATAACGTAAACAAAAGAAAGATTCATTACATACCATGTAGTAAAAGTCAAAATGGGTAAAAAGGAATTTAAAAATACATGAAAACACTTTTATAAAACATGTACATGGATTATAACAATAACCCTAGTAAATACTTACATATAAGCAATCTCGGATAAAAATGAGATTTGCAAAATTATCCCTTACCTTAGGTCTGATATGCTTCGTACATATCTGAACCTCCTGTATAATGATTTAAATAATTTCATTGACTTATTACAGAATCATATTCATTGTTATGATATCATATATGGTTCACTTATGACTTTATATTACCCGTTCTTTTGTAAGTTCCATGTTAAAGTAGCATTTTGGGTAAAATCGTTTTATTTATCGTACATGTTTGGACATGTTGTTCTTGATATTATTACTTATAACCTGATTTACTTAATTCCATAATGTAAAACATAATTTATATATATTCATAATATACATATATATATGATATATCGATAAATGGAAGGAAATACACCGTTCATGGAGACGGTAGGTCGTACGTACGCATGAACGATGTTTTTGTTTCCTTATTGAATTGAATGGAATTAATTGGATGAAATACATATATATATATATACATAAATCCACTATCATTATGTCATATATTTCATGATTACTTATTATATATACTTTATAATCATTCATGAATGGTTAATCATTGATAATGAATCTCATCACGTCGTGGAGATGGTAGTCCGTACGTACGCACGAGCGATGATATTGTTCCCATAATTATTGAATAGAATTGGAGAGGATGATACAATATATCAGAATCAGTATGATGTTATAATAAATATGTATAGTTATTCTTTACACCATTATACCCATCCAAGTAAGGTGGTGTTGGAAAAACAGATTACACCACAGCGTGGAGACAGTATTCTGTACGTACGCACGCGCGGTGATTTCGTTTTCCGTAGGATGGATAGATGGTGAAATAGGGTTGTTTCATACTTATAATAACATATCAGTATATGAGTGATACTGATTTTATTACTTCATAATGAAATAACTAAATAAGAATAAGTGGAAGAAGAAATAAAGTTGAAAGAATCGGTAACGGACATTACCACTTCTTTGAAGCGCCTCTTTGAGACCTCTTCTTAGGGCACTAAAATTGGTCTTTGAAGAAGACCAGGACCTATAGGATGTTTCTAGGGAAGTGGAGAAGAGAATTTTTCAGGGTTTGGCCGAGCTTGAAGGCTCAAAGTTGTGTGAGGAAGAGAGGGATGAGGTGCCCTTTTATAAGGGAGGAGAGGGGCACCTTTGGAATCCTCAAAAATATTAGTTTAATATAAATTCAAACCCCACATAAAAACCTCCAAAAATGACTCCATTCAATGATTAAATGAGATAGGGTTGTAATCTCATAAACCAATAAAATTTATACATGTTAGGAATTTATTTTAAACATTATCAACTTGATTTATCCTTATTTAATCAATTTAATTTTATTTGTGGTAATAATATTATAAATTTTAAATTATTATAAATAATTACATATTTGTTGTGAATTTTGCATAATTTGACACTTTATGACATTTTAGACCATATAAATTAGAATTTATAATTTTTAAATATTTTTGTGATTTTTAAACAATTTTATAATATGTTATTTTTATAAAATTACAATAGTGTCAATTTTGACACTATTCATTTATTTGAATTTAAATAAACAATATACATAAGATATGTTCGAACTATAAGATTTAATAGATTAATAACATGTTATATTTATCTAAAAAATTAGTGGATAAAATTAAATAGTTCATATAATATTTATTTTAATATTTTTTATACCATTTATTTGATATTTCTCTTAATAAAATAATTTCATCATCACTATTATGTCACCTTTAATGATAATTATTTAATCCCTAAAAATTATAAATTAATTCATATGATGTATATAATTTTATTATCTTTCTGGAGACTATTTATGTTCGAAGTTTCATTAATTTTATCACTAAATTAAAATTATTATACTTATAAGATTTAAGAAAGTGACATGTTGTCACTTTCTTTGGTTTTAATAATAATTAAATTATTTTCATGGAAAAAAAGTCCATTAAATTATTATAATCCGACCCTTAAGTGATATGGGTTGACTTTTAGTCAAGGATTTTTATAGGTGTTAGGTTAATTTTATAATCTTATATTTACCGTTAATTACCCGATTTTCCTTTAACTAAGGTAAATAAAATTTACCGTAGTTACTATTCATAAAGCCCAAAAATAAAAAATTAGTTTATTAACATAATTTAGACCCACTAATTCCAAATATGGAATCCATTTTTCCAAATTCAATACAAAAAATTTGCATAAATTAAATTAAAATTAATCTCGTTGTCGAAAGAAAACAGGTTTTTGTTTAAAACATTGCAAAAGATTGAATTGATTTAAACTACGAATTCAAAGTAAAATAAATGTTAATTACATACATTATATTAAATGGTAAAAATATATTCTATTTATATTTTAAAACCATTCAATATTATAATTTAACCACATAAATTATTACGATGAAAAAAGTTTTTTTTAATTAAAATATAGCGTGTTTTTACAATTCATTAAAATATGAAAGTTATCAGAATAATATGAAAATTTTATCCAAGGTAAAATTTTATATCCTTATTCCAAAGAATAATTTTATTTTGTAAAATTGAACTTATAAACATGTCAAAAACTATATTTCAAGTGGGTGTGCCATCAAAAGGCGGCAAAACTGCATTTTTTGAAAAATACTTATTTTACCCGAAAAATTTATTTTGTTCACATAAAATGTTTTAGAAAATTTATAAGATGAATAATAATGTTATAAAATTAAAAATGTGGTTAATACTATTCATAACGGCTAGTTCGTGATAATATTATAACCATATATCGTTGTTTAGTGAAACCCGGTATTGCGTACAACACACGCTATTGAGGAAGGTCGTGATTGCGTGTAATGAAATCCAAGTCAGGGTTGCGTGTAGTGCAAGACTCCTTTGTTGTTGACTATAACTAAATCCAGCCATATTTCATTTATACATTGAATATATATATATATACACTCAATGCTGCGTAGAATAACTTCTATCAAATGAACTTGAAATTGTGTATAACACGATCCAAGAATTGTGTTGTGTATACTGCAAGCTAATACGGTGTTGCGTATAGCACAAGATAATCTTGGTGTAGCATAAAACACATGACATGAAATAAATTAAAAATAATACTTATCATAAAATCTCAGGGTGTTACAGAACCTCTCTAACCAAGTGAACCATCAAGTGGACTACTATATCAAAGAATAATGTTGGGAAGAAAATCTCTAATTCACATAATATTGTTAAAACCACATTATTCATGATTGGAAACTTCACTGGGTCTATAACTTTATAGTATATGGATTTGAAAAAGGAGAGTCTGGTTAATGTGTGTCATAAATTTTTAGGTTGAATTCCATGTAAGGCGATGGGAATAAAATCTTGAATCAAAACATGGAAGTCATGTGATTTTAGTCCATGTAACTTCAAATCATTCATTGACACAACATTATTTAAATTTTATGACTACATATATAGAAATTTTAAATCATTAAAGAAAATTTAAATTTTCAATTTTTCTTATCTGGATAGAGTGTAAGCTGCTGGAGGAAGAAAAGTTTGACTTTTACCCTTCACCAATGCCAACTCTTCCCTTATCCCCATGTAAATCATGTCCAACTTAGCCTTTACATCATCTTTTATTTTGATATGAACATTTTGTAACATTCCAATAACACTATCAAATATATTTTTTCTATATGTATGACATCAAGAAAATGTTTGATGTACAAACAATTCTAGTAGAGTAATTCAAAGAAAATTGTTATCTTTTTCCAACCTGGTTTTATAAGGTTTTTTTAAAATGGTTTATCAAAAACAGTGTAAATATATTTTACTTTATCTAATAGTTGATCATGTGTTATTGTAGATGGTTTTGTACCTTTTTTGGTATTATCATCGAATGTTATCATCCAGGATTGGTATTTTTGTTGGCGAGGTAAAAAAATTTGATGTCCAAAAGACATAGTATTCAAGTAATGTTTCAACCAAACTAAGTGTGTGAATTCTTCACAAATGAGATACCCAAATATTACTTTAATTTTGTATCATAACAAATTTCCATAATAAGAAAATTAATTTATCATACCATATAATATGGACCTCAATGTGAATTCTTCACTTCTAAGAGAAAAATACATTGTAACACTTATATCCCACATAAATTTCAGATCATCCATCAATGGATCCAAATAGATATCAATATTAGTACCGGGTTTTCTTGGTATAGATATAATCAGAGACAACATAATGTATTTTTACTTCATTCATAACCATGGAAGAAAGTTATAATTTACCATCATAACTAGCCTTGTACTAGGAGTACTACTTTGTACACAAAAAATATTTATTCCATCTATCGATAATGCAAGATGAAAATTTCTTGTATCATTTCCAAATTCAAGATAATTATAACCAATTTTCTTACACTGAGGAGAGTCTGTTGGATGACATAGTTTCTAATATTTAATTCTCATATCTTCATGTCATGTCAATTGCCTCACGGTTTTCTAGTATCCATATAGTCTTAGAAACCATGTAATGATAGTAAAGTACTGTATATATTTCAAAGGACTTGATTTATCTTTCTTGTATCGATTCACACCACACTTAGGAAATTTTATGAGTGATTCATAGTCCTTCAAAAAACAATATTAAATCATTTAGACAAGAATGTATTTTTTTATAGATTATTCCCATTGAACATAGAATTCATTTAGCATCATATGTTTGACAAGGAAGTTCATTTTCTTCTAGAATCATACCATTCAGAATAAAAGGTAGTTTTGTAAAGCTGGCGTCACTCCATCTGTTGTCATCTTTCAAATTATATAACTTCAATACAGATGAAAATGTTGTGTATTTAGTATAACCAGTATACAATGGTCTCTTATCGCAACTATTAAACTTATCAAACAACTTTGGACAATCATGAAGGACATCTTCAATTACCATTTTCATTTCTTCCATACATTCTTCATCATCATTTACACTGGTATTCATATCAAATGATCAATAAACCCCAGTATCATCCCAATCGGTGTGCACATTCAGTTTTTCCTTGTATTAAGTCCAATATTTATAGATATGATCTATTTTATGAAAAATAAAATATATTTCCAACTCTTATAGACTAATTATTTGGAATAACAATAACATAAACATGGAAAAATTATTTAAGATGGTTCATATGCATACTCTATTGAAAACTTGATGAACTCTTTAACTCTGTCTCCATACTATTTTTTCATACAATTAGAGTGTATCCATTTTTGAGTTATATTCATCCTATTAGGTTCATAAAATATTCATTTTTTACAAAATAAATAAATAAATTCACATAATATATTCATAATAAAAGAAGAAAGTTATAGATAATTATAATAAGAGGAACACGACATTTGAATGTTATCGGTTATGATTCCTAACAAGTTATCATTTTACCCAAGGGTGACATGAAAAGAAAAAACCTAGGTTAAACATGTGGTTGTTGGTTGAGGTTCTTGATTTGATGTTGTGTGGGAAAAAAAGTTGGTAATATATATGTTGGAAAAAAATTTATTTATTATTGGATGGCATACTTCCCTTGTAAATTCTTTTTCTTTCTTATTAGTTAATTGTAAACTGACTTTCTAAATTTGTGTAAAAATATCATTCCTCATAACATACAAGGTCATGAAATCATCAGATTTTGACATAGGTTTAAAGAACATATAATTTCATGAAATGAATAGATGAAAATGTTATTGATGACAAAATTACATTTGGATTCCATTTTACTCTTTTTATATATATTATTCTAGACCTTGTATTATAAGAATACCAAAAAATATATCGATATTATAACCCACTAATGAACCCCTATTTTGAAAATAATATATTTATCAGTCTTTGGTATATTTTACATATCCTAAAATATCTAAAACCACTATTCAATTTCCTTAAAAACACCACAAATTCTTTCTAATAATAAACATTCCAAAAAATTGGTTAGCATGGATTTCGCATCATTGAGATCCAAAACATTCTAATTCCTCCTCTAACAATGACACAAATCACTATAATATATCTCCCACATCTAGTAGTTAAAACCTTCATAGGTATATCCAAAAGAGTATTCTCATTCATAAAAAAATCCATACTGCATGTATGGTTAGAAGAGATTGTAATAAATTATATAAAGTTCTCCCACTATCTTATAATCATGTATGTGTCCAAGATAAATGTGTTTTAAATTAAAACTTTTTATGGGTGACACTCAAACCATTCCTAATGATACACAATATATCAAAATAATAATATTGTGTACATAGATTAATCAAAATAAATAATGTAAACTAACAATGAATTTTTCCAATAGACTATCTATCTACTATAAATACCCTTTTGATGCTCATATTTCATAATTATAACTTTAAACTTTCTTTAGAAACTTTAAACTATAAAACCTACCTATTAGAGGTGTGAGTTATCTTCTCAAAACATGTTTTTAATGAGTTTTACTCATTCTATGACTTGTTTATTTAAAAACATCTTAAATTTCATGGTAATTAAACAACTAAATGTGTCATTTTCATAATTCATAAGAAAAATCAATCAAACTCATCCCCAATATTCCCATTTAAGAATATTACAGATGGTCCAAACCTGAATTATCATTTTTAAATCCATATGACACTTGAACCATTCTATACCCCTCAAACATGATATAACTAATTTAATATAGGAAATTACATGCTAAATTAAATAACCCAAAAACATTCTAACTCAAAGCTTCATCATACCTAATAGAAATCATTACAAAAACCAAAAACTTTCATAATGAATAAAATCATATCCAAAACCATTTTCATATAACCAAAAAAATCACAACCAAGTTATATTAAACCAAAATAAAAGGAGTTTAAAATTATAATATCATAAAATATTTTAAAAAAATGTACTCACACAAACAAGACATTACACCTAAAATGGGTCAATAAAAATCACATTTGTTTCTTAAAACATAAGGAAACCCATTTATTTCGAAGAAAACCTTTGAAACCAAACAAAAAAAATAAATTTATAGCTTCAAAAGCCTTAAAACATTTTTATTCCAAATAAAACTTCCCAAAAAAAATGCAGCCATAAATTTAATTTACAAACTCTTCACAACTCATTAAAATATCCCATTAGATAAAAATTTAGGTATATATAAAAAATAATTAGTTTAATATACAAAAATGAGACTTTGTTCAATAATAATTACTTTGAATAACTTTAAAAATCTAATTTATAATTTAACTCAAGCAATAACCAAATTCAACTCTTTATTTAAAACAATTCATTGAATAGTAAAAATTATTTAATAAATAATTTAAGTGTCCTTTATACTAAAAAGTAACAGTTTTTGAAATCATTGTACATGGAAATCATAAAATTTAGATATATACATGAAAACTATAAATATACATTAATAAAGCACTTACCAGAAAACTTTTAAAATAAAAAACATGATAATGACTTAAATTTTATTGAATCCCTTTGAACATAAAATATATAAAAATAAAATCCACTAAAATGGAGTTATATTTTTAATAAATTAATTTAAAAAATCACATTAAATGATAACATGATATATTTTCCCCCTTTACACATAAAATGATATGATTTAAACTTCTCAAACTCAATTTGGAAATCATAACATCTTTAAAACTATATCACACCATAATAAAGTTTTGGAAATTTAAAATGATAATTTTGAAAACATTTTTTCCCTTACATTAAATAAATATTTTAAAACCAAAATATTATATAAATAGAATTTAATTTTCAAATGAGACTCCAATAACAATATTTTTCTCTCTTAC
Source organism: Viscum album (assembly GCA_963277665.1). Taxonomy (NCBI): domain Eukaryota; kingdom Viridiplantae; phylum Streptophyta; class Magnoliopsida; order Santalales; family Viscaceae; genus Viscum; species Viscum album. Next base: position 1,526,500,471 of record OY728131.1, on the reverse strand, counting down.
CATATGTTGCTAACTGACCCTTTCTTTTCCATTTCCAAACACCCTCTTGAAGGTAGTCTCTCATTAAATTCACTCTCCTACTAACTCTCTCGATGACTAAAAAACATGTGTTACACTGGAGTAGAAACACAGTAGTTCTCTTATACATAAACACCACTTTATATAAGTCTACTATTATAGGATCCCCTAGCACCATCCCAAATCATACTTGAAGCCGACAAGCATGACCAAAATGGGGAAAAGTGTGATGGGGATAGTACAATGGGGTGGAGTATGTTCAATAGAAACCAGAACGAAAAAATATGGAAATACAAAAACCAAAACACAACATTGTGAATCAGATGTCATCAGAGTAGGACCTATGGGATCCATATTAGAGTAAAATCAAGAATGAAGAGACCCACAAACAAGTAACCAATGGAGGAGGATGAATAATGTTGGAGACTTTATCGACATAGCTCATAAATGTGGAACTAAAAGACCACCGAGCCAAGATAATTCCTCACTATCACAAACCGTTGAACCTAAAAAAGTAAGAAATGAGAGAGGAGGAGAAAAAAATAGCATACCTTAGATTTGAGAGTTGATCTGTTTAAGAGAATATTGAGGGGGGAGTAGTGGAAGAGGTGAAATTCTGTGATAGATTGAATGATGCGATGCAAATAGGTTCGATTAGGGTTCTTTTTAAAGGATCGGGGAAGTTTTTATCAAGGCTTCCAAAAACTTTTGATAAAGAGGAGGTTTTATTAGTGCTAAAATAATAAGCACTGATAAGATACCTCTTTATCAAAAAAATTTAGCATTGAAAAAGATTTATAATTATAATTATAAAAATATTTATATCATTATATATATTTATATAATTATATATACCAGGAAGGTTTAGGATCTGAGCATACTCAGTCCCAAAAATTTATTAAGAAAAGTAAAGTAGAGACAATAAAACACAAATGTGGCACGAGCACCACCAAACACACAAAGGTAGGCCAACACCACCCATAAGAAAACTAGAGAAAAATCCCAACAACAAAATAAACAGTCCAAAAGCACAAAAACAAATAGGCCTAAAGACCCAAGAGGCCCAAAGAAACCCACATCAAAAATCCTTAAGGCCCACTAGTAAACTTCTCATCCAGCCTGCAAGCAACTACCAACACACCACGTTACACATCATTGTCATGCGCACCAACTATCTACCATCCCAAGAAACATGTCTCAAGGTCAATTCGGGCGGCCACCCTGCGTCCCAAGGATAACTGATCCAATGTCGACTCATCTTCGAATAGTTGTCAGGCATTCACCCACATCCCAAGGTCTCCCTCCCATCATCGCCTTGCTGTATCACCTGATTCACAACCTTATTTTCCTATTGTTGGCTAGCATCCCAATTTGTGCCCCACATGACCCTTCCCAACAACCCCTACAATCATCTGTCACAAAAGTTCCAGATCCCACTCGATCTATCCTTGACCCGAAAAGTCCCACTAGCGCTCTACATCCTGCTGATCAGACCCACAACGGGACCTGAAATCACCAACCATATCCTCACAAAGATCTTGATACCTGCCTTCACACACCCCAAAGTCGCCAACATCATGTTGCGTATGTGCCATAGACCATCACCTTCTCTACTATAATCTCATCCTTTCAGTCATCATTCTATCATGATTAAAGATCCATCACACCCCACGAAGCTTCTAAATCCTGCAAGCTGCCACTATGCAAGAACGTCGTCGACAATCATCATCTGCTTTGCCAGTTGAGTAGGATCCTCTCTCTATTATTTCCTTGACCTACTTCTCTCAAGATAGTACATCCCAAGGGCACCGACATCTAGAAATTGAACACCATTTTCGTCCAGATCTAACCATCAAACCCCACTGACATTGTCGACGTTCACCTCGCAACAAATGATACATCCTCTCCAACAGGACTCCACATCCTAGCAAAACAGTGTCGTCGTCACCCACCACAGCCTCTCTGCTCCCAAGATCTAAAAAAATTGGAGGGGATATCATCCCCTCCCTTCCCTGTTTCACTACTAAAAGCAGTGAAAGCAGATGATCTTCTGTAAGTAAAAAACATATCAAAATGACTGATAATCTCAATATTTCCGCCTTGGGAGATTGATGCCAGAAATTGGCCAAAATCTAGAAGCGTGACAAGCTCTCCATCCTTCATGAGAGAGAATATCTCCATTCATTCATATAATTATATATATAATAAATATTTATAAATATAAATATATTAAATATATTCATTTTTTAAATATATTTATTGTAATTTTATAATTATTTAAATGTATAATTATTTATTTATATTTATATAAATACTTTTTTAAAATTTATTTATTTATTTATTTATAATTATAAATATATAATTTTATAAATATAGTAAATATAAATTTATAAATATATTTATTTATAAATATTTATTTACAAATGTTTTTTAAAAAATATTAATGAATATATAATCTTAAATACATGAATTTTAATAATGAGTGAAATTGAATAATTAAAATTGAGTAGACTTTAAAAATATTAAAAAAAATAGATAAATTTTATTAATTATACAAATTATTAAAAAAATATGGATATATATATATTGAAATGAAAATAAAAACATATTTTTAAAAGTTGGGGTTGGAGCCTCTTTATTATTTAAGAAAATACCTCCTTCTATTGGGGTGGAGGGAGAACCGTAACATAGCCTGTAGGCCCAAGGCCATGTGGCCCCTAAATACGGTTTAAAGGATATGGGTCTTTAAGGCCCTAAATTTAGGCTAGGGAGCCCATTTTTTAGCCTAAAGTCCCCTTTAGTGAATAGTACTATTATAATACTCAGGTTGTTACAGTACCGCCACCGCTACAGTATGTGCTACAGTAATAATATTAAAAGTAAACAAACAAGAATTGATGATTAAAAAACAAAATATGTTAAATATATCATTTTACTAAATAAAATTATAAAATGAATATTAAAATTTCAATAAATTACATAAATATTAGGTCCATGTGTTTCTATATAAGATTTCATTAGTCACATAAATATTTTTATGTGTGAAATTAATGTGTGTATATATATACAAGTTTGATATATGTTAAGTTGAACAATGACATTATATAATATCTAGAATCAATTAATAAAATAATAATAATAATAATAATAATGAATAAATTTAATAAATGAATATTTTCTATTAATTATATACATAATTTAAAAAATTAAAAATGAATATTTATATATGTTAAAATGAAAATGAATATATATTAATTATATAAATTAGAACCATATTAAAAACATTAAATGTTAATGAATAAACATTTATAAATAAATTTTGAAAATGGATAAAATTACAAACATATTGAACAATGAAAAATTAATAAATTAATAAATTACAAAAAAAAATTAAAAAAGAATTAATAATATTAATGAATAAATAATATGAAAAATGAATAAATTCAAAAAATATATAAAAAAGTAATAAATAGTATATACTGAATAAATATATAAAAAATGATAAAATTTACCAATTAGAAACATAATATATATTAAATATATTATGTTAATAAATATAATTCTAAAATGAATATTAAAAATTGAATAAATTACAAAAAATATTATGTGTGTGTTGTATATAAAAATGAATTAATTATGTATATGTATGTGTAAAATCAATTTAACGCACGTTTGATATATGATAAATTGAAAAATCAAACGACATTCAATTAAATGTTCATTACTCGATACAATTATTCAATATTTTTAACTAATATTAATTTTTAATTATAAACCATTTTTCAAAAATATATAACTCATTTAATGTAAGCAAAAATATTTTGAATTATATAAATCATATTTTATGAAATATTATATATATTGATATATATATATATATGAATATATTTTTATTTTAAAAATATTAAAAATATTAATGAATAATTTTGTATAAAAACTATTAAAAATGAATAAGACATTAATATATTTTTAAATTTTTACATTTTATTCTTTTTTATATTTATATTTAATATATATTATTTATTACTATTTATAATTAATATATATATATATATTCATTTATTCATTTTTATTAATAATTATTTCATTAATAGATTTTTTACTAATTTTTAAATTTATTCCTTTTTATTTTTTTTTTAATTATTAAAATTTATTCATTTTATATATCTATATTTAATATGTACTATTTATTAATATTTATAATTTATATATATATGTATATTAAATTTATTCATTTTTATTAATAATTATTTAATTAATTATATTTTTAATATTTTTTTAATTTACTCATTTTTAAGTTTTATTTATTTAATTATTTAAATTTATTTATTTTATATATCTATATTTAATATATACTATTTATTTTTATTTATTATATATATATATTAAATTTATTAATAATTATTTAATTAATCAATTTTTTAATATTTTTTAAATTTATTTGTTTTTAATTTTTATTTGTTTAATTATTTCAATTTTATTAATTTTTGTAATTTTCTTATTTTTATTGGTATATATAAAAAATCAAGGTCATGGCCTATATGAGAAGGTGGATAGGGTCGTGTATAGGCCTGGATGGGGAGGCCCGGCATGTGTGTGTGCGTGTGGGCTAAAGCTCGTGGGAAGCATGGGGTGGGCCAAATCCCATATGGGCCCATGCATATTGGCACAGGCCCATGTAGGTGTGTGTGGATGGTCACTACCACAGATCGGCACAAATTTGACACCTGCTTTTATCAACGCTAAACAGAAAGTGCTGATAAAAGGGGCACTGTTATTAGTGCTAGCTAAAACCACTGATAAAGGAATACCTTTTATCAAATCTTTTTTTAATGTTGATAAAGGTTGATCTTTATCCACACTATTCTTAGTACTGATAAAGGTGTTACTTTTATCATTTTTTTTAACATTGATAAAGGTTAATATTTATCTGCACTATTCTTAGCACTGATAATTTTTTTTAATAAAAACTATTATTGATATATATATATATGTATGATATTTATATTAAAAAAAATATTTATTTATATACATTAATTAAAAATGCATGTTTTTTTAACAAGTAGGGATGAATTCCCCTCGTATTTTTATTGAAACAAAGACTCTTTTTATTCTGGGTAGAGGTATCCCATTACATGGCCTTTCAACCCAAGTACAAGTGGCCCATAAGCCCAAACCAAAATCATTCACCATGATTGTATCCGTGATTGTCACCCTCACACATCATCCAAATCCAAATCCTCCTTTGACACGTAGTCCGCCCCTCAAGGCCTTCTACAACTGAGACCATTGGCGCTGCTCACACCACCCACTACACCTGACAATAACATCATCAGGCATCATCGATTGCCCCACCAACCACCATCATCACACCCCCTACTGCCTTCTTCTCACATCTGCTATCATCCCCTACTGAAATCTCCCTCCACCACAGCCCCACCACCATTTCATATGAGTCCATCCAACATCATCATCTTTCAGGATTGCCCGCCAATAACCCCATCACCTTCGAACAAACCATCCAACCATCATCACCACTATACGATGCTCACCGACCACAATGAATTCCACCCCTAACACACACCACCCTAATTTAAATCCCCATAATTAGAGACCACCAAGATTTGAACCCTAGTTTTTTAATGCAGTATTAGAAGGTTGCCTTACAACTAGGTCAATACCACAACTGCAAAAAAAACACATGTTCATAATTAATATAAATATGATATATTAATATATATTTTTTAATAATTAATATATATATATATATATAATGTTTTAAAAAAAGTATTTGTAAGTGGTGTTTACCTTGTTTTAATGATCAAAAAATCATGTTTCTTATGATACTAATGAGTTTTATGTTTTATGTTAGTTTTTTATACTATAAGATAGATTAGGAAAAATTTTGGCTGAGTATGAGAAAGACTCATCATTGAGGTTGAGTCATCGCCAAGGCTGAATCACCATTGATATTAGTCACCACCAAGGATGACTCACCACTAAGATAGAAATTTGACAAAGTATGAGTCATTGCCAATGTCTCACTGCCAGTATAGAAACTTGGGTAAGTACTAGAATCACCTACGACCAGCTATGTATCAATGCTAGAATGAGAGTTTGGTAAAGTATGGAATGACTCACCACTAGAGGAAAGCTCACCTTTGGACTTGAAAATTGGTTAAGTGTCATGATGACTCACTACCAGACCTGAGTCACTGCCAAATCTAGACACCACTAAAAACTGTTTCACTATTCTAAAGACTCACCGCTACTATTTTATATTTATTTTGAATTAAATATGTCCAAAAACTAGTTTATTGAATTTAATGTTGAAACTTGTTTTAATTATTGTTCCTTAAATTTTATATAGATATTCATCAAAATTCCTATCAGAATGCATAGTACAAGGAGCAAAAGATCTGGTGGATTCTTTTTGTTGTTGATGATGATAAAAAGATTAAGCAGACTCCCTCATTCTTATAGGTAATGTGCTAAAAAATAAATATACAAGTACACATGATTTTATTTGAACCATATTGCAAGAACCTGAAGAGTTCCTACATGATACATTTTTCTTACACTTGACAAAGGAAGAGTTGAGCTAAGAGATCATTCAGTTCCTTTCTATATTTAGAATGGTAGACTTTATGACACTCTATTCTGTTGTAAGTTTCAAAAAGACAACTTGAGCTATATTTCAAACTATATTCAATGAGCCACAAGATAAGGAGCTTATCATTCATAGAAACACCATAATTTATACATTTTTTACTTACTCTGTTTTTTTATTTATCTTTACATTACAAACAATATGTTTATACTATGTATTTCTACCCACACACTATCACTTGCTTTAAACTAAAATATTCATAGATATATTCTCAAATAATTTTTAAAATTATTACCAATTATTACTATGGAAGAGGTCCATGTGTGGCTAGTTATCTTTTCTAATCCCACAATTACTATGTAATAGGTCCATGTGTGACCTAGATATCCATTGTGTTGTTGTATACCCGATCTTGGTTATGGATAAAAGTTTATTTTATATAAACTGCTTAAAAGGAGGTGATTTCCATGTTTAAATGATTAAGTCTCAACTAGAGACTGAACCTGTTGTATTCATTTTCACTGTGTGTTTTTTTTCAAATCTTTAAAACTGAATTTGTTTTTAAATGTGAAAAAAACCACTAATTTTATATTTATCCTTATTTAGTTTTTATATAAGTTTTTGATTGAGTAAATTGATTTCAAAGGTTAAAGTGATATTTTTTTCAACCGATACTTAATCAATCTTTGAGAATTATTTTAAAAGTTCAAGTCTTATATCGATCATCTATTTTAGTTAACTAGCCTATATTAAATTAATTGTGGGATTTTCCTTAAATATTTTTAACAAAAAAAATTATTTGGTACTTAATTCACCCCCCTTTCTCTTGAGATACTCACTCCGACCAAAATTTGGTATCAAATGTTTTTATTTGATATAAAAGTTTTCAAAACTTTTAAAATGTTATTTTTTTTGTTTTAAATATCTTAAATTTATGTTAGTTCTAAATATAATCATTTAAAATGGATAATATAGGGGAAGTTTATACTACTAACAAACCTCCTTTTTTCAATGGAAATAATTATTCTTGGTGGAAGATCAAGATAAAAATGAATATAGAAAGTATGGGATTTGTAATATGGTTTTCTATTGAGGATAAGTATGAGTTACCTAAGAATCCTAGAAAATACTGGTCTGATGCTACCAAAACTACCTATAATAATAATTATAAAGCTATGCATTCCCTTTATTGTGCCTTAGGAGATGAAGAGTTTAATAGAAACTTTTATTGTAAAACTTCTTTTGAAATATGGTATACTTTAGTTGTTTAATATGAGGGAACCACAAATGTTAAGGATATGAGATTGAATACATTTACTATTAAGTATGATACTTTTAAGATGAAGCATGATGAATTAATTTCTAACATGTATCTCAGGTTCAAAAAAAATTAAACACCATGATCTCTGATAAAACACATTTTTATTGAATATTTTATTGATAATAAATGATATAATTCCATCACATTGTGTTAAATATGTTTATTTATAAAATATTTGGGATTAGATCATTCATTTGAAAATATGGTAAAAATTCCAGTTTTACCCTTTTAAAATTCACTTTAGTATTTTGAACATAAATATTTTAATATGACTTATTTGAACTTTAAATTTTGTAACATGTTCAGCACTTAATTTTTTACAACTTTTATTCAGGACACTAGAGCTAAAGAGTGCATTGGGATGGAGTAAATGGGCCATTAAGTCAATGGTGGGCTGGACACACGAGATTGGACATCACTTTAGTGTTAGGGTCATATCCTCTACATCCATTAATTTATTGAGCCCACATTTTGAGAGGGGATTGAAAACCCAATTTCTCACATATTATCCATCTGGAAGGACAGCTAATTCAAGTGTTTTGGTGTTCAAGAATGTGGTGCAAGTGGGATTAAAATATTTGGAATAATCTCCACATTCACACTTGAAACCACTTTTAACCTAGCCTCCCCTCCACTCGATAAATATGTATTTTTCTTATTTGGAAGGGTTGGGACGTGAATTGGGAAGTTTAGGGAATAGTATAAGTCTATCCACTCCAATTCTCAAACCATTTTAATAAGGTTATCTCTTGAAGTAAGGATCCCTTAAACGAAACCTTCTTCTTCTCCTTCTTCTTCTTCTTCTTCATGTTGTAATACTTTTGTTTGTATAATAAACTTCTTTGTTCTTATTTTATTTATTCTATTTTCTTCTTTTTTTTATTCAAATTTATTCTTCTCTTAATATTCCTAATTGGTTTGGAATAAAGAGTGGAGACGATATTGGTTTCTACCCTTTCAATCTTTTTCTCATGCAAAACATCTCCACGATGACCACACCACCCATGGAAGAGTAGTTTTCTTAGTGATTGATCTATCTTATACCCCCTTCATTTAATTATTTTTAATAATTGTGATAATTTAATTCACTTAATATGATCCATGAATTTATTTTTTAAATTATAAGAAACTAATCAATCAATTTAACAGTTAACACAAAAATACACGAGGTTGAGTATTGTATGAATTGTGAGAGTGCGATCTTAATCGGTAATACACGGCCACACGGGATAAATTTTTAGAGTTCAAATATAATCCATAAACACAATATATCCTCATTTTTTCAGAATTGATGTGTTCCATAATTTACTACTAACCATAATTTATCCTTATAACATCAATCAAAGCAACGTGTTGCAATTGCATGTTTTGAAGATAGCCTAGGGTTTAATTCACTTCAAATTTGTGGTAAAGTTAATTCTCATAGGGTTCGGGGGTAATAAATTTAGGGTATCATAATTAAGTGGATGTTAATTTATATGATAATGATAAATAATTTAGTGAATAAGTAGAGTTAGATCGATTTCACCTTTTAAAATATTTTCTAAAAAACATCTTCTTATTGTGTCTTTTTAATCAAACTTCATTTCAAAAAAATAATAACAAAAAAATATTATAAAATCTTCTTCTAGAAAAATTATTCTAGCTTTATGAATGGTAAACAACCCCCCCCCCCCCCCCCACCCCATCCTTTCAAGTATTGTTCTTATTACCTTTTATGTTATTTTTGAAATACCTTTTATAATTGGTCAAATTTACATCTTCCTTTAAGAGACGACAGTGGTCAGCCACTCTGCTGCACCTAAGTACCCAAAAATCACACTAATCATTTTAGGGCTCCCATGATAGCACCTTTCAAATTGGTTCCATTTTCTGGGAGGCAAGTAATTATTTTAATAATTTAGAGGTTTTTATTTTATTTTACATTTTATTCTCTTCTTCTCTTATTTCTTCCTTTTTACCCAATCTGGATTTTTTCTTCTTCTTTTATTTTCTTATTCTTATTTTGGGACCATAAAATCAAACTTCTCATTTTTATTATGGTCCAATTTCCTCATTTTTATTTTTATATGATTTCTGACATGAACTAATCTCAAATATCTCTTAGATATTGATTCTGAGATTGAACGTAGCCTTCAGGCTCAAATCAGACATTCTCAGTCTATGGGAAGTTTCAACATTCAACTAGTTTGAGAATTCCTCCACTATCAGAACATTAAAATTGAAAGAAATTAAAATTAAAACAAAAAACAAGAACCAATGTATGAAAATAATAAAAATTAACTTAATAGAAGCATTCAAGAATCGGTTGCACCTGATATTAACTATCAAAAAAATTGTATTTCATACCCAAATCTCGAATTAGACTTTGAACAAAAATCTGGGTTAATTCATCTTCTTCCAAAGTTTCATGGATTATCATGTAAGGATCCAAATAAAAATTTTAAAGAATTTAATGTGGTTTTCTCAACCTTAAAACCAAGAAATTTTTCTAAAGATCAAATCAAACTAAGAGCATTCTCATTCTCACTTGATGGAGCTACAAAAGATTGGATGTATTATTTACAACCTGAAGATGTAACTTGTTGGAATGATTTGAAATGTATTTTCTTACAGTGATTTTTTCCATCATTAAGGACCACATCCATTCAAAAATAGATCTTAGGGATCAATAAATCCCAATAGGAGTCAATTTATGATTACTGGGAGTGATTCAAGAAGTTGTGTGCTATCTACCCACATCACCAAATCAGTGAGAAACTCCTCATCCAATAATTCTATGAAGGACTCGCGCCTATGGAGAGGATAATGGTGGATGTCGTGGCTAGAGGAGCATTGGTGGACAAGACACTAGTGGCTGCACATGCATTAAGTGAAAAGATGGCCCAAAACTCCCATCAATTTGTAGATCGAGGTACACCACTTGTTAGGGGAGTACATCAGCTAAGACCTTCTTCTCTTGAGAGTCATTTGATTGATACCAAGTTAGAAGAATTGAAAACTATGGTGAGGCATATTTCTTTGGCTCAAAAAACATTCCAACCCACTCCTATGAGGCCATGTTTCATTTTCTCTGAAATAGACCACCCAAATAATCATTTCCCCCAACTACAAGAAACAGAAGATTGTGCATCAGTGTTTCCTGGGAGACCATATCAGCAGAAACAACAATCATATCCCCAAAAGAAGTTTTATTCTTTGCTCCAACATACAACCAAGGGTGGAAGGATCAATCAGACATGAGGTATGGCTCTGGACAACAAAAAATTCCACCTTTTCAACAAAACTTCCAGTAGCCTCCGCCTTACCAGTAGGGTTTCCAACAACCCCAAAGAAGATTTGAAGTTCAAGCATCAACAAGACAACAACAAGGGAATCCCCCACCCAAGGTAGATTCTAACACTGATGATATTTTCAAGAAAATTTTTCTTAATCAATAGAATAACCTAAAGAGTCAAGGTTAGGAGCTAAGGGAATTGAATACTCAAATGAGCTATATTTCCACATCCCTCCATGAACTGATAAGTAAGAACTCCAGAAATATTTCTCCCCAACCTACTCTAAATCCCAAGGGGAATGTTAGTTCCATCACATTAAGAAGTGGAAAGAAAACAACTGATACATCTGCACCTATCGTTCCACCGGGATTCAGCTCAAATCCAGAGAAGCTCCATTCAAAACCAGTTGATGAGCAGCCCAAGGAGAAAGATAAAGGTAAGAAAAAGATTTATTATATTCCTCCTAAACCCCTTCCTTTTCAAAATAGAGTTGTTCAACCCAAAAAGATGGTTGAAGAGGTGATGAAAAAAGAAGTTTTGGATACATTCAAGCATGTGGAGATCAACATACCTTTACTTGAATCCATCAAGAAAATCCCAAGGTATAAAAAATTACTAAAAGAACTTTATACCAATAGAAGAGGGATCAAATGAAATGAGAGGATCAATCTTGTAAGTAATGTGTCAACACTCATTATGCCAACTCTAGCAATGCCAACAAAGTGCAAGGATCTGGGGACATTCACCATCCCATGAACCATATGGGAGTTACACTTTTATTATTCTTTATTTGATTTAAGATATTTTATTAATGTAATACCTCACTCCGTTTTCTCTTCTTTACAGGTTGGTGAGTTGAATTCGATGAGAGTAGTGGTGCAGTTAGCGAATAGAGCTACAGCATATCCAGCGGGAGTCCTTGAGGATGTACTTGTCTAGGTAAGATACATGATCTTTCCAGTAGATTTCTACATGCTTAAAATACAGTATGATCAGGTAAGTTCACATGATCCTGTTATCTTAGGTATACCCTTCCTCAAAACTACAAAGAACTATCATAAATGTCAATGAGGGTACATTTTCCATGGAGTTTAGGGATGAAGTTGTGATATTTAATATTATGGACTCCATGAAGTACCCCTCATAGGACTATTCTGCATTTGTTATATCCCATTTTGAACCACCAAATATAAACCCCATGGAATTTCATTGTCCTATGCTTAGGGAGATTGTGATTATTGGTTTTAGTATGATGTCTAAGAGTAATTCCACACCCATTTCTAATGAAAAAGAATCTCTTAGATTTTATTTTTAAATGGATTCATATTTTGATTTTGATCATGTGAACTCTAATTATGATATGGATGTTGAGTATGCTGATGGATTTGATGAACTATTCTCTGATTATGACGATGTTCATTCTGATACTGATGATCTTTGTGCACATATTTTAGTTCCTTCAGTATATTCATCTATACATCACCCCCCTCTCTCATTAGAACTCAATCCATTACCACATAATCTCAAATACTCATACTTGTTAAGTGGAAAGAGATTACCTGTTATAATTGCTAACAATATTCCTTTTGAACATGAAGAAAAGCTATTGAATATTTTGAGGGAGAACATCAGGGCAATCGGATGGACCTTGGCTAACATATTAGGTATTATCCCCTCTATTTTTATGCATAGGATTCTTTTGGAGGATGTGGCTAAACTAGTTAGGCATCCACAAAGGAGACTCAATCCAACCCTTCTGGAAGTTGTTAAAAATAGGTTGAAAATTTACTCAAGGCAGGTATAATCTATCCCATTTCATATTCCCAGTGGGTGAGTCCTATTCAGGTTATGCCTAAGAAAAGTGGTGTTAATATTATTAAAAATGAGAGAGATTAGTCAATTCCAATGAGGGTAAAAAATATTTGGCGTGTGTGTATTGGTTATAGGAAACTAAATCAATATACTCGCAAGGACCATTTCCCCCTTCTATTTATTGATCAGATGCTTGAGAGACCAGCTGGGAAAACACACTATTGTTTCTTAGATGGATTTTCTGGATATTTTTAGGTTCCTATTTCTCTAGAGGATCAGAATAATTCAACATTCACTTGTCCATTTGGTACATTTTCCTACCTAAGGATTCCATTTATACTTTTCAATGCCTCGGGTACCTTCCAGAGATGCATAGTGGGTATTTTTTTATTTTATTAAGACCTGAATAGAGGTATTTATGGATGATTTTATAGTGTAGGGGTCTTCATTTGATGATTGTATATCTAGTTTGGGAAAGTTTTTTAATTTTTTTATTGAGAATAATCTAGTCTTGAACTATGAAAAGTGTCATCTCATGCTAGAGAATGGGATTTTCTTAGGGCATGTAGTGTCAAAACATAGGATAGAGGTTGATAGATATAAGGTCAATATCATTTCATCCTTACCCTATCATTCATGCGTGCATGATGTTAGATATTTCCTAGGGCATGAAAATTTTTATCGGATCTTCATCAAAGATTTTAGTAAGATTTCTCTTCCTATGTCACGATTAATTCAAAAGGATTCTGATTTTGTGTTTGATGATTCTTGCAGGACTTCCTTTGATGAGCTAAGGAAGTGTCTGACCACTCCACCTATCATACCGCCCACATGGTAGGAGCTTCCTTTTGATCTTATGTGTGACGCCTCCAACTTCGCAGTTGGGGTTGTCTTATCTCAGAGGGTCGAGGGATGTTCACATGTGATTTCATATGCATCAAGGACACTAGATTCAGCCCAATAAAATTACACAACCACGGAAAAGGAGTTTCTTACTATCATGTTTTCTTTAGATAAATTCCATTCTTATTTATTGGTCTCTAAAGTAGTTGTTTTTTCTGACCATGTAGCTCTGAGGTACCTATTGAAGAATCCAAATGCATAGTCCAGACTTATCTGATGGCTGGTCCTTCTTTGGTAATTTGATATTGAGATAAAGGACAAGAAGGGGTCGAAAAACCTAGTGGCGTACCACATGAGTAGGCTCACTCACACACTATAGAGGATGACACCTTGGATCAGGTAACACTTCGGGACACTTCCCCGATGATCATCTTTATTACATCTCAGGTACGTATCCTTGGTATGCTGATTTAGTGAACTATCTTGTGGCCTCTGAAATTCCTACAAATTTAAATAAACATCAAGTCCAAAAATTAAAGAGTGATTCTATATTTTATGTGTGGGATGATCCCTAATTATGGCACATGTGTAGGGACCAAGTTATTAAAGGTGTGTTTCTGATCATGAGTTTGAGTTTGTTCTACAATTTTTTCATACACCTGCTTGTGGTGGGAAATTTGGATGCCAATGCATATTTAGAAAAGTTTTGGACTCTATATTGTATTGGTCCAGTTTATTCTATGATGCTCATGTGTTTTGTAAGTCGTTCTCACGTTTCTAACACACTAGTAAATTTTCTAGGAGACACGAGATGCCCCAAAAGCCCATATTATTCTCTGAGATTTTTTATGTATGGGGTATCAATTTTATGGGTCCTTTTCTTAGTTTATTTGGGTTTTTTTATATTTTGTTTGTTGTTTATTATATTAATAAATGGGTAGAGGATAAGGCCACCAGGAATTATGATTCTCATGTTGTAGTGGACTTTGTCAAGATGCATATTTTTTGTAGGTTTGGAGTACCAACGGCCATCATCAGTGACCAAGGGACACACTTCTGTAATCAGAATTTTTCTTCCTTCCTTTGGAAGTATGGGGTGACACAAAAAACATCAACACCATACCACCCCCAAACAAATGGAAAGTTGAGGTTTCAAATAGGGAGTTGAAATAAATTTTGGAGAAAAATGTGTATCCAAATAGGAAGGATTAGAGCAAGTACTTGGATGTTGCATTGTGGGATTATAGAACAGCATATAAGACCCCCATCAATATGTCCCCATTTCATATATTTTTTGGGAAATCTTTTCATCTACCCATGGAAGTTGAGCATCGGGCTTATTAGGCTATAAAGAAATGTAACATGGATTTGTCCTACGATGGAATTCAAAGGAAGCTAAAAATTCAAGATCTTGAGAAGATTTGATTGTCTTCATATGTGAACTCAAGGCTCTACAAGGAATGATCAAAAGTAGCTCATGAACAAATGATCCAGAAAATATAATTTCAAGTTGGAGATAAAGTCTTGCTCTATAGTTCACGACTGAAGCTGATGCCTGGTAATTTTCATTCCAGGTGGTTAGGCCCTTATGTTGTGACTAATTTTTTCCTTATGGTGTAGTGGAGATCACACAAGAGGACACAGGAAGGATCTTTATAGTCAATGGGAAACGTTGGAAGAAATACATTGAGTTACTTCCTACTGATGTAGTGAATTTCATCACACTACATGACCCCATCATCACTTGAGCATATCAGGCTATTCTTAACCCTTTAACTTTTATATTATTTTTCTTGTTTAAAATTATACATTTCATGTGCATATATCATCTCATTAGTTCACATTGAGAACAATGCAATATTTTAAGTGTGGGGGAGGGGAAAACATTTTAGGGTAGATATTTAGGATTTTCATTGGTGTGTTTTATGTGTATTTTCTATTAAGTTTTTGGTTAAAATTTTCAAAAACAATAAAACAATAAAAAAGAAACAAAAATATCATTTAAAATTATCATGTGGAACATATGAAAAATTAATGTTTTCAAAATTCATTGGTAGAAATATAAGAATGAGTAATATTTCATCATTAAGGGTTGACTTTTATAAAAATTGAAGTCGTCGATGATATGAATGGTTGTGTCATTATAAAACCATTTATATTTTGACATCATTATTTGTGATATTTGTTCATAGTAAATGGTGTCATTGATTTCTCCACACAATTTTTTACACAATCAGGACTTGTGAGTTTCTCTTACCCAATTTAATATATATTTAGGTTAAGTAATCCTTTTTAGATTATAACATGGTCTTTCCATACATTTGTTTCTCTTCCGATCGTTTCCATCACTATACCAAATTGACCTATGAGTGTGCACCTAATATCTAACTGTTATACACCCTCTAAAAAATTCAAAAAAATAAAAATAGAAAAAAAATCAAAAAAACAGTCAATAAAGAGGGGAGTAAAGAAATGTACAACATGTGGGGATATTTAGGTTGGGAGCTCATGGTTTGACTTCTCGGATTGCTTAAATAAGTGGGTTTTGGAATTATATTTCAAAGGATGTTGAACAGGTTTAGTGGAATAGAATCAGGTAAGAAGAAAAGTTTTTATTGACCTGAATATAATAGATAAAGGGTGGAGAGACAAGCTTGGAATGTTTGGCACACACACGTGGAGAATTAGTGGCATGGTAGACCCATGACATGTTTTTCTATGATTGGTGTTATGAATCTCACTGGATTTTGTTTTGAAAAAATTTATGAGACAATTACGTTAAAATTTATTGATATTAAATATTTATTGGATTCTTACTTTGCCTATATTTGCACTGTGTATTGAGAAATGTGAATATGCATATCTTGTCACAATTTTTTCAAATACATGATATGAGGTTTTTCCCAGGATTGCAAAAGGTTAAGTGTGGGGGAGTTGATAAAACACATTTTTATTGAATATTTTATTGATAATAAATTATATAATTACCTCACATTGTGTTAAATATTTTTATTTATAAAATAATTGGGATTAGATCATTCATTTGAAAATATGGTAAAAAATCTAATTTTACCCTTTTAAAATTCACTATAGTATTTCGAACATAAATATTTTAATATGACTTATTTGAACTTAAAATTTTGTAAAATTGTTTCTCACTTAATTTTATAAAACTTTTATTCGTGACACTAGAGCTAAAGAGTGCATTGGGATGGAGTAAATGGGTCATTAAGTCAATTGTGGGCTGGACACGCGAGATTGGACATCACTTTAGTGTTTGAGCCATATCTTCTACATTCGTACATTGATTGAGCCCAAATTTTTAGAGGGGATCGAAAACACAATTTATCACATATTATCCTTATATAATGACAGATAATTCACTAGTTTTTGTGGTCAAGAAGGTAGTGAAAGTGAGATTAAAATATTTCGAAGAATCTTCTCATTCACACTTGAAACCACTTTTAACCTAGCCTCCCCTCCACTCTATAAATATTTATTTTTCTTATTTGAAAGTTTTGGTACATGAATTGGGAAGTTGAGGGAATAGGAGAAGTGGATCCACTCCAATTATCCAACCATTTCAATAAGGGTATCTCTTGAAGAAAGTATCCCTTCGACGAAGCCTTCTTCTTCTCTTTCTTCTTATTCTTCGTGTTGTAATACTTTTGTTTGTGTAATAAACTTCTTTGTTATTATTTTATTTATTCTATTTTCTTTTGTTTTGTTAAAATTATTTATTCTATTAATTTTCCTAATTGTACTGGAATCAAGAGTGGAGATGAGATTGGGTTCTACCCTTTCGATCCTTTTCTCATGCAAAACGTCTCCGCGATGACCACACCGTCCATGGAAGAGAAGTTTTCTTAGTGATCGATCTATATTCTACCCTCTTAATTTAATTATTTTGAATCATTGATATATTGTAATTAAATTAATATGATCCATGAATTGAGATTTTAAATTATAATAAACTAAGCAAACAATTGAACAATTAACACAAAAACACGCGAAGTCAAGTAATATGTCAATTGTGAGAGTATGATCTTAATCAGAAATACAAAAACACACTGGATAACTTTGTAGAGTTAAAATATAATCCCTGGAAACAATTAATCCTTATTTTATAGAATGGATATTTTCCCTAATTTACCACTGACCATAAGCTATCCTTAGAACATCAATCAAAGCAGGGTGTTGCGATTTCATGTTTCGAAGATAGCCTAGGGTTTAATTCACTTCATCTTTATGGTAAAGTTAATTCTCGTAGGGTTAGGGGGTCAAGAAGTTAGGGGATCATAATTAAGTGGATGTTAATTTATATTATAATGATAAATAATTGAGTGAATAAGTAGATTTAGATAGATTTCTCCTTTTAAAATATTTTCTAAAAAAACATCTTCTTGTTGTGCCTTTTTAATCGAACTTCATTTCAAAAAAATAAAAACAAAAAAAATTATACAATCTTCTTCCAGAAAAATTATTCTATATTTATGAATGGTAAACAACCCCCCCCCCCCATCCTTTCAAGTAGTGTTCTTATTCCCTTTTATATTATTTTTGAAATACCTTTAATAAGTTGTCAAATTTACTTCCTCATTTGAGAGACGACCTTGGTCAGCCACTCTGCTGCACCTAAGTACCCAAAAATCACACTAATCATTTGAGGGCACCCACCATAGTGCCTTTAAATATCCCTAAGAAATTAAGTATCTAATAAGGATTAGATTATGTGATTTCTTAGATGCATTCCTGAAATATGGAGAGGGACATCAGTGTCAGTCATAGAATCCTGTGATATTAGAAAACTTCTAGTTAAGGAATTAATTATAAAATTGATGATGTATAAAGAAGATGTGAAATTAAATAGAGAATAGTATTATGAAACAAAAACAAATTCAGTATATTTAAAGTTTACTACATTTGAACAAAAAATAAAAGGAAAATTATGAAAGTTCCAGTGACAGTGAGTTGCCATCTGATGGTGATAAGTAAATGGCCCATCTTTCCAGAAGATTCAAAAAGTTATATAGGAAGAATAAATTTTTCATAAATCATAGTTATAAATGAAATTATGATGGAAAATGAAACTAGAAGAAATATTAGAAAAGATATGACAATAAAAATTAGATAACCTTCTATGAATTAAATCACAAATGAAATGTAAAACTGGACTGTCCAGAATTAAAATAAAAAAAGAAACATGAGTAAAGGGACAAAAATTTCAATAAATCCATGAAAGAAACTTGGAGTTCCTCTAAATATAGATCCATTGACTTGGAATCTACTCCTAAAGAGAAGTCTGACAGAGCCAACATGTGCTTCATGACTAATGTATCTAAGGTACCTATTGTATCATCTGTGCTTATTTATGACTATTCTGAAATTGAATGAACTGAAGATGATCTTTCTCAATAATAAATGTTTGAATACAAAAAAATTATTTAGGAAACTTTAAATGAACTTAAATATAAATATAAAGTTCTAAAAAACAATATGATTTGTCTGCTAGTATTAAAATAGATCTTACTATAGAGATAGAAAAGAATGCCCGGTTATAAAAGGAGAATATTGAACTTAAATTTTCTAACGAACAACTTAAGAAAGATTTGGAAATATTAACTAATATTAGAGAAACTTTAACTCAAATATTAGGAAAAAAATCCTCAAATTATGTTACAGTTATAGGATACCAACCTGGACGGAGAAGAATATTTAAGAGAACGTTTGTACCTAAGTCTAATTCTGAAAGTTCTGCTTCCAGTTATTATTCTAAAGGACATAATAAAGTTTTTATTTCAAGAAGATTATAGTTTGTTTATAATATAAATATTAAACAAATGTGGGTTCCTAAATCCCTAATTACTAACACATCTGGACCCAAGAAAATATGGGTACCAAAATAATTCCTTAAATAATTTTTTTTGTATGAAATTTACTTGAATATCTACTATAAAATTATATGGTACTTGGACAGCAGTTTTTCAAGGCATATTAAAGGATACTATTCAAGTTTCAAGATCCTTATAAAGGTTTATGGTGTTCATATCACTTTTGGTGACAATGATAAAGGGAAAATCATCAGCCTTGGCCAAATTGGAAATATTGATTCTGTTTTAATTTCCCAAGTACTGTTTATTGATGGTTTGAAATATAATTTTCTTAGCATCTCACAATTATATGATGATGGTTTTTATGTTAAATATGAGAAAAATTCATGTAATTTTTTTTATTCTAAATATGTTTTAGTTTGTACTACTTTAAGGAATGAAAATGTTTATGTGGTTGATCTTAATTCATTGATTTCTCAAAATGTTTCTTGCTTGAGTGCCTTTTATAAAGAATCTTGGATTTGGAATAGGAGACTAGACCACTATAATATTCACTCACTTAGGAAGCTTTCTAGGAAAGGTTTATTCAAGGATCTATAAAAACTTGAGTTCTCAAATGACAAATTCTGTAACCCCTATCAAAAAGGGAAACAGCACAAGATTTCATTTAAATCAAAGAAATAAGATTCAACTTCTCATCCTCTTAGGTTGGTTTATATGGATTCATTTGTACCTTCTAGTGTTTCAAGTTTAAATGTAAATCACTATGTTTATGTACTAGTAGATAATTTTTATAGGTATACTTGAGTATTCTTTTTATCTCGTAAAAGTGAATTCTGTTCTTATTTTACCAAGTATTCTAGATCTATAGAAAACTTATGTGGACTTAGAATTAATACCTTAAGAAGTTTCCATGGATGTGAGTTTGAAAATTAGGACTTTGAATATTTTTTCTTACAAAATATCTATAGTCATAACTTCTATACTCCTAGGACCCCTCATTAGAATGGAGTTATAGAAATAAATAATATAACACTTCAAGATATAGACCAAAATATTCTTAATGAACATGTCTTACCTATCTATTTTTGGTTACAAGCTATGAACACAGCCTATTATATAATCAATAGAGTTTTAATTATACCTATTTTGAAGAATACCCCTTATGAGATTTGAAATAGTATAAATCCTAAGGTTAATTACTTTAGATTTTTTAGTTATAAAGTCTCTATTCTTACCACTAAGGATAATCTTGAAAAAATTCCCTCCAAAAGTGATAAAGTAATTTTCCTAGATTATTCAACCTCTAATAAATATTATAATGTATTTAATAAAAGGACCAAGATTGTGGGAGAATATGTTCATGTAAAATTTTATATGATATATCCACATGATCCTAAAACCTCTTTATAAAACCTTGATGATGATTTTTCCACTTTGAAAATAAATTCCAAACCTTTTGATTCTATTGCAGATCAAGAAGATAAATTATCCAATTCTAAGGAACATCAAGAGCCTCAACCTAAACCTATATAGATCCCTAAGGTGACCAAACCATATTTTTTTAGAGCTATTAGGACCCTTAAGTAACATCCTTTATATTTTGTATTTTGTGAACTAGATAGAGGTACACATACTAGAACTTATCTTAGAAATCATATTGAACATCAAAAATTCATGTCATAGTTATAACCTAAGAACATTAATGATGCAATTAATTATGAAATCTGTGTAATTTAAATGAAATAAAAACTCAATAAATTTTAAAGGAATAAATTATGGGAACTTTTTGATAAACCTAAATACACCTTGACTATAAGAACTAAATGGGTGTTTAGAAACAAGGTTTATGAATCAGGCACTATAGTAAGAAACAGGGCTATACTAGTTATGTAAATTGGTTATGTCTTGTTGTAATTGGAAGGTAGTTCTACTTCTTTTAGGTGTCATCAGGTAGGAGTCCTTGAAAGAGGGATGGGTTTTTTTACACCCATCATTTATCCATCTTTCCTCATGTTTGATGGATAAATGGGCACTCTGTCATTGATTGTTTGCACGGTGTATTTATATTTATTTTTGCAATGCATCAGTTTGATGCTGTAGTGAGTTCCTCGCAAGAACTATAGGGTTGGAATCTTGAGAGAGAGATAGGTGTCATGAAACTTATCATACGTTCCTCCTCCCACATGTCAATTAGGGTTGGAGGAGTGCTCTTCCATTTTGTGTCACCATCACGAAACATTTGTTTGTAGGGGACGGCGCATCTTCTTGGATAGGAATTGCCACTGAATTATCTGAAAAAGGGGGCCATGATACCTCTGAATGCTTCTTTTTTTAATCTATTTTTCTTCTTAGGGATTTGATTCTATTTCGGTACTTTACATCATTTTTTTAAGATTTTTTTCATCTATTTCATGTAATGGGTTTTTCCCTTTTCCCAGTTTTAAAAGGGGATCTCTCTCTCTCTTATATTTAATAAAGGGGGATTGACCCTCAAAATATTTAAAAAAATGGATTTAAAGAGTGAATTATTAAATGGGTATATTTTTTAGTATATTTTTTTATCAACCCCTTGGTTTTCAAAATCACCATTTTCCAAATCAATTTTTTAAATTAACAAAAGCTTTATATGGTTTGAAACAAACCCCTAGAACTTAGTATGATATGATCAGAACTTTTCTTATTTAAAAATGTTTTTCAAAAGGTATAGATGACCTTAACCTTTCTATAAAATTAATTTCAAAATATGTTTTAGTTGTAAAAATTTATATAGATGATATTATTTTTTTATCTTCAAATAATTCTCTATGTACTGATTTTTCACAAATAATGAAAAATGAATTTGTAATGTGTTTAATGGGTAAACTAAAATTCTTTCTTGGTTTTCATAATTTTCAAAATAAATAAGGAATTATTTTGAACTAAATTAAACATACTAAGTATAATTTAAAACATTTTAACTTGTATAAAACTAAGATTAGTGATACTCCTATGAGTACCACCTGTAAATTGGATCTTGATGAAGTTGGGAAACCAGTGGATCAAAGTATTTATAGAGGTATTATTGGAAGTATTCTAAACATAATTTCTATTCTACTTGATATTATGTTTATTGTGTGTATGTGTGCTCATTTTTAAGAAAACACAAAATAGTTACACATATTTTCTGTAAAAAAAAATACCTCAAATGTACTATTAATTTAGGACTGTTATACCCAAGAGGACAAGAATTTGACTTGGTTATTTATTTTGATGCTAATTTTGGTGGTTATAAGTTAGATTTAAAAATACCCTCTATAACATGTCACCTTTTAGGAAATTTTCTAGTATCTTGGTGTAGTAAGACACAAAATTTTGTTGCACTATCAACTGCTAAAATTGAATATATAGCTACAGGAAGCTGTTGTACAAAAATATTTTGGATGAAATGCACTTTACTAGACTATGGGTATCAATTATGATGTGTCCCTATAAAATATTAAAATACTATATCTATAAACATTTATAAAATCCCATATCACATTCTAGAAAAAATCATATTGTTGTAATACATCACTTTTTGAGAGATCATTTTCAAAAGGGTGATATCACTCTTGAATACATTCATACTAAACATCAGTTTGCTGATATATTTACTAAGACTTTAAATTCTAAGAGAATGAATTACATTAAATTTTAGTTATTTATGATTAATTTCAGTTAATTTTAAATTTCTCGGACTCATCATTGTATATGTATCACCATTGTAGATGTTTGTCCATTGTAGAGGTCTCATTGTTATAGATGTATCATCATTGTGAATGTCTCGTCATTTTAGATATCTCACCATTGTAGATATCTCACAATTTTAGATATATCACTATTGAATGTCTTGTCGTTGATACTTATCGTCATTGATACTTCTCACCGTTGATACTTCTCACAACTGATACTTCTCACCACTGGGAAATTATCTCATGACTTTTTCAAATTTTCATTATTTCTGTTTAAGTTTTCATTGCTATTTTAAAATTTTAATTTAAATATTATTTATGAATTTATTTATTTGTTATTTGATTCAAAATTTTATCCAAGGTTTCAATTTTTATTTTTTTGAATCCTCAAAATCCCAAATGATATAAATTCTACACTTTGTCTATTTTCAATACACTTCTTCCTTATACCATTTTCTCTTGAGCCCTATGTGGCCTTTCTCTCCTGACTGTTTACCTAATATTGATTTTTCCTAAACATATCAAGTCATTCTCCATGTATAGAATGAAGTAAGATACTGAGTTTTCTCAAGATGAGTTGCATCCCATACAGGAACAGAAGGGTGATTTGATCCATTCAATTATTGGTTTAGAACCTCAAAATCCTGATCTAACAAAGAGAGTAGTCATTCTAGAAAAGGAAGTTCAAGTAGAGTGGACACTTTCAAGTAAGTATTTATTGCTTCAAGTTATATATAACCAAAGTTAGGTGGATTATTTCTCTTCCAACTAGAGACCATTATATCCTAGGTTGGTATATGAGTTTTACCAATTTTTGGAGTACATCTTTGAAGAAAATGAATATTGGGTAAGAAGTAGATAAAATGGAAGAATTTTTGTTTGAGACGGTTGGCTACATGTCTTGGAGTTCCACATAAAGGTTTAGAAAATGACTACCAAGGAATTATTCCAGATTATAGTGATGATTTAATTTATGAATATTCCCTTACTGAGTTTACTGGATATGTAATAGTTTGAAGGATGGTTTCATCAGAGCTTGATGGAGAGTGCAGGTTACTGTTTAAGTTCATCCAGCATATCCTTTTCCCAAGGAATGTAGACTTTTCTACTTTGAGATGCCAATATGTCTACCTCTTGTGTCTTATGATAATAATGGTGGAGATCAATTTGTGTAGAAATTTTTGCTTCATATGGTAGAGATGAGTAAGCCTACCTATATATCAAATTCTTTAGTATATCCTAAGTTTATTTCATCAATGTTGGAAGCTAAAGGTTTGGTTGGTAAATATGAAGAATCTATGGTGGATTTTTATGGTTTTTTAACCACTGGGATAATATGCAGTAGGATGAGAATAAGTTTGAAATCATGGAAAATGAATGGGTGGTTGATGATAAAAAATTATATGTTGATTTCAATCATGTTGACTATCCTTCAAGACCAAAAGACCTTGTTGATACTAGTTTATAACTAGCCAAAGTGGTGTAATATTATAATGATAACGAAGAGGCTTCTATTAGTAGAAATTAAGTGGAGGAATTTCCAGTGGATGAAGGAAGTGGTATAATTTGTCATGAGAATCCCCTCCTATTACCTATGGATCACCTAGTCCACCTAAATATCTCCCTAAAAGGTAGAAACTCTAAAATAAAGGTTTTGATGAAGAAGAGATAGAAATATATGGTGAGGATCAGTTCAAAAGTACATCCAAATCCTCTGAGGAAAATGGAAATGATGAAGAGGAAGAGGAAGAAGAAGAATATGATGATAATGGAAATGGTAATGAAAATGATGATGTTAGTTAATGATGATAATGATAGATAAGGTAATGGAAGTGATAGTGATGGAGATTCTAACCATGATGGTCCCAGTGGAATAATTAGATCTAATGATGTGGAAATGCCTCAATCACTTGTTGTTTCTCCACTAGCATATGTTTATAAATTAGATGAAAGACCCAGCCTTGTAAAAGAAGTGGACCAGGATACTAGAGAAGAGAAATATGCATCAGTTGAGGGGGAGAAATACCCAAGTATTTAGATTCATCCTATTGAGTCTATTGTTGGTGATATTTCTATACCAATAGAAGGTGTTCATATTGTTGATGAGAAGACTATTGTTTAAAAATCAGTGGTTGAGTAAATGAAGGTTATTTTTGTTGTTGAGCAGCTAGTTATTGAGAAATTGAGAGTTGACACTACTATTGTTGAGAAATCAGGATATGTACAAAGATCTATTAAGGCCCCTATTTTTTCCAATTTTGGTCGTGTTTGATGGTTCCAAGCATAGTGAATGTGTGTGTAGGTGGGTGATTTATTAAAATTTATTTTAATAATTTTTTCCTAAAACCAAGATCGAGGATCTTGAACGTCAAAATTTTAATTAATTTATTTAATATTAGAAGAAATAAATACCTTGTCTTAGTAGCTTTCTTCGTTGGTGAATGTTGATCATTTGAAATACCCTTTCAAATTATGTTCATTATGATATGAAGATCCAAGGATAGAATCCCTCTAGCAGTGATCCACGTGTGCTCCTATGATCTCTGAGAAACACCACTTGATCTCCAGGTGCTATCATGGCGAGTTGAATGTCTTTTGTTGTTCATTCTTGATCTATCATTCTTTTTTCTTGAATAAATATCTCCTAAACTTCTTGTTCTTGATAGGGAGAGAGAAGGAAGATTTCAGAGAGAATTTGTTGTGCGCAACAATTCTCTATTCTCAATTTTGGATTCTCTACACAATAGACATAGATTCTTATTTATAGAGATAGGATTTAACTTAAATATTATTTAATTTCATACCATACATTAAAAAAAATTTATTACCTTTAACAAATCTCATGTCGTATAATAATAATTATATATAATTATTATATTTGGTACTCAGAAACTTCTGCAATAATAAATATTATAAAATAGTCTTGTTAATTAATATTTGTCATCGGACTCTGTCTTGGTATGTTCAAACTCACCTAGAATTTATTAAACAACTGAATAAATATTTTATTCATAAATAAATATTTTATTCACAATCTAGTGAATAAATATTTATTAAAATATTAAATAAATAAAATAAATATTTTATTCGCAAGCCTGGAAATAAATAATTGTTTAATTTATGTGATAAATATAACTTGAATAAAATTATTACTCAGACTTGAGAATAATATTTATTCCATTAATTAAACTCAAATAAAATTTAATTCATATCAACGGAAATACTTAGTGTGTAACCCTCTGTGTCACCAACCTATATGATCGATATGTATTTATTTGACTATCTGAAATAAACACGTCATTACACCATGGCTATGGAATTCAATGTGGTGGTTCTATTACAATAAGAGGGATGACATATCAGATTCCATAAAGATGAAAGGGAAAATCCTTCCTCGACTTATTCATTAATGACCTGTCACTCATGACACACCCAACATATCCAAATTCACCATGAACTGTTATCATCATGTTTTAAAAAATACATATAAGTACGCAAGTTATAACATGCATGAATAATAATCTTAAATTCTAAGTACCATGACATGTTCTCATATATAGGAATATCTAATAACACCAAAACATTTGGAATTCTTACTGGTGAGTATGTTCTCACAATCTCATGTCTTGGAGATTACCAAGTGTAAACTTCATTAGAAGAAGCCTCATCTACGTATGAGTAATCACACCTAACAGTCTATGTACTATGTGTCCCATCATAGTATGTTATCCAACCATAGAACATTATTTAAGAATGTCATCATAACACATCAAGGTTCTCATCATAAAAAGGAATTGTTGTGACCTTATCAATGCGACGTATACTCTAGGACATTATTACATTATATTCATTTAGAATAACAAACAATATGTCATAAGAAATTTTATTAACATTAAATACATAGAATATACATGTAATCAAAGTACAAATAGTTGGTACTAGGACACCAACTCCAACAAACTCCCACTTGTACTAGATCCAACTACATACAACCTTCATCCCTCTATCCCTCACATGATAATCATGTTTTTGTAGAGTTAAGGCTTTATCCAAGGGGTATTCCATGTTTTCTTCCATGGAAATTTTTTCCACTACAACTTCACCTCTCTAATAAAAATACCGCAAGAGATTCTACTTATGAAGTATGTGTTTTGTCTATTGATGTGACCATGTCCTTTTTGAAAGATCCATCTTTGTAGTATTATCACAATAGAGTGTGATAGGATATTTACTACTAAATAACACATAAAGCTCTTGGATGAAGTTTTGCATCCATACTACTTCTATAGATGCCTCATATGCCAAAATATACTCAGACTCTACTGTAGAATTTGTAACTAAAACTTGTTTTGATCTCTTCCAGCTCACAACACCTCCATTAAAAATGAATATGTATCCCTTTTGTGAATTTATTTCATCTTGATTAGTTTGGAAACTATCATCTGTATATCCTATGATAACCATATCCTTATATCCTCCATAAACTAATAACATATCCTTAGTAAACCTTAGATACTTAAGGATAGTCTTGAGTTCCATCCAATGGAGGTCACCTGGATCAACTTTATATCTTCCAACCACACTTAATACATAGTATAAATCTATCCTAGTGCATATCATAACATACATGACTGATTCAATCATTGATTCATATGGAATCCTTGTTATTATTTTTCTTTACTCATGTGTTTGAGGAAACATTTTCCTAGAAATAATAATTTCAGGTGACATTGGAAATAATCCCCTCTTGGATTGTTCTATACTGAATCTCTTTAATATCTTGTTAATGAATGTACTTTTAATTAAGCTAGGAAACCTATTATATCTATCATAATGGATCTTGATCCTAAGAATATATGTTGCCTCACTCAATTCCTTTATATAGAATAATTTATTCAACCACTCCTTAATAGATTGTAAGACTGGTATTTCATTTCCAATGAGTAATATGTCATCAAGATATACTGTTAAGAAAATGATGGTACTCCCACTAAACCATTTATTGACACATGGATCGCATTCATTATTTAAAAAACCAAATTCTATTATGGCATCATAAAAATGAATGTTCCATGACCTGAATTCTTTCTTTAATCCATAAATGGATCTTTATAACTTTAATACCTTGTTGGAATCCTTTAGAGTCACAAAACCTTTGGGTTGTGTCATATAGACATCTTATAGAAGGTTCCTGTTAAGGAAGGATATTTTGACATCCATTTTCCAAATCTCATAATAATGTAAATCCATAATGGAAAGTATAATTCTGATAGATTTTATCATTAAAACCAGTGAAAATGTTTTATTATAGGAAATTCCTTGACACTGTTTAAACCCTTTTGAAACCAGTCACTCCTTATAGGTATTGAATTTTTCTTTCATGTCCATTTTCTTCTTTAATACCCATTTTCAACCAATTTGATTTACATCTACTAGAGGGTCTACCAAAATCTAGACTTATTTTTGGTACAAGGAATCCAAATCAGAATTCATGGATTCTTTACACTTAGAAACATCTGTGCCACTTACTACTTACTTGTAGGTTGTAGGGTCATTATTATCAACTAATAATGATTCACTATCCCTGGTGACTAGAAAACCATACCATTCTAGTTATCTAACCTCTATAGTACTCCAATGCTACCAACTCTTATCTATATTGAGTCTGGACTTCATCAAAGTATATCTCACTCCCACTATCTCTTTTAGAGATAAGATCCTACTCAATAAATTTGGGATGTCTTTCAACCACAACCTTTTTTTCTGAAGGATAGTATAGTTAATATACCTTTTTTTATTTGGGATATCATATAAAGATAAACTTCATACCTAGGGGTGTAAGCTTGTTACCAGGATAGGCCTTCACAAATGTTTTGTAACCCTACACATGTGAGTAAGACAACATGGGTTTGTTTTCATTACATGGTATACCATCAGTTTCTTTATTTGTAACTTATTTTAGTATATATGTTTTTGTTTGTAATGTGTATCCCCAAAAGGATAATGAAATACTCATATGACTCATCATTTATCTCACTATGTCCAACAATGTGTGGTTCCTCCTTTATCATACATCATTTCTTTGAGGCGTATAATGAGGATTGGGTTGAGATAAAATCCCAAACTCCCATAAATAATAAATTAATTCATGATTAAGATATTCTCCACCATGGTCTGAATGAAGTTTCTTAATATTCTTACCAATATGGTTCTCAACTTAATTCTTGTATTCCTTGAATTTATTAAAAGAGTTTGACTTATACATCATTAAGTTAAAATATCCATATCAACTAAAATCATCAGTAAAATTTATTAAGTATGAGAACTCACCCCCTGCTTCAACAGGAAATTATCCACACACATTGGTATGAACTCATTCAAGAATCTCTATATCCCTTTCACCTTTCTAACTAAATTGGGGCTTGGTCATTTTTCCTTGTAAACATGTGTGACATAAACCTTTTTTTAGTTCAAAAGAATTTAAATATCCATCTTGATGTAATTTAGTCAAGTGATTTTTATTTACATGATCTAGGTGATGATTCCAAAGTTAGATGTGGTGTGATTCATGTGAATTAACTTCGTTATCGATTGCCATTATTTGGTTCATTTAATCTAACACATAAAGACTATTATTTAAATTTTCCTTACCATAAAAATTATATATTTATAAAAGAACCAACATTTATTCCCAAATTTAAAAATAAACCCATCCATATCAAGTCTAGATATAGAAATAATGTTTTGGGTAACTGAATTGACATAATAATAACCCTTTAAAACCAAGATTATTTCAATTAGCAACATGAGGTGGTAGTCCCTGATAGCTATAGTAGCAAGTTTAGCTTTTTTGGATGCTCAAATATCTACCTATCCTTGGTCAATCTTTCTTAATCTACATGGTTCTTGTATTTGAATACATATGTGAGTACCACAAGATATATCTAATGCCCAATTTGTAGAAACAAATAAATTTCACTCAATAAAAAATTCACCTAAATATTCCCCTTGTGTAAAGACCCGAAAATTCCATGTAAATTTATTTTAGTTAAATGGGAATTTGACGAGTCCGCGAAAATTGACAGCGCGTGATTCCAAGGCCTGGAGTGCCCGGAATGAATTTATGAACTTTTTTTCAGGTAGGTTCAGTAAACACGCAAGCAGGTTTTTCTAACTTTTGAACCGGTGCTCGGAATTGAAATCTAAGGGCACTGTTGAACTCGCAACACCGATAGATGCTTAAGGATACCTTCACCTCGACCATATTAGGTCGAGGGTGGAAGTTAGTTTTTCACTTATTCAAGAAAGAATAAAATAAAATAAAATTGTGTAACATTTTATTTTCTTTTGAACCACCCATTTGAGTGTTAAGAGGTGGGGTCACCAAAACTAAACCTCCCATGAGAGGTTATGGAGGTGGGGGCCACCGAACCTAAAACTCCCAATTTGAATTTAAGGGTGGGGACCACCCGAACCCTCCTAATGTGAGAAACCTCTTGAAATCCCTCTTTAATGAGGGAGGTGACCTTTAGGTTTCTCCAAAATTTATTATGACAAAACCTCTTGATTAATGGTGCCAATTAAAATTAAATTAATAAAACCTAATTTAATTTATATTATCTATTATTTTGTTGGGATTAGTGTTGGAAAAGCACTTGGAGAAACTTTTACCCTCTCCAATGAAGAACACCTTCGAATGAAGAACGACCATCGGAGATCAAAGAATGAGGAAACTGACCCTGAGCCAGATCGGAAGCACCTTGAGGAGGCAACCAATGAGGAATGTATTCAACGACAATGAACCGACGATTGAGGAAACGCCGATGTCACCAACGTCTGTCTATCCCCAATGAAATTTTCTCCTTCCTCTCAACCTTCGTCAATAAATCTATGAGGTAGGGGTGTGTTTTAAATTTATCAATGTTAATTTTTTCCCCTAACATTTAATCATCCCCCTTGAGCTGCTTGTTACTGCTTTAACGTGGAGGGTGAAGGCCAAAAAAACATGGCCCGACCCCTTCGCCATTCTTCATGAATGGTGTGTTCTTTGTGATGGAAGAAGGATACTTTGTACCACTGCGACGAACGAAGAGCGGTCTGCTGAACCGGCCACAGGTGAAGGCATGGCATGCGACCGCACCGCGCAGAGAGGATGGTTGGCCATCCGGTCAGTCGTGGTAGACCGCAGCACCATGGCCGCCTCACCACACCACAGCTGCCCCGCCGGACCGCGGCCTCCGCACCACCTCGCGCCGCTCTATGGCCTCTGTCGCCCCACGACCTTCGCGTCCCCACGCCGCCCGCGGCTTCCGCAGCCCCCGCGGCCTCCGTCTCTCCACAGCCCTCGCGGCCTCGCCGCCTCACGGCCCTCCGCCACCCCCGTGGCCTCGCCGCCCAGCGGCCCTCCGTGGCCCCCACTGCCTCGCCACCCTGTGGCCCTTCGCGGCCCCTGTGGCCTTCACCGACCAGCAGACCTCCGTTGTCCCCAAGGCCTCACCTCCCCTGTGGCCTCGCACCGCTCCATGGCCCCCGCGCCACCCAACGTAGGTCGGGTCACCCCAAACAGGGTCGGGTCGTCCCAAGCTGGGTCAGATCGGACCTGGACTAGCTACGAGCTTTTCACTCTATCGGCCATAACTTTGGCACCATGCATCTGTTTGACAAATTGTAAATGGTGATATAAACCTTGGAGAGAGATGGTCCCCTTTGATATTCCCCACTTGAGATTTGGATAAAGTTGGGATACATTCAGGTTGGATCAAGAACGAATCCAACTGGGCCCTCGGGACTAAAAGGCTAATAACTTACAGACCATGCGTCTGATTGACACACCGTCTGTTGTGTTGAGACCCATATAGAGTGGTGATCCTTTGGGATACTTTTTAGTGGGACTTTGTGGCAGTTGGAGTATTGACCAGGGGCTTGAATATCAGACTCTCCTAGAGACGAGAAAACTTAGTGCGGGAACCCAGTAGTTGGTTGTGATGTGAAGAATGAAGAGCGATCCTGTGTGGGCCAGCACCGAGCGATCCTGTGTGGTTCAGCACCGAGCGATCCTGTGTGGGTCAGCACCGAGAAATATTGTGTGGGTCATCACTGAGTGATCCTGTGTGGGTCAGCACCGAGTGATCCTGTGTGGGTCATCACTTAGGGACCCTTCGTGGGTCTGCTTCTTAACAGAGTAAGATGAATTAATAGTTACATATAATCATCTCTACTACTGTACTTAAGTTATACCTGATGTGAGCTGAGTTCTTACCTATGTGGTACTTTCCTTTGTGGTAATACCTTGGTGGTATTCTTCTGTGGGGCGTACCTATGTGGTATTTACCTTCGTGGTATTCCTTCCTTTGTGGAACATTTGATCTTTGAGCTATGAGTTGGACTCTATGTTTTCCTCATGATTGAGATAGGTATACTTGATAACTTAGGTATATGTATGGGCATATACCTAAGTAGGGTTTTAAATTGATTTCATGCCTTGTGGTTTATCCTTTGTGGATTTTGTGATACCTTGAGGGTCTCAGTGTCCCTACTGAGTATCTTTATACTCACCCCTACACGGGCTATGCCCGCACCTTGTTGTGTTTGGTGCAGATGACGGACAACACTGATTGAGGCTGAGGGTACCAAGGCTAGACGGGGCCAGGAGGTGGACTATATGGTGTGATGGTACGCAGAGGAGACGGGTGGATGTGGGGTGCTGAGGAGGCGATATGTACCTACCCTTCAGGTAGGAACCTCGGAGGATGACCCAGTAGCTGCCTTTCTTTTTCTTCAGTTCTATTGTATTTCAGTTGTACTTGTACTATTACTATTGGGCTTGTATTTTGGCCCCTTTTTTTACTTTCAGAACTCTTTTTTCTATACTTTTGACTTGTGTTTGTATCTTTCAGTGTGCTTGGTTGTGTGTGTTTACAGGTTATAAAGGAAATGTCTTCTTGATTATAGGGAATACGCCTTTCGGTGCTAATCGCCAGCCCCTGGCCTATGAAAGGTGGGCTTGGGGTAGTCACGGCACGGGCCCCAGGGAACGGGTCATGAAAAATTGGTATCATAGGAGTCAGTTCTACCATAGAACATAGGACTCTAATCTTTTTAACAGAAATAGTGTTAATTTTAGTGAGTGTGGTTATCAGTTTAGGGAATCTGGTGTTGGTGCGGAGGTGGAAGTATCCATACACCAGGACCCTGACTTCTGATTTCTAACTCAATGCACGCAAAAACTGATTGCATGTGTGTTTTGAAGATTTTTATTTGTGATCTCTTTGAGTCAGCTCACCAGGTATAACTTATTTACCATAGCACACTTGTTCCTTATTAGGATGTCGCTATGTAGACATCTAGCTAAGATTCCCAAGAGAGTACATGATGATTGCCCACTCAGTGAAGAGGCTCCGGTGTAGGGCCCTCTTACTATGTTGGCACCTTCAGGTGGTGTACCAGCAGAACCACCACCCGTTGGGCAGTAGTTACCACCAGCCGCACTGGCGGATGGTGCATGCCGACTGAGCATGTTTCATGAGTTCTAGCATCAAAGGCCTCTGAGGTTTCGAGGTGAGATAGATTTCCATGCAGTTGAGGGTTGGATAGAGGTAATTGATAGAGTTTTCCGCCTCGTTGAGACACCAGTAGAGCAGATGGTGATCTTAGCTACTAGTCTTTTTCAGTGAGTGACCATGAGGATGGTCTGTATAGTGATGAGGCTTTGGTACATGGACCATTTCCTGAGATGGTACCTTTGGGTAGTGTGCCAGCTATATCACTGCATGTTGGTCAACAATTACAACCAGCGGTACCGGTAGAGGACACATGTAGGCTTATTGCCTTACACGTGTTTCAGCATCAGATACCCCTCAAGTTATGAGGTGAGCACGACTCACAGGTGACTAAGGACTGTCTTGAGGAGGTGGCTAAGAGTTCCTTAGAGATTCTACAGCTTCAGCAGGATGACATGTCGGTAGCTGAGTATTCATCGATGCATACCAACCATTCCTAGTACTCGATGATTATGATATGATCAGTGTTCAGGGCTCGGACTTCCAAGAGAGGTTTGTTTAAGGACATCTGAGCCAACACTTTTCCTCTATGCATTCCTACTTATGTTAGGGTTCTAGAGAGAACCTTTGTGGTTGAATGTTCTTTGGATGAGCGGATGCGGCCAGTGAATGTTAGCAGTGGAAAAGTAAGAAACTGGCACCAGTCTTAGAGACTTGGGCGTGTAAAATGTTTCAGGAAGAAGAAGTGTTAGGTACAGATGAATCTTCAGGGCAGTAGACGTGGAAGTAGATCAAGGAGATTAGAATGAGGTGGTGTACTTTTCGACACGTTACAACCACCCCCATTTTTATGGACCCCACCAAGCTCAGGGAGCTGAAGGACAGGGGAAAGGAGTAGCTTCATGCAGTCAAGGAGTGTGAACCAAGGGCTCTAGGAATGATTCGAGGTACGGTCTGTGTCTACTACTAGCTGCCATATAAATAGACATAGGTACCAATCATTCCTTCTTTCCATGAATCCTGTTCAAGACATAGAGTTTTCAGTTAAGCTATTGACTTGACCCTCACATCTGGAGATACCTTTGGGAGGAGACTCTTTAATCACACTTACGCCAATGGTGTGATCTGACCCTTGAGGCGAGAGTTCCAGTTGGAACCTCTGGGTGCCAGGGTCGAGGCCTTACGATGTTAGTTTGGGTATGGATTGGACATAAACAGTTCATACTCAGATTGAATGTATTAGGAAAAAAGTTTGTGGTTTCTCTACAATGTTGGAATGGGTTTTTCCATAGTCGGAAAAAAAAGGAAACCCGGGAAGCACAAGATAAACTCATACTTAGGAGCGTGAATCCAATCACTCTTGAGTTGGCCAGACTTACCCTCACGGTAGTAAGAGTTTTCAGTTTTCAGTTCCAAACAAGAGTGGCAGAGCATGTGGACATCTTTTCAAAATATTTTTCCAGGATTACCTCCCTATAGGGAGAGGGACTTCTAGTTTGGCTGTATACCATCGAATATTTGTGCTAGATTTCTCCAGAGTTGCAGCACCTTTATCAACATTGACTAAGAAGGGGCAACCCTTCATTTGGTTAGAGAGATTCCAATGGGGCTTTCAAGAGATGAGATAGATTCTGACTAGTGCCTGCATCTTGAGTATACCAGAGGAGGGAATAGGGTACATAGTCTACTGCAACACATCAGGGACTGGGCTTGGATGTGCCCTGATGCAGGAGCGATTAGTTATCGCTAATGGTTCTCGACAGCTGAGACAGCATGAGAAGAAATATGCTACCCATGACCTGGAGTTAGCATAAGTGATCTTTTCCTTGAATATGTGGAGACATTACTTTATGGGTGAGCATTTTACAGTGTACTCTGATCACAGGAGTCTCA
Organism: Viscum album; assembly: GCA_963277665.1. Lineage (NCBI taxonomy): Eukaryota > Viridiplantae > Streptophyta > Magnoliopsida > Santalales > Viscaceae > Viscum > Viscum album. Next base: position 1,526,464,653 of record OY728131.1, on the reverse strand, counting down.
GGTATATCTTCTCTCAGAAGGACCGGAACATGAGACAGTGACGTTGGCTTGAGTTCCTCCAAGACTCTGACTTAGAGATAGTCTATACTCCTAGGAAGGGGAGTGTTGTAGCAGATGCACTCAGCAGAATATCTGGTATACAGCTGCTAGATGAGGCGATGGAGCAGCTGGTCGCTTGGCAGATATCCTTTGTGGATCAGGATGGAGCAGCTTTTCTTCAGTCTCTTATAATCACTCCCCCACTCCTTCAGCGAGTCAGGGAGGCACAGCGTGGTAATACTGACTATGAGGCTTGAAGTGCTCAGATATATACAGGACATGCACCTGATGGATTTTCTGAAGGTGGGGAGCACGTCATCCTCTTTAGAGGACATACCATGGTACCAGTATCGCTTCGGGAGGAAGTGTTGAGGGAGTTACACACATCCCCTCTAGTGGTACATCCAGGAGTGGTGAAGATGTACCAGGATCTCTGACGACAGCACTGGTGACTGGGAATGAAGAAAGCAGTAGAAGAGTTTGTCTCTCAGTGCCTCACTTGTCAGCAAGTGAAGGCAGAGCATCAGGTACCAGCAGGCTTGGTTCAGCCTTTAGAGGTTCCAAAGTGGAAGTGGGACGGGATATCCATGTACTTTGTGACAGGACTTCCACATACATCCATAGGTCATGATTCTATCTAGGTGATCGTTGACTGACCCACCAAGTCAGCCCACTTCCTACTGATCAGAGAGCAGGGTTCAGTAGATAGCTTGGGACGCCTCTATGTGCAGGAGATTGTGCGGCTACATGTAGTACCCTCGATGATTGTCTCCAATCATAATGCACGTTTTACTTCTCGGCTATGGAAGGGGTTGCAAGAGGTTTTCAGGATGCAGCTTCGTTTGAGAGATTCCTTCCATCCTTCGATGGATGGCCAGACTGAGCGGACCATTCAGACCCTCGAGGACATGATATGTGCTTGTGTCCTCGACTTCAGTCGTAGTTGGGAGGATCACTTGCCTCTGTTGGAGTTTTCATACAACAACAGCTATCACTCCACCATTGGGATGACACCTTTTGAGGCGTTGTACAGGAGACCTTGCAGATCACCTTTGTGCTAGACTGACCAAGGAGAGTCAGCACTAGTGGGACCAGAGATGGTACAGGCTACCACAGAGAAAGTTCAGATCATCTAGGAGTAGATGAAGAGTGTACAGAGCAGGAAGAAGTCTTATGTCGATAGGATACGGAGACCTCTAGAGTTCGAGGATGGTGACCACATCTTTCTACGGGTATCACCCCGATGAGGTTTTCAGAGATTTGGACGAGGTGTAAAGTTATATTCAAGGTTCATTGGACCCTTCCAGGTCCTCAGCAGAGTTGGCTAGGAGGCTTACCACTTATCTCTTCCACCTCAGTTGCACTGAGTGCATGACGTCTTCCATGTATCCCAGCTGAGGAGATACGTGCATGACCCTTCTCACATCATCGACCACGGTGGGATGGACATCGACGATGGGGAAACTTTTACGGAGGTTCTGGTAGAGATTTATGATCGACAGAAGTGGGTCCTTCGTGGGCATTCGATACCTCTGGTGCACATTTTTTGGAAGCACGGGAACCTCCAAGAGAGCACATGGGAGTGGGAGGCTCAGATTCGTGCTCAGTACCCCCACTTGTTTTCCTAGTTTTGTGATGTGGATTACGGGGATGTAAATACCTAAGGTGGGGAGAAATTAAAGACATTAAAATTCCATGTAAATTTTTTTTAATTAAATGAAAATTTTACGAGTCCGTGAAAATTGACGGCGCGTGATTCCGAGGCCCGGAGTGCCCGGAATGAATTTCTGAACTTTTTTTTTGGTACATTCATTAAACGTGTGAGCGAATTTTTTAAACTTTTGAACCGGTGCTCAAAATTGAAATCTGAGGGCACCGTTGAACTTGTAGCGCCGGTAGATGCTTAAGGAGACCTTCACCCCAACCATAGTAGGTCAAGGGTGGAAGTTAGTTTTTCACTTATTCGTGAAAGAATAAAATAAAATAAAATTGTGTAACATTTTATTTTATTTTGAACCTCCCATTTGAGTGTTAAGAGGTGGGGGCCACCATAACTAAACCTCCCATGTGATGTTATGGAGGTGGGGACCACCGAACCTAAAACCCCCAATTTGAATTGAAGGGTGGGGACCACCTGAACCCTCCTAATGTGAGAAACCACTTGAACTCCCTCTTTAATGAGGGAGGTGACCTTTAGGTTTCCCCAAAATTTATTATGCCAACAACTCTTGATTAATGGTTCCAATTTAAATTAAATTAATAAAACCTAATTTAATTTATATTAGGTATTCTTTTGTTGGGAGAAGTGTTGGCAAAGCACTTGGAGAAACTTTTACCCTCTCAAACTAAGAACACCTCCGAATGAAGAACGACCACTGGAGATCAAAGAATGAGGAAACCAACCCCAATACGGATCGGAAGCACCTTGTAGAGGCAACCAACAAGGAATTTCTTCAACAAAAATGAATTACCGATCGAGGAAACACTGACGTTGCTGATGTTCTTCTATCCCCAACGACATCGTCTCCTTCATCACGACCTCCGTCAACAAATCTCTGAGGTAGGGGTTTTTTTTCAATTGATCAATGTTAATTTTTTCCCCTAACATTGAATCATCCCCCTTGAGTCACTTGCTACTGCTCTAACGTGGAGGGTGTGGTCCAAACAAACATGGCCCGACCCCTTCGTTGTTCTTCATGAATAGTGTGTTATTTGCGATGGAAGAAGGCGGCTCTGTACCACGGCGACGTGCGACCGCGCCGCCTGGAGAGAACGGCTAGCTATCTGGCTAGCCACGATGGACCGTTGCACCGTGTCTGCCCCGCTGCACCACGACTACCCCACCGGACCATGGCCTCTGCACCACCTCGCGCCGCTCCACGGCCACCGCCGCCCTGCAGCCTCCACGGCCCCCGTGGACTCCACCGCTCTGTGGCCTCCATCGCATCGTGGCCTCTCCGCTTCGTGGCCCTCTGGGGCCCCCATGGCCTCACTGCCCAGCAGCCCCTACGGCCTCGCCGCCCCGCAGCCCTCTGCGGCCCTTGCAGCCTTTTCCGCCCAGCGGCCCTCTGCGAGCCCAGAGACCTCGACACCCTCGTAGCCTTGCGCTACTCTGTGGCCCCCACGCCGCCTAGCACGGGCCAAGATAGTCTGGACCCAATGGTCCAGGTCGACCCAAACCAGGTTGGGTCATCTCGGGTCAGGTCGGACCAGACCCAGACTAACTACGATCTTTTCGCTCTATCGGCCATAACTTTGGCACCAGGTGCCTATTTGAAAAACCATCAACGGCGCTCTAAACCTTGGAGCGATACACTCCTCTTTGGTATACCCCACTTGAGATTTGGATAAAGTTGGGATATGGTTGGGTTTGATCGAGCATGAATCCAACCAGGACCTCAGAACTAAAAGGTTAATAACTTACAGAACAGGCGTCTAATTGACGTTGTATGTTACGTTGATCCCCCTATGGAGTGGCGGTCCTTTGGGATACTTTTTTGTGGGAATTCATAGCAATTGGAGTATCAAACAGTGGCTTGAGGAGAGGACTCTCCTAGAGACAAGAAATATTAGTGCGGTAACCCAGTAGAGGGATGTGACGTGAAGAATAAAGAGCGATCTTGTGTGGGTCAGCACCGAGTGTTCCTGTGTGGGTCAACACCGAGCGATCCTATATGGTTCAGCACCTAGAGATCCTGTGTGGGTCATCACCGAGTGATACTATGTGGGTCAACACCGAGCGATCCTGTGTGGGTCATCACTTAGGGATCCTTCATGGGTATTCTTCTTAACAGAGTAAGATGAATTAGTAGTTACATCTAATCATTTCTACTACTGTACTTAAGTTATACCTGGTGTGATCTGAGCTCGTACCCATGTGGTACTTTCCTTGGCGGTAAAACCTTGGTGGTATTATTCTATGTGGTGTACCTATGTGTTGCTTACCTTCGTGGTATTCCTTACTTTGTGGAACAGTTGATATTTGGGCTATGCGTTGGACTCTGTTTTTTCCTCATAATTGAGATGGGTATACTTGATAACTTAGGTATATGTATGGGAATATACCTAAGTAGGGTTTTTAGTTGATTTCATGGCTTGTGGTTTATCCTTGGTGGATTTTGTTAGACCTTGAGAGTCTCGGGGTCCCTACTAAGTATCATTATACTCACCCCTGCACGGGCTATACCCACTCCTTGTTGTGTTTGGTGTTGACTACGGACAACGTATATCGAGGATGAGGGTACCAGGGATAGATAGGGTCTAGAGGTGGACCATATAGCATTATAGTACTCATAGGATATGGGCAGACGTGGGGTGATGAAAAGGCGATTTGTTCCTACCCTTCAGGTAGGAACCTCGACGGACGACCCAGTAGCTGCATTTCTTTTTCTTTAGTTGTATTGTATTTCAGTTGTACTTGTACTATTACTTTTGGGATTGTATTCCAACCCCTTTTTTACTTTCATCACTCTTTTTTCTATACAATTGACTTGTTTTCATATCTTGATGTGTGCTTGGTTGCGTGTGTTTACAGGTTATAAAGGCAATGCCTTCCTAGTTATAGGGAATACGCCTTTCGGTGTTAGTCACCAGCCCGTGGCCTATGGAAGGCGGGCTTGGGGTAGTCATGGCACGGGCCCTGGGGGATGGGTCGTGACACCTTGCTTCTTTGTATATGAGAATTTTTTCTTCTATTGGTCCTTATTTCCACATGAAAAATAGATAACATTATGTCCCCTTGCTTACCCCTTGATCTTCTTCTTCTTAGAAGGGAATCAAGAATCTTTGGTCTTAAAGCTCTTTGATTTCCCTTTCCATTTATTCACTATAAGGATGGAATTGTTTTCACGCCTTTTATCCTTATTTACTTGGGGAAGAAGAGTAAGAATATCTGGAAGAGACTTCTTAATATTTTTCATATTAAAATTCACAACAAAGCTGGAGAAGATCTAAGGGGTTGATTCCCGAATGAGGTCAGTCTCCAATTCTTCAGGGATTTTAAACCCTATAACCTCTAAGAACTCAATGTATCCAATTATATTGACTATGTGAGTCCCATTTGGGGAACCATATCCAATATTTCTCTAAAATAGAACACTGTAAGTCAAAAATTGTTCTTACCTAGCTCTCTCCTGTTAAATACCACAACAGTGATCAAGCATGCTATACACATTTATGTTTTCATGAGACTTTATTATCTCACTACACATTGATGAAATCATCGAGAATTTAATGTAAACCACTTCACTCAAATTTTTTTCATAGATAAAGAACTCTTCATCACTCACCTCTTTAGTAGGCGGATCAAGCATTGAGGATTCTAGCATATAATATTTCCATTCATGGCGTAGCATAACCCGAATGCATCTAAGTCACTCCTGGAATTTATTTCCAGTTAGGAGGTTATATTTCTCCAATATTGATCATAGGGATAATGTGGATGATGAACTTTTCATTTTATTCTACAATTAAAAAGATCATATTATCAATACTTTTCTTGATTACAAAATAAGTGAGATATAATAAATTAAATATAATTTTATTTATTTATTAAATATACTACTATTTTATCAAGTCTCAATATCCATCACCATTAAACTCGGAATTCCTAGTTACTTTAATATTATAAGGGAAAGGATCCCCGTTACTTTTCTTAATGATCCAAACTTTGGACATGATTACCATAATAAAGTAATTAGATATGTGGTCTTGCCAAATGTGGACTTGAATATCCTTGATACGTTGAGTGGATTCCCCAATATTTAAATCCTAACTTGGATTTCCTCAACACTTGCCTCTAAATTTGTATTGAATAGACTTTGTCCATTAAACTCAATACAATTTCAGTTAATTCAATCCAAAACTCTCATGATAATTCCCCGATAAAAGTAAGTGTCCATACTTTGGCCATGTACTACACTTAGTTCTATGGTTTCATTCCCAATAAAGTAATGTAAATCTGAGTTTTAATTAATATTTAATTGAGGTATTTTAATTTATTATGCATAAATTTGATCTTGTTTTAACCTTTACATGTCATGTTAATATTAAGTGGATGTTACTTAATTAATTAACCATGTTGGATAAAATATTTACACATAATTCATTTATTTAATTTCCTTATTTTCACATTAATTCATTTATTTATGTGATCATTGCCTTGCATCCATAAAATAAATAATTTTATAGATAGATATAAATGATTAATTAATTGATCTATTCATGATCTTTATCTAATCGTTGATTTAATGAGAGTAAATTAAATCAAATTTTGACCTAGGGGAAATAACTATTATTTCTGGTCTTGGCATGAGTTACAACATCCAGTTGTTCGCCTATTTATCACCTAGGTTTGCATCATTATGGTTCCATCTTGAACCGCCTCCATGCACCTTAGGATACTCCATTATTTACAAATATTTATTACTCACATACTATTGAGGGGAACCAAAGGATTAGTTAAAGGGGATTACATAAATATCATTGGACATGCAGGTACTACATAATAATGGAGTGAGGGAAGACTCACAGGCCATCATTTAATTTAATATTAAATAATTAAAAAAAATTGCAATAAATTAAATCAAAACATCTAACACATACATAGGTCTTGGTCAAACTCATTAATGATCATACATGCAATGAATATGAAAAAGTAAATGGATAGCATTCATTTATTTAGTCATTATTTTATTATTAAAGATAAATGCACTTGTATTAATTAATTAATTAATTTCCTTTTATCTTTAATGATCATTTGATCTTATTTAGAGATACTCATCATTAATGTAATTGCGGGAAAATAAACGATGGAACCAATAATGAAATATTATTTACAATAAATTAATTGATCATTTAAAATTATTTAAAACCATTATTAAATTGTCAAACACACAATGGTGTGCCAATCAAAAAAATAAGGTTTTAATGCTGTAATTTTTTAATTTAATTTAATTTTAATTTTTTCCATTAATGGGAGACTACACAGCATGTACATGAAACTACATGCCATGTACCACAATTTTCGTATATCCAAGTCACGTTACTAGAGCTTCAGTGTGTTAACTCGGCCAGACTACACGATGTGTACATGCCAACTACATACCCTGTATCCACTTAACGTGTTCCAGGTTGGCCCGATCAACACATGGTGTGAAATAAAATCACTACATGTAATTAATTTCTTGGTGCATCTAGATACAATCCTCATGGGTATACGGTGTGTGCTCCGGTTTCACGCCATGTAACCCAGTTTTTTTGGACAAATATTTGGTACTTCCCTATGGAATCATCTATCATTATTCATTTATTCTTAAACCTTTAATAAAATGAAACACAGAACGAATATGATTAATATGTCGATAACTTGTTAATTAAAATTGTATTAAATAATGAATAACTTGAATTGAAAATCTAACCACAATTTCACATAGATCAACAATCAAATAAATAATTATAAATTTAAACGTGATTATTATTGTACCAATTGATGGTTTCGGGCACAGTAGAAGCATGTGGAGTTTGGTGATATATTAAAATTTATTTTAATAATTATTTCCCAAAACCAAGAGAGGGGATATTGCATGTCAAATTTATAATTAATTTATTTAATATTTAAAGAAATAAATATCTGGTCTTAAGAACATTATTTTTTAGTGAATGTTGATCATCTAAAAAGACCCTTTCAGATTACCTTCATTACGTTATGGGGATACAAGGATAGAATCCCTCTATCGGTGATCCACACATGCTTATAGGTTCTCTGAGAAACACCACTTGATCTTTGGGTACTAGCACAACAAATTGAATGTCTTGTGTTGTTTTTTCTTGATCTCTCATTCTTTGGTCTTGAAGAAATATCTCTTGCACTTCTCATTCTTGAGAGGGAGAGAGAAGGATAATTTGAGATAGAATTCATTGCGTATAGTAAATTATCTATTCTAAATTTTGGATAATCTACACAATAGACATATCCACCTATTTATAGAGTTGGGATTTAAGTTAAAATATTATTTAATTTCATATCAGTCATTAAATAGCATTTATTGCCTTCAATAAATATCATGACACATAATAATAATTATATATGATTATTATTTTGTGGCATGCACCAACTTGCGTAATAAAAAATATTATATAACATTCTTGTTAATTAATATTTGTCACCGGACTTGGTCTTGGTCTGTTTGAACTTCTCTAGAATTTATTGAACAACCAAATAAATATTTTATTCATAAATAAATTTTTTATTCATAATCTAGCGAATAAATATTTATTAAAATATTCAATAAATAAAATAATTTTTTTATTCACAAGTTGGAAAATAAATATTTATTTAATTTATTTTATCAATATAACTTGAATAAAATTATTCCTTGAACTTGAGAATAATATTTATTCCATTAATTAATCTCAAATAAAACTTAATTGAGATAAATAGAAACACTTAGTGTGTGACGCTCTATGATTCTTTCTCATTGGAATTAGGCAGGTCTGCCTAAAGTCCAAGATTACTATCTAGCATTGGGTTAAGAAACCCAAGAGAAAGAACTTAATGTCATAATGTTAACAACCACATATGAATGATCATTGTGTCATATAATCCTTTTTTCACAATATCTCATCAATAAGGTTTCACATCTATGTCACCAACCTATATACTTGATATGTCTTTCTTGGACTATGTGAAATAAACACATCATTACACCATGGTTGTTTCTGACACTTTCGCTAGGGCGCGCGCATCCGTCTATGGAGGACGCGCAGCTGTTTCCCCGCATTCCCACTTTCCAAAGGCGGGTGGCATCTGTTCCTTGTTCAGGGACGTTTTCTCCTTGATCAAAACGGGATGATGGGATGTCAGTTCTTCCTTCCATGGATTCCTCCTTGGAACTCATCACCTAGTCCGAGTCTCCCTTATATACTTAAGATGTGGTTCGTGAAACTCTTCCTGGCACCATATCTTCATGGACGCCAGTTAATTACACTACTTTTGTCAGTACATTCCAAGGGGTCTGGTCAGGGCAGCAACCTTCAGTTAGGGTAGTAGTCACGTTTGGAATCACTGGCGTGTCTGGACGCTGAGGGATTGGCGTGTCTGTCTTCTATCCCTTATTATAGGTCTTATCAAGGGCGCAGAAGCATAAGGCATCCCACATCGAACACAGGGAATCATATTCCATGGGCATGTATTTGAGGTTTTCCTCAGCTTCCCATGTTTAACAAGGGGTATGATGTGAGTTTAACATCCAACGGAGACGAATCGGGCTCATCAGAACACTGACTAGAGTGGATCAGATATAGTAACCCCCTGGAGGTAACACCGATATTGGGGACATCGTGTGGGTGGCTTCCCGAATGTTGTTAGATGTAATGGGGAATGGGGTGGCATGATCCCATCAGGATGTGGCAGCCCGAGTAAGAATTAGGATGGATGATGGAAGGTTTCGTGAGGGGTTGGTTAATTGGGATGGAACTGTCATGGTGATGATGATGGTTTTGGGCTTGAGCCTCGAAGAGGCCTCCTATGTATCCCCATGGTAGGGAATCAAAGTCTATGTAGTTCTTCTGATGGAGTCTTTCCACTGATGAGGGTTTCAATGGCTTACTGCTGATTGGGGATTTCAACGGCTTACCACTGAATAGGGTCACAATGGCTTACTGCTGGATGGGGTTACAACGGCTTACCACTGGATGAGGTCTACATTTTAACGTCATGCAGGACAGGGATGAACCGATGTGAAGGGGGTCGGAACTGCTGGGTGTTGGGCTTGAACCTCAGGGAGGCTTCCTACGTACCCTGTCTTGGCAAGGATCAAAGTCCTCGTAGTTCAGGTGGTGTGGGGGAATTTGGGGCTTACGCTCTGAGGCAGCCCAAGGTGTTGGTGAACCGATGTAAAGGGGTCGGAATGATCGGTTGAATGGTGGGATTGAACCTCGGGGAGGCTTCCTACGTACCTTACCTTAGCAAGGATAAAATTCCTTTTAGTTCAGGTATGGGGGAGGAGTTGGTGAACTGACATGAATAAGGACCTGGGGTCCAGGTGGATGGTGGTCTTGAACCCGAGTGAGGCTTCTTACATACCTTGCCTTATCAAGGATCAAAGTCCTCATAATTTGGGTGGTTGGGAACCAATGTGAAGGTGGACCTGGGGTCTAATGGTTATTGGGCTTGAACCTCGTGGAGGCTTCCTACGTACCCTACCTTGGAAAAGATCAAATACCTCATAGTTCAAGTGGTGGAATTTGGGGCTTACACTCTGAGGCGGCCCAAGTAAGATGTCATGGTTGGTTCTCACTCTAAGCCCACGTGAGTCATGCTCGGTATGAGAAAAAAGAGATAACAAAGACTCGACGATCATGTCACGAAAGGTGCGTCCGTGGGAAGTGGAGTGGGGCTTACGCGTGATCGTAGCCCAAAAAGGAAACAGGGTATTATGTGTGGTTAGCAGCCCGAAGAGGGTGGGACTTAATCTAGGATAGAGGCCTGACGGCGACAAATCCCAATGGGAGAAGGATTTGGCACTGAAGAAAGGAGGGTTCTGGTGTCTATTTCCCCCTCCCCCTGGTCCTTGGGACCGGAGAAGAAAGGAGGAGCAGGGATGTTGCCTCCGGCAAGAAAATCTAGGGGATTACACCGAGATGTTCGCCCTTTCCCCGTGGAAAAATTCCACTCCGATAAAGAGGATATCATCCCCTGTGAGGGAAGATCTCATCCTCGTGGAGACCAGTGGGCGTGGAGAAAGTCCAAGGTGGGGGCACCCCACGTACGAGGCATGGGTTGAATCCATAGTTTAATGTCATGTGCTAAGGATAATGGTGCTTGGAAGTTTAACATCCTGCATCTCGGACGAGGTGGGTTTCCTCCACACCCCTAGGACTTACATAACTGATACCCTCTGCTCCTTGGTGCATAGAGGGGACAGGAAAAGTCGTGGATAGGGGGTGTCATGGAGCGAACCATCGAGGCGTCCACGTTAGCATGGCTATGCCAAGAAGAAATAGCCATTAGCGTTCCTGGGTGTCGCTAAGGGGTGACAATGGTGAATGGGGCTTACGCAAGGAAGTTGTCCAGGTGCCTCTATAGAGTGGCAATGGTGAATGGGGCTTACACAAGGAAGTTTCCTGGGTGCCGCTATGGAGCGGCAATGGTGAATGGGGCTTATTCAAGGATGATGCCTGTAATTTCTTCCTCGTGTCTGGCCATGAGAGAATCCCAAATCACTGGTGGTTGAGGTATATAATTGGGGCCAACACCTATTTGTAAGTGCACAAGTGGGATAACACACCAAGGGGCTTTGGAATCAGTTCGAACAAAGGGAGATGAAAAGTTTGAATTACATGCCCGACATTCGGAATGCAATCAGGGTAGCGCGATAGTGGAGGATAACTGTTAATCATGTTTGAAACACAGCATCCATATCATGTTTTCCTGAAATAGGGTCAAACAAATGCGGGTCAACTGCTGACCGTGTTCGAAACACATGACCTGACTCGATGTGTTTTCCAAAGTCTTATGGGGCGTTGGCCTAGGATGGTAGGTGAGCCGTGCGGCATGGGACCAGGCCGTTATGGGGTCCCTTTAGACATGGAAGTGGATGAAGATCCGAATGAAGGACACACAAAGTGTGAGGTGGAGTGATGGAATGTTTGAACGGATTCTAATGCTCTTGAAATTACGCCACTGTAATCATGGCATTAGGCATCTTATGATTAGAGCATAAGGCATCTCTTGTTTGGAGGAAGAGGCATCCTATATTTGGAACATAGGTTGTACTACAGTTTATAGTCATGTATAAAGGACTATTGGCATCTCCTACTTAGAGCATAAGGCATCTCTTGCTTGGAGAAAGAGGCATCCTATGTTTGGAATATAGGGAGTACTACAGTTTATTGTCATGAAGAAAGGACTGTTGGAATCTCAGGCTTGGAGCATAAGGCATCTCTCTTTCTTAGAGTAAGAGGCATCCTATATTTGGAACATAGGGAGTACTACAGTTTATAGTCATGTAGAGAGTACTATTGGAATCTCATGCTTGGAGTATAAGGCATCTCTTTTTAGAATTAAGAGGCATCCTATGTTCAGAAAATAGGGATTACTACAGTTTAAATTCATGTAGATAGGACTGTTGGAATATTACACTTGGCGCATAAGGCATGTCTTGTTTAGAGAAAGAGGCATCCTATATTTGGAACATAGGGAATACTGCAGTTTATAGTCATGTAGAGAGGACTACTGGAATCTCATGCTTGGAGAATAAGGAATCTCTTGTTAGAAGTAAAAGGCATCCTATGTTTGGAACATATGGAGTACTACATTTTATATTCATGTAGAGAGAACTATTGGCATCTTATTCTTGGAGCATAAGGCATCTCTTGTTTGGAGCAAGAGGCATCTTATTATTGGGACATAAGGATTACTACAGTTTAAAGTCATGTAGATAGGACTACTGGCATCTTATGCTTGGAGAATAAGGCATCTCTTGTTTGGAGCAAGAGGCATCCTATGATTGGAACATAAGGATTACTACTTTAACGTCTCGGATCCGGGTGCCACACAATGGGTGACCTGAACCGAGTTAGTCACATGAACTCAAGCACATTTCCCCAAATGCCATAGGCTGCTGACTAGCAGCGAGGGCCCAGGTCTAATAGTGGGGAAACTATGCCCTCATTTGTCAAAGTGTGGCACAGCGGAAAAGATAAATAACATACAACAGTGGAAGCAGTAAATAATATACAACTGAAATGGAAAAATGAAGTAAAATAGAACCAGCAGTCATATATATAAATATGCATCATGTCACTAATTCTATGGAAGCATCCAGAATATGATACACTACAATAAAATACAATACAACTCAAAGTACAAGGTACAGCCAAACAAAACAAAGAAGAGTAAACAAAACGCAGCAGCATCGCAAGCCTAAGCTCGGTCTCATGCTCTTCTACTTCTCTGCTACAATAATGTACCTATATAGGGACCCTTTCCCATGTCCAAACCTGCAGCAATTTAGTCTATTTGGGCCGAAGACATGACCCAAATAGGGTGTGAAAAATAAATCCCAGTAGGCAACCACCAAAGGCCTGTGCCCAACTGTCAGTGGAAATTTGCAAAAGTAGTGTGTAGTATTAAATTCAATAAACTAAGCAGTACTCAAAATTAACTAACTCTACCAGTTATATGGCCATTTTAGTATTCATTTAACCATGCCAAGCATTTGCTTTAACTTGGCAGGTATAACATATGAAAATTACCACGATGAATATTCATGATAACACTGTCCTCAGACATACAATCCTTACCCTCAAGTAATAAAAATTGAAACCCACAGGTGATTGCCCATAGGCAAAATGAATATTGCCCACAGGCGTACGAGGTGTCACCCACAGGCACAGAAACTACTGCCCACAGGTATGAGAAAGTTTGCCCGCAGGCTAAACGAAACACTCCCCTCAGGCTATACAAGTAACCAGGCCAAGCCCAACACATAAGAAAGAAATTATATAAAATTCCTCTCAAGGCAATTCAAAGCATGCTAAAATTCACAGTATACCCACAGGTATCCTGGTCAAATAGCTAAACAGGGGAACGCACCCCCGGGGTGGTCTTGGATCCAATCAGTGATCCCAAATAACAGTTCTAACTCATCAAAAGTTTATCTATGCAATTCTAGATAACTTTCAGCAAAGGTCACAGCCATACAACACCCCAAACATGGGTTCATAGCATAACAGTACACAATTTCAACACAATAGTTGTAAATAAACATCATACCACCTAACTTGATCGTCTCTGATCAGTATACATGAACGATGCCTCCCAAATTGTCCAAGAATGATGTAGATCTGGGAACATTTACCCATTCAAACTCAAATAACTTTCCCTTGGTAAATAATTGGTAAGAACAGCATAAAGAGAGGGGAGGGATTACCCGTACGGTCCCAACGTGATCGACGGAGGTGGAATCGGATTCTCGGTGCGTGATCAGGTGATCCTCCAAGCTTCGGCCATCCTCCCGAGGTCCAAAACGAACTCAAAGCCTCCTCTGCCAAATGAGGAGGCTACTACCTATTTTAAGAAAAAAAATAAATTACACATCATGTAATCTCAAGTACATAGTGTGTACTTTTCATTTTTTTTAAATTGTTCCTCTGGAGGCTTCCTTCAACTGCGGCACTGTTAATTTGTCGACATGAGTACACGACGTGTATTCCTGAATACACGGTGTATACTGTCACTCACCTGGAAACTACCTCCACCACATTACTGTTCACTTGCCGACTGATTACACGGCATGTAAATACCTAGTACACAACATGTAGTTGGTTTTTACACCTTTCATCCCCGACAGGCCTACACACCCAGTGTACTCATCCCACATGGCCAAAGTACATGGAGTGTGGAAAATTACACAATGTGTACCCACAAAATTTGGGATTTTCCCCCATTTTCCTTATCTTCTCAAAAACACTTAAGTAAAAGGGAAAATAAGAAACTCGTACCTCAAGAATAAGAACTGGATTCTTACAAACTTCCCCCCTTAAAGAAATGCATCCCTGAATTTCTCTTCCAAGGGTGGTGAAGATAAAGTTGTGAACAACTCAGGCCACTGAGCACGTACGTCGGTCTCCCACTCCCAGGTTTCGTCCTGCACTCGGCCATGTTTCCATAGCACCCGTACAAGAGGAACTAACCGGCCTCAAAGAACCTTCATGCTCCTATCAACAATACGAATCGGATGCTCCTAAAAGGATGCATCGACCTGAATCTCAACCTCCCCAGGCTGAAAAACTTGAGACGAGTCTGAGTGATAATGGCGCAGCTGAGATACATGGAAGACGTCGTGCATGGCCCAGTACCTCTATGGTAACTGCAACTGATAGGAAACCAGAACAACTCTCTCCAGAATCTTAAATGGCCCCACATACCTCGGTGAAAGTTTACCCTGTCTCCTGATCCACCTGTGTCCCAACCTCGGTGAAACACACAAGAAAACCTAATCTCTGACCATGAACTCTAAGGGTTGTCTGCAGTGATCAGCATAAGATTTATGATGATACTGTGTTATAGCCATCCACTTCTGAATCAACTTGACATGCTCAGAAGTCTCCTTCATGAGACATGTTCTCAGTAAATCTGTCTCACCTGCCTCCATCCAGTATAAAGGTGATCGGCGTGGCCTACCATATAAAGCCTCGTAAGGTTCCATCTCAATATTTTCCTGAAAACTGTTATTATAGGAAAACTCGAATAGGGGTATATTCTTCTCCCAAGATCCCCCAAAGTCCAGGATGCATGAATGTAGCATGTCCTCGAGCACTTGTATCGTACGCTCTGACTAGCCATCGGTCTGAGGGTGGTAAGTTGTGCTCAAAATCACCTGTGTACCCAGTTCCCTTTGAAAACTTTGCTATAAACAAGACATAAAGTGGTCGTCCCTATCAAAAATGATAGAACAAGGGACCCCATGAAGATGTACTACCTCTCGGATATACAACTTTCTGAGGTCGTCAACACCAAAGGTCTCCTTGATCAGAAAAAAGTGATCAACCTTCGTGAGTCTGTCCACGACAACCCACACAGCATCATTGCCTCGAGATGACCTCAGCAACCCAGCCACAAAGTCCATCGTGACATCATCCCATTTCCATTCTGGAATGGGTAACTGGTGTAAGAGTCATGTTGTCCTCCGATGCTCTTCCTTCACCTACTGACAAGTGGAACACCTCGTAACAAAACCAGCTACCTCTCTTTTCATACCTGGCCACCAATACTGACGTCTCAAGTCACAGTGCATCTTGGTGACTTTAGGATGAACTACCCAAGTTGAATATAAAACTCCCACATCATCTCCTCGCGTATATCCCCTGTAACCCACACTCGTCCATGGAAATGCAGTACCTCACCATCGCCTATCGTCCAACTAGGGGGAGGGTCCTCACTTTCCCCTAACTCCCATAGAACTAGGCTTTCTGAATCTGATAGTTGTCTCATCCTCACTCTATCCAGGAGGGTAGAAGTCACAGCTAAGGATGAAAGATAGGTTTTCCCCTAACTATCATGCACCTACAAATGCATCTCATAGAACAAATTCATAAGCTTCCACTCACCACTAGCCTCATGAACCTCCTGTATCTGAGTCTTCCTACTCAGTGCATCAGCAACTGTGTTACCCTTACCAGGTGTATAGGTGAGCTCAAAGTCGAAGGACTGAAGGTATTCAACCCACCTTCATTTTCTTAGGTTCAATTCACGCTGATTAAAGATGTATTTGAGACTTTTTTGGTCGGTGAAAACCATAAAATGATCT
The DNA here is from genome assembly GCA_963277665.1 of Viscum album. Lineage (NCBI taxonomy): Eukaryota > Viridiplantae > Streptophyta > Magnoliopsida > Santalales > Viscaceae > Viscum > Viscum album. The sequence goes on along the minus strand of OY728131.1, from coordinate 1,526,448,301 downwards.
CCCAAGATATAATTTCTCCAACAGTTCAACGCATAAACAATTGCATCCAACTCGAGGTCATGCTTCGGGTAATTCCTCTCATGTGGCCTCAACTGCTGAGACTCGTACGCAACTACTAAATCACCCTGAATCAACATTTCTCCCATCCCAATACCTAATGCATCACAGTAAACTGTATATATCTTCCCTTGCTCTGGAAGTATTAGGATTGGTGCTAATGTCAACCTTCCCTTCAGCTCTTGAAAGGCTATCTCGCAAGCTTCTGACCAAAGGAACTTCACACCCTTCTTAGTCAAACCCATCAATGGTGTTGCTAAGTGGGGGAAGTCCTGTATAAAATGCTTTTAGTAACCATCCATCCACAAGAAACTCCATATCTCAAACATGTTCTTAGGATTCTCCCAGGAAACTACTACTCTCACTTTCTTTGGGTCCGCCACAACTCCTGCCTCTGAGATGATATGACCCAGGAAGTATATCTAGTCCATCCAAAAGTGGATTTTTGAGAGCTTAGCATATAGTCGATGCTCTCTCAGTGTACTCAGTACGATCTCAAGATGGGTGGCATGGTTGTGTAAAGTGTGATAGTACACCAAGATTTCATCCACAAAGAATACCACAAAAGAATCCAGATAAGGATGGAACACACGATTCATCAGATCCATGAAAACTGTTGGTGAGTTTGTGAGCCCGAACGGCATAACCAAGTACTCATAGAGACCATATCTGCTCCGAAATTCTGTAAGTGGTATGTCCGGTGGTCTCATGCACAACTGATGATATCTGAATCTCAAGTCAATATTTGAGAACACTCATTCTCCCTGAAGTTTATCAAAAAGATCATAAATCCATGGTAAGGGATATCAGTTCTTGACTGTCATCTGGTTCAGCTTCCGATAATCCACACAGAGTCTGAGGGTACCGTCTACCTTCTTCACAAAGAGGACCAGCGAACCCCAAGGAGAAGTACTGGGTCCAATGAAACCCTTTCCCTGTAACTCCTCTAACTGACTCTTGAGCTCTTGAAACTCAAGTGTATCCATCCTATAATGAGGAATAGACACCGGTGCCACTCTTGTCACAAGATCAATAGATAAATCCACCTCTCTCTCTAAAAGGAAAACCTAAAAATTTATTCAGGAAGACATACCTGAAACGATCAACTACTGGAGAGAAATCCTTCTAAAAAGTCCCCTGATCATCCAGATTTAAACTCACAATCTGGGTTGTGACTCCACCTCACCCATGATGCTCGGGTCCAACTTGGCTCGCCTGGACATCCCACTCACCCTTTTATAGAAACTCTCCACCCTCTGGTGACGTGAAACTCACCCTACGATGATAGAAATCCACAAAGTCTCGAAAGGGTACCAACCAGTTCATCCTGAGAATGACATCATAGCTCGTCATCTCCAAGACATAGAGGTCCCATAGAAAGTGACACCCACCAACCTCTAGGTGGCACTCCCTACACTGACACACACCAGCCGTTCTAGTTCCCAACAGAGTGTCTAGCATCATAACATAAGAATAAGAAGAAACACATAGCCCAAGGCTCTCCAAATCAGGCACATATATAAAGCTATGTGTAGCACCCGTATCAAAAAGTACTAAAGATAAAACAGAAGCTACTAGAATAGTACCTATGACAGTAAAAGGTCCAGGATCCTGCTCATGTTGGGTATGTTGCACTGCATATGTCTACCCAGTGTCGTGGCCCTGCGACATAGCCTGGCTACCCTGAGCTGACCCACCCTACTGTCTATGAGATCCCAATGTCTGGCTACCACAGACACGACCACCATCTTGGCCTGCACACCCCGACATATTCCAATTTCTCAACTGGTAAGAAGATTATGGTCCTGCTACCTCATGTGGAGTCTGCACAGAACCTCTCTCACTAGCCACTAGTAGAAACACCCTACAAAAATGCTGGAGAGGACCCATCATGCTGCAACCTCGTCACTCCACTGGGTCACATGGACACTGCGGTCTCTTGTGCCCCTCTTTACCACATTGGTAGCACATGACCTGGCCACCTGAAGTATTCTTCTAGCTAGTACTTCCACTGTGAGAGAAGTCAATCTGCCTCTTCCTCTTACCGGTAGAAATAGTACTAGAAACTGGTGTCGAACCACCCTAGCTCACACCACTAGCTTCAAGAAGGTTCTTCTCAGTAATCAGTGTCTGGTTCACAATAGCATGCACTGTATGCAAGTTGAAAACATTCACCAGTGCTCGGATGTCATATCTAAGATCATCTTCAAAGCGTCTATCCCTCAACATCTCGTCACCCACCAGAACAGGTGAAAAACACTGAATCTCGGTGAAGTGAGTAGAATAATCCATCACTGACATGTCACCCTGCTGTAAATTCATAAACTCTCAATCTCGATCTGACCTCAGTGTCTCCGGGAAGAAGAAGTCATAGAAGGCTTCCTGAAAATATTCCCATGCCATGTCTCAGTGATGTTCAGTCTGGGTGGTAACATCCCACCACCTTTTGGCAGAATCACGCAGTATGTATGTAGCGAGCTTGACCCTCCACCCAGGAGGCATCTCCAGATGCTCGAAAATAGTATGCATAGAACCCATCCAAAAATTCGCAGCCTATGGTCCTCCATCCCCTAAAAATGTAGGCAGATGTTGCTGCTGTAAGATACGTTTCAGCTCTGCCATAGATGTGGCGGCCGGCGGTGCTCCCTGAAAGGTCTGAATGAACTGCATGATGCCTTCACAGATTTGTGCATCCACACCTATGTCTGGTATAATGGTTGGTTCCACATCTGGCTCTGCTAGAGGATCCATTGGTATCTTGTGGCCTACTGTATCTAGAGTATAATCATCGCCGCTCTCCTGGAGAACAACTGGTGGTTGTCTCAGCGGAATGACTCTACAAAGTCATATGCACACCTTAGATCAAGATTATCAAAGACCAAAAACAAGGAGTCCAAGAAGAGAACAGGATAAGGAAATCATTCAAGATTTACGAAACTTGACTACATGGTGTGTATAAATACTACACGGCGTGTTCTCATAGGCCATCCACATGGGTGTGTACTCCAGCTAAAACTGGTCGTGTAACGCCCCAAACACATGGCATGTCGTCTAAATACATGGCGTGTGCTTGAATCCTCATTCCCTTCCCGAATCCTTCTACACGGCTCTCCTAAACAAAACTACATGGCGTGTCCCACAAAAACACGACATTTACTCGACAAGATTTCACCGGCCCATGTTGTTTGTGACATGCCCTGTGTACCCAGGTCACACTACACGGCATGTTCTAAAAAGACATGGCAAGTTCAAAGAAGCCCCATACCAACCCATGTTGCTTTCTACACAGTCGGCTACATGGATGACACTACACGGCATTTTCCAGGTGGACACGGCGTGTACTAGGAAAGATAACACCGACTCATGTTGTTCATGACACGGCCAGGTACCTGGGTTAGAATACACAACATGTTCAAAGTAGACACAACATGAATGTCTTAAGGTTTCCTTCATCCATGTTGTTAGTTACATGGGCGGACATTGGGTCAACACTACACGGTGTGTCCAACTGGTACATGGCGTGTTTCCCCCAGCCCTTCCCTACCCTGAGTCCCCACCCACACAGTCTATGACACGGGAAGAGACTACACGGCGTGTACTGAGGGTACATGGCATGTACTTAAAAAGTTTTCATTTCTTCCCAAACAGAAGAACACACAGCGTGTGTCCAAGGAACTACACGGCGTGTATCCTGGGTTTTCCAAATAGTAAGCCTCTGAAAATACTCTGGAACCCAAAAAAATGTTGAAAAAAACACCTAAGTGCCAAATTCTGATCTGTGAGGTCTCATACTCCCCGCGAATCAAAGCTTGGCATCTTACACATGTTATAACAAAGTAAACTCGTCAATGATTCACCAAATTACGGTTATTGAGGGCCCATACTCCCCAAAAACCAAATTTTGGCATTCATCCTATCAAAAACCTCACACAACAATACCCTAACAAATAGCAAGTATTTATCAAAGCAGCTATCACAATAGAATGCTTTTCTAGCATAATAACTATCACAACAACATGCAATTTCTAATGCACCTACATGGCATGGAAAGAATGCATGACATGTGATTTCTAGCATGTGCCTAAATGATGCATGAGATGGAATACCCTCATATCATTGGGTTGTAACTAAATAGAACCCATGTATAGAATATAAACAGCACACTATAAGTGCGTCACCAAACGGTGAAAATCAAGTCAGCTGTCAAATTTGCAAAAAAAATGTAATTAAATGAGGTAGATTGGATTTTCCATGTACACGGGTTAGCTACTCCCAGGCATATATTATTACCAACTACCATGTCTGTCCTATCCATGACTAAGACTCCAAATATTAAGTCAAATAAAAGAACCCCTCTGATACCACTTTGTAACGTCCCGAATCCGGGTGCCACACAACAGGTGCCCCGAACCCAGTTGGTCACATGACCTCAAGCGCATTTCCCCAAACTCCAGAGGATGTCGACTAGCAGTGAGGGCCCAGGTCTGATAGTGGGGAAACTATTCTCTCATTTGTCAAAGTGTAGCACAACGAAAAAGATAAATAACATACAACAGCGTAAGTAGTAAATAATATACAACTGAAATGGAAAACTGAAGTAAAAGAGAACCAGCAGTCATATATATAAAGATGCAGCATTTCACTAATTCTATGAAAGCATCCAGAACAGGATACACTGCAATACAATACAATACAACTCAAATTAAAAGGTACAACCAAACAAAACAAAGCAAAGTAAACAAAATGCAGCAGCATCGCAAGCCTAAGCTCGGTCTCATTCTCTCCTACTCCTCTGCTACAATCATGTACCTATATAGGGACCCTTGACCCTATCGACACCTGCAAAAATGTAGTCTATTTGGGCAGAAGACATGACCCAAACAGGGTTTGAGAAATAAATCCCAATAGGCAACCACCAAAGGCCCGTTCCCAACTGTCAATGGAAATGTGCAACAGCAGTGTGTAGTAGTAAATGCAATAAACTAAGAAGTACTCAAAAGTAACTAACTCTACCAGTTATAGTTCCATTTTAATATTCATTTAACCATGCCAAAACTTTGTTTTAACTTGGCAGGTATAACATATGAAATTAACCATGGTGAATATTCATGATAACACTATCCTCAGACATACAATCCTTACCCTCAGGTAATCAGAATCTAAACCCACATGTGATTTCCCACAGGCAAAAAGAATATTGCCCACAGGTGTATGAGGTGTCACCCACAGGCATAGAAACTACTGCCCACACGCATGAGAAAGGTTGCCCGTAGGCTAAATGAAACACTACCCTCAGGCTATACAAGTAACTGGGCCGAGCCCAACACATAAGGAAGAAATTATATATAATTAATCTCAAGGAAATTCAAAGCATGATAAAATTCACGGTATACCCATAGGTATCCTGGCCAAATGGCTAAACAGAGGAACGCACCCCTGAGGTGGTCCCGGATCCAAGCAGCGATCCCAAACAACAGTTCTAACTCATCAAAAGTTTATCTATGCAATTATAGATAACTTTCAGCAAAGGCCACATCCATATGACACCCCAAACATGGGTACGTAGTATAACGATACACAATTTCAACACAATAGTTATAAAAAACATCAGACCACCTACCTTGATCATCTCTGATCGGTATAGGTGAACGATGCCTCCCGAATCGTCCAAGAACAACGTAGATCTGGGATAAATGTTTACCCATTCAAACTCAAATAACATTCCCTCATGAAAGAATTGTTAAGAACAGCGCAAGGAGAGGGGAGGTCTTACCCGTACAGTCTCAACGTGATCGACGGAGGTGGAATCAGATTTCCGGTGCGAGATCAGGTAATCCTCGAAGGTTTGGTCGTCCTCCCGAGCTCCAAAACAAAATCAAAGCCCCCTCTTCCAAATGAGGAGGCTACTGTCCATTTTAAGTGAAAAAAACAAACTACACGGTGTGTAATCTCAATTACATGGATTTTACTTTTCATTTTTTTAAATTGTTCCTATAGAGGCTTCTTTCTACTGTGGAATTGTTCATCTATCGACATGAGTATACGACATGTATTCCTGAATACACGGCGTGTACTGTTGCTCAGCCGGCAGCTGCCTCCACCACCTTACTGTTCACTTGTCGACTGATTACACGGCGTGTAAATACCTAGTACACAGCGTGTAGTCTATTTTTACACATTTCATCGCTGACAAGACTACACGCCCTGTGTACTCATCCCACATGGCCAAAGTACACAGCATGTGGAAAAGTACATGGCATGTACCCACAAAATTTGGGATTTTTCCCCATTTTCCTTATCTTCTCAAAAACACTTAAGGAAAAGGGAAAAGAAGAAACTCATACCTCAAGAATAAGAACAGGGTTCTTACAACTACAGTTTAAAGTATTGTAGATAGAACTATTAGGCATAAGGCACCTAAAAATTGTTAGTGTTGGGTCTTATGAAAGGGAGGCCCTTTCTGGTTCGACCTATCATAGGAGCCAAGTGATAGGGTTTGGAGGAGTTGCCTAAGAAATGGTTCGACTCAAGGTACTCAAGGAATTGATAATGAGAATCTCAACTCACGACATGGGAAACGAACGAAGAGGAATATGTCGAATCAAGGTGTTTCATGGTGTGCGGAGGAGTATCTCAAATCATGGTATTCCATAGGTGTAAGGTGGGTGCGCATAAGGGCACAATGGAAAATCCCGACATCCCGACCCGAAAATTTCACAGTGCGACTCTTTATTTTTCATGGGGGTCATTGCTAGGTTGTGGTCTCGGCCCGAGGGCGCAGCCCCCGTGGTATATACTAGCGGGCGCAGGCCTGTATACTGTTGCGTGTAATAGGAGAAACATGCAGGATGGGATGCGCGCAAGAAGGAGGTGTTGCGCGCAATAAGGGAGGCCTATGCGCAATAGGGAAGGCATGCATGCAATTGAGGTTGTTTCATGGAAAATGGGCAGGCCGGCATGCAATTGAGGTGCTTGCGTAAAAAGGACCATGTCGGTGCGAAATTGGCCGGGGTGGCACATAATTAAGTGGCGTGCACGAAAAAGGCCGGACCGGGCACGCAATCAGCTTTGGGCGCGAAAGGTTCGGTCCAGGTGCATAATAGAGGGTGCACAATTTTGGAAGGGTTTTCATGCGGATGAGAGGATTGCGCGCGATTAGAAGTAATTGCGCACAGGGGACATGATTCGATGGGATTTGGATGAGGATCAAGCCTAAGGGGTCTCGCACGAAAGCAGACCCTCGAGTGACCTAGTGTGAAAAATTCAGTACCTGAGAGCCATATTTTTGCGCGCACGGGATAGAAATTTTGCACAGGGAAGATGGTTTAGATTCTTCAGGGAAAGTCGAAGGGGTGGCCTTCTATTTATAGGCGCTCGGGATCGCGGGTCTGCACAAAAAAACACGCCGGTGTGAAATATTTCGTGCCCGATGTCGGTGGTGTAAAGATCAACCGGACGAAGTGGTGGCACGAAAAAGTTCTGCGCTCACGCAGAAAACTCTCGCAAATCTTGGAGTTTCTCGTGCGGGACATATTTTTTTCGCGTACCTTAGTATTTTTTTTGTGCCACCCCTCCGGGCCCCCTGGAATGGATCACCAGTTCTAAATATGGCTTCGCTTTATCACGCCCGAACCTTCCTCAGCCCTGGAGCGCTTTTAGGAATCTACAATGGCCATGGAATTTAATTAAATGGTTCTATTCCAATAAAAGGGTTGAGATATCAGTTTCCATAAAGATGGAATGGACAAATCCTTCCTCAAATTATTCATTAATGACATGTCACTCACGACACACCCAACATATATAACTTCTCCATGAACTTTTATCATTATGGTTTACAAAATAAATCTAAGTATGTGAGTTATAGAATTAATTAATAATAATATTAAATTCTAAGGACCATCACACATGATCGTAGATTGGAATATCTAATGACCCCAAAACATGTGGAATTCTTACTGGATGATATGTTATAATAATCTCCCATCTTGGATATTACCAAGTGCAAACTTCATGAGAAGAAGCCTCATATTCTTATGAGTACTCACACCAGACAGTCTATGTACTATTTGTCCCATCATAGTACATTATCCAACCGTGAAACATTAGTTGAGAATATTGCCATAGCACATCAAGGTTCTCAGCATTATGGGGAACAGTTATGACTTTATCAATATGATGTATACTCTGGGACATTATTACATTAGAGTCATGCAGAACAACAAAAAATATTTAATAAAAAGTTTTATTAATATTCAATACATCAAATATACATGTAATCAAAGTACAAATAGTTGGTATTAAGATACCCACTCCAACAGTTTCTACAACTGTAAACCCTACAGTTGATGAGATTCCTGTTAAATCTTCTGAAGGATGGATGGACCCAATGTATGAGGAATGAGAAAAGTTTCTTGGGAGTCCTCTAAAGAATGGTGGGCATGATATTCAAGAAGAAAGGTATCCTGAGGGATATTTAGTTAATCATATTTTTGCTTTTGGTTTTTTAGAAATATTTTATTCTGAGAGAGTGGTTGCACCTGTTATTCCACCGGTGCTAGTGGATGTTGTCACCAAAGGTGACTTGGAATCTTTTAAAGAAAATTTGATTTATGATATTGGTTTTTTGATAAAAAAACAACCTTATTTGGCTACTAAGTTAAGTGAAAAGGATTTAAGGTATTTATTTGGGATGGTGATACAACATATTCAACCTAAAATGATGCACCACATTCAAGAAGTAGAGATTGAGAATAAAAGACTTTCTAGTGAGCTGGAGTTTGTGAGATATATAGTAGAAGGGATGCAGTCATCCTTTATTGCTTATATGGATTCATTGATTGAGAAGGTGGAAAATATCACTTCTATGGATTATAGTTCCAATGATCATATTCATGTTTTTTATGTTGAGTTGATCATATCTATTGTCAGATAATAGATTTGTTCCACTGCTACTTCCAGTAGTGTTCTTGATGAAACTGAGGAGTCTTTAAGAAAAATCATATTTAACAATGATCATGTACTCATGTTGGTTAAAGAGTATTAAAAATACATGAAATTTGATAAAGTGAATATAACCAAAGTTATAAGGTATTATTTCTCTTGGATTTATACCAAGAATGATTTTAATGATCATTTTAAGTTTCTATCTTAGAATCTGAGAATACCTCTGGTAAGTCAATCCTTCAAAGAGAAAGTAAATAAATTGAAGGTCCTAACTCCATCGCTTCATTGGTTTATGGAAGAGAATAAAAAATTCTTTTGTGCAATGGGTAGAGGTAGTTATATCATCATGGACTTCGTAAATCACATGAATCAATTTATTCATATTCATGGAACTACTATTATGGCTCACGAGGCCATATGAGTGATAGCCCATTTGACCCCTATAGCCACTAATCTAGAGTTATTTAGAGCTAATGTGACCAAAATTCCTCATGCACCTTTGCTAGCCTGTTTCGAACCCTTTTTTATATCTCCTAGAGAGGTCATGTAGCACCTTAGACCCATCGTCATCAGAGAGCCTCATACTCTGACTGATGTTCCTAAAATTTCTCCTTCTATACCCTCAACCTTCATTGAAACCACCTCTACCTTAGATAAGGGAAAGGTGAAATCTCCTTTGGTTCTTTCCATCCAGCTTGAGCAGTTTTGATCATTGGACTTTTTTATTTTATGGGACTATTTTTATGGTATTTTTTGTGTAATTTTTTGTTTGACACGTTTTGGTTGTACCTTCACTTTCTTTTCAATGGAAACTCTCTATTTCTTCTTATTATTTTATCTTTAATTATCTTATTTATCCTTTAATTTTTGATAATACCAAAAGGGGTATAACGTTATGGAATTTTTATTTATATTCTAGTATTCCTTTGATTCCATTTATTTTTTATTTGACTATGTTTCCTCTCTACATGACTCTGATATAATTTTATGTTCTTTACTTTTGATTTTGATACCATGGTATATGCACTTTCATGATTTACCTTTGATTCCATGTGTATAAAATTCCATGATTTGTGATCATCAAAAATGGGGAGATTGTTGGCCTCCTTGTTTTAATGATCAAAAAATCATGCTTCTTATGCTACTAATTAGTTTTATGTTTTATGTTAGCTTTTTATATTGTAAGACATATTGGCAATAAATTTGGATAAGTATGAGAAAGACTCACTGTTGAGGTTGATTCACCACCAAGGAATACTTACTATTTAGATTAGTCACCGCCAAAGATGACTCGTTGTCGAGATGGAAATTTGATAAAGTATGATTCACCGCCAGTATAGAAATTTGTCTAAGTACTGGAATCACCTACCACTAGTTATGTCTCACCACTAGAATGAGATTTTGGTAAAGTATAGAATGAATCAACACTAGAGGATGAATCACCATCGGAAAGTAAAATTGGCTAAGTGTATAGATGAATCACCGCTAGACCTGAGTCACCACCAGATCAAGTCACCACCTGATCCAGACACCACCAGAAACTATTTCACCATTCTAAAGACTCACTGCTACTATTTTATATTTATTTTGAATTAAATATTTCTAACTGCTAGTTTATTGAATTTAATGTCGAAATTTTTTTTAATGATTGTTGCTTAAATGTTATAAAAATATGTATTAAAGTTCATGTCAGAATGTGTAGTATGAATATCAGAAGATCTGATGTATTTTTTTGCTACTACTACTGATAAAAATATTAAGCTGACTCCCTCGTGTGTACAGGTGTTGTGAAGAAAAAAAAGATACATGCACACATGAAGTGAGATTAACCATATTTCAAGAATATGAATATTCCATACATGTTTCATCTTCCTTACACTCGGTGGAGGAAGTTTTGAGCTAAGATATCATTTAGTTCCTTCCTACAGTTAGAACGATAGAGTTTACGACACTCTATTTTGTTTCAAGTTTCGGAAATTCCACTCAAGCTGTATTTCAAACTACATTAAAGGAGTCAAAATCTGTATAGATTATCATTCATAGAAACACCATCATTTATACATATTTTACTTGCTATTTTTGTTTATTTATCTTTACATTATGAGTAGTGGGTGTATACTCTGTATTTCTACACACACATTGTCTCGTGCTTTTAACTGGAAGATACATAGATATCTTCTCAAATACTTTTTACTCTTGTTTTCCATGTTTACTGTGGAATAGGTCTATGTGTGGCATGTTATCTTTTTAACTACCATGATTATTGTGGAAGAGGTCCATGTGTGACTTGGACAGCTATTATGTTGTTGTATATCTGATTCAGGTTATGGATCATGGTTTATTTTATATAAAATGCTTGGTAGTAGGTGATTTTAAAGTGGAGAGGGAAAAGTCTCAGCTTAAGACTGAACCTCTTATATCCATTTCCACTGTGATTTTTTTTTGTTTCTTTACTAAGCTTTAAAACTTAATTTGTTTTAAACTTCAAATAAAAAACACAACTTTGATGGTTAACCTTAATTAGTGTTTATATAAATTTTTGATTGAGTAAATTGATTTAAAAGGTTAAAGTAATATTATATATTGTTTTAACTGAAACCTAATCAATCTTTGAGATTTATTTTAAAAATTCAAGTCTTATATCGATCAGTTATTTTGGTTAACTGACCTGTATTAAATTAATTGGAGGATTTTCCTTAAATATTTTTAATAAAAAAATTTATTGGGTACTCAATTCACCCCCTCCCCCCTCTTGAGATATTCACTCCGACCGATAATAAGATTATAAATAAATATATGTATATTTAAATAATTACAAAATTATAATAATTTTTTTAATAATAAATATTTTTATCATATTTATAATTATATATATATATATTAATAAATATATATAATTATATAAATATATGTAATTATATAAATATATATAATCATATAAATATATATAATTATATACATATATATAAATATATAATTTTATATAATTATATAAATATATTTATATTTATATACAAATATTTATAAATATATTTATTTATAATTAGAATTATAAATAAATATATATTTTTAAATAATTATAAAATTATAATATAAATTTTTAAATAATATATATTTATTATATTTATAATTGTATATACTTATATATTAATAAATATATATAATCATATATATAATCATATACATATATTTTTTTGTATAGAAACTCTAGCCGAACTATACAATTAATGTTCTTCCCAGGATATCCCGTTTCCTAGTGGGTGTACCAGGCCCCGGGTCTCGAATACTAACCACAACCTAATGAGGTAAAACTGGCTTCCCCACACTGCCCTACACTGTTGATGCGTTAAATCGCACGGTGGTAAAATAACCAACAGAAATCGAATATTGGACCTGACGGTTACAGCCCTCAACCCTAACCACTAGGCCACCCCCATGGGGGCTATTATATACATATATATAATTATATAATTATATATAATTATATAGATATATATAATTATATAAATATATATAATTATATAGATATATATAATTATATAAATATATACAATTATATAGATATATATAATTATATAATTATATATAATTATATAAATATATTTATATTTGAATACAAATATTTATAAATATATTTATTTATAATTAGAATAATAAATAAATAATTATATTTAAATAATTATAAAATTATAATAGAATCTTTTTGATAATATATATTTATTATATTTATAATTATATATACTTATATATTAATAAATATATATAATTATATATAAATATTTATAAATATATTTATTTATAATTATAATTATAAATATATAAATATATTTATTTATATTTATTTATATATTTGTAAATAATTGTATATAAAAATATTATCAAATTTATATTAGCCAAAATGTTTAATAGTTTATTTATATACATTCATTACAAAATGTGCATATAATTAAAATAAATATAATATTTTAATATTTTATTTAAACAATTATATAATATATAAATGAATATATTTATTTAGATATATATTTGTATTGATAATAAATAATTTAAAATATGCGTACATGTATAACTGCATGTATGCATGTGTATGTATGTATATACAAGTGTGTATATGCCTGCCTGAATGGCCTGAAGACCTTCACTTTTTTATTTATTTTGATAATCCCCCTCTCAAGGGTGAGGGGGAACCCTTACAAGACTCAAAGGCTTAAGTGACAATTACATGACTCGTAGGTCTTAGAGGAAATCATCTAAATAAGACAACTTGGAATGAACCATCCCTAGAAAATGTCGTGATATCTGCACTCCACCTTCGCAATGTTGATCAGCTAGTTGTCATGTGCAAAGCTGCACAAGCCTGGTACTAATGGTAATGTCATACCCTCTCAATCTTCCAATTCCATTTAGCTCTTCTTTGGTGAATGTGTTTGCTCTAAATCCTCATCTAGAGGTTTGTCCCTTGTAATTTGAATGGTTGCATCTTCATTTATCATGTGACCTGAAGGCCTTAGGGTGGCCCGAAGACCTTGAGGTGTCCCGAAGTCCTTGAGAGACAACTTGCCCGAAGGCCTTGGGTGGATCGAGGGCCTTGCCAGACCTGAGGACCAAAACAGTGGCACGATAGCTCAGATGAATGAATAGTTCTAGTTACTACAGCACCGAACAATACTTGTTATAGTAACTCAGAAATAAGTCTCCACCTGGATTTGATCTTGGGTCTCTTAGATTCACTTGTTGAGTCCTCACTAATCGGGCTAAGGCTCATGTGCACAAGTGTGTATATACATGTGTGTGTAGATGTGTATGTGTACATATGGATGTTTGTAATCCACGTAAATATTATGAATTTATTTTTTTAATATTTTTGTAATTTATTTAATTTAATTTATCCATTTATTATTATACATTCATTAATAATGTTAAAAATATATTTAATAATTTTGTAATGTTTATTTATACATATATTTATTTACTATATACATGTAATATTTTCAAAATGTTTGTAATTTATATGAATAATATTTATTCGTTTTTATTTATTAAGTTTTAACATTAAAAATATGTTTGAAATTTATATAATTAGCATATTTAAATGATTTTTTTAATAATTTTTCAATTTAAATATTTAATTATACAATTATAAATATATATATATATATATTTTTTTAAAAGTATTTATGAAATCATAAATAAATAAATATATATTTAACCAATTATAAAATTATAATGAATATATTTAAATAATAAATATATTAATTATCTTTAAAATTATATATAAATACTTTTCAAAATATATTTATTTATAATTATAATTATAAATATATATATATATATATAATATTTATAAAATTATAATAAATATATTTAAATAATAAAAATTGGTTATAATATTTATAATTATATATATATATACTGATATAAATATATATAATTATATAAATATATCTATAATTATATAGAAATATTTTTATTATTTTTATTTATTATTATATATATATATTTATAAATATATAGAAATATATTTAAATAATTATAAAATTATAATAAATATATTTATTATAATTTTATAAATATAAATTTTTATATATTAATATATATATTTATATAATTATATAAATATATTTATAATTATATAAAAATATTTATAAATATATTTAATTATAATTGTAATTATAAATATATATATATATGTATTTAAATAATTATAAAATTATAATAAATATATTTATAATTTTATAAATATATATAACTATATAAATATATTTATAAATATATACAAATATTTATAAATGCATTTATTTATAATTATACTAAGAAAGTTTAGGATCCGAGCTTGCTCAGTCCTAAAAAAATTATTAAGTAAAATAAAAGTGTAGACAAACACATAATACAAGTGGCACAAAAAACACCACCAAACACAAAAGAGAAAGAAAACAACACACAAAAGATAAACAGATTGAAATCCCTAAAAACACACCCATAACCCAAATAAAACAATTAACTCTCCCCTCTAAACCATCGATGGACAACCATGACAGGCCCAAAAAAAGGACCAGACATCCCCTGTCACCACTATGTGGCTAATGCACATATTGAGGTCAACCAAAAATGTATACCTCTAGATTTTTGTAGATCTACTCAACACTGTCCATCCAAAGGTCAGCCAACACCCCCCCCCCCCCCCCCCCCGTCCATACGCCTGTCCACATTTCGACCACATCCTGATATCATCTCACCCCAAAGGTCGCCGTCGTCCCCAGGGTTTTTTCCATCATCCCTGAGGTCGTGGCACATCTACCGACCACCATCTATGAAGTGGGTAAGGAAATCCTGATGCTGGTGTCACTAGAACCCCCATCTAAAACAACCCATAAGTCGCCCCATTGCATAAGAGCGTTGCCATCAAGATGTCGGTCGAGAACCCTAGTATCATCACAGAACCTCGCTTCTCAGTCCGCCTGTCATCCTCTTTTTCAGCACGTCCCATGATCAGTAAGCAATCATCGGACACGCACCTCAAATCCCCCACCGGCCAGATCAAAGTCGTTCACTGTCGTTGTCCGTGCAAAAATCGTGTCGCGGACCACCGGTCACGCGAGACACATCCCCAACCCTGAGTCATCAAGCATCCTCCAGGGTCCCAAATCCAACACTGGCCTACACCACACACCTTGAGAATGGTACCAGTCATCTCGTCATCCCCACCATTGAAAGGATACACCTGAATATGATCTTCAAAGTTTCAATGGGAGCATCTACGCATTAATTTGTGAATCCCACTATCGATCACCACTATAGGGGTTCTGTCTGGATCCATGATTCCAGTTCATGACTCCTTGAGTACAAAAAATGTTATCCAAAGATTAGAGTGTACCTGGTTTAATTTTAGTATTCCACTCCCAGTTATCACTTATCATTTCAAAGGACCCAAAATCCATCAAACAACGCTTAACAACTATGGAATCTCACCTTTTTATCACATAACTTTTCATTACAAAATACAAAACTGAGGATCTTTAAGGTTTAGTGTCTTGGAAACCAGGAACTTAATGCATAAAAACATAAAACAATATTCTTAAACACTTGAAAGGATTCAACTTATGTCCATCCTAGGTTCATTACTGCATCTCATAACCTGGGGACATACATCAAAAGAAAGGGTGAGCAGAAGGCCCAGTAAGGGAAACAAGGGAAACATTTAACATGTGATCTTGATATACATCAATAAAGTCATGAAAAAGAACTTTAAGGAATGAGAAATAAATCATGAGGAATATCATAATTAAAATTAGAATATTTCATAACTTAAAGATGTGGATACAACATTTAACATAGACAATCATTTCCGTTTCACCAAGGTCCATCCCCAAGGTGTCATTAAAATTTACCAAGGTTATTCACCAAGGTATCGTTAAAAATGGTCATCTCTAGAGATTAAGTCTTTACTCAATGCATTGGAAAGCTATCAGGGAGAACCCTTAAATTTTCCTTTATTATCATGTGATCCACATATATCATCATAAAACATTTCATAAATAACCCATATAGCATAAAAGAAATTGGTTTCATTTCATAATCAAAACGTTTTAAAAACTGCTTTAAAGACATGATATTTATGTCACTTTAAACCCATGGAAAAAGGAAAGAGGGTTTCATGTATGTAAGTCCTAGAATTAAAATATAACATTTTGATATATATGTGAATACCCATATATAATAAATATCTTTTATTATTCACTTAATAAAATAAAATAATTTGAGAAAAAGAGAGAGACATTTTGAGATAAAAATTCGGCAGCAAAACAACTATGTTATAGGGTTTTAGAAAATATTGATAAAAAAGGGGACATGAGTCACCCACTCATAAATGATCCATAAAATAGTATAGGGACAAAATATAAAGGATATAAGAACATGGTAATGAAATTTTAAATGCATACCATATGAAATGAAAAACATGGAAGGAAGACAAAAATAAGATTTCTCTTATGAAAATTCGGCAGCCTAACGGCATCACTTAAAAATTCAAAATACTAAATTGATGAGATCAAATATGGTATCTCATCATATAAACATAAAATATAAGTATGATAGATATATAGATCATACCCCAACATAATAAAAAGGAACATGAAATACTTGAAATGAAAATAGATCTTGAAAACGAGAAGGGTAAAAGAATCCCTTAAAAATTCGACAGCCTAACAGCGCCACTTTAACATTCTTAAAACGAATTAATGAGGGAAAGAGGGGGTCTTTAATCATATGAACATAAAAAGAAAAGTAGTATGAATATAAAATAACATCCTCCAACATAATAACATGGATCATAAAAGAGATGACATAAAAGATAGTACTTGGAAAGAAAGAGAGAGGTAGGATCCCTTACCTTTAAATGTAACTCTTAAAACTCAAAGGTTGGGACCTTGAGGGATTGGGGGAACCTTGGGAGGACTCCTTAGGAGGTAAGGAGACCATAACTTCGTTGAGGATAATTTTGGAGTCTAAAGGATGAGATAATGTCTTGGTATTTATAGGGGAAGTGAGGGGACTAGGCATTAATGGCCAAGGGACACCTCATTGGTGGTATTGGCAAAACCATGGGCTTTCCCATGGTATTTCCCAAGGTGTTAGGCCACATGGGACCCATCATACAATAATTCATCCCCTTTAGTCGACCATCCCTTAAAATATCTCATGACATCATCATGATGCATTCATGATGTCATTAAACATACCGAAACCCTAAAACTGTATTTTTACTATTCACTGAAAATTCATCTTTTTCAGAAAAAATCCCCAAAATTCATCTTAACATAATATCGATGCTCTGAATTCAAAAATGAACTCCATTTTATAAAAATAATTATCTAAATATTTTTAATTTAATTTTTAAATAAAAAACACTATTCACCTGAAAAAACTAATACTTAACTAATAATTTCTGAAACATTTATTTACCTATTTTATTGAATCACATTACTTAATCAAGGTGCATAAATTATATTAATACTTTCTTTAAGTGATATTACTAATCCATTTGGTCACATTACTAATCCTAAGTGTAAAATCACTATTCATAATTTACTATTCACCAAAAATTAAGTTGATCTTATTAGACTTTAAATTTCTTACTGAACACATTTGTAGAAGACCATTTTTTGAAAATCCTTACACATCATTAATTATTTACGGTTTACATAAATATTTTAAAATATCTTTTTTTTCAAAATTCATCAATATACATCCTATATTTATTCGAATATCTAAAAAAACACAAACTTCACCGTAGGAAGAAGTCAAAATTTTATTTATCTCAAAGGATTACACATAGTAGCTACAGTCTCATTACATATCCCCTTATAACCCCAGCATAGGACCTAAGGGTAAGGTGTGATAAGGTGAGAGAATATGAGGGAGGCTCGGATAACATTTCCCTAGTAGTAATCTCCACTAACTTGAACTTCTCCCACATGCATTTCCGTTCAAGATTGACACGCTAGAGTTCGGCTTGGGCTTGGTCCAAATCAAAGCCCAAAGATGCCACCTCCTTCCCAAGATCTGATAAGTGGTCTTCATAAGGTTCGAGTCTACTGGATGAAGCCATCGACTCTTCTTCCTACATTAACCATTAACATCTCTATTAAATCGTTAATAGAAAATTAATATACTATTCAAAAAGTTTGGGTTGTTACATTCTTTCCCCCTTAAGAAATTTCATCCTCAAAATTTTAAACCAAAGGCCTAGTCGAAAAGGTGAGGGTACTTTTCCTTCATTGTTTCCCCGGGCTCCCACATTGCTTCTTCATACTTATGATTCCTCTACAACACTTTCACAATGTGGGTAGTATTATTGCGTAGAACCTTGTCTCTACGGTCTAAGATCTCCACTGGCTGCTCCTCATAAGAGAGGTCATTTTCCAGTTGTACCACCTCTGGTTTCAGTACATGCGAAGGGTCGGGTATGTACTTCCTCAAGAGAGATACATGGAAGACATCGTGAAATTGAGTTAGGTTTGGTGGAAGTGCTAGACGATAGGCCACTGCTCCTATGCGATCAAGTATTTTATAGGGGCCAATGTACCTAGGGATGAGCTTCCCTTTCTTCCCAAACCGCATGACTCTCTTCCATGGAGAAATTCTAAGGAAGACTTTGTTGCCAACACCAAACTCCAAGTCCCTTCGACGGTTGTCAGCATAGCTCTTCTAACGACTCTGAGCAGCCTTTATGTGTTATTGGATGGCATGAACATTTTCTGTCATCTCTTGAAAAAGATCAGGCCCAAGAAGCTTTCTCTCACTAGCTTCATCCCAACAAGTAGGAGTTCTACATCGCTTTCTATACAGAGATTCATAGGGTGCCATCTGAATACTTGAATGGAAGTTGTTGTTGTATGAGAACTAAACTAATGGGAGGTGTTGATCCCATCCACCTTTAAATTCCATTGAGCATAATCTCAGCATGTCCTCAAGTGTCTGAATAGTCCTTTCAGATTGGCCATCAGTTTGAGGATGATAGGTTGTACTAAAATTCAATTCAGTATTCAGATCATGTTGAATAATTCTCCAGAATTTTGATGTGAATCTTGGATCACGATCAGATACGATGGATAGTGGTACCTCATGCAACCTTACCACTTCCTTTACGTATATCTTGGCAAGTTAATCCAGAGAGAAATCTTCCCGAAAAGAGATAAAATGGGCGGTCTTGGTGAGACGGTCCACTATAACCCAAATCGCATTGTTCCCTTTGGAAGTTTTCGGGAGACCAGTGACAAAGTCCATAGTGATATTATCCCACTTCCATGATGGTATGGGTAGCAGTTGTAATACCCCCTTAGGAATTTGTTGTTATTCCTTTACTTTTTGACACACCAGGCACCTAGTAGTGTAATCAGCGATATCCATCTTCATGTTATCCCACCAATAATGATCACGAAGGTCTCTATACATCTTAGTGATTCCCAGATGTATAGAGAAAGTAGATCTATGAGCTTCATCCATCAGTTCTTTCTTTATCTCTGGAATAGATGGAACACATAGTCTTGTATGAAATTTCAATACACCTTCTTGATCAATATTGAAATTAGGAAACTTCCCATCCTTCACAGCCTCAAACTTCTCCTGCAACAAATGATCTTCTTTTTGAGCCTTCTTGATCTTCTCTAGTAATGAAGGTTGAGAAATCATTTGGGATAGGGTTGATGATGTCCCTTCCCTTACAATTCCCATGTCCAGTTTTACTAGATCCTTAATCAAGGGATCTCCTAGGATCTGCATTGTTACCAGAACAACAGGGTCTTTCCTGTTTAATGCATCCGCGACTTTGTTTGCTCTTCCAGGGTGATAATGAATTGAACAATAATAGTATTTAATAAGCTCCAACCATCTCCTTTGTCTCATGTTCAATTCTTTCTATGTGAAAATATACTTTAAACTTTGGTGGTCGGTGTATATATCACATTTCTCCCCATAAAGATAGTGCCTCCATATCTTTAGATCAAAAGCAATTGTTTCTAGCTCTAGATCATGCGTAGGATAATTCTACTCATGTTTCTTTAGTTGATGATATGTATAAGAAATTACCTTTTCATTTTGCATGAGGATGCACCCAATCCCTTTCATAGATGCATCGCTAAAAAAATGAATCCTTCTCCGATAGGGGGTAGTGTTAACACAGGTGCAGTAAACAATATCTTCTTCAGCTCCTGGAAACTTTCCTCGCATTCCTTTGTCCAGATGAACTTAACCCCTTTTTGAGTCAACTTGGTTAGTGGATTAGAAAGCCATGAAAAGTTTTTCACAAACCTCCTATAATATCCTGATAAACTAAGGAAACTACGAATCTCAGTTACTGTTGTGGGTTGAGGCCACTCCTCCACAACCATTGTCTTTTCAGGGTCAATCGAGATTCCTTCATTGGTTACGATGTGCCCCAAGAAAGCCACTTTTTGTAACCAAAACTCACACTTGCTGAACTTTCCAAAGAGCCTCTTCTTCCACAGAGTTTTCAAAATAACCCTCATATGATCTTCATGCTCCTTGTGACTTTTTGAATATATCAAAATATCATCAATAAAAACTACCACAAAGTTATCAAGGTAGTCCTTAAAGACTCTATTAATGAAATAAATGAAAATAGTAGGAGCATTAGTCAAGATGAAGGGCATAACAGTAAACTCATAATGCTCATATCTTGATCGGAAGGCAGTCTTTGGAATATCTTCCTTCTTCACACTCAGTTGATGATAACCAGATCGAAGATCAATCTTGGAGAAGAATTGAGCCCCACAAAGTTGGTCAAATAAATCATCAATTCTTGGAAGAGGATATTTGTTCTTCACTATGATCTTGTTCAGTTCTCTATAATCAATGCATAGCCTCATCGATCCATCCTTCTTCTTCACAAAGAGAAATAGTTCTCCCCAATGAGACACACTCGATCGGATAAACCCCTTCTCCAATAAGTCTTGGAGTTGTTTCTTTAACTCCTCTAGCTCCACATTTTCCATTATATACGGGGTCTTTGATATCAGTTGAGATCCAGGTACGAGTTCAATGAAGAACTCTACCTCTCTTTCTGGGGGAGGTCCAGGTAACTCCTCAGGAAATACGTCCATGTATTCCTGAATAATCGAAACATATTCTATTTGTATACTCCCTTTTCCTTCTTCATCCTCACTGATTAAATCAATAAAGAAGGCTATAGGAGGTGCCACTAGACTAAGATTAGGTCAGGATATCTCTCCTTGGAAGATAATTGTAGGTCATTCATTAAATACTATTGATATTTCCTTACTTCTACATTTGATCTTATAATTATACTTTGAGATCCAATACATCCTTAGTATAATGTCGAATTACATCATGGGAATGACTACTATATTTGCGATAAGATTGTGCTTAATAAAGTAAACACTAGAGTCTCTAAACACTGTTGATGCATGGATAATCCCACTTAGAGTCTTGACTGACAACTCTACCTCTAGTAGTTTGGGGATTGATTCTATATTCTTTGAAAACTTGGAGGAAATAAAGGAATGCGTAGAACCAGAATCAAACAAAGTACTTGCTAGTTTTGAGAGGAAAACAAGAGTACCTGCTACCACGTCATTCGGAGCTTCAACTTCAGTTGTTGTGATAGTAAAAGCACGACCTTGTTCCCTTGGCCTTTGCTGAGGTTGATGATGATTCCCCTCTACTGACCTCGGATTTGGACAGTGATTAGCAAAGTGCCCAAGTTGTCCACACTTGAATAATTTGACTTCGGGTAGGACCAGAACCATCTTTCCTCTGTCTTTAGTGTTGGGAAGTTGTGGCTTCACCTAACTATGACAATTTCGAGCAATATGGCCTTCTCTTCCACACTTTTATCACTTGCCACTTCCGATAAAGCAGTGCCATGAATGCTTCTTCCCACATTTATTGCATGTAGAAAGTTGCATTTTCTTTCCACCTCTTTCCCGATCAAAGATTCTTCCCAGGCTTGGTTCTAGATCTCTCTTCTTCTCATTAGATTTGTGAGACCAATGTGTCTCACCAAACTCCAGTTCAACTTTCAAAGCACTTTGAACTATTTCTTCATAGCTATCATAGTCCCTGTTGGATAGATTCTTCCGCCGATGAGGTCGTAGTACACCAAAGAATCTATCAATATTCCCATTAGGGTCCATGACAAAGATTGAGGTATAACGGGAAAGTCGTGTGAATTTCATCTCGTAGATTCCAATAGATTCATTCTCCTTCTGCTTCAGCTCGAGAAATTCTTTCTCCATTCTCGTTCTCATCGAACGAGGGAAATTCTTATTGAAGAATAATCCCCCGAACTCTTCTCACTCCATAGCTTCCATCTCTTCTCTTGGCTTCATGTTTTTGATCAGTGACCACCACTCATCAGCTTCTCCCTCTAGGTGGTAAACAGCAAGGGTCAATTTTTCTTGTTCTGAACAATGAAGTACAGAAAAGATCTTTTCAATGAAGATTATCCATTGTTCTGCAACCAATGGGTCAGTAGATCCACTGAATGTTGGTGGTCGTTGATGCATGAAGGACTCAACAGAATTTTGTTCCCTTCGTGATGAGATCGGCCTCTCAGCTTGATTCAAGTTATTACTCATAACTTGAGTCAGTTGGTTCATCATTCACATGAATGTTTCCATTCCAGCTTCCATTGGAGGGCCATCAGTGCATGGTCCATTGCGGTCACCATTTGCACGGTTCCTCCTATTGGCCGCCATTTTCTAAAATAATAAAATCTTAGCGAGAAAATTGTATAATTTAGGAATATTTTAACTATAAATAATTATACATCTTAAAACTTCATGCTTAAACAATTATATTTCTCTATAATTCCTTCATAATGATTCATAAAAAGCTTTCAATTAACCAAACATATCCCCCAGGAGTGTCGTAACCAAGAGTGAAGCAAGGCCCATTATCGTGCACCAGTTCCCATTCGAGTCTAGCTCAAAGCGGTGTTTTTGGGTGTTACCCCTATATACATCTGTGCCAGAGCTACCTCTACCTGCTCGTATCCAGAAAGGGATGTACTTGTTTGATAAACCACTTACTCAATACTCACCAAAATACCAGGAAGTTTTCCCTATATTTAAACTTTTCTAAAGGGTTCTTCTTAATTTTTTCATAGCCTAATTTCCATAAAAAACTAAACCATACTTTGATACCAACTATGGCATCCCTCCTTTTTATCACATAACTTTTCATTACAAAATACAAAACCGAGGATCTTTAAGGTTTAGTGTCTTGGAAACCAGGAACTTAATGCATGAAAACATAAAACATTATTCTTAAACACTTGAAAGGCTTATCTTTATGTTTATCCTAGGTTCATTACTGCATCTCATAACCTGGGGACATACATCAAAAGAAAGGGTGAGCAGAAGGCCCAGTATGGGAAACAAGGGAAACATTGAGATACATCAATAAAGTCATGAAAAAGAACTTTAAGGCATGAGAAAGAAATCATGAGGTATATCATAATTAAAAATAGCGTATTTCATAACTTAAAGATGTGGCTAAAATATTTAATATATACAATCATTTCCGTTTCACCAAGGTCCATCCCCAAGGTGTAATTAAAATTTACCAAGGTTATTCACCAAGGTATCGTTAAAAATGGTCATCTCTAGAGATTAAGTATTTACCCAATGCATTGGAGCGCTATCAGGGTGCACCCTTATATTTGCCTTTATTGTCATGTGATCAACATATATCATAATCAAAAATTTCATAAATAACCCATATAGAATAAAAGAAATAGGTTTCATTTCATAATCAAACTGTTTTAAAAACTGATTTAAAGACATGATCTTTATGTCACTTTAAACCCACGGAAAAAGGAAAGAGGGTTTCATGTATGTAAGTCCCAGAATTAAAATAGAATATTTTTTATATATATGTGAATACCCATATAGAAGAAAGAGATTTGAGTATTCACTTAATAAAATAAAATAATTTGAGAAAAAGAGAGAGACATTTTGAGACGAAAATTCGGCAGCATAACGGCTATGTTATAGGGTTTTAGAAAATATTGAAAAGAAAGGGGTCATGAGTCATCCACTCATAAATGATCCATAAAATAGTAGATGGATAGAATATAAAGGTTATAAGAACATGGTAATTAAATTTTAAAGACATACCATATGAAATGAAAAACATGGAAGGAAGACAAAAATAATATTTCTCTTATGAAAATTTGGCAGCCTAACGGCGTCACTTAAAACTTCAAAATACTGAATTGATGAGATCAAATAGGGAATCTCATCATATGAACATAAAATATCAGTATGATAGATATATAGATCATACCCCAAAATAATAAAAATGAATATGAAAGACTTTACATGAAAATATATCTTGAAAATGAGAAGGGTGAAAGAATCCCTTAAAAATTCGGCAGCCTAATGGCGCCACTTTAACATTCTTAAAATGAATTGATGAGGGAAAGAGGGGTTATCTCATCATATGAAAATAAAAAGTACAGTAGGATGAATATAAAAGAACATCCTCCAACATAAGAACATTGAGCATAAAAGAGATGACATAAAAGAGAGTAATTGAAAAGAAAAAGAGAGGTGGGATCCCTTACCTTTAAACGTAACTCTTAAAACTCAAAGGCTTGGACCTTGAGGGATTGGGGAACCTTGGGAGGGATCCTTGGGAATTAAGGATACCATAACTTCGTTGAGGATTATTTTGGAGTCGAAAGTATGAGATAATGTCTTGGTATTTATAGGGGAAGTGAGGGGACAAGGCATTAATGGCCAAGGGACACCTTATTGGTGGTATTGGCAAAACCATGGGATTGGCCATGGTATTTCCCAAGGTGTTAGGCCACATGGGACCCATAATACAATAATTCATCCCCTTTAGTCTACCATCCCTTAAAATATCTCATGAAATCATCATGATGCAGTCATGATGTCATTAAACATACCGAAACCCTAAAACGGTATTTTTACTATTCACTGAAAATTCATTTTTTTCAGAAAAATCCCCAAAATTCACCTTAACATAATATCGATGCTCTGAATTCAAAAATGAACTCCATTTTATAAAAATATTTTTCTAAATATTTTTAATTTAATTTTTAAATAAAAAACACTATTTACCCGAAAAAACTAATACTTAACTAATAATTTCTGAAATAGTTATTTCCCTATTTTATTGAATCACATTACTTAATCAAGGTGCCTAAATTATATTAATACTTTCTTTAAATGAGATTACTAATCCATTTGGTCACATTACTAATCCTAAGCGTAAAATCACTATTCATAATTTATTATTCACCAAAAATTAAGTTGATCTTATTAGACTCTCAATTTCTTACTAAACACATTTGCAAAATACCATTTTTTGAAAATCCTTACACATAATTAATTATTTACGGTTTACATTAATATTTTAAAATATCCTTTTTTCAAAA
The DNA here is from genome assembly GCA_963277665.1 of Viscum album. NCBI lineage: Eukaryota > Viridiplantae > Streptophyta > Magnoliopsida > Santalales > Viscaceae > Viscum > Viscum album. The sequence goes on along the minus strand of OY728131.1, from coordinate 1,526,422,350 downwards.
TTCATCAATATACATCCTATATTTATTCGAATATCTAAAAAAACACAAACTTCACCATAGGAAGAAATCACAATTTTATTTATCTCAAAGGATTACACATAGTAGCTACGGTCTCGTTACATAGCCCCTTATAACCCCAGCATAGGACCTAAGGGTAAGGTGTGATAAGTTGAGATAATTTGAGGGAGGATCAGATAACATTTCCCTAGTAGTAATCTCCACTAACTTCAACTTCTCCCGTATGCATTTCTGTTCAAGCTTGACACGCTGGAGTTTGGCTTGGGCTTGGTCCAAAGTGAAGCCCAAAGATGACACCTCCTTCCCAAGCTCTGATAAGTGGGCTTCATAAGGTTCGAGTCTACTGGATGAAGCCATTGACTCTTCTTTCTGCATTAACCATTAACATCTCTATTAAATCGTTAAAATAAAATTAATATACTATTCAAAAAGTTTGGGTCGTTACAACAACACATGTTGAAAACATCTTGTAGTGGCCAACAATCTCCACTTCCAATTGTCCTCTTGAGATAAGGTGCACTAGAGAATAATCGCCCCAGAAATTTCCCTGAACATCATGTCATGAACCATCCTGGGTCGATTCTGAACCGGGCACCCAAGCCGATCTGTGGCATGGCTCAAAGGGCATTCCCGATCCCCATGGGATGGAACTAGTGTCGGGCATCATCATAGTATACAAGGTAATGTTCTCACCCAAATATAAACAATTAAAAAAACAACGGAATGAAAAGGAAATCCCAATGTACATCTATATAAAATTGAATTGAACAACATTTATACAACAACTGAAAGATATAACTGAACAACCAACCTGACCAAAAGATTACACCATCTCCATGTGACCCCAAGGTCACCCTCCAAAACTAAGATCAACGTCACCCAAGGTGATAAAACTCAAGTTAAACTTGAACAAGATCAAAAAAAGAAAACAAACTATAGTCATGAGTATTAAAACTCAATAGGATAACCTAATAATCTATTCCCAATGCACTTACTTTAAAATAAAAGAAACATTCATTTTTAGGTTTGAACTAAAATATATAAAGGTATGATTTCATAAAAAAATTTACTTAAAAACAAAGTATGAACCATCACCCTTATTCATTTCAAAAACTAGATTCATTTCATTAGTGTTCTGTTAGCATTTTCAAGGGGAAAGTGATGTCTATATTTTTCAGCTTTCACAACGAGGGTAAAACACTTTACATGAAAATAGTTTTTATAAAAATTAATAAAATAAATTCATCACTTTACAAGAAAAACAATACACATGAAGGCACAACAGTAATCACACAACAAGAGAAATGTATATATACATACAAGCATCACATTCATCACTGCAAGAAACTGAAATCCAATAGACATGGACAAACCTAGGAGATCAAGAACAATACATAATACACCAATACATGAGACCTCATCCCCGTTGACATTTCACACATGATAAAATCAAAACCCTCAATATGCTCGGCCACCCTTTCTCAGGACAGACAGAGGGAAAATTTCATAATGATAAACCCAATATATCCACCTACTATGGGCCATTTTTCAGTACATGAACTACCAGTGCAGTAATCATTCTCAAACTATTCTCTCAATAATCCAAGTTCCCATGTATCAAGTATTTAATGGGGGTGATCCAAATTGTGCCAACCAAGCATCCAATCACAACATATATATAATAAGAATTCACAATAGGCATCACCCCAAGTCACTCTAAGGACTGATCTCATGCCACATAATAAACGGAACACAAAGAGTCCAACCCAAGTAACTATAATAATGGATCACAAGGATTCCATAGAAATGACATCCAATCCATTATATACATATACTAGGCATGAGAACATCCAAAGGAGGTTTTCCATAATAATCAATTTCACCATTTTCACAAAGTTTCTAAATGGGCCTTTAAGTATTTCACAAAACCAACATTTATCAAAGATAAAAGTTTCACTTTTCATAAATAGGTGTAAAAACCATTTTCAGTAGCTAAAAATTTAAATAAACTCCTTAAAACATTTAGTTTACACATTCAAAACACAACCATTTTTATAAATATGTCAAACGGGACATCCCTTTGGCAACACATGGAAAAATATGCTAAAAACCAATACCCATTTGTTTATAAAATAAAAAAACACTTTTCACAGCCATAAAATGACCCCAAAATATCACACTACTAATAATTTAATAAATTCAAACAAATAATTTTATAACACACTTATCACATAAAATCTAACCAAGCACTTTCTCGAAAACAAGGCATGCAATGTTTTACAAAACAATTTTTATTTAGAACTAAACGAGGTGTAAAGCACAAATTTTCATGCCATGATTTCATTTAATCTACTAAAACATGTTTTACATATCAAAAACTAGGTGCAAAATCTAATAGAATATTTTATCAAATACTTGGAGTGCACATTTTGACCAAAACAATACTAAATTTCACCAAACAATGAATAAACCACCATTTGCTCATAAAACAATTTAACCAAGGGTTTCACAACAACACATGGAATATATAAAAGGTGTGAAAAGAAATAAATAGATGAAACTTAAATGATAAAGGCAATTTCATGGGATATCCTACCTCAAATCCACTGCATAATGGAAACGCACACCCGGAATCACCCGTTGTGGGTTCCAAAACCCTAGATCTATGAAGGTCAACCAAAAAAGAACAAAACCACCACAAAAAATCATGAGAAAATAGAACCCCAGGTAGATCATGACTAGAGGAGAAGAGAAAACTAAGAAATAATGGAAGAAGAAGGAAGAGGGAAGAGAGTATAAGAGGAAAGGGAAGGAATTGATAAAGAATCACTAACCTTTGGTGAGAAATCACCCAAAAACTGACCAAAAATGATGGATAACGAAGGGAGAGGCGCCTCTGGTTGATATCCAATAGGTATGGCTCCATTTGGGAGGTGTAATCACCTTAATTGGACTTTTAGGTTAAAAGGTATTAAGCCTTTAAGTGGTTGCACGGTTTTATTGTACGGTTTTGTAAATCGTGAGAAAACTATGTGAGGGCTACTGTAAAAATTCTGAAACTTGCAAGTTTAATGTTGAACGGTTTGGGAAAAACATGCTCAAACCATGCGACCCCAAAAATTGGCCAAAATCCCAAAATGACACCCCAAACACTAGGGGAAACCCACCCAATTATCCTTGAATGATTTAAACATAATCTAGTGACACCATAGGTGTCACAAACTCTCCCCCATGGAACTTTCTCCCAACATGAACCAAGAGCCAAACAAGAGGGAAAGATTCGAAAAAGTAAACACTTCAAAACCCAACACCCATCACACCTGAAACCCAAGAAAAGACCAAGATTCCTATCAAACCAGAACATAAACCAAAACTTGAAAAACTAGGTGTAACAATTCTCCCCACCATTAATGCTTTTCGCCCCCAGAAATTCATAACACATTCCAGCTGATTGATCAATGCCTAAGGATTCCATATCAAAACAATACAACCTCTTAAACATGAACACTTAACTCACCAAAAACGTAACTGAATCCTCTTGACTAAAACAAAACAACAATTCAAAACTACTTCCAATGGATCGACAAAAAATATCAAGCCATTACATCCACAACCAATCCAAGAACCAGATTGTTGGGCCTTCTCCCAACAAACCCAATGATCACTAAAACTGAAGAGCACTCAATAAAGACAAAAATTTTAGTGGAGACCTAAAGGAACTCCCCAAAATTAGAACACAACTAACATTTGACTAATCCTCAAGATAAATCTCTACGAGACCCATGGTGGGTCTCCCCACCATTAGAAAACATGTACAATGACCAATCGAGAATTAACTAAGAGCCAATATCTGACCTTTTCCACACAGGCCAACCAAAAATCTCCTACAACAACCTACCAACCCAAGCTAAGAGGAACACAACATGAACATTCAACCCGCCCATTCTCAAACTTAGGGGACAAGAATTGGGCTAACACATTCCACATGGACCCAAGAACCCCCACCACTCGGGGAGGAGGGGGAAGGGCCCCAATCATTGGACCACTGAAACCACAACCGATAACTACCCAACACTCTCCACTTACGAACATGTAAAACCAATACCGCACATGAATCACATAGGCGGTCCACATAGGGACATTGGTCGGAAACCCTCATCTAAGAAGTCATAACCACAGACACTGCATGAGGGATAAGTCTACCATGTCACGACCCGTCCTTGGGGCCCGTGCCGTGACTACCCCAAGCCCGCCTACCATAGGCCAGGGGCTGGCGACTAGCACCAAGGCGTAAATCCCGGTAAAAAGGGAAGGCATTTCCTTTGTAAAGTAAACAATCACACAGAGTACAAGCGGAAGAAGTAAACACTAAGTAAAAACTGATTACAACAGTAAGTGAGGAAAGTAAAAAGGGGCCGGAAATACAAGCCCAACTGTAAAGTACAACTCAAAGGGAAAACAGCAACTGAAAAGTAAAGCTGCTACGCCGAGCTGTCCACTAGAAATCCCACCTGAAGGGTGGGTACAGATAGCTCCTCTGCTCCTCGGGTCCCGCCGTCCGCTCCGAGTATGTCCGCCCAGTGGTCCACTTTCGGGTACAGCCTCGTCATCACGTCCACCTCTGGGTACCTTATCGTCGTGAGGTCCTCCTCCAGGTACCATCTCGTCGTATAGTCCACCTCCAGGTACCGTCCAGTCCTCGAAGACTCGTCCTCTGTCAGCACTGCCCGTCGTCTGTAACCAACACAACGAGGTGCGGGCATAGCCCGTGCAGGGGTGAGTATAACGATACTCAGTAGAGACCCCGAGACCTTCAAGGTCTCACTAAACCAATAAGGATAACCACAAAGAAGATCTCAACAGATAACCTCTACTTAGGTATATGCCCATACATATACCTAAGTTATCAAGTAACCCATCTCAATCATGAGGAAACACAAGGATTGTGAAATCAATGGATAACCACTACCCGGGTATATGCCCATACATATACCTAAGTTAGCAAGTGACCCATCTCAATCATGAGGTAAACACAAGGTCAAAAGTCTCATCTCAACCAGGATTTTCATTATCGAAACCGTAACTGCTGAAGAGCTCCGTCTCTGGAGTGTACAGTGGTCCTGTCACGACTCCGAGGTACTGCTCACTAACCTAAGACTGCTGAAGAACTCCACCCATCGAGTACTGTGGGCCAGCTGCTACAACCAAGCGCTCCCATGTGCCGCTACAACCAAGTGCACCTCTGTCGTGGGTCTGCCGCTACAACCAAGCGCTCCCATGTGCCGCTACAACCAAGCGCACCTCTGTCGTGGGTCTGCCGCTACAACCAAGCGCTCCCATGTGCCGCTACAACCAAGCGCACCTCTGTCGTGGGTCTGCCGCTACAACCAAGCGCTCCCATGTGCCGCTACAACCAAGCGCACCTCTGTAACACACCGAGTCGATCGATCAGCAGTCGTCGGGTCTCAGCCAGCTACACGGTCTCCGTACTCCGCACGCTCATCACTGGGAGGGTCCGCTCCACGAGATACAGGTTGATACTCCAAGTATCTCAAAGTCCCACGAAGAAGTATCTCAAAGGACCGCCACGTCATAGGGGTCTCAACGCAACAGACGGCGCGTCAATCGGACGCCCGGTCTGTGAGTTATTAGCCTTTTCGTCCCAGGGGCCCGGTTGGTTTCGTGAGCGAACCATACCCGGCCGTATCTCAACTGTACCCCGAACTCTCATAGGGTAAACTCATAGGGACCGTTTCTCAGCGTGATCACCAACGCCGCTGACGGTTCGTCAAACGAACGTTCTGTAAGAAAGATATCAGCTTTTCCGTTCCAGGGGCCCGGTTGGATTTCGGTGCGATCCAACCCGGCCACTATCCATTTGCATCCAAAACTTGGGCAGAGGATTCCAAAAGTTCTGTATCATCAATAGGAACGCAACGCAACAGACGGCGCGTCAATCGGACGCCTGGTCTGGAAGTTATTGGTTTTTCCGTCTCACACCCACCCTGGGAAACTTCCCAGGAGGTCACCCATCCTGATCACTACTCTAGGTCAAGCACGCTTAACTATAGAGTTTTAACCACGTAGCCTCCCGAAAAGGAAGATGTACCTTGAGTATAGTATACCGAAACGACCGTCTCGATCCAAGGATCGCGTTGCCGCTGACGGCGAGTCGTTTGGAGGCCCGTAGCCCAAGATACGGGCATTTGACCAAAAGTGGTCCGAAACTGGGGGTCTGGGCCCGGGCCGACCCGGCCCGACCCCCCCTGGTCCGACCTGAACCGGGTCAGCCCGAACCGGGTCGACCCGACCCGATCCGGCTGGACCTGGCCCGGCCGGCGGCGCGACCCGGCCGGCGGTGCGGCCAGCGCGTCGTTCGGGTGCTGCGCGCGGGGGGCAAAGCCCCCCCCCCCCCCTTTGTGAAACCGCGGCCCCTTAATTGGGGCCGCTTGAAGACCCGGCCGTGGGAATTAATTCCCCCGGTCTCCACTGCCCGGCCGGCCCGCACTGGCCGGCCGGTTTCGCCACCAAGGACCGGCGACGACCGGTCCTTCCTTCGCCGACGCCGGCGGCCCGGTGCCGGCCGCCGGTCATCTTGCTCCGCCGCGGCCCGGAACCGGCCGCTGCCTATGCCGTTCGGCGCGATGCGACGACATCGCTTCCCTCCGCCGCGGCCCCGCTCCGGCCGCGGCGCCTTTGACTTTCTTCGACGCGACGCGACGGCATCGCGTTCTTGGATTTCTTTCCACGGCGCGGCGCGACGGCGCCGCGCGTATCTTCCGCAATAATTCTTGTGGTGCGACGGCACCACGTTTTCTCGTATCATCCTCAAGATACCATCACGAAAAACAAAGGAGGAGGGTCGGCCGTGTTTGTGCGGTCCGACCCCCTCGCGTTATTCAATAACAAAAAGGGTTTTAATCCACAATTATCACCAAGTTTGTATTCACGAACAATTAAATAAATAAACCCCTACCTCGATTCAGATACGGTGCACGTCAACAACCCGCGGAAGACGAGTGTCGCGGAGGTCGAGCGTCGCGGGGAAAGAACGTCGACTCCGTTGTCGTCGAGGTGCATTCGAAGGGGAAACGTCGTTGGAAGAAGACGTCGCGTTCTTCGGTGGAGATGTTCTTCGTTGGAGGTGTTCTTCGCGTTCTTCGTCGATGTTGAAGAAGAAGAAGACTTAGCCTTTTTTCTCCCAAGTCTCCACCACAAGAACAACTAACCCCAAAATAAAATAATCCTCCCACTTATTTTATTAACCCAATATAGGTTTTGAATTTCAAGAGTTTGAAAATTCAAAACCCATATTTAACTCACTTAAGTTATTAACATAAGATGTTATAAAATTAAGGAGGTGTTAAGTTATCAAAACTTAAATGGGGGGTTTAGATGGGTTAGGAAAGCTAAGGAATTTGAAGAGGTGGGGAGGGGTTTGTGTGGGCCCCACCCTTTCAAATATCCACACATGGGAAGTTGGATGGATGTGGGCCCACCACCAACTTCTCATGGGAGAAGTTAACAACTTAACATGAAATAAAATTGATTTAACAATTTTATTCACTTTTTTATTAAAACCCCAAAAAATTTAACTTCTTCTCCCGCACAAACGCAACTACGGTAAAGGTTCCCTTAAGCGATTACCGGTGTTGCGAGTTCATCGGTGCAATCGGATTTCAATTCCGAGCACCGGTTCAAAAGATAGAAATTCCCGCTCACTCGTTCACTGAACGTACCCGAGCCAAACTTCGGAAATTAATTCCGGGCACACCGGGCCTCAGAATCAGGCGCCGTCAGAAACTACGTTCTTGTAAAATTCCAAAGAAAATTAAGAAAAAATTTCCCTTGAAATTTCCGGGTCTTTACATTACTCCTACCTCAGGGCTTTACGTCCCCGTAAAGCTTCAATACAAACTAGGGTCACAAAAGCGGTACAGAGCACGCATCTGAGCCTTCCGCTCCCATGTGCTTACCTAGAGGTTCCTTACTGCCAAATAAAGTGCACCCGAGGAATCGATCGTCCTCGTAGGATCTGCTCCTGTCGATCCTCGATCCCCACAGGAACCTCCGTGAAAGACACCCCATCGCCATCGTCCAGCTCCTCATGGTCGATGATATGCGCAGGGTCGAGCACGTATCTCCTCAGTTGAGATACGTGGAAGTCATCGTGCACCTGGTTCAACTGCGGTGAATGGGTCAAGCGGTAAACCACCCCGCCTACCCAGATGGGGACCTAAGAAGGTCCGCTGAACCCTGGAGATAACTTTCCGCCTTGGCCACATCTCCGTAAACCTTGTCGAGGTGAGATCCGTATAAGAACGTGGTCGCCATCCTCAAACTCCAGATGTTTCCAATTCCTGTTAGTACTGGAACTCAAACGACTGCTGCCACGAGGGTAAGGTTGGCCGATTCAAGAGTGATCGGTCGCACCCTCCCGTGAAAAAGTTTATCCCGTGCTGCCTGGGGTTTCCTTTTCACCGACCAAAGAAAACCCATCCCGACGTTTGCATAAAACCGTCAATTTGAGTATAAACAGTTATTTCCCATTCCATACTCAAACTAACGTCGTAAGGCCTCGACGCTGTCACCAAGAGATTCCAACCGAAACTCTCGCCTCGAGGGTCTGACCACACCGTCGGCGTAAGTGTGATTATCAAGTCTCCTCCCAAGGTATCTCCAGACGTGAGGGTCAAGTCCACGGCTTACCAGAAACTCTAGGTCTGGAACAAGATTTGTAAAAGCAAGAAATGATTCACATCGATGTCCATTACTACAACATCTAGTAGTGGACACAGACTGTCCCTTGAATCATTTCTAGAGCCATTGGGTCACACTCCTTGATCGCATGCAGGCGCACTCTTCCTCCGCCCTCCAGCTTCCTGAGCCTGGCAGGAATAACTAAGGCGGGTGGTTGTACCATGTTAGGATGTACACCACCTCATGCTGCTCTCCTAGATCTACCTCCACGTCTACTGCTTCGTAGACTCATCTCTCCTTTAAGCTTCCTCTTCTTAACACACCCGAGTCTCTATGACTGGCACCGGTTTCCTGTTTCTTACTGCACTGAGCAGTCTGCATCCTCTCTTAGATGTCCTGGACCTCCTTTAGTCTCACAAGAGCTACTATGATTTCTTCTTTTCCGATAAGAGAAACCCGGTCTCATCCCTTGGATGAACCACATTCGTTGCCTAATACAGTCAATCCTGACATGAATGATGCATTCATGCCATGGATGACGTCGTAAGGCCTCGACGTATCTACTAAGAGATCCAACTGTCACTCTCGCCTCCAAGGGTCGAGTCACACTTTCGGCATCAGTGTGAGGTCACTGGGTCCCCTCCAGTAGAAATCTCAAAAGTGAGGGTCAAGTCAACAGTTTAACCGGGACCACTCAGTATCAACCAAACAAAAGGACAGGAAAGCAACAAAGATAAGTGTCTTTTTATTATTGCAGCTCATAGTACAAAGAAACGAATACAAAGCAACATGGAACTAGAAGTACAAAGGATGTATCCACTATTTCCTCTCCTGCCCACCTGCTCTCAGAGCTCTACTGCCTTGTCCACTGCTCGGCTGTTACTCAATTACTCACCGCTGCTTCTGTCTCGGTGGCTCCTCCAACACCCGTTGATCAATCGTACGAGGAGTCGGACAGTCACGTGCCAGGTGACACTTTCCGCCGCAGGAGTAACATTGTCCGTTTCTGGCACGCCTGGCTCTGACCCCACCTCGGGTGCCCCGCACCACCGGTCCTAAAACCTGAGATCGTCCAACTGCTAGTCCGGTCCTCCTGGACCTCTGCATCATCTGTCTACTGCCCACAGATGACTCAGATACTGATCGAAAAGCACGCGGCAAAGGCAGAATCTCCTGTACACGCTCGGGGTGTAGAGATACTGGCACAAACTCCACCCTGAAGAAGGTCTCGAAGTCTTCCCATGCGAAGTTCATCTCATCGCAAAACTGGAACAAGTGGCTCCACCACCTGCCTGCTGCTGCCTGAAGGAGGCTGGTAGCAAAGATCACCATGAAGTCTGTCGGCGTCCCCATTAGCCTGAAGACTCTCACCACAGCCTCCAGCCAAACCTCAACCGCCTGTGAGTCCGTCTCTCCCCGGAACCTGGGTGGCCTCTGGCGCTGGAACTCGTGCAGCACGCTCAAGCGTCGTGCATTGCCTACTGCTGGGGCTGGTGGCATCGGTGGCCCAACGGGTAGCAGTACCGCTGGTTCCTCCGCTGGTGCCTCAACTGGGATAGGGCCCTGTACTGAGGCCTCGTCGCTCGGCGGGCTGTCAGTACGTACCACTCTTGGGGCTCTAGCTGGTCGTCCGTGAAAAGGCATTCTGAAAGAAACATCGTGACATGGTCAAACGTTTATACCTGGTGAGCTGACCTGGTTTGAGCTGTTTTAAGGGAAAACCTTTGAAAACACACACGCAATTAGTGTTTTCGTGCACAAAGTCAGAAATCAGTTGTCAGGGTCTTGGTGTATGGATACGTCGGCCGCCCGCACCAACACTGGACTCCCTGAACTGAAAACCACACTCGGTACTCTCAAAACTATTGCTTCACAGAAAGAAACATCAGAGTTATAAGTTCTGCGGTAGAACCGAACTCCTCTGATACCAATTTGTCACGACCCGTCCTCGGGGCCCGTGCCGTGACTACCCCAAGCCCGCCTTCCATAGGCTAGGGGCTGGCGACTAGCACCAAGGCGTAAATCCCGGTAAAAAGGGAAGGCATTACCTTTGTAAAGTAAACAATCACACAGAGTACAAGAGGAAGAAGTAAACACTAAGTAAAAACTGAGTACAACAGTAAGTGCGGAAAGTAAAAAGGGGCCGGAAATACAAGCCCAACTGTAAAGTACAACTCAAAGGGAAAACAGCAACTGAAAAGTAAAGCTGCTACGCCGAGCTGTCCACTGGAAATCCCACCTGAAGGGTGGGTACAGATAGCTCCTCTGCTCCTCGGGTCCCGTCGTCCGCTTCGAGTATGTCCGCCCAGTGGTCCACTTTCGGGTACCGCCTCGTCATCACGTCCACCTCTGGGTACCGTCTCGTCGTGAGATCCTCCTCCAGGTACCATCTCGTCGTATAGTCCACCTCCAGGTACCGTCCAGTCCTTGAACACTCGGCCTCTGTCAGCACTGCCCGTCGTCTGTAACCAACACAACGAGGTCCGGGCATAGCCCGTGCAGGGGTGAGTATAATGATACTCAGTAGGGACCCCGAGACCTTCAAGGTCTCACTAAACCAATAAGGATAACCACAAAGAAGATCTCAACAGATAACCTCTACTTAGGTATATTCCCATACATATACCTAAGTTATCAAGTAACCCATCTCAATCATGAGGAAACACAAGGATTGTGAAATCAATGGATAACCACTACCCGGGTATATGCCCATACATATACCTAAGTTAGCAAGTGACCCATCTCAATCATGAGGTAAACACAAGGTCAAAAGTCTCAGCTCAACCAGGATTTTCATTATCGAAACCGTAACTGCTGAAGAGCTCCGTCTCTGGAGTGTACAGTGGTCCTGTCACGACTCCGAGGTACTGCTCACTAAACTAAGACTGCTGAAGAACTCCACCCATCGAGTACTGTGGGCCAGCTGCTACAACCAAGCACTCCCATGTGCCGCTACAACCAAGTGCACCTCTGTCGTGGGTCTGCCGTTACAACCAAGCGCTCCCATGTGCCGTTACAACCAAGCGCACCTCTGTCGTGGGTCTGCCGCTACAACCAAGCGCTCCCATGTGCCGCTACAACCAAGCGCACCTCTGTCGTGGGTCTGCCGCTACAACCAAGTGCTCCCATGTGCCGCTACAACCAAGCGCACCTCTGTAACACACCGAGTCGTTCGATCAGCAGTCGTCGGGTCTCAGCCAGCTACACGGTCTCCGTACTCCGCACGCTCGTCACTGGGAGGGTCCGCTCCACGAGATACAGGTCGATACTCCAAGTATCTCAAAGTCCCACGAAGAAGTATCTCAAAGTACCGCCACGTCATAGGGGTCTCAACGCAACAGACGGCGCGTCAATCGGACGCCCGGTCTGTGAGTTATTAGCCTTTTCGTCCCAGGGGCCCGGTTGGTTTCGTGAGCGAACCAAACCCGGCCGTATCTCAACTGTACCCCGAAATCTCATAGGGTAAACTCATAGGGACCGTTTCTCAGCGCGATCACCAACGCCGCTGACGGTTCGTCAAACGGACGTTCTGTCAGAAAGATATCAGCTTTTCCGTTACAGGGGCCCGGTTGGATTTCGGTGCTATCCAACCCGGCCACTATCCATCTGCATCCAAAACTCGGGAAGAGGATGCCAAAAGTTATGTATCGTCAATAGGAACGCAACGCAACAGACGGCGCGTCAATCGGACGCCTGGTCTGGAAGTTATTGGCTTTTCCGTCTCACACCCACCCTGGGAAACTTCCCAGGAGGTCACCCATCCTGATCACTAATCTAGGCCAAGCACGCTTAACTATAAAGTTTTAACCACGTAGCCTCCCGAAAAGGAAGATGTACCTTGAGTATAGTATACCGAAACGACCGTCTCGATCCAAGGATCGTGTTGCCGCTGACGGCGAGTCGTTTGGAGGCCCGTAGCCCAAGATACGGGCATTTGACCAAAAGTGGTCTGAAACTGGGGGTCTGGGCCCGGGCCGACCCGGGCCGACCCCCCCTGGTCCGACCCAAACCGGGTCGGCCCGAACCGGGTCGACCCGACCCGTTCCGGCTGGACCTGGCCCGGCCGGCGGCGCGACCCGGCCGGCGGTGCGGCCCGCGCGTCGTTCGGGTGCCGCGCGCGGGGGGCAAAGCCCCCCCCCCCTTTGTGAAACTGCGGCCCCTTAATTGGGGCCGCTTGAAGACCCGGCCGTGGGAATTAATTCCCCCGGTCTCCACTGCCCGGCCGGTCCGCACTGGCCGGCCGGTTTCGCCACCAAGGACCGGCGACGGCTGGTCCTTCCTTCGCCGACGCCGGCGACCCGGTGCCGGCCGCCGGTCATCTTGCTCCGCCGCGGCCCGGAACCGGCCGCTGCCTATGCCGTTCGGCGCGATGCGACGGCATCGCTTCCCTCCGCCGCGGCCCCACTCCGGCCGCGTCGCCTTTGACTTTCTTCGACGCGACGCGACGGCATCGCGTTCTTGGATTTCTTTCCACGGCGCGGCGCGACGGCGCCGCACGTATCTTCCGCAATAAATCTTGTGGTGCGACGGCACCACGTTTTCTCGTATCATCCTCAAGATACCATCACGAAAAACAAAGGAGAAGGTCGGCCGTGTTTGTGCGGTCTGACCCCCTCGAGTTATTCAATAACAAAAATGGTTTTAATCCACGATTATCACCAAGTTTGTATTCACGAACAATTAAATTAATAAACCCCTACCTCGATTCAGATACGGTGCACGTCAACAACCCGCGGAAGACGAGCGTCGCGGAGGTCGGGCGTCGCGGGGAAAGAACGTCGACTCCGTTTTCGTCGAGGTGCGTTCGAAGGGGAAACGTCGTTGGAAGAAGATGTCGCGTTCTTCGGTGGAGATGTTCTTCGTTGGAGGTGTTCTTCGCGTTCTTCGTCGATGTTGAAGAAGAAGAAGACTTAGCCTTTTTTCTCCCAAATCTCCACCACAAGAACAACTAACCCCAAAATAAAATAATCATCCCACTTATTTTATTAACCCAATATAGGTTTTGAATTTCAAGAGTTTGAAAATTCAAAACCCATATTTAACTCACTTAAGTTATTAACATAAGATGTTATAAAATTAAGGAGGTGTTAAGTTATCAAAACTTAAATGGGGGGTTTAGAGGGGTTAGGAAAGTTAAGGAATTTGAAGAGGTGGGGAGGGGTTTGTGTGGGCCCCACCCTTTCAAATATCCACACATGGGAAGTTGGATGGATGTGGGCCCACCACCAACTTCCCATGGGAGAAGTTAACAACTTAACATGAAATAAAATTGATTTAACAATTTTATTCACTTTTTTATTAAAACCCCAAAAAAATTAACTTCTTCTCCCGCACAAACGCAACTACGGTAAAGGTTCCCTTAAGTGATTACCGGCGTTGCGAGTTCATCGGTGCAATCGGATTTCAATTCCGAGCACCGGTTCAAAAGATAGAAATTCTCGCTCGCTCGTTCACTGAACGTACCCGAGCCAAACTTCGGAAATTAATTCCGGGCACACCGGGCCTCAGAATCAGGCGCCGTCAGAAACTGCGTTCTTGTAAAATTCCAAAGAAAATTAAGAAAAAATTTCCCTTGAAATTTCCGGTTCTTTACATACCACACTCTTTGTGACAAGAGGAAATTCACAGTGATGATAAATCATAATAAAACATAGAAACTAACCCACCAAAATGGTGGATGTAGGAGCTTTGTCGAGCTCCCCACACCTATGAAAATTTCCTGATTGTGTGAAAAGCTTCACTCTAAGGCTTATGGCTGGAGCCCTAATGTTTGAAGCATCTGTTGCATCGAAGTTAGGAGTAAGGATCACAACACCCCAAAAAACTTACTTTCTCAACAACACACCTTCATATAAACAAGAACTCATAGATACATGTAACCATTCTCTCTCACTTCGAGCAAGGAGTAGAATGGACAAGGAATATAGAGAAACACATCAACATCACCGAACATCACTGCTATATCCAAAATAATTATCACCACTGAGAAGCACTTTAAACCAAGCTAAAATAGCTCTCTATTCAAACAAATGAGTTGAGGAATCATCCAAAGAGGTGGATTTAACATTTTAAACAAATCCTAAGACTGGTCAACTATAAATCTTTACAACTAAGAACCATCTATGGACACATCACAACATCCAACAAAAATTTAGAAACCTACTAAACATTTCTCCAAAACGGAGCCACCAACTAGATCTCGAATCAAGACACAACAAGAGTATGACTTCCAAATCACAAGGAAGCATACCGAATAAACAAAACTTATAAGACATAGGAAAAACTAACCACATAACCATTGGTTTATAAATAAATGTCGTAATTTTTTATCTCAAAACACTTTTGAAAAACAAACTAACTTGGTGTATTTTCACATTCACCAATGGTGTTTCATCAAGACTCACTCACATGCACATTTTTGTGCCACCCCAAGAACCCAACCACCATTAAATAACATCCATATATCCATATATCCATAAAACCATGCATGTGTGAACCCATGAAAACACCAAAGGCTAAAAAAATCAACATCATTCCATAAATCATGTACCTTCCAAAGGCACACTAACCACCAAGTCAAAAACCATTTTCAGATTTCACAAAACAACCCACACTTCATCAAGAACCATTTTATTAAAAACCCATTCCATTTAATTTAATACAAATTCCAAAGAAAAAATTCTATTTCAAACAACTCTTTCCCATTTTAAAAAAATCAGCAAGCATGATCCGATATCCATAGAGACCAAGACCATGTTTATGAAAACACCAACTGCTCAAAACTAATTTCCAAAACTGACTCATCAGATTCAAACACTTTTCAATATCCCAAAACATCCCATTTGAAACAAAGTTTTAGAATCACCTTAAAATAATCCATACTTTCAAAACATTTTATTTCAAAAAACCACAAGTTTAGATGAGGGAAAATCCAATCCCATTAAATCATTTTCACTTTATCCCCAAGATTTGTTTCACAAAGACCCAACTTTCCAAAACCTTTCTCATATTAAATTTTAAAAAACCCATTTTCCACTTTTCAAAATCCAACCATTCCTTTAAAAACCATTTTCACAATTCTCACACAAGGATATCAAAAATAATTTTCATAATTCAAGAAAGGTATAAGAGATCCAAAAAAGGGAACTAGTGTCAGTGGGTGACTTGACCATATGGTTGGCCGCCATATGTCAAACACACCACCAACACGGAGAGACTTTTTAGGACTATGCCCTGGATCCACATGGCTTGTCAGGTCCTTCAAGATCGCATAGACCATTATCAAACTCCCCTTATCATATCTAAATCACCAAACAACACCTAAAGACTAAAAAACTAATAAAACTAGACTTCCCATAGAAACTTGAGGATCGGAACAAGAAAGAGTTCGCGAAGCTCTTCACACACCAACCACTCAAGTCCCTAAAATCTTACTCCATCTACCTTGAAATCCCCAAATAAAAAAGGGCAATCTTAAAAGTAAGGTCCTCTGAGAGTCAACCTCCCTCTAATACCATTTTGTCATGAAGAAGCCTTGGTCGACCCCAAACTGGGCACCCGAGATGATCTGTGGCATGGCCTGAAGTGTGTTCCCAATCCCCATGGGCTGGAAACTAGTGTCAGACATCATCAGAGTATACAAGGAAACATTTTTACACATTATAAACAATTAAAAAAAAAGATGAAAGAAATGGGAATCCCAATATACATCTATATAAAATTGAACTGAACATAATTTATACAACAATTGAATGATACAACTGAACAAACAATCGGACCAGAATACTACACCATCTTCATGTGACCCCAAGGTCACCCTCCAAAACTAAGATCAATATCACCCAAGGAGATCAAACTCAAGTTGAACCTACACAAGGGCTAAAAAAATAAAAAGAACTATAGGTGTGAGTATTAAAACTCAATAGGATAGCCTGATAATCTATTCCCAATGCACTTCCTTTAAAATAAAAGAAACATAAATTTTCAAGTTTGAACTACAATATATAAAAGTATTATTTCATAAAAATTTATTTAAAAACAAAGTATGAACCATCACCCTTATTCATTTCAAAAACTGGATTCATTTCATCAGTGTTCGGTTAGAATTTTCACGGGGAAAGTGATGTCTATATTTTTAAACTTTCACAATGAGGGTAAAACACTTTACTTGAAAACAGTTTTCATAAACCTTACTAAAATCAACCAATCACTTTCCAAGAAAAACAATACACATGAAGTCACAATAGTAATCGCACAACAAGGGCAATGTAGATATACATACAAGAATCACATTCATCACTGAAAGTAACTGAAATCCAATAGACATGGGTGAACCTTGGAGATCAAGAACAATCCAGAAGACACCAATAAATGAGACCTCATCTCTGTTTACATGTTACAAATGATGAAATTAAAATGCTCAATACACCCAGCCACCCTTTCTTAAGATAGACTTAGGGAAAATCCCATAGTGATAAATCCAATATATCCACCCACTACGGGCCACTGGTCAGTACATGAACTACCAGTGTAGAAATTATTCTCAGACTATCCTCTCAATATGTCAGGTTCTCATGTCTCGGGTATTTAATGGGGGTTATCCAACCGATTCCATACGAGCATCCAATCACAAGATATATATATATATAATAATAACTCAAAACAAGCATCGCCCTGAGTCACTCCAAGGACCGATCTCATGCCACATAATAAACAAAACACAAAGAGTCCAACCTGAGGAACTCTAATAATGGATCACAAGGATTCCATAGCAAGTAAATCCCATACATTATATACATATACTAGGCATGAGAACATCCAAAAGATGTTTTCCATAATAATAAATTTCACCATTTTCACAAAGTTTCCAAACAGGCCTTTAAGAGTTTCACAAAACCAACATATATCAAAGTTAAAAGTTTAAATTTTCATAAATAGGTGTAAACACACCATTTTCAGTATATAAACATTTAAATAAACTTCTTAAAACATTCAGGTTACACATTCAAAACACAATCATTTTTATAAAAATGTTAAACGGGCCATCCCTTTGGAAACACATGCCAAAACATGCTAAAAACCAATACCCAATTGTTTAAAAAATTAAAACTACTTTTCAAAACCATAAAAGGACCCCAAAATATCATTTTTAATTCTTCAAATACTTTAATAAATTTAAAAAAATCATTTTATAACACACTTATCACATAAAATCCAACGGGGCACTTTCTCGAAAACAAGGCATGCAATATTTAACAAAACAATTTCTATTTAGCACTCAATGAGGTGTAAAGCACAAATTTTCATGCCATAATTTCATTTAAGATACTTAAGAATGTTTTACATATCAAAAAATAGATTTTAAAGCTGACGAAACATTTTATCAAATACTTGGAGTGCACATTTTGACCAAAACAATACTAAGTTTCACCAAACAAGGAATAAACCACCATTTTCTCATAAAAAATTAAAACAAGGGTTGAAAAACAATAAATATAATATATAAAATCTGTGAAATGAAATAAATATATGAAACTTAAACGATAAAGGAAATTTCATGCGATATCCTACCTCAAATCCATGGCGGAATGGAAATGCACACCTGGAATCACCCATCGCGGGTTCTAAAACCCTAGATCTATGAATACCAACCCTAAAAGAAAAAAGACCCCATAAAAAATCAGGGAAAACATAACCCTGGGTAGATCATGACCATGTGATAAGATAAAACTAATAAATAATGGAATAAATAGGAATAGGGAATAGAGGATAATAGGAAAGGGATGGAATTGATGAAGAATCGCTAATATTTGGTGATAAATCACCCAAAAACTGACCAAAAATGATGGAGAACGAAGGGGGAGGAACTTATGGTTGATTTCCAATAGGTATGGATCCATTTGGTATTTTTAATAACCTTATTTGGACTTTTAGGTTAAAAGTTAATAAGCATGTAAGTGGCTGCGTGGTTTTGTAAACCGTGCACAAAATGTGTGAGGGCAACTGGAAATTTTTTGAAACTTGCAGGTTTAATGTTTCATGGTTTGGGAAAATTGTTCTTAAATTGTGCGACCCCAAAAATTGGCCAAAACCCCCAAATAACACCCCAGGCACTAGAGGAAACCCACCCAATGATCCTTGAATGATTTAAACACAATCTAGTGGCACCATAGGTGTCACAAAATTTTCCCCATGCAACTTTATCCCAACACGAACCAAGGTCCAAACAAGAGGGAAAGATTAAACAAAGAAAACACTTCAAAATCCAACACCCATCACACCCAAATACCTATAAAAGACTGGGATTCCCATCAAACTAGATTATAAACCAAAACTTGAAAAATAAGGTGTGACAATTCTCCCCACCACTAATGATTTCTACCCCAATAAATCTATAACACATTCCAGTTGATTGATCAATTCCTAAGGATTTCATATCAACACAATCCAACCTATTAACCATTAACACTTCACTCACTAAAAACATTACTTAATCCTCTTGACCTAAATAAAACAACAATTTGAAACTACTTCCCATGGATTGACATAAAATATCAATTCATTACATCCCCAACCAATCCAAGAACCAGATTGTTGGGCCTTCTCTCAATGAACTCAATGATAACTGAAACCAAAGAGAACTCAAGAAATCCAACAATTTTATGGGAGGCCAGAATGGACTCCCTACCATTAGAACACAACTAACATTCAACAAATCCTCAAGATAAAGCTTTATGAGACTCAGGGTGGGTCTCCCCACCATTAGAAAACATGTACAATGACCAAGAGAGAATTCACTATAATCCAACATCTGGCCTTTTCCACACAGGTCAACCAAAACTCTCCCACAACAACCTACCGACCAAAACTAAGAAGAACACAACATGAACATTCAACCCTCCCGCTCCCGAATGGAGGGTAAAAGAACTAAGCCAATACATTCCACATGGACCCAAGAACCCCCACCACTCAGGGCAAAGAGGGAAGGGCCCCAATCATTGGACCATTGAAACCACAACTGATAACTACCCAACACTCTCCACTTACGAACTGGTAAAACCAAGACCGAACCCGATTCACATAGGTGGTCCACATAAGGACATTGGTCAAAACCCCTCATATAAGAAGGCATAACCACATACAATGCATGAGGGGTAAGTCCACCACACTCTGTGTGACAAGAGTAAATTCATAGTGATGATAAATCATAATCAAACATAGAAACTACCCCAACCACAATAGTGTAGGCAGGAGATTTTTTGAGCTCCCCACACCTTTGGTGATTTCTTAACTACATGAAAAACTTTACTCTGAGGTCTATGGCTAGATCCCTGATGTTTGAAGAATCTGTTGTGCCACAATCAGGAGCTAAGGATCACAACACCCCATGAAGCTTAATTTCTCAACAACAAACCTTCATATAAATAGGAACTCATATATATATATATGGAAAAAATTTATCTCAATCCGAATGAGGATCATAATGGACAAGGAATATGGTGAAACACATCCACATCACCGAACATGGGTGTTATATCCAAAAGAATTATCATGACTGGGAAGCACTTTAAACCAAGCCCAAATAGCTCTCTATTCTAACAAATGAGTTGAGGCATCATCTGAATAGGTGGATTTAACATTTTAAATGAATCCAAGGCTAATCAACTAGAAATATTGACAATGGAGAACCATACATGGACACATCACAAAATCCAACAAAACTTTAGAAACCTACTAAACATTGCTCCAAAACCGAGCCACCGACTAGATCCTGACTCAAGACACAACAAGAGTATGACTTCTAGATCACAAGGAAGCAAACCAAATAACAACACTTCTAATACATAGTAAAACAAGCTACATAACCATTGGTTTATAAACAAACTCCACAATTTTTCATCTCAAAACACCTTTTAAAAACAAACTAACTTGATGTATTTTCACATTCACCAATGGTGTTTCATCAAGTCTAACTCACATGCACATTTTTGTGCCACCCTGAGCGCCCATCCACCATTCCATACTGGCCATCTATCCATATATCCATAAAATCATGCATTTGATCACCCATAAAAACACCAATGTCTAAAACAAAACAACATCATTCCAAAAATCATGTACCTTCCAAAGGTAAACTAACCACCAAGTCAAAACCCATTTTCATATTTCACAAAGAGAACCATGATTCATCAAGAAACATTTTATTAAAAACCCATTCCATTTCATTTAATACAACTTCCAAAAAAATTATATTCCAAAAAACCCTTTCCTATTTTCAAAAATTTATCAATGTCTCTTTTCATAATTTGATAGCCATAGAGACCAAGACCCTTTTTAGAAAAACACCAACCGCTAAAAATCAATTTCCAAAACCAACTCATCAGATTCAAACACTTTTAAAAATCCCAAAATATACCATTTTAGACAAAGTTTCATAATAAACTTAAAATAATCCATACTTTCAAAACATTTTATTTCAACAAATGACAAGTTTAGATTAGGGAAAATCCAATCATGTTAAATCATTTTCACTTTATTCCCAAGATTTGTTTCACAAAGACCCAACTTTCTAAAACCTTTCTCATATTAAATTTTAAAAACACCATTTTACACTTTTCAGAATCCAACCATTCCTTTAAAACCTATTTTAACAATTCTCACACAAGGATATCAAAAATAATTTTTATAATTCAAGAAAGGTCCAAGAGACCCCCAAAAGGGAACTAGTGTCAGTGGGTGACTTGACCATATGGTTTCCAGCCATATGTCAAACACACCACCAATACGAAGAGACATCCTAGGACCATGTCTCATCTCCACATGGCTTTCTAGGTCCTGCAATATCATGGAGACCATTAGTACAACTCCCCTTGTCATATCCTAATCACCAAAAAACACCTAAACACTAAGAAACTAAGAAAACCGAACTTCCCATGGAAACTCGAGGATCAGAAAGTGAAAGAGTTCATGACACTCTTCTCGTACCTACCCCTCAAGCACCAAAAATCTAACTCCATCTACCTTGAAATAACCAAATAACAATGGGAAATCTAAAAATAAAGGTCCTCTAAGATCTGACCTCCCTCTGATACCATTTTTTCACGAACCTGCCTGGTTCAACCCCAAACTGGGCACCTGATCCAATATGTGGCATGGACTGAAGGGAATTCCCGATCCCCATGGGATGAAACTAGTGTTGGGAATAATAAGAGTATAAAAGTTAAAATTTTATCCCAAATATAAACAATTAAAAAAATAGGAAAGAAATGGAAAACCCAATATACATCTATATAAGATTTAACTGAACATCATTTATACAACAACTGAAAGATAAAACTGAACAACCAACTAGACCAGAATATTACACCATATCTATATGACCCCAAGGTCACCCTCCAAAACTAAGATCAATGTCACCCAAGGTGATCAAACTCAAGATAAACCTTCCCAAGTCCGAAAAAAAAAGCATAGGTGTGAGTATTAAAAATCAATAAGATAGCCCAATAATCTATTCCCAATGCAATTACTTTAAAATAAAAGAAACATCCATTTTCAATTTTGTACTAAAATATATAAAAGTATACTTTAATAAAAAAAATTACTTAAAAACAAAGTAAAAACCATCTCCCTTATTCATTTCAAAAACTAGATTCATTTAATCATTGTTCCGTTAGAATTTTTAACGGGAAAGTGATGTCTATATTTTTCAGACTGCACAATGAGGGTAAAACACTTTAATGGAAAATAGATTTCATAAAACTTACTAGAATAATCACATCACTTTCCAAGAAAAACAATAAACATGGAGGCACAATAGTAATCACACAACAAGGGAAATTTAGATATACATACAAGCATCACATTCATCACTGTAAGAAATTGAAATCCAATAGACATGGGTGAACCTAGGAGATCAAGAACAATCCAAAATACACCAATACATGAGACCTCATCCCCATTGACATGTCACACATGATGAAATAAAAATTCTCAATACGCTTGGCCACCCTTTCTCAGGACATACCGAAGGCAAATTCCATAGTGGTAACCCCAATATATCCACCCACTATGGGCCACTGGTTAGTACGTGAACTACCAGTGTAGCAATCATTATCAGATTATTCTTTCAATATTCTAGGTTTCCATGTCTAAATTATTTAATGGGGGTGAACCAAACAATACCAGTCGAGTATCCAATCGTAATATATATATATATATATATATATATATATATATATATATATATAATTCATAATAGGCATCACCCTAAGTCACTCCAAGGACTGATCTCATGCCACATAATAAATGGAACACAAAGAGTCCAACCCGAGGCACTCTAATAATGGATCATAAGGATTCCATAGTAAGGAAATCCCATCCATTATATACATATACTATTCATGAGAAAGTCTAAAGGATGTTTTCCATAATAATCAATTTCACCATTTTCATAAAGTTTTCAAACGGACCTTTAAGTGTTTCACAAAACCAACATTTATCAAAGATAAAAGTTTCAATTTCCATAAAGAGTGTAAACACGCAATTTTCAGTAGCTAAAAATTTAAATAAAATCCTTAAAATATTTAGGTTACACATTCAAAACACAACCATTTTTATAAAATTTTCAAATGGGCCATCCCTTTGGCAACACATGCCAAAACATGCTAAAAACCAATACCCATTTGTTTATAAAATCAAAACCAATTTTCAAATCCATAAAAGGACCCCAAAATATCATTTCTCATGCTTTAAATACTTTAATAAATTCAAAAAAATAATTTTATATCACACTTATCACATAAAATCCAACTGGTCACTTTCCTGAAAACATGGCATGAAATATTTAACAAAACAATTTCTATTTAGCACTCAATGAGCTGTAAAGCAAAAACTTTCATGACATAATTTCATTAAAGCTACTGAAACATTTTTTACATATCACAAACTAGGTTTAAAAGCTAATGGAACATTTTATCAAATACTTGGAGTGCACATTTTGACCAAAACAATACTAAGTTTCACCAAACAAGGCATAAACCGTCTGAATGGACCGAAGGACTTCTTTTTTTATTTTATTATGGATAATCCCCCTTTTAAGGGTTTAAGGGAAACTCCTACATGACCCGTAGGCCCAAGGCACAAGGCCCGACTAACTCGCAATACATGACCCGAAGGCCCAGAGGCATACCATGCCCAATACATGACTCGTAGGCCCAGCCCACTTGAACTACCCCTATCCAACTTCTGCGTCATTAATCACCTAGCTCCCAACCTTGCATTGCTGATCTAATAGCATTTCCCTATAGAATGGTGCATGGTGCCTAGTCCCGATGGCGGCTACCATACCATCTCATTCATTCAATCTGGTTTTCTCTGCATCTGGTGGTTGTTACTCTTTTTTCTCTGATCCTCTTCTGGGGTCTGTTCTGTGTGAACTGGGCTACTCCATGGTCTTTGTGGCCCGAAGTCCCTGTGGCCCAAAGGTCTTTGATTAATTGAAATCCCTTGAGACATAGGCCCAAACCGGTGGCCCGAAGGCCCAAATCGGGTGAATAGTTCCAACTGCTACAGTACTGCTCCAGTAACCCAGAAATTCGCCTCCACCCGGTTTTGAACCTGGGTCTATTGGATGCCAAGCAGAAGCCCTTACCACTCAGGTATGGGCTCGTTGGAGACAAGGTATAAACCTCTATTTGCTCATAAAACAATTAAACCAAGGATTACACAACAATTCATAGCATATATAAAAGGTGTGAATAGAAAGAAACAGATGAAACTTAAATTACAAAGGAAAGTTTATAGGATATTCTACCTCAAACCCATGGCAGAATGGAAACGCACACTCGGAATCACCCGCCACGGGTTCCAAAACCCTATATCTATAAAGATCAGCCCTAAAAGAACAAAACCCCCATCAAAATCATGGTAAAACAAAACCATGGGTTTATAATGACTTGGGGGGAAGAGAAAACTATGAAATAATGGAAGAAGAAGGAAGAGGTAAGAGAGGAGAAAATGAAATGGAAGTAATTGATGAAGAATCACTAACCTTTGGTGATAAATCACCCTAAAAATGACCAAAAACAATGGAGAAAGAAGGTGGTGTCGCTTGTGGTCAATAGAAAATAGGTATATATCTATTTGGGAGGTGTAATAACCTTAATTAGACTTTTAGGTTAAAAGTTATTAAGCCTATAAGTGGATGCATGATTTTGTAATCCGTATGAAAACTGTGCAAGGGCTATTGGAAAAATTCTGAAACTTGTAGGTTTAATGTTACATGATTTGGGAAAATCATTATCAAACTGTGTGACCCCAAAAATTGGACAAAAACCTCAAAATTACACCCCAGACACTAGGGGAAATCCACCCAATGATCCTTGAATGATTTAAACACAATCTAGTGTCATCGTAGGTGTCACAAAATCTACCACATGAAACTTTCTCCCAACACGAACCAAGGCCCAAACAGGATGGAAGGCTTCAACAAAGAAAACACTTTAAAACCCAAAACCCATCACATCTAAAACCTGAGAAAATATCGGTATTCCCATATAACCAGAACATAAACCAAAACTTGGAAAACCTCATGTGACAATTATCCTTACCATTAATGCTTTCTACCCCCATAAATATATAACACATTATATCTTATTGATAAATTCCTAAGGATTCCATATCAACAAAATCCAACCTCTTAACCATGAACAATTCACTCACCAAAAACATAACTTAAGAATCTTGTTCGAAACAAAACAAAAATTGGAAACTACTTCCCATGGATCGACAGAAAAGATCAAGCCATTACATCCATAACCAATCCAAGAACCACATTTGTGGTCTTTCTCCCAATGAACCCAATGATCATCAAAACTGAAGAGAACTCAAGAAAGACAATGATTTTAGGGGAGGTCAGAATAGAATCCCCACCATTATAACACAACTAACATTCGACAAATCCTTAAGATAAATCTCTACAAGACCCGTGGTGGGTCTCCTCTCTATTAGAAAACATGTACAATGACCAATCGAGAATTCACTACAAGCCAACATATGGCTTTTTCTACATAGGTCAACCAAAACTCTCCCATAACAACCTACCAACCCAAGATAATAGGAACACAACATGAACATTCAACTTTACCACTCCCGAATGGAGGGGGAAAGAACCGGGCTAACACATTCCACACAAACCCAAGAATCCCCACCACTTAGGGCGGAGAGGTAAGGGCCCCAATAATTAGACCACTAAAACTAGAATCAATAACTACCTGACACTCTTAACTTGTGAATAGGTAAAACCAAGACCGCACCTGATTCACATAAGAGGTCCACATAGAGACATTGGTCAAAAATCTTCATCTAAGAAGGCATAACCACATACACTGCATGAGGGGTAAGTCCACCACACTCTTTGTGACAAGAGGAAATTCACAGTGATGAGAAATCACAGTAAAACATATAAACTACCCTACCAAAATGGTGGAGGTATGAGATTTTTCAAGCTCCCCAAACCTTTGTTGATTTCCTGACTGTGTGAAAATCTTCACTCTGAGGCCTATGGCTAGAGCCTGATATTTGAAGCATCTGTTGCGCCGCAGTCAGGAGCTAAGGATCACAACACCCTAGGAAACTTATTTTCTCAACAACACACCTTCATATAAACAGGAAATCATAGATACATGGAACCATTATCTCTCACATTGAATGAGGAGAAGAATGGACAAGGAATATGGTGAAACACATCAATATCACCGAACATGACCGCTATATCCAAACGAATTATCATGACCGGGAAGCACTTTAAACCAAGCCCAAATAGCTATTTATTTCAAAAATTGAATTTAGGAATCATATGAAGATGTGGATTTAACATTTGAAATGAATCCTAAGGTTTATCAACTGGAAATATTTCTAAAATATAACCTGTCCACATCACAATATCCAAAAAAACTTTAGAAACCTACTGAACATTGCTCCAAAACTGAGCCACCAACTAGATCCCGACTCAAGACACAACAAGAGTATCACATCTAGATCACAAGGAAGCATACCGAATAAACAAAACTTCTAAGAAATAGGAAAAACTAGACACATAACCATTGGTTTATAAACAAACAACACAATTTTTCATCTCAAAACACTTGAAAAACAAACTAAATTGGTTGATTTTCACATTCACCAATAGTGTTTCATAAAATCTCACTCAAATGCATATTTTCGTGCCACCCGGGGCACCCATCCACCATTCCATACTGGCCATCCATCCATATATCCATAATACCATGCATGTGAGCACCCATGAAAACACCAAAGTCTAAAATAAAACAACATAATACCAAAAATCATGTATCTTCCAAAGGCATACTAACCACCAAGTTAAAAACCATTTTCATATTTCAAAAAAAAACCCACACTTCATAAAGAACCATTTTATTAAAAACCCATTCCATTTAATTTAATAAAACTACCAAAAAAACATTATATTCCAAATAACCCTTTCCCATTTTCAAAAATTCAGCAAGGTATCTTTTCATAATCTGATAGCCATAGAATCCAATACCCTTTTTAGGAAAACACCAAATGCCCAAAACCAATTTCAATAAACCAACTCATAAGATTCAAACACTTTTCAATAGCCCAAACCATACCATTTGAAACAAAGTTTCAGAATCACCTTAAAATATTCCATACTTTCAAAACATTTTATTTTGAACAAACCACAAGTTTAGATTAGGGAAATCCAATCTCGTTAAATCATTTTCACTTTATCCATGATATTTGTTTCACAAAGACCCAAATTTCCAAAACCTTTCTCATATTAAATTTTGAAAAACCCATTTTCTACTTTTCAAATTCCAACCATTCCTTTAAAACCCATTTTCACAATTCTCACACAAGGATATCAAAAATAATTTTCAAAATTCAAGAAAGGTCCAAGAGACCCACAAAAGGGAATTAGTGTCAGTGGGTGACTTGACCATATGTTTGGAGGCCATATGTCAAACACACCACCAATATGGAGAGACTTATTAGGACCATTACCTAGATACACATGGATTTTCAGGTACTAAGAGCTCACAGATACCATCATCCTAACTCCCCTTGTCGTATCACAATCACCAAACAACACTCTAAGACTAAGAAACTAAGAAAATCAGACTTCCCATGGAAACTCGGGGATTGGAATGAGAAAAATTTTGTGACGCTCATCCCAAACCTACCCCTTAAGTCCTGAAAATCCTACTCCATATACCTTGGCATCCCAAAATAATAAAGGGAAATCTTAAAATCAAGTTTCGGTAAGAGACAACCTCTCTCAGAAACCCTTTTTTCATGAGCCAGCCTGAGTCGACCCCAAACCGGGAACCCGAGTCAATCTGTGGCATGGCCCGAAGGGAATTTCCAATCCCCACAGGATGAAAAATAGTGTCTGGCATCATAAAAGTATGCAAGGGGACGTTTTCTCCCAAATATAAACAATTAAAAAATAGTATAATGAAACGGAAAGCCCAATATACATCTATATAAAATTAAACTGAATATCATTTATACAACAACTGAAAGATACAACTGAACAACCAACTGGACCCGAAGACTACACCATCTCCATGTGACCCCAAGGTCACCCTCCAAAACTAAGATCAACATCTCCCAAGGTGATAAAACTCAATTTGAACCTACATAAGGGCTAAAAAAGAAAAATAATTATAGGCGTGAGTATTAAAACTTAGTAGGATATCTCGATAATCTATTACCAATGAACTTACTTTAAAATAAAATAAACATACATTTTCAAGTTTGAACTAAAACATATAAAAGTATGATTTTATAAAAAAATTACTTAAAAATAAAGTACGAACCATTGCCCATATTCATTTCAAAAACTAGATTCATTTCATCAGTTTTTTATTAGAATTTTCAAGGGGAAAGTGATGTCTATAATTTTCAGCTTGCACAATGAGGGTAAAACACTTTACTTGAAAACAATTTTCATAAACATTAATAAAATAATCCCATAAATTTCCAAGACAAAAAATACACATTAAGGAACAATAGTAATCACACAACAAGTGCAATGTAGATATACATACAAGTATCACATTCATCACTACAAGAAACTAAAATCCGATAGACATGGGTGAGCCGGGGAGATCAAGAAGAATCTAGAAGACACCAATAAATGAGACCCCATCCCCATTGACATGTCACACATGATGAAATCAAAATTCCCAATATGATCATCCACCCTTTCTCAGGACAGACTGAGGGAAATCCCATTGTGATAAACCCAATTTATCCACCCACTATGGGCCACTGGTCAGTACGTGAACTACCAGTGCAGAAATAATTCTCAGACTATTCTATCAATATATAAGGTTCACATGTATCAAGTATTTAATGGTTTTTATCCAACATATGCCAACTGAGCATCCAATCACAACATATATATATATATAATAATAATTCACAACAAGCACCACCCTAAGTCACTTCAATGACCGATCTCATGCCACGTAATAAATAGAACACAAAGAGTCCAACCCGAGGCACTATAATAATGGATCAAAATAATTCCATATTAATTACATCCCATACATTATATATATATACTAAGCATGAGAACATCTAAAGGATGTTTTCCATAATAATCAATTTCAATGATTTTCACAAAGTTTCCAAATGGGCCTTTAAGCGTTTCTCAAAAAAACATTTATCAAAGATAAAAGTTTTAATTTTCATAAAGAGGTGTAAGCACACCATTTTCATTAGCTAAAAATTTAAATAAAATACTTAAAACATTCAGGTTACACATTCAAAACACAACCATTTTTATAAAAATGCCAAATGGGTCATCCCTTTGGCAACACATGCCAAAACATGATAAAAACCAATACCTATTTGTTTATAAAATCAAAACCAATTTGAAAAGACATAAAAGGACCCAAAAATATCATTTTGAACACTTAAAATACTTTAATAAGTTTAAATAAATCATTTTATAACACACTTATCACATAAAATCCAACCGGGCACTTTCCTAAAAACAAGGCATGCAATATTTAACAAAACAATTTCTATTTAGCACTCAATGAGGTTTAAAACACACATTTTCGTGACATAATTTAATTTAAGCTACTGAAACATGTTTTATATATCACAAACTAGGTGTTAAATCCAACAAAGCATTTTATCAAATACTTGGAGTGCAAATTTTGACCAAAACAATACTAAGTTTCACCAAAAAAGGCATAAACAACCATTTTCTCATAAAAAAATAAACCAAGGGTTTCACAAAAACACATAGGATATATAAAAGGTTTGACCAACATAAAATAGATGAAACTTAATAATAAAGGCAAGTTCATGAGATATACTACCTCAAATCCATGTCGGAATGGAAACGCATACCCGGAATCACCCGTCGCAGGTTCCAATACCCTAGATCTATGAAGACCAGCCCTAAAAGAACAAAACCCCCCATAAAAAAATCATGGAAAAATAGAACCATGGGTCGAGCATGACCATGGGAGAAGATAAAATAGATAAATAATGGAATAAGAAGGAATAGGGAAGAGAGGAGAAGAGGAAAGGGAAGGAATTGATAAAGAATCACTAACCTTTGATGAGAAATCACCCAAAAACTGACCAAAAACGATGGAGGATGAAGGGGGGTCTGCCTCTGGTTGATATCCAACAGGTATGTCTCTATTTGGGATGTGGAATCACCTTAATTGTACTTTTAGGTTAAAAGTTATTAAGCCCGTAACACGTTGTACAGTTTTGCTGCGCAGTTTTGTAAACCGTGCACAAACCCTGCGAGGGCTACTGGAAATTTTTTGAAACTTTCATGTTTAATATTGCATGGTTTGGGAAAACTATGTTCAAATCATACGAATCTAAAAATTGGCTAAACCCCCCCCCCCCCAAATGACACCCTAAACACTAGGGGAAACCCACCTAATGATCCCTGAATGATTTAAACATAATCTAGTGGCATTGTAGGTGTTACAAACTCTCCCCCATGAAACTGTATCCCAACACGAACCAAGGGACAAATAATATAGAAGGATTCTACAAATAAAACACTTCAAAACCCAATACCCTTCATGCCCGAAACCCGAGAAAAGATTGGGATTCCCATCGAACCATAACATAAACCAAAACTTGAAAAGTCGAGTGTGACACATCATGAGATATAATTTCTCCATCTGGGAGAGATAAAATCTCCATATTTCTTGTCTTATTTATAATTATAATTATAATTACATATATGTATATTTATTATATATATAATTTTATAAATATATATAATAATATAAATATATTATTAATATTAGATCTCTATTAGGGATTTTTTAGCGCTGATAAAACTAATCTTTATCAGCACTTTTTTGAAAGTGTTGATAAAATTCTTATGTGTTCTTCTAAAAAGAACCCTAAAATAGGGTTTCCATTGCTTGAGATTTAAAACTTTTGCAAAACCAGAGTGTTTCCTCCACTGTCGTCGGATCCTACAACTGCCACCGGTCATCTTTCTCAACAAATCGATCTCTCTAAATCTAAGGTATATGCTGATTTGTCTTGTTAGCATCTCTGACCACACTATTTATTCAGTTGCACCTCCCCAAATCCTATTGTACATGTCTTCACTTCTTCTCGATGAACCGAAAAAATATCCCCAACACCGATCCACCCCTCCGTGATAATGAAACAACGAGGATCTCCATGTGTTGTGCACTCCTTATGTCGAGCTCCCCTATGGATCAGCCACCCTCCCTCCACCCTACAGTGGACCAACCCAGCACACCTACTATTTGTTTTATCTACATCATTGGAGCCTTATGTCGCTTCATTGATGAACTAACTGAAATTGATCCCCTCCTTCTTCATCATCTGATACACACACAAGGAAATGAGAATTGAAAAAATTCCTTATGTGAAAGTTTGGGTGCGTGTGTTATTGTTAGAAGTTCACACAAGAGGTCAACGTGTGTTGAGAACTACATTTTTTCACAGATAACAGGCCTATGAGTTTCAATCCCACGTGAATTCATTCTTGATCTACTTCACAACAACCTAACACTCAACCACACATAACTAATACCTAAAACCAATAGAAATTTATAATTTTTATCAACATCAATTATTACATTTATAAATTTATAAATAATAATCAATAGAAATGTATAACTTTTTATGAGTATAATTTTTTATATTTATACTTCTAGATATAATTTTTTATACTTATATATATATCTATAAATTATATAGTATATCTTATTATATTTATATAATTTATATATATAATTTTATTAAAAATTTATAATTTTTTTTACACATTTTTAAATTTATATACTTTAATAAATTTTATAGTATATCATAATATACTAATATAATTTAATAATATTTTTTTATTAAATATTTATACTTTTATAGTTTTATTCATTTATAAATTTATATAATTTTATAAATTTTATAGTATATCATATTATACATATATAGTTTAAATATAAAATTTTATTAATTATTTATAATTTTATAGTTTTCTAGATTTATAGATTAATATACAATTATAGTTTTATTCACTATAAATTATTATACTTTTAAACATTCATAAATTTTACTTGTATATATTATAATTTTATACTTTTATAAATTTGTAAAACTATATACTTATATAAATAATGTATACTTTTATAACATATATGTACTTTTATACAGTTTTATAAATGTGTATAAATTTATAAAGTGTGTATATTTATTTAAAATATATATAACTTTATAAATTATATATAATTTTATACTTCTATATGTGTGTATAATTTTATATACTAATATAAATATATATAAATTTTTAATTTATACTTTTTTACCTATATACGTTTTCGAATTTATCAATAGTTTAATACTTTTATACTTTCATAAATTTATTTCAATAAATTATACTTTTATATTGTTATAATTTTGTAATATGATTATTATTTTTTCAAAAAATTCATTCGGATAATTAAGATTTATTTTATTATATGCAATTTTTTATGTTTTAAATCTTAACAAATAGAATTTAAATGTATGTTTTTAATTGAGTGTTGAATGAGTTTCAAAATTAGCTTTGATTTTTTTTGGATTTCATGCTTAACAATGTATTCAAGGGGGGACTTATTTGATTCTATTTTATAATTACATTGGTAAACCATGGTTTACTCATAAAGAGGTAAGTTATCATATAACCCGAGTTAGATTTCAAACCAACTATGAGGTATGACACTATAACATATAAATAGTTCAAAAACTTGAAAATGTTGATAGACCTAAGAGGTGTGATGTAAAAGATATAATATATGATTAGTTTTATTTTCTTTCACAATATAAGTATGAACTTAAGGACTGGAAATTAAATGTCTGTGTTGAAAATATTTTAAAAAATATAATATTTTCTTTTTTTATTTTTGAAACCATTATTATATCAATAGTCTTATTTTCTATTATGAAAATGGTTCTCAAATAATATATATTTTATTTTTTTCCATTATTACATTCAATAGTTGTATTTTCATCGGTTTTTTCTAATGTAAATTTGATTTTAAGGGTAAATGATTGGTTTTAAAGTTAATAAATTGGATTTCTATGATGTTTCAGAATGAGGATGATATTTTTTATTTCAATGATGATCTAAATAAATGATATTTTAAATTTCACATTGAATTTAAAATGGTATTTTTTGATTTGAAATTAGAGTGAATAGATTCATCGGGGTTTTTATATAATATAGTATGCTCTAGAAATGGTATGAGTGGTATATATGTTTATAAATACAAAAATGTATAAGGAAAAAGGGTGTTATCTGTAAGTTCTGAGCATAGCGTAAGTGTGTGATGGTTGTTTCCCAACATTTATTTTTGCTGTGTTAAATAATCAATTCGAGGTTTTCATGATGATAAACAGTGTGTTCAACAAAATTGAAACAAAGAAGATAGAAAACATGAATCATGACGAAACCAGAGAGAGAGGATCATCACATATTATTTATAATTAATTTAATTAAATAATAATTACCTTAATGAAATTATTTCTCTATTGATGGAACAGGTAACAAATCGGTGATGCACCGTCATTTCATTGTAGGAATCAAGTTCATATTCCATCTAGCGGTGATCCACATGTGCTCCAAAAATCTCTAGAGTTCACTGAAAGAATCTTTGGGTGTTAGCATGGTAGATCCTTGCACTTGTATCATCTTCCTCTGATCACTATGATAATAGATTCCAAAGTTTTCTCCTTGATCTTGTGGAATAAGATTACTCTTCATTCTTATAAGCGATCTTGGAGAAGAGAGATCTTAAGGGCTTGAGAGAATTCTCCAAATCCATTATGCACAACCCAAACAAATGAATTATTCTCTTAAGAAAATAACATAACTAGGTTTATATATCACTGGGGTTAAAATAAAATAATTTCACAAATTTACTTAATTATTTATTTAATCCTAGCAAAAACCCCATGTTAAATAATAATATTATTATTATTATTTCTCGACGTGTGCTTAACTTGCGAATTAAAATTAAATATTATTTAATCAAATAACATTCATTATTTATTATTTTCTCACCGGACCTAAAATCCTGGCCCATCATTCCTCCATAATATTTATCGAACCTTAAATAATTTCTATTTATTTATTAAATAAATATCACTGTAGTATTCACCAATAAATAAATAAATATTTTTTAAATATCCCACTCACATTATATTCTCTTGAATAACTAGTGACGGAATAAATGTGATCAAGAAAACATGAATAATTATTAAACCATATTCAGGAATAATATTTATTTAACTTGTTAAATATTAAATAATTTTATATTATTTAACTGAGATTCTAGATACACTTAGTGTGTGATCCTCTAGGCCTCTTTCTCAGTGGCATTAGGAAAAACAGCCTAAAGTATGAGGTTAGCATCTAGCAACATGTCAAGGAACCCATAGACAAATAAGTTAATTCCACAACAACATAATACCTCATATAGATGCTTACTGTGTAATGTAATAACTTTATTTCAATATCTTAAATCAAGTAGGTTTCATGTTGGTTCCATCAACCTATATGCTCGATGTCTCTTTCTTTGAATTTCCAAAAATAAAATTTTCCTATAGAACACCATGACCATGGATTTATTTAGGCTATATAATTTCCATCAAAGGGGATAATATATTAACTTTCATTAAAGAATAGAAGGGATAAATTCTTTCTCGTATTATTCATTAATGAAATATTATTCATGATGCACACAACGTATCCTACCTCGCCACGAACATCTATCATCAATATTTTCATCAATAAATCAAAGTTCTCAACTCATAATACTAATTAATAATAATCTTAAATTCTAAAGACCAATACATATGTCTGCAGATAGAAACATCCAATGACACATATAAATGTGGATTTCCTACTAGCAGGTCTCATTCTCAAAATATCCTATTGGATATTACCAAGGGCGTACACAATGATAAGGAGCCTCAAAGCACTATAAGTATCCACCCTTGATGTCCTATATAAGTTGTGACCCTCAAATGATATCATCCGTCTATAGAACATATATTTAAGAATAGTGTCATGGCACTTCCATATTTTCATCATAGCAGGGAACTTCTATGACCTTTTAGTGAGACAGCTACTCTAGGGACATTATCACATACTATGTTACATAGAATAACAATCATTATGTGATAAGAAGTTTATTAATATTAAAAACTATGAATACAAGTTATCATAAAGTACATAGAATTTTGTTCTAGGGAACCAACTCCAATAGACTCCCACTTTCACTAGAGCTAACTACTAACAACCTTCAGTATGTTAGCTCTCACATGATACTCATGATTCTGATGAGATAGGAATTTAGTAAAAGGGTACACCACATTCTCTTTCGTGGGTACTCTACTCACTTCAAATTCACCCCTTTGATAAAAATCCCTTAAGACTTGATACTTCCTAGAGTATGTGATTTGTCTGTTTGTGTGACCTTGTCTCTTTTTCAAGATCCATCGCTATAGTATTATCATAATACAATGTGATAGGATATTTACTGCTAGGTACCACATCAATCTCCTAGAAAAAAGTTATGAATCTAAATGATTTCCTTGGATGAATCAGAAGCTTATATATACTTGGAATCCACTGTAGAATTGGTGACAACTAGATTTTTTTGAACTCTTCCAGCTCACAGCTCCTCCATTGAGATAGAAACATATCCATATTGTGATTTCAGATCATTTTGATCTATCTGAAAACTAGCATCATTATAACCCCTAATGACCAATTCATAATCTCCTACATACACTAGTAATATATCCTTAGTTGTTCTGTGATACTTAAGAATAACCTTAAAATTAGTCCAATGTTGTTCTCCTAGATCTTCTTGATATCTTTCTACCATGGTCAATGCATAGGAAACATCAAGTCTAGTAAAAATCATGACATACATGATTGATCATACCACTAAGGAATATGGGATCTTACTCATTCTCTCTTTCTCATGTTGTGTCTGAGGACATATTTTCTTAGAAAGATGTAAACCATGTGACACTAAAACCAATCCCCTATTGGATTTTTCCATACTAAATCTCTTTAGTATCTGGTCAATATATGTACTTTTACTTAGTCTATGAAACCTCTTGGATCTATCACAAATGATCTTGATCCCTAGAATATAGTTTGTATCACCTAAGTCTTTTGTGAAGAAACACTTGTTTAAATAGTCCTTAACAGACTGTAAGACTAGTATGTCATTTCTAATAAGTAATATTTCATCAACATATACTACTAGGATAATGACCACATTCCCACTAAACCTATTATAAATGCATGGTTTACATTCATTCTTAATGAAACCAAATTCTTTTATGGATTCATTTAATTGAATGTTTCATGACCTAGATTCTTGCTTCAATCCATAAATGGATCTATGAAAATTTAAAATTCTTTTAGAACAACTTGGAGTAACAAACCCTTCTGGTTGTGTTATATAGATATATTCCTGAATTTTTCTATTAAGGAATGCATTTTTGACATCCATCTTCCAAATCTCATGGTCATGGTAATCTATTATAGCAAGTATAATTATGATGGATTTAAATATGGAAATTGGAGAAAATATTTCATTGTAGTCAATTCCTTGATGTTGTTTAAACCCTTTAGACACTATCCATACTTTATAGGTATTTACTTTACCTTCCATGTCCAGTTTCCTCTTGAATACCCATTTGCATCCAACATGATTTACATTAAATGGAGCATCGGCCAGAACCCAAACTTGGTCCTGATACATGAAATCTATTTCAGAATTCATGAATTCTTTCCATCTTGTAACTTTTTAACTCTCTACTACCTCCTTATAGGGTATAGGTTCATCATTATCAACAAATAATGATTCACCATCCTTAGTGACTAGAAAACCATCTCTCTAGTTCTCTTACCTCTATTAGACTCCTATGTAGTACTTGTCTTTCAGGAACTACTTCTTCCATAGGGACATGTGGAATCTATTCTTGTACCAACTCTTGTGTATCTTAATCATAAACTTCATCAAAGTTAATATTTTTCCTAATATATTTTTTGAGGATGTGCTCCCTCTCAAGAAATATGACTTGTCTAGCAATAGCCACTTTCTTATCTGAGGGGTTGTATAGGTAGTATCCCTTTGTTTCCTTAGGATACCCTATAAAGATACACCTTGTGCACTGTGGTGATAATTTTTTTCCGAATAATTCATTAACAAATTACTCACAACCCCATAGATGCTTATGCGACAAAACAGGTTTCTTTCCACTCTATAACTCGAAGATAATTCCATTTTCCACTTTAGTTGGTACTTGGTTTAATGTGTATGTTGTAGTTTGTAATGAATATCCCTAAAAGGATAATGGAAGATCTGAATGACTCATCATCAACCATACCATGTTTAAAAAGGTATGATTCCTTCTTTCACTAACACTATTCCACTTTGGTGTGTAAGATAAAGTGAGTTGAGATAGAATCCCAAAATCTCATAAAAGGTTGATGAACTCTTGGATAAGATATTCACCACCTTGATTTGATCGAAGATTTTTTACCATCTTTCCAATTTGATTCTCTAATTCATTCTTGAATTTATTAAATTTATCAAAGTACTGTGATTGATACCTCATCAATTAGATATAAACATATCTACTCAATTCATCAAAAAAACTTATGAAGTAAGAATACCCACCTCTAGCTTCTACTTGAAATGGTCCACACACATTAGTGTGTACCAATCCTATAATCTCTGTGGCCCTTTCACCTTGTCCATCAAATGGTAGTTTGTTCATTTTTCCTTGTAAAAAAAGCATGAAATATTTCAAGTGGTTTTATCTTAGAAGATTCTAAATAACCATCTTAACAGAGCTTTTTCAAACGCTTCTTATTTACATGACCAAGACAATGATGCCATTACTGGGTGTTATATGAGTCGTGTGAACATGATTCGTTATCAATTTATAGCACTTCATTTTTTTAATTTAATTCATAAATACCGTTAGTTAAATATTCCATACCATAACATATGTTGTATTTATAAAATAATAAAAAATTATTTCCAGACTTGAAAATAAACCCATCTGTATCTAGGTGTGATATAGAAATTATGTTCTTGGTAGCCGTAGGTACATAATAACAGTCTTTTAAAACCAAAATCATTCCTATTGAAAATGAAAAGTGGTAGTCACCAATGGATAGGAAAACCATCTAATAAAACACATTTTTAATGAATATTTTATTGATAATAAATGATATATTTTCCTCACATTGTGGTAAATGCGTTCATTTAGGAAATATTTGGGATTAGATCATTCATTTGAAAATTTGATGAAAATTCCAGTTTTACCCTTTAAAATTCACTGTAGCATTTCAGACATAAATATTTTGATATGAATTATTTTAAATTAAAATTATTTAAATATTTTCCTGACTTAATGGGCTAAAACTTTAATTTAGGACATTGGAGCTAAATCATACATTTGGTTGGAGCAAATGGGTCATGAAGTCAAAGTTGGGCTGGACTTACCAGATTGGACATGAGTTCTGCATTTGGGCCATAACTCCTACATCCATGCTTGTATTGGGCTCAAATTTGTAGAGGCGCTCGGGAATAAAATTTCTCACAAATCATTCTTCTAGATGTAGATATGTTTCACGCATTTTGAAGGTTAAATTGGCGGTACAAGTTGGCTTAAAATATTTGGCCGAATTTCCCCATTCACACTTGAAACCAATTATAACCTAGCCTCCCCTCCACTCTATAAATTGGTATTTTTCTCATTTTTAGGGGGTTGTACGTGCCTTAGAGGATTGTGAGCAGAGTTTAAGTGGTTATTTTCCATTTCAATTAACCATTGGATGAGGGAATCTTTCAAGCTAGGATCTCTTCCAAAATGTTCTTCTCTTCCTATTCTTTGTTGTAATGTTTTTGTTCTTTCAATAAAATTATTATTTTATCTTCCATTTATTTTATTTTTCTTAATTTTACTCTTATTTTATCTTCCTATTTGGTCTGTAATTCTTGATTAGAAGCGTGATTGGGTTATACCCATTATAAACAGTTGCAAATGCAATTCTCTTTTACGATGACCACATCGCCCATGGAAGAGTAGTTCTCTTAGTGATCGATCTATCTCTTACCCTATTCATTTAATTATTTTGAATCATTGAGATACTTTAATTTTCTTAATATGATCCATGAATTTATTTTTTTAAATATAATAAACTAAGCAATCAATTGAACAATTAACACAAAAACACGCGAGGTCGAGGTTTGTGTAAATTATGAGAGTGCGATCTTAATCAGTAATACAAGACCACACGGGATAAATTTGTAGAGTTTAAATATAATCCCTAAGCTTAATTAATCCTTATTTTTCAGAATGTACATGTGTCTTAATTTACCACTGACCATAAGCTAAATTTATAACATTAATCAAAGTAGGGTGTCATGATTTCATGTTTCAAAGCTAGCCTAGGGTTTAATTAATTTCATCTTGGTGGTTAAGTTAATTCTTGTAGGTTTCGGGGGTTAAAAAATTAAGGGATAATAATAAAGTGGATATTTATTTAAATGATAATGATAAATAATTAAGTGAAGAGGTATAGTTATATCGATTATTCCTTTTAAAATATTTTCTAAAAAAATATCTTCTTATTGCGTCGAATTTCATATCAAAATTAAAAACAAAAAAATGAAATCTTCTTCTATAAAACTTATTCTAGTTTTATAAACGACAAATATAATGACACATACTTTACATAAATTGTTATTACTTCAGAATTGAAGCACACTTATTACAACATATAACAAAACCATGAAAGGACCATATAGGTATAGTGTCTTTAGAAACTGGGAAACATAAACAACTGGTTCATAAATCATCTACATTGTCTCCCTTTTATTTTAACATATCTAGAGTCCCTTTTGGCATATCTTACTTAATACCCTTCTTCCTGACCTGAGTAAAAGAAAACATATAAAAGGGTGAGCTCAAATGCTCAGTAAGGGTAAACAAAAGAAATATCAATCATAAGAACGTAACATTTAAGAAATCTTAACCTGCAAAAGAGATCATAATATCATAACATGAGATAAATAATAGTAGTGAAATGTAATCCCAATAATCATAACTTAAAACATGAAACTTAGTGGCATACACACATAATCATAGAAAATAATTTCTTATTAGTCAAGACTCATTTCCAAGACTATCTTAGCGGACAAAGTCCATTTCTGGACCGAGTTCACTCCTCATTCCAGTCCTGTATCACTGAACAGGTTTAACTTGTCGTACCATCCATGTCTATCTAATGAGATATAAATATTTACCCAATGCATTTGAGGGATATATATGTCCCACCCATCTCATAATGATACCATTCTTATGTGTGCCACAAGATCATAAATCATACATTCTAGCATAACCCATGTAATAAAAATGGGATTCTTAAACATCATTCCATCATAAAATAATTCATATAAAATAAAAGGACATCATAAAAATAATTCCATCATAACATAATCAAATCAATGTAAAAATAGGGATAGAAACAGAACCCTATATTATCTTATATGGAAAATAATTTTGATAAAACACTTGAACTTCTTTCTTGAGTAAAATATCATTTCTATTTCAAAAACTTTTTTCCTTTCTTAACATGTCATACAATTTTAAACTAAAATAAGTTTATTAAAAATAAACTTGAAAAATTGTAAATAAATCTTCATGTAAATAATGTTCTAAAAATCCATTCATGCCGTATAAGTTAAAGAAAAACATTTTTCTCGTGCTTGGGCCGGAAAAGTCAAAAAAAAGTACCTCGTACTAAAAACGACAAAATATTCCTTTCATATCTTTTACTAAAACTCACCGAAGGGTAAAATTGGATTTAAAAAATTGTAGGAGGATATAAATAATATTACATATTGAGGAAAAATGGATGTGGATGATAAATATTCCCCGGTAAATTCTGAAGTATAAACAATCTCGGATAAAAATGAGATTGCGAGATTTTCCCTTACCTTAGGTCTGATTTGCTTCATACGTGTCCGAACCTCCTATATAATGATTTAAATAATGTTATTGACTTATTAAAGAATCATAATAATTGTTATTATATCATATATGGTCATATTCTTAGCTTCGTATTATTAATATTTCATTTCTACTTGTTATTCGGGTGTTTATTGCTTTTTGTTCTTATGCGTGTTTTGTCGAATAAATTCTTATTCTTATTTTTAGGTTATAGATACTTCATTTACATAATTTTATTAGTGTAATATATATCATATTTATTCATTCAATTCATTTATATAATCATTATTCATTGAAGATCATGTAGAACGAGTCGCATCATATCGTGGAGACGGTAGGTCGTACGTACGCACGAGCGATGATATCGTTCCCATGATCCTGGAATTGTATTGAAGTGTATATGTACTATTTCAGAATCAATATAACTTTAAAATAATCATATTTAATTATTATTTACACCATTATACCCATCCAAGTAAGGTGGTGGTGGAAAACAGATTACACCACGGCGTGGAGACGGTATTCCGTACATACGCACGCACGGTGATTTCATTTTCTGTAGGATGGATAGAAGGTGAAATAGGTTTGTTTCATATTTATAATAACATATAAGTATATTGGTGATACTGATGTTATTACTTCATAATTAAACAACTAAATAAGAGGAAGTAGAAGAAGAAATAAAGTTGAAAGAATCGGTAACGGA
Organism: Viscum album; assembly: GCA_963277665.1. Taxonomy (NCBI): domain Eukaryota; kingdom Viridiplantae; phylum Streptophyta; class Magnoliopsida; order Santalales; family Viscaceae; genus Viscum; species Viscum album. The sequence goes on along the minus strand of OY728131.1, from coordinate 1,526,380,325 downwards.
TATTACCTCTTCTTTGAAGCGCCTCTTCTTAACCTCCTCTTAGAGCACTAAATATGGTCTTTGAAGAAGAACAGTACCTCTAGGATGTTTCTAGGGAATTGAAGAATAGAAATTTTCATGTTTTGGCCGAGCTTTAAGGCTCAAAGTGTTGGGAGGAGCAGAGGGAGGAGGTTCCCTTTTATAAGGGAGGAGAGGGGCACCTTAAGAAAAACATAAAATATTATTTTATTATAATTCATATTCAGTTTTTAATAGCTTAAAATTGATTTATTTCAAAAATAAGGTGGTTATGGGTCGCAATCCTATCAACCAATATATTTTAGACAAGTTTAGGTTACTATTTTAACCTTATCATTTAGATTTAACTTTAAGTTAAATAATTTTACTTTTACCGTGTCTTCTTGTTTTCTTACACTATATGGTTAATAAACTTACTATAAAAAGCCAAAAGAACCCCAAGTTGTTCATTATTAATATATATAACCTTATCTAAGTCATTTTTCCTAACCTTAGATTTTTATGAAAAAAAATTAAAATTAATAATATAATATTTGTTTTAAAAACTATTTTATGTCAATTTTGACACTATTTGGTAATTGATTTTTTTGAAAATCATAACAGCATGATTAGTTATAAAAAAGTTACTTAAATAAATACTAACATGTCATATTAACCTATAAAATTAATTTAATTCATAAAAAGTCTCAAATTACATTTATTTGGGTATTTATAATATCAATTATGTTAATATTTCCTTAATAAGGTAATAACTGCATCATCATTGTGTCATAAATAAATTAAATTATTTAAAGTCTAAAAATTATAAATAAAATATAATTATGTAGGAAATCATTTTATATTTCTAATTAATATTTATAGTCAAATTTATCTTCTGTATAACCCTATATTAAAAATGTTTTAGTTATTAAACTTTGATTTTAACTATTTTAACTATTCTTTAAATAAAATAATAATAAATGTCCTAATCTAATCCAAGTGGACCTAAATGGTCATATTTTATTCCTAAGGTTTTTTTTGGTCGAATTAAACTTATCCAATAGAATTAGGACATGTTTTAGGGTAATAATAATACCATTTTTACCCTTAATTACCATATTTACTTTTAACCGTCGTAAATAAAAGTAAAAAGTTATTATTCACCAAAAATTATTTTTATCTTATTGAACCACATTTTACTCCTGGATGTTAACCGTTTCTCTCAGATTTTTGAAATTCCACTCATAGAAGTGGTAAAATTAAGTTTTATGTAAATTTTCAAACTCTCCTAGGAGGTGGGTAAAAGACGGTGAAAAGTTCAATAAAATTTTTATATATCTAAAATTATTATAAAATGACTCCAATGAATTATATTGAACTTATATTGGTATTATGTATCAATTTTGACGTAAAATAAATTTAAATAAAATAAATAATTATTTAAATAAAAAGTCAGTTTTTAAATAGTAACCCAGTGTTTTCACTATTCATCAAAAATTGAAAGTTTTCAAAAAAATACCAAAAATTTACCATAGGCTAATTTTGATGTTAAAAATACAAAAATGAAGTCCATTTTGAAAGATAAAATTTATAAATTTTTAAAAAGTGGGTATTACTATTCATAATGGCTAGTTTTAATAATATTTTAATAGCATATCATTGTTTAGTGAAACTCGGTATTGCGTACAACGCAAGCTATCAAGGAAGGTCTCGATTGCGTGTAAATAAATTCAAGCTAGTGTTGTGTGTAGTGAAATATTCCTTTGATGATAAAAAAATATTTCTCATAAAAATCTCGGGTGTTACATTCTACCCCCCTTAAAATGAATTTCGCCCTTGAAATTCGTCACTTTGTAACAAACAGATGAGGATACCTCTCCCTCATCATATCCTCAAACTCCTATGTAGCTTATTCTAATTGGTGGTTCCTCCATAAAATTTTCACCAAGCGAGTGGTCTTGTTTTGTAGAACTTTTTTGCTACGATCCAGAATCTCTATCAGCTGTTCTTCATAAGAAAGATCTTGCTCCAGTGGTACAAATTCTGAGCTGAGTACATGTAAAGGATCAAGTATGTACTTTCTCAGGAGAGATACATAGAACACATCATGAACTTGAGAGAGATTCAGTGGAAGCACCAATCGGTAAGCTACCTTCCCAACATGATCCAATATTTCGAAAGGACAGATATACCTAGGTCTCAGCTTTCCCTTCTTTCTAAATCTCATTACTCTCTTCCAAGGAGATATTCGTAAGAACACTTTATCACCCACCTCAAATTCTAGGTCTTTTCTTTGGTTATCGGCATAACTTTTTTGTCGACTCTGAGCTGCTCTTATATGTTGTTGAATAGATCGTACCTTTTCTGCCATCTCATCAACAAGATCAGGTCCTAATAGCTTTCTTTCCCCAACTTTATCCCAGCAAGTTGGAGTCCTACATTTCTTTCCATAGAGAGCTTCATAAGGAGCCATCTAAATACTGGAGTGAAAGCTATTATTATAAGAAAATTCCACCAAAGGTAGGTGTTGATCCCAACCACCTTTGAAATCCATAGAGAAATCTCTCAACATATCTTATAGAGTTTGAATTGTCCTATTAGACTGATCTTCTGTCTGAGGATGACAAGTAGTGCTGAAACTCAACTCTGTATTCAGAGTATGCTGAAGACTTCACCAAAACTTTGAGGTAAACCTCGGATCCCGATCAGATATAATGGAAAGTGGTACTCCATGAAATCTTACCACTTCCTTTACATATATCCTGGCAAGCTGATCAAGATAGAAATCCTCTCTAATAGTAATGAAGTGTGCCGACTTTGTAAGACGGTCAACTATGACCCAGATAGCATTATTGCCTTTGGATGTTTTAGGAAGTCCGGTGACAAAGTCCATAGTGATGTTTTCCCATTTCCATTCGGGTATGGGTAATGGTTCTAACATCCCCTTAGACTTCTGTCTCTCAGCTTTAACTTTCTGACAAACCAAGCATCAAGAGACATATTCAGAAACATCTCTTTTCATGTCATCCCACCAGAAGTACTCTTTCAGGTCCTTATACATCTTTGTGCTTCCAGGATGAATAGAGAATGAAGAACTATGAGCCTCATCCAGCAGATCCTTCTTTAATTCTGGGATGGGAGGAACACAAACCCGATTCATGAACCTTATTATCCCATCAGAATCAAGGTTGAATTCAGGAACATTTCTCACCTTTTTTTGTAACTCTACATCTTCTTTTAGTGCCTCTTTAATCTTCTCGTGTATAGATGGTTGAACATTCATTTGAGAAAGATAATATTTTCCCCTTCCATTATAATTCCAAGTTCCATCCTTTGTAAATCCATAAATATTGGATCGTTTGTGATCCTCATCATGGATAAGATAGCATGGTCTTGTCGACTTAATGTGTCTGCCACCTTGTTTGCTTTCCCAGGGTGGTAATGAATTGAGTAGTCGTAATCCTTAATTAGCTCCAACCATCTTCTTTGGCGCATATTCATATCCTTTTGTGTGAAAATATACTTTAAACTTTTATGATTAGTATAAATATCACACCTTTCACCATAAAGATAATGCCTTAATATTTTTAATGCAAAGATTACCGCAGCTAACACCAAATCATGAGTTGGGTAATTTTTCTCATGGATTTTCAACTGTCGTGAGGCATAAGCTATCACCATATCATTTTTCATGAGAACACACCCCAGTACCTTCTTGGATGCATCACTATGGATCACAAACCTTTCTCCACTACAAGGTAGTGTGAGCACAGGTGCACTGGATAACCTTCTTTTTAACTCCTTGAAATTCTCTTCACACTCCTCCGTCCAAAAGAACTTAACTCCTTTTCGATTCAACCTGGTGAGTGGATTAGATAATCGTGAAAAATATTTCACAAAACGTCGATAATATCCATCCAAACCAAGAAAACTTTGTATCTCAGTTACTTTTGTTGGTCTAGACCATCTTTCGATAACATCTGTTTTTTCTGGATCCACAGATATCCCCTCTTTTGAGATTATGTGACCCAAAAATGAAACTTTTTGAAGCCAAAATTCACACTTGGTAAATTTGGCATAAAGCTTATCCTTTCTCAGGGTCTTCAATACAATTCTCAAGTGATCTTCATGTTCTTCCTTTATCTTTGAATAGACAAGAATATTGTCTATAAATACTACCACAAACTGATCAAGATAGTCTCTAAAGACTCTATTCATTAGATCCATGAAGATAGTAGGGGAATTAGTAAGACCAAATGGCATCACTATAAATTCATAGTGTCCATACCTTGTACGGAAAACCGTATTTGGTATATCCTCCCTTTTGACCCTTAATTTATGATACCCTGAACGAAGATCAATCTTGGAAAAGTATTTATCTCCATGTAGTTGGTCAAATGAGTCATCAATGTGTGGGAGAGGATATTTGTTCTTGATAGTGATCTTATTAAGTTCTCGATAATCAATGCAGAGTCTCATTGATCCATCTTTCTTCTTAACAATCAGAACAGGTGCTCCCCAAGGTGACGCACTAGGGCATATGAATCCCTTATCAAGATTCTCTTGGAGTTTCTTCTTCAATTCCTACAACTCAATTGGGTCCATTCTATAAGGTGTCTTTGAAATAGGTAAAGCACCCGGTACGAGTTCTATTGAAAAATCAACTTCACGATTTGGTGGAAGACCAGGTAATTCCTCCAGAAAGACATCATCAAACTCCCATAAAATAGGAATATTCTTAATCGTGAGTCTCTCGCCAACCATTCGAGATAAATAACCTTCATTTAGTGGAATCAAGACCCATAAGATGGAATAAATTTCCACTGGAAGGTTATGTTCATCCTTGCATCGATAGACGATCATAGATTGATCTGGAATACGAAATGTGACTTCCCTTATTTGGAAATTTATATGAGCTCCATATAAAGAAAGTCAATCCATGCTAAGAATCACATAAAATTCCACTATAGGAAGGATCACAAGATTTTCAGGAAGCACTTTCCCACAAACTTCAATTAGAGAAGAATTATAAACTTTTGATGCGACTGTTGTGCCATTAGGGGTTGTCACAGCTAACTCAACATCTAACTGCTGAGGTAATACGGCGATACCCTTAGAAAATTCTTTAGAAATAAAAGAGTGGGTGGATCCAGAATCAAATAAAACATTTTCTACTTTAGAGTGGATGGTAAGTTTACCTTTCACCACTTCGTTATCATACTCCACATCGCTGATAGAAATTTCATGTGACTTTCCTTTTTATTTAGCCTTATGATTTTTTTGACGTCAATCATCATCAACAACCATTGGATTAGGGAATTGATTGGCATAATTACCCATTTCCTTGCACTTGTAACATTGAAGTGTAGGAGGTGCACTCTGTGTAGCCTTTTCTTTGTTCGCATCATTAGACATCTTCTTCCCATCATTGCGGCATTCAAATTCCCGATGACCTTCCTTTCCACATTTGAAACATTTACTTGTCCCTTTAAGACAACTCCATCCATGTTTCTTTCCACAATTTGAGCATAAGGGAAAAATCATCTTCTTTTTAGTGTGCTCTTTAGATTTTCCTTTGAATTCCATTTCCTTCTTCTTATCAAACGCATATGACTGATGGGTTACTCCAATATCCATCTCAACCTTGAGAGCACATCAAACGATTTCCTCGTAGTTATTGAAGTACCTTATGGCTAACGCCCTTCGAAGACTTGGTTTTAAGCCAATAAAGAATCGATCGATCTTACTCTCAGGTTGGATAATAATCCCAGAAGCGTACCTTGAAAGTCTTGTAAAATTTTCTTCATAGGTACCAATAGATTCATCATCCTTTTGCTTCAGTTCAAGAAACTCCTTCTCCATATTTGTTCGAAGAATATGAGGGAAGTACTTATTGAAAAATAATTTCTTGAACTCATCCCATTCCATGGACTCAATTTCATCTCTTGGCCTCGTATTCTTGATAAGATTCCACCATTGATCAGCTTCACCTTCCAAATGATATACTGCTAAGATGACTTTATCGTGTTCAGAACATTGAAGAACTGAAAATATCTTTTCAATGGTACTGGTCCATTGTCCATCCACTAATGGATCAGTAGACCCGCTGAATGAGGGTGGACGCTGCCTCATGAAGGATTCAACAGAATGTTGCTCCTTCCTTTGCTCGTTTGGAAGTCCTTCATGATTCATAGATTGAGAAAGTTGTGTGAGCATGGCTACATGATTTTTCATTCCATCTCCCATAACGTTTCATTGCTCAGGGGGACAATCATTGCATTAAAAATCGCATTCCGCATTAACACGGTTCCTTCGGGTTCCATACATTGACTAAAACCAAGAAGAATAGTGTGAGAAATACTAATTATAATAGGAAAACCACATAATCAAGAATACAATTTTACACTTAAGGTCTTATCATAGGTTATTCATGGCCATTTCTAAAACACTAAGATTGTGTTCTATACTTAGACTTATCCTTAGAGTTCTTACTAAGGATTTCACATCCTAGTTTACAAAGGTTGATTATACCCTTCCTCTGATAGCAACTATAATGACCCATACTTTACATACATTGTTATTACTTCAGAATTGAAGCACACTTATTACAACATATAAAAAAAACCATGAAAGGACCGTATAGGTATAGTGTCTTTAGTAACTGGGAAACATAAAGAACTGGTTCATAAATCATCTACACTGTCTCCCTTTTATTTTATCATATCTAGAGTCCCTTTTGGAATATATTACTTAATACCCTTCTTCCTGACCTAGGGAAAAGAAAACATACAAAAGGGTGATCTCAAATGCTTAGTAAGGGTAAACAAAATAAATATCAATCATAAGAACATAACATTTTGGAAATCTTAACCTGCAAAAGAGATCATAATATCATAGCATGCGATAAATCATAGTAGTGAAATGTAATCCCAATAATCATAACTTAAAACATGAAACTTTTTGGCATACACACATAATCATATAAAATCATTTCTTATTAGTCAAGACTCATTGCCAAGACTATCTTAGCGGACAAAGTCCATTTCTGAACCGAGTTCACTCCTCGTTCTAGTCCTATATCACTGAACCGGTTTAACTTGTCATACCAGCCATGTCTATCTCATGAGATATAAATCTTTACCCAATGCATTAGAGGGAGATATAGGTTCCACCCATCTCATAATGATATCATTCTTATGTGTGCCACAAGATCATAAATCATACATCATAGCATAACCCATGTAATAAAAATGGGATTCTTAAACATCATGCCATCATAAAATAATTCATATAAAATAAAAGGACATCATAAAAATAATTCCATCATAACATAATCAAATAAATGTAAAAATAGTGATATAAACATAACCCTATATTATCTTATATGGAAAATAATTTTGATAAAACACTTGAACTTCTTTCTTGAGGAAAATATCCTTTCTACTTCAAAAACATTTTTCCTTTCTTAACATGTCATACAATTTTAAACTAAAAGAAGTTGATTAAAAATAAAATTGAAAACTTGTAAATAAATCTTCATGGAAATAATTTTCTAAAAATCCATTCATGTCGTATAAGTTAAATAATAACATTCTTCTCGTACTTTGGCCGAAAAAGTCAAAAAAGTACCTCGTACTAAAAACGACAAAAGATTCCTTTCATATCTAAAACTCACCGAAAGGTAAAATTGGATTTAAAAAATTATAGGAGGATAGAAATAATATTACATATTGAGGAAACATGGATTTTGATGATAAATATTCCCTGGTAAATTCTGAAGTATAAACAATCTCGGATAAAAATGAGATTGTGAGATTTTCCCTTACCTTAGGTCCGATTTGCTTCGTACATGTCTAAACCTCCTGTATAATGATTTAAATAATGTTATTGACTTATTCTATAATAATACTCATTTTTATTATATCATATATGGTCATATTCTTAGCTTCTTATTAGTAATATTTCATTGCTACTTGTTATTCGGGTGTTTATTGCTTTTTGTTCTTATGCGTGTTTTGTCGAATAAATTCTTATTCTTATTTTTAGGTTATAGATACCTCATTTCCAGAATGTTATTAGTGTAATATATATCATATTTATTCATTCAATTCATTTATATAATCATTATTCATTGAATATCATGTAGAACGAGTCGCATCAGATCGTGGAGACGGTAGACCGTACGTACGCACAAGCGATGATATCATTCTCATGATCGTGGAATTGTATTGAAGTGTATGTATACTATTTAAGAATAAATATCACTTTAAAATAATCATATATATTTATTCTTTACACCATTATACTCATCCAAGTAAGTTGGTGGTGGAAAACAGATTACACCACGGCGTGGAGACGGTATTCCGTACATACGCATGCGCGGTGATTTAGTTTTCCGTAGGATGGATAGAAGGTGAAATAGGTTTTTTTAATATTTATAATAACATATCAGTATATTAGTGATACTTATGTTAGTACTTCATAATTAAACAAATAAAGAATAGGAAGTAGAAGAAGAAATAAATTTGAAAGAATCGGTAACGGACATTAACTCTTCTTTGAAGCGCATCTTCTTAACCTCCTCTTAGGGCACTAAATATGGTCTTGTAAGAAGACCAGTACCTCTATTATGTTTCTAGGGAAGTGAAGAAGAGAAATTTTCAGGGTTTGGACAATCTTTAAGGCTCAAAGTGGTGTGAGTAGGAGAGGGAGGAGGTGCCCTTTTATAAGGGAGGAGAGGGGCACCTTAGGAAAAACTTAAAATATTATTTTATTATAAATTCATATTTGGTTTTTTATAGCTCCAAATTGATTTATTTCAAAGATAATTTGGGTATGGGTCGAAATCCTTTCAACCAATAGATTTTAGACAAGTTTAGGTTACTATTTTAACCTTATCATTTAGATTTAACTTTAAGTTAAATAATTTTACTTTTACCGTGTCTTCTTGTTTTCTTACACTATATGGTTAATAAACTTACTATAACAATCCAAAAGAACCCCAATTTGTTCATTATTAATATATATAACCTTATCTATGTCATTTGGCCGAACATTTGATTTTTAGGAATAAAATAACAATTAATAATATAATATATATTTTTTTAACTATTTTATGTCAATTTTGACACTATTTGGTAATTGTTTTTTGTGAAAATCATAACAGAATGATTAGTTCTAAAAACGTTACTTAAATAAATAATAACATATCATATTAACCTATAAAATTAATTTAATTCATAAAAAGTCTCAAATTACATTTATTTGGGTATTTATAATATCAATTATGTTAATATTTCCTTAATAAGGTAATTACTGCATCATCATTGTGTCATAAATAAATAAAATTAATTAAAATATAAAAATTATAAATAAAATACCATTATGTAGGAAATATTTTTATCTTTCTAATGAATATTTACAGTCGAATTTATCTTATGTATAACCCTATATTAAAAAACATTAGTTATTAAACTTTGATTTTAACTATTTTAACTATTCTTTAAATAAAATATTAATAAATGTCCTAATCTAATCCAAGTGGACCTAAATGGTCATATTTTATTCTTAAGGTTGTTTTTGGTATAATTAAACTTATCTAATAGAATTAGAACATGTTTTAGGGTAATAATAATACCATTTTTACCCTTAATTACCATATTTACTTTTAACCGTGCTAAATAAAAGTAAAAAATTACTATTCTCCAAAAATTATTTTTGTCTTATTGAACCACATTTTACTCCTTGATGTTAACCGTGTCTCTCGGATTTTTAAAATTTCACTCATAGAAGCGGTAAATTTTAGTTTTATGTAAATTTTCAAACTCTCCTAGGAGGTGGGTAAAAGACGGTGAAAAGTTCAATAAAATTTTTATATATCTAAAATTATTATAAAATGACTCTAATGAATTACATTGAACTTATATTGGTATTATGTATTAATTTTGACCTAAAATAAATTTAAATAAAATAAATAATTATTTAAATAAAAAGTCGGTTTTTAAATAGTAACCCAGTGTTTTCACTATTCATCAAAAATTGAAAGTTTTCAGAAAAATACAAAAAAATTAACCTAGGATAATTTTGATATTATAAATCCAAAAATGAAGTTCATTTTGAAAGATAAAATTTATAAATTTTCAAAAAGTGGGTATTACTATTCATAACGGCTAGTTTTAATAATATTTTAATAGCATATCGTTGTTTAGTGAAACTCGGTATTGCGTACAATGCAAGCTATCGAGGAAGGTCGCGATTGCGTGTAAAGCAAGTCAAGCTAGTGTTGTGTGTAGTGAAAAATTCCTTTTTTGATAACAAAATATTTCTCATAAAAATATCGAGTGTTACAACAAACAACCCCCCCCCATCCTTTCAAGTAGTGTTTTTATTCTCTTTTATTTAATTTTTATAATACCTTTAAGAAGTTGTTTTAATTTACTTTCTCCTTTAAGAGATAACCTTGGTCATCCACTCTGCTGCACCTAAGTAACCCGAAACTGAACATCATTTGAAAGTTCCCATGACAGTGCCTTTCAAATTGGCATCATTTCTGGGCAGGCAAGTAATTATTTCAACCAATTAGAGGTATTTATTTTATTTTACATTTTATTATCTTCTTCTCTTATTTATTTCTTCTTTACCCAATATGTTTCTTTTTATTTCTTTCTTCTTCTTCTATTATTTTCTTCTTATTTTTGGACCATCAACTCAAACTTCTCATTTTTATTTTACTATGGTCCACTTTCCTTCTTTTTATTTTTATTTGATTTATGACATGAACTAATCCTAAAGATCTCTTAGATCTTGACCCTGAGATTGAACGAATCCTTAGGGATCGAATCAGACATTCTCAGTCTATGGGAAGTTTCAACATTCAACTAGTAGGATAATTCCTCCACTCCAAGAACATTGAAATTGGAAACACTTCTATTTCAAACCTAAAACAAGAACCAATGGATAAATACAATAACAATGAACTTAATAGAACCATTCGATAATTGGCTCCATGTGATATTAACTATCAACCAAATTGTATTACATACCTGAATCTCGAATCATACTTTGAACTGAAATCTAGGTTAATTAATCTTCTTTCAAAGTTTCATGGATTATCTAGTGAGGATCCAAACAAACATTTAAAAAAAATCAATGTGGTTTGCTCAACCCTTAAACCAAGAAATGTATTTGAAGATCAAATAAAACTAAGGGCATTCCCATTTTCACTTGATGGAGCTGCAAAAGACCGGATGTATTATTTACAACCTGAAGATGTCACATGTTGGAACGATTTGAAATGTCTTTTATTGAAGAGATTTTTTCCAGCATCAAGGACCACTTAAATTCGAAAATAGATCTCTCGGATCAAACAAGTTCAAGGGGAGTCAATGTATGAGTACTGGGAACGATTCAAGAAGTTGTGTGCAAGATGCCCACATCACAAAATTGGTTAGAAAATCATAATCCAATACTTCTATGAAGGACTTTCTCCAATGGAGAGGATCATGGTGGATGTTGTGGCTAGAGGAGCATTGGTGTACAAAACACAAGTAGTTGCACGTGCGTTGATTAACAAGATGGCCCAAAACTCCCAAAAATTTGGCAATCGAGGTACACCACATGTCAGGGGAGTACATTAGGTAAGTCTTTATTCTCTTTAGAGTCATTTGATTGATACCAAGTTAGAATAATTGACCACTATAGTGAGGAAAAATTATTTGGTTCAAAAGATATCTCAACCCACTCCTTCTAGGCCTTGTGGCATTTTCACTGAGACAATCCACCCAACTGACTGTTTCCCCCAACTACAAGAAATAGAAGATTGTGCAGCAGTGTTTCCTGGGAGACCATATCAGCAGCAACAACCAAAATATCCCCAAAATAATCTTTATTCCTTTTCCCCAACATACAACCAAGTGTGGAAGGATCAATAGAACATGAGGTATGCATCTGGACAACAACAAAGTCCCCCTTTCAACAAATCTTCCATCAGCCTCCACCTTACAAAAAGGGTTTCCAACAACCCAAAAGGAGATTTCAAGCCCAAGCATCGACAAACCAATAACAAGAGAATCCCCCTACCAAATTAGATTCTAACACTGATGAAATTTTGAAGAAAATTTTTCTTAGTCAATATAATGAGCTAAAAAGTCAAGGTTCAGAGCTGAGGGAGTTGAAGAAACAAATGAGCCAGATTTCCACTACCCTCTATGAACTGGTAAGTAAGAAATCTGGAAATCTTCCTTCCCAACCTACTCCAAATACCAAGGGTAATGTTAGTTCCAACGCATTTAGAATTGGGAATAAAATGAATGATAAATTTGTACCTACCATTCCAACGGGATTCACCTCAAATCCGGAGAAGCCCCATTCAAAACTGGATGATGAGCAACCCAAGGTGAAAGATAAAGTTAAGAAAAGGATTAATTATGTTCCTTCTAAACCCCTTCCTTTTCTAAACAGGGTTTTTCAAACCAAGAAGATGGATGAGGAGGCAATGGAGAAGGAGGTTTTGGACACATTCAAGCGTGTAGAGATTAACATTCCCTTGATCAAGGCCATTAAGAAAATTCCAAGGTATGTGAAATTATTAAAAGAACTGTGTACCAATCGAAGAGGGATCAAGAGAAATGAGAGGATCAATCTTTTAAGGAATGTTTCATCACTCATTTCACCAACTCTAGCAATGCCAACAAAGTGCAAAGATCTAGGGACATTCACCATCCCATACACCATAGGGTAGTTTCACTTTTCTAATGCTCTTTGTGATTTTGGAGCTTCTATAAATGTGATTCCTCACTCTGTATTCTCTTATTTATAGGTTGGTGAGTTGAATCCAACGAGATTAGTGGTATAGTTGGAAAATATAGCTACAACATATCCAGCGGGAGTCCTTGAGGATGTACTTCTTCGGATAAGAGACATGATCTTTCCAGCATATTTCTATGTGCTTAACAAGGAGGATGATTAGGTAAGTTCTCATTCTCCCATTATCTTAGGTAGAACCTTCCTCAAAACTACAAAAACTATCATAAATGTCAATTATGGTACACTTTCCATGGAGTTTGGAGATGAAGTTGTGATATTTAATGTCATGGAATCCATGAATTACCCCTCAGAAGACCATTTTTCTTTTGTTATCTCTCATTTTGAACCACCAAGTAAAATCCCCATGGATTTTTATTGTCCTATGATTAGGGAGATTATGAGAATTTTTTCTATTTTGATGTTTAAGATTACTTCCACACCTGTTTATAATGCACAAGACTCTCTTAGATTTGATTTTTAAATGGAATCATATTCTGATTTTGATCATGTGAACTCTGATTATGACATGGTTGTTGAGTATGCTGATGGATTTGATGTTTTATTCTCTGATTTTGATGATTTATATTATGATTTCGATGCTCTTTGTGAACATATTTCAGTTCCTTCGATGTCTCCATCCATACACCACCCCCCTACACTATAAATCATGCCATTGCCACCAAATCTCAAATTCTCATACTTGTTTAGTGGTGAGAAATTGCATGTTATCATTGCTAAAAATCTCACTTTTGAACATGAAGAAAAAAATTTGAATATTTTAAGGGAGAACATCAGGGAAACTGGGTGGACCTTGGCTGACATATCAAGTATTATCCCCTCTATTTTCATGCATAGGATTCTTTTGGAGGGTGGGGTTAAACCAGTTAGGCATCCACAATGGAGACTAAATCCAACTCTTTTGGAAGTTGTTAAAAAATAAGTTTAAAAATTGATCGAGGTAGGTATAATCTTTCCCATTTAAGATTCTCAGTGGTTAAGTCCTATTCAGGTTGTTCCTAAGAAAAGTGGTGTTACAGTTTTTAAAAATGAGATAGATGAGTTAGTTTCAATGAGGGTACAAAATAGTTGGCGTGTGTGTATTGATTATAGGAAACTAAATAATTCCACCCACAAGGACCATTTTTCCCTCCCATTTATTGATTAAATGCTTGAGAGACTATCTAGAAAGACACATTATTATTTCTTGGATGGATTTTCTGGATATTTTCAGGTTCCTATTGCTCTGGAGGATCAGGAGAAGAAAACATTCACTTGTCCATTCGGTACGTTTTCCTACCGAAGGATTCCATTTGGACTTTGCAACGCCCCAGGTACCTTCTAGAGATATATAGTGAGTATTTTTTTCTGATTTTATTAAGACCTATATGGAGGTATTTATGGATGATTTTATAGTGTATGGATCCTCATTTGATGAATGTATAAGTAGTTTGGGAAAGGTGTTGAATCGTTGTATTGAGAAGAATCTAGTCCTAAACTTTGAAAAGTGTCATTTCATGGTAGAGCATGTCATTTTCTTAGGGAATGTAGTGTCAAAACATGGTATTGATGTTGATAGATCTAAGGTAGATATCATTTCATCCTTACCATATCCTTCATGTGTGTGTGATGTTAGATTTTTCCTAGGGCATGCAGGATTTTATCGGAACTTCATCAAATATTTTAGTAAGATTGCTCTTCCTATGTCACGATTACTTCAAAAGGATTATAATTTTGTGTTTTATGATTATTGCAGGACTTACTTTGATGAGATAAAGAAGTGTTTGACCACTCCACCGATCATACATCCCCCACGGTGGGAGCTTCCTTTTGATCTTATGTGTGACACCTCCAACTTCGCAGTTGGAGCTGTCTTATCTCAGAGGGTGGAGAGACATTCACATGTGATTTCCTATGCATCGAGGACATTGGATTCATCCCAATAAAACTACACAACCATGAAAAAGGAGTTTCTTGCTATCATATTCACTTTAGATAAATTCAGTTCATATTTATTCGGCTCTAAAGTATTTGTTTTTTCTGACCATGCAGCTCTGGGGTACCTCTTGAAGAAGCTAGATGCAAAGCCCAGGCTAATCTGATAGATGCTCCTTCTTCAAGAATTTGATATTGAGATAAATGAAAATAAGGGGTCAGAAAACTTGGTGGAATACCACATGAGTAGTCTTACTCACACACTAGAGGATGACACCTTGGACCAGGTACCACTTCGGGACACTTTCCCCGATGAGCATCTTTATTCTATCTCAGGTACACATCCTTGGTATGCATATTTAGTTAACTACCTTTTTGCCTCTAAAATACCTTCAAATTTAAAGAAAAATCAAGTCCAAATATTAAATAGTGCGTCAAGATTTTATGTTTGGGATGATCCATACCTATGGTGCATGTGTAGTGACCAAGTTATTAGGAGGTGTGTTCCTGATCATGAGTTTGAGTTTGTTCTGCAATTCTATCACACACTTGCTTGTGGTGGACACTTTGGATCCCAAAGGACAACTAGGAAAGTCTTAGACTCTGGATTATATTTTCCTAGCTTATTCCATGATGCCCATGTGTTTTGTAAGTCATTCTCTCATTGCCAACACATAGGGAACATTTCGAGGAGACATGAGATGCCCCAACAACCCATACTATTCTGTAAGATTTTTGATGTATGGGGAATTTATTTTATGGGTCCTTTTCCAAGTTCATTTGGTTTTTTGTATATTTTGGTTTCTGTTGATTATGTGAGAAAATGGGTGGAGGTTAAGGCCACCAGGACTGATGATTCTCATGTTTTTGTGGACTTTGTCAAAGAACAAAAATTTTGCAGGTTTGGAGTACCAAAGGCCATCATCAGTGACCAAGGGACACACTTTTTCAATCATAATTTGGATTCCTTTCTTCATAATTATGGTGTGACACACAAAACATCAATACCATACCACCCTCAAACAAATGGCCAGGCTAAGGTTTCAAATAGGGAGTTGAAACAAATTTTAGAGAAAACTGTGTAGCCGAATAGGAAAGATTATAGCAAGTGATTGGATGATGCACTATGGGCATATAGGATATCATAAAAAAAACTCCCATTGGTATGTCCCCATTTTGGATTGTTTTTGGAAAAGTGTGCCATATCCCCTTGGAATTTGAGCATCAGGCTTATTGGGCTATAAAGAAATGCAACATAGATTTGGCACAAGCTGTAATCCAAAGGAAGCTACAAATTCAAGAGCCTGAGGAGATTCGATTGTCTTCATATGATAAATCAAGGCTATACAAGGAAATATCAAAAGCATATCATGACAAAATGATCCGGAAAAAGAATTTCAAGTTGGATAGAAAGTCTTGCTCTATAGTTCACGACTAAAGTTAATGCCTGGTAAGTTGCATTCCATGTGGTTAGTTCCTTATGTTGTGACTAATTTTTTTCATTATAGTGTAGTGGAGATCACACAAGAGGACACAAGAAGGATATTTACAGTCAATGGGAAATGTTTGAAGAAATACATTGATGGAATTCCTACTGATGTAGTGAATTTCTTCACACTACATGACCCCATCATCACTTGAGCATAGAAGGTTGTTCCTAACCCTTTAACTTTTATATTCTTTGTCCTATTTAAAATTATACATTTCATGTGCATATATAATATCATAGGTTCACATTGAGGGAAAATAAATATTTTAAGTGTGGGGGAGAGGACAACATTTTAGGGTAGATATTTAGGATTTTCATTTGTGTGTTTTGTGTGTATTTTCTATTAAGTTTTTGATTAAATTTTTCAAAAAAACAAACAAAAAACAAACAAAAAAATCAATAAAAAAAGAAACAAATATATCATGTAACATTATCATGTGAAAGAAATAGAAAATTCATGTTTTAAAAATTCATTGGTAGAATGATAAGCATGAGTAAGATTTCATCATTAAGGGTTGATTTTTATAAAAATTGAAGTCTTCAATGATATTAATGATTGTGTCGTTATAAAACCTTTTAGATTTTGACATCATTATTTGTGATATTTTTTCATAGTAAATTGTGTCATTGATTTCTCAACACAAATTTTCAATCAACCATGACTTGTGAAATTTTTCCTACTCAATTGAAGGTATAGTTAAGTTAGGTAAAAAATTCATTGGTTGATCCATACATTCGTTTCTCTTTAGATCTCTTTCATTACTATACCGAATTGACCTATGCATGTGTACCTGTTATCCGACTATTGTACGCCCTCAAAAAAAATGGGTTGTGTCTTGGACAGGCTAAAAACCACTCTTCATCGACCTTTGATCTTGTTATAACTATTACAATTAGTGTCGTGAGGAGATCAAACATGGGTTGAGAGTTGAGTGTGAGATTTTTTCCAAGTACAACTTGAAAAAAAAATAATAAATGAGGGGAGTGATGAAATGTACAACATATGGGGATATCTAGGTTGGGAACTTAAGGTTTGACTTTCGGGAATGCTTAAGTGAGTGGGTCTTGAAATTCGATTGAAAAGGAATGCAGAATAGGTTCAGGGAATTAAACCAAGTACGAAGAATTTTTTTACATGACCTAAATATACTGAATAACGGGTGGATTTATGAGCTTGGAATGGTTGGCACACACACATATGGAGAATTAGTGGCATGGTAGACCCATGACTTGTTTCGCTATGATTGGTGTTATGAATCTCACTGGATTTTATTTTGAAACAATTTATGAGACACTTAATTTAAAATTTATTGATATTGAACCTTTATAGGATTATTACTTTTCTTATATTTCTACTTAGGATTGAGAAATATTAACATGCATATCTTGTCACAATTTTTTCGAATACATGATATGAGGTTTTGCCCAGGAGTGAAAAAGGTTAAGTGTGGGGGAGTTGATAAAACAGATTTTTATTGAATATTTTATTGATAATAAATGATATAATTTCCTTAAATTATGGTAAATGTGTTCATTTATAAAATATTTGGGATTATATCATTCATTTGAAAATTTGATGAAAATTCCTGTTTTACCCTTTAAAATTCACTGTAGTATTTTGGACATAAATATTTTGATATGCATTATTTGAACTTAAAATTATTTAAATATGTTACTGACTTAATGGGATACAACTTTAATTTAGGACATTGAAGCTAAATCATGCATTTGGTTGGTGCAAATGGTCCATGAAGTCAAAGTTGGGCTGGACTTTCCAGATTGGACATGGGTTCTGGATTTGGTCTATAACTCCTACATCTGTGCTTGTATTGGGCTAAAATTTGGAGAGGATCTTGGTAAAAAAATTTCTCACAAATAATCCTTCTATATGAAGAGATTTTTTACGAATTTTGAAGGTCAAATGGTTGGTGCAAGTTGGCTTAAAATATTTTTCCGAATTTCCTCATTCACACTTGAAACCACTTATAACCTAGCTTCCCCTCCACTCTATAAATTGGTATTTTTCTCATTTGGAGGGGGTTTAAAGTACCTTATAAGATTGGTAGAATAGGTGAAGTGGTTATTTTCCATTTCAATTAACCATTGTAGGAGGGAACCTTTCAAACTAGGATCTCCTCCAAAATGCTCTTCTCTTCCTCTTATTTGTTGTAATGTTTTTTGTTCTTTCAATAAACTTCTTATTTTATCTTCCATTTATATTATTTTGCTCAATTTTATTCTTCTTTTATCTTCCTATTTGGGTTTTAATTCTTTATTAGAATAATTATTGTGTTATACCCATTATAAACCGTTGCAAATGCAATTCGCTTCTGCGATGACCACACCACCCATGGAAGAGTAGTTCTCTTACTGATCGATCTATATCTTACCCTATTCATTTAATTATTTTGAATCATTGAGATACTGTAATTCTCTTAATATGATCCATGAATTGAGTTTTTAAATTATAATAATCTAAGTAAGAAATTTAACAATTAACACAAAAACACGTGAGGTCGAGGTTTGTGTAAATTGTGAGAGTGCGATCTTAATCGGTAATACAATACCACACAGGATAAATTTGTAGAGTTTAAATATAATCCCTAAGATCAATTAATCCTCATTTTCCAGAATGGACATGTGTCTTAATTTAAAACTGACCATAAGCTAAATTTATAACATTAATCAAATTAGGGTGTCATGATTTCATGTTTCAAAGCTAGCCTAGGGTTTAATTAATTTCATCTTGGTGGTTAAGTTAATTCTTATAGGGTTCGGGGGTTAAAAAATTAAGGGATCATAATGAAGTGGATATTTATTTAAATGATAATGATAAATAATTAAGTTAAGATGTAGAGTTATATCGATTATTCCTTTTAAAATATTTTCTAAAAAAATATATTCTTATTGCGTCGAATTTCATTTCAAAATTAAAAAAAATCAATCTTCTTCCAGAAAACTTCTCCTGCTTTTATAAATTATAAACAACCCCCCCCCCATCCTTTCAAGTAGTGTTTTTATTCTCTTTTATTTTATTTTTAGAATACCTTTAATAAGTTGTTTTAATTTACTTCCTCTTTTTAGAGATGACCTTGGTCAGTCACTCTGCTGCACCTAAGTAACCTGAAATCAAACATCATTTGAAAGCACCCATGATAGCGCCTTTCACCGACCTCGCCCCATTTGCATCTCTCATATCCACCTCTCCTTTAGCAATCTTTAAAAATCTAGTTGGTTCCTATATTTGGATACATATATGATCACCACAAGCTATATTTAATATCCAATGTGTAGATTTTGAAATATTACACTTGATAATGAATGCACCTTTAACATCCCCTTGCTTCTGGGTGCGGTTCCTCTTCCAATGGCCAAATTTTTATATGAAAAACATACTGCCTCCTTTTCCTTTCCCTAGCTCTAGATCTTCCTCTTCTTGGAATGATGGTGCTCAGGATATTTAGACTATTTATAGGATTATTCCCCTTTTCCTTGTTCTTCCTTTTCTTAGTCACCATAAGGACCACAGTTTTATCATGCCCCATGTCCTTATCCACTTGGAGAATCAAAGTAAGAAGTTAAAATAGACTCTTCTCATTATTTATCATATTTTAATTGATAATAAAACTATAGAAGGTCTTAGGAAGTGATGAAAGTATGAGATCTGTATGAAAATCATTCGGGAATTTAATCCCTAAGACTTATAAGCATTCAATGTATCCAATGAGCTTGACTACATGAGGCCCAATTGGCGCAGACTCTCCAAGCTTAGTTGTGAACAAAGTATTGGATATCACATACCTCTCTTGTCTCACATTCTCTTGATAGAGATCATAAAAGGTGATACATCATGTTATATGCATCCATGTCCTCATATTGCTTCAAAATATCATTGAACATAGATGATAGCATGAAGAACTAAAAATCTGTAGAAAAATTCAGATGTTTTTTATAGAGAGATATGTCTTCATCACTTTCCTCATTACCAGATGCATCAGTAATAGGTTCTTCTAGCACATGAAATTTCCTTTCATGGTAAATGATAACACATAAGAACCTTTTCCACTCTTGGAAATTTGTGCTGGCGAGAAGGTTTTTCTTCTCAAGTATGGATCATAGTGATATGTTTGAAGAAATTTTGATGTTTTTTCTACAAATAATATGATCATAATTTTATTACTTTATCTAATAAAATTTAGACAAATAAATAAATATTAAATTTATTAGTCTCCCGCTATTTTATCGAAACCCAATAGCCCTCACTATTGGCTCCAGAATATCCTATTTCTTGGATATTATAATGGAAAGGATCCATATTCCCCTTCTCATTACCCCTAATTTGGTTAGTCAAGCAACTTTAATGGTTTTAGGTAGGCATTCCAAATTCCAACTGCATTAAATCATAGTTTATTGATCTGTTGAGTGGACTCCCCAATCCTAAAATCATTCATTTATATTTCATCAACCTTTGCCTCACATTTATAGTAATTCATGATTTGTAAGTCAACCCTTGATGTGAACTAAGTTAATTCAACCAAAAACTTTAAGTTATAATTCCTTGATAATTGAAATCACCCCAACTTTGGCTGGTTAAGCACATTGAACTATGGTTCAATTTTAACTGAATTAGTGGAAGGCTATACTGACTTAATATATATAATTGAGGGATTTTATCCTTTATGAGTAAATTTTTTATTATTATCTTTATCACATGATTGTTAATATTAAGTGTATTTACTTAAGTGATTAACCATGACTTAGATAATATTTATGCATAAGACAATTCATTTTAGTTATATCTTGTATGCTTATATTTCATTAATTTATGTGATCATGAAAAAACACCCATAATGAAATAACCATGCAATTGATATAAATAAAATAATAAAGCGATGTGATGATGAGATTTTACTAATGGTTATTTTATCGAGTGGTTGATAAACTAATTGTTGAACTAGGGAAAAAACACCTAGAACCTATTAAGGTTCTTGTTACAGCTTTTCACCTATCCGATAATGTATCTCTCTTGGATTTGTTTCACCTCGTCTCCAAACTTGAACCACCTCCATTATCTTGGGATATCCATTCATTACATATGATTTTATTCATACGCATGTGAGGGGAAAAGGGTTTACATAAAAGAAACCATGGGCATGTCGACCCTTACATAATAAGATGAGATAAGGAACGAAGGCCAATGATTTAATTTAATAATAAATAAAATGAAACCAATTACATGCAATGGTTTGGTCTATTCTCATGATCATCCACATTCATGCAATGAATTACGCATTTAATAAAACTAGCATTCAATTCTTAATAGTTCTTATTTAAAATAAATCATGCTCGAATGAACTAACTATCATCTTTAATTAATCAATTAATTTATATTAATTCTCATCTGAATTTCCTTGAGATTCTCATACATTATAATTTTAAACAAATTAAATAAATTCATTTAAAATTAACTATGTACATAAATGTATCTTGGAGGCAACATGGTGAATACCCATCCGAATCTACACAACATGCATTATACTCATATATTGTTTACTCTTGTTACATATGGAATACATGAATTATCACGTACTTTCATGACGTGTAGTATCAACTTAATGATTACATGAATTACATTATTTTTTGGTCATGTTTTATGCTATAATAAACATATAGTAACAACTGTAATACGACTCATACATGATATGCAGATCTAAACATTATGCAGATGTTAATTAAACATTTATA
Source organism: Viscum album (assembly GCA_963277665.1). Classification (NCBI taxonomy): domain Eukaryota; kingdom Viridiplantae; phylum Streptophyta; class Magnoliopsida; order Santalales; family Viscaceae; genus Viscum; species Viscum album. Next base: position 1,526,358,358 of record OY728131.1, on the reverse strand, counting down.
TATATATATATATATATATTAAAACCCATCACATGATGTGTCCTATAAACATAATGACCACAGTAAGAACATGTCTCAAGGTTTACATAATATAATAAATAAATTTTAAATTTGCATAATTTAGTATAAGTACACAGCATGTACATCTCTCATCATCTATCTGAGGTACATGCCTAGGGACTTGGCATGTAAATAATACCTTGGAAAAAAAATGGATTACACGGTGTGTCTAATGGGTTACACACTGTGTGATATCCAAATTACATAGTCACCAGTAAGGTAGGTCGTGTATGGTAATACACAGCCCGTTTGTGACTCAAATGGAATACAAACCGTGTATGTGGGATACACGGTGTGTACTCTGGTTGACCGTGTGCTACCCTAGCCCAGTCAACACATGGTGTAAGGTATTTAATGCACCACATGTAATCAATTCACATAGTTTGAATTGATTTCCAAATTAATTTCTGATGCATTGACCACAAGTACACGGTGTGTAATTTCAATTACACGGTGTGTATTTCTATGTTATCTAGCCAGAATCCTTGGCACCTTCAAATGAGATCTTTGATATTGGTTTATTTATAAAATTAATCACATTGATTAGATCTATTATAAATGAAGGAGAAAGAATCATATATTGTGATTCAGATTAAAAGAATGATTAAACTTGAATTAAAAAACTAAATTAAAATATGCAAATCACCAATGATATTTAAATAATCATAAATAATTATGTGATCTCTCTGATATCACTTGTAGCTTCCAGAGGCAGCAGAAACATGCGATGGGAATTGCCCAACATTGCTTTTTTTCATGTTCAGTGATCAATCTGAGATCTGCACAATGATAAATGCCATGTTCAATGAAATTGAATCAAAGAATACAGACAACATGAATCACTCCAAAACCAGAGAGAAAGGATCATCACATATTATTTATAATTAATTTAATTAAATAAGAATTACCTTGATGAAATTATTTCTCCATTGATGGATCTGGTAACAGATCTGTGATGCATCATCATTTCATTGTAAGAATCAATTACAGATTCCCACTATAAGTGATCCACATGTGTTCAGAAATTCTTCAGATGTTGCTAAATGAATATTCAGGTGCTAGCATGATGGATCCTTACGCTTGTTTCTTCTACCTTTGATTTTTATGAGAATTGATTCCAAATCATTCTCATTGGTCTGGTGGAGAAATATTGCTCTCTATTCTTTGGAGTGATCTTATAGAAGATATATCTCAAGGGCTTAAGAGAATTCTTCAATTCCATTATGCACAACCCAAACAAATGAATTGTTATCTTGAGAAAATAACATAACTGGATTTATATATTGCTAGGGTTAAAATAAAATAATTGCATAAGTGACCTTAATTATTTATTTAATCCTAGAAAAAACCCCATGTCAAATAATATTATTATTATTATTATTTATCAACATGCACTTAACTTGAAAATTAAAATTAAATATCATTTAATCAAATAATATTAAATATTTATTATTTTCTCACCAGACCTAAAATCTTAGTTCATCATTCCTCCATAATATTTATCGAACATTAAATAATTTATATTTATTTATTAAATAAATATCACTAAATTATTCGTTAATAAATAAATAAATATTATATTCACTAAAAAACAAATAGATATTTATTAAATATTTCGCTCGCATTATATTATATAAAATAACTAATAATGGAATAAATACAATAAAAAATTAATAATTATTAAACCACATGTGGGAATAATATTTATTCAACTTGTTAAATAATAAATAATAATATATTATTTAACTGAGATTATGAATACACTTAGTGTATGACCCTCTAGGCCTCTTTCTGAGTGGAATTAGGAAAAGCAGCCTAAAGTCTAAGGTTATCATCTAGAAACATGCCAAGGTACCCATAGAGAAATAATTTCATGGTGCAATGACATAATACCTTATATGAATGCTTACTGTGTAATGTAATGCCTTTATCACAATATCTCAAATCAAGCAGGTTTCATACTGGTTCCATAAACCTATGTGATCAATGTCTCTTTCTTTAACTTTAAGAAAATAGAACATGACTATAGAACACCATGTCCATAGATTTATTTAGTATTTTAATTTCTATCAAATTTTCTGAGATATTAACTTCGATTAAAGAACAGAAGGGATAAATTCTTTCTCGTGTTATTCATTAATGAAATATTACCCATGAAACACCCAATGTATCCTATATAACTATGAACATCTATCATCATATTTTTCATCAATACATCAAATTACATGACTCATAATACTCATTAATAATAATTTTAAAGTATATGGACTAATACAAACATTCGTAGATAGGAACATCCAATGACACTTATAAATATGGATTTCCTACTAGTGGGTTCTGTTCTTATATTATCATACTAGATATTACCAAGGGTGTACACCATGAGAAGGTTCCTCAAAGTCCTACGAGTCTCCACACCTAATAGCCTATATCATTTGTGTCCCTCAAATGATATAATCGATATATAGAACATATATTTAAGAGTTGTGACATAACACTTATGGGTTCTCATCACAGTGGGTAACTGCTATGACCTTTTAGTGTGATAGCTACTCTATGGGCATTATCACATAATATGTTACGCAGAAGAAAAGTCGTGATGTGATAAGAAGTTTATTAATATTCAAAACTATGAGTACAAGTTATCATAAAGTACACATAAGTTGTTTCTAGGGAACCAACTCCAACACTATCTATATTTAAATGACCGTATTAACTTTTAGATACCTCATAGATACAGAGAATCACACATTCTACATAATAAATATTTATAATAACACCATGAAAAGGGAATGTCACTAACTCTATCCAAATCATAAGATATTAATCATGACCTCACTCCCACAAAGGTGAATTAATTTGTAACCCCATTGCAACTGTTAAACCTACTTTGTATCCAACATCACCTGCATAGTTTAAATTAGGGGAGTCCTCCACAACTACATATTCTATTTGATTTGGTGTTAGATTCTAAGGGGATGAGTCTCAGGCAATAAAATTCAATAATAACTATCATCCTAATCATCTTCATCTCCCAAAAATATATTATTGCATTTTGTTGCCTGAGACTCATCCCCCATATCTTATGGACATGCACCTATGTTGCTTGAACTACTCTGAGCAGTAGTCATCCCATACTAGGTACCGGTGAAAATTGTGGATGAATTCAGAGGATAACACCTACCACTAGTGGATTAATTATTTTCTTAAATTTAATTACCCATTTCCTTCAAAGCATTATGAAATTATTTGAAACATTCAAATGTTGGGTTCCCCTTATTTGAAAGACCTCTTTTGTGTATTTATTGATTTTTTAAAATATTAATATTACCGAATAAAATTAGATGGATATGAATAGATAATGGATTGATGTCAATAATATAAAAAAAGAGTATTGAGATGGAGTAAAAGAGTTTATCAAGTTTATGAAATACCATGCATATGACCCTTCTCAAATATTTTATCCATGTTTACACTATTTCTATTCAAGACTAATTAATCTAGAGGAGTTTGAAGAACACTTAATATATCATGGAATAGATAAAAGTTATAAATATTGGAATAAATAGAGGGAAAAGGTGAATGTAGCTAGTGACTAGGATAACACTACGTTTTATAGATCATCTGATATGATTGCAAGTGTGGAAAATGAATAAGATCATATTGATGATGTGATTACAGGTGTGAATAATGATGAATATCATATTAAGGAAATAAAAATGACAGTTGGAGATGAACTTATTGATTGTCCAAAATTTTTAGATAAGATAAAGAGTTGTGAAAAGATGTCATTATATACTATTCACACTAAATATATATCATTTTTAGTTGTACTGAATCTGTATAATTTAAAATCCATCGAAGGATGGAGTGATGCCAGTTTTACTAAACTACATGCTCTCTTGAATAATATACCCCCAAAAGATAATGAGCTTTCTAGCCGAACATATGACACTAAACTAATGTTATGTTCTATGGGTATTATCTCTGAAAGAATACATGCATGTAAAAATTACTGTATACTACTTCACAAAGACTACAAATAACTTAAAGAATCTCAAAGTGTGGTGATTCTCGATACAAGAAAGATGAATCGGGTCCTATGAAATTTGTATGGTAATTTCCAATAATTCAAAGGTTTAGGAACCTACATGAAAGTGAGGAGACTGCAAGACAATTGATGTGGCATGCAGATATAATAAATAATAATGGGAAACTTTGTCACCCAACAGAATCTCCTTAGTAAAAGATAATTGATCATGAGTATCCTAAATTTTTAAATGAGTCGAGAAACCTTAATCTTATGCTACCTATAGATGGAATGAATCCTTTTGGTTTTCAAAGAATCACTCATATCACATGGATGATTATGTTGGTAAATTGTAACTTTCCATTGTGGTTATACATGAAACAAAAACACATTATGTTATCGATGCTTATTTCAGGACCAAAACAATCGAGCGGTGATATTGATGTTTATTTGGATCCATTGATATAATATTTGAATTTATTGTGAGATTAATGTGTTAAATTTTATTATTATTACATAAATGAAGATTTCACATTGATATCCACGTTGTACAGGATGATAAATTACTTTCCTGCTTATTGACATTTTTCAGGATATATCATTAAAGAAACTCAAGGGTGTCTCATTTGTGAACAAGGTACAAAATCAATTTGGTTGAAATGTTCATCAAAGACTATGTTTCTAGGAAATCACAGATTTCTACCCCAAATACATAAGTACCAATCTTGGATGACATCATTTGATGAAAGTTTATAAGAACGCACAACATCATCTCCACTAACAGGTGATCAACTGTTTGAGAATGTAACAAGTGGATTATTTGGATCAGGTTGGGGTGGTTTTATCAAATTTTCTCATTATAATGCGAGATTAGACTTTGAGTCCACAATTGAAATAATAAAAAAAATTAAATGGGTCAACAATCAATACAACCATCATGAAGAGGTGAATTCCTACTACTTATTTAATTACTTTTTTCATCATTTTATCTATTATTTGTAAGTTAATTTCCTTATCATTTTTATCTATACTTATTTAGTTTTTTTCAAAGTTCTTTTGTGAAGTCGTATTTTTATTTCAACTATATGCAATAAACCAAAAAAGAAAGAACATGTTTCTTTCTGATGGAAGAGGAAACCCCATGCTGCCTGAAACATGAAGTTTTTCAGGGAGCATGGGTTTTCTATTCCATCAGAGTAGAACATGTTATATCTTTTATGGATTATTTTAGATATTTGAAAGAAAAACACATATTGCATACTCAATTATCTGCACCTCAATCTGATACATAGTGTGTTTGGTATGAATCAGACTATATGTTTTTAGTTTATAATTTATATTTTAGTTCAAAACACACATAACATACTCAAAACTAAAAAAACTCATTAATATGTTTTTGATAGTTAAGTACATCAATATATAAGTCATTTATGATATATAGGAATTACTCTCTCCTCAATCTAACACACGGTGTGTTCGGTATGACTCTAAGTGTGTCTTTTGATTTAAAATTGACATTAATTTTAGTAAAAAGAACAAGTGACATACTAAAAAACAATAAAATTCATTTGTATTGTTTTGATAATTTAGGAAAATGATCCATAAGTAATTTTTTACATGTAATAATCAACCTCACCTCAATCCGACACACGGTGTCACCGATATAGCTCTAAGTGTGTCTTTTTATTTAAAATTGACATTAATTTTAGTAAAAAGAACAAGTGACATACTAAAAACTAAGAAAACACTTTAGTATTGTTTTGATAATTTAGTTAAATGATGCATAAGTCATTTTTAACATGTATGAATCAAACACACATCAATCTAACATATGGTGTGACCAATATGAATCCAAGTGTGTCTTTTTATTTAAAATTAACATTAGTTTTAGTAAAAAGTATAAGTGATATACTGAAAACCAATAAAATGCATTCATATTGTTTTGATACATTAGTAAAATGATCCATAATTTTTTTTGACGTGTATGAATCAACAACACCTCAATCCGACGCACGGTGTGACCGGTATAACTCCAAGTGTGTTTGTTTATTTAAAATTGACATTAATTTTAGTAAAAAAGAACAAGTGACATAATTAAAACTAAGAAAACATATTCATATTGTTTTTATACTTTATGAAACAGATTCATAATTCATTTTTTGATGTGTAGGAATCAACCACACCTCAATCTGATGCACAGTATGACCAGTATAACTCCAAGTGTTTCTTTTTATTTAAAATTGACATTAATTTTAGTAAAGAGAACAAGTGACATACTAAAAACCAAGAAAATTCATTTGGATTATTTTTATAATTTATTACAATGATCCATAAGTCATTTTTTATGTGTATAAATCAATCACACCTCAATATGATATATAGTGTGACCGCTATGACTCAAAGTGTGTCTTTTTATTTAAAATTGATATTAATTTCAGCAAAAAGAACAAGTGACATACTGAAAACTGATCAAATGCATTAATATTATTTTTATACTTTGTTAAAATGATCCATAAGCCATTTTTTACTTGTAGGGATCAAAATCACCTTAATCTGACGCATAGTGTGACCGATATAACTCCAAGTGTGTCTTTTTATTGAAAATTGACATTAATTTTAGTAAAAAGAACAAGTAACATACTATAAAACAAGAAAACACGTTAATATTATTTTTATACTTTAATAAAATAATCCATAAGTTATTTTTTATGTTTAGGAATCAATTGTACCACAATCCGATTCATGGTGTGACCAGCATAACTCAAAGTGTGTGTTTTTATTTAAAATTGACATTAATTTTAGTAAAAATAACAAGTGAGATACTGAAAAACCAAGAAAATGAATTTTTATTGTTTTTATACTTTATAAGAATGATCCATAAGTAATTTTTGATGTGTAGAAATCAACCTCACCTCAATATGATGCACGGTGTGATCGATATAACTCCAAGCATGTCTTTTTATTTAAAATTGACATTAATTTTAGTAAAAAGAAAAAGTGACATACTAAAAACTAATCAAACTCGTTATGGTTATTTTTATACTTTAAGAAAATGATCTATAAGTAATTTTTTATGTGCAATAATCAACCTCACCTCAATACGATTCATGGTGTGACTGGTTTGACTCTAAGTGTGTCCTTTTATTTAAAATTGACATTAATTTTAGTAAAAATGACAAGTGACATACTCTATACTGAGAAAACACATTCAGATTGTTTTTATACTTTATTAAAACGTTTCATAAGTCATGTTTTACATGTATGAATCAATATTACCTCAATTTGACTCATGGTGTGAATGATATGAATAAAAGTGTCTCTTATCAGTTTAAAATTGATATTTTAGTTCAAAACATGTGTCACTCAATGAAAACCAAGAAAACATGTTGATATTATCTCAATAATTTATGAAAACAATTCATAAGTCATTTTTTACATGTAGGAAGTAGTCTCATGTAAATCCAACACACAATGTTACTAGAATAACTCAAAGTGTGTGTCTCTAGTTTGAAATGGAATTTTAGTAAAAAACACAAGTGACATACTCAAAACTAAGAAAACACATTTGAATTGTTTTTATACTTTAGGTAAAAAAACCATAATTCATTTTTTATGTTTAAGAATCATCCTCGCCTCAATATGATTCACGGTGTGACCGATATGACTCCAAGTGTGTCTTTTTAATTAAATTTGATATTAACTTTAGTAAAAAGAACAAGTAACATGCTCAAAAATGAGAAAACGCATTAGGATTATTTTTATACTTTAAAAAATGATCCCTAGGTAATTTTTGATATCTAGGAATCAACCCCATATCAATCTCATGCACAGTATGAACGATATAAATCTAAGTGTGTCTTTTTATTTAAAATTGACATTAATTTTAGTAAAAAGAACATGTGACATGCTGAAAACCAATAAAAACATTCAGAATGTTTTGATAATTTAGTAAAATGATTCATAAGTAATTTGTGACATTTAAAAATCAACTGAACCTCAATCTGATGCACGGTGTGACTGATATGACTCTTAGTGTGTCTTTTTATTTAAAATTGATATTAATTTTAGTAAAATGAACAGGTGACATGATAAATAAAATGCATTCGGATTGTTTTGATACTTTGTTACAATGATCCATAATTCATTTGTGTTTGTTATCAGTTTAAAATTGATATTTTAGTTCAAAATGTGTGTCACTCAATGAAAACAAATCAATCACTCTTTTATTATCTTGATAATTTAGAAAAATTATTAATAAGTAATTCTTGGCATGTAGGAAGCAGTATCATGTCAAACAGACACCCTATGTGACCGGTATGACTCAAAGTGTGTGTTTCCAGTTTGAAATGACATTTTAGTAAAAAACATAAGTGACATTGTAAGAACTTGGATCTTCTTTTAGGTATGGAACCTGTTTTTCTAGTTGTTTTTTAAAAAAAAGAGTAGTTTCTGGAAGTTTAAGGAGTACACGCCATGTACTATTGAGTACACACCGTGTACCTGGTTTCCATGGTTGACTATGTACTGGCCATGTAATGGCCAAGTACATGGTCGTGTGGGGTGACCTGGAGACCTCCTAAAGCGGGGGCCGGTTAAGGTAAGTACACATCATGTAACCTTGATGAACATGTTGTGTACTTTATTTTTATTTCATTAAACGGACTGGGGTCACGTCTCATTCACAGAAATTCCTTCTTCTTCATTCGTCTTGTCTAGGAGCGATTGTACAACGTGATTCTTCTCTGAGCCCCTGACCTTCCATCCATTCTCTGAATCGACCATTGTCAATTGCGTTGGAATATCCATGGTAAACTCTTCTTTCTTCTAGAGCCTTGTTTCCTGATTCCTCCTCTTTCGTGAGATATCCTCGGTTGAACATTTTTAGCGTTTTTGTAGATCTACTGCGTTCTAGGGAAATTTAAGGACTACGTTTCATGTATATCGATCATACAATGCTATGGTAGGTGGTTTGTGCCTTTTTATAGTTATTTTTTGAGTTATATGTGCAAAAATACCCAATATCCTTGTTTGAGGTATTGCGTATTTATGGTTTTTAGCCCAGTTATTTCTTGCTATGATTTGTGTGCTTGAGTAGAGGATTTATGATTGTAAATATGGTTATTTACCTTTATATGGATGTTTTTTCCATGTTTTCTTCATATTGACTATTTGGTTTAGCTTTTCCTGTTAGGATGCTTTGTTTTCTATGCCTATCATTGTTAGGATGGAGTGATTTTATCTGACATGATGTGAGATGTTTTATACTGTTTAGCCAAGTAATTCTTGAGGTTTACTTTGGCTGCCATAAATCATTTGTGCACGATTGACTTACACAAGGCTGTGGGAACCTGATGTATTAGACCATAGGGGGAATGGATGTTGAGGGCTTCCCTAGAGTGTCTGTTATATTTATCACGTTGTGAGACCATAGGGGGGATTGACGTTGAGTGTTCCCTCAGAGTGTCTATAGTTACTATTATGAGACCATAGGGGGAATTGATGTTGAGTGCTTCCTCAGAGTGTCTGTAGTTTATCATTAAAAGACAATAGGGGGAATTTACGGTGAGTGCTTCCTCAAAGAGTCTTTGTTTGAATGAGACCAAAGGGGTTAGACTGTGTGAGCTACCCAGGAGGTTGTTATATCATTTTATAGTTGAACCAGAGGGGTTAGGCTGTGAGAACTTACCCAGAGGGTTACTTGAGATTTTTTGGTTAAACCATAGGGGATACTTTGTGGGTACTTCCCAGAGGGTTACTTGTTTTTTTAGCTACTTACTTGTATATGAAAATGAATTCAATTGAAACTATAGGACTGTTTACTTTTGATTACTTCCTTGTTTACTGCTTAATTTTTCTTATTTCCTACCATATATACATTCACTGACTGTTATACACAGATATTTTGGTGGTTTTTTACTAGGATTCATCTCACACCCTATTTGGGTCATGCTTTTGGGCCCAAACAGATTATATTTCTATAGGTATAGATAAGTGGAAGAACCCTTCTACTTTAGGTACTTGATTACTGTGGAGCTGGAGAGCATGGGACCAAGCTGAGGCTTGCGATGCTACTGGAGTTTATTTTTTTTCCTTGTACTTTGGTTTAGTATTGTATTCCATCATTGTGACTTGTTTGTCTATTTTTCTAGACATATGTATCATGCATCATTTATATATGTGTGCTTCAGTTGTTTATTACTTCCAGTCTTTCGTTATTTACTTATTGCATGTTTTTACTGCTTCCACTATTGATATCTATTTATTTTCGCTGCATTACTCTACCAATGAGGGCATAGTTTCCCCACTATCACACCCAAGGACCTCACTAATAGTCAGCAGCCTCTAGAGTTTGGGGAAATACACTTGAGGCCATGTGACCAACTGGGTACTGGACACCTCTGGCCGGCTCCCGGAATCAGGACGTTACAAAGTGGTATCAGAGGTATTATTTTCTTCTTGGCATACTGTTTGGAGCCTATAGTCAGGGATAGGACGGAATAGGTAATTGGTAATAAGTTATTCCTGGGAGTAGCTAAATCGTGTACAGGGAAAAATCTAATTTACCTCGATTATTGCAATTTTTATAGTTTTTCAATTATTACAGTTGATTTGATTTCACCGTCGAGTGATTCACATGTTTTGTGCTATTATTGTTGATATTATTGAGGTTCTATTTCTATTGTAACCTGATGAGATGAGGGTATTTCATCTCATGCATCATATAGGAACTTTCTAGAGATCACATGTCATGCAATCTTTCCATGCCATTTAGGGTTCATTACTGATTTCTTATTGTTGTGATAGATGGTGTGCTAGATATGAATGTTGTTGTGATAGATGCCTTGATAGAATACCTTCTATTTTATAGGTTATTGGATTGTGTAAGGTTTTGTTTGAATGAATGCTAAACTTTGGTTCTTGAGGTGTTATGGGACCTCATGGATCAGAATTTGGTAGATCATTGCATTGTTATGCTTGTTTATGACATGTATAAGATACCAAACTTTGATTCATGGGGAGTATGGGCCCCCACAGATCGGAATTTGGTACTTTGATGTTCATTTTAGTGTTTTTATGGGTTTCAGAGTAGTTTCTAGGGATTACTATCCAGAAAAACCCAGAATACATGGCGTGTAATGATTAATACACGCCATGTATCCTTTTGTTCGGGAAGGAACTGTTTTTTTAAGTACACATCGTGTACTGTATGTACATGTCGTGTAGTCTCTAATTGTGTCACTGGCTGTGTGGGTAGAGACACGGGGTTGGGAAATCCTTGGTGGAACACGCCATGTACCGGACGTACATTCCATGTGTATAGACCGTGTGTCCAGCCATGTGACCAATGACACGGGTGGATTTTGGGTAGTTAGTACACGTCGTGTCTGGAACAAACATGCCATGTAGAGTCAGTCATGTAACCATCCATGTGACTAACAACGTGGGTTGGTGAAATCCTTGTGTACATGCTGTGTCGGGAACGAACACGTTGTGTAGTCTTGCTCTAGGAGAACCATGTGGGTTAGTCATGTAAAAGAACTCGGGCAGGGGAAAAGGATTCAAGTACACTCTGTGTGTTAGGACAACACATCGTGTGTATGGGGTGTTACACGACCTGGGCTGGAAAAAGTACACGTCCATATGAAAGATTAAGGGAACACGCCCTGTAGGAGTTGTACACACCGTGTATCCACCTTTTCAAAATCTTGAATGCTTTCTTTCTCCTATTCCCTTTCTTGAACATCTAAGTTTTATCCCTTGTTAATCTTGATCTAAGGTGTTCATTTGACCTTGTAGAGTCGTGCCACTGAGACGCCCTTTAGTTGAACACCAGTTAAAGGGAAGTGACCAGACACCGGACATGGTATATCAGGAACTTCCAACAGATCCTCCAGTCATGCCCATCTTGGAACTAGCCGTTAACCCGGATATATGTGTCAATGCACAGTTTTGAGAGAGATTCATGAGGTTTATGTAGACCTTCTGAGGAGTACCGCCTCCTGCCCCATCTATGGAAGATTTGATGCGGGTCTTTCAGCAGTAGCATCATATTACTTTCTTAGGGGATGGAGGACCTCAAGCTGCAGAGTCATGGTTAAAATCCATGCTATCAATCTTCAAACATCTGGAGACGCCTCCAGAGATGATGGTGAATCTCGCTATGTATATGCTTTGGAACTCCACCAATATATGGTGGGATGTGATCTCATGGGTTGGATTCCAGTAGGTCATGGCTTGGGATGAGTTCTATCATTCCTTCTATGACTATTTCTACCTGGAGACTTTTGAGGTCCGATCAAGCCCGAGAGTTCATGAGTCTAGAGTAGGGTACTCTCTCATTCATGGAGTATTCTTCTCTCTTCACGGAGCTACAGCACTTCACACCTATTCTAGGGGGTGATGAGCTCTTCCTAGCACAGAATTTTAAGGATGGTCTCAGGCATGAAATCTGATCTCAGGTGAACATCTAAAGGTTGACGATGATATCTTCTATAGTCAACCACGCATTGATCATAGAGCGCAACCTGAGAGATTCTAGAGCTGTGGGTCAGGGCGGTTCGACATCCAGAGTTAGTGCTTCTCTAGATGATAGTAGGAAGTGCCATAGGGATTATATATGTGGATATTAGAGTAGGTGAGATACACCTTCAAGTATCCAGGTGGAATGCTACCAGTGTGGGAAGGGCGGGCATACGAGGCCACATTGCCCGAGAGACCCATTGGAGTGCTGATCTTGTGGCAAGATGGGTCATCTTTAGCGGTTCTATCAGTTTTTATCACCAGCAGCTAGTGACAAGGGTTCTTATATGACTCCGCGTTTAGGAGAACCACCACCAGTTTCTCATCAGTCTGGGAACTGGAGTTCTTTCTGTCATTTAGGTTGAGGTGGAGGTCATGGTCGTGGTATCCAGTCGGCAAGCTTTCAACGACAATAGGGTGGATCAGCTCAGGGTGGTCAGGCAGGGTCACAGGGCTGCGGTATAGGCTAGACTTTTTCTATGGAGAAGACCCAGTAGGAGCAGGATCCCGGACCCTCTACAGTTTGAGGTACGGTCCTATTTGCCTCAGTTTTAGCTTATGTACTTTTTTATATAGGGGATTCCCATAGTTTCATATCTTTTTCTATTATGGAGATCCTTGGGCTCTGTATCTTTACTTATGCTGATGTCTTGATGTTGTACACTCTGTTGGGGACAATAAAGGTTAGTGTACGTCAGTGCAAGGAGTTCCCTATTGAGGTTGGTGGGTGTCACTTTTTATGGGACCTTTATGTCTTAAAGATGATGGGATGTGACGTCATTCTCGGGATGAACTGGTTAGTTCCATTCCAGGATGTTTTTTATTTTTATCACTGTAGGGTGAGTTTTACATCACCAGAGGGTGGTTTGTTTCTACATAAGGGTGAATGGGATATCCAGATGATTAGATCAGGACCCGGGCATCATGGGTTGGGAGGAGTTACAGCCTAGATTTCTAGTCTATATCTGGATGACTAGGGGACTTCACAGATAGACTTTCCTCCAGTGGTGGACCATTTTAGGGATGTATTTATAGAGGACTTCTCAGGATTTCCTCCGGAGTGATAGGTGGAATTTTCTATTGATCTTGTTCCAGGAGTGGCACCAGTGTCTATTCCTCTTTATAGGATGGCTAGACCAGAGTTATAGGAGCTCAAGAAGCAGTTATAGGAGTTACAGGCTAAGGGTTTCATCTAACTCAGTACTTCTTCTTGGGGTTTTTCTACCCTGTTTGTGAATAAGGAGGATGGTACCCTTTGACTTTGTGTGGATTATCATAAGTTGAACCAGTTGATGGTAAAGAACTGATATCCCTTACTAAGGATTAATGATCTCTTTGATCAGCTTCAAGGAGCCCGGGTGTTCTTGAAGATTTACTTGAGATCCGGTTATCATCAGTTGCACGTTAGACCTTACAATATACCTCTTACAGCCTTTCAGATTAGGTATGTTATATATGAGTACATGGTTATGCCATTCGGTCTCACAAACATGCATGCAGTTTTCATGGCACTGATGAACTGAGTGTTCCTTCCATACTTGGATTCTTTCGTGGTAGTCTTCTTGGATGATATCTTGGTGTACTCTCACACTCGACACGACCATGCTACCCATATTGAGATCATTTTGAGTACACTAAGATAGCATCAATTATTTAATAAGATCTCAAAATTCTACTTTTGGATGGACCAGATTCACTTCTTGGGTCATGTTATCTCAGAGACAGAAGTATCAATAGACCCAGAGAAAGTGAGAGCAGTAGTTCCCTGGGAGCATCCAAATAACTTCTTTGAGGTAAGAAGTTTTCTAGGGCTAGATAAATACTAAAAATGTTTCATACGGGACTTTTCACGCTTATCAGTGCCACTGATGGTCCTGACTAAGAAGGGTACGAAGTTTTTGTGGACAAATTATTGTGAGTCAGCCTTTCAGGAGCTGAAAGGGAGGTTGAATTCAGCACCGGTACTAGTTTTTCCAGAGTCGGGCAAGAGATATACTGTTTACTATGATGCATTAGGTATTGGGATGGGAGTAGTGCTTATGTAGGGTGAAGGAGTCATTACGTATGGGTCTCAGCAGTTGAGGACGCATGAGAGGAATTACCCGACGCATGATCTCGATTTGGCTGTAGTTGTTCATGCTTTATGTTGTTGGAGACATTACCTATTGGGAGAGAATTTTGTGGTTTTCATTGACCACAAAAGTCTCAAGTACATCTTCGCACAGCGCAATCTGAATTTGAGACAGTGAAGGTGGGTTGAGTATGTCCAGTATTTTGATTTTGAGCTTACCTATACGCCTGGGAAAGGCAACATAGTAGATGATGTGTTGAGAAAGAGGAATCAGATACAGGCAGTTCAGGAGGCCAGTAGTGAGTGGTAGCTTATGGCTCTATTCTCTAAGATGTATTTAGAGGTGAATGACAGGAATGGGTAGACGTTTCTTTATTCTGTAGTTGTTACCTCTACTCTTCTTGATCGAGTGCGAATGAGGAAACTATTAGATTCTGAAGGCCTAGTCCTATGGGAAAGTGTGTCAGGAGAGGAACCTATTCCTAGATGGACAGTAGGTGAGGATAAGATATTACATTTTCATGGACACGTATGGGTATCTACAGACATGTGCGAGGAGCTGATGTGGGACTTTCATTCCTCGGTTTGGGCAGTTCATCCTGGTTTCACCTAGATGTATCAAGATCTGCACCATTAGTATTGGTGGTCAGGTATGAATAGAGATGTTGATGGTTTTTTCATGAGGTGTTCTACCTATCAGTAGGTGAAGGCAGAGCATCAGTGACCAGCAGGTCTTTTTTAGCAGTTACCCATTCCTAAGTGGAACTGGAATGATGTCGCGATGGACTTCATGATATATTTACTGAGGTCACCTCGAGGGAATGATGCAGTTTGGGTTGTCATTGACAGACTCATGAAGATTTATCACTTCTTTCTGATCAAGGAGACCTTCAGTGTTGATCAGCTGGGAAGGTTATACATCTGAGAGATTGTACATCTACATGGGGTTCCACACTCCATTGTTTTAGACAGGGATGCACATTTTACTTCTCAGGTTTGGAAGGGACTACAGAGGGATTTGGGTACACAGGTTCTTCTGAGTACGACTTACCATCCCTAGATAGATGGCCAGTCCGAGTATACGATTTAGGTGCTAGAGGACACGCTTCAAGCATACGTACTAGATTTTGGTGGTTCTTGGGAGAAGAACATACCTCTTGTGGATTTTTACTACAATAATAGTTTTCAATAAACTATTAAAATGGAACCTTACGAGGCTTTGTACGGTAGGTCATGCCGATCACCCTTATATCGGCTGGAAGCAGGAGAGATAGCTATGATGGGACCTCATCTTTTTCAAGAGACCACAGAGCAGATAGAGTTGATTCGGAAGAGGATGACTACTACCCAGTCATGATAGAAGTCTTATATTGATCAATGGAGATGACCTATGGAGTTTGAGGTCGGAGATCAGTTTTTTCTATGTGTCTCACCGAGGTTGAGACATAGAAGGATTAGGATACAGGGAAAGATTTCACTAAGATATGTTGGACCATTTGAGGTTTTGGAGAGAGTCAGTCCGATTTCCTATCGATTGTAGTTACCTCAAAGGTACCGGGCTATGTACGAAGTCTTCTACATTTCTCAGCTACGGTGTTACTTCTCAGACCCATCTCATGTCTTCCAACCCAAGGAGGTTGAGTTGGAGGTAGACGCCTTGTTCAAGGAGAATCCTATCCAGATTATTGATCGAATCATGAAGGTTATCCATGGACGATTTTTTCCTTTAGTATGGGTGATATGGCGGCACAGACAAGTATAGAACGAGACTTGGGAGAGGGAGACTGATGTGCAATCGCAGTGGCTGGAGTTGTTCAAGGATTCTTCTTTGCCACCTTTTTAGGGAAATTCGAGGATGAATTTCTTTAAGGGGGGAAGTTTTTAAGAACCCAGATCTTCTTTCAGGTATGGATCCTATTTTTTTGGTTATTTTTTAGAAAAAATAGGAGTTTCTAGAAGTTTATGGAGTACACGCCATGTACCCAATTTCCAAAAATGACTGTGTACTAGCCTTGTAATTTCCAAGTACATGGTTGTGTGGGGTGACCTGGAGATTTCCTAAAGAAGGGGATAGTTAAGGAAAGTACACACCATGTACCCTTGAAGAACACACCGTGTACTTTCTTTTTATTTCATTAAATGGACCGGGGTCACATTTCATTCACAGAAATAACTTCCTCTCTATTCGTCTCGTCTAGGAGTGACCGTACAGTGAGATTCTTCTCCAAGCCCCTAATTCGTTATCCATTCTCTGAATCGACTGCCTTTTATTGCATTGGAATCACCATGGTAAACTCTTCCTTATTCTAGATCCTTGTTTCCTGATTCATCCTCTTTCGTGAGATATCCTTAGTTGAAATTTTTTAGCGTTTTTGTAGATCTGTGACATTATAAGGAGATTAAAGGCCTGAGATTCACATATATTGATCATAAAATGCTGAGGTAGGTGGTTTGTGTCTTTCTCTAGTTATTTTTTGAGTTATATGTGCAAAAGTTCCTAATACCCTTGTTTGGGGTATTTCATATTTATGGTTTTTAGCCCGGTTATTTTCTGTTATGCCTTGTGTTCTTCAGTAGAGGATTTATGATTGTAAATAGGGTTATTTACCTTATTATTGATGTGTTTCCCATGTTTACTTGATATTGACCATTTGGTCTAGATTTTCTTGTTAGGATGCTTTGTTTTCCATGCCTAGTATTGTTAGGATGGAGTGATTTTATCTGAAATGTTGTGAGATGATGTAGACTATTTATCCAAGTAGTTCTTGAGGTTTACTTTGGCTTCCATACATCATTTGTGCACGATTGACTTACACAGGGTTGTGGGAACCTGGTGTAGTAGACCATAGTGGGAATAGAATCTAAGGGCTTCCCCAGAGTGTCTATTATATTTATCATGCAGCGAGACCATAGGGGGGATTGACATTGAGTGCTCCCTCAGAGTGTCTATAGTTATTGTCACGAGACCACAGGGGGAATTGACATTGAGTGATTCCTCAAAGTGTCTGTAGTTTATCATTAAATGACTATAGGGGTAATTAACAGTGAGTGCTTCCTTAGAGAGTCTTTGTTTGAATAAGACCAAAGGGGTTAGACTATGTGAGCTACCCAGGAGGTTGTTATATCATTTTCTAGTTAAACCAGAGGGTTAGGCTGTGAGAACTTACCCAGAGGTTTACTTGAGATTGTTTGGTTAAACCAGAGGGGATAGGTTGTGGGTACTTCCCATATGGTTACTTGTTTTGTTAGCTGCTTACATGTATATGAAAATGAATTCAATTGAAACTATAGGATTGTTTATTTTTGAGTACTTCCTTATTTACTGCTTAATTTCTCTTATTGTCTTCTATATATACATTCACTGACTGTTAGGAACAGATATTTGGGTAGTTTCCTACTGATATTTGTCTCACACCCTGTTTGGGTCGTGCTTTTGGGCCCAAACAGATTATATTGTTGCAGGTATAGATAAGGTAAAGCACCCTTCTACTTCAGGTACTTGATTGTTGTGGAGATGGAGAGAATGGGACCATGATGAGGCTTGCGATGCTGATGGAGTTTATTTTTTTCTTGTACTTTGGTTTAGTATTGTATTCCAGTATTGTGACTTGTTTGGATGCTTTCCTAGACATATGTATCATGCATCATTTATATATGTGTGCTTCAGTTGTTTATTAATTACAGTCTTCCGATGTTTACTTATTGCATGTTATTACAGCTTCCTCTATTGATATCTATTTATTTCCACTGCATTACTCTTTCAATGAGGGCATAGTTTCTCCATTATCACACCCAAGGACCTCACTGCTAGTCAGAAGCCTCTAGTGTTTGGGGAAATGTGCTTGAGTCCGTGTGACCAACCGAGTACGGGACACCTCTGGGTAGCTCTCGGAATCAGGATGTTACAGACATACTCAAAACCAAGAAAACACATTAGGATTTATTTGATACTTTAGTACAATTATTCATAGGTATTTTTTGGAATTTAGAAATTATCCTCACCTCAATATGACGCACGGTGTGATTGGTATAACTCCAAGTGTGTTTTTTATTTAAAATTAACATTAATTTTAGTAAAAATAACAAGTGACATACTGAAAACTGAGAAAATGCATTCATATTGTTTTGATACTTTAGTAAAATGATTTATAAGTCATTTATGATGTGTAGGAATCAACCTCACCACAATACAATGCATGGTGTGATCGGTATAACTCCAAGTGTGTCTTTTTATTCAAAATTTATATTTTATTAATGTATTCTTTCATATTTATGTTTTATTTATTTATTTATAGTATTAATAACATAATATTTGTTTTCTTATATAGGCGTATTCTTTTTCTCAGGTTAGGGTGGTTTGTTCAGAAATTGATACCATGGTCGGGCTTTTTTTAGAGGGGGTTGCGGGTACCAAATATGATGAAATATTAATATTTTTAAATGTTTGTAGATAGTAATTGTAAATGTAATTATATAAAACATTGTATTAAATGTATATAATAGTTTTTTTTATTTGTGATTTAAAATTTATTTCAAATAATTTATATTTTTTCATATAAGTTACAAGTGTATTTAATGCAGTGTGCTATATTCAAATAGCACACTACAGTAGTTTGGCCTTTATCAAAGCTAAACTAACATTGATAAAAGGGGTCCTTTATCAGAATTTTGTTTAGAAATGATAAAGGGGACCCCCCCCCCCCACCCTTTAATGGTATTGAGGAATACAATTCTTTTTTATCACTATTAAATCCCTTTTTATGCACTGTTAAAGAGTTGATTTGTATTAGTGGGTGTATGCGGGAGCCCATCCCCACAGTAGGATTATGGACTTAGGATGTAGTAGAATCATTTATAAATAAGTGATCGAACATCTTTTATTTTGATGTGGGACTCGCACACGTGATCATGAACTTTATTAGCGCTACAAATAAAGCACTAATAAAGGTGACTTTTATCAGTACTAAAAAACACTGATAAATGGTACATTCTATCGATGCTAAAAAAATCACTAATAAAGAGTATCTTTTATGAGGATTTTTTTGGCATTGATAAGAGGTACCCTTTATCATCACTGTTTTTAGCACTAATAATGACATCCTTTATCAGTGCTTTTTTCTAGTGTTGATAAAAGCTAGCGCTGAATAAAACCAAAACTATAGTAGTGAATTTTATAATTAATTAATTGATAAATACCATTATAAATTAAATTAATATCCTAAAACACCTTTTCCTATAATTTATAAATATTTTATAAATTATATAATTCAATTTATAATTGATAAATAGAAATATCAAAATTTTCTATACATGTTGTATTTAATGATATATATTGAATCACAATCGAAAATTTAGTTCAAAACTGAATTGTGTTTTATGACCGGAAGTACGGTCTGTGATATCACCTTACATTGCTATCTATAATATTTTATGATAGATAATCCACAGCCATGATATCCCCTTCAGTGCTTATAAATTGTAGCTTACGACAAGCATCCTTAGCTTCTTTATGATATGATGCTTTGTTTTATGTGGTATGAACATCGACGATGCTATAAGATACGGTTATCTATATCATATTGTATGATATGTTTAAACCTGGAAGAATATAACTAGATAGTCTATTATGATATCATATATCTCATTTAATGAAATATCATAGATTAAAATATTACATATCAGAAATGCAACCATAGTTCAAATTTTATTCCATATTTAACAATATACAATACAACATCTAATTTTAAATAGAAATTATATATCGTAGCCTATAATATTCAACACGACAAACAAAATTTCTTCATTTTAAACATGATTTTGAGAATCGAGAAGCATGGTAAATCTTTGATACCACTGATGAGTTTCTAAGGATTGAACAACACTTAACTAATCAACAAAATACATTAGAAACCATGATTCCCGTGAATACCATGTATTAAAACCGGATCCATGAATATATAAAATGAAGAACATATACTATTCATAGAATAAGGCTATTGCTACTATCTTTGATTAGTTATTGATAAACATCACTAGAAACAATCAATGGAATCTACCCTATATGGTGTATCCACAAGCATATTAGAATCGGCCAACACTCGAGCAGGACTTTCCTCACAACCACAATATGCTAGTAACTTGGGTGCCCATGGATGGAGAATCAGAGAGCTATAGGTAGAATTGACACAATATTGGTAAAATATTTCATTCTATTTAAATGTTTATTTCCTCTTTTATATAGGCTTCATGACACTCCTGAGCTTCCCAAGAATTTACCCATACGTTCATAAAGTATGTGTTGGGTAATCAATTTCATATATAGAAGAAATAAATAGAAGAACACCAAAATAATTAACATGGTTCGACAAAATCATACTCCACTTTAGAATTAGTAATTTTATTATAAAATCAAAATTACAAAAGTCTCACAAAACCACACAAATCCACACATCTGTAGATTTCCGTAATAATCATAGGCCTCCCTTCACTTGCTTGTAATTGTTGCGACCTTCATCTTTTTTCCCTATTGCTCTGTTTTATAGCCACAAAGTATAGTCTATCCCATTATAAATCACACCACACTACCTATATATAATTATTTATGGATGACCCAACCTCTGTAAAAACCTATCACACGTTGGTATTTCAAACCAAAACCCCTTATTATTTTGTTGTGGCTAGGTCAAATAAATGATACCTCATAAATTAAAATTTTAAAAACCCACTCTCAAGAATATCCACTATGATTTAAAATTTTAATTCTTTGCCACATTATCATCCATATTGAACTTTAATGTCATTCCCAAGATTGACATGACCCACCACACCCATTACAGGTGTTCGAATGCTTAAATCTGATGAACAAAATGTTGTGGTTCCACCGTGCCATAAACAACTGAAGAAAATGTCACATTATTTTTCAAATAACCAGTTGTGGTAATATATATCTAAACATATCCTATAATGGTACTATGGGGCCTCAAAGAAGCTTCACCTACTCGAATCAACTTGTAAAGATTCCCAATTTTTTACCATTTGATCACGATCATTACTCGTTTTTGTCACTTTGAGAACTCCACTTCCAATAGAAATCATAAAACATTTGGAATCCAATATACCCAAATAAATCAAGTTCATTCTCAAATCAAGTATATACCTCACATTGGAAAGTATGAGAATAACCTCATCAAACATATGAACTCACACTTTACCAATTCCAACAACAATTCTACTTTATGGCTTGTTATCCATTTTCACAATATCACCATCACACTCCTCATAACTATAAAAACATTCCATTTTTTAATATATATGATAAGATCAACCATAATCTAAAATCCAGTTAGAATCATCCACATATTTAATCGTTTTAATCAATAAATCAATTGCATGCCTTTTATCTTAAGTCACGGTATTCACCTCAATTGATTTTTCATTCATTTTTACTTTTTTTGTTTTCTTTATTCATTCACTAAATGAAATTCTCATAGTTCCTTATCATATGACCTTTTTTCCACACTCCCATCATACAAAATCACCCCTTGATCTTGATTTACTTTGATCTCTCCTGCTTCCTAGACCATTACTTCATTCTGTTGATATTCCTTGATAGTTACATCCACCGGTCACTGCAAAAAGTCCACTGTTACTTGATGATCCATAATCATTGGTCTTTAATAGAGTCTCATTAATTATAAATGATAGAATATAATAATCCAATTCTGGAGTGTCTTTTCTAGATAATAGTGTGGTGAAAATATTGTCAAACGAATCTAGAAAATAACCTAACAAAAGAAAAGTCTTGTCTTATTATTTTATTTCCTTGGGAACCACATTTCCTTTATTATCAGTTTTGAACACCACGGAAGAAAATTCTATCAATAGTTTTGTGAACTCATCCAAATGGTTTCCCAAATATCCACTTTCTGACATTCAAAGGAAATACAGTTGTTTTTTCAGATATAAATTATTTTTCAGGGATTTAGATTTAAACGTACTTTCTAGATTCATCTATATCTCCTCTGGATATATAAGATTAATCACCAATTATGGTGTATTTTCCTCCAAATACAATTTAATGGTGTTCATCGCCAAATATCTCATATATTTCCAATCATCAGGGCTAGTCTTCTCTAACTTCTCTGATTTTTTTCTTCAATGCTTTCATTATACCATAATGAGTCAAAATATTCTTTACCTATTGTTTCCACAACATGAAATAATTTTTACCATTAAGAATATCAATATGGACAGAAATATTTGAATACAAATCTACCATAATTAATCAGCAAGTAAATAATGGATCACCTCGTCTGATACCAAATATTGGGTAAGCAATTGATGATGCAATAGAAATAAATGGAAGAACACCAAAATAATTATTGTGGTTTTGAAAAAGCATACACCACCTAAGCATTAGTAATTTTATTATCACATCAAAATTACAAATGTCTCACAATACCACACAACTCCACATATCTGTAGATTTTCACAATAATTGTAGGCCTCCCTTTACTTTCTTGTTGTTATTGCAACCTTCCTCTCCTTTCCCTATCACTCTATTTTGCAGCCATAAAGTGTTGTCCATCCCATTATAACTCACACCACACTGCATATTTATAATTATTTATGGATGCCCCTCTCACTAAAAAAATATATCCCACGTTGAGATTTTAAACCAAAAACTCCTATTCTTTTTTTGTGACTTGGTCAAATAAATGATGTCTCATAAATTAAAATTTTAAAAAATCACTCCCAAAAGTATGAGTAAATGGATTACAGATACAACTTGTTATAACCTCTTGTCCAAGAAAACTCTCCAATGTGTTTTATCTTATGAAACACTTACCATCGATGATATATTATGCGGAGGATATGTGAACATTAACTATTAACTTTTGGTTTTCATCATCAATCATACGCATAATATGAATCATATTGTACAAATCACATTATCTTGTGATATATTCCTCACATACACTATGAAAAAGCTGAGGAAATGGCGTGATATCAATATATCCATGTTTTAAAATATGATTTTAACAAGGCATACAATATGCCTTGTTCCTATATATTATACCATATAGCATATACATATCATATAAAATGGTATATCCAAAACATCATATATTTTAAATTGGTAAAATTAACATTAAAAATACCAAAACACAATATCCTATAGAAAAAAGTTCCAAGGGGGAAAGAAAAGATATCTTATTTTGATCTTTAGGTGTTATAGAGATCTAACAGTATCTTGTGTAACCATCTAAGAAAAATGAAATTCAGTATCCTTTCAAATGTTTGATCTAAAAATGGATGTGAATGGAGATCCTTCATATCAGTTTGATTTATTTTCATATAATATATACAAACTCTCTATTTATTATATCTCAAGTAGGCATTGATTCATCTTTCACTTTATTGATAATAGTTATACCACTCATTTTAGGTGAAATATGGATTAGAATCACCCACTTACTCTATGAAATGAGATGAATAATTTTAAATTTTAATAATCTAGTTAATTATTTTTTAACAACTTTTAACATTACTGCTTTTTGTATTCGTTGTGGGTGTTTGATAGATTTGAAAAATTCTTCAAAATAAATTTTCTCCATACACAAAACTATATTAAATTTTTTAATGACTTAAAAAATCTACCCAATAGTTTTTTATTCAATTCAAACACATTAGTTAATTTCTCCTTTAAATAAAAAGTTAACAAAGCAAAAAAATACTTATCTAAAAAAAATTATTTTAATTGATCTGATTTGGAATTATGACCACAATTACAAAACAAGACTAACCACTCAACATACAATTACCATCCCAATCCTTAAAAAAACCTACAAAAACTATAATAAAAATGAATAATAAAACAACAAAAAAATCAATCCAAAAAATAAATTAAATCATACCAAAACAAATCAAATAACATTACATAAAACCTTAAATATAGATATCATCAAGGAATTAAATCCCACCATTCTTTAATTTTAAACAATTCCACAAAAATATATACCAATAAATGTAAAATTAGTTCTAAAGAATGAAATATAGAATAATGGAATACTAATTGTAAAAATTAAAAGACATTTATATCAAATAAATGAAATTATTCTCTTTATTTATGTTAATTGGAACACAAAAATTATTAGTTGATCTAAAGAAAAAAACCCAGGCCTTTATTTATTATTAAAATTTTCTTTTCTATATTTCTTTTACTTATCCTAAAATCAAATTAAATTTTTCATATTCAGATAATAGATTCAGGTGGACCCTATTTAAAACAAAATCATTGGGAAAATGTTTCCTTATCGAAGTGAAGGTGAGGGAATTCCATAAAAGCTTGAACAAATTGAGGTGATCTAAAATGTTGTGGTAGACTTACGTCGATGATCACTTGATGTGTGGCATTGAGGGGACCGGCCACCATCTCTCTGTCGCTTCCATAATCGACCAGGGAAGTAGTGTCTAAGATCATATACCCACCTTCCATTGGATCAATTGTCTTTCTTTCTCAATCTGATGCATGGTGTGATCGATATGACTCCAAGTATGTCTTTTTATTTAAAATTGACATTAATTTTAGTAAAAAGAACAAGTGACATACTGAAAACTGATCAAACGCATTTGGATTGTTTTGATACTTTAGTAAAACAATCCATAATTCATTTTTTATGTGTAGGAATAAATATCACCTTAATATGGCACACATTGTGAATGGTATGACTCAAAATTTAAGTTATCACTTTAAAATTGAAATTGTAGTTCAAAACGTGTGTCACTCAATGAAACCCAAGAAAATGTGCTCTGATTATCTTGATAATTTAGGAAAATGATTAATAAGTCATTTGCGATGTGTATTAAGTGGTCTCATGTCAAACTGACACCTGATATGATTTGTATGACTCAAAGTGTGTTTTTCTAGTTTGAAATGAAATTTTAGTAAAAAACATAAGTGACATACTCAAAACTGAGTAAACACATTCTGATTGTTTTGATAATTTAGTACAATGTTCCATAAGTAATTTTTGACATGTAAAAATTATTCTTGCCTCAATTTGATGCACGGTGTGATCGGTATAACTCCAAGTGTGTCTTTTGTTTTAAAATTGACATTAATTTTAGTAAAAATCACAAGTGACATACTGAAAACTAAGAAAACACATTCAGATTATTTTTATACTTTAGAAAAACAATATATAACTCATTTATGACGTGTAGGAATAAACTAAACCTTAATATAATGTACGGTGTGACCGGTATAATTCCATGTGTGTATCTTTATTTAAAATTGATATTTTATTAATCTATTATTTTATATTTATGTTTAATTAATTTATTTATAGTATTACTAACATAATATTTTTTTTATTATATATTTGGATTATTTTTCTCTGGTTGGGGTGGTTTTTTTGACAATTAATACCATGGTTGAGCTTTTTGAGAGGGGGTCGTGGGTGCCAAAGACGATGAAACATTAATGTTTTTAAATGTTTGTGAATAGTAATTATTAATGTAATTATACAAAAAATTGTTTGAAATGTATATAGTAGTGTTTTTTTATTTGTGATGTAAAATTTATTGCAATTAAATTATATATTTGCATACAGGTTACATGTATATTTGTTGCAATGTGTTTTTATTCAAACAACACGCTGCAATAGGTTAACCATTATCATCATTAAACTAGAATTGATAAAGGGGGTCCTTTATTAGTGTTTTGTTTATCACTGATAAAGGGGACCCCCCTAATGATGTTGAGGAAAACAATTCTTTTTTAGCGTTGTTAAATCCCTTTTGCATGCTGTTAAAGGGTCGATCTATATTAGTGGGTGTATGCAAGATCCCATCCTCGCAGTAGGATTATAGCCTTGGGATGCGGTGGAATTGTTTATAAAAAATCAATTGAACGTCTACTATTTTGATGTGAGACCTACGCTATAAAAACCCTGCTTTTTATTACACACTTAGACATGATTTATTACATAAAACTATCACTTGATACAACATAGAAGATCGATAGGTATAGTGTATTTGGGGCTTAGTAACATTACATAATGACTTAAAACATGAAATAAAACATCTTTATTCCTCCTCCAATGGCCCTAAGGCCTTAATTTTTTATTGATTTTTGATAATCCACCTTTCAAGGGGTGAGGTGGAACCCTTACAAGGC
Organism: Viscum album; assembly: GCA_963277665.1. NCBI lineage: Eukaryota > Viridiplantae > Streptophyta > Magnoliopsida > Santalales > Viscaceae > Viscum > Viscum album. The sequence continues at coordinate 1,526,331,496 of OY728131.1, read as the reverse complement.
CCGTAGTCATAAGTATTACATGGCCCATAGGTCTTAGAGGAATTCATTGCTCGTAGGCTTCAAACATTACATACAACCTAGACAAACTAATTAGAACTACTCCTCCCCAGCAGCTTCATCATGAAATCAGCTCTCCACCTTCGCATGGCTGTTCAGCTAGGCATTCTCATGCATGCACAGGCTTGTCCCGATGGAAGGTGTCATACCCTCTCATTCTTGCAATCCGTTTAGCTTCTACTATGGTGAAAGATCCTTGCTCATCCTTCTTGTAGAGCTTGTTCCTTGTAGGTTGTCTGGTTTGCATCTGCACTTAAGGTGGCATGAAGGCCTTGAGGTGGCCCAAAGGCCTTACTGACCCGAAGGCCTGGGTGGCCCGAAGGCCTTATAGGACTCAGGGACCAAATCGGTGGCCTGAAGGCCCAAATGGGGGCATATTCCCGACTACTATAGTGCCAAATAGTGACTGCTACAGTTCCCGCTGTAGTGCCTGCTACAGTCCTGCTACAGTACCCCCAGAAATTCTACCTCTGCCTGGATTTGATCCCTAGTAATTTGGATGAACTTACGGAGTCCTTACCAACTGGGATAAGGCTCATGTGCAATAAAACATCTTTATTGAAAACTTCCTTTACATGACCACAACATTCCTTCGTACTTAACATTTCATGGGATAACCTGAGGACATACATAAGAAAAGGGTGATCTATAAAGCCTAGTAAAGGAATAAACATGGAATAACATGAGGAATATAATACATGTTAAAAAATAGTCATATAAATGGATCACAATAGAAACATGAACATAAAGGCATGATAAATCATGATAATCATAACATGGAGATGTGGCAACAACACTTAACATGGTATTAGCATGAGCCAAGGATCATTGCACATGGAGCATGAGTAAACCCTCATTGCATATGAAGAATGATTAAAACCTCATTTCACTTTAATAATCATGATTAAACACCCATTTCACATGAAATATCATGATACTATACTTTACCCAATGCATTGGAACGCTATTAGGGCTCACCCTTCATAATCATTTCATTTCATGCATAAGTGTTCCACATAGATCATACAACATGGATTCATTAAAATAATAATTCATTCCATGAATAAGATATGTGTAATACATAAATTTAAGTCCTAAATCAACAAGTACATTTTAATAAAGTTGAATACCCTTGATAGAGGAGTGGGTATGGTATTCACTACACAATGATTTTGGCATGGAAATTTTGGTGTAATTTCGGCAGCATAACGACGTCAAATAGAAATTTTTAAAATGGGTTGATGAGAGTGAAAGGGGTATCTAATCATTTATACATTAAATTTACATTAAGGGTATCATGGAAAATAATATACCAACATATGAAATGTAATTTAGATGCATAATATAAAATAATTGCTTGAATGTAAATGAGGAGAGAGAAATTCCTTATGGAATTTCGGCATAGTAACAGGTGTACATGGGAGGAATTAATGAGAGATAAAGGGGTTATATAATAATTAAAACATTAATAGGTAAGTATGGGGGATATTTTAAATCATACCCCAACATTTTTAATTGAAAATAAAAGGTCATAACAACATAATGAAATTTGGACAAAAATGAGAATGGAAGAAATCCCTTACTTGGAAGTGTGGTACCAAAGGCTTGGGAGAGGCTTGAGAGAGGCTTATTGGGAGCTTGGGGCACCTTGGGATGATTCTAGAGAGATTAGGGAAGATTTTGGACGAACTAAAAGGTCTTTTAGTGAATATTAGGTGGGAGCTTGGGTGGGTTTATATAGGAAAGGAGAGGGAATTTTTTATTATTTAGGTTTGGGTCACCACACATTAAACTAATCCAAACCACAAACCAGTCCATGGTTTTTCCCCATATTTTTTGCCAAAGGGGATTGTAAAACAATATTTTATATGTCCAATGTCCTAAATTCTTAAAATAATAGGGTTTCTTATGTGGAGGTGAGTCACACTCTCAAGGAAATCAATTTAAAAGGTAAAATGTTTTATAAGTCTTGAAGGGTCCACTAAAGCATTATAAAATAAATAAAACTAAACTAAAATCAAATTATTTTAATTTAAAAACATATATTGTCCGAACATAATGTTTATATTATTTTATTACATCACTATTGGGTTTTATTATGTCATAAAACACATTATATATTTAAACGGTATTTATTTTTTACCCAGAAATTTGACTGTCTCATAAAATTATAAAAAAATTACCGTTGGATAATTTAGACATCATGATTCCAAAAATAATATTCATTTTATCTAAATAATTTTCTAAATATGTGAATTTTTACTTTTAAAATAAAAACTGACATTTATCGAAAATTCATGGGTTTTGACAAAAAACGGCTTTCAAACCTTAATAAAAAATACAATTGTATTCCTAAAAATTATAAGATCATTTATATTTAATAAAAATTAATTTAGTAATAATATTTTATTAAAATATTATTTAATTCAAAAATACATTAATTCATCAAAATAGATTTCATAATTGAATATTAACTAAAAATACTATTTGTGCTTTAAAAACTATTTACAAAGTAACAATAATAATAAAATGAATGTATATTCTTTATTATATAAAAAAATAATGCACATAATCATAGTGCTAAGCTATTGTTACATAACCCCTTATAACACCCGTATAAGACTGAAGTGTAAGGTGTGCGATGGTGATAGACTCCTGGGGTGGCTCGGATAACATCCCTCGGGTGGTAATCTCTATCAACTTCCACTTCTCCCGTAGGTGGTTCCATTTGAGCTTAACATGTTGAAGATTGGCTTGGTATTGGTCAAGAGAGAAGCCCAATGATTCCACCTCCTTTCTGAGCTCTGACAAATGGGCTTCGTACGGGTCAAGTCTACTGGATGAGGCCATCACTTCCTTTGTCTGAATAAATTGGTTCTGTTAAAGACTTATATTTATACTAATCATGTGATCACTGTTCAACGGTTATATTAGAAACAGTAAAAATTCTTAATGGTATTTTAAAATCCAAAAACATAAAATAAAGGAAGTTCATACATTATATAACCATCTTACATAATAATACATTTAATTAGATCAAGAGTAATTTCCATTAATAAAAGTTTGGGTCGTTACAATATTCCCACCTTAAGAAATTTCTCCCTAGAATTTTTATTTTCCTACCCTAAAAAAATGTGGGTAACTCTGCTTCATCACTTCATATAATTCCCACATTGCCTCTTCAAACTTGGGGTTGCGCCACAAAACCTTTATGAGGGGCATTGTATTATTTCGTAGAACTTTTTCTTTATGATCTAAGATCTTCACTAGTTTGTCATCATAAGAAAGATCATCCTATAAATGTACTATTTTTGAAGAGAGTACATGTGAATGGTCTGGTATGTACTTCCATAAGAGTGATACATTAAAGACATCATGTACTTTGGTCATGGTGGGTGGAAGTGCTAGTCGATAGGCCACAGTCTCGACACGATCAAGAATCTAGAAGGGGATGATGTACCTAGGACTTAACTTCCCTTTATTTACAAACCTCATAACCTTATTCTATGGAGATATGCGTAGAAATATCATTTCTCCAACTTTGAACTCAAGGTCTCATCAACTTTTATCTTCATAACTCTTTTTTCAACTTTGGGCTGCCTTGATATGTTGCTGAATGGTTTTCAACTTCTCCATCATTTCTTTGACCATTTCTGGTCCTAGCAGCTTATGCTCACCGACTTCATCCCAACACGTCGGTGTTCTACACCTTTTCCCATAAAGTTATTTATATTGTGCCATTCGGATTCTCGAGTGGAAACTGTTATTACAGTAGAATTAAACCAATGGAAGATGTTGGTCCCATCCTCCTTTGAAGTCCATAGAACATGATCTTAACATATATTCCAGTGTATGAATAGTTCACTCAGATTGTCCATCAGTTTGAGGATGATAGGTCGTACCGAAGTTCAGTTCAGTTCTTCAAGCATGTTGGAGACTTTTCCAGAACTTCGAGGTGAATCTAGGATCACAATCGGATACAATAGATAGTGGTACTCCATGCAGTCTTACCACTTCTTTGATGTAAATCCGTGCAATTTTATCCAATGAGAAGTCCTCTCGAATCATGATAAAGTGATCTATCTTCGTAAGACAATCCACAACGACCCATATAGCATTGTTTCTTCTTTATGTCCTTGGAAGTCTAGTGAAAAAGTCTATGGTGGTGTTTTCCCGCTTCCATGTTGATATGGGTAGTGGTTTCATCATCCCCTTAGACTTTTGCCTCTCAGCCTTCACTTGCTAACATACCAGGTAATTTTATGTATATTCTAAAATCTCCATTTTTATATTGTATCACCAAAAGTTTTCTCGGACATCTCGATACATCTTTGTGATCCCCAGGTGAATAGATAAGGTTGAGCTATATCCATCATTCAGAAGATCCTTCTTTATCTATGGATTAGATGGTACATATAATCGTGACCCAAATCTCACAATTTCATCCTTGTCAACCACAAACGCTGAGGATTTCTCATTTATGATAGCTTCCACCCTTTTCAAAATTTCCACATCCTTTCTTTGAGCATCCTTTATTTTCTCCATGAGGGACGGTTGAGAAATCATTTGAGAAAGGATTGATGATGTTCCTCCCTTAATGATTCAAATGTCCATCCTCTGCAAATCTAAGAAGATTGGATCCTTTTAAATTCTCATCATTGATAATGATGCATGATCCTTTCTACTTAGAGCATCTTCCACCTTGTTTTCCTTACCGGGATAGTAGTGGATTGAGCAGTCATAATCCTTGATGAGTTCTATCCATCTTCATTGGCGCATATTAAGATATTTTTGTGTGAAAATATATTTTATTCTCTTGTGATCAGTATATATATCACACTTCTCCACATAGAGATAATGCCACTGGATTTTCAACGTAAAGATCACAGTCACCAACTCCAGATCATGCACGGGATAGTTTTGCTCATATATTTTTAGCTACCTTGAGGCATAGGCTATCACTTTATCATTCTGCATCAACACACAACCTAGGCCCTTCTATGAAGCATCATTGAATAACAGAAAAATTTCTCTACTTATGGGTAAAGTGATCACGGGCACAGTGATAAGCCTCCTTTTTAAATCCTTGAAGCTCTCTTCACATTCAACACTCCAAGCAAACCCTACTCCCTCCCGAGTTAGCTTGGTAAGAGGGTTGGACAATCGTAATAATTTTTTCACAAATCGGAGATAATATCCAGCTAACCCCAAGAAGCTATGGATATCCATTATCGATGTTGGCCTCGGCTATCCCTCAATTGCAGTTATCTTGGAGGGATCCATAGATATCCCATTTCTTGTGATGATATGACCCAATAATGAGACTTACTTAAACCAGAACTCACACTTGCTATACTTTGTATAGAGTTTCTCCTTCTAAAAGGTCTCTAGTATAGTTCTTAGATGCTCCTCATGATCCTCATTGGTTTTGGAGTATATTAGAATATCATCTATAAATACTACCACAAATTTGTCAAGGTAATATCTAAAGACTATATTCATTAAGTATATGAAGATTTCTGGATAATTAGTAAGTCTGAAAGGAATTACTATGAATTTATAGTGCCTGTATCTTGTAGTAAAAGAAGTCTTGGGGATATCTTCCTTCTTCACCCTTACTTGATAATATCCTGACCACAAATATACCTTGGAGAAGTATTATTCTTCACACAGCTGATCAAACAAGTCATCAATTCATGGCATAGGATACTTGTTCTTTATTATGATTTTGTTAAGATCATGATAATCGATTCAAAGTTGCATTTACCCATCCTTCTTCTTGATGAAGAGGACTGGTTCACCCCATGGTGAAGCACTTAGGAATATAAACCCTTTATCCAGATTCTTCTGTGGTTGTTTCTTCAGCTCCTCAAGCTCCCAAAAACTATTCTATATAGAGTCTTGTATATTGGAAATGCCCCAGGTATAAGTTCAATTGAGAATTCAACATCTCTTCTAGGAGGAAGACCAAGAAATTCCTTGGGAAACACTTTAGCGAATTACCTCACAATAGGCATGTCTTCAAGGATGGTTTCCTCCTTAGACTCAATCATCTGATCCAGATATGCGTGCTCATAGGGAAGTAATGTCCACACTTGATATGATGTTTCTAAAGAAGATTCATCTTCCTCCTTGCACTTGTATAGAATCGGGGTTTGATTCTCTATATGGAGAGTGATTTCCCTCTCACGTCAATTTATGTTGTCACTATATAAGTAAAGTCAATCCATGCCGATAATTGCATAAATTTTCACCGGAGGGAGTATGATGAGGTTCACTGGGAAGTTCAATCCAAAAATTATGACATGGGAGACGTTATATTCATGGCATTAAATGATTTCCCCATTTTTCATACTCACTGACATCTTTACTTCCATGATTTGTGGTGGTGTTGGGATTGTTTTACTAAACTTTCGGGATATAAAAGAATGTGTAGAACCAGAATCAAAAAAAAATCTATTATTGAATGAATAACTAGAGTACATGTCACCACTTCATTTTCGGGGTTCACTTTAGCAGTAGTGATGGAAAAATCTTTCCCTTACTACATTTAAGGTTGTTGGTTGCCTTCGAAAACCCATGGATTAGGACACTAATTTTCAAGGTTCCCTAATTATTTGTATTTGAAGCAATGAGAAATGCGTTTAGAGTCGAACAGAGCGTTCCTCTCCTTTGTCATAGCCACGGGTTTTTCTTGTCGATATTTAACGGATAGGTGACCTTCTCTTCCACACCTAAAGCATTTCCTCGTCCCCTTAAGACAATTTCTGGGGTGCTTCTTTTCGGTACCTTTGGCAAGTGGGGTGTTGGATTTTCTTAGAACTGTTGGATTTATCCATCAGACTGTCAGAATTGAAGTCCACCTTATGCTTCTTATCCCCGTGATACCCCTGAGATTCTCCAATCTCCATTTTGACCTTGAGGGCACATCAGACAATTTCCTCAATGCTATCGAAGTCACGGATCACCAGGGATTTCCGTAGGCTAGGTTTCAACCCATCAAAGAAGTGGTCAACCTTACATTCGGGGGGAACAACAAAGACAGAGGCATATCATGCAAGCCTTGTGAAGTTTTCCTCATACACTTCAATGGATTCATCATCTTTTTTCTTGAGGGCAAGGAAGACCCTTTCCATCTTTATTCGGAGGGTGCGCAGAAAATATATTTATCAAAAAACATATTCTGGAAATCCTTCCATTCCAATGCCTCGATCTCCTCCTCATGCTTCTTATTTTTTATCAATGTCCACCATTGATTAGATTCACCCTCTATATGATAAGCAGCTAGAAGAACCTTCTCTTATTTTTAACATTGAAGGATGGAGAAGATCTTTTCAATGGAGTTGATTCATTGTTCTATGATTGAGGGATCAGATGATCCATTAAAAGTAGAAGGTCTTTGTCTCATGAAGCTCTCAATAGTGACTTTTTCTTTCTTAGGGGTGGTTGAACGCTCCTCTTGAACCATGTTTCTATTCAAATATTGAGTTAACTGAGAGAGAATTGTGGCAAAGTTCATAATTCCCGCTCCCATCAAATTGGGCATCTCATTATAATAGTCATCACATTGGTCTTTGCATTGGTTGTTAGCCCGAGTCCTCCTATTACCGGTCATTGGCTAGAATAAAAGGAAAGTTAGGGGAAACACATAAAGGGTAAACCCAGGACAAAATGGATGACTTATAAATTAATTTTATTTCATTAACTTATGAATCTATAGGCTTCAATATATCTTATCCATGATATACTTTATAACATATATTCTTAGGGGAATTTTTTTTAATTCTCTTAATGATGGTTCATACTAAGCTTGTGAATTTAACAAAGCATATCCCTCAGGAGTTTCATAACCAAGAGTGCAGAAAGGCCTGTTGTCATGTACCAGGATACCTTGGGTCAAGCTCTAAACTCCTTATCGGAGTTTTCACTCCTAGGTATATCTCTGCCAGAGCTGCCTCTACCTGCTCGTATCCAGACAAGGATTTATTTTCTTGATAAACCACTTACTCAATACTCACCAAAATTTAGGTATGTTTTTATTATACTTAGTCTTATCCCTAAGTATTTTACTAGGGTTTTCTAATCCTAATCCAAAAAATAACTAAACCTATCCTCTGATACCAACTATAACAACCCTAATTTTTATTACACACTTAGACATGATTTATTACATAAAATCTTCACTTGATAAAACATAGAATATCAAAATATCTAGTGTCTTTGGGTCTTAGTAACATTAGATAATGACTTAAAACATGAAATAAAATATATTTATTGAAAACTTTCTTTACATGACCACAACATTCCTTTGTACTTAACATTGCATGCAATAACCTGAGGACATACATAAGAAAGGGGTGAGTTATAAATCCTAGTAAGGGAATAAACATGGAATAACATGATAAATACAATACATGTTAGAAAATAGTAATATCAATGGAGCATAAGATAAACATAAACATAAAGTCATGATAAAGCATGATAATCATAACATGGAGATGTGGCAACAACACCTAACATGGTATTAGCATGAGCTAAGGCTCATTGCACATGGAGCATGAGTAAAACCTCATTGCACATGAAGCACGAGTAAATCCTCGTTTCACTTGAATTAGCATGATTCAACACCCATTGCACATGACGTATCATGATACTATACTTTACCCAATGCATTGGAGTGCTATTAGGTCGCACCCTTCATAATCATTTCATTTCATGCATAAGTGTGCCACATAGATCATACAACATGGATTCATTAACATCATGATTCATTCTAAAAATAAGTGATGTGGAATACATAAATGTAAGTCCTCAATAAATAAGTACATGTGAATAAATTTGAATACCCTTGATAGAGGAGTGGGTATTGTATTCACTACGCAATGATTTTGGCATGGAAATGTTGGTGTAATTTCAACAGCATAACGACGTCAAATAGAAATTCGTAAAATGGTTTGATGTGAGTGAAAGTGGTATATCATCATTTATACATTAAATTTACAGTAAGGAGATCATATTAAATAATATACCAACATATTTAATGTAATTTAGATGCATAATATAAAACAATTTCTTGAATATAAATGAGGAGAGAGAAATTCCTTACGGAATTTCGGCATGTTAATGGGTGTACATGGGAGGAATTAATGAGAGTGAAAAGGGGTATCTCATCATTAAAACATTAAGATATCAGTATGGGGGTGTGAAATCATACCCCCAACATTTTTAATTGAAAATAAATGGGCATAACAACATAATGAAATTTAGAAAAAATGAGAATGGAAGAAATCCCTTACTTGGAAATGTGATCCCAAAGGCTTGGGGGAGGCTTGAGAGAGGATTATTGGGAGATTGGGGTTCCATTTGAGGATTATAGAGAGAGTAGGGTAGATTATGGATGAACTACAAGGTATTTTATTGAAGATTAATTGGGATCTTGGGTGGGTTTATATATGAAAGGAGAGAGGATTCTTTATTATTTAGGTTTGGGTCACCACAAATTAAACTAATCTAAACCACAAACAAGCCCATGGTTTTTGCCTATGGTTTTTGCCAAAGGGGAATGGAGAAAAATATTTTATAAGTCCAAAGTCTGAACTTCTTAAAATAATAGGGTTGTTTATGTGGAGGTGAGTCACACTCTCAATGAAATCAATTTAAAAGGTAAAATGTTTTATAAGTCTTGAAGGGTCCACTAAAGCATTGTAAAATAAATAAAACTAAACTAAAATCACATTATTTTAATGTTAAAACATATATTGTCCGAACATAATGTTTATATTATTTTATTACATCACTATTGGGTCATTATGATGTTATAAAACACATTATATATTTAAACGGTATTTAATTTTTACCCAAAAATTCGACTGTCTCAGAAAATTATGAAAAATTCACCGTTGGATAATTTTGACATCCTGATTCCAAAAATAATATTCATTTTATCTAAATAATTTTATAATATGTGAACTTTTACTTTTAAAATAAAAACTGACATCTATCGAAAATTCATGGGTTTTGACAAAAACACCTTTCAAACCTTAATAAAAATTACAATTTTATTCCTAAAAATTATACAATCGTTTATATTTAATAAAAAGAAAATTAGTAATAATATTTTATTAAAATATTATTTAATTCAAAAATCCATTAATTCATCAAAATATATTTCATAATTTAATATTAACTTAAAAATACTATTTGTTCTTTAAAAACTATTTACAAAGTAACAAAAATAATAAAATGAATGTATATTCTTTATTATATACAAAAATAATGTACATAATCATGGTGCTAAGGTCTTGTTACATAACCCCTTATAACACCCATATAAGATTGAAGGGTAAGGTGTGCGATGGTGATAGACTCCTAGGGTGGCTCGGATAACATCGCTCGGGGGGTAATCTCTATCAACTTCCACTTCTCCCGTAGGCGGTTCCGTTCGAGCTTAACATGTTGAAGCTCGGCTTGGGATTGGTAAAGAGCAAAGCCCAATGACATCACCTCCTCTCCAATATTAGACAAATGGGCTTCGTATGGGGCAAGTCTACTAGATGAGGTCATCGCTTCCTTTTTCTGGGTAAATTGGATTTGTTAAAGCCCTATATTTATACTAATCATGTGATCACTGTTCAACGGCTATATTAAAAACAATAACAATTATTAATGGTATTTTAAAATCCAAAAACATAAAATTGAGGAAGTTCATACGTTATATAACCATCTTACATAATAATACATTTAATTCGATCAAGAGAAATTTTTTGTTAATAAAAGTTTAGATCGTTACACGCACACTTGATCGAGATCATTATCAGTGCTAGAAAATGTGCTGACAAAGGTTACCCATTATCAGCACTGTATGTCACACCCCGACTTCCTAATTTAATTTAATTTTATTATTTTATTATTTCTGGGATTTTCATTCTCGCGCCAAGGTCCGAGATGGGTCCTTACTTAAAATTTTCTGTCGCTTAACATTTTTAGTGGGTTTCGGACCCGTGCACGGTCACCGCACGGTGAGAGGTAGCTATGCAGTCAGCCCAGGTGCCCACACAAATGCCTGTCGTACAGAATAAATAAATATTTATGTAGATAAGCTGAATTTAATGTTTAATTTGTGATAATAATAATGTTATTATGTAATTAATAATAATATTATTAATGAGGTGTTTATTATTATTATTATTATTATTCTGGTATTAATTATTATTATTATTGTTATTATTATCAATATTAATATTATTATTGTTATTATTATTATTATTATTTTTATTATTATTATAACTATTGTTATTATATTAAAATGGAAAAAAAATCTATCTAAATCTTAAGCTACCTGTGCGGTACCCCCCCCCCCTCTCCTTCTCCTTCATGCAGCGTCGCAACCGCGGCCCCCTCCCTCCTTGGTTATCCCTTGCCCAGCCGACCGACCTCCGCACCGGGCTCCCCTCCTGGCTCTGCTTGCCCCGGCCTTTGCCACTCCCCGCCTGCCCACACGACCTCCGGCGTCCCCTATTCCCACGCCGGCCTCCTCCCGGCCTCCGCGCGACCCCCGGCCTCCACCGCTCCCCTCCCGCTCCGACAACCCCGTCGCGTCGTCCCACCGCCTTCGACGTCCCCTCGTCCCGGCCTCCCGACCTCCGGTGACCCCGCCTTCCCGACGGCCGCCTCCTCCGGTGACCCGGACTCCGGCGCCTTACTGCTGCACCCCTGAACGACCCACCTCCACTGTCTGGCATCGTTCCGGCACCCCTGCCCTATTCTGGTGACCTCCCACCGTTTTCTGGCGAGCCCGCCGTCGGCCAACGACCTCCAGTCTCCACCCACAGCACCTGAAACCCTCTCATCTTCTGGTCGAGGTTTATTTCACTTTATTTTTGGTGTTTTTCTCAATTTAACCACACCTAATTTCCTTGATTTGTAATTCGCGCATTTTTCTCATCGATTAGAGTGTGTGGTTGGTTTTGTTTGGGTGTTTTTTGTCTTTATGTGGAAGTGTTGTTGTGTCCGTACTTCATTTGAGGTAGGTGGTTATGCGTTTGACCATTGTTTTATGAATTCTTTTTCTTCTTAAATTAATTTAGTATATGTATATTAATTAGTTTGTTTGATGCGGATCAAGTTTTTAATTGAAGTTGATGTGTATATATAGTATGTGTGTGTTTTCTATGAACAACCACGATGAATTGTTCATTTACATGTCACAAACCTTTCAGTTTGTGTTTTGGTTTAGCGTCGATGTGTGAAGAGTCATAAAAGATGTTTTTGAACAGGTTTTGGTGTGTTCGCCTTGTTGCGCACCCTTGAAATTAATTTCAAATTAGTTTAATAATGTTCTTGAGCTGTTTAAATAAATTATCAAGTCATTCATGTGATGCAGATTTGGGTGTGAAATAGTTCTTGGTGTATGTTTGGTTTCAAAAGGGGGATTTTATGTGTATTTTGGTATGAAGTCTTTTTTGGTTTTTCTTGAAATGATTTAATAAACAGTTTAGTGATTTATTGAATTATTTAGATGGCTCGAAAGTGGTATTTTGAAAGTGTTGAATATGCGTCTGTTTTTAAAGTAGTGTGTTTATATAAAATAAGACATGTTCTTGGTGTAAACCCTTTTTGCATCACTTATCGGTGATTCATAAATGGTGAAAGCAGTCCATTAAATAGTATCGACGGTGCGGGTTGTGTTTTGAAAGTAGGTCGAGGCGGTTCTTTTGTTCTGTTTGTTCGTATGGATTGTTTTAAGTCCGTGTTCATGTGTTTTATTTATCTTTGCGATTGCAGCACGTTGGCGGGGTAACCCCGCGTTACCGCGCTCATCATTTTGTGCGTGCTTGTGCGCCTGTGCGAGGCATGTCGTGTGGTCGCGTTTTCGCGTTCGAGCTGCAAGTCGAGGAAGGTTCTCATTGCACTGCTTTTAAAATTTAAGTTACTTTATTTATTACTGTTTGCGCCCTATATAAATACATATGTGCTAAATATTATTATGCCACTTAAGATTAATTCATTTATTATGCAAAGTTATAATTCAATTCTGGTAGTGTAAAAATTGTGTCGTTTTTTTATGATTGCGCACAATAATTTTTCAATTAAATATTTTATTAATTTTAATAAATGAGAAGTAATATAAGATAATTAATTTAAAAATTATTATTTGGTGTAAAAAGAGCCGTTTATTTTATACCCAACACTTGAAACATTTTCTTGACAAGCGGACACCCAGTAGTGAAAGAATTCCCATTTGGATTTTAAACATAATTCATGGAATTTCAATTATGGTTCTATTTTTAATGATAAATGATTTCTTCTGAAACTTGAACAAGAATTTTGGTTATTTTTAAAGTGGTGATTGTGAAATATATTTAATGACCATTTGGAACTTTATGGAAAACAATGAAAATGTTTTGATAAAAACCCTCCTAGGATAACTCTCATGCCTTGGTTGCAATTGATTGTTTGGGATACCGCGCTTAGAGGATCCCGGGTACTTGAGTAGTTTAAAGGCAAGAGGTTGTCCCATGGAGTGACTCGGGGTGATGCATGTTGTACTTTATATATATGTGTGTGATTGGATGCTCGGTTGGCATCGGTTGACTCACCCCCTTTTCAAACACTTGAGACATGGGAATCTGGCATATTGAGAGAATATTCTAAGAATGATTGATGCACTGGTAGGTTATGGTACTGAATAGTGGCCCATAGTAAGTGGATATATTGGGTTTATTACTATGGGATTTTCCCTCGACCTTCCTGATAAAGGATGGTCGAGCGTATTGAGCGTTTTGATTTCATCGTGTGTGACATATCAACAAGGATGATTTCTCATGTATTAGTGTCTTCTGGTTTATTCTTGATCTCCTAGGTTCACCCATGTCTGTTGGATTTCAGTTACTTGTTGTGATGAATATGGTTCTTGTATATATTTTCTTTTCATTGCCTTGACTGTGTAACTACTGTATCATTTTCATGTGTAGTGTTTTTACTAGAAAGTGATGTGTGGTTTAAAAGTGGTTTATGAAGACTGTTTTCAAAGAAAGGTGTTTTATACTTTTTTGTGCAAATTGAAAATGTAAACACCACTTCCCATTTGAAAAATGCTAATGTCTCACTAAAATAATGACTTGGGTTTTTGAGAAATGAATAGGGGAAATGACTCGTACTTTGTTTTTGAGTAACATGTAGAAAACCTTACTTTTATAAATTGTAGTTCAAACTTGAAATGATTTTCCTTTTATTTTAAAGGTAGTGCATTGGGAATAGATTTATCGGGATAGCCTACTGAGTTTTAATACTCACGCCTATAGTGTTTTCTTGTTTTTAGTTCTGTTGTAGGTTCCAGCTTCAGTTGTTCGCCTTGAGCGACGTTGGTTGTGGTATTGGAGAGTGACCCATGGGGTCACATGGATTTTTGGTCGTGGTCAGGTTAGTAGCGTTGTTGGTTGTTCTTTATTTATTTTCTTTTGTTCTATTTATTTTCCGCTGCTTAGTTTATTTTCTTTTGGGCCAAATCATTCCCACCTATTTAATTTTGATGCCCGGTACTAGTTGTCAGCCCGTGGGGATCGGGAACGCCCCTGGGGCCATGTCGCGGGCTGGCTCGGGTGACCGGTTCAAGGTTGACCCGGGTTGGTTCATGACACTGTAAATAAAGCACTGATAAATGTGTCTTTTATTAGCGCTAAAGAAACACTGATAAAAGGTGCATTTTATCAGCACTAAAAAAACACTAATAAAGAGCATCTTTTATCAGTGATTTTTTATTATTGATAAAAGGTACCCTTTATCAGCACTGTTTTTAGCGCTAAATAAACCCAAAACTATAATAGTGCATTTTATAATTAATTAATAGATAAAAACCATTATAAATTAAATTAATATCCCAAAATACATTTTCCTAAAATTTATGAACATTTTATAAATTATATAATTTAATTTATAATTGTGAAATAGAAAAATCAAAATTTTCTATACATGTTGTATTTAATGATATATAGTGAATCACAATCCAGAATTTAGTTCAAAACTTAATTATGTTTTATGAACGGAAGTGAATCCTATAATATCACCTTACATTTCTATCTATCGTATTTTATGATAGATAATATGCGGCCACAATATCCCCTTTGGAACCTAGAAATCATAGCTTATAACAAGTATGTTGGATTTGGTGGCCTAGAACCAACTACTTTGTACTTTATTCATTAATAAATGCCTTATCACATCTTGATTGTTCTTCTACGTGACAATTCATTTGATAATTTCCTAAGGACAACTGTTGCATTAATGGGTCATAGCGGATCCCTGCTATGATGAGAACCCTGAAGTTCCATAACACTGTTCTTGAATATATGTTCTATGGCCAGATGATATTATTTGAGGGACACAAATAATACAGGTCATTAGGGGTGAGGACTCATAAAACTTTGAGGCACCTTCTCATGGTGTGCGCCCTTGGTAATATCCAGGAGGATATTATGAGAACTAGACCCGCCAGTAGGAAATCCACATTTCATAGTGTCATTGGATGTTCCTATCTGCGGATGTGTGTATTGGTCCTTAGACTTTAAGATTATTATTAATGGGTATTACAACTCGTGCACTTAGATGTATTGACGAAAACTGTGATGACACACTGTTCGCAGCGAGGTAGGATACGTTGAGTGCATCATGAGTAATACTACATTAATAGATAATGCGAGAAAGGATTTTTCCCTTCTGTTCCATAACGAAAGTAGATATCTCAGGCCCTTTGATGGAATTGATATAGCCTAAATAAATCCATGGCCATGGTAAGGTATGGGAGAGTTCAATTCCAGGAAGTCAAAGAAAGAATAATCGATCACATGGGTTGATGGCACTAGAATGCAACCCGTTTGATTGGAGATATCGAGACAAAGAGATTATATTACACAGTAAGCGTTCGTAGGAGGTGACACATCATTGCGGCGTTAACTTCTTTCTCTATGGGTGCCTTGGCGTGTTGCTAGACGCTAACCTTGGACTTTAGGCAGGCTCCGCCTAATGCCACTAAGAAAGAGGCCTAGAGTGTCACACACTAAGTATGTCCATGTATCTTAGTTAAATATTAATTTAACAAGTTAAATAAATATTATTCCCGACTGTGGTCTAATAATTATTTAAGGATGACTGGTCACATTTATTTCGACACTAGTTATTCGAGAGAATATATTATGGGAGAAATAAGATATATATTTATTAGCGAGTAATGCAGTTACATTTATTTAAGAAATAAATAGCCATTACTCAAGGTCTAATAAATATGGTGGAGGAAATAAATAAAATGGAAAAATAAAAGTACACGTCGTGTATATTTATATACACGCCGTGTAGTTTGTTTTTTTCGAGATTCATGAGAAAATATTATTTATTTAATTAAATGATATTAAATGTATTATGTTGGGCGCATGTCAAGTAATAATGATGGTCAACTGTCATTATTAAGACATGGGGTATTACTAAAAATTAAATGAAATGATTAAATGATTTTGGGAAATTAATTCATTTTATTATTCTAAGTATTATAATCCCAAATTACATTATTCTCATTGAAGGAGAGCTAGTGGTATGCACAACAGATTGGGAAATCCTCTCAAGCCAAGAGATAATTATTTTTTCCACCAAGAACGCTTTCAAGTTACGAAAGCGAGATCCTCCACCGGATCAAGGTGGTTGAAGGCGAACATCGCAAGTGAAGGCTCTTCCGCGCTAGCACCCGGAGATCCCTTCGGCGACGTCCAGAGATATGTGGAGCACGTGTGGATCACCGCTAGAGGAATCCTGTACTTGGATTCTACAACGCAATGACGGATCACAAGATCATGACCAGAGACTCCAACGAAGAAAGAATTACATCGAGGTAATTCTTATGAATTAATTAAATCAATTATAACCAACATATGATGATCATATCTCAAGGGTTCTGGGACTCTTCTTTTCTTTTTCGTTCTTCGTTCTATTCTGAAGATTCGGCGTTTTAAATCATGAAGGATCTCAGATTGAACGTTGTTTAATGTTAAAATTAAAATTGTGAAAACCCACCAACGCGCTTCTACTGCGCCCGGAACCTACAAGTGGTATCAGAGGGTTCATATCGTTGATTATAATTATTTAGTTTTTCGTTGGTAATTTACGCATTTAATAATTTAGTTATTTCAATTCAAGTTTAATCGTTCTGGAAATCTGAATATCGAGATCCGTTCCTCCTCCCTTGTTTCTCATTCACCTAACAGAAATGAATTTTTCTTTTAATTTTGATTAAAATAAAATAGAGGAACTAATCCGGAGGAGCCAAACGTTTCTGGCTGTACAACACCAGAGTACACGGTGTGTATTCGGAAGTACACTCCGTGTATTCTAGGTTCAATGCATTGACTGATCCGCCAAATCAGGCCATGTATTGGATTCTTTCTAAGAATTTAAGACACCGTGTGTTGACCAGAAACAGGTGGCACACGGTTTTCGGATTACATGTCGTGTGGTCCAATGAACACTGCGTGTAGTCCCTTCGGGTTAGGGTTGGTCCGTGTACCCCGTACACAGCTTGCCCGGCTGGAAACCGTGTAACGTGGAAACTACATGGCGTGTTTCCCATAGAACACGCCGTGTAATCTGAAAATTTCCAAAGTACATAAACATGCCATGTCCTCGGGTGTGTACTTCGTATGGACGATGAAGAAAAGTACACGCCGTGTAGTCAGAACTACACGTTGTGTACTCACCCAAATTACGCAGATTTTTAAAAATTTATTATTATATTATGCAAACCCTTGAGACGTGTACCATGGTACAGACGTAAAGCTGAGGCACAACACGTGATAGGTGTTTTATATATATGTGTTTAATTTAACATCTGCGTAATAAATGGGAATTCACCGGGTTTCCTCCAAGGTACAAGTTACGTACAAGGATAATTTTAAATGAATTTATTTGTTTAAAATTATGATGGATGAGAATCTCAAGGAAATTCAGAAAAAGGATTTAAGATAAAAGGATTGATTAATTAAAGATAATTAATTGATTCGATCATGATTTATCTTAAACAATAATGATTAAAGAATTGAATGCTAGTTTTATTTATGCGTAAATATCGTTGCTTGTATGGATGATCATGAGCTAGACCGAGACTTTGGTATGTGAATGGTTTCTTTTAATTTATTTATTTAAATTAAATTTGTTGGCCTGTGAGCTATATCCTCATTAATATGTAGGGTCTGCGCACCCAAGGATTCTTGTATATAAAAACCCCTTGTACCCCTCACCTGCGTGTGAGATAAATGCATATGTAATGGATGGAGCTCCCAAGCTAGTGGAGGCGGCTCAAGTCGGGATCCAAGGTGAAACCAATCCAAGGAGATACAAAGGTGGACAGGTGGAAAGCTGTAAACACGAACTCGAAAGGTTCAAGGTGTTTATCCTCTAGGTCTTGGGTTAGTTTATCAACTGCTAGATAAACTAACCAATAGAAAAGCTCATGATCATACCATTTATTTTATTTTTGTCAGTTTCATGGTTTATTTATTGTGGGTGTGTTGTCACGATCACACATTTAATAAATTAAACGAGCATGCAAGATGGAACTAAAATAAAACCGGCTTATACGTAAATATTATCTTAGACATGGTTAATCACTTAAGTATATCCCACTTAATATTAACAAGCATGTAATCAAAGATAATAAAATGGCAATTTACATATAAGTATAAAATCCCTCAAAAGAAATATTAAGTCGGTATATCCTTCCATAATCTTGGTTAGAATCGAACCATAGTTCAAAGTGCTTGACCAACCCTAGTTGGGGTGCTTTCAATTATCGGGGAATTATAATTCAAGTTTTTGGGTTGACTTGACTTGGTTCGCATTAAGGGTTTACTACCACAGCAGGACTTGGTGTGACCAAGAGGAAAAGGTTGAGGAAATCCAAAATAAAAGGATTTTAGGATTGGGGAGTCCACTCAGCAGATCAAGGAGCTACGAGTTAATGCAGTTGGCATTTGGAATGCCTACCTAAAACCCTTCAAGTTGCTTGACCAACCCTAGTTGGGGTAATGCGAAGGGCAATATGAATCCTTGCCACTAGAATATTCAGGCAACAGAATATTCTGAAATCAATACTGAGGGATATTGGATTTCGATAAAATGGTGGGAGACTAATAAGTATTAATTTATTTATTTGTCTCAATTTTTGTAATAAATTACTAAACCTTTGCTCATATTAATTTGTAGAAACGGAAAGAAAATGACGTCAAACATATCATTGTGAACCATACTCGAAAAATAAAACCTTCTCACCGGCACCAATTTCCAAGAATGGCAGAGGCGTTTATGCGTCGTCCTTCGCAACGAAAGGAAATTGTATGTCCTAGAAGAGACTATTCCAGTTGCGCCTGGGAAATAGGCTAGTGATGAGGAATTATCTCTCTACATGAAACACATGGATGATGCCACAGATGTCCAGTGTTTCATGCTATCGGCCATGTCTAATGAGCTCTTGAAGCAACATGAAAACATGGACGCGTATAGCATGATGTCTCACCTTAAGGATCTCTACCAAGAGAAGGCGAGACATGAGAGGTATGAGATCTCCAATGCTTTGTTTACCACGAATCTTGGAGATTCTGTGTCATCTAGGCCTCATGTAGTCAAGCTTATTGGATACATTGAACGCCTGGACATCTTAGGGATTAAATTCTCGAATGAGTTGCGTACAGATCTCATCCTATCATCACTGCCCAAGACCTTCTCTAGCTTCATTGTCAACTATAACATGAGCGGCAATGAGAAGAGTATGTCGGAGCTTCGGACCTTGATTCTCCAGGTTGACAAGGACATGGTGTGTGACAGACCCACGGTCCTTATGGTGAACAAGAAAAGGAAGGACAAGGCAAAGGGGCCAAAGACTTATAAACGGTCTGAAGCCCTCAAGCATCATCCCTCCAAGAAGGGGAAGATCCAGAGGCAGGGCAAGAAACGGGAGGCAGTGTGTTTTGCATGTGTAAAGTAGGGCCACTAGAAGAGGAACTGCACCTAGAAGCATAGGGACGCTAAAGGTGCATTCATTATCGAGTGCAATCTTTCTATTTCTACACATTGGGTATTAGATACAGCTTTTGGGGCTCACATCTGTATTCAAATGTAGAAACCAAGTAAATTTAGAAAGATCGCCAGAGGAGAGGTGGATCTTCGAGCTACCAATGGCGCAAGGATGGTTGCGTTGGCTATTGGAGACTACCACCTCTCATTGCCGACTGGGATGATTTTGGTTTTACATAACTGTTATTATGTGCCTAGTGTTACCAAGAACATAATTTTTGTATCTTTTTTGGATATGGATGGATTTGTTTTCAAATTTGGAAATAAGGGTTGTCTATTTTATAATAACAATGTATGTTATAGTATGGCACATTTAAATAATGGTTTTTATGTATTGAATTACGAAAACCAAGTGTTTTCAATCGATAACGAAACAAACTCACATGACTCATACATCACCTAGTTATGGCATCACCGCCTTGGTCATGTGAACGAGAAGCGTTTGACAAAGATCTGCCAAGATGGCTATTTAGACTCTACTGAGATAAAACCACTTGATAGATTTCATGCTTGTTTACAAGGAAAAATGACCAAGCCACTTTTTGGTGGACAAGGTTGAAGGGCCACAGAGCTTCTAGGATTGGTACACACGGATGTGTGTGGACCATTTCCAGTAGAAGCTAGATGTGGATATTCTTACTCCATTACTTTTACTGATTATTTGAGTAGATATGGCTATGTCTACTTAATGAGGTATAAGTAAGAGTCCTTAGAGAAATTTAAGGAATTAAAAAATGAAGTAGAGAATCATCTTGGTAAGAAGATAAAGAAACTTCGATCGGATCGAGGTGGAGAATATCTGAGCCAAGAGTTCATCGATCTTCTACGGGAGTCTGGGATTCTATCTCATCTCACTCCTCCTTATACACCACAGTGGAATGGTGTTAGTGAAAGGAGGAACCACACCTTGTTGAACATGGTGAGGTCAATGATGAGTCATGCGGATCTTCCATTATCCTTTTGGTGATATGTATTACAAACTGCAGCATACACATTAAACCGGGTACCAACTAAGGCGGAAAATGGAATTCCATCCGAGTTATGGAATGGAAGGAAACCCACTTTGTCGCACACACGTGTATGGGGATGTGAGGAATTTGTTAAGGCCTTATCAGGCAACAAACTAGCGCCCCGGGGCACGAATTGTATCTTTATAGGATATCCCAAGGAAAAGAAAGGATATTACCTATATAACCCTCAAGACAAGAAAGTGACTGTTGTCAGACAATCCGTCTTTCTTGAGAGGGAGCATATCCTCAAGAAGGATAGTGGGAGAAAGATTGACTTCGACGAAGTTGATTCTCAAGATACACAGGAGATGGTACAGGAACAAGTTCCACAGGTCCCCGTGGAAGAGGTTCCAGAAACACAAGTACTGCGTAGGAGCACAAGAGAGGTAAGGGAACCAGAGAGATTTGGTTTCCTAGTCACTGAGGATGTTGAATCATTATTTTTAGACAATGATGAACCTCTCTCCTACAAGGAAGCAGTAGAAAGCTCAGAAGCTACAAGATGGCTAGAACCTATGAATTCTGAGATGGATTCCATGTATCAGATTCAAGTCTAGGTTCTGGTCGATGAGCCAGTTGATGTAAAGCCTGTTGGATGAAAATGGGTATTCAAGAGAAAGCTGGACATGGAAGGTCAAGTTAGCACCTATAAAGTAAGGCTAGTGGCTAAAGGATTCAGACAACGTCAAGGAATTGACTATGATGAAACCTTTTCGCCAGTTTCCATGTTTAAATTCATAAGAATCATACTTTCCATAGCAGCTTACCATGACTATGAGATTTGGCAAATGGATGTCAAAATAGCATTCCTTAATGGGAACCTTTAGGAAGATGTCTATATGACACAACCAGAAGGATTTGTGACACCAGGTGAAGCCAAACGGGTTTGCAAGTTGCAGAAATCCATTTATGGATTGAAGCAAGCATCCAGGTCATGGAACATTCGATTTGATGAAGCCATAAAGGAATTTGGTTTCATTAAGAATGAATGTGAGCCATGTGTTTATAAGCAGTTTAATGGGAATGCGGTCGTCGTCCTAGTGGTATATGTTGATGACATATTGCTTATTGGAAATAACATACCAGCCTTACAGTCAGTTAAGGACTGGTTGAACAAGTGCTTCTCCATGAAAGACTTAGGTGAAGCAGCCTACATTCTAGGGATCAAGATCATTCGTGATAGATCCAAGAGGCTACTTGGACTAAGACAGGGTACATACATTGACCAGATACTAAAGAGATTTAGTATGGAACAATCCAAGAGGGGATTGGTTCCAGTGTCACATGGCTTACATCTTTCTAAGAAAATGTGTCCTCAGACACAACAAGAGAAAGATAGAATGAGTAAGATCTCATACGATTCGGCTATAGGATCCATCATGTATGCCATGTTATGTATCAGGATTGATGTTGCCTATGCACTGAGCATGGTAGGTAGATATCAAGAAGATCCAGGAGAACAGCATTGGACTACTGCTAAGACTATCCTTAAGTATCTGAGAAGAATAAGGATATGTTCCTGGTGTTTGGAGGAGATGAGGAGCTTGTCATCAGAGGGTATGCTGATGCTGGTTTTCAAACAGATCAGAATGATCTGAAGTTGCAATCTGGGTATGTTTTCTGTCTCAATGGAGGAGTTGTGAGCTGGAAGAGTTCAAAGAAGCCAGTTGTCGCGAATTCTACAGCGGAGTCTGAGTATATAGAGGCTTCTGATGCACCCAAGGAAGCCGTCTGGATTCGGAACTTTGTCCAGGAGCTTGATGTGGTGCCTAGCATTAAAGATCCCATTACATTGTATTGTGATAACACTGCAGCGGTGGCTCTTGCAAAAGAACCAAGGTCACATAAATGGACAAAGCACATACTCCGGAAGTATAACCTCTTGAGGGATTTCTATCAAAGGGTTGAAGTTGCAGTGAGCAGAGTGTCCACAAAAGAGAACGTGGTGGACCCCATGACTAAAGGCATATCTCAACAGAAGCATGAATATCATGTGAGAGCTAGCGGGTTAAAGGTTGTTAGCAGTTGGATCTAGTCCAAGTGGGAGTCTGTTGGAGTTGGTGGCCTAGAACCAACTACTTTTTACTTTATTCATTAATAAATGCCTTATCATATCTTGATTGTTATTCTGCGTGACAATGCATGTGATAATGTCCTAAGGACATCTGTTGCATTAATGGGTCATAGCGGATCCCTATTGTGATGAGAACCCGGAAGTTCCATAACACTATTCTTGAATATATGTTCTATGGCTGGATGATATTATTTGAGGGACACAAATAATACAGGTCATTAGGGGTGAGGACTCATAAAACTTTGAGGCACCTTCTCATGGTGTGCGCCCTTGGTAATATCCAGGGGGATATTATGAGAACGAGACCCGCCAGTAGGAAATCCACATTTCATAGTGTCATTGGATGTTCCTATCTGCGGACGTGTGTATTGGTCCTTAGACTTTAAGATTATTATTAATGGGTATTAAAACTCGTGCACTTAGATGTATTGATGAAAACTGTGATGACACACTGTTCGCAGCGAGGTAGGATATGTTGGGTGCGTCACGAGTAATACTGCATTAATAGATAATGCGAGAAAGGATTTTTCCCTTCTGTTCCATAATGGAAGTAGATATCTCAGACCCTTTGATGGAATTGATATAGCCTAAATAAATCCATGTCCATGGTAAGGTATGGGAGATTTCAATTCTAGGAAGTCAAAGAAAGAATAATCGAGCACATGGGTTGATGGCACTAGCATGCAACCCGTTTGATTGGAGATATCGAGACAAAGGGATTATATTACACGGTAAGCGTTCGTAGGAGGTGACACGTCATTGCGGTGTTAACTTCTTTCTCTATGGGTGCCTTGGCGTGTTGCTAGACGCTAACCTTAGACTTTAGGCAGGCTCCGCCTAATGCCACTGAGAAAGAGGCCTAGAGGGTTACACACTAAGTGTGTCCATGTATCTCAGTTAAATATTAATTTAACAAGTTAAATAAATATTATTCCTGACTGTGGTTTAATAATTATTTAAGGATGCCTGATCGCATTTATTTCGACACTAGTTATTCGAGAAAATATATTGTGGGCGAATTAATATATATATTTATTAGCGAGTAATGCAGTTACATTTATTTAAGAAATAAATAGTCATTACTCAAGGTCTAATAAATATAGTGGAGGAAATAAATAAAATGGAAAAATAAAAGTACACGCCATGTATATTTATATACATGCCGTGTAGTTTGTTTTTTTCAGGATTCATGAGAAAATATTGTTTATTTAATTAAATGATATTAAATGTAATATGTTGGGCACATGTCAAGTAATAATGATAGTCAACTGTCATTATTAAAACATGGGGTATTACTAAGAATTAAATGAAATGATTAAATGCTTTCGGGCAATTAATTCATTTTATTATTCTAAGTATTATAATCCCAAATTACATTATTCTCATTGAAGGAGAGCCAGTGGTGTGAACAACAGATTGGGAAATCCTCTCAAGCCAAGAGAGAATTCTTTTTTCCACCAAGAACACGTTCAAGTTACGAAAGCGAGATCCTCCACCGGATCAAGGCGGTTGAAGGTGGACATCGCAAGTGAAGGCTCTTCCGCTCTAGCACCCGGAGATCCCTTTGACGATGTCCAGAGATACGTGGAGCACGTGTGGATCACCGCTAGAGGAATCCTGTACTTGGATTCTACAACGCAACGACGGATCACAGGATCGTGACCGGAGACTCCAACGAAGAAAGAATTACATCGAGGTAATTCTTATGAATTAATTAAATCAATTATAACCAACATATGATGATCCTATCTCAAGGGTTCTGATACTCTTCTTTTATTTTTCGTTCTTCGTTCTATTCCGAAGATTTGGTGTTTTAAATCGTGACGGATCTCATATTGAATGTTGTTTAATGTTAAAATTAAAGTTGGGAAAACCCACTAACGCGCTTCCACTGCGCCCGGAACCTACAAAGTATCCATATCTTCTTTATGATACGATGATTTGTTTTATGTCATATGAATAGTCACATCGACAACATTGTAAGATACAATTATCTATATCGTACCGTATGGTATGTTTAAAACCAAAGGAATATAACTAGATTGTCTGTTATGATATCATATATATCATTTAATGAACCATCATAGATTACAATATTACATATCATAAATGAAACCATAGTTCAAATTTTATGCCATATTTAACAATATATAATACAACATCTAATTTTCAATAGAAATTATATATCTTAGACTATGATATCCAACTTGACATACAAAATTTCTTCATTTTAAACATGATTTATAGAATCGGGAAGCGTAGTAAATCTTTGATACCACTGATAAGTTTCTAAGGATTGAACAATGCTTAACTAAGCAACGAAGTACATTAGAAACCATGATTCCCAAGAACACCATGCATTGAAACCAGATCCATGAATATATAAAATAAAGAACATGTATTATTCATCAAAGAAGGCTATTGGTATTGTCTTTGATCAGTGCTTGATGAAGATCACTAGAAACAATCAATGGACTCTACCCTCCATGGTGTATCCATGGGATGATTAGAATCACCCAATGCTCGAGCAGGATCTTCCTCACAACCACAATATGATAGTAACTTGGGTACCAAAGGATGGAAGATGAGAGAGCTATAAGGAGAATTGAAACAAGTTTGGGAAAATATTTCACGCCATTGAAATGACTACTACCTCTTTTATATAGGCTTTGTGACACTCCTAATCCTCCCAAGAATTTACTCATATGTTCATAAAGTATGTGTTGGGTAAGAAATTTTCGATGCATCGTAAATAAATGGAAGAACACCAAAAGAATTATTGTGGTTTAGAAAAATCCCACTCCACTTGATAATCAGTAATTCTATTATCAAATCAAAATTACGAAATTCTCACAATACTACACAACTCCGCACTTTTTCAAATTGGTGCAACAATCATAGGGCTCCCTTCACTTGCTTGTAGTTGTCGCGACCTTCATCTTATTTCCCTGTTGCTCTATTTTGCAACCACAAAGTGTAGTATGTCCCATTATAAATCACACCACACTGCCTATATATAATGATTTATGGATACCTCACCCTCCGCACAAACCTATCCTGCATTAGGATTTCAAACTAAAATCCCCTATTCTTTTGCTATGACTCAATCAAATAAATGACATCTCATAAAATCAAATTTTAAAAAATCACTCCCAACAATCTCCACCATGATTTAAAATTTGAATACTTCACCACATCGGCATCCATCTTGACCTTCAACGTCATGCCCAAGATTGACATGACCCACCACACCCATTACAGGTGTCTAAATGTTCAAATCTGATGAAAAAAATGTTGTGGCTCCACCGTGCCACGAACAACTGAAGCAAATGTCACATTCTTTTTTAAATAACCAGTTTTGGGCATATCTATCTGAACATCACCTATAACGGTACTTTGGGGCCTCGAAGAATCTTCACCTACTCGAATCAACTAGTATAGATTCCTAGTTTTCTACCCTTTGATCACAGTCATTACTCCTTTTGTCACTTTGAGAACTCCACCGCCACCAGAAATCATAAAACCTTTGGAATCCAACATACCCAAAGAAATCAAGTTCATTCTCAAATCAGGTATATACCTCACGTTAAAAAGTGTGTGAATGAACCCATCAAACATACGGACTCGCACAATACCAATTCCAACAATTCTACTTTCTGACTTGTTATCCATTTTCACAATATCACCATCACACTCCTCATAACTATCAAAACATTCCTTTTTTTCACATATATGATAAGAGTAACTAGAATCTAAAATCTAGTCAGAATCATTCACATATTTAACAGTTGTAAGCAATAAATCACTTGCATACCTTTAATCTAGAGTCACGGTATTCACCTCAATTGATTCTTCGTTCGTTTCTGCTTCTTTTTCTTCTTTCTTCATTCGCTCACTGAACTTCTCACAGTTCCTTCTCATGTGACCTTTTTGCCACACTCCCATCATACAAAATCACATCTTGATCTTGATTGACTTTGATCTCTCCTGCTCCATGAACCATTCCTTTGTTTTGTCGACCATCCTTGATAGTTACGTCCACCAATCACTGTAAAAGCCCACTATTACTTGATGATCCATCATTATTGGTCTTGCATCGAGTCTTGTTCATTAGCAATGATGAAATAACATCATCCAATTTCATAGTATCTTTTCCAAATAATAGTGTGGTGATGAGATTGTCATATAAATGTGGCAAAGAACCTAACAAAAGCAAAGCCTTGTCTTCTTCTTCCATTTCAACGGGCACCACGTTGCCTTTATTTTCAATTTTGGCTGCCACCGAAGACAATTCCATCAAAAGTTTGGTTCACTACGGAAAAAATGGGTATTTGCGGCGGGGGAGGGTCTCATCGCAAATAGTCCGCCATAAGAGACTATTTGTGACGGGACCCTCTTCCCATCGCAAATAATCAGTTATTTGCGACTGGGAGATTATCTCCGTCGCAAAAGGTTTGGCGCGACTTTCGCGCCAAACCGCGGGAAGGGTATTTGCGACGGTTATAAAATCTCGTCGCAAATACTCAGTGGCATTTTTTAGTATTTGCGACGGGAGGTCAATCCCGTCGCAAATAGTATGTCGACAGGTTTGTATTTGCGATGGGTCCTGTCGCAAATATCTTTTTAACCGGTTGTTATTTGCGACGGGACCCGTCGCAAATAATCTAACCTATATATACCTCCATCTGTTTTTCCTCTCATTTCACCCCTTTCTCCACACCCCTCTCCATCTCTACTTACATTCTCTCAAAAATTTTCAAAATTTAATGTTTTAAATCGGAACATCATTTGCGGCTTAGATCATCTGAAAGCTTCAGTTTTAAGGTATTTATCTATTTCTTTTATTTTTTAGTTATTTTATTTTATTTTATTTTAGATATAATTATTGTTAATTAGCAACATTTAAATTAAATTAGAATTAGATCGTTTTATTTTACAATATTATTTTTACAAATAATTATGTGTGATTAGTATTAATTATTATGAATTAATAGTTATAGTAATTATTATTAATTAATAGTCATTAGTGATAAATAGTGATAATTGGTCATAATTGGTAATAATTAGTAATAAATATTAATAAATAATGATAACTACTAATAATTAGTAATAAATAGTGATAATTAGTCATAATTAGAAGTAATTAGTCGTAATTAGAAATAATTAGTAATAATTAGTAATAATTAGTAATAAATGGTAATAATTAGTAATAAATATTAATAAATAGTAATAATTAGTAATAAATATTAATAATTAGTAATAATTAGTACTAAATAGTAATAATTAGTCATAATTAGTAATAATTAGTAATAATAAGTCATAATTAGTAATAATTAGTAATAAATAGTAAAAATTAATAATAATTAGAATTAATTAGGATTAATGAGTAATAATTATAATTAATTAGTAATACTTAGTAATAATTAGTAATACTTAGTAATAATTAATAGTAAATAGTAATAATTAGTAATAAATAATAATAAATAGTAATAATTAGTAATAAATAGTAATAAATAGTAATAATTATGATTATTTAGGATTAATTAGGATTAATTAGTAATAATTAGTTATAATTAGTAATAAATAGTAATAATTAGGATTAATTAGTAATAATTAGTAATAATTACTAATTAATATTAATAAATAGTAATAATTAATAATAATTAGTAATAAATATTAATAATTTGTAATAATTAGTAATAATTAGTACTGATTAGTAATAAATAGTAATAATTAGTAATAATTAGTAATAAATATTAATAAATAGTAATAATTTGTAATAATTAGTAATAATTAATAGTAAATAGAAATAATTAGTAATAATTAGTAATAATTAGCAATAATTAGTAATAAATAGTAATAGTTAGTAATAATTAATAATAATTGGGATTAATTGGGATTAATTAGTAATAATTATGATCAATTAGTAATAATTTTATTAATAATTAGTAATAATTAATAGTAAATAGTAATAATTAGTAATAAATAGTAATAATTAATAATAATTAGAATTAATTAGGATTAATTAGTAATAAATATGATTAATTAGTAATAATTAGTAATAATTAGTAATAATTATGATTAATTAGGATTAATTAGGATTAATTAGTAATAATTAGTAAAAATAGTAATAAATAGTAATAATTAATAATAATTTGGATTAATTAGGATTAATTAGTCATAATTAGTAATAATTAGTAATAAATAGTAATAAATAGTGATAATTAGTAATAATTATGATTAATTATGATTAATTAGTATTAATTAGTAATAATTAGTAATAAATAGTAATAAATAGTAATGTCTATGATTAATTAGCAATAATTAGTAATAACTAGTAATAAATATTAATAAATAGTAATAATTAATATAAATTAGTAATAAATATTAATAAATATCAATAATTAGTATTAATTAGTAATAATTATTAATAGATAGTAATAATTAGTAATAACTAAGATTAATTAGTAATAATTAGTAATAATTAATGATAATTAGTAATACATATTAATAAATAGTAATAATTGGTAATAATTAGTAATAAATAGTAATAATTAGTAATAATTAGTAATAATTAGTAATAATTAGAATTAATTAGTAATAATTAGTAATAATTAGTAATGAATAGTCACAATTAATAATAATTAGTAATAAATATTAATAAATAGCAATAATTAGTAATAATTAGTAATAATTAGTGATAAATTTTAATAAATAGTAATAATTAGTAATGATTAGTAATAATTAGTAATAATTAGTAATAATTAGTAATAATTAGTAATAAATAGTAATAAATAGTAATAAATAGTAATAAATAGTAATAATTATTAATAAATACTAATAAATGGAGGTAATTAGAAAATGCATCAAAAAATACATACAACCATCAGGAAAAGGTGAATTCTTACTAATTTTTTAATTAATTTTGTCATCATTTTATCTACTATTTGTAAGTTAATTTTCATAACTTTTTTATTTAATACTTAATTTTTTCACAAATCTTTTGGAAAGTCATGTTTTGTTTTCAACTATCTATAACACGCCACAAAATAGATAAAATGATTCTTTCTGCCAATGTAACCACGTTTTCCATATTCATCGTCTTTCTTTGTCGAACTATCAGCAATACATATTGATTCAATGTTGTTAACTGAAAATATTTCTTGTTTTTTATGGAAATGAGAGTAAAGGAAGCTCATGTGCCCATTGTGGTGACTTCTCATGATATAATTGGCACATGAGCTTATTCTCCTCTTTTGACATTCAACAACGGGAAAAAAATCGACTAAGAAAATTGAGTTAATATATATTGTCAGCAGTTCGACATAGAATGAAAATGGAAATGTGGTTACATTGGCAGTTAGGACTGTTTTGAGACTTTGGGATGTGTACAAATCAACCACACATTAATCTGACACATGTTTTGATCGGTATATACTGGGGCAGGCAGAGTGTGACGTGTCGATGACAGCAGTAGGAGGAGGAGAAGATGCGTCGTTTACTAGAGCAACAACACTAGTAGATGAGAAAGTACATACGATGTCTGACTCATGGTTTAGTGAGTTTTTTATATTGTTGCAAATATTGTGTTTCTTATTATTTTATTATTTATTTAATTTTTTAATTTTTTATTACTTTATTATTGATTTATTGATTTATTATTTTATTAAAAATATTCATTATTATTATTATTATATTTCTCTGAATATTGAGTTTTTTATTTTTTTATATTTTTTTATTTTATTATTATTATTATTATTATTATTATTATTATTATTATTATTATTCAATTTTATTAATGTTAATAATATTATTTTTAGTATGTTAATATTATTTTATCATTATTATTAGTAGTAGTATATAAATATTATTTTATTAGTATTATTAAATAAATATTATTTTTTAATTTTTTTAATTTTATTTTTTTTATTTTTTTATGTTTTTTGCGACGGGTATATATACTTGTCGCAAATAGTATTTATAAATATTATTTTTTTAATTTTAGTAATATTATTTTTTATTTTTTGTGACAGGTATATTTTCCTGTCGCAAATACTATTTGCGACGGGCCCATCGCAATTGAGTTTTATAAAAACCCGATAAAACTATTTGCGACGCCGTTTTCCACGACGGGTCATTTGCGACGGGACCCCGTCGCAAATATTCATTTTTCCCGTAGTGGGGGACTCGTCCAAATGGTTTTCCAAATCTCCACTTTCTGTCATTCGAAGGTGATACAATCATTTTTTTAGATATAAACGATTTGTTAGAGATTTAGATTTATACCTACTTTCCAGCTTCATCTAGATCTCCTTTGGATCTGTAAGATTTATCACCTATTGTAGTGTATTGTCCGCCAATTACAATTGAATGGAGCTCATACCAAATCTCTCACATTTTACTGATCGCCAGGGCTAGTCTTCTTCGGTTTCTCTGATTTTTTCTTCAATGCTTTCATTATCCCTTCACGAGTCAAAAATATTCTTTACTCGTAGTTATCACAAAATGAAATCGTGTTTCCCATTAAACATATCAATATGAACAGAAATCTTTGAATGCGAATCTCCCATAATTAATCAGTGAGTAAAGAACAGATCACCTCCTCTGATACCAGATGTTGGGTAAGCAATTGTCGATGCAACAGAAATAAATGGAAGAACACCAAAAGAATTATTGTGGTTCGGTAAAAGCCTACTCCACCTGAGAATCATTAATTTTATTATCAAATCAAAAGTAAAAAAGTTTTATAATACCACACAACTCCACACGTGTGCAGATTGGAAAAGCAATCGCAGGCCTCCCTTCACTTGCTTATAGTTTTCGCGACCTTCCTCTCATTTCCCCATCGCTTTGTTTTGCAGCCACAATCCCATTATAACTCACACCACATTGCATATTTATAATGATTTACGGATGCCCCACCCTCCGCAAAAACCTATCCCATGTTGATATTTCAAACCAAAAACCTCTGTTCTTTTGGTGCGACTTGGTCAAATAAATGATACCTCATAAATTCAAATTTTTAAAAAATCACTCCCATTAGTATGAGTAAATGGCTTACAAATACAACTTGTTGTAACCTTTTGGCTAAGCCAACTCTATAGTTTGTTTCATCTTATGAAACACTTACCATCAATGAGAGATTATACGGAGGAGATCCGAATATTGACTATTAATGTTCACACTACTACAAATATGGCTTTTATCAGCGCTAGAAAGGGGGATTAACATCACACACAAAAAACTTTGTTAATAGAGGTGAAGATAAAGGGGGTCTCTATTATCAGTGCTCAGAAAAGCGCTGATAAAGGCCGCTTTTATCAGCGCTCAGAAAAGCGCTAATAAAGACCCCTTTTATCAGTACTTTTTTTAAGCGCTGATAAAGGTAAAAAAATTAAAAAAAAACTAAAAAAAATTAAAAAGAATTAAAAAGAATATATAATGTGGGGGGGTCTTTTAACAGCGCTTGACCCCCCCTTTATCAGCGCTAGGCGGACCCCCTCGCACTTTTTTTTGACATAAGACGTGATCATTAATAACGAAGATCAGTGGAAGTACAATCACTTAACCATGAAGGAAAGTGATCCAGCCAGAGCTGGTCATTGTCAAGAGGGCCAGAGGCCGCCACCTGATGGGCAACCTTGTTTCCTTCCCATTTGATAAAGGAGAATGTGCAAATTTTGAAGCTTTGACAAAGAGATTGGATTTTCCTGATGAGTGAACCAAAAGGTTGAAAATCACCACTGTTGAGGTTGATAGCCTTGATAATAGTAAGACAGTCCGATTCCAGGTGGATTGCGTCTCATCCACGATCTTTAGCGAACATCATCCCAGAGAGGATGGCGGTGGATTCAGCAACCACGGGTTCCCAAAGAACGTGATGTGCTTCATGTTTGGCTGCGATGGTCTGCCCAAAGTGATCCCGGGCCAAAAGACAAAGACCAACAGGTCTATCCTTGGGAAGAGACGCATCCACATTAATCTTGAGAATCTCTTCCGGTGGAGGGAACCAATGTGAAAAAGTGGATGGGGTTCCAAAGGGATTTTGTTGTCCAGTGTGATGCTTCCATCCCTCAATCCATGAAAGTGCATGTTCGATCCAGAAACTGGGGGGCTTGCTGATGTGGTTGAAAATGGCATCGTTGCGACGCAACCACATGATCCAGGCCAAAATGCAAAGTGAGCCCCGCTTTGGCTGGTGAAAAAGAGGAGAACCATCGCATCAAGAGAGAGGGGAGGTATGGGACCACGTCCAATGAGAGATTCATACAGGAACCCCATTTGTACCAAACCTCCTTTTCCCCCGGGCATTGGATGATAGCATGGAAGGGAGTTTCTGGGGTGCTCGGGCAGAAGGGGCAAAACATGTCGCTGGAAATATGACGGAGGACGAGAAGGTCCTTGGTCGGGAGGATGCCATTGCACATCTGCCACCAGAAGTGGTGGATTTTTTGAGGTACATTGAGCTTCCACATCTGTTCCCAGGGCCCCCCAGCCCCTCCGTCTATCTGAGTACAGAGGGCGAGCCGATAGCCAGACTTCACCGTATAGGTTCCCGAGATGTCGTTGATCCAGTAGAGATGGTCAGGGCTTGCATCCGGAACACAGAGGGTACTCAGGATAAGCCTTTTGTCCCTTTCGTTGAACCATGAGTAGAGTTTTTCCATGCATCACCCATTCCCATTATCAGCAAAAAAGCATTGGACAGTGGCCCCTTCAAAACCTGGTTGAGCTGGGGATGATGCATGCATGCCTTCCTTGTCAATCAGCCAGGGATCAGTCCAAACATTCACAGTTGAGTCATTCCCAATCCTTCAACCCAACCCTTTATTCAGAAGACTTCGGGAACCCAAGATACTTCTCCAGAGGAAGCTGGGTCGGGGGCCCATAGAGGAATCCTAGAAATCCTTGTGGGGGAAGTACTTTACTCGGAGTACCCGCGCGTAGAGAGAGGATGGGCAGATAATAAGGCGCCATCCTTGTTTAGCCAGCAGTGCATCATTAAAGTGAAAGAGGTCCCGGAATCTCATACCTCCCTCCGATTTTGGTTGGCAGAGTTTATTCCAGGCGATCCAGTGGGTTTTATTCCTTCCATTGTTTTTCCCCCACCAGAAGTTGGCAGTGCATGAGTGGATCTGGTTAACAACAGTAGCAGGAATTTTGAACAGGGACATGAAATAGTTGGGGATAGACTGAAGAGTAGCTTTAATATATATTTATATTTATTTATATATGTATATATAGTTATATTTATTCGTATATTAATATAGATTCATATTAATATAAATATATTTAGTTATATTAATACATATATATTTATTCATATATTAGTATATATATATATATTTATTCGTATATTAATTTATATATATATTTATTTATATATATTTTTAGTTGTAATTTTTTATCCGTATATTTATTTGTATATCAATATATATTTATAAGATTAGTTTTAAATACATTTAAAAAATATGTTTTTTTATGTGTGTTTATAAATAAATAAATAAATACATATATACAACACACACACACACATATTTACGAATAAATACATATATATGTGTATTTAAAAAGCCATAGAATGTTAAAACGACCATAACTTATAATCCAGAAGTCTGTTTCAACTCCACAACCAGTAAAATCGAAGAAAATGAAACAATATTCGATATGATACGTGATACAGGCCTAGAAGACATCCGGATCAGATGTTATACCTATCTGAATGTTAAAAAATCGGGGTATCCATACTAAAAACTCAGTTTTGGAGGCCTTCTGAGCCTTTTTAGGCCTAAAAAATGTGACAAAAGGTTCTATTGGATCATTAACGTGTAGAGCTCATCGTAGGCTTCGATTTGATATGTTGTAGAGCTCAAACAGATACCCAAATCAAAAGTTACGGCTGTTTGAAGTTTGAGTTACATTTTCAACTTTTTTTAGATCTTTTATTGATTTTTTTTTGATTTTTTTGTGTCTTCAAATTGTTATTAAATGATTATTAATCGATAATAATTAAAAAATTATTAATTAATAATATTTTTTAAAATATTTTAAAATCATTTTCACTAAATTTCTTATATATTAAATGTAATAGTCTATTTATAATTATCTAAAACATATTTAAAAAATATATATTATATTTATATCAATATAAATATACTTATATAACAATATATTATTTTTCAGGGTTTTTTTTGAAATATAAACTTTATCAGCGCTAGGAAAACGCGCTGATAAAGCCTCCCTTTTATCAACGCTACTAAAAAAAGCGCTGATAAAAGGGTCCGTTTTATCAGCGCTACTAAAAAACGTTGATAAAGGGGGGACTTTTATCAGTGCTAAAAAAAGCGTTGATAAAGAGCACTTTTAACAGCGCTTTTTTTAGCGATGATAAAGTGACCCTTTATCAGTGTTTTTTTAGCGCTGATAAAGTCTCCCCTTTTATCAGCGCTTTTTTTTAGCGTTGTTAAAGGGTGGCGCTGCGGAAACCCAGTTTTGTAGTAGTGTCAGTTTCCATCATCAATCGTAGGCATGATATGAATCATATTGTACAAATCATATTGCCTTGTGATATGCTCTTGCCTTACACTACAACAAAGCTGTAGTGGCGTGATATCAGTATATCCATGTTTTACGATATGCTTTTAACAAGGCATACAATATGCCTTGTTTCCATATATCGTACCATATGACACATACATATCATATAAAATGATATTGCCAAAACATCGTTGGTAGCATTAATATCACAAAAACCAAAACACATTCTCCTATAGGAAAAAGTACCAAGGGGGCAAGCAAAAAAATATCTTATTTTGATCTTTAGGTGTTATATAGAGATCTAACAATATCTTATGTAACCATCTAGGAAAAATGACATTCACTGGCCTTTCAAATGTTTGATCTAAAAATGGATGTGAATGACGATCTTTCATATTTGTTTGATTTATTTTTCTATAATATAAAAGTTGAGGTCGAAGCCTCAGTTTATTCGGGAAATAGACTACAGTACAAAGAAAATCATGCAACAAGTAGTACACGGATAAACTCGGCGAGACTCGAACTCGAGAGCTCGTCGAGACCCACAGGAGCAGCTACCAACTGAGCTGCACCCTGGGGGCAAATTTATTTTTCTATAATATATACAAACTCTCTATTTATTCTATCTCTAGTAGTCATTGATTCATCTTTCACGTTATTAATAATAGTTATACCACTCCCTTTAGGTGAAATATGGATTAGACTCACACATTTACTCTATGAAATGAGATAATTAATTTCAACTTTTCATAATCTAGTTAATTCTTTTTTAACAACTTTTAACATTACTGCATTTAGTCTTCGCTGTAGGAGTTTGACATATTTTGAAAATTTTTCAAAATAAATTTTCTCCATACACAAAACTAGATTAAATTTTTGAATGACTTATAAAGTATACCCAATACTTTTTTATTTAATTCAAACACATTAGTTAATTTCCTCTTTGAATCAAAAGTTAACAAAGCAAAGAAAAAAATAATTACTACATCTAAAAATATTTATTTTAATTGATTCGATATGGAATTACGACCACAATTACAAAACAAGACTAACCACTCAACATACAATTAACGTCACAATCCTTAAAAAAAAACCCTACAAATTTATAATAAAAATGAGCAATAAAACAACGAATAAATCAATCCAAAAAATAAAAGCACACCACAACAAATCAAAGAACATTCCATAAAACCTTGAATATAAATACCATCAAAGAATTAAATCCCACCATTCTTTAATTTTAAACATTTCCACAAAAATACAGATCAATAAATGTCAAATTAATTCTAAAGAATGAGAGAGAGAATAATGGACTACTAACCATAACGGTTAAAAGACATTTATGTGAAATAGATGAAATTATTATATTTATTTATGTTAATTGGCACAAAAAAATTATTAGCCGGTCTAAAGAAAAAAACTCGGTCCTTCATTTATCATTAAATTTTTCTTTTTTATATTTGTTTTACCTATTCTAAAATCAAATTAAATTTTGCATATTCGGATAATCGAGTCAGGTGGCCCCTATTTAAAACGAAATCGCTGGGACAATGTTTCCTCGTCGGAGTGAAGGTGAGGGAATTCCAGAGAAGCTTGAAGAAATCGAAGCGATCGAAAATGTCGTGGCAGACTTACGTCGATGATCACTTGATGTGCGACATTGAGGGGACCGGCCACCATCTCTCCGCTGCTGCCATAATCGGCCAGGACGGTAGCGTCTGGGCTCAGAGCCCCACCTTCCCTCAGGTCAATCCTCTTTCCTTCTCCACCATTTCTGTTTTCTGTTCTCGGCCTCGTGTCTTTGATTCGATCCGCCCATCTATCAGCAGATCATGCTTTGATTTATTTCTTCGACATTTTCGTGTTGGTTCGTATTTAATGGTTATTGTTTGATTTGATCTGTGGATATTTTAAAAAGAAGCGTTGCTTTTTTGATTCATTGTGCGATCTTCGATCTACCTTCTTTCTGGCTGGATCAGGATCGCGGATGCAGTGTGTCCACTCTTATTGAGTGTCGTTATTATTTAGATTTGTATATTCGACTCGCGCAATTATGATAGCGAATGTTCTGTATGTGATTGCAAGGCAATATGCGTTATCGTAGTGATCATTTTGATGGATGGATGGATTGACTGATCCAGCCTTAAGCTATTCTCGTATGCTTATCGGTTGTTTTTATTTATTTATTTTTCATCGTGTTTATCTTGACGTATGTGATTGGAAGATGCATTTGGTCTTGGCTAGATGCAATTATGCTTTTGAAGAGCATGGACCCTTTGAGAACTTTGTTTTTCCATTATCTCGAAGCAGCTTATTGTCATTGGCCTTGGCTAGATGCCACTAATGTAAGGCTGAGAAACTGGAACTCTTAATCCAGGCTCGTTAATGAATCAGTATTTTATTTATTTATTTTTATGTTTTTTAAACCATATTTGCGTTTGGGAATCTGCAGCAAAGACAGATGTAATTTATCTTCAATGCATTTTCTGCTGAATCCTCGCAGCTAAGCAGGGGCATTTTAATCTAATTTCACTTCATGATCATTTGAATTTTTTCTCCGCATTATCCCTGTTAGGAATCGCTTCATGTAAATTCATTGAATAAATTTAATTTCCTTTTGATTGTCTGAACTGGCAGAAGGCACGTGAACAAGCCATTGTTTTCTCTTCTAGTTAGCCATTCCTTGCATTAGGCAACAAATAAATGTTTTAAAGCTCAATTAGACTTTGCCTTTTTTTTTATTTAAATAATGCACATGGGAATCATTATAGAACCTGTGACATATCTCTTTCCACAGCAAACATCGCCGAGCATAGGCAATACTGGAAATGCTAACTGTCTTCTGTAGAAGCATGTTTGTTTTGTGATTGTTTACTTCGAGGTATTACTAATCCTTGCTAGTTTCTTTTGTGGTATGAATTTTCAGTTCAAGCCTCAGGAGGTCACTAACATTATGAAAGATTTTGACGAGCCAGGCCACCTTGCCCCCACAGGGTTGTTCCTTGGGGGCACAAAGTACATGGTTATCCAGGGTGAAGCTGGGGCTGTTATCCGTGGAAAGAAGGTGGTGTTTTTTAGTTTATTACCTCTTTCAACTGCCCCCTTTTCTAATTCAGGGCTCTGTTCGACTACACTTATTGAAAATTGCTTATATCATTTATTGCTCATAATAAATGCTTTTGTTTGAGTGCTCTGAGATTGTTGAAAAAATGTTTCTTTTGCTACTTATTTAAGCCGTTTTCTTCTGAAATTTAAGGGTATGTTTGGCTGAGAAGCTTGTTGAATGTGAACTGGAAAATGAGTTTCTAATCTTTGATATGCAGCATTTTCAATTTACTTGAAAATCAAAATTCCATCATTTGAGGGAAACCCCTTTCCCATTATTAAAAAAGTAGTTTTATGTCACTTATTTTACTGATTTTCTTCTGCAGTTTAAGTGACGTGTTTTCCGAAATCTAACATCAGAAGTAGAACAAACACCACTATTTTTTCAAACTACTTGGTGATAGTGCTAACAGAGGTTGCCTATTCTTGAAACAACACAGTTGTGAAGAAAACTGCGTAAGTTAGCAGTTGATGATAAACACACACCTACACAAAAGCACTTATCATATGTGATAAGTTCTAAGTAGTTTTCAACAAGTGTTGTTAAACTGATTCTATATCCACGTAATCTTGTTTTCCTGTACTGGAATTGATTATTTGTTGGGTGGCAGGGAACTGGAGGTGTCACTATAAAGAAGACAGGCCAAGCCCTTATTTTTGGCATCTATGAGGAACCTGTTACCCCTGGCCAATGCAACATGATCGTTGAGAGGTTGGGCGACTACCTTGTCGATCAGGGCCTGTAGTTTTGAACCTGGTAGTTATTCATGATTATTCATGTTTGTTTCATTTGGCTTTCAAATTTGCATCTCTTTCTATCTGAAGCCATGAATTGGCATTGAAGTTGTTGCAGACAATAACCATGTGTGTGGTGGGCATGTGCCTGTGAGAACTTCATTCTGTCATCTTATTTCCCCACTATTTATCTGTAATGCTACTTTTTTATTTGACTGGTTATGTATTACAAATTTTGATACTCTGATGATTTTTTTTTGTCGCATCATGTTGCAATGTCTAGTATTTTTATATTATTAGGTTCTGTTTAACATCATTCATTGAAAACTGCTGATACCACTCATCTCTTATGTGGAAGTACTTTTTTTCACTCGTGGTTTTCTTCTACCGTAGATGCTACTTTTTTTTTTTCAGGAACAGAATAAACAGTATATAATTTTTTGAACTGATTATCGCAAGTGATCAGTATAAGCACTTTCCAATAAGCGTTGTCAAACAGACCCTTAGATTGTCTATTTTAAAATAAAATTCTTGTCTATTGAATAAGTGGTTTTGTCCCGTTAGTGTGATCAAATATTGTCTTAATTGCATGTTATTATAACACAAGTTCTTTGATGCAAAGAAGAAATGAGTAATGCATACAAGTAGGGACATATGATAACTCGTGTAGTTGTTGAAATACTCTTGCTGTTCTTGCTGTGTTTCTGGAATCACTTCAATGGTGATTGTAGTATGGAAAACTGTTCTCAGGCATTCCAAGCCAAATAGCCAGATGTATGGGCTGTGTGAATCTGCAATGATGTGAATAATATATTTTTTATTTTGTAAAAAATAAAAAGTACTTCGTAAAATTTATTAAATGTTAATTTTCCATTACCATATCATCATAGGTGTAGGTTACATGAGAAAATAATACATAGATCCTTATTTTCAAAGTAACATCCAGTATTAGGCTTTTGCACATGACATAAAGGTTGAGAAATAGTGCATGATGAGAATCATTATGAGTAATTGTGATATCCACATAATTATTGTTCATAACATACCTCCTTAAATGTCATTGATTTCATGGAATTTTATTTTATCCTTCATTAAAAAAACATTGGTTGGAAAAAATAAGTGTTTCGTCATATATTAAAAGTTTTATCAAGAAAACCCAATGGAAAAAAATTTGATGAAGAGGAAAAAAGTACAATATTCTCAACCCTCTATAAAATTGATGTTTTTTATAGACCCCAACTTTGGTAGTTCAGAGTTGAACTTTATTTTATTAGTATTAGATACAAATGATCGTATTCTAAAGGTTTGAATAATTTATTAGTCTTGGAAAATTAGATACATATATTTAAGTTCAACATTACATTTGGAAACATAAAATACAACATATTATTTTCTTTAAGAACATCCTTATTCATTCTAGCATATCTTTGCATATCAGTCATAATACATATTCTTTTATCCTGGATAAAAGAAACATAAAGGGATGAACTCAGATGTTCGTATGCTTACAGTGGAAGCTAACATGAAATAAATAAGGCATGAATAATATGACAAAAATAAATGATGGTCAAATAACCTCATATAAATAATTACATGAGTTTGAAACTTATTCATGAATATCATAACTATTCAAATAATCAAAGAAATATCAATAACTGATTTCATAATGATATGTGTAATGTCAGACATCTTAAAAACAAGGTTGGTTTTCCTTAAAAACATTATTTTGGTATCTTCAGTACTTAAGTGAGGAAAATGAATGAAAAACTTGTAATTTTTAGAAGTAATTTTTAGAAATATCCAGATGTGAAGAAAATAAATTGAGTTTAAGATAGAAAAATCAAATAATTCCCTTAGCAGAGACTTAAACATAAACAATCTTGGATAATAATGAGAGTATGAAATAAACATTTACCCCGGGTTAGACTTATTTTGTATGTGTTCAAACATCTTGTATAATAAATATTGATTTATTATACTTATATTTTAGAACCATACATATATATACCATACTATATATGATTTATTTATAATCTTTTATCATCTGTTTATTAATAATCTTTTATTAAAATCACTGTTCCAAGCGATAACTGTTTCGTTTTTTATTTATGTGTTGGTTTAGTAGTTTTGATCATTGTACTTTGATCACGGTCCCATCATATCTAGAATGTTAATCATGATATAAATATCATATATACTCAATATATATATATATATATATATATATATATATATATATATATATAGAATCATCTATAAAAGACAACGATAAAAAATGAATTACACTGTTCATAGAGACGGTAAGTCATACGTAAGCATGAACGCTATTTTCAATTTTCGACGGATGGAATGAAAGAAAGATAAATAATAATTCACATTTTTAGAATTATTATTATATCATATATATCATATATATTTATTAAATCCTTATTACCATCTAGGTAAAATAGAAACGAAAAATGGATCAAATCGCTTCGTGGAGATGGTAGTTCACACGTACGCACGAGCGACGTTATTATTTTCAAACGGATGAGAAGGTAAGAAGGTAGATATGATATTATAATTTCAGAAGCATAATTATTTTATAAATATTATATATAAATATTAAACCCATCATAATAACCATCCATGAAAGATAATGATGAAAAATGAATTGTATTGTTACGTGGAGTTAGTAGTCTGCACGTATGCACGAATAATACTCTTGCTTCCCATTTAATGGGAAAGAGGGTGGATAATGGTGATTTCATAATAATAATAACATTTCAGTATATTGAGGATACCAAAGTTATTATTTTATGATAAATACCATAGTTTTAGAGGAGGTAAAAGAAGAAGTAAAAAGAAAGTGGTTGATTAAGGCGATTACCTCTTCTTTGAAAGAACTCATTTTGATCTCATCTTAAGGACCATATGGTTGGTCTTTTGTGAAGAGAAAAACATATAGAACGTGACTAAAGATGTTGGGGAGAGATTTTGGCAGAGGTTGGTCGAGCTAAATGACTCAAAAGGTGTGAAGAAGTGAGGGGATAAAGTGTCCTTTTATAATTGAGGTGAGTGACACGCTTGTAATTTTTCAAAGTTTTAAAATATTATTAAGTCACTATCTTGGGAAATGACTCCAAAATAGATCATATTCAAAGGTTATAAGGGTAAGGTTGAAATCAAAACAACTGATAGGGTTTAATCAAGTGTTTAGGCCATTTTAACACTTATCTTTTTTGATCAACCTTCGGTAAACCTGTTTTAACCTTAATCGCAGTGACTAATTTTTACTGTTTTACTATTCATTATGAAAAAATGGAAGTGAAATTATTACCAAATTTGGAAGTTTTGATTCCAAATATAGAATGCATTTTATCAAATTCAATTCATAGATGTAGCCTAATTTAATTTAAAATTAAACCTACAAAATGCGATGAAAAACAGTTTTTCAGAAAAAAAGTTTTCTCAAGTATAAAATGTTTTTTATACTAAAATTCATATAAAATTGATTCTAATGAACTTAATTAGATTATTCCGAATATAAATGAACTAATTTTACCTTTAAAACCATTTTAATACAAAATGTAACTTTGTAAATGCTTGAGACAAAAGACCGTTTTCAATAAAAATCAGTATTTTTCATAAAGAATCAATCTTTTCAGAAAGTTCTAAAAAATTTACCATAAACTAATTTTGTCTTGCTGATTTCCAAAATGAAGTTCATTTTGTCAAATAAATTTTTTGAAAGGGAAAAAAATAATTATATTATTTGTTCACAAAAAGCAGTAAAAACTATTTTTGAGGAAAATATATTCTTTGAAGCATATTAAGACTTTGCTAAAAATTGAGTACTTATTTATTAATATATTTTATTGAAATATATATTTTTAAAAAATGATTATTACTATTCTTATAATCAATTTAGACTCAGGTTTGTGTGTATCACAAGTTATTGAATAAATTAAATTTATTTGAAGAGAAATATACTATAAAACCTCAAAGTATTATATTCTACCCCCTTGAAATTCAATCACTCCGATACAAAAAAACATGGATATCTCTATTTCATCACATCCTCGAGTTCCCAATAAACTCCCTCAATTTTATGGTTTCACCACAAAACTTTGATCAGGTGAATGATCTTTTTTCACAACACTTTCTCTTTACAATCTAGATTCTCCACCGATTGTTTCTCATAAGAGAGATATTTCTTTAGTGGCATGATTCCTGAGTTTAGTATATCTAAAAGATCAAGTATGTACTTCCCCAGGAGAGATACATGG
Source organism: Viscum album (assembly GCA_963277665.1). Taxonomy (NCBI): domain Eukaryota; kingdom Viridiplantae; phylum Streptophyta; class Magnoliopsida; order Santalales; family Viscaceae; genus Viscum; species Viscum album. Next base: position 1,526,287,601 of record OY728131.1, on the reverse strand, counting down.
AACACATTATGAACTTCAAAGAGATTTGTTAGAAGTACCAAATGATAAACTACAATCCTGATACGATCAGGAATCTCTAAGGGGCCAATATACCCAGAGCCCAACTTTCCCTTCTTTTCAAATCACATTACCTTCTTCCATGAAGAAATTCACAAAAATACCTTCTCACCAACTTCAAACTCTAGATATCGCTGATGATTGTCAACATAACTTTTTTTTTTCGACTATGAGTTTCCCTTGTATAATGTTGAATGAATCTAATATTCTCTTTTATTTTCTCAGCTAGATCATGTCCTAATAGCTTTCTTTCTCCAACTTCATTCCATCATGTTGGAGTTCTACACTTCTTTTCATAAAGAGATTCATAAAGAGTCATCTTAATTATTGAGTGAAAGTTATTGTTGTAAGAAAATTTTACCAAAGAAAGGTGTGGATCCCAACCACCTTTGAAATCCATAGAGCAAGCTCTCAACACATTTTCTAGATCTTGAATGGTCCTCTCAAACTGACAATCTATCTGAGGATGATAAGCAGTGCTGAAACTCAACTATATATTTAGATCTCGAGGAAGACTTCGATAGAACTTCGAGGTAAACATCATATCTCAATCAGATACAACAGAATGTGGCACTCCATGAAACCTTACGACTTCCTTAATGTATATTCTGGAAAGCTGATCAAGAGAGAAATATTATCTAATAGAAATGAAGTGTGTTGAATTTGTAAGGTGATCGACTATGACCCAAATAGAATTATGACCCTTTGACATTTTGGGGAGTTTGATGCACGCCTGTCGTAGGGCATGGAAAAAAAATATTTTTCCTAGTGCAATACAGTGACTAACCAGGGTCGTCTCACTTAAGGAGCTTCTTAGTTTGTTCACCTACTTCATCTAATTCACCTAAACTAATTATTTTTGTTGTTTTGATTATTTTATGAAAACAATGATAAATATTTTTTGGTTTTTGTTATTTATTTTCTAAGATAATGAAATGACATGCAAAATGAGAATTTAAACTAATCTCTCATGAAATGCTAAACATAATGAGTTAAGGAAGAAAGAACTTGGTTTTAGGTTCAGTTTTGGGTTCAATAATTATTCTCCTTTATTTATTTGATTTTAGTTTGATAATCCAAACATGAAATCTCATGATGAATTAATATTTTTTTTATTTAGAAATTGTGGAAGTCTTTGAATTCCTAATCAATGTCAATCCCACCTCCTCTTGTAATCAAGGTCGATGACACATATTAGTCAAGAGTGTGCCATCTCTCAGGACGCGTCTCTATCAATGCAATTTCATCCATTGATTCAATCAAATCCATCATGTAAAGTGCTAGTTAATGAAGAGAGGAAAAAAGATTAAACAAAAGAATATAAATAGATTGAGTTGCATGTCATTGGAGAAAATCTCCACACTGAGGACATTCACTACACCCATGCATGCTACACATATCTATCACAAATGTAAAATAAACTTTAAGAAAAATTCAAGAACACTTTTACCTCCTCTAAGCCAAGCCTCAGGTCAACCCATCATTGTTGAGGGTAAGAGATCAGTTTGTTGGATATGAAGAAAAGAAGAATAAATAAAATAACAAAAATAAAATAAATAAATAAAAAAGAATAAAAGAATAAAAATAGAAGTGATAGAGAGAAATAAAATATAAAAGAAAAGAATATATATATATATATAATAGTGTTAAAAGAATAATAAAATGATAGAATTTAAGAATAATAAGAATAATTTAGAAGAAGAAGAAGGGGTGGAATATAATTGGTTGAAGAAAAATGCATGAACTAATTTATTTCATAAAAGAAAATTAAAATTAAAATTAAAATAAATATAAAACAAAAGAAATAAAAGAAAAGAAAAAATAAAACATAAATAATAAATTGACAAAGCTCAGATCTCCTCAGTGTAATCCCTCCCTAGTGTCGAACTATCTTTGGTAGTGGGGGTGGCTTCTTTTTATAAGCAATGGTGAGATTTTTGGTTATAGAATTTTCCTCCAAACTTTTGCATGTGGTGGACCCATTTAATGATTGAATTTAAAAAAATATTCTGGAAAGTTGTTCAAAAATGTCTTACGCATTTTACCACAAAATTTCAGCTTCATTATCCACGTGTATAAGAAGTTATATCCCATTTACTATGAAAACTTATTCTGACCAGATAAAATCTTCGAATTTCAAAAATCCGATTTCCCATGCATTTATGGCCTTGATATAGGTAGAATCAAGTAGATAAATAGTTATATAAGTTGTTCCTAATGATTTTATCTTTATCATTGTCTAATTTCAGCTCCATTGTGCTAGCTATTTACAAGATATATGCCCAACTTCAAAAATATCCAGATCTGTGCACAGATTTTGAGGCATGACTTGTGAGCTTATTTTGGGTCTCCAAATGTTGGATTCAGATCTTGGTCCAGAATAATGAAATTAATCCTAATATTTATTTAATCCTAAAATGAATGAATTTCATAAATTAAATAATTTTATAAAAATTTATGGCTGAAAAACAAAAATAAATTAAAATAATTAAAATCCAAAATTAATCGATTTTTAAAATTAACTTCAAAATACTTCTAAAACCCTAAAATGTGATAATTGACATTAAAATATAAATTTATGGGATTAAAAACATTTAAATTTATATAAAAATATGCATTAAAATTGAGTGTGTTAATATACCCACACTTAAAACTATGCTTGTCCTCTAGCATAAAATCTCGACATTAAAAATCAGAGGGCACCAATGTTATCATTATTCAAATTTCAAGGAAACAAAATTAAACAATTATCAACGTGAAATAAAAATTTCAAATTTTCAAAATAAATAATCAATTCAAGTATTTTACTTTCTCCCTTTTGAAAATGGTGGAACCTATGCTTTCTTTCATTCAATCTCCTTAATTTGTTATTATTAATCATTCCAAATCACGATCTACCTCTCTTTTGAATCTTTTTAATCATAACTCATGAAATTAATTCAAGTAGAGTTATGATCATATCATGAATACATTCTTTTTATCCATAGGCTTGTAAAGAAACTACTTTCTCCACTTTGTAAAGAAAAAAGACGCATGAAATCATCTGAAATTCCATTAAAGGTTCAAATGACCATGAGACTTAAGGTTGGTGGGAATTGATGTTTAAAAATTAAGGCTCAAGGAAGAGGTTTCTCTTTTAAATATAATGCATGTTATCAAAAATTAAAGTTCAATGGAATTCCCCCCTTCAAAGAAGAAACTCCCATTTCCCCCAAAACTCAAAGTAATATCATGATCAAAGTAAAGTATAATGAATGATTTCTTCACCCTCTTGAAATTTTCACTACTTTTATACTCTTTTTCTCTTTTTTAAATAACTTTTTTCATTTTTTTTGAAATTTATGTTAGAATAAACCTCACATCCACCACCTAACCACATATAATAAAAATCATAGGTCTAGTAATGGTGATTTTTGGTTTTCCCAAATCATATCCCATTTTTTTTCATTTTTTTGGTTCTTTTTATCATTTTTTCATTTTTTTATTCAAGAGGTGAAAAATAATAGAGTATAATGTATAAATAAAAAAACTTTTTCAATACCCACAATATCACCCCCACAAATTTTTCTTACAATGTATTTTATCCCATTATTCATGACTTCATTCACCCCCACACTTCAACTTAAAAATATCATGCAAATACTAAGAGGAGGGTAGGAATGGATAAAAATGGATTGAAATGTGGCTCATTGCTAACAAGGTCGTTCATAATTTCTATGGGTTAAACAAGGAATGATGTGAATGTCATATTTTAAGGATAAAGTCTTATAAAAATATGCCTAAATCATTTTAAATGTGTTTTTTCATAGTCATAGATTTGATAAGTTCAAATGAAAGTTTTGGTTGGTGACATGTCCCAAGATCACTCAAGAAATATGATCAAGAATAAATAGGAAGTACTTGGTCTAGAAATCCTCTTAGGAATGGAACATTTGATTTGGGATAACCACTCAAGGCATGATTAATAATAATAATAATCAATTAACATGAATCTCAGAAATTCAAAGCATGACAAATGATTGGGAAATTTTATTTACATGATTTAATTAATTCCCTCAAATCACAAGTCCTCATTTTAATATCTATTCTTTACTTTAATCACTTAATTCTCCAGTTTACTCATTAAATATCATTAACAATGAAATCTAAAATATTTCATCTAAGCATTCCTAAGAAACTCATGTCTTTAATATTAGTCAAGTAAAGAATAAATCCAAACATGGGAATAAAATTTTCTATTTTAAAGTTCAAAACATGTTTTGAGAAAAAAATGTAAGGAGTTTAAATGATAAACATTAAAAGTGAACTCCCTTTCCCATGAATCTTTAGTATTCTTTTTTCTACTATTTGGGGGGTTTCCTTGTGCCATCATGAACCTATAAAAGATAATTGCTCAATTAATCATAAATTTCATTTCTTTTAAGATAAAAAATATAAGAGGGAGTGAGTTACATACTGGAATAATAAAATTGAAATCCTAGAAAGCATGCAAAGATAAATCTTAGTATAATCCCCCAAGTGGGCCCTGAATTTTTACTACCTCCAGAGGGCAGTACCAACTATTATCCAAAGTCAGTTGGTGGATGAAACTTCTTTTATTTGAACCATCACAAGTGGATTTTCCTAGCTTCCACATCTTCCGTCTTGGTGAGAAATGTTCCATGAATAGATTATACCAGACCCCCCTTCACAATTGAGTACAACTTGCATGGCGAGGGTATGATGAAGTATGGATCATCCTACTTCTTGGTTGATACTTTTTAAACCTTCTATTTCTCTTATAGTGATGGATCAATATGGGATGTCTAAATTGAATGATCAAATAGAGAATAATAAGGTATTTTACTTTAACAAAATTTAAATTTGAATTTTTAATAAGTAATTTCTCCCTTTCAATGTGATCAGTCTATGTCTTAATTTTCTCAGGATCAACCACTTGGATTTAATAATGGGGATCCTTAAATGTATGTTGCTAAAAATTAGGGAGCTCCATGTGTTCCTCAATAGGTGTAGGTCCAGTCCCTTCATCTTCCTCTAAGGCATAAAAAGAATTGACCAAATCTGAAAATTCAAAACTATAAGGAGTGTTAGTCAAATCAGATTGAATAAAATCATAAAATAAAGAGTTCAAAGAAATATCATATCCCTAATTTGGTTTTGGTTCATTCAATTACTCAGTGGGGAGTGCCTATTGAAGTTGGAACTCAATGGATGAAGGTAGGTAGTCAGACTCCTCCATCCTTTATTCAAATTCCATCACTGATGTGGATTCCTCCTCTTCCATGACTAGAGTGACATGCAATGGTATTGGATATTCTAATTTTTAGGGACCAGGGAGATCAATTTGTACCTCACATTCATTCCAGAAGTCATCTAGATCATGTTGATCTTCAACAATTAGTTCAAGAGACAAGTTTTCCTCATCATGCATCCTCTCTAGCTCATCATGTTCTTTTTGGATTTTTCTCTTCGATGGTTGGGATGTGGATACTCCTCAATATAAGACTTGACCTATTTTATGTCTACATTAAAATTGGATAGCTTCAGTGACACTTCCTTCTTGGTATTTAGTATTTGATAATCAAATTTGACTTCATCAAGCATATATGCTAGTTCATGAAATGAAATTCTAGTGCTATTCCCATTTATCAGAAGCTTGGTCAAGTTAGTGAGTACATCGAGCTTTTTTAGGAGATCCACCTATTCAATATTTTAAAATACTAGTTCTTGAACCTGAGAGTAATTGTTCCATGAATTGAAAAAATGTTCATTTTAAAAAATCACAGAAAAATACTTTTTTATTTTTTTTAAAAAACAATGAAATCTATATAAATGTGAAAATATAAAAAGATAAGAAAATAACTAATTGGATACCAAAAAATAGCACCAGTTTTTATGTACATATGTCGTAGGGAATGAAAAAGTAAATTATTTTTCCTATTGAAGTACAGTGGCTGACCAAGGTCATATCACTTGAGGAGCTTCTCAGTTCATTCACCTGCTTCATCTAATTCACTTAAACTAATTATTTTTACCATTTTGATTATTTTATGGAAATAATGTTAAATACTTTTTTGGTTTTTGTTGTTTATTTTATAAGATAATGAAATTATATGAAATATGATAATGTAAACTAAACTATTATTCAGTGCTAAACAGAACGAGTTAAGAAAGAAAGAACATGATTTTGGGTTCAATCATTATTATCATTTTTTTTATTTTAGTTTGATAATCCAGACATGAAGTTTCATGATGAATTACTATTATTTTTATTTAGAAATTTTATAAATTTTTGAATGCCTAAGAAATATTAATTCTACTTTATCCTGTAATCAAGGTTAATGACACACCTTGGTCAAGGTTGTGCCTTCTTCCAAGACTTGAATATATCGATTCCGTTTCATCCATTGATTCTATCAAATCAATTGTGTGAAGAGATAGTAAATTAAGAGAGAAAAGAGATTAAACAAAAGAATAAAAATAGATTGAGTTGCATATCATAGAGGACAATCACCAAAATGAGAATATTCTCCATACCTATGCATGCATACATATCTACCACAAATAAAAAATAATATTTAAGAAAAATTCAAGAACACCTTGACCTCCTCTGGGCCAAGCCTCATGTCATATACTCATTTTCGAGGGTAAGAGATCAATTTGGTGGATATGAACATGATAAGAAGAAATAAAATAAGAAAAATAGAATAAATAAAGAATAAGAATAAAAGAATAAAAATAGAAGAAGATAGAGAGATAGAAATAAAATAAAAAATAAAAGAATAAATATACATAAGAGTATTGAAATAATAAGAAAATAATATAATAGAGGAGGAAGAAGAAGAATTGGGAAGAAGAAGAAGGGATGGAATACAATTGGTTGAAGAAAAATGTATGAACTAATTTATTTAATAAATAAAAAATTAAAATTACAATTAAAAGAAAACTAAAAAAAAATAAAAAAAATAAAAGAAAAATAAAATAGAAAGAATAAAGTGTAGAATCTCGTCTCTCCTCAGTGGAATAAATACTTGGGGTTGAACCACCTTTGGCAGTAGGGGGGGGGGGGGGTGGAAGCCTTTTTTTATAGGTAAGGATGATTATTTTGGATCTAGAATTTTCCTCCAAAACCTTGTGCATGGTAGACCCATTTAATAACCAAATTTTAAAAAATATTTTTCTAAAAAGTTTTTAAAAAATGTATTATTTATTTGTCCAAAAACTCTTACCTCCATATTATATGTGTAGAAGAATCTATATTCTATTTAGTACAAAAATTTCTTCTGACCAGGCAGAATCTTTGAATTTCATAAATCCAATTTCTCATGAATTTATGGACTTGATATTGGTAGAATCAAGTTCTTTTATAGTTATGAAAGTTGTTAATAAGTATTTTATCTTTATAATTGTTTAATTTTATCTTCATTATGCTATCCATTTATGATATATATTCCCAACTTAAAAAATATCCAGATATGTTCACAAAATTTTGAGGCCTAACTTGTGAGCTTATTTTGGGCCTCCAAATTTTTTATTCAACTCTTGGTCTAGAATAATGAAATGAATACCAAGATGTATTTAAGACAAAACAAATTAATTTCATAAATTAAATCAATTTATAAAAATTATGGATGAAAAACATAAATAAATTAAAATAGTTAAAATCAAAATTTTGGCCAATTTTATAATTAAGATCAAAATGATTCTAAAACCATAAAATGTGACAATTGACATTAAAATATCATTTTTGGGATTAAACCATTGAAAAGTGTTTAAAAATATGCATTAAAATTTAGTGTGTTAGAGTCTGATAACAAAATCCATGGTGATGTTTTCCCATTTCCATTCTGGTAGGGGTAATGGTTGTAACATCCCATTTGAATTCAGTCTCTCATCCTTAGCTAGTTGACATTCCAAACATCAAGATACGTACTATGAAATATCCCTTTTCATATCACCCCACCATAAATTCTATTTCAAATATCTATACATCTTCTTACTTCCAAGATGAATAAATAATGACGAACCATGAGCTTCATCCATTAACTCATTCTTTGCGTCTAGTATTGATGGGTCACATACTCGGTTCCTGAACCTTATCATCATAGTATTATCATGGATGAATTTAGAAACACCCCCACCTTCTTTTTTAATTCCACACCTTCCTTTTTCACCTTCTTAATCCCCTCATGGATGGATGGTTTAACATTCATCTGAGAGAAATAAGATCTATCCTTATTACTCATGATTTGAAGATCTATCTTATTCAAATAGATAAACATTGGACCTATTTTAATCACCATCACGAAAAAACTAGCATGGTCTTTCTGAATTAGAGAATCAACCACCTTATTTACCTTCCCATGGTGGTAATGTATTGAAAAATAAAAATCTTTGATCAACTCCAACCACCTTCTTTGGTGCGTATTCAACTATTTCTATATAAATATATACTTCAAGATTTTATGATTAGTATATATATCACACCTTTTACCATACAGATAATGACTTCATATATTCAATGAAAAAATTACCACCGCCAACTCCAAATCATGAGTTGAGTAATTTTTGTCATGAATTTTTAATTGGTGAGAGGAATATGCTATCACCATGTCATTATACATGAGGATACATACCAGAAACTTCTTTGATGAATCACTATAGATCACAAATCCCTCTCTACTATAGGGTAGTGTAAGAACAGGTGTACTGAACAACCTTCTCTTTAGTTTTTTGAAATTCTCTTCACATTCATCTGTCTATAAGAAATTAAATCCATGCTTATTCAACTTGGTGATTAGATTATGTAGTAATGAGAAATATCTCAAAAAGCATCAGTAGTGTCCATCCAATCCAAAAAAACTATGGACCTTACTCACTGTGGTTGGTCTAGAACATTGATCAAGAACTTCTGTCTTTGAAATATCTACCGATATACCCTCACTTAACATTATATAACCCAATAATGAAACTTTATAAATCCAAAATTCACACTTCATAAATTTATCATACAACTTATCTTTCCTTAGGGTCTTCAACACAATTCTCAAATGTTATTCATGCTCTTCCTTACTATTTGAATATATAAGAATATTTTCTATAAATACTACCAAAAATTTATCAAGATAATATCTAAAGAATATATTAATTAAATCCATGTAGATAATAGGAGAATTGTTAAGTCCAAATGAAATTAATATAAATTAATAATGATCACACCTCATACGGAAGGCTGTCTTGGGTACATCCTCCTTCTTGATCCTTATCCGATGATATCCAAATCGAAGATCAATCATGGAAAAATATATACATCCTTGTAATTGATCAAATAGATCATTGATACAGGGTATACGATACTTTTTCTTAATAGAGATCTTGATAAATTCATGATAGTCAATGAAAAGATGCATTGAACTATATTTATTCTTAAGAAAAAGAACTAGTGAACCTCATGAATAAGAACCGATCCTAATGAATATCTTATCTATATTCTATTAGATTTTATTCTTCAATTACATTAACTCAATTGAGTATATTTTATATATAGTATTTAAAATAGGCCTAGAACAATGTATGATTTCTATTGAAACCTCAACTTCATGATTTGCAGGAAGACTAAAAAAGTTCTTAGGAAAAACGTTAACAAGATACTATAAAATAGGTATATCATCAATGTTACATTTCTCCCCAACCATTTGAGATAAATATCCCACATGAATAGGTAGAAAAACCCATATGATGAAATTAATTTTGAAGTTACAAAGGATTTAATAACAATTGAGAATGGGGGTTTAATTAGTTGTTCAATTTTTATAAGTTTCAAAACTTTTAGAAACTTAACCCCTACAACCTGTTAAGATTTATTTCCTTATAAACTTTTAGTAAATACTCATACATGTAAAATTAATAAAGAAAGTAAAGCACATAAGATTTACAAGGTTCATCTATAGCGTGAGAACCTATATCCTTGCAATAGCCATTCCCGTGGGTCTATGAAAATCCACTATTATGAAGAAGTGAATACAAATTATGATGACTCATGTTAGACACATTCTATATTATGATAGGAAATATTATACTAACTCCCACCAATTTACAATGTTTTCTTATAAAACAATTGATCCAAACAAAATAATAAAGACTTTTTTTGTGACTAATACACAATTTCTCAGTCCGAATCCTCAGTCCGATTTGGCTAGATCTGATCTTCTCAATCCGATGAGGCTTGATCAAATTCTCTCAAAATAATCAGTCTAGATATGATTCTCTCAATACAATGAGTTTGGATCTGATTCTCTCAATACAACCAATATAAATATGATTCTCTTAATACGATGAGTTTGGATCCGATTCTCTCAATATGATGGAATCAATACGATGAACCCATTCTCAATATGAAAAACTCATACTCTTCTCAAATACTCAAAACGATCTTATTCAATTTGATTGACTCACTCTGATTGACTGACTTTGATTGAATGAATAAAATCTTCTCAATCCGATCGATTCAATATGATCTTCTCAAAGCGGTAAACAAATATTCAACTGTCTGATTCTCCTTATGAGATCTCTATCCAGCAATGACTCTCACTTGATTTCTTTAGCGCTATGCCTTTTCTACTTGCATTAAAGTTCACAAATGAACAAATGATCTAAGAAAGTATTTATAGGTGACTTAGAAAACAAAAGTGTAAAACTTAAAAACTTTCCCCGCTTCCTCAAATTTCAAAAACTCATAAAATCTCTCACATTTAAATATTCAACTTTTACTTCTTTAAACACCCTTATATTTCTATGAGATTTATTCAAAATTAAATTTCAAGTTTGAACTCCTAAAATCTTCATAAAACTTCTGGAATTTTCTTTTTGAGTCTTCTTTGTAATCATCTCAATACAATTCTGTTTCATTCTTTAGCTCATTATGATTTCTGTTTCCTTCTTCATCTAATTACGAATCCTATTTCCTCTTCATCTCATTATGATATAATTACCACTATGATGGAAATCCCATTATAATGAATTTCCCATTACGATGGAAATTCCCATTCCGATGGAGATCAAATTACGATGGAAATACCATTACTATGGAATTACCATTCCGATAGAAATTTCATTATGATGGAAATCCCATTATGATGGAATTTCCCATTCCGATGGAAATCTCATTATGATGGAATTCTTCACTCTGTAATTTTGAATTTCCTCAAACCCCTCCACCATTTCTTCAAAAGATTTTATCATGAAAGTTTTCATGATTTGTGAGAACTTCTTGATCAATAAAGCATCGTACGATTTTTTTAGAAAGTATGAAAACATTCTAACTCCTGACTTCACAATATTCTTTTAAAACTCTTTAGAAATAATAAAACTTCTTCACTCATCAACTTCTTTATTTATCTGATTACGAAAAATTCAAACTTCCAACAAACAATAATTTCTGCCTCTGATTATTTTGGATCCGATGATCTGAAACCAACACATATGAATCCAATTTCTAGATAAAAAACATTTTTATACAAAAAAGGTTAGTTTTCAACAAATACAAAAACTTTGTTAAAATAATTTATCACAAAGGTTCTTCAATCCCCCAATTTGGATTTATTGAAAACCCTTGTTAAAAACTTTCCCAACTTTTATAATTTTTTTCACAACTCAAATTTTGTAAACAACTCAAGTTTTTTACTTTTATCAAAACATAAACTTTTATAAAAAGGGAGTTTCTTGAAACCACACTACTGGATAAAGTAATGTTTTTGAATAAATTCCATCCCTTGGTGACAATAAATTTTTTCATCCTAGTAAATATAAACCACCCCTTACTTTTATCTTTTCTTATCTCACTTTTCTTTTTCTATCACTTTTCTTTTTCTCTCACTATTCTTTTTCTCCCCCCCATTTTATGATAACTACAACTTTAGATTCATTTAAGAAAGATAAGTAAAAACTTCTTACAAAGTACAAAGTTATTAATTTATCTCCCCCTTTTTCAACATAATCCAAAGAATAATGGGGGTTCCTTTTCCTTATGTGGTTTAGGAAGGCATGGGAGGAATCTAAAAATGAAGTTCCAACCTCAATTCCACAAAACTTTCTTTCAACATTGCTTTTGTAAAGATATCAAAAATATGATACTTTTTTGAAATGTATTCTAGAAAAACATATCTAGCAGCAACATTATCTTTTATAAAGTGAAACTTTATATCAATGTGATTTGATCTTGAATGTTGGACAAAATTATTATAAAGATCAATTGCACTCTAATTATCACAAAGTATCTTCAATGGTTTAGAAACTTTTACTTTCAAATCTTCCAGCTGAAATTTCATCCATATCATTGAGTACAAGCCTGATTAGCTATAACATATTCAAATTCAGCTGTACTCAAAGTTACTAAACTTTTTTTCTTACTATAAAACTCACACAATATTCAATAAATAAAAATTTTCTTCCTAAGGTTGATTTTCTATCATTACAATCTCCAACCCAATCGACATCAGTAAAACCATGAAACTTCATCTCACTATTTCTTTTGTATAACAACCCATGTGAATTTGTTCCTTTGGCATATCTCAGAATTATTTTTGCTACCAACATATGTTATTCTTTCAGATTACTTTGATACCTAACACATAAAGTCACATCATAAAAAATATTAGGCCTTGAGGCTATAAGGTAAAGAAGACTTCCTATTAGATTCTGAAAGTATTTCTGATTCACAATTATTTTGGATTCATCTTTTCTCAACTTTATGCTCAATGAAACAGGGGTTGAAACTTATTTGGATTCTTCCATTCGAAACATCTTTAACAATTCCCTGACATAATTTTATTGAGATAAGAAAATGTATTTTTTTTTTTTTGAACTTGTAATACAAGGAAGAAAGTTAATTCTCCTAACATAGAAATTTCAAAATTCTTCTTCATTTCCTTAGAAAATGTTTTAAAAACATCTTCTCTATCCCCACAAAAAATTATATCATCCACATAAACAATTAAAATTAGATCTACGAAGTCAAAATATTTCACATATAAGTTACTATCAACTTTTCCTTTAGAAAAGTTCAACATTCTCAAACAATTGTAAAGTTTAGAATACTAAGCATGTGGATCTTGTTTCATCCCATACAAATATTTATTCAATTTATAAACTTTGTTTTCATCCTAATCAAGTAGAAACCCACAAGGTTTTTCAATGTAAACTTATTCCTCAATCTCACCATTTAAGAAAGCTGACTTTACATCCATCTAATAAATTTTATAATTTTGACGTGTGTCCACTGAAAGAAACATTCTAATAGTTTCTAATATTTTAATTAGGGAAAAAGTTTCTTAAAAATCCAAACCTTCCACCTATTAATAGCCATTAAAAAAAAGCCTAGATTTGTTTCTTGAAGCTTATCCATGTTCATTTAACTTATTTATATAAACCCACTTGGTTCTGATAATATCTTTATTTTATGGCTGTGAAACAAGTTCTCATGTTTCATTCTTCTCAATTTGATCCAACTCTTCATTCATATCATCTACCCATTATTTGTGTTGAATAGATTCTGAAACTGATTTCAGTTCAAATTTTGAGATAAGTGAAGTCTAATTATCTAATCTTAACTTTCTTGTCTGAACTGGAGCCTTATGATTCCCAATAATGTTTTCAGATTCAACATGTTTTTATAAGGCATGGAATTTCAAAGCTTCTTTCCTCAATGAAATTTCCTCATCGCATGATTCTTCTGAATCTTGATAAGGATGTTTTGAATTACTTTCATTATTGTTGGAATTCTACAGTTTATCCTCATCATTCTCAACAACTTTTATTAAGGAACTTTTATTTTCAATTACCTTCACATAATATAAGACCACCAACTTTTTTAAACATTTGTTCCAACATTTGTAACTTCTTCTATTTTCTGAATAACCCATAAAAGTTCTTTCCTCGGTTTTTTTATCAAACTTTCCCAAATTTTAATTTTTGATTTTGAGAAAACATGGACTTCCAAAAACTTTGAAGTATTTCAATGAAGGTTTTTTGTTATACCACATTTCACAAGGAGTCATGTTGGTTTCCAGGCTCACCAAGAATCTATTTTGAACATGTAAAACAATAATAACAGTTTCTCTCCAATAGAATTTTGAAATTTTTTATTTTGCTAACATACTTATTCACATTTACACAGAACATCTATTCTTTATTTATGATACTCTATTTTGTTGCAGATTATAGGGATCACTATATTGATGTTTTATACCATGATTTCTCAGATAAGTTTCAAAAGTATTGCTTTTGAATTTGGTACCATGATCTGTTCTCAACCTTTTTATGGAAACCTCTATTTATTTCTCAACATCTTTTATGAATAATTTGAACATTTCAATAGCCTATGACATGTGATTCATAAACATGATACTTTTCTTCTGATAAAATCATAAATAAAAGTGATAAAGTATAAATCTCTTTTTTTATTAATATCTAACCGGACCACATAAATCAGAATGAATAAGCTCAAGTGGTTTGGTAGATTGAATCTCAATTCTTTTATGAATTTTGTTAGTCATCTTCTCTTTTTGAAAAGTTACACAGACATATTATTCTCTTATTTTCAATTATGGAAAGTTTCAAATGACATCAACTTTAGAAAGTTTGTTCATATTTTTTTGTCCAAGTTTCCCAAGTATTTAGTGCCACAATTTGTTTTCATATTCTACACTCAAGTAACAAGAGTTATTAAATTCTCTTATTTGGAAGAGATTCCCACCGTTTCTTTCTCCTTTTGTAATGAATTTTCAATATTTCATATTTTTGATGACATAAAAATATTTTCTAAAAAAAACTTCTTTTCTATCATAAAAAATTTTACTTACACTAAGTAAGTTATGTTTTATCCCATCAAAAAATAAAACTTCTTTAGATTTCAATTTTTTAGCTTCAATATTAGCCGTTCTGATTCCTCTGATTTTTAAGGAACTATCATTACCAAAGGTAACTACTCCTCTATCATGACTTTAAAAATATTTCAATATTTTTATATCACCTGTCATATTTGAAGAACATCCACTATCAATTATCCATGGTTTGTTCTTTTTTACTTTCTTTCAAAGCTATCTCAACAAAAAAATCAATTTCCTTAACATTATTATTTTTAGCTTACTTTTCCTTTCTATTATAAGAAACTTGTTCCAGAATGAGTTCCATACATTTTTCAGCATAATAACCAGCCTTATCACATCTTCCAAAAACTTCTTCTAGACATTAAAATTTATTTCTTGTTGGAAAGTTTCTAACATATTGAGAATTCATTTTTTCAACTTTCTATAAGTTAGGAAAGTTTCTCATTCTACTTTAATCATTTCTTCCACTTTTCTCAAACCTTATTACAAGTAAGGATAAGTTGTGACAAAAATTATATGCCCTATTCCCATAGATTACAAAACATCAGTAATATCCATAAAATATTGGTTTTCTATTTAAGAAAGATCTTTATCTATAGAAACTTTGTTGAGGTTGGAAACTTATTTTAGATCTAAAATACTTAGGATGTAGACCATATGTTCTTTTGAGTAAGTTTTCTAATTTTTTATATTTGATAGGTTTCTCACATCCTTTATCCACCCAAGGTTTCCCAATACTTTTTCCAGAACCTGAAATGTTAAAAAATCAGATGAAAAATTATTTTTGGTAAGAGAATATTTCACCTGATTCTCATATTGATATTTCTTAGCAACTTTAGAAGTCTCAACTTTTAATTACAAAGTTTTTTTTGAAATTATCATTCATATTCCTTAAGGTAATTTCGGACTTAAGAAGTTTTTATTGAAACTTGTTAACTTCTTATTCCTTGGATACCAACTTCGTATTAAGATCTTTAATCAACTTTCCCTATTTATCAATTCTAAGTTTGTAACTTAAAATATCTTGAATGTATTCATCCTAATTATTGATGACATATTTTATTCCATCATCAACTTCTTCCAAATATTTCTTCATTACTCTAATTTTTTTCTTTAGGGTTTTGTTTTTTCTCAAGACATGCATGTATTACCCTTATGTGATGTGGGATGTATAGGATAATGGAATACTATGCCAGTTGTGACTTAAATTTTGAATGGTGACCCTATGAATTGTGATATGTCATGGATGATAGTGACACTTGTGGGGTTATTCCTGACCTAAGAGTGGGTAGGGTAGGCTAGATTCAAGCTTGTATGTATTACCCTTATTTTTTTGGGATTGAACATCATGATGATATGCATTGTCTATCACTTTTTTCCCCTATATTGTGTAAAAATGTGATATTAGGATAACCCTTGAGTGGGTATATGGTTTGATTATGGGATTATTGATATACATGTTTATGAGAGCACCTAAGAGTGGGTGTGTTTTATTATGAGTTGTTGTGTGATGTTGAGACATATCTTTGGATACTGGTGAGCCAAACTCTATGATTGAGTAAAAGTATGTTTTCCTACTATTGTGGAAATATATGTGATATATGTGAGTAACTGAATAAAGGGGTTATCCTAGTATTTTGGATGAATTAGAAATGGGAATCAAATTAGATGCTTTATATTGATATTTATGAATAGGAAGTTCTAACTAATGTTTCGAGTAGGCTTGTAGATTCCTTGTGCATTATGGGAAAATATGATTATCCTTGATGTAGAAAGTTTTGTCTGGGTTTCGAAGGGTATGATGAGTTGGATTCCTGGCCTTGTTTATGATGTGATCCTAGATAATCAAATAAAAAAATTATATTGTGGGTAGATGCTTCTAGTTTTGAGGGGATGATGAGATGTATGGTGATCATGCAGTGGCCTTGACATGAGTGAGATGCCCCGATCCTATTGGAACAAAGGAACTAAGTGAGATGCTTTAGACTAAATGAATTTACATTTGATGAGCATGGCCATATAGGTTATTATTCAAGTGATCCTAGTATTTTGGGTTATGACTCAAGAAATTCATTTCAGGTGGTGTAGTAGAGTGACACCAGTATGTGTGCTTACTAGGTATCCTGGTTGGAAATGTGAGTTGTTGAGATCCATTAAAAAAGGTTAAATAAGATACCCCTTTAACCTAGATAGAGTGAGTGGATTTTGTTTAACCCACATGGAAAGGGGTCAATGAAACCTAAGATTATCCTTTTAGAGGTAAGCTTGGTGTTTGTTTTTGTGTGATTGTATTTGGATGGATTTTGAGACATTTAAATTCATGGTTTTATATAAATCAATAGGATGTAGAGTTTGAGGTGGGAATATTGTGGACACTTGAGGTGAAATCATGATAATAGATAAAAATTAATGGTGGTTTCATTTGATGATCCTAGTGTATGGATATATCTTTTTTAGATGTATGCGTTCAGTCCCTAGATACCCATTGTAGTTAGTCCCTTATGAGGTGTTAGTATTTTTAGTGGGGTCTAGGACTCATTAGTTTTTCATGATCTTGTGGAGTGACTTCATGGTTTTCTAATGGAATCAATGGGCATTTAGCTATGAAATGATGGTGTAAAGGTCCAAGACACCTTGTTTGGTCGAGGTATGTGAATAAAGTATTGACCTTTGATGTTATTACATATACTGATAATAGAAAAATAAGATATAGGGTATAAACATGTACAGATTGTCATGGAAAATAATACAATGTGTAACACCCCAAGCTTTCACAGTACGCTTCTCTTTGAGTAATACAGTAGCGTGTGTTGTACACAACTCCGAGATTCTAACACGCCACAACTAATCAAAGTAGCCGTTATGAATAGTAATACCCACTTTTTGAAATTTTATACATTTTATCTTTCAAAATTGAATTCATTTTTGGATTCTGAATATCGAAATTATCTTAGGATGAAATTTTGGTACTTTTCAGATAACTTTTATATTTTGATGAATAGTGAAAATTACTAAATTTTAATTAAAAACAACTTTTTTAATCAAAATAATTAATAGTGATAAATTAGGAATTTGAGTGGTTTTAAAGTATATTTAGAATATATTTTTACCATTTAATACAATGTTGGTCAGTGGACATAATTTCACAATTAAACCGGACATAAACAAGTATCAATCTTTTGATAGTTATTATATTTTAAAAACACGCTTTTTATTTTGACAACGGGAATTAATTTTAAATTAATTTCTGCCACTTTTGTGTTTTAAATTTGGAAAAATGGATTCCATATTTGGAATCAGGATGTCCAAATTGTGTAAATATGTAACTTTTATTTTTAGACATTTTGAATAATTACTTCGGTAAATATTTTATTTACCATGGTTAAAGGGTAAATCCGGTAAATAAGGGTTAAAAAACAATATTATAATAATAATAAATTACCCTAAAACGTGTCCTAACCTTATTGGTGGATACATGTACAACCATGATCATTTTTGGGTCGATTTTGGGACCCCATGGAGCCACTTGTTGGTGATAAGGACACTTTATATTAATTAAGTTAAAATAAATACAAAAATGACATAAGCATATATCTTTTAGAATTTTTTTTTACATAGGGTTATATATGTTGGATTTTAGATTATAAATATTCATTAGAAATCTAAAAATATTTCATACATAATGGTATTTTATTTATAATTTTTAGACATTGAAAAAGTAAAAATATATATGACACAATAATGATGCATTATTTTCCTTATTAATGAAAGAATCAAATAATTGATATTATAAATGTTAAAATAAATATAATTTGAAAGTTTTGATGACATACACGAATTTTATTGGTTAATAAGACATGTTAGAATTTCTTAAATGATTTTTTTTCGAATTAATAAAGTTGTTAAGACTTTAACAAAAATCAATTATTGAGTAGTATCAAAATTGACATAAATGAGTTTTTAAAACAAATATTATATTATTAATTTATATTATATTCCTAAAAATATAAGGTTCGGCCAAAGGACTTATATCATTATTTTTGTATCATTAATGGACCACTTTTGGGTTTCTTGGATGTATATAGTAAGTTTATTAACTATATATTATAAAAATACAAAGTGACATGGTAAGTGTCAAACTAATTAACTAAGAGTTAAAACTAAAAGATAATGTTAATATAATGATCCAAACCTGTCTAAATTCTATTGGTTGAGTGGTTTTCGACCCATACCCACATTAACCTTTAAATAATCCACTTTGGAGCTATTATAAACCGAATATGAATTTATTATAAAATAATATTTCTAGATTTTTCTAAGGTGCCCCTCCTCCCCCTTATAAAAGGACACCACTTCTAACCAATTATTCACACCTTAAAATCCTTTTGGTTCAGACAACCCCTACCCAAATACTGTCTCAACTTCCCTAACTTCAACCTAGAGGCCTTAGTTTGATCAGAAAGCCAACCTAAAGAGATCTTTTGATCAAATCAAAAGGAAGAACCCGAAGAAGAGGTAATGTTTTCACCACCCTTTTTCAAGTTCATTTCTTCTTCAACTTCTTCTTTCTTTGTTGTTTCCATTCTAAAATAATAACTCCAGTATCTTATATATACTATTATGTTATTATAATTATGGAACAAACAAATTCATTATTCTATCCATCCCTTGAATGACATGTCACCATACGTGCGTACGTACGACCTACCGTCTCCACGTTGTGGTGTAATTGTTATTCAATATATTATTATTTAGATGGGTATAATAATGATGTATAATTCATGTAAATAATAAATATAACATGATAATTATTCTGTCTATATTATATACCATCCAATTATATATTATTTTAATATCAAAAGAATGATATTGTCGCTCGTGCGTACGTATGGACTACCGTCTCCACGAACGCGATGAGATTCATTCCCCATCATATACATTTGAGTATAATTCTCATTTAATGATTAAAAATAATGTTTAAGGACTTGATATCATTCTGGATATGAATAAGATACAACCTATC
Source organism: Viscum album (assembly GCA_963277665.1). Taxonomy (NCBI): domain Eukaryota; kingdom Viridiplantae; phylum Streptophyta; class Magnoliopsida; order Santalales; family Viscaceae; genus Viscum; species Viscum album. Next base: position 1,526,267,636 of record OY728131.1, on the reverse strand, counting down.
CATAACAAACATGGCTTACGTAACAAAACAAACAAAGGAAAACAAATCCATTAACACCCGAAACAACGATAATACTAAGATGTTATTAACAAATCAATGTTAAAAGATAATATATGATATCATATTAATATATATTATTATTGTATAATTTAATAACAATTATTTCACCATTATACAGGAGGTTAACCTACTATCTACCAAGGAAAAGTACAAGGTAAGGTTTATTTCACAATCTCTTCATTATTCGAGGTTGTTTATACGTAATTATCTACTAGGACCTCTTTATCATCCACATCCATGTTTCTTAAAAATGTATTTAAAATAATTCTTACTATTTTACAGATTATGGGTTAAAGTCATTTATACCCTTTTTTTACTTTTTATAATAAGTTTATAAAGGAATATTTCTGTCGTTTTCCAAACAAGGTCCTTTTTAACCTTTTTGACAGAATTAAGGTAAGAATGTATTTTTTTAACTTATACGGTGGGTGTGGCTATTTTCTTCCGTTATAAAATCATTAAAGCTTCCCTTAAAATCTTATAAGAATATTTTCAAAGTAAATATTTTATTTTATAATTATGTGACTTTTAAATGATTTCAAGAAAAGAGATATTTCTCTCAAATAGTTTTGATTTCATCTATGTCAACATCCTTTGATGGATTTTAAGCTTATTTGAATTTGATTTATTATGATACAAAACTTCCATATTGTATTGAAGGTTTTGTGATATGTTTGAATGTGGATGTGTTATTTTTATACCATTCATGGTTTATGGAAAAAGTATTGACATTTCATATGCTTGTTTTAATACGAATGTTTATGTTATGTTTAAACCTGTTCATATGAGGAATGCATTGGACTTAATATGTGATGGGTAGAGCCCGCTATAGCTCCTCGATGCATTGGTAGGTATCATGAGACAAACTAGTGTCTTGACACGAGGCCTTGAAAAAATCTTATTTGTAGTCTTGGCACGAGGCCTTGACTACGTGGTGATGATAGTCTGACATTATGCATTCCGTCATTATAAAAGTGGTTATTGATATTGCATGTGATTATTCGACTAGTAGAATATCCATGTGAATAATTAAATGGAATTATTTCATTTTATCTATTCCATATTATTCTGAAGTTGAATTTTTAAATGCTTTTCTTTTAGTTATACATTGCCTTAAATGTTTGTGTTTATTTATGAAAGTTTCCGCTATATTGTTATCCTTACTGAGCATCTGAGCTCACCCCATTCAATGTTTTATTTTTCCTAGGATGTGAAGAAGTAATTTATAAATGACCTACATGGAAATTATGTGGGGATATGAGTGTGGACTATGGAGACTATTTTGTTGTAGTTTTTATTTTTATGATGTAATGTAAGACTTATGAATATATCTAGTGTTTCCAAGGCTAATAAACTAATCAGTATTTCGAGATTTGATCTTTCTTGTGATCATGCCAATGTTATGTAATAATGCACTGACTCTAGGCAACTGGGGTCGGGTCATTACAGTTGGTATCAGAGGAAGTTTAGTAAAAACCTTGGAAGCTAGATTTAGATAAACTATGATTAGATCACGTGGACCTAAGATGAAATTTGAGGATTAGTGTAGAAGAACTTCCTAGAATTTTGGTATTGTAGAGATTTTGTGAGTTTTCTGAGAAATACATCCCTTTCTAGATACGAGAAGGTAGAGGCGACTCTAGAACAGATGTACCTAGGGGTAAAACCCGAAAACAACACTTTGAGATAGACTCGAACAGGAACTGGTGCACGACAACGAGCCTTGCTGCACTCTTGGTTACGACACTCCTGGGGTATATGCTTAGGATAATTCTCTTTTTCTTTACGAACAATTATGAAGGGTTTATGAGTATATACTTCCTCAAAGAAAACATTTTTATGATTATGGATTATATCCATAAACTGTTCAATTTATGTTAAGTGTTTTACAAGTATGGAATTATGTATTTTCATTCAAAAACTGATCAAGTTTATGCCATTGTTTAGAAATGGAACCTAGTGGAAGAAATGGAAACCATATCAATGCATGGACTCTATGTAGGGATTTCCCTCCTGCTCAAGATAATTATAGTGGAGCTGATGATGTAACTGATGCTGATCATCTTATCACCATACTGGGACAACTCACTCAAGTTATGAATAATAAACTTACCCATATGGAGCACCCTGATCTGCAGCGTGGAGGATCAATGTTAGATCACTTCATGAGGCAACAACCACCAACATTCAATGGGAGTAAAAATACCTTGGTATCTGAGCAATGGATAAATTCTTTAGAGAAAATATTCCATGCCTTGGGGAGTAGTGAAAGGGAAAAAGTTATCATGGTAGTTTACCGCCTCACTGGAGATGCTGATCAATGGTGGTTATTGATACAAAACATGAAGGAAGATGATAAAGTATCAGATATGGAATGGAGGGAGTTCAAAGATCTGTTCTTAGAAAAATACTTTCCTCGAGACCATCGAGCAGATATGGAAAGGCAATTTTTGAGTCTGAGGCAGAAAGAGGATGAGAATATTGCAAAGTATGAGGCTAAATTTACAAGTTTAGTGAGGTATAATACAGATTATATACATAACCCAATAAGTAAGATTGATCATTTCTTTGATGGGTTAAAACCATTTCTCCGTTGATCATTAGTCTCACAAACCTTCTCGTCGTACAAAGATATTGTCTCGTGTGCTATCAAGACAGAAAAGGAATTATCTAAGTCTTATGACTTTAAAGCAAAGAAAGAGAAGAAGAGATCTGCTGATCAATCTAGAAATGGAAATAAGGGGAAGAAGGGAAAAGTTTAAAATCTGTCTTGCAGTAAATTTGGGAAGAAACACCTCGGTACTTGCTTAAAAGGAATGAGAGTCTATTACAAGTGTGGTGAAAAAGGCCACCAAGCTCATGATTTCAAGGGAAAGAGAGTTGCTGTCAATGTGGAATGCTATAATTATAGAGATATGGGACATTATGCAAAGGAATGTCCTAAGTGTCAGGGTAACTTGCCTCAGAAAAGGCTAAGGGGTCAAGTCCAAGCTTATGCTATCACTACTGCTAAGGTAGAAGCTCCTAAAGACGTGGTGGCATGTAATTTAATGGTTTCCTCAATTTTAGCAAATGATTTATTTGATTCTGGATCATCGCATTATTTCATATCTTCCCAGTTTGCTAAGAAAATTAGATATTTCCAATTTTATTTAACAAGAGAGTTGTCAGTCAAAACCCCTTAGGGAAGTATCATTGCTACAAAGTTCTATGGATCCGTTCCCATTAGGGCATATAAATGTTCTTCATCAGCTGATCTTATCATCATACCCATGACTGAATTTGATATAATCCTCGATATGGATTGGCTTTCAGACCATGATGCGAATATTTATTGTAAGAATAAGGAGGTTATGATTTTTGAGGATGATGATAAGGAACACCTTATCTTTAGAGCAGAATCTTCACCACCTAATTCTTATTTAGATCCACCCCCAGTAGCTCAAATAAATTCAATTATCAGGGAGGAAGAGAATTAAATAACTGTGGGTGAGGAAAGGAATGTTCAAATAGAGTATGTACCTATTGTGAAAGAATATGTAGATGTATTTCTGGAAGATTTACTTGGACATCCTCTAGAATGAGAAGTTGAGTTTTCCATTGATTTAATTCCTAGATCAAGGCCTATATAGAAGGCCCCTTATATAATGACCACTATGGAATTAGTTGAACTAAAGAAACAAATGGAGGAATTGAGTAATAAGGGATTTATTCACCCTAGTGTTTCTCCATGGGGAGCCCCTGTTCTTTTTGTTAAAAAGGAATATGGATCTATGAGGTTATGTATCGACTACAGGGAGATCAATGCTATAACAATAAAGAACAAGTATCCCCTACCTCACATTGATGATTTATTTGACCAACTGCATGGAGCTCAATACTTTTCAAAGATTGACCTTCGATCTGGATACCATCAGTTGTGTGTGAAGAAGGAAGACATTCCTAAGAGAGCATTTCGAACAAGGTACGAGCATTACGAGTTTACAGTAATGCCTTTTGGGTTGACTAATGCACCCTCTGTATTCATGGATCTAATGAACAAAGTTTTCAAGGAATATCTCGATGATTTTGTGGTGGTATTTATTGATGATATCTTGGTATACTTCAAAATCTACGAAGATCATGAAAATCACTTGCGCATTATCTTGAAGACTTTGAGAAGACATGAATTATATGGGAAGTTTAACAAGTGTGAATTCTGGCTTCAAGAGATTTCTTTTCTTGTCCATATTGTCTCTAAGGATGGAATTTCTGATGATCCTTTTAAGACCAAGGCAATCCAAGAATGGCCAGCACCGACGAGTATAATTGAGGTACGCAGTTTTATTTGTTTGGCGGGTTATTATCGACGTTTCGTCCATAATTTTTCCCGATTAGCTAACCCATTAACAAAGCTCACACGTAAAGGGGTTAAATTTGTTTGGACAAAAGAGTGTGAATAATGTTTCGAAGAACTGAAGATAAGATTAGTCAATGATCCTATATTGACTCTACCATCGGGGAATGATGGGTTCATTATTTATAGTGATGCATCAATGAAAGGACTTAGTTGTGTCCTTATAAAGAATGATAGAGTTATTGCTTATGCATCACGATAGCTGAAAATTCATGAGAAAAACTATCCTACTCATGATCTTGAGTTAGCTGCTGTAATCTTTTCTTTGAAGATATGGAGACATTATCTCTATGGTGAGAAATGTGAGATTTATACTGATCACAAGAGTTTTAAGTATATTTTCTCATAGAAAGAACTCAACATGAGGCAAAGGAGATGGCTTGAACTACTCAAGGATTATGATTGAACGATACACTACCACCCGAGGAAGGAAAATAAGGTGGCAGATGCTTTGAGTAGAAAAGATCATGGAACTTTGAACATGATGAGAGTGGAAAGGGATCCTATTTTCATGGATCTAGTGAAGATGGACATGGGAATAACCATGGAAGGTGAAACATCAGTGTTTTTTCAAATGGTTTCCAAACCATCTTTACTAGAAAGGATTGAGATTTCTCAGATTGATGATGAAGAATTTCAAAAGAATATTAAAGCTGTGAATGATGGGAGATTGAGAGACTTTGTGTATAAAGAAGGAATTTTGAAATTCGGGAAGAGACTTTGTGTTCCCGATATACCTGATTTAAAAAGGCAATTGTTAGACGATGCTCATAGTTCCAATTTATCTATACACCATGGGAGCACCAATATATATATATATTTAAAGGAACATTTTTGGTGAGACAACATGAAGAGGGAGATTGCTGATTTTGTGTCAAGATGTATGGTTTTTCAACAAGTGAAAGCTGGAAGACAACTGCCTGGAAGAGTATTGCAACCTCTTCCCATACCTGAGTGGAAATGGGATAATATCATGATGGACTTTTTCATGGGACTACCAAAGACTCCTAGAAGGAACGATTCAATATGGGTCATTGTTGATCGTCTTACCAAGTCAGCACATTTCCTTGATATAAGGGAGGATTTACCACTTGAACGTCTAGAGAGAATATATATTAATGAAGTTGTGAGACTTCATGGAGTACCCTTATCAATTGTCTCGGATCGTGATCCCCGTTTTACATCAAGATTCTGGAAAAGTCTTCAGAAGGCCTTGGATACTGAACTTCATTTGAGCACGACTTACCACCCTCAAACAGATGGACAATCAGAACGAACTATTCAAACCTTAGAAGACATGTTGAGATCATGCTCACTTGACTTTAAGGGTATGTGGGATCAATATTTACCTCTGGTAGAATTTTCCTATAACAATAGCTTCCATTCAAGAATTCAGATGGCACCATATGAAGAGTTATACGGAAAGAGATGTCGCACACCAACCTGTTGGGATGAAGTTGGTGAAAGAAAACTTGTAGGCCCAAAATTGGTGGAGGAAACGATGGAAAAGGTGAAGGTAATCCAATACCACATCAAAACAGCTCAAAGTAGGCAGAATAGCTATGCTGACAACTGAAGAAAGGATTTGTAATTTCAGGTGGGAGATCATGTTTTCTTGAAGGTATCTCCATGGAAGGGAGTTATACGTTTTGGAAAGAAAGGTAAATTGAGTCCCAAGTACATTGGACCTTTCAAAATTCTAGAATGAATTGGGGCTGTAGCTTACAGTTTGGCAATTTCTCCAAATCTCTCCAAAGTTCACAATGTGTTCCACATATCACTGTTGAGAAAATACATGCCAGACCCAACGCATGTACTCATCTATGAGGAATTAGAACTGGAACCCAATCTCTCTTATTGCGAAGAGCCCGTTAGGATTCTTGATACGAGATAACAAGTGCTGAGAAACCAGATGACTCGTCTGGTAAAAGTTCTCTGGAGAAACCATAAGATGAAAGAGGAAACGTGGGAACCCGAGGAACTTATGATGAAGAACCACTCGAGTCTTTTTATGCATTAATATTCTAGAAATTTCGAGGATGAAATTATTTGAAGTAGGGGAGAATGTAACACCCCAAGCTTCCACGATACGCTTCTCTTTGAGTAATATAGTAGCGTGTGTTGTACGCAACTCCGAGATTCTAACATGCCGCAACCAATTAAAGTAGCCGTTATGAATAGTAATACCCACTTTTTGAAATTTTATACATTTTATATTTCAAAATTGACTTCATTTTTGGATTTGGAATATCAAAATTATCTTAGGATGAAATTTTGGTACTGTTCGGATAAATTTTATATTTTGATGAATAATGAAAATTACTAAATTTTAATTAAAAACAATTTTTTTAATCAAAATAATTAATAGTGATAAATTATGAATTTGAGTGGTTTTAAAGTATATTTAGAATATATTTTTTTACCATTTAATACAATGTTGGTCATTGGACATAATTTCACAATTAAACCAGACATAAACAAGTATCAATCTTTTGATAGTTATTATATCTTAAAAACACACTTTTTGTTTTGACAGTGGGAATTAATTTTAAATTAATTTCTGCCACTTCTATGTTTTGAATTTGAAAAAATGGATTCCATATTTGGAATCAGGATATCCAAATTGTGTAAATAGGTAAATTTTATTTTTAGACATTTTGAATAATTACTTCGGTAAATATTTTATTTACCATGGTTAAAGGGTAAATCTGGTAAATAAGGGTTAAAAAATAATATTATAATAATAATAAATTACCCTAAAACATGTCCTAACCTTATTGGTGGATACATGTCTGACCATGAGCATATTTGGGTCGATTTTGGGACCCCATGGAGCCACTTGTTGGTGATAAGGACACTTTATATTAATTAAGTTAAAATAAATACAAAAATGACACAAGCATATATCTTTTAGAAAAACAATTTTTACATAGGGTTATATATGTTGGATTTTAGATTATAAATATTCATTAGAAATATAAAAATATTTCCTACATAATGGTATTTTATTTATAATTTTTAGACATTGAAAAAGTAAAAATATATATGACACAATAATGATGCAGTATTTTCCTTATTAATGAAGGAATCAAATAATTGATATTATAAATGTTAAAATAAATATAATTTGAAAGTTTTGATGACATAAACTAATTTTATTGGTTAATATGACATGTTAGGATTTCTTAAATGAATTTGTTTAGAATTAATAAAGTTGTTAAGACTTTAACAAAAAATCAATTATTGAGTAGTGTCAAAATTGACATAAATGAGTTTTTAAAACAAATATTATATTATTAATTTATATTATATTCCTAAAAATCAAAGGTTCAGACAAAGGACTTATATAATTATTGTTTTATAATTAATGGACCACTTTGGGGTCTCTTGGATGTATATTGTAAGTTTATTAACTATATATTATAAAAATACAAAGTGACATGGTAAGTGTCAAACTAATTAACTAAGAGTTAAAACTAAAAGATAAGGTTAATATAATGACCCAAACCTGTATAAATTATATTTGTTGAGTGGTTTTATACCCACACCCACCTTAAACTTTAAATAATCTACTTTTTAGCCATTATAAACTGAATATGAATTTATTATAAAATAATATTTCTAGATTTTCCTAATGTGCCCCTCCTCCCCCTTATAAAAGGACACCACTTCTAACCAATTATTCACACCTTCAAAGCCTTTTGGTTCGGCCAAAACCTTCCCAAATACTCTCTACACTTCCCTCACTTAAACCTAGAGGATTTATTTTGATCGGAAAGCCAACCTAAAGATCCCTTTTGATCAAATCAAAAGGAAGAACCCAAAGAAGAGGTAATGTTTTCACCACTCTTTTTCAAGTTCATTTCTTCTTCAACTTATTATTTCTTTGTTGTTTCCATTCTAAAATAATAACTTCAGTATCTTCTATATACTATGATGTTATTATAATTATGTAACAAACAAATTCATTATTCTATCCATCCCTTTAATGACATGTCACCATACGTGCGTACGTACGACCTACTGTCTCCACGTTGTGGTGTAATTGTTATTCAATATATTATTATTTAGATGGGTATAATAATGATGTATAATTCATGTAAATAATAAATATAACATGATAATTATTCTGTCTATATGATATACCATCCATTTATATATTATTTTAATATCAAAAGAATGATATTGTCGCTCGTGCGTACATACGGACTACCGTCTCCACGAACGCGATGAGATTCATTCCCCATCATATCCATTTGAGTATAATTATCATTTAATGGTTAAAAATAATGTTTAAATACTTGATATAATTCTAGATATGAATATGATACAACCTATCCATAACAAACATGACTTACGTAACAAAACAGAGAAAGGAAAACGAATCCATTAACACCCGAAACGACGATAATACTAAGATGTTATTAACAAATCAATGTTAAAAGATAATATATGATATCATATTAATATATATGATTATTGTATAATTTAATAACAATTATTTCACCATTATACAGGAGTTTAACCTACCATAAACCAAGTAAAAGTACAAGTTAAGGTTTATTTCACAATCTCTTCATTATTCGAGGTTGTTTATACGTAATCATCTACTGAGACCTCTTTATCATCCACATCCATGTTTCTTAAAAATGTATTTCAAATCATTCTTACTATTTTACAGAATATGGGTTAAAGTCATTTATACCCTTTTTTTAATTTTTATAAGAATTTTATAAAGTAATCTTTCCGTCGTTTTCCAAACAAGGTCCTTTTTAACATTTTCGACAGAATTAAGGTAAGAATGTATTTTTTTAACTTATATAGCGGGTGTGGCTATTTTCTGCCATTATAAAGTCACAGAAGCTTCCCTTAAAAGATTATAAGAATATTTTCAAAGTAAATGTATTATTTTATAATTATGTGACTTTTAAATGATTTCAAGAAAAGAGATATTTCTCTCAAATAGTTTTGATTTCATCTATGTCAACATCCTTTGATGGATTTTAACTTATTTGAAGTTGGTTTATTATGATACAAAACTTCCATATTATATTGAAGTTTTTGTGATATGTTTGACTTTTGATGTGTTATTTTTATACCATTCATGGTTTATGGAGAAAGTATTGACATTTCGTATGCTAGTTTTAATACGAATGTTTATGTTATGTTTAAACCTATTCATATGAGGAATGCATTGGACTTAATATGTGATGGGTGGAGCCCGCTATAGCTCCTCGATGCATTGGTAGGTCTCATAAGACAAACTAGTGTCTTGGCACGAGGCCTTGACAAAATATTATTTTTAGTCTTGGCACGAGGCCTTGGATACGTGGTGATGATAGTCTGGCATTATGCATCCCGTCATTATGAAAGTGGTTATTGATATTGCATGTGATTATTCGACTAGTAGAATATCAATGTGAATAAATGACATTATTTCATTTTATCTATGCCATATTATTCTGAATTTGAAGTTTAAAAGGATTTTGTTTTATTTATACATTGCCTTAAATATTTGTGTTTATTTATAAAAGTTTCCGCTATATTGTTATCCTTACTGAGCATCTGATCTCACCCCTTTCAATGTTTTATTTTCCCAGGATGTGAAGAAGTAATTTATGAATGACCTGTAGGGAAAGTATGTGGGGATATGAGTGTGGAATATGGAGACTATTTTGTTGTAGTTTTTATTTTTATGATGTAATGTAAGACTTATGAATATATATATTGTTTCCAAGGCTACTAAACTAATCAGTCTTTCGAGATTTGATCTTTCTTGTGATGATTCCAATTTTATGTAATAATGCACCGACTCTGGGAAACTGGGGTCGGGGCATTACACGTTGGGGTATGGAAAAGGCATGAGATGATGTCTCATTAAGTGATTATGAAATGACCTTGGGGTCATGAGAAATTTAGTAAAGTTGAGATGGTCATCTCATGTGAGAGATGAGTTGTGACCTTTTATCAAAAGTGATTTTGGTGTGATTATCATTGGATCTTATGAAACATCAAGTGGCTTGACATGAATGAAAAAGAAAGAGTGAGTGCCTCAACTATGGTGAGTTGGTAACTGATGTGATTATGAGTGCTATTGGGTTTAGGTAGGGCTCATAGAGATTTAAAATTTGAGAGTCATGTGGTAGTAAGAAAGGTCATGGACCATGAGTTAGAGTCGTTAGGACTGGGTGTATGGTGGAAGTTGTGGATAGTTTTGGGTAGCGGTTTCATGGGACACCACTGTGTCAATAAATTCTTTATCAAGGATTGAGTTGAGAATTTATTACATTAGCACTTGCGAGTCTTGAAAATACAAATAGAGAATGATGGCCGATACCAAGAAGGATCATTCCTATTGATCGATAATAAAGAAGTATTAAGGTGGGGAGCTCACCTTGAGTAGTTGATCACATGATGCTCATTTTGTATAGTTTTTAGTAAATATTGGATATGACATGTTGATGAACCCAACCCAGTGGAGGTTGAATTTTGTGACGTCACTATGGTAAAAACAACCAAGTTAGATGTGGAAATTGGAATACACTCAAGTACAAGTGTTGGCTGATAATGTTTGATGCAATTAGTATGATTTTTTTGGAAACCACTAGATACAGGATAATGGTTAGGTGGTATGACTAGTTATAGTTATTTGAAAGTAGTTTGGTAAGGATACCGGGTCTATGAAACCTCGGTTCTCAGGGATGAATTACCAATGTGAATATTTGGGTGATGCCTTATATTCTAAATAATATTGGGAGTGATACTTTCAGTTTTTAATTAGATGGATGGGTGATAAGTGAACTGAGGTATATTAGTGGCATAAATCATCAAGGTGTGATGTTAGTGTTTAGGGAGTTAATGAATTACACTAGTAGCAGGGCATCATGGTGGAGTAAATTAAAATAATTGACACCATGATGTGTGTTTCAGTGATGTTTCAAGTAGTAAAGTAGGTTTGGGTGCAATGTTGGAACAAACACAACTAGAGAGAGGAATATAGTTTGGTTTGTACATTAGAATTAGGGACTTGATAGTTTTAAAAATATTTCAAATCTTATAGGACATGTTGAGAGCATGAATCTTGGGTTAGGTGGTTCTGAGAAGGATCACTTGGATTTAATATTACTTTCCTCTACGATGGTTGGTGGATAGTGATATGTGATTCTCATTATGAGTCTCATGAACGATAATTTAAGGTATGTTCAATTGATCCATAAATTTTTGGCGACTTCCAAAGTAGTTAATGACATGATTCACGGGGTGAAACCTAGTTCGTGGCATGATTTAGGGGGTGAAAAGCTATTTTGTGACTTGATTTAGGGTGTGAACCTCTTTCTTTGCTTGTTTTAGGGGTGAAACCCTATTTAATCACATGAATCATGGGGTGACTTATGTAATGAAACCCAAAGGAAGTTCCACTTGATTAATCAATGATTGAGAAATAAAGGAAGTTAGCGCTATAGTTCATGAGTGTGAGTGGGACTTGGTGTGTGGGTCATTGGTGTGATTTTGAGCTCAAGGATGATGCATCCTTTGAGGAGTGTCCATTTGGTATGGTTGATCAAACTGAAAGAGACTTCTCAAGGAAGGAATATTACTCTAGTGTATGTTCTATGGTGGCATTAATGTGTATAGGTGGATACATTAGAGTGGGAGTTGGGAATATAGGCTCAGTGGTTGGTGTTGTTGGCCAGAAAGGTACGGTGTTGTTCGAGAATAGTATCTTGGGGATAAACTAATTTACAGTGGGGAGGTTATAAAACCCCAACTCTTATCTAGTATATAAAAAATTTTATTTTTTTGGAACACATGTAATCTTATTTTTTTAGATGAAGGAGGTATTAAGATCACTCAAGAGTGTGATCGTGAGAAAAGGGAGGAACCTACAACTGCTGGGAAATTATAGGATGGTTTCACGGTATTATAATGTATACCACACTATGAATAATCAGGGATAGGGCCCTTATGTTTACTATCTTAAAAACCCACAATGAAAATAATTGATTCAAACCATGAAACCTTATAGTGGATTTTTTATGTTTTTAAGTAGATTTTGGTTTGGCTAGTGTTATAGAATCAAAGGGGTTCCCAATTCATAGTGTCACATGATGGAATCCCCCTCCCTTGTTCTTATACCCTTTAAGAAGGAAGTATCATCCTTTTATTTTCCAAATCAAATACCATCAGTTGCATTTGGAATCAAGTATTAAGGATAACCTTCCATATCCTTTATTTATTTATTTCTCCTCATTTTTAAAGTTTTATCATCTTTTATGAATCTTTTAACCTATTCATAGGTTATTCATATGATTTTATGATTTCTATTATATTATCTTAATTTAAAGGCTAATATTGGATGAGTGGACATCCAAGAGTATAAGGCATGTGGTTTATAAGATATCCTATAATTTTCACTATTTTTATTGATGCGTGCATTGTGTGATCACACCGAAATTATTTTTCATTGAATCAAAAATTCTAAACTAAATATTATTGGCCTTGAATCATGAAGTTGGACATATCAATGGGAAACTAATAGTTTTTTGGGGAGTAAATTGGGATTTTATCTACCTGCATAGTGTGCGTGACCTTGGGAAATGACTTAGAAAAATTAAAGAGGTAACCCTATGGGTTTCTTAGCCAAAATATTTAACTATATATATGTGAACGAGACATTATCCAATACTTTAGGTTCACTTTACTTGAAAAAAATGTTTGTTTAATTAAAGTAGTGACCCTAGGGGTTCCTGATACTTGATAAATGACTATGGGTGGGCGACCAGAGATTCCTATAATGCGGTCTAGGATCTTAGGTCTCTAATGATTATGTGAGGCTTAGTGATTATAGATAAAATAAATTTAATTTAATTGATGTATGGATTCCCCCTTAGGGACTAACATGGGTAAATTAAAATAGAAATGAAAGGGGTAACCATAGGGGTTCCTAGTAATGATACCTGATGTGAATTGAAATTAATGAATTTATTTATGAGAAGCATGTGATCTTAAATTATAATAATTTTTTAGAACACTAAGGGTGACACCCCTTGGGTTCAATGATAATGTATAGGAATTTGGAATGCTAAGGGTGATACCCCTTAGTTTTAGTAGTGATTCTTGATCACTTTATTTCCTAGGATCATCCTTCTAGGAATCGATAGTGTTTTCTAAAGATTTGGAATTCCAAGGTTGATAACCCTTAGGTTTGATGATTATTTCTATTGATATATAATTTATTGGGTAATATCCTTGGGTTTGATTATAATTTTTGATTACTTTGAACTCCTTGGGTAATCCCATTGGGTTAAGTAATATTTCCCAATGATATATTATGGATAGATATGTAGAGACTTGGTTTTTTCCTTATAATAATTTTAAATATTTCCATATATAGTTCTAGAGCTAGGCACTAAGATAGTGTATGTAGAGACCCGAAGCTTGATGTACATGGACATTACATTTCTTTAGTAGAATACTTAATAGATAACAAAAATAGACACACAAGGATCGTAATAGTTTAGTGTCTTTGGAAACTCAGAATATAATCTTCTAATCATGGTGAAAGATCTTCAATATCTCCCATAAGATCTTCCACTTTTTGTTTCCTTAACTAAAAACTTTCTTTTAATCCTGGGGGAAAATAAAACATAAAAAGGGTGATCTCAAATGCTCATTAAGGGTAAGCATGGATAAAATAAAACATACCATATACATTTGAACTTAAAAACATGAACATAATGTTTAAACATAAAAATCTTGAGCAAAGACATAAATTGTGGAAGTACATAAGGCATAGATCATAATGGAACATAATTCATGATAAAATAGAATGGGAATATAACATGTAATTGTGGTATCCATTAAGCACATGTAATGATTTCCATAGTATCCAAGGCATTTCTGCCAAGACCATCTTAGTGGATAAAGTCCCTTTCTGAATCGAGTTCACTCCTCGTTCCAGTCCTGTAATAATGAACCGGATTAACTTACCGTTCCAGCCATGTCTATCTCATGAGATATAAAATCTTTACCCAATTCATTGGAGGGAGATATTGGTCCCACCCATCTCATAATGAAATCATTCTTACTTGTGCCACAAAATAAACTTAAAACATTCATCATAACCCAAAGAATAAAATGGGTTTCATAAACATCATCCCATCATCACACATTCCATATAAAACAAATGGATATTTCATCATAAGAAAAGTGAAACCATGTAAATCATAGAGACATTAAACTTGAAACATACACATATGAAATAATGTCATCTTAGATGGAAAATGGTTTTGATAAAACACTTGAAATGAATTCTTGAGGAAAATATCCTTACTTCTTTAAAATCATTTTCTTTTCACAAAATGTCATGAATTTTTAAAAGGAAAGGATTTTATTAAAAATATTCACGAAATATTTTGGAGGAAGCTTCATGAAAATAAGGCTTTATAAAACCGTAAAAATCCTTTCATGCCGTATACGTTAAAAAAAACATTCTTCTCCTACTTTTGTTGGAAAAGTCAAAAAGTATCTTGTAGGGTAAATAAAAGAAAGATTCCTTCCATACCAAGGGGTAAAATTAAAATGGGTAAAAAAAACTTTAAACATACATGAATACACTTTTATAAAACATGGACATGGATGACAGCAATAAACCCAGTAAATACTTACGAATAAGCAATCTCGGATAAAAAATGAGATTTTGCAAAATTATCCCTTACCTTAGGTCCGATATGCTTCGTATGGATCCGAACCTCATGTATAATGATTTAAATAATGTCATTGACTTATTAAATAATCATATTAATTGTTATGATATCATATATGTTTCACTTATGACTTTATATTACCCGTTATTTTGTAAATTCCATGTTAAAGTAGCGTTTTGGGTAAAATCATTTCATTTATCGTATGTGTTTCAACTTGTCATTGTTGATATTGTTACTTATATCCTGATTTACATAATTCCAGAATGTAAAAAATGATTTATATATAATATATATTCATCATATAAATATATATTACAGGTCGATAAAAGGAATGAAATACACCGTTCATGGAGACGGTAGTCCGTACGTACGCATGAACGCTGTTTTCGTTTCCTTATTGAATTGAATGGAATTATGTAGATGAAATATATATATATATATATATATATATATGTATGTATGTATACATAAATCCAGTAGCTTCATTATGTCATATATTTCATTATTATTCATTATATATACTATATAATCATTCATGAATGGTTAACATGGAGAGTGAATCTCATCGCGCCGTGGAGACGGTAGTCCGTACGTACGCACGAGCGATGATATCATTCCCAAGATCGTGGAATTGTATTAAAGTGTATGTATAATATTAAAGAATCAATATCACTTTACAATAATCATATATACTCATTACTTTCACCCTTATACCCATCCAAGTAAGGTGGTGGTGGAAAATAGATTACACCACGGCGTGGAGACGGTATTCCGTACGTACGCACGCGCGGTGATTTCGTTTTCTGTAGGATGGATATATGGTGAAATAGGTTTGTTTCATACATATAATAACATATCAGTATATGAGTGATACTTATGTTATTAATTCATAATGAAACAACCTAAGAAGAAGAAGTGGAAGAAGAAATAAAGTTGAAAGAATCGGTAACGGACATTACCTCTTCTTTGAAGCCCCTCTTTGAGAACTCCTCTTAGGGCTCTAAAATTGGTATTTGAAGAAGAACAGAACCTCTAGGATGTTTCTATGGAAGTGGAGAAGAGAATTTTTCAGGGGTTGGACGAGATTGAAGGCTCAAAGTGGTGTGAGGAAGAGAGGGAAGAGGTGCCCTTTTATAAGGGAGGAGAGGGGCACCTTTGGAAAAACTAAAAATATTATTTAATTATAAAGTCATATTCGGTTTTTAATAGCTCCAAATTGATTTATTTTGAAGCTAATGTGGGGATGTATTGAAATCCTCTCATCCAATAGAATTTAGACAAGTTTAGGTTTCTATTTTAACCTTATAATTTAGATTTAACCTTAAGTTAAATAATTTTACTTTTACCGTGTCTTCTTGTTTTCTTACACTATAAGGTTAATAAACTTACTATAAAAATCCAAAAGAACCCCAAGTTGTTTATTATTAATATATATAACCTTATATAAGTCATTTGGCCTAACCTTAGATTTTTAGGAATAAAATAACAATTAATAATATAATATTTGTTTTAAAAACTATTTTATGTCGATTTTGACACTCTTTGGTAATTGATTTTTGTGAAAATCATAACAGAATTACTAGTTCAAAAAAAGTTAATTAAATCAACACTAACATGTCATATTAACCTATAAAATTAGTGGAATTCATAAAAAGTCTCAAATTACATTTATTTGGGTATTTATAACATCAATTATGTCAATATTTCATTAATAAGATAATTACTGCATCATCTTTGTGTCATAAATAAATTAAATTATTTAATGTCTAAAAATTATAAATAAAATACCATTATGTAGGAAATATTTTTATATTTCTAATGAATATTTATAGTTTAATTTATCTTATGTATAACCCTATATTAAAAATGATTTACTTATAAAACTTTGATTTTAACTATTTTAACCCTTCTTTAAATAAATTAATAATAAATGTCCTAATCTAATCCAAGTGGACCTAATTGGTCATATTTTATTCCTAAGATTGTTTTTGGTCGAATTACACTTATCCAATAGAATTAGGACATGTGTTAGGGTAATAATAATATCATTTTTACCCTTAATTACATTATTTACTTTTAACCGTGGTAAAAAAAGGTAAAAGTTACTATTCACCAAAAATTATTTTCATCTCATTGAACCACATTTTAGTCCTTGATATTAACCGTGTCTCTCGGATTTTCTAAATTTCACTCATAGAAGCGGTAAAATTAAGTTTTATGAAAAATTCAGTTTTTTAACTACCACTTAGTGGTTTCACTATTCATCAAAAAATGAAAGTTTCCAGAAAAATACCAAAAATTAGGCCTAAGCTATATTTGATATTATGAATTCAAAAATAATGTTTATTTTACCAAATTCAAAACATATCAGTTTCATTAATTAATTTAAAATTTAATTCCCGTCGTCAAAACAAATCGCGTGTTTTTTTTAAGAAATAATAACTATCAAAAGATTGATACTTGTTTATATCCAATTTCAAAGTGAAATTAATTCCAATGACCAACATTGGATTAAATGGTAAAAATATATTATAATTACACTTTAAAACCAATTAAAAATATAATCTAACCATATAAATTATTGCGATGAAAAAAGTTGTTTTTAATTAAAATATAGCGTGTTTTTACTATTCATTAAAATATGAAAGTTATCAGAATAATATGAAAAATTTATCCAAAGTAAATTTTTATACCCTGATTCCAAAGAAGAATTTTATTTTGTCAAATTTAACTTATATACATGTCAAAAACAATATTTAAGGTGGGTGCACTATCAAAAGGCGACAAAACTACATTTTTTGAAAAATACTTATTTTACTCGAAAAATTGATTTTGTTCTCATACCATGTTCTAGAAAATGTGTAAGATGAATAATAATGTTATAAAATTCAAAATTTATTTGATACTATTCATAACGGCTAGTTCATAATAATATTATAACCATATATCGTTGTTTAGTGAAACCTGGTATTGCGTACAACACACGCTATCGAGGAAAGTCGCAATTGCGTGTAATGCAAGCCAAGTCAGGGTTGCGTGTTTTGCAAGACTCCTCCGTTGTTTCTTATAAGATAATCCAACCATATTTCATTTATACATTGAATATATATATATATTTATATATATACACTCAATGTTTCGTAGAATAACTACTATCAAAATTGTGTGTAACATGATCCAAGAATAGTGTTGTGTATACTGCAAGCTCATACGGTGTTGCATGTAGTGAAAGGTAATCTTGTTGTAGCATAAAACACAAGACATCAATGATATTAAAATAATATTTTTCATAAAATCTCGGGGTGTTACATTCTACCCCCCTTAAAATGAATTTCGCCCTCGAAATTCTTCGGGATTATAAATGGTTTACTACTCGAAAGTTTGTTTAATAGAAACCCACATCATAAAAAGAAATACCAAAACTTGTCTTTAAAAACTAAAGTATGAAATGTAACGGTTACCCAAATTAAATCGTCACTGGGTTTCCACGTAGGAGAACATATGTGAAAATATGGATATGGAAGAAAAATCTAACCATCAAGTTCTGATGGAGAGTGGTAGAGAACATGGCTATGAAAAAGCCATCAATCACAAAGCCATAGATTTTTGATGATCTAAGGTACCATCTGATTCATCAGATATAAGGGCACTAGGACAACATTTTTGGTTTTCAAGATCATTTTCCTAAAGTTGATGAAATTTGAATTAGAAGAAATACTTTCGTGATTTTGGTACAGTCTCACCGTTGTTCGTTATTTGGATAATTTCCACTTCACCTCTTAAAGAAATGAAGTTGAATTTTTCATTCGTGAAGTGTTAGAAGATCATGTGATAGAATGATGAGTTATTCCATTTGTCTCAAACAAAAGGTTATAAAAGTTATCAAAAATACATAAGTACATCTATAGTGATATTTATCATATATGGTTCCTAAAATGGACTTATACTTCATATATCATATTGCTTAATATAATAAAACTAGTTTCTACTAAACAGGGACTTCCTGTAGGCCAGTGGTAGGTGATAAAGGCCAGTTGCACTTCGGTTGTGGGTTCAATTCCCACAGCCTTGTCCGACGTGATGGGCTGTCGCCCGTCCTGTAGGTTGTCCTTTTTCTAAAACTACATTACTATAACATCCCATAAATAATATCGAAAAAAACTTCTATCCTTAAACAATACTAACTTATGTCCAACATAATCCATTCCAATCTTTAGGCTTATCCCTAATACTGCAGTCCACTCTCATATTATAGTGAAAATGATTACCAGAGATTTCATATAACAAGCATGTCAATTCCATCGTTGATCCCCATATATCATAAGATATGTCTTGTTGGTCACATTCCAAACATTTAAAGGCCTTAATCATGTATTCTCTTGAGAAAATGAATACCCATTGAATCTTAGTGAAAACATGAATGCTGTCAAAAGTTATCTCTTTCCACATACCAAAATCCAAAAATTCTATATACTCAAACCATGATATAACCATCTCCTTATATTAGTCATGAGCTCATGAATACTATCAAACATTTAATTTTCTCCTTATCCCTTCATTATGCACATATCATCTAATTTCCAAAAATATCTTAATAACCTTTCATGGTTAATGGTACCATTAATCATACACTTTCAAAACTTAAGGAAAGACAACAGTGTAACAATCCTTAAATGTCTCTTTATTCCATAGTACCATGAGATTACTTATACAACATTACACTTGATAAACATGTAATCATTCCACTACCTTCTTAAACCATTGACCGAGGTTCAACAATTCTTTCATCTCACATATCATTTGTAGTCTCTTCATCATCATCAACATAAATACTACCCATACGACCGTACCGATTCTCTTCATGAGACTTTCCCTTAGGGAATTGGTTTGCATAATGCCCGCACATTCCACATTTAAAACATTTAACCATTGTTGATATCGTAGCAATAACATTATCCTCATCCATGGTGTTAACTGAACCTTTTTCTTTGCACTTACTGGCTTTGTGTCCTTCTTTTCCACATCCAAAGCATCTTCCAGTTCCCTTGAAATAATCTCCCTGATGCCTCTTCCCACACGATTTACATGAGGGAAATTGAACTTTCTTTCCTCTATGATCATCAGGAAACTCCATCTTTCTCTTATTATCTGAGTCGGGAAACTTACCAAAGTTGAGATTATCGATCATATTATGAGATTTTTGATTAGGCATAATAACGATGTTTGGAATTCCAAATCCCGTTTCATTTGGTTTCTCATGAAGAATATCATTCCATTGTCCGTCATATCCTCCATTATCATGAATCTTCCTGTTTCCAGCCATTTGCTAAAACCCAAAAAGAATAGCGTGAGAGGAAAAAATCATGCTAGGGAAAAAACATAGTAAAGGGGAAGCACCCTCAATATCTAACATCTTAGGTTAAATTCTAAGATCGTTACCGTAGTTCTAGGACTATATCCTATACGTATACTTATCCTTAGGTACATCCCTAGACATACCTTAGAAATATCTCTAGGGATCTCACTAATGTTTTCGCATCCTAGTTTCCAAAGGTTGACTAAACCTTTCCTCTGATACCAACTGTAGAGACCCGAATATTGATGTACATGGACATTACATTTCTTTAGCGGAATACTTAATACATAACAAAAACAGACACATAAGGATCGTAATAGTTTAGTGTCTTTGGAAACTCGGAATATAATCTTCTAATCGTGGTGAAAGATCTTCAACATCTCCCATAAGATCTTCCACTTTTTGTTTCCTTACCTAAAACCTTTCTTTTAATCCTAGGGGAAAATAAAACATAAAAAGGGTGAGCTCAAATGCTCATTAAGGGTAAGCATGGATAAAATAAAACATACCATATACATTTTAACTTAAAAACATGAACATAATGTTTAAACATAAAAATCTTAAGCAAAGACATAAATCATGGAAGTACATAAGGCATAGATCATAATGGAACATAATTCATGATAAAATAGCATGGGAATATAACATGTAATTTTGGCATCCATTAAGCACATGTAATGATTTCCATAGTAGCCAAGGCATTTCTGCCAAGACCATCTTAGTGGACAAAGTCCCTTTCTGAATCAAGTTCACTCCTCGTTCCAGTCCTGTAATAATGAACCAGATTAACTTACCGTTCCAGCCATGTCTATATCATGAGATATAAAATCTTTACCTAATGAATTGGAGGGATATATAGGTCCCACCCATATCATAATTAAATCATTCTTACTTGTGCCACAAAATAAACTTAAAACATTCATCATAACCCAAAGAATAAAATGGGTTTCATAAACATCATCCCATCATCACACATTCCATATAAAACAAATGGATATTTCATCATAAGAAAAGTGAAACCATGTAAATCATAGAGACATTAAACTTGAAACATACACATATGAAATAATTTCATCTTATATGGAAAATGGTTTTGATAAAACACTTGAAATGAATTCTTGAGGAAAATATCCTTTCTTCTTTAAAATCATTTTCTTTTCACAAAATGTCATGAATTTTTAAAAGGAATGGATTTTATTGAAAATAGTCATGAAATATTTTGGAGTAAGCTTCATGAAAATAAGGCTTTATAAAACCGTAAAAATCCTTTCATGCCGTATACGTTAAAAAAAACATTCTTCTCGTACTTTTGTCGGAAAAGTCAAAAAGTACCTTGTAGGGTAAATAAAAGAAAGATTCCTTCCATACCATGGGGTAAAAGTCAAATGGGTAAAAAAAAACTTTAAACATACATGAATACACTTTTATAAAACATGGAAATGGATGATATCAATAACCCCAGTAAATACTTACGAATAAGAAATCTCGGATAAAAAATGAGATTTTTCAAAATTATCCCTTACCTTAGGTCCGATATGCTTCGTATGGATCCAATTCTCCTGTATAATGATTTAAATAATGTCATTGACTTATTACATAATCATATTCATTGTTATGATATCATATATGTTTCACTTATGACTTTATATTACCCGTTCTTTTGTAAATTCCATGTTAAAGTAGCGTTTTGGGTAAAATCATTTCATTTATCGTATGTGTTTCGACTTGTGGTTGTTGATATTATTACTTATATCCTGATTTACTAAATTCCAGAATGTAAAACATGATTTATATATAATATATATTCATCATATACATATATATTATAGGTTGATAAAAGGAATGAAATACACCGTTCATGGAGACGGTAGTCCGTACGTACGCATGAACGCTGTTTTCGTTTCCCTATTGAATTGAATGGAATTAAGTAGATGATATATATATATATATATATATATATGTATGTATGTATACATAAATCCAGTAGCTTCATTACTTCATATATTTCATTATTATTCATTATATATACTTTATAATCATTCATGAATGGTTAACATGGAGAGTGAATCTCATCGCGTCGTGGAGACGGTAGTCCGTACGTACGCACGAGCGATGATATCATTCCCAAGATCATGGAATTGTATTAAAGTGTATGTATAATATTAAAGAATCAATATCACTTTAAAATAATCATATATACTCATTACTTTAACCCTTATACCCATCCAAGTAAGGTGGTGGTGGAAAATAGATTACACCACGGCGTGGAGACGGTATTCCGTACGTACGCACGCGCGATGATTTTGTTTTCTGTAGGATGGATAGATGGTAAAATAGGGTTGTTTTATACATATAATAACATATCATTATATTAGTGATACTGATGTTATTAATTCATAATGAAACAACCTAATAAGAAGAAGTGGAAGAAGAAATAAAGTTGAAAGAATCGGTAACAGACATTACCTCTTCTTTGAAGCGCCTCTTTGAGACCTCCTCTTAGAGCACTAAAATTGGTCTTTGAAGAAGACCAAAACCTCTAGGATGTTTATATGGAAGTGGATAAGAGAATTTGTCAGTGGTTGGATGATCTTTAAGGCTCAAAGTGGTGTTAGGAAGAGAGGGAGGAGGTGCCCTTTTATAAGGGAGGAGAGGGGTACCTTTGGAAAAACTAAAAATATTATTTTATTATAAAGTCATATTCGGTTTTTAATAGCTCAAAATTGATTTATTTTGAATCTAATGTGGGTATGGGTCGAAATACTCTCATCCAATAGAATTTAGACAAGTTTAGGTTTCTATTTTAACCTTATCATTTAGATTTAACCTTAAGTTAAATAATTTTACTTTTACCGTGTATTCTTGTTTTCTTACACTATAAGGTTAATAAACTTACTATAAAAATCCAAAAAAACCCCAAGTTGTTTATTATTAATATATATAACCTTATTTAATTCATTTGGACTAACCTTAGATTTTTAGGAATAAAATAACAATTAATAATATAATATTTGTTTTAAAAACTATTTTATGTCAATTTTGACACTATTTGGTAATTTATTTTTGTGAAAATCATAACAGAATTATTAGTTCAAAAAACGTTAATTAAATCAATACTAACATGTCATATTAACCTAGAAAATTAGTGGAATTCATAAAAAGTCTCAAATTACATTTATTTGTGTATTTATAACATCAATTATGTCAATATTTCATTAATAAGATAATTACTACATCATCTTTGTGTCATAAATAAATTAAATTATTTAATGTCTAAAAATTATAAATAAAATACCATTATGTAGGAAATATTTTTAGATTTCTAATGAATATTTATAGTTGAATTTATCTTATGTATAACTCTATATTAAAAATGATTTACTTATAAAACTTTGATTTTAACTATTTTAACCCTTCTTTAAATAAATTAATAATAAATGTCCTAATCTAATCCAAGTGGATCTAAATGGTCATATTCTATTGCTAAGATTGTTTTTGGTCGAATTACACTTATCCAATAGAATTAGGACATGTGTTAGGGTAATAATAATATCATTTTTACCCTTAATTACCCTATTTACTTTTAACCGTGGTAAAAAAAAGGTAAAAAGTTACTATTCACCAAAAATTATTTTCATCTCATTGAACCACATTTTAGTTCTTGATATTAACCGTGTCTCTCGGATTTTCGAAATTCCACTCACAGAAGCGGTAAAATTAAGTTTTATGAAAAATTCAGTTTTTTAACTACCACTTAGTAGTTTCACTATTCATCAAAAAATGAAAGTTTCCAGAAAAATACCAAAAATTAGGCCTAAGCTATATTTGATATTATGAATTCAAAAATGATGTCTATTTTACCAAATTAAAAACATATCAGTTGCATTAATTAATTTAAAAATTAATTCCCGTCGTCAAAACAAATCGCGTGTTTTTTTAAGAAACAATAACTATCAAAAGATTGATACTTGTTTATATCCAATTTCAAAGTGAAATTAATTATAATGACCAATATTGGATTAAATGGTAAAAATATATTCTAATTACACTTTAAAAACAATTAAAAAGATAATCTAACCATATAAATTATTGCGATGAAAAAAGTTGTTTTTAATTAAAATATAGCGTGTTTTTACTATTAATTAAAATATGAAAGTTATCAGAATAATATGAAAAATTTATCCAAAGTAAATTTTTATACCCTGATTCCAAAGAAGAATTTTATTTTGTCAAATTTAACTTATAGACATGTCAAAAACAAGATTTAAGGTGGGTGCGCCATCAAAAGGCGGCAAAACTATATTTTTTGAAAAATACTTATTTTACTCAAAAAATTGATTTTGTTCTCATACCATGTTCTAGAAAATGTGTAAGATGAATAATAATGTTATAAAATTCAAAATCTAGTTGATACTATTCATAACGGCTAGTTCATTATAATATTATAACCATATATCGTTGTTTAGTGAAACCTGGTATTACGTACAACACACGCTATCGAGGAAAGTCGTGATTGCGTGTAATGCAAGCCAATTCAGGGTTGCATGTTGTGCAAGAATCCTCCGTTGTTTCTTATAACAGAATCCAACCATATTTCATTTATACATTGAATATATATATATATATATTTATATATATACACTCAATGTTTCGTAGAATAACTACTATCAAAATTGTGTGTAACATGATCCAAGAATAGTGTTGTGTATACTACAAGCTCATACGGTGTTGCATGTAGCACAAGGTAATCTTTTTGTAGCATACAACACAAGACATCAATGATATTAAAAGAATATTTTTCATAAAATCTCGGGGTGTTACAGTGTACGATTCTGAGACCTAGTGTTCCCAAAATTAATTTTATAAACATATTAAATATATTTTATATTACATACATGAAGTTTCTTAAATAAAATAGAATAAATATTAAAACAAAGCTTGAATCATAAACTTGAGACCACGACTGAGTCCATAATTCATTGTTTACCCTAGATGCGACCTAAAATAGGTTGGTATCGGGTGTTTAGATCCCTCTATCATTGGAGGTATGTTCATTGGATTAATTAATTAATTCATTTTTGACCTAAATTAAATGTTTATAAATATAATTCCATGGCGATTTTCCCATGGTTAGCCTCATAACCCTGGGACCATCGAGATATTCTCCTTCCTCCATTATTGGTGAATCACCTTAGATGATGATTGGAGAGATCTTATTTTTTCCTTATAAGATGTTTAAATATTTCTATATATATTTCTAGAGCTAGGAACTGAGATGACATGCAATTATGAGGCCTGGTGTACCTGAAATTAATTTTATAAAAATATTAAATATATTTTATATTTCACACATGCAGTTTACCTAAGAAAATAGAATAAATCTTAAAAAAAATATCGAATCAAAAATATGAGACCACAATTGAGTCCTGAATGTAGTTTTTACCCTAGGCATGGCCTCAAATGGCTCATCATGAGGTGTTTGAACTCCTCACTCATTGGTGGTACGTTCCGTGAAATAAATAAATAAATAAATAAATAAATAAATAAATAAATAAATAAATAAATAAATAAATAAATAAATAAATAATTGTTTCATTTTAACATAGAGGATTATTCTATAAGAATACTTCCAGGGTGAATTTTCCAAGGTTATTCTCATAATCCTGGAATCTCTAATGATTCCCCCCTTCCTCCTTCCATTGGAGGATCACATCAGACAACGATAAAATAAAGAATCAGAGAAGATCAGGACATAATGAATGCAATAATCCATTTTCTTTATTGAAGAGCATGCTATTTATTAATAAATGATCCAAAAGACAGGTAGGAATCATAAATTTTTGATTTATTACCTTTTATTAAATTGATTGATTATATTCACCCTTGTTCTTGGATCTTCATCAATTATGGCTAATTGCATGTGCCCGGGTACATAAACTTAATTATCTTCAATTGTTTTCTAATAGTGGATGCCCATTCTTAATCATTGGCCAATAATTATTGGAAAACGGTGTTTAAAAATTTGATTTTTTTTCTTTTATCCCTCGTTTTCTTTGATTTATTCACCGGTAGGATCCCACAGTTTTGATTCGACCTTACCGGGTGGTACCATGCCCGATCGGTCCCCCAAAACCATGACAGAATCACATACGAGGAGTGGATCAAAAAACTAAGATCAGATTTGGTTTTTTTGTGAGATGATGATGAATGTTAAATGATTTTAGATCAAGTAATAAAGGTTTAAATGAATGGTGGAATGTGATGAAACCCATGATGAACAATCAGAGCTGATTTTCCAGCAAACTGTGGTTGGAAACCGCGATCTACAGCCAGATCTACAAGTTTTAGGTAGATATTGGGCTAGATATAAAGGAGGAATACTAGATTCAAGTGAAAGGATATAATTTGGTATTTCTAGATAAAACCCAACTACACGCTGTGTATAAGGATGAACACACATTGTGTATCCCCTCAGCGGCGACAACTAGGGTTTTGAGAAAACTTAAGGATGACGTGATGTGTAAGCTATCCGGCATACCGTGTACCCATTTAATAGTTGGAAAAACTATTTATAGGATCACATGGATGGGAACTCATGTGTAAACACATGTCTAGGTACATGGACGTGTATGGACATAGGGTCCAGTACACAGACATGAGGTCCGGTACATGGACATGGCCAATAAGACACGACCCAGTCATGGTTAGCCTAAACACACTGTATAGTCCACCTACACCGTGTGTACTAATAAATGGTATGGGAGGCATGTTCCATCCAGGGACATGGTCAGGTGGTGGAGTGGGACCACACACCATGTGGGTCCCCTCACACACCGTGTACCCCTTGACCTCTTTTGAGGAAACTTCGATCATCCATATCTTCTTCATTTGAACTTGGATTTTGGCCCATGAGGAGCCTATCATGAGTGTTTTTACATATATAACATGATGGTACCCTTAGATACAGATTTGTAGATATGATGTAAAATTTTATAGGCATTGATCTTGTTTAGTAGATGCTCAATAACAGTAGTGATCAGGAAGAATCACCAGATTCTAACAAGTTGTACCCTCCAATAGAGCTGGGCAGTGGAGTCCTCGACCTTTAGAGTGGAACCCCCCCATCAACATGGGCATGGGTCCTATACAACTATCTTCTGAGTGGAACCCCCCTACTAGGTAGGGTTAGGGTCCTCGATGACCAGAGTGGAACCCCCTATTGTACCAGGGAATGGGTCCTCAAAATCTGAGTGGAACCCCCATACTAGGTAGGGTGCGGTTCCTCCACGTCCAAAGTGGAACCCCCTATTTTACCAGGGAATGGGTCCTCATCTTCTGAGTGGAACCCTTTACTAGTAGGGCATTGGTCTTCGACGACCAGAGTGGAACCCCATATTGTACCAGGGCACATGTCATCAAATTTAGAGTGGAACCCCCCTATCGGGTAGGGCATAGGTCCTTAATGACCAGAGTGGAACCCCCCTATTTCACCAAGGAAAGGGTTCTCAAACTTTAGAGTGGAACCCCCCATCTTTATGGGCATGGGTCCTCTACCTTACTGAGTGTAACCCCCTATAAGATAGGGTGCGGGTCCTCATGACAATAGAGTGGAATCCCCCATCAGCATGGGCATGGGTCCTCTAAAAATACTATCAG
Source organism: Viscum album (assembly GCA_963277665.1). Classification (NCBI taxonomy): domain Eukaryota; kingdom Viridiplantae; phylum Streptophyta; class Magnoliopsida; order Santalales; family Viscaceae; genus Viscum; species Viscum album. The sequence continues at coordinate 1,526,239,462 of OY728131.1, read as the reverse complement.
AGTGGAACCCTTCTGATTTACTAGGATGTGAGTCCTCTTTTTCAAGTTTATGGCCCCTTGACTATGTGGCACAATTATGAGGCATGGATTGACTTGTATGGTTACTTCTGAGCAGACACATTAAATGATGATCATCATTGATAGACTTTTGGAAATGTTGGCTACTATTCTTCTTGGGATAAGGTGTGCGATGGATATCCCCTTACTCTCTCATTTGATCTTAATTTTACTAAGCATATATATATATATATCCTTATGTATCCACACCTTTTATTTGGATAATCTCCTTCTAGTATAGGAGAATACACGTGGGGTATGCCACATGGTTTCCATGTTTATATTCTTATGGTTGGATGAGTATAATCTCCTACTATAAGTGGTAAAGAATCAACGGGTAGTTCATCTAATCACTATATTTATCCTATTGTTTTTATATGAGGTTACTTTCACTCTTGGTTTGTTTGATATGTTCTCTTTGACTGTATCTTGAATCTATTTTCTTTCCTTTCCTATTGTATCTCTTACTACCCCTTCACCTTTTAGGGTGTCTTACTGGGTATTTATATACTCACCCCTATATGGAATTTTCCTGTACGTGTCATGACTTATGAAGATGATAGAAATATCAATGGTGACTTTAGAAGAGCTTAGGGATACTGGGTTCTTTAGACCACATACAGTGGTCGTAGCTTGGATATCTCGAGTAGGGATCTCTCAGTAGTTAACTTTTTTAGTTTTTTCAAATTGGTACCTTTTTTTGGTTGGGAATGTATTTTTACCATTTTATTTTCAATTTGTATGGTGGTACTCTTGTATACCCTATAGGTTACACATGCTTGGTTTACTTTATATCCATGTTTCATCTTTTACTCTTTCCTATAAACTTTTTCATCAAGATTTCTATGTGTGTATGTGTACAAGTACTTAGAAAAAGGCCTCCCCAAGTTTATTTATGCCTTCAACGGTCATCACCACCCCTTAGCCTATGGTGGTAGGATTGGTGTATTTATGGCTCGAGCCCTGGCTTGGGTTGATTTGTGACAGATTGGTATCAGATCAAGTTCATTCCTTGGGATGTTGTTCAGACTACCCCCTTAAAATAATTTGGTTGGGTTTAGGGAAATAGTGTTAAAGTATCTTGAGTACGACTCTCAAGATAGGGAGTCTAGTGATGGTGTGGGCAGTCGACATATCCTTTCACCAAGACCCTGACTACCTACTTGTTGACTCAGCATGTTGAGACATTTTTTATAGGGATCAATGGTACATGAATCATATAGGATTTAGTCTCTGAATATAATTATTAAGTTATATCCCCATTTTTATTGATATATATATATATATGCTCATCTAAATGTGGTAAATCTTGATAAATCTCCGGATTACTCCATGAAGAAATCCAACTAGGATATCAATTCCAGATTGTGATGACAATCTGATGAGTGACGATGCCTCAGTTTAGAGTCCATCCTATGAGCCCCTTACTCTAGGTGGGTAGGTAGAAGAACCTCCACCTATCGAGTAGAAGATCAGTCCTGTAGAGAAGGCTGAGGATATGCACAGTCTTAGTATGATTTACGATTTCTAGTATCAAAGATGCTGAGGTTCTATGGTGAGCCAGATCCTTAGGCAGTAAAGGATTGGCTAGAGTCAGCGGTCCATATCTTCAGGCTCATCTAAACACTGACGGATCAGGTGGTTGCACTAGAATCTAGTCTTTTCCAAGGAGTAGATGAGCACTGGTGGAGCCTTTTTATGCATATGCATGATGAGTCAACACTCTCATGGACTAACTTCTAGAAAATATTTTTGTGAGGATTACTAACCCTCTTTTTTGTTCTTATTTCAGATCCAGGAGCTATTAGAGTTGCAGCAGGGAGGGATGATAGTGTCTGAGTATGCAGCGAGGTTCACAAACCTTACACAGTACACTCTTGACATGATCTGGGATGGATACTTATGAGATTAAAAGTTTGAACAGGTACTCTATAGATATATCTGAGCCAACATTGTTATCTTGTGCATCCCCACCTATTCGAGGGTGTTGGAGCGGGCACTAGTGATAGAGAGATTTTTTTCAAAGGGATTCTAGACAGCAAGATCTGGTAGTGGGAGCCACATAGTTAAGTCATCTATAGTATCTAGTAGGTACCATGAACCAGGATATTAGTGCAAGAGACCTCCCCATGATTTACTCAGGCATGTGGTGAGAGGTAGAGCAGAGAGACAGGGTAGCTCGGAGAGGGGAAATGCTTTACTTTTGATGGGATATGTCACATAGCATGAAAATACATGACTAGACATGTTGAGTAGCATAGAAAGATAGCTGATAGACCTCCATGGTAGAGGAAGCACCATGATCAAGGATTTCCCAGGCATGGGAAGGGTGGTCCTCAGGGTGGTGAATATAGAATAGGAGTATGAGGAGCTATGGGTGTTGGATAGAGTTATGATATCCTTCCACCACCACCACTAGATGAACCACATCAAGATTAGGGAGATGGTGGGTGGGTTCATGGACAACTGCATGCTTTGGATGTTTATGATCCCGCAACACATGAGATGATAAGAGGTATGATCTATGTGTTTTCTACTCTTGATTAAGTATTATTAGACACATGTTCTAGTAATTCCTTTATCTCTATAATCCTGGTGAAAGAGCTAGAGATCCCTGTTTAGGTGCTATCCCAACATCTTTGTCTTGAGATTCTTATAGGGAATGCTTTTTCTATATATTTTACCTACCGTCACTTAGATATATCATTTAGTGAAGAGAGGTTCACATTGGAACTTTTTTTAATCATGATGAAACATTATGATTTCATCTTGAGTATGGAATGACTATCCATGGTCTGATCCTAGATTGACTATCACCGCAGATAAGTCAGATGCCTATGCACTGATGGGAAAATATTTTCCCTTTCTGGTGAGATAGATCTCATGGTGGGATGAGTGGGTTCTATGAGCAGGAGGCTTCATACCGTTACCCATTAGTTGGAAAGTATATACCTTAGTGCAGTAGACTCTTCAACAATATGGATTCCTTTAGTTATGGATGATTACATGAACATCTTACTCGAGGAAGTTACGAGACTACCTTCGAGGTAGGATATGGATTTTTTTCATTGACTTAAATCTTGACACCACTCTGATATCTCATGAGTCATATCATATAGCCCCTATTGAGATTTTAGAGCTACAGTTATAGATGGAGGACCTTCAAGAGAAAGGTTTCATCAAAACTAATGTGTCCCCTTAGGCATATCCATCATTGTTTGTGAAAAAGGAAGATGTTATATTGTGGATTTGAATGGACTATTATCACAAGAACTATACCATGATAAAGAAAATGTACCCCTTACCAAGGATTTACAACCTCTTTGACTAGTTGAGAGGTATGATATAGTTTTAAAAGATCAATCTCAGGTCTGACTACCACCAGTTGAGGGTTCACGAGGGTGATATTCTAAAGTTGGCATTCTGATGTCGCTATAGACATTATGAGTTCCTAGTTATGCCATTTGGTGTGATGAATTCCCCCACCATGTTTATGGATTTTATGAACCAGGTCTTCCAACTATACTTGGATTAGTTTGTTATTGTATTAATTAATGACATAATCATATACTTTGTATTAGGTGAGGAGCATGCATAGCACTTGAGGATGGTCCTAGATCTACTTTGAGAGAACCATCTTTATGGAAATATCTCAAAGTGCTAGTTCTAGATTCGTGAGGTTTACTTTTTGGGAAATTTCATGTCTGAGCATGGTTTAGCCATGGACCCATAAAATATAAACACAGTGCTTTCTTGGTATCCACCCAAGAGCATGTCATAGGTAAAGAGTTTTCTTAGTTTGGCGAGGTATTATAATAGGTTTGTGGTAGACTTATCCAGAATTACAATATCTTTGACCACCTTGATGTAGAATGGGAATCCATTTACCTGGTATGAGCAGTGATAGAGGGTATTTGAGGAGTTAAGGTTGAGTATTAAGAGTTATCCAATGTTGAGACTACTAGAGGAGGGTGTATATTTTGTATTGTATTGCGCTGCTTTGGGAGTTGGGATCAACTATGTGTTGATGTAGTGAATTTTTTTTATCGCATATAGGTTATTGCAGTTGAGACCCCATGAAAATAATTACACAAATCATGATCTAGAGATGGAATCGATAGTCTTTGACCTGATGATGTGGAGGATCTACCTTATGGGAGAGCACTTTGTGGTTTACTCAGACCACCAAAGTCTTAGGTGCGTCTTCACGCAGAAAGACCTGAACTTGAGACAATGACGATGGTTAGAGTTATTGAAGAACTATGAATTAAATATATTCTATACTCTAGGGAATGGAAACTTAGTAGTAGATTCCCTTATCAGGAATTCCTAGGCTCATTTGATGGAGGAGGATTCAGAGAATTTGGTCTCCTTATAGCTGACCTTGGTGGAGTAGGACAATACATTTTTTCTACAATATAAGGTTTTGACTCCTCTACTTATTGAGCTTGTGAGAGAGTCCTGGATAGGAGACATTGACTATGAGGTCTTAAATGATCATATATCCATAAGAAACCCACCAGATGGATATTATGAAGGAGGTAATCACATCATCTTATTGCGGGGGTAGACAGTGGTTCCGGTCACATTTTGGGAGGATATGGTGTGAGAGTTACACACTTATCCCATGGATGTACATCCCGATGTGGGAAATATGTACAAATACCTTTAGTGATAGTTTTTTTGGTCTATAATGATATGTATAGTAGCTAATTTTTTCTCTCAATGCCTCACCTTTTAGCATTTGAAGGCTAAGCACCAAGTTATGACATGTTTGTTTCAACCCCTAGAGATACCAGAATAAAAATGGGATGAAATATCCATGGAAATTGTGATAAGAATTCCACACATAGTGAAGGGACATGATGATATCTAGGTGATAGTTGAACGACTCATGAATTTGGCACATTTACTTTCTATCAGGGAGTAGAGTTTGGTGGAGATTTTGGGGAATCTATACATATGGGAGATCATTTACCTTCATGGGGTTCCCTCGATGATTATCTCTAACCATGATGTGCACTTTACATTATGATTATGGAGAGGCCTAAAAGTGGAATTTGAGATCCAAATGAGGATGAGTACATCCTTTCACCCCCATACCGAAGTATAGACTGAACACACCATCCAAGTGTTAGAGGATATGCTGAGGTCTTGCATGTTTGACTTTGGTCAGAGTTGGGAGGATCACATTCCCTTGGAAGAGTTTATGTAAAACAATAGCTACCACACTACCATCACATGGAAAATTTTGAGGCCCTATATGGGAGACCCTATAGGTCACCCTTGTGCTGAACAGAGATTGATGATACATCTCTTATGGGCCCAAAGATGGTGTAGGTGACAATAGAGAAATCCCAAGTCATCCATGAGCAGATTAGGACATCCTAGAGTAGATAGAAATATTACACATATTGATATCATATTCCCTTGGAGTTTGAGTAGGGAGATCATGTTTTCCTGAGAGTCTCCCCATGATAAGGATTTTAGAGGTTCTAATGGGGAGGTAAGATATCCCCAAGGTTCATTGGGTCATTTGAGATTGTGCATAAGGTTTTCTAGGTTTCTTATCACCTCACCCTACCCCAATAGTTGGAGTGGGTGAACGAAGTCTTCCACATGTCGTAGTTGAGGAGATACATGTATGACCCTATGCATGTTATCGACTAGGGTGAGATGAACATCGATGATGGAGCCACCTTTATGGATCACCCAGTGGCGATTGAGGATCGATATGAGAGGGTCCTGTGTGGATGGAAAATACCCTAGGTTTACATGTTGTGGTAATATGGAAATGTGTAGGAGAGTTCTTGGGAGCAGGAGAGCCAAGTGTGGGATCAGTATCCCGAGTTGTTTGTTTAGTTTTTTATTTATGAGGACTAAAATATTAAAGGATGGAATGATACAGAGGCCCAATTTTTTCCTTATAATACTTTGAAATATTTAGAACTAGGAACTAAGACAGTGTGTGATTCCGAGGCTCAAAGTTCCCTGAATTAATTTTATAAAAATGTTAAATATATTTTTTATTTCACACACACTAATTCTTAAAGAAAATCGGATAAATATTAAAATAGAAGCTCTTATCAGTAATATGAGACCACAGTTGAGTCTGGAACATGGTTTTTACCCAATACGCAACCTAAAATGGGTTAGTGTGAGGTGTTAAAACTCCTCGCTCATTAGCGGTACGTTCAGTGAATTAATTAATTAATTAATTGTTTCATTATAATGAAGCAGATTATTATAAAAGAATAATACCATGGTGAATTTTCTAGGGTTATCCTCAGAATATTGGAATTTCAAATGACTCTCTCCTTCCTCCTTCTGTTTTCAGATCAAATCGGATGACAACAAAATGAAAAATCAGAGCAAAGGAGGATACAATGAACGTAACAACCCATATTCCCTATTGGAGAGCACATTATTCATAAATGAATGATCCAAAATCTAGGTAGGTCTCATAAATTGGTGATTTAAAACCCTTGATTAAATTTATTGAGTAGATACACCCCTTTTCTTGGATTTGTGCCAATTATGTCCAATTTCATGCACCCACGTATATAAACTTAATTATCTTCAATTTTTTTCTAACCATGGATTCCTATTATTGATCGTTGAACAATAAATCTTGTCAAAATACTTTTTAACCTTTTTTTGGTCTTTTATCCCTCTTTTTATTCACATTATTAAATGGTAGGACCCTATGGTCCTAGATCTAGTTTTTTGGGTGGTACCAAGCTCGACCGGTCCCCCTAAACCATGAAAAAATCATGCATGAGGAGCAGATTAATGAACTAAGAAGAGATTTGAGTTTTTTCTCAATATGAGGATGATTGGTTTGATGATATGAGATCAAGTAATCAAGGTCATAATAAACTATTTTATGCAGGATTTGTGGTGAAACCCACAACGAACAATCAGAGTTGATTTTCTGATGAACGATGGATGAAAACCATGATTTACAGCCAGATCCTCAAGTTTCAAGTGGAGATAAGGAAGAATATAAAGGTGGAATACTAGATTCAAGTGAGAGGATAAGATCTCAGATTTATGGTGAAAACTCAACTACATTCCGTGTACAGTTATGAGTGCACAATGTGTAGCCCCTCAACAGTGGCATCCAGGGTTTCTAGAAAACTTAAGGATGACACGTCATGTAAGCTCTCCAAAATTCCATGTACCCCTTTATTGGTTGGATAACATGTTTGGAGGATCACACATGTGGGAACCCATGTGGAAGTGCATGGACAGGTACACAACTATGCACTCAAGTACACGGACATAGGGTCTAGTACATGAACATGGGGTTTGGTACATGGACATGGGGTCCGGTGTATAGATAGGGCTAACATGGAAGGGCATAGTCTCAGTTAGCCTAGACTTACCATATAGTCCACTTACAAAGAATGTACTACTATATGGTATGGGATCCATGTGTCATATAGGGACACATCTAGGTGGTGGAGTGGGACCACACACTATGTGGGTCCCCTCACACACCATGTACCCCTTGACCTCTTTTGAGAAAACTTCAATAATCTATATCTCTTTTGTTTGAACTTAGATTTTAGACCATGAGTAGCCTATCCTAAGTGTTTTTTAACATATAACATGATGGTGACCTAGAATTTTGATTTGGATATATTATTTAAAATGTTTTGGGCATGAAACTTTTTGAGGTGATGCTCAATGATGGCAGTGATCAGAAAAAATCACCAGAGACTATTGAGTTATACACTTCAGTAGAGCTAGGCAGTGGAGTCTTTGACCTTTAGAGTGGAACCCCCCATCAACATAGGTGTGGGTCCTCTATATATACCTTCTAAATGGACCCCCTATTAGGTTGGCCATGGGTCCTTGATGACCAGAGTAAAACCCCCCTTTTGTACTATAGCGCAGGTCCTTGACTTTCGAGTGGAACCCCCGACTGGGTAGGGCGTGGATCCTTGATGAACAGAGTGGAAACCCCCTACTATACCAGGGAACAAGTCCTCTAATTCTGATTGGAAACCCCTACTTATTAGCATACAGGTCCTCGATGACTAGAGTGGAACCCCACTGTTGTACCAGGGTGTGGTTCCTCGACTTCCAAGTGGAACCCCCTACCAGGTAGGGTACGGGTCCTCGATGGTCAAAGTGGAACCCATTTGTTTCTCCAAGTCATAGGTTCTCGACCTTTAGAGTGGAACCCCCACAGAAAATGGTGTGATTCCTCTACATTATTGAGTGAAACCCCCCTATCAGATAGGGTACAGGTCCTCATGACACTAGAGTAGACCCCCCCATCAGCATGGGCATAGGTCCTCTACAGATACTATCAGAGTGGAACACCCCTGATGTACTAGGGAGTGAGTCCTATATTTAGAGTTTGTGGCCCCATGCATGTACAACATAGTTATGAGGCATGGCTTGACTTGGATGGTTACTTTTGAGCATACACGTGAGATACTAGGCATCATTGATGGACTTTTGGAACTATTGGCTACTCTTCTTATTGGAATAATTCGTGATATGGGTATCTCTTTACTATCTAATTTTGGATTCTTTTGACTAAGAATATATATATATATATATCCTTCTATATCCACACCTTGTATTTGGTTAGTCTCCTTCCATGAGAGGTGAAGATGCCTGGGGTCTACCATGTGCTTACTGTGTTTATCTTCTCATGGTTGGATGAGTCTGTTATCTTGCTATAAGTAGTGAATAATCAAAGGGTATTTCATATACTTACCATGTTTATCACCTTGTGTTTGGATGAAGTTAATTTCACTATCATTTTGGGTTGATTTGTTCTCTTTGACTATATCTTCCATCTATTGTCTTTCCTTTCCCTTTGTATCTATTACTTCTCCCCCTTCAGCTTTTGGGGTGTCCTACTAGGTATGAATATAATCACCCCTATTGGGGTTCTCTCACATATCTCATGTCTGATGAATATGATTCATAGATCAGTAGTGACTTTAGAGGAGCTTAGAGACACTAGATACTTTGGACCGTGTACGGTGGTCATAGCTTGGTGATATCAAACAGGGATCTCTCAGTAGTATACTTTTCTAGTTTTTTCAGTTTGGGACCTTTTTTGGGTTGGGTGTGTATTTTTACCATTTTATTTTCAATTTGTACTATCATACTCTTCTACAACCTAGATGTTATGTATGCTTGGTTTACTTTATAGCTATGTTTCATCTTGTACTCTTTCCTCTACACTTTTCCCTTGATATGGGTGTGTGTGTGCATACAGGTACTTAGGAAAAGGACTCCCCAAGTTTAATTATACCTTCAGAGCTTGTTTCCACCCCCTGTCCTATAAAGGTGGGCTTGGGGTAGTTTCATCTCAATCCCCAACTTGGTTCAGGTTGTGAAATTGATGAAACACTAGATCAGAGTAGATCAAAGTGCAGTGAACACAATAACATCCTTAAATAATTTGAGAGCATGTTCTTCGATGATGAACAATCCAATCTCTAGGTAGGACTCTTCAATTTGTGGTTTATGCCCTCTTTGATTAAATATATTTAGAAGATCAATCCTTGTTCTTAGATATGCACCAATTGTGGCCAATTTCACATGCCCATGCACATAAACTTAATTAAATTTTAATGTTTTATAACCCCAAATTAACATTCTTGATCATTGGATAAGAACACTTGGATAACAATGTTTAATCCATTATTCTTGTGCTTTCCACCCTTTATTTCTTCACGTTAATCACTATTTGGACCCCACGGCCCTGGTTCAAAATTTTTGGGTGGTACTAAGCCTGATCGGATCCCCAAAATCACAACAGATTTGTGAAAAAAGGGAGGATCAATGAAACAAGCATAGATTAGGGATTTTTGTGAGATTTGGATGATCATTTTGATGATCAGTGAATGGATCATTTTTGAAGGAAGGTACGATGTATATGGGATGAATGATGAAACCACCGAGGAAATCCAGAATTTGATTTCCAATGAGTGGTTCCAAGAAACCACAATACACATCCAGATCCATAAGTTTTGGGAAGAGATAAAACTAAAATTGATGTGGAACAGTTAGATTTGAGGCATGAGAAGCGGATATATGAATCTTTGAAAAATCTGACTACATGCCATATACAAGGATGAACACACGACATGCAGCCCCTTGAGTGAGGAAGCTAGGGTTTCATAAATCATATGGATGGAATGATGTGTATCCCTCCTACACACCGTGTACCTCATCCATAGGTGGGCGAGCCATGTGATGAGTCATATGGGTAGAAATCTATGTATGAGTACATGACCAAGCACATAACTATGTACCAAAGTACACAGACATGGCATAGTCACACGAGTGACACCCTGTGTGAAGTATCATTCTATGTACTGAAGTACACAGACATGAGGTCATGTACACGGACATGTCTAGAAAGACACAGCTTGATCCTGGTTAGTCTGGACATGTCATTTAGTCCACCTGCATAGTGTGTACTGGTACATGGGTTGGGATCCATGTTCCAACTAGGGACATGGATAGTAGGTGGAGTGGGACCACATTTCATGTGGGTCCCCTCACATGCTGTGAACCCCTTAGATCCTTTTTAGGAAACTTCAAGGTTTCATATCTCCTTTGTTTAGACTCGAATTTTGGCCTGTGAGTAGCCTATCTTGATTTTTTTCCATGTAAAACATGATGGTTCCCTTGGTTTTGGATTTTGAGATATGATGTGGAATGTTTCGGGCACAATTCTTGTTTAGGCGATGCTTGACGATGATAATGTTCAGGAAGAATCACCAGAGGCTTCCTAGAGAGTGGAACCCCCATCAACATGGGAGTGGGTCATCTACAAATACCTTATGAGTGGAACCCACATATAGGGCAAGGAGTGGGTCCTCAATGACCAGAGTGTCCCCCCTAGTGTACTAGGGTATAAGTATTTTAATTTCGAGTGGAACACCCCTATCAGATAGAGTGAATGTCCTTAATAACTAGAGTGGAACCCCCTTGTCACACTAGAGTGTGGGTCCTCAACCTATATAGTGTAACCCCACATCAGCTTAGGCATGGATCCTCTACCCACTGAGTGGAACCCCCTAGAAGTATAGGGCACATGTCCTCGTGAAATAAGAGTGGAACTATAGTGACCCTTCTTTCTCTTACATTACTATTACATCATTTTAAATATAAACAACATAAAAACATTATAAATTGAGGATAAAAAGGTTTAGTGTCTTGGAAAAATTAGGACAATACATAACTTTTACAACATAAAACATAAACATTTATTTAATTCCTTCTTTTCTAGCTAATTATTGGCCCTTGTGTTCTCTTTAGTACAAGTAGTCACCTGATGATATACATAAAAAAGGGGTTAGCTAAAAGCCTAGTAAAAGTATAGATAACAATATAACATGGGGTGATAATAATCATTATCATAATAACATAGGAATAGGGCCATAATCATGATAATAAGCATTAAGAGAAGACTTGGAATGTGGAAATGCATAAAAATGAAACATCATGTCTTAGTGGTAAACTACCACACATATTTGTGAACAAATATATCATCATGTTCATGCATATTTCACTTTAATCATGAGTTTATTCACATTACCCAATGCATTGGAGTTCTATATAATTCCGGGTGCACTTGTCACATCATAACATCAACATTGCGCTATATAATTCCAGACACACCCGTCACATTATAACATTTACATTATCATTCATTCCACATAGAACATATATCAATCATGAATATAAATAACCAATATAAAGGAATGGGTTTCATATCATAATAATACATTAATAAACTTTGGTTTCCAAAATTAAAGGGGTAATAACATACTTGATATAAGAATCATCAACCTTGAGTGAATGAAACAATCATGAGAAGTAAAAGGTGTGTTTTTTGAAAGTAGAGTTATTTTGGAAAATAATGTGTTTGACATAAAATTAAGTGGAAAACATGTATATCCCAGAAAAGTTAATATAATGATGAATAAACTATTTTTAAGAAATAACCATACTGAAAATGGTGCGAAAGAGGGAAAACCTAAAGAAAGAGTGTTTGGTTCAAGAATTCCCCTTACCCTGTATTCGAACGTTTTATTCAATTTAATGTCCTGTATAATGACATTATATTCATTAATTAACAATTAAATAAACTTTTATACATGAATATGATTCATTATGGTTTTATTATGTTCTTTTATGAGCCTTTAGATGAGTTATATAGTTTAATTTCATCAATCGGGAGTGTTCGGTTTCTTAGTTTTCATGATCAGTTCATTTGTATACATGAATGGAAGTTCATTTAAAATGTGTATAAACATCCAGAATTTTTATTATATGTTATTAATGGTATTAAAGAAATTTAAATTATCTTATAAATAATTTTTTATATACCATGAGGATGAATCATTAGATAAAATTTAATGACAATCATTTTTGGTTAATTTGGGCGGTTTTTCGATCACAACAAACTTGTTTTATTTTATCTTTTAGTATAATGTATACAAGTTAGTTTAAAAATATAAAAAGGGTTAAAAAAATACATATTAAAATATTTTTTCAACCATTTAATGGTTTTATTGACAACATTTAAGGTATTGGAGGAAAATGAATGTGCATCACCCATGATGATGGTAAATTAACACATCACGGATGACGATTTCATAAAAGAGAGAGTGAGAGAGGATTTTAATGAATAATATTCCATTAACATGATAGAATACAAGTATATAAAACATAGTGGAGTTATAATGACATTTTTATAATATAAGTTGAGGATAATAGAAGAAAAGAAATAAAATTTGAAATGAAATTGTAAGAAAATAGAGAGAGGAATTACCTCTTGAATTCTCCTCTTGAGATCCTCCTAAAGGCACCTAGGATTGGTCTTTTGATGAGACCAAGATCTCCTAGAAGTTGGGGAGGGACTATGGGAGAGGTTTGGGTAAAATTTGGACAAGTCTTGAAGCTTGAGAGGTGCGAGGAAATGAGGCTGTGAGGGGTGATATTTATAGTGGTGGGGAGGGGTGTTTTCTCAATATTCAATTCATTAGTTTATTAATTTCCTTCAAGACAAGAAAATGTGATGATTTCATGACTAAATATAGTAAAATGGGAAAGAGTATAAGTCCCCAGCCTTAAACCTTACTTAATATTGAGTTATTACAAGATTACACATTGAGGATCTTTTCGGGTTTAGAGTTTTAGAGAATTAGAATAAAACTTGCATTACATTCCACATATAAACAAAGTGGTTACATAAAGATAGTATTCTTCATTCCCATCAATGGAAACATATTTAAAATAAAACATAGATTATTTCTTGACACTTCCTTCACACTATCATCATATCATGTACCTTTCCCTTGACCTGTGAAAAACATTTCAAAAAACTTGGGATGAGCATAAAAAGATCAGTAAGGGATATAAAAATATGGAAAGGAAACATGGGTACATATATACATAAGAATGAAATCATACTTTACCCATAAAACATATGCAATTTAACATACCTCATCAAACCATGAATAAATCATAGAAATCATAAGACATAAAGGTAACTTGAGGCATTCATAACATCCTTACGTAGGGAGTAACCCTCTTGGTTACGTTTGGAATACCCATCACAGTATATTCCCTAAATCTCTCCAGATAAACCTTAACGTTTCACTCCTTCGTGTTACCCAATGCATTGGAGAGCTATATCGGGCTCACTCACCCTTAGTTTATCACGAAACCACCCGTCTTCATAATAATGAACAAGAACCTCAACATAATCATATCACATAAAACATGCATAAAGGAAACATAACATTTCCACCTTTCAATCACAAGACATCAATACAACACATTGATATAAAAACATTATGAAAACCATTTTCAATACCAAAATAAAAGAAAAGTAAAACATGGTATTTATTTTTCTTTAAAAAAAGGTATGACTTGTAGAGGAAGCCGAAACTCAAATAATGGTTACGGCAGTGAAGAAGTCGTTGTCGCCGCATACACATGACAAAAACATTCCCTTTTTTCGTTTAGTAAAATGCTTCGTATAAAAAGATTCCTTTTGGATAAACATAAAAGTCAAAGGGGTTTATACACCATATAAAAGAAGGTTGTGTATAAAACAAAATATGCCTTAATGAAAGGAGATTGAGACGAAGTCCCATACCTCGGGTCCGACTTGACTCGATCGTTCTTTAATGTCCTGAATAATAAACTTGAGTTAATTTATACTTGCTTAAGAACCTTTTTTAAGTTCATCATTCCTTTTATATCACTTATTACCATGTCATGAACACTATGTAATTATTTAAGTTAATAACGGTCATTTTAACGATCATTGGTACTTGAGTCAAAAATAAACCCTTTATAATTACAAGTTGTTCATGTATCCATTATATCCAGAATTATAATCATTATGTATATATCATATATATCCAGTATATACATGCATTTATAATATTACCTAATCATTTAGAGGTAAGAAATGAAATGCACCGTTCATGGAGACGGTAAGCCGTACGTACGCATGAACGCTACTTTCATTTCTATTTCGTATTTTATAGAATGGAATCATAATGATATAAAGGTATATTATAATTCCAGTATAATATCATAGTTCCATCCTTTATACGTCCCACATAAGGTATTTAACGAATCAAATCACTTTGAGGGGGCGGTAGTCCGCACATCCTTAAATGAAGATATCGCGTTTACCCATAATGGAAACCATAAAGGTATACCCAAAAAGAAAAAAACAGAAGCTTAAGGAAAACATAAACATATTATATATCATATATAAATATAGTGACATCTTAATGTCCACCTTTGAAGGTGTTAAAAGAATTTTGAACAATCATCGTTTCGGGAGGCATAAATTCACCATCCACGGAAACAGTATGTTTGTTAACCATTAGATGTAGGTGTGTGTAAGTGTAGCTCGAATACATATTATAACAACATCCTAGTATATTGAGGATACTGGAGTTTTTACAAAATAAAAGAATAAAAAGAGTTTAGGGGGTTGGAGAAGCAAAATAAAACAAAAGGACTCAAAAGAAAACATTACCTTAAAATCGGGTAACTCCCTTTGGTTTGAGCTCAAAGGATTCCTTAGGAAGACTTCTGCACAAAGTGAGGCTTCAAGGAGTAATATAGGGAAGTGGAGAGACAAAATGGGCAGAGTTTGGCCGAGCCAAAGGCTTTGGGAGTGTGGGTAAGGAGGTAGAGGTGGGGGCCTTTTATAAGAGGAGAGGAGGGCACTCTTGGAAAGTAAAGATAAGTTACTTTATTTTAAAAAGATTTTAGGATTCAAAAGGTCCCACATTGATATAATTCGAGTATAAGGTGATAAGGGTTCGAAATACACTCATCCAATTGGTTTTGGACATGTGTAGGTTTTGGATTTTACATTAACTTTCCATTTTATTTAAATCGTTAAATAATGTGGTCATCGCTGCATCATCATGATGTCATAAATAATTTAATTTATATAATGTCTAAAAATTATAAAAAAAATACTATTATGTAGGAAATATTTTTATCTTTCTAATGAATATTTATAGTTAAAAATCTGACTTGTTTAAACCCAAATAAAAATTGTTTTAGTAACATAACTCATGTTTGTGTCATTTTTACTTTAACATTAAATAAAAAGTTATTTATGTCATTTCCCAACCAAAGTGGCTCCATGGGGTCCCCAAGTTGACCCATCGCTTTTCTTGGTCGGCCATGACACATACAATGAGGGTAGGACATGTTTCAAGCTCATCTCATTTTATTAAAGTATTATTTTTACCTTAAACTACACTAATTACCACTAATCGCGATTAAAAACATAAAAGTTACTATTCACCAAAAAATTATTTTAATCTCATTGAACCAAATTTTACTTTTTAATGACAACCATGTATGTCGGATATTTTAAATTTAAAACACAAATATGGAAAAATTTCGTTTAAACGAAAAATCAGTTTGTATAAGTACCACTTAGTGGTTTCACTATTCATCAAAAATTGAAGTTTTTCAGAAAAATACCAAAACTTCACCCTAAGCTATATTTGATATTATGAATTCAAAAATGAAGTCTATTTTACAAAATTCAAAACATATAAGTCACATTAATTAATTTAATAATTAATTCCCGCTGTCATAGCAAATAGCGTGTTTTTATGAAACAATAAATATCAAAAGATTGACACCAGTTTACGTCCAATTTCAAAGTGAAATTGATTCCAATGACCACCATTGGATAAAATGATAAAAATATATTCTAATTTAACTTCAAAACAAATTCAAAAGATAATCTAATCATATAAATAAATTAGATTAAAAAGAGGTTTTGAATTAAAATGCAACATTTTTCACTATTCATTAAAAATGATCTTTATCGGAAAAATACCAAAAATTCACACAATGTAAATTTTGATGTCCCAATCATAAATAATAAGTTTATTTTGACAAACATAGCTTATAAAATTTTCAAAAGATATATTTAAAAAGGGTTTGCCATCAAAAGGCAGTAAAACAATCTTTTAAGAATATTAGTGTATTCCATGCATAAGATTGTATTTATTTTCATTTTAAGCCTCTAAAACACTATCTTAATTATTAATAGACATAGATAAAAATATCTATTATTCATTACTTACTTGGGATGTTACATCCTTCCCCCCTTTAGAAAATTGCATCCCCGCAATTTATTTACTTATCAAATAAATGGGGGTACTTATCCCTCATTGCATTTTCAGATTCCCATGTTGCCTCTTCCATCATGTGGTTTTTCCACAAAATATTTACCTAATTAATCACCTTATTCCGTAACACTTTCTCCCTGTGGTCAAGAATTTGGACCGGTTGTTCCTCATAAGATAAGTTCTCTTCCAGCTGAACTACCTCTGGACTCAAAACATGAGATGGATCTGGCATATACTTTCTCAACATCGAAACGTGAAAAAAATTGTGTACCTGAGATAAACTCGGAGGTAAAGCCACCTGGTATGCAACTGATCCAACTCTCTCCAAAATTTCATATGGTCCAATGAACCTTGGACTCAGCTTTCCTTTCTTACCAAATCTCATCACACTTTTCCAAGGAGAAACCTTGAGAAAAACATGATCACCTACCTCGAAAGATAGATCCTTCCTCCGGTTATCTGCATAACTCTTCTGCCTGCTCTGAGCTTTTCTCATGTGTTTCTGAATCATCTGATATTTTCCTGCCATCTCTTCTACCAATTCTGGTCCCATCAACTTCCTTTCACCCACTTCATCCCAGAAAGCTGGAGTTCGACACCGCATCCCATATAATGCCTGAAATAGTGCCATCTGTATACTGGAAAGAAAACTGTTATTATATGAAAATTCAAACAAAGAAAGATGTTGGTCCCAACTTCCCTGATAATCCATAGAGCAAGAACGTAGCATATCCTCCAATGTCTGAATTGTTCGTTCTGACTGCCCATCTGATTGAGGATGAAATGCTGTACTAAAATTTAATTCAGTACCCAACGACTTCTGAAGGCCTTTCCAAAAGTTAGAAGTGAACTTGGGATCACGATCAGATACAATGGAGAGAGGAACTCCATGTAACCTGACTACCTCTTTAAGATACAAATGGGAAAGTTGATCCAGGGAAAAAGTATCTCGTATAGCAAGGAAATGAGCAGACTTGGTCAAGCGATCAACAATAACCCAGATTGCATTATTACCTCGAGATGTCTTCGGTAATCCCACAACAAAGTCCATGGATATATTTTCCCATTTCCACTCTTGCACTGGTAAAGGCTGAAGCATCCCTTTCGGTAACTGCCGCTCTGCTTTAACCTGTTGACACGTCAAACACTTCACAGTAAAATCAGCAATATCTCTTTTCATTCCATCCCACCAGTAATACTCCCGCAGATCTCTGTACATCTTAGTACTGCCAGGATGAACTGAAAACGGAGAACTATGAGCTTCACATAACAACTATCTCTTCAACTGTGAATCACAAGACACACACAATCTCTTCCCAAATCTCAAAACACAATCATTATCAATGTTGAATTTAGGCAACTTACCTTTCTGAACCAGTTCTACCTTTTTCTGCAACTCACTGTCTTGCTTCTGTGCTTGCTTGATTCTATTTGATAGAGATGATCTCACTGATACCTGAAACAAAACAGAATAACTTCCTGCACCAACAACTTCTATTCTAAAGTTCATCAAATCCTTAACCAAAGGATCACATTCCAAATGCAACATTGTTAATGAAGCATTACTTTTTTGACTCAAAGCATCAGCCACTTTATTTTCTTTTCCCGGATGGTAATGAATTGTACAATCATAATCCTTGATTAATTCTAGCCATCTCCTCTGTCTCATGTTCAATTATTTCTGAGTTAATATATACTTTAAACTTTTGTGATCGGTATATATTTCACACTTTACTCCATACAAATGATGCCTCCAAAATTTTAAAGCAAAAACAACAGCAGCTAATTCCAAATCATGTGTAGGGTAATTTACCTCATGAGTTTTCAACTGTTGTGAAGCATAAGCAATTACCTGATCATTCTGCATTAGGACGCAACCAAGTCCTTTCAATGAAGCATCACTGTAGATAGCAAACTCACCATTCCTGGAAGGTAGTGCCAAAACTGGAGCATTCACCAATCTTCTTTTCAATTCCTGAAAACAATCATCACATTCTTTTGTCCAGATAAACTTAACATCCTTCCGAGTTAGCTTAGTCATTGGACTAGATAACCATGAAAAATTTCTAAAAAACCTTCAGTAATAGCCTACCAAACCAAGGAATCTACGAATCTCAGTTACATTTGTGGGTCTTGGCCAGTCTTCCACAACTTTTATTTTTGCAGGATCAACAGTTATCCCATCTTTAGAAACAATGTGACCAAGGAAAGAAATTTGTTGTAACCAAAACTCACACTTTCTGAATTTCCCATACAATTTATTTTCTTTTAAGGTTTGCAATATAACCCTTAAATGTCTTTCATTCTCTTCTTTACTTTTAGAAAACACAAAAATATCATCAATAAAAACCACCACAAACTTATCCAAGAACTCATGGAAAATTCTATTCATTAAGTCCATGAATATAGCAGGTGCATTGGTTATCCCAAAAGGCATTACTACAAATTCATAATGGCCATATCTTGTACAGAACACGGTCTTCAGAACATCTTCTTCCTTTACCTTCAACTGATGGTACCCCGATCTCAAGTCAATCTTTGAAAAAAAACTAAGCTCCCTGGAGCTGATCAAACAAATCATCGATATGAGGAAAAGGATATTTGTTCTTAACAGTGATATTATTCAAGGCTCTATAATAAATTAAAAGTATCATTGAACCATCTTTCTTTTTAACAAATAAAACAGGAGCACCCCATGGTGATGTGCTAGTTCGAATGAAACCTTTCTCTAATAAATCTTGCAATTGCTCCTTCAACTCTAAAAGTTTAATTTGAGCCATTCGATAAGGGGGTTTTGAAATTGTCTTAGCATCAGGAACTAAGTCAACAGTAAACTCAACTTCCCGATCTGGTATTATTCCAGGCAACTCATCAGGAAAAACATCAGGATACTCATTTATCACTGGAACATCATTAATCTGAACAGTTCTTTTATTTTCAACGATGTGTGCAAGGTAACATTCATTTCCATCTTTTACAAGTTTCTTGGCCTCTTGATATGTTATCAAAAATAAGGGTTCATTCTTGTAAACAAACTGAAAGTCTTTCTGAAAATAAACTTCTTTAGCTCTACAGTCAATCTTAGCATGGTAAATAGAGAGCCAATCCATACCCAGGATAACATCAAACTCTACTAGAGGTAGAACAATAAGGTTTTCAAGTAGGTTTCTTCCACAGATAAGGATAGGAAGATTCTTATAAATTCTTTTTGCCTCAACATTCCCCCCGGTGTTTTTACCAAAAGTTCAAGTGTCATTTCTTGAGATGGTATTCCCATTTTACTAGAAAATGTTTCAGAGATGAAATAATGTGTAGACCCCGAATAAAACAACACACTGGCATAATCTGAAAAAACAAACAAAGTACCTGATACAACTTCATTTGATGGCCCGACATCTGCTGAAGTAGTTGAAAAGGATTTCACCACCCCTTTCTGCTTGTAGTCTAACTGCTTCCCATCACTCAAGCTCTTTGTTGGACACTCGTTTGCATAGTGACCCATCTCATTACACTTATAACATTTCACTAACTGTAAATCAAATTTGGTCTTACCTTCACCTTGATCCTTTTCAGTGCAATCACAAGCCTTATGTCCCATCTTACCACATAGGTAGCACTTTCCAAAATTCAGAAGACATTCCCCAGCATGCCTTTTTCCACATTTATCACAAACTAGAAACTTAGTTTTCTTACCATCAGACTTTTTTGAAGAATTATTACCTTTCTCCTTCCACCTCGGTCTCTTCTTCTGTTGGTTGTTATAGAACACTTGATCATCGGAAAACTCCATTTCCACCTTCTCAGCACATCGAACAAGCTTTTCATAACTTTTAAACTCATGAGAAGCTAATGCCCTTCGATATTTTGGCTTTAATCCTGAGTAAAAATGATTGATTTTACTATCAAGGTATCGGATAAAATTTGGAGCATACCTTGCCAATTGAGTGAACCTTTCTTCATAGGTAGCCACTGAGTCTTCCTCTTGCCTCAATTCCAAGAATTTATTTTCCATCCTAATTTGAACAGCCTTAGGAAAATACTTTTCAAGAAACATACCTTTGAATTCATCCCAGTCAAGAGCATCAATCTCATCGGCGTCCCTGATATTTTTAACCACAGACCACCACTGATCTGCCTCACCCTCCAAATGGTAAATAGCAAGACTAACCTTTTGATTGTCTGAACACCCCATGACATCGAAAATCTTCTCCAGTACTTTAATCCAACCTTCAGCTAACATAGAGTCAGATGATCCTCTGAATGATGGGGGATGTTGCCTCATGAAATGTTCCACCACTGACATGTTCCTCTGCGGTTGATCTGGCTGATCTCGTGCATGGATACCACCGCCATTTAACGCTTGAGTCAACTACGCCATTACTGCAACAAACTGTTCAGTTCCAATTCCGACCATCTCAGGATGCTGATTCGGAAGGTTATTTCCTTCTACATGACTTCCTAGCACTGCTTCCCTGTTTCCTCTGCGGAAAACCATTCTGAACAAACATGTCTTAGATGAAGCAACATGGTAATCTTCAAATACTATATCACTTCAATTTGACCATAAAAAAATATTTTTGGATAATAATTTAATAGAATTCTAACTCCTAAAGTTATCTAAACCGACCTCTGATACCAACTATAAGGCCCTAGCCTTAAACCTTACTTAATCTTGAGTTATTACAAGATTAAACATTGAAGATCTTTTCAGGTTTAGAGTTTTACAGAATTAGATCATAAAACTTGCATTACATTCCACATATAAACAAAGTGGTTACATAAAGATAGTATTCTTCATTCCCATCAATGGAAACATATTTAAAATAAAACATGGATTATTTCTTGACACTTCCTTGACACTATCATCATATCACGTACCTTTACCTTGACCTGTGAAAAACATTTCAAAAAACTTGGGATGAGCATAAAGAGCTCAGTAAGGGATATAAAAATATGGAAAAGAAATATGGGTACATATATACATAAGAATGAAATCATACTTTACCGATAAAACATATGCACTTTAACATACCTCATCAAATCATGAATAAATCATAGAAATCATAAGACATAAAGGTAACTTGAGGCATTCATAACATCCTTACGTAGGAAGTAACCCTCTTGGTTACGTTTGGAATACCCATCACAGTATATTCCCTAAATCTCTTAGGAGAAACCTTAAGGTTTCACTCCTTTGCGTTACCCAATGCATTGGAGAGCTATATCGGGCTCACCCGCCCTTAGTTTATCACGGAACCACCCGTCTTCATAATAATTCCCAAGAACCTAAACATAATCTTATCACATAAAACATGCATAAAGGAAACATAACATTTCCACCTTTCAATCACAAGACATCAATACAACACATTGTTATAAAAACATTATGAAAACCATTTTCAATACCAAAATAAAAGAAAAGTAAAACATGGTATTTATTTTTCTTTTAAAAAAAAGGTATGGCTTGTAGAGGAATCCGAAACTCAAATAATGGTTACGACGGCGGAGAAGTCTTTGTCGCCGCATACGCACGACAAAAACATTCCCTTTTGTCGTTTAGTAAAATGCTTCATATAAAAATATTCCTTTTGGATAAACGTAAAAGTCAAAGGGTTTTATACACCGTATAAAAGAAGGTTGTGTATAAAACAAAATATGCCTCAATGAAAGGAGATTGAGACGAAGTCCCATACCTCTGGTCCGACTTGAATCGATCATTCTTTAATGTCCTGAATAATAAACTTGAGTTAATTTCTAATTGCTTAAGAACATTTTTTAAGTTCATTATTCCTTTTATATCACTTATTACCATGTCATGAACACTATGTAATTATTTAAGTTAATAACGGTCATTTTAACGATCATTGGTACTTGAGTCAAAAATAAACCCTTTATAATTAAAAGTTTTTCATGTATCCATTATATCCATAATTATAATCATTATGTATATATCATATATATCCAGTATATACATGCATTTATAATATTACATAATCATTTAGAGGTAAGAAATGAAATGCACCGTTCATGGAGACGGTAAGCCGTACGTACGCATGAACGCTACTTTCATTTCTATTTCATATTTTATAGAATGGAATAATAATGATATAAAGGTATATTATAATTCCAGTATAATATCATATATAATATCATAGTTCCATCCTTTATAAGTCCCACATATGGTATTTAACAAATCAAATCACTTTGAGGGGGCGGTAGTCCGCACTTCCTTAAATGAAGATATATCGTTTACCCATAATGGAAACCATAAAGGTATACCCAAAAAGAAAAAAACAGAAGCTTAAGGAAAACATAAACATATTGTATATCATATATAAATATAGTGACATCTTAATGGCCACCTTTGAAGGTGTTAAAAGAATGTTGAACAATCATCGTTTCGGGAGGCATAAATTCACCATCCACGGAAAAAGTATGTTCGTTAACCATTAGATGTAGGTGTGTGTAAGTGTAGCTCGAATAAATATTATAACAACATCCTAGTATATTGAGGATACTGGAGTTTTTACAAAATAAAAGAATAAAAAGAGTTTAGGGGGTTGGAGAAGCAAAATAAAACAAAAGGACTCAAAAGAAGACATTACCTTAAAATCGGGTAACTCCCTTTGGTTTGAGCTCAAAGGCTTCCTTGGGAATACTTCTGCACAAAGTGAGGCTTCAAGGAGTAAGAGAGGGAAGTGGAGAGAAAAAATGGGCAGAGGTTGTCCGAGCCAAATGCTTTGGGAGTGTGGGTAATGAGGTAGAGGTGGGGGCCTTTTATAAGAGGAGAGGAGGGCACTCTTGGAAAGTAAAGATAAGTTACTTTATTTTAAAAAGCGTTTCGGATTCAAAAGGTCCAAAATTGATATAATGCGAGGATATGGTGATAAGGGTTCGAAATACACCCATACAATTGGTTTTGGCCATGTGTAGGTTTTGGATTTTACATTAACTTTCCATTTTATTTAAATCGTTAAATAATGAGGTCATCGCTGCATCATCATGATGTCATAAATAATTTAATTTTATATAATGTCTAAAAATTATAAAAAAAATACTATGATGTAGGAAATATTTTTATCTTTCTAATGAATATTTATAGTTAAAAATCTGACTTGTTTAACCCCATATAAAAATTGTTTTAGTAACATAACTCATGTTTGTGTCATTTTTACTTTAACATTAAATAAAAAGTTATTTATGTAATTTCCCAACCAAAGTGGCTCCATGGGGTCCCAAAGTTGACCCATGGCTTGTCTTGGTCGGCCATGACACATCCAATGAGGGTAGGACATGTGTCAAGCTCATCTCAGTTTATTAAAGCATTATTTTTACCTTAAACTACACTAATTACCACTAATCGCGATTAAAAACATAAAAGTTACTATTCACCAAAAAATTATTTTAATCTCATTGAACCAAATTTTACTTATTGATGACAACCATTTATGTCGGATTTTTTAAATTCAAAATACAAATATGGAAAAATTTCATTTAAACGAAAAATCAGTTTGTATAAGTAGCACTTAGTGGTTTCACTATTCATCAAAAATTGAAGTTTTTCAGAAAAATACCAAAACTTCACCCTAAGCTATATTTTATATTCTGAATTAAAAAATGAAGTCTATTTTACAAAATTCAAAACATATAAGTCACATTAATTAATTTAATAATTAATTCCCGCTGTTAGAGCAAATAACGTGTTTTTATGAAACAATAAGTATCAAAAGATTGACACCAGTTTACGTCCAATTTCAAAGTGAAATTGATTCCAATGACCACCATTGGATAAAATGGTAAAAATATATTCTAATTTAACTTCAAAACCAATTCAAAAGATAATATAATCATATAAATAAATTAGATTAAAAAGAGGTTTTGAATTAAAATACAACATTTTTCACTATTCATTAAAAATGATCTTTATCGGAAAAATACCAAAAATTCACAAAATGTAAATTTTGATGTCCCAATCATAAATAATAAGTTTATTTTGACAAACATAGCTTATAAAATTGTCAAAAGATATATTTAAAAAGGTTTTGCCATCAAAAGGCAGTAAAACAATCTTTTAAGAATATTAGTGTATTCCATGCATAAGATTGTATTTATTTTCATTTTAAGCCTCTAAAACACTATCTTAATCATTAATAGACATAGATAAAAATATCTATTATTCATTACTTACTTGGGATGTTACATCCTTCCCCCCTTTAGAAAATTGCGTCCCCGCAATTTATTTACTTATCAAATAAATGGGGGTACTTATCCCTCATTGCATTTTCAGATTCCCATGTTGCCTCTTCCATTATGTGGTTTTTCCACAAAATCTTTACCTGATTAATCACCTTATTCCGTAACACTTGCTCCCTGTGGTCAAGAATCTGGACCGGTTGTTCCTCATAAGATAGGTTCTCTTCCAGCTGAACTACCTCTGGACTCAAAACATGAGATGGATCTGGCATATACTTTCTCAACATCAAAACGTGAAAAAAATTATGTACCTGAGATAAACTCGGAGGTAAAGCCACCCGGTATGCAACTGATCCAACTCTCTCCAAAATTTCATATGGTCCAATGAACCTTGGACTCAACTTTCCTTTCTTACCAAATCTCATCACACTTTTCCAAGGAGAAACCTTGAGAAAAACATGATCACCTACCTCGAAAGATAGATCCTTCCTCCGGTTATCTGCATAACTCTTCTGCCTGCTCTGAGATGTTCTCATGTGTTTCTGAATCATCTGAACCTTTTCTCCCATCTCTTCTACCAATTCTGGTACCATCAACTTCCTTTCACCCACTTCATCCCAGAAAGCTGGAGTTCGACACCACTTCCCATATAATGCCTGAAATAGTGCCATCTGTATACTGGAATGAAAACTGTTATTATATGAAAATTCAACCAAAGAAAGATGTTGGTCCCAACTTCCCTTATAATCCATAGAGCAAGAACGTAGCATATCCTCCAATGTCAGAATTGTTCGTTCTGACTGCCCATCTGATTGAGGATGAAATGCTGTACTAAAATTTAATTCAGTACCCAACGACTTCTGAAGGCCTTTCCAAAAGTTAGAAGTGAACCTGGGATCACGATCAGATACAATGGAGAGAGTAACTCCATGTAACCTGACTACCTCTTTAAGATACAAACGAGAAAGTTGATCCAGGGAAAAAGTATCTCGTATAGCAAGGAAATGAGTAGACTTGGTCAAGCGATCAACAATAACCCAGATTGCATTATTACCTCGAGATGTCTTCGGCAATCCCACAGCAAAGTCCATGGATATATTATCCCATTTCCACTCTGGCACTTTTAAAGGCTGAAGCATCCCTTTCGGTAACTGCTGCTCTTCTTTAACCTGTTGACACGTCAAACACTTCACAGTAAAATCAGCAATATCTATTTTCATTCCATCCCACCAGTAATACTCCCGCAGATCTCTGTACATCTTAGTACTGCCAGGATGAACTGAAAATGGAGAACTATGAGCTTCACATAACAACTCTCTCTTCAACTGTGAATCACAAGGCACACACAATATCTTCCCAAATCTCAAAACACAATCATTATCAATGTTGAATTCAGGAAACTTACCTTTCTGAACCAGCTCTACCTTTTTCTGCAAGTCATTGTCTTGCTTCTGTGCTTGCTTGATTCTATCTGATAGAGATGACCTCACTGATACCTGAAACAAAACAGAAGAACTTCCTGCACCAACAACTTCTATTCTAAAGTTCATCAAATCTTTAACCAAATGATCACGTTCCAAACGCAACATTTTTAATGAAGCATTACTTTTTCGACTCAAAGCATCAGCCACTTTATTTGCTTTTCCAGGATGGTAATGAATTGTACAATCATAATCCTTGATTAATTCTATCCATCTCCTCTATCTCATGTTCAATTCTTTCTGAGTGAATATATACTTTAAACTTTTGTGATCGGTATATATTTCACACTTTACTCCATACAAATGATTCCTCCAAATTTTTAAAGCAAAAACAACAGCAGATAATTCCAAATCATGTGTAGGGTAATTTACCTCATGAGTTTTCAACTGTCGTGAAGCATAAGCAATTACCTGATCATTCTGCATTAGGACGCAACCAAGTCCTTTCAATGAAGCATCACTGTAGATAACAAACTCACCATTCCTGGAAGGTAGTGCCAAAACTGGAGCATTCACCAATCTTCTTTTCAATTCCTGAAAACAATCATCACATTCTTTTGTCCAGATAAACTTAACACCCTTCAGAGTTAGCTTAGTCATTGGACTAGATAACCGTGAAAAATTTCTAACAAACCTTCAGTAATAGCCTTCCAAACCAAGGAAGCTACGAATCTCAGTTACATTTGTGGGTCTTGGCCAGTCTTCCACAACTTTTGTTTTTGCGGGATCAACAGTTATCCCATCTTTAGAAACAATGTGACCAAGGAAAGAAATTTGTTGCAACCAAAACTCACACTTGCTGAATTTCCCATACAATTTCTTTTCTTTTAAGGTTTGCAAGATAACCCTTAAATGTCTTTCATGCTCTTCTTTACTTTTAGAAAACACCAAAATATCATCAATAAAAACCACCACAAACTTATCTAAGAACTCATGGAAAATTCTATTCATTAAGTCCATGAATACAGCAGATGCATTGGTTAGCCCAAAAGGCATTACTACAAATTCATAATAGCCATATATTGTACGGAACGCGGTCTTCAGAACATCTTCTTCCTTTACCTTCAGCTGATGGTACCCCGATCTCAAGTCAATCTTTGAAAAAAACTAAGCTCCCTGGAGCTGATCAAAAAAATCATCGATATGAGGAAAAGGATATTTGTTCTTAATAGTGATATTATTCAAGGCTCTATAATCAATGAAAAGTCTCATTGAACCATCTTTCTTTTTAACAAATAAAACAGGAGCACCCCATGGTGATGTGCTAGGTCGAATGAAACCTTTCTCTAATAAATCTTTCAATTGCTCCTTCAACTATAAAATTTCAATTTGAGCCATTCGATAAGGGGGTTTTGAAATTGGCTTAGCATTAGGAACTAAGTCAACAATAAACTCAACTTCCCGATTTGGTATTATTCCAGGAAACTCATCAGGAAAAACATCAGGATACTCATTTATCACTGGCACATCATTAATCTGAACAGTTCCTTTATTTTCAACGATGTGTGCAAGGTAACATTCATTTCCATCTTTTACAAGTTTCTCGGCCTCTTGATATGTTATAAAAAATAAGGGTTCATTCTTGTAAACAAACTGAAAGTCTTTCTGAAAAGAAACTTCTTTATCTCTACAGTCAATCTTAGCATGGTAAATAGAGATCCAATCCATACCCAGGATAACATCAAACTCTACTAGAGGTAGAACAATAAGGTTTGCAAGTAGGTTCTTTCCACAGATAAGGATAGGAAGATTCTTATAAATTCTTTTTGCCTCAACATTCCCCCAGGCGTTTTTACCAAAAGTTCAGGAGTCATTTCTTGATATGATATTCTCATTTTACTAGAAAAGGTTTCAGAGATGAAAGAATGTGTAGACCCCGAGTCAAAAAACACACTGGCATAATCTGAAAAAACAAACAAAGTACCTGATACAACTTCATTTGATGGCCCGTCATCTGTTGAAGTAGTTGCAAAGGATTTCACCACCCCTTTCTGCTTGTAGTCTAACTGCTTCCCATCACTCAAGCTCTTTGTCGGACACTCGTTTGCATAGTGACCCATCTCATTGCACTTATAACATTTCACTAACTGTAAATAAAATTTGGTCTTACCTTCACCTTGATCCTTTTCAGTGCAATCACGAGCCTTATGTCCCATCTTACCACATTGGTAGCACTTTCCAGAATTCAGAAGACATTCCTCAGCATGCCTTTTTCCACATTTATCACAAACTGGAAACTTAGTTTTCTTACCATCAGACTTTTTTGAAGAATTCTTACCTTTCTCCTGCCACCTCGGTCTCTTCTTCTGTTGGTTGTTATAGAACACTTGATCATCGGCAAACTCCATTTCCACCTTCTCAGCACATCGAAGAAACTTTTCATAACTTTTAAACTCACGAGAAGCTAATGCCCTTCAATATTTTGGCTTTAATCCCGAGTAAAAACGATTGATTTTACTATCAAGGTCTCGGATAAAATTTGGAGCATACCTTGCCAATCGAGTGAACCTTTCTTCATAGGTATCCACTGAGTCTTCCTCTTGCCTCAATTCCAAGAATTGCTTTTCCATCCTAAGTTGAACAACCTTAGGAAAATACTTTTCAAGAAACATACCTTTGAATTCATCCCAGTCAAGAGCATCAATCTCATCGGCGTCCCTGATATTTTTAACCATAGACCACCACTGATCTGCCTCACCCTCCAAATGGTAAATAACAAGACTAACCTTTTGATTGTCTGAACACCCCATGACATCCAAAATCTTCTCCAGTGCTTTAATCCACCCTTCAGCTAACACAGGGTCAGATGATCCTCTGAATGATGGGGGATGTAGCCTCATGAAATGTTCCACCACTGACATGTTCCTCTGCGGTTGATCTGGCTGATCTCGTGCATGGATACCACCGCCATTTATCGCTTGAGTCAACTGCGCCATTACTGCAACAAACTATTCAGTTCCAATTACAACCATCTCAGGATGCTTATTTGGAAGGTTATTTCCTTCTGTATGCCTTCCTAGCACTGCTTCCCTGTTTCCTCTATGGAAAACCATTTTGAACAAACATGTCTTAGATGAAGCAACATGGTAATCTTCAAATACTATATCACTTCAATTTGACCATAAAAAAAATATTTTTGGATAATCATTTAATAGAATTCTAACTCCTTAAGTTATCTAAACCGTCCTTTGATACCAACTATAAGGCCCCAACCTTAAACCTTACTTAATCTTGAGTTATTACAAGATTACACATTGAAGATCTTTTCGAGTTTAGAGTTTTATAGAATTAGATCATAAAACTTGCATTACATTCCACATATAAACAAAGTGGTTACATAAAGATAGTATTCTTCATTCCCATCAATGGAAACATATTTAAAATAAAACATGGATTATTTCTTGACACTTCCTTGACACTATCATCAGATCACATACCTTTCCCTTGACCTATGAAAAACATTTCAAAAAACTTGGGATGAGCATAAAAAGCTCAGTAAGGGATATACAAATATAGAAAAGAAATATGGGTACATATATACATAAGAATGAAATCATACTTTACCAATAAAACATATGCACTTTAACATACCTCATCAAATCATGAATAAATCATAGAAATCATAAGACATAAAGGTAACTTGAGGCATTCATAACATCCTTACGTAGGGAGTAACCCTCTTGGTTACGTTTGAAATACCCATCACAGTATATTCCCTAAATCTCTTCGGAGAAACCTTAAGGTTTCACTCCTTTGCGTTACCCAATGCATTGGAGAGCTATATCGGGCTCACCCACCCTTAGTTTATCACGGAACCACCCGTCTTCATAATAATTCCCAAGAACCTCAACATAATCGTATCACATAAAACATGCATAAAGGAAACATAAAATTTCCACCTTTCAATCACAAGACATCAATACAACAAATTGTTATAAAAACATTATGAAAACCATTTTCAATACCAAAATAAAAGAAAAGTAAAACATGGTATTTATTTTTCTTCTAAACAAAGGTATGGCTTGTAGAGGAAGCTGAAACTCAAATAATGGTTACGACGGCGAAGAAGTCCTTGTCGCAGTATACGCACGACAAAAACATTCCCTTTTGTCGTTTAGTAAAACGCTTCGTATAAAAATATTCCTTTTGGATAAATGTAAAATTCAAAGGGTTTTATACACCGTATAAAAGAAGGTTTTGTATAAAACAAAATATGCCTCAATGAAAGGAGATTGAGACGAAGTCCCATACCTCGGGTCCGACTTGACACGATCATTCTTTAATGTCCTGAATAATAAACTTGAGTTAATTTCTACTTGCTTAAGAACATTTTTTAAGTTTATTATTCCTTTTATATCACTTATTACCATGTCATAAACACTATGTAATTATTTAAGTTAATAACGGTCATTTTAACGATCATTGGTACTTGAGTCAAAAATAAACCCTTTATAATTACAAGTTGTTCATGTATCCATTATATCCAGAATTATAATAATTATGTATATATCATATATATCCAGTATATACATGCATTTATAATATTACATAATCATTTAGAGGTAAGAAATGAAATGCACCGTTCATGGAGACGGTAAGCCGTACGTACGCATGAACGCTACTTTCGTTTCTATTTCGTATTTTATAGAATGGAATCATAATGATATAAAGGTATATTATAATTCTAGTATAATATCATATATAATATCATAGTTACATCCTTTATACGTGCCACATATGGTATTTAACGAATCAAATCACTTTGAGGGGGCGGTAGTCCGCACTTCCTTAAATGAAGATATCGCGTTTACCCATAATGGAAACCATAAAGGTATACCCAAAAAGAAAAAAATAGAAGCTTAAGGAAAACATAAAAATATTATATATCATATATAAATATAGTGACATATTAATGGCCACCTTTGAAGGTGTTAAAAGAATGTTGAACAATCATCGTTTCGGGAGGCATAAATTCACCATCCACGGAAACAGTATGTTCGTTAACCATTAGATGTAGGTGTGTGTAAGTGTAGCTCGAATACATATTATAACAACATCCTAGTATATTGAGGATAATGTATTTGTTACAAAATAAAAGAATAAAAAGAGTTTAGGGGGTTGGAGAATCAAAATAAAACAAAAGGACTCAAAAGAAGACATTACCTTAAAATCGGGTAACTCCCTTTGGTTTGAGATCAAATGCTTACTTGTGAAGACTTCTGCCCAAATTGAGGCTTCAAGGAGTAATATAGGGAATTGGAGAGACAAAATGGGCAGAGTTTGTCCGAGCCAAAGGCTTTGGGAGTGTGGGTAATGAGGTAGAGGTGGGGGCCTTTTATAAGAGGAGAGGAGGGCACTCTTGGAAAGTAAAGATAAGTTACTTTATTTTAAAAATATTTTCGGATTCAAAAGGTCCCAAATTGATATAATTAGAGTATAAGGTGATAAGGGTTCTAAATACACTCATCCAATTGGTTTTGTCCATGTGTAGGTTTTGGATTTTACATTAACTTTCCATTTTATTTAAATCGTTAAATAATGAGGTCATCGCTGCATCATCATGATGTCATAAATAATTTAATTTATATAATGTCTAAAAATTATAAAAAAAATATTATTATGTAGGAAATATTTTTATCTTTCTAATGAATATTTATAGTTAAAAATATGACTTTTTAATCCCATATAAAAATTGTTTTAGTAACATAACTCATGTTTGTGTCATTTTTACTTTAACATTAAATAAAAAGTTATTTATGTCATTTCCCAACCAAAGTGGCTCCATGGGGTCCCCAAGTTGACCCATGGCTTGTCTTGGTCGGCCATGACACATCCAATGAGGGTAGGACATGTGTCAAGCTCATCTCATTTTATTAAATCATTATTTTTACCTTAAACTACACTAATTACCACTAATCGCGATTAAAAACATAAAAGTTACTATTCACCAAAAAATTATTTTAATCTCATTGAGCCAAATTTTACTTCTTAATGACAACCATGTATGTCGGATTTTTGAAATTCAAAACACAAATATGGCAAAATTTCATTTAAACGAAAAATCAGTTTTTATAAGTACCACTTAGTGGTTTCACTATTCATCAAAAATTGAAGTTTTTCAGAAAAATACTAAAACTTCACCCTAAGCTATATTTGATATTCTGAATTCAAAAATGAAGTCTATTTTAAAAAATTCAAAACATATAAGTCACATTAATTAATTTAATAATTAATTCCCGTTGTCAGAGCAAATAGCGTGTTTTTATGAAACAATAAGTATCAAAAGATTGACACCAGTTTACGTCCAATTTCAAAGTGAAATTGATTCCAATGACCACCATTGGATAAAATGGTAAAAATATATTCTAATTTAACTTCAAAACTAATTCAAAAGATAACCTAATCATATAAATAAATTAGATTAAAAAGAGGTTTTGAATTAAAATACAACATTTTTCACTATTCATTAAAAAATGATCTTTAACGGAAAAATACCAAAAATTCACACAATGTAAATTTTGATGTCCCAATAATAAATAATAAGTTTATTTTGACAAACATAGCTTATAAAATTGTCAAAAGATAGATTTAAAAGGGGTTTTCCATCAAAAGGCAGTAAAACAATCTTTTAAGAATATTAGTGTATTCCATGCATAAGATTATATTTATTTTCATTTTAAGCCTCTAAAACACTATCTTAATCATTAATAGACATAGATAAAAATATATATTATTCATTACTTACTAGGGATGTTACAAAGAGAGTTCGAGATTATGGTCTTAAATTATCCACATATATAAGCGATGACTCAATAATTCATTTATTTAGTTTTTATCGTAAATTATCATATTTTAGTATTCACCAAAAATTCAAGTATTTTAGAAAAATCCCAAAAATGTATACTAAAAAAATTTTCAATGTAAATAATTAAAAAATGAAATCTATTTTATGAATATAATTTTCTAAATATGAGTAATTTAATGTTTAATTAAAATCAATATTTACTTGGAAAATACAG
Source organism: Viscum album (assembly GCA_963277665.1). Lineage (NCBI taxonomy): Eukaryota > Viridiplantae > Streptophyta > Magnoliopsida > Santalales > Viscaceae > Viscum > Viscum album. The sequence goes on along the minus strand of OY728131.1, from coordinate 1,526,206,033 downwards.
ATTTTAAAATTATAACTAATTTTATAACACTTTGAAAAATTACTCAAGGTCTCATATAACTATCTTAAAATCATAAAACATAAAAATATTAATTTATGAACACATTTTATGATTTTTTTAAATTGTTCAATTAATCATAAAATTGTAATTAAATAATTATGACTTAAAAAAATACCAACACTTATTTAATAACTTTTAAAATATTTAATTACTTATACTATGATATAATTATACCATATTTTCACTTATAAGATGCCTAAATTTTATTTATACTTTAATGGGTGATGTCACTATTCATTTTTTTGGTTTACTATTCATAAGGGTCATATTACTATTCCTAAGATCAAGTTATTATTTCATCGGTATTGGTTTCTTAACTTCTAGAAACACTTCTTATTTAATTAATTCCTCATTTATAAAGATTTTATTATGGCATCTAAATTATTTTATGTGATTTATACTATATGAAATTACTGTAATAAGGGATAAATTCCATTGATAAAAGTTTGAGTCGTTACATTCTTCCCCCCTTTTGAAATTTCACCCTTGAAATTTCGTTTTACAAAAACAAGTGAGTGTACTTATCCTTTATCGCCTCCTCGGGTTCCAAAGTTGCTTCTTCATACTTATGGTTCCTCCACAAAACTTTGACAAGGTTTGTTGTCTTGTTGCATATAACTTTATCTCTTTGGTCTAGAATTTTTACTGACTGCTCCTCATAAGAGAGATCATCTTCTAGATGAACCACCTCTGAGTTCAGTACATGTGGGGGATCCGGTATGTACTTCCTCAGGAGTGATACGTGAAACACATCTTGAACTTGATCCATATTTAGTGGAAGTGGAAACTGATAGGACACAACTCCTATGCAGTCAAGGATCTCAAAAGGGACAATTTACCTTGGGCTTAGCTTCCCTTTCTTTCCAAATCACATGACTCTCTTCCATGGTGATATTCAAAGGAAGTATTTATCTCCAATGTTGAACTCCAATTCCCTTTGACGGTTTTCAACATAGATATTTTTCTGACTCTGAGTAGATTTGATATGTTGCTGGATGACTTGAACCTTATCTATCATCTCTTGCACAAGATCAGGTCCAAGTAGCTCTCTTTCACCAACTTCATCCCAACAGGTTGGAGTTATACATCACTTTCCATACATATCTTTATATAGAGCCATATGAATACTCGAGTGGAAACTATTATTGTATGATAACTTAACCAATGGGAGATGATAATCCTACCCACCTTTGAATTCTAAAGAGCAGGATATTAGCATATCTTCAAGCATATGAATAGTCCTTTCAGATTGGATATCAGTTTGGGGGGTGATAGACAATCAAGAGTGGAACCCTAGAATTTAGATGTGAACCTGTGATCACGATCAGAGACAATCGAGAGTGGAACCCCATGTAGTCTCACCACTTCTTTCACATATATCTTAGAAAGTTTTTCAAGCGATAGATCTTCCCGAATAGAGATAAAGTGAGAAGTCTTGGTGAGTCATTCCACCACAACCCATATCATATTATTTCCTTTGAATGTCTTCAGGAGACCCTTGAAAAAGTCCATGGTGACATTCTCCCATTTACATATGGGTATAGGCAATGGTTGCATCATCCCTTTTTTACTTTTGTCACTCTACTTTAACTTATTGACATATAAAGCACCTTGAGATATATTCTTCAATCTCCTTCTTCCTGTTATCCCACCAAAAGTGTTATCAGAGATCACAATACATCTTGGTGCTACTAGGATGGATAGAGAAAGTTGAGCTATGTACATTGTCCAATAGATCCTTCTTTATCCCGGGTGATGAAGGCATGCAAATACTCATTCCAAACTGAATTACTCCATCATCATCGATATGGAACTCTTGCATCTTCCCTTCCTTTACTACATTAACCCTCTTTTGCAACTCCATATCATCCCTTTGTGACTCTTTAATCTTCTCTTGGATAGATGGTTGAGAAATCATTTGGGAAAGGTAGGATTTATTCCCTATCATTATGAGTTCTAAACACATCCTTTGCATATCCATGAAGATATGATCTTTCTCAATCCACAACATGGATATATTAGTAGGTTCTTTTCTACTTAGATCATAAAATACCTTTTCTACCTTGCGGGGAAGATAGTAAATAAAGAAATTGTAGTCTTTGATTAGCTCTAACCATATCCTTTGACACCTATTGGGATATTTTTGTGTGAATATATAATTTAGGATATTATGATAATTATATATATCACATTTATCACCATATAGGTAATACCAATATATTTCCAAGGAAAAAATCATAGCTGATAGCTCTAGATCATGCGTAGGGTAGTTCTGCTCATGGATCTTCAACTATTGTGAGTCTTAGGCTATCATATTATCATTTTTCATGAGTACACAACCCAAGATTTTCTTGGAAGCATCACTATATATCACAAACTTTATTAACTTTTTGGTAATGTGAGTATATGTGTAGTGATAAGCCTTCTCTTTAGCTCCTTAAAGCTTTCCTCACATTCTTCCATCCAAACATACTTTACCCCTTTCCTTGTTAACTTAGTTAGTAGTCTTGACAATCATGAGAAATATTTCACAAAATGTCGATAGTAACATGATAATACAAGAAAAATATAGATTTCTATGACACTAGAGGGTTTAGTACATTCCTCAATTGCCTTTGTTTTTGAAGGGTCCACCGAAATTCCCTTACTTGTGATCAAGTGTCCCAAGAATGCAACTTGATACATCCAAAATTCATACTTGCTGAACTTGGCATACAACTTCTCTTTCCTGTTTCCAACACAAGTATTAAATGTTCTTCATGTTCCTCCTTTATCTTGGAGTATATGAGAATTTCATCAATAAAAACTACCAATTTTTTTTGAGGTAATGTATAAAGACTCTATTCATCAAATCCATGAATATTTCAGGGGAATTATTAAGTCTGAAGGGAATCACTAGAAACTCATAGTTCCCATAACTTGTATGGAAGGTTATGAATATATTACTTCTTTACCTTTAACTAATGATATCTAGAATAAAGATCCACCTTTTAGAAGTACCGATCTCCTCTCAATTGATCAAACAAGTCATAAATCCTCAGAATAGGATACTTTTTATTTATGATGATCTTATTGAGTTCCCGATAATCTATATATAACCATATTGTTCCATCCTTCTTCTTGACAAAGATCACTAGTGCACCCCACAATGATGCACTAGGGCATATGAAACCTTTATCCAAATGCTTATGCATCTATTTTTTTAACTCCTCTAGTTTTATAGGAGCCATCCTATAGGGACACTTTGAGATAGGAGTAGCTCCAGGTATGATTTCTATTGAGAACTCTACCCCACAATCTGGAGGTAGTCAAGGTAACTCTTCAGAAAATACATCACTGTATTCCCTCAGTACGGGAATTTCCCCTAGGTGGATAACTTCCTTTGACTCAACCATTTGAGTGAGGTATGATTCTTTACAGGTAATCGACACCCAAACCATTGAATAATTTTATAAAGTATATTCGTGATCTCTCTTAAATTTGTATAGGAGCATGAAATAGTTTAGAATATGAAAAGATATTTCCTTTTCCCAACAATTTATATGTGCTCTATATAAAGAGATCTAATCCATCCCTAGTATAGCGTCAAATTGCACCAAGGGAAGTATCATGAGATTTTCTAGAATAATACTCCCACATACACCAACAAGTGAAGTGTCTAACACTTCAGTTGCAATGATTTCACCACTATGATTTTTTACAGATATCTTTACTTCAAGGTTTCTGGGATTCGATTCAATAGTTCTAGAAAACTTGTGAGATATAAAGGAATGCATAGAACCAGAATAAAATAATACTTTTTCTATTATTGAGTGAATAGGAAGTATACCTTGTAAGAATTCATTCTATTGCTCCACTTCCACAGTAGTTATGGAATAATACTTCCCTTGATCCTTTGGATTTGGTGGATGATGATAGTGATTACCCTCAAGAACTCGAGGTTTAGTGCACTGGCTTGAATAGTTCCCTTGCTCCCTATAGTTGTAGCATTGGACCATGGGTGGTGATCTCATTTCCTTCACCAAATTTTCATTCCTTTTCATTTATTTTCTACATTCATGAGCTTGGTGTCCTTCTCTCCCACACTTGAAGCATTTCCCTACCCCTTTGATGCAGTTCCCATGCTGCTTCTTCCCACATTTTTGACATGTGGGTGGTTGAGTTTTTTTTCCACATTTCTCATTAGATCCTCTGGCTTGAAACTCTATTTTTCAATTCTTATCAGCATATCCATGGGACCATTTTCCAAATTCCATATCTACTTTTAGAGAACATCGAAAAAATTATTCATAACTCCCAAAGTCTCGAATCGAAAGATCCTTTTTAAGGTGTGGTTTTAAACCACTAAAGAATCTATCAATTTTACTATCATTTTTTATAACAAAACCCGAAGCATACCTTGAAATCCTTGTGAAATTTTCTTCATAGGCCATGATAGATTCCACTTACTTTTTCTTTATCTCTATGAATTATCTCTCCATATTTGTACGAAGATTTAGAGGGAAATACTTATTAAGAAACATTATCTTAAAGTCTTCCCACTCCATCTCTTTAATTTTGTCCCTTGACTTGGTGTTCTTAATCAAATACCACCATTGATTAGCCTCTCAATATAGATGATAAAAAAAAAGATTCACCTTCTCCATCTCAGAATAATGAAGCAAGGAAAAGATATTCTCCATCGAGTTGACCCAATATTCCATAACTAGTGGATCAGAAGATCCACTAAATATCGGTGGTCGTTGCTGCATAAAACACTCGATAACCAGTTGCTCCCTCTTAGGTGAATGAGGAAATTACACATTATTAAAGTTATTATTCATAACCTAAGATAGTTGGGTAAGCATCACCATGAAATTTATAACTCCACCTCCCAAATCATTGGGGATGTCATTTTGAAAATCACTGCATTGTACCTCACATGGGTTGTTGGCCTGATTTCTCTTGGTTCCCACTATTTTCTAAAATAGAAAAGGTTAGAACAAAACATAAGTAAATAAGTCATGAATATATAATTTATTACTTTGTGAAATGAAGTATAAAGTCATATATTTTGGGATCCATATGTTTATAAATGAATATTTGGTGCTTACTTATACTTAGTTTCACATTAAAGGTTTTCACTAAGGTTCTCTAATCCTAATTCCCAAATTAACTAAACTATCATCTGATACAAACGATAAATACCCTGATTTTTATTACATTAATATTACATAATTTTAAATATAAACAACATAAAACATTACACATTGAGGATACAAAGGTTTAGTGTCTTGGGAAAATTAGGAACATATATAACTTTTAAAACATAAAACATAAACATTTATTTAATTTCTTCTTCTCTAGCTTCTTATTGGCCCTTGTGTTCTCCTTAGTACAAGTAGTCACCTAAGGATATACATCAAAAAGGGGTGAGATAAAATAAAACTAAGAGGATAGATAACAATATAACATGGGGTGATAATAATCATTATCATCATAACATAGGCACATGATCATAATCATTAGAGGAAGCATTAAGAGAAGACTTGGAATGTGGCAATGCATAGAAATAAAATATCGTGTCTTAGTGGTCAACTACCACACATATTTGTGAATAAAGATAGCATCATGTTCACACATATTTCACTTTAATCACGAGTTTATTCACATTAACCAATTAATTGGAGTTCTATATAATTCCAGGCTCACCCGTCACATCATAACATTAACATTATGCTATATAATTCCAGGCACACTTGTCACATCATAATATTTACATTATAATGCATGCCACATAGAACATATATCAATAATGAACATAAATAACCCATTTAAAGGAATTGGTTTCATCTCATAATCATACATTCATAAAATTTGGGTTACCAAATGAAAGGGGGAATAACATACTTGATATAAGAATCATCAACCTTGAGTGAAGGAAACAATCTTGAGAAGTAAAAGGCGTGTTTTTTGAAAGTAGAGTTATTTTGGAAAACATTGTGTTTGATATAAACTCTAGTAGAAAAAATGTATATCCTATAAAAGGTAATATAATTATGCATAAATTATTTTTAAGGAATAACCATATTGAAAATGGTGTGAAATAGGGAAAACCCAAAGAAAGAGAGTTGGGTTCAAGAATTTCCCTTACCCTGTATCTGAACGCTTTATTCACTTTAATATATTATATAATAAAATTAGATTCATTAATTAACAATTATATAACATTTTATACATTAATATGATTCATAATGGTGTTATTAAGTTCTTTTATGGTCATTTGGATGAGTTATAGAGTTTAATTTCATCATTTGGGAGTGTTTGTTTTCTTAGTTTTGATGATCAGTTCATTTGTATACATGAATGGAAGTTCATTTAAAATGTGGATAAACATAATTTTTTTTATTATATGTAATTAATGGTATTACATAACTTGAAATTATCTTATAAATAAATTTTTTATATACTAGAGGATGAATCATTAGATAAAATTTAATGATGACCATTTTTGGTTAATTTGGGTGGTTTTTCGATCACAACGAACTTGTTTTGTTTTATCATTTTGTATCATGTATATAAGTTATTTATAGAATATAAAAAGGGTTAAAAAATATATATTAAAATCTTTTTTCAACAATTTAATGGTTTTTATTGACATCCTTGAAGGTATTGGAGGAAAATAAAGGCCATCGTCCACGATGATGGTAAATTAACACATCGCGGGTGACAATTTCATAAAAGAGAGAGAGAGAGAGAGGATTTTAATGAATAATATTCCATTAACATGATATAATAATAGTATATAAAACATAATAGAGTTATTATGTAATTTTTATAAGAGAAGTTGAGGATAAGATAATAAATGAAATGAAATTTGAAAGGAAATTAGAAGAAAAGAGAGAGAGGAATTACCTCTTGAATTCTCCTCTTGAGATCCTCCTCAAGGTGCCTAGGATTGGTATTTTTATGAGAAAAATATCTACTAGAATTGTGGGAGGGAATAGGGTATATGTTTTGGAATAATTTGGACAATTCTTGAATCTTGAGAGGTGTAAGGAAATGAGGTTTCGAGGGGTGGTATTTATAGTGGTGGGGAGGGGTGTTTTCTCAATATTTAATTCATTAGTTTATTAATTTCTCTCATGATAATAAATAGTGATGATTCCATGAATAAATAAAGTAAAAGTGTTAGGGTATTTTGATATTATGGGCTCACACCATCCATATAGATCAGTGATGACTCAATAATTCATTTATTTAGTTTTTATTGTAAATTATTGTATTTCACTATTTACAAAAAATCTAAATATTTTAGAAAAATCCGAAAAATTCACCCTAATAATTTTTCAACGTGTAAAATTTTAAAAATGAACTTCATTTTATGAAAATAATTTTCTAAATATGAGTAATTTAATTTTTAATTAAAATCACCATTTACTTGGAAAATACAGATTTTAAAATTATAACAGATTTTATAACACTTTGAAAAATTACCTAAGGTATCATAAAATTATATTAAAATAATAATACATCAAAATATTAATTTTCGAACAAATTTTATGAAAATAAAATTTCTTTTAAATTGTTAAATTAATTATAAAATTGTAATTAAATAATTATGACTTACAAAAATACCAACACTTATTTAATAATTTTTAAAATATTTACTTACTTATACTATGATATAATTATATCATATTTTCACTTATAATATGCCTAAATTTTATTTATACTTTAATGGGTGCAGTTACTATTCATTTTTCAGGTTTACTATTCATAAGGTTCATATTACTATTCTTAAGGTCAAGTTACTATTTCATCGGTATAGGTTCCTTAACTTCTAAAAACACTTCTTATTTCATTAATTCTTCATTTATAAATCATTTATTATGGTTTCTAAGTGATTTTATGTGCTTTATACTATATGAAATTACTATAATAAGTGATAAATTCCATTGATAAAAGTTTGGGTCATTATAGGAACCCCCCATCAACATGGGTGCTGGTCCTCTATATATAATTATAGAGTGGAATGACCCTGATGTACTAGGGTGAAAGTACTCTACTTATAGGTTGTGGTGACTTGACTATGAGGCACAATGATGAGACATGACTTGAATTTCACAGTTACTTTTGGGAAGATGTGAGAGATGTTGTACATCATTGATGGACTTTTGGAACTGTTGGTGACTCTTCTTTTTGGGAAGAGATATGATATGGAGATACCCTTACTCTCTCATTTGAGATTATTTTTAATGATCACACACACACACACATTCTTCTATATCAACACCTTGTATTTGTTTACTCTCTTTCCAAGCGAGGTGAAGATGCATGGGGTATGCCACGTACTTTCTGTGTTTATATTATCATGGTTGGAAGATTCTACTCTCCTACTATAGGTGTAAAAGACCCAGCATATAGTTTATATACTCACCGTGTTGAGGCCCTTATGTTTGGATGAGGTTACTCTCTCTCTCTCTTGGTTTGGGTTGAGTTGTTCTCTTTCACTGTATCTTGTATCCTATGTACTATGTACTATCATTCTTTCCTGTTGTATCTATTAATGTCCCCCCTTTAGCTTTCAAGGTTTATTACTGGATATGTACATACTCACACCTACATGGGATTTTCCCACATATTCTATGTCTTATGTAGATGATGGGAAGGCCAACAATGAATTTATAGGAGCTTAGGGAAACCTGGTATTTTGAGACCATATACAGTGGTCATAGCTTGAGATTCAAGATCCAGGATCTCTCAACAGTTTAATTTTTTAGTTTTGTTAGGTTTGGAAATATTTCTGGTCAGGCATGTATTTTTATCCTTTACTTTTTAGTTTTCATTGTCAAACTCTTGTACACCCTAGAGGTTATGCATGCTTGGTTTACTTTATAGCTGTTTCATATTCTTTTATATTTATCCTCTACACCTTTTCATTGAGATGGTTGGGTGTGTGCATAAAATTACTTAGGGAAAAGCCTCCCATTTTGGATATTCCTTTCGATTCTTGTCACCACCCTCAGACCTATGAAGGGGGTCTTGGGGTAGTTGTGGATCAAGCCTTGTCTTGGGTCACTTCATGAAAGATTAGTATCAAATCAAGTTTATTCCTTGGGACACTATTTAGAATATCCCCCTTTATGAGGATTTGGTTTGTTTTAGTGTAGCAATGTCAAAGTGTCTTGAGTGTAGCTCTGAGGCTAGGGAATCTAGTGATGGTGTAGGTGGCTAACATATCCATTCATCAAGAACCTAACTACCTGCTTTTCAGCATAATGAGACATTTTTTGTAGGGATAAATGGTACATGCATTATATATGATTGATTATTTTAATACCCTTCTTGAGTTAGATCCCCATTATTGATATATATATATGCTTATCTAACTATGGTACATCTTGATAAATCTCACGATGCCTCCATGATTACAAAGAGACATGATACTAGTTCCAAATCATAAAGATGATCGTATGAGTGATGCGACCTCAATTTAGGGTCTATCCCACAAGCTTCCCCCACTAGGTGGGTAGGCAGTAACACCTCCATCTATTGAGAATAAGATCATTCTAGTAAAGTAGGTTGAGGATGCACGTAGGATTAGCGCGCTCTGTGAGTTCCAACACCAGTGGCCACTGAGGTTATGTAGTGAGAAAGATCCTCAGTTAGTAGAGGATTGGCTAGAGTTAGTGGTCCATATATTTAGGATTTTTTATAACCCAATGGATTAGGTGGTTGTGTTGGTAGCTAAAATTTTCCACGAATCAACTGGGCCCTGGTGGAGACTTGTTACAAAGACTCACAATGAGTCAAATCTCTCATAGACTGGATTCCAATAGCTATTCTATGAGGAGTACTACCCCTAATTATTGTGCTCAGTCTGAATCTAGGAGATTATAGAGCTGTAATAGGGTGGGATGATGTTGGATGAGTACGTAATGAGGTTCACCAACCTTACGCGTTACTCTATTAACATGATCCTCAACAGCTAATTCTGAGAATGAAAGTTTGAGTAGGGACTCCATAGAGAGATCCATTCTAGTGTGGTTCCATTGTACATCCATACCTATGCCATGGTTCTAGAGTGGGAACTAGTGACATAGATATTTATATAATAGGGATTATAGATAGATAGAGCTGGCAGTGGGTGCCATAGAGTTAATTCATCTACAACAGCTATCATACACTTGGTGTCAAGATCTCAATGTAGGAGGCCTCCCCATGATCAGGATCAAGCATGTGGTCAGAGAAATCATGGAGGACTAGGGAATATCAAAGAGGGTAAGTGATTCAATTGTGATGGACAAGGCCATATAGCATGAGACTACTGTCGAGTAGTGTAGGTAGATAGTTGACTGACCTCCATGGTAGAGGCAACACCATGATCAGGGATCTCCTAGGCATGGGTAGGGTGGTCCCTAGGGAGGTGAAGTTGGCAGAGGAGTAGGAGGAGCTATGGGTGGTGGATGATGCTATGAGAACCTTCCACCACCACCCCTAGGTGAACCACGTTAGGCTCAGGGAATGCTTCTTCTATATATTTTATCAGTTTATAGTGAAAGATATCACTTACTAAAGAGAGGTTCATGAGGGACCTTTTGGACATCATGATATAACCCTATGATTTCATATTGGTTATGGATTGGTTGACCATGGTTAGAGCCTATATTGACTATCACCACAGACAAGTAAAATGCATATGCACCGATGTGATGAGATTATCCTTTTTTTTCAAGAGATATCCCATGGAAGTAAAAGTGGTTTATACGATGAGGATACTATATCCCACCACCCATCAGTTAGAAAATATATCCCTTGGTGCAGTAGTCTCTTTAGGCATCTGGATTTATTTAGTTATAGAGGATTATATGGATGTATTCCCCAAAGAAATTATGGGACTACCTATGAGGCAGGAGATGGAGTTTTGCATTAAATTACTTCATGAGACTACTCTAATATATTCTACTGAATATTTGACGACCCTTATCGAGATCCAGGAGATATGGTTTTATTTGGAGTACCTTCGATAAAAAGGCTTAATCAGACCCGGTGTGTCTCTTTGGGCGACTCCAGTCTTGTTCATGAAAAAGGCGGATAAGAGTTTATAGCTTTTCATGGATTATCGTCACTTGAAATAGGCCATGATAAAGAAAAAGTACCTCTTTCTAAAGATTGATGACCTCTTTGACCAGTTTCGAGGCACGAGATGGTTCTCAAAGACTGATCTCGAGTTTGGCTACCACCAGTTAAGGGTTCTCAAGGATGATATTACAAAATTGGCATTATGATATCACTATGGACACTATGAGTTCCAAGTTATTCCCTATGGTGTGAAAAATTCCCCTTATATGTTTATGGATTTGATGAACCAGGTCTTCCAACCATACTTGGACCAGTTTGTTGTTTTCTTTATTTATGGCATACTCATCTACTCTGAATCAGAGGAGGATAATGCATATCACTTGAAGATGGTCCTAGATTTCTTTGAGAGCACTAGATTTATATAAAGGTCTCGATGTGCTAGTTTTTGATTCAAAATGTTTACTTTCTGGGGCATTCCATTTCTAAACATGGTTTATCTATAGACCTAACAAAATCAATCTAGTTATTTCTTGGTATCCACCCAAGAACATTTCATAGGAGTGAATATTTCTTGTATTGTAGGGGTACTATATGATATTTGTGGAAGAATTATCCAGAATTGAAGACCCTTTAACTGCTTGACGTGGAAAGGGAAGCCGTTTACCTGGTATGAGTAGTTCCAAAGGGCCTTTAAGGGGTTGAGGATGAGGCTGATGAGTGATCCGGTGTTGATACTACTAAATTAGGGTGTGAAGTACATGGTGTATTGTGATTCCTTAGGATCTAGGGTCGACTACATGTTGATACAATAGAAGGTAGTTATCGCATACAAGTTGATTCATTTGAGACCCCATGAGAATAACTATGAGACTCACAACCTATAGTTAGTAGAGGTAGTCTTCACCATGAGGATATAGAGGCACTACCTTTTGGGAGAGCACTTTTTGGTTTACTCATAACATGAGATTCTTAGGTACGTCTTCACATAGAGAGACTCGAACCTAAGACATCGATGCTAGTAGGATTTCCTACTAGACTATTAATTCGAAATAGTCTATAATCTAGGAAAGGGAAACATAGTATAAGAATCCATTTGTAGGAAGTCCCAATATTTCTTAGTATAGGAGGCTTCAGAGTAGTTGGACTCCTTGTAGATGACCCTAGTAGAGTAGGAGGGCACAACTTTTCTGCAGTCGAAAGTGTTGACTCATTCGCTTCCTAAGGGTGTGAGAGAGTCCCAACTGGGAGACATTGACTATCAGGTCTTGTGTGACCATATATCCATGGGGGAATAACTATATGAATATTATGAAGAATGTAATCATGTCATCATTTTCAATGATGAACACTAGTCCCAATCATGATACAGGAGGAGGTGATGTGAGAGTTACACACTTATCCCCTGGATGTACATCTTAGTGTGGGGAAGCTGTAAAAATACCTTTAATGGTAGTTTTGGTAGCCCGACATGAGATAAAGTGTATCTAAGTTCATCTCTTGATGCCTCACCTGTCAGTAAGTGATGGCTAACCACCAAGTTCTAGAAGGTTTGTTGTAGCCCCTTGAGACCCTGAAATGGAAGTGGGATTCCATATACATGGACTTTGTGATAGGGGTTCCATGCATAGTTAAGGGACATGATTCCATCTAGGTGATAGTTCACCGACTCACAAATTTGGAACACTTATTTTCTATCAAGGAGAAGAGTTTGGTGGAGAGTTTGGGGCAATTTCATGTACAAGAGATCATTCACCTTCATAGGGTACCCTTGACGATTGTCTCCAATCATGATGTGTAATTTATGTCACAATTGTGGAGAGGCTTACAGGAGGTATTCAAGAAATAAATGAGGATGAGTAAAACCTTTCACCTCCAGACCAATGGTAATACAGAGTGCACTATCCAGGTGTTGGAGGATATTCTAAGGGCATGTGTGTTATACTTTAGCTGGAGTTGGGAGGATCACCTACCATTGGTAGAGTTTTCATACAAAAACATCTAACACTTTACTTTTGACATGAAACCTTTTGAATCCCTATATAGGAGACCGTATAGGCCACCCTTGTGTTTGATAGAGATCAATGAGACATCTCTTGTGGTCCTATAGATGGTTTAGGTGATGACAGAGAAAGCCCTGGACATCTGAGAGCAGATGAGGATGACCCATAAAAGATATAAATCTTATGAATATCTCCATCATATTCCCTTGGAGTTTGAGTAGCGACACCATGTTTTTCTAAAAGTCTCCTTACGAAGAGGATTGTGGAGGTTCAACCAAGGAGGAAAGATATCTACGAGGTTCATTGGTTCATTCGAGATCATACAAAGGGTTGGAGAGGTTGCTTACTACCTTTACCTACCCCATAGTTAGAGAGGGTGCACGATGTCTTCCACATGTTTCCAATGAGGATATATGTTCATGAAACTACGCATGTCATCTATTAGGGATAAATATAAATCGAGGATAGGTTCACCTTTTTGGAGAACCCGGTGAAGATCGAAGATCGACTGGAGAGGACTCTGTGTGGACAGACCATACCCTTGGTTTTCATGTCATGGAAGCACAAGAATGTGATTGAGAGTTCCTAGGAGTGGGAGATCTAAGTTATGTCTTAGTATCCCTAGTTTTTTTGTTTAGTTTTAATTTTCATATAAAAAAATATTAAAGGAGGGAATGATATAGAGATTTTGTTTTTTCCTTGTAAGACTTTGAGATATTTCTATATATATTTCCATAGCTAAGCACTGAGATAGCGTTCGATTCTAAGGGCCGGTGTGCCTAAAATTAATTTCATAAAAATAAAAATATATATTTTATATTATACATGAATGGTTTCTTAAATAAAATGGGAAAAATATTAAAAAGAATATTAGATCATAAATCTGAGACGACGGTTGATTCTAGAACATTTTTTTACCCTAGGCGTGACCTAAAATAGGTTGGTGCAGGTCGTTCGGACCCCTTTCTCATTGGTGGTACGTTTAGGTGATTAATTAATTCATTTTTGACCTAAAAAAATGTTTATAAATATACTGTCATGGATATTTTCTCAGGGTTAGTCTCATAACCCGAGGACTGTCGAGAGATTATCCTTCCTCTACCATTGGAAAATCTCCTCAGATGACAATGAAATGTTGGATCAAAGTAGATCAAAGAACAATGAATTCAATAACATCCTTCAATCATTGGCGAGAACGGTCTTCAATGAATAACGATCCAATATCTATGCAGGACTCATAAATTTTTGGTTTATGCCCTCTTTGATTAAATTGATTGATAAAATTGATCCATGTTCTTGTATCTATTCCAATTATGTCCAATTCCATGAACCCGTATATAAAAACTTATTTAAATTTCAATGTTTCCTAATCCCAAATGCCCATTCTTGATCATTAGCTAAGAAAACCTGGACAATGATGGTTAAACCTTTGTTTTTGTGCTTTCACCCCTCGATTTATTCACATTCATCACCGGTTGGACCCTATAGTCTCAATTCGACATTGTTGGGTGTATCGAGCCCGATTAGACCCCCAAAATCAAAATAGTTCACCAAAAAAGGGAATATCAATGAAATAAGCACAAATCAGGGATTTTTGCAAGACGTGGATGAACATTTTGACAAATTGTGAATGAATCATTATTTAATGAAGGTGCGATGTGTACGGGATGAATGCCGAAACCACCAAGGACCACCAAAATTCGATTTCTAATGAACAGCGGCCAGAAACCATGATCCAACTCTAAATAAATAAGTTTTGGGTGGATATAGAACCAAAATTGAAGCGAAATGGTTAGATTTGAGGCTCTAGAAGAGGATATTAGAATATATGAAAAACCCGACTACATACCGTGTACAAGGATGAACACATGGCATGTATCCCCTTGAGTTCGATGGTTAGGGTTTTTGAAATAATAAGGATGGGATGATGTGTATCCCTCATACATGATTTTTACCTTATCCCTAGGTGGATGATCCATGTCATGAGTTACATGGGTAGGAATCCATGTAGGAGAACACGACTAGGTACACGACCATGTACCGAAGTACACTGACATGTCCAGGTCACACAGGTGACACCCTGTGCAAAGCAACACACCATGTACTAAAGTACACGAACATGAGGTTATGTACACATACATGACTAGAAGGACACTGATCAGTCCTGGTTAGTTTGGAAATTCCGTGTAGTCCACCTGCATGGCATGTACTTCTGCATGTGTTGGGAGCCATGTACCGGATAAAGACACAACTATGAGGTGGATCGAGACCATATGTTGTGCGGGTCCCCTCACATGATTTGTACCCCATGGTTCCTTTATAGGGAACTTCAAGGTTCCATATTTCCTTCATTTAGACTTAGATTTTTGCCCATGAGTAGCCTATCCTAATTGTTTTTATGCAAAGAACATGATGGTTCCCTCAGTTGTGGATTTCAAGAAATGATGTTTGATAACAACAATGTTTAATAAGAATCATCAAAGGATTACTATAGAGTAGAACACACAATAAACATTGGTGTGGGTCCTCTATAGATACCTTCTGAGTGGACCCCCTATCAGATAGGGCACAGGTCCTCGATGACTTGAGTGGAAACCCCAATTATATCAGGGAACAAATCCTCAACTTTTGAGTGGAACCCCCATCATATAGGGCGTGGTTCCTCTATGACCATAGTAGAACCCCCTAACACACTAGGGCATTAGTCCTCTACCTATAGAGTGGAGCCCCGCATTAGATTGGGAACAGGTCCTCTACCCACTGAGTGGAACCCCCTAGCAGCATAGGGTGTGGGTCCTTATGACACTAGAGTGGAACCCCCCAACAACATGGGTGTAGGTAATATATGAATAATTATAGAGTGGAACCCTCTGACGTACTAGATAATAGGTCCTCTACTTCGAGGCTGTGGTCCCTCAATTGTGTGACACAGTGATGAGGTGTAGATTGACTTGGATGATTACTTATGGGAAGACATGTGAGATGCTAGGCACCAATGATGGACTTTTGTAACTATTGGAGACTCTTATTCATGGGATGAGTTATGATATGTATATCCTATTACTATTTCATTTTGGATTATTTTTATTGATAATATATATATATATATATATATATTCTTTTGTATACACACCTTGTATTTGGTTACTCTCTTTCCATGGGAGGTGAAGACGCATGTGGTATTCCATGTTCTTTTTGTGTTTATCTTATTTTGGTTGGATTAGTATAATCTACTACTATAGGTGTAGAAGACTTTGTGTATTTTATCTAATCACCATGTTGATCCCTTTGTGTTTGGATGGTGTGACTCTCTCTTGGTTTGGGTTGAGCTATTCTCTTTCACTATATCTTGCATCCTGTGTACTATTTACTGTCTTTATTTACTATTTTATCTCTTAAATAACCCCTTTAGATTTTGGGTTTTCCTACTGGGTATGTATATACTCACCCCTGTATGGGATTTTCCCATACGTTTCATGTCTTATAAAGATGACGAATAGGTTGAAGATGACTTCATAGGAGCTTAGAGATACCTGGTATTTTGAGACCACGAACGGTGGTTGTAGATTGAGATTCAGGATATAGGATCTCTCACCAGTTTACTTTTATAGATTTTTCAGTTTGGGACATATTTTTGGTTGGACATGTATTTTTCCTCTTTACTTTTTAGTTTTCACTGTCATACTTTTGTACACCCTATAGGTTATACATGCTTGGTTTAATTTATAACTATAGCATCTATTTTTTTTTGTTTTTCCTATGCCCTTATACATTGATATGGTTGGGTGTGTGCATAAAGGTAAAAAGGAAAATTCCTCCCATTTAGGATATGAATTTCGACACTTGTTTTCACCCCTGGCCTATAGAGTCAGGCTTGGGTTAGTTTCACCTCGAGACTCATCTTGGGTTGGGTCATGATAAGAGATATCCGACTTAGGATTAAGAATTTATGGTCAATCTTGGTTTTCACTTTAGAACCCAAGGATTGATAATGGGTTATTTATTTATTTTGTATATTTATTTTTTTATGAACATTAGAATGCAATTTATTTTATCATAATTGATATTCTTATAGATGCTGTTGGTGGTAGATTACTAATTTATACTCTCACTCTACTCAGGATGTTGTGTGGTACCCAAACATATCTTCATGTCTACAGGATAGTACATGGGTATGCACTCTTTGTTTGGTGTGTGTTTGGGATTCTAGGATGGAACATGGGGATTTAAGAGTAGGATATGAATCATGACCATTTTTTAGGGTTTTACCTTTTTTCTTATTTTCTTCTTTTGGGGTTTGTATATATGATATGCTACAAATATATGAATACCTAACATTTCATATAGTCTCATTTGATATGACATGATTTATGTTTGATTATTTATCATCACTTTCCTAGATGTTTGGTTACTAATTATTTATCAGAGTTCTATATATGATTGATTTATTATTTCTAATATTTATTTACTCTAATATGTGAGTATAGTATCCCCACTATACCACCTTACACCTATGGTTCTAGTTTAAAGCCTCTGGCATACAAGGAGGTGTGCATGAGGTATAGTTACAACTGCTATTTTAGGCACTGATTAGTGTTTTTTGACCTAGGGATGTTACACTAATTGATATAGGATTCATATAATTGTTCAATGATGTGGATTTTATCTGAGTAATCTCTAATAAAACCTTGTGAAGATACAAATTTCAATGATCATAGATCCAAACTTAAGGTAGGGCTGTAATTTTCATTCTTCATGCCTCATTCTTTATGTGTTATATAAATTTATTTGTTCTTTCTCTATTCACGTTGTAAAAAATTATCAAGTTTATTGTTTGTGAATCTTATTATAGTTTTTGGGTATCTTCTTTGTGTGATGATAATTGGAGAATATTGATAGTGGATATAAGGTGGGTGGTTAGTCAAATCTTGGAAATTGAACCCCTCTATCTTTCCCATGTTGTCTGCCTCATAGAACAACCTGATACCACTATTCATAATTAGTGGAGATTCATGGTCTAGACACTGAAACCCTATCCCCATTCTCACTCCCTATATATCCCCCCTCAATACTCAAATAGATAATTAACAATAAAATTTTTTATGAGTGGTGATGATGATGATGTAATGACATAGTGGGGTGGCGTGATCTCAGAAAGATGAAAGAAG
The DNA here is from genome assembly GCA_963277665.1 of Viscum album. NCBI lineage: Eukaryota > Viridiplantae > Streptophyta > Magnoliopsida > Santalales > Viscaceae > Viscum > Viscum album. The sequence goes on along the minus strand of OY728131.1, from coordinate 1,526,187,741 downwards.
GGAAGTGAAACACAAGAAATTGTCTTGGTGAGGAGATGATGTTGTGACTTGAGTAACCAGGGTTAGGTAGTGACATGATGGTGGAAGCTCATTGTGGAAGCAATTAAAACATGGGAAAATGCATAGTGGTGGCACAAAAAATCTAGGAGGCTAGGGTTTTTGATCTAGGCTATTGATTAGGCTAGAATTAGTTGCATATTACTCAATATGTGGTGGGTGGAATGTGGATGGACGGTGGGTTTCATCCCATTGGAATTAAATTTAGAAATATCCCCATCATAAGCTATAAAAACAGTTTGATTATCTTGGCCATCCTAGCACCTCGTTCCGTTATGACCGCAGGTCGGGTGGTACTGGTGGGTTGGGCATGCCTACTTGACTCGGCCTGATAGCTATACAGGGTAGACAAACTCATTCTATAGTGCCCCATGAATCATGAAATCATCCAATGGGCCTGGTACATCACTATTCCATCCCAACCACATGGCTAGGTGGGGTGATAGTCGCTGTTCTAGTCCACATAATTCATAGGGATGAGTGCACATAACACTATGAACCACATGTTTCCCCATGCACATCACAACCAAAAACTAGTTAGGCATGGAATCCATGATACCTTACTATGTGGTGGATCCCATGGGATACAATGCGGCTCAATGTTCACCTTTTTTGGGTGTTTTTATGAATCCATAACTATGTATTAGTTTTAGGAATGTAAATATCCTACATAGATCATTTTTCCACATAGAATGTGATTTTATGATCCTATATTATTTCTATAGTTGTTTATGAGATTCTTTTTGGGTAGATTAATTTCTTTATCTTTGTAGGTATGACACCTAATTTTGAGCAAGATAATAAGAGTGGAAATAGTTTTTGTTACTCTATAAGTGGAGAGTTGATGATAAGGTTATTAGAGTTAGTTATATAGAACTAACTTATAAGTACTTGATGATTACATATATTCCTTATCTTTAATACTAATGAATTTTCTTATCACATCATGATTGTTTCACTGCATGACATAGTATGTTATAGTGTTCTATGAATATCTGTCAGACCAAAAGGTCATAGAATTTCCTCACTATAATGATAACCTAAAGGTTCCATGAAAATATTCTTGAATTTATATATTCTGTAACTAGATGATATTATTTGACCAGACATAAATGATACAGGCTACCATGGGTGGAGACTCATAGGACTTCGAGGCACCCTGTCATATTGTGTTCCCTTGATAATTTCCAAAGAAGAAGATTATGATAATGAGACCCACCAGTAGGAAATCCACATTTATATGTGTCATTAGATATTCGTATCTATGGATGTGTGTATTGATCCTTATATTTTAAGATTATAATTAATGAATACATCGTGTACTTTGATGTTTTGATTAAAACCGTGACAACATATTCTCATGGTGTAGTATAATACATTGGGTGCACCACAAGTGATATTTCATTAATGGATAATAAGAGAAAATATTTATCCCTTTAATCCCTTTACATAAGTTGATATATCGTGCCTTTTTATGGGAATATAACTACCTGATTAAATCCACGGCCATGATGTTTTGTGGGAAAGTTCATTTTTTGAAAGTCAAAGAAAGAGAAATCAAGAGGGTGGGTTGATGACACCAGTACAAAACCTTATTAATAATAGATATCATTATAAATAGATTATATTACATAGTAAGTTTTTGTAGGATGTTGTATGTTGTTGCAACATTAAATTCTTTCTCTATGGGTGACTTTCCATGTTTTTAGATGCTAACCCTTGACTTTAGTTAGTTCTACCTAATGCCACTAATAAAGGGGTATTGAGGGTCACACACTAAGTGTATCCAAAATCTTGGTTAAAATCAATAATGAATTTAACTTGTAAGAATAAATATTATTCATGTTCTATGGTTTAATATTTATTCAGGTTTAGTTTAAATCCAAGATTTAATCACAAGTTACTCAAAAGAATAAGCGAGTTAAAAAATAATAACAAATATTTATTTTCAAGGTTTGAAAAATATAATATTTATTATATTTATCGATGAATAATTAAGTGATATTTTTTTAAATAAATAGTAATTATTAAAGGTTTGGTAAATATCAAGGAGGATAAGAGGGTTGTGTTTAATGGTTTGATCAGAAATGATATAAATAATATTTATTTATTCTTAGGTGATGTACATGTAAAGTTATTAATAATTATATTATTATTTTTACATGAGGTTCACTAAGAATTAAGGAATTGGTGAGGGGGATTATATGAAAATAGTAAACCATAAAATTTACTCAATAAATATATAGTTATATCTATTTTTTAAGATTGATTGGTTATACACAATATATAGAGATAAGCTCACCCAGACCCTAGAGAGAGTTCTTGAGATTTAGAGTGTGGTATCTCCTCTTCCTCCTCTCTAAAGCCATCGAGAGAACACCAATAATTATTCATCCTCAAAGTGAATTTTGTTACGATCAACCATGAATGATGTAAAGCGATTAGGATTGATCACACCATCTCTTGATGATTCTATGGGGAATTATGAGATTTTGATGCATATATGGATTACTGTTAGAGGGATTTTTTACTTGGATCCTATAATGAAATAATGGTATGAGGAGACCGAGTCAACTAGATAATAAATGAAGAAATAATTACAGGTTTAGGTAATTCTAGATCTGTATATAAATTAATTATAAATTACATGTAATGAACCTCCTCTTATGGTTCCAGTGTTCATGTCAATTAATCCATGAATTAATTATATTGGTTATGGAATTTTTATTGCGTACATATTGGATTATTCAACATTTATGAAAAGAATTTGAGTTGAACATGCCCAACTAGGTTATTTTACTAAGCCTAAAACCTAAAATTAGCATCAGAGTGGTCACATGATTAATTTATAATTGATTATTAATTTTTGATTGAATGGTATGTGTTTGAAATTTATTTTACTTTAAATCTATTTGTTCTTGGAATTAGAACATTGTTTTCCATTCCCATTCTCCGTTATATCTCACATAACCAATAAATTGGTTAAATTAAAATAAAGAAACATCACAAAATTCCTTCTAGAGTTACCAAGAATTCTGGTCATATAACACTGAACTAAATTCTGTGTACTCAGATACACACCGTATTTTTTTTATCTAGCATGTATATCACATGATCATCAGATCATTATTTTGATATCAAATCAGATTAGATAAAAGTAAATATATGTAGATATGGATTGGAAGGCATGTGTTTTGAAGAAATACAACCGTGTAACTCACATACATGATGTGTAGTCCTCATTTTTATGCGGCTAAGAACACGAGGACCCAACAATGTCAGGTATCTACTATATGAAACATGGAATGAACCATACCACTTTGATTCCACACATCATATAAGAATATTATACACTTTATACCTCATACACATCTACAGAATACAGACATTACCTATCCCTAGGTGTGTGTTGTGAACATGAGAAGAAGAGATCAAACACTGTTTAATCCAATACATTCTATGTAGTTTGTTTCATCAAGTTTTCTTAATTTTATATAAAGAGAAGAATTAATTTTATAATTAAACCTATTCACATGTGTTCTGTGTGTCATTTATATGATAGTACATCCCATGTCATATGATTATTGATTATATATTAAATTAGTTTCCATTTTAAATTCTAAATCTACTAGTTGTGTATGGTCCTTACTTATAGTATACTCCATGTACATCAAAAGAATCAAATGCAGTGTAATTCACATGTGTTATGTGTTTCATTTTTTTTACAATATATGACATGTAATTACTTACCTCATAATATATGTTATACTCTAAAGGAATGCACAAGAACAAAGATCATGCCAAGTAGTCTTGATGAGTACATGCCATTATCTCCAAGTACAATCGTGTACTTTATTAATTTTAAATAAAATTAATTAATTAATTAAATTTATTTAAAATTATGGATTATGAAATTTAAGGATGCTTAGATGGTATTAAGAAAAATTGAATTAATTGGATTAATTAATGGAGTTTTGTCTCAATTAAAGAATGAGTTGAAGTAATTAATATACATATTTCAAATGTATATTTATTGAATTATATGTGGATTATCATGAGATTAGAGTATACCTATGTATGTGATTAGTTCCTTTTTAATTTATTATCATTAAATTAAAATGTTGGAATGCGAGTCATCCCCTCCTTATTATGTAAGGTCCTATATGCCAACAAATTCTTTTATATAAAACCTAATTATCTAATCCATTGGATCCCCTCACCTGTGTGTGAGTAAAATCTTATGTAAGTATTGAAATTCTAGGAAATAGGAGGCAAAACCAATTGAACCGATACATAGGAGTCAATGCAGAATGCTACAATATGAACTAATCTACAGTTCAAGGTGTTTCCCCCTAAGTGCAAGGCTTAGTTAATCATCCAATTGATAAACTAACCATTATAGAATCTCATGATCATTCCACTTATATTTTATTTCATCCAGTTTCATGGTTGATTATTTATGTTTGTGGATTCTACATGATCACTTATTAAATGAATTAACAAGCATGAAATATGAAATAAATAAAACTAGATCATGCATACATTTTATCAAATATGATTAATCACTTAAGTAAAATCCATTTAATATTAACAAGGCATGTAATAAGATAAAATTTGGATTTTATGCATTAGGATAAAAATCACTCAACTAAAATATTAAGTTGTTACAGCCTTCCACTACTTAAGTTAGAATCTAAACCATAGTTCAAAGTGCTTGATCGACCCGAGTTAGGGTTCATTCAATTATCGAGAAAATTTTCGCATGGATTTTTTGGGTGAATTAACTTGGTTCACATCAAGGGTGGACTTACCAAGAAGGAATTGGTCTAATTGAGAGGCAAGGGTAGAGAACCTGATTTTTTGTTGTAATACGTTGAAATATTTCTACATATTTTTCCAGATCCAAATGCTAAGACGAAGTGTGATTCAGAGGCCTGGTGTGCCCAAAATTAATTTTATAAAAATATTAAATATATTTTATATTATGCTCACGTAGTTTCTTAAAGAAAATGGGATAAATCTTAAACAAAAGCTCAAATTAGAAATCCAATACCACGATTGAGTTCAAAATACGATATTTACTATAAACACAACCTAAAATAAGTCAGCATGGGGAATTCAGACGTGTTTCCCGTTGGTAGTACGTATACCTAGTAAATTAATTAAATTAATTAAATTAATTTATTATTTTTTCACCTAACTAAAATATCTATAAATCCTTCGTGATGGAGAATACTCCAGGGTTATGTACATAAACCCTTGGAGTATTCCAGAGCTTCTCCTTCATCTTTCCATCGGCGAATCATATCAAATGATGAAAAAAATCTAGATCAGAGCAGATCGGGATGAAGTGAAGGAAAAAACTTCCTTAAATCTTTGTAAATAACATTATTTTATGATAAAGGATCCAATATCTAGGTATGAATCATAAAACTATGTATTACACCCTTTTTGATTAAACTGATAGAGCAGATCAATCCCCTCCTTTAATCTATGCTAATTATGGCCTTTGTATGCACCCATGTACCAGTTTAATTGATTATTATTTGGTTTTATAACCCAAGATATCCCTGTTTTTGATCATTTGACAATAAAACTTAACAAATATCGATAAACATTTGTTTTTTTTCTTTCACCCCTTAATTGCTTCATGTTCATCACTGGTTGGACCTCATTGTCCCAATTTGACATTGTCGGGTGGTACTAAGCCTGATCAAAGCCCTAGAATCACAAATAATTCATGTGTGAGGGATGAATTGATGAACCAAGGTTAGATCTAGATCATTTATGGGTTTTGGGTGATCAATTTATTGACTCTAATCCTGAATCAATGATTTCAGAGGTGTTTGAGGCATGTGATGAACCTATGAAGACCATGGGTACCATTTTTTGGCCATTAGATTGATGAAAATGATCATCCATGGACAGATATAACATTTTCAAGAAGTAATAAGGATGGAATTGAAGTATAAATTCTGAATCTAAAGCATAGAGTTTAGATATTAGAAACTGTGAAAAAACAACTACACACTATGTACCATGATGAACACACGGTGTGTATCCCCTATGCTTTTGTGGCTATGGTTTTGGGAATTTATTAGGATGGCACAACATGTATCCCTAATACATTCCATATATCACTTCCTTAGGTAGATGAGCCATGTGGAAGAGTACATGGGTAGGACCCCGTGTCGGAGTACACGGCCAGGCACATGGCGGTGTACCAAAGTACATATACATGGCTTGAGTACAAAAATATGTAATAGATACATGAACACATGATGAATACACAGACCCGACCAAGCACATGGGTAGGACCTCGAGTGACATGGGCACTCCATATAGATCCCCTACACACTATGTATCCCAACAAGGCTGGAGATCCACGTACCTCTAGGTACACAACTAGGTTATAGAGTGTGACAACATGCCATGTGGGTCCCCTCACATTCCGTGTACCCTTTAGTTCCTTTTCAGAAACTTCCAAACTCTCATATATCCTTCATTTGAACTTGTATTTTGGCCTATGAGTAGCCTATATTGATTGTTTTTCCACATAGAAAGCAATTTTTCCTTCAGTTGTGGATTTTGGGATATGACGTGAGATGTTTCCAAGCATGATTCTTATTTAGGTGATGCTCTATGACGATAGTGATCATGTAGGATTATTAGAGGCATTCCGAGTGGATCCCTCAAGTTAGTATGAGAATGGGTCCTCAATGACTATAGTGGAACACTCTATCTTGGTTGAGAATAGGTTATATAAAGAATTATATAGTGTAACCCTCCAGTTGGGATGGACATGAGTCCTCTACCATCAGAGAAGAACCCTCCTGTTGGCACAGGGTATGGGTCCTCTATCGACTCCTAGAGTGGAACCCTCCAACTAGGCTGGGCATGGGTCCTCTACCATCAGAGTGGAACCCTAATATTAGAATAGAGCATGGGTCCTCTATCGAATTATAGAGTGGAACCTTATAGATGGGCTGGGCATGGGTCCTCTACCATTAGAGTAGAACCCTCTTGATGGCCAGGGCATGGGTCCTCCATTGACTATTAGAGTGGAACCATCCTAATAGAATTGGGTATGAGTCCTCTATATATCCACTAAGTAGAACCCTCTTATTGTACCAGGGAATAGATTCTCTACCTAGGGATTATGTCCCCTTGACCATGTGGCATAGTGATGTGGTATGGATTGACTTGGACGATTTTTCCTAGGTAGATGCACGAGATGTTGGGCATCATTGTTGGACTTCTGGATCTATTGGCGTCTCTTTTTATGGGATGTGTTATGATATGATGATCTTCTTTATCTCTAATTTGGGATTCTTTTACTGAGTATATATATATATATTTATTTATGTATGTATGTATCCATACCTTTTTATTTGGTTACTCTTGGGATATGAAGATGCGCATGGTATGCCATGTGATTTATGTGTTTATCTTCTCATGGTTGGATGTGGTTACTCTCCTTCTATGGGTGGAAAATACTTGAAGTCTAGTTCATCTACACACCATTTTGATCCCATTGTGCTTGGATAAGGTTACTCTTTCTCTTTATTTAGGGTGATCTACATTCTGTTTTCTATCTACAGTCTTTCCTTTCCTATTGCGTCTCTTACTTCCCCCTTTCAAATTTTAGGGTGTCTTACTGGGTATGTGTATACTCACCACTACATGGGATTTTCCCACACATATCTTGTCTTATATAGATAATGGAAAGGTCAAAAATGAATTCATAAGAGTTTAGGGATATTGGGTGATGTGGATCGCGTATGGTTGTTGTAACTTGGAGATTAGAAGATGGTCTCTCTCAGTAGTTTACTTTTCAGTTTTTGTTAGGTTGGGACACATTTCTAGTTGGACGTTTATTTTTCCCCTTTAATTTTCAGTTTTTACTATCATACTCTTGTACACCCTAGAGGTTTTGAATGCTTGGTTTAGTTTCTAGCTAATTCATATTATTATTATTATTTCTATTTACTTCTATATTAATATGGCTAGGTGTGTGAATATAGGTAAATTAGAAAAATTACTTCCATTTAGGATATGAATTTCAATGCTTGTCACCACCCCCTATCCTATGAAGGTGATCTTGGGTTAGTTATCTCTCAATCCCTCATTAGGGTCAGATCATGATAGATTGGTATCAGAGAATTCCATTCCTTGGGACATTGTTTGGAGTAGTCCCCTTATGAGGATTTGGTTGGGATTAATGCAATAGTGTCAAAGTGTCTTGAGTAAAACTTTGAGGCTAGGGAATCTAGTGATGGTTTGGGTAGCCGATGTATCCATTTAACAAGACCTTGACAACCTGATTAAAAATTCTATATATCAATACATTAGTTGCAAAGATCAATAGTACATACATTGTATAAGATTGATCCTTTGACTATCCATCTTGATTCATATTCCCGTTGATATGTATATATATTATCATTTGAAAATGGTACGTCTCAATCACTTTTGAGATGCCTCCATGAAGACAGCCAACCAGGTTATCATTTTTTGGATCGTGATGACGATTTTATGGGTGATGAGGCCTCAATTTAGGATCCATACCATGATATCTTTTTCTCCAATCGGGCAAGTAGCAGCACCCCCTCATGTTGAGAAATAGTTGGTACCAACATAGCAGGATGAATATATGCACAGGATTAGCATACCCCATGAATTCTAATGCTAGAGGCTACCATGGTTCCACAATGAGCCAGTTCCCTAGGAAGTGGAGGTTTAGCTTGAGTTAGTGATCCGATTTTTTATACTTGTGTAGATCCTAACTGATTAGATGGTTGTACTCACAACTAGTGATCTTTATAGAGTATCAGTTAGTTACGAAAGTACTAGTAGATGAAACACTTATTCTATGTGTGCATTTTAGGATATAGAAATAGGGATCTCCCAAGTATCATGTTTATCAAGACTCCCTTCTCAGGTGGTTGAGGTTAGGCCAGATCCTATTTCTTGGACATCCTTCTTGGTTAGGACCCCTTTCGATGGTGGTCCTTAGGGTAAGACCTCTCCATAATGACATTGGGCTTTGGTAGAGTCCTTTGATGGAGATTTTTATCATGTCTCTAGACATAAAAATAAGAGGGACACTTTAACCACTGAGACATGTTCTTTTTATGTGATCTAAAACCGTGTGGGTGAGTCAGTGCCGCCTAAAGAGGATAGTTTCAAAGTGTGGTGGACGAGTCCATTTTAATTTCTTATTTGGAATGTGTGGATGTGATGGGGGTGTTGGAGCAGGAACTAGTTGATGAGAGCTAGTAGATAAGGAAAATGAAGAGTTCTTGGAAGACGATACTTCTAGCTAGAAGTCTAGAGTGTGGTTCGGGGTATGACCTATGTCACTACTTCCCTAGCTCCAGTTGTCATCATAGATTGGGAATCCACATTTCCCTATGTGTATCCCCTGTTCGAGACCTAATGATACCATAGGAGGCCCTTTTTCTTAACCCATGTGTTGGAGGCCCTGTAGAGAGGATCAATGGTTGAATGATCCTTCCAATAAGACAATCTTACTCTGTAAGGAGAGAGATCATAACACCAAATCATTACATAGAATTAGTGAGACCCTATGATGTTGTCCTTAGTATAGACTGGTCATCTACCATCGATGCTCTAATGATTTATACCAGTGAGTTTTGTAGTGCTTATGAGTTATGGAATGGATTTTTCCTCTTTGAGGAGTGATCCTTAGACAAAGAAGAATGTGCTCATTTGCAAAAGGTTATATCCGATTCATTAATTGGCTAGTATTAACCTTGGAACAATGAATTTTATGATATCTCATATCCCTATAATGATGGTGGGGGTGTGATGATGTATTGGGTTTACCTACCCATCATGAGATGGAACTCTATATATACTTTCACCAGGGATGACCTGATGTTTTCTTTAGCACATTGGATGACCTCATGGGGCTTTGAGATACAGTGGTGTGGTTGGAGGGTCTACAGAGGTGGGGCTTCATAATACTCCATGTGTTTACCCAGGAAAACCTATTTTTTTTTGTGAATTGGTGAATGAAATTTTACATATTTTCATGGATTATCGTCTCCTGAACCAGGCTACAATAAAGAACAAGTACCCATTTCTAAGGATTGATGAGCTCTTTGACCAGTTACAATGTGCGAGATGGTTCTAGAAGATCAATCTCAAGTTTGTATACCACCAATTGAGGGTTCATGAGGTTGATATTCCAAATATGGAATTCTGATTTCGCTATAAACACTATGAGTTACTGGTGATGCCCTTTGGTATGAAGAATTCCCTCGCAGTGTTTATGAATTTGATGAACCAGATATTCTAGATGTACTTGGACCATTTTGTGGTCATATTAATAGATGATATACTCATATACTTTTCATAAAATGAGGTAAATTTAGAGAACTTGAGAATGGTTCTAAATTTTATTCGAGAGCACTGGCTATATGGTAATCTCTCAAAGTTCTAGTTTTGGATTATTAAGGATCAATTTCATGTTCATGTCATTTATAAGCATGGTTTATCCATAGACCCAATGAAGATCAATGCATTTATTAATTAGGAACCACCTAAGATCATGTTAGGGGTGAAAATATTTTTTAGTTGGAGGGGTACTATAAGAGGTTTGTGATAGGATTATCTAGGATTGCAACCCATTTTACTACCCTGAAGTGGAAAAGGAAACCTTTTACCTATACTAATCAGTTCTATAGTGATGATGATGAGTGCTCATGTGTGGAGAATACTAGAGGAGGGTGTGGAGTTTGTAGTGTAGTGCAACGCCTCAGGAGATAGGATTGACTGTGTGTTGATTCAGGGACATGTAGTTACCACATACAGTTTGAGGTAGTTGAGACCCCATGAGCATAATTACATGACTCATGACCTAGATCTTGTAGTGTTAGTCTTTTACCTAATGATATAGAGGCACTAAATTTTAGGGGAGTGCTTTTTGGTTTACTCATACCATCAAAGTCTCAGGTACATCTTCATATAGAGAGACTTGAACCTGAGACAAAGATGTTAGTTGGAGTTCCTATAGGAATATGACTTTGAGATATTCTATACTACAGGGAAGGTAAATTTATCAGCATATTACTTTAGTAAGAAGTATGAGGCTCACTTAGTGTATGAGGCTTCAGATTAGTTGGCTTCATTATAGTTAACCCTGGTGGAGAAGTAGGGTTTGACTTTTCTTCAGTTATTGCTGTTGAATCCTATACTTCTCAAGCATGTGAGAGAGTACTAGATGGGAGACATAAAATTTGAGGTCTTTCATGAATATATATCCATAGAGGAATCACCATATTTATATTATGAGGAAGGGAATCATGTCATATTTTTCCAGATAAGGACAGTGGTTCTAGTCGTGATGCGGGAGGAAGTGATGTAGGAGTTCCACACTTATACCCTAGCTATACATCCCAATGTGGGGAATATGTATAGATACCTTTAGTGGTAGTTTTGGTGGTCTAAAATGAGATGGATCATTGCTAATTTTATCTCTCGGTTCCTTACCTGTCAGTAGGTGAAGGATAAGCATTGATTTTTGGCAGGTTTATTGCAGCCCCTTAATATCCCATAGTGGAAGTGGGATGGTATATCCATGTACATTGTGATAGGGATTCCACAAATAGTGAAGATCCATGACACCATCTAGGTGATAGTTTAATGATTTATGAAGCTAACACACTTCCTTTTTATCAGGGAGTAGAGTTCAGTGGAGAGTTTGTGGTAGTTGTACGTACGGGAGACTGTTTGCATCCATGGAGTTCCCTTGATGATTTTCTCCAATCACGACACACAGTTTATGTCACAGTTGTGGAGGCCTACCAGAGGCATTTAGGAACAAGATGAGGATGCATAAAAACTTTCACCCCCCCATATGGATAGGCAGACTGAGTGTGCTATCTAGGTGTTGGAGGATATGTTGAGGTCTTACATGTTAGGCTTCAATAAGAGATGGGGGGGATCACTTTTCCTTAGTAGATCTTGCATACAATAACAGATACTAATCTACCATTGGCATGGAACCTTTTGAGGCCCTGTATAAAAGACCCTATAGGTCACCCTTATGCTGGACAGAGATTGACAAGACATCTCTTGTGGGTCTAGAGTTGGTGACGGTGATGACGGAGAAGGTCTAAGTCATTAGTAAGAGGATGAGGACATCCTAGAGTAGGCATAAATCTTACACAAATAACCATTGTAAGCCCTTGGAGTTCGAGTAGGGAGATTTTTTTCCTAATCGTCTCTCCATGATGAGGATTGTGGAGGTTATTCCAGGTATGTAATCTATACCTGAGGTTCATCAGGATGTTTTAGACCATGCAGAGGGTTGGTTCGGTTGCTTACCAACTTTCCCTACCCCCACAGCCAGAGCGGGTGCATGACTTCTTCCATGTTTCTAAGTTGAGGTGATACATGCATGACTATATGCACATATTTACTAGGGAGAGATGAACATCAAGGATGGTACCACCTTTTCAGAGCACCCAGTGGTGATTTAGGATCAAAAGGAGAGGACCCCACATAGATGAACCATCCCATTGGTTCATGTGTTTTGGCATCATGAGAGTGTGAAGTAGATCTCCTCCAAATATGGGGTCTGTATCCCAAGTTATTTATTTAGTTTTTATTTTCAAGGATAAAAATATTAAAGGAGAGAATGATGTATAAAACCATTTTTTTCCTTTTAAAACTTTAATATATATATATTTCCAGAGTTAGGTGATGAGATGACATGTGATTCCGAGGCCCGATGTGACCAAAATTAATATTATAAAAATATTAAATATATTTTATATTATGTTCAAATAGTTTCTTAAATAAAATGGGATAAATATTAAATGGAAGCTTGGATAAGAAATATGACACCACAGTTGAGTTCGGAACACGATGTTTACCCTAGGTTCGACCTAAAATAAGTCGGCGCGGGGTGTTCAGACATCTCACCCATTGGCGGTATGTTCAACTGGTTAACTAATTAAATTAATTTATTATTTTTTTACCTAACTGAAATATCTATAAATCCACCACTACAGAGAATCCTCCAGGGTTAACCGCATAAACCCTGGGAGGATTCTAGAGCTTCGACTTCCTCCTTCCATTAGAGAATCATATTCGATGATGATAAAACTATGGATCAGAGTAGATCAAGACATAGAAAATGAAAATAATTCCTTCAATTGTTAGAAAGAACGTTCTTTTACAATGAACTATCCAATACATAGGTAGGACCCATAAAACTATGGATTATTCCCTTTTTGATTAAACTGATTGAGCAGATCGATCTCATTCTTTGATCTGCACCAATTATGACCTTTTCATGTTATTGTGTACCAATTTAATTGAATATTCTTTGGTTTTATTACCCCATATATCCTCATTCTCGATCTTTTTCCAAGAAATCTTGTAAAAAACTGATAAAAATTTGTTTTTGTGATCCCCACTCAATTTCTTCACATTAATCACTAATTGGACCCTGTGGACCCGTTTTGACATTACTAGGTGGTACCGAGCCCAATTAGACCCTCAAAATCATGATGAATTCATGTGAAAGGGAAATATCGATGAACCAAGGAGTATATATGGGTTGTTTTCAGGTTTTGGATGATCAATTTATTGATTCAATGTCTGAATCAAATATGGAGAAGGTGTACGAGGCATGTGACGAACCTCTGAATACCACAGGTACCATTTTCCAGCCACTAGATGGCAAAAAATGATGATCCATGGCTAGATCCAACATTTGTGGGAAGAAGCGGAGCTGGAATAGAAGTGTAAATGCCTGATATAAAGTGTAGAGTTTGGATCTGAGAATCTTTTAAAAAGTGAGACTACACACCGTGTACCATGATGAACACACAATGTGTAGCCCCTATGCTACTGTGGCTAGGGTTTTAGGAATTTTTAAGTATGGAACAATGTGTATCTCTCCTAAATGCTTTGTATCACTTACCTGGGTAGATGATCCATGTGGTAGAGCACACAAACAAGACCCCATGCTGAAGTACACAAATAGAAACATGTCCATGTACCAAAGTACATGAACACAACTTGAGTACACGAACACAATATGAATACATGGACACAATATGGATACACAAACATGGCCAAGAACACGGGCGAGACCCCGAGTGGCATGGGAACTTTGTGTAGATCCCCTACACACCATGTATCCCTACATAGTTAGCAAGCCATGTAACTCCAGGGGAACATCCAGGTGATGGAGTAGGAACAAATTTTGTGTCGGTCCCCTCACATGTTGTGTACCCCTTAGTTCCATTTTTTGAGCCTTAAAACTCTCATATCTCCTTCACCTGGAATTAGATTTTGGCCCATGAGTTTCCTATAATGAGTGTTTTTCCATGTAGAACATGATGGTTCCCTTGGTTTTGGATTTTGGGATACGATGTGAGATGTTTCTAGGAATTATTACTTCTTAGGTGATGCTCAATGCTGTTAGTGATCACATAGGATCACCAGAGGCATTTCGAGTGGAACCCTTTAGCGAGGATGGGCATGGGTCCTCGATGACTAGAGTGGAACCCTATAGTTGGGCTAGGAATGATTCCTATATAGACTTATAGAGTCGAAACCTCCACCTGGGATGGAATGTGTTCTCTACCATTAGAGTGGAACCCTTCTATTGTCATAGGGCATGGGTACTTTATTGACTCCTAGAGTGGAAACCTCTAGCTGGGCTAGGAATAGGTCCCCTACCATCAGAGTGGAATCCTCATGTTGGAACAGGTCATGGGTCCTCTATCAAATTCTAGAGTGGAACCCTTTAAATACGTTAGGCATGGGTCCTCTACCATCATAGTGGAACCCTCCTGCTGGGCAGGACATGAGTTTTCCATTGACCATTAAAGTGGAACTCTCCCATTAGAACATGTTATGGTTCCTCTATCTATCCACTTAGTGAAACCCCACTATTGTATGAGGGAATGTGTCTTATACCTAGAGATTCTAACCCCTCAATTGTGCGACACAATGAAGATGCATGGATTGACTTAAATGGTTTCTACTAGACAGACACGTGAGATACTAGGCATCATTTTTGGACTTCTAGAACTATTAGTGACTCTTTTTTCTAGGATGAGTTATGATATGAAGATACCCTTTCTCTCTTATTTGGTTTTATTTTACTGATCATATATATATAAACATCTGTATCCATAACTTTTTATTTGGTTACTATCTTACTATGGGTTGAAAAGATTCATAGGGTATTCCATGTGATTTTCATGTTTAGATTATCATGGTTGGATGAGGTTTCTATCCTGCTATGGGTGGAAAAGGCTCGATATGTAGTTCATCTACACATCATGTTCATCCCCTTGTGCTTGGATGAGGTTGCTCCTTCTCTTGATTTGGGTTGAGATACATCCTATTTTCTATCTATAATATTTCTATTCCTATTGTGTCTCTTAATTATCCCCTTTTAACCTTTCGAGGCATCTTACTAGGTATGTATATACTCATCCATGCATGGGATTTTCCCACATGTGCCTTATCTTATGCATATGGAAGACAGGTTGGTGGTGACTTCCTAGGAGCTTAGGGATACTGGGTATTGTAGACCATGTATGGTGGTCATATATTAGAGAGTAGGAGATGAGATCTCTTAGTATTTTACATTCTAGTTTTTTTAGTTTGGGACACATTTCTAGTTAGACATGTATTTTTACCCTTTACTTTTCAGTTTTCACAATAATACTTCTGTACACCCTAGAGGTTTTTCATTCTTGGTTTACTTTATAGCTATTACATATTTTTATTATAATTCCTTTGTACTTATTCATTGAGATGTTCAAGTGTGTGCATATAGACACATTAGGAAAAGTCCTACCATTTAGGATATACCTTTCAGTGCTTGTATCCACCCATTGGCCTATAAAGGTAGTCTTTGGGTAGTTGTGGCTCAAGCCCTAGTTAGGGAAGAGTCATGATAGAGGAAATATTATCCAATATTTTAGGATTGGGGAGGAACTAAAAGTTAATTAAGTTGGAGAGTTATTACTACCTAAAACCCATCAATTAACTTGTTAGGACCAGGTTTGGGTTATGAGAAGGAGAATATGGACCCTTTCCACTAGAATATTTATAAAACTGAATATTACAAAACTAATGGTGAGGGATATTAGCTTTAAAAAAATAGTGGTAGATTAATAAAATTTTACATTTAAAAAACTATTAATCTAATTTGTAATCAAGTAATTATTAATAATATTCTCTTAAATTTTAACCCCATGACTTTAACCATATCACTACGATCTATACTAGAGAAGGAAAAACTTCTCATCATCTTGTACTTCCAGGAATGGTATATGTTATTATTCATTATACTACACCATGAATGGAAAGTATACATGCTGTAAACCCTACTTCCTGAGTTTCTTGCTAAATAGGATAGTTATGCAAAAGTGCCTCTCTACTAAAAACATGTGGATGACATAATGTATTCCCTATGTTTCATGTTATCCTCCATGTCCAAAGATCATCTAAATAAATATGAGGACATGGATACATATAGAATCATATCTCACCATGATGATCATTATCAAGATAAGGTGAGACAAGAGAGATATTAGATCTCCAATGCATTGTTCAAGTGCAAGCTTAGAGAGTTGGTTATAGATCAACCTCATGTGGTCAAAATGTTTGGTTACATAGATGAATTAAACATATTTTTGTTTAAGATACCTGATGAGTTTCTCAAAAATTTCATTCTTTATTCATTAAATAAAACCATCTATAGTTTCATTGTGAATTACAATATGATAAATAGTGAGAAGACTCTTTCAAAACTTCTTAATCTTATTTACCAAGTTGACAAAGACTTTGGGCAAGAAAAAAACACAGTTCTTATGGTGAATAATAAAAGGAAGAATAAGGAAAAGTGTTTGAAGATTCATTTAAGTCTAAGAATCTAGAGCACTATCTTTCCACAGATAAGAATATCCAGTGACAATCAAAATAGAATAATGTAGTGTGTATTTCATGTGGAATGCAAATCCACTAGAAGAGGAATTTCACCCAAAAAAAGAATAAGGGGTAATATTCAAGTGTTTTCATTATCTAGTATAATCATTCCATATATGCAAGTTGGTAATTATATACTATATGTGGTTCTTATATTTGTATCCAAATATAGGAAGCAATTATATTTTAGAATGTTTCTAGAGGCAAGGTGGATCTATGAGTTTCTAGTGGGGTGATGCAGGTTCATCTATCCATTAGAGACTACCATCTCACATTACTAAGAAGAATGATTTTGGTTTTAAATATTTTTTATTATGTTTCTAGTGTAAACAATAACATTACCTCAATTTATTTTATAGACATGGATGAATTTATTTTCAATTTTGGAAATAAAAAGATGCTACTTTTATAAAGATAGAATATGTTATGGTATGAAATAGTTTAATAATAGTATTTATGTATTAAATTATGAAAAAAATATTGTAAATTGATAATGAAGCAAATTCACATGACCCATTTTACACCCAGTTGTGGCATCACCATTTTGTTCATGTAAATTAGAATCATTTGACAAAGATCTATGAAGATGGTTACTTAGTCTCCTTTGAGCTTAAATCACTTGAAATATTTCATGTTAAAAAAATATGACCTAATATTATTTGGTGGTCAAGGTGAAAGGGCCATAGAGATTCTATAATTGGTACACAGTAATGCATGAAGAACTCTTCAAGTAGAAACTAGATGTGAATTCTCATGATTTATGAATTTTACCAACCACTTGAGTAGGTACAGTTACATTTAATTAATTAGGTATAAGTCTAAATCCATTGAGAAGTTCAAGGAGCTCAATAATGAAGTTGATAATTGGATTAGTAAGAAGATAAAGAGGCTTTGATTAGATCGAGGTGGTGAGTATCTTAACCAAGAGTTTATCGAATTTCTATGGGAGGATGATATTTTATCTCAACTCAATGACACTTATATTATATAATGGAATGGTGTTAGTGAAATTAGAAACCATACCTTTTCGGGCATGGTAAGGTCAATGATGCATCCCACAAGCCTTAAATTATGCTTTTAGGGATATGAATTACACAAAAAAATATACATACTAAACTGAGTTCCAAATTTGGATGAAAAAATATTCCCTTTGAGTAATGGAGTATAAAGAAAAATATTTTTTCATATATTCATGAAAAGGGGTGTGAGGTGTTTTTTAAGGCTATATCAAGAAAAAACCCAACACCCCAAAGCATGAAGTGTATCTTTATAGTTTACCCTAAAGAAATGAGGGGATAATACTTATATGACCCCTCAGATAAGATGGTTATAGTTGGTAGGAATGATGTATTCCTTAAAAGGAAATAAATTATCAAGAAGGATAGTTTTATCAAGACTAACATCCAGGAAGTTGATGCTGAAGATACACAAGATTTGGTATTGGAACAGACTCTACAGTTCATTGGGGAAGATTTAGTACCTAAAATGAAATTACTACATAGATTCACTAAATAGGTTAAAGAATCAGAAAGATATGGTTTTCTAGTCATAGAAGATGGTGAATCATTATTGGTTGAAAATAATGACCCTATATCCTATAAGGTGGTAGTAGAGACCTTATAAGATGAAAAGTGGAAAGAATCCATGAATTCTGAGATGAATTGCATGTACCAAAACCATGCGTGGGTTTTGGTCGATCCACTAGGAGATGTAAATCCCATTGAGTGAAAATGGGTATTCAAGAGAAAGATAGAAATTGAAGGTTAGGTTAGTAACTATAAATCACAGATAGTGGCTAAATGGTTTAAAAAATGTTAGATATAAACTTTGATAAAAACTTTTTTCTTATTTCCATGCTTAAATTCATCAGAATTATACTTTTCATGACTATAATATTTTTAAGATGGATATAAAAAATGATTTACTTAATGGGATCCATTAGGAATATGTGTATATGACACAACAAAAAGGTTTTTTATCACTAATTAATTCCAAAAATGTATTCAAGTTGCAAAGATCCATTTATAGATTAAATAAATTATCCAGGTCATGAAACATTCGGTTCGATGAATCTATACAAGAATTTTTATTCATTAAGAATGAATGTGATCCATGTGTTTACAATAAGTTTAGTGGGAGTACAATAATTTTCATAGTAGTATATATTAAGGACATATTACTAATTTTAAATGAGATACCAGCCTTAAAAAAATGTTAATTCATGGTTGAGAAAGTGATTCTCCACAAAGGAATTAAGTGAAGCATCCTACATTATAGGGATTAAGATCATATGTGATAGATAAAAGAGGATACTTCTACTAATTCAAAGTATATGCATTTACCAAATACTGAAGAGGTTCAATATAGAATAATCCAAGAGGGGATTACTTTTACTATCACATGGTATACATATTTCCAAGAAGATGTGTCCTCAAACAAAACAAGAAAGAGAGATAACGAGTAAGATCACATATGATTCTATGATAGGATCTATCATTATTACATGTTATGCATGATTATTAATGTTTCATATTCTTTGAAATGGTATGAAGATATCAAGATGATCCAAGTGAATAACATTGGACTACTATTAAGGGTATACTTAAGTATCTAAGGAGAAATAAGGATATGTTTATGGTGTATAGAGGATATAAATATCTAGTCCCTATGAATTATATATATTATAGATTTTAGATAGATCAAAATGATCTAAATTCATGATCAAGATATTTCTTTAGTCTCAATAGAGGTTCGTTGTGCCAAAAGAGTTTAAATCATCTAGTTGTTTCCAATTATATAAATTATTTTGAGTATATTGTGGCTTTTAATGCAACTAAGGAAGAAGTATGTATTTAAAACTTTTTTCAAGATCTTGATGTGGTGCCTAACATTAAATAGCCTATCACAATTTACTATGAGAACACTACATAGGTGAATCTTTCCAAATATCCAAGGTCACATCAAAAGATAAAGAATATACTTTATAAGTTTCATCCCTTGAAGTATTTTTTAATGAGGTGAAGTTACAGTGAGCATATTATCCATAGAGGAAAAAATGTCACACCATTTGATTAAGGATATATAATAGTATATGAAAGAATATTATGTGATATATAGTGGATTAAAGGTTTTTAACATTTGGATCTAGTAAAAATTAGAGTCTATTGGAGTTGTTTATTTAAAAATAAATTCTAAGCACTTAATGATTACATGTATTCATTGTCTTGAATATTAATAAAGTTTCTTATCACATCATGATCCTTTTCATGACATATTATGTGATAATGTCCTAATAATATCTTTCACACTGAAAGGTCAAATAATTCCCTCACTATAATGAGAACTTGGAGGTTCCATGATATTATTGTAGAATTTATATGTTATGTAGCTAGATGATATCATTGAATGAGGATATAAAGTGTAGAGACTCATAGGAGTTCGAGGAAACTTCTCATGGTGTGAACCCTTTTTAATTTATATATTTGTATATTATAAGAATGAGAACCACCAGTAGGAAATCTATAGTTATATGAGTCATTGGATGTTCCTATTTGTGGATGTGTGTATTGATCCTTAGACTTTAATATCATCATTAATGAATACCATAAGTCATGTAATTTTATGTATTGATGAAAAAAATTAGGAAATATAATCACAGTGAAGTAGGATATGTTTGGTTAACCATGAGTGATATTGAATTAATCGATAATGTGAGAGATGATTTATCCCTTCCATCCCTTGACAAAAGTTGATATCTCATTTATTTTGATGGGAATGGAACTGCTTGGATAATATATGGCCATGGTGTTTTGTGGGAAAATTTATTTCCATAAATTCAAAGAAAGATACTTCAAGAATGTAATTTGATGACACTAGTATGTAACCTTATTGATTAGAGATAACATGATAAATGGATTATATTATAATGTAAGCATTCATAGGAGGTTGCATGTCATTAAGACAATAAATTATTTCTCTATGGGTTCCTTGATGTGGTTCTAGATGATAACCTTGAACTTTATATAGTTCTACCTAATTCCACTGAGAAAGGGGACTAGAGGGTCACACACTAAGTGTATCCAAAATCTTGGTTAAATTAAATGATGGATTTAACATGTTCAAATAAATATTATTCCTGTTTATGGTTTAATATTTATTTGAGCTTGGTTGATCCCCAAGATTTTATCACAATTTATTAAAAATAATAATAAAGTTAAAAAAAATTAATAAATAAATATTTTCAAGGTTTGGAAAATATAATATTTATTATATTTATTTATGAATAATGAAGTGATATTTATTAAATAAATAGTCACTATTCAAGGTTCAGGAAATGTTGAGGAAGATAAGTGGACCGAGTTTAATGGTTTGATTAGAAATGATATAAATACCATTTATTTATTCTTAAATTATTCATATGTCAAGTGAATAATTATCATGTTATTATTAAGAAATGGGTTTCACTAAGAATTAAGGAATTAGTAAGGGTGCTTATATGTAAATAGAAAACCCTAAACTTTCCTTAATATACACGTAAGTATATCTCTCTATTAAGATAGATTGGTTGTGAACAACATATAGAGAGAATATATATCAAAACCTAGAGAGATTTATTGAGATATAGAGTACACTCTATCATCCTCCTCCTGCAATCCATTAAGATAACAATAATTTTTTTTCATCTTCGAAGGGAATTTTGCTGAGATCAACCACAAACGCCGCAAGTGATAAAGATCGGCCGTGCTAGCATATGGTGATTCTATGGTGGAATTTTGAGATTTAATTTCCCATATGGATCACTAATAGAGGTATTATATACTTGGATCATGTATAATAATGATGTTATGATGTGGTTGAATCAACCATATCATCAACAAAGAAATAATTACATGGTCAAGTTATTCTAGGATTTATTATAAATTAATTATAAATTACATGTAATGATACTCCTCTTTAGGATCTATCATTCATTTCAATTAATCCTTGAGTTAATTCCATTGTTAATGACATTTTGTGTGTGTAAAAATTAGATTATTCAACAATTATGATAAAAATCCAAGTTGTCTATGCCCAACTTGGCACATTTGTTGTGCCTAAGACCTAAAAGGGCGATCCCCATACATTTTATGGAGTTTGGTACTCCCCCATGGACTTGAGGTGTAACACCCCTAGTTTTAGGTACTTTACCATTTTATTATATATTTTTTAAGTTATATAATAATTGGGTTGAGTTTCAGGAGTTTCTGGATGGTTTTGGAGTGTTTTGGAAGGGTTTTTAAGGGTTCACAGTTTGATCATAGTTATGGGTAACTATGAAATGTAAAGACCATGAACCTAGTATCCTAGATTTAGTTGTTACTTTATTAAATTTAAATAAGATACAAGTAATCACATCCTAAAGGAAAAAATAGTTTAGTAGTCTTGGTAAACTAGATACATACTTGAATCTCATTTACATCTGAAAACATAAAATACAACATAGTATTTTCCTTGATTGCACTGTTTTTACCTTTATCATATCCCTACATATCAATAATAATAAAATAATTGGAACCCTAGGAAAAGTAATCATAATAAAGGGGTGATATATAATGCCTAGTTAGGGTAATCATATAATGGAATCTATCATGAATAAATAAGGAATAATTAATATGGAAAGGTAAATAATTGAAACACATTCCATTTAATCAATAACTTGAAAACACAGAATAATATGGAAGGAATAAATGATAATTAAATAATTCCATATAAATAATCTCATGAGCTAGAAACTCATCCATGGATATCCTAACAAATAATATAATCACATGGACATCAATAACTGAATTCAAAATTATAAAATGCGTAATTCCGGTCATTTGAAACTTAATGTCGATGCGTTGTGACAAGACATATGAAATACTATCAAGGCCTTGTTCTAATAAATCTATATAAATGGGTAAGTCCTCAGTCAAAACCAAATCTAGTTTGTCTTATGAGACCCACTGATGTATCAAGGGGATACAACATGTCCCATCCATTACATAAATAAGTATAATGGATTATTCATATGAAAGGGGTGATACCTAATCAACATTAACATTCATATTGGAAAACTAACATATGAAATGTTAATAATTACCCCAATAAATAATCTTAATCATAAACCATCCAGAGTAATATGGAGAATGATATCAAAATAGTACATATCTAGTTAAACTGATCATAAAATATCTGGATAAATAATAAGGATGGTATCATTACAACATATCCCCAATGAAGAAAATGTAAAATAAGGGTTATTTTAATTGATGAATATAAATTCCATAAATATATTATTAAATCATTCTTGAGAAAAATAACCTTTCCACTTTAAAAATAACTTTTTAAAACTAAAAATTCACAAATTATTGTGGACAACCTTATCATTGAAAATAAAATTTTAAACTCATAAAATAAGATTTAAAAAATTTAGTAGTGATGATGAAGGAATTTTTTTTTCATGCTGATTATGTTAAAACAATGACTTCTTCTACATTTTTGTAAGAAAAATAAAAAACTGCCTTATTTGGAAAATGTCAAGATTTATTTTTAAAACATTTTGTAAAATGAAAATCATGAGTAAAAATTTTTCTAATAATTTTTTTCGACAATGTTAAAATCATTTTTGAAAACATTTTTGGAAAACATGGATTTGGAAGAAAAATGATTTTTGACCAAAAAGAGAAATAAAGTTAGCTTTTATTACAAATATTTTCTCAATAATTTTAAGTACCAAATGGAAAAAATAGTATTATTACTTGAAAATTTCATGAATAAACATATTATAATAAAATATATTGGTCTTAATATAAAAATATCAAATAATTCCCCCAATGGGGATTAAACATAAATAATCCTGAATAATGATAAGATTGTGAAATAAACCCAAGCTGTATTGGAAAATTTTTAATTATAACCCCCATGAAAGAAATAACTTCAAATGAAACATTAAATAACATTAATATAAATTGATTTATTATGTAAAATATAAAAGTGTCAATATATACACCACACAAAATAAATAAGTGATGAATATGGTATATGTCTCATGGAAGTAAAAGTGTGACAAGAAACCCTTACCTCAAATTTGTTTTACTTCATATGTGTTTGAAAATATTGTATAATAAATATAGATTTATTATAAATATATTATAAAAATATAATAATATATTTAATGCAATATATTATTTAATTATAGTCTTTTCTCACCTAGTTATTAATAATTCTTTGTTAAAATCACTGTTTCAGGTGATAATTGCTTTATTTTTCATGTATGTTTTACTTTAGTAATTTCAGTCCTTTTAATTTGATCACAGTTAAATAATCTAAAAAATATTAAGCATGATATAAATATCATATATAATAATTATATAAGTATTTATAATAGTACATAAAAGTTATATATGAAAAAATGAGCTACACCATTCCTGGAGATGGTAGGCTGTACATATTCATGAACACTATTTCTATTTTTCCAGAAGATGGAAAAAAGATAGGTAAATAATATTTAAAATTTTAAGAACCATTAATATATAAAATATATCATTTATATTCATTAAATATATCCTCATTAGCATCAATTTAAAAATAAAATAAAAAACATTTCACATCGCTATGTGGAGGCAGTAGTCCACACGTACACATGGGTGACATTATTGTTTTCCAATAGGTTGGAAGGTAAGAAGGAATATGTTATATTATAATTATATAAGTATAATAATTTAATAAATGTCATATAAATATATTAAATAAATTATTATATCCATCAATGATAGGCGGTGATGGAAAACAAATTACATTGATTCGTGAGGTCGTTGTTCATCTTACACATGATCAACAGTTTTGTTTACCATTTGATAGAAGTGGAGATAGATATAGGTTATTAAATTAACATAATAACATCTTATTATATATAATATAAATGTATTATTATTTTAGTATATTTTTATAATATTTTATGGATTTATAAAAAGAATTAAAATGAAAATAGATGGTTAAGAACTTTTACCTCTTCTTCGGAAAACCTCTTTAGGTTATACCTAAAGCCTTGATAGATTAGAATTATGATAAAAAAATAAATCTATTATTTGGGTAGGGGTATAATGATTATAGTTTTTCAGGTATTTTATGAACTAAATAAAATGATTTGGGATTGTGAATAGGAGAGGAGAGTGGGTGGCTTTTTATAATTAGGGGAGAGGACACACTTGAAATATTTGAGAAGGAAAAGTGATAACCATGTTTTTCACATGAAAAAAGGATTAAAAATGGTTAATTATAGAACCATGTATGATATAATATAAAAAATATCCTTAAAAAAGTAATTTTATAAGTTTATAACTCATTTTTACACACATATTTTTATTTTAACTGCTCGGTAAACCTGTTTTAACCTTATCCACGGTAAATACTTTTTTACTTTTTTTACTATTAATTATAAAAAAAATTAAGTTGAACTTATTATATAATATAAATTATTTTTATTAAAAACATTTAATCCATTTTTATAAATTCAATTCATATAAGTGGAATAATTTAATTTAAAATTAAACTCATAGACGTGATGAAAAAGCAGTTTTCCAAAGAAGAAATTTTTATAAGTATGAAATGTTTTAATATCAAAATTAAATATAAAACTAATTAAAATAAAATAATTTGGATTCATAAATATTTAATTGATATAATTTTACTTTTTAAAAAATATAAAAAATAAACGGTTCTTATAAATGAGTTAAACGAAAGGTAATTTTTTAATAAAAATCAGTATTTTTTTACTATTTATCAAAAAATTAATCTTTTCATAAAATTATCAAAATTTCACTATAAGATAATTTTGAAATTATGATTTAAAAAATTAAGTTTATTTTTTCATTTTTTTGAAAATTTTGTAAAATTTAATTTTAAAATATGTGTGCAAATCATGACAAAACTGCCTTTTAGAAGAAATACCTTTTTTTAGAAAATATTTCTTTTTCTTTCAAATGATTTTCATTTTTTTATACTAAATTGATAACTAATAAATTTATTTATAAATTTTTAAAATATATAATTTTAATAATTTATTTATTACTATTCATACCCACCAATTTAACAACTATGTTATAATTGTATTCAATATTATAGTTCATTTAGACTTGGGGTTGCATGTACCACAAGATATCAAAGAAATTGAATTTATTTAAAAGGAAATATATCATAAAGTCTCAGAGTATTAAATTTCAGTATAAGATCAGTTTTGTGTATCATATACACTATCAAACATGAGGTTCCACTTTTAAAATATTTGGGTGTTACATTCTCCTCACCTTCAATAAATTGCGTCCTCTCAATTTTAACTTATGCTCAAAAAACAGGGGTTTGATATTTGAAAAATACCTTTATTTAAAATACACATAATAAAAAGGGTTAATAAAAAATCCTATTTATAAGATATAAAATGAAATACAAAGGTCATCCATAATAAAACATAATTAGGTTTCCTAATAGGATAACATTGGTGGGAAGTGAAGATATGAACATGAGAGAAAATAATAATTGATTATAGAGTGTGATATAGTTAATTGATCATAAGAAAGTTAATAATTAATAGAAAGTTAGGGATCTAAAAACCATAAATTAATAAATTATGAAAAATACCATTAGTTCATCCAAAATAATGGTTTTAGGATATTTTTTTCCTTGATCCTTTTCTTAGAGTTGAGGAATTCCTTTACCATATAGACTGAAAAATAATGAAAAATACTTACTTGATTAGTAAAATTTTATCCTTTAACCAATTTCCACCACAATATCATTTTTTTCTCCAAATGATGAGTATTAAAGATGATTTTTTCATGGATGAAGTGCTAAAATTAATTCTTAATAGATCATAAGATCCATAAAATAGTGAAAAGTCATTCCTCATGTATCTAGATATTTTACAAAACCAAAATGGTTATAAAAAGTTATCCAAAAACACAAAAAGTTCAGATTAATACATTCTATAATTAGTTAACCTTAAGAAAATTTACAAAATATGTCTGAACAAATTAAAAGACCAAAAATTTATAAGGTAGGTTAATAAATTTATAAAATCAACATAAGATTATATTTCCAAGATAATATAAAGTGTCTCTTAATTTAAAATTCCAAATCTGTGAACACCTTGATCACCATAAAACCTTAATGAAAAACTGTATGCTTCCAAAAAGTAAAATTTTTCTTTCCTTATTACTTAAATAAAATATCATATTATCACATATATTTTATGTGTTAAAAAATGAAGTAAACTGTAGAGAAAGATAACATAAAACATAAAATCACTAACCAATTTCAGGGTCACCAATACTATCCCATAAACATCTCTTTACCATTATGTCAACATCTAGAACATATTAAGGGTTATCCCTCCTAAATAATTCATTTTCAAAAAAGATCAACTTTCCACTATATCACTTTTCTTGGTCATAATCCATTCAACATATGTTTTAAAATCCTCACAGAAAAACTAATAAAGTACAATACTTATATGTTTCATGATTCTTATAGTGAGAATATCATTGATAAAATACTTCTAATAGATAATTATTGAATCCAAATACACAATCACTTTAATCATTCCACTTTGACTGTATTAAAAGTATAAGCTTGACCATGGTCCTTTATCTTCTTCTGAGG
The DNA here is from genome assembly GCA_963277665.1 of Viscum album. NCBI lineage: Eukaryota > Viridiplantae > Streptophyta > Magnoliopsida > Santalales > Viscaceae > Viscum > Viscum album. Next base: position 1,526,160,018 of record OY728131.1, on the reverse strand, counting down.
TATATTCATTTGATGCTTGGGGAATTTGTTTGTGTAGTGACCCATATACTTACAGTTGAATCATTGAATATTAGAATATTCTTTCTTTCCCTTGAAATCACAACCATGGTGACCTTTCTCTCCACACTTGTAGAAAACTACCATCCACTTAAAGTAAATAAACGAGTGTTTCTTTCCACAATTATCACATGTGGGAAAAAATTCTTTCCTTTCTTCTACTTATATATTTTTTATCTACTATCCTCTTCTTATATTTCTTCACTTATAAGTTATAATAATTAGATAATTATTTCTCTATCTTGATAGAACATTATATTTTTTCCTCATATAATGAGAAGGTTTGTGAGACTAGATCCCTTTGAATAATTGACTTTAACCCATCAAAGATATGTTCAATCAAGCTCTTTGGATTACGTACATAGTTCGTAGCATTCCTTGATAGCCTAATAAATTTTGATGCATACTTAGAAAAATTCTCATATTCCTTTTGTCTCAGACATAGGAGTTTTCTCTCCATATCTTCTCATTTCTCTTGAGGAAAATACATTTCTAAGAAGAGTATATTAAAATCCTTCCACTACATGTTTTATATTTATTTTTCATACTTAGTGTTTTGAATCAATGATCACCATTAATCCACATCTCATGATAGATGATAAAATTACATAGAAACCTTCTCCCTTTCATTACTCCCCAAAGCGATAAATATCTTATATAAGGAACTTATTTTTTGTTCAGCTACAAATTGATTCATAGTTCCATTTAATAATATAGGTTTCTGATGCATGAAATAGTCTAACATTGTTACAACACATAGTTTATTTGTATACTGATCCATATAGGTAACTTTATTGGTCATAAACTGGGTCATCTTCCCCAATATAGTTATAATTTGATTATTTCTAGCTGTAGCTCAAGTTCCAACTTCATTATGTTTCCTAGGAGGTAAATCCATACATGGGTCATGTACATTGATGTGGTTTCTATTCCTTACACTAGGCACTATTTATAAACAATTTAATATACTATATTAGATCATAATATTACGAAACATAATGTATAATTTCAAAACTAGAGAAATACTTATCATAAATTAAAAAATTTATGTATAACTAATATCAGAATCATAAAATTGGTTTCTTTGGGAATTTTTTCAAATCATAAAAATATTTTCAAATCCCTCATAATGGTTTGTAAAGGAAGTCTGAATTAACCCAAGAATATCACTTGGGAGTGTCAAACTGGTTTCATAGTAAGGGAACACTCACCGTGCACCAGAATTATGGTTGTGATATACTCAAAATAACTCTTTTTGAGGTTGTTACCCCTAGATGCATCCGTACCAAAACCAAATCCACCTTTAGTATCCATACAAGGATGTATTTCTAGGATGAACCACATAATATATTCCTCACAAAAACTTTAGAATGTTTTTCTATACTTATTCTCAAAGTCTATCATATGGTTATGTTCCCAAATCTATGTTTTCATAAATCTAGTTCCCAAGGTTTATATTAAACTTTCTTTGATAAAAACTATAAATAACCTAACCCTAGTAGCTCAAAGTCAGTGGTTACTTTATTACATTGTCATAATATACAAGGAATCGCATTCAAAGGACTGAATAGTTTAGTATTTTGGGTAAAATAGATACATACTTGAGTCTCATTTACATTTGAAAAAATAAAATACAACATAGTATTTTGCTTTATTACACCATTATTTCCTTTAGTATATCTCTACATATAAATCATAATACACTTCTTGGCATCCTAGGGAAATAAAACTTAAGTAAGGGGTGATCTCTAATGATTAGTAAGGGTAAATATACAATTGAATATATTATAAATAAATAATAAATCATTGATATAACAAGGTAAATAACTAAAACACATTCCATTTAATCAAAAAATTGAAAATGAAGAATAATATGAAAAGAATAAATAATAATCAAATAATTCCATATAAATAAAATTATGAGCTAGAAACTCATCCATGGATATCATGAAAAATTAAATAATCACATGGATATCAATAGAAGAATTCATAATGATAGAATTATTAATTTAAAACATCTGGAACTTACTATCGATGCCTTGTTTAAAAATATTTTAAATACTTTCAAGGCCTTATGAAAATACATCTGTATAAATAGGTAAGGTCTCATCCAAAACCCAATCAAGTTTTTTCTAATTAGACCTACCGATACATAGAGGGGATATAGTGGGAATTTATCATCACATTATTAAGTATAATTCATTCCTCATATGAAAGTGGTTAATCATAATAAACATAAAAATTCGTAATGAAAAACTATCCTATGAAATGTTAATAATTACCCCAATTAATAACCATAATCATAAAACACCCAGAGTAATATGAATAATTATATCAAAATAATAAATTCCCAGTCAAAATGATCATAAACCATCTAGATAAATAATAATTAAGGTATCATTACAATATATCCCCAGTTAATCATGAGAAAAATAAGGTTTGTTTTCATTTATGAATACAAATTACATAAAGAGACCACTAAAATATTCTTGAGGAAAATAACCTTTCCACTTTGAAAATCACTTTTAAAAACTAAAGTTTCAAAAAATATTGTGGAAATACTTTTAATAAAAAATAACCTTTTAACTTATAAAATAATATTTAAAACATTGAGTTGTAATTATGGTGGGAAATCCCTTTCATGCCTAGTACCTTAAAACAAAGACACCTTTCACATTTTTATATGAAAAGTCAAAAAGTACCTTGTTTGGAAAATGAATGGAAGATTCCTTTTTCATTTTTTTAAATGAAAATCATGGGTAGAATTTTATTTCATAAATAATTTGTATAATGTTAAAATTATTTTTGAATTCATTTTTTTAAAACACTTATTAGTAAGAAAAAATATTTTCAACCGAAAAGAGAAATAAATTTGGTTTTTCTTAAAAAAATTTTCTCAATCATTTTAAGAACCAACTAGAGTAAAATGGTATTATTACTTTAAAATTTCATTAATAACCATATGAGAAGAAAATATATTGGGTTTAATAAATAAATTTCAAATAATTCCCCCAAGGGGGCTTAAACATAAACAACTCCGGATACAGATGAGATTGTGAAATAAACCCTCACCGCTTTAGCAACTTTTGAATCACAACCACTATGAAAGAAATAACTTCAAATAAAACTTTAAATACCATGAATATAAAGGTATAAATTATATTAAATATAAAATTTTTAGTATATACACTACATAAAGGAAATAATTCATGAATATGACACATGTCTAACAAAAGTAAAAGTGAGACTAGAAAACCTTACCTTAGGTTCGATTTCCTTCACATGAGTTCGAAAATATTGTATAATAAATATATGTTTATTATAAATATATTAAATAACCATAATAATATATTTAATACCATACATGATTTACTTATAGTCTTTTATCACCCATTTATTAACAATTCTTTGTTAAAATTACCGTTTCGGGTGATAATTGCTTCATTTTTAATGTATGTTTTTGTTCAGTGATTTCAGTAATTTTACTTTTGTCATGGTTTTAAAAAATAAATAATGTTAAAAATGGTATAAATATAATATATAATCATTATATAAGTATTTATAATAGTTTATGAAATTTAGATATGGGAAAATGAGTTACACCATTCATGGAGACGGTATTTCGTACGTATGCATGAACATTGTTTCTATTTTTCCAAAATATAGAATAAAAGAAAGCTAAATAATATTAAAACTTTTAAGAAACATTATTATATAAAATATATCATGTATATTTATTAAATATATCCTTCTTACCATCAATTTTAAAATAAAATGAAAAACTTTTCACAACTCTATGTGAAGGCAGTAGTCCACACATTCACACAAATGATGTTATTTTTTTCCAATGGGTTGGAAGGTAAAAAGGAATATGTGATATTATAATTATATAAGTTTAATAATGTAATAAATATCATATAAATATGCCAATTTAATAATTATATATATCTATTGGAGGATGTGATGGAAAACGAATTACCTAAGTTCGCGTGGCGGTAGTCCGCCGGACACACAAGATCGACAAATTCATTTCTTATTTGATGGAAGTAGAGATATATATAGGTTATTACATTAAAATAATAAAAATTAAGTATATATAATATAATAGTTTTATTATTTTATCATAGATAGATAATATTTTTAGGAGTTAGAAGAAGAATTAAAATGAAAACACATGGTTAAAAACTTTTACCTCTTTTTCGGACAACCTCTTTAGGTTATACTTAAAGACTTCATAGATTAGGTTTCTAATAAAAAAGGAATATAGGATTTTGGGAGGGATTTAAGGAATATATTTTTTCAGTTATTTGATGAAACAAAATGATTTGGGAGTGTGAAGAGGGTAAGAGAGGGGGCATCCTTTTATAAGTGTGGGAGAGGACACACTTGGAATCTTTGAAAAGGAAAAGTGATAACCATGTTTTTCAAATTCCAAAAGGCTCCAAAATGGTTTATTATCGAACCATGGATGATATAAGGTCAAAATAAATCTATAAAAAAATAATTTTACATGTTTTAAATCCATTTTAACCCTTATTGTTTTAGTTTATCCCCCGATAAACCCATTTTAACCTTAACTGTGGTAAATAATTTTTATTATTTTTACTATTCATTATGACAAAAAATTAAGTTGAAATTATTATATAATATAAATTATTACAATTAAAAATATGGAATTAATTTTTCTAAATTTAATTTATAGAAGTGGCATAATTCAATTTAAAATTAAATTGGAAGATATGATGAAAAAGTGGTTTTTCCAAAGAGTAAGTTTTCATAAGTATAGAAATTTTTAATATAAAAAATCAATATGAAATCCCAATGAACTAATTTTGATTAATAAAAACATAATTGAACTAATTTTACTTTTAAAAACATATTAAAATAAAATGGTTCTTGTAAATTCTTTAAACTAAAAGGAAGTTTTTAATAAAAATCAGTATTTTTTACTATTCATAAAAAAATTTATCTTTTTGAAAAATTATAAATAATTCACTAAAATTTAATTTTGACTTGTTGATTTAGAGAATTAACTTATTTTTTAAAAATAAATTTACTAAAATTTGAAAAAATTAATTTTAAAATATGCGTGCAAAGCACAATACAACAGTCTTTTAGAAAAAATACAGTTTTTTAATTTTTTTTAATTTCAGATGTTTTATATTTTTTTCATATAAATTGATAAATAATAAATTTATTTATACATGTGTAAAATATATAATTTTATTAATTTATTTATTCTTATTAATACTTTTTAATTTACTGATTAGGTTATAATGGTATTCTATATTACAGTTTATTTAGACTTGGGATTGCATGTACCATAAGCTATCAAAGAGATTGATTTTATTTAAAAAGAAATATATCATAAGTGGATATGCACAAAATTGAGGATGTAAGAATGATGAAATTATACCAAAATTTATATATCCTTTTTTTATGACCATCCATCTGTTGATAATATGCCGTATTCAAGAACACCTGAGATCCAATTACCTCTTAGAGGCCTCTCCAAAAAAGAGAAGTGAACTAGAGATCTCTATTAGAGACTATCATAGATGGAACAACATGTATCTTGAAAACCACTATTTACAGGCTTCCCAATTTCTCAACTTTTTTTGTATCAATAATGAGTATAAAGCGAGCTAATTTGTTCAGTCGATCGATCAAAACCCATATTGTGTTATTCTTCTGAGAGGTATAAGGAAAACCCACTAATAAGTCCATAGAAACCTCATTCCACTTCCAAGTCAGCACCAGAAGGGGATAGGGAAAACCCAAATGTTTTTGGTGCCCTCCCTTGACTTATTGGAAAATATAACAATGTGAAACAAAGATAATGATTTCTCATCTCATATATGGCCACTAGAATCATCACCGCACATCATAGATCATCTTCATAGTACCTGGGTGCACTGACCACTGGATCTATGACAATATCCCATCACATTTTTACTCAAATAAAAACGAACAATGTACCCGTTTAAAAAACATAGAATAAACTCCATGGAGAAAGACTACTCATTGATGCTATCCCCACTATAAAGAGAGTCCATTATTACATGGGATCCGTCATCACACTATTGATCCTGAAGAATCTTCTCAAGAAGAGAGAAGGTAAACTAAACACTGGTAAAAATATCTTTAGAATCATTCTCTTGGAATCCCAAATGAATATATGAAAAAGATACATTAAATTAAACTCTTCTAATGACTCTTTTACAACCTAGGTTGAAAGTTTATTACTTAAATAAGTAGTCACAACATTTCCATTTCCTAGGGTATAAGAAATGTCTAAATTGAATGAATTTAGGTATTCCACCCAATTCCTCTGAAATAGATTAAAATATTTTTAAGATAATATATAACTTAGGATTTTATGATCATAATAAATGGTAAACATTTCTCTAAAAAGGTAATGATCCAAACTATGCATCGGGCTGTGATTTTTGAGATCATGGGTAAGATAATTCTTCTCATGTGGCCTAAGCTGTCTAGATCTACAGGTAATGATGTGATCAACCTATATATTAACACAACCCAAACTTGAACTTGATACATCACAAAATACCATGTAGCCCTGCTGAACCTCTAGAAGAGTCAAAACAAGAATAGAATTCAAAAGATGTTTTAGCTCAATAAAACAACTATGAAACTTATCATCCCAAAAAATATTCTATACTTTTCGAGTGAGGAAAATTATTGGAGAATCTAACTTTGAGGAATCATTTAAAAACTAGTGATAATACCCCTATAAACCTGAGAATCTATGAATATCAAAAACATTCCACAGTTGTTCCCATGTTATAAAAAATTTCACCTTATCAGGATCAACTAAGATACCATGTTCTGAGACCATGTGTCACACAAGATTCACTTCCAAAATATAGAAACAAAATTTTAAAATATTGGCATAAATTTAGTGATATATAAAAATTTCTAGAACTTCCCTCAAGTGACACACATGATCCTACTCAATTTTAGAGTAATCCAGGATGTTATCCATAAATATTACAACAAACGTGTCAAGGTACTCATGGAAAATAATATTCATCAAAGCCATAAAAACTAAAGGATCATTGATTATACTAAATTTCATGACCAGATACTCATAATGGACATACCTAATCTGAAAGGTAGTTTTCATAATGTACGATTCTTTTATTCTTAACTAGTGGTATCCAAATAAAATATCAATCTTTGAGAACCGATTCACTCTTTTAAACTGACCAAACATATCATCTATTAGTGTCAAAAAATACTTGTTATTTACCACAACTCGGTTTATCTTATGGTAATAAAATCATAGTCAAAGAAAACCATGATCTTTATTTGAAAATATAATAAGCACCGCCCAAAGTTACACACTCAGACATATAAATACTTTCTCTAATAGATCATCTAACCAAGTCTTCAAATATTTTAGTTTATTTGGTTCTAAATGGTAAGAAATAATAGATACTAGTTGAGCACTAGTTACTTAATCAATATAAAACTCAACCTATCTTACTAGTGGAAAAATAGAAAAATAAGAAGGAAAAACTTCAAGAAACTTGAAAAAATAGGAGGGAGATCATCACTAAAATATTATCACTCCAAATCAAAATAAAAAAAATAATATTACCCTAACCAACTCCAGAAAAGAAGGTATGAATCTACTTGATCTCAGGTCCCATTTTTCCTAAAAGACATGGACCACCCCATTAGGCATAGTAAATGAGACCCATTGAAGATAAAAGTCAATCCAGACCTAATGAGAAGTCATAAAATCCATCCAGAGAATTATGTCAGGAGATTTCATATCAATAACTAGAAAATTATAGGTAAGATCAATCTTTGATAAAGAGAAAACATGAGCAGAACAATGGGGACCCTATTCTCTATTTATTCTGAGGGGTGTATTAATATCCACAACATAAGATAAAAGCTCAATAGAAAGGGTTAACAAATCAACAACATGGGTCGATATGAATGAGTGAGATATAATGGTATCAAATAAAGTAGTCACTAAGCATAAAGCTATAGTGATGGTACCTCTCACAATCATTGGACCTGTATCAACTTACTCTGGAGATACTTTCATTGTGTGAAGAAGATTCATTTTAGATTCCTAGGGCTGGAACCCCATTATTATTGAAGTATCTTATTTCACCATAGTACTTTTAGGTTTTGATGATACTGTGCCACTATGTGGGGTAAAAAATATATAACACAATTTCAACAAGTGACTTGAGTGCCCAAAGAAACTACAGATCTTGGGTGCTTCAGTGCAAACACATTTCAAATTTCTAACATTTCCAAACTAGAAGAAAGTAAAAAGGCCTATAATAGGAACTAAAAGAGGTCCGAAAGAACCCTACTATAAAGATCCACCATGAGACTCATCATGCTTCCTCTTCACTTTAAAGTAATTTATAGAACCTCCACTTGGATAAAAAGGAACTCCCTTCAACCCTGAATTACCAGCCAAGTTAGGATCATCCATAAACACTATATCCATCACATCGGTATAAGAAGTAAAATTTAGAACAAAAAAATAGGATTAAATATCATCTCAAACTGATCACTAAAAAGGACCTTTAAGTCTTTCCACTCCAAGACTTCATTCTTATTCACCGTCACCATCGAATCCCACCACCTTCTTATAACCCCCTCAATATTGAAGGCATCACACATAACTTTAATTGAATTATGTGTTTCAAATAACTCAAAAATCCACTCAATTCCTTTCAACCAATCCTCAACCTCTTGAGGATCATTAGATCCTTGAACAGCTAGTGTTTTCTGGTGAAGAGACTGTTACACATGATATTTAGAGTCTTCCCTTCGAAGTTCCATGACTAGATCCTAAATGGGAATGGATGTGGATGTCTTTACCATAGCTTGGAAAACATGAACCACTATATCAATGAGATTATTGTCAACTGGAGGGTTCTCTTTCCACAGTTTATTAACACCACTCTCCTCAAGTTGGATCAAATTCCTTCTTGGAGGAATGATTCTACACATCATCAATAGAAAATAAGAATAATGTTAACCATGAAACTCATATCAACAATAAAATGATATTCAAAAGTATATAATTTTCAGAACACTATAATAAAATAATGAAAATGATATAAAAAGATCAAAATACTCATCAAATACACTTTTCCCCCACCACCCATGGAGACTTATGGCTCATTATGACAATTGATGTCTAGAAACTCACTCATAACTACCTTCCAATTCCCATAAATCCTACCATATATCTACCAAGACAACTGAGTCCACATATCGACTTCAAGATAAGATGCTTAACCTGTACCTCTAATACCACTTTTTCATGAACCATCATAGATAACCTAATGCCTTGATACCCGAGATGGATTTGAGATGGCCTGAAGGGTATTCCCAATCCCTGTGGGTTTTAGACTATAAACTAGCATCATATAAGATCAAATAGGGAACAATTTTGACACAAAATAGTGGAAGATAAACAAGATAAAAGTCAGTTTATCAACACTCCTCAAGGATAAAGTACTAGAAACAAAATAGGTAAAATAGTACCCAAGAATATAATTAAATAGATCAAAAAAACATTAACCCAAACTACCTTCAAGAAACTATAAAAAGTATCAAATCCCTATGTAATAAGTGGACCTCAGATCAACAGGTCACTATCACCACTCCATGATCCCAAGGATCAAGAGCATCCTCCACCTCCAATTTGTGCTTTTCCTTTGCTCAGACCTAGAATAAGAAAATCTAAAAACACCCAAAGGAAAAGGTAGGGTGTGAACTATAAATCCCAGTAGGGTTTCACCCATTGTTTCATAATAGATTCCATAATATTAAACTAATCATGCCTTCAATTTAAATAAAACAGGGCATGGAATAACATATCATTTTCACATTTAAAACAAAACATGCTTTCCTTTCAATAGATGGAAAAAATTTAAAACATGGATTAAATAATTTTTTTATATAAAATCATTTATTTAAATAATTTTTCATGAGTAAAATAGTTCTATAATTAATGAAATATATAATAAAATCTTATATAGTACACACTTTGGCCACCTGACATGAAGTAAGTTATTTTCTACCTATAGAATCCTTAAAATTCTCAAATCAATGATCATGGCTAAACATGTGTTCACACATCTCTTAGGCTCAATTTGAATAAGAATAATCAATATACCATTATGTATAATCATTCCAAACTAGGTTTTTGTTAGAGTTATCATCATCAATCCATTACTAGGGGATTGATATCCTAACATGCTTATCCCAAATAACCCACTAACTACCCAGGATCACATGTGCTCAATCAATCACTAAATAATGGGAAAATAATATCAATTAAATTCAATTATAATTTATAATTAAATTGTTCAATTTTTAGTTTCAATATTCCAATTTAATTTCAAAACCAAAACATGGGTTTTTCATCATTTCATACCTTTTTAATACAAAACCAATAACAATTTTTCATCATTTCAATTTAATCCATTTTTCTAAAAAAAATTCTCAAATCATTTCATCAATTTCATCAATTTAAAAATTTACCCCACAATTTCAAACCCATTGTAATTGGGTTTTTTTCTCAAAATCTATGCCATTTTTAATTTCATAATAAAAGAATTTCAAATCGAGGTTTTATAAATCAATTTAAATCTATTTAAAACAAATCAATAAATTCAAGGTTTCAATTACATGGAAAATATAAAATGGAACCACTTACCTTTAATCATAAAAATAAACGATCAACACCCATAGTGGGAATGCCAATGAAAATTGAAGTCAAAGAAGATATAAGAATTATATTTAGAACCTCGATCTAATAAGATAAGGATTATATCCATTGAAACAGATTTTAGATCCATTAAAAACATGATGATATAAAACCTTATAAGGAGTAGAGGAAGTAAGATCAAAATATAACACATAAGAGGAGATCCACTTACTGAAGAGGGATCCGATCTCCCATAAGCACTTTGATTTACCAAAGGAGGAGGTTGGAGAAGCCAAAATTGATTCTAGGGAGCCTACAAAGAAGTAAAAATCATATTATGTCTGATTGGTTTTATTATGAACATAAAGTGGGGGGTTTATAATTTTAAGATAATTTTTGGAGCTTTAAAATCCCACATGTATGGTTTTCTAGAGGGAGGTGAACAGTTAGGAGAAACCGTGCACCAAATATGCACCCCTACTATTTAGGGCACATGGTTTTCTCTATTTAGGCACATGGTTTTGGAAACCATTCTCCAACCGTGCATACAAATTTTCATTTGGGGGGGGGGTCTAGTGGGGGGACCATGATTTGGTCAAACCGTGTGCCAGTTGTGCATAGACTAAAAAACCACTAAAATTTCCCAAAAATATCCTAGAACGAACTCAAAATAAGACCTGAATGAAAGGAAGTAAAAAAAGGGTCAAGGAATACCTAAAATAAAGTAATGGAATGTTACATATTGTAACCAGTAATCTCCATCTTCATGTTATCCTACCAATAATGATCACACATACCTTTATACATTTTAGTACTTTCAGGATTTATTGAGAAGGTAGAGTGGTGGGATTTATCCACAAGATATTTCTTTAACTTAGGAATACATGGGATGCATATCCTTTTACCAAACCTTATAACTCCCTCTTGATCAATATAAAACTCAGGAAAATTCCCATTTTCATATCTTTAATATTCTTTTTTATCATAGGAATGTCTCTTTATTATTTCTTTATTTTCTCCATTAATGATGGATAAGAAATAATATAGGACATGATCAATGATTTACCTTACATTTTAACTTCTATATACATCTTTACCAAGTCCTTGATCAATGGATTTTCTTCAATCCTTATCATTATAATAACACCAAGGTCTTCCCCACTTAATCCGTCATTTTATTTTCTATGGTGATAATGAATAGAACAATCATAGACCTTAAAAATCTCTAACCACATCCTCTATCTCATGTTCAATTCATTTTTTGTGAATATATACTTCATACTATGGTGGTCAGTGTATATATTACACTTATCCCCATGAAAATAATGTCTCCATATCTTTAATGTAAAGATAACTGCAATATACTCTAAATCACGGGTAGGATAATTCTTCTCACGAGATTTTAACTACCGAGTTTCATATGCAATCACCTTGTCATTCTATATGAGTACACATCCAAGTATTTTTATTGATGCATCACTATAAATAACTAGTCCTTCTCTATTAGAGGGCAATGTTAGAACAGATACACTAATCAACCTCTTCTTTAGTGTTTGGAAACTTTCTTCACACTCTTTTTTCTAGTTAAACTTAACTTCCTTTTGAGTTAACTTTTTTAGTGGACTATAAATATATGAAAATTTCTTTAGAAACCTTATATAGTATCCTACTAGATTATGGAAACTATGAATATGAGTACCTTTTTTGGGTTAATGCCACTCCTTTATGACCTTTTTCTTAATTGTATTAATGGATATTTCTTCATTGGTCACAATATTTCCTTAGAATGAAACTTATTATAACCAGAACTAACCTTTACTAAATTTAAAAAAATATTATCTTTCTTCATATTTTTTTTAACATAACCCTTATAAGATCCTCACAATCATCAAGACTTTTATAAAATATCAAAATATCATTAATAAATACCAATACAAATTTATCAAGGTAGTCCTTAAAGAATCTATTCATTAAATCCATAAAAACAGTAGAAGCATCAAGACAAAGGGAATAAAAAAAATTCATAATGTACATATCTTATTTGGAAATAAGTCTTTAGGATATCCTCTTTCTTCACTATCAGCTATTGATACCCTGATCATAGGTAATTCTTGTAAAATAATTAATCCCCATGAAGATGGTAAAAATAAATCATCAATCATTAGAAGAGGGTATTTATTATTCACTATGATCATATTAGGTTTCCTATAACTATTTAATATTTTATTTGATCTATCCTTATTCTTCAAAAAGAGAATAGGTTATATCTAAGGATACACACTAGGTTGAATACAACCTTTATTCATAAGATATTTTAATTGTTTATTCAATTATTTTAACTCCACAATTACTATTCTATATGGGGTATTAAATATTATTTTGTATCTAAGTATGAGTTCAATTATTAATTCTAACTTTATTTGGGGAAGGTATAGATAATTATCTTGGAAATACATCAATGTATTACTAAAAAATAAGTACATTTCCTACCTTTATAATTTCACTTTATTCCTCTTTTTCACCAATAATTCTATAAATATGGCTGTAGGAGGTGGTTCTTAACATGACTAAGGCTGGGATATATCTCTTTTGAAAATAATTATAGGTTATCCCTTTAAGAGAACTAAAATTTACTTACTTATATAGTTAATATTGGCATTATACTTTGAGAACCAATCAATCCCTAGAATCATATCAAATTACACCATTAGAATGAACACAAGGTTTGGGATGATATTATACTCACCATAGTTAATAGGGAAATCTCTATATACCCTTGATTATTGAATATATCATATTATATTTTTAAATAAAAACTATACTTCTAGTAGTTCAGGGTTAAAATTTATGTTATTTTTAAACTTTAATGAAATAAATTAATGTAAATAACTATAATAAAATAATGTATTAGCTAGCTTTGAGTGCAGAATGAGTGTACTTTCTACCAAATAATTTAGAGCCTTAATTTTTGTCACTATGATATAAAAAACATGGCCTTTTTACTTATACCTATACTATGTTTGATTGAGCTTTACCTATATTATCTTCTAATTTGGATATTTATTTTAAAAGTGTATATTCTATCCACACTTGAGGCATTGTACTGTAGGCTATGCTCGTACCATATTCCCATTTTTTCATTTTCATTTAGATGTTGACTCTTTACATCTCTAAAATATTTTTGAGCTATATGGTTATCCTTTATACACTTATAACACTTTGCAATTCCTTATGGAAAATTCCCAAAAAAATTTCCCACACTTGTTGTAAATTAATGATTATGGTTTCATACCTTCCCTTTCATGATCAAAATTCTTCCCAAAAATTGTCTCTATCTTTATATTCCTATCATTTAGTACATGAGATCAATACACATCTATAAAATATATTTATACTTTGAGATCACACCACACTATCTCCTCACAATTCCCAAAGTCCCAGATTTCTGGATCCTTTCATATATGAGGTCATAATACACCAAATAATTGATTGATTTTTCTATCAGAATCAAAGAAAAATCTTAAAGCATATCATGAAAGACTTGTAAAGTTAATCCTATAAATTCTAAATAATTCATTATCATTTTTCTTTATCTCAAGTAATTCCCTTTCCATTTTTAAGGGTTTGAGGAAAATACAAATTGAAAAATAACATTTTGAACTCCTCCTATACCATAACTTCAAATCCATCCTTTAGCATTATGTTCTTGATTAAAGTCCAACTTTGACCAAACTATTCCTCTAAGTGATATACTACCAATGAAAATTTCTTTTACTAAGAATAATTTAATATATAAAATATCTTTTTGATAGTGTTTATCCATTGTTCTATAATCAAAGTATTAGAGGATCCACTAAAAGATAGTGGTTTTTTATATATAAAGGATTCAACAACTAGTTATTCATTAGTGAATACTATGATCTACATGATTTATGTTATTATTCATAACCCAAGATAACTGATTAAGTATCATTATGAAGTTTTAAACTCTATCTCACCTTATATTGGGAAGGAAATCATCGCATTTTTTGTTTCATACATTATTTACAAGGGCCCTTCTCATTCCTTCCATTTTTTCTATAAGAAGAAAACTTAAATGATAAAATTTATATTATTATATCTTTTGATAGTAATTATAATGGGTAATTAAATCATGTAAGGAGAATTGATCAACCAAATCACATCTCAAGGGAGTGTCAAACTAGGCATATAGTTAGTCCCACTATTTATACAGTGAGTAAATATTGTGTTAATACCAAACAAATTTTTTTAAAAGTTATTACCCCTAGATGCATCAGTGCTAGAGTCTAAATCCACTTGTTTTTATCTAGATAGAGATTTCATTGCTAAAAACCAAAAAAACTCTATACTTTATCAAAATTTATGGGGGTTTCCTATATTTATACCCATCCCTAGGGTTTTAACTAATGTTTTCAAGTTATAGTTTCTATAAATAACTAAACTTTTCTTTGATACCAACAATGATGACTCATATTTTTCATACATGATTTTTAATATATTTCATCAACAAAATATGTCATAATTAATTTCCAATGATATTTTGAGGTTTGTTTCATGGAAATTATGTTTTTAACACATGAATTAAAATGATCATATAAAAAACATAACATTATTTTATCCTCTTTTATGAATCTATAATTTCATCATAGGTCAGTTGATGGTAAATTATTTCCCAGGGATATACATCAAAAGGAAATGGTGATCATAAATCCTAGTAAGGGGATACAAAAAGGAAATGGGTTGTAAGTGATAATAATATATAACCTAAGGCATAACATAAGATAATAATCATGAGTTTATGATATATAACATGGAAATGTGGATAAAACATAAAAACGAGAGATTCAAAATCATACCACCATGGTTGATCACCAAAGCATCATGAAACATATTACCAAGGATTTTCACCAAGGTATCATGAAACATTAACAAGGTGTACTATAAAGGTATCATAAACATTCCATCTAAAGAGATTAATTCTTTACCCAATGTATTAAATTGCAATCAGGTCATACCCTTCATATGTAAAACTTTATGTGTTCCACATAGATCCTATATCAAAAGAATATATTTCATAATTTTAAACAATGAGTAGGTAATGTGGTTTTAATACATGTAATTCATCAATAATATAAATATAGTCATATATATATATATATTAATACCATTGAATGAAATTAGTGTTGGGTATTCACAAAATAAAATTATGTCATAGAAAATCAAAGAATGATTTCGGCAGCATAATGAGTATACATAACAGATTATGGAATACGATTAATAAGAGATAATGGTAGTAAATAATTAATATTTAATAAATTTTAAAATAAGTTAATTACTATAAACTCATGAAAAAATAATTTATTAGAAATAAAAATTCTTATTATAAAGTAAGTATTTGAATGAAGAAGAGGAAGGAGTAAGAGAACCCTTACCATGGAAGGTAGTTTCTTAAATCATGAGAAGAGCCACTTAAGGAATTATAAACTAATTAGAGAGAATTTAGAGAGAGAAAATGAGATTAAATTCATGATAGATTTATTTGGAGTTAAGAGGTATAGAATAATGGGTGGGTATTTATTGAAAAATAGGGGGAATTGTTTATTAATTTATAAACATAGGCCTTAAACTTCTAGGTTATAAAAAAATATAAAACCATTGAACTTTACCTAGTTTTATTCAATTATTTTAGAAATATTAAGGTATTTTTTTAGTATTTTAATATTTAATAACTAAAATTATTAAAATAATATTATTTTTGAGGTGGAAGAGCATCATATTCATAAAGAATTATTTTTAAAATCTTAAAACATACCTTAGGTTTTGGAAGATTAATTATAGGGCTGGGAAGTTAATTTTATTAATTTAAAATATATTATATTAATTATAATACCCATTTTTGGTTTATCAAGAATTTATATTACTTATTACATCATTTTTAATTCATTATGATGTTATTATACTTACCTTATATGCATACAATATTGCACTTTTTATCTAAAAATTCAAATGTCTCAGAAAATTATAAAAAATTAACCAATATATAATTTCAACATGTTAATTTACAAAATTAAATACATTTTATCAAAATAATTTCCTAAATATGATAAATTTATTTTTTAAATAAAATACTTATTTATTGAAAAATATCTATTTTTATAACATGATAAAATTTATAACCTTTATAGAAGCTATATATGATTGTATAAAAATGTTTTATTATTTATATGTGAATAAATATTATTGTTAAAACTTTTTACTGAAAATAAATTTTTATTTAAAATATATGAATTCATTATAAAAATGTATTTTAATGAAAATTTGACACGTATATTCTCAAACAATACAATTATGGTTCCTTACTATAAAAAATAAATTTTATCATATTAACCCCCAAATCACGTCCATTTTTTATTTTATATAAACTTGAATAATTAAATAGAAATTCTTAATTAGTGTAACCACTATTTTATTTCTAAAATAATTTCCATATTAATGCTACTTACAGTCAAGATACATGACCCCTTATCACACCAGCATAATCCCTAATAGTAAGGTGTGAAATGGGGTACTTTCATGGGGTGGTTCAACAAACATTAATCTTGTGGTGATCATAACTAACCTTATCTTATCCTATAGTTGATTCCTCTCATACTGCACTTGGTGAAGCTCCACCTAGTCTTGGCCAAGGGTAAACCTCAACGATGACACCTCTCTCCCAAGAAATGATAAATTTAATTCATACAAAAATATATTTCTAGTTGAGGACACCCTTCCTCAATTATGAATCAATGATCTCTCCTTATTATCCTTAATATAAAATAACTCCAATGGCCACCTTAAATAGTAATATTACCTAATGGTAAAAATTACCAATAGTCATAATGCCCAATGGTCAAAATTCCCAATGATTATGATGCAAAATAGAAAAATCCCAATGTTCTCATTTACCATTACACAATATATATACTCCACCATTCTCATACATAATAATTCACAACTTCACATAATTTTTTTATTCAATTACCTTGATAAAGTCTATAATTTTTTAAATGATTCTTTTTCTTATTATCTTTTTTATAGAAGGGGTGATCAACATGGGTGAATTTGATACTATGAAGTTTACCCTTATATATACATTATTCTTTGGTGTTCATCTCCCTAGTAAATAATTAGTTCTAATCAGGCTATAAAGGGGTCTGATGTGATCTCCATCAACAAAATGTATCTCTATAACTATGTCATTCATCTGTATCATGTACAAAATATTTATAATTCTATGACCCCTTTGTCCAAGACAAAGAGTAACCACTAGACTTAGAGTATGTTAGTCAAATATATTAACTTATGTATTCCCAATTATGAAAGTATAGACTGAACAGAAGGATAAATATATCAATTATTATTCATTCTAATGGATGAGTACATCATATACCCATCATCTAATAGATAATAACTTCACATGTCACTTAACTAGGTATGGTCATAAAATCCTTTAGTATATCTTAATCGATGGACCAAATGTCATAGTAACCAAATGTCATAGTAACCAAATGAGAGGAAAAATACCATTTTTATTAATACCAAATAATGACATGATTTTAAATATACCCAAACATCCACTGATTATATCAACTTCAATACAAAAATAATAGATGTTTTAAAGTATAAAGGTTCTCATGCTAGTTATCTATTCTAACCTCAGGTAATGAAGAGATCTATATACGAAACAATAACTCCTTGTATAAAAAATACATAGTTCATGAAACTCCATGTGTTATACTTCAGGGGCCATATAACAAAATTTTTTTTTTTTGGGTCTAATGAGTTTTTTCATATCTCTATACAAAGTCCAACCCATGCTAACCTTAACATTTTATCACAACTTATAATACTTTGTGATGATCAGTAGTTTGGGATAAATCAACACCTTACATTGAGAGGTAAATAATTATTGGAACCAAAGATTATTTTGTTGGATTTATTTCCAAATGGTGGAATATTGAAATTATTGAATTTATCTAAGTAATAAAGTCTCCTTGAATGAGTAAGAGTCATTAGTACTGAGGTGAATGAAAAATTACAGAGGCATAAAAATGAAAGATTAATTAAACTCATTCTGGAAGATTCATTAGCTTCATTTCATAAGACTTATTTTTTCTAAGAGTTGAAAAAATGGAAATGGATAGTGAAGTACCCTATGAGAGTAAGAACCATTTAGAGTTATATAAGAATAATAAGAATCATTTGGGGTTGTATAAGAATCATTGGACTACTCTATAAGAGTCATTTCAAGGAAAATGAATCTTTATAAGACCCATTAACACTTTATAAGAGTCCTTATACTACTTCACAAGAGTCATTTCATAGAAAAGGTGGTTTCTTAAGAGTCATCATCACTACATAATATTAATTGGACTAATTCATAAGGGTCATTCCCTTTTTAAAATATAATAAACTTCCCATCTTATAAGATTCATATTAGGCTAATCATAAGAGTTATTTCATCAATTATTTGTGATAAATACCCAAGTCAAATACAATGATAAACTTATCCCGTTGTAAATCAAAATTTATATATCCATGGGATAATGGATAATATGATTCCAAGCATAAGGTAGTATTGTACCATGATGGTTCTGGTGATTTAAATTCATGGTCTGTGAAAATTTTATGGATATAAATTCACAACTTGAGTAAGATAATAGTATCATGAATGTATATATACATGCAAGAGATTTACATAAAAAAACATGGATTTTAATGATAATTATCAATCATAATATACAATTAATAACTAATTCAAATTTTGAAAGTGGAAGCTGTATATTTTATAGATGTTTGAAGACTGTGACATTAAAGGGGGATTATGAAATTATTAATAATTAAAGAGGAGAATTTTCCCTACCACTTTCATGGGATTTACATAATAAAAATATGGAAATAATCACGTGTAGAATATAAAATAAATTATCACTAAATATTTTATGGATATCATATTTAAAATATACGGGAAATATTATAAAGATAGAACTCGAGGGAAATAAAAAATAGAGGAAGAAGAAGAGAGGTTATCACTATACTTATAAAAAACATCTGTTAGAAGAAGAAGATGTATAGATTGTGAATAAGGGAAAAAAGAACACTCTTGAAGATCTAGAGTTAAAGGATAAGAAAGATGAAATATAATAACTCCCTTACTGATTTGGTGTTCATTTTATATTATGAAATCTATTATAAGAAACCCGCATGTTGCATTTTTCTTTGTAACATTTGACTCGAAGTAGTGCACAAGAGGTAAAGAAGAGGAAGTGTTCCTAGTATTATTAGTGCATCCTTATAAAACTTTTAAAATACATATAGTGGATATTATTACCTCTAGTTATGTTGAAACCTTGTATCCATATGTTAATTCAACTCTCCCTTTGTGGTGAACTAAAAAAATCACCTATATCTATGTATTTAAATTCATTATAAGAAATGTGTGTGTGTTTCTGAAGAATGATATATTTGTAATGTTCTTGTTAACATTAGGAAAATATCCTATAAAAAAACTTCAACAACCTAATCCACCCCCTCTTAAGGCATGTTAGTTATCCATTTTCAATAATAGGTATTAAAGCCCCATGTTTTGGGTGCTGAAGATATCTTTAAATCTTGGAACTATGGATAATATAGTGAATGAAAAGGGAGTTATATTATTTTATGGATATAATTATAAAATCTTGAAAAATAGATTGATATCTCACCTATGGTCTCATAGAATTGATTTTTTTTCAACTGGTGTTCATGGATTACTTATTAGTTATTATTTGACATTATCCATGACTGAAGGAGATAAAATGATTCTCAATGCTGATTCCAAATCCTAGAATACATTATTTGGTGCATTGTAAAATTAGATTTATATTAAAGAGATGAGTTTAAATTATAAAAATAAAAGTGGGATAAGTTAGATAATATTTATGAAGGTGATAAAAAGGTTAATTTTGAAAAGATTCATGTTTTACACAATAATTTTGATGATCTAAAGATATAACCAGATGAAAATATCCATCAGTTCTTTAATCGCAATATTGAGGTTATTAGAAACCCTTTGTTTTTGTTCCAGATTAGTGAAAAATACATAAAGAATTTTTATAAGTGTATTTTTTTGACAACACAAGTAAATTATGGACAGAGTGATGATTTGAATACTTTTATGGACTCATCATTGTAGGAATCACAAGGGTGACAATACATAAAGAAGATGACCAAGTGTATTTCTTAACAACACAAGTGAAAAATGGTTGAAGTGATGTGTGGAGGATTACTATAGACTCTTCCTTTAAGGACTCATAAGGGTGACATATGTTAATGACAAATGGAGTTGTTGAAAAAATGGATCATGATTATTAGACTTATTGGATGTGCTAGAAAATAAAATGATGTGCACATGAAGTGTGACATGAAGGAATAATACTCATATGAATAGAGATAGCCACATGAAAACACTTGGATAAGTTCATGGGATGATTCATGAAGTCTATACTTAATTATGTAAAGTTTGGTTGAAGAGAAATATTTTAATATTTAGGTAAGTCATGTATACACAAGACTCATTCAGAAGTAGATTATGAGTCATTGGGTATGTGTGTATGAGTTAATCACACCATAGTATCAATTTTTAAATGGAAATAATCTGCATACGAGTCATCTAGTATGTGTAGATCTATCATGTGTCTTGTGTAAGTGTGATTCCAAAAGTGTGTATGAGTCATGGAGGCATCTATGTATGCGTCATTAGAGAAAAATGGATAAGTCCTGGTCTATGTATGAGTTAATTTCAAACTGTGCATGAGTCATTTTTTTAATATGTATAATTCATCAATCTACTTATATAGGATTAAAAATATTTGTAAGTTTCATATAAGGACTCTGTTTGAGTTATTCCAAGTGGAATATGTATCATTTAGAACTTTGTAGTTTTTTGGAAATCGGTCAGCAACATTTTTTTAGGGACACTATTTTAGAATTATTTGATTTTCACATGAAATGAGACTCCCCTTCTACAATGTTATGGGTAATCTTCCCAGAAATCCCATTAACTTTCCAAAATACTTCCATTATATATATGCTAGGGAATCTTTTTGGTCATTATCTGTGCTCTGATAGTTGAAAAAATTCTGTCTTTTATCTGATTTCTCCTCATATTTATGTGGAAGTCAATGTGTCCAAGCCACTAGTGGAGTGCGTTTGGATTTCTATGGGGGATGAATTGATCTTCAAACAAGATATTGTTTTCGATAATTGTATGTATTTCTTTTCATCATGTAAACACCTGGTACATATTGTTTCTACATGCCAATGCAGTCCTAAAAAGAATCTTGATTGATATTTATTTTAGCCAGACCATTTGGGTACACTGGGAGTTGTTCAAATGGGCAACAAGGATGTACCCCATTCTGATCCCATCCCAAAAGATGAAATATTTTATAATCCATACCTAAAAGTTATATACATCTTCGAAGGTTTGAGACATGATATGGACCGATCCATTTTGGTAAATCAGTTTTGATATGAACTAGGGGGTATTGAGGGGGAAACTATTAGCTCTTCAGAACCTCATATCAATTTATCCAATCCTACATCCTATGAAGAGGTAGTTCGAATAGGTGATGGTTAAGTTCAGGTATAGGAGAAAAGATAATATCATCAAACTAGCTGTAGTGAACTCAGATATTCAGAGAAGAGCATGCTAGCTGGTGATAGAGACTGGGTGAAGATGAAGAATAGGTCGAGTTCCAGAAGGTGCAACCTAAATATCAACATTAGTAATTGTTTTGAAGGCTTGGAAGTGGAAGCTCAAGTTTAGGAGCATCTTCCAGTGTATAATCACACTGAAGGGAAATAACCTTATGAGGATGATTTAGGAGATGAAATATCAAGCTTAGTCTCAGTTGATAGTGCTAAGGGAATGCTTGATAGAGTACTTCACAACCCTAGGAGAAAGAGGGGGGCAGAAGGGAAATCAAGATTCAGGGAGCTATATTGTGAATAGGGTAAGAAATCAAAAGGGTGTACAAATTACTCACAATTACCCAAACCAATGGAGACTGATTCAGCTAAGAAGTTAAGGGCTGAAGATTGGGATGATGTTCACACTACTAGTGACCAGGATGCTAAAGTTGGGGAAGTATGAAGCCAAATGAAAGGCAATATTGTGGTTTCGGATGCCTCTCCCATTACTCCCAACATGGATTTTGTGGTTCCCACTAAGGATGAGATCGACGTATTGAAGTGTGCAATAGGTAAAAAGGTAGAAAATAGTGACATGACCTGGGAGCGTATCATATACTCCAAGGAAGAAATTATGGAGGAGTCTCTCACATTAATACCTTACAAAATGATGCTGAAAAGATGTATGATAGATTGATTGAATATTTTACAAATAAAGAGTAAAGTTGGTGGATCAATAATCAAGATATCATCTTGATATGTGTTTTCAAAGAAAGAAAGATAAACATTGAAAAATACCTTCAAATTTGGGATAAGATAGCCTATCTTTTTGAAGATCACATCAAGGATCACCCAGGAATGAAAGTATGTTCTCTCCAATGGATTTTATATAGGGATAGATCTTCAGGTAAACTCAAACTATTTTTTAATGATTTTTTGATCTGTTTTGATGCTGGATAACTTTCTGTTTAACTCCTGAGGTTTCTCACTTTTTTTCATAATTTTTTTTAATAATAATAATTTAATTTTTAGAGAGAAGAGTTTCTACTAAACATCATTGAAAAACCTATACGAAGAAGGATTGTAGATCAACTAGATTTTCTTGAAAACATTTAAATTTAATAGGAAGGAACAAATAACCAATATGATGTTTTTTTTCGTGCATAAAAAAATAATAAGAATTAATTATAGTATCTACACTGAAAAGTAGGAATTACAAATTTATTCTAGAAGGAAAAAATAATTCTTTAATGAGGAGTTCAAAATAGTTATATAAAGGATCATCTCATGAAAATATTAGTAATTAATCTATAAATAATTGAGGAAGCACCCATCCAATCAAGTTATGTTAATTAGAGATAGACTTAGATGTATATAAACTATGGGTGTTCTTATTAAGATTAGAGTTAAATGGGGGGAGAATAGTACTGAGTCTTGGGAAATTGTGAGTTATCCCTGAACATTTTAAGACTATGATCTTTTGCATGGAGTTCCCAAAAACACATTGTATCTACCAAAATAGTGAAGTAGTGGATTGTAGTATGATTGAAAATTTATAGGCACATGCTCATTAGATTAACTCAGTGTTGATGAACTAAGTAAAATCATTGTGTCCCTTTAATATTGACCTTATTCATTTTATTTGGGATAATTCAGTGAGGTTGAGTGAAAATTAATCAGTTGAACACAGTTTCTACCCAAGTGGGAACATGATCCAAATAGATAAATTATCCAAGATTCCCAAAAGGTTTAAAATATTAAAACCTTGATTCACTCCCACATAGGGTGCCTTGGGTACTTAACAATTGTCATCAGAGCCTAAGGTTCTGATTAGATGTTTTACCACATGAGTATCATTTATAGTTCTTTCACAAATGAAGGAAATAACGAAAAAAACATTTTTCATTGTTATAAAATTATACCAGTGGTAAAATGAGTTCAAGGAATAAATGGAAGCAATTATGGAATTCCCCCCATAAGTTTTTCAAGAAGGGATTTTTTTGAGTCAACATGGAATTATATTTGAAACATATTAGAGGAACCTTGAAATTTGTGCTTCAGTTAAGGACGAATTAAATTTTTTTCTCAAATATGTCATCATCAAGAAGGTTTATCACTCTATATTTTCAAAATACATATAAATATAATTAAGAGACTAAAATATAAATTATTTTATAAAATTGTGATTAAATTTTTTGAAGAATTACTTATGTAAAAAGGTAATAAGAAGAAACATTCCACGAAGTGGATGATCTCTCCAACTAAGGTAATAATTTTTAATATATTGTTACATTTTTTATAACCCTAGTTTTTAGAAAGAACGTGCATAAAAAATTTACGACCATCTCATTGAGATGAAAAGGGGATGTGACTTGAGTGAAGAAGTGGAAACAACATAAGGTTTCCAATCTAGAAAATTGTAATGAAATGACCAAGAGGATATATTATCCTTAAAAGAGAATTTGGAATAATGTAAAGTTATGTATGAAGTAAATTATATAGTTATATAAGACCAAGACTTGAAAAATAAAGGTATAATAAGAGTAGATCCCACAAAATCAAAAATTAGATGGCCACATAGATGGAGTTGATGGAAAGAATCACCACCCTAAAAATTAAATTAGATAAAAGGATACAATTGAGTATTGAATTTACCTCTTTATTGAAATAAATGAAAACTAAGTTGAAAGAAAAGTATGAAATGATCAAGGATCTAGATACAAATCTCAATCCAATAAAGGGAAAGAATAAGGTGGGGTTTCACTCTATGAAAACCCCAATAAGTATAAAAAAGATAATTATAGATCTGAGTTATGGAAAAAAATATTCTAAAATATGGAAGTAAAAAGAAATTTCTTGTATAATTTGGGGAAAATGATATCCATAAGAAGGAAGCAATAAAGATTTTTTTTTAAATATTTAGGAACATTATAATCATGTATTTTGAATCCCAATGTCTTAATGGTGAAATAAAATATATTGTAATAACATCTCATCCAATTAGTGTTCACATGAATCCTAATTTATATGGGATATGTTTTATACATGCCAACTATAGTAATTTGGAAATACATTATGACATGAATAAAGTAGTTAAATTCACTAGGATATTCCCTACTCCCATGAATTATAAGGAAAATATCTACCTTATAAAAAGAACTATTAAGATAGATTTTTTTGATGTTTTAGAGAAAAATGTGAAACTAAAAAATAGGTTCCTAATGTATACAAATATGGTTACTCAAAATATAATTCTTGGAAGGAAAAAAAGAAAATATATAACCAAATTAATGAGATACCCCATCCATGGGGAAGGTGGAATAACCTAAGAAAAAAGAACTACCAAAGAATAAGAATTATGATATGGCTCTTATGACCATCAAGGAACAGACATACCTAAGTGGTCTCTCAAAAACCATTCTAAGGAAAGAGATAAAGACTGATGGAAGTGTTATCTAATGGAGAAGTAATCTAGAATAAAGATTTACTATAGTTTCACCACAATAGGAGGTATGAAAAAGTGAAATTTTTTCTATGGTTTTGTAAAATCTCAATCCATGGAATAAAAAGAGCTATAGAACCCAAGAATAAATGTTTTTAAGTGGAATCATACACAGAAGATTAATTTTCAAAGGGATGAATAAAATAGATATAAAATATAATCAAGATGAATAGGATGATTTTGATGAGGTATTAGAATTCCTTTCAATAAATATGAAAAAGGTAAAAGGAATGTTTGAATATGAAGGGGTTTTTCATCAGCATTAACCCCATTCCTCAACTTGAGGAAATATGGAAGATACCCCTCTCTCTATGTAATCAATTTTTTAACCTTTTTTAAGAAGTACAGAACTCAAGGGGAGATACAATACATAAGGAAAGTGTTATTACAATGAACATATTCTTGAGTTGAAATAATATATCTTTTAAGTAGTAAAGAACACATGAAAAAAGTGGATTCAGTGTTATTTCAAGTCCAATTTGGTATTTATCCTATAAAATAGTGAAAAAATTTACCCTAACCCAACTAGTGGTTTCAAAAAATTAGTTTTTTTTCCAAAAACTAGATCAAAAATATGTATGATATAATTAAAATTCAAGTTAAATATAGATCTATATGAAAGAACATCTTTAGAAACAAAACAATTTTAAATCCTTATATGAGTTTAAAATGGTATTATACTAAATCAAACATAAAATAAGTAAAAATAAACCATTAAATTTGTCAAATTAGACCACTAAAAATAAGTGGACATATTTTGATCATCAACATCAATATAAAGGGATTTTTATGTTTATTTTCACATGTTTTAACTAGTGGTATATATTGTTTATAGGATAATAAAATCTAATGAACATGAGGGGGAGTTGGTAGTAAATGTTTTAGGTTTTTCAGACTTATCTAGAAAATAGAGTAACATGTGAAGAGTTTGAAAGCACAAATTTTAAGTGGAATCACTAGTAACAAGTGTTATCAACTTCTTCATAAAGTGGTATATTCTCAATTTATTGTTTTTATTGTTATATAATAATGTTTTTTTGTGAATTTATGGTGATATCATAAGTTATTTTTTTTGGAGAAAAGTGAATGGTTTTTGGCTAAAAGTGTTCTATTGAAAAAAAGTGACCGATATAAGAATATTTGAGGTATTTATATTAAAATCTCATGTCATACACTAAGAAAATTCTATATAATCTTATTATATTCATTTAAAATCTAAATTTTAAGTGATTAATTCACTCACTTGCACCTCTTTGAGTATATGTAGCTAAATTAAAGAAATTAGTTCATAATTGGCCAATTTTTATTTCTTGGAATTAGGAATGCCAACCAAAAATGTAAAACATGAGGTAAAAGATCTAAAGTCTAGTGAATAAGTGAATGAATCAAGGAATTATATGTAATAATTATCCCATTAAAAAGGAAGATAATTTAGTATAATGAGGAGTTATTTCCTATCCAAAATGAGGGAGAAGTATTTTTCCCCAACCAAAGGGGTGTTTCCAAAATAAATATTTTTTCTCATGGATAAAGAGTGGAGTAGTATAAATAAATCCTTATTATTTTCTAAAAAAAGGGGGAGTTGAAGGTTTATCCCCATTCAAATGGAGAGTGTGAGTTTAAAAGGGAGTACCTTATGAAGAAAAGAGAGTATATATGATGTCACATAATTAGGGGGAGTGAAAACAAACATCAATCTACTTACTTTTATCCCCTCTATATTTCATTGAAAAAGGGGGATATGAGAAGAGATATTGTATAAGTTATATTATTAACAAAATATAAAGAGTGATATTTTTTTCAACCCTATATATTTGTGTTTTTTTGTTGAAAATACCTAAGGAAGATGACCAAGTGTATTTTTTGATAACACAAGTGAATGATTATCAAAGTGATTCTTGGGGGATTTTTATGGACTCATCCTTATAGGAATAAAAGAGTGACATTACATAAGAAATATAACCAAATTTATTTTTTGACAACACAAATGTAATATGAACAAATTTATTCTTATAGGATTGTTATAGACTCATCCTTGTATGACTCACAAGGGTGACATATGTCAATGCTAAATGGAGTTGTTGACTAATGGAGCTTGATTATTTGACTTATTAGATGTGTTTAAAAAGAAAATTAAGCATGCATAAAGTGTATAATTAAGGAATAATGATAATATAAATAGATAAAAACATGTGACAATACTTGTAGAAGTTGATGGTATAATCAATGAAGGATGGAAATAATTTTATAAAGTTTGGTTGAAGAGAAGCATTTGAAAATCTAGCTAAGTCATGTATACATAAGATTCATTCAACAACATTGTATGAGTCATTAAGCATGTGAATATTAATGATTCACATTGAAGTATCAATTTAGAAAAGGATAGAGTTTGGGTATGATTAATTGGACTTGAATAAGAGTTATTCTAGAAGTGCATATGAGTTATGGAGGAATTTTTGCATGTGTGATTTGAGGAAAATGGCTATGTATTTATCTATGTACTTGTTAATTTAAAAATATTTATGAGTCATTTTATGACTACGTATGAGTCATAAGTTAGTGTATATATGGTTTCTAAGTTTTTTAAGTTTCATATGAAGACTTTTTATAAGTCATTCTCAGTTTTTATGTGTCATATAGGACTTAAAATTTTCTAGAAATCATCCAACCAAATTTTTCAGAGATACTATTTTTTCAATTTTTGAAGATATTATTTATGATATTCATTTAGGTTTTTTTTAAAATTAATAAATTTACATCATTTTTATTAAATTCTTCAAACTTCATGTAACTTTAGATTAAATCCTTGATTGAATCTAGAAATGAAGAAAGAAGTTGCAGTGATATTTCAATGAATACATATCATTCCATAAGGTATTCATGAAATATCTTTAAATATGGAGTTAAAATTATCCACATGGATACTATTATTCATTCATTCAAGTTTAAATTTTATTATTTGAATTATATTGGATTCAATGGATCTAGTTCATCTACACAATATCCCATGTAAAAAAATAGAGAGTGGTGATGTGGAGGTTTCAACAACGTGAATTATTATTTTTAAATACACCTTAAAACCATAGTTTATATGGGTGTGTTTCTATAAATTGGTAAGTTATTTGAGTTTCATTTAAAATAAGAGAAGGTTTGATTGATGTGTGTGAAAAATGAAAATATATTTCATCAATATTTCATCATTCTAGTCATTATAAGAAAAGAAAAATGATGACTTCTATATTTAAAATTAGATAGTTATATCATAGTGATATTATGATATCTATAATAAGTGGAGAAGGAATGGGAATAAAAAAGGTGTGAGTCTCTCAATAGACATAAATTCATATTTTTGAAATAATAGAGAAAGTGATAATAGATTCTCAATATTTTTTTTGTATATCTGTAAAAGGAGAGAGAGAGAAGAGTTTTTACTTAACATTATCAAAACACCTATAGAAAAAAGGAGCGGTGCTCAATTGGAAATTCTTGAATACCTTTACATCGTAGAGTAAGGAAAAAAGAACCAATCTGAATATTTTTTATTCGTATAAAAAGAATTAGGAGTTTGATTCAGTATAACAAAGAAGAAGAAGAAGGCATTATTGTCTCTACACTAGAAATTATAATTTCCATATTTACTCGAGAAGGAAGAAAGTGTTTTTCAAAGAGGAGTTTAGAATATGTTTATAAGGGAATATCCCATGAGGATATCAATAGAGTACCTATAGATAATTGAGGATGTACAAATCCAAGAAAGTGGTTAGGATTGATTATAGATCTACATATCTATAAAATATGGATTTTATTCCCAAGAGAAGTGTGCAAAGTATGAATAAAGGTATAGATCCTTTAAATATAGTGATTTTGGCCCAAACCTTATAATAAAATGGCCATTATCATGGAGTTCCCATGACCACATTGTATCTAAATAACAATTTAATTAGTAGATTCTAGTATGATCAAAACATCATTGATGTATTCACCTTGTATTATCCTAGTGTGGGATAAACTAATAAAATTATTATTTACCTTGAATATTTACTTTACTACATTTATTCAAGATAGTTTAATGAGGCTGAGTGAAAATAAATCAGTTGATTTTTTTAATAAGTGTGAGTAAAATCCAAAGATATTAATAAGATAAGAGTCCCAGAAAGGTTTTAAATGGAACCCTAATTCATCTTCCTCTCAGGGTGCCTTAGAGACCTAATAATTTGTATTGGAGACTAAGGTTCTGACTGCATGTTCAACTGAAGGAGAAGTGTTTGGAGTTTTTTCACAAATGAAGGAAATAATAAAGATACCATTTTTCTATGGTAGAAAATTCTACTAGTGGAAAAAGGTGTTAATGTAATACATAGAAGTAGTTATGGATTGTTGGTTAGAGTGGAAAACTTAAGAGGGGATTGGATCGAGTTTCCAATAAAATTTCTATTTTAAAAAAAATTAAAAACTAAATCCCCCAATTTGTTATAATATCCCAATTAATAAAAATAGTATAAATATATATTTTGATCTTTGGAAAAGGTTCTCAAAATCTTGATCACAACTATATTAAAATATATTGTAAAATAATTTAACTTTTGAAACTAATCTAATCATATCCAACACAACATATAAAACAATAACTTACATTAAATATTATAGTTAATTATTTTTAATAGTTATGAAAATAAAAATAGGTTTTAATTAAAAAAAAAAAAATATTAATAACACAATAGAAATTTAACAAGGGTTTCATTTTCAAGATGAGAATTAATCCTCTCCACTTGGAAATCACCTATTTCTAAGTATTTTATTAATAAATAATATGATCCACAACCTATATTGGGTCATATAGACAATATCACACAAATCTATATAGGCATAGGGCCTCTACCATAGTTATATGTGGTATAAAACAAGATACTAGGTCAGACCAGACCTCTTACATTGTTTTTTATGGGGATAAAAATGAAAATATTTGAGAGAGTATCAAGTACTCTCCTATTTATAATAGGATACCATGTTTTTACAAATAACAAGTAAAAATATATATCTTGAAGGTAAAGAATAAATATAAATATTAATAGATATGAGATAAGGAATATGATGAATCTTGATCTTAATAGCTTCAACTTTCCAAAGTCCATATATTTTTCTTTGGAAGAAGCTTAGAAAAGATTAAAAGTGGGTTCAGGAGAATAGAGTGTCATTGAGTTTTTAATAAGAGATCATTTTAGCATATAATCCTTTTTTGTTCTTCGTAAGAGAATATTTTCACCAATACTTTTTTTCATGATCGTGTTTCCCCTTATTAATAAGATATTCATCCAAAAATAGCAGTTGGAGAACAATCAATGAAATATTAAATGAAATGACGCTTCATTTAATTCTTCAAGAAACTAGCTATTGGATATTTGAAACTATCCACTACTAAGTTAGACATAGAAATATTTCTTTATTTAAAACATGGTTAGTTGGCATGATAACTTTATATGGTCAGTTGGAATGGTCAATTGATGAGGAAAGGTTTCACATTTGGTTCATTATTTCATGAAACTGGTTCATTTGATCTTTCAATATGAATTTCTCTTCATGTGGTTACTATAATAACAGACACAGTCAGTATATTTCTTAATGAAAATTTTACATACCTTGGCATGAAAAATTGATTTCTTCATATGGTAGGTAGTTTACTTTATTTAATCACTTCACTAATTCACACAGTAACTTCATTTATTTTCTTAGTTAGTTCATTTTTACTCATAGTAGGAACATATATATTTCATGATAGATTTATTGTACATAAAATAAGGTAATTCTCAATTCATGGTAAGATCAAATCCACTTTAGTGTAGGTTCATTACATTGATAATTTTTTTTCAATAATGCATGGTAGGTAGAGTGTACATACAACCATATGAAATATAATGTGTGGTAAGGTGACATAGTCACTTTAACTTCATGGTAAGTTCAAATACTTCATATAGAAATCACATTTCACATACGGTAGGGTGTCAAAGTAAGCTCCAAACATATCATTTTTTTTCAAGTTTTGGTTAAAAAAAATTTTACTAGAAGAAACCATGAAATTCATTAAAACATTATAAAGAATATTTGGGATCATTAAAATAATAAGGTACTATTATAAGACAACAATCTCTCCATTTTGGATAATAAAAAATAATGACATTTAAATTGAAATGAATTGCATATAATAAAAATATATTTTTAGATGATAAAATTATTCTGTTTAGAAAGTCCAAGAAATTACGCAATGTTTTCCAATGAATTAAATTGATTTTAATTTATCAATAATCAATACTACCCCTTTTGTGATTATCAAGAAGTGAGTAAAATTAAAAGTACAAGAAATAAGTTAATAATAAAAGAGGATATTTCATTAATATATCAAAAGAGATTATAAAAGGATTAAAAAGGGTATAAAAAGTCCCTACTAGAGATCTTTTCCTGAATCCAAATCTAGGATATCTTTGATATCTATTGGAAGGATATGATCCTTTCCTTTATAATTATAGGTAGGGGAAGATGTATTTAGAGTAGTAGATGAGGAGGTAGGCTCACCAATGACTACATATTTGGAAACAAGTTGTAGTTACTGTGAGGTTTGTCCAAGAGTTAGGCCAAAATTATTGATGGTGGGGGAGGTAGTAGGTAGGGATAAAGGAATAGATGAATTATCTAGCACAACTATTTAAGAAATATAAATATAAGGTTCCATCAACTGAGTAAACACACTGATATATTGAGAACCATGCTCAAAATCTTGAAGAATATCATCTCTATTCTCCATAAAATCTTCCAAAACTGGATTCATATCCTTGAGTCGTTGTTAACACCATAAAATGTGTTTCATACACTTTTCATTATAATTCATGGTTTTATTTCCATTTTTTGTAAGATTTCTCCACAATGAGGGATATGTGGAAAGACCCCCCTCTCTAGGAGTAGGCCTTGGATTTCCAAGATCGATTATAAATAGGTTTTGATGAATCAAATTTCAATTTCCGAGTTTCATCCAAGAGGACTTGGTGTATTCAACATCTCAAGAAGTGTAGATCTCTTTGATAGATTCAATTTGACTAGTCACAGATCCCAAACGAACTTACATATCAAAAGTTATGGAACTCAGAAGACGGATACATTTTACAAAGGGATTTGCCTCACATACATGGAGGACCTACACAATGGACCTATGTAATGGACCTATGCAATGGACCTACCCAATGGACCTACGAAATCAACCTACACAATCAAACTGCACATAGGACCTATGTGGACAACTTCATTTTGACTATCCCTCCACCTTGCCTAAAAATATAATTCTTGGGCTCTCCATTTGATAGGTTGAAAATTCGGAAGAAGCCCTAGAGATCTTGTTACGTAGCTCCTTCTCCCAGGTCTGTCATGAAGGTGCGCTGCAGAGGTCCGCATCGCACCTTCACTGTGAAGGTCTGTTGCGGAGGTTTTCTATGCAGGTCCTTGGCTCAGGTGTCATGTTCTAGACCCTGATGGGAATCCCTCCTCCATTTGCGGTTGAACTTCTCCATGCACCTGCGCAGTGGAACTGTGTGGCGGACTTGTGCGGCGCACTTATGCTGCCAATCAAACCTCAATGTGCATCCTCCTTAGGAGTAATCCTAAACCTAACCTCAATGGGAATACTTCTTAAGAGTAATCCCCAACTAAACCTCAAAAAATCAATCATCCTATTGTAATACCTTATCCTTTAATGTAGGAGGCTGTAGTCTTGATCTTATCTACTTCCTTCACCTTAACTCCTTCCTTACATTGGACCCTTTAATAATGTAATTTGAAGATAAGGAAGGTTCGTCACCCCGACCTCTTCCACCATCGCCACCATAGGCCCTTCCTCTTCCACCAGTGAAGGAGGAAAAGTGTGTGTGCATTTTTTGAATCTTTTATATTCTATTTTTTCTCACACCGACCATGAAACATGTGAGCTTAGAGATTTGTGATGATCACAACATTTTCACAAATACCTCACATTAATGAACTACAAGAACTCCAATTCCCATAAAAAATGGGATACATAGGAAGCCTTACTAAGGCCCGAGCTCCATCTCATTTCATCCATAAATGGGTATCCTACTTAGGAGTAAGTCCTAAATTAAACTCTAAAATCACCAAAGCATCCTTTTTAGAAAGTAAGCCCAAAATCATTTCTCTCAGAGGACTATACTCTCCTATGAGACTCACTGAACTACGTGGGATTTTATTCCCATATGAATGGGATATGTAGGATGCCTCCCCGAGGTTCAAACACAACACTCCAAAACAACTCTGTTTTTCCTGGGACATATTCCTAATAGGGTCTAATACAACTTGGAAACTTATATCTCTTCGAGGTTCCTTGGGCTGCTTACACATAAGTCCCACACCAAGCTTTGACTAAGCACCTTCCTCTTAGATTTCCTTACCACATGACATTAAAATATATGGTTAGGTCTTAATCACATGACCTTAAAATGTATGATGTGTCCCATTAAGTGGAACCAAACTATGAGGGTTCTGATTCCTTTCACAAGGATACGTATGTAGCCAATTTATTGGTATGATCCCAACATCAAAAAAAAACTTTGTCTCCCTGGACGACAATAAATTCCAGAGTCCCCCACTGAGTGGATTTAAAACCAGTATTATCATAACGATGGTTAAAATAATTTATAAGTAGTATATGAGAGGATACCATTGATGGAGAACCTCAAATACATATGGATGTCTCCATTAATGAAGAACCTCAAATACATACGGATGATTCAAAATTTTACACATGCTAATAATTGATTGAAAATTTGAAGGGAAACCTATGTTATACTTGGTAAATTAATGATGATTCACAAGAAATATCCTAAATCTATAAGAGAGTCCCAAGGTTGGAAATAATTCCCCCAAAAGGGTGTGATGAGTCCGACCTCCCATCCTCTCGACCAATGTATGTTCTTAAGTATCATATGTCCAAACCTAATGAACACCTACCTTTGGAAATAAGCTCCCTTTGGATAAATAACTGTTGTATGTTTCCAGTTCCATAAATAAATCAAATGGAAACCACTTGTAAGTAGTGATTCCTAACCAGAACACACATTCTGAGGGAGACGAAACAAAAATGGTGAACCCGATGAGAATCCTTAACCAAGTTGATAGACTACCCATATGTAAGTCCCCTATAAATTGATAAAGGAAAAACAAAGGAATCAATCAAGAATGTATCCATCTAAAAGATATTGCTTTAATGGAGTTCATTTTTTTTATTTCTCAGTTTTCTCAGAACTCCCTTCACTCCAAATGGCTTCCTTAAAGTATACACTCGTGAATGCCTCAGCTGTTGCATAAGATGGATCCTTGTACGCTCGAAGGACATCATCACTAACTTAGCATCTTCAACACTGGGTCTCAAATGTATTTGTTTCAGAATACAGTCAATATAGTACTATCCCAATCCTGGAGGCTGCCCAATAGGCTCTCTAGGTTAACAATAAAACTCAATCGTCCAGTCAGTGACAACCAGTGGTCAAGAAGTAGACAGTGCCAACCACCATCTTTAACCATTTCGAGTCATTATCCCCAAGTCTCAATAACCAGTCTCTCCCATACTTTAGAGAGGTGGTTCAGGAGGTCACTCATAGCCTCAACTCAAAGATATAGGGGTACTTCCCGAGGGATCCCACCAATAATCACCACCAATAGAATTGTGTGGTAGTGAACCCCCAACATGATGGTGGTGTTGCCTTCGATTGTTTATCCCAGGTCCCTCAGACTCGGGAATACAAGACGAACCTTCAGGGACAAAATCTGTCCAACATAGAGCATGTTATTATGTTTTCCTTATCTAGAGAATTCCATCATCCTAACTTGGTGGCAAACAATGAACAAACACATACACCCATCTGCGTTAATTCTGCCGGTTATCAGACTCGTTTGGTGGAGACCAACCAATCCCTTCATTTAAATCTAGTGGAGTACCATGAGAAAGCTCATAAAACTTCTTAAAAACTATAAATCAGTTGAAAGAATGGTCTGGATGCATTCAAGGAAGCCCGCCAATCAAATATGGTGGCAACTGGTAAGCAGGAACATACACCTACCTACACCCACGAATCCTGCTAGCAGTATCATCCGTCATCATTGAAAGAAGTCCATCAACCATGCTTAGTAGATAATATCCAGATAGAACATACACCTTACAAAATTCATTAAGCCTACCAACAATCTCATTTGGCAGCACCCAGAGAATTCATTTAGAAATATTCGATGACAAAACTAGGCTAGACTCAACTCTCTACCCCCATACATGAGTACTGTCAGTATCCAATAATATAAAAGGTAGGATAGGATTAGACACATACACCTAATATAGATACATAATGGACGTATATTCCCATTGTATCCACTAAATTTACCAAACACATTTTTGCAATGGTGAAAGGGTAGACAAAAATTCCTGCCCATATTCTGGAATCCTACCAGAATATCATAATGGAAACTTCAGGAGTACTAGGGGGACATACACATAATTCTATCCCCATATATAGGATGAATTGTTGGAATGCCATCCTAGAGCAGATACATACCTCTGTTCTAGTCTAGGAGGGTTATGGGGCATACTCCCCCATATCATACGAACAACCGGATCGGGAACATACACCCTTTCCAGTTGGAGATAATTATCCTATTCTAATGAACACTCCAAGGCAGTCTGCCCATGATAACCACTCCTCCTAGAAAGTGGCCCCAACTATGTGTAAAAGATAATCTAATAAGAAGTCTCTCCAGGCACAATTGGGAAATCAAGATTCAATCTACTATCTAGCTTCTCTTAATTCTAGAGTTCTTGAAGCCCTCAAACATTTATCTATTACAAATAAAGATCTTACTCTCCCATTACCAAATTATGGGATTAGTGGAAGTAATTTTGAAGTTCACCATCGAACACTTAATCATGAATACTTGCTTCAAGAAAATTCGGTCAATATAGAGAATATATCTCTGGATGAGATCCACGACAACCCTATGTGTGGCCAAAATACCAAAGAGAAAGAGGATTTATCCCTTGATGTAATCCATAATGGTGGTCCTTCCCATGATGACATTTGTTGTGAAAGTTCTCTCTGCAGTAGTTTTTCACATTGTCAAGATAATTCTCTAATTGACAATATAGTGATGAGAAATCCCTCTTATATCAAGGCACTTTCCAACATAAGGTTAGTCATGTCTGATGCCTAGTTACTAACAGGTGAAATAATTTCTCAACCAGAAGACATAATAAAGTGAAAATCATTCTACAAACCTCTCTTGGGTCATTTTTATTCTAATATAGCAAAGGAAAAAACAACTGATCCTGTCCACTCTGGTTAGACCAAGTTGAGAAAACTCTAGAAAAAGTTTATGAGGATATGTTGAATATGAGAAAACAACTGTCTAAGGGTGAAATACTAGTTATGTTCTGGCCTTTGGAAAACTCTCAACACAACATTCTAGAATTGATGGTAGAAGATTGAATTCATGATATCCACCTCAACATATAGAAGACTATTCATCGTCTAAAAGACAAAGTATTACCATATGATTAATATCAAAGTCATGTAAAGGTAATAGAAGGGTTTCAATGCCAAATTAACTTAGAATATCTCTCAGTTTCTTGAAATCCAAAGGTTTAGAAGCAGAAGGGAACCCTTCAGCGTGCATACCTTGATGCACTAAAGAGGCTACACCCATTCATTACTGATACCCCATATGGTGTTCGTATCAGAGGATGGGGTGCACATGGAGAATTGCATTTCACTGCGCTCCAAAATCATCAAATCCCACCAAAAGTGGTCTCATTCAATATTATTGCCCATAACTGGCTACAATCAACAAATTTTTATGTAATAAAAGATATGTTAAAGCACGTGCCTCAAATAGCTCTCATAAAAGTTAGGATCAAAGAGAGTAAGCTATCGAGATACTTTTTCATCAATAATATAAGAATATTAAGCAAGACCATTACTTAGAGGATGTCAACCATCAGATTGCACAAATTTATGAAATAACACAATGGTCTTCCGAAATAGGTGATTTAAGTTGTTTTTGGATAATGAACCCAGCTAATGTTCAGACTAGAATTCGTAAGATCAGAAGAGAAGGTGTGCTAATCTCAGCCATAGCAGTTCAGGAGCCGTCCCAGCCTATATGGTTGAGGGATTTTTTAATTAAACCTTAAAATTCAATAAACAAAGTTTGAAGGTTTGAATAAGAAGAAAAGGAATAAACCCAATATGCAGGGTTGGGGGATTTCTCACATCTACAATCCCCTCCTCAATAGAAGTCAATTTTCTCCTGATTAGGGAAGAAACCACAAAGTGAATGCACAACTGAACTATCCAAAGATTCCATTTAGGTTACTGTCTATCAAATTGTTCTCAAGAATTCATAATATAGTAGAAAAAAGTCTCATTGAGGACATAGAAGGAGACGATCTTACAAATATATTGACAGAATGCCTTCAATGCATTATGGGTCAATGATTTTCATTAATACAATTATGGAAGATACTCTAGAAAATGAGTCCAGTTTAGGGGATTCCGAGGATGGAGTTATTATTCATAATACTATACACACTGAAGAAAATGAAGGAGGTGTGTATACCCAAAATTAGAGGCTTACTCATAATCTAGGTATTCCCTCAAGTAACCAACTCCCACACATTTGAAAGACATGTAACAAGGGGAAAAGAAAAGGTCAGATCATGTATCAATTTTACACTGGAGAAGGTCAATATCTTTCATTTGAAGAAATATTTTCCCAATAAGAAGTGGAGATGAAGGAGTTGAAAAGACTCAATGTAGAGTTACTTTGAAGCAACATTTCTGCTAGACATGCTTCACAAGAGAATCCTTAGCTTTTACATCCTATAGGAACTCCTCAGCAAAGAGGATTTGTCGTAACTATAGATGTGGATAATGAATTCAATCCATTTAGTACACAGCCAGGAAAAGATCAAACACATCCTTATAGGCCTATTCATATAGGTTATCCAAGATAAATACCAGAAGTACCATCACTAGTGTTTTTTCCATTCATTGTACCATTTCAAGATCCAACTGCTATACCTGTACAGGTCCCAGCTCATCCAGATATTCCCCAAATTATTATGAATACAATTGAGTCATTAAAAACTAGATTGGAAGCTATGGAAAAATGGAGTGCACCAGTACAACCAAAAATGAAAGCTTACCCCGAATGCGTAGATCTGATCCCTCCCCCACCAAACTTTGTAAATACCACATTTACAATCTTTAATGGTTTGGGAGATCTGGAGTTGAACTTAAAACATTTTTATTCTTGTTGTGATCCCATGATGGGGACCCCTCAAAAATAAGAAGCAGTAAAGCTTAGATGCTTTGTGAAATCATTATAGGGGTCATCCTTTGTTTGGTATAAAAGTTTGTAGTCTCGATCAATTACCTTATGGGAAGACCTCCGTCCAAAATTACTTATCTAATTCAATTTAATGTAGCCAAAGAAAAAAGTTTTTGATCTTAAAAATTTCAAAAAAATGGAGAATGAAAGAGTTTCAGATTTCATTTCTCAATGGAAAGGATTAACATATTCCTTAAATCTATCACTCCCTCAAGAAGAGTTGCTATCAATTTGTGTGGAAAATCTGCGTGATGAGTTACGTACACCACTAATCCCTGTGAAATACATAGGAGGTTTTCGAGACATTGATTAAATTTCCCAACAAGTTGAGGATTCCATTGTAGAAACCAAAGCTAAATATCGTGTAATCCAATCATCTCTTGGAAAGAGAATAGGGAAAGAATAGGTTGTTATAGCCACACTCAAACAAGCACATGTACCTTCTTCTACTTCAAAACCAATATCATACCGAAGGGTTTGACCTCTCAAGCATCAGCAACAATGACCACCTCATCAAGATGATCAAAAATATCAACTACGAATACAGTTTGAGGCATTAAATAACAAAGTTTATTCTTTTCAGAATGAAAATGTTCCCAGTTACTTCATTTCATATTTGGAAAACAATTTAGTTCAGTTTCCAAAGTTGAAGAAACTGAACAAAGTAGATGAAGATATCCCAAATTATTTCCCCTTTAATCAAATGTTGGGGCATCTCATTCAGGAGTGTTTTGTCCTCAAAGACCTCCTGAAAAAAATGGTAGACTCTGAACATGTGAAACTAAAAAGTTCATCAACACAAATATCATGTGTTACTGCTACCAATCCAGAGGAAGAAAGAGAATGGTATGAAGTCAAAAGTAAAAATACGTAGAATTATGATGATTGGATGGTCAGAAAAATGATTATCCAAACTCATGTCATCTTATGAACATAGTTGAAATAACCAACTATGCCTCCTTCCACTTCCACTATATAAAATCCATCTTCATCAAAAGACAAATCCTCTAAAGGTCAACCCTCAAAGAAGAAACATGTTCAGAAAGATAAAGAGCAGTTATAAGAAGATGAGATCATGTCAAGGCCAAATTTGTCCTTGAATTTGGCAGATTTCATGCCATAGGTATCAAAATGACGGGCACCACCTTGCCAAATGGCACAACCATCAATGAACTGTCAAGAATAATCTTCATTAGATAAAGAATTGATCTTTGGTTTTGTTAACGTTATCCACTTAGCGTACCTCTATGCAAATGATGATTCTGGTTATGATGATACTGAATTCCTTGTACCTGATTTGGGAACTAGAGAAATAATCCAAGGTCAAGGATACATGGGGATACATGGATATGTTAGAAACCACTATTTTAACTATACCCTTACTTGAACCATTTATGTGGAATAAACTCATAGGAGAGCCCTTCAACGGGCTCAACAAGAACAAGAAAGTTCTCCCACACATGACAGGATCATCCCTAACATGATCATATTAAAATAATGATTAGAGGTTACACCATCACTCTCTCGGTAGGTGGATATACCTAATCTGTCTAATCTACCAAGAATAGAAGTATTTCCAGCTTCTACCATGATATATAATACATCTACATCAGGAGTATCAACTTCCAAAACACCTGCAAAACTGCATTTACATGCTGGAAAATGCAATACTTTAGACCAAAATTATGATATTTTGAAACAAATAGCCCAAGTACCGGACAAGTTATAAATCCTGGATTCTTTGAATATATTAAAAGATCTATGAGAAGCACTTATTGAGGCTTTGTCAAGTTATTAAGAGTTTTAAATCAAGGTTGATGCTACTGAGGTTTACTATATAGAGAATGATTCTACAGAATGTCATGTAGATATATCTTTCACAGATAAAGATGAATATTATGTTGTACATGGACACATCAAGACCTTGTATCTATCTAGAAGGGTTAATGATACATACATTTGATGATCCTTCATCGATAATGGATCATGATTCAACCTCATTCCCATATGTAAGCTTCATCAATTAGCTCTCACCAAATCTGACTTATATCCTTCCAATTTGATGTTGCAAGGTTATGAAAAGAATGAAAAAGAACCTCTAGGAAAGATTACACTCAGAACTCAGTTTGGGGATCTTGTATCTAATTCAAATTTCATGGTTTTCTGACAGGACATAACCTTCAACATTATTCTTGGAAGGCCTTGGCTACATCAATATGCATCCATTCCTTCATCATATCACCAATGTCTCAAGTATTGATTCAATGGTTAAATTGGGACACTTTATGGTGACAAGGCTCCATTCAAAATGTGTGAATCTTAGTATATTGAGGAAGAATTCTATCACACAAAGGTAATGAAGTCTGTGACAAAAGATGTAATAAGAATCAATGCTCTAAATGGTCTGTAAAAGATCTCAATTAACCCATTCAAACTTATGAGTATAGATTACATATTTCCTATCAATCAAATTGATAGGATAGACCCAGATCCAAGAACTCGTCTAGTGAATTTCATAATGTTAGTTGTGGAAATTGAGCCTGACAACATGGGAGAAATTGTTGATAGTGAAATCTTAAATGGAGATGTCTTCATCTCATCAACTGAACTTCAGAAACTCTTTTCTTCATTATTCAAGCTAGAATAAGTTGTCGTATTAATAAAGGAAGACAAGGATATTGACTCTCAACCCATCATTATACCTTCAATACTCTAGGAAGACCCTTCATTATCAGTAGGGTCAGAATTGGTTACCTCTTCTTTAGGATGTCCAAATACTGAATCCTCCCCTAGCTCTTAAAGTGTTGCTTCATCACCTAATCTATAAGCAGAAAAAGAATAAGTAAAACATGAGTAATAAGAAGAAGATATTAAGGATTCCCCTCCAATATTTGAGTAAGGTGTCTTCACCACTGTGGATGGGATCAGAGAAATAAATATGGGTACAGAAGAAGATCCACACCCTACTATAATTAGTTCAACCATGAATTATGAAGAGCAAGAGATTTATACTTCATTTCTAAAGAAACATTGAGATATATTTTCTTTGGACTGTACAAAAATTCCAAGCCTTAATCCTAATGTGGAAACTCATCATTTGGGTTTTTCAGAAGAGCATCGAGGATTTAAGTAGGTAGAAAGAAGAACACATCCAACTCAAACCTCTAAAATTGAAGTTGAAGTAGACAAGCTTATCAAATATAGTTTTTTTAGGGAGGTGCAATATCCTAAATGGATGGAAAACATTATACCAGTGAAAAAGAATAATGGGAAATTTATAGTTTGCATTGATTTTAGAGATATTAACCATAATTGTCTTAAATATAACTTCTTGATTCAAATAAAAAACTTTTTATTGATGCAACATATGGATATGAAGCTATGTCCTTCATGTATGGATACTCTAGATATAACCAAATTTGAATGGCCCTAGAATATGAGGAGTCTTTAGCCTTCAGATCCCCTCAAGGTTTGTTTTTCTATCGGGTAATTCCCTTTGGCTTAAAGAATGAAAGTGAAACATATCAACATTCTATACACCATATCTTCAAACCCTTTTTTAGAAAATTTGTCGAATTTTATGTGGATGATTTAGTGTTGAAATCTAGATAATGTTCTAATAACCCAACTGATCTAGATACCATATTCAATAAAATTCAGTAACATAATCTGAAGATGAACCATTTAAAATGTGCTTTCGGGGTTACCTCAAGAAAATTTTCCAGCTTCATTGTATGCCATTGTGACATTGAAGTTGATTCTAATAAGAAAAAATCTATCCTTGTCATATCACCTCCTCAAAATTTGAAGGAATTAAGAGTACTTCAAGGAAACTTGGTCTATATTCGACGCTTTATCACCAATTTGGCAGGAGAGTGTTTACCCTTTACCATATAAATGAAAAAGAGAATTACATATCAATGGAACGAAGACTACCAATAGATATTTGATACCCTTAAGAAATATATCTTGATTCCACTGATATTAGTGCTACTTGTTGAAGAAAAACTACTTATTCTATATGTGACAGCTTTAGAGCGATCAATGGGTGCCTTCCTTGCACAAAAGAGTGATTATAGGAATGAAAATAGCCTTTACTATCTCAGTCGAACTATGATTGACATAGAGACTCAATATTCAAG
This sequence comes from Viscum album, assembly GCA_963277665.1. Classification (NCBI taxonomy): domain Eukaryota; kingdom Viridiplantae; phylum Streptophyta; class Magnoliopsida; order Santalales; family Viscaceae; genus Viscum; species Viscum album. Next base: position 1,526,116,436 of record OY728131.1, on the reverse strand, counting down.
TATCTATAAGTGTTTCCTGGCATTAATATTTGCAGTTCAGAAGATAAGGTACTACTTGAAACATCACAAGGTCCACTTGGTATCTCGCAATAACCTACTAAAATTTATCCTTAGTATTCCTATGCTTACATGAAGTTTGGTATGGTGGGTAGTTATTTTTCAACAGTTTGATATCTAGTTTGTGCCTCAAAAATCAATAAAAGGCCAAGCCTTGGTAAAATTCCTTGCTGAACACCCATTTACAGAAGATACATATTTCAATACTAAACTTTAGGATGAAGAAATATTCTCTATTTAAGATAATCCCCAAACATGGGAAATGTAATTTGATGGTTCTTCCAAAAGTATAATGGGGAAGAGAATGGAAATCCCTAAACTCAATAAAGTTTTTATATGAATTGTGATTATATCCCTAGAAAAGGTAGTATTGCTACATTTGTTTCTATTATTAGAAAACAGTACCAACAATGAGGCAGAATACTAAGCTCTCATTGCAGGCCTAAAATTGGAACTCTAGGTATAAGTGAACCACCTAAAAGTGAAAGGTGATTCGTAATTGGTAATTAAATAGATCAATGGGGATTATAATATCAGAAAATAAGAGTTAATACCTTTTTGTGATTATGTAGGAGGGTTAATGACTAAATTTCCATCAGATCCAAAATTGTATTATGTCCCATGATCACAAAATGCCCAAGATAATGCATTGGATAATATAGCCACAACCCTAAAAGATCTAAATCAGGATGAGAAAATCATAAGTATTTCCCATTATCGTGTGGTTTCACCTTTTGTTCAAACTATAATGGATAAAATTAATGAAATTATCCCTATTTCTGAGCCATATGCACATTGGATGAAACCTATCATAGAATACCCTTAAAATGGAGTACTTCCACCAGATAGATATGAAAAGGAATAAATCTAGAGAAAAGTGGCCAATTTCACTCTTTATGATAGCCCATATCAATAAAATATTCTCTACAAATGAGGCTTTGATGGATTTCACTTCAGGTGTATTGATGGAGAAGAAACTATAGCTATCATGAAAGAAGTACATGAAGGAGCTTGTGGTGCTCACTAGTATAGTCATAGGATTTATGGTTAAATCTGAAGGCTTGGATACTTCTGGCCTTTAATGAAGCAGGATTTCACAGATTTCACCAAGAAGTGTCACCCCTCTCAAGTGCATTCCAAATTTATTCATCAACCCTCAGATTTGATACATACAATTAAATATTCTTCACCATTTTCCACATGGGGAACATATGTAGTAGTATCTTATCCTGTAGATACAACTAAACAGTTTAAGTATATTATTACCACTACTAATTTATTCTCCAAATGGGCTGAGGCAATACCTCTCAAAGAAGTTGGATCCAAAAGCATTGTAAGATTTTTCAAACCTAATATAATTACCAGATTTGGTATCCCTCATACCATATTGATGGATAATGGCACCAATTTCTATTCTGTTGAGGTAAAGAAGTTCTATCAGGAGCACAATATCAAATCCAACCATTCATCTTGCTATCATGAAACAACCAGTGGACAGATAGAGGCTTTGAACAAGACCCTATAAAATATACTCCAGAAAATGGTGGATAAAGATAAAAAATCTTAGCCTAATAAACTTTTTATTGATTTATGGGCTTATTGGACTACTACCCATACTGCCACTTGAGCAACTCCGTACTCATTGGTGCATGGAATAGAATCAATTTTTCCTATTGAAATTCAATTACTTTTACTCTGATTTGCAATATGTGTTCAGTAATCCATAGATGAACAATATCATAAGATATTTTATGAGCTGGAACAATTAGATGAAAATATATTTCATACTTTACATCATTTGAAAGTTTATCAAAACAGAATAATATGATCTTTTAATAAGAAAGTTCTCCTATTCTCATTTATTCAAAGAGAATTGATATTAGTTCTCAGTATTTCTATGTTACCTGGAAGGAAGCCTCCAAATCTTGAGCCAAAGTGGGAATAACCTTACTCTATACATAAGTTCTACTCTAATGAATCTTATTCCCTAATCTCAATGGATGGAGAACTCATTACAACTCCAACCAATGAAATATTCTTGAAGAAGTACTTTATGTAATTACACATAATTTTTCCTCACTTCATGACTCTAAACTGCACAACACAAATTCCTATTTACAAGAAATTAAACTGCATAACAACTATATGTGTCTATGATATATGACTTTAAAATTCATAGCATATTTTTCCTTGTCGCATGACATTAAACTGCATGAAATCATTTTTCCTCATTGTATGACATTAAACTGTATGACTAATGTATTCTTCATTTAATGTTAAGAATTCCCTTAAAATACCTCAAATTAGTATTCCTTGTGGTTCTTAAAAAAAGAGTAGCTTCCATGCATAATAATTAGTCACATCATCGCTACTTTTTAGAAGCACATGAGTTCCACTTCTCCCTATGTTTGAATCAGATCTACATAGAGACCTCATTTTAAGAACTACGTATGGCTTGATTCTTATTTCAATGAGATATGTAGAGACATGTGGATATTCAATATTGGGCCCAACTATGACGATATGAAAATTACCTCTTTATTCCCTATGTGTATGAATCAAACCTACATAAGGAACCTTTCAAGAACTATGTGTGGCTTGATTATCATTCCAATAGGATATGTAGAGATTCATGGATCTTCAATCTTGGTCCCAAACAAAACCTTAAATAAATTTATTTCCCTTTTTCCTACTGTATATGAACCAAATCTATAAAGAGTACTCTTCTAGGAAATGTGGTTTGATCTTCATAGCATCTTGTGTCTCAAGTTTAACTATTCTTCGAGAATGTGTTAAAATCCCCCATTTCTCACATCAAACTCAATTGGTGTGGGGAATGATTGTTTCAAGAAATACATTTGGCCTGATTCTCATTTCAATGGGATACATAGAGATGCCTAGATCTCAAATCTTGGGCCCAACCATGATATATATATTTCTTTATTTTTCCATCTCCCACATACAATTTAAAATCTATACATGAGCTCTTCATTTTGGGTCCTCTCCTTAGCCCACCAAAGAAACAAGAAATGTCACCATTTTGAATATGAGTCAGATCTATATAATGGAATCCAAACTAATAGAAAATATTTATTTAAATATTTATCCTATGCATTGATAATTACCCCATTTCATATTTCACACTCTTAATCTTTAATGCTTTCAGATCTTTATAATCTGTCTTATGATTTTTTTGGTAGAAAAATTTCTGATACCTGAGAGATATTTTGCTTGACTATGAATTACATACCCCTATGTGGCCTTGCATAAGTTTCCTACATAATAGGCCTATCAGTCAAAAGATTCCACTATTTGGATGTGAAAAATATGCCTTAGTTGGCCCTGCATAATACAACCCCCATAAAGGGTTTTTTCAAATAATGGTAACTTCATTCTTGGTAAAAAAATCTTCTGTACCCTTCAAAATTTGATGAAAATATACAAGAATCTATATCTTAAAGTGGTCATCCATGTATATTTGTCCCATTACATTTCTCTTAATCTGAAAGTCTACAGAACCATGGTTTGCACATTTTCCCTCTTCACGTGTTCAAAGAATATTGAAATAACCTTGGATCATTTGACCACATATCATCTACTGTTTCTATTATATTTTGGTCCTAGTTGTATGACCTAAAACCAAAGATTCCATACTTCCTACATTTAGGTCAAACCTTCATAGAAATCCTATTCCTCTGATTCTTTGGAAATGATCTTTCTGTATTCAGGTACCTTTCTCCATAAACCGAACTCTGTGCTGTGGAAAATATGAATCTCTATAAACTTTCTTTATATTTTAGAAATAGAATATTTAATACGCAAGAGATATTTTCTTGACTATGTAGTACATGCCTCTAGGTGTCCTTGCATAAGTTTCCTACATAATAGGTATGTATGTCAAAATATTCCACTATTTGGCTATGCAGAATATTCCCCAGTTGGACCTGCATAATACAACCCCCATAACAGGTTCATCAAATAATGGTTACTTATTTTTCTTGAAAAAGTATTCCTCTAATGCATTTATCCATTTTACCATACCATTCTCCAGATCCAAAAATTCCCACATCATAGTTTACAATTCTTACTTTCCATCTTGAACATGGTGGTATGTTTCCAGAAAAATTATCAAGGAATTAGAGACTTATAAACCTTTGGTCAGTGCTGAACACATTAAATTAAATCCCCCTAATTTACTTGCAGCATGAATTGAAACTAAAAATCCTAATTTCCTTGTAGAATGACTTGAAACTGCACAACCTAATGTCCTTGAAACATGAATTGAAACTACACAACACAATGTCAGAAGGATCCGATCTGAACAATTTTATCCATTCTTAACACACCAAATTTGTATAGGAGTGGATTTCCAATTCATGACCTATGTTGGCATAGATGACCCTTTATTCTTAAAATTTATTTCCCTGGTAAAACCACATATTGTGGTCTTGAGTCACCCAAGTCTTAATTTCCCTTGTTTATCAATAATAAAATGTCAATTTTTTGAGATCTCTTTTTCTTGACTATGCAGTACGTGCCCCTAGGTGGATGTGCATAAGTTGCCTACATAACAGGCTTATCTTTTAAAAGATTCTACTATTTGGCTATACAGTATATTACCTAGTAGGCCCTATATAATACAACCCCCATAATGGGTTTTTCAAGCAATGGTAACTTCATTCATGGAAAAGATATCTATGTTTATACTTAAATATTTAGATTTTGTGACCATAAAAATAATGAATCAATATTCCCCTTGAAAGTATATATTTAATATTAGAGAAATTCCTAGCCACTAAGCCTTTTTTGGGATCTAATTTCAAAATTTATGGTCAAATCTATTCAACCTTAAACACTTTCATAATTATTCCAACATGTATGAATTTAAAATGCCAATAAAAAGAGATGTAGTATGCACCAGGTTGAAAACCCTCAAAGGGAATCCTGGGAAAAAGTCATGTCTTAGCTTTCTAGACCTATAATCAGTATAGTTTAGAAAAAACCGAGCAATGAAAAGTTAAAAGACACAAAGTTTGTAGGGTTGTCTATACGAACAAAGAAATAGTCGAATTATTCTTGTTATACCCACAACTTAGGAAAAAATTAGAGCATCTTCCCATACTTGACGTAGTTCCAAAGTCCACTAAATAATGTTGAAATGCGTCAAAGTGCCCTATAGTTACCTTAAAACCAGATTCTTTTCATTCTAAATGAATATAATTCTAGGGGGGGGGGGGTTTAACACCATAGAATGTGTTTCATACACTTTGCTACAGAATTCATGGTTGGATTTCCATTTTCTATGAGACCGCTCCATAATGAGGGATATGTGGAAATACCCCCCTCTCTAGGAGCAGGCCTTAGATTTCTAAGATGAATGATAAAGAGGTGTTTATGAATCAAATTTCAACTTCCAAGTTTCATCCGAGATGAATTAGTGTATTCAACATCTCAAGAAGTGTAGATCTCTCTGAGAGCTTAGATTTGACTGGAACGGATCCCAAACGGACTTACAGATCAAAAGTTATGGAACTCAGAAGATAGATAAATTTTACAAAGGGATTTGCTTCACCTATACAAAGGACCTATGAAATGGACCTACGTAATAGACCTACACAATGGACCTACGTAATCAACCTGCATGGAGGATCTATGCGGAAAAATTCACTCCGACCAGCCCCCTCCCTACCTATAAATAGGACCCTTAGGCTCTCCATTTGATAGGTTGAAAATTCACAAGAAGCCCCAGAGCTCTTATTGCATAGCTCCTTCGCCCATGTTCTCCAAAGATCTCATGTATCCCTCTTAAACATGAGTGAAGTGATAATTAAAAGGGGAAAGTGGATCAAAGTACCATTAGGGTCTAGAACATGACACATAATCCAAGGAACTATGAAACAGAACTGTGCAGGAGACGTGCAGAGCATACGTGCATAGCGCACTGTGTAGCAGACCTGTGCAGTGGATCTGTGCTGCAGACCTATGCAGTGGACCTACCCAGAGGACCTTTGAAGTGGATCTACGTAGCGGACCTGTGCAACTGACCTTTGCAGCGGACCTCTGTAGTGGACCAGCACAACGCAGCTATATAACAGACCTATGCAGCCAACCAAACCTCAATGGGCATCCTCCTTAGGAGTATGCCTCAACCTAACCTCAATTGGCATCCTACTTAGGAGTAATACCCAACCAAACCTCAAAAGGGAAATCATCTTGGTGTAATCCCCTATACTTTTATGTAAGAGTTTTCAGTATTTCTCCTCTACACTTCCTTCACCTTCACTCCTTCCTTACATTGGTCCCTTGTCTAATGTAAAGTGAAGAGAGGGAAGGTTTGTCGCCCCTACCTCTTCCACCGCCGCCGCCGTAGACCCGTTCTCTTCCATTAGTAGAGAAGGAAAAGTGTGTGTTCCTTTGCTGAATATTTCACATCATCTTATTTCTCACACCGATCATGAATCACATGGGATTATAGATTTATGATGATCATGACATTTGAAAAAAACACCTCACATGAATGAACTACGAGAACTCTAATTCCCATAAAAACTAGAATACATAGGAAGCATTCCTAAGGCCTGAGATCCATCTCATTTCATCCATAAATAGGCATCCTCCTTAGGAGTAAGTCCTAAATTAAATTCCAAAATCACCAAGGCATAATTTTTAGGAAGTAATCCCAAAATCATTTCTCTCAAAGGACTACAATCTAATATGTTACTCACTAAACTATGTTGGATTTGATTCCATTCTGAATGGGATATATAGGAAGCCTCCCTGAGGTTCAAACTCAACACTCCAAAAAAACCATGTTCTTCCTGGCCCATATTCCTAACAGGGTCTAATCCAACTTGGAAACTCATATCTCTTCCAGGTTCCTTGGGATACTTATGCATAAGTACCACACCAAGATTTGACTCATCACCTTCCTCTTAGATGTCCTTACCACATGACATTAAACTGCATAGTTAGGTCCTTATCACACAACCTTAAAAGGTATGATGTGTCCCATTAAGTGGCATCGAACTATGAGGGTTATGATTCATTTTATAAGGATATGTAGGTATCCCATTTATGGGTATGATCCCAATATTAAAAATAAAATTTCGTCTCCCTAGATGATAATAAATTCAAGAGTGCCCCATTGAGTGGATTAAAACCCAGTATTATCATAACAACGGTTAAAAGAATATCCAAATAGTATATGAGAGGATAACATTAATATAGAACTTCAAATACATACCGATTTCTCTATTAATGAATAACCTTGAATACATACAGATGATTCTAAATTTCACACATGCTAATAATTGATTTAAAATTTCAAGGGAAACCTATGTTATACTTGGTAAATTAATAAGGATTCACAAATAATATCTTAAATCTATAAGAGAGTACTAGAGTAGGCAATAATTCCCCCAAAAGGGTGTGATGAGTCTGAACTCCCATCCTCTCGACCAATGTATGTTCTTAAGTATCATAGGTCCAAACCTAACGAATGCATGCCATTAGAAAGAAGGTCCCTTTGGATAAAGAACAATTGGTTGTTTTTAGTTCCATAAATAAATACAATGGAAAACACCCGAAAGTAGTGATTCTTAACCAGAACAAATATTCTAAGGGAGATGAAAAAACCATTCAACTTGTGACTTAAAATCTTGAGTCAAGAAAGACATCTTGAGATACAGGGTAAGGGTTGTAAACACACCCTTTATATAAGACTTTATAAAAATGAAGATAATATAATAATCAATAACCTTCTTAATAGTTTCTCTATATTTACCATATTGTTTCACATACTCTCAAACCATTTCTAGGGTTTTGGAAGCATGGGTTTGAAACACATGAAACATAGATTCCTAGGACTTTCTAAACTCATAAAAAATAACCTCAAACTCATCTCTTATAAGTTTTAAATACTTTATCCTTAAAAAAATAACTAAACATGATAATAAGGAGTCATAGAAGTAGGTTGAAACACAACATTCAAAAACCTTTGGTCTAACTAAATTATCATATCAGATTGATTTTCCAAGATATAACCAACTTAAGCTCCCAAACCTGAAATCTCATTCTACATAATTTCAATTCATAAATTAAATCTTGGATGAATATGAGATATTATAGTTGTAATGAAATCATAAATGTTATATTTTTAGCTTTTTTCAAGGAATTTCCAAAATTAACAAAACATTTCTTGAACATATCCATCATATGTGATTTGAACACATCTAAGTCATCCTTCGTAACATATGAAGTTGAAAGGAAAGAGGTTGACGGATCATAAGCCCATTTACTACCATATAACTTAGGAACATCCTCTATTTATTAAAATATATCTGGATGATATGAACTTCTAACAGTAATATCCACTTTATATTGATAAAATGAATCAACACTATCCTCAATATATTTATTATGATTACTACCTTTATCAACTTATTCAACTTATTTGGTTAGATTAAAACTAAAGATATCATAGAGAGTCTACTCAACTAAAGGTCTAAGTGGATACACCTCAATTATCTATAGAGTATCTATAGTAGAAATAATACATCCCTCTAGTTCCCTCCAAGAATAAGGGACGGAAGGTCCACCATGTCCAAGTGAACTAACCCCATCATCATTTTAATCCGGATAATACAACCTCAAAAAAATAGATCCATGGGATTTATCCCCCTTATACTTTTCTTAAAAAATATGTTTTTGTGGATTAATTCCAATCATAGGTTATACATATGAATTAACTTCATCACTCTTAGATTTCTCTAGCTCATAAATCTTAGGACTATAATGACTCACAAAAATATATATGCCAGCCAAATACCTATAATAAATATCTTCTTCATATGATGTAAATGATAAGGGAGATCTTAAAGATCCAAAATACATGAAATGATATGATTCCCTACTATCCTCATGAGTATATCTTTATTATTCATCCAAATATACCATTTCATATTCTTCTTCAACTTCTTTCTCACCAACAACAAACTCATCATCTAAATACAAAACTATATCATCGGGTTCAAGACCTGGATCAACAATATCCCTAGGTCTAACCAAGTACTTCACATGATCAAAATTTTCATAAATCTTATTTGGGTCAGTCACTCATTCCTTTTTCCACGGGTTCCAATTTACCTTCATCTTCTTACAATTTTTTTTATTTAATAAGAATACCATATAATGAGGGAATTCTTTCCTTCCTTTGAGGAACTAATTATTTTCACTCTAAAATGGTTGAAATAAGCTTTAGGTAATGTATGGAACTAAATTTCAAATTAGTCTTACACAACTCAACCATATATCTCATGAAATATCTATATAGGTTGATCTGAAAACCATTATTCTTTAAAAACAATAAAAACATATCCTGATGACACATGATACTGAAATCTCCTTTCCTTGGAAAAATTAGGTGATGGATAAACTTAAATAATAGCATAAATTAACCACTCAAATCAATATCCAAATGTATTTGAGGAGTTTTATTCCCAGTGAGATCTTAAAAATAATTATGAAACTCAAAGTGTGGTTGATTAAATAGATACAAGCATTGGTAATCTCCAAAATCTCTTTTGCGAGGTACACCCAAACACTTTACTCATCACCTCAAAGAGAACTCTATAAATTCACCATTTATCCTTGATTTAACTATGTCCTTCTTCTCACCAAGGAATAAATCAAGGTGAACATAAAATTATATAATAATCTTTGTATCGAAATTATTAATATTTTACTTAAACCAAGTATCCCACCCCTATTCCCAAATCGCATTATAGACTATCTATTTACTTGATTTCAACTATTTTTCATCGATTTAATTTTCTATAGAGATATGATGATCTACTATGTGTGGATTATTTAGATCTACTATCATAATTGAGCTAGATTTTTACTTATTTGAGTTCTTCAAAGGAGGAAAATTAATAGAAAAAAATGATTTCCAACATGTGTGTTATCCTCAATATATTCTGTAATAAACTTGACCCCATTCAGCCAGAGTCAGTGGTCATTTTATTACAATGGAATAGATACAAGAGATCATATCATCAAAGATTGATTAGTTTTATAGTCTTAAAGAACAAGGTACATACATGGTTCCCTGATTACATTGGTAAATAAACATAAAACATAACAAATTAAATTAAAATGATTCATAAAAAATTATTCAAATATTTCATCTTCAAAAACTGAGAAAAAAATAAAATTGGTAATCTAAAACACTTATTAAGGGTTACTTGAATCAATAATAAGCAAGAAAAAGTCAATAAGGCATAATGGTAAGGTAAATAACTGAAAAACACATTTCATCAATAAACTGAGAATGAAAATGTATCCATAGATTTTTTATAGTAAAAATATCATGGTAATTGATAACTGAATGCTAAATTAAGAGAATTATTAATCATTAGACATCATGTATCTGGAACATGAATCATTATACCATCAAGGAATTTTAATTATGTGGTTAGAAACTCATCTTATTCTATTTGGAAACAAACATGAAGGGTTTGTCACCAACTGTTTTGTCTCCTGAGACCTGTCGATGCATCGAGGGGCTATAGTGGGCCCCACTCATCACTAAAAGTACAAATCATTATTAATACATAGATTCAATTTATTAAAAATATAACTTATCAAAAAAATCCATACTGAGTATAAAATTCAAAAAAGGATTTGAAATATATGAAGATACTTTTTAATGAGACCATTGACAAATTCTTGAGGAAAATAATATTTAAACATTCCAAAGTGTCCCATACCACTTAGAAACATTTAAATCATAATCCCTATGAATGAATAATATTAAAAGAAATTTATAATATCGTGATAATAATAAGACTCATGATATGATATATTAAGGTAAGTACATACACCACATGTAAGGAATAAGGGGTAAACAAGGCATATCTCTAAGAGAAGTAAAAATGAGATGAGAAAACCCCTTTTTACTTTGGAAAGGAGATTTATTTTGAAAAATAATTTATATTTGTCATAAAATCAGATTGAAAACATGAATATCACATAAAATAATAGGTAAGGATGATGAAATTATTTTTGAGGTATAAATGATGTCCAACATTTAAAAAAGAGTTTTTAAGAAACTTTAGAATTGAGCCTCTTTAGTATAATTTAAGGAAAATATAAATGAGTATTTAAAATGTAAAAGGAATTATTGTTTGTATAAAACCAGAAATGAACAAAGATGGTTTTTCATGATAAAATTAGTGATTTTATAAAAATATTAGTAGATTAAAATATGTTATGTATGGTACTTGAAAATGTGTAAGAAATTAGGAAGTTCCCTTTAATTAGGATTTCTTATTAGGAGGAATTGAAAAGGAGACCTTATAAAACATGAATTACCCATAAAATAAAAATGAACATATCTAGATACATGGTTTTATAACATATAAATATAATTTATAATAATTATATAAAAATAATGAAGGATTACATTAGGGTAAAGAGAGAGAAAGTGTAACCCGAATGAAAAATGGAAGTTCGGGGAGAATCCCTAACCACATTGTAATCAATCGAATCACATGCCTCATAAAATTAATAATTATAAAATGAAAAATTAAATACTATGAATATAAATAGATTCATGATATTATAAATCAATGATAATTATACATAAAAAACACACAAGAAATAGTGGTGAATAAGGCATATCTCATAGAAATAAAAGTGAGATGAGAAAACCCATACCTTATATTTGAATGTGTTATGCACTTGATCTTAATGCCCTAGATAATCAGATTAAGTCCATTAATTAATTAATTAAGAACCCTTTATACATTTATTTTATTTATTATAATTTTATTAAGTTAATTTATGACCTTTTTAGTTATAAGATACAATTTTATATTTTAGGAGTATTCATTTCCTTGGTTTTCATGATCGGTTTACTTGTATACTTGTTTGGAAAAATCATGTAAAATGAGAATAGTTGTCCAGAATTGAAATTATATGTTATTAATTAAATTAAATAATATTAAATGTTTATAAATTTAATTTTTTATATGGTATTAGGATGATCATTAGATAATATGTTAGCGATAATCGTTCATATTATTTTGGTGTTTTTTTGATCATCACAAAATACTTTTGTTTTATTGATTAATATTATTCATATAAACTGGTTACATAAATTTTAATAAGTTGTAATACATATATTAAAATTTAGTTTAACTATAAAATGGTTTTATGACTATCCTTTAATTCATAATTGAAAAATTAAAACAAGTCATCCATGAAGACGGTAATTCGACACCTCACAGACAATGTTTTCATTTTTAGAATAAAAGCAAAAGGAGAAGATACTTGATGGTAGATTTTCCATTGACACAATAAAATTATAGTATATATAAGATAATAGAGTTATTATTCATGTTTTTATATAGGAGGTGAGGGAAGGATAATAAAAGAAAATAAAATAAAAGAAAATGAAAGGGAAGGATTAAGGGTTTTACCTCTTGAGTTCTTCTCCTTGAGAACCTCCTTAAGGGACTTGGGTTTGGTCTTTTTATTGAGACCAAAGGTTTTTGGATGTGGTGGAGAGACTTGGGATAATTATTGGGTAGAAATTGGAAAATATTCAAGGCTTTGGTGGAGTGATGAGAAGAGGTGGTGGGGGTAGTATTTATAGTCAAGGAGAGGGGTGTTTTTTTGATCATTATATTCATTATTTTATTATTTTGGCTCAAGACAAGAAATAATGATGATTATTGAGACTAAATATAGTAAATAATGAATGTGATTTCAATCCAATGGTTTCTAAATTAGGTATACATAATCAATGACTCCATAATTCATGTATTTATCTTATACAGTAAATTACCAAATTTCACTATTCATTGGAAATTCAACTATTTTAGAAAAATAAAAAAAAGTTACCATAATGATTTTTAAATATTTAGAATACAAAATGGACTCTATTTTATGAAAATAATTTTCTAAACATGAGGAATTTAATTTTTAAATAAAATCATCATTTACTCAAAAAATACCAATTTTAAAGTTATAACTGATTTTATAACACTTTGAAAAATTAACTAAGGTATCATAAAATTATCTTATAATCATAATAAAACAAAATATTAATTTATGATTCTATTTTATGAAAATAAATTTTCTTTTAAATCACTATATTAATCATAAAATTATGAATAAACATTTATTTTTTATAAAAAATACCAACACTTAATTTATCATTTACAAAATATTTATTTACTTATACTATGATATAATTGTATCATATTTTCATTTATAAGACACCTAAAGTTTATTTATACTTTCATAGGTGAATTTACTATTCTATTGGAGGAATTACTATTTCTAAGGGTCACATTACTATTCCAAAGGCCAAGTTACTATATCATTAGTATATTATAGAGACCTTGCTCTTCTTGCATGATTATTACATAATTTTAAAGGAAAACAACATAAAAGTTCTAAAAAACCAGTATCCAAAGGTTTATTGTATTGAAAAAATTGGGACCATACATAAATTTTATATAATAAAACATAAACATTTATTTAGTTCCTTCTTCTCTAGCTTCTTATTGGCCTTCATGTTCTCCTTAGTACAAGTATTCACCCGAGGATATACATCAAAGAAGGGGTGAGATAAAATTATATTAAGAGAATAAATAAGAAAATGAATCAATATAACATGGGGTGATCATAATCATTATCATCATAACATAGACATATGATCATAATCACAATAAGAATCTTTAGATAAATCCTTGGAATGTGGTAATGCATAAAAATGAAACATCATGTCTTAGTTGTAAACTACCACGCATAAATCACTTTATCTCACATGATACATCAAATTACCCAATTAATTTGAGTGATATATAATTATAGTATCACCCATCACATATTATCATTCACATGCACTATATAATTCTAGACACACCCATCACATCATAACATTTACATTATCATGCACGCCAGATGGAACATATATCAATCTTGGACATAAGACAACCCATGAAAAGGAATGGGTTTCATTTCATAAAGAATACATTCAAGAATAAAATTTTGGGTTCCCAAGATAAATAGAGAATAAAATAATTAGTATAAGAACCATCAATTTTGAGTGAAGAAGAAACAATCTCATGAGAAGTAAAAGATGTGTTTTTAGAAAGAAGAGTTCTTTAGGAAAAATCATTTAATTTGTCATAAACCCGTATTGGTAGCATGTATATCATAGAAAAGTTAAGACAATGATGAATAAATTATATTTAAGGGACATTAAAGGAATATCCATACTGAAAATGAGGAGAAATGTGGAAAAACCAAAGAAAGAGAGTTAGGTTTGATAATTCCCCTTACCTTATGTATGAATGCTTTCTTCACTTTAATATTCTATATAATTTAATTAAATTCATTAATTAACAAATCTAAAAGCTTTTATACATTAATTTTATTCATTATAGTTTTATTAAATTCATTTATGGACTTTTTTAGGAGTTATATAGTTTAATTTCATCATTAGAGAGTGTTTGTTTTCTTGGTTTTCATGATCGGTTTACTTGAATATGAGTATAAAAGTTTATGTAGATTGGGTATAATTCTCCAGAATTAAAAATATATGTTATTAATGAAAATAAATAGGTTTAAATGGTTATATATATCATTTGGTTAAATATAATGAGGATGAATCATTAGATAAATAGTTAACGACAATCATTTTGGTTAGTATTGTCGGTTTTTGATCACAACAAACTCGATTTATTTTATCATTTATTATTATGTAAATATTTTAGTTCCAGAATATAAAATGGGTTATAAAATAAATTTTATATTATTTACTAACCATTATAGCGTTTTTATGAAATTAATTTAATGTGTTAAGGGAAAATGAAAATGCATTGTCCATGATGTTGGTAAATTGCCACATCATGAATGATGATTTCTTTTTTAGAATAAAAGAGAAAGAGAAAGGAGTTTAATGAAAGATATTACATTAACATGATATAATTAATGTATATCTAAGGTACTGGAGTTATCATTTAATTTTAATGAGTGGAGGTGAAGAGAGAATAATAAAATAAAAATAAATTAAAAGAAATTAAAAGAAAAAGGAAGAGGATTTTACCTCTTAAATCTCTCATCCTTGAGAACCTCCTCAGGGAAAAGGTTTTGGTATTTTGATGATACCAAGAAATCCTGGATGTGGGGTAAGGGATTGAGAAGGTATTTTTTTAGAATTTGGAACAATCTAAAAGCTTTAAAGGTGTGAGGAGATGAGGTGGTGAGGGGTGGTATTTATAGTGGAGGAGAGAGGTGTTTTCTCCTTATTTTATTCATTAGTTTAATATTTTGGATTGAGAATATGAATAGTTTATGAATTATCAAAAAATATATTAAAATATTCAAGGAGGATTTTAATATTTTGGTTGACATTATCCATACATCAGCCATGAATCATTAATTGATGTATTTAGTTTTTATCGTAAATCATCAAATTTTACTATTCACAAAAAAATCAAGTATTTTAGAAAAATTCCAAAAATTCACCCTAATAATTTTTTGATGTGTATAATTTAAAAATTAACTTAATTTTATGAATTTTTTTCTAAATATGAGAAATTTTATTTTTAATTAAAATCATCATTTACTCAAAAAAATACAGATCTTAAAATTAAAACTGATTTTCTAACACTTTAAAAAATTAATTAAGGTCTCATAAAATTATATTATAATCAAAAAACAAAAAATTATTAATTTATGAATAAAATTTATAAAAATATATTTTATTTTAAATTATTAAATTAATTATAAAATTTTAATTAAATATTTATGAATTAAAAAAACACCAACAATTAATTTATCATTTTTAAAATATTTATTTACTTATTCCATGAAATAAATATATCATATTTTAATTCATAAGATACCTAAATTTTATTTTTACTTTGAAAGGTTAAGTTACTATTCTATTGGATGGAATACTATTCCTAAGGGCCATGTTACAATTCTAAAGGTCAAGTTACTATTCCATCAGTATAGGTTCCTTAATTTCTATAAATACAACTTCTTTAATTCATTCATAATTTATAATGTTTTTATTGTGTTCTCTATGTAATTTTATGTGATTTATACTATATGAAATTACTATAAGAATGGATAAATTCCATTGATAAAAGTTTGGGTCGTTACATACATGCTTCTTAATTTCTAAAAAAGCCTCTTATTTCATTCATTCTTCATTTATAGAGTTTTATTTGTGTTCTATATGTGATTTTATATGATTTATACTATATGAAATGATTTCGTGTTCAATGTAAGATATCTAATAAATTGAATTTATTTAAGAGGATACATACCGTAAAATCTTGGGTTGTTATATATTTGGTTTGGTTCAAGTTCAGAAGGCTTAGATACGTGAGACAAAATAGAGAGGTTTGGGTTGGAGAGAGCATGGAGTTTGAGATAAGAGAAATCGATTTTCTCAAAATATTTTAAAATGATAGGGAATATCTAAGGGAAATTATAGCTGTTGATTCAAATTCAAATTATAATTTTATTTAAATCATTTAGTAATTAAAATAATAATATACTTAATTAAAATTCCAAAAAAATAGTTTCACAAAAAAAGTTCTAAGTAAACAGACAAGGTAGGTATGCTAACCATTGATCAGTGGAAACAAAAGTATGGTAGGTGTAATGACCCAAGATTTTATCAATGGGATTTCTCCATTATTATTGTAATTTCATATATTATAAATCACATAAAATCACTTATAGATCAAAATAAAAATTTTATAAATAAAGAATTAATGAAATAAGAAGTATTTCTAGAAGTTAAGGAACCAATAACGATGAAATAGTAACATGACCTTATGAATAGTAATACAACCCTTATGAATAGTAAACCAACAAAATGAATAGAAACCTCATCTATAAAAGTATAAATAAAAATTAGGAATCTTATAAATTAAATTATGTTATAATTATATCATAATCTAAGTAAACAAATGATTTAAAAATTATTAATTAAGTGTTGATATTTTTGTAAGTTATAAATATTTAATTACAATTTTATGATTTATTTAATAATTTAAAAGAAAATTTATTTTCATAAAATCTATTAATAAATTAATATTTTAATGTCTTATGATTTTAAGATAATTTTATGAGACTTTAAGTAATGTTTCAAAGCATTATAAAATGAGTTATAATTTTAAATTCTATATTTTCCAAGTAAAGGATGTTTTTAATTAAAAATTAAATTTCTCATATTTATAAAATTATTTTCATAAAATGGAGTTCATTTTTTAATTCTACATGTAAAAAAATGGTTAGGGTGAATTTTTGAGATTTTTCTAAAATACATGAATTTTTGATGAATAGTAAAATACAATAATTTTCGATAAATGATAAATACATGGATTTTTGAGTCATAGTTGATGTAAGGATAATTTAAGAACCTTAATATTGAAACCATAATTAATTATTTTAATATATTTAGTGATAATTATCATACTATTCATAGTCTTGAGCCAAAATAATAAACTAATGAATATAATAATGAGAAAACACCCCGCTCCCCCACTATAAATACCACCTCTCACCACCTCTTTTCCTCACACCTATAAATATTTTATACTTGTCCAAATTATCCCAATTAATCTTCCCTATCCCCTACCCCATGTCCAGGATCTCTTGGTCTCATCTAAAGACCAAAACCTTTTCCCTGAGGAGGTTCTCAAGGAGGATAAATTCAAGAGGTAAATTCCTCTTTCTTTTCTTTTAATTTCTTTTATTTTTTTATTATATCCTCACCTAAAATAATACAAATGGAACGATAAATCCATTAACATAAATATATTGGAATTATATCATATTAATGGAATATCCATCATTAAACTTATACCCCTCTCTTTTTTATTCTAAAAATGAAATTGTCGCTCGTGATGTGTCAATTTACCGACATCGTGGGCCATGCACTTTCATTTTCCTTTAAATCCTTCAAGGATGTTAATAAAACCATTATAATGGTTTAAAATTATTTTAAAATTTATTTTACAACCCTATTTATGTTCTATAACTAACATATATACATAATACTAAATGATAAAACAAAATGACTTCATTGTGATCGAAAAGCCGCCAAAATTAACCTAAAACGATCATCATTAACTTTTATCTAATGATTTTTCATCTTAACATATAAAAAAATTCTTTATAAGATATATTAAACTTTTGGAATATCATTAATAAAATATAATAAAAATTCTGGATATTAATCCTCACTTTACCCGATCTTCTATTCATGTATAAAAGTGAATCGATCATGAAAACTAAGAAAACAAACACTCCCGAATGATGAAATTAAATTATATAACTCATAAAAAATACCATAAATGAAATTAATAAAACCATAATGAAATAAATTATTGTATAAATGGTTATATATTTGTTAATTAATTAATCTAATGTGATTATACAGGATATTAAATTGAAGAAAGCATTCAGACATGAGGTAAAGGGAATTATTGAACCCAACTCTATTTCTCTGGGTTTTTGATATTTCACACCATTTTCATATGGATATTAATTTAATGTTACTTAAATATCATTTCCTAATCATATTATTATATTTTTTTTGGATATAAATGTTACCAATATGGTTCTATGAAAAATGAAATTATTTTTCCAAAAAAACTATTCTTTATAAAAACACATAATTTACATCTTGTGAAATTATTTCTTCTTTACTCAAAATTGATGATTATTATACCATGTATGTTATTCCATATTTTTTTTGGGAACCCAAAAGTTTATTCATGGATGAATTCTTTATGAAATTAAACACATTTATTTCCATGGGTTATTTTATGGTCAATATTGATATATGTTCTATATGGCATGTATGATAATGTAAACGTTATGATGTGACAGGTACACTCAGAATTATATAGCACAAAGTAAATTTTATGATGCGACGATTGTGCCCAAAATTATATAGTGCTCCAATTAATTGGGTAATGTGATGTATCTCATGATAAAAAGTGAAATATATGTGAATGTGATGCTATATTTGTTTACAACTATGCATGGTAGTTGACCACTAAGTCATGATGTTTCATTTTTATGAATTTCCACATTCTAAGATTTTATTTAATGCTTCCTATCATGATTATGATACTATAACTATGTTATGATGATAATTATTATGATCACCCCATGTTATATTGATTCAGGTTCTTATATATCCTCTTACTGGGATTTTATCTCACCCCTTTCTTTGATGTATATCATCTGGTGATTACTTGTACTAAGGAGAAAAAAGGGAGAATAAGAAGCTAAAGAACTAGGAATTAAATAAATTTTTATGTTTTATTTTTTAAATGTTATAAATGGTCCTAATTTTTCAAATACACTAAACCTTTTGATCCTGGTTGTGTAATGATTTTATATTTTCTATAAAATGATGTAATAAGTTATGTAAGAAAAAGCAGGGTCGCTATAGTTGGTATCAGATAATGATTTAGTTAATTTGGGAATTCAGATTAGAGAACTTTAGTGAAAACAATTAATATTAGGCTAAGTATAAATAATCACCCAAGAAGTTTTGTTTTAGAAAATTCTAAACATAGGGATCTCAAAAGATATTCCTTTATACTTAATTGAACAAAGGAATTAATTATTTATTTATGACTTGTTGAATTATATTTTATTCTAAACTTTTATATTTTAGAAAATGGTGGGAACTAGGAGAAACTAGACCAATAACCCATGTGAGGGACAATGCAGCGATTGCTCAAATGAAATCCCCATGTAAGGAAAGTTATTCACTTTTACGAGCAAGGAAAACACCCATGTATATCTTGAATAATAATCCACTATAACATAATCATAATGTTTTCTTGCTAAACTATAAACTTCAGATGGTACAAATAAATCCATGTGAACAAACTCTAAACGATGAGAAGTTGAATTTTTTTCTTTATTTTGAAATATATTTGGTGCTTCTTTCCTTTTTTATAGGGATTTCATAATTTATCTATTAGGAATTCTAGATTGGGTTGATATTTAACTAAACCTTTCCTAGTTATCTTTATAAGTGATTGAATATTGAAATGTACTAGTCTTATATGCCAAATCCAAGATTCTTTTTTAAATACACTCTAACCCAAAACATTATGATAAGATAAAGAATTTAAATCTACAAAATTAACATTTTTATCTCTTATAGAAATAAAAAAATAAAGCATGTTTGGAATAAAAAACCATTAAAGAATTGTTTTCAAAATTAACATGAAAACCATCATCACATAATTGTGAAATACTAAGTAGATTATATTTTAATACATCTATAAATACGACTTTAGAAATTAAAAAAGTACCAGAGTTACTGATTTATCCAAGTATAATTATCTTCTATTTATAATTATCACCAAAAGTTACATGAACACCATAAAATTTGATTAGGTTCTTGAAAATTGAGTAGTCCTAATTCATATGTTTGGATAATCCATTATCTATATACCATAATCAAGTTTCTTACAATATAGATTTAAACCAAAAATTATTTTGGTACTCATATTTTCTTAGGTTCAGAGATGTTAGTAATAAGTGGTTTAGGAATCCAAAATTGTCTTAATAGTTTCCTATAAGAAGATCTTAGACTATCAGAAATAAAAAATTTATTAGGTCTAGTAGAATATGAATTATTAGAAGATTTGTAAGATCTATAACTTGGGACAAATTTATTCTTATGTATTTTCCTCTATCTAGGTTGGTAATCTATTCCTGTAGTATAGTTAGGAGCAGTCTATTTACCAAGAACCTCGTTAAAGGTTTTTCTTTCATTTATAAATCTCTCTGTATATTTATTTTATTTATCATTATATAATTTTATCTATTTTCCTTAAGAATGTTATCATTATAATATTTCTCTATCATAAGATCATTTTTAAAGTGATCAAACATATCATTATACTTCCTTAATATTTTATATTTATCTTTTAATTCATTGAAAGTATCTTCCAACATATAAAAATATTCAAATAATTAATAATTGGACATATTCTCATTATTTTTTAGTCTTATCAAGAATAAAAATATGTAAAAGGGATTCAGAAAATAAATTTAATACCTCAAATGTGTTTGTCATAAAACACATATTTTCTTTGACATTTCTCTCTTCACTACTTGAGTCTGAATAAATTGATCTATCCTTAGAATAATTCTAAGTGGATTTCATATATTTTTTGTATTTTTTCCTTTTTCTTCATATTTTTTCTTATATTTAAGTTTGGGAAAATTTTCTTTGATGTTTTATTTCATCTTATATCCATAACAGATCATTTCATTGGAAGAATCGTTCTTTTTTTATCCTTTTCTTAGATTCACTATAGTATCACATTTACCTTTATAGTTTGTTTTTTTGAAGAACTTATTTTTCTAGTATTTTTTTGAAACATTTAGCTAGGAGATACATTTATTCATCACCACTTTATGGTGATTCCTCATCACTTGAAATTTTATCTTTGATATTCTCTTTTTGTTTATAGTTAAAAGTATTAAAGTCTATTAACATTCTATGAGGTTCATCTATCTCCTATTTGTTCACATGTAGTACTTCTTCACAGATCATGAAATTTTAAAATAGATCCTTAACTAGAAACTTACTTATATAACATGATTAACTTATGGAAATAGAGGATCCTCTCTATCTATCAGGTAGACATCTTAGAATGCACATGACTTGATCCTTATTAGTAATTTGATTTCCTAGTGCATGCATCGTGTTATCAATTTCATTGAACCTAAGGTACATATAAGAAATGGATTCATCAAGAATAATATTAGAAGTATCATACTTAATAATATATGTATTTAAGCACATTTCTTAAAAAATAGATATTCCATCATGAGATATAGAAAGGGTATCCCAAATATCAAAAGTAGTATCATTGGAAGATATTTTATTAAATTAATATTCATCTAAAGAATAGTATAAATATTTCATAGATTTATAGTTATAAAAATATTCCACATTTTTGGCATCACTCTAAATAGATATATAAACTTGTGGTTTTCCATATTTATATTAAATGATAGTCCAAATATCAAAATCCATAATATCTAAATTAATTTTTATTTTAATTTTACTTTGTGAATAATTTGTTTTATTAACATAAGAAGGTTCATTAGTGGTTGTTCCATCAAGATTAGTATTATCCACAAGGAATTAAATTTCTATAGAATATAAATTTAAGATCTTTAAGTAAAACTAGATCATAATAAAATGATATTTTGAAAATACTTTGATACCAAATGTTGTTTGGGGTGGAAAACTAAAGAGGGGGTGAATTGAGTTTCCAATAAAATTTCTATATAAAAAAATTTAAAAACTAAATCCCCCAATTTGATAAGATTTACCAATTAATAAAAATAGTAGAAATATATAAATTTATATTTGGAAAATGTTTTTAAAATATCGATCATAGATCCATTAAAATACTTTGTAAAATACTTTAACTATTTAAACAAATCTACTCATATAAAACATAGTATTTAGAACACTAATTTATATTAACTATCAATGTTAAGTTTTTTAAAAAACTAATAAAATTAAAATAGGCTTGATTTAAAATAAATAAATAAAATAGATAAATAACAGAGTATAACTTTAATAAGGTGTTCAATATCTAACTGAGAATTAATCCCCTCCACTTGAAAATGACTTATTTCCATATAGTTTTTTATTAAATAAATTGACCCCAAACCCGGATTAAGCTTTATAGACAACAACACACATGGATATCCAAGAACATAGCCTATACCATAGTTATAGGTGGGATAAAATGTTAGATCCACTAGGTTAGATTCCATGAGGGGGGGGGGGGGGGTGAATCAGGGTATGGTAGATTAAAAACAAATGCCCATATTGATCTTGTTTTGATGTTAAGAAAAACCATATTCTCTCTCTTTCATGTAGAAAAGTATAAACATAAACTAAATCAAGCACATGACCCAAATATTTTTACTTGGTTCACCCTCACTAGGCTAAGTCTAAGGATTATACACCGACAATGTGCTGATGTACCAAATATACTAAAAGCACATTGCTGTTTACAAGTTCAGAGTGGACTCACTGTCCCTACTGGTTTAAAATCAATCATGATATGAAAGCTCATTGCTCTCTCAATTGAAGTGTGATCACTGATTATTCAGAAGATCCACTCACAGTTTATAGACCTGTAGGTCTCTTCATTATCTCTAATGAAATCTGCATCCTTAAGTGTTGATAGATTCTCCATTGACGTCCCACTTTCACCCACAAATGAATCTCTTTTTGCACTGGGTGTACCGGGAAACCTCAAATATTTCGCACAACCCTTACTGCATCTTTAGTGAAACTTAATTCCTTGCATGTAATATTCCACTTTTATCGTGAAACACCCCTTGTGCACAACTTCAATATTTCACACAACTCAAATCTTACGCACAACTTTCTTAGCTTACATGCAACTCAAAATCTTTGGCACAACTCCCTTTGCATAAAATTTTTATGCGACCTGGTGCTCATATTTTCTATAAGTGTTGAGATGTATTGAATGAGGGGGGTCACCACATATTTATAGGAGTTCTTGACCCCTGCACGGAAGATTCTACTTTTTTCGCACAAGTTCTTCTTCGAGCGCGCAAAACCCTATTTGACGTTGCATTGGGCACACAAGTTTCTTTCACGCAACCTCCTCTTTCATGCCCATTTAAAAATCTTTCGCACACATCATGAATTTTCTATTTTTCGAAGTTCTTCTCCAGAAACATGCCTTGCACACAAGTTTCCTTCACACAAATCCATCTTTCCCGCACATCTTCAAATATTTCGAGCACAACATGACTTTTCAATTTTTCAACATTCTGACCCCAGAACATGCCTTGCACACAAGTTTTCAAACCAACCTATATATTTCATGTAAATTACTTTGCAAAAAGCATGTTTCCCCATTTTCTGATTTTGAGGCCCAAAAATTTGGAAAACACTGAAAAACAACTCCACCTAAGATCTTTTCTTTTTGTATCACCTCCATATTTTTTCTTCCCTTTTCATCATTCTTTGTCAACATAGGTTTTCAACAATATCTCTGGAACTCAGAACTCACCATGTAAACCCCCTTTGTCAACAAAATTAACATCATGGTCTACTTTGTCAACAAACACAATATGGAGGTTCATGTTGTCAATAAACACAATCACCTCAAGAAGGATTGAATGACACCTTAAGGGATTTTTTCCCAATAATCTCCCCCCTTTGGGTTTGTTGACAACTCTTCCCATAATGATTCTCTACACTTTTATACCTCACTGAAGATCCTTCCATCATCAACCATCATTTGCCTCTTGCGATTCTGATAGCGATCAAGGATTTACTCAAAACATACTCTAAGACCACATGAGCAATGCTTGCTGTGAGAAAAAAGAGTAAATGAAAAGATCATTAATGAATCAATTTATTTCTAACATAGACTATTGACACCAAACTGATACCAATTGCTAAACTGATACCAATTTTTGATCACTAGAAACCTTATGACACTATTCCAACATCACTCTTCTACTTTTATCATGATCCTCAACTATCGTGATATATAATCTTTGATCGATCACATCTATCATTGTAAGATTTAAAAACTATCCCCCTATCTCATTTATCCCCCCTTTGAGGATTCACAATTTCTCCCCCATTGTCAACGAACCCAAAGATCACTCCTCTGTGGTCTGAGATATTGGAAAGAAAACATATTAGCACAGTAGAGAAAAACACACCATACCTTGGGGAGGGGGGAGGGGGGTCCCACATTCACACTTTTTCAAGTGCGGGGAGTCAACTGAACTCCCAGAGCTAGTCGATGCCTTTAAAAAGCTTCCTCGAGTAAGGACTTTGTCAGAATGTCTACAACCTGTAGTTTTGTAGGCACATACTCCATCTTCAAAATTCCCTGCTCAACCTTCTCCTTGAAAAAATAATACTTTATCTCAATGTGCTTTTTCCTTGAGTGATGGACATGATTTTTTCAAAGATTTATAGAACTTGAGTTATTTCACTAGATTCCGATCAGAGACTTCACTTCAACACCCATATCATCAAACTACTTCTTTATCCACAATAACTATGTGCATGCTTGAGTGGATGAAATATACTAATCTTCTATGGTGCTTAATGAAATTAAATCTTGATTCTTTCTTAGCCAAGAAATACACAATACACCAAGATAGAAATCACCTCCCGATGTATATTTCCTATCATCTACTGATCCAGTCCAATCTGTATATGTATATCCCAAAATCTCTAACTGATATTCATCAGTATACTTCAAACTGAAATCCAATGTTCCTTTGATATAATGAAGTATTCGTTTCACTACAAGCATATGGATTTCCTTGGTATTACTTTGATATCGCCTTTTCTTGGCATGTGGAGAAAACAATATTAGGTCTTGTCACTGTCAGTTATAGAAAACTACTAATAATCTACCTACATTCTATTATATTAACTGCCTTTCTATCATCATCTTTTGATAATTTCATCCAGGTATCAACTAGAATCTTCATCTCCTTGGAATTTTACATTACAAACCTTCTCAGAACCTACTTGGAATATTTTTATTGAGAAATTAAAGTTTCATTCCTTCCTTGTGACACCTGTAAACTAAGAAAAAATGTCATCTTGTCAATTATTGACATTTTGAAATCACTTTTCATGAATTCAGAAAACTGTCTGCACTGAGATTCATCTGATCTTCCAAATATTATGTCATTGACATAAACCAACACCATCACCCTTCGATTATTGTCGTTGTTGAAATAGATATTATAATCAACTCCCCCACACTGGAAACCAAGATTCTTCAAATATTGATCAAGCCTTGAGTACCATGCTCTTGGTTATTGTTTCAGCCCATACAACGTCTTCTTTAACCGAAAACCTTATTCTCATCCTCATGAATGAAAAAACCATTTGGATGCTCGATATAAACTTGTTTCTATAGAACCCCATTCAAGAATACTGATTTAACTCCCATCTAGAACACTTTGAACTTCCATTGCACTACAATGGATAAGAATAATATGATTGTATCCCCCCTTTCAACTGGTGCAAATGTCTCATCAACATCTATTCCCTCTATCTAGAAGTATCCTTTGTATACTAGTCATGATTTTTTTGGATCACCGTTCCATCTTCATTCATCTTGTTATGATAGAACCATTTAGTCTCGATGACATTTTTATCTATTGGCCTCAAAACCATCTCCCATGTCTGATTCTTCTCAATCTGATCTAGATCTTAATTCATAGATTGAACCCTGTTTTCATCTTAAACTGCATCAGAAAAACATTTGCGCTCTACCTGAGATAAGAAATATGTTTGCTGTAGAGATTTAATTCTTCTTATCTGAACTAGAGCAGACTGATCACCAATTATATTATGACTGTCAATTTCAGCTTGACTTCTTGGATTTTGTACAGATACAGATTTTACTTCCTCATGCTCATCATCAATATCTTCTTCTAAATTAGCATCATCCACTTTTGCTCCCCCTGATTTGATTTCCTCATCAATTTCATAAAGAAATTGTTCACTATGTTGTTGAATTTTCTCTTCATTCTCTATTACAGTGACATCATTGCTCTCAACTACTTTTCCCAGCCTTTTGTTAAAGCAATTATATGCTTTTATTTTTCTTGAGTAGCCAAGGAATATCCCCTCATATCCATGTGACTCAAATTTCCTATGTTTCTCCTTGGTAAGGATAAATCAATTACTTCCAATTATTAGAAAGTATTTCATTGTTGGATTCTTTCCATACCACATCTCATATAGAGTTTTTCTTTCCTTCAGACACAACAGAGTCCTGTTAGAAATTTTGACTGATGTCAATACTATTTCCTTCCAAAATTTCTCTAGTAGGTATTTTTCTATAAGCATAATTCTAGCCATGTTGTTGATGATCCAATTTCTCCTTTAAACCATTCCATTCTGTTGGTGAGTTCTCACCGAGGAAACTTGACGCTTTATCCTGTGTTTCTCAAGATATTCTTCCACCCATCTGTTTGTGAATTTCGTACCATTATCAATACGAAACTTCAGAATTTTCTGTCCAAGCATTCACACTCCCTTTAGTACTATTTTAAGCATCTAAACACACCATACTTATAGGAAATAACAAATAACAATTCCATTATTCTATAGTCATCAATGAAAATAATGTAGTACCTCTTTCCGTCAATTTTTCTTGGTGTGATAGGCCTACAAACATCAATATTCACCAAATTGAACACTCTTGTTGACTTCTTTTCCTTTTCCTTATACATCTTTCTGATGAGATTACTTTGTTAGAATGCATCACACATGTGAGTAAGATCACATGATATCTTAGGGAGGTCTATTGATGCATCACACTTTACTAGATCTTCTAGGGATGGTTGGCATAGATGACCAAGTTTTTTATGCCACAACTGGTTTTCTTCCTCTCTAGACAGAAAGCACATATCTTCTTCTCCACTTACTAGGTATATATTTCCCTTTATTCTTTTTCCTTGTATAACTACTACCCCGTATCTTCCTTTTATGATACATATCTTCTTAGTAAACCTTATAGAATGTCCTGAGTCACATAGTTTACTGACATTGATAAAATTGTGACTGGGGCCTTCTACTACTAAGACATCAACACGTCCATCTCTTTGACCCCAAACCTGGACTTTCCTTAGCCAATAATCTTCAGGGATTCATAATTTCCAAACATGAAAACTCCTTTGTCATATTTTATTCATGTAACAAGATACTTATTATCTATCATGTGATATGTGCAACTGCTATCAAGGATCCACACACCAGAACAGTATGATGTTTTAAGGGAAATTTCTGCCACCACTTCCTTCTTATCCTTTTTCTTCTTGGTCCATATTTTTTACTTCACACTCGACATAGATTGATACTTCTGATAATTTTTAGAGTGTGATGGACCGACATCATCTTGAAAAAACTACAAATCTATTTTGCATTTTCAGCTCACCTGTTGGTGTATTTATTTCCTTCTTACAAACATTTTGATTCTGCTTTGTTTTATTCCTCTGTATGGTTGATGTACAATATCTAGCCATGTGCCCAAATCCTCTTCACCAAAAATAGTGTCCTTCAAAATATATTCTAGAGAACCATTCTCTGTTTGGATGTTACCTCTCTTCTTATTCCCTTCTATATATCTTGGCTATGGAACACACATACTGTGAATATCCCATCTTTACACAATAATAAAACCTAATATAAGGTGCATTCCTTCATGTCACTTCTTCACTTCCAGTTTCCCCTTGGGATCTCTAAATATTCTGATTCTATTCCCAAATCAACCTTCAATATTAGAATGAGTGCTTGAAGTCTGACGTCAATTTTCACATCTTTTTGTTTTCGATCAAGCTCCCCATCGTCCTTATCATCTAAGAATAATTGATGCTTCCTTTCTTCTGAAACACTATTCCCCACTTCCAGCTTCTCAATTTTCGGAGTGATCTTATTTCTTGATGTCCCAACAGAATTCAAGAGTTTTTCTTGATCCTTAACCTTTTTCTGAAAACTGAAAACTTCTCCTTCAAGTTCTTTAATACACTTGATTTGATCTTTCCCTGTGTTATTCAATCCATTGATCTACCTTTTCTGTTCTTCAATCTTGATTTTATACTCACTAACCAATTCTAAGTCCTATGGTGTTGATGAATTGATTTTCTCAATTTCTTTCATCAAATCAAACTTCTCTTCTTCTTACTGTTGTATATAGAGTTTGGAATCATGAACTAATTTGTTGGATTTCTTTGTTTCGTCTCTCTAAACATCTATCTCTTCAAGAGTAGCCTCTAACTCAGCCTGCATATCAACTCTTCCTTCAACTTCTTCTTCTTCATCAATGTCAGTTTCTTTCCTTTTCTGAGTACTCCCGACAACTACCACCATAGAATTTTCTCCACGATCTTTGCAGTTCTCTATCTCTTCAACCTTCTCAACCTTCTCAACCTCAAACTCATATGAATTTCCACAATATTGTGAATTGAGATTCTTCTTCTTAAAGAAATTTCTTTTTAACAGTTTCTTGACTTTCACATGGGCTGAGGACTTCTTCTCGGGAATATCAACTTCATCCTCATCGTTTTCTTGGAACTTCTTAGGGAACCTTGCCGCAAGGTGTCCAATATTTCCACATTGAAATCATGCTAGTGGAATTTTCCCTTTAAACTTTCCTTTTCCTATTTGAATATTTGAGGAAAGGAATGACATCACCTCATATAGCTCTTCTTATTCTTGAGAATCTTCAATGGTGAGTTTCTTCATGGCCTTGAATGACACTTCTTTGGATTTACCCTTTTCCACAATATCGTTATCATCATTTCTCATTTCATATGCAACAAGGGTGCTGTGCAGGTTATCTAATGTAATATCTCTTGGGTCTTTATCTTCCAAAACTGAAACTTTCAGATTGAACTGAGGTGGAAGTTTCCTCAAGATGCGATTCACAATCTTTATGTCTTAAATAACTTCTCCAAGACCACGCATGTCTTCCACTACAACATTTACCCTATCAAAGAATGCATCAACAGACTCATTCGGGTTCATTCTCCGATCTTCATACTTTTTCCACAACACTTGAAGCTTTGCCTTTATAACCTTTGTATCTCCTTCATATATATTCAATAGCTTTTCCCACATGGCATGTTATGTTTTTCATGACATCACCTTCGTATAGATAGAATTGGATATGTCTCCCCATAAAGTATTAATTCCCTTAGTTTCAACATCCAATTATCTAAACTCAGCTTCTGATATTGCACCACTATTAATATCAGCTATTATTCCATTCTTTGCGGCAGTGAACACATCCATTCCCAAAGATCAGAAGTACTGTTGCATCTGATTCTTCCATAACTAAAAGTTGTTTCCGTTGAAGATCAAAATCCATTTGTGATTCATTACCTCCATTTGAGATAGAAACACAGATATCAACCTTTTCCTCTAATACCAATTATTAGGTCCACTAGGTTAGATACCCAGAGAGGGGGGTGAATCAGGGTATGACAGATTAAAAACGACTACCCCTATTGATCTTGTTTTGCATTTAAGCAAAAATATCTTCTCTATATTTCCTGTAGCAAAGTATAAACAAGAACCAAATCAAGAACATGACACAATTATTTTTAATTGGTTCACCCTCATTGGGCTACATCCAAGGATTATACACCGGTAATGTGTCGATATACCAAATCTACTAAAAGCGCACTACTGTTTACAAGTTCGGAGTGGACTCACTGTCCCTTATGGTTTACAACCAATCAAGATATGAAATCTCACAAGTCTCTCAACTGAAGTGTGCTCACTACTTCTTCAGAATATCCACTCACAGTTTATAGACCTGTAGGTCTCTTCATTATTTCTAATGAAATCTTTATCCTTAACTGTTGATAGATGCTCTATTGATGTCACACTTTCACCTGCAGATGAATCTCTCTTTGCACCGGGTGTAACAGGCAACCTCAAATCTTTCGCGCAACCCTTAATGCATCTTCCGTGCAACTTTAATGACTTGATCGCAAGATTCCACTTTTGTTGTGAAACACCACTTGTGCAAAACTTCAATTTTTCGCACAACTCAAATATTATGCGCAACTTTATTAACTTTCGTGCAACTCAAAATATTTCACGTAACTCCATTTGCGTGAAATTCTTACATGATCTGGTGCTCATATTTTCTCTAAGTGTTGAGATGTATTGAATTAGGGGGGTCACCTCATATTTATAGGCGTTCTTGATCCATGCATGAAATATTCCACTTTTGTCATGAAAGTTTCTCTTTGAGCATGCAAAACCCCATTTTACATCGCATTGGGCACACAAGTTTCATTTGTACAACCTCCTATTTCGCACCCATTTCTAAATCTTTCATGCACATCATGAATTTTCCATTTTTTTACATTCTGCTTCTGAAACCTGCCTTGCACACAAGTTTCCTTCGCACAATTCCATCTTTCACACACATCTTCAAATCTTTCACACGCAGCATGCCTTTGACATTTTTCAACATTATAACCCCAAAACATGCCTTGTGCGCAAGTTTCCAAACCACCCTAGATCTTTCACGCAAATTCCTTTTACAAAAAGATGTTTCCCCATTTTTCGATTTTGAGGCCCAAAATTTTGGCCAACACTTTAAAATAGCGCCACCTTAGATCTTTTCTTTTTGTACCGCCTCTAGATTGTCTATTCCCTTTTCATTTTTCTTTGTCAACATAGGTTGTCATAAATATCTATAGAACTCGATAACTCACCATAGAAGCCCCCTTTTTCAAAAAAAAATTGACATCATAGTCTGATTTTTCAACAAACACAACTTAGAGGTTCGCTTTGTCAACAAACACAATCACCTCAAGAAGGATTCAATGATACCTTGAGGGATTTTTGACCAACATAAAACAATACACAAGGTCACATAAGACCTCTTACACTGTTATTCATAGGAATAAAAATAAAATTATTTGAGAGAGTATTAGGCACTCTATAGTTTAGCACATGAGACTCTATTTTTAAAGATAAATAGTGAAAAAATAGCTTGAAAGTAAAGCGTAAATAGAAATATAAATAGATACGATATAAGGAAATATGATATAGATTGATACGAATAGATTTTTTTGTCTAGAGTTCTTGAATTTATCTTTTATAAAAGCTCAAACATGATTCATAGAAGGTTCATGAAAGCAGAGTGTCATTGAGATTTCTAAATGAGTCATTGTTTTAGCACATAATCCTCTATTATTATCTATATGAACAGATTTTATCTATTTTTTTACAATAAAAATTTCCCTTATTAAGATGATATTCATCCTAAAGTAGAAATTGGAGTAAAATAAATGCAATATTAAATAAAATGATGCTTCATTTAGTTCTTCAAAAACTAGCCTTTGGAGATTTAAAACTCTCCACTGCTAAGTTGACATGACAAGATGTCTTCACTTAAAACATGGTTATTTGTCATGAAAAATTGACATGGTCAGTTAGAACGGTCAATTAATATGGAAAGGTTACACGATAGGTTCATTCCTTCATGTTATTGGTTCATTTGATCACGAGGTATACATTTCTCTTTATGTGGTTACTAAAATAACAGAAATTGTCAGCATATTAATTAATGAAAATTTTAAATACCTTGGCATGATAACTTGATTTTTTCAGGTAGTTGTTAGTTCCCATTATGCAGACACTTTATTGATTCACATGGTATCTTAATTTCTTCACATAGTTAGTTTTTTTTCATTCATGTTAGGTACATCTCTATCATATGGTAGATTGACTATACATGTTGTAAGAAGATTCACAATGAACGATAATCTCAACTCCACTTCATGGTAGGTTCATTACAATGACACAATTTGTTCAATGATTCATTGTAAATAGAGTGTACATGTGGTCAAATTAAATATAACATGTGGTAAGGTGACATGGTCACTTGAACTTAATGGTATGTTCAAAGTATTCAAATGGTAAGTAAATTTCACATGTGGTAGGGTGTCATGGTAAGCTCAAGACTTATCCATTTTTTTAAGTTTTGGATAGAAAAAAAATTACTTACAGAAAACATGAAATTCATTAAAAAAATTAAAAAAATTATATGGGATTATTAAAATAATGAGGTTCTGGTCTAAGCCAACATGGAGGTCCCCCAAGAAGTTGGGAAAGAAGTGATTATTCTATTGAGTAGACATGGAATTACATTTTAAACTAATCAATAAAACCTAGAAATTAATGCTTTAGTTAAAGAGTCATTAAAAAATCCTCACAAAGAATACATATTTAATAAGATTTTTGATTTTATGTTTTCCAAAGATATGTGGATAATATTATAAGACTTTTACATCATAGATTTCACAAAATCATAGAGTAGGATTAGTGAAGAATGTGTTACAAAAAAATAAAATAATAAGAAGAAGAAATAAAGCAATGGGATGACTTATCTAACTAAGGTAATAGTTTTTAAATCTATTATTACTTATAATTATAACTGTTCTTTGGAGAAAACATGGGAATAAAAAATTTCAGACTTTCTCATGCAGATGAAAAGAATTTGTGAATTTAGTTAAGATGTGGCAACAACATCATATTTCAAATCCATGAAGTGGTAATACAATGACCAAGAAGATATACCATTGTTAAAAGAGAAGGTATACTAATGAGAATTTATGAATGAAGTGGATTACGTAGTCATGGAAGATTTAGAATTGGAAAATAAAAGGTTAGGAAGAGTAGAGTCATCCCTAAAAATTAACATAAAGAAGATGAGAGAAATGATGAAAGAACAAAGTGACACAAATGAAGATCACTTATAAGAAATAAAAAATCATATTTCCATAGGGAGTGAGTTAAAATAAAGCATAATCCCTCTCAAAATATATTAGAAGAAAGGATATAATCAGGTATGGAATATACCTCAAGATTGAAAGAAATGGCATACAATTTGAAAGAAAAGGATTAAAGGATCATGGAGTAGTAGATAAATCTTAGTCCTACAAAGGGAAAATAAAAGTGTATTTTAACTTTATGGTCCCTAATAAGAAAAGTTATAAGAATTCAAAATATGAGTTCTAGAAAAAAAATGAATATGGAATCTAAAAACAAACAAAAATTTATTATAGAATCTTCGAAAAATGAGGTCCAGAATATCATTGAAACAAAGTAATACTTTTTTATAAGACTTGTGAACATTATAAGCATGTGTTTTGAATCCCAAATCCCAATAGTGAAATATTTTTTTTATAAAAATAACTTAACCAAGTGGTGTTTACATGAGGCATAATTTCTATGGGAGATGTTTTATATGTTTTAACCTCATTCATATGGAAATACATTATAGCATGAAGAAAGTAAAGTAAATATGAGATTCCCCCCTCATGTTAGATACAAGGAAAATTCCTACCACATAAAAGACCTATTAATCTAGAAAAAAATGATTTGTTAGTTTTAGGGTAAAATGAGGAACTCAATAAAGGGTGTATCAAGAAATAAAATCTAGTTACTCAAAAAAACCATATTGGAAAGAAATAAAGAAAATTTGGAAGAAAAGGCAAGGAGATACCCTAATTATGATAATGGTGTAAGAACATGAGATAAAGAAACCACTAAATAAGATGATATTTAATATGTATATCATGACCATTAAGGAATAGGCATGCCTAGGTGGTATAAAAAAACCACTCTAAGTAAAGAGATTTAGACCAGTGGGGTGTTCTCTAATAGTGAAGGAATGGGAAAAAAATCCACTAGAGTTTCATCATAAGAGGAGGTGTGAATAGGTGGAATATGTTTTATGGTTGTGTAAAACCCCATACTAATGAATAAAAATAATTATAACACCCATGAATAAATGTGTGTAAGTGGAATCACACATTGAATATCAATTGGAAAGGGGACGAAGAAAATGAATATAAAATATGATTTGGATAAATAATATGAGGTTGATGAGGTGTTGAATTTACTTACCCTAATTATAAAAAAGGGAAAAGTAAAGTTATAACATAAAGGGTTATTTTATCTTTATTATCCATATTCTTCAACTTGAAGAAATCTATAAGGTACCTCTCTCCTTATGTACTAAAATGTTTTTAACTATTTTTTTCAAGAGGATTATTACCCAGGGGGAGTATAATCCATGGGGAAAGTGTGATAAAAAATAACATATTTTTGACTTGAAATAAGGATTATTTGAAGATGAAAATAATTCTTAAAATGGGTGGAGTTATTGATATTTTAAGACCTATTTAGAATCAAGTCTATAAAATAATGATAAGGTAAAACCAGTCCTAACTAGAGGTGTCAAGAAACTAGTCTTTTTTTTCACAAAATGGTATTTGGAAACTGCATGATAGAATTAAAATTCAAACCAAATCTAGAGCATAATGAGGGTGCCCTATATGAATAAAAAGAGGTTTCAAATCCTTATATGAGTATACAGTGGTATCATGATGAATCTAGATTAAAAAATGTTAAATCATTCCATATAATTAGTAAAATAATATTTTTAATATAAAATGGATAGATTGTGATCGAAAAAAATAACATAAACATATTTTGATCTTTATTTTACATGGTTTAACAAGTGGTATCAAATATTTAAATGATAAGAAAATTTTATGAATAATATGGGGATTCAATGATAAATTTTCAAGGATGTTTAACCTTATCTAGAAAATAAAGTGGCATGTGAAGAGTTAGAAATTATGGAATTTAAGTGATCTAACATAGATTTTTATTTCTTCTAAAATAAGGTAAGAACATAGTAAAAGAAAAAAGTTGCGTGTCTATTAAGAACCGTCACTACATTTCTATAAAATAATACATAAATAGAGAATAAATTATGAAGAGAATTAGATATATATCTATAAAATAAGAGAGAGAGAGAGTAGTTTCCACTAATCATCATCATCCTACCTGTAGGTGGAATGGGTAGATATATACTAGACATTCTTGAAGAATTGTACATAAAATAGAATGTTAAAATTAAAAATATGAATATTTTTTATTTCTATAAAAAGAAAAAGGAGTTTTTTTGACATTATATAAAATAATAATAAGAAGGTATCCAATCACAACACTTGAAAGTAAGAGTTATAGATTTATTCTAGAAGGAAGAAAGTATTTATTAAGGAGTATTTCATAGCAGGTTCTTAAAGGAGTATCCTACAAGGAGATTAATATTGAATCTATAAATAATTGAGGGTGTTTCCATCCAATAAAGTGATACTGATTGAAAAAAGAACTATATATCTATAAACTATTGGTGTTCTTCCTAAGAGAATTGTGAAAAGTGAAATAAGGCCAGTGATCCTTTAGTGACATTGAGTCAACCAAAAACCTTGTACGGTATTAACCTTTATCATGGAGTGACCAATACCACTTATATCCAAAGAATTAGTGAAGTAGTGGATTCTTTTATAAATAACACATCATCTGAATACTATCCTTGGATTATCCTAGTGCAGGAAAACCAAGTTAAATCCTTGCATCCCTTTCATATTTACTTTACTACATTCATTTAGGATAATTTAGTGAGGTTGAGTGAAGATAAATCAATTAAACACAGTTCCTACCCATGCAGGAACATGATTGAAAGAGAGATAAGATAATATTCCTAAAAATGTTTAAATTGGACACACTTTGATTCACCCTCTATTAGGGTGCCTTAGGGACCTAATAATTGGTATATGAGTCTAAGGCTCTTACTGTGTGTTCAACCGATTAATTAGTGTTTGAAGTTTTTTAATAAATGAAGAAAGTAATGAAGAAACCATTTTCAATGGTATAAAATTATACAAATGTAAAAAAGGGGTTCATCACATACATGAAAGTATTTATGGAAGTACCTTGAAAATTTTCACGATAAGTGATTATCATGTTAAACCGATATATAATTATATTTGAAAAAATCAAAGAAACCTAGAAATTGATTCATAACTTTTGGAGGAATTAAATAATTCTCTTTAGATAATATATATTCAAGAATTTTTTAACTTTATTTTTTATAAAGATATATGGATAAAATTTGGCGACTTGTGTGTCATGGATTCAAAAAAATTTGTAAGTAAAATTAGTGAATAATTTATTATGTCAAAAGTAAATAAGAAGAATAAGAAGTCTAATAAGAGGAAGATATCTGAAACCAAGATAATAATTTTTAAATATAATATTACATCTTATTCTAACCATATCATGGAGAAGGATTGTGAATAAAATTTTCAAACTCTCTCATGAAGCTGAAAAAGATATGTGACTCTGGTGAAGAAGTAGAAAAAACATTAGGTTTCCAATATAATAAGTGGTTATGCGACAAACAGAGAGGATGTCCTAACCTTACAAGACAAGGTGAAATAATGGGAAATTAAGTATAAATTGAATTATGTGGTCATGGAGGATCAAGCCTTGGAAAATAAAAGGATAATAAGAGTAAAGGTATACCTATAATTTAATATAAATAAAATGGGGACAATGATAAAAGAACAAAGTGCATGAAGATATATCCAAAAAAATAGAAATTGTATGGCCACATAGAAGGATTTAAAGGAAAATATCATCCGTATAAAAATTAAATTAAAAGAGAGGATATAATCAGTTATAAAAGATACCTTAATTTTTAAATAAATGACTAATAAGAGGAAAGAAAATAAATGATTAATAATTTCGATATATAGCTCAGTAAAACAAAGGGAAAAGGTAAGGTGGAATCTCACTTTATGGTAATACCAATAATCACAGTTGGAATCTAGAAAAAAAACCTAAATTTTATAGAGAATTTAGGACAAATAAGTTCTATAAGAAGGTATAAGAAAAGTGCTACTTTTTTTTGTAAGATTTGGGCACATCATGAGAATGTGTTTTGAATCCCAAAGGCCCAATGCTGAATGAAAATATACTAAAGTAACTTCTCAACCAATTGGTGTTCACACAAGGCATAATTTATATGGGAGATGTTTTATATATGATAACGTAGGTCATGTAGAAATAAATTATTATATGAAAAAAACCAAGGAAAGTCACTAGAAGATTACCCACTTCTATGACATATGAGGAAAAGGTCTACAATGGAAAAATACCTGTTAAGATGGAATACATGTTTTTAGTTTTAGAGGAAAAATTTGAAACTCAAAAATGGCTTAATCAAACACCAAAATATGGTTATTCATGATATCCCTCTTGGAAGTACATAAATAAAATATTGAAATAGAGGGAAAAGGCTACCACAACTATGAAAAAGGTGGAAGAACCTGATAAAAAGAAACCACCAAAGAATAAAAAGTTTTAGATTTATCTCATGAACATTAAGGAAGAGGAAAGCCTTAGTTTACTAAAAAAAACTACTTTAAGAAAGGATATGGAGACTAGTGGAAGTTTTTTCTAATTGATAAAGAATCACAAATAAATATCCACCATATTTTCAACATAAAATGTAGTGTACACAAGTGGATTCTTTTCTACTATTTTTAAAAACTCAATACAATGATGAAAAATAGTTCTAACATCCAAAAAGAAATGTGTATAAATGGAATCACTTATAGAAGGTATATTAATAAGGGGATGAATAAAATGGCTATAAAACACGATCTATATGAATAAGATGAGGTTGATGAGTTGTTATAAATAACTTCCCTAAATAAAAAAATGGGAAATGAATGTTTGAATATAAAGGGTTCGATCATCATGATTATCCCCACTCCTAAACTCAAGGAAATATGGAAGGTACCCCTCTCCCAATGTAATTAAATTGTTTTAACTATTTTTCTCAAGAGGTGTAGAAAAAAGGGATAAGTACAATCCCTAGGGAAAGCGTTCTCATAAAGAACATATTTTTAAGATAAAATTATATATTTTTTATGCTAGAAATAAGGAATTAAATAGGTTAAGTGAGTGTTATTTCATGTTCCATTTGGTATCAAGCCTGTAAAACAGTAACAAGGGCGAACCCAACC
Source organism: Viscum album (assembly GCA_963277665.1). NCBI lineage: Eukaryota > Viridiplantae > Streptophyta > Magnoliopsida > Santalales > Viscaceae > Viscum > Viscum album. Next base: position 1,526,077,838 of record OY728131.1, on the reverse strand, counting down.
CAACTAGAGGTTCTAAGAAACTAATTTTTTTCTTCTAAAAATTGGATCTGAAAACTGCATGTTGGAATTAAAATTATAGATGAATTTGGAGCTTTATAAAGGATCATAATAATAAGAAAAATAGTTATGAGAGCATTATATGAGTATATAGTGGTATTATACAAAATATATCTTAAAAAAGTGAAAATAATCCATAAAATTAGTGGAACTAGACCACAGAAAGGATATATAAAAATTTTGAGTAGCGATAAAAACATTAAAGGATTTTATGTTTATTTTTACATGTTTTAACAAGTGGTATTCACTGTTTAAAGGTTAATGAAATCTATAGAATAAGGGGGAGTTGGTGAAGAATTTTAAAGTTTAATCATCAATATCTATAAAATAGAGAATCCTATGAGGAGTTGTAAAGCATGGAGTTTAAGTTATATCACTAGTAACAATTGTTATCAATTTCTTCATCAAGTGGTATGTTTAGACACTAAGTGTTTTTTTTGTTATGTACTAATAGTTTGGTGAAAAAATGTAGTGAGATCATAGTTTTTTTGTTAATAAAAAGTGAAAGGTTTTTGGATGCAAGTGTTCTGATGAAAATCAAGTGAGTGGCTTGGAAAAATTTGATGGATTTAACTTAAACTATTGTTTCCTACACCAAGACCAGAATTAATAGTATTTGAGGATTCATTTAAAACCCAATTTCTAATCGTAAAATTCAATTACATGGAGATATTTGAGTATATATAGTTAAATTAAAGAAATTGGTTTAGAATCGGATATAAAACATTTTTTTGGAATTGGGTAGCCTAACTTGAAATGTTAAATAAGTTCTAAAAGAGATAAAGTATAAATAATATGTATTTAGAGAAAATAATGAGATGGAGTAGTTATCCTATTAAAAGGGATGAGAGGTTAGGTAAATGAGTATTTTCTACCTATCCTTAAATGGGGAGAAGTATTTTTCCCTTATAGAAGGGGAATTATCAAAATAAAGAAGTTTATCATGGAGGAAGAGTGGAATCCCATGAAAACCCCCTCTTATTTTATAATAATAAGGGGTGGGTGGTGGGGTTAAGAGTTTTCATCATTCAAATGGGGAGTGTGAGATGAAAATGGAGTTCCCTATAATAAAGGATGAGAAGATCCAAAGTTGCCCAAATAGGAGGAGAGAAAAAAAGATCAATATATTTACCTTTTCCCTTTTGTATTTCCTTGAAAAAGGTAGAGATATGAAGAAATATTTAAGAATAGGTATGGTAAAAAAACCAAATGGAGAGATTATTGGAAACCCTATATATTTTATAGGATTTATTGAAAATTTAGAAGGAATATAGTTTAGTGTATTTGTTGAAAACACAAGTGAAATATGGACAAAGTGATTCTTGGAGGATTGTTATGGACTAATAGTTGTTGGATAAATAAGGGTGAAAATATGAAAATAAAATTGTCGAGTTTTTTTAATAACACAAGTGAAATATGGAAAAAGTTATTCTTGGAGTATTTTTATGGGATTTTTCTGATAGAGTTCACAAGGGTGAAAAATGATAAGGACTGATGGTGTTTTTGGAAAAAAATATTGATTATTAGACTTATTGGATGTGTTTCCAAAGAAAATGACGCATCCATGAAGTGTATAATGAAGGAATAATTCTCATATGAATGAAGGCAGAAACATTAAAGCACTTGGAGAAGTTCATGGGATAATCCATGAAGTCTGGAAGTAATTTTATAAATTTTGGTTGAAGGGAAATATTTGAAAATCTTGTTTTGTTTTGTATACATAGGAGTCATTCAGCACCTGCATATGAGACATTGGGCATACACGTTTGATTCATTCACACTGGAGTATAAATTTTCCAAAGTATAGAATTTACATATGATTCATTTGGTATGCGCATACAAGTCATATGGTCTTCCTAGGATTCATTTTTTATGTTTTTATGAATCATATAGGTATCTCTATTTGTGTTATTTGAAAAAAATGTCTAATCTGTGCTCTGTGTATAACACCTTATACCCATACACCCAAATCCAGTGATAATAAGAACATACTCTTTACTTACAAGATTTGATACCAACTGAAGTGACATGAATTTAACCATCCTTAATTACAAATAGCATAAAAAATAATTAATCACTCATATCCCAAAGACCTTTTAGGTTTAGAGTTTTATAAAATTAGAAAAAACACTTTATATAACAAGATCCATGTATTTATCATAAAATGATAATTTTTACAATTATACTAATAACTTATTATTTTATATAAAATATTTAACATATACCTTAAAATTATCCTCACATGATACCCTTATATACATATCATATGCAATACTCTTCTTTATAACCTGGGAAAATAGAAACATAAGAATGTTGAGATCAAATGCTAAGTTTAAACATATGTATTAATAATAAAAGATAAAAAGTTATCATAAGATAAACCTAAGGATATGATAACATAATTAAAGTTCATTGTTAAAGACCCAAAAATTAATGATTCATAAATCACAAGGCATGACATAAATCTTTGGTATAACATAAGACAAAATTCATATGATTCAATAACCAAGAGTGTTGTGAAAACATAATATAGATACATTTAAACTTATTTGCTTAAGAATTCCATAGAACAATATTGTAAGTAATCATAAAAGAATAACCATGAGGATTACTTATGAAAACATGTGAACTCAGAAAAGAAAAATATTTTATTTGAAAATAAACTTTTCACCTTTAGTTTATCATAAAATCTTCTTCAATCATGAACCAATTTTCTTATCTCATGAAATCAAAATATTTCCATTAAGTATCATAGCAAGAACCCTTACATTGGAGTAACCTACCTGGTTAATTCCAATATATCTTCTCTAGAAAATTTATCATTACCCAATGAATTGAAGGGTTATTTTAGACCCACCCATCATCATATACAATATAAAATAACTATAAAATGAATAAAACACATAAAATATTTCATTTCCTTATTTAAACTTACTGAGCATATGAGATTATCCTTTCGTATATTTTCATTTATCTGGTTATAAATAATGGTTCTAGGAATGATATGTTTAAGAAGGATTATAATTATAAATAACTAAGTGGGAGATGATGAATTTAATTTATGAACCGGTTGTTTATGCATCTAATTTTACAAATATACTAGACTTATATGATTATGGAATGTGTCATTATTATATGTAATAAATATTCATCTTTAAAAATTAAATATCTATTTATGAATAGTATGTTTCACTATAGTTGGAATCCAAGCCAAGTTTAGTAAACCTTTGGAATCTAGGATGATAAAACCATAGTGATAACCCTAGTTATAAGTCTAAGAATATGATAATATCCTAAAATTTGGGTAATTATCATGGATAAACTAGGTTAAAAATATGTTTTCATAGAATTAAAATGATTTTTCATGATTTATACACCCTATAAATTATTTTTAATGATTCCTCACTATGAATATTATTTATCAAATAATGATTTTTAGTTTTAGTTAATGGCTGGAACTAGGAGAATTCATGTTAATACTGATGGAAAATGGAATGAATGTCCACCTGATAAACCAACTGAAATGAGAGATGGAATGTGAAACCTTGTGATTATGTCTAATTAGTTACCATGATATATAATTAACAACTTTTACCATAACCAACTCCCATACTCACCAAAAAATAAAATGATATAGTTCATTGAGATCTCAAGTGATGGATAATATGAAAGAAAGATGATTCAACTTACTATATACAGAGTATGTGGGAAGAATAACTCAAGTGAATTTCTTAGAGAAACAATAAGATGTTTTATATATGGAAATAAATGAAATATATAATGTTATTACTAGGGAAAATGAAGAGTTTAATGGAGGTAAATGAATATCATACCAAGGTACCATTTATTTTTTAATGTATTATGTGTGGGAAATATTGGAATTATTCAATCCAATTACCTAATCCAAGGGTTAAATCAATGACCAAGGAATGGACAATTCTATACCAATAATTGAAGTGAAAATAATTAAGTGTTTATTTTTTTGGATTCAATAATCATATCAATGATATTTTGGATATAAGAGTCATGGAAACATCTATGGATTATTCCATAGTATTTTTATTTAAGGATTTGAATACATTTTTTGAAAGGTACCAATAACCAAGAAAAGTGATTTAATGGTAAGGAGAAAATTTTTTGTTGGGATAAAGTGATGATTGAAATTTATGAAGTAAATGGGATATTATTGTTCACCTTGAAATTGTTTATTAATTTGTTGAAAATTGATTTTGGTAATCTATATTTAATGATTTTTATTACATTTTTGGATTTATGTAATATGTTTAATAGTTTTTAAAATTAATTGAGGAATAAGTATTGTGTTAATTTTTAGAAGAATTTATGTTTTAAACTGAGGTTGACTTAAGAGTTATGGACACAATAATTGGTTTATAAGTTTGAGGTTGATCATGAGGTCAATGGATTAAACCCCCTTATTAGGTTTTAAGTAGTGGAATTTTGAGGCGACAAATGATATTATGGGAGAAGTTTTATTTTGTTGAGGTATATGTAAAATTAGAGTTTAATATGAAGTATTATTTTAGAATAATTATATTACACTTTTGGGGATGTAATATAAAGGGTATAAGATAACCTTTATGGTAAAAAATTCATTAATATTGAGGTTTTTATGATCATTTGGGATATAGGTTTATTTATTTAAGGAAAAGATTATTATATCTTAGAGACCATGTGATTAAGGAATATACATTTTTGGTATATGACTTTATGAGTGGATAATTATTATTAGAGATAAATGTTAAATTAATATTGGAAGAATATGTGAACAAATCCTTCTGATTTTTGTGTTTCAAACTTGTTTAGGAGTATTTTAAATAATTTTTATGATAGTTATTTATAGAATGATTTAGTTTTAACTATGACTATTACTATTTAATATTTATTTATGTAGTATTTATTTGTATGAAGGTTCATTAATTTTGGGAATTATCTTACCTTGTACTAACTATTTTGGTTTTGGTTAATTTCTAATGATAAGATAAATAGATTGTAATCCTTTTAAGGAATTATGTGATTTGTATAAGTTGAATACTTATCATTTAGAGAGAAATGAGATATTGCGGTGGAAATTGATTAAAGGATGAAATTAAATTTATCAAGTAATTATAGTTCCTTATATTGTTATCCTATATACTAGATGAATTCCTCAAATCTAGGAAAAAGATCTTAAGAAATAAATTCTATCCCATATCCTTCAATTTAGATGAATTGATAGTCTTTTAACTCCTCAATAATTTATGGATTTTTGGTCATTAAATTTCTCTTGACCATGTTATTTACCACTCTTTATCAGTCCTTTGGATCTTACTTTCTCTTCTATATCCATATTTACAGTTTCCACTAATGTTATCATATCCAAAAACCTGTTATGTTTTATTCAAGATGACCTTCATACTTCCCTTTATCTCTTTTCAAGAGGATGTTTTATTAACCATTTTTACAATGTGGGTTTCCACAAAAGAATTTTTAAATGTCAAACCACAGGTATTAACTATGTTATAAAATATATAATGTTTCTACTCATTTCTATTATATTATTTATTTCTTTGTAAACATGCACTTATTTTTTAGTAAAGTCATTTTCTTCTTCAAAAATACATTTTCTTTAAAAAATGGGTTTTATTTTTATTTTTATGAGTGAATATTATAATTAATTTATCAAAATTTTATATTTTTTTGGAAAAATTAATTTAATTTTTAATACAACATGTTAATATTATCTTATAATTAATTTTTTATATTTTTATGAAAAGATTAATTGTCAATGAATAATGAAAATACTAATTTTTATTGAAAATTGTATTTTATTTTAATTATTTTAAAAGATATATTCTTTTTTGGGATATTTTTAAAATTTAATTAGTTTATTTTTATTTAAAATAATTTAATTATGGTTTTTAAATGTATTTTATACTTGAATTTAGTATAAAAACATTCTATATTTTAACAGGGTATTTTTTTGAAAAACCATTTTGCATCACATTTTTTTGATTTTATTTAAAATTAAAATTTTCTATGTATGTTTTTTGAATTTTAAAAATTTTATTCCATATTTAGATTCATAAGGTCTAAATTTTTAAATAGGTACCTTTTATTTTTGTTCAATATAAATAGTAACCTTAATAGTTTTGTTACCATGCTAATGGATAAATCGAGTAATTAAGGGTTAAAAATAATATTATATAGACTATAAAATGACCCAAAAACTTATCTTAATTTTTTTGGATGATTCCATTTCATCCATAATCTTACATTATTTGGTTAAATGGACTTTTTTCCATTTTTATTTGATTACGACCATTATATTATTTTATGTGATGAAAAGTAAAAAAATATGATAATTTGTTTTTAATACTGATTTATCTTCATCATGTTAATTTAATTTTAATTTTTATTAAATAAATAATTTCCTTAAATTCATACTTAATGATAATGTAGTTATTATTCAGTTAATGGAAAAATCAAACAAATGATATTAAATTTTTTAAAAGTAATATTATTTGAAAGAATTAGTTAAATCCATGAATTTTATAGAATAAAATTACATTTTAGGGATGTATTAAATTATTTTTTTTGAATTTAATTTTTTTAGTGATGTTATTAAAGTCAAAGTAATGAATAGTTCAAAAATTGGCATTAATGATATTTTATAATAACACATATTTAATTAAACAATTTTAAATTTATAAAAATATTATATTTATAAAAATGTATGGTATATAGTTAATTAAATCAATCACAGTAAATTTATGGTTTTTTTTCATTTTATATTAATATTATTAATCCTTAAATGGTATAAAACCTTAATATCACAGTTATTGTCAAAAGGGTCAATGAAGGGATAAAAAAATAGGGGTACAAATATGATAAATATCTATAAAAAATTTATTTTATGAAATTATTTTGACTAATAATCATATTATATTTTAATATGATCAATTTTAATCTATTTTTATATCACAATTAATTTATATCAATTTAATATTTTAAGAAATTATTAGAGTTCCCCTCCCCTCAATTATAAAAGGGCACCCTCCTTTCTTTTATTCACACCACATTGAGCCTTATATCTCAACCAAAACCTAACATGTTATCTTCTACACTTCACTAGAAAAAGTATATGTTCTCTTATATTCCCAAAATACCAACCCTAGAGCCCTTAAGAGAATATCTAAAGGATTCATTTCAAAGAAGAGGTAATCGCCTTAACCGACCACTTTTGTTTTAATTCATATTTTACATCTTCTAAATTTGTTATATTATTCACAAAATAATAAATTCAGTAACATAATTATAATTAAATGTTATTATGATTATTAAATATTTTTTATTCATACTCTTTACATCAAATGGTAAGTGATAGTATTGCTTGTGTGTACATACAACTTACCATCTCTAAGTAGCAACACAATTCATTTTCCATCACTATCCTTCAGAGATGATTATTATGATGTATTTAATGTTTATATATGATATTTATGAAATAAATATTCTTATTTAATTACAATATAATATCTACCTTCTTAACTTCCAAACCGTTAGAAAATGATAACACTGTTCACACGTACGTGTGGACTACAACCTTCACGAAGCGATGTGTTTTGTTTTTCATTTACAATTTACAAGGATGGTAATAATGATGTATATAATGATTATATATGGTATATATAATATAATAATGATTTTGAAAAACTAATTTATTATTTACCTTTTTTTTCATTCCATCCATCGAAAAAAATAAAACAACATTCATGCTTACATATGAACTTTCATGTTTATAAATGGTGTAAATAATTTTTTCTATTTCTATTTTTATAAATGATTATAAATATGTATAATATATATATATATATATATATATGATATTATAAGTATGTAAATTATTTTGATACAGAATTATAATAAATTTAAATTTATTTCACCAGAGGTTATAGTGCCTTTGAGTTAAGTGGAACTCAAGGTAATGGGTTTTTGTATCACTTTTATTTATGTGAGATACATGACATATCCACCACTTATCTAATTTTTTGTATTTTATACACTGCCCATAATTTATTATCATTATTATTATAAAAATTATGAGTATTTATATATCTATATATTATTATTTATTTCATGTGGATTATGATTCAAAAGTTACCAACATGGTAAGGGTTTTGTGTTACAATCTCATTATTTATCATGATTTTTTATAATTAAGAATATGATGATGAAAAATTATGATCTAACCTCAAGAAAATATTTTCCTTTCTTCTCCTATTGTTATTTCTTGAAAATAATTTTTTTCCTTTCATTTTACTCACCTTAAGTATTCCAGATAGAAAAAATATGTTTTTAAGGAAAATTGAAATATTTCCCTCTTTGGTCAAAAAACCATTTTATTCCATATCCATGTTCTCTAAAAATATTTTAAAGAATTTTTTTACTATTATAAAATGAATTTTAAAGTTATTTTGAACATGATTTACCATTTTACAAAAATGATTTTAAAAGGTATATTCTTGTCGTTTTCTGAATGAAGTACTTTTTGAATTTTTACACAAGTATGAAAGGAATGTTTTTTAACTTATATATAATGAATATAATTTTCTACCATCATGAATACTAAATGATTTGAAGATTCATTTACATGTTTTCATGGTTATTTTCAAAGAAATTTTTTTACATATTATTTCTGAAATTTTTATATTTTTAAAAAGTGATTTTAAAATAGAATGGTTATTTTCCTCAAGAAATGTTCTAAGTGATCTTTCAAAATAATTTTATATCTAATATTAAATCCCTTTATATTACTTAATATTTACTATTGATATGATCCAAGGAAACCTTTCTCATCTTTCTCTAGAGATTTTATGTTTATGATGAAAATATTTTTATGAAACCTATTCCTTTTCCATGGGTTATACTTTAGAGAAATGTCTATGAAACCCATTTCTTTTCATAGATTATGATATGATATATGTTTTATGATATTATGCCACAAACATGTATGAGTTTTATTATGTGATGAGTGGTACCTATATCTCTCTACAATTCATTGGGTAAATATGGATAACTCATGAGGTAATTATGTTATGTGTGAACCTGATCTCATGTTCACAATTTTATGTGTGGACCTAGATTTCATATACATAATTTTATGTATGGACTTGGATTTAATGTACATAAGTTTATGCGTAGACCTGTATTTAATGTCCATATGTTTATGTATGGACTTGGATTTTATGTCTATAAGATTATTTATGGACCTGATTTCATGTCCACATGGTTATGCAAGGGAATGATTTCAATTCCTTAACTTAATGTGTGAACCTATTTTATTTATACATTCTCACAAAGATATAATATTGTGTGTATGAATAAAACTAAATTCTTATTCCAATGTTATTCTCTCATGGATCATGTTATTTGATTCATTTATGATTCATGTTTCATAAAATTCCAATATTTATTTCATGACTCAAGATTATGATCTTTGATATGTAGGTTATGGATTTCAAGTGTTAAGATCTTGTTATATTACCCTCAAGATAATGCTATGATTATCTAATAATTAATATCTCTATAGGTTACCCTTTATGATAATATGAGCTCAAACTTTCCCATGTTTTCTTTTCATAAGTTAGAAATAAAGGTTTTAAGAATGTTTTTTCTAAGAAGGGAGCTAGTTATGAAGAACTAAGTGGGTGATGATGTAGTTCATTTATGAAGATTTTTTTATGAATCCATGTTTCCAATGATACTAAACCTATATTATTTTAGAATGGAACATTATGATATGTAATGAATATTCATCGTAAATGATGAAATGTTTATGTGTGAAAAGTATGGGTTACTATATTCTAGGATTGGATCCCATATTAAATCTTAAACTGATGAAATATATAAATGGTTGGGTCATAGAATAATTTATATAGAATAAAAATATCAAGATGTATCAACACCCCTTAATAATCTCCCTAATCCATCAAAGGGAAAGAGTCTTATGCACAATCTATAATGAACGATTTCATAGCTATGTGCTTGTGGTGGTCTTTGGATCATTCTTACTCGTATTATCAACAACTATATCTTCCCATAACCTCTCCGTGTTACCTTTATTCAAATCCATATATTAAATGTTATATTCCTTTTCCTCAATAAAGAAAAAAAATTATAGATGCATAGACCAACTCTAAACTCCCTCAACATTAAATTATATTTCTTCCAACCTAGCTAGAATTTAATCTGAACAAGGGTGATTTCTATTATGGAGAGAAACTCAATAAAGATATCCCTAAATGTTTCCTCCTAAATATAGACAATATTCTCTAAGGGTGTTTCTTGGAGAGACAATATAAAGTCCTCCTCCATATGAATTTTTTATATAATTTCAAAGTCCCCTATATTATATGTTTTCATCTGCTTCATCTGTAATTTGTCTAGGTGATCCCTATGTTAAGATTCACATAACTATAACCAAGGATGGGTGAGTTACTAAAGGGAACCATACCTAGAAGAAGAGAGGAATGAGGGGTTTGAGGAATAGGAAGGGATGGTAGAGGGGTTAGGGTAAGGTGAAGAGTCTCTAGTCTTAATCTTCTTAGAAGGTTTTAGGTTGGTTTTTTCTGGATTCATGGTCAGTGGGTTTTTGGATGGGGGTTTGGGTGAATCTTTCTTAAACCTATCCATTAGATAGGTGATTAAAGAGATATAGAGGAAGGTAAAAATGGTTTTATGAATGGAAAAAAATGAAGGTAGGGTGATGATGTTCCACAATAGGGAGATGGAATAATGAGGAGGAAAAATGATTTGGATGGAATTAATTGGGGAAAAGGGAAAGGAGGAGACGCACCACTGAACAATATATTCGAGACTCACCTAAAAAGTTTATTAAAGTGGAGAGTATAGATGAGCTGGAGGGATGAGGTACAAAAAATATCTATGATAATGGAGAATATGAAGGTAAATGACCTAGATTAGGGTTACACCATGATATTTAACCCCCCTAAGCTTATTTTATGTGAATTTCCTCCTTATTATGAACCATTAAATAAAAATCATATAAATGTGTTATTGTTTATAAGAAATATCACACCATGGTTCATAGAGTTTGAGGTGTGAGATAGAGAAAAAATATTCAAATAGAGGTGATGAGATTTACCTAAGAAGTCTAGAATTGTGATTCATTTCCTATATGAAATTACATGTTGCAATACTTTCACACAACAAAAAAACTGACCCTTACCTAGGTAGTATAGTTCCATGGTGACCTTGACACAAGTCTAGATTTCCTTAATGTAGCTGCTTCAATTCATTGTTAAATATACCCAAGTTGGATGAGACCATTATGTATCCTATAACATATTGAGTCTAACTTTATGTACACAACATAATTGATAGAATAACATTTATATAGCTTTTAATATGTGATATTTTCCTATAATAGGTAGACACTAAAAACTTAACTATTTCCCAATTCACATCCTATTATTTTATCATTATAATAGAAATAGATCATGGTTATATTTAAAAGTTTTTTTTTAAAATTTAGAATATTAATTCTATAAAATAGATAATATTTTGTGGATTAATAAGTTTAAAATTTATTAATTAGGACAATTTAATTTTTAGTCATTATGAATAATAACATTGGTAACAATGATAACATCATGGTATAGGGGTAAAACTGGTTAATTAAGGTTAAAAACTTGTCATATGGTCAAAAAATCACATACTAATTGTTATTAGATGAGGGGATATTTATCCTTATCATTTTATCTTCAAAATGTTATTTTTAAGTGCTAATTTATCATGAGTAAGACACTTATAATATTTAAAAGTTAAGAATAATTACAAGTGTGCTACTCCACTCACTTATAAATGGAACCCACTACCCTCAATTATTAAAAAAAATTGACCACTATAGATCATAAATTATATATAAAAATCCATTTATAACTTCATTACCCACATCCTATAGGTCCTAGCCTCACCAAAATTCTAATCTAAGATGGTATATGGTGTAATCTAAATGAGGTTTTCTATAAAAGAGGTACAACTCTTAACCGAGTTTTTTTTGTGTTTATTTCTTCTAATACGTAATTAAAACCTATCATAACGATTATAATATAATAAAATAAAAACATCAAATATACTAAAATTTTATTATGTTTATGGTACAAAACTTTTTCATCTTCTTTTCCATCCCATGGGAAATGAAAACATCGCTAGTGTGTACGTGTGGACTACCACCTCCATGAAGTGATGTATTTCATTTTTCATCACCACCTCATATGGAAGGTTATAAAATGGAATTAATGAATATATAATATGTTTATTTAAATATTATTATTCTATAAGTATAGTATATTATCTACCATATCACCCCTACATTCTCTATAAAATGATAATGTCGCTCATGCGTATGTGTGGAATACCGCTTATACAAATCGTTGTGATTCATTATTAATTTACAAACCTCATGAATTTTCATATGGATGGATTTAATTAATAAATATTATATTTGTGTTATTATTATGATTTTTTTAAAAATTAAACCCTTATCAAATTTCTTTCTTTCTCACCCATTAGAAAAATGAAAACATCGCTCATGTGTACGTACAGACTATCATCTACATGAAATGATGTATTTCATTTTTCATGAAAGTAAATAATGGATGGTTATAAGATTATATTAAATATATAAATATTATATTTATAACATGTTTAATATTCCATAGATAAAGAATCAATGACCAAGGTTCAAGGACCAGAACTGTTGAACAAAAACATGTATGGAAAACAAATTGGTTAACACTCAAATATTAATTTTAACAGAAAATTATTAATAAATGGGTAAGAATAAATTACGAAGGAATAATATATAGTAATATAAATTCAAATATAGTTTATATATTTATGAATAATAAGTATAAATTTATTATAAAGTATTTTATATTATTTACATCCAAACAGAAGTTATAAGTAATGGTTTATTTTATGATATCATTCTTATTCAAGATTATTGATGTTTAAGTTTACATTAGGTTAATTATATATTATTTATATCTTAAACACTATATATATTATTCTCTCTTAGTTATTTCTAGTTTTTTTAAAGTATTATATCTATCTTATATATTTTTGGTACTCAAAACCATTGAAAGATTTTTTTTTTAAAATGAACATTTTTCCTCTGTTTTGGTTGAGAATCTCTATATTCATTATCCATATTATTTATTTTACTTTATATATGTAATTTTATACATTTAAATGATTTATTAAGGTCAATTTTATTTAAATTTTATTTTTTAATCATTTTATTAATTAATATTTTTAAAGATTTTTGTACAAGTCAATTTTGAATTTTATTTTTCAAAAGTGGCAAAACAATGTTTTTAACATTTACTGCATGATCAACTGAAATAAATCAGGTCTTTAAAATATATTATGATGTTTTTAATTCAAAAAATCATGAAAATTTTACTATTAAAACTATATTATTTCTATTAAAAGTTTATATTTTATTAGATAATATGTAATTTATTAGAAACCTATGAGTATTACATTTATAAAATTAATTCTTAACCATTAAAAATAGATTTTCTTCAATTATTGACTCCAAAATATTATGTGTTTTTGGAAAATTAAATGGCTAGATATGGTTAAGTTTTCTAAATTAAAAATTTTCTTTCATGTATTCTATTTTCTTCCTCAAAATTTAAACTTATTTGGAGATGTATTGAAGAAGTTATTATTGAATCATTTTAGAAAATAATTCTATTGAGATAGACTTTATAGATTCAATTATGTCGAATTTACATGAATTTTTGGATACCTTAATGGTAGAATATTGTAATGTGGTATTATTTGGACTTCTCTACCATATGTATTTATCATCTAAATTGTAAATTTCAGCCTATTACATGGTATTTTTTAAGAGTTATGATCAAATAATTTATGAAAATATTTCCATCTTGGCATATTTACTAAATCTTGATGCATTGATTCACATGAAATTTTGACCACAAAAAATTTAGAACCAGATTCCCCCCAATCTTGATTATATTATCCAAATAATTTCATCTATTTTTTTTTTAAATTTCACGAAAATCCAAGAACGGGAAGAAATTTTATGACCAAATTACTATGGTGGGAACCATATAATTGGATACTCATAAATTTTGAATTAATTTCCACTTATCACCCCTCAAAATTTGCATCAAAATTTTATTATCTAAATTAAAATTTTGATACATTAGTGTAAAATATAAAAAAATTAAAATTTAACCTAAATAAAATTTTAAAATAAAAATACTAAATTAAAATTGAAAATGAAAAACTAGAGTTCCCATGTAATTATAAAATTTATTAATCATTATTATTTATCATAATGTATTTAATAAATAAAAAAATTTAATGGGTGATTTATGTATTCCGTGAAATTAACCATTCTTGAAAACATTAATTTTTAAACAAAAAAGTTGGAATTCATGGCACTCAAAATTGGTTAGACTTAATGAAAAAATATTCATTATTTAAACCCTTAACACCAACCTTACTAAAGTATAAATACCCACTACCTCTTCCCATTATCCCAAAAACAATTCAAAGTTATATCATTATACAACTCCCAAGGATTCTCTTCCATTTACCTCTCTTAAATCATGAAGAGTTTTGTTGGTTCAAAGGTTTATATCTAAGATAAGAGGCTCAAGAGAGTAAGGGGTTACCTAATCATCCCCTTTAATTTTCAATTGAAATTACCTTGTTATATTTTTTTAACATTCTTTTTCATATTCAAAAATCCTTTTAATTATATGTTATTAAATTCCATTTTAATTAATGAAAATGATATATTACTTACTCCTTCACATTATAGCATTTTTTCAATTTGTTATAATTCTCAAACAATCTCATTACCATAAAACTATCCTAATGTTTTCATGAAGTAATGTGTGTGTGGTTTTCCTAAAAAATAAATATTTATCTAGATATACAAGTGGATGTAGATCTGATTCAATTTTATCTTGGAGTAATAAACCTAAAAATTTCACATTGGGATTTGACTTGATCATCATCTGGTGAATGAAAATAGAACTTGCTGCATACTTGGTTTGACACTCCCGGGGGATATGCTTGGATGATCTACATGATAATTACAAAACATTATAAAGGATTCATCTATCATTTCATTGGTATCCTACATTGTAAAATTAAAATATCATTATTTATTCTTAGATTTAGGGAAAATAATTTTTCACCCTATAATTATTTCTTCTATATGGGAAAATCTTGTACGATATGACTCATTGATAAATTATTCTAAGTATCTGTATTATTATTTCCTTGAACATTAAACCATTAAATATTTTTATATGTGATGGAATTCATTGGACTATTATGTGATGGGTGAGTACTATTATTTTCTTTCCCCTCAGTTCACTTGTAGGTCTCATGAGATAATTAAGATAAGGTAATGAGAGTGTCCTACCATTTATTTTAGATGTAGTGGAACAAGGTATTGACAATATTTTTGATATGTAAAAAATTATGCATTACCATCACTATATGATCATTTTTTAGAAATTTATTTATTGTTATATTGTACATGGGTTTATTTATGCTTTCAGTTTCATTTGATATGGATTAACCCAATTTACTTATTCATGACATGATTTCTTACTTATAATTACTTCTGTTGTATGCTACCAATTACTGAGCATCTGATCTCACCCATTTATATTCTTTTAATTTTCCACAAGAAATCAATAAGATTACTATGTATGATAAAAGGTTCACAAGGAGAATAATAATGTTTTATTGTTTTCAGATGATATATTCATTATTTTCAATGTAATGTAAAACTCTATTATGTACCTAGTTTTCCTAAGGATATTATTCTATTGGATCCTATGTATATACCATTATAAGAAAATATCCATCAGCTCCAGGGTACTAGATATGTGGATTTTATAGTTGGTATCAAAGGAAATTTTAATAGAAACCTTAGGAACTAGATTTAGGTTAAAAAAGTTTAAAAAAAAGATCCATGGGAGAATCACTTTGTATATTCTAGAAATATTTCTTGAAATACATATCATAATTTTTTATGCACAAATTGAGTATATAACATTTTCTAGAAGTGTCACCTAATATAAGGAAAAATCATGTCAACACTCTAAATCAATGTATGGATTTCCCTCTAGAAAAATTCAATGAGAATGGCATTGGATGAAAGAAAATAATAACTATATTAAGTTAGTTAACCTAGGTTATGACTAATAACTTTATCACATCGAATGGACTATTTATCCCCATCATGGTTCATCAATGTTGGATTAATTCATGTGGAAATAACATCCATAATTTAGTGGGACTAAAAAAATCTGAATAGTGGGTCAATACCATATAGAAAGTATTCATTTCCTTGGGATGTGATGAGAAGGAGAAGGTTATCATGGTGGTATATTGTATAATGGGAGATGATGACCAATGGTGGTCATTGATTTAAAACAGCAAGGAGTAAGAAGAAATAAGAAACATGAACTAGAAGAATTTTAAAGAGATATTCTTTAAAAATTACTTCCCTTATGAGAAATGAGAAGGTATAGAAAGAAAATTCACAAACTTATGGTAGAAGGATGAGGAAGTTGTGGCTGAGTATAAATCTAAATTTACAAGGTTATCCTAGCATTATTCTTATTATGTGGTCAACCTATAGAGAAATATTGATCAATTCTTATAGTTTTTAAAACCAAAAATTAAAAAATCACTAGTGTCTCAAACATTTTACTCATATGAGGATATTGTGACTAGTGCTATTAAGACAAAAAAATAATCCTCTAAGTATATTATTTTAAAAGGGAATTTGAATAAGAAGATGGTGGATGAGAACCATACTAGTATAAATTCAAAAAAATAAAAGAAAGGAAGGATGAAACTTTCAAAATGAAAAAATTATTGGAAGAATCACCCTTAATATTTCATGAAGGGTATATGAATATGCTACAACTATAGGGATAAAGGAAACCAAGCTCATGAATACAAGGGTAAGAGTGAATACACCAATTTAAAATGATTTAATTGGAAGGATATGGGACTTTATTCAAATAAATTCCTTGAGAATCAATGAAATATACCACAAAAGATTACAAAAGAGAAAAGTCATTCTTACACGATTATAGCTAAAAAATTTGAAGTTCCCAATGATATGGTGGTAGGTATATTGTTCATAAACTCAAAATTTATTAATGATTTATTTGATTTTGGATAATTGCACTCTTTTATATCTTACATGATTTCTAATAAAGTCAAATATTTAATTGAAAATCCAAGAAGGGAGTTATCAATAAAATCACTTAGTGGAAATATTATTTTAACGAAGATATGTTATAAAATCCCCATTTCTATACATGTACCTACAATATTTTTGGATTTAATCATCATAACTATGGTATAATTTAACACAATCCTTGGGATTAATTGGATTTCAAAGTATAATTCAATAATTTATTATCAATAAAATAATATTACAACCTCTGAGGATAGTATAGAATCCCTGGAATTTAAAGGAGAGTCTTTATTGGCTAAGTCTTATATAGAATCTCCTACCACGGGACAAAT
Organism: Viscum album; assembly: GCA_963277665.1. Classification (NCBI taxonomy): domain Eukaryota; kingdom Viridiplantae; phylum Streptophyta; class Magnoliopsida; order Santalales; family Viscaceae; genus Viscum; species Viscum album. The sequence continues at coordinate 1,526,060,153 of OY728131.1, read as the reverse complement.
TAGTGAATTATATAGTTATAATCCAATAAATGAAAAGATTTTCTGTGAAAAGAGTATGTATCTATTATTAGGGAATACTTTGATGCATTCCCATAGGATCTACTAGGATACAGTCCTGACTATGAAGTTAAACTCATTATTGATATTATCCCTCATGAAAAACCCTTATATAACCTCCTACAAGATGGATCTGATGGAGTTATTAGATCTTAAGAAATAATTGAAAGAATTAAGTAAAATGGGGTTTGTACACCCTAGTGATTCACCTTGGGAAGAACCTATCTCTTTTTGGAAGAAGAAGGATGGGTCTATGAGATTATACATTGACTATAGGGGAATCAATGCCATCAATATTAATAACACGTATCATTTTCCTCACATTGATGATCTATTTGATCAACTTCAAGGGGACCAATACTTATCAAATATTTATCTTTATCCTGGTTTTAATCAATTGATATTCAATAAGTATGATATACCAAATAATTTTTTTTTCACAAGGTATGGATATTGCGAGTTTATGGTAATTAGTTTTGGATCAAATAATGCACCATATATGTTTATGGATCCAATGAACAAAATATTCAAGTATAAAATTGATAAATTTATTGTGTTATTAATCGATGAAATGTTGATTTAGTCAAAGCTTTATGATGATAATTAATATCACTTATGAATAAAACTTAAGACCCTAAGGGATAAGGAGATCTATGGGAAATTTATCAAGTGTGAATTATGGATTCAATATGTCTCTTTTCTTGGTCATAGTGCCTCTAAAGATAGAATATTGGTTAACACCACTAAGATAGAAGCTATTAATTATTTTTTAACACTAACGAATATAAATGAGATATGTAGTTTCCTTAACTCTAAGATGGTTACAATCGGCGAGTTGTTGAAAATATTTCACAATTAGCTAATCTGTTAACCAAGTTGACTTGTAAATGGGTTAAATTCATATGTTCTAAGGAATGTGAAGAAATATTCAAGGTATTAATTTTTTTATCAATTCACCCGTATTGAATTTATCATCAGTAAAATAATGATCTATTATATACAGTGATTCATCAAAGAAAAGGCATGGGTATTTCCTCATGAAGAATTATGGAGTTGTTACTTGTGAATAATGATAATTGAAAACCCATGAACATAACTATACAACTCATTTTCTTAAGATTACTTATATGGTTATTTCCTTGAAGATATGGAGACACTCTATATGGTTAAAGGCGATACATATATTCTAATAAAAAAGTTTGAAGTATATATTCACATTGAAATAGATTAACATGAAAAATAAGTGATGGATGAAGTTACTTAAAGACTATGATTTTTCAATACAATACCAGTGTAGGTTAGAAAAAAAGATGTAAATCCCTTTGAGTAGAAATGATCATCCATTATTATCCAAGATGAGGCTAGAAAATAATTCTATATTCAAGGAGTTGGTAAAGTTGGATATGGAAATTATTATGGAAGGGGAAACATCATTAATTTTACAAGTAATTTCCTAAATATATTTACTAGTGAAGATAAATAAGTCTAAAAAATATTATAATAATACTTAGAATAAAATCAAATCCATAGAAGATTAAAATTTTTTGAGGTTCACCTATGAAGATGGTGTGTTAAAATTTAGAAGAATATTATGTGTGACCTCAGTAGTTATGATAAATAGGGAGTTACTAGATTATTCTCATAGATAAAAATTCTATATACACATTGGTAGTATCAAGATGTACAGGTATCTAAAAGATCTCTTTTTTTGGATAACATGAATTGGAAAATTGCAAATTATGTGTCTAGAATATTGGTATGCCAACAGGTTAAGGATGAGTGGAAACATCCAAAGGGTGTCATGAGACCTTTCCATATACCTATATGAAATTGGTATAAAATCATAATGTAATTTTTCACTAGGTTACCTAAAAAATCAAATAGAAGTGATTCTATATGGCTCATTGTTAACTGCCTTTCAAATTATACACTTTTTCTAGAAATAAGGGAGGATATACCCTTGAAATGAATCACTCGAATTTATATAAATGATGTTATGATACTTCATGGTACACCATTATCAATTATTTTTTATTATTATCTATGCTTCACATCAATTTTTTTGAAAAGTATTCAAAATGAATTGAACACTAAGATACATTTAAGCACCACTTATCATTCTCAAACTGATGGACTAATTGAATGGACTATCCAAACATTAGAGGATATTCTGAGGTCATGTTCAATTGATTTCTAAGGAATGTGGGACCAATACTTACCTTTGGTGAAATTTTCATATAATAATAGCTTATATTGAAGAATATATATGGTTTCATATGAGGCCTTGAATGGGGAAATATTTCCCACTACAACTTATTGGGATGAGGTTGGAGAGAGGAATATAGTTGGTATAGAACTTGTTTATGACACAACCAAGAAGGTGAGAGAAATTCAAAAACATATCAAAATAACTTAGAGTAGAAAGAAATTCTATATTGATAACTGATAGAAGGACTAGGAATTTTAAGTAGTTTATCATGTCTCCTTGAAGGTATGACCACAGATAGGGGTTATAAAGTTTTGGAAGAAGGGAAAGTAATTTCCAAGGTACATCAAGCCATTTGAGATCCTAAAGAGAATTAGAGTGGTGTATTATAATTTATACTTTCCACCCAACCTCTATACGATTCATGGCATATTAATTATCCCGATTCTATTGAAATACATATCAGACCCAACTTATGTCCTCCCCATAGATAGGATATATCTTGAACTAGATTTTTCTTATATTGAGGACCCTGTCCAGATTATTTTCACAAGAGAACTAGTATTGAGGAACAAGAAAACCAAACTCATGAAAGTGTTATGGAGAAATAACAAGTTAGAATAGGAAACATAGGAACCTGAATAAGTAATGATGTAGAAGTAACCTCTTATTTTTTCACTATGTGGAACAAAACTAAATTTTGATGATGACATTTCATATTTGGTAAGAAATGTAATAACCCAGGTCTTTAAAATATATTTTAATGTTTTTTAGTAAATAAATAATGTAAATTTTACAATTAAAACTATATTATGTACATTAAAAGTTTATAAATTTTTTATTTTATTAGATATTAAGTAATTTATTAGAAAACTATGATTATTAAATTAATAAAATTATACATTATTAATTAATAAAATTTTTTATTTAATTATATCCTCTGAAATTTTATTCATTTTTGAATAATTAAATGGCTACATATTATAACTCCCTAACCCTAGTTACCGAGAGTCGGTGCATTATTACATAACATTGGCATGATACAAGGAATCATGTCTCAAAATACAGACCAATTTAGTTGCATGGGAAGTACTAGAAACATACATAAGTTTTACATTACATCATGAAATAAAAAAACCTCTTTATGTCCCATTTGAACACTCTTATATTCCTTATCCTATTCCTGCTGGTTATTCGTAATATAATTCCTCGCATCATGGGAAAAATAAAAAATAAGAAAGGGGTGAGCTCAGATGCTCCGTAAGGATAACAGTATAGTAGAAACTATTATAAATAAGCATAAACATTTAAGGAAATTTATAAGACTAAAACAAAATCATTTTAAAATTAAACTTCATCATAACATGGAAATGATAAATCAAATAATTCCATTTACTTATTCACATGGATATTCTACTAGTCGAATAATCACATGTAATATCAATAGCCAATTTAATAATGATGGAATACATAATGCCAGACATCACAACCACATAGTCAAGGCCTCATGCCAAGACTACAAATAATATTTTGTCGATGACTTGTGCCAACTCCTGAGACTTACTAATGCATCGAGGAGATATAGTGGACTCCACCTGTCACTTACTAAGTCCAATGCATTCTTCATATGAAAAGGTTGAAACATAACATAAGAATTAATATTAAACCTAACATACAAAATGTCAATACTTTATCCATAAACTATAAATTGTATAAAAATAACACATCCATAGTCAAACCTATCAAAAAACCTTCAATAAAATATGGAATATTGTATCATAACAAATCAACTTCAAACTAGTGTAAAATCCATTAAAGGATGTTGACATAGATGAAATCAAAAATATTTGAGAGAAATATATATTTATATTTTGAAATCATTTAAAAGTCACAAAATTATAAAAGAAAACATTTTTTTTGAAAATATTCTTATAAGATTGTAAGTTAAGCTTCAAAGATGTTATAACGGTGGAAAATATCCACACTCATCGTATAAGTTAATAAAACATTCTTTCCTTAATTCGTCAAAAAGGTCATAAAGTACTTTGTTGGGAAAAAAACGAAAAGATTCATTTCAAAACATTTTATAAAAAGTCAAAAAATGGTATAAATGGATTTAACCCATATTATATAAAATAGTAAAAATGTTTTGAAATACATTTTTAAGAAACACGAATGTGGATGATAAAGAGGTCATAGCGGATACTCATATATAAACAACCTCAGATAATGAAGAGATTGTAAAATTAACCCTTAACTTGTACTTTTCCTTGATCAAGGCTAAGTTAACATCCTGTATAATAGTTAAATAATTGTTATTAAATTCTACAAAAACCATATACATAAATATGATATCTTATATGATCTTATAATATTTCTTTATTAATAATATTTTAGTAGTATCATTGTTTCAGGTGTTAACTTATTCATTTTACTTTATATGATTGGTTGCGTAATCCATTTTTATTATAAATAGGATGTATTTTATTCATATACATAATGATATTAAGTTCTTAAACATTATTTTTAATCATAAAATGAAAATTATTCTTGAATGGTTATGATGGGGAATGGATTTCATCGCATTCGTGGAGACAGTAATCCGTACGTACGCACGAGTGACAATATCAATATATTGATGGTAAAATAGTATGTAATTTGATGGTATATAATATATAAAGAATCATTAAAATGTTATATTTATTATTTACATTATTTATACTCATTATTATACCCATCCAAATAATTAAGTGTTTGAATAAAAAACTACATCACAACGTGGAGACGGTAAGCCATACGTATGCACATATGGTGACTTTTCATTCATAGGATGGATAGAATAATGAATATGGTTGTATTATATTTATAATAACATCATGATATGTATAAGGTACTATATTTATTATTTTGGCATGGAAACAACAAAGAAAGAGGAAGTGGAAGAAGAAAAGAACTTTGAAAGAGGTGGTGAAATTATTACCTCTTCTTCGGGTGTTTCCTTTTGAGTTGATCAAAAAGGGCTCCTTAGGTTGGATTTCTGATCAACCTAAGGCATATAGGATGAATTTATGGTAATTTTGAGGATATTTGATAATGTTTTGGACGAGACAAATGGCTTTTGAGGCGTGATTTTGAGAGAATGGGAAGTACCATTTTATAAGAGAGGTGAGGGTCACTTTAGGAAAAGCTTGAAACATTATTTTATTATACAATCATATTCGGTTTATAATGACTCCAAAAGAATTTATTTTGAGGATAAGGTGGTATTGGGTCGAAAAAATCTCAACCAACAGGTTTTATATAGGTTTAGATCACCATATTAACCTTATATTTTAGATTTAACTCTTAGTTAAATAGTTTAACTTTTACCATGTATTCTTGTATTATTATAATAAATGGTTAATAAAAATAATATAAAAATCCAAGAGAACCCAAAGTGGTTAATTATTGATATATATAACATTATCTAAGTCCTTTGGATGAAACTTATATTTTAAGAATATTATATCAATTAATAATGTAGTATTTGTTTTAAAAACTCATTAATGTCAATTTTGACACTATTTGGTATTTTGTTTTTTTGAAATTCAAAAAAAAATTATCACTTATAAATTTTTTAATCAACCATAAGATGTCATAATAACCTATAAAATTAGTGGAATTCATCATAATTCTCAATTTACATTTATTTGGATATTTATAATATCTATTATTTTAATATTTCATTAATAAGGTAATTATTGCATCATCATTGTGTCATTAATAAATTTAACTATTTAATGTCTAAAAATTATAAATAAAATAACATTATTTAGGAAATATTTTTATATTTATAAATAATATTTATATTCGAATCTATCTTATATACAACCCTATATTAAAAATTGTTTAGTTATTAAACTTTGAATTTAACACTTTTAACTCTTCTTTAAATAAAATAATAATAAATGTCCTAATCTAATCCAAGTGGACCAAATGGATAATATTTTATTCCTAAGGTTGATTTTGGTCGAAATACACTTATCCAATAGAATTAGGACATGTGTTAGGGTAATTATAATATCATTTTTTACCTTTAATTACCCTATTTATTTGTAACCATGGTAAATGAAAGTCAAAAGTTATTATTCACCAAAAAATACTTTCATCTTATTGAACCAAATTTTACTTACTGATGTCAATCGTGTCTCTCATATTTTTGTAATTAAATTTATAGAAGTGGTAAAATTACATTTTATGCAAATTTGCAAATGCGCCTAGAAGGTGGGTAAAAGACGGTAAAAAGTTCCATAAAATTATATATATATATATATATATATATATATAATATTATTATAAAATGACTCCAATGAATTAAATTGAACATATATATGTATTATGTATCTATTTATACCTAAAATAAATTTAAATAACACAACTAATTATTTAAATAAAAATTCGGTTTTAAACAATAACGCATTTTTTTCACTATTTATCAAAAATTGAAAGTTTTGAGAAAAAAATCCAAAAATTCACCATAAGCTAATTTTGATATTTTGAATCCAAAAATGAAGTCCATTTTAAAGAATAAAATTTATAAAATTTCAAAAATTGGGTATTACTATTCATAATGACTAGTTTGATTGGTCGTAGTGTGTTAGAACTCGAAGTTGTGTACAACGCAAGCTATTACATTATTCAAAGAGAAGCGTACTGTGGAAGATTGGGGTGTTACATTCTTTCCTCCTTCAAATAATTTCATCCTCAAAATTTCTAGAATATTATTTCGTAAAAAAATTTCGGTTGGTTCTTCATCATAAGTTCCTCAGGTTCCCACGTCGCCTCTTCCATCTTATGGTTTCTCCATAGAACTTTCACCAGACGAGTCGTCTGGTTTCTCAACACTTGTTCTATGGTATCAAGAATTCTGATAGGTTATTCATAATAATAAAGGTTGGGTTCTAGTTATATTTCTTCATAGGTGAGTACATGAATTTGTTCATGCATGTATTTTCTCAATAGTGATACATGGAACATGTCATTAACTTTGGAGAGACTTGGTGGAATTTCCAAATGATAAGCTACAAATCCAATTATTTCTAGAATTTCGAAAGGTCCGATGTACCTTGGACTTAATTTTCCCTTCTTACTGAACCGTATAACACCCTTCCATGGAGAAACCTTCAAGAAAACATGATCTCTTACTTGAAATTCCAAATCTTTCTTCAGTTATCAGCATATCTCTTTTTCCTAATTTGAGATGCTTTGATGTGTATTTGGATAACCTTTACTTTTTACACTGTTTCTTCAATTTGTTCTGAGCCTACGAGTTATCTTTCACCAACATCATCCCAACAAGTTGGTGTGCGACATCTCTTTTCGTATAATGCTTCATGTGGTGCCATATAAATACTTGAATAGAAGATATTATTATAGGAAAATTATACCAGAGTTAGATATTGATTCCACATACCTTGAAATTAAAGTGAGCAATATCTCAACATGTCTTCTAAGGTTTGAATAGTACATTCTGATTTTTCATCAGTTTGAGGGTGATAGGCAGTGCTCAAATGAAGTTCAGTATCCAAGGACTTATGAAGAATTTTCTAGAATCTTGATGTAAAACCAGGATCACGATAAGAAATAATCAATAGGGGTACTCCATAAAGTCTTACAACTTCATTAATATATAGTCTTGCTAAACATTTAAGTGGTAAATCTTCTCATATAGCATGAAAATGTGCTAACTTGGTAAGATGATAAATAATGACCCATATTGCATCATTCCTTCTAGGAGTCTTTGGTAGTCCCATGAAAAATTCCATCATAATGTCATCCCATTTCCATTCAAGTATGAGAAGTGGTTTCACGACTCCTCTAGAATATTGTTTTCCAGCCTTTACCTATTGAAAAACCATGCATCTTGACACATAATCATAATTCTCCCTCTTAATGTTGTCCCACAAAAAAAGTTCCTTCAAATATCTATACATCTTAGTGCTACGAGGGTGTATAGAGAAATTGGATCTATGAACATCATCCAACAATTCCTTTTTTAGATCAGGTATGTGAGGAACACAAAGTCTCTTCCCAAATTTGAAAATTCCATCTTCATATACAAAGTCAATCAATCTCCCATCATTCACAGCATTAATTTTCTTTTGAAAATCATCATCATCAGTCTAGGATATTTTTAACATTTCTAGTAAAGTTGGATTGAAACCATTTGAAAAAGTATTGATGTTTCACCTTCCATGATTATTACCATATACATATTTACTAGATCCATGAACATAGGATCCCTTTCAACTCTTATCTTGTTCAAAAATCCATGATCCTTTCTGCTTAAAGCATATGCCACCTTATTTACCTTCCCCAGGTGGTAGTCTATAGTGCAATCATAATCTTTGAGCAGTTTAAGCCATCTTCTTTGTCTCATGTTGAGTTTTTTCTGTGAGAAAATATACTTCAAACTCTTGTGATCAATATATATGTCACATTTTTCACCATAGAGATAGTGTCTCCATATCTTCAAAGAAAAGATTACAGGTGCTAACTAAAGATCGTGAGTAGGATAGTTTTGTTCATGAATTTTTAGCTATTGCGATGCATAAGCAATAACCATACCATTCTGCATAAGGAAAAAACTAAGTACTTTCTTTGATGAATCACTATAAATAACAAACCCATCATTCCCTGATGGTAGAGTCAAGGTAAGAGATTGACTAATATTCTCTTAAGTTCTTCAAAACATTCTTCACACTCTTTTTTCTAAAAAAATTTAACCTTTTTAGGTGTGAGATTGTTTATTGGGTTAGCTAATTGAGAAAAGTCATGGAAGAAATGCCGATAATAACCTGCTAAACCAATAAAACTGCGTACCTCAGTTATACTTGTTAGTGCTGGCCATTATTGTATTGCTCTTGTCTTAGAAGGATCAATAGAGATTTCATCCTTTGAGACAATATGTCCATGAAAAGAAATCTCTTAAATCTAGAATTCACACTTTCTAAACTTACCATATAATTCATTTCTTCTAAGAGTCTTTAGAATAGTACGTAATTGATTTTTTTAATCTTCATAGATTTTGGAGTAAACCAAGATATCATTAATAAATACCACAACAAAGACATCAAGATATTCCTTGAAAACTCTATTCATTAGATCCATGAAAATAGAGGGTGAATTAGTCAGTTCAAAAGGCATTACTATAAACTCGTAATGCCCATACCTGGTACGAAATGCTGTCTTCAAAATGTATTCTTTCTTCACACACAACTGATGATATCCAGATCAAAGGTCAATCTTTGAAAAATATTGAGCTCCATGAAGTTGATCGAATAAATCATCAATGTGAGGTAGGGGATACTTGTTCTTTATTTTTATAGCATTGATCTTCCTATAGTCAATGCACAACCTCATAGATCCATCTATCTTCTTAACAAAAAGAACATGGTATCCCAATTGAGAAACACTAGGCTGAATAAATCCTTTATTACTCAATTACTCTAGTTGTTTCTTTAGTTCCACTAATTCCACAGTGGCCATTCTACAAGGGGCCTTTGATATGGGCCTTGAACTAGGAATTAAATCAATAGAAAACTCAATTTCTCATTCTGGAGGATGTTCAGCTAAATCATCTAGAAACACATAAACACATTCTTGCACAATAGGTACATCCTCTATTTGAACATTCCTTTCCTCACCCATAGTTATTTAACTCTCTTCCTACCCAAAAATTTAATTTAATAGTGCTACATGGGGTAGATCTAGATAAGAATTAGATGGTGACATTTTTGATCTAATGATAAGGTACTAATTATTGTCATCGAAAATTGTAACCTAATTCTTCATACAATAAATTTTCACATCATGGTCTGAAATCCAATATATACCGAGGATTATATCAATTTAAATCATGGGTATGATGATGAGATCAACAGATAAAGAAAATTTATATTCCCTAATGGGAACCGATTCACAAAACCTTGTTGTAATGATACCTCCCTGTAGATGCCGAAAAAGTACGTAACTCCCAGAGAAAGTTTCGAAATGACAAAGTGAAGTCATATTCGGAATCAGAGGCCCGGTCTGGAGGCCCGGAAAGTGGTGCGCGAAATAAAGAAGGACTTGCACGAAATAATTTTGTGCACACGAATCATCCCTGGGATTCGCGTAATCGAGCCGGTGGCGCGCGCAATTTTGCGCGCCCCAGTTCCACGCGGTGAAGCTTTGCACGCCGACGGTTCTCAGCGTGGAAGATTTCACGCGCCGCCTGGATTCCGCACCGGCTGGTTCCTATAAATAGAAGGTGACCCCAAACAGTTTGGGGGTTGCGGAATTCAAACCGGCTCCCGTGCACGCAATTTAGACTCCCCCGCGCGCAAGATGACTTCCAGGTAATTCCTATTTTCGCGCAACCTTGCCCCGGGGTTCACCATTGCGCACAACTCCACTGGCTTAAGTGAATTCGCCCACTCCTCCGGGTTCTTCCCTTGCGTGCAATCCTTGCCCCGTGCGCTCAATCCCCTTCTGTGCGTGCAATCCCAATCCTTTACGCGTAGTCACTTATCCACGCAATCCTCTGGTCCTATTGCGCTCCATCCCTATGTTTTGCGCGCAAACCTTCTCTTTGCGTGCAACACCCAGAACCCTTTACCTTGACGCCCCTTGGATGCCTCTCCGCACCGACACCTGATGTCTTCCCTACCGGGCATGCGCACCATGCGTTGTTTTCCCGTACGGCCTTCCAGGATCGTACGAAGTAACCTCAAGGTCCCTTGGGCGGTGTTTCCCGTTGCGTTGCTTTTCCTTATGCTTCTCCGCATAGGCACGCTAACGGCTATTGCTTCTTCGCATAGCCATGCTAACGTGGACCCCTCGATGGTTCGCCCTGTGGCCCCCCTTCACTATGGCCTTGCCGATTCCTTCCCTCCCACAAGGGGTAGAGGGAATTGGGCATGTAATCCCTAGGGGTGTGGAACAAACCCACCTCGTCCAAGCTGCAGGACGTTAAATTGCTAAGCACATCATCCTTAACACATGATGTTAAATTGTGGTCCAACCCCGTGCTTCGCACATAGGGTTCCCCCCGGCTCGGACATTTTTTACGCCCACTCGTCTCCACAGGAATGGATTCTTCCTCACATGGGATGATATCCTACTTGTTGGAGTGGCATTTGTCTGCGGGGGAAGGGCTGCCTCAGCGCGTAAGCCCCTAGCATCTCTTACGGAAGGTTGCACCCATGCACCTCTGTAATTCCCCCCTGCCAAGGCCAGTGGAGTCCCTTTCCCACTGCGCTTTGTCGCACCACGGGCCTCCATCCTGGAGTAAAACCCGTCACCCAGGGCCGCTAACCACGTGTAAGCCCCTGTTTCCTCTTTGGGCCGCTCAACGCGTAAGCCCCTTTATGCTTCTCACGGGCGCACCCTTTGCGACGTGATCATCTGGTCCCTACTGCCTCTTGTTTCTCACACCGAGCATGACTCACGTGGGCTTAGAGTGCGCATCGACCATGACATTTTCCTATGGGCCACCTCAGAGCGTAAGCCCCATCCCAGCGAACTACGTGGACTTTGATCCGTGCTAACGCATGGTACGTAGGAAGCCTCCACGAGGTTCAAGCCCAACACCCGGTCGTTCCGACCTCCCCACGTCGGTTCCCCGACCACCATGGGCCGCCTCAGAGCATATGCCCCAAATTACCTCATCCCACATGATGTGAAACTGTATCCCATCCCGCATGACATTAAACTGTATGCCCTAAACTACGTGGACTTTGATCCGTGATAACGCATGGATATAGGAAGCCTCAACGAGGTTCAAGCCCATCACTCAGTTGTTCCGACCCCTTTGCGTCGGTTCACCAGCACCATTATGGGACGCCTCAAAGCATAAGCCCCATGCCTCACACCCACTTCTCATCCTGACCTCCCCCTTGAGCCCACGTGCCTTGGGAAGCTCATGCCCTATCCCGAAGGTCTTACTTTCTCCAGAATCCAATCCATGCGTTCATTCTCAAGGTTCGCCTCTTCAGGTGTCCCACCGTATCACCGAACTACGCGGACTTTGATTCCCTACCATGGGGATATATAGGAAGCCTCCATGAGGTCAAATCCCGTCACTCCATCACCCATCCTGATCCTTACCCTGGCTGCCACATCCCAGTGAGATCATGCCACCCCATTCCACTCCATGGTATTTGGGAAGCCGCCCACGTGCTGTCCCCAAAATCGGTGTTCCCCCTAGGGGGTCCTTCAGTCCGATCCGTCTCCGCCAGATGTTAAACTCGCGGCATACCCAATGTTAAACATGGGAATCTGAGGAAAACCTCAGATGGTACACAATCCCCGCGTTCGATGTGGGATGCCTCGGGCATCTGTGCCCTCGAGATGCCCTGTGATAAGGGACAGAAGACAGACATGCTGATCCCCAACATCAAGACATGCCAACGACACCCCAACATGACCATTCTCCTCACCGAAGGTTGATGCCATGACAAGACACCTTGGAGCGTCTCGACGGAAGCAACATAATTAACTGGCATCCATGCAGATATGGCACCGGGAACGAGCTTCACGAACCCGTCTTAAATCTATGAGGGAGACCCGGACTAGGTGACGGGATCCGAGGAGGAATCCACAGAAGGAAGAACCGACATCCCATCATCTCGGTTTTGATCAAGGAGCAGAAATCCCTAAACAACGAATGGATGTCGCCCACCTTTGGAAAGCAGGAATGCGGGGCAACAAGCTGCACATCCTCCCATGCGTGACGGACACGCGTGCGCGCCCTGGCCTAAAAGTGTCGGAAACAGAAAATGGTGAACCCGACGTGAATCTCTTCTCCTCAATACGGAGACAGGTAGTTTTCGGGGTGTCGGAAGATTAGCATGTCACCAGGTCCGGGTACCTATCACCGGGACGTGAAACCCGCCAGGGGTTGAGGCAGTTAGGATGTTGAGAACTCCATTCTGAGACGTCGTCAGCATGGATCCCTCTCGCCGACCACGGAAGACGGAATGATGATGGGCTATTGGTTGTCAATTTCTTTTCCTGTTAGTACTAATGGGTTTATCTCCCTGCTTCCAGGAATCAGATCACTGCATCCGGAACTCGATCTCTACCTACCCACTGGCGCAGGGGCAGGGGCAGTACCGACGCGTCTACCCCGCGCAGTCCCGCCTTTTATACAGTCACTCCGGATCCGATTTCTACGACTATCGGGCACTCACGCCCCCTCTCCCCATCAGAAATCATCCAGTGAAGTGTGATCAACGACCTGGTTCGTAGGTACGATGAGGAAGGGATCATACCCACCAGGGGCATGGCCCATTTGGATCTAGAGGCGGCTGCGCCTCACCATCATCGCCACCCCCGAGGGCCACACAGGGAGCCTCCACTCCCCACTCCGACGTTCAACCGCTTTGGGAGCCTATCCCCGGAGCGCCTTGACACATCCCTCCCCTACGCCGATGAGGTGGGGGATGTCCGGGTCCACCCGATCGGGGACCCGTACCAGGGGTTAACGACAAGAGCCCCTGCCAGGCTGCGTCGACGCTGCCGCCCGACTCCCCGGGCCGAGGAGCAGGCAATCTTTGTGCCCGCACCACTGGCTCCAACCCATCTGACCCGATGCCAGCGTCGGGCACGAGCGGAAGAGAATTCCCGTCCTGGGGCACCAACATCAGCAACCACTGTGGCCCGAGCCACTGCTGACTCCTGCTACCAGACCCCTGCACACGTTGAGAAGGGGCAGTCACATGCCCGACTGGGATCGAGGCCCCGACCGCCCTACAGGAAGGTTGGGTCGACTCTCCTGGTTGCGGGCACATGCAATGACCACCGCGGACCAATTCGCGGTAGTGCCACCCACCATGAAGGCTCATTCCGTGCCACTGATCTGGAAAGAAGAAGGATTCTCCGTGACAGAGACGCTTCGGGTATGACTCTTTCCAGCGCCCACTACACTGGGTATGAGGTAACTCCCCCTGCCGCTGACCGCAAGTATGCAGCTGTTGCGTATCTGGTCACTCACTCACATGGAGGTCCTCCCCATGTCCCTTTCGACATTTGTCCCGTTGCTTCTCACACCCCGACCTTCAGTCCTCTCTGCCCCAGAACTATTGCGGCCAAGGGACTCCTTGACGGAAACCATCCTTACCCTGAGGAGCCATCCAGGGGCAAGAAGGTGGGATGTCATCGCCGTAAGAGGAATGTCAGGGAATTCCGGACGGAAATCAGACCAGTCCGTTTCTCGGACTCCGAGGCGGAGTACGACTTAGCGATGGAGCCCTCCCCCCGGTCCTATGAGTCAAGGTCAAGTGTGGGGACGTGGAGAGTCAGCCTTGTACTCCCCGAATGCGAGATCCACATGATTCTTGCCTCCCTTCGAAGGTATATCCAGGAGGACGATGACTTGGCATACCCCTTGGGGTCAGACCCGTAGTTATCACTGGCCTCCCCGGAAGCATCTTCCACCTCATTCAGGGAGGATGGGGAACTTTTCTGGGGACCGACGGAAGAGTCGTGACGTGACACACCCTCGGCAAGTGACGATACTGTGACAAAAGGCATGTTTGCCAGCCCATCCTATCGTGACGTGGTAGTCTGGGCACTGAAACCCTTGGTGGACGACTCAGGGATCGGCGAGCAATCAGCATGTTCGCCGTATTCCCCGACGGCCAACCCACCGGCCCGGTGGCCTGCCTCAGCGTCGTTGCCAGCTCCCCGGCCATTCTCGATTGATAAATAGGGGCAGCAAGGGCCGAATCCCGAACCAGAGTCGTGGAGCTTCTGGACCGTCCTCGCAGCGGGCCACTTCCCCGAGAAGTTTTGGCCGGTCAGAGGATCAGATTTTGATATGCCAGAGTCACTCACCCCGTGAGAGTTTGAATTTTTCCGCCAGACTCTCCAGGTGACTCACTCCCATCTTCGCCATCAGCGAGCGCCTTATCCTGGGAGTCAAGCACATCTCGAGGATATTGGTGAGCAGTGCCGTCGGGTCGACCTGGCTGCGCTCCCCACGATCCGGCACCCCGAGTCACTTGACCACCATAGGGCCCTCCAGCAACAATGCGTTCAGAGTTTTCAAGTACTCTGCAAGGTTATCGAGGAAGCCACCCCCCACGCACACGTCCGCGGATGGGAGCAGTATGCTGCCCTTCTTTTCTGTGCAATCCACTGACATCACGATTCACTGGGCGGCCCTGAGGGAATGTAGCCAAGGGCAGTGGTGGTCAATATGGCCGACCTTCCGGGTGAGGGAAACGGTGTGGAACTCCTCGATGGGGACTCACCCCCTGAGGACAAGCCGTCACTGGACCCATCTGGGAGGATTACTTGCCAACAGAGGAGCCTCCTAGGTCTCTCTACACCCACTGAGGCATTAATACTGAGACGAAACACCGACAAGGGTAAAGAGCACATCGGGGCTAGAAAGCTTACCGACCCATCTGACTCGGTACAGAAGGAAGAGGAAGACCCCGAGAAGGCCACATTATGTCAATAGATTTCTGATAAAAAGAGGCTGGTTGACGAGCTCTTGGCCGAACGCATTGCAGAGCGGCGGCCTGACTATGGTAACCCTAGGCCAGGACAGCAGGGGCAGGAGCACCTGCCCCTTGACGAGATTCCCTCGGGCAACCGCGACCATGTTGCGTTCGCCGAGAGGGGAGATGCCAGAGCCTATGGCAAGAGGGCACGATACGTCTCGCCGAACCCTCCCGATCGGTGGGATCACCTGGGGGACTAATGTTATTAATATTTTCATGACTTATTATATTCCCCCTTTACTGATTTTATATGAAATGTGCATAATTTGTGTGAAATATTAATGTTTTAATATTAAGTATAATTTTTGAGCATTTTTAGAAGTAGTCCAATTGAGTCAGTTTAATGTTTTAATAATAACTATCACTATAATGATCCAAATTGTGTGGTTATTGTTTTTTAGGATTATCCTTTTAATATAAAAAATTTCATTAGAAGGTACCATGAGCCAATTCTGCCATTTGAAGGATCATATGGTCCTCACAAACAAGACCAAAGAATCTGTGAACAAACTGGACCAGCCTTGAATATTGATTTACTGGGCTCCATCCAAAAGTCCAAAAACATTAACTCTCCACAATAATTCGGGTAACACTATATTTCATCTTTTATAAAAATTTCAAGGCCCAAATCCAAGTACAAGGGGCCCAAATGAAGCTTTGAAGTCCACCCCACCATTCTGGCCGAGAATTAAAATCAGTATAGTATTCATGAAATATCTCATGTAAGCATCAAATCGAGCTGAGATTTTTCAGTGTGAAAATGGAGATATAGGCAGCCAACTTTTTTGAAGAACCCATTCGGATTTTAAGGCATCTTAATATTCAAAAACCCTTTTACATTCTAGACTTCAAAAAGACTGGATTGAAATGGACAGTTTTACTTTGTTTAATCAACCGGCCATAAATTTTTATCCTTAAGTCCAAATGACTCCAAATTTTTAGAGTAGTCGGACAACTTTATTATCTACAACTTTTAAGAAGGAGATTTCTCGAGATTCTACTGTCATTATGTCCATATCTGCGATCCAAGTGGAGGGGTATTGCTGGAATGTAAACAGTCCACTCCTTGGGCTATAAATACTCTCCCCTTCTCTCCTTGAGAGGGGTTGGCATTTCAGAAGAGAGAAGAACATATTGGAACGACCAAGGCCTTGAAAAAGGATTTGTAGGATCTTCCATACTCAAGTTTTCACTTGATAGACCTTTCCTCCTCTCTTTTTTTTCACTTAATTTCGTGTTCTTCATTTTTGTAATTTTGTAAGTCTCTTTCTTTGTAATTCTGTTTTAATGCAAGTTACTTCTTCAATATCTCTTATTCTCATCCACCTTCTGTAGTTTAATATTTATGTTCTTAAAATAGTTTAAATTCAGTTCAATCCCCTTACCTTATTTATCTTCCTCATTCAATCGAAAGTTCATTTTTAATTATCATCACTGTTCGTGTGTGTGTGTAGACGTACCACTCTTTTCTTATCCCTTTCTTTTTCTTCTCTTATTAATTTATAATCATAATCATTATAACCAGATTATTAAACACCCAAATGGATGAGTAAATATCTCATTGGGGTGAGTTATAATTTAGGTATGTTAAGTGATTGAGAGCTTCTTCTCGATGAATATTCATTGAATTAACATCGTGTATGTTGGACTTAACATGTCATGGATTAATGACTTGTTTTGTTTAACATGTGGTTTCCATGGATTATTGGAACCATAAATACACCACCATAAATAATATCTGATTGAGATTATAACCTTAAGTTAAGTTAAGGCTTGGTTTAAATCCTTAACACTTAGGAATTCTAATCAACATCATCTTGTGACATGGGTGTTAATTTAAATGAAATATAAAGCAAAGCTCAAGGATATCACAAGATTAACTAACCTAATGATGAACTCACCCCAATCATTATAAATTTGTTAAATCAATCATAATAAATTAGTCATTTCAATTAATCTCTACAAACCCCCCCCCCAATCAGAATACAATTAACTAAAAACAATCGACTATTACGAAGTACCATCGCCGAGGATTCGACCCGAGTGCTGCTATACACATTAGCAGAGCACCATAACCTTGATCGGTCGATAGGAGATAATTGGTCATGCGTTTAAAATGGAACCGTTGCCGTGGATGGTGCTTTAATTAGTCATTAGTTTATGTTTATTGTCAAAAAAAGAAAAAAAACAAAATTTAAAAAAAAAATTGAAAAAAATAACAAAGAAAAACCCATCTTCCTATTTCTTCCAAAATCGCTCTGAATGCCTCGTAGCCTTCCAAACAATCCCTTGGATTTATTTGACCCTGAAATTGAGCGAACACTTCGCCAACTTAGGAGGAACATAAGATATAATCAACTCATTCAAGAACCAGTCCTCATCCAACCAGTTGAATTTGAAATGACCAATCATAGGGAACAAACCCTTAAAGAACTCGCTGCCCCTGATATGAATTACCAACCTCTTGGTATTAAATATCCAAACATAGAAGCTGAATTCTAACTCAAATCGGGTTTGATTCATCTTCTCCCTCATTTTCATGGGCTAGCCGGTGAGGATCCACATCTCCACCTTAAAGAGTTCCAAGTGGTGTGCTCTACCATGAAGCCTCAAGGGGTTTCTGAAGAACAAATCAAACTTCGAGTATTCCCTTTCTCCCTAGCTGACACTATTAAGTCATGGCTCTACTACCTACCTCTTGGTTCCATAACTACATGGAATGACATGAAGTGACTCTTCTTAGGGAAATTCTTTCCTGCTTCTCGTACTGCTTCTATCCGAAAGGAAATAAGTGGTATACGTCAATTCCCAAGTGAATCACTCCATGAGTACTGGGAGAGGTTCAAAAAGATTGTTACAACATGCCCACACCACCAAATTCCTGACCAAATCTTGATCCAATACTTCTATGAGGGGTTATTGGCTATGGAGATAACTCTCATAGATGCCGCAAGTGGCGGTGCTCTTGTTGATAAAACTCCTACAGCTGCAAGAGATCTCATAAGTAACATGGCTGCAAACACACAACAATTCCATACTAGAGCACATGCCCAAGTAAAACAAGCCCAAGATAATCAAACAATTGAATCGAACAAAATGACAGAGTGGTTGAGTGAACTTACAGGTCTTGTGCGACAACTAGCTGTGGCTACCAAATCCCCAACCTCTTCTTCTCTGCAATCAATGTTTCCTGGACCTGTCAAAAACTATGGAATCTGAAACTCTCCATCTCATTCAACTGACACATGTCCACAATTTCAAGAGGATCAATCCGATTCATCTGGACCAATGGAGATCAATGCAGCATATGCTCAGCGGAACACCAATCCTCAACTATCAGGTCAGTTTGTTAAAAACTTCAACCAACCTCACTCTGAGCCCTTATCTTCTTCCTATAACCAAGGCCTTAGGTATGGTAATCCCATATCTCACCCCCCTCAATTCCCTCCTCAAAACCCAAACCAGTTCCAATATGGTCAAGGTGGTGGTAACTTCCATCAACCTTATCCTTTTGCTCCTCAACCTCAAAGGAACAATCCTCCTCCTGGATTCCATTATCCTAGTGAGCCTTCCCAATTCCAAAACCAATACAATCGATTTCCCAAGAACCAAAATCAAGGAAATCCCAACCAGGGACAAGACTCTTCTTCCAAGAAACCATGGGAAAGTGCAGTGTAAGATCTTGCCTCCTTCACCCGTTCTAGCCTTAAAAAAATTGAAACTCAAATAGGTCAACTTGCATCCCACCTGAACCATCAACAACAATCAAATTCTTCCCAACTCCCAGCTCAACCATTACCCAAGCCCAAGGGTAATGTAAGAACAATTTCACTTAGATTAGGAAAGCAACTTTATATGCCTCGAGATAAATCCTCAAACCCTCCTTTGAATGTTGACCTAGAAAATGAAAAGAAAAAGAAACTTTAAAAGGAACCTGAAACCATTCCCTCACCTCCTTCCATTCCACTTAGGAATCCAATTCCTTTTCCTCAAGCCGTTTCTAAACCAAGGAAGTACTTTGAACCTGATCCTGAAATGCTCGACATGTTTAGACGTGTTGAAGTCAACATTCCCCTCTTAGATTCCATAAAACAAATTCCTAAGTATTCCAAGTTTCTTAAGGAATTGTGCACCCACAAGAGGAAACTTAGGAACTTTGAAAATGTTTCCACCCAGTAGTCTATTCCCATAAAGTGAAAAGATCCAGGGACCTTTACAGTCCCATGCCAAACTGGAA
Organism: Viscum album; assembly: GCA_963277665.1. Taxonomy (NCBI): domain Eukaryota; kingdom Viridiplantae; phylum Streptophyta; class Magnoliopsida; order Santalales; family Viscaceae; genus Viscum; species Viscum album. The sequence continues at coordinate 1,526,040,121 of OY728131.1, read as the reverse complement.
GTTCCAACTTTGATGATGCACTCATAGACCTAGGAGCCTCAATTAATGTCATGCCCAAATCCATATTCTCAAACCTTGGTCTAGGTCCCTTGAACCCAATAAGTGTTTTCATTCAGTTAGCCAATCGAAGCACAACCATTCCTGAGGGAATAATTGAGGATGTCCTTGTCCGAGTCAATGATCTTATCTTCCCTGCTGATTTCTATGTCCTTGACATGAAAGGTGAGATGAAATCTTCTCGATCTCCCCTAATTCTAGGAAGACCATTCCTCATGACTGCGAGAACCAAGATTGATGTCCATTCAGGCATCCTATCTATGGAATTCAGTGACCAACTGGTTAAGTTAAACATTTTCCAAGCCATGCGATACCCATATGAGGATCACTTTGCATTCTCAATCAATGCTTCTGAGGACACTTCTAAGAGTCAATTGATTCCCATTCGATCATGTTCATCCTGTTCTGAAGAGATAGGATCTTGTGAAATATACACTAGGATTAACCAAGTCATAAATGGTGATGTTGATGTGGACCTCTCATTCATAGACTCCATCAATCTAGAGGAACTTGAAAATTCTCTTGAATTCCACATCAATTCTGATCTATAATGCTCCACCTTGGACAGTATTAATGAAAATGAATCTGAAGCAACTGAAGTCCCATCCTCCATTTTTGAGTTACCTAACCCAAAAATTAATGATGAGATTGATCTAAAACCTCTTCCTGCACACCTGAAATATGAACTCCTCTTCCATGATCACTCATATCATGTCATTATCTCTGCCACACTTACTGAAACCGAGGAGTCCAAACTTGTTCAAGTGTTAGAGGAAAAAAAGGCCTTAGGTTGGACCCTAGATGACATACCAGGAATCAACCCTGCCCTTTTCATGCATCACATCCATCTTGAGGAATCATCCAAGCCAATTAGACAACCACAAAGAAGACTCAATCCACTCATCCTTGAGGTATTTAGGGAAGAGATCACCAAGCTTCTTCAAGCTGGTATTATCTACCCAATTTCTGATAGTGAATGGGTTTCTCCAATTCAAGTTGTACCTAATAAGGGTGGGATAACTATTGTCGCAAATGAACATGGAGAGGTAGTCACAACTCGAGTGAAGAACAAATGGTGTGTGTGCATCGACTATAGGAAATTGAATGTTGAAACCCGAAAAGATCACTACCCTCTTCCATTCCTTGATCAAATTCTAGAAAGATTGGCCGGAAAGTCACACTATTTCTTTCTTTATGGATACAATGGCTATTTCCAAATCCCAATCGCACCTCAAGATCAATAAAAAACTACTTTCACATGCCCCTTTGGATTATATGCATATAGAAGAATGCCTTTTGGACTTTGCAATGCTCCTGCAACATTCTGGAGGTGTATGATGAGTATCTTTTTAGAATTCATTGAACATTGCATGGAAGTCTTCATGGATGACTTCACCATTTATGGTGAGTCATTTGAGTCATGCTTGCATTCACTCTCTCTAGTCCTTCAAAAGTGTGTCAAGTGTAACCTTGTGTTAAATTTTGAAAAATGTCACTTCATGGTTGCAAATGGGATTGTTCTAGGGAACATAGTTTCAAAAGATTGTATTGAAGTCGATCCTGCCAAAATTGAAGTGATACAATCACTTCCTGAACCCAACTCTATTCGAGACATCCTTTTATTTCTTAGTCATGCTGGTTTTTATCGGAGATTCATCCATAACTTCAGTAAAATTTCCCTCCCACTCACTCGTTTTCTCCAAAATGATGTCACTTTCCATTTTGATGAGGTTTGCAAGAGAGCCTTCATTGAACTCAAAAATTCTCTTAAATCTTCCCCGATAATCCAACCTCCAGATTGGTCATTACCCTTTGAGTTGATGTGTGATGCTTCTGATAGAGCCGTTGGGGCTGTTCTTGGTCAAAGAAGAGAAAAAATACCTCATGTCATCTATTATGCCTCAAAAACATTGGATGAAACTAAATCTCACTACACTGTGACTGAAAAGGAACTTCTAGCAGTGGTTTTTGCCTTAGATAAATTCCAGTCCTATCTCTTAGGTGCCAAAATCATCATCTTCACATACCATTCTGCTATTAAGTTCTTACTCAAGAAAAGCGATTCCAAACCGAGGCTAATAAGATGGATCCTAATCCTCCAAGATTTTGACCTTGAAATTAAAGATAGACCAGGAAAAGAAAACCCAGTTGCTGATCACTTGAGTATAATTTCTAGTTCTTCTCAATCTGAAATCATCGATCCTGAATTCCCCACTGAGCACCTTTCATCTCTCACTCCAAAAATACCATGGTACGCCCCAATTGTAAATTATTTGGTTTCTGGTGTTTTTCCTGAAAAGTTTTCAAAAGAACAAAAAATAAAGTTGAAAAGTGATTCAAAATACTATTTTTGGGAAGAAAATAAACTTTGGAAAACTGGGGAAGACATGGTAATTAGGAGATGTGTTGAAGAAAATGAGCATTCTTCCATCTTAGAATTCTGTCACTCACTTCCCAGAGGTGGGCACTTTGGACCACAAAGGACCTCCCGAAAGGTCCTAGACTCTAGATTCTTTTGGCCTTTGCTCTTCAAGGACTCACATGAGTTCTGTCAATCATGTCCCACTTGCCAAAAGATTGGAACAATCTTCAAAAGAAATGAAATTCCCCAAAAGCCCTTAATATTTTGTGAAATCTTCGATGTTTGGGGCATCGATTTCATGGGACCATTTCCTCCTTCCAATGGATTCTCATACATCCTTATGGAAGTTGATTATGTTTCAAGGTGGGTTGAGGCCAAACCCACTAGAAAGGATGATTCACATACTGTTAGTGAGTTCCTAAAGACACACATATTCCATAGATTTGGAACACCTCGTGCTTTGATAAGTGACTTAGGAACCCATTTTTGTAATAAAACCATGGAATCTCTTTTGAAAAAGAATGGGGTTGTTCATAAAACTTCAACTGCATATCACCCCCAAAAAAATGGTATGGCTGATCTTTCTAATAGAGATGTGAAAAGAGTGCTTGAGAGAATTTTAAAACCCACTAGAAAAGACTGGCCTGAAAGACTTGGTGAAGCACGTTGGGCTTATCGAACTGCCTATAAAACACCCATTGGGATGTCTCCTTTTAGGCTAGTTTTTGGTAAAGCATGTCATCTACTAGTCGAAATCCAATATAAGTCTTTTCAGGCTGTGAAAATCTGTAATTTTTCTTGTGAAAAATCTGGTGAAGAAATATTTTTTCAATTGGCTGAACTGGAGGAGCTTCGACTTGAATCCTATGAAAATTCCAATCTGTACAAAGAGAAGGCTAAGGTACTCCATGACAGACACATCCTGAGAAAGGTATTTCATGAAGGTGAAAAGGTAATTCTCTTCAATTCTCTATTTCGTCTTCATCCAGGTAAGCTTAATTCTCATTGGGAAGGTGATTTTGTTATTACTAACGTTTACCCATTTGGTGCAGTGCAAGTCCAAGACCCCTCTTCCAAAATGACATTCACGGTTAATGGACATCGATTAAAACATCACCATGAGAGGACATGCAGTCCTGGAACAACATCAACTTCCACTGGCTCCCCAAATTCTCTAGCTGACCTACCACTAGATGGAGAATGCGACCTGCCAAATCCAAACTAGGGGGCACCTCTTTACCTTTAACTCTCTCTATATTTTCCTCTCTCTACCTCTTTCTTCTTCTTCCTCTCTCTTTCATTTTTTAACCATTTTCTTTATCAAAACCTTTATTTTTCAGTTTCTCTTTTGTGTGGGTGTATCTTTACAAAAATAAAAACCTAAAAAAAAACCAAAAAAATCACTTAAAAAATACAAAAAAATTATAAGTCATGCTTACTCACCACCGAGTTTTGAAATTTTGTACAACCATTTTGGGGAGTTAACAGACATGTTTTCATATCAAATTTTTTTATTTTCATTATGACTTTGGATAAATAATTTTGTGTCAAAACCAACACATTTTGAATGCTCAATTTTTTATTTGGAAAATTATTTTCCCCAACCGCGAGAACAAACATTTGATTTCATGCCAAGGCCACCTATGGAAATCTTTTCAAAATGTGTATTTTCACCGCCATTTGTGAGTCTTGAGTTTGTGGACCTTCGAGCTGAATTTCCTACATTAGTGTGTATTAATATGAAAGAGGCATTTTCTGAACCACATGAAAATCGCAATAGCCAAATATCCTCCCATTTCCCTTACATTAATACTCCTTTTGAAAGCCCCTTTGATCCTATTAAAACCTTTTCTTTGATATCCACATTACAATCCCAATACCTTATCCCACCCAATATCAACATGGATTTTTATTGCATAAGTTTTTGAAATTTAAGTGTGTGTGGGGGGGGGAATGTATTTCATTTTTGGGTATCATTTCTTTACTTTCTGGTGTGTTATCATATGCTTGAAGGAAAGCATCCAATTTAGTGTGGGGGATAGGTTGTCATTCAGTGGGATTTGGGAATGCATTGTACAAATGATATTGAAAAGTGTTCAAAAAAAAAAAATCAAAAAAAGAAAAAAAGAAAAAATGGGTTGTGTCTTGGGTAGGTAAAAAATAAATCTTCCTCAACCTTTTATCTTGTTATAACTATTACAATTAGTGTCATGAGGAGATCAAACATGGGTTGGGATATGAGTGTGAGATCTGTCTCAAGGTCAACTTTCGAAAAAAAAGAAAAAAAAAGAACACTTGCATTATATTCTTATATCATTGGGAGAAGTTTGGTGGTTTGTAAATATTTCATCTTCTCATCGCCTTCATATTTTCTTTCTCTACTGTGTCTTTCTTCACACAATCATTACCTTGTAAATATGTGTTTTCATTTCCATCCATGTTTTATTTCAAAAAAATGTGCATTGTTTTTCTATGTTGGTATTTTAACCCTCTTATTCTCTCTCTTGGACATTATATTACTACTGTCCCATAGCCACAGAAAAACCCCTTCAAAAGGCCTCTTGATTTTTGAGCACTTTGGATAGGGAGTGGAAGCTGAGAGCTCTTACAAACTCTATGATTTTCACTTTTGGTTGGTGAAAGAGTGAACCTCCACAAATGAATTTTATCATCTTGAGAGGTGTGAGTTTTGAGTGTCCACATTTTCCATTTCTAAATTTGAGAATGAAAAAATGAATTAGTTTTGGAACATTGTTTCTGTAACAACTTGTGGTGGAATTCAAAATGGATGAGTGAAATAGTCTAAACCTCCCCTGATTGGAGAAAACAAAATTTTAATATCTGTTGGTGAGTAAAAATGATTTTGTCATGTTTTTATATTTGTTTCACATAAGGACATGCACAAAACTAAGTGTGGGGGAGTTGATGTTATTAATATTTTTATGAATTATTATATTCCCCCTTTACTGATTTTATATAAAATGTGCATAATTTGTCTGAAATATTAATGTTTTAATATCAAGTATAATTTTTGAGCATTTTTAGAAGTAGTCCAATTGAGTCAGTTTAAGGTTTTAATAATAACTATCAATATAATGATCCAAATTGTGTGGTTCTTGTTTTTTATGATTCTAATTTCAATATAAAACATTTCATTAGAAGGTACCATGAGCCAATTCTTCCATTTGAAGGGTCATATGGTCCTCACAAACAAGACCAAAGAATCTGTGAACAAACTGGACCAGCCTTGAAGATTGATTTACTGGGATCAATCCAGAAGTCCAAAAACATTAACTCTCCACAATAATTCGGGGGACACTACATTTCATCTTGTATAAAAATTTCAAGGCCCAAATCCAAGTACAAGGGGCCCAAATGAAGGTTTTAAGTCCAGCCCACTATTCTGGCCGAGAATTAAAATAATTATAGTATTCATGACATATATCATGATGTAATAATCAAAACGAGCTTCGATTTTGCAGTGTGAAAGAGGATATATAGGCGGACGACTTTGTTGAATAACCTATTCGGATTTGAAGTCATATTCATATTCAAAAACCCTTTCACATTCTGGACTTCAAAAAAGCTGGATTGAAATGGACAGTTTTACTTTGTTTAATCAACCGGCTATAACTTTTGATCCTTACGTCCAAATGACTCCAAATGTTTAGAGTAGTCGGACAACTGTATTATCTACAACTTTGAATAAGGAGAGTTCTCGAGATTCGACTGTCATGATGTCCATATCTGCGAGACAAGTGGAGGGGTATTGCTGGAATGTAAACAGTCCACTCCTTGGGCTATAAATACTCTCCCCTTCTCTCCTTGCGAGGGGTTGGCATTTCAGAAGAGAGGAGAACATATTGTCACGACCAAGGACTTGCCAAAGGATTGGGAGGATCTTCCATACTCAAGTTTTCACTTGAGAGACCTTTCCTCCTCTCTTTGTTTTCACTTAATTTCATGTTCTTCATTTTTGTAATTTTGTAAGTCTCTTTCTTTGTAATTCTGTTTTAATGCAAGTTACTTCTTAAATATATCTTATTCTCATCCACCTTCTGTAGTTTAATATTTATGTTCTTAAAATAGTTTAAATTCAGTTCAATACCCTTCCCTTCTTTAGCTTCCTCATTCAATCGAAAGTTCATTTTTAATTATCATCATTGTTCGTGTGTGTGTGTCGACGTACCACTCTTTTCTTATCCCTTTCTTTTTCTTCTCTTATTAATTTATAATCATAATAATTATAACCAGATTATTAAACACCCAAATGGATGAGTAAATCTCTCATTGGGGTGAGTTATAATTTAGGCATGTTAAGTGATTGAGAGTTTCTGCTCGATGAATATTCTTTGAATTAACATTGTGTATGTTGGACTTAACATGTCATGGATTAATGAATTGTTTTGTTTAACATGTGGTTTCCATAGATTATTGGAACCCTAAATACACCACCATAAATAATATCTGATTGAGATTATAACCTTAAGTTAAGTTAAGGCTTGGTTTAAAGCCTTAACACTTAGGAATTCTAATCAACATCATCTTGTGACATGGGTGTTAATTTAAATGAAATATAAAGCAAAGCTCAAGGATATCACAAGCTTAACTAACATAATGATGAACTCACCCCAATCATTATAAATTTGTTAAATCAATCATAATAAATTAGTCATTTCAATTAATCTCTAGAAACAACCCCCCCAATCAGAATACAATTAACTAAAAACAATCGACTATTATGAAGTACCATCGCCGAGGATTCGACCCGAGTGCTGCTATACACATTAGCAGAGCACCACAACCTTGACCGGTCGATAGGCGACAATCGGCCATGCGTTTCAGGGACCCTACTCGATTTCCTCCCGCTACCCCGAGAGTCGCTCCGCCAGCCGCCACGCGAGTTTCTGAGCTTGACTACCGGATTGAAGAGCCCAACAATGCGCTGTTGGTTCTTGATCCCCTTCAGGACAGAAATCCACATCCGGACGATTTAATGGAAGCACTCATCACCTGCTTAGAGGCCCTGGAAACTCGGCAGTTTGCAATACCACCAGACGACAAGCCATACCCATCATGGGTGGATGATATGCCGGCCCCACCGGGATTTGGTAACCCCACTTTCTCCCCCTTTAATGGGACTAGAGACCCGCCACATCACCTGGCCCACTTCAACTCGAGGTGCAGGCCTATGTTAGGGACTCCGGCATAGCTGGAGGCCGCCAAGCTCCGTTGCTTCGTTCAGACACTGGAAGGACCATCATTCGTCTGGTACATCCATCTCCCTGTCGGATCTGTGAATAGCTGGGAGGACCTTCCCCGACAATTCCTCTACCAGCTCAGTTCCATGACCCGGAAGATGAACATCACAGACCTCTTCAGGTGCAAACAAAGGCCCGATGAGTGAGTCATGGACTTCATCGCCCGGTGGAAGGGGCTCATGTACTCCCTTGAAATGCCACTAACTCAGGATAAATTACTGACAATGTGTGTAGGGAATGTCAAGGCAGAGCTGGTTCCTTCTCTGATCACTCAGAATTACCCCGGAGGGTTCCAGGACTTCTCAGACAAGGCTCAGCGCCTCGAAGAAGCCCTGCAATAGGCCAGTTAGGCACGCCCGCTGCCTCCTGTAATCCCTGCAAGGAGAGCTGCCAAAGCCGAGCCCGCTTCTGTGGCCCAGATAAAGGCCCCCATACAGCTAGAATTGCTACCAGTAAGGCTAGCTCAGCAGCCCCATAAGGGTCCACCCCCACGGGCATAGCCTACGACCCAGCAGCGACCGCCTCAAAATCAGCAGGCGCCTCCGCGTAACGCACTGCCACCACCTAGGTGAGATAATCAGGATCCGCCTCCTCGGCATGATCCTACAGCCCCCGGTCATGGACAGCCTCCAAGATCCCCATTTCCAGATAGAAGGAATCAGACTTACTCATTTGACAAGGCATAGGTCCCCGGTTATTTCCTTAGTGCCTTGGAGCAGAGGATCGTGCGGCTGCCTCAGTGCCAGAAGCCAGAAAAGGCACGTCTCACTGATCACCCTAACTAATACCCTTATCACCGGACCCTAGGGCACACCATCCAGCAATGCTATGTGTTCAAGGACTAGCTCCAAGACCAGATTGATAACATCATAGTCAGTTTGGGCCCAGCCCTGGCGCAGGTGGAAGGTGTCTTTGTGAAACCAGATGGCAGTAGTGGCAACGTGGATGAATGAAAGCAGGTTTCCAACTGTGGGTATCAGAAGTATAACGACTGGATGGCCCGCAAGATGGTCTCCCGTGCCCATGGCATCATCCGTGCCCGCCTGAATCAGCCAGAGCCCTCAGAATCTGCGAGCGCCGCTTTGGCATCATCGTCCCAGCCTATCTCTTCCCAGAAGAGCAAGTGGTGGTGCAAGAAGAAAGAACGCATCCTGCCAATTCCGTCATCATCCCACACTCTTGGTGATTTTATGCCCCCAGAGATGGGGATCCCTCCGAGACTCCTTCCGGTAGTGGATGACTCCTCGAGTGAAATCCCGGGGTACGCTTCGTTTAATACCGTAGAGTTGGTAAATCACTTTTTGACTCCTGACGATGAGGAATGCCAGGTGGACCTCCCCAATGTCCCTAGTCATCGCTAACGTCGGTGGAGCCATGGCTACATGAATCCCCGGGGCACGGCAATCGTCACCTCCAGTCAGGCCATGGAGACCACTGAAACCAGGTAGCAGGCCTGACACAGAGCTCAGCACACGCGATCCCCTCACCCGGTGTCGATAGGTTCGCCTCTACCACAGTTTGTGTTGCTGGATCAGGAGGGACCACCTCGGCTATGCCGCAACCAGCCCTGACCTGCCACCAGCCGACTACAGCCTTCTGGTCCTAACATGGAATCCACCTCCCGGGATTCGAATAGTGAACAACGAGACGTGCCTAGTACCAGTCAGTCACCGGTCCCGCCGGCAGGGCCCGTCATGTCTCCAATCGCAGAGCGGCCTCCTGTAAGTAGAAGCTCGCATTTGGCTCGAAAGTATGATGTTTTGAAGCACCTGGCCGGCATTCCGGAAAGGCCTTATATCCTTGAGGCTCTTCATCTGTTTTCTGAAATGCGTGAGGTGCTCGTCGAGGCTCTAAGGAGCCCCCTCTAGTTTGAGACAGAGGTGGCGGCCGCAGAAGATTTTCACACCGAGGTAGTTGAGGACGCCAAATGTCAGGCGATTATCTCATTTTCCGGTGAAGATGAAGACCTTCTCATACAGGGGCACATTAGCCCACTGTACATCACCGTCCAGTTCAATGGCGTGGAAGTCTTCCGCTGTCTTGTTGACATGGGTTCTGAGATTAACTTAATCCCAACTCGGACACTGCGAAATATGGGCCTGTCTGAGGATGATATAACCCCCTCCGACCTCAGGATCCAGGGGTATGACAAGACCGAGAAAAATCCAATCAGCAAGATTCATTTGAAGACCCAGTTCGGCGGCCTAATTGCTAATACCGAATTCATGGTTGCCTCTCAGGACACCACCTACAACGCGTTGATGGGCAGGCCGTGGCTCCACCTTCACGCAACGGTCCCCTCATCGTATCACCAGTTCCTCAAATACTCCCTTAAGGGTAGAGTGGGCGTGCTCCAAGGATACACGTCTCCTTTTGCCTCTTGTGAATCCTATTATCTAGACACTGACTATTACAAGAGCAAGGACAAGCAGATCCTGGCAGGTGATGTTAAGCCCGCCACTATCACAAGTGATCCCTGGGAAGGTTTGGATGACGCATATGTCTTCCCAATCCATCGGTTGGAGGCCACGAACCCCGACATGGGGTAGTGCTTTGTTGTTTTGGGTACCAGAGGAAGGCATATTTCTGGGTCCAAGCGATGGCGGGAAATCACCTCGTACTCTTACACCAACCAGGCTCAGGTGATCCCTGAGCCTCCTACTCCTGTATGATATTGGGACGTTAGGCTCATGGAAACGACAGTACGTCATACGTGTCTATTTCGCCGGGCTGGAATCGGCCGGCTCAAGCCAACGCGCCACTATTGATTTGATGTCATAAAGCGTGGCCCCTTGGGCCGAAGGCCAGATGGGATTGGATCAACCACCTTTGTCACCATGGTCTCCGCAGTGCATGAGTCTCCTGACGTGACAAACTCTGCCGCCCAAGCCAGCATCAGCTTCCCATCAGGGTCTGGCAGCTCCAAAATGGATCCCCCATGGATTATCCCTCCACAAGTGGAGAGGAGCATGTGGAAGATACTCCTCCTTCCTTTGAGGAGGGCATCCCCACCACGGTTGATGAGTTAGTGCAGGTGAACCTCGGTAGAAAGGCGGACCCGAGACCCACATTGGTCAGCGCCGCCATGCCCCCCGAGGAACAGAAACAGTATATAGACTTCCTCAGACAGCACCGTGATGTGTTCTCCTAGAGTTATGACGAGATGCTAAGACTAAATCCCCAGGTAGACGTCCACCGCCTTGGCCTTCCAGTAAACCATCATGGGTTCAAGCAGCCTCCCAGAAAGATGCACCCCTCTCACGGTGCCATGGTTGAGGCCGGAGTTGATAAGCTCATCAAAGCCAACTTCATCATGGAAGTCCAGTACCCCAGGTGGCTAGCCAAAATTGTTTTAGTTAGAAAGAAAAACTGACAGATCATGGTCTGTATCGACTTCTGCGATCTCAATCGCCACTGTCCGAAGGATGATTTTCCCCTTCCTGTTATAGAGTTGTTTATTGATGCCATGACTGGGTTCCAAGCCCTCTACTTAATGGATGGGTACTCCGGGTACAACCAGATCCGGATGGCCCCCGAGGATGAAGAGTTCACTCCCTTCAGGGCCCCACAGGGTACTTTCTGCTACCAGGTTATGCCCTTCGGCATGAAGAATGTGGGTGTCACCTATCAACAGGCTATGCATTGCATATTCAAGACGATTCTCGGGACACTAGTGGAGTGCTATGTTAATGTCCTGGTGGTTAAATCTCGTCAGTGCTAGGACCATCTCAAATACCTTGAGAAAGTGTTCGAATTCCTCCGTTCTCGCCACTTGAAGATGAACCCATTAAAGTGTGCCTTAGGGTTCACCTATGGAAAGTTTCTTGGATTCGTTGTAAGATATCGAGGCATCGAGATCGAACTAGAGAAGATCAAGGCCATCGGTCAGATTCCTCCCCCAAATAATATTCGGGAGTTTAGAGGCCTTCAAGGCCACTTAGCCTATATACGCCGATTCATTTCGAATATGGCCGGCAAGTGTAATCCCTTTTCTCGGATCATGAAGAAAGGCGCTGCCTATGAATGGGACGAAGAGTGTCAGATCTCTTTTGAGGAAATCAAGAAGTATCTGCTCCAACCTCCAGTCTTGATGCCACCCGTTTCTGGAAAGCCGCTGGTCCTTTACGTGACCGCCCTGGAGCGATCCCTCGGTGCACTTCTCACCCAGAAGAATAATGAGGGAACAGAGAATAGCCTCTACTACCTTAGCCACATGCTCCTCGACACAGAAATTAGATATTCACCCATCGAGAAGAGCTTCCTGGCGCTTGTATTTTCCGTGCAGAAATTGCAGCACTACTTGCAGCACCACGAGGTACAGCTAGTCTCTCGGGTAGACCCGTTGAAATACATCCTGAACCGACCTATGTTGACCAGATGATTGGCGCGCTGCGTGGTAATCCTCCAGCAGTTCGACATTTGGTTCGTACCTCAGAAGGCTGTCAAAGGATAGGCATTGGAAGACTTCTTAGATACCTACCCAACCTCCACGAACCAGCCACTTGATCTAGGTTTTTCTGATGAGGCAATCCTCTCAGTCGATCACGCCATCCCATACTTGAAGATGCACTTTGACGGTGCCTCCCGGATCCCCACCAGTAGAAGGATCAACGATCCTAGGCTCAACAGAGTGGGCCTGGGTATCATCTTCATCACCCTGGAGCAAGCCGTTCTGCCGCATTCATTCCTATTGTCAGAAGGCTGCACCAACAATGAGGCAGAGTATCATGCCCTCATCACTGGCCTCGAGTTGGATCTCGAGATTGACATACCCCATCTGTATGTAAAAGGGGACTTCGAGCTAGTCATCAAGCAGGTCAATGGTGACTATGCTGTTAGAAATCCAGAACTCGTGCCATTCCTGGAGTGCACCCTCCGTCTAATAGCTAAGTTCCCCTCCCAGCCAGAGGTCGTTCACATTCCCCGGTCGCAGAACAGTTGAGCAGATGCTTTGGCCAGCCTGGCCGCATCACTTTCGGAGCCCAAACAGGATGACCTAATTATGCACATGGCGCACCGGAGAGTCCTTACTCCTGTTATTCCGGAGGGAGATCGTGGCCCGCGAGTGAACCATCTCACCGCTGGTGCCCCTACGTCAGGATCCCTGGGGGATTAAGGTGTAGTAACCGAGACAATTCCTGACTGGAGGACGCCCTTGGTTGAATATCTCCAGCACGACAATCTTCTAGTAGACCAAGACGAGTGAGAGATAATCCGACGCCGCACGCCTCCGTTCACCCTTCAGAGTGGTCCCAGCCTTGAGCAGCTTCTTTACTGGTGCAGATTTGATGGTGTTCTCCTTCGTTTCCTTCAAGGAGTCGAGATCCCACAGGTCATGCAAGAAGTGCACACTGGTTTCTGTGGTGACCACCAGGTCAGGTCGAAGTTTTCCCACCAGATTCGGAGGCTGGGATACTTCTGGCCCTCCATGATCTACGAATGCATTGAGTATGCCAAGAGGTGTCATGCATTCCAAGTTCATGCTAACTTTGTGCATTGGCCACTAGAGCCTCTCTATACTACCAAGTATTCTTGGCCCTTTTCAGTATGGGGGTTGGATGTCGTAGGACCTTACCCGCCGGTGACGGCCTGACAGTGACAGTTCATCTTGACCGCTATAGATTTCTTCTCCAAGTGGGAAGAGGCAATCCCGCTCAAAGAAGTCAAAGCCTGTTCTATCGCTGACTTCATGATCTCTAATATCATCTATCAATTTGGAGTACCTCACGTTATCCTCATGGATAACGGAACCAACTTCTGAGCAGCCGAGCTGAAGGAATTGTATGACAAGTACAACATTCTCTCTAACCACCCCTCCCGCTATCATGCGCATGCGAATGGATAGATCAAGGCATTTAACAAAATCCTCTCTAACATTCTGCAAAAGATGGTTGGTCGGAACAAGAAAAGTTGGCCAGACAAGCTCCCCAACGCCCTCTGGGCTTATAGGACGACAACTCGTAACTCCACCCAGGTGACTCCGTATTCCCTGGTATAAGGAGTTGAGGCCGTCCTGCCCATCGAGATTCAGTTTCCCTCATTTCTCATGGAAGTCTACGACTAGAAAGCGCCAGAAAGAGTTTCCGAAATCCGTATAGTCAAATTGGAAGCACTGGACGAAAATAGGCTTTACGCTTTACATAACTTGGAAAGGCATCAGAGCAGGATGGCTCGATCTTTCAATAAGAAGGTTCGCCTTCGCTCCTTCCTGCAAGGTGGCCTGGTGCTGGCTCTCAGAGCGCCAATGATTCCCGGTAGGAAACCACCCAAGTTAGAGCCCAAATGGGAGGGGCCTTTCATTGTCCATAAGTTCTATCCTAATGGCGTGTATTCCCTGGTGACTACGGATGGCGAGCGTGTCACTCCTCCCACCAACACTAGGTTCCTCAAATGGTATTTTGCCTGACTTCCTTGGTCCGAGTTATAAGACCTAAAACTAAGATCCTTACACGGTCCAGCATGACCTTAAACTACATTTTGCCCTACATCTGGGCTCCTTGGTCCGAGTTCTAAGACCTAAAACTAAGATCCTTACCCCATCCCACACGACGTTAAACTGTATTTCATCCTACATGACATTAAACTGTGCTTCTATAACTACATGTGTCTTGATTCCCATATTTATGGGATACGTAGGACCGCCTGAACACTTAGATTTTAGGTCTAGCCCCATCTCTTAGGGGATCCCACGATCACCCGGTTGCCTCGGTCTTTTGGCCTGCCCTTCCCTCGGGAATCCGCCATCTTTTGGCCGCTCTCAGACTGAGCCCCTTGACCCTTTGTAGTGGTCTGCTAATGTGTTCGGAGTACGCTGATCTAGGACCTGGAGTGTCAAATTCGACTTAGGCAAGTTTTCGTCCACTTTTCAAGCTTCGTGTTCCCCTTCATTCGAGCCCCACCATCTTTCACACTCGGAGGGACCCCCAAGAACGGCCTGGATACAATGCCTAAGGGTTCTCCTACCGTCACGGGCCAATGCCCCCAAGTATTTCAGGCAAAAAATGGATACAAATCCCGTGTTGCGAATGTGGTCAGTGGTTGATGCTCATTTGTTTGCCCCTACCTCTAGGCTAACTCGATAGGATACTGTGTTGCGAACATGGTCAGCAGTAATCCTCAGTCGTCACGCTGGCTTCTTCGGGCCCTAAATGTTGGTTGCATGATTCACATTATGTTCCACCCCACCGTGTCAAGGTTGTATCTCGACACTCCTTACTAACCCTCAGTACACCCCCACATGTCAGACATACCAAGATGCGTAACGGTGTCTCTCGGGGATCCCGCGATCTGAGCGCTAGAGTATGTGCTTGGGTTTATTCTTTATAGGTTGCGTGCAGCTTGACCCTCATCCCCATGGGGAACGAGGAGTCGCCCAGACATTGCGTTTTGGGCCCAGCGTAGCTGGGAGCTAGAATCTCCTGCCCCCCCTGATTGTTGAACCCTCATAGGCCCCTTTGGCCTGAGGCTCCTCTCTCGGAATCGCGCACGGTGATGGTATGGGATTACTCCCTCACTCGCATTAGGTATGATTTATCGCATCGTGCGTGTTCCCCCAGGTCCAAGCCATACAACCTTAAACTGTGCTACCAGGTCCAAGCCATACGACCTTAAACTGTGCCGCCAGGTCCAACCACATGACCATAAACTGTGATGATATCATCCTGTTAAGACACTACCTCTAAATAGCTACGTATGACTTGATTCTAATCCTTGTGAGATATGTAGGAGCGCCTGGGAACTTCCCCACAGGCCCATCCTAACTTTTTGTGTTCGGTCTCTCGGCCTAAACGCATCCCTAGGAGCACATAGTAAGTAGGGCTTTGCACCATTCACATTGGGTTTTGCAACCGCTTTACCGTGTGTCTCCTATTCCCATCATCCTTTGGTCCGAGTTCTAAGACCTAAAACTAAGATCCTTTCCTTGTCTTTCCACGACTCGGTCTCTCTTGTGGGATTATACGGTGTGATGTAGGATTATGTCCTCATTCACGTCAGGTTACTCTCCGTACCGTGCCTATCCCCAGATGAGATGTGTCCCCCGTCCCGCACGACGTTAAACTGTATTTCGTCCTACATGACGTTAAACTGTGCTTCTAGAACTATGTGTTGCTTGATTCTCATCCTAATGAGATATGTAGGAATGCCCAGACATTTCGTCTTGGGTCCAGCCCCAGGGATTACCAAATCCCGTCCCTCCTTATTGTCGGCCCCTCAGCCTGACTTCTTGGGAAGTGGTGTAATTGTGACATCTACCCCGAATAAGTTCGAGATTCCCCATAGTAATAAAGGGAAGCGACAGTTCTCTCACTAGAGAGGTCCTGTCTGAAAATTGGGATGATCCGCGATCAGGTTGGTACGTCCGCCTAATGCGCCTCCTCCATGGTGGCACAATTTTGGGAGTATTGGACTCTGTTCGAACAAACCACCGCTCCACTTTCCACTCTTTTCGTGCCCCTTTATTCGGATCCTCATTCTCTTTCATGTTCAATGGGACCCCCTAACAGTATGGATGATAGACCTACGGTCCGCCTACTGTCCTGGGCCAACGTTCTGGAGGACTGGTCATGTTTGACGAGACCCCCTAATAGTATGGATGATAGAATTTGGTCCGCCTGCTGCCACAATATGGATGATAGACCTTTGGTCCGCCTATTGTAATAGTATAGATGATAGGCCTATAGTCCGCCTGCTTTCATGGGCCAACGTTCTAGAAGACTGACCGGTGATATTTGAGTTAGGCCCTATGTTGCGAACATGGTCAGCGGTCAGCCCTCATTTATTGTCCCCATTCCAAGCCAAAACGATATGGATGGTGCGTTTCCATCACGGTTAACAATTATCCTCCATCGTCGCACCCCAGAGTGTTCCGAATTCGCGTAGCGTGATTCACCTTTCCTTTCCATCTCCCTATGTTCGGATGGATTTCAATGCCCCCGGAATTGCCCCGCTCGTGTGTCAGAGCACATTGAGAAGGTGATATATCAATCGGTCTGAGGTCTTCTCCTCGGAAATCCAGGCTCGGCTTCGGCGTTTCGGTGTTTCCCTCAGAATTCGACCGTTGCGACCTCTCGCCGATCCAATTCTGAGGGGGGGCATTTGTAGATGCCGAAAAAATCCGTAACTCCTAGAGGAAGTTTCAAAATGACAAAGCGAAGTCATATTCGGAATCAGAGGCCCGGTCCGGAGGCCCGATAAGTGGTGCGCGAAATAAATGAGGACTTGTGCGAAATAATGATGTGCGCGCAAAGCATCCCTGAGATTCGCGTAATCGAGCCGGTGGCGTGCACAATTTTTCACGCCCCAATTCCGCGCGATGATGCTTTGCGCGCCGATGGTTCTTGGCGTGGAAGATTTCTCATGCCGCCTGGATTCCGCGCCGACCGATGCCTTTAAATAGATGGCGACCCCAAACGGTTTGGGGGTTGCAGAATTCAGACCGGATCCCATGTGCGCAATTCGGACTCCCCCGCACGCAAGATGACTTCCAGGTAATTCCTCTTTTCGCGCAACCTTGCCCCGAGGTTCGCCGTTGTGCACAATTGCACTGGCTTAAGTGAATTCTCCCACTCCTCTAGGTTCGTCCCTTGTGCGCAATCCTTGCCCCGTGTACGCAATCCCCTTCTGTGCGCGAAATACCAATCCTTTACGCGCAGTCACCTATCCGCGCAATCCTCTGGTCCTATTGCGCGCCATCCTGGTGTTTTGCGCGCAAACCTTCTCTTTGCGCGCAACACCCATGACCCTTTACCTTGACGCCCCTTGGCTGCCTCTCCGCGCCAGCACCTGATGTCTTCCCTGCCGGGCATGCGCACCATGCGTTTTTTTCCCGTACGGCCTTCCAGGCTCGTACAAAGTAACCTCAAGGTCCCTTGGGCGGTGTTTCCCGTTGCGTTACTTTGCCTTATGCTTCTCTGCATAGGCACGCTAACGGCTATTGCTTCTTCGCATAGCCACACTAACGTGGACCCCTCGATGGTTCGCCATGCGGCCCCCCTTCACTATGGCCTTGCCGATGCCTTCCCTCCCATAAGGGGTAGAGGGAATTGGGCATGTAAGACCTAGGGGTGTGGAGAGAACCCACCTCGTCCAAGATACAGGACGTTAAACTGCTAAGCACCTCGTCAATAACACATGACGTTAAACTGTGGTCCGACCCCGTGCTTCGCACGCAGGGTCCCCCCAGCTCAGAAATTTTTTACGCCCACTCATCTTCATGGGAATGGATTCTTCCTCACGAGGAATGAGATCTTCCTTGTTGGAGTGGCTTTTGTCCATGGTGGAAGGGCTTCCTCAGCGCGTAAGCCCCTAGCCTCTCTTACGGAAGGTTGCACCCATGCACCTCCGTACTTCCCCCCTGCCAAGGCCAGTGGAGTCCCTTTCCCACTACGCTTTGTTGCACCACGGGCCTCCATCCTGGAGTAAGCCCCAGAACCTAGGACCGCTAACCACATGTAAGCCCCTGTTTCCTCTTTGGGCCGCTGAACCCATAAGCCCCTTTCCGCTTCTCACAAACGCACCCTTTGCAACGTGATCGTATGGTCCCTGCTGCCTCTTGTTTCTCACACCGAGCATGACTCATGTGGGATTAGAGCACACATCGACCATGACATCCTCTTATGGGCCGCCTCAGAGCATAAGCCCCATCCCAGCGAACTACGTGGACTTTGATCCGTGCTAACGCATAGTACGTAGGAAGCCTCCACGGGGTTCAAGCCCAACACCCGGTCGTTCTAACCTCCCCACGTCGGTTCCCCGACCACCATGGGCCTCCTAAAAGCGTAAGACCCAAATGCCCTCATCCCTCATGATGTTAAACTATATCCCTTCCCACATGACGTTAAATTTTATGCCCTGAACTACGTGGACTTTGATCCGTGCTAACGCATGGTACGTAGGAAGCCTCCACGAGGTTCAAGACCATCACTCAGTTGTTCCGACCCCTTCGTGTCAGTTCACCAGCACCATTATGGGCCGACTCAGAGCGTAAGCCCCATGCCTCACACCCACGTCTCATCCTGACCTCCCCCTTGAGCCCATGTGCCTTGGGAAGCTCATACCCTAGCCCAGATGTCTTACTTTCTCTAGGCTCCAATCCGTTCGTTCATTATCACGGGTCGCCTCTTCCGGTGTCCCACCGTATCACCGAATTATGAGGACTTTGATTCCCAGCCATGGGGATACATAGGAAGCCTGCATGAGGTCCAAGCCCATCACTCCATCACCCATCCTGATCCTTACCCGGGCCGCCACATCCTGGTGAGATCTTGCCAACCCATTCCACTCCATGGTATTCGGGAAGCCGCCCACGTGCTGGCCCCAACATCGGTGTTCCCCCTAGGGGTTCCTACAGTCTGATCCGTCTCCACAAGATGTTAAACTTGCGGCATAACCTGTGTTAAACATGGGAATCTAAGGAAAACCTCATATGGTACACAATCCCCACGTTCGATGTGGGATGCCTCGGGCTTCCACGCCCTCGAGAAGCCCTGTGATAAGGGACAAAAGACAAACATGCCGATCCCCAGCATCAAGACATGCCAACGACACCCCAATGTGACCATTCTCCTCACCGAAGGTTGCTGCCCCGACAAGACCCCTTGGAGTGTCTCGATGGAAGCATCGTAATTAACTGGCGTCCATGTAGATATGGCACCGGGAACAAGCTTGACGAATCCGTCTTAAATATATGAGGGAGACCCGGACTAGGTGATGGGATCCGAGGAGGAATCCACGGAAGGAAGAACCGACATACCATCATCCCAGTTTCGATCAAGGAGCAGACGTCCCTAAACAAGGAACGAATATCGCCCACTTTTGGAAAGCGTGAATGCAGGGCAATAAGCCGCGCATCCTCCCATGTGTAACGGACACGCGCGTGCGCCCCGACGTAAAAGCGTCGGAAACACTCCCTTAAGAGTTTTGACTGACAACTCCCTTGTTAAATCAAATTGGAAATATCTAATTTTCTTTGAAAACTTGGAAGATATGAAACAATGCGATGATCAAAAATCAAATAAATCATTGTATAAACTTAAGGAAACTGTTAAATTACCTACCACCATGTCATTCAGAGCTTCAACATCAAAAATAGTGATCACATAAGATTGGCCTTTATCCCTTGTAGTTTTCTGAGGTATGATTCCCTGGTGATTAGAAAATTCATTTTCACAATGACCCACTTTTCTATAATAGTAGCATTCAACATTGACAGCCACTTTATTTCTCCTGCAATCACGAGCTTGGTGGCCTTTTCACCACACTTGTAACAGACTCCCATTCCATTCAGGTAAGTACTAGGGTGTTTTTTCCCACATTTACCATAGGATGGAAATTAAACTTTCCCCTTCTTCCCCTTATTTCCATTTCCAGAGTGTTCAGTAGATATCTTATTCTCTTGCTTTTCTTTAAAGTCATAAGACTTAGAGAATTCCTTTTCTGTATTGATAACACATGAGACAATATCTTCCTATGATGAGAAGGATTGTGAGACTAACACTTGATATAGAAATGGTTTTAACCCATAAAATAATCGATCAATCATAATCCTTGGGTTACGTATATAATCTGATGCATGCTTTGCTAACCTTGTAAAGTTAGCCTCACACTTTACGACATTCTCATATTTCTTTTTCCTCAGACTCAGAAATTGTTTTTCCATATCCGCTCGATGGTCATGAGAAAATTATTTTTCTAAGAAAATCTATTTAAACTCCCACCATTACATATTTGATACTTATTCATCTTCCTTTATATTTTGAATTAATGACTACCATTGATCTTCATCTCCCATGAGGCGATAAACTACCATGAAAACTTTTTTAATTTCACTACTTCCCAAAGCCTGAAATATTTTCTCTAAAGAATTTATCCATTTCTCAGCTACAAATGGATTTTTAGTCCGATTGAATGTTAGTGGTTGTTGCCTCATGAAGTGGTCTAAAATTGATCCTATTCATTGTGGATCATGGTCCTCCATAAGGGTAAGGTTATTATTCAAAATCAGAGTGAGTTGTCCCAGTATGGTGATAAGCTGATCAACACCAGTTGCATCACCATCTCCACTATAATTATCTTGAGTAGGAAGGAAATATTTAAATGAATTATGTGTGTTGATACAGTTTCCATTCCTTCTACTAGGTTCCATTTATAAACAATGTCATACACTATATTAGTTTATGAATCATAATACATAATTCCAAACTTGTAAACACTTAACATAAATTGAACAATTTATGGATATAATCCATAATCATAAAAATGTTTTTTTGAGGAGGTATATACTCATAAATAATTTAAAATGGGTTTTAAAGAAAATGTGAATTATCCTAAGCATATCCCCAGGGGGTGTCATAACCAAGAGTGCAACAAGGCCCGTTATCGTGCACCAGGATACCCCAGGTCAAGCCCGAAACTCTTTGTCATAGTTTTCACTCCTAGGTACATCTGTGCTAGAGCTGCCTCTACCTTCTCATATCCAGACAGGTATGTATTGTTTGGGAAACTCAAAAAATTTATACATTACCAAAATTCAAGGAAGTTCTTCTATACTAATCCTCAAAATCTATCTTAGGGTAATGTTCTCTAATCAGAGTTTTTCTAAATATAGTTTTCAATGTTCGTACTAAACCTCCCTTTGATACCAACTATAATGCCCTAACCCTAGTTATCTAGATTCGGTGCATTATTACATAACATTGGAATGATACAAGGAATAATGTCCCGAAAGACCGATCAATTTTGTAGCATTGGAATTACTATATACACACATAAGTTTTACATTACATCATGAAATAAAAAAACAACATTGTGTTATCTTTTAACACTTTTATATCCCTTAGCCTATTCCTATAGATTATTTGTAATATACTTCTTCACATCCTGGGAAAAATAAAACATAAGAAACGTGTGATCTCAGATGCTCAGTAAGGATAAAAAAATAGAATAAACTACCATAAATAAGCATAAACATTTAAGGCAATGTATAAGACTAAAACACAATCCTTTTAAACTAAAACTTCAGCATAACATGGAAAAGATAAATAAAATAATTCCATTTACTTATTCA
Source organism: Viscum album (assembly GCA_963277665.1). Lineage (NCBI taxonomy): Eukaryota > Viridiplantae > Streptophyta > Magnoliopsida > Santalales > Viscaceae > Viscum > Viscum album. The sequence goes on along the minus strand of OY728131.1, from coordinate 1,526,018,376 downwards.
CATGGATATTCTACTAGTCAAATAATCACATTTAATATCCATATCCAATTTCATAATGATGGAATGCATAATTCCAGACATCATAACCACATAGTCAAGGCCTCATGCCAAGAATAAAAATAAGATTTTGTCAAGGCCTTTTTCCAAGACACTATTTTCTCTCAGGATACCTACTGATGAATCGAGGAGCTATAGCGGGCTCCACCCATCACTTACTAAGTCCAATGCATTCCTCATATGAAAAGGTTGGAACATAACATAAACATTCGTATTAAAACTAGCATATGAAATGTAAATACTTTATGTATAAACCATGAATGGTATAAAAATAACACATCCATAGTCAAACATATAACAAAACCTTCAATATAATATGGAAGATTGTATCATAATAAATCAACTTCAAACAAGTGTAACATCCATCAAAGGATGTTGACATAGATGAAATCAAAACTATTTGAGAGAAATATCTCTTTCTATTTTGAAATCATTTAAAAGTCACATAATTATAAAAGAAAAAATTTATTTTGAAAATATTCTTATAATATTGTAAGGGAAGCTTCGAAGGTGTTATAATGGCGGAAAATATCCGCACTCTCCGTATAAGTTAAAAAAACATTCTTTTCTTAATTATTCGAAAATGTCATAAAGTACATTATTTGGAAAATGACGAAAAGATTCCTTTCAAAACATTTTATAAAAAGTCAAACAATGGTATAAATGAATTTAACCCATATTATAGGAAATAGAAAAAATGTTTTGAAATACATTTTTAAGAAACACAGATGTGGATGATAAAGAGGTCCTAGTGGATACTCATGTATAAACAACTTCGAATAATGAAGAGATTATAAAATTAACCCTTACCTTGTAATTTTCCTTGATCGAGGGTAATTTAACCTCCTGTATAATAGTTAAATCATTGTTATTAAATTATATAAAAACCACATACATAAATAATATATCTTATATGATCTTCTAATATTTCTTTGTTAATATTATTTTAGTAGTATCATTGTTTTGGGTGTTAACTGATCCGTTTTTTTATATGCTTGGTTACGTAAGCCATGTTTGTTATGGATAGGATGTATTTGATTCATATCCAAAATGATATTAAGTTCTTAAAAATTATTTTTAATCATAAAATGAAAATTATTCTTGAATGGTTATGATGGGGAATGAATTTCATCGCGTTCGTGGAGACAGTAATCTGTACGTACGCACGAGTGACAATATCATTATATTGATGGTAAAATAGTATGTAATTTGATGGTATATAATATATAAATAATAATTAAAATTTTATATTTATTATTTACATCAGTTATAATCATTATTATACCCATCCAAATAATGAAGTGTTTGAATAACAAACTACACCACGACGTGGAGATGGAAAGCCGTACGTATGCACGTATGGTGACTTGTCATTCATAGGATGGATAGAATAATTAATATTATTGTATAATATTTATAATAACATAAAAGTATGTATAAGGTAGTGGATTTATTATTTTGGTATGAAAAAAACAAAGAAAGAGGAAGTGGAAGAAGAAAAGAACTTTGAAAGAGGTGGTGGAATTATTACCTCTTCTTCGGCTGTTTCCTTTTGAGTTGATCAAAACGGATCCATAGGTTGGATTTCTAATCAAATTAAGGCTTCTAGGTATAATTGAGGGTAATTGGGAAGATATTTGAGTAGGGGTCGGCTGAGCCAAATGTATTTGGAGGTGTGATTTTGAGAGAAGGGGAAGTACCCTTTTATAAGAGAGGTGAGGGTCACTTTAGGAAAATCTTGAAATATTATTTTATTATACAATAATATTAGATTTATAATGGCTAGAAAAAGATTTATTTCAAGTATAAGGTAGGGTTGGGTAGAAAACCTCTCATCCAATAGGTTTTAGATAGGTTAAGTCACCATATTAACCTTGTCTTTTAGATTTAACTCTTAGTTAAATAGTTTAACTTTTACCATGTATTATTGTATTATTATAATAAATTGTAAATAAAATTACAATAAATCAAAGAGAACCCCAAGTGGTTAATTATTAATATATATAACATTATATAAGTCCTTTTTCTGAACCTTATATTTTTAGAAATATTATATTAATTAATAATATAGTATTTGTTTTAACAACTCATTTATGTCAATTTTGACACTATTTGGTATTTTGTTTTTTTAAAGTCATAAAAACTTTATCACTTCTAAAAAAATTTATTTAATCAACCATAAAATGTCATATTAACCTAGGAAATTAGTTTAATTCATCAAAAGTCTCAATTTACATTTATTTGGATATTTATAATATCAATTATTTTAATCTTTCATTAATAAGGTAATTACTACATCATCATTGTGTCATAAATAAATTTAATTATTTAATGTCTAAAAATTATAAATAAAATACCATTATATAGGAAACCTTTTTATATTTTTAAATAATATTTATATTCAAATTTATCTTATGTACAACTTTATATTAAAAATGGTTTAGTTATTAAACTTTGAATTTTACACTTTTAAATATTCTTTAAATAAAATAATAATTAATGTCATAATCTAATATAAGTGGACCAAAAGGATCATATTTTATTCCTAAGGTTGATTTTGGTCGAAATACACTTATCCAATAAAATTAGGACATGTGTTAGGGTAATTATAATATCATTTTTACCTTTAATTATCCTATTTACTTTTAACCATGGTAAATAAAAGTCAAAATTTACTATTTACTAAAAAATATTTTCATCTTATTGAACCAAATTTTACTTAATAATGTCAACCGTGTCTCACATATTTTTTAAATTCAATTCATAGAAGCAGTAAAATTATGTTTTATGCAAATTTGAAAATGTGCCTAGAAGGTTGGTAAAAGATGGTAAAAAGTTAAATAAAATTATATATATATATATATATAAATAACATTATTATAAAATGTCTCCAATGAATTAAATTGAACATATATAGGTATTATGTATCTATTTTCACCTAAAATAAATTTTAAAAAAAATTAATTTTTTAAATAAAAATTCAGTTTTAAACAATAATGCAATGTTTTTAACTATTTATAAAAAATTGAATGTTTTTAGAAAAATAACAAAAATTCCCTAAGATAATTTTGATATTCCAAATCAAAAAATGAATTCCATTTTAAAAAATAAAATTTATAAAATTTTAAAAAGTTGGTATTACTATTCATAATGGCTAGTTTATTGGTCATGGTGTGTTAGAACTCGAAGTTGCGTACAACACAAGATATTGTATTATTCAAAGAGAAGAGTACCATGGATGCTTGGGGTGTCACATTTTTCCATAATTCAAATAATTTTGTCCTTGAAATTTCTAGAATATTACTGTGTAAAAAGATTCGTGTGGTTCTTCATCACAAGTTCCTCAGTTTCCCACATTGACTCTTCTATCTTATGGTTTCTCCTTAAAACTTTCACTAGACGAGTCGTCTGATTTCTCAACACCTGTTCTATGGTATCAAGAATTATAATAGGATCTTAGCAATAAGACAAGTCTTCTTCCACTTTTATTTATTTATAGGTGACTACATGAGTTGGGTCAGACATGTATTTTCTCAACAGTGATACGTGGAACAAATCATTAAATTTGGAGATACTTGGTGGAATTTCCAATCGATAAGCTATAACTTCAATTCATTCTAGAATTTTAAAAGTTCTGATGTACCTAAGACTTAATTTTTCCTTCTTTCCAAATCCTATAACACCCTTTTATGGAGATACCTTCAAGAAAACATGATCTCTTACTTGAAATTCCAAATCTTTCCTTCGGTTATCGCCATTGCACTTTTGCCTACTTTGAGATGATTTAATGTGGGTTTGGATAACCTTCACTTTTTCCGTTGTTTCCTCAAAAAGTTTTGGGCCTACAAGTTTTCTTTCACCAACATCATCCCAAAAGTTGGTGTGCGACATCTCTTTTCGTATAATGATTTATATGGTGCCATATGAATATTTGAATGGAAGACATTATTATAGGAAAATTATACGAGAGGTGAATATTGATCTCACATACCTTGAAAGTCAAGTGAGAAAGATATCAACATGTCTTCTAAGGTTTTAGTAGTCTATTCTGATTGTAATAAGTTTGAGGGTGGTAGGCAGTGCTCAAATGAAGTTCAGTATCCAAGGATTCTGATTGTACATCTGTTCGAGGGTGGTAGGCAGTGCTCAAATGAAGTTCAGTATCCAAGGACTTCTGAAGACTTTTCCAGAATATTGATGTAAAATGGGGATCAAGATCATAAAAAATCTATAGGGGTACTCCATGAAGTCTTAAAACTTCATTAATATATAGTATTGCTAAATGTTATAGTGGTAAATCTTCTCTTATAGTAAGAAAATGTGCTGACTTGGTTAGAAGATCAATAATGACCCATATTGCATCATTCCTTCTAGGAGTCTTTGGTAGTCCCATGAAAAAGTCCATCATAATATCATCCCATTTCCACTCAGGTATGGGAAGAGGCTACATGAATCCTCTTGGATGTTGTCTTCCAACCTTCACCTTTTGACGAACCATATATCTTGACACATAATCAGCAATCTCCCTCTTCATGTGGCCCCAAAAAAAATGTTCCCTAAAATATAAATACATCTTAGTGCTACCAGGGTGTATAGAGAAATTGGAACTATGAAAATCATCCAAAAATTCCCCTTTTAGATCAGGTATGTTAGGAACACAAAGTCTTTTCCCATATTCCAAAATTCCATCTTCATATACGAAGTTAATCAATCTACCATCATTCACAACTTTAATTTTCTTTTGAAACTCCTCATAATCAGTCTGAGAAATTTTTATCCTTTCTAGTAAAGTTGTATTGGAAACCATTTGAAAAATTATTGATGTTTCAACTTCCATGATTATTACCATATCCTTCTTTACTAGATCCATGAACATAGAATCCCTTTAAAATCTCATCTTGTGCAAAACTCCATAATCCTTTCTGATCAAAGCGTCTGCCACCTTATTTTCCTTCCCCGGGTAGTAGTGTATAGTGCAATCATAATCTTTGAGTAGTTAAATCCATCTTCTTTGTCTCATGTTGAGTTCTTTCTATGAGAAAATATACTTCAAACTCTTGTTATTGATATATATCTCACATTTTTCACCATAGAGATAGTGTATCCATATATTCAAAGTAAATATTACACCTACTAACTCAAGATCATGAGTAGGATAGTTTTTTTCATGAATTTTTAGATGTTGTGATGCATAGGTAATAATCCTATAATTCTACATATTGGCACAACCAAGTCCTTTCTTTGATGTATCACTATAAATAATAAACCCATAATTCCCTGATGGTAGAGCCGGGATAAGAGCATTGACTAATATTCTCTTCAGTTCTTCAAAACATTCTTCACACTCTTTTTTTCCAGACAAATTTAACCCCTTTACATGTGATATTGGTTAATGGGTTAGCCAATCTAGAAAAATATTGGAAAAAATGCCGATAATAACACGACAAACCAATAAAACTGCATATCTCAGGTATACTCATTGGTGCTGGACATTCTTGTATTTCTCTTATCTTACAAGGATCAACATAGATTCCATCCTTAGAGACAATATGGCCAAGAAAAGAAATATCCTAAATCCAGAATTCACACTTTCTAAACTATCCATATAATTCATTTCTTTTAAGAGTCTTTAGAATAGTGCTTGAGTGATTTTCATGATATTAATAGATTTTGGATTAAACCAAGATATCATCAATAAATACCACTACAAATTCATCAAGATATTACTTCAAAACTATATTCATTAGATCCATGAAAATAGAGGGTGCATTAGTCAGTTGAAAAGGAATTACTGTAAACTCGTAATGCCCATACCTGGTATGAAATGCTGTCTTCGGAATTTATTCCTTCTTTACACACAACTGATGATATATAGATCAAAGGTCAATATTTGAAAAATATTGAGCTCCATGAAGATGATTTAATAAACCATCAATAAAAGGCAAGGGATACCTGTTCTTTATTGTTATATCATTGATCTCCCTGTAGTCAATGCACAAACTCATATATCCATCTTTCTTCTTAACAAAAAAGAACAGGGGATCCCAATAGAGAAACAATAGCGTGAATAAATCTTTTATTACTCAATTCCTATAGTTTTTTCTTTAGTTCCACTAATTCCACAGTGTCCATTCTATAAGGGGTCTTTGGTATGGGCCTTGAACCAGGAACTAAATCATTGCAAAACTCAATTTCTCATTCTGGAGGATGTCTAGGTAAATCATTTGGAAACACATCAAAATATTTTATCAGAATAGGTACATCCTCTATTTGAACATTACTTTCCTCACCCATAGTTATTTCAATCTCTTCCTCCCCAATAATTGAATTTATTAGAGCTATAGGGGGTGGGTCTAGATAAGAATCTAATGGTAAAATTTCTTCTCTAAAGATAAGGTACTTTTTATCATCATCAAAAATTGTAAATTCATTCTTCTTATAATAAATTTTCGTATCATTGTCCGAAATCCAATCCATACTGAGGATTATATCAAATTGAATCATGGTTATGATGATGAGATCAACAGATAAAGCATGTTTATAGGACCTAATGGGAACTGATTCACAAAATATTTTTACAATGATACTTCCCTTAGGATTTTTGACTGAAAACTCCATTGTTAATTCAAATAGGAAATATCTAATTTTCATAGAAAACTAGGAAGATTTGAAACAATGAGATGATCTAGAATCAAATAAAGCACTGTCTAAACTTGAGGAAACCATTAAATCACTTACCACCACATAATTCGGAGCTTTAACCTCAACAGTAGTGATTTCATAAGATTAGCCTTACTCCCTTGGCCTTTTCTGAGGTAAGTTTACTTGGCTCTTAGGACGTTCATTTTTACAGTACCCCACTTCTCTACAATTATAGTATTCAACATTGACAGCCTCTTTCTTTCCCTTGCAATCACTAGCCTGGTAGAATTTTCACCACACTTTTAACAGACTCCCATTACCTTCAAGAAAGTACCAGGGTGTTTCTACCCACATTTATCGAAGGATAGAAATTCAAATTTTCCCTTCTTCCCCTCATTTCTATTTCCAGACTATTCAACAGATCTCTTCCTCTCTTTCTTTGCTTTAAATTTATAAGACTTAGAGAATTCCTTTTCTATCTTGATAGCACAAGAGGAAATATCTTCGTATGATGAGAAGGATTGTGAGACTAATGATTGATGGAAAAATGGTTTTAACCCATAAAATAATCGATCAATCCTAATCCTTGGGTTACATATATAATATGATGCATGCCTTCCTAACTTGGTAAGGTTATCCTTATACTTTACGACATTCTCATCCTCCTTTTTCCTCAGACTCAAAAATTGTCTTTCTATATCTGATCAATATTCATGAGGAAAGTATTTTTCTAAGAAAATCTCTTTAAACTCACTCTATTACATATTTGATACCTTTTAATCTTCCTTTTTGTTTTGAATTAATGACCACCATTGATCTACATCTACCATGAGGTGATAAACTTCAATGACAACTTTTTCCCTTTTGCTACCCCTAAAGCATGAAATATATTCTCTAAGGAACTTATCCATTGCTCAGCTACAAATGGATTTGTAGTGTGATTTAATGTTTTTTATTTTTCCTCATGAAGTGGTCTAACATTGATCCTCCGAATTGTGGATCAAGGTGCTCCATACGGGTAAGGTTATTATTCATAACCTGAGTGAGTTGTCCTAGTATAGTGATAATATGATCAGCACAAGTTGCATCAATAGCTCCACTATAATTATCTTGAGTAGGAGGAAAATCCCTACATGGATTACGTGCATTGATACAGTTTCCATTCCTTCCACTATGCACCATTTCTAAACAATGAAATACACTAGATTAGTTTATGAATCACAATACATAATTTAAAACTTGTAAAACACTTAACTTAAATTTAACTATTTATGGATATAATCCATAATCATAAAAATTTTTTATTTGAGGAGGTATATACTCATAAATCCTTCATAATGGTTTGTAAATAAAATGTGAATTGTCCTAATCATATCCCTGGGAGTGTCATAACCAAGAGTGCAGCAAGGCCCCTTTTTGTGTACCAGGATACCCCAGTTCAAGACCGAAACTCCTTGTTGGAGTTTTTACTCCTAGGTATATCTGTTCCAGAGCCACCTCTACCTACTTGTATCTAGACATGGATGTATTTCTTGGAAAACTCAAAAAAATCTCTATATTACCAAAATTCTAGGAATTTCTTATATACTAATCCTCAAAGTCCATCTTAGGGTAGTGTTCTTTAATCATAGTTTTTCTAAATCTAGTTTCCAAGGTTTATACTAAACCTCCCTATGATCCCAACTATAATGCCCCAACCCTAGTTACCCAGAGTCAGTGCATTATTACATAACATTTTCATGCTATAAGGAATCATTTCCCGAAACACCGATCAATTTAGTAGCCTTGGAAGTATTAGATACATACATAAGTTTTAAATTACATCATGAAAAAAACAACAACATTGTGTCCCCTTCGAACACTCTTATATCCCTTATCCTATTCCTGTAGGTTATTCATAATATACTTATTCTCATCCTTGAAAAAATAAAACATATGAAAAGGGTGAGATCAGATGCTCAGTAAGGATAAAAATATATCAGAAACCATCATAAATAAGAATAAACATTTAAGGTAATGTATAATACTAAAACAAAAGACTCTTAAACTTAAACTTCAACATAACATGGAAAAGATAAATCAAATAATTCCATTTAATTATTTACATTGATATTCTACTAGTTGAATAATCACATGTAATATCAATATCCAATTTCATAATGATGGAATGCATAATGCTGGACATCATAACCATATAGTCAAGGCTTCGCGACAAGACTAAAAATAAGATTTTTTCAAGGCCTTGTGCCAAGACACTAGATTATCTCATGAGACCTATTGATGCATCTAGGAGCTATATCGGGCTCCACCCATCACTTACTAAGTCCAATGCATTCCTTATATGAAAAGGTTGAAACATAACATAAGCATTCGTATTAAAACTAGCCTATGAAATGTCCATACTTTATCCATAAACCTTGAATGGTATAAAAATAACACATCCATATTCAAATATATCATAAAACCTTCAATACAATATAGAAGACTGTATCATAATAAATCAACTTCAGACAAGTGTAAAATCCATCAAAGGATATTGACATAGATGAAATCAAAACTATTTGAGAGAAATATCTCTTTATATTTTGAAATAATTTAAAAGTCACATAATTATAAAAGAAAACATTTATTTTGAAAATATTCTTATAATCTTGTAAGGGAAGATTTTAAGGTGTTATAATGGCGGAAAATAGCCGCACTCGCCGTATTAGTTAAAAAAACATTCTTTCCTTAATTCGTCGAAAAGGTCATAAATTACCTTGTTTGGAAAATGATGGAAAGATTACTTTCAAAACATTTTATAAAAATTAAAATAAGGGTATAAATGAATTGAAACCATATTATAGGAAATAGTAAAAATGTTTTGAAATACATTTTTAAGAAACACGGTTGTAGATGATAAAGAGGTCCCAATGAACACTCATTTATAAACAACCTCAAATAATGAAGAGATTATAGAATTAACCTTTACCTTGTCATTTTACTTGATCTAGGGTATGTTAAACCCCTATATAATAGTTAAATAATTTTTATTAAATTATAAAAAAAACACATACATAAATATGATATCATAAATGATCTTACAATATTGATTTGTTAATAATATTTCAGTCGTATCATTGTTTCAGGTGTTAACTGATTCATTTTCCTTTAAATGTTTGGTTAAGTAATCCATGTTTGTTATGGATAGGATGTATTTTATTCATATCCATAATGATATTAAGTTCTTAAACATTATTTTTAATCATAAAATGAAAATTATTCTTGAATGTTTATGATGGGGAATTAATTTCATCACGTTCGGGGAGACAATAATCCGTACGTACATACGAATGAAAATATCATTATATTTATGGTGAAATAATATGTAATTGGATGGTATATCATATATAAATATTCATTAATATGTTATATTTATTATTTAAATTAGTTATAGTCATTATTATTCCCATCCAAAAAATAAAGTGTTTGAATAATAAACTACACCACGATGTGGAGACGGTAAGCCATACGCACACACGTATGGTGACTTGTCGTTCATAGGATGGATAGAATAATGAATCTGGTTGTACCAAATTTTTAATAAAATCACATTATGTATAAGTTACTGGAGTTATTATTTTGGTAAGGAAACAACAAAGAAAGAGGAAGTGGAAGAAGAAAAGAACTTTGAAAGATGTGGTGAAATTATTTCCTCTTCTTTGGGTGCTTCCTTTTGAGTTGATCAAAAGGGATCCTAAGGTTGGATTTATAATAAAAGTAATGTCTCTAGGTCTAATTGAGGGTAATTGGGAGGATATTTGAGTATGTTTTGGCCGATCCAAATTTCTTTGGAGGTGTGATTTTGAGAGAAGGAGAAGTACCCTTTTATAAGATAGGTGAGGGTCACTTTAAGAAAATCTTAAAATATTATTTTATTATACAATCATATTAGGTTTATAATAGATCCAAAAGGATTTATTTGAAGGATAATGTAGGGATGGGTCGAAAAACTCTCAACCAATAGGTTTTAGATAGGTTTAGATCACCATATTAACCTTATCTTTTAGATTTAACTCTTAGTTAAATAGTTTAACTTTTACCATGTATTCTTGTATTATTATAATAAATGGTTAATAAAATTACTATAAAAATACAAGATAAACCCAAGTGGTTCCTTATTGATATATATAAACTTATCTAATTACTTTGGCCAAACCTTATATTTTTAGTAATATTATATAAATTAATAATATATTATTTGTTTTAAAAACTCATTTATGTCAATTTTGACACTCTTTGGTATTTTGTTTTTTTTAATTCATAACAACTATATAACTTCAAAAAAAAAATTAATCAACCCTAATATGTCACATTAACCTATAAAATTAGTGAAATTAATCAGAAGTCTTAATTTATATTTATTTTAATATTTATAATATCAATTATTTTAATATTCCATTAATAAGGTAATTACTGCATCATCATTGTGTCATAAATAAATTTAATTATTTAAAATATAAAAATTATAAATAAAATACCATTATGTAGGAAATATTTTTATCTTTCTAATTAATATTTATAGTCAAATATATCTTATGTATAACCCTATATTAAAAGTGGTTTAATTATTAAACTTTGAATTTAACACTTTTAACTGTTCTTTAAATAAAATAATAATAAGCTTCCTAATCTAATCCAAGTGGACCAAAAGGATCATATTTTATTCCTAAGGTTGATTTTGGTCGAAATAAACTTATCAAATTGAATTATGTCATGTGTTAGGGTAATTATAATATCATTTTTTTACCTTTAATTACCCTATTACTTTTAACCATGGTAAATAAAAGTCAAAAGTTACTATTCACAAAAAATTATTTTCATCTTATTGAACCCCATTTTACTTAAGGATGTCAACCGTGTCTCTCATATTTTTGAAATTCAATTCACAGAAGTGGTAAAATTATGTTTTATGCAAATTTACAAATGCGCCTAGAAGGTGGGTAAAAGACGATAAAAAGTTCAATAAAATTATATACATATAATATTTTTATAAAATGACTCCAATTAATTACATTGAACAAATATAGGTATTATGTATCTATTTTTACCTAAAATAAATTTAAATAAAATAACTAATTATTTAAATAAAAAGTCAGTTTTAAATAATAACGTAGTGTTTTTCACTATATATAAAAAATTGAAAGTTTTCATAAAAATACGAAAAATTAACCCTAAGATAATATTGATATTCCAAAACTAAAAATGAAGTCCATTTAAAGTAAATAAAATTTATAAAATTTAAAAAGTGGGTATTATTATTCATAACTGCTAGTTTGATTGGTCACAGTGTGCTAGAACTCGAAGTTGCGTACAACATAAACTATTGTATTTTTCAAAGAGAAGTGTACCATGTAAGCTTGGGGTGTTACACATATGGTTAAGTTTTATTGAATAATTTGTTTCTTCCATGTCTTATATTTTATCTCTAAAAATTTCATCTTATTCGACCATATATTGAAGAAATTATGGCCGAATAATTATAGAAAATATTTATATCCTTTCAGAACATCCAAATTAAATGTACCTAATGTCCATGCATTTCTAGATACCTTAACAGTAGAATATTTAAAAGTGTTATTATGTGTTCTTTCTCCCCTTTTTATTTATCTCCCACATTCAAAATTTATGCCTCTTAAATGATGTGTTGTAGGATTTATGGTTAGATAATTGATGAAAATATTTACCTATTTATATAATCACTGAATATGGATGCATTGACTTCAGATGTGCTTTTGAACATGTTAAATTTTGAACCAGTTATTTCTCCAGTTGGATTAAATATAAATTCATATAAATCTATTAAAATTTTAGGTCAATCCAAGAATGGGGAAAAATGTCATGACTAAATTAGTATAGTGGGACCAATCCAGGTGAATCCACATCAATGTTGACTTCATGGCCACTTATCGCCCTAAAAATGTGGACCCATATTTCATTATCTCAATGAAAAATGTAGATAAATTAGAATATAATCTACAAATAAATTAAAATATAGCTGAAATGAAATTTTATAAGAAAAAAAATAATGTGAAATTGGATTGGAAAATCTAGAATTCATATGAAGTTTTTAGATTAATTAGTAATTATTCTTTATTAAAATGTTATTAATAAATAACATAAAATTTAATGGGTGATTGATGTATTAAAATACCTTAATCATTATTGAAAAAATTAATTGTCAACAAAAAATGTTGGAATTAATTCTAAGTAAAATTGTTTGGCCTTAATGGAAAAATAATCATTATTTAAACCCTCAATAGCACCCCTCTTAAAGTATAAATAACCACCCCTCTTCCCATTATACCAAACCCAATTCAAATTTCTCTCATCATATACCTCACTCTCATTATAGTCTTTTTCTAAGCCGTTATAATTCTCTAACTATCTTGCAACCATAAAACTATCCTAAAATTTTGGTGAAGTAATGCGTGTGTGGTTTTCCAAGAAAATAAATCAATTTATAGATAATAAAAGTGGGTTTGTCTATAAAACAATTTTCCTTAGAGTAATAACCCTCAAAAGGCACATTAGGCTTTGAATCAACTGTCACCTGGTGCACAAAAAATAGTCTTTCTACATAACTAGTTTGACACAGCCATGGGATATTCTTAGTTGATCTACATTCTAGTTACAAAACATTATAAAGGTTTATTTTTCATTGAATTGGTCTTTTACCTTCTAAAATTCATATATCATTATTGATTCTTTTGGTGGAAAATAATTTTGTACCATATAATTCTTTCTTCTATATGGTACAATCTTATATGATACGAATCATTGATAAACTATGCTAAGTATCTATTATGTTCATTCCTTAAACATTATACCATGAAATATTTTGACATGTAATGAAATTAATTATACTATTATGTGATGAGTGGGGCCCATAATTTTATAGCCCTTACGAGTACTTTTAGGTCTCATGAGAAAACTAATATAGGGTAATGGGATCACCCTTATCCATTATGTAGTATTTCTTGTCACAAATCTTTGATAGTATATTTAAGATTTCCAAAATTATGAATTCACATCACTATATGCTTATTTATTTTTATATATGAATTTATTTATTTTTATAATGGACATGGATTTGTTTATGCTTTCAGTTTCATTTGATATGGCATAACTCAGTTTATTTATTCATTCTATAATGTCTTACTTATAATTTCTTCCACTGTACACTACCCATTACTGAGCGTCTGAGCTCACCCATTTATATTGTTTTCATTTTTCCCAGGAAACCAATAAGAGTAATACATATGATAAATAGTTCAGAAGAAGAATAATAATTTTATCATGTTTTCAGATGATTTATTCTTTATTTTCAATGTAATGTAAAACTCTATTAGGTATCTAGTTTTCCTGAGTCTATTAAACTATTGGATCCTCTGTATTTTTACTATTATAATAAAATATCCAATGGATCCAGGGTATTGGTGTTGGGGATGTTAAACCACCATTTCCCAATATTATAACCATTATTAGTTATCAATATTACTCTATAATTTTCCATGGGTTTTAAATGAAAATACTATTCCCATTATTCTAGAACTTTTTAGAATTAAAATGTTTTCAAAAGAAAATGATATTTCTTCTTATTCTAAAATTGAATTTCTAATATATTTGTAAAATATATTTTCATTTATATACAAATTATTTAAGGATTGATATGATTCACTTGGGATATACTCTAATGATACTTTATAAATTATTTCTATATATGGATTATGATTATTTTGTTTTAGTTATTGACTGGGGAAAATATTAACATTTCATATGAAAGTTTTTCAATATGAATTTTTATGTTTATTATGCATTATATTAATATTCATTAATTTTATATGATTAATTCATTATAATTAGTTAGTGAATAGGTAGATCCAGCTATTATATAGACCCTTGATTCATCAATGGGTTTAATGAGACAAACTAGCTTGAGTATTTGGCATATACCTTACCTATTTATGTAGGATGTATTTGCAGGAGGCCTTGATGATATGATTAAGATGTCCGACATTATGTATTCTATCATTATGAAAATAATTATTTTTATCCACGTGATTATTTATGTTTTTATGCCATCTATGGATATATTATCCTCTTAGGATATTAGTTATATGGAATATTTAATTATTATTTACCTCTTCTATATTATTCATGCTTTATTTATTCTATGATAGCTTCTACTATACACTTTCCCTTATTGAGAATATAACCTCACCCTATATTTTTTTCCTTTCCCTAGGGTACCCATAAGTGAACTCATAATGATTTTAGCAATATACTAAAAGAAATAATAAAGTAATCATGGGCATTATAAGTTTTATTTCATGTTTTAAAATTAAATGTGAGAATCATGTATGTATTTGGTCTCTCAAGACTAATAAACAATTCCATCCTATCAAATGTGATATATTTTATTATTTACCAATTTTTTAAGTTTACCATTAGCTTTGGGTAACTGAAGCTGGGGTTGTTATAGTTGGTATTAGAGTAAGTTAAGTAGGAACCATGTGAACTAGAACTATAAGAACATAGTATAAAAAATGAGAACATTATGACTGGCCCTTAATATATTCAAGATACTCTTATAGAAAATTTTGTTTACATAGGAATCATATTTTATGATTCAATATTCATGATGTTATAAGCTAATATAGTGTTTTCCATTATTTAGAAATCATGCCTATCAAAAGAAAAAATTATACTAACTCCTGTAACCTATGTAGTGATTTCCATCATGATCAAGTCAATGAATTCAACTAGGATAGTGGTAGATATTAGTGAATTATAAATATATTGGGTTATTTTACTCAATTTATAACAAATAATCTCACCCATATATAGAAACTTGTTGGTCCCCAACATGGTATGACAATGCTGGACCTATTTATGTAAGAACAACCTCTATAATTCAATGGGACTACTAATCAATCAGCATATGAGAAATGGACAGAGTCCCTAGAGAATAAATTTCTTTATTTGGGAATTAGGGAAATAGAGAAAGTTATCATGATAGTTTTTCTTCTAAAGGGTTATTTTGATCAATGGTGTTCATTTATCCTAAACACTAAAGAGTTATAAAATATTGAGAGTATATAATGGAATAATTTTAAGGAGTTATTTTTTGAAAAATACTTTCCTTGTGAACAGTGAGTTGATATAGAAAGGAAATTACTAAATCTATGGAAAAAGTAATAGGAATATATTTCTCAATATAAATATAACATAACAAGAATGAAAACTCATGCTATAAATTACATATGTAATCCAAGAAGTAAGATTGATTGCTTCTTTTTTGGGATAAAATATAGAATTTTAAGATCATTAGTCTCTCAAATTTTTTTAGTATATGAGGATATAACATGAAGTTACATAAATATAGGGAAAAAATTCTCCAAGTCTTATGTTTTATAGGGATATTAAGAAAAATAATTGGCTGGATGAGCACTATATAAAAACAAATAGTGTAAAAGGGATGAAGGGAAGGGTGAAATTTCTAATACATAATAGTTGTAGGAAGAAAAAATGTGGAGAATTAATGAAGGGAATGGGAGTTTTCTTTAAGTATGGAGTGAAATTAATTGTGATCATGATTGAAAGGGAAAGAAAGAATCCCTCAATGTCTAATACTTCTAACTGTAAGGAGACATGGTATTGTTTGAATTAATTCTCTAATAATTAAGGAAATTTTCATTAGAGAAGGAAAATGGAGAAAGGATAAGATTTTTTGTTCGATATATCTATGGTGGAAGTACTAAATGACATGATAGAAGGTACTTTGATCATAAATTCAAAGTTACACAATAATTTATTTAATTCTGGATCCATGAACTATTTTATATATTGCATATTTGTTGATATCATTAAATCACCCCTTAACACATTTAGTAAAGGGTTGTTAATTAATACACGTAATGTGATTCTTATTGAAATAAATACATATGGAGTAGTCTATATCTAGATGCATAATTATTCCCTAGATACAAAATTAATTTTCATAAATATAATATAATTTTAAATAATCCTTTATATGGATTGGATTTTAAAGTATAATGAAAGATTTTTCTTCCCAAATAAGTAGATTAGTCTTTAAGAAGGGGGCATATAATCCTTAAATTTTAAGGGAGAAAATTAATTATCATAATCTTTTATAGATCCAACTACAGTAGCTTAAATTAATGGAATTATGGTATAATATGAATAGAAAACACTATCTTTGAATGGGGAAGATATCCTAAAGAAAATGTATGTTCCTTTTGTAAATGAATATATTGATGTATTTCAAGAAGACTTGCTAGGAAATCTTCATGAGCATGAAGTTGAGTTTTTAATTAAACTAATCTCTAATAAAAAACCTATATCCAAGAATCCATATAGAATAGAACATGTGGAATTGGTAGAGTTTAAGAAATAACTATAGGATTTGTGTGGTAAATATTTTGTATTCCCTAGTGTTTCACTTTGGGAAGAACTTATCCCATCTGTCAAATAGAAGGAAATTTATATGATGTTATGCATTGATTATAGGGAGATAAATTCAATTACTACAAAGAATAAGTATCCAATACCACAAATTAAATACTTATTTGATCAAATTAATGGAGCTTAATATTTTTAAAAGATTGATATTTTCTTAGGTTATCACAAATTAAGGGTTAATAAGGATGATATATCGAAGATGAAATTTCATACGAGGTATAGAAATTATGAGTTTATGTAATTCCCTTATTATTGACTAATAAACCTTTTAATTTAATAGATACGATGAATAGAGTATTACAAGATTATCTTAGAAACATTATGACAATATTTATTAATGATATATTTATTTACTCTAAAGGATATAAAGATTATGAGAATTATTTGTGAATAATTCTTAAGGCTCTCAAAAAAAAGGAATTATATAATAAATTCTGCAAGTGTGAATTTTGGGTCAAGGAAGTTTCTTGTCTTGGATATATTATCTCGAAGGATAGAATATCTATTGATCCTTTAAAGGATAGGGCATTCAAATAATATCCCACATAGATGAATATACCCAATATATGTGGATTCTTTAGTTTAAGAGATTATTATTAGTAGGTTGTTCAGAATTTTTCTTAATTGTTTTTGAGAAAGGTGAGAAAAAGGAATCTTGGATAAAAAAATAGGTTACAAGAGTCTTAATGTGGAAGCATTACATTTGTATCTTTGAATTAGATATAGAATATCATTCGAGAGAATATTGTAGGAGCTACCAACCTCCTAGTGTACTACCTTGTTTGAAAACACATCCAAGAGTGTATTGGATTTACAGAAGGCATGTGTAATAAAATTATTCATTGAGTAAAGATGATTTAGACAATGATTCCATTTTGCTGTCAACCTCTAAGAGAGATTAAGCTACTTAGTGAAAACGTCATGAATAATGGTTGTGGAGTAAAATTTAAACTAGATTTTATTCATACCCCTTTGTTGTGAAATTATTACTATATTAATCAATCCCATCATGTCGACATCTAATGTTGTTGTATTTCCACATGAACCATAATGATAATATCTGACGTCACTGACAAAATCCCTGAAGACAATTCCATAACCATCAGGACCTGGGTTCCATTTGGATACCCCATAAATGTTTCATTTTACCCAGCCATCATGAGGTGGAGACCATTATAATTAAATAATGTTATGAGGGGGGATAATTCCCAGGAACCTTTATGCACTGTAACTCTAAAAAATAAAAAACTGAGTTGTTTCTGAACTTGATGTGTGTGTAGTTTTCATGATGAGTTTCCAAAATAATGTTAGTGAGTGTGGATTTAGTGTTGAAGCGGGCTCCTTCACACAGGGCCTTGTTTTGTCCTCTCCAGATCACATGAACTAGTTTAGCACATGCTGCTCTCAAGAGTATGGGTTAAATTCACATGTTCAGGGGAATGTAAATAATGTTTTTAAGAGATAAAGAGGATATTGGTTAATTCACTAATATTGATTTTTTTTCTTTAGGAATGTAAGGGTTTTTAATATATAATGATGCATTAAATAAAGGATTGGGTTGTTTCCTTACAGATATTGATAGATTGATTTCTTATGCATTAAAGTAATTGACGATATATGAACATAACTATCCAACTCATGATCTTGAGTTGATAGATATAATATTTTACTTGATGATATAAGGTATTATATCTATAGAGAAATATGTGACATATATGATAACAATTTTTTTTGAAGTGTATATTCTCTCAAAATGATCTCAACATGAGTAAAAGAATATCGTTAGAACTCCTCAAGTACTATAATCACTCGATACACTACCACAATGGGAAGGAAAATAAGGTGGAAAATGCATCAAGTAGGAGGGACTATAGATTTTCAAATATGATGAGAATTTGCAAGGATACTATATTTAGGGATTTAATAGCATTTGATACGGTAATTATTAGAAAATGAGATACACCATTCCTTTTACAAGAAACTACTAAACCATATTTACTTGAAAATATAGAGAAGTCATAACAGGATGATAAGGGATTAAAAGGGAATATTAAAGTAGTGATTTGTGGGAAATTGTCAGAATTTATCAATAAATATAGAGTTTTTAAGTTTGGGAATAGGTTATATGTTCCATATGTATTGAAGCTAAAAATAGATCCATTAGAGGAAGTACATAGCTCAAATTTCTCAACACACTATGGTAGTAGAAATATGTAAAAGGATTTAAGAAAACATTTTTATGAGATGATATAAAGGAAATTATGGACAGTGTGCCCATATTCTTGGTGTTCTTGGAGGTAAAGTGTCACAAACCAAACTGGTTTGACCCTAAATTTTTCACCTGATGCGGCCTGAGATAAGGCCCTAGAGGTGTTCACGATCCTCCTAGGCTAACGAAAGGTTCCATGGGCATCAATGAGAACCAAAGGTAATGATTTATCACAAAATAAACAAACTGAAGCAGTTGAAAAATACATAGAGTAGCCTGATACAATAAACAAAAAAACTAAATAATATCTTTATATAAACTGAAAGTACAAGAAATATGAATATAAAAACTCAAACTAAACATGAAGACCACTAAGTCCCCATGTGTCCCTGAGGTTAACTCTCTAATCCCAAAACCCAACATTTCCCATGGGAATTGAACCCAAGATGGAACCTACACCAGAATCTAAAAATAAGAAGAAACTATAGGCGTGAGTATTAAAACTTAGTAGGCATGCCCGAAAAAATCTTTTCCAATTTCATTTCCTTAAAAAAATAATAATCAATTATAGTTTTGAAATAATATATATAAAACTAGGTTTTCACACATTTTTCCTCTTTAATGGAAAACACGACCCATTTCCCCTTTTTCATTAAAAACCAAATTATATTCCAAGAAGGATACATTATCATTTTTGAGAAGATGAATGATTTTGTTACTAAAAAGAAAGGAAGAACGTGTAAAACATTTTTAAAACATATTCCATTAACATTTTAAAACAAACAAATCAAGTTTAACGAATAAATACACCATAAAATATATAATAAGCAATGATCACATAACAATGGAAATATAGTATAACACATATGAGTAAATAACAAAATAAGAAATCTCAATCATCTGCCGCAGATGACTCAGTGCCTAAGAACATGGAAAAAACTAGGATATTAGTGGATAATATAGAACATAATAAAACCTAAATCATCCCATTTGTATGCCTCACCCAATGAAATCAATCTTCCCACACACTCGGTCTTAACCTTCCTGGTCTAACTGAGGGGCACAATCCTAAAGCAGAGAAAGGTCCACACTAAGGGCCACTAGCCAGTGCATAACCTCAACTAGTTCAAAAACCATTCACCAAAAATATTTTATCTATTCTAGGTTCCCATGTCAATGATAATTTGGGGATATCTAAACAATCCAAACAAGAAACTATCCACATATACATATATCACACACAAGCAACGCACAAGCGTCACCCTAAACCACTCCAAGGAACAATTTGTTGCCTTTCAACCATTTTTTCACTATATAGATCCATACTAAGTAACTCCCATACAATTTAACATAAAAAAGTAAATATGATCATCTAATGAGATTTTTCAAGAGAACTAACTTTATAAAAATACCAAAAAGGCCTCAAAAGCTCTTTGAGAAACCATCCAGTTCCAAAAGGAGTCAAACACACCATTTCAATCTGAAACCACATAGAAATCCATTTAAGAAACTCCAAACCATCATTTTATAATAAAAATACATTTAAAATTCCAAAAATACACTTTAAAATCCATGACTCAAGTAGAAAATCCAAAAAGGCATTTTATCAAACAGTTGATGTGCATATACTAGACAAAGAATTAATTACACTTAAAAATAAGAAGGAAATATCTTCATTTCATATAAAAAGTTATTATAAGAATCATAAATCACTAATTAATATCCAAGGTAGGTTTGAAATCAATAAATCAAGGAATTTTAAATTTAGATGACAAGTGAAAAGGGTAACCTACCTTAAACTGAAAGCGTTTCAACAATTCCCAATCGAAATGACTCCATAAGGGTTCTAAGAAGTAAGAACATACATAAGTAACCCTAAGAAGAAAAAAACCCCAATTAAAACAAAGGTAAATAGGAAAAATAGACCCAAAAGACCATGAGAGAAGAGGAACTCAAAAGAAAATGGAATAATAACGAAGATGAATAATAAAACATGAGATTAACTTGAATATTTAGCCCTAAAACTTGAATAAATCACCTTATAATCACCATGTAAGTAGGTGGGAGGCATGAGGTAGAGGGGATGAGCCTTCTAGGGTCGTAAAAACCAAATAGGTGAGGAATGGGGTGTTTTAGAGTTAGAATCTAAAGAGTATAGAAAGGGGATTTCACATTTTAAAAACACCCAGTCACTGCGTGTGGTTATGCAACAAGGTTTCCAAAACAATGCTCTAACTATGTTCCCCTTACTAGACACACTATAAACCTCCATGATTTGGCTACATGAGTTGGTAAATTGTGCACCAATTGTACGACATGGTTCTATAAAAAATTATAGAGCTTTTCACACACCTTTTTCACGGTTTGGCTAACCTTGCCCATGCCATACACCCTCAGATAGAGACACCCAAGGAATCACACAATTTCCCCATGGAGCCACACAGTTTTAACCAAACCATGCACCAAACTATGAAAACCAAACCATGCACCAAACTATGAAAACCAAACCATGAGAGTTCAAAATTAAATGAAAAGAGACTAGGACTTAAGCGGTTGAAAAATTTCCCCTTAACTATGTACCTAAATCATTAAATAGAAGGAAAATAGTCCAAAACTGAAAAATTAAATCTAGAACACCTGAAACTCAAGAGAGAATTCATGAACAAAAAGATAATCCAAAATAAAATAAGAAAAAAACTGGGGTATGAAAATTATCTCCACCATAATGCTTTCTTCCCCCATAAATCCCCAAAGTTTAATATTGACCAATCAAGGAAAGACATAGAATAAAACAAATCCAAAATAAACCACCTTTTACCATGACGAAACTAGAAAAAAATTGGATTACCAATATGGGAGGCTATCATGGACTCCCCACCATTTTAGAGTTTTATCTGGGTTCTCAACTGACACCACCCACCACCAACATTATTAACAGAAACAACCACACACAAACCCCAGAATAAACCAAAAAAACATGAAACACCAAGATACTCACTTCAATCCAACAATACACTTCTAAAAAAACAAGGATTTAGAAAATACACATACACATCATCCTTTTCCCCAAAATTAAAGCACTAGAAACAAGACACACAATAGGAAACACCTTCAATCCAAATGGAAAAAATTCATAATTTACAAAATATGCTTACATTAAAATAGAGATTAAAAAAATAAACAAAAAATAATTTTACACTACAAGGAAATGAAAACACTACAAAAATACAACTACTATAAATGAAGGAACACTCAAATATAAAGGGCCTTCAAACTGAACCTAGACTAGTATCTTAATCCCGAAAAAGGGTTGAGGTGTCATATGAAGGGGTAGATATAGATCCACATAGTTTCCTAAAAAACCCCAAAAAACCCATTTCAAGTGACCCAAGTGTCCACATATATAGTAGGTCTTTAAATTTAATGGACAAGATGAATTTTTGTGACCCAACTTTCCACATTAATGACACACTGGGGTCCTATTACCAGAGGAAGATGATGAAAGATCTAAAGTACTCTTTATTATATGACTAAGACCACCATCTTTAGGAAGCTTCTCAACCTCCTTAATGGGATTCCATTAAGTTCTTAAAGAGACTGGAGGAAGGTTAGCTTCCTTAAGAACTCTTGCTAATATAGCTTTAACCTGAATAGCTTGCCTCACCACATTAGAAAAGGAGGTTAGACTGAACTAAGACACCTTAAACAGTAGATCAGGATGAATCCTATTATCAAAATGTTTAGCCTTCAAGGAATCTAACTTGTCCCACTTTGAAATATAATGAACTAGATACTGAAAATGATGAAATAACTCCAACACCGATCTATCACATTTTTGAAAACAACACATCTCCATCATCTTCTTCACCTTAACAAACTCAGTGAAATAATACCAGATGAATAAAGCCTTGAATAATTCCTAGGAGAGTATATTACAAATCTTTGTTTGAATAACTGACTTCCAATAATTCAAAATCATACCTTCAAGCATAAAGTTAGTGAAATTAACCTTTAGAGACTTAGAAAACACAAGGAAACCAAAGGTGATTTCAATTTTTTTTCATCCACTCTTCTACTTCAAAAGAATCAACTTGGACACAAAAGAGAGGAGGGATCAAATTTCAAAACTCAAGAAGGAAGTTCTTAGGTTGATCAACTGGAGGGTTCACTAATAGTAAACCACCCATAGTCGCACCTCAGATATCCATCCAACCTTTGGCGGGGGCATACACTAAGAAATGAGAAAACCAATTACTCAATAAAAAAATTTCACCAATAAGAAACCAAACTCATAACACCACTTAGAAAGAATTTCCAAATCACACAAAAAACGTGCTAAAAAACCATCAGTTATCAAAACATCACAATAATTTTTTCCCTCTTAATTTTTTTGAAAAGAAAACAAACTTGGGAGTTTCACCCTCACTAATGGTATTCCATGGGGCCTCACAAACATATATTATTGTGAAAAATTAGGCACCAATCCACTCATTACATAAATCATCCACTTCCTCAAACACATCCTTGCATTAGAGTTATCATAAGAATACCATAGGTTAGAATAAGGAATTTCTACTTTCGAAACAAAACATTCAACCACAGTTTCAAATTCTCAACCTACTTCCCATTTCAGATTTCAAAAAACTCTTTATAAATACCCCAAAACATTTTCCAAAAATCCTTAAATTTTAAAATTAAATTCCATTTCCAAAAAAACCAATTTCAATAAATCTACAGGATTTTATTATATATCTCTAATTTTGATAAAACAATCCCCATTTTACCAAAATTCACCATATTAAATATCCATTTTCTAACACTTTATTTGATATTTTTTGAAAAATCATTTTCCCTCTCCCAATCACCAAAACATTAATTATTTATATAATATTTTACCAATATTAAACAATGTTTTCAATATAATTTCAAAACTAAGAATGTCTCAAAACAACTCATAATGGGAAAATAGTGTAGATGGTTGACTCGACCACATTGTTGGTGGCCATATTCCAATCACACCACCATCATAGAGATTACTTCAAGAGAATGTCCCTAGATTCACATGACACTAAAGTCACTGAAAGCTCACCAAGACCACCATCCTGACTCTCATTTCATTTCCCAAAAAACAATGACCCACAAGAACCAAACAATACCGAAATTACCCTAGAAACCTAAGGTTTGGTATATAAAGTGTTGGATAGACACTTCCTCATACCTACACCCAAAATTCTGAAAATACTACTACATATAACTATACCTAATAAAAAAAGGTTCCCAAAGAGCTAGGTATTCTAGTAAACCTAATATCCAATACCATTTTCTCATGAACCAACCTGGTTTGATCTCGAACTAGTTACCTGAGTCGGCCTGCAACAAGGCTCAAGAGGCATTACTTATCTTCCTAGGTCAATGCAAAGCACCAAGGGAATAAATGATATAAAAATAGAATGATTTCACTTAAAATAATTAATCTAAAGTAGCATAAAAATACACAGCTCATCCAAATATAATAAACTAAACAACTAAACAACTAAACAACATATTTACATAAACTAAAAATACAATAAATATTAACATCAAAACCCAAACTGAACCTGACAACCACTAAGTCTCTATGTGACCACAAGGGTCACTCTCCAATCCCAAAACCAAATATCACCCATGGTGATTGAACCCATGATTTAAATTACACCAAAAGCTAAAAACATAAATAAAATATAGGCATTAGTTTTAAAACATAGTAGGCATGCCCAAAAAAATCTATCCCCATTTCATTTCCTTTAAAAAAATGAAACATTAATTGCATGTTTAAAAATACTATATATATAATTAGTTTTCCACAAATTTTTATTATTTAAAAAAATACAAAATATATTTTCCCTTTCTCATTTAAAACCAAATTATGTTCCACGAAGTAGACATTTGAAATTTAGATAATATGAATTATGTATTTACTAAAAAGAGAAAAAGAAAGTGAATTTTTTAAACCATTTTACGTAAACATTTTAAAGCCAACACATCACTTTTAACAAATAAATACACTATACAAGATATCAAAAATAATTATCACATAACAAGGGAACTAGATCATAGAATGTATGGGCAACCAACCAAACAAGGCATCTCAATCATCTAATGAAGATAAGTAAGTGCTAAAGAACATTGGAGAGCATAGGTTATCAATGGATAATATCGAACATATTAAAACCTGACTTATACCTTAAGCATGACTCACCTAATTTTAATGTACCATTTTTAATCATGGTATGAACCATTTAAATGTTTAGTCAAAATTCTTAAAGAAACCCAGGTCGTGCGCCTGCGCACCCTGTTGTGGGTCCCAGAAAGCTATTAAAATTATTTAAATGATTTCACAAGTTTTATGTAAAATATTACATCACACCCTAGTGTAGCATTCAAGTTAAAAATAATAAATATAAATTAAAAAGTAATAAAATATATTCCTTAAAGTAAATTAAAATAAAGTAAAAAGGGATAATTTTTTTTAAAATAAAATTAGAAGGGGGTTACGAGAGAAGTAAAAATAATTAAAATGAGAATTAGCCAATTTTTATTATTTTTAAATCTATTTTCTTTTCCATCCATTTTATTTTATTCTTAATTATTTTATTTTTATTTTTTCTTTATTTTCTTATTTTTCATTTTATTTTTTCCTTTTCTTTTTTCTTTTCTCCTTTTTATTTTTTTATATTTTTTCCTCCCTCTCCCTTGGTATGTCGCCCCTATAGTACCCCATTGTGGTGCACCTTCTCCTCCTCCTCTCCACCTCGAGATGCCCACTATGAATTATTTTATGATCTGTTTTCAACACTATCATGTTCATAGTGAAGCTCTCAGTAAGTCAAACGTTACATACCAAGAATCGTAGGATCTTATCCACTATCCATCGTGCAATTTGATTCGGAAGGTTTTTACCCGAATTTGAGGTTTTTCTAAAATCATTTGTTTCTTCCATTTTAGGTCAAATCAAAGATATTCATGGAGTATATGACCCTTTACTGTTACAAGGTAGGGAATCTACTCTCTTTCCCTTCATTTTATTGCATATCTTAGATTGCACATTGTGCCGATCATCAGTGCCTACTGGTGATATTTAATTTCACCTTTTCTAATTTAAATAAACTTCTCCGCATGAATATTTCACCCTTGTTTGAGATAAAATCGATTGTTTAAATCTTTGTAACATCGTTGGATACCCATTTAGGTTTTCCGATGAAATTGGTCTATTTTTCTATTATCCCTACATAATTAATTTTATTAATTACATGTATTGAATGATCCCTCTTGTTGATCTTTAAATTAAATAAATTATTTAGGATAGTTATGAACCATGAATCTTGGGGGTTTGTCATTGTTTATGCCTAATTACTTCCCTTTTTAAATTCTTATTATGCTATACCTTTATAAAAGAGAAAAGTGTGCTTTATCTTATTTCATTGATAGTGTTTTGGCTATAATTTTTTATCTTGAATGATCAATAAGTATGTGGATTTAGTTTCTAAATTGTTTTGTTGAAATTATAAATGCATTCTCTGTGATATTTTCTTCCTTGAAATGTAATTAAATTCAGGGTGATGATGCAATGTGGGTTCCATATTAAGGACCACACACGGACTATCCATTCCTGATTGGTTACTACACTATGCGTTAGGTAGGTGATGTCTTTGGATTTTCCAAATGAGGGTTTACCTGAGTTTTCTATATAATCATTAATGATACTAGTTTTTTAAGGGACAATTGAGGAAAACCCTATTTTCAATGTGGCTACACCATTCCTCGGGTGATACTCGACCCCTGACGTGAGATACCTGGGATGGACTCATGATAAAACCATGCCTCGAGTGATACTTGATCTTTCAGAATATTTCCTTACATGGGCTCAATGGTATTGGATAAATTGAAGGATGTACCATAAGGATACCTTTGGGATAGGCTCAGACTCCAAATCTAAACTTTAATATAATAAAAACAATGATTTGAGGAAGGTTTTAGTTGTTGTATCTTTGGGTTACTTGGGAATTATGATACTTTTCTACTACTTTGAATCACACTTTGTTGACACATAAATTATAACCAAGATAAAGTACAAGCTTGGGGTATGTTCTTTTTTGTCTGCCTTTTGTTTTTCTAGACTTTATATATATACACACCTTCTTTTTATCATATGTTCTTATTTAGATTCCTGGATTAGGATGAAGTATGTGATATGGAATGAGTTCCATTGAGAACCTAGACCAAGATATATTTATTTTATCGTGTTTATTTGATTGATTACTTTTATCATATATTGGCACACTACTTTTGTTTACAACATGAAATGGAAAGGTTTAGACACCGTGGGTGTCAGCCTACTGGGATTTTATCTCACTCCCTACTCAGGTACCATTAGGTACCTGAGTAGACTTTATACTCATAGGTAGGGATAATGGGAAGCATGATAATTTTGGTGCTTGAGTATTTCTTGCTATTTAGGATGGAGATTAGGGGTAGTGGAGCAAGACTTTTCTCAAGATTCAGTTGTTGGAATTTGTTTCATTTTCATTATAACTTTGATTTCATACTTGTATTCCTATTTTACATACTTTTACTTTAGCATAGACCTCATATCATGACATCATTGTGTATATGGTTTATTTATCAGCTTCCACAATTATTATTTATTTAGTTGGGATTATTCATTTTCTTCTTCTACAGTATGATTATTTATATGCTTCCTCTATGTGTTATAAACTATTTTTTCATATTTATATTACCTATTACTTATGAGGGAATAGTCTCCCCACATACATGTTAAAGGGACCTCACTTCTAGTCAGTAGCCTCTAGCATTCAGGGAGATGCGCTTGAGGTCATGTGGCCAACCTGTCTTAGACCGCCCTTCCAGTGGCTCCCGAGATAGGGATGTTAAAAAGTGGTATCTGAGGTTGTTTTTGTTGTTGTATTAATGTTTGGGTTAGATAAGAGACTATGATATAGGTATTTGGAACTCACCCTATTCCTGGAAATTACTAACCCATGTACAAGGGAAACCTAAATTCCTGGGTTGGGATTACAGTTACTGATTATGCCAATTATTTTTGATATGATTTCACCATTGGGTGACAGACTTGTTTTATACTGTTTTTGATATTGTTATTATTGATATAATTATTTTTACCATTTCATCCCGATGATACGAGGGAAATACATTTACATGAATCATATTAGGCACTATAGGGATTAAAATGGCATGCATATTTCCATTCCATATCTTCCTTCAACGTGTATCTGCCTATTTCCATGTGACAAATGTTGTAACTAGTTGTAAAAATTTGAAGTACCTACTTATTAAATATAAATTTGTGATAGTTTGTTAGATGTTAACTCAACTTTACATGGGAAATAGGAAGTATGCCAAGTTATATTTATCCTTTTAAGTTTTCTCTTCCTTATCTAGACCCAGCTCTTGGAGTAATCAATCTATTGTGTAGTTCTCAGAGGCAGTCTATGTACTTACCCTATTTATTTCACTTTTACATGTTTACCTCATCTTTCATATAATATAATCTAAGGTGTTCATTTTCCATTGATTACTTCAGTGATTTTATGTCTCTTGACACTCCTTTGGGGGTCAGAAAATAGGGCATACACCAGTTCCAAGAGTTCAACTTGAGATAGGTGGGTACCATTTCCTTTTTATTTTTTATATCCGAGATAAGTCTAGCATCGACACAATTATTGGTATGAAATGGATCGATCCTTATCATGCTCAAGTGGATTTCAATCGCTGTCGGGTGTCCTTCACATCCCATGAAGGTGACACATATCTACATAAAAGAGAATGGGATATACAGAAAGATCGAGTTGTACTTAAATGTGTAGGGATGGGAAGGGTGAAAACTCAATTATCAATTCTGTTCATGAGAAATCAGGGAACAAAACTAGTGTAATTCCCTCCCATTATGGATTTCTTCATGGACATATTTCTTGAAAATTTCTCTGGATTACCTCCCATGAGGGATGTGGATTTCACTATTGAGATAATTCCAGGTGTGGTGCCAGTGTATATTGATCCTTATAGGATGGAAACTATAGTGATACAAGAACTCAAAAAGCATCATGAATACCTTGAGTTTAAGGGTTTTATCAGAACTAACACATTACCGTGAGGTTCACCAGTTCTTTTTACTAAGAAGGTGGGAGGTACTCTCAGATTGTGCGTGGATTATTGTCGACTCAACATGCTTGTGGTGAAGAATTGATATCCATTGACTTATATAGAAAAAATCTTCAACCAGATCCAAGGAGAAAATGTTTTCTCCAAGACTGAACTAAGGTCGGGATATGACCAAGTGCATGTGTGACCGTCTGACATACTACGTATGGAGTTTCATAGAAAGTACGACTTATATGAGTATCTGGTTATGCCATTAGGCCTCACGAATGTGTTGGAATTCTTCATGGATCTGATGAATCAGGATTTCCACCTATACCTTTATTCTTTTGTGGTGGTTTTTGTTGATGACATCTTGGTGTATTCACATTCCATACACCACTATGCAACCCATATTGAGATCATTCTGAGTACACTGAGAGAGAACCAACTCTATTAAAAGCTCAGAAAATACCAATTTTGGATTGATAAGGTTCACTTATTTGGTCATATAGTATTAGAGTAATGAATATCAGTTATCCTATAAAAGGTGACCATTTTAGTTTCATGGGAGAATCCCAAGAATGTTTTTACATACACAATTTCTTGGGGAATTCCAGATATTACATGAATTTCATCTAGGATTTATCCTGCTTAGCTATGCCTCTTATGACCCTGACTACGAAATGTGCACAGTTCATCTAGTGAAGAGGATTATGAAAAATCTTTTTTGGAGTTAAGGGTAATAATAACCTTAGCTTTGATCCTAATTCTTTCTGATCCAGGAAGAATCTATACTATTTACTATGATGCTTCAGGAATCAGACT
Source organism: Viscum album (assembly GCA_963277665.1). Classification (NCBI taxonomy): domain Eukaryota; kingdom Viridiplantae; phylum Streptophyta; class Magnoliopsida; order Santalales; family Viscaceae; genus Viscum; species Viscum album. The sequence goes on along the minus strand of OY728131.1, from coordinate 1,525,987,961 downwards.
GGGTGTATTTTTGATGCAGGGAAAATGATTCGTGGCTTATGGATCCTACCAGCTGAGACCTCATGAGTGGAACTATCCTACACATGAAATTGAGTTGGAATCTTTGGTTCATGATTTACACTATTGGAGACACTACTTGTTAAGTGAGAGGTTCGTTGCTTATATGGATTATAAAAGATTGAAATATTTATCCACATAACCAAAAATGAATTTAAGGTAGTACAAGTGGGTTCAATACATGTAGTCATTAAATTTTGATCTTTCTTATACCCCTAGTAAGGTTAATGCAGTGGATGATGATTTGAGCCACAAGACACAGACTCAAGCCATCCAGACAACTAGCAGTGAGTGGAAAAAATGGCCTTATTTTCTGAGATGCATATGGAGGTTCATGACCAGTGCAAAAAACTACTTCTAATAGATCTTATAGTGACATCCTCTCTTCTGGATCAAGTCTATATGCAATAGTTATCTAATAAAGAGGGGATCGTTTTGAGGGAAAGCATTATAAGAGTGAACCCTCCTCCTGGTTGGGTTGTTGATGGCAGTGAAACTCTTATTTACCGTGGATGTGTATGGGTATCTTTAGATATACGAGAAGAACCGATGAAGGAATATCATACATCAATTTCATTAGTTCATCATGGACTTACCAAGATGTATAGAGACATATATCATCAGTACTGGTGGCCGAGTATGAAGAAGTTGATAGCAAGTTTTATCACTCAGTGCTCCACCTTTCAGCAGGTGAAGGCAGAGCACCAATGACCTGATGGAATTTTACAACCTCTATCCATTCATGAGTGTAAATGGAATGACATCATTATGGATTTAATTATAGGATTTACAAGATCTCCTCTATGTAGTGACACAGTATGGGTGATTTTGGATAGATTGACCAAAGTCACGCACTTCCTACCTATCTGGGAGACCTACTCTATTGATGGGTTGGGAAGGCTATATATCTAAGAGATAGTGAGACTGCATGGAATAACTCATTCTATTATCTTGGAAAGATACACCAATTTACATCAAAATTCTAGAAAGGGTTGCAGAAAGTGCTATGTTTACAGACACTCTTGAGTACTGCATATCACCCTTAGACTGATGGGTAGTTTTAGTGGACCATATGAGTGTTAGAGGATATGCTATGGGCCTATATACTTTATTTTTGGAGGTTCTTGTGAGAAACATATTCTTCTTATCGAGTTTACCTATAATAAAATCTTTCAGGTGAAAATTAAAATGGATTCGTATGGGTCCCTCTATGGTAGATCGTGTTGTTCACCTTTAAACCGGCTCAAGGCGGGTGAGGTAGCTCTTTAGGGTATTCATCTCGTTCCCGATACTTTTGAGTAATTTCAGATGATTCATAAGCGTATGACTATAGCTCAATCCAGACATAAATCTTATATTAATCATTGTTTTAGACCTCTTGAGTTTGAGGTGGGACATCGAGTTCTTCTTTATGTTTGACCAAGTTTGGGTTACAGGCAGATCATGAGACAAGAGAAGTTATCACCGAGATATGTTAGTCTGTTAGATATAATTGAGATAGTTGGGTCAGTAGCCTATCAGTTACTATTAACAAAGAGGTATTGTGCCATGCATGATCTCTTCCATGTATCTCAGCTTCGACAATATCATCTAGACCCATCTCATTCATTTGGTCTTGATGACATCGAGCTTGAAATAGATGCATACTTTGAGGAGTGTACGATCAATATCATTGACCATAGAAAAAATCTTCTCTATTTTAGGTTAGTTCCTCTAGTCTGGGTGCTATGGTAGCATGGACATGTTTAGGACAAGACCAATGTGCATGCTCAATGGCTGGAGCTTTTATTAGATGATGTTCCACTACTCTCAGAGTGGAAACTCAAGGAAGAGTTGTCTTAAAGAGGGGAGGTTGTAACTTCTTGAATTTAATCAAGGTATGAACCATTTAAAATTTTAGTTAAAATAATTAAAGTGACCTAGGGCGTGCACCTATACACCCTATTGCGGGTCCTAGGCAACTATTAAAATTACTTAAATGATTTCACAGGTTTTATGTAAAATATTACCTCGTGCCCTAGTGAAACGTTTGGGATAAAAATAATAAAAAGAGATTAAAATGGAATAAAAAGATTTTTTAAAGGAAATTAAAAGAAAGTTAAAAGGTATAAAAAGAAATTTTTAAATGAAATTAGAAGGGGGTTATAAGAAAAGTAAAAAATAATTAAAATTTTCATTATCCCATATTTTATTATTTTTAATTCCTTTTTCTTTTCCATACCTTTTATTTTATTTTATTTTATTCTTAATTATTTCCTTTTTCTTATTTATTTATTTTCTTATTTTTTATTTATTTTCTTTCTTTCCTTCTTTTATTTTCCTTTTCTCTCTTTATCTTCTCTATCTCTCTTGGGGAGTCACCCCTGTAGCACCCCCTTGTGTTATGCCTCCTCCTCCTCCTCTCATCCTTTGGATGTCTGCCGCGACTCTGTTTCTTATCCATTTTCAATGCCATCAAGTGCATATTAAGGATCTTGATAGGTCTAACATTATGAACCAATAATCATAATATCTCATCCACTATCTGTTGCAAAATATGCTGTGGAAGGTTTTTACCAGAATTTGGAGTTTTTATAAAATCATATAATTTCTTTCATTTTAGGTCAAATCAAAGATCATCATGGAGTGTAGGATCCTCTTCGGTTATGATATAGGGAATATAATATCTTTACCTCTATTTCTTTGTGTCTCTTAGATCACATGATGTGCTGATATTTGGTGCCTACTTGTGATATTTAATTTCACCTTTTCTAATTTAAATAAACGACTATTTCACTTTTGTTTTAGATAATATAGCTTATTTAAATTGTTGCAACATCATTGGATACCCCTTTGGGTTTTCTGAAAAAATGGTCTATTTTTCCGTTAGCCCTGAATAATTAATTTTATTAATTACATGCATTTCGTGACCCCTCTTGTTGAGCTTTAAATTAAATAAATTATTCAGGATAGTTATAAACCATGAATGTTAGGGTTTTTGATTTTTTATGCTTTACGGCTTCCCTATTCAAATTCTTACTATGCCATGCATTTATAAAAGAGAAAAGTGTGTTTTTTATCTTTCCTTGTTAAAGTGTTTTGGCTGTAATTGTTTAGCTTGAATGATCAAAAAGTATTTGGCTTTAGTTTCTTTTTTTTTTGAAATTATAAATACATTATTCATGATATTTTTTCCTTGAAATAAAATTAAATTCAGGGAATAAAGAAAACATGTGTTCCGTATTAAATACCACACATGGAATCTCCATTCCTGATTGGTTACTAAACTACACTCCAGGGAGCCGATGTCTTAGGATTTTACAGATGAGGGTTTCCCTGGGTTTTCCATATACTCATGAGTGATACCGGTTCCCTATGGAATAATTGAAGAAATACCTATTGTAAAAGTGGCTACGCAATGCCTTGGGTGATACTCGGCCCATGATATGTGATAACTGAGACAAACACATGATAAAACCATGCCTTGAGCAATACTTGGTCTTTCGGAAGATTTCCTTGGACGAGCTCAGTGGTATTGGATAAATCAAAGTATGTATCATAGAGATACCTTTTTGATGGGCTCAGACTCCAACTCTAAACTTTAATATAATAAAAATGATGATGCGTGGAAGGTTTTAGTTGTTTTAGCTTTGGGTAACTTGGGAATTGTGTTAATTTCCAACTGATTTGAAGAAAACTTTTTTGAAACATAAATTAGACCCAAGCTAAAGTACAAGCAAGGGGCATGTTCCTTTTTATCTTCCTTATATTTTTATAGACTTTATATATAGATATATACCTTGTGATTATCATAGGTCCTTATTCAGATTCTCATCTTAGGCCGAAGGAGGTGATATTGGACGGGTTCCATTTTGAATCTGGACCAAGATATATTTATTTTATCATGTTTATTTGATTGCTTAATGTTATAATATATTGGAACACTTCTTTTGTTTATAGAATTAAATGGTTTAGACACTATGGGTATTGGACTACTAGGATTTTATCTCACTCCCTACTTAGGCATCATTTGGTACCTGGGTATACTTTATACTAATTGGTAGGGATAATGGGAAGCATGCTGCTTCCGGTGCTTGAGTGTTGATTTCTACTTAGGATGGAGATTAGGGGAAGAGGACTGATCCTTTTCTTGAGATACAATTGTTGCAATTTGTGTTAATTTTCATTAAAACTTTGATTTCATGCTTGTATTAATATTTTTCATACTTTTACTTTATCACAAACATCATAAAATGACATCATTTCATATCTAGTTTATTTATCAGCTTCCACACTTATTATTTATTTAGTTGGGGTTATTCATTTTCTTCTATTGCTGTTTGATTATTTATATTCTTCCACTATTTGTTATAAACTATTTTTCATCCACTTTATATTACCTATTACCTATGATGGCATGATCTCTCCCACAAACATGTTAAAAGGCCCTCACTGCTAGTCGGTAGCCTATAGTATTTAGGGATATTCTTTTGAGGTCATGTGGCTACCCCGGCTTAGAGAACCCTTCCAGTGGCTCCTAGAATGGGGATGTTACACTAATGACATCAATTATCCCACACAATCTATCTTACCCTACCTGTCCTAACTGAGGGGCACAATCCCAAAGTAAAGCAAGGAACATACTGAGTTCCACTATCCAATGTATAACATCAAACAATGTAACAAATATTCAATAAAATCCGCTAGCTATGCTAGGTTCCCATGTCAAGAATAAAGTGGGGTGATCCAAATAAAACCAAACAAGAAACCATCAACATATAGATATACGAGACACAAGAAACACACAAGTGTCACCCCAAACCACTCTAAGGAGAAATACATTTCCTTTAAAAAAAATTATCACAAGGGAGTTCAACACCAAGGACCTCCCATCAAATTCAACATAACCAAGGAAAGAGGATCATCCAAGGAGATTTTTCAATAGTTTTTTTATAAAAATTCCAAATAGGCCTTAAAAACTCTTCGAGAAACCTTCTATTTCCATAAGGAGTTAAATACACAATTTTCAATCTAAAACCACATATAAGTCCATTTAAGAAACTCCAAACCACCCTTTTATAATACAAATACATTAACAATTTAAAACCAAGCTTTAGATTCCATAAATCATGTAGAGAATCCAAAAGGTCATTTTATCAAACACTTAGTGTGCATAACCTTGAAAAACAATTCCTTACACATAAAAACAAGATTCAAATAACCTCATTTCATATCAAAAAATTATTCTAAGAAGAATACATCAATAATTAATATCCAATGAATGTGAAAAGATTTACAAATAAATTATTCTTAAATTTCAAGGACAAGTTAAAATAGAAACCTACCTCAAACCATAGGCACTTCAACAATGGCCAACTAAAACAACTCCATGAGGGTTCCATAAATAAATAACATCCAAAAGAAACCCTAAGATGACAAACACCCCAATTAAAACCAAGGAAAAAAGAACCCTATATCCACAAGACCAAGGGAGAAGAGGAACTCAAAAGAAAATGGAAGAAGAAGTAATATAAATAATAAAAGAGAATATTAGCTTGACTATTTACCCCTAAAACATGAATAAATCACCTTATAATCACTATTGAAGGAGGTGGGAGGTGCAGGGAAGAGGGGAAAATCCTCCTAGGGTTATACAAATTGAATGGGGGGAGGAATAAGGTGTTTTGGAGTTAAAATAAAAAGAGGGTAGAAAGGGATTTTCACATTTTTAAAAAACCTAGGCACTGTACATTGTTAGGCCGTACGGTTTCCCAAACTATGTGCCAACCATGTGCCCCTTACTAGACATAATGGGAACTCACATGGTTTGGCCGCTTGGTTCGGTAAATAGTGATCCAACTGTGTGGCATGGTTTTGTCAAAAATTGAATAACCACACACATGCATTTAACAAGGTTTGACTAACTATTCCATTTCCATGCGCCCTCTGCCAGAGACACCTAAGGACTCACATGGTTTCTCCTAGTAGCCGTACAATTTGAACTAGACTTGGTGCCCGCCCCTGCAACCTAAAATATGAAAGTTCAAAATGAACTAAAAAGAGACTTAACCTCAGGAGGCTGAAAAATTACCCCTTAACCATATACCTAAACCATGAAATAGAAGGAAAACACCCCAAAACTCAAAATTTAAATCTATAACTCCTAAAACTCTAGAGATAAACCAAGAACAAAAAGATAACATGAAATAAAAGAAGAAAATAAAAACCTGGGTGTGAAAATTCTCCCCACTGTAACTCTTTATGCCCCAAAAAATCCACTAAGTTTCTAGTTGTTCGATCATGTACAAAGGTTACCACACTCACATGGTATGATTTCTTAAATCAGAAGAAACTAAACCACTACCAAAATGAAACATGCAATTACAACCAAAAAAACTAATTAATGCAAAGAACTTCTCGAAAAAAAATGGAAAACTGGAACTAAAAAATACACAACCTTTCCACAAACAAAACCATTGAGAATATTCCCAAAATCCCAATGCCCACCTAGATGGAAAAGACCCAGAATCAAAAAAATCTAAAATAAACCACCTATTACTGGGATGACATCAGAAACCAAAATATATTATCAATACAGTAGGCCAGAACGGACTCCCCACTATTTTAGAATTATATCAGGGTTCCCAATCAATACAACCCATCAAATACCAACACTGTAAACCAGAAATACCAAACACAAACCACAGAATAAAACAAATGAACACGACACACCAAGAGACTTGCTTCATTCCAAAAAGACACTTCCAGTAAAATAGGGATTCATTAATTACACACACACATCATCATTTTTTCAACCCCCAAAAAAAAGAATCAGAAACACATCACACAACAGGACACACCTTCACTCAAAATAGAAAAAATTCATAATTTATCAAATATGTTTCAATTAAGACATGTATTCAAAAAAGATGCACAACACCCTTTAATACTACAAGGGGCAGAAATCACTACAAACACAACTAATAAAACAAAAGGAAAACTCAAATGGAAAGGTCCTTCAAACTAAAACCAAACTTGAATTTTACTTCTATAAATTGGTTTGGGTGTATTTTTAAGGGATGGATATGGATCTACATAACTTCCTGGAAACACCCCCAAAAAACCATTGCAAGTGGCCAAGAATCCAAATATATAGCTGGTCTTTGCAGCTACTCAACAAGATGGATGTTTGTGACCCGACTTTCCACATTGATGACACACTAGGGTCCTATTCCTAGAAGAAGTTGAAGAAAGATCTAAAGTAATATTGATTCCATGAATAGAACAACCAGATTCAAGATACTTTCTTATCTCCTTATTGGAATTCCCTTCACTGCTTTCAGATACTAGAGGAAGGTTAGCTTCCTCAAGAACTCCTGCTAACACAACTTTAACCTGAACAACTTGCCTCCCCACATTGGAAAAGGAGGTTAGATTAAAATCCAACACCTTCAGCTGCATATTATGTTGAATCCCCTTATCAAAATGTTGAGTCTTCTTGGAATCACCCTAGTCCCACTTAGGAAGATAAAGATCTAGATCCTAAAAATGAATAAAGAACTCCAACACTGAGCCATCACCTTGTAAAAGATAGTACATATTCATTTCCATCCTCAAATTCAAAACCTAATAGAAATACTTCTGGATGAATGAAGCCTTGAATAATTACAAGGAGAGGAAATTATGAGGCTTGGTTTGATTAACTAACTTCTACCACTTCCAACTCATACCATTGAGCATAAATGTAGAAAACCTAAACTTTAGAGACTGAGGAAACTCAAGGAAACCAAATATCCTTTTTTACATCCACCCTTATCCTTAAAAATGATCACATTGACCACAAAGTAGAGGATAGTTCAACATTAACTACTCAAGAAGAATGTTATTAGGCCTATCAACTAGAGGTTCCTCTAACGGTAAACCACCCATCGCCACACCTTGAATGACTATTGAGCCTTTAATGGGGGCGTACACTAAGAAACAAGAAAAACAATAACTCAGTCAAAACCAACTCACCAATAGGAACTCAAACTCGAATCAGAGCTTAGAGGACATTTCCAAATCACAAAAAAATGTGCTACACAACCATCAGATCTAAAAAAATCACAATATTTTTTCCCACTTAAAAACACTTTTGAAAATAAAACAAACATGGTAGTTGCACCCTCACCAATGGTATTCCATAGGGCCCCACACACATATATTCTCATTCCAAATTAGACACCCATCCACTCATTCCATCAATCATCCACTTCCTCAAACACATCCATGCATGTGTGTTCTTACAAGAATACCAATGGTCAAAACAAGACATTTCTACATTCTAAAAAAATATTCAACCCCAGTTTATAATTCTAAACATAATTCCCATTTAAATTTTCAAAAAACTCTTTAGAAATATCCCAAAATATTTTCCGAAAAATATTACATTTTAAAATTAATTTCCATTTTCAAAATAACCAATTTTGACAAAGCTTCATAATTTGATTATAGAAATACAATTTTGATAAGTCAAAACCCATTTTACCAAAATTCATTATATTAAAGATCCATTTTACAAGAATTTATTTGAAACAATTTTGAAAACTTTTTTTCTATATCCTAATAACAAAAAAAATATTTCTTTGAAAAAAAAATTCACAATAAAAAACAATGTTTTAAAAACAATTTCAAAATCAAGGACTCAAAACAACTCCCAAGGGGAAACTAGTAATGATGGGTGACTTATCCACCTGGTTAGAGGCGATATGACAACCAAAACACCATCATGAAGAGTCCTTCAATATAATTTCCATGGATGCATATGAATTTATAGGCCCTATGAACTCACCAAGACCATTATATCAACTCTAATTTTATTTCCCCCAACAAAAAATATTCCATACGAACCAACAAAACCAAACAATACCCAACATCCACCAAAAACCTAAGGTTCAATATAGAAAGTGTTGGCCAAACACTGCCTCATACATATACCCAAATTACAACAATCATACTTCATCTAAATTGACATCCAAAATAGTAAGTGGTTCCATGAAAGATAGATTCTATAAATAACCTAAGGTTTGATAGCATTTTGTCATGAACCAACCTCGGTCGACCCCAAACTGGTCACTCGAGTCAGCTTACGACAATTCTCTAGAGGCATTCCCGATCCTCAGAGGCTGGTGAAAAGTACCATGGGAATCAATGAAATGAAAAGAGAATGATTTTAAAAAATAAAATAAAATAAAGAAGTGGAAAAATATATAGAGTAGACTGATATAATAAATAAAACAACTAAACAACATCTTTACATAAAATGAAAATACTATAAAGATGAACATGAAAACCCAAACTAAACCTAATGACCACTAAGTATCCAGGTGACCCTGAGGGTCACTCTCTAATCCCAAAACCAAAAATCACCCATAAAGATCAAACCCAATCTAAAAGCTTTAATAGAAGCTAAAAACATGAAGAAACTATAGGCTCTAGTATTAGAACTCAATAGGAATGCCAAAATAGATATACTACCATTTTATTTCCTTTTAAATAATAATAACCAATTCCCGGTTTGAAATACTAAATATAAAACGATTTTTTCACACATTTTTTCTCTTTAAAGGAAAACATGATCCATTACCCCATTTCCATTTAAAAGCAAATTATGTTCCAAGAAGGCGACCTTAGCATTTTAGAGAAATGGGTGATGTATTTACTAAAGAGAGAGAAATAATGTGTAAAAAAAATTATTTTTTTTTTCAAAAACATTTGAAAACCAACAAATCAATTTTAAAAAATAAATACACCATAAATAATAGAAGAAGCAATGATTACATAATAAGGGAAATGGAATAAAACACTCACGAGTACCCAAAAAAACAAGGAATATAAATCATACGCCACAAATGACTAAGTGATAAATAACTTGGGAGAACCTAAGAGATCAGTGGATAATATAGAACATACTAAAACATGACTCATCCCATAGAAATGCTTTGCCTGATGACATCAATCCATCACATGCTCGGTCTTACCCTACCTGGCCTAACTTCGGTGGATAATCCCAAATAAGAGAAAGGTCCATACTAAGGGCCACTAGCCAATGCATAACCTCAACTAGTGCAACAAATATTCATTAAAAATATTCTAGATGTACCAGTTTCCCATGTAAAGACTAAAGTGGGGTTATCCAAAGAAATACAAATAAGAAACTAACCACACACACACACACACACACACACACATATATATATATATCACACATAAGAAATACAGAAGAATCACCCCAAACCACTCTAAGGAACAATACCTTTCCTTTAAAACTTTTTATCATAAGGTATTTACACATCGAGGAACTCCCATACCATTCATCATAACCATGGAAATAGGATCATCCTAGGAGAGTTTTAAAGAGAACCAATTTTATAAAAATTTCAAACAGGGCTCAAACACTCTTCCAGAAACCATCCATTTCCAAAAGGAATCAAACACACCATTTTCAATACAAAACCACTTAGAAATCCATTTATGAAACACCAAAACACCCTTTTAGAATCTAAATAAATTTATAAAGCCAAAAACAAACTTTAGAATACATGAATCATGTAGAAAAGTCAAAAAATCATTTTATCAAACACTTGGCATGCATATCCTAGTCTAACAATTACTTACACTTAAAAACAATATGGAAATCACCGAATTTCATATAAAATAATTAATATAAAAATAATATGTCATTAATTAATATCCAAGGAAGGTTTAAAAAACAAGAAATCAATTATTATTAAATTTAAAGGACAAGTGAAAAGGGAAACCTACCTCAAACTAAAATAGTTTCAACAACACCCAATCAAAATGATTCCAGGAGGGTTACAAGAAGAAAGAACTTCTAAAAGGAAACCTAAGAAGACAAAAACCACAATTAGAACCTAGGGAAATAAGGATCCTAGACCCTCAAGACCAAAAGAGAATAGGAATTGAAAAGAAAATTATAGAAGAAGGAAGATGATGAATAAATATGGAGATTACCTTAAATATTTACCCACAAAACTTGAATAAATCACCTTAAAATCACCATGGAAGGAGGATAAAGGCATGGGGAAGAGGGTAGGGTCATGCTAGTGTCATATGAACTGAATGAGGGAGTAACATGGTGTTTTTTGGTTAAAATTTAAAGATTATTGAAATGAAATTTCACATTTTAAAACACCTAGGCACTACACAGGTTCAGGCTGCACGGTTTCCAAATCCACGCAACAACCATGTTCCCCTTACTAGACACACTGGGCACCCACACAGTTTGTCCGTACGGTTCGGTAAAATATAAAAAAACTATGCAAAATGTTTCTTTAAAAAATCACTGAACCATGAAAATACCTTTCAGATGGTTTGGATAACCATGCTTAGACCATGCACCTTCGGTCAGAGACACCCAAGGACTCGTACAGTTTCCCTAAGAGATGTATGGTTTGAACTAAAATATGAAACAACCTATGGAACCCAAAATATGAAATTCCAAAATTAACTAAAAATATAATCATCCTGAGGAGGCCACATAGTTGCTGTAATTAAATTTTTATTATTTTCAAAACACTTTTGAGGAAAAAGTGAGAAACCAAGAGTGCACGAACCATTACATATCATAGTAGACATACACATCACCACATCCGCCATAGGGTTCTTCCTCCGTAGTGGACGATTCCCACTCAAAACCCAGGTTATAATTCCACCAGATATTTTCATGTTGATTGTTAAGCTTTGGTTGTTCCAATGAACTCACTTCCGGACATATCCGGTTGACCACACGATCTTTCCCGAAAGCAAGGACAACCCCTTTTCCCCTCTTAGCGGAGGACCTTGTTTTCACTAGTTTCAGAAGGTAAGAATAATCCTTCCTCATTTTCCTCCTGGCTAAGGCTACATAGTTACCTTTTAATTATGTACATAAACCATACAACAGATGGAAAACAACCCAAAACTAAAAATTTAAATCTGCATCACCCGAAACTCAGGAGAGAAACCAAGAACAAAATGATAAGATGAAATAAAAGATTAAAATAAAAATTAGGTTGTGACATAAATCCTAAAATTAAACAACATAATGGGGTCATGGAACCTCTTCCATTACCATTATGAAAGTGGGACAATGTTACAAGAGAAAATTTCACTATACTTATGAATACACCTAGGATGAATGATGAAGTATGGGTCATTTTTTATTTCCTTAACAAGTCTGTATATTTTCTAGTAGCAAGGTAATATCTACCCCTTTTTAACATTAATCATCTATATATTAATAAATTTGTCAGACTTTAAAGTTCACATATATCATTTGTATCTAATCATGAACCATGGTTCACATAAAATTTTTAGAGGAGTGTTTAGGAGGATTTCAATACTGAGTTTTTTTTAGAATTTTGTATCATCCTTAAACTTAATGGGATGTCTAGAAGAACTATTAAAAAACTAGAATACCTGATAAAATATTCCTCACTTGACTTTCAAGGTATGAGGGATCAATATCGACTTTTAGTATAATTCTCATATAATTATAACTATTATTAAATAATCCATACAAAACCATATGAAGCATTATATATAAATCGATATATTATTAAAAAATTATGGGAATAATTTGGATAAAGGAATATAGTTTTCACAAACCTTACTGAGGAGATAATAATGAGATATTCAAAATCATACCAAGGTAGCTCAACGTTAAAAAAATAGATATGATGATAATTGAATGAAGGTTATGGTATTTTAAGTAGGGAATTATGTTTTCTTAAATGTTTATCAATAGAAAGGATTTATAATATTCAATAAAAAGTTAAATTTAAGACCTATGTTTTTTATGCCTTTTAAAATTTTAGACAGAATTGGAATTTTGGATTACCGATTAGCTGTGCCACCATATCTCTATAAATTTCATGACATATTCCATGTTTATTTATTGAAGAAATACATGTCTGATCCATCACATATAGTTACCTATAAGGTAATAAAGACTGAACCTAAATTATCATATAATGAAGAGACATTAAAAATTCTTGACACTAGAGAGAAAGTATTTCCAAATAAGATAAATCAGACAGTGAAGCTTATTTAGAGAAATAAAAAACTAGAGGAGGAAACATGGGATCCTGAAGAATCTATATGGAATGATTACACACATTTGTTTAAGAAATTAAAATTTTCAAAATCTCAAGGGTGAAATTATTTAGGCGGGGGTGGGGGAGAATTTAATACCTGAGATCATCTTATAATATGTAAACACTACATCCCAAGACTAGTTCCCGATGCACATCCTATTATTTTTTCAATGTAATAGAAATAGTTCATGGTTATATTTAAAAGTAAAATTTCTGAATTTTATATTTTTAATTTATAAAATAGATATAATTTTTTGATTTATAGGGATTAAATTTGGTAATGTTCTCAATATCATTTTGTTCATTATGAATAGTTTCATTAGTAAAAATGTTGTAATCATGGTAAATGGGTAAAATAGGGAAATTAAGGTTTAAACCTTTTGATAAGGACCCAAAAATCTCATCTTAATTCTTCTTGGATAAGTGGATATATACCTGTATCACCTTATATTTATAATTTAATTATTTAAGTGACACTTCACTATGATTAAGACACTTATAATATTTAAAAGTTCAGAATAATTACAAGTGTGTGACTCTACTCACTTATAAAAGGGAACCAACTCTACTCATTAAGAAAAATTGAGAACTATATCTTGGAAAAGAACTATCCAAATCCATTCTTAACTTCATCCCTCTTGTCCTAGAGGTCTTTATGTTACTAAAATACCAACCGAATAAGGCTTAAGGTGTAAGTAAATTTTTTTCCCCAAAGAATAGGTATAACTCTTAATGAATTTATTTCATGATTATTTATTATTATGTATAATTCAATACTATCATAACCATGATGAAATAATAAATTTATTATCTAAAATATAATAAAAATTTATTATGTTTATGTAATAACCTTGTTTCATCTTCTTTTCCGTCCTATGGGAAATAAAAACATCGCTCATACATACGTGTAGACTACCAACTCCACAAAGCAATGTATTTCATTTTTCATCACCGCCTCACATTAATGGTTATAAAGATGTAATTAATAAATATATAAAATTTTTATGATTTTTTTAATTTTTAAATATAATATATTATCTACATTCTTATAATAATATTTACTAAAAATGATAACATCTCTCATATGTACATGTTGACTGCCACCTCCACGCAGCGATGTGATTTGTTTTTCCTTTTCACCCATAATAAGAATATATTTAATGAATAAATATGTTATTTATATTACTATTATGATTATATAAAATTAAACCTCTATCTAAATTATTTCCTTTTCACTCATTAGAAAAATGAAAACATCGCTCATGTATACGTACAAACTACCATGTCTATGAAACTATGTATTTTATTTTTCATAATTCTTTTTAATGGATGATTAAAAAAGTATATTTAGTGTATAAAAATTATAATTATAGTTTTTTTAAGATTATTTATATGATGAATCCATGATCAATGTGTAAGGAACAAAACCGTTGAATTGAAACATGTATGGAAAACATAAAGATTAACACTAAAATATTGATGTTAAAAAACAATTATTAATAAATGGTTAAAAATAAATTATTAATGAATAATATATAGTAATATAAATCCAAATATAGTTTTTATATAAATTTATAATGAGTATAAATTTATTATATAGGAGGTTAGAGTGTTTCTGTATAAGCATATGTCTAAGGTAAGGATTTATTTTACAATATCATTCTTATTCAGAGTTGTTTATGTTTAAGTTTCCATTGGGGGAGTTATATGATATTTATTTATTAAAACCCATACATTTTACTCTCCTATTTTTTTTATGGTTTTTAAGTATTAATATCATTTTATATCATTTTTATATTCAAAACCACTGAAATAAATTTTATAAAAAAGATAAAATTATTCCTCTTTTTTGGTTGGGAATATTTTTCTTACATATCCATATTATTTATTTTAATTAAAATATTAAATTTTATAAATTTTATTTATTTATTAAGGTCAATTTTATTTAAAATTTATTTTATATTCATTTTTTTAAAATTAATCATTTTAAATTTTTTTGTACAATTCATTTTTACTTTTTTATTAATGTTGTAAAAGAATGTTTTTTAACATTTACTACATGACCAATTTTTACAACTATAATAGCCATTATTCATTATCAACATTCATATATAGGTTTTAATAGTTTCTAAAAGAAAATATTATTCCCATTATTCTGGGATTTTTTAGTTTTAAATTGTTTTCAATGGAAAAGGACATCTTTTCTTGTTTTGAAAGTGACTTTCTAGTTTCTTTGTAAAATAGATTTTTAACCTATATAGGCATTATTTGAGGATTGTTATACATAATTTTTGATATAATATAATAATAATATCCCAATTATTTCTATATATATATTATGATGATATTTTTCTATTTATTGACTTGGTAATGTATTGATAGTTTATATGCTAGTTTTTCATTATGAATATTTATGTTGATTATGTATTGTATTGTTATTAATTTCTTTCATAGGATTAATAAATTAGAATTATTAAGTGAAAAAGTGAATATAACTATTATATATTCTATAAGGCCCCAACATTAAACCTTACTTAATCTTGAGTTATTACAAGATTACACATTGATGATCTTTTCAGGTTTAGAGTTTTAGAGAATTAGATCATAAAACTTGCATTACATTCCACATTTAAACAAAGTGGTTACATAAAATATAGTATTAATTTTTCCCATCAACAGAAACATATTTAAAATAAAACATGGATTCTTTCTTGACACTTCCTTGACACTATCATCATATCATGTACCCTTCCCTTGACCTGTGAAAAACATTTCAAAAACTTGGGATGAGCATAAAAAGCTCAGTAAGGGATAAAAAAAATATGGAAAGGAAACATGAGTACATGTATACACAAGAATTAATGAATTCATACTCTACTCATAAAACATAAGCACTTTAACATACCTCATAAAATCATGAATAAATCATAGAAATCATAAGACATAAAGGTAACTTGATGCATTCATAACATTCTTATGTAGGGAGTAACCCTCTTGGTTACGTTTGGAATACCCATCACAGTATATTCCATAAATCTCTTCGGAGAAACCTTAATGTTTAACTCCTTTGCATTACCGAATGCATTGGAGAGATATATCGGGCTCACCCGCCCTTAGTTTATCACAGAACCACCCATCTTCATAATAATTCCCAAGAACCACAACATAATAGCATCACATAAAACATGAATAAAGGAAAAATAACATTTCCACCTTTCAATCACAAGATATCAATAAAACACATTGATATAAAAACATTATGAAAACCATTTTCAATACCAAAATAAAATAAAAGTAAAACATGGTATTTATTTTTCTTTTAAAAAGAAGGTATGGCTTGTAGAGGAAGCCGAAACTGAAATAATGGTCACGACAGTGGAGAAGTCGTTGTCGCCGCATACGTACGACAAAAAAATTCCCTTTTGTCATTTAGTAAAACTCTTCATATAAAAAAGAGTCCTTTTGGATAAATTTAAAAGTCAAAGGTGTTTATACACCGTATAAAAGAAGGTTGTGTATAAAACAAAATATGCCTCAATGAATGAAGATTGAGACGAAGTCCCTTACCTCGAGTCCGACTTGACTCGATCATTCTTTAATCTACTGAATAATAAACTTGAGTTAATTTCTACTTGCTTAAGAACCCTTTTCAAGTTAATTATTCATTTTATATCACTTATTACCATGTCATGAACACTATGTTATTATTTAAGTTAATAACGGTCGTTTTAGCGATCATTTGTACTTGAGTCAAAAATAAACTCTTTATAATTACCAGTTGTTCATGTGGTAAAATATCCATTATATCCAGAATTGTATTCATGATGTAGATATCATATATATCATATATATACAGTACATGCATTCATTTATAATATTACATAACATTTAGAGGTAATAAATGAAATGCACCGTTCATGGAGACGGTAAGCCGTACGTACACATGAACACTACTTCCATTTCTATTTCATATTTAATGGAATTAAAACATAATGATACATAATAGTATTTTAATTCTAGTATTTTATCATATATAATATCATTAAATATATCCTTTATACATACCACATATGGTATTAACGAATCAAATCACTTTGAGGGGGCGGTAGTCCGCACTTCCAAAAATGAAGATATCGCATATACCCATAATGGAAGCCATAAAGGTATGACATAAATGAAAAATACATAAGCTTAAGGAAAAAATAAACATATTATATATCATATATAAATATAGTGACATCTAAATGGCCACCTTTGAAGGTGTTAGAAGAATATTGAACAATCATCGTTTCGTGAGGCAGAAATTCTCCATCCACGGAAACAGTATGTTCTTTAACCATTAGATGTAGGTGTGTGTAAGTGTAGCTCGAATACTTCTTATAAAAACATCATAGTATATTTAAGATACTGGATTGTTTACAAAATAAATGAATAAAAATAGTTTAGGGGGTTGGAGAAGCAAAATAAAACAAAAGGACTCAAGTGAAGACATTACCTTAAAATCGGGTAACTCCCTTTGGTTTGAGCTCAAAGGCTTCCTTGGGAAGACTTATGACCAAAGTGAGGATTCTAGGAGTTAGATATGGATTTGGAGAGACAAAATGGGCAGGATTTTGCCAGACAAAGGCTTTGGAAGTGTGGGTAAGGAGATAGAGGTGGATGCCTTTTATTAGGGGAGAGGAGGGGCACTCTTGGAAAGTAAAGAAATGTTACTTTATTTTAAAATGAGTTTCAGATTTAAAAGGTCCCAAATTGATATAATTATAGGATAAGGTGATAAGGGTTATAAATATACCCAACCAATAGATTTTTGACAAGTTTAGGTCTTAGATTTTACATTATCTTTTTATTTTATTTAAATCGTTAAATAATGAGGTAATCGATGCATCATCGTGATGTCATAAATAATTTAACATATTTAATATATAAAAATTATAAAAAAATTACTATGATGTATGAAATATTTTTATCTTTCCAATGACTATTTATAGTCAAAAATCTGACTTGTATAACCCCATGTAAAAATTATTTTAGTAAAACAATACATGTTTGTGACATTTTTATTTTAACATTAAATAAAAAGATATTAATGTCATTTTCCTACCAAAGTGGCTCCATGGGGTCCCCAAGTTTACCCATGGATTGTATTGGTCGGCCATGACACATCCAATAAGGGTAGGACATGTGTCAATCTCATCTCATATTAAAAACTTAAAAGTTAAAAGTTACTATTCACCAAAAAATTATTTTAATCCCATTGAACCACATTTTACTTCTTAATGACAACCATGTATGTCAGATTTTTGAAATTCAAAACCCAGAGGTGTTAAAATTTCATTTAAACGAAAAATCAGTTTTTGTAAGTACCACTTAGTGGTTTCACTATTCATCAAAAAATGAAGCTTTTTAGAAAAATACCAAAACTTCACCCTAAGCTATATTTGATATTTTGAACTCAAAATGATGTTTATTTTACAAAATTCAAAACATATAAGTTACATTAATTAATTTAATAATTAATTCCCGCTGTCAGAGCAAATAGCGTGTTTTTATGAAATAATAAGTATCAAAAGTTTAACACTAGTTTAAGTCCAATTTCAAAGTGAAATTAATTCCAACGACCACTATTGGATTAAATGGTAAAAATATATTCTAATTGAACTTTAAAACCAATTAAAAATATAATCTAATCATATAAATAAATTAGATTAAAAAGAGGTTTTGAATTAAAATACAACATTTTCACTATTCATTAAAAAATGAACTTTATCAAAAAAATACCAAAAATTCACACAAAGTAAATTTTGATGTCCCAATCATAAAGACTAAGTTTATTTTGACAAAAATAGCTTATAAAAGTTTCAAAATATAGATTTAAAAATGGTTTTCCATCAAAAGGCAGCAAAACAATCTTTTAAAAATATTAGTGTATTCCATGCTTAAGATTGGATTTATTTTCATTTTAAGCCTCTAAAACACTATCTAATTCATTAATAGACATAGATAAAAATATCTATTATTCATTACTTACTTGGGATGTTACATATTCCCTCTATGTATCAGTTGGTCTCATGTTATAAACTTTCTTGAGTATTTGTCATATTCCTTACCTATTTATACATGATGTCTTATCACAAGGCCTTGATAGTAAGATTATGATTTTGAACATTACACATTCTATCTTTAAAAAACCTGTTATTATTATCCAAGTGATTATTTATATTTCTATTCCATCCATGGATATATTCCACTTTAATGATATTAGTTATATGGAATATTTAATCATTTTTTATCTCTTTAATATTATTCATGTTTTATTTATTTTATGATAGCTTCTACTGTAAGATTTTCCTTACTGAGCATTTAAAAAGGCCCTTTATTAATATTTCCTTTCCCCAGGGTACTAAGAATTTAACACTGAATGATTTTAGGGATATACTATAATAAATAATTATTTCCTTGTGATAATTTTTTGTTTTATTATATATTTTTTAATGTAATATGAGAATAATGTATGTATCTAGTCTCTCAATACTACTATATTATTTGATCTTATCGAATATGATCTCTTATATTTTATACCAATGTAGTATGTTAATTAATAACTCCATGTTATTGGAATCAAGGTTGTTATATATCTTTTTGATTTTTTGAGTACCTTTACATAGAGTTTAGTATACCTTGAAATAACTTGATGTCATTCCATGGTTCGACTCATCACAACGTGAATAGTTGTGTGAATTTGTGGATATAATGGATGAATTTTACCCTAAACTATATCAGTGTGAATCAAACCTTACAAAACATGATCTGGATTGGTTATTATGGTTTTAATCTTACATAATACTATTTTTAGGGGGATAATGATAGAAACAAGAATGGATTCATATAGATTATAACCTATAAATTATCTATCATATTAATAATCAATGTATAAAATAACTAGAAAAATTTACCTCGATTTCCTCCCGGTTAGAAATTCATTTTAAGTCAAGAGATATAATTTCTTTATTGATTATTAATCAAAATTCAAATATAGTATGCATACCTCTAGGAAAGGTTCTATGTATAGATTTATCTAATTTTGTTTAACCTTAAACTATGTTTTTTTCTCCCACTAAATTTCAACCACTCTATATGTAAAGACTTTAATCACTAGGAATAGTCTTGGCCACCATAACTTAAATTTACATGAAAATTATTTCAAACATGAATTAAAAAAGATTACCTCACCTCCTTTTGAAAAGTTTTATTGAGAAATGGATCATTCATGAAATTGTTTGGTATTTTCATTATAAATTTCAAAAATATAATTGGAATCCAATTTCAGATTTTCTATATCATAAAGTTCTAACAATCTATTCTCCCCTACCCTTTGTGCATCTATATTAATTTTCTTAACATACCAAAATAATAAGTGTTCTAGACTAATAGGTAATTGATAGGGATTTAAATACAAAACTATTATGGGTACTTGGGAGTTGTATTCACTCCTTATTTATTTTAAAAATCACATTTCACTTTATATGAAATTAATATGACATATGTTTCTATTTAAGTTATTATCTTTTAAATATTGAATTTATTATAAATGAAATATTGGAAATCTAAAATGATTTATGAAAATATGATGATATGAAGTTCTAACAAAATATTATATCCATCAGATATTTATGTACTGTAGTGGAATTGAAATAAATCATCAGAAGATAAAGGAATTTCTGAGTTCATCTGAAGTATCTACTATCGATACATTTACAACTGATATTGAGTTTTGTGGAGTTCAACCATTGGGGTTTGTTACTACATTTCCTATAAATAAATCTCCACCTTGGAAATAAATCAATTTATAAGTATAAAGTATATAAAAAGCTCATTCTAAAAGTTTTCATTTATTTTGAAGATCTAAAATTTAATATTTATGTGTGCAATTCAATTTAGGGTAAATTTTATTTTAAAGTATTTCAGATATGAGATACCATTGTGTGAATTTTTCCATATAATGATTTTATTATTTCCATTAAATAATCATACTACCAATCCTATATGATTGAGGTATTTTGAGTATAAAGAGATAGAAAATAAAATCATCTAATTTAGGGATTTCATGGATATGAAGATAGAGATCAGGTACTTCTGATACTTGGAAATGAGATGATATTTACATGTATAGTTAAGAGATTTTGCATATAGTAAGTCAAAACTTCTGATTTTTATAAAATCAGTAAAACCTTACAAAATTTTTAAAGCCATGTATACCCCATATTAGGTTTATAGATCTACTATTCAATTTAGTCTAAAAGTGAAGTTTTAACAAATATCATTTTAAAATGAATATTTTGGTTTTCAATAATACTATATGTTTTTCTATTAAACTTAAGATGTATTTTTTTTATGAATTTAGTTAAGATAATTACTATTTTAGTTTATTTAGTACTTTTAGTTTAATATTATGTTTCTTTAACCCTTTCACCATTAATACAAAAAATGAGTTTGAAATGAGTATCATGGTGGGATTAATTTTTACTTGGTTTTCATATTTTTAAAAAACCAGAAGTAAATATTTTAAAGCAACATTAATATATTAAATATTTAATCAAATTTTTTGGTTTTGAAAATGTATCAAAAATTATTACTCCCATTGAAAATTCTATAAAAAATTACCTTATTAAATCTAATAATCAATAGATAAAAAATGTTACAGAAGTATGATCATAAGTTTACTATATCTTAATATAATTCTACCACAGATAATGTTATAAGTATGTTTATGTGTGATATTTCAAGACAATCTAAAATAATATATTTTAAAGTGTTAAAATTAATTTTTAGATACCTTAAAATTTCTTTTTAACTTGAAATATTTAATTTTTTTGGAAATGATTTTGTTTTAAAAGGTTACTTAAATGATGACTTTGTAGATTGAATGTTATATAGAAAAATTATTTCTGGTTTATTTTATTTATTAGGATAATCTTTATTCTCTTGGTCCAACAATAAACAACATTTTATTAAAATGTACACTATTAAAGAAGAATGTATATTTGATAAAAGTTTTTCTCAAGTGTTGTGGATGAAACACACACTCATAAATTTTGGTTTGAGTTTTACTCAAAACATCAATTCCTTGTGATAATATTAGTTATATTTAATTTTCTACAAACCCAAAAAATCAGTCACAGGAAATTCATATTGATTTCAGACACCATTTCCTTGGGGAAAACACACAAAAAAGAGATATTATTCTTAACTTTATCAGAATGTAAAATTGGTTTTTTGATATTTTCTCAAAACCACTTACTCTCGATAGATTCAAATTCATGAATTAGATGCTAGAAATTATCAGTATTAAGTGATCATCATTCAAATTCTTATTTTATCTGTCACCTTATTATAAAAACTCTTCTATAAAAAAGGGATATTTTTTTTTTCAAAATTTATATAAAATTAAAATTATTCAGTTTTTCTAATGTATATATTTTTCAAATGTGTTATTTTAAAACATAAGTGATTTTAAAATCAATTTTATTTTCAAAATTATCCGATTTTTTGAATATATCTAATTTTAAAACTTTTCTTTTTTTAAATATATCTGATTTTCAAACTTATATAATTTTCAAATATATTTTATATTATAACTTATCTTATTTTCCTACATATCTAATTTTTAAAATTATATGATTTTCAAATATATCTGATTTAAAAATATATCAGGTTTCTAAACTTATCTAATTTCTAAACTTGTTTTCTTCTCAAAATTATCAATTTTTCAAATTTTAGGCTTAAGGTTTATTTTTTTTTAAAAAGATATAAAATTTATTCTAAATTTTTTCTTAAACCATATTCAGAAGTTAAATATCATCCATTATTTTAAGATAATAATTTCAAGAAGGTTTAATGTTTTCAAATATATCTTTCATTGTTACCTTTTTATTATTTTTTAATATATGGGAATTCATTTTAAAATAAATTATTTTATTTTTATATGGGGTGTTTTTATTGATTTTTAAATAGAAACTTTTTCTATTCCACTTAAAGATATTTTAGATTTAATTCTTAATATAATCTATTAAATATATGTTTTTGTCCTTTGAACATCTGTACAATTATTTGATATCTACTCATACATCAAAGGAAATATTTTTGGATGAAATAAATAAACAATTACTATATAAAGACTATAATCTCAAGGACTTTTCATACCCATTTTTTATATTTTTAATTTTATCCTAAAATGTTTTTCTATAGAAGTATATTTCTAAAAGTTTATCTAAAAAAGATAAAAAGACCATATGTTAAGCTAAAAGTATTTCCTATTAAAATAGTAAGAGCATAAGATACTACTGAATATTTATCTATGATCATTGGTGATTATGATGAAGTTAAAAGTTTGATAATGGAAAATCGTTTATTTAATTATGTAAAGATTGTTGATAAGATCCATAAGACAGGTGGGGGAAGTGAATTTCCAATTGAACTCAATTTATTAGAAGTTCTTGTCACATAGGAAAGCATGGTTGAAATGGAATTTTGGAAGAAAATTTTATAGCATCAACCATGATAAAAGTAATTTCATAAATATTTGAAGTTGGATATAAGTACTAAATGCATCCAAAACATTTGATTATAAAATTATCAAATTGAATTAAATTTATAATTTCCAATTTTATTTTTTTCTTTATACCTCTTTATTTCATTTTTTTTTAAAACAAAAGGAGGATAAATTTATAAAAATTAGTCTTTATAGTAATTATTTTTTTTATTATTACATATTATATTATTTTATTATTTTAAAATAAGAAAAATTTAAGAAAATTTGTTTTTATTGTTATTTTTCGGTTTTGATAACTTTTTATCTTATATTCTATGATTATTTTAAAGGGGTAGAAATTTAAACTATTGTTATTATAAGATTATTCAAAAGATAAGTTTTTTTTTAAAAAGAGATATTATTTATGAAATTAATTTTTTATTTCACTAATAAAGTTTTTTCAATCTTTTTATCAAATTGAAGGGGGATAAATTACATATCATGAAGACCATAGAGATATTTATTTTTAATTTTAGTTTCTATCTTAAAATTTTATTTTATGTCTTATGGTTTCTAAAAATTGGAATATTGTTGGGGGAGTTACACATGATAATTTATTTATTTTTATATCATAATACACTTTTTTATGAAAATAATTTGAATTTAGTTTCTATTTAAGTTCTTTTGTTTCTAGAGAATGAATTTTTTATAAATGAATTACCAAAACTCTAAAATGATTTAAAAAAATATGATGACCTGAAGTTCCAATGATATATACTTTAAATCATATTTAGAAGCACTATCATGGTTTTTAACTAAATCATCATTAGATAAGTCAATTAATGATTTCATATGTAGAAGATATTACGGATTTAGTTACAGTTGATCCTGAGTTTTTTTTGAGTTTGACCATTAGATTTTGGTACAAAATTTACTATAAATAAATCCTCACCTAGATAAAAAATATATATAAAACTATGAATTATAGAAAAAGCACATACAAAAATCTGTAATTAATTTTCAAGCCTTTAAATTTCTTATTACTGAGTACACTTACTCTTAGTGTAATTTTTCTTTCTAAGTGTTTCAGCTAAGAGTTATTATTGTGTGAGGTTTTCATTGTAAATATCTTAGTATTTATTTTTTAATAATTATACATAGAATCATATGTGACCAAGAGATTATGGAGATATGAAGATATAAAATATGATCATTTGATCTAGGGATTCAATGTTTATAAAGATAGAGCTCAGGAACTTCTAGTACTTAGAAGTGAGTTTCTACAAACTGGTATAGTTGAGGGCTTCAAAGGATATGAATAAAAAAACTTCAATAAGTATATAATTGGGGATACATTATGATAGGTTGAAATTCATGGATACCTATGACCGGTGTAACACCTTAATATTTTATGGTATGTCTCTTTTAAAATTTAATATCTTCAATAGTTTATGCTTAATGAAACACCACGTTTAAAACTATAATATACTATTAAATATGACCATTAAAATAGTGATATGGAAATTTTAAATACTAATATGACCAATATAATAATAAATTCACCTATGAAAGTAAAAAAAAAATATGGATATCCTATAAATGAAAAAATGGTATATTTACATCATGGAATAAGTAAATAAATGTTTTAAAATGATAAATTAAGTGTTAGTATTTTTTGTGAAAAATAAATGATTATTTACAATTTTATAATTTATATAATCATTTTAAAATATTTTTTTTTGAAAAATAGATTCATAAAATAATATTTTATTGTCTTATGATTATAAGATAAGTTTATGAGACCTTAATTAATTTTTCAAAGTGTCATAAAATCGGTCATAATCTTAAAATCGATATTTTTCAAATAAATAAAGTTTTTAATTAAAGATGAAATTTATAATATTTAGAAAAATATTCTCATAATATTTAGTTCATTTTTTTATTTGAAACATCAAAAAATGGTTAGGGTGAATTTTTGGTATTTTTCTAAAATAGTTGATTTTTTGGTGAATAGTGAAATACGGTAATTTAGGGTATTTATAAAATACATGAATAATTGAGTCATAGATTATGTATGTATGATATAACTGCATAATCAAGAAATATAATTAATTATTTTAATATATTAGTGATAAGGTTCAAACTATTGATAGTCTTGAGCGAAAATAATAAATTAGTGAATAAAATAATCAAAAAACACCCCTCTCCTCCACTATAAATACCACATCTTACCAACACTTCTACTCACACCTCTAAAGACTTAAACATTTTCAAATTTCTACCCAATACCTCTCCCAAAAATCTCCTACAAGTTTTGGTGTTGGAGGTCTCACACAAAATACCATTTCTAAGTTCCTTAAGGTGGTTCTCAAGGAGAGGAATTCAAGAGGTAAAATCCCCTTTCGTTCTTTTAATTTTCATCTAATTTCTTTATATTATTATCCTTTCCTCACCTCACCTTATCTAATAGAAATGAAAAATCCATTATCTTATATGTAATTTAATACTTTCATTTCAATGGGAGATCCATCATCAAACCTCTCACCCTCTCCCTTTTACTCTAAAAATGAAAACATCATTTTTGATGTGTTGATTTTCCGACATCATAGATGATGCATTTTCATTTTCCATTAGAACCTTCAAATATGGTCATGAAACCATTTTTATGGTTAAAACATATTATAATATGTATATTAAAACTTATTTAGTGTTCTGTAACCAGTATATATATACAAAATATTAATAAATATAACAAAATTAGTTTGTGGTGACCAAGAAACACAAAAATAATCTAAATGCTTATCATTAACATTTTATATATTGAATAATACAAAAAATGGTGTAGAAATGTTAGACCACTTCACAAGACAAAAACCTATATCATTAAATAGGACTACAAACCCATTTTTAGCGGAGCAGTGGATAAGTTCCTTAGAGAAATATTTCTCACTTTGGGAAGTAACGAAATAGAGAAAGTTATTGTAGTAGTTTATCATTTGTCAGAAAATGTAGATCAATGGTGGTCATTAATTCGAAACACAAAGGATGAGGAAGAAATTTAAAAATATGGAATGAAAGGATTTTATGGAAATTTTCTTAGAAAAATATTTCACTCGCAAACAACAAGAAGATATGGGGAGACAATTATTGAATTCAAAGAAAAAAGAGGATGAGAATATTGCTAAGTATGAAGTCAAATTTACATGGATAGAAAGGAATGTTGTGGATTACATATATAATCCAAAGATAAATATTTATTTATTATTATATTGGTTAAAAACATTCCTATAAAGGGAACTAGTCTCCCAAACTTTCTCATCATACAAAGATATAGTTTCGTGAGTGATCAAGATCGAGAAAGAATTATCTAGGTATTATGAATTTAAATAAAAACAAGAGAATAAGAGTGATGATGAAAAATATGGAAAAGTAAATAAGGAAAAATAGAATAAGGAAATAGTTGACTTTCCATCTTGTAATAAATTTGAAAAAAAACATCATGGAACGTGCCTATTGGGGATGAGAGTTTTTTATAAGTATGGAGAAAAAGGCCACCAAGACCATGATTGCAAGGGAAAGAAAAAATCCACCAATGTTCAATTTTACAATTGTAAATATATGAGACATTATGAAAATTATTTTCCTAATAATCAAGGAAACTTTCATTAGAAAAGTTCAAGGGAAGAAGGCCATGCTTATGCAGGTACAACAACTAAGGTTTAAGTGCCTAATGATGTAGTGGTAGGTACTTTAATGATCTCCTCAAATTTAGTTAAATCTTTATTTTATTCTAGACCATCACATTCAATTATGTATTCATAGTTTTATTTAAAAAATATATATTTAAAATTCCCCTTAACAAAAGATTTTTCACTAAATACTCATAGTGGAAACCTTATTGTAATAAAGATGTGTCGAGCAGTTCCTATTATGACACATAAATAAGCTCTAATAGATGATTTTATCATCATAACTATGGTTGATTTTAATACAATCCTTGGTATGGATATGATTTAAAAATATAAATAAAAAATTTAATTTAAAGAGAATGAAATTATGATTCGTGATAAAGGTATGGAATTTATCATATTTAGAGGGAATAATTCATCATCCGAGTCATATCTGGATCTCCCTCCAGTATCTCTTCTAAATGAAATTCTTAGGTAAGAATAGAAAACATCATCTATGGATGAGGAAATAAATCGTAAAATTGAGAATTTACCTATTTTACAGAAATACATTGATTCATTTATTGAGGATTTACCTGGACATCCTCTAGAGTGAAAAGTTGAGTTTTCTATTGATTTAATCCCAAATGAAAGACCTATATAAAAGACTCCAATATAATGGCCATGGCGGTGTTAATGGATTTAAATAAGAAACTAAAGTAATTGAGTGATAAGGGATTTATATTCCCTAGTGTTTCACCTTGGGGATCTCCTATTCTTTTTGTTAAGAAGAAAGATGGATCTGTGTGGATGTGAATTGACTACAGAGTGATCAATACTATTATTATTAAGAACAAGTATCAGATGCCACACATTGATGACTTATTTGATCAAATTCACATAGCATATATTTTTTTAATATTGATCTTCAATCCTGATATCATAAATTGAGTTTTAAGAAGGAAAATATTCCAAAGACCACATTTCGAATTAGGTATGGTCATTATGAGTTTACAGAAATGCCATTTGGAATGACTAATACACTCTATATTTTTATGGATCTAATGAGAATAGTATTCAAGGAACATATTGGATTTTTTGGTATTTATTGATGATATCTTGATAGATTCTAAAATATATGAGGACTATAAGAAGCACTTTTTAATTATTCTAGAGAATCTTAAAAGAAATATGTTATGTGGGAAGTTTAGAAAATGTGAATTATGGATTCAAATAGTTTATTTTATTGGCCATATTATCTCTGAGTATTGAATATCAGTTGATACTATGAAGAAAAAGATAGTTCATGAATTTCTTACACCAACGAACATAATAGAGGTATATAGTTTCATTGGTTTAGTAGGTTAATATCAAAATTTCATTCATAATTTTAGCTGATTAGCTAACCTCCTAGCCAAACTTACTCAAAAAAGGGTTAAGTTCATATGGAGAAAAGAATGTGAAGAATGTTTTTAATAATTATAGAGGATATTAGTGAATGATCCGATCTTGCTCTACTATTGGGAAATGGTGGATTTGTAATTTTTAGTGATGCATCAAAGAAAGTACTTGGATGTGTCCTTATATAGAATGATAGAGTTATTTCTTATGAATAAAGGTAGTTACAAACTCATGAAAGGAACTATCTAACTCATGATATTGAGTTAGCAGCCATAATCATTTCTATGAAGATATGAAGACATTATCTCTATAGTGAAAGATGTGAGACTTATATAGATCACAAGAATTTGAAATATATATTCTCACAGAAATAACTCATCATGAGGAAAATACGGCAGCTCGAGCTACTTATGGATTATGATTATTCAATAAATTACTACCTAGGGAAGGAGAATAAGATATCAGATGAATTGAGAATCAAGTATCATGGAGTTCTAAACAAAATGAGTATTTACAAGGATCCTGTACACAAGGATCTAGAAAAAAAGGGTATGTGAATTATCTGGGAAGGAGAAACATCATTACTTTTTCAATTGGTTTCCAAACCATCTTTATTAGAAAGGATTAGAATTTCTTAGTTTGATGATGATAATTTTCAAAGGAGATTTAAAGATGTGAATGATGGGATGTCCGAATAATTCATATATAGGGATGTAATTCTGAAATTTGGGAAGAGGATTTGTGTCCTCTCTATATCTGAGCTAAAAAGGGGGTTATTGGATGATTCCCATAACTAAAATTTCTCTATACACCATGGTATCACTAATATGTATAGAGATTTGAAAGAATATTTATGGTTGGATAATATGAAGTGTGAAACTATTGATTATGTATCAAGATGTTTAGCCTATCAATAAGTGAAGGCTAAAAGACAACATCCTAGAGAAGTCATGTAACCTCTTCCTATTCCTACATGAAAATGGGATAGAATTACTATTTATTGTTTCATTGGATTACCAAAAACTCCAAGAAAGGATGATGCACTATGGGAAATTATTTATCAACTTAACAAATATGTACATTTTCTCACTATAAGGGAGGATTTTCCACTGGAGAACCTTACACAAATATATATTAATAAAGTTTTAAAACTTCATGGAGAACCTATTTCAATTGTTTCTGATCATGATCCATGATTTACATAAAAATTCTAGAAAAGTATTCAGAAATATTTAGACACCAAGCTTAATTTGAGAAAAAATTATCACCCTCAAACTGAGGGGCAGTCTAAAAGGGATGGTCAAATATTAGAAGACATGTTGAGATCATGTTCACCTGAATTGAAAGTTCTGTGGGTTCAATATTTAACTTCGGTAGAGTTTTCCTATGATAATAATTTCCATTAAAGTATTCAAATGGCACCATATGAAACATTGTGCAGAAAGAGATATCATACACTAACTTGTTGGGATGCAGTGGGTGAGAGGAAACACATTGACCCAAAACTTGTGTAGGAAACAACAACAAAGGTAAAGACTATTGAAAACCATATCAAAGTAGATCAAAGTAAGAAAAAGATATATGAAAATAATCAAAGTAATGATTTTTAATTTCAAGTGGGAGATCATGTTTTCTTGAAATTATCTCTATGGAAAGGTGTTATATGATTTGGAAAGAAAGGAAAAATTAGCCATAGGTAGATCATAACTTTTGAAATTCTAGAGATAATTGGATATGTGACTCACCATTTGGAAATTACACACAACCTTTTTAAAGTACACAATGTGTTTCATATCTATTTTTTAAGGAAGCACATACATAACCCAACACATGTCCTCACATCTATAGGAATAGAACTGAAAGATGATTTATCTTATTATGAAGATCCTATCCATATTCTGGACATTAAGAAAAGTTCTTGAGGAATCAGATGACACTACTGGTAAAGTTACTTTAAAAAATTCATAAAATTGAAGAGGTGATGTGGGAACTGGAGGAAATTATGATGAACTACCCAAAATGTTTTATGAGGTTACATTATGGAAATTTCAAGGATGATTTTTTTGAAGAATGGGAGAATATAACACCCCAAGATTTTATGGTAGGTATCTTTGAAAATTTAATATATTTGATAGTTTATGCTTTATGCAACACTGAGTTTAAAATCTTAATATACTATTAAATATGACCATTGAAATAAGTTTGTGACCATTAGGAATGGTAATAAGACCAATAGAACAATAAATTCATGTATGAATGTATAAATAAAATTTGAGAATCTTATAAATGAAAACATAGTATATTTATATCATTAAATACGTATATAAATGTATTCAAAATGATAAATTATGGTTGGTATTTTTGTGAAACGTAAATGATTTTTTATAATTTTATAATTAATATAATTATTTAAAATATTTTTTTAATATTATAATTTTTTCTTATGATTATAAGATAATTTTATGATACCTTAATTAATTTTTCAAAGTGGAAAAAAATCGATTACAATCTTAAAAGCATTATTTTTCAAATAAGTGAAGATTTTAATTAAAAATTAAATTTCACATATTTAGAAAATTATTTTTATAAAATGTAGTTCATTTTTTAATTAAAAATGCTAAAAAATGGGTAGGGTGATTTGTTTTGGGTTTTTTCTAAAATAGTTGAATTTTTAGCAAATAGTGAAATAAACTAATTTATGGTAGTTAAAAAGTACATGAATTATTAAGTCATAGATGATGTATGGCTAATGTAAGACCATAATATCTAACTATACTTCATTATTTTAATATATTTAATGATATTGTTCAAACCATTGATAGTCTTGAGCCAAAACAATAATATAATGAATAAAATAATCAGCATACACCCATCTCCTCCACTATAAATACCACCCCTCACCACCTCTTATCCTCAAACCTATAAATCCTTGAATCTTGTACAATTTATATCCAATACCCTCCCAAACCCATTCCCCACCTTTTAGTATTACTGGTATCACATAAAAGACCATTTCAATGTTCCTTAAGAAGTCATACTCATACACCAGTGATCCTAAAATGATAAAAACAAAATACTTGTACATGTAAAAGAATAAAAAGTATAAAATAGTAATTGGGGAAGAAAATAATTATACATTCAACTATATTTATTTACATAAAAGGTCAATGTGTCTCCTGGATTAGGATTCTAAAAATTTTATCACTTGCAGAACATCAGTACTTCTCCATAGGTATCCTAATTTTAAAATTTATAAGTTTTCTCGATCCTCTACTAGCTACAAGAGATTAAATAATACAGGTTCAGGATTATCCCATAAAGAGGGTAAAACATGAGACTTTAGAGATGGTTAACTTAGGTTTTTACTTGATTAGTAATAATTAAATCATGATCAACAAAACTACTAAATTCTATGGATGAAAAGAGATTAATCAGAAATAGATTATTGGGATCAATTTTAAAGTATTTATTATAAGAAGTTATCACTCCTCTCATTAATATATTAGTTAAAGAATTGGATAAAAATTAATTTAAGTATTATTAACATCAAATGTCCAATTTTGGTAATTCTACCTAATCTACTAAAAATATCTTGGTCCTATAAAATTAAATAACATAGATTCATTAGGATCGAATCTTAAGGTGGAAGTCCATTTTGATTTGTTGATCCCAACTTGATTTTATTAACTAGTTTAGAGTTCCCACCTCTATATTTCTCTCATTCATATTTTTATAGAGTAATATGAGTTAAATTAAGTACCAATAAAAATTCCTAACCCCAAAAACTTACCATGATAAATATTAATGACTCATTAATTCACTCATCCCTTTACTCTTGATCTCCCACGTCTTGTGCAATTATATATCCATGAAAACAGAAGGTACCATCCCATGAAGAGAAAACTTATTAAATGAATTATACATGAAGGAAAGATCAAAACAAAAAAGAATAAAAATAATAGAAAATTTAATTATCGAACATTTATTAAGGAAAAAAATCACAAAAACCAAGTGATGGAATCATATGAATATAAAAAAGTTTTAGAGAGAGAGAGAAAATAAGAGTTATAACAAAAATTAATTCACATCCTACAAACTCTCAAAAAGTCTTTCTGTTTATAATTAAAAATTATTAAAAGTGAAGATATGGATATAGAAGTATTAATAATCAATGAATCATCTTAAAACTTGTTTAGGATCAAAAATGTGATGAAACAAATGAGTATGTAGTGGAAAAACAATACTCAATTCCCTTTTATTTAACTCAACCTCAAACAATTCATGGTGTGATCCAATATTTCTCTGAGAAAAATAGATCTTTCTCAATTCAAACATGAATCTCATATAAAGATAATGAAATGTAATCTATAGGTAACCATTTTATATATTTATCTTTGAATATTCACAAAACCCATCATGATGTGAAGTGTATGGACGTGATGTGAACTACAACACTCTATTTTTTTGAGTTAGTTCCTAGAAAAAAATTCTATGTACTTTTTGATATCCTGTATTCAGTAATTTTAATATTAATAG
Source organism: Viscum album (assembly GCA_963277665.1). NCBI lineage: Eukaryota > Viridiplantae > Streptophyta > Magnoliopsida > Santalales > Viscaceae > Viscum > Viscum album. The sequence continues at coordinate 1,525,954,653 of OY728131.1, read as the reverse complement.
ACTCATTATCACACCATGATTATTCTTTTGAGAATAATATCATACAATAACATCTTAAGAGTGACTATCACACTAAAAGGTCATAGTAGTTCCCCATTATGATGAGGACACAAAATTTATAGGAAAATAATCTTAAATATATTCTCTATAGTTGGATGAAATAATTTATGGGGAAAAATAATACAAAATATTAGGGGTGAAGAATTGTAGGACTTTGAGGCACTTTCTCATGGTATATGACCTTTGTAAAATCCAAGGTAGGATATTGTGATAATGAGACCTTCCAATAAGAAATCCAGACTTATATGTGTCAATAGATGTTCCTATCTATAAATGTGTGTATTGATCCTTAGACTTTATGATTATTATTAATAGATGTTACGGGTCATGTACTTTGATGTACTGATAAAACCTTAAAAACATATGTTTCAATGAAGTAGGAAGCGTTGGGTGTTTCATAAGTAATATTTCATTAATGAATAATTCTAGAAAGGATTTTTACCTTATGTTACTTAATTTAAGTTGATATATTATTCCATTTGATAGAAATTATATATCCTAAATAAATCTATGGCATGGTTTTATGTAGGAATGTTCAATTTCTACAAATTGAAAGAAAGATACATTGATCGTATAGGTTGATGGCACCTACATGCAACTTGCTTGATCAGAGATCTCACAATAAAATAATTATATTACACAATAATCATATGTATGAGGTTTTATGTCATTGTAACATTAACTTATCTCTATATTGGTGCCTTGGCATGTTGTTAGACACTAATATTGAACTTTGGGAAACTTTTCCTAATTTCAATGACAAAGAGGCCTAGAGGGTCACACACTAAGATTATTTAGAACTTTATGTAAATAATAATAATATTTATTATTTAAAAAGTTGAATAAATATTATTATCACATGTGGTTTAATAATTATTCACGTATACTTGATTGCATGTATTCTGCATCCAATTATTCAAGTGAATAATTTGTGAGGAGAATATTTAATAAATATTTATTTTCTATTTAGTGAATATAATATATATTTATTTGTTGGAAAATAATGCAGTGATATTTATTCATTAAATCAATTTTAATTATTTATGATCCCATAAATATTGTGTAAGAATAGAGGACTGAGTTGATTATTCTAGTGAGAAATAACATAGACTACATATTATTTAAATAAATAATATTTAATTTAATTAAATATATTTTCACATATTAATAAATAATAATAATAATAAATTAGTATTTTCATAGGATTTTGTATGGTATCAAATAAATAATAAAGGGAACTTGTGAAACTATTTATTTTTAATCCTAGTAGTATATAAACCCAATTAAGTTATTTTATTAGTATGGTCATTGCATTTGTTGTGCATAACAACATCCATAGAGAATCCTATCAAATCTCTAGAGAGATACCTCTCTAATGAGACTCTTAATAATAGAGAGAGATCCTCCTCCATCATCACTCTAAAGTATAGAGAGATCAAATAGAAACCTTTTTAGAAGATATTCTTGGGGAGATAAAAGATGAATGATGCAAGTGTTAGGATCTACTGTGCTAGCACCTGGAGATTCTATAGTGACACTTGAAGGTTTATGGAACACATGTGGATCACCCCTGGAGGGAATATGCACTTGATTCCTATAACATAATTAAAATATGACATAGAGACATTGTCACATTCATCAATGAAAAAAGAATTTGTACTAAGGTAGTTATCTAATTTTATAAATTAATTATAAATAAAATTTGATGATCCTGTGCTTGGTTCCAACATTTTCTCTCATCAATTAATCGTTTATTTAATTCCATTAATCAAAGTATTTATCATAATGTAAATCTTAGATTTATCACCAATTAAAACAAAAAAAAAAGTTGGGAATGACCCATATGGCACTTCTACTATTATTGGAACCTTCAAGTGGTATGAAATGGGTGACATAATTATTTAAAATTATTTAAAATTATTTAATGATTATTGATTTATGCATTTATCATTAGTTTTCAATTCCAATTTAATCATTATTTAACATGAATTGAAATATTTCTTCTTCTTCCACTTAATGATCATAAATATAATCAAATCGATTTATTTTATAAAAGAATAAAATTCAAATAACTCATCCAAAGGTTCCAAGGATTCTGGATAGGTAACATAAGAGGGAACACCATATAATCTGTTGGTACACACTATGTACCCATGTTCAATTCACCAAGAATTAATTTAGAATTAATTCATGCCATGTACATTTATTACATGTGGTGTATTTAAATACATCGCGTATTAACTAGGCTAGGGAGGCACACAGTTAACCAGAATACACACCATATAACATCCATACACAATATGTAATTTATGAGTCAAATATGAGTTATGTATTATCTTACACAGGCTTCATGACTGGTGACTATGTAACTCAAAGATCACATGCTATATAGTCTATTATTTTTTATGTCATGGTTACATGCCAATTCCCTAGGCATGTACTGCAAATAAACAGTGAGAAAAATACACATCGTGTAACAGGATTGTACATGTCATGTATATTATTAAATTACACAAAATTAAAAATTACTTTATTATAATTCTTAATATTTTTAGCTAGTGATCCATGTGACATTAATTTGTCGAGTACACTAAATGAGATTATATATATATATATATATTAAATGTATTATTAATTTCTACATAATGTTCAAAATTTCATATCATTTATAAGTCTTAATAAAATTATTATTGTACATGCATTAAAACATAACACACTATGTAATTAACATGTGTTTTGTGTGGTCATTAATTTGATAATACACACCATGTAATTACATGATAAGTCACGTGTAATGCCCCAAACCTCTCTGGTCCATTCCTTTGTGGAAATATGAAGTTTCAGGTGTTTTAGGAGGTCAAGGTGACTCATCCCCAACACTTTTCCAAATTTATAGTTCTGGGAACAATGTTTCTAGTTTTTTGAATAATGTCATGGTGTCATAGAAACAGTGTGACAGAAACGATGTCATAGAAACGGTGTCATAGTCACAGTGTCACAGAAATGGTGTGACAGAAATGATGTCATAGAAATGGTGTGATAGAAATGGTGTCACAAAAACAGTGTCACAGTCACGGTGTCACAGAAATGGTGTGACAAAAATGGTGTCATAGAAACGGTGTGATAGAAACGGTGTCACAGAAATGGTTTGATAGAAACGGTGTTGCAGAAATGGTGTCATAGTCACAGTGTCACAGAAACGGTGTGACAAAAACAGTGTCACAGAAATGGTCTCACAAACACGGTGTCACATACAAAGTGTCACAAAAATGGTGTCACAATCACGGTTTCACAGTCACAGTTTCACAGACATAGTGTCACCAACATAGTATCACAGACACGGTGTCACAACTCATGAATAGTGTTTCTAGAACTATTTCATATTTCCCTTTCCAAATTTCTAGATTATTCCAGTTTCTCCAATTTAATGTTTTCTTTGATTAAAATGAATTTAAGGCCTTTTAAGGGATTTAAGGCCGAATCAAATCCCATAACTCTTATATTAATTTTTCCTAAGGCTTAGGATGCTTTTACTTGGTCAAACCATGTGGTTTAATACGATCCGATTTTAATGGAAATTCTAGCGTATCTTAAATCGCTGCTGTGTTAAATCTTCTAAAGGGAAGATATATCTTCCTACCTTGTTCTTCCTCATTTTTCTTGGGTGTTAGACGCTCAAAACATTACTTAATTCATGTAGGAATCGTGAGATCAAACTTTTCCCCATGGATTGGATTCCCTTGACGTTCTTCTTGTTGTAAGTGTACCCCTGTTTTGGTGAAACCAAGAAGTATCCATAAATATTCGATATAAGGTATGATTTATCATCATTATTTTGGGTTCATCTTCTCCCGTTTCTCCTTGAAATATTATGTCATGTGATCTACATGTTTCTAATGGAGTTTCATGGGTTCGGTTGATGCGGTCATGCCACGAAATGCTAGGGTGGATGCAGTTATAACGAGAGGAGGTTATCGTGATCCGTTGTGTGGATCGTTCTCGTATAAAGAATATTAAGAACCTTTTTAGGTAGGGGATTCATTGCTTCTTTTTTATTTTATGTTCAAATATAGAGTTATCATGTTTTATCCCAATGGATCATAATGGAATTAACATAATAAATATTTGAACCAGATAAATAAATTGATATCGATCGTATGTTATTGCCTCTTGTTTTGCAAGATAGTGCGATATCTATGCTTGATTTGTTTATCTTTTCATTCTTGATAGAAATTGGTAAATAACATAAAGCCGGAATTAATTTATAATTGTTTGGATAATGATAAAGTGTCATGTAAATGAATTTGGTTGTTGTTGTAATTTGATGTTAATCAAATTGATGCTGTAATAATGTTTAATCAATTTTTGATAGCTATGACAGCTTGCTGTTTAGGTTACCCATAGTTGGAACCTACAAATAATAAATCAATTAATTCTATATGGATTAAGTAAATGGATGTTTGATAAAAAGATAATGCCCCGTAGGGTTCTGAGTTACCCTCTTGTTTGTAAAGGCCAAGAGCCTTATGCTTGGAGATGTGAGAGCTCATTATGTATGAAGGCAGAATGCCTTGTTTAAGGGAAAAGAACCAGTTGATATAATGTTGTTTTCCTACTTCTTGTGTTGTGATGTGAGCCTGGATGGTTGTTGTGATATGTGGGGGCAGGGAGGCCCATTGGTTGTGGCATCGGTTGATGCCTTGAGTGGCGAGATGCATCAGTTTATGCATGTGAGTGTCGGGGAGGACACGAGAAATGATGAAGCAGGTTGGATGTGAATGTTTGGATGATTGATGATTCTTGATGGTTGTTTATATAATTTACTTTCCACACTATTCAAGGCAGTTGTTCTTGCTTAGCCTCCTTCCAAAAAGGACTAAGACACGCGAGGTATTCCATGTGATTTATGTGTTTAGATTCCCGAGGGAGGATGGGTCTACACTCTTTCTATAGGTGGAAAAGACTCGACAGTTAGTTCATCTAATCACCGTGTTGATCCCCCTTATGTTTAGTAGCTTAAAATGTTTTTCTAGAATTCTTGGGAATATGGGAAAGTGATTTTGTTAATAAATGATTGATTAAATGATGTTAACCCATGGGGTTAGAGCTTACTGGGATGCAATGCTGAGGTTGAAAATTTAAAGGAACAATGGACTTTGGGTGTGATGCTAATGAAATATAATGTAGAAATTATTAATGGTTAATTAATTTTTAAATAATTAATTAACATAAAGTGAAACTGATAAAAAGGAAATGAAGTAAGGTATTGAATCTCTTAAAATGCTTGTGTTCTTATAGGATAACTAGTCTTAGAAGTGGCAGACGGGAGCCCAAGAGACATTAGTTGCAGTTGAGTCTAATACTAGGTTATTCCCATAACATGGTTGTGAGATATAGTATATTATTTACATTTTGTGTTTCTATACGCTACTCCACCCTGTCATTTAGGGAAACTGACACCCCAAGGATTCTGAGCCCTGGGGGGTGTTTTCCCCAACATTCCAGTGAAAGGATGGATGGCTGACTACCCCCTTTGGCCCCGCTCTCTTCTATTAGTAGTTACTTGTTCTGGTAGGTATAATGGTTAGTTTTACCCATATATGTGTGTAGAGGGCTGTAATGGATTGTGGTTATTCACACACATATATTCTGAATATAGTTTCTTATGGACTACTATATGTGTAACGTGTATAGGCTGTGATGGCATGAGGATCCTTACATGGTGTATAGGTTGTAATGGATTGAGGTATAATTACTGACGTATGGTACACATTATGAAAGATTTGCTGGCTCCCCAAAACTGCCTGGTTACTTTGATTACGTGGACGTGGTGGTTTTGTTGCACGAGGTGCATGTTGTGGTGCTTCGCCCAGGTGTCTGCGAGAAAGCCTTTTTAGAGAGAGATGCTTCGAACATGCGACGTTGGGGAAAAGCGTCCAACCAGTGGGGAAGTAGTAGTGGGGTACCCTTGATATTATTTATTATATTATATACTCTTGTATTCCTTACTTGGTTAGAGTAGCCAAGGTGAGGCTGAGAACATAGTATACCTGTTTAGGTGAAAAGTTAGTTTCACTTGTTTTCACTGTGTTTTTTCATGCTTTATTTACTTTTTTATGGGAGGCTTTGGGGAGGATCCTATTAAGTATACTATTATACTCACCCTGATATAAACTATTTTTCAGGTCACTTGGAGAATGTTAGAGATCAAGCTGGTTTCTACTAGCTTAGGGTTGCAGGAGCTGTTCGGGATTGTGGTTGCTGCTATTTTTACTTTCTTTTGGGTAATTTCACTTTTTACCCTTTCAGTTGTAGTTCTTTTGCATGAAATTACATATGTGTACTTGGGATTTCATTTTTATTATTGTTTGAGTTGGAGTTGGTCGGTGTCTGTCCTATCTCTCTCTTTCACATGTGTTCTATTAGAGGGTAATGCCTTCCATTTGTGTGTTTACTATACCCTTAGTGCTAGTCACCAACCCAGGGCCTACTGGAGGTGGGACTTGGGTTTCACTATATCCCTTATCACATTACTGTCCCTAGAGGGGTACACCTTGTGGGGAGGTGATCGTGACAGAGTGGTATCAAAGGTCTGGTTGAGGTATAGGATAGAGTTTGGTGTTTGGCACAGGTGAGGTTGAATTGGTCGGTAGGGAAATGATGTCAGTCATGTTTAGTATGTGATGTAAACACTATAGGCCGGCTGAGACATAGGCATTTTGGCCCCCCCTGTGATCTGATGCACGAACCTCTAAAATTACAATGGCTACTAAATATGGTGATACTAATTGCATGGTAGAGACCTAGGAAAGGATCATAAATCATTCTTATTCTTTCTTATGTTTAAAAGGGTAGACCTTGGGATATGTTAACCTAAAATGAATAAAAGAAAACAATTAATTAATTAATGTTGAGTCTTCCATATTCTAGGTTTAGGATCTCTAACTATTTTTTATTTTACAGGTATAGCTCTAGGTCGACGTCCTCATCAGGATCACATAGAAGATGTTCAGTAGGCTATGCCCGAAGATCGCTGTAGGATAGAGGTTGATGACAAAGACACTTGGAAGGAAACTCTGAGAGTTCCAACGCCAGAGTATGTAGAAGAACAAGGGATATGTTTCAGATGTAGCCACAGAAGTCTGTTTGGAGGATATTGAGATAGGCTTCAGTTCGATCTATGCTCGGAAGGAGCACTGGATGTATTTGGTTATGACGATGCAATTTGGAGCAGCAAGGCAATGGTAGTTCTTGTTCCTCAGGGATTGCGAGGAGTCGACGATCTCATGGGAGGAGTTCCGAGACAAGTTTAGGGTCGAGTTTCTTTCTTTGACCATGAAGGCGTCTAGTCTACAAGAGCTTCTTACCCTTAGACAAGGGAGCTCCAGTGTGAGAGATTTTGGAATCCATTTCAGGAACCTTTTAGATATTCTTTGGACCTGTTTCTAGATGAGGAGGCCAGGGTGAGGCATTTAGAGGAGGCTTTGCATCTAGATATCCAATGGAAGGTCACCCTGTTTATGTTGAAGACATATCTTAAGCTTCTGGAAAGGGTAGTGGTCATTGAGAGGACATTGGATAGAACCAGATTGTCACGAGAGGGGATTCATCATGATTTCTCACAAAGCAGAGCTGTGGTCCGAGGTTCCCAGTTTTCAGGGAAGAAGATTTATCATTTAGTCAGGGGTAGGTCCTAGCCCTCAGGATCTTGTTTCTCCAGGGGAGGTGGATCTCATGCCTATTCCAAGGGATCAGGTGATTTTTTTACTGTGGTGATCGAGGTCATCAGCAGCAAGAGTGTCTGGCCTTTCAGAGAAGTCATCATGCACCAGGTGTTCTACTCTAGGTTCCTCCATTGAGGTAGTTCCAACTGAGGTAGTAGCAGCCGTTTGCACCAGATTTAGATCATCAGAGGTTGGATGGGGCAGGTAGAGGAAAGACCCATGACACTCCTCATCCTTAGAGAGTAGAGAATGGCCATGGTGGAGGTCATCATCAGGGTCCTAGAGGCCCTGAAGGAGGTCGTGGTCAGCTTCATGCTCTAGCATTGCCAGCTCTAGGAGAGCCAGATGTCGTTCGAGGTACCCTTTGATTTTTTTCTACCTTGGTGTGTTCCTTGTTTAATTTAGGAGAGACACACTTCTTCATATCACCTACCCTTGTCCATGCTTTGAGACTTGAGGTAGAGAGGATTCCAGTGCTCTTGTCATTGAATACACGAGTTAGAGGTAGAGATAAATTGTTTGAAGTATGCAGAGACTATGATCTAGTGTTGGGGAAGCACTGCCATTAGAAATATTTCATATGTTTACGGATACAACCATATGATGTCATCCTTGGCATGGATTAGTTGTATTCAATGTAGGCTTTCATGGATTTCTTCATGAGGTGGGTTGTGTTCTTCAATGCGGATAGAGATCCAATGGTGTTTGTTGGTGAGTGAGACCCTAAAATGGTTTAGAATCATGTTCTATCCTTATCAACCTTGATGGATGAGCTGATGCTGAGTTCTCCAGAGGTCCAGCAGTTGGCATTTCCTAGGGTTGTAGAAGAGTACCCTGATGTATTTCCAAAAGAGGTTATAGAATTACCCTCTCAACGAGAGATCGAGTTTGGGATCAAGCTACAACTAGAAGCATCTCCTACCTCTATGTATCCACACAGGATATCCCATTCCGAGTTGCAAGAGATATGTATATAAGTTGATTGTATGTTATAGTGCAGTTTTTTTTGGCTGAGTGTGTCACCGCGGGGTGCACCGGTTTTTTTCGCGAAGAAGGATGACAATAGTTTGCAGTTGTGTATCGATTATCATCTTCTAAACAAAGTGACAGTGAATAATTTCTATCCTCTTATATGGATTGATGATTTATTCGATCAACTAAAGGGTACAAGTTGATTCTCAAAGATCGACATGCGATTATGATATCATCAGATGCATGTGAAGGATGAGGTATCCTGAAGACTACTTTCTTTTGTCATCATGGGCATTATGTGTTCGTTGTAAATCCGTTCAGTGTGACTAATGCTGCAGCTGTGTTCATGGGATTGATGAACGTTGTGTTCTATGAGTTCCTAGATAAGTTCATGGTGGTTTTCATTAATGACATCCTTGTGTACTCCATGTCTGAGGAGGAGTATGCGGAGAATCTACATGCCATTTTGGGAGTTCTTCATCAACAACATCTGTTTGGGAAGTTGTAAAAGTGTGATTTTTGGGATCTAGAAGTCCGTTTCTTGGGGAATGTTGTGTCCAAGCAGGGAGTAGCTGTGGATCCATAAAATATAGAAGCAGTTGTGTCTTGGGTATCCCCCAAGATAGTAGTATAGGTGCGAAGTTTCCTGGGTCTTACAGGCTACTACAGAAGGTTCGTAGCTGATTTCTTTCGGGTTGCGACTCCTCTAACAGCATTGACCAGGAAAGATCAGGAATTCATGTGAACTGATCATTGTGAGTAAACTTTCAAGTATCTGAAGGAGAAGTTGGTAAGTGCTCTAATTATTTGTCTTATAGTAGAGGGAGTTCAGTTTGATGTTTTTAAAAATGCTTCAGATCTTGGGTTAGGCTGTGTTTTGATGCAGTAGAGGTCGATCATTTCTTATGGGTCTCAGTAGTTGTGTCCCCATGAATGTAACTATTCCATCCATGATCTCGAGTTGGAATTCATGGTGTTTTCTCTGAATTTGAGGATACATTACCTCATTGGAAAGCGCTTTGTGGTTTTCACCGATCATAAGAGCCCGAGGTATGTTTTCTCCTAGCATGACTTAAACTTGCAACAAAATTAGAGGATTGATTTCTTATAGGAATATGACTTTGAAATATCGTATACCCCTGGAAAGGGGAATGTAGTAGATGATGCCCTGAGGAGGAAGTCACATAATGATGGAATGTATGAATATGGTGATTCGTGGAGAGTAATGGAAGAAAATTCAACATTACATCTCGATATGGGAGAAGTTGGGGGTAGAGGTTGTCTTTTCCAGATGATGGTGAAATCATCTCTGGTGCAGCAGGTGGAAGGGTCCCAGTTGTTGCATATTTAGGTGGAGGTATGGAGAGACCAAGTTGTCTATGACGAGGCCCCCGATGGTTGGTCTGAGGATGAACAACATAGGGTGTGGTTTCATGGAAGGATTTTTGTTTCTTTGGAGATGCATGATATTGTTCTTAGAGAGTTCCATAGTTTGACTTAAGTGGTGCATCTTGGCATGAAAATTATGTACCAAGGATTGAGGAGTCATTTTTGGTGGCCTGGGATGAAGTGTGCAGTTGTAGAGTTTGTGTCTCGACGTTTGGTCTGCTGGAAGTTAAAGGTTGAGCTCCTTGTCCCTGGCGGTTTTCTCCAACCATTTGATATTCCTCAGCGGAAGTGGGAGGAAATATCAATGGACTTTGTTACTAGTTTACCTCGAGCTCCGGGAGTACATGACGCTATTTGGGTGGTAGTGGATCGTTTAGAAAAACCATCCCACTTCATAGCGATCAGGGAGTCACGCTCAGTGGATGTTTTGTTGAGGCAGTATCTGGAGGAGGCGGTGAGACTCCACAGAGTCCCAAGGATGGTCATTTCTGATTGAGATCCTCGTTTTAACTCTAGGATGTGAAGATGTATCTATAATGATTTAGGTTCTCAGTTATTCCTTATAACTGCTTTTCATCCATAGACAGATGGTTAGATAGAGCGGACTATCCAGACTCTTGAAGACATGTTACGCTCTTGTGTCCTAGATTTTGGAGTTTTTTGGATGAGGCACTTACCCTTGATGGAGTTATATTCCAATAATATTTTTTCACTCCACCATCGGTATGGCCCCATTTGAAGCCTTGTATGGATGACCTTTCCATTCTCCATTGTGATGGACTGGGGTTGGAAAGTCATCAATTCTCAAACCGTAATTAGTGCAGAATATGATAGATAAGGTTCAGGTGATTCGTGAGAGGATGAAAGTAGTGCAGTATTGTCATAAATCATATGCCGGTTAAAGGAGGAGACCCATAGAGTTTGATTTTAGGGATCACGTGTTTCTGAAGGCGACTCCCCGACATGGGTAGCACAGGTTTGGTCATGGGAGTAAGCTTTATCCCTAGTTTTTTTGTCCTTTTGAGGCATTGGATCATGTTGGATCCATGGCGTATCGAGTGTAACTTCCCCCCACAGACGATCCAAATACATGATGTTTTTCATCGGACACAGCTCCGTCATTATATTCATGATTACTCTAACATCATTGATTGGGGAGAGATTGATGTTGATGATGATGTAACCTTCGAGGAGTGACCTATGGAGATCCAAGACCGCAAGGAGAAGGTGTTGCACAAGCATTCTATCCCCTTGGTTCATGTCTTGTGGTGACATAGTGGTGTGGAGGAGAGTACCTGGGAACATGAGTCGCATATACATGCTTAGTACCCAGAGTTGTTTAATGTTTTACTCTTTTCATGTAACAATGTATGATTTGTGGTTGTAAACCTTTTGTGTTTATGAGATGGATTTCTTTGGTTGATTCTTGTGGCTTGATATCTTTTGAGAAGTTTCTCGATGGGTGATTGTTTGGACCTGTCTTGGTTTCCCTTTAGGTGGGTTTTGAATTCTCAAGGATGAGAATGTTTTGAGAGGTATCTGATGTAATGGCCCGGACCTATCTAGTCCATTACTTTGCTGAAATCTGGTGTTTGAGGTGTTCTGGGAGGTCAAGGTGACTCATCCCCAAAACTTTTCCAAATTTCCATTTCTATGAATAGTGTTTCTAGTTTTGTGAATAGTGACACAATGTCATAGAAATGGTGTGACATAAATAGTGTCACAGAAACAATTTCACAATCATAGTGACACAGAAACAGTGTGATAGAAATGGTGTCACAGAAACGGTGTGACAGAAAGAGTGTCACAGAAACGGTGTCACAGTCACGATTTCATAGAAACAGTGTGATAGAAATGGTGTGATAGAAACGATGTAATTGAAATGGTTTCACCAAAATGGTGTGACATAAATGGTGTCACTGAAACAATGTCACAGTCACAGTGTCACAGAAATGGTGTGACAGAAACGGTGTCACAGAAATGGTGTCACAGACATAGTGTCACAGAAATGGTGTCACAATCATGGTGTCACAATCATGGTATCATAGACACGGTGTCACAAACACGGCGTCACAGACACGGCGTCACAGACAGGTGTCATAGACACGGTGTCACAACTCATGAACAATATTTCTAGAACTATTTCATATTTCCTTTACCAAATTTCCAAATTTTTCCAGTTTCACCGATTTAACATTTTCTTTGATGTAAAATGAATTTAAGGCCTTTTTAAGGGATTTAAGGCTGAATCAAATCCCATAAATCCTATATTAATTTTTCCTAATGATTGGGATGCTTTTACTTTGTCAAAACGCTTGGTTTAATGTGATCTGATTTTAATTGAAAATCCATCGTATCGTAAACCACTACCCCATTAAATCTTCTAAAGGGACGAGATATCTTCCTCCCCTGTTCTTACTCTTTATTATTGGGTGTGATACACTCGAACCTTTCCTTAACTACCATATGAATTTTGAGATCAAACTTTTCCCCATGGATTGGTTTCCCTCGATGTTCTTCTGACTGCAAGTGCACCCCATGTTTTGGTGCAACCAAGCAGTATCCATCAATCTTAGATATAAGGTATGATTTATCATCATTATTTTGGGTTTATCTTCTCCTTTTTATCCTTTCCATATTATGGTATGTGATCTCCATGCTTCTAATGGAGTTTCTTGGGTTTATTTGGTGCGGTCATGCCGCAACATCCTCAGGTGGATGCAGTTGCCATGGGAGGAGGCGACCGTGATCCGTTGTGTGGATCGTTCTTGTATAAATAACGTTAAGAACCTTTTGAGGTATGCGATTAATTGATTCTCTTTTATTTTATGTGAAACTGTAGAGTTAGCATGTTTTAGCCCAATGGATCATAATGGAATTGAAATAATAAATATTTGAACCGGATAAATAAATTGATATCGATTGTTTGTTATTGCCTATTATTTTTCTAGATAGTGTGATATCTATGATTTCTTTTTTTAGATTTTCATTCTTGACAGAAATTGGTAAAGAATGTAAAGCCAGAGATGATGAAGCGGGTTGGATGTGAATGTTTGGATGCTTTATGATTCTTTTTGGTTTTTTATATACTTTACTTTCCCCATTTCTCAAGGCAGCTAGTCTTTATTACCCTGCTTCTAAAAGGGGGGAAGACGCGCATGGTATGCCTCGTGATTTCCGTGTTTAGCTTCCTGAGGGAGGATGGGTCTACGCTCTTTCTATATGAGGCAAAGACTCGACAGGTAGTTTATCTACTCACCGTATTGATCCCCCTTATGTTTAATAGCTTAGAATGTTTTTATAGAATTCATGGGAATATGGTAAAGCAATTATGTTGTTAATAAATGATTGAATAAATGATCTTAACCCATGGGTTTAGAGCTTACTGGGACGCAATGATGAGGTTGCAAATTTAAAGGAACACTGAACTTTGGGTTTGATGCTAATGAAATATAATTTGGAAATTATTAAGGGTTAATTAATGTTTATAGAATTAATTAACGTAAAGTGCTACTGATAAAAATGGAATTAAGTAAGGTATTAAATCTCTTTAAATGGTTGTGTGCTTATAGGATACCTAGTCTTAGAAGTCTCAACTGAGAGTCCGAGAGATGTTAGCTGCAGTTTAGTCTAAGACTAGGTTATTCCCATATAGTGGTTGTGAGATATAGTATATTCTGTACTTTTTTTGTTTCTATACGCTACTCCACCCTGTCAGTTAGGGAAACTGACACCCATGGGATTTTAAGTCCTGGGGGGTGTTTTCCCTAACATTTTGGTGGGAGGATGGATGGCTAACTACCCCCTTTGGCCCCACTCTCTTCTCTTGGTAGTTACTTATGTTGGTAGGCACAATGGTTAGTTTTAACCATATGTGTGTGTAGAGGGATGTAATGGCATCTCGTTATTTACACACATATATTCTGTATATAGTTTCCTATGGACTACTATAGGTGTAACTTGTATAGGCTGTAATGGCTTGAGGATCCTTACTCAGTGTATGGGATGTAATGGCTTGAGGTATGATTCCTGACACATGATATACGTTATGTGAGCTGTGGTGGCTCTCGGAAACTACCTAGTTACTTTGATTACTTGGATTTGGTGGTTTTTTTTCATGAGGTGCATGTTGTGGTGCTTCGTCTAGGTGTCTATGGGAAAGCCTTTTTGGAGAGAGATGCTTAGGATGTGAGACATTGGAAAAAAGTGAAAAACCAGTGGGGAAGTAGTAGCGAGGTACCCTTGATATTATTTATTATATTATATACTCTTTTTTTCATTACTTGTTGAGAGTATCCATGGTGAGGGTGTGAATATAGTATATCTATTTATGTGACAAGTTAGTTTCACTTGTTTTTCACTGTGCTTTAGCATGCTTTTTTTTACTTTTGCACGAGAGTATCTGGGGAGGATCCTACTGAGTATACTATTATACTCACCCAATGTATATATAAAATGTTTTTCAGGTCACTTGGTGTAGGTTGGAGATCAAGGTAGTTTCTACTAGCTTGGGGTTGCAGGAGCTATTCGGGATTTTGGTTGTTACTGTTTTTACTTCATTCTGGGTACTTGTAGTTTTCCCCTTTTAGTTGTAGTTGTTTTGCATGAAATTACATATGTGGACTTGGTATTTAATTTTTATTGTTTTTGGAGTTGGATTTGGTTGGTGTCTATCTTATCTCTCTCTTTTTCATGTGTTCTCTTAGAGGGTAATGCCTCCCATTTGTGTGTTTACTATACCCTCAGTGCTAGTCACTAACCCGAGGCCTAATAGAGGTGGGACTCAGGGGTCATCACCCTTCTCACATTGCCGGCCCAGGAGGGGTACACCTTATGGGGATGGGGTTGTGACATCACGTATGCTATATGTTACATGGGTAAATAGTATATGAATGTAATGCATGTTGGGTAATTCAAATGAGTAGTCATCGTGTTTCCTACAAGGTATATGTTTTGTAAAATGTTAATTTTAAATAAATTTATTTAATTTGTTAAAAATTATGATGGATGAGGATCTCAAAAAAGTTTGGATGAGAATTAAGATAAAATAATTTATTATTTAAAGAAGACAATTAATTGACTCGATCGTGATTTATCTTAAATTGGAATGATTATATTTTAATGCCATTTTATTAAATACATAATTCATTGAATGTTTCTAGATGATCATGAGCATAGACCACAAATTTTTATGTGATTGGTTTCTTTTAATTTATTTTTAAATTTAATTTTTTTCCTGCACGTCATTCCTCCTCTCATTATGTAAGGGCATGCATGCCCATGATTTATTTTATGTAAACCCATTAATCAATACTTTAGTTCCCATTACATATTAGTGAGTAAAATTATATGTAATGGATGGTGATTCCAATCTAGAAGAGGTGGTTCAAGTTTAGAGCTGATGAAAAACCCAATAAAAGAGAGATACATTGGTGGATAGGTGTAAATATGCAACACAAACTATAAAATATTTCAAGCTGATTTTCCCCTAGGCCGACGGTTAGTTTATCATACGCTAGATAAACTAACCCTTAGTAAATGCTCCAGATCACACCACTTTATTATTTTTTTCTATCAAGTTTCATGGTTATTTCATTATGGATTTTCTATCATGATCACATGAATTAAAAAATTAACAGGCATACAAGATGGAAATAATATAAATTGTATTATGTATAAATTTTATCTAGGACATGGTTAATCACTTAAGTAAATCCAATAAATATTAACAAGTATGTAATAAAGATAAAATGGTAAACATATTAATAATTATTAAATCCCTTAATTACATATATTAATTTAGTATATCCTTATACCACTTAAAGATAAAATCAGACCATAGTTTAAAGTGATTGACCAGAAAAAGTCATGGTGTTTTCAATTATTAGGGAATTCGAACTTTAAGTTTTGGTTTACTTAACTTAGTTCACATCAAGGGTTGATTTATAAATAAGTACATAGTATAAATAAGAAGAAAATTTTGAGGAAATACAATTTAAGGATTTCAATATTAGAGATTCCACTGAACAAATCAAGGAAATATGTGTTAATATAGTTGAAATTTTGAATGCCTTCCTCTAACCCTTCAAAATTTCTTGACTGACCAAATTCAGAGTGATGAGAAATGGAATATGTATCCTTGATACTAGAATTACCAAGATAAATGATATTATGAATCCAATAGTTAGGGATATTGGGTTTCAATAAAAAAGTGGGATATTAATAAAAATAATATAATTTTATTTATCTACATTTTATCAGATAAAGTACTAAAACTCTGATCATCTTATTTGTAGAAATGATAATAAACAAGTATTTCAACATTTGACTACAATATATACTTAAGAAAGATATCTATCTCACATGCATGAATTTCCAATAGTGGAAAAGGTTCTTACGCATTATCCTACACCATGAAAGGAATGTGTATTTGATGGAAAAATCTATTATTAAAGAGGTCGATAAAGAGGCTAGTAAGGATAAGTTGTCTCTCTATGAGAAACATTTGAATGATTCTTTGGATGTCCATTGTTTCATGCCATAATCTATGACCAATGATATTCTAATAAAACATGATGACATGGATTTATATAACATGATATCTAACAATCCGGATCTTTATCAAGAGAAGGCGAGATAAGAAATACAATAGATCTACAATTCTCTATTTAAAACTGATCATTATTAATAAACTTTAGTCATAAAGCCATTTATTGTAGGAAAAAAGTGAAAATAGATACCATGTAAACCAAAGGGGAATGATTTCAATGGAATCAAATTTTATTCCCTTAAAAATAGGTACTAGTTATTAGAATAAGAATGTGGATATTGAAATGCTAACTACACTGATGAAATAAGGGATATGGAATCAAACACCCCAACTCAATTGCGTGTCTATTGGAAATAAATTAAGATGATCAAGAATAAAAACTCAAATAAATCAAAGAAATAAATAACAATATCTCATGGATCCTTAATAGTATTTTTTCATCCCACAAGATTCATAATGTAATAATCCTTAAGAATATAAGTATATAGTTGATGGTATTGTTTGTTTTGGAAATGACTAAGTGGAACATCCCGGTTCTGGGTTCCACCCAGATGTGCCCCGTACCTAATTGGTCATATGGACTCAAGTGAATTTCCCCAAATTCTAGAGGCTACTGACTAATAGTGAGGGCTTTGGGTGTGATAGTGGGGAAGCTATTCCCTCATTGGAAGAGTAACGCAGTGGAAAGAAACAGATAACAATAGAAGAACCCATAATAACTTACACTAAGTAAACATCATAAGACTGAAAGTAATAAACAACTAGAGCACATATATAAGTAATTCATGATACATATGTATAGGAAAGAAGCCAAACAAGTCACAATGCTAGAATACAGTACTAAACTGAAGTACACAGAAAAAAAAACTCAAGCAGCATCACAAGCCTCATCTTGGTCTTATGCTCTCGAGCTTCACAGTAGTCAAGTACCTAAAGTTGAAGGGAGTTTTCCCTTATCTATACCTACAACAATATAATTTGTTTGGCCCAAAAGAATGACCCAAAAGGGTGTGAGATAAATCCCAGTAGGAAACCACACAACGATATGTGCCTAACAGTCAATGAATATATATGGAAGGCAATAATAAAAATGAAGCAATAAACAAGGAAGTACTCAAAAGTAAACAAAACTATAGTTTCAATTGCATTCACTTTATATATCAAGTAAGCAGCTAATCAAATACAAGTAACCCTCTGCGAAGTACTCACAACCTAACCCCTATGGGTTAACCAACCAAACACAAGAAAACCTCTAAGAAGTACTCATAGTCTAATCCATTTGGTTTAGATTTAGCAAATAATATCTGAGGAAGCACTCACCATCCATTCCCCCTATGGTATTTTATCGATAAACTACAAACACTCCGGGGAAGCACTCAACGTCCAATTATCCATGTGATATCTCAACATGGATCTACAGATACTCTGAGGGAGCACTCACGTCCATCCCCCCTATGGTCTCGCAACGTGAAAAGTAAATAGACACTCTAGGGAAGCCCTCAACATCCATTCCCCCTATGGTCTACTACACTAGGTTCTCACAACCTTGTGTAAGTAAATTGTACACAAGGATGTTCAACAGCCAAAGTAAACCTTAAGAACTACTTGGTTGAAATATTTTAAGAACTACTTGTCTAAACAACTACATGCATACAACAACATCAGATAATATCACTCTATCATAACAACACTAGGCATGGAAAATAAGTAGCCTAACCAGCAAAGCTAGACCAAACGAAAAATATCAAAACAAACATGGAAAACACATCCATATCATGGAAAATAACCCAACTCACAATCAAACATCCTATACTCAGGCACACAAGGCATAACATGCATTAACAGGGCTAAAATCCTTAAAAACACAATACCCCATTCTAGGGTATTGGGAAATTTTGCACATAATATTCAAACAATAACTATGGAAATGCACAAACCACCTACCTTGGCATTGTACGATGAATTATCTCAAATGTCAGACCTTGAATCGTCCTATAATGACATAGATCTATAAAAACATCTAAAACATTCATCCAAGGATATCTCACAAAAGAAGAGAAATCAGAAAACGAGGCTCAAGAAGAAGGAAGATCTCATCATGCTGATTACAACGCAATCTATGACAGTTGAATTGTAGAACATATGATAAATCTGGGGCTTCAAGAAGAATCTTGATCCTCAGTCACTCTTGGAAGATACGTCAATAGAAAAAGGGGTTTTTGTGAATGATACGCAACCCCAGTTCGTTTAATGAAATAATTGAAAAATTACACAACATGTATTTTAAAAGTACATGACATGTATATACCTTTATTGAACCCCACTTTCGGTGGTCTCCAGGTCACCCCACATGTCCATGTACTCGGCCATGACACGACTAGTACATGGTCACATGTGGAAACTGGGTACATGACGTGTACTTCTAAGTACACAACATGTACTTTTAAAATTTCTACAAACTCCTATTTTTGTCAAAAACACTAGAAATCAAGATCCATAACTTAGATGAAGATCTAGGTTCTTACAATAATCTTTAAAAATTATGTAAAGTTTCAAGACCCAAGTATCTAGAGGTGAACTCAAGTGAAAGATGTAGCCCCTATAGATGACTTGAGGCACAAAATTTTAAGAGTGAGTTAGCCATGTGATTCTAGGAATGAGGTTTCCTTAAATGAAAAAGATTTTTTGATCAAAAGTAAAGTTATTAATTCCCTTATTAAATTATAGAAAACAAGTGTAAACCTTTACCATGTGGAAAAAATGAGAGCATGTGTTTCTTAATGGAGAAAGAAGAGAATATTTTTTGGAACTAGAGGTTGGGACATATTCTATATTAAATTTTGGGAAATATATTTAAAATAAAAGTAATAGTGTTCATTCCCAAGTTGAAATGAAAATTATAAAGGAAATGTGATTCTTGGAGGAAGGGGAAGATGGTACGTGACCCCTATTGGGAAGAGAAAAATAGGGAATCTGATTTACTTGATTAAGTGCATAATGATGTCTATGGTCCTATGAATCTACCAGGAACACATGAATAAATTCATTTTGTTATTTTTTTTGAATAGTACTGTAAAATGGCTAGTATCATTTTCATGTAGAGTAATAAGGAGGCTATAGAGTGCCTCAAGAGGTACATAATGAGAGTGGACAATGAAACTGGTCATACTATAAAAACTTTGTGATTTGATAGTATAAAAAAGTACACATCCATTGTAGTGGATAATTATTTATAAAAACATGGAATTAAAAATATGGTATCTTCTATATGAAATCTTCTATAGAATGGAGTTGTTGAATGGGGAAATAAAATGGTGAATGTCATTGATAAAACACTTCTGATCAAAAGTGGTGTATCTCACCACTACTAGAGTAAGATAGATTAGGTTTTTGTATAAAATCAAAATCGATCTTTGTTAATCTATTAATAGGAGAGAAAAATCTATGAAATATGGATTGTAAGAAATCCATCATTGAATAACTTATGAGTTTTTGGATGTAGTTATTATATTCTAAAAAATTAAGGTAATCAAGGGAAGTATAGTGATGATACCAATTAAATAATTTTAAAAGGATAATATATGAAGAGTAAATACTATAAATGATAAACCATAATACTGAAAAATATTTTTTAGAGGAATTATATCAAAATCATTAAAGACAATTTGTAAAAAACAATTAAAATTCAATATTGGATGAATTATGTAATAATGAGGATGAAGCTAGTAAAAATATAGATATTGTGAAAAGTTCTTCAAAAGATAAATATTCCGAGGCTGAATTAGAGGAGGAAACAACTCTTAAGAAATATTAGAATATAAATTAGTGAATAAGTATGAGATTTATGTTAATAAATTTAATATAATTAGATATATGGATACATTAAATCATAAATTAATGGTGAATATAAAAAAATAAGTTGATTTACTGTCAAATGTGGATTCAATATCATTTGAAGTGTTTTTAAAGGTTGATTTATAGGTAAAATCCATGAATGAGAAGTATGAGTAGATTAAATAAAACTAAACATGAGAACTAGTGGATTGAACCGAACACCACCACATTATTATAAAAAATTGGGTCTTCCAAAATAATTTTTCTGAACATGGTACCTTGGTTTGAAACAAGGATCGACTAATATATAAAGGGTATACTCAAGTAAAGTGTGAATATGTCCAAGATACCTTTTTAGAAGTGGATTTTCACGAGTCAATCAGACTCTTCTTGGTAGTAGAAATTCAAAGAGGGTTTAAAATCATTCAAATGGATGAAAAAACAAAATTATTGAATGGTCTGAGAAACAAGGAATTCAATATTGAAAATACCATGGGATCACTTATTTACAATGATGAAAAAAGTGTGTAGATTTAATATGACCTTGTATGGTCTTAATTAACCCCCACATGCATGGAATTCTTGAATTGACCCATATCTGAGAAAATATCAATTGAAAAGTGGGAGTGTTGATCACAACATTTAAATTAAGACATCAAATGAAGAATAATTTATGGGGCACGTTTATGTGTGTGAGGTAATTTTTTGTGTCCACAAATAATAACCAGTGGAAGAATTTTCTAATATGATGAGTTTAGAATTTTAAATGTTAATAATTGGAAATATCACTTATTTTGTTAGATTTAAAGTAATTTATAAGGAGAGATAAACATTTATCTGATTTTATAAATATAAAAATGATTTAATTAATAAATTTTACATTCTTGATTCAAAACCAATGTCATCTCCCATTTCAGTTGGAACTAAATTCAGGAAGTATGAACAAAAGAAGATAGCGGATCCTACCCAATATAAGAGGGTCATTGGGAGTTTTTCGTACTCGATAGTGACCTCACCATATATCTCTTATGCTACTAAATTGGAATATGATATCCAAAGTAATCCCAAGTTAGAGCACCTTGCGCAGCCCCTCGGCCAGCGCCGAGCCGCCCCGGGCCTGGCCACGCCGGCGGGGCCGGGCCATGTCCACCGGGCCAGGCCGTGCCATAATGGGCCGGACCTGAATCCGGTTTGGGCCGACCCAAGGGGGGTTGGGCCGGGTCGGTCCAGGCCCAGACCCCCCATTTTCAGACCACTTCTGGTCTTTTTCCTGTATCTTGGGATATGGACCTCTGATAGACGCACTGTTAGTTGCGTAGTGATCCTTGGATCGAGACAGTCATTTCGGTATATTACACTCATGGTTTCGTAGAACTTTGGGTACGGCCGGGTTGGTTCGAGCACGAAACCAACCGGGCCCTCGTAGCGGAAACGCTTATAACTTGAGCTCCGTACGTCCGATTGATGTACCGTCAACTTTTTTGGATTCCTCTTGATGAGACAGAACTTTTGGCATACTTCGCCCGAGGTTTGGACACAATTGAAGTATGGAAGGGTTGGATTGTACCCGAAATCCAACCGGGCCCCTGGAACAGAAAAGGAGATAACTTTCAGACCAGACGTCCATTTGACGAACCGTCAGCGGCGTTGGTGATCACGTTGGGAAACGGTCCCTATGAGTTTACCCTATGAGAGTTCGGGGTACAGTTGAGATACAGCCAGGTTGGTTCTCACATGAAACCAACCGGGCCCCTTGGACGAAAAGGCTAATAACTCATAGACCGAGCGTCCTATTGACGCGCTGTCTGTTGCGTTGAGACCCCTATGAAGAGTCGGTCCATTGAGATACTTCTTCTTGGGACTTTGTGATACTTGGAGTATCGACCAGTAGCTCGTGGAGCAGACCCTCCCGCTGACGAGCTAACAGAGTGCAGAGGCCTAGTAGCTTGATGAGACTTGACGACTGCTGATCGATCGTCTCAGAGTGATTCAGATAGCCCAGTGGGGTGCGCTTGGTTGTAGTAGCAGACCCACAGAGGAGGTGCGCTTGGTTGTAGAGGCAGACTTGTAGTACTCTATAGAAGGAGTACCTCTATAGGCTATGAGGGGGAGCGCTTGGTTGTAGCGGCAGACCCATGGTGGGAAGCGCTTGGTTGTAGCAGCAAGCCTACAGTACTTGAAGAGGGAGCTCTTGGTTGTAGCAGCAGACCCATGGTGGGAAGCGCTTGGTTGTAGCAGCAATCCCATAGTACTTGAAAGGTGGAGTACTACAGTAGTCCAAGGTTAGTGGGGCATGCTTGGTTATAGCGGAAGGCCCACTGTACTCGACAGAAGAGGAGTTCTCCAGCAGCCATGGTTTCGACATCATGAATAAAATCCTGGTTTGAGCTGAGTCAATGACCTTTGTGTTTACCTCATGATTAAGATGGGTCAGTTGATAACTTAGGTATATGTATGGGCATATACCTAGGTAGTGGTTATCCGGTGATTTCATAACCTTTGTGTTTCCTCATGATTGAGATGGGTGACTTGATAACTTAGGTATAAGTATGGGATTATACCTAAGTAAGGGTTATCTGTTGAGATCCTTCTTTGTGGTTATCCTTGTTGGATTTAGTGAGACCTTGAGGGTCTCAGGGTCCCTACTGAGTATCGTATACTCACCCATGCACGGACTATGCCCACACCTCATTGTGTTGGTTGCAGACGATGGGCAGTGTTGACAGAGGCCGAGTGTTCGAGGACTGGACGGTACCTGGAGGTGGACCTCACGACGAGTCAGTATCCGGAGGTGGACTTCACGACGAGACAACACTCGGAGGAGGTTGATGGGCGAGAGCATTGTAGAGGCTATCTATACCTACCCTTCAGGTAGGATCTGTGGTGGATGATCCAGGAGCTGCGCTATCTGTACCTACCCTTCAGGTAGGATCTGAGGAGGACGACCCAGGAGCTGCTTCCATTCTTCCAGCTGTTTGTATTTTTCTGTTTTACTTTCTTTTAGTTGTAGCTGTACATTCAGTTGGGTTTGTATTCTGGACCACTTACTTTTCAGCACTTTCTTTTGTACTTAGTGTATTATTACTCTTGTACTCTGGGATGTTTTGTTTACTTTTATAAAGGAAATGCCTTCCTAGTTATCGGGATTTACGCCTTTGGTGCTAGTCGCCAGCCCCTGGCCTATGGAAGGCGGGCTTGGGGTAGTCACGACACGAGCCCTGAGAATGGGTCGTGACAAATTGGTATCAGAGGAGTCCGTTCTACCGCAGAACTTATAAATCTGATATTCCCTTTTTGTGAAGCAATAGTGTTAAGGGTACCGAGTGTGGTCTTCAGTTAAGGGAGTCCAGTGTTGGTGCGACGGCTGACGTATCCGTACACTAGGACCGTGACTACTGATTTCCGACTTTGTGCACGAAAAACACTGATTGCGTGTGTGTTTCCAAGAGTTTTTAAGTCAGCTCAAACCAGGTCAGCTCACCAGGTATAAATCGTTTGACCATGTCACATCTGTTCAAGATGTCTCCATGCAGACAGTCAGTTGGAGTTCTGAGAGAGTAATCGATGACGGCCCACCGAGTGACGAGGCTCCGGTGCGGGGCCCGTTTTAAAATGTTGGCACCCTCGGGTGGTTTACCAGCATCACCACCACCCGTTGGGAAGCAGATTCCACCAGCCATACTAGCGAACTGTGCACGCTGGAAGAGCGCATTGCATGAGTTCCAGCAGCAGCGGCCTCCGAGGTTACGAGGCGAGGTAGATTCCCAAACAGCAGAGCACTGGCTGGAGGTGATTGCTAGAGTTTTCCGCCTAGCTGAGACATCAGTAGAGTAGATGGTGGACTTGGATACTAGTGTTTTCCAGGGAATGACCATGAGGATGGTCCGCATAGTTATGAGGCTTCGGTATGTGGACCGATGCATGAGATAGTGCCTTCGGGTAGTGTGCCATCTATACATCACTACTTGTTGGTCAGCAGTTACAACCGGCGATACCGGTATGTGACACATGTAGACTTACTACCTTACAAGTGTTCCAACATCAGATACCCTCATGTTTCTAGGCGATCCCTACTCATGGGCAACAGAGGACTGGATTGAGGAGGTGGCTGAGAGTTTTCTAGAGCTTATACAGCTTCGGTAGGATGACATGTCGGTAGCTGAGAATTCATCGGGGCATACCAAACCATTCCTGGTACTCAATGGATGCGATGCAATCAGTGCTTCAGGGCTCGAACATCCGAGCCAGCACCTTTTCTCTATGCATTCCTACTTATGCTAGGTTGCTAGAAAGAACCGTTGTGGTTGATAATTCTTTTGCTGAATGGATGCAGTCAGTGAAGGTTAGCAGTGGGAAAGCTGGAAACTGGCGCCAGTCTCAGAGACATGGGCATGTAAAATGTTTAAAGAAGAAGAAATGTTAAGGACAGATAAATTTTCAGAGCAGCAGACGTGGAAGCAGAGCTAGGAGAGCAGCATGGGGTGGTGTACTTTTCAACATGTTACAACCAACCGCCTTTGTAATCCCCGCCAATCTCAGGGAGCTGGATGGCAGGGGAAGAGAGTAGCTGCATGCGGTCAAGGAGTGTGACCCAATGGCTCTAAGAATGATTCAAGGGATAGTCTGTGTCCATTAATAGCTGCCGTAACGGCATACTTTGGTATGGATCATTCCTTCCACGAATCTTTTCCCAGACCTAGATATTCCAGTAAGTCGTAGACTTGACCCCCACGTCTGGAGATACCTTGGGAGGAGACTCGATAATCACACTTAAGCCGACAATGTGATCTGACCCACGAGGCAAGAGTTTCAGTTGGAATCTCTTGGTGGACGCATCGAGGCCTTACGATGTTGGTCTAAGTATGGGTTGGATCCACAGTTCATACACAGATTGAATGTATTAGGAAAAAAGGCTGTGGTTTATCTACAACATTGGGATGGGGTTTCCCTTGGTCGGAGAAAAGGAAAACCTAGGCAGAACAGGATGGAATCATGCATAGGAAGATGTAGCCGATCACTCTTGAGTCGACCAACTTCACCCACGTGGCAGCATGAGTTTTGAGTTTCAGTTCTAATCAGGAAAGGGAGACCTCTAGAGTTCGAGGATGATGATCACATCCTTATACGGGTCTCACCTTGACGAGGTTTACGGAGATGTGGTTGAGGCGACAAGTTATCTCCAAGGTTCAACAGACCTTTCTAGGTCCTCAGCAGGTATGCGAGGTGGTTTACCGCTTGACCTTTCCTCCTCAGTTGCACTGGGTTCATAATATCATCCACGTACCTCAGCTGAAGAGATACATGCATGATCCTTCACGCATCATCACTCTCAGGGATTTGGACGTCGATGACTGGACGAATTCCACAGGGATCCAGTAGGGGTTTAGGATCGATAGGAGTGGGTCATACGGGGACAATCGATACCTCTTGTGCACCTTCGCTGGTAGCACGGGAACCCTTAGGTGAGCACATGGGAGCGGAAGGCTCATATGCGTGGTCAATACCACTTTTGTATCCCTAATTTGTGTTAAAGATTTACGAGGACGTAAAGACCTGAGGTGGGAGTAATGTAAAGTCCCATAAAATTAAATGGAACTTTTTTATTAATTTTCTTTGGGATTTTACAAGAATGAAGTTTCTGACGGCACCTGATTCCGAGGCCCGGTGTGCCTGGAATCAATATCCGAAGTTTGGATTGGGTACGTTCAGTGAACGAACGAGCGGGTTTTTCTATATTTTGAACCGGTGCTCGGAATTGAAATCTGAGGGCACTGATGAACTCGCAATTCCGGTAATTTCTTAAGAAGACCCTTCCTAGAGTTGCGTTTAGTCGGGGGGAGTTGTTAAAAAAAGGGTGAGGAATAAAAATATAATTGTTTTACAATTTTATTTTTATTTCTTGCTAAGTGGTTAAGTATTGAGTCACAACACCCTTCCCATATCTTATGTGGTTATAACCTAAGTAAGGGAATTGGGAGTGGGACCCACTTGTAGTTAACTACCTTTGAGAGAATTAAGGTGGGGTGAGGCCCACACGAGCCCAACCCCTCACCTTCCCCTAACGTTCATAACTTTTCCCCTATTAAATTTGTAACTCTCAAAAAGAAAACCCCCTATCTTAACTCTTGACAACTAACACTAATTGATTAATTGAACCTACTGAATTAATTAATTCTTGGATTCATTTGAATTTCAAATGAAATGTTGGCTTGTGGATTAATTAAATAAGACAAAGTCTTATTTCCTGAGAGGTGAGTTCATTGTGCGAGAGGATTTGGGGAAGGAAAGCTCTAACCCTTGAAGAACATTTTTCCTCCCTGAAGAATGCAAATAACGCACCATCACCGACGAAGAACGTTGAATCCTCGGAGATCGACGACGCGACGCCGTGTACCGCGATGCTGATGATTCTCTTCTCCGTGACGCCGATGACGCTTACGGAGTCTTCTTCCGTGACGTGCTTTTCCACGAAAAACCTTCGTTCACCAACGCTTGAGGTATGGGTTTTGGTTTATTTGAATCTATGTGAATTATACCCTCGACATGTGTTTAATTTTCGGGAGTCGTTTGAACTGCTAACGTGGCGGGTGCGGACCAACGAACAAGTTCGAACCCACCGTTTCTTTGTTCTTGGTGTGCGGATCAACGAGCGGCGACGAAGCAGGCCGCAAGGGCGTTTGTGGTCTTCGCAGTAAAGAGCCGGTCCCGGGTGGACCGCTGGAAAAGATGGCAGAAAAAACGGACCACCGGAGCACGTCCGGTGGTCCACGGAAGTCCCCGCCGGTGCGACATGCCGGCACGGCGGTGCCGGCGGCTGGAGGCGGCGACATTCGGTGGGTCCTGCGGCCACGCGGGACCGCGGACGACGCATCGGCGGGCCCCATCCGCTAGCAAGGAGAGGCCCCCACGCGGGGGCCACGACTCCAATCAAGGGGGCAGTGCCCCCTTTGCGCGGCCACTCGGCCAACGCCGAGCCGACCCCGCTCGGCCAGCGCCAAGCCGCCCTGGGCCAGACCGGCCGCACCGGGCCGGGCCGCGCCCACCGGGCCGGGCCGCTCCCTAATGGGCCAGACCCGGATCTGGTTCGGGCCGACCCAGGGGGGGTTGGGACGGGTCGGTCCGGGCCCAGACCCCCCATTTTCAGACCACTTCCGGCCATTTGCCCGTATCTTGGGCTACCGACCTCCGATCGACACACCGTCAGTTGTATAGATATCCTTGGATCGAGACGGTCGTTTCGGTATATTAAACTAATGGTTTCAGAGAACTTTGGTTACGACCGGGTTGGTTCGAGCACGAAACCAACTGGGCCCTCGGAGCAGAAATGCTTATAACTTGAGTTCCAGACGTCCGATTGACATACCATCAACTTTGTTAGATTCCTCTTGATGTGACAGAACTTTTGGCATACTTCTCCTGAGGTTTGGACGCAGTTGAAGTATGGCCGGGTTGGATTGTACCCGAAATCCAACTGGGCCCCTAGAACGGAAAAGCTGATAACTTTCAAAACACACGTCCGTTTGATGAACCGTCAACGGTGTTGGTGATCACATTTGGAAAATGTCCCTATGAGTTTACCCCATGAGAGTTTTGGGTACAATTGAGATACGGTTGGGTTGGTTCGCACACGAAACCAACTGGGCCCCTGGGACGAAAAGACTAATAACTCACAGACCGGACGTCCGATTGATGCGCCGTCTGTTGCATTGAGACCCCTATGATGAGGCGGTCCTTTGAGATACTTCTTTGTGGGACTTTCAGATATTTGGAGTATTGAACAGTAGCTCATGGAGTGGACCCTCCCGCTGACGAGCTAACATAGTGCAGAGACCTAGTAGCTGGATGAGACTTGACGACTGCTAATCGATCGTCTCAGAGTGATTCAGATAGCCTAGTGGGGTGCGCTTGGTTGTAGCAGCAGACCTACGGCAGAGGTTCATTTGGTTGTAGCGGAAAACCCATGGTACTCGACAGAAGGAGTACATATGTAGGTTATGAGGGGGAGCGCTTGGTTGTAGCGGCAGAACCATGGTGGGGAGCGCTTGGTTGTAGTACCAGGACCACAATACTTGAAGGGGGAGCGCTTGGTTGTAGCAGCAGACCCATGGTGGGAAGAACTTGGTTGTAGCAGCAAGCCCACAATACTCGAAAGGTGGAGTACTACAGCAGTCCAAGGTTAGTGGGGCACGCTTGGTTGTAGCAGCATGCCCACTGTATTCGACAGAGGAGGAGTTCTCCAGCAGCCGTGGTTTCGACATCATGAATAAAATCCTGGTTTGAGCTGAGTCTATGAACTTTGTGATTACCTCATGATTGAGATGGGTCACTTGATAACTTAGGTATATGTATGGGAATATACCTAGATAGTGGTTATCTGTTGATTTCATAACCTTTGTGTTTCCTCATGATTGATATGGGTGACTTGATAACTTAGGTATAAGTATGATCTTATACCTAAGTAAGGGTTATCTATTGATATCCTTCTTTGTGGTTATCCTTGTTGGATTTAGTGAGACCTTGAGGGTCTTGGGGTCCCTACTGAGTATCGTATACTCACCCCTTCATGGGCTATGCCCGCACCTCGTTGTGTTGTTTGTAGACGACGGGCAGCGTTGACAGAGGCCGAGTGTTCGAGGACTGGACGGTACCCGGAGGTGGACCTCATGACGAGTCAGTATCCGGAGGTGGACTTCACGAAGAGACGACACTCAGAGGAGATTGATGGGGGAGAGCGTTGTGGAGGCTATCTGTACCTACCTTTCAGGTAGGATCTGTAGTGGATGATCCAGTAGCTGCGCTATCCGTACCTACCGTTCAGGTAGGATCCGAGGAGGACGGCCCAAAAGCTGCTTCCATTCTTCTAGCTATTTGTCTTTTTCTGTTGTACTTTCGTTCAGTTGTAGCTGTACTATTAGTTGGGTTTGTATTCTGGCCCACTTACTTTTCATCACTTTCTTTTGTACTTAGTGTATTACTTTCTCTTGTACTCTGGGTTGTTTTTTTAGTTTTATAAAGGCAATGCCTTCCCAGTTTTCGGGATTTACGCCTTTGGTGCTATTAGCTAGCCCCTGGCCTATGAAAGGTGGGCTTGGGGTAGTCACGGCATGGGCCCCGAGGATGGGTCGTGACATACACACCCATGTGAATTACTTTATGGAACACTCAGTGTAGGAAATGTACACGCCATGTAGTCATGTTTTGTAAACTTAAATGTTTCTTTATCTTGTTCTCTTCTTATACTAACTTGTTTCAGTCCCTATTAATTTTGATCTAAGGTGTGTGTTTGACCTTGCAGAATCATGCCGCCAAGACGTCCTTCGGTTGTCCGCCAGTTTCCAGGCGTTGATCAGACACCGAGCATGGCTGATCAGGGACCACCTGTAGATCTTTCAGTTGTTCCACTCTTGGCACCATCAATTATACCTATTAATGGTGCTGATTCATAGTTTAGGGAGGTATTTCTGAGGATGCTCCATACCTTTTAGGGAGCGCTACCTCTTGCCCCATCGATGGAAGATTTGACGCGAGTCTTCCAGCAGCAGCAGCATCCCACTTTCTTTGGGGAAGGAGGACCTCAGGTTGCAGAGTCATGGCTAGAAGCCATATTGACAATATTTGAGCATCTGGAGATGCCTCCAGAGAGGAGGGTCAAAATCGCTACCTATATGCATCGGGACTCCACCAAGAGGTGGTGGGACATGATCTTGCAGGCGGGACACCAGCAGGTTATGGTGTGGGATGAGTTTCAGTACATCTTCTTTGATTACTTCTACCCGGAGACCCTAAGGGCCGATCGAGACCAGGCGTTTATGAGTTTGGAGTAAGGTACTCTTTCTATCATGGAGTATTCCTCCCATTTTACCGATCTGCAGCACTTTACACCTATTCCAGGAGTTGATCTATTGTTCATGGCAAGGAAGTTTGAGGATGGTTTGAGGCACAACATCCGATCGCAGGTGAAAATCTTTTGGTTGACTTCTATCACTTCTATAGTCAACCAGGCACTGATCACAGTGCACAATATGAGGGATTATAGAGTTGTGAGCCAGGGCGGATCGACATCTTGGGTTAGTATTCCTCCTTATGACAGTAGGAAGCACTGCAGGGAGTCTTCGCGTGGTGATCTGAGGAGGCGAGACACTTATTCTGGTAGCCTGGTAGTGTGCAACCAGTGCTGTAAGAGCAGGCATATGAGGCCACATTTCCCAAAATACCTAGTGGAGTTCCGATCTTGTGGAAACATGGGTCATCTTCAGCGCTTCTATCAGATATTCTCTCTGGCCGCTAGTGACAGGGGTTCTTCTATGACTCCTCATTCAGGAGCAGCCCCACCAGTTTCTCACTAGTCTGGGAACTGAAGTTCTTCCGTCCATTTAGGCCGAGGTGGAGGTCATGGCCGTGGTATCCAATTTCTGGGTTTTCAGCGACATTAGGGTGGATCAACTCAGAGTGGTCAGGCAGGGTCATAGGGCCGCAGTACTGGCCATACATTTGTGGTGGAGCAGACCCAACAAGAGCAAGATCCTAGACCTTCTACCGTTCGAGGTACGATCTTAGTAGCCTCAATTTTAGGTTCCGCACTTTTTGATAGAGGGGATTACCATATCTTTATCTCTATTGCTTTCATGGAGAGCCTTGGGGTCTACATCTTTTCTTCTGCTGATATCTTAATTCTAGACACTCCGTTGGGGACTAGAATGACTAGTGTACGTCAGTGCAGAGAGTTATCTCTACAGGTTGGTGGATGTCACTTTCTGTGGGTCCTCTATACCCTAGAGATGACAGGCTATGTTGTCATTCTTGGGATGGACTAGTTAGTTCCATTCCAGGCAGTCGTCGACTGTTATCATCGTAGGGTAATTTTCATATCACCATAGGGTGGATCCTTTCTTCATATGGGAGAATGAGATGTCCAGGAAAGTAGAGAGGGTCTAGAGCATCCTGGGTTGGGAGGAGTTACAACCCAGATTACTAGTATATATCTGGATAACCAGTGGAATTCATAGTTAGACTTTCCTCCAGTGGTGGATCATTTCAGGGATGCCTTTCTAGAGGACTTTTCTGGTTTTCCTCCAGAGAATGAGGTAGACTTCTCGATTGAGCTTGTGCCAGGAGCGACACTAGTGTCCATTCCTCCTTATAGGATGGCTACACCAGAGTTGTAGGTGCTCAAGAAGCAGTTGTAGTAATTGAAGGCAAAGGGTTTCATCTAACCCAGTACTTCTCCTTGGGGTTTTTTGTCCTGTTTGCGAAGAAGGCATATGTTAACCTCAGGCTTTGTGTGGACTATCAGAAGTTGAACTAATTGACGGTTAAGAATCGGTAACCCTTATCGAGGATCGATGATCTCTTTGATCATCTTTGAGGAGCCCGGGTGTTCTCAAAGATTGACTTGAGATACAGTTATCATAAATTGTGCGTTAGAACATCTGATATACCTATTACAACCTTCTGAAGTAGGTATGGTCTATACGAGTACTTGGTTATGCCGTTCGGTCTCACAAACCCGCCTGCTGTTTTTATGGAACTGATGAACAGAGTGTTCCATCCATACTTGGATTCCTTCATGGTGGTCTTTTTTGATGATATCTTGGTGTACTCTCACACTCAACACGACCATGCTACCCATACTGAGATTGTTTTGAGTACAATGAGGGAGTATCAGTTATATGCTAAGATCTCAAAGTGCCACTTTTGGATGGATCAGATTCACTTCTTGGGACATGTCATCTGAGAGGCAGGAGTATCAGTAGACCCAGAGAAAGTGAGAGCTGTAGTTTCTTAGGAGTAGCCGAAGAATGTCTTTGAGGTGTGGAGTTATCTAGGGCTGGCTAGATACTACAGACGTTTCATACAAGAATTTTCATGCTTGGAAGCACCACCGACAGGTCTGACCAAGAAGGGTGCAAAGTTCTTATGGTCAGATTCTTGTGAGTCAGTCTTTCAGGAGCTGAAAGGGAGGTTGACTTCAGCACCGATACTAGTCTTTACAGAGCCAGGAAAGAGCTATACTGTTTACTATGATTCATCAAGTATCGGGCTGGGAGCTATGCTTATGCAGGGTGATGGAGTTGTTGCATACGGGTCTCGGCTGTTGAGGCCACATGAGAGGAATTACCGATGCACGATCTGGAGTTGGCAACTATTGTTCATGCCCTACGCTGTTGAAGACATTATCTTCTAGGAGATCACTTTGTGGTTTTCACCAACCACAAGAGTCTCAAGTACATATTCACTCAGCATGATCTGAATTTGAGACAGCGCAGGTGGGTCGAGTACCTACAGTCCTTTGACTTTGAGCTTGCCTATACGCCTGGGAAAGGTAACGCAGTGGATGAAGTGTTGAGCAGAAGGACTCAGATACAGGCAGTTTAGGAGGACATTAGTGACTGTCAGCTTATGGATCTATTCTATGAGATGTATTTTTAGGTGAATGATAGTCAGGGGTATACTTTTCTCTCTTCTATAGCTCTTACCACTACTCTTCTTGATCATGTTCGAATGAGGCAGCTATCAAATTCTGAAGGCCAAGTCCTAAGGGAAAGCATGTTAGGAGAGGACCCTATTCCTGGATGGACCATAGGAGAGAATGAGATATTTCATTTCTAGGGGTGCATATGGGTGCCAGAAGATATACGCAAGGAGCTGATGCGGGATTTTCATTCCCCAGTTTGGGCAGTTCATCCTGGAATCACCAAAATGTACCGTGATCTACACCATAAATATTAGTGTCCAGTATGAAGAGGGACATTGCTAGTTTCATCATGAGGTTTTCTACTTGTTAGCAGGTGAAGGTGGGGCATCAATGACTATAAGGACTTTTACAGCAGTTACCCATTCTTGAGTGGAAGTGGAATGACGTTGCGATGGACTTCGTGACCGGTTTTTCGAGGTCACCTTGAGGGAATGAAGTAGTTTGGGTTGTCATTGACAGACTCATGATGGTTTCTCACTTCTTGACAATCAAGGAGACCTTCAGTTTTGATGAGTTGGGATGGTTATACATCTATGAGATTGTACGTCTACATGAAGTTACACACCCCATCATTTCAGACATGTATGACCATTTTACTTCTTGAGTCTGGTAGAGGCTTTAGAAGGCTTTGGGTATAGAGGTAATTTTGAGTACAACTTACCACCCCCAGATAGATGGCCAGTCCAAGCATACAATTTAGGTGCTTGAGGATATGCTCTGAGCATGCATTCTGGATTTTGGAGGTTCTTGGGAGAAGTATACAACTCTTGTGGAGTTTTCCTACAACAATAGTTTTCAAGAAACTATTTAGATTACACCTTATGAGGCTTTTTACGATAGGAAATGCCGATCACCTTTATGTTTTCTAGAGGTAGGAGAGGCAGATTTTCTGGGACCTCGTCTTTTTTAGGAGACCATAGAGTAGATAGAGTTGATTCAGAAGAGGATTACTACTGTGTAGTCTCGACAGAAGTCTTATGTTGATCAGCAGAGACGACCTCTGGAGTTCGAGGTCGGGGATCAAGTTTTCCTATGTGTCACACCGAGGTTGGGACACAAGAGGATTAGGAGACAGGGTAAGATTTCACCGAGGTATGTCAGGCCGTTTTAGGTGTTTTACAGAGTTGGTATAATTGCCTGTCAGTTTCAGTTACCTCAGAGGTACCGAGCTATGAATGACGTCTTCCACATTTCTCATCTCCAGCATTACTTTTCAGACCCGTCTCTTGTCTTTCAACCTAAGAAGGTTGGTCTCAAAGTGGATGAGTCATTTGAGGAGCATCCTATCCAGATTGTGGATTGCATTACAAAGGTTCTCCATGGCTAGTCTGTTCCTCTGGTACAAGTGCTATGGCAGCATGGGTGAGTACAAGACGAGACTTAGGAGAGGGAGACTGATGTACGAGAACAGTGGATAAAACTATTTTAGGGTTCTTCTTGTACACCTCTATAGGGAAAATCAAGGATGAATTTATTTAAGGGGGTGAAGTTTGTAATAACTCGGACCTTCTTTTTAGGTATGTTTTTCCTTTTCTGGCAGTTTTTGAGAAAAAGAGGAAATTTTGGAAATTTTCTAAGTACATCCCGTGTACTTTATGAGTACACGCCGTGTACTTTATGAGTACACGCCGTGTACTTCCATACTGTAGGAGGCCGTGTGCTGGCCATGTAGTAGCCATACACATGGCCGTGTGGGAGTGACTTGGAGGTCGCTTAAAGTGGAGTACGGAAAAAGAAAGTACACACCGTGTACTCCAAAAGTAAACACTGTGTACTTTGTTTTTTCATTAAACGCACTAGGGTCACATCTGACAGACAAAACCATCTCCTTCTCAACCTAGTTTTTCCGAGAGTACCAAGAAGCCACAAATATTCGAGGATCCCCCTATCCTTCATCCATCCTCCAAATAGAACACCATTCATTGCATTGGAATCACATCAGTGAGTTCTCTCTTCTGTTGGAACCTCATTTCTTGATTTCTCTTCCTTTCTAAGTTATCGTGCATTGAACGTTTTAGACATTTTCTTAGATCTATGAAGTTAAAAATAGATTAAAGCATCGTGGTTAAATTATATTGATCTTATAACCCCAAGGTTGGTGGTTTGTGCCTTTCAGTTAAAATTCTTTGAGTTTTATGTGAAAATTCCACCAGTACCCTTGAATGGGGTAATGCGTGTTTACTGTTTTGACCCTATTGTTTCTCTGCTATGTTGGTATTCCTGAGTAGATGATTATTTATTGTGAATAGGGTGAATTTTTGTGATTTGGATGTATTTCACATGCATGCTTTTCTTGTTTTGACCTTTGGGTTTTGTTTTCCTGTTAGGTTGCTGTTTACTTTCCCATTCCTAGTGTTATAAGATTGTGTGACTGTTATACTGATATACTGTTGTGTTGTAGAATGTTAGAAAAGTAGTTCACAAGGTTTACCTTGGCTATTATGTGATGCTACACTTTCTTGAATTACACAGGGCTGAGAGAACCTGGTGTATAGACAATAGGGAGAATGGACGATGAGGGCTTCTCTAGAGTGTCTTTATAATTTACGATGCGAGACCATAGGGGGAATTGATGTTGAGTGCTTCTCCAGAGTGTCTGTAGTTCCTCAATGCAGGCCACATGGGTAATTATATGTTGAGTGCTTCCCCGGAGCACCTTTAGTACCGATACAAAACTATAGGTGGAATTGACGGTGAGTTCTTCTTCAGAGAGTCCATGCTTAATTGGAACCAGAGGGGTTAGACTGAGTGTACTGCCCAAAGGGTTGCTTATACTTGTTAGGTAGAACCAAATGGGATAGGCAGTGAGTACTTCCTAGAGGGTTACCTTGTGTTTAGCTGCTTGCTTGAGTTTCTATGTAGGACTATAAGGGATAGGCTGTGGGTACTTCCCAGAGGGTTACCTGTTGTGTTATCTACTTTGTTTATCTCTTGCATGTTGTGTGGTGATTTGAATGCATCAAACTATGGATTATTTACTGCTTAGTGCTTTCATGTTTACTTCTTTCTATACTTTTACCTGCCATATACTCACTGACTATTAGGCACAGATCTTTGGGTGGTTGCCTACTGGGATTTAGTCTCACACCCTATTTGGGTTATGATTTTGGGACCAGACATATTATATTGGTGCAAGTATAGATAAGGGAAAGCACCCTACTACTTCAGTTACCTGACTAGCAGTGGAAATGGAGAGCACGAGACCAAGCTATGGCTTGTGATGCTGAGGAGTTTATATGCTTTCTTTTTCACTTTGGTTTAGAACAGTTGTATTCCAACATTGTGACTTTTTTGGCTGTTTTCCTAGACATATGTATCATGAATCATTTTATATATGTTCTCCAGTTTATACTTTCAGTTTTCTTCTACTACTACTATTGAGATTATTACTTCTTCCACTCTTGTATGTATTTGTTTACTTCCACTGTGTACTCTTCCAATGAGGGCATAGTTTCCCCACTATCACAACCAAGGCCCTCACTACTAGTCAGCAGCCTCTGGTATTTGGGGAAATGCGCTTGAGGCCATGTGACCAACCGGGCATGGGGCACCTCTGGGTGGCTTCCAGAACCCGGAAATTACAAGTTATATCATGAAACTTGGAGTTTAATGTGAATTATCAATTCTAATATATAACTGCCAACACATTTAAATATGAAAGTGTACGCTATGTATTTTTTGGTTGTGTGAAGGTAATAATACTAAAGGTTTATCATAAATATTATGATAAGTTAATGAGGGAAATTTTTTGCCACTACTTTCATGGGATTTCCATAATCAAAATATGGAAATTATAATGTGCACAATATAAAAGAAATTATCACTTTTTTTCATGGATCCTTTCATAACAAGCATATGGGAAATATTATAGAGAGTGAACTTGATGGAAATCAAAAAATATAAGAAGAAGAAGATGAACAAGAAAATAGTTTATCATTTTATCTATAAAAAACATCTACTAGAAGAAAAATAGTATAAATATAGAAAATGGTAGAATGTGACACTCTTAAAGATATAGAGTTAAATGAGAGGAAAAAATAATATTGATGACACCCTTACTATTTTTTTTCATTTTTTATTCCTAAGTCTATTGTAAAAAACCTATATATTGCATATTTTATCAGTAATCATTGATCCAAAATAGTGTTTAATATTTCAAGAAGATTAATTGTTCCTAGTATAGGTAGTAAATCCCTCCAAAACATTTGTAATACATAAAATGTATAGTATTAACTCTCGGTATGTTGACACATTGTCGACATATGCTCCTTGGACTAGCCCTTTGTGGTGACCCAAGTAAAAAAACTATGTTTTTTATTTACATTAATTATCTTGAATATATGTTTGTTTTTGAATAATTATAGAGTAAATATGTTCTTTCTAACAAGATGGAATGATATTGAGAAAAGTAAGAAAACATAAACACCTTAAATCGACATCTCATTAGGTGTATTTGGAATCTAGTTGTAGCAATTATCATTTCACATCATGAAATATATATATCCAACATGAAAGAATGGTAAAGTGTCATATTTCTGGGTATAACTTGATATATTTTTTATTAATAAAAATATTTTAATAATATTAACAAAACCATACATAATCACTCATCTAATCATATCATATATGATAGACTACTAGAGAAACCATATGTTTTCTATGTTTTTAGGGTTTAGTTAAATTTATTACATCTCAATATAATTCCTTCCAAATTTCCATATGAACCTCAGATAAAAATCCCATCTTATCTTCTTTAGTGGGTAAAATATATAAAGAAATACTGTTGGAATAATGGTGAGACTGGGAATCAAATTCATATTGTTTAACTCTTTAAACAAGTATTCAAGCTTCTTTATTTTAAAAAATAAAATTTCACACTGTTAATAGCTTTTTTATCTATTTGTAACTCTTTATATGTTCTTTATATTCATCATTCATGGAACCGTTCCATTTAAAAATTTATTTGAGGTCATTATGGAAACAAAACATAACTCTTTACATTGATATATTTACTGACATTTCCTAAATTATTTTAGTATTTAAAGTGGAATCCACCTTGAATCTGACTAGTTTAATCTTTTATTTATTATATTTTTAACTTATATAAGTTCAAATACACTCTTATTAGAATCATATAAATTATATTCTCTCTAAAATATCATTCTAATATATAAAAACTCATTTTTTAGAAAATTACACTTATTTCCTATATTGATAATATTTAACAAAATAACTATTAAAAACCATAACTTATAGTGAATTATAAATTTCTAGATAAATATTCATAAAATAATAATTAATTTATTAAAATATATAATTTTTGGGTGATAGGATAAAATACCTTATATTTTAATAAATAAGTGGGATAAATTTTATTATTCTAGATCAAATTTTTTTGCTACCTATCTCCATTTCAGAACATGTTATAGAATAAGATCAAACATAAAATTGTTTATTAAAACCATTATCTCCTATTATTTATAGAAAATATATATTTTTGAAATAATTTCTCTTTTTTGATAACAAAATTAATATGAAAATATAAATCCTCTATTTTTATTCATATGAGCAGGAAATATTTATTTCCATAATTTTTAACTCCTCTATATTTATGTTAAACCATAATGCCACTTTTTTATTTGTATTCTATTTATTTTTTTTATTTTCAAAGACTTGGAGAGGTCCTGGTTCAATTTTATTTCAATGTTTTTGAAAATTTATGTCAAATGGTTATGATAAATCATGTAATTTTTCCTGATAAGTGAGATTTTAGTTTAGTGGTTATTCATTTTTTGTGAAAATATATGACAAACCATGTGTGATAATCTTACATAAGGGGTATTATTTCTATGTCTACCAAATGAGTTAAATATGTTTAGAAGTAACTGTGTTGTTTAACTATATAGGGTTAATAGATTAAATCCAGTATATGATATTTGGTTGGAAAATGTTTACCAAATAGATTGGAATTTTTTTACATCTGCTCTGTTTGAAAATATTTAAATTCCAATTATGCCCATATTTGGGGTTTTTCTCTAGCTGGCCTCCGTATTCCTCCCATTAGATTTACAAGGATTCTTGACTAGGACCCAATATTCTACCAACATCCATATATTAACTTCTTGGGATTACTCTATCAAAACTAGAAGCTTTCTTAATGCTTGACAATGTTCCTCTAAAGGTTTATATTTCATCTTTAGGGTGGAATAACAATGTTTCTTGTAGAATCAGTGATTTTATGTTGGTTTCTCTATGCATAGGACTTTAAATTTAAATAAGTTAATTAATTATAATTCCATACCATGTTTTGAAAGTTATAAAATTTATATTAAGTGTATCTATTATTTTATTTCCAAATTAATTTGTTTTCTCTCTTATTTTCATATGGAATAAATTCGATTTATAATTTTTTATTATTTAAATTTTTTTTCATATAAAAAATGTTTGAAAAGTTTTTATTAATATTAAAAAATGTTTTTACTATAATCAAGAGATTCATTTTTATAAAATTATGTATTATGATTTATTAAGAATTAACATACAGCCATATTTTTTATTTTTCAATGATAACACCTTGATTTTCCTCTTTAAAAGGTTATTTTTTAATCGAGTGATACATAAGTTTTTTTTCCAATAGATAAATGGGTTTTAGTTAGGTTTAAAAATTTATTATTTTTTTACATTAATTATATTTAAAAAATATTTTTTCTGTGGATATACTTTGACATTTTTTGGTAGTTTTATGCCCTTAAAGTGACCCCCTTGTTATTTATTATTTAAAGGTTAAAAGAGAAATTAATTTTGTAATAGATTGATGGATTTATAAAGGATGGAGGGTATTGTTATTATATTATAGTTCTTGATAAAAGGGTATACTTTATGAAGGGTGATAAAAGGTGTGGGTGTGTATTAATGATTCTTAATTTTGTTATTTAACTATTTATTATACTTGTATATTTCACCTCTATTTATATGGCATGAGAAGTGTTAGAAATATAGGTTGGAAATATGGGTATGAGTACTATAATAGTTTATTATCTATCTCTATTTAGTGTTACCAAGTTAGGATTATGCATAAATTATTGGATTTCCCCCCTTATTCAGGACAGGTATAGTTAAATCAAGTGTTATATTTTTTTAACCACATTAGACACTAGTTAGATGGATTCATTTTTGGTTTTTCCTAGATTGTATAGATGGATATTAGGTGTTCCCATGATAGTTGTGATTTGATTATACCATGATAAATTATTCATAATAGTTACTTATTATTATTTTTATGTTTATTATGTTGATTTTTACCATTAATGGTGTTTCCCTTTTCATTTATGGTAATTATGATGGAAATATTTTCATAAAATCTAATCATTCTCTTTCTTTTCTTTATAAAAATAAAAATGTTTTAGTTTAAAGTATATGTAACGACCTAAAAACACATTAATGAAAATTTATCTTGGTCTATTTAAATTTCTTCTTATGGTTATGTAAAATGTATGCACTTATTTGGTTTTATGTTTTGGATTTTAAAAATACTGTTAAGAATTGTGACCATTTCTAATATAGTCGTTGAACATTGATCACGTGATTAGTATAAATATAGGGCTTTAAAAAATCCAATTTACTCAGACAAAGGAAGTGATGACCTCATCCAGTAGACTTGCCCCATACAAAGCCTATTTTTTGGAGATCGAAAAGGGGGAGGTGTCATTGGGCTTCTCTCTTGACCAAGCCCAAGCTGAGCTTGAACACGTTAATCTTGAGCAGAACTGACTACGGGAGAAGTGGAAGTTAATATAGATTACCACCCGAGCAATGTTATCTGAGCCACCCCAAGAGTATATCACCATCTCACACCTTACCCTTCGGTCTTGTGTGGGTTTTATTAGGGGTTATGTAATTATACCCTATCACTATGACTATGTACATTATTCTTGTATAGAGAATAGACATTCTTTTTATTGTTACTTAAAAAATAATTTTTAAAGCATAAATAGTATTTTAAGTTAATATTCGACTAAGAAATATATTTTGATGAATTAATGGATTTATTAATTAAATAATATTTTAATAAAATATTATTATTATTAATTTAACTTTTATTAGATATAAATTATCATATAATTTTATGAATGCAATGGTATTTTTTATTAAGGTTTGAAAGTTGTTTTTATAAAAAAACCATGAATTTTCGATAAATGTAATTTTTTATTTTAAAATTAAAAATTAACATATTTTGAAAAAATGAATATTATTTTTAGAATTAGGACGTCAAAATTATCCAATGGTGAATTTTTCATAATTTTGTGAGACACTTGAATTTTTGGGTAAAAATTAAATACTGTTTAAATATATAATGTGTTTTATGACATCATAATGACCCAATAGTGATGTAATAAAATACTATAAACATTATGATCAGCCAATATATGTTTTACCATTAAAATAATGTGATTTTAGGTTTGTTTTATTTATTTTACAAAGCTATAGTGGACCCTTCAAGGCTTATAAATTTTTTTGTCTTTTTAAATTGTTTTCCTTGAGAGTGTGACTCACCTCCACATAAGCAACCCCATTATTTTAATAAGTTCGGCCATTTGCCTCATAAAATATTGTTTTCAAATCCCCTTTTTCCAAAACAATGGGCAAAAACCATGTGCTAGTTTGTGGTTTTGATTAGTTTAATGTGAGGTGTCCCAAACCTAAATAATAAAGAATTCCATATTCTTTCCTATATAAACCCAACCAAGCTCCCACTTACTCTTCACTCAAAGCCTTTAGAGTTCGACCAAACCCTTACCTCCTCTCTCTATAACCCCCCCAAGGTGCCCCAATCTCCCAATAATCCTCTCTCAATACTGTCCCATGCTTTTGGGATCAGACTTCCAAGTAAGGGATTATCACATTCTTTATTTATGTCCAAGTTTCCTTATATTGTTATTCCATTTTATTTTAAATTATAAATGTTGGGATATGATTTTAAAACTCCACCATGCTTCCCTCTACATGTTTTAATAACGAGATATCCCCTTTCTCTCTCATTAATACCTTCCATGTATACCCGTTACCATGCCGAAATTCCATAAGGAATATCTCTCTCTCCTCATTTACAATCAAGTAATTTTTTTGTATCATGAGTCTAAATTACATTACAATTGTTGGGACATGTATCTATATGAAACCTTAATTTCCATTTAATTTACATACTATGAGACACCCCTTTCTCTCTCACCAACCATTTTTATGAATTGTTATGTCATGCCGTTACGCTACTGAAATTGCACCATGATTTTCCAAGCCAAAGTCATTATGTAGTGGATACCATGCCCATTTCTCTATCAAGGGTATTCACCTTTATTCACATTAACTTATTTTTTAAGGAGTTTAATGTATGAATTCCACACTCTTTTATCTTGGAATAAATGATGATGTTTAATGAATCCATGTTTTATGATCCATGTGGCACACTTATGCATGAAATGAACTGTTTAAGAAGGGTGCACCCTAATAGAACCCCAATGCATTGGGTAAAGTATAGTATCATGATACTTCATGTAAAATGACTTTTGAATCATGTTAATTCAAGTACAATGAGGGTTTACTCATGCTTCATGTGCAATGAGTATTTTACTCATGCTCCATGTGCAATGACCCTTGGATCATGTTAAATTCCATGTTAAGTGTTGTTGCCACATTTCCATGTTATGATTATCATGCTTTATCACGCCTTTATGTTTACATTTATATTGAGATCCATTGATATGCCTATTTTCTAACATGTATTGTATTCCTCTTGTTATTCCATTTTTATTCCCTTACTAGGATTTATAGCTCACCCTTTTCTTATGCATGTCTTTAGGTTATGCCATGCAATGCTATGTACGAGGGAATGTAATGGTCATGTAAAGGAAGTTTTCAATAAAGATGTTGAATTTCATGTTTTAAGTTGTTATGTAATGATCATAATCCCCAAAGACACTATACCTCTTGATCTTCTATGTTTTATCAAGTTATTTTTATGTAATAAATCATGTTTTAGTGTGTAATAAAGAACATGGTTTTCATAGTTTGTATCAGAGGATAGGTTTATTTATTTTTGGGATTAGGATTAGAAAACCCTAGTGAATCCTTAGAGACCAGACTAAGTCTAATAAAAACATCTCTAAGTTTTTTAGGGTATTAAGTAAGTTGTTTATCAAGAAAATACATCTCTACCTGGATACAAGAAGGTAGAAGCTGCTCTAGCACATATGTACCTAGGGGTGAAAACCTCGACAAGGTGTTTCAGGATTGACCCAGAGTATCCTGGTAAACGACAATGGGCCTTACTGCACTCTTGATTATGACACTCCCAAGGGATATGATATGGTAAATTCACAAGTTTAGTATAAACCATTACTAAAGGAAATAAAAAAAATCACCTAATAATATATGTTGGATAACAAATATTGAAGCCTATAGATTCATAAGTTAAGGAAATAAAAGTTATTTATAATTCATATATTTTGTCCTTATATTACCATTTATGAGTTACCCCTGAATTTCCTTTTATTCCAGACAATGGATGGTAATAGGAGAACTCGGGCTAAAAAATGATGTGAAGACCAATGTGATGACTGTTCTAATGAGATTCCCAATCTGATGGGAGCAGGAATCACGAACTTTGTCATGATACTCTCTTAGTTAACTCAAGCATTGAATAAAAACATGGGTCAAGTGTAATGTGAACCCCCTATAAGAAAGAACAAGTCACTATTGAGAGATTCATGTGACAAAGGCCTCCTACTTTTAATGGATCATCTGATCCCTCAATCGCCGGAAAATAGATCAATTCCATTGAAAAGATCTTTTCCATCCTTCAATGTTCCGAACAAGAAAAGGTTCTTATGGATACTTATCGTATGGAGGGTGAAGTTGACCAATGGTGTAAATTGATAAGAAATACAATGCTTGAGGAGTAGATCACGGTGTTGGAATGGAAGGATTTCAGAAAGATGTTTTTTGATAAATATTTTCCGTGCACCCTCCGACTTAAGATGGAAAGGGATTTCCTTGCCCTCAAGAAAAAAGACGATGAATCTGTGAGAGTGTATGAGGAAAACTTCACAAGGCTTGAATGATACGCTTCTGGAATTGTCGTTACCCCTGAATGTAAGGTTGAACACTTCTTTAGCGGGATAAAACCTAGCCTGCGGAAAGCCCTGTCAATCCACGACTTCACCAGCTATGAGGAAATTGTCGGATGTGCCCTCAAGGTTGAAATGGTGATCGAAGAACCTCAGGGGTATCATGGGGACAAGAAGCATAAGGTGGACTTAAATTCTGGTGTCCTGATGGATAAATCCAATGGTGTTAATAAAATTCAGTACCCCACTTGCCAAAGGTGCGGAAAGAAGAACCCCTCAAATTGATTGAAGGGAATGAGG
This sequence comes from Viscum album, assembly GCA_963277665.1. Taxonomy (NCBI): domain Eukaryota; kingdom Viridiplantae; phylum Streptophyta; class Magnoliopsida; order Santalales; family Viscaceae; genus Viscum; species Viscum album. The sequence goes on along the minus strand of OY728131.1, from coordinate 1,525,910,226 downwards.
AAATGATTTAGTTGTGGAAGAGAAGGGAACCTAGCTGTTAACTATCGACAAGAAATACCCGCGACAATGATAGAGGAGAAGAATGATCTATTTGACTATCAACATGTTATTCATTTATTTTATGGCAAATAACCATGGAACCATGCAAATCACTACCCTAAGGAAAGGGTTTTCAGAGGCAACCAATAACCTCCAAGGAAAAAAGATAGATATTTTTCCATCACTACTTCTGAAGTGAACCCCGACAACGAAGTGGTGATAGGTACACTAGTTATTCATTCAAGAATATCAAACATACTTTTTGATTTAGGTTATACACATTCTTTTATATCCTGAATGTTTAGTAGAACAATCCCAACACCACCTCAAATCATGGAATTAAAGATGTCGGTGAGTACGAAAAATGGGGTAATCATTTCATCCCATGAATATAACTACCCCCCTGTCTTAATCGGTGGATTGAAATTCTCGAGAAACCTCATCATACTCCAGTTGATGGTATTTGATGCAATTACTGGCATGGATTGGATTTCATTATATAGAGACAACATAAATCTCCATGTAGAGAATCAACCCCTAATTCTATACAAGTGCAAGGAAGAAGACGAATATTATTTAGATCCATCATCTCAAGCATGTATATTACTGCCCTATGAGCACGTGTATCAAGCTCAGATTTTTGAGTCTAAGGAGGCAACCCTCCTTGAAGACATGTCTATTGTGAGGTAATTCGCTGAAGTGTTTCCCAAGAAATTGTCTGGTATTCCTCTTAGAAGAGATGTTGAATTCTTAATTGATCTTATACCTAGGGATTTTCCAATATCCAAGACTCTATATAGAATGGATGTTGTGGATCTTGAGGAGATGAAGAAATAATTGTAGGAGAATCTAGATAAAGGGTTTATATTCCCAAGTGCTTCACCATGGGGTGCACCAGTCCTCTTTGTTAAGAAGAAGGATGGGTCAATGCACCTTTTGATCGATTATCATGAGCTTAATAAAATAATGATAAAGAACAAGTATCGTCTCCCTCAAATTAATGACTTGTTAAATCAGCTGCGTGGAGCACAATACTTCTCCAAGGTAGATTTGTGGTTGGAATATTATCAACCAAGGGTGAAGAAGGAAGACATCCCCAAGAATGCTTTTTGTACAAGATATGGGCACTATGAATTCATAGTAATGCCTTTAGGACTCACTAATGCTCCATCAATCTTCATGGAATTGATTAATTGAGTCTATAGATTACCTCGACAAATTTGTGGTAGTATTTATAGATGATATTATAATATACTTCAAAACCAAGGAGGATCATGAGTAGTATCTAAGAACTTTAATAGAGACCTTTAGAAAGAATAATATCTATGAAAAGTACATCAAGTGTGAGTTCTGGTTGAAGGAGGTCTCATTATTTCCCCATATCACCATAAAAAATGGGATATTTGTGGATACCTCCAAGACAACTGAAATAGAGGGATGGCCGAGGCCAACATCAGTAACAGATATCCATAGATTCTTGGGGTTAGATAGATATTATCGATGATTCGTGAGAAATTTCTCATGATTGTCCAACCCTCTTACCAAGATAACTCGGAAGGGAGTAAAGTTTTATTAGAGTGATGAATGTGAAGAAAGTTTCAAGAAGTTTAAAAGGTTGATTATCAATGTGACCATGCTCACTTTACCCACAAGTGGAGAATTTTTTTGGTGTTTAGTGATGCTTCGAATAAGGTCCTGGGATGTGTGTTGATGAAAAATGACAAAGTCATTGACTATGCTTCAAGGAAATTGAAATTTCATGAGCAGAATTGTCTAACACATGATCTGGAGTTGTCTATGGTGATCTTCTATTTAAAAATTTTGCGGCATTACCCTTTTAGGGAGAATTATGAAATATATATAGACCAAGAAAGACTCAAGTATATATTCACATAGAAAGAGTTGAACATGCACCAACGAAGATGGTTAGAGATGATCAAATACTATGATTGCACAATCCATTACCACCCAGGGAAAGTGAACAAGGTGGCAGATGCTCTAAGTAGAAAGGACCCAGCGATTCTATCATTGATGAGAATTAAAAAGGATCCAATCTTCTTATATTTGATGAATATGGACATGGGAATCATAAAGAAGGGAACATCATCAATCCTTTCACAAATTATTTCCCAACCATCCCTTTTGGAAAGGTTAAAGGATGCTAAAAAGGATTATGGGGGAATTAAGAAGAAAGTGGAAGCTATTAGAAAATGGAAATCATCGGATTTCAATGTTAATAAAGAAGGAATTGTGATATTTGGGAAAATACTATGTGTTCCATCAAGTTCGGAGTTGAAGAAGGAACTTTTGGATGATGCACATAGTTTGAATTTCTCTATTCACCCAGGAAACACAGAGATGTATAAAGATCTACGAGAGAATTATTGGTGGGATAATATGAAGAAGGAGATTACTGATTATACATAAAAGTTCCTGGTGTGTCAGCAAGGAAAGGTAGAGAGAAAAAATTATAAAGGGATAATGAAACCATTGCCCATACCAGTATAGAAATGGGAGAACATCACCATGGACTTTGTCACCGGACTTCTGAATACATACAAAGGAAACAATGAAATCTAGGTTGTTGTAGATCATCTTAAAAAGTCTGCACACTTCATTGAAATTCGGGAGGATTTCTCATTGGATCAACTGGCATGAATATATATCAGAGAAGTTTTAAGGATTCATGGAGTACCACTATCTATTTTATCCGACCGAGATCCAAGATTCCCCTCTAAGTTATGGAAGATTCTTCAACATGCTCTTGATACTGAACTGAACTTCAGTATGACCTATCATCCTCAAACTGATGGCCAATATGAGCGAACTATTCATAAAATGTATGATATGTTAAGATCATGTTATATGGACTTCAAAGGAGGGTGGGACCAACATCTTCCACTGGTTGAATTCTCCTACAATAACAGTTTCCACTCGAGCATCTGAATGACATCTTATGAATCCCTATATGGGATGAGATGTAGAACACTGACATGTTGGGATGAATTCAGTGAGCGTAAGCTGCTAGGACCAGAAATGGTCAAAGAAATGGCAGAGAAGTTGAAAACCATTCAGCAGCATATCAAGGCCGCCCAGAGTCGATAGAAGAGTTATGCAGATAACAGTTGATGAGACCTTGAGTTTAAAGTTAGAGACATGGTATTTTTATGCATATCTGTATGGAAGAAGGTAATGAGGTTGGGAAAGAAATGGAATTTAATTCCTAGGTACATCAGCCTCTTCGAGATTCTTGATCGTGTTGGGGTTGTGGCCTATCGACTTGAACTTCCACCTACAATGGCCAAAGTACATGATGTATTTCTTGTATCCCTCTTAAGGATGTACATACTAGAACCTTCACATATACTCTATTCATACATAGTATAGTTATAGGATGATCTTTTTTATGAGGGGAAACCAGTGAAGATCTTAGATCGTAGAGAAAAAGTTCTACGAAATAAGATAATGCCCCTCATCAAGGTGTTTTGGCAAAACCACCAGTTTGAAGAAGAGACATGCGAATCAGAGGAAGTTATGAAGCAAAGATACCCACATCTATTTTAGTGTGGGAAAATTAAATTTCAAGGGTGAAATATCTTAATGGGGGAAGATTTTAATGGCCCAAAAAATTCATTAACGAAAATTCATCTTGGTCTATTTAAATGTCTTTTTATGGTTATGTAAAATGTATTCACTTATTTGGTTTTATGTTTTGGATTTTAAGAAACCATTATGAATTGTGACCATTTCTAATATAGTCATTGAATAGTGATCATGTCATTAGTATAAATATAGGGATTTAAAAAATCTAATTTACATAGAAAAAGGAAGTGATGACCTCATCCAGTAGACTTGACCCATACAAAGCCCATTTTTTGGAGCTTGGATAGGAGGTGACATCATTAGGTTTCACTCTTTAATAATCCCAATCTGAACTTGAACACGTTAAGCTTGAGCAGAACCGACTATGGGAGAAGTGGAATTTAATAGAGATTACCACCCGAGCGATGTTATCCGAGCCACCCCAAGAGTCTGTCACCATCGCACACCTTAACCTTCAGTCTTATGTGGGAGTTATAAGGGGTTATGTAATAATACCCTATCACTATGACTATGTACATTATTCTTTTATAGATAATATACATTCTTTTTATTGTTACTTTGTAAATAGTTTTTAAAGAAAAAATAGTATTTTTAGTTAATATTAGACTAAGAAATATATTTTGATGAATTAATGGATTTTTGAATTAAGTAATATTTTAATAAAATATAATTATTATTATTTAATTAATTTATATTAAATATAAATTATCGTATAATTTTATGAATGCAATTGTAATTTTTATTAATGTTTGAAAGGCATTTTTGTCAATACCCATGAATTTTTGATAAATGTTGGTTTTTATTTTAAAAGTAAAAATTCACATATTTATAAAATTATTTAGATAAAATGAATATTATTTTTGGAATTAGGATTTCTAAATTATCCAATGGTGAATTTTTCATAATTTTCGGAGATAGTTGAATTTTTGGGTAAAAATTAAATACCTTTAAAATATATAATGTGTTTTATGACATAATAATGACCCAATAGTGATGTAATAAAATACAATAAACATTATGTTCGAACAGTATATTATTTAACATTAATATAATGTGATTTTTGGTTTGTTTTATTTATTTTAAAAATCTTTAGGGGACCCTTCAAGGCTTATAAAACATTTTGTCTTTTTAAATTTTTTTCCTTGAGAGTGTGACTCACCTCTATATAAGAAAAAAAATTATTTTAAGAAGTTTGGCCACTGGACTCATAAAAAATTGTTTTCCACTCCCCTTTGTCAAAAAACATGGGCAAAAACCATGGGCTGCTTTGTGGTTTTGATTAGTTTAATGTGAGGTGTCCCAAACCTAAATAATAAAGAATTCCCTCTCATTTCCTATATAAACCCACCCAATATCCCACTTACTCTTCACTCAAAGCCTTTTGATTTCGACCAAACTCTACCATATTTTCTCTATAATACTCCAAAGGTTTTCCAAGCTCTCAAGAAGCCTCTCTAAAGACTCTCCCATGCTTTTGGGATCACACTTCCAAGTAAGGGATTCCCACTTTTCTTATTTATGTCCAAGTTTCCTTATATTGTTATGCCATTTTATTTTCAATTATAAATGTTGGGGTATGATTTAACACCTCCCTCATACTTCCCTATTCATTTTTTAATAATGAGATATCCCCTTTCTCTCTCATTAATTCCTTCCATGTATACTCGTTACCATGCCGAAATTCCGTAAGGAATTTCTCTCTCCTCATTTACATTCAAGTAATTCTTTTGTATCATGAGTCTAAATTCCATTACAATTGTTGGGGAATGTATCTATATGACCCCTTTACTTTCCATTTCATGTATATATTAAGATACACCCATTTCTCTCTCATCAACCATTTTTATGAATTCTTATGTCACGCCGTTATGCTGCCGAAATTGCACTGCGATTTTCCAAGCCAAAGTCATTGTGTAGTGAATACCATGCCCATTTCTCTATCAAGGGTATTCACATTTATGCACATTTACTTATTGTTTAAAGATTTTCATGTTTGAATTCCACAATCCTTTATTGTGGAATAAATGATGATGTTTAATTAATCCATGTTTTATGATCCATGTGGCACACTTATGCATGAAATGAAATGTTTAAGAAGGGTGAACCCTAATAGTGCTCCAATGCATTGGGTGAAGTATAGTATCATGATACGTCATGTGAAATGAGTGTTGACTCATGATAATTCAAGTTAGATGAGGTTTTACTCATGATTCATGTGAAATTAGGATTTACTCATGCTCCATGTGCAATGAGCCTTGGCTCATGCTAAATTCCATGTTAAGTGTTGTTGCCACATTTTCATGTCATGATTGTCATTCTTTATCATGACTTTAGGTTCATGTTTCTATTGTGCTCCATTAATATGCCTATTTTCTAACTTTTATTGTATTCCTAATTTTATTCCATGTTTATTCCTTTACTGGGCTTTATAGCTCACCCTTTTCTTATGCATGTCCCCAGGTTATCCCAAGCAATGCTAAGTACGAGGGAATTTAGTGGTCATGTAAAGGAAGTTTTCAATAAAGATGTTGTATTTATTCTTTTAAGTTATTATGTAATTATCCTAAGCCCCAAAGACACTAGAACTATCAATCTTCTTTGTTTTATCAAGTGAATTTTGTGTAATAAATCATGTTTTAGTGTGTAATAAATAATAGGGTTGTCATAGTATAGGTTGTTTTTTAGTAATAAACTTGTTTATTACTTGTTTATAAACTATTATTGAATTGTATTTTTCATATTAAAGGTTTAAATACTTCATATTTTTTTATTTTTAAATCATTAATATTATAACAAATTTGGGATGTTTTCCATACATCTTAAGAATGAGTATTTAAAAATATTTTTTTTAAATTCTTTATTTACACGTAATGTCATATTTTGAAAAACAATTATTAAGTATATTATTTTAAAATTTGTAACCTTTATATCTTGTAAAGGGTTATTTTTTATGATGAAAACATGTTACTTACTTTAATATTAAAATGAAGTTTCACTTTCATATTTGTATTTAAAACTAGCAAGAAATGGGTTTAATTTTAAAAGTTATGAATGAATCATACTGGGGATACTAGTTGAGAATTTTGTTCCCCTGATTATTATACATTAAAAGTTAACTATAGATTTTAATTGGATGAATTATGTAGGATTTGGATTTCAGTTTTGTTATGTGGAAGGTGGAAAGTGATGATCATTAACTTGATGTGAGGAGATATTTGTTTGGGATTCCTTTTTTATATTGTTACCAATTATGTTGGTAGTTAAATTTATGTATTATACTACTTTAGATTTATCACTCCAATTCCTTTTCTATATTCAACTCATTATTGTAATTAAAATTTAACCTTAGTGATTTTGAAATGATTTGTAATTTTTTATTGGTTTTATTTATGTTTGATGAGTAATGTTTACAATCTTTTGATTTGTTTGGTATGAATATTAGTATAAATATAATTATTCTCATTAGTGTGATCCTATGACATGAGAGGTGGTTATTATAAACATTAGGGTGGAATTTTCTTTTTAATTATTGTTTTATCTGGTGAAATAATTTAATTCAATGATTTTTTTGATTCCTTTACACTAGTTCATAGCCCATGGATATTGAGAATGTGTTCGTGACATATGGGGAGATAACCTAGGTTGCGTGTTAGGTTGATTGAATTTATTCCTAATAAAGTGGTATCATATCCTGGTTATTACTTGAGGAGTTATTGTAGATAGGAGATAATATTGCCAGATCTTAATATATAAGTTTAAGTATGCATGTGACTAACATTTTTCATATTAAACTATGAGTTACCAGGGGTAGTTAGGATGTGTGTGTCTTGAATTAAAGTTTTTTTCTCAATTAATTTCAATAATTTTATTATTTATTTTAGTATTGGTATTTTATATTGAATATTTAGGATTTATCTTTAAAAATTATATGATTTAGAGTGGAAAATAGGAATAAATATAGGGTCTTTTGATTACTATACATGGTTTAAAAATCCATGCATAAGATGTAAAATCCATTCTGGGTATCTTCTTATAAACCACACATAGTTATCACTTGGTTTTCTATATCATGTGGCTAAAACATGAATAATTATAAATTAAAAATAATTATATTTTTATTCTTTGTAGTTTAAAATTGTTATGATCCTTTTAGAATGTTAATTTATGATAAATTAATAATTTTTTTGGGATTTTTGATATTATTAGGACTGAATTAATTTGATGCCTTATAATTAAATCCTTTGTGTATTTATTTTAAAAGATTAAGTTTAATAATTTAAAGAATGTTATTAATTATTGTGAATTTAATGTGTGGATTGGTTTTATGAAGACTATGTTTTATCATAGAAAAATAGGTTTTGTAAAATGTTTTAAGGATATTTCTATACTATTTTATAAAATTCATGTGTGTTTATTTAATGTTTTTGATCTAATAATTCATTAAAAATGATGACATTAATTTTTTCAAGTAATAAAGGGTGTTTTTTAGTTTTAATAATAATCCATCCAAAGTATTTTTTTGTGAAACTTTTTAGTTAAATATTTTAGATATTCAATATAATTTTCCAATGTGTTAAAAAGATAATAAATTTTTTTAAGATGATTTTATAAGAATAATTTGATGGTTTCTTACAATTATAAAATTTGAGATAATTAAATGTCTGGTAATGTTATGGTGTAAATGGATTTCTCTTGGTATTATGAAATTGATTCATTTTTTCATATTGGCTTTATGTAGTTTGGATCTCTAAGACATATTTTGGTTATATTTTCCATTTTCTATTTTTTTATAGTACACCCCTAAGAATGTATTTATGAAATTTAAATAGAGAGTTGTGAGTGATTCACCATAAGTGAGTCCTTTAGTTGATCAATATTTTTTTGAATTATTTGTCCCATATTATTTATTTATAGAGCATTGTGTTCTTTCTAAACTAGATCTATTAAAACCTATAGAGGATGATGTTTTATTTGTTTTCAAAACTAGTGAAAATGTGATGATTAGTTTATTGATATTTAAGGTAAACTCAATTAAAAATCTTGAAAGTTATATCCACATCACTTGATGGAAGTTCAAAGTTACTTACTTATGAGGGAGTTAGCATTAGATGTCAAGATTGATAAGGCAGTTGATAAAATAATGAAAAGTAATGTATTTTGAAGTTCATTTGAGTTGGTCAAGAAGTCTTGGAGATCGATTGAGGGATTTCTGATTTGATTTAGTGAATTAATATGGAAAGTTGGAAAAGTAAATATCTAATATGGGGATATAAAATTGACATGATCGACTTAAAGGGATTCAAATAAGTGAATCCACAATAGGGTAATCTATTTATGGGGACAGACCACTGATCCATCATGTAAAAAAATTCATGTAAGTGATCCATATAATAATTATCTATGTAAGGGAATTAACCACTTATTCCTCATGTAACGGGATTCAAATATGGATATCTATCACAAAATTATTAACATAATTAAGAGGATCTATTATAGATTTAGTGATGCATGGGGAGGTACACAAGGGTATTGTTTATCCTCACATGAAGATTGAGATTTACAATGTTCAATATTATAAGGAATTGAATCAGATGATGATTTATTTTATCTTCAAGGATTCATACATCACAATCAATCCAAGTGGATCATGATTAAACCAAAAAATAGAAGAGATACTAAGGAATTAGCTAATATTGATATGAGTTTTTTATCATAAAATAAGACACCACATCACACTACATAAACTCATACGCATATATAAATATAAAATGATTTTGATGATATGGATTTTAGTGAATTTTCTATGATGAATTTATTCAGTAATTAATCCAAATATTAAGATGATTTTATATGAGGGTTTTACTTGGTCATAAATGAATTTGGGAGAGAATAACTTTTCCATTGTGAATTTAAGAATTTCTAAAATAGTTATGAGAGTAATATTCACATGATATCATATGAATATATAATAAGAAAAATTGAATATTGAGGATGTGATCAAGAATGAATGAATCTATAGAGTATCATGTTTTTTATGAATATTGAGAACAACCAAAAAAGACTAATTAGAATCAAAAATAAAGAATTTCATCATATATAGAGTCTGTATAGAAGATAAAATATTTATTAGTGATCATTATTAAAGGATAATCATTTATTTCTATTGATGCGAGATTGAAACCTGTTAAAGACAGTAATTGTAATGAGTTTAAGGTTATACTATTTCTAGAGTTACTACTATTAATATGAAGTGAGCTATATGTATGGGATAATAAACATTATACACTAGGGATTTATTTATACTTAAAGGAGTAAAAACTAATTTAAAAAATGGGATGTATCTATCTCCTTTTGACATATTTTAGTGTATTATGATAATTTTTTGAATAATAATGACAATTAAAAGTAGTTTCAAGAATTGTACACATCAATTCACAACCTTATTGTGTGTCACCCTTCATGTGATCCAATAATTGGTATCTGATTCAGTTAACTTTTTTTTGTTTCTATCAAGTTCTAAGAATGTATCAAAAAAAACGTTAACCTAAATATTGTGAAAACATTTTATATAAAATTATTCTAGATGTCGAAGGAGAGAATGGTAAAGTTTCTTTTCTCACTTGGGATTTATGTTCTTGATTCAGTATAATATGAATTTATAGTGCCAAGTGAAATATTTACATTGAACTTAATTAAAAATAAAAAAAATAAATGTGACCAAAAGGTTAAGAATACATTTTTTTCATCCATATCAAAGAATGAAATGAAAAACAATTATGGGTTGAAGAAATATTAATTCTATCTAGAAAAATCATCAAAACATATATGAAGTAAATTAGAAATTAAAGGAAGATAAATTAAAAATATGTAGAAACTTTTTTGAAGAAATCTGGATGTGGGAGAAAAAAATAGTTTGGGATTTACTTAGAAGGGTGAATATATTTTTTAGAACCATTATAGGGTTTATTGAAACTATATAAGACTCTACTATGGTAAATAAATACATTATTTTTTTTCCAAATAAATTTTATTCCATGATCTAATCCTTTAGAGATAGATATTTACATGAATTCACTATTGATTAGCTCTACAACTTCTCATCAACTATTAGATAATGAGAGTAAATGAACTAAAAAGAAAAGTGAACAAGGAGAAATATATTACTTTCAAAAATCTCAAGGGTAGGAAGTTTCAAGAGTTTTCAGAATGATTAGAGCGAGAATAATATTTGGAATATTTTTCGGAAACACATCCTCTTATGAAAAGTATCTTCACTAGTGGGAAATGCGAGTACTAAGGAAAAAATACTTTCAAATTATAAAATTAAGGAATATTTAGAAAATTATCATCCAATTTTCTATATAATACCAAATAATAAATTGAAGGTGATGAAGGTACCTAAAAGGGAACCAATAAGTTGAATAATTTAAAGGGGAAGAAGAATATTTATTCTATAAATTTCAAAAGGAACATCCTTTCAATTGATGAATGAGTATCTGATAGTGAGGAAAGTGATCATGATAAATTATTTAGTCCTTCCACATAAAGAGTTCTCATTACATAATAATTGGAGGAGCATTTATTAGAATATGATACTCAATACAACAATAAGTATGCTATAGAGGAAATAGACAATGATAAAGAATAAACCATGAGAATGGAAATAAATATATGTTTAAAATAAATAGAAATATTGAGATAATACAATGGTCATCTCAAAGTAGGGTTATAGAATAATATTAAACTATAACATGAAAAGGATAATCTTGTTAATGATATAGAAAGACTAAATCTTGAAATTTTCAATAGAGTAAGAATCATTAAACTTATGACTTCTAAATTTATTCTTATAGATGAGTAAGTAAATAGATTAAAGAAAATTATTTTTGTACCTAAAAAAATAAAAGATATGATCAATAATGATAGAAATACAACTATTATAGTGGAAGGTAAAATCTCTAAATAATAGGATAAAAATGAAAAATATTTCTAAAATGTTGAATGTGTAAAATAAAAGGTCATAAGAGAACAACCCCATGAGTATGATACAACTACATAACAATGTAGTGAAAGCGTGAGGACTCTATTAACTAGAAAACTAGATGAATAAACACTATTCTCATGTATTTAAGGATACATATTCAAGAAAATATATTTCAAAATTAATAAAGATACAAAATATTATTTCTAAAAATATGAAATGGGATAACTCAATAAAAAGAAGGTGAACAACAACCCAACCTATATAATTATTTTATTGAGAAAATATTGTTTCAGTGATATTTCTAGTTTTGAAATATATTTGGACATAAATAATAGATTTTATAGTAGAATTATTCTCTACCTAGCTTAAGATTAGTAGAGGAATAAAGGGGTATATAAGAAGCACAAATTAGAACTCATTAGAAGAACTTATAGGTTAATAAAAGGATTATAGTGAAAAATAATTTTGAAATCTTACAAGAGGCTAGTAGAATATTTGATAAAGAAGGGAATACATCAGATGAATGTGTTATATTTATTCTACTATAATTTAAATTATGTTAGAGGACTAGAAAGGATCAAATTCAGATAAAAAACATACTAACATGGTTGAGGTTTTGTTTAAGGCATGAAAATATGAAGAAAACTATATTATGAACAATGTTCATTCATAGAACATGATAGGTGACATGAAAAACCTAATAAGTTTTAGAAATATGATGAAGGAGATTTTATATTTTTCATTTAAAAATCTCTAAAATTTAGAGGAATTTTAATTATAGATATCAATAAGAATCAAATAAATTTTGAAGATGTTTTACTTGTTGATGGATTAAATCATAACGTGTAAACTTTATCACAAAATTGTGATGTTATTAATGAGGTTATTTAAAAAAAAGTTGCATTATTAAGAGGATTAATGGTGGAGTTGTTGTGACTATGAGGTTGATAACCACTAGAAATTTATCACTAATTAGAGAGGAATGTTCTTACTACTATCTAAGTTAGAAAATTGAAAGTAGTATATGGAAGAAAATACTTAGCTACAATGGAAAAAGAATATGAATAATCACAATAAGGAAGAATATATAAGAAATAATACCATCTTAAAATAAGATAAAAAATAGATTTATAGAATTTTAAGGAAAGGAAAAATGGTAAAAAAAACTCCCAAAGGAGGTGATATTCAGATATTAGAACAACATGAGATAATATATTATGATGTGTGTATCTTTATAACTAAGAAGAAAACTAGTAGAGAAATCTACTTTATTAACTTCATATATGACTTCACATGGATATAATGTATTATGTTTATGTCACAAAAATCATTTAATTTACATAGTTCTAAAATGTTTTTAAGGATTAAAGAGAAGTAGAAAATATTACCTTATAAGAGGTTGATATTAAACAATAATAGTGATTATGGAAACAAAAAATTTACTAAATACCTTAAAAAACATTGAATCAGTCAGGAATTTAATTCTCCATACACTTCTCAGTAAAATGGGGTGGATAATAGGGAGAATAAGGGTCTAGTTAACATGGATAGAATTACATTGACATAGGGTGGATAAAAGGGAGAATAAGGGTCTAGTTAACACGACTAGAATTACATTGACATAGCATGAAACACCAATATTTCTCTATCTAAAGGCTATCAAAAATACTTGAATCATATAGAATATGTGTCTCATTAGGATAAATTTTCCCATGAATCATTAATAGATTATATTTAAGAAGTTGAAAAATATCAATCATCTCAGAGTGTTTAGAAGTCCATGCTTGATTAGGAAAAAAGATCATAATTTGAGAAATGTTTGAGGAAAAGGATGAAGGTGAAATATTCCTAGGTTATACACCAATTGGGAGTTCATATTCGTATGATAAAAAGATATATGAAAGGATTGTTAAACATGGTGATGTATTAGTTCTTGAAAATGAAAAAGGAATCAAAATAAATATTTTAATAGATTATGAGGATAATGTTGATAGATTTGAATCTATTGTAGGTTTAGTTGAAAGAAGAGGAATTCAAGTAAAAGAAGAGATTATGATATATATAGTAATGATGATGATAATCTAGAGTAAAAATAAGATAATTATAGTGAAACAAAATGAAAATCATATGACCAATTTTTTTGGTTTAAGTTGAAGTATGTATATATATATTGAGAATATAATTGGTGACTACGATCTTGGTGTGAAAACCCAAAAAAAATCATTGTAGTATACCATACTAGTTTATTGTAAAAATTTAAGATAAAATATATTTAAGAGTATTTTGAATATTAGGTGTGTGTTTAGGACACAAATGAAGAATGTGAGAATATTCAAGTAAATAATACTTTGGAACTTTTTCCCAAAACCACTAAAAAGAATGTGTTTTGAGAAAAATGGGTCTTATTAAACAAACTAGTTGAGAATGATGAAGATATAAGAAACAAAGATAGGTTGTTATATAATGGGATTTGGATGAAACATTTTCCCCAGTTTCTAGACTTAATTCCATCAGAATATTCCTTTCATAAAATATTAGATAATCTTAAAACTACTTCATATGTGTGTTAAATTAGTTTTTTTAAGTGAAAAGTTTTATGTGGAACTTTAAATGGAACAATTTTAGGGATTTTGCTTGATTCTAGTGATAAAAAAGTGTATAAACAAAAAAAATAACTTTATAGATTTAAAAAACCTCCAAGGTATTAGTATTTAAAGATAAATGAATGTCTAAAGAATACGTGGTTTAGGAAAGGGAATGTGGACAACAACTTTTATGTGATAAAATATAACACCACAACACTCTTTGTGATTGTATATGTTGATGAAATAATTTTTTTCTATCATTGTATAATGTTTGTGTAAAGAGGTGTTAATTAACATGAAATAAATATTTAAAATATTAGTGGTTGGATAAATGAAAATATTTCTTAGGTTTTCAGGTTACCAAAATAGAATATTATATTTGAATCTCATAAGAAAAGTATATAAGATAGATATTAAATAAGTTTGATATGAAAAAATCCATATGTATTTCCACCCCAATATTGATAGTAAAATACTGAGAAAGGATGATAAAAGGAAAATAATAAATGAGAAGAAATTTAAAAACATAATTAAAATTATCCCGTATTTGATAAGAACTATACCTAATGTTGTATATGTTTTAATTATGCTAGGTTTCAATCCAATCCCAAGGATTTATGTCTATTTGATGAAATGATAATACTATGATACATTTAAAGAAATATTATTATGGGTTGATGTATAAGAATAATACAGAGATGGATCAAAAAGGGTAAACTCATCCAGATAGGGTTGAAGAAGTGGATAATAGTAAATACAAATATGGTGGATTTTTTATCATTGATAGAAGTTATCATTTACAACATTAAAAGAATAAGTCAACTGTGACCTTGAGTTATACTAATACTGGGTATATAGATGCATCATTGGATGCTATGCAGATGATATAGATGAGAAAATTCTTGCAAGAATTGAATATTGAAACTAATTATCCATTGGTTATAGGATATGATAATCAATGTGAAATTAATCTATCAAAAAATCCTATGTATCATTCGAGGTCAAAGTATGCTGACATAAAGTATCTTTTTCTCAAAGAAAACATAGCTACATGAATCTTGAAATTGGAGTTTTTTATTCTAAGTAATAATTGGTGGATGTTATTACAGAACCCCTAAAAATTGAGAAATTTTTGAAACTAAGACTAAAAATTAGAGTTCATATAAAACTTATCCCTAAGTTATGTAATTTTTTGATTTCCCTCCTATATTCTCTCTCACTCAAACTATGGATGTTGAATTGTATGTAAAGAAAAAACACCTTATTCCTATTTGTGAGATGTTTTAATTTGTATATTTAGTGTTTCAATAATATATTGTAAAATACGTTGAATATTTTTACTCATTTAAGGGAATATAGGTTCTTATATTTCTAATATGTGTTATTTTATGGGAAAAATTGACATCTCTTTTAATCACACTTATTTTATAAAAGTATCCATCTCATGTAGATTTATAAATAGACAATTATTAACTCATTTATTTGAGGAATTTGAGTTTTTCCCAATCCTGTAATCACTTTGGTTTTATTATTAATAATGCAGATATGATCTAAATAGTATTGAAAAAATCCAAATGGGGAGATTGTTGAATTATCTAGAGGAAGATGTTGTATTTTTTTATTAATACTTATTTAAATGTGATGATTAATTTTTTGATATTTAAGGTAATAAAAATTTATAATGATGTATGTTCTCTTTAAAACACTTGATAGAAGTTGTAGGTTTCTAAATTTTGATGGAGTTGTAATTAGATTTCATGCTTGATAAGGAAGTAGTTAAAAAAGTGGAAGAGATGTGGTTTGAAGTTCATTTGAGCTAATTGAGAAGGAATGAATATGTATTGAAGGACTCCTGATTTGATTTGGTGAAGTAATCCTAAAATTTGGAAAATTATAGATCCACATGAGTGGATACACTATTGAGGTGGTTGCAATAAATGGGTTCATCTTAGTGAATCCAAAACAACATGATCTATATAAGGGGATGAACCAATGAGAAACCACATAGAGGGATTCATGTTAGTGAATCCAAAATAAAGTTATCTACATAAAGGGATTCACTACTAAGCCTCTATGTAAATGAACTCGTGTATAGATAGCCATCATTGAATCATAAATATAAGGGGATCCATATTATAGTGATCAACATATGGGGAGTCTCGTAAGGAGATTATTTATCCTTTTATGGATATTGAGATTTATAGAGTTCTATATCATAGTGAATTAATTTAAATGATGATTTTTGTGATCTTAAAGTATTAAAACATCATGATAAAACCAAGTGGATCATGATTAAATTAAAAAATGGAGGAGGATCCAACTAAGGAAGTATATGATGCTGATATGAGTTCCACCTCACAAAATAATTCTCCACATAAAATAGTATAGCCTTATTCACACATGAAAATATAAAATGATTTAGATGATATAGTTTTTATGAATAAGTTTCTAGGATATTTTAAATTAATTAAGGAATGATTGAATTCGTGTCTTGAAGATATTTTATAGAAGGTTTTGAGTCAGTAATAAATAAATTTAAAAAATAATATTCATTCCATCCTAACTTTAAATTTTTTTATAAATTTTATGGGAATAATATTCACATGATATCCCATGAATATATAAGAATAAAAATGTAAAAAATTTGATTTTTTTTGTAAATGGGTACATCTGTAGGGTTTCATGTTTTTTTGAGTATTGAGAATGACCAAAAATACAATTGTTAAAAGAAGAGGAAGATTCTTATTATTTATAAAGTCTACATGGAGGCTTAAATATTTATTGGTGATTATTCTTCAAGTATAATCAATCATTTTTATTAATGCAAGATTTTAACTAGGAGAAGCAAGCCACTATCTTGAGTTCAAGGTCATACCCTTTCACGAGTTCCTTTTGATAATAATAAGGGAGTTGTGTGGATGGGATAATAACCATGACATACCTGAGATAAATTTATCCTGAAAGGAGTTAAACCTCATTAACAAATGTGTTGTGTCTATTTATTCTTGGAATCAGTGAGTATATTGAGATAAATGTGTTTCCTAAGAATGAGAGTTCAAAGATGATTTGAAAAACTATTCACATTGATTCACCCCTATCTCAGTGTGTGTAAACCTTCATGTGATACAATTAAACGGATATAAATATTTATTTTGATAGAATATAAATTTGAGACCTTATTTTATCCATGGTAATCATGGTTTCTATGAATTGAAATAGTGGAAATAGAATATTGAGAATAACTTCAACCTTCTCAAACTCTAAGAGTCTCTTATGATCATGTTTTCACATTTATACTTAAAGGACCAATCTAGAAGTTGTGTAAGTCTATTATTTTGAAAAAACCATAGGATTTACATTTATGGGAAAGTTTTATGGGATTATTTATCTAATAAAACTCCCCTAAAACCATTAATGTTTCAAAGATAATGGAATTTAACTTCTTTGAGAAGAATGAAATTTCATTATTAGAGTCTAATCATTATTTTTATAATCCAAATTGATATTTACCTAATCTATTAATGAATTATTCTATAATATATAAATGTTTTAGAAGAGGTATTTATTCAGATCTTCAGTTGAAGGTGTATTTTTTTAACCTAATCTCATAAGGAAAGGTGAAAAAAATGGTTTTCAAAGTTGTGATATTAACTCTTTCAGGAATCTAATTATTGAATGATTCTTAAAGCCTATCGGTGGTAGAAATTTATTACAGTGATATTGAATTATTAATAGAATGTTTTTGTAAAATATTTATACCATATTAGTTTCATCAATGTGGTGATGATGGTTTCCCAACTAGGTGATAAAGTGAACTAATTAGTAATTTTTTTGTTGATCATCTTTCTTTTTATGAGTATTTTATTTTATTTTGGATATTTGGGATTAATAATTGTTTTTAGAGAATAAATGTATAAAATGAATTTTTAATATGGTTAAGAGACGTCCTTAGATGATATCTTCACTATATTAAGATAATATCTTGGTACAATTACTTGCTTTCTAGAGAAAGTAGTAATATCATACTTCTCAGTGAGGTATTTAATTCCCGGACCTAACCTTACCCAGTAAAAGGTCATAGATTTGTTAGATTAAAATATTTTAGGAAATTTTATATGAAATTTATTAATGTTACTCAAATATGAGATAGTCAAGTTCAAGTTATACACTCTAATTTCTTATCAATTATATTGTATATGATTTTTCATTACAACCAATAATATTATTTGGTGATTTTAATGAGGCAATTCATTATAGAGTACCTTATATAATATCATGGAATCTCACTATTTTCAAAGTCATTTTTTGTAATGAGGAAGTTTAACCTCATTCATCCTTGGATAAACTAATTCTATAACTAACTTTCGAAGGGTATAAAGTGATATGATATGGATAATTATAACACCCTGATGTAACTTTTTCTTAATATTATATTTAATATTGATTTATGTGGATTTGGAGAAGCCATGGTTTGATTTTTTTTCAAAGTGTTTGAAAATTTTAATGCCACATAGTCATCACATGTTTATTGTACGGTTAGAAGAAACCCCATGATTTAATCTTACATGTGAAATTTCCAATTCACTGGTGGCACATGGTTAGAAAATTCCCATGAGTAACCACATGGATTAATTTTACATAGGGTATATTCTTTAGTGGATAATTAATGACTCGAACATGGTTAAGAATAAATATGTAGGGTGAACAACTTGAATCCAGTAACCAATGTATGGTTGGAAAATTATTTACCAAACCACACATCAATGTTGTGAATCTAAATAATTTTAATATCTGGAAATTATAATTATACACCCACTTGATTTTTTACCCCACATGGCCTCTTACTCTATCCCATTCAATTTATAAGGCTTTTATACATCTCCCTCATATTCTCCCCTCCTTCATATATTGACTTATTAGGATTAATCCATAAAATATTCATTATTTTTTCAAGGATTATAATTTCCCTCTAATGGTTTATCTTGACTCTTTGGATAGGTATAATACCATTGCTTATGAAATAGATGATTTGCAGTGTGTTCCTCCATGCATATGACTTTAAACATAATTCCATGGGTTCTTTCTAATTTCATACAATATTTTAATGTTTTAAAATTTATATTAAGTGAATATATTATTTCTTTTCCAAATTAATTTAGTTTCTCTCTCAGTTTCATATAAAATAAACGGGACTCTCATTTTTAATTTTTTAAATATGTTATTTTACAAAAAATACTTATAAAGTGTTTGTTTAAAGTCTAACATAGGTTTCATATGATTCAATAAGAGTAGAATTTTAATGAAATGATTTATTTTGTTTTATAAGTATTTAAAAATGAGTGATATTTGAGATTTTTAAAATATGACACCATGTTTCAACTCTTGAAAATGTGATTTATATAAGTGAGTTTCATTGAAGTTTATTTGTTTTCCAATGGATAAAGGGGTTTCAGTTGGGTTTTGAAAAATATTATTTGGGGAAATTATATTTCTGAATAATTATGTTTCATAGAAATATTTTAAGATTTTTTGGTAGTTCTATACCATTGAAGTGATCCGCATTATATTTTTTATTTAAATGTTAAAAATGTCATTTATCTTCTGAGAAATTGCAGGATTTATCATGAATAGGGGATATCATTTTTAACTACTTTTACTTGATGAAAGCAGATACTTATATGAATGGACATCATAGGTGAGAGTGTTTATTAATGATGTTTAATTTTGTAATAATATTACTTGTTATACTTATTAATTATCAAATCCATTTAAATGATATGAAAATCCTTAGATATCTTGGTGGGGAATATAGGTATGAGTACTACACCAGTTTATGATTGTGTTATGGATAAGGGCATACAGTTAGATCAATGCATTTTTGGAAGGATTTTGCATCTTGGTTGGGCTTGGTAGGGTAAAACTGAGTATTTAGGTAGTCGAATCACATTAGGTTCCAATTTAATAGATTAAAATTTGGTGTTTTCCAAGATTATATTCAGTTATCCTAGGTGTTCTTATGATAGCTGTTATTTGATTATCTCACGATAGTTTTAATTGGGTTATCCCATGATAGAATATTCATGGTAGTTACTTATCAGTATTATTATGTTTATTATATTTATTATTATTTTTATTGTTGTTTCCCCCTTCTATTATAGTAATTATACTTGACTGATTTTCATCAACATTAATCAATCTCTTTATTTTCTTTCTAAAATCAAAAATGGTTTTGACTAAAGTTGTGGTGATAATTTTCAAAATAAAATAGTTTTTTCCTTATTTAGATTATATTAATTAATGGTGTTTTTATTAATAAAGGTTTAAATGTATCTAAAAATAATTATATTTACTAATCATGAAAGGTTTAATAAATTTGGGATGTTTTCTTTATAGCTTAATCTTGGGAACTTCTAAATAAAAAATTTAATTTTTTTCTTTACACATAATGTCATCTTTACTTAAAAAAGTTTTTAGGTATTTTTATTTGTTGAAATATGTAACATTTATATCTTTGAAGAAATGGTTTCACATTATGGAAACATTTTACTTTATTTAAACATAAAATAAAAGATTAATTTCATAGTTGGAATTAAAACTACCATGAAATAGACTTACTTTATAGGTTATGCATTGAGCATACTGAGGATACCAACTAGGAATTATATGCTCAAACCCATTAAAAATTAGAGGTTAAGTACATGTTTCTCTTTGATATATCAGTTTTTATCTGGATAATGGTTTGTTTGTTAGTGGTGGTAGGTGATGATCTTTCACTTAATGCATGGATACAGGTGTATGTGATTTATTTTTTGATCTAGACCGGTTATGTTTTTAAAATACCTTTTGATCATTCCACTTTTTTTCTCACTCTTTTTACTTTTTCCATACTCAAATGGTTCTTATAATTAAAGTTTAACCATAGTTATATTGGAATTTTTTTATTATGTTTATTAATTTTAGTTATATTTGACGAGTTATGTCTAAATTCTTATGTCTTTTTTAGTTTTGATGTTATTATGAGTCTTTTTATTCTCATTGGTGTGATATTTATACTTATGGGGTAGTCATTATGAAATTATAGTAGGTATTTTCCCATTTAGTATTTATTCAATGGGAAAAATAATTCCCATATGTGTATATTGTGATACCCCGACACTAGTTTCTAGACTACAATTATTAGAAATGTTTTTAGGCCTTGTGGTGAGCTGACCTAGGTGGTGTATTAGCCTAAATCAGGTTAGTTCATAACACTTTAAAACAATTATATAATATATTTTTGGTAATATATAACCATTAAAATCAGAAAATTTATTTCTATAACTTTAATACCTAATATGGTATATCCATGGAGTTTCTAAAACCCCTAAGGGTGGTATGTGAAAATCTATCTAATGAAAATATTACCCCTCTTTCCAATTACTATGTTTAGGCTTCAATGTCCAAGACTAAATATTAGACAATCCAATATTTTTTATAGTTTAATATTTTTTCTCTTCTATAATATCAATAAAAAACTAGAACTAAGAGATCCCATACCCTATTTGGCTACCCTCAATACTTTGAGGAGAGAGGGATTTTTTTGAACTCATTTATATTATCAAAACATTTCCAAAAAAATTATAGAATGAATTAAATAGATATATCATGCTTTGTTGGATAATTTTAATATTTCCAATCTAGTTAAAATTATTGTAATATTGAGAATTAAATGAATACTTTAGTTTCTTTTGGTTATCTCCTTCATATATATAATTCCTTTGAAAACTGTAGTGAATTCTTATATACTTCTCATAAGAATCCAAATCCATGATGAGAACCAATAATTTAAAATTATTAATATTATTTTGAATGTAAATTAACCCCATAATTAAGTTAATATATGAGAAATCATTCGTATTTGTTACTTTAGGAAATATGGAGTTCAATTATAAAATTTAATAATCATAATTTTTAAATGCTTTATTAAATTTGGAATTAATTGAGAATTCCATACATTGATTTTTAATTTATAAATTACATTATCAATATGATTTTTAATTTTATTTTCATGGATTTAATTCATTTTTATATTAATTGAGGGAAAATAAAACATTGAGTAAATAGTTTTCTTGGGTTGCAGGCCTAAAATAAAAAAAGTTTTAGGATTTCTTATGTTATGTAATATTTTATATGGCTTTTCCCCTAAGTTTCATCTTATTTCCTCAGGGATATCCTATAAAATGAAAAAGGTAAGAGTATTACTTAAGACATTATGTATTCCATTAGATTTCATCAGCCAAAGGGTATGAATTTAGTCATATAATATGACTTGTCTACTAGGAATGTTGGACTTCAGTAGATTTTAGTATGAATCTTCTTCAGCATCCACGTATGACTTTGAGGATTATATAATACTCACCAAGATATCTTGTATTAATTTTATCACTTCATATGACTTCAATAGTCATAAAAAAGTATCTATAAGTTTATTATAAGGCCTTAGGACTTTTCAAATTTCTTACAAAATGGATAAAAATTTGGAAATTTGGAAGATAACAAATATTGATAAAAAATATAATAACATGCCCTCATTTACAAAAATTAAGAAAGTATTATTTCAAGCTTCCAAATGGAAATCATTACACAAAATAAGAAGGCACTGATCATAGAGTCCTACCAAGAAAGATTGAGATGCTAAACTGAATAATCCAGACCCTCATGTTGTACATGTGAAATATATTGATGAAATTAGAGATGAGGATAAAAAACTGAAATGTTTTCAAAGGAATGAGTATTGTTGGAGAAATAATAAGGATTTAATGTTACTCATGTGGGGTGAAAAGATATTGAAGTGTAAAGGGATCCCATGACCATTCTATAAGAAGGATTTACACTAATTTTTTTTATTGATATGGAGTTTCAATATAATTTGATTTTATTTTCTTTCATTTCTATAAAAATTATCTAGATATAGAAAACTAAGCCTATTATGGTTGATCTGAGAAGAATCTCCCCATTACCCTATTAATGAATGAAACTCTTTAATGATTAATACATTTGGATCATTCTCTCTAGGAGTTATAGTTTTCCTTAAATAATAAGTGGTTTTCATTACTCTTTGTATTCCATTTATTCTTCTCTCACTCTCGGTTTTTCACACACAGGTCACTTAGATCTTCTTCACTACCTATGATAGTGAGCTATGGTGTGATTCAAGAGTTATTAGATATATCCAACCACTGGGATATGAAAATATAGTGAGTGTAATGTTTTTTAAATTTATCCATCTAAGTGAAAATTACCATGTGAGGGAGTTCCGTGATGTTTTAGTAAATTATAGAGAGATAGATAAGGAGAGATAATTTGAATAATTATTTAACAATTTAGAGGGGTGATAATCCGGGTTTACACCACTACACTTAAGATTAAAATTAAAAAACTATTTTAAATTGCATCATTAAAAAAACACACACAGTGAACCCACACCAAAAAAGGAAAACATACAAAAAATACTCCTCTATGTAGAAAATACAAGTACCACTACTTACTAAATTAATTATAAGCTAATTTTTTTTGTTAAGAGCCCTATTATTGTCTCCTTATCAATCCACTTTTTGAAAAAATTCATCATTTGTATACCTTGGAAGAGGTTTCTCTAACACATGGTATTTCCCATTTTCTTAATAATAATAATTATGTTTCTATATTAGTCTAAGAATATGATTAAATTAAGATTATATTTTACTAATATTTATATTAAAGTAATGTTTTATGATAATGATACAATTTTATCCCTAACAAAAGGTTTTATCAGATTAGTATCATGTTTTACTTTCATTTATTAAGTAATATTATTAAATATGCTCTCAAAATATGATAACACCATTTAAATCACATCATATCCATTAGTTGGGAAAGATCCATATTTCACTATGTAATGAGGCCAATTTTTCATTCCTCTCAGCACTTAGTTATTATTTAAGTCATCATTCCAATCATACCCTATATGAATTTTATATAGTTGAGTAGATAAATCTATTATATAATCCATCAAATGAGTTATTTTATCTCTATTACTCTAGTATACACACTTCTAATTTTTCCCAACTAAGTGTTTCCCAATGATAAGAGTGGGGCTTGGTTACTAAACAATTAGGGTTATAAATTTATTCCTTCCTACAAAAGATAATCCATTGGCACCTTGTTTTGGTAAAACCTACCCAATTGAATGATAAAGGTCTTAATATGTGTTTTATTGGGAATTAATATAACATATTTTATTTTTAAAGGATATTTTATATTACACCATATTATCTCATGTATTCCATTCACACATATGCTTTCTCCAAATGATTTCATTTAGAATAAATTTTTATTCCAATAAATTAACATGCTCAAACTATATTGATGTGTAAATATTTACACAACTCATACATTGTGTTACTAACCTTGAAAATACACCCTTGAGACCGAATAAATCATTAATACAAGGATCAATTATTTAAAATTATTTACTATTAAATACACCCACAAGAATATTTAGATAAGTCAAAATATATTTTACAAGGATTAATACTAAATAAGAGTATCTAGTCCTTGACATGATCTATAAAAAATCAAGATCAAACATTCCACTAGAAACGATAATATGTATTATATAAATAAGTGGATAACAATGAACTAGAAATACACTATAGTTTCTTGAATGTGTAATAAAATATCACACAATAATGGCTATTTTAATAGTTTTTTCAATGAGAAGAAAGTATCTCCCAGCTTCATACTTCCAGTATGTTGTTATTATTAATCTTAATTTATCCCAAAATCACACTAGAGAGAGTAATATTTTTTATAAATTTAATATATTATGAAATAATGACCAAAAATAGCTTCTACTTTTTTCTTATCTCTCTCTTATTTCTTCCATAAACACCCAATATTCCCTAGGGTTTTAGGATGATCAACCACACACCTATTTTTATTCTTGTAAAAATATATATTCATTAAATAATATCAAGAATATTATTTCCATATTTTTTATGGAAATTCTATGATTTTATGAAGTGATAAATCCTCCTATTTACCCTTTTAAAACTCTTTTATATCAAATCAAATAATTTCATTTAAATATTTTTTAGAATCGACTTTTAATTATCACATGATATTTGAATATCTATGGAATTTTTTTTAGAAAATTAAATGTTTTAATTATTTAAAAAAAACTCTACATGAATTAGGGAATGGATATTGACCACCTAAACTTCCTACTTATATATTAGAACTTATTTATCTTTATATAATCACCTTCAGTTTGATGCTGACAACTCTACTTTAATCATAATCTCATTATGATGTATAATAAATGAATTAAAAAAATTTTAGAATCATATAATTTTCATTACTTTATCTTTCATATTTAGTAAACTAACCTATAAATATAATATATAGTCAAATTTTGATAAGTTTAAAAAATATATGTTGGGAAATTCCAAAGGATTATGTTCCAAAAAAGAATTACGTTCAACACTAAAAAATGTATGCTCTAACTCTAAAAGACATATGACGATAAATTTTACATTTTATCACTACATATTATGCTATAAGATTACCTTGAAGTCTTATGATTAATAGGTTACATTCATTATTAATAATTATTATATTTTGAAAGAATTACAAACCAACCAAATGATTACAATACTACTCAAAGACTTATGAATGTAAAAAATGATTATGATCAAAGTATTATTATTGAATCAGAAAAAATAAAAACATCCCTGTTTATTTACTTATTCATTGAAACTCCTTCAATATAAATAAAGTATGTGACTGACTATGACTCAAAAAATTATAGATATCCTACACATCTCGATCAACCACATGAGTCACATTTAATAAAATGTGTGGACAAACAATCGACTACACAAACAACCTTCCATTGATCAGAAGTCAATATTATTCATTTTACTTATATTTTGGATTAACTAAAAGTTTAAATTAAATCTACCATGTGATGAAAAAATTAATGGATTGAATATACATACAACTTTCATATCAATAATTCCAATCTTATTATGAAAACTCTGGACTTTCTTCTTTTCAAATCAATATCTCCTCAATGAAACTCCAATATTTTATAATCACCTCATAAACTATTCCAAGATATTATAGAAAGTTTTTATACATACAATAAAACTTTTCTTTGATTTAATTTAATAATATTACACCAATAAACAGATTTTTTTGAATATTATTTATGCACTGACAAGAAAATCCAACATAATTAACCATATCCACTTTAGACTTTTTCAAAACCAACTCTCTTAAAACATGGCCTAAAAAATCCCCCCTTTGGATTTTTTTGGAAACCAAGGAACATAAATAACCTTAAAACTAATCCATATTAAAAATTAATCATCATCAAATAGTTCTAATAGTACTTGATATAAATCAATTTAGGAAAAAATAATTTTGAATAAATGTTGTCCATGAAATAATATTTCTAATCATCCTCTTAATTCCATGATTCTCTAAAGTAAACATCCTTAAATCATTAAATGGTATTTTATATACTTCAAAAAAACCTATTCTAAAAATTTACACATGCATGGGTTGAATTAATACATTACCACCTTTACTACCCCAAAGTAAATACTCCCCATGAACAAGTGGAACATATATCTATATAATTACTCCCAAGTATTTTTATCCCCCTTTATAATTAAACTTGATAAATGAAAAATGAAATAAAAAAGGATATTTATATTGTAATTTCTCTCCCTTTGAAAAAAATCAAAAGAACAAGGTCAGAGATGGGATATAACACCATTCCTTAGCCCCATGATAGAGAATATTGAACTCCCTTTTCAACCTCTGTCTTTCAAAAGAATTATTTGACAGTGGTTGAGTGAAAATATCCAAAAATTGCTTCAAAGTAGGAATAATTTATAGATTTAACACATTTATGTCTTCAAGATACTTTATTAAATGATATTTTATACCCATGCTATTTATCCTTGATTAATGAAAAATATTCTTTAATAATTTTATAACACTTATTATTACAATTGAAGAGATGTGGTAAATTAAATTTCAGATTGAGATATTCCTATTATGTTTTCATATCTATATATTAATTGATTAATGGATAGATTTTTAGAAATATACTCTACCTAAATAGTACTTAGGATTATGGAACCCCACTTATTTGTGTTCCAATAAACACACCTATCACTAATAAATAACACTCCACATGATGTGGATTTTCAGTCATCAACACTTCCTACCAAATATGTATATGATAATTCATATTGATTCATGTATCTTCTTCTATCATATTTCAACAAAAAAATCAATTTTTCCTTTTATATATAGGTGGATACCTTTACAAACCATAACATGTGACATTTTCAGAGCACTTTGGAACATCGAATTAAGGGTGAAATTATAAACCATGTTTGAAACTAAAGATATTAATTGTAAAAAAATTCCAATAATCTTTCAAAATTATTTTTGATATACTTAATTTTCTTACTCATATTTATATATATTCGATCTTTTTGAGACAGGTGTATAAATTGATCTTGAATCCACTATTCTAAACCATGTAATTAGTTTTCTTGCATAATTTTCATTTCAAAGAAATATATAATCATTTTCTTGAGAAATATGTAAGCCAAGAAAATATATCATCTTAATAAGAATGAATATATTAAACAATGACTTCATTAATTTAGAAAAATATTCACATAATTCTACATTATTTCCTATAAAAATGATATCATCTACATAAAAAATAATAATTATAGACCCCTTATTATCAACTTTGATGTAGATATTTCTATCTACTCTCTATTTTCTAAACTTGACCTTATTAAATAAGTTTAATAACTTTGAAATCCAAGATCTTGAATCTTGTTTCAACCCTTGAAACATGATTTTCCTTTTCACCGAGCAAGAAACCGCAAGGTTGGTCAATAAAAAACTCTTCTTCTAGCTCATCATTGTGGAAGGAAGATTTGAAAAAATTTGTGTTTATTTTATAATTAAATAAAAAGTAATATTCTTGTGGTTTAAAGTCTAGAAACTAGTTAAATAGTTTCATCAAAATATACTCTTTAAAATGGATAATATAGCTTATAAAGAAGTCTTTATTTATTTATAATCACTTAACCTTTTTCATTCAACTTGTTTAAGAAAACCCATTTTGTTCCAATGATGTTATTATATTTTGGTTTGGGTAGAAAAAACCATATTTAATTTTTCTCAATATGATCCAATTCTTTATTCATGGAATCAACCCATTTTTGATGATCCCTAGATTATTGAATATATCATAGTTAAACCTATTAAAATATTGTGGTAGGTGATGTTGTACTTAAAGTTATTCTGGTTTAAACATGTTGTCCTTAATGTACAATAATATTTTTTACTTGAATATATTTTATTATCATCAGATGAGTTGATTGGAATTTCTCCTCATCACTTGAGTTGGATTAATCATCATATTTAAGTTGAACTTCTTTATAACTTACATAAATTTCTATTACTCTATCTTGTTGTTTAACCAATCCTATTTCATCTTTATCACCTCTTATACTTACTGTTTCATGAATGACTTCTTTCATTACACATTTCAAAACTACAACATAAGTATCATAGGATATTTTGTTTGTATTCTCTTTATGTCATTATTACCCACTTCTATTTTGAGGATAACTATAACGCCCCATGAAAATTGGGGCTTAAAATACTAAATGTTACTACCCAAGTGTATAAGGTTAACCCTTCTCTTTGAGAACCCCCTGATCAAAACTACATAGTTAAGAGTGCTTGGGATGGAGTAGTTTTAGGATGGGTGAACTCATGGGATGTTTCCTAGGGTTTTTGTGAGTAAAGAAAAATCACACTAAAAGGACATGTTTTGTCCTTTGGGGATAATCATAAATATGAGAAGTGACCCAATAGGGTACTAACTTGTGGTGTGCTGAGAATGAAACCATGGTATTACAGGAGACCCATGAGGTCAAATGGATAGGTTCATAACCTAAATAGGTTGGGTCATTACAAATGGTATATTAGAGCTAATACCCTATTTGATGTGGATAAGCACTATCTGTGTAACACCCTAAGATTTTAATGAATTTTTTTAAAAATTAATTTAATATTTTTATATTTTTCATTTCACACAACATTGAAAACAGTTTTTCACTAAGTCAAACATTCCTTTCACACGAAGGAAAATTGGTGTATGTCACATGAAATCCCAACTTGGCATACATAACACAGAACAACAAGGATAACATACATTACACAAAATATTCACATTCCCTTATGGGTTGCGTAACACACATGACCGAGAGCTACCTAAATATAATATATTAATAAAAATATTATTATAATGGAATATAACCTAGCCATTAAATTGATAGATATGAAATATTGTTAACTAAATTATGAAATCATGTGGTTTACAAAAATACAAGATGAATTCATAAGTTACCAATTAAATATAAATGTATATAAAAACCGATTGAATATAGATGAAAATATTATTATTGTCACAAAGCTATTTTAACCTACTAAATTAATTTAATTAAAATTGGTAAGTTATATAAATTTAATAAATATGTTATATAATCAATCAAATATTTTTTATATTTATCAAATATATTCGATAGACATAAGATAAGAATAGACCCAATTTTATGCATAAAACCCATTTTTTATAAAGGTAGTTTTACAGCATTTTAAGGGATAAACCATTTTCAATACATTTTTTTGGAAATTTTATAGATTTAATATGTCAAAATAATATTTATATTTTTAATAGAAACATAAAAATTAAGTTAGGATAAATTTGTGGTATTTTTATAAATGGTTTCATCTTTTAATGAATTGTGAAAAATATCTGGTTTTAATTCAAAACATCTTTTTAATTAAATTTATTTATAAGGTTAAGATATATTATATTTTGATTTAAAAGTCGAATTAGGTGATATTTTTATAAATTAATAAAAAATTTTCCATTATAACCATTTCCATAGTTAAATTGGAAATAAATAATTAACAATCTTTTGTTTCTTTTTAATGTAAAAACCTGTAGTGTCATCCTGACAATGAGATTATTTTTAAATTAATTTCTGCCACTTTTGTAATTAGAATTTGAAAAAATGGATTCCATATTTGGAATAAAAATATTTTTTTAATTTCTAATATTGTTAACTTTGTTTTTTACAAAAAATAATAGTAAATGCGATTAAAATTAATCACAGTGGTTAAGGCCAAATTGTGCTTAATTAAGTATTAAACCATACAATTAAGGGCCCAAACAACCTAGAAAAATTTCCAAATCCCATTTAATGGAAATATTTATACCCTATAATAAATTTTCTCAATTGTTTTCCATTATTGGATCCACTTGCAACATGAAAAACATGGTTGAAATTCTCTCTTCAAATATTTACAAGAGTACCACTCCTCCTCCACTATAAAAGGACACCACCACTACCCATTCCACACACCTCAAAAACCTTTTAAGTTCAGAAAATATCTGAATATTTAGCCTAAAAAATACCTTATACCTATAATCATACCTTTTGGTAGAAAACCTCTCAAGGAATCCTTTTGGCACAAACCAAAAGGAGTTACCTGATTTAGAGGTAACGCCTTCTCTCAAACTCTTTCCCATTATTTTCCTTCTCTAACCCTACTCTATTTTTATTCCATTAATGTATGAAAAAATAGTATCCTAAATATACTATGATGTTTTTATGATAAGGGTTTGACCTAAACTTACAGAAACCTCTATATAATGGATATCAAACATACTGCTTTTGTGTACGACGAACTATTGCCTCACGAAATGATGGTTGCTTATTTCTCTATTACCACAAATTATGGTGGCCATTATGTTTTAAAATCTATTTATATATGTTATATAAATATATATTATTTATTTAATCTTCTTTATTCATTTTTAAAATACATACCTTTTTACTTCCCATTTGGTCTCAATATGATAATCTTGTTTGAGGAAGTGTGGACTATTGCCCCTCCAAGCGATGTGATTCGTTCACAAACCACATAGAATATATTCAGGACGGGTTTAGTGAAATTATATGATATATATAATATATTCATTCTATTTTAATAATGATATATATATATATATATATATATTTCAATTACATATTTTCTTTCAATACTATAATAAAAACGGAAACAACGTTCATGCATACGTATGACTTACCGACTCCATGAATGGTGTATTCCATTTCGTACTTCAATATGATATATATTACTATTATATAAATACAATCTATATACATGATATTTATATCATTATCTACATTCTAAAATCATGATATAAGTATAAGGACCAAAAATATAACAAATTAAGAGACATGTGAAAAATAAAGCGAGTATTACATGAAGTGAAACTTTAATATATGATCATTAACAAGTGGGTAATATAAGGTCATAATAAAACCATATATGGTAATATATAAAAAAATATTTTTATTTAAAACATTTATAAAAAACTTATATTTATTATACATGAAGCTTGTACGAGTACATAGAGAGTCGAGACACAAGGTTAGGAGATTTCATCTCACTTTTAATTTTTGTGAAATACAAATTATTTTTTCCACTCTTTAATTTTGTGTGGTGTATGTACTGATCATGATTATATTATAAGTATATTATAATTAAATTAATGTTTATTCACATTTCCATTTTATGATCCTCCATTCATGGGATTGTTGTTTCAAAAGTTACAAAATTGGTATAATAGTTTTGTCTCAATTTGCCTTATTTGAGACTCATGTTTTGTTATACACCTAAACTATTTTTGAGGGATACATAATTCCAGTTCATATGATTTATTATGAATCTCAATATTTTAATTATATTATATTCTTCCTATAATTTAATTTTATTACATGGAGAGTTTGATTCAGAATACCTAGTTATAAGAGTTTATTGAGACAATCTCATTGCATTTCAAGATTGATTATGTTTATACTTTGATGAAATATTATGATCTATCTCTCAATAAAATCCATGAGTTTTTTTATACTCCATTATTTCATTATATAATCATGTATTGGTACCACATTCTACACTTTGGTATATAATATAGTTAAGAAAGTGTTTTTAGGAAAGCCCGACTTTACACTTTCTTTAGTCGAAAATATATGTTTTCTAAAAAAGGGTTTCGAAGAATATTATACCATTATCCTATAATATTTAAAATAAAATTTTAAACATTTTTTATTTTAAATATATATTAATGGGAATATTCTTATCACTTTCCGAATAAGGAACTTTTCAAACCGTTTTACTATGTATAAGAAATGTTCTTTTGACCTCGTATGACATGTACATATTTATCCGCCATAATTTTATCAAATATCCCATTGAATTTTTAAAAGGTTAATCTTTATGAAAATGTTTTTAAAAGATATTTTCATAGAAAATGGGTTTCAATTTTTTTTAATATTCTTTTATATGTTTTCAAGTACAATCGTTTTCAAAACGTTTTAAAGATCTTTTTATAAGTTTTCAAAGTGTTTTCGAAGAAAAAATATTTTAAAATGTTTTGAAGATTATTTTATAAGTTTTCAAGGAAAAAGGTTTTAAAAATTATTTCATTCTTTATTTATATTTTTTAAAGTTATTTTCCATTAAAAATATTATTAAATGGTTTTATGTATTAAAAATACATTTTCAAACAAGAAAGGATATTTTCCCCAAGATAAGTTTTCTAAAAGATATTTGAAAATTATTTTCCATCTAATATGAAATATATTGATGTTACTCATAAAAATCTAAAGTTTCAATTCATATCCTTTCAATAAATTGGTTATTCTTAATGTCATGCTCTTTATTAAACCAATTTCTCCTTAATTGGTAATAAATATATGAAATCCTTTAATATTTCATGGGTTATGATTTTGATTAAAAGATTATAAACCCTATAGTTTTTTCCACAGTTTATGGTATGTTTACATGTTTATGATACCCATTTAATTTCATGGGTTATGATATTTTTTATGATCTTGGGGAACAAGTATTTGTGATTTCATTATGTGATGGGTGGAACCTATATATCCCTCAAATTCTTTGGACAAAGATTTATATCTCAAGAGATAAATAGGGCTAGAATGATGGTTTACTCAGTTCAGTAATATTGGGATGGAATGAGGGTTTACTTGGTTTAGTAATACAGGGCTGGAACGGGGGTTCACCCAGTTTAGTAAAGGAATTTTTCCACTATTATGATCTTAGAAGTGATGCCTTGGTTACTATGGAAATAATATTATATGTTTATGTGCATTCCACAATTCCATGTCTTATTCCTATGTTATGATTTCATGGATTATTATATTTAATTCACATGATTCATGTCTTATGAGCGTACAATATTTATTCCAAGTTTTCATTTATGATATTTGATATAAAATGTATTATCTTATTTTTTAGGATCATGTTATCATACCCTTATACTAATTTTTATGCTTACATGTCTTCCCTGTTTACCCTTACTGAGAAATTAAGCTCACCCATTTTATGTTTTCTTTCCCCCAGGTTATGATGATATGTACTATTTATGATATGTCTAGTAAGGGTTCTACTCCAGAAGAACATAGTGTGATATGATGTAGCTCTCATATGAACCAGTATTTATGTTTCAAAGTATCCAAAGGTACTATACCAATCACCATCTTTGGGTGTCTGTTTGTATAAAGTTTATGTATTCAAAAAAAGTTATGTAATTTTAATATCAGAAAAGTGAGGGCCACTATAGTTGGTATCAGAGAAAATTTATAGTTAACATTTGAAAACTAGGATGATAAATCCTTAGTGAGATCCCTAGGTTTATTTCTAAGTTTATTTCTAGGGATGTATCTAAGGATAAGTATAAGGACGATTTAATGTTTATGAAAATGTTCTAGAATTTTGGAAAATGATAAAGTGAGTGGTTTCCTAGAAATAAATCACTGTCTGGATACTACAAGTGTATGTGGCTCTGGAATATATATACCTAGGGGTAACAACTTTGAAAATATGTTCTAGGCCTGACTCGGGGTAATCTGGTACACGAAGACTGGCCTTACTGCACACCTGGTTTGACACTCCCAGGGGATATGATTTGGGAATTCACAAACTCTTCACAAACTTGATGATGGATTTAGACATAAGTTATATATGGATATCCTAGAAAAAATCCAATGTGTCATTGATTATGGATGGTTCCATGATTTAGAAATCCTGAAGTAATTCTTTTCATAGCTATGTGGTTTTATGCTATGATATGTAATGCTCACACTATGATTATAGTTTTAGTCAATGGTGGGAAATAGAAGGAACTAGATTAATGTTGAATGTGATGGAAGATTTTCTGATGAGTATTCAAGTGGGATCATCACTAGAGTGAAAGATGTTGTGTTCATGCCTAATCAATTTTCATGGAACATGATTAAATTTTTTTACCTTAACCAACGCTCAGACTCACTAAGGAAGATAAATAAGGAGTTAATTAATATTTTGGTTAATGGAGACCATATAGTAAATACAGATTCAGTTTCCTTTGTGATAAGAATGTGGAAAGAAACACCTAAGTGAATGTCTTAGAGGAACAATAAGGTGTTTTGACTGTGGAAAAGAATGACACAAATAAGTGGCTGCAAGGGAAAAATAAAGAGTTTGGTAAAAAAAAGGATTAGAATTTTTTCCTCCCTAAGTCATTATCGAAGGTTAAGTGTTTAAAGTGTTGAGAAATTGGTCATTAAGCAACCCAATGTCCCAATAGGAAAGTTCCCGAAGAGAATCATCAAGGTGGTGTGAGTAATGGTTACATTGTGGATGATGACGATACTATAGATGAAATGTGAAAGGAAAGAGGTATTATTGTTAATGGATTAAGGATAAAGTAATGTAAGTATTTATATATTTGGATTCAAAAGTTATAAATGATGAAATATACAAGTATTGTTCAACTTATTTTTTTTTCACTCAATATTTACAAGTTTATGCTAGACTAGAGAAGAGATTTAATGAGAAGATGATATTTTTCCTATGGGAAGGTAACCCTCAATATGTTCTTTATGATAAGATAATGTTGTATGGATAAAGATGCATGGGATATGAACAAGTAAAATAGACAGTATTTATACCTTGGAATAAATAAAGGACTTTTTATAGGTGGTTTATGATACCACTAATGAAGTTTACAATATTTTTGGATATAAGGAGTAAATCCAATATACTTTGGAATTAGAAATAATTCATGTTTTCCAAAATTATTTATGCTAATTCTGGTTGTTACCATGTTTAAGGATAATATATAATGAGGGTATTCACTTGTTTGGAATGTGACAACTAGGAGCTACATTGTGATATACAAGGGAATCAATGCTAATTTTATTTCATGACTCTCTTTCTAAAGTTTTGGATTTTTCATCTTTGAGAAGGGTTAAAAGGTCAACCATTCCTAAAAAGTTTAAGTTAAACATAGAAGTATTTTTTTCACTAAGTTTGAGTAAAAAACCATTGTTAAAAGGATAATAAGTGATTAAACTTATTTTAAGGATGTCTATCTTATATCTTATATTAGTTTGGCTTTAAAAAAGGACATCATGTATATCAGGTGAAAACCAATCATGTTCAGCAAGGTCGCGGGTCTTGAACCCATGACCGAAGGACGATAAGGTTTTCATGCCTACCACTAGCCTACGTAATAGCCTGGTTAATGTATAATTATTTTTGTTGAATAAAAATTTATAATGAAATAGTATTGTTAATTTTTAATTTTATAGATTAATGCACAATGATTTTTTAAGAGAAAAATATTTATACTTTTTATTCTTTTATGGGCCTTAAGATCTGTTAAAATCATATTTTAGGGATTTATTCATCAAAGTTAATTTCTGGACATTAATTCCATGAGGTATTGGATGTATTAGAAAATTTTTAAAAGAACAACCAAGAATTATATTTTGTTTATATAAATTTATCAATAATTACTCAATGTTATGAAAGTTATCAAAAAAAATTGTCATAATACCTTAATTTTCATTGAGCTGATGACCTTTAAAATCATCACAGATTTATGAATTTAAGGCCCTCAACTTTCTTTTGATCATTCACTTATTTTTTATTGGTAACCTCAATAAATCCCTATAAATATTTACTCTTTTACTCAATGTCCAATCTTCACTCCCAACCTATGTTCTCCTTTGTGGAAACCCGATTATATGTTACTTTGGGTAACCGTTATGGTTCCAAATTTCCCTTTTAATGGAAGTTTTAGTATCCATTTATCGATGTGGTTTTCTATGAATGAAAATATAAATTCTTAAAATGTTGATAACCCAGATGAATCTATATGGTGAAATTTATTTTAAGGGGGGAGGGGTAGAATGTAACACCTCGAGATTTTGGTGATTTTTTTAAATTAATTAAACTTTTGATATTATTCATTTCACACAACACTAAAAATAGATTTTCACTAAGTCAAACATTCCTTTAACATTGAGCCAACTTGGAATATTTTACATTCAATTCAAACTTGGCATAAGTTACACAGAACAACAAGGATATCTTACAGTACACGCAATATTGACCTTCCTCGATGGCTTGTGTAATATGCAAGATTGAGAGTTACCTAACTATAGTATATTATTAAAAATATTATTATAATAGAATATAAACTTTCCATTAATTTTATAGATATAAAATAATGTTATCTAAATTATTAAAATATGTGGTATTCAAAAAATAAAATATGAATTCCAAGGTTACCAATTAATTATAAATGAATATGAAAACCGATTTAATATAGAGGAAAATATTATTATAGTCACAAATATATTTTAACCTAGTAAATTAAATTAATTAAAATTGGTAAGTTATATTAATGTAATATATATGTTATATAATTAATCAAATATTTTTTATATTCATTCAATATATTTGATAGACATAATATAATAATAAACCCAATTTTATGTTTAAAAACCTTTTTTATAAAGGTAATTTTACCGAATTTTAATGGAGATCCCATTTTAAATCCAATTTTCGGTTCTTTTATAGATTTAATATGTGAAAATAAAAATTATATTTGGAATAGAAACATAAAATTTAGGTTAGGATAAATTTTTGGTATTTTTATAAAAAGGTTTAAGCTTTTAATGAATACTAAAAAATACAAGTTTTTAATTCAAAAATTCTATTTAATTAAATTTATTTATAAGGCTAAAATATATTTTAATTTGATTTAAAAGTTTAATTAGATAATATTATTATCAATTAATAAAATTTTATTCATTGGAACCATTTCTACATTTAAGTTTGATATAAATACTTAACAAACTTTTGACCCTTTTTACTATAAAAACCCACAATGTCGTCACGACAATAGGATTATTTTTAAATTAATTTCTGATTTTTTTATTAAAATTTTGAAAAATTTATTCCATATTTGTAATCATAAAAATTTATAATGTCTAATAGGGTCAATTTTTTTTGAAAAAAAATATCAGTAAAAGTGATTAAAATCAATCCCATTGATTAAGGCCAAATTATGCTTAATCAAGGACTAAACCTTAACATTAAGGGCCCAAATGACCAAGAAATATGTCCAAGACCCATTTTTTGGACATATTTGTATCCTATAATAAATTTTATCTAAATATTTCTATTATTATATCAAATTTCAACATGAAAAACATGGGTCTAATTCTCTCTGCAAATATTTACAAGAGGGCCTCTCCTCCTCCACTATAAAAGGCCAGCACCGCTACCGATTCCACACACCTCTAAAACCTTTTAATTTTGGACAATATCTTCAAAATTAGACTTCTAAAAACATTAAATTCTACCTAGATGCATCCCTTTGTGACTAAATCCTCTCAAGGAATCCTTTTGGTGAAACCAAAAGGAGTTACCCAATTTAGAGGCAATGTCTTCTCTCAAGCTCTTTTCCTTTATTTTCCTTCTCCAACCCTCCAATATTTTTATTCCATTATTATTTGAAAAAATAATATCCAAAATATAATAGTTTGTTTTTATACTAAGTTTTATACCTAAACACACACACACCTCCATCAAATGGATATCAAACGTACTGTTTCTGTGTACGGTGAATTACTGCCTCATGAAATGATGATTGCGCATTTCTCCATTACTAAAAATTATAATGGCCATTATGACGGAAAATATTTTTATATATGTTATATATAATATATATTATGTATTTAATATTATTTAATTATTTTTAATACACATACCATTTTACTTCATATTTGGTGTTAATACGATAATCTCGTTTGAGGAAGTGTGGACTACCGACCACTCAAAGCGTCGTGATTCGTTTACACACCACATGAAATTTATTAAGGATGGGTTTAGTGAAATTATATTATATATATAAAATATTAATTATACTGGAATAAGGATATATATATATATATATATATTCTATTTACATACTTTCTTTCAATACGATAATAAAAATAGAAAAAACGTTCATGTGTACGTATGGCTTACTGACTCCATGAACAGTGTATTACTTTTCATAATTCATTATGATATATGTTATTATAATATAATATAATATATATAAAATATATTTATATCATTATATACATTCTTGAATCATTATATAAGTATAAGGACCAACAATATAAAAAATTACGACACATGTGAAAAATGAAGCGAATGTCACCTAAAGTGAAAATTTAACATAGGATCGTTAAAAAGAGGGTAATATAAGGTCATAATAATAAAAATATGGTAATAGATACAAAAATAGTATTATTTAAAATATTTATAATAAAATTATATTAATTATATAGTATTCCTATACAAGTACAGAGAGAGTCATGGAATAAGGTAGGGGGATTTCATCTCACTTTTAATTCCTTTGAGATACAATCTATGGTCACCACTCTTTCCTTTTGTGTGGGGTATATAATTAATGGGACATTATTATATATATCTTATAATTAAATTTATGGGTATTAACATATCCATTTTATGATCCTTATTTCATGGGATTTTTTTTTCAAAAGTTACCAAATTTGTAAAATACTTTTTTCTCAATTTTACTTCTTTGAGACTCATGTTTTGTTATGCACATAAACTCTTTTTTGAGGTGTATATACATCCAATTTAAATTTTATATCATGAAT
Source organism: Viscum album (assembly GCA_963277665.1). Classification (NCBI taxonomy): domain Eukaryota; kingdom Viridiplantae; phylum Streptophyta; class Magnoliopsida; order Santalales; family Viscaceae; genus Viscum; species Viscum album. Next base: position 1,525,870,840 of record OY728131.1, on the reverse strand, counting down.
ATAAATATTTTCATGATATTATATGATTTATTTAATTTTAGTTTCTTATATGGAGAGTATGATCCCAGGATACTAAGTTATAAGAGTTTATTTAGACAATCGCATTGCTTTTTGAGATTGTTTATGTTTATGATTCCTTTAATGAAATATCATGAAACATATCTCAATAATATTTATGAGTTTACTTATATTAATTTATTTCATGATATAATCATGTATTGATACCATATTCTACTCTTTGGTACATAATATAGTTAAGAAAGTGTTTTTAGGAAATACAAACTTTACCCATTCTACGGTCAGAAATCTATGTTTTCTAAAAAGGGGTTTACAAGAATATTATACCATTATAATATAATATTTAAAATAAATTTTTACCCTTTTTAATTTTACCAATATATTCAAGGTAATATTATTGTATCATTCATAAAAGACACTTTTCAAACCTTTTTACCGTGTAAAAGGAACGTTCTTTTGACCTCGTACGACATGTACGGATTTACCCACTTTCATCTCTTCAAAGATACCTTTTAATTTTTAAAAGGTTAATCTTTAATATTTTATAAAAAATATATTTTCAAAAAAAATGTCCTTCAAAATTTTTCCAAGCTTATTTTATAATTTTTCAAGTATAATGGTTTTCAAAATGCATTCAATCTCTTTTTATATGTTTTCATAGTGTTTTCAAATAAAAATGTTTTAAAAATGTTTTGAAGCTTATTTTATAAGTTTTCAATAAAAAAGGTTTTAAAAATGATTTCATGCCTTTTTTGTAATTTTTAAATGTGTTTTCAATGAAAAATATTTTAAGAAGGTTTTATGTATTAAAACCCCTTTTTCAAACAAGAAAAAATATTTTCCTCAAGAAATGTTTTCTAAAAGATATTTCAAAATTATTTTCCATATAAGATGACACATATTGATGTTAATAATTCCAATATAAAGGATCAATTAATATCCTTTCTATGAATGGGTGATGATTAATGTAATAATATTTATGTAACCCATTTATCCTTCATGGGTAATATGTATATGATATCTATTACTCTTTCATAGGTTATGCTTTTGATGAAAATATTATGAAACCTATAATTTTTCTATAGGTTATGATATGTTTAAATTTTTATGATAACCATTTAATTTCACGGGTTATAATATGTTTATTAATAATATTGTGGCACATGTATGTATAATTTCATTATGTGATGGGTGTGACCTATATATCCCTCCAATTAACTGGGTAAAGATTTATATCTCATGAGATAAATAGGGATAGAATGAGGGTTTACTTAGTTCAGTGATATAGGAATGGAATGAGGGTCTAATTGGTTCAGTAATACATTTCTGGAATGGGGGTTCACCCTATTCAATAAAGGACTTTCTCCACTATGATGGTATTGGCAGTGATTCCTTGGCTACTATAGAAATTATATTATATGCTTACGTTTTTTCCAAAATTCCATGTCTTATTCTTATGTTATGATTTCATGTATTATTCTATTTATTTCATATAATTCTTGTCTTATGAACTACTAATACTTATAAAATGATTTTTTTATGATCATTGACATGTAGTGTATGATCTTATATTTTTAGGATCATGTTCTCATACCCTTATATGCTTGTTTATTCTTTCATGTATTCCTTGTTTACCCTTACTGAGCATTTGAGATCACCAATTTTATGTTTTCTTCCCCCAGGTTATGATGATATGTACTATTCATGATATGTCTAAGAAGGATAAAAGTCAAGAAGAACCTAGTGGGAGATGATGTAGCTCTTATATGCACCAGTGTTTATGTTTCCAAGTTTCCAAAGGCACCATAGCAATCATGTTTTTTGGGTTTTTATTTTTATAATGTTTAAGTATTTTGAAGAAGTTATGTAATGTTAATATTTGAAAAGAGAGGGTTTCTATAATCTAGGTTTAAGGTTGGAGTTTCACAATGAAGTTAGTGTGCTTTAATGGGGAAGGGAGTGTAACACACCTGTAAAAGTGTGGATTAAAAGAGTTAATTTTATAACCCAATACAATAAGGTGAAAGTTTCTTTTTGGGAGCCTCCCTAATTAGAAATATTTAATTAATAATGTTTGAAAATAATTAATTTTGGGGTGGGTGACCTACCGGGAAGTTTCCCAAGGTGTGTGTAAGTGAGGAAAAATCACACCAAAAGGACATGTGTTATCCTATGGGGAAAATCATTTGTTTGATATGCGACCCCTATGGTTACTAGAATTTTGTGTGCTGAGTATGAAACCCCGGTATTATTGAATACCCATGGTGTCATATGACTAGGTTCATGGCCCATGGATGTTGATTCATAACTATGACCCAAGAAGACACCATCAACAACACTTTTATCAAACATCCCATGATTTACACCTTTGGTTTTGGTAATGTATATTATACCAAATAACCTTAAATTATTCAAAAATTAGTTATTCTCAAAGTAAACCTTATATAGTGACATGTAAGAGTTTTATCTATATAATTAATTATTTTTAATATGAACTTATTCTCCAATATCCCATCTCTAGAAATATCAATAATTATCATTCCCAATGAACATTTTTTGAGTCATCTCTACAAATATTATATTTTAACATTTTTTCACACCATTCTATTATGGGGTATATAATGAATTGATTTCACACAGAATACCATAATTATCTAGGTTAGATTAAAATATACCATATGTGTATTCAAAACCATTATTAGTTTGAATATTCTTCAAGGAGTGACCATAGTCCTTTTCAGAACATCTCCTAAAACTCTTAAACATCATAAGGTCCAATGAATAATATTTCATAAACATTATATATATAATAAAATTAATTTAATCAATAAAGTAAATAAAATACTTATCTCTATTCTTTGAGTGGTTTCTCATGGGTCCATTAATGTTATAATGAATAATCTATAAGGGATGAGAGGTGTGAATCTCGATTTTCTTATGTGAAGAACTAGTAATCTACCCCTTCTAGTACGTGGATAATATTTAGTCCCTTTATTAACTAAATTCAGGAACATCATGGATATTTTATATTTGTTCAATATTTCTTATATTACTTTGGAAAAATGTGACCCATCCTTTTATGACATAGTTTTTGATTTTTCTTCATACATATGTATCATGAATTTTGAGCATATACCACTAAAATAAATATTCCCTCAATTTACTTTACTCTTGTCACAATCCTTCCATATTTAAGAATTTTTAATAGAAAATATAATTTCCTAAAAATAACTTCATTGTCTTTATCATAGAGTTGATAAACACTTAACAAATTGTGTTTGAATTCATCAACAAACAAGGTATTTTTTGAATCCATATTTTCTTTGCTAATAACTATTGAAATAATTCCTTTTATCTTGAATAACCCATAATTAGCAATTTTTACTGAGCCTAATTTTTAACCTTCAACATTCATTAACATATTCAATTATCCTATCATATGAAAAGAACATAGACTATCCAATATTCATTATCATTCCCCTTTTAATGCTTTGAAAGAGACTTCAACAATACATGGATTTTATTTATATTTACTATTTATTTATCATGTATTTTAAGAATTTTAATTAATATTATGTTGTTTTGTTAAAAGGATAATACATTAATTTTCATGATTAACTTCTTGGTCACATCCAACACAAGTTTCTCAAGCACTAGAATCCAATTATTTCACTTATATCCAATATTCATAGCTTTTATTTCAGTGGGATACTTTCTAAAAAACCATTGCATACTATGACTTCCATATTTACAAGAATGTTAATGGTTATAAAAAAAAATCTTGTTGTATGTACAAATCCTCCACAATAAAAATATTATCCATAAATGAATAGTTTACTCTATAATTTGTTTTCTTTGCAGAATATTTCACTTTACTTTTGTCAATATTTTAAACAAAATATTTAGATTATTTTTGTAAAAAAATTATGGTGACTCCCGGATATATCCATTTACTACTTAGGATTTTCAACATCTTTAATGTCACAAGTTATTATATTTTTTGAGTTTTATTTTAGGTTTTTAGAATTTAAATATGTATATATTTATCATGATTTATCCACAAACATAGTCTTACAAACTTTTATTTTCTTTTAAAAACTATCATTTATATTTGAAGTAAAGATTTATACCTTTTAGGGTTGTTTTTACTAATCATGTAAACCATATTCATTATTTTATAATTCAAAAAATCGTTGGATAGAGTGTTTTAAATTGGATTACTTCTTCCCAATTCTTATTCTCCTTTTACAACTTCTTATTTCAAAATGTATAACTCCTTATTTTATATTATTTTCTTTTACTGCATGATATTAATGGTATTATAGTCATCTGAATTTTTTTTAGATCATACATTTATTTAAATAAATTGGTGTTATATTGAATATGTTTAGTTTTTAGTTTCCAGTATGTTGTCCATTATTTTTCATCTTCCTGTTCTATTTTTCAAGATACTAATTGTATAGGAATTTTTTCAATTATCTCTTTAGCATAAAATCCATCTGAGTTTCTTCTTATTCAATTATAGATCCAATACTTTTATCACTAATGAATGTTTAATTATTAAACTTGTAAATAAGTAAATTCGCATCATCATAATTGGAAGTATCAAATTCTCCTCCATATTCACTATCATCACTTACATGATGCTTTGATAATAATTTTCTCTTTTTATATTTTTTGAAATTACCACCCTTCATTTTAAGTTTACAAATTGAATTATAAAAATTATCTTTTAAATATCTTATTGGTATCTCATGTTATTAATAATTATATTTTTCTTCCTTCAATGTTGCACTGTTTGCTGCATAGTGTCTAACAACTCTACACTTGAATCATTTTAATATAGTATTAAACTTTTAATTTCTTGTTCCTATTATCAAATTTGAAATGAAAATTAACATAGTTTTATAGATATTATCATTAAACTATTCTTATAAGTAATAAAAATCACATCAATTATCATTTTCGGTATTATTACCTTTATCCTCCTTATAAGTTTAAAAATATATATATATATATATATTTACCTATATTTTACTTATTCTTTGTAGTATTATCTCTCATTATCTCATAATACATGAGAATATATTATAGGTATTCAAGAGGGATAGAACTTCGATATTTATCTTCTAAAGTTTAAACCTTTGCATCAAATTTTTCTCATAGAATCCATAGAATATACTTAACCATAGTTTTATCTCATAATCATTCCTCAAATACCATAACAATTATTATAATATCATTAACTTTGTGAATAATTCATCAACATATTCATCATTCATTATTTTTATGTATTTATACTTCAGTATTTAGATCTATAACCTTTATTTATTCATTTTATTATCCCCTTCATAAATATTATCCTACTTATCCCAAATAACTTTATCAATTTTAATTCCTTTCTCATTTAGAAATACCATTTACAAGAGAAAAATAATATATCATTTATAGAATTCCAATAATTTAAAAAAAATTTCTTATATGATTCTATCAAAGTAAATTCTTTAGTATAATGGGTAAAACCATTAATAACATCTTTTAGTAAATCATAACTAATAAACAATAGATATGAAAACATATTGTCATTCTAAATAAATAAATTGTTCCCATTTAACGTAGAAATTCACTTATTGTTTAATGTGTTTGGATTATTCATTATTAGTAAAATAAATTAGTACCATAAATAAATTTAAACATTCTTGATTCATTGAAGGACACTGGTTCAAATACCAATTTAAAATACACCCATGAGATAGATGAAATTAGTGGGTAGTGGATTAGGGATTAATAATTTCTTTTATGTGTCCCATTTTTAAACAACCTTTGTTACTTTTTAGAGTAAAATGAAGTAATTTTTAAACATTCCTAAAATTACACACAAAAAAGGAACATTAGAATTCACAATTTTCACTACTCAATATAAGTAGCTAGTCCTTGGTATGATTTGGAAAAAACCCAATATTATAAAGTCCAATAGAAATAATCCCATGGATTAAAACAAGTTGGGGTAACTATAAAATTACAATACACCATAGTTTCATGATGGTGAAAATGAGTCACCCATAATAATGATAGTTCTGGGAGTTTCCCAATAATAAGAAAGTCTCCCCAATTCAGACTTCATGTATGTAATTACTATGCTTCTCCCTTCTTTATAACTCACGCTAAAGTAGGTTTTATTTTTTCCTTCGTTAACGTATTGAGGATCAAAAATCAAGAACAACTTACCCTTCTTCCTTCTATAACTTATTTGTTTGATACACAACCAATATTTTCCAGGGTTTCAGTAGTATTAATAAAAAATCTATTTTACTTATCTTAATAATATATATTTATTGAATAATATTAGTAAAGTAGTAACCATAATTTTTATAGAAACTACCTAAATGTTCATAGTAAGAAATAATCTTATTAGAACCTATTAATCCTCTTTTAAATTGAGTCAAGGAATTATTTTTAAATATCCTTAATATTAAGCTTTTTAATTATCATGTTAAATTTTAATATCCATGGCCATATCATTTCCAAAAAAATGAATAGTTTTAATTATTTTAAAAAATATATCAATGTGCATGAAAACATCGATACATCCCATATATACTTCCTTCTCACAGATTAAAACTTATAAATATTTACAATATCAACTTTATTTTTGATTCAATGACCTCTTATTGATTCAAAATATACTTATAATGTATAAAAATGAATAAAAACACATACAACATCATCTAATTTTCATTTGTTAAAAATTAATATTATTGAAAATCAATTATACATCTAGTAAATCTTTATAATTTTATATGTTTAAAAAAATTATGATGGGAAATTAAATGGTTTACATTTTAGAAAAGTATAATGATAGATTTTAAAATACTTATGATCTACATTTAAAAAACTTATGATCATGAATTTGGAAATGATATTCAACAATTTATGCCATAATATGACCTTAATGTCTTACAATAAAAGTATTATGTTTTTAATAAAGTATTGTGATCATATAAAATACTTACCATCTATAAAAAGGTTTACAATTATTCTTAAATACCCATGCAAACAAAAAATTATTATGATAAAAGTATTAATATTAGATAAAAAACTAGAAAACTACATGTTCATATTATTCTCCACTAAATATCCTTTAATATTAAATAAAGTATACAACTAACTATGATTCAGACAAGTTTGAATAAACCAAATGCCAATATAGACCATGAATATCAACCCCATGACCAACCATCAATCACCCTATGAACAAAAAATCAATAACATGATAAGCCTTATATCAATTGTGGGTCAATATTCTATATTTTATCCATTTATCTGATCAAAAACATGAAAAACATTCAATCATCCATGTGAAGAAACAATCAATGAAATAACCACATGTATATCCTTCAGATCATCCCTGACTATCATTGTCTAAAAATTCCAATATTTCTTCTTTTTTAATCATTTCCTCCTAAAACCAACTCTAATCCTATTTAGACACCTCAAACAAATCTTAAGATGTTGTAGATAGTGTTTCTATGTCCACCAACAATTTTACCTGATTTATCTTAATAAAATAAAATAATTCATCACATTTTCCTTTGAATATGATTTATGTGTTTAAAAAAGTCAATATAATAGACCAAATCCAATTCACCGTTCATAAAATCCCATAATCTTAGAACATGGGATAAACAAACCCAAATTAAAATCCAAATATATTGAAATAAATCCAAATGAATCACATTCATTCAGAACATTAAACTCTTTCATATAAATTATCATAATCATATGAGATCAATAATCCCCATAAGATAAAGTAAGGCGATTTACATTGATAACTCCATGTTTTCTTGATCGAGCTTAAGTTAATAGGATATTGATTAGACCAACTCAAATTACCACTAACCATGGTTAAATAATCAAGAGAGACCTTAATTCCATCAAAATTGTATCAACTGATATGTATAAACTATAATTAACTACCTATTTTAAGCTTATAACTCACAACAAGCCAAATTCAAGGAAGAAGCAAACTAAATCAATTATCATGCCTTACATGTAACTCCTTAAATACATGTAATATAATGTATATCATTATTTTAAAAAAATTTAAACTAATGAATACATCTATTCAAAATGTAGAAAATTTATATCTATGAATAAAATAGGTAATAGTACTAAATAAATGAACACCTCATTAATTAATATAGGAGATACAATCTAATGAACAATTCATAAAAATAAAATTTAAACACTTTATAATTTAGATATGCATTATCGACATCCATAATTAAATAAATATAAAAAATTTATATTTATTCTTAATATCAACACATTCATATTATCAATATATATGAAATTTATTTAAAAATAAAATATTTAATTAAAATATAAAATTTTTATATTCCATATAAAAAATTCATATATTATGAAAACATTTTATAAACTAAAAATATCACATATTTAATATTATTTGAATTATGATGCTATCAATTATCAAAACAACATTGAATATAGTTCAAATAATTTTTCTAATATGGTTTTTTAGTTTGAACATTTCAAATTAACAATTATAAAAAATACGCAATCTAATAAAAACCGTTATATTTGGATTTATTTTTTAATTTATAAACACTTTATAAATTAACTTTAAATTTTTATATAATCCCTTTAAATGAAAATAATAATTCATTCTATATAAATTAAAGGTATTTAATATTAAAAATTAATGTTAATGATATTTATTTATTAGATTATTTATAAAAATTAAATAATCAAACATTTTACAATTAATTAGTTTATATAAACTTTAGAAAATAAATTAACATCTAATCATACATTTTTCAATAATTTATAAACATTTTATATATAATAAAAATGAATTCATAATTGAAAAATAGAAAAAAAAGGTTTTCCCTCTGTGTCATGTTTTACAATATAAATATTTATAATGAGCCATGATATAATTACGAACATATATTTGAACTAAATACAATCATACTATGGCCAACGATATATAATCCAGACGCTGGTAACTATATATGCCTTACATTTTAAAGGTTTCACGTCACTCTATTTTGAAGTAAAACAAAATGTATAATCTATAACATTGTACCAAATGATTCTCAATCATATTCGACAATATAGAAATATTAAATAATGTTGCTAGTTATAATAAAATATTATACATCATGATATGTTAAAACTAAAGGATTTAAGATATGTTAAAATATAAGGGTTAATATTGAATTTTAGTATATGATATCATATATTATATGGTGTCATCCCATCACAAAATACAATATCACACATCATAAAACATGCAAAAATTCTAAATCTATATCATAATTATGATATAAAACATGATATAAAATTTTCAAAGTGAAATATATATCATAATTTATGATATCTAATCTGATATTAATTATTGTTCATTTCAAATAGTATTTCTTGAATCAATTCAAGAATAAAGTGGAATTGATACCATTGAATGGTTTTTTAGGATTTAATAAAAAATATTCAAGTAGTGAAATTAATAAAAAACCATAAATGAATATCATATATGATTGGTAACCGAAATGATGTATAATATAAAACAAATAATGTACAATGCATCATAGATGGATAAGATCCCATATTTGTAGCACCGTAAGATTTTAAAATATTTTCATTTTTTAATACATATAAATTTATTTCTAGCTTTCTTTATACTCAACACCATGATAAACATATGTTATACACACCAATGAGTTGGATTGCATTACATGCATGACCGAGTTTTTTCAAACTACAATATATTATTAAAATATTATTATTTAATATAATAATTTATAACCTAGCCATTAATTTAGATGTTATGAATAATATTACATAACTTATAAAAATATATGGTTGAACTCATTGGTTACAAATTAATGAGAAATTAATATAGGAACCAACTGAATATATAGGAAATGTTATTATAAATAACTATTTTTATTCTCACAAATTCATTTTTTTCTAATAAATTAAATTAATTACAATTAGTAAATTATTTTAATGCAATATAAAATAAATCAAATATTTTTTACATCCATCCAAGAGTTTTAATTGTCATAATATAATAACAAACCCAATATTACACATAAAACTTATATTTTTATAAAAGATGTTTTACTGCCATTTAATGGAAAAACTATTTAAATAATTTTTTTGAAACTTTTATATATTATATTTGAAAAAAATAATTATTTTAAATAGTAATATTATAATTTATTTGTTTCAATTTTTTTTTCTGATAAGTTTCATGTTTTAATGAATAGAGATAAAATATTACATTTTAATTGAAAACAACTTTTTCATCTAAATACTTTATTATGTTAAATTAATTTTTTATTGGGTCTAAAGTATAAATAGAATAATTTTATATCATTTAATACAAATTGGGTCGCTGAAATCAATTTTACCTGGAATATAAACATAAAAATAATATAATATTTTGTTTGTTTTCACTTTAATAACCCATTTTCTCATTCCATTAATGAGATTAATTTTAAATTAATTACTGCAAATTTTGTGTTTTGAATTTTGAAAAATAGATTAAATATTTTTAATTAGTGGGTAAAGATTATGTAAATATATTTATTTGTTTGGGGATATGAATAATAAATTAATTAATATTTTAATTACCATAGTTAAGGGTAAATCATGTAATTATGGGTAAAAATAATATTATAAGAACTATAAAACTACCATAAAAACTGTCATAATTTAATTTGTTGAGTTATTATAGAATAAAATAATACTTGGTATGAATTTATTTCCTCTTAGAGAAACTTGGATAATTCTAATAATTTGTTTGTATTTTATTTTAAGGGTACTTCAATAGTTACAATCATCTTTCTAAATTTTTTTACATTTTTTATATAGGGTTATTAAGAAGATATATTATATTATAAATATTTATTATAAAACTAAAATTTTTATATTCATCATTATAATTTATTTTTAATTTTTGAGATATAAATAATTAAATTAAAGGTTTGCATAATGATGATGTAATAATTGTTAAATTAGTGGACATATCAAAAAATTGTTATTATAATTGTTATAATAAATATAATTTGACATAATTAAAGTCCCCAAAGAATTTTATAGTTTACTTAGACATATTAGGGATGTATTAAATGTTTTTAAGCTATATTGCGTATTTATATTTTTAAAAACTCAAGAAATTAATAGTGTCAAAATTGACATTAATGATATTTTAAAATAAATAAAATTTTATTAAATGATATAAAATTTATAAAAATATAAACATCATAGAAAAGATTAATATAAAGATTAAAATTTAATCCATGACTCTTTAAGGCTCTTTTTTCATTTTATAGTAACCATATTGAACCTTAAAGATTAAAAATCCATGTTATCTTAGTTAGAGTCAAAGAGTTTAGCTAAGGGTTAGATCCCAAAGATAAGGGTAGTAATGTGACATAAATATTTCTAAAAATAATTGGTTGAGAGGATTTTTACACATAGAAATGTTAAAATATAAATAACTCACTTTCTATAAATTTTTAATTTAAAATTAATTTATATTAGTTTAATATTTTTAGAGTTTCAAAAAGTGACCCACATCTCAATTATTAAAGGGAACCTTCTACCTCACTTTATCACACCAATATGAGCCTTATAGATCGACCTAACACTAAAAATTACTCTTCCTAACACCTTTATCCAAGTTTTATAGGTTTTCAATCTTTCAAAAATACCAACCCTAGATCCCTTGAGAAGTGATCTATAGGGAGTCTGCCGAAGAAGAGGTAATCATTTTTACCAACTCATCCCAGTTTATTTCTTCTTCTACTTCCTCTTCACGAGTTGTTTCCATGATAGTGTAATAAATAAATTATCATATATATATATATACTGATATATTATTATGATTATGACAAAACTACATTCCTTGATTTATCTATCCTATGAGAGACGAAAACACCGCCTGTGCATGCGTACGACTTACCGTCTCCATGCCGCGGTGTAATATATTTTTCATCACAAATTTTCATGTATGTATATAATAATTGAAATAATTGATATATATGATAATAAATAAATTATATTGATTCTATAAAATTAATATACCAACCACTTCCTTGCTCTTTCATCATTAAGGGAATGATGTCGTTGCTTGTGAGTACGTATAACCTACTATGTACACAAAGATATGTAATAAATTTCCCATGATAAAAATTAAATAATTATAATAAAAATGAATTTAAATATTTATTATGATATTTAAAAATTAATATCATTATGAAGGTATTTAATCTATATCCTATGCAAAAGAACCGATACATTTTTGACAAAACATACATTGGAAAATGAAGCAGTTAACTCCCGAAACAAGGGTAATAACAAAATGTTTAACAAAATGATATAAGAATATCATATATGATATCATAAATATGAATAAGTTTATTATATAAATTAATAATTTTTTAAACCATTATACATGAGATTAAAGCACATAAAACTAAAATATTTTCTTTTATAAATGCACAACATTTTAAATAAATAATTAAAAAGTGGTAAGGATTTTCTCATCTCACTTTTACTTCTGTGAGATATAATCCTTAATCACTAATTTTTTTTGGTGTATGTGTAATACCATTTTATATATAAAATAATAAACCTCATTTTCTTTATGGTATTCAATAGTTTCAAAGTGGTATGAGACATCTAAAATCTTCTTTTAAATCAACTATTTGATGTATAATTATTGATTTTGAATGGTATAACATGGCTTGGGGACCATTTAAAGTAAGCCCCTTGATGAATCATTAGTCTCATGATATGTATAAATTGGAAAAATCATATGGGTTTCTACCCTATATGATAAACTATCTTGTGAAAGGTCGTGACAGTAAAGGTACCATGTACCTAGGAAACACGACATTCAATAATTAAGCATTTTCTCTATTGATAATTCTATTATTATTATTATACCTGAGAATATTTCTTTGAAATTATCCATAGATATATTTAATTCTCTGATTATTTGTTAAATGGAATGTGTTTTGGTTATTTACCATGCTATATTGATTACGATTTATCCAATTATTTGAATGAAATGTGTATTTAGTTATTGAAATTTCCATATATATTTTTTCTCTTTGATTCATTATTTATTCCAATATAATTTCAATTAATGAGAATTTTACCTCACCTATTTCTATGTTTCCTTTCCTCAGGTTATATAGATGAATCGTTTGAATGAGTTTCAAAGATGTTGAGCTTTTATTTTTGTTAAGATTTATTTCCTTTCCCAATGAAATGGGTATCATGTATGTAATCTTGTTTTCAGAAACTACTAAAATTTTTGACCTCTTGGGATTTGAATCATGTATCTATGAAAATGTAAAGAAATAATGAAATAGATTTAGGATTCCAGGGTTGAGGTATTATATTTGGTATCAGAGAAAGTTTACCAGCAACATTGGAAACTAGATTTCGAAAACATAGATTAGAGAACATAACCGAAAGATATAATTTAAGGATAATTATAAAAGAACATACGAAAATCTGAGTAAATTATAGATTATGTAGGTATTCCTAAAATATATCCCTTTCAGGATAATAAAATTGAACATGGTTCTAGGACATATGTACATAGGGGTAACAACTCCAACAAAGTGCATCATTCCTAACTCAGTGTAACTTAGAACACAACAATGGGCCTTACTGCACACATGGTTTGACACTCCCTTATGATATTCTTAGTATAATTCATATTTTCTTTATAAACCTTTATAAATGATTTATAATTAAATATGTTCCCAAAGAAACCTTGTTTTTTATTATTATTTTAGCTAGGAATAAAATTTACAATTTTTGTTTCGTATTTTACTAGTTTTGGGATTATATATTATGTTTTAAAATGATATGAACTAATTTATTATATTTCGTCATTTGTAAATGGCACCTAGAAGAAGGAACATGAACCTCACCAATGTACATGATCCAAAGAGTAAGAATGATCATATATTTTATGTCCTAGTACAATATTTTAAAGGGAAATAATCTTCCAAGAATTCTCAAATTATAAGGATATAATATCATGTGATAAAAATATTGGTAAAAAAATCTCCATGTCTAATGGATTCAAAATAAATTATGAAAAGAAGAGACTGGTAGGTTAAAATATGTATAAATAGAAGATGGGAAATAATTATTTTTTTCACATGTGAAAATTGGGTAAAGACACACCTCAAAACTTGATTGAAGGGAGTAAGAGACTATTATAAGTGTGGATAATATGGACACAAAATTTATGATTGTAAGATAAATAAAGAAAATTCCAATGTGAAATGCTTCCACTGTAAGGAAATGGGGAACTACTCAAATCAATGTATCACGCATCAAAGGAATATACCCCAAAATATGCTAATGGATCATGGTTAAGATTATGATGCTACCAGAGATGAATAATAATGATTAATTTGCTTATGTTTGGATTCAATAATTATGTTATTTGAGTATTTCATCAACTATACAATATTTATAATAATTATAGAATATATGAGGATTTTACTACAATACTGTTTCATCAAGGATTTAATATATTGTGTTTATTGTTACTGATAACTAATAAAAGTGATTCAGTAACAAGTTAAACTCTTTGGAAAACAAATGGTGGAGGGAAAGGTAATCCTTAATATGTTTATTATGTTGAGAAAATGATGTTGGATAAAGAGATGAATGATGCAGATAAAGAAAATTGGATTCTACTAACTGCCTTAGGATTGATTCTAAAGTTTTGGATCATAATAATCAGAAGGGTCATAAGGTTAACCATTTATGAAATAGTTTAAATTGAACTTTGGATGTGGTTTTAGAGATTGTTGTATTACTTCACCATGTGATAAAACCTATGCTAAGAAAAGAAGATGAAATAGTCCAAGGAACAAGGATAAGATTGTTCTTATAGAAATGTATCAAGTATGCATATTTACATATATCACTATAAGGTGAAATATTTTCTCATCTCTTAAAAAAGGGTATTCAAAAAATGTTTTCATATTATTATACTTTTTGATGATATCAATGAACTTTATCCACATATATGGTTTAATATTTTGTGGTCAACACCCTTTTCATGAACATATTTTCTATAACACTCCATTAGAACAAAATAGTTAGATTTTTATTCCATTACTATGTATTCACTAATGTTCTCATATTTGAGACACCAGTTTTTTGGTAAAATTCACATTCACATTTCAATCTTATTAAGAATATTTTATATTAACACTATTTACGATGTGGATTTTTTAATAATTGTTTATTTTCAAATATCAAACCCCAGACTACCGAGGTCAAGTTTAAATTGTGAGGGTGTGATTTAATTAATGTGGGGAGAATATAACATCCAAATATTATATAATATTTTTATTTTTGAATAAATATAATTTTTTAGCTTTCTTTATACACAATAACATGATAAGATTATGCTACATACAATAATGATTTGGCTTGAGTTACATGGTATACAAGGTTTTACCGAACAACAATATAATATTAAAATAAAATTACTTAATATAATAAAATATAACCTAGTAATTAAGTTGTTGGTTATTAATATAATTACATAACTTATTAAAATATATGATTTAATTAATTTGTTATAAATTAATAAGAAATTAATATAGGAACCAACTGAATATATATGAAATGTATTTATAAAGAAATATTTTTATGATCACAAAGTCATTTTTTCCAAATAAATTAAATTAATCTAAATTATTGAATATTATTAATGTAATATATATTAATTTTTTTGACATTCATAAAAAATATGTAATAGGCATAAGATAAGAATAAACCCAATATTAAAAATAAAGACTTATATTTTAATAAAAGAAGTTTTACCACCTTTTAATGGAGAACCTATTTTATGTCTAATTTTTGAAACATTTATATATTTTAATTGAAGAAAGAAACTTCTTCTTTTAAAAAGGAATATAAAAACTTACTTTGTTTTATTTTTTTTATTTTCTTGATAAGTTTCATCTTTTAACAAATAGTGGTAAAATATTTCATTTTAATTGAAAACAACATTTTTCATATAAATAATTTATAGTGTTAAATTATATTTTTAATTGGATTTAAAGTATTATTAGATTAATTTTATATAATTTAATAAAATTTATTTCATTATAATCAATGTTACATTTAATATGAATAAAAGACATTACAATCTTTTGTATGTTTTCAGTTTAATAATATATTTTCTCATTTCCTTAATGAGATTAATTTTAATTAATTACTGAAAAATATATGTTTTTAATTTTTAAAAATATATTTCATATTTGGAATCAGTGGGTCCAAATTATGTAATTAGTTTTTATTTTTTGGAAATATGAATAGTAAATTTAGTAATATTAAAATTACCACGGTTATGGGTAAATCAGGTAATTTTAGGTAAAAATAATATTATAAAGACTATAAAATTTCCCTAAAACTTGTCCTAATTTTATTTTATGAGTTATGATTGAGAAAAATAATTTTTGGGATGACTTTATTTCCTATTGTAGCCACTCGGTTGACTATAATAATATTTTAGTATTTTATATCAAGGGAACTCCAATATGTCACACTCATGTTTCTAATAAGTAATACATTTTTTATATATGGTTATTAAGAAGATATATTAGACTATAAATAGTAATTATAAATATTTTTTATATATTGATCATTATAATTTTTTTTTAATTTTTAATATATAAATAATTAAATTAAAGTTTTACACAATGATGATGCAATGATTGTTTATTTAATGGGCATATCGAATAAATGTTATTAAAAATATTAGAATAAATATAATTTATATAATTAAACTCCTAAAATAATTTTATAGATTAGCTATACAAAATATAGATTTATTAAAGGTTTTTTCAAAGTTAACTTGTTTACTGATATTAAATAAAAATTCAAGAACTGAATAATGTTAAAATTGACAATAATTATATTTTAATATAAATAATATATTATTAAATGATATAAAATAAAAAAAATATAAATTTTGTAATAATTATAGGTATAAAGTTGAAAATTCCATATATGAATCATTTATGGTTATTTTTACATTTTATAGTAACTACATTAACCCTTGAAGAGTAAAACTCCAAGTTGTCATAGTAAGAGTTAAAGGGTTTAACTAAGGGTTAATGCAAAATTATAAGGGTTATAATTGGAAATAAACTTGTCTAAAAAATATTTTTTGAGATTATTTAGACCTATAATAATCTTATATTCTAAAAAAATCACTTTTAAGCCATTTTTAATTGAAAATGTATTTATGTTTATTTAATAATTTGAGAGTTTCCAAAAGTGACCCTCAACTCAATTATAAAAGGGAACATCCTCCCTCACTTTATCACACCACATTGATCCTTATTGATAGAAAAAACCCTTTCCATTTATCTTCCCAACATCTTTATCCAAGTTATTGAGGTTTTTATTCTTCCAAAAAGGCCAACCCTAGATCCTTTGTGAAGAGATCTATAGGGAGTCCTACGAATAAGAGGTAATTGTTTTTACTAACTCATCCAAGGTAATTTCTTATTATACTTCCTATTAATGAGATGTTTCCATAATAATGTAATAAATATAGTATAATATATATTATTATATGTTATTATTATTATGGTACAACCATATTCCAAGATTTATTCATCCTATGAAAAATGAAAACACCACACAGGCGTACGTACAACTGACCGTCTCCACGCCGTAGTGTAATCTATTTTTCATCACCACATTTATTGGATGGATATAATTATGGAAATAATTGATATATATGATAATTATGAAATTATAATTATTCTTTTAAAATTAATATACCCTAAATTTTTTTACTATTTCACCATTAAGGGATGATATCATCACTCATGTGTACGTATGACCTACTGTCTCCACAATGCGATTTGATTCATTTCCCATGTTAAACATTCAATAATGATAATAAAAATGTATATAATCATTAAATATGATATTTAAAAAATAAAAAAATTTCTTTATATATTTTATCTATATCATATGAAAAATAACTGAGACATTTATGACAAAACATGCATAATAAAATATGCATTTAACACGTGAAACAAGGGTAATAATGAAATATTATTAACAAAATTATATACAAATATCATATATAATATTATAAATATGAATAATGTTATTATATAAATTAATAAAATGTTTTAAACCATTATACAAGAGGTTAATTTATATACAACTAAAAAGGACTTTCAAGGTAAGTGACCTTAATCGGCACAGCCTAAAGCATGATTTCCCTTTTCTGATCACAAATTTTTTGATGGATGAAACTGTTGGATTTTAAGGACTTTTTTCATGTAAGGTAATTCAAGGAACAATCAAATAAAAATGACCCCTAAATAAAAATAATACACTACCTTCACAGTGCCTCAAAGGATCGTCTGTTATCAGGTCATTCCCTTCGAATTAATGTTTTCTGGAGAAACATTGCAGTGCACAATTCATCATTTCTTGAATCCATTCCTAGGAAGGATAAACATGTGTTACATTGATGGTGTGGTTTTTAAATATCTATAGTAATCTGATCACTTCACAGATCACCAGATGGTCTTTATCAAACTGTGACAACATTGGCTGAAGATTAATTCACTAAAATTCACTTTGAGTGTAACATATGGAATGTTATTTGGATTTTTATAACTCCACCACAACATTGTGGTTTACCTAGAGAATACTAGTACTATTTTAGTAATATCTCCCCTCATAAATATGAAATTGCTGAGGGGGATCTAAGAACACCTCACAAAAATTTGGAAATTTATAGCCAACTTAGATGCCAAAGTACTCAACTTCACCACAATAATGTAGACGGGATTCTTCTACCATTGGGATGAAGACATTGAAAAATGCTTCAAAATTCTCATGATGTACCTACTACACCCACCCTTTTTGATGCCTGTAGTGGAATGATGGACACTCATCATATATGTGGCTACCATGGAGTTCTCACTGGGCACCGTACTCACATATAAAAATGACATGGGAATAAAGAATAGTTTATAAAATCTCATCAAGACAATCTTAGGTTCTAAGACAAGATACATTGATGTCGGGAAGAACATCCACACACTCATATTCGCACGGTTAAAGATGAGCCATTAATTGTGGCCCCAAGAAGACATTTTGGTGTCTTGTATTGATATAATCAAATACATTCTTAGATGGCCTATGGTTGTTGGGTGCTTGGCCAAATAGGCGATCATTATTCTGTAATATGACATTCAGTTCGTATCAAAAAACATAGTGAAAGTGCATGCCTGGGATGATTTCCTCACATCATATCCTATGTTATAAAATACACTGAAAAATACCATTCCTCAAGATGAGGAAATATTCTAGGCCAATAATATATCCCAGAAATGGGAGATATACTTTGATGGCTCTTGTTGAAGTCCCATCAGCACAATGAAGGAAAACCCGAGACTCTACCGGGTTGGTCGAGGGATTTAATTTGTCTCCCCATACAAAGTAGTTTTTTCCATATCTTTTGCACTATCTGAAGGCTATAAAATAATAAGGTTGAATACCAAACCCTCATAACTAGGTTGGAACTATACCTATAGCTACACATAGCCTACATAGATATCAAATGGGATTCAGAAATGGTGATAAATAATATCAATGGAGATTTTTCCATAAAAAAAGAAGGAACTATCTCCCCTAAAAAACAATTTTAGGGGACTTATAATAGACTTTCCATTTTATCCCAAATTTCATCATGTTACCGAATCAGAAAATTCTTGTTCTGACACACTAGATAGTGAATCCACTACCATAGATGATCCTTATTAGGAGGATGCAATATTACATATCAAAAATTGAAGAATGGTATTTTTGATAATGATATTTCATATGGAAGAAATCAATTAGGTCAACACCACCCTAGAGCATGAATAACCAATTACTACCCAAGGATGGATGTATCCCATAGTCTGTTATCTCTAAAACTAGACTCTATCGATAGATGATCTAGAAGGGAATAGATTCAGCTCAGTACACCAAACACTAACCTATGAGATGGTCCAAATGATCATAATACCCTCTTTAAGTGAGGATTTGAATGAATCCTCCTCATATTCATATAATAAGGAGATATTTCTACCATAATATAAGAAGTCCTAGAAGGAACTTGTGGTTTTTATCAATGTGGGACTTGGATCTCCCATCAAATTATGAGGTTGGGAAATTACTGGAAAACAATGATACATGACTACATGGAATTTAAAAAGAAATGTAATGCATTAAATATTCATGAAAACATCATCCATAAACACATGTTATTGCTACATATTGATAAATATTTTTGGCATCTTTCCCTTTGAGTAATAGATGTTTTGGGAACATATCCCCCATCCACAACTATGCAGTTCAAGTATATCCTTACAACTACCAACTTATTTTCCAAATGGGATAAGGAAATAACTTGTAATTACATCAAGATGAGGAATATCATCAACTTAATAATGCCCCATATCATCACTAGGTTTTCCCCACAACACAATATTTATGGACAATAACACCATGTTCAGTTATGCAAATATGAAGTGACTACACAAGGAGTACAATATAAAGTCCAATCACCCCTCCCACTATCATGTAGTGAAAAATGGATAGATAGAAAACATCAATAATATTATAACAAATATACTTCAAAATATGGTGATTGAGGATAATAATTCTTGTCCATAAAAGCTTCTACATGATTTATGGGCCTACCACACCACCACACATACTTCAACACAGGCAATGCCATTCACATTGGTGTATGAGACAACAAAAGTATTACCTATGGAGGTCCAGTTTCCTTCGATCATAATATCCATATATGGAAAGATATCAGATGATGAACAATCACAAAAAAATTAATGAATTATAGTGACTTTATGAGAACAAATATCACACATTATGTGACCTGATGATCCCTCAGAATCAGATCACACGATCCTTTAATAAGATGGGTTTTCTCAATTCATTTCGACAGGGATTGTTATTATTGGCTCTTAGAACCTCGATGATACAAGGGAAGAATTTTTCGAAGTTCAAATCCAAATTGGAGGGTGCTTACATCATACATAAGGTCTATCATAATGGAGCCTACACATTGGACACAATGGATGGGGAGAACATCACACATCCCCCAATTTAATATTTCTCAAGAAATACTTTTCATAACTATCATCAAGCATAGAAAGTATTAAATAAAAGACATTAAACTGCTTGGTATCCTTTTTCCTAGAAACACTATGATAAACTGTATAGAGATAGTGCCAATAGAATGAATTTAAATAGTAAAGTATCAATTATCTTGATCAAATGACGATAAACTATATAAACATCTTCCCAATAACACGAACACAAATTTTAATGCAGAGAGTCATAAAATATAATTTAATCTGCGTGATATCCCTCATCCTGACTACATTATGATAAACTATATAGAGGTCATCCTAACCACATGATAATAAACTATACAGAGATAGTACTAATTGAATGACTTTAAAGTACATAGTGTCCCTCATCCTGACCAAAATATGTCAAACTATACAGATATCATCCTTACCACATGATGATAAATTGTATGTTGATAGTCCTAAAAAGAAGAATTTAAACATCATGATATTCATACTTCTAACCCCATGATGGTAAATTGTATGGAGATCATTCTTATAACAAGAAGTAATACTTCATGGTTCCCAAAGAACTATGTATAGATTCATTCTTACCAATCTAGGATATGTAGTGATGCCTGAACCTCATGTTTTGGGAACATCCACAACATCCCTTTAACATTTTTCAGGTGATCCATGTCCTTACTGCAATATGTTGAATTTCATGGCTCATGTCCTCACCTAAATATATTAAATTACATGGCTAATGTCCTTTCCACATGATTTTAAACTTCCATGATACTCTAGAACTATGCATGGCTTGATTATAAATTTTCAGTGAGATGCGTAGTGACTCATTGCTCTAATATCTTGTTCTAGAAACTATTGGTACAAAGTTATGATGTTATACCCTCAACCGTCACTTCATAGTAATAGGATCTAATGATATAACTTGTTTCACACACTGAGCACAAATCACATGAACATATATATTAAGGGATTTTCCACAAAAAAGGTGTGAAACCACATAATAGGAACATTTTTTCTTGAATGTATGGCTGCAAAAGGAATACCATGAGTCCCTGATGCATGGCATCAAACTACATAGTTAATTTCCATACCACATGTTAGAAAGATACATGGTTACTTAAGAACTACATGTTGATTGATTCCTATCATCATAATATACATAGTGATTTCCAGGTCTCCAATAATGGTCCCATATACAATACTTATAATAAATGAAAATATTTATGCATGGGATAAAATTATAGAGTCGTTCTCATTCAAGAACTACTTGTGACTTGATTCCTATATTCATAGGATATGTAGTGATTCCCATATTTTCACCTATGAGCCCAGACATAATAGATAGGTATAATAGTGCCCCTATTTGCAAATGGTTTAGAACTACATATGTATCTCCTATCAGAACTATTTATTTCTTAACTCCCACCACTATAAGATACGTAGTGACACCAACAGTTCTATTCATGGGACTAGTCATAATACCACAATCTAACATCGGGGGATCCACATCCTCACCACATGACATTAATTTGCATGACCCTTTAGAAATACATGTTGTTTTATTCTCGTTTTTAGGATGTAGTTTCCCCTACCTGATTATCCACCCAAACAATGTTATCTAGCTTGATGACACTGGCCTTTGGAACACCACCTCGAACACGAAAACCTATTGACTAGCAGTGAGGGTGTATAGAGGGAATATTTGGGAGGATATACCATTTATGGATGGTAAAATAAAGGTCATAGAATATACATATAAAACCCAATGAATAAAATAATCAACCTACTATAACTAGACCTGCTAATAGAAGAAAAATAATCAATAATATACAGTAGGGGAATAAATAAAACAAAAGAAACTGAATTAATTTAATCAAGCCAAACATACCACTTTTAGACACTAAAAAAATGCTTACATATATGGTCATACATAAAATATATAGGAGGGGTCTCTAATGGATAACATCAATACAAGTAAAACATACATGGGCATAATGATACAAAAAAAAAGAAAAAAAATGGAAAACTCAAAAGTAAAAGCTACAGAGGAAAGCAATCCAAGGTCCCTTTCTAAAATAACTTTCCAAATGGCTACTAACGTCTACCTCCTAAAGTATATCCCTCACTTGAACATAACAACATGATGTATAAACGCACCTAGAGGGGTCCATGTAGGGTGTGAGAATTGGTATCAGTAGGATACCAACCATGTGTTCATACCCAACATAAGTGTTTAAATAAATGAAATATAAAAATAAAACAAATCATATTAATATAATTCATTTAAAAAACCATATCTTGTGCTCAACAACCACCAGTAATATTTTAACTACCCAGACAATTCCAGGATATCTATAGAGGGGATGAACCTTATCCCATGGCCCAAGTCATCCCCATAAGTAGAATATCCCAGGTGAATCCTCAGGTTCCTGCTCCAAATAACCACCCTGACACTTGGTGCCTTTTTAAACCTTATGAGTCAAAAAATTCACTGATCTCCCAAAGGCACCCCAATTAAAAAAGTAGCAGATCCCTCAAACCCCTGCTCAAAGCACATTTTGGCTCAAATATTGACATCTGAAGGAAAAATGATATCTTCCCTAAAATAAAAATCACATATGGCTCATAGAATTATGATTATAGGAATGAAAATCTATGTCATACCAAAATATAAATCTCCCAATAGCCTCATTGAAGGTGATCCTCATCATGAAACTGATCACCTAAATGCTATCACCCAAAGTCTCCTAACCTTCCACATGGATTTCTACAACAATAAATCCCAACACATTTACCTAAGACACACTGTTTGGGGACTTTACCCTCACGATTGGTCAAAATCACCTCATCACTGAGTCAACCTCTATGCACATTACTCTAATTGGTGCATTGGCCATCACAAGTGAGCAATAATCACTAAATTAGTATCTAATCCACATCCAGCCGACACCTCATTCCCTTATAAAAATGTTTCTCAAGTACAATGGTCATACCATCCAATAAAATATGATATTCCCTAAACCTGAGGGCCTTTCCACATCGAACCGACATCTTCGACACACCACTCAATAATTTAAAACCACTCAATAAATCTAGGAAAGACCAACCAGATGAACACATCATCTCAATCTTGATGAACATGTCACCCCAATACCTTGGTCATATCCCATCAAGATCTAATGTATCACATTACATTAAATTCAATTATTTCATATAATTCATTTACTTTTAAATAATAAATTAAATCTTAACAATCAATTAAATTTAATTGAATTGAGTCCCTAAATATAAAAGAAACAACTCATCATAAATAAGTAAACAATTCAATGTAATTGAATTTTACACCTCAAATTAAATAAAAAAAATTAAATATACATTATCAACCCACCCATCCTAGCTACCCAAGGTGGTGGGAAACTTCTAACCTGGCATCGGATGTATGAATGGGATATTTCATTCCTTAAGGCATCTCATAAGGTCATATGATCAATTTATTATCAAGCATTAGGGTCTCACTCAAATACCAAATGAAATGCTGAAATACACACACCAAATAGACCATGAAAACAAAAATACAGTTTTTAACAACCTACCACTGTCCCATAGTCATAGGAACATCTAGTATTAGACACTAAATCAAAAAAATTGGAAGAAATTGAAAATTTTGTTGATGTTCCTAAAAATATGGTAAAATCACTAGTACATAATTAGCAGATTTTGAGGAAAAATAAAAACAAAATAGAGGCATGTGTGTGATAAGACTTACTGATACAGTTCTTTTACACACAATGTTTTGAAGAAGAGAGCACTGATGATGGAGGAGGATCCAACTAAATAGAATGAGGAAAATGAAGGAAAACCTCCAACTATGTGTGACCCATAGGAGAAGATGGAAAACAAATAAGGATAAAAATTGAAATATTGAATAGGGGGGAAATGTAATTTTAACCCTTTAATGAGGCTTCATTGTTAGCTCACATAGATTACTAAACTGTGCGAAAACAATGTGGGCTACAGTTTGAAGGTACTTATAATATGGGACTACCCACCCAGCTTACCGTAATATTTTCACGAATCGTGTGCAAACCAGGTAGAGGACTCTCCAAAAATTACAGACATGGTCGCATGACTGTGCACCCCACATTGACAGTTTCTCGCAAACCATGCCCAATGAAAAAGGGGTTACACTATTAGCTGGAAGAGGCTAGACAGTTTTCCTAAAACCATTCACCTTGACCTAATACTCCAAAATAGGCTCTTTAGGCCTTTTATGATTATAAATCCCTTTCAAACACTCTATGCACTCTCCAAGTCTCTAAAACCATTTATAACACGATATAGGGTTAAAAAAAAATATAATTATATTTTCATGATGAAAAATAAATTTTTATACCTACTCATTCAAAAATTCAAAATGGGATAGGTTTTCGAGCCGATTCAAAAACCCTAGACATTACAACCTCTCCAAATTAACATAGCTCATCCATGAGCTATAAAAAACTTGTAGATGGTACTAAACATTGCCATACTAGTGAATATAACTCAGGCTACCACAGTCTCAAGGGAGCAATTCAATAAACTCAAGGGCGTTCCCAACCTTAGTAGTGACCTTCCCCAGTTTATCCTGACCAAAACTCCAATTAATAACGTGATCCATCAACTAATATCCTAGACTCATGGTCCTACCATGACACATTGTCTCTCCTTACCCTCCTCCAATGCTCCCAGGTCATTCCGGATACCCACCAGAATCCCACACTACATTAGTACCTGCCTCATTCTCATGTCACACATGGAAATAATGAGTTCCTACGTCTCAAAAAATCTCAAAATAATCCTCAATTCCTTGAACCTCAACAAGTATCACTCAAAAAATGGTTCCCATATTCCTATACACATCATGTAATCCATATCTCCTCGATTCCCCATTGTTAAAAACCTCATTAATCATGCACCAAATGGTGCACACATACAAAACATGGTGGCACACACCTCAAAATATATATATATATATATATATATCAAGCACCAGAGAATGTTCCAACATAATAAAAAACTTCTAGATAGCCTATATACATCACCTGTGCACCTTGTTCACTAAAAATAGACCTGCCTCAATATGAAATTCCAACTAAAATCATAAGTATGGTTAGTTCACACCCATGAAATACCTCTAACATTCGTTGGATCGCTATCCTATTTAGCACCTAGAAGTTCTATGACATGTAACTAGCCTAAATCTCGAATGCTTGATGCCTAGACTCCCTGCAGTGCATTACCAACCACTGCCCACTTACCCAACTATTTGGTCCCACAATGTCTTCCACGACCTCTATGTGTAGAACCATATCATCTACCATCACCTATTACCAATCATAATAATACCACATAACCCTAAATATATCCTGATCCATGATAGTGGGCTATCTGAGAAGTCTTCTTGCAAAACATCTTGAGATTATTAGCATTCCCACATGACTAGAAATCCTTTTGTGGCCACTATCACTATTTCCAAACATTTCTATCTTCCTACACTTAATGTATACTATAGTAGACCCACTCTGAGGTTGTTTGGATGACTCCTTATCCTAAATTCCCTACTAAAAATAATCTCTACATCATTTACTTACAACTATAGAATTTCCACTAAAATCACCTAAAGTTGTTTCCTAACACGAGGAAGTACTATCCATCTAGTTTCCCTCGGGTATGTGTTCTTAGTTCACCACTTCTTTGAATAAGTCTAACCTAACGATGTTCACCTACACCCGAAGGGTGTTCTGTAAACTATCCTCTAAGTGGCTCACCCATGAGGTGTCATTGCTCACCATTCTAGGTGAAAAGCTATACAATTTTTTGAATTTCACATCATAGTCAATGATAGAAATGTCACCCTACTGAATACTAAATAAATTCTAAGATTTGTCTTCTCTCAGTTTCTTCAAAATGAAATGCTAGAATAATATGGACCCAAATTCCCTCTAGGCCAGTCCCACATGTATTCCTACCTAATCCCTCAAGTCCCACCAACACTTATATGGTCATCTGAGCATGTAGGTTTGTAGTTTTAACCTCCTACCAAGAGGAATCGATAACTACTCTAAGATCATCTACATCAAATCAATCTGACTCTCATCCAACTACAGACCACCCTCACCCTGGAAAAAAGGTAGGAGTTCCTATTGGATCTCCAAAATAAGGTACTCCATAAAAGGATATTCTCTCTGAGTTACCCTATAGATACCCTAGATCACATGTACTGGGATCACTCTGAGGTTATCTTCACTCCATGACCAAACTTATATCTGATCTAGTGGTTTCCCCATCTACTATAGAACATGTTCCTGAGCCCGTACCTAAGCTTGTAATAGAGGATCATGCTTCGGCTAACCCTTAGGGGCCTCAACCAGAACAGGCACCAAGTATATCATGTACTCGCCTGTCTGACTCTCCATCTGAGTCATCTAGGTAGAAACCCATTGAATACAATTAACATGGTCAAAAATCCCAAATAACATATATATAAAAATATTATGGATAGGGAAATCAATAATTGGTAGAACAATCTCACTACCCTTAACCATTCCTATCGCTACCATGCCACACATCATCCTATCCTCATAGCCTCCTCACCCACCCTCAATAGAGCCATGTATCATGTATACCCTAGGACATTCCCATCCTAAAAATAAATATTGCTTTATTCTGACGACCACATCTCCCAACCTAGTGATCAACGTCTTCCAATTTCATAATTCCTTCCTTTTCTAATAAGATTTAGGTCCATATCACATATAATATGAAACTTTATATATATCACATCACATACACATATGCATTTCACATTTCAGAACAAATTTTCACAGATTCATGATTATACATTTTAAATACAACCTTCCATGTGCCTAATTAAAATCTCATACAAGCATACCAACCACACATTTCCATTTTAGGCCATGGTTCCAAATCACCATCCATGTCATACCAACCCAAGGAGAACATAACATATAGAATAATATCACACATTTAATGTGAACCACATCAGCTTGAAGTCAAAACGATAGTCAAATGACAAAAATCCAACAATTCCCAACCCTGTAAACTTGGTCAGTCTTTTGTACATGGGGCTGTAGGCCCCCAAGAATGAGTTATTAACCATGTTTTTGAAAAAATATGAATATATAGCCTACCATATCCCAAAAAATAAGACTATTGAAAATGAAATATAAATATTGATCTAATTTGTTTACATACAACCACTACTATTAAATCCAACTCAATAACTATTATGATACCACCTATAGCATCCCCGACCTACTTAGCTACTCGAGTAGTGCTATCGGTATAGGTTTCACTATCCTAAAGCACACCCCACCTAAATTCCAAAGGATTCCAAATAGCAGAGAGTTTGTAAGGAGGGAAATGTGGTGATTTTATACCCTCTAGAGATGATAAAATAAATATACAAGTATATATATAGAAATTAGTTTAGAAAATAAATACCTAGAAGACTCAGTCCAGACCCACCAATGAAAGAATCACAATCAACAGTATACAATAGTTGAAGCAATATAATAGAATTAGTGTAAATAATTTAATCAATCCAAACATAGCACTTATATCCACTAAAGAAAAACTTGTTTACATATCAGGTCATACATAAAACATCCCAAATGGGTTGATAATGGATAATGTCAATACAATACATACATATATAAAAATGATGATATGAAAAAAGAAAAAAAATGAAAAATAAAAAGTAACCCTGATAGAGGCACGAACCTCAAGGCCCCTTTACAATACCCCGTGCCAAATATATACTACAGTATTGCTCCAAAATTCGATCCCTTTCTGGAATGTAACAAAATAAATTCTAAACACATATCAAAGGGCCCATATAGGTTGTGAGAATGAGTATCTCTAGGATACCACCCAAGTGTTCAAACTGAACATAAGTGTTTAAGTATTATCAATATTAATATAAAAAAAATAATCATAATACAATTTATTTATCAAAATCATCCGTTGTTCTAAACAATCACCATGAATCATTTACCTTTCTTAATAAATTCCAAAATATATATAGATTATAGGACCCTTAGACCATGGAACAAGGATACCACTAAAGTATAATATCTCAGGTGAACCCTCAAGTTCCACCTCCAAATAAGAAACCTGACATGTCTTTCCTCCTCACACCTCCTATCTCAAACAAATCACTGACCTCTCAATGGAATGCCCAAGGAAAAAAGTAATTGGTTCCTTGGACCCCTACTAAAAGAACTCTTTTTCTTGAAGCTTGAAATATAAATGAATAATAATATATTCCTTGAAATAAATATCACCATCATATTATAGAAAAATTCCTTAAAGAACAATGATCACCATACTTCCTAAATAATCCAAGCCTAGCCGCCTCATGTATGGTGAGCCTCAACCCCCATCAAATAGCCTCAATGCTATCATTTAAATATTTCTCACCTTCCATGTGGATTTCTATTCCATTAATACCCAACACATTTACTTAAGAAACACAACCAATGTCCTATACCCATAAGATTTGTCAAAACCACCACATTACTGAGTTAATCTATGTGTAAAAAACTCTAATCGGTTCTTTTTCCATCACAGAAGATTGAAAATCACAAAATAAATACATTAGACACATCTATATAGAACTTTAGGACATTAAAAGCATGTCTCTAAAGTTTTATGGCCATTACATCCAATAAATGGGCCATAGACTCTGCCTGATAACCTTTCCTCCACAAACACACATCTATGATACCCCATACAGTGATTCAACATCACTCAATAAATCTAGACCAAGCCTAACTAGATGTCCACCTCACCTTAATCCTGATGTTCATTACACCTCAATACTTTGGGCCAAGACCATCATGATCCAATAGATCACATCACATGAAATTCAAGGATTTCATATAATTCACTTCATTTTAAATAGGCAATTCAATCTAAATAATCAAATAAATTTAATTGAATTATAAATCTAAAATTAAATAATAAAATTCAATATATATAAGAAACCCACCCAACCTAGCTACCCAAGGTGGTCGATAATCTCTAACCCGACCTTGAATGTATGAATTTTTCTAGTGCATTCTTTAAGGAATCCCATAAGGTTATACGATCAATTTAACATCAATAAAAAAGGTCTCGCTCAATTTACCATTGAAACTTTATAAGACAAAACACTAAAATCAAACAAAAAAACAAATAAAGTTATGTGCCACCTACCTTGGACTCATATACATATGAACATGTGGTATTAGCCTCTAACTAAAAGTGGTTTGAATGAAATCAATGATTCCATTGAATGCCATGAAAATAGGGAAAAATCATTCATACAGATTTATCTATCTATGAGGAAAAATAAATATAAAATAGAGGTAGTGGTGTGAAAATCCTTATTGATACGCTTATATCTCACCCAACAAATTTAAAAATGAAGCACCAGTGAAGTTGGTGAATCCAGATATAGAGGAGGTGGAAAAATATTGGAAACCCTCATGTTGTGTGTGACCCAGAGGATAAGGATGAAAAATAAGAAGAAAGGAGAAATAGAGGAGAGGGAAAAAGGTAATTTTATCCCATTAATGGGGCCAAACAGTTATCTTCGACGACCTTCCAAAATGTACAGAAACTATCTAGGATACAGTGTGAAGGTACTGCCTATATTTCACTACATGTTTGTCTTTCCACATGGTTATCCCTAACCATGAAAAAACCATATGGAAGACTCTATAAAATATGCAGACATGGAAGTATGGTCATGTAAGCCACACACAATATTTCCCCATAAACATTATCAATTCAAAATGGGGCTACACTATTTGCTGGAAAAGTCTACACGGTTTTCCGCATACCATGCGCTATGACCTACAACTCCAAAACAATGTCTTTTGGACATAAAATCTCCTAATTCCCTTAGGAACACCTGAGGCACTCTTGAAGACTCTAAAACCATCCAAAAACATGATATAAGGTTTATGGAAATCCAAAAATTAAATTCTAATGATCAAAAAAGAAATTGGCATACCCACCAATTGAACAATTCAAAACAGGAGAGGTTTTTAACCTGATCCAAAAACTCAGGAAGTTACACATGAGATATGTAGTGACTCCTAGACATCCACCCTTGGGACCAACCCAAAAAATTCTATTCCTCCATGTCACATTATCTTATTCCTCACTATATAATTTTAAAATGAATGGTATTTCTAGGAATACATGTTGATTTATTCTTATCATCATAGGATATATAGTGACATCCAAATCTTTAATCATGGACCCAACTACAACAACTGATAATAAATGCACACAAAATACATAAGAACCAACTCATATAAGCTCATTTTTTATACTTCTGAGCCAGATCTACATACCAATTTTTTGTGTTCAAAATATATCACACAAAAATTACCCACATTAGTTCTCACATCCTTACCACATGGTTTTAAACTTCAAGGCAAAGAGCATAGTCGAATGATAATAAAACTGAAAAATAAGAACATCCTCACCAAATGAAAGTAAACTATATAGATAATTTCTTTACCATATGAAATTAAACTTCAGGGATTATATCCCCACAAAATTATGATAAACTATATAGGTCATCAACTATTTTCATCCCCTATCAAGAGATCACAAGGGCCTCATTTCGATCAGCCATATTATGAGGTGATACTATCATATTTTAAAGAACCTCAATCCAGAAGAGACCTTTCATGACATAGGTACATCGAGTTTCCAAAAACCTTCCATATCATTTGAAATGATATCCAGCTTCAAGGGAAACTTTTCTTGACTATGCCTGTCTTCATATGTCTCTAGCATACAAACCTATGGCCGTTGAACAGATGTGTCCCTCTACAAAATTTAATTCCCAATACTTGTGAGGCTAGACATTACTGTTGAAAAAAAAATACCTCAGTGTGATCTAAAATACTCTTGAGATGATTATCCCATGTCATTACTCATGAACTGAAAACATTGATCCTTGATTTAAAACATTTTTATCTCCCACCCAAGAGGATGTTGGGATACTCTTGATCCTAGAATTTCTAATTAGGATCTTGTGTATCATCCCCCGTATCAGGTCCATTCACAACTTGAACATAAACAACATTCAATTTGTTCAATGTTTTTAACAATAAAATCTAGCCTAAAAATTTCCAAATCACAAGACAATAAACCTCTTGTGAAAGAGAAATTAAACTTACTATACTAAAAATCCACAATGGGATTTCAGAGAAAAAGTCAATTATTTGCTCAGTATAATCATCATCTGTAGTGTTTAGGGAAAATTAGGGCATAAATGGATAATTCATAAGGATTTTATGGTTGAATTTATATCCCTATTAAAATCCATGATAAGTTTTTTGAACCTCCTGGTACAAGAAAAAATTAGAGTAATGACTTGTTACATCTCCTCGTCGTGAGAATATGTTCACTATAAGCTAAAATGATGTTTAGAGTGCTCAAACCCTTAATGTATATTTCACTTTACATAGAAAAAATTTAATGATTTTAGTTCCTTGGATCATTATAACCTTCAATGGCCCATTAAAAGGCTACCCAGCTTCAAGTGACCCTTTTATTGACTATGAGCGCATGCATATGGATCATGCATAAGTGCCTATGGACATCAACCAAATGAGACACTCTATAAAATTGTATATCTAATCCTTGTGTGCCCTAACATCACTATGGAAAAAACTAGCATCCCCACATGTTTTGGGTCATTCCTGGTATGACTTTCCCACATCATTTTCAT
This sequence comes from Viscum album, assembly GCA_963277665.1. Classification (NCBI taxonomy): domain Eukaryota; kingdom Viridiplantae; phylum Streptophyta; class Magnoliopsida; order Santalales; family Viscaceae; genus Viscum; species Viscum album. The sequence continues at coordinate 1,525,837,795 of OY728131.1, read as the reverse complement.
GGAATGTGATCTTTGGACCATGATTTTCAATATAAGTTCCAAACTATCCAAGTGGATTGGACATCCAGGAAGTCACTTTACCTTCTTGTTGACCCTTTATCAAATAAGAAATGTGAAACATAATTCCCAACCCATTTACAGACCACACCTCATGATTCAAAACTATCGGGCATAGGGACCGAGATTCATAATTAAGAGCTAAAATACCCAATGGCGGCATAACCCTTTCTTCATAGCTCCCATCCATAACCAACCTCACCATCTAGACATTTTATTCTACATAAATCATTCATGTACCCCATAAAGAAGTGGGGATCATCTTTCCCTTGACCGTTATACTAAAGTCCTTCAATCCTTGTGTTATGATTTACATCATCCAAATCCAAATTAAAGGTATATTCTACTTGAAAGAGAGGGGATTAAATTCTTGTGTTCCTTAGAAACACCGAAGAAGAACCTATAACCTTAGAGTGTTATGGGTCATCCTTGACATGTCAGTCCCATTGAATAATCACAGACAAAAAATTAAGGATTATTATTTACATCATCCAAATCCCAACTATCTAGGTATATATAGAATCCTAGCATTCTTCCCTCAACCCTTATTAACTTTGTAAGTATTCTATAGACCTGAAAGAAGATACTCGTATTCAAGGACACTTTTTATGACTATGAATGAATTCCAATGGCTAATGAAAATTCACCTATAGTCATCAACCAAATTCATGACTCTTGAATAGGGGATTTTTGATCCTTGTGAGACCTCACAATACCATGGATAAAGCTAACACCTCAGTTTTTTTGGGTCATTCCTAACATGTTTGCACTATATCCCATAGTTACTGATCTGGTATGAGCTAAAAGAACCTAAAATGAGGTAATAAAATGTACCAAAATAAAATAAGCTAAACTAAAGCAGCTAACACTACTGGAAACATATCCTTTACCATTGGTTTGAAACCATTGATAAATTCCAGACAACCATTGGTATAAACTGTACCAACGGTTGGAAAAACCATTTGTTATAGAGTGGTTTGTATATAGTAGTAGAATGGAATATATAACAAGGGTTTCTTATAATTTTTGTAAATATCAAAATTCATGCTTATACCTACAGTTTCAAAACTATTGGTATAGACTTTTGCCAATGGTTCCTCGTGAAACATTGGAAAAAATTCAAGTAAATGACCAATACCAACGGTTTACATGAAACTATTGGTATATGTTTTATTTTCACACATATGCTAATGGTGTAAAACCATTGGCATATGATTTATGAACCTGTAGTAGCAAGAATTCCTCCTCCTTTGCACCTGCAGCCTCCTCCCTGTGAACCTGCAGTAATGCACTTCTAGTATCAGGCCTGCCTCCCCCCTATGCACCTGCAGCAAACCGAACATATAGAATTCATACAGAATTATACCTGTGCACCTGTACCAAACCAGACAAACATATATAATTCATACAGAATTTTGAATACCATAATATTGTATGAATTTATACAGAACTCATACACATATAGAAATTACATGTATTTATTTTGCCATGAAACTTAGAGTCACTCAACAATGTGCACATAAATAGTTCTTTTAGTCGGGAAATAATAGCCATTTTAGGTTCAAACTTCCCCCTTTTTCATGTACGTGTGTCACAAAGAGGGTGTCAAGGGACGGGGGGGAGGGGGGGGGGGGGTTGTCTAGGGGCTTCTGGGTGTTGTCCATGGTGGTAGGGGGTGTCCAGTGTGTGGGGTGTCTAGGACGTGGATTGGTGTCCAAGGTGAGTGGGGGTTGTCTAGGGGGTTGGGGTGCAGTCCAAGGTGGTAGGGGTGTCTAGGGGTGGGGGTGTCCAAGGGGTGGAGGGGGGCTATACATGGGGTTGGGGGTGTCTGAGGGGGGGGGGGGGGTGTCCAGGTGGTGGAGTGGTGTCCAAGGCGGGTGGGGCTGTCCAGGGGGTTGGGGGTGCAATCCAAGGTGGTAGGGTTGTCTAGGGATAGAGGTGTCCAGGGGGGGCTATCCATGGGGTTGGGGGTGTCTGGGGGGTGGGGGTGTCCAGGTGGAAGGGTGGTGTCCTAGGGGTGGGGGATGTCCAGGGGGTTGGGTGGATGTCCAAGGGTTGTGTCCAGGGGGTGGGGGTGTCCAAGGGGGGTGGGAGGGGGGTGACCAAGGGGTGGGGGAAGTCCATGATGGTGGTGGTGTCTAGGGGGTTGGGTTTCTAGGGGGTGGGGGTTGTGCAGGGGGTAGGGGTGTTCAGGGGGGATTTCTAGGGGGTAGGGTGTCTCCAGGGGGTGGCGTTGTCTGGGGGGATGGGGGTGTCCGGGGGGGGGGGGGGTGTCCAGGGGGGAGAGGGGTCTGTCCCTGGGGGCGATGGTTTCTAGGGGGTGGGGTGTTTAGGGAATGTGGTGGTGTCTAGGGTATTGGGGCTATCTAGGGGGTTTGGGGACTATCCAAGGGGGGTATGGGGGTGTCCATGGGGTGTGGGTGTCTAGGAGGTGGGGTGGTGTCAATGGGGGTGAGTGGCTGTGAAGGGGGTTATGGTGCTGGCCAAGGGGGTAGGGGGTGTCTAAGGGTGGGGTGGGTGGGATTTCCATGGGTGGGAGATATCCAAGGGGTTGGGTGGATATTCAAGGGGTTTTAGGGGGTCTCTAGGGGTGGGGGTGTCTAGGGGGTGGGTGTGTCCAGGGGGGAGGGGTTGTCCATGGGGGGGGGGTGTCCATGGGGGGGTGGGGTATCCATGGTGTGGGGGGCTACCCATGGGGTTTGGGGGGGCTATCCATGTGGGTAAGGGGGTGTCCCGGGGGGTTGTCCAAGGGGGTAGGGGTGTCCAGGGGGTGGGTTATCTGGGGGATGGGGGTGTCTAGGGGTGGGGAGGGGGGTGCTTCTAGGGGGTGGGGGATTTCCATGGGGGTGGGGGTGTCCATGAGGGGTGGGGGTGTCCAGGGGGTGGGGTGGTGGCTAGGGGGTGGGGGATGTCCAGGGGTTGGGGGGATGTCTACGGGGGTCGGGGTGTCCAGGGGGTGGGGTGTCCAGGTGGTGGGTTGGTGTCCTTGGGGTGGGGGCTTTCTAAGAGTTTGGGGGGTGATATACAAGGGGGTAAGGGGTGTCCAGGTGCTGGGGGGTTGTCCAGGGGGTGGGGCTGTCCATGGGGGTGGGGTGTATAGGGGGTGGGGTTGTCCAGGTGGTGGGGTGGTGTCTAGGGGGGGGGGGATTTCTATGGCGTTGGGGGATGTCAAAGGGGGTAAGGGGTGTCTAGGGTGTGTGGGGGTGTCCAGGGAGGCTATCTAGGGGGTGGGGGCTGTCTATGGGGGGTGGGGGTGTCCTAGGGGTGTCCAGGTTTTGGGGTAGTGTCCAGGTGGGTGCAGGGGCTGTCAGGAGGGTTTGAGGCTATCAAAGGGGGATATGGGATGTTCAGGGGTTGGGGTTGTCCAGTGAGGTGGGGGTTATCCATGGGGGTGGAGGTCCTAGGAGGGTGAGGGTGTCTAGGGGGTGGGGGCTATCTAGGGGTTTGGGGGCAGCCCAAGGGGGTAGGCATGTCCAATGAGGATGTCCAAGGGGGTATGGGGTTTCCAGGGGTGTGTGGTTGTCTGGGGGTATGAGGGAGTCCACGGGGTGGTGGGGGGGGGGGGGGATATCCATGGGGGTGGTTGTGCCCATGGGAGTGGGGGTGTCTAGGGAGTGAGGGGTGTCCATGGGGTGGGATGGTGTTCCTGGGGGTGGGGGCTATCCAGTGGTTGGGGGCTGTCCAAGGGGGTAGGGGGTGTCTAGAGGCAGGGTGAATCAGTCACAACAAATCATCAAGTCAAGTTTTACTATTTATAGATAAATAAATAAAGATAATGTGACCTATAGAATCACACATATATTCAAGCACACCAAGTCATAAAACATCAATTGTCCGTAATACCAGTAAAAAAATTTAACAGAACAATATTTCCCTCACCACCATCATTATCATCAATGTCATCATCATCCTCACTCCCATCCTCATCATCTTCACCATCATCATCCCCTCCCTCCTCAACACCCTGCTCTTTTCCCTTGTACTCTACCTCGGCCTCCTCCTCTGCCTCTGGCTCCTCCTCTCCCTCCTCCTCCGCCTTGGCCTCCTCCTCTTCCGACTCAACCTCCTCCTCTTCCGACTCAACCTCCTCCTCACTATCATCTCGACCACCAATAAAACTTCTACTGGGTGCGCCATATATAGAACATATCAATGACATATATCCATCAAAAGCTATGATGGCCTTTGGTGGAAGTGTTTGACGTAAACCATACATCATTTTCATAAATGCGGTTTTTTCTCTAGTAGACAGTTCTCCTATCTCTATGTCCCTTTTTTCTACCTGTTATGCCTATGCCTTAACCAATTAGAATTCACTATCACTATATCTCATACCTAAGGAGGTCCAATACCTCGTCGGGGACTATACTCTTCCTATGTTGGTAGTGTAATCTAGTAGGGTGATCATCTACCAACACCCAATGTAAGTGATCATTTGTCCTTAAATTGTCAGGTTCATGGGAATCAAGAGCCTCTAAAGTCACCTTTTAAAAATATAAATAGATTATTAAATCAAAAAATTGAAATTGAAATTTGAAATCAACAATTTAAAACATACAACTTGCTAATGAGTCAGTTCTATAACTAGACACGTCCTTCAGTATTCAATTTATTCCATCAACAATGACATTTAATGTAGCAAAACCATAATTAAAATTTTTTTTCTAATAATTAACTTCATAAATAAAGTTATATAAAAAATTTAGAAATCAATTAAATTTTGGAGGAAATGATGGAAATTGAAAGTCGTAGAAAAAAATTATAAACAACTATTATACCTATATCCTCTCATGATCTGGAATCATAATATGACACAATGTGTGGATGTATTTTTTTATATCAATGTTTTTTTATTTATTCTAAATGACTCATAAATAAAATTCAATAATATAAAATATATTATTAATGAAAAACATGAAATATTTCTTTTAAATATCTCAAATGTGATTAATACCATAAATTGTATAGTCTTCCAATGAGTAATCATCTATCGGTATTGTTCTATCAGACAATCATACATGACTGGGACCACCTCTAACACTATTCCAACTCTATAATAGAAGATAATATACAACTTATTCTTATAGGCTCTCCAAAGAACACATAAATCCTTTAGATGTACTATTCATACACCCTGACCATCGAAGAAATTAAACCAACGATAACATTAAAATATTAGTTCATATAAATATAAAAAATAATATATTTCATTAAATAAAAATTTTGTTTTACCCAAATCTTTACCCAAGCATTATCCTTGACTTCATTTGGGAACTATATCCAAGAGAGTGGGCTGAAAGAAATGATATTGGAATATTTGGAAAGCGTCACAAAAAACTCCAACATTGTTGCCCTTTTTTCAATCATCTTACTGTCTTCAATGTTGTTCACCATCAAATGTGAGTGGTGGTTCCACACCACACACATGCGTGTACTGCCCCTCCCCTGACTCCTATCAGTAGATGTATCTATTATGAAAGAAAAAGAAATATTTTATCAATACATATTATAACAAAAGTTAAAAATGGATTTAAAATTTCTTATGGTTCTATAAAAATTAATGTGGAAGTATGATCAATGGGCATCATTGGATCCACATAAATTGAAGGAACACCCTATGTTGGAAGATTGAGTCCCAATGTATGCTCTGTAGGGACAGACTCAGGCAGAGGAGTCAAAGAAGATGGAATATAGATGATCTGAGAGAAGGATGTAGAAGTAAAAGAAGATGGCATGGATGGCTGGCCGAATGTTAGATGGGGAATGGAAATCATCATCGAATATGGTAAAGATGGGTGAGGAGACTTAGATGTAAAGGGTGGTGAAAACATGAAAGGACTAAATTTCCCATGTTTCCCTAAGGAAACATTGAGATCATAATGTGGGATAGATGTTATATCACTGGGAGGGGAAGGGTATAATTGGGTATGCTAACCAGATTACCTAGCTCTCATACCACCACCATCGTACGAACACCCTGAGTACTGGGACCACTACGTGGCTGCTCATTAAATAATTTTCAGCTAGGAGGTGTATGCTACTAAAATGTTTAAAACAAAATTAATCACATGACATTATATATTATTTAAATATATATTTGAAATAAAATACTCACTACAGGTACTAGTGGTGGAACACCCATCTCATCCATGAAACAATTGTTGTCCATCATCTTTTTCTATTGCCTCTCTTAAATTGGTTTCATTTCTTGCATTTGAAAAAAATATGGGAGTAATTAGAAAAGGATAACTAATGTGTAACCCAAAAAACAAAATAAATGAGAGGGAATAGGGGGATTCATGAATCATTTTACTATCCATTGTTTTAGGTGAGTTTAAATAGATAAATAATGAATTCAATAAATTATACAAGATGTAATAAAGAAATTTAATTACTTAGTAGGATAGTTATTTATCTTAGGTAGATGATGCAGGTTTCTATACATGTTTTGCAGAAGAAGACAAACCATAATGTTCATTATCAGTTGAAATGTTGAAGGGAGGTCTTTGAGTCAACTAATTTTATACATGGTCAATAAAGCATTGAAATGTTCAAAAAGTTAGAAATGTTGGTTTCTTAGGTTTTCATACAGTTCAATTCCAAATTTGAAAATGCAATTCAAAAAAAATTTCAACCACTTAATATTGAAAATTCACATAAAATTCAAGTCATATAAAAAACATTTGTAATAAATATTAAATAAATTTGAATATTACCAACCTTAAAAACCCAAGTCGACCTAAACCAATAGAATTGAGAACGTTGATGATTTTATATATCCCCCCACAACATCAGGTTCATAGTCAACTCTAAAAATTGAGCTATTGGAGTCCTCAAAAGTAATAAATGTATCGTTTACAATGGTAGTAGGGATGGTTTCAGTTTCATCATCACCATCATCAAAAATATGACTTGAAATTGCTTCAATAATAAAACCAAATTCAGGTAGAAGATGGTCTACGATATAAAAAACATGTTTTTTCATAGATGATAATACATATGGTTCATCAGTAGCAAGAGTGAGATTCATATCAAATACTCGAGATCCATAATCATCAATAAATGTTACCTGCCTCATCATCGAATCAAACCATTGGAATTTCATCATTGTGACTCATCCATGAGAATAATAATCCAATATTATTATTATTTAAAAGACTCCATAATAAACTACATTTTCAAATGGCGGTATACTGTCAAATGCACTAGCATAAAATTTTATTGTGGCAGTAACCATAACACCATCATGTTGTGTTCTCATGTTCTTTTCACGTTCAGTGATTATAAATCTGTATCCATTGATTACAATTTATTTACAGTCACAAACCAGGGTATTAGGACCAAAATCCAAAGCTCTTATTTCCACAAAGGCAGAGTCAACAGACACACTCAATAACTAAAATATAAATGAATATGGAACTTAATTAAAGATTGATTTAATTATTTTAAATAGTAATTTTTTTACCTTCAATATTAACCAAGTAGAAAACTCTTTTCTATTCAAAGTCTCCCTCCTCAATGATAAAGAATGATGATTTCTATTTATCATTACTTTATGATCCCTATAGAGAAAAATAAGAATAGTTTAATAGATATATATGTAAGATATACATATATTCAATTTACTTACCTAATGTAGCCATCAAACATATCACATTTGAACAAAACTATGTGATGTGCCATCTCTCGCTCTTCAAGGCATAATTTCATAAATGTATATGATTCAAAAATTTCGCCTATTTGAGTAACTGATGGAAAACTAGGTTCAATTTTGTCATAATGTTATTCTTCATTTCTCATTGTCCTGTTCATTCTTTTTGTACGATCGGACAAATACAAAGAGCATAAATCAATACATTCATTATCAATGTAACCATTCTCCATAGAAACTTTGGGATGATTCTTATTTCGGACATAAGACTTTAATGGGTACATATTTTTTATGTTGGATACATATAATGAAAATGAATAGGTCCTATGAGTAGTATTTCAGTTAGAATATGAACATTAAGATACAACATGAATGTGAAAAATTATGGAGGAAATATTTTCTCTAATTTAGATAAAATTAATGAGGAATATACAATTTTTTTTTGCAAGAAATACTTGGACATATTCTTAGCACAATGATCTCTAAAAAAATGGGAAAACAAAATAACATCCCCCCTTACATTATTAGACGAAAGATGATGAATTTATATTGGAATCAACTCTTGCAGAAGGATGGGACAATCATGAGTCTTCAATGATTTTAGCTTCAACTCTCTTCTATTAACTTGTATGGATATGTTTATTTAATTTCTATCAGTAAATTTAATGGTCTCTAGTACTTCTAGAATTTTTTTTTGGGTGTCATCACATAAGAATCACATGGAACTTACCATTTATTTTCACTGATATGCATAGGATACAATTCTGTTCTGATGACCCAATACACAAAGTCATTCTGAGACATTAAATCATATTTTTTGTTTCCCTAAACATTTATATAATCAAAATAAAAAATTTCACATATATATATTTTTCAATGTGCATTACATCCAAGTAATGAAGTAACCAGTTGGTTGACCAATAAGTAAAATCATAAAAGATAATTATCTTCTTCCAATTGTAATGGGTTTTAGTGGAAACATTATTTATCATTCAAGATTTCATTTCACACTTCTAGAATGAAAAACTGAAATATTCCAATTCATTAAGAACATAACTTCCAGGAAGACACTGAGATGGATCATCGGACTTCATGGTATTGTAAAATTTTGGAAGACTATTTCTATATGGATGGTCCATTTGAAAGAATTGTTGATGTCCCATAAAACTAAACCTATAGGGATGTTTTAGTATTTTGGATCATGTATTATTTATTAAAATAGTACATGATAGTTGTCCCTTCATGTTCCATATAAACATCATTGCATAAGAAGGAAAATCATTGATCGTCCATATAAGTTCATCACACATCTGAAATATTCCTTTTGAACATGCATCATATGTGCGCACACCCACATAACAATGAAGCTTAAACTCTTTTATTAAATGTTTCATTTATACTTTTATATCATTTTCAGGATCATATGGGATAGATATGAGTATACTCACGAAAGTGAAAGCATTTTTCATACAAAACCATCAGAAAAGGTTAAAATGTGTATAAAAACCGGCCATGTGTTGTGAAAATTAAGAATCCTCCAAAACAGATTAAAACTGTCATATGAAAGACCCATCCTCACATTATGCACATTAGTTGCAAAATCAGGATATCGAGAATCAAATCTCTACCATGAAAATCAATCTGTACGATGAACCAACTCATCATTAGTCTTTTTTCTCTCGGTATCATGCCATATCATTTTTATTAATATTTCATTATATATAATAATATTATGGATTCTGGGGATCAATGGAATGTGAAACAATTCTTTTTGTGGCACATGGGATGGTTTTCCAGCAGCCTTTTTCTTTCAGCGGGATGTGCCACAATTTACACAATCATTTTTCTTAGTAGTTTCCTCATAGAATAAAAAACAATATTTCAGGCAATCATGAATTTAGTTTCTTAAAAAATCCATGTTCCTCTACTAACATCCATTACATATAGTGGTTTGAGAGAATATTTGCATCATCTATAATTAAGTCCTTCAAGAAGGTAAAAAAGTAATCAATGGTATTACTAGAAATCCTATACATAGTTTTCACATGAAACTATCAGATTAAAAATTCCATCGTTTTCATTTTACCGCATTGTTGATATATAGGATTCATGGAAACATCATTCAATTTATTCCCCTTGAAAACATCATCATTTTCATTAGATTCATCAGGCGTGCTCATATCGAAGTCTTCTTGGGATGGAACCCTTTCATTTTTATGATGACGAATAAAAGGAAAAACTTCATATAACAAATTATCCAATCCAATCCTCTCATTTGGATCATTAACAATTTGAGATTTAATTTTCCCCCATTATGAAACCACACATAGTAGTTTTCTTGAAAACCATATTTGGTTATGTGGTAGCTAACTTTTTCATGGATCAACCAAGGTCTTTCAACAAAATTTTAACATGGGAAGTGTTTGCAACAACTATCTAAAGCACTGTGAAGTGAAAAATCAAAAAATATCTCCAAATTGTTTTGAAAATAGCTTGATATCTGATAGATTTCATACATCCAAATTCTATCCATTCTGTAAAAAGAAATTTTTATAATTCAGTTCGTCAAAATCAATTCAATAAGATTGAATTTTCATCGAAAATATATTTAAGTAAATGATAATTGTTCACTTTATATGAAACCATAACTGACACACTACTCTATATGAGAATCATAATATAAAATACAATAAATAAAATATTTATAATAAAATATCATTGAATAACTATAAATGATTTTATAAGATCATGTACACTCGTGGAGGATAATTATTTAGGAGTTGAGTAAATTTTAGATCGAATAAATTTTATATTTTAGTAGATTATTTGAGTAATCACATACACTGTGCAAGAGGGTAGGGGTGTCTAGCGGGTGGGGTTATCCAGGGCATGGGGGGGATATCCCGGGGGGATGTCCCTGGTGGAGGGGGATGTCCAGGGGGTGGGGTGGTGTCCAGGGAGGGCTGTCCAAGGGGGTGGGGGTGTCTAGGGGGGGCTGTCCGGGGGGGGGGGGGTTGTATAAGGGGGTGGGGGTGTCCAAGGGGTGGGGTGTCTAGTGGGTCGGGTTGTCCAGGGGGTGGGGGTGTCTAGGAGGTGGGGTGGTTTCCAGGGGCGCTTTCCAGGGGGGCTGTCCAGCATGGAGTGGGGTGTCCATGGGGGTGGGCGAGTGTCTAGGGGGTGGGGTGGTGGCAAGGGGGTTGTCCAAGGGGGTGGAGGTGTCTACGGGGTGGGGGCTATCCAGGGTGTGTGGGATGTTCTTTTTGGTGGGGGTGTCAAGGGGGTGGGAGTTTCTAGGGTTGGGGGAGGGTGTCCACCCCCAAACTAGGGTCATATAATCCAATCACTTTTCCAATTGTATCATGTCATATAGTCTATTATAGATAACCTAGAAGACTATTAGTGTAAACCATGAATATCATAAATATAAATCACAACACACCTAATTGTAAAAACACATCTAAATATCATACATGGGTCATATATTATCTTCCACTATAAATGATGTACATGAATTCTAAAAAAATAAACCTATTTTTAAACACACCTCTAAATTTTGAGCTAGTTTTGTGGACTATTGATGCCTTGAGAGGATAGTTGAGAGCTAATTATAGGTTGTGATACAAGGAGTAAATATATTATTTTCTATGTTTACAAAAATTTTGTTTGTGTGTCAAATATGATGTGATGTATGTTGTTTAGTCATATGAGCCATGTTTCGATGGTACAATACTCATAGAAGTATGATCCTTGTTATATCATTAAATGATATGGAGTTGTATGAATGTTATATTTTTATGAGATAAATATGGATAGTGGATAAGAACCTGAGTGAGACTTCTTTGTAGAGATAACTTCTTCTTGGAATAGTAAGAGTGAGTGTTGGTATAGAACATCAAGAAAATTTAGAAACTGTGAAAGAAACTATAAAGTGGTTATATGTGATTATTATTATTTTGTAGAGTATCAGAGTGGATAGCCCACTCCCTCCTTGGGCAGTCCACACCCCCACCTACACCCCTACATCACCCTTCCCCCCTAGACAGCAGACCCCCATGGACACCCCCCCAAACTGGAAAGCCCCCCCCCCACACCTGGATAGCCCACCCCCCTCTATGGACAACCCACACCCCTCCCCTCCCATGAACAGCCCACCCCACCCCTGGACATCCAATACCCCCTCCCCAACCTTGACATCCCACCACCCACCCCCTGGACAGCCGCTACACCAATCCCCCACCTGGAAAACCCAACTTGACCCCTTGGATTTCCCACACCCCTCTGTGGATAGCCCACCCCCCTCCCTGGACAGCCCCCCCCAGACCCTTGAAACCCCTACCCCCCATACAACCCCCCTGGACAGCCCGCCCCCTTGGAAACCCCCATCACCACCCCCACCTAGACATCCCACCCCCTCCCTAGACAACCCACACCCCTCCCCCACCTGGACATCCCACCCACCCCCTTGGACTACCCACTCCCACTCCTCCACCTGGAAAACCCACCCGGACCCCCCTTCCTGGACATCCCACACCCCTACAACCCCCACCATATAGCCCCCTACCCCTGGACAACCCACCCCACCTGGACAACCCCCTACCCCCTGCAACCCCTCTTTGGGTAATTTTATTTAAATTTTTTTAGTAATTAAGAAAGTAACACCATCATGCATTATCCATTTCATTCAAACGAACCCATTCAATTTATCCAAACATTAAAAATTAAATTTATAAGGATCTATGGGTCACTTAGGAAATGTCATTGGGGAAAGGGAAAATCACCTATATGGTTAATTGCAATTTAAAAAAAATGGCCCAAGCACTTTGGAGGTGGGGTGGTGTCTCGGTGGGGGGGGGGGGGTATCCAAGGGGGTGGATGGGGTCTAGGTGGTGGGGGTGTCCAGGGGGTCGGGGCTGTCCAAGGGGGTGGGGAAGTCCAGGGGGTGGGGGCTATCTAAGGGGTTGGGGTGTCCATGGGTGGGGGGGGGGATTTTTAATGGGGTGGGGTGTCCGGGGGGGTGTCTAGGGGGTGGGGGGATATCCAAGGGGGTGGAGGTGTGTAGGGGTGGGGTGTCCAAGGGGGTGGAGGTGGGTGTGTGTGTGGGGGGGGGGGTGTCCAATGGGGGGTTTCCAGGGGTGGGGGTTGGTGTGTTCATGGGAGGAAATACCCATATAATACCTTCAAAATTACCAATACCAAATCCAACCAATATCATAATTACAATCTATCACCCAACCAACAACCAATTCCTTCTCAATATCACTACCCTTCCAATTATTCCTTGAACAAAAACTATAAATAAAAAATCCAACTCCTATTTTCTACTAAACTAAAGTCTATATAAACAACAATAAAACACCACTAAAAAAATGGAAAACCATCTACACCACTACCCCAACCATCCCCAATCCCTTTTCATGGACCATCCTTATATCCATTACCCACCTAGAGACCATATGACTAAACAAACCCTTTACCATCTTTGAGTGTGGATACATCCCACCAGCACCCATTAGTTCATATGGTTCATGAAATCTTCACACCATAGGATTTGAAATGAAGACTTCAATTAAAAGTGATTCAAACAATCATGACACTTGAAGTGTAGAAAAAATAGAAAACAAATCAAAGTGTTCGGTATACCATGGGACAGACTGCACAGAACTCTGGTATAGGCCAAATTAAAACAGAAAACAAAAAAAGATGCCGAACATTAAATCCAAGGTACCACTTACTAATTTTAAGTGTAGAAATAAAAAATTTCTTTATTTAAGATGGATCTATAGGTTGGAAGGAATTCCACAGCTAAGGGTAAAAAGAGATCATCAGGAGAGGTTTGGATTATGGCTGTAATCATACAGACGGGGGAGCTGGAGGCACATTGTATTTGGGGGAAACAGGTCCCAATGGTTTTTAAAAACTGTTTGGAAATCTCTTCTTTACAAACAGTTTTTTAAAACCATTAGTATATGTTATAGAAATCAATGATTTCCCAACAGTTTACTGAAACCGTTGGGAAATATTCATTCTAAAATCATAATACCAACTGTTTCAACAAACTGTTGGTAATGGTTTATCTAAGACAAGTATACCAATGGTTTGTTCAAACCATTGGAATAAAACCATTGGGAAAACCACCATTTCCACTAGTGTAAAATTCTGATTAAATATACAATAAAATAAAGAAATATAATGTATGATATGAATGACCATAAAATAATCTAATATCAAATCTGATATAAAATAACTTATACTAAAGAAACAGAAGGCCTGATCTAAAAGAACATAAAATAATGTAGTAGAATTTATGAGCTAAAAGACCCTTAACTCTTATGATGGAAGTCCTGAGATAAAATACCCTAAACTATAGTGATATCAGGTTTGAGATGAAACACCATAAAAATAGTTATAGCAGGTTCAAGCTAAAATACCCTAAACTAATTTGATATAGGGTCTGAGCTAAAATACCCTAAACTAAAGAAATATCATTTCATAGATAAAATTATCTAATATACATCATGGTTTCTATTTAGTGTATAAGATCTAATAAGGCCCATCGTATGGATTTAGAAAAAATGAGCTATACTCACCAAGCCTATTAGTATTGGAAAATGATAGAGCATTCTCCCTCTCAAATATATATTCTACCCAAGAGACCCCTCTACAAATCATGTGATCAAAATATAGTTGGAATTTATTATCGATTAAGAGTATCATTTTGGTGGGCATTCATGGGAAACTATTGAAAAGAATCTTTAACAATCTCAGCATTTAAATCCTATAATTCATGATTACTTGATATTATGTAATGGATGGGTATTATTGAAAATCTATATAATATCAGAACAATGAAATGTATTTCATGTTATGGATAAAAATAAATTACAACACATATACTATTAAATAAAACAATCCATCAATAAACCATGAAACATGAAGAATATCCACAAACTAGAGTCTCTATAATGATTATAAGAGATAAATAAAGATTAAAAAACCAAGATTCCATCATGGAATTTGTAGATATGTGTCCTTGATTTTCTCAAGTCTTTGTGCTAGGTAGATTTTATATTGGTGTAGTTGATTAGTTGATTCAGTGTCAACCCTTATGGACCGATGAAACCTCTCTGCACTGGAAACATCTCCTAGACACGAATTATATGCCACATAAATAATTCCATGTTACTCCATCACAACCTTCTAGGATACCTGGAGTGTATTTTGAGACCATGATAAAACTATTTGATGACTGCTTATATCAAATTGAATATGGATGATTTCATATTGAAAATGGCTAATTTTAACTTTCCCAACATTAAATGGGTCCCAATGAGTGGCCACCTATATTTCACATTGGGAAGATTCCTTCACAACCTCATCCCAGTTCCTCTTCACTGAAGTGGATTCATTATCATCTACCACCCTCAGTCCAAGGAACCCCTTCTTCTATTTCATTGAAATGAATTCCTTCACCTTTGAAGGAAGGGTATATTAGTTAAATCCCTCTATAACATGGGTGGTAAACATAAACTAAATTTTACCTAGTTGGTCCTTAAACCCATCCAAGGGGTTATCTTAAAATATTCTAAAACCTATCTCCATATGTTTTCCCTTAATGAATAATTTATTTCTGTAGAACTTGAAACTTCACACCAAACTATATTGGGAACATGAACGTATTCCAGGAAATTATTACTTTGAGGAAGAGTTGTTCTCACAATATTTGATGACAAATGGAGAGAACTGGACTCTACATTAGTTGATCCATTTTGTGGAACCCATACGGGAGTAGGAAAAAGATCCTCCGATTAATGGGGTGATAAATTTTTAGAAAGGAAAAAAATGGATTTTATTTGCCAAGAAAAAACTATATGGAATCACTAGGAAAATAGAGGATATGACTAGGGATTGAAATATGTTATTCTCGGTCATTCCACAGGAAACATCCACTGCCCCAAACCCATCCTTTGGTCGTGATCCAATTTGTTCCTATGTTGAATGGATCCATGGAACGTATGATACTTTAATTATGTTTTAAATCATTCACCAATCTTCATGAATACCAAATAAATAAGATAATATGAAGAAATATGAGATAAACAAACAAAATATCGAGTCGTGAAGAAGTATTCATCTTCTCAAAAACATAATTCCATCAAGAAAAACATAGTTTAAGAATAGATATATGTGTCTGCTTCCTCCAAAACATTTTCCACTCACACCAAATCAATTTATACGATCAATAAATTATTTCATTTGGTAGTGAACATAATTGAACTGACACCTCAACCACATACACTTCATTCTGGGTTGGGTCCAATAGAAAAGGTTCTTTTAAAGAAACCAAATGCTCACCCACATCCTTGTAAGTGGATACATTCTCTCCCGAATGTGATGGATGTAGATATACACATTTTTTGACAAGTTAGAATGTGTTTCCAAAGTAATCCAAGACATAAAAATTGTGGAAACACCATACTTACATGAGGGTTTTGAAGGACAAGGACCTAAAATTTCACGGTTATTTTTCATTCTTCTCCCCTTATATGGAAGTATCTTCATAAAGTATTAGAGTTGAAATTATTTCCTTATAATAATAAATTTTCATCCTCAACTAATCCTATGAACCTAGGGAACCCACATTATCATTCCCAATATCACATCCAAATTCCTCTCCCATGTCCATACCATGAGGAGTATATTTAGGTGATGGAAAATTTTTGTGATCTTCTTTATCGTTACACTATGTCAGCATAAAACGGATGTTAATATAGTTGAAATGTAACTATGACCCTTTAAAAATAGTAGTAATCCAAGACATTCTACTTCCTTAGTGATGGGATAACCCTGTTCATCCGCAAAAATTTTATGTGTGCCTTGGACAACCATTTTTTGGACCAGTAGGGAGAAAAATGTATGACAATTGATGCTCTCCAAAGATTCATAGAGGTCTTGAAAAATGTCTATGAATTACTCATGATAGTATTTAATGTTAATACCAATAGGGTGGGTAATATAGGTGATTCCTTCCAAAAGCGAATCTGTTTGGCACAATATATCCCAAATAATGGACTCTATGTTTTTCCCCTTCCAAGACACGCATTGATGAGAAATAATGAGAAATAATAACTCTAGTGAAGTCTCACCCAATAGTGTTACATTTTTTGTAGCTATGTTAGTATGTGCTTCTTCTAGCAAGGAAAATTGTCTGACTTCATTATGGTGTGCTTATAGGGTAGATGGCCCTCTAAACGCTAGTTTCTTTCTAGGCCTGGTATTTTTTTCAGTAGTTTATGGCTCATAATACTCACTTAGAAATTTTTATAATTTTCCGCTATGATATGAGAAAATCCAAACTTTCACATAACCATGAGATATATCGACTGATGCATTACAGAGGGGAAGGTGTACATCAAAACCAATCTATTCTCTAGTAAGAATCAACCAAAATTGAAAATCTACTATCAATTTCTACAATGATCTAAAACAAACTAAGTGATAATACCTTGATTGGAAACAGATAAATTGGCGGTCGAACTGATAAGGTATATACCCCAGGAAAATAATTTACCCATAAAAAAGGGTAGAAATTACTCCCTCCCAGAGTGAAATCATGTAAACTAGCACCTTAAGATTGGCCTCACCATTTTCAACAATATATCCGGTCAACATTGGTTATTATGTTCTGAAAGAGAATAATTCTTAGTGGCTCACATAATCCCTGACATCTTGACTTTTCAATGTAAAGGGTATTACCCCATTAATGAATTTTAGGTATTTTATATAGTGGTAATTGGGGATACCCCGGATTTTTAGATACTCATAACCTCCTATGTGATCTCATTTCCAACCCCATAGTATTTATAGTGGACCACAATCGTATAAGGGGCGGTACCCTTGTAAATATGGTGAAAATGGTGATAGATTATTTCCATTAAAGGGATGAAGATCCCAATATGCTCCCCCTTCCATGGTAGCCTCCATTGTGAAATTAGAAACCTAAATACACATTTTTGATTCTTGGTGAATAAGTAACCACTTTGGTACATGGTATAGAAGAAGACTAGTAAGAAGAAACAATCTACGCCGGAAAAAACATCCCATACTCATTTTCTAAACTTCCCTTATTCAAATATGGGATAATATGTTTTTTTTGCACTAAGGGTATCCTTATTAAGACCAGATATTGGATTCTCAGCATCCATATCAGATAGAGTCTTCTTAATAATGTATTCTTCCCATTTCTAAATGGGATATCCACTATAAGAAACTTTCCCTTTGGAATGTTCTTCTCGATGATCTTAATATTCTCTTGATTTATATGAGGGGTTCTTGTTATTTTTTCCTAGGAAGACCATATAAAAATGAAATCCACATAAATACCACCTAGTATGGGTACATTGAAGATTGTTTCCATATCCCAGTAACTAATTCTTACCTCACCATGCGTAAGGTTGAATGCATTTGTATCCATAATCCAATGGCCGAAAAACTGTCACCAATCCCTTGTTTAAATATGATGATGTCTTTGATATCAAGATGGAATCATACATTCCAATTCAATTAAACTCTATATAATGTTCATAACCAATATATTGAACCCAGAAGGGACACCCTCAATCTAGTCCATAGTAGCCTCTTAATTATAAGTTCTAGTCAGATTTCTATCCAAATTTATAATCAGAGGTGAAATTCATAATTATTTAGAATTACATATGAATATCTATACCAAATGTGCGATTAGTCCCATAATGTATTTGGAAATGAATATCAATAGGTTTTGGTCATCATGTTCCCCATGAGAAATAATGTATCCCCTTGGATAGAAGTTTTCTTAGAAGGTGTTATGGTCTTCTGAATCTAGGAAGAGGGTATAAATGATGATTTTAGTGGAGGAATAGAAATTTTTTCACTATTACCGGACCCATAATGTGGAATGAATTATAAAATGGTATATTATGATAATTTTATTCCAAACAGTTTTATCAAACTCATTTAAAATTACCAAACATCACGGTGGAAAGTAGAATCCATGCTCGCCGGTATTGCATTATGGTGGGCTATCGCTACTTTCACCTCCTCCTTCGAAAGCTTTAGAAAAGATATATGAGAGCCAAAATCACTCCAAACAATAGTAATTGGTGTATTTTATACAAATAGAAAATAAAATCATTTCAAATTGAAGATATAATAAACT
This sequence comes from Viscum album, assembly GCA_963277665.1. Taxonomy (NCBI): domain Eukaryota; kingdom Viridiplantae; phylum Streptophyta; class Magnoliopsida; order Santalales; family Viscaceae; genus Viscum; species Viscum album. The sequence continues at coordinate 1,525,818,893 of OY728131.1, read as the reverse complement.
GGAAGCATCTTGCAGATCATATGAATCATTACAAAATTCAAAAATCACATAATAAGTTCATTAATCACCTAAAACTTAAATGAATCACTGGTCACATAATCCCATAGGGAATCACATATTCTCAAGAACCCTTAGAGACTTGTGATTTCATGATCTTGAAATGGTTACATGAATTTCATGATAATTAATAGATCAATACATCGAGTTAGAAGACCTCACGTAACCCTCAAGAAAATCTCCATACCTATGGATGAAGTTCAAAAAGTTACTGAAATATAGTTCATGGTTAGTTATAATGGATTATTGAGCAAGATAGGTCTTGTATAGTAGTCCTTAGAAAAGCATGGCTCATGGAGGGGTCTCATGGTTGGGTCTCAAGGATGTGTCTCCAAATGAGGGCGTGAGATAACAGTTGGGTGAGAGCACTAGAGAAATTAGTAGTTAGTAAAATGAGGAAAGACAATGTACCCATATATATAGGGAATTTAGTGGAATACTAAGCATCTCCCATCAGGGAAAAAATTTCCTAAGGCACTGAATGATGATAATGATAAATACTAATGTGGACACTTACATTCCTCAGAACCGATCCATTTTACCTACAAACATCACTCTAGAGGGTGGGGGGATTTCTTGACACACACTAAATAAACATCATAATATTAATATGGGAATAAATACTCAAATATGTGTGTTATATATCGTATAAAATAAAATGAATAAGAAGGTGGATTAGATCCATGGATCTCATGGTTATCCAGGGGATTCATGATCACATCACCATCATTAAGATATATGAAGAATCGATGCACAATAGAAAACATTGAAAAGGTCCCAAGAAAGTTTTTATTAAGATAATTATTATCTCATCAAAAGAAGTCCATTCAACTAGTGGTAATGTGATGATGACCTGATAAGCTCCCCTAGGCCTTGTGGATTTCCAAACAGTGACTTCCAGACAACCCATCCAAAAAATCTTCAAAAATATGAGGAAAATATCCAAAAGGTGGGAGCATCTTGTGTTCGTAAAAAGAACATGACACATCACTAATGAGGAATATGGTTTTCTATGACCACATCCAAAAAAACTCACAATAACTCTGTGAAATTTTAATATAAAATAAATAAAATAAAATGGGTAGAGTTAAGTTCCACTTATGGTGATAAAAGTCATGCGAAAAAAACCATGGTGCTCTAAAATGGACATCACGACTCTTGAGACATGACCACATCATCTCATAAAAGACCGTTGGAGTGATATACACATCATGGGAGAAACCTTAGTTATGTCAAGGGGACCCCACACATCCCCTTTTAATGCCTATGTAAAATTAGATGGGATTCTCCATGAAACACTCTCACATATCCATATGACCATTATTAGTCCCATGATGCATCATCAAGAGGAAGAGTAATTTTCTTTGACATTACTCATCTAATCTAGTACTATCCTCTACATTTGGAAAATAAAAAATGGAAATAAAAAGGAAAGGCAATGGATAACTATCATTGTCATAAAGTAATTGTGATGTGTTAAGGAAGTCTACATCATGGTCTCTCATGACAGTTGGACAAGTCGGCCTGAACTAATGAAGACCCTTTGAAAATCCATCCATGTCTCACAAGTATTCCATGAAAAGTAAATTGAGATAATGTGAAGACCTTTTGAAAGGGACCCTATTCTCACAAAGGCCCTTGGTCTTGTCAAAATGCCAATATAGAAGTCATCCATCTTGGATGCATGATTCTTCATTCCCACATTAATTGATAATAATCCAATAAAGGAGGAATTGATGGAATTTAATTGAGGTATCTAAAAATAAAGTGACGACCTGAGAGAAATCCTTGTCAAAGACTCATGAATATGTGTGACGTTGAATCCCTTCTCTATCACTGGCCCGAACTCACATGATATTCACTGGGAAAAGTAGAAAAATACTAAGTTAGAGAGACCTATAAATTCCCCATCATAGTATGAAAATGTACATCAGTTTCCATGATTCAAAATTATGCACGCCAATAACTAATATTTTTTGAAGGACCAACTTTTGAGATCTCACACTAGTTCTAGATAGGATTTCTCGGAGGTTCTTATCTTGCAATTAGAATAGTTTCCAATTATTTAATGTTCAGGGAACCCCTGGAATGATAATGTTTCTGAATAAATAACATCATATTATCACTCATAGATCGCATGAAGCACTTCTAGAAGGACGTGTGAATAACATTCCATACATCTACAAGATTACAAAAGACTCATAACAGTTTGACACTAAATAAATCAATGTGATTCACGATATAAAACTATATCGAATACTAAAGACATGAGACTTAAAAAATGAATGTACACACTGATCCTCATGCACTTATCAGGAACCACCCAGGTCAGGTGACAACACTAGGACATGTCTCTCAGATTACACAACACTCCTTTTGTATAGTATTTGGATCATGTGAAGTCCTATAGACATGTAAAATAAAGCCACTTGGTGTCCCCTAGACATGACTCCCCGGTCTCATGATGCCCTTTTGGCTCACCATCCAATCCTCAAGGTTCTCTCAAACATGTTGTTTGACCCCTATAGGAGTTCTAGTTTATGTGATCTAAGTCTTATAGTATCACCTAGGAATGTCAACTGGATCTTGCGATATCAAATGGGAAACTCATCCAAGCCTTTCACTTCCCTGCAGACATGTCATCCAGGATATGTGACACTTTCCGAGACATGTCACATTGACTCTAATTATGATTTCCACATGTGGAATCTAGATCTTGTGATGACACAAGGGTATGTCTACTAGGTCATGAGACACCCTCTAGACAAACCTATCAGGTCTTGTGATGTCCCACAGACAAGTCAGTTGGGTCATGTCATACCCTCTAGGAAAACACCCAAGTCATTAGGGCCTCCTCGGATTTTATAACCTTATCCATCCATGGAATGTACGCCCCAATAATATTGGTAACCTCATTTTGTATGCCCTGATCAAGAGAAAAATTGTGACTATGTTTCCTTCTATAACCAGAATATGTAGGCCACCTCCCTGTGGTTTGAGTCCATAATAATCTTCCAAGGGATATCAATGAATATATGTCCCACAACCATAAGTAATAAATTTATTACTTACCATACCTCGTTTATTATAATGATCATGTATCATGTGGTCTTAGGGAGTTAAAATGGTTATATTATATGCACCATAAATGTCCACATAGACTAAGGAAACATTAGTATGTAAGTCCCGATCTATTGAACTAACCGAAATCTGATTCCTTCCATAATAAATATATGTTGGATGTCTCTCCGAGTCCCGAGATCCATATTAAAAAACTCAATGGTTTTCCCATTGTATAATCCCAAAATTAGTGTGTGGTGATATTTGTAAATTTTTTTCTCTTATTTCTCACACCGAACATAGATCATGTGGGTTTAGGGAGTTGTAATAGACATTTCATTCGCATCACGAATCTCTACCTGTCTGGGAAACATCAGTGTGTAAGCCCCGATCTACTTAACTAGGACAAATCTTACTCATTATATAACCAGAATATGTAAGACTCATTTCTATAGCCTAGGCTAAAATAAGATCTCATTTTAGTTAACGTACTTTTATGTCTCTAAAATAGCATCTATCGGGACCATTTCATTCCATGGGATGACCACTATAACTCATCTGTCAATGGAATGAGAAAACAAATAAATAATGAAAACTCCGATTCTTTCCATAATCATGATATGTAGGAAGTCTCTATGGGACTCTAGCTTGAATATCCAGTTCCCCATAGAATTCAAATACTTCCTCTCTAGAAAATGTTAAAATGAATGGTTTCAACAAAAAATGTGTGTTTTTATTCATGAAATAACTAGAATATGAAGGATTCCTCATAATGGATTAATCCACTCCTCAATATATTAACAATATTTTATGGTGAAAAAATTCTGAATTTGTTGGTTATAAAACATCATCTCATAAGAAGCCGAGAATGGATAAAGACCCTCAGATACATATAGATGGATTATTAGATGATACCCCCTGTCTTTTCAAAAACATATAAAGTTAACATATAATATATTTGTTAGGGTAACCAATCCAATATTGGGATTTGGATGATATTCACAAAAATATCTAAAATCTATAAGAGAGTCCCATAGTGGGCAAAAATCCCCCCCCAATGTGTGAAAATCTCGATCTCCCATCCTACCGACCAATGAAAGTCGCTAAAATCTATTGTGTTTGAAAACGTGGATGACCTCCTCCTTTTGGAAAGCATGTTCATACCTGGTTACAGAAGGGGGGACTATCTGGATCTTCTCGGCATGGCTAGACAAATGGAAAACTCGATGTGAGCAATTGACGAAGGACATAAACCCTCTGCAATCAAACTGTCAGGAGAATCCCATCAACACATCCTCATTTACCTAAGACACAATGGGTTATATTTGATATTATATATATTTATAGGGTTCTATTATATAAGTATAATAAAAAAATTAATAATAAATGAGTTCCAAATAACTTATAAGGAATGTCAAGCATGAGGTAAGGGATTTAATAACTCATTTTTTTTCATTGGGTTATATTACTTATTATTTTTCTATGATATACCTTGATTGTGTGCGTGATGAAATATCAGTATTAATTTTTTTAAATCCAATTATATTATTCAGATTTAATTTTTTTTACATAATCACTTTATTGATTTATTATCACAATAAAGTTAGAAGCTTTGTAAGTTAATTATTCACAATTTACACTTCATTGATACATATTTAGTACCAAGAAACTATTTATTTTAATTTGGTGTATATACTGACCCTTTTGAGAACTTAATAGTAGTATATATTGAATGATAATTATTTAGGTTTAAATTTATGTTTACTCTTTCAATGGGTTAAATTTTAAAAGTCAACAAAAAGGTAAGGATTAATTTTTACAATATCATTTTTGGGTTTGACATTATTTTTATTGAATAAATAATATAATATATCCTTTATAATATTCATTTATTTTCTTATCCATTGAATATTAAGGGAGATTAATATTATTTCTAAATTATCCTTTCATTGTCACTTGATTAAATAAAATAAATCGCTAAAATAAAATCATTTTTTATTCCTCTTTTTATTGGGTGAATTTTTTCCATGTCCATTTTTTTCGAAAATTGTTCAAAATATAATAATTTAATTTCTCAAAAAAATTATTATGGAAAGTTTATTCAGCCTTTATATTAGAATGGTTTTAAGGGAATCTTTGAAATATTTTTTTAAAGGGTTATATTCTATTTTTTTCAAAGCCAAAAGGAATGATTTTTAATATATACAACTGTAGGGTCCTCAAAATTATGCAAGGGGGAAATCCAATTACTCCATGACTTAGAAAAGGACCGAACCGGTCCGCGTACTGGCTCCCAGTAATAGTACGTGGCCGGTTTGGCAAACCGCCCTCCTGCGGACGCTGTCGTTCACAAGATGGTGGCGGAGTGCCTATGCGGGCGCGAACCAGGAAGACCACCGGAAGCCAGGCCGATCCACCACCACGAACCGCAACAACCTTCCAACGCCACGCGCGCCGTCATTCATGAAATGGAGGTGGAAGCCGTATGCCATCATGAACCTCATCCTTTGCGGAATAGAGGCGGATTGGCGTGCCGCTGCGAAGCAACCCCGCATACCACGACTCATAAAAAATCCTCAGTTGACCGAGTCATCCGCGGGTGGGGATTCCTTCGTGGGATTCTGCAGAAAGTGCCATGGGCCCATCAATACTGCCTCTTTCCTGACTCTATAAATATTCATCAAGGGGAACCAAAGATGGGGAAGGAGGGGAGGATGGGTGAAAACCCGTGGGGAGACACTGGAGAAATCGCTCCCTGCGGTGTTCCGCGACCATCTGCAGACCCCATATCGTCCTCGGATGCACTCTTCCACGTAGAGGAGAAACAAAACTGTGAACCACATGCGGCCAGCTTCTCCGCGGCCAGCCCATAGTGTCCATTTCCTTCGTAGATAGTCCCTCCGTGACCACCCCTTCTGCATATGAGTGTCATTCGTGAAATGGAGGCGAAAACCCTCTGCGGGCGCGAAGTAGGATGGGCACCAGCCCCTTTGTTGACACCCTTCACGGACGACCGTCTCATCTGTGGACAACCTCCTTCACGGAAAACCTCCTCCACGGAAATCATCATTCATGGAGAGCCTATTTCACAGATAACTTCCTTCGCGGCCATCACATTCGTGGACACCCTTCGCAGACGACCATCTCCACTGTGGACAACACCCCTCACAGCCAGTCCTTTGCGGCCAGCTCCTACGTGGCTCGCTCCTTCGCGGATGGATCCTCTACGGACAATCCCTCACGACCAGTCCCTCGCAGCCCGCCCCATGTAGAAAACCCCATGCACTCGTTGGTCCATACCGTGGGGGCTGCACCCCCGCACCCCCACTCTGGGCCGGTCCCTTCGCTACCGTCACTGACCCCCATGAAAAATGGAGAGTCGCACTGCAAACTTTTTGGGCTGGGTCTACAGTGTTTTACATTGCACCCTTTCACTGCCCCAAAATTCGTCCTATGCATTCCATGAGTCTAGCTAGTCCTCATGACTCTCCTATAACCCCATTTCCTAGCTCCTTTTGCTAGGTTCATCCAGAAAGGGCCACCCTTGGGTAAGTCCCACACCAACCATTTCTTGGTATCTCCTACCTAGTCATCTTGACCACATGACGTTAAACTATATGGCCCCCGTCCTATCCATATGACGTTAAACTATATGGAAATAGTCATCTCTACACGACTATAAATTTTTGTTCTCCATATGTTCTAAACATAGGGTGACTCTTGCTCCAAATAAGAGATTCCTTATGCCCCAAGCATAAGAAGCCTCATGCCATGTTTACAGTGGCATAATTTCAAGAGCGCTGGAATCCATTCAGACATTCCATCACTCCACGTCACGCTTTGCATGTCCTTCATTCGGATCTCCATACTCTTTCATGTATGAAGGGACCCCCTAACGGCCTGGCCTCATGCCACATCGGCTCACCTACCATCCTGGGCCAATGCCCTAGAAGACTTTGGACTACACTTTGAGTCAGGTCCTGTGTTTCGAACACGGTCAGCAGTCGACCCTCATTAGCTTGTCCCCATTTTAGGCTAACACGATATGGATGTTGTGTTTCGAACAAGGTCTACAATCATCCTCCATCGCCATGCCACCTTCACTGTGTTCCGAATATTGGGCATGTGATTCACACTTTTCATCCTCCATTTGTTTGGACAGATTCCAACACCCTTGGTGTTATCCCTCTTGTGCACTTGTGCATAGGCGTTAGCCCCCATTATATTACTCAACCCACCAATGGGTTGGAATGACCTCATGACCAGACACGAGGGAGACATTTTGGGCCTCCTCAGAGTGTAAGCCCCAATCCATCATACCATGGGCGTCCATCTCGGAGTAAGACCCAACCTTCTGGACCTCCTCAGAGTGTAAGCCCCAATCCATCGCCATGGGAATCCATCTAGGAGTAAGCCCTGATCTCATGGGCCGCCCTCAAGCGTAATCCCCACTTCACTTCTCACGGACGCACCTTTCACAACATGATCCTCTGGTCACTGCTGCCTCTTGTTTCTCACACAGAGCATGACTCACGTGAGCTTAGAGTAAGCATCGGCCATGACATCCCCTTATGGGCCTCCTCAGAGTGTAAGCCCCAATCCATCACTATGGGCCTCCTCAGAGTGTAAGCCCCAACCCATCACTGTGGGACTCCTCAGTGTGTAAGCCCCAATCCATCACTATGGGCCTCCTCAGAGTGTAAGCCCCACTGAGCGAACTACATGGACTTTGATCCATGCCAAAGCATGGTACGTAGGAAGCCTCCAAGAGGTTCAAGCCCACCACTTGGTTGTTTATTCACGTCGAGTTCCACCCTTGTCCATCATGAAATTAAACTATATATGCTAACTATGTGGACTTTGATCCCTGCCTCCTAGACAGGGTACGTAGGAAGCCTCCATGAGGTTCAATCCCAACAGTCGGCCGATCCGACTATTCTCCACATCGGTTCACCACGCCACTCCTAGTACTGCATTAAGAAAGTTCTGGCTCTTTGGGGTCATTAATCCAACGAGGGATGGTAAACCTCAGGCATAAATGATTCTGAACCCCTGCGTCCAGTTGACCATTGCTAACCATGGTTTAATCCATGGATACTATGTTTGGGTATAAACCAAAGATTCGTTAATAGATGAATACATCTTAAATCTATAAGAGAGTCCCAGAACAGACAATAATTCCCCCCAAAAAGGGTGTGATGAGCCCGACTTCCCATCCTCTCGACTAATGTGAGTTCCTGAGAGTCGCTGGTCAGACTATCCAGCAAACGCCTGACTTTGGAAAGCAGGTCCATCAATCATTGGATACAGAGCCGTTGGGCGTTTCGTGGCTGAAAACCAAAACGAAACAAAAATGGTGAACACAATGTGAACCTTTAACCAAACACGAAGGATTTAACCTAATCTCACCCTGTGCCCCCTCATACTCTCAAGGAGGGCCATGAAAGTTCATTAATTATGCATGATATCATGAGATGCTACTTTGATGAGTTTGCTCTGTGTACTTGTTAAAATGTGTTACAGGTACCTTCAGAACTCCATTGTAACGACCCGAAATTTTTTAAATAAATTTTGTTTCCTAATTTTATGTGTTATTGTTATACTCAACAAAAATGTTTTATTGGATAAACATGATTATAATTAAAATGATATCAGTGGGTTTTGACTATTATATAACCATCGGTCAACATGACCGCTATGAACAAAATGTTTTGATTATTGTCTCTAAATATAAGTAATCTTGGTTAATTATTATAGAAAGAAGATTCGATGGCCTCACCTAGTAGTCTTGGACCGATCGAAGCCCATCTAACAGAGCTTGGGAAGGAGGTAGGACCACTAGGCTTTGCTCTGGATCAAATCCAAGCCGAACTTCATCATGTGAAGCTGGAACGAAATCGCCTTCGTGAGAAGTTCAAACTGATAGAAATTACTACTCGGGCAATGTTGACTGAGCCGCCCCAAGCTTCTATCACCCTAGCACACCTTACTCTTAGGTCCTATGCTGGTATTATAAGGGGTTATGTAACGAGACCGTAACTACCTTGTGTAATCCTTGTTTTAAATAAAAATTGGGATTTCTTCTTATGATGAAGTTTATGAATTTTGAAATGACCGGATAAATATAGTATGCATATTTTGATGAATTTTAGAAAAAGGATATTTTAAATATGTTTATGTAAACCCTAAATAATTAAAAATGTGTAATTATTTTCAAAAAATGGTCTTCTGCAATTATGTTCAGTACTAAATTTAGAGTCTAATAAGATCAACTTGATTTTTGATGAATAGTAAATTATGAATAGTGATTTTATGATTAGGATTAGTAATATGACCAAATGGATTAGTAATCTCACTTAAAGAAAGTTTTAAAATAATCTAGGCACCTTGATTAAGTAATGTGATTCAATAAAATAGTTAAATAACGGTTTCATTAATTATTATTCAAGTATTAGTTTTTTTGGGTGAATAGTGTTTTTTAATTAAAAATTTAATTAAAAATAATTAGAAAATTATTTTTATAAAAATGACTTTATTTTTGAACTCAGAGCATCGATATTATGTTATGGTAATTTTTGGGGTTTTTTCTGAAAAAAATGAATTTTCGATGAATAGTGTTTTTATTTAAAAATTAAATTAAAAATATTTAGAAAATTATTTTTATAAAATGGATTTCATTTTTGAAATCAGAGCATTGGTATTTGGTTAATGTGAAATTTTGGGATTTTTCTGAGAAAGTTGAATTTTCAGTGAATAGTAAAAATACAGTTTTAGGGTTTCGGTATGTTTAATGACATCATAACGGTGTCATGATGATTTCATGAGATCTTTTGAGGGTTGGCCGGCCAAGGGTGATGAATTATTGTTTTGGGGGCCCCATGTGGCCTAACTCCATGATAAATGACAAGGGAGAGCACATGGGTTTGAGAAAAGCACATGTGAGGTGTCCCTTGGCCATTAATGCTTTGTCCCCTCACTTTCCCTATAAATACCAAGCCCTCCTCTCATCCATTCGACTCACCACTCATTACCAACAAATTTCTGGTCTCATTACCTCCCAAGGAGTCCTCCCAAGGTTCCCCCAAGCCCTCAAGGTCCCAACCTTTGAGGTTTAAGAGTTACATTTTAAGGTAAGGGATCCGACCTCTCTCTTTCTTTTCAAGTAATCTCTTTTATGTCATTTCTTTTATACTCCATGTTCTTATGTGGGAGGATGTTCTTTTATATTCATCCTACTGCCTATTTCATGTTCATATGATGAGAGACCCCCCTTGCTCTCATCAATTCGTTTTATGAATTTTTAAGTGGCGTCGTTAGGCTGCCGAATTTTTAAGGGATTCTTTCACCTTCCTCGTTTTCAAGTTCTATTTTCATTCAAGTCTTTCATGTTCCTTTTTATTATGTTGGGGTATGATCTCTAAATTTATCATACTGATATTTTATGATCATATGATGAGAGACCCCATTTGATCGCTTCAATTCAGTATTTTGAAGTTTTACGTGGCGTCGTTAGGCTGCCGAATTTTTAAGTGGTTCTTCACCCTTCTCGTTTTGAAGTTCTACTTTCATGACAATTATTTCAAGTTCCTTTTTGTTATATTGGGGTATGATCTCTATATATATCATACTGGACTCTTATATTCATATGATGAGAGACCCCATTTTATCTCTTCAATTCCGTATTTTTAAGTTTTAAGCGGCGCCGTTAGGCTGCCGAATTTTTAAGTGGTTCTTCACCCTTCTCGTTTTGAAGTTCTACTTTCATGTCAATTCCTTCAAGTTCCTTTTTGTTATGTTGGGGTATGATATCTATACCTATCATACTGGACTCTTATGTTCATATGATGAGAGACCCCGTTTGATCTCTTCAATTCCGTATTTTGAAGTTTTAAGCAGCGCCGTTAGGCTGCCGAATTTTTAAGTGGTTCTTCACCCTTCTCGTTTTGAAGTTCTACTTTCATGTCAATTCCTTCAAGTTACTTTTTGTTATGTTGGGGTATGATCTCTATACCTATCATACTGGACTCTTATGTTCATATGATGAGAGACCCCATTTGATCTCTTCAATTCAGTATTTTGAAGTTTAAGTAACGCCGTTAGGCTGCCGAACTTTCATAAGAGAAATCAAACTTTTGTCTTCCTTCCATGTTTTTTATTTCAAATGGTATGTACTTGAAATTGAACCACCATGTCCATATATACTTCTTATTCTGTCCCTCTACTATTTTATGGGTCAATTATGATTGCTCGACCCATGTTCCCTCTCTTTTCAAAGTTTTCTAAAACCTTGTAACATAGCCGTTATGCTGCAGAATTTTCGTCTCAAAATGCCTCTCTTTTCTCAAAATTATTTTATGTTATAAAGTGAATACTCAAAACTCCTATTTCTACAGGGGTATTCACATATATATAAAAATTTTCTATTTTAAATTCTGGGATTTACATACATGATACCCACTTTCCCTTTCCGTGGGTTTAAAGTAACGTAAAGATCATGTCTTTAAAGCAGTTTTTAAAACGTTATGATTATGAAATGAAACCCATTTATTTTATGCTATATGGGTTATTTATGAAATGTTTATGATATATGTGGCTCACATGATAATAAAGGCAAATTTAAGGGTGCGCCCTGATAGCGCTCCAATTCATTGGGTAATGATGTAACCACTAGAGATTACAATTTTCACGATACCTTGGTGAATAACCTTGGTAATTTTAAAATGACACCTTGGGGATGGACCTTGGTGATATGTTCATGATTGTCTATGTTAAATGATGTAGCCACATATTCAAGTTATGAAAAAGTTTTATTTTTATTATGATATGCCTCATGATTTCATTTTCATGCATTAAAGTTCTTTTCATGACTTTATTGATGTATCTCAAGTTCATATGTAAAATGTTTCACTTGTTTCCCTTGCTGGGCCTTCTGCTCACCCTTCCTTTTGATGTATGTCCCCAGGTTATGAGATGTAGTAATGAGCCTAGGGTGAACATGAGGAGAGGCCTTTCAAGTGTTTAAGAAGAATGTTTTTTTTTGTTTCATGTTTTATGTTCCTTGTTTCCAAGACACTAAACCTTAAAGGTCCTCAGTTCCGTGTAATGGAATGAAAAGTTATGTTATAAAAAGACGGGATGCTACATCCATCGATCCAATGGCATCGCAAAGGAGCTCACAAGTGTGCGCTTCCAACAACCCAAGGACAAGAATTCCTCAACAACGAAGGACCTCGTCACCCACCCAGCATCTTCAACATTGGGTTTCAGAAGCGCTGATCCGAGAGTACCACGCAAACGGTACTCCCCCAATGGTTGAGGCGGCCATGCACGCCCTCCAATCCGTCAAGATTCTCCGATCGCCTGCCCAGCAGCGGCCGCAAAGGCAGATCCAGACAACCCCTGTCGCTGTCTCAAACAATTTTGGGAGTCTATCCCCGAAATGGGACAATGATTACCTCCCTTATCTTAGGGAGGTGGATGAGGTCTACGTTGAGGAATTCATCCCTGTCGAATGGGGGTTCCGCTTCAAGGCCCCCGCCAGAAGTCATCATCGTGGTCACACCGCGACCCAATATCCTCACGCCGAGGAGGATGTCTCCCTGAGGATTCAGGCCCACGTTCCCCGAGCTCCGACCCCTCGGACTGCCCGACAAGGGCGGAAGACGTACAATCGGGGACCGGTCATCACCCTGGTCCTTGAGGAGGAGCTCCGCTTCCCAACCACAGAGACGTACCATGAACAGACACCGACAACTGTTCACTCCTCCTGAACCTACCATCCAGACATGGCAGCATCATACGAGCCGACGCGCACCCCTGCCGAGCTCCATCAAGCCCGTCGCTCACACATCACGACATCTACCCGGCATGCACCACTCCCTTCCCAGGTTCGTGAAGCCCACCATCTTGACTCGGTGGTGATCCAGGGCCTGCAGGACCTGCTCCTAGCAGATGATTCTGACGCCCACCATCTTAACATGGAAGAAATCAACAAAGCCCGCCACACAGATGTGGTGGAAAATCATAGGCGGGCGCGTCTCCCTACCAACAAAGGCCAACGACTCGATACAGTGGGAAACCGATATATGCAGGGCCAGCTCCATACAGAGGCAAGTAAAGTCCGCCACCCCGATGTGGTAGAAAGTGGAGAGATAAACCGGCGTATATCAGTACAGGGGTAGATTCGTTCACCTGCCCCGACACAGGAGAATTGTCAGTACCCACTGACTACTGGAGGACCAGAGCAGGATATTCGTACTCCGATATCGGAATGGGCCTTCATACCCATCCCATCCAAACAAGTCTCTCTAAATATCCTGGCAATGATGGAGGAGCAGGTATCGATCCCAGATCATATATTACAGACTTCCTAGAATGTAATTGTATTGGAAAAAACTACAAGGACTCGGGCCCGTGAGCCCATCTCCCCAATTGAGGCGACTCATATAAGAGACGAGATAGCCACCTCAGAGCAGATCCGCATCCCTGCTTCAGCCCAGGAGGGTCGCCGACTATATTCGGCGACGTAAGGGCAACCGGATCGAGCAGATTCACTCGTTACAACTGGGGGACACCCGTCCATCATGGTGGATGCTCCAGAGTAGGCATATATCCCTACTAAAAGCCAAGATGTTCATAGGCGTATCCTGGAAGCATCACATTACCCAATTAGATAGGGACCCAAAGGAGGTGAAGGTCATCGTCAACAGCGGATGGTCCCCGCTGCCCGCAAAAGAGCGCCCCAAACGCGCCGAAGGAAGCCGAAAAATAAAGAGCGGGTTCATGACTCTGCTCTGCTAGAAGCTGGGGTTACCGATGCCACTAAGCACACGAAAAAGGCTCCGAACCCTGCCTGCCCATTACCATACTATGGAAGTGGCAGTAGTAGTTGCGAAGGTCCTCCCCATAATATTGCTACCAGCAGCTCTAAAGGTCCTCCCCAGAGCACCAGTGGGGGCCTCCCACACGAGCATATAACGATCAATCATGAGAGCTCCACTTTTGATGTGGGTCACGGAAACCCTCCACGGGACCGGAAGATGGAGTAATAAGAAGGTCTTCCACTTACTGCGGTCCACCCTGAAGGTCCTCCCTGGGGTATACACTACAATCACTCTCCATGCAATGGGACCACAAAGTGTGATGGTAGTCCTCGCTATCATAGTCGCAACTATGGAGGCCCTCCCCGTAGTGACGTATCATCACAACAAGAAGGCCCTTCCCTTGTCGTGGCCTGCCCTGAAGGTCCTCCCCAGGGGTTACGCTGCAACGGAAATCCATGCAGCCATGCATCAGGTCATGGTGGTAGTCCTTGCCACCCTGATAAAGGAGGTCCTCCCCGTAGTGACGTCAAGAAACAAGAAGGTCCTCCCCTCATTGCAGTACATTCTGGAGGCCCTCCCCAGGATGTATCCCGCAGATATTCTCCCTACGGCATCCGTAATGGTAGTCCTCTCCATTGCCGCAGCTGTGATGGTAGTCCTCACCACCACATCCGCCATCGCGAAGGTCCTCCCCGCATTGGACCCAAGAAACAAGGAGGTCCTCCCCTTGTCGCGGTGTGTCCTAAAGGTCCTCCCCGGGATGCACGTCGAACGTCAAGCCATGATGGTCATCCTCAACATGATGGAAGTTGTTGCGAAGGTCCTACCCATAATGACGCTACGCAGCCAGAAGGTCCTCCCCTTGCTGCGACATGCCTTGGAAGTCCTCCCCAGGGCGTGCACTGCAAAATTCCTCTATGCAGTGAAGAAGCAAGCAGTAATGGTAGTCCTCGCCATTTCCGAAGCTGTGATGGTAGTCCTCGCCACCATGGCCGCCATTGCGAAGGTCCTCCCCACATTGGCCCTAAGTAACAATGAGGTCCTCCCCTTGTCGTGGTGTGTCCTGAAGGTCCTCCCTAGGATGTGTGTCGAACGTCAAGCCATGATGGTCATCCTCACCATGATGGCAGTTGTTGTGAAGGTTCTCCCCGTAACGACGCTACGCAGCCAGAAGGTCCTCCCCTTGCTGCGACACGCCTTGAAGGTCCTCCCCATGGCGTGCACTACAAAATCCCTCTATGTAATGAAGAATCAAGCTGTAATGGTAGTCCTCGCCATTACGTCCTCTATTGCGGAGGTCCTCCTCGTGATGACATATTATACCGACAGGAAGGTCCTCCTCCTGCATAATCAAGCGCCGAAAAGCCCTCGTATGCTGAGGCTCTCAGAAGGACGAGATCGATCATGTCAGACTCCCATCTTGTTGCCAGTGACACCCTTCTTCGACCGGGATCCATTCCAGGGCCGCGTTCATCTTCTTAACCACCTCGGAATCACCCACATAATGACTCAACACCCACCGGTCCCACTTCCTCCGACCACGTTGACAGTGAGAACCTCAGTTTGGCCGACCAGGTAGAGGAATCACTGGCAGAGGAGTATGCCGATATGCTGCACCTAAGAAGACGACTGTCCAGGGATGATATACCAATCATGTTTTGGACCACAACCACCTCTCAGTTCGATGTACCTGGAGAGTTGTCGGAAGAATGCATGCACGACATCCGCCACAATATATGGACGACAGCCCACCGGATGAAATTGAGCTTCCTGCCCTATGACGGGTATGTAGACCACGTCAAGACGATAAGGGTCCTCCTGTGTTATATCGACCTAGAGGCCCTTTCCTTGATAGGACAACAACACCCCGAGAGGTGCAAAGGGAATATAGAGGCAGCTTACCTCCGTGCACTGCACGAGCTACACCGCCTCATCAGTGATGCTCCAACGGGAGTCCATATCAGAGGGTGGGGGAACATGAAGCTATTCATTTCACTTATCTCCCCGCCCAGAAAAACCCGTTTGGAATGGTATCTTACAACGTCGTCACATTAAGACGAAAATCGAGTGGACCCCCTGTTCAGGAAAGGCAACACACCCAACATAGTCAAGCCTTGAGTAAGTCCCAGAAGCATCAGGTCCGGCGGGAACGGGCCATTCAAAAACTCATGAATCAAGCCACCAAGAGCATACAGTAGGCCTCTCGCCTAATAGAGGCCAGTCAGCGATCTTTGCCTACCTCCCAAGAAGGGACTGATCCACAGGTGAATTCGGCACCAAACCCAGTTCACCCCCAGATGGGGGCACGCAAGATCATGCAGGTCGCGATAGTCGCAGCCACTGTTTCCATTCAGGGTCAACCCCATCCTACAGAGATGGGGGAATTTTTAACAACAAATCCCCCATAAGAATAATAAAACCGGGAAGAGACTCAAATTCTAGGGAATGGAGCCAACCCCAGCCCTCAGGGCTGGGGGCATTTTCACCCCCTCAACAACAACCTTCCCCACGAGGGTCGGTATTTTCTCGTCTAGGGAGGATGGTCAACAGAGGAGGTTCCTGTCCTATCCCATCATTTGAATCATCATCCCCTCAGAGAGGAAGGCGCACCATAAGGTTGCATCAAATAACTCTCCGCGTCACCCTTCGTCAAGAAGTCTGAAGGCAATCCCAGGTCATGAAAGGGAATGCCAACAGAAGACGTGGGAGATCCTCTTCTTATTTGGAAGATGACGTCCCCTCCACCCCACAATATGTGTTCATCAACGCCATAGAGGCTAAACCCACGGGTGACACTGGAGAAAATGAAATTCCGAATGGATCGGGAGACCATGGTTCTGGTCAGGCTGTGACTCACAATGAACCCCCAGGTGGGCACACACAAAACCAGAGGGCTACTTTAAATATGGACACCCCTTCAGCTAACCTCCCTCTACCTGCCCAGCGAGCTTCCAATAGGGATACGAATAAAGGAATGGTTACCCTTAATCTGTCCCCTTCTCTCAATAAAAACGATCCACTCACGCTTGAAGAGAGGTTTGCTCGATAGGAAGAAGAGATGAAATAATTGAGGCGGCTTAACGCCGAGCTGCTCCAGAGGAACCGCCTTATTGAAAGTACGTCCCAAGAAGAGCCACATCATGTAATCCCAGCAAGTGCACCTAAAAGGCTAAGGCTTGCCCTGATAAACGAAGCACGATCGGGGCTCCTTCCCAGTGAGGCGCCTGGTTCGTCCAGCTACCTAAACGTAGATTCATATGAATAACAGGATTTCCCTCCACTTAAGAGGCAACCAGAGAAAGTACGCCTGAACCCTCTGAGGGTACCCCGAACGGAATATGCACCCTTGGTGCTGACCAATCTGGATCCTCAGGAAATGCCTCGGGCTACGCCTACCCAGGACCGGGCCCAACATGTTGTAAACCAGGGTCTCACCAACACCATCGTGACACTAACAGCTTGATTAGAAGCGATGGAAGGTCAAAAAGCTCTGATACAGCCAGAGCGGAAACCCTACCCAGATTGGGTGACAAAAACACCACCTCCACCCAATTTTGGGAGCCCTGTATTCCCCATATTCAATGGATCGGGCGATCCGGAGCAGCATTTGATTCACTACACATCCTATTGCGACCCTATGATGGGGACTCCGGAGCATCAAGAAGCAGGGAAACTCAGATGATTCGTACGAACCATGCAAGGATCTGCCTTCGTCTGGTACACGAGTCTGCCAGCCCAGTCAATAAAGAGCTGGGAAGACCTTCGACAATAGTTCTTGTTCCACTTCAGCTCAATGTTGCCTAAAACAACAGTCAGCGATCTCATGAACTGCAAGCAAAGGGAGAACGAAAGGGTCTTAGATTTCATCACCAGATGGAAAGGTCTGACCTATTATCTGAAAAGTCCAATGCCTCAAGATGAGATGCTATCCATATGCATTGATAATCTTAGAGATGATCTGCGAACACTGCTCATACCAGTGGAGTGCACCACTAGATTCCACCATCTCTCGACCATTGCCCAGAGAATCGAGGACTCCCTACAGCGGAAAAATTCAAAGTCCCAAATAGCCTCATAGGCTCCTACGAGAAGAGCCCCTAGAGCTAAAGCGTCCACTGTCACACTCAAGACAGCTCCTGTTCCCACTCCACCGCTTAGGCCTCTACCAAATCATCAAGGGCCTCCTGCATATCAGCGGCCGCCTCCGCCTAAACGGGACGATCAGAGAGGACCAAAGCAGAACCAGTTTGAGGAACAAAGACAAAAATTATTCTCGTTCCGAGAGTATCAAGTCCGTGGCTACTTCATTGCCACCATGAACTGCAACTTTCTCTGCCTCCCGGAGTCAAGGAAACCTGAAGATTTCGGCCGCGATGACAGTCCATATTACTGCCCCTACCATCGAATGTTGGGGCATAATATCCGATAATGCTTCATCTTCAAAGACCATCTGCAGAGGATGGTAGATTTCGGATGAGTCGAGCTGGGACCACCCCCAGCACATGTGGAATGCATCTCTACCACTGACTCTGACAAAGAGGAGGAATGCCAGAAAGTCGCCAGCAAGCAGGGGCAGAAATTTGACAACTGGATGACTCGGAAGACTATCAACTGAGCTCAGGGCATACTCCGAGCTCAACTACAGTAGCCGGTGTTACCACCAATGGCCTCTGAAGTCGCAAAGCCAACAGTGTCGACCACACAACCCTCCACGAGCTGGTCATATGGGCATAGTCAAAGGAGGAGGAAACAATCACAAGAGGAGTAGTCCGCGACGGGGCCAAAGTTAGTCCCAAACTTGGTAGACTTTATGCCCTTGAACTTGGCGCCATGGGCACTGACCCGCCAAACGGCACAATTAGATATAACCGACCAGGTTGATCTGTTAGAGGATGAAGAGCCAATTTTTGGTTCTATAAATGTCATCCATCTCATAGAATCATTCCCTGATGGAGGGTATGGTTACGAACCCGAGCTCCCTGCATGAGGAGCCAGGAGGAGGAATCGTAGAGGTAGAGGATACCAGGGGAGGCGTAGCCATGGCCGAAACAAACCCTATGGCTAGACCTCGGCCCAAATCGTTAATATCATGGAAACCCATGGGAGAGCCCTTCAGAGGACTCAACAAGAAAAGGAATTCCCCTCCACCTCCACAAGAGGCCACTCTAGACCTGTTGTTCTGCGATACCCACCAGAGGAGGAACAAGTGTCTGGCCGCCTAGTGCGCACAAATAGATCGGCCAGGCCGAGTCCCCAGAACACGAGAGCATCATCGACATCCGACCCCGCGACCGGCCCCTCCTCGTCAAATTCCCCAGCTCCCAAGCCGCCTTCTAGAACTCTCCCGCCAACGGAGAAGCTTCAACCGATGGAGAAAAAATAAAACATCCTTAAGCAGTTGGCATTAGTACCAGCCAAGTTGTCAATCTTGGATGCCCTGGGGTTTTCAGCCAACCTTAGGGAGGCTATTATCAAAGCATTGATCAGACCCTAGGAGTTTCAAGCCGAGGTAGTTTCCATCGAAATTTATAGGACAGAGACTGACCCGGCTGAATGCAATGCGGTGATTTTCTTCACCGATCAAGAAGAAGATTCCATCATGCAAGGAAACATCAGACCGCTATATGTGTCTGGCACGCTGAATGGTATTGAGATCCAGAAAGTCTTTATAGAAAATGGTTCTGGAGTTAACCTCCTTCCCCTACGGACACTCCATAAGTTGGGCTACAGTGAGGACGATCTAATTTCCTCAGCCACAAATCTGTTGGGTTACGAAAAGAGTGAGTAGAAACCAATGGGACAGATTAAGCTAAAGACCCATTTTGGTGACCTGGTAGCCTACACAGAATTCCTGGTGGTCCGGAAGATCACATCATTCAATGCCCTGTTAGGAAGGCCATGGATCCATAAGCACATGGCCGTTCCTTCATCCTATCACCAGTGTGTCAAGGACTGCGTCAATGGACAAAGTGGGACATTTCACGCCGACAAGGAACCTTTCGATCTACCCGAGTCACATTACATTGACATCGGGTTCTACGAGCAAAATAAAAATAAGCCTTTGGTCGATGGTGTTGACTGGATCCACACTCCAAATGGCCTGGAAATGGTTCCTGAAGACCCACTCAGGCGGCTTGGCAGAGATTATATCCAGCCCATCAACCACGTGGAAGGTAGGAGTTCAAGTCCGGACACGCACTCGGATGTCCTCATGACTTCAGCCATAACGGCCGAGTGTGACAATGTGGGAACATCCGCTGACCCTCAATCGGGGGGAGGAAGCTTAAGCAAGGACGCCCACGACACCTCGCCTCCAGACTTCCAAGAACTCGTGACAGGAGCTCTCTCCTCGTCAGAACAAGAATGTGAGGATTTGGGAGAAGAAGAGGGGGAAGATCTCAGGGATGCACCTCCTGCATTTGAGGAAGGTATCTCCACCACTGTGGATGAACTCAGGGAAATAAACCTAGGTACCGAGGAAGACCTGAGGCCCACTCTCATTAGTGCGGCCATGTCTCCTGAGGAACATGAAGTATATACCTCCTTCCTAAGGCAACACCAGGATGTCTTTTCCTAGAATTACACGGAAATTCTAGGGCTCGATCCCGAGGTAGCGACGCATCACCTGGGTCTTCTAGAAGACCACCGGGGCTACAAACAGGCCGCCAGAAGGACCGACCCCTCACACGCTGCCAAGATATAGGCTGAAGTCGATAAGCTCATTAAAGCAGGCTTCATCAGGGAGGTCTAGTACCCCATTTGGTTGGCCAACAACATCCCTGTCAAGAAAAATAACGGACAAGTCCGCCTCTGAATTGACATTAGAGACCTTAATCGGCATTGTCCGGATGATGAATTCCCGGTTCCAATCACCGAGTTGTTAATTGATACAACGGCCGGGTATGAGGCTCTATCCTTCATGGATGACTATTCTTGATATAATCAAATCAGGATGGCCCAAGAGGACGAAGAATTCACTACCTTCAGGTCCCCTCAAGGGGTATTCTGTTACAGGGTTATGCCCTTTGGTATGAAGAATGCTGGTGCCACGTATTAGCGTTCCATGCATCAGATCTTTAAACCATTCTTGGGGGAATTTGTTAAATGTTACGTGGATGACCTAGTGGTCAAGTCCAGACAGAGTTCGGATCACCTGTCGGACCTTGAGAACATTTTCAACAAGCTCCGACAGTATAGCTTGAATATGAACCCCTTGAAATGCACCTTCGGGGTTACCTTAGGGAAATTCCTTGGCTTCGTCGTATTCCATCGTGGCATCAAAGTCGACCTTAAGAAGATGAAGGCTATCTTGAGCCTACCACCTCCTCAGAATATCACTGAGCTGAGGGGATTCCAAGGACACCTAGACTATATTAGGCCGTTCATAGCCAACCTGGCAGGAAAATGTTTTCCTTTCACCAGGTTAATGAAGAAATGGGTCACGTACCAATGGACGGACGACTTCCAAGAGGCGTTCGACAACTTGAAGAAGAACCTCTTAAGCCCACCGGTGATCATGCCCCCGGTTGAAGGAAGACCTATCATTCTATATGTGATGGCCCTAGAACAGTTGCTAGGAGCCTTCCTCACACAAAAGAACGACACCGACAGTGAAAATAGTCTCTATTACCTCATTCGAACCTTGATTGATGCTGAGACTCGATACTCAAATATTGAGAAGAGCTATCTGGCCTTGGTCTTCGTGGTCCAAAAGCTGCGACATTATCTGCAGCATCATGTGGTCCATTTAATCTCACGAATTAACCCGCTCAAGTACATCCTTAGCCTCCTGATGCTAACCGGACACCTATCCCGACGGGCGGTCATCCTAAAACAGTTCGACATCTGGTTCGTGCCTCAAAAATCCATCAAGGGCCAGGCATTAGAAGAATTTCTGGAATAACACCCTTCAGTAGGGACCACTACACCGAACGCTGAACTACCTGATGAAGACATCTTCTCGGTTCAAGAGGAGTTCCCAACATGGGAAATGTACTTTGACGGCGCGTCCCGAAGCCCAATCGGGAAGAGGATGGAGGATCCTAGATTCAACAAAGTGGGCCTGGGGATAATACTCCTATCCCCAGAAAAGGAAATTTTTCCATATTCCATCCTCCTATCGTAGGGATGCACAAACAATGAAGTGGAATATCAATCCCTCATTGTAGGCCTGGAGCTCGCACTCCAGGCACAAGTACAACACCTTAAGGTAAAAGGTGTCTTGGAGCTGGTCATCAAGCAAGTCAATGGTGACTATGCTATTAAAAAGGAAGAGCTAATCCCCCTATTTGACCATGTCTGAGGGATAATGGCTGAGTTCTTCAAAGAACCAACATTGACTTATATTTCCCGGTCCCAGAACGCTCAGGCTGATGCATTAGCCAACGCGGACACAGCCCTAGCCGACCCAGATCGGGATGAAACAGTCATCAGTATTTCTCACTGTCGAATGGTATTGACATTTGTTCAAGCTAAGAAAGAATAAATCCACGAAGTCAGTCCTATCCCTGAGCCATATGCTCCTACCACCGGCTAGATGACCCCCATTTCAAACTACCTTAAACGGGGAAAGCTTCCATCAGACAGGTCTGAACGAGAGAAAATATGGAGAAGGGCAATCAATTTTTTCCTATATGGCGGCACGGGCTAGCAAGAGGTCCTCTAAAAATGAGTCCTCGATGGAGTGCTCCTCAGATGCATTGACAGAGAAGAAACTGTTGCCATCATGACTGATGTACATGAAGAAGCATGTGGAGAACATCAACCAGGGACCAAGATTTCCTATCAGGTTCAAAGGCTTGGGTACTATTGGCCCACAGTGGCACGAGGCTGCGAGCATTTTACAGCATAATGCCACTCATTCTAGATTCATGCCAACTTCATACACCATCCCCCAGAGTTACTTCATCAAGCTAAGTACTCCTGGTCATTTTCCGTTTGGGGGATGTACGTCGTGGGACCATATCCTCTCACCACGACCAAACAGCTGAAGTATATCCTCATGGCAACTGACTTCTTTTCCAAATGGGCAGAAGCCATACCCCTCAAGGAAGTCAGGTCAAGAAATATTGAAAACTTTGTGAAGACCAATATCATCACCAGATTTGGTGTCCCTCATACCATACTGACGAACAACGACACCAATTTCTGCTCTGCTGAATTGGAAAAGCTATAACATGAGTATGGTATCAAGGCTAACCACTCATCCTGCTACCATGCAGCGACCAACGGATAGATAAAAGCTTTCAACATGACCCTGTCCAACATTCTACAGAAAATGGTTGATAAAGACAAGGAGTCATGGCCGGATAAACTCCTCCCTGCATTGTGGGATTATCGAACCACAATCCGCACCACTACTCAGTCTACCCCGTACTCGTTGGTGTACGACACAGAGGCAGTCCTTCCCATTGAAATCCAACTTCCCTCACTCCGTGTTGCCATCTGTGATCAATTATTCGATGATGAGCAGTCGGAAAAACATCTAGGTGAATTGGAACAATTAGACGAGAAGCATCTGCACACTCTGCACCACTTGGAAGTGTACCAGAACCGGATCACACGAGCCTTCAACAAAAAGGTCCGCCTCCAGTCTTTCTTGGAAGGAGAATTAGTGCTGGTCCTCCAGACCCCAATGATACCTGACAAGAAGCCTCCAAAGCTAGAGCCCAAGTGGGAAAAACCATATGTTGTACACAAGGTCTACTCCAATGGACCATATACCCTGATCCCCATGGATGGACAATTTACAATCACTCCTATGAATGCGATATTCATAAAGAAGTATTTCACATAGAAAATGTATGGCCCTCGTCCTGACCACATGACGTTAAACTGTATGGCCCACGTCCTCACCGCATGATGTTAAAATTCATGGAGTACGTCCTCACCGCATGACGTTAAGCTGCATGGACTTCGTCCTTACCATATTACGTTAAACTGCACGGATAACAAGAGTTAAGAATGCCTCCCCCCGTGTATGGACCAGACCTGCCCGGGGTGTACCCTTTGTCTGAAATTTATGACGTTAAACTGCCAAGCACCCAATAGTCCAAACTCTATGACCTTAAACTAAGAGTATTTATTCCTCACCACATGACGTTAAACTGCATGGAGTACGTCCTCACCGCATGACGCTAAACTGCACTGACTTCATCCTTACCGCACGACGTTAAACTGCATGGATAATAAGAGTTAAGAATTCCCCTCCCCCCGTGTATGGATCAGACCTGCACGGGGTGCACCCTTTTTCCGAGCTGCATGATGTTAAACTGCCAAGAACCCAACAGTCCAAACTCTATGACCTTAAACTAAGAGTATTTCTTCCTCACCGCATGATGTTAAACTGCACGGACAAGATGATTTATAAATTCCCTCTTCCCCTTTGTACGGACTAGACCTACACGGGGTGTATCTTCTTTCAGAGAACTACGTGATGCTTCATTCCTACCCTCGTAGGATATGTAGTGACGCCAGATTTCCACACCCTGGCCCAGCCACCTCAAAAACAGAAACAAAAATTCCCATTCCCCTGTGTAAGGACCAGACTTGAACGGGGTGTATTCACGTCCTTACCACATGATGTTAAACTGCACATAATCTAATAATACCCCTCATCCTCACCGCATGATGTTAAACTGCACAGATTTCATAGAACTACGCACAACTTGATTCCTGCCCTCAAAGGATACGTATTGACGCCAGGATCCCTAGTCCTAGCCCATCCCCCTGAACAAACAATAAAAAATGCCTTCTTTCCCACATGTATGGACCAGACCATCACAGGGTGTACTTCTTCCATAGAACTACGTACGACTTGATTCCTACCCTCGTAGGATACGTAGAGATGCCAGGATCCCTAGTCCTAGCCCAGCCCCCTGAACAAAATAAAAGCCCTTTCCCCCTGTGTGCGAACCAGATCAGCACGGGGTGTACTTATCGTCCTTTTCACATGACTTTAAACTACATGGACAATGATTTAAAAATCCCCCCTTCACCCGTGTACGGACCAGACTTGAACGAGGAGTATTCTCCGTCCCTACCGTATGACGTTAAACTACATGGAAGTTGTCCCCACCGCACGACGTTAAACTACGTAGACCCCCATTTTTCTTTCACGTTGGGTCACCTTCATCCTTACTGCATGACGTTAAACTTCATGGAGTTCGTCCTTACTTCATGACGTTAAACTGCATTGACTTTGTCGAGACCCACCCAAGACACACGGAGATACGAGATGTAGATAATCCTTTCACATTTGGATGCATCCTCTCCATACATCAGACTCCACGACCCAGATAATTATGGATCTTCATAACCATTCATGGCCACCAGAAGTGGAATGTTATCGACCCATGGACACCTTTTCATGACTATGCATACCATGCCACCAGCTGCTCTGCATAATGATATCCCATGTCTCATCTACTAAAGGCAAGACTTTCACATGCGACACTCTTCCTAGATCCGTATGCTTACCAGCCTCAGAGCCCCCATACCATACCTCCTGAACCAGAAGTTTATGGTGATGTGGTTTACAAGTTCATTACCTTTTTCACATCCAGGTGCTTCCAAGTTATCCCTATCTGGCTAGCCTATGTGTCTGTCAGTTGTTCACATAGCGACCTTTATCAACAAACATCAAGCTAGGACTAGGCTACTTTGACTCAATAGACAATTGTAGTGAAGATGTTTCTTGTATACCCAGACACCATTATCCCCACGTGCCAAAATCTGCACTGTGAGTAATCGCAGATTTTCATAATCATTCATGGCCATCAGAAGTGGAATGTTATCGACCCAGGGACACCTTTGTATGACTATGCATACTATACCCTCAGTGGATCTTCATAATGATATCCCATGGCTCATCCATCAAAGACAATATTTCCTCGGGTGGTACACTTCCTAGCTCCGTACGCCTACCGGCCTCAGAGCCCCCACACCACACCTCTTGATCCGGGAATGCCCAAAGTTGTAGTTTACAACCTTCATTCCCCACCTTGTTCCAAGTATATCAGAACATGTTGACTCAGTTATCCTTCGAGTGACTGCAGCAATAGTCACCCAATGTTCCGAGCTCTATGACCGATAAACTAGGAGTACTTCATCCTTACCGCATGATGTTAAACTGCATGGAATGAAGACACACCCCCACATAAAAAAAAGAAGAAAAAAGAAGAGAAAAGATCAGTGCAGGGGGCTCTTTGAAACTCAACAAGAAACCAGGGAAGGATATCCCTGACATGTCCAGACATTCTCTTGTCCAATGACAAAGTTCGTGGCCTGGATAATTGTGGATCCTCATAAACATTCATGTCCATCGAAAGAGGAAATTCGTCAACCCATGGACACCTTTGTACGACTATGCATACCATGCCCTCAGTGGCTCTGCATAATGATAGCCCCTGGCTCGTCCACCAAAGGAAAGAATTCCATAGGATATGCTCTTCCTAGCTCCATACGCTTACTGGCCTCAGAGCCCCCATATCACCTCTCTTGATCCAAGAAGCCCAGAAACCATGATTTACACCAATCAACCCCCCCCCCCATGTCTGGGGCATGTTGAGGTATTCAAGACCAGTTACATTCTGATGAGGAGAAGCCTTTGCAAAAATGTCCCCGTCCTTGCTACATGACGTTAAACTACATAGAAACCTTTTAAAATGTCCTCATCCTTGCCGCATGACGCTAAACTACACAGAAACCTTCAAAAGTGCCTCTCATCCTTGCCGCATGATGCTAAACTACACGGAATATGTCCCAAACACATGATGATAAACTACACGGTCATACTCGTCATGGGTTCAATGAGAAACCAAGGATTTTCTCCATCCTTTAGTGCACGGGTCAGACCTGCACAAACCACCGCCTCACACTAGCGTGAGAAAGAATTACTTCACCCGTTCTCAGGAAGTTTAGTCTAGATATTTCCTCGTATTCAGGTGCTCTCTCATCATAAGCCATACCCAATACTCAGAAAAAGATGAACTCTCATAAGACACCCCTGGTGGTCCCAAATATCAACTTACTTGGAGTTGCTCGGCTATCGGAAGTGGATAGTCTTTGACCTAAAGACACCTTTTTACGACTATGCATACCATGCCCTCAGCGACGCTCCATATTGACCTCCCCTGGCCCATCTACCAAAGGCAAGATTTCCTTAGGCAATGCTTCTCTTAGTACGCCTCTTGGCCTTTGAGCCCCCATGTCTATCCCGGGATTCGGAAACCCTCTGAGCTACAGTTTACCATCCTCTTCCATAATCATATCTGAATACGGAAGAACGTCTTTGACAAGATTACTGATAACTAGGAGATGTCATTCTATTTCAGATGATGTCCCAACTACATGAATTTAAACTGCGCCAAGCCCCAACTGTCCTTTATGCTAGATAAATGCGTAGGACAGGAACCTTGCTTCCACACTCCTGATTGATACAGATGTTCTCAAAACCTTTCATACATCACATACCCTTTCCGAGCCACCCATGGTGGTTTTCATTTTCTTCCAAACCACCCATTATGGTTTCCATGAGCTGGGCTTCCATGAAGTCCCCTGGCCATCAGAAATGGATATGTCTTTGACTCAAGGACACCTTTGTATGACTATGCATACCATGCCCTCAGTGGCTCTACATATTGATCGCCCATGGCCCGTCTACCAAAGTAAAGTTTTCCTTAGGCAATGATCTTCCTACCTCTGTACGCCGACATGACTCCCATATCTTGAGACATGCCTTGCATGTCACTCAAATTTAAATATATTTCCCCCAACTTGCGTCTGAAGGGTGTTGAGACATCATTTAGTCAATCAAACCTCATTGGGGCCCTCTCCCCACCATATTTGTTCAAATCTTTTCGACCTAAAACATTAGTAGTGATAGTCTTGACGACGGGACATTAAACCGCTCACAAAAGAAAGAGGCACAAAGCCTGTTAGGACGAAAACCTGAAAAAAGCGACTTAAGAAAAATCTTGGTTACACCCACTGGGTCCGAACTAAATGAGCCCAGGAAAAATTAGGGTATTAAAATAAAATACAAAAAGTTTGTGGGGTTTTCCTACAAAACCCTAGAAAAAGTCAAACTTTGCTCGCTGAGTCCCTTGGCTCAGGAAAAATTTAGAGCATTTTCCAATCACTTGTCGATTTTCAGGACCACTCTACATTAGAATGGACTCCTCTTCATTCCGATCAGACCCCATTCTGATGGGGGGAATTTTTAGGGTCCAGAAAATTCTGCAAGGTGGAAATCAAATTATTCCATGACTTGGAAAAGGACTGAACCGGCCCACGTACCAGCTCCCAGCAACAGTACGCGGCCGGTTCGGCAAACCGCCCTCCCGCGGATGCTGTCATTCGCTAGATGGGGGCGGAGCGCCTATGCAGGCATAATCTAGGAAGACCACCGGAAGCCAGGCCGATATACCGCCACGAACCGCGACAACCTGCCCACGCCACGCGTGCTGTCGTTCGCGAAATGGAGGCGGAAGCCGTATGCAACCACAAACCTCGTCCTTCACGGAATAGAGGTGGATTGGTGTGCCACTGCGAAGAAACCCCGCATGCCACGACTCATCAAAAATCCTTAGTTGATTGAGTCATCCACATGTGGGGATTCCTTCATGGGCTTCTGTAGAAAGTGCCATGGGCCCATTGATACTGCCTCTTTCCTGACTCTATAAATATTCACCGAGGGGAACCAAAAAGGGGGAAGGAGGGGAGGAAAGGTGAAAAACCGTGGGGAGACGCTAGAGAAATCGCTCCCAGCGGTGTTTCACGACCATCCTCGGACCCCATATCATCCGCGGATGCACTCTTCCGCGTGGAGGAGAAACTAAAACGCGAACCACATGCGACCAGATCCTTCGCAACCTGCCCATAATAGCCATTTACTTTAAAGATTGTCCCTCCACGGCCACCCCTTCCACGGATGAGTGTCATTCGTGAAATGGAGGTGGAACCCCTCCGCGGGTGCGAAGTAGGATGGGCACCAACACCTTTGCAGACACCCTTCGCGGATGCCCATCTAATTCATGGACAACCTCTTTCATGGACTACCTCCTTCGTAGAAATCGTCCTTCACGGAGAGACTCCTTCGCGGACAGCTTCCTTCGCGACCATATCATCCACAGAAACCCTTCGCGGACGGCCAACTCTATCGCGGACAGCACCCCTCGTGGCCAGTCCTTTGTGGCCAACTCCTATGTGGCTCGCTCCTTCGCGGATGGCTCCTCTGCGGCCAGTCCCTCACGGCCCGCCCCATGCAGAAAACCCCATGCATTCACTGTTCCATACCGTGGGGGCTGCACCCCCGCACCCCCGCTCGGGGTCAGTGCTGGGCTACGGTCCCAGCCCTCTGGGCTGGTCCCTTCGCTACCGTCACTGACCCCCATGAAAAATGGAGTGTCGCACCGCAAACTTTTTCGGCCGGGTTTACAGTGTTTTACATTGCACCCTTGCGCCGCCCCAACATCCGTCTTATGCATTCCATGAGTCGAACTACTCCTCATGACTCTCCTATAACCCCATTTCCTAGCTCCTTTTGCTAGGTTCATCCAGAAAGGGCCGCCCATGTGTAAGTCCCACACCAACTATTTCTAGGCATCTCCTACCCAGTCGTCTTGACCACATGACGTTAAACTGTATGGCCCCTGTACTATCCATTGGATGTTAAACTATATGGAAATAGTCCTCTCTACATGACTATAAATGTTAGTTGTCGCTAGGTTACAAACACTGGGCACCTCTTGTTCTAAACAAGAGATTCCTTATTCCCCAAGCATAAGATGCCTCATTCCATGTTTACAGTGTCATAATTTCAAGAGCGCTGGAATCCATTCAGACATTCCATCACTCCACCTCACACTTTGCATGTCCTTCATTCGGATCTCCATCCTATTTCATGTCTGAAGGGACCCCCTAACGGCCTGGCATCATGACACATCGGATCACCTACCATCCTGGGCCAACGCCTCAGAAGACTTTAGACTACACTTTGAGTCAGGTCCTGTGTTTCGAACACGGTCAGCAGTCGACCCTCATTAGCTTGTCCCCATTTCAGGCTAATGCGATATGGATGCTATGTTTTGAACATGGTCTACAGTTATCCTCCATCGCCATGCCACCTTCACTGTGTTCTGAATGTTGGGAATGTGATTCACACTTTTCATCTACCTTTGTTTGGACTAATTCCAACACCCTTGGCGTTATCCCGCTTGTGCACTTGTGCATAGGCGTTAGCCCCCATTATATTCCTCAACCCACCAATGGGTTGGAATGACCTCATGACCAGACATGAGGAAGACATTTTGGGCCTCCTCAGAGTGTAAGCCCCAATCCATCATACCAAGGGCGTCCATCTCAGAGTAAGCCCCGACCTTCTGGGCCTCCTCAGAGTGTAAGCCCCAATTCATTTCGATGGGAATCCATCTAGTAGTAAGCCCTGATCTCATGGGCCACCCTCATGCGTAATCCCTACTCCACTTCTCACGGATGCACCTTTCGCGACGTGATCCTCTGGTCCCTGCTGCCTCTTGTTTCTCACACCGAGCATGACTCACATGAGCTTAGAGTAAGCATTAGCCATGACATCCCCTTATGGGCCTCCTTATAGTGTAAGCCCCAATCCATCACTATGGGCCTCCTCAGAGTGTAAGCCCCAATCCATCACTATGGGACTCCTCAGAGTGTAAGCCCCAATCCATCACTATGGTCCTCCTCAGAGTGTAAGCCCCACTGAGTGAACTATGAGGACTTTGATCAATGCTGAAGCATGGTACGTAGAAAGCCTCCACGAGGTTCAAGCCCACCACTCGGTCGTTTCTTCATGTAGAGTTCCACCCTCATCCAGCATGACGTTAAACTATATATGCAAACTACATGGACTTTGATCCCTGCCTCCTAGACAGGGTACGTAGGATGCCTCCATGAGGTTCAATCCCAATAGCCGGCCGATCCGACTATTCTCCACGTCAGTTCACCGCGCCACTCCTAGTACTGCCTTAAGCAAGTTCCGACTCTTCAGGGTCATTAATCCAATGAGGGATGGTAAACCTAGAGCATAAATGATTCTGAAACCTTGCATCCAGTTGACCATTTCCAACTAGGGTTGAATCCGTGGATACTATGTTTGGGTATAAAACAAAGATTCGAGAACATATGAATACGTCTTATATCTAAAAGAGAGCCCCGAAACAGGCAATAATTCCCCCCAAAAAGGGTGTAATGAGCCCAACTTCCCATCCTCTCGACCAATGTGAGTTCTTAAGAGTCGCTGGTCAGACCATCCGGTGAATGCCTGCCTTTGGAAAGTAGGTCTATCAATCATTGGATACAGAGCCGTTGGGCGTTTCGAGGCCAAAAACCAAAACGAAACAACAACAATAATATATTTTCCCACTACCATAACCAGTTTACTCTATATAGCTTCTTCTATAAGATTTTAAATTTTTTACCAAGAAATGTTTTTATGAAATACTATTTTAAATGTTACACTACCAATCTCTTATATTCTTTAAACTACATGATTTTACTACTAAATCTATTTTTTTGGTTAAATTGATGGCCATATTTTATCAATTTATTATTTTATGGACATTAACATTATATTCAATCATTTACTTTCTTATGATCATTAGACATTACATTTATCATTAATATTTGTATTTTTTATATCATGGATATGATTATTTCGGAAATCATATTCCATTTCTAAGAATAGTGTTTTACTTTGAATTTTATTTGATTAATAGGGGGAATGTTGATATTATGTATTACTTACTCAATGCAGAAATTTTGAAGGAATATTATTTATGAATTAAATTGATCATTAAAATAAACGATAAATGCATTGGACATATAATTATGGGTGGGGTAAAATTATATATAGTCCCTTGATGAATCGAAAATATAGAAACCCTTCTTTTTATTACATTACTATTACATCATTTTAAAGATAAACAACATAACAGTTCTAAAAATCCAAGATTCAAAGGTTTAGTGTCTTGTTCAAATTAGGACCATACATAACATTACACTGAAAATTATAAAAAAACTATTCAATTATATCTTATCTATATTCTATGAATCTTTTGGATTCAAATTATTATAGTAAATCACATGAGGATATACATTAAAGAAAGGGGTGAGCTAAAATCCCAGTAAGAGGATAAATAAGAAATGAAATAATTTAACATGGGTGATCATAATGATCATTATCATAACAAATGAATAGTATAATCATCATACTCTATAGAGGAATCATTAGATAAAATTATGGAATATGAAAATTTATAAAAATAAAACATCATGTCATAGTGATCAACTACCACACATATTTGTGAACAAATATTCCATCATATTCCTGAATATTTCTCCTGATCTCATGAGACTCATCACATTACCCAATGCATTAGATATCTATATAATTCCAAGAACAATTGTCACATCATAAAATTTAAATGAACTATATAATTCTAAGAACACACATCACATCATAACATTTACATGAATTATACAATTTCATGTTCATATCTCATATCATTACATTTACATTATCATGCATTCCATATAGAATGTATATCAATATTTGAAATAAAATAACCCAAACAAATGAATGGGTTTCTATTCAAAAAACCTAAATCCATAAACCTTGGGGTTCCAAAATTATAGAGGGAATAACATACTTAGAATAATAATCCTAAATCAAAAGTCAATAAGAGACAATCTCATGAGGATTATAAGATGTATTTTTGGAAAGAATAATTCTTTTGAAAAATTCTTACATTTTTCATATAACCAGATTTGGAGAATTTATATCTTAAAAATAAAATGGAAATACAATAAAATTATATTTGAGGAACATTAATTGAACACCCAAACTAAAAATGGAGTGAAATAGGATAACCCAGAAAAATAGAGTTGGGTTTGACAATTCCCTTTATCTTCTGTCTGAATGCATTCTTTGTGTAATTATTTGAGATAATCAAATTAAATTTATTAATTAACAAATTAAGAAAATTTTATAGATGAATATAATCCATTTTCATTTTATTAAGATTATTTATGGGGTTCTTATGATTTATAGAGTATAATTTTATTGTCCAGGAGTGTTTGTTTTCATGGTTTTCATGATCGGTTATTTTGTATATGAGTATGAAAGTTCATGTAAAATAAAAATAATTCTACATAACTATAATTATAGGTTATTAATGATCATACATAATTTTAAATGCTTATATATAACATTTTGTTATATGGTATGATGATGAATAATTAGAAAAGACATTAGTGATAATCGTTTAGAATATTATAGTATTTTTTATCACAAAATGTACTTTTGGTTTATCATTTAGTATTATGAAAATATGTTACTTACAGAACATAAAAATGGTTATAATATATATTTTATAACCCATTTAATCAAATATAATGGTTTTATGTCCATCCATGAAGGTGGTGATGGAAAATGAAAACGTTTTGTCCCTGAATAAAATAAAATAACACCACATGGATGATGTTTCGATTATTAAGAATAAAAGAAATATGAGAAGGGGTTTGATGATGGATTATTCCATTAGAATAATAAAAATCAAATGTATGTGAGGTACATTAGTAATCATTCCATTTCAAAAGAGTTAGTGAGGAGAGAATAAGAAAAGAAAAGAACATGAAAATAAATTAAAAGAAAAGAAAGATGATTTTACCCCTTGAATACTTTTCCCTGAGAACCTCTTTAGTGAAAAATGTTTGTTCTTTTTATGAGACTAAGAGATTTTGGACATGGGGGAGGGGCTTGAGAAGAGTATTGGGAAGAATTTGGTCAATGATTAATTCTTGGAAAGTGTGAGGAGAATAGGTGGTGATGGGGTATTTATAAGGGTTGAGAGGGGGTGTTTTCTCATTATTTTATTCATTATTTTATTATTTTGGAGGATGTCTATGAATAGATTGATCATTATCACTAAATATATTAAAATAATGAAGGATATTTCAAGATTTTGGGATTACTATAATGACCCAAAATATTATTAATGGAAATTACGTTCTTATTATTATGGAATATAGTATAAATAACATAAAATTACATAATGAACCCAAAAAAATTATAAATGAATAATTAACGAAATAATTGGTATTTCTATATGTTAAGGAAATTATATTGATGAAATAGTAACTTAACCTTGGGAATAGTAATGTTACCTTTATGAATATGAAACCATAAAATAGAATAGTAACCACACATGTGAAGGTATAAATAAAATTTAGCCATATTATACAAAAATATGATATAATTATATCATAGTATAAGTAAATAAATTTTTTTGAAATTATTAATTGCGTGTTGATATTTTTATAATACATAAGTGCTTATTTTAAATTTTATAAATAATATAATGTTTTAAAAGTAAATTTATTTCCTTAAAATTTATTTATAAATAAATTATATTTATCTTATGAGTATAAGATAATTTTATGATAACTTAATTAATTTTTCAAAGTATTACAAAAGCAGTTATAATTTTAAAAAAAAATTTCTAAGTA
Organism: Viscum album; assembly: GCA_963277665.1. Lineage (NCBI taxonomy): Eukaryota > Viridiplantae > Streptophyta > Magnoliopsida > Santalales > Viscaceae > Viscum > Viscum album. The sequence continues at coordinate 1,525,784,409 of OY728131.1, read as the reverse complement.
AATAATGTTTCTAATTAAAAATAAAATTTATCTTATTTAGAAAACTATTTTCATAAAATTGGTTTCTTTTTTTAATTATACACATACAAAAAATGTTAGGTTGAGTTTTTGGTATTTTTCTAAAATACCTGAATTTTGGGTGAATTGTAAAACTAGTTAATTTATGAATAAAGATAAATACATGAATTATTGATTCATAGATTATGTATGGATAATTTAAGACAAAATATCAACCTATAATTAATTATTTTAGTATTTTTGGTGATAATTCTCAAATAATTAATAGTATTTATGAAAAATAGTAACATAATGATTAAAAAAATGAGAAAACACCCCACTCGTCCCCTATAAATACCACCCTCACTGCATATTCCCATCACACATATAAAGCTTTGATTCATACCAAAATTCTACTAAAATATATTCCCAGGCCCCTTCTAAATGTCTAAGAGGCTTTGGTATCAACAAAATACAAAAAACAATTCCCCCTAATGAGGTTCTCAAGAAGAATAATTCATGAGGTAAAATCCTCTTTATTTTCAATCAATTACTTCTCCAGTTCTTCTCTTTTCCTATTATCTTCTCACCTAACCTTACACAAATAGTAATATAACTCGATTAATATATATATACTATAATTTTATTATTTAAATGGAATAATTCACAATATTTTCTCTTCCCCTAACCTATTGTACTAAAAATGAAATCATCGTCCGTGATGGGTTAATTTATTACATTGAAGGGTGCCAAGATTTCAATTTTCATCACTGACTTATAGGCTGGTCATAAAATCATTTTTATTTTTAAAAAATATTATAATATATTTATATAATCTTATTTAATATTATGGAAAAATTATAAATACATGATATTAATTTTTTTTTTAAAAACTAGTTCATGATGATCGATAAAATGGAAAAATAATCTAAACGGTTATCATTATCATATTATCTAGTGATTCAACCTCTCACAAAATTACCAAATGAGTTATATAAACATATAATAGAATGAATTTTAATTAATAAAGTTTAACTTCTATTTTAGAAAACAATGATCATTTTACATAATTTTTTCATACATGTATAAAAGTAAACTGTTCATGAAAACCAAGGAAACCAACGCTCCCAGATGATGAAATTGAATCTCATAACCCTTCAATAAAAAAATGGACACAATAAAATTATAACGTATAAAATAATTATATAAAAATTTCTTAATTAATTAATTTATTGATTTAATATGATTATCTAGGACATTAAAATCATGTACCGAACCATTTCGGACATAATGTAAGTATTTTTATATGGACCTCCTTTTTTCAATTTGGTTATAATTTCTCACTATTTACCTCATTATAATTATTATTTAAGTTTACTTAATTACTAGAATTTTTTTATATGTTCCATAATCATTAATCCAGACTAGATCATCCTTATTTTAAGGGGTAATACATGTTCGAAAAAGGTTCCCTTTTTAATTCCTCTAGATAAGAAAGCCTGGTTAAAGGTGAATTATGGATTTTAAACGAATTTTCCAATGAAATAAATACTCTATTTTATTCAACCATTATTTTTATAAAATCACTCATTTTATCATGAAAATATATCTTGTCAATATTTTCGTTTTATATAAAATATTATTCTTTATTTATTTAAATGCTCTTAAAATGTTTCCTAAAACCGCACTAAAATGTTCTTAAGTTTCTTAAAAACTATTTTTACTTATTTTAACTCATATTTTAAATCAATTAATAGGTTATATTCATATTTTAACTTATGAATTTCTATGTGGGATTTAAATACATTATTTAATTGGCACCATTATGATATTCAAATTTTTATGCCTTTTGACATGGTTATGATAACTAATTTTTTCTATAGGCATCCCTTATGTTTGTTATTGATTACTTGTGTATGATTCCTAATATAGAAAACATATTCATTAACATGATGTTATGGTTTCACCAAGATAGCACACCAATGGACTTTTTAATGTTTAGCCTCATGATATGTCATGTTGGGACTAAGAGTGAACCTGATTCCTTTATGGGACTTTGTCCAAATTGTCTTGGTAGCTAGCCTTGAATCATGTTTATGTCATGTCATATATTGTTGTAACATTCCTATGATGTCATGGTTATATGTTCCCATGTTACAAAATTTATTATTCCTTATTTTTATTCATGTTATATTGCTTTATTTCATCATTTTATTCCAACTACCCTATGTGCTTTGTTTTATTCCTGTGCTTATTCCATTATAGGGATTTTTTGCTCATGAATTTTGTTCTGGTTTTCTCTAAGTTATCCTATGTATATGTAAGATCTCAATTGAAGTCATGATATTATTATAGAGAATAAATAATTTATCTTTTTAGTTTTATATCATTTATTATAATTATGTACATAATCTTCCAAAGACACAAGATATTATTATCCTTATTTGTATTTGACATTTAATTATTCTTAAAATAATGTAATTATGTATGTAAATGGATAGGTCTGTTATAGCTAGTATTAGATATAGTTCTAGTTATTTTTATAATTTATGAATAGATAACATTAGTAATAACCCTAAGGGTAATTATATCACCATGTATAACCTAGATTGGAACATAGGGAATAAAAAGTTAAGATATAATTTTTATTTAGCATATTATCCTTCTATGCTCAAATTTTCCTTTTTATATTCTAGTTAGATAAGTATTTAGGCCACCTAATTTTAATATATTTTTCTTAATTATAAGAATTAAATAAGAGAACCCATTCTATAAATCAATGTGATATGAAATATGAGGATTTCCTTAATGATATTTCAAATATGATGGAAATGGGTGCCCTATACATTATTAATGTACACGAAAAATTGGATCAAGTTATGAAAAATAACACAAATTATGTGGAACTCCCTTCTTCTCCTAATAAATAGAAATTTATTGTTGAATAATTTATGTGGAAAATACCGTCCATAATTAGTGATATTATGTTCCCATCCATGCATAACAATGGATTAAATCTATTGAGAAGATATTCTCCATCATCCAGTGTTCAGAAGATGATAATGTTGTGCTAACAGTATATTGTTTTGTTAAAGAATTTATTCAATGGTGGTAACTGATCAAGTACACAATGTAAAAAGTGGAAACTGAATCCATGTATTGCGAGGAATTCAATAAAAACACCACAAAATATTTTCCCAAAAACCCTCTATCTCAATATGAAAATGGACTTCCTCACACTGAAGTAGAAGGAAGATGATTTTATCAGGGTGTAAGAGGCCAACTTCTAAATGAATTAAAGATATTAATATGGTATTTCCATGAACACTTAAAGTAGAGTGTATTTCTTCTTTAGTGAACTAAAGTCAAGTCTACAAAAATAGTTGGAGATTTGAGACTTCGGTATTTATGAAGAGATTTTATGTCGTGCCCTTAAGGTTGAAATAAAGATCGAAGACTCTTAGTAGTCTCGTGGTCCTCATGAAGAAAAGTGGAAAATAATGTTTAATATGGGTGTATCGATAGATAAATCCCATGATGGAACAAATACCCAACATCTTACGTGTCAAAAGTATGGGAAGAATCCCCATAGAAACTATTTAAAATGAACCAAGAGATAATCCAAATATAGAAGACAAGGAATATGAATAATAACTACCAAATTGATATGAATAATCCCACTAATGCTGAAGAATAAATGAAGGTACATATCATTAGTCATCCTGTAGTGATGTGTTTAAACTGGGAGGAACATTGGAATTATTCAAGACATTTCCCTACCCCAAGGGTTTTTGGAGACAGTTAACAAAAACAACCTCCATGCAAGAAATTAAGGGAATATAAAACCATTTCTATTAATGTGGAGCCTGATAATGAGGTGGTCATAGGTATGCTAGTTATTCATTCAATAATTGTAAATGTACTATTTGATTCTGGTTCTACACATTCATTTATATCTTTCTTGTTTAGTATAACTATTCAATCACCACCTCAAAATTTTGTGGTTGTGTTATATATGTGAATAGAAAATGGTGAACTTATAACATCCAAATTTTATATATCCTCACTGTTTAATGTTTGTCTATTGGACCTCCCATTAAACTATTTCATACTCCATTTTGTATAATTTGATTCAATATTGATCATAGATTGTCAATAATTTCATAAGGAAAACATCAAATATTGGGAAATAGAGATCACTATTCACATCCTAAAGCATCCTCCAATTCGGTAAATGTGTAAGGAAGAAGATGAATCTCATTTAGAATAATATTTTTAATTGTAAATATTTTTACCTTATGAGCAAGAATATGTAGTGCAATTTCTTGAAAAAAATTAGATAATCGTGGTCTAATAAATTCCATTTATAAGCGATTACACTAATTTATACACTAAATAATTTCTTGGTCTTCCACCTAAGAAAGAGATGAACTCTCAATTGAACTCATTCTGGGATATTTGTCTATTATAAATAAAACTTGTAGAATGGACACCTTTGTGATGGAATAACTGAAGAAGTAGTTACTGGAGAATCAAGAATAGTGTTTTATATGCCCAAGTGCTTCAACATGGGGTGCGTCAGTCCTCTTCGTCAAGAAGAAGAATGGCTCAATGCATCGATGCATTGATTATTATGATCTCAAAAAAATAATTATAAAGAACAATTATCCCATTACACAGATAGATTAGTTGTTTTAATCAGCTAATTGGGGGCAGTTATTTATCTAATGTGGACCTTTATTTGGGATATCACCAATTAATGGTGAGGAAAGGAGATATTTCCAAGACTACCTTTATAAAAAGGTATGGACACTATGAGTTCATATTGATGACCTTCAGACTCACTATTACACTATAAATTTCCATGTATTTAATTAATAGATTCTTTAGATATTACCTCGACCAATTTTTGGAAGTCTGTACTGAAGATATTCTGATATACTCCAAGAGAAAGGAGGAACATGATGAGAATTTGAATACTGTCTAAATTTTTTGAGAATGTAGAAAAAATATACAATGTGAAGAAAATGAGAGTTCAGTATGGAGGATGTGTCATTCCTTGAGAAATTAATCACCACAAAAAGGATATATGTGGACCCATCCAAGATAAAGGAAATCAAAGAGTGGCCCATGAAAACATATGTAATGGATATTATTAGTTTCCTTGGTCTAGATGAGTATTACATGATATTTGTGAGTATATTATAATGATTATCTAACCCACTAACCAAGATGAATTGAAAGGGAGGGGAGTTTTTATAGACTAGTGAATGTGAATATTGCTCTGAAGAGTTGAAAAATAGGCTCTTAAATGCAACCATTTTTCATAATACCAACAAATAGGGAACTCATTGTTGTATACAATGATTCTCAAGAGAATGGATTAGGATATGTACCAATGAAAAATGATAAATTGATAGCCAATTCCTTAAGGTAGTTGAATATTCATGAGAAAACTATCTCACATATGATCTATAGTTTTTATATGTGATCATCATATTGAAAATCTAGCATAATTATATATATGAGGAGACGCATGAAATATATACTAATCATAAGTGTTTCAAATATATATTTACATAGAAGGATCTTAATATGTGCCTTTGTAGATGGTAAGATCTCATCAAGGATTATGACTGCTCAATCCATTCCCATCCTATTAAAGGAAATAAGGTGGTGGATTTAATAAGTATAAAGGATCCTAAAACATTATCAATGATGAGAATCGATATGGATCCAATCTTCTTATATTTGAAATGGATGGACATGGAAAAAATTAAGGATAAAAGATCATTGAACCATTCTCAAATTATTGATCAACCATCCCTTATAGATAAAATAAAGGATTCTAAAAGAAATGATATAGAAATTCCGAAGAAGGTGGAATCCATGAGAAAAGGTAAATTGTTAGAGTTGAAAATGGATGAGGAAGGGTCTTTGATATTTGGTTCATTACTCTTTGTACATTTTAATTCAGATATAATGAAATAGATTCTAAATGATGCACATGGATCAACCTTCTATATTCACCTAAGGAACAAAAATAAATATTTAGATCTATGAAAAACTATTGGTGCAAAAATATGTAGAAGGAGATCAATGAATATAAATTAAAGTGCCTAGTGTTTCAACATGTTAATGCCAAAAGGAAAAATTATAAGGGCATTATGAAACCATTATCCATACCAAAATGTAAAAGGGTAAAAAACACCATGGACTTTGTCACTGGACATCCGAAGACCTCTAGAAGAAATAATGCTATATGGGTTGTTGTGGATCATCTCACAAATACATCCCAGTTTATCATTATTTGACATGACTTCTCACTGGATCAACTGGTGTGGGTATACATTAAGTATATGGTAAGGCTAATTTGAGTACCACTATCAATTGTATCTGATTTATATCTGAGATTCACCTCCTAGTTCTAGAGATGTATCTAAAATTCTCTAAATACTCAGTTGAACATCAGTTCAACCTATCATCCTTAAAATGATGGACAATAAAAATGGAATATTCATATAGTAGGAGATATATTGGGGGAATGTTCTTTGGAATTTAAATAAGGATGTGACCAACATATGCCTCAGGTCAAATTCTCCTACAATAATGGTTTCCACTTGAGCATCCAAATAGACCCTTATGAATCCTTTTATGGTAAAAGGTGTAGCACATTGACATTATGGGATTATGTCAGTGGACATAAGCTTCTTGGACCGGGAATTTTCAATGAAATGATGTACAAGGTGAAAACCATTCATAAGCACCTCATGGAAGACCAAAGTAGACAAAAGAACTAGGAAGACAATCATTGATGAGACCTTGATTTTATAGTTAGAGGCATGGTTTTCCTCTTTATATCTATATGGAAGTGGATTGTGATATTTGGGAAGAAATAAATCTATGTCCGAGGTACCCCATCCACTTCGATATTGTTGATCGTGTTTGAGTTGTATCCGATTAAAGATCACTTCCACCTACTATGTCTCAATTACATGATGTATTCCATGTATCCCTCTTAAGGAAGTAAATACTAGAGCCTTCAAATGTACTGAATTCAGAGGTGGTAAAATTGTAAAATGATATCTCATATGAGGATAATCCAGTGAAGATCATAGATCATATAGATAATGTTCAATGCAACAAGACTACTCACTCGGTCAACATAGAATGTAAAAAAAATAGAGGGCGAAATTTAATAAGGGGGATAATGTAATGAACCAAAATTTCATCAGTGGAAATTCCTTTCTTATAATTATTACATATAGTATAAATCACATAAAAATAAAACAGGGAACTCAAAAATACATTATAAATTAAGAATTAATGAAATAATTGGTATTTCTAGAAGTTAAGGAACCCATACCGATAAACCCGTAGCTTGACCTTTAGGATAGTAATGTTACCCTTATGAATAGTGAACCCGAAAATTGAATAGTAACCTCACCTATTGAGGTATAAATAAAATTTATCCATTATATAAATGAATATATGATATAATTATATCATTTCTTAAGTAGATAAATGTTTTAGAAATTATTAATTTTTGTGTTGATATTTTTATAAAACATAAGTGTTTAATTAAATTTCATAAATAATATAATGTTTTAAAATAAAATATATTTCCATAAAATTTATTCATAAATTAATTATTTTTAATTTTAGGATTATAAGATAATTTTATGAGACTTAATTAATTTTTCAAAGTATTACAAAATCAGATATAATTTTAAAATTATTATTTTACAAGTAAATGATGATTTTAATTTGAAATTTAATTTCCCATATTTAGAATATTATTTTCATAAAATGGAGTTTATTTATTAATTCTAAAGATATAAATATGGTTAGTGTGAATTTGTGAGATTTATCTAAAATAATTGAATTTTTGTGAATAGTAAAATATGATATTTTATGATAAATACTAAATAAATGAATTATGGAGTAATAGATGATGTATGACTGATGAAAGGGAAAACTATTGAACTCTAATTCATTATTTTAATATTTTTTGTGATAATTCTCAAACTATTTCTTGTTTTGAGGAAAAATAATAAACTAATGAATAAAATAATGAGAAAACACCCCTCTCCTCTCCTATAAATACCACCCCTCACCACATCTTCTTCTCACACCGATCAAGATTTTAGCCTTGTATAAATTCTACTAAAATATATTCTGAAGATCCTCCCACATGTCCATGTTTATTTGGTATCAACATAATACCAAAACCAATCCCCCTAAGGAGGTTCTCAAGAGGAAGGATTCAAAAGGTAAAATCCTCTTTCTTTTTTTTTTAATTTCTTTTCATGTTCTTTCCTTTTCTTATTCTATAATCACCTCAAATTGACTAAATGTTATGATTACTCTAGGAATAAACATATAACGTAATTATATTGTGATATTGTAATAATTTTACACCATTTATCTTCCCCTATCATTCTATAATAAAAATTAAAACATCATCGGTCATGTGTTAATTTATCACATTCAAGGACGTCAAGTTTTTATTTTCCATTTCATCCTGATATGCTAGTAGTAAATCCATTTATTTGGTCAAAAAATATTATAATATATTTATTGAATCCTATGTAATGTTTTTGAACCATTATATATTTATATATTATATTAATTAACAATACAAAACATGTCCATGTTGATTGAAAAGACACCAAAATAATCTAAATGATTGTCATTAACGAGTTAGGCAGATTTGGTGTAAGGGGTTTTTTAATGGGTTTAGGGTGCAAATTATTAGGAAAATGGGTCGGTTGAGCACCACATGAAGTGGCGCTCGGCCATTTCAGGCGAGCATCCCTTCAGCGCCACACGAAGCGGTGCTGAAGGCCTATCCAACCAACGAACAACGCCACTTGAAGTGGCGCTGCTCCTTTAACCCCTACCCATTCATCACCACTTCAAGTGGCGCCGAAACCCTCCCCCTATCTATAAATAAGGCCGATCGCCCACCCCATTTCCCATCTCTCACTTTCCCCCTCTCTCTCAAATTCTCATATCCTCACTTCCCCCCCTCTCTCTCAAAGTTCTCCGGTTTTTTCTGCGCTTTGCCTCTCTGGTTGCTCTACCTGCTAGTTACGTTTCTACAAATTTGTGGTAAATATTTCTTTAAATTTATTTAATATTTTGATTTATTAATTTAGTTGTTTAATTTATAGAATTTGTTTATAATATTTGTATTATATAAATAGTATAGTTTTTTAAAGTAATTAGATAATGAAATTATTATAGTTAGTCAATTAATTAAGTAATTATAATTAGGTAATTAATTAATTATAATTAGGTAACTAATAAATTATAATTAGGTAACTAATAAATTATAATTAGGTAACTGATTAATTCTAATTAGGTAACTAGTTAATTATAATTAGATTAATAGTTAATTCTAATTAGGTATCTAATTAATTCTAATTAGGTAATAAATTAATTCAAATTAGGTTAATAGCTAATTCTAATTAGATTAATAAATAATTCTAATTAGGTTAATAATTAACTATAATTAGGTTATTAATTAATTATAATTAGGTAATTAATTAATTTTAATTTGGTTATTAATTAATTATAATTAGTTATTAATTAAATCTAATTAGGTTAATAACTAATTATAATTCGGTTAATAATTAATTATAATTAGGTTAATAAGTAATTATAATTAGGTTAATAACTAATTATAAATAGGTTAATAAGTAATTATAATTAGGTTAATAAGTAATTATAATTAGGTTAATAATTAATTCTAATTAGGTTAATAATTAATTCTAATTAGGTAATTAATGAATTCTAATTAGGTAATTAATGAATTCTAATTAGGTAATTAAATAATTCTAATTAGGTAATTAATTAATTAAAATTAGTTAGTTAATTAGTTATAATTAGCTAATTAATTAATTCTAATTAGGTAATTAATTAAATTTAATTAGGTAGTTAATTAATTATAATTAGGTTATTAATTAATTATAATTATGTAATTAATTAATTCAGATTAGGTAATTAATTAATTCTAATTAGGTTATTAATTAATTATAATTAGGTTATTAATTAATTATAAATAGGTTAATAATTATTTCTAATTCGGTAATTAATTATTTTTAATTAGGTAATTAATTAATTCTAATTAATTATAATTTGGAAATTAAGTAATTAAAATTTGGTTAATTGTTAATTGTAATGAGGTTAACAAATAATTCTAATTAGGTTATTAATTAATTATAATTAGGTTATTAATTAATTATAATTAGGTTATTAATTAATTATAATTAGATTATTAATTAATTCTAATTAAGTTAATAATTAATTCTAATTAGGATATTAATTAATTACAATTAGGTTATTAATTAATTCTAATTAGGTTAATAATTAATTCTAATTAGGTTAATAATTAATTATAATTAAGTAATTAATAAATTCTAATTAGTTTATTAATTAATTATAATTTGGTTATTAATTAATTCTAATTAGGTTATTAATTTATTCTAATTAGTTTATTAATTAATTCTAATTAGGTAATTAATTAATTATAATTAGGTAATTAATTAATTCTAATTAGGTAATTAATTAATTTTAATAAGGTCATTAAATAATTCTAATTAGGTAATTAATTAATTCTAATTTGGTAATTAATTAATTCTAATTAGGTAATTAATTAATTCTAATTAGGTAATTAATTAATTAAATATAGGCAATTAATTAATTATAATTTGGTAATTAATTAATTATAATTAGGTAACTAATTAATTATAATTAGGCAACTAATTAATTCTAATTAGGTAACAAATTAATTATAATTAGGTTAATAGTTAATTATAATTAGGTAACTAATTAATTCTAATTAGGTAATTAATTAATTCAAATTTGGTTAATAGTTAATTCTAATTTGGTTAATAAATAATTCTAATTAGGCTAATAATTAATTATAATTAGGTTAATAATTAATTATAATTAGGTTATTAATTAATAATAATTAGGTAATTAATTAATTCTAATTAAGTTATTAATTAATCATAATTAGGTAATTAATTAATCATAATTAGGTAATTAATTAATCATAATTAGGTAATAAATTATTTCTAATTAGGTAATTAATTAATCATAATTAGGTAATTAATTAATCATAATTAGGTAATTAATTAATTCTAATTAGGTATTTAATTAATTATAATTAGGTAATTAATTAATTATAATTAGGTAATTAATTAATTATTATTAGGTAATTAATCAGCGAAGTAGTTATATTAATCAGTGAAGTAGTTATATTAATTTGTGAAGTAGTTATATTAATAGGTGATGTAGTTGTAAATTTCTTCTGGAATATACCTTTGCATTACATTCTAGGTATGATAATGAATTTAGTTTCCAATCTACCTTGACCTCAGTTTGTAATTGAAGTTATGAACTTGAATTTAGTAGTTGAATGTATTTTTTTGCATATTAAGTATTAGAGTTGTCATGAAATGATTTCTCTCTTGAGTAAAGTATCCCCGGGTAGAGGGGCTTTGGGTTGGACCACCTACTTTCTTTGAGGCTTGCCTTGTCTAGGAAAGTGAATGGGGTTGGCTATCTGTCACTCCGGGCTTACTCATGTGGAGATTTTCAATTTCATATAACTCTATGCTTTTACATGATGTGTTCATGTACCTCATATAAATAATGCATGTGGATATGTATGAATATGGTTGACTTCTATTTTTGGTTAAGTAACACAAACTTGCGGGTTGTGTAAATAGTTACACATCAAGAGGGTTTGAACATATTGATTTGTTGGAGGGATTAGGATTCCAACCTAAATTACTAGAAGCATTCATACATAAATTGATTCTTTGATCATATTTAATTAATACCAATGGTTTCTTTTAGATAAAAAAGATGGTCGCCGCCTATATTTATTGCAACAGTAAAATAATTGAGACAGAACAAGGATGTAGTTATAGTATACATCTAGAAGCTGTTGTGATTTTTGGAAGATGTACTACTTTGGAAGTTGTGTAAATGAAAATTCATCGGAAGTTAAAACTGGCGAGGAATCAAGTGATAGAGTCCATCACATTCAGACATCTCTAATTTATAGATAGTTTTTGGCATGTGCCCTATCCGATAAATGATAATGATGATTGGGAATATATACTTTCATTGGTTAAGTATATACCTGAGAATCAAATGATGGAGTCGTATGTCACTATAGCTACAATGGAGGTCCCATCGAAATTGGAAGTTGACCCATCTCAAATTCATGAGACTATGTCATATGCTCCTTCACATCAAGAAGTTCCATTAGCATCGGTAGTTGTTCCATCATTTCCATCAGCCACAGTTTCAATGGATAGTCCTCCACATACTTTAGATGCATTGGTCAATGAATTTGAGGATGATGGTAATTTCAAGGAATAAGATGAAGAGGAAGTTGAAGAAGAAGAAGAGCATGCGGATGATCAGTCTGTGCCAACTCATGTGAGGTTCAGTCGACCATTGAACCATCCCCCACTATTGGCTTCATGGTCGACTGAAGGTATTAATCACTTTCCAGAATTTGATTATTCAGTTATTACTCCCAGTTCGGAATTTCCAGGAATCATTGGTGGCACAGATCGAGTGTCAGATAATGGTGTTCTGTATATTGGTAGAGAGTTGAAGATAAAAGAAGCAATAAAAAATGTGATAAAACAATATCACATTGAAAGACATTACTCATATGTTGTTTAAGAGTCTATGTTGTCTTACTATTTGATCCATTGTGACAAATATGAATCGAAATGTCAAATATGTCTACGAGCTATAATTGATAACACTTTTCATAGTTGGCACATCACTAGATTTAGTCCACAAACCTGTGTGAACCCAAGCTTGTCATAGGAACACTATTCATTATATGTTGAGTTTGTTTCAAATATTATTGTTGAAATGATTAGAGCATGTCAAGACATCCATGTGGTTCTGGTCATTGAGCGAATCCCACAACATTTTGGGTATCAAATCACTTACTGAAAGGCATGGGAAGCATGAAAAAAGGCTATTGTGAAAGTGTACGGTGATTGGGATGACTCTTATCGAGTTTTACCACAACCGTTGGAGCTTCTACGCCACAATAATCAAATAGTCTATCAGTTACATACTATTGAATATGTTAACCAATAGAACCAACTTGACCACTCAATGGTTGTGTTTGATAGATTATTTTGGACATTTTTACCATATGTGGTGGCTTTTTGAAATTGCAAGAAGTTCATACAGATTGATGGCACATTTCTGTATGGAAAGTATACATGAACTTTATTGATTTCCGCCACACAAGATGGAAATCGAGCCCCTCTACCTATATCATTTGCAATTATGGAGAAAGAGAACTTCTCATCATGGAGCTAGTTTCTAGCATGTCTCCGAGAGTTTGTTACGAATGCAGAAGGGATTTTTCTTATTTCCAATCACCACCGTGAAATCACGGAGGCGATACAGTCTGAGGGTCTTTCGTGGAGACCACCATATTCCCATCATCGATACTGTATTCGACACATTTCCAGCAATTTGATAAAGAAGTTCAAGAATGAGTCGATGTAGAAGGAAATCTTAAAAATTGGTATGAACATCCTTTTCTATTTTAATTTTTTTTGTCATAGTTATTTTCATAACTATTCAGATTGTAACAGCCCGAGATTTTATGAAAAATATTCTTTTTTATTTCACTAATGTCTTGTGTTGTACGCTACACCAAAAGGATCTTGCACAACACACATCCTTGACTTGCCTTGCATTACACGCAATCGCAACCTTCCTCGATAGCGTGTGTGGTACGTAATACTGAGTTTCACGAAACAATGATATGCTATTACAATATTATTAAAACTAGCCGTTATGAATAGTAATAACCACTTTTTGAAATTTTATAAATTTTATTTTTCAAAATGGACTTCATTTTTGGATTCGGAATATCGAAATTAGCCTAGGGTGAAATTTTGGTATTTTTCTGAAAACTTTCAATTTTTGATGAATAGTGAAACCACTAAGTGGTAGGTTAAAAAACTGAATTTTGCATAAAACTTAATTTTACCGCTTCTGTGAATGGAATTTCGAAAATCCGAGAGACACGGTTAATATCAAGGACTAAAATGTGGTTCAATGAGATGAAAATAATTTGTTGGTGAATAGTAACTTTTTACTTTTTTTACCGCGGTTAATAGTAAATTGGGTAACTAATGGTAAATATGATATTAATATTACCCTAACACATGTCCTAATTCTATTGGACAAGTGTAATTCGACCAAAAACAAACTTAGGAATAAAATATGACCATTTAGGTCCACTTGGATTAGATTAGGACATTTATTATTAATTTATTTAAAGAAGGGTTAAAATAGTTAAAATCAAAGTTTAATAAGTAAATCATTTATAATATGGGGTTATACATAAGATAAATTCGATTGTAAATATTCATTAGAAAGATAAAAAGATTTCATACATGATGGTATTTTATTTGTAATTTTTAGACATCAAATAATATAATTTATTTATGACACAAAGATGATGGAGTAATTATCTTATTAATGAAATATTGACATAATTGATGTTATAAACACAAAAATAAATGTAATTTGAGATTTTTTATGAATTCCACTAATTTTCTAGGTTACTATGATATATTAATGGTGATTTAATCAACTTGGTTAGAACATATAATTCTGTTATGACTTTCACAAAAATCATATATCAAATAGTGTCAAAATTGACACAAAATAGTTTTTAAATCAAATATTATATTATTAATTGTTATTTTATTCCTAAAAATCTAAGGTTCGGCCAAATGACTTAGATAAGGATATATATATTAATAATAAACAATTTGGGGTTCGTGTGGCATGTTATAGTAAGTTTATTAACCATATAGTGAAAGAAAACAAAAAGACATGGTAAAAGTTAAATTATTTAACTTAGAGTTAAATCTAATTGATAAGGTTAAAATAATACCCTAAACTTGTCTAAATCTTATTGGTTGATAGTATTTAGACCCATCCCCACCTTATATTCTAAATAAGACCCTTTGGATCCATTATAATAGATTTTGACTTTAATATAAAATAATATTTTGAGATATTCCTAAGGTGCCCCTCTCCTCCCTTATAAAAGGGCACCTCCTCCCCCTCCTCCTCACACCAAATTGAGCACTAAAGATCGGCCAACCCCTGCCATTTTCCCTTCTCCACTTCCCTAGAAACATCCTAGAGGTTCTGGTCTTCCTCAAAGACCAATTTTAGTGCCCTAAGAGGAGGTCTCAAAGAGGCGCTTCAAAGAAGAGGTAATTACCGTTACCAATTCTTTCATCTTTATTTCTTCTTCCACTTCTTCTTATTAGGTTGTTTCATTATGAAGTAATAACATCAGTATCACTCATATACTGATATGTTATTATAAGTATGAAACATCCTTATTTCACCATCTATCCATCCTACGGAAAAAGAAATCACCGCGCGTGCGTACGTACGGAATACCGTCTCCACGCCGTGGTGTAATCTATTTTCCACCACCACCTTACATGGATGGGTATAATGGTGTAAAGAATAACTATACATAATTATTAAAACATCATATTGATTCTGATATATTGTATAATCCACTCCAATTCAATTCAATATTTATAGAAATGATATCATCGCTCGTGCGTACGTACGGACTACCGTCTCCACGACGCGATGAGATTCATTCTCCATGTTAACCATTTAAGAATGATTATAAAGTATATATAAGAAATAATAATGAAATATATGACATTATAAAGATACTGGATTTATGTATATATATATATATGTATGTCATCTACTTACTTCCATTCAAGACAATAAGGAAAGGAAAATAGCGTTCATGCGTACGTACGGACTACCGTCTCCATGAACGGTGTTTTTCATTTCATTTATCTATCTATTATATATATATATATACTAAATATATATGATATATAAATCATATTTTATATTCTGGAAGTAAGTAAATCATGATATAAGTAATAATAATTTCAAGAACAACAAATCAAAACACCTACGATAAATGAAACGATTTTACCCAAAACGCTTCTTTAACATGGAATTTACAAAAGAACGGGTAATATAATGTCATAAGTGAACCATATATGATATCATAACAATGAATATGATTCTGTAATAAGTCAATGACATTATTTAAATCATTATACAGGAGCTTCGGACATGTACAAAGCAAATCGGACCTAAGGTAAGGGAAATATCACAATCTCATTTTTATCCGAGATTGTTTATTCATAAGTATTTACTGGGGTGTATTTTATCATCCACATCCATGTTTCATCAATATGTAATATTATTTCCATCCACCTACAATTGTTTAAATCCATTTTTACCCTTCGGTGAGTTTTTAGTAAAAGAAATGAAAGGAATATTTTGTCGTTTTCCGTACGAGGTACTTTTTGACTTTTCCGACAAAAGTACGAAGAATGTTTTTTTTAACTTATACGGCATGAATGGATTTTTAAAAGAAAATTTCCAAGAATCTTCCTTTACAAGTTTTCAAGTTTATTTTTAATAAACTTATTTTATTTTAAAGTCGGATGACATGTTATGAAAGGAAAAATGTTTTTTAAGTAGAAATGATATTTTCCTCAAGAATGAAGTTCAAGTATTTTATCAAAATTATTTTCCATCTAAGATAATAAAAGGGTTCTGTTTTTATCCCTATTATTACATGGATTTGATTATGTTGTGATGGAAACATTTTTATGAATTCCTTTAACTTATATGAATTGTTTTATGATGTCATGTTGTTTAAGAATCCCATTTTTATTACATGGGTTACACTATGATGTATGGTTTATGATTATGTGGCACACATAAGAAAGGATTCATTATGAGATGGGTGGGACCTATATCTCCCTCCAATGCATTGGGTAAAGATTTTATATCTCATGAGATAGACATGGCTGGAATGGTAGGTTATACCGGTTCAGTGAAACAGGACTAAAACGAGGGTTACTCGATTCAGAAAGGGACTTTGTCCACTAAGATAGTCTTGGCAATGAGTCATGACTAACAAGAAATGATTCTCTATGATTATGTGTGTATGCCACAAAGTTCCATGTTTTATGTTATGATTATTGTGATTACATTTCACTGCCATGATTTATCCAATGTTATGAAATTATGCTCTCTTTTACAGGTTATGATTTCCAAAATGTTATGTTCTTATGAATATGATGTGATTGATTTTTCTTTTGTTTACCCTTACTGAGCATTTGAGCTCACCCTTTTATGTTTTCTTTTCCCCAGGATATAAAGAAAGGTTTTAGGTAGAAAAAAGGGATGACCTTTATGGGAGATATTGATGAACTTTCACCACGATTAGAAGATTACGTTCCGAGTTTCCAAAGACACTAAACTATTACGATCCTTTAGTGTGTGTTTTTGTTATGTACTAAGTATTCCGCAAATGTAATGTAATGTCCATGTACGTCAAGATACGGGTCTCTACAGTTGGTATCAGAGGAAAGGTTTAGTCAACCTTTGGAAACTAGGATGCGAAAATGTTAGTGAGATCCCTAGAGATATTTCTAAGGTATGTCTAGGGATGTCCCTAAGGATAAGTATACGTATAGGATATGGTCCTAGAACTACGGTAACGATCTTAGAATTTAACCTAAGATGTTAGATATTAAGGGTACTCCACCTTTACTATATTGTTTTCCCTAGCATTATTTTTACCTCTCACACTACTCTTTTTGGGTTTTAGACGATGGCTGGAACCCGAAGGAACCGTGTTGATCAATGCAATGGACAATGCAATGATTTCCCTCCTGAACAAACAAATGTTATGGGAGATGGAGTGCAAAATCTTATTGCTATACTTACACAAGCTATGAATCATTCTGGACTTCCAAATGAGCAGAGAAGGGAACAATATTCTATTGAGTCCTTCATGAGGAAACGTCCACCTTCTTTCAGTGGGTCTTCTGATCCACTTGTGGCTGAACAATGGATCAGTACTACTGAAAAGATATTTTCAGTTCTTCAATGTTCTGAACATGATAAAGTCATCTTAGCAGTATATCGTTTGGAAGGTGAAGCTGATCAATGGTGGAATCTTATCAAGAATACGAGGCCAAGAGATGAAATTGAGTCCATGGAATGGGACGATTTCAAGAACTTGTTTTTCAGTAAGTACTTCCCTCGTATTCTTCGAACAAAGATGGAGAAAGAGTTTCTTGAACTGAAGCAAAGGGACGATGAATCTGTTGGTACCTATGAAGCAAATTTTACAAGACTTGCAAGGTATGCTTCTGGAATTATCATCCAACCTGAAAGTAAAGTTGATCGATTTTTCAGTGGCTTAAAACCAAGTCTTCGAAGGGCATTAGCTATAAGAGACTTCAGTAGCTATGAAGAAATTGTGCGTTGTGTTATCAAGGTAGAAATGGAAGTTGGTGTTACATATCCATCTCATGGTTTTGACAAGAAACGAAAGATGGAGTTCAAGGAGAAATCTCAGAATAATGGTGAAAAGAAGATGAATGTTTCCTTATGCACAAAGTGTGGAAAGAAGCATGGTGGAGATTGTCTAAAAGGGACTAGAAAATGTTTTAAGTGTGGAAAAGAAGGTCATCAAGTAGCTGAGTGTCGAAGTAATGTAAAAAGGGTTTCTAATGATGTGAATAAAGCAAACACTGCAGAGAATGCACCGCCAACACTTCAATGCTTCAAGTGCAAGGAAATGGGGCATTATGCTAATAATTGCCCTAATCCAAGGGTTAGTGATGATCAACATGAGCAACCACTGAAGGCAAAGGACAAAGGGAAATAACATGCGATCACTATTGGAAATGTTGAATATGACAACGATGTGGTGGAATGATTAAGTGTTTATGTAATGGGATTCCAAAATAATATTTTATCATTGAGTATTGCAATATTTATTGATGTGGTATTCAAAGTGATTGAGATATTTTTTGGAAATAAGATGATATGCGCATAATGAAGACGAGAAAATGAAATGTTTAATAGTATTCATGAGCTCATGATTGATATAAGGACTAAGTGATATCATGGTTTGAGTATATAGAATTTTGAGGATTTTGGTAACTTTTAACTGCACTCATGTTTTCACTAAGGTATTCAAGAGAATACACGATTAAGGACTTTGAATGTTTGGAATGTGACCAACAAGACATATCTTATGTGGGGATCAACGACAGTATTAAATCTCAGGTAATCGTTGTCACTATATTATGAGAGTGGACTGCAGTATTATGTATAAGCCTAAAGATTAGACTGGATTATGTTGGACATAAGTTAGTATTGTTTAAGGATAGAAGATTTTCGATATTATTGATGGGATGTTATAGTAACGTAGAAAAAGGGACAACCTGCAGGACGGGCGACAGCCCATCGCTTCGGACAAGGCTGTAGGAATCGAACCCACAACCGAAGTGCGACTGGCCTTTATCGCCTACCACTGACCTACAGGAAGTCCCTGTTTAGAAGAAACTAGTTTTATTATATTAAGCAGTATGATATATGAAGTATAAGTCCATTTTAGGAACCATATATGATTAATCTCACTATAGATCGACTTATGTATATAATTTTTGCTAACCTTTTGTTCGAGACAGATGGAATGACCCGTCATTCTATCACATGATCTGCTAACACTTCACGAATAACAAATTCAACTTCATTTATATAAGAGATGAAGTGGAAATTGTTCAAGGCACGAACAATAGTGAGATTGTACCAAAATAAAGTAAGTATTTATTCTAATTCAAATTCTTCAACTTTAGGGAAATGATCTTGAAAACCAAAAATGTTTTCCTAGTGCCCTTATATCTGATGAATCAGATGGTACCCTAGATCGTCACAAATTTATGGCTTTGTGATTACTGGCTTTTCCATAGCCATGTTCTCTACCACTCTCCATCAGAACATGATGGTTAGATTTCTCTTCCATATCCATATTTTCACCTATGTGGAAACCCAGTGATTAGTTTATTTGGGTAATCGTTACATTTCATACATTAGTTTTTAAAGCCAAATTTTGGTATTCTCTTTTACGATGTGGGTTTCTATTAAAGAAACTTTCGAATAGTAAACCATTTATAACCCCGACGAATTTCGAGGGCGAAATTCATTTTAAGGGGGGTAGAATGTAACAGCCCGAGATTTTATGAAAAATATTCTTTTTTATTTCACTAATGTCTTGTGTTGTACGCTACACCAAAAGGAGCTTGCACAACACGCATCCTTGACTTGCCTTGCATTACACGCAATCGCAACCTTCCTCGATAGCGTGTGTGGTACGTAATACTGAGTTTCACAAAACAATGATATGCTATTAAAATATTATTAAAACTAGCCGTTATGAATAGTAATAACCACTTTTTGAATTTTTTTAAATTTTATTTTTCAAAATGGACTTCATTTTTGGATTCGGAATATCGAAATTAGCCTAGGGTGAAATTTTGGTATTTTTCTGAAAACTTTCAATTTTTGATGAATAGTGAAACCACTAAGTGGTAGGTTAAAAAACTGAATTTTGCATAAAACTTAATTTTACCGCTTCTGTG
Organism: Viscum album; assembly: GCA_963277665.1. NCBI lineage: Eukaryota > Viridiplantae > Streptophyta > Magnoliopsida > Santalales > Viscaceae > Viscum > Viscum album. Next base: position 1,525,763,830 of record OY728131.1, on the reverse strand, counting down.
AATGGAATTTCAAAAATCCGAGAGACACGGTTAATATCAAGGACTAAAATGTGGTTCAATGAGATGAAAATAATTTTTTGGTGAATAGTAACTTTTTACTTTTTTTACCGCGGTTAATAGTAAATTGGGTAACTAAGGGTAAATATGATATTAATATTACCCTAACACATGTCCTAATTCTATTGGAAAAGTGTAATTCGACCAAAAACAAACTTAGGAATAAAATATGACCATTTAGGTCCACTTGGATTAGATTAGGACATTTATTATTAATTTATTTAAAGAAGGGTTAAAATAGTTAAAACCAAAGTTTAATAAGTAAAGCATTTATAATATGGGGTTATACATAAGCTAAATTCGATTTTAAATATTCATTAGAAAGCTAAAAAGATTTCCTACATGATGGTAGTTTATTTGTAATTTTTAGACATCAAATAATATAATTTATTTATGACACAAAGATGATGCAGTAATTATCTTATTAATGAAATATTGACATAATTGATGTTATAAACACCAAAATAAATGTAATTTGAGATTTTTTATGAATTCAAATAATTTTCTAGGTTACTATGATATATTAATGGTGATTTAATAAACTTGGTTCGAACATATAATTCATTTATGACTTTCACAAAAATCATATATCAAATAGTGTCAAAATTGACACAAAATAGTTTTTAAATCAAATATTATATTATTAATTGTTATTTTATTCCTAAAAATCTAAGGTTCGGCAAAATGACTTAGATAAGGATATATATATTAATAATAAACAATTTAGGGTTCGTTTGGCATGTTATAGTAAGTTTATTAACCATATAGTGAAAGAAAACAAAAAGACATGGTAAAAGTTAAATTATTTAACTTAGAGTTAAATCTAATTGATAAGGTCAAAATAATACCCTAAACTTGTCTAAATATTATTGGTTGATAGTATTTCGACCCATCCCCACCTTATCTTCTAAATAAGACCCTTTGGAGCCATTATAAACCGATTTTGACTTTAATATAAAATAATATTTTGAGATATTCCTAAGGTGCCCCTCTCCTCCCTTATAAAAGGGAACCTCCTCCCCCTCCTCCTCACACCAAATTGAGCACTCAAGCTCGGCCAACCCCTGCCATTTTCCCTTCTCCACTTTCCTAGAAATATCCTAGAGGTTCTGGTCTTCCTCAAAGACCAATTTTAGTGCCCTAAGAGGAGGTCTCAAAGAGGCGCTTCAAAGAAGAGGTAATTACCGTTACCAATTCTTTCATCTTTATTTCTTCTTCCACTTCTTCTTATTAGGTTGTTTCATTATGAAGTAATAACATCAGTATCACTCATATACTGATATGTTATTATAAGTATGAAACATCCTTATTTCACCATCTATCCATCCTACGAAAAAAGAAATCACCGCACGTGCGTACGTACGGAATACCGTCTCCACGCCGTGGTGTAATCTATTTTCCACCACCACCTTACATGGATGGGTATAATGGTGTAAAGAATAACTATACATAGTTATTACAACATCATATTGATTCTGATATATTGTATAATCCACTCCAATTCAATTCAATATTTATAGAAATGATATAATCGCTCGTGCGTACGTACGGACTACCGTCTCCACGACGCGATGAGATTCATTCTCCATGTTAACCATTTAAGAATGATTATAAAGTATATATAAGAAATAATAATGAAATATATGACATTATAAAGCTACTTGATTTATGTATATATATATATATGTATGTCATCTACTTACTTCCATTCAAGACAATAAGGAAAGGAAAATAGCATTCATGCGTACGTACGGACTACCGTCTCCATGAACGGTGTTTTTCATTTCATTTATCTATCTATTATATATATATATATACTGAATATATATGATATATAAATCATATTTTATATTCTGGAAGTAAGTAAATCATGATATAAGTAATAATAATGTCAAGAACAACAAATCAAAACACCTACGATAAATGAAACGATTTTACCCAAAACGCTTCTTTAACATGGAATTTACAAAAGAACGGGTAATATAATGTCATAAGTGAACCATATATGATATCATAACAGTGAATATGATTCTGTAATAAGTCAATGACATTATTTAAATCATTATACAGGAGCTTCGGACACGTACAAAGCAAATCGGACCTAAGGTAAGGGAAATATCACAATCTCATTTTTATCCGAGATTGTTTATTCATAAGTATTTACTGGTGTGTATTTTATCATCCACATCCATGTTTCATCAATATGTAATATTATTTCCATCCACCTACAATTGTTTAAATCCATTTTTACCCTTCGTTGAGTTTTTAGTAAAAGAAATGAAAGGAATATTTTGTCGTTTTCCGTACGAGGTACTTTTTGACTTTTCCGACAAAAGTACGAAGAATGTTTTTTTTAACTTATACGGCATGAATGGATTTTTAAAAGAAAATTTCCAAGAATCTTCCTTTAAAAGTTTTCAAGTTTATTTTTAATAAACTTATTTTATTTTAAAGTCGTATGACATGTTATGAAAGGAAAAATGTTTTTTAAGTAGAAAGGATATTTTCCTCAAGAATGAAGTTCAAGTATTTTATCAAAATTATTTTCCATCTAAGATAATAAAAGGGTTCTGTTTTTATCCCTATTATTACATGGATTTGATTATGTTGTGATGGAAACATTTTTATGAATTCCTTTAACTTATATGAATTGTTTTATGATGTCATGTTGTTTAAGAATCCCATTTTTATTACATGGGTTACACTATGATGTATGGTTTATGATTATGTGGCACACATAAGAAAGGATTCATTATGAGATGGGTGGGACCTATATCTCCCTCCAATGCATTGGGTAAAGATTTTATATCTCATGAGATAGACATGGCTGGAATGGTAGGTTATACCGGTTCAGTGAAACAGGACTGAAACGAGGGTTACTCGATTCAGAAAGGGACTTTGTCCACTAAGATAGTCTTGGCAATGAGTCATGACTAACAAGAAATGATTCTCTATGATTATGTGTGTATGCCACAAAGTTCCATGTTTTATGTTATGATTATTGTGATTACATTTCACTACCATGATTTATCCAATGTTATGAAATTATGCTCTCTTTTACAGGTTATGATTTCCAAAATGTTATGTTCTTATGAATATGATGTGATTGATTTTTCTTTTGTTTACCCTTACTGAGCATTTGAGCTCACCATTTTATGTTTTCTTTTCCCCAGGATATAAAGAAAGGTTTTAGGTAGAAAAAAGGGATGACCTTTATGGGAGATATTGAAGAACTTTCACCACGATTAGAAGATTACGTTCCGAGTTTCCAAAGACACTAAACTATTACGATCCTTTAGTGTGTGTTTTTGTTATGTACTAAGTATTCCGCAAATGTAATGTAATGTCCATGTACGTCAAGATACGGGTCTCTACACAGATGACTGCTTGTATGATAGCATATGAGCCTTAATAAAAAAGGATGGAGGAGTGACATCAATATATTCATAGAGTGAATTCGGAAGTGTATGATTACATGATGAAAATTCCAAATCAGAAATGGTCATTGGAATATGATGATGGGAGGAGATATGGTCATATGACAACCAACATCGTATAATGTATAAATGGAGTTTTCAAGGGAGTTCAAAAACTACCTATCACAGGTAAATACGATTATTTGAATATATGTTACTCCGAAGAGATACTATTATAATATAATATTTTTATAATGTCGTAAATATAAATTTCAGGGTTGGTACAAGAGACCTTCTATCGTAGTGTAAAGTACTTTCTGGAACAAGGAAAGCAGGATAAAGAGGGCTTGAACAGAGGGATGTGCTATGGACATCATTTCCAACGCGAGTTAGATACATTTCTTCACGAGGATACAACTTACCGTGTAAGTACATTTAATCGTCCAGAGAAACGATTTGAGGTCACTGAGCCCAGTGATGCTGTTTCATGTTGCAATGGTCGTGTATGAGTTGTTTTACTAGAGAAGCATTATTGTGAATGTGGAAACTTTCAGGCATAGAGATATCCTTGCAGCCATTTGATTGTAGCATGTGCTTATGTAAACGTATATTGGGAGCAATTTTTTGATCCGTCTTATCGACTCGAGAGCATCAACTCCTGCTATAATACTCCATGGATGCCAATCGGGGAATATCAGAATTTTCGGCTGCTTGATGGTGCACCCACGCTTCTACCGAAAAACAATAGACTTCAACCTAAAGTGAGGCCAAATTAGACTCGTATTCGGAATGAGATGGATTGTCCTAGTGAACATCCAGTTGGATAATGGTGCAGCATATGCCTCCAGTAAGGTCATACAAAGACACGTTTCCCTAGACACATAGGGAAATCATATAATGTTTAAAATGAATCATGTACTGTATCAGTTACTGTAAAAATTTGTACATGTAATCATTTGTATAAGAAAAAATTTATACGTCGTGTCCGGGTTCATTGAAATGATGTATTATGGTTATTTATGTTGTTGTTTCTACTGATGTAGTGTGTTGGAAGAATACTGAAGTTTATTTGGCTTCATTAATCAGTCTTTTATAATGAAAGATAAACTTACAATGGCCACAAAAAAAGAGGAAACTCCGAACATCTTCAACCCAACACCCCAACACGGGAGAAAAAAACTGAGCCAATGTGTTTATGCTTCTTTCAATCATTAAATGATAAATTTCATATCTTACATGATAAATGTCATATCTTACATGAAATTAATGTTTTACTGTTTGCACATTCAGATGGAGCAACCAATTTTATCTGGCTAGGAGACACACGTGTCACGTGATGTGTTAGCGTGACGACCTGTTAGAAATCTTCATGTTCAGAGAGCGCATAATTTCCATCATGAGGCACCGCTGGAAACTATTTTTCCATTCCTTAGACGTGCGGGATTTTATGGAGTAGCTATGTGTGACTTCAAGACCATTGACCATCATTTGGTAGCTGCTTTGGTTGAGAGATGGCGGCCAGAGACACACACATTTCATCTCCATGAGGGAGAGATGACTATTACATCAGAGGACGTCGCCTACATGCTGGGGCTTCCTATCCAGGGACATGCAGTTACGGGTTCCAGTACTAGCAATTGGGATGAAATCATACATAGGCTACTAGGCGTTGACGTCATTAGCACACGAGGTGTCCTCTAGGGTTCGCTCTTACGCATGAGGTGGCTTGATCAGCATTTCAACGTCATTCCTGATGATGCAGACGAGGATATAATTCTTCAGCACACACATGCATACATTTTGCAGCTGCTCAGGGGCATGTTGTGCGTTGACTAATCCACCGCTTTGGTACACATGATGTACCTCCCATTACATGAGGATCTGGATCAGACGACTACGTATAATTGGGGGTCCGCTATACTAGCACATCTGTATAGATCTCTCTGCACCAGTTGTCAGGATGATTCACATCAGATTGCAGGTTGCATGGTGTTAGTACAGATGTGAGCCTGGGAGCATTTTCCATGCATCGCTTCTCGAGTTGTCGCACCGCTTGCACCAGAGCTACTTCAGGACTGTCCTCGGGGACGATGGTATGTCTACATCATTACTTTCAATTATTTAGTACTTTTGTTATTGATTTTTATAAACTTACCATAGATTACTATTTTTCCACCAGGTGGAGTCAGTCTCAGAAGTTTTCACATACTCCAAGACACAGTATGCACAATATCCGACAGATATTCGACGCCATAGTGCCATCTGATTTATGTTAAATAGTAATTTTTGTAGGAAAATTTGTTTTGTTATCACTATTGAAAGTTATTTAAATATAATATCAATAACATTATCATGATACAATATGACTTATTTTTTGAGTTTACATTTCAGGTTTCATGGACTCCTTATACAGGTTATGTATATGCATCACATCCACTATACTGTACTACTATGGTTGGAGATCGTGCTGTAGTGGTGCCACTCATTCACTTCCACATCATTGAGTGGCACCAGCCAAACCGGGTCATGCGCTAGTTCAATTTTATATATCATATCTCCATGGCACCACGACGGACTACCGAGTTATATTCGATTATTCTAATAGGTATACATACGACAGAATGGTGGCAACATCATGCATCTTATATCGAGCTTTGGGACATGCCTGCCCGATTCAGTATCTTTCCACATGGATATACCACATCACACTCTCAGTTATCTGATCAGGGGGATTATCTACACTGGTATCGACATCACACCATCATGCACCATACACATCAGGGGATTTTCATTCAGCAGTTGGTAAGTTTAATAAGATTTATTATTTTTGTTTAACTCTATTTTGATTTTAATTTAAATGTTATTTCATTTGCAGGCAGACACCATTGGTCATCTTGCACATTCCACACAGCCTCAGGAGCATGCATATATTATGCGGGAGGTAGTTCATCGGGATGTGGTGGCTCTATTTGATCATCTCCAGTTGATACGTGACAGTTTTTTTGATGAGGAGCCATAGATATATCCTGAACCATATCTTCAGGCTGAATCACCTGAGGATGACGATGTCCCTGCTATGCCTGCTGAGGAGGATGCACCGCCACCGCCAGCTGGACGATAGAGACGAGAACATCCAGAGGGGCAGAGGCGACAACATCGACATCCTAGAGCTGCTCCTGCAGATGTCGCCGCACCACAGAGAGACGATCCGGCCCAGCCGACTGATGATTTTGCACAGAAGGGAGACGCTTATAAACCACATATGGTGTCTCCGCAGACTACTATGGACTTCGATCTGGGTGTAGTCACATAGCTTATGGTAGCCCCCTCTCCTCCCGATGAGGCCTTCTTCAATACCCCATTTCTACCATTTATAAGAACTTCAGATCCATATGGCACCCCATATTATTTTGGGGCATCCTCATCACATGGTTCTGGTCAGTCCTCTACACAGCACCCTGAGGACGCACCAGAAGCACTGGAAGAGGAGGAACCTGCAGAGAGGACACTAGAGCGACATGGACATCAGACGTGGAGAGGACGTGAGATTCAAACGCCGCATTGTGGTACCGGGGGGCATCGTCGTTGATGTTTTTGGATGTCATGTTGTATATATTAAATAACTTATTTACTATGATCAATAATTTTTCTTTAAGACAAATAACTAGAAAATCAAAAATATAGTAAATACAAACTAATTTAGGTTAACTATTAAATTTTAAAGTACAAGTACAATATAAACAAAATTTTTCACACAGACTAAACATCTGATAATTTCATGAAAAATGAAAATAAAAACATACATATAGTAAAAAATATATTTTACATGACTACTTAAATATTTAAAAACATTAAATTTATAATTATATAATAATAAATATATTTATAAATGTAAATTACTAATTACTAATTAATTAATTAATTAATTAATAATTAACCATTAATAATTAATAATTATAATGAAAAATAATAATTAATAATTATATTACTAACTAATTAATTATTGTATAATAAATAATAGTATTTTATAGGCTTTCAATGTCACATACTTGAAACATTTTCGAGTTTCAACTAGGTGGTTTTGAAAGCCAATAAAATATTTTTTATCGACATTTTTTACATAATTTTTTTATTTTCATCTATTTAATATATTTTTAATTCAATTTTTATGTTTCATTCGTATTGGTCATATAGTTTATATTTTATAGGCTTTCAAAGTCACATACTTAAAACATTTTTAAGTTTCAAATATGTGGTTTTGAAAGACTATAAATTATTGTTTATCAACATTTTTTATGTAATTTTTTTATTTTCATCTATTTAGTATATGTTTAATCCATGTTTTAAGTTTCATTCATATTGGTCATATAGTTTATATTTTATAGTCTTTCAAAGTCACATACTTGATACATTTTTAAGTTTCAACTTGGTGGTTTTGAAAGCCTATAAAATATTTTTTATCGCCATTTTTTATGTAATTTATTTATTTTCATCTATTTAGTATATGGTTAATCCATGTTTTAAGTTTCATTCATATTGGTCATATATATTATATTTTATAGGAGTTCAATGTCACATTGTTGAAACATTTTTAAGTTTCATGTAGGTGGTTTTGAAAGTCTATAAAATATTTTTTATCGACATTTTTTACGTAATTTTTTTATTTTCATCTATTTAGTATATTTTTAATCCATGTTTTCAGTTTCATTAATATGGGTCATATAGATTATATTTTATAGGCATTCAAATTCCCATACTTGAAACATTTTTAAGTTTTAAGTAGGTGGTTTTGGAAGACTATAAAATATTTTTTATCGACATTGTTTACATAATTTTTTTAATTCCATCTATTTAGTATATGTTTAATACATGTTTTAAGTTTCATTTATATTGGTCATATAGTTTAAATTTTATCTTCATTAATAATAATGTTGTTATTACCAATTTATTATATGTTTAACAATATTTCAAATTTATTTATAAATAATTACTTATAACTATATAAACATATATTAGTAATTATAGATTTAAAATTATATATATATATATGTAAAAACATATAATTATAAATATATAAGTATAACTATAATTACAATATAATTCTAAATATAATTATAATATAATTATACACACACACATATATATATATATATATGAATATTAAATATATTTATAACTAAATTTTAAATATATATGTAACAATATTTTCATAATTAGATATTTATAAATATATTCATATTTATATAATTATAAATATTTGTTTATAAAGATTACTTTATAATTATATAATTACAAATATATTTTTTATTTCAAAAATATATATAAATTGATTTACATTTAAAAATATTTATTTTTAATTATATATATAAATAATTATATTTATACACACACACACACATATATATAACTATTTATAATTATAATATTTATATTTAAATATATAAATAAAACACAGAAATCGAAAAAAACCCTTATATTTTATATAATATAACTATATAAATATAAATAAACCATATATTTTTAATTTTATACATATTTTTTATTTACAAAATTATATATAAATGTATAAATCTATATAAATAATTATATATAAGGTTTATTTCATTATTTTAATATATAATTAAATAAGGTTTATAACTATATAAATATTAATTTATAAATTATATATTTATAAATATATTTATAAATATAATTATAAATATAATTATAAATAATTTAATGTTTTTAAAACATATTTATAAGTATATTTTTAAAATTTTAATTATTTATTATTAAAAAAGGGATGGGGTGCTTAAAAAAACAAAAAATAGAGAGGGGTGCAAAAAAAAAAACAGAAAAAGGGTGGCAAAGCGCCACTTGAAGTGGCGCTAGCCACCCGAACGGTTGAGCGCCACTTCATGTGACGCTCAACCAACCCATTTTCCTAATTATTTTCTCCCTAAACCCATTAAAATAAAAAATACCCCTTACGCAAAATCCGCCAACAAGTTATCTAATGATTCATCCTCACCCAAAATTAAAAAATGAATTATATAAAAATATATTCATATTGAAGTTAATAAATAACATATAACATCAATTATAGATAATAATTCTCATTTTAAATGATTTTTCATAGATGTATACAAGTAAATTGATCATGAAAACAAAAGAAACCAATGATCCCAAACAATGTAATTGAATCTCATAACCCATAAAAGGACATATATGAACTCAATAAAACTATAAAAAATAAAATAATTTTATAAAAGGATCTGAATAAATTATTTGTAGGATTTAATATGATTATCAATGACATTAATATGGCGTGCATAACCATTTAAGACATATAGTAAGAGTTTCTTCTTGAACCTCCATTTTTCCATAGGGTTACTCTTCATCTGTATTTAACCAAATGTAATTATTATTTATTATTATGTAACTATTGTAAATTATTTTTATTTATTATAAAATAATGTATCTAGATCATATAATCCTTATTTGATGGGGAAATACATGTTTAAAAAAGGTTCCCTTCTCAATCTTCTGGATAAGCAAGCCTGATAAAATGAAACATCCCAATTTCTTATCCATTTTCATGTGAAATACATAATCTGTTCTAAACCACCATTACTTTTATTAAATAATTAATTTTATCATGAAAAACTATTTTCGTTCAATTTTGGTTTTATAAAAAATATTATTTTTTCCTCTTTAAATTCTCTTTAATATATTTCTAAAACTAAACTAAAATGTTTTATTTATAACGATTCTTAAACATTATTTTTACATATTTTCAATCCATTTTTACATCACATAACATGATATATGAATAATTAACATTATTAATTTCCATGTTTTATTTAAATCTATTCTATCATGGATATCATTATGATATTCCCTTTTGTTATTCCTTTTTTCATGGTTATTATACCCAATTCTTTCCATAGGTAACCCTTATGATTATGTTTGATTCCTTATATATGATTATTCACATGAGAAAATATTAATGAACATGTAATGATGGGTGTACCAATATAGCACTAAAATTAATTGGGTAATGTTTAGTCTTTTGAGACGTCATGTTGGGATAGGGAGTGAACCTGATTCCTTAATGGGACTTTGCCCTCCTTGTCTTGGCAGCTAGCCTTAGCTCATGTTTAAATTAGGTTATATTTTATTCCACATTACTAAAATTTCATTTTTATATATTCATATGATATACACATTATTATTCATTATTTTTATTTATGTTCCATGACTTTATGCCATCAAGTTATTCATTCTTACCCATATACTAAGTTTTATTCCTATGCTTATTCCCTTGCTGGGATTTTTAGAACATTCATTTTGTTTATGTATTGCCCAGGTTTTTCTATAAAGATGTAGGATCTAAATAAAATTTATAAGATCATTATAGAAATTAAATAAAATAATTTTTTATTTTGGTTTCATGTTTTCTAATTATGTACCTAATCTTCCAAAGACACAAGACTTTGCGATCCTCAGTTGAATTTGATTTCTAATTATGCATAAAATCATATAATGACATGTTTAAAATATTAGAATCATTATAAATACATCATATATACATCATATATGATTCAATAATTCATGTATTTAGTTTTTTGCATAAATTTTCATATTTAATATTCACCGAAAAATAATTTTTTTTAGAAAAATTTAAAAAAAATAACCTAACCATTTTTTGATGTGTATATTTGAAAAATGAACTCCCTTTTATGAAAATAATTTTTAAATATGAGAAAATTAATTTTTAATTAAAATCATCATCTACTCGAAAAGTACATATTTTAAAATTATAACTTATTTTTAACACTTTGAAAAATTAATTATGGTCTAATAAAATTATCTTGAAGTCATAATATAACAAAATATTAATTTGTGAATACATTTTATGAAAAATAATTTATTTAAAATAATTAAATTGATCATAAAATTGTAATTAAAGATTTATGACTTACAAAAATTCCAAAATTTAATTAATAATTTTTAAAAAAATAACCAAAATCCATATTTTTTATATTTTCTAACACTTTTAAAGGCTAAGTGTAAACCATAACTGAGTTCCAACTAGGAAAATCATAAGAGATCAAAACCTCCACAAACCTCTACTTTAAAATCCAAAAGTCCCGCCATTAAGAAAAAATTATAATTTCAAGAAATCAACCGCATCTATCAACAATATCCAAGACTTCATAGTGTAGAGAAACAAAAAACAATTTCAAAATTTTAAATTTGAAAATAGAAAAACCATCATCATGCCTTGGTCCCAATCATCATGAGGTGCCTAATACCATTGACCATCATCAAGCCTCGGTCACCGTCACCAACAGAAAAAGTCATCACCATCATCACTGTCGATCCACCAGAAACCATATTCACTGTTGAAACACCAGAAACCATATTCATCATAGAGAATCTGATACTATCAGCATAGAGACACTGATACTTGTATTCATCATCACATCCATGTCATCGAGCCACCAAATACATCATAAAATGAAGCACAGAAAGAGTCCCCTTGGGAATAACATCCTGAAGCACCCGTCGCCTTAGCACCATCGAAAATACCAACGATGTACGATATGTCCACCGTAACCCACCATCACGGTCGAATACTGACCTAAACCAGAGAACCACCTGAGAAACCCGACATTGACGACTTCAACCATGTGCCACTAACAATAACTAGAAAAACACAAACACTAAAATTTCAAAGTGAAAAACAGTGCCAAAAAATGACCATAAGCAACAACACGTCTTAACACCAATCCTTAAGAAGAAGAAAAACAATTCCTGGAGGGTGAACTGAACTGGGGAAATAAGATAACATGAGTCTCTTGGAAAGGACTCTGACACTTAATTAACACCTCCCAAGCCACCCCGAGAGCCTTTAAACCAGACCAAGATGGGGTCCAGAGGCAACAGATCTAGTGAAAAGAGCAGAGAAGATGCCAAAAGAGACCTTGATGAGGAGCCTTAAATGAAATAACAAACATGGAACGATAAAAAGGGAGAATAGGAGTGAAAAACTAAGAACAAAGTAGGGGAAGAAACTGCTGAAAGGGATTGTCCACACACGACTACTACCTACACCATAATCCCAAACCCATCTGAGAAACCAACTTACCTAACCAATATGGGGTCAGGCCTATAGGGCCAGACTAGAAGATCAGTGTGGGAGACGGGGAACAGACCAAACCAGAGGGCCCGAAAGGATGGACCAGTATGAAAGGAAATAGAGAACCCAAGCCTAGAAGAAGGGAACCCTGTAAAGGAGTGGCCGTCTAGAATAAGGGAAAGAAAAAAGAAATAGATAACCTAGAATGAAGAGGTCTAATAACTGGGAGAAGGAGCCATCACCATCAGGAAGCTCTAGAAACCCTAGAAGGAGGGCGAGAGCAGAGAACGGGAGCTAGGAAAATGAGGATCCATCCTTATTAATAATAGGGTTTCTTCTGTATTACCTAGAGGAAGTTAAAACATTTATTTACATATACTGCAATATAATTATAAAATACATTCATTAATAAGATTGCTAAATTTTATTTATAGTTATTGTGTTAGGTTAAAATTCATTTGTTGAGTTTACTATCAATAATGGTTGTATTATTATTCCTAAGGTCATGTTAATATTTCATCAGTATAGGTTCCTTAACTTCTAGAAATACCTATTATTTTATTAATTCATCATTTAAAAAGTTTTTATGGTGTTTTAAAATTTATTTTATGCGATTTATACTATATGACATAACTATAAGAATATAATTTTTAATGATAAAATTCTCGGTTGTAACATTCTTCCCCATTTATGAAATTTCACCCTAAAAATTTCATTTTAATTTATAAGTTCAAAATTGGAAAGGGTACTTCTATATCATCACTTACACTAATTCCCATGTTTCCTCTTTATACTTATGGTTCCACCAAAGTACTTTGACCAAGTGATTAGTCTTATTGTGTATATCTTTATCTCTATGGTCTGAGATCTTCACTGGCTGCTCCACATAAGAGAGCTCACTTTCCAACTCTTCTATATCGTGATAAATTACACGTGATGGATATGATTTATAATTTATTAATAGGGATACATGAAATACATCGTTTACTTAAGACATGATAGGTTGATGTTCCATTCGATAGGCTATAGCTCTGACTCGATCATGGAATTTTATGGTGACAATATACTCGGGAATCAACTTTCCTTTCTTTTGAAATATCATGATATTTTTCCATAGAGATATACGAAAGAATACCATGTAACTAACTTGAATCTCTATATATCACTGAAGATTTTTTTCAATAATATTTTTTCAATTTTGTGAGGACATGATATGATGTTGAATTTTTTTCACCTTATCCACCATGTCATCATCCATTTTAGGTCCTATCAACTTATATTCACTGACTTTATCACCATACGTTAGTATACTACTTTATTTCCAATAAAGGGATTCATATGGATCCATTTTTATGCTCGAGTGGAATTATTTATTGTAAGAGAACCCATATAGAGGTAGCTATTGGTCCCATCCTCCATTGAAGCCCATAAAACATTCCCTCGACATGTCTTACAATGTCTGAATGGTTACCTCAAGTTGGCTATCAGTTTGAGGGTGATAAGATGTATTGAAGTTCATCTCTGTTTTCATATAATTTTGGAGATTTTTTCATATATTTTATGTGACTCTCAGTTATCGATTATATATAATATATAGTTTTACTCCTTGAAACCTTACCACTTCTCTGATTTATATCTATTCAAGTCCATCCAGTGTGAAATCCTATCGATTTGTTATAAAGTGAGCTATCTTTATTAGACGATCCAAAACAACTCATATAGAATTGTTTCATCTAGAAGTCTTTGGATTTCCTCTTACAAAGTCCTTGGTGTTTTCCCATTTCATTTTTAGTAACGTTCATGGTTGAATCGTCCCCTTATATATTTTTTTCTTTCAGCCTTTATTGGATGATATATTAGGCACTTTGATGTATATTCAATGATCTCTTTCTTCATATTTCCCACCAATTGTTCTCTAATATATCTCAATTCACATTTGTGCTCTCTGGGTGAATAAATATTGCCGATTTATGTACATCCTTAATAAGATCCTTCAATATCTTTGGATCACATGCTACAAATAGTCATGACAAAAATCTTTCGAATCCTTCCTCATCAATTTTAAATTTATTTATTTACCATTTCTCATAGATTCTACCTTATTTTTAATTTCTACATCGTTTCATTGATCATCCTTTATTCTCTATATAAGGGATTGTTCCACAATCATTATATAATGGATTAATTATTTTCCTTTTTTAATTATTCTAATGTCCATCCTTTTCAAGTCTAAGAATATTGAGTCATTCTTAATTCTCATCAACGATAATGTTTTAAGATCCTTTTTACTTAGATAACCCCCCACTTTAATCACTTTTCTTGGATAATAGTTTCTTGGGAATTCATAATCCTTGATGAGTTTAAAAAACCTTTATTGGATTATAGTAAGTTCTTTAAGTGTGACTAGATATCTGTGGTTCTTATGATCAGTATATATTTCACACTTCTCCCTATAAAGAAAGTTCCCCTATATTTTAAACTCAAATATCAAAGTTTCCAAATCTAGATCCCATGTGGGATAGTTTTTATCATGAATTTTCAACTTCATTTAGGTTTATGCTATAAATTTATCATTTTTAATTATTACTCAACCTAATAATTTCTTTGAGGCATTGCTATATAACACAAAGAGTTCACCACTTTCTAGATGTTTGAGTACTGGGGTGGTGATAAGACACATTTTTATCATATTGAAGCATTATTCACATTCACTAATCTATAAAAATATTCATCCCTTCTTAGTCAACATGGTTAGTGGGATTGAAAATCATGATAATTATTCAACAATATAATGAAATAACCAGCTTGACCAATGAAACTACAGATCTATATCACATATGTTGACCTTGTACACTCTTCTATTACCTTTTTCTTGCAAGGGTCCACAAATATATCTTTTTTGGTGATAACTTGTCCCAAAAATGATACTTCCTCCATATAGAACTCAAATTTACTATATATTTCCTATAGATTATTCCTTCTCAAAGTATTTAGAATATTATTCAAATACTCATCAGCTTCCTCCTTTCCCATGGAGTATATCATAATACCATCAATAAAGTATTCCGTAAATTTGTCGAGGTAATCTATAAAGAATCTATTCATTAAGCCCATGAATTTTTTTGGAGCACCAGGGAGTCCGAAGAGAATCACTATGATCTCATAGTGTCTATACCTTATTCAAAAGGTATTCTTGGGAATATCTTCCTTCCTCACATTTAATTGGTGAGATCCTCCACGAAGGTCCTCCTTAAAGAAACAACTATCCCCACATAGCTAATTGAACAAGTCTTCTATCTATGGAAGGAGATACCTTTTCTTTATCGTTATATTGTTGGTCTCATGATAATAAATGTAGATGCACTTTGATCCATCCTTATTCTTGATGAGGAGGACTGAAACACCCCAATGTGAAGTACTATGGTATAAAAAACACATTTCCATATTCTCTTGTAACTTCTTCATTAGTTCCTCCAACTATATAGTGACAATTCTATAAGTTCTATATAATATAGGTATAGATCCTGTAATAAGTTCAATTGTAAACTCAACCTCCCATTCACGAGGAAGACTAAACAATTCTTCAGGGAGTACATGAGTTTATTCCCTCACAATGTCCATGTCTTTGATCATGAATCTAACCTTTATCTCAATCATTTGATAAAGTTATGTTTTATCACAAGGAACTAATATCCACACTTGAGTTGATGTATCTGAAGAATATTTATCCTCCTCCTTGAAATTGTATATAGTTGGAGGATTATTTAGGGTGTGAAGTGTGATCTCCCTTTCCTGATATTTGATGTTTGATTTGTATAAATATGTCCAATAAATGGAAAAAATAGAATAAAACCCCACCAAAGGTAGTAATATAAGATTTTTTGGGAGGTTCAGTTCAAAAAAATAACTGGGGAAGAGTTATATATGTTGGATGAAATAATTTCTCTATCTACTATTCTCAAAGACAACTAAACTTCCATATTTTGTAGTGGTGTTTGAATAGTTATACTAATATTGGAAGATGTGAAAGAATACATAGAACCATAATCAATTAATATGGTTTATATTATTGAATGAATAAGTAGTGTACCTATCACCATAATGTTTTTGGGATAAACCTCAATAGTAGTGATGGTGTAAAACTTACCTTGTTCCTTTGGATTTAGTGGATGATGACCCAGATTTCCCTCAAGGACTCAGGGTTTTTAATGAACTATCTTTCATAGTTCCCTTTCTCTCTATCGTTAATGCATTGAACCATAGGTGGTTCTATCATTTACTCCACCACAATTTCCTACATTCTCATGTGTTTTTAAAAATCATAATCTGGATGGCCTTCCCTCCCACACATATTGATTTCATTATATTTTTGAGGAAGTTCCCATGATGCTTCATCCCACATTTTTGAAATATTTGTGGTTGAGATTTATTTCCCCATTTTTCATTAGTTACCCTATATTTAAGATCCTTTTTTTGTTTCCTATAAACATATCCAAGGGACCATTCTCCAAACTCTATATCCACTTTGAGAGAATATTGAACAACTTATTCATAACTCCCCATGTTTCAAATTGCTAGATCCATTTGGAGGAGTGGTTTTAAACCTCCAAATAATATATTAATTTTTCTGTCATTGTTGATAAAAAAACCCAAAGGTTACTATTCAAGACTTGTGAAATGTTCTTCGTACACCGTGACATATTATCCTTCCTTTTTATTTAGATCAATTAATTCTCTCTCCATATTTTTATGAAGAGTTTGAGGGAAATATGTATTAAGAAAAATTATTTTTGATACTTACCACTCCAACTCTTCAAATTTCATCATTTTCATTGTGTTCTTAAGAAATTCACACCATTGGTCAGTGTCTCTATCTAAATGATAAATTTATAGAGTCACCTTTTCCATATTAGAATAGAGAAGTATTTAAAATATATTCTCCATTTAGTTGAACCATTATTCTATGAATAGTGGATTAGAAGATCAAAAAAATGTCATTGGTCATTTCAACCTAAAAGACTCAATAGTCAGTTTATCCCTCTTAGGTGAAGGTGGATGTTCCACATTATTAATTTTGTTTTTTGTATCCTGAGAAAGCTGGGTATGAATTAACATGAAATTTTGAACTCCACCTCTCAAGGAATTGGGGATCTTGTTTAAGATATTTTTTCATTGTCCGTCACATGTTTCGTTGTCTGAGATTCTCATATTTCCTACAATATTTCAAAATATAAAAGGTGATAAAAAATATATGTCAACATGTCATGAATAAATAACTTACTACTTTTTTAAATTAAGTCTAATGTCATATATTTTTGTTTCCCTATGATTAGAATTTTCTAAAACAATGACTATTTGGTCCTTACATATACATAGTCTCATACTAAGGGTTTAAACTAAGGTTCTCTAATCCTAATTTCAATATTAACTAAACAGTTATTTGATACCAACTATATTGACCCTAATTTTTATTACATTATTATTGCCTCATTTTAAAGATAAACCACTCATCAGTTCTACAAATCTAGAATCCAATTGTGTAGTGTCTTGGGGAAATTAAGACCATACATAACATTTAAATAATAAAATATAAACATCTATTGAATTCCTTCATACCTATATTCTAAGTGGCCTTCATATTCACCTTAGTATAAGTAAAAACTAGAGGATATACATCAATGAAAAGGGTGAAGTAAAATCTTAGTAAGAGGATAAATAGGAAAATGAAACAATATTACAAGGGTGAGCATAAGAATAATCATCAAAACATAAAATATAATCATCATCATAATAAATATAGGAAACATTAGATAATGTCATTGAATGTGGAAATGAATAAAAATGAAACATCAAGTATTTGTGGTCAAAAAACACATATAGTTGTGAACAAAGCTGGCATTATGTTCATTCATGTTTCACTTTATCTCATGAGATTAATCACATTTACCAATCTATTAGAGATCGATATAATTATGGCTGCGCCCATCAAAACATAATATTTAAAACACTTAAATAACTCTACTTTCATCTATGACATTATAATATTTACATGTGTTATACAATTTTAGGAACACCCATCTTATCATGAAATTTATATTATCATGCATGCTAGACAGAAAATATATCAATATTGGACATAAAATAGACCATGGAAATGAATGAGTTTATTTTAAAAAAATACATTCATAAAATTTTGGGTCCCCATATTAAATAGGGAATAACATAATTATCATTAGATTCAGAAATCATGACATATGATGAAATAATCTAACAAGGAGTACAATATATATTTTTTAAAATAAGTGTTCCTTAGGAAAAATCATTGCATTTTTTATATAACCAAATTGAAGGAATGTATATTCAGAGAATAAAAGGGAAATATAAAGAAATTATATATCAGGATCATTAATGGAATAACTATACGAAAAATGGAGTTAATGACAAAAACCCAAAGAAAGAGAGTTGGGTTTAACAATTCCCATTACCTTATGTCCAAATGATTTCTTCACATGATTATCATGGATAATGAAATTAAATTCATTTATTAAAAAATATATAATCTTTTATACATGAATATTTATAATTATAATTTTATTAAGTTAATTGATGGTATTTTTTTTAGTTATAGAGTTTAATTTCATCTTTTAAGAGTGTTCATTTTCTTGGTTTTCATGATCCGTTCTCTTGTAAATGAGTATGGATGTTTATGTAAAGTTGGAATAATTCTGCAAAATTGATATTATATGTTATTTATTTTCATAAATTTTTTAATTGTTTATATATATCATTTGGTTATATGGTACGAGGTTGAATCATTAGATAAGATATTAGTGATGAGCGTTTTGATTATTAGGATGATTTTTGATTACCATGAACTCATTTTTTATTATTTTGTATTTTATAATTATGTAACCTACAGAACATAAAAAAGGTTTTAATATAAATTTCATAAACTATTTAAACCATTATAATGGTTTTAAGGACAGACTTGAATGCGGTGACAGAAAATGAGAAACCGTTTTTCCATGAATTTAATAAAACAACACCTCACAGATGACATTTCAATTTCATAAACTAAAAGGGATAAGAGAAGTAGTCTAGAAATGGATTATTAAATTATAATAATAACATTATATTATATTTAAGGAACTTTATTTTTCATGAAATTGGATGAGGGGAGGTGAGGATAGAATAAGAAAAAATATAATTTGAAAATAAATTAAAAGAAAAGAAAGAGGATTTTACATCTTGAATCCTTCTCCTTGACAACCTCCTTAGGGAAAATGGTTTGGAAATTTTATGATACCAATATATCATGGACATGGGGTAGGGTCTTGAGAATACTATTAGGAAGAATTTGGAAACGTCTCAATATTGGGCTGGTGTGAGGAGAAGAGGTTGTGAGAGGTAGTATTTATAGGGGAGGAGAGGGGTATTTTCTCTTTATTTTGATAATTATATTATTATTGTGTCTTGAGAATATGAATAGTTTGATAATTATAACTAAATATATTAAAATAGTGAAATAAAGTTCTATATTTTTGGCATATAGCATCCATAAATCATCTATAATTCTATAATTCATGTATTTAGTTTTGATCGTAAATTATCATTTTAACTATTCATGGAAATCTTATATTTTATAGAAAAATTAAAAAAATTTACCTGAACCATTTTTTTTGTGTAGAATTAAAAAATTAAATCCATTTTATGAAACTAATTTTCTTAATTTTTGAAATATTTTTTTTATTAAAATGATATTTTACGTGAAAAATACCGATTTTAAAGTTATAATTAACTTTTTAAAACATTGAAAAAAATGATTAATGTATCATGAAATTATATTAAAATCATAAGACAAAAGATATTAATTTATAAATACAATTTTTTAAAATTAAATTTCTTTAAAATAAATAAATAAATCATCAACAAGTAATTAAATATTTATGAATTGTAAAAATACCAACACTTGACTAATAACTTTTAAAACATTCATTTAATTATAATATGATATAATAATATCATAAAATAATTTATAATATGCATAAATTTTATTTATACTTTCATGGGTTAGGGAACTAGTAATTTTTCAATTTTACTATTCATAAGGCTCTTATTATTATTCCTAAGGTCAAGTTACCATTTCATCAGTATAACTTCCATAACTTATAGAAATAACACTTATTTCATTAATTATTCAATTATAAAGTTTTTTTTCTCAAAGTGATATTATGTGGTTTATAATATATTATTTAAATATAATAATGGAACTCCCATTGATAAAATTTTGGGTTGTTGAAAAAAAATAAATTTGATAGTCTTTTTAAAATGGGTATTTAGTATATTACTACACATATATTAAACTATATTGGAATAAGTATTTGGTGGTAAATATATCATGACATCTGAGATCATGACATCTAAAATTTTGAATTTCATATATTAGAAATTCAGTTATTTTTAACCATGTGTTTTCTATGTAGATATTAGACATGGATGCCCATTGAACTTAAGTATTGATGAAATAGAAACTGTTTTCATTTATTTACCTTACCATATTGATTATTCCTTATTTACTCCTAATATATTTTATAATACTTAACCATTACTAAAAAAATTTACCATGCCCTTATTTTTTCCTTTCCCCATGATATTTTGAATAAATATTTAAACTAGTTTCAAGGACGTTGAAAATTTTATTTTTTTATGTTATATATTAATTTTCAATGTAAAGTGGGAATAATATATGTATCTGGGAACATAGATTTATGAGTGGGAGTAGGATTCTATGTGATGAGGGACATTATAGTGTGGAAAAATTTATTTCATAATTGTAATTTTTGTATAGTGCATGTAATTGTCCCCCTCTCAAATCGAAAGATACTAGTTTTGGACACTGATTAATAAGTTCTTTTGTAATATAATCTCATCCAATTATAGTTCCCACTACCAAAAAAATATCAACACTTGTTCTCCCTCACCTATCCTTCTCACACATGCCCACTAACCCCCAATACCAACCTATTTTAGACTACTTCTGTAAAATTTTGGTGGTATTCTATAAATAAAGTAGTCCAAATTCATGATTTTCTTTATAGAATGTCTCCTAATTTTACAGAAAACCTATCAATCCATCATAAATCTCAATTATGACTCTTCTTATAGAATAATGAAATTTAAACCCAATAATTGGAAACAAATGGAATATAAATTATTATTATTTATGTGGAAAAGATATATAAATAAGTCTCATTAACCATTTATTCTCAATAATTGAGAGAAATCCAAGTATTAGATAATATCCTAAAGAATGTGAATGAATTTATATGAATATTTTAACCTTAGAACTTAAATTAATAAAATATTTAATTTAGAATAATTAAAATCAAACATATATATTATCTAAAATATATAATGTATAAAAACATGAAATGAAATTCTATTTCATGAAGTGAATATCATTTTATCAATTAATAAACCAAAAACTCATTTTGGGGTGATTCTATTTAACCATGTTGGGTTCTTCAAGTCATAAATAACTATTAAGGTCAGTAAACTTGTTTAATGAAGTTTAAAATATCTTATAAAATCAATAAATGTGTTTATAGAGATCTCATACCATTCAAAAGTGTCATGACATATTTTAGGATTCCAAGTCCCATTAAAAAAATTCATAAACCAATTATTGAAAGGATAAAATATTCATATATTTTATTTCAATACTATGGACACTATGTGGTGTGATTTCATCATGAAACCAACCTAAATAAAATTTATGTCATTTTTAAACCAAATTCAAACAATTTTCCCTTGAAATAATATATGTTAGTTTAATTTTTTATCCTTAATTACATTTTTTATTTGATTATACAAGCATATTTACACAATAATAAATTTTAATACCAACCATTTTTTTGAATATAATCATAGTAAATTTTAGTGGGTAATAATTATATTAAAATATTATATAAGTAGTTCAATAAACTATGAAAATATAAAATTTTATAATTTGAATGAATTTTCACTAGTAAAACCTAATAATGTATTTAGATCAATAGGTTCATTAAATGTTATAAAATAATAGAAAATATATAATGAATCTCACTAAATACATACCATAAGAGAAATAAATTATTAATTAAATTGAAAATACTATAACAAACAAATGTGTGGAGTTACATAAAAGTAAAATAGATGATTTATGAAATAGGATAAGATTCATTAACTAAAGGAGATGATTACCATATGTATAACTATACTTCCTCACAAAATTTTACATTTTAATCAAAACAACCTCTTTTATTTATGTTTATCAAAAACAAATTCCTAAACATTATTTTACTATATTTTTAGGATGTTAACACCGACCATCCTTGTTGAATTTATAATGTAGTGGAGAATAACCTTTATTTATTAAATCCCTTTGGAATTCGTAAGCATTAAAATAAACATGAAGTGGAATATGAAAGCAAAAATCATCAAAAATAATCTCATATATAGTTAAAATTTAAATTTGTTCCATTTATTAATAAAAAATATTCTACTAACATTAATTAATTATCATATATTTAAATAGGATAACAATTTCCCTAAATTGTGATTTTTTTACCAAAAAACCATACACTTTTTTTACATTTAAAAATTTAACTATTTCATATTTACTTATTATTATATAAATTAATGTGTTTAAAACTAATTTTTTCCTATTTTTCATTGGAATCATGTATGTGTTTGAGATATGGACATTATCATTCTCTTATGACTCATAAAATATGTGAATATAATTGATAACCTTTGTAGACTAGTTAGATTATGTACTTAGTGAAATTTAATGTTGTTAATTATTTCCTAAATAAGTTCATTAAATACCAATTTTTTATACTTCTCCCTAAGGTAGAAGATAATAAGGAAAAGTGATCCTTTACGTAACTATCATAATATAATACCATAAAATTGACAAAAAAACATGAAATTTTAAATATCAAGTTCACATTGGATTTGAAATTATAGTGATACATTAGTACAACACCATATCTGAATTGATAAATAAAAAAGAAATAATATGTATATAGTTACTTTCATGCCTAGTATTATACATTTCAATAAGGAATTATTCGTAAAACATGGGATCACTTTTTATAGAAAATATTTTATGCAATTCCTTCCCATACATTACTTTTATTAGAATCCTTACTTCAATTATGGTTCTTGTCTAAGGATTTAACTTAGTGAATATTATTACGAGGAGTAATATTAACACCATAGATATTATTAAATTAGAAACAAATTAGTGATAACAAAATTTTTTTTATTAATAAATAGAATCATATAAGAAAAATTCATTATCTCAAATAATCATTATCTGGTTGATTTCTTATGAAAAATTTCTAACAAAAAATTTATGAGAAAAAATAAATTCAATAATCAATGGTATTTGGTAGTCATCGATTTTTGCTCCCAAATTTTAAATCCCAGATTATCATATACAATAAAGTTTATTTTTGTTTCTATCATGACCCCCTCTTTCCAGAGATATCCCTCATTGAATAGAAATAAATAAAGGGAGATAATGACTCCCTGAGTCCTACCTCCAGTAGGCCTCAAGTTGGTGACTATCACCAATGGTGTATTGATCTCACAATATGGTAGGTACTGACCTTTATAAGAAACAAATTTGGAATATTTAATGAATCATCCACAACGACTACAAGTAATAATATAAAATATAAATCCAAAAACCATACCACAATGCATGTATATAAAGAACTAATATGGTAAAATAATCCAAATTAATTATACAAAAGTAAATCTAAGTAGTGACACAACAACTATCCAAATGTCCAAGCTAGTAATGCCCAACATGGTCTATGAAATCGTCCTTGAATCCTAAATGTAATTTTATATATGTAGGGTGAGCATACAATAATACTCATTAAGCAAACTTATGTCTCTCATGTAAATGAGAAAGAAGTATACTAAAGCTAATGTGAGAAAACAATAAAACCAAATAACACCTAAATAGGTACACTAACCATCCCATCCTCACCGAGGAACACTCACAAGGTAACCAAAGTCATGTAATATAACATAAATCATATAGATGATAGGGTACCCACACAATATTCCCACTGGTCTACTGCTCTCACCCCACATCGTACGTCTTGGCACTCCCATCCCTTCTTTATATCAAATCACATCCCTCCCACACACACATATCCCCCACAATATATCCTTATCACACACATCTTTCCCTCAAAATTCATCCTTCCCACATACACCTAGGCCCCACAACACATCACACCATATCTCATCCTAAATATACCTAGAAAATCACATCACATCTCTTCCTGAAGACACCCGCGACAATATAAACAACCTCACCCAAAAACACATGGTCTGTCACATATCACCCAAATACATCTAGGGAATCATAACCAAAATTTATAGAACTAACAAGCCTTCGACCATCACAACCTCTTCCATACCTATCTCTCTTGGAAGATAGATTGGAAGAGAGAAGGAACCCAACTATCTGTTCTCCTTGACATATGTTGGAAAAAAACCATGTATGAAAATGAGGTTTTTCGGAATATATTTTTTCTGACATGGGTGGGGTACATATTGAAATCACATGAATATAAATTTATATGTATAGTATAAAATACTCCAATCCAATCTATGGGTTCTCAAAAAACAACCAACTAACAACACTTTCCCATTCATTTCCACCCCTAAATGAAATTATTTGGATCTATAACCATCATTTTGGAAGGTGAATATTTGGATAAAAAATACATATGCACATTACATATATCTTAAAAACCCATAAATTTCATTATTTATCATCATCATTGTTTTACCCCATAACTCACCAATTAGCATTTCATTAACCATTAATACTCCATCAACCATGCTAAACCATGTTATTCCAAAATTTATCGAACAATTATTTATTCAATCACTTCCTAAGAAACTATCCAAACAAAAAATAAACATCAAACTCATAGTTTTTCAGAATCATTTGAAAAATGAAGAACCATGGTAAATTAGTACACTTCACATAAAAGAAACATCATACAATTACCTCTAAAAATGGAGTAAAGATTTAAACATGTCATCAATGGAAAAGCACCAATTCCAATAAATACCTTACTTATTCAAATCTACTAGGTCCAAACTACCATTATAACAAAAAAAATACCAACTCCCAACCACTTCCAGAAACATACTAATAAAAAAGAAAAAACTGCAGCCCTGCTGCATAATCACACAATGCCCATCCCCACCCCACTACATATCCACATGTCTTCCACCTCACTTCATACACAAAAAATGTATATTATCCAAACATAACATCATCTAAAATAACATGTAAAATAATTAATATTTAATAAGGCATCCATTATTTAATTCGACTTGTTAATTTAGTGGTTATCATATAAACAGTGTGATACTAGGGAATCCATTTTTTAACCAAGTTTACGTGGTTAAAATCTTCCATAAATAAGTGTTAAATGAGGAAAAAAATAACATTAATTCCATAAAAAATTCTATGAGAAAACATAGACCCCCCAATTTCAATGATTTTTAGTCGATAGTTAGCCCATAAAACTCAGAATATTAAAAGTAATAATCATACAACAGGATCATGTGTCACTTTTCCCAACCCCCCTTATATTGATTTTTAAACCAATTTGATTATCATTATAAATACAGAATCAACAATTTTTATTATGTAAAAATCCTTTAACCCACCCTGTATATTGCACTATTATGAAAGATGATGGAAAACCTACTTTGAAGAAGAATGATATGCACTTTATCATTGCACAAAAAATAGGGGTGTGCGTGCAGTAGAGAAATCTCTCAGGATAAAAAAACCAACTACTGTAGCAATTTACTCGACTCCATCAAGATTAAGGATTATGGGAATTAATTAGAAAGAGTAGGAAAAGAGGAAAGAATAAGGTAAAAACTATCTCTATATTAAAAAGATCCAAACAGAATGATGGGACTAGATACAATTTTGATTTTCCATTAAAGGAGAATCTAGTCAAGACCACATGGTTTGACCAATAAATAAACATTAAAACCATAGGGAATTAAATATAAAATATACTTCCTTTAAATTGGTCTTAAACCCTTTTAAATTTGGACTTAGACTAATTTTACATCTAATAAATATCTTAAAAGGGGGAAATTTGAAGAACTGGGAACACTTTTCACGAGACACCATTGGACGAGGCACCACCAAAAGTGGAAATATTAGAGCAGTCAATACCAAAACACCACCACCAGATGAGGCACTATTGGACAAGGCACTGTTAGGGAGAACTGCTAGCCACATCAGTGACACATCATCAGGAGAGACACAAACCGAATAAGCACCGCTGGATGAGGCATTGCTGGATGAGTGTTTTCTAGTGAGTGACTGAAAAGGTGAGACATAACCAACATGAGAAACTTCCAGGGTGAAACAATTACATCATGAGATACTGTAAGAATGATAACACTATGGTGACACTACCAGGGTTGCACCAATAGGGTGAAACTGATAGGGTTACACCGCCAGGCTGACACTGTTGGAAAACTAGAAATTTTGGAATGTGTTGAAAAGAGTCACCTTGAATCCTCATAACACTTCAAACACCAGATTTCTAACAATTTAATGGACTGGAAGGGTCCAATACATTATATCAGATACCTATCAAAATATTTTATCCCTCTAGAATTCAAAACCAACCCAAAGGGAAAGAGAATAAGGGTATGAACAACCATCCATGTTTATAACTCTAAAGAATCTAATTTTTCCTAAAACATTGTTTTCAACATATCCCATACATATTCAAAGATAAACCTCCTTAGGTTATTAGATTGTTTGAGTGGAAACCTCTACACTGAAAAATTACTCCCCCAACATTTGCCTTCTATGCCTTATCATCATAGTTGTTGACACATCAACCCAAAAGATCACAAAAACACAAAAAAAAATCACAAAAACCACACCATCCTAGATATACAAATTGGGAAATTTTGTCCTCCATATTAAGATACTATATGATCTAGGAATCATTGACTCACCCACATAGGTTTAATTGCGTCATAGTTAATTCTTCTCAATTAAGAATCAGGTCATACCCTATACATATATCAGGACTTCACCATACATCACCATCCAAGGGAAACCAACTCAATTTATAATCAATAAGGATTAAACATCACATTATAAGGGAAAAAAGAACAAGGAAAAACCACAAACAACACTTGTTACATCGAATGAATCTACGTCTATCCCTCCCAATTACTCTACTCCCAGCCATCGTGCCTCCCCAACACACAAACCAAAGGAATGGTCTTTCCACAGAAGGTATTCTCTTGATGATCCTGGATCTCAACTGGATACTCCACAAATGTCACTCCATCCTTGATATCTAACTCTCCTTATCCAATTACATGGTAGTCATAATGAAGATAACTATGAAGCTAACATACCTGAAAGACAACATGGATTCACTCCAAATGTGGTGGAAACACCGAATGGTATTCCCCCTTTCCAACTCACCCCAACACCTCAATGGTCCCAAAAAACCTGGGAGAAAGCATACACCTTCAGCGAAACCTCTGTTCCCCACATCGAGGGGAAACCATCAATCACTTGTGGTCCCAATCCTAAAGCATAAAGGTCCTCCTACTATAATTGACATAGGGCTTCTTCCTGTATTTCACTGCTTTCATCCTCTCACGAAAAAGCCGAACCTTTTCTATCATGCTCTAAAACCCATCAGGACCAAGAAAAACTATCCCCCCAGTCTCCATCAAGTATAACATATAATGACACAGTCTCCTATACAAAGCCTCAAATGGGGCCATGCTAATGAGAGAGTGATAAATATTATTATAAGAAAACTTTAATAAGGTCATATTATATACCCAAAATCCACCAAAGTAAAAGACTCACGCTCATAGGATATCCTCTAACTTATGGATATTTCGCTATATCATCCCTTCAATCTGAGGGTAGAAAGTAGTGATGGGGCATAACTGATTTACAAAAGCGTGCTGCAATCCCCTCCAGACCTATGGGGTAAACTGTGTGCCCCAATATAAGAAAATTGACATCGGAACACTATGAAATATTACTACTTCATCCATGTACTTCTTAGCCAAATGATTCACTATTCCTAGTTTAATGATCACTATGAATTAGGATGATTTGGTCAACTGGTATACTCTCACACAGATAGAAGCATAACAACCCTATGTTTTGGGTAACCTTGTGATGAAATCCATTGATATGTCATCCCATTTCCACTTAGGAATATTTAAGGGCTGAAACAAACTACCCGAGACATGATTCTTCACCTTTACTAGATAGAAAACCAAGAACTTAACCACAAACTCTGTAACTACCCATTTCATTCTGGGAAGCCAACACTACATCCTCAAGCCATGGTATATTTGGGAATATCCTGGGTGTACCACCAAAGGTGAGATATAAAAATCAATAAGGACATAACCACACTACACCACCATAATGAAAAAAATACCATGAAACAACATCTTGTTTCAACCATCTTTCTCCCATCCCTCTAGAGAATCATTAGGGACTACTAGATCGTGCATCACCTCTACCTCTAAGTATCCCCACTGAGACTCCTCCACATTATTTATCAGAGAATACAACACAATCATCTAAAATATACAACATTTACCACCATCAAATCTTTCATCTATGTGATAGTTTACCAATTCCTATATTTATCTCCATGCATCCATAGATTCCCAAAAAAAATCCTTCAACAACATCTTGATCAGGGCATCAATGATGAAATTTCCCTTTTCTAATCTGTAGGATATCTCAAAATCATATCCCTAGAGAAAATCCCTCCAAATCCACTTTCATAGATTCATGACTTGAAGGGAAAAAATATAACTCATGATCTTTTGATTTTTGACAACCACAAAGGGCTCCCCAATGAGTTAATTCCACTATAAAATAAACAAAAAACCCACCCCTACTAGCTCCAAATAATTGGTGATTTTTTATGCTTGTGGGGAAATAACTACTGTGACCCCTAAGATATCACCACTCATTGTTGCATCAAAACATATCCCAAGAATATACATGAATCATTACGAAACACCTCAAACACTACCCCTTCCTCTTGAAACCGGAGCATTGGGGAACTGAAAAACTACCCCTTTAGGTAACCAAACTCTTCTTATAACTGATCTATCCACAAAAAATAAGGTTCCCTCCTTCTCAATGACATCAACAGGGCTGAAACTTGATAAAAATCAGTCACAACCCTTTGATAATATCTTGTGAGATCAAGAAAATTATGAACTTCAACTGCATTATTCAATGCTAACCAATAAACAACTGCCTCCACATTAAATGAGTCTACTACCACACAATGCTGAGATACCACATTCTCGAGTAAATTCACCTTCCATGTTCACAAATTACACTTGGATAAATTTTCAAATATTTGGTTGCTTCAAAAAAACTGCAAGATAGTTCTGATATGGTTAGTGTTATCCTTATCTATATTCGTGTAAATCAGGATTTCAATGATCAATATGACGAAGAAAAAGTCTAAGAAATCATGGGATATGGAGTTCATGATCCCCATGAACACATCTGGTTCGTTCGTGACACCAAATGGAATGAATATTAACTCGATGTTCCCAAACCTTTATGCAAATGTAGTCTTTGAGATATCACCCACCTTCACCCTAAACTGTTGATATCTAGAATGTCGATCAATCTTAGAAAATCAAATATCCCCTCTCAGTTGGTCAAATCTATCTTCTATTCTCATAATAGGGTAATGGTTTTTGGCTATCACCTAATTCAACCTCTGATAGTCTATACACAACCTCAGTCCATTATCCTCCATTGCAAAGAACACTAGGTTACCCCATAATGACACACTAGGATGGATAAAACTCTGCTTTATAAGATCATCTATCAAAATTTTTAACTCCCACAACTCAAATGGTTCCATCTGATAAGGATCCATAAAAATCATAGAAGTACTAGGCAGCATGTTTATCCCAAACTCAATATCACATAAAGGGGTTCGAATCACAAAATATTTGGGAAAACATCTAAGAACTCCCCAAATACCCTTGGAACCAATACCATACCAACTTTAATATATTTCATTAACAACTCAACCGACATAGATATATAGGTCTCCACATAGTAACAACCCACCTAAAAACTCCACCCACCAATGAAACCCACTCTTATCCATCAACATTTGAAAAAAACTCTCCTTTGGAAGAATTGGATAACAAAACATATGTAATACAACCATTCGATGAAAATGATGAAATCTTATGCCTACATATATAGAAAAAATAGATCTCCCTAAGATTGGTGAGGTCTGACCATCTGTCTAGACCCCCATAACACATCAAAAAAGACAGTTTGGCCTCCGACTGGTGTTGTCAACACCAAGGGTATTTGAGAACTCTCTTTGTATAGTCTTAGAGAATGGGATAGAGTAGGCACAACTAAGGAGTTATAATATCTGTAATCAAACAAGGTACAAACAATGGTACTAGAAAAATTGGTTGAACCTCTGATGATCTATTTCTCCTATGAGACTGGTGCCTCCACTGTGTGCAACTGACCATTCCCAACCCCTCTACTTCTCTTCTGATGACCACCTATATTTCAATACTCAGCTCACAGTCCCTGATCAATAGAAACATCCTGAGTCCTACCTCTACCTACTCTATCTACCCTCATAGGAGTGAGATCCTTATACACATACTGCTGAAATGGACTCCCTGGAATCTACTACCGAGGCTCACCTTGAACCTGTCAACCTCCACCAAAATGAGGTTGTGTATTTACTGGGTACTAGCTCTACCGATGGACATGAACCCCACATATAAAAAATAGTAGCACAAAGATCCTATGGAAAGAAAAAAAACCACTCATACCAGAAGGCCAGAAAGGAAGCTATTGAGGTCAAATCTCTACCCGTCAAAACCTCAATGGCCCTGGCGCTTATGATTTTCCACTGAAATCTATACCTTTGGACGAAATATATAGGATCTCATCTCATGTTATACCTTCTCATTAGTGAATCCTATAGATCACCTCCACCTTTTTTTGAACCCCCAAAATACATTATCTTTGTAAAAGGAGTAACAATATGCTTGATAGAAGAAAGGGGTGCCTTCTCAAGGTGCCTTGCATGGGACTCCACATCTAAAAGAATGTCTGGGAAAAAAACATAGTAGTTACTTTAACATGATTCTCATCCCCCGCATTGACATAATCATCTACTAAATGGTGAGTATCTTCTATATATTCTCATCCTTCATGGCCAATGAAAGGAACTCTTCCCAGAACTCCTTCTATAAGTTGGCCCAAAAACATTTGTCTACTTCCACTCCCACATATACAACATCCACCAAAAACCCACAAATACCTACATCTGACTGACTGCCAAATAGACCCAGTACCCCATCATGTCCAAGATTAAATTGAAGGTGATATCAATATCCTCCATCTATATTTCAATATCATCATCTAAAACACTGCCCTCATACTTTACCAAAGACATCTTCTAGAAAGTGTGCAACGTCCTCTACCACTGATCCTCCTCCTGAACTAGATCAACCCTATGGATATCAACCATATTAGGCCACTGAAACTCATCTTCTTTATCCACATGTGGATGAATACTGGGATCCATAGTCCAAGGAAAAAAAGTTTTCGTAATCCCATGTAGTGCATAATTTTTTAAGGTCTATTTTAACTCATTTGATTGAATTTTTTATCCATTTAAATGTCCAAAAAATATCTCAATTCATATAATAAAATAAGTTATTATCATTCATGCACCTTTAATAGATCTCCACCCTAAAAGTATGTCCATATCACTTGGTCTTTCCATAATATTTGAGTATGTGCACAAGATCACAGGGGGGGGGGATGGATAAAATTTCATTTCCTAGCAGGTCTCCTTGGCTTATATGACCCACCAAGGACAAATAGAACTATTTCCATACTACCCAATTATATATTTAGTATTCCTAACTCCAAACTCCATCATCTATATCAAATATCACCTCTGATACCATTCTTTCATTATCCCCTCCCTCCAGAGACACCCCTCTTGGTCTGGAAATGAACAAAGGTAGATAATTACCCCAGAGTCTCACCTTTAGTATGCCTTAGGTTGGTGACTAGAACCAAGGGTGTACTGATATCATAATATGAGAGGCATTAAACTTTATAAGAAATAAGATTGGGAGATATGATGAATCATATAAAAAATAGTAAGGCATGATACTAAAGGGAAATCCAAAAACTATCCCAAAATTCCTATATAAATATAACTAATATGGTAAAAGTCTCCAAATTAAATACCAAAAAGTAAATCTATAAAGTAAAACATCAAATATTTTGAAGACCATGCTTTTAATGCCCAACATGATCTATGAAATCCTCATAGAAACCGAAAAGCTGTTTTATATATGTAGGGTGAACATACAAGTATACTCAATAGGAAAACCAAAGTCTCTAACGTATAGTTGAAAGAAGCATACTAATGATCATGTGTGAAAACATCATAACCAAACAACACCTAAATAGGTATACTAACCTTACAAACCTCAATAAGTCACACTCACCAAGTAACAAAAGTGATATAATATAATATAAAGCACATCAATGTTAGGGTTCCCCACACCACTCTACCACTAGTATGGAACTATCTCCCAACATCATACGTCTTGGCGCTCCCATCCCTTTCGTATATCACATCACATCCCAACCACACTCACTTGGTCCTCACAACACATCCCACATGCACACACCTCATCATCACAAAACATCTCACCAACACTCATCTGGTCATCACAACACATCATGCCAAATCTCATCTCTCTAAAATATAGGAAATAATATCACATCTCATCACAAAGACACCTAGGACCACATAAAACACCTCACCCACAAACTCTTGGGCTATCACATCTCACTCGAAGAAACCTCACCCATAAAAACCACAATCTATAGAACTAACAGACATATGGACATCACAAACTATACCATACATATATCTACTAGAAGATAGAGGATAATAGAGAGGGTACCCAGCAATCTATACTTCTTACAAGAAGTTGGGAAAACACAACCACCCCTCACATGACAATTCATGTGTTTGTAATATAGTGCTCAACAAGGGTTGGTATGCATATAGAAATCATGGGAGTACACATGTATATTTATATTATCAAACACTCTATTCCAACACATGGGTTCCCAAAAAAAAACTAACTCAAAAAACTATCGCCTTGGTTTATACCCCTAAATGAAATTAGTTTTGATCTTCTAAAATCATTTTAGAAGGCGAATAGCCTGATAAATGAACACAAATTCACATTGCCTCTATGTTCAAGACCCATTCATTTCATTATTTATAATCATCTGAATTCAACCACACAACACACCAATTTCAATTTCATTAACCATTTCCATTCCATTAACTAAACCAACTAGTGTTACTCCAAACATTATCAAAAAACTAATTATTTCATCACTACCTTGGAAACTATCACAACAAACAACAAGAAACACAATCCTAGTCATTCAAATTCATATGAGGGATGAATATCCATGTTAAATTTACAAAATTCACATAAAAAGACACATCGTACCATGAATTATAAAAATATGGTGAATATTTCTTCAGGTTATCGATGGAGATGCACCCATACTAATCACTACTATCCTTATTCAGAGTCATCATTCAAAAACTACCATTCCAACGCAAAAACATCCTTAACACAAAGCTACATATAAAAATACCAAATCACAACCAAAAACCATAGCTATGATACATAATCATACCACACCCATCACAACCCCACTACATAGACACATGTCATCCACTTCCCTCCATACACATAAACCAAAAAAATTACACACATCACATCATCTCACATACTAAGGAAGAAATATTTTTCAGATTTAAAAAGGAATCCCTTATTTAATTTTACTTGTTAACACTAGGGTTATCATAAAAACTATATGATCTCGGGGAATCAATTTATTATTCGATTATATGACATTAACAATTATCATAAACAAGCATTCAATGTGAACAAATAAAACGCATTCCATAAACCATTCCATAATAAAAAAGGACCCCCGGTGGAAATAATTTTAAGTGTGTAGTTAACACTTAAAAATAAAAATATTAATAGTAATAATAATACAACAAGAGCATGCATAAATTTTCTTTCCCCCCTCATATTGATTTTTAATCCAATTTTACTATCTTTATAAATCAAGAATTAACAATTTTATAAAGTAAAACATCCATATACCCACCCCCACATAATGCATTTTTACGAAATATGAGTGAAAACCTACTTGAATGAAGAACAATCTACACTTCTTGGTTATGCAAAAAATAGTGGAACACATGTAGTAGGGAAATTGCTAGGGAAACACGAACCAACTGCTATAGGAGATAATCAAATCCTATGAGAAGAAGAATTTTTGTAATCTCGTTGCATGTGAAGGAAATGAGTGAATAAGGGAAAATATATCTTTGCTATAGGAGGATCGAAATAGAGTCACGAGATTAGATATCATTATGATTTTTCATTAATGGTGGATGTGGTCAAGACCACGTGGTTTGAAAAATTAAAAGATTCTGAAGCCTTAGGTAATTATTGATACAATTTATGGACTTTTTATCGATCTTAAACAATTTTAAATTTTACCTCATACTTCTTTCATGACAAATAAATGTGTCAAAAGGGAAAAACTGGAAGAACTAAGAACAATATTATGTGACATCGTTGGATGAGGCATTGCTAGAGATGCACCTTTAAATGAGTCACTGTTGGATGAGGCACCTTTATGATAAACCTCTTACCACAGTTAGTGGTACACCATTGGGCAATGCACCGCAAGATGAAGCACTATTGGACGAGGCACTATTGGATGAGCAACCACCAGTGAAGATTTAAATGGTGAGACACTGTCAGCATGAGCGTACACTAAGGGGAAGCGCCACATGCATGAGATACCACTAGGTTGACACCTCTACGAGGACACGACCAGGGTGAAACCTCCAGAGTAACACATATAGGGTGACACCATTGAAAAACCTATAAAAATTTGAATTTTGAAAATTGTTGAAAAGAGTCACCTTGACTCCCAAGAACACCTCAAACATAATATGTGCCACAATGTAATGGATTGTAAGGGTTTGTGACATTATAGTTTCATTTTTTGTTTTTTAGGAATGTTTGAAATTACCAAAAAATATAAAATGAACTATATTATATACTAATATATCTATAAGTATTCATTTCCTCTCAAAATAGTAGAAAGTTTAGGGCAGAACCCTATTTATTAAAAGTTAAAAAGAAAACTACCTTTTGAATGGGAGGGAACCCATTACATGACATAAATCCCCAATTCAAACAGAAACCACATGGCATGGAGTCCCATGCTGTCGAAAGACCAAAGAACAGTAGCCCGGAGGCCCAATGGCACAATCAACCATTACATAACCAAAGATCATTCAAGGGACCAAATAGCCAAAGCCTATCCCAACACCTGAGTTCCACTCTCCCCGTCTGAGCACAAGTCGACCATCCCCAACCGAAACATGCACCACCGTCCATGACCCCTGCATCCCTGCACTCCGTTGACTAGAACCCATTCCAACCAGATCTAGTCAAAGACCAAATCTAGAGTATATCAAAGGGGCTAATGCCATCACAAACCACTTCTTGGGCGATTCTCCCCACAGCCACCCAAATCCATCTGGTCCGCCGCCTCTGTCCTCCAACCACCATCATCCCAGATGAGAACCAAATCAACATCGCAACATCCGACCGTTGCCAACGCCAAGGCCCACGCCACCACTGAAACCCTCACCGGCGCAGAAAATGAACCGAACCATGGTGACAAAACAAACCTGCCACCACTGAAGTCAAAAGATGAAACACCTAAAAATTGAAATCCAAGAACCACCCTCTCGCCGCCGATGAAATACGAAGCCGACCAAAAAACCTCCCAAGCATGTCACCGTCGCTCAAAGATCTGAGCCGGTAAGAATGAAACCGCCGAGAGAAAAGGACCAGCCGCGGGTCGCTGAAGCAACAGATCTGACATAGATGAAGAACGCCTTATGAAGAGGGCCAACACCAGGAACATGCCGTTGATGAAGACGAAGAGCTGATGAAGAGGAGGAAACCCTAATAACTTATAGGAGCTCTCGGTCGAAGCCGAGATGCCCTCTCCATCTCCTCTTTTAATAGTACAAGTCATAGATTTCTGAATTTATTTTCAATTTTAGGGAAAAAATGGACAATTATTCTACATTTATGGGAATCAACTATATGTCGAAGTTTTTCATTACGTATTTTTTCATAAAATTTTTAGGTTAATATTACAATGTTTTTATATTTAAAAATTAATATTTAATTAAAGGAAGTACTAGAAGATACCATAAGTTCTAAACTTTAGGTCTTACACCTATCACAAGTAATGAATCATCATGTACTTTATATTTGAATTTATAATATGAATTCCATATTTAGGGAACTCTATTGTATATTCATAATCAATTTTCTAAGGATCAGAATCTTCATAAAATGAATCAATTTATTATATCATGAACTCATTAGTTATAATTTTTTCCATTATAATTTAAATATGAAATTTAGTTACATAAACAAAAAATATCATTAAAAAAATTATGTTACTCTTTAAAGATCATTTATTTATACATATTTTTTATATCATGTTTATAAATCCCAATATTTTTGAAAAAATTATAAATTATATATATCTTGGATACAATGATGTCCTAGATTCACAATATCATTACTTATATAAATTAGACACATCGTTATAAAAATCCTCATCATGATAAAAAATGAATATAGGTTTTTATCATATAAATTAAAATGTGTATAACTAAGAGTAAATAATTCACAAATTATAATAAATTTTACTTCTCAAACTTATATATTTTATTTCATTTGAATACTTCACATATAGATAATAAATTATTTCAATACATGAAATTTTTTTAAAGATAATTTTAAAAACTCATCAATTTTATTTCCATATTTATCACTAATTCAGTGGACATTAATCCAATGATGATCCGTTATTATATTTAACAAGTTTTAGAATGAAGTAATAAAAATAGTCTAAATAAATAACCAAAATCCTAAACTCTTATGTAACGTTCTATAATCAATTAAATTTAAGACTAAAAATTGTTTTTAGAAACTTTTATTGGAATAATGAATAATTTTCTTGATTAGGGAAAGCGTGTGGGGTATCCATTCTTTATTAAAAAAATGAGAGTAATTTTTTTTTCTTCTGAAACCTGTATTATTTTATTTCTATTACTTAAAATACTATATATAGAAATAAATTTGTTATGAGGTTAACAGTATTCATGTCCATTATGAAAACATTAAAAATACATTTTATAACATTATTACTAATGAGTTTTATAATATCATTGATCTGTTTCCTTTTTATAAATTAATCTTATTATCGATTAATACATATAAAATGTAAAAATAGTTTATATTAGTTTAGAAAGAAGAATAAATAGTTTATTTATATCAATGATTAGTGATAAATCTTCCTATTATATCACATAAATTTAATCACCTTATTTAATATCTAATAATTCTCCGATGTTGGTGTATATATTAATAGATGGGTAAATATTTTTAGTTATTCATTTAAAATTTAATGATAAATGTTTATCACCTAATGCTTTTTCAAAATTATATTTAAAAAATGGAATAAATATAATCTTGGGAATTGTTTTTCAAGTAACTCTAAATAATAAAAGGATCAAACTTACACTAAAGGCATTGAGTGAGCTAAATTTCAATAGTATGGATAATGATATCAAAATGTGTATATTATAATCTATTTGATCTTTTGAAAATGAACCCCATCTATGAAACACCATTAGATGAATAAATAAATATGAAATGTAAATTAAGTGTGATGATAAAATTAATATATAATATTCTAATAGATTGGTATATATTGGGATAAATGAATGATGTTGATGTAAAATCTATGTTATTAAACATTTTTATAGGGAATGGAATGTAAAAAAACCTACATATTAATTTTGTATTAAAGTATATATTTTTTTTAGTTATATGGCATGAGTAATTATCTAATTAATTATTTTATTAATTTTTTCACAGAAAGTCAAAGTGATGAATAAATATCCAACTGGATAATTCAATACAAAAACTTATTATTCCTTTATAAAACATTGCACTCAAATATATTCCCACTAAATAAGTGTATATGTCTTTAATAATTTCATAAAATACATTTAACAACACATGACTTGATTGATTTTAAAATAGGGGTTTCCAGTACTATTGAGATATCCTAAAGATAACATTTCACATGATATTAAGTATTTTATTTCAATATATTTTATTAAACAATTTGTTTACTCTTCTTTTACCATGTTGATAACTAATGTGGATCATGCTACTGATATCAGATTCGTCAAACTAGTTTTTTTTGGGAACACTATTCCCCAAAATTATTGGGTAAATCATTACTAACAAGATGAGGAAAAAATATCAGATTCATTTTATCCTTTAATAAACATGGATTTATATCAAGGAAAATAAACTAATTCTAGTTTTCAAAATATTTTCAATTTTCAATGCACATCAACATTAATGAAGGAATGTTAATGTGGCTTTAAAAATAAATTTTATTAAATAATTTTATACCCTAATAAGGGATTTTATATTTATGTTGAAACATAATTATGGTTTCTCTGGATAATACATTGAAATTATTAATTTGTTTCTATAAAATTTTAACTTTTCCAAAATTATTAATGAATCTCTTATAGGTTATATCAATTGTTCAAACAGTGTGAGGCAAGGAGAACCTCTAAATCCTCTTATTTTGGGATTGTTAGAATATTACATTAGTATATGAATATAATAAAAATTTACAATTTTTTTTCAAGAATAATAGAATATAAAAAGCATGTTTCTCCTATTCATCTTTTCTATATTTGTTATAAAATAATTTTCTGTAGAGGAATTCATCAAAATTTGAACACCATCAAAGATATTTGTATTCATTATTAAAGGGTGGTTGATTTAAAAATTAATTAGATAAAATTTTATAATATATTTAGTAAGGGTTATAATAATTCATGAAAGAATGATATTATATATCTTTTGAGTGTTAAAAAAAGGGAAACCCAAGTTATATAACTTTTAGATTCTATGTTTTGCGGATGAATTGGAATATCCCATTAAGAAACTATAACTTGTAAAATTATTTCTCTACCTTTACATTTGAAACAAAAAAACTAGGTCTCAAGCATGCTAGATTTTTCATAAAAACTCAATTATTACTTCAATGTTTATATATTTGATTTCTATGTATAGATAGAATATTGAGATTATTAAACTAATATAAAAAAAATATAAGAATGATATTTTAGAATCATTGTATATATGAGAATAATACAGTCACTATTTTATAGATACAATTTACAAAAATGGGGGTTGGAGAAAAAATAAATTGCACCTAACCAAACCATAATAAAATATCTGTGTGAAAATAGTGGTTTTTCTATGTGGTTTAGTTTTTCATCAAGATTTAATATAAGATCATAGTTTTAAATTCATTTTAGGTTCCAAATAAAAACTATTTGATTAAAATAAACTGAAAATATTGTAAAAAAGATATATTATAATCCTTCTATAAATTGATACAATACACCAATTACATACCCCCGAAACTCTTCAAGGTTTTATTTTTAGTTACAATTAAAAATTTAAATCCCAACACACTCTTTCTATCGAAAATTAATTTAAATTATCATTATATCGTTATAAAATATGATACAACTATATCTAGGATCTATGTAGAGAAATTTGTTAATTTATATTTTGAACTGACCCAAACTATAAATTAATGGATAAGAAGTTTTCTAATCTGAAATAATCTAATATTAAAATGTTCCAATTTAATGTATAAAAAACTATTAATTGTTTTCTGGGTTTTTAGTAAAAATTGAACTAAACTGATCTAGTACCATCAATAGTATAAATTCACTTTATATATGTGGTATTAGTAATAAATAATTATTTTTTTAAAAGTCTAATTTAATTTCAAATTATATTTATCCTATTTTATAAAGCACTGAAAACTCTAATTTGGCATTTATTTGATGCATTTTTTCACATTTATTTTTTTGTTCTGACGATGTATTTAATTCTAAAATATGTATTTAAAATTTTAATTATAGTGTTATGGTATTTTTTTATTATAATTGTAAACTATTATTCATTCTATTAAATAAAAAAATTATCTTTCTATTAATATAAATATGCTGAGCATTGAATTCAAATTTTTTTAAACTTTTCACTTCAACTATTATTTATTAATATTTTTATTTAGTAAATTTAATATTTCAATTTTTTGTTACTAATTAATTAATTAATTAAAATTCATATTTCTAAATATTTTATATTCCTTTTTAATATAATTTGAAATTATAATTATTAATTAATTTTATTTTCATGTGCATTCGAAGGTCCTTCATTTCATGGTATATTTACAAAGCTAGCATGATTTTGTGTGGAAATACATCAATGGCATGAGTCTTTCCTACCTACTTTTCCCAACTTACTATCCCACACCCATCATAAGGCTATTGTATCTGGCATGGCTTCCAGCTACCATGACTATCCCAATTTATGAAAATAAGGGTGATCGACCATGCCACCATAAATTGACCAAAACCTTTGTAGTTTAAACAACCATGCATTTAAGTAGTTAAATTTAGAATGGCTTCGATAGTTCCTCTCATTTTCCCATTAAATTAGGAATAATTTTTTTCCCTACCAAGGATTAATAAGTCTATTTGAACAACAATGGGATAAAAATTATGTTTAAGAAAAATATGGTTTAATTTTTAAACTCACTCGAGCTAGACTATGGATGAACAAAGGATTTTACACATTATGGAGCTACAAAGAGGCCATATCACATTAAAAAATAGATTTTTTAGGAGGATCAAATGAAAAGAACCAATTATGATGTAGGTTTTTACACAAATTATCAACTGAAGAAGACTACCAAGGCTTATCACTACTGAAAATTAGTTCATGATGTACTCTGCAAGTTGAAATGATTATAAGAAATCGATCTTAACCTAAGAGAAATTAAATAAAGAGTTCAAAAATTGATCTTTTTATTTCTGATTTTGATCATCCAAAAACTCTATACAATCTCTGTATTGAGATATCAACACCAAAGGTCTACAATTGTAATGTGTAATTGATAATTTTTTTCCTAGGTGTTTTATTTGAAGAGAATAATTGAAGGAGATGTAGGGTAAAGGTCATACCTATTACATTAGTTTATAGAATTTTGAATGATGAAAAGTCTACTTTTAGATTTTATTTAGTTGATTTAGAGTTTACATGAGATTAAGAAGAGAGTTTTGGGCTTGATTATAAGGTATTGGTAAATGATATGGAATTTTAGAATAATTTCATTTGTATTAAAGTTAAAGATGTTCTAAGTTGCATGTTTTTTATAGACCATTGACCTAGATTGAGTTATTATCATAAATAATAATGATGAAGTACACTGAATAATTCTATATGAATATGAAAAATGAATTGATATTGAGTTTCTTCTACAATTAGCATGTTTTTTACTGAAGATGAGATCACATGATCTGTTTAATTTTGTTTTAATAGTTCTATTCAGATCAAATTTTTGTGATAAAATACTATTAAATTTAATGTGGTTTGTGGGGAGTTAATGAATTAAGAATTTTATTATAAATAATTTGTGGATAAATTAATATAATATAAAAAAATGAATTTCAGTATTCACTTTTGAGGGGTAACTACACCAACTTATCATCAACTAGAAAAGTATCATAACTAACACAACAACTCCAAAGCCATGTGTCAGAGGATTTATCTAGTAGCACAAGCTAGTGTTTCAACGTAAGAGAAAATTAGAGAATGATCATAGGGATATTAACATTGGACCATGATAGAATATTTTACATTTATCTTCTCTTTATATACATTTGAATCTTAATTTGATGGTGTCTGTGATATTATCTTATATTCTATGAACATTTACTATTTATGAATTACTAAGGGAATTTTTTTCTTTTCTTGACAGAACATTTCATGCACTATTTTTCTCCCTCAGTTCCATAACTCATTCTACATGGCATGAATTCATTCAGTTTAGTTATTGTTTTTTATCATTATGTATTGAAAAGTGAAAAGTAATTTTAAGAAAATTTTGAAATTTTTTCTTTTGGTTAAAAATCATGATATCAAGTCATATAACTAATTTAATGTGTGTTTTTAAATTAACGAGAATTCATTTTTTATTAACGACATATTTATCACATTCTATTGATTTCATATTTCATGAAAATCATTATTTCATCATGTTTCCTAAATTAAAATCCCCACATTTCCTATTTTCATGTTATTTCTCATTAATATAGATTTTCAATAAATCCCTTAAAAATTCATTTTAAATTTATATATGATTTTTTCATAATTTTTTAATATAAATTTAATAATTTTAGTTCTAGTTTTGAGAATTTTAGGAACTAAAAGTCCCTAGGATAATCTAACCCACCATCAATTTTTTCGACCCTTCCATACACTATAATAGTAAGTTTACGATATTTAAATTAGAATTTTGAAACCAACTAAAAGGCCATTATGACATTAATTTTCGAATTTTTTTCTACAGAATATGTGCATTGAGTTCCTCAGGGTTGGAAAAAAATAAGTTAACAAAAAATTTAAAAATTAGGTGTTGAGTAAATTTTTATCATATGATTAATTTTAAAATATTATATTTCATTTATCTATGTTTTACTGATAATTTTAATTTCAATTTATATGTAAAACTATAAAAAAGTTATGAAAATCTTAGTAAATAATTTGTTATTTAATTTTTGGGGTATGCAATCATTTCATTTTGATACTAATTTAACATATTTTCTTTACTGTTTTTTGTTGAACTAGTATTTTTCTATAATTTCTATTTAAATTGAATTTTAAAGAGGGATATAGTTAATATTGTGGAATTATATTATTTTTGGGGCTTTTTTGGCCATGTTTTTGGATAGTGTGTTTATAACCATAAAATAAAAACTTATATCTTTGAAGATAAGAAAGTTATATTAAGCTTAACCTTAATGATATGTCATATCTAGACCAATTAATTATGGAAATAAAAGATCAATTTCCTTAATAGTAATAAGTACATGAAACTAGAATATAATTTTTACAAACTAAATGTGGGAACTATGTAAAAAATTCAATAAAATAGATAAATAGGAAATTTAAATCGTTAATAATGGGAATGAATTGGTAAATTTGAGAATGAATATACTAGGAGAAATTAATACTATGAACAAGCTTATGATATTGAACATTAAAATGATAAAATTATTAAAAAAATATGTTTCTAATTCATTTAAGAGGATTCATGGGTGTAAATATAAGAGATTTTCATTATCATTGTTTTATCAATATTCAAACAAAAATTTTGTTTTAAGTGTTTTAGGAGTTTGATTACATGTGTTGTGAATAAATTTGAAAATAATAAATTAAATTTCAATAAAAAATCCAGCCAAGTTTTTGAAAATAATGATTAATGAACATAAACTATAATTTTTGAATATGTTAAGGGAACAAAAAACTACAAATCAAAGATTCTAAAATATTTGAAATTGGTCTTAAGGGTGATCTTACATATTTTGGAACTAATTTTCCAACAAATTTAGAACTATTTT
The DNA here is from genome assembly GCA_963277665.1 of Viscum album. NCBI lineage: Eukaryota > Viridiplantae > Streptophyta > Magnoliopsida > Santalales > Viscaceae > Viscum > Viscum album. The sequence continues at coordinate 1,525,719,353 of OY728131.1, read as the reverse complement.
TTGATGAAGATGTAGAGGAGGTGTAAATAGAATAACAGATAATTCACCAAGCTTGAATAAAATGATAAATATGTATCAAATTTCATCCAACACAGAAAGTGTGAATTGAAACTAGAGTTTTCTACTTTTATTTTTTATAAGATTGAATAAATTTTATCTATTCCCCTAGTCGATATAGGAAACCCAAAGATCACTATATTTTTTATAGGGTATAATATTCAAGATAATTAATTATAAGTTTACCAAACACTATTGTAATATATGAATGATTATTTTTTATAACCAGAAACTACTAGTTGTGAGTTCTTATATGGTTAAGTTCTATAAAAAATAACAATTTTGTAAAAAATTAGTTTGAAAATGAAAATAAATTTAATCATCTCTATTTTAAAATTCATTCCCCACCCTATTTGGGTGTTGAATGTCATTTTTAATCTTATAATTATTTGGAAGGGTGATTTCTTTTATGCTTCATTTATTGTAAAACTGGTCGAAACACTTTTGATACCACTCTTTATGAACCTAGTTTACATGTATAATCACCTAACACCAATTTCTTATTATGTGGTGTAAAATTATTTAGGTGGGTTTTAAGACCATTTTAGAACCTTAGTATCAACTAACATATAAATTTAAACTATTATGTATTGTGTAGAGGATTTTTTTTTCAATTAATGAGCTTAATATTTTCTTGGTAGAGCTGTTGGGAGTCCTTTCATTGGAAATTGAGTCTATGTGTCATCAAATGAATAATAATGTCGACTTGGGAGATGATTCTATTTATCTCAAAGGATACATTATTGATTATTAATTTGGTGTCAAAGGGGGTTTAAGGGATTTTATTCTACTATTAATGGAATTAGTTATTTGTTTATAATAATTAGATCCCTTATTTCTAAATTACTATTTAAAAATAAATTGACCAAATATATGAGGTAGTTTATATATAGTAATTTAAAGACTTAAAGTAACCACTATTATAATGACCTGAACTCTAATATCCCAGAGTTGATGGTTTATTTACTACATTGGCACAAAATAATATGAATATCATACCAAAGGGATGAATAGTTTAATTATCTTGGTAAACTATATATATACATTGATACCATTTTATAGTGGAAATAAAATTTAAAATATAGAGACGGTAAATATTATACATCATTAAAAACATTCAAATATTCCTTCTTCATATCCTAGAAAAAATAAAAAATAAGGTTGTGCTCAAATGCTTGGTAAGGGTTATGTACAACTGAAGCTGTCATGAATAAATAAGGAATAATAAATATGTAAAATACAATAACATAAAAAAATTTCATCTAATTAATAACATGAGAACATTGAATAATATGGAAGGAATAATTTATAAAAAAATAAATTTTCATAATTAATTACATGGACATGAAAATTATCCATGGATATTATAACATTCCAAATAATCACATGGAAATCAAACTCTAATGTTATAATTATTGAATGCATAATTCTAGACATCTTAATCATTCTATCTAGGCCTCATTCCATGATATATTACGTAAATGAGTAAATTAAATAAATATAAATAATATCATGATCTTGATATTTATCTATGGATAAAATAAATTTTCAAACAATCACATGGAAATCAATAAATAATATCATATTTATGAGATACATAATGTTGAAAATCTTAAACACAACGTTTATGAATCATTCTAATAAATATATTAAAAATGGCTTAGGCATTGGGAAAATACCAAAACTAGTTTTTCTCATGTGAACTTCTGATGCATCCAGTGTATAGTGGGCCCCTATCACTTACTAAGACCAATTAATTCATCATATTAAGGGAAATAATAAAAAATAAATACATAATCAATATAAACAATCATATTTAAAAACGTAGAATATAAAATTTTAATATTTCCTAAGTAAAATTTATCAAAAACCATTTAGTAAAATAATAATAAATTTATAATTACAACATATCCCCAATGGAGTATCTTATGAATAAAGGTTTATTATATTTTATGAGTATAAATACCATAAAATGATCATTAAAAACATTATTTAGTAAACTACACTTTTCATTATTATATAAAATTGTAAAAAATAATAACTCCTTGAATATATGGGATTTTATTTTGAAAATAACATTATAAACTTTTAAATTATGCTTCAATAATTTCATTATTAAAATATTGGGAAATCCTATTCATTTCATATAAGATAAAAAAAATCCTTTCACACTTTTGATTGAAAATTAAAAAATCACCTCATTTGGAAAAAGAAAGAGATATTCCTTTTAAACAATTTTTTAGACTTCAACATGTGTAAAAATTACTTGAATAAATTTTTGTATAATATTGATAATATTCTTTAAACCTTTTTATATAAAATATAGTTAAATAAAAAGGAACCTTACTAGCTTGGAAAAAAAATAAGTTTTCATTTGAAACATTTTTTTTGTATCTTGAGTACATAAAAAGAGGAAAATGAATTGAATTTTTTTAATTTATATAAATAACCAAAGGAGAATAAAATAAATAGGTTTTAATAAACAATGATCAAATAATTCCTTAATTGGGACATAATCATAACCAATCCCGAATAATGATTAGATTATAAAATAATCCTTCACCACTTTGGTAAATTTAAAATCCCTATCCCTGTGAATTAATAAAATAAAATGATACATTATATTTCATAAATATAAAATAATCATGATAATACATATCAAATCGAAATATATTAACCGCACAAAAAGAAATAAGTCGTAAGTATGGTATATTCCTCACAGAAGTAAAAGTGGGATGAGAAACCCTTACCTCATATATGAATTCCTTTGTATATGTTCAATAAACTAGTATAATAATTACATATTAATTATAAATCTATTCATAAACAAAAATAATATATATCTTACCATATATTATTTACCTTTAACCTTTTCTCACCCATTTATTAATAATTATTTATTTTAATCACTATTTTGGGAGATAATTCTTCATGTTCCATGTTTGTTTCAGTTCCATAGTTTTGGTCCATTAAATTTTATCAATGTTTAATAAACTCTAGAATTATTTTAATAATATTATATATATATATATCCAATATATTAATATTTAGGTTCATCTATAAAATGGTTTGATAGTGAAATGAATTACACCATTCAAAGAGATGGTATGTCGTATGTATGCAAGAGAAATATTTTATCTTTTGGAAGTATGGAATGAATGGAAGATAAATAATAATTCACCTTAAAATAATCCTCATTATGTAATATATATAAAATAAAACCATTAAATCTATCCTTATTACTAACCATTTAATGCTAAAATGAAAAAAAATTACATCGATTCGTGGAGGTGGTAGTCCACATGTATGCACGAGTGACATTAAAGATTTCTAAAAAACTCAGAGGTAAGAAGATAGGTAAGATATTATAACTTCAGAATGATAGTAATTACATAAAATAATATATAGTAATTATATCCATATTTATAACAATCCTAGTAAAGTGGTGATTAAAAACGGATTACACCATTATGTGGAGATGGTAAATCATACATACTCATGAGTGATGTTTTCACATTTCATATGAAGTAAAAGATATGAAAATTGATAATAAATTAATCCATATAAAATATCATTATATATATATATATATATTATATTTTAGTTATTTTTTAGTATATTTATGAAATATTTAGGGGACGTAGAGAAATAAATAAATTTGGAAGAGTAGTAAAATGTTTTTCCATTAATTAGATAATCATCAATGAGATATATTTTTTAGAACTCTAGGATTGGTATGTGGGAAGAAAAAAACCGTCATAAAGTATCCTAGGATGTTTAAAAGAAAAATTTTCAGGGGTTCTTCATTATATATTGATCAAAGATAACGGGTGACTTTTTGAAGGTGTGATAAGAGTTCTCTGTATTTTTTATATTATTTCATTAAAATACATTATTTTTTATTTGAAAATGGATCCAAATTTATATATTTAGAATATAAAATTATTATGAGTCTCAATATTCATGTATAATAATATTTGGATATGTTTTTGTTATTTTTCCACCCATATCATTTCAATTTAACCCCCGATTAATCCTTTTAAAAATTTCCGCAATATGAAAGTTGAATAACATTTAACGGCCAAAAATGTTACCATAAGAGTTAAAATGACTCATAAATTGATAATGGTTTATTTTTTTAACAATATAATATTCATTTGGATGAAACTATATTTTTCATGAATTTTAAACCATTTAATAAATTATTAATTACCAGAAAATATTGTTAATGTTATTTTTTGCACTATTCATTGAATATGAATTTAAATACATCAATATATAGGGTTAATTAGAATATTATAATTTAAAACATTTGTAACATGTCATAAATATATATAAAATTCATGGGACACAATAATTCAATCGAATTATATCACTTTTAATATTTTGAAATAATTTATTTTATATTCCTTTAATTGAATAAATATTATGCCGTTGTTTTGTAATAATTTAAGACAATTATTTAATCAGTAAAAATTATCTATAATTTTACATGATAAAAAACATTTATATTTAAATTAACTATTTATAACCAAACATATCCTATGTTTTTCTTTGTTTCAGAAATTTAAATATTATAAAACAATGAGAATGATATTTTTTTATTTAAGTAAAATAATATAAAGGTAAAAATTATATCCAAATGGTAAAAATATCATATTTTTTTATATTGAGTGATAATGGTCATGTTATTTTCTTCCAATTAAATTAATTAAATTGTAAGAATCATCTTATAGACATTATCACATTATTTTTAACCTTAATTACCTAATTTACCCATATTGTGGTGATGACTACTTTCTATGGTTATTTTTCATAAGACCAAAAATAAAAGGATCATATTTACCAAATTTGTACCCCATTATTCCAAATATGGAATCAAATTTTCATGGTTCAATTTTTATAAGTCACATTAAATAATTTAAAATCAAAATGTAAAATATAAAAAATCATAAAAATGTGTTATTATGTAGAGAATATTTTTATACCAAATTCATTCATAAATTTTTTAAAAATAAACATTATTGAATTTTTAATAATATAATAGAATAAATTTTATTTTAAAATGTTTAAAAAAATGATATTTGAAAATGCTTGAAACATAAATATAATTTTCAATATCAATTGGAATTTTTTACAATTAATTGATATAACTATCCTTTCAGAAAAATAAAAAAATTATTCAGAAGATAATTTTTCTATTCTGACATCAAAAAATAAAATTATTTTATAAAATACAATTTAGAGATATTCTATAAATTAATTTAACTATTTTAACATAATAATAAATACAAATCATGTTTTAAAGAAAACATATTTATGAAGTATAAAACAACATTAGTGAATATTAATTACATATTTCATATGAATTAATAAACAAAATTTTATTTATTAAACTATTAATATATATGTCATAATTTTCTTATTTCTATTAACACTTACCAATTCAATGGTTAGGTTATAATGGTCACATTAAAATTATAATAATTAATAGTATGTCATTGTTCGTTTAGACTTCGTGTTGTGTGTAATGAATATTATAAATGAAATTAAATTTATTTAATGATAACTATGTTTTAAAATATATAATTTTCACGTTATATCCCCTTAAATAAATTCCTCTCTTGTAATTTCATATGTTTCATCAATGTTTCTTCCTTTTTGGAAAACCCACATCGTTCAGAGGGTTAATTAAACTTATTTTAAAAAGGGAAAGTGAGAAACATATAAGATACCTTAAATAACACATATTTGGGTTCCTAGATAATAATAAAATTACAAGGAAGTTAAAATATTTAAATTTAGGGGAATAATAACTTCTAAGAATTAATATGGAAAAATAGAGAACATTGTTAGGATAAAGTTAACAACCACAAGACCTAAAACAATGAGGGGTGAAGTGGCCATCAATTCAATCCAAATAACGGTAAATGGGTAAAATTTTTATTTCCAGATTATTTTCCTAATGTTGAGGGATAATTTTATGAATTTAGTAAAATATAAATCCTTTATTTTTTTCTATTTTATAAGTAAAATTTCGTAATTTTTTTGTGATTTAATCAAATTACACTTCATTTATTACTCGATGAATGAATTTTCCATGCTAGAAGTAATAATATAAAATTTTAACCGATTATAAGATCCAAAAAAGCTTAAAAAAATACTCCTCCTACAATTAATAAATCAAAAATGGTTATCAAAATGTAATAGAATACCCAAAATCAATAATCCATTATTTTAATAAATAGTATATTAATCTCCAAAATTCAATAATAAAACCATGAGTTTAACATATATCAGTCCATGAATAAGGAACCCTATTTCCAAAATAACCTCAAAAACCTCAATAATAAATAATTTTTTACCTCGATGTTTAGTTCATACCGTTTACCTCACACTTCTAAAAAACAAATAGTATTCTTCCCAAATAATCCATTATGTTAAACCTAAATATTATATATACCTCAACCCAGAAACAAATATCCCAAAATATCACGAATACAAATAATTACAATTGATTTGATCATATTACTATTTATTCATTAAATAGTTTAAGTCAAAACAATTTCTTACTAACCAGGTCATTTCATAGTCAAGTGGTGGGTGTTGCACCATTATATCTCTTCGGTTGTGGGTTCAAGCCCTATGAAATTTTTGGTTGTGAAGATTTTTTTCTTGGACTATGGGTTGTTATTTTTGAAAAAATATATTAATTAAATTACTATCATTTCTAAAAAAATAGGATGAAAATACTCAAAAATAACATTACTAATAAAACCATCATTTTTTAACCACTATGGTTATACATATGATATATTCCAAAAAATATACTTAGTGTTTTTTCCCTATCAACCATAAATAACTTAACCTCAATGATCATATTAACACTGAAATTTATCAATAAATTTGAATATTTTTCCACTAGATATAAAAGTGTTAAAACTGATATATACATTTCACTAAAACATATAATAAACCAAAGGTATTTTCACCATAAATATATCATCCAATATATTTAATCATGTTAATAACTTATCACATAAAAAATTATAATGGGTATCTGTGCATTGAAGCATACAATCCTCTCAATACTTATCATCTCATGAATCATTACTTTTATCCCAGTAGCAAACACGTATTAGATTTTTTCTTTCCCATAATAGTGAATTTTTTAAAAAAGTATATGGCACCTTATCACTAAATAAATTTTCTAAGATATCATTACTATTGAACATATGATCTAAAATCCTTAAGAAAAAGTACTGAAGAATAATCCTTATAAGTTTCATGATTTTTATAAACAAAATATTATTTGTATAACACTTTTAAAATATAACTACCAATTTTCTATACATAACCACTTAAATCATTCAAATTCTATTATTGACATCATATAGGTGCTTCCTTGTCCAATGAGTTTACCCATGTATTTGTGCATTTCCTCAAGTAATTCCAAATTTCCCCACACATAATAAATATCACTATAAATGGTGTAATAGGGAATACTTTATTTATTTACTTCATATTTTTCATTTTAATCTGACACTTCTTTGATCTTTGTATAATGACCAAGTCCTAACATACATATACATTGCATAACTCATTAGGAATATATAAAACATTACACGAATAGATTCCCAAAGGCCTTATTAGTTTAGTGCCTTTGGATACATGGAAACATAAACACTCTTACAAGAGTGAGCTATATTATCTCAAAACAGGTTCCTCATTACTAAACCCATATTAGACACATCATACTAAATATATATATATATATATATATATACTATGAATGGAAATATAAAACGGGATGAGCTCAGATACTTAGTAAATGTTAAAAAGGGAGGCATATAATCATAAACATGAGAATAGGGGTAAGAGAATGTTTTCATAAAAATAGAAGATCATGACCTTCATATCAAATATCATAAACATTAATAAAGGCATAAATCATGGTAGTTAATAAGACATAAACCATAAGAAAATAAAAAGAATAAGACATTAAATAATAACAAAGGAATAAATCATGGAATTTTGGAAAACACATAGGCATATAATATAATTTTTATAGTAGTCAATGAATCATTGATGAGGCAATCCAGATAGTATGGGTTCACTCCCTGTAACATCTTCATAGTAATGGTTCACTCCCATGGCCATCTAATTATTATTAGTTCACACTTCATACCATATTCATTGTTATGGTTCACTTCAATATCCCTCTTAGTAGTCAAGGTTCACTTCTAAGTTTATATTAGTCTATCCCATGAGATAAAAATATATACCCAATGAATTAGAGGGAAATACAGGTCAAACCCATCTTATAATGAAATCATACATTCATGTTCAACAAGATCATAAATAATCATATCATAACCCTTGAAATAAAATGGGTGTTATATATAGGTAATAATATCTTAACCTATGGAAATAGGTAGGTTATTAGTCATTTCATCAAAGAATATCCCATGAAAAGAATCATGTTTCATAAACATAAAACAAACAGAAGAGGAAAATGGTTACATAAAACTATTATATATGAAATATAAATATGATTCTTCAATATCATTCCATAAAAACATAATCTATTTAGGGTACAAATATGAATGGAATCATTGAATCATATCCCCATAAAGGCATGAGTAACACTAAAACATATAAAATAATATTGAATGCCTTTTGAAAACATTTTCCTTTCAAAATACATTCAAAACACATAAAATAGTCTTTCAAATAATTGAAATATTTTTCTTAGAAAACAACCTTTTGAAAACCAATTTCTTTCAAAATAAACTTGAAAACATATAAAGAAGGATTGTAAACGTTTTGGAAGACATTTCTTTGAAAACACATTGAAAACATATAAATAAGGCTTAAAAACATTTTGAAATACATTTCATTGAAAAAAAATGAAAAATGAAAAATAATTCATGAAAAAAATTTAGAAACCATTTTTGAAAGCATGGTTTTGAATGTACACATATTTTTTACTAAAGATAGAGGTAAAGTCAAACATTCTTAAAAACAATTTATTAATAATATTACAAATGAAAATGTTTTAAAATGGCACCAATACATGAATACATTAAAAATATAAATATTATAAGAAACATAATGAGTGCTATGAAGAAATTGATAATAATATTTTATCATTGGAAGTACAATGATAAAAAATATTGATAAATGATGAGACATTCAATAAAATCATACCACTTGGTAAACATGAATTATAATCCCCATGCGAGAAAATAAAATTACATGAAGATTAATAAATATTTAATAGATGGATAATGATTTTACTTATCAATGTTATTAAGTACATCTAATAGAAAAATATAGGTTCATAACATGACATGTGTCACAATAAAGGAAAATCGAGACAAAATGACATTACCAATTTGGTATCTTTTGAAACCTAAACCCCAAGAAATAATTATCATAAAATAGATATTTAAGTATCCATAAATATATGTATAATAATAATAGAATATATCTACGGTTAGTATATGTCATGATCTTGCCCAGGTACCCTGGTAACTCGATAACTGAGTAGTCACTAACATAGCCTGAAGGGAATTCCTAGCCCCATGGGTTAGGAAATAGCACCTAGAAACATACAAAATGAATGTGGGAATTATTTTTGTCACTAAACATGTGGAATTTAAAGATACATGACATTATAAATATTAAAATAAACACTATTTAGAGTAATTTACTAGAATTCAAACAAACATAAATAAGACCAAGTACTATAACCACATACCTGAAAATAGTAAAAAGGAAGAAAAACTACCCAATTCCCAAAGGAAATAACTCACGGAGAAAAAAAATTCAAGATCATTTTCCCTTTCTCAAATAGGGAAGGATATAATCTATAAATATATAAATTCATGAGTAGGGTGTGATCCAAATCCCTGTAGGATTTCACCAAATACATCTTAATAGATTTCAATATCAAATTAACCAAGAAATGTGATTGCAATTCAAAAGAAACATGTTTGGAATACCAATACCATATTTAAACAAATAATTATTTACCATTGAACAGCTAGACATACTTTAGCCACTCATTATTCACATTTAAAATGATTCTAATACATTTTAAAAGATGGAATTTCCCTTTAACCGAAGGTCACTTTACTTAAAAAATGCACCTTCCACAAAAATGGATTAAATAAAAACTCATATATAAAACATATATAAATTTTCAAGGCTAGTAAAATATTTTAAAAAATAAAATATATTCATTTTAAATAAAAATAAGAAATAAAAATGTACATGCTCATAATAAGATATGAAGGTTCGAGAATATAAGGATACCACACTCATAGTGAATGGTAATATGTACACAAGTCCTTTTAAACTCATGCCAAAGATGACTCATCACTGTCACATAAGGGATGTGATGTGCTGATATGATTATTTATAATATTTAAAATCATATTCTTCCAACCAAATAACTCACTAGCTACCCACATATTTTATTTTCTCAAGAAAACAACAATGATGTGAAATTTATTTTTAGAATTATTTATATAAAATTCAATCCCATTATGCATTTCAAATATGCCAATGTCCACTTAAAACCCATAATGTGTTCTTAACAAAGGGCATTCCTTTTATTCAAGATAAACCCTAAGGTTTATACAAAAACATTTTTATGCAATTTTTTCACAAGTGAGTATTTAAAACCTATTCATGAAATTTCACAATCCAATTTCAAAATTAAATTCAAAAATTTAATTTACAAATAAATCCCATCAGTTTTATTAAAATCCCCCAAATAACTGTAATTGGGGTTTTTTCACAATATTACAGAAAATTTATTTCACAAATTAAATTAAAAAATTTAAAATTTTCTAATTTCCATAAACATTCCCCAATTCACTAGAATTGGAGTTTTTCTTATTTTATGCCAAAAAACCATTTCAAAACCTCAATCCGATGGAATTTTATTTTCTCCAAAAACTAATTGAAAACCATTCTATCAAAATCAGTCAATTTAATTTTAATTAAACCCATTTAAATTGAACAAATAAATTTTAGTTTAATATAAATTGGGAATTATGAAGAATCCATATACATTTTTTTTCATGGAAACGCAAAACCCATGACATACCTGATGACAAAAACAAAGGCACAAAAGATCTAGGAACTCAACCTAGAATCATGATTTGACAACACATAGTTTAGATCCATAAATTCTAAGATGATATACCAAACTCCAATGTTGAAAAGGTAAAGATATGGAGAGAATGATTTCCTCGTAAGACACACATTGATGGTAAAAACAATCGATCACAAAACGAAAAGGCCTAGATGGGTTGTAGGCTACAAAAATAGCAATGGGAAGACTATAGGTAAAGGGAATGGAATTCTAGAAGAATAAAAAATGAAATTTCATCCAAAATACATATTTAAAAACAAGGCTTGTGGTTTTACATAGTGTGTAACTGAGTTACATGTCATGTAATTGGTAATTCTCATATTCACCGAAAAACTCATCATCCATTATGAAAAAAAATATTTTCATTTTTGGATTTACATGGTGTGTAGCCATATTGAATGGGGTGTAATTATTAAGTGGGCTACATAAATGACTAGTTAAATATGAGAATCCAACAAATCAATGACTAAAACATTATAGGTATCCCTCTTGTACCTTCACTACCATACCAAGACTATAAAAAAAGGAAAACCACAACATGGTTTAGAACATAGCTGTCAGAAAGGTCACAAGCTGTTAAAACATACCCACCATAAAAACTCACTGCCCAATAAATCCTAAGAAAAAGATTCCATGAAAAAATGTTGATTCCACTACTCTCTCATCAATTCCCCACATTCCCATGTCTCATGAAAATCCTAACTTTTCTGCCATAACAGTCAAACCAATGGTATAATCCTCCCATGAAGTACCATAATTTGAGAACCAACTATCTTGATTGACCATTTAGTCAAAGGCAAATCAGTTTCAATATCAATATTACTCCATATCAAGATGTTAAATGGATCATAAAGACACTTTCATAGGTAAGATACATGGAACATGTTATGTATTGAAATTAGTTACGATGGAAGTGCAATGCGATAAACAACCTTCCTAACCGGCTCGACAACCTCGAAGGATTCCAAAACTAAGGATCTAGTTTCCATTTCATCCAAAGCCATCGATGACCCAATCAAGGAAATACATTCATGAATATATGGCCACCAACTAGGAATTTTAATGGTCTATAGTGATGATCATCTTAAGACTTATACAATCTCTATGATGTCAATATTCTCCGATAAATCAATTGAATCTTTATTGTCGTGTCTTAGATAAAACTTGGTCCAACCATGCATCTTTCACAAATATCCAAACACTTCAATAGATATTTACAAGTCCATCCATACACGGTGTTAAGTGAAGGAATCATGGTCATAATCTGGTAACTATATTTAAAAGAAAACAAAATTATCCCTAAGTGATCATCCCAAGCTCCCCCAAAGTTGAGAACCCAATCATGTAGCATATCCTCAAGAATCTGTATAACTCATTCGGTCTAGTAATCTAACCTCGGATTGTATGGAATACTCAAATGGATGTGAGATACAAGTACATTCTAAAGGACTCTCCAAAAATGAAAAGTGAACTGAGGATTCCGATCAAAGACTATAACAAATGGAAATCTGTGAAATATAAAAATATATTTCACATAGAGATTTATAGACTCCTTGACAGTGGCTATATATCGAGTGGGTATAAAGTAATCCAACTTGGTTATCCTATTGATCAAAACCCATATCACATTATTATTTTATTTTTTACATGACAACTAAATCAAAATTTCTGTTGAGAACTCACCCCACTTCCAAGTAGGCACTGGAAGTGGATGAATAAAAAACAAAGGTTTATAATTCTTGGCCTTCAACTGTTGTCTTGTATAATAATGAGAACAAAATTAGAAATTCCCCATATCATACCAAGACGACAGAACTTATACTAGAATTTATAGAACATCTTTTTGGATCCATGGTGATCTACCTAGAGGGGACTACGAAAATACCCCATAATATTATTTCTCACTGAAGAAGGTAGCAAAAAATGATTCTAGTAGCACATAATGCCCTCTTTGGAGGAAGACCTTTGAGACACAAACATCCCCACACCCACCACCCTATAAAGATAGTCTCACATGAAACATAACTCATTATAAAGCTGTTAATCTTGAAGAATCAATTCAAGAAGATCGGATGTCAATTGAACACTTTCCAAGTAAACCTCTTCCATTTTTTCCTAAACTACAATATGAAATTTTAAAAAGAGATCCATCAAAATCCACTACTCTGATGATTCTTTCACTTACTGTATCACAATTTTCCCACTCAAAGTATCTACAATGATATTTTCTTTCCTCAGGGTATAAGGCACATGGAAGTCAAAAGACTATAGGTATTCCACCCAATTCCTCTATCATAGTTTCAAATAATTTTTTATCAAATATATAAATTAATATATTAGAGTAAAATTACATGTAAAATCATTATTTTTAAGGGTAATTCTACCAAATTTTAAGTGAATACATCACAAATTATAGTTCAAGGTCATGGGTCAAATAATTCTTCTCATGTGGTCTAAGCTGATGAGAGCCATATGAAATGATATGATAAACTTTCATAATAATACGACCAAATAATAATATGGATTCATCAAAAGATACCACATATACCTACCCAGAATCTACAAATGTCAACACCAGTGTAGTGATAAAAAGGTGTTTTATATCAAAAAAATAATTTTGATATTTTTCATACTAGTCAACCTTTACTCCCTTCAGAGTGAGGGTAGTAATCAAAGAAGAAAACATCCTGAAGTGCTTAATATATTGTAGAAAATATCTAGATATTCCCAAGAATCTATGGACATCTATGACAATTTGGGGTTGTTCCAAAATTATAACAGCCCTTTCCTTATCAAGAACGATATATGTTCCTTCTTCTGACACCACGTGTCACAAGAATTTCACTTCCCGAATCTAGAAATCACATTATGAAATCCATCAATAATGTTGGTGATTTCTAAATAAACATAAAACCACTGTCATATGATGCACATGATCCTCCTCGAATATATATTAAATAAGTATTTAGTCCACAAATACTATAATGATGGTATCAAGATACTCATGGAAAATCATATTCGTTAAACCCATGAAAACTGAAGGAGAATTTGTTAGGATAAAGGAAATGAAAAGGTAATCATAATGACCATACCTAGTTGAAAAGGAGGTTTTCTAAATGTCAGATTATTTTAACCTCAACTGATGGTAGTGATATAAAATATAAATATTTGAGAACTACTTTTCAACTTTCAAATGAACAAATATCTCATCAATTCCTAAAAATTGATACTTTTTTTACCATCACTCTATTGAGACTTTGATAATCAACACATAGGTGACAAGTAATCTTGTTTCTTCATCATTCACATCATGTCCCACTATCTAATACATGGTAATTCTATCCTAAAGGTGGAATGCTTCACTTTGATCTCGTTGGGTGTTTCAAATAACCTAAATAATTACTAGATTTTCTCAACCACTTCTCACCCTCTTAAGGATCATTTGAGAATTTGAATTGTTTTAGATTCTAGCAACGGATATCTTGAGAAAAATTATTGAGAACATCCCTATGTGGTTCCACAACTGGAGCCTGAATGGGAATTGGATGTGGTACTCGTCTTAGTGTTGGAATAGTGCACAAAATCACCTCCACCATATTTGTGTCTAAAATTGTTTTCACTCGCTGAGATTAAGAAACAACTTCCTGTTGGATCTAATTTTCATGTCTTCTTAATGAAATGATAAAAAATTGTCAGTAGTAAAAAGAAGGATATCATGTTACACTCAAATATAAAAACAAGGGAAACTATTCCCAATATATATAATAACTAAGATTTGGATTTCAACATATGAAAATGAAAATAAAGAAAAATACACGAACTAATCTAGAAGATGTCTTTGCCTTACCATCCATGGAGAATTAGAGTTCATTGTGGTGAGAGGTGGACACATACTCAATTTCAAATACCAACTCATACCAAACAAGATTTCACAATGTAGACTAACTTCAAGACAAAATTTGAACTCACATTGATAACATTTTGTCACTAACCTTTCCGAATACCCTGGTAACCCGATAACTGAGATGACACTGACATAGATTGATGGGATTTTCCATCCCCACAGGTCAACAATTAGCACCTAGAATCATACAAAATGAATGTGGGAATGATTTTTCCAATAAAAATGCAAAATTAAAAGTGATAAGACAATATTTATAACAAATGAAACTCCACTATGAGTAATGTACCAGAATTCTAACATGAAAAAACAAGACCATGTACTACAACCAAGAATAAAAAACAACAAAAAACTAGAAGACAAACAACCAAATACCAAAGAACATAACTCACCATGTCTATGGTGAAACATATTGATCTTCCTCTATGATATCCTTTCCCTTACTCGATCCTTAATGGATATAATCTTAAAACACCTAAAGGAACATGTATGGTGTGAGTCAAATCCCATTGGGATTTCACCAAAAGATTACATAATATATGAAAATATAAAATTATCCAAGTTAGGAGCATACAATTTAAACCAAACAAGTTTCACATATCAAGATATATTTAAAAAAACATTTCTTCTTGATTTAAAATATTGAAATATAGTATAAACTCATTATTCAGATTTCAAATAATTGAAATACATTTCAAGGTATGGATTTTTCCTTTAAATAAAGGGTGTATTACACAAAAAGTCACTTTAAAAAAAAATGCCTTACATCAAGAATTTTATATTACACTATTTATATAAAGTCTCAAGGAATTTAAATCAGTTAAAAACAATTTCATATATACATTTGAAATTCCAATAAGTGAGAATCATGGTCATATTCTTAATAAGATACGAAAGATCTAGGCTGTAGTAATCCCACCCTCATAGTGAATGATAGAATGTACATAAGTCCCATTGAACTCAAACCAAGCGGACTCATCACCGTTGTCTATAAGATTTGATGTTCTGATATGATGTTTTAGAACATTTTAAATCAAAATGTTCCATCCAAATAACTCACTAGATCCCAAAGGATTTCATGTTCTCAAGTAAAAAAGAATAATGGACAATTTATTTTATGACAATATAAAATAAAATTCAATCCAATTATCTATATAAAATATTATAATTTATACATAAAAACCATAATTTATTTTTAATAAAAACCCTTTTCTATCAGATAAAAACCTAAGGTTACTTTAAAAACATATGAAACCATTTTTCACATGTGAGGATTTGAAACAAATTCACGAAATTTCAAAATCCAATTTTAAAATTAAATTCATCAATTTAATTTTCAAATAAATTCCATAAATTTCATTAAATATCCCAAAATAACTAGAATTGGGGGTATACAATATTTTACATCAAATAAAATTCTCAATTTAAATTAAACAACTGAAATTTTTCTAATTTCCATAAACACACACTAATTCACTAGAATTGGAGTTTTCCTAATTTCATGCCAAAAACCCATTTCAAAACCATAATTAAATAGAATTGGGCTTTCTCCATCAAAATAAGTGAATTATATTTAAAAAAATAAAAAAAATATCATTTTAATTCAAACAATTTAAATTAAACATTGAAATTTTAGGTTAATATAAATTGGATGTTAAGATGGAACCACCTACCTTTTTCTCATGAAATCTCAAAGACCACGATGTACCCGCCATCAAAAACGAAGGCATAGAAGATATAGGAACTCAAAATAAGAATAGGATTTGATAACACATATTTTAGATCCATATATTCCCAGATTACATATGAAACCTCAAGGAGGAAAAGAGAGAGAGGGATGGAAATATGGAGAGAATGCTTACCCAGGAAATCACACTGCAATCATAACAATGATCAATCACTAAATGAAAAGGCCCATAGGGGTTGGATTCTCCCAAAATAATCTGGGTGAATACTATAGGTCAAGATAAAGGAATAATAGATGAAGAAAAACTGAAATTCCATCTAGAATTCCTATTTAAATGCAAGTCTTGGGGTTTTACACAACGTGTAACCCTATTACATGTCGTGTAATTTTTAATTCTCATACATACTGAAAACCCCATCACCTATTTCTAAAAAAGTAATATTTTCATGTTAGTATTTAAATTAAATTTAATCATATTAAATGGTGTGTAATTCATCCGTATGATACAAAAATGATCCGTTAAAGCTGGGAATCTAAGAAATCTCTATCTTCACCATTATAGGTATCCTCATAATACCTTTTCAACCTTACCAAGACAATAATATAAGAAGACAAAAAAATTGATTAGAATTGAAATATCATAAAGTTAAAGGGATTTTATTGAATACACACCACATATAATAAATAATAGGTGAACATGGCATGTATCTCATGAAAATAAAATGTGAGATGAAATTCC
Source organism: Viscum album (assembly GCA_963277665.1). Taxonomy (NCBI): domain Eukaryota; kingdom Viridiplantae; phylum Streptophyta; class Magnoliopsida; order Santalales; family Viscaceae; genus Viscum; species Viscum album. Next base: position 1,525,701,802 of record OY728131.1, on the reverse strand, counting down.
CTTAACTCGTGTCTTGACTCTAATCGTACTCATAAAAACATCATGTATAATAAATATATTTTATTTAAAAATAATTCCAAAAACTATATTCTTATATATAATACCATATATGGTTTTATTATGACTTTATATTATTCTCTTGTTAATAATTTATTATTTAGGTTACGGTTTGGGTCATATTTTCTTTGTTTTTTCATGTGACTTAATTTGATAATTATTTGGTCCTTATAAAAATATCATGATTGACAAAATTTAAACCATGATATTAATATAATTTATAATTATTATATGTGTATTATTATAATATATAGAATATATATGTATGAAATTGGAATAAACTATTCATGGAGATGGTAGGTTATATAGACACATGAACACTGTTTCCATTTTATTATCATATTAAAATAATGAAAGAAAATAAAATCTTTGTATATATGTATATAATATCAAAAAAGTAGCATTATTATGTAATAAATATCATATATTTTTAGTAAACACATTCTTAATACATTTCACATAGTTTCTGAATGAATCACATCGCTTTGATGGGGCGGTAGGCCACACTTCCTCAAATAAAATTATCGTATTTATTCAAAATGAAATGTATAAAGAATTGTGTTGAAAAAAAATTATAGAAGAATAAAAACATAATATGTATCCTAAATATCAAATATAAATATATTTTCCATCATATTTCCCAACCATAAAAGTTTTTAAAGTAAAAAAAGGACATTCATTATTTTTTGAGGTGGTTGTTTGACATACCCCTAAACAATATGTTTGTTACCCAATATATGGATGTGTTTGTAGGTGTAGTTAAAGAACTTATCATAACAATATATTACTTTATTGAGGATATTTTATATAATCATATAATAAAGAGAGTATATTGGGTAGAGAATGAAAATAAGATAAAGGATCTTGATAATGGATGTTGCCTCTTAATTGGGTAACTCCATTTGGTTTTCCCCACAAGGCTTTCTTGGATTTTATTTTGAAAAAAGGGATCCTACAAATAATAATTATGGGATTATAGGATGTTTATTTTTCATATATTTTTTTAAAACAAGTTTTTTTATAGGTTATATGATGGGGGATAGGTGGTGGCCTTTATAGGGAAGAGAAAGGACTCAATTGGTATTTTTTTCAAACAAGTTCGATGAACCACATTTTTACCCAACAAAAGTCATCCAAAAGAATCCAAACTCAATAATGGAAGGTGAATGTTAAAATAATGGCTATATACTGGGTGTTTTACAAGTTTCTAGGTCATTTAATATCTTATTATTAAGGTTTTTTCACTTGTTATGATTAAATTTTCCTTAATCATTGTAAATAATTTTAATTACTTTCACAAATATTTTTGTCCAAAAAATATGTTGACCATATTAAAAATTATAAATAACTTTGATTCAAAATATATAATCCATTTTTTACAAATTACTACCATATAACTTGAAGAAATTAATTTAAATTTATTAGGAAAAAATAGCATTGCGAGCCTAAAAATAGTTTCTATACAAAACATTCCCATTATATTCCATTGGTTCTTATATTAATTTATTATTAATTTATATATATTTAAATAAGATCTTTATTTTCATAAGTTATTAAATACTATTCATAACCATCAACTTAATGGCTTTGTAATATCTTATTGTATTAAAAAATAATATTTTTAATAATATATTTGTGTTACCCAATCTATTGAGGAAAGACAATATTGCATGTAATGTAATTTATCCTTAGTGTTCTATGTAGAGAATGTTAAAAATTATGTTGTGTGTTGTTCATGATAAATTATTTTTTAATATAAATAAATACAAATATAATTTTTTAATATAAAAAAACTACTTTTAGTGTTGCGTGAAATGTAAAATATCATATGATTAAATTAATTAGAAAAAAATATTTCACAAAATCTCAAGGTGTTACATTATACCCCCACCCCCATAAAATAAATTTAACCCTTGAAATTAATCTGGGTTATCAATGGTTTAATAATTTTATGTTCTTTTATTAGAAACTAACATCATAAAATTGAAAACAAAAGATTCCTTTTAAAAAATAATGTTGGAATCATATCAGTTACATAGTGTAACACATAACTGGGTTTCTATAAAGGAGAAAATTGGAGTAAAGTGAAACATGTAAATGAAATTGAAATATAACTATCATGTTCAAGATGATAGTTATAGAGAAACTGGTTAGAAGAAAGTTAACAACCCTAAAGACATAAATGTACAAGTATCTATGAGGCCATTTGATTCATTTGAAATTAAGGTACAAGGATAACCTTTTAAATTTCAATATCCTTTCTCTAAGGTTGACGAATTTTAATGAGTATTTATAATTATTTGATTTCAGTACCTTTCATAAATGATATCTCTCTATTTGGTCATGTCTTGTCCAATTTGCACATCCCCTCTTTCTTTATAAATGAAGGTGAAGTTTTTATTCATGGAGCACTAAAAGATCAAGAGATCCCTGATAAGTCAACACATCTCTCTTCAGCTACCATCAACACAAAATTGTTGGAGAAGGTAATCCAATATGAATAATTCCGTAGGTGTTTATATAATAATTCAATCTTACAAAATTCATCTGAATGTTAACTTAAATACATAAAAAATTGTTAACCTTATAACCCTTATAAATAATGAAAAACCAAAACTTTATAAAGAATAAAAAACTAAATTAGAATAATATTGATCCCCCATATAACCAAAGTATCTCTTGGTTGTTACATTAAAATCATGTAAAAACCCTCATTATATATTTTCTTAAAACATGGTCATAACTTGAATTACCAAAAATATATTTGGAAAACATGAATGCATTCTTATTCCAAAGGTTACTAGATAAAATCCTTAAATCCAAGAATTTTAAAACACCATCCATGATGAAATAGACTAATTTTTAAAAAAATAAATAATTAGATCCATGGTAATCAATGCTATAAAACATAATTTATCCAACTATATCATATAATTATCCAAGATAAACATAATTTTCTCAACACCATGATCACATTAATGATTAGTTTCCCTTAATCAAAATATCAATTTTCTAATTCCACATTACCATTCAACATATCCTTTTTAATTCATAATGAAACCATCTAATTATAATAGATATATATTTCATTATTCATATAAGAAAATTTTTGAATTCAAAAACAAAAAAGACATCATTCATCAATCTTTATTGTTAAACCATTACTATAGCTTCATCAACAAATACCTTACTACATTTTTCATAGAATAGGAAATCTGAATTATGTATTAAGTATTGATAAACCTAAATATAATCATGTTTCTTATGTTCAATGGAAAAAATACTGGAATAAAATCACATACCATTCACATGTAATTTGTGTAATTTTTATCTTCGGTTGTATAACCAATACCAATACCACATTCCATATAAACATTATGTTATTTACACTTAGAAAATGTATTTTAATAGTAATAAAAAATTCCACATCAGAAAAATTAAATATTAACCATTTTTCTTATAGTTATCTTCATTAACTAAATCTATAAAACATAGGGTGAGAAAAACACACCATATAAGAAATCTTCATAATCAGGAAAGATTACTTATATGATGTATAAATCATGAAAAATATTTTATAATGTTAGAAAATTAGATTTATACTAGGTTATTATTATTCATATTCTATTAAAATCCTTCATGATGGTTCACAAGGATTTTTTAAATTTCCCAAGCATTTACCCGAGGAGCTTCAAACCAGGTGTGCAGTAAGGCCTGTAGTCATGTACAAGGTTGTGTTGAGTCAGGCTCGACACACATTGTTATATTTTTTAACCCTATGTAAATATATTCCATAGAAACATCCATTTTTTTCTCTATATAGGGATATAATTATAAGAAACCACTCACTCTATTATTTACCAAAATTCTTGTGCATTTTCCTAAACATTACCAGATCCTTATAATTATCCTTAGATAAATACCTAGAAATATCCATTAAAACATACCTAGGGATCTCATGTATTTTTTCAAAAAATAGTTTTAAAATTTTTAGTAAACCTTCACTGTAATTATAACTATAACAAACTTGTCTTAACATACATATACATTGTATAACTTTTACAAAATACTTAAAACATTACAAAAACTGATGTCCGATGACCGTATTAGTTTAGTACGTTTTGAAACATGGGAAAATAAACACTAGTACATGAGTGAGCTAAATTATATCCCACTAGGTTATTAATAAATATCAAACTTCTCAGAAAAAATAATTATTAATTCATATATTCATACCATAGGGAAGGAAATATAAAAAAGTGGTGAGTTTAGATGCTCTGTATGGTTAAATAAGGGAGACACGTAAGCATAAACATGATCATAGGTATATGACAATGTGATCATAACAATAGAATATCATACCATTCATGTCAAAGATCATAAAAATGAATCATGGTATAATGCTTAGTAGTTAATAAGACATGAATCATTATTAAATAAAGAACATAATCCATTAACGTATAACATAGGAATAAAAAATGGATTTGGGGAGGGTACATAAAAAATAATATTATTTCCATAGTAGGAAAAGAATCACTACCTAATCTATATTGATAGTATGGTTTCACACCTTATACCTTCTTTCTAGTCATGGTTCAATCCCATGTAAATATTGGTAGCATGAATTCACTCCTTATGGCATCTTGTTATTCATGGTTCACTCTCATTGCCATCTAAGTAGTCAAGGTTCATTCCCAAGATCATCATAATCTATCTCATGAGATGTAATTCCTTACCCATTGAATTTGAGTGAGATACAGGTCCCAACCATCTCATATTTAAATCATACATTAATGTTCCATGATATCATAAACAATCATATTGTAAACCATGAAATTAAATGGTTGTCATAAAAATGTTAATAATATATTACCCTATGTTAAAAGATAGATTTTAAATCATTTTTTTAAAGAATAATATATAAAAAGAATCATGTTTCATAAGAAGAAAACCCATGTAAGAGGTATGGTATTCATAAAAATATAGACCATTTATGATAAATGTGTTTCATAAACATAATTCCATTAGAACAAAAACCATTCTAAGAAATAACATGATTTAAAAAATTGAATAATTTCACCATAAAGACATGAGTAATAATAACTGAAGTCATCTTGCTAGAAAATAATTTTAAGATATCTTTACGAATAATTTTTTGAATAAAATTTACTTCCTCCTTGGAAAAATGGTTTTTTAAACATTAAACCTTTTGAAAACAATTTTCATTTTAAATACTTTAAAACAAAGATATAAGTCTTTAAATCATTTTAAAAACCTTTTTCTATTTTAAAATTATCAAATAAGTTTGAATTTTATTTAAAAAATTTTACTTTGAATCTAATTTTAAATATTATAAATTACTCTTTTAAATCATTCAAATAATTTTCTTCGAAAACAACCTTTTGAATACCCTTTTCTTGGAATATAAACTTGAAAAATTATAAAGAAGGTCTGAAAATGTTTTAAAAACGATTTATATGGAAAACCTTGAAAAATTATAAATATGGACTAAAACCTTTTTGAAAACCATTTATTTTAAAAAACTAAAGAAATTTATAAATATATCTTGAAAACATTTTAAAAACCATTTTTATAAAACATGGTTTTCAATGGACACAGATTTTCAACCAATGGGAGTGGTAATTTCAGAATTTGTTAAAAAAACTTTTTTAATCTTCTTATCTACCAAATAGGGGTAAAATGGTACCAATAAATAAATAAAACATAAATATAAATAGTATAAAATACTTTATGGGTTCTTTTGTGATATGGATCATAATATTTTATCAATGGAATAATAATCATAAACAATCAAGATAAATGATTAGATTGTTTTAATAAACATTCACCACATAATAACATTGATTTATAATCCACATGTAAGAAAATTAAATTAAATGAAACGTAAAATATAATTAATATAATTATATTCAGGATTTAATATTTCAAAGTTATTATATACATGTCAATGAGAAATATGGTGCATAACATGGTATTTGTATCAAAGAAAGAAATTTGAGAAAAAATTATTTTCACAATTTGGTCACCTTTAAAAACCTAAAACACATGAAATAATTATCCTAAATAAGATATTTTAGTACCCATATTTTTAATAATAGTGTTTTTAAAATACATATATGGTAATTATACACATAAAATATAAGAAATACAATGTGAACATGGAATGTATCTCAGGGAAATGAAAAGTGAGATGAAATTCTGTTACCTTGTTCATTGACTCTCATCGTACTCGTACAAAAATACTATATAAAAAATATATGATAATTATAAATATTTATCAGAAATATATTCTTATATATAATAAAATAAATTATTTTATTATGAATTTATATTACACTCTTGTTAATAATTTAATGTTAAGGTTACACTTCAGGTAATATTCAATTTGTATTTTGTAGGTGTATTAGTTTCTTTTATATTTAGTCCTTATATATATATATATCATGATATATATAATTTAAACCATGATTTAAATATCATTTATAGTCTTTTTACGTGTATTATAATAATATATTGAATTTATATGTATGAAATGGAGGATAACATTTATGTATACGGTAGGCCCCATATACTCATAAACACTATTTCCATATTATTTTAATATTGAAAGAAGAAAATAAAAAATACATATATGTATATATTTAGATAGTATCATTATATTATAATTATTATTTCACATATATCATATAATTTCTCTAAACAAATTCATAATACATTCCATTTAGTGTGTGAATTAATCACATCGCTTTGAGGGGGTGGTAGTCCACACTTCCTCAAAGGAAATTCATGTATTGACACAAAATAGAATGTATAAAGATATGTGTTGTAAAAGAATTATATAATATTAAATAAATAATATTTATCATATATATCAAATATAAATATCGGGTCCATTATTATTCCCTTCAAGGAATGGTGGTAAAGGAAAAAACAAACGATCATTGTTTCGTTAGGTGGTAGTTCTGTGTACAAATAAACAGTATGTTCATTACCCATTAGATTGAGGTGTGTATATGTGTAGGTTGAATCATTATTATAAAAAAATATCAGTATATTTAGGATGTTTTTTGGTTATATAATTATATAATAAGTATAATGGAGTGGGTGGATAATGAATACAAGATAAATGAACTTGAAGAAGGGTTTTACCTCTTCACTGGGTAACTACATTTGGTTTTCAACAAAGGGATTCCATGGATTAGTTAATACCCAAAAAGTTGTTTAAAAGAGGAATTTAGGGATTTCTTATTCACATTTAATATAATTTTCATGATAATATGTGGTTTGATAGGTTTGAGGAAGGGGGAGAGGTGGTTGCCTTTTATATGGGAGGGGAATGACCTACATGGTATTTTTGAAAATGAGTTATGCATAAAATATTTTACATAAATAAATTCATAAAAAAGAAACCAAAATCTTTAATAGATGGTTAATGCAAAAATAATGGCCATAAAATGGGTGTTGGACAAGTGTATCGGTCATTTGGTCTCTTAATATTAAGGGTTATTCATCTGTTAAGATTAATTTTTCCTTGATCATTTTGACTAATTTTAATTACTTTAAATTATATGTTGAGTAAAACAAAATTGACCATATTATACAATATAAATTATTTTGATTCCTAACATAGAATCCATTTTTACAAATTACAATCAATTAATTTTCATAAATTAATTTAAATTTATTAGTATAAATTTTCATTGTGAGAAATAAAATAGTTAAAAAAATTCCATTTATATTCAATTGGTTGTTATATTAATTTATAAATCATTTATTTGTAATTAATAAAATAATGTATTTTAAAATTTAAGTTAATAATATTCATAACCTTCGAATTAATGGTTAGATTATATCTTATTATACTAAATAATAATTTTTTTAATTATATTTTGGTGTTATGCGGGCCATTGAGGAAAGTCAATATTGTGTGTAATATACAGTATCCTAGGTGATCCGAGTAGAGAATTTCAAACTTTATGTTGATTTTAAATCCTAATTACATTTTTTTATAACTCAAACTAAACATAGTTCGTTAATATAAAAAAACTATTTTTAGTGTTTCGTGAAATGAAAAATATCATAAGAATAAATTAATTTGGAAAAATATATTTCACAAAATCTTGGGGTGTTACACTATGCCCTTATTTTCCATATATAAAACATTTTAACATTAGGTTAAGAAATTATCCAAGATTTATCATTCCAAATTTATGAAAACAATGATATTCAATTTTCTTTCCACAATGATCTCCACCACCCCATCTCTCAGAGAACTTTATCCTTCACTTTGTGAGCTTGCGAGTTGGTTAAAGGACAATTTAGTAATCATATGTCATGATAACATGTTTGATGTAATTAAAATATCTTTATATCAAGTCATAATCGAATTTTTTATCCTGATAAACACATTTCACATCACATTTATCTTTAACAAGGTTTATTCTAGTTCTAACCATTAACTAAAACAAAAAATAACACGATGAGAAATAATTATCATATTGAGAAATATAGATTTAATATAAAATGGATATATAAATAACGACTCATTCTTATTAATCCATGCCACATTTGGTTTAACTTTATCTATCAATTGGTTATAATCTATTCAATCAATTCATAATTATTCATAATTAAAATGTGAGTATATCCGCAAACATTCCTTAGGAGTTTCAAGCTGGGTACAGAATAAGGGAACAGTCATTGTGAACCAAAATCATGGTTTAGAAATAATCAACCAAATCTTTGTTGGGTTATTTCCCCAATATATATTTTTTCAAAACCATTTCCACTTGTATTATCAAAATATGTATGTATTAATAAAAAAACCACATAATATATTATTAACGAAAAAATTATGATGTTATCCAAAACATAAAAATATTTTTTAAATTTTTTAAATTGGTTACATTGGATAATATATGTTTTCATAAATCTAATTCCCAAGGCATATAATAAGCTTCCTATGAAAGAAAATATACATACCCTAACTCCAGTAACATAGTGTTTTTGGGTAAATTATTACATTGGTAAAAAATACATGAAATATAATCCCAAATGACTGAATATATTAGTATACATTGCAATCTAGATACATATATTTTTCCAATATTATATTGGAAATAAAATATAAAACATAGTAAGAGTAATTAATAAATTTGGATCTTATAATATCAATGTCTACAATAGAATTATTTATTGAATAATAAATGAAACTTCTAAATGGATGAAAACAACTAAAAATAAACGTATTACACTATCATGTTCTATTCTCATATTGAATATTTAGAATTGTATTCTACACATAGATAATAAGAGAAGGAAAAAAGTATGAAAATATTATTTGGGTTATTTTATACAAGGAATATTCATATTTATTTCCTTATTTTCCATTTTTAGTGGAATTTAGTTTTACATTATTTGGCAATTTCCAATGAAATTTGAGAATTGAGGGTGCAGAATCTAATTCCATATATTCTAAATTTTAGATTAATTTTAAGCAAAAATATGTTTAATTTTTTCATGATATTATTTCTTTCTCATTTAATCAAATATTTCATATTAGGAATGGATTCAAATTTTACAATAGGGGTGATTTGGTAAAAAAAAAATTAAAAATTTACATAAGGATATTCAGTTCTTTACTAATGATTAGGATCATTTCTAGAATAAAATCTCTAGTTATATTATCATCACTCATATTATATCTATTAATTTAATTACATTAATGTTTTTTTCATATAAATGTACCATATTTATTACACCATTAAATTCTTATATTAACATTAAAATTGATAGATGTTACCTTTGTGATCGAGGTATTTCAAGTTTTGTTGTAATTTTCATGACATTTTATAGATTTATGAAAGGATCATTTAATAAATATGTTTGAATTTTTTCGCATTAGAAGTGAATTAATTATAGTTATTAATAAAATGATATGTGTTAAATGTCATGGTCAGTATTAAAAATAGATTTATAGTTATTATTATTTTTGGTTTAAATTAACTCATCTAAAGAATGTTCCTTATAAACTTTATGTAAAATTTATTTAATGTTTATACTTCATAATAGTAATTTACGTGGTTATATTAACATCTATATATACAAGAATAAACATAATGATTGAATATTTAGAATATCAGTGGATACCGTGGAGTCTTATAGGAAATTTACCTCTCATGAATGATTCTTCATTATCATTTTTATAATTCTTATGGTGACACTTACGCTCAATTATATAGTTTTCCTCTATAAGTATATTCAATTTTATTATTGTTAAATAAATGGTTCTAGAAATTTTTATACATAACCCAATTAATTAATATTATTACTATTACTATGAATAATATTAAAACTTTCATTTCCTTTACTAACACTAATACTATTAATTATTATTATTATTTGGATCAAAATATAGAGAACTATAAGAGAATCAATAGCTATGATTTTTGGCTTATTAGTCCTTGTTGAAGTTTTTATTTATCCTTCACATGAATTTTAATCATGGATTAATCAATTTTAGTAAATTAAAATTCATAACCAATTGTGAACACATCTCTTAAACCTAGAAAATAAATAACTACTAGATGTATTACCTCTATATAATTCCTTAATAAAGGTGTGACGAATTTGGTGGAATCTCTTAGCCACATTCCAAGGAAGAGAAGTACTTTAATCAACTGAGAAAGAAACGATTATTGTGGTTTTGAATCATTATTACCTCAAGAATATATTTTACACTAGTACGTTTTCTTTTATATGAATGACTATACTTTTTATAATCTCATAACCATAGTCCAATATTGATTTAAATATTAAAATCAATAACCCATATAGAATCAAGGAAATAAATTTATTCTAATTCTGTGTGGGTATTTTCATAAAATCATCACATTTTATAATGAACATAAAGGTTCGTGGATGTGAGGAAATTGAAATATCAATTTGACTATTTTTTTATTAATTAAATTGGATATAAATTTCAATCATTACACTCAAAAAACCCTAATTATTAAAACTATTTTATATTTCATGGTAAGAATTTTGTTTTTTGTAAACCTAAAATCATATTGGATTTTCATTAATGTTACAAAAAACCACTTATGATAGATTAACACACTATTTATGGTAAATTGGATCACTATTCTTATATATTGGTTAAATATAACCAAAAAAATTGAATTCTTGACTATATTTTCTAAATTCTTAACAAATTTAAAGATTAATATTCAATTATATTATAAATTTATTTCATCAATATGTGACCACTATATGGTGGTTAAATTGTAAATATTCAATTATATTATTTTAAAAAAATTTAATTAAGTAATGGATATTGTAACACCCTTAGAATTTAGAATATATTTCTCTATAAAGAAATTTAATTTCCTTGATAACTTCTGTTTTGTGCAACACTAAGTTTAAAGGATCCATGAAATACTATTAAGATAATATAATATAAAACTGATCATTATAAACTAGACATTATCATTGTTGGTATGAATAGTAATGAATGATTATTAGAAATATTTCTATATGTTATACATAATCAAAAATGTTTTGATTAATATATAATAATAAGTACTCTTCCTAGCTACTGTAGCAGCGCTGTAGCAGGGCACTATAGCAGTACTGTAGCAGCGGTGGAACTGTAGCAGCAGCGACACTGTAGCGGCGGAGGGACTGTAGCAGGTACTTTATCAGTGGTTGTACTATAGCATGTACTGTAGCAGCGCGGGTAACGTAGCAGTTGTAGAGACCCAAAACTTGACGTACATGGACATTACATTACTTTAGAGGAATACTTAATACATAACAAAAATAGACACACAAGGACCGTAATAGTTTAGTGTCTTTGGAAACTTGGAACGTAATCTTCTAATCGTGGTGAAAGATCTTCAACATCTCCCATAAAGATCTTCCCTTTTTTTTTCTTACCTAAAACCTTTCTTTATATCATGGGGAAAAGAAAACATAAAAAGGGTGAGCTAAAATTCTCAGTAAGGGTAAGCATGGATAAAATAAAACATACCATATACATTTGAACTTAAAAACATGAACATAATGATTAAACATCAAAAGATTGAGCAATGACATAAAACATGGAAGTACGTAAGGCATAGATCATAAAGAAATATTAAGAATGATAAAATAGCATGGGAATAAAACATTTAATTGTGGAAACCATTAAGCACTTGATATTATTTCCATATTAGCCAAGGCATTGATGCCAAGACCATCTTAGTGGACAAAGTCCCTTTCTGAATTGAGTTCACTCCTCGTTCCAGTCCTGTATTACTGAACCGGTTTAACTTTCCGTTCTAGCCATGTCTATCTCATGAGATATAAATCTTTACCCAATTCATTGGAGAGAGATATAGCTCCCACCCATCTCATAATGAAATCATTCTTACTTGTGACACAAAATAAACATACATCATTCATAATAACCCAACGAATAAAATGGGTTTCATAAACATCATCCCATCATCACATAATCCATACAAAAGTAATGGATATCATTTCATAATAATAAAAGTGAAACCATGTAAATCATAGAGACATTATACTTGAAACATACACATAAGAAATAATGTCATCTTAGATGGAAAAATGCTTTTGATAAAACATTTGAAATGAATTCTTGGGAAAAATATCCTTTCTTCTTCAAAATCATTTTCTTTTCAAAAAATTTCATGAAATTTTAAAAGAAAAGGATTTTTTTGAAAATAGTCATGAAATATTTTGGAGGAATCTTCATTAAAATAAGGCTTTATAAAACAGTAAAAATCTGTTCGTTCCGTATAAGTGAAAAAAACATTCTTCTCGTACTTTTGTCGGAAAAGTAAAAAAGTACCTCGTGATAGAAATATTCCATACATACCATGTAGTAAAAGTAAAAAATGGGTAAAAATGACATTAAACATACATGAAACCATTTTTAGGAAACATGGACATGGATGAGAACAATAACCCCAGTAAATACTTATGAATAAACAATCTCAGATAAGAATAAGATTGGAATAATTATCCCTTACCTTAGGTCCGATATGCTTCGTACGTATCCAAACCTCCTATATAATGATTTAAATAATGTAATTGGCTTATTACAGAATCATATTAATTTTTTTTATATCATATATGGTTCACTTATGACTTTATATTACCCATTCTTTTGTAAATTCCATGTTAAAGAGTGTTTTGGGTAAAATCGTTTCATTTGTCGTCCGTGTTTTGACTTGTAATTATTCATATGATTACTTATATCATGATTACTTAATTACAGAATATAAAACATGATTTATATATAATATATATTCATAATATACACATATATAATAGATCGATAAATGGAAAGAAGTACACCGTTCATGGAGACGGTAGGTTGTACGTACGCATGAACGCTGTTTTCGTTTCCTTATTGAATTGAATGGAATTAAGTAGATGACATAAATATATATATACATAAATCCAGTAGCATTATTATTTCATATATTTTATGATTACTTATTATACATACTTTATAATCATTATTGAATGGTTATCATGGAGAGTGAATCTCATCGCGTTGTGGAGACGGTATTCCGTACGTACGCACGCGCGATGATATCATTCCCATCATCGTAAAATTATATTAAAGTGTATGTATAATATTACAGGATCAATATCACTTTACAATAATAATATATATTCATTACTTTCACCATTATACCCATCCAAGTAAGGTGGTGGTGGAAAATAGATTACACCACGGCGTGAAGACGGTATTCCGTACGTACGCACGCGCGGTGATTTCATTTTCCATAGGATGGATAGATGGTGAAATATGGTTGTTTCATACTTATAATAACATATCAGTATATTAGTGATACTGATATTATTACTTCATAATGAAACAACTAAAGAAGAAGAAGTTGAAGAAGAAATAATATTGAATGAATCAGTAACAGATATTACCTCTTCTTTGACACGCCTCTTTGAATCCTCCTCTTAGGGTACTAAAATTGGTCTTTGAAGAAGACCAGGACCTCTAGGATGTTTCTAGGGAAGTTTATAAGGTAAATGGTCAGGGTTTGGCCGAGCTTAAAGGCTCTAATTGGTGTGAGGAAGATAGGGAGGAGGTGCCCTTTTATAAGGGAGGAGAGGGGCACCTTTGGAAAACTTAAAAATATTAATTTATAATAAATCTAAACCCACTTAAAAACCTCCAAAAATGGCTCATATTCTAATATAATATGAGATAGGGTTTTAATATCATCAACCAATAAAATTTAGACATGTTAGGAAATTATTTTAAACATTATCAGCTCGATTTATCCTTAATCAATTTAATTTTATTTATGGTAATAACATTCTAAATTTTAAATTATAACAAAAAATTACTTATTTGTTGTGAATTGTCCATAATTGGATACTTTATAATATTCTAGACCATATAAACTCAAATTTATAATTTTTAAATATTTTTGTAATTTTTAAACAATTTTATAATATGTTATTTTTATAAAATAACAATAGTGTCAATTTTGACACTATTAATTTATATGAATTTAAATAAAATATATACAGAATATATGTTCAAAATAAAATCTTTAATATATTAATAAGATTCCATATGTATCTTGAAAATTAGTGGAGCACATTAAATAGTTCATATAATATTTATTTTATTATTTTTAAAACCATTTATTTGGTTTATCTCTTAATAAAATAATTACTACAAATATTTTTTATAATTATTTAATATACTTATTTATTTCATAAAAATTAAAAATAAAATCCTATGATGAAGATAAATATATTACCTTTCACAATAATACTTTTACTCAAATTTATCATCCTAAAATCACAATATTTAAATTGTTATATTTATTAAATTATGAAGGTGAAAACTTTGGCATCATTTAAAATAATATAATATTAGTGTCATAATCACTTTTACAAGACTCAAAACTGTTATATATTTGGTCATTATATGATTATGGTATAGATATACACTAACAATAAGTTTTGGTCAGGTTTTTGGGCTTTTTAATGGGTATTATTATTTCAATAAAAACTATACTACTGATTTTTCACTTAATAAATAATGTCTGCATCATTAATGTATCACCATTAATGATAATTATTTAATCCCTAAAAAACCTAAATAAATTATCATGATGTATATAATTTTATTAGATTTCTGGAGACTATTCATTTTCGAAGTTTTATGATGTTTATCACTTAATTAAAATTATTATACTTATAAGATTTAAGAGAGTGACATGTTGTCACTTTCTTTGGTTTTAATAATAATTAAATTATTTTCACGGTCAAAAGTCAATAAAATGAATATAATCCGACCCTTAGGTGATATGGGTCGACTTTTAGTCATCCAATAGAATTTTGGCATGTGTTAGGTTAATTTTATAATATTATATTCACCCTTAATTACCCGATTTACCTTTAACTATGGTAAATAAAATTTACCATAGTTACTATTCATAAATCCCAAAAATAAAAAGTAGCCTATTAAAATAATTTGGACCCACTGATTCCAAATATGGAATCCATCTTTAAAATTCAATACACATAAGTTTCAGAAATTAAATTAAAATTAATCCCGTTGTCGAATGAAAACGGGTTTTTGTTTAAAACATTGCAAAAGATTGAATTGATTTAACCTACGAATTCAATGTAAACTCAATGCTAATGACATAAATTATATTAAATGGTAAAAATATATTCTATTTATACTTTAAAACCATTCAATAGTATAACTTAACAACATAAGTTATTACGATGAAAAAAGTTGTTTTTAATTAAAATATAGCATGTTTTTACTATTCATTAAAATATGAAAGTTATCAGAATACTATGAAAAATTTATCCAAGGTAAAATTTTAAATCCTGATTCAAAAGTATAATTTTATTTTGTAAAATTGAACTTATAAACATGTCAAAAACTAGATTTAAAGTGGGTGCGCCATCAAAAGGCGGCAAAACTGCATTTTTTGAAAAATACTTATTTTACCCGAAAAATTTATTTTTTTCTTATACCATGTTCTAGAAAATGTGTAAGATGAATAATAATGTTATAAAATTCAAATTTTAGTTAATACTATTCATAACGGCTAGTTCATAATAATATTATTATAATATATCATTGTTTAGTAAAACCCGGTATTACGTACAACACACGCTATCGAGGAAGGTCGTGATTGCGTGTAATGCAAGCCAAGTCAGGGTTGCATGTTGTGCAAGAATCCTTCGTTGTTTCGCATAACAGAATCAAACCATATTTAATTTATACATTGAATATATATATATATATATATACTCAATGTTGCGTAGAATAACTATTATCAAAATTGTGTGTAACACTATCCAAGAATAGTGTTTCATATACTGAAAGCTAATACGGTGTTGCGTATAGCGCAAGGTAATCTTGGTGTAGCATAAAACACAAGACATTAATGAAATCAAAAGAATATTTTTCATAAAATTTTTGGGTGTTACATTCTACCCCCCCTTAAAATGAATTTCTCCCTAGAAATTTGTTTGGGTTATAAATGGTTTACTACTCGAAAGTTTGTTTAATGGAAACCCACATTGTAAAAAGGAACACCAAAACATGGCTTTAAAAACTAAAGTATGAAATGTAATGGTTACCCAAATTAACTCATCACTGGGTTTCCACGTAGGAGAACATAGGTGAAAATATGGATATGGAAGAAAAATCTAACCATCATGTTTTGATGGAGAGTGGTAGAGAACATGTCTATGAAATAGCCAACAATCACAAAGACATAGATTTGCGATGATCTAAGGTACCATCTGATTCATCCGATATAAGGGCACTAGGACAACATTTTTGGTTCTCAAGATCATTTCCCTAAAGTTGATGAAATTGGAAATAGAAGAAATACTTTCGTGATTTTGGTACAGTCTCACCGTTGTTCGTTCTTTGGATAATTTCCTTTTGATCTCTTAAAGAAATGAAGTTGAATTTGTCATTCGTGAAGTGTTAGCAGCTCATGTGATAGAATGATGGGTCATTCCATTTGTCTCAAACAAAAGGTTATAAAAGTTATCAAAAATACATAAGTCCATCTATAGTGAGATTAATCATATATGGTTCCTAAAATGGACTTATACTTCATATATCACACTGTTTAATATAATAAAACTAGTTTATAGTAAACAGGGACTTCCTATAGGCCAGTGGTAGGTGATAAAGGTCAGTCACACATCGGTTGTGGGTTTGATTCCCACAGCCTTGTCCGATGTGATGGGATGTCACCCGTCCTGCAGGTTGTCCTTTTTCTAAAACCACATTACTATAACATCCCATCAATAATATCAAAAAAAGTTCTATCCTTAAACAATACTAACTTATGTCCAACATAATCCATTCCAATCTTTAGGCTTATCTAAAATAATTCAGTCCATGCTCATAGTATAAAGAAAACGATTACTTGAAATGTCATCAACCAAGCATGTGAATACCATCATTTATCCCCCATATATCTTGTTGGTCAAATTCCAATCATGTGAATACCTTAATCATGTATTCTCTTGAAAAATGAATACCCATTAAACCTTAGTGAAAGCATGAATGCTGTCAAAATTTAACTCTTTCCACATACCAAAATCCAAAAATTCTATATACTCAAACCATGATATAACCTTCTCCTTATATCAGTCATGAGCTCATGAATACTATCAAACATTTAATTTTCTCCTTATCCCTTTATTATGCGCATATCATCTACATTCCAAAAATATCTGAATAACCTTTCCTGGATACCGGTACCATTAATCATACACTTTCAAAACTCAAGGAAAGACAACAATGTAACAATCCTTATATGTCTCTTTATTCCATAGTACCATGAGATTACTTATACAACATTACACTTGATAAACATGTAATCATTCCACTACCTTCTTAAACCATTGACCAAGCTTCAACAATTATTTCATCTCACATATCATTTGTAGTCTCTTCATCATCATCAACATAAATACTACCCATACGGCCGTACTGATTCTCTTCATGAGACTTTCCCTTAGGGAACTCGTTTGCATAATGCACGTACATTCAACATTTAAAACATTTAACCATTATTTATGTCGTAGCAATACCATTATCCTCATCCATGGTGTTAACTGAACCTTTTCATTTGCACTTACTAGCTTTGTGTCCTTCTTTTCCACACCCAAAGCATCTTCCAGTTCCTTTGAAACAATCTCCCTGATGCCTCTTCCCACATGATTTACATGGGGGAAATTGAACTTTCTTTCCTCTATGATCATCATGAAACTCCATCTTTCTCTTATTATCTGAGTCGGGAAACATACCAAATTTGAGATTATTGATCATATTATGAGATTTTTGATTAGGCATAATAATGATGTTTGGACTTCCAAATCCCGTTTCATTTGGTTTCTCATGAATAATATCATTCCATTGTCCTTCATATCATCCATTATCATGAATCTTCCTATTTCCATCCATTTTCTAAAACCCAAAAAGAATAGTGTGGGAGAAAAGTATCATGCTAGGGAAAACAAAATAGTAAAGGAGGAGCACCATCAATATATTACATCTTAGGTTAAATTATAAGATCGTTACCATATTTCTAGGACTATATCCTATATGTATACTTATCATTAGGGACATCCCTAGACATAACATAGAAATATCTCTAGGGATCTCACTAACATTTTTGAATCCTAGTTTTCAAAAGTTGACTAAACCTTTCCTCTGATACCAACTGTAGAGACCCAAACCTTGACGTACATGGACATTACATTACTTTAGCAGAATACTTAATACATAACAAAAATAGACACACAAGGACCGTAATAGTTTAGTGTCTTTGGAAACTTGGAACGTAATCTTCTAATCGTGGTGAAAGATATTCAACATCTCCCATAAAGGTCTTCCCCTTTTTTTCTTACCTAAAACCTTTCTTTATATCCTGGGGAAAAGAAAACATAAAAAGGGTGAGCTCAAATGCTCAGTAAGGGTAAGCATGGATAAAATAAAACATAACATATACACTTGAACTGAAAAACATGAACATAATGTTTAAACATCAAAAGCTTGAGCAATGACAGAAAACAAGGAAGTACGTAAGGCATAGATCATAAAGAAACATTAAGAATGATAAAATAGCATGGGAATAAAACATGTAATTGTGGAAACCATTAATCACATGATATGATTTCCATATTAGCCAAGGCATTGATGCCAAGACCATCTTAGTGGACAAAGTCCCTTTCTGAATCGAGTTCACTCCTCGTTCCAGTCCTGTATTACTGAACCTGTTTAACTTACCGTTCCAGCCATGTCTATCTCATGAGATATAAATCTTTACCAAAATCATTGGAAGGAGATATAGGTCCCACCCATCTCATAATGAAATCATTCTTACTTGTGCCACAAAATAAACCTACATCATTCATAATACCCCAACGAATAAAATGGGTTTCATAAACATCATCCCATCATCAAATAATCTATATAAAAGTAATGGATATCATTTCATAATAATAAAGTTGAAACCATGTAAATCATATAGACATTATACTTGAAACATAAACATATGAAATAATGTCATCTTAGATGGAAAAATGGTTTTGATAAAACATTTGAAATGAATTCTTGAGGAAAATATCCTTTCTTCTTCAAAATCATTTTCTTTTCACAAAATGTCATGCAATTTTAAAAGAAAAGGATTTTTTCGAAAATAGTCATGAAATATTTTGGAGGAAGCTTCATGAAAACAAGGCCTTATAAAACAGTAAAAATATATTCGTTCCGTATAAGTTAAAAAAACATTCTTCTTGTACTTTTGTCAGAAAAGTCAAAAAGTACCTCATAATAGAAAGATTCCATAAATACCATGTAGTAAAAGTAAAAAATGGGTAAGAATGAAATTAAACATACATGAAACCATTTTTAGGAAACATGTACATGGATGATAACAATAACCCCAGTAATTACTTACGAATAAACAATGTTGGATAAGAATGAGATTGGAATAATTATCCCTTACCTTAGGTCTGATATGCTTCGTACATATCCAAACCTCCTGTATAATGATTTAAATAATGTCATTTACTTATTACAGAATCATATTTATTTTTATTATATCATATATGGTTCACTTATGACTTTATATTACCCGTTCTTTTGTAAATTCCATGTTAAAGAGTGTTTTGGGTAAAATCGTTTCATTTGTCGTCCGTGTTTTGAATTGTAATTATTCATATGATTACATAGATCATGATTACTTAATTATAGAATATAAAACATGATTTATATATAATATATATTAATAATATACATATATATAATAGATCGATAAATGGAATGAAATACACCGTTCATGGAGACGGTAGGCCGTACGTACGCATGAACGCTGTTTTCGTTTCCTTATTGAATTGAATGGAATTAAGTAGATGACATAAATATATATATAAACAAATCCAGTAGAATTATTATGTCATATATTTTATGATTAATTATTATATATACTTTATAATCATTGTTGAATTGTTATCATGGAGAGTGAATCTCATCACGTCGTGGAGACGGTATTCCGTACGTACGCACGGGCGATGATATCATTCCCATGATCGTAGAATTGTATTAAAGTGTATGTATAATATTAAAGAATAAATATCACTTTACAATAATCATATATATTCATTACTTTCACCATTATACCCATCAAAGTAAGGTGGTGGTGGAAAATAGATTACACCACGGCGTGGAGACGGTATTCTGTACGTATGCACGCGTGGTTATTTCATTTTCCATAGGATGGATAGATGGTGAAATATGATTGCTTCATAATTATAATAACATATAAGTATATTAGTGATACTGATGTTATTACTTCATAATGAAACCACTAAATAAGAAGATGTTGAAGAAGAAAGAAAATTGAATGAATCAGTAACAGATATTAGCTCTTCTTTGACACACCTCTTTGAATCCTCCTCTTAGGGTAATAAAATTGGTCTTTGAAGAAGACCAGGAACTCTAGGATGTTTCTAGGGATTTTTATAAGGGAAATGGGAAGGGTTTGGCCGAGATTAAAGGCTCAAATTGGTGTGAGGAAGAGAGGGATGAGGTGCCCTTTCATAAGGGAGGAGAGGGGCACCTTTGGAAATCTTAAAAATATTAATTTATAATAAATATAACCCCACTTAAAAACCTCCAAAAATTACTCATATTCGAATATAAGATGAAATAGGGTTGTAATATCGTCAACAAATAAAATTTAGACATGTTAGGAAATTATTTTAAACATTATCAGCTCGATTTATCCGTACTTAATCAATTTAATTTTATTTGTGGTAATAACATTCTAAATTTTAAATTATAACAAAAAATTACTTATTTGTTGTGAATTTTCCATAATTGGATAATTTATAACAGTATAGACCATATAAATTCAAATTTATAAATTTTAAATATTTTTGTGTTTTTTAAACAATTTTATAATATGTTATTTTCATAAAATAACAATAGTGTCAATTTTGACACTATTAATTTATATGAATTTTAAAAAAATATATACAGAATATATGTTTGAACTAAAAGTTTTAATAGATTCATAAAATTCCATATGTATCTTGAAAATTAGTGGAGCACATTAAATAGTTCATATAATATTTATTTTATTATTTTTAAAACCATTTATTTGGTTTATCTCTTAATAAAATAATTACTACAAAAGTTTTGTATAATTATTTAATATACATATTTGTTTCATAAAAATTAAAAATAAAATCATATGATGAAGATAAATCTATTAAATTTTAAAATAATACTTTTAATCGAATTTATCATCTTAAAATCACAATATTTAAATTGTTATATTTATTAAATTATGAAGGTGACAACTTTGGCATCATTTAAAATAATATAATATAAGTGTCATAATCACTTTTATAAGACTCCAAACGGTTATATATTAGGTCATTAGATGATTAAGGTATAGATATACACTAACAATAAGTTTTGGTTAGGTTTGTGGGCCTTTTAAGGGGTATTATTATTTCAATAAAAACTATATTACTGATTTTTCACTTAATAAATAATTTCTGCATCATTAATGTATCACCATTAATGATAATTATTTAATCCCTAAAAAATCTAAATAAATTATCATGATGTATATAATTTTATTATATTTCGGGATACTATTTATGTTCGAAGTTTTATGATGTTTATCACTAAATTAAAATTATTATACTTATAAGATTTAAGAGAGTGACATGTTGTCACTTTCTTTGGTTTTAATAATAATTAAATTATTTTCATGGTAAAAAATCCATAAAATGAATATAATCCGACCCTTAGATGATATGGGTCGACTATGAGTAATCCAATAGTATTTCGGCATGTATTAGGGTAATTTTATAATATTATATTCACCCTTAATTACCCGATTTACCTTTAACTATGGTAAATAAAATTTACAGTAGTTACTATTCATAATTCCCAAAAATAGAAAGTAGCCTATTAACATAATTTGAACCCAATGATTCCAAATATTGAATCCATTTTTTCAAATTCAATACACAGAAGTTTCAGAAATTAAATTAAAATTAATCCCGTTGTCGAATGAAAACGGGTTTCTGTTTAAAACATTGCAAAAGATTGAATTGATTTAATCTACGAATTCAATGTAAAATCAATGATAATGACGTACATTATATTAAATGGTAAAAATATATTCTATTTATACTTTAAAACCATTCAATAGTATAATTTAACCACATAAGTTATTACGATGAAAAAAGTTGTTTTTAATTAAAATATAGCGTGTTTTTACTATTCATTAAAATATGAAAGTTATCAGAATACTATGGAAAATTTATCCAAGGTAAAATTTTAAATCCTGATTCCAAAGAATAATTTTATTTTGTAAAATTGAACTTATAAACATGTCAAAAACTAGATTTAAAGTGGGTACGCCATCAAAAGGCGGCAAAACTGCATTTTTTGAAAAATACTTATTTTACCCAAAAAATTTATTTTGTTCTTACACCATGTTCTAGAAAATGTGTAAGAT
This sequence comes from Viscum album, assembly GCA_963277665.1. Lineage (NCBI taxonomy): Eukaryota > Viridiplantae > Streptophyta > Magnoliopsida > Santalales > Viscaceae > Viscum > Viscum album. The sequence continues at coordinate 1,525,678,643 of OY728131.1, read as the reverse complement.
GAATAATAATGTTATAAAATTAAAAATTTAGTTAATACTATTCATAACATCTTGTTCATAATAATATTATTATAATATATTGTTGTTTAGTAAAACCTGGTATTGCGTACAACACACGCTATCGAGGAAGGTCGCGATTGTGTGTAATACAATCCAAGTCAGGGTTGCGTGTTGTGCAAGAATCCTTCGTTGTTTCGTATAACAGAATCCAACCACATTTCATTTATACATTGAATATATATATATATACTCAATGTTGCATAGAATAACTATTATCAAAATTGTGTGTAACACGATCCAATAATAGTGTTGCGTATACTGCAAGCTAATACGGTGTTGCGTATAGCGCAAGGTAATCTTGGTGTAGCATACAGCACAAGACATTAATGAAATAAAAAAAATATTTTTCATAAAATCTCGGGGTGTTACATTCTACCCCCCTTAAAATTAATTTCTTCCTCGAAATTCGTCGGAGTTATAAATGGTTTACTACTCGAAAGTTTGTTTAATAGAAACCCACATCGTAAAAAGGAATACGAAAACTTGGCTTTAAAAACTAAATTATGAAATGTAATGGTTACCCAAATTAACTCATCACTGGGTTTCCACGTAGGAGAACATAGGTGAAAATATGGATATGGAAGAAAAATCTAACCATCATGTTCTGATGGAGAGTGGTAAAGAACATGGATATGAAATAGCAAACAATCACAAAGACATAGATTTGCGATGATCTAAGGTAAAATATGATTCATCAGATATAAGGGCACTAGGACAACATTTTTGGTTTTCAAGATCATTTCCCTAAAGTTGATGAAATTGGAAATAGAAGAAATACTTTCGTGATTTTGGTAGAGTCTCACTGTTGTTTGTTCTTTGGATAATTTCCACTTCATCTCTTAAAGAAATGAAGTTGAATTTGTCATTCGTGAAGTGTTAGCAGCTCATGTGATAGAATGATGGGTCATTCCATCTGTCTCAAACAAAACGTTATAAAAGTTATCAAAAATATGTAAGTCCATCTATAGTGATATTAATCATATATGGTTCGTAAAATGGACTTATACTTAATATATCATACTGCTTAATATAATAAAAATTGTTTATACTAAACAGGGACTTCCTATAGGCCAGTGGTAGGTGATAAAGGTCAGCCGCACTTCGGTTGTGGGTTCAATTCCCACAGCTTTGTCCGACGCGATGGGCTGTCGCCCGTCCTGCAGGTTGTCCTTTTTCTAAAAATACATTACCATAACATCCCATCAATAATATCAAAAAAAGTTCTATCCTTAAACAATAATAACTTATGTCCAACATAATCCATTCCAATCTTTAGGCTTATCTAAAATACTTCGGTCAAAGCTCATAGTATAAAGAAAACGATTACTTCAAATGTCATCAACCAAGCATGTGAATACCATCATTTATCCCTCATATATCTTGTTGGTCACATTCCAATCATGTGAATACCTTAATCATGCATTCTCTTGAAAAATGAATACCCATTAAACCTTAGTGAATGCATGAATGCTGTCAAAAGTTAACTCTTTCCACATACCAAAATCCAAAAATTCTATATACTCAAACCATGATATAACCTTCTCCTTATATCATTAATGAGCTCATTAATACTATCAAACATTTAATTTTATCTTTATCCCTTTATTATGTGCATATCATCTACATTCCAAAAATATCTGAATAACCTTTCATGGATACCGGTACCATTAATCATACACTTTCAAAACTCAAGGAAAGACAAAAGTGTAAAAATCCTTAGATGTCTCTTTATTCCATAGTACCATGAGATTACTTATACAACATTACTCTTGATAAACATGTAATCATTACACTACCTTCTTAAACCATTGACCTAGCTTCAACAATTCTTTCATATCACATATCATTTGTAGTCTCTTCATCATCATCAACATAAATACTACCCATACGGTCGTACTGATTCTCTTCATGAGACTTTCCCTTAGGGAATTGGTTTGCATAATTCCCGTACATTCCACATTTAAAACATTTAACCATTGTTGATGTCGTAGCAATACCATTATCCTTATCCATGGTGTTAACTGAACCTTTTCCTCTACACTTACTGGCTTTGTGTCCTTCTTTTCCACACCCAAAGCATCTTCCAGTTCCTTTGAAACAATCTCCCTGATGCCTCTTCCCACATGATTTACTTGTGGGAAATTGAACTTTCTTTCCTCTATGATCATCATGAAACTCCATCTTTGTCTTATTATCTGAGTCGGGAAACTTACCAAAGTAGAGATTATTGATCATATTATGAGATTTCTGATTAGGCATAATAATGATGTTTGGACTTTCAAATCCTGTTTCATTTGGTTTCTCATGAATAATATCATTCCATTGTCCGTCATATCCTCCATTATCATGAATCTTCTTGTTTCCAGCCATTTTCTAAATCCCAAAAAGAATAGTGTGAGAGGAAAATATCATGCTAGGGAAAACAACATAGTAAAGGGGGAGCGCCCTCAATATCTAACATCTTAGGTTAAATTATAAGATCGTTACCATAGTTCTAGGACTATATCCTATACGTATACTTATCTTTAGGGACATCCCTAGACATACCTTAGAAATATCTCTAGGGATCTCACTAATATTTTTGCATCCTATTTTCCAAAGGTTGACTAAACCTTTCCTCTGATACCAACTGTAAAGACCCAAATCATGACGTACATGGACATTACATTACTTCAGCGGAATACTTAATACATAACAAAAACAGACACACAAGGACCATAATAGTTTAGTGTCTTTGGAAACGTGGAACATAATCTTCTAATTGTGGTGAAAGATCCTCAACATCTCCCATAAAGGTCTTCCCCTTTTTTTTCTTACCTAAAACCTTTCTTTATATCCTGGGGAAAGGAAAACATAAAAAGGGTGTGCTCAAATGCTCAGTAAGGGTAAGCATGGATAAAATAAAACATACCATATACATTTGAACTTAAAAACATGAACATGATGTTTAAACATCAAAAGCTTGAGCAATGACACAAAACATGGAAGTACATAAGGCATAGATCATAAAGAAACAATAAGAATGATAAAATAGCTTGGGAATAAAAAATGTAATTGTGGCAACCATTAAGCACATGATATGATTTCCATATTAGCCAAGGCATTGATGCCAAGACCATCTCAGTGGATAAAGTCCCTTTCTAAATCGAGTTCACTCCTCGTTCCAATCCTGTATTACTGAACCGGTTTAACTTTCCGTTCCAGCCATGTCTATCTCATGGGATATAAATCTTTATCAAATACATTCGAGGGATATATAGGTCCCAACCATCTCATAATGAAATCATTCTTACTTGGGCCACAAAATAAATATACATCATTCATAATAACCCAACGAATAAAATGGGTTTTATAAACATCATCCCATCACCACATAATCCATATAAAAGTAATGGATATCATTTCATAATAATATAAGTGAAACCATGTAAATCATAGAGACATTATACTTGAAACATAAACATATGAAATAATGTTATCTTAGATGGAAAAATGGTTTTGATAAAACATTTGAAATGAATTCTTGAGGAAAATATCCTTTATTCTTCAAAATCATTTTCTTTTCACAAAATGTCATGCAATTTTAAATGAAAAGGATTTTGTTGAAAACAGTAATGAAATATTTTGGAGGAATCTTCATGAAAATAAGGCTTTATAAAATAGTAAAAATCTATTCGTGCCGTATAAGTTAAAAAACATTCTTCTTGTACTTTTGTCGGAAAAGTCAAAAAGTACCTCATAATAGAAAGATTCCATATATACCATGTAGTAAAAGTCCAAAATGGGTAAAAATGACATTAAACATACATGAAACCATTTTTATGAAACATGGATATGGATGAGAACAATAACCCCAGAAAATACTTACGAATAAACAATCTCAGATAAGAATGAGATTGGAATAATTATCCCTTACCTTAGGTCTGATATGCTTCGTACATATCCAAACCTCCTATATAATGATTTAAATAATGTCATTGACTTTTTACAGAATCATATTCATTTTTATTATATCATATATGGTTCACTTATGACTTTATATTACCCGTTCTTTTGTAAGTTCCATGTTAAAGAGTGTTTTGGGTAAAATCGTTTCATTTGTCATCTGTGTTTTGACTTGTAATTATTCATATGATTACATAGATCATGATTACTTAATTTCATAATATAAAACATGATTTATATATAATATATATTCATAATATACATATATATAGTAGATCAATAAATGGAAATAAATACACCGTTCATGGAGATGGTATGCCGTACGTACGCATGAACGCTGTTTTCGTTTCCTTATTGAATTGAATGGAATTAAGTAGATGACATAAATATATATATACATAAATCCAGTAGCATTATTATGTCATATATTTTTTGATTACTTATTATATATACTTTATAATCATTCTTGAATGGTTATCATGGAGAGTGAATCTCATTGCGTCGTGGAGACGGTATTCCGTACGTACGCACGAGCGATGATATCATTACCATGATCATCGAATTGTATTAAAGTGTATGTATAATATTACAGAATCAATATCAATTTACAATAATCATATATATTCATTACTTTCACCATTATACCAATCCAAGTAAGGTGGTGGTGGAAAATAGATTACACCACAGCGTGGAGACGGTATTCCGTACGTACGCACGCGCGGTGATTTCATTTTCCATAGGATGGATAGATGGTGAAATATGGTTGTTTAATACTTATAATAACATATCAGTATATTATTGATACTGATGTTATTACTTCATAATGAAACAACTAAATAAGAAGAAGTTTAAGAAGAAAGAAAATTGAAAGAATCGGTAACAGATATTACATCTTCTTTGACACGCCTCTTTGAATCCTCCTCTTAGGGTACTGAAATTGGTCTTTGAAGAAGACCAGGACCTCTAGGATGTTTCTAGGGAAGTTGAGAAGGGAAATGAGAAGGTTTTGGTCTAGCCTAAAGGCTCAAATTGGTGTGAGGAAGAGAGGGAGGAGGTGCCCTTTCATAAGGGAGGAGAGGGGCACCTTTGGAAATCTTAAAAATATTAATTTATAATAAATCTAACCCCACTTAAAAACCTCCAAAAATGACTCATATTAGAATATAAGATGATATAGGGTTGTAATCTCATAAACCAATAAAATTTATACATGTTAGGAAATTATTTTAAACATTATCAGCTTGATTTGTCCTTACTTAATCAATTTAATTTTATTTGTGGTAATAACATTCTAAATTTTAAATTATAATAAAAAGTTACTTATTTGTTGTGAATTGTCCATAATTTGATACTTATAACATTTTAGACCATATAAATTAAAATTTATAATTTTTAAATATTTTTGTGATTTTTAAACAATTTTATAATATGTTATTTTTATAAAATAACAATAGTGTCAATTTTGACACTATTCATTTATACGAATTTAAATAAAATATATACAGAATATATGTTCGAACTAAAAGATTTAATAGATTCATAAAAGGCCATATGTATCGTGAAAATTAGTGGAGAACATTAAATAGTTCATATAATATTTATTTTCTTATTTTTAAAACCATTTATTTGGTTTATCTCTTAATAAAATAATTACTACAACATTTTTGTATAATTATTTAATATACTTATTTGTTGCATAAAAATTAAAAATAAAATCCTATGATGAAGATAAATCTATTAGCTTTCACAATAATACTTTTACTCGAATTTATCATCTTAAAATAAAAATATGTAAATTGTTATATTTATTAAATTATGAAGGTGACAACTTTGGAATCATTTAAAATAAAATAATATAAGTGTCATAATCACTTTTATAAGGCTCCAAATGGTTATATATTAGGTCATTAGATGATTATAGTATATATATACACTAAAAATAAGTTTTGGTCAGGTTTGTGGGCCTTTAAATGGGTATTATTATTTCAATAAAAACTATATTACTGTTTTTTTACTTAATAAATAATTTCTGCATCATTGATGTATCACCATTAATGATAATTATTTAATCCTTAAAAAATATAAATAAATTATAATGATGTATATAATTTTATTATCTTTCTGGAGACTATTCATGTTCGAAGTTTTATGATGTTTATCACTAAATTAAAATTATTATACTTATAAGATTTAAGAGAGTGACATGTTGTCACTTTCTTTGGTTTTAATAATAATTAAATTATTTTCATAGTCAAAAGTCCATAAAATGAATATAATCCGACCCTTAGGTGATATGGGTCTACTTTTAGTCATCCAATATAATTTTGGCATGTTTTAGGGTAATTTTATAATATTATATTCACCCTTAATTGCCGGATTTACCTTTAATTATGGTAACTAAAATTTACCGTAGTTACTATTCATAATTCCCAAAAATAAAAAGTAGCCTATTAACATAATTTGGACCCAATGATTCCAAATATGGAATCTATTTTTTCAAATTCAATACACAGAAGTTGCAGAAATGAAATTAAAATTAATCCCATTGTCCAATGAAAACGGGTTTTTGTTTAAAACATTGCAAAAGATTGAATTGATTTAACCTAAAATTCAATGTAAAATCAATGCTAATGACATACATTATATTAAATGGTAAAAATATATTCTATTTATACTTTAAAACCATTCAATATTATAATTTAATCACATAAGTTATTACGATGAAAAAATTTTTTTTCAATTAAAACATAGCGTGTTTTTACTATTCATTAAAATATGAAAGTTATCAGAATACTATGAAAAATTTATCCAAGGTAAAATTTTATATCCGGATTCCAAATATAAAATTTTATTTTGTAAAATTGAACTTATAATCACGTCAAAAACTAGATTTAAAGTGGGTGCGCCATCAAAAGGCTACAAAACTGCATTTTTGAAAAATACTTATTTTACCCGAAAAATTTATTTTGTTCTTATACCATGTTCTAGAAAATGTTTAATATGAATAATAATGTTATAAATTCAAAATTTAGTTAATAATATTCATAACGGCTAGTTCATAATAATATTATTATAATATATCATTGTTTAGTAAAACCCGGTATTGCGTACAACACACGCTATCGAAGAAGGTCGTGATTGCATGTAATGCAAGCCAAGTTAGGGTTGCGTGTTGAGAAAGAATCCTTCGTTGTTTCGTATAACAGAATCCAACCATATTTCATTTATACATTGAATATATATATATATATACTCAATGTTGCGTAGAATAACTATTATCAAAATTGTGTGTAACACGATCCAAGAATAGTGTTGCGTATACCGCAAGCTAATACGGTGTTGCGTATAGCGCAATGTAATATTGGTGTAGCATACAACACAATACATTAATGAAATAAAAAGTATATTTTTCATAAAATTTCAGGGTGTTACATCAGTACTATTCACCGAGGGGTCCTTTGGGCCCAAAAATAAGCGTTCAAGCCTTGTATTCAGGCCACTTGGCCTTGGGCCTTCGGGCTATGTAATGGGTCACCCTCTACCCTATCTAAAGAGGTATTTGATTTAAATAATAAATTGAGGCTTCATCCCCAACTTAAAAAAAATATAATAATAAGTACTCTATTTTTAGTAATGAAATTTTATTGGGAAATGATTTTCATTAAATTATTGTGAATGAATATAATAATTAATTTATAGAAAATTTTGAAATTTACTTTGACAAAAATAAAATCCTTTTTGAAATTATAACATCAAAATTAATTTAGCATGATATTTTGGTATATTTCTGAAAAGATTGAGTTTTCATTGAATAGTTAAAAATTACAAATTTTTGTAAAACAATCATTTTATTTATTAGAAATCCTATATAATTTTTATAATTTAATCCTAAAGTTTCATAATACTCATTTAATTAGAAATAATCTAAATAATTACAATTAAATCCTCATTATACCTGATTTTGTCCTGAGTTTATTTTCAGACTTAAATTTTTTTTTCTAAAAGAACTGTTTTTGTTTTTGTTATTTCATTTTATCAAAAATAAATTTCTAGAACATATGCAAATTGAATTTTATAAAATTCATGGAAAATTTCAATCAGGAGTTTCCATATTTTTAAAATTTTCCTTTTTACTTTTTATAGTTATGAATATTAACTATTGTGAGTATTAATCACCTGGGTAACAAAAAAACAGGTAAAACATAGTAAAAACATTAGGATAAGGACTTAAATATTATCTAACACCTGAATATATACTAATGGATGAATTGAGTTTTTACATTTCCATCCATTTATAAAAAATATGGCCAATTTGTACCATTTTTCTTTGATATTTACCTATATATTACATAGAAAAAATAATAAAAACAAAATATCATACTCTTGATATTAATAAATCAAATATTTTTTCTTTAAAGATAAAAAGATATTATATTTTATTTTAAATGTTTATTTTAAATATGAGTTAATTTTTTCTAACATGTTAAATTATTTTTAATTATTTGATATTGAGTAACTACCATAAATGTTTACATAATACCGGCCCAATATCTATTCAATTAATAGAAAAATAAAATTAATTATTTTAAAAATATTTAAAGTAATACAATATGGATAAAATAATATTTTTTTAGAATTTAATAGAATAATATATCATATTTTTTATTTTTTAATGGATTTAATTATAAATTAATTCCCATCATTGTTCCTTTAATATCAAATTAAATGTATAGTTTCAAAAATAATAGTAATGATATTTAAAGAATAGTATACCTTATTAAACTATATGAAAATAATCATGTAATGGGAAAATAAGGATAATAAATTGTCAAAAATTTAATCCTTCATCCTTTTATGATATAATTTTATACTTATAAATAGAATTTTAGCACGTATATATTTTAAAATTCATCACTATTATTAATGTTAAAATTTATTGATGAAGAGATTGATCCAAATAATGAGTTTAAAAATTAAATATAAACATCTAAAAAATAACATTTATGATTATATTAAGACCATATATGTCTTATAATAAAATATATAACATTTTTGAATCATTTTTTTGGAGTTATAGACATATAAAATTATTGTTTTGTTTGATAATTTCTGAAAAGTGTCCCTCCCCTCACATATAAAAGGACACACAATATATATTTTATTTACACAAAATTGAGCCATATATATTGAACCAAACATAACCTATTATATTATACACATACCTATCCATGAATTACACTAGTGCATAAAACGTTTTTTACGTCACCATTTTTTACGTCGGTTATATAAAACCGACGTCATAATATGTAAAACGAGGTTTTTTACGTCGGTTATTAAATAACCGACGTAAAAACCTGTGTTTAGTACACCTTTAACGTCAGTTATTTTTATACCCGACGTTATTAATCGCGCGGCTTCGTTTTTTACGTCGGTTATACATTAACCGCCGTAAAAAACAGAAGCGGGGGGGCGTTTTTTACGTCGGTTATTGAATAACCGACGTAAAAAACGCGGGTTTTGAAGGCCTTTTTACGTCGGTTATTTTATAACCAACATAAAAAAAGAATCCGCAGATGTTTTTGACGTCGGTTATGGAATAACCGACGTAATAAAACGCGGATTTTTAGCCCTTTATAACGTCGGTTATAAAATAACCGACGTAAAAAAAGAATCGGAGGAAGGTTTTTACGTCGGTTATTCAATAACCGACGTTATAAATGTTTTTAAAAAAATTATAACGTCGGTTATTGAATAACCGACGTGATAACTCATTTAAAAATTTACCCAGACCCGTGGATTGTCATTCGCGAGTTTACCTTCGACAGTCGCGACTCGTCTCTCTCGCGCGTAAACCCGAATCGGCTCGTCCATTTCGTGGGTTTAGATTCGTTTTGCGATCATAGTTTCTCATATTTAATATCCTCGGATCAATCATCTAAACTCACAGCACTCAGGTAATCCTCCCACTCGTTCGTTTTTTTTTCGCGGATAGTATATATATATGTGTTGTGATTTTTTGGTTGAAACTAGCTAAGATTCTTCGATTGCGAACCCTTTTAACTCGTTTTGGCACCATAATCTTATTTATCATCCCTAGATCTATTAGTTCGACTTGCAATATTGACTAATTTTATGATTTCACTAATTTTTCATCGTTTTCTATAAATCCCCGAGAGGGTTGGGGCGTGTCCATTTGGATGGGTTGCCCTTTTACAGTTGTTACTACTTTATTCACACACAACCATGGCATAGGTGCATGGATTTGGGATCAGGGGGTGGGGGGCTGTCCAAAGGGGTCGGGGGGTGTCCAGGGGGGTTTACAAGGGGGTGGGTGGGTGTGGGGGGCTGTCCAAGGGTGTGGGTGGGTGTTGGGGGGTGTCCAGGGGGGTGTCCAAGGGGGGTAGGGGGTGGGGGGTGGTGTTTAGGAGGGGTGGGGGGGGGGGGTGTCCAGAGGGTTGGAGGGTGTCCAGGGGGGTGTCCAAGAAGGTCGGGGGTGGGGGGTTGTGTCCAGGAGGGGTGGGGGTGCTTTCTAGAGGGGTCGGGGGCTGTCCAGAGGGGTCGGGGGGTGTCCAGGGTGGTGTCCAAGGGGATGGGTGGGTGTGGGGGGCTGTCCAAGGGGGTGGCGGCCTGTCCAGAGGGGTCGGTGGGGTGTCCAGGGGGGTGTCCAAGGGGTTGGATGGGTGTGGGGGGCTGTCCAAGTGGGTGGAGGCCTCTCCAGAGGGTATTTGGGGTTGTCCGGGTGGGTGGGGGGGCTGTCCAGAGGGTTGGGGGATGTCCAGGGGGTGTCCAAGGGGGTAGGGGGTGGGGGGTGGTGTCCAGGAGGGGCGGGGGGCTGTCCAGAGGGGTCGGGGGGTGTCCAGGGGGGTTTACAAGGGGGTGGGTGGGTGTGGGGGGCTGTCCAAGGGTGTGGGTGGGTGTTGGGGGGTGTCCAGGGGGGTGTCCAAGGGGGGTAGGGGGTGGGGGGTGGTGTTTAGGAGGGGTGGGGGGGCTGTCCAGAGGGTTGGGGGGTGTCCAGGGGGGTGTCCAAGCAGGTTGGGGGTGGGGGGTTGTGTCCAGGAGGGGTGGGGGTGCTTTCTAGAGGGGTCGGGGGCTGTCCAGAGGGGTCGGGGGGTGTCCAGGGTGGTGTCCAAGGGGATGGGTGGGTGTGGGGGGCTGTCCAAGGGGGTGGCGGCCTGTCCAGAGGGGTCGGTGGGGTGTCCAGGGGGGTGTCCAAGGGGTTGGATGGGTGTGGGGGGCTGTCCAAGTGGGTGGCGGCCTCTCTAGAGGGTATTTTGGGTTGTCCGGGTGGGTGGGGGGCTGTCCAGAGGGTTGGGGGATGTCCAGGGGGTGTCCAAGGGGGTAGGGGTGGGGGTGGTGTCCAGGAGGGGCGGGGGGCTGTCCAGAGGGGTCGGGGGGTGTCCAGGGGGGTTTATAAGGGGGTGGGTGGGTGTGGGGGGCTGTCCAAGGGTGTGGGTGGGTGTTGGGGGGGTGTCCAGGGGGGTGTCCAAGGGGGGTAGGGGGTGGGGGTGGTGTTTAGGAGGGGTGGGGGGGCTGTCCAGAGGGTTGGGGGGTGTCCAGGGGGGGTGTCCAAGCAGGTCGGGGGTGGGGGGTTGTGTATAGGAGGGGTGGGGGTGCTTTCTAGAGGGGTCGGGGGCTTTCCAGAGGGGTTGGGGGGTGTCCAGGGTCGTGTCCAAGGGGATGGGTGGGTGTGGGGGGCTGTCCAAGGGGGTGGCGGCCTGTCCAGAGGGGTCGTTGGGGTGTCCAGGGGGGTGTCCAAGGGGTTGGATGGGTGTGGGGGGCTGTCCAAGTGGGTGGCGGCCTCTCCAGAGGGTATTTGGGGTTGTCCGGGTGGGTGGGGGGGCTGTCCAGAGGGTTGGGGGATGTCCAGGGGGTGTCCAAGGGGGTAGGGGGTGGGGGGTGGTGTCCAGGAGGGGCGAGGGGCTGTCCAGAGGGGTCGGGGGGTGTCCAGGGGGGTTTACAAGGGGGTGGGTGGGTGTGGGGGGCTGTCCAAGGGTGTGGGTGGGTGTTGGGGGGTGTCCAGGGGGGTAGGGGGTGGGGGTGGTGTCCAGGGGGGGTGTTATATCTTACTATATTTTGTTTAAAAAATAATATTCAAGCATATTTTTTTAAATACACATCGATTTGTTTTATATTTAAAAATTGTTTACATTCAAATTATGATTTTTTTCATATAAACATATATTTGTCTTATCTAAAATTTATATATATTTTCGCTATTTGTTATAGGTAATAATGAGTCGAAGTTGGATTACGGCACATCGAATGAGCAATGAATATGAGGAAGGTGTTGATGCCTTTTTGGAATTTGCTAAACGAAATGTTCCAAGTAGTGACATTTTTTTCTGTCCATGCCTGAAATGTCTGAATATGAAGAAGTTGAAAAGTAGAGAGATAAAAGATCATCTGATTTGTCATGGTTTCAATCTGAGTTACAACCCTTGGATTTGGCATGGCGAAACTGGACAGAATGTCACTGATGATAATGAATCGCAAGATGGTAACTCCGATGGAATTGAAGAAATGATTCACGATATTGTAGCAGAACAAATTGAGATAGAACCGACAGTTGCACATCTATATGGTGATGCCGAAAAACCATTATATCCTGGTTGTACAGATTTTACGGTTTTGTCGGTGGTGTTAAGATTGATTAACCTGAAGGCGAAACATGGATGGAGTGACAAAAGTTTTACAAAGATGCTACAATTGATGAAAGACATTCTTCCAAAAGATAATGATCTTCCAGATTCACATTATAAGGCCAAAAAAATATTATGCCCGATGGGATTGGGATACAGGAAAATACATGCCTGTCCGAATGACTGCATTATATATAAGAAGGAATATGAATTTCTGAAAGAGTGTCCTAAATGTGGGACATCACGGTATAAGGTGAAAGAAAAATCACAAGCTGATGTAGAGATTACAAAGCTCCCTTCAAAGGTATTTTGGTATCTTTCTATAATTCCTCGTTTCAAACGTTTATTTGCTAATTCACATGATGCAAAAAGGTTAAGATGGCATGCTGATGAGCGGGTATGTGATGGAAAAATACATCATCCAGCTGATTGTCCACAATGGAAGAAAATTGATTCCCAGTACCCTACATTTGGAAATGAAATTAGAAATCTGAGACTAGGCTTGTGCACAGATGGAATGAATCCATACCAAACCCTCAGTAGCACACATAGTTCATGGCCTGTTTTATTGGTAATTTACAACCTCTCTCCTGAGGTTTGTATGAAGCGCAAATATGTCATGTTGAGTATCATGATCTCTGGTACAAAGCAACCCGGCAATGATATTGATGTATACTTTTCACCGCTGATTGAAGATTTGAAACTGTTATGGGCTGATTGTATTAGGGTGTATGATTCTTATAAAATGTAATATTTTCAACTGCATGCAGTGCTTCTATTCACTATAAATGACTTCCCAGCATATGGAAATTTGTCTGGATACAGTGTTAAAGGGCATAAAGCATGTCCAATTTGTGAACAACAGACGTCATATTTTCAATTGCATCATGGGAGGAAAACAGTGTACATGGGTCATCAAAAGTTTTTGCCTATGGATCACCCTTATAGAAGACTAAAAAGGAATTCAATGGCTCACAAGAATTTGATACTGCTCCAAAACCTTTATCCCTAGATTTGTATTTTGAGAGGGTGAAAAACCTTGATGTGACATTGGGAAAGACACAGAAATCTGGTAATGATAGACATATTTGGAAGAAAAGGTCAATATTTTTTGAGCTACCATATTGGAGGTATCATGAAGTCAAACATAATATTGATGTCATGCACGTGGAGAAGAATATCTGTGATTCTTTGATCGGAACATTGATAGATATTAAAGGAAAGACAAAAGATGGGTTTAATGCAAGGTTAGACCTACTATCAATGGGAATACGTTTGGAGTTAGCTCCCACTCCTAAAGGAAGACGAACATTTCTTCCCCCGGCTTGTCATACATTATCGAAGAGGGAGAAAAGTAGCTTCTGTCAGTGTCTTCATGATATCAAAGTGCCTCAAGGTTATTCTTCAAATGTAAAAATTTTTGTCTCATTGAAAGACTTGAAGTTGATAGGTATGAAATCACATGATTGTCACGTCATGATGCAACAAATTCTACCAGTTGCACTGCGTGGAATATTGCCCATCCGTGTCATAAAGACTATAATGAGGTTGTGTTATTTTTTCAATTCAATTTGTAACAAGGCGATTGATGTGAATGCTTTGAACATTTTTGAAAAGGATGCAATTTTTATACTTTGTCATTTGGAAATGTATTTTCCTCCAACTTTTTTTGATATGATGGTGCATTTAATGATTCATCTGGTTCGAGAAATAAAGCTTTGTGGACCTGTATATCTTCGTTGGATGTATCCTTTTGAAAGGTATATGAAAATATTAAAGAGATATGTTAAAAATCCATATCGACCTGAAGCCTCCATTATTAAAAAGTATATTTCTGAGGAGGTAGCAGAGTTTTGTACGAGATACTTGTCTACGACGCAACACATAGGTTTGTCTCCATCTCGCCATGAACGGGTTAATAATGAGGGAAAGGGGATTCGTGGCTTGAAAGTCAAATCACTATCAGCTGAACATATGAAGAAGTTAGAATCATACATCTTGAATAACATAGCTGATGTTCAACCGTATATCACATTGCATATTAATGAGTTGAAACAATGTCATCCAAAGAAGAAAGAAATGTGGATTTTGAATGAGCACAACAAAACTTTTTTGCCATGGTTTAAAAAGACCTTGCTTGGTAGATCAGATGTATCAGAGACATTAAAATGGATAGTGGGTGGTCCATCTTTAAATGTGATAACATGGTCCGCTTATGACATTAATGGCTATACATTTCATACGAAAGCTCAGGACAACAGAAGTGCAGTTTAGAATAGTGGTGTATTGGTGTTTGCAGAAGCAATGCATTTTTCGAGTGCTAAGGACAGAAACCCAATTTCGGCATCAAGTGCATATTATGGAGTGATTGAAGACATATGAGAGGCTGATTACTTTAAAATTAAAGTTCCTGTTTTTAACTGTAAATGGTTTATCGGTAACAACAGTGTCAGACACGATGAATTTGGAATGACACTTATTAATCTGAATAGATTGGAAGACACAGCTGATTCTTTTATAATGGAAACACATGCCAAACAAATTTTCTATGTAGTAGATCAATCAGATATGCAGTGGGCTGTTGTTTTACAAGGGAAAAAACAATATGTTGGTGAGGATGAATTTGATGAAGATGCTGATTTATGTAAGATCCCTACTTCCATGGAAAGATTAACAGAACATAATGATGAGTATGTTGAAGACATGGTTTGTGCCATAAGGAACGATCACGACGAAGGAATTTGGGAAAACAATCCAACTGTACATTCCTAAAATTACAGGTAACACATGTTTATTTCTTATTTACATTTAGTTTTTTCATATAATGTTAGATATTGTAAATTTTTTACTTATTAAAACATGTATCAAACCAAAATGATAAAAAAATAAAAACCGTAAAGAGGAGAAGTCCTGGGCGCACCAGCTGGACGGTGGTGGATCACCGGCTGGCCGGTGGTCCAGAGCAAAGCTCTGTCTAGTCCACCGGCCGGCCGGTGGTCCAGACAGGAAGGCTCTGTCTGGTCCAGCGGCGGGCCGGTGGTGAGCCAGCGGCCGGCCGGTGGCACCAGGCAGTGGGCAAGTCTACTGCCTGGGTCCTCCGGCTGGCCGGTGAGCTCACACCGGCTGACCGGTGGACTCAGTGAGTCCACTTTTCAGCTTTCTTGGGCCAACTCCTTGGCAACCTTTTGCCTGTGTTTACCATGTTTATCATTGTTTAACATGCTTACCATATTACCAATGTTTACTATTATGTAATTTAGTACACTTTTCTATTTTCTGATTAAGTAGTATTACAATATTTGAATTTGTATATTTGTGAACTAATGTTTGTTTTTTTGATTTGAAGGAAAATGACAGATCAATCAGTTGATCAGCCACATGATTCTGAAGATGAGCATATTGGTCATACATCTGGGGAGGAACATTCACATGCTCCTATTACGAAAAAGAGTTCAAAGGTTGGTAAGCGTGGGTGCACATGTTTACCAAAATTATCACTTGCCCGTACGAAGGAGGAGAGGATAGTCGTGGAGTTTGATGATGATGATCTTCCTAGAGGTCCAAATGCTAAAGATTTTAAGGGTTTTGTAGCAACTCAGGCTAAGAGAAAAGTAAACATTCTCTATGATGATTGGAGAAGTGTGGATAAGGCGATAATTTCTTAGCGGTGGGAGACCATTTTGGTAAGATCTTTTTCTATTGTTTGACTGTTCTTTAAATGTTTCTAGTATATATAATATTTTTAACCTCTTTTTTATCAGATGACATTTGATATTCCTGACACTGGAGGAGTCAGGAAGAAATGATTATTGTTGGCTGCTAGGAGATGGAGGGATTTCAAATCAACCCTCTCATCTGATTTCATTTATGGTCATAGGAGTCGTGAGAATCCATGTCGTATATATCCTTTTATAGATGAAGACACATGGAGACAATTTTTTGAAAGTAGAAGAAAAGAATCATTTTTGGTAAGGGCAATGTAAACTTTTATAAGATTTCTTATACAAATGATCTTATTATTGTTTTGTTAATGATTACTTATTCTTAATTTATAGCAAATAAGGAAAGCTCATCAAGAGATCCAATCTAAAAATGTATACCCTCATAGTTTATCTCGGGGAGGGTATGCATTATTGGAAGAACAAATGATGGCAGAAAAATTTCAACAACTAAGAGCTGAGTCTTCAAGCTTTGGAGTGGTGGCCCCTCCATCCCCTCCATCTAGACATGAGAAATGGAAAAGAGCTCGGAAGGGCAAAAAAGGACAATATCTTTCGGAAGAATCGAGACTCGTAGTTGAGAGGATTGTAAGATATCTATTTTATTTATTTAAGTTTACTATTTTCGTCATATATTTCCAATCATTATAGAAATGTTCAATTAATTATTACAGGACTCTCTTGAGAAGCAGAGTTCACAGGGGACATTTACACCATCTGGGAGGGAAGATATTTTATCTGTGGCATTGGGAAAGCCCGAACATCCTGGCCGTGTAAGAGGATATCCGGCAGGTGTATCGGTAAGAAAAGTGTTGCCACGTTCCTCAACTTCTAACGTTGAGGGAGTTTATAAAAAAAATAGAATCCTTGGAGGCTGAAGTCCATAATATTAATGCGACAATGGAGGACAAGATTAGAGCATCGGTGCAGTTTATGTTTGCAGACTTGCAAAGACAATTTCAGGGTGCAGCTCCCACTCCACCTCTCCCAGTAGCTCCCACTCCCCCACCTCAGCCTGCGGACCCCATTTTTGATCCTCCTCCTCCGCCACAGCTACCTACTTATTGTGAGTTGTATGTTGATGATCCTCAACATCATATAGTTGCATATGGGATGGTATATTGTATAGGAGATACAGTTCATCATCAACAGTTAGAGGTAGAGAATCAGAGGGTCACTGTACATGATATTATAGATAGATCAGCTCGGATACCATTACCTACAGATGAGGTGACGACAGTTGGACATAGTATCGGCCATTTTTTACTTTGGCCATCCAGACTTCTTCGACTCATTACCATAGAGGTATGGATGTTATATCTTTTATTTTATATTTTTATTAATGTTTTATCATTTGAAAACTAATATATTTTTCAATTTATTTTTACAGGAATACTTCAAAGGTAAAGAAATACTGTATAGACAACAACAATGACAGATAGCTATGACATCAGATGCAGATACTAGCAGTCTTGAAAAATTGTCAAGATATTCAAATTTGTTGGCGGATCATTATGACTTTACAATGGAAGCTCATGTCTGTGGACGTGAACTAATTGTGGGGATTATGAAAACTGATATCATAGAGTTTGTCACTGGAGATAAGTTGGGCATCAACGTGGTGCAAATTTTTATCATGTAAGTCTTAACACCTTTTCCTTGCGTTATATTTATTAAAAATGTATACTTATGTCTGCTTTGTATTAGGTATCTGTATAAAATTTGTGAGAGGAATGAGCTGACAGATGTATATAGATTCGTGGACCCACAATTGATTTCCCCTGAAGCATGTGCATTGGATGAGGAACAACGAATGCTTTATATTGCTGATAGATTTGAAAAGAATGTAATCACACAGTGTTGGATGATGCCTTTTTGTGAGAGGTATGAAACACATCCCTCTCAAAGAGTTAATTATCTTTTAACATAAAAAACCACTAACGTTAAATTTCCTTTTATCAGGGATCATTGGATGTTAGGGGTTTTTTTCCCTAGGGAGAAAACACTTTATTGAATATGCTCTCTCCATGATGATGTGCGAGAAAGTTTTAAGAATATATTGGAAACGTAAGTTTCAATTTCACAATAGTTTTATATATTATAATGAATTTTAAATTTACCCCATTCGTATTATTTTCTAACAGGGCATGGGTCCACTTTCGAAAAAGCGCAAAGAAAAGGAATTTCAAGATCAAATATGTAAATGCGAAGGTAAATATCCATTTATAATTTGTACATTTTGATTTATTACATAAAAATAATATATTGAATTTACACTCATTCAAATAGAAATGTCATGAGCAACAAGGCATCATCGAATGCAGATATTACATGTTAAGATTTATGTATGAAATAATAACAACTAGGACAGTTCTGAGTTTTGACCTGGTAAGATTTCCTCTTTCTCATAATATTTCAATTTGATTTATTCATCATACACGTTGACTGCTATCCTTTTCCTTTGTAGCTTTTTGATGACCCTCAACCCTTTACTGCTGAAGATATCAAACACTTACAAGTGGAGTGGTCAAATTATTTTACAGGTTTGATTGACTTTTAGTTGTTTGTAATTTAAAATGTAATTTTGAATATTGTCAATGTAATTGTGTATTTCGCAGTCATTTAGGTTGGATTTAGTTTTTTTTGAAGTTGACAGTGTAAGTTTTGAATGTTATATAAGTGAATGTTTAATTTTTCTCTACTTCTTGTTTTGGTCTACTGTTGATGGTTTTTCTGGTCTGGATTTTGGTATGGGGGGAGAGGTTCCAAGGGGGTGGGTGGGTGTTTGGGGGGTGTCCAAGGGATATGGGAGGGGTGTCCAAGGTGTGTTGGGGGCTGTCCTAGGGGTTGGGGGTGGGGGGGGGGTGTAAATTAGGGTGGGGGGTGTCCAAGGGGTGGGGGGTGTCCAAGGGATATGGGAGTGGTGTCCAAGGTGTATGGGAGTTCTGTCCAAGGGGCCGGTTGGGTGTAAATGATGGTGGGGGGCTGTCCAAGGGGTGGGGGGGTGTCCAAGGGGTGGGGGGTGTCCAAGGGATATTGGAGGGGTGTCCAAGGGGTGTTTGGGGATGTCCAAGGGCTCGGGGGGGTGTAAATGAGGGTGGGGGTGTCCAAGGGGTGGGGGGTGTCCAAGGGATATGGGAGGGGTGTCCAAGGTGTGTTTGGGGCTGTCCAAGGAGTCGGTTGGGTGTAAATGAGGGTGGGGGGGGGGGGGGCTGTCCAAGGGGTGGGGGGGTGTCCAAGTGGTGGGGGGTGTCCAAGGGATATAGGAGGGGTGTCCAAGGGGTGTTTAGGGATGTCCAAGGGGATGGGGGGTTTCCAAGGGGTAGGGGGGTTTCCAAGGGGTCGGGGGGGTGTCCAGGGGTGGGGGGGGGGGGCTGTCCAAGGGGTGGGGGTGTCCAAGGGGTGGGGGGTGTCCAAGGGATATGGGAGGGGTGTCCAAGGGGTGTTTGGGGATGTCCTAGTGTTCGGGGGGTGTAAATGAGGGTGGGGGGGCTGTCGAAGGGGTGGGGGGGGGTGTCCAAGGGGTGGGGGGGGGGGGTGTCCAAGGGATATGGGAGTGGTGTCCAAGGTGTCTGGGAGTTCTGTCCAAGGGGCCGGTTGGGTGTAAATGAGGGTGGGGGCTGTCTAAGGGGTGGGGGGTGTCCAAGGGGTGGGGGTGTCCAAGGGATATGGGAGGGGTGTCTAAGGGGTGTTTGGGGCTGTACAAGGGCTCGGGGGGGTGTCCAGGGGTCGGGGGGGGGGGGGTGTCCAAGGGGTCTGGGAGGGCTGTCAAGGTGTGGGGGGTGTCCAATGGGTGTTTGAGGCTGTACTAGGGGTCTTGGGGGTGTAAATGAGGGTGGGGGGTGTCCAAGGGGTGGGGGGTGTCCAAGGGATATGGGAGGGGTGTCCAATGGGTGTTTGAGGCTGTACTAGGGGTCGTGGGGGTGTAAATGAGGGTGGGGGGGCTGTCCAAGGGGTGGGGGGGTGTCCAAGGGTTGTGGTGGGGCTGCAATGTGGTGGGGGAGGGCTGGCCAGGTTGTTAGGTGGGTATAGATGAGGGTGGGGTTCAGTTGGAGCTTGGGGGAGGGCTGGCATGGTTATTTTTGTTGTTTGGTTTCTGGTTGCTTTTTGGTGAGAGCAGTGCAATTATTTAAAAAAATATATATCGCTTTCACGTCGGTTATTTTATAACCGACGTGGTAAATAAATCAGTAGCGGTTTATCACGTCGGTTTTTTCGAGAACCGACGTGATAAACCGTTCCCGGGCCTTTTATCACGTCGGTTATTAATATAACCGACGTGCTAAAAGGCCTGGGAATCGATTTACCACGTCGGTTATTGGATAACCGACGTGCTAAAACGTTTCCCAGGCCTTTTTATCAAGTCGGTTATTTAAGAAACCGACGTGATAATAGGCCCGGGGAAGGGTTAATCACGTCGGTTATGTCATAACCGATGTGATAAACGATATCCCAGGCGTTTTATCACGTCGGTTTAGAAAATAACCGACGTGATAAACCCCCCCCCCCCCGTGCATATTTATCACGTCGGTTATTTTATGAACCGACGTGATAAACACCGTGATGTTAGGGATGTTACGTCGGGTTTTAAATAACCGACGTAAAAAACGTTATTTATAACGTCGTCCGTATTAACATTGCCTAAAAACCGACGTAAATAATGAAAAATAACCGACATAAAAAAGGTTTTCTGCACTAGTGTTAGTGATTTTTTCTTCTTAAATTACTATTCAAATTGTCATGAAAAATGAATTTTAATGAAACTTTAACAGAAAGGAGGTAACTATCTTTACCAACTCTATCAAGTTTATTTCTAAATGTAATTATTATAAATATTTTGTTACCATTATAAAATAATATAATAACTATAATAAACATATTAATATTTTATTATTTTTAATGTAAAACAATTTCCCCCATATTTTCTATCTAATGAAAAGATAAAACATCACTCATGCGGACATAGGGCCTACAATCTCCAGGAACGATGTCATTAATTTTTCTATATTTTCTTTTTATTGATGAATATAAATAAACATATAATGAATTTATATGATATTTATATCATTATTGACATTATATATATGATATAACCCTAATTTGTGTATAATAATCAGAACTCTAGGACACAAATTCTAATAAAAATGAGGTAGTTAACACCCAAGAAACTAAAAATAATAAAAGGTTGTTAAACAACGAGTGATAAAATGTTATAAATGGATTATATATTTTATTATGGATTTTTATATGGTTCAATTATTTATTTAAAATTAATAAAATTTATTATAAATCAGGTTAAAAGCACAGTTGATTCAAGTTAAACTTGAGGTAAGGGATTTCATTACTCAATTTTTTTATTTGGTTTTATTAGTTCTGTATTGTCTATATTATTCTGGGATTATGTGTGAAATGGCCTTTAATTATTTTATTTTTTATATACACTTAATTTATGTGGATATTAATTTTTCTACACAATTTCACTTCATATATTGATTCTCACTACAATGTTACGATCCTTATAAAGGATTTCATCTTAATTTAGGCTCTATTGAGACATATTTAGTATTATGAACCTGATAATTTTTATGTGTTCCATATAAATCCGCATCTAGGTATTTATAATGAATAATTATTAATTAATGATGATTAAAATTTCTATTCATGATTACCCTTTCAAGGGGTTACAATTTAAAAGTTACAAAATAAGTTTGTATGTATTTTACCAATATCAATCTCACTATATTCCTTTATATTTGTTGAAGGGTTATTATAATATATCCTTCATAAACATCACCTAATTTTTTATATAATGTATATTTAAGGATATTTTATGTTTTATTTTAAATTTTCATTTCTTTTTTACATGAAAAAAGTAAATAAATGTTTAAAATAAAATCTAATGGTATTTATATTTTAATTGGTACTTTTTTCATTTATGTATGTATTTATTTATATAGTTTTAAAATATTAGTTTTTATTTGGGGAAATGATTTATTAAGGAAATTTTATTTTACCCATTATATTAACATGGTTTTGGATAAATCATTATATTTTTTTAATGGGTTATTTAAGTAATTTGTGTGAAAAAATGTAAAAGGGGTGATTTATTAGCATATATTCCATTAAGAGATTTTCCTTTACCATAACCACTTTACACTATATATATTCATCTATAATATTTCAATGATTTAGAAAGAAAAATAATTATAATATTTTTTAAAATGATTCACTTACAATCTATTCTATTCTTTAAATGAAATTCTTTTAATGCCAAATCAATTTTTTTGATAAATTATTGGTCATATTTTATCAATTTTTAATTTTGTGAACATTAATTTTATTTTTAATAATAAAATTTAATATCATCATTGAACATTAAATATATCTTAAATATAATTATTATTATATCATGAATTTGATTATTTCCTAAATCACATACCATTTTTATAAATAGTTTTTTACTTTGTAAGTTATTTGATTGACTAGAAAAATATAGATATTCTATATTGTTTACATAATATATACATTTATTACTAAGGAATAAAATTTATGAATGAAAATTAACATTAAATATATAATTAATTAATTTTACATGTGGGGATGGGTGGGGAAAAATTATAGATATCCCCTCGATGCATCAAAAAATTATATGGTTACCCATATATAAATGCAGTTTTAGTAAATAAATACCCATCAATAAAATTTGCATAACATGAGACATTACCGGTAAAAATATTATGATTTATGAGAAAATGAAATCCAATATTAAGAATATTTTTCATTGATAATTAGGTTATTATTTTACATGTGTTTTCTAAGCTAATATTAGAGAGGGATTCTCATTGAACTCAATTGTTGATCAAAAAGAATTTGTTTTTAGTTTTTTACCATCCCATATTGATTATTCCTTATTTACTCAGAATAGATTCATTATACTTAACCCCTACTATGAAATTAATATCACACTTATTTTGTTTCTTTTCCCCATGATATGTAGAATAAATATTTGAATGAATTTCAAGGATACTGAATATTTTATTTCTTTATGTTTTATATTTTATTTTCCATGTAAATTGTGAATCATGTATGTATCTGGTTCATCAATTTTTTAAACTACTCTGTCTCTGGGGTGACATATCTTGTATCTTATTCAAATGTAATAAAGTAAAATCTCACTCTAGTTTACTATATTGAGGGTTTTTTATAGTTGGTATCATTGAAATATTTGTAGAATCATTGTGAACAATATTTAGGAAAACATTTGTTTTGAAAAATAAACCTATAACAGACATTGCATATGTTATTAATTATATTATAATATCATAATTTTTTTTAAAAGTTATACTTTCTATTTTATTCTATTAAAACGTCCTTATTTAGACACTATAAGTGGATTTGGTTTGGTACATATGCATCTAGGGGAACTTACACCAACAATTATTTCTCAAGTATATCTTAATTGTCATTCTAGTACAGGGTAAGTGTACCCTTATTGTGAACTAGTTTTGACCCTCCTAGGTGATATTGATTGGTTAATTAATTTTTTTATTTATGAACCATTATGATGAATTTAATATTTAATCTTATATAAAACTAAAACATTCTTTAGATATATGGGATAAACCTAATGTGTTAGGGTTGATAATTTTAAGTTCGATCATATTTTTAAATTCCTAGATACCCATATCGAGGACTTATGTGATGGTACTTAAAAATGATTAAGGATATTTTTTATTCATTTATGGGAACACTAGAATTGGGTTTATTAAATTTCTTAGTGAAAATTTAATTGGAGTAATAATGAATTTATATTTTTATTAAATAAGTTTAGTTTCATTTACAACATTTACTCATAATATGATCATTGATGTTGGAGTAATTATGGTTCCTTGGGTTAAGATATATAAAATGTTTTGGGAATATATCATACATATTACAATGGGATTTAAACATGATTTAATGACTATGTGATTAATGGTCAGTACACTATATTGATAAAATTTTATTATTAAGGTAAGAATAAATTGTGGAATGATTATAAAGTTAATTAATGGAAATATATTTGATTTTATTAAGTCTTTATTGTGATTAGGGATATTTATGGAAAAAATAAGAAACTTTTGGGGCATATATGATTAAGCTATATACATTTATAATGTACAAACATATGTTTAATTGATAATATTTAGGGATAAAAGAGTTGTTTTTCATAAAAATATTTAGTAAAATATTTATTATTTATTATTTTGAATTTAGTAAAACATATATTTTGGATGATTCCAATGGTTAACTATTTATAGAATCAATTACGTTGAAATTTGGGGGTTATATTAAGTTCGTAGAGTATTAATGTATTATATTATATTAAAGAATAAATGAGTTAATTTTCATTCATTTATGGATCTTATGATCCTTTAAATTTTAATCACAATTCTTCAGGAATGAAAAAAGAATCTTGAATATTCATTTATTATAGTAAGAGATAATGTGGAATTTATTGGAGTGAAACCAAAAGATAAAATTATACTTTTTATATAAAAATAAATAATGTTACTATATTTTCTCATGTTCTCTATCTTGATATTAAAATAAAAACTCAACATTTAGAAAAGGATCTTGAAATAAATTTTTTATATTTTTACCTCAATTTCTGATAAATTGATGGTATTTTAACTCATCATTAATATTTGGATTTTCAGTTAACTTTCTCATGAACATGTTCTAAATCATCATTTATCAGTACTTGAATTTTATATTTATTCTCCAGGAATATGTTATAGCTTCCCACCAATGTTCTCCTTATATTGGAAATTGAATATGTGATATTTTATGTTTCCTTTATGTCACCAACATCCCATTTCTAAAGGAAGTTTTGTTATCTTTAAATGCATTGAGGGCTTTCAAAAAAGGATGAACCTATTATGACTGAGATAAAATTATGAGTAAATAATTTAATCAATGGGGTATAAAGAAATATCATGATATTTTAAAATATATTCCTATTTAAATAAATTTACTTTCTTTGATAGCTAGGGTTACACGCAACACTATGTTTAAATGAACCATGATGTACTATTAAAATATAATTATTTAAATTTAATGGTTAAAAAATAGTTTCTAAAATTGTAAATGTGAATATGAATAAATAAATTATGTAAAATATTCATAATGGTTTCATATAATCCTATTTTTTAAATTAACGCACAATAATAAATACTTCATATTTAGCAAAGTTATTTTTTTAAATGAATGCTATTGGTTTTTTATGAGTGAATATTTTCATTAATTTCAAGAAAATTTAAATATTATATTTTATAAAAGGAAAATAATTTTTTCAAATCAATATATAAAAATTTAATTAAGGTTAAATTTTGGGATTTCTTTGAAAATTTTATTTTCTAGTAAATAGTCATAAAATATATATTTTTTGTAAAAATGTTATTTCTTTAAATTAAAAAATCACTAGAATGCATTGAATATTATCATAAATTAAAATAATGATCTTTTAATTAGATGGATTTTAAGAAAATATTTTTGAATCATCGTTATACCATATTTTCTTATAAGTTCATTTTTTGACTTAAACAAATATTTTTCAAAAAAAAAAAAGTTTTCGTTGTGTTTTCTGTTTTTATATTAAATTAACTTCATCCGATGCTGTGAATTTAATTTTATAAAATGTATTATATATTTTTTATTAGTAGTTTTTTTTTAAATATTTTCCTTTTTTTTTTCATTTTTAATAGTATCCTAGTTAAATATTGGTCACCTCGGTAAGGGTATAATGGGTTAAAGAGGGTTAAAACATTGGGATAAGGATTAAATGTCACTTTAAAAGATACATTTATCATATTTTTTGAATGTAGATTGTAAATTTTCATCAATTTCATGAATATATTGCAACTTGTTTCCATTTTTATTTTATACTAACCTATATATTACATTAATAAAAGAATTCAAACAAATTGTCACCATCATGACATTAATGACACTAATAATTTTACATAAGAGTAAAAAGTTATTATGTTTTGTTTTAAATATTCATTTTAAATTTGAATTAATTTTTATTGATTGTTATTTGTTATTTGTTTTTATTGATTTGATAATTAACTTAAATTATTACACAACACTAACACAGTATTTATTTAATTAACATATAAATTGGATAAATGGTTTAAAAATATTACTAGTAAAACAATTTTTATTAATTGTATTATTCCACAGATTTTGTATATTAATATATCACATTTGGGATGTGTTAAATGATTATATAAAAATTTATATTTTTTCAACATGTCTTTAATTTAAAATTAAATAAATATTATAAAAAATTACATTAATGATATAGTATGAAAATAATATATTATTAAATTATTAAAATATCATGAAAATATTAACAGGGAAAATATGGTTAATATATAACCTATAATTTCATCCATTTTCAATTTATAATCTAATTTTATCCATATAAGTAAAATTATAACCCTTTAATATTTAAGAATCTATTACTGCGGTTAAGGTTAAAATTGGTTAAACCATGGCTTAAGGAAAATGCTAGAGTTTAAAATGACACATACACCTATCCAAATTTGATTTAAATATTTTATTAATACCATATTTTATTTATAGTCTAATAATTTCTATTTTGGAACCATTTTATATCTGTTAGACACATATTATATTATAATATTTAATGAATTTTTAAAAATGAACCTCCCTTCACTTATAAAAGCACACCCTATATCTCTTTTCATTAAACAAAATTTTTCCATAGAGCTCTTCCAACCCCTATCCAATTATTTTCTAAAATTTCTTATTTATGGTTAAGAGATTTTTTTTAAAATACCATTAAAAGGGTATTTAAGAAATAATCTAAAGGATGTTTAACAATAAATATTTTATCATATTTAGTATCTCTTCGAAGTTTATTTCTACATCTACTTCATCTAACACTATTTAACCCATTTTAAAATAATAGATTTTGTATAATAAATATAATTCTATTTTATTATTATTATGATAAAACCATTTAACACCTCTTTTCTAGACTATAGAATGTGAAAAGATTTCTTGTACGTAAATATGTCCTACCATCTCCATGAATGGTGTAATTATTTTTTCTATATATTCCTTTTGTGGAAGACTATAAATAAATATATAAGTAATTTAACTGATATTTATATCATGATTAATGTTTTGTATATTTATCAACTATAGTATAATTATATGGTCCAGAACTAATGAACCTAAAATATCATGAAAACCAATGTAGTTAACACCCAAAACATTGATAATATAAAAATATTATTAACAAAAAAGTGATAATATGTTATAAATGGATAATGTATGATATTATATATGAGTATATTTTAATTATATATATATAAAATAAATCTAATTTATTTGTACAGGAGGGTAAAAACACTGACGAAGCAATTCAATGATTAGGTAAAGGATTCCATATCTCATTTTTTTCAATAGGTTATATTACTTCTTCATTGTCTATGAAATTTTATGATTATATGGGTATTGAACTCTGAGTTTTTTGATTTATTACTTCATCCTTTATGTGTATTAATTTTTTTACACAAAATAACCTTATTGATTAACTATCACATTAATGCTACGATCCTTAAAAAGGGTTTCAATTTAATTCAAATGTAATGGGACATATTTAGTATTGTCCACCAATATTTTAATGTTTTGTATAACATTCCACATTGATTTATTTTAAATGAATATCTATTTATTTATAGTGATTAACATTTAAATTCAAGTTTACTCTTTCAAGGGGTTGTAATTTAAAAGTTTCCAAAAAGATAAGGTTTTATTTTATCCATGCCATTTTTTAATTGAATTTATTTTCATTCAAATATTCT
The DNA here is from genome assembly GCA_963277665.1 of Viscum album. NCBI lineage: Eukaryota > Viridiplantae > Streptophyta > Magnoliopsida > Santalales > Viscaceae > Viscum > Viscum album. The sequence continues at coordinate 1,525,650,401 of OY728131.1, read as the reverse complement.
TATAATCTATACTTCATAAACATCATATACTTCATTACCATAGTGGTTTTTAAAGACTTTTGATTTTTCCATCAAAATATTCCTCAATTTTTGGAAGCACTCACCATTAAAAAATTATACTCTAGTTAATTTAAAACTAGAAACCATATTCATTTTCAAAATATATTAATGGTTTAGAGTTATAGAGAATTAATATTAACTCTTACATAGTAAACTCTTACATTAAAAAAATAAACTTCAACAGAATATCCATTTTTACTATAAATATAAAATTCCATAAAATAAAACAAGATTTCTTTTCATGATAATGTCTTCCAAGTATCTCCTGGATATCATACGTCAATATATTCCTCCATATATCATATTAAAAACATTTTAAAACTTGGGATTAGTGCAAAGTCTTGGTATGTGAGAAAAATTAAAGGAATTTTTTTAACGAAAATACATAAATTTTTTTAAAAAACATACCTTTTTTACAATGAAAATGAATAGTTTTTTTCAAGAAGATCATTAAATTACCTTTTTAAAATAAAAAAAATCCATAAATAGTAATTTGAAAACATATTGAATACACGTTGTTTCTTTGTGATATCATCATCATAAAACTCTTATATAACACTAATAAATGTAATAACCCTAAAATAAACTTTAATCCTCAGAGTACCCAATATATTGGAGAGCTATAATGGGGCTCATCGTTTGTATAATCTATATTGGGATCTCCCATTTCTCATGATCTATAATTGTGGTCAAAACTTCATATAATCTATATCAGGATAACTCATGAGCTATAATTAGAACATCACACATAAAAATGAAACCACATTATTTAAAAAGTACTAAAAACACATAAAGGAGTAATTAAAACATTAAAGCATCAAGAAACTGGGAAATTCTTTACAAACTGTATATGCTAAAAAACTTTTACTTTTATCTTTTTAAAAATAACCCAAAAGGTAACCATAAAGGGGGGTTTTTGAATAAAATTCCATTAAATATAAAAATAAAAATAGTCCATTATGAAATAATTGTAGTGAAATTTTAAAATTAAAATTTTAAAAATTTCATGTACATATAAATACATTCATAAAAACCATTTATAAAAAATGGAAATGAATGAGAAATATTTTGAATAAGAAAATTTTAAAATATTTAAAACTATGTTTTAGTTAAAGAGTAAGTTACCTTGAGTCTAACTCATCCCATATATTATTTATCATCCAGAATAACAAAAATAGGTTAATTCCCACTTTATTGAGAAATTTTTTATTTTTTATTAATCTATTTATATTACTCATTTATTTGTTATATACATATACATAATCATTTAATTTCATGTTGAACATTTTGATGCTATTGATACCTAAGTCAAAAATGAATTTGGTATGATGTCTATAGTCAAAGTTATCATTATTAAATAATCTCCAAGACAATATTCATTACCCAATAATAATTATTATACATAAATTATAATTTTATATCCATCATTAAATTATGGTTATGTAAAAATGAACTACGTTACAATCGTGGAGAGAGTTGGTCATATGTACTCATGAGTAGAATTTCTGTTGTTCAATGATCATAATGTAAATAAGGTAAGTATAATTATTCATTTTATGAAGGTTAATAATATAGTAATATAATATTAACCAATTAAATACACTTATATATATCATTTAAATGATGTGGTGATAAAAAATCACATCACTTCATGGTGGTGATAATTCACACGTACGCACAAACGACATTTTCATTTTTTTGTTCATAGAAATGTATGAATATAAATGATATATTGACTTTTTATAATGATAAATATTTAATGAATATTATATATAAACATTAATTACATCATTAAAACCAGTCTTTAGAGAGGGTGAAGGAAATCAAATTACATAAGTTCGTGAGGTAGTAGGTCACCGTACACATTAGTGATTATTTTTTTCCCAATCGATGGAAGTGAATATGGATATTGGTCATTAATTAAAAATAAAAAAATATCATTATATTAACAATCTTAGAGTTATTATTTGATCACAGTTTAAAAATATTTTATGGATGTTGGAGAATAAATTAAATTGAAACTCCTAATTAAAATGATTCATATTCTTCAGAAAGTATCATTTTATTAACACTTTAAGACTACCAAGGATGGTTTTATTACTAATATAAGAGAACTATAATATGGGTACTAGTTATAGTAATTTATTTTGATTGGTCATCGCTAAACCAAATATATTTTTAAATGTGATGAAAGGAGAGGAAGTTGTGCCATTTTATATGAGAGGGGAGGGGTACTTGTGGAATTACTCAAAAAATTAAATTAATATAAATTAATTTTTTATTAAAATAGAAAAATATGATTTATTTAAAATATTGGATAAGGTGGGGTCTAAATCCTCTCATAAAATCTTTTCTGAACATGTTAGGTTAAATTATTACCCTTAATATTTATTTTTAACCCTTCTTTATCTCTTTATCTCTTAATGTGATAACATCACTTTTTAATTTTTAAGTGTTAATATAGTTACTATAAATTGTTAAAATTCACCTGAATTAATCATGGATTAAATTTTTATCATTTTAAAAATAATTTTAATAAAGTTATTATTTTTAGAAAATTCATATCCTTTAATATTATATTATATATTTTAAAATATCTTCATTGTCAAATTTGAGGCTACTAATTACATTGATTTTTAAAAATAAAAATAAATAATATAAAATAAAAATGTAATTTAATATAGCTATAAAATTAAAAATTAATCTTAAAAATTTATTTATCACCTTAATTATATTCAATTATATTTTGTTCAATATTTTTAATAAAATTTATTTTATTTTTTCATTGATATAATAATTTTTCCATAACTGTATTACAAGAAATTAATGTAATTATGACTTCAATAAAAATAAAAACTAAATAAATAATTATAAAGATAAATTTTTCATCTTTTAAAATTAATATTTATACTCAAACATATCTTTTAGATAGTCCCATTTTCTAAATATTTTAGTTATTAAGAATATGATTGGGATATCTTTGTTTTTTTCATTAAATAAAATATTAAAAAAAATAAAAAATCACTTATAACTTGAGAATAATGGCCATATATTAGAAAATTAAGTTATTATGGTAGAACTTTTCTCATCGAATAGAATTATATAAAGTGTTAGAGTGATTTTATAATATTTATAATATTATTTTTACCATTAATTACAATATTTTTACCTGATTTACATATTACCATGGTAACAAATATTACATAGGTTACAATTCATATTGGACAAAAAAGTGACATATTTTATTAATATATATATTATGATTAAAAATATAGAATTCATTTCTGATAATTCAATATATAGAATTTTTATAAATTAATTAGAAATCATTCCTATACATGAGATGAAACAACCGTGTTTTAAAGAAAAAATGTCTAAAAGTTTGAAATGTTATATATCAAATATCAATATAAAATCAACAAAAATGAAATTAATTATATATATATGTAAAATTTATCTAATTTTAATTTAAATCCAAATTTAAATTTAATTTAACATTAAATATTATTTATTTGAAAAGTTGGCTTCCAATTAAAATGCAATATTTTTCATTATTCATCAAAAAATTGAAACTAATCCAAAAAATACCAAAAATTAGACCAAAGTAAATTTTTTTATTACAAATTAAAAAATAAGGTTAATTTGAAATAAAATTTAAAATATTGTCTAAATTTAATTTCAAAACTTGTACACCCTCAAAATATGGAAAATCAATTTAGAAAAGTTAAGCATTTTATAAAAAAAAATTGAATTTATTTATTTATCAAATATATAAAAAACTTAGAATGAATGTTTGAAATTATATTTAATATATTATTTATAAATATTTTTAATATAATACATCAACATTGATTTGTTTATTTGTTTCTATAAAACACACTTGTACACTTTTAAATGATAATATTTAGTTTTTTTGTTTAGGCTCGATGTGATGTAATAGGTACATTATCGAACATAATGTCCCATTATTAAAATATCATGATGTTACATTATATCAACCTCTTTGAAATTTCATAAAAAAAATTATAAATTTGGATTGGTAACTAAAATTTTAATTTTCAAAATTCTTTTAATGAAATATCACATCAGAAAAAGGTTCAATAAAATATCAACTCCATAAGAGATAAAATAAGGTATGAAGTTCACCTAAGAGAAATAATAATGGAATATCATAAGAATGAAAAGAAGGTATGAAGTTAAACTAAGAGAATAAATAATGGAATATCATGTAATAGAACATGGGAATGGAATATAAAACTAACTCTAATATATGAATAGACATTATAGATATCTTGATCTTGAGAAAGTTGACAATAATAAAACAGTAAGTACATGATTGGTTAAAAGGACATCTATAATTTCAAATGAATAACATTTTTACTTCAAAATATTTTTCCTAATGTTAGGGAATTTATTTTAATTGTAGAGTAATTAAATAATTAAGCATACATACATTAAATTTTTAGTTTTATCCTTTAATAAATTTCTATAAAAAACTCTTCTTTTTCTCCAAAAGATGAGTATTCAAGATAATGTTTTACTTCCGGAAGCCTTAGAATAAACTTCCATAGATCAAAAAATCCAAAAAATATAACTATATATTTATACAATATTGAAAAATTAACAAAAATAAAATGGTAATGATTATATAAGACAATTATCTAAAAATAATACACCTTTATATAATAAAAAATCATTTTAATTTTCAGAATTCAATAGTGACATCCAAAGTTCAATATAGATCATTCAACAAAAAACTACCCTTAAATTTCATTATGAATATTCTAAACAAATATTGAGTCCAATAATTGTTATTACTTTATTAAATAGTATTCCAAGATAAATTTTAGAATTTATCTCCATATATCATCAATGACTGTTAAAGTCCCCCTCCAAAATGTATATTCCCAACTCATATAATCTAAAAGATCTAGTAGTCATTTTAATAAATCACCATAAATCCTCAATAAAATATCATTTTCTACCAAAATAAAATTCCACCTTTATTCCTCAAAAAATACCATAATATTACAATTACCACAATCTTATAAGATTCCAAAATGAGTAAATGTTTTCTAAAATAACATTGATCGTGTAATCTCAAAATCATTTTATAATCCCATGAAAATCTATTCAATAAAAATTAATGTTACAAACAAAATTACTTTTTATCTATAAAATGATTTAACTGATAAAAAAATTAATAAAAAATAGGGCATCCCATAGTCTAGTGGTAGGATGTGAAACTTTATTTCTATTCAGTTGTGGTTTTAATTCCGATGGATTTTCTAGACGCTACAGGTTGTTACATATTCATTCAGTGGTATATTTCTAAATCTATATTATTATAACCCTTATAAAACTATATAAATGTGTAAATAATCAACCAAAAATAACCATATTATGTTTTAACCTCAAAGATTTCCTCATAACATTCATTTTTCATCCCTACGTGTAATAACACAAAACTACCTCAGAAATGAATGTCTTCAAAAATACCTTTAGTCACCATGTAATTTCATAACTTAAAGCCTAAAAAGGGGATTATAAGACACTGAAATTATTATCAACCTGAAAATTATAAACCCATCTTGATATCCATAAATATTAGAAAAAATCCTTATCTCAATAATTTTCTAAACCCTACTTTGATACCAACAACAAGGACACAATCTTAATAAATACATATTTTAGTTAATTTAATACTAAAAATCACTTTATTTTCCCAAAAATCATTTATTTTTAGAGATTTAGAGAATTATAAAAAAATGTTACATATAAAACCATATATTAAAAGTGTAAATTTCTATATATTATATAATTTTTCCATAAAAATAATAGTCTTTAAAATAAAACGTGATTTCTTTTTATGATAAATCTTAACAAGTATCCCCTCAATCTCATATTTGTCTCTATTTTCCCATAAATTTGTTGTAAAAAAATTTCATTATTGGAATGATCCCATAATCATAGTAAGGAACACAATATAATGGAATCTTTTAGTGTAATGAAAACCTATAACAACATTTTCTAAAAAATGTACAATTTTACACTAAAAATGAAACATTTTTATTCAATAATATCAATATCTTACATTATAAAAATCAATGAATTTACATGAAAACTCATTAAAAACATATAAAAGTCATGTGTCTTCCTTGGGAAATCAACATCATAAAACACTTATAGAACCCTTGAAAATATAAAAACCATACAATCGACTTACATCTCTAAAGTACCCAATGAATTGGAGGGATATAATGGGGATCACCCTTCTTATAAGCTACATCATGGTCACCCATTTATCATGATCTATAATTTGGATAAAATCTTCTTATAATCTATATTAGGATAACCCATGATCTATAATGGGGTTAAACCCCTAATATATAATTTACATGGACCATATAATTAATAAAACTAATGAAAAATCTTTTAAATCCATGTGTAAAACACTTTCATATATCAAGATACACTTTTTAAAAAATCACTTTTGAAATATAAAAACCAAGAACATAATAATGAAACCATTTTATTTGAAATTAATTGGGATGAATTATAATGATAACATTCAAATAATAAAGTGTTATGAAATTAGGAAATTATTTTCATGCCATATATGTTTGAAAAATATTCTTTTTAAAATTGAAAAAATAAATGAAAAAAAAATTAAAGGGGGGATTTGTAATGGAAGTCCATTACATAAAACCTTAAAAATAATCCCATTTGAAAAAATTTGTAATAAATTAAAAAATTAAAAATCAAAATTATTCATATCTATATTAATAAATTCATAAAATACATTTTTAAAACATATAAATCAAAGAAAATGTTTTAAAATAATACATATTTAAAACATTTAAAATGATATTTTAGTTAATGAGTCACTTACCTTGAGCATGAATCATCACGTACATTCATTATCATCCTGAATAATAAAATTAGGTTAATTTATACTTGGGAAAAAATTTCATGTTTATTATTCCTTTTATATCAATTATTTATATGTTATATACAATTCCTCAACAATTTATGTTTACATGTGATGTTATGCTCAAATTCAATAACTAAAACCAAAATGACTTTTGTATGATGACTATAGTAAAAGTGGTCATTATTCCAGGATATATAAAATAAAATTAATAAAATAATAATCATTATTATTGAGAATTTATAATTTTAAATTCATAAATCCATTATGGTTATGGAAGATAAACTACCCTACAATCATAGAGATGGTAGGTGGTACACACACATGAATAATATTACCATTTTGGAATGATCATTATAGAAAGAAGGTCCAAATCATCATATCATTATAAAATGATAATAATACCTTTAATATCATAATAAACATATAAATATAATTATATATATCTTCTAGGTGATTTTGGATATGAAAAAAAAATCAAATCACTTCCTAGAGGTGATTATTCACACATATGCACGAATGAAATTATCATTTTTCTATGAATGGAAAGGTAATAATGTAAATGAAATATTATCTTTTAATAATAAAAAATATTTAATGAATATTTAATATAAACTTTAATTATATCATTTTTACCAGTCTTTATAGATGGTGATGGAAAATGAATTGCATTGATTCGTAAGGCTGTAGTCTAGCATACACATGAATGATAGATTATTTTACCATTTGATGAATGTGGAGATGGATATCGTTCATTACACAAACATAATAAAATATCAATATATTTAGGATAATGTATTTTTTATCTTAACATGGTTAAAAAATATTTTTGTGCTGTTGAAAAAGAAATAAAACATAATTAGTTGATTAATAAAGATAGCTCTTCTTTAGACAGTCTCAATTTCATAACACCTTAATACCACCGAGGTGGGTTTTATTCCAAAAATAAGAGATCTATAATGTGGGGAGGGATTCAAGAAAGGTATTTTCAAATTTATTGGATGATCCAAATAAGTTTTTAAGTGTGATAAAAAGTGAATAATTTGTCACCTTTTATAAGAGAGGGGAGGGGCACTCTTTGAATTTGTCATAATATTAAATTAATATAAATTAATTCTCTTTTTTAAATGGATCAAAAATGATTTATTTCGAATATAGGATGAGTATTGTCAAAATTATCATATCCAATACTTCGTGGAAATGTTTAGGACACATTATTAGCCTTATCATTAATTTTTATAAATTATTTAACAACTTTAACTTTTACCATGACAACATAAATTTTTTACTTTTTAATAGTTAATATATTTACTATATAATAAAAAAGTACCCATGAATGAATCATGGATGAAATTATAATAATTATAAAAACTATATAGATGAATGTAATATTATTTTCAATATTATTTCATTTAATAAAATACTATTTATTTTAAAATTTCATTATTGTCAAATTTGAACTCTTAGTTCCAGTGAATTTAAAAAAAATCAATACAAAAAAATAAATTTAAACCAAAAAATATAATACCACATATCTATTGTGAAATAATTAATGGAAATTATATCTATACTAAAAATTAAAAATAAATTAATATGATGAATATAAATCTTTTTTCTTTTAAATTACTATTTTTAGTTGAAAATATCATCTAGAAAACATCTTATTAGAAATCGTTTAGTTATTAAAAATTTGATTGTGACATCATTTTCATTCCATTAAATAAAATATTATAAATGTCATAATAAGTTATAAATGGAAATTAAAGGTCATATATTATAAACTTGTGTTCTTATGTATGAAATATTCTCATACAATAAAATCACAATAGGATTTAGGGTAATTTTTATAATTTTTATTATTTTGTTTACCATTAATTACTCTTTTTTTACCTGATTTACCCTCTACTATGGTTAAAAAATTAACATTGTTACTATTAATATTGACAAAAGAATGATAGGGAACTATTTAATAAATTCTAGACTAATGATTTTAGATATGTAATCTTTTTTTAAATTTTTTTACAGAAGTTGAAGAAAATAATTTAAAATTAATCAGATAGAATGGACCAAATGAATTTTTTAAATTACAAATGTTCAAAATATTGGAATATTTTTAATCCAATATTGATAATAATTTTTTTATTATGAGATAAAATGGACTAATATATGTATAATTTATCTAAATTTAATTTAATACAAATATAAAATAAAATTTTTCATTATAAATTATTCAGATGAAAAGTTAATTTTCAGTTAAAATATAGTATTTTCATAATTCCTCAACAAAATGACACATATGAAAAACACCATAAATATTAAAATTTTATATTATAAATTTAAAAATTATGTTTATATTTTCAAATTAAATTTATAAAATGCAAAAATTTAGTTTTAAATCATATGGGGCATCAACAGTAGGAGAAACAACTTTTAGAAAATTATAACTTTCCATAGGTTAAATTGGATTTATATATATATATATATTGTATATATTATTTAGAGGATGAATTTTTGACATTATATTTAATATTATATATATATATATCATTTAAATAATATAAAAATGGTTATTTCATTATTTAGGGGTATTAAATGCCCTTGTGCACATTTAAATAATAATAATAATTTGTCCGTTTAAGCTCGATGTGGCGTACCACATAAGCTATAAAATGTTGTGTTTCATTTTTAAAATAATAGAATGTTATAATTTGGAACATTAATAAACAAAATTAATGTTTAAAAAAACTGATATTATTTCACTTTTGATAGGGTATATTTTAAATGAAGGTCCACATTTTTAAGAATTTCATAATAGAAGTCATTTTTATTTAATCAAAATATTTATTAAAGATAATTTTGGTTTCCCTTGACTTTAAATATTTCTTAGTAGAATCAATATAGCTTTTTATAATTGTGTCACTCTCTACATTATTTAAAAATAAATAAAATGTATTTTTTTAACGTATAAGTCGTTAAGATATTTTTTTTCACCATTATAAATGTTCCACACAATTTGTCTTATTATATACTATTTAAATTATTTTAAAATAAAAAAAACATTCTGAAAAATTAGTTTTAATTTTTTCTTCAAATTTAATCTATTATTTAAAATCCTTTATTTTAAAATAATGTCTATTTTCTGACAAATTGATGGAATATTGTAACTCTTTATATTTATGTGGTCATTAAATTTCTCTTGATACATTAACTTTCTTGTGGTCATTATAAAAAATAATTCTATTAAATATCTATATTCTTCGTATCATATTTATGATTATTTCATGAATTATTTAAAATTTATACATATATGGTTTTACTTTTAATTTTATTTGATTGACTGGGGAAATTTTAATATTCTTCATTAATTACACAACACATAGATTTGTTGACTACTCTTGTAATTTAAGAATTAAAATGATTATTCAATATATGATGATTTAATTGGAAGTGTATTAAAGGGTGTTGGCCTATTATAGATACCCCCTTGATTAATTGACATAGCTCATGAGATAAATCATATCTCATGTCTTTCCTAGAAGGATTTTTTAAATAAAACCTATCAATTAAGATGTATTCGTAGAAGGATTTAGAGGGAATTATATCCTGATATCATATACCAGAACATCTAAAAATAATAATTTACATAATTGAGGATAAATTTATTATTACCTTTGTGATTTACAAGTTTATATTACCTATGGATACTCATTGAACTCAATATTTAGTTAAATGGTATAAGTTTTCAATTATTTATATTATTCTATTAATTATATTTTATTTAATCATAATAGATTATATTGAACTTAAAACATATTGAGCATGTGAGAAAACCCTTATTTTGTTTCCATTACCCAATATCTGAAGAATAAATCATTGAATGAGTTTTAATAATTCCAAAAATTGTCTTTTGTTGTGTTTTATATTTTAATTCCAATGAAAATTTCAAATCATGTACGCATTTGTTACTTCATGACTAGTATACTTTTCAAACCATTATGATTATATCACTTTTATATTTTTCTAATGTAATATAGTAGACATTAGCTTTGGGTTACTAGAGATGATGTCTTTATTGAAATGAATCAATGTATTTTTATAACTACACAAATTTATGTCGTACACAACCTAAAATAAAATTTTACCATTTTTATATTTTAGAAATGAAGCTATTTTAAAAAAGTTAATAAAATTAAATACCCTATATAGGAGACTCTAATAGAGTAAAAGCTATTACAAAATTCTATTAATGAATATCCAAGTAACACTCCTACAAATAAATAATGGGTTTATTAGACACCACATAAATCTTGAAAGAAATAATGAACTAAATTAATGGACAAGTAAGAAAAAAAATAAAAAACTTCTCTACATCTATCTATTTTATATAAAAAAAGAAGTATAGAGGATAGAATCCATTATAGACCAAATGAAAAATAACAATCTATTCATGAGAATGATTAAAAAATATTACACATTTATAAATTTTAGACCTTCGGGTTATTTTGATAAAAATAAATCATAATATGGTGGAAGGAAAAAAATTGGTAGAATTGGTAAAACATAAATATATTACACAATAATTTTATAAAAATAAAAAAATTTGATACACCTCGGCCCCTTTTTAATTTTATTTCTTGAAACAAGCTTCCTTTTATTGATATTTCTGAATTGATCTTACATTTTTAATCTATTAAATGATTTAATTTCAATAAACTATGTTAAAATTTCATTTTTATCGATAAAAACGATACGTGTGTAAATACTCTAGGTCATTAACTCAAATCAGTTATATAATAATTTTTTATTTTTTTTTAAAAATGATCAAATGTGAATTTATTTATGATAAAAATCACAAATAGTGTTAATTGTTTTATAATATAATTAAATATTATCATATAAGACCTTTATGGAAAGGATTAGACTATTTATACTATATTATCAATATTCCATGGATTATTAGTCGTGATTTTTTTATAGACATTAATAAGAAAATTTTGGAATTTAATCATATTTTCTCTATATAATTAAACTATTGTGTTGAATAATATTATTTTATAAAGTATTACATATAGGGGTAGCTATGCTTGGTATAGTAAGTAATTAATAATATTATTTCTAGTAAGGGGGAAAAATTAGTTAACAACAATATGTTTTATTATCAATGTAATTGATTTTAATAAATGAATATTTTGATGTATAATTCATATAACTTTATACTCATTAAATTATATGTTATGAATGAGACTTATGTTAAACAAAAAAATTTAGTTGAAAAATACATTTCTTGAATGTCTTGAGTTCAGAGAACTTGTTCAGGATGTTCTAGAATATATTCAATGTGGGAATAATTTATATTCTTATACCTTAAAGATTAAATCTATTAAAATTATATTAATGGATTATAAGAAAAAGTGTTTTAGTAAAACATATAATGATATTTTAAATTTAAATGAGAAATTTAAACACATACTAATAACCATAAAAGATGTATTTAATGGGGAATTCTTCAACAATGGAATTAAAATTTTTCTAAAATAGTAATTTCCTATAGTGTATGAAAGGAAGTATTCTTAGAGATAATATTGGGACTAAAATGATTAAATATAGATATAAAAATACTACATGATTCAATATATTACAAAGAAACTAAAAACTTTATTAAACATATGATTAATCTAATAAATGTTGATGGAATTATTTTAGGGAGGGAAAATATTAGAAGAAACATCCTTGACTAATGATGGTATATATTAAAATGTTCAGAATTTTTATTCTAATGATCCTCCTCATTTCTATGATGAATCTACAATTATATTCAAATATACACCCCCAAACTAGAGAAAGGTACCTTATCAAAACAAGAACAATTTCTAAAATAAAATCAATCTTTATTCAAACTCACAACTCTCATGCATAATAGAGAAGAAAAAACACTTACATTCATACTAATTTTCATAGATAGTTTCTATAAACACATGTTAATAAGTTCCAGTAAAAACCCTATTTTCTAGAAGATCCAAAAATACATTTTACGCAGGTTTGTATGCATGAAATCATCAAATCCTATACTTCTAACAAGATAAGAAATGTGTTCCACCCCAACAATGGGTTACAACACAACAATAATTATAATAGGATGTTTAAGAGATTTGTTAAAGATAAAATTAGTCTTAAAATGATATCCTAGAACCCTTGAATTAAATATAATAATAGATGAAATTATAAAATGAATATAGGGCCCTATGGCTAGAGGTACCTGATTTAGGTGTTTAAATTTTATGGTAAGCCTCTCATGATACAGATTGAGTGATGCACCAACTATCCAATGTAGAGGGATCAACCTTTCCTACACCATGACTAAATATCAGAAAATATGGATATAACACTTCCTCACCCTCATACCCCACCCCATGCAACCCATTAATCTCGGTCGAACAATCTAAGTGAGGAAGAAGCCTTGTCACCACCCCTAAAGAAAAAGATAATCCATCTATAATCGCTCTTGAGAATACATAGATACCTGAATCTCCATAGTTCCACCCATAGAAGCATAGTCACTAGGAGGAACTATCAAGGATATCACTAAAGAAACTAAGACATCCATATGAATTTTCAAGTTCAAATATGATGATATCCCCAATTTTATGTCCGAACAAAAAATATCCAAATGAGAAGGAGTTGGATATTGAAATTTCTCTATAAGTTGGCCAAGAGAGGACACCACACAACTGTTATATTCATGAGACATGATTTTTTTTAATATTAAAAACATTCCTCACTACTGAATAATCCCTAAAAATAAAAATACATAAGATGGAACCACCATGGTCGGTTCTGATGGCGTTGGCACACCCCACAACATTACTCTCTTCTATACGTCCCTTTGAATCAAAATTTCTTAGATGACCTCTCCATTGTAGACAAAATTGGCCGCACAAATGAATTAATCAAGACATGAAGATGTCCCAATAGTGACTAAGAGATAAGATGCAACTGGAAATAAAAGAAGATACAAACATTATCTTTAGAAAATGATGGAGCAGTAATGCTAGGTAAGACCTAATAGTTAGACCCTATAGATGAATTAATAATCATAAAGATTGGGTGTGTGTCAGGAATGTGAGTGTAACATTTTAAATATAAACATCCCCCATATTTACAAGCCTCATGACCATTAACTAGAATATATATTGGAATTACCATCCCCTTTTACGAAACCTTTGAATATTCTAGAATCGAATCCTCCAACCCTAAATCCCCCTTGTCACAAGATGATTCAATAGTATCTAATCGACTCACTTGATTAAAAACATTGAAACCCAATCCAGATATTCTATATACCTCAATTGAAAGCCCTTGAGGATGACACCAGACACAAAATCTATGAACCACTAGATAAAAAACCAATTTCTACCATGATACCCCATCACTAGCCCTGGTCAACACATGTAATGGAAGATCCTTATCCAAATTGAGTTAAATGAAAATAAAAGGGGACTACCTAATTTGGAGTATTCTATTATACGCATCAAAATATAAAAATGATGAAAAACATTACCAAAAGATTAGATAATCAAATATTTTGAATCTAAAAAGGCATTCGAGGAAAACTAACCCATATAACCACAATGCTAGAGTCCCCCCAATGGCGAGCTTCCCACAACCACCGTGATTGTGAGAAATTCTAAAATATAGACTTTCCATCCTCCCTTGATCGGGCCCACATGAAGTCTTTCCCATAGAGGAAATGGATTACAGAATAAAATATGGATAGAACCAGGACCACCACAGGCTGTTTGAGACCCCAGGAGTTGACATATTTCCTGAATAAATCTAGAGAGGGTTTCATGCATCCAAATCGCACCACCAATGTCCATTGATGCTACACCGGGGCCTCATGATGTTCCCCCTATGAAAGATCCGCTACTTAACACCGCTCAACTTGAACATCAAACCTTAGCAAAAGATGAATGGACGATAGGCAAGAAATATCATCACTCTCATAAAATACAACTAGACCAGTAAGAGAAGTCTTAAAATATTCCTCACCTGAAGGACTGGAGGGATCACTACCTC
The DNA here is from genome assembly GCA_963277665.1 of Viscum album. Lineage (NCBI taxonomy): Eukaryota > Viridiplantae > Streptophyta > Magnoliopsida > Santalales > Viscaceae > Viscum > Viscum album. Next base: position 1,525,635,334 of record OY728131.1, on the reverse strand, counting down.
GAACCACAAGAGGATATTTCCATCCATACATTGAGAATAAATTAAATATCATCTTCTTATCTCTATGGTTTTAATAATTTCCTTCAAATTATATTTTTCTTTTTTTTATCAAAACCATGAGATTGATGTGTAACTCTAATCTCTATTTCCAAATTGATTGTATATGAAAATATTTTTCATATCTAATAAATTCCATCATTGATAATTCCTTTCAGAGAAATGGTTTTAATCCATTGAATAATTTATCGTCATTACATTCTTGTTGGGTGATAATACCAGATATGTACCTCAAATAGGTTCATCATCCTTCTAATTTAGTCCATGGAATTCAATACTAACTTATATATGAAGAACATGAGGAATGTACTCATTGTAAAATAAGATCTCAAAATAATTATTTTCCATGTATTTATGTTCAATCCATTTTTTCATGTTGTTGATAAAGGAATACCATTGATCTACATGTCCTTCTAAAAGATAAATTGCTAAAATATCAATTTTTATGCTTTGAAACCTAGATAATGGGAAATATCTTTTCATTGGTATTTATCCATTTCTCATAAAATTTAGAGTTATAAGATCCACTAAATGAAGTTGGATGATTCCACATGAAGGACTCAATAGAGAATCATTTATCTTTTTCTCATTTGGAAGCTCCAAACGTTTCATAACTGGAGAAAGTTTCATATGCATAGTAAAAATATTTTCCATTATAGATCCCATAACGTTTGGTTTCTCTAGAGAAAAACGATTATAACATATGTCATGTTTAAAATTAATATGGTTCTTTTGGGTTTCATACATTTAAAAAAACCAAAAATCATATTTTAATAAACAATAATCGTAATGAAAAACAATATAATCATGAAAAATAATTTGCAGGATGTATAAATCCTGGAAATTGTTTTCAATCTATGAAACCTAAGGTTTATCCTAGTCCATACATGATCATTTCATATTCAAATCATTCAGGATGTTTTACAAAAAAATGAATTAATTGAAGAATATCTACCAGTATTGTCAAACCCTATGTCTAGTATGTGTACACTCACTGTATACCAGAATGATGATCGAGATATACTCAACTAACACTTTTAGGGGATATTTTCCCTAGATTAATCATTACCAAAACCAATTCAACTTGTAGAATCAATATAGTTATGCTTTAATCTGAATACAAAAACCTATTATTTATCATAACATAATATGTTATCCTATACATATGATTTTAATATGGGAAGCCACTAAATTTTTCTCATCCTAGTTACCAAATATAACTAAACATTTCCACGATACCAGAAATATCAACCCATATTTTCTTGCATGTATATTAAATCTTAATATATAAATATCCATTACATAACATTATTATCCCTTCCAAAATTTTATATGTTTAGTGTCTTTTTATAATTGGATATATCAACAAATGGTTCATAGTATCTCTACAAAATCTCCCACTATGTTCATCATAACTATCACCATTCATAGAAAAATAATACTTAAACATTTCTTCATAAACAAGTGAAATGAAATATAAGTAAGGGTTGGATTATACTATTATCAAGGTTAAAAGGGGAGGTATCAATGATCAATTAAACATATCATAGGCATAATGGTATTATAATATGAGATAAAAAATTGAAAAATATACCCTACTTATCATAGAAAATAATCTTTGGTCATAGAAAAATGTTTGGTGGTTTATAATACATGAATAATAAATTAATCAAAAAAATTATCCATGATAGAATAATATTGGCATGAGACAAAAGTTTATGGTTTACACATAGTCATGGAAACTCATTTAATTATCCATTTATCACTTCCATGATGGTAATTGTGTATTTGGTACCCTCCCTAATTCGATCATATCCTTAATCAGGGTTCACTCCCAAGATAGTCATATGGAATAGTTCCACTTACTAAATATGTTCACATTCAATTATAGACCTTATTATCGCATGAGATATATATTGTAACATCCCAAGTAAGTAATGAATAATAGATATTTTTATCTATGTCTATTAATGATTAAGATAGTGTTTTAGAGGCTTAAAATGAAAATAAATCCAACCTTAAGCATGGAATACACTAATATTCTTAAAAGATTGTTTTACTGCCTTATGATGGAAAACCCTTTTTAAATCTATCTTTTGACAATTTTATAAACTATGTTTGTCAAAATAAACTTATTCTTTATGATTGTAACATCAAAATTTACTTTGTGTGAATTTTTGGTATTTTTCTGACAATGTTCATTTTTTAATGAATAGTGAAAAATACTGCATTTTAATTCAAAACTGCTTTTTAATCTAATTTATTTATATAATTAGATTATGTTTTGAATTGGTTTTGAAGTGAAATTAGAATATATTTTTACCATTTAATCCAATGGTGGTCATTGGAATCAATTTCACTTTGAAATTAGACTTAAACCGGTGTCAATCTTTTGATACTTATTGTTTTATAAAAACACGCTATTTGCTATGACAGCGGGAATTAATTATTAAATTAATTAATGTGACTTATATGTTTTGAATTTTGTAAAATAGACTTCATTTTTTAATTTTTAATATCAAATATATCTTAGGGTGAATTTTTGGTAATTTTCTGAAAAAACTTCAATTTTTGATGAATAGTGAAACCACTAAGTGGTACTTATAAAGACTGATTTTCCGTTTAAATGAAATTTTTCCATAATTGTGTTTTGAATTTCAAAAATCCGACATACATGGTTGTCATTAATAATCAAAATGTGGTTCAATAAGATTATAATAATTTTTTTTGTGAATAGTAACTTATTAAGTTCTTAATCGCGATTAGTGGTAATTAGTGTAGTTTAAGGTAAAAATAATGCTTTAATAAAATAAGATGAGCTTGACACATGTCCTACCCTCATTGGTTGTGTCATGGCCGACCAATAAAATCCATGGGTCAACTTGGGGACCCCATGGATCCACTTTGGTTGGGAAATGACATAAATAACTTTTTATTTAATGTAAAAGTAAAAATGACACAAACATAATATGTTTTACGAAAACAATTTTTACATGGGGTTATAAAGATCCGATTTTTGATTATAAATAGTCATTGTAAAATAAAACTATTTCCTACATCATAGTATTTTTTTATAATTTTTAGACTTTGAATAAATTAAATTATTTATGACATCATGATGATGCAGCGATGACCTCATTATTTAACGATTTAAATAAAATGGAAAGATAATGAAAAATCTAAAACCTACACATGGAAAAAACCAATTGGATGAGTAGATTTCGAAGCCTTACCACCTTATCCTAGAATTATAGAAATGTGGGACCTTTTGAATCCGAAACTCTTTTTAAAAATAAAGTAACTTATCTTTACTTTCCAAAAGTGCCCCTTCTCTCCTCTTATAAAAGGCCCCCACCTCTACCTCATTTCACACACTCCTCAAGCCTTTGGCTCGACCACCCCTGCCCATTTACTCTCTCCAGATCCCTCTCCTCATCCTAGAGGATTCCCTTTGGGAATAATCCTTTCAAAGGAAGCTTTTAGGCTCAAATCAAAAGGAGTTACACTTTTAAAGGAGATTGAAGAACGATCAAGTCAAGTCGGACCCGAGGTATGGGACTTCGTCTCAATCTCCTTTCATTGAGGCATATTTTGTTTTATACACAACCTTATTTTATACGGTGTATAAACCCCATTGACTTTTACATTTATTCAAAAGGAATCTTTTTTATACGAAGCATTTACTAAACGACAAAAGGGAATGTTTTTGTCGTACGTATGCGGCGACAACGACTTCTCCGCCGTCGTGACCATTATTTGAGTTTTAGATTCCTCTACAAGCCATACCTTCTTTTTAAAAGAAAAATAAATACCATGTTTTACTTTTCTTTTATTTGGGTTTTGAAAATGGTTTTAATAATGTTTTTATATCAATGTGTTGTATTGATATCTTGTGATTGAAAGATGGAAATGTTATGTTTCCTTTATGCATGTTTTATGTGATACGGTTCTTGGGCATTATTATGAAGACGGGTGGTTCCATGATAAACTAAGGGCAGGTGAGCCCGATATAGCTCTCCAATGAATTGGGTAACGCGAAGGAGTGAAACGTTAAGGTTTCTCTGAAGAGATTTAGGGAATATACTGTGATGGGTATTCCAAACGTAACCAAGAGGGTTACTCCCTACGTAAGAATGGTATGAATGCCTCAAGTTACCTTTATGTCTTATGATTTCTATGATTTATTCATGATTTTATTAGGTATGTTAAAGTGACTACGTTTTATCTATGTCTATTAATGATTAAGATAGTGTTTTAGAGGCTTACAATGAAAATAAATCCAACCTTAATCATGGAATACACTAATATTCTTAAAAGATTGTTTTACTGCCTTATGATGGAAAACCCTTTTTAAATCTATCTTTTGACAATTTTATAAACTATGTTTTTCAAAATAAACTTATTCTTTATGATTGGGACATCAAAATTTACTTTGTGTAAATTTTTGGTATTTTTCTGACAATGTTCATTTTTTTAATGAATAGTGAAAAATACTGCATTTTAATTCAAAACTGCTTTTTAATATAATTTATTTATATAATTAGATTATTTTTTGAATTGGTTTTGAAGTTAAATTAGAATATATTTTTACCATTTAATCCAATGGTGGTCATTGGAATCAATTTCACTATGAAATTAGACTTAAACTGGTGTCAATCTTTTGATACTTATTGTTTTATAAAAACACGCTATTTGCTATGACAGAGGGAATTAATTATTAAATTAATTAATGTGACTTATATGTTTTGAATTTTTTAAAATAGACTTAATTTTTGAATTTGTACTATCAAATATAGCTTAGGGTGAATTTTTGGTAATTTTCTGAAAAACTTCAATTTTTGATGAATAGTGAAACCACTAAGTGGTACTTATAAAGACTGATTTTCCGTTTAAATGAAATTTTGCCATCATTGTGTTTTGAATTTCAAAAATCCGACATACATGGTTGTCATTAAGAAGTAAAATGTGGTTCAATGAGATTATAATAATTTTTTGGTGAATAGTAACTTATTAAGTTCTTAATCGCGATTAGTGGTAATTAGTGTAGTTTAAGGTAAAAATAATGCTTTAATAAAATAATATGAGCTTGACACATGTACTACCCTAATTGTTTGTGTCATGGCCGACCAAGACAAGACATGGGTCAACTTGGGGACCCCATGGATCCACTTTGGTTGGGAAATGACATAAATGACTTTTTATTTAATGTAAAAGTAAAAATGACACAAACATAATATGTTTTACGAAAACAATTTTTACATGGGGTTATAAAGATCTGATTTTTGATTATAAATGGTCATTGGAAATCTAAAAAGATTTACTACATCATAGTAGTTTTTTTTATAATTTTTAGACTTTAAATAAATTAAATTATTTATGACATCATGATGATGCAGCGATGACCTCATTATTTAACGATTTAAATAAAATGGAAAGATAATGAAAAATATAAAACCTACACATTGCCAAAACCAATTGGATGAGTGTATTTCGAAGCCTTACCACCTTATACTCGAATTATAGCAATGTGGGACCTTTTGAATCCGAAACTCTTTTTAAAAATAAAGTAACTTATCTTTACTTTCCAAAAGTGACCCTCCTCTCCTCTTATAAAAGGCCCCCACCTCTACCTCATTTAACACACTCCTCGAGCCTTTGGCTCGGCCAACCCCTACCCATTTACTCTCTCCACATCCCTCTCCTCATCCTAGAGGATTCCCTTTGGGAATAATCCTTTCAAAAGAAGCTTTTAGGCTCAAATCAAAAGGAGTTACACTTTTAAAGGAGATTAAAGAACGATCAAGTCAAGTCGGACCCGAGGTATGGGACTTCGTCTCAATCCCCTTTCATTGAGGCATATTTTGTTTTATACACAACCTTCTTTTATACGGTGTATAAACCCCTTTGACTTTTACATTTATTCAAAAGGAATCTTTTTTATACGAAGCATTTACTAAACGACAAAAGGGAATGTTTTTGTCGTACGTATGCGGCGACAACGACTTCTCCGCCGTTGTGACCATTATTTGAGTTTTAGCTTCCTCTACAAGCCATACCTTCTTTTTAAAAGAAAAATAAATACCATGTTTTACTTTTATTTTATTTGGGTATTGAAAATGGTTTTCATAATGTTTTTATATCAATGTGTTGTATTGATATCTTGTGATTGAAAGATGGAAATGTTATGTTTCCTTTATGAATGTTTTATGTGATACGGTTCTTGGGCATTATTATGAAGATGGGTGGTTCCGTGATAAACTAAGGGCGGGTGAGCCCGATATAGCTCTCCAATGCATTGGGTAACGCGAAGGAGTGAAACGTTAAGGTTTTTCCAAAGAGATTTAGGGAATATACTGTTATGGGTATTCCAAACGTAACCAAGAGGGTTACTCCCTACGTAAGAATGTTATGAATGCCTCAAGTTACCTTTATGTCTTATGATTTCTATGATTTATTCATGATTTTATGAGGTATGTTAAAGTGCCTACGTTTTATGGGTAAAGTATGATTTCATTTTTATGTATATATGAACTCATGTTTCCTTTGCATGTTTTTTTATAACCCATACTGAGTTTTTATGCTCATCCCAAGTTTTTGAAATGTTTTTCACAGGTCAAGGGAAAGGTACATGATAAGGTGATAGAGTCAAGGATGTGTCAAGAAATAATCCATGTTTTATTTTAAATGTGTTTCCATTGATGGGAATGGAGAATACTATCTTTATGTAACAACTTTGTTTATATGTGGAATGTAATGCAAGTTTTATGATCTAATTCTCTAAAACTCTAAACCCGAAAAGATCCTCAATGTGTAATCTTGTAATAACTCAAGATTAAGTAAGGTTTAAGGCTGGGGCCTTATAGTTGGTATCAGAGGTCGGTTTAGATAACTTTAGGAGTTAGAATTTTATTAGATGATTATCCAAAAATATTATTTTGAAATGATATTGCATTTGACGATTACCATGTTGCTTCATCTAAGACATGTTTGTTCAGAATGGTTTTTCGCAGAGGAAACAGGGAAGCAGTGCTAGCAATGCATACAGAAGGAAATATCCTTCCAAATCAGCATCCCGAGATGGTCGGAATTGGAACTGAACAGTTTGTTGCAGTAATGGCACAGTTGACTCAAGCGATAAATGGCGGTGGTATCCATACACGAGATCAGCCAGACCAACCGCAGAGGAACATGTCAGTGGTGGAACATTTCATGAGGCAACATCCTCCATCATTCAGAGGATCATCTGACCCTGTGCTAGCTGAAGGGTGGATTAATGCACTGGAGAAGATTTTCAATGTCATGGGGTGTTCAGACAATCAAAAGGTTAGTCTTGCTATTTACCGTTTGGAGGGTGAAGCAGATCAGTGGTGATCGATGGTTAAAAATATCAGGGACGCTGATGAGATTGATGCTCTCGACTAGGATGAATTCAAAGGTATGTTTCTTGAGAAGTATTTTCCTAAGGCTGTTCGACTTAGGATGGAAAAGCAATTCTTGGAATTGAGTAAAGAGGAAGACTCAATGGCTACCTATGAAGAAAGGTTCACTCGATTGGCAAGGTATGCTCCAAATTTTATCCGGGACCTTGATAGTAAAATCAATCGTTTTTACTCCGGATTAAAGCCAAAATATCGAAGGGAATTAACTTCTCGTGAGTTTAAAAGTTATGAAAATCTTGTTCGATGTGCTGAGAAGGTAGAAATGGAGTTTTACGATGACCAAGTGTTCTATAACAACCATCAGAAGAAGAGACCGAGGTGGCAGGAGAAAGGTAAGAATTCTTCAAAAAAGTCCGATTGTAAGAGAACTAAGTTTCCAGTTTGTGATAAATGTGGAAAAAGGCATGCTGGGGAATGTCTTCTGAATTCTGGAGAGTGCTACCGATGTGGGAAGATGGGACATAAGGCTCGTGATTGCACTGAAAAGGATCAAGGTGAAGGTAAGAACAAATTTGATTTACAGTTAGTAAAGTGTTATAAGTGCAATGAGATGGGTCACTATGCAAATGAGTGTCCGAAAAAGAGCTTGAGTGATGGGAAGCTGTTAGACTACAAGCAGAAAGGGGTGGTGAACTCCTTTGCAACTACTTAAGCAGATGTCGGGCCATCAAATGAAGTTGTATCAGGTTCTTTGTTTGTTTTTTCAGATTATGCCAGTGTGTTATTTGATTCGGGGTCTACACATTCTTTCATCTCTGAAACCTTTTCTAGTAAAACGGGAATACCATCTCAAGAAATGACTCCTGAACTTTTGGTAAAAACACCTGGGGGAAATGTTGAGGCAAAAAGAATATATAAGAATCTTCCTATTCTTATCTGTGGAAAGAACCTGCTTGCAAACCTTATTGTTCTACCTCTAGTAGAGTTTGATGTTATCCTAGGTATGATTTGGCTCTCTATCTACCATGCTAAGATTGACTGTAGAGCTAAAGAAGTTTCTTTTCCGAAAGACTTTCAGTTTTTTTACAAGAATGAACCCTTACTTTTGATAACATATCAACAGGCCGAGAAACTTGTAAAAGATAGAAATGAATGTTACCTTGCACACGTCGTTGAAAATAAAGGAACTTTTCAGATTAATGATGTGCCAGTGGTAAATGAGTATCCTGATGTTTTTCCTAATGAGTTGCCTGGAATAATACCAGATCGGGATGTTGAGTTTACTGTTGACTTAGTTCCTGATGCTAAGCCAATTTCAAAACCCCCTTATCGAATGACACAAATTGAACTTTTAGAGTTGAAGGAGGAATTGCAAGATTTATTAGAGAAAGGTTTCATTAGACCTAGCACATCACCATGGGGTGCTCCTGTTTTATTTGTTAAGAAGAAAGATGGTTCTATGAGACTTTGCATTGATTATAGAGCCTTGAATAATATCACTGTTAAGAACAAATATCCTTTGCCTCATATCGATGATTTGTTTGATTAGCTCCAGGGAGCTCAGTTTTTTTTCAAAGATTGACCTGAGATCGGGTTACCATCAGCTGAAGGTAAAGGAGGCAGATATTCCGAAGACCGCATTCCGTACGAGATATGGCCATTATGAATTTGTAGTAATGCCTTTTGGGCTAACCAATGCACCTGCTGTATTCATGGACTTAATGAATATAATTTTCCATGAGTTCTTGGATAAGTTTGTGGTGGTTTCCATTGATGATATTTTGGTGTTTTATAAAAGTAAAGAGGACCATGAAAGACATTTAAGGGTTATCTTGCAAACCTTAAAAGAAAAGAAATTTTATGGGAAATTCAGCAAGTGTGATTTTTGGTTGCAATAAATTTCTTTCCTTGGTCACATTGTTTCTAAAGATGGAATAAATGTTGATCCTGCAAAAACAAAAGTTTTGGAAGAATGGAAAAGACCCACAAATGTAACCGAGATTCGTAGCTTCCTTGGTTTGGTGGGCCATTACCGAAGGTTTGTTAGAAATTTTTCACGGTTATATAGTCCAATGACTAAGCTAACTCAGAAGGGTGTTAAGTTTATCTGGACAAAAGAATGTGATGATTGTTTTCAGGAATTGAAAAGAAGATTGGTGAATGCTCCAGTTTTGGCACTACCTTCCAGGAATGGTGAGTTTGTTATATACAATGATGCTTCATTGAAAGGACTTGGTTGCGTCCTAATGCAGAATGATCAGCTAATTGCTTATGCTTCACGACAGTTGAAAACTCATGAGGTAAATTACCCTACACATGATTTGGAATTAGCTGCTGTTGTTTTTGATTTAAAAATTTGGAGGCATCATTTGTATGGAGTAAAGTGTGAAATATATACCGATAAAAAAAGTTTAAAGTATATATTCACTCAGAAAGAATTGAACACGAGACAAAGGAGATGGCTAGAATTAATCAAGGATTATGATTGTACAATTCATTACCATCCGGGAAAAGCAAATAAAGTGGCTGATGCTTTGAGTCGAAAAAGTAATGCTTCATTAACAATGTTGTGTTTGGAACGTGATCCTTTGGTTAAGGATTTGATGAACTTTGGCATAAAAGTTGTTGGTGCAGGAAGTCCTTCTGTTTTGTTTCAGGTATCAGTGAGATCATCTCTATCAGATAGAATCAAGCAAGCACAGAAGCAAGACAATGAGTTGCAGAAAAAGGTAGAGCTGGTTCAGAAAGGTAAGTTGCCTGAATTAAACATTGATAATGATTATGTTTTGAGTTTTGGGAAGAGATTGTGCATGCCTTGTGATTCACAGTTGAAGAGAGAGTTGTTATGGGAAGCTCATAGTTCTCCGTTTTCAGTTCATCCAGGCAGTACTAAGATGTATAGAGATCTGCGGGAGTATTACTACTGGGATGAAATGAAAAGAGATAATGCTGATTTTACTGTGAAGTGTTTGACTTGTCAGTAGGTTAAAGCAGAGCGACAATTACCGAAAGGGATGCTTCAGCCTTTACCAGTGCCAGAGTGGAAATGAGAGAATATATCCATGGACTTTGTTGTTGGATTACCGGAGACATATCGAGGTAATAATGCAATCTAGGTTATTGTTAATTGCTTGACCAAATCTGCTCATTTCCTTGCTATACGAGATAATTTCTCTATTGATCAACTTTCCCGTTTGTATCTTAAAGAGATAGTCAGGTTACATGGAGTTCCTCTCTCCATTGTATCGGATCGTGATCCTAGGTTTACTTCTAACGTTTGGAAAGGCCTTTAGAAGTCGTTGGGTACTGAATTAAATTTTAGTACAACTTTTCATCCTCAATCAGATGGGCAGTCAGAACAAACAATTCAGACATTGGAGGATATGCTACGAGCTTGTTCTATGGATTATCAGGGAAGTTGGGACCAACATCTTTCTTTGGTTGAGTTTTCATATAATAACAGTTTTCATTCCAGTATACAGATGGCACCATTTCAGGCATTATATGAGAAGCGGTGTTGAACTCCAGCTTTCTGGGATGAAGTGGGTGAAAGGAAGTTGATGGGACCAGAATTGGTAGAAGAGAAGGCAGAAAAAGTTCAGCTGATTCAGAAACACATGAGAACAGCTCAGAGCAGGCATAAGAGTTATGCGGATAACCGGAGGAAGGATCTATCTTTTGAGGTAGGTGATCATGTTTTTCTCAAGGTTTCTCCTTGGAAAAGTGTGATGAGATTTGGTAAGAAAGGAAAGTTGAATCCAAGGTTCATTGGACCATACGAAATTCTGGAGAGAGTTGGATCAGTTGCATACCGAGTGGCTTTACCTCCGAGTTTATCTCAGGTACACAATGTTTTTCACGTTTCGATGTTGAGAAAGTATATGCCAGATCCATCTCATGTTTTGAGTCCAGAGGTAGTTCAGCTGGAAGAGAACCTATCTTATGAGGAACAACCGGTCCAGAATCTTGACCACAGGTAGAAAGTGTTACAGAATAAGGTGATTAAGTAGGTAATGGTTTTGTGAAAAAACCACATGATGGAAGAGGCAACACGGGAATCTGAAAATGCAATGAGGGATAAGTACCCCCATTTATTCGATAAGTAAATAAATTACGGGGAAACAATTTTCTAAAGGGGGGAAGGATGTAACATCCCAATTAAGTAATGAATAATAGATATTTTTATCTATGTCTATTAATGATTAAGATAGTGTTTTAGAGGCTTAAAATGAAAATAAATCCAACTTTAAGCATGGAATACACTAATATTCTTAAAAGATTGTTTTACTGCCTTATGATGGAAACCCCTTTTTAAATCTATCTTTTGACAATTTTATAAACTATGTTTGTCAAAATAAACTTATTCTTTATTATTGGGACATCAAAATTTACTTTGTGTGAATTTTTGGTATTTTTCTGACAATGTTCATTTTATAATGAATAGTGAAAAATACTGCATTTTAATTCAAAACTGCTTTTTAATCTAATTTATTTATATAATTAGATTATGTTTTGAATTGGTTTTGAAGTGAAATTAGAATATATTTTTACCATTTAATCCAATGGTGGTCATTGGAATCAATTTCACTTTGAAATTAGACTTAAACTGGTGTCAATCTTTTGATACTTATTGTTTTATAAAAACACGCTATTTGTTATGACAGCGGGAATTAATTATTAAATTAATTAATGTGACTTATATGTTTTTAATTTTTTAAAATATACTTCATTTTTGAATTTGTAATATCAAATATATCTTAGGGTGAATTTTTGGTAATTTTCTGAAAAACTTCAATTTTTGATGAATAGTGAAACCACTAAGTGGTACTTATAAAGACTGATTTTCCGTTTAAATGAAATTTTTCCATCATTGTGTTTTGAATTTCAAAAATCCGACATACATGGTTGTCATTAAGAAGTAAAATGTGGTTCAATGAGATTATAATATTTTTTTGGTGAATAGTAACTTATTAAGTTCTTAATCGCGATTAGTGGTAATTAGTGTAGTTTAAGGTAAAAATAATGCTTTAATAAAATAAGACGAGCTTGACACATGTCCTACCCTCATTGGTTGTGTCATGGACGACCAAGAAAAGCCATGGGTCAACTTGGGGACCCCATGGATCCACTTTGGTTGGGAAATGACATAAATAACTTTTTATTTAATGTAAAAGTAAAAATGACACAAACATAATATGTTTTACGAAAACAATTTTTACATGGGGTTATAAAGATACGATTTTTGATTATAAATAGTCATTGGAAAGATAAATGGATTTCCTACATCATAGTATTTTTTTTACAATTTTTAGACTTTAAATAAATTAACTTATTTATGACATCCTGATGATGCAGCGATGACCTCATTATTTAACGATTTAAATAAAATGGAAAGATAATGAAAAATCTAAAACCTACACATGGAAAAAACCAATTGGATGATTGGATTTCGAAGCCTTACCAACTTATCCTAGAATTATAGCAATGTGGGATCTTTTGAATTCGAAACTCTTTTAAAAAATAAAGTAACTTATCTTTACTTTCCAAAAGTGCCCCTCCTCTCCTCTTATAAAAGGCCCCCACCTCTACCTCATTTCACACACTCCTCAAGTCTTTGGCTCGGCCAACCCCTGCCCATTTACTCTCTCCACATCCCCCTCCTCATCCTATAGGATTACCTTTGGGAATAATCCTTTCAAAGGAAGCTTTTAGGCTCAAATCAAAAGGAGTTACACTTTTAAAAGAGATTAAAGAACGATCAAGTCAAGTCGGACCCGAGGTATGGGACTTCGTCTCAGTCTCCTTTCATTGAGGCATATTTTCTTTTATACACAACCTTCTTTTATACTATGTATAAACCCCTTTGACTTTTAAATTTATTCAAAAGGAATCTTTTTTATACGAAGCATTTACTAAACGACAAAAGGGAATGTTTTTTTCGTACGTATGCGGCGACAACGACTTCTCCGCCATCGTGACCATTATTTGAGTTTTAGCTTCCTCTACAAGCCATAAATTATTTTTAAAAGAAAAATAAATACCATGTTTTGCTTTTCTTTTATTTGGGTATTGAAAATGGTTTTCATAATGTTTTTATATCAATGTGTTGTATTGATATCTTGTGATTGAAAGATGGAAATGTTATGTTTCCTTTATGCATGTTTTATGTGATATGGTTCTTGGGCATTATTATGAATACAGGTGGTTCCGTGATAAACTAAGGGCGGGTGAGCCCGATATAGCTCTCCAATGCATTGGGTAACGTGAAGGAGTGAAACGTTAAGGTTTCTCCGAAGAGATTTAGGGAATATACTGTGATGGGTATTCCAAACGTAACCAAGAGGGTTACTCCCTACGTAAGAATGTTATGAATGCCTCATGTTACCTTTATGTCTTATGATTTCTATGATTTATTCATGATTTTATGAGGTATGTTAAAGTGCCTACGTTTTATGGGTAAAGTATGATTTCATTCTTATCTATATATGAACTCATGTTTCCTTTCCATGTTTTTTTATAACCCATACTGAGTTTTTATGCTCATCCCATGTTTTTGAAATGTTTTTCACAGGTCAAGGGAAAGGTACATGATAAGGTGATAGAGTCAAGAATGTGTCAAGAAATAATCCATGTTTTATTTTAAATGTGTTTCCATTGATGGGAATGAAGAATACTATCTTTATGTAACCACTTTGTTTATATGTGGAATGTAATGCATGTTTTATGATCTAATTCTCTAAAACTCTAAACCCGAAAAGATCCTCAATGTGTAATCTTGTAATATCTCAAGATTAAGTAAGGCTTAAAGCTGGGGCCTTATATATATCATTCTCAAATTAATTTGTTGGATATTTAATTTTGGACTCATCAATCACATACTGAAAATCACACACAAGTGATCCAAATAATCATAAATCAGTAATCATAAAATATTACGTGGAAAGAAAAATAGTTTCATAAAAATTTCATCATTACATTATTAACATGTTTAAAATAAATGATTTTTATAAAAATTTCATCACAACATAATTAGCCCATAGAAAAAATGGGTTCCACAGAATCATTCTCAAATCATCATCATCATAATAAATCCACATTAAGAAAGTGTGAAATTTAATTTGATTACATCTTTGGTAAATTATAAGTTTTTTAAAAGGATTTGATCTTATATGAAATAAACATTAAATTTTATCTAGTTTATTTATTGATGAAAATAACCTTTTGACTTTAAAATCACTATTTAAAATATAAAAATTTACCTAATATTAAGGAATTAATTTTTATTAAATGTAAACTTTGATACATATATATATATATTTAAATAAATGTGTGGTCTTTATAGTGGGAAATTCTATTCATGTCATCTATTTCAAAAAAATATTTGTTTCACACCTTTAGTAAGAAAATAAAAAACACACAATTTGGAAAACAGTAAGAGGATTCATTTTATTTTTTTTATAAAAATTTAATTACGAGTAAAATATGACTTTAAATATACATAATATAAAAAAAATATTGAATTTTTTTTGATAATACGGACGTAAACGAAAAAATATTTGAACTAGAAATAGAAATAATGTTTATTTTCCTTAGAAACAATATTTGGGTATGTTGAGTACATAAAAATAAAAAATGAAATTGAAAGATGTATTATATAAATAACCAATGTAGAAGAAAATATCATCATATTATTCAAATTTAGACCATGGAATTTAATTATTCAAAACTTAATCATAAATAATCCTCATAAATAATAAGATTCTAATATAAAACCCTTATCTCATGTTCAATTATCTAGGAATGTTCTCAAACCTCATGTATAATAAATTTAAATTTATTATAATTATATAATGGAATAATTTAAATAATTATAATACCAAATATAAAATCCTTATAAAATTTAAATACCAATTTAATAAAATGTCTTTAATAAAATAATACTTCTTAGGTATTGAATGCTTCTTTTTTCTGAGTATTTCAGTTCAGTAGTTCTTGTCCTTAAAATGTGATCATGTATCCATAATAATTAAAATGTTAATACTGAAATAGATATTATATATATCTATTATATATAGATATATTTATCCATAATGTGTTTATATAAAAAAATTAATTACACAATAGTGAAGATAATAAGCCGAACGTACGCATGAATGTGGTTTTCAATATTTGACAGACGGAACCAAATATAGGTATATATTAATTAACCTATAGAAAACAATTTTTATACCATATATATTCATAAAATATATCATTTTTGTTAACCATGTAAATAATACATGAATAATGAGTCCCATCACTTCATGGTGGTGGTAGTCCACATGTACGCACGAGTGACATCATCATTCTCTAATAGATTGAAAGATATGAATTTCTATATAAATTTTTAATTAAAAATTCATAATTATGTCATAAATATAATATATATACATTAAACTCATCATAACAAACATCCATGAAATATGGTTATATAAAATGAAGAGTATCACTACGTGGATGTGGTAATCCAGACATAAACAAAAATGATACTTTCACTTCCCATTTGATCAAATATAGGGTGGATATTAGTGGTTACATAATCATAATAACATTAAAATATATTTAGTATAATTAATTCAATATTATATGATAAATAATATTTATTTATAAGAGATATAAAAAGTAATAAATTGAATGAAGATGTGTTAGATGATTACCTCTCCTTCAGTAGGCCTCATTTATATCCTTTATTAAGGAGCATTTTAATGATCGTTTAATAATAACATCACAACTAATACATGGATAAATAAATTTAATATATCAATTATTAGGTTTAAGTAAATATAGAAGGATCAAAGTGTTGTAAATAAGAGAAACAAGTGGTGTTCATTTATAAGTGGGGGAGAGGACAAACATCGAATTCATTAAATGATTAAAAAATAATATATTCATTCTCAATAAAAATAATTTTTAAAGGATCAATATTAAAAGGTTATATTTTATAATATTTAAATATTTCCGTAAATATGATTGATATAGTTATAATTGGAAAATTAATCCTCATCTATTTACCCCCCCCCCAAACATGGTAAACTTGTTTTAACCATAACTGTAGTTACAATTTTTTACAATTTTTACTGTTAATAATGAAACAAATTAAATAGTACACTTTGAAAAAAATTAAAAAATTAATAAAAATATTTATTCCATTTTATCACATTCTATATCTAAAAGTGTAAGAAAACAATTTAACAGAAACATAAAAAACCTCATAAAAAATAGTTTTCAAGAAAAAATTATTTCTTAAGTATAAAACATTTCTAAAAAAATACACATAAAATAAAATCCAATGGACATAATTGGAATATTAATAATTTAAATATATTAATTATAATTTTAAAATAATTTTGAAAAAATAAATTTAACTTTTTAAATTCTTTAAATGAAAATATTGTTTTTAATAAAAATCATTATTTTTCACTAATCATCCAAAAATTAATCAATTCATAAAATTGTAAAAAAAATTAAACATAATAAATTTTGAAATTATGATTTAAAAAATCAATTTAAAATTTTCAAATAAATTTTATAAAAGTGGAAAAACTATTATATTTTTTTCACAAAAAAATCTGTAAAATCAATTTTTTAGGAAAGAAATATTTTTAAAACATATAATGACATTATGAAAAATAGAATACTATTTATAAATGTATTTTTGACATAAAAAATATTATAAATATTTCAAAAATATGGTTATTCCTATTCAAACTACCAATTTAACAACTAAGTTAAAATGGTATATTATATTATAGTTCATTTAGACTTAGGGGTATGTATATCACAAGCTTTAAAAGAAATTAAATTTATTTAAAGAGAAATACTTCATAAAATATCTAGGAGTTAAATTATATCCCCATAAAATCAATTTCATTGTAAAAATTTCACCACTCTGATACAGAAATTGTGGATATCAATGTTTCCCCACATCCTCTAGTTTCCATGTAGATTTTTAAAATTTCTAATTCCTTAAGAGAATATTAACTACGTGATTTGTCTTGTTCTGTATAAAATTATATCTAAAATATAAGATTTATTATTTTTATTCTTTATAGTAAGGATCATGATATGGTGATAGGAATTTGATTTTAGAAAATTTTATGGATCATGTGTGTACTTACACATTAAAGATATATGGAATAAGTATTAAACTTAATATAGGTTAAATGGATGATCCATGAGATCATATAAAATCCCAACTCGATAAATAATATCGAAGTAGAAAATATACATATGCCGTAACATTCTTTTATTTCAAAATATCATAATATTATTTGATAGATAAGTTCATATAAATACCTTCTCACAAATTTTGTGTTCCATATTTCGCTAATGATAGACAACATAAATTTTCTATTAACATTGTGATACCTTCATATTATATTTAATGGTTCTAAAATTATCTATCATTTCAGAGGATAATTAATGTATAAATGGATTTCATTATCCAACTTCATCCTAACACATTGGATTCATACACATATTTCAATAGATAGCTTCATAAGGATCCATCTAAATGGTCAATTGAAAGATATTATTGTATGAAAAACTACACCAGAGAAAGGTATCGATCACAAACAAATTTTATATACATACCTAAAGAAATAAATATACACAAATGGGTTTCAATGGTTCTCTTAGACTAGCCATCTATCTGAGGATGATAATTAGTACTGAAGCTAAACTCTTTAACAAGATCCTACTAAAGACTTCACTATAACTTCAAGGTAAAACCCAGATCCTAATCAAATAAAATATAATGTGGTACATAATAAAACTATACCATATCCATAATTTGTATTTTGTAAATATAATCAAGAAAAAAATATTTTTTGATAGTAATGAATTGTGAAAATTTCATAATTAATTTAACTACAACCTATGATGCATTATACACTTTCATTTTTTGGGGAGTCTTCGGTCAAAATCCATGGTAATGTTTTCCCATTTCCATTCATGTATGTGTAATGGATTTATAATTAACTAATAAATATTTTCTCAGTCTTAATTTAACGAAACACAAAGCACCAGTTTATGTACACTATAATAACTCTCTTTATGTTGTCTCATTAGAAATACTCTATCATATCTCTATGTATCTTTGTACTTCCAAGATGAATAAATAATGTTTAAATTTAATCTTAATCCAAAAACTCCTTCAATTTTAGTATTTATGGAACTCATACATGGTCCCTAAATCTTATCATTACATCACAATCCAAAAGTAACTCAAAAACATTTCACACTACTTTTTCAGTTATATATCTTCCTTTTAATCCACTTTAATCATTATATGGAATTATTCTTGAACAATCATTTGTTAATGATGATATTTTACCCCTTCAATTAATATATCTATTTTTATCCTTTATAAATACAAGAATAAATGATCTTTTCCAATCATCATCATATATAATATATAACGATCATTTTGAGTTAGAGTATATTCCACTTTGTCTTCCTTCCCAAGGTTATAGTGTATTGAGTAGTCATAATAATTAATCAAATCCAACCATATTATCAGGAACATATTCATATCGGTTTGAGTGAATATATACATTACTAATTTTTGATAAGTATATATGTTAAAACATTCTCAATAAATTTAATTCATCTACATTTTCAATGAAAAATTACGATATCTAACCCAAAATCATGATGTGGTTCATTTTTATCATGAACATTAAATTGGAATGAATCATACTCTATCACCAGATATTTCTTCATTAAAACATATCCCAGTCCTTCATACAGTGCATCACTATAAATCCAAAAACCATATCCTCTATATAGTAGGGTACGAATAGGTGCACTGACTCAGACTATCTTTAATTACACGAAATTTTACTCACGTTCATCTATCAAAAGGAACTTTTGTCCCTTATGAATTAACATGGTGACTGAATAATAAAACCATTAGATATTATACATAGAGAGTCGAGAATAACCTAAAAAAAGAAAGTATAGTTCTTAGTCACAATTGTTATTATAGGGAAATATCCAATAATGACAATATTTTATGGATACATAATTATACCCTCACATAAGATTATATAACTAATAAAATAAAACATTTTTTATCCGAAATTCATAGTTGGTAAATTATTTATACATACATTCCTTCATTAGGTTATTCAGTACAGTTCTCAAGTGATCACTATGCATTTCCTCACACATTGAATATATAACAATATCTTCTATAAATAATATGAAAATTAGATCAACGTAATATATAAACACACTATTCATTTAATCCATGAAGATAACATGTATATTAATAATACCAAATAGATTCAATATAAATTCATAGTGTTTATACCTTTTGTAGAATTTTTTCTTTGGAATATCCACCTACTGACCCTATATTAATGATATCCATAATGAAGTTAGATCTTTAAAAATTATTGATCTCAGTTTATTTGATCAAATGGTTCATCAATATGGGGTAGCTGATAATTGTTTTGGGAGTGATGTTGTTAATTTATTAATAATAAATCCAGAGTCACATTGATCCACATTTCTTCTTGAAAAAAGAATATGTGTACCCCATGGTGAGGCAATTATCTAACTAAATCCCTTATAAATATTTTACTAGATTTTAATCTTCAATTCCTACAACTAAATAGGGTCCATTGTATATAAATTATTAAAAAAATTTGTTGCACCATGTCTAAGTTCTATTAAAATATAAACTTCATGGTATATATAAAGACCATGAAACTCTTATGAAAAGATATCAACAAACATTCATACAATAGGAATATCTTCAATGTTGATTTTATCCTCAACCATCTAGATAATCACCCATTTAAATAGGAATCAAGACCCATATAATGGATGTAATTTCCATTTAAATTTAATATTTATCTTCAAACCGATTGACAATCATTGTTCAGTGTGGAATATCAAAAATAACTTTCCATCGTTGAAAATTGATGTTATTTTATGAATTCAATACAATACTTGACTAAGATAACATAAAATTCAAAAAATAGGGAGAATAAAAAATATTTTTAGGAAGTACATTTCCATAATCATAAATTGGATAATAGTCATACACTTGAGATGTGATCATTGAACCAATAAGGGTTTTAATTTATAATTCAACATTTAAACATCAATGTTGTATTATGATACCCATATTAAATTCTTCATATATGAAAGAGTGGATAGATTTAGAATCTAATAAGATATTACTAGTTCTAGTGTGAATGTTAAGTGTTCCTTTCACCACTTTTTTATCATACCCCATTTTAAAAATAGTGATTGTGTGATATTTCTCTTTGTGTATGGAATTAAAAGGTTTTTGATGTCGATTTTCATCCTCAAACTTTATATTTTGGAACATGTTATCATAAATCCCATACTCCTTTTATTTGAGACACTATAGTGTGGGTGGTTCATTCTATGGTGATTTTTCTCAATCATTATCTTTCTTATTCTTCCCATCACTTTGAGATTCTATTTGAAAATGACCTTACTTTCCTCACGTAATAAATTTACCAATTTTCTTTATGCTCCCATCCTCACTTCAACTATAAATGGAATTCTCATCTTCTACTCTCTATTGTTATTATAACTGCATTCCAATTAAAACATTTTTTTTATCGAAACCAAGGTGTTAATGGGTAAATCGAATCTCAGTTTTATCTTTCATAAATAATCAAATTATTTATTCCTAACTAGAGAAGACCCTTATATATAAAACCATTCTGACACTTGTTTTAAGTCCACTAAAGTATTGATCAACCTTTTACTTAGGATTGATGATAATACAAAAATCATACATCCCACATATTTCAAAATTATCATTATTGTTACTAACAAGTTAATCAACCTTATACTTTAGCTCAATTAATTCCTTCTCCATTTTCATATGAAGAATATGATGCATGAAATTACGGAAAGATAATCTTTGAAAGTCATCTCACTCTTTAAAGTCAATTTTATCATATTTACCTATATTACTGATAAAATATCACCACTGATCTACTTCTCCTTCCAAATTATGAAAAACTAAAATAACTTTCTCGTTATCTGAATTCTATATAATAGAAATTATATTTTTATTGGTATGGATCCGTTTCACAAAAAATAGTGGATCAGTTTCCCCACTAAAATAAGGTGGATACTACCTCCTAAATTAATAAATAGAACTTTGTACCTGCCTTTTATTAATTAGATAATCATTAAGATTTATAGATTTATAATGATATGAAAACATAGAAACAATATTTTTCATTCAATAAAATATAACACTTGGTTGAAAATGAGGAAAATAATTACACTATATATCACATTAATTATTAACCTAGTTCTATTGAATTACATCCATTCACTAGAAACAAAACTCATAATCTAAGAAACATTAATCATAGTGTAAAACCATATAATCATAAAAAATCATTTATAGAGTGTCTAAATCATGAAACTTTAATTTCAATCCATAACACCTCAGGATTATGCTAGTCCATCCATGGGCATCACCTATTCAAATCCTTTATAATTGTTCATAAATAGATAGTAATCTAACTTAACCGTATCCCATGGGAGTGTCAAAAGTGGTGTGTAATAAGGATTCATTAATTATGAACCATATTTATGGTCTATATATACTCAAATAATTCTTTTTAGGGTCACTACCCCTAGATGCATTAATTCTAAAATGACATCCACTTGTACTATTCAAGAATGTTTTTTTTCTAGGATGGATACACTCTTTTCTTTAAAATAACATAGGATGTTATCCTATTTATAGTATTATTCTATGGTCTATCACTGATCTCATATATTATTAATTAATAATTTTAACAAAAACGTTATTCGATAACAATAATAGTAACCCATACTTTTCATATATATATATATATATATATTACATCTTAATAGAGTAATATTGATTGCATAACATTACGATCCTTGCTAAAATAACATGGGTTTAGTTTTTTAGAAACTTATATACATAAAATATTACTTCATAATATATATAAATAATCTCCCACTACTTTCATAATAATTAATACCCTTCATAAACATATCATACATAAAAAAAATTCTATAACCTTAGAAAATGAAATATATGGAAGGGAAAAATCTGATGCATATAAAGGGTAAAAAGGTGATATGAAAATGATCACATAAACATACGAGTATCATTACTGTATGAAAATTTTATATTATCATTTAAAACCATATCATTAATATAATATATCATAATATTTACTGATGGAGTAAATATTTTAATTTTAAAATACAATAATAATAGAGATATCATAGAGCTTGAGCCATGATAATATAAAATTGGCACAATACATAAGTTAATGGGATACACAAAAGCATGAAAAGTAATTTCCTTATCTATAGATAACATCCAAGACTATAATATTGGATTGGTGTCATCACCAGATTCCATCATATACATAGTTAAAGTTCACTTCCAAGACTATCATAGTAGATAAATTCACTTACTAAATTGGGTTCATTCTCCAATCCATTCCTTATTATCTAATGAGATACACATCATTACCCAATATATTGAAGGGACATATACATATTGTCCCATACAAGAAAAGATTAAAATCAAACATATGTGTGCCAAAAAACCGAAATCCTTTATTCTAGAATTTCCTAGGGAAAGTAAATTGGTTTTATAATCATTTCATCTTAATATAATTAAAAAATTTAAAAGATAATGGTTTTATTAACATTTAATCATAAAAAATCTAAATTTTGGATAATTAGTATTTTCCATAGAATCATTACTAATTTATAGTCATTATAAGTAATAAATATAATTAAATTGTATTATTTAATAAGTTTATATTAATTTAAATTTAAAAGTTATAATAAAGGATTTCATATTAGATGAAAATAAAATTAAGATATATCTGGAAATTTATCGAAGGATTTTAAGATCACTTCATTAATATATGAAACTTTTTGAAATATTAAGTAAAAATATTCATTTAAGAAAACTTGTGAATAATTAAAAGAATATTCAAATCATTTAGTGGTTATGATGATAAGAATTTTTTTTCATGTTCTGTACATTGAAGTAAATATTCCATTTAATCTTGGTATGAAAATTAAAAATTATCAAATAAAAAAAAACAAGAAGATTTCTTTTAAAACACATTGAAAAAATTAAATCATGGGTAAAAAGGACTTGGAACAATCATATTATAATAAAATAATTCTTGGAAACACTTTTAGAAAACATGGAAAAGTAAGAAAAAATATTTTCTTTTGGAAGGGGATAAAAATTATATTTTTTTATAAAAAAATATATAGTGTTTTATGTAAATAAAGAGTGGTATATTAAATTAAAACAGGTATTCTCTTTAAATAATAATATTATAAGAAAATTCATTAAATTAATGAGAGTTTGATCATGAAATTAAATCATATGAAACTTTATCATAAACAATCATGTTAATCAATGACATTGAAATGTAAACCTCATTCCATATGTTCCACTTAAGTTGAAAGTGATATAACATCCTGTATAATAAATTTAGATTTATTATCCTCATATAAAAGAGTCATATACACAATAATTATTTCATATATGATTCCATTGTAACATTTAAACACCCATTTAATAATACTTCATTATTAATTTTATAGTTCTCGGGTGTTAGTAGTTTTGTATGATAAGGGAATTTTGGCTCAACAGATATGATCATTATAAGTTGATCAAGGTTGAAAAATATTCTAAATTTTATTCATGAATTAAATATAATATAAATTTTTTATTTTTATTTAGATTCATCTATAAGGTATAGTGTGATAAAAATGCATTACATAATTCAAGGTGATAGTTAGTTGTATATACACATGAATGCTATTTTCAATTTGGGATGATTTGAAAGAAATAAAGATAATTATTAATTAAAATTTGATGAATAATTATTAATATATATATATATATATGATATTAATTAATTAAATAAATCCTTATTACAATACATGAAAATAATAAATGAAAAATGAATCACATTGTTTTGTGGGGGTGGTAGTCCATGGATAAGTAGGAGCGACGTTAACTTTTTATGAAGGATTTTAAGGAAGGAAGATGTTTTATTATATGTCAAGATTACTAAATATGTAATTAATATTATATATAAACATTCAAATTATTATAATAACCATGAAATATGGTGAAGGAAAATGAATTTAATTACAAAATGGAGGAGGTAATCCAAACATACACACCAAGGATACTTTCACTAATCATTTAGTGGAATAGAGAGTGGATATTTGAAGTTACATAATCATAATAAATTTTCAGTAAATTAGTTATAATGAATTTATTATTTTATGACAAATAATATGGATTTAAAGAAGCATAAGAATAAATAAATTGAAATAGGTTGGGAAAGATGATTACCTATCCTTTGATCAAACTCCTTTAGATCCTTTATTAAGTACATTTTTAATTGTATTTTAATAAGAAAAACACCTATACATCATGTATGTTGGATTTTATAAGATACTTTTGTAGTTATTTTCTTATATGCATGGATAAAACCTCTATAAAAATTAGAAAGGTGGGTTTCCCATTTCAAATTGGGGTATTGGACACAGTTTAAACTTGTTAGAAGATTAAAATATATTGAAGAAATTCTAAAACTAAGATGAATAAATTTTTTAAAATATGTTAATTAAAGATAGTATGAGGTGTAAATATAGAAAAGAAATTTCTTTAGTAAATTTTCATTTATAACATTTTCTATTATATTTTAATTTAACCCTCCCCCGAATAAACCTATTTTAATATTAATTATGGTAATGAATATTTTTTTTTACAATTCATTGTTATAATAAATGAAATTTGCCTAAACATAAAATTTTTAAATTATAAATCAAAATATGTAATATATTATATCAAATTAACATCAAATAGTATGAGATATTTCTTTTAAATTAAACTCATAAAAAGTTATGAAAACCACTTTCATGTAAACTAATGTATCCTTCTGTATATGATGTATTTACACAAAAATACAAATAGAATTAATTACAACAACCATAGTTGGATTATTAATAATATAAAAAAATTATATTTCATTAAAAACAATTTCAATACAAAATAAATCTTTTAAATGATTTAGATGAAAATTTGGTTTTTAATAAAAAATATGCCTTTTCACTAATCATAGAAAAAATATTCTTTTTTAAGAAATATCAAATATTAAATATAAGTTAATTTTATATTTTTAATTTAAAAAATTAATGTTTTTTTCAAATAAATTTTATATGTGTATAAAAATATTTATATTATTTTTTCAAAAAAATAAATAACCATTATTTGGAAAAATGTATTTTAAGACATATAATAACATTATTAAAAATTGGGTACATAATTATAAATATATTTTAATTATATAAAAACATTATTTTAAATTTTAAAATGTTGTTATTATTATTCATACCACCAGCTTAATAACACAGTTATAACAATATTATATATTATATTCCATTTAGACTTGTGGTTTTGTATATAGAATGTTATAAAAAAAAATTTATTTAAACTTAAATTTAACATAATAAATCTCTAGGTGTTTCATCAAATTCAATTTTTTTTACCATAACACCATATACCTTCCCAAGGATATATTTTAACAAATACATACCCAACTACATAAATCAATGTTCTTTCCCATGGTAATCTGTAAAAAATATTTTTCATAATCTAGGCTTCCTCATGTTGTGCTAAATCATATTTTCATTCTCAACCATCTCTTATACCAATTATGGTCCTAGTAATTTTCTCTCATATACTTCATCCCAATATATTGTATTATGACACAAATTTTGATATAATGCCTCAAACTGTTGCATATGAATACTAAAATGAAAAATATTATTATATTAAAGTCCAACTAAAGAGAATTTTTAATCCCAACTTCTCTAATAGTATAAGGAAAATGATTGAATCATATCCTATAAAGTCAAAAAATTTCAATCTAACTATCTGTTAGATTGTGGATCCAAATAAGAACTATAATTTAATTCAACACCTATCCAGTTTTTAGGTCCATTGCATATATTTAATGTAAATCTTAGATCATGATTAGATACAATATAGAAGGTAACTCCAAATAACATAACAATATATTTAGGATAACATTTTGAAAGTCGATTCAAAGACATACTATATCAAAAATTAATAAAATTCACATATTTATCTAAATTTTCAATATTAACCCAAATCACAAAAATTATCACAAGATGTATTTGGTAATACCACCATGAAATCCATGAATTTATTTTCTGAATTTCATTTTAGAACTAAAAAAGTCTAAAGAACCCCTTCGATAGTTGTTTTTTAAGATTAACCTGATAACAATTGAAACATTTCGTGGTGAAATTAGATTTATCCTCTATTATACCTTCCTATAATTAATATTTTTGAATACATCTATACATATTAGTGCTTCCAAGATGAATAGAAAGTATAGATCTAGGATATTCACTTAACAATTAATTCTTTAATTACAAGTCAATAAAAATAAATTACCTCTTCCCATATCTAATAACATTATCTTTATAAATATTAAACTCATGTAACATACCCATTTACTAACCCTACTGTTCTTTAAAATCAAGATCATCCTGTTTTTCCTCTTAAATTATTTCTGAAAAAGACAATTTCCCTGATATATAATTCAAAAGGAAATATTTTCTTCATACCAAATTTCTAGGATAAGATTTATTTTATCATTAACTAAAAGATCATATTAAAAAATATAATTTTTAACAATGCATTATATTTTAAACTTAATGCATTGAATAAATTGATAAATTTAGCTGTAAAATAGTGAATGGTGAAATGATAACACTTAATCAATTCTATATAGCTTCTCTATCTTATGTTCAACTCCTTTTTAATGAATATATAATATAAACATTTATGATTAGTGTATATTTTACATTTATTCACATTTTGATAATGCCTCTAAATTTTTAAATAACAAACTACATATATCATCTCAAGGTCATATCTAGGATAATTTTAATCATGTGGTTTCAATTGATGAGATTCATACCTGATAAATCGATCATTTTATTTTAATGTGAAATCAAGAAACTTCAAAGAATCATCAATGTAAATAAAAAAGACCCCGTATCTAAATTTCAAGGATGACACAATATAACTAACCAATGTTTTTTATTTATTGAAAAAATTCATCACATTCCATTATCAATTATAATTTAACTCCTTTTTAGTTAATCATTGTTAGTGGGGTAAAAATCCAAGAAAAAATTTCAATATTCAAAAAGTAGTAACCTAATAAACTATGAAAATTTTGAATCACAATAACATTGATAGGTATTATCCACTATTCCACCAAATTAGTCTTAGTATGAGAAACGTTTATTCCATATATAGAAACATATTTCCACGAAAAGTCATATGATGCAACCAAAATTTATATTTACAAAATTTTCCAAGAAACATATGTTGTTTTTGAGTTTTCAAAAACAATATTTACATATTTCCCAAGATATTAATAGATTTATAATATACCTAAATATCATCAATAAAAACAACCAAAAGTTTATCTAAATACTCATGGAAGTCTTTATTCATTTGAACCATAAATACATTAGGTGAATTTGGTAACCTGAATGGTGAAAACATTAACTCATAATGGCCATACCTAGTCTGGATGTCATATTTAGAATTTTAGCTTCCTTTAAAATTAACTGAGAGTACTCAGACCTAAGATATATATTTTTAAAATATTATTCACCCAAGATTTTATCAAAAAATCATTGAAATGAGGTAAACAATAACTATTAATGTTATTGAGTGACATATAATCAATGGAAATTCACATTAAAGCATTAATATATTTAATAAATTGAATAGGAGAACCCTAATGTTGTGTTCTAAAGTATGTGCAACCATTATCAAGAAAATCTTGTAACATATTTTTAAATTTTAACAAATAAACTAAATACATTATATAAGGATGTTTTGAAAATTTCTAAGTATTAGGAACTAATTTTAATGTATATTTTACATTAGTAGTAAGAGTAACACTGGGTGAATCAACAAGAAATACAACCATATATTCAATTATGACTAGTACATAATAAATTTCAATATTTTTCTTAATATGTGTAAACAAACATTCACTCAAAACTATAATTATTTTATCATCTTCATGATATTTTATCAAATGTATAATCACGTTCATAAAAAAAATTGAAAATCACTTTATGTATTGAATATGAATTCTTTAGCATTACAATGTATATCAGTATGAAAAATTAAATCCTATACATACATAGAATAGTATAACAAATAAGGATATGAAAAATTTATTTATATAAAAAACCATTTCAAGTATTATGATAGGAAGGTTAACTAAATATTTGTTTCTTTATAGTAACACCATTTGTTTTTTTCAAAAAAACTCTTTCATTTCTTGTGGGGATATATCTATTTTACTAGAAAATTTAAAGTAAATAAAATAATGTAAAAAATTTGGAATCAAACAATATATTTTAATATTTAGAGTGAAATAGTAATATACCAATAACCACTTACTTTGATGAGTGAATAATAGAAAAATACATTTCCTTGACTTTATATTTATAATCTTAGTGATCACTATACTTTATATCTTTATTTGAACACACATTCACATAATTTCCCATATTAATAAAATTAAATCATTTCATTGCATAATTTTAATTATCATTCTGAACATTTCCATAGATTATTTCATTGCATTCATGAGCCAGGTATGCGATATTTCGTCATCGTTAAAAATTCCCAAACCCCAAAACATATTCCCCATAATTAATCTTATCATAGATATCATAATAGGGTAATTAAATTTTTTACCATTTGGTTTCTTATATTAACGCTTCATGTTTCCTTCCAATTAGATAAATTCTTATATTTATTGTTGTAAAATTTCAACAACTCAATGTTAACATTGTCGGCACACCATAAAATTCCTCTAAAATTAAATACTCATGGTTTATTATATCCCTTAATAATATTGTCCTTAATCAGAAGTAAAAACGATCAATTTTACAATAACTATCTATAATAAATTTTTTATATATCCTTTCAATATAGTGAATCTTGCTTCATAGGAAAACATTTAGACCTACTCATTTTTCTTTTACTCAAGGAATTCATTTTCCATTCAAATTATAGAGAAATTAACAAAATAATTTTCATTAAATATATATTTTAATACCATATATTCCATAGAATCAATTTCTTCCATTTAATAGGTTTTATTAATAAAAGGCCACAATTTGTTAGCTTCACCATAAAAAAAGATAAATAGAAAGGGTTACCATGTAATGTTACAAAAATCCCAAAAAATCATATAGATTCTCTAAATAAATAATATATATTTCTTGTTTCCTTAGTTCTCAATATCCAAAAAAATTATTAGGGATTATTTTTATGAAATTCTAAATTATCGAAATATCATTCTTTGGATAATCCCTTCAGTACCATACATTAGAACATCCATTAATATCTTATATCACCAAGTTGACATATGTAAAATTTCTATGTCTTAATTATAACCATTAGAGGTGTTCTTGGAAGGACATCATCCTCCTCATGAATATCAAGCTTGGATTACATATTTACTATATGAAGAATATATTGAATGACTATATATTATATGTAGAAACATGAAAATCATCAAAATTTATCCCTTGATAATATAACTACAAATTAGTATCTCTTAAGAGTATATTCTAATATCATCTTAACCTCAAATGTTATCTAAACCCTTACTCTAACAACAAATCTAAAAATACACATATAAATATCCCATAAATTGGACAACTTATTTTCTATATTTCATAACATTCACCCAAATACATTTTTATGTCTACAGTTTTATAGAAATAATAAATTTGTTAAATTTTAAAATGGAAATTTTTAAAAAGTGTTTATTTTTACCACAAAACATGTTCATTAAAAATAAACACTTTTTTTGTTCAAGGTAGAACCTATAACTATATTTATTCATTTATTAACATTGTTCCTAATCTTTAATCCTTATTAAAAACATTTAAAAATGTGTAATAATCTAAACTGATATCATTGTGGAAAATAAAAATAAATAAACTTGTTCGACTTTTTTAAACATAAAATATCATAACAATGTTATTATTTTTCATAATAAACATTTAGACTAAAATATTAATTTAATTTTATATGAAAAAAAATAAAATTTTCAATATAATTCATTAAAAAATTCAAAATCACTAGAAAATGAACTATCATAGTAATGAGTGTTTCTTGGAAAATATAACACATAATTACCAATCCTTTAAAAAAATCCTTTCACCCTTTTAAACAAGGTTGTAATCTTTCCATAAAATATAAAATCATTTACTTACCTTTTAAAATATAAAATTTTAATTCAGAAAACATTGAAATAATTTGATGTAGGTACATTGGGAAATTATCTTAACATTAAAACATTCAATAATCCCTACAATGGGATCAAATAATGAATAAATTCTCAAATATCTTTTTTGTAACCTATCTCAAGAAAACATTATCATATTACACCATGTATTGGAAAGATATATCAGGCTCACCCGTCATAATAAATATATCTAGATTTCTCAATATTCATAAAAATTAATCATGATCAATAGCATGAATATTTCAAATATATGACCAAATTTTACCATAAAACTCATTTAATTTTTTATTCAATCACCTAAGTAATAATAGTAATAGTTATCTCATAAAAATGATAAAAAATTTCGGTTTCCTTAGAAAATATTTTTTAAAATAATGAATTCAAAAAGAAAAATAATATACAATTCTTTAAAAAACCATTTAAACTTTTTGACTGATATTGATAATGAATAATGATATAAATGGTGGGAAGAGGAATAATGTATATATATAAAAAATCTTTTATAATTTTGTAAGAAGTTTAAAATAACACACATATAAAACACTAAAATTATTGTATTTTAATAATTTTTCATAAAATTGAAAATATCCAAAATTGACAATTAGAAATATTTGAATAATAAAAAATAAAAAGACTGAAATTTTTAAAATAACATTAATATGGAGGGTAACTATTTGAAAGGAAATATTTAAAGGAAGATTACTTAAAAAATAATGCCCCTTGCCTTGAGTCCTAACAAGTTTAATCCTCGCATCTACCCTCATAAGTAATAAATTAATGCTTTTATTATGAATTAATATCATTGACTTTATTTTCATCCAATTATAATTATATTACCTATTTTTTTGTTAACATGTTTTATTTGGTTACTAAAATGGTTAAATTCATGTTGGAAATTTTGTATACATTCGTTTTATAATTCTAAAATGAATTTGGAAGGCTGAAAATTTTCCATGGGATCATGATTTCACTATATTAATAATTTTAATCATTAATAAAATATTATTTTTATACATTAATATTTTTTATATCCATTAATGGAAGGTGTACCTAGAAAATGAAATATATTGAATCATGTTGGCATTAGTCTGCAAATACACTTGATCAACGTCTCTATTTTTCTCATCGATGGAAAAGAAATAATATATATAATATTTTACATTTAAAAATCTGTAAGTATGTTATAAATTTCATATTTAATCATTAATTTCATCACTATTATAGACCGTGTGAGCAAATAATGAAAAAATATCATCACTTCCTTAAGATGGTATTCTACCTGTTCTTATGGGCGATGTTCTCATTTTAAAACAGAAAAAAAGAGATAATGGAAAGGGAAATATAATATTTCTATAAAATTATAAATTCATAATAATTATATATATTCATGTATTTAATTTTTACAAATATTCATGTGAGGTGGTGATGAAAAATGAAATACATCACTTCCTAGGGGGTGATAATACACACGCAAACACGGATAATGTATTCATTTCCTATAGGATGGAGAGGAGATTAAACAGTGCTGATCTATACAAATAATAAAATTTAAATATTTATAAGATTCATATTTCATAATGTTGTATTATTTTTAAAAAAATTTAATGTTATATAAGATGAAATAAATATGAAATACGTCGGTTAGAAATTGTAACCTATCCTCAGATATATCCCTTTAGGTTAAACCTTAAACCTTATTGGAATGGTCTTTTTAGAAGTTTTTATCCTACAATACACATGTAGGATATTGGGAATGGGTTTTCAGAAGAATTTTATAACATAAATGGCTCAAAATATGTGAATAATTAAGGATAGTATGTTCTATTTTAAAAGTAATAGGTATAAGGCCCCAACCTTAAACCTTACTTAATCTTGAGTTATTACAAGATTACACATTGAGGATATTTTCAGGTTTGTAGTTTTAGAGAATTAGATCATAAAACCTGTATTACATTCCACATTTAAACAAAGTGGTTACATAAAAGATAGTATTCATTTTTTCCCATCAACAGAAACATATTTAAAAATAAAGCATGGATTCTTTCTTAACACTTCCTTGACACTATCATCATATCATGTACCTTTCCCTTGACATGTGAAAAACATTTCAAAAAACTTGGGATGAGCATAAAAATCTCAGTAAAGGTTATAAAAAATATGGAAAGGAAACATGAGTTTATATATACATAAGAATGAAATCATACTTTACCCATAAAACATAGGCACTTTAACATACCTCATCAAATCATGAATAAATCATAGAAATCATAAGACATAAAAGGTAACTTGAGGCATTCATAACATTCTTACATAGGGAGTAACCCTCTTGTTTACGTTTGGAATACCCACCACAGTATATTCCCTGAATCTCTTAGGAGAAACCTTAACGTTTCACTCCTTCACGTTACCCAGTGCATTGGAGAGATATATCGGGATCACCCGCCCTTAGTTTTTCACGGAACCACCCGTCTTCATAATAATTCCCAAGAAACATAACATAATCGTATCGCATAAAACATGCATAAAGAAAACATAACATTTCCACTTTTCAATCACAAGATATCAATACAACACATTGATATAAAAACATTATGAAAACCATTTTCAATACCAAAATAAAAGAAAAGTAAAACATGGTATTTATTTTTCTTTAAAAAAAGGTATGGCTTGTAGAGGAAGCCGAAACTCAAATAATGGTCACGGCGGCAGAGAAGTCGTTGTCGCCGCATACGTACGACAAAAACATTCCCTTTTGTCGTTTAGTAAAACTCTTCATATAAAATTATGCCTTTTCGATAAATATAAAAGTCAAAGGGATTTATACACCGTATAAAAGTAGGTTGTTTATAAAACAAAATATGCCTCAATGAAAGGAGATTAAGACGAAGTCCCATACAAAGATGATATCCTTGGATTAAGGATAAATCAATTACATAATTATGTGTGACAAACGAATAGACCAAACATAAGTGGATATTAAGTGAAAAAAAATAGAGGAAATTCACACATATTCATAGAACGACATATTCAAGGAGTACAAGTTTATCCCAAAGAATCAAAATTGGGTTAAGAAGTTCCCTTGAAAAAATTCGACAGCCTATCGACGTCACTTAAAAATTCAGAAAAAGAGTTGATGAGAGATAAAAAGGGCATCTCATCACATGGACATAAAATTAAAATCAATAAGAATATAGAAGAACATAAACCAACATAATAGTATGTGAATTAAAAGACATAACAAAAGAAGTCTTTTAAAAAGAGGAGGGTGAAATGTTCCCTTATCGACATGGGTATCTTTCGAAACATACGCCCCATGAAAGAAGGACAATACAACATTGATGTAAATACTCATAAATGAAATTATATTACACAATGAGTAAAATAATGGGCATTACATACCCCACTCAAAGGAAATTGTAGAAAATGTAGCATAAATCTCACGGGAATAAAAGTGAGATGAAAAATCCCTTACAAAAACTCAGTAGCCTAACGGCGCCACATAAAACTTACAAAAATGGATTGATGAGATCAAATATGTTCTATCATCATATTAACATAATGTTTACAGAAAGAGTAACATCAAATAACATCCCCCAACATAACAAAGAGGAGCTTAAAAGAAGTGACATAAAGGAGAGTACTTAAAAAGAAAGAGAGAGGTTAGATCTCTTACAAAAATTCGGTAGCCTAACAGCGCCACTCAAAACATCCAAAATGGATTGATGAGAGAGAATATGATCTCTGATCACATGAACATAAAAATTAAAGTAAGAGTAATATAAAAGAACATCCTAATAACAAGAAAGATTATTTTTAAAAGGAATGACCTAAAAGAGTGTACTTAAAAAGAAAGGGAGGAGTAGGATCCCTTACCTCCGGTCCGACTTGACTCAATCGTTATTTATTCTCCTGAATAATAAACATGAGTTAATTTATACTTCCTTAAGAACCTTTTTCAAGTTTATTATTCCTTTTATATCACTTATTACCAGGTCATTAACACTATGTAATTATTTTAGTTAATAACGGTCGTTTAAACGATCATTGGTACTTGAGTCAAAATATGCTCTTTATAATTACAAGTTGTTCATGTATACATTATATCCAGAGTTATAATATTGATGTATATATCATATATATCATATATATCCAGTATATACATGCATTTATAATATTACATAATCATTTAAAGGTAAGAAATGAAATGCACCGTTCATGGAGACGGTAAACTGTACGTACGCATGAACGCTACTTTCATTTCTATTTCATATTTTATAGAATGGAATCATAATGATATAAAGGTATATTATAATTCCAGTATAATATCATATATAATACCATTAATTACATCCTTTATACTTCCCACATATGGAATTAACGAATCAAATCACTTTGAGGGGGCGGTAGTCCGCACTTCCTAAAATGAAGATATCGCGTTTAATCATAATGGTAACCATAAATGATATGCCATAAATGAAAAATACAGAAGCTTAAGTAAAACATAAAAATATTATATATAATATATAAATATATTGACATATTAATGGCCACCTTTGAAGGTGATATATGAGTGTTGAACAATCATCGTTTCGTGATGCAGAAATTCGTCATCCACGGAAACAGTATGTTCTTTAACCATTATATGTAGGTGTATGTAAGTGTATATCTAATAATTATTATAACAATATACTAGTATATTTAATATACTATATTTGTTACAAAAAAATAAATAAAAAGAGTTTAGGGGGTCGTAGAAGCAAAATAAAACAAAAGGACTCAAGTGAAGACATTACCTTAAAATCGGGTAACTCCCTTTGGTTTGAGCTAAAAAGCTTCCTTGGGAAAACTTATGCCCAAAGTGAGTCTCCTAGAAGTAAGAGAGGGATGTGGAGAGGACAAATTAGAAGGGTGTTCCCGAGCCAATGGATTGAGAGGTGTGGGTAAGGTGGTAGAGGTGGGGGCCTTTTATAAGAGGAGAGGAGGGGCACTCTTGGAAAGTAAAGAAATGTTACTTTATTTTAGAATGCATTTCGAATTTTAATGGTCCCACATTGATTTTTTTCAAGGATAAGGTGATAAGGGTTCGAAATCCACCCATACAATAGGTTTTGTAAATGTGTAGGTCTTATATTTTACATTATCTTCCCATTTTATTTAAATCGTTAAATAATGAGGTCATCGCTGCATCATCATGACGTCATAAATAATTTAATTTA
This sequence comes from Viscum album, assembly GCA_963277665.1. Classification (NCBI taxonomy): domain Eukaryota; kingdom Viridiplantae; phylum Streptophyta; class Magnoliopsida; order Santalales; family Viscaceae; genus Viscum; species Viscum album. The sequence goes on along the minus strand of OY728131.1, from coordinate 1,525,599,220 downwards.
TTTAATGTCTAAAAATTATTAAAAAAATACTATGATGTAGGAAATCTTTTTATATTTCCAATTAATCTTTATAGTTAATAATCTGACTTGTATAACCCCATTTAAAAATTATTTTAGTAAAACAACTCATGTTTGTGTCATTTTAATTTTAACATTAAATAAAAAGGTATTTATGTCATTTTCCAACCAAAGTGGCTCCATGGTGTCCCCAAGTTGTCCCATAGATTATATTGGTCGGCCATGACTCATACAATGAGGGTAGGACATGTGTCTAGGTCATTTCATATTATTAAAACATTATTTTTACCTTAAACTACCCTAATTACCTCTAATCGCGATTAAAAACTTAAAAGTTACTATTCACAAAAAAAATATTTTAATTCCATTGAACCACATTTTACTTCTTAATGACAACCATGTATGTCGGATTTTTGAAATTTAAAACACAAAGGTGGCAAATTTTCATTTAAACGGAAAATCAGTTTTTATAAGTACCACTTAGTGGTTTCACTATTAATCAAAAATTGAAGTTTTTCAGAAAAATACCAAAACATCACCCTAAGCTATATTTGATATTCCGAATTCAAAAATGAAGTCTATTTTACAAAATTAAAAACATATAAGTTTTATTAATTAATTTAATAATTAATTCCCGATGACAGAGCAAATAATGTGTTTTTATGAAACAATAAGTATCACAAGATTGGCACTAGTTTAAGTCCGATTTCAAAGTGAAATTAATTCCAATGACCACAATTGGATTAAATGGTAGAAATATATTCTAATTTCACTTTAAAAACCATTCAAAAGGCAATATAATCATATAAATAAATTATATTAAAAAAAGGTTTTGAATTAAAGTACAACATTTGTCACTATTCAATAAAAATTGAACTTTTTCGGAAAAATACCAAAAATTTATACAAAGTAAATTTTGATGTCTCGATTCTAAAGAAGAATTTTATTTTGTCAAATATAACACATAAAACGTTCAAAAAGTGGATTTAAAAGAGGTTCACCATCAAAAGGCGGTTAATCGACCTTTTAAAGAATATTAGAATGTTTACGCTTAAAATTGGATTCATTCGCATTTTTAATCCTCTAACATTTACTGTAAAAAGTAAAAATATTTGACAAACATACATAATAATTTTTTTGTTAGTTCCGTTCTTTCCCACCATTAAAATGGCTAGGAGTTAACTACTATTTAAAATAATATTATTTTAGTATTAGAGTGCAACGTAATATTTCAAAGGAACTCGTTGTCGCGTATTGGGTACGCCATCGAGCATAGTGTTCCCTTTAAAGTAATATTAATATTTTTTTCAAAAATAGGGATAAATATAAAAATGTCATATTCTTTATTTACCTGGGGTGTTACATCCTTCCCCCCTTTTGGGGATTGCGTCCTCGTAATTTCAAAATTGGGCTTGAAAACTCCATTGAAAGTCCCACATCGGAAAAGGATTAAATTAAACTATCACTTTAAAAGAAAGAAAAGGAAGTAAAAAAGGTCACCCAAGTTAACCCATACTAGGATTCCATGTATGAAAATATGGACATGGAGGAAAAAACAAAGGGTCATGTTCTGATGGATAGTGATAGTAAACATGTCTAGGAGAAAGTTAACCATAAGAAAATCACAAACTTGTGATGGGTTAAACGGTATTCGAATCCCCAGTAGGAAAGGTTAATAGACAAATTTTCTGTTTTATGTAAATTTTTATTGAGGAATTTATTCATAAGGAAACATAATTACTTATCATGTTGACTTTCAAATTTTATTAGATTTCTTACACAAACTCATATTTTCTCCAAAAGACGAGTATTTAGGAAGACTTGTACACTATAATCAACTTCTATAGAATCACCTAATCTAAAAAAGAGAACTATATACTTCCCATGTCATTAGACGTTAACCGAAACAAAAACTAAAATTGCTAGTATGAGATCAGATAATCCAGAAAGAGATAACCCTTTATAAAAAGAAAATCTATTCTTAATCTCCAAAATTTGTCTAACAAAACCCAAAGTTCAACGAGGACCATTCGATAAACAATTTTTCCATAAAATTCTCCAAACTAAGATTGAAACCCAAATATTTGAAGGATTTAGTCACATAGTCTTCCAAGTTAAATTGTAACATTTATCTCCAAACAACATCAGTTGCTCTTAAAGTCTCGTATTGAAAAGTAATTAACCTAATCACATATCCTCCATGATAGGTTAATAAATTTACATATATAACCCAAAATCAAATTACTAATAATTCATAAAATCATATAACTAAAAAGAATTAGTCAAACTAACCAGGGACTTCACGTAGTTCAGTGGTAGGCGATAAATACTAGTCGCACTTTGGTTGTGGGTTCGATTCCCACAACTTTGTCCGACGTGACGGGTTGTCACATGGTCTGCGTGTTGTCCTTTTTCCAAAACTATATAATTCATAAAACATTCCCCAAAATGAGATAAAATCTTCAAAAATAATCATAACATATTTTAACATCAAGTTTATCTCATGACTTTCATTTTCCATCATAACATATAATAACCTATAATTACCTCAAAAGTAAGGATCATATAAACTCTAATGGTTACCTTTATAATTATTACCTGAACTTCCACATCTATAGCATATTTATGTCCCTTTGAAACATTTTGCTAGGTGTTTCTTTCCACATCTTTGACACATAGGTTTTTGAACATACTTAACTTTATGATTATTACCCGTAGTTCCGTAGGGATTTGTTTCTCGCATATATGATGCCTTATAGAAATCACCAAGGTTTAGGTGTCCAATCATGACTCCAGATAGTTGGTTGAGGATAAACACAAGAGTTCTCATTGCATCACCCATATCATTCAGTTGCTTTCTCAAAAAAATGTCATAGATTCCTTCACATCCACTGTTACTTTGGTGCCTGCTAGATCCAACCATTTACTAAAACCAAAAAGGTCAATGTGAGTATATCAACAAAACAATCATGTACTAATGAGGAAGACAAACACTAAGATATACTTACTCATTCACTTTATCTAAAACTAGGACTCTTTCTGAATTCCAAACCATATTGGCAATGTCACTTATGCTTAGAGAATACCCTATCCTCCAAAGTTATCTAAAACGACCTTTGATACCAACTATAAGGCCCCAGCCTTAAACCTTACTTAATCTTGAGTTTTTACAAGATTACACATTGAGGATATTTTCAGGTTTAGAGTTTTAGATAATTAGATCATAAAACTTGCATTACATTCCACATTTAAACAAAGTGGTTACATAAAAGATAGTATTCATTTTTTCCCATCAACGGAAACATATTTAAAAATAAAGCATGGATTCTTTCTTGACACATCCTTGACACTATCATCATATCATGTACCTTTCCCTTGACCTGTGAAAAACATTTCAAAAAACTTGGGATGAGCATAAAAAGATCAGTAAGGTTTATAAAAAATATGGAAAGGAAACATGAGTTCATATATACATAATAATGAAATAATACTTTACCCATAAAACATAGGCACTTTAACATACCTCATCAAATCATGAATAAATCATAGAAATCATAATACATAAAAGGTAACTTGAGGCATTCATAACATTCTTACGTAGGGAGTAACCCTCTTGGTTACGTTTGGAATACCCACCACAGTATATTCCCTAAATATCTTTGGAGAAACCTTAACATTTCACTCCTTCACGTTACCCAATGCATTGGAGAGCTATATCGGGCTCACCCGCCCTTAGTTTTTCACAGAACCACCCGTATTCATAATAATTACCAAGAACCATAACATAATCGTATCACATAAAACATGCATAAAGGAAGTATAACATTTCCACTTTTCAATCACAAGATATCAATACAACACATTGATATAAAAACATTATGAAAACCATTTTCAATACCAAAATAAATGAAAAGTAAAAAATGGTATTTATTTTTCTTTAAAAAAAGGTATGGCTTGTAGAGGAAGCCAAAACTCAAATAATGGTCACAGCGGCTTCGAAGTCGTTGTCGCCGCATATGTACGACACAAAAATTCCCTTTTTCCGTTTAGTAAAACTCTTCGTATAAAAATATTCCTTTTCGATAAACGTAAAAGTAAAATGGATTTATACACCGTATAAAAGTAGGTTGTGTATAAAACAAAATATTCCTCAATTAAAGGAGATTGAGACGAAGTCCCATACAAAGAAGGTATCCTTGGATTAAGGATAAATCAATTACATAATTATGTGTGACAAACAAATACACCAAACATAAGTGGATATTAAGTGCAAAAAAATCAGAGGACATTCACACATATTTATAGAACGACATATTCAAGGAGTACAAGTTTATCCCAAAGAATCAAAATTGGGTTAAGAAGCTCCCTTGCAAAAATTCGACAGCCTAACGACGTCACTTAAAAATTAAGAAAAAGAGTTGATGAGAGATAAAAAGGGTATCTCATCACATGGACATAAAATTTAAATCAATAAGTATATAGAAGAACATATCCCAACATAATATTATGTTAATTAAAAGACATAACAAAATAAGTCTTTTAAAAAGAGGAGGGTGAAAGGTTCCCTTACCGACATGGGTATCTTTCGAAACATACGCCCTGTGAAAGAAGGACAATACAACATTGATGTAAATACTCATAAATGAAAGTATATTACACAATGAGTAAAATAATGGGCATTACATACACCACTCAAAGGAAATTGTGGAAAATGTAGCATAAATCTCACGGGAATAAAAGTGAGATAAAAAATCCCTTACGAAAACTCGGCAGCCTAACGACGCCACTTAAAACTTACAAAAATGGAATGATGAGATAAAATAGGGTCTCTAATTATATTAAAATAAAGTTTAAAGAAAGAGGAATATAAAAGAACATCCCCCAACATAACAAAGAGGAGCTTAAAAGAAGTGACATAAAGGATAGTACTTAAAAAGAAAGAGAGAGGTTAGATCTCTTACGAAAATTCGGCAGCCTAACGATGCCACTCAAAACTTCCAAAATGGATTGATGAGAGATAATAGGGTCTCTCATCACATGAACATAAAAATTACAGTAAGAGTAATATAAAAGAACATCCCAATAACATGAAATATGAGTTTTAAAAGGAATGACATAAAAGAGTGTACTTAAAAAGAAAGAGAGGAGTAGGATCCCATACCTCGGGTCCGACTTGACTCGATCGTTCTTTAATCTCCTGAATAATAAACTTGAGTTAATTTATACTTCCTTAATAACCTTCTTCAAGTTCATTATTCCTTTTATATCACTTATTACCATGTCATGAACACTATGTAATTATTTTAGTTAATAACGGTCGTTTAAACGATCATTGGTACTTGAGTCAAAATATGCTCTTTATAATTACAAGTTGTTAATGTATCCATTATATCCAGAGTTATAATAATGATTTATATATCATATATATTATATATATCCATTATATACATGCATTTATAATATTACATAATCATTTAGAGGTAAGAAATGAAATGCACCGTTCATGGAGACGGTAAGCCGTACGTACGCATGAACACTACTTTCATTTCTATTTCGTATTTTATAGAATGGAATCATAATGATATAAAGGTATATTATAATTCCAGTATAATATCATATATAATACCATTTATTACATCCTTTATATGTCCCACATATGGAATTATCGAATCAAATCACTTTGAGGGGGCGGTAGTCCGCACTTCCTAAAATGAAGATATCGTGTTTACTCATAATGGTAACCATAAAGGATATGCCATAAATGAAAAATACAGAAGCTTAAGTAAAAAATAAACATATTATATATAATATATAAATATAGTGACATCTTAATGGCCAACTTTGAAGGTGATATATGAGTGTTGAACAATCATCGTTTTGTGAGGCAGAAATTCGCTATCCACGGAAACAGTATGTTCTTTAACCATTAGATGTAGGTGTATGTAATTGTAGCTAGAATATTTCTTATAACAACATACTAGTATATTTAAGATACTGTATTTGTTACAAAAGAAATGAAAATTTTTTTTTAGGGGGTTGGAGAAGAAAAATAAAACAAAAGGACTCAAGTGAAGACATTACCTTAAAATCGGGTAACTCCCTTTGGTTTGAGCTAAAAGGCTTCCTTCGGAAGACTTCTTCCCAAATTGAGTCTTCTAGGAGTAAAATAGGGATGTGTAGAGGAAAAATGAGTAGGGTTTGGCCGAGCCAATGGCTTGAGAGGTGTGGGTAAGGTGGTAGAGTTGGGGGCCTTTTATAAGAGGAGAGGAGGGTCACTCTTGGAAAGTAAAGAAATGTTACTTTATTTTAGAATGCGTTTCGGATTTTAATGGTCCCACATTGATTTGTTTCGAGGATAAGGTGATAAGGGTTCTAAATCCACCCATCCAATAGGTTTTGGACATGTGTAGGTCTTATATTTTACATTATCTTCCTATTTTATTTAAATCGTTAAATAATGAGGTTATCACTGCATCATCATGATGTCATAAATAATTTAATTTATTTAATGCCTAAAAATTATAAAAAAAAATACTATGATGTAGGAAATATTTTTAGATTTCCAATGACTATTTATAGTCAAAAATCTGACTTATATAACCCCATTTAAAAATTGTTTTAGTAAAACAACTCATGTTTGTGTCATTTTAATTTTAACATTAAATAAAAAGGTGTTTATGTAATTTTCCAACCAAAGTGGCTCCATGGGGTCCCCAAGTTGACCCATGGATTTTTTTGGTCGGACATGACTCATCCAATGAGGGTAGGACATTTTTATAGGTCATTTCATATTATTAAAACATTATTTTTACCTTAAACTACCCTAATTACCTCTAATCGCGATTAAAAACTTAAAAGTTACTATTCACCAAAAAATTATTTTAATTCCATTGAACCAAATTTTACTTCTTAATGACAACCATGTATGTCGGATTTTTTAAATTTAAAACACAAAGTTGGCAAATTTTCATTTAAACGGAAAATCAGTTTTTATAAGTACCACTTAGTGGTTTCACTATTCATCAAAAATTGAAGTTTTTTAGAAAAATTCCAAAACTCCACCCTAAGATATATTTGATATTCTGAATTCAAAAATGAAGTCTATTTTACAAAATTAAAAACATATAAGTTTCATTAATTAATTTAATAATTAATTTCTGCTGACAGAGCAAATAATGTGTTTTTATGAAATAACAAGCATCAAAAGATTGACACTAGTTTAAGTCCGATTTCAATGTGAAATTAATTACAATGAACAAAATTGGATTAAATGATAAAAATATATTCTAATTTCACTTTAAAAACAATTCAAAAGATAATATAATCATATAAATAAATTAGATTAAAAATAGGTTTTGAATTAAAATAAAACATTTGTCACTATTCATTAAAAATTGAACTTTTTCGGAAAAATACTAAACATTTATACAAAGTAAATTTTGATGTCTCGATTATAAAGAATAATTTTATTTTGTCAAATATAACACATAAAACTGTCAAAAAGTGGATTTAAAAGAGGTTCGCCATCAAAAGGCGGTTAATCGACCTTTTAAAGAATATTAGAATGTTTACGCTTAAAATTGGATTCATTCGCATTTTTAATCCTCTAACATTTATTGTAAAAAGTAAAAATATTTGAAAAACATACATAATCATTTTTTTTAGTTCCGTTATTTCCCGCCATTACAATGGCTAGGCGTTAACTACCATTTAAAATAATATTATTTTATTATTAGAGTGCAACGTAAGATTTCAAAGGAACTCGTTGTCGCGTATTGGGTACTCCATCGAGCAAAGAGTTCCCTTTAAAGTAATATTAATATTTTTTTCACAAATAGGGATAAATATAAAAATGTCATATTCTTTATTTACCTGGGCTGTTACATCCTTCCCCCCCTTTTGGGGATTGCGTCCTCGCAATTTCAAAATTGGTCTTAAAAACTCCATTGAAAGTCCCACATCAGAAAAGGAGTAAATTAAACTATCACTTTAAAAGAAAGAAAGGGAAGTGCAAAGGTCACCCGAGTTAACCCATACTAGGATTCCATGTATGAAAATATAGACATGGAGGAAAAAACAAAGGGTCAAGTTCTGATGGAGAGTGATAATAAACATGTCTAGGAGAAAGTTAACCATAAGAAAATCACAAACTTGTGATGGGTTAAACGGTATTCGATTCCCCAGTAGGAAAAGTTAATAGACAACATTTTTGTTTTAAGTTAATTTTTGTTGAGGAATTTATTCATAAGGAAACATAATTACTTATCATGTTGACTTTCAACTTTTATTAGATTTCTTACACAAACTCATATTTTCTCCAAAAGACGTGTATTTAGGAAGACTTGTTCACTATAATCAACTTCTAGAGAATCACCTAATCCACAAAAGAGAACTATATACTTCCCATGTCTTTAGACGTTAACCAAAACAAAAACCAAAATTGTTAGTATGAGATCAGATAATCCAGAAAAGGATAACCCTTTATAAAAATAAAATATATTTTTAATCTTCAAAATTTGTCTAACAAAACCCAAAGTTCAACGAGGACCATTCAATAAACAATTTGTCCATAAAATTCTTTAAACTAAGATTGAAACCAAAATATTTGAAGGATTTAGTCACATAGTCTTCAAAGTTAAATCGTAACATTTATCTCCAAACAACATCAATTGATCTTAAAGTCTCATATAGAAAAGTAATTAACCTAATCACATATCCTCCATGATAGGTTAATAAATTTCCATAGATAACACAAAATCAACTTACTATTAATTCATAAAATCATCTAACTAAAAAGAATTAGTCAAACTAACCAGGGACTTCACATAGTCCAGTGGTAGGCGATAAATACCAGTCGCACTTTGGTTGTGGGTTCAATTCCTGCAGCTTTGTCCGATGCGACGGGTTGTCACACGGTCTGCGCGTTGTCCTTTTTCCAAAACTATATAATTCTTAAAACATTCCCCAAAACAAGATAAAATCTTTAAAAATATCATAACATATTTTAACCTCAAGTTTATCTCATGCCTTTAATTTTCCATCATAACATATAATTACCTATAATTACCTCAAAAGTAAGGTTCATATAAACTCTAATGGTTACCTTTATAATTATTACCTGAACTTCCACATCTATAGCATATTTTTGTCCTTTGAAACATTTTCCTAGGTGTTTCTTTCCACATCTTTGACACATAGGTTTTTGAACATACTTACCTTTATGATTATTACCCGTAGTCCTGTAGGGATTTTTTTCTCGCATATATGATGACTTATAGAAATCACCAAGGTTTAGGTGGTCAATCATGACTCCAGATAGTTGGTTGAGGATAAACACAAGAGTTCTCCTTGCTGCTCCCATATCATTCAGTTCCTTGCTCAAAAAACTGTCACAGTTTCCTTCACATCCACTGTTACTTTGGTGCTTGCTAGATCCACCCATTTACTAAAACCAAAAAGGTCAATGTGAGTATATCAACAAAACCATCATGTACTAATGAGGAAGATAAACACTAAGATATACTTACTCATTCACTTTATCTAAAACTAGGACTCTTTCTGAATTCTTAACCATTATGGTAATTTCACTTATGCTTAGAGAATACCATAACCTCTAAAGTTATCTAAACAGACCTCTGACAGCAACTATAAGGCCCCAACCTTAAACCTTACTTAATCTTGAGTTATTACAAGATTACACATTGAGTATCTTTTCAGGTTTAGAGTTTTAGAGAATTAGATCATAAAACTTGCATTACATTCCACATTTAAACAAAGTGGTTACATAAAAGATAATATTCATTTTTTCCCATTAATGGAAACATATTTAAAAATAAAGCATGGATTCTTTCTTGAAACTTCCTTGACACTATTATCATATCATGTACCTTTCCCTTGACCTGTGAAAAACATTTCAAAAAACTTGTGATGAGCATAAAAAGCTCAGTAAGGGTTATAAAAAATATGGAAAGGAAACATGAGTTCATATATACATAAGAATAAAATCATAAATTACCCATAAAACATAGGCACTTTAACATACGTCATCATATCATGAATAAATCATAGAAATCATAAGACATAAAAGGTAACTTGAGGCATTCATAACATTCTTACGTAGGGAGTAACCCTTTTGGTTACGTTTGGAATACCCACCACAGTATATTCCCTAAATCTCTTTGGAGAAACCTTAAAGTTTCACTCCTTCGTGTTACCCAATGCATTGGAGAGCTATGTCGGGCTCACCCGCCCTTAGTTTTTCACGGAACCACCCGTCTTCATAATAATGACCAAGAACCATAACATAATCATATCACATATAACATGCATAAAGGAAACATAACATTTCCACTTTTCAATCAAAAGATATCAATACAACACATTGATATAAAAACATTATGAAAACTATTTTCAATAACAAAATAAAAAGAAAAGTAAAACATGGTATTTTTTTTTTTTTAAAAAGGTATGGCTTGTAGAGGAAGTCGAAACTCAAATAACGGTCACGACGACGGAGAAGTCGTTGTCGCCGCATACGTACGACAAAAACATTCCCTTTTGTCATTTAATAAAACTCTTCGTATAAAAATATTCCTTTTCGATAAACGTAAAAGTCAAAGGGATTTATGCACTGTATAAAAGTAGGTTGTGTATAAAACAAAATATGCCTCAATGAAAGTAGATTGAGATGAAGTCCCATACAAAGACAGTATCCTTGGATTAAGGATAAATCAATTACATTATTATGTGTGAAAAACAAATACCTAAAACATAAGTGGATATTAAGTGAAAAAAAATCAGAGTACATTCACACATATTCATAGAACGACATATTCAAGGAGTACAAGTTTATCCCAAATAATCAAAATTGGGTTAAGAAGCTCCCTTGCAAAAAATCGACAGCCTAACGGCGTCACTTAAAAATTCAGAAAAAGAGTTGATGAGAGATAAAAAGGGTATCTCATCACATGGACATAAAATTTAAATCAATAAGTATATAGAAGAACATATCACAAAATAATATTATGTGAATTAAAAGACATCACAAAAGAAGTCTTTTAAAAAGAGAAGGGTGAAAGGTTCCCTTACCGACATGGGTATCTTTCAAAACATACGCCCCGTGAAAGAAGGACAACACAAAATTGATGTATATAATAATAAATGAAATTATATTACACAATGAGTAAAATAATGGGCATTACATACACCACTCAAAGGAAATTGTGGCAAATGTAGCCTAAATCTCATGGGAATAAAAGTGAGATGAAAAATCCCTTACGAAAACTAGGCAGCCTAACGACGCCACTTAAAACTTAAAAAAATGGATTGATGAGATCAAATAGGTTATCTCATCATATTAACATAAAGTTTACAGAAATAGTAATATAAAATAACATCCCCCAACATAACAAATAGGAGCTTAAAAGAAGTGACATAAAGGAGAGTACTTAAAAAGAAAGAGAGAGGTTAGATCTCTTACGAAAATTCGGCAGCCGAACGACGGCACTCAAAACTTCCAAAATGGATTTATGAGAGAGAATAGGGTATCTCATCACATGAACATAAATATTACAGTAATATTAATATAAAATAACATCCCAATAATAAGAAATATGAGTTTTAAAATGAATGACATAAAAGAGCGTACTTAAAAAGAAAGAGAGGAGTAGGATCCCTTACCTCGGGTCCGACTTGACTCGATCATTCTTTAATCTCCTTAATAATAAACTTGAGTTAATTTCTACTTCCTTAATAACCTTTTTCAAGTTCATTATTCCTTTTATATCACTTATTACCATGTCATTAACACTATGTAATTATTTTAGTTAATAACGGTCGTTTAAACGATAATTGGTACTTGAGTCAAAATATGCTCTTTATAATTACAAGTTGTTAATGTATCCATTATATCCAAAGTTATAATAATGATGTATATATCATATATATCATATATATCCAGTGTATACATGCATTTATAATATTACATAATCATTTAGAGGTAAGAAATGAAATGCACCGTTCATGGAGATGGTAAGTCGTATGTACGCATGAACGCAACTTTCATTTCTATTTCGTATTTTATAGAATGTAATCATAATGATAAAAAGGTATATTATAATTCCAGTATAATATAATATATAATACCATTAATTACATCATTTATATGTCCCACATATGGCATTAATGAATCAAATCACTTTGAGGGGGCGGTAGTTTGCACTTCCTAAAATGAAGATATCGCGTTTACTCAAAATGGTAACCATAAAGGATATGCCATAAATGAAAAATACAGAAGCTTAAGTAAAAAATAAACATATTATATATAATATATAAATATAGTGACATCTTAATGGCCACCTTTGAAGGTGATATATGAGTGTTGAACAATCATCGTTTCGTGAGGCAGAAATTCACCATCCACGGAAACAGTATGTTCTTTAACCATTATATGTAGGTGTATGTAAGTGTAGCTCGAATACTTATTATAAAAACATACTAGTGTATTGAAGATACAAGATTTGTTACAAAATAAATGAATAAAAAGAGTTTAGGGGGTTGGAGAGGCAAAATAAAACAAAAGGACTCATGTGAAGACACTACCTTAAAATCGGGTAACTCCCTTTGGTTTGAGCTAAAAGGCTTCTGTGTGAAACCTTATGCCCAAAGTGAGGCTTCTAGGAGTAAGAGAGAGATGTGGAGAGGAAAAATGAGCAGGTGTTGGCCGATCCAAATGATTGAGAGGTGTGGGTAAGGTGGTAGAGGTGGGGGCCTTTTATAAGAGGAGCGGAGGGGCACTCTTGGAAAGTAAAGAAATGTTACTTTATTTTAGAATGATTTTCGGATTTTAATGGTCCCACATTGATGTGTTTCGAGGATAAGGTGATAAGGGTTCGAAATACACCCATCCAATAGATTTTGGACATGTGTAGGTCTTATATTTTACATTATCTTCCCATTTTATTTAAATCGTTAAATAATGAGGTCATTGTTGCATCATCATGATGTCATAAATAATTTAATTTATTTAATGTCTAAAAATTATAAAAAATACTATGATGTAGGAAATATTTTTATCTTTCCAATTACTATTTATAGTCAAAAATATTACTTGTATAACCCCATTTAATTTTTTTAGTAAAATAACTCATGTTTGTTTCTTTTTAATTTTAACATTAAATAAAAAGGTATTTATGTCATTTTCCAACCAAAGTGGCTCCATGGGGTCCCTAAGTTGACCCATGGATTTTATTAGTCGGCCATGACTCATCCAATGGGGGTAGGACATGTGTCTAGGTCATTTCATATTATTAAAACATTATTTTTACATTAAACTACACTAATTACCTCTAATCGCGATTAAAAACATAAAAGTTACTATACACCAAAAAAAAATTAATTCCATTGAACCACATTTTACTTCTTAATGACAACCATGTATGTCGGATTTTTGAAATTAAAAACACAAACGTGGAAAAATTTCATTTAAACGGAAAATCATTTTTTATAAGTACCACTTAGTGGTTTCACTATTCATCAAAAATTGATGTTTTTTAGAAAAATACCAAAACTTCACCCTAAGCTATATTTGATATTCCGAAATCAAAAATGAAGTCTATTTTACAAAATTCAAAACATATAAGTTTCATTACTTAATTTAATAATTAATTCCCGCTGACAGAGCAAATACCGTGTGTTTATGAAACAATAAGTATCAAAAGATTGACACTAGTTTAAGTCCGATTTCAAAGTGAAATTAATTCCAATGGAAACAATTGTATTAAATGGTAAAAATATTTTATAATTTCACTTTAAAATCAATTCAAAAGATAATCTAATCATATAACTAAATTATATTAAAAATAGGTTTTAAATTAAAATACAACATTTTTCACTATTCATTAAAAATTGAACTTTTTCGAAAAAATACAAAAAAATTATATAAAGTAAATTTTGATGTCTCCATTCTAAAGATGACTTTTATTTTGTCAAATATAACATATAAAATTGTCAAAAAGTGGATTTAAAAGAGGTTCGCCATCAAAAGGCGGTTAATCGACCTTTTAATGAATACTAGAATGTTTACGCTTAAAATTGGATTCATTTTCATTTTTATCCTCTAAAATTTATTGTAATAAGTAAAAATATTTGACAAACATAAATTATCATATTTTTGTTAGTTCCGTTCTTTCCCACCATTACAATGGCTAGGCGTTAACTACCATTTAAAATAATATTATTTTATTATTAGAGTGCAACGTAAGATTTCAAAGGAACTCGTTGTCACATATTGGGTACGTCATCGAGTATAGAGTTCCCTTTAAAGTAATGTTAATATTTTTTTTTCACAAATAGGGATAAATATAAAAATTTCATATTCTTTATTTACCTGGGGTGTTACAATAGGAGTGTCAATCTTCTAAATACTTTAAACTTTAAAATATAATAAATGTATTTCTCGAGTTCAAGTATAATGAAATTGAAAAATATAATATCCATGATAGGGAAAGGTAAAAATAAACTCAAACAATCACATTAAACCATGTTTTATAGATATTGGTTTCCTTATTTATTGGTTTAACACCTCTTAATAACTCTTAACCTTTATTGAGGTGATAATGTTTCACCATGATAATTATTCATTACATCAAAAAATTAAATTAAAAAATTACCAAAATTTAACTTACTAATATTAAATTTTAAATAATTTTTAAATTATACAATTTTTATAATTGTAATAAATTTATTACAGTATAAGTGCAAAAAAATCAATGAAAGATTAATTTTTGAAAAATGTCATTTTAAATCATAAAGAATGGTTTCACACCAAAATAAAATATAATAATGTCTAATTTAGGTGTATTTATTTTATTTTTAATTTTATTTTAAATTTTTTTTTAAGCCAATACAGTTATTAATATGACTTGGTAATTAATTGAAAATAATAGACACTGTTTAAAAAAATTTATTTTTTCCACTATTCACTAAATTTCAATATTTTCATAAATTTTTTTAAAATTATAAGATAATTTAAATATTATTAATCAAGATATAATTTTCATTTTATCAATTTAACTTTCTAATTTATTTTAAAAAAATATTTTAAATGAAACTATATAATACGTGGAATATATTTTAGCAAAAATAAAACCATTTTGTTTCTAGTTGAAAATCATATAAAACCATCATATTATATATCCATCCATAAATTATATTTATTAAAATTAATAACATGTGAAATTAATTTAATATTATCATTACATGGGTTGTCACATCATTAATAGTGGATCTTATTTACTGGAAATTGAGAGTAGTTAGAAGAATATTGTTTGAAGTTTCATGATTAGTTTCAAGTTGAGTTCCATTATTGATCTTTAATGGTGGCCTAGTGGTAGGATTTTCAATACCTATATTAAAGGAGGTATAGTTTTCTGGGGTTTAGAATTTGATTCATGGATTGTCTTTATTGTGATTCTAACTATCTTCCAGACGAGTATTCAAAGCCATGATGTTTCTAAGAAGTGTTTCATTTAGGAATCCTATTTCAGGATACCCCCATTTACCTTGTTGATGTATATTTAGGATCTGTAAATTGTATAGGTAATAGAGAATATTTTATTTTATACAAATTCATCTCAATATAGTGTATTTCTAACATTTATAAAGGAAAATCTATGCATAGAGGTGCAATGTTTTTTTTGAAGT
This sequence comes from Viscum album, assembly GCA_963277665.1. NCBI lineage: Eukaryota > Viridiplantae > Streptophyta > Magnoliopsida > Santalales > Viscaceae > Viscum > Viscum album. The sequence goes on along the minus strand of OY728131.1, from coordinate 1,525,583,500 downwards.
CAATTTTTCAACTAGTAGTGAATGGGTCTCTATAATATTATTATTATTTTTCCAAAATAGGTATTTTTTATATATATTACAATGGTTTTATAATTGTTTAATTTTATTATGAATTTCATGGTCATATGTATCTTTGGAATCTTTCAAACCTCTCTAGTTATGGTGGAGCTGGAGTCTTGCTTTTGTTGCTTCCTTTGTAGTAATTGATAATGAGGCATTATCATTAGTAATAACATTTGGTTCCTCTAGTTTTTTGGAAATATTTAAGAGTTAGTGTTGTAGAAATGATATCCTTATGATATTCCTCATCCTTAAAGACATAAGTATGATTGAGGCTGTGATTTTGGCCATTAATGGGGTTATAAATAAAGGAAATTTGGTTATGATCAAAATCATGTTATAGTGTTACCTGTGATTGAAACAAAAAACATTATTTAAGGTTCCGTCTACTTTTCTTCTATATTAGATTACAATTTTTTTGATTGGGTAGGTTTTTACTCTTTCATTTATTATCCATTTCCCTATTATTTCAGACTTAAGATAAAGAGACTTTTAGTTTCCTTGGTGTTGAATATGATATTCAGAGGTAAGTATAACTTGTTTGAGGTGTGTCAAGGTTGTTTTATTATAATAGGGATGCAACAATTTCACAAGGAGTTACTTTTATTGTTGATACATCCATATAATCACATCATTGAATATGATTAATTGTATTCAAAGTAGGATTTTATTTTTTTCAACTGGGGAATTATATTATTTGAAATTGAATTCAAGTGAGTGAATTTTTTTTTTGAGTATGATCATTAAATTAATTAGGGATATATGGATACTCATTCTACAATACTAGAGGAATTGATGTTGGCGTCACTAGTGGACTAATTAATAGTTTTTCTAATGTTTTTGAAAGAGTTTCTTGATGTATTTTCTAAATATATTGTGAAACTGCAACCCTCAATGTGATATGGAGTTTTGGATAATGTTGAAAACTATTTCTTTATGATTTCAATATCTATATATATGATAGAAACTTATAAATTTTGGGAGTAGTGGATTTAGATCGATAATATTTTGTAGAAAAGTTTCATCTAGACCAATGTGTCACCTCTTGGTATTATAGTGTTGTTTTATAATAAATATAATGGTATATGATAGTTATAAATTGATTACCCCTTTATTAAATATATGTAATGATGTATTATTATTATCCTCAAATGGGAGATAATTATTTTTACAACCATTTAAAGGTAGATAACTTATCCATAACGATCGATCTATAGTCAGGATATCACCAGATATGGGTTTAGATAAATATATCCCTAAACTACCTTCAAAAGAATTTATATATATTGCTCATTTTCTTAATGAATTTTTTTATGTGAGGAACACCCTATTTTTTACAAGAATCATGAATTCATTATTTCATGATTTCCTAGAATAATTCATTTTTTTCATTGATTAAATTGATGGGTATTTGAGGTCAGAGGTGGATCATACTAATAATTTGAGGGATTTTTCGTAGGTTATTTTTATGAAATGTTTTTTTATAAATCTATATGAGTGTTTTTTATATAATAGAGTTACATTTTATTGAGAAAGTCATGTCATGGTATGGGTTGGCAGTCAACCATTAAAAAATTATGTGAGTTTTTCTTGTGTTCCTCCCAAGAATATAGAAGAGGTTCTCAACCTATATTGTCTTGAAGGATATTATAAGAGGTTTATATTTAATTTCTCTGGTCTAATTTCCTCTTAAAAATATGTTAACCAATTTTATAGATAAATCAGTATCGTGTGGAATTTTACTATCGAAAAGTGAAGTAGGTTAGGGTGCATATTCTTGATTTTTTAGAGGAATTAAAGATGGTTTCCTTCTATAGTGCTTCATTCCTTAGTCTAGGTTGTGTATTAAAGAAGAAAAGGGTAGTGGTCTATTAGTGGTATCAATAGTTATGACCTCCTAAAAGTAAGTATGATACCCATGATCTCAGCTTCCAGCAGTTGTATTTTCCTTGAAGATGCAGTGGAACTGCATTATCAGGTAGAATTTTATGGTCCTCGTATATTATAGGAGTGTTGGATATATATTTTATCAATGTTATTTGAATTTATATTATCAATGATAAATTGATTCATTATAGTATTATAATTTTATGATATACTATAAATTACAGAAAGAAAATGAATTTGATACTGATATGAGTATTAAGTCATGTGTGGATGTTTTTAATATTCTAAACATATATTAAGGGTGATAGAGAATATTGAATATTTTTTTATTAATATATAAGAGGTAAATATAGTGTCATTATGTAAAATATGATATTATAGTCATCATTAATTCAATAGGTGGAATATTCTCTATGGGGAATCTTTAGGTAGTGGTTTTAAAGGTCATGTAGTCAATATAAATTATCTTGAGTTATGGTTGGTGGGTGAACAACATTGAGTATTTTTTTGGGGAAATGTCATTTTTCATTCGGAAATATATGAGGTGGTTATCCATGAGTTTCATATCATACCATTAGAAGTGAATAAATTATTATCAACCATGTATCACTCTATGAGGTTTCAGTTTTGGTGAAAATTGAAGAAGGGATTGGTATCTAGGTTTTTATTTTTTTTATTTGGATTTTCAAATGGTGAATGATGAGCACCATGTACTTACAGATATATTGTTTCCATCGGATGTTCCACTATAAAATATCAATGAAATTTAAATTACTTATATTAATAGTTTTAATAATATCATGGAGAATATGATTTCATCTTAGTGATTGTGGATTTTTTGTTTAACTTGAATTATATTCAGGTGATTAATTATTCATGAATGCTAGAAAGTATTATTATAGTTGTATCTATTTTTTTGTATTCATGGGGTTACGAGTATATGATCATGATGTTGTATTTATCTTTTTTGATTGTATGTTCCTGAAATTTTATTTTATCATTCATTTATACCATAAAACTATATTACATCCTCAACCAAACAGTTGGACAAAGTGGACTATCTATATTTTAGAGGAACTGTTGCATGTATGTGTTCTTGATTATGGATTTTTATAGGTAAAGTGACTATAATAAGTTAAATTTTTCTATAAAAAATAGTTATAAATTATCCATTGGTATACTTACATTAAAATATTCATATGGTTTCCTTACAGATCTCTATTGTGGTTGACTGAGGTTTGAGAGTCAGTGAATCATGGATCAAATTTTGTGTACAGTATAACAAAGAAGTTATAGATTATTAAATAGTGGAAGAAGGCTACTCAACACCATAAAATTATTATATTAATCATATTATGATACTAATTGATATTGATGTTAGAGATCATGTGTTTTTAAGGATTATCCTCATTATAGGCAGTGGTGGTTTGAAAATTATAGTAATATTTATTCTTGATTAGAATCAAATTTCAAGGTATCAGTGCATAATAAAGACACGTCATTCCATTAAATATTTATTTAATATGTGGATCTATTATTAGATGTTTTCTCTATATTTTCATATCATTAATATCCTCATGATGATTCTCATGTCACTTATTGGGTTACGTTATATTTTAATAAAGATGGATTTTTATGTTACCAGTTGTGATTCATGATTTTCAAGAGAAGGTGTTTCATACCCATTTAATTCCTTTTATAATTTATTTTGGATGTTTTTTGCATTAGGGGAGTTTATTTTGTAATAGGAGTTTTATATGCATGCTTGGTATACTAGATTAATTTGATTCTTTGAATCTTGCTGAGATCATGAGTTTGGTTTGAGAATTTTGGATTAGGTTGTTCTCTATTTTTTATTAGGTTTGATCCTACATAAAAGTTATTAAATTTATTTTACTTCACATTTTTGTTCATTTTATTATTATGGTGATATTATTATTTGGGAGGTATCATATGGTATTTTTTTATAGTTTCTTATTTATCTATCCAAAAAAATTTATTATTGAGGATGGGAGTTGTTTAAGTGTTATCTAATATAGATGATCAAACATTATTTGGTCCTCAATATTATGTATTAGGGGTCTTTTATGAGTTATAATAGTTTTGGGAGTATATTTTGAGATGTAAATATGATTTGTATCCTTTTAATTGTCAAATGGTTGTTTTAGAGGAGGCTATTTCATAGAGTTAGTCAGGGTCTTTTAGTGGGAAAAGTGATTTTCATGTTTTACCTTGGTCTATGATTTGAGGTCCAAAATGGTCAATTTATGTTTTATTGTTTCATTTTGGTTATATTTACTATGGGGGAATTTTTTTTGGCGAGTTTGGTCCCTGGAGGTTTATGGTGGATTCCAAGTTCTAAATGATGTGGGTGAGAACAACTATTTTAGAATTCATTGTGATCTATATAGTGTTCATGAGGTATTTATATCATAGGTTTTTAGTGATTTCAAATGGAAATAGTGATGATATATAGATCTAGGATTTTTTTAATTGATGGATTTTGGTTTTTTAGTTGAAACAAACTTTTCTGAAGTCACTTGTTATGTAGAATGGAAATATATTTTTTTTTTAAATAATTGAAAAGACCATGATATTTAAAGGTAATGTTCCATTTTTAATATATAGAATCTTGGATGTCATTTTTTTTATGTTATGTGGAAGGACACGCCATGCCTTGAATGGGCCTCATTAATTTTTATTTTAAATTTGACCCCTATCTTCCTTTGATTTGACCTTGGACCATTATCCCAATCCCAAGCTGACCATAATCACTCATTTTGTACACTTCCTGAAATTCTAAAGGCCATACAATCTTTTTTTTAACTCCCAATTTTTAAAAAAGTTTTAGGGGATACCATTATGTGATCCATATTCCTGGTAGGAACATGGACTATGTATATGACCCTAAAATCCCCAAAGACCCGACACCATTAGAATAATCACTCCCCAGTATATATAATTTGGGGAAACCATTATCTATATTCAGTTTATTTTTATTTATTTCTTACCCATTATTTTATTTATATGCCTATTCTTTAATATGTGGTGTGGTTTTGAATGATGTTTTTATGTGTGATAGATGTAGATAGGTCTTGTGGAGATTCTTGATGTGTTTATACGTTTTTTACCATTAATTATTATTCATTACATTAGTATGTTAATTAAAGAACCATTTATATACAGGGGATTATAAATTTATGTTATCTTATTATGTGTGATTCTGAATTATCATATTTTTTTTCAGGGGATGGTTGTAATTATCCTAGTGAATAATATTACTTATTTAAGGGAAGATTAAAAGGGGCATGTGAATTATTTGTGATTAAATGATTTTCATGTTATTGGTTTTAAATTATTTTTTATGATTTATTAATATGTATTATTGTGATATCCTTGGTGTTCAATTTATTCTTTATCACATTCAGAATCAGTTATGTCATTTAAATTTATTTAAATATCTTGATTCCCATATGGAATTTTGGTTTCATGTATTTTCCCCAACATCTTAGATAGATGTGATATAGAAGACTCAATACTCTTCCTTCATTGACTTTTACTTTAGGATTAATATATGTTTTTATGGTCCATAGTTATAGTGGTTATGATTTTGGTACATTGTGTTGGTATAAAATGAAATATGGGGTCTTGAGGTTGATGTCCTTCATTATTAAATACCCTAATACGAGACTATATACTATGTGGTATGATAAGTTATATGGATTTCGTGTGGTGATGATGGAATTGTTTATCTATGTTATCTAGATTTGGAACCAATATTGATTCAAGGTGGTGATAGATATAGTTTAATTTATTTTGTTACGTAGTGTGGGTTTTTGTGATAATATATATTCATTATATTATTTTATTTATAATACACAACCACTTCAGTCTGGTAATACAACATATTCCCATATGAGGTCTCAGGTTCCATTTTGTTTCCCCAACAAATTAGATGGACATGATATATAATGACCCATACATTACATACATTGTTATTACTTCAAAATTGAATCATACATATTACAACATATAACAAAACCATGAAAGTACCGTATAGGTATAGTGTCTTTAGAAACTGGGAAACATAAACAACTGGTTCATAAAGCGTCTACACTGTCTCCCATTTATTTCATCATATCTATAGTCCCTTTTGGAATATCTTACTTAATAACCTTCTTCCTGAACTGGGGAAAGAAAACATAAAAAAGGCTGAGCTCAAATGCTCAGTAAGGGTAAACAAAAGAAATATCAATCACATCATATTCATAAGAACAAAACATTTTGGAAATCTTAACCTGCAAAAGAGAGCATAATTTCATAACATGGGATAAATCATAGTATTGAAATGAAATCCCAATAATCATAACTTAAAACATTAAACATTGTGTAATACACACATAATCATAGAGAATCACTTCTTGTCAGTCAAGACTCATTGCCAAGATTATCTTAGTGGACAAAGTACATTTCTGAACCGATTTCACTCCTCATTTCAGTCCTGTTTCACTGAACCGGTTTAACCTGTCATTCCAGCCATGTCTATCTCATGAGATATAAAATCTTTACCCAATGCATTGGAGGGAGATATAGGTCCCACCCATCGCATAATGATACCATTCTTATGTGAGCCACAAAATCATAAATCATACATCATTGCATAACTCATGTAATAAAAATGGGAATCTTAAACATCATGACATCATAAAACAATTCATATAAGATAAAAGAATTCATAAAAATAATTCCATAAAAACATAATCAAATCAATGTAATAATAGGGTTATAAACATAACCCTTTATTATCTTAGATGGAAAATAATTTTAATAAAACACTTGAACTCCATTCTTGAGGAAAATATCGTTTCTACTTCAAAACCACTTTTCCTTTCTTAACATGTCATACAATTCTAAACTAAAAGAAGTTGATTAAAAATAAACTTTAAAACTTCTAAGGGAAGCTTCTTGTAAATAATGTTTTAAAAATCCATTCATGCCGTATAAGTTAAAAACAACATTCTTCTCGTACTTTTTTCGGAAAAGTCAAAAAGTACCTCGTACGAAAAACGACAAAAGATTCCTTTCATATCTTTTACTAAAATCACAACGAAGGGTAAAATTGGATATAAACTATTGTAGGTGTATGGAAACAATATTAAATATTGAGGAAACATGGATGTGGATGATAAAACACACCCCAATAAATACCAAAGTATAAACAATCTCAGATAAAATGAGATTGTGATATTTTCCCTTACCTTAGGTCCGATTTGCTTCGTAAGTATACGAACCTCCTGTATAATGATTTAAATAATGTTATTGACTTATTCCAGAACCATACTTATTTTTATGATATTATATATGGTCATATTCTTAGCTTCTTATTAGTAATATTTAATTACTACTTGTTATTCGGGTGTTTATTACTTTTTGTTCTTATGCGCGTTTTGTCGAATAAATTCTTATTTTTCTTTTTTAGGTTATAGATACCTCATTTCTAGAATGATATTAGTGTAATATATATAATATTCATTCACTCAATTCATTTATATAATCATTATGCAATGAAGATCGTGTATAACGAGTCGCATCACATCGTCGAGACGGTATTCCTTACGTACGCACGAGCGATGATATCATTCCCATGATCGTGGAATTATATTGGAGTGTATGTATACTTTTTCAGAATAAATATCACTTTACAATAATCAAATATATAGTTATTATTTACACCATTATACCCATCCGAGTAAGGTGGTGGTGAAAAATAGATTACACCACGGCGTAGAGATGGTATTCCGTACGTACGCACGCGTGGTGATTTCGTTTTCCGTAGGATGGATAGATGGTAAAATAGGGTTGTTTCATACTTATAATAACATATCAGTATATGAGTTATACTGATTTTATTACTTCATAATGAAACAACTAAAGAAGAAGAAGTGGGAGAAGAAATAAAGATGAATGAATCGGTAACGGGCATTACATCTTCTTTGAAGCGCCTCTTTGAGACCTCCTCTTTGGGCACTAAAATTGGTCTTTGAAGAAGACCAGAACCTCAAGGATGTTTCTAGGGAAGTGGAGAGGAGATATTGGTAGGTTTTGGCAGAGCCTGAAGGCTCAATGTTTTTTGAGGAAGAGAGGGAGGAGGTTCCCTTTTATAAGGGATGAGAGGGGCACCTTTGGAATAACTAAAAATATTATTTTATTATAAAGTCAAATTCGGTTTTTAATAGCTCCAAATTGATATATTTCGAAGCTAAGGTGGGTATGGGTCAAAATCTTCTCATTCAAAAGAATTTATACAAGTTTAGGTATCAATTTTAACCTTATCATTTAGATTTAACTTTAAGTTAGATAATTTAACTTTTACCGTGTCTTCTTGTTTTCTTACACTATAAGGTTATTAAAATTACTATATCAAGAAAAACGAACCCCAAGTTGTTTATTATTAATATATATAACCTTATCTAAGCCATTTGGCCTAACATTAGATTTTTAGGAATAAAATAACAATTAATAATATAGTATTTGTTTTAAAAACTATTTTATGTCAATTTTGACACTATTTGGTAATTGATTTTTGTAAAAATTATAACAGAATGATTAGTTCTAAAAAATCTACGTAAATCAATACTAACATTTCATATTAACATATAAAATTATAGGAATTCATAAAAAGTCTCAACTTACATTTATTTGGGTATTTATAACATCAATTATGTCAATATTTCATTAATAAGATAATTACTGCATCATCATTGTATCATAAATAAATTAAATTATTTCAAGTCTAAAAATTACAAATAAAATACAATTATGTAGGAAATATTTTTAGATTTCTAATGAATAGTTATAGTCTAATTTATCTTATGTATTACCCTATATTAAAAATTCATTAGTTATTAAACATTGATTTTAACTATTTTAACCCTTCTTTAAATAAATTGATAATAAATGTCATAATATAATCCAAGTGGGCATAAATGGTCATATTTTATTCCTAAGGTTGTTTTTGGTCGAATTACACTTATCCAATAGAATTAGGACATGTGTTAGGGTAATAATAATATCATTTTTACCCTTAACTACCCTATTTACTTTTAACCGTGGTAAAAAAAGTAAAAAGTTACTATTCACCAAAATTATTTTCATCTCATTGAACCAAATTTTAGTCCTTGATATTAACCATGTCTCTCGGATTTTCGAAATTCCACTCGCAGAAGTGTTAAAATTAAGTTTTATGAAAAAATTTAGTTTTTTAACTATCACTTAGTGGTTTCACTATTCATCAAAAAATGAAAGCTTCCAGAAAAATACCAAAAATTAGGCCTAGGATATATTTGATATTATGAATTCAAAAATTATGTTTATTTTACCCAATTCAAAACATATCAGTTACATTAACTAATTTAGAAATTAATTCATGTCGTCAAGACAAATAGCGTGTTTTTAAGAGATAATAACTGTCAAAAGATTGACACTTATTTATGTCTGGTTTAAATGTGAAATTACATACAATGAACAACATTGTATTAAATTGTAAAAATATATTCTAAATATACTTTAAAACCACTCAAATAAATAATTTATCACTATTAATTATTTCAATTAAAAAAGTTGTTTTTAATTAAAATTTAATAAATTTCACTATTCATCAGAAAATGAAAGTTATCCGAAAAGTACCAAAATTTCACTCTAAGCTAATTTCAATATTCAGAATCCAAAAATGAAGTCCATTTTGAAAAATAAAATTTACAAAATTTAAAAAAGTGGTTATTACTATTCATAATGGCTAGTTTTAATAATATTTTAATAGCATATCGTTGTTTAGTGAAACTTGGTATTGCGTACGATGCAAGCTATCGAGGAAGGCCGCGGTTGCATATAAAGCAAGCCAATATACTATTGTGTGTAGTGAAAGATTCCTTTGATGATTTATATAACATAAAAACAAAATATTTCTCATAAAAGTCTCGGGTGTTACATTCTACCCCCCTTAAAATGAATTTCACCCTCGAAATTCATCACTTTGTAACAAAAAGATGAGGATACCTCTCCCTCGTCATATCCTCAAGCTCCCATGTAGCTTATTCTAATTGGTGGTTCCTCCATAAAACTTTCACCAAGCTAGTGGTCTTGTTTCGTATGACTTTTTCGCTACGATCCAGAATCTCTATCGACTGTTTTTCATAAGAAAGATCTTGCTCTAGTAGTACAACTTCTGAGCTGAGTACATGTGAAGGATCAGGTATGTACTTTCTCAAGAGAGATACATGGAACATAACGTGAACTTGAGAGAGATTCGGTGGAAACGCCAATTGGTAATCTACCTTTCCAACACGATCCAGTATTTCGAAAGGACCGATATATCTAGGGCTCAACTTCCCCTTGTTTCCAAAACTCATGACCCTCTTCGAGGGAGATATTCATAAGAAAACTTTATCACCCACTTCAAACTCTAGGTCTTTTCTTCGGTTGTCGTCATAACTTTTTTGTCGACTCTGAGCTGCTCTTATGTGTTGTTGAATAGATCGGATCTTTTCTACCATCTCATCAACAATATCAGGTCCTAATAGCTTTCATTCGCCAACTTCATCCCAGTAAGTTGGAGTCCTGCATTTCTTTCCATAGAGAGCTTCATAAAGAGCAATCTAAATACTGAAGTGAAATCTATTATTATAAGAAAATTACACCAAAGGTAGGTGTTGATCCCAAACACCTTTGAAATCCATAGATAAAGCTCTCAACATATCTTCTAGAGTTTGAATTTTTCTCTCAGACTGACCGTCAGTCTGAGGATGATAATCAATGCTGAAACTCAACTCTGTATCGAGAGTATACTGAAGACTTTTCCAGAACTTCAAGGTAAATCTCGGATCCCGATCAGATATAATAGAAAGTGGTACTCCATGCAATCTTACCACTTCCTTTACATATATCCTAGCAAGCTTATCTAGAGAGAAATCCTCTCTAATAGCAATGAAGTGTGCAGACTTTGTAAGACGATCAACTATGAACCAGATAGCATTATTGCCTTGGGATGTTTTAGGAAGTCCTGTTACAAAGTCCATAGTGATTTTTTCCCATTTCCATTCGGGTATGGGTAATGGTTGTAACATCCCCCTTAGACTTCTGTCTCTCAGATTTAACTTGCTGACAAACCAAGCATCGAGAGACATATTCAGCAACATCTCTTTTCATGCCATCCCACCAAAAGTACTATTTCAGGTCCCTATACATCTTTGTGCTTCCAGGATGAATAGAGAATGAAGAACTATGAGCCTCATCCAGCAGCTCCTTTTGTAATTCTGGGATGGGAGGAACACAAACTTGATTCTTGAACTTTATTATCCCATCACAATCAAGGTTGAATTAAGGAATATTTCTCACCCTCTTTTGTAACTCTACATCTTCTTTCTGTGCCTCTTTAACCTTCACATGTATAGATGGTTGAACATTCATTTGAGAAAGATACGATTTTCCCCCTTCCATTAAAATTCCAAGATCCATCCTTTGTAAATCCATAAATATTGGATCTTTTGTGATCCTCATCATGGATAAGCTAGCATGGTCTTGTTGACTTAATACCTCTGCCACCTTATTTGCTTTCCTAGGGTGGTAATGAATTGAGCAGTCGTAATCCTTAATCAGTTCCAACCATCTTCTTTGGCGCATATTAAGCTCCTTTTGTGTGAAAATATACTTTAAACTTTTATGATCAGTAAAAATATAACACCTTTCTCTATAAAGATAATGCCTCCAAATATTTAATGCAAAGATTACAATAGCTAACTCCAAATCATGGTTTGGGTAATTTTTCTCATGGATTTTCAAATTTCGTGAGGCATAAGCTATCACCATATCATTTTGTATAAGAACACACCCCATCCCCTTCTTGGATGCATCACTGTAGATCACAAACCTTTCTCTACTACAAGGCAGTGTGAGCACAGGTGCACTGGATAACCTTCTATTCAACTCCTTCAAATTCTCTTCACATTCCTCCGTCCAAACAAACTTAACTCCTTTCCGAGTCAACCTGGTGAGTGGATTAGATAATCGTGAAAAATCTTTCACAAAATGTCGATAATATCCAGCCAAACCAAGAAAACTTCGGATCTCGGTTACTGTTGTTGGTCTCGACCATCTTTCGATAACCTCTGTTTTTGCTGGATCCACAGATATCCCCTCTTTTGAGCTTATGTGACCCAAAAATGCAACTTTTTGAAGCCAAAATTCACACTTGGTAAATTTGGCATAAAGCTTCTACTTTATCAGGGTCTTCAATATAATTCTCAAGTGATCTTCATGTTATTCCTTTCTCTTTGAATAGACAAGAATATTGTCTATAAAGACTACCACAAATTGATCAAGATAGTATCTAAAGACTCTATTCATCAGATCCATGAAGATAGAAGGGGAATTAGTAAGGCCAAATGGCGTCACTATAAATTCATAGTATCCATACCTTGTACGGAAAGACGTCTTTGGTATATCCTCCCTTTTGACCCTTAATTGATGATACCCTGAACAAAGATCAATCTTGGAAAAGTATTGAGCTCCGCGTAGTTGGTAAAATAAGTCATCAATGCGTGGGAGAGAATATTTGTTCTTGATAGTGATCTTGTTAAGTTCTCGATAATCAATGCAGAGTATCATTGATCTATATTTCTTCTCAACAAATAGAACAGTTGGTCCCCAAGGTGACGCACTAGGGCGTATGAATCCCTTATCAATATTCTCTTGGAGTTGCTTCTTTAATTACTGCAACTCAATTCGGGCCATTCTATAAGGTGTCTTTGAAATAGGCAAATCACCCGGTACGAGTTCTATTGAAAACTCAACTTCACGATTTGGTGGAAGACCTAGTAATTCCTCCGGAAATACATCATCAAACTCCCGTACAATGGGAATATTATTAATTGTGAGTTTCTCACCAACCATTTGAGATAAATAAACTTCATTCAGTGGAATCAAGACCCATAAGATGGAAGAAATTTCCACTGGAATGTTATGTTCATCCTTGCATCGATAGACAATCATAGATTGATCTGGAATATGAAATGTGACTTCCCTTCTTTGGCAATTGATATGAGCTCCATGTAAAGAAAGACAATCCATTCCACGAATCACATCAAAATCCACTATAGGAAGGATCGCATGATTTTCAGGAAGCACTTTCCCACAAACTTCAATCGGGGAAGAATTATAAACTTTTGATGCGATTGTTGTGACATTAGGTGTTGTCACAGCTAACTCAACATCTAATTGTTGAGGTAATACAGTGATACACTTAGAAAAATATTCATAAATAAAAGAGAGGGTGGATCCAGAATCAAATAAAACATTTACTACTTTAGAGTGTATGGTAAGTGTACCTTTCACCACATCGTTATCGTACTCCACATTGCTGATAGAAATTGCATGTGACTTTCCTTTGTCTTTAGCCTTAAGATTTTGTTGATGTCGATCATCGTCAACAACCCCTGGATTAGGGCATTTATTGGCATAATGCCCCATATCCTTGCTCTTGAAACATTGAAGTGTAGTAGGTTCATTCTGTGTGTCCCTTCCTTTGTTTTCATCATTAGACATCTTCTTCCCATCATTGCGGCATTAAAATGCCTGATGACCTTCCTTTCCACATTTGAAACATTTACTTGTCCCTTTAAGACAACTCCATCCATGTTTCTTTCCACACTTTGAGCATAAGGTAAAGCTCTTCTTCTTTTCAGTGTGCTCTTTAGATTTTCCTTTGAATTCCATTTTCCTCTTCTTATCAAACCCATATGACTGATGGGTTACTCTAATCTCCATCTCAACTTTGAGATCACATCAAATGATTTCCTCGTAGCTATTGAAGTCCCTTATGGCTAAGGCCCTTCCAAGACTTGGTTTTAAGCCACTAAAGAATCGATCGATCTTACTCTCAGGTTGGATAATAATACCAGAAGTGTACCTTGCAAGTCTTGTAAAATTTGCTTCATAGGTACCAACAGATTCATCATCCTTTTGCTTCAATTCAAGAAACTCTTTCTCCATCTTTGTTCGGAGAATACGAGGGAATTACTTATTGAAAAATAAGTTCTTGAACTCGTCCCATTCCATGGACTCAATTTCATCCATTTTCCTCATATTCTTAATAAGATTCCACCATTGATCAGCACCTCCTTCCAAACGATACACTGCTAGGATGACTTTATAATGTTCAGAACATTGAAGAACTGAAAATATATATTCAGTAGTACTAATCCATTATTCAGCAACTAATGGATCAGTAGACCCGCTGAATGAAGGTGAAAGCTGCCTCATGAAGGATTCAACAGAATGTTGCTCCTTCCTTTGCTCGTTTGGAAGTCCTGCATGATTCATATCTTGAGAAAGTTATGTGATCATGGCTAAAATATTTTTCATTCCAACTCCCATAATGTTTGGTTTCTCAGGGGGACAATCATTGCATTGCCCGTCGCATCCTGCATTAACACAGTTCCTTCGGGTTCCAGCCATTGACTAAAACCAAGAAGAATAGTGTGAGAAACACTAATTATAATAGGAAAACCACATAATCAAGAATAAAATTTTACACTTAAGGTCTTATCCTAGGTTATTCATGGTCATTTCTAAAACACTAATATTTTGTTCTATGCTTAGAATTATCCTTAGGGTTCTTAGTAAGGCTTTCACATCCTAGTTTCCAAAGGTTGACTATACCTTTCCTCTAATACCAATTATAACGACCCATACTTTACATAAATTTTTATTACTTCAAAATTTAAGCATACTTATTACAACATATAACAAAACCATGAAAGGACCGTATAGGTATAGTGTCTTTAGAAACTGGGAAACATAAACAACTGGTTCATAAAGCATCTACACTCTCTCCCATTTATTTCATCATATCTATAGTCCCTTTTGGCATATCTTACTTAATAACCTTCTTCCTGACATGGGGAAAGAAAACATAAAAAGGGTGAGCTCAAATGCTCAGTAAGGGTAAACAAAAGAAATATCAATCACATCATATTCATAAGAACATAACATTTTGGAAATCTTAAACTGCAAAAGAGTGCATAATTTCATAACATGGGATAAATAATAGTAGTGAAATGAAATCCCAATAATCATAACTTAAAACAATAAACTTTGTGGAATACACACATAATCATAGAGAATCATTTCTTATCAGTCAAGAAACATTGCCAAGACTATCTTAGTGGACAAAGTCCATTTCTAAACCGAGTTCACTCCTCGTTTCGGTCCTGTTTCACTGAACCAGTTTAACCTACCGTTCTAGCCATGTATATCTCATGAGATATAAAATCTTTACCCAATGCATTCGAGGGAGATATAGGTCCCACCCATCTCATAATGATACCATTCTTATGTGTTTCACAAAATCATAAATCATACATCATTGCATAACTCATGTAATAAAAATGGGAATCTTAAACATCGTGACATCATAAAAAAATTCATATAAGATAAAGGAATTCATAAAAATAATTCCATCACAACATAATCAAATCACTATAATAATAGGGAAAGAAATATAACCCTTTATTATCTTAGATGGAAAATAATTTTGATAAAACACCTGAACTCCGTTCTTGAGGAAAATATCCTTTCTACTTGAAAACACTTTTGCTTTCTTAACATGTCATACAATTATAAACTAAAAGAAGTTGATTAAAAATAAACATAAAAACTTATAAGGGACGCTTCTTGGAAATAATGTTTTAAAAATACATTCATTCCGTATAAGTTAAAAATATCCTTCTTCTCATACTTTTGCTAGAAAAGTCAAAAAGTACCTTGTACAAAAAACGACAAAATATTTCTTTCATATCTTTTACTAAAAACTCACTGAAGGGTAAAATTAGATATAAAATATTGTATGTGGATGGAAACAATATTACATATTGAGGAAACATGGATGTGGATGATAAAATACACCCCAATAAATACCAAAGTATAAATAATCTCGGATAAAATGAGATTGTGATATTTTCCCTTACCTTAGGTCTGATTTGCTTCGTAAGTGTCCGAACCTCCTGTATAATGATTTAAATAATGTTATTGACTTATTCAAGAATAATACTTTTTTTTATGATATCATATATGGTCATATTTCTAGCTTCTTATTAGTAATATTTCATTACTACTTGTTATTCGGGTGTTTATTACTTTTTGTTCTTATGCGCGTTTTGTCGAATAAATTCTTATTTTTTTAGGTTATAGATACCTCATTTCCAGAATGTTATTAGTGTAATATATATCATATTCATTCACTCAATTCATTTATATAATCATTATGCAATGAAGATCATGTATAACGAGTCACATCACATCGTGGAGACGGTATTCCGTACGTACGCACGAGTGATGATATCATTCCCATGATCGTGGAATTATATTGGACTGTATGTATACTATTTCATAATCAATATCACTTTACAATAATAATATATATTGTTATTATTTACACCATTATACCCATCCGAGTAAGGTGGTGGTGGAAAATAGATTACACCACGGCGTGGAGACGGTATTCCGTACATACGCACGCATGGTGATTTTGTTTTCCGTAGGATGGATAGATGGTAAAATAGGGTTGTTCATACTTATAATAACATATCAGTATATTAGTGATACTGATGTTATTACTTCATAATGAAACAACTAATGAAGAAGAAGTGGAAGAAGAAATAAAGATGAAAGAATCGGTAACGAGCATTACCTCTTCTTTGAAGCGCCTCTTTGAGACCTCCTCTTAGGGCACTAAAATTGGTCTTTGAAGAATACCAGGACCTCTAGGTTGTTTCTAGAGACGTGGAGAGGAGATATTGGCAGGGGTTGGCCGAGCTTGAAGGCTCAAAGTGGTGTGAGGAAGAGAGGGAGGAGGTTCTCTTTTATAAGGGAGGAGAGGGGCACCTTTGGAATAACAAAAAATATTATTTTATTATAAAGTCAAATTCGGTTTTTATAGCTCTAAATTGATATATATCGAAGCTAAGGTGGGGATGGGTCTAAATACTCTCATACAATAGAATTTAGACAAGTTTAGGTATCAATTTTAGCCTTATCATTTAGATTTAACTTTAAGTTAGATAATTTAACTTTTACCGTGTCTTCTTGTTTTCTTACACTATAATGTTAATAAACTTACTATATCAATCCAAACGAACCCAAGTTGTTTATTATTAATATATATTACCTTATATAAGTAATTTGAAAGAACCTTATATTTTTAGGAAAAAAATAACAATTAATAATATAGTATTTGTTTTAAAAACTATTTTATGTCTATTTTGACACTATTTGGTAATTGATTTTTGTGAAAATCATAACAGAATGATTAGTTCTAAAACATTTAATAAATAAATAATAACATGTCATATTAACATATAAAATTATTTTAATTCATAAAAAGTCTAAATTACATTTATTTGGGTATTTATAACTTCAATTATGTCAATATTTCATTAAAAATATAATTACTACATCATCATTGTATCATAAATAAATCAAATTATTTTAAGTATAAAAATTACAAATAAAATACCATTATGTAGGAAATATTCTTAGATTTATAATGAATATTTATAGTCTAATTTATCTTATGTATAACCCTCTATTAAAAATTCTTTAGTTATTAAACATTGATTTTAACTATTTTAACCCTTCTTTAAATAAATTGATAATAAATGTCCTAATCTAATCCAAGTGGGCCTAAATGGTAATATGTTATTCCTAAGGTTGTTTTTGGTCGAATTACACTTATCCAATAGAATTAGGATATGTGTTAGGGTAATAATAATATCATTTTTACCCTCAACTATCATATTTACTTTTAACCATGGTAAAAAAAGTAAAAAGTTACTATTCAGAAAAAATTATTTTCATCTCATTGAACCACATTTTAGTCCTTGATATTAACCGTGTCTCTCGGATTTTCGAAATTCTATTCACAAAAGCGGTAAAATTATGTTTTATGAAAAAATTCAGTTTTTTAACTACCACTTATTGGTTTCGCTATTCATCAAAAAAGAATGTTTCCAGAAAAATACCAAAAATTAGGCCTAAGATATATTTGATATTATGAATTCAAAAATGATGTTTATTTTACCAAATTCAAAACATATCAGTTACATTAACTAATTTAAAAATTAATTCCTGTCGTCAAGACAAATAGCGTGTTTTTAAGAGATAATAACTATCAAAAGATTGACACTTGTTTATGTCTGGTTTAAATGTGAAATTACATCCAATGAAAAAAATTGTATTAAATTGTAAAAATATATTCTAAATATACTTTAAAACCACTCAAATCAATAATTTATCACTATTAATTATTTCGATTAAAAAAGTTGTTTTTAATTAATATTTAATAATTTTCACTATTCATTAGAATATGAAAGTTATCTGAAAAGTACCAAAATTTCACCCTAAGCTAATTTCGATATTCCAAATCCAAAAATGAAGTCCATTTTGAAAAATAAAATTTACAAAATTTCAAAAAGTGGTTATTACTATTCATAACAGCTAGTTTTAATAATATTTTAATAGCATATCGTTGTTTAGTGAAACTTGGTATTGCATACGACGCAAGCTATCGAGGAAGGCCGCGGTTGCGTGTAAAGAAAGCCAAGCTAGTTTTGTGTGTAGTGAAAGATTCCTTTGATGATTTATATAACATAAAAACAAAATATTTCTCATAAAAGTCTCGGGTGTTACATGATATATGTAGATGAATACTCTTTTTTCCCACACTCTTCTTTGGATGTATTAAAGGTTATAATGGAATGTGGTTATAATGGTTATAATATGGGTTCAAGGTAGAGGCATACATGGAACGAGCTTATAACGAGGTTAATGACCATAAATATTAAATAACCTAGAATATGTTGATATGTGACATGGTGTGTAGATTTGGAATTTATTGGGATATATTATGTGGTTATGGTAGTGGATATGTGGATTTGATAATGTGATTATATGGTTATGAATATATGGAGTGGCTAGTAGAACCAAGATGTAAGCTGACTGGGTTTAATTGAAATTAATTATTTAGGTAAGACAATGTGGGTTACCATTCAATATATTTCCATGATCAATATGTTAACATTTTTTTATGTTAATTTAGGTGAGTAATCCATGGTGAGGTCGAGAAATTAGTTGACCTAGTATAGGGAATGAGCTGGTTTCAATGTTTATTAATTGAGGTATTAGTTTTATTCTTTTGTATATTCATGTGGATATAGATAGGATCCTACTATTTATACTTTTATAATCACCCATATATATAAATATATTTGTCTTTGTGTGTGTTTTTATAGTTTAAATGATAGATATTAGGATCAATTTGGATATTACTAACTTATAAAATGGGGTTAATTGGTATTCACAGAGATACTTCCCATGGAGTTTCATTTTGGGTATTTGTTTTGGAGACATTATTTTATTTACGATGTTACATGCATTATATTATTTTATTATTTATTATTATATGGATTTAATTGGTGTTTCATTCTTACATTTAGGTCTTTTAAGAAGGTGATAACTCACGTAGGTGTGTTTTCTGTCCTTGGTGAAAATAACCAACACATGTGCTATTTGAGGTGGGCTTTAGGGGTCTCAGTCATAGTTAATTCCATCTCAATTGGGGTTTCATTGGGATAAGATCATGTAATTCATCATTAATTATAAAAATCCTTAATAACTCATGTCAATCCCATTGAATCCAATCATACATCAAGAATTCATATTACTAACATTATCAATTGGACTTTTTCTTCATTATTAATGATTAAAATATTCAAAAAATTATTATATTTATCTTTTTATTTTCATTACATTGTTAATAAAGAAATTTGAGAAATTCAATTAAAACAAAAAAAATTATCAAGATCTTACCTATAAATCTAAAAAGTAATTCATGATATCCAATTTAATAATTATATGTATCTTTACAAATGATATGTCATTTCTGAATAATATATTGCTTCATTGAAATATCGCACCTTTAAATTTTGAAATCCTCGATAAAATTTTCTTTATTAATATTTTCCAAAATATCAAATATAATAAATTATTATAAATTAACATATAATTTTCTCAATCACAATATATCACTAGTTATAATATTTTATATATATTGTTTCATCATGATGAGAAGAAAATATTGATTAAATACCATCTCTACAAATATACAAAAGAATATAATATAATTTTGGAATTATAAAAGTCCAACTTGATCATATGATTCATTTAGAAAAAAATTAAACAAATTATTATATTTAAATTTACTAAAATCATATATATATATATATAAAATGATTTATTAGTTTTGGGGAATTGAACGGAGTCCAGTGAAAGTTTCACCCAAAAAACACAGCTACATGTCCCCACACATCTAAGAACACATCATTTTATTAGGGTACAGTATGGAACCACCATAATCCCTCTATTCTGATACATCCTATATCATGTCATGCATCCCTCTTGGTCATAAAATAATTGACCATACAATCCATTCCCTCCCTAGTCGACATTATCTCATTCATTTCATATATAGATATATGACCAAGTCAGTAGTCACCCTATCAAAAACATTGAACCATTCATTATAAATCATGTCATCTTCCGATGTTTCACCCCTAAGAAATGTCATGTATGTTTCGCTGGTTTTTGATTTGTGAAATTTCCAACCATGGGGACACTAACTGAGTTCCCCGATTCGGGTTGTCACATGACCTCAAGTGTGCCTCCCGGCTTGCCAAATGTTGCTGACTAGAAGAGACGGTATAGATTAGTTATGTGGGGAGACTATACCCTCTTTACCGAAGTAATCTCCAGTAGAACACAATATAAATAGCAGAAAAATTATGAAACAACCAATAACATGAATATCTAAACATCTCCCAAACAGGGTACAAACCACACAAAATATTAAATATGTCATGTCATGCAACAATTCCATGTGAAAAAAACCCAAATAAAGACAACAGAGGAATCACAAAAACTGTTCTGACTCCAATTTGGGAACCTCATCTATGCATTTCCCATGTCCAAGTCAACTCCATAGCATAGGTTCCTTACCCATGTCCTGACCTGGAAGCATGAAATCTTCTCAAGTTTGAAATGAAGGATTGACATGGGTGTGAGTACAACTTAGTAGGCTACTACCAATGGTGTCTAAAAAATATAACATCTAACAGATATTTCATGAATATATATATAAATGGAATGTAATGGAATGATAGTTCGAGGGCCACTCATCAACCTTTCTCTACTTTTCTATTACTATTCGTATTATTGTTCCAAGTTCAATACATACATCATCTCTTCATTAGTTAATCAACAACATGTATTCCACGAGTCGTAGATTTACCTTATTCACCCAACATTCTTGGAATTTATCATTTCTTATAAGGGAACGAGTTAAGTGCTTATCTCATTAGGGATGAGCGTAATAGGTAATCACCACACATACCATGGATCCTTAGTCCTGGTATTTTCATTAAATACAACTATTTGGGGAATAGAGCATCAGTCCGACTCCCCAACCCTTTCATTCCAAGGTAGGTTAGAGAATCATCCCAACCCTACCCACAGGAGGAGAATTAGTCCTTTAACTTACCACCAAGCCATGTGAACATGCTTATTTATCCATTCACAACATTTACCCATATTAAAAACAATACAACCAATAAAGATAATAATCATGATTCACAACAATTAACGAGGGATTCAAATGTTATGTCGTAGCCCATTCATGATTCCATATTACACTACACAACCCATTGGACCAATTCTATTTCCCAAGTCTCACCCCATTAAAAATATTCATCAATTCACAAGCCATTTCCAATCCCATGTGTCAACATTTCAGATACACCTACCCTACTATGGTTTTCAACATAATTCATTATCTACAAGGGACAATCACCATATAACCAATTTAATCTATTTTTATTGCCATGCCAAATAATCTATTTATCCATTCTATGCATAGGAACATGAAAATAATTAATTTTCAATACCATTAATCATTTCAAAATTATTTTCAAGGGATCTAAATTGTCACTAGGCACCCTTGTTCATACATAGTTAACTTCTACATCTGGAAAGTATTGGCGTTCCCCATGGGTGTCCCTAAAATGGTCAAGTCATCATCCAAGTGTCCCATGAGGACCATGAAGGTTTCCAATCATCATTTAGACACCCATCACACCAAATATCATTAAAGGATCATAATAAAAACTATGGGTAACCAATAAATGAACCCAAACATGCACAAATAATGATCAAAACTATGGTATATAACATGTATACCACCTAACTTGGATCTGTTGATGAATGAACACCTAATCAAGGCCCTGGAACCCAATTCCAAACCAATTTGAAGCCTTAACCTTGATATCAACAAATAATAAGGGTTTTATATTTTTCGAAGGAGATAAGTGAGAAATGTGAACCCTAAACCAAAAAGATAAGAAAATGAGAAATTAAACATACCCGAATCTTCGATTCGAAACTGGCAGCACTCCAAATGACCTAGAGATCACGAATAAACACAAATAGAAGTTATTGGGAGATTTGGATCATCAATATGGTTTTAAGGGGGTAGAATGGTTGAAATCCCATGGTAGGGTTAAATATCCCATAATAATATTTCTATAAATTTATGAACTTTACTGGGTTGTACATTTTCCCGCACTATTTTCCAAAGCGTGCAAAAATCGTGTGTGATATATTATCCCAAAATCACCCAATCATATGGTTTCTTATGAATTATACATGATTATAGTAACCATGTGATAACCATGTAAAATCCCCTATCCAATTATGCATGGTTTTCTGGGATGATCCACACAGTTTTCTCTAGTCGTGCACAAACCATGAAACATCTACAGAAACTCTTTTTCCCTCTATTTTCATGTTCCAAACCCCCAGAACACCCAAAAACTTTTCATGACCTTTTTAAAACACTTATTTAACTAAAAAAGGACTTAATATGAAACATAGATATAATCATACCTTAATAATTGTAACGTATCTTACAAACTCTCCACCATAGGATGGATCATCCCTAAGCTGCTCTTCCCAAGAATCGTTGAGATTCAGGAACAAAGAGATCAGGACAATGGGCCCTTATATCTGACTCCCATGCCCAAGTTTCTTCATAGATATTTCAATGATTCCATAGAACAATAACTAATGACACAACCATGACCCTTAAAAACATTCTCATTAGGATCCACAATACGAACCAGATGCTCCTCAATGGATGCATCAGGATCAAGCTCAAAAACATCATCATTAATCACATGAGATAGATCATCATGATACTACCGACATTGTGAAACATAAAAAAATAATTAATCCCACTATACCATTGTGGAAGAGCTAATTGGTAATCCAATGCTCTGATCCTCTCCAAAATCTCAAATTCTCTATGTTCCTAGGCACCAACTTTACCTATTTCCAAATTCAACGGTGACCCAACATTTGAGACACCTGAAGAAACACACTATCCCCCACCACAAACTCAATAGGTCTACCAAGCTGATCCGCATGTGACTTTTGTCTACTCTGGGATTTCATCATGTGCTTCTAGATCAAACGAACATTCATTGACATATCTTGAATGAGACTTGGTCCTAACAACTTAGATTCCTCGGCCTCTAACCAAAAACAATTATCTATAGAGTCTTCCATATAGTCGCTCAAAATCCACCATTTGAATTATAGCGTGTAAAATATTATTAGAATAAAAATCAACAACTGATATGTTCTTTTCCTATAAACCACCGAAATCCAGGAAAAAAGATCTCAACATGTCCTCCCATACCTGAATCATATGCTCAGTCTTTCTATCTTTTTTCAGGTGAAAATCCATACTCAAAAAATCCTAGGTACCATGAACCCTAAATAATTCCTTCCAGAAGCGTGATGTAAAATGTGGATCATGATCCGAAAAAATATTTCTTGGAACACCATGCAATCCCACTACTTCTCGAGTATAAAAATCACCCAACTTATCAACTGTGTAAGTCTTCTGGAACAACAAGAAATTATCCACTTTATTCAACTAATTCGCAACAACCTAGATTATGTCTTTCTTTTGAGGCATCCTCAAATGTCCCAATACAAATTCCATCGTTATGTCATTCCACTCCCATTCTGGAATAGGAAATGACTGCAATAAACAACTAAGAATATGATGTTTGGCCTTCACTTATTGATAGGTAAGGCATCATTCCATGAAACCCCCAACATCCTTCTTCATCCCTATCCACCAATAATGCCTATGAATATCATGATACATATTATTCAATCTTGGATGCACTTCACACCTCGATGCATGGAACTCATGCACCAAATCTTCATGCAAACACATCGATACCATCACAAGTCCACTAATAGAGTCAATTCCATCCCCACCAAAGGAAAAACTAGAAGGTGACTCCGCACATTTAAGATAATTATTTCTAGCCAAACTATATGGATCCTCCAGCTGACTCTCTTTGACTAGTCTCAAAAGTTTGGACTCAATTTCTAAAGACTCAAGGGAAATTTTTTGTGCCTATCCTGCACCTCCATGCGCATCTTAAAAAAAAATACATCATTTTCCATTCTGAGTTGGATTCCTGAAGCACATAATTCCAAGTCTTCTATCTTAGATCATCCATAAAAATATTTCTTTTTAACAATGTTTAAACTAACTCAAAATCTAAGGATTGTAGGTACTCAAACCACCTTATTTTTTGAATATTTAAATATATTTGAGGATATATATACATACAAATATTATGATCCGAAACCACCGGGAATCATTATCCCGTCAATTATTGCCTCAAAAAAATTAAGGAATAAACAATAATAGATAGCTCAAGATCTTGAGTACTTTATATTCATTCATGTGGTCTCAATTATCTCAACATGTTTTCTACAACTCGATCATCTTGGATCAACACTGCCCCATTTCCAACAATAGACACATCACATAACAATGTGTAATTTTTATTATGTTCAAATCAGATTAGAATTTGTGTGATAGTCAATTTCTTCTTCAATTCTAGAAAATACGTTTCTCACACCTCCAACCACACAAAAATAACAGCCTTCTTGGTTAAGCTTGAGAGTGATGCTGCTAAACAGGAGAAATCCCCAATGAACCTCTAGTAATAACTGACCAATCCTATAAAACTCAAAACATCAAAAAAAGTCATGAGATACTCCCAAGACACCATAGCCTACACATTCTCTGGATCCACTGACACACCTGACATATAAATGATGTGTTCTAAGAAATGGACTTTATTCATCCTATACTAGAGCTTTGATAGCTTGGTGTAAATCCAATTCTCTTTTAGTGTACTTAAGACAATGTAAAAATGTTGGGTATGATTGTCAAAAGTTCATGAGTACACCTAGATTTCATAAAAAAATACAAACAAGAACTAATCTATATAAGGTTGAAATATCCTATTAATTTGATCCATAAACATAGCCATCACATTGGCCAACCCGAATTGCATCACCAAGAAATCATACAACCCGTTCCTACTCTAGAAAGTTTTCTATGTTGTTTCATAAGGTATCATGCTCAACTGATAGTATCCCAATCTTAAATAGATCTTAGAGAACATTGTGGAACCCCTCAGCTGGTCAAACATGTCATTAATTTGGGGATGCAGGCATTAGTTCTTAATCGTCATCTGATTCAACATATTGTAATTGTCACACAACCTCAACGATCTATCTTTATCCTTGGAAAACAACATAGGATATCCCTAAGTTGATGTTCTAGGATAGATAAAACCTTTATGCTCCAACTCTTTCAATAGAACCTTCAGTTCCTAGAGTTCTACCCGTTCCATTCTATATGGTGTAATGGAAACCAATTATGCCCCAGGAATAAACTCAATCATAAACTCAACATCTCTCTCATGGGGTATTCCCAAGAAATCCTCAGGAAACACATCCTGAAACATATCCACCATAAGAGGAATTACATGTTACACCACTTTTCATCATAAAGAATAAGGCATGCCTCATGGGATGTAATCTGTCCCAACTACTGACAAAATGGCCATGCATGGCCTTCTCGAACATCCCACCCACCACTAAGGACATAAGTGTCTCTATTGAGAGATATAAACATTACCTGACATCTATAACAATCTATATGGTCTTTATATGGCACCAACAAATGCATTCTCAAGATGAGGTCAAATCCTGACATCTCTAGAAAAAACGGATCCCATTGGAATTGTTATCCACCAACCCGTAAGGAACAACCTTTACACCGCCGTATATTCTCTACTCGCACCCCCAATGGAGTATTATGTGACATAAATCTATATTCACTTTCGATAGTTATTCCTAGAAATACTATAACTATGGAAAAATAAAATATTTTTTGGAACCTGTGTCAAATTGTAAATTTTTAAGTGTGGAAGATACAAGAATCTTACCATTAATGGTAGAAGGTCCAGCCTCACCTCCTCCATGTGTAGACTAAATTGTTTGTAGGTGGCTTGTCCCTCTACCCTAGGATCTAACCTGAGTACCATGCATTGATTTCATATTCTAGTAAGAATGTTCCCTCCTAAGGTTCCAAGTCCACCACCCCTACCAATAAGACCCATTGAACTCCAAATACCATCTTGAATTGGGGTAATTGATCCCCAACCTACAATTTTCATTTAACTCTATCCTCTAAGAATTTCCTTATGTCACGGTTTCCTGTAGAACATATTCACATAGCCCATCATGCAACATTCTATACACTCAATCGGTGGTCGGGAACACTGACTTCTCATGTGTCACGGTATGCCACAATGATAATAGAAAACATAATCACAAACCTGAGAGACCGGATCCTTTTTCTGCTCATGTTGTCCACTACTTCCCTGGTGGAAATTATCAAAACAAAACATCCTACTATCAGAAGTATCTTCACTTGTTCACCCCACTTAAACAACATGCCTTCTCCCAGAGGCCTCTTTGAGGACAAATTCTAAGATTAGGGCCTGATCTGTCACCTCAGAAACCCTCTTAATCTGAAATATATTAAACTGGGATATGACATCATGCCAAAGTTCATCCTAAAAGTGACTTGGCACAACTTCCTCTTCACCAACTAAAATAGGAAAAAAATAATGATACTTTGTGAATCAACATGTATACTCCATTACTAACCTTATACCTTGTTTGAAAATCCTAAAATCTATACCCTTGTATTTACTTAAGGATTATGGGTTGTAATTCTCTAGAAACATTTCCTGAAAACTCATCTACATCATTCCCTCTACTTGTTCAGTCTGATCTAAGATATCCCACCAATGATTTGCCTCTCCCTACAACATAAAGGAAGAAAACTTAACTTGCTTCTTGGAAGGAGTCTCCATATGTTCAATAATTGTATAGATAGAATCTATCCATAACTCATCTACCTCTGACCTACCCTCTCTCGTAAATTTCATAGGGTGTTGTAGCTAAAACTCCCAAGTCAACTAGAACATGCTCGGGGTGACCCACCCTGGGTCTCATTCCATTATCTACATAAAATGAGCAATTATTTCATAGAACATAATTTATCTATCATCCTAAACAAATAGGTCATCTTGCTCCACTACTAGGGGAGAATCCTCAGAAAGATCCTCTTGTTGGCTAACCAGAACACACGTTCTTGGTGGCATTTCTCTATAATTGCAAAAAAGAACTTTTTAGAACACAACCATTAAACTTTCACAAGGAATAAGAAAAGGCTAATTACTATCCATAAACCAACCAGTTCACATAAAAATCCAATTGGGAATTATTATATTTGGAGCACTACCTTAAACCATCCTTCCTAAGGAAATGGCTAACATGGGGTAACTAACTCACATGGTTACAAGGACCACCTTTTACACTTATTTTAAATGATTCCCATATCTCAATTTACTCCCACAACATATTATTTCAAATACCTTTCTTTATAAAGAATAAATATTGAATTATTACATAGCATTATAATTTCCTTTTTTACCAATTTATATCATCCCATTAGGCAAAATCTCACTACCTTCAATAAAATATAGTGAATTCTACCCATTTTGTCCCACACACCCATCACAAGTGTGTGTGCCTACTATAACGAAAACCACTTATATACATAGGTTCATAGAATGATGAATGAATGCAGAATCTCAGGCCATTCCATCCATGAGAAAAAGATCCTAAATTTTTCACATCACAACACATGTTCATCAATCAATGGTGAAATATCATCAAATGTAACATCACACAACAAGAACAACAATTCCCACCCTAGGTGACTTGGGTTTTCCCCCGTAATCGGATAAGCTACTCCCAAGAATTAACTCATTATAAAGGACCAACACTATCCTATTGTTCTTTCTCCCATCCCCAAATTATAAGAAAGTGAAAATAAATCCTATAATATCACTTTGTAACAATCCCAACCTGGGTTCCACTAACTCGGTGCCCCGAGCTAGGTCATCACATGACCTCATGCACACCTCTTCATTTGCCATTGGATTCTGACTAGAAGTGAGGGTCTAGATTTGTCATGTGGGGATACCATACACTCTTTAACATAGTACTCTATAGCTGAACACTATATAAATAGGGTAATATTTAAGAAACAATCCATATCAAGCATAGCCCAACATCTCCCGAACTAGGTAAAAACTACACGAAATAGTAAATATGGCATGTCATGCTATAATTCCATGTAAACAAAACCCAAATAAAGACAACGGTGGAATCACCAAAATGGTCCTGACTCATAGACAATAACCACATCCATGCATGTCCCATGTCCAACTCAACTCCCTATCATAGGGGCCTTACCCTTTTCCTGACATGAAACCAGGAAATCTACTTGTGTTCCCAATGGAGGCTCGAGCAGGGTGTGAGTACAACTCAATAGGCCACCACCAATGGTGTCTAAAAAGTATCCAGTCTAGAAGATATTATATTCAAGTATAAATAAATATAATATAAAGTAAATACAATTCGGGGACCACTAGTTAGCCTTTCGCTACTTTTCTATTAATATTAATATTATTGTGCCATGTTTATTATGTACATTATCTCATCATTAGTTCATCATCAAAATGTATTCCATATGTCAAACATTTACCTTATTCACACAATATTTATGGAATTTATCATTATGCATGAGAGAACGAGTTAAATCATTATTTCACTAGGCATGAGCATATCAAGCAATCCCCACAATTACCATGGAGCCTTAGTCCGGGTATTTTAATTCAATACAACCATTGGGGGCATAGTTCATCAGTCTGACTCCCCAACTTGTTCAATCCTATGTAGGTTAGAGCATCAATCCAACCCTACCCATTGAAGGAGCATCAGTTCTTAATCCCACCACCAATCCATGTGCATATTATTATTCACCCATTCACTACATTTATAAATATCATGACCAATACAACCAATATTGATTAAAATTATGATTCACAATAATTAACACGGGATTCAAATGTTACACCATAGCCCATTCACAAAGCCATTTTACACTAAACAATCCATTATTCTAGTTATCCTTCCCAAGTATCACACAATTAACCATATTCATCAAATAACAATCCATTTACAATTCCATGTTTTAAAATTTCACATACACCCACCCTCTCATGGTTTTCTACGCAATTTACTATTTAAAAGGAACAATCCCCATCTAAGTAGTTTATCCAATTTTTATTACCATGAAAAACGATCACTTAATCCATTACTAAGCATATAAATAATCCAAAAATTAATTTTTCATATAATTACACATTTCAAAATGCTTATTAAGGTCTCTACATTGTCCCAAGGTGACCTTAGTCATACTTAGCTAACTTATATGTATAGATAGTATCGGTGCACCCCACAGGTTTCTCTATAAAGGTCATGTCATCCTCCATGTGTTCAATGAGGACCACGAGGGTTTCAATTCATCAGTTAGACACCCATCCCATCAAATATCATCAAAGTATCATAAAAACAACTTGGTGTATCCATGAAATGAACCCAAGAATGCACAAATCTCAAGAGAAACTATGGGATATAACTTGTTGACCGCCTACCTTGGATCTGTTGATAAACCCAATAATAATCGAGGCCTTAGATCCCAATTCAACACCCCTTTGAATCTTTAACCTAGATGTAAACGTAAAATAATGGGTTTTAAGATTATATAGGAGATAAATAAGAGAATTTAAACTTAAACAAAAAGAGAAGGAAGAGAGGGATTAGCCTTACCTAGATCTTCGATTCACGACTCACGAAACTCCAATGAGCTAGAGATGAAAGTGAAACACCCTTGGAAGCTATTGTGAGCTTTGTTTAGCCGCTAGGGCTGAAAGGGGAATATAGAAGATAAAACCTGAGATGGGTTTAAAATATCATAATGGATTTTTTGTAAATTTATGAACATTACTGGGCAGCATGGTTCACCTACATGGTTTGGAAAACCGTTCACAAACCGCGAAAAATATACTATCCCAAAATTAACCCATTAATATAGTTTTCTAGGGATTCCACAAGGTTACCTTAATTTTGTGATAACCATTTGAACGCCTCTGTATAGGGTTTCCCAATTACCTGGGATGATCTACACGACTTGCACTAACCATGTGCAAACTGTGCAACATGCCTAGAAACTCCTTTTCCTCCATTTTTCATGTCACGAAACCCCATAACACCACAAACCTTCTCATGAACATTATAAAACACCAATTCAATGAAAATAATTGACTTAAAATAAGACATAGAGAAAACATACTTTATTAAATTTTTCAGATCACACAAGAATAATCAATTATATGGTCCTCACTTGCTATAATACCTCCATTTTAATGTCGTTTTTCCTCATCAGGGAATAAAACCAAGAGAGTAAGTGTCTTTGATGGTAAATTAATTTAATAGTAACATTATAATATTTAAATGATTTGATAAATATAAATTTTGATCCACGTATCAATTATTTATTTTATAAAATGATTGAGAGAAGGTGAATGTCCTTGAAAATTATCACATCAATAAATTTTAATTTATAGGTTGTAACATCATTATTTTTCTTTTATTATTTCCATTTCATCATAGAGAAAACAAAATTGAATATCAATGGTGAAATATTAAACCATGGTTTGGAGTTATTCCTTGTTTATTTAAAAAATTTCATCTAAAACTCTCTATAATATATAATAAATCTAAAATTGTAAATAATATTTTCAAAAATTAATGTAATTGAAACCATATTAGGAAACATAATAAAGATAATAAACTATTATTAAGTGAATTTATGTCTGGTTTCTTTGGAATTATATTTAAGTATAAGGATATCAAACTTCTCTCTATGAAAACAATCAATTCATAGTTTGAATCGATATATTTAAAATTACATCATATTCATAATTATTAAAGTTTCAAAATATATGAATTCCATATTTTCATTATTTCCAACAAATAGAGGATATTAAATTGAATTATAATCCAAATTATAATCATCTAAAAATAATGTCAAACCAATGAACCATACCCCAATTTGTGTTAATTTCTCATACTTCTATTAAATATATAACTACAGTGGCTACCACCATTATAATGACCTATGACCTTATGTACTTATTAATGATTAAAATTTTCCTTTTAATTATATAAATTATTGATCAAATATGATATTTATAATTTTTTTATGTTTTATCTGGGTGAGTTCTTAGTTTCGTGCTTTAAAGAGATTGGAATGAGTATTTATATATGATAAAGAGGGTGGAAATAGGTTAAGAAGGTTTTTGGTAAACATTGGGAGAGAAATAAAAAACTATTTTCGGCCCCTAAGTGGAATTTAGTAAATAATGGTCTATTAAAAGGTACCTATGGTATCTTAAAATCGTTTTAACACCTTCTTCTGTAACACCCTGAGATTTTATGAAAAATATTCTTTTTAATTTCATTAATGTCTTGTGTTGTACGCTACACAAAAAGGATCTTGCAAAACACGCATCCCTGACTTGCCTTGCGTTACACACAATCACGACCTTCCTCGATAGCGTGTGTAGTACGCAATACCGAGTTTCACTAAACGAGATATTATTATAATATTATTATGAACGAGCCTTTATGAATAGTAATACCCACTTTTTGAAATTTTATAAATTTTATCTTTCAAAATGGACATCATTTTTGGATTAAGAATATCAAAATTAGCTTAGGGTGAAATTTTGGTACTTTTCGGATAACTTTCATATTCTGATGAATAGTGAAAATTACTAAATTTTAATTAAAAAAAACTTTTTTAATCGAAATAATTAATAGTGATAAATTATTAATTTGAGTGGTTTTAAAGTATATTTAGAATATATTTTTACAATTTAATACAATTTCGGTCATTGGAAGTAATTTCACATTTAAACCAGACATAAACAAGTGTCAATCTTTTAATAGTTATTATCTCTTAAAAACACGCTATTTGTTTTGACGATGAGAATTAATTTTTAAATTAGTTAATTTAACTGATATGTTTTGAATTTGGTAAAATAGACATCATTTTAGAATTTATAATATCAAATATATCTTAGGCCTAATTTTTGGTATTTTTCTGGAAACTTTCATTTTTTGATGAATAGTGAAACCACTAAGTGGTAGTTAAAAAAACTGAATTTTTCATAAAACTTAATTTTACCGCTTCTATGAGTGGAATTTCTAAAATCCTATAGACACAGATAATATCAAGGACTAAAATGTGGTTCAATGAGATGGAAATAATTTTTCGTGAATAGTAACTTTTTACTTTTTTTTACCACGGTTAAAAGTAAATAGGGTAATTAAGGGTACAAATGATATAATTATTACCCTAAAACATGTCCTAATTCTATTGAAAAAGTATAATTCGACCAAAAACAACCTTAGGAATAAAATATGACCATTTAGGCCCACTTGGATTAGATTAGGACATTTATTATTAATTTATTTAAAGAAGGGTTAAAATAGTTAAAATCAAAGTTTAATAATTAATCATTTTTAATATAGGGATATACATAAGATAAATTTGACTATAAATATTAATTATAAAGTTAAAAATATTTCCTACATAATGGTATTTTATTTGTAATTTTTATACTTAAAATAATTTAATTTATTTATGACACAATGATTATGCAGTAATTATCTTATTAATGAAATATTGACATAATTGATGTTATAAATACCCAAATAAATGCAATTTGAGACTTTTTATGAATTCAAATACTTTTCTATGTTAATATGACATGTTATTATTGATTTAATTAACTTTTTTCGAACTAATAATTCTGTTATGATTTTCACAAAAATCAATTACCAAATAGTGTCAAAATTGACATAAAATAGTTTTTAAAACAAATATTATATTATTAATTGTTATTATATTCCTAAAAATTTAAGGTTCACCTAAGATACTTATATCATGATATGTGTATCATTAATGGACCACTTGAGGGTCGGTTGGATGTATATGGTAAATTTATTAACTATATAATATAAAAATACAAAGTGACATGGTAAATGTCAATCTAATTAACTAAGAGTTAAAACTAAAAGATAAGGTTAATATAATGACCTAAACTTGTCTAAATTATATTGGAAGAAAGGATTTCAACCCATCCCCACATTAGCTTCGAAATATATCAATTTTGAGCTATTAAAAACCGAATATGACTTTATAATAAAATACTATTTTTAGTTATTCCAAAGGTGCCCCTCTCCTCCCTTATAAAAGGGCACCAACTCCCTCTCTTCCTCACACCACTTTGAGCCTTCATGCTCAGAAAAACCCTGCCAAATTCTCTTCTTCACTTCCCTAAAAACATCCTAGAGGTCCCGGTCTTCTTCAAAGACCAATTTTAGTGCCTAAGATGAGGTCTCAAAGAGGCGCTTCAAAGAAGAGGTAATGTCCATTACTGATTCTTTCAACTTTATTTCTTCTTCCACTTCTTCTTCTTAGGTTGATTCATTATGAAGTAATAACATCAGTATCACTCATATACTGATATGTTATTATAAGTATGAAACAACCCTATTTCACCATCTATCCATCCTATGGAAAATGAAATCACCACGCGTGCGTACGTACGGAATACCGTCTCCACGCCGTGGTGTAATCTATTTTCCACCACAACCTTACTTGGATGGGTATAATGGTGTAAATAATAACTATAGATGATTATTGTAAAGTGATATTTATTTTGTAATATTATACATACACTCCAATAAAATTCCACGATCATTGGAACGGTATCATCACTCGTGCGTACGTACAGAATACCGTCTCCATGATGTGATGAGATTCATTCTCAATGATTAACCAGTCATGAATGATTATAAAGTATATATAATAAGTAATAATGAAATATATGACATAATAATTATACTGGATTTATTTATATATATATGTATTTCATCCAATTAATTCCATTCAGTTCAATGAGGAAACGAAAACAACGTTCATGCATACATACGGCCTACCGTCTCCATGAATGGTGTATTTCTTTCCATTTATTTATCTATTATATATATGTATATTCTAAAGATATATTATATATAAATCATGTTTTATATTCTCTAATTAAGTAATCATGATCTAATTAATCATATGAATAATTACAAGTCAAAACACGGACGACAAATGAAACGATTTTACCCAAAACACTCTTTAACATGGAATTTACAAAAGAACAGGTAATATAAAGTCATAAGTGAACCATATATGATATCATAAAAATGAATATGATTCTGTAATAAGTCATTGACATTATTTAAATAATTATATAGGAGGTTCGGATACATACGAAGCATATCAAACCTAAGGTAAGGGATAACTTTTCCAATCTCATTTTTATCCGAGATTGCTTATACGTAAGTATTTACTGGGGTTATTGTTATCATCCATGTCCATGTTTTATAAAAGTGTTTTCATGTATGTTTAAAGTCCTTTTTACCCATTTTTACTTTTACCCCATGGTATGCAATGAATCTTTCTTTTATTTACCCTACAAGGTACTTTTTGAATTTTCTGACAAAAGTACGAGAAGAATGTTTTTTTAACGTATACGGCATGAAATAATTTTTTACGGTTTTATAAAGCCTTATTTTCATGAAACTTCCTCCAAAATATTTCACGACTATTTTCAAAAAAACCCCTTTCTTTTAAAATTTCATGACATTTTGTGAAAAGAAAATGATTTTGAAGAAAAAAGGATATTTTCCTCAAGAATTCATTTCAAGTGTTTTATCAAAACCATTTTCATCTAAGATGACATTATTTCACATGTGTATGTTTCAAGTATCATGTCTCTATGATTTACATGGTTTCAATTTTCTTATTATGAAATGATATCCATTTCTTTTAGATGGATTATGTGATGATGGGATGATGTTTATGAAACCCATTTTATTTGTTGGGTTGTTATGAATGATGTATGTTTATTTTGTGGAACAAGTAAGAATGATTTCATTATGAGATGGGTGAGACCTTTATCTCCCTCCAATGCATTGGGTAAAGATTTATATCTCATGAGAT
Organism: Viscum album; assembly: GCA_963277665.1. NCBI lineage: Eukaryota > Viridiplantae > Streptophyta > Magnoliopsida > Santalales > Viscaceae > Viscum > Viscum album. The sequence goes on along the minus strand of OY728131.1, from coordinate 1,525,547,964 downwards.
AGACATGGATGGAAGGGTAAGTTAATCTGATTCAGTATTACAGGACTGAAACAAGGAGTGAACTCGATTCAGAAAGGGACTTTGTCCACTAAGACGGTCATGGAAGCAATGCCTTGGCTACTATGGAAATCATTACATGTGCTTAATGGATACCACAATTACATGTTTTATTCCCATACTATGTTATCATGATTTATGTTCCATTATGATCTATGCCTTATGTACTTCCATGTTTTAAGTCGTTGCTCAGGATTTTGATGTTTAAACATTATGTTCATGTTTTTAAGTTCAAATGTATATATTATGTTTTATTTTATCCATGCTTACCCTTACTGAGCATTTGAGCTCACCCTTTTTATGTTTAATTTTCCCCCAGGATTAAAAGAAAGGTTTTAGGTAAGGAAACAAAAATGTGGAAGATCTTTATGGGAGGTGTTGAAGATCTTTCACCATGATTAGAAGATTACGTTCCACGTTTCTAAAGGCACTAAACTTTTACGGTCCTTGTGTGTCTGTTTTTGTTAAATATTATGTATTCCGCAAAAATAATGTAATATCTATGTACGTCAAGCTTCAGATCTCTACAATTGGTATCAGAGGAAACGTTTAGTTAACCTTTGGAAACTAGGATGCGAAAACTTTAGTGAGATCCCTAGATATATTTCTAAGGTATGTCTAGGGATGTCCCTAAGGTTAAGTATACGTTTAGGTTATAGTCCTAGAATTGCGCTAACGATCATAGAATTTAATCTAAGATGTTAGATATTGAGGGTACTCCCCCTTTACTATGTTGTTTTCCCTATCATGATTTTTACCTCTCACACCATTGTTTTTTGGTTTTAGACGATGGATGGAACCCAAAGGAATCGTGTTGATCAATGCAATGGATAATGCAATGATTGTCCTCCTGAACAAACTAATGTTATGAGAGATGGAGTGAAAAATCTTATTGTTATACTTTCACAAGCTATGAATCATTCTGGACTTCTAAATGAGCAGAGAGGGGAACAATATTCTATTGAGTCCTTCATGAGGCAACGTCCACCTTCTTTCAGTGGGTCTTCTGATCCACTTGTTGCTGAACAATGGATCGGTACCACTAAAAAGATATTTTCAGTTATTCAATGTTTTGAACATGATAAAGTCATCTTAGCAGTATATAGTTTGGAAGGTGAAGCTGATAAATGGTGTAATATTATCAAGAATACGAGGCCAAGAGATGAAATTCAGTCCATGGAATGGGACGAGTTCAAGAAGTTATTTTTCAATCAGTACATCCCTCGTATTCTTCAAAAAAAGATGGAGAAGGAGTTTCTTGAACAAAAGCAAAATGACGATGAATTTGTTAGTGTATACGAAGCGAATTTTACAAGACTTTCAAGGTATGCATCTGGCTTTATCATCCAACCTGAAAGTAAAGTTGATCAATTCTTCAGTGGCTTAAAACCAAATCTTCGAAGGGAATTAGCTATAAGAGAATTCAGTAGCTATGAAGAAATTGTGCGTTATGCTATCAAGGTAGAAATGGAATTTGGTGTTACTTATCCATCTCATAGTTTTGACATGAATCAAATGGTGGAGTTCAAGGAGAAATCTCATAATAATGGTGAAAAGAAGATGAATGTTTCTTTATGCTCAAAGTGTGGAAAGAAGCATGGCGGAGATTGTCTTAAAGGGACTAGAAAATGTTTTTTAAGTGTGGAAAAGAAGGTCATCGAGCAGCTGAGTGTTGAAGTAATCGAAAAATGGTTTATAATGATGTGAATAAAGAAAAGACTGCAGAGAACGCATCACCAACACTTCAATGATTCATGTGTAAATAAATGGGGCATTATGCTAATAAATGCCCTAATCCAAGGGTTAGTGATGATCGACATGAGAAACCACTTAAGGCAAAGGAAAAAAGGGAAGTCACATGCGATCACTATTGGCGATGTGGAATATGACAACGATGTGGTGGAATGATTAAGTGTTTATGTAATGAGATTCCAAAATAATGTTGTATATAGTATCATGGAATATTAGAATATTTATGTATTGGTCTAGTTTTCAATAATTTTATGGTACCGGTAACCATGGAAAGTGATTGAGATATTTTTTGTAAAAAAGATGATATGCGCATAATGAAGGGATAAAGAGAAAATTAAATGCTTGACTATATTCATGAGCTCATGACTGATATAAGGAAATAGTTATATTGTGGTTAGAGTTTATAGAATTTTGGGGTTTTGGTATGTGGAAAGAGTTAACTTTTGACAACACTCATGTTTTCACAAAGATTCAATGGGTATTCATTTTTCTAGAGAATACATGATTAAGGCCTTCAAATGTTTGCAATGTGACCAACAAGACATATCTCATGATATATGGGGATCAAAGATGGTATTAACACGCTTGTTATATGAACTCTTTGGTAATCATTTTCACTCTAATATGAGATTGGACAACTGTATTTTGGATAAGCCTAAAGATTGGAATTGATTATGTTGGACATAAGTCATTATTGTTTAAGGAAAGAAGTTTTTTTCGATATTATTGATGGGATGTTATAGTAATGTAGTTTTAGAAAAAGTACAACCTGCAGGCTCGGCGACAGCCCATCGCGTCAGACAAGGCTGTGGGAATCGAACCCACAACCGAAGTGCGACTGGCTTTATCGCCTACCACTGGCCTACAGGAAGTCCCTATTTAGTAGAAACTCGTTTTATTATATTAATTAGTATTATATATGAAGTATAAGTCCATTTTAGGAACCATATATGATTAATATCACTATAGATGGACTTATGTATTTTTTGATAACTTTTCTAACCTTTTGTTTGAGACAGATGGAATGACCTATCATTCTATCACATGATCTGCTAACACTTCACGAATGAAAAATTCAAATTTATTTGTTTAAGAGATGAAGTGGAAATTTTCCAAAGAACGACCAACGGTGAGACTGTACCAATATCACGAAAGTATTTCTTCTAATTCCAATTTCATCAACTTTAGGGAAATGATCTTGAAAACCAAAAATGTTGTCGTAGTTATCTTATATTCGATGAATCAGATGGTACCTTAGATCGTCACAAATTTATGGCTTTGTGATTGTTGTCTTTTTCATATCCATGTTCTCTATCACTATCCATCAGAATTTGATGGTTAGATTTTTCTTCCATATCCACATTTTCACCTATGTTCTTCTACATGGAAACCTAGTGATGAGTTAATTTGGGTAACCCTTACATTTCATACTTTATTTTTTAAAGCCAAGTTTTGGTATTCCTTTTTACGATGTGGGTTTCTATTTAAGAAACTTTTGAGTAGTAAACCATTTATAACCCCGACGAATTTCGAGGCCGAAATTCATTTTAAGGGGGGTAGAATGTAACACCCCGAGATATTATGAGAAATATTATTTTTAATTTCATTAATGTCTTGTGTTATACTCTACACCAAAGGGAGCTTGCACAACACACATCCATGACTTGCCTTGCATTACACGCAATCATGACCTTCCTCAATAGCGTGTGTAGTACGCAATACCGAGTTTCACTAAACGAGATATTATTATAATATTATTATGAACTAGACTTTATGAATAGTAATACCCACCTTTTGAAATTTTATAAATTTTATCATTCAAAATGGACTTCATTTTTGGATTCGGAATATCAAAATTATCTTAGGGTGAAATTTTGGTACTTTTCGGATAACTTTCATATTTTGATGAATAGTGAATATTACTGAATTTTAATTAAATAAAACTTTTTTAATCGAAATAATTAATAGTGATAAATTAATAATTTGAGTGGTTTTAAAGTATATTTATAATATATTTTTAAAATTTAATACAATGTTGGTCATTGGATGTAATTTCACATTTAAACCAGACATAAACAAGTGTCAATCTTTTGATAGTTATTATCTCTTAAAAACCCGCTATTTGTTTTGACGACGAGAATTAATTTTTAAATTAGTTAATGTAACTGATATGTTTTGAATTTGGTAAAATAGATATCATTTTTGAATTCCTAATATCAAATATAGATTAGGCCTAATTTTTGGTATTTTTTTGGAAACTTTTATTTTTTGATGAATAGTGAAACCACTAAGTGGTAGTTAAAAAAACTGAATTTTTCATAAAATAGTTAAAATCAAAGTTTAATAACTAAATAAATTTTAATATAGGGATATAAATATGATAAATTTAACTATAAATATTCATTAGAAAGATAAAAATATTTCCTACATAATGATATTTTATTTGTAATTTTAAGACTTAAAATAATTTATTTTATTTATGACACAATAATGATGCAGTAATTATCTTATTAATAAAATATTGACATAATTGATGTTATAAATACCCAAATAAATGTAATTTGAGACTTTTTATGAATTCCAATAATTTTGTAGGTTAATATGACATGTTAGTATTGATTTAATTAACTTTTTTAACTAATAATTCTGTTATGATTTTCACAAAAATCAATTACCAAATAGTGTCAAAATTGAAATAAAATAGTTTTTAAAACAAATATTATATTATTAATTGTTATTATATTCCTAAAAATCTAAGGATCGGCTAAGATACTTATATCATGATATGTGTATCATTAATGGACCACTTGGGGGTCTCTTAGATGTATATGGTAAAATTATTAACTATATAATATAAAAATACAAAGTGACATGGTAAATGTCAATCTAATTAACTAAGAGTTAAAACTAAAAGATAAGGTTAGTATAATGACCTAAACTTGTCTAAATTCTATTGGAATAAATTATTTCTACCCATACACACATTAGATTCGAAATATATCAATTTGGAGATATTAAAAACCGTATATGACTTTATAATAAAATAATATTTTTAGTTATTCCAAACGTGCCCCTCTCCTCCCTTATAAAAGGGCACCTCCTCCCTCTCTTCCTCACACCACTTTGAGCCTTCATGCTCGGCCAACCCCTGGCAAATGCTCTTCTCCACTTCTCTAGAAACATCCTAGAGGTCCTGGTATTCTTCAAAGGCCAATTTTAGTGCTCTAAGAGGAGGTCTCAAAAACGCGCTTCAAAGAAGAGGTAATGTCCATTACCGACTCTTTCAACTTTATTTCTTATTCCACTTCTTCTTAGGTTGTTTCATTATGAAGTAATAAAATCAGTATCACTCATATAATTATATGTTATTATAAGTATGAAACAACCCTATTTCACCATCTATCCATCCTATGGAAAACTAAATCACCACGTGTGCGTACGTACGGAATACCGTCTCCACACCGTGGTGTAATCTATTTTCCACCACCACCTTACTTGGATGGGTATAATGGTGTAAATAATAACTATATATGATTATTGTAAGGTGATATTGATTCTGTAATAGTATACATACACTCCAATAAAATTCCACGATCATGGGAACGATATCATCGCTCGTGCGTACGTACGGAATACCGTCTCCACGACGCGATGAGATTCATTCTCAATGATTAACCAGTCATGAATGATTAAAAAGTATATATAATAAGTAATCATGAAATATATGACATAATAATTATACTAGATTTATGTATATATATATATATGTATTTCATCCAATTAATTCAATTCAATTCAATGAGGAAACGAAAACAACGTTCATGCGTACGTACGACCTACCGTCTCCATGAACGGTGTATTTATTTCCATTTATCGATCTATTATATATATGTATATTCTGAATATATATTATATATAAATCTTATTGTATATTCTGGAATTAATTAATCATGATCTAAGTAATCTTATGAATAATTACAAGTGAAAACACGAACGACAAATGAAACGATTTTACCCAAAACACTCTTTAACATGGAATTTACAAAAGAACGGGTAATATAAAGTCATAAGTGAACCATATATGATATCATAAAAATGAATATGATTCTTTAATAAGTCAATGACATTATTTAAATCATTATACAGGAGGTTCGGATACGTACAAAGAATATCGGACCTATGGTAAGGGATAACTTTTCCAATCTCATTTTTATCCGAGATTGCTTATACTTAAGTATTTACTAGGGTTATTCTTATAATCAATGTCCATGTTTTATAAAAGTGTTTCCATGTATGTTTAAAGTCCTTTTACCCATTTTGACTTTTACCCCGTGGTATGGAAGGAATCTTTCTTTTATTTACCCTACAAGGTACTTTTTGACTTTTCCGACAAAAGTACAAGAAGAATGTTTTTTTAATGTATACGGCATGAAAGGATTTTTTATGGTTTTATAAAGCCTTATTTTCATGAAGATTCCTCCAAAATATTTCATGAAAATTTTCAAAAAAACCCTTTTCATTTAAAATTGCATGAAATTTTGTGAAAAGAAAATGATTTTGAAGAAAAAGGGATATTTTCCTCAAGAATTCATTTCAAGTGTTCTATCAAAACCATTTTCATCTAAGATGACATTATTTCACATGTGTATGTTTCAAGTATCATGTCTCTATGATTTACATGGTTTCACTTTTCTTATTATGAAATTATATCCATTTCTTTTATATGGATTATGTGATGATGGGATGATGTTTATGAAACCCATTTTAAATGTTGGGTTGTTATGAATGATGTATGTTTATTTTGTGGAACAAGTAAGAATGATTTCATTATGATATGGGTGGGACCTATATCTCCCTACAATGCATTGGGTAAAGATTTATATCTCATGAGATAGACATGGCTGGAATGGTAAGTTAATCTGGTTCAGTATTACAGGACTGAAACGAGGAGTGAACTCGATTCAGAAAGGGACTTTGTTCACTAAGATGGTCATGGCAGCAATGCCTTGGCTACTGTGGAAATCATTACATGTGCTTAATGGATGCCACAATTATATGTTTTATTCCCATACTATTTTATCATGGTTTTTGTTCCATTATGATCTATGCCTTATGTACTTCCATGTTTTAAGTCGTTGCTCAAGATTTTGATGTTTAAACATTATGTTCATGTTTTTGAGTTCAAATGTATATGGTATGTTTTATTTTATTCATGCTTACCCTTACTGAGAATTTGAGCTCAACCTTTTTATTTTTTATTTTCCCCCAGGATTAAAAGAATGGTTTTAGGTAAGGAAACAAAAAAGTGGAAGATCTTTATGGGAGATGTTGAAGATCTTTCACCACGATTAGAAGATTACGTTCCAAGTTTCCAAAGACACTAAACTATTACGGTCCTTATATGTCTATTTTTGTTATATATTATGTATTCTGCAAAAATAATGTAATATCTATGTACGTCAAGCTTCGTGTCTCTACATCTTCCATAACTGAAATGTATCTAGGTTATTGGTGATCCCCCTATATGAACCAAGTATATTTATATTTTTAAATAAACATAAGTAAAATTGTCTTTTTCATTCCTATTTAATAATCAATCGTGGGTTCATTTATCTAGGTTACACATCTGAAAGAGTTACCTCTAATTTTAATCTTACTCCCCCACTTCAATATAATCCATCTTTTCCAAAATGAATTTCCATTATTGAATAAAGATAAATATATTCCTTCCTATCACATTTCTTCTTCTTTGTATCACCTCTATGATTTTGTTCCACGAGTTATGGATTTTGGTATGTGATTAGATCAGTGATTGGTTGAATTACATTAAAATGAGATGAAATTTATATGAAAAATATAAAAGATGAAAGAACTGTAAATTTTATTTTATTAGTAACCATGATGATAAAATATATTATATTGATAATTTTTTTTAGGTATTTCATTATTTTTGGATAGAAATTAATGAATTTTTATGTCATAGAAATTATGAATTTTTTGTTTAATGGTTTATAAAGTCAATTATTATTTACCTATAGGGATTTTAATTTATTATTATGGTTATTCATTTATAGTGCTTTTTTTAAATAGGTTTAGCTGTTTAATGATTGTGATTAATTATATTTGTGATGTTTATTTTTGATTTAATGATTATAGTGATCTAGATTGGGAATTGAAAATGGAGGTTGTATCACCCCATGAGATTAATTGAATTGTATTTTATTATATTCTTGTTACATTACATTCCAAACAACAACAAAAAATTAAACAATGATTTTGAAATAAAAATTGTCTATTATTTAATTGAATTATCATGATGAGTTTAGATTTTTTATAGTTATGTTATCCATTCTTATTAATCACCAATATATATATATAAATATATATCCTTGTAGAAAAATAAATTCAATTTTTAGTTCATGAATAAATCGTAATTTTATATCATTCAAATAAAATATATCATATGAAATGTTTATTTGATTAATTTGGAATAATAGGAATGGAGATTAATGGTTTCATGACTATGTCACTATGATTACATTTTGTTATTTTTTTTATTCCCCATATGATTTAAATTTGATTCCATAGTTATGATCTTATATAGATATTTTTAATTGTTAATTATTTTTTCCAACACTTCTGATTTTAAATTTAAAATGATTAAATCATTTCTTTCAATATATATCCTAAATTAAATACATGTAAAAAAAGAATATAACTTTTAGTTAAGAGGTTGAATTAGTGGTGAAGTAATGGTTGGGTTCAATGGATAGAATATGAACAATTTTTCCTCTTGATAACAAATTATTTTTTGTTAAATACATATTTTTTTAAAACATAATTATCTATCATGTGAACCCAATTCCCTTTATGTGTGTATAATTGGGGTAATAAAATGTGTCATGATGATTGGTTTAAAAAGTTATCATAAGTAGTGACTTGGGATGAATAAGAATATATTATTATTTCTTAGGCATGGATTGGTATTTTTTTCATTTATTTCATACTCTTCCTCAGCCTATTAATCATATATTTTTCTATCATGATTTGTGATTTTATCATGAGTATTTATATTTGTTCTTAATTAGGGGTTGGTTTCACATGGAAATTTTCATCGTCATTCTTATCAGGATTTATTGTTAAAATTTCATACTATGATATTTTGAAAATGATATTTAGATGGGATACATAGTGATTATATTTTCATTATGACTGGTTTTTTGGGTTAATAACCTTGAAAATATAGTAAGAGAGTAATTCAATGGTGGTAGTGAGTTTGAAATTATGAATTTGGTATCTTTTCATGTTCGGAGAATGTGAGGAAGTGTTCCTTTGGGAGATATCATTAAATAATAAATAGTTTTATGGAGTATAATAACTAGTGGAATCTTTTAGTGTTGAGTTTGGATATTGAGAATTATAGGGTGAAAATATTTTATGATAGTTTTATGAAACTTTGAAATTATTAATGTTTAATTTAGTTATTCATCCCTTGTTTTTTAAAATTTTAATTTTTTAATTATAACCCATCAATTAATTTATTGGTAGGAATTATATGATAGGTAGTGGTATGGGTTTTTTTAATATTTGTTGCGTCAATGTGAAAAGTATAACTTTTCATTTGGACATCAAGTGATACCTTCTTTGATGATCATATTTAGTTATTTAAAATTAGAATCATGTTATACATAATTGTGGGGTATATATATCATTAGTTCATGTTGATATTATTTATATTTTGATATTAAAATTTGATGAAATTTCTATTCTATATGAATTTTATATATTTTGGTGTCATACCCATAGATTCCATCCCTTTATGGAATTTGTTTATTTTTATATTTATGGATTATGATTTTTATAAGTACCTAAATACATTGATAATGGTGAAAAAAAATTAAATTTATACACATTATAACATGTATGTGTGTGTGTCTATATGAGATATATGAATATATGATAAAAAGTATATTTTTTATTAAAAAGATAAATTTTAGTTAATATTTTTCTATTTACCCTTCTATAAAGGATTTAGTATATGAAATATGTTCTATCCTGATATAGTATATTGGATTTATGCGATTTTTTTCTATTTTCCTATCTAACGATAATATAATCGTGTTGTTTAAAATTCTAAATTGCGCTCAAAATAGGAATGGATCCTCCTAGTAGTGTGTGTGTTTTCCATTATTACTCTTTGTATATACTTTCAGTTCATATCTAACAATATAAGTTTTTCAACATATAATGAATTATATGTTTACTTCTCATAGAAATTCATATATACATTCACTTGATTTTTAAATTGTTGGATTTGACGTATCTAGTGGATACTTATTGATTTGTGAGACTCACACCCTTCGTGGGCTCCTTAGTAGGGATGTAGATTCACATGATTCAATTCATGCATGAAAAATTATAATCGTATATATTTTGATTATTTATGGATATATATTTATTCATATCACATTATAAGGTTAGATCTTCACCAAATAATAGAGTGGTTGATTCTAGTATTTCTAGGAGGAATCTTTGGTATCCCACCATACATAGGTTTTTTTGTCTAGAATATGTATATTTTTTTATATTATAGATTGATTTCTATAATGGGTAACATGGAAAATTATTATACTGGTTGGCCTATGGCCTTATTACAATAAGATTTTTACTAATATTTTGAAAATGTGATTTTATTATGTTCTGGATTAATTCTGGATACTATTCACTAGTACAAGAGTCTAGAAACATTGATTGGCCAGGGAAAAAAGTTGTTTAATATCTATAATAGTGGGGATGGGTATATAAAGACAAAAATATGAGGGGTTGGGAACATTCAAGACCGAAAGAATGAATGTGATGATAAGAAATCCAGATTAGGTGGTTGATATCAGAAATGGTAGATGATGGGTTTGTGTGCATGAAATGTGGAACGAAAACATAGAAGGGATAAAAATAAGGATCATTACGTGCATTACCACCATCACACACGTTGGTGAAAAGTGTCATTAGAAGAGTCAATTGTGAGGATAATCCCATCATAGGAGGACCCCAGCAAGCAGCCTTACCATGACTTAAGGGGTGTTAGAACATGGGAATCTTCTTTATACTCTTATCTATTGACATATATGATTTTTCATATTAACATACATGTAAATAAATTTGTCCCTAGATTAATTGTTATGATTTTGAGAATATTTAATATAAAAATGGTTTATTCAATATTTTCGACTAAATTAGGTATTAAACCAAATTTTTACTTAATGATACTAAATTATAACATGACATTTCTAATTGATATTATGTTCTAGTCACCAAAACATGGATATTTGGTAATGTTATTTGTATATGCCTCTATATAATTTAAGTTAGTGAATACTCCTAGACAAGTAAATATAAAGTGATGTTAGAGTAGTTTTTTCTAGTTATGTTAGTGATTGAAAATAATCCTAGCTTTCATGATTATTCTGTATTAATGATATTCTAGGGTACTCTAGTTTTGAATATGATTTCACAACATTATTTATTCATTAAGAGTGTTACGAGTCATTAGTAAGAACATATAGGAAGGAATGACATGATTTGTTTGTGTGTAGTTTTGTAGTTTATTTTCAATAATTTCATGAATATTTATATTAATTATAACTCAATAATAAAAAAAATATTTTACTCTAGGTAATTTATAGGTAATTTATAGATTAATATAAATCTTCAGTTAATTCATTTGAGTTGTGAATTTATTTTGATTTTTATTATTAACTAGATATTTTTTATTATTCTTGTAAGGAAATTTTTTAAATATATTTATAATGGTTTATATTATTCAAAAATATAATATAAGCGATTTAAAATGTTTATGGTATAATAAAATTAGATATTTAAAAGTTTTATTTTTTATTCTAATTTTTGAAAATTAATATTTATAATGGTGAAGAATGGAGTTTTTAATAATTATTTTTATATTTGAAAATATTTGGGTTAAATTTGTTTTAATTTATAATTATGTTCCAGATATATTTCAAAACCTTAGGTATTCAATGAAAATAATAACTCACATGTGATTCATATAGAGGGAAGTACAAAATTTCATGGAAATGATTTACTTTATATGTTTCTAGAATAATATATTAACATATATTTATAGTGTTATGATTTTATAAATTTATTAGTGTGCACTAGTACTCAAGATTCATGACTTTTATAATAGAATTGTAGTGATGTTCATAAGATTTGATTAAGTGTTTTTTTGTTTAATTGGTGGTTGAAATAAGATAATTTTATTTTATGGGAGTCCAGTTTGGATTTTTTTTGTTCGAGAATAATTATATTTTAGATTTTTTATAACTGATGTATTTAATTAATTATTAATTTTATATTTCTTATTTTTAATTTGAGAAAGTGCTTGTGAAAATCTTGGATTCATTGAATTTCATGGTATTTTTATTAGGTTTGTAATCATTTTTCATGTTTTAGTATGTTTATAATTAGTATTTGGAGAAGGTAACTAGGAGTAAATGGACAGTGATGTTTTTTATTGAATGTTTATAGAGAATGGAAAATAGGAGTTTGGGTGTCTAAGGGGAACTAGGTACCTAGTGGTATAGTACTAAATACCTAGTGGTATATGGTTAAAATAATAGTACATTATTCCTTAACATAATATTTCACGATGGTTAATAAAATGTTTATAGTCAATTTTGATGGAGTTTTATTAAAATACTTGGTAAGGTGGTATTTTCCCTTTAATATTTTAATAACACTTCAGAGTTTTCTTTGTCAATGTTTCACATGTGAATGGAGAACCTCCCATTAATGTTTTCTTATATCCCCTTCACCTTGGTTTCTTCCTTGGGATTCAAGGTGTATTTAATTTTCCAAATAATGTAAAACCCCTTCTTATTTTTTCATCTCCCTTATCTTATCTCTATTTTAGTTCCTTGTGTAATTTATTCTAGTATGTGATTTGATCAAATATAGATTTAATAACTTCTAAAAAAATTGATTTTTTATGTAATAATAAAAAGAGACCAAGATAGGTTGAATGAATGTCATTGATTACCAATATAATCATTATTATTATCATTTTATATTTATCATGAAATTTATTTTTTCATTGAAATTTAGGAATTGTTTTGGTTGTAAAATTTAAGGTTGTTAGATACAATTTTGTCTAGATTTTATTATGAGTTTTAAGTAGAGATTCTAATTTATTATTAATAATAATAATTATATGTTAAAATTATATGGTTTTAATTAGTAAATGATTATTATTTATTGAATTTTGGGAGTTTATTAGTGATTTAAAAATTAACAAGATCTCTAAGAACTATATTATATGCCTTTAATGTGTTTGATGGAATAACTTAAGGACATACTTGTTTTAAATTGATTTATTAATGTGATTTTATGTAGTTTAAAATTATTATTAAATTAATTTTATGTTTTTTCATTTCATAATGGATAATGAGGATATTTATATCATTATGATTTAACACTCATTTATTCAAAAACTGTCTTTTTTATGTTATTTTTGGTATATGTTATTGAGTTTTGTTTTATTTTCTTGAGATTTTATTTGTTGTATTAAATTATGGAGTGAGGAATTAGGTGGGTAATATAGGATGGGTGTAAAATAATAAATGATATTTCTCAGTCACATACCCCGAGTGATTATTTTTCTCTCAATTGGGGTAACCATACATCAAGGCCATTTGGGACTGTCTGAGTTTATGTTAATTCAAATTGTAGGCCAGTTGGTGGTTTCATTAACAATGTCTTAGGTTACCCATTTTGGGTTATGGTTTAAGTATTATTTTACATTATTTCTTATTATATTTATCTTTTAATAAAAATTATATCTCATCTTTTCCATCATTATACCTTATTATACTAACTGATGTGATTCTTTCTCATTTATCCATGTTTATATATCTTCAAATTGGATTTGTTTTATTAAGTAAAAGTTTAGATAATTTATTTTCCATTTTCAAAAAATTAATACAATATAATTTTTAAAATTTTGTTCAAATATAATTATAGAATTCCTTGTAACACATATAATCATGGGGTCATCAAACTAGGACATTACTTAAACTACACATATACTTGTTTCAGTGTATGCAGACCTTTTTTGTTTAATGTTGGTATGGTTAGTGGAGAATATTACATTAGTGTATTACCATTTAATCCATATTTTTATTTTGATTAAATTATGATTGAGTGTCGACTATGCATCATGAAGAGAGCGTTTATATGGCCTTTTGGGAATTTTGTATATATTTTTTACTATAAGTATCAGAATCCTCATCTTAATTTCCTTTCACCTCGTTATATATATCTCTAATTATTATATTACATTGTATAGATTTTTATGAACCTTAATGGTATAATTTATTTATTTATACTTCTTATTATTTTTTAGATAGTTTATGTTTTGAAATAACTTATTTTTTAAAGTGAATATAAAATGTCTGGATAACATATTACAGATTATCCGTAAGAGTAGGTGGTGTTGATTATTGTATTGATATGATAATATCATACCGATTTGGTATAATTAATACTCCTGGTCCTTTGATTCATCGCACGGTAATTAAGAACACAATTCATCCCTTATGTTGAGCTGACCCAAGTGATGTGGTAGGTTGACCCAATATTTTTTGTTAATAAATGGTTGCATAAACCACATCTTATTTGAAGAGTAATTATAAAAAAGAGATAGAACCATCAGAGATCAAATTTTCAGTATGAGGAAGTATCTGACGAATCTATTCAGGTATTGAGCCTCTATTTATAATGGCAATTCTATATTATTACATTGATTTTTATATTTTATTCAACTATGATTTTGATATTTTGATTTCATTTACTACAATTGTCAGTTTTTTAATGGTTTTATCAGTTATTTAGATAAACACTAATATTTAAAGTGGAAATAGAAGAAAACACATGGGTGAACTATTATTATAAATATTTTTTAAATCCATTTTTATGTTTTTTCTATTTTGATCACATTTTACTAAAACATATATGTATGGTACTATTTATTCCAAAAATTGCAACTAAACCCTTAATAATGAAAATTTTCCTAAAATTTTATTATTGTTATGATGTTAGGTTTTAAAATTTTCATTATTGTTTTATATTTTATTTATAAGTAAACAGATAGGTTTTAATTATTTATTAATGTTATATGTATTGAATCATATATTAATTATTTTTGGTATTTTGTAGTTTATAAAAATTTATCCTAGAAAGAAACTAGAGAATTTAATAGAGGAATTCAGGTGTAAATTTTCATAATCAAACCCAACTATATATCCCACAGTTGTTGAGTGGGTCATTTGAACTAATCAGACTATTGGTTAGGTAGTTCATTAAGATGAAGATCTAGTAGTGAATCGTTAATCATAATTCACTATTAAAAATACCACTTTCCTCTCATGTAGACTGAAGGTCTTATGAAAATTAGGAATAAATATATGAAATCAATTATATATTTATTTTTCTTTAGACATTTGAGACTATTAAGGTGATATTTAACACATAAATACAATAAGGCCCAAGTCAAAATGGAAGGAATCGATAGCATAGACCAAGATACATAGTGGTCTCAATTGGGAGAAATTTAAGGATATGTTTAACATGAAATATTACCTAGAGAACATGAATATGTATAATTGTAAATATTTTCATAAAAATATAATCGTTTTGATGGATTATTCCACTTGGTTTTTTTTCGAATTAGCGGACTTTTCTCCAAAAATCCTTACTATGGAATTCCTCAAGTCTCTTCAACTTCATTTGGGCTCAATGATCAATATAATATAAAAGATTATTCTCTTAATCCTAGTAACATATAATATGATTTTAAATAAGGAAATTATGGATGAGACTAATATAGTTGGGAACATTGGTATGGGTGGTGCTTTGATTTATTTAAGATGAAGTTATATTTTCTCATCTATTCAAAAAAGTAATCTCTAAAGGGTAATAGTGAGACAATTTAGTGACATTATAATCCTATATAATCTATGATTATTGGGTGAAAATATATTATATACTAATAATATATGAGTAAAATACACTATAATCCAAATTTCAAGGATTAATCAAAGAATATCCACCTGTGTGGGTGACTGGGTAATTTTGATAGCTTCTGAAAAAAAATATTTTTAATGTTCAAAAGATTTTATTATTATACTAGTGGAAATCTACTGTATTTTATTTATCTAAGGTGGAAGGGTATCATTATTATATATGAGAGGAGTTTATACTAATGATGGAAAATATCATCCTAGTAATAAATCTTATTGTTTTATTTAATATTTTTGTTTATATATAGACGATCATAATCCTATGGAATTAGTAGTTGGACTAGATACTATTACAGGTACAATATATATTAATTGTTATATAGTCATCTATTTTTTTGATAAAATTTCCTAAAAATACATTATATATTTTAAAGTTATTAATTCATTTTTTACTATGATCTAATTTTATATGTGATGGATATCATTAATCTGTTTGGTATTAATAAGGAAAAATGTTTGGGGTTCCCTTGATGCCAAGTGAATTTTGCTGATGTTGAGATTTTATAGGGTTTTACCTTTCTTAATTTGGATGTATTTGATCTTATATATAGAAATGAATGGATAATAAACTTCAAATACCAAATCTATTTCAATCATCCAAACCAATTCTTTCTTTCTGTATATAGAAACCCTCATAACATTCAAGGTGATTGGGATATGAGATCTGGCTAGAAATGGATTTTTATTCTTGGTATTTGATCTATTTCTGGTAAAATATTTAGTTTTTTATTCACTTATATCAATGTTAATCCAAGTGGATGGATTTATATAATTTTTTACAAATATTAAAAGTATTTTTTTGCGGGTTTCTCTATATTCCCATTAGAGAGAGTTATTGAATTATATATCGATCTAGTTCTAGGGAAAAGTCTCATTTCCTCAAAATCATATTGAATGGTCCCATTCAATCTAATGTAATTGAATTTTTGACTTGAATATAATGATAGAAATGGTTTCATTTTTCCCAACATGTCACTGAGGGAGGCACCTACACTGTTTGTAGAAAATAATAATTGAAGTATTTTACTTTCCATTAATTTATAGAATTCCAAATAGGTGATTTTCCTAAATTAAATACCCATTTCCGTATATTTACAATCTTTTTTTCACCATATACAAATATAGTTATCTAATATTGATCTAAAATTAAGATATCATTATTTTATGGAAAATATATATTCTTAAAAATGATTTTAAAAGTAGGTATACACATTTTAAGCACCTTATTATTCTATTTGGGAATAAATATTCTCTTATAATATATATAGAATTTGTTAATAATATCTTTTTAGGATAAATTGAATATTTTATTTTAGTAATTTTTGATGGAATCTTTTTTACTCCATGTTGATGGAGGATCGTGAGAATCATTAGGATATTTTATTAAATATATTAGATAAGAATCATTTGTATATGAAATTATGAAATTTCAAATTATATATTTGGGATGCTAACTTCCTACATCATGTGGCATATGATATGGGTATTATTTTCAACCCAAATCAAATTTATGTGATACTATCATGAGAAATATCTAATAATGTGTTTGAGGATAGAAGAATTTTTGGGATTGATATGATATGGCTTTTGTTTAATTTAAGAATTATATAATTTAGTACTCTATTGATTAATTAGACTCAAAACAATGGGATATTTTAAGTGAGTATGATGGGAAAAAGTATTTTAATTATTTAGAAACAGGGATGACATATTCTTCAATACTATTTCTTCATAATCCTAGTTAAATCTCTATGAAATATTGTGGTTAATCAAGTATAGGTTTGTGGTATGTTTCAGTGTCGTATTTTCATGTAGTGTTGTATGGATCTCACCAGCTATGTCCTTATGAGAAGAATTATCGCACTCATGACCTAGATCTAGTCAAAATAATTGATTCATTGAACAAATATAACCATTATCTCTTTGAGGAGAATTTTATAGTCTATATGAATCACAAAAATATGAAGTATATGTTCTCTCAAAAGGATCTTCACCTCATAAATATATATTCTATGGAATATTTGTATGCATTATAAATTTATCTAGCTTGTACACTAAGAAAGTTTAATGTGGTATCTAGTGTTTTAGGATGGATTTCACTAACTCAAGTTGTGAATGAGTCTATAGGGGAATCAAATTTGATAAGATACTTCACTAAAATGAATATGATTGTAAAAAATTAATACAATATGGTATTTTTTTCTATTATAAAAGTCACACCATACTTGGAGAATATTATTGGGAATGGGAAGTAATTTAACATACAAAGTTATTATGTTAGTGTAACTAAAAATGGTGAGGACACATTAGGTGATTGGTCTCAATCTCCTAATGGATCCTTTCATTTACATAAATGTTTTGGTATTATTTTGTATTTGAGTTTTTATGTTGTGGAATACACAAACATTATAGTTGTGTTTCAAACCCTAGATCAACTATGATGTTAAATAATCTAAAATTGTAATATTTATGGATGAGAATGATTCTAAAATTATTGATATTGTTTCTCACAACCTCACTTTCAAAAAGGCAATGTTGATACATTGATGTTTTCTTGTATCTGTAAATATAATTACTATTTATTTAAAGAAATTGTATAAGATATCTATAGACTCTATGATTGCATTTCCTTTATCTCTATAGAGGGTTCTTATAATTCATTAACAAATACAAATTGTGGAAATAAAAATACTTAGTGAATAAACAAAACATAAATATTTATAGAGTTTCAAGGAACATAAATCCACTAGTACACTCAAGAAATCCTCAACACCATGTGCAATGTGATTTTCACTAGTATAGTCCTTTTATTGAGAACTTTAATTCATTTTATCAAGGACATTACAAATGAGTGATATCAAGTAACAAATCGTACAACAACACATTAGATTTCAAACAAACTCCAAAATTGATTTATAAACCACAACCTTCAACGTTTTTTTGTAAGTAAGCATTACAATGAATGATTGAATACAAGGAGTATTTATAGATTAAGCTCAATGTTGTAAAATAAAACTTACATATGGAAAGAAATATATATGGGAGATTATAAGAATAAAATAAATCATTATTAAATTCCTCTTAAATGACAAAAAATATGAGAGATATAGAATAGTTGTAGATTGAGACCTTATTTTTTAGAATAATAGATTCATTAATGAAGATATTTGAGGAAAATTTATTTATTTATAGACGAATAAACTTCTTATATTCTCTATAATATACATCACAACATTACCATACTTGAAAAACCATGAATGTCTTTTATCTTTGTTCTCACAACAACATATCAATAATATTCATCTCTACTAATATAAAAACACATATCCTTTACCTAGAAATATCTCGACAGTAGTGAAATCCATTAAATTAACATTGAAGTTGTTTTTTTCTAGTTACATGTGTCTTATTGTAATAATATTTACCATAGATTCTATCATCAATTCCATGAAAGCACAACATCATCAATTCTCATTAAAAGTAATCCAATGGTAATAAATATTTGTTTGAAAAATAATGTTGCAGACTGAAAATCACCATGAAAACAAATTCTAAATATTTGAATTCATGTAGCTAAATTAATCCTTGTAGTTTTTATTCATGTAGTTTATTTATCCCTGAAGAAGAATTTATTCATCTAGAAAAATGTATTCATATAGCCAAATTTTACATAGTTGAATTTAATTTCCTTGCTAATTCAACCCATGCAACAAATTTACCCATGTTACTGGTTCACATAGACATTAGATCTATGTATCTGATTGCTCAAATAAGTGATTTAATTGAAGTAGGTGGCTCCCCATAATCATTTCCATGATATAGTTATTTCATATTAGGGAATCTTTTACGTAGGCAATTGAAATTATTGATTGATCAACATAGAAATTTCTTCTCATATCCAAATGTCTCATTAATAATATTTTATATACTACTATAAATCTAATCCAAAAGGTATGTAATTATAAAAAAGTAGTTTTAATAGTATATTAACCTAAAATACTGATATAATCTTAAGAAAGCACGTAAATACATAAACATCATTAATATATAAATGGTATTTTAGATCATAAAAAAATATAGGGTATGTGATATGTTGTAACAGTGTTAGTAACACAAAAATATCCCCCTTTTTCATGAGAAAGAAAACTGAAAGATATTAAACATGTTGTTTTATAAGTATTTTATAAGATTTCTGACAAAACTATGTAATATATATCAATCATAAAATGTTGTGTTTATCCATTACTGTAATGTCCTGGACCCTCCTGGTCCATTACATTGCCAAATTCTAAGTGTTGGGGTGTCCTGGACACCTCCAGTGAAGCAGGAGGGAATTGGTGTTAGTGGCAAGGTGTCACTATTTTTTCGCCTATCGGTGCAATCGATTTGTTCCACCAATCGGCCCCAATTTATTTTGTACCCGAATGGTGCCACAGTGCGGTGTCAGTGTTTCTTTACCCAGTTTTCCCATAACGTCTCTTTTTGGTTTTAAATGCCTCTTTTAATGTTATTGAAGGCAATTTTAAAGACCATAAATGATATCTTAAATCCCCTAAGAGTGGGGAGACCATTAATTTCCCAAATTTTTGGTCTATCAACCCATTTGTTGAATTTTTCTACCTCCCTTGTTTTTTTAGTTTCACCCATGTTATGTGTTTTTCTCAATTTTAAGGAAATATATCAACTCATAGCTGCCCAATGGTCTATCTCCAAAATCCTTATGGAGAATTATTAAATCTAAATTAATTCCAACATGAAAATTTCCAATTCGTGTGGTTAAACCATGATAAAAATTTTAAAAACATAGATATTCCACATCCCATAACTCTAATATCAGGACTTTTATCCCACATAGATCTTCTTCTTTGTAGGTATCATTACTTTCATTGGTGCTCTTGGTGTCCCTCATCCTGAGATGAGCCATGCCTACATGAGAGCCCTATGTTTGGTTCTTCTTGGATCTTCCTATCATGTGACCCTAGTTCTTGGCATAAGGATATAGCATTGATCCTTGATCATCGACGTAGTGGTTTTTCCTAATCCCTCTTTACTGTGCATCATGTTGTGTGGGTACTATTTACCCTTAGGACGTAGATGAAACCAACATTAATAAAGATAATAAATAGACTTTTAAAGAATGAAGAGGTGGTAATGATGATGATATTGTTTTATTTTACCTTCTTTATTATGTTGTGAACTACATAGGCTCTGGTCCATATAAAATCGTGTTAGTTGTTGATTCTTTATTGCACACTAATAATGCGTTGTTTTTTGGATGATCAAGTGATTGAATGACTGTAACATTGAAACTAGTTAATCACATAAACTTGTTTGATTAAATGGATTCCTAGTGAGTAAGAATCCTTGGATGATCACCCCATTTAACCAAACAGAAAGACGTAACTTAATGAATGGTGTTAGATAAATCTGAAAACTCTCTTGCTTTGTTCTGGTTATATGTATAGTTGTTCTGTTTAATATTTGTGAGGGTACGTGTGGTTGGAATGAAAAATCTGGTTGAGAGGTTGTTGGTTTGTGAAACTGAGTTCATGTAGATCCTAGGGTAAATTTTCTGGACCTGGTATATTGGCGCTTGGTTTGGCTCCAGTACTTAGAGTGATCTCACATATCCCATTTGATGTCATTACTTACCAGATAACTGGGAGGGAATTCTTGAACGCATGATTTTCTATTTTCCTTCGGTTGTTGTTTTGAATTATGGTTATTCCTATTAGTTTACTGATAGTAGATGAATATTTAAATTGAATCACTTAAACATGATAATAAGAATGGATACAATGGGGAAACTATTTATTTTTAGAAAAGGGTTGAGTTATGGTTGTGGTTGTTGTATACTTGTGCATGTTGGGATAACAGCAAGAGTAGTTGTGTACGGGATGGTTGTTGGATTCAGGAACCTTAGGATGGGATGAGTGACGGATTTATTATATGTACAAAATTTAGTTCTTGTGTTTCTTATACGCACCCCACCAATTTAGATAACTTCATGCCAAACACCCCCATTTCACGGGGGAGGGTGTTTTTCCTAACATTCCTATTAGTGGCTGATTATTATCTCCTTTTTTGATCCCTCTCATTGGTATCCCAAGACTATTCGGGCAAGATGTGAAAGCCAAAGGTTCATCATGGCCCATAACTGTTCATGTAGGGTGTGTTGTTCTAGTTAGTCCTAGTGTGTGCAGACAGGTTTGTTTCCCAAGTGTCATTGGGATGAGGCCTAGGTGTCTTCATGCATTGAAGTGGTTGTTCGGGACTAGGTGTCTTCAGGTGTGGTGGTGGTAGTTGTGGCCCACGTGTTTGTAGGCGTGATTATCTATTGTTGTGGAGGCCCAGGTATTTGCGGGTGAGATAGATGTGCAGTTGGGATAGCCCAAGGGGTTGTTATTGGGGCGGCAGTGGGGCTAAAGTTGGATTTGTGGGGGAGCTCTGACATGTAGGATGTACTACATAACTTGTGTGATAGTGGTGTTTGGTACCCAAATATTGATGGGCTATTAATATTACTTTTTCTGACTTGAGTTATTTGGGTAGTGTGCCTTGGTGAGGCTGGGTGGATTATTTCCTTGCTAAGTGTTTTGGTTATCTTTATTTATCATGGGGGATTAGAATATCTCCCCACTTATGAAAAAGATCTTTTGGTTTTCCATACTGAGTATACCTGTATACTCACCCTATGTATATAAAATTTCTTTCAGGTTTCTAGGAGGACTTTGAGGATCATTCGAGAACTTACTAGCTTAGGTTCAGGAGTTTTCCTTGATGTTTCTTCATTATTTTTCTACTTTCTTTTAGATTTTATTGTAATTTGTGTCACATTATTTTGGACATTCAGATGTGAATGGAATTTAGGCTTTAATTTTATTTCATTATTTGGAGTTTTCTATAATTTACCATATTATCTCTCTATCTTGTTAAATAAAAAGGGTAATTACATTTATATTACATGAGATTCTGCTACCTTGGTGCTAGTCTCCACTCTGGTGACTATTGAAGGTAGGACTTGGGGGTCATTATCAAACCTTCAACTTGAATAAGGGAAGGTCTGGATGTTTTTTATCCCTTCCCTCATCTTAGAGATGGAAGGTCATGATAGAATGGTGTCAGATGTGATGTTTGAGAAATAGGATGGAGTTCCGGGTTAGGCATAGTGAGGATTTCATGGGATGGTAGGGAAACATTGCTAGGCAATCTTAGTGTGTGAAATATTCCAATGAAGACCTGCTAGAGAATGGGATTTCAGGGCCCCCCATGATCTGATTCAAGGACTCTGAACCTACTGAACGACCAATTAAGGCTACACTGATTGTAGGGTAGAGACCCTAGGAAAGGTGCATGAATTATAATGACTTGTGTTCTTGTGTTTTTTGGGTGTTTTGGTAAATTTAAAATAAATGAAAAAAATTTTAATCAAAAATTTAAATAGAACCTTCTACACTACACGAGCTTAGTGATTCTTTATTTATCATTTCATCTATGGAACCCAGATGATGTACATGAGTAGTACATGCATTTGATGCCTAGCAGTTTGATCTGGTTGATCAATGGGGGATGACTGAGAGTAAGAGGATGAAAATTGTCTAAAGACTCTACGTTATTTCTAGCGATAGACCCTCAGGAAGTATAAGGGTAGTGTTTCTGACTTGGAGACAGAGGGTTGGCTTGAGGAGCTGGTGATCACCTAGACCTTGATCTATGTTTTTAGGAGGAACTCGATTCCATTGGCAGTAGTCATATGAGGGGAGAAGCATGAAAGTAGTGGACGATCTATAACAGAGAGAATATGGAGACTGAGGTTTTGTGGACCAACTTTGAGGAGTTCTGGGAGGAATTCCTTTCTTCCATGATAAAGGCTGAGAAGAGGCAAACAATGCTCTCCCTTAAGCAAGGGATTATGTTGGTATGGGAGTTGGGGATCATGTTTAAGGATATCCTTATTTTTTCTCTAGACCACAAAATGGATGAGGAGTCGTGGGCAAGAAACTAAGAGGAGGCGCTCTGACCATCTCATTAGTATGTTGTTACTCCCTTCACTCTACCAACATACTAGGAGGATTAGAAAAATGATAAAGTGGTGGAGAGGATGAACACACTAGGATGTGTGCAATGAGAGGGGAGATAGTTGAGTTCATCAAAGGGGAAGTCTGATAGCAACAGGACTCCAACATCAGGGCGTTTTAGGTTTCATCTGATGGGGAGCAGGTCTCAGCAGTTCCAGTTTCAATCTGCCGGTCCTCTCCCTTTCTCCACAATCCTAGGACTGAGGTTTTTTATCGATGGAAGTCATGGTAATCATTTAAATATGTGTGCTAAGAGAGTTCATAACAATGGAGGTGGGTAGGTTCATCACCCACCTCAACGACACCAATTGTTGGCCAGACCATTTCAGCAGCAACAGCAGGGGAAGTGAGCTCCTGCTCCACCGATGGAGGACAGTGTCGAAGGAGGCCAACCTTAGGGTACTCCTCAAAAACCTCAACTAGGTCATGGTCAGAGAGGTTTCCAATAGCTTAGGGTCAGAGGAGCTGGGCGTGGGAAGTTTCACGCCACAGAGGTAGCAATTCAAGAAGGGACATTGGTCGTTGGTGGAACGATTAGTTTGTTTAGTACTCTTGCATGATCCATGTTTGATTCTAGAGCTTCACACTCCTTTTTTTCACCCAATCTATCTCATGACTTGGGTATATATATAGGGAGATATTCCCTTCCACTTGTGTCAAGCCTACCAGTTGTAGGTCAGAGAAACCTGGTTTATGTTTGTTGATGATGCAGAATGATGTTGGGGCCACATCAGTCTAGTGGGGATCTCTTTATGCTGCAAATTCAGCTATACGATGTCATATTGGGCATCAAATGTATGTTTTCAATGCACTATGTTATCTAATTCTTAAATATAAGGATAGTTTTCTCAGATATGGGTGGAAAACATGTATCTTTTGTTGATGAGTGGGGTTTCTAGGAGGGTAGTCGGCGAGTGGATACCCTTCTTTCCTTGTTAGTCGATCTGTCAGTAGAGTCAATGGACATAGAGATGGTGGATGTTCTGGGGATTGTCAGTGACTTTCTGGATGTAATCCTCTAAGAGTTTGTGACTCTACCCACTCGATGTGATGTTGAGTTTGGGATAGACATACAACCTATTGCTCCTCCGATTTTGATGGATCTCTATCGGATGGCACCTTCTGAGTTGTGGGAGTTGCAGATTCAGGTTGTTGACCTGATGAATAAGGGTTTTATCTAACCAAGAGAATCATCGTGGGGTGATCCAGTCATTTTCATAAATAAATAAGATGGTGATCTCCAGATCTTCATAAACTACTGAAGACAAAATCAATTGGTGGGAAAGAACGGTTACCCCCTCTCGAGGATTGAAGGCCACTTTTACATATTAGAGGGAGAATGATGATTCTCTAAGATCAACCTGCGGTCTGAATATCACCAATTGACGGTGAAGGATGGAGACATCTCGAATACTTCTTTTTGCTGCAGATAAGGGAACTTTTAGTTTTTGGTCATGTCGTTCGGCATTACGAATGCCCCAGCTGTGTTCATGGGGATCATAGACTCTATTTTCCACGAGAATTTGGACCGATTTGTGGTCATTTTCATTAATGACATCCTAATCTACTAAAGGTCATAAGATGGTCACATTGAGAATCTAAGGACAGTTTTAGATGTCCTCCCACACCAATAGCTCAACAGGAAGTCTCCCAAATGCATGTTCTGGACAAGAGAGGAGAACTTCCTTAGAAATGTGTTGTTCCAATAGGTAATAGATGTTGACCCGTCGAAGGTCGAATCAATTGTTTCTTGGGATGTACCAAAGAATGTGGTTGAGGTTTGTAGTTTCCTAGGACTAGATGGTTACTACCATAGGTTCATACCCAACATCTCTCGATTTGTAGTGCCTTTCACAGATTTGACCAGAAAAGACTGGGCTTTTGAATGGAGTGAGAAGTTCCAAAAAGATTTTAGTTATTTGAAAGGTAAGCTAGTCAGTTCCGTAGTGCTAAGGTTTCTAGAGGAAGGGGGAACTTTTGAAGTGTACTTTGATTCTTTTAGTTTAGGCTTGAGTTGTGTGATGATACAACAGTGTATATTTATCTATTATGGGTCAAGGCAGTTATTCCCTCTGGAATGTAACTACTACACCCATGACCTAAAACATGAATCGGTTTGGTTCACGCTGAAGTTGGGGTGACATTTCCTCATCGGGTAATGCTTCAGGGTGTTCACAGATCATAAGATCTTCAGTTATGTCTTCTACCAGCGAGACCTGAACTTGCAGTAACATAGGAGGATGAAGTTACTCACAGAATACAACTTTGAGATATCATACACCTCAGGAAAAGGAGAACATGATGGTTGATTCCTTGAGCAGGAAGTCATAGAAGGATGTGGTTTTGGAGTCATTAGATGATTGGGAATAAATGGAGTTTCCTACATTAAATCTAGGAATGAGAGTGAAGGATTGTAGAGGATTTCTATTTCATATGATAGTGCAGTCTTCCTTGGTGTGATAGGTAGAGGATTCTCAGTAGGGAGACTCTGAGGTTGATGTGAAGCATGATCACATTAGCCAGGGTGATGCACTAAATGGATGGCCAGAGGATGTTTAGAATCAGATATTATTCCATGGGAAGCTATTTTTCCTGGTGGAAATTCTTGACAGATTTCTCGATGAGTTTTATAGCTCAGCCGTAGTGGTATACAAAGGAGTCTTGAAAATGTACCAGGGATTGAGAGGCATGTTTTTGTAGATGGGAGTGAAATGAGTAGTGGTGAAGTTTGTTGAAAAGTTCCTTGTGTATCAGTTGGTGGAGGATGAACACTGTGTTCCCAGCAGTCTATTGAATCCCATGTACATTCTCGAGTAGAAGTGGGATGAAATCTCAGTGGATTTCATCAGAGTACTACTGAGAGATGAGGGAGGCTGAGATGCCATCTGGGTATTGGTGGACCGTCTGACGGAATCAACTTACTTCTCATCTGTTAACGAGTCATGAAAAGTGGATTCCATAGCACAAAAGTACATGGGTTAGGTTGTGCGACAATATGGAGTTACCCGAATTGTCATTTCAGATTAGGTTACATGATTTACTTCATGAGTCTGGAAGTGATTACAATGTGCTATTGTCACCTAGTAATGCCTTAGCACTGGTTTCCACCCCCATACAGATGGGTAGATAGAGAGGACCATCCAGACATTAGAGGATATGCTATGATCATGTGTTCGTGACTTTCAAGGATCGTGGGTACGACACTTGCCGTTGGTAGAGTTTTCCCGCAACAATAGATATCACTCTACCCTTTCCATGAAACCATTTAAATCCTTGTATGGAACATTGTTTCATTCACTCGTGTGTTGTACAGAGGTTAGGGAGGCAGGTGTTCTTGGACCAGAGGTGGTGTGGAGCACGATGGAGAATATTCAACTTGTGTGTGAGAGGATGAAGGTGGCTCAGGACCGGTAGAAGTTGTATTCCGTTCATATGAGTAGACATTTGGAGTTAGAGATTAGGGACCAAATGTTCTTAATGGTCTCCCCTTGGCATGGATAGAAAATATTTGGCATGGGTAGTACGCTTCCTCCTAGGTTCATCGGACCTTTTGAGGTGATGTGATGAGTCTTCACGGTGGCATATCAGCTAGCGTTACCCTCGCAGTTGGAGAGTATTCACAATGTCATTCATGTATCTCATCTTTGTCATTAGCTATATGATGAATCCCACGTACTCGACTGGGGAGATTTGGATATAGAGGACTGTCACGACCCGTCCCAGTGGGGCCTGAGCCGAAACTCCCCAAGCTTTCCTCCAATAAGCCCAAGGATGGTGACTACCACCGAGTAGGCATGCTACTAACATGGGAGGCATTTCCTATGAACCTGTACACACACACACACATCTCCAAGCCCACAAAGTTGAAAAGTAAAAACTAAAAAACTAAAAGGTGCATGCATACACTAAAAACCCAACCACAGAGTATGAAAGGGAATTAAAGTACAGTAAAGTAAAACCCTGGGCCAAAAATACAAGCCCACCAAAAAGGAAGTCTGCAACAAAGTCCAACCTGTAGAAAAAGGTACTGAGACTGCAACCCGTTGCTGAAGGAACACACCTCGGCCTGTCTGATATCACTAAACACCATCCGGTCCTGGTCCGCCTAGAATACTGTCAAAGGCTCACTCATCTGCACAAGACACGACACGTGCAGGAAAATCCCGTGCTGGGGTGAGTATAACAATATCCAGTAGGACACCCCAAAAACCAAAAAGGAAATACAACAAAGTAAAATACCACAAAGACATGTACAGTCATCTCTACACAGTATATGTCTACGGAACATATAACAAGAATATCTAGATATACTCACACACAAATGACAATCGTGAAAACCGCCACTAGGATCCAGCTCGAAGATTACACTAAGAATACCATCGGAAGAACACACTCCTAGGTCTGAAGATAGACACACAAAGTACTCGTTCCAGGAGAACACACTCCACAAGTACCTTGGGATCAAGATGTTCAGATGACGATCAAAACTAAGTCATGGGGTGATTCCGACAATTCAGCCTGAGCTAATCCCCTAAGCAGAGGATCGGTGCCTGGGTAAAGTTGGTCACGTCGATACCAAGAACTCTACATAGGGTTCCAGGAATGAATAGACGATCCGGATCTATGTCTCACAGAGGGGATTACAACAAATCTATTTAGGGAGGTCTGCTGATGGGATCATACCCCTGTATAAAGGTGTTAATGATAGAACCTTTGGGGGATTACCAAGGGTACGAACCCTAAGAACTAGTCCAAGTCACATAAGGAAAGTGGCTCAAGGCATGATGAAAAAGTCACACGACGTGTAGTATGGTTACACGCTGTGTTCCTTGACCCTGGGTACTGCCCGTGTGAATGGCTCGTGTCCTTTGTTCAAGCCGTGCAAAACCAAACTACACGGCGTGTAGAAAAGGTGCACGTCATGTTACTTGACCCCGGGTGCTGCCCGTGTAACCGGCCTGTGTCACTCGGCTTGTCGAAAGAAACTACACGGTGTGTAGAAGAAAACACACACCGTGTTCGAGCACCTGGGCACGCTCCCTGTACGCTGGCCATGTGCCTGTACACGGTCTCTGCCCATGTTCGTGTCGCCTGCCCGTGTACCAGAAAACGGGGTACCCCGTGTATCTGGTCAGGTCTAGCCGGGGAGGGTATACATGGCGTGTCTATGGATGTGTATCTTGCCCGTGTCTGTGTACTCCCAGAGTACACGCTGGGTAAACCTTCCGACGAACACACGCCGTGTATCCCATACTACATGGCGTGTAGTTGGAAAATTTACAGAAGCGTCATCTTCCTCTGCATGCCTCAGCTGTTGCTCCATATCTTGATCCCACCGTCCGATCATCACGAAACTCCGGATTTGGGGTCGTCCCACCCTACGAAACTGATTCTGTCGGTTTCGGGCTTCCGATCGGTCTTGGAAACGCATCCCGATCCGTCCACACAAAAACACCTGAAAAATGGGAACTTCCAAACCGCGTCGATTCATCCGCCTCTGTCACCGTCGCACCTCCTCTAGGTCTCCTCGACGTTGGATCTTTGATTTCGGATCGTTGCATAAACAAACAAATGCACAATGATCGATTCCCTCCAAGAATGCGTAGAACGCAATGAAGAATGCAATGGGGAAAAAAATCAACAAGAGGGGCAAACCTTGATCGTTGTTCGTGATGATCCATGTTTTTCTGCCGTTAGATTGAAAACTAAAACAATCTCTAGAATCGAAGCCTCAAATCCCCGAATGAACCCGTCCCACAAGAACGATCGACCCGTGGTCTAATTTGTTCATGTATTAGTCAACGTTCGTCATAGAAATCAAAAAAGGGGGAAGGAGAAATCAATAAAAAATATCCTACATATATTCGCTACGTCTTCCGGTGAAGATCCGCTCGCCGCGTCGTCGTCGCCGTCGAAATCTGGCAAGAATGTCACCACCGCCGCGTTGGGGTTTTCCTCCAGAGCCGCCAAGGGTTTTCATGGTTATAGGGTTTGTAACCCTGGACCCTGGCTCAAGACTCTATTTAAAGAGGAAAAAAAGATAAAAAAGATCTCGCTACATAAATAAAACATTTTTATTAAATATTTTATTACCGTTGCGTCCAAAAACTAGATTTCACCACCGACCCGCGCCGACCGAAGTTAGGCCTCACCTAAGGTAAAATCACTATTCTGAACGCAACGGTGCCCTCAGATTTTTGATCTGAGCACTTGTTCAAGAGTTATCAACTTTTTCAGGAAAACTGCACGTGCACATAATTTAATTATTGAATAAAATTAAAACATTTGTTTCGGGATCACTGGGCCTCAGAACTACACGCCGTCTCAGAGCCTGGTCTCGAGATAATTCCCATATAATATTAAAATAATACATGGAAAAATCCAGGACATTACATAACACCCACCCTAGGGATTTTACGTCCCCGAAAAGCCAAAACAAAGGCTACTCAAAAAGATGTGGGTACTGTACGCGAATCTGAGCCTCCCGATCCCATGTGCTTTCCTGGAGATTCCCGTACTGCCACCGGACACACACCAAGGGAATAGCTCGTACACGAATGATCTTCTCCTACTGATCCTCGATCTCTACTAGGTACTCAGCAAAGGTCGCTCCATCGTCGATGTCCAGCTCGCCCCAGTCGATGACGTGTGAGGGATTATGAACGTACCTCCAGAGCTGCGACACATGGAAGGCGTTGTGTACCCGGTCCATATGAGGAGGTAGAGCCAAGCGATACGCCACCTCTCCAACTCTACTCAAAATCTGAAAAGGGCCAATGTACCTTAGAGATAGCTTGCCGCCTCGGCCAAATCTCTGCAATCCCCATCAAGAAGAGACCCGAAGAAACACATGTTATCCTTCCTCAAACTCCAAGGGCCTCCATCTCCAGTCGGCATAAGACTTCTACTGACTCTGTGCAGTCTTCATCCGCTCCTGGATGACCTGGACCTTCTCTGTAGTAGCTCTCACCATCTATGGGCCCATGAGTGTTGACTCTCCCAGGTCAGTCCAGCAAAGTGGTGACCTGCAAGGTCACCCATATAGAGCCTTTAATGGTTCCATACAAATAGTGGAATGATAATTGTTGTTATAAGAAAATTCCACCAGTGGTAGGTCATCCTCCCAGCTCAGACTAAAGTCAAGTATGCAAGCTCATAGCATATCCTCCAGGACACAGATGATCTGCTCTGTCTGACCATCATTCTGGGGATGAAACGCTATGCTCAAGTGTAATTGATTCCCAAAAGCTCCCTGCAATCCCTTCCACAACCGGGATGTGAATCGAGCATCACGATCTGAGATGATCATGGATGGTACTCCATGAAGCCGAACTATCTCCTGCATGTAGAGGCATCCCAAGCTCTCTACTGAACTCTGCTTTTGTATGGATAGGAAGTGGTCCAACATGGTGAGTCGGTCGACAATCACCCAGATGGCATCGTGTCCCCTGGACGTACGTGGTAAACCCGTCACGAAGTCCATGGATATTCCATCCCACTTCCACTCTAGCACCTCAAGGGGCTGAGTCAAAACTGCTGGAACTTGGTGCTCAGGCTTTACTTGCTAACAAGTAAGGCACCATGAAACAATCTCTTCCACACTCTTCTTCATCCCTGGCCACTAGAACTGACGTCGGAGGTCCTGGTACATCTTTGCCACGCCTAGATGCACCGCCAAAGGGGATTTATGGAACTCCCTCAGAACCTCCTCCCACAACGTCACTGGTACTACCGTGCGTCCTCTGAAAATTACAACATTCTCTCCACCTTCTAAATATCCATCAGCACCATCACCTGTGGATATCTGTGCACGTAGAGTCTCACAGCTAGCATCCACACGTTGTGATTCCCTGAATCACTATAAGAGTGGAGGGGTAATAACCATTGAATGAAGGTAAGCTCCCTCATCTCCATCCACGAAGGAAAATTGCAAAGAGGCCAACTGCCTTGTCACCTCATCCAGTAACTACGAACTGGATTTCCTACTGATTGCATCTACCACTACATTCCCCTTCCCAAGAGTATAAATGATCTCAAAGTCGTAATCCTAGAGAAACTCAAACCATCGCCTCTGTCTCAAATTCAGATCCTTCGGAGAAAAGATATATCTAAGACTCTTGTGATCAGAGTAGATGGTAAACTGCTCGCCCATCAGGTAGTGCTGCCACATCTTCAATGCGAAGACTACCGCTGCCAACTCGAGATCATGGGTCACGTTGTTCTACTCGTGTGGCCTCAACTGACATGAGCCATAGGCAATCACTACTTGCCTCTACATCAGGACACAACCAAGCCCGGTTCCTGATGCATCGCAGAACACTATGTATTCAACACCCTCCTACGGTAATCTCAAGATTGGGGCACTCGTCAGACTCTGTCTCAGCTACTGGAAAGCCTGCTGGCATTTCTCGGTCCATATGAAAGGTTGTCCCTTTCGGGTCAAAGTTGTCATGGGTGCTGAAATCCTGGAGAAATCATGGATGAATCTCCGATAGTAGCCCACCAACCCAAGGAAACTCTGCACCTCCGTCACTCTCCGGGGTGTCTCCCATGATAGCACTGCCTCCACCTTTGTTGGGTCCACTGCTACACCATCTGCTGAGATAACGTGTCCTAGAAAGTGGACCTCTTGTAACCAGAACTGACACTTCGAGAGTTTCCCATACAACTGGTGCTCTTAGAGTGTGTCTATAACCATCCTTAAGTGTCTCGCGTGCTCCTCCTTGGACGTAGAGTACACAAGGATATCATCGATGAAGACCACCACAAATCGGTCTAGATAATGCTGAAAGATCCGGTTCATGAGTCCCATGAACACTTCCGGGGCGTTCGTCATGCCGAAGGGCATCACCAAGTACTCATAGTGATCGTAGAGACATCTAAAAGCCATCTTCGGTATATCCTCTTCCCGTACTCTCAATTGGTGATATCCTGATCGTAGATCAACCTTCGAGAACCATCTTGCCCCTCTCAACTGGTCGAAGAGGTCATCGATCCTCGATAGTGGATACCGGTTCTTCACAGTCACCTTATTTAAGTGCCGATAATCCATAGACATCCTCAAGCTCCTGTCTGCCTTCTTGGAAAACAGCACTGGGGCCGCCCAGGGTGAAACGATGGGTCTCACAAAGCCCTTCTTCTACAGGTCTTACAGTTGCACCCTCAACTCACGATGCTCCGCAGGAGCCATCCGACAAGCTGATGCTGATATCATGGTTGTCCCAGGTTGCAACTCAATGCATAAATCTATCTCCCGGTGGGGAGGTAGCCCGGGGACATCCTCTGGAAAGACGCCCTCATACTCAGCTACCACTACTGGAAATTGGAAACTCGTAACATCTTTCGTGCCAAAGGCCAGGCTATCCAACTGGTGAAAAATCGGTTGTGCCCTCCTATGCACAAGTCTATCCTGTGCTGCCTGGGTCTCTATTTCACCGACAAAAGAGAACCTCATTCCATCACTGCGGATACACTGCACCCTTCGCCTAAAACAATCAATCTAGGAATGATCTGTGGATAACCAATCCATGCCAAGAATGACATTGTAAGGCCTCGACGCTACCACCAAGAGGTTCCAACCGAAACTCTCGCCTCCAAGGGTCATGTCACACTGCCTGAAAAGGTGTGTGATCTCTGAATCTTCTCCAGTCAGTGTTTCTAAGCGTAAGGGTCGAGTCAACAGCTCAACTGGAATCTCAAGGTCTCTAACAAGATAAGAATCCATAAAGTAATGACTAGAACCTATGTCTATCAATACATTAGACAAATTAGAAAAGACATAGATAGTACCTCTTATCATTCCGGGTGTACCTGGGTCATAAACCTCTACCCCCTGCAGTAGTCCCTGCCTCTGTCCACCAGCTCCCTGAGCCTGGGGTGGACCTCTTGTGGAGGGGGTGGTAAAGGGTCGAAACACCGACCACCTCCAGCTACTCTCCCAACTCCTCTCCCATGTCCGCCACCTCACAGATCTGCATGCTCCACACGTTGCCTCTGCCTCGGTGGTCAATCCACTACTCTCGGGTCAGTAGTACGGAGGTTCGGACAATCTCGAGCGAGATGTCCCCTACCGTCACATGAGTAACATCGCCTCCCTTGAGGCTGGCTAGAAGTGCCCTATGAACCATGCACAGCTAATCCCCTATCTAGGGATCTATTCTGGAAACATCTCCCACACCTGGGTCCCTGACGTCAGCCCCCTGCCGCTGAGGTCTATGCTCTAGCTCACCCACTACTAACAACTTTCGGTTGTCCCTGCTCTGCCAGGAATCTCTCGACCACCAAAGCCCGCTCGAGCACCCAATAATAATTAGGAATTTCTCATAGGCATGATGCTAGCTCGGATATCTCTGCGCAATCCCCGCTCAAAAGTCCGAGCTCTGAAAAACTGATCTCTGACCATATCCATCGAGTACCACAAAAGGTTGGTAAATCTTTATGAATAGTCAGCCACCGTCATGGTTACCTACTGGAGCTGAATAAGCTACTGTATACATACTACTCCCAGGGTAACTGATGAAAACTCCTCTTTGGAGAGATGCTCAAACTCTGACCATACAAGAGTCGCCTCGTCGTGAGTCTGGATGACCAAACTCCACCATCGCCCTGTTGAGCCCTGTAGAAGGCTCGCAACCAGAATCACCATCTGTTCTGCTGGTGTCCTGACCAAATGGAAGACTCTAGTCACTTCCTCAAGCCAGTACTCTGCCGCTTGAGGGTCGGGCTCGCCTCGATACCTGAGGGGTCTCTGTCTCTGAAACTTGTGGAGTGCGCTCAGCCTGCGCTCCTCCTCCACTAGTACAGAAGGTTCTAAAAACTGCTCCACAGGGGGCGGGATAACTGGCACGCCACCTAGTGGTAGAACTGGGGGATCTGGTCCCTATATCGAAGCTTCATCACTGAGGGGGTCATCCCCGTGATCCAGCTGCTAGATCCTAGCGGGTGCGCGTCGCGGAGGAATCCTGTTCAAGAAACAAGATGTATCACAGTCAGTGAGTATATCTGGAGAGATGACTCAAGAAGGACATGGAAACCACTACCCATTCCTATATTATGCATGTACCATTATTTTCCCCCATGAAACTAGTTGTTTCATGTTCCGAGTCGAAAAGAAAGTTATCAGAGTCCTGGTGTATGGATATGTCGGCCGCCGCACCAACACTGGGGTCCCTGGCCTGAGATCCGAAATCAAAACACTTAACACTGTTTCCCCAAACAAACTCACAGAATCTCGGTCCTAAGGTAGAACTGAACTGCCTCTGATACCACTCTGTCATGACCCGTCCCAGTGGGAACCTAGCCAAAACTCCCCATGCCCGCCTCCAATAGGCCAGGGGATGGTGACTAGCACCGAGTAGGAATGCTACTAACATGGGAGGAATTGCCTATAAACCTGTACACACGTACACACATCTCCAAGCCCACAAAGCTGAAAAGTAAAAAATACAAAAAGAAAAGATGCATGCATAAACTAAAAACCAAACTACAGAGTACGAAAGGGATGTAAAGTATAGTAAAGTAAAACCCTGGGCCAAAAGTACAGGCCCACCAAAAAGAAAGTCAGAAACAATGTACAACCTGTAGAAAAAGGTACTGAGACTGCAACCCGTCGCCAAAGGAATACACCTCGGCCTGTCTGATCTCACTGAACACTATCCGGTCCTGGTCCTCCTAGAATCCTGCCAAAGGCTCACTCGTCTACACAAGACATGACACATGCGGGCAATGCCCATGTAGGGGTGAGTATAAAAATACTCAGTAGGACACCCCGAAAACCATAAAAGAAATACAACAAAGGAAATACAACAAATGAAAATACCAAAAAGACAAGTATAGTCAGCTCTACAAAGTATATATCTACGAAACATATAACAAGAATATCTAGATATACTCATACATAAACGACCATCGCGAAAACCGCCACTAGGATCGAGCTTGAAGATTCCACTAAGCATAACATCGGGAGAACACACTCCTAGGTCTGAAGAGAGAGACATGAAGTACTCATTCTAGGAGAACACACTCCACAAGTACCTTGAGAACAAGATGCTCAGATGAGGATCACATCCAAGTCATGGGGTGATTCCGAAAACTCAGTCTAAGCTAATCCGCTAAGCAGAGGATCGGCGCCCGGGTAAAGATGGTCACGTTGATACCAAGAACTCTTCCTAGGGTTCCAGGAATGAATAGAAGATCATGATCTAAGTCTCACAGAGGGGATTCCAACAACTCTATTTAGGTAGGTCTGCTGAAGGTATCGTACCCCTGTATAAAGGAGTTGATTCTAGAACCTTCGGGGGATTACCAAGGGTACGAACCCTAAGAACTAGTCCAAGTCAAAGAGGTAAAGTGGCTAAATCCATGAAGAAAAAGTTACACGACGTGTAGTATGGTTACACGCCATGTTCCTTGACCCCTGGTACTGCCCGTGTGAACGGCCCGCGTCCTTCATTCAAGCCGAGAAAAACCAAACTACATGGTGTGTCGAAAAGGTTCATACCATGTTCCTTGACCCTGGGTGATGCCCGTGTAACTGGCCCGTGTCACTCGGCTTGTCGAAAGCAACTACACGGCATGTAGAAGAAAAAAATGCAGTGTTCGAGCACCTGGGCTCACTCCGTGTAAGCTGGCCATGTGCCCGTACACGGTCTCTGCCCGTGTCCGTGTCTCCTGCCTATGTACCAGTACACGGGGAACCCCGTGTATCTGGCTGGGTCTGGTCGGGGAGGGTATACACGGCGTGTCCATGGCCGTGTATCCTTCCCGTGTCCGTGTACTCCCGGAGTACACACCTGGTAACCCTTCTGATGAACACACGCCGTGTAGCCCATACTACACAGTGTGTATTCGGGAAATTTACAGAAGCGTCGTCTTCCTCCGCGCACCTCGATTGTTGCTCCAGATCATGATC
Source organism: Viscum album (assembly GCA_963277665.1). Taxonomy (NCBI): domain Eukaryota; kingdom Viridiplantae; phylum Streptophyta; class Magnoliopsida; order Santalales; family Viscaceae; genus Viscum; species Viscum album. Next base: position 1,525,511,074 of record OY728131.1, on the reverse strand, counting down.
CCACCATCCGATCATCACGAAACTCCGGATTTGGGGTCATCCTGCCACTATGAAACCGATTCCGTCAGTTTCGGGCTTCCGATCAGTCTTGAAAATGCATCCCGATCCATCCACACGAAAACTCCCGAAGAAAGGGAACTTCCGAACCACGTCGATTCATCCACCGCCATCACCGTCGCACCTCCACTAGGTCGCCTCGACATTGGATCTTTGGTTTCAGATCGTTGCGTCAACAAACTAATGATCAATGATTGATTCCCTCCCAGAACACGTAGAACGCAATGATGAACGCGGGGGGAAAATCAAGAATTTACAAGAGGGGCGAACCTCAATCGGTGTTCGTGATGATTTGGGTTTTTCCGCCGTTGGATTGAAAACCAAAACAATCTCTATAATCAATGCCTAAAATCCCTGCATGAACCCGTCCCTCAAGAACGATCGACCCGCGGGCTAATCTGTTCATGGATTAGTCCACGTTCGTCGTAGAAATCAAAAACGGGGGAAGGGGAAATCAATAACAAATATCCTACCTAGATTCGCTGTGTTTGCCGACGAAGATCCGCTTGTCGCGTCTTCATCGCCGTCGAAATCCGTCAAGAACGTCACCGCCGCCGCGTTGGGGGTTTCCTCCAGAGCCACTAAGGGTTTTCAGGGTTATGGGGTTTGTAACCCCAGACCCTGGAGCAATCCTCTATTTAAAGAGGGAAAGAAAGATTTAAAATATCTTTCTACAGAAATAAAATATTTTTATTAAATATTTTATTATCATTGCGTCCAAAAACTAGATTTCACCACCGACCCGCGCTGGCCAAATTTTGGCCTCGCCTAATGTAAAATCGTTGTTCTGAACACAACGGTGCCCTCAGATTTCGGATTCGAGCACCCGTTCAAAAGATATCCACTTTTTCAGGAAAACTGCATGTGTGCGTAATTTAATTATTAAATTAAATTCAAACATTTGTACCGGGCTCACTGGGCCTCAGGACTGCACGCCGTCTCATAGCCTGGTCTCGAAATAATTCCCATATAATATTAAAATAATACATGGAAAAATCCGGGACATTACAAGGACTATGTGACCTTCATGGAGAAACCAATGATAATTGAGGATTGTAAGGAGAAGGCACTTCGTGGATGGACCATTCCCTTGGTTTGTGTGTTGTGGGGCCATGGTGGAATTGGTGAGAGTACCTAGGAGTGAGAGGCATATATGTGTGCTCCATACCCAAAGCTGTTCTGAGTTTTGATCTTGCATTTTAATTACACCTAGATTAGTATGTAGTGTTTGACTCTAATTGCTATATGATAAGTTGTTTCTATGTTCTCTATTTGGTGTTAAAAGTCCTAACTATGGAGAGGGGAGAACTTGATCCCTAATCAATATTCATTAATATGGATGAAATTAAACCTATGTGAGTGAATCAGTGCCACCCTAAGAGGATAGTATCTTGACAAGTAAAAAAGGATCTCCCTAACCCATGTATCTTAGTGGTGTGATCCTGATGTGTTCATAAGGTTTCTTGGGGGAGAGGAGTAGTAGTGTATCCACAGTTTTAAGAGATAGATGAGAGAGGTGTTCCAGGATGTCAGGTTATAATCCGGATTTTAAAAAACCCATAGGTGGTTTTTTCCAAAGAGTTATCTTATGAGGTGGTTGTTCGGACCCCTATCTTTTATTTGGGATTAATTTTGAATTCTCAACTATATGAATAGTTTGATTGGTATCTGATGTAATGGCTTGAACCCTCCTGGTCCATTACATTGCAAAATTCAATGTGCTGGGGTGTCTTGGACACCATCAGTGAGTTAGGAGGGAACTAGTGTCGATGGAAGGGTGTCAACTTGGTGTCACATTTTGGTTCCATAGCTCATCCCTGATCTCTGATGCACCTAAATACTACCACAGTGGGGTGTCGGGGATTATTTCCCTAGTATTCATGTAACGTCTCTTTTAGGTATTAAACTCCTCTTTTAAAGTGATTTAAGTTTGTTTTAAATCCCATAAATGATTTCTTAAATCCCCTAATAGTGGGGAAACCATAGATTTCTAAAATGTGTGGCTTGTTATCCCCCTTTTCCATGTTTTCCATCCTCCCTTATTTTTTCTAGTTTCACCCTTGTTACATATTTTTCTATATATACAGGAAATCTATCAAATCACAGCCATCTTCTGGTCTATATCCACCATAGACATGGATAATTTTTAAATATAAATTAATTCCAACATGTGAAACCTCCTATCCACTTGGTCAAACCAATATCTAATTTTCAAGCACTTTGAGCATGCACATCCCAAAACTCTAGGATTGGGCCTTTTATCCCATCAATATCTTCATCTTGTTTAGTATCTTTCCTTTCCAGGGATTTCGTGAAGTCAATCTTACTGAGATGAGTTTTACCTGTGTGAGATCCCTTCTAATTGTTTCTTCTTGGAGATTCATGTTGCACGACCCCAGTTCATGATGCAAGGAGAAAACTTGTTCCTTGATTATCTATCTAGGTGTGTTTCCTCCATATCTCTTTATTGTGCATGATGTTGGGTGGGTATGATGATGTTCCCTCAGTACATATATGAATCCAACATTAACGAAGATAATAAACATACTTTTAAATAATTAAGGGGTGGGAAAGAAGATGATGTTGCTATATTTTAGCTTTGATGTAATGTTGTGAATTCTATGGGCTCATTTCCACTGAAAATCATGGCTGTTAGTGGTCCTTTGTTACGCACTAATGAAGCTCTATTTTCTGAATGATCATGTGATTGAATGAATATAACATAGAAACTAGTTAATCACAAAAACTTGGATGATTAAATAGATTCTTGATGCATAAGAATCCTTTAATTATCACCCTAGTTAAACAAATGGAAAGAAAGAACATAATGAATGGTATTGGATAAATCTAAAAAATTCATTGCATTGTTCTAGTGATATGAATGGTTGTTCTATTTAATTTTTGTGAGGTGACGTGTGGTTGGGAATGAAATCTCTGGCTAAAATTTTTTATTTGTGAATTTGAGGTCATGTAGAGCCTAGGGAAAATGTTCTGGACCCAGTATGTTGGGGATTGGTTTGGTTCTAGTACTTCTATGGATCTTATAGAACCCTTTTGATATTGTTTCATACAAGAGAACTTGGAGTGAATTATTAAATTCCTACTTGGTTTTTTTCCTCCAATTTTTGTGTTGACTTATGATTATTCCTATTAGTTTCCCAACAGTGGAGTAATATTTAAATGAATCAATTTAACATGATTATGAGAATGGGTATGATGGGGAACCTATTTATTTTTAGAAAAGGGTTCTGCTCTGGTTGTGGGTATTTTATAATTATTCATGTAGGGATTGTAGTGAGAGTGGTTGTATATGGGGTGGTTTTTGGATTCAGGACCCTTAGGATGGGACGAGTTCTTGATTACCTATAAGTATAAAATTTATTTCGTTTGTTTCTTATATTCACCCCAACCATGTTGAGCACTTCGTGCTGAACACCCCCATTTCATGGGGAGGTTTTTTTCAACATTCCAATGAGCGGATGGTTAATATATCATTTTCCTTCTCCCTCTCATAGGTAGCCTAAGACTCTTTGGGTAGGTTGTGACGGCCTAAGGTTCATTATGTCCCAAGACTCTTAGGAAAAGGTGTGTTTTGGTGGTTGGACCAAGTGTGTGTGGGTAGTTTGTTTTGCCATGTGTCTTCAGGATGAGGCCCATGTGTCTTCAGGCATGGAAGGGGTTGTTCTGGCCTATGTGTATTTAGGTGTAGTAGTGGTTTTTCTAGCCCAGGAGTCTTTGGGCGTGGCAGTGGTTGTTCTGGCCCCGATGTATTTGGGTGTTGTTTTGGTTGTTTTTTCCTAGGTGTCTGCGAGCGTGGTTTTGTGTGGTTATGGTGTCCTATGTGTTTGAGGGTGGGATAGATGTGCAGTTGGTATGGCCCATGGGGTTGTTTTTGGGGCGGTGGTGGAACTACAATAGGATCTCTGGGGGAGGTACGATGCGTAGGATGTCCTAAATAACCTGTGGGAAAGCGGTGCAGGGTACCCAAATATCGATGTACAATTTCTATTACTTTACATGACTTGTGTTATTTGGGGTGTGTGCCTTGGCGAGGCTAGGTGGATAGTTTTGTTTCTAGGTGTTTTGGTTATCTGTATTTCTAACGGGGCATTAGAATGTCTTCCCACTTGTTCATGAGAGCTTTTGGTATTCCCTACTGAGTATACCTGTATACTCACCCTACATATATAAAACGAATTTCTGGTTTCCAAGAAGACTTTGAGGACCGTGTTGGACCATACTAGCTCGAGAATAGGGAGTTTTCATTTATGTTTTTTCTTTCTTTTGGTACATACCTTTATATTTTCTTGTACTTTGTATCACTTTATTTTTTATATGTATATTGGAATGGATTTTTTGATTTACTTTTATTTCATTCTTTGGATTGTTTTGGGATTTACCCTCTTTTCTCCAGATCTTGTTAAATAAAAAGGGTAATTCCTTATATTTTACATGAGATTTTATTCCCTTGGTGCTAGTCGGCACTCTGGGGCCTAATTAAGGATGGAATCTAGGGCTCATTGTCTCTCCTTCGACTTGAATAATTAAGGGTCTGGTTGTTTGTGGTCCCTTCCCTCATCTTGGTGATGGAAGGTTTTGACTATTACTTATCCCCCTTAATTAGACAATCCTTATGAAATGGGTAATTCTCCACTTTCTGTTACTTGGAAAAAATTTCCCCCTTCTTATGAAACTTTTGGTAGAATTATCCCAGTTTTTTCCCTTAAAAAAGATTAATGATAATAAAAATACATTAATATTTTCACTAAGAGTAATGAACTATTTAAGCATAGCTCTAAAATTTAATGTTGAATTATGGAAAGAATGAAATTATTTGATAAAATTAATTATAATTAAGACATTAAATGGAAACAATCACATGGAAAACATAATAAATGAATAACATCAAGTGGTAAAAATAACTAATAATATAATAATAAATTAATAAAGGGGGATTTAATTTGTGATGAATATTTATACAAAATTACATCTACTAAATACCTAAAAATATATATATAGATATAACACTAGTTTAAAGTGTCATGATTATAGATAGGGTAAAAGTGAGAAGGCGTTTGGGTGGAGGTAGTTTGAATGTATTATATAATCAAGAGGTAGTTAGATGTTTTATCAGTAGAGACAACACTAGCCTTTTTGTATTTATAATATAACAGGATTCAAATCCAAAAAAATATTTTCCCCATTTATCTTGATTTGGTTAGTTGAGGATATTTTCACGACGACCTTCACTTATACTGAAATCAAAAAAATATGGAAACCAAAAAAGGCCAACTTTTTTTAGAAGTTTAAGGATGAGAGTCAATGTTTATATCACTTAGAAGATATGGTTGCGTCCACCTTTTATTGTTATTTCTTATATACTGGGGTTGGGTTATAATAAACATCTACATCCTACTTCGTAAATTTGAAAGTATCTATAGTAGTAGGATCAAGATTTCTTATAAATATTAGATAAAACAGGTCATCGACACACATGTCTATTATTAAAATGATATCTCACTTGTAGAAATAAAAAATAAATATAATATTTCTATCTATGGATTTGAAAAAACAAGGATAGAATATAATTTAGAATCATGATGAAGGATTGAATTTGTCCAAAATAAAAGCATTGAAGACACTGTGAATGAGAGATAGATGAGTAGTAAATATACCATGAGGAAGTTCTACAAAATATTATTTAGAATTTTATCCACAGATACATACAAATTGATCAGTATCTCATTCATAGATTGCATATATCTATACATATTTCATATCTAATATAATAAAACATGGGATAAATTATAAATGGAATTGGATTGAGGTTTTAGATCCAAAGTACTAATAACATAAATAGGTTCAGTAGAGGAAGGTGAAAGAATAATAGAATAAAATAGTTAAACATTATTAATCATACATAGAGGCTTTCAAAAAATCTCTTTCCCTTTATTATCAAATGATACTATTGTAACATCCTAAGATTCCGAGGAACTGGAATTCTATTTAGAAAAGTATAGACCTTCAACATTTTCCTAAACCATTAGTATAAAATCTACTTTTCTTTGTTGAGTCCTGGCCAAGGCGTCCTTTACCTAGATATCATCCCATAAATATCTTCAGATATAACCCATATCTCTTTAATCTTTTCACCAAAATACTATTCTATATAACCTATATATTCCTTCAAGGACACATCTATTTAATATACATGTTTTATAATATCTTCCGTAATGTCATGGTACTTTCCCATCTAATCCTTTTTAAAATCATGCAACCAAACTATTGTGAATATATTATAGTATGGAGATTAGATCTATGATTAAAAACTATTCATCTTTGAAATAATCTTATCAAATGAATTCTAATAATATAGAACCACATAATGTTTAGAGGATGAAATTTTTATCTTTGGTTGAACCTGCTTATGGAACTCAAATTAAATAACATCAATAACATTTAGTGTATGAAAACTGTCCTATATTTCTAACTTAAACATTTTAATTCGATAAATAAAATCCTGAGGCATGTCAGATTGAACTGCAGGATGATTTTGGATCATATACCCTTGAGATTCAACTTGGAAAATTATTTTATAGAACTCTAAAAAGTTGTAATATATATTTATCACCACACTAACATATTCTTTGAACTCTTCATGATAGTTTGTACTTATTTCAAAGTAAACTGACTACATATAATGATGTAGTTAAATTTTATTGATGATATATGTTCAGTATTTTATTGTCCCATGTGATTTTTCAAAATATTATGACGAAACAGAAGATAATGTGATGGAATAAGTGGTGTATGAAAATTTTTATAAAAAATCATAACCAAATCCCCTTGTCTATCTTTACTAATAGGTAATCCTAGAATTTATTGATCCCCTATAGGGTGATCACTCTTAATTTTTGATCTTCCATTATGAACTAAAACACAAGAAACAATTTCAACTATCCTTTCCTTAGGAACAACATTCGTTGCCACAAAAACTGTAACCTCAAATTGAACAAATTATGAAGCTTAAAAAACCTCAACAGGAAAACTCTAAAAAAAATTATTCCATAGTAGGACTGACCTTTGGAAATTGAGGCCCTCCTCAAGATACTTCAAACTCCTACACCTCCCTATAAGGAACCATCATATTAAGTGTTTCATCCCTTGGTGGTGAGGTTTGGGACGAATCCCCTTTAGCTACACTTTCCTATCCAACATTCTTCAATGAACTTCAACTTGAGTCACAATATTATCCAATAGTATTGAAATTAATAGATTAGAGATTATTAATATTTTAGTGTTTCATGTCCTCTACCACATCTAGATTCACCTCCTTTTTCTTTAAAACCATGGAGATTATAATACCATAATAATAATAATTCAATTTAAACTTTCCTTTGTAGTTGTGTTATATGAATTGAATAATATACCATAGTAGATTACAATTCATATTTTTTAAAATGATTTATAATAAATATATATCATGAAACTTAAATTTATCTATTTCTCATGCTCTCTATTAAGTAATTGTCTAGATAATCTCATGAAGGACCCCCTATTCAGCATGTAAATAATTTACAAGCATCTTCGCAAAGCAGGAGATTCCAAAGAGTAATTCAGAATCCTATAGTGTACCAACTATACATTAATCATCCAACATAGAACTAATATTAAACACCCCATCATGGGGATAATGAAGGATTTAAACCATCTCCATTGACAGATCTAGCACCAATTTTCTATTAAAACTCATTGACAGGATATCCTCTATTTAGATAAACGAAACCTTGTAATTCCTTATAAACTCATTTACTCTATCATAACACAATAATCTTGATTCCTTTTCATTTAAAATAAAACCCAAACCTCGAAATTTAAGGACCTTATTTATCATAATATTAGTTGATTTCATATAATCCATATTGATTCCCATTACATAATGAAACATTCACAACACACCACTTCCTTTGGATTTAATAGATGAATTGGTTCTTACATAATCTCCTCACATGGATTTCCCATGGAAAATTGGTCTGTTGGAGTTTAATATATGATCTAGAGGTGTGGGGTGATTATTTGGATTCTAAAGGAAGGAATTTACACAAAAGGTGGAAGGTTTGATATCCAATTGAGTTTCAAGGAATGGACCTGATTCATAAAATGATTATATACATGTTCTGGTTTGAGGTTGATTCAAACTAAAGATAAATAGAATAAAAAAATTATTTTCTTTAATTATAATATTTAAATAATAAAAAAGAATATAATTGTTTAGTTTTAATAAATCATTTAAATTTAATAAAATATTATTAACATAATAAATAAATTAAAATGAAAAATAAATAAGATAAACAAAACTTATTTTGATTAAAATAATATAAATTATGTATTAATAAAATCAAAATGACCAAAATCAAGGGGATTAATAAAAAAATCAACTAAATGGTTCAATGTAGCGCTAAATTCAATATTAATATAACATTTTATGTGTTATCTCTTAAGAAATGATTCTTTAAATTTATATGCTTCATTATAGAATGATTTATCAAATTATTTGGAATTTTTATAGCACTTATTGTATACAATTTCATTGATACCTAATTATAATTAAATCCAAAATATAATATGTTTTCTTTCATAAAGAATAACTATGTAGAACAACTACAAATTTCAATATAATCAACTTTAGTAGTAGATAACGCAATAGAGTGTTATTTTTTACTAGACCAGTATACAAGGTATTTGCCTAAAAATGATTGGTTTCTGGTGTACTCTTTATAAATATTTTATAAACTCCAAATTTGAAATTCAGATAGGAAGTTAAATTCAAAAAAAATATTTTGAAAAAATTAAGGAAATATTTTTCCCTTTAAATACCTTAAAATTATTTTTTGTAGCCTTCAAATGTGATTATTTAGGATTTTTAATGAAATCTAGAATATAAAAATATTTCAATCATAATATGTAGTCTCATATCAGTCAAATAAAATAGAACCTAATTTATTTCTTTATATATATTGTTTTCAACTAGTTTCCTAGCTTCACCAAAGTCAAGCTTTTCATTAGAACTCGTAGGCCTTGTATGTATTTTACCACTTTCAATTAAAAACTTTTTAACTAAGACTATTATATATATTCATCGATTAAAAATATTTTAAAATACTTTTCTATAAATTTTAAATCCTAGAAAATAATTTAACTCACCAATCACTCTCATTTCTAATTCTATTTTCACGAGTTTGGAAAATTCATGACATAATTTTTTATTTATAAAAAAATCTTTAACACCGCGACATTTTATGAGAAATATTTTTTCTAATTTCTTTGATATATTGTGTTGTACGATACACAAAGATTATCTTGCGCTATACACAACATTGTATACACAAACACCATTCTAGGGTTTTGTTTCAAGCTAGAGAAACATTTCTCGATAGTCTGTGTTGTACGCAATACCGAGTTTCACTAAACGAGATATTATTATAATAATATTATTAACTAGCCGTTATGAATAGTAATACCCAATTTTTTGAAATTTTATAAATTATATCTTTCAAAATGGACTTCATTTTTGGATTCGGAATATAAAAATTATCTTAGGGTGAATTTTTTGTATTTTTCTGAAAACTTTCAATTATTGATGAATAGTGAAAAACACTGAGTTATAGTTTAAAATGGAATTTTTATTTAAATTTTTATTTATTTTATTTAATTTTATTTGCATTAAAAATAGATACATAATACCTATATATGATCAATTTAATTAATTGGATTCATTTGATAATAATTTTAGATATAGAAAACTTTTATTGAACTTTTTACCGTCTTTTACCCACCTCCTAGGAAAATTTGCAAATTTACATAAAACATAATTTTACCGCTTCTGTGAGTGGAATTTCAAATATCCAAGAGACACTGTTGATATCAATAAGTAAAATGTGGTTCAATAAGATAAAAATAATTTTTTGTGAATAGTAACTTTTTACTTTTATTTACCTTGGTTAAAAGTAAATATGGAAAATAAAGGTAAATATGATATTATTATTTCCACAACACATGTTCTAATTCTATTTGATATGTTTAATTAGACATAAAACAAACTTATTAATAAAATATGAACATTTAGGTCCCCTTGGATTAGATTATGTCATTTATTATTATTTAATTCAAAGAATAGTTAAAATAATTAAAATGAATGTTTAATAAGTAAAACATTTTTAATATAGGGTTATACATAAGATCAATTCGACTATAAATATTAATTATAAATATAAAAATATTTCCTACATAATGGTATTTTATTTATAATATTTAGACATTAAATAATTTAATTTATTTATGACATAATGATGAAGCTGTAATTACCTTATTAATGAAATATTAACATAATTGATATTATAAATACCCAAATAAATGTAATTTGAGACTTTTTATGAATTAAAATAATTTTATAGGTTAATATAACATATTATGGTTGGTTAGATGAATTTTTTTCGATCTAATAATCCTTTTATGAATTTAGAAAAAACAAAATACCAAATAGTGTCAAAATTGACATAAACAAGTTTTTAAAACAAATATTAAATTATTAATTGATATTCTATTCCTAAAAATATAATGTTCGGCCAAAATAATTATATAATAATTTATATGATATTAATGAACCAATGCAAGTTATATTGGAAGTTTATAGTAAGTTTAATAACCATATAGTGTAAGAATACAAGAAGACATTATAAAAGTTAAATTATTTAACTTAGAGTTAAATCTAAATGATAAGGTTAAAATGTTAACCTAAACATGTATAAAACCTATTGTTAGAGAGGATTTAGACCCATACCCACCCTATACTCAAAACAAGTCACTTGGGAGATATTATAAACCGAATATGACTTTATTATAAAATAATATTTTAAGTTTTTACTAACGTTCCCCTCTCCTCTCTTATAAAAGGGCACCTCCTCCCTCTCCTCCTCACACCACATTGAGCCTTAAATCTCGACAAAACCCTTCCAAATTTTCTTTTCCACTTTCCAAAAAACATACTAGAGGTCCTGGTCTTCTTCAAAGACCAACTTTTGTTCCCTAAGAGGAGGTTAAGAAGAGGTGCGTCAAAGAAGAGGTAATATCCTTTAACGATCCTTTCCAATTTATTTCTACTTCTACTTCTTATTCTTTATTTTTTTCATAATAAATTAATAACATCATTATAAATCATATACTGATATGTTATTATAAATACTAAACAACCCTATTTCAACTTCTATCCATCCTACGGAAAATGAAATTACCGCGCATGTGTACGTATGAAATACCGTCTCCACGCCGTGGTGTAATCTGTTTTCCACCACAACCTTACTTGGATTGGTATAATAGTGTAAAGAAGAAATATATATTATTATTGAAATATCATACTAATTCTGAAAAATTACATCATTCACTCCAATACCATTCAATAATTATGGGAACGATATCGTCGATCATGTGTACGTACGGTTTACCATCTCCATGGTGCGATGTGAATCATTCTACATGATCTTCATTAAACCATGATTATATAAATGAATTGAATGAATAAATATGATATATATTATAATAATACCATTATGTAAATTATGTATCTATAACCTAAAAATATTAATAAAAATTTATTCGACAAAACATGCATAAGAACATAAAGCAATGAACACCCGAATAACAAGTAACAGTGAAATATTACTAATAAGTAAATAAGAATATGACCATATATGATATCATAACAATGAATATGATTATGTAATAAGTCAATAAAATTATTTAAATTATTATACAATAATTTCAGATATGTACGAAGCATATTGGACCTAAGGTAAGGGAAAATCTCACAATGTCATTTTTATCTGAGATTGATTATACTTCAGAATTTACTTGGGCATATTTATCATCCAAATACATGTTTCCTCAATATGTAATATTATTTCTATCCTCATAAAATATTTTAAATCCAATTTTACCTATTGGTTAATTTTTAGTAAAATATATGAAAGGAATCTTTTGTCGTTTTTAGTACGAGATACTTTTTGACTTTTCTGGCCAAAGAACGAGAAGAATGTTATTTTAAATTATACGGCATGAATGGATTTTTATGATTTTATTGAATGTTATTTCCATGAAGCTTCCTTTACACGTTTTCAAGTTTATTATTAATTAACTTCTTTTTGTTTATAATTTTATGACATGTTAAGAAAGGAAAAATGTTTTTGAAGTAGAAAGGATATTTTCCTCAAGAGTGGAGTTCAAGTGTTTTATCAAAATTATTTTCCATCTATTATAATATAGGGTTATGTTTATATACCTATTTTTACATTGATTTGATTATGTTATGATGGAATTATTTTTTTATAAAGTTCTTTTATCTTATATGGATTATGGCATGATGTTTAATAATATCATTTTTATTACATGGGTTATGCTATGATATATGATTTATGATTTTGTGGAACACATATGAACGGTTTCATTATGAGATGTGTGAGACCTATATATCCATCCAATGAATTGGGTAACGATTTATATCTAATGAGATAGACATGGCTCGAACAACATGTTAATCTGTTTCAGTGATACAAGACTGAAACGAGGAGTGAACTCGGTTCAGAAATGGAATTTGTTCGCTATGATAGTCTTGAAAATGAGTCTTGACTGATATGAAATTATTTTCTATGACTATGTGTGTATGCCACAATGTTTAATGTTTTATGTTATGATTATTGGAATTACATTACACTACTATGATTTATCCCACGTTATGATATTATGATCTCTTTTGTAGGTTAAGATTTTCAAAATGTTATGTTCTTATGAATATGACATGATTGATTTTTTCCTTTGTTTACCCTTACTTAGCATTTGAGCTCATCCTTCTTATGTTTTATTTTACCTAGGATATAAATAACGATTTTAGGTAAGAAAACAAAAGGGGGTGATCTTTATGGGAGATGTTGAGGATCTTTCACCATGATTAGAAGATTATATTCCGAGTTTCCAAACACACTAAACTAATACGGTCCTTGGGTGTTTGTTTTTGTTATTTATTATGTATTCCAAAAAATTATTGTAATGTCCATGTACGTCATGTATGGTTCTCTATAGTTGGTATCAAAGGGAGGTTTAGTTAACCTTTGGAAACTAGCATGCGAAAACTTTAGTGAGATCCCTAGAGATATTTCTAAGGTATGTCTAGGGATGTCTCTAAGGTCACGTATAAGTATAGGTTATAGTCCTAGAATTATGGTAAAAATATTATAATTAATCCTAAGATGTTAGATATTGAAGTTACTCCCCCTTTATTATGTTGTTTTCATAGCATAATTTTTTCCTCTCACACTATTCTTTTTGGGTTTTAGATGAGGGCTGGAACCCGAAGGCATCATGTTGATCAATGTCATGTACGATGAAATGATTTTCCTCCCGAAAAAAACAATGTTATGGGAGATGGAGTGAAAAATATTATTATTATACTTACACAAGCTATGAATCATTCTGTACTTCCAAATGAGTAGATAAGGGAACAATATTCTGTTGAGTCCTTCATGAGGCAATGCCCACCTTCTTTAAATAGGTCTTCTGATCCACTTGTTTCTGAAAAATGGACCAGTACCATTGAAAAGATATTTTCCATACTTCTCTCCATGGAACATGAAAAAGTCATTATGGATTTTTACCATTTAGAAGGTGAATCAGACCAGTGGTGGACTCTAATTAAGAATACAAGACCCTAAGATGAAATTGAATCCATGGAATGGGATATGTTCAAGAACATGTTTTTCAATTAGTATTTCCCTCATATTTTTTTTAACAAAGATGAAAAAGAAGTTCCTTAAGATTAAGAGAAAGGATGATGAATCTGTTGGGATATACGAGGAGAATTTTACAAGGCTTTCAAGGTATGCATCTGGCTTTATCATCCAACCTGAACGTAAAGTTGATCGATTCTTCAGTGGCTTAAAACCATGTCTTCTAAGGGAATTAACTATAAGGGACTTCAGTAGATATTAAGAAATTGGGCTTTATGCTATCAAGGTATAACTTGAAGTTGGTTTTACATATACATCTCATGGTTTTGACAAGAAACGAAAGATGGAGTTCAAGGATAAATCTCAGAACAATGGTGAAAAGAAGATAAATGTTTATTTATGCTCAAAGTGTGGAAAGAAGCATGGTGGATATTGTCTAAAAGGAACTAGAAGATGTTTTAAGTGTGTAAAAGAAGGTCATCGAGCAGTTGAGTGTCGAAGTAATGGGAAAAAGGTATCTAATGATGTGAATAGAGAAAAGACTACAGAGAACGCACCACCAACGCTTCAATGCTACAATTGCAAGGAAAAGGGGAATTATGGTAACCAATTCCCTAATATAAGGGTTAATGATGATTGAAGTCAACAACCTATTAAGGAAAAGGACAAAGGGAAGTCACATGCGATCACTATACATGATGTTGAGTATGACAATGATTTGGTGGAATGAATAAGTGTTTATGTAAAGGGATTTCAAAATAGTATATGGAATATCATTTATAGTATTGTGGAATATTGGAATACCCATGTATTGGTTTATTATGGTTTTCAATAATTATATTGAAATACTTTTTGTAAAGTAGATTATATGGGCATAATAAATGGATAAAGAGAAAATAATATGTTTGGTAGTATTCATGAGCTCATGATTAATATAAGGACAAAGTGATATCATGGTTTGAGTATATAGGATTTTTGGGGTTTAGGTATGTGGAAAGAGTTAACATTTGACAACATTCATGTTTTCACTAAGGTTCAATGGGTATTCATTTTTCAGGATAATACATGATTAAGGAATTCACATGTTTGGAATGTGACCAAAAAGATATATCTTATGATATACGGGCAATAAATGATTGTATTCAATGCTTGGTAGATGATGTTTCTAGTAATCGTTTTATTTATACCATGATATTGGACACAAGTATTTTGGATAAACATAAAGATTGGAATAGATTAATTTAGACCTCAGATAATATTGTTTAAGTCTAGAAATTTTTGTTATGTGATAATAAGAATAGTTTTAGAAAAAGGACAACCCGTAGGACGGGTGACAACCTATCATGTCGGA
This sequence comes from Viscum album, assembly GCA_963277665.1. Taxonomy (NCBI): domain Eukaryota; kingdom Viridiplantae; phylum Streptophyta; class Magnoliopsida; order Santalales; family Viscaceae; genus Viscum; species Viscum album. The sequence goes on along the minus strand of OY728131.1, from coordinate 1,525,495,891 downwards.
CAAGGATGTGGGAATCGAACCCACAACCAAAGTGAGACATGCCTTTTTCACCTAACACTGGCCTACAAGAAGTCCCTGGTTAGTAGGAACCAGTTTTATATTATTAAGCAGTGTGATAGATGAAGTATAAGTCCATTTTAGTAACCATATACGATTAATCTTAGCATAGATGGGCTTATGTATATTTAATAAATTGTGATAATCTTTTTGTGATAAAGACAAATGGAATGACCCATAATTCTATCAAATGATCTGCTAAAACTTCAAGAATGAAAAAATTCTACTTCATTTATTTCAATAAGAGATGAAGTGAAAAATTTTCATGGAATGACCAACAATGACATTACACTGAAATCACGTAAGTATTTCTCCCTTTGCAAAAATTTATCAACTTTAGGGAAAGGATCATGAAAACCAAAAACGTTGTCCTAGTACCCTGATATCCGATGAATCAGATGGTACCTTAGATCATCAAAAATTTATGGATTTGTGATTATTGGATTTTTCATAGCCATGTTCTCCAATACTCTCCATCAGAACATTATGGTTAGATTTTTCTTCCATATCCATATTTTCACCAATGTTCTCCTATTTGGAAACCCAGTGATGAGTTACTTTGGGTAATCGTTAAATTTCATAATTTAGTTTTTAAAATTAAATTTTAGTATTCCTTTTTAAAATGTGGGTTTCTATGAAAGAAACTTTCAAGTAGTAAACAATTTATAACCCCGAAGAATTTCGAGGGCAAAATACATTTTAAGGGGGGTAGAATGTAACACCCCGAGATTTTATGAGAATTTTTTTTTTTAATTTCTTTGATGTCTTGTGTTGTATGCTACATCAAGATTAGTTAGCACTATACACAACATTATATATGCAAACACTATTCTTGGTTTGTGTTTCACACTAGAGAAAGATTCCTTGGTAGCGTGTGTTGTATGCAATACCGAGTTTCACTAAACGAGATATTATTATTATATTATTATGAACTAGCTATTATGAATAGAAATAACATCCTTTTGAAAATTTATAAATTTTATCATTCAAAATGAACATCATTTTTGGATTCATAATATTGAAATTAGCTTAGGGTTAATTTTTGGTAATTTTCTGAAAACATTCAATTTTTGATGAATAATGAAAACACTGAGTTATAGTTTAAAACATAATTTTTATTTAAATAATTATTTATTTTATTTGAATTTATTTTAGGTCAAAATAGATACATAATACCTATATAATTTCAATGTAATTCATTGGTGTTATTTTATAATAATTTTAGATATATAAAAATTTTATTGAACTTTTTACCGTCTTTTACCCACCTCCTGGGAGAATTTTCAAATTTATATAAAACACAATTTTACCGCCTCTAGGAGTGTAATTTCAAAAAACCGACACACACTATTTATATAAGTAAGTAAAATGTGGTTCAATAAGATAAAAATAATTCTTGGTGAATAGTAACTTTTAACTTTTATTTACGACTGTTAAAAGTAAATGGGGTAATTAAGGGTAAATTTGATATTATTAGTACCCTAAATCATGTCCTAATTATATTGGATAAGTTTAATTCAACCAAAAAAAAACTTAGGAATAACATATGACCATTTAGGTCCACTTAGATTAGATTAGGAACTTTATTATTATTTAATTCAAAGAAGTGTTAGAAGAATTAAAATCAAAGTTTAATAAGTAAAACATTTTTAATATAGGGCTATACATAAGATAAATTCGACTATAAATATTAATTATAAAGATAAAAATATTTCCTACATAATTGTTTTTTATTTATCATTTTTAGACATTAAATAATTTAATTTATTTATGACACAATGATGATGGAGTAATTACCTTATTAATGAAATATTAAAATAATTGATATTATAAATACCCAAATAAATGTAATTTGAGAATTTTTATGAGTTAAAATAATTTTATAGGTTAATATAACATATTAGGGTTGGTTATATGAATATTTTTAGATGTAATAATGCTTTTATGAATTTAGAAAAAACAAAATACCAAATAGTGTCAAAATAGACATAATAGAGTTTTTAAAACAAATATTAAATTATTAATTGATATTATGTTCCTAAAAATATAAGGTTCTGCAAAAATACATATATAATAATATATATGACATTAATGAACCAATTGGGGTTCAATTGGTAGTTTATAGTATGTTTATGAACAATATAGTGTAAGAATACAAGAAGACATGGTAAAAGCTAAATTATTTAACTTAGAGTTAAATATAAATGATAAGGTTATAATGGTAACCTAAACATGTCTAAAACATATTGGTTGAGAGTATTTCTACCCATCCCCACCCTAGACTCAAAATAATTCACTTTGGAGCCATTATAAACCAAATATGACTTTATTATAATATAATATTTTAAGTTTTTCCTAGGGTGCCCCTCTCCTCTCTTATAAAAGGGAACCTCCTCCCTCTCATCCTCACACCACTTTGAGCCTTCAAGATCAGAAAAACATTAAAATTTCTCTTATAAATTTCCCAAGAAACATACTACAGGTCTTGGTCTTCTTCAAAGACCAACTTTAGAGACCGAAGAGGAAGTTAAGAAGAGGCACGTCAAAGAAGAGGTAATATCCTTTACCGATCATTTCCAATTTATTTCTTCTTCTACTTATTTATTTGTTCCATAATAAATTAATAACATCAGTATCATTCATATACTGATATGTTATTATAAATATGAAACAACCCTATTTGACCTTCTATCCATCCTACGGAAAATGAAATCACCGCACGTGTGTACGTACGGAATACTGTCTCCACGCCGTGGTGTAATCTGTTTTACAGCACCACCTTACTTGGATGGGTATAATGGTGTAAAGAATATCTATACATTATTATTATAACATGATACTAATTCTGAGACATTCCATCATTCAATCTAATACCATTCAATAATTATGGGAATGATATCGTCACTTGTGCGTACGTACGGCTTACCGTCTCTACGGTGCGATGTGATTTGTTCTACATGATCTTCATTAAACCATGATTATATAAATTAATTGAATTAATAAATATGATATATATTACACTAATAGAATTATTTAAATGATGTAACTATAACCTAAAAATATTAATAATAATTTATTCTACAAAAAATGCATAAGATCATAAAGCAATGAACACCCAAAAAACAAGTAGCAATGAAATATTACTAATAAGAAAATAAGAATATAACCATATATGATATCATAACAATGAATATTATTCTGTAATAATTAAATGACATTATTTAAATCATTATACAGGAGGTTCAGATACGTACGAAGCATATCAGACCTAAGGTAAGGGAAATTCTCCCACTCTCATTTTTATCAGAGATTGTTTATAATTCAGAATTTACTGGGGCATATTTATCCTCCACATCCATGTTTCCTCAATATGTAATATTATTTCTACCCTCCTGAAATTGTTTAAAACCAATTTTACCTGTTGGTGAATTTTTAGTAAAATATATGAAAGGAATATTGTTTCATTTTCAGTACGAGATACATTTGGACTTTTTTGGCCAAAGTACGAGAATAATGTTTTTTAACTTATACGGTATGAATGTATTTTTATGATTTCATAGAACATTATTTCCATGAAGCTTCCTTTAAAAATTTTCATATTTATTTTTAATTAACTTCTTTTATTTTAAAATAGTATGAAATTTTAATAAAGGAAAAATGTTTTTGAAGTAGAAAGGATATTTTCATCCAGAATGGAGTTCAAGTGTTTTATCAAAATTATTTTCCATATAAGATAATATAGGGTTCTATTTATATAACTATTTATATATTTATTTGATTATGTTATGATGGAATTATTTTTTTATGAAGTCATTTTATCTTATATAGATTATGGCATGATGTTTAAGAATCCCGTTTTTATTACATGGGTAATGGTGTGATATATGATTTATGATTTTGTGGAACACATAAGAATGGTTTCATTATGAGATGGGTGGGACCTATATCTCCCTCCAATGTATTGGGTAAATATTTATATCTCATGAGATATACATGGTTGGAACGACATGTTGATCCGGTTCAGCGATAAAGGACTGGAAAAGGAGTGAACTTGGTTCAAAAATGGACTTTTTCCACTATGACAGTCTTGGCAATGAGTCTAGACTAATTCGAAATGATTTTCTATGATTATGTGTGTATGCCACAATATTTATTGTTTTATGTTATGATAATTGGGATTACATTTCACTACTATGATTTATCCCATGTAATGATACTATGATCTCTTTTGCAGGTTAATATTTTCAAAATGTTTTGATCTTATGAATCTGATATGATTGATATTTCCTTTGTTTACCCTTACTGAGCATTTGAGCTCACCCTTTTTATGTTTTATTTTCCCCAGGATATAAAGAAAGTTTTTAGGTAAGAAAAAAATAGGTAGGATCTTAATGGGAGATGTTTAAAATCTTTCACCATGATTAGAGGATTATATTCCAAGTTTCCAATGTCACTAAACTATTACGGTCCATGGGTGTTTGTTTTTGTTATGCATTAAGTATTATGAAAAATTAATGTAATATCCATGCACATAAAGTATGGGTCTCTACAAAATCACATCTTTAATATATATCAAAAATAATAAATATCAAAATATAAATTTTCCCAGAAAATAGTTGGATCTTCCAATCCCACTAAAAACAATTGGATAATGTAAAATAACATAAACATTATGTTGGGTACCAGGACTGCACAGTGGAAGCCGGTGGGCCGGGATTTTAAAACTTTTCTACTTCACCGGAGTGACATAACCCTATCAACTCCGGTGATCGTGTCCCGACTTGATCTGAGGATCTCGCAAGGTTCTTAAGGAACAAAAAAATAAACTTGAACATTTACATTGTTCAGAATTGATGTGCAAGACGCTGGCGATTGTTGCTCGAATGATCCGACGTCGAAGCCCTATAGATGGTCCACACACGCCTTGCAAATCTGCTCGTGCGCCATTTGTCAAGATCTGGGTGCTAGCGTGGATCTTTGACGCACACTTCGACATAGTGACGATCACCACAAACTAGTGTCTTCGATCCGTGAAGGCAGAACATGAAGAACTTGATAGTTTGAGAGAGTCTCTCTCTGGAACTTAGGAGGAGAGAGAGGCTCTCAATTCCAACGGATGAATAGTCCACATAGGAGAGCCTCTATCTTACTATATATAGGGAATATCTAAAATACGCGGTAAGGGTTCCCGGCCCCCGTGAATTAAACATTCACTATATATATATTATAAATAATTATTTATGACAACTTAAATTATTCCATAAATAATATTTATTATTTATCACTGAACTGAAATATATATAAATATATATATTACATGATAAACATGAGTCTAACTCGACTCGCACCTCTTGATAATATTAAACGAACCCAAGATATAAATATCTGTCCGATTAATATTTATCTATATATTTACTTAATCACTCGTAAATACATTTTATAAATAAATTCAATGAATTATTCCAAACTTGAATAATAAAAGAATTTATTTATTACTTGGTGATCCATAGGACTTGGATAATACCCGGACCCTGTGGTGGGGCCCATCAAGTCATATAATCATAATCATCAGAATATGGAAGATTCTCAAAGCTCTGTTGTGTGTGACCCTCTAGGCCCTTATCTCAATAGCAGGGAATAATATCACTGACCTAGAGCGGGTTCTTGCAATCCATCTAGGCCCCTATAGAGATAAGGTAAATTCAAAGCAATGAATGCCTTCCTACGAACATGGTCCATGTAATCTAATTTCTTCTTCATCGATATCTTAATAAAGAAGAATGCATACTTAGTGTCATCACTGTTTATTTTCTTTATTTTGTTTGTTGATTTTTCCAGACGGTCTTACCTTCGACTACCATGGCCATGGATTTAATGAAGGTGCAACCATCCTAATCAACAAGGCCTGATATATCTTTTCCTAAACTCGGAAGTGACAAATCCTATCTTGATCATTCAATCAATGCCATGCCATTAGTGATGTACCCTATATAAACTACCTCACCACGACTTGTCACCACCGTTTTCTCCTTATATCAAATGTACAAAATTAAATGACATTAATTGATAATGATATCAACTCATGAGACCATTACACATGTCCGTAGATAGGAATAACCAATGACACCAGAAACATGTGGTGTTCCTATTAAGCGGGTTTGTCCTCATGATCTCAATATCTAGAGATCATCAAGTGCGAACTTCATGATATGAAGTCTCAATGATTATGAGCCCCCAGCACCTGATGGTCAAACATCATCTTTCTCCTTTCAAAATGATGTAACTGGACCATAGGACGTTATATTAAGATTACTGTCATGGCATCTCAGGGTTCTCATTATAGACAGGGAGCTGCTATAACCATTTGATGTGATAGGTAATCTAAGGACATTACCATTAATAAAGTGGATGCAGAAGTGTCTACACTATCATGGCAAGATAAACACATGTATAACAAAAAACTGAATACATGTAACAGTAATCAAATTAAAAAACAAGTTGGGTCTAGGGCACCCACTTTCAACACTCCCACTTGCACTAGAGCCAACTGCTAACAGGTTTCAATCTGCTACCTCTCACATGTGAATCACGCTTTTGTTGAGAAATGGATTTAGTCAGGGGGTCTGCCACGTTGTCCTCTATGGATACTTTACTAACTATCACTCCACCTATTTGAGTAAAATCCCTCAAGAGATAAAACTTTCGAAGAATATGCTTTGTTCTCTGGTGAGACCTGGGATCCTTGTCAAGCACCACTACAGCAGTATTATCACAATATATTGGAACAGGGTCTGCACTGCTAGGTACAACACCAATGTCTGAGATAAAGCTACGTATCCAGACTGCTTCTTTTGCTGCATCAGAAGCTGCAACATATTCGGACTCTACTGTAGAATTAGCAACCACAACTTTCTTTGAGCTTCTCTAGCTTACTGCACCACCATTCAGGAAAAAGATTTAGCCTGACTGTGATTTCATATCATCATGATCTATTTGGAAACTAGCATCAGTGTATCCCCTCAAAACTAGTTCCTCATCTCCTCCACACACCATGAACATATCCTTAGTACACCTCAAGTACATAAGGATAGTTTTAACAGCTATCCAGTGCAGCTCTCCTGGATTGTCATGATATCTACCCACCATGCTTAAAGAAAAGGCAACATCAAACCTTGTACATAGCATGACATACATGATAGAACCCACTACTGAAGCATAAAGGACTTTACTCATTCTGTCAATCTCCTCCTGTGTTTGTGGACATATTTTCTTGGAGAGATTTACACAATGTGACATAGGTAACAATCTTCTCTTGGATTGTTCCATATTGTACCTTTTGAGTACCTTGTCAATATATGTACTTTGACTTAGGCCAAGAAGACTTTGATATCTATCTTGATAGATCTTGATCCATAGAATGTAGGCTGCTTCTCCCAAGTCTTTCATGGAGAAGAATTCATTTAACCAAGTCTTAACTGAATGTAAGACTTTCACCTCATTTCCCATGATTATTATGTCGTCAACATATAAAACTAGGAAAACGATAGCATTCCCTTCAACCTTTTTATAGACACAAGGCTCTCTTTCATTTTTGACAAAACCAAAATATCTTATGGCCTCATCCAAGAAAAAATTCCATGATCTTGATGCATGCTTCAATCCATAAATGGATCTCTACAACTTGCATACTTTATTGGAATTCTTTGACTTAACAAACCCTTCAGGTTGAGTCATATAGACGTCTTCAACCAACTTACCATTTAAAAAAGTAGTTTTGAAATACATTTTCCAAATTTCATAATCATGAAAGGCTGCTGTTGCAAGCAATATTCTGATGGATTTAAGCATTGCCACTGGTGAGAAGGTTTCATCACAGTCAATGCCTTGACGTTGTCTGAAACCCTTTGTAACCAGTCTTTCTTTAAAGGTATTAAACTTACCATCCATGTCCAGCTTCTTCTTGAATACCCATTTGCATCCAATGTAATTTACATCAGCTGGAGGGTTTACCAAAATCCAAACTGGATTTTGGTACATGGACTCCATCTCTGAATTCATAGCTTCTTGCCATTTGGCAGTTTCTTTGACTTCTACTGCTTCCTTGTAGGTTAGAGGTTCATCATCCTCAAGAAATATTGTGTCACCTGACTCAGTGACAAGAAAACCATAATGCTCTAGTTCTCTATCCTCTCGTGTAGACCTACACAGTATCTGTGTCTCAGGAACAATTTATTCTTCCACTTGCTCTTGTGGAAATTGTTCCTCTACCAAATATTGTGCATCTAGAACATTAACTTCATCAAAGTCAATCTTTCTCCCACTATTTCCAGTATAAAAGCGATCCCTTTCTAGAAATTTTGCGTATCTTTCCACAATGACTTTTCTATCTAAAGGGTTATATAGGTAGTATTCTCTAGTTTCCTTAGAATAACCTATAAAGATGCACTTAGTGCTTATGGATGTAATTTGTCACTTGGTAAAGTCTTGAAAAATGCCTCACATCCCCACACATGCATGTGTGTCAGATTGGGTTTCTTTTCATACCATAACTGATATGGAATCCCATCTGTAGCTTTATTTGGTACTCAGTTAATGGTATATGCTACTGTCTGTAAGGTGTATCCCCAAAAGGAAAATGGAATAGTTTTATGACTCATCATTGATCTGAACATGTCAAGCAAGGTCCTATTCCTCCTTTCACTAACACCATTCCATTGTGGTGTATAAGGAGGAGTGATTTGGGATACTATCCCACACTCCTTCAAGTTATCAATGAATGCTTGGTTAAGATATTATACGCCTCGGTCTAAGTGAAGTGATTTTATATTCTTGCAAAGTTGGTTTTCTACTTCATTTCGATATTCCTTAAAGAAATGAAAAGAATATGACTTATACCGCATTAAGTAGATATAGCCATACCTACTTTAATCATCAGTAAAAGTAATAAAGTATAGAAAACCACCCCTTTCCTCTACTGGAAATGGACCACATACATCAGTATGTATTAATTCCAGCACTGCATTGGATCTTTCTCCATTTCCTTGGAAATGTGCTTTGGTCATATTTCCTTGTAAACAAGCTTGACATACATCTAAGGGTTCAAACTGTACCGAGTCTATATACCCTTCTTGATGTAATCTTTGTAATCACTTCTTGTTTACGTGACCAAGCCTGAAGTTCCATAGGCGGGTGTTATTTGATTCATGTTGGTTGTTTTTGTCATTGATAGCCATTACTATGTTTTCTAGTTCTAGTATATATAAACCATTGTTAAGATGTGCCATACCATAACATATGTTATCCCTATAAAAGAGTCAACTTTTATTTCCAAACATGAAATAAAAACCCATAGTGTCTAAACATGACACAAAGATAATGTTTCTGGTAACAGACGGTACATAATAGCAATTGTTTAAAACAAGAACCAAAACAATTGGTAAAGTCAAGTGATAGTCTCTCACTGCCAAGGCCGCCAGACTTGCACCATTTGCAGCTCAGAGATCCACTTAACCTTTTTCAATCTTCTTAAACCTACTTGGTCCTGTATATGAATACAAATGTGTGAGCCACATGCCGTATCCAATAACCAACTTGTAGATAAAGATATATTTCATTCAATGACAAAAATACCTGAAGCAGAAGAATCAACTTGATTCTTCTTCCCAGCTCTGCAATTCTTCTTCTAGTGGCCTTTCTTGCCACATCCAAAGCAGATAGCTTCCTGCTCATTACTTTGCCTCTGAATCTTTGGCTTCTTGGCACGACGATGCATTGGTGTCTTTGGCCTTGACTTGGCCTTAGACCCCTTTTACTTTCCCTTGTTTTTCTTGTTCACCATAAGTACATATGAATTAGTGTTTTTCATGTCCTTATCATCTTGGAGAACTAAATACAAAAGATCCGGGAGCGAATTTTTCATATCATTAATATTATAATTGACAATGAAAGTTGAGAAGCTTGATAGTAAAGAGGAAAAAATGAGATCCACTACTAGTTCTTGGTTCAGTTTGAACCCAAGGGCTTCAAGCCTCTCAATATACCCAATCATCTTGAGTACATGAGGACCATCTTGGTGCCCTTCTGCTAGCCTGCACTTATAAAGAGCATTTGAGATCTCATACCTTTCTTGTCTGGCCCTCTCCTCATATAGTTTTTGGAGACGTGAAAGCATCTTGTAGGCGTCCTCTTCCTTAGGCATTTTTTTCAATTGGCTGGACATGGATGAAAACATGACACATTAAACATCAAACACATTGTCTACATACTTTTTCCATTTATCTTTTTCCTTCTTTCTTGCTCCATAAGGAGGCTCAGCAGGAATTGAGGATTCCATCACATATAACTTCCTTTCTTGGCGAAGTACTATGCACAAGCGCCTATACCACTCCTGGAAGTTATTTCCGGTCAGGATATTTCTTTATCCAAGATCGATCACAGTGATAAAGTACTTGTGGTATTGGTGATTTCCATTTTGAATCTACATCAGATAAATATTTAGCAGTTACTACTTTTTCTTGATTACCTTTTGACATATTATGATTAATAAATTATTATATCGTTTAATGTCTCCCACTATTTTAACGAACCTTAATAACCCTCACTATTAGATTTGTAATACTCTATCGCTTGAGTATTCTAGTGGAAAGGATCCTAGAAACCTCCCTCATAGTCTAAAAGTTGGGGCTACGACACTACTTGGAGGGTTTCAAGGTAGGCGCTATGCTGGGCAACCACTTATTCTTGTGGTTCCTTGTGTAGTTGAGTAAAGTCCCAGCTTTTGGAATCTGAACTTGATTCCCTCAACCACATGCCTCTAAAGTAATAGCAAGTTATCTAAGGCTAATCCATGACTACTCACTTTAGTTAAGTCAACCCATTTTTCACATGGAAACGCCCCGGTAGTAAGATGCACTCTCAACTGAGGCTGATGAGCACCCAAACAGCTGGTTTTGTTTAGATGTGAGAAATGGAAGGCATTTTGACATAATATATCTTTTAGGGGTTTTTTAATATTAATTGAACAATATAATCCTTTTCTATTTATTATGTTCAAACTGGGTTGTCGCGCTCACAACTGAACATTCAATAGAATATTTATTCATCACAACTTTATGCATTTTCTCTTGTTTACTATCCTATGTGATCATGCAATAATCATAAAAACGCATAAAATAATAAATTGTACATAAAGTAAATCATCCATTCTGAATGGTCTTGAGCATTCTATAATGATTGATCGATAACTGACAAATCATCACCTAGGGGCATCCATACCTGAGTCGATACATGACTCGTGTCACTGTTGGCCCTAGTGCAATGCACCCTACTCCTGTCTGGACTATCCCCTCAACTTGGCGGGGTCTTCCTCTCAGATCGTCACCAAATAAATACAAATATACTCGCACGCAGGAGAGGGGGTCTGGGGTACAAAATACAAGTGGTGCAATGGACATGCAGGCCCTTATACATATTTGAATTAAAAGACGATTCGAAAACCGTCATTTATCTAATTTAATATTACAATCATCGCACGCATTGAATAAATAATTAAATAAATAAAGACATGTAAGACATACACAGGTCGGTCAATAGCTCAAGACCAGTCGGGGTAAAAGTGCAATAAAATTAAATTGCAATAAATTTAAATTATGCGAGGGTGTTCTAATAAATTAAATGAATTTGATTAAATTCAAATCATTTATTTTTATCGGTTCCATTTGTTTAATTTAATTTTAATTCAAAAAATTAAATTATATTAAACCATTAATTTAATTCTAAACTTAAATTAAATTAATGTTTTCGGATTAAAATAATTTTAAACCCCTAAAGTAATTCCAATTAATTTAATTTAAAAAACTAAATTAAATAAAATTAATTCAGTGCAGGGTTACCTCTAGCTAGAGAGGAGTCCGGCGGGACTGCGTACCACCGCGAGATATCGTCTTGGAACCGCGGCATGACCACTGCGTGACAGCGGCGTGACCGCGACATGACCGCGGTGTCCGACGATTCCCGTGACAGCTGCATCTCCCGACAGCCCACTACTCCGGAGAGCTGGCGAAGTTGCAGTCCGGTCAAGTGCAGGCTCGGGTCCGCCGGACGGAACCGGTCCGACGTGGAGGAGGAGCCTGACGGGGGCTCAGGGTGGCCAGAGGGTGCCGGTCCGGCGAGGCCGGGAGGTGGAGCATGCCAGTGAAGGTTCGGGGTGGCCGGAAGGAGCCGGTCCGGTGCGGCCCGGAGGAGGAGGTCGGCGAGGGTCCGGGGCGGCCAGCACGCACGGGGAGGAGGCGAGGAGGCTGGTGCGAGGGGAGGAGGCCGCCGGGAAGGGTGGTCCGGTGAAGGGGAGGCCGGCGCAGAAGGCGGCGGCCGACCAGAGGCGGCTCAGCTTGGGGTCGGGGCGGCCGTCGCGCACAGGGCGGAGGCGAGGAGGCCGACATGAGGGCGGTCCGATGAAGGGGAGGCCGGCGCGGAGGGTGGCGCATGGCCGGAGGCGCCTCGGCCTGGTTCTTGTTCGGCGGGGAGAGAGAGGCCCTAGGGTTCGGGCTCCCTTGGTTCGCTACAGGAGAGAAGACCCGTAAGGGTCTTCCTCCCCCTTTTTTTCTTATTTGTCCTTTAGAAAAAATTCCATCCCCATTGATTTTTTTAAATTAAGCAAGAAGACCCCATTTTGGGGTCTCTTCTTAACCTTTTTTTATCTCAAAGGCAAGAAGACCCCATTTGCGGTCTTGCTCTTGGTCCCCTCCCTTTTATTATTATAAAAATATAATTAAATATTTATTATAAAATATAATAAAATATTTTTTATAAAATATTTATAATAAAATATTTTTTGATGTTGATTCTCAATTTGAGATTAACAACAAATGAACGAAAAACGCGACGGCGATCCGATTGAAATTTTCAAATGATCATATCATGATCATTCGAAATCGAAATGACGTGTGGTCGAATCCAAATGAACCGTTTTAACACCCCGTAATTAAATTTAATGCATTTTAATGTTTTTTGACTCAGAAAAACCTTGCGACTCGCTCTGATACCATTGTTGGGTACTGGGACTGTGCAGCGGAAGCCGGTGTGCCGGGATTTTAAAATTTTTCTGCTTCACTGGAGTGAAATAACCCTGTCAACTCCGGTGATCTTGTCCCGGCTTGGTCTAAGGATCTTTCAAGGATATTAAGGAGAAAAAAAATAAACTTGAACATTTACCTTGTTTAGAATTGATGTGCAGGACACCGATGATTGTTGCTTGAAGACTCCGACGTCGAATCCCTCTAGATCGTCTACACACGCCTCACAAATCATCTCGTGCGCCATTCGTCAAGATCCAGGTGCTAGCATAGATCTCCGACGCACACTTCGATGCAGCGATGATCACCACAAACTAGCATCTTCGATCCGTGAAGGCGGAACTTGAAGAACTTTCTAGTTTGAGAGAGTCTCTGTCTAGAACTCAGGAGGAGAGAGAGGCTCTCAATTCGAACGGATGAATAGTCCATAGGGGAGAGCCTCTCTCTTACTATATACAGGGAATACCTAAAATACGCAGTAAGGGTTCCTGGCCCCCGTGTACTAAACATTCACTATATATATATTATAAATAATTATTTATGTCAAATTAAATTATGCCATAAATAATATTTATTATTTATCACTGAACTGCAATATATATAAATATATATATTACATGATAAACATGTGTCTAAATCGACTCACACCTCTTGATAATATTAAACGAACCCAAGATATAATTATATGTCCGATTAATATTTATCTGTGTATTTACTTAATCACTCGTAAATACATGTTATAAATAAATTCAACAAATTATTCCAAACTTGAATAATAAAAGAATTTATTGATTACTTGGTGATCCATAGGACTTGGATAATACCCAGACCCCGTGGTGGGGCCCACCAAGTCCTATAATCCTATTCATCAGAATAGGGCAGATTCTCAGAGCACTGTTGTGTGTGACCCTCTAGGCCCTTATCTCAATAGCAGTGAATAATATCATCGACCTAGAGCGGGGTCTAGAAACCCATCGAGCCCCCTATAGAGATAAGGAAAAGTCAAAGCGATGACTGCCTTCCTATGAACACGGTCCGTGTAATCTAATATCTTCGTCATCGATATCTCAATAAAGCAGAATGCATACTTAGTGTCATCATTATTTATTTGCTTTATTTTTTTGTTGATTTTTCCGGACGGTCTTACCTTCGACTACCATGGACATGGATTTAATAAAGTTGAAACCATCCTAATTAACCAGGCCTGAGATATCTCTTCCTAAACTCGGAAGCGACAAATCCCTTCTCGATCATTCAATCAATGCCATGCCATTAATGACGTACTCGATATAAACTACCTCACCATGAATTTTCTCCATGGTTTTTGCCTTATATCAAATGTACGTAATTAAATGAAATTATTTGATAATGATCTAAAGTCAGGAGACCATTACACATGTTCGTAGATAGGAACGACGAATGACACGAGAAACATATGGTGTTCCTATTAAGCAGGTTTGTCCTCATGATCTCAATAGCTAGAGATCATCAAGTGGTAACTTTGTGAGATGAAGTCTCAATGATTATGAGCCCCCAACACCTGATGGTCACACATCATCTATGTCCTTTAAGAATGATGTAACTGGACCATATGACGTTACTTTAAGATTACTGTCATGGCATCTTAGGGTTCTCATTATAGCCTGGGAGCTGATCTAACCATTTGATTGGACAAGTAATCTAAGGATATTGTCATTAATAAAGAGGATGCAGAAGTATCTACACTATCATGGAAAGATAAACACATGTACAACACCAAACTGAATACATGTAACAGTAATCAAAGTACAAAACAAGTTGATTCTAGTACACCAAACTCTAGGTTACTATTTATGTTTATAAACATCTTTTCTGTGTTTGAAAACTCAATTTAGAAAATATATATTTTAAAAACCAGGTGGTTGTTCAGCATAAAATTCCTAAATCATAAAACTACTTCTAAAAGTATATTTTACATCAAGTTGATATTATTTTACATTTATATTTGATTCATATTGTATGAGAATCTTAATTCTTTGTAATATACCTACAAGAGAAAAGGTATCTTCATAATTTATACTTTATTCTTGGTTATAACATTTAGAAACTATTTTATTTGTTTTCCTAGTTATAAAACATAGAACATCTTGTATATTAATATAACCCCATTTGTTTCTATAACATGAAAGTCAAAGGGTCTATCAATTAATTTTCATACCTTATTCATATTGAACCAGATTAATTCTTCTTGTATTTGAAACACCTAACTCAAATTTTATACGGATTCTTCAATATATTTATGTTCTATTTGATATAGAAATCCATACAATTCAAAAATATTTACTACACTAATTATTTTCAAATTCCATTCATAAAAAAATTTAATTATAGTTGTTAAGGGATGGTTTATAATGGTTATAGGTTGTCTAGGAAGAAACATTTCAGGTTCATTGGTATCCATCCTTCCATGATTAAATTTAGTAAAATCAAGTCCCAAATAATCATATTTTTTCATAGTATAGGATTTCAGTCTCATGTTTCCAAAATAATCACATAGTTCATAAACATGGATCATTTTCTAATCAAAAGGATTGATTTCTAAAAATTTAACATAATTTGATTCTTATACAATCATGGACCTATACATGAAAACTATATATGCATTAGTGTATGTCGAATAGAAAACTAAGATTCCACTATCACACTTTGGATAAAATTTATAAAATTTATCCCCGGTGACTAGAATATAATCCAGAAATATAAACACTTTAATATATATAAATTTTGTATTTGTATTATTCTATATCCCATATGGTGTTTTAATCAAAATTGGTCTAATTAGAACTCAATTAATGAAATAAAATTTTATATTTACCACATTAGACCAAAAATTAGTAGGATTATTATATTCATATAACAATGTTAAAGGAATTTATTATAATATATTATTACATCTTTCAATAACACCATTTTTTAGGTTTCTAGGGTAAAAAATGAATGCATGATTCTATGTTTTTAAAATATGAATTGAAATAATGGTTTTCAAATTATCCTGTATGGTCACTTCTCAAAGAATTTATTTATCATTATATTTCTGAACCAATTAAAAAAATCCTATAATAGAATTGGTGTTACTAATAAAACATATAAAATAAAGAAATTTTAAATCTAGATAAATCATTAAATAAAAAATAAAACAAATATTTCCATCTTTGCCTTGTAGTTCAAGATGCATAAAGAAATCTATTTGAATAATCTATATTGGTATTAAAGTATGATATTCTGTAATTGGTTTAAAATATGGCTAGTGTTGCATGCCCATTTTTCATGCATCACATGGTTTGATTATTCAATTCAATTTGATGTTACTTGGAAACTAAATTTATTTTGCCCAATTTTCTTAAATAATAGTCATTACATTGTCCTAGTATTATATTCCAAGTCCATGATTCACTTGAATCAACATTTAATCATTTCATTTTTTGAACTCGAATAATTAAGATATAGACTATATACATTATCTATTCTGGATGCCCTAAAATTTAGATCCTTATAATTGAAAAAAAATTATAATTGAAAAAAATAAATAAAATATCCTTTATAACAAAGTTTTGAGATACTTATCAGATTATTCATTAATCCTTCCACATGTTGATCTATTTTTATGATTTTGGAGATTGGAATACCAACCTATCCAACTCCAATAATATTTCCTTTATAATTTTCACAAAATCTAACAAAACCTCCATTAAATTTTAATAAGTATTAATAATTATTTAAATATATACTCAAATTCCCTAAGAATACACGATCTATATAACATATTTAATTTATGTTCATGGAAATGTTTTCCTAAAAAAATCAAACAAGACATTTTTTTTGTACCCATATTCTATTGGGTGTGTAAATATTATAAAATACTGAATTATAAACCCAAATATATTTATGATTTCCATGAAATCAATCACATAATTTGGATAAACTTTTCAAAATAAAATCATCTATGATAACACTAAATCATGTTTTTCTCAAAATAAAATAATTGGAAATTTTCCTTAACTAACAACAATAATAATATGTTTTTTTGGATAGGTTATCATTCTTAGAACTATGAGAAAATAATTTTTATAAAACATTGGTTTTTCACATTGGATTCTTATTCTAAATTTATTTTTATAAAAAAAATCACTAAAAATTTGTTTAAATAGTTTTAACCTTTTTTGAAAAAACTTGTAGAATATTCAAATTAATTAACTTACTGTTTCAATTTTTCAATCTTGATACCATGTTTAATAAAATATTCAATATATTTTTCTTTCATTGTTTTCATATCTGTAATTTTTTATTTAAGTCATTCTTTTAATTAGAAATATCATTATAGGATTTTTTTAAGAGTTCTATTTTTTCAGACTTTCTTATTCTGTTTCTAACATGGTACAATAATAATTTAATTCCTCATAAGATAAATTTTCATTTTTTACATTCAAATTAATCATTTAAAGAATAATAATAGTGAACATCATTATAATTTTCCATAAATTTTTTTATCCCTTTTATTAGATTTTTATCTTTTGATTCTGAAGATGTGACATCACTAGAATAATAAAAATCAATCTATGTTGTTTTCAAGGCTTCCCTAGATTTATAATTATAACCAACATTAATGAAATAATTTTTCCATAACTTCATTTCATTTTATTATTGTGGAAAATATGCTTTGATATATCCTATAATCTTACAATCATACCGTATTACTATTAATTTCCATTAAAAATCATGTTCTTATTGAAGGTTTTATTGAATAATATTATATTATCATATAACCTATTGATTTTTTTAAAAAAGTTAGAAACATAATTGTGTGATGAAAAACTCTTTGAAGTATCCTCATTAGATGACACAGCTAGTTGAATTTATTTTCATTTCTTGTCATATTTTGAACTAAAAACATTTAGAGTAGTATTTTCTAACTTAATAAGTCAATTACTTCTAGATTTAGCTTTTATCTCCTCCGTATATATTAAAAGAGTTACAATATGATCCTTCATTTTAAAATTATTCTCCATTGTGGATTTTCACATGGATATCAAGATTCCACTCCACCTTAGTCGTAGAATTGTGAGAATTTTCATATCTTGATCTAGTTTAGTAGTGGTTGTTCCTAAATAAGAAACACTGATTATAATTTATGAATGTCTTCCATTTAGTGAGGAGATTAAATCTCCATCCATCATTCTGAATGTATCAAACATAATATTGGTAGTATTATATATGATATATATATTTTTTACCTTTATAAGCTACTATAATTGTAGACCCCCATTCATGAGATGTTTTGTTATTATTAACATGATTGAACTCATATAGTAATAGTCCCAAAATTATAGCATTCATAACATTAAGTTTTAGTTTACATATGGCTTCAGTTTCACTATCAAAAGTTTTTGGTTGTGTATTTGTAATTTCATGAGACTTCAAAGCCTTAAAAGTGAATATTAGACCAAATTTCTTCTAATATAATATCACTAGTTCCTTCCAAAAATAATAATAATCACCATTAACAAAGAGAGATCATTAAATTTATATAACTTCTGTATGGACAGTCATAAAGTTTATTTTTAAGTGACCTTCGGA
The DNA here is from genome assembly GCA_963277665.1 of Viscum album. NCBI lineage: Eukaryota > Viridiplantae > Streptophyta > Magnoliopsida > Santalales > Viscaceae > Viscum > Viscum album. Next base: position 1,525,477,151 of record OY728131.1, on the reverse strand, counting down.
CTTGACGTTTGAAATATAAGAACTCAGGTCGCACACACTTTGATATGAATTTTTATTAGAGATATGCTGCACTATGGCTCAATATGGGTGTTAATTTAGTTCTTAAAAATTTATTTGATAAGGAAACCACCCTTTTTAAGATATTACATTCTTATTATATTTCCTTTAATGCATGAAAAAATCAAAAATAAACATCTATAGAGAATATATCAGACCCCTATATTTATAGTGTATTAGGGAATAAAAATCCCTTATTCCACTCCCTCTATCAATCAAATCCTAGAGATTTTTTATTTTCACTAGACTAGTCCTCTTACCAGGGGCTTATAGTCCTTTTCCTTGGGACTGTATGAGTGGGTGAAATAAGCCAAAATTTTGTATAATATCACATGATATTTAAATCGGGATCCAAAAATGTTTTACAAAAATAAGTTTTAAAAGTTATTTTTTCAAGGAATATTTACAATGAATATGAGAATAAACATATTATTATATATTAAGATGAAAATCATAAAATACAACTCATATAAGGTAATAAATCTATAGGGAGTGAAAATAATAAAATACATCTCTAGGAGAGTCTTATAATTTAATAGCATAGATGATCGATATTGAACTTCTATAGCTCATGAAGCTTCTTATACAATTTGAGTAAAATAGGGAAGTGCATAAAGAGCTCTGAAATAAATTCTAGATTTGGAGATGTATGCAATTCTTATAATCTCTATTATATTTTTCATAACTTGACTAAACTCGAAGGAAATAATAGAAACTTCACTATTTTATCACATAGAAATAAATCTATTAAATTTGGGAATCTTAATTAAAATAAACATAATTTTATTGGAAATATATAGACTATATTTATTTCTTTAAATTATCCTTGTAATTATTTCCATTCTCAATACTTACCCCTTATTATAATCATTTTCATCATAAAGAGGTAATACACAATTTAGTGATTGCATGGAAGAATTATTTCTCAATTAATGAACTAAAAAACTAATAAATACCAATTTTAGAAATATGTATACAACTATAGATCTATATGTAATCAAATTCTATATATTTTTTATTTATATAGTTGAATTGATCCACATTTCTAATCTTCACAGGGTAGATTTATCCACATAGCTAAATTTCTCCACGTAAACGATTTTCTTCATGTATCCAAATTTGATAGATTCAAATTGAATTACATAGCCAATTGGAACCATGTAGATGAATGCTCCATGTACATGATTCCAAGGTCCATTTTATCTATTTAACTATTTACTCATGTAAGTGATTTATTGATGTATGCAATTTCATGTAAACATTTATACTATGTAGAAATTTTACATTGGCAATTTATATAGAGAATTTATTGATCAAGTCAATTCCCTACATAACCAAATTCTTGACATTTCCAGTTTTCCATACATAGGTAAATTTCAGCCCAAATTTTCATAATTTCATACTAAATGGTTTTAAAAAAGATATATAATAATGATAAAACCTAATGAACAAACGAAAATATAGAAACCTCAGTAATATATTAATTATATTCGAGATCATCAAAACCTAAGGTAAATGGGATATGCTGGATCAACATTAATATCCCAACACTCATTTACTTTCTATAAAGGAGAGTACAAAGGTGTAAGATCTTTTAAACAAGTATGTAAATAATATTTTGAATATTCCTGAAGTTTTATGAAATATATTTTGTAATTGGGGCCCATAATTCACTCCATAGTATTGAAATTATGGGTTCTCATTTAATGTTTATCATAGTGTATCACCAATAAACATATAGTTATATTGAGTATGTGATTTATATTCTTCAAAATATGCTCCATTAATTCGTGATTGACTTCATGAGTTCATGATATAATAAAATTACCATTTATTGTTTTTTAATGTAATAATAATTATCAATTCATTATTAATATGGATTTATTTAGGGATTTTTATTATTATTCATGAAACTAAGCACATTATAGGGATAATATGGGTGAATTGTTTCTCTAGGGACTATTTTTTGTTCATGTGATGATGAAAAACAGTTTAGTTGATCCATAAAAGATTAGAAAGAAATTAAATTATCCAAAAAGCTAAGATAATCATTGATATCTTCCTTTGAAATTTAAAATGGGTGATTGGGTACTTCATAAAGTCTCTCCTAGGTAAGGATATTGAATATTTGGAATGGAATTCAGGCTCATGTTGCGATATGTTGAGTCATTTTAGATAGTAGAGTATCCAAAAAAGTTTCATACTAGATATATTTAATATAAAATTTGATGTTCATTCAAGGTATTTTATATGTTTCATGATTTATTAGATATTATTTTGATTGATCGTGTATGATTGAATTGGAAGAATAAAATTTCAAGGATAAACCCGTATTAATGCAACACAACACACTAATATCATTTTTTATTATAATAAAGTGCTGCAAGTTTTACCTATTTCTTTATTCTATTTCATCTGGAACTGTAGTAGATATAGTGACAATAATTTGTAACATGATGATTTTATAAAGTAGAAATATCTTCATTTGTTTTCATGTCATGAATTTTGATGAATTTTTAAAAAAATGACATGATGAGGAGAATTTTTACTCCCATGATGTCATTATTTAGTACTTAATTTATAAAGTTTTGGTCATATTATTAATTTTAGTGTAAAAGAGGATATCAAAAAAATATGATTTACCAAGAATCATGGTTAACACAATTACACTAACCTTGCATTCTAATCATGTGTGGGGGATTCTTAATCTGGCAGTTTTTCATAATTGGGTTCACAATAAGCATAACCATGTCACTTAAACATGAATTATTCTCTAAAAATATATATTTTTATAGTATATATTAAATTTTAATTTTGACCAACGTAGCCACTCCAACTCATTCAAAAATATTCTTTATGAGTCATAGATTATTAATTATCCAACCTTCCTGAGATCTTTGGATCTCCTCCAATGATTTTAAGTGATTTTTATAGGAATTTTTATTCATTCTCTTCATTTTCTCTTCCTCACTTATCCCCTTATTTTCTTATTTCAAGTCCTTCTATTCTCCATAAACTAGTTGGATATAGTGGCCAAGACCTCAACTAATGTTGGAATAAATTTTTTTATTAATTTATAGGGTTCCTAAGGTGTATTTATTATCCCAATAGTTTTTAATATGAATAATTCTCATTGATTATAATGAATTATGGTATGTGTTCCCATTTTGATTTCTTTTACATGATACACTTAAAGTGAATATGTGTTTTAAATGATTCCAAGATAAACTAAAATAAATAAATATATAGAATTTAATAAAAATATAAATACATTCAAAGGTCCCACTAAATTTAAGATAGATATTTTTTACAAAATTACAAACACGATACTTCTATAACTTCCTTCCATGAATGATTTTTGTTTAATAAAATTTCTAAAATAATTTTTGGTTTAACTTAAATTTTAAATGGGGTTATAAAAAGTGATTAATTATTAATGATTGGGTTTGATGATTTTTCTTTAAATCATGGATTATGAGGGTATGTTTATATTTATTCATAAATCATTATTTAATCACATACACTCTTCAATATACCAAATTAGGTCAATATAGTGGGGGTTTTGTTCATTATTTGATGATTTTTTTTCCTCATATGGGAGCCTAGGGAATTAGGTGTGTCATCAATAATGGGTGGTACATAATATAAGATATTGAAATTTCTCATGCCCCTAGTCAATAATTTTATCTCATAATGGTATATCATTGTTTGCGGTGATAGGGATAAGTTGGGGTCCATGTAAATTGGTTTCCACGATAATCCAGTTGGTGATTCCTATATCTTATCACATTGGGATTGAGGACTACATCCCATGATATATTATATCATGTTATATCTCTCTTTGAATGTAAACTGTTTCTCATATTACACTTCATAATTCCATCTAATACTAATAAATTTGATTAATTCTCATTTATCCATGTCTGGGTATATTTAAAATGGATTATCCATATAAATAAAAATTATAGGTTATTAATTTTTTCTCATATACACTATAGTAAAAACTATCATTTAAATATTGAATTAAAAAAGATATAATAGAATCATGGTTGAATCCCACAATGAGATTTTTTAAAACCTATATGTACATGATCTTCTTTATATAGACATTAATATGTATATTGTGGGTGAGGTTAAGGTAGATAAATATTTTATGGTTTAATTAATTCATATTCTTCATATTTTGATAATATAATGATTAGGTGATGACCATGTTTCATAAATATATTGATCATATTGTTTGTGGGTCATTTTGGTTATTTTGGGATCTATATGTATTGGCCCCATTCAACTAATTTTTATCATTATTTTTTTATTTTCTTCATGAATTAAATTAATTACATTATTTATAGACTTTGATAGGATAATTTAATGATTTATAATTAATGTTACTTGTTTTTATGGTATTATGTTTCAAAAATTCTTTTTTATTTATCATGATTGTACAATATATTAATATCTCATGTCACATTTCGAGTAAGAGTATGTATTGTTGATTATTGGATTGGGAGGGTAAAATTGTTATATATTGATATAGTTAATACCCTTAGTTCTTTTCGCAATTCTATAGATATTAGGAATGTGCATTAAGCCTTGTGGTGATATGGAATGGAATATTGACCTAGGATGATTCATTAAAAAATAATATCAAAACCCTAATGTTATTTTTTAAGTAAAGGATGATAAGTTATTGAACCATCAAAGATCAAGATCTATGTATAAGGAAGTATATTTAAAAATGTTCCTCATGATAAACCCCATGTTATGAAGTATATTAATTATTTTTAATTTAAATTCAATATTTTTTATAATTTTTTTAGATTTTTTAATGTAGTTTTCAATTAATATAAATTTTATGAAGGTTTTGTGAGTCGTTTTTTTGAAAATGAATTCTTTAAAGTGGAAATGGGATGAAATCACGAGGTCTTGATTACTTTGAATGATTAGTCAGATCATAAATAAGAGATCATTTCAATCTCGACACCTCTTACTAGCAGTTATATAGTTAGAATGAGGTCTTCCAAACGGTGTGTCCTGATGAAATAGAGTGGTAAATATAATAAAATTAAAATTATTTTATCCCTTTATGATTTAAAATTTCATTCATTCATGTTATATAATTTTAATGAGTGGGGTTGTGTTATTTTTTATGATATGAAGAAAAAATCATATATTGTTTGATTTTATTATTATGTATTTTGTATAAAAATCTACCCAGAAAGTCTCCAATGAATCTAATAGTGGAAGCTATAGATAATTTTAAAAAATAAAATAGGGTTAAATGAAAAAAACGAAAATTTTTATTTATTTGTCATTCCAATAATTTTTAATGTTGTAATTATTTTATAGAAATTATTACATTACTGAATAATCTTGGTCAGTTAATAATAATTGGAAAATTAGATTAATAATAATATTTTATTTTTTATTTTATTTTTTGATTTAATTGTCTAAGTCAAACATGATATTTCCTGTTTTAATATTTTTATGATAAAACAATGTTATATTAATATTAAACATTGATTTTACATGGTTGTAGATGATTAAAGTAAATTATATTTATCTATATGTGATTAAAATGTATATCTATTCACTATAAAGAAATAAACACAGTTCCCAACTCCTAAATATGATTAAATATGAATTGGGTTGGGTTAATTTCATGGAAAGTGCTCTTATTTCTAATTAAAAAAGGATTATATAAACCATGATAGAATAACTTGGTCTAGGGGTAACTGTGGAATTTCAACATGAAACAAACCAATGAAATATGACTCATGTATGATTATACCACTACCTATGTGAGGTAACAATTAGAAAATTAAATGTTGAAACATATTAAAATTCAATTTCCAATGGATTCATTGTGATAACATCATGGATGGTCACTACCAATGGTACCCCCATGAGCCATCTCCGTATATAAATGGCCTTATTCATTTTTCTCCATAAAAGAATACAATACATGATCTTGATGATATAAACAATTAATCTTAAAATTAATGCATGCAACATATCAATTATCTACAACACTATGTGATGTATTAATGTAACTAACATCCAACATGTGTTTATTTTTTTTTTGGAAAAAATCATTTTAAAAATAATGTGATCTATGAATAAAAATATGTATATATCTATGATTAATTTTTATGATCAAAGAATCTTGAATAATAATTAACATATGACATTGATTTAAATCTCATTTCACATGGCTTCTTTTCATTAAACTTCCAACATCCAAATAATTTTTTTTTTCTTATCAGTGTAAATTTTAAAAGGTTTTATGGTTGATTCCATGTTTTAATAATTCAAGAAATGTCCATAATAGTTTTTGAGGTCACTAAAACAAATATTGCTAATGATTAAAAAAATCATAAAATAGTTTAGATGTGTAACCCACGTGATTTTATAAAGAAATATCATTACATTTGGACTCCATCGTGGTTTCTGGAGGATTAGATTGAGAAAACTATATAATGACTTTAACAAAACATTACAACCATTCTAGAATGGTTTCTCCTCTAAGGGATTAGTGTAGCAGTTTTTTATAATTTTTCTTTTATTTTTAATTTTAACAATGGTATTTTTATTTTCATTTTTTTATATTTTTCCCATGACTATGTTTTCTAAAAAATAGTATTTTGAAAAACATGATCAATTTTTGTCTTATAAGAGATTTCATAGTTAAAAAATATTTTTTTTAATTCTATAGTGTTTTCATCTTATTAATGATGCAATGGTGAGTTTGTGGATAAATAGAGTGATAAATTTTCTTTTCACCTCTTCCTATTTTTAATTCTGTAATAGAAACTCTCAAATATTGTCTATATCTCTTCTCCCTTTTTTCTCTTCATATTGGGGGATTTAGGTAGCTAGTGGATAAAACATATACTAAGGAATGATGTGTTTTGATAGTGATGTTCATTTGGTCATGGAATTATAACTATTATAAACTATGGGTGATATGGATCACAGTGTAAAAAAGGAGTTTGATAGGTGCACTAGTTAATATAATTTAGATAGAAGGAAATGGCCAACAAAAGGAGATGATTTGATAATATAATACATTCAGATACGATTTTGGATAATGAAGTTTTTATGTCATCTAACCGAGAGCCATATAATTTTACCTTGTAATTATCCATTCATTGTTTATATTTTTAATTTCAAACTCTTTTCACGGTTTCTATTACACTAATTATTATAAAAACATAAGTCATTTTCAAAATAGTGAAGGTTGGTGATTTTTTAGGCCATGATTCTTGAGATAAAAAAATATGGTTATCTCCTAAGTTGTATTGATAGTGAATTTTGAAATTCTATTTGATTAGACATGATAAGATTAAATTATAAAATTTGGAAACATTTTCATAAACCAAAGATAATAAAATTCACTCTTTTTCATCTCCATTATAGATACTTTCAATTTGTGAACTAAAAAAAATAAAAAAACATAGATTTTGATCGCAAGACTCAAGAATAAAAAATATCATGGAATAAACTTGAAATATTAGTTAATCAACTCACACTTCTCTAATACCATCAGAATTTATGTTATTATGTGAAGGATGAAAAAGGAGTTGATTTCGTATCATATTTCGTACCTAAAATAAAGATAGAGGAGGTATCCTAAAATTAAGGAGAGGATAAAGATAAAGAAATAAAAGATTTAAAAATATATCTTAATTTATATAATTTATTTATTAATTAATATTCATTTTAATCACCGATTTTTTGAACCAATATTATTTAATTTTTGAAATTTTAACACTTTTTCCACAACAACATTGTTAATGCATGGTTAGCTCTAACCATTAGAAGACCATCTGATAGGGGTCTATCATGTGGTAGATCCATTTCACACAATTATAACATTATCACCCAAACCATGTGGGTAACCTGTGCACTCAAAAAAGGAATAATTGTTGGAACACAATATAGGTAAACCAAGTATAAACCATGTGATATTCAATTTTCCATTGAAATTTTAGATTTTCTATGTTTTCCCCTTAAAAATAATAACCCCTCCTAATCTACCCCCTCTCCCACCCATCTCATGCGACCCTCTTCCCAATATGTTTTTTACAATATGTTTTAGATCCCCCTTACTTGGTGTGTGTGACCACTGACCTCTCCCCCTCCAAAATTAATCACCTGATACCATGAATATTCTAGTCTAGGTATGTCCCCTTTTACTCCTCCTTCCTTTTTTACTCCATATCTAATTTTCCCTCCTTCCTTCACAATTACATAATTTTATTCAAAACCTATTTTTGGATTGATATTAAATTTTGTTTTATATTTCATTTATAATTCAAGATTGTCTCTTTAAGAATTGCATTATTTGTTCCCAAATATTTTTCATCATCTTCACACATTCATACTAGTTGTTTTCATTATATGGTATTTCCATGATTTTCTACATATGATTGGGAATTTAAAAATGATTCCATTTAATATATTACTTATATTTTGGATCAACTTAATCTAAATTAATGTACCATTCAAGGAATTATAGTTATTATAAATTATTTTGAAATGAATATTTTAGGGACATGGATATTAATTTAGAGTTAATTTAAAAAAACATTGTTTTGATTAATAAAATCATCTTATTGTTTTTCAATATTAGATTGGGGGATTAAAAATTATTTGCCCTTGTTTATAATTTTTTTTGGGAAACACATTAATTTTAAGGAGTTAATTGACTAAGATTATTTTTTTGATTAATTTATTATGTTCATTGTTTTTTCTTCTTATTTTTTTCTTTTGATTGAAATTTTATATGCCACATACTATATTGGTGTTAAATACATTTTTATGGTTATATAAGTATACACGTTCACATATTCACTTGAGAATATGAGAATATGTGAATTGATATATGTTTACTAATATATATTTAATTTCAGGGTTAACTGAATAAACCACCGCCCAAACTTCTTCCTCCTCGAGGATACAACTCTTGAATGAATTAACATAATACAGAACCAAACTAAAAATATAATAAAAAATATATGATCATCCCCTCAGATACCCTCCCTGTATTTATAGTTAAAATTACTGAGAAGGAATTTTAAATATAAATATGGAATACCTCCCACAGTGTCCTAGTCACTTGTGAAAGAAATATTGTCCATGTGAATGTTGACAATACAATAAAGTGTCCTATCTTATATGCATGCATGAAATAATGCTGAGTTATGATCCCCTTAATTAAGAAACCTTTCCCTGGATCATTCCCTAGATTCTCTTTCTTCTTCTAGAATTATATCTACAAGATGCTTTTTCTTTGTAATAACCTCCTTAAATATATCTACATCCCACTATTCTTAAAGACTTTATTAAGACCACTCAATATCCACATTGATAATGTATAAGTCCCTGAAGTGGGAACATTGGTTTTTATTCCTAAAATTTAAATCTGATTTTAACATCATATGTTTATTGTGAAACCCATCCACTATATGTTCTTACATTGGTTTTATCCAATATTTATGAACTTTGTCAAGAAAACCAGGGTCTATAGGCCATTGGCTGGAAAAGATGAAGAGGTTACCAAAATATATATTGGAAAAAAGGACAATAAAAAATGTAGAATGATCTAATATAGATTGTACTAGGAGGGAAATAGTAGCATTGGTAAACATATATAAGTCTCAAAAATAAAAAAAACAGCGATCTAGCCCACTCCATGTATAACGATCCCTTTTTTGATTGTTACAACACATTACTTTATCACTAAAACCCCAAATACATTATCCCATTACAATATATTAAAGTATAAAATTATTGTTTGGACTTCCAAGGATTGATCCTCACTCCATTCATTTCCGATTGTTCCTTGATGGTTTTAAAATCACACCATCCATCCATATGAATTCCCTTAGATTGAATGATCTTAAATCATGCCTAAGGGATTATCTAGTGGTGGATTCACATTTGGAGTAAAAAAATGACATAAAATAGCAAAAATTTATAGAACTGAACTTGGTAGATATTTTTTTGGCTTCTGACGTAAATTAGATCCACTAAAGTAGAATGATTTCAAAAAATTCAAATATGATTTTTATAAGGCTCATCATGCATGTAGACATGTAAACCTAGCAGTTGAGAAAAGTAATTGAATTTTATGAGTGTTTCTTAGGCTCAGGAACCACATCCAATTATGGAATTGATCATATAATTTTGATAACCATAAAATCTTATTTCACCTAGGATCTTAATCCATGATAATTCTATTTAATAAAGGAATTAATTTGATTAGGTGACACTTGGATTTATCCCCAGGAATTTGAAGTAATATCACATGAGAAGAAGAAATATCAATTTTTTAGAGCGATATCTAGTACAGACAGAGATTTAGTAGTGGGGATAATAAGAATATATAATGCTGAAATAGCTTCATCCATGAACGAAGATAAAGAATATTAATTTTATTAGGTCTATTAGAAATATAGATATGATTATTGAATGATGTATTAATATCAGACACCTTATGTTCCACTTAGATAGGTGAGAAGTTATCGAACTCTTTTCCATGAAGATTACTATTCTTAGAAAATGTTGTAAAAACTAGAGTGGTATGCTCTGAGAAACCAAAGGCCAAATCTGGTTTGAATACTACCAAATCCCAAAAAGAACAATCCCTGGGATATAGATGAAATGAAAAAAACTCCTCTTAAAAATCAATGGGAACAACCTTGTATTTCTCAGGTGGAAGACATTATTCCTTTAAAATAATCATCAGGTCCCCCTCATCCTCTGAAAAAGGTCCATGGTAAAAATCCACTAACTTCAATGGAGATTTCCCCCAAAACGGCACATCTGACTAAGAAAATATTGATCCATGATGAACCACCATCCTCGGAGGTGGCATACCATTATTATAAATAATACCAGCATGTGAGGAAGAGACATCACAAGATTTCATTCACATTGACAAGGTGCGTCCTTAAATATGGAATAAAGTGAAAAAAACGATCCATATATGTATAAAAAGAGTCTACTTCTCGAAAACCCATTCCCCCACGTGAAGAATAATGTGCGAGGGAGATGGATTTTCTAGGTCCATTTCCATGAATTTTAATGCCACTAATTCATCATGAAGTCTGATAGTGTTTACGTACACACATAGGAAAGAACCAGAGAAGATCTAATGTTCCTATGGAAATATATGTTATGAAATGGGAGAGTCAAACCCGGAAGGGACAACCAAAACAACTACAAGGGAAGGGTAACAACTGAAGTAAAACTCCATGGTCCATCCAAAGGGAGAAAACTACCATCTACCCACTTTCCTACCGTAACGAGTCTAGGACTTGATAAAATCCTCTCTGGAATATAGAACCATGCCAAAGGACATGGAATTAAAAACAAACACTATGGTCAGTGCATCCAAACCCCTTGAATGGGTGATGTTCTCCAAGAGACCAAGGGGTGGTTTATCCATCCCAAACCGGTCCACCATGGTCTATTAAAGAAGATATTTTACCTAATTAAAAGAATCATTATGAAAAGTGAACTCTAGGATTCCCTCCTCTGAGATAGATCTAGGAACCGAGACCACAATTTCTAGAAAATGTGACAAAGGATTGAACTTGGGAAGAGAAGGGAGATGAAGATAATACTTGAACAGAGGTCCATCTTCTGCTCCATATAGCTCGGGGGGAGGAGGATCTCCTTAGATGGATAATATATACTCTTCCATGTTATGAGGAGGAGGATGTGGTGAGATCACGACCAAAGCATGTGGTAGAAACACTATTGGTGCAACAAGCAGATAAAAGGTAACAATTTTTTTTGAAAACACTAGAGTTTCCTGCAGCATGTACATTATTGAGTGAGACTATGTCATTTTATCATGTAATTCCATTTATATATAATTTATAAAAATACAATGAATTAAATTTATACCGATATTTTAATTTTGGTTCTAATTTTCATTATCAAAGCTGTTATTTTAAAGTATTTTTTCATTTAAAAATTATGGTTGAAATTATTAAATATTTTTGAAATTGCCTTAATGGAAATTGTAATATTTTAAAGTGAGTTTTTAAACTAGAACTTAGAAAAGTGGAATTTTTTTTTGGACATTTACTATGGTATATTATTTTTTATGATTTGAATGATTTATTTATTGGAGGATTTTTTGTCAGAACATTGGAAACCATTGATAGGTGGGTAATAAGATGAGTTATTCACAAGTTAGGCAAGATGTAAAAGCAAAATCCTAGTTTCTATAACAACCCCAACTCCAAAAACCATGATATGGTGTATACTTTATTTCATTGGCAATGATAAAAAGGGTCTCACCATGTAGAATTGATCAGTTTAGTATTCGTGGAAAATTAGATGCATACATGATTCCCATATTACACTGTAAATATATATTTACATAGCATAACAAAATCATTTTTTCCACTATATTATTCATAATATCCTTATTCATATCCTTGGGAAAAACAAATAAAATGGTAATCTAATATTTTCTGTAATTTTTTTGTATAGTGGAAGGTATCATGAGTAAATCAGGCATAATCAATATGAAAAGTTAAATAACTAAGAACACATGTCATTTAATCTGTAACATCATAAAAAATGTATCCGTGGATAATATCAATATAGTAATATTATGGATAATAATAACTAAATTCTCAATAAATTATTTTTTGATCTTAGACATCATGATATCAATACCATTGAATCCTTGTGCTAATATAACTGATAACTATGGGTGGAAATGCAATAAAAACCGATTTAACTCTAGATTACTAATTTAGATCATAAGACATGTCACTATATTGAGGTTATATCAATAACTAGGTCCCAACCATATTTTTTTATCCAATAAATTACTCATATATTTAATGATAAATTAAGTTCACAAATAATATTTCATATAAAAAATATCTGTATTAAGTAAAGAATACATATTTATCTTTTTTTTAACAAATAAATCTCATAACATTAATAGTAAAAGTCTATATGTTTTAATGATATTTGTTTTATAATATAATCATATCCATGACAAATAATATGGGTATTTATGGTAAATGAAATCTCCAATGATCACTAGAAAGTGATATTTCAAGGAAAACTTAATAAGTAAAAAATATCAATGAAATAGAATTTCAATACATCCCCTTGTAAAAATAATTATAAACCATTAAAATAAAGAATAAGGATGGCATCATTGAAAAATATCCTAGGTGGAGTAAAATTTAAATAAATATTCACTGTTTTTTATAAATATAAATACCATAAAAATCATTCATGAGGAAATTACACTTTTCACTTTAAAAATAAATTTTAAAAACTATGAATTTTTAGAATAATAGGAAAATAAAATTATTCAAAATAAACCTTGTAAATAGTTAAATTCATCTTACACTAAATGAGCAGTTTTCATGGTGATAAAATTTTGATCATAGTAATTACATTAAAAAAATATTCCTTTCACATGTGAAATAAAATTTCAAAATTTAACTTGTTCATAAAATTAAAAGGAGACTAATTTAAATAAAATTTAATAATAAAATCATAGGTAATAATTACTTTAAAAATAAATAAATGAAATTAAAAAAATATTGAACACATTTTTAGAAAACATGGACATGGAATAAAAAGGATTTTCCATCGATGAGAGAAATAAATTAAAATTTTCCAAAAAGATTTTCTCAATAATTTTAATTACCAAAGAGTGTACAATGGTACAATTACTTGTAAAGTTAATGAATAAATATAGGATATTAATATATATTGGGTTTGGTATATAAATATCAAATATTTCCCTCAATAGATTATTAAATATAAATAAACTCGAATAATGATGAGATTTTGAAATAAACCTCTACTTCTTTGGTAAAATTTGAATCAACACTCCCATTAAAGAAATATCATCAAATGAAAAATTAAATTTCCTGAAGGTAAATAGATTCAATATAAAACATATCAAAGTATCATAATATACACATCATAAAATAATTTAGGTGTAAAAAATAACATGTGTCTGAAATAATACAATTTTAGATGAATAGGCTTTATAGTTATCATTAAATTGAGGTGGGAATTAGTAAATGATGTGATTATGTGAATAAAATTAAATTACTTATAAAAAAAATAAACTAAAACATAATATAATCTGACATGATAACACACATAATCGTATGATATCAATGGTAATGAAGAAGTTACATACCCCAATGAAAATAAATTGAGTTGGGAAACCCCTTACCACTTAATAGATTTCAAATTAAATACCCTTGAATGAAATAATTAAAATTTATACATTTTAATTACATGGAATAAAAAATTATTAATGATATTACATGTAAAAGGGGAAGTATATAAACCTTGAAAACTAAAATAGGTTCGTAACTATAAAATATGCCTCCATAAATGTAAATTAACATGAAATTCCTTGACTCGAGTTTTACTTATGTCATAAGTGATTCTAATCTCCAACATAATGAATTTAAATTTATCATTCTTAAGTAATAAAACCATATTAATATCTATAAAGTCATATATGACCCTTTTTAACATTTTATCATTTATTTGTTAAAAATATTTTATTGTTATCATTATTTAGAGCGTTAATTTCTTTATTTTTCAAGTATTTTTTGATTCTTTGGTCTCAATACTACCACCTTTATCTTGGTAGCCTCATATAAATAATTTTATTCAATATATAAATATCATATATATACAATACATATATATTTATAATCATCCATAAAATAAAGTGATATAAAAATGAATAACACTCATCATGGAGAGGGTGGGTCATATGTATGCATGAACATTATTTTTGTTTTCTGATGGATGGAAAAAAGAAATTTAATTAATAATATAAAAATTCCAAATCATTATTATTTCTTTTAAATCATATATATTTATGAAATTTATACTTGTTACCATCCATATAAAGTGTAAACAAAAAACAGATGACATCTCTTCATGGAGGTGGTAGTCTACATGTATTCATGAGTGACATTATAATTTTCTAACAAATTGGGAAGGTAAAGAGGTATATATAAAATTATAATTATCGAAAAAAAATATATTATAAAAATATCAAATATATTAATTTGTTCCATAATTCATAAAAATCCATGTGAAATAGTGATGAAAGAAGAATTACACTGCTACATAGAGATAATAATCTTTGCATATGTATGAGAAATGTTTTTTATTTTCATATGATAAGAAATTTTTTAGAAAATGGTTTTAAAATAATAATAATTAAATGTCAAAAAATTCATTATATTCTATTTTTTAGGATTGTTATAACATATTAAGATGATGTTTAAGAAGAAATAAAATTGAAAGAATCTATAAATATGATTATCATTTATTTGGTAGTATTCCTTTATATCTCCTCTTAAGGGACATAGGTTAGTTATTTTGGGATGAATAAAACATATATAAATTTTCACAAAATTGGAATATTTCATTTGAATAAGGTTTTCCTAGGATTTGTAAAGAGATATATAGAATTTTTTTTCCTTTTATAAGTAAGATGAGTGTCATTCTTGGAATTTCATAATGTATTAAATTAATACAAATTATATTTTACGTTCAAATTGCCTAGAAATTTGTAAAATTAAAATATAAGATAAATATTAGTCAAAATAATCATATACAAGAAAATTTATAAAATTTTTAGTTTTTTTCAAACCTTATCTTTTTGTTTTAAACCCTAGATATTCTTTTTTAAAAATTACCTCAATATTAATGATTTCTACTTTTTAAGGGTCAAAAGTATCCTCATATGAGAAAAAAGAACCATTAATAGAAAAAAGGTAAATATTTTTAACCATTTGAAATTAATTTGGAAGATGATAACATTATTAGAAATTTTAAATCATTTAATAAAATATTATTTATTTGAAATTTTTATTGTTGACATTTTTTAACTTATTCATTTAATTTGACATTAGATACGTCAATACATAAATGAAATTATATTATAGACTCTAAATAAAATTTTAATATGTCACATATGCCCATAAAACATGTGGGTCTCTATAGCTTAATGAAGAAAATATTTTTTTAGTGTTTTTAAAATAATTTATTATATTTCTCTACTAATTGACTAAATGATTCATCAGTGTTAAGTTAGTAAATAAGGTAATTATTTCACTAATAAATAATAATAATAAATTAAAATAATAAATAAAATAATTACATTTAAAATAAAATATTACAACTAAATATAACTTATTTTTATTCCTTTGTAACAAAATTAAATATAATAAAATAAAGAGAATGACATTTTTTACATTTCTTTTTATAAAATTTATATGTGTAAAAATCATAAAAAATGGAAAAAATGCCATATATTGAAATAATTTATGATTATGGATGATATGTAATCATAAAATATATGTTATTAACCTTTTTTCAGTATTTTTATTGCTTATCTCAATATTTTTACCTCATATTAACCAATTATAATTTTACGGTGGTAAAAAACATGTTTATGATTACTGTTCATAATGACTAAAAGTAAAGGGAAATATTTACCAAATTTAGAAATCATTATTACAAATATGGAAAAAAAATTAATATTAAATTCATGTAAGTGGAAGATTTAAATTAAATATTAAACCTGTTAAGTGCGATGGAAAATAGATTTCTAGAAAAAATGGCTTTTTCATATAATTTTTTTATACCAAATACAAGTGTAAAATTCATTAAAAATACAATATTTTAATTATGTTTAATAAAAATAAACTTATTAAAATTTTAAACTAACCCAATGTATAATTTTACTTTGTAAATACTTTAAAAACATTGTTTTAAACCAAATTTTTTATTTTTCACTATTCATTGAAAAATTCAAATTTTTAGAAACATCTCAAAATTTTACTATAATAAAATTTCTATGAGATTATTTATAAAATTTTATAATTCTTATAAAATTTAATTTTGAAATTTACCATAAATTAAATATAATATTTTGTCATAAAAAAGTAAACCCCATTTTTTTAGAAATTGTTTTAATATTAATATGACTAAGAAAAATTAAGAGATTATTTACTAAGAATTTATCAATAAATTTTTATTGATGAGAATATTTATAAATATATTTCATATTCTATTATATAATATTCATTCCCATAAATTTATTTTCTACTTTATCACTATTATATTAAAATAATGATATTTTGTGGTTCATTTAAGCTTAGTGTTTCTTATTGCATATGTGATAAAAATAGGGGTCATTTAAAATATAATGGTATTACATTAACCATAAATAAATCTAATCCTTGAAAATTGAAGTTATTATTTATAGTCGTGGTTTTTTAAAATATATTTTTTGAAAATAAAACTTTGTAAACAGGTTTAATAAAACATCCTTCAAATGAGTGGAAATGAAAATATGATAATCAACGAATAATTATATTTCATGATAGGATATAATGAGTGTGGAGTAAAAACATAGAAATGGAAGAAAAAATAATTCCCAATATTAGTAGTTATAGATATAGTACATGGTCATGATAAAGTTATCTACTACACTATAATAAACCTGTGATGGATGAAAAGATCATCAATTCATAGGAAATTTTTATAATAGGATATTTTTTTCAATATCCTTTTTTAAATATATGGAATTATTTCACCACCTAGGCAAAGATCTTAAGTAAATATAAATAACATACTAGTATAATTTCAACCTTTAATCAAATTTCACTAAAATTTCATTCTTTCTCACAACGATGAACGATATTGATTATTTTTTTATGGTTAAAAAACTAAAATAAAACTCATAATATGACAAATAGTTAAATGATTTTTCACTTATATTTACTAAAACCAAAATTTTTGGCTTAATTAAAGATAATAAAAAAATTTAATAATCTTTCATACATTAATCTTATAAATTCAATAATAAAACAAAAGGTTTATTCATTGATTATTATGTAATTAAATAATCATATTTTCAACATAAAACCAATTACATCAATATTTAATAATTTTTTAACCTCAATGTTTTTCATATAAATTTATACATAAACCTCCAAAAACATAATATCATTCTTACCAAATAATACATTATGTTAAACCTAGTGGTTATATATACCTCAACCCAATAAAATATCTCATGAAATATCATGAATCGCCTCAAAATCAAAAATAATTGATCCTATAATTTGATTCCCAAAATCAAAATAATATTTTACCATCAAACAATTTATGTAAACAAAATTTCTTGCCAACTAGGAAATCACTTATTCTAGTGGTAGCAATATAACCTTTTTCTAGCTTCGAATGTGGGTTCAAGTCCTATAGCCTTTCCAAATAAGATGGGTTGTTACCCTAAACATGTGATGTCCTATTTATAATATAATTCCTATAACATTCGCAAAAAAAGATTCTACATCCTAAAAAATAACATTAATCATGAAATCACATTTCAATATCATAGTTATATAAATGATAAAAACAAATTTTATAAACTTTTAACAACCCATAACTACATTATAGCATCCCAGGATTAAAATACATGTATGTTACATCATTTTATATTTATATTTAGTATATCACAAATATACATTCTTGAGGACCGTAATATTTTAGTGTCTTTGGAATCATCAAAATAAAATCTTCTATCCTAGTGATATATCTTTAAATTTTTATAAATATATCCACTATTAATTATTTTACATAAAAACATTCTTCATAACCTAGGTAAAGGAAACATAAAAGGGGTAAGATAATATCCACAGTACGGGTAAATAAAGAAAATGTGTAACTATAATGTGAAAAAGTGTATGAAACTTGAGAATAATATTTAAATATGATACCCTACATATTAGAGATCATAATAAATAATGGGAGATCTTAAGACATGGAGAATAAGTCAATTAAGAGTATAAATTATGAAATTGTAACATTTGAATAAGACATGAAATTGTGGAAGACACATAAGAATATAAAAACTCAATTTCACCATTTCTTACCAATGCCTTGGTATAATTTTAGGCATAGGTTAATCACATGTGTACCTACTTTGGTCTTGGAAATTCCTCGTGTGTATCCTCTTTTTCTGGTATTGGTATATCCTGACAAGTACCTACTTGTTTTGGTCTTGTGATGACCACCCATTTACCCTTTGATCTCATAAAACATTTATCATTACCCGATGCATTGGATTGAGATATAGGTCCCACGCATATCATAATTAATTCATACATTCATGTACCAAAAAATCATATTCAATCATATCATTACCCATGAAATGAAATTGGTTTCATAAAAATTCTATCATGTATTAACCTATATAAAAAATTTGTATTTCATAATTATTTCATCAAAATCGTAAATCTAAAAAAGAACTAGGTTTCAAAATCATATAACCCTTAGAAGAGAAACAGGTGTCATAAGCATCATTACATCAAAACATAAACCAATAAAAAAATTATTAATGTAAAAATTGGATCATTTTATATAATGGATTGTTTAACATGAATAGTTGTCATCTTAGATGTTAAATAACCAGGAAAGATATTTTTGAAAACATTTCTTGAGGAAAACATTTTTCTTCTTTGAAAAAAGGATCTTTAAAACATACAAAAAAAATTAAAAAATTTTATTAGAAATAAATTTTAAATATAATAAATAAATCTTTTAAAATATTTTGGAAACATTTTCCTTAGATAATATATAAATATAGTATGAAATTGTTTTGAAAACCATTTTCCTTGAAAACTTATAAAATGAGCTTGAAAATGTTTTGAAAACTATTTTCCATCAAAACGTATAAAATAAGCTAAGAAACATTTTTGGAAACAATTTTAATTGAATACGTATAAAATGAGATTCAAAATATATTTTGTAAACATTTTTTCTTGAAGAAATATAAATGAATAATAAAAACATATATGAAAATAATTTTCCCTCAGAACTTATATAAGGATCTTGAAAACATTTTTTTGGAAAAAATATTCCTTGAAAACATATAAAAGATGTTTTGAAACCATTTGAGCACCATTTCTTTGAAAATATATTTTAAAAACATTTTATTTAAAAAATAAACATTTAACCATTAAAAATAATCTTTAAAGAATTTACAATGTGTAAATCTATGTATGTCGTACGAGGTAAAAAGATCATTTTTTGTAAGATAAAAACTTTAGAAAAATCCATCAATTGGAAAGTGACAATAAGATTATTTTAAAATAAATCATAAATAAAAAGGGTAATTTTTTTCAATTATCATAGGTGATTTGTCGAATATTCTTGGAAATACTTTTTGAAAACATGGTTCTAAAGGAATGCTTATTTTCGACCAAAGAGAGGGTAAAGTCAGGCTTTCTTAATTACTGCTTTTTAACTATCATATGTACCAAATAGTAAAAAAATGGAACTAATTCATGAATATATACTTAATAATCATAGGATAAAAAAATTCATGATTTTTTATAAGATATTTATCATATTCTTTCATCCAAGTAAGTGTAAATATAAAAAATCTTGAAAAGTGATGAGACTATTTTAATATACTCTTACCACATGGTACATTTGAAGGATACTCCCCATGTAATAAAATGTAATTATAGTATACATTAAATATCATAAAATTAATTAGATTCAAGATATATAATTTCAAAGTCAGCATATACACCTCATTGAAAAATATAGGTGGATATCATTACATGTTTCTCAAAGAAGGAAAATGTAGACAAAATAACTTTACCGATTTTTAATATTTTGAAACATAAATACCATGATATAAATATCATGAAATGGTTATGTAAATACCAATAATTTTAATTATAAGAATCATATAATACATCCCTGGGTATTATAAACACCACAAAAAAGTAATGGGTGGTGAATAAACCATGTATCTCACAGAAATAAAAAAGTGAGATTAAATTACCTTAGTTTGTTCCTTGACACTCTTCGTACTCATAAAATATAATTATATAGTAAACATAAATTTATTATAAATATTTTATAGAAGAATATTTTTATATATAATACTATATATGTTTTGATAATGACCTTGTATTACTCACTTGTAAAGAATCCTATGTTAATGTTTCACTTCGGGTAATATTCACTTTGTTCGTCGCATTTGTCTTTATTTGTTATATCTATGGTCCTTATAGTTACATAGTTATTATAAAATTTAAACCATAATATAAATATAATCTATATATAGTATATTTTTATTATAACAATCTATATAATATATAAGTATGAAATGGAATGCACTATTCATGAAGATGGTAAGTCGTACATACGCATGAATGTTGTTTCCATTTTTATTATTGTATTGAAAGAATAAAAAATGTTATATAAATATCTATATATGTATATATATCATTATTAAAATAATATTATTATATTATAGATATCATATATCATCACTAAACCCATTCTTAATACATTTCATGTGATGAGTAAATGAATCACATCGCTTCGAGGGGGAGGTAATCCACACTTCCCCAAACAAAACTATCATGTTTACACCAAACAAATTAACAAATTATGTGTTGTAAAAAGTATAAGTCAGCTTAAATGAATAATAAATTTAATATATTACATATATAAATAGATTTACCATCATAATTTCTATCATCAGAGGCTGTAATGGAAAATTGAACCATCATTGTTCAGGGATGCAGTAGTTCCCCATACACATAAATAGTATATTTATTACCCATTAGATAGATGTATGTTTAATTATATTGAAAATACATAGAAATGAAAGAATCCCATTATATTTATAAAAATGGTTTTTTAATACAGGAATTTAACAAAGATAGTGGCATTGGTGCAGAAAGAAAATAAACAGAAACGATCATGAGAGAAGAAGTTTCTTCCAAATTGTGTAACTCCTTTTGGTTTATTCCAAAAGGAATCCATGGATTGATATATTACAATAGATAGTATTCAATGAGGATTTTTTTTTATGTTTTTATGTAAATTGGAATGATCTTGGCTGAATATAAGTGTTTTTTGAGATGTGAAGAAGAGGTAGAGGTGGTGTTTTTTAATAGGGTTTGGAAAAGACACAGTTTTCATTTTGGAAAACAAGTTAGGTGTGCCAACGTTTTTATCAAAACAGAAAATTCCTAAAAACCAAAAAAACATAATAATTGAGTGTTAATGTATGAATAAAGTCCATAAAATTGGGTTTGGACAAGTTTCTAGGTAATTTTGGGTCTTAAATTTGGGGTTTAGTAAATTATTATCCTTATTTATCTCAGAATAATAGTTATTAATTTTAATCACTTCCACTATTTTTTTGATAAAAAACTAAAAATAACTTATTATTAATTATTAATTATTATTTTTAGAAATATATAATACATTTTTCTAAATTATAATCACATAATTTTCCGAAATTAATTAAAAAATAATCTCATTAACGGGAAGATATAACGGGTTTTTTATAGTAAAAGCGTCCAAATGTTTGCTACGTTTTTATACCCAATTTAAAATATAAATTAATTAAAATGATCTAAATTGTATTAATTTATAATATCACTATCTAATTAAAATTTATAACCTATTGAATATATAATTTATCCTAATAAATGAATTAGATGACAAAAAGTTTTCAATTTAAATTCGGTATTCTTAACTATTAATTCAAAAAATGAAACCTTATAGAAAAATAAAAAGACTATCCTAACGTAATTTTTATGTTTAGATTTCTATGATGAATTTTATTTTGACATATTAATACTATAAAGTTCAAATCATTGTATTTAAAATGGGTTCTCTATTAAAATTATGTAAAATTATCTTTAAAAAAATATATTTTTAAGAATAAATTTGAGTTTGTTCTGTATATATATATATATGGTATTGTATGACTGTAAAAATATTTATTTTAATATATAAAATATAAATTTTTTTAATATCATTCACTATTATTAATTAATTTATCTTATTAATATAAATTACATTTTTCACATAAAAATATACTTTTCTAAAATATGTCCCTTTATATTCATTAGGTTTTGATATAATTTTCAAATTAATATGTAACCAAAAAATTCAAATCAATATATATTCATAAGTTAGTCAATACTATAATTTTCAATTTAATATACTTGTTATATCCTTCTAAATAATAATAATATAATAATGAATTGTTGTTCACAAACACTCAGTCTTGTGTGTTACACAAGGAATCGAGGAAAGTCAGTCTTGCCTAAAACATAAGCTGACCTTGGTGTTCTGTATAGAGAAAGATAAAATTTATGTAGTTTGTAGTACACAATTAAATAACTATTTATTATAATGAAAACCATGAATAATTATTTAATATAAAATAAACTATTTTTAGTGTTTCTTAAAATTAAAAACATCAAAATGATTAAATTAATTCGAAAAAATTTACAAAATCTTTGGGAGTTACAATATACCCCCTTTCAATGAATTTCTCCAACTAAATTAATCTAGGTTATAAAATTTTCAATACATGATAGTTCCTTTTATAGAAACCCACACCTCAAAAATGAATACTATAATATACCTTAAAAAGGGAATGTTTGAACCATAATGTTTACCCAAAGTAACTCAAAATGAGATTCCCACATAGGAGAATATTTGTGGGATGCGAAAACATAGACATGGAGGAGAAATATTTCCATAAAGTTCTAAGGGAGTGTTATAGAGAACATAGTTAGGACAATGTTAGCAATCACAAATCAATAAATTTGTGATAAACTTAGGGACATTCTGATTTATCGGTAATGAAGGTACTAAGAATATATTTTTTGGATAAAAGATCATTTTTCCTAAAGTCGAACAATTTCCATGAAAATATATACTTGCATGATTTCAAGTCAACATCACCCTTTGTTTCTTAATGATCTACTTAACCTCTTTATCTAAAAAGGAAGGCCAATTTTGCATTACTGAAGAACTGAAAGATCATGAGATCCATGATATAAAATCCCATAATGTATCAGTTATCATGGACAACAAAATTTTATAATAGGTTATTCAATATGCATAAATCCTCATGTGGTGAAATAATACAATACTCTCACAAACATCATCAAAATTTTTTCTTAATATTTCCATAAATGGATAACCTTATATCCCATTTGAAATATGAACATCCAAATCCTTATAATCAAATTATGAAATCATCTAAACATTGATCTATTATATATCACAAAGTTTCTATAGGTTGTCACATTCCAAACATGGGAATAAATTCAACATATATTCTCTTGAAACAGGTAAATAACCTGAATTACCACAATTCCTTATTGAAACCATGAATGTTTTCTTCTTCCAAATTATATTGGATATATTCCATAAATAATTTTTTTGTAAACATCAATATTGATGACATTGAATACATTGTCAATAATTAGTTCCAAGTTAAACTGTATTGTCTATTTTATTTAGTTAAATCCATCAAGTATTTATCCAAACATCATTGTCTCTTTATCCAAGTGAAAAATATTTCTCAAAATCTTTATCACATTAATGGCTACCTTCCCATGATCAAAATATATCATTTATAAGTATTCTTCACCAATAAAAATATAATTTTCAAT
This sequence comes from Viscum album, assembly GCA_963277665.1. Classification (NCBI taxonomy): domain Eukaryota; kingdom Viridiplantae; phylum Streptophyta; class Magnoliopsida; order Santalales; family Viscaceae; genus Viscum; species Viscum album. Next base: position 1,525,452,543 of record OY728131.1, on the reverse strand, counting down.
ACATAATGAAATCATAAACTGAAAATAATTAAATATTTAGTGACTCATATAACATAATCTTTTAATTCCAAAATTGAAGTACTTCATTCATCCAACTTTATTCTTAAACCATTACTCAGTCTTAATCAACTTATTTATTAATGCATCATTACTTTAATATGAAATATGAATCATGTATTGAGGATCCTGAACCTCAATCTAAACATTATTCTTATGATTAGTGTAAAAAAACTAGAAAAATTCACATACCTTAAACATGTAATTTTTGGTATCTTTATCTATATAAGTATAACAAATAATCTTATCACATTCCAAATTCTCTTTATTAGATTTCCACTTGGGAAATATATTCACATAATTATAAAGAATTCCACATCTAAAACATTTAATGTTAACCATGTTCCTTCTATTAATCTCCATTAACAATAACTAGAAAGCATAGTGTGAGAAACATTTATCATAATGGGATACCATATAATCATGAAAATTACATATATGGTACCAAAATCATAGATTCTTCTCATTTAACCTATGTCACCTTAGTTTTATCCAATTTTAATCATAGTAATCCCTTATATAAATACTCCATGATTTTTCGTAAATAGTTTTTTAATTACCAATGAATGTCCTCTAGGAGTGTCAAGCTTGGTGTGCAGCAAGGCATGTGGTCATGTACAAGATTTCCTCGAGTCAGCCCTGGAACAACTTTTAGAGTTGTTACTATATGGTAAATTTATTTGAAATCCACTTGCTATTGTAGTTTCCTGATAGGGATTTATTTCTAGAAAACCACTCATTATATCCTTTACTAAAATTCGTAGACATTTTTCTATACTTTTCCTCATCATTATACTTATTCTTATACATCCCTAGGAATATTATTAGAAATACCCCAAGGGATCTCACTAATATTTTCCAATCCTATTTTCTAAAGGTGGACTAAACATACCATTGATACCAACTATAGTGATATTGGCTTAGCATACCTGGATATTACATCATTTTAGATAAATATTCAGTACATTACAAATATACATGCCTAAGGACCATAATATTTTAGTTCCCTATAAAACATGGAAATAATATCTTCTCTCATGATTAAATATCTTAAAAATATCCTATAAATATCACCACCTTTTTTACTTCTACCTAAAAAATTTCTACATCACCTGAGGAAAGGAAGCATAATAAGGTGTCAGCACAGATGCTCTATAAGGGTAAAAAAGGAAATGTATAAGCATAACACCAAAAAGGGTATAGAACTTGAGAAGAACATTTGAATATCATACCCCACATATTAGATATCATAATAAATATATTTTTTCATAATATATGGATCATAAGATAATTAATAGTGTAAGTTAGGAAAGAGAAACATAGGGATAAAACATGGAATTGTGAAAGACACATAAACATATAAAAACCCTATGACAAGGTAGAATAACAAGGCTTTTATAACATGTTATTATTGGGTTAATCACCCATGTACCGACTTTGGTCTTGGAATCCACTCCCATGTACCCTCTTGTTTCAATCTTGAGATGTCCTCATATGTTCTCACTTGTTTTGAGCATGGGATTCCCTCTTATTTACACTCTTCTTTCGGTGTTGGGATGTCCTCCTGTGTACCCTTGGAGCTCATAAAAAATTTATCATTACCCAAAATATTTAAGGAAGATATAGGTCCCACCCACCTCATTATAAAGTCATATATACATGTTCCAAAAAATCAAAAGAAATCATATATTAACCCAAGAAATGAAATGTGTGTCATAAAACATTAATCACATATTAACCTATGGAAAAAATAGAGGTTTCATAATCTTCTCATCAAAATCCTAACCACTGAAAAAATTGGGATTCAAAAGCATATTACTCATGGAAGATAAATGTGTCTCATAAGAATCATTCCATAAAAACATAAACCATTGAAGAAGGAATATTAATAGAAACATTGGATAATTTTTTATAAGAGAGTGAGTAAAATAAATAGATTCCATCTTAGATGGAAAATAGCCAGGATAGATATTTTGAAAAATCTTATTTTTGAAAATATCATTTCTTTTTTTGAAAAAAGTTTCATTAAAATAAAAAAAACTTTTTAATACCATTTTCTTGAAAATAAACTTGATATATTATAAATAAATATTTGGAAACCTTTTGGAAACACTTTTCTTTGAAAAGATAAAAATTGAAACATCCCGTTAGATTGATCGTGTATGTTTCCTCCTTTTCTAAGTCCTCTTTTTGTAAAAAAACATTTTATGAGATTTTCCTATGTTTATTGAAAACTGTAGAATAGGTACATGCCATGTACCAGAAGTACATGCTCTGTACTTGGTTCCAGTTTCAGGCCATGAATGGGGAGGTAATGTCATGATCTAGTAAAATCCATGTACCTGAGGTACACATCATGTAGTGATTAAATTGTGGGGTTTTTACCCAAAGCAATGAGTTTTTTGGTGTAATTATCTAGTGTGGCCAACAGGTTGTAACCCCTTTATACACGCCATGACTCGAACCATGGATTTCCTTAAGTATCACATTTATAAGTATCACTCAATATATTATTCCAAGACCTCTTGGATATCAACCCTAGACTCTCCCTAGGTGACTTTTAGATGAGCCAAACCTTCAGTTTCGATCCAATTAGCTTTGTATCTTTGTTGTATTTGTTGTGTGATTCCCGAGTAAGGGTTCTCCCTTGTTCTTCAAGTTTCTCCCATTCTCTCTTATGGTGATTTCAATGGATCACCTTGGGATTAATGGATCCATGTCTTATGGTTTTTTATATTGCTACTAGGTAGAGTTTTGAGTTCTTCTACACCTTCGTTCTCATTGATGGGTATCACTGCAAGTGTCATTCTTCATGAAAGTGGTAGGTGGTTCTGTTCTGATTTTACAAATTTATTAAAATTATATTACTTGATTTATTTCAATTTATGATTTAAATTTAAATGCTCAGCCTTTCTTTCAGTTGCTTTGATACAACCCATTTCCATTTAATTAAGAAATTTGAAATGGTTTTGGAACAAAAAATTAGAAACCCACTGATTCCATTAAATTGTGGTGGGTTTCTAGAAATTGTCTAATTTAAATTTTGGATTTGATGAAAATGTTTTCAACTAAATTGATGAATTTAATTGTGAAAAGGAATTGTAAAAATAATGGAGTTAGTTTTGAATGAATTTCAAACTTGCTAATGGATTAAAATGATTCGATAGAAACCTAGTGGTTTTATCTTGTGAAAAGGAAAGATTTTTAATAAATTAGTTTTGGTTTTAAATGGAAAAGAATTGGAATTTTTGAAATTGAAGAATCAGATTGATCATATTTTATGCAGTCTTAAAATTGTTCACCCATCATGTACAAGTTCTTGTAAGCCTTTTGTAGTTAATGAGTTATTTGGATACACTCTAAGAAATTACAACATTCTAAAATAGAAATACAGTGGGTCGCATCCCTGATATATTGGTGAAGAGTCTCCGTTGTCCATAATAATAGAGATGTGTGAATAAACATTTTACTATGTTCACATAGAGAGTGCATAATCCTATAGCTGGTTAATACTATCATAACTTTTGGTATAAGAACATGTTTGTTGCTTGTTTAATTATATTTGAGATATAATGGTATGCTAATGTTTGTTTTATCTACTTTACATGACTTCTGAATTTATATAAACTGTTTTATATAAATAGTTTACTTAATCTATTTTTTTAGAAATATTCTATCTCTTATAAAGTAAAATCTGTTCTTTGAATATATTTTCCATCATTTTTAAACAGTATATCATGTTTTATTTAAATATTATCTTGAAATTCCAAACATATTTATTCTAAAAATGGAATTATTATTATTAGATAATCTATATTTGGCATCTATCATGGAATCATTGGTGGTATTCTACTAGGGTTAGTCTCACACCCTACTTTTTCCTACTGTTGTTTGTATAATTTTTTTTACAGGCTTGAGCAAAGGGAATGGATTAGTTGGATGTGGATCCAGATATTGATATTTGAACATGGTGATTTGTTTCCTTAGGGACCATGGGGATTTTTGCATGTTTAGTACATTGGGTTATAGTAATTTGGCATTTATGTCACGACCCGCCCTCGGGGTCCGTGCCGTGACTACCCCAAGCCCGCCTTCCATAGGCCAGGGGCTGGCGACTAGCACCAAGGCGTAAATCCCGGTAAAAAGGGAAGGCATTGCCTTTGAAAAGTAAACACACACCACAGAGTAAACAAGCGGAAAGTAAATACTAAACAAAGCAGAGTACGACTGAAAGTGCGGAAAGGTAAATGGGCCAGAATACAAACCCAAACTGAAAGTAAAGTACAACTCGAAAGGGAAAACAACAACTGAAAAGTAAAAGCTGCTACACCGAGCTGTCCACTGGAAATACCACCTGAAGGGTGGGTACAGATAGCTCCTCTGCTCCACGGGTCCCGCCGTCCGCTCCGTGCATGTCCCGCCCAGTGGTCCTCCTCCGGGTACCGTCCCGCTCTGTAGGCCTTAGCTAAGGTCAACACTGTCTGTCGTCTGCAACCAACACAATGTAGTGCGGGCGAAGCCCGTGCAGGGGTGAGTATAAGCTACTCAGTAGGGACCCCGAGACCCCTGAAGGTCTCTCAAATCTACAAAGGATAAACCACGAAGAAAAGTACAATCACGAAGTAACAACCGACACTGCTTAGGTATATCCCATACATATACCTAAGTCATCAATTAAAATACGCTCCAACCTCCGAGCCCAAGTACAAGTCAGTCCACGCAAGAAAGTATACGTATTCCACATAGGAAAGCAAAACATAATCCACACAGGATTGCACAACACAATCCACACAGGAAAGCAACATGATTCAGCTCACACAGGTATACTTCTTCAAGGACGATAAAGATGATCACTGATCCATCTAAGTCGTCGGACCCACGAAGGATCGATAGGTAACTAACCCCCGCAATGACCCACACAGGATCGGGCCCACACAGGACCTGTAGGCGCGGGCTCACACAGAACCGCTGAGCGCAAGGACCCACACAGGATCGGGCCCACACAGGACCTGTAGCACTGATCCACGTAGGATCGCTGAGTGCTGAAGTCGTCGTCGTCGAATCCACACAGGATCTCTGTACTGTCGTCGTTGCAGTCACAGTAGCAGTAGTAGTCGTAGCAGTCGCAGCCAGCACTAGGGTTCCCGCACACAGCAAGCTCGTTCGGAGGGTCCGCTCCACGAGCCGAGAGGCTGATACATCAACTGTCACGAAGACCGGAGTTGATGTATCCAAAAGTTCCGTATCGTCAACAGGAACTCAACGCAACAGACGGCGCGTCGATCGGACTCCCGGTCTGAGAGTTATTGGCATTTTCGTCTCCGGGGCCCGGTTGGTTTTTAAGGCTAAACCAACCCGACTGTACTCCACCTGCGTCCAAACCTCGGGCGGAGTATGCCAAAAGATCCGTCTCACTAAGAGGAACACAATGCGACTGACGGCGCGTCAATCGGACGTTCGTAGCTCAAGATATGAGCGTTTCCGCTCCGAAGGCCCGGTTGGTTTCGTGAACGAACCAACCCGGCCGAACTCAAAGTAAACCGAAACCTTGAGTGCGATATACCGAAACGGCCGTCTCGATCCAAGGATCGCGTTGCCGTAGACGGTTCGTCATTCGGAGGTCCGAGGCTCAAGATATGGGCCAAAAACCGATTCTGGTTCGAAACAGGGGGGTCCGGGTCCGGGCCGACCCGGCCCGACCCCCCCCCCCCCTGGGGCGGCGCGGCGGCACGGGGTGCCGCGAGGATCCGCACGCGGGGGCTAAGCCCCGCTGATTTGGGAAGCGGCGCGGCCATTAGTGCCGCGCCTTTGCAACAAACGGCCCCCACATGGGGGCCGGTTTAATTAAAAGAACCGGGGGGCTGCTGCCCCCCTTTTCATGGAACCGCCCCCCTCCTAAAGAGGGGGGTTTTACATGCTGGCCGGGGGATTAATTCCCCCGGTTTAATGCCTTCCGGCCGTCCAGTTGGCCGGCCGGTTTTCTCCAACGGGACCGGAAATTCCGGTCCCCCCTTCGGCTTCCGTCGCCGGCGGCCCGGCCGCCGGTCTTCTCTTCCCGCCGCGGCCCGGAACCGGCCGCGGTCTCCTCGTCCCGCCGCGGCCCGGAACCGGCCGCGGTGTTCGTCATCCGGCGCGGTGCGACGGCACTGCGCCCCTTCCCGTGCCTTGATTCCTTTCAACGCGGCGCGACGACGTCGCGTTCTTGAAGATTCTTCCTCGGCGTGGCGCGACGGTGCCGCGTGAAATAAAAGTACAACCATCCGCGTGGTGCGACGACACCACGTTACCTTGTTTTCTTCCGCAAAATAATTAAACAAGAACGATGGAGGGGGGTTCGGCCGTGTTCGTGCGGTCCGGCCCCCCCTCACGTTAAAATAATAACGCAACTTTAAATAAAAAAAGCCACACGTTAGACTTGCTAAATTCACGATCAAGAAATAAATAAGGAAACCAAATAGAAATCAACAACCCCTACCTCGGGTATAAGGTTCGAAGATTGTCAAGGTTCCGCGGAAGACGACGTCGTGGAGGTCGGGCGTCGCGGTAGCCGTTCGTCAACTCCGATGACTAAGGGATGCGTTCGAAGAGACACGTCGTTGGCGAAACTTGTACGCCGACGAAGGTTATCCGAGGAAGAAGTGGCGTCCCCTTTCGTTGACACGGTAAACGAAGAATGGAGGTGCGGCGTTCTTCATCGGAGCTTGAACGTTCTTCGAGTTCTTCGTCAGAGTTGAAGGAGAAGAAAGAACTCTCCACCTCTCAAGTAGACAAACAAAAACCCAAAATAAAATAAGACAACATCTTATTTTATTATCACATAACACAAAAGAATTTCAAAAGTTTGAAATTCAAAAGGTTTAACTCCCATAATTAAAAAGGTAACTCAAGCCATTAAATGAGGCGTTAAGGGAGTTGGGAGAATTTGAAAGGTTTAGGGGTTCGTGTGGGCCCCACCACACTTAATCCTCCCAAGGGAGGTTAAGTGGGTGTGGGTCCCACTTCCAACCCCCTTTGGTAGGTTTTTAACAAGTTATAATAAAATTTGTTCTATACAAATTTTATTTAACTCAAACTAAAAACCCCTAAAACTAACTTTCAACCCGCAACAAACGCAACTCCCGAAAAGGTCTCTTTAAGCGAATATCGGCGCTGCGAGTTCATCGGTGCCCTCAGATTTCAATTCCGAGCACCGGATCAAAAGTTAGGAATTCCCGCTCGTTCGTTCACTGAACGTACCCGAGCCAAACTTCGGAAATTAATTCCGGGCACTCCGGGCCTCGGAATCAGGTTCCGTCTGAAACCGCGCTCTTGTAAAATTCTAAAGAAAATTAAGAAAAAATTTCCCTTTAATTTTAAGGGTCTTTACATTACTCCCACCTCAGGGCTTTACGTCCCCGTAAAGATACATCAAAAACTAGGGAAACAAATGAGGGTACTGAGCACGCATCTGAGCCTCCCGCTCCCATGTGCTCTCCTGGAGATTCCCGTGCTGCCATCTGATGCGCACAAGAGGAATCGATCGCCCACGCAGGACCCGCTCCTATCGATCCTCTATATCCACCGGGACCTCCGTAAAAGTCGCCCCATCGTCAACGTCAAGCTCCCCATGGTCAATGATGTGCGTCGGGTCGTGCACATATCTCCTCAGCTGAGATACGTGGAAGACGTCGTGCACTCGGTGCAACTGAGGTGGTAGAGCCAGGCGATAAGCCACCTCGCCAATCCTACTGAGAATCTGGAAGGGTCCGATGAAGCGCGGAGATAACTTGCCGCCACGGCCAAATCTCCGAATACCACGTCGAGGTGAGACCCGCAAGAAGACGTGGTCACCATCCTCGAACTCCAGTGGCCTCCGCCTCCTGTCAGCATATGACTTCTGCCGGCTCTGAGCTGTCCTCATCCACTCCTGGATGACTTGGACCTTCTCTGTCGTGGCCTGGACCATCTCCGGTCCCACCAGTGCTGACTCCCCAGGGTCTGTCCACCACAAAGGAGATCTACATGGTCGGCCGTACAACGCCTCGTACGGTGCCATCCCGATGGTGGAGTGGTAGCTGTTGTTGTATGCGAACTCCACCAAGGGTAGGTGGTCCTCCCAGCTACGACCAAAGTCGAGGACACATGCGCGGAGCATGTCCTCGAGAGTCTGAATGGTCCTCTCCGTCTGACCATCCGTCTGAGGGTGAAAGGTTGTGCTAAGACGTAGCTGCGTCCCGAACGCCTCCTGTAACCCCTTCCAAAGCCGGGAAGTAAAGCGGGCATCTCGATCGGAAACGATAGATGATGGCACGCCGTGGAGCCGCACAATCTCCTGAACGTAGAGACGTCCCAAGCTCTCCACTGAGCCCTGCTCTCTGATGGGTAAGAAGTGTGCCGACTTGGTGAGTCGGTCAACAATCACCCAGATGGAGTCGTGACCTCTGGAAGTGCGTGGAAGTCCAGTCACGAAGTCCATAGATATTCCGTCCCACTTCCACTCCGGAACCTCCAAGGGCTGTACCAAGCCTGCTGGTATCTGATGCTCTGCCTTCACCTGCTGACAGGTGAGGCATCGAGAAACGAACTCTGCTACAGCCTTCTTCATACCCGGCCACCAATGCTGTCGTCTGAGGTCCTGGTACATCTTCGCCACTCCAGGATGTACCGCTAAAGGAGAAGTGTGAAACTCCCTCAGCACTTCCTCTCGCAATGCGACTGGTACCATGGTACGTCCTCTGAAAAGGATGTCGTGCTCTGCTCCAAGGGAGAAACCATCAGGTGCCTGTCCCGTGGATATCTGTGCACGCCGTGTCTCACAGTCAACGTCCCCGTGCTGTGCCTCCCTGACTCGCTGCAGTAGTGGAGGAGTGACTGTGAGAGACTGAAGAAAGGTTGTTCCATCTCTATCCACTAAGGATATCTGCAAAGAGGCTAGCTGCTCCGTCGCCTCCTCGAGTAGCTGAATGCCCGTCCTCCTGCTGAGGGAATCGGCTACTACGTTCCCCTTACCAGGAGTATAGACTATCTCAAAGTCATAGTCCTGGAGGAACTCGTGCCATCGCCGCTGTCTCAGGTTCAGGTCCTTCTGCGAGAAGATATACCTGAGACTCTGATGATCGGAAAAGACTGTAAAGCGCTCGCCCATCAGATAGTGTCGCCATGTCTTCAGAGCGAAGACCACTGCTGCTAACTCCAGGTCATGGGTAGCGTAGTTCTTCTCATGCGGCCTCAACTGACGTGATCCATAGGCGATCACTGCCCGCTCCTGCATCAGAACACATCCGAGTCCGGTCCCTGATGCATCGCAGTAGACTACGTACCCTACTCCCTCCTCAGGCAACCTCAAGATAGGTGCGCTAGTCAATCTCTGTCTCAGCTCCTGGAAGCTCTGCTGACATCTGTCTGACCACACGAAGGGTTTCCCCTTCTTCGTCAAAGCTGTGAGTGATGCTGCAACTCTAGAGAAGTCTGGTACGAATCTCCGATAGTATCCAGCTAGTCCCAAGAAACTCCGAACCTCAGTCACGCTCCTGGGTGGCTCCCATGCTAACACAGCCTCAAACTTCGCGGGATCCACTGCAACTCCCGCCTCAGAGATAACGTGTCCCAAAAAGTGGACCTCACGTATCCATAACTGGCACTTCGAGTGCTTACCATAAAGCTGGTGCTCTCAGAGTGTGTCAAGGACAACTCGCAAGTGATAGGCGTGCTCCTCCTCTGTCGTAGAGTAAATCAGAATGTCGTCGATGAAGACCACGACAAACCGATCGAGGTATGGCTGAAAGATCCTGTTCATGAGAGCCATGAACACTGCTGGAGCATTGGTTACACCGAAAGGCATAACCAAGAACTCGTAGTGGCCATACCGACATCTGAAGGTCGTCTTCTGCACATCCTCGTCTCTGACTCTGAGCTGATGATAGCCTGACCTGAGGTCTATCTTCGAGAACCACCGTGATCCCTTGAGCTGATCAAAGAGGTCATCAATCCTCGGTAGCGGATACTTGTTCCTCACTGTCACCTGGTTCAGGCGACGATAGTCAACACAAAGTCGCAGGCTCCCGTCCGCCTTCTTGGCGAACAATATCGGTGAAGCCCAGGGTGAAACACTGGGTCGGATGAACCCCTTGCCCTGCAAGTCCTCCAACTGTACCCGTAGCTCTCGAAGCTCGGCGGGGGCCATCCGATATGCTGGAGTGGATATCGGGGCTGTCCCGGGGTATAAGTCAATATAAAAGTCTACCTATCTGCGAGGAGGTAGCCCTGGAACGTCGTCGGGAAAAACGTCCGCAAACTGATCCACCACTGCAGGAAAACCAGGACTCCGCACGTCAACTGCTCCAAGGATAAGGCTAGCCAACTGATGAGTGATGGGCTGTCCTCTCCTCCGCGGAAGTCCATCCTGTGCTGCTAAGGCTCCCGTCTCGCCGGTGAAGGTGAACCTGCTCCCGTCGGTGCGTACACATCGCACCTTGCGCCTAAAACAGTCAATCTGTGCATGGACCGTAGACAGCCAATCCATGCCCAAGATGACGTCATAAGGCCTCGACGCTGCTACAAGAAGATCCCAACCGAAGCTCTCGCCTCCTAGAGTAAGCTCACACTGCCGGCACCAGTGCGTAATCGTCGAGTCTGCTCCCGTAGGAGTCTCTAGCCGTAAGGATCGAGCCAACGGCTCTGTCGGAATCTCCGAGCTCCGAACAAGGGCAGCGGCTATAAAAGAATGACTCGCTCCTGTGTCTATAAGAACTGCAGCAAGGGTGGAATAGACACAGATAGTACCTCGAATCATCTCGGGTGCGCCGTGGTCGTAGGCCTCTGCTGCCTGGAGCTGTGCCTGTCGCTGCCCGCCAGCTCCCTGTGGTCGGGGTGGACCTCCTGGTGGTGGTGGTGGTAGAGCCTCAAAGCGTCGGCCACCACCAGCTGCTCGTCCAGCTCCTCTGCCTCGTCCGCCTCCTCCCTGCGGACCGCCACAGTAGACCCTCTGCCTCTGCCTCGGTGGTCCCTCAACTGTCTGCTGCTCCTCGGCACGGCGGGTCGGGCAGTCACGAGCCATGTGGCCCTGCCCGACGCACGAGTAGCACTGTCTGCCTCTCAGAAGACTGGCCCCGCGCTGTGTGCCCCGCACTGCTGAGCCAGTGCCCTGAGATCGTCTGCCCGAAGGTCTGGTCTGTCTGGACCCCTGAGTCATCCGTCGACTGCCTGCTGCAGATGACTCTGCCACGTACCGCCCTGCGGTGGGTCGCTGTGCTGGTGTAGACTCAGCAAGGAAGCTCTCGATCAGAAGGGCCCGCTCCAGTACTCCTGTCTGAGTCGGTATGCTGAGGGAGATCAGCGATGCCCTGATCTCGTGTCTCAAACCCTGCTCGAAGTTCCGGGCCCAGAAGAATGGGTCCCGTACCATGTCGGTCGAGTAGCGCGAGAGATCGGTAAATCTCGCCGAGTACTGAGCGACCGTCATGCTGCCCTGCCGCAGCTGTAGAAGCTCCTGGATACGCACCGCACGAAGGGTGGCTGGGACGAACTCCGAGTGGAAGAGGCTCTCAAAGTCCGTCCAAAGAAGAGATGCCTCATCGTGCACCTGGAGCATCAAGCTCCACCATCGTCCTGCTGCTGCGTGTAGTAGGCTCGCAGCGAGGATCACCATGAGGTCTGCTGGTGTCCTCACTAGCCTAAACACTCGAACCACTGCCTCCAGCCAGTCCTCTGCTGCCTGGGGATCCGTCTCCCCGCGAAACCTGGGCGGTCACTGGCGCTGAAACTCATGCAGTGCGCTGAGGCGATGTGCATCGTCAGCGGCTGCTGCTGGAAGCATCGGGGGATCGGCGGGTAAAGCTACCGCCGGTGCCACTACTGGAAAAGGGCCCTGCACCGAGGCCTCGTCGCTTGGTGGGCTGTCGTCTAGCTCGACTCTCGGAACCCTAGCTGGCTGCCGTTGTGGGGCCATCCTGAAAAGGAAACAGGTGCGCCACGGTCAGAACAGTATACCTGGTGAGCTGATATAAGTAATCACAAAGAAAACTTTGAAACACACACGCAATCAATGTTTTCGTGCATTAAGTCGGAAATCAGAAGTCAGGGTCCTGGTGTACGGATACGTCGGCCGCCGCACCAACACTGGACTCCCTGGACTGATATCCACACTCAATATGCTAAACATTATTGCTTCACACATAGAAAAGATCAGAGTTCGCGGTAGAACCGAACTCCTCTGATACCAATTTGTCACGACCCGCCCTCGGGGTCCGTGCCGTGACTACCCCAAGCCCGCCTTCCATAGGCCAGGGGCTGGCGACTAGCACCAAGGCGTAAATCCCGGTAAAAAGGGAAGGCATTGCCTTTGAAAAGTAAACACACACCACAGAGTAAACAAGCGGAAAGTAAATACTAAACAAAGCAGAGTACGACTGAAAGTGCGGAAAGGTAAATGGGCCAGAATACAAACCCAAACTGAAAGTAAAGTACAACTCGAAAGGGAAAACAGCAACTGAAAAGTAAAAGCCGCTACACCGAGCTGTCCACTGGAAATCCCACCTGAAGGGTGGGTACAGATAGCTCCTCTGCTCCACGGGTCCCGCCGTCCGCTCCGTGCACGTCCCGCCCAGTGGTCCTCCTCCGGGTACCGTCCCGCTCTGTAGGCCTCAGCTAAGGTCAACGCTGTCCGTTGTCTGCAACCAACACAATGTAGTGCGGGCGAAGCCCGTGCAGGGGTGAGTATAAGCTACTTAGTAGGGACCCCGAGACCCCTGAAGGTCTCTCAAATCCACAAAGGATAAACCACGATGAAAAGTAGAATCACGAAGTAACAACCGACACTGCTTAGGTATATGCCCATACATATACCTAAGTCATCAATTAAAATACGCTCCAACCTCCGAGCCCAAGTACAACTCAGTCCACGCAGGAAAGTATACGTATTCCACATAGGAAAGCAAAACATAATCCACACAGGATTGCACAACACAATCCACACAGGAAAGCAACAGGATTCAGCTCACACAGGTATACTTCTTCAAGGACGATAAAGATGATCACTGATCCATCTAAGTCGTCGGACCCACGAAGGATCGATAGGTAACTAACCCCCGCAATGACCCACACAGGATCGGGCCCACACAGGACCTGTAGGCGCTGGCTCACACAGAACCGCTGAGCGCAAGGACCCACACAGGATCGGGCCCACACAGGACCTGTAGCACTGATCCACGTAGGATCGCTGAGTGCTGAAGTCGTCGTCGTCGAATCCACACAGGATCTCTGTACTGTCGTCGTTGCAGTCACAGTAGCAGTAGTAGTCGTAGCAGTCGCAGCCAGCACTAGGGTTCCCGTACACAGCAAGCTCGTTCGGAGGGTCCGCTCCACGAGCCGAGAGGCTGATACATCAACTGTCACGAAGACCGGAGTTGATGTATCCAAAAGTTCCGTATCGTCAACAGGAACTCAACGCAACATACGGCGCGTCGATCGGACGCCCGGTCTGAGAGTTATTGGCATTTTCGTCTCCGGGGCCCGGTTGGTTTTTAAGGCTAAACCAACCCGACCGTACTCCACCTGCGTCCAAACCTCGGGCGGAGTATGCCAAAAGATCCGTCTCACTAAGAGGAACACAACGCGACTGACGGCGCGTCAATCGGACGTTCGTAGCTCAAGATATGAGCGTTTCCGCTCCGAAGGCCCGGTTGGTTTCGTGAACGAACCAACCCGGCCGAACTCAAAGTAAACCGAAACCTTGAATGCGATATACCGAAACGACCGTCTCGATCCAAGGATCGCGTTGCCGCAGACGGTTCGTCATTCGGAGGTCCGAGGATCAAGATATGGGCCAAAAACCGATTCTGGTTCGAAACGGGGGGGTCCGGGTCCGGGCCGACCCGGCCCGACCCCCCCCCCCCCCTGGGGCGGCGCGGCGGCTCGAGGTGCCGCGAGGAGCCGCACGCGGGGGCTAAGCCCCTCTGATTTGGGAAGCGGCGCGGCCATTAGTGCCGCGCCTTTGCAACAAACGGCCCCCACATGGGGGCCAGTTTAATTAAAAGAACCGGGGGGCTGCTGCCCCCCTTTTCATGGAACCGCCCCCCTCTTAAAGAGGGGGGTTTTACATGCTGGCCGGGGGATTAATTCCCCAGGTTTAATGCCTTCCGGCCGGCCAGTTGGCCGGCCGGTTTTCTCCAACGGGACCGGAAATTCCGGTCCCCCCTTCGGCTTCCGTCGCCGGCGGCCCGGCCGCCGGTCTTCTCTTCCCGCCGCGGCCCGGAACCGGCCGCGGTCTCCTCGTCCCGCCGCGGCCCGGAACCGGCCGCGGTGTTCGTCATCCGGCGCGGTGCGACGGCACCGCGCCCCTTCCCGTGCCTTGATTCCTTTCAACGCGGCGCGACGGCGTCGCGTTCTTGAAGATTCTTCCTCGGCGTGGCGCGACGGTGCCGCGTGAAATAAAAGTACAACCATCCGCGTGGTGCGACGACACCACGTTACCTTGTTTTCTTCCGCAAAATAATTAAACAAGAACGATGGAGGGGGGTTCGGTCGTGTTCGTGCGGTCCCCCCCCCCCCCCCTCACGTTAAAATAATAACACAACTTTAAATAAAACAAGCCACACGTTAGACTTGCTAAATTCACGATCAAGAAATAAATAAGAAACCAAATAGAAATCAACAACCCATACCTCGGGTATAAGGTTCGAAGATTGTCAAGGTTCCGCGGAAGACGACGTCGCGGAGGTCGGGCGTCGCGGTAGCCGTTCGTCAACTCCGATGACGAAGGGATGCGTTCGAAGAGACACGTCGTTGGCGAAACTTGTACGCCGACGAAGGTTATCCGAGGAAGAAGTGGCGTCCCCTTTCGTTGACACAGTAAACGAAGAATGGAGGTGCGGCGTTCTTCGTCGGAGCTTGAACGTTCTTCGAGTTCTTCGTCAGAGTTGAAGGAGAAGAAAGAACTCTCCACCTCTCAAGTAGACAAACAAAAACCCAAAATAAAATAAGACAACATCTTATTTTATTATCACATAACACAAAAGAATTTCAAAAGTTTGAAATTCAAAAGGTTTAACTCCCATAATTAAAAAGGTAACTCAAGCCATTAAATGAGGCGTTAAGGGAGTTGGGAGAATTTGAAAGGTTTAGGGGTTCGTGTGGGCCCCACCACACTTAATCCTCCCAAGGGAGGTTAAGTGGGTGTGGGTCCCACTTCCAACCCCCTTTGGTAGGTTTTTAACAAGTTATAATAAAATTTGTTCTATACAAATTTTATTTAACTCAAACTAAAAACCCCTAAAACTAACTTTCAACCCGCAACAAACACAACTCCCAAAAAGGTCTCTTTAAGCGAATATCGGCGCTGCAAGTTCATCGGTGCCCTCAGATTTCAATTCCGAGCACCGGATCAAAAGTTAGGAATTCCCGCTCGTTCGTTCACTGAACGTACTCGAGCCAAACTTCGGAAATTAATTCCGGGCACTCCGGGCCTCGGAATCAGGTGCCGTCTGAAACCGCGCTCTTGTAAAATTCTAAATAAAATTAAGAAAAAATTTCCCTTGAATTTTACGGGTCTTTACAATTTATTCTACTTTATTTTTTGGTACTTTTACTCCCAGTGGAGTTTTCATATTGATATGAATTCTGCCTTTTTCTTTCGCTTCCTCATTCTTATGGAAAAATAATTCCCACATATATGTTTTATGATTCTAGGTGACAATCTTCAGCCTGGGGGGATCAGGAAATCCCTTAGGGTATGTTAGTATCGGATCATTTTTCAGGATAACAAGGAACACAGGATGGTTAGGGAAAATTTGGTATCAGAGGAGGCTGTTGATCTTTATTTTTTTCTTGATGTCAGTTTTAATTTTTGAAATATGGTTGGTACTTAGGTGGTAGTTGTGATTTATATCCTAGACAACACTCATGGAAGTGAAACTTAAGTCTTTGGGAGTAGATAGAGAAATACATCTTGTTGATTAGTCCTAGTATTTTCACTATTGAGATTTGGATAGTGAAATCCAAATCATGGTTGCCCCTTCTGTTGAGAATATTTCCTCCTTCCACTCAGTTTGGGTGTCAATATAATTCCCTCTTTTATCTAATTATGTTGTGTAGAATCATGCCTCTGAGATGATGTGAGAATTAGATATAGGAGAAGGCTTCTGCTGAACCTCAACAAGAAAATCCAAGTGTTGATCTAAATCTTGTGGAGATGTTTGTTCATATTGTCCAAGATCTAGGACATGAACCACCTCTAGTTCCCGCTTAGGCTCTAAGTATGTATTCTTAGGGGGGGGATGTTATTAGGAATAATTCTCAATATTTACTTCTCTAGAATCCACCATTATTCAAAGGCTCCACTGATCCTCAACATTCTGAGGAATGGATGTTCAAGATAGAGTGTATGTTTCATTTTCTAGAGACACATGAAGTAATTCGTGTAGATTATGTAACATTTGTGCTGGAGAGACCAAGTATGAGATAGCAGGACATGATGTTAATGGTAAGGAAACATGAAGCTTTATAGTGGAAAGACTTCAAGGTTCTTTTAACCAATCAGTTATATCTAGATTCAATGGTGTTGGCTAAGGCTGTGGTGTTCTTCAAGCTTGAGTAGCCTGAAAAAACAGTGACTGAATTGTGGTTGATAATGAAATGGCTAGTAGGTCAGGGTTTATGGGAGTTAATTTTTCTCCCTATAGAAGTGTTAGCTCCATCAAAGTAAAATGGACATGTGTTGATCCTCATGGATGTTTCTGATGGAAGAGTCATTCCATACCCCCTACAGATCCAAGAGGGAGTTCTTTGGATTGTTACCAGTGTAAAAAAGAGAGGAAATTCTAGGAGTTTTTTCACTGAGGAACCCAGGAACTACAGCTCCCACGGAAGTTCAGGACACTTATTGAGGTTTCTCCATCAATTCTCTACTCTGTGTAGTGGTACAGAATTATCAGCTCCTCTTAACAATGTGGGGAAATAAAATGTTTCACGTTCAAAATGGTTCTATCCACAAGTATCTAGAATGATACTTCTCCATGCAATGGTTGAGTCTCCAGAGGAAGAAGACATGGGTCCAGCAATGATGAAAATTACGATTACCATTTCTTCATAATTATTGACTGGTTTTTTTTTGATACTGGTGCATCTTACTCTTTCAGTTAAACTCATATCATTAATCTTCTAAATCATCATATGGAGAAACTATCTTGTGCGGTGGATATTACTAAACCATTTTTTATAAAATGAGATCAGGGTCTTAGTTGTCTAGATTGAATCTTCTATCTATCAAATTTTGATCTAGCTTGGAATTTTATCATTCTTGATATGAAATATATTGATGTCATATTCAGTATGGATTGGATTATTACCAAAAAATCCCTAATTGATTGTTATATTCGACGAGCTGGTATGTGGAAAACTGGTATCATAGAGGAATGAGACCCAAGTTTGAGTAGAGGCATACCATATTATCCAAAGTTGGGGAAAGTGATATCAATGTTTTCTTCTGACCTCGAGAGAGATTAAATGGGTTATGATCTTCCTCTAGTTATCGCTAAGTTTTCCAATGTGTTACCTTCAGATTTATCTCATCTTCCACCGATAAAAGAGGTTGAGTTTTCTATTGACTCAATTTTCTAATACTCAACCGGTCTCTATCCTCTCTTACAGTACGACACAAGTTGACCTGAATGATCTAAAGTCTCAGTTGGATGACCTTCTTGAGAAAGGCTTTATTTATCCTAATGTGTCACCATGGGCGACACTAGTTATATTTTCTAAGAAGGATGATATTTCTATTCTCTTATATGTTTATTATTGAATGTTCAATCGATTTTTGATAAAGAAAAGAAATGTGTTTCCATGTATTGAAGATCAATTTGATTGGAAAAAATGGGTGAATTCATTTTCATAGATCGACATTCGATCTGGTTACCATCATTTGGGGACAAAAAAATCTGATTTTCAGAAGTCCACCTTTTGGAGAAGGTATGGGAACTTTTTGTACATTGTTATTCCATTTGTTTTGAAAAATGATCATGCAGTTTTCATGCCATTAAGGACCAAGATTTTCCATGAGAATCCTAATACCTTTGTGGTAGTTTTTGTAGATGACATCAATGTTTAATCAAAATTTGTGGAGGATCATGTTCTACATCTCTGAATAGTTATGAATCAACTAAGAAATCCCATCATTATGCCAAGATTTCAATGTATGATTTCTGGATTGGGGGAGTAAAATTCTTGGGACACGTGGTGTCTGGATAGGGTGTATCAGCTAATCCTGAGAGGGTTCTGATATGACATGGGAGAATCCATGAAATCTCTTTGATATTTGGTGCTTCTTGGGCTTAGCCAGATATTACCACTGTTTTGTGAAAGACTTTTGGAAGTTGGCATCTCAAATGACTACTCTAACTCAAAAGGGAGTGAAGTTTTCATGGAATGATTAATTTTAGAGTTCTTTTTTTGAGCTGAAATATTTTTTGACTACTGAACTGTTGTTAACTCTTCTAGAAGACGTAAAAGGCTATGTGGTGTTTATTGATGTATCAGGTTATGGATTGGGCTGTGTTCTTATGAAGAATGATCATGTAGTGGAATATGGATCGGATTACATAAGGATACATGAGAAGAATTATCCTACCCATGACCAGGAACTTGTAGTTGTGATGTATGCACATACATGTTGGCAGCACCACATTTTTAGGGAAATATTTATAGTGTATTATGACCACATAATCCTGAGTTATATCATCTCTCAAAGATAGTTGAATATTTGTAAGAGGCATTGGGTGGAGTACTTGCTGTCTTTTGAATTTGACATCACCTATAGCCCTGGGAAATGGAATGTGAGTGCTGATACATTGAGTAGTAAATTTCCAATCCATGTAGTGAAAGACCCTTCATTAGAGTGAAATTTGATGGCTCTTTTTTCAAAATTTCATATTGGGGTTCAGCAGGAAGGGTTTGATGTGTCTTTATCTATCATTCAATTGAAATATTCTCTCCTTAAGATGATTCATCAAGACCAAAATCTTGATGATGAGTTGCATAGAATTAAAGAATCACTTTATGGTTGGGAGGTATCTTCCTAGTCGTCGTTCTGCAAAGAGGTTGTTCTATGCTATCAAAATTGTTTCGTTGTGCCATTATCGGCAATAATTGTATTAATGGGGGATTTCCATAATTCATAGTGGGTTGTGAACTGAGGAAAAACTAAGATGTTCTATGAAATGAAGTTCCCGTTCTGGTGGCAAGGTATGAGATGAGATATTGATGTGTTTTTCTCTCATTGTTATACATGCCAATAGGTGAAAGTACAACACAATAATTCTTCAAGTTTTCTTAAACAACATCTATTTTCGACTTGAATGTGGGAATATATCTCAATAAACATCGTGGTTTGGTTACCTTGTTCCCAAAGAAAGAAGAATGCAATATGGTTTGTGATCGATAGGCAGATCATGTTGACTCATTTTATACCCATCTGGGATACGTCCAATGTTGAAGAGTTAAGAAATCTCTACAAAAGAGACATTTTTAGTTTTATTGGAGTTCTATATGTTATAGTCTCTGATAGGGTCCCTCTGTTCACATATCTCTATTGGAGAGGACGTCAAGAGGAACTGGGATCTCAGGTTTGTTTGAGAACGACCTATCATCCACAGTCGGATGGCCAGACAGAAAGATCTATACCTATTCTTGAGTATATTATTCAAGCCTATGTCATAAACATCAACAAATCTTGGGATGATCACCTGGGGATGTTTAATTTCTCTTATAACAATAGTTACTAGTCTTTAATCAGAACGATACCTTCTGAGGCCTTGTTTGGTCGGCCTTTTAAATCTCCATTGTGTTGGTCGGGGGATGGAAAAATTTATTTGGTAAGAAGAATCTTGGTGCAGGAGACAAAAAAGATATTCAATCAATATGTTAGAGGATGTTAACGGAAAAAATCCAATATATTTATTATATTGATTAATTTCATAGACCCTTAGAGTTTTCAATTGGTGATCAGGTATTCTTGAAGCTTTTAACCTAGTGGTGTCATCAACGGTTTGGTAGACAAGGGAATATTTACCATCTCTTTATGTGACCTTTCAATGTTTTTGATCAGGTGGGGAATGTTGTCTATCATTTGGAAGTTCCACCACAGCTGACGTCAATAGATAACGTGTTCCATGTATCACATCTGAGAAACTATCTATCTGATCTATCTCATGCTTTCAGCTGGAGTGATATGAATATTGGGCCTCATTTATATTTGATTGAGAAAAAATATAGGATATTTGATTATGAGACCAAGGTACTTCATGGTATTAATATACCATTGGTTCATGTAATATGTAAGCATGGTGATGATTTTCATGAGACATGGGAATGCGAGGCACTGATGAGAGGGTAGTGTCCCCATATCTTTGGCTTGGAAGCTTCTTCATAGGCTTTTTGGGGGGAAACAATTTTTATGGTGGGGAGTTTGTAGCATCCCATTAACATGATTTGGTAAGTTTCCTCCTTTTCTAAGTCCCTTTTTTGTAAAATATCCTTTTATGTGATTTTCTTGGGTTTATTGCAGACTGCAAAACAGGTACACACCGTGTACTTGGTGCCGGTTTCAAGTAGTGAATGGGGAGGTCATAACGTGTGCTAGTACATGCCATGTACCTAAAGTACACATCATATAGGGATTGAATCACGGGTTTTCAACCCAAGGCGATGGTTTTTTCAGCATTCTTATCCAGTGTACCCTATACGTCGTGACCCCTGGTACACTGCATGATTCGGCCAGGGTCTAGCCTTATGTAATGACTTTGGCAGTATCACTCTATCTATTATTCCCAAACCTCTTAGATCATGACCCTAGACTCTCCCTAGGTGATTTTTAGAGGTTCCCCACCTTTCAGTTTGATATGATCGGCCTCAGATCATTGATACATCTATTGTGTGATTCTTGGGTAAGGGTTCTCCCTTGTTCTTTGAGTTTCTCTCCTTCTCTTCTATTGGGATTTCAATGGATCACCTTGGTATTGATGGATCCAGGTATTTTGGTGTTGTATCTTGCTTCTAGTAAGAGTTTATAGGTCTTATACACCTCTGTTATCATTGACCGGTGTCGTTGTGAGTGTCATTATTTGGGAAAGAGGTAGGTGGTTCCATTCCAATTTTCCAAATTTATTTCCCTTTTATTTCTACATTTATTTCAATTATTTATTTAAATTCAAATGATAAACCTTCCTTTCAATTTCTATGATAAAACCCAATTCCATTGAATTGGAATATTTGAAATGTTTTTGGCATGGAAACATGTAAAACACCTCAATTCCACTGAGTTGGGGTGGATTTATGGAAATTGTCTGATTTAAATTTTTGAATTTAAATTGTTCATTTGATGGAAATATTTTCAATTAAATTGTTTAATTTAAATGTGATAAGGAATTGTGAAAGGTATGAAATTTGTTTTTCAATTGATTTCAAACTAGCGAATGGATTAAAATGATTTAATAGAAACCTAGTAAATTTATCTTGTGAAAAAATTATGTTTTTGAATAAACCCTATTTTGGTTTTAAATAGAAAGGAATTAGAATTTTTGAAATGGATGGATGATATTGATCATATTTTAAGTAGTCTTAAAATAGTTCACCCATCATGTATGAGTGCATTCAAGCCTCAGGTAGTTAGTGATTGATTTGGATACACTCTATGCTATTAAAATGCTCTAAAACATACATGTAGTGGGTCACATATATGATGGGTTGGTGATAATTCTCCTTTGGAAAGTATAATAGGGACATGTGTATACACATTTTTCTGATTTTTTATATAGATTTTGGAATCCTATAGTAGGTCAGTACTATCATACCTTTTAAAAGATGACCATTCTTCTCTCTTGTTTATTAATATTTGAGATATAAATGTGTGGAAATATTTGTTTGAACTATTTTTCATGCCTACTAAATTTATAAAAAATATTTTAAATAATTTTTTAATTAATCCATTGTTTCAGAAATATTCTATATCTCGTAAAGTAAAGCATGTTCTTTGAATTTTTTTCCATCATTTTTAAAATGTGTTACATGTTTTTTTTAAATATGATCTTGAATTTAAAAACACATTTATTCTAAAAATTGAAATATTTTAATTGGATAATCTATATTTGAAATATGTTATAGAATTTTGGTAGTATCATACTATTCTTATGCTCACACCCTACTTTTTCCTTTGGGTATTTGTAGACATTCTTCTTTTAAGATCATGCAAATGGAAGGGATCTCTTGGAGGTGGATCCAGCTTTTGATCTTTGGACACGGTGAGTTGTGTCCTTAGAGTCCTTGGGTTTGTTTTCCAATTTATTATTTTGGGTTTTTGTACTATGAAATTTCTTCCAATTTGTATTTTAGTACTTTTACTCCCAGTTGAGTATTCCTAGTGACATGAATACTGTCTTTTACCCCTTTCTTCTAAATTTTTGTCGCATAAATCATTCCAACTTGTATGTTGTATGATGGTAGGTTCTAGTCACAACCTGTGGGGATTAGGAACACCCATAAGGAATGTTAGGACTATCTTGGTTATCGGGTTACCAGGGTACTCAAGCTGGTTTGATACATAAAGATATATTGAAAATGTATTGAAAAAAAAATTCCTTGAAAACTTATAATATGATATTGACATCATTTCGAAAACAATTTTCCTTCAATAACTATAAAATAAGAATGAAAATTAATTGAAAAACAATTTCATTAAAAATTTATAAAAGGATATTGGAAAAAAAGTAAAACCTATTTTCTTTTAAAATATATAAAAGAATCTCAAAAACATTTTTGAAAACAATTTCCCATAAAATATTATAAAAGGTGATTCAAAACATTATTCTAAAACTATTATCCTTTAAAACATAAAAAAAAAATATTGGAATCATTTTAAAAAACATTTAATTGATAATATATTTTGAAAACACTTTCTTAAAAAATATCATTTTAAACATTAAAATAAAGATTCAACGAAATGACTGTGAGTAAATCCATATATGTCATATAGGGTAAAATGAACATTCCATTGCCACGGTAAAAAGGTTAGAAAAAATAATTCTTTAGAGTGAGATAATAATATTCAATTAAAATCACTAGTTAATGGAAAATGGGAAAATATTTTATTTTAATAGTCATAGTTTATTAGTAGAATATTCTTGAAACCCCATTTTAGAAAACATGTTTTTGAAGGAGCACAAATTTTCAACTGAATAGATTATAAAGTTAGGATTCCTTAAAAACACATTATTAACTATCATATGTACCCAAGAGTGAAAAATGGAAATAAGACATGAATATATCGTTAATAACTATAGGATTATAAAATTCATTATAGTTATTAAGTTATAGATTATTATAATTCATAAAAGGAAACTTAAACATAAACAATCTAAAAAATCAATGACATTTTTTCAATAAACTATTACCACTTAGAAAATTTATACCATACTAACCATGTAATAAAATGGAATTACATAAACCTTAATATATCATGAAAATAATTAGATTCATTGTATAATATTTCAATGTTAGTATATACACCTCATGGAAAAATATAAGTTTATAACATGGAATGTGTCCCAACAAAGGCAAATTGAGTCAAAATTACATTACTGATTCAGAAACATTTAAAATATATTCCATGATAGATATATAAAAAAATTGATATGTAAATAACCATTATTTTAGGTATAATTATAATATAGTACATCCATGGGCAGTATATACACCACACAAAAGGAATGGGTGGTGAATAAATGATGTATCTCGCGAAGATAAAAAAGTGGGATGAAATTCCTTTACCTTGTGTCTTAACCCTATTTATACTCATACAAGATTTATATATAAAAAATATAAGTTTATTATACATATTTTACATAATAATATTAATATATCTAACACAAAATATAGTTTTATTATTACCTTATATTGCATGCTTTTTAGGAATCTAATGTTAATGTTTCAGTTCGGGTAATATTCTCTTTGTTCTTTGCATGTGTCTTAATTCTTTATAACATTGGTTATTATACTTATACCATGAATTTGAGAATCTAAAAAATAATATAAAAATAATTTATATATATAATGATTTAATTATAATAATATAAATAATATATAAGTAAAAAAATGGAATACACCATTCATAATGATGGTATGTCGTACGTACACATGAACGTTGTTCCCGTTTTTATTATTTTATTGATCGAAATTATTAAAATTAAATATAAGTAATTATATATGTATATATAATGATTATAGTAGAATTATTATATCACATATATAAAATACCCTCACCAAACCCATCCTCAATACATTCCATACACTGTGTGAACAAATCACATCGCTTTGCGGGGGTAATAGTCCACACTTCTTCAAATGAAATTATCATATTTACAACTGAATGGAAAGTAAAAATGGTATGTGTTGTAAAAGTAATAAAAATTATTAATGTAATAATAAATATAATTTATTACATATATAAATATAGTTTCCATCATAATTTCAACCGTGAGAGGCATTAGAGGAAAAAATGAACATTTATCATTTAGTGAGGCAGTAGTTCAACGTACATGTAAACAGAAAGTTCGTTACCCATTAGATGCATGTTTTTATATTTTTAGGTTGTAAAATTAGTGTAACAACATTATATTATATTTAATTTTTTTTGTTATAAAATAATGGAGTAAATATTGTGAAGGGGTGTAAAAATAAAATAAAAGAAAGGATCTTGAGAGAGGACGTTACCTCAAAATCGGGTAACTCTTTTTGGTTTGTGCCCAAAGGATTTCTTGGTTTTCATTATACAAAAATGGAGGATTCAAGGATGAAAGTATTGATGTTGGTATTGGAATTTTCTGGATATTTTCTAAAGCTAATTTTTTTATTATGTGTGAAGAAGAGGGAGATGTGGTGGCCTTTTATTTGAAAGGGAAAGGAAACACTTGGAATTTTTTAAAACAAGTTATGTGTACACATGTTTTGAACTAAAATAATCATAAAAACTAAAAAAACTCAATAATTTAAGGTTGTTGTCTGTATAAATGAAATCTAATGGGTGTTCGATAAGTTTATAGATCAGTTTTGGTCTTATATTATAGGTTTAGAAATTTGTTAACATAATTTGTCTCTTAATCATTGTAATTATTTTTAATCACTTACACTAATATTTTAGGCTAGAATTTTTTTACCTTATTGTAAATTATATATTATGATTTAATAAAAATATGTAATCCATTTTCCTATATTATAATTATATAAGTGACATAAAAATTTCAAAAATAATCCAATTGAAGGGATGATACTGTGGGTTTTTAATGTATAAATATCCAAATCTTTGCTAAGTTTTTTATACCCAACTTAAAACTCAAATTGATTCCAATGACTTAAATTGTATTAATTTATTAAAAAATTAAATTATTAATCATTAAAAACATTATAAAATAAATATTTCCTTATAAATGAATTTGAGGAAAATGAATTTTTGAATTAAAATTATGTATTTTCAACTGTTCATTAAAAGAATGAAACCTTATAAAAAGATATGAAACTTTTTACCTAAACTAATTTTTATGTTTCTATTTCAAATATGATGTTTATTTTGAAATATTAAATTTTAAAATTTCCAAAATCGTATTTAAAATGGGTTCTCCATTAAAAGGAAGTAAACTTACCATAAAAAATATGTGTGTTTTTAAGCAGAAAATTGAGTTTGTTCTTATCATATATCTATCAAATATAATGGTTTATTATCAAAAATATATTTTTAAATTTATAAAATATAAATTTAATTAATATCCTTCACTCTTAGTAGTTAATTTTACTTATTAATATAAATAAACTTTTCCACATAAAAATTGAATTTTATAAAATCATTCTCTTAATATTCATTTGGTTTCAATATTTTTTTTCTAATTAGTAGGTATCCATGGGATTAAAATAAATATATATTCATTAGTTAGTTAATACTATAGTATTTAATTTAATTTCCATCATATATCAAATTAAATAGTATTATTTTAATAATGAATTATTGTTCATCAACATTTATTCTTGCGTGTTACACAAACCATCACAGAAAGCATGTCTTGTGGGTAACATAAGCTAATCTCAATGCTCTTTGTAGAGAAATATAAAATTTATGTTGCATGTATTGTAAGATTATATTTCTATTGAGTATAACATAGTCCAGACAAAGTAATTTAATATAAAATTAATTATTTTTAGTGTTACATGTAAATAAAAATATAAAAATGATGAAATTATTTCGGAAAAATATTTTTGACAAAATATAGGGGTGTTACATACCTCATCATCAAATATATTTTAAACAATAAAATTTATTAATAACTATAATCCAATTTCCATAAAATTAAAATAATTTTTCAATGGATAACATTTTCACATATAATAAACCCAAGGGGTGTGTTCACATAACTGTCTCCCAAATTTTCCCTATTCATGTTTAATTTCCATCACACAAAATATAAAAAGGGGTGTAAAATCATTTAAGTATATGAGAAACCTTATAATAATCATTCTTGAGGTTCATCCCTTTTTCACGAGGTTATATCATAGATTTCTATAGATTCTATCATATGATTTATCCTAATGGTTTGTAAATAAAATAATAATTTACCCTAGAATATACCTTAGGAGTGTCAAACTAGATATATATAAAGGTCACACTCATAGTGGACCAAAATAATTTTTGAGATATACTCAAAATAACATTTTTTGGGGTAATTTATCCTTGATGTATTTGTGAAAAAACTAAATCCTCATGTAGTACCCAGATAGGGAATGTTTTACAGGAAATCTACATAATATCTAATTTACCTAAACATTAATATTTTATCCTATACTTTGACTTATCCTCTAAAATATATATACAGTTATGTTCCCTAGTTTATGATTTCATTAATATAGTTCCAACGGTTCCTACAAAACTTCTTCTAATACCAACTATAATAACCCAAAATCAAAAAATGAATAAATAGTGTATACATTATTACATTGGAAAAAATACTAGGGATTTCACAATATAAGATAAATCAATTTAGTCGTCATGGAAAAATTGATACATACATGATCCCATAATATATTTTAAATATACAAGTACAAAAGATACAAACAATATTGAATAATTTATATTATTAATAACATATTTCCCCATATTCTATAGAGTATAATAAAATGTGTGAGATCATATTCTCAGTAAGAGTTACATGTAGTGGAAGGTATCATTACTAAATAAAGAATTATCAATATATAAAGGTAAATAATATAAAATAAATTCCATTTAATCTATAAGTTGAGAGAAAAATGTCTTCATAGATAATACCAAAGCAGTAATATCATGAATAATAATAACCTACTTCTCAATTAAATAAATGACTAATATTTTATTTCATTATCTTCAAAATCATGATATTTATATCATTATGTCCTTTTTCCAAGATATATTGAAACAATGGGAAGACATACTCAAAATAACCATTTAATTATAGCTTATTAGTTTTTCTCATGAGACCCATTATGGCATCGAGGGGATGTCTATAATTTCATCCCTCTCATCACTACATTTCTAATACATTCCTCATTTATTGAATGAGTAATAAAATTCATAAAATATACTCATTATTGAAAAATATTTATATTGACTAAAGAATTTAGAGTTCCCATGATTTTCCCCAGTCTATAAAATAACATTCATAGAATACCACCATATATATAAATGATGTATTTATTATGAAATAATCATATTCATGGTAAATAATGTGGATATTTAAGGTATATTTAATGTCCAATGATCACAAGAATGTGACTATTTGATGGAAAAGTTAAGGACTAAAAAATTATTCAAGAGAATAAATGTCAACAATTTCCCTAGTAAAACTAATCAAAAACAATCTAGAGAAATCATAAGTGTGATATCATTAAAATATATCCTCAGTGGAGTAAAATAAAATGATGGGATATTTTCATAGATGAATAGAAATACCATAAAATATGTTCATGAGGAAAATAAAAATTTCATATTTGAAATCACTTTTAAAAACCAAAAATTTACAAAATAATAGGAAATACATTTTACTTGAGAATAAACATGGAATAATTGTAAGGAATATTTAGATCATTGAGTTATAATTATGGTTGGAAAATTTCATTCTTATTTGGTATGTTAAATCAATCATTCCTTTCACATTTTATGTAAAAAATCAAAAAGTACCTTATTTTCTAAAACAATGTGATGGTTCCTTTTAAAAAATTTTGTGAAAATTAAATAATCTATAAAAAGGAATTTAAACTGTCGTATAATAATATTGAAAACATTTTTGAAAACATTTTTAGAAATCATAGGTATGGAAGAAAATGGATTTTTGACCGAATAGAGAAATAAAGTCAGTTTTTCTTATAAAGATTTTCTCAATAATTTTGACTACCATAGAGATAAAAATGTGTAAATGAATTTAAAATTTCTTGAATAATAATATGATAAGAAAATATATTGGGATTAATATATAAATATCCAATAATTACCCCAATGAATACATAAACATAAAAAATCATGAATAATAATGAGATTGTGAAATAAACCCTTATCTATTTGGTACCTTTTTTATAATTACACCAATGAAATAAATAACATTATGCGAAACATTAAATACAATGAATGTAACAATAATAAGGATATAATATTATATTCTGGGAAAATATGATAAGGACAAGTTATGTGATAGAAAAAATGGTCTAATGAGGATTGGGAATTATATCCTTTTATCTTGTGAAGAATATGTCATGGTTACATGATTTCTCATCGGTTTCTCATATTTTTATTTGTAATAAATATGTGTCTGAATCAACATGATAGTTTTATTTTGGGGGATTAATTTCTGGTAAAATCATTTAAGTTGGTCTGACCATATTTTTTTGTAATGGAAACTCCCAAATAGTAACCACATACATAACTAGGTACGAACCTAATTTATAAAGGTAGGTTGTATTTTGGGATTTTAGTCATAATGAAATTTGGGAACTCACATTGGTCGATAATATGGGAATTCAGGCTCATCACACCCTTTTTTAATGCCCCAACCATAGTTACCCAGAGTCGGTACATTATTACATAACATCAGCATGATCACAAGGAAATCATGTCTCGAAAGACCGATCAACTGAGTATTATTGGAAACAAGAATCACACATAAGTTCAAATTTACAACTTGAAAAGAAATAAAACATGAATTTATTCCATTAGAAACATCCAAGCCTCCAATATTATTTCTACAAGTCACTTATAACTAACTTCTTAATATCATGGGAAAATGAAACATAAGAAAGGGGTGAGATAAAACACTCAGTAAGGGTAAGCAATACAACAGAAGATAACATGAAAACTTTTATGGTTGGAATATGAGTTGAGTAAATAATGCCATAAAAAACATAATCATGGGTATTCTACTAGTAGAATAACCACATGAACCATTAATATTATTTTCATAATGAGGGAATGTATAATACCAGACATTCTGAAACGTTTTTTCAAGGCCTCAGCCAAGACATCTAAAAATGATTAAGGCCTCAGCCAAAAACATATATTAAATTGGGAAAGGCCTCATCCAATTACACCTCTAGTTTTCTCATGAGACCTATCGATGCATCGAGTAGCTATAGCGGGATCCACCCATCACTTATTAAGTCCAATACATTCCTCATATCAAAAGGTTGAAATATAACACAAACATCTATATTAATACTTTCATACAAAATGTCAAAACATTAACCATAAACCATGAATGGTATAAAAATTGCACATCCATAGTCAAACATATCACAAAAACATCAATACAATATGGAAGTTTTTTATTATAATAAATCAACTTCAAATAAACATAAATCCATCAAAGGATGTTGACATAGATGAAATCAAAACCTTTTTTAGAGAAATATCTCATTATAGTTTGAAATCATTTAAGAGTCACATAATTATAAAGAAAAAATTTATTTTTAAAATATTCTTATAAGCTTGTAAGGGAAGTTTAGACGATGTTATAGTGGTGGAAAATAGTTTCACCTGCCGTATAAGTTAAAAAACACTCTTACCTTAAATTTGTCGAAAAGGTCAAAAAGTAACTTGTTTGGAAAATGACGAAAAGATTCATTTCAAAACATATATGTTCAAATAAGGGTATAAATGGCTTTAAACCATTGTATATTAAATATTAAAAATGTTATGAAATACATTTTTAAGAATAATGGATGTGGTTGATAAAGAGGTCCCAGTAGATAATTACGTATAAACAACCTCGGATAATGAAGAGATTGTGAAATTAACCCTTACCTTGTAATTTTCCTTGGTTGAGGGTAGGTTAACCTCCTGTATAATAGTGAAATAATTGATATTAAATTATACCAGAAATTATATATATTAATATTATATCAAATATGTTCTTTTAATATTTCTTTGTTAATATTATCTTAGTACTATTGTCATTTCAGGTGTTAACTGATTCGTTTTCCTTTATATGATGTGTTACATAAGTAATGTTTTTTTGATAGAATGTATATTATTGATATTAAGAATTATGTTAAGTCTTTATTCATTATTTTTAATCATCTAATGAAAATTTTTCTTGAATGGATACGATGGTGAACAAATCTCATCACGTTCGTGGAGACAGTAATCCGTACGTACGCACAAGTGAAAATAGCATTATTTTGATATTAAAATAATATATAACTGGATGGTATATCATATATACATAATAATAATCATGTTATATTTATTATTTACATCAATTACACATCATTATTATACCCATCCAAATAATAATGTATTGAATAACAACTATACCATGACCTGGAGAGGGTAAGCCGTACGTACACACGTATGGTGACATGTCATTCAAAGGATGGATAGAATAATGAATATGGTTGTACAATGTTTATAATAACATAATGTTATATAGAAGATATTGGAGTTATTATTTTAGAATGTAAAAAACAAAGAAACAGGAAGTGGAAGAAGAAAGGAACTTGAAAGAGGTGATGAAATATTTTCCACTTCTTTGAGTTCTTCCTTTTGATTTGAATAGAAGGGCTTTATAGCTTTGCTTTATGAATAAATTAAGGCCTATATATTGAAGGGAGGACAACTAATAGGGTATTTTGTTAGGCTTTGGAAATCCAAATGGCTTTCATGGTGTGAATTATAGAGTAGGGGGAGTGCCCTTTTATAAGAGGGGTGAGGGGTACCTTAGGAAAAGAAAGAAATATTATTTTATAATAAAATCATGTTAGGTTTATAATAGATCCAAAATGGATTATTTAAAGTATAAGGTGGGTATGGGTATAAAACCACTCAACCACTAGGTTTTAGACAGGTTTGGATTACTATATTAACCTTATCTTTTAGATTTAACCATTAGTTAAATAGTTTGACATTTACCATGCCTTTTTGAATTTTTATATTTTATGGTTAATATACTTACTATATACTTCAAGAGAACCCCAAGTGGTTCATTAATGATACACCTAGCATTATATAAGTCTTTTTTCTATACCTTAGAATTTTAGGAATAGAATATCAATTAATAATATAATATTTGTTTTAAAAACTCTTTTATGTCAATTTTGACACTATTTGGTATTTTTTTGCTAAATTCCCATCAGAATTATTAATTCAATAAAAAATCATTTAATAAATATTATCATGTCACATTAACCATGAAAATTCTTATATGGAATCAAAACTTTAAAACTATATTTATTTTAACATCAATAATACCATTTATTTGATTCTTTTATTAATAAGGAAAATACTGCATCATCATTGTGTCATAAATAAATATATTTATTTAATGTCTAAAAATTATAAATAAAATATCTTGAGGTATTAAATCTTCTTATATTTCTAATGACTATTTATAGTTGAATATTTCATCTACATAACCTCATATAGAAATTGTTTTACTAAAAGATATTTTCCTTTGTTATTTTTGTCTCTACTTTAAATTATTTAATATATAATGTCATTATCACTTCCAAGTGACTCCATGGGGTCCAAAAATCGACCCAAGGATGCCCATGGTTGGAAATGTATCCTCCAATAGGGTTAAAACATGTGTTAGGGTAATTTAATATTATTATAACATTATTTTTTAACCTTATTTTCTGGATTTACCCCTTTAAATATGGTAAATAAAATATTTACTAAAGTAAATATTCCTAATGTGGAAAAAATAAAAGTTACTTATTTACACAATTTTGACCTAATAATTACAAATATGGAATAATTTTTTCTAAATTTAAAAAATATAAGTGGAATAAATTAATTTAAAATGAATTCTCATTGTCCAAACAAAACGCGTGTTTTTATGAAATAATAACTATCAAAAGATTGGCACTTAATTATGTCCCATTTAAATGTGAAATTACTTCCAATGACCAAAATTGGATTAAATGGTAAAAATATAATCTAATTATACTTAAAAACCACTCAATAGTTTAATTTATCACTATAAATTATTTTGATTAAAAAAGTTGTTTTTAATTAAAATTTATTCTTTTTCACTATTTATCAAAAAACAGAATCTTTTCAGAAAATACCCAAAATTCACCCTAAGCTAATTTATATATTCTGAACCCAAAAATAAAGTCCATTTTGGATGATAAAATTGATAAAATTTCAAAAAGTGGGTATTACTATTCATAATGGCTAGTTTGATTGGTCGCGATGTGTTAGAATCTCAAAGTTGCGTATAATGCCAACTATTGCATTATTCAAAGTGAAACGTACCACATAATATTGGGGTGTTACATTCTCTCCTCCTTCAAATAATTTTTTCCTTGAAATTTTTAGAATATTACTGCATAAAATGACTCGGGGGTTCTTCATCATAAGTTCCTCAGGATCCAACGTTGCCTCTTCCATCTTATGGTTTCTCCATAGAACTTTTACCAGATGAGTCATCTGGTTTATCTGCACTAGTTCTCTTGTATTAGGAATCTTGATAGGAAATTCGTAATAAGAATGATCGGGTTACAGTTCTAATTCCTCATAGGTGATTACTTGTGTTGGGTCAGGCATTTATTTTCTCAACAGTGATATGTGGAACATATCATGAACTTTGGAGAGAATAGGCGGAATTTTCAAATGGTAAGCTACAGCCCCAATTTGTTTTGGAATTTTTAAAAGTCCAATGTACATGGGACTCAATTTACCCTTATTACCGAAACTTATAACCCCTTACCATGAAGATACCTTCATGAAAATATGATCTCCTACCTGAAATTCCAAATCCTTTTTCGGTTATCGGCATAGTTCTTCTGCCTACTTTGAGATTCTTTTATGTGTTTTCAGATTACCTTCACTTTTTCCATCGTTTCCTCTACCAGTTCTGGGCCTACGAGTTTTCTTTCACCAACATCATCCCAAAAGGTTGGTGTGCGACATCTCTTTCCGTATAATGCTTCATATGGTGCCATCTAAATACTTGAATGGAAGCTATTATTATAGAAAAATTATACCAGAGCTAAATATTGATCCCGCATACCTTGAAAGTCAAGTGAGCATGATATCAACATGTCTTATATGGTTAGAATAGTCTGTTCTGATTGTCCATAAAATTGGTTGTGATAGGCAGTGCTCAAACGAAGTTCAGTATCAAGGGATTTATGAGGACTTTTACAGAATCTTTATGTAAAATGGGGATCACGATCAGAAACAATTGATAGTGGTACTCCATGAAGTCCCACAACTTCATTAATATATATTCTTGTTAGATGTTCAAGTGGTAAATCTTCTATTATTGCATGAAAATGTGCTGGCTTGGTAAAACGATCAACAATGACCCATATTGCATCGTTCCTTCTAGGAGTCTTTGGTAGTCCCATGACAAAGTACATCATAATATTATCCCATTAACACACAGGTATGTGAAGAGGTTGCATGACTCCTCCAGGTTGTTGTCTTCCAGCTCTCAGGTGTTGAAAAACCATACATATTGACACAAAATCTGAAATCTCACTCGTCATGTTGTCCCATAAAAAATATCCCTTCAAATATCTATACATCTTAGTGCTTATAGGGTGTATAGAGAAATTTGAACTATGAGCATCATCCAACAATTCCCTTTTTAAATAATGTATATCAGGAACACAAAGTCTCTTCCCACATTTGAAAATTCCATCTTCATATACGAAGTCACTCAATCTCCCATCATTCATAGCTTTAATATTATTTTGCAACTATTCATCACCGGTCTAAGAACTCTTTATCCATTCTAGAAAAGATGGTTTCGTAACCATTTGAAAAAGTACTGATGTTTCACCTTCCATGGTAATTACCATATCCATCTTTACTATATCCATGCATATTGGATCTTTTTCAACTTTCATCTTGTTCAAAACTCCATGATCCGTTCTACTCAGAGCATCTTCCACCTTATTTTCCTTCCCCGGGTGGTAGTGTATAGTGCAATCATAATCCTTGAGTAGTTCAAGCTATCACCTTTGCTTCATGTTGAGTTCTTTCTGTGAGAAAATATACTTCAAACTCTTGTGATCGGTATAAATTTCACATTTTTAACCATAGAGATATTGTCTCCATATCTTCAAAGAAAATATTATAGTTTCAAACTCAAGATCATGAGTAGGATAGTTTTTCTCATTAATTTTCATCTGTCATGATGCATAGGAAATAACTCTATCATTCTGTATAAGGACACAACCAGGTCCTTTCTTCGATGCATCACTATAAATAAAAATCCCATCATTCCCCAATGGTAGAGTCAAGATAGGGGAATTGACTAATAATCTCTTAAATTATTCAAAACATTCGTCACACAGTTTTTCCAAACAAATTTAACCCCTTTTCCTATGAGCTTTGTAAATGGGTTATCCAACCAGGAAAAATTCTAGACGAAACGTCGATAATAACCTGCTAAATCAATAAAACTGCATACCTCAGTTATACTTGTCGGTGCTGGAAATTCTTGGATTTACATGGTCATATAATGATCAACAGAGATTCTATCCATGGAGACAATATGTCCAAGAAAATAAATCTCCTGAAGTCATAATTCACACTTGTTGAACTTCCCATATAATTTATGTCTTCTCAGAGTCTTTAGGATAATGCTTAAGTGATTTTCATGATCTTCAAAGATTTTGTAGTATAACAAGATATCATCGATAAATACCACTAAAAAGTCATCAAGATATTCCTTGTAAACTCTATTCATTAGATCCATGAAGACAAAGGGTGCATTATTCGATCCAAAAGGCATTATCATAAACTCATAATGCCCGTACCTAGTTTGAAATGCTATTTTAGAATATCTTCCTTCTTCCCACACAATTGATGATATCCAGATAGAATTTCAATATTTGAGAAGTATTGAGCACCATGAAGTTGGTCGAATAAATCATCAATACGAGGTAGGAGATACTTGTTCTTTATTATTATAGCATTGATCTCCCAATAGTTAATGCACAACCTCATAGATCCATCATTGTTCTTAACAAAAAGAACATGGGCTCCCCATGGAGAAACACTAGGGCTAATAAATCCCTTATTACTCAATTACTCTAGTTGTTTCTTTAGTTAAACTAATTCCACTGGGGACATTCTATAAGGGGTCTTCGATATGGGCCTTGAACCAGGAATTAAATCAATGGAAAACTCAATTTCTCGTTCTGGAGGATGTCTAAGTAAATCCTCTAGAAATAAATCAACATACTCTTTCATAATAGGTACATATTCTATTTGATCATTCTTTTCCTTACCCATAGTTATTTCATTCTCTTCCTCCCCAATAATTGAATTTAGTTGAGCTACTGAGGGTGGATCTAAATAAGAATCATGTGGTGACATTTCTTCTCTAAAGATAAGGTGTTCTTTATCATATTCATCAAAAATAGTAACCTCATTATTCTTAGAATACATTTTTTCATCATGGTCTGAAATCCAATCCATTACGAGGATTATATCAAATTCAATCATGGGTATGGCGATGAGATCAGCTGATAAAGAACATTTAAATGCTTAATGGGAACTGATTCACAAAACATTGTAGCAATGATAATTCCTTGAGGATTATTGACTTAAAACTCCCTTGTTAAATCAAAATTGAAATAAATAATTTTCTGAGAAAATTGGGAAGATATGAAACAATGAGATGATCCAGAATCAAATAAATCATTGGCCAACCTTGAAAAAACCATTAAATTACATATCACCACCTCTTTCTGGGCTTCAACCTCAACAATAGTGATTGCATAAGCTTGGCCATGATCCCTTGGCCTTTTCTAAGGTAAGTTTCCTTAACGCTTATGACATTAATTTTCATAATGTCCCATCTCCCTACAATTATTTCATTGAACATTGGTCGTATCTTTCCTTCCCTTACAATCACCAGCAGGATGGCCTTTCTTTCCACATTTGTAGCATACTCCTTTTCCTTTTAGACAAGAACCAGGGTGGTTCCATCCACAATGATTATAGGGTAGAAATTCAATTCTTCCCTTCTTCCTTGTTTCCTTATTTTCTTTCCCAGAGTTTTCAACAGATCTCTTCTACTCTTGCTTTGCATTAAAGTCATTAGACATAGAGAATTATTTTTCTATCTTGATAGCACACGAGACAATATCATCATATGATGAGAAGGATTATGATACTAATGCTCGACATATGAATCATTTTAACCCATAAATGATATAGTAAATCTTACTTAGTGGGTTTCGTATACAATCTACATCATGCATCGGTAACCTTGTAAAGTTATCTTCAACATTTATGATATTATCATCCTCCTTTTGCCTTAGACTCAGAAATTGTCTTTCCATATCCGCTCAATGGTCATGAGGAATGTATTTTTCTGAGAAAATTTCCTTAAAATCCCTTCATTATGTATTTGATACTTCATCATATTACTTTGTGTTTTCAATCAATGACCACCATTGATTAGCATCTTCAGTGAGGCGGTAAACTGCCATGATAGCGTCTCCCTTTCGCTACTCCCCAAGGCGTGGAATATTTTCTCTTAGGAATTTATCCATTTCTTAGATACTAATGGATTTGTACACCCATTGAATTTTTGTTTTTATTTCCTCATGATGCGGTTTGACATTGATCCACTACATTGTGGATCATGGTGATCCACACGGGTAAGGTTATTATTCATAATATGTGTGAGTTGTCCTAGTATGGTGATAAGCTGATCAGTACCAGTTGTATGACCAACTTCATTATAATTATCTTGAGAAATAGGGAAATACCTACATGGAGTGCATGCATTGATACTCTTTCCATTCCTTACACTATTTTCCATTTCTAAACAATGGCATACATTAGATTAGATTATGAATCACAATACATAAATCCAAACTTATAAAGCACTTAACATAAATTGAACAATTTATGGATATAATCCATAATAATAAAAATGTTTTCTTTGAGGAAGTATATACTCATAAACACTTCATAATGGTTTTTAATGAACATGATAATTATCCAAATCATATCACCCAGGAGTGTTGTAACCAAGAGTCCAACAAGGCCTGTTGTCATGCACCAGTTCCCGTTCGAGTCTAACTCAAACCATTGTTTCTGGGTTTTACCCCTAGGTACATCTGTCCCAAAGCTACCTCTACCTCTTCATATCCATACATGGATCTATTTCATGGAAAATACACAAAATATCTACATTAACAAATTCTAGGAAGTTATTCTATACTAATCCTCAAAGTCTATCTTAGGGTAATGTGCTCTAATCAGAGTTTATCTAAATATTGTTTCCAAGTTTTGTACTAAACTTCCTCTGATACCAACTGTAACGCCCCGACCATAATTTCCTAGAGTCGGTGCACTATCACAAAACATTTCCATGATCACAAGGAAATCATGTCTCGATAGACCGATTGGTTTATTATTATTGGAAACAAGATTCGTACATAGGTTCAACATTACAACTTGAAAAGAAATACACCATGAATTTATTCCGTTAGAAACATCCAAGCCTCCTAGATTATGACTGAAAGTAACACATAACTAACTTCTTCATATCCTGGGAAAATGAAACATAAGAAAGGGGTGAGCTCAAACGCTCAGTAAGGGTAAACAATACAGTGGAAGATAACATAAATATTAACCATGGTGAGTAATTGAAACCACATGCCTTTAATAATAATAAACATGAATACTTTTACGGCAAGAATATAAGCTATGTAAATAATGCCATAATAAAACATAATCATTTTTATTCTACTAGTTGAATGACCACATGATCCAGCTATATTATTTTCATAATGATGGAATGTATAATGATAGACATTCTGAAACATTTGGTCATGGCCTAAGCCAAGACGTCTAAAAATTATTAAGGCCTCATCCAAAACCATATATCAAATTGGGAAAGGCCTTGGCCAATTCAATGTCTAGTTGTCTCATGAGACCTATCGCTGCATCGAGGAGCTCTAGTGGGCTCCACCCGTCACTTACTAAGTCCAATACATTCCTTATATTAAAAGGTTGAAATATAACATAAACATTCGTATTAAAACTAGAATAAAAAATGTCAATACTTTAACCATAAACGATGAATGGTATATAAATATCAAATCCATAGTCAAACATATCACAAAACCTTCAATACAATATTGAAGTTTTGTATTATATTAAATCATCTTGAAATAAACTTAAAATCCATCAAAGGATGTTGACATAGATGAAATCAAAACAATTTTTAGAGAAATATATATTTCTATTTTGAAATCATTTAAGAGTCACATAATTATAATTAAAACATTTATTTTGAAAATATTCTTATAAGCTTGTAACGGAAGCTTCGACGATGTTATAACAGTGGAAAATACCACACCCGCCGTATAAGTTTTAAAAATATTCTTACCTAAAATTTGTCGAAAAGGTCAAAAAGAACCTTATTTGGTAAATGACCGAAATATTCCTTTAAAAACATATAAGGTGAAATAAGGGTATAAATGAATATAACACATTGTCTATTAAATAGTAAAAATGTTTTGAAATACATTTCTAAGAAGCATGGATGTGGATGATAAAGAGGTCCCAGAAGATAGTTACGTATAAACAAACTCGGATAATGAAGAGATTGTGAAATTAACCCTTACCTTGTACTTTTCCTTGGTCAAGGGTAGGTTAACCTCCTATATAATAGTGAAAAAATTGTAATTAAATTATACAAGAATCATATATATTAATATGATATCGTATATGATATTTTAATATTTCTTTGTTAATAATACCTTAGTATTATCGTCGTTTCAGGTGTTAACTGATTCATTTTCCGTTATATGATTTGATATATAAGTAATATTTTTTATGGGTAGGATGTATATTATTCATATTCCGAATGATATTAAGTCTATAAATATTATTTTTAATCAACTAATGAAAATTAGTCTTTAATGGATATGATGGGAATGATTCTCATCGCGTTCGGGGAGACGGTATTCCATACATACGCACGAGTGACAATATCATTATTTTGATATTAAAATAATATATTATTAGATGTTATATCATATATTCAGAATTAATATTCTGTAATAATTATAATTTACATAAATTACCCATCATTATTATACCCATCCAAATAATAATGTATTGAATAACAATTCTACCACAACGTGGAGATGGTAAGTCGTACGTACGCACTTATGGTGACATGTCATTCAAAGGATGGATAGAATAATGAATATGTTTGTACCATATTTATAATAACATCACTGTATATAGAATATACTGGAGTTATTATTTTAGAATAGAAACAACAATGAAAGAGGAAGTGGAAGAAGAAAGGAACTTGAAAGAGGTGATGAAATGTTTACCTCTTCTTCAGGTTATTCATTTTGATTCGATCAAAAGGGATCCTTAGGTTGGCTTTATGACTAAAGGTAGGCCCGTAGGATAAGGGTAGGACAACTGAGAGGGTATTTAGGCTGGTTTTGGCCGAGCCAAATGGATTTGAAGGTGTGAATTAGAAAGAAGGGGGAGTTCCCTTTTATAAGAGGGGTGAGGGGCACCTTAGCAAAAGCTAGAAATATTATTTTATAATAAAATAATTTTCGTTTTCTAAGGGCTAAAAAATTGATAATTTAAATTCTATGGTGGGTATGGGTCGAACAATACTCAACCAATAGGTTTTAGATAGGTTTGGTTTACTATATTAACCTTATCTTTTAGATTTAACCCTTAGTTAAATAGTTTGACATTTACTTTTTCTCTTTGTATTTTTATATTATATGGTTTATAATCATACTATATACTTCCAAGAGAACACCAAGTGGTTAATTAATGATACATCTATCATTATATAATTCTTTTGGCTGAACCTTAGATTTTTAGTAATAGAATATCAATTAATAATATATTATTTGTTTTAAAAACACTTTTATGTCCATTTTGACACTATTTAGAATTTTGTTTTTGATAAATTCATATAAGCATTGTTACATAAAAAAATCATTTAATCAATACTAACATGTAACAATAACCTAGAAAATTCTTTCATGGCATCGAAAATTTCAAATTATATTTATTTTAACATATATAATACCATTTATTTGATTCTTTCATCAATAAGGAAAATACTGCATCATCATTGTGTCATAAATATATATATATATATATATATTTTATGTCTAAAAATTATAAATAAAATATCTTGAGGTACAAAATATTTTTATCTTTCTAATGAATATTTATAGTCAAATACATCAATTATATAATATCATATAAAAATTGTTTTACTAAAAGATATTTTCTTTTGTTATTTTTGTCTCTACTTTAAATTATTTAATATATAATGTCATTATCACATCAAAGTGCCTCCATGGGGTCCCAAAATCGATCCAAGGATACCCATGGTCGGACATGTATTATTAAATAGGGTTAGGACATGTGTTAGATTAATTTAATATTATTATAATATTAATTTTAAACCTTATTTACTGGATTTACCCATTTAACCACGATAAATAAAATATTTACTGAAGTAAATATTCATAATTTACAAAAAAAAAGTTACTTATTTACACAATTCTGACCTCCTAATTCCAAATATATAATACATTTTTCTAAATTCAAAAAATAGAAGTGGCAGAAATTAAAAATGGAGGCACTTATTGGTGAATCTATCTGTATGAATATGAGGTTATTAATCAAATTCCCCAAACGGGTAATTAGTCATCTGTTAAAGCTGTATATCTAGGAAGTTTGGAATTTTTTCAATTTAGGGAGATTTTAATATGTCGAGTATGGTATTGAGCCATTATGTAGCATCCTACATATCCTCAAGGAAGCGTACTATGTATCTTGATTATGATAGGAATTAGAGTCATCATATTTCAATCACATCCTTCGGATTGGCCCCATGGTAGATGCCCATATGTGTGGGTAGTCATATCATCCACACTTTTGGGATTACACACTAAATATTCCCTAGCTGGTAGAGATTAATGATGAAAATTATATGACCATTACATGTCCCTATGCCCATGTGAGCCATGCTCAGTGTGA
This sequence comes from Viscum album, assembly GCA_963277665.1. Lineage (NCBI taxonomy): Eukaryota > Viridiplantae > Streptophyta > Magnoliopsida > Santalales > Viscaceae > Viscum > Viscum album. The sequence continues at coordinate 1,525,410,941 of OY728131.1, read as the reverse complement.
GAAATAATGGATGAAAAGTAATTAGTACCACTACATATATGTGTTTGGATTATGTACTAAAAAATTCCTTTGGATACTCAGTATGGAGGTTGGGAGACATGAAAGAATCCTACATATCCAGGTTATTGAAGAAATCATAGTTCTCATAGTTCAATTTGATTTCTCAATTAGTTGATGGACGAGAAAGAAGGATCAACCCTTGGGGATGATTAGGCCATAGTGGTTGAAATTTCTAAGACATTAGAATAATGAAACTGAAGTGGATGCCCATTTTAGGTTGGTCCTTAGGAAGGAATCCTACATATCCTAGTTATTAAAAGAATCTGATTTCTTATAGATCCATTATTTGAGGCATACACATTGAATCTTCCAACGTATGAAGGAAAAATCATATTATACCACTTATTGGGGCTTACAAACTGAGTTTTCCCTATTATTCGGGAGATATCATATTATTCCACTGGTCGGGGCTTACACACTAGGGGTTCCCTGGTATGTAGTACATGTCATATTTTCTTGTTGGCCAAGGAATATACATTTATGTTTCCCAAGTATGAGGTACATGTCATATTATGTCGTTGGTTGGGGCTTACACACTGAGTTTTCCTTAGTATGCAGGGCATATCATATTATACTGCTAACCGGGGATTACATATTGATGCCTCCCTAATGTTTAGGGGCATATAACAGTATGCCACTAATTGGGTATTACACACCAAGGTTACCCTAATGTGAATGACATGTCATATTATTCCACAGATTGGGGATTACACACTGAGGTTTCCCTTATATGTAGACTAAATAAGGTTATAATGTCCTGGGATTACTAGTTAACATGGCCTGGTTATCTGTTTGGGATTCATGATTACCTTACTAACATGAGTTGATTGTTTTCCTATCATGTCGGAGGATATAAAGATATATCTGGCTATATTTATGATATATCCAATGACAATTGAATGATCTATTTGACTTTTCCAAGGGACATCACATAATATGAATGCATGTTTATGAGTCATCTAAATATCATGACTATATTTTTTGTAAGAAACTGCAAGACCTGGTTGACAAGTCCTGTAGGACATCACATGATCACAATACACATTCTTAGATGGTGTCTCATGATGTGACTGAGCTGTCCAAGTGTAATTGTGGAATCCAAGTGACACGTCCAGAGTACGTCGCATGGGATGACTGACTTGTCCCAAGGACAATGCGAGATCCATTTTACATGTATGCAGGGTTCCACATGACATGGGTGAATTTTCTTGAGGATATCATGAGAGCCATTTTACATGCACTCACCCCATTGTGAGACTCAACTGACATACACAAGTGTCTCTGTATAAATTCCAAGACATGACTAGATTACATCGTAGTAAATGGATGGAAATTCGGGTGGGGTTTTCAATACTTGGGTGGTATATCTGGAAGGTGTATATGGATTTTCATGAAATTTCCAGAGTATCTCTCATGATTTAAATGACATGACAAGGATACCATTGCATGATCTGGGTGAAATGTCCTAGTTTTTTCACATGACCAAGATGGTTCATTTTAATCGCATGTGGATTAGTGTATCTGTTATTGATATTACTATTCTATTCATATTATTATTTATTATATTTTTCTATTCTATACGTTCCTTAATGTTTTTTTACTGTTATCTTGTTTAGGTCTCACGTGATTCAACATCTTTGTGGGTTTTCCTTTTCATAATAATCTAGAAATCCATCTCATGGTCTCAAATGATCCGGAAAAGTTCCAATTTATGTTTTTTGATCCATTAGTTTTACCCAATATTTTTTTGATAGAAAACCATTGCAAGAAAAAGATATGATACTCATAGAAGTATTCTTTCATTCCTAGGTGTACTCATGCATTGATCCAAGGATAAATTTTTCTAAAAGTGGTGGGAGATTTATAGGCCTCTCTACTCTGATTATATGACTATTTTCAAGGAATGTAGTGTAAAAATATAGGATGGATTTGGTTGAGGGATTTAGTGTTACACACATTTTGAAATAATGTCATTGGTAGTCCTGGAGGGGTCTCATTATTTTCGACAACCATAATAAAATCAGGTCAACACCCATTAAATTTGGTCTTGGCCAGGAAAAGAAGTATTGGATAATAATGATGACATTCCAAAGAGTTTTTAAAATTCCAGGATGACATGTCCAATGGCCTTCGTGAGAATAAGGCTCCTATTTAAAAGGATTTCACTTGATCTCGGGTGACTTGTCTGGGATATTCCACAAGACAAAGGTGCCTTTCGAGCGAAACATCATAAGATCATGCCATCATATCAGTGAGATTATTGGGATCATGTTGGAAATTAAAGGGGGGATTCCCATGATCAATGATGATCTCCCAATGCATATGAGCTCATTCATGTTAGATCATCATATCAACCCTTCTCAATAGTCTCCCTTTATTTCCAAATTTATTTCCTTGTTCATTTTATAAGGGTTGGGGATATCATGAGTTTGTATGAGTGTTGTTGAAGATAATCACCCTCCCCATAGGTGATGTTCCACCGAACCAACGAAGGGTCATATGGTGATGCATAATCATTTTCTTGGAAAAACCATTCTTTCTGTATTTGGATCCAAAGGGGGAGTGTAGGACCTCATACACATGTCTAAAACCCTTCGTGTGATAAGGGTGACATAATAGAAGGACCATGAATGAATAGGTTGGTAGGTATCCAGTTCTTCCGTGTTTTATTTAGAAACGTCATGGGAAAATATTAATATTTTTAAGTCCATAAGAGCCTCCTACCTTTTGGATATTTTCTCCATATTTACCGAAGATTTTTGGATTGATTATCTAGTGTCCAATGGTTGAAAAGTCATGTGATCCAAAAAAACTAATCAATCTTTCATTTTATAATCAGTTATTATTTGTATTATTTTTTCAGAGAAATGAGGGATTTTTTAAGAGGCTTGAAATGATTTCCCAGAAGGTTATTTGATGTTCATGAGGTTTCTTCATGACCATATGAAGGTCATGTGATTGTCTGTCCTTCAGATGGTTACACAATATATAAATTATGCACACCTTAACTTCTTTATTTTGTGGAGAAAATAGTATTTGTATTTAGATATTTATTCCATTTAGGATTTTATTATCCTCAATTTTTAGGGGTCAACAAATTCCCACTCACATGAACAATGTACATAGGGACAAGAGATAAGTTCTGCAGAAAATAAATGACTTCATAAGGATTTAGAGTTTTTGCCAATCGCTGTGCTTGGGTGATTCTAGGTATGCTAGGTTATATTTTGTATTCCATAGAATACCCATTAAATAAGGTATTTGAGGGAATCTCATTAACCATCTTTTCAATTCCCAGAGCACCTTTGACATTCCTTCTCCAAGTCACTCGATCACAATACATCCGACAATAACTATTCATGAGAGATTACCAGGAGACCTTTTCTTGAGAATTAATTATCTATACTTTATTTTCCTTGGAACATATTCGAATCAACCATTAACCTACCTTCATTAATTGGTGGAACCTTAGCTATATTTCCTAAATTTTTTCCTTCCAAGTATTCATGAGATCTGCTGCCTAGATCACATGATCATTTGACTATTGTGTGGCTCGTGTGACCATGTCAAGGTCATACAATCCCAAGTATTCTGAGGGGTTATATGGTCACATTATTTCCATGGGTTTATGAGTTAAATTAAAACATTATGATTCAGGTGATTTACTATTCCTTTATAAAATAAATAACCCTTTGATGATTCATCTAATGTGCACGAGGCTTCCAATGTTATACATTTCCTTTGACAGGTTTTTTTCACCTGTCTAAAATATTCCCCTTATTTTGGTATATATGGGTTATAGATATTTTTATAATTAATTCAATCATTCAATTAAAGATTCTAAATTAGTGATGGATCATCGAGACGCAATTGTTGAATGTGTGGATATTACATTCCTTAGTGTTGTTGGGTCATTTCAGATGAGGCTGGTAGAGCTGATGGGTGAAAACATAGGGAATGTCTTATTTCATATTTTCATCCCATTTATGGGGTTGGTATTACCGATTACACTACCATTTTAGTTTAACAATCATCACTCATACCCTCAATTTTTTTTTGAAAAAAACATAACACCTTCTAGACAAACATTTCTCTTGATATGTATTTTCTCGCCAAGGGAGAGAGCACAAACGGTCAAGTACTAATATACATGCCCACAAACTTTGACATGAATAATCATAAACCTGACATGGATGATCATATTTATCTATTAATAATGAATAATTTATCCACTAAATATATTTTTTGGTGCATTTCAAATAGGGACTATCTATTAGAAGATAGATGTGGGTTAGATTGAGGTTGTCCCCTCTTAGTGAAATAAATCACTTATGATTTTGAAAAAGAGTTGATGAATATTTTGATATATGAGTCTTTCTAGATCATTAAAAAAAATTCTTTTGAATCAAGGGTCTGATGATGGACCTTTTTATTCATTGGAGACCATACACGATCACTTTCCACCTCATGAATGGTGAGGTGGGTGTTGGAATCTACAATATAGAGTAGATATGTGGTGCACCATATTTTGGGTGAAATGTATTAGGAGTTTTACCTCCACTATGTAATTTGGATAATGAAGAGAGGACACCACCCCTATCCTAGGAGCTTATCATGTTGGATAAAAAGTAACTCCCAAAGGAGCACTTCCTAAAGAAGATAACCTATTTAAAACATGGGTGATCTACTTCATTAGAAAGAAAATTATGATATAGAATAAATGAATAGGAATGAATTTCCTATGAATGGGAGGTTATTGGATTATAGTTGAATAAGGGAAAGTTAAATAATGGAGTTCATAAGTTATCCCTGGGGTTGAATGGGCTATTCAGTTGGCCAATTTCTTCTCTATGTAGATGAGTGGGTACTTACTTCAAATGAATGAAAAAAGGTAGAGTTTGAGTCTCCACGTTCATGATGGAAACCTCCATGGTAAGGGGAAGCATGTTGGTTCGGCCATCCCTGTCTTGGATAAAATTTACCACCTTATATGCCACATTTATTGCAGAAATCCCCTTTTAGATTATCATGCCTCTTTAATGTATTATGGGGTTGGGGTGTGGCTCATCTTGGAAGCTATGAATATATAAACATCCAAAGTATCCCCATCATCCACTTTGAACCATATTTTCAATGTATTATCAGGTTAAGACCCATTACACTGATGTATTGGGATATCCGGGATTTTATGAGTCATTATGACCATTTCTCCTTTAAACATTCTGGTATAGTGTTGATGGGTAATATGGTTGAAAAAGGAGAAGCCCTTCTTGAGACTCAAATCTACATGTTATCTCTTTTAGTGGGTTCCCATTCATCCTACATATATGGGGACCTCCCTTTTGAATTATATACAACCTAATGGTTTAGTTGTCATTTCTTGTGTTTCAATTTGAGATTCCCCCACCCCATTCATGTTTTATCTTATGAACATCAGATGGTGACCCACCATTAATGGCTTATTATTATTAGATAGGAAAATAAGGCCGAGATAAACCTTCCTCTATGTAATTTGAAAATCTATTTATCTCAAAATTATATGGAGGTATGCATGCACTCATATACTAATGGGAATTTACAAAAACTAGTAATTAAAGCATCCCAATTAACACTAATTGCTATGGAAAATCCCAGTCCTAAAAAACATGATTCAATAGGTCCAACATCTCTGGAAGCTCCCCATAATTAAACAAGGCACTTGACATTAACCTTATTTCTAGAATAAGTTCCAACCAATGTGATCATAGTGAGTGTAGTTCTATATAGTGTTTCCACACTAGTATTATTATATCTTACCTCATTAGAGCATTGGTCTAATTGGATAACTCTTAACTCATAGGCTTAGCTCTGTGAAATATTGCATTAGGAAGAACTAAAATTGTAAAGATTAACCCATATCATTTATCCTCCATGCGTCACTTTAAAAGGATGGCCTAAGGAGGTTAGGTACTTATTTTAAGACATCGACTTACAGTGGGAAATAATCACAGTTCAAGTTTTCAATTCACCTCTGGTTCACCAAATGTTAGTTCATGTCACACTGTAATGGTGAAAGATGAAGATGGATATCCCATTTAAAAGTGGTAATGCTAAGCAAAATAATATTATTTAAGGGTCATGGTGCCTTTTTAACTATACATAAGTCCTTTATGTTTTTGATGATAAAGTGGGAGGCCACTTAAGATTGGATAGTCCTTCCACCCCCCTTATATTCTCCGTAGGTTATTGCTATTATAGATGAATTTGATAGTGACCAGGGGGAAATGATGAGTGATTCATAGGTTAACTATCTTATATGAGGGAATCAATCATTATTTCATGATCAGTGTCCTTGTCTTCATCACCATCTAGGGGGTTACAGGGAAGTTAAGGGGAAAGGGAAGCACTCTGAGTTGGCATAGCATTCTCCCCTATAATTCTCAAATATGTGTGACTTTCACTCTCTATTTTTTATTATTCTAGTAACACAACCATGTTTTTCATAAATGTTAAAATCCCAACCAAGCTATATTGGGGATCCTCTATACAATCCATAGGATGTAGGTGAGGAATTAGATGTTCCTTTAACAGAACCATCATTATTGGGCTAGACCCATCAAGAAGCAGATATGGATAATTTTCTAACTCATTCGTGAACACTGCCTATTATTGATGTCCTAATGATCACTCCATTTGATATTTCATGAAAAGACAAGATTTTTGTGTATAAAAACATAGTTAGATATTATTCTACTGAGTAAGCCTTGATGGATGAGTGTTTTGGATAAGGTGAATACTCCTTCAGAAACTAGACACTTTGATAACTTTTTTTCACGGAACATTACATTATCTTATTTCAATGTATCCCTAGAGGATGGTTAGTGAATCATGTATTTTTGTAAAGACCTGGAAGATTGATGAAGGCTCTCATCAAAAAATGTGTCTCTTATTCTTTCATGTATGGGGTTTTGGTAAATAAACATCTCCAGTGATTCAATAAAGAAATCTATGTTTCGAAAATTGGTTATATCCATTGGTTTTATGGTGATATCATGTCATTTATCTTCTAACTGATAAGTAATTTTACCACTTACTATAGTTTTTTTACCCAAAACATGGAGTTAAAGGTTACTACTCCCTTGGATATTCCTCCAACTGATTCCACTAATGTATAGTTCAACTCACTTCCAACCTTATTAAATTACATGATATTGAATCCTCCTCTTAGAGACCTAGTCCTGAAGTATTTCCATGTTCTAAAGATGAACATAGTTCATGAATCAGTTTTTAATTTTTTCTATAAGTTGATGTGGTGAAAATTATAGAGGGGGAACTGGACCATAGTTTTGGAGACCCATCTATAAGGGAAAAAGGACCATTTGTGTCACCGTTAATTTATGTTTTCCTCCCTTGGCTATGAGGGTTTTGAATATAACTCCTTTTATGCTTGGTTATAGGAGGTGATCTATCTAATAGAGGATATTTGGTCCCATTAATTGAGGGTGGATTCCACTGAGGATTCCTCTTTAGTAAAGCATAGATGGTATGAGGGCATAAATGATGCTTCCCAATAAGAGGTGGAGGCTTCAAATCACTGATACATGGATGGAAATGGGAAAGATGAAGCTGACAGTATCTATTCTTTAATTATTTGTCTTCAACCAAAGTTATCCCATATTTAGCATTAAATTTAGCTATATTAGAGAAATATTCTATATAAATAGGGGCAATTTGACATGGTAGAGAAGTCTAGGCTTGAAATTTTTATCTGGTTTGAGGAGTTTCTGAAAATTGCAGAGGCAGAAACCAAATATGTTAATCAGTTTTTCTAATATATTTCCTGCCTAAATCAATGGTTTTAAGATATCAAGGACTCTTTAGAACATTTTCTGGGACATTTTTTTAAAAAAAATTAACCTTTACAAAGATCATATATTCATGGTAGAGACTCTGATATGTGGATAGCCCTCCTTTCATATGCTATTAATGAATGGATCTTGTGAACATTAAGTGTTTTTTCCTAGTTTTCCATCATTCATTATACATAAAATTTCATAGATACAATGATTCATTAATCATCATTGAAACCTATACATTACATAATATAAAGTAAACCAAAATTTCAAAATTTCAATATTTTAAATCATAATAGATTTCTTTCGAGAAATTATCATGAATTCCCACCAACCTGAGCCTCCACACTGATGTATTTTCTCTATTTATTGTGATATAAAAATATTCCCAAGAGAAAAATTGGTTAGAATACGTGGTACCATAGGGAAAGTGATCTATCTATTGTTGATTTTTATGGACATGGTGAGAATATAATCTTTTTTCTAAGCCTTTATGATGGGACCCACAAGAATATTTTCATTCTTGAAGAATAAATAGTTGTCTTAATGTAGTTTTGGGGTCTTCTAGAATGGAAATTCTATCATTTTAGATTGGTGTGTTTTATATCTGACTTCTTATCACTATAGTTTAGGGCCTTTTTTCTCTAACCATCTATTACTATAGGTTAGTTTATTTTAGCTCAGAACACCTATCACTATAGTTTTGGGTATTTTATCTCAAAACTTTGATATTTATCTAGTTTAGATTCTTGATATTAGAACTAGATCGATGAATATAAGACAGACATGCCAGGGATGACCTAGGACACACTATGGTTCTGAGATCCATCATGGTGTTTCCTGATCTCGCAAGGATTGGAGTTCCTTTCTTGCAAGGAGGAGTTTCTTCTTATTGGTAGTTCAAATACCTTATGTGTCTATATCATGGTCAAATAGATCTTTCCCCATTTTTTTCAAGGGACATGGAAGGTTTATGGTGGTAGTATCAGGTAAGGGGGAATTACTCTGGATGTTAGGTCTATTTTGATAGTTTCAATTTGTGCGATGTAATTAAAAACCCTAAATTATGATTCTAGGTTGATGTATTAGGGTAGACAAGCCATAGAGGTCCCAAAACACCCTAAGGTGCTAGATTTCTTTGTCATATTACCAATTCTCATGAGGATTGAATATCCTTTCAGGTATAGATGAGATTTATTTATTTGGTAGGTCAAACCCCTTATATATAGATATCATGGTAAAGAAGAAATGATATCCACTATTTTTCAAGGGCTATGAGAGATTTCAGAAAACTAAATCTTCCAGATGATATAGTAGGGTATGGAGGAAAATCTATCTAGGAAGGGTTCTAGAACTCTATGGTTGTTCAGCTCTTATGTGAAGCACGATCCCTAGGACTGGAGGTTTTGAATCACAGGTTGTGGGACATAAAAAGGTATTGGAATGGAGGGTTTCATTTTTTTGAGAATGGCGAAAATGAATAATCAATTAAAATCAAGGATGTTAATTCCACATGAATAGTCTGGTTATGATGATTTTATATCATGGTCCAATGTGCCCATTTCATGATAATGATAAGGGAAAATCATGCCAGGAAGGGCCGAGAAGACACTGATGTGCTGGGTTCTACCGTTGTGACATTAAATATCACAAGTATTAGGTAGCCTTTTATGTAAAGTAATATATTAGGTTGGAAAACATAGGCACATATGTATTAGTAATATGTATACAAGAATATTCAGATAAATCATCTCTTGAAGTCGAGTATCCTTTTCCAAGTGCCATGAAATGTTTATGGTAAACTGAGGTGCTTAGATGATGATGTGTGACTTTTGTAGAGTGTAATATCCATCAAGGTTTTGAGCACCCTATTGGTTTTGTCACTACCTGGTGAATATGTTATCACAGTGATGAAAAGTAAAAAACCATTTCTCTAACTTTTTCATGGACCAAGGGGTCTATAGAGAAATTCTTGGATATTACTAAGGAGAAAAATTAAGCTCTAAAAACTTTATGCAACATTCATTCATTCCCTACATTTCTATTAAATAATATAGTTCATGATTTTAGCGAGAAAATATAATACTTTTTCTTCGCCCTCCATTTTCTAGTTTTTATCAGGAAAAATTTTGTGACTCTTTAACTATTAGATTAAGGACATTCTATTTGGACAATAAAAGTATATTGGTTTAGTTCATACAAAATTGGAAAAAGTGAATATAGTTTATGGTCAGGATTCACATTTACCTAATCTGAGGAAAATGTTACTCAATAGCCAAATTAGAATTCAAAAGGATACGAGTTCCCCAAAATAATTCTGAGGGGGGTATTATTTTTTATAAATCATGGCTTGAGGTTTTCATTTCATTTGTAATGAAATGGGACAATCATACTGGGGATGGACCAAAATACCATATGTTTCTGAGTTCCACCATGGTGACGTCGACCTCACAATGACGAAAAAACCCTTCTTACATAGCCAATATGTCTATGGTTGGTAAGTTTTAGACTATATGAATTGATAGTGTGGTCATTAATTTATATATGTTTTCCTTTATAAGAGTCATGAAAGGTTTATGGATACACGAGGTGCTGAAGTTATGGAATGTGGTTGTATGAACTAAGGTGCTAAAAATATAGTGGAAACACCCTATACTCTTTTTTGACTAGTGTTAGTCTATTTTGGTCCTTTGATAATAAATGATAATGGGTGATGGCCTACACAATTTAATTTCATGTAGTGGGGGAATTTTCGTCGACCATAATTAATGTCATGAGACAAAGACATTTCCATGCAATTTAATAATATATGGTAAGAATTTATATGTTTACTTATAGTTAACATCATGAGGTAAAGACATAAAGAAGTTCCTTATGTAATTATAACCCATAACTAGAGAAGGGGGATGTTTTTTATCATGGATAGTCCAAAGTTAGATATCCAAGGGTTCTACATTTCCATTGAGAACATGAATCAAGCCATGTGTAGTTCACAAATGAGAAACACTCTATGTAGGTCTAACCCATATACATATGGGGGATTTTTCCTATTTAATTTTATGTATGTACCTAGTGTTGGAGTTTTAGGCATCAATACATATCCTATAATGGAAGGAATAAAGACACATGTAGTTCTTGAGAGACCATGTAGTTTAACATCCTCCAACAATGGTATAGTCTCCCTGAAGGTAAAAAAGAGTTTTATTATAGGGTATTGTAATTGAGTAATGGGAGTTACTTTGTATCCTATAAGGGAATTAATCAAGTCACACATTATTCATGAAAATTATCTCCCTACACAAGTATGACCCATTCGTAGGGTGGGGGAATTTTTATGATTATATTTTGAAACTAAACCTGGGGTTGGACATTTGGTTTTCAATATGCAACATGTGATGATTGGAATTTTGTCCCATGTAGTTCTTTAATGGAGTTTTTGTGGGATACCAACACAAACAATAATGGTCCCCTCATGTAAGGTCCACATAAATGTGTAGTTTTAAGTCATGCAAGGGATATCAACCATATAGTTTAACTTCAGGCATCTATAACTCATGGTGTGCTTTTTGAGGTCATCCATTAAAGACCATGATAACCCTATATTGATCTAAGGTACCTTGTTTGTGCGGTGAATTAATTACTAAAATTACTAATCTCACATGATCTATGCTTGGTCTGAATAAAAAGTAATAAAAAATGTTCTTCTTCTAACATTAAGGTAGTGATAGAATAGAAATGGGTAATTTTTTATAATGCGGTGTTCAGACCATGATATAGAATCCAAGAATCTGTATATATCTCAATAGAATGAAAATAGATACATATGTCGAAATATAAACCCATTAATTTTCAGTTTTATATTAAAAGGACATTAGATATGCAGTTTAAAATCTTGTGGTGAGTACATAGGTGACTCAACATGAAATAAGATAAATTTCATTGATCCATGCCTTTTTATTTCATTAAGTAAGGACATAGGTCATAAAGACTTAGGTCACCCAATGTGCAATAAAAGAAATTTTGACGATGGGCCTTGAAATGGCAGTTTGAGTGTCACTATGTTTCCCATGAAATTAGGAATAAATCTACAGATAGTTATGGGATGAAGATATTCCCCATGTTCATCAGACTCTAGTAGGGGGCCAAAAAATTCCATCTTTATTTCACACAGATCTGGCACATGTGTGGTGAATTGTCTATGATATGTTAACTATAGCATAGTTTAATGTCATGTGGTAAGGAATAAAGACACACTGTTTATTGTCCTACGTTAAGGATGTAGGTCACCTGATATGAATGAAAATGACCATTTGTGATTTTTTCAATTTGTTATCATGAGGATAGGAAAAAGGATATTTTTAGTTTTATCATCTTGATTCCCTGATGATCTCCATACATTTTGATGTGATGTGGCTAAGAAGTTGGGTTTTGTGATGTTTTTCATCTTACTACTGGGAAAAGATCTGTATGCTATAATATCAGGTGGTTATTTAAATCTTCATACAGTTTAACATCATCTGGTTAGGATTATTCTACCTTGTTTAATGTCACGAGACTAGGAAGTGAGATTATTTATGGTATATATTCAATGTATTCCTTGAGAAACCATGTATTTATGGGGGTGTGACATGCCCCTTTTCCATTTTGATCAATGAGTATGATCCATTGTGATATAATTTATATATGACAGAATGAATTTCCCATTATAGTTCTAAATTTATTTTCCTCTTTCCTGGTATCATTAGAGTTTTGAGATACAACACCAGTTCTCCTCAAAGTAATCAACAGAGGCAAACCTTTTTATTTAAGGCTCATGTGATCCAATTTTGAGGGAAATGAAAGTTTTTAAATGTATGAAACCTATTCTCATTAAGTCATTCCAGCTCATATAGCCATTTATATGATTTCTCATCATCCAAGAGTTGTCCAGAAATGTCTAGTTTGAGTGAAGTCTGTTGGCTCTCTATGGGAAACACATCGTCGAACTTGTACACCAATGAGTATGGGTTTCCTTGTGTAGCATTATACATGGTGGTATGGTAGGCCAATAGATCATGGTGGATATTTTCCATCTAGTAAATATTGTATTTATTCACCATCATATGAATAATATTTTGTAGAGTATTATTAAATGCATTTATCTATTCATCTTCTACTGCATGATAGAGGTATGATTTATTATACTAATTGTTGTAATCCTAGTATAACTCCTTCAACAATGTAGAATAGAATTCATTTCCCTTGTATATCAATATGATGTGAGGGACTCTGAACCCATTGATAATGTGGAACATTTCATGGTTGGTGTTGTTTTTTCATCCAGAATTATATGGGGGGTATTTTCTCATCCCATTTGAAGAATAAGTAGGTAATAAAAAGGATATAATTTATCTACTTAGTTGTGGATTGGAGATATGGCCCTGCAATATCCATTCCCCATATAGAAAATGCCAAGGAATATTTAACTGTATATAGAAATATCAGTTATTGATAGTTGATGTTTTTATATATTTAGAATGCACAACATTTTATAGTGAATTGGAAGAATTCCTATATCATGGCTTTAAAATAGTAACCCATCCACATTATTTGGTATGATAGACTAGTCCTTGGTTATTGAGAATCACAAGACCCCACATGGACATCATCCATGAGGGTGGGAATTTCTTTTTCGTATATGAATTTAAAGAAGATTCCATAGAAGCCTCATTTGTAGAGGGATAATTTCTCATCTAGACCATCCCATAAGGAAATGTTGACTGATTAGTTCCAAATTTGTTCCCATTTCGCTCGGTCTGTCCAGAGGTTCCCATTTCAGAGATATCTAATTATGGAATCCATCCATCCAGTGGTGGATACCTCTTTATCATGATATGGGGTAATTTTGACCAAGTTTATTTCTCCCATATCGAATTTAGTTATCAATGAGACAATTCATTTGTGGTGATGTGGTAAATTACATCTCACTAATCAGTGTTGGACAAGATAGTGGAAACATAATTCATTACGCCGAAATGATCAATCTGTAATCGGGGATCATGATGCATTGTGGGATAAAAGGGAAACATTCTATTATTACCTTATCATGGACAATGAGAGGGTCCAAATCATCTTTTTTGATAGAATATTTTCTATTGATATACTTTATCACTAGCTTTGAATCCCCTTTGATATTCATGTAGTCTATCTATTTCCATAGGGGTAATTCCAAGAAGGAAATGAGGGATTGGTATTCAACCTCAATATTTTCATAACCTTCGGATAATGAGAAGGAGTATGAAAAAATTTCCTTATCTAGAGTGAAAATTATAATCATTAAGATAAATCGGTTGCTTCTTAGGTTTTCTAGTCACATTCCAATAGGAATTTGTGAGGTTCCATAAAAATACATTTACCATATTTCAGATGTATCGTGGGAATATAAAACCAGTTTATCTAAAAGATTCATGTCCACTAATGTGCTTTCTAGGGTGGGATGTTCCATGAAGAAATCATCCATTACTGGTCTATTCATCGACTTATCTGACACAAACTGAATATAATATTTTTTATAATGACCACCCATCTAGCCAAGAACCCAGAAAACATGGGATTGAAAAGGATGTACATGAGTGGATCAATATAATAGAACATAAGGGATTTTTTGTGATATAGGTATAGTCTCAAGTTTTTCAATATAAAGATGAGTTTGAGGTAGTTCTTATAGAAATTGTAGTACCATGTATTAGTACCAAGCATTGTTTGGATGAGGTATTAAATACTATTCTCAATTCTAGTATCATTCTTCTATGCAATGAGGCACTTAGTGAAGGTTCAATTGTGGAAACATTTCTGACGATTAGATTTAATTCCACTAGTGGAATTAGGATTGGTGGGTGTATTTGGGGATGTTTGAGACTCTTGAAGGATTCTTGGAAGTCTGTTTCCCATTGATAGGGAATTCAATTCATCATTTGATTGGTAAGGGGGAAAGATTGGATGGAAAAGTTGGAAATGAAATTATGAATGTAATCGATGTACCCATAGATCCCCCTTTGTTATTTTAGATTATAGGGGTAAAATTTCTAGAATAGTGCTATTATTTTCTTGGTAAACCTTAATACCATGATGGCATACCACGAATCCATGGAACTTCCCTAATATTACCCCAAAATTTCATTTTAGTGGACTTCTCTTTAGATTATTCATTCACAACATGTCGAAAACAATTTGAATATCAATGATGTGATCACATCACTATCAATATTGGATGACCATGTCATTAACATAATATTTATCTATTCATCCCAAGTTATACTTGAAGATGTAATGTGTGGAACATTCATAAGTGATTCCAGTGTTCATGATGACAAAGTGAATGAAGTGATCGAGAAATATCCTCTAAGGTTCTCTAAAGGAAGTATCTTCCTTATCTTTAGGGGACATATTTATCTGACTATACCCTACATACCCATCCATAACTAGAAGCTAGAAATTTCATCGTTCAAGATATATGTTTTTAGCAATGGGAATTAAACCATTGAGAAATTTCGATTAAGGTCTTTTAAATCAATTCTCACCAAAATCTACCCATTCTTTTTCATGATACAACTGATTTTGGTGATCCATATTGGGTATTGAAATTATAAAAAATGGATTTTGAAAAATTTTCAACTTCCACATCGACATTTGTAGAATGAGAGAGGGAATCCTCCAAGATACCAGCATGAAGCCTCGATGATCATCAGTTAAGTCGATATGGTGCATAGACATATCCAGATTTACTCCTGGAATTTTTGTGTAGTTCCATGCATATACATATCAGTTTTTCTTTATAAATTTGATGTACATACCTTATTCCTTGATAGGCATAGAGGAACGAATCATTGTAGTTTGTGAATATTTTTTGGTTTTTAAATTTACCTACTTGAGATCATTGATGGTGTTGGAGACTCCTTCATCGAATGAATGAGGGGATTTATTAAGGCTATCCTCCTCTTCATCCACCTTTGAGTTTGTGGAGGCATTTCTGGACTGTGCTGCTAATCTAGGGGAGTCTATGTCATAGTTGAGGTGAGAGGAGTGATAAAAGATACATTATCATCTCCTACTATCAGATTCATTGTAGATATATTCCAATGTTGATTATCTTTTGTACTATAACTGAAGACAATAATTGATTGGGCATACCTGGTTGATTTAATTTCATCAACTAGATTTATGGGGAGCACATAGTTGCTATCAGCAATACTCTAGGGATTTTTAGGGGCATTTCTCAAGAAAATGGGGGTTGCATACATTATATCATCATCAAACATTGTTTTTTTCCCTTCCCTTTTAAGGAAACATGCCTCAGTATATGAGGGGTTTCCAGTCTAAAATGAATCACAATCACCATATAGCATTAAGACCATTCCATCAATGTGGTATTTCAAACAATGATAGAATGTTAAGGGTACTAGAACATGAATTTGGAGCTAGGTCCTTCTGAGTAAGAAATTGTATACAATTTATTTATATATAACCATAGAATCTACATCAGATGTGAGATCCCTAGATTAATATTTGATATTGAACTTCCTAAGAGGTATTTTATCATTCTTATCAAACCCTTGAATATTCATCTTTCTGAGACATGGGTCCCCTTCCTTATATCCATAAAATAAAGGTGTTCAAATAATGATAAGGTTTCTCCAAGAAAAATTTTCAATCATATACCTTCATACATAGACATTATTGAGTCTATTATAAACACATATGGGCCTAATGTGTCCTTGGATAACCTCTTCTTGATCATGCTCTATGAATGAGATGATGAAATCTAATTCTGATGGCATGGTCTCAACTCGATAGACCTCAGATATTTTGAATTATTTCACAAGAACTTATGAGCTCTAGAGAGATTAATAGGTTCCTCCCTGAGTTCTTTCAAAATATGGTGCACATCTAGGATTAAATCTTTGCTGGGAAAACCACTAGATATTTCATAATGTTGTAATTTTGTGCCAATGTCCTATGCTTTTTGGGTTGGGGTCGCTCCCTATTATATAGATAAAGAACCTGTGAATTTGATGTTGAAGGGACCGGTTCTTAGGTAGAGGTAATGGTAGAATCTACTTCCAGTGGAATAGGTTGTGTCGGTCTACCCATTGTCCGGTCTGGTTAGATAATCTCAACCAGACTAGGCGGCCATATAAGAAAACAAGGTATGGGAAAACACTAGAGGGTTTTGAATGGACTTCATGTCTCTACTGGTATTTTTAAAGTTATTTCAAATGGTTCCCAGCTACATATATGTCCTATTTGGGCATGTGATCAATATATTTGGTCTGACCATTCCCTTTTTGTCCCTTATATCCTCAGCTCATGTGCATGCGGCCTCCTATTACCAGATTAGTTGTGATGAACTCATACTCCAAGTCATGTTAATCATATGAAAAGGGGTCTTCAATGTGTATTTTATTAATAGATCTAGATATGATCTCTTCATTTGATGAGCAATCCTTTTGGTGGGGAAGTTCCTGTATATAGAATATTGTTGGGAAGAAATCTGTAAGAGATAGAGCTAGCATTGGAGCGAAAAATGACTCTTCACCTTTTGTCTCTTCTAGTGTCTAGTGGTAATGTCCACCTTTTAGAGACAAATAATATGTAACCTCCCAAGGAAGAGGAGATATTATGGGTCTATGAAAATGTTCTCATAGGGTGGCATGATCTCTTTCAACTATTTTTCGAGTCATCTAGATGGTCAACTTCTACAAAATCTTAGATGGAACTTTCTTCAAATCACCTTATTTCTATTAACTGCTGACGAATGGGTAAGACAACTTCTCTAAATAGTTATCTAACACTACCTTTATATAATATACCATGTGTTGAAGGAAATATTTTAAGATTAATCAATCATGGATTTTATGATCTAGCCTCCTATGGAAGGGGCATTAGTTGGGATTGTTGGTGTGGTTAACCCCATTGGGATTTCTGGGCTATGTCATCTTGAGAACGTTGTTGTCAATAACATCATGGAAATCATAGGTAATTGTTCATTTTAAAAGGATTATGGTTTATTCCTCCATTAATCACATTGTGGGTGACCTTTATCTCTTATGGATTCTGGCCAGGGGTTATATTTTGATTATTTCCTCTTTATATGAGCCTATGGGAGGTTCAGTACCTATGTAGTTCCTTTAATGGGAAAAAAATCTTGTTTGAGAGTGACAATAAAATTTTCTATGTAACTGATCCTCTAACTCTATGTTGAATGAATGAGTTGAGAATTAGCTCAGGCTCTCTAAATGGAATCTTAAAAAAGGTATTTCATTTCTATGAACACAAGGAACCAACATGGAATCTTCCCTATAACCAAGGGTGTCTATAGCTCTTCCCTAATATTTTTATTATAGTGTTGCATTAATTTATCCTACGAGTGAAAAATGTTGCAGAGGTAGGTTACAATTTTCCATCTGGATATGGGGTAATTTACCCTCTCTTTTCCATGTTGTTTGTAGTTTTTCAGGCCTATAAATGTTGTTTTCTAATCATGGAGTTGAACCTATAAAGGAATTGATGAAGTATGTATTCTCATACAAAAATGGGTCCTTCTAGAAGACTACTGTACCAAATTAAGGCATTTCCTACTAGAGTCTATACAAAATACCTTAGATTAGTCACCTATGGCTGATCTCGAGGGCTCATCATCAGACTATATAGGCATATGAAGTGAGTGAGATAATATTCTCTGTTTTCCACACCATTATAGTTGGAGAATGTAGGATTTATGAAATTGGGTTAAGGAAAGGTGTCATCCACTCATTCAAGATATGGATTCCTCTCAGGGTGCATTTGTGTGTTATACCCCTCTATGGATTTCTTTCGAGTACCCAGGGACTTGATGGAAATGATAACTTCTAGAGGTAATACTAATTAAGGCACCTCCCATCAACAGGGAGTTGGTGGGGCCTATTGAGGTTCTCTATTATAATATCCTATAGGTTCTTCATTCATGAGAATACTAACTTATTTTCATAGAGATGGAGAGTTTGATGATTTAATAGGGGTAAGTCATGATATTTGTTGATTTCCACATTTATTTAGACCAACTACCTAAATCTAGAGACATTCTGATTCTATGATGATTCTATAGCAAGCATATCATCTCTACGAGGGGGAATATACGCCTTAGATTGAAGGCGATACCCAGAGGGTATATTTCTCATGAGTATATCCTCATTGAGTTTTCTATGAGTTTGAATCACATTCCAATATTTTTGCAACTATTCCTCTAAGGAAAGATTTTTGATTCTCATGTGTAGTGATTGGGATGTAGACACACCATTGAATTTTTCATATGTAGTGTTTCATCATAAAGGTGAAAACTCAATATTCAGAGGCACCAAGTTATGAAGTATCCTCCGGTTCTAGGTACAAGAAGCCTTAGTGAGTTCATCTAGAACATCCCCTTAGGGTATGTATTCTGCATTTTTTCTCGCTACATCCAAGTCTTGATCCACATTATCTTTTCTGTTGATGGTGAAGATATTTATAGAGTTGTATCAAGAAATGCTAGTTATTATGTTACATTTAATACAATAGGATGATTCAACACTATCTGAATTAGGTTTATTCCTCAATCCCTTATCTATATTGGGCACTTTTGTCTTGTGACCCTAGTGGGGTTTGATTTCATTCGCCGTACACTCCTCCCATCTTGGCCAATGAATAGATACCTGGACGTAGTTTCCAGTTTTGATTTCCAAATCAGACCGAAATACAAGAGGTATTACTTATGGAAGGAGGAATAGATGGGATGTTATTCATCGATATTTACCTCTGAACCTATAGAATACATATTCCCTCTTCAGTTATGATGATGGAAAAAATCTCCATATCCCTATTAGATGGGGACTATCTAGGGACACAAATAGAATTGATTCAACATGTTTATGATGATCCAATGATTCCAGCGAGGGATTTTATGAATCATATGATGAACATTGAAATATAAAATCCCCCTACACAATAATATTGGTTTGATCTAGAACCACCATTAATTTATATAGGATCTCGTTAGGGGATGATGAATCTGGTGTTAGTGATTCGTATATAAATTCCCCCAACCCCTTGGATAGGGGTTTGTTTTCAATTTATTTATATGTAATTAACCATGTCTATAATTTGAAAAATGAGGGGTGTATGTAGTGGCAGATAATCCCATATCCTAGTAAGCGAGGTTCACTCTTTGTTGATAGCTACGATAGTTGCTACTCAGACATATTTGATGTGGCACAGTTTTTATCATGTTGGAGTTGGGTGTAATGGTATCCCATAATGAGAGTCAGTTTCTATGATATTTTTTCAGTTTATTTCAAATTTGGTTTTTTGTGTCTAAAATTAATTCTGATTGTATCAAGGGGCTTGGTTGAAACCTCTGTGCATTGTCCTATTCCTCAATTCATGATGCCTTGGCACTGTTGAAGTGGGATAATTCTACTATAGTGTCCAAACATATCGAGTGTTTCTTGGATCCATAATTTCACCATAGGACATAACATTATAGGATGTCATATCAGAGTGTATATTCTATTCTAGGGGTGTAGTTATGTTTGAATGTCCTTATATTAAACATCCTTGAATACACATTCATGGTGTGAATTTGTAGACCAACTTTCAATGATTTTTGATCCAATGGTAGAAAAAGTTTTTTAGATTTTCACTATGATTTTATTGTTTTGATTCTCCATCGATGGAGATATAATCTAGGTATAGATGAATGTAGAGTATCTTGAAGGTATGGGGGTGACCCTCATATCTTGGATAAAGGAGGTTTCTAGCCTTCAGGTGCTGATGAGTGGCATGTATATTTTGGAATAGAGAAGTCATGAACTGCTTCTCCAGAGCATCTGGGATCTCACATTCATAATTGGAAAGGGGTAGGGTATGGTGGAGAGGTTTTTTTTTCATCAAACTCTCTTAATATGCCAATTAAATCCTACTCCTCATCATATTTAGATGCCTCCATCTTGTCATACCATATAAGGTGATTCTTAGGATCACATTCTTACTAGAGTGGAGGAAGGATGGAAATTAATGGGGTACAATATGTGATTTTCTCCATTGTTCCAGGAACCTCGTTATATAATGGTTTCTAATTTTTGAACACCTCTCTATACAGAGGTTTCTAAGTAAGGGTAGAATTTCCATGTCATTAGGAGATATCACTTTGGGGGTTGACCACAGATAATTCACGTAGTAAAGTAATTTTAATCCATCACCACACTCCCTCGACAATGAATATAATTGTAATGATTTCCATCTTCTTCAAATGAAGAGTTTCTTGGGGTGTTGAGAATGTGTCATTAATGGCCTCGAGGAATCTTACATTGAGTATTTTAGGGATATGAGAATTTTTCTTCATTTTTACCAGAATACCTTGACCTACCTATTTATATTGTGTAGGGATATGATCATATTGTATTATGGTTTTCATACCTTATTGATAACATTATAATGTTTCTGGGATATAAGAACACCAATGAGACAATTCTGGAATATTATAACGATATTATTCATTATTTTCATGAATATTAACATTCCTTGGGGGGTGTGTCTCTCTCACTTGGTAATCCTAATTTAGAAAAATTATATGGACACAATCCTATGAATTTAGAGTATTTCGCTGGTCATTACTATTATGAATATGGGCATTCCCAGAACAATGTGTCACTCTCACTTGGTGAGCCCCAATTGGAGTAGGAGTATGATCCCATTATAAATATGAATTCCAAGTCAAAGTATACTGATAAAACACTATAATGGGAGAAGGAATATGATCATTATTATTTATAGCCTCATGAGGATTCTTATTTATTCATTCATTGACAGAAGTAGGGATATAATTGTGGATTTTGTTATCTACAACAATATGAGAGGTAGATTCATTGACATAAAGATGTTCCGTATCTAAGGCATGTGACACTCTCAGTTGGTTATCCCCATCCATAATGGGTATATGAGCCTAATCCTGGGCCTTTAGAGTATGTTTTTGGTCAACATAGATAAGAATATTATCATTTATCAGGGTATTTGCTGCTCTCACATGGTGAGCCCTGGCTTGAACGGGGATATGAGCTCAAGAAAAGACCTTTATAATTTTCATTTGATATTTTTCGATAGTAATGTTTCCATTTCCTTAGGATTGTGACTCTCTCACTTGGTGAGCCTCTGTTGGAATAAGAATACGATCCTGGTCTGGAGCCTTGTCATTTTTTGAAATATATTTATAGTCCTCCTAGGATAAAGATATAATGTGTGATTTTTCTAGAGTAACAATTTTCTATAATTATCAGATTGTTGTGCTACCCTAGTGAAAAGAATATAAATATGTTCCTATCCCTATATCTATAATAGCACTCTAATTTTTCAACATAGTTCTTCGTATGTTTCTGATATGTAATAACACTTTATCGAAGTGTGTGCATGAATATGATCTTAAACGTTTTTTGTCTACTATATACTGGAAGATATCATCAATTGAAGAGGAAATATGTTATGACATCAATTATATTTATGACACTATAATATTATTATTGAATTCATTGATGTCGGTAGAGATACATGCGTCCCCCATTCCTACTACAAAGAATATTTCTGCAGACTTGTTGCAAGTGTGCAGGGATATGAGCCTTATCACTGATTACTATTGAAATATGATAGTAAACATCATTAATAGGTGTGAGGATATGATCCCACTCACAACTACCCATTTCCATCCATACCCGATGTTTTTCCTTTTTTTCTCATGCCTAGGTATTAGAGGTGGAAGTTTGTTGGATGGTAGCCTTAGCAGGTGACTCAAGGGTACTGGTTGGGTGGAATTGGAAAATGGGAGTGGACATGTGTCCTCCTCGAAGGCTTCTAAACTTGAAGGGATCTTTAGTTTAATCCCTAGGTCACCTACATCAGATAAAGAATATTGTGAATGTCACACTCCATGGATATGATTTTGAATCAGTTGGTTATGGCATTGAGGGCCATTGGATTCACAATATATTTATTTGGATGATGTTGACTCATCAATTTCAGTGATTGAAGACCCTCACATTAATCCTCAAGGTTTAGGATGGTACCATGTTGATGGAATTCCCATACCATTAAATTATCCACCCTAATTTAAAGATTTTTGGTGGGTGTGGTCATTCTGAGGCCAACATGGGTTTAAGTCATAACTAATTTTCTAGAATGGTCACTAGATTATGACATGATGGATCATGGTGTTGTTTTTAGGGAAGTATCTATATTCATGAGGACAATAAGAGAAAATTTCAATGATAATTGCATCATCATAGAAATTATATGTACTCAATTAGTTATTCATAGGAACACAATTTTCCTTTTATACTCAAATCAAGCCATTCTCTTCATGTGGACATTTCAAAGAGATGATGGATTTATTTCATGAGAACCCTAGAGATAAAGGATATTCCATAGGAACTACTTCATGTTTTTTATTTTTTGTGAATGATATTAAAAAAATGCCTCGACACATGGTTAACTGATCATTCATCTATTTGAGATATTCATGTCAGTTTCACCATTTATGTTTTCGTAATATGTGATGAAAATATATCCTCTTATGAGTTTAGCTGATCATTTTATTAATTGAGAGATTCATGTCAGGTTCAACATTTTTTTACAAAATAAAGATGACAAGGACTACCTATGATGGGTAATTTGTAGTCTATCCATTTTTATCTTGTGAATTGAATGCCTTGTTTAAATTATTTCCTATTGGGTTACCAAATTTTTCTTTTTTTTGGAAATATGTGGTAGGAATAGCGTGACGGTTTGATTGTGGGGTCCTAATGTCTTACAAAATCATTCAAGTTGGGATTAATATTTTTATATCTAATGGAAACTCCCAACAACTCTTATATCTATAACTATGAACAGACCTGCTTTATAATGGAAGGTTTCAAACCCATTGACACTTAGAAACTAAAATTGTTCAATAGAATGAAATTATGGCCTCATCATACCATTTTTGGGTGGATTGTTGCCTACTCTAGGACTCTCTTATATATTTATGATATGTTTGACAATATCAACCTAATACCAACACATGATAGGTTACCCAAACAAAATGATCATAGATAAAATCCTTTTATTTGAAAAAGGAGGATCTTATCGGTGAATCCGATTTTATGTAACTGAGGATCTTCAATTTTATATCCTAATGGGTAACTTCTTATATGTTCGAGCCACGAAGACAAACACTTTATAATTTTATTCTATGAAGTGAGTAATTTAATATATCAAGGATAGAACTGAGCCATTATGAGGTTCCCTATGTATCCTTTGGGAGGTGACCTAGGTATCCTGATTATGGTAGGAATTAATGTCATTGTAGTTCAATCATTCCCTTGGGACTATCCCTATGGATGATTCCCTTATGTGAGGGCAGTTATATCATTCTACACATTGGTTCTTACACACTGAGGATTCCATGGTTGGTGGACATTCATTATAAAAATGATATGACCATTGAAACTCTTTAATTCCATGTGATATATACTTGTTGTGAGAAATAAGGGATAGAAATTATATATTATCATTGTATTTGGGTTCATGGATTATGTACTAAGACAACCCTTTGGATACTCAATATGGTGGTTCGTCCTTAGGAAGGTGTCCTATGAATCCAAGTAATATTAAGAACCATACATTCATATATCAGTTTGATTTCTTAATCTAATGATGGATGAGGTAGAATGATCATTCCATAGGAATGATTGGGTCCTGTTGGTTGAAATGTCAGATACACGGAGATATGTTCACTAAAGTGGATGATCATTTGAGATTGGGACTTTGAAAGGTGTCCTATGTCTTTTATTTTTTGTAGGAATCAGTGTTCTAATATTTCAATTGATCAAGGATTAAATAGTGAGGTTTCCTATGTATGTAGTACTTGTAATATTTTACCACTGATTAGGGCATACACACTGAGGTTTCCCAACTATGTGGGACTTATCATATTGTGCCCCTAGTTGGGTCTTACACACTGAGGTTTCCCTTGTATGTGGTTCATATTGTATTATGCTGGTGGTTGGGTAATACACATTGAGTTTTCCCAATTATGTGGGACATATCATATTATTCCACTGGTCTAGGATTTCACACTGAGGTTTCCTTGGTATGCCGGAAATATCATATTATGTCGTTGGTAAAGGATTACACACTGAGGTTTCTATAATGTGGGGGACATATCATATTATTCTTATGATAAGGGATTACACATCGAGGTTTGTCTAATGTGTGGGATATATCATATTAAACCAGTGATCAGGGCTTACACACTGAGGATACTCTTATGTGGAAACTGGACAAGGTCATCATATCCTTGGATGCCTGCTTCACCCGGCCTAGTTGTATACCTGACTTGCTTTATTGCATGATGGACATGCCTTGATTGTCTTAATGTCATTTAGTAGGATGTTTAGACATGAATGGATATCTTACCATCATATATAAATACAAAAATATGATCTAGTTCACTTTTCTAAGTTATATCACCTAATCAAAATGGAATGCTTGAAGGATATCACAAGAACAAGAATGAGTTGTCCAAAGGAACAAAATTACTTGACTGAAATATCTTGTAGGCCATCCCATAATCGCGGATGAAATACATTGTTGGAATCACATGATTTGGCTGACATATCCTAGTGTCATCGTGGATGCCGATTGACATATACAGAGGATGGTCCATGACCTAGTTTACTTGTCTGAAGGATTTCACAAGATCAAGTTAACATGTATGTAAGGTGCATACATGACCTAGATAACATGTCCTAAGAGCATCACAAGATCCATTTGACATGCATTGTTTCCACTTTGAGACCTATTAGAAATACACAGGTGTCACTTCATGACTTAAGATACATGCCTAGAAGACGCTGGAAGACTAGGATGGTGATCTCGAAGGGTTTCATGAGATGTGGGTGGTATGCATGGAGGAAATCTATGACTTGATTATACATGTCTATAAGACATCACATGATCCAAATGACAGGCCAAGGAATCCATCACA
This sequence comes from Viscum album, assembly GCA_963277665.1. Lineage (NCBI taxonomy): Eukaryota > Viridiplantae > Streptophyta > Magnoliopsida > Santalales > Viscaceae > Viscum > Viscum album. Next base: position 1,525,384,985 of record OY728131.1, on the reverse strand, counting down.
TGATCTAGGTGATATATCTTGAAGATTTTTCATGACCTAGATGGTTTATGTGGAGCACATGAGGATCAACGTATATATTCTTCACATAAGCCTTCATTCCTTCTTAGTATTTCTTCCAATCATTTATTTCAAACATGCCTTGGGTTTTTTCTATGTTATCTTGTCTAGATATCATGGGATTCAGAAGATATTTGGGATTTACATTGTATAATATTCATTCTTTAGATCCATTGATTGTTCTCTAGATTTTACCAGATTAAAAACCTTAACAGTCGTGGAATCATAAGCTCTGAGAAGTCTGATTTAATGCCTCGGTGCCCTAATGGATTGATCCAAGGATATATTTTTCTTTCTGGGGTGGGTAGTTTCTAGACCCCTCTACCCATATTATATGATGATTTTCAAGGTGCATGTTACGCAGATATAGGATGGAGTTGGGGGTGGTTATTGTTGTCAGACACTTCATGAAATGATGTTATAGGTCATCCTGGGGTGTCACATGATTTTTACTGACCATAAGATTATACCATCAATTCCACTTTCAATTGTTCTTGGCCAACAAAAGGAGTATTTCCTAATTATGTGTACATGACTATGGGTTTTTATAAGGTCAAGATGATATGTCCAAATGCCTTCGTGAGATCATGGTGCATGTTTAAATGGGTTTCATGTGATCTTGGTTTACTTGTCTTGGACCTTCTTTGAAATAAAGATTGCTTTATATGGGACCTTTATGAGATAATGTTTTCAATTAGAAGGGATTATTCTGGTTCATGACGTCTTATCAATGGGGATTTGCATTATCAATAATGATTGATTGATGAATATGAACATGTTCGCAAAAGTTCAAAAAACCATACCTTCATAAGAGGCTCTAGTCATTTCTCCTTTTTTATCCTTGTTTATTTTACAAGGTTTAGGGACCTCATGAGCATGTACTAGTGTTTTCAAAGACAATCACTCTCCCAAATTTTTATTTTCCATCAGAAGAACAAATAGTCTTGTGGTAATGCACACGAATCTGTAAGAACAAGCCTTTATATTTTCCTTTGCAGCCGAATGGGGAGCTCAGGACCGCTTGTATATGTATAAAACCCTTCACATGATAAGGGTGAAATGCTAGTGGTATATTTTTTTAAATGTTTGCCATGTCTCTAGTGCTGTCATAGCTTCTTGATAACCCACATGGTCACGTCACAAAATTTTTATGACTGTAAGAGTTTCCCTCCTTTTTTATATTTTCTCCTTATTTTCCAAGGAATTTTTTATGGATTATTAGGCATTATCCCATTAACAAGTTGTGTTTTCTAGAGGGACTCATCTATTTGACGATGTATACTTAGTATTTATCTTGGACACATTCCCAAGAACAAGGAGTTATTTTCTAACGGTATCCACAAGATTTACTAGTGGGTTATGCACCGTGCATGAAGAATTTGTATTTCCTTATAAAGGTCATGCGATTACATTTATTTTAGATGGTAACATGATCTACGAGTCCTATACACCTTATATTCCTATTTTTTGTGGGGAAAATAATACCAATATTTTGGTATTTTTCCCCATTTATATTTTTTATTCTCATTTTTTTTTCATCAACATATATATCAAATGGGTAGTAGAAAAATCTCATTAAATAATTTATGTTTATAACATAACATATTTCCCAAAGAATACAAATTAAGATTAATATCCCTTACAATTATAATAACATTGATTTAAGAAGTAATCAATGTTTTTATTATTTGTATCAAATTTAAATCCACCTAAAACAGGTTTAATAAAAAATATTACAATAATTTTCCATTAAACACTTAAAATTAGGATATCAAAGACAATTAATATGTAATAAAACCCAATGAAGCTTAATTGAATTAAGAAACCCCTTACTAATTAGTAGAATCCATGTAAAATTCACATAGATGAAACAATTCAAATTTAAACATTATGATATAATAAATTATGATGGATTAAACATATTACAAGTAAAAGGGGCAGTATATAAACCATAAAAAATAAATTAGGCGAAAATAATTAAATATGCCTCAATGAAAGTAAATTGAGATGAAATCCCTTACCCTATATTTTTTTATCCCATAGGTGATTTAAATCCCTTCTATAATAAATTTAAATTTATTATACTTACATACCATAAACATATTAATATCTATAATATCATATATAATCCATTAATAACATTTTATCACATATTGTTTACTAATAATTTATTATTGTCATTATTTATAGTGTTAAGTGCTTTGTTTTTCAAGTATGTTTTGATTCGATAGTCTTAATCCTTGAATATTTCTCATGCTTAAATCATGTCCAGAACATTATTTGAAATATAAATATCTTATATATTTAACATATAGATACTAATAATCATCCATGAAATATTGAGTTATATGAATTAATTATAGTGTTCATCGAGACGTTATGTCATATGTACGCATGAATGTTGTTCACATTTTTTGATAGGTAAAATGAAATAATGGTAAATAATAATTATATTTTATAGAATAATTATTATTTTATTTATATAATATATATTTATTAAATTATCTTTATTACCATTCATGTAAAGAGTAAATAAAAAATGGGTCACATCGCTTCATGGGGGTGGTAACCCACACATATGCATGAGATATGTTATCATTTTCCAATGGATTAAAAGAAAAGAAGATATAAATTGTGTTATTACTTTATAATCTTATTTATTATATATATATTAATTAGTAACATTTTTATAACCATCCAAGTTAAATGTTGATGAAAACTAAATTATATCGATGTGTGGGGATGGTAAGCCATACGTATGCACGAGTGATGTTTTCTCTTTTCATGAGATTGAAAATAGATGGGAAATGGTTATTCCATAATGATAATAACATATAATCATATTTATGATACTGTATTTTTTTAGTTTTTTATTTGTATGTTGTGTTAAGAGGATATAGAAAAATAAATAATCATGAAAGGCATGATAAAGATGAATGCATCGTCTTTATAAGACTTCCTTTATATCTTAATTTAAGAGATAATGGGTTGGTATTTTTTAATGAATAGAACATATATTACATTGATGTGGTTTTTGAGAAATTAAATGGGTAGATTTGGATCTATAAAAGTTTCTGAAATTGGTGTAAATAAATGGGAAAAGAGGCGTCCTTTTATAAGTCAGGGATGGTCATTTTTGGGAATTTTTAATGAATTAATAAATTAATATAAATTATATATTATGTATAAAAAAATAAAAATTTATAGAATTATAGGATAATATGAGTATTATGCATTATAATATAATTCATTGAAATTTGGAAAAGATTTAATTTCTTTTTCTCTCTAATCTTTTATTTATAACCCATCATAAAATATTTTGATAATTACATGAATATTAATGTCTTCCACCCTTTAAGGGTCAAGAATGTACCATATGAGGACAAAAAACCCATAAATAGACCATGGTTGATGTTTTAACCCATATACCATTTATTTTACAGTGTATAAATTTTTTATTAATTTTTTATTATTTAAAAAAAATATCATTTATTAGAAAATATCATTGATTTCATTTTTTACACTATTAATTGAATTTGAATTAAGATACATCAAAACAAAGAGGTAACTTGAATATGAACATATATAAAATATCTAATATGTCATATATATCAATAAAATGTATGGGTAACTATAAATAACTCAAAAAAATATAATCTGTATAGTTTTAAAATAAATTATTTCTTTTTTCTATTAATTAAACTAATATTGTGCTAGTGTTACATAAGAATTTATGGTAATGATTTAACCAATAAAAACTAGATATCAAATTACATGATACATAAAAAATTATATTTATATTCAAATTTTAGATCTAAAAATACATTCTTTTTATTCTAAAGTAAAAAATTTATAAATAATAAAAAAATTATATAATGACATTTTGTCTGTTTGTTAAATAAAATATTATAAAGGTAAAAATCATAGGAAACTGAAAGTAATGGTCATAAATTTAAAATTTTTATTTTTATTGGTGAAATATACTCATCTAATAAAATTAATTCAAGTTTTATGGTAAATTTTTATTCCTTATTACATTAATTTTACCCTATATTAACCCTTTTTAACATTATCGTGGTAATAATGTTTGATATCATTAGTATTCATAATAACTAAAAATTAAAGAAAACTATTCTCCAAATTTAGTCATCCAAATTAAAAATTCATTAAAAATATTATAATTCTATTATTATTAATAAAATTATACTGATTACACATTAAATCTAATCCAAAATATAATTTTTCATTTAAAATACTTTAAAATTAAATAATGTTTTAAAAAAAACTATTTTTCACTATTCTTGGAAAAAATAATTTTTGTTTCTAAAAATAGAACATATCACAATAATATATTATTTTTATGTTCATTCAAAAAATTGAATCCTTCTTATTAAATTAAATTTCTTGAATTTCAAAAAAAAATGTTTTAATATTTTCTAAAAAAATTCAATAAAAACATTCTCTAAGAAAACATATTTTATTGTGGAATTAAATGTAATAACTAAAAATAAATTTATTATTTAATAAAAATTTATCAATAAATTTTTATACAATAGTACCTTTATATATACATGGAAATGAATCCTATTCATACCCCCCAATTTAATGGATTGGTTATAACAATTATATTTAAATAATAATATTTTGCATTTTATTTAGGATCCGGGTCAAGTGTTATTTATATTATAAAATATAGTGTTATCTTAAAATATCATGGTGTCATGGTTTCAGTTTCCTTAAGAGCCTAAGGTTTTATTGACTATTTATGTCACTTAGCCATAAACTATTCCATAATAGAATCAGTTATTGTTAGTACCTAAAGGTCAGATCTCATCTTATACGTGTCAGATTACACTCTGTTTGGTTACTGCACTTATTATTATGGATGATGTTATGATTTCAGTTTATTAGGTACATCTACTTCACATTATATATTATTTATACTAGCTTATTTACTTTTCAATATTTTCTCCATTATTTTTCATTTTATCTTAGTATCTTTTTTTGAGGTAAAATAAAAGGGGAATGTTCAAATCATGTTTCACATGGGTTGGTTTTATTTAAAAATGTATTTATCTATATGTTTGTGTGTGTGTCACTATTCTTGATTAATGAGTCGTAGGTAGAAAAAATGGACTTTAAATTGATTGTTTTCATTTAAAAAAAATGAAATATTTTTTTTAGAAAATAGTTTAATTTGATGTTTAGTTTTCTTAAATAAATAAAAGATAATTTTAACATGTATTTCAAACTATAATTTAAGGTTCATTTTGGAAAATAAAATTAATTGAATATATGGTGCTTACCCCCATCCCTTTCGAGATCACAAACTACATACACAACTCTATGTCAATTAACCAAGTGGTCTTATGTAGATTCTAGTTGGGATGCTCAGAATGGGTTCTAAGGATTTGATGGAGAGTGACCTTGAGTCACCTGGAATTTATTTTTCAAGTATGATATTGTTTTATTTTAATCATTTATCTTCTATATACAATGTATTCATTTTATTTATTTCAATAGTTGGAGGTGTAGTGATATTGTGGTGGTGATGATATGCACTGTTGGTGGATTTTTTGTAGTGGAAAGTAGGTAGGGTGTGTTGAGAGTTTATCACTACATTTACATATATATTATTTGGTTTATTAATTTTCTTCACATATGACTTTATTGTAGATATATGACTTATAAACAGGTCATTTTGGTTTTTTGGGAAAATTTCAATTTCACTTAAACAATGATTTAATGTTTAAATCATCCCTATTGATTATTGTTGATGCTAAAGAACATTTCATCAGCCTAGGAGGATCAAGGGAACCCTTTGGGTCAATGGAGGATCAATTTGGGCATTAGTTTGTATGGAATCCTAAAATGACATTATAAATTGTATCATATCCTAGGTTCCTTGATGGTATTAGGTTTTAGAGTTCCCTTTTTTAATTTGGGATGTATGGTAGATGGGGTTAAGACTATTTGGGATTAATAGGGAGATATAAGAAGAGTATGGCCAACTCTTAATTTTGTTAAAACTTGATTTACCATTGTACGTTTGGTTTAATTTCTTCGTTTTTTGGTATGATGTGTATTATTTTTTTGGTCTATTTTTGTTTTTGGATAAAACAGGAGTTCAGGTGGAGGTACATACTGAGATCACATGTCTTGGTAACCCATATAGATCCTCCATGAATGGATCTTTTTACACTCTGTGATAGTGGTGGGATTGGAAGATGGTCACCCAATATATGTGTCCAATTCATTCATGGTCACTTGTCCCATAAGTTTTTAACATATATTTTGTGATGTTGATTTATTTGATTTTTATGGTTTTGTGTTTGGAAAAGAATTTTTTTGGAAGTTAAAAGATGATTTCATGTGAATTAAAAATATTTATAAAATTTAGTGATAGTTCAAAATAGTTTTTAAGGGAGTTTTTATGTTTTAAAATGGATTTTTTTTCTTTTGAAATTGGTTTTGGAAATGGGTTTTGAAAATAATTTTTTCCATAAAATGGGGAAATCTGATTTTAAATTTTTGAAATGTGGGAGTTTATCTTAATCTTTTTAACTAGGTATTATTGATTAAAATATGATTTATAGGAGGGAAAGTGTTTTCATTTTGTATTGGTTTATTTTGGAATTAAATAAATATTTTTTCTTGAATAAGGAAAGTGGTTTTGATGCTTTTAAAGATATTTCTTATATAAATTTAAATAATGAAATTGGTGTTTCAGATATTTAAAAAAATGTTGATTTTGGTGTTTTAAAATGTTTATTTAAATGATTATTTAATATTTCAAAATTAGTTTCTTGGTTTCCAAATGAATCAAAAGGGGGACTTTTTATTTGTTGATATCTATCACTTTTAGGTACCATTTTCAGTTGGTTTATTTAAAACAATTGTTTTTTATTGATATGTGAATGGGGATGTGGATGATTATTTACTAGGATTTGATTGGATTGGGTTATGTGTAAATATAGATTAATAAAATCATGCTCTAAATAAATTTCTCGAGAGTGCCTCATTAGATATTTTGTTAGTAGTTTATTATGGATTAAGGTGATTTCATGTTCTCCAATGTCTATTTAGACTGACCGATATATTTGAATGAATAAGTTCATTTTGGTGGTGAGTTTTGGTTTTGGTCTCATGATTATTGGGTAATAACTTGGGTGTGATTTGTGTAACTATGAAGATATTTGAACTAGTTTACATTATATAAGGACCAGTGTTAGTTAGATTTGGTAGAATAACCATGGTTGGTGTCTCTAGTATGTGTTACTATTTTATAACTTCCTTACTCTTTTTCCTATATTCAAATCCCATGTTGTTTGAGGAGGAATATTTATGGGTTTTGTCTTATTTTTTTATTCTTCTTTAGTGGATAAAAGCGGTTGGATTGATTGTCTTTTCCTTGGAATTGTGCAGTGTTCATTAGATTATGGACTACTTTGAGAGCAGTTTAATAGGACTAGGGAGTTTATTTTTCTCCTTCCCATATCACATGTTGATAACCAATGTTTCATATTTTGAGTATGTAATTATGCGATTTTTTATGTTGATATCTCTGGTTGATGGTTTGGATTATATCTTGTGTTATTATATTGTAAAATTCATTGTCTCTTTGTGATTCACCTTGTTATAAGGATATTAAATAGTAGGGATACCCATTAAAGTTCTCTATTTTTTGATTTATACATTAAAAATGATATTTGATTTTTTATGTGAGTAATTTTATAATTCTTTGTTATTTTAAATGTCCTTATATTCTTTAAGATACGTTTGATTTTGGGTAGCTTAGAGTTCATGGTGTATCTTCCTCTTATTTCCTATTTGAGGTTCCTATTACATTCTCCGTGGGTTTGATGATTTTTTGGGGAAAAAGATTTTTGTGGGGATGATTTTAAAACCCTTATTTGTATTTCAATTATTTATATGATTATTTAATATAATTTATATTTTTTTCATTGAGTTCATATGGTTTATCCTTTTAATCTTTCGAAATTTTTTGAATTTTTTCCAACCATATGATTATCACTAACCATACAGAGACCGTGTGATATGGGTATAGAATATGATAGATCTATTTATCATGATTGGTTGATGGTTTTCAAAGACAAGAAATATAACCAAGTGAGTTATCTATTATCCCAATAAAGGGTTAATAGGTAGACTATAGTGTGTGAAAACAATACAAAAAACATGCAATATACTCAGTTCATTGAAATTTTATATTTCCATTTTTCCTTAAAAGGTAATAATATTATCCCAACCTAATTACACCACACATTAACATGACCCTCTTACTATCCCCTCTCTTGTGTATAAAATAGTCGATCCCCCTCTTCCCCTCTGTGTGCTACCTATGCCCTCCACTGCTCCTCAATTTGTTATTGGATATCAAGTAGATTCTAAATCAGGTAAGTCATATTCTCGTCATCCTTCTTTCTTCTCTCATCCATCAACAATTTTTCATCCCTACTTTTCTATGACATGATCTTTTTCAAACCCTATTTTTGGTTTGAACACTATTTTTTTGGCAGGTATTTTAGAGTGGTTGGCGGGTTATTTAAGCTTTCCACATTATATTTCAAATTTTTTCACATCATTTGTGCATGTTCAAGGATGTTCTTTCTATGATTTTTTCTTTTCTATAATTTACTAAATATTCTTAGGAATTATAAATTCATTTCATTTTATTAATAAATTCTAGTTTGGATCAATTAAATTTAAACATGTGTATCATTGAAGGTTTTAAAGTGATTTCAAATGATTTCAAAGTAGAGGTTTTGTGGATTTAGATATCACTTCATTATTCATTTAAAAGTAAATTATAATTTTAACTTATACAATATTATTGGTAGTTTGAAAAGATAAATAGGTTGTTTAAAATTGATTCAAGTTTATATATATATTTTTTCCTAGAGTCGCATGAATTTTAAAGGTTTAATTGACTAAAATTCACTAGTTTGAGAAATATTACGATGTTCCACGTTATTCTGTCTTATTTTTGAATTTTGATTGATTTTTCAAATTATTCTTACTATATTGGTGTAATACACATATGTATGGGTATATATATACATGTGGAAACATTCAAAAGAGAATATATGAATATGTGCATTAAAATATGATTATATATATATATATTAATTTCATATATGTATAATGTTTAAAAATATAATTCTTGAAATTTAAACCAAAATTTGAATTTTTCTTTCAATTTATGTTTTCAAAAAATTGGTATTAATGTGTTTTTTTCTTTCAAAAATGGGTTCGAGTGTATAAATATTTGTGAAATTTCCTAAATAAAAATGTATTTTTTTTTAATTGAGGCTTAAAAATAAAATTTGAAAGAAGACATGGTTTTTAAAACATTTTTTTATTAAGGTATATTATTTTAATGAATCAGATGATTTTTTTTCATGTTTTGTGGTTGGAACATGGGATACATTACGTAGGAGGGTAATATAATGGGTGTTTCTCTAGATAAGAATAAGGTGAAAGATAAATTTCGGTCTCAGTATCCTTGAAAGAATTGTGTTATATAGATTTTTAGGTCACTTAGTTTTTTATTGTTTCATAATTGATTCAATTATCTTTAGAACCTATAGGTCAAAGATAATCCTATGCATCTCATATTATTCTTTTTTTACTGACCAAACATATTATTATGGATAATGTTGTGATTATGATTTATTTCCATTGGTTACCTTTATTACTTAATTATGCATCACTTTAGTTCATATTTTTTCCATTTTTTAGTTTTTTCAATTATTTATACTCCATTATTTTGGGTTTCTCCATTGGTATAATTTTTGAGTAAAATAAAAGGGGAATTTTAAAATCTTATTTTACATGGGATGGTTTTCTTAAAAAATGAATTTATATGTGTGTGTGTGTGTGTGTGAGTGTGTTTTCGATAAAAGAGGGTTGAGTGGATCAAATAGATTTTACCATGATTTTTTATATTTATATAAAATGGGTTTTTAGATTTAGACAATTTGTAACCACGATGTTCTCTTTACTTAAATTAATGTAAGGTATTTTCTATATGTATTTCAAACTAGCCACTTTGTTCTATTTTTTAGAGGAAAATTCATTATATTTATGGTGATTACCAATAAACTTTTTAGTTCACAAAATAGTTACACCACACAATGTATATAGACCGAGTTACCACTTTTAGGTTTTGGATTGGAATAATTTAATGGGATCTATGGTTTGGAAGGAGAGTTAACTTGGCTATATGAGATTGTTTTACCATGTATTTTAGTATTTTATTTTCATCATTCAACTATCATCGACTATATAATCCATTTATTAAAATCTATGGTTAGAGATGGTGTGTTGTTGCATTTGCTTATAACAGTCACTATTGGAGAATTTTCAACAGATGTTGGAGTTCATATTTTGAGATAAGATTTTATTTCATCATTTTTCCATGTTTCATACCTATTTATTTATTTATTGAATATTTTTTTTAGTGTATATTTTAGACTTATAGATATGTCATTATTGAATTTTAAGAGAAATTGTATTGTGATTAAAATGTTATTTAAGTTAAAAATAATCCCCATTTATTTTTTTAATGCCAATTATGCTAGTCATTATGAAGAAGAGATCAGTAATGCCCCTAAAGTATTTAGAGGAACTGTCTAGGTGCTGGTTCAGATGGTGGACAAAGAAAAAATATTACACGAATAATACCAATCAATATTTTATAAGTAGGAACCATTCTATACTGAAGGTTAACATAATAAAGATCTAATCTATGACCTCACATAAATTATAGAGTCTCATCTAAAAGTACTTATTTATGTGGATCAATTTAAAGTATAGAGGTAATATTTATATATATTATATTTTAATATATTTTAAAGTAACTTCCAAACTCATGGAATATTATTTTTTAGTGTATAATAATTATCTATTATACCCCTATAAATAGATAATGAAGAGAATGATAAAACTGTCTAAGAGAATATATAACACCCAGAACAAATTAGTATTTTAAAGGGTGGATGAATATTAATTACTTATGGATATTCATGAAGAAATAGTCATACAAGATGATCATGTGAAGGGGGATATTTTAAAAAATAATTGTCTTATTTCAATTATTTTTAGTTTGAACTATTCTCTAAATTTATCTGTATTGTAAGATTTTCTATAACACTATAATTTCAATCACTAGATGAAAAATCTAAAAAATAGGTAAATTTTTTACAGGAAGCAATGAAGTACCTTTATAATACGAACCCAAATATTTCATACAGGGATATTAAATCTTCTAGATGGATATTCAATACATTACAAAAAAATATGCTTGAGGACCATAATAGATCTGTTTCAATGGAGACTAATTACATAGTCTTCAAATTTTTTGAAAGATCTTAAACATAATCCATAAATAACATCCCATTTAGTTCTCTTCACAAACATACCAACCAAAAAATCATTATTTATAACCTGGGGAAAGGAAACAAAATAAAATGAGATATTAAATAGTCAATAACAGGAATAATGTTTCATATCAATGATCACATAATAATTATATGATAATAATGGTATTATAACATGATAATAACATATGAAAACCATTCCACGTGCACTAAATACAAAAATTTTGGTTCAGGAGATAAATATTTAGCCCTTATAAGATATGAATCATAAATAAATCAATTAAGATAATCCATTAGAGTAAAATGTTGGAATAAGAATTGTATTTTTGGTATAAAAATATGCATAGAAAATAATTTACATAGTTGTTAAGGCTCAAAACCAAAGATATCATAGTGGAATGGGTTTACCCCCAAACTATAAAAGTAGTCAAGGTTCACTTCCAAGACCATCCTAGTGGAACATGCCCCTTACTAAACCGAGATCAAACCACATTACATTCATGTTTATGACATGAGATAAAACTAATAAACCAATTAATTAGATGGATATATAGGTTCTATTCCTAAAAAATGGAAATAATAAATATGTGTGCTATAGGATCACAAAACTTTCATCATATCATAACCCATAAAATGAAATGGATCTCATAAAATTTCATAATATCACAATCTATAGAAAAGAGACAGGTTCTATAATCATTTCATCATAATATCATAATATGAACAATGAAAAGAAGTGGGTATCATAATCATTTTTACATGGTATATCCCATTTAAGAAAAACATGTTTTATAAAAAAATATCTTAATGTCAAAGAAAAATTAATTTCAAAGAATGTCATATTAGATGAAATATGATTTTTCCAATATACTTGGAACAATTTTTGAGGAAAAACAACTTTTATTTGAAATAATTTTTTACAAATAAAAGTTCATTAAAATATTTGGAAATAAATTTCTTTAAGAATAAAAATTGAAACTTATAAAGAAAGTGCAAAAAATTATTAAAATCATTTCATGAAGAATATATCATTTCATATATAAAAAAACATTCTAAAATATAAAAAAATAAAAATCCTTTCATTTTTAAATAACCTTGAAAACTTATATATTAATATTCAAATAAAATAATTTCTATGATGTCATAAAATCCCTTTCATTCCTTACACATTTAAAAAATATTTCTTCAACGTTTTGGGTAAAAGAAAAATGGGCCTTGTTTGGAAAAGGAAATAAAGATTCATTTAAAATTATTTTGTTAATAATATAAAATGTGTAAAAATGTCCTTAATAAATGATTTAAATAATTTTTTAATAAAATATTTGCAATTTATTTATAGAAAACACAGTTTGAAAAAAAAAATATTTTTCAACTGAAGAGATGAATAAATATGATTTTCGTAAAAACATTATTTTTAAATCCTATGTAAATAAATAAATTAAAATGAATGGAAAACATTTATTACCATAACATAACCAGAAGATAATAATATTAAACATTTTTTCAAGATATATATAATAGTATTTCGTCAATTGAAGCATAATCATAAACAATCTCAACAAAAGATGAGATTGTAACATAAAGGTATTACAACTTTAGTAACATTGAATCATAATACCCATGAAAGAATAATATTAAATAAAAATTATAATATCATTAAATAAAATTATTAAATATTTAAAATTTAAAAGGGTTAGTATGTACACCTCATAGAAAAATATTGGTGCATCACATAACTTATAACCCAATAAAAGCAATTTGAGACAAAAAATCCCCTTATTTCTTTAGTAACTTTTAAAACACAGACACAATGAATGGAAGATATTAAAATTTATAATTAAATACCAATTAAATTAATTACAAGAATAATAATGTTCATTAATGGTAATTATATACACCAAATAAAATAAACACATGATCAACATGGCATCTGTCTCGTGGAAATAAAAAAGTGAGACCAAAATCCATTACCTTAAGTCTTGAATTCCTTCAGGAATGTTCGAACCACCAGTATAAGAAATATAACATTTTTATATATCTTTTAAAGAACCATAATCATATTTATAATACCATATATTATTTACATATGAAATTTTATTACCTATTTATTACCAATTAATTGTTATTGTCGCATTTCAAAAAAATTCTGCTTTATTTTTCATATATGATTTTATTTGTTATTTTTTGGGTCCTATTACATTTATCATGTTTCCATAATTGAAATAATGTAAAAATTTATATAAATATCATATATATTCAGTAAATATTCTTATATATTTAGATTATTTTTTAATTTATAGAGATATAAAATGAAATATATAGTTCATGGAGATGGTAGGTCACACATATAAATGAACATTGTTTCCATTTTATCAAATAATTTAAATGAATATAGCTAAATAATATATTACCATTAAATAATAATATTTATGTCATATATTTCACATATTTTAATTCAATCCTTCTGTATTACTATCCATATAAATCATGAATGAATCAGATCACTTTGAGAGCTTATATTTTTTCGTACACATGAGTGACGTTATCATATCCCCACATAATAGAAAGTAAGAAGGTATATGTAATAAAAAAATTCATCAGTATAATAATATCATAAATATCATATATGAACATTATATATATCATTATATTCTTCCGTTAGATGTTTTAGTTGAAAAATTAATGACATTAGTTTGCGAGGCTGTAGTCTACCATTCACACGAATGACGATTTCGTAACTCATTTGATTGAAGTCTAGATTTATTTTTGTCCTTAAAATAACAAAAAATAACTCATTATAATTTATATACAAATTTTATTATATATTTATGGATTAATAATAATTTAAATAAGGGTATGAATAAATAAAATAAAAATTTTCATTGAATAATGTTACCTTCTCTTCGAGTAACCTCCATAAGCTTTCACCAAAAGAATTATTATGTTGTATTTATAATAAAAATAAGGAATATTAGATGCGATGATATAATTAAGGAATTTAGTTTTAATGTTAATGGTATAACAAATTGTTTTTTAATGTTTTAAGAGGAGAGGATAGTGGTGGCCTATTATAAGTGAGGTTAGTGACACACTTGTACTTGTAAAAAATAAAAATGTGTTCCAACATTTTTCATAAGAAAAAATGATAAAACATGGAAATTTAGTTATTTATAGAAGATATGAGGTCTAAATATGGAAATAAAAAAGTTTTTTTACATTTTTTTGGACATTTTTATGCCATATCATTTTAGCTTAACCCCCCATTAAACCCATTTTACCTTAATTGTCGTAAATAAATTTTATTTCACTTAATGTTCACTATGGTATAAAATTAAGATTAATATATTTTATAATATAAACTATGTTAATTAAAAATATTTAATCCATTTTTAAAAATTACATTAGTAAAAATGGACAAATATAATTTAAAATTAATCCATCATACACTATTAAAAAGTGATATTTCAAAATGAAAAATGTTAAATAAATAAAAAAATAATATAAAACATCAATATAAAATTATTAAAATGAAAAAAATATGATTAGTTTATATTTAATTTAAGTAAATTTTATTTTAAACGAATTATAATAAAAAAATATAATTTATTTAAACAAAAATGGTGTTTTCATTAAAAACCATTATTTTAACTATTAATAGAAAAAATGATATTTTTATAAAATTATTAAAACTTTAACCATTGATTTTTTTTATATAAGGAGTTCAATAATATAGTTAATATTTTCAAGAAATAATTAATAATATTGAAAATATAATTTTTGAAATATGCTTTAATATAAGATAAAATAAATTTTTAAAAAATTACATTTTTAAGTGTAAAATTTGATTTATTTTTGTCACATTCCTAGAAAAAAATATTATTAATTTTAAAATTATTTTTGATTTTATAATATATAATCTTTATGAAAATAATTCACTAAAATTTATATGTTTAATTTTTTGATGTATAACATGATTGTGTGTATAAAAAATAGTTGTTCAATAAAGGATTCCCATTATTTTCAAATAGTTGTCATTTTCATTTTAAATTCACTGTTTATAATGGAATTAATTTTAGATAAATTTGTAAACTATAATTGTTCACAATTTTTTAATCATATTAATACCCACCATTCTAATGGCTAGCTGATAACTATAAATTTAAATAATAATATTTTAATAGTATATCACATTTTTTAAACTGAGTGTTGTGTGTAATGTAAACTAAACTCTGTATTGTGTGTAATGTAAAAAATTGTTGTTGTCTATAATACAAAAAAAAATCAGTGTCACAAGTAATATAAATTATTCAAAACATTAAGTTTATTTGAACAAAAATATTTCATTAAATCATAGGGTGTTACATTCAAACCCCCTTAAAATGAATTTCTCCCATGAAATTTGTCAAGTTGGCACCAACAACTAAGGATAATACTACCTCATTTCATCCTCAGGTTACCTCATTTCTTTTTAAAGATAGTTTTTTTTTCATATGGAATTAACCAGGTAAGTTTTACTGTTTCCTAAAGCATTCCTTTTTCGATCCAAAATGTATAATATTTCGTCCTCATAAGAAATATCATGCTCCAGTGGTGTATCCTCTGAGTTCAGTACATGTGATGGATTAGGTGTTCACATCCTCATTAGAGATATATGGCACACATTATGAACAAAAGATAGATTCATTGGAAGCAAAAATCGATAGGCTATCATCCTAATACCATCAAGAATTTCCAAGGGGTAAATATACATGGGGGTTATATTTCCATTGTATCAAAAGCACAATTACATCATTTGGTTCTTGTTCAATAAAATTCCACTTCATCTTTTATTCCATGAAATTAATATGATTTTTTATTCCTGAATCAATAATGTATTAAAAGATCCAAAATAGAATGATAAGTCCTTTCATCTATTATCTGTTATAACAAAATTCTTTCACTATTTATCCTATAAGGGTAAATATTTATATAGAGAAGTAATATTTTAATATCTAAAACATCATCCAAATTAAATCATAAACTATTTCATAAATGGGTGTGCTTATAAACCATAAAAAAATAATTAATTATAATTAAGGTAATCCTAAAATTAAACCCCAAAATATGATAAAGTAGATCTGTATTTTCACATACCAAACATGTGAATACCTTTATCAAGTATCCTCATTAAACATGGTAATAACCGCTATTATCATATAACCTTATTGAGAACATATATGTTTCTTCATTCCTTATATAAATTTCATATTATTGGGTTTAATTCCTAAATTAGAAAATTATAAATCCTCCATAAATGACAGAATAAATCACCATGTTAACAAATAATTAAATAGTTCCAAGGTAGTCAATACTATTTAATTTACATTATCCATATAAATCATCTCTTTCTACAAAATAAACATAATTTTTCAATATGAGAAATATATTATGGGTTATCATTCCTTGATAATGCGTTTTCAAAAAAATATCACTTTGTTGTTAAATCAATTTTCAAGGTCATCATTATCATTCAACATATTATTGAAAATATTTAGGTAAAAAATTATACAAACAATCCTTATAAAAATTTTGATTCATATAAAATAATTCGAGGATACAAATACATATACACTTCTGCCTCATCCTTTAGGAATTAAATAGGATTCATCATTTTATTCCTTAATATGTATTTCCTTTCATATGTATTTTATTAGTCTCTTAATCATCAATAAAAAACTCATTACTCATACAAACTTGTTGATTCTCTTTCTAATATTTCTCCCCAAGTCATCGATTTTCTTAATTCCCATACTTTCGACATTTAGAAAATTCAACAGTTTATAATACCTTAGTGAGACCATTAGTATCATTTTTTTATCCTAACTTTTAACTTTATTTTTCAATTACTTTCTTTGTGTCATTAATTTTTCACACTAAAATCATCTTCTCATCCCCATAGGACATCCCCTTAAGAGATTATTCCTAAATCCTTGGCATATAAGAAAGTTAACATTCTTTTCTCAATAGTCCCTACTGTCGAAAATATCAATGAACTCTATCCTTCACTTATTTGATATCTCTAAGAGTTGGTTAAAGTGATTTTTTATAATCATGTTCTATGTTAATTGATTAGGTATAATCATAATATCATTTACTCTAGTCATCATCCCATTTGGATTCTCATCAACATATTGGGTATCACATTTAATATGAATCCAATTTTTTCTAGGTCCCACTATTGAAAAATATATATAAATAATAGTCTGAGAAACAATAATAATCATGGGAAACCAAAAAATCATGAAAATTAACTTATATGAATTTTAAATAATTACCCATTATTTTTAATCAGGGACACCTTAGGTTTGTCCTGGGTTATTCAGACTCATGGTCTAATTAAATTAAACCTGATGGTTTATAAATATTTTTTGAATTTCCAAATCATATCACTAGGATGTTTAAAATGTTGTGTGTAGAAATGCACATTTTAATACAGCAGGTGAAGATTGAGTTAAGCTCAATATGCAATTTTCAAATATATTACCCCTAGGTAACGCTTTTCCAGAGCAACATCCTCTTTTATTATATATACATGGATATAATTTTTTGGAAACCACATTATGTATACATTAATAAAATTCATGTAAATTTTCATATACTTTGAATCATCCTTATACTTATCCTTATACATTTCATTATGGATATCACTAGAGTATTATAAATCTTGTTTCAAAATTTTAATTAAACTTCTAATCTGATAACAACATAGTAGCTATAGATTTTTCAAATGGAAATTAAATATTTTTAAATGAATATTCAATACATTACAAAAAAACATGTCTGGGGACCATAATAGTTTTTTGTATTTGGTTAATAGGCACAGAATCTTATAATTTAATGAAATGTCTTCAAAATTTCTCATAAATATTTTCCTCTTTATTACTCTTCACAAACATACCCAACATGAAACTTTTTTATATAGCATGGGAAAAGGAAACATAAGAAAGGTTGACCTCAAATTCTTATTAAAGATATGAAATTGAGATGTCAATGATAAAAGAATAATTACATGAGAATAATGGTATGAGAGTATATAAATAACAAATGAAAACCATACCCTTTATATCAATGATAAAAATCTAGAGGTGATGCAGAAATATTTGTAGTTTATAAGACATGAATCATAAGAAAATCAAAGAACATTATCAATGAGATCATAATACTTCCATAATACATATAATTGGGTCATAGAGATAAGAATAGAAAATAATTTTCATAATAGTCAAGGATAACTTCCAAATATTTAATATTGTAATGGCTTCACTCCCAAAACAATCATAGTTGTCAAGGATCACTCCCAATATAATCATAGAATAAAAATCCTCTTACTAAACCTGATTCACTCATCATTACAGGGTTTTCTATCTCATGAGATATAAATTGTTACCTAATAAATAAAAGATAAATATAGGTCTCACCCATCACAAAATTAAAATTATAATTTTTTATTCCACAAGATAACAAAACAGTCATCATAACTTATCACTTGAAATTAAATGAGATTCATAAAATATTTTCATATAATTACATGTGGAAAAGATATAAGTTTCATAATTATTTCATCATTCCATCATACCTTAATCAATGAAAATAAGATGGTTTAATAATCATTTTATCATGTTATAACCCATGTAACGGAAATGTGATTCATAAATATATTATCATCATAAGCATAAACAATTCCTAGAATGAATAAGAACAATACCCTTTGATCATATTCCCAGTAAAGTAAAATTAACATCAAATGATGTCACCTTAAATAAAAATCGATTTTGAAAAGAAACATGGTACATTTATCTATGTAATTAAATTTTATTTTCAAATATATTTTTAAAACTAAAAACTCTCAAAAAATATTCTTAATCCTTTTCATCTGAAAATAATCTTTGAAACATATAATGGAATCTTTATAAATCATTTTAGTATTTATTGAAGAAAATATCATTTACTCTTTGAAAAAACACTTTTTAAAACATAATTAATTTTCTATGTTATTTCAAATAAAATAACCATGAAGACTCATAAATAAACCTTCATACGAAATAATGTTCATTTAGACAGGAAATTTCAATCATGTCATATACTTTAAAACTGAGATTCCTCCCACGTTTTTTGTAAAATAAAATTCATAGTTTTTAGGAAAATTACGTGAATATTAATTTCAAAACTTTTTTTAAAAATTAAAACAAGTGTTAAATTTTATTTAATGAATAATTTTATGAATTTTAAAAAAAAATTGAATTTTTGTAGAAAACATTGTATTGGAATAAAGGTCCATCGCTCAAACACAGAAATAAAGTTGATTTTTCATTAAAATATTCATTTAAACTCTTGAGTACATAAATAGATGAAAGTTAAGGTAAAAAATTTATTATCATGGAATAAAATATGAGATGAAAATTCTTATGTTTATTGAGATATATATCATAATATTTCATCAATGTAATTATAATCAGAAACTATCTCAATAAACAATGTCGTTATAACTTAAAATAATTACCACTATAGTAAATTTGAATCATAATCCCCATGATATAATAAAATTAAATTAAAATTATAGTATATTGAAAAGAAATATATTCATGATATAACATGTAATAGGGGAATTATATACACCTCATAAAAGAAGAAAAGCACATATCATAACTTATGTCCCATTAAAAGATATTTGAGACAAAAAAATATCTTATCGCTTTTGAAACATTTAAACCATTGACCCCATAAAAGAGTGATCATAAAATTGATATCTAAATACAAAGAAAACTAATGATAATAATAAAAAAATGAATTCCAGGGTATTATATACATCCCCATAAAACAAATAGTTGGTGAATATGATATGTGTCTCGCCTTAAAATAAAACTGTTTAAGAAATCTATTACGTTAAGTCACAACATCTTTCATAATGGTTCAATACACCTTTATAATAAATATAATTTCACTATAGATGCATTAATTAACCATAATAATATTTATTATACCACATATTTTTTACTTATGAACTCTTATTAACAATCCCATTTTAAAGTCATTTTTTGTTCAATAACTACTTTGTTTTTCAGTATGTTTTCATTTGTTATTTTTTGGACCAAAAATTTAGATCATGTTTATATCATATAAGAAAATGTACCCATGATATAAATATCATTTATATTTAGTATAATTTTTTATAGTAGACCATAAAATTTATATATATATATATATAAATTGAAATACATCTTTCATATAGACATTATGTCGTACGTATGCAAGAACGATGATTCAATTTTCCCAATGGATTAAAAGAAATAAAGTGATATAAAATATTAACATTCCATAATCCTTTTTATTTTATACATATAAAATATTTTAATTAAAACCCTCTATATTACCATCCATGTAAACCATGAATGAATCATATCGCTTCATAAGGAGGTAGTTCAGCGTACACAGGAGAGTTGTTATCATATTCCTCCAAAATGGAAAGTAAAAAAATTAACATGTGACATAATAATTATAGAAGTATAATAATATCATAAATATAATATATACACATTTAATCCATCATTATATCCACATTTTATATGTGGTAACATAAAAACGAATGACATCTATTCGGGAGATGGTAGTTCCCCAAACACATGAATGCGGCTTTCTTTACACATTTTATTGAAGTGAACTGGGTTTAGGTAATGAAAATAACATAAAAATGACCCAGTATATTAAATATAGTAATTTTATTATATCAAAATGGTTTAATAATAAT
Organism: Viscum album; assembly: GCA_963277665.1. Lineage (NCBI taxonomy): Eukaryota > Viridiplantae > Streptophyta > Magnoliopsida > Santalales > Viscaceae > Viscum > Viscum album. The sequence goes on along the minus strand of OY728131.1, from coordinate 1,525,363,742 downwards.
TTTACTGAGGTGTAGGTTGAAATAAATTAAAAACACTCGTTGAAGAACATTACCTCCTTTTCAGGTAACCTACTTTGGTTTTCACCATAATCCTTCCTAGTTAGGATTTATACACAAAATAATTATTATATTATTATATTATGTAATTAAGTATGTTATTTGGGTAGTTACTGGCTGAACCAATGGTTTTTTAAAGAGTGAGTAGAGAGGAGAGGTGGTGGCCTTCTCCAAGTGATTTGAGTGGCACACTTATAATTTTTTAAAAGAAAAACAGTGTACCCATGTTTTTTACATTAAAAAAATATAAAAAATGAGCCATTAACAATAATAGAATATATATGTTCTAAATAGTTCCATTAAATTTGTGTTTGATAAGTGTAAGTCATTTTTATCTCTTATCTTTTGAGTTTAACCCCCAGTAAACTCATTTTTACCTTAACTGTTGTATATAAATTTACTATTTAAACTATTCATTAATAAAAAAAAGTTTAACCTGTTATATAAAATAAATTATGACGACTAAAATTATAGAATCAATTTTATCAAATTAAATTCACATTAGTGGAAATATTTTATTTGAAATCAATTTTGCAGACGTGACCAGAAAGCGAGTTTTCAAAGAGAAGAATATTCAAAACTATAAAAGGTTTTTAATCAAAATTCATAATTAAAATGGTTCCAATTACCTAAATAAGATTAATTGATATATAATTTAAGTAATTTTACTTTTAAATACATTTTAAAACAAAAAATTTAACTTTATAAGTTCTTTAAATGAAAATGTAGTTTAAAATAAAAACTATTATTTCCATTTTTTATCGATAAATTAATCTTTTCAATAAATTCCAATAAATTCTCCCAAGGATAGTTTTGATCTGATAAATTAAAAAATTATTATTATTTTCAATATGAAATTCTAAGATTTTAAATTTTTAGTTTTAAAATAATTATGCAGAAGGGTCCAAATCATCATTTCCAAAAAAATACATTTTTTTAGAATAAAATTAGATTTATTCTTATATATTATCTAGGAAACAAATAATGTTAATTTTAATAATTATATTAGATATAAATTTATAAATTTTATTAAAACTATCCACTCAAAAATAACTACTTTAATATATTGTGGTAAAATACCTTTTTGTGCGTAAAAATAGTTTTCTTAATATTTTCTTTTTTTCAAATAGTTTTTTATTTATAATTAACTGGTCTCAAAATAATTCATTTTATATATGTTTTTAAACTCTATATTTTCATTATTTATTTAATATTATTCTTTCCCTCACATAAAATTAATTGGAGATAAATATCATTTTTAAAATTAATATTTTAATAGTATGCCATATTTTTCATAAACCCATTGTTCTGTGTAAGGAAATATACTCTCAATGTTGAGTATAATGAGATCTAAAAAATGTTTTATATGTAATAAATGAAAAAAATGGTTATGTATGTAATGAAAAATTATGAAAAGTTTATATTTATTTGAAAAAAATATTTCCAAAAACTCCAGGGTGTTAAATTTACTTATTTGTACCCCTACCGTGCGAGTTATATTTTATTTACAAATGGTTTTCCATTGGGAATATTTATTAAAGGGGTATTCATAAAATGTCATAAGATGTTTACACTTCGAACAAACATATGTATTGTTTTCTGTAAAAGTAACCCAAAATTCATTCAGAATACAGATAATAACTTGTACTTCTGAACTAGGGGAAATAAAGACCAAGTACCCACTTGAAGGTTAAAACTAGTACTCATTTTCATTATCTTTCTTTTTTATTGAACTTTTTATATTATTTTTATTTCATCTCTTTTTATATTGTTTTCTTACAGGGAATTACAATATTTAACATAGAAAATAATTATTGTTTTTCCCATACAAAAACGACTATATGGTATATATACATCTCATTATTTTATTACTATCTTATTTAAATTATGTATACGCTAAAAAAATAAAATTTGAGTTTTTGTAATGATAGTAGCATCATATTGAAGGAGATGGAAACTATCCTATTGATATATTAGGGTTTATTTCATTTCTATTTGTATTTTTTTTTATATTAGATGTGAGTTTTGTTAAACTCTGTAATATTTTTTGAATCGTTGATTTAATTGTGGTAAATGTCTGGAATTTTAATTCTAAAACACATATGACTGGTGATACATTTTTGAAACCAAATTAATTTTGATAATTTGACCAATTTTTGTACCACTATGGTATCAATTCATGTAAAATACTATCTAAAAATTTATTTCAACCTTAGATGTTTCTGAACCCTTTGGATGTATTTTTACATTTATCTATTTATTGGGAACATAAGACATGTTTTAAAATATAATATTTTTATATTTACTTATTTAAAATTATATGCGTTTAGGTGTACTTAAAATGATAGATATATTTTTTGAAATTTAAACCCCTTTGTTTTTCCCATTTCATTCCCACCTTGAATCTAGATTCACTTTTTATGAGTATAAGAACCATGAATAAACTTATAAAATCTACATTAAAATCAATAAATCTTCACACCAATATCTAGATTTTTAAATTTAAGACAATTTTAGGGAATTTTTATTCAAGGGATCATTATATTTTATGGACTTTCATGATTTGAAGGGTGTTAATTTTGAGTTCCCATTTGTAAGGGAAATAATTCATAATATATTGAAATTAATTTGATAACTATTTGACATAAAAAATATATAAAAATATATATAAAAACATGAAAATGGATGTTATATATAAATTTTCATTGTGCCTTCTGGAATGAAACCTAGCCTTAATCAGTATAAGAATGTTTTTGAATCTTTATTCTTTAATTATATTCAATTTACATATTATAATCCTTAAAAATATTAAATATATATAAAAATATAGATAATAGGATGAATCATTCATTGTCCATAGAGTTGATATGTGTCTCATCGTGAAAAGGGGATATATGTATTTGAGATTCTCGATTCATTTAAAGGAGGAATCAGATGAGGTAATTTTTATTGTATTGTATTTTCATTTCATGTGTCAAACATTATGCGATTAAAAATATTTTTAGATAATTTTTTTAAACATAAAATCACCAACCTTATACCCAACATAACCCATGAAACTTTGGTTTAAACATGAACTTTTTTTGAGTGGAGATGTTGTCATATTGAAATCATACTGAAAGTGTTCATGATCCTAAGAAGAGTGAAATTTTTGACAATACATTTACTTAGAGTGAGATATATATTTTCATGTGGGTTTTTAAACATGTGAATGAATGTAAAAATGGACTTGAATAAAAATTATTCAATATAATGAAAAGGTAATTAAAATAAAAAATTAGGAATTATGAGGATATGGTGGAAAATGAGAGCTCACAGCTATTTTTATTTGATTGGTTTGATATTGTATTAAGTGTATATTTTTCATATAAGTGAAATGGGATGTGTAACACTATGATATTTTATAAAATAGTTCACTTTAGATAGATTAAATTTCTTTTATAACTTGTGATCAATGCAACCCTAAGTCTAAAAGAACTATAATATAGTTTAACATCATATCCTTTAAATTAAACATGTGGGTATAAGTATGACTAAATGAATTTTAAAAATTATAAATTTTACACATGTATAAAATAAATTCACTTCTTATTAATTAATTATAAATTAAAATTAATATCATTTTAAAGTAAAATAAATGTTTTTTAAAAAAACCAATTTTTATGCACACAATTTGTATTGATCTTAGAAAATATAATTAATCACAAATTTTTTGTGATTTTAATGAAATTAATAAATTTTATATTAAATAAATTATTTCATAATTCATCTAATATTTTTCCTAGGCATGGGATTAGATTAAATACAATTCTATGCTTCAATATATATTTTTTTAAAAACGGGTTCATCGTGTTTTGCACACTTATTTTATAGATAATTTTCTATAAATTTTAGAAAATTTATTTGAAATTTATAACTTATTTTTTAGTGTCCAGATGTTCAAATATTTTTACAGTAAATTTTTTATATATTTTAAGAAGATTAAATATTCATTTAATAGTGAAAAATACCGATTTTCATTTGAAAAATTCATTAAGTAAAATGAGTTAAGGTATATTATTTTTAACCCATTTTTTTATTTTTAATCAATTTTATGTTTATTTTTATAAAAAAAACATTTTGTACTAGACATGTCTTTTTAATTGGAAAATAGCTTTTCGCCTTATTTGTGGGTTAATATTAAATTAAATTCTTCCAATTATTTGAATTAAATATGTTAAAATATATTAAATATTTTGAATCATCATAATTAATATTATTTAATAATTTTAGATTAATTTTTTTCATAAATAATATAGAAAATAATAATAATTAATTACCACATCTAAGATTAAAACATGGTTTCGTGCATTGCATGCTCTTGTGTTAAAATTAATTTTCCATTTAATTAGTTTTTTTATTTTAAAAATTTGACTTCATTTTTATAATTATTGGGTAATAATTTTCTATCAAGGATCGTTTGATTTTTAGGATTAAAGGATAAATTACCTAGAGAAAAAACTAGTTACCATGGAAAAAATAAAATGCAAAAAAGTGATCAACTTAATAGGTAAATGGAATTAAATGTTTAAAAAGTTTTTATTTAAAAATAATTTTGGTTTTTATTAACCTTTTACACCCTCTTCTCAATTATTTACTAATTTTGGGGGCACTTGGTTTAATAGTGAATTCCCATTATGAAAGGGAACCACCACTCCAATTTTATTAGTACTTATAGAGAATTTTAGAACATCAAATACATTTTTAAATAACATCCTTAAATATAAAACAAGGACCTATAATCCATGATTTGATCAGAAAACCATCTTAGGAAGGCATTAGAAATAATCCTTTAGAGATTTTTTAAAGAAGAGATATAGTTCTTAACCAAGCTTTTTCATTTCATATCCTTTTATACCTCTTTAAATTATTCTTTGACCATGATGAAATTTGAAAAACATGATAGAAAATATTTCTATATGTTAATATTTTAATTTAATGACATGTATTCATACAGTCTTTAATAAAATGGAAAAAAAACATTCGATCGTGTGTACAACGGACTACTGCCTCACAAAATGATATAATTAATTTTCCTTCATCACCTCTCATGGTTGGAAATAATGATATATAAAATGATTATATATTATATTTATGATATAATTTTACTTTTTTTATAATATCACATAAACCATTATAACTTCCAAACCATTGAAAACAATAACCACGCTCGTGGGTACGTGTGAACTACCACCTCCACATAGCGTTGTGATTATTTTTTTATTTTATTTCTACATAGAGGGTAATGAAGTTACATTTAATAAGTATGTATGATATATATTATATAAAAATATTCTATAAATATTAAATATTATTAAATTCCATTAATTCCATTCATTAAATAAATTGAAACAATTTTTATGTATACTTACAACCTACCATCTCCGTGAACGGTGTAATTCACTTCATTATCCTTAAATTTTATAAATAGATAAAAATATATATAAAATGAATTTATTTTATATTTATATGATGGTTAAAATCATATATATTATGGATCCATTATCAATATATTTTGAACAAAACAATAAAATAAAAACATACATGATAAAATAAGTAGTTATCACCATAAATACTCATTTTGAAAAATAATTGTTTGTAAATGAGTGATAATGGTAATAATAAATCATATATTCTATGATATAAATAAATATTATTCTATAATATATATTGAATAAATCTATATTTTTTATACAGGATTTTCAAACATGTATGAAGGAAGTTGGACCTAAGGTAATGTATTTTCATCTCACATTTATTTCCGTGAGACACATGCCATATTAACCAAATGTTTCTTTTATGTGTGATATATACTTATCATGAATGTGTTTTTAGATGATTATAGTCAAAATTAGAATATATAAATACCTATATAGGTTTCTATATTTCACTTTTATTATTATTAAAAATAAAAGTGGTTAGTGTTTTATTTTACAATTTCTTTGTTTACTAGGATTGTTAATTATTACGTTTTATTGAGGAAATATTAATGTCTATCTCTAAATAAACTCATTAATTCTCATATCCTAATTGTTTTTTGATAATACAAGTTTTTATTTTATTTTCCCCTCTTTAGGAATTCAATATATTGAAATAATATTTTCAGGTAAAATCCACTTTATTTCTCTCTTTAATCAAAAATCCTTTTTTCCTTCATGTCCATGTTTTCACTAAAATAATTTCAAGATTTTTTTACTATTATTTTATGATTTTTTAATGTAATTTTACTCAGTCTTAAATTTTGAAAAAAAAAATTAAAAGTAACATTCTTTTCATTTTCTAAAGGAGGAATTTTTTTATTTTTATTGAAAATGTGAAAGTAATCATTGTCTTAACAAATACACCACGAACAAAATTTTCCTCTATCATGCCCACTCAATTATTTGAAGAGGAATTTAATAGTTTGAAAAGTTATTTTCAAAGAATATTTCTCCATAATATTTGGAAATTTTTTATATTTTAAATAACTATATTTAAAAATAAAATGTTATTGTAATGAAGAACTTTTTATTTATCTTTTTTAAGATATTTATATTCATTAGAGAAAAAAATGTATGTTGTTTATTATTTTCTAGGTATATGATCCAATGATACCATTCATATTTTTTATTATTATGGTTAATTATTATGATAAAAATATTTTTATGAAACCTATTTCCTTTCTAGGTGTTTTGATATGATTAATTCATTAATTATTTATGAAACCCATTTCTTTTTCATGGGTTATACTATGACTAAATTCTTATGAAACTCCATTTATTTTAAAAGGTTATATTATGATGACTGTTTTATAATCTTGTGGAACACATATGTATGATTTTCATTATGTGATGTGTGATCTGAAAAATTATATATCTTACCAAATCATTGGGTAAATGTTGATAGATCATAAGATAAATAGGTCAAGAATGGGGAGTGAACCCAGTTCAGTTAGGGACTATATCCACTATGATAGTCTTGGAAGTAATCATCAACTATGACGACGGTTTGGGGAGTGAACCGAATCCTCTATGATAAGATTGGAAATGATAATTAACTACTAAAAAAATTGTATATTATTCTTAGGAGTATCCTATAAACTTATGTCATATGCCTATTTTATGTTATCGTGGCTCATGTTCCTTTACTCCGTTATTATTAATATCTTATTAGATGCCACGATTTATTCCATTACTCTATATTATGATAAAAGATATGTGGGGAACATTTTTCAATTTTTATTCTCACGTACTCATACCTTTATGCTCATGTTATATATATGTGATCACTGATATCTCCATTGTTTAACCTTATTAAGCATATTAGGTCACTATTTCATATGTTCCCTTTCCCAAGGTTAGTATGAAATGTATTATGAATGAAATGTACAATAAGGGTACAATTTATGAATAACATGGTGGGAGATGATGTACATTACTTATGAACTATATGTTTATGTATCCATGTATCAAAATACATGAAACCTTTATAGTCTTCATGTGTGTTTTTGTAAAATAAATTTAATATCAATCTATTATGATATTATATATATGTATGAAAATTTTAGGTCATTATTTTACGTATCAGAGGATGGGTTTAGGTAAACTAGGATGAGAAAATATTAGTAAGAACCCTTATGATAATCCTAAGTATATAAAAATTTCCATTATTATGGTAAACAAAGGAGTGTGGTTTTCCGAAAAAAATAACTATATATGGATACTATAAGTGGACATGGATTCCAAAAATATATATCTAGGGATAATTTTCCCAAAAAAGTTGTTCTAGTATATCTTGTAAATATTTTTGGTGCTTGGTGAGTGTCCCCTTGTTGTTACCCTAGTTTGACACTCCTGAGGGAAATCCTTTGGTTAATTCACATATTATTTAATAAACACTATGAAGTATTTTTATAAATAAGTTCATGAATTACCTATGAAAATACTATTGATTAATGTATTTCAATGAAGTTGTTTTGATTTAGACATCCTATAAATGATTTTTCATTATTTCTTGGCTACCCACTATGATTATTATTACTCACACTAAGATTTTTGGATTTATAAAATGGTTGGAACCATAAGGAATCATGTTACTATTTAATATGTTGAATAATGAAATTAATTTCCATCTATGAAACCAAATTTCATGGGATCTATTTGAAAAAAAACCTCAAGGTATTATTTTTATTATTTTTGGGTTGATAGTGTTTATTAACAAACTAGTTTTCAAATGTATTTTTTTAAGATATAGATATATTGATGTGAAATATCCTTGAAAAATGAATTGATCCCATGGTAGGGTTATTAAAAATTATTTACATAAGGTTATTTCATCTCATTTTATTGGCCAAATTTTTGTGGTCCAAAATTTGGAGGTTTGCTCTATCATTTCAAAAGAAGGATTTCCATGAAGTCCATATAATGATATGGTAATGTGATGAGTTTCACAAAGAGAGTTTTTGAAAATGTTGTTTCAAAATGGTGTAGGTTATCATGATTGAGCATCGTGAATGCATGAATGAAATATGGTACTCCCAGTAATTACAAGATGCTTTGTGAAAAGAGAAATTTCTCTAGACCTTCATGAAAATTGGAGCATCACGAAAGAGATAGGATAACATCATGAAAAAGGTGATGATGTTGATAAAAGATTATATAATGGGAGGAAATGCCAATAAATATGCCTCTACCACCCCCAAAAAAGAAGCTGAATCCTTAATGAAAATTAATAGGCTCTAAATTCGTGTAGGTCATTCATGTGAAAAAATTTCCCAAGAAATGGGAGTGTTTGAAGTATTTGAAACTAAACTGAAAATTATTATCATCATGAATTTAATTTAGTTTTCTAAGGATAATTGAGATTTTTCAATGTTGTGTACATTGCGAAGGATAATTGAGCCATACGAATGGAGTTTTCTTCACAAAGGCTATTTAAGCTTCGTAAAAGAGGTGTGAATTATGATGGTAGTGACCATCCTAAATGTGTTATTAAAGAATTACATAGTGAATATGTAGAAATATGATATTCATCAAGTTGGTGAATATGGGACTTCAATAGAGTATCTATCTACAAATGGGGATGTAAACATTATTTTTTATGAATGGACCTACATTTCAATAAATTGTATATAGATCCCTTCTAGAGAAATGAGTGAAAGAAGAAGAAGAATGTGATCCTTTCCAGCGTAACTGATCAATCGAAATAGAATTTGGTAGTGACCCTTAAAATCAGTTTACATTATCTAAACCTTGTAAAGGTAGTTGTCTTAAGTATAAATGTGATCTAGCTTAAACCATATATTCGAAGTAATTCTTAGTGTATTTGGTACATCAGAACATTATCATTGTATGCTTCTTGGATATAACCTAGTGAGGGTGAATTATGTAAAAATTTTGTGTCTCTTTTATGCATTCATTTTTTCTCACAAATTTCTATGATAATTTAACAGAAGAACATTTTTTAACAAAAAACAAGATACGAAGTGTAAATTATTTCAATCTATCATACCCTGATTCATTCCCAAGGTATTTAACTTAGTTAGGATTACAAATTTGTATTAGATATAAAGGTTTAAAGTCATTGTTTATTTCTCATTAGAAGAAATGGATGTTATAAATCAATACGGTATTCTGGTCTTCAATGGAGATAATTTTTATTTATGAAAGAGTCAGATGTAGAACTAATTTTGATCATTTGGAATGGATGTATTTATTTAAGAAAATCATTTAATTTTTTCCAATAATAAGATTGGTGATTTATGAGAAGCTTAAAAAATATAAATAGATGTTGAAGAAAAAGGAATCAATGCTTTAGGGGAATCCCTAACCAATTACATATATACGAAGCTAATTTCATCTAAATCATCACGTTATACATGGTAAAAAAATTTCAATATTTATGTTGGTGACTCAAACTATAAATAAGAAAACATACATATTCTATGGACCAAGTATGAAGATATAAGAATCCACCCTAATGAGTCTGTAGATTCACTATTTGACCAATAGAATGTTACTATGGAATGCATGTCTGGTTGTGGAGAAATTACATAAGATTTAAATATTTTTGAACACATATTGAGAAAAAATCCACCTCAGTTAAATATAATAATTTCTATTTTGGATGATAAATATATATAGGACATGATAGTTTATATCCTTCATAGTACTCTTGTTTCATAAAAAACGAGAAATGGTGATAATGAGTCTATAGAAAAATAGAAGTCCAGTTAAGTGGCATTCAAATCCATGAAGAAGATAACCATTGAATATGGTCAGGAAAAAAATAGACAAATGAGGTGATTTCATTCTTTTCCTCAAATATCCAAAGGGGAAAAATAATATTCCAAGGTAAAATACCACTTAAATTATTTTGATATTAAAAGGTTTTAAATCATGAAGAAAATGTCCCTAATAAGTTTCAAAAAGATTAAGATGAATAAATTGAAATTCCGATGAATAAACATTCATCCTGTGAGAAAGGTCAGAATTTTTTTAGAGAAATTTATTCTAAAAAATGAATCTTTGTTAAAAATAAGATGAAAGTTCATAAGAATATAAGGTAAAAGATTTGTAGGAATACAAGGATCATGGAGAATATTTTATGGTATCATTTATCAAAAATTCTCAAACAAGAAAATAAAGTGACAATAAAGAGGGATAAATAGAAGGAAGAGTTAACCTTCATGTTGAATTAGATGTTTCTTATAAGTAAATATATGTTCGGAGAGCCAAAAAAAGGGAATTCCACAAATTTCATCGTAATGAAAAAAGTAAAATGAAGTGTAAGGAAGAAGAGATGGCTAAGATGATATATGAAATTTAAAAGCCACGGAGTTTAAATCTAAATAACATAGATATGATTGATGAGTATACGAATAAATTTGATGAATATAAAAAGGTGATTGATGGTTTGAATAATATAGAAAAACATAAAGACAAACTCATAGAAAATTGTAAGTATAAGGTTGTCTTCATTTTATGGAAAGAGAAAGAATATTATTTTTTTTACACCAGCAAGGCAGGTTGCAAATGCCATATAAAATGGAAAAGTATATTTCAAGTCTCTAATGAAATATATAAAGGAATTTCTAGAGAATAAAATGATAGATATGAATGTTATAGCTAGTATGGGGCCGAATCGAAAATATAAAGAATTAATGGTTGAAGATATTCCCAAGAATATACCATGATATTGAAGATAAATTTGGGTATGAATCAATATGAAAAGATTCATAGAACCCAAGGGAAAACCAGTAGTGTAGTAGTGACACAAAGGAATGCTCCATCATACATTTTGTTATTATTATGGAAAGAGACACTCACAAAATGTATGTTCCAAAAACAAAAGTTTAAAAGGGAACATGACCAATATAAGAATCCTTACTAAACTCTATACTCTAGAATATAAATTAACAGTCACTATTTATGTTGAGGAGGATTCAGACACATGTATATATATTTCTCATCAATATTGAAGAGGAATGTGGTCATAAGCAGCAACTGAATGTATCATGAGATTGAGTAAAAATGTAGAATCAATTTGAAGCTCTTCAAGATTAATTGGGTCTATCATACATCACAGAATATCAATATTATCAATTCATATTGGGTATGAACTAAAAAAATCGATCAAAAATAAGATAGATGAATGGGAAGTGGTTGTATATATTTCATTAAAATAATCAAATCACACTAGAATGTGGATCATGGAAGGTGGATGCACATCCCATATGACCAAAAATAAGGAAGTGGTGAACGGAATCTGATATGATAAGGAAGTTATTGAAATATTTTATAATGATTATGACTTAAAATTGTTAACTCATAAAAAACCCAATTTTCGGGGGAAATACATGAGACTTGTAGATGTATTAATTGTTTAAGGTATAGATTACAACTTTTTAGTGTAAGTCAACAGTGTGACTTAGAATATTCAATTGGATTTTCAAAATAAATTATGTATTATAAAGGAGAAATATGGTGAATTTTTTTTCATGGAAAGCGTATGAAGGGGTATCTACTATGTAATTAGATAAGAATATTTGTTATTTATTTCAAGTAAGAAGAAAAGAATTCATGGAAAAAATGTCTTAGTAATTTGATCCAATCATCAATGGAAGATATGGTGAAATAGGATGCTACATGAGACCTCCAAATTTTATCACATGATCGTACCCATATGTGCGATGATTATCAACAATGTATGAACATTCAAATGACATAAAATTTGGAAGGTAAAAGGTAAAAAAGTTCTTGAGTTGGTGTATATTGATTTTTGTGGACCTAATTTAACAAGAGAAATTGATGGGATTAGATATTATGTTCACTTCATTGACGAATTAACAGAATGGAATGGGTTTCAATCATTACTCACAAATCTGATGTGTTCAGTTGCATAATAAATTATCGAAGGGATGTTGAAAAAATTTTGGGTCAAATAATCCAAAATATCTGAAGAGATAATGAAATAGATTTAAAAAATATCCATTTGGAGGATTATCTTGATAAAAATGGGATACAACACTAATTTTCTGTATTACAGAATCCAAAAGAATGGATTACTTGATAGAAGAAATTGAATTATCAGCAACATTGCAAGAACAATTCTCATTGAGAAATACCTTCCCAAGAATTTTTGGAAGGAATGTGTAATGAAAATATTCTATACATAAAATAGAGTTTTATTATGTAAGGGAGAATTGAAGGGTTAATATGAGCTATGGTATGGAAATAATAATACATTGAAGTACATTTAAGTTTTCAAAAGTAAGTGTTTCATTCTCAATAAGATGAAATAGAGGATTTTCAAAACCCATGGAGTTGAAATTCTATAGCTTGGTTACTCATGAAAAATTAAATCATATAAATGTTTCAATAAGTGTAAGGGAAAAGTTGTTGAAATAAATTATGTAACCAGAACAGATAATGAGATGAATCTTTAAAAAATACATGATCATTATCAAGAATACAGTGATGAAAATATAAGAAGATATGAGGGTGTTCTAGTTCTAGATTATTATTGATAATAATATTATAATGTTAAAAAGGATGGTAATAAACTATTATCTATAGAAAGACCAATGTGATGATCTAAAATTTTTAGACAGAACATAATTAGAATTATGATAGAACCAGTGAAGAAAAGGATGATGAATAGTCTATAGAAAGAATCATATTATCACAGATAGAGAGTAATTATTTTAAGCATCTAGAGATGACAACTATATTCAAGATATGAATGAAAAGATTGAAAAAATTGAGAAGAATCAGACATAGGATATTGTTTTGAGGCCAATATATAATAATTTAAATTGAACTAAATGGGCCTTTCATAATAAGAAGAATGAATATGTTGTAGTGATTCCAAAAAAGAATGACTAGTTCTCAAAGGTTACTCATGGATATAGGGTATTGAGGTTGATGAAATATTTTCATCTATTTTAAGGATTGAGATAATTATATTATTCTTGTACATAGTAGTAAAAATAAAGTCCAATGTTTTTAAAATTGATTTCAAGTTATAATTTCTGAATGAGTTTCTACAAGAAGAATTTTATATTGAGAATCCAAATAATTCTCCCATTTTTGAATATGAGAATAGGGTTTTTATCTGATAAAGGCACTATAGCATGCACCTGGAGGATCGTATTCCAGGATCGATCAAATTTTGAAGAATATTTGTGTTTAGTGTGGTTGAGTTGATTACAATATATATGTATACAATGATATAAATTAAACAATGATGGTGTTAGTAAATTTCAAAGACATAATCTTTGGGGGGTCAAATTAATATAATTCAATAAATTCCTACAATTTGTTAAAAGTGAGTTTGAAATGTTAATGATTGGAGAACTAATGTTTTCTTTTAGTTTGAAGGTGACACAAGGAAATAATAGCACTCTTATTTCTTAATATAAATATGCTATGGTGGTATTGGGAATATATGGAATGGATAATTCAAATGACATAATCAATCTAGTGGATACTGGGATGAGACATTCATGGTATGATGAAGGAAATGCAGTTAATTTCCTTGAATACATGAAATGTTTCGGTAGTCAATTATATGTGGTAGTGACATGACCAAATATTTATTTTTCCACATGTCATGAAGTAAGATATCAATGTAATACCATGGAAACCCACATTCATTTAGTGAAAAGAATACTTTGTTAAATCATATTCATGGTAGATTTTGGTTTGTTGTATAATGATAAATAACAGCGAGAGAACTTAGTCTATAAAGATGTATATTAGTGAAAATCAGTCGATGGTAGGTAATTGAGGCCAAATAGTACATTCTATGTTTTTGGATTGTGAATTTCTTATCAAATTAAGAAACAAGATTTCATTTATTTGAGGACCAAAAAAGCTGAAAATATTGTGGATACTCAAGAGAACATGTAGTTATTGTTAATAAAACAACAACTTGATGAAATGGGATTTGTTGTGAAGTCTTCAATCAGAATCCGTTGCAATAATTCAAGTGTTATGAATCTAAGAAAAAATCTTGACCCTCAATCAAGGAAAAATAACATTGATATCAAGTATAATTTTATCAATGATAAGGTGTATAAAAGACTTGGGAATTTGGCGTATATATCTACCAAACTATATGTTATATATATTTTGTCATAGTCCTTACCCAAAGAAACATTTGAAAATCATTGACTAGATATTAGAGTTCAGTTGACTCCCTATACTGGAAGAAGTGTGGATTTGGGACCCCCTCTCCCAAAGTAATGGTGTGTCGTTCCAAAATGTAATGATCTATATTCATTACCCTGTTACAATCCATGACAAAGTGACCTTTGGGTTCATTGAAAAGGGGGGATTATTGATTTAAATGGGTATAAATTTTTTTAATATAGACAGGGAGATAATAATATAGTGGTAGTAGTGAGGAAGGGGGAGTTTTAAATCTAACAGTGATAAAGGTGATTGATCAAAAAATATTTATCATGAAAAATGTGTTTCATGATGAAATAAATTTCATGGTTTTGGAATATATTGATTCTGTTGATGATTCTATCATGCTACACTTATTTATCATGCATATCATGTCTCATATGGGCTTGGGGTGTGTGTTGATTAAATCATTTATCTCTATATGAATCTCAAGAAGTGAATGTCGGTTGAAGATAGAATAATATGTAACATTATTTCAAAATGAATTGAGTTGTAAATAAACAAAAGGGGTGGATTTTTTAGGAAACAATCCCTCAAGTTATCATTGACATGTTTTTGGGTTGATTGTGTTTGTGGAAAAACTATGTTTCCAAGTAATGTTGTGAAGTTCTAGATATATTTTTGACAAAGATCCATGAATAATGATTGGATATTCTAAAACCATTATAGAAAATTTTGTACATAAGGTGAATTCATTTCATAGTGTTTTTTAGTTTTTGGGGTCCAAAATATGAAGGTTGGATCTATCATCATGAAAGTTTTATTTCCTTGATTTCCATATAAAAAATATGTAAATGTAATGAATTTCATGAATTTGGGTTTCACGAAGGATATTTTGCGATGGTGTGGATCATCGTGAACGAGCATCGTGAACGCATGATGGAAATACACTACCATCCATTATTTTGAGGTTATTTTGGAAAGGAAAAATTTCCCTAAAGATTTGTGAAATAGAGAGTATAATGAATTAGAATAGATAGATTTTTTAAAAGGATATTATGTAGGTGGAAGCTTCTAGAATTATGAGAAATTCCTATAAATAGGCCTTTAACCACTCATAAAAGTAGTCCAAGCCTTAACAAAAATATTTAGGCTTTGAATTCATGAAGGTGATTCTTAAAGGTTGTTCTTGTGATAAATGTTTTCAATGAATCTATGTTTTTTAAAGCTATGAAATCTAACTAAAAATTATAAAAATCATGGAGGTAATGATGTTTTTTGAAGTTAAGTGAGATTTGTGAAATTATTGTACATTGTAAAGGCTATGTGACATTCGTAAAAGGATGTTTCTTTATGAAGGCTATTTGAGATTCATGAAGGTGTTGTGATTTGCGAATGAATTGAGAATCACAAAATTGTTCTAAAAGGATTTCCTAGTGAATCTGTACTAAAGTGACATTCATCATGTGGGTGAAAGTGGGACATAAATTAAGAATCTATCAAAAACTGAGGATGTTTTAATTATTGTTAATGAAGGGAAATATATGTCTATAAACTGTGTGTTGATCTCTTTTAGAGTAGTGAGTGAAGGAAGAAGAATAAGGTTATCCTTTTCATCAATAGTTTTCCATAGAGAATATAATTAAGGAGTGTCCCTTGGGAAGCAGTGAGATATCCCTAAACCTCTTAAAGGTAGTTATCCTGGGCATAAAAGTGATCTACCAAAAACTATATTTTAGTTGTGATCATTAGTGTATTCGATATATTGGAACAATGTCATTTTATGGTACTTGGATATATCCTAATGTGGATGATCCTAGTAAAATTATTTTCTCTCATTCAGGTATTCATTTTTTCTCATCCATTGAAATGGGAAAGGGAGATAAGAACTTCTTATTTAATAATGAAACAAGATCTTAAGGGGGTAGTTTTAATATTTCCTACCCTAATTCACCCCCTTCCATGGTATTTAACCTAGTTGGGAAAACATGATCTAAAATAAAAAAACTCAATTTAATTTTTACATATCATATTCAAGCTACGAATCATACTATGTTTCGAAACAAGCAAAGGACAGAACAACGTGTTTTTGATTACTTCATGAGGCAACATCCAAAATCATTTAGTGGTTCTTATGTTCCAATAGTTTTTATGTAGTGGATCAGTACCATTGATATTTTTTCCATCCTATGGTTCATGGATCATGAGAAACTAATTTTGTTTGTCTATTTTTTGGAGGTAGAAGTGGATCAATGGCCGACTCTTATAAATAATATAGGGTAATATGAAGAAATTGAATCCATGGAGTAGGATAAGTTTAAGATATTGTTTTGCAATAATTATTTTTCTCATATTATTCATATGAAATTTTAAAAGGAACTCCTTGAGATAAATTAGAAGGATAATTAATCCCTTGGTGCCTATTTGTCAAATTTTACAACACTTAGGTGGTATACTTTTGGTATTATCATGCATCCTAAAAGTAAATTTGATCAATTATTTAGTGTATTAAAACCAAGTCTATAAATTTAATTACACATAAGAGACATAATTAAATATAAATTAATTTTTTATGTACTATAAATGTAGAAATGGAAATTGTAGTTACCCATTAATCACATGATTTCAATAAGAAAATAAAGATATAATTCAAACAAAGCTATAAAATCTATAGAGGTAAGAACATGCGAATTATTTTATTCTTGATGTGTTAGAAAAAAAATGTGTGGAATTCCTTTAATGGGACTATAAGGGTTTTATGTTCATAAATAAGGTCATTAGGAAATCAAATGTTGAAGTCATGGGAAGAAGTTAGATAATGAAAAAAATAGAGAGAAATGTCCATATAAGGGACCACCCATCCTCCAATGATTTAAATAAAAGGAGTATGGTAATTATTCTAACTAGTTCTCTAAAAAATAATGTTGAAAATGATTTTTTATGTCTACCACCTCTAAATACTAGAGGGTTTTTTAATCTCATATGGTTGGGGAAAAACTCAAAGTTAATTATATTCATATGGTAAGTGATTTTATTTGTTTCAAGAATAATTTCCTAGTCGTACACGAAATCATGAAGTTCATTTTTCAATATAACTCATACCTATTGTAAACATATTTAAAAAAAACCTATAGAATGATCATGATTAAGTTGAAATAATTAAAGAACTAAATACATCAAAATCTTGAAAAGGGATTTATTTGGCCACTTGTGTAACCATGGGGTGCACCAAATATTTTTGTTATAAATAAATATTATTCAATGGCACTCTGCATATATTATCTGGAACTGAACTATATCAGAGTCATAAAGAAGTACTCTCTACCCTAAATTGATTACTTATTTGATAAAATATGCATAGCTCAATACTTTTCCAACATTTACCATTCTTTTGGAGATAATTAATTGAGGTTTAAAAAGGAGGATATACTGATGATGTAATTTCATACAAGGTACATACACTATGAATATATAGTTATTCAATTTTGTCTTACTAATTATTCTACTATCATTATGGATTTAATGGATTGAGTCTTTAGATAATACCTTGATAAGTTTGTGGTAGTAATTATAAATGATATTATAATATATTCAAAGTTTAAGTAAAATCATGAAAATCACTCGAGGATTCTACAAAAGACCCTAATGATGTATAATCTATATGGAAAAATTATAGTGTTTATTTTTAAATTAATATGCTTCATTTTTTGGTCATTTAATCTAAAGTGAGGGTATGTCATTGGATCCATCAATAGAGGAGGTGATTGAACATTGGTATAGACAACCCATTATGACTAAGATCCATAGTTTTTATGGTTTTTTAGGATATTATTTACCATTTTTGGAAATAATTTCTCAATTGTCCAATCCACTCACCATTATAACTTGGGGCGAAGCCATTTTACTTTGGGCATATTAATGTGAGGAAATTTTCAAGAAACTGAACTGAATGATAGTTAGTGAACCTATTCTTACATTACCCTGCAGTATAAAAGGGTTTGTAATCTATAGTCATTCTTCAAATAATGTATTTTGATGTTTCTATAGGAAAAATAATATGGAAAAATCTTATGCCTCATGAAAGTTAAAAGTTAATAGGAAAAAATAACTAACTCATGATTTGGATATAACTATGGTAATTTTTTTATTACTTATATGGACTCATTATTATAAGTCCCCAGCCTTAAACATTACATAATATTTATTTAAGTCAAGAATTCACATTGAAAATATTTTTAGGTCAAGAGATTCGGAGAATCAGGCCATAACTATTACATAACAAAAACAGAGAAGTACAAAGATGAAACTACCAATTGTATATGTTTCTTCCATAACATAAAAACATTTAAAAAGAAACATGTTTTATTTTCATGTTTAATCATAATAACTTTTCTTTGATTCCATCCTTGACTCTATTCTCCCTTAAATCCCGTGAAAACATTTAAAAACATGGGATGAGAAGAAAAACATCAATAATGGATTAAAAAATAAAGAAAAAACATTTGTCTATTTAAAACCTAATAACCCATTAAATGTTCTTTGATCAGATGAAACAAATAATTTTCACATTAATAACACTCATACTTTTTTATCAAAGAAAAACAATAAATCCTGTAACAAGGAATTTAAACTCTTTTATGTGACTTAGAGCATCATATACATAAAAAAAATCAAACATATTCTAATTGGAATACAAATTTGGTTGACTTCCAAATTGTAGATCTATAATTGGGATCACCCTTAATATAAGCTATATTGGGATCACTCGTGAGCTATAATGGGGCTCAACACATCATATAAGATGTTTTGGTCTCACTCGTGATAAATAATGGGGCACAACCCTTCATATAAGCTATATCAGGCTCACCCGTGAGCTATAATGGGGGTCAACCCTTTGTATAAGCAATAATAGGATCACCTATTTCATATAATTATCATGTACCATTTCATGAACAAAACACCTTCATCATAAAAACCGTTTTTTGAAAGCTTCTTTAACTCTCATGTGAAAACAATTCCATATAAAAATAAAATTTCTATTTAAGAACTCATTTTCAGTACCATGATACCCAAATAAAGGAATAAGGGATTTATTTTCATTTAAAAAGGCATTAAGCCTTATATAGGATGCCAAATATCAAATAATGGTTACGACAACGGTGAAGTCGTTTTCTCCATATACATTAAAAAACCTTTCTTTTGTTATTTTTTTGAAGAAAGTAAAATACTTCATATAAAAAGATTCCTTTTGAAAACATTGAATTAAATTCATGATTGTCCTAAAATTTCCTATATTTTCCTTTTATACCCATATAAATAAATATGTAATTTAATATGAGGAAGAAAATATTTGATAATTAAATATTTAAATGATAAAGGTGTATCATACCAATTTCAACATTTAAATATTCAGCTCCATGATTTAATAAATAAATTTAGTATAGGTAAAATATGTAATTGAAATTTCATAGTTTTTGTATATACAAGTTATAAAATAATAAAATTCAATATTACCTAGAAATGCCTCAATGAAAGGAGATTGAGATAATGTACCTTACATTGAATTTGACATTTCTTGTTCGTTCTTTAATTTACTGAATAATAAACATAGATTAATTTATACTTGTTCTAGACACTTTTTAAATTTTATTATTCTTTTTATATAAATCATTAGCATTTTATTGCAATTAGTTAATTATTTTAGTTCATATCAGACGTTTGGTCGATGTTTGGAATTTGAGTAAACAATTTACATGTTTTGTTATAAATTATCCATGTGGTCATAATTATATTATCTCTATAATGATATTAGTGATTTAAATATCATATATATATAATATATATGTACTTATATGATTCCATAACATTTGGATATATGAAATGAAATGCACCATTCAGGGAGACAGTAGGTCTAACATACGCATGGACACAAATTTTATTTCATTGTCATATTAATGGAATGAAAAATAAATGATAAGTTGGTTTATTATAAATAAAATATAATATCTGTGTTATATAGGTTACATAATTTCATTAATTCCATCCTTTAAATGTTTCATGTATGGCATGAATGAGTCATATCACTTTTAGCAGGCGGTAGTCCACACATCCTCAAATGAAATTATCGTATTTACGCATTATGGAAATAATATAGGTATGTTGTAAAATAATTTCAGAAGAATATAGACAATAAAAATATATTATATATAATATATATATACAGTTCCATCATAATGTCCACCATGATAGTTGGTAGGAGAAAATCAAACAAGCATCATTTCGTGAGGTAGTAGTTTGCCGTACAAAGAAACAATATATTATATATCCATTTGATGGAGGTGTGTGTAAGTGTAGGTAAAACCCCTATCATAAAAAATCATAGTTTATTGAATACAATTTCGTTTTCATAAAAAAAATGGAATACAAATAGGTTAGGGTGTTGGATAAGGGAAATAAATTAATGGAGCTTGAGGGAAGACGTTACCTCTAAATCAGGTAAGTCCATTTGATTTTAGCCAAAAGGATATCTTTAATTACTTTCTGCCCAATGTAAGGATTCCAGGAGTAGGGGGGATGTTTTAAGATTACATGATAAGATTTTGGATGAACCAAGGGGCTTTAGAGGTTTGAGTAAGTGGGAAGAGGTGGAAACATTTTTTAAGAGGGAGGAGGGGCACTTTAAAAAAATTCTTGAAATATTATTTTATTATAAATTAATTTTCAAATTATTATAGATAAAAAGTGATAAATTTATAGGATAATATTATGATGGGTATAAAACCCATCAAGAAATAGTTTTTAGACAAATATCGGTTAGAAAATTAACCTTATCTTTAAGTTTTAACCCTTAATTTAAACATTAACTCTTACCCTGACTTCTTGTATTTTCAAAATATATCATTACTATAGTTAGTATAAAATTATAAGAGAACACCAATTGGATCATTAATGAAAATTTTAACATTATATAAGTCATTTTTTTAAATCATAGATATTTATTACAATTATATCATTTAATAAAATTATATTTGTTCTAAAAAATCATTTATATCCATTTTGACACTATTTAGAATTTTTTTGTTAAAGTCATAAAAACATGATTAATTCAAATGAAAGGTAGTAAATCAACCCTCTAATTTAAATATGATCCAAAATAATTCATTTATGACATCAAAATGTTCAAATTACATTTATTTAAATTTTTATAATATCATTAATTTTAATATTTCATTAAAAAGTTAATCATTGAATCATCATTGTGTCATAAATATATCTACTTATTTAATGTCTAAAAATTATAAATAATAAACCATTTTTTAGGAAAGATTTTTATATATTTAATTACTATAATTTATATAAACCAAACTAAAATTATTTTAGTTTGGAGATACATGTTTGTGTTATATTTCACTTTTCATTAAACTAAATATTACAAAAGGTCATTATCACACCCAAGTGGTCCATGGGGTCCTAAATTCAACCCAAGGATCACATGGTCAGAAATATCACATCAAAGAGGATTGAGACACATGATTGGGTAGTTATATGTTATTATAATTTTATTTTTTTACCCTTATGTACCAAATTTACCCTTTAACCATAGTAAATAAAAATAATTACTGAAGTTACTATTCATAATGTCCAAAAATAAAATGTACCTATTTAAATAATTTGGACCTCGTGATTAGAAATATGGAATCAAATTGTCCAAATTCAAAACATAGAATTGGAATTAATGAATTGTAAATTAATTCCCATTTTTAAACTTGGAAAATGGGGTTCAAAGATGTAAAAAACTATCAAAAGATTGACATGTGGTTTTGTAAAATTTAACTATGAAATTACTTCCAATTACCATAAATGTATTAAATGGTAAAAATTAATCCAAATACACTTTAAAAAAATTAATTTAGAATCTAAAAAAATAAATAGATAGATGAAAATTCATTTTTGAATGAAAATACTATATTTTTCATTATTCATAAAAATATAGATTTTATAAGAAAAATACCAAAATTTAAACCAAAGTAAATTTTAATGTCCCTATTCTAAATAAGATGTTTCTTTTATCAAATAGAACATATAAAAGTGATAAAAAATATTTTTAAAAACTATTTTCTATCAAAAGGTGGTAAAATGACCTTTTAAAAATATTAGAGCATTTTATACTTAAAATTGGATTCATTCTAATTTTAGGAATCTAAAATTAATTAGATAAATGTAGAAAAGTTTTAAAATTATGTAAAATCATAATATAGTTAATTATGTTCATTTCTTCCCATAAAACGACAAGGCATTAACTACCACTTAAAAAATAATGTTTTTCTCTATTATTTTTCCGTATAACTCAGTGTTGTGTGCAACATATGATTTTAAAAAACACCATTTTTATGTGTAGGGTATGCTATCATACACATGTTTCCCTTTAAATTAAAATTAATATTAGATTCATAAATATTAATAGATATGAAAATTTGTTATTCTATAAATATCAGGGATGTTACATTTTTCCCAATTTTGGAAATTGCATCCTCACAATTTTAAAATTGTAATAAAAACTTCATTGAAAATCACATATCAGAAAAAGAGTCAATAAAACAATATCATTAAAATAAATAATGATACAAAAAATGGTCACCTAAGATATCATATTCTAGGGTTCCCTGTAGGAAAACATAGACATTGATGATAAAACTAACTATCAAAGACTAAAAGAGAGTGATAGATAATATTGTCATTCGAAAGCTGTCCATCACAAAACCATAATTATGTAATGGTTGAAAAGACCATTGAGAAATGTAAATGAATAATTTCTTTTGTTTTAATATCCTTTTGATATAGTTGAGGAAGTAATTTACTTCA
This sequence comes from Viscum album, assembly GCA_963277665.1. Lineage (NCBI taxonomy): Eukaryota > Viridiplantae > Streptophyta > Magnoliopsida > Santalales > Viscaceae > Viscum > Viscum album. The sequence goes on along the minus strand of OY728131.1, from coordinate 1,525,340,172 downwards.
TATAATAATAACATTAGGAAAAATAATTACTTGATGTATTTCTATTTTATATGCAAAATTTCATCCTAATAATAGTCCTAGAGTATGATGTACACCTATAAGAATAACCTTTAGAATAAAGGATCACAAAAACCATAAAGGATATTAATATATTATAACTAAGGTTCAAAAGTAAAGGCATAATTTCACATTAACAAAATCAAACATAAACATAAAACCAAAAAAACATCTCCCAAAAAGGTATATAATAATTTATTATCACACCACCTAAAACCTCATAAGGTGTGTCTAAAAACATGAACATATGGTTAACCTTTGAAAAATAACAGGCTCTTAGGAGCTTCCATCCTTTCACCAGATGTCTCAACATCGATTATAGTAGCAGCAAATGATTTTCCCAAACGTTTTTGTTTCTGATCATACTGATTTCCTTCCTATGTAATTAACTTTGGACACTAATTTTCCTTGTTTTACTACTCAATATAGCTAAAACTTATTATTTTAGACTGGTTATATGCTTTCTCATTATTGGACTATTTAAGACCCTTTTATTTATAGTCACGAGCCTTATGAAAAAACTTACCACACCGATAACACTTTCCATATCCGTACATACATTACCCAAAATGTATTTCACCACACCTAGAACATGTTTTGGGATTACCTAAAGAATTCTTAGTTTGATAAATCTCCATTTCCTAGAACCTTCCCCATTTCTTACTTTTATCATCACATGGAATATAACTTTCGACAAAATTCATTTCACCTTTCTCAGCATAATGTACCAATTTTTTCATAACTTTAAAATTCTCACAAGCCAAATTCTCTTCATAGTTGTGGTTTCAATCCTGAGTAAAATCTATTTATTTAACATTTTATGTCTTGAAAAAAATGTAGAACATACCTAGCCAATCTTGTGATGTTCGCTTCATATTAATCAACTGAATCATCAACCTTTTTCTTTAATTCCAAGAATCGCTTCTCTATCCTAAGCTGAACAACCTTAGGGAAATACTTCTCATGGAAAATATCCTCAAATTATTCCCATTTTATGGAATCAAGAACATTTTTCTATCTAGTATTCATAACTAATGGCCACCATCGATCAGCTTCACCATTAAATAAATAGATATCAATAGTTACCTTTTGATGTTTTGTACATCCCATGACATCTAATATGTTCTCCAAGGTATTGGTCCGTCCTTCAGCTACCACAGGGTCAGATGATCCATTGAACAATTGGAGATGTTGCCTCATAAAATGGTTTACTATTGACATATTCCTATTTGGTTTATTGGTATGATCTTGTGCATGTATACCACTACCATTTATAACCAGAATAAAATGATCCATAACTATAAAAAATTGTTCAATTCTAATTATCACCACCACATGTAGTTGATTTGAAAGCTTGTTTTCCTCTCGATGCCTTCCCATTATAGCTTTCATTTTTCATCTGTAGAAAACCATTCTGAATAGAAATAGATCAGATGAAGTAACAATGTAATATTAAAATTCTACGTCAATTAAACTGAACCATAATGTAAAATCCTTTAAAGGAAATAAATTAACACCATCATAACCTTTAAAATTATCCAAAACGACCTCTGAAACCAAATATATTCCCATAGACATAAAGGTTACATAATCTTGAGTTAGATCATGAATTCACATTGATGATATTTTTAGGTTTATGGATTTAGAGAATTAGGCCATAACTATTACATAACAAAAACACAGATGTACAAAGAAGCCACTTCCAACAGTATCAATTTTTTCCATAACATAAAAACATTAAAAAAACATGGTTTGTTTTCATATTTAACCATCATAACTTTTCCTTTATTCCATCCTTGACTCTATTCTCTCTTAAGTATAGTTAAAACATTAAAAAACATGGGATGAAAACAGAAATCTCAGTAAGGGACAAAAAAATAAATAAAACCCATTAGTCTAGTTAAAACCCCATAACCCCTTCAATTTTTATTGATCGGATGACACAAAACATTTTCACATGAATAACACTAATAATTTTTTCTCAATTAAAAACACTAAAACCAATTGCAGCAATTAAAAATATTTTAGGTCACCGAGAGCATAATATATATAAAAACTATTCAAATATCTTCCTATTAGAATAACTATATGGATGAATTCTGAATTGTAGATCTATAATGGTCATCACCCTTCGTATAATCTATATCAGGGTCACCCATGATCTATATTGGGGCTCAACCCTTCGTATAAGTTGTGCCAGGACCACCCTTGATCTATAATGGGGCTCAATCATTCATATAAGCTATTCTAGGGGTAACTCATGATCTATAATGGGGCCCAATCCTTCTTATAAGTTGTATCGGGCTCACCCGTTTCATATAATGATCATGTAACATGTCATGAGTAAAAAACATTCATCACAAATCCCCTCTTTTGAAATATTCTTCTAATCCCATATAAAACACATTTTTGAATAAAAATAACATTTTCATTTTAGAACCCATTTTCAATATAAAGATATCCATGTAGATGAATAAATGAGTTATATTTATTTTAAAAAGATATTAAGGCTTTAGAGGATGCCAAATATCAAATAACGGTTACAGAGACGAAGAAGTCGTTATCGTCGTGTACATTAAAAAACATTCCTTTTGTCATTTTATAAGGAAACTAAAATGATTAATTTAAAAAGATTATTTTTGAAAATTTGAATGAAATTTAGCATTGATAAAATATTTCTATATTTTCTTTTTATACCCATATAACTAAATATATAATTTAATATAAAGAAGAAAAAGATTTGATAATTAAATATTTAAATGTTCAAGGAGTCCAATACCATATTGAACATTTAAATATAAATCTCCATGATTTAATAAATAACATTAGTATAGATAAAATATGCATATTAAATGTCATAATGGATGTATATATACCTTATAAAAGAATAATAGTGCATATTATCAAGAAATGCCTCAATGAAAGGAGATTGAGATGAAGTCCCTTACCCTAAGTCTGACTTGTCCTATCCATTTCTTAATGTGATAAATAATAAACATAGGTTAATTTATACTTGATGTAGAAACTTTTTAAAGTTTTTTATTCATTTTATATAACTTATTACCATGTTATATCTATTATTTATTTATTTAAGTTCATATCGAACATTTTGTCGATGATCGGTATTTGAGTCAAAAAAGAACATTTTTGATGAAAATTATACATGTGATCATAAGTATATTTTATTCATAATGATATTATTGATTTATATATTATATATATGATATATATATATATATGTATTTATAATATTCCATATCATTAATACTCAATAAATGAAATGTGTCGGTCATGGAGACGGTAGGTCTTATGTATGCATAAAAGCTACTTTCATTTCTTTTTAATTTTAAAGGAATGAAAAATAAATGATACATATGTATATTATATTTCCATAATAATATATATGTTATATAGGTTACATAATTTAATTAACTCCAACATTTATACATTCCATGAATGGCATGAATGACATATATCACTTTGAGGGGGCGGTTGTGCACACTTCCTCAAATGAAATTATTGTATATACACATTATAGAAAGCATAAAGGTATATTGTAAATAAAAATTACAGAAGCATAGAGACCTTAAAAATATAATATATATCATATATAAATATAGTAACATCATAATGGACAACAAGATCGGAGGTATGATAAAATTGAACAACCATTGTTTCGTGAGGCAATAGTTCATCGTACACTGAAACCGTATGTTATATATCTATTAGATTGAGGTGTGTGAATGTTTAGCTATAAAAAATAGAATAAAAACATCATATTATATTTTGGATACTAGTTATGTTATAAAATAATTGAATAATGATTTGTTAGGTATGGATTAATGAAATAAATAAAAGGATCTTGAGAGAAGGTGTTACCTCTAAATCATGTAACTCCTATTTATTTTATCCAAAATGATTTCTTAAAGTTCCTTATTCTAGAGGTAAGGCTTATATGTGGAAGGTATGTATGGTTGGAGATTATTTGAGCCGAATATGGATGATCCAAGGGGCTTGAAAGATGTGATTAAGTGGGTATATGTGGTAGCCTTTTATAAGAGGGAGGAGGGGCACTTTAGGAATGTCTTGAAATATTATTTTATTATAAATTTATTTTTGAATTCTAACTATTAAAAATTAATATCCTTTGAGGATAATATGAGTATGGGTCTAAATAATCTCAAACAAAAGTTTTTAGACATTTTTAGGTCACAAAATTAACCTTATATTTTAGCTTTAACCCTTAGTTAAAACCATTAACTCTTACAATGTCTACTTGTATTTTCAAGACACACTGTTTCTATAGTTAACATAAAATGAAAAGAAAATAAAAAGTGGATCATTAATGATGTTTTTAAAATTATATAAGTCATTTTACTGAATCACATATTTTTAGTACTAATATATCATTTAATAAAATGGTATTTTTTTAATAACTCATTTATGCCAATTTTGACACTATTTAGAAATTTATTTTTGTTAAGGTTGTAACAACATGATTCCATAAAAAAATGAGTTAAATAATCTCTAAAATGTCAATGTAATTCAAATAAATTCATGGATGTAATCAAAACGTTAAATTTACATTTATTTTAATATTTATAATGTCATTTATTTGAATATTTCATTATACGGTAATCGTTGCATCGTCATTGCGCCATAAATATATATATTTATTTAATGTATAAAAATTATAAATAAAATACCATGATGTATGAAATATTTTTATATTTATAATGAATATTTTTAGTTTAAGATATAATTTATATAAACCATATTAAAAAATTTTATGTTAGGAGTTACGTGTTTATGTTATATTTCCCTTTTCTTTAAATTAAAAATTATAAAAGGTCAGTATGCCAACCAAGTGGCTCCATGGGGTCGTAAATTAGACCCAAGGATTATAATGATCATATATATCTCATAAAATTGTATTTGGACATGTCTTGGTGACATTTTTATCTTATTATAATATTATTTTTACCCTTATTTATTAGATTTACCCTTTGACCATTGTATATAAAGATAATTACTAAAGTCACTAATTATAAAGTCCAAACATAAAAGGTTCATATTTACATAATTTGGATCTTATGATTCTAAATAGGAAATCTAATTTTCAAAATTTAAAACACATAATTTTTAGAAATTAATTTAAAACTAATTCTCATTGTCAAAACCAGAAACAGGTATTTAAGAAGTAAAAACTATCAAAATATTGGCATGTGTTTATGTATAATTTAAATGTGAAATTACATAAAATGAACATAATTTGATTAAATATTAAAAGAATAATACAATTATATTTTAATATATATTAAAAGTACAATCTAACTATTTAAATAAATTTGAAGAAAATGCATTTTTGAGTTAAAATGGAGTATTTTTCACTATTCATAATAATAAGAATTTTATCAGAAAAATACCAAAATTTCAGATGAAGAAAATGTGTATGTCCCTCATCTAAATAATATGTTTATTTTATCAAATAGAATATATAAAAGTGACAAAAACATTTTTAAAAAGGGTTCACCATCAAAAGGTGGTAAAATGACCTTTTAAAAATGTGACGTCCCAGACCCGGGTGCGACGCAACGGGTGCCCCGAGCCCGGTTCGCCATGTGACCTCAAGCGCATTTCCCCAAACGCCAGAGGCTGCTGACTAGCAGTGAGGGCCCAAGTCTGATAGTGGGGAAACTATTCCCTCATTTTTCAAAGTGTAGCGCAGTGGAATACCAAAATAAACATACAACAAACAGCGGAAGCAGTAAACCATACACAACTAAAACAAATACAGCAGTGAATATAACCAATAGTATATAATTGGTGATGCTAAATGTTTCAAGTTCTAAGAAAACAGCCAGAACATGTTATACATCAATACAATACAACCAAAAGCAGAGTACAGCAAAACAAAGCAAAACAGCTGGTAGCGGCATCGCGAGCCTAGTCTCGGTCCGATGCCCTCCTACTCCACAGCAACAGTCAAGCACCTGTATAGGGACTCTTGCCCCTATCTACACCTGTAGCAAAGTAATCTGTTTGGGCTGAAAATCATGACCCAAATAGGGTGTGAGAAATATATCTTAGTATGCACCCACCAAAGGCATGTGTCCAACTGCGTGTAAGCATGCAACAACAATGTGCAGTAGTAAAATTCCATAAAGTAAGCAGTACTCAAAAGTAACTAATTACCAGTTATATTGCCATTTCATTATCCATTTGATCCATTTAAATATTAGAAATCACCACAGTGCATTTCTAAGTAAACAGTCCACATCCTCAGATAAACAAAACTTTACCCTCAGGTAAGTAGAATCCAACGCGCAGGTATAGCCCTCAGGCATAACAGAAATTTCCCTCAGGCGTAGGAAGTGTCGCCCTCAGGCACAGAAGTCAAGCCCTCAGGCACGAAAGGTTTCCCTCAGGGGAAAATAACTATAGCCCTCGGGCTAAATAGTGGAGTGCCCTCAGGCTAATCACAACAACGCCCTCAGGCTAAATACAACAACGCCCTCATGTTAAACAGGTAACCAGGCCATTCCCAAATGGTAAACAAGAAGTAACAAACAACTCCTCTCAAGGAAATTCTACAATTACTACTTTGAAGGCATACCCTTGGGTATCCTAGCCAAACAGCTAAACAGAGAAACACACCCCTGGGGTGGTTCCGCATCTAAGCAAAGATCCCAAACAGCATTTTATTATCACAATTAAATACCTAATCAATTCTATGTATTAAATATAGCAACATCTTCACCCACACGACACCCCAACATGGGTTCGTGGCACAAAAATGCAGAAAACACACAGCAGTTGGAAAACTAAACACTAAGCCACCTACCTTATACGTCAACGAGCGTTATACCCGAACGCCGACTACAGAAACGCCCAAGAACGGTGTAGATATGATTAAGAACAAAACTAATTCAAACGTAAATAACATACATTAGGAGAATAATTGGCAAGAACGGTACCAGGATAGGACAGGGCTTACCCGTGCGGTTCCAACGAAATTGTTCGAAGCCGAATCAGATTCCAGACGAATGCCCAGTGGATCTTCAAAGATCTGGCCTCCTCCTTTGGCTCCAAAATGGCTCCAGTGCCTCCTCTACCAAATGAGGAGGCTACTGCCTGTTTTATGCCGAAAAAACAAAGTACACTACGTGTACTTCTGAGTACACGGCATGTACTTCTTTCATTTAACTGTTCATTTGGCGGCACCTCCACACTGTTCATCTGTCGACATGAGTACACGGCATGTACTCTCGAGTACACGGCATGTATTGTCGCCCAGCTGGCGGGGATGCCACCGCCTTACTGTTTAAGCCTACCAACTGACTACATGGTGTGTAAGGTACCACTACACAGTGTGTAGTGGTTCCTACACCCTTCGTCATCAGCATGGCTACACGCCCCATGTACTCATCCCAACACGGCCAAAAGTACATGAAGTGTGGATAAATTACACGATGTGTAGTTCCAAAATTCAGGATTTTTCCCCATTTTCCATATTTTCTCAAAAACACTTAAGGAAAAGAAAAAGAAGAAGCCCATACCTCTAAAATAAGAACCGGGTTCTTACAAACTTCCCCCCTTATAGAAATTCGTCCCTGAATTTCCCTTCCTAGGGTGGAGAAGAATAAGCTAAGAATAGCTCTAGCCACTGATCACGTACGTCAGCCTCCCGCTCCCAGGTCTTTTCCTTCACTCATCCATGCTGCCATAGCACCCGTACGAGAGGAACTGACCGGCCTCAGAGAACCTTTGTGCTCCAGTCAACAATACGTATTGGATGCTCCTGAAAGGACACATCATGTTCTAGCTCAAACTCCTCTGGCTGAAAGGTGTGAGATGGGTCTGAATGGTAGTGACGCAACTGAGACACATGAAAGACGTCGTGCATGGCTCGGTACCGCTGTGGTAACTACAACCGATAGGCAACCAGCCTGAATCTCTCCAGAATCTCAAATGGTCTCAAATACCTGGGTGAAAGCTTACCCTGTCTTCTGATCCATTTGTGTCCCAGCCTTGGAGAAACACGCAAGAAAACATGATCCCCGACCACGAACTCTAAAGGTCGTCTACGACGATCAACATAGGACTTCTGACGAGACTGTGCAGTAGCCATCCGCCTTCGAATCAACTTGACCTACTCAGATGTCTCCTGTAGGAGCTGTGGCCCCAGTAAAGTTGCCTCACCTGCCTCTAACCAGCACTAAGGTGACCGGCATGACCTACCATATAAAGCCTCATATGGTGCCATCTCAATAGTTTCCTGAAAACTATTATTATAGGAAAACTCGAATAAGGGTATATGCTTCTCCCAAGAGCCCCCAAAGTCTAGGACGCATGCACACAACATGTCCTCTAGCACCTGTATTGTCCGCTCTGTTTGGCCATCTGTATGAGGGTGGTATACTGTGCTAAGAAGCACCTGTGTACCCAAAGACCTCTGAAAACTCTTCCAGAAATGAGATGTAAAGTGGGAATCTCTATCTGAAATGATAGAGCGAGGGACCCCATGAAGACGTACGATCTCTCGGATATACATCCTTCTGAGCTCGTCCACACCGAAGGTCTCCTTGATCGGCAATAAGTGAGCTACCTTCATGAGTCTGTGCACAAAAACCCACACGGCGTCATTGCCTCGAGGTGACCTCGGAAATCCCGTCACGAAATCCATCACGACATCATCCCATTTCCACTCTAGAATGGGAAACTGCTGTAACAGCCCAGCTAGTATCTGATGCTCTGCCTTCACCTGCTGACAGGTGGAAAACCTCTTAACAAAACCATCTATCACTCTCTTCATACCCGGCCACCAGTACTAACGCCTCAATTCACGGTACATCCTGGTAACCCCAGGATGAACTGCCCAAGCTGAAGCATGAAACTCCCACATCATCTCCTCACGTATATCCCCTGGAACCCATACACGTCCATGGAAAAGCAAAAAATCATCATCGCCTATCGTCCAACCGGGAGGAGGGTCCTCACTTTCCACTGACGCCCGTAGAACTAGGCCTTCTGAATCCGATAGCTGCCTCATCCTCACTCTGTCCAGGAGGGTAGAAGTCACAACTAACAAGGAAAGATAAGTCTGCCCCTGACTGTCATGCACCTCCAGATGCATCTCAGAGAACAAAGCCATAAGATTACACTCACCACTGGCCTCCTATACTACCTGAATCTGAGTCTTCCTACTTAGTGCATCAGCTACTGCATTACCTTTACCAGGTGTATAGGAAAGCTCAAAATCGAAGGACTGTAGGTACTCGACCCACCTTCTCTGCCTCAGATTCAGGTCATGCTGAGTAAAGATATACTTGAGGCTTTTGTGGTCGGTGAAAACCAAAAAATTCTCTCCCAACAGATAATGTCTCCAACAGCGCAACACATGAATAACTGCATCCCACTCGAGATAATGCGTCGGGTAATTCCTCTCATGTGTCCTCAACTGCTGAGACCCGTACGCCAAAACTCGGTCGACCTGCATCAAAATGGCTCCCACCCCAATCCCTCATGCATGACAATAAACTGTATAGCTCATCCCCTACTCTGAGAGTATCAGGATTGGTGTTGATGTCATCCTTCCCTTCAAGTCCTGAAAAGCTGTCTCGCAAGCTTCTGACCAAACGAACTTCACACCCTTCTTAGTCAGACCTTTCAATGGTGCTGCTAAGTAAGAGAAGTCCTGTATGAAGCGCCCGTAGTAACCATCCAGCCCTAAGAAAATCCGTATCTCAAACACGTTCTTGGTATTATCCCAGGAAACTACTGCTCTAACCTTCTCTGGGTCTACTGCAACTCCTGCCTCTAAGATGATATAACCCAGGAAGTGAATCTGGTCCATCCAAAAGTGTCACTTCGAGAGCTTAGAATATAGGCAATTCTCTCTCAGTGTACTCAATATGATCTCAAGATGGGTGTCATGGTCATGTCGAGTGTGAGAGTACACCAAGATGTCGTCCACGAATACTACCAAAAATGAATCAAGATACAGATGGAACACACGATTCATCAGAGCCATGAAAACTGATGGCGCGTTCGTGAGTCCGAACGGCATAACCGTATACTCATATAGACTATACCTACTCTGCAAAGCTGTAAGCGGTATATCTTATGGTCTAACGCGCAGATGATGATATCTGAATCTCAAGTCAATCTTCGAGAACACTCGTGCTCCATGAAGCTGATCAAAAAGATCATCTATACTCGACAAGGGATATCGGTTCTTAACCGTCAACTGGTTCAGCTTCCGATAATCCACACAAAGTATGAGGGTACCATCCGCCTTCTTTACAAAGAGGACCGGAGAACCCCAAGGAGATGTACTGGGTCAGATAAAACCCTTTTCCTATAACTCCTCTAACTGCCTCTTGAGCTCCTGCAACTCAGGCGTGGCCATCCTATAAGGAGGAATGGACACCGGTGCAGCTCTTGGTACTAGCTCGATAGAGAAATCCACCTCGCGTACCGGAGGTAGACCTGAAAAGTAGTCTGGGAAGATATCCCTGAAACGATCAACAACTGGAGGGAAATCAGTCTGACAAGTCCCCTGGTCATCCAGATATAAGCTCGCAATCTAGGCTTTGACTCCACCTCACCCATGATTCTCTAGTCCAGCTCGACTCACCTGATCATCCCACTCGCCCTTATATAGAAACTCCCCACCCTATGGTGACGTGAAACGCACCCTGCGATAGTAGCAGTATACAAAGGATCGAAAGGGATCCAACCAGTCCATCCCGAGAATGACGTCATAGCTCGTCATCTCCAGGATATAGAGGTCTTAAAGGAAGTGAAACCCACCAACCTCAAGGGGGAACTCCTTGCACTGACGCACACCTACCGTCATAGTCCCCAATGGAGTTTCTAGCGTCAAGATATCAGAAGAAGTAGAAACATCGAGCCCAAGGTTCTCCACAACGGGTACAGATATAAAACTATGTGTAGCACCCGTATCAAAAAGTACTGAAGACAAGATAGAAGCTACTAGAATAGTACCTCTGACTGTAGAAGGTCTGGGATCCTTCTCCTGCTGGGTATGTTGCACTGCATATGTCTGCCCATTGTCACGGCCCTGCGACACAGCCTAGCTACCCCGAGATGTCCCGCCCTACTGCCTCCGCGGTCTTGGTTTCTGGCTACCACGGCCACGACCATCGTCTCTGCCTGTACGCCCTGGCGTATTCCAGTTACCTGACTGGTAAGAAGCCATTGGTCCTGCTCCCACACGTGGAGTCTGCACAGAACCGCTCTCACTAGCCACAGGTAGAAATGCACTACAAAAGCGCTGCAGATGACCCATCTTGCCGCAAGCTCGACACTCCACTGGGTCTCGTGGACACTACGGCCTCTTGTTCCCCTCTCTGCCACACTGGTAGCACCTAACCGGTCCACCTGAAGAAGCTTCCTGGCTAGTACTGCCGCGCTGAGAGAAGTCCATTTGTCTCTTCCTCTTGACAGCAGAAATAGTACGAGTAACTAGTGCTGAACTACCCTGGCCCACACCACTCGATTCTCGTAGGTTCCTCTCTATAATTAACTCTTGGTTCACAATCACGTGTATAGTAAGTAACCTGAAAACATTCACCAGTTCTCGGATGTCATACCAAAGACCATCCTCAAAACGTATGGCTCTCAAATTTTCATCACCCACCAACATGGGTGCAAAATGCTGAAACTCTGTAAAACGAGCAGAGTAGTTCATCACCGACATAGCTCTCTACTGCAGATTCATGAACTCTCAAGCTCTATCCTCTCTCAGCATATTAGGAAAGAAGAAGTCATAGACGACTGCCTGAAAATCTTCCCACGCCATGTCCCTGTGATGCTCTGACTGGGTGGTAAAATCCCACCCCCTCTTGGCGGAATCACGAAGCATGTAAGTCGCGATCTTGGCCCTCCACCCTATAGGTGTCTCCAGATACTCAAAAATATTCTTCATCGATCCGAGCCAAGACTCTGCAGCCTGTGGTCCGCCATCCCCTGAAAACGTAGGCGGATGCTGCTGCTGAAAGATATATGTCAGCTCAGCCATAGATGTGGCAGCCTGCGGTGCTCCCTGAAAGGTCTGCATGAACCATAATAAGCCTTCATGGAACTACGCCTCCACGCCTGTGTCCGGTATAACAGCTGGTGCCGCATCTGGCTCTGCTGGTGGATCAACTGGTAGCCTATGGTCCAGTATCTTCGGAGTATAATAGCCGCTGCTCCCCTGGAGAACAACTCGCGGTCATCTAGGTGGCATGAATCTACAAGGTCAAAAGAATGCCTCAGATTCAAGATTATTAAGACTGAAAGCGAAGGAACCACAAAGTTAATAAGAGGAAGAAGGTATTCAAAATTGGCAAAATAAGACTACACGGCATGTACAATGACTACACGATGTGTACTTGACTTCCCTTCCCCTTCCCGGGTCCTTCTACATGGCTAAGCCACACGGATTTCGTTCAACAAAACTACACAGCGTGTATAATATCTACACAGCGTGTACTGTGTTATTTTCCAACTACCTGTGTTGTCTGTGACACGGCCGACTACTCGGATTTACTTCACACGGTGTGTTACACATGTACACGGTGTGTACAGTACCCCATTTCCCAGCCACATGGCTAACTCCACACGGTCTGTCCTCGGACAAGACTACACGGCGTGTCCCAAAGGTACATGGAGTGTTCAAGGAGAGGTGACATCGGCCCGTGTTGTTAGTTACAGGGCTGAGTCCCCAGGTCACACTACACGACGTGTCTATAACTGACACAACATTTTCTGTCAAGGAGTTCACTAACCCGTGTTGTTAGTTACACGGCTGGACTCCGGGTCACACTACACGACGTGCACAAAAACTACACTGTGTGTTTTACCCAAGACCTTCTCTACCCCGTGTCGCCGCCCACACGTTTTATGACACGGGAGGAGACTACACGGCGTGTACTCAGGGTACACGGCGTGTACTCAAAAAGTTCATTTTTCTTCCCGAACAGAAGAACACACACGACGTGTATGAGGTCCTACACGACGTGTATTCTGGGTTTTCCGGACAGTATGCCTCAGAAACTTCCCCGGAACCCATAAAATACTGAAAAAAACACCTAAGTGTCAAATTCTGACCCATGGGGGCCCATACTCTCCACGAATCAAAGTTTGACATCTTATCTGTGTTATAACCAATAACAGTCAATGATCCACCATATTCCGGTCAATGGGGGCCCATACTCCCCAAAAACCAAAGTTTGGAGTCCATCCTATAAATAAGCTCAACCAAACAGGCAGGAATTTATCAAGCAGCTATCACAACAGCATGCTTTCTTAGCACATCAACTATCACAACAACATGAAAATTCTAATGCACCTAGATGGCATGGAAACTATGAATGGTATGTGATATCTAGCATGTGCCTATATAATGCATGAGACGACATACCCTCATCTCATCGGGTTGCAACTAAATAGAACCCACAAATAAAATATAAACAACACAATCTCAAATTGCGTCACCCAACGGTGAAAACATATCAACCATAAAATTGCAAAATCAAAAGAATGCAAAATACGAGGTAGACTGGCTTTTCCCTGTACACTGGTTAGCTACGCCCAGGCACAACTTATTACCAACTACCGTTCTGTCCTATCTCTGACTACGGCTCCAAATAGTAAGTCAAAGAAAAGAAACCCCTCTGATACCACTTTGTAACGTCCCGGACCCGGGTTCCATGCAATGGGTGCCCCGATCCCGGTTCGCCAGGTGACATCAAGAGCATTTCCCCAAATGCCAGAGGATGCCGACTAGCAGCGAGGGCCCAAGTCTGATAGTGGGGAAACTATTCCCTCATTTGTCAAAGAGTAGCGTAGCAGAATACCAAAATAAACATACAATAAACAGTGGAAGCAGTAAACCATACAAAACTGAAACAACTACAGCAGTGAATATAACCAACAATATATAAGTGATGATGCTACATGTTTCAAGTTCTAAGAAAAAATCCAGAACATGTTATACATCAATATGATCCAACCAAAAGAAGAGTACATCAAAACAAAGCAAAACAGCTGGCAGTGGCATCGCGAGCCTAGGCTCGGTCCCATACCCTCCTACTCCACAGAAACAGTCAAGTACCTGTATAGGGAATCTTTCCCCAATCTACACCTGCAGCAACATAATCTGTTTGGTCCAAAAATCGTGACCCAAACAGGGTGTGAGAAATATATCTCAGTAGGCACCCACCAAAGGCTCGTTCCCAACTGCGTGTAAGCATGCAACAACAGTGTGCAGTAGTAAAATGCAATAAAGTAATCAGTACTCAGAAGTAACTAATTACCAGTTATATTTCCATTTCATTATCCATTTAATCCATTTAAATATTAGAAACCACCACAGTGCATTTCTAATTAAACAGCCCACGTCCTTAGACAAACAAAACCTTACCCTCGGGTAAGAAAAATCCAACTCGTAGGTATAGCCCTCAGGAATAACAGAAATTGACTTCAGGCGTAGGAAGTGTCGCCCTCAGGCACAGAAGTCAAGCCCTCAGGCACAAAAGGTTACCATCAGGAGAAAATAACTACAGCCCTCGGGCTAAATAGTGCAGTGCCCTCAGGCTAATCACAACAACGCCCTCAGGCTAAATACAACAATACCCTCAGTCTAAATAGGTAACTGGGCCATGCCCAACAGGTAAACAAGCAGTAAAAAGAAATTCCTCTCAAGGAAATTCTACAATTACTACTTTGAAGGCATACCCTCGGGTATCCTGGCCAAACGGCTAAACAGAGAAACACACCCCGGGGGTGGTTCCGGATCTAATCAACGATCCCAACCAGCATTTTATTATCACAATTAAATACCTAATCAATTCTAGGTATTAAATATAGCAATGGCCTCAGCCACACGACACCCCAATATGGGTTCGTGGAACAAAAACACCCAAAACACACAACAGTTGGAAAACTAAACACTAAGCCACCTACCTTATACGTCAACGAGCGTTATACCCAAATGTCAACTCCAGAAATGCCTAAGAATGGCGTAGATCTGACGAAGAACAAAACTCATTCAAACATAAATAACTTACATTAATAGAAGAATTGGCAAGAACGGTACTAGGAGAGGAGAGGGATTACCCATGCGGTTCCAACGAAATCGTTCGAAGCCGAATCATATTCCAGAAGAACGCCCGGTGGATCTTCAAAGTCCGGCCTCCTCCTTGGGCTCAAAAATGGATCAAGTGCCTCCTCTACCAAATGAAGAGGTTACTGCCTGTTTTATGCTGAAAAAACAAAGTACACGGTGTGTAATTCTTAGTACACGACATATACTTCTGAGTACATGGCATGTACTTCTTTCATTTAACTGTTCATTTGGCGGCACCGCCACACTGTTCATCCGTCGACATGAGTACACGGTGTGTACTCTCGAGTACACAGCGTGTACTGTCAACCAGCTGGCGGTGACGCCACTGCCTTACTGTTTAAGCCTGCCGACTGACAACACGGCGTGTAAGGTACCACTACACGGCGTATAGTGGTTCCTACACCCTTCGTCACAGGCATGGCTACACGCCATGTGTACTCATCCCAACACATCCAAAAGTACACGGCGTGTGGATAAAGTACACGACGTGTAGTTCCAAAATTCAGTATTTTTTCCCATTTTCCATATTTTCTCAAAAACACTTAAATAAAAGGAAAATAAGTATCCCGTACCTCTAAAATAAGAACCAGGTTCTTAAAAAAATATTAGATTATTTTATGCATAAAATTGGATTCATTATCATTTTAAGCCTCTGAAATTCATTGTATAAGTGTAAAAACATTTAAAAAATATATAAAATCATAATATAGTTGATTATTTTCATTCCTGGTATTACAATGACTAGAATTTAACTACTATTTAAAATAATAATATTATTGTTGTATTATTTTTCTGTATAACTCAATATAGTGTGCAATGTATGATTTTGGATAAACCTGTTGTTTTGTGTCGGGAATGCTATTATACATAGTGTCCCCTTTAAACTAAAATTAATATTAAATTAAAAAATATTAATAGATATGAAAATTTATTATTTAATAAATATCTGGGATATTACAATTATCTTTATATATAAATTTGTGATATATATTGACCATAAATGTTTAATGTATATATTCACTTAAAAAGAGTAGAATATTGACCATATAAGATGGTTGTATTTGATTAATGATTATTAATTCTCGATACATTACCACCCTAGTAAAGTGAACAAGGTGGATGATGCTACAAGTTGAATGCTTCATGCTAGATTACCCATGTTGAGGATAAAAAAAGATCCAATAAATATTTATTTTCAATGGATGTATTTGAAATTATTGAATGAATGGGAGAAATATTATCTTTCTCAGATTTTTGTTCAACTATCTATCCATGTATGGAATAAAGTGGTATAAAGGGATGTTGTGGAAATAAATAATAATGTCATAAATGTTACTGAATTTGACCTATATTTTGAATGAATAATATGGTTTTGGATCCATGTAAATGTTTCATTCATACCATATTTGGATAAGGAGATGTTATAGGAGGCTCATACTTATTTATTGTCTATTCATCTTGGAAGTATGAAGATGTATAGATATTTGAAGGAGTATTTATATTGTGACCACAGGAAGAGATATTTTTCGAAGAATGTATCTCGATGCTTGGTATTTGATCAATTTATGAATGAGAGACAAAATTCTACATGTATTTCACAATCATTACCCATCCCAAATAGAAAATAGGAACAAATCACAGTGGATTTTTTCATCAGACTCCCCAAAACGTCTAAGGGCCATAATTCTATTTGGGTTGTAGTTGATCTCATTAATAATTTAGGAAACATTAATTAAATTATAGAATATTTATCTCTATATCATATTTCTTGGAAATAATTTAAGGGAGTGGTAAGGTTGAATGGAGTACCACATTCAATTTTATATGATCAGGATATAAGGTTAAACTCAATGTTCTAGTGAATTATTCACAAGGATCTAGATATATATTTTTTCTTCAGAATAATGCATTATGCTTTGTTTGATTGCTAGTCTAATAATACTATTAAAAACCTATAAGATATGTCGAGATCTTGTTTTATGGATTTCAAACGATATTGGGATCGACGCCTTCCACTAGTTATGTTTTAGTAAAATAATAGATTTTACTCGATCATTTTAGTGCCTCATTGTGAATAAATATATATAAATAAGTGTAGAAATATAATGTGTTATAAATATATTGGTTAAATAAATCTATTAGGACATGCTCAAGATGGAAAAAGTCAATATAGAGTTAGATAAATTAAACAACAAATCAAGGTAACTGAGAGTATATAGAAACTTTATTCTAATAATCATAAGTAATATTTGGAGATTGAAGTTGATACGACAGTGTTTCTATGAATTTATACATGGAATAATGTTATGATATTTGATTATAATGGAAATATGATCCCCAGTTATATTGTCCCCTTTGATATTTTTAATAGATTAGGGATTATAACTTATCAATTGGGGCTTCCAGCGTACCCCTCTCAAGTTCACGATGTGTTCCATGTATCTCTTCTAATGAATTTTATACATGATCTGTAACATGTACGGATATCAGAGTTCATACCATAAGAACATGATATTTCATATAAATATCTACCTGTATAAATCATTATCTATAGAAATAAAGTGTTTTGGAGCATGACTACTCACCTGGTTGAAATTCATTGGATGAATAAAAAATTTTACGAAGGTACATAGGAACCTAGGGACATTATGAGATAGAAGTATCCTCGTCTTTTTTTGTTAGAGTGATGGAATTTTTAGGGGGAAATTATTTTAAGGTGGTTGAATGTAACACCTTGGTATTTTATAATATATTTACCTTTAAATAAATTTCATTTCATTGATATCTTGTGATATAAGAAACCCTGATTTGAAATGAATCGTGATATAGTATACCATCATAACATAGATGATAAATTTCAATGTATTATAAGGGATTTCTAAATTATTTAAAAAATATGGTTTAAACATGTATAAATTAAATTCATTAATTATGAGTATATTATAAATGAAAACAAAAATCACTTGAAATTAAAAGAAATGATATTCTAAAAAATTATTTATAGGCGTAAAATCTATTTCTATGTTAAAATTTTAATTAAAAAAAATTAGTAGATGAATTTAATGAAATTTTTATATTATATACTCATTCTATTGTTTTAACACTGATCAATTATTTTTTTAGGCATTTTATAAGAATAAATCAAGTTTCATGCATAAAATTGTATTTTCTAAAGATAGGTTTTGTCATGTTTTACAGAAAAAATTTGAAATTATTATTGTTATACTTTTAAAAAAAATTATAAAAGAAAGAATATTTTTTTCTATAATCAAAATTATAAAATTATTTTATAGTTAATTTTTGTGAGTTTTCTTAAAATATTAATTTTTTGACTAATAAAGAAAAATATTTATTTTTTTAAAGACCACTATTTAATTTAAATAATTTAAACTAGATCAAACTTTTGGAATATTTTTACACATAAAATTACATAAATTATATAATTATTAATCTAATTTATGTGATTATAATCAATTTTATTCCAATTTTTTAAATAAAAAGGTATTTATTCTTGAGAAATGTTTTTCTTTGGAAAATAATTTGTCATCGCATCTATGGGTCTAATTTTAAATTAAATTATTTCATATTTATGAATTTAATTTTCTAACATATATTCAATTTTTTAATCATAATTATTATTAGTTAATAATTTAAACTTCATTTTTTTCATAATGAATTTTAAAAAAAATAAAAAATAATTATTGTTGTTAGGCTTAAAATGGGGTTTTGCACGTTACATGCGCTTCTGTTAAAATTGATTTTACACACACATGGTATTTTTATTTAATAAATTTGATTTAATATTTATAATAATTAGGCCGAAATTATATAATAATTCTCATTTTATTTTTATTATTAAGAGATAATTTACCTAGGTAAAAAACTAGTAACCATGGTAAAAACTAAAATGGTACAAGTGGGTATACATAGTGGTGAAGGGAATTTTATGTTTAAAAAATTTATATTTTAATTTAAAATGGGTAGATAGACCTTATATTCCATTCACCTAGTTATTTATTTATTTTTAGGGACTTGGTTTGAGCATGACTTTCCATTATTAAATTATTTTGTTTACTTAAAAAATGCCACTCATTCTCACTTATAAAAGGGAACCTCCTCTCCTACTTCTTTTACACTTTTGGAGAATTTTAATTTATAAATTATCTAAAAATAACTTAATTACATACCTAAACATAATATATAGTCCCTATTTTGATCATATAACCATCATAATATGGATTTACATGTAATCCTAAAGAGGTTGTCTAAATAATAGGTATAGTTTTTAACTCTGCATTTTTCTTTTATTTCTTATTATACATCCATAAAATATTAAATAAAAATGATTAAATAATAAAAATAATATATTATATACACTTAGAATTTTTTATGTTAATATAATAACCTATATTTGTCTCATATTCCTTCAAATAGTAAACAAAATCATCAATCCTGTGTATGGCAGACTACCACCTCACGAACCAATTTAATTCATTTTCCATCACAGCCTCTCATGGATAAATGTAATGATTTATTTATTTTTTATATATGATATTTATTATATATTTATACTTATGGAATTATAATATTTCATCTACCATCTTAAATTCTATTTCATTCGAAAATGATGATGTCGCTAATGTGTACATGTGGACTAACATCCCAATAAAGCAATGTGATTTGTATATCATTTTATTTTTACATGGATGGTAATAAGGATATATTAAATAAATATATGTATATATACAATATAAATAAATTTTAATTTTAAAACATTATTTACCTTTATTTAGATTTATACTTATAAAAAATGTAAATAATGTTCAGGCGTATGTACGACCTACCGTCTCCATAAACAGTATAATTCACTTCTTCATCTCTAAATTTTATGGATGACTATAAATATTTACAAAATATATATATATTATGTTTTTATCTTCAGTAAAATCTTATTTATTATGGATCCATTAGTAAATTACAAGCACCAAAACTGACAAATGAAAACATACATGAAAAATGAAGCAGTTATCACCCGGAACAACAATTTTAATATTGTACTATAAAAAAACTAGTTACAAATGGTTATAATAAAATAATATAATATATTAAATATATGGTTATAGTTATGGAATATATTTATAAGTAATATATATTTATTATATAGGAGGATCAAATATGTATGATGTAATTTGGACGTGAGGCATGGGATTTTTGTCTCACTTTTATTTCTCTTGGACACATGCCATATTCAGCATTTGTTTATCTTTTGTGGAATATATAATAAACAATTATTTTTTAAAAAATTAATATAATGACTATTGTATAATATACATATCCAAATAAGGTTATTTATTTCATGGTGCTTATGATTAAATAGTTACCAAATATGTAAGGGTTTTATGTTATAATCTTTATGTTTATAGGGATTATATATGATTAACTTATGTTGATGAAATGTTATGGTATATTTCTCTTGATACTCATGATTTATATTATTCTATTATTATTTATAGACAATACATTTTACCTCTTATTTTACTTACCTTAATTTCTCAAAATAGTGGAAGAATTGTTTTATGAAAATTTAACATTATTTTTCTATTTGGTCAAAAATCATTCTTCATCCATATACATCTTTTCACTAATATGATTTCAAGAATGTTTTAATATTGTTATATTATGGTTTAATTTAACTTTTCCCCAATCAAGGATATTAGAAAATTATTTTAAAATTAATCTTAAATTCATTTCTTGAAGAAGGTACTTTTTTAGTTTTTATGGAAAATATGAAAGGAAACATTGTTTTGACATATATTGCATGAATGAAATTTTCCACCGCCAGGACTAAACAATTCTTGGGAGATTCCATTAAAAGTTTCTGAATATTTTTTCAAATATATTTTCATCCATAATATTTTGAAAGATCGTATATTTTAAAATATTAATTTTAAAATTGAAAGTGTATTTTTCTCATGAATTTTTTAATGATATTCTTACATTATTTATATGCATCAATGATGATAAAATTTTATATTACATATTATTTACTAGGTATATGATCCAATGATAACATCCTTATTAATTCATAGGATATTTTATGATTATTTTGAAAATGTGTTTACATAACCCATCCCTTTTCTAAAAGGTACGATATGATGAATTTATTAAATTTTTACAAATCTCATTTATTATCAATAATTTATTACATGATGATATTTTTATAAAGCCCATTTATTAACATGAGTTATGATATTGTGAAATTTTTATGATATTCTCAAACAAACACATATTATTATTATTATGGGATGATTGGACCCAAAATTATATATCCCAACAATGAATTGGGTAAAGATGGATATCTCATGAGATAAATTAGATTATAATAGGGAGCGAGTCCAGTTCAGTAAGGGAATATATCCACAAGAATAATGTAAGATGTAATCCATGACTACTATGATGGTTTTTTGACTGAATAAAATCTATTCTGATAGTATTATAAAAGATAACTGACAACTATGGAAACAATTTTCTGTTATTTTGTGTATTCCACAAACATATGTCTTATGCCAATGTTATGATCTCAGGGATCATATTCTTAGATTCCCTATGTCTTATTAACTAAAAATATTTATTACATGACTCAATATTATAATCTAATATATTTAGGTTATAGTTTTTAAGTTTTATGCCCATGTAATTATACCCTTATACCCATGTAATAATTATTTTATCATTTTTATCTCTCTTGTTTACCCTTAAAAAGCATCTGAGATCACCCTTTTATACGTTTCCTTCCCCAAGATATAAAGAATTATATTATGTATAATATATCTAATAAGGGTTCTAGTTATGAAGACCATAGTTTTTGATGATGTAGATAAATTATAAACCAATTTTTTATGTATCCATGTTTCGAAATACACTAAACCTTTATGGTCCTCATGTGTGTTTTTTTCAAAATAATGGAATATTCATCTATCAATATGCGGTATATAAAAACATGTGTGTGTGTGTGTGTCTAAACAATAGGTATCTGTAGTATTACTATAGGGGAGTTATAAAATGTATAGGATTCAAAATGTTTGTTTATTTTACATTCCAATAGTACCCCAAATTTTCATTATTCTAGGGAAATTATAATAATTTTGAATATTTTTTTTGTATGGAAGTAATTGTAAATTTGGATTAATATTGTGAATTTACTATTTTAAAATAATTTTATTGATTAAATTTCCCAAAAAAACATTATACTTTCAATTTTTTTTAGAAGAAAAAAAATCATGATATGGTTAAAGTGTAGTTTTCCAATATTATAGATGATTAAATTGAATTTTGGTTAGCTGAATATGATTAAAATTCATATCCAGTCAGCATGAAGGACAAGATATTGGTTAATGTTGTTGTGTAGTATTTAATATGAGTTTTTTTTGAATAATAACCTTTCTAGTGTTCTTGTTTCAGATTAAATAATGATTCAAAGTAATGTGTGAGAATAAAAAAGTTTGGGAAAGCTATAGGATATTAACCAGAATCCCAGTTATATGCCTCACATTAAGCTAAAATTTCACCTAGATGGGATTAAAATAGGAAAATTATATGTTGAAATTGATTAAACCAAAATTTCAAAACTCTATTCCAATATAATATTATGGTATAATGCTATAATTGGTTCCCTTATAAACTATAACTACATACAATTAACACATATCTTGTAAGAATAAAAAATTATACTTGGATG
Source organism: Viscum album (assembly GCA_963277665.1). Taxonomy (NCBI): domain Eukaryota; kingdom Viridiplantae; phylum Streptophyta; class Magnoliopsida; order Santalales; family Viscaceae; genus Viscum; species Viscum album. The sequence goes on along the minus strand of OY728131.1, from coordinate 1,525,317,238 downwards.
ATATGTATGAATAGTCTAAAAATGTAACCACATTGCATGTTGATTCTCTAGTAATCTATATGATATCTATATATTTTTACCAGCCTACAACACATGGTTTTTAGGTCGAGGGAGAATACCATGCAAGTGATCTATTCCAACCATCATGCATATATCAATGATGAATATTGAGGATCAAATATCATTAAAGAATAATTTAATAAGTTATGGATTAAAATTTCATTACATATGACTTATTTGAATTCAACTCCCTACATCCTTATAATATTTTCGTTCTTTTTTCTAAAAAAATTTAGAAGGGTATGACGAGTGATTGAATGTTCTATGAATTCACGAAAATCGAATAATAAGAGTGAAGGGAAATGAAAACAATATTATCAAATATTAAAAAAGATACAAGAATAACATAGAATTAGAACACATGTGGTTATCTTAAGAAATATTATGTTGCATATATCCTATCAATGATGGTAACAGATAAGTTCGATAACTATTAAAAATGAAATTAAAAATGGTTCAAATATATTATAATGGATTTCCCATTAAAGAATTTCTTTTATATTTTTCAATAATTATTTTAATTATTTTTAATTTAAATATGAAATTTTTACTTTTATTTTCATTGTTAATTATTCTACAAATACTATGATCTCTACAGTCTTTGGTTGTAAATAACTTACTTGATTTTTAGTTCATCAAGTAGTAGTTATGTGGTACTGAATCCACGTGCATATATTCTAAAATATTTTATTCTCATTCATATAGTAGTGAGTGTGTGGAAAAGTGGATTGACAGTTATCATCTTCTCCAATTCTAATTTAATGATATGATTTTAGTTAATTGAATATTTTTTACCTCCATTATCCATGTGTTCTCTTTATAAATGTATATTGGGGTATATATGGGTATGAACAATATATAGTGGAATGGGTGTTTATATAGTGATGTGATTGCGACTATGACATTTTCCCAAGTTTTCACTATGGATGAAAGGTAGGATAGTGTACTAAAAGAGCTTCAATGTTAAAATAGGTTCTGTAATTTAGAGAGAATGAAGTCACTAACCTATTTTGTTGATTTTTTAATACGATGAGTTTGTTGATGATTTTGGATATTGATTTACTCAGGTAAACTAACATAGGTCCATCTTATTTCACCCTATCATTTATCATTTATTTTTCATATTTTTAATTTATAACTATTTTTATGGTCTCACTAGATTACATTATTATAAAAACAAAAAAACATTATTCATAATATTAAAGGATAATGAGTGTTTATGCATGGATATTTGAGAGAAAAACTTTTTTTCTACTCCCATTATGTATTCAAAAGGTATTTTCAAATTCTATTTTAACAGTACCAATATAATCAACATGTCAAATATAAACTTATAGACCCTATTCTTTTTGAGTCATTAATTCATACTATTCAGACTCTGGGTTGATAAAGATATTAAGATCAGCACTGATTGGTGTATCGTGTATAATAATTCCCCAATAAAAATCCATCTTTATTTCATGGTGACTAAGGGTCCTGGGAACTAAAGGAATTGATCAAGAATATTGAGGATATATTCAGTTTTCATCATGCACCTAAGACTTATATGGTGAAATAATCCACATATATACTTGTTTGAGATAGTAATAAATAGATGTACTCATTAGTGTATTCCATTATACACAAAGGTCTCACTTGTAGATAATTCAAAAAATATTTTAAACTAGTAATTTTACCCAGATACTTTCAAGATAAAAAAGGACATGTATTTTTTTACATTGAAGAATTGAAAAACTTTTGTGATGGACTATGCAAATTGGTTTTAAAATTTGTCTTAGTTTTCACCGACACTCCTTAAAAATGAATTCAGAAAGGGTGATTGGGTCCTCTTATGCACTTTTATAAACATAATTCTCAGTGTAAAAATGTTTTTCCTTCTTATCTTAGGGGATCCTAGGTGTTGTCAAATACATCTAAAGGGGTTGGGATTCATTATCAGTGATGATAAGAGCACTATATAGTGATGTTTTAATCTCATTCTAGTAAAAAAATGGATTTCTATGATATTATTGATACTAAACTAAAGTATTATAATTAATTTGAAACCTCAAATCCATGATCAACCATGTTTGAAAATGAAAATGGGGGTAATATTAATGGCTAAAAAATATTACCTTGTTGGATTTTCTGTTCAAGAACAAAATATTTATATTTTTAATTACATATATAATAAAATATTTTAATAATAATAAAATCTCTTATTATATATAGTTCATTGTTCTAAACGAAACATATATAATAATGTTATAGAGTATTTTTCTCAAGGTTATGGTCATAGTAGTCCCCCACTATGATAAAAACAATGAAATGATATAAAACTTTTCTTAAATAATTTTTTATTGGATAATATTTAATTATGGTTCACATTGTATTATGATTATTAGGTGTGACTACTCATAAGTGGTTGATAATTATTCTCATGATGTTTGCACTTATTAATCTCTATGAATAGAGATTATGATAATAGACCCACCATTATGAATTCTATATGTTTTGGTGTCATCAAATATTCCTCTATTTGAGCATGTGTAATTATCCTTAGAAATTAGGATTAAAATTAATTTATTTCATGACTCAAATGCTTATATTTACTAAAAAATATTGATTCGAAATTTTTTTGGTATGTAGGTTATGTTTGGTGTGTACAAAATGACATGTTATTAGTGGAAAAGTTAAGAAATGATTTTTCAATTCCATATTTATGGAATATTTTATCCTAATTCTTTTATTGTAATAGAACCATTTCATTAAATTTAATGGACTTGGTGTATCAATGATTTTATTTTAGATATTAAATGAAATAAGTATCAAGTATATAGGTTGATTACATGGAGTTGAAACCTTCTTGATGGGATATTTAGACAAAGGGGTTATATTTCATAGTGAGAGTTCATATGTGGTTGATGACATTGTGACATTAAGTTCATCCTTCTGGGTGAATTGACCTATTACTATATAGTAATATTTTACTTTATGAAAACCCCCATATATCCAATGAGAAATAATCCTAGAGGGCCACACACGATGTGTTTTCATTTATCTCTATTAAATACTAATTGAATATATTTAATTAAATAAATATTAATCTCTATACTGGGGAATAATTTTATCAATGTTTTATTGATCAAAAATAGTTGTTGAATATTTAAAAAAATTATATTTTGGTATATAGATAAATTATTTTTTTAAGAATAATATATTTATTCATTTATTCAATAAATACTAAGGAGATGGAATGGACCAAGATCATTTTGGGTAATGAATATTAATTTTCATGCTAGAAAAATAATATTTATCATTGCAAGAGTTAGCACAAACCATAAAATAAAAAAAATTATTATTATATTTCTTGGGTTTTGACAACGAATGATATATTAATTAAGGTCTGGTACACAATTGAATAATATTTTAAACTAGAACCTAGATCTATAAATAGATACCCATGTCTATTTTTTAGGGTTAATATTTAATCAAGAATTGAGAATTGTTACACACAATGGTTCTCTCTATCGAATTATATAATCTATCATCTTCACACAAATGAGAAAAAGTTATTTAATCCCAAAGGAAATTAAAGAAATCATGAAAAATAATACAAGATAATTTATCCCCGATGATAGAACCCAGTACACAATTGGAGTCATTTAGAGATCAAAAAAGCACATGTGGATCACCGCTAGTGGGATTCTGCACTTGGATCCTTCCTACAAAATCAAGGTATTCCAAAAATTGTTTTCGTTTAGTAAACATATTCATTGAAAAAGTTACTAATGTGATGTGATTTTTATTCTAATAATTTTTAAATTTAATTTAAATTTAAAATTGAAAAATACTCTTTTAGTTTCATGTTTCTCTATGAAAATATTTAATGGGAAAATTTTGTTGGTCATGAAGTTTAAATATTGTAAAATTGTTGAATTATCCATCAAATATGAAAAACAAATTCTTAGTTTTTCACCCACTAAGGTACTTCTCCTATGATCCGAACCTTTAATTAGTATCATAACAACCATGTTTTAAATTTATAATTATTTATTATATTATGGATCAATTATGCACAATATGGGTTAGATATTTCATTTTCATAATATTCATTCAACATGTTATCCATCATCCTTAAGGATTTAATTTTCTTAAAATACTAATAATAGATAAAGAATGTATAGATATTCCATCAGTAAGTACCAATATTTATGAAATGTTTCGTGGGTTACATGGTGTGTAGTAGGAGTACATTTGAGGATCCCAAGTTCACTATATTTTTATGTGTCATAGAATACATGGCACGCTGGGAAGAAATTACCCATGGTGCATTTATTATACAATGCGGGTACACCATTCTAGTTTATCATGAGACTTTTCGAATTGCACATCTTTTAGAAAGTGTACAAATCTTATAGTCTATACAGTTTTAAAGGAAGATTCGTGTAAATATAGTGGTCAAATACATGGTTTGGCACCACATGAGTGTGATATACTAGAACATTAATGAAATAAACAATGTTCAATCAGTGTACAACATATGTAATTTATTATTTATCATGCATGAACTACACATTGAGTTTTTTAGTGAGAAAATAGGACATATGAAAATAGGGACACATGGTGTATATCCAAAGTACGTATTGGGTGGTCCAATATTTTTTGAAATACCATGTATTTTCAGTGGGTTGTGTGGACACATGGAAATCATGATACATGAAATGTTTCTAGTCATTACACAACAGTTTTTCCAACTAAGGTTCACTATTAATCCATATATTCTTATCTTGAATAAACATCAATTGATTTATAAATTTTATAACTCACAAGTAAACATCATCTTGTCTCCCAATAAAAAAAATTAAATTTCATTAAAATAACTAATTTTAGCATTAAAAATTTGTTGCATTGATTATCATCATATGTGTTTGTAAATATAATAAATATTTTAAGGAATTAAAAAAATAATTTATTTATTTATTTTAAATATCTTTAATTATTAGTTATTCCACTTTTTTATTATAATTTCTTAATAATGGGTAACTCTAAAAGAATAGAGGTGGTAATTAATATAAAATTAAATTAATTAATTGATTAATGAACATGTGTTTATCTTAATAATAAACAATGAATACAAGTGAATATTAGAAAGTATAATTTTGTGTATTCATTGTATGTGTATAACTGTTCATGAACCTAACATTGACCTATGTATGCTTTGGATTTATTTCATTTAATTTTTTTTAATTTTTTAGAAATTATGTTTATTAAATATAAAATTATGTCATGTGAGTCATATCTCCATATTTATTATGTAGGGATTGTGTTTGAATGTTTATTTATGTAATTTCCATTAAATAATCCTTTTCCTCCCCTCACCTACATTGGAGTTATAAATATAAATATATATATATATTTAAATGGGTCTCCCAATGTGTGTGGAGGAGTTTCAAGATAGAACCACGATGATACAAACACAAGTGATACATAAATGAACATGTGGAAAGATACAAGTCATACCCAGACTAGTATAATGAGTTTCTCCTATGTCATATATTGATATTCTATCTGATAATTAAAGCAACTATGAGATAAACTCATGATCAAGTCATTTATTTGTTTTTTATTTATTTCATATTAATTATTTATTTAATTAATGAAATATCATTATCATATAATTAAATGAATTAATGTGGAAATATAGAATATAAATAAATTTATTAGGCATTAATGTTTTTTAAAAATATGTTTAATCACATAAGTAATATACACATAATATTAATAAGTCATTTAATGGGTAAAAAAAGTAAGTTCTATGCATAATAAATATAAATCCATCAACAATATATTAATTCGTACTAAGCCTTCAATTACATGATTAGGAATTAAATCAATAAAACTATCTTTTGATAAACCCTCATAGGGACACTTAATTTTATCATGGATTTCTTATGAATGTTTTCGGATGAATTAACCAACTAATAGTAAGAGAAGTATCCCTTACTATACTTGAGGTAAAATGGGGGAAAGTGTTGAGAAAATGAATGTAAGGATTTCTAGATTGGGTAGTCCACTTAATGGATCAATGATCTATAAGAATTAAGTTGTTAACACCTTCATACCTAAATACATTTAAGTAGCTTCAGAACCCTCACTTGGGTTTTGGAAAGGGGAATTTGGATCCGTGAAACTATAATTTCTAGAAAATGATATTTTACACAATCAATGGAGAGGGATATTGTTACATGATAAAATAATGCGAGTCTTAATAAGATAAATTTCATTATGTATCAGATAAATTATAATCAATATAATTACTGATAATATTATTATATAAAATGTATAATAGGGGAATGTTTTTCATCCACATTATCTATAAGATAAATATTTAGAAAGAACATTTAATTATTGGTAGTATCTTCTATGACTGGTTTGACCACCTATGGTTGGTTTTGCACCCGGAAAAAGTTATAAGGGCTAAAATCATCATTCAATGTTCATCCAAGAAAGGATAAAACTAATATATACTTCACTTTCTATGATAAAAATTGGTCGATATGGTCAACATTTATTCTTTAATGTTATCATTTATGTCTACTTAACTCATAAAGATTCACATAGATATGGATGTTTATAAAAATATTGAGAATCTTCATGGTCTATATTAAGAGATATATAGAGCAGAATAGTATCGAATATCCAAGGATCTCTTTCAGAGTAATCTAGGAGAAGGTACACCAGTTGGGCATCAACTAGTCAAAATCATTGGATATATTGAGTTCCAAGAGGTTCTTGGGTTTAAACTCCTTGAAGAAATACAAACCAATATCATTCTTGAATCACTCCCTTAAATATTATCTATCATTATGGTTAATTTCAATTAGAACAACATTGAAAATTCTCTACAAGATCTACTAACTCTTCTTCCCCAAATTTATAAGTAAATGAATCATGAAAATTCCTATGTTGTTATACTGAACAAAAGGAAAGGCTATTAAAAGATCTCTAATCGCAAATATTCTTCACAACTACCTTACAATAATAACATTTTCAAGGATAAATTTTTAGAGACTCAAAGATTGACGTACATGGACAATACATTACTTTTTTGGAATACTTGATATATAACAAAAACCAAAACTCAAGGACCCTAATAGTTTAGTGTCTTTGGAAACTCGGAATATAAACTTCTAATCATGTTGAAATATCTTCAACAACTCCCATAACAATCTTCCCCTTTTTTCCCTTACTTAAAACCTTTCTTTATTTCCTGGGGAAAATAAAACATAAAAAGGGTGAGCTCAAATGCTCAGTAAGGGCAAACATAGTGAACATAAAATAATCCATAAACATGAAAATAAAATCTAAACATTAAAATCATGAGCAAAGACATAAATCATGGAAGTAAATAAAGAATAGATCATAAAGGAGAATTAATCATGATAAAATAGAATGGGAATAAAACATGTAACTGTGGAAACCATTCAGAACATGTTATGATTTCTATAGTAGCCAAGTCATTGCTTCCAAGACCATCTTAGTGAACAAAGTCCCTTTCTGAATCGAGTTCACTCCTCGTTTCAGTCCTGTAACACTGAACTGGATTAACTTACCGTTCCATCCATGTATATATCATGAGATATAAATATTTACCCAATGCATTGGAGGGAGATATAGTTCACACCCATCTCATAATTAAATTATTCTTACTTCTGCCACAAAATAAACATACATCATTCATAATAACCCAACAAATGAAATGGGTTTCAAAAACATCATCCCATCATCACATAATCCATATAAAATAAATGGATAAAATTTCATAATAAGAAAAGTGAAACCATGTAAATCATAGAGATAGTATACTTGAAACATACACATATTAAATAATGTCATCTTAGATAGAAAAATGGATTTGATAAAATAATTGAAATGAATTCTTGAGGAAAATATCCTTTCTTCTTCAAAATCAATTTCTTTTCACAAAACATCATTCAATTTTAAAAGAAATATATTTTTTTGAAAATAGTCACGAAATATTTTGGAGTAAGCTTCATGAAAATAAGGCTTTATAAATCCGTAAAAATCCTTTCATGCCGTATACGTTAAAAAAAACATTCTTCTCGTACTTTTGCCGGAAAAGTCAAAAAAGTACCTCGTAACGTAAAAAAAAGATTCCTTACATACCATGTATTAAAAGTCAAAAAATGGGTAAAAAGGAATTTAAACATACATGAAAACACTTTTATAAAGCATGTACATGGATGATATCAATAACCCCAGTAAATAGTTACGAATAAGCAATCTCGGATAAAAATGAGATTTGAAAAATTATCCCTTACCTTAGGTCTGATATGCTTCGTATGTATCCAATCCTCCTGTATAATGATTTAAATAATGTCATTAAATTATTACAGAATAATATTCATTTTTATTATATCATATATGGTTCACTTATGACTTTATATTACCCGTTCTTTTGTAAATTCATGTTAAAGTATCGTTTTGGGTAAAATCATTTCATTTGTCGTTCGTGTTTCAACTGGTAATTATTCTATGATTACTTAGATCATGATTAATTACATTAGTTATGTAAAACATGATTTATATATAACATATATTTAGAATATACATATATATAATAGATCGATAAATGGAAAGAAATACACCGTTCATGGAGACAGTAGGTCGTACGTACGCATGAACGATGTTTTCGTTTCCTTATTGAATTGAATGGAATTAAGTATATGACATAAATATATATGTAGATAAATCCAGTAGCATTATTATGTCATATATTTCATTATTACTTATTATATATAATTTATAATCATTATTGAATTTTTAACATGGAAAATTAATCTCATCACGTCGTGGAGACGGTAATCCGTACGTACGCATGAGCGATGATATCGTTCCCATGGAATTGTATTGGAGTGTATGTATAATATTTCAGAATCAATATCACTTTATAATAATCATATATAGTCATTATTTACACCATTATACCCATCCCAGTAAGGTGGTGGTAGAAAATAGATTACACCACGGCGTGGAGACGGTATTCCGTACGTACACACGTGCGGTGATCTCGTTTTCTGTAGGATGGATAGATTGTGATATATAATTGTTTCATAATTATAATAACATATCAGTATATGAGTGATACTGATGTTATATCTTCATAATGAAAAAACTAAAGAATAAGAATTATAAGAAGAAATAAAGTTGAAAGAATCGGTAATGGACATTACCTCTTCTTTGAAGAACCTCTTTGAGACCTCATCTTAGGGCACTAATATTGGTCTTTGAAGAAGACCAAGACCTCTAGGATGTTTCTAGGGAAGTGGGGAAGTGAAATGGGCATGGTTTGGACGAGCATGAAGGCTCAAATTGGTGTGAGGAGGAGAGGGAGGAGTTGCCCTTTTATAAGGCAGGAGAGGGGCACCTTTGGAAATATAAGAAATATTAGTTTATATTAAATCCCAAACCCTCATAAAAACCTCTAAAATGACTCATATCCAAATAGTAGATGAGATAGGATTTTAATATCATCAATAAATAAAATTTAGACATGTTAGGAATTTATTTTAAACATTATAAACTTGATTTATCATTATTTAATCAATTTAATTTTATTTGTGGTAATAAGATTATAAGCTTTAAATTATAACAAATAATTACTTATTTGTTGTTAATTGTCCGTAATTGGATAATTTATAACATGTTAGACCTTATAAATTTAAATTTATAATTTTAAAATATTTTTGTGTTTTTAAACAATTTTATAATATGTTATTTTTATAAAATAATAATAGTGTCAATTTTGACAGTATTAATTTATTTGCATTTAAATAAAATATATACAGAAGATATGTTCTAACTAAAAGATTAAATAGATTCATAAAAGGTCATATGTATCTATAAAATTAGTGGATCACATTAAATATTTTATATAATATTTATTTTATTATTTTTAAAACCATTTATTTGGTTTATCTCTTAATAAAATAATTACTACAACATTTTTGTATAATTATTTAATATACTTATTTGTTGCATAAAATTTAAAAATAAAATCCTATGATAAAGTTAAATCTATTAAATTTTACAATAATACTTTTACTCGAATTTATCATCCTAAAATAAGAATATTTAAATTGTTATATTTATTAAATTATGAAGGTGACAACTTTGGCATCATTTAAAATTATATATGTGTCATAATTGCCTTAATAAGGATCCAAATGGTCATAAATTAGGAAAGTGGATGATTAGGGTTTATATATACACTAATAATAAGTTTTCTTCAGATTTTTGGTCCTTTTGATATGTATTAATATTTCAATAGAAACTATATTATTGATTGTTCACTAAATAAATAATTTCTGCATCATTAATGTATAAGATAATAAGGTAATTAAATAACTCTTAAAAATTACAAATAAATTACCATGACAAAGAAAAAAAATTTATCTTTAAAATGAGTATTTATAAAAGAATTTATATTCTGTATAAACTTATATTAAAAATAGTTTAATTATTAAAGTTGAATGAGACATATTTCACTTTCCTTTAAATAAAATAAACTAATGGTATTAATCACCTCCAAGTGGGTTCTAATGGATTCCATTTCGACCCAAATATGACTTAGGAAAAATTATAGTCATCCAATTGTATTAAGACAAGTATTAGGATAATTTCATAATATTATATTTACCCTTAATTACCCAATTTACCTTTTACTATGGTAAATAAAATTTACCATTGTTACTATTCATAAATCTCAAAAAAAAAAGAAGTCTATTAATATAATTTGGACGCACTGATTCCAAATATGGAATCTATTTTTCCAAATTCAATACACATAATTTTCAGAAATTAAATTAAAATTAATCTTGTTGTCGAAAGAAAATAGGTTTTTGTTTAAAACATTGCAAAAGATTGAATTTATTTAACCTACAAATTCAATGTAAAATCAATACTAATGACATACATTATATTAAATGGTAAAAATATATTCTATTTATACTTTAAAACCTCTCAATATTATAATTTAACCATATAAGTTATTACATTGAAAAAATTTGTTTTTAATTAAAATATTGCGTGTTTTTACTATTCATTAAAATATGAAAGTTATCATAATAATATGAAAAATTTATCCAAGGTAAAATTTTATATCCTGATTCCAAATAATAATTTTATTTTGTAAAATTGAACTTATAAACATGTCAAAAACTAGATTTAAAGTGAGTGTGCCATCAAAAGGCGACAAAACTACATTTTTTGAAAAATACTTATTTTACCCGAAAAATTAATTTTGTTCTTATATCATGTTCTAGAAAATGTGTAAGATGAATAATAATGTTATAAAATTCAAAATTTAGTTAATACTATTCATAATGGCTAGTTCATAATAATATTATAATAATATATCGTTGTTTAGTAAAACCCGGTATTACGTACAACACACGCTATCGAGGAAGGTCGTGATTGCATGTAATGCAAGCCAAGTCAGGGTTGCGTGTTGTGAAAGACTTTTTTACTGTTTCGTATAACAGAATCCAACCATATTTCATTTATACATTGAATATATATATACATATATATATATGTAATCAATTTTTCGTAGAATGACTACTATCAAACAAACTTGAAATTGTGTGTAACATAATCCAAGAATAGTTTTGCGTATACTGCAAGCTAATACGGTGTTGCATATAGCATAAGATAATCTTGGTGTAGCATAAAACACATTACATCAAATAAATTAAAAAGAATACTTATCATAATATTTCGGGGTGTTACATTCTACCCCCCTTAAAATGAATTTCTCCCTCGAAATTCTTCGGGGTTATGAATCGTTTACTATTCATAGAAACCCACATCGTAAAAGGAATACTAAAACCTAATTTTAAAAACTAAGGTATGAAACGTAACGATTACCAAAAGTAACTCATCACTGGGTTTCTATATAGGAGAACATAGGTTAAAATATGGATATGGAAGAAAAATCTAACCATCAAGTTCTAATGGAGAGTGGTAGTGAACATGGCTAAGAAAAATCCATCAATCACAAAGCCATAAGTTTGTGATGATCTAAGGTACCATCAGATTCATGAGATATAAGAGCACTATGAAAAAAATTTTGGTTTTCAATATCATTTCCCTAAAGTTGAAAATTTTGAATTAGAAGAAATACTTACTTGATTTTGGGACAATCTCACTGTTTTCCGTGCATTGAACAATTTCCACTTCATCTCTTAAAGAAATGAAGTTGAATTTGTTATTCGTGAAGTGTTAACATATCATGTGATAGAATGATGAGTCATTCCATTTGTTTCAAACAAAAGGTTAGCAAAAGTTATCAAATATACATAAGTCCATGTATGGTTAGGTTAATCGTATACGATTCAAAAAATGAACTTATACTTCATCTATCATGCCGCTTAATAAAATAAAACTAGTTTCTACTAACCAGGGACTTCCTGTAGGCCAGTGGTATGCGATAAAGGCCAGTCGCACTTCAGTTGTGGGTTCGATTCCAACAGCCTTGTCCGACGCAATGGGTTGTTGCCCGTCCTGCAGGTTGTCCTTTTTATAAAACTACATTACTATAACATCCCATCAATAATATCGAAAAAAGTTATATCCTTAAATAATACTAACTTATGTCCAACCTAATCCATTCAAATCTTTAGGCTTATCTAAAATACTTCGGTCCAAGCTCATAGTATAAAGAAAACAATTACTAGAAAGGTTATATAACAAGAATGTGAATACAATCATTTATCCATAATATATCATAAGATATATCTTGTTGGTTGTATTCCAAACACATGAATACCTTAGTCATATATTCTATTGAAACATAAATTACCATAGAACCTCAGTGAAAACATAAATATTGTAAAAAATTTAACTCTTTCCACAAACCAAAATCCCAAAAAAAATCTATATAATCAAACCATAATTTCACTTAGTCCTTATATCAGTCATGAGCTCATGAATACAATAAAACATCTCATTATCTTCTTATCCATTAATTATGAGCATATCATCTACTTTCCCAAAATATCTGAATAACCTTTCATGGTTACCGGTACCATTCAACATATACTTTTAAATTCTTTAGAAAAAACAATAGTGTAACAATTCATAGATGATTCTTTATTCCATAGTACCATTAACTATACAACATAACTCTTGATAAACATACAATCATTCCACTACATTCTTAAACAAATGACTGAGCTTCAACACTTCATTCATCTCACATTTCATTTGTAGTCTCTTCATCATCATCCACATAAATACTACTCATATGACTATGCTGATTCTCTTCATGAGATTTTTCCTTAGGGAATTGGTTTGCATAATGCCTATACATTCCACATTTAAAACATCTAATCATTGTTGATGTCGTAGCAATACCATTATCCTTGTCCATGGTGTTTACTGAAACTTTTCCTTTGCACTTACTGGATTTGTGTCCTTCTTTTCCACACCCAAAGCATCTTCCAGTTCCGTTGAAACAATCTCCCCGATGCCTCTTCCCACATGATTTACATGAGGAAAATTGAACTTTCTTTCCTCTATGATCATCATGAAACTTCATCTTTCTCTTTTATTCTGAGTCGGGAATCTTACCAAAGTTGATATTATTGATCATATTATGAGATTGTTGATTAGGCATAATAACGATGTGTATACTTCCAAATCCCATTTCATTTGGTTTCTTATGAAGAATATCATTCCATTGTCCATTATATCCTCCATTATCGTGAATCTTCCTGTTTCCAGCCATTTTCTAAAACCTAAAAATAATAGTGTGAGAGGTAAAAATCATTCTAGGGAAAACAACATAGTAAAGGGGGAGTACCCTCAATATCTAACATCTTAGGTTAAATTCTAGGATCGTTACCGTAGTTCTAGGACTATATCCTATATGTATAATTATCCTTAGGGACATCCCTAGACATACCTTATAAATATCTCTAGGGATCTCAGTAGTGTTTTCGCATCCTAGTTTCCAAAGGTTAACTAAATCTTTCCTCTGATACGAATTGTAGAGACCTGAAGCTTGACGTACATGGACAATACATTACTTTTTCGGAATAATTAATACATAACTAAAACCAAAACTCAAGGACCCTAATAGTTTAGTGTCTTTGGAAACTCGGAATATAAACTTCTAATCATGTTGAAATATCTTCAACAACTCCCATAACGATGTTCCCCTTTTTGTTTCCTTACCTAAAACTTTTCATTATTTCTTAGGGGAAATAGAACATAAAAAGGGTAAGCTAAAATGCTCAGTAAGGGAAAACATCATGAACATAAAATAATCCATAAACATTTTAATGCAAAAACATGAACATAAAATCTAAACATCAAAATCTTGAGCAAAGACATAAATCATGGAAGTACATAAAGCATAGATCATAAAGGAACATTAATCATGATAAACTAGCATGGGAATAAAACATGTAGTTATGGAAACCATTCAGCACTTGTTATGATTTCCATAGTATCCAAGGAATTGCTGTTAAGACCATCTTAGTGGACAAAGTCCCTTTCTTAATCGAGTTCACTCCTCGTTTCAGTCATGTAACACTGAACCGGATTAACTTACCATTCCAGCTATGTCTATCTCATGAGATATAAATCTTTACCCAATGAATTGGAGGGAGATATAGGTCCCACCCATCTCATAATGAAATCATTCTTACTTGTCCCACAAAATAAACATACATCATTCATATAACACAATAAATGAAATCGGTTTCAAAAACATCATCCCATCATCACATAATCCATATAAAATAAATGGATATAATTTCATAATAAGAAAAGTGAAACCGTGTAAATCATAGAGACATTATACTTGAAACATACACATATGAAATAATGTCATCTTATATGGAAAAATTGTTTTGATGAAATACTTGAAATGAATTCTTGAGGAAAATATCCTTTCTTCTTCAAAATCAATTTCTTTTCACAAAACGTCATGCAATTTTAAAAGAAAGATATTTTGTTGAAAATAGTCCTGAAATCTTTTTGAGGAATATTCATGAAAATAAGGCTTTATAAAACCATAAAAATCCTTTCATTCCGTATAAGTTAAAAAAACATTCTTCTCGTACTTTTTCCGGAAAAGTCAAAAAAGTACCTCGTAATGTAAACAAAAGAAAGATTTCTTACATAACATGTAGTAAAAGTCAAAAATGGGTAAAAAGGACTCTATAAATACATGAAGAAACATTTATAAAACATGTACATGGATGATAGCAATAACCCCAGTAAACACTTACGAATAAGCAATATCGGATAAAAATGAGATTTGCAAAATTATCCCTTACCTTAGGTCTGATATGCTTCGTACATATCCAAACCTCCTGTATACTGATTTAAATAATTTCATTTACTTATTACAGAATCATATTCAATTTTATTATATCATATATGGTTCACTTATGACTTTATATTACCCGTTCTTTTGTAAATTCATGTTAAAGTAGCATTTTGGGTAAAATCGTTTCATTTTTCCTTCGTGTTTTAACTTGTAATTATTCATATGATTAATTAGAACATGATTAATTACATTCAAAATTTAAAACATGATTTATATATAATATATATTCAGAATATACATATATATAATAGATCGATAAATGGAAATAAATAAGTCATTAATGGAGATGGTAGGCCGTACGTACGCATGAACGCTGTTTTCGTTTCCTTATTGAATTGAATGGAATTAAGTATATGAAATACATATATATATATATAAATAAATCCAGTAGAATTATTATGTCATATATTTCATTATAACTGATTATATATACTTTATAATCATTCTTGAATTTTTAACATGGAAAATGAATCTCATCGCGTCGTGGAGACGGTAATCCGTACGCACGCACGAGCGATGATATCGTTCTCATGGAATTGTATTGGAGTGTATGTATACTATTTCATAATCAATATCACTTTAAAATAATCATATATAGTCATTATTTACACCATTATACCCATCCAAGTAAGGTGGTGGTAGAAAATAGATTGCACCACGGCGTGGAGACGGTATTCCATACGTACGCACGCGCGGTGATTTCGTTTTCCGTAGGATGGATAGATGGTGATATAGGGTTGTTTCATACTTATAATAACATATCATTATATGAGTGATACTTATTATATTACTTGATAATGAAACAACTAAAGAAGAAGAAGTATAAAAAGAAATAAAGTTGAAAGAATCGGTAACGGACATTACCTATTCTTTGAAGCGCCTCTTTGAGACCTCCTTTTAGGGCACTAAAATAGGTCTTTGAAGAATACCAAGACCTCTAGGATGTTTATATGGAATTGGGGAATTGAAATGGTCAGGTGTTGACCGGGTTTGAAGGCTCAAATTGGTGTGAGGATGAGAGGGAGGAGGTTCTCTTTTATAAGGGAGGAGAGGGGCACCTTTGGAAATATAAGAAATATTAGTTTATATTAAATCCCAAACCCACTTAAAAACTTCCAAAATGACTCATATCCAAATATTATATGATATAGGGTTGTAATATCATCAACCAATAAAATTTAGACATTTTAGGAATTTATTTTAAACATTATCAACTTGATATATCCTTATTTAATCAATTTTATTTTATTTGTGGTAATAACATTCTAAATTTTAAATTATAACAAATAATTACTTATTTGTTGTTAATTGTCCATAATTGAATAATTTATAACATGTTAGACCATATAAATTTAAATTTATAATTTTTAAATATTTTTGTGATTTTTAAACAATTTTATAATATGTTATATTAATAAAATGACAACAGTGTCAATTTTGATACTATTCATTTATTTGAATTTAAATAAAATATATACAGAAGATATGTTCGAACTAAAAGATTTAATAGATTCATAAAAGATCATATGTATATAGAAAATTAGTGGATCACATTAAATAGTTCATATATTATTTATTTTATTATTTTTAAAACCATTTATTTGGTTTATCTCTTGATAAAATAATTACTACAACATTTTTGTATAATTATTTAATATACTTAATTGTTTCATAAAATTTAAAAATAAAATCCTATGACGAAGTTAAATATATTATCTTTCACAATAATACTTTTACTCGAATTTATCATCTCAAAATCACAATATTTAAATTTTTATATTTATTAAATTATGAAGGTGACAACTTTGGCATCATTTAAAATAATATAAGTGTCATAATCGCCTTCATAAGGATCCAAATGGTCAAACATTAGGCCAGTGGATGATTAGGGTTTATATATACACTATTAATAAGTTTTTTTGCAGATTTTTAAGCCTTTTGATATGTATTACTATTTCAATAAAAACTATATTATAGATTTTTCACTAAATAAATAATTTCTGCATCATTAATGTATATGATAATAAGGTAATTAAATAACTCTTAAAAATTAAAAATAAATTACCATGAAAAAGAAAAACATTTTATATTTAAAATGATTTTTTATAACCGAATTTATATTCTGTATAACCTTATATTAAAAATACTTTAATTATTAAAGTTGAGTGAGACATATTTCACTTTCCTTTAAATAAAATAAACTAAAGGTCTTAATCACCTCCAGGTGGGTTCTAATGGATTCCATTTAGACCCATATATGACTTAGGACAAATTATAATCATCAAATTATATTAAGAAAAGTATTAGGATAATTTTATAATATTATATTTACCCTTAATTACCCAATTTACCTTTTACTATGGTAAATAAAATTTACCGTTGTTACTATTCATAAATCCCAAAATTAAAAAGTAGTATATTAATATAATTTGGACCCACTAATTACAAATATGGATTCCATTTTTCCAAATTCAATACACAGAATTTGCAGAAATTAAATTAAAATTAATCTCGTTGTTGAAAGAAAACAGGTTTTTGTTTAAAACATTGCAAAAGATTGAATTTATTTAACCTAGGAATTCAATGTAAAATCAAGGCTAATGACATACATTATATTAAATGGTAAAAATATATTATATATATACTTTAAAACCATTCAATATTATAATTTAACCACATAAGTTATTACGATGAAAAAAGTTGTTTTTAATTAAAATATAGCGTGTTTTTACTATTCATTAAAATATGAAAGTTATCAGAATAATATGAAAAATTTATCCAAGGTAACATTTTATATCATGATTCCAAATAATAATTTTATTTTGTAAAATTGAACTTAAGGATGTCAAAAACTAGATTTAACGTGGGTGCGCCATCAAAAGGCGGCAAAACTGCATTTTTTTAAAAATACTTATTTTACCCGAAAAATGTATTTTTTTCTTATACCATGTTCTAGAAAATGTGTATGATGATTAATAATGTTATAAAATTCAAAATTTAGTTAATACTATTCATAATGTCTAGTTCATAATAATATTATAATAATATATCGTTGTTTAGTAAAACCCGGTATTGCGTACAACACACGCTATCGACGAACTTGAAATTGTGTGTAACACAATCCAAGAATAGTGTTGAATATACTGCAAGCTAATACGGTGTTGCGTATAGCACAAGATAATCTTGGTGTAGCATAAAACACATGACATCAAATAAATTAAAAATAATACTTATCATAAAATCTTGGGGTGTTAAAAAATTAATGGGTCATAATGCTATATATTTTTCATGTGGAAAGATGGTTCACTGGAATGATAAATAAACCTGGGAAAAGAATCAAGGGTGAGTTTCATGTGTGTTTGTTATCAATTTCAATATATCTATTTCTAAAAATTGGTTATCAGATAAAACTTGTGGTTCTCACATATGTATTCAAATATAGGGACCATGTATATTCAAGAACATTAACATAGGGTATGTAGATCATTGTGTAGTCAACAAATTTAGACATATAATCATGGCTATTAGGGACTGCCAACTTACGTTGTTGATAATAATCATTTTGGATATAAATGATTATTATATGGCTCCATTTATTATGGAAAACATTATATCTGTATCTAGACATTATTTGGATTGATTTATTTTCAAATTTTGGAATAAATTAATTTGTAATTTATAACAAATATTTTTTATACTAATGAAAATTTAAATAAAATTATTTATGGGTTATAATTAATGAACAATGTAATAGAAAAAATGATGAAACTAGATCACATGACTTGCAAATCACTCAACTTTGGAATCACATGTTTGTACATGTAAATAATTTTTTTTACTAAATTATATCTAAGATGGATATTTATATTCTTCTAAATTAAAACCACATGGTGTATGTCTTCCATGTTTATACGAAAAAATGACCAAAAACCCATTAGTAGAAAAGATGAAAGATCTAAAGAGAATATTGATTTTTTTTATAATGATTTATGTGGACCATTTTCAATTGCATCAAGGGTTGGGTGCTCATAATTAATAAATTGTTTTGCAAATTTTTATAGATAAATATTTGTATACCTGGTGAGTTACAAGTAAGATTCTATTGATAGATCCAAAAAATAAAAAAATTATAATTTGAGAAACATCTTGGTAAGAAGATTAAGAAACTATATACAGATGAAGGTGAAGAGTATCTAAACCAATACTTTATTGATTATTTATGGGAGTTCATGATTATATCTAACTCGATCCTTGTTATACACCTCAGTAGAATGGTATAAGATAAAGGAGTAACCTCAACTTGTTAGATAAGGTGAGATGAATGATGATTCATGTGATTCTTCCATTATCATCTTGGTGACACAAATTAGAGAAAATAGTACAAATTCAAAACCAAGTACTAGTTAATGTAGGAGATGGTATACCATACCATTTTTTGAATGAAAAGAAACATGTGTTGTTGTACTTACCTTTGTGTGGTTGTGAAGCATTTTAAATCCTCTTCATACAAAAACCATTCACCCCATGACAAAAAAATGTACCCTTATATGACACTCTAATGAAATACAAGTATATAACATATACAACCCCTTAGATAAAATGGTAATGGTTTAATGATATTCTATATTATTTGAGAGGTATCAAATCAATAAAATATATATTATGAGTGAAATGGGCTTCATTGAAGTTCATGAATAAGGTAGAAAAGGGTTATCACATGAATATATTCCACAAATCCCCATAGAATAAAATTTTCTACGGACCCAAATACAATATAAGAGTATGAGATATGTTAGAGAACTAGAAAAATATAGTTTTATAGTCACCAAGGTTAGTTACTCATTATTAGTTTATAATAATGATCTAGTAACCAAAAAAGAAGAAGTAAGTGGCCCATATGTTTTTGTGTTCTTAGAAGCTGTGTATTCTAAAATACATTCCATGTTCCAAAATCATGTATGGATTTTTTAGACCCTATAATGGATGTAAAGTTTGTTGGTTTAAAATTTTTATTCAATAAAAAACTTGAAATGGATGGAAAATTAAGTACTTATAATTCATGATTTGTTGAAAAATGATTCAAACAACTTCAGGGAATAGACTAAGGTGAAAACATCTCACCATTTTCAACTCTTAAATTCATTATAATTCTACTTTCCATTATAGCATTCTATGAAAATGATATTTTAGAAATTTTTGTGAATATATAATTATGTAATGGGATCTTTTAGGATGATTTCTATATGACACAACACAAAGGTATTGTGACTCCAAATCATTACAAAAAGGTTTCAAAATTTCAATGATTTTTTATGGATTAAACCAAACATCTAGGTCCTAGAAAATTTTGTTTGATGAAGCCATAATAGATTTCATTTTCCTAAAGAATGAATGTGATCATTTTTTCTATAAGAGTTTTAGTGGGAATGGGGACATTTTATTAATAATATAGGTTGATGACATATTACTTATTGAGAATTAAATACTAGTCTCATAGTATGTTCAACCCTAGTTGAGTAAATAATTATACAAGAAAGAATTATGTAACCATGATATATTATTGGGATCAATATCCATCGTTATAGATCCAAGATGCTTCGTGGCCAATGTCATGGTGCATATACTGACAAGATACAAAAAAATAGTATGGAATAATATAAGAGGGGATTTTGTCCAATGTCATATCTAATTCATATTTCTAGGAAAATTTGTCTTAAAAACAAGAGGAAATATAAATAATGTAAAGGATTCCATACATGTCATTGATTGGGATGGAAATGAATATTATGATTTGTATTATTCTTGATATTGTTAATGCGTTAAGTGTGGTTGGAAGATATCAAGATAACCTAGGTGACTACAATTAGATAGAAATCAAGACTATCCATTAGTATATGATGCATTCTAAGGATATGTTTATAGTCTATAGAGGAGATGAGGAACTAGTCATCACAGTATATATAGATCCTAGTTCAAAAAATACCAAGATGATATGAAATCATAGATGGGATATATCTTGACATGCAATGGAGGTGTTGTAAGCTATAAGAGTTTAAATAAGGATGTGGTCACATATTCTATAGCAGAGTTTAAGTGTATTGAAACTTATATGGAAAATAAATACGCTATATGGATACCCAACATCATTTAAGATATTGAAATGGTACCTAATAGTAAAGTTCATATCACACTCTATTGTGATAATACAACAGCGGTGGAACTTTCTAAGGATCCAAGGTCACATTAATAGATGAAACACATAATTTACAATTATCATCTATTGAGGTATTATTCCAAAAAAATTATGTTTTTTTAAAGTACAATATCCACAAAATTCAATTTGGTGTACCCATTGAATCAATCCTTGAATCAGAAAGAAACATTTTCAACATGTGTGTTCTGTAGGACTGAAATTTATAGGAAGTTAATTCTAGTCTAATAAGAAATTTTTGGATTTTTAGTTCTTGAAATAACTATTTATACTTTGGATTACATATAAATTCATATATTTTTATATTAATAAAATGTCATATTACATATTTTTCATTATTATATATGAATTGGAGGTAATAATGTCTTAATGAATCTATCATGTTGATAATGATGTATCTGTTCCATGCTATAATGAGAACCTTGAAATTATATGATTATATGATTAAATATAGTTCTGTAGTTGGATAAAATTAAATTATGGAAGAAAAGTATATTGATTTTTAGGTGTGAGTAATCATTAGAGGATTAGAGTTCATCTCATGAAGATCATACTTGATAATCTTCAATACGATAGATTATGAGAACATATCCACCTGTAGGAATTCGACATGTTTTATTGTCAATGAATATTCCAATCTAATATCATATGTAATGGTCCTTATACTATATGATTATCTTTAATTCATTTCAGGAGTCACACACATAAATTTATTAACGAAAACCATGCCACCATATGGTCATGGGAAGTATGGTGTATTGGTAGTGTCATGAATAACCTGTTATTAATAGATTAGTCAATGAAATATTTATTCCTTCCATCTTTACAGATGATTATATCTTGTACCTTTTACTTTCGTATAAGCTTTAAATTAAATTCCATGTATATGGTGTAATTATTTGTTTATTCTCAAGATTCAATGAAAGACGGAGCAAGAATATATATTGATGAAATGAGTGTGAACCTTGTTGATGAAATATTGAGATAAAGTAATTATATAACACAGTTAGTGTTTGTGTGTGCTTGTTGTATTTTTTGCATTAAGTTCATTATCTTGGGTTCTAGGATCCATTTTTAGATAGTAATCTTAAACTTTTGGCAAGACCACCTAATTATAATGATAAAGAATCCTAAAGGGTCACATACAAAGGGTTTCCATTGATCTCAATTAAATTTTACTTGAATTTAATTAATGGAATAAATATTATTCTATATAATAAAGATTAATTTTATTAATGTTTTATTGATCACATTATTAAATATTAGTAAAATATTTATTTATTAGTTTACGGATAAATAATTTATTTATGAAAAAAAATATTCAAGATTTCAATAAATGTTGAGGAGATATAATATACCAAGAACATGTCTTGTAATGAATATTAATTTTAAAGATGTTAAAATAATATTTATAATTGTGTGAGCTATATCATGCCATAAATTATTATTATTTTAATTAATATATGGAATTGGGTTTGATAAGGAAGATTATTTCATTTAAGGGTAGGTATAGAATTAAATAAAACATAAAAATAAACCCTAGATCTATAAATTGATACTTTTTTATTGTGTAGCATTCAACATTAACCAAGGATTGAGAATTAGTATGAACAATTGAATTCTATCTTGAATTCTTCATTATCTCATCTTCACAAGATTGAGAAAAAAATATTTCAATCCTAAATGAATTTGAAGTGATAAATATGAACAACTCCAGAGGATTGATCTAATATTCTTTCACCCAACAATCAATCAGTGTTGTTTAGAGACAAAAGGAACATGTTTGGATCATCTATTGAGGGAGTATACACTTGTATCCTCCTTATGTAATGAATTTAATCTAAGAAGGGTTTCCATCATCAAATAAATATCATTATATATGGTAATTTTCCCAGATAATATTTTAATACACATTAAATATAATGTGAAAACATCATATTTAGGTTTTGGGTTTCTATATAACAATATTCTAAGAAGTATAATTTTTTTTATGTTTTTTATATATTTCACAATTAGTAAACGATCCATAAAATCTAACAAAAATCAACCTAGTTTTTCTCCCATCAAAAGACTTTAATTAAACACAAAACTTTCATTCTTTACACCAAAGATCCTCTAAAGCTACCTTCAACCATATAACTGATGAAAAACACTAACAAACTAATAATAGACTCCCTTCTCTATGTTGTATGCATGGGTTTTACTAAATCATCGATCTTATTGACAGAACCCTTATCATTCTCATAATTTGAAAATAACTCATAGTTTAAATACAGAAGGATATTGGGTTGGTAGAATCCATATAATCCATATAATCCATAAAAAGCCGATATCTAGAGGTTTTTTCTATTTATATCGGATTTAGGGACACATTCTGATCCCCAATAATTTACTTATGTGTTACAAAATGCATGAGAAAATATTATACAGTTATGATGGTTTATTATCCTTCATTGAAATTAATTCACATAATGTTTCATCATATGAAACATTTATTAATGATATCTAGGTGGGGAAGTGATTGAAACATTAACTACTCAACATTCATCTTCCTAAAGTAGTCATAGATCTTCCATTTAGATCATACAATACAATTGAAGGAATTATGACTTATCCATGTTATACAATATAATTAGTATATGAACAATAATTACATCACATAACATTTCCTATGATATACCTTTTAACCATTAATTTCATAAAATATGATATACACATATCATACAATACCATATAGTGGCCTAAGGGAATATATAAATCAATATCACCATTGTGCTAAAGCCTCATAGACAGAGTTCTAGTTTACCTTATATATTGTATCTAAAATAACATCATATGAAACCATATCCAAAATTTATTTTAGATATATTCCAAAAAATGGTAATGTTATCATAAATTAACCCTTTATTACATCATTTAAAACACATTTTGAATACCACTCCAAAACTCATTTATGGGTGAACATTAAAATACATTTTTAGAATATCTCTAAGTAAAATATTAATCACTATTTAGTAAACCATAAAGTGTAATCACATGGACTTGTTTGTAAATGAAAAAAAATGAATTCCAAAACAGTTTAATTTAAGAAAAGAAAATCCTCTAGCATTGATTTAGTTCTATGAAATATATAAATGGATCTACCATGGTATCCAATAAACACAACTATCATTACAAATATATCTATTAGAAATTAAAAAAAATCAAGAAGGCATTTTCATATCACCCATTTGACCAATACATGGAGTATTCATGTACAATATAAATATCAATCCATTATTACTACTAATACACTATTGATTATATAAGTATAGACTTACCTGGTTGATGAATATTTCATATGTAAATAACCATTTAAAATGAGTACATCACATGAAACTTTCCTGATAGATAATAACATCATATGTTTTATCGAGGTATAGCCATACACTTAAATAGTATATCTATGTCAAATTCATGTATTTTATAAATTTCATACATGGGGATAAATCCAATCTTGTTTTATCACTAATATAAAACATGATTAGAAACAGACCCAATCACCCAATAATTATCCAATCCTACGGTCTTTTTAATAAATATAACAACACATTAATATTATCATGATATATTTCTCTCAAAAATCTGGTATTGAAGAAATCCACATATAAAACATGCACCCCTATACAAAGTACATAGTGTATGACACACTATATTTTAAAGTAGGGTCATTTA
Organism: Viscum album; assembly: GCA_963277665.1. Lineage (NCBI taxonomy): Eukaryota > Viridiplantae > Streptophyta > Magnoliopsida > Santalales > Viscaceae > Viscum > Viscum album. Next base: position 1,525,291,850 of record OY728131.1, on the reverse strand, counting down.
TCACATAAAAATCCTATAGGGTATTTCAAAAATAATATATATATATATATATATATATGAAATCCTACTCATGCTAACAAAAAAATCACCACAACTTATAATACCCAATGATGAACATAATCTATCTACATTAAAAGAATATTTTTGGACATTCTATGAAAATTTTATTCTTGTAGTTTAAACATTTACAAACTTTTACAATTGAAATGTCCCAAAACCTAGAAATTTCATACCCAATTCAAAACATTCATTAAACAATATAATCCATGGGAAATTTTCATTGGTAGAACATACAAGGTTGAATGATTTAGGTCTTGACATGTGCTTACTTCGAAAGGAATATTACACCTAGTATTATTGTAAATGGGATTTAATCTCACTATCTTATCTCGAATTATTCCCCTTATAAGTGTGTAAACTTCTGTTGATTTAGTTTGGAATCTCATACCATTCTCCAAATCAATATGATCAAATCATATTGATGTGTAACTCTTTACACAATTCACACCTTTTTTTACTAACATAGATTAAAAGACAACTACATTCATACATATAAAAATGTGTCCCATGAATAATGTATATGAAATCCTTTCATTAAAATGTTCATAATCCAAAAAATTAATATTCATCGTAAAATTATTCTTGGATACATAGATATCCAACAGAAACTTTGTTGACAAGGCCTAAGCCTCTAGTTCTATGAGCAGTCTAACCTAGTGTCCCCCTACCCAAAGATACTTTACTCAAGAGTTTTCAAAACTCTACCAGATTTCTAACACCGAATTTGTATAAATCTTAATTAATTACTTAATACAAACTGATAAGCTTGTATAATCTAGAGACAAGATAAAATAAAACTAAATCAATTATCATACCCAACATGAAACTTAATTGATACGTCGATGATAAGAAGTAGTTTATCAATTTATACTAAATCATAAATCTATTCACAATCTAAAAAATGTTTATTCGTGAATAGTTAAAAATGAAATAAAATAAATTAATGAATGACTCGTATATTTAAACATGAGTTGAATTATTTATGAATAATTTCTAAATAAAATAATTATAAATAATATATAATTATTCAAACATTATGGACAACCAACAATTAAATAAATATAAATACCTTTTAGTTATTTATAAAATTAACTCCTTTTACATCATTCATTATATCAAATTTTACTTAAACATGTAATATTAAACTAAATTTAAACATTATATATTATGATTTTGTTATAAAAAAAATGTTAAAAATGAAAAATATTTAATATTATTTCATCCTTAATGAAAACATTTATAAAAATTAATTTTATATTATTAACATAATTTATCAAATATGTATCTTTTAATTCGAATAATTCTAGTTAAATAACAATGAACATATAATAATTTAAATATGAACCATTTTATATTATTCATTATTTTTTAATTTAATTTGTTTTACAAATTACACTTACAAATTATATATTAAATATTTATATAAAATTTTTAACAATTTACTTATAATTGGGAAAAGTGATTTCAATATTAAAAATTAATATTATGGATATTTATTTATAAATTGTTTCAAAATAATTTAAATTACTAACTAAAAATAGATTTAATAAATAGAGAAATAAATTAAAATTAAATAGATATCCCAAGTACTTTTTAATATAATTTATAGGCCTTTTATAAAGATTAAAATTCAATTAATTATTGAAATATTGAAAAATCCAATATTTTCTATTATATCATATTTTACGATATAAAATATTATGTTACAAAATTAGTAAACCAATACATGGGAAAACACACTAGCGGCATATCAATCATAAGTTTTGATTTATAAAGTGGTTTTGAAGAGATTAAACCATCACATACCTCATATATGATATATATAGTATGTGTAACAAATCATAGCATCTGATATAGCCTTCATGAGAATAACCCACTGTGTGATGAACTTCATATGATTAATTTAGTGGGACAGAGATGTAGCATACTACATTAAGCTTTGTATGATATTTATACAATTGGGAAGTCATATTTTATTACCTGAATCATATCCTTGAGATGATACAATACTCGATTTTATGAACATGCGATAACAATATCCCTTTTTATGACTGTTGATATCATATATCAAGACTTGAAAAAAAAAATTGACCATGCCTCTAAATACAATATCATATATCAAATAATATAATCAAATCATCACCTATAATATCATATATCTTAAATCCGTACACATTTCTTTTTCTATTTCATTTTTAATGATTTCCAAAATGATAAGTAATATGACCAATGATTTATTCATTTTCAACAGGTCTTTATGAATCAAATAACCTAGAAAGTATCTGATACCACTTTTGGGTGTATAAGGGTTGATTAAAACTTAACCAAAAGACAAAAATAATTATAAACCACAAATACATGATCAACAATGTTTGAAATATATACATTTCATAATATTAATGAAAAAATGTTTACCTTTCACTAAAGATCCTCTACAATTACCTTATACTATGTGGTTGATAATGAACATTGATAGAAAACCAATGGACTCCCTCATCAACTATATATTAAATATTCTATGAAATCACCCATCATATGGGCCTATAATTTATCATTCACATGATATACTAGTATCCCATTGTGTAATGAGTATAGAAAAGGATATGTTCAATAGAATCTATTGAATCCATAAAACACCCATTTTCACAAACCAAGACGAGTTGACCCTAAACCAGTATCCTGATCCGGTCCAATACATGTTTTGAGGAGCATTCATAATCCCCCAGGATGGACACTAGTGTCAGGCATCAAGATAAAACAAGAGGAAATTATTTAGCCCATAAGAAACAACCAGGATCATATAAATAAATATAAAAAATAGAGAACACCTCAAAACCAACAAATTGTTCTAAAATAAACAAATAAATGATCTAGATACAAAGCACCACTAAAAAGAAATAAAACTAAAAATATGATTCCAATACAATGATATTTGTGTACCGCTTGGTCATCTCTAACCACAAGTCCAATACTACTCTAAACATGCATCCGCTATGGTGAACCTGAGAAACACTGAACATGCAGCTGAAATGTTGGAATAGGCGTGGGCACAAAAATGATCAGTAGAGATGCCAAAAGTAAACTACTAAATTAAAGAGTTTCTTTACCCAATGTTGTCTGATGAAACAATTAGAAAAATAAAATTATAAAAATAAGGCTTTCCTTTTTAAATAAAACAACACATATTTCCCACTATGAGAACCAAATAATGCCATATATCATTTCCAAAACTATTTCCCATTTTATAAACAAAAATAATCAAGTAATATCAGGGCTTTGAAAAAAGGAAACAGGTAATCAATACAAGGTGTAAATAAACCAATGTAGTAGAAAATAAACAAGAAATACAAGCTGTAACCATGGGTGATATCGAACATCCCTAGACCACCCATGTATGCACTCGGTTCAGAACCACCTATCGTTGTATAGTGAATCCCCACAGTATATAACCCATTAATCTACCTCGTGACAAAATAAATGGAAAATCCCACCAGTCCTCTCTATCTTCTAGGGGGAACCAACTCATCTAGTCGAGGTTGGTGAGTAATTTCCACTCGATAATCTATAAGACGCCCAGAAACCCAAGGTGGTTTTAGTAACACTATGTAAGTAGGATGCCCTCAAATGCATGACTCATCTCACTGAACACGCCTACCCCAAACACGGACCCCAATATATCATGTCCTATAATAGTTAAATACCCTATAATGGTGTACCACGTACATATACATACAATTAATATCACACAAAGGTTCCAACCAGGCTGCCATACCATTTAACGTTTAAACCATTTCATAAAATGCTCAAAGCTACCAACCGAGCATACACTTTCGCCAAAACACAATCTAATTTAAGGGTTAGTAAAAACATTACCCTTGGGTTAAATTTTATATACAGGACTTAACCCTTTCTAAACTCAAACCAAAGCATTTCTATAATGTTATTTCAAAATTCTAGAGTGTTTCACAATTTTATAATACAAACCAAATGCCCCTCAAGACACACATCCACCAAAATGCACCCAAAGTCCAAATGGTCATATACTCAAATATTTCTTTTAATTTTTTTTAAAAAACCACATGATGTGACATATAATATTAGGACAACAAGAACTATTTAATAAATCAATGTTTCTAATAAAAAAAATTTAAAGCACCACCTTCATTTGAGGGTACAATAATGTGTGCACCTAAGTCACCCATATATGTGTCAAAATCTAATGGGAACGTTACACATTCAATGTTTTAATAAAAAACATTAACAGGAAATATCACTTTCTTTAAAATGGTCGCCACTCACCAGAATTATTTTAAAAGAAAACAAACCAAAATATTGAAGCCATTAAATCCTGAACAAGTTTTTTTAACAAAATAACCAAGACATAATATAACCAGATCATACGCACCCAACCAATTTCATCAATAAAAATTTCCATTTCAATATAATAACGGATATACATTTCATAAAATACCTAATTCCTCATTAAAATAACAATGGAATTTCAAACAAGCTTCTTAGGTACAATTAACCTAGGCAACCTACAAAAAACCTCATTTAAAACATATTTTTACAAACCAAATGAATTCGAAAATACCAAAATATTTTTAACATGGGTTCCATAGATGTGTCAAATAAGTTAATAAATTTATTTATTAATTCAATCATAAAAGGAAAGGATTTAGGAATAAAAATCATGGAAACACCTACTGAAACCATGTGCGATTAGAACAAGACTTCAAGTAGGGGGAGATTTAAGCCCCACAAACCATCTGCATACCCTATCCACAAGAATAACGAACCACATAATCAAAAACTAACAATAGGGTTTATCAAAGGGAGGAAACCCCAAAAAAACCATAAAAAATAGAGGAAGAGAATCATATGAGATTTGATGAAGGAAACATGAAGAATCTCCCACCTTTCTTGAGAAATAGCACCAAACTAGCCCCAAATTGAAGAAGGAAAGAGGGGGAGCCCTCTGGTCAAAATATAACACCTATGGATTAATTTCAGAGGTGTAATATCACAAATTGAAGCACCATGAAAAATTTATTATGCCCGTAATGGGATGCACAGTTTTGAAACCGTGTGTAAACCTTGCAGACTCTGATAGAAAACTATTGCAACATCGCATGATTAGGTGGCAGGGTCTGGGAAGACCGTGCTCAAACTGTGTGACCAAAAAAATTGTCCCAAACCACCCAAATTACACCCCATACACTAGGGAAGTCCATCCAATGATCCTTGATTGTTTTAAACACAATATGAAGACACCGAGGGAATCACAAACTCTCCAACATGCCACATTCTTCCCACAACCTTCACAATAACCATGAATCAGGTTATAAGATAACCAATACCACCAAAACCCAATGAATTTTTATGGACACCCAAACTAAACCTCAACTAGAATATCCAAAATTGAGAAATAAAAAAACGAAGGAGTATCTGAGGTCGGGTTGTGACAATTCTCCCCACCATGGACACTTTCTTCCCCCAAAAAGTAACCAAGCCAAAATCCAGTCATGTTTCAAGTCCATTCCCATACAAAACAAAAGAAAACTGAGAATACTTAGATGGCCTTACTCTTCATAGGTCATACTCGACCAATTCAAGAATAAAACAAAGCACATGTATGCGGATTAGGGGAGAACACAAGAGGGTTCTCCCCACCACTAGAAATCAACTAATACGTACAACATTTAAACCCCAAACAACACCCTCACTGCAACCAAGAATGAGGGAATTCAACATTTGAAATTTCTAGAAATCTTGCAAGGTTTGGATGCCTGGTTTACCAAACTAAGTGACAATTGTGCACAAACTAATTGAAGGAAGGGGAACCCCTCATGGTTTGGCCACATGGTTTCAAATCCATTTTCCAACCATGACAACACCTCTGCCCAAAAAGGACACCACCCTGCATGGTTATGAGACCTACCTCATGACCATTCGATGTTCATGCAGTTGGTTTTGTCTGCATGGCTGGGGCTGCACAGTTTCGACTAACTATGTGGTAATGGTTCTTCACATGGAAAAATCTCCCAAAACTCCAAAAACCAAAAATCTCGACCGGGATCAAGCCCAAAATTCCACTTAAAAGTTGGACCCTACTACCATAGAAATGGGGAACCTCATAAACAAATAAACCCACAATATACCAATTCTACAAAAATTAGGCATCTCTAAAAGAGCACTGCGGAATGTTAAAACTAAGACTCACCTACACAAAGACAAGACACACTCAAAGGAGAATGAAACTTTTCAAAGGCCACATTAAGATTGACTCAACTTCTTGGGTTATAAAAAATCTATTTCATCGTACTATTTCCACAAAAAAATTAACTTACAACCTCAAGGAAATATGAACAAAGACATGTTAGAAACTTCCATCCCAACACAAAAAATAATACTAGGTGGGAATTTCACACCACATGTCACTCGTGAATGTGCATGAGATTCACCCTGAGACCTGCGATTGGGGGACCATATAGATGAGGCATATCCTACCTAACAGACATGCGAAAAATCCACCAATCAAGGCATAATTTTTATACAACACCTCCTATATAATATCTCAAAATAACCCAAATAGCACAACAGAAGGAAGTCTTCAGAGAAATATGAGAAGACGTCTTTGAGTGACCAAATTGGCTACACTGGAAACATATATGTGAATGGTCTGATGAACTGGATGCCAGAGCCAACAAAGGAACTTTTTCCAAAAGTGGTTCCTCTGGCACACCATGATCTCTAGATGGGTATGCTTTATAGGAACCAATAACGACTAAATAAACCCCAAAAACCATCTCATCCATGAAAACCTCATCCACCAACTTCTTGAAACAAGTTTCACGGGGTGAGAGAAAGTTCTCTACAAAGTCAGGATAAAGAACCCAGACAAAATGATATGTTTTTACATTAGATTATGACATTTATTCCATGGAATAGGGAATCAGCTTCTTAAAATGGTCAACATATGACTTTACTGACCGTTGGCATTGACGAACATCTGACATCTCTACCACCTTCTTCAACATCATCTCCTCAGGTATGATCCTTTAGATGAATGTGACCCTAGAAACATCCCATGTCATCCCATCTTCCAATGATGATGGGACAACCATATTCCACTGGTCTAAGGGTGGACCCTCAAGCAACCCCGAGAGAACACGATCTCGAATAGCCTCAGGGGTTCCCAAAAACCTGAAGTATTTCTCTACCTCTTAAATCCAATCAACCTCCTATAATGAACTTCAAACACCACAAAAGTCAGGTAACACTATTGAAGTATCAGAAATATGTAATGACTCATTAGGACCTTTGGGGACCATTCTAGGTGGCATTTCCTAAACAACATGTAAAGAATAGACCAAATCCAATATCAAATGGAGGTACAAAAAAAAGAGAAAAACCTCAAACCAAAAACAAATATATTTGGACCCATGTAAAAGAGAACACCTTGAAAACATCAATTTTCCAAAACCACAATTTTCCTTTTAAAATACAAAACAACCTTCTTCCAAGGAAAATTCCCAAATACCAAAACCCCATTTTTCGTGAAGAACCAATTTCAGAAATCATTTCCTCATCCAAATCAACTTTAGGAAACTAGTTCCAAGAATTTATTTCCAAAACCCAACCTGTGGTTTCCCATTAACTATTACATGTGAATCCATCCATTCCTATTCTCATGTTCCAACATGCACTTCCCACACATACCCACACACATGTAAAGGTCCATATGAAATACCAAGGAATAAATTCCATTAACATTCTCAATCCCAAAACAACTTCAATTTTTGAAAAAAGGATTTCAATTTATTTTATTTAGAAATAACATTCACTCAAATTCATTTCCATTGGAATATCCACTCGCATTTTCAACACACTCTCATGAACATAAAATAAATCAAAACATGGCCAACTATAAACTAATTTAAAGAGGAACTAGTGTCTATACCTAACATAGTGACATGGTGGTGATCCATGCACCATGTAAGAACTAACACTAAGAAGATATTGAACCAGGCACTTGGACTCTGCATGGGTCACCACCCCATGTGAGACCACAACATAACCCAACTCACCTCCATTGTTATCCCTCAATTCCAAAACAACACAAGACACAAGGCTCAATCCTGGACTACCCCTAGGGACTCGAGGTTTAGAATGAGAAAGGGTTCATGATGCCCTTCCCACACTTACAGGCTGATTACTGGAAACCCTAGTCTTCATCTAATAGACACCCCAAATAACAAGAACCTCATTTGATACAATTTTTTCATGAACCATCTGAAGTCGACCCTGAACCAGTCACCCATGTCAGTCGGCGACATGTCTTGAAGAGCGTTCTCGATCTACTCTAGATTTAAACTAGTGTCATCCCTGAAAATAAAACAAGAGGGAATGATTTATCCCAAAAGAAACAACTAGTATTATATAAATAAATATAACAAATAGACAATTCATCAACACCAACAAATGGATCTAAAATGAGAAAAAAACAGATCTAGATACAAAGTACCACTAAAAAGAAGAAAAACTGGAAAATAGACCCTACTACAAAAATATTTTTGTTACCTATTGGTCACCTCCAACTATAAGACCAAGTATACTCTAAAAGAGAATCTTATAGGTTGAACCTGAGCAATACTAAACTTGCAGCTGAAATGATAGAATAGGTGTGATCACAAAAATGATCCGTAGGGATTCCAAAAGTAAACTACTGAATCCAAGTGTTTCCTTTCCAAAAACTATCCAATGACACATGTTGTAAAATAAAATTATCAAAATAAGGTTTTTCTGTTTAAAAAAAACAACACATATTTCCTACTATGAGAACAGACTCACACCATTTATCATTTCCAAAATAGTTTATCATTTTATAAAAAAAACAAAAAAGTAATATCAGGGATGTTCATAAAATATATAAGTAAACAATAAAAGCTATAAATAACCCAGTATAGAAGAAAATAAACAAGAAATACAAGTTTTAACCATGGATGATCATGAGTATCCCTAGAAAACCCCTAGACACACTAGGTTTGGATCCACTTACCGGTGTATGGTGAATCCCCATAGTTTATAACCCACTGATCGCCCTCATGAAAAATATAGTGGAAAATCCCACTAGGCCTCTCTATCTACCAAGAATTACAAACCCATCTAATTGGGGCAGGTGAGTAACCGCGTCTCGATAATTTATAAGATGCCCAAAAACCCATTGTGGTTTTAGTAACACTCTGTAAGTAGGAGGCCCTCACACGCGTCACCCAACTCACCACACTTGCCTACCCCAAACATGGACACCAATATACGATATCCCATAAGAGGGAAATCCCCCTATAAAGGTGCTCGATGTACATATACCTACACTTCATATCACACGAAGTTTCCAACTGGCCTGTCATACCATTTAACATTTAAACCATTTCATAAAATGCTGAAATCTGCCAACCGGGCATACACTTTTTCCAAAACATGATCTCCTTTAAAGCTTGGTACAAAAATTACCCTTGGGTTTAGAATTACAAACAAGACAAAACCCTTTCCAAACTCACACCAAATAATTTCTATAAAGTTATTTTAAAATTTTGGAGTGTTTCACAATTTTATAATACAATCCAAATGGCCCCGCAAGCCACATATCTAGAAAAACACACCCAAAATACAAATGGGAATATTCTAAATTATTTTCTTTAAAACCAATTTAAATATCTACATGAATAGTGGAACAATATTTGGAAAACAAGAACCATTTATTAAATCATTATTTCTAAGAAAACACAAATTTAATGTACCACCTTTATTTTGAGGGCACATCCATGTGTGCACCTAGTGCACCCATGTATATGTCAACATTTAATGGTAGATTACAAATTCAAAGGTTTACCCAAAAACTGTTCCCAAAAACCACCACTTTCTTTAAAACCATCTCTACTCACCCACTTTATTTAAAAAGAACACAAACCAAAACATTGAATCCATTAAACCCTGAGTAATGTGTTTTAACACAATAACAAAGCCATAATAAAACCAAATCATATGCACCCAATAATTTTCCTTAATATACAATGACATTGTAACATAATAATAGTTATACATTTAATAATATACCAAATTCTTCATTAAAAGATCAACGACAATTCAAACAATCGTCCTAGGTAACATAAACCTAGGAAAATTACACAAAATTCATTTAAAACCTTTTTTTAACAAACCAAATCAATTCCAAAATACACCAATATGTTTGAAAAGGGTTCCATGGAGGTTTAAAATAAGTTAATAGAATTATTTAAGAAGCCAAGGATCAACGAGAAGGATTTTGGATTGAAAATCATGGAAACACCTACCGAAACCTGGTGCGATTGGAACAAGACTTCAGGGAGAGGGAGATCTAAGCCCCATGAACCATCCACTTACCCTATACACAAATGAACCACATGAGCCGAACCTAACCATAGGGTTCTTCCAAGAGATAAAACACCCAATAAATCCCGAAAAACAAATAAGGGAAGAGAAATATATGATATTTGATGAAGGAAACATGAATAATCACAAACATTTCTTGAGAAATAGCCCCAAAATTTTCCCAAATCGAATTCGGAAGGCGAGGGGATCCCTATGGTCCATATCCAACACCTATGGATTAATTTGAGAGGAGGAATAACCCAAATTGGATCTCCATGTAGAAAGTTATTTAGCCCATAATAGGATGCACAGTTTGGATACACGATTTGTCAAATCGTGTGTAAATCATGCAGACAGCGCTGGAAAACTTCTATAACATCACATGGTTTGATGGAACGTTTTGGGAAAACTATGCTCAACCCGTGCAACCCCCAAAAATTTTCTAAAACCACCAAATTAAACCCCAAACACTATGGATGCCCACCCAGTGATCCTTGAATAGTTTAAACACAATATGGAGACACCAAGAGAACCACAAGCTCTCTAACATGACACTTTCTTCCCACAACATTCACAATAACCATGGATTGGGATATAATAAAACCAATACCCCCCAAAAAAATGTCTTTTACTAGACACCCAATCTGAACCTCGAGAAAAAGATCCAACATCGATAAACAAATAAAATGAAGGATTATCTGAAGTTCGGGTGTGGCACCCATATATATGGATTTATCTTTATTATAATATATTTGAGGAAAATATTTGATCCAAATCTAATTACTCCTGAATTACACAACACAATAGTAAATATTATATGGTTATAATGATTTGTAACCCTTTAGAAAAATGTATTCTTCCAACATTTCATCACTTGAGACATTTATTATGGTTATACTATTTTGGAAGATATTTTAATGTCACCTACATAATTATTACTTTTTAAACAAGTCACAGCAATTCCATATAAATCTTACCATTTAATTCAAGGAATTAAAAAACATTAAAGTTGTATAATATGACAGGAATAGGTAATAAGCATGACATATCATATCATTTCCTACGATATGACTTCCATCTGTTCATGTTCAACAATACGACATGCTTATATCACATAATTTTATATAGAGTATTAATTGACTATCTCAACTAATAAATCCTAAACCGATCCAAAATTTGGGAATTTATATGTGGAAGAGCTTGCACCTATCGAATTGAAATATGGGGCCAAAAGTGTCAGTGAAACAAAATTTATTGCCTTTTCTATGATTATAATGTTTTTATATAGGTTCTTTATATAACAATATATATTTTAAAGAGATTTATTTATCATTATTTTATTCAAAACTAATTCCCTATGTGATATATATTTGTACTTTTTTATGGAATAAGAATGAGAATGGTTTTAAGTTCCCTTCATTTCAAGTGATGATCACTGATGTCAAGATCATATGTGATTTTATCAATCTTATTTTTGAAATGTTTGATCATATACTTATATTATATTAGATACTTATGTTTAAATCCTAAATCGATTTCATTCATCAGAATGATTTTTTTCTCCAAATGGGAAAGCTAATAACTTTTCTGGTGAGTGGGATCCAAGATCATGTCTCGTAAGTCATATTGTTCTAGTTATTATATTTGTTTCATATAAATATCTAGTTTTTTTTATTTTATCAAATATAATCCTAATTGACAAATTATTATAGTGGTTGATAGATATCTTGATGATTTTTCTAATGATTTCCCTTGGATTACTCTAGAAATATAGATTGAATACTCAATTGATATTCTTATAAAGACATTACCTGTTTACATTCCATCATATTGGATGGACTAACTAACCTAATATAATTTAAAAAATAGCTCAAACATATAGAGATAAAGGGTTTCATGTATCCATAAAATGCACAATGGATGGATCCAATAATAATTAAAAAAATATTTGATGAAATTCATTGAGTTAACATTGATAATCCTAATCTTAACTTTGTTACCACTAAAAATAAATAACAACTTCCCTGGATTAATGAACCTTTTGATGGGATATGGATATAAAGGAGTCTCTAAAATATTGATCTTAGATCTTGATACCATCACTTTAGACTGAGGGAAGCTAATATTCCCAAGAATACTTTTAGAGACTTTTATAAACATTATGTGTACCTCATTATTCCATTTGGGCTACAAATTCTATTTTATTATTTATATATTTTATGAATAATAAATTAAATTAAAACCTCAAACCAATTTTTTTACTATTTATAGATGATATATCAGTTTACACAAAGATAAAGTAGTAACATTATAATTATTTGTATATTTTTTTAAAGACACTGAAGAAGAAATGAATGTATGAAAAATAATCCAATTTCTAACTATGTATTTAAAAAGTAAAATTTATGGGTTATGAATTGTCTAGAAATGTTATTTTTATAGAACCCAACAAGATTTAAGTGTTGATACCTTCAAAAAGCCTAAAAATTGTTTTGAGATAAAAATATTTTTTGGTATGGAAATATATTACATATGGTTTGTTCTATTAATCTCTAAGTTACCATCACCCTTTATTCCTTTGAAACCCATGGCGGGAAAATTTCAATAGAGTGAGATGTACGAATATTATTTTGAGGAGATGAAATAAAGGGTTAAATTTTCACTTATCCTAATATTTCATGGGCTTGATTAAGGATACATTGTGTACAATTATTACTTTGTTATGAGGTTGGGGTTTGTTTAAATGTATTATAATCATGTATTAGTGTAGGATCTCTCTAACTACTCTCTCGTGAGAATAACTTCCCCACTTATGAAATTGTTCTAAAAATGGTGGTGTATGAATTGAAAACATGGTTCCATTATATATTTTGGGGGAATTTTATAGTGTATAAATATCATAAATACCTTATCTATATTTACTGCCAAAATGATTTTAACTTCAAATACAGATGTTGGGTGGATTATATCCATTCATTTTACATTAATCTAGCCTATAACCAAGGATGGGAAAACATGGTTACAGATTCTCTCAAATAAAATTCAAAGTCAAAATAAGTGAAAGAGTTTGAGTAAGACTAGAATATTATGAATTTATTTGTTGAAATGTATCTAGATGTTAATGAGGATTAATATCTATTATTTTTACCTAGTGTATAATGTACACCATCCTTCGATCATGAAATTCAATCAGAGGAATAATTTGATCTATAATTCCATCATATTAGTGAACTTATAAATATTGAGGATACCTTGGATGATTTTTCTTTGTCTCTTGAGGGTGTCCTTTGTTTTTGAAAGAGGTTGGTGGTTCGGATGTCTTTTAGGCTGCATGTAATGAATGAGATTTGTCGTTCTAATTGGGTTAGGGGGCCTAATTCTACTAAGATGTTATATGATCTTAAATAATTAAGTTGGTTGTTGGGAATTAAGTGAACTATTTTGGAATTTATGTCTTCCATCCTCACATATAAAAAGGTAAAGATTGAACAACAAAATATCACTGTATTTTTCTAGTTTCACTCTATTAAAAAAACTTGAGGTGTTATACTACTGAGATGGGGGTGAATCTTTCTTGATTTTTAAAAATTTTCTTTCCTTTTAAATTAACCTTTTTAATCTTATTTAGATCTAATCCAGTCTATTATTTCCCAAAAATTAATTAATTAAATAAAAGTAAATAACATAGAAAAAAAATAATTTTAAAAGAATTATTCTGAATATGTGATCCTTCTATTTTATATGATCGGTTAGAAACCCCAATAATAGTTTCGCTTCTATAATAAAAAGTAGTTAAACCATAAAATTATTAAGTAGCATAGATTCATACTATTATTTGAAGAGACCCACTAGAACAATAGTTCTACACACCCTAATCCATAATTATTACAAAAAACATTGTGAAGATAATTTAAGAATGTTATATTCTCCTAATAATATTTATTAATATCTTTTTTTTTATTCGTCAAGATAAATATAATAGCATGTGATCACTTTATTAAGATTATGGAAAAGAGATAATGTCATTATTTCTCACTGTATTCTAAACTTCTAATTATCAATAAAACATCATTTATTAATTCCATGTGTTTGTTATAATGTAAACCATATTACAAGATAATTCATTATTTTAGTTTAATTTTTATAATCCCTCCTATTTTCATTTATTGTCAACTTCCTTTGAAACTCAGTGTCTCATGTGAAGCGCATGACTTGTATGAGGTTACCCAATTATATTATAAAAATTGGTTCATGTGAATGAACAATTAAATATAGTCTTCCTCACATGAACTAAAGTAGTAATGTGGTAACTATTACTCCTTCATTTCACTTGGTTAGGTTCGAGAGAGTCTTTATATCCTATTGTATATACATTGATGTTTACAGACTCTACTCAAAACATTACAAACATTTCATATATAAAAATTTCTTTAAGAGACCCCTTCACATGAAAATTTCTTGCATGATTATTCTCCCCTTCGTGAGACTTAGTTAGTTCATTTATATCCTTTATGTGATCATAGCATACATATTCTCTATTTCTTTGGAAATGAGATATCTTTAAATATCCTGAACAGTAGTGTTACCCCTTAACCCTTTCCTATATATTTTCATTATGGTTATCGCTTACCAAAATATGATATTAAAGGTGTGTCAAGGTTCATTCAATGAACTAAAAAACTCAACATATCTCAAACATATGAATCAGTAAAAAACATTGTGTCTTAGTTTGACCTCCTCACTAACTTGATTGGATACATGATTAATGTGATCAGCTTTACTTTACCATATAAAAACTAGGTGAACATAAAATCATGTGATGTATTGTTGAAAAAAAAATATATAAATGATTAAGGGTAAATAAATTGTAGGTTTTCCATGAAAGGATCTTTACATGATGGAATATACAATGTATTTTCTGAAATGGAATAATGTAATCAATGATGTTCAGCTGAAATCTCAATGATTGCCTCCATACAATCAGGTAATCTATAGTAATTTAGGAAATGGGTTCATGAGATACTATAGGGATACATGATCACCTCTTAATATGAGTACTTGGTTATTTATGTGATATATTATTCTTATCAATATTTTAACACACTCAATGTATTATCACATGCATGAAAGACAATGATTGCAAGAATGTTCTTGGGTCGATCTAGCTTGTCTCGATCTATTTTCTTCAACATAGCTGATGGTCGATGTGTGATTATCACATTCTTGTAGATCCATCATCAGAATGATGGATATGGTGAACAAGTTTTTTCATATGGCCTTTCTTAACTTGATCAAATGACCTCATTTTATCCATATGTTTTTTAAGACGAATCTCCAGTATCCGTTTCAACAGAGCTTTATATCATTATTGTGAAATATCTAACACCACATAATAAACGGAAGTTCTCCACTTCCAACATGATCCTGCATTGGGTTTTGGTACTAGGATTCACTTCACACATCATGGCCTCCGCAAGTCTCACCTCTCTGTATAGGTCCACTCACCAACCAACATTTGCACTCACCTGTGCAAATCCATGTGGGCACTATACAACCCACTATTTTCTGGTGCTCCCTATGGGTGTTTTCTACTCTCATTAACTATTATGGAATAGTTTATCTGACCTCCTCACCTAAATAATCATTGTTTTAATGGTTCCTCATCTAGCCTATGGTTTTCCTCATTTATTAATATAATCCCATCAAAAATGGTTAGCCAGGAAAATTGCACCATAAATTTCCAAGTGAAAATGATCAACTACTCATCATTTTTAGTAATGGAATTTATTACTGCAAATTCCAATACTCATATTTAACAATTCACACGTTCTAAAAACTTCAAAAAATTCCAAAAATACTAGAAAACAACTTTTGAATTAAGAATGATTCAAAAATCATCGCATCTAATGTCACAACAATTGGTTGAAAATAATTACATTATCATAAAAAAATCTAAAAGTTATTAAATCTTTGCCTTTGAATTTTCAGTCATCCAATACATCACATTCAATAATACTCATCTTGTGGCATAAATTAAAAACCCTCTTCAAAGATAAATTTTATAACACCACACTATAAAATAATATGATGTTTTTGAAATAATTCTTATGTTCATTAATAATAAATTTTTCTCCAAGTGACATAAATTGTCCCCATCAATTCAAATAAACTTTCTCCCCGTTTTTTTAAATAACCACTAATTCTGATTCACAAATACATCATTAATAACCACTCTATTTGAATAAATAAGAGTATAATTTTTATCCCCTTTGAAAAAAATTCCAAATCCACATAGGGTTTAACACTTGGAATTCTTTATGTGAGAAGAGATGGTTGACCATGGAGTTTCAACTTTAATTCCAAAAAACATATCTCTTGAAATAGCTTCGGTGGAGATATTTGAAACCTAATATTTTGTTAAATTTATTTTATTTTGATATCTCAACCATCCACCTTTTCACTAATAAAATGATAACTAATACCATTATTATTTGACCTTTAATATTTTAATTTGTTTTTAGATAACCATATAAAACTTTTATTATCAAAATAAATTTTCATTGGTATCTCAGTGTCAATCTTCAAATCTGATAACTATACTAGAATCTATAACTATTGTGCACAAGAATGTGTAGCTACTACACATTCTTACACATTTTTACTCAAATTCACGGATTTCTACTTCTTTATATACTATCTAAAACAAACCTCTCCCAAAAATAATGTTCCTCATAATATTGATTTTATTTCTACATATTCACATACCCAATATTTATCTATAAATTCCAGCAATTTCAAATTTTTAATTTGTTTATATAGTAGCTCATAGTTCAAAGTTACTTTCACATATCACATTATTCTATTAGTGTCCAACATGGGAGTCTCTTTATGATCACTCTAAAATCTAGCTAATAGAGTCACTATATAATTTATATCTAGCCTTGATATAGTTAGATAAAGTATGCTTCTAGTGATTCTTCTGAATTCTGTTTAGTTATCACTTCCTCCGTCATTATAATTACATAATTTGGTTCCATATAAAATGGGATTTGAATAATATTTTTCACTATCTATTCCAAAATTTTCAAGATATTTCTCAACCTAATTTTCTTAAGATAGAAAGATGTATTTTTCATCTTCTCAGTTTGAAATCTTAAAAAGTATTTCATCCCACCAATAATAAAAATCTTAAAATACTCCTTCATCCTCTCAGAAAAATATTCATACTGACACTCCTTACCACCACTAAATATAATTTCAACTATATAGACAATTATAATGAGAGTTACATTAGTCATCACTTTCACATTAAGGTTACAATAAACTATACCTTTAATAAATATCATATCCCTTAAATATCCATCCAATTTAGAATACCGTTATCTTGGATCATGTTTCAAACCATATAAATTTTTATTTAATATGCATACCATACTTCTATCATTGTTAATGATGAAACCATATTGCATTTCAATAAAGAATTTTTCTTCAAGATGACCATATAGAAAGAATGATTTCACGTCCATTTGATAAATATTGTAAAATTTGAATGACTATACTACCATGAACATTATTAGACTCCCCTGTATGAATACTATTGATTAATTTACCCAAATTCAATAAACTATATTTATGAATATATTTTTTACACCAAACTAGAATTGTTCCTTGATACCTCACCTTCAAATTCAAATTATTTTTGAAATCCCACCTACATTAAATCAGTGTTTTATTTTTATGTCTTAGGATAATATCCCAAATTAATTTATTCTCAATAAAATATTATTCTTCATTCATAGATTAAATTCAATCCTCATGCTCCACTACTTATTCTTTTATATGAGGATCAATTTTGGAGTTTTATGATTTTTGATATTCAAAACATAATTTTATTCTAGTTGGAACTATATCCTTTTTATTTATAATAATAAATTCATTTCATAATTTCTATTCAATTTTTGGTCTCATTTTCTTTCATTTCCAGAAACTTCATATTTTACAATTGTTTTTTTACAATCAATAACAATAGTGATTAAAACCTTCTTAATAACATTATTATTCTTTTATTCTAACATATTTTTTCCATTTTATACTAAATATTTAAAATATGAATCAATTGTTGTATCTAATTTTTTCTTTTTTAAAATAATACTAACATTGTAGTAGTCAAGAGGATTGTGCAGTCATTTATTCCAACATCTGTAGAAACTTCTATTTGATAGGTATCCCATGAAATTTCCTTCCATGGTTTTCGTTATAAATTTTCTCAACATGTTTTTATTGATTTTTATAATGAAAGGACATACAAAAACAATGAATTATTTCATTATTTTATTTATCTAGTAAAACGTTTCACAAGGTGTCTAAATTGTTTTCGGTCTTAGGAGACACATGTTTTTTATATGTGTGGTCATATCTCCTGAAATACTTTGACATATTATATTCAACCAACAAATTCCTTATCATCTCAACTATGATTTTTTTAATCTTCTCATCTACCCCATTTTGATGTAGAGTATATGGTATAAAGTACTAATTCATGATTCCATGTTTGGAATGTTAACTTTCAAAAGCATCAGATGTAAACTCCTTACCATTATCAGATCTTGATTTCTGGATATAGATTCCCAACTCCATCTCATCATGCCTTCTAAAAATTCTGACCATCATGATTACCTCTCACTTGTGTTTGATAAACATGAAATTTAAAAGTAGATTATAATCCTCAATAAATTTAATTAAATATATATTACTTATCAAAAACATTGCCTCATTATACCACATAAGTTAGTACAAATAATCTCAGGTGGTCTATAAGATAAAATTCCCACTCCCATTGATGAACCCAGTTCTATTTTCCCTTCTTGACAGGTTTCATATATTTAATCCTTCTCTCTTCAGCAAGGGTATATCTCTCACAACATAATTATACAAAATTTTACCCATAAATCATTTGGCTAAGGTGACCATTCCTTTTATGTAATAAATTTTTTTAATCATTGGAACTTTGGTAATAAAAATTCCTAGGATAACCAATTTTAAATATAATGTGATTGGTTATTATCCTTTGTGTAATGATCCTTCTATCCCATTGATTTTTGATGACACATGTATCTTTATTCAATACCACATCATTATAATTATCAAAAATTTAATTTTCACTATGTAAATTGGGCTTCGTCACTTCAATAAGAAGAAATAATTAGATTTAACATTTTGTTTTCAATCTTGGTCGGGTCAACACCTTTGATTTCTAGTGAAAAATCATTTACAAATTTCACAACTCCTCCTTCATGTTTATCAATATTTATCATAATTTTTTCATCATTGGTCATGTGTAAGGAACAACCACTTATTTTTCCTACTCTACTTAAAATTGACTTTAGAAAAACTTGATTTTTCTTCCTCAAACATATGAATTTTATTTAATTTCACACCATTAATTATTATTTATAGTATATAGTTCATTACAATTTTATTAGTATGAACCAAATGGTCACAACTGCTAATTTCTTCTAAAAATCAATTTTTTTTTGAAATATAAGATGAATTCCAGGTTACTGGTCACCTTTTTTGAATGTTTTTTTTTAGTTTCATAGAATATATCCCCCTTGTTTCATTTCTCATATCTGGTAGAGAAATTTTATGTCACATCAAAGACTTCTTTTAAATGTATTTTTCATTTAATTTCCATTCATTCTTCATTTTGAGAGTTTTCCATTTATTTTGGTGGAAATTGATGGTTTTCAAAATTTGGTCCAAACTGTGATCCCAATTCTAGATTTAAAAATAAATTGTATTTCTTTTATTACACCTTTATTTTTCAACATTTTTCATCCATTACAATTCTTAATTTGCAACCCCTGGCCTATTAACACCACCATATCAATTTGGACCTTTTTAGAGTCCATAATCATGGTGGATTTAGGTTTCTATTTAAGGAGTGGGGCCACCCCAAAATCCCATTTCAAGTTAAAAAAACATTTTGTTTTTCTAATAACTTATTCAATTTTAACTATTTTTTTGTGATTCCACCTCTAACCAGAGCCGACTGAACCTAGGCACGCCCCCAATCTCTCTCCTCCCCCTCTTTATAGCTCATTTTCTTTGCAAAACAAGTAAAAACTTCTTAATATTTCTCATCTCGACTATATTTATAATGATATAGGTGTATTTGGGGAAATTTCTACAAGATCCCTCTTGTTTTAGGTTTGATTTCACTTCCTTGAGGTGCGGCGGTGGTTCGGTTGATATGTTGCACCATTTTTTGAGGGTTTTGACATAAAAGGTAGGTGGTTCCAAGTGTAAACAGTTATTGATGAGTTATCTTTTTGTATTTACTCATTTTTCATATTCCTAATATGTTGGTTGTGGTGCGAAAACTGTTTATGATTGATTTGGTTAAGTGTTAAATTTTATAGTTTTTTTTAACTTGAAATTGGGTGTTTTCATGTGTAACTCAGGAGGTATTATTTGGGTGTATTTCATAACTTATGTAATTGGTTTACTAAATCTTTTTTGGCCATTAAATTATGTTTTGGTAATGTATTAGTGTCATGTGGGCCTAAAAAAAGGGTTTTGGAATAGGTTTTATGTGTAAAACATTTTTATACTACTGGAGAGCATTTTATGAAAATGTGTGTTTTCATTTGAATCTTTTATTATTATTAAAGGTGATTTTATAACTCTTGAAATTGGTTTTATAAATGTATCTAGGGATACTAATTCTATTTTCGATAGGAATTGGTATGGTTTTGGTCTTAAATGGGTGTTTTGAAATGGGTTTTGTGTGAAAGACATAGTTACACAACTTGGGTTCTTTTTATGAAAATTGAAAATGTTTTAGTTGGTTAAACAAAGTGGGAAAAGGAACATATGTAATGTTTGGGGTGTTTTTTCACCTAATACAAGTTTTTGAAAGGTTATGTGATGTTTAAAGATTTAAAACATTTTTATAATGTTTTGTAAGTTTATGAAATGTTTTATTAAATTGTTATGTTGGAGAAAAACATGTTTGTGGGACGTTTCATGTACGTTTGATGATAAAATGATTTTGAATGTAAAAAGGGTATTATGTGGAATTAGTGTGTGGTATGTTATGTGATCTGTATCACCTTTTAAATATTTTATAAAATTGTTTAATGTATTTGTGGAAGTGTTAAAGAAATGTGAAACGTGTTGTGGGCTATTTTTTGTGTGAGTTGGATTTCAAAATCAATTTGAATGAAAAGTGGAATTTTGTGACTTTTGTGTTATACATGTGGGATTTTTGGTGAATTTGTGATGTGGAAATAATATTTTCATGTGAAAATTATATTTCTTGAATTGTTGAACTTGTTTGATCCCAAAGGGAAAACTCGGGTATCTTGTTGGGTGGACGTGTACTAGTATGCTAGTGAATCCCTGGGGTTTGGCCTCAATTTCACTTAGAAATATTGAAACATAAAACTCTAACTAAACTATGATGATGATGATTGGGGACCACTAGGTTATGGGTATGTTCCCAACTAGAAGATCATGCACTAGAATGGATATTTGTGATGGTTACTCTCACTGAGATACAAGGTACCTGTGACCCACAATGAGCTAGTATCTAGGGGTTATTTCCTACTGATTGTGCTCAATAGTCACTTTTTGCATACCGTTGGAATACAGTATGGTTTTCTGGAAAATTCAGTAGTGTGGGCATTATTTTTAAAAGTTTCTATTCTTAAGGATAGACCACTTGAATTTTTTTTTAATTTTTATGTTGCGTTTTTTAGAAATTGTAACTAGCATTTCATGTTTATGAAAACTTGCAAGATTTATATCATTGAATGATTATCACACAGAATCTCTTAGTTGTGGTATCCTACTAGGAATTTTATTACACACTACATAATCCCTTGGGTGTAAGTAGACTTGGAATTTCTTTTGACGTAGGTTGGGTACAATTTTTAGTGCTAGTGGTTCGGGTTTCAAGCAGGTTCTGGGTGGTGATGTCTTGTAGAGATGGATTGAGGGTGGTTCCTCTTGAAATGAGGGTTTATGGGCTCTTTATTTTTTGGTGTTTTACCTTTTTTATAGTATTTGTGAGTTGTTCTAAACTATGTAATTCAGTTTTGAATTTTTTTTGAATGATTGTTTGGTTTGAAAAATCCAGATTCATTTTGTTGGATTCATTTGTTGTTAAAAGTTTATAAACATTGGTAAATTGTGTCCAATTTTTAGTTTATGATACCCAGGAACTTATGCAACCCCATGGGGATCAGAAAAGCCCTGCAGACCTTGTCATGGGCTGGATTTGGTGCCAGTATTGGTGGCGAACAGATTTTTTTGGTGATATTTTTTACCAATACGTGTTAGATTTATTCCCAAACACTCCACAAAACAAGTATTATCATATAAACCTTATTATACCATAGTGATAATAATTATATCATGAAGATTTTTGATGTCATATTTGTATAAACAATGGTTGTCTATGATCTGAGGTAAATGATGTTTTTGAAGAATAAATTTCTTCATTAAATTTGAAAAAGGAATTTATCACTAGTCTTAATGGTCTAAATAGGTCCATAAATGACTTTTTAATGTATTATTTTTTAGATAAAAGGTTTATTTTGAAATTCATCAAGGGATAAAATAACCAATGTCATTAGACCCCTCATTTCACAATCATGTGATAATTTAAACTTGATATCAATAGAATTATTCAAATATTATCTTTTATTATTCAAATAATTGCGTTCATCAAGATACTCTAATTAATTATTAGATTGTTATTATTATTTTATATAAATTTATTCTTCAAGTAATTTTATCATCTTCTCTATTTTAGATACTTTTAGTTTGTATCTCTCAATATCATATATGTAAAGAAAATATTTTTATAAATATTCTTTATTTACATCATTTTTTCCTTTTTCTATCAATAAAAACCCATATCCTTCTTGATATTTTAGTTTTAATCATTTAAATATTTAAAGTCATTTTTTAACATGTTCTCTAGCTCTATTCATTCACTTTGATCATCTTCACTGCTAGAGGTATCAACCCCCATTTCCATAGTATCTATGAGATTAGATTCTACTTCTAATTTAATTCATGATTTATAGTCATATTCTAATAATTTTATTACATAGTTCATTATTTTATTTTTAAATAAATTCCTCTTGATTTCACCAAATATGGTTGAATATTTTGATCTTTTTACCCTATTTCCTCTTTTATGGTTTCTCATCATCTGACTCAAGTTTTAAAATTTTAATATTAGGAAAATTTATTGAAATTTTTACAATTTCATTAAAATTGTAACATATTGGTGGTAGATCTCCTTTACCCATAAAATTTACATTATTTTGTTTTTTTATAAAAGATCAACGATTATATTATAATATTCATATTCATCTTCATCATCAGATTTATTTTATTCAGGAATTTCATCATCTCTGATTTTTTAGCTTTCTCATGCACAAAAAATACATAAAATATTTGATCTACGTATCAGAATATGGAATATTTTTAATTTCATAAGCAATTATAATTTTATGTAATTAATCAAGAGTAATATATTATATATATTTAAAAGTGAAAACTAAAGGATCAAATATTTCTAGAAAATTTCTCATCATTTTTTTGACAATAGTTGAACCATCCTTCTTTTCTCCAAAACCCTGAATATTAATTGAAAATTCATTGACTCTTGTATTGTAAGCATCAAAAAATTTTCTCCGGCCATCTCAATATCCTAAAATATTCTTCTATAATTTTGATATTTGGAATCCTTAACCCTCATGTTTAATTCATGATTACTTTCTAATTTGTCACAAATTTATTAAGCATTTTTGAGACCTATACTCTTTTAGAAAACTTTTAATAAAAACCCAATCAAAATATAATTTTGACAGTTAATATCAACATTAAAATTTCGATTTTCATAAAATTATATATGAGTATATTTATTAATATATGGGAGTATAACTTCTATTTTACCATTAACTTCAACGATAAGTGATAGAAGATAGAGAAACAACATATTATTCGAACTGTGATAGTTATTTATAATGAATGTTGAGACACCCCTTTTATTGATAGAATTTATATTATCCATCTAAAACACTTAAGGGATATTGATAGAGGATCCTTATATCTATTTTTAGTTGAAATGACTAGGGAGTTGTTTTACCACTGATAATGGGTGTGAATCAGTTGTTATTTTTAAATTTTTTATTTTTAAAACTTTTTCTGTTTTAAAATTTTTATTTTTTAAAATTTTTATTTTTTAAAATTACCCTTAGTTGACATTTTTAGATTAAATCCACTATTATGATTTTATAATCATTCCTAAATGTAGTAAAATTAAATAGCACATGCACATAATGTTTTCAAAAGTTTTGGTCTAAATGTGAGACTACTCTTCACAGTGATTGGTTGGATAACCCAATCATATATTCTCAAATATAATCACAAGTTGTTAAGCCATTAAATTTATCAATAGCGGAATGTAAAATTATGATTTCCAGAGTCCAATTGGAATAAACTTTTCACACTACCTAATAAAAAATGTTTACAAGTAATGCAATAAGTATTACTTATAAATATTAGTTTCTCTAAAAAAATTGATAAATATTTTCCTTTTGATCTGTTAAGATAAATTAAATAGCATGATCTCACTTTTTCATGATTTTGGATAAAATATAAAGAGAGACATGATCAAACACTTCTAACCATCCCATAACTCAATTGAGCTTCATGTTGTTATTTCATGGTTTTGTATGAATGTTAACCCCAAAACATGAAATTTCATTTTTTATGTGATTTTAAATAATCTCTTATCTTTTTATTGATTATTCAAATCCTAAAAAACTATTTTCTTATCTACAGAACATTAAATGTCTATGGATACATGATAGAGGGATCAATATTAGTTTGTATGAAACAAAAATTCCATATAATCTTCCCCACACAATCTAAAATAAGATCACAATAACCAATACTATTTTTCATGACTAGGTATGGTTTATATGAGTCTCTTATTTCCCTTGCTTAAACATATAGGTTTAAGGATTCTCCTTAATCCTAAATACCTTTTATAAATATATAAGAGCTTCACGGGATCTACTTAGATTAAACAATCTGTGTGAACTTATCATATGATTCATGAGACAGGGTTTTCTAGTGGATCTCATTCACATGATCAGATCACATGAATTATATGTTTCTCTAAAAATATGGTCTCTATAAATATTACAAACAAAATGATTATCCTTAGAAAATTCATTTTATATTTATGTACATATTATCACCATATATCCTTCCACATTCAATGTTCTTCAAGGCTTGTTAAATGGAATAAAAATATTATTTTATATTAAAATTATGAGTATAAAAAAAACATGGCCCCTTAGGATGGCTTCTTCATTCGCAAGAGTGGATACATGATTTGCATGGTTATCTTCACTAGATCACATAACACCTCAGTAGATATATGATCTGGTAAAAGATAAATGAATATATTACCAATAAATGATGAAGGCATCATGTTTTAGGGATATAAATTATAGGATCTTTATTTGGTGGATGGTACACTGTTTTTCACACGATAACATTACATGATCATTGATGTTCACGTGATAGATCAGTGATTGTAATCATAAAATCATGTAATTAATAGTAATTAATTAGATGTATTCATTAAATACTATGGGGATACATAATCACCTCTATATACAATGGATTTTGTCTTTATGATATAGATTCATTTTCTCGCTATTTGAAAACATTCTACATGTCATCGCATGATTACAAGATAGTGATTACATGCATGTACTTGGGTTGATTTCTCTTGTCTCGATCTCTCATATGGATCTCAAGTGATGGTTGATTTTTTATTATATCATGCTTGTAGATCCATAATTGGAAGTCAATACAAAATGTAAAAGTTTATTTGGACATCCTTGATTGATTGAATAAATAGATTTGATTTTATCTATATGTATTTAACAATGGATATATAGTCATTATGATAGATGAGTCCCATGTTGATCTTGATAACTATTTGAAACTACTTAATAAATCAAAGTGCTCCACTAGCATATCAATCCATTATCAAGGTTTGACATCAGGACACACTTCACACACCACATCTATCATGGCCCGTCCCTCGAGGCTTATTCCTTGAATACCCAAAGCCTGCCTTCCATGGGCTAGGAGTTGTCGACTAGCATAGAAATTCATATCCCAATAAAAAGATAAGGCATTTACTTTTAACCTACAAACACATAGTCTAAGAATACAATGAGAACAACCCATGTAGTAAAACTATAGAAGTAAAAAATATGGGTACTGAAAGTAAAATGGGTGAGTACTATAAGTAAAGGGAACAGAATACAATCCCAACTAAAGAGTACAATAGTAACAGACAAATAGCTCCCAGAATTTTCCGCCAAGGTTCCTACCTGAAGGGTATGTACAACTCAGGGTTTGTCGTCATTGCAGCATGTCAGGTTTAAGGTCCACCTCCTACCATGATCTGGTCTGAGATCCCAACCCTCGGTCAATGTTGTCTGTTGTCTGCACAAGACACAATAAGGTGTGGGTGAATCCCGTGCTGGGGTGAGTTTCACAATACTCATTAGGGACCCCGAGACCCCAAAAGGTCTCCTAGAGTTCCACAAAGAAAAAACCAAAAATCAAGACCTATATCACAGAGCACGAAACAATAGTCAGCTCACACCAGGTATACAACTCAGATTTTAGGAATAAATATTAATTTTCTTAAGCTATATCATTTTATTCTATTAGGATGTTTCCACAATAGAACCAGGAAAGGGTTGTTCCATTTTATATCCACATAGGGTCGTAGGATGCTGATCCATGACAGGCCTCTCTAAAGTTATTCCTCTTCAGGTCGCACACTTCAGCTTCACACAGGGTATCTAGAATATTGTTCCACATAGGGTTTCTAGAATGATGATCCACACAGGGCCTACAAAAACCCTGCTATTTATTTCACACATAAACATGATTTATTACATAAACTATTCACTTGATACAACATGGAAGATCAAGAGATCTAGTTTCATTGGGGCTTAGGAAAATTACATAAATACTTCAAACATTAAACAAAACTTATTTATTGAAAGCTTCCTTTACATGACCACTACATTACCTCGTACTTAGCATTGCATAGGATAACATGAGGACATGTATTAGAAATGGGTGAGCTATAAAGCCCAATAAGGGAATAAAAATGGAATAAAATGAGTAATACAGTACATGTTAGACAATAGGCATATCAATGGAGCACAAGAGATACATGAACATAAATTCATGATAAATCATGATAATCATAACATGGAAATGTGGAAACAACACTTAACATTGAATTAGCATGAGGCAAGGCTCATTGCACATGGAGAATGAGTAAACCCTCATTGCACGTGATCCACGAGTACAACCTCATTGAATTTGAATTATAATGAGTCAACACCCATTTCACATGACGTATCATGATACTATAGTTTACCCAATTCATTGGACTGCTATCAGGGTGCAGCCTTCTTAAACATTTCATTTCATGCATAAGTGTTCCACATGGATCATATAAAATGGAATAAATAAACATCAAAATTTATTCCAGGATAAATTAATGTGGAATAAATAAATGAAAGTAACATTCAATATGTATATCTGCATAATGGTGAATACCCTTGATAGAGACATGAGAATGGTATTCACTTCACAATGATCATTGCTTGGAAAAACGTGGTGCAATTTTGGCAGCGTAACAGCATGACATAAGGATTTATGAAAATGGTTTATGAGAGGGAAATTGGTGTCTCATCATATGTACATGAAATTGACCATATGGGGCTCATATAGATTCCTATCCCAAAAAATGTAATGGAATTTAGATGCATAATACAAAATAATTACATGGATGTAAAAGAGGAGAGAGAAATCCCTCACGGAATTTCGGCATGGTAATAGGTGTAAATGGGAGGCATTAATGAGATAGAAATGTGTCTCCCATCATCCAAACATAAAGAGAGTAGTTTGGGGGAGGATTCAAATCATACACCAACATTTTTAATTAAAAAAAGGGCACAACAACTTAAAGAAAATTGGAAAAAATAATAAAGGAAGAAATCCCTTACATTGAAGTGTGCTTCCAAAGGCTTGTGAGAGGATTGAGAGAGGATTTTGAGGATCTTGGGGTACCTTAGGAGGATTATAGAGAGATGAGGTTAGAGGTTTTTCGTACTCCAAAGGATTTGAGTGATGGGGAAGTGGGATCTTGGGTGAGTTTATATAGGAAAGGAGAAGGAATTCTTTATTATTTAGGTTTGGGACACCTCACATTAAACTAATCAAAAGGAAAAACCATACCATGGTATTTTCCAAAGGGGAGTGTAAAACAATATTTTATGATTCCAATGGTCGAACTTCTTAAAATGATAGGTTTTCTTATGTAGAGGTGAGTCACACTCTCAAGGAAAACAATTTAAAAATACATAACGTTTTATAAGCCTTGAAGGGTCAACTAAAGATTTGTAAAAATAAATCAAACAAAAAAATCACATTATTTTAATGGTAAACATATATTGGACGAAAATAATGTTTATAGAGTATTATTAGATCACTATTGTGTCATTATGATGTCATAAAACACATTATATATTTACACGGTATTTAATTTTTAACCAAAAACTCGACTGTCTCAGAAAATTATGAAAAATTTACTATTGTATAATTTTGATGTCCGGATTCCAAAAATAAAATTCATTTTTTCTAAATAATTTTATAAGTATTTGAATTTTTACTTTTCAAATAAAAACCAGTATTTATCAAAAAAATAATGGGTTTGGACAAAAAATAGCTTTCAAACATTAATAAATAATACAATTACATTCTAAAAATTATACAATAATTTATATTAAAAAAATTAATCTAATAATAATATTAATAATATTTCATTAAAATATTATTTAATTCCAAAATCCATTCATTCGTCAAAATATATTTCTTAGTTGAATATTAACTAAACATATTATCAGTTCTTTAAAAGCTATTTACAAAGTTACAATAAAAAATGTATATTATTTATACAAGAATAATGTTTATAATCATAGTACGATGTTATTGTTATGTAACCCCTTAAAACATCCTCATAAGACCTTAGGGTAAGGTGCACGATGGTGAAAGACTCTTGGGGTGGCTCAGATAACATTGCTCGAGTGGTAATCTCTATAAACTTCCACTTCTCTCGTAGGCAGTTCCGCTCGATCTTAACATATTCAAGTTTGGCTTGGTCTTGGTCAAGCGAAAAGCCCAATGACACCACCTCCTTTCCAAGATCTGAAAAATTGTCTTTGTATTGGGATAGTCTACTGGATTAGGACATATCATCCTTTGTATGAGTAAATTGGATTTGTTAAAGCCCTATATTTATACTAATCACGTGATCACTGTTCAACAGATATATAAGAAAAGGTCACAATTCTTTACGGTATTTTAGAATCCAAAATATAGAACCAAATAAGGTCATATGTTTTACATAACAATAATAATACATTTAAATAGAACAAGAATAATTTTTATTAATACTTTTTTGGGACGTTACAATCTTCACCCCATGAAAAAATTGAGTCCTCGCAATTTGATTACATAAAAAAAAGAACACTAAAATTTAAACATGAATTCAGGGTGGCTTATACACCACTATTAAGCATTCCACAACCCTCGTTATCACGTCAATCACATAAAGCGAGGGTCCCCCTAGTGCAACAATACCTCAATGCACATTCAAAGTATTGAACTTACTTAATCCAGACACAGTCTATGCAACTTGGATTGTACTAATGGAACATGTGATGCACTTTTTGAAAATAATTGTTTCTAAAATATAGTTTCAATACATCAACATGTACCAGGTTTCTGTAAAATAGTCAGATAGAGTCATCTTTGAAATTTTCAAAATATGGTTCATCTAATATATAGCCTATGTTTCTAAGAAGATTGGAAGCCAAGACTATATACATATAGGCTGCTCAGAGGTCTCCTTCTTCGGCAGCTATCCTAAAATCAAATAGTTCATCATACTCTCTAGACAGGGTGATGTATTTGAAAATACCCAGATAGTATCTCCCTTTCTGAGAAAGGTGAGAGAGTTGGGATCTTAAGCTTTTATCGCTTGTGATCCATGATCCTTGATGATTACGTGTTATGGGGGAGGTGTTTGATATGTCATAAAGCATATTGCAAGAAATTTGGACATTGAAAAAGGTTTTGATACTATGCAAGCATGACTTTGCAATAATTATAGCTAGTAAGTCCTCATAATGGGAAAAGAGTGTTGTATGAGGTTCTTCCCCTTCCATCTCGAATATATCATTTATCCTGCTAAACAAACATATAAAATTTTGAGTTACCCTCTAGACAAGATAAAATTGTGATATTAAACTAATTGAAGTCCAATTATTTATTATTCCTTAATTAAAGGAAAGTTTGGGGTAACACATAAAGGTTAAACCAAGTAAAAATGGATGACTTATAAATAACTTTTATTTCCTTAAATTATGAATCCATTGTCTTCAACCTATGTTATCCATGATCTACTTTTTAACATATATTCTTAGGGGATTTTTTTTATTCCCTTAATAATGGATCATACTAAGCTTGTGAATTTACCAATGCATATCTCCCGAGTGTTTCGTAACCAATAGTGAAGCAATGCCCATTTTCGTGTACCAGGATACCCCTGGTCATTCCCGAAACTCCTTGTCGGGGTTTTCACCCCTAGTTACATTTGTGCCAGAGCTGCCTCTACCTGCTCATATCTAGATAGGGATATATTTTCTTGATAAACTTCTTACTCAACACTCACCAAAACGTAGTGTTGTTATTAGTATAATTAGTCTTATCCCTAAGGCTTTCAACAGGGTCTTCTAATCTTAATCCCAAAAATATCTAAACCTATCCTATGATGCCAACTATAATAACCATGCTCTTTATTTCACACTTAAACCTGATTTATTACATAAAATTATCACTTGACAAAACATGTAAGATCGATAGGTCTAGTGTATTTGTTGATTAGTAACATTATATAACAACTTATAACATGAAACACAACTTATTTATTGAAAACATCATTTACATGACCACTACATTCCCTCATACATAGCAATGCATAGGATAACCTAAGGACATGCATAAGAAAAAGGTGAGCTATAAAGACCAGTAAGGGAATAAACATGGAATTACATGAGGAACACAGTACATGTTAGACAATAGGAATATAAATGGAGAACAAGAGAAAACTTAACATAAAGGAATGATAAATCATGATAATCATAAAATTGAAATGTAGAAACAACACTTAACATGGAATTAGCATGAGGCAAGGATCATTGCACATAGCGCATAATTAAACCTTAATTTCACATGAAGCATGAGTAAACCCTCATTGCACTTTAATTATCATGAGTCAATACTCATTGCACATGACGTATTATGATACTATACATTACCCAATGAATTGGAGTGCAATCATGGTGTACCCTTCTTAAATATTTCATTTCATGCATAAGTGTCCCACGTGGACCATATAACATGGAATAACTCAACTTCATAAGTTATTCCACGATTAATTATTGTGGAATAAATACATGAAAGTACCATTCAATATGTATATGTGCATAAAGTTGAATACCCTTGATAGAGACATGGGTATGGTATTCACTACACAATGATCTTGGCTTGGAAAAATGCAGTGCAATTTCGGCAGCATAACGACGTGACATAGGGATTTGTGAAAATGGTTGATGAGAGAGAAATGAGTGTCTCATAATATTTACATGAAATGTATATTAATTGGTCATATATATACATGTCTCAACAAACATAATGGAATTTATACGCATAATACAAAAGAATTACTTGGATGTAAAAGAGGTGAGAGAAATCCCTCATAGAATTTCTGGATGGTAACAACTGTACATGGGAGGCATTAATGAGAGATAAAGGGATATCCCATCATCCATACACAAAGAGGGAAGTATGGTGGAGGTAAAAAATCATTCCCCAATAATTGTAATTGAAAAAAAGGCATAACAACTTAAAGAAAAGTGGACAAAAATGAGAAAGGAAGAAATCCCTTAATTGGAAGATTCCTTCCAAAGGCTTGGGAGAGGCTAGAGAGAGGCTTCTTGGGAGCTTGGGGCACCTTGCATGGATTTTAGAGAGATGAGGGAATTGGTTCGTCGAACTCCAAATTCTTTTAGTGAAGAGGAAGTGGGGGCTTGGTTGGGTTTATATAGGAAATGAGAGGGAATTCTTTATTATTTAGGTTTGGGACACCTCACATTAAACGAATCAAAACCACAAACTAGACCATGGTTTTTTCCAAAGGGGTGTGGAAAACAATATTTTATGAGTAAAATAGATGAACTTCTTAAAATAATAGGTTTTCTTATGTGGAGGTGAGTCACACTCTCAAGGAAAACAATTTAAAAAGAAAAAATGTTTTATAAGCCTTGAAGGTCCACTAATGCTTTGTAAAAATAAATCCAACAAATAAATAATCACATTATTTTATTGTTAAAACATATATTTGTCTAAAATAATGTTTATAATATTTTATTACATCACTATTAGGACATTATGATGTCTTAAACGCATTTTATATTTAAACAGTATTTAATTTTATCCAAAAATTCAATTGTCTTGTAAAAATATGAAAAAATCACCATTAGATATTTTTCACTTCCTGATTCAAAAAATAATATTCATTTTATCTAAATAATTTTCTAATTTTTTTATTTTTTACTTTTAAAATAGAAACGGGTATTTATAAAAAAAAATCATGTGTTTTGACAAAAACAGCTTTTGAACCGTAATAAAAATAACAATTACATTCATAAAATTAAATGATAATTTATATTTAATAAAAAATTAATTTAATAATAATAAGAATAATTTATTAAAATATTATTTAATTAAAAAATCCCTTAATTCATCAAAATATATTTCTTAGTTGAATATTAACTAAAAATAATATTTGTGTTTTAAAAACTATTTACAAAGTAACAATAATAAAAAGAATATATACTCTCTATACTAGAATAATGTACATAATCATAGTACTTGTATCTTGTTACATAACCCCTTAAAACACCCACATAATACCTTATGGTAAGGTGCGTGACGGTGACATACTTTTTGCATGGCTCGGATAACATTGCTTGAGTGGTAATCTCTATCAACTTACACTTCTCTTGTTTGTAGTTCCACTCGAGCTTAACATATTCAAGTTCGGATTGGTATTAGTCATGAAAAAATACCAATGATTCCACCTCCTTTACGAGCTATGAAAAATGGGTTTCGTATGGGGCAAGCCTACTCGATGAGACCATTAGTTCCTTTGTCTGAGTAAATTGGAATTGTTAAAGCCGTATATTAATACTAATCATGTGCTCACTGTTCAATGGCTATATTATCAATGGTGAAAATTCTTAACAATATTTTATAATCCAAAACATAGAACCAAATAATTTCATACATTTTACAGAACCATAAGAGTACATTTAAAAAGGCCAGGAGGAATTTTCATTAATAAAGTTTTGGGTCATTATAGGGTCTCTCGTAGGCTGATCAACACAAGGTTGCTCGATGTAGATCCACACAGGGTATCTAGTTTCTAATACTTGATGGGCCACTATAAAACTGGTCCTCATTATAAGACCCCAGCCTTAAACCTTACTTAATATTGAATTAAATTAGTAATTCACATTGAGGATCTTTTCAGGTTTAGAGTTTTAGAGAATTAGGCCATAACTATTACATCTCAAAAGATTACAAAGTAGTCGCTTCTACTAAATTTCCATAAAATAAAAACTCTTTAAAAGAAACATGTATAGTTCCATGTTTTAGGTAGCATGACTTTTCCTTGATCCCATCCTTGACCCTATTCCACGCTATGTCCTGTGAAAAACATTTGAAAAACTTGGGATGAGCATAAGAAGCTCAGTAAGGGATACACAAAGAATGAAAACTGTTAGATTTTCAAAACAACAAGTAAAACATGAATACTTTATCAATGTAATACTTTTCACCTTCATGAAGTAGTAAAACCTTTTCACTGAAAAAAAAGTATCATTACTTACCTTTTTGTAACCAAAGGATTACCATAAAACCCATACAAAGAACACATAACATATATAAAGGTAACTTGGGACATAAACATACTTAAGTGGAATAACCATACAGTCTACTTCCACACATATCACTTAATGGAATAGCCATACGGCCAATTTCCATACATACTTAATGGAATAGCCATACGGCCGACTTCCATACCCAATGCATTGGAGGTTATAACGTAACCACCCGTCCTGGTATTCACGGCACCACCCATCATATGGTTTATAATGTAACCACCCGTTAAAATGTCCAAGTACCAATATAAAATCATAAAACGTAAAACCAATATAAATGAATGATAACATTTCCACATCACAATATATCATAATATAATCCTTTATCAAAACCATTTTCAAAACCATTTAAAACATTTAATAAAGAGATTTTTGAATCAAAGTGTCCCATACCACCTTGAAGCTTAAAATTTTAAACCATTAATATCCATATAAATAAATCCTTAAAACCATTTTCAATACATGGATATTAATAAGAACAAATAATTAAAACATTTAAAATGACATTTTGGTTAAAGGGGTTTTACCAAAATTAGAGACACTTGAATACAATAATTGAGGAATAACATTTAGTCAGAACTTTATAATATCATGAGAATAAATGGATTCATGATATAATATTCCAAAGGACAGTATATACACCATATAAGAGTGAATTGGTTCATAACAATAATGAACCCTCAATAGAAATGTCAAATGTGATGAAATCCCTTATAAAGAAGGTATCCTTAAATTAAGGACAAATCAATCTCAAAAATATGTGTGACAAATATAAATACACCCAATATAAGTGGATATTAAGTGTAAAACAATAAAAGGTCATTCACACATATTCAATGGATGACATATTCAATGACTACAAGTTGAACCCAATGAAATCAAAATTGGGTTAAAAAATTCCCTTGACAGCCTAACGGCATCACATCAAAATGAGTTGATGAGAGATAAAAAGTGTATCTCATCACTTTGACATAAAGTTTACATCAATAAGGATATATGAGAACATATCCCAACATAACAATATGTAAATTAAAAGAGCCAACAAAATAAGTCTTTTAAAAAAAAGGAGGGTCAAAGGTTCCCTTACCGACTTGGGTAACTTTTGAAAAGTACACACCATTGAAGAAGTTTCATACAATGAATATGTAAATACCCATAAATGGAATTATATTACAATAGGATTGTAATAGTGGGCAGTACATAAACCACTCAATGTAAATTGTGGCAAATGTAGCATAAATCTCACGGGAATAAAAGTGAGATGAAAAATCTCTTACGAAAACTCGGCAGCCTAACGGCGCCACTTAAAACTTCCAAAATGGATTGATGAGAGGAAATAGGGTCTCTCATTACATCAACATAATGTTTACAGAAAGAGTAATATAAAAGAACATCCCCCAACATAACAAATAGGAGCTTAAAAGAAGTGACATAAAGGAGAGTACTTAAAAAGAAAGAGAGAGGTTAGATCTCTTACGAAAGTTCGACAGCCTAAAGGCGCCACTCAAAACATCCAAAATGGATTGATGAGAGAGAATAGGGTCTCTCATAACATGAACATAAAAATTACAGTAATATTAATATAAAATAACATCCCAATAACAATAAAGATGATCTTTAAAAGGAATGACATAAAAGAGTGTACTTAAAAAGAAAGAGAGGTGTAGGATCCCTTACCTCGGGTCCGACTTGACTCGGTCGTTCTTTAATCTCCTTTAAAAGTGTAACTCCTTTTGATTTGAGCCTAAAGGCTTCCTTTGAAAGGATTCTGCCCAAAGGGAATCCTCTAGGATCAGTAGAGGGATGTGGAGAGAGTAAATGGGCAGGGTTTGGCCGAGCCAAAGGCTTGAGGAGTGTGTGAAATGACGTAGAGGTGGGGGCCTTTTATAAGAGGAGAGGAGGGGTACTTTTGGAAAGTAAGAAATATTACATTATTTGAAAACGTGTTTCGGTTTTAAAAGGTCCCACATTGATATTATTCGTGGATAAGGTGTTAAGGGTTCGAAATCCACCCATCCAATAAGTTTTGGACATGTGTAGTTCATCGATTTTACATTATCTTTCCATTTTATTTAAATCGTCAAATAATGATGTCATCGCTGCATCATTATTATGTCATAAATAATTCAATTTATTTAATGTCTAAAAATTATAAAAAAAAATACTATGATGTAGGAAATCTTTTTAGCTTTCTAATGACTATTTATAATAAAAAAATGACTTTTATAACCCCACTTAAAAATTGTTTTAGTAAAACAACTCATGTTTGTGTCAATTTAATTTTAACATTAAATAAAAATATATTATTGTCATTTTCCAACTAAAGTGGCTCCATGGGGTCCCCAAGTTGGCCCATGGCTTGTCTTGGTCGGCCATGACTCACCCAATAGGTGTAGTACAAGTGTCATGGTGTTTTCACATTCTTATAATATCATTTTTACCTTAAATGACACTAATTACCTCTAATCGCGATTAATGAAAAAAAATTACTATTCACCAAAAAATTATTTTCATCCCATTGAACCACATTTTACATACTAATGACAACCATGTATGTCGGATTTTAAAAATTCAATACACATTAGTGGTAAACTTTCATTTAACTGAAAAATCAGTTTGCTTGATTACCACTTAGTGGTTTCACTATTCATCAAAAATTGGAGTTTTTCAGAAAAATACCAAAACTTCACCCTAAGCTATATTTGATATTACGAATTCAAAAATGAAGTTAGTTTTAAAAAATTCAAAACATATTAGTCACATTAATTAATTTAATAATTAATTCCCGCTGTCAGAGCAAATAGCGTGTTTTTGTAAAACAATAAGTATCAAAACATTGACACTAGTTTAAGTCTGATTTCAAAGTGAAATTAATTCCAACGACCACTATTGGATTTAATGGTAAAAATATTTTCTAATTTCACTTTAAAACCAATTCAAAATATTATCTAATCATATAAATAAATTATATTAAAAAGAGGTTTTAATTAAAATACAACATTTTACACTATTCATTAAAAAAATGAACATTATCGGAAAGATACCAAAAAATTACACAAAGTAAATTTTGATGTCCCGATTCGTAAGAAGAGTTTTATTTGTTCCAATAAAATGTATAAGAGTGAACAAAACTATATTTAATGACGGTTCGCCATCAAAAGACGATAAGTGAACCTTTAGTGAAAACTAGGGCATATATGCCTAAAATTGAATTCTTTCCGTATTTTAAGCCTCTATCCTTTATTGGATAAATGTATAAACATTTAAAAACATATATAATCATATTTTAGTTATTACTATCCATTCCTGCCATTACAACGGCTATATGTTAACTACCATTTAAAATAATATTATTTTATTATTAGAGTGCAACGTAAGATTCCCAAGAAACTCGTTGTTGCGTGTTGGGTACACCATCGAGCATAGCGTCCCCTTTAAAGTCATTTAAATATTTTATTCACAAATATGGATAAATATGAAATGTCATATTATTTATTTACCTGGGGTGTTACATCCTTCCCCCCTTTTGGGAATTGCGTCCTCGCAATTTTAAAATTGCGCTTGGAAACATCCTTGAAAGTCCCACATCGGAACAAAAGTCGGTAAAACAAACACTTTAAAATAAAGAGAGATAAGTACAAAGGTCACCCGAGTTAACCCATACTAGGATTCCAAGTATGAAAATATAGACATGGAGGAAAAACAAAGGGTCATGTTCTGATGGAGAGTGATAGAAAATATGTTTAGGAGAAAGTTAACCACGAGAAAATCACAAACTTGTGATGGGTTAAACGGTATTCAATTCCCCAGTAGGAAAAGTTAATAGACAACATTTTTATTTTAAGTTACTTTTTATTGAGTAATTTATTCATAAGGAAACATAATCACTTATCATATTGACTTTCCACTTTTATTAGATTCCTTACACAAACTCATATTTTCTCCAAAAGATGAGTATTTAGGAAGACTTGTTCACATTAAGAGTACTATAATCAACTTCTAGAGAATCACCTAATCCACAAAATAGAACTATATACTTCCCATGTCTTTAGACTTTAACCAAAACCAAAACCAAAAAGGCTAGTATAAGATCATATAATCCAGAAAAGGATAACCCTTTATAAAAGGAAAATCTAGTCTTAATCTCCAAAATTTGTCCAACAAAACCCAAATTTCAACGAGGACCATTCAATAATCAATTTGTCCATAAAATTCTTCAATAAAAACCAATATAAGATTGAAACCCGAATATTTGAAAGATTTAGTCGTATAGACTTCCAAGATAAATCGTAACATTTATCTCCAAACAATATCAGTTGCTCCTAAAGTCTCGTTTTGAAAAGTAATTAACCTAATCACATATCCTCCATGATAGGTTAATCATTTTCATAAATAACCCAAAATCAACATACTCTTAATTCATAAAATCATATAACTAGAATGAATCAGTCAAACTAACCAGGGACTTCACGTAGTCCAGTGGTAGGCGATAAATACCAGTCGCACATTGGTTGTGGGTTCGATTCCCACAGCTTTGTCTGACGCGACGGGATGTCACACGGTCTACGTGTTGTCCTTTTTCCAAAACTATATAATTCTTAAAACATTCCCCAAAATGAGATAAAATCTTCAAGAATAATCATAACATATTTTAACCTCAAGTTTATCTCATTCCTTTCATTTTCCATCATATCATAGAGTAACCCATAATTACCTAAAAATTAAGTATCATAAAAACCCTAATGGTTACCTTAATAATTATTACCTGAATTTCCACATCGAGTTGGCCATCTCGTACATGATGCATTAGAGTACTCACCAAGGTTGAAGTGGTTGATCATGACTCCTTGATATTTGGTTTAGAACAACCACGAGTTTCCTCATTGAATCCTCCATTTTATCTAGTATCTTAATCAGAGAACCACCACAGTTTCCTTCAAACCTGTTGTCTCTTTGGTGCCTGCTAGATCCATCCATTCACTAAAAATAGAAATGTCAGTGTTAGTATATCAACAAAACCATCATGTACTAATGAGGAAGGTAAACACTAAGATACACTTACTCATTCACTTTATCTAAAACTAGGACTCTTTCTGAAATCCTAACCATTATGGTAATGTCACTTATGCTTAAAGAATACCCTAACCTCTAAAGTTATCTAAACTGACCTCTGATACCAACTATAAGACCCCAGCCTTAAACCTTACTTAATATTGAATTAAATGAGTAATTTACATTGAGGATCTTTTCAGGTTTAGAGTTTTAGAGAATTAGGCCATAACTATTACATCTCAAAAGATTACAAAGTAGTCGCTTCTACTAAATTTCCATAAAATAAGAACTCTCTAAAAGAAACATGTATAGTTCCATGTTTTAGGTATCATGACTTTCCCTTGATCCCATCCTTGACCCTATTCCACTCTATGTCCTGTGAAAAACATTTGAAAAACTTGGGATGAGCATAAGAAGCTCAGTAAGGGATACACAAAGAATGAAAACTGTTAGATTTTCAAAACAACAAGTAAACCATGAATACATTATCAATGTAATACTTTTCACCTTCATGAAGTAGTAAAAACTTTTCACTGAAAAAAAAGTATCATTACTTACCTTTTTGTAACCAAAGGATTACCATAAAACCCATACAAAGAACACAAAACATATATAAAGGTAACTTGGGACATAAACATACTTAAGTGGAATAACCATACGGTCTACTTCCACACATATCACTTAATGGAATAGCCATACGGCCAATTTCCATACATACTTAATGGAATAGCCATACGGCCGACTTCCATACCCAATGCATTGGAGGTTATAACGTAACCACCCGTCCTGGTATTCACGGCACCACCTGTCATATGGTTTATAACGTAACCACCCGTTAAAATGTCCAAGTACCAATATAAAATCATAAAACATAAAACCAATATAAATGAATGATAACATTTACACATCACAATATATCATAATAGAATCCTTTATCAAAACCATTTTCAAAACCATTTAAAACATTTAATAAAGATATTTTTGAATCAAAGTGTCCCATACCACCTTGAAGCTTAAAATTTTAAACCATTAATATCCATATAAATAAATCCTTAAAACCATTTTCAATACATGGATATTAATAAGAAAAAATAATTAAAACATTTAAAATGACATTTTGGTTAAAGGGGTTTTACCAAAATTAGAGACACTTGAATACAATAATTGAGGAATAACATTTAGTCAGAACTTTATAATATCATGATAATAAATGGATTCATGATATAATATTCCAAAGGACAGTATATACACCATATAAGAGTGAATTGGTGCATAAAAACAATGAACCCTCAATAGAAATGTCAAATGTGATGAAATCCCTTATAAAGAAGGTATCCTTAAATTAAGGACAAATCAATCTCAAAAATATGTGTGACAAATATAAATACACCCAATATAAGTGGATATTAAGTGTAAAACAATAAAAGTTCATTCACACATATTCAATGGATTACATATTCAATGACTACAAGTTGAACCCAAAGAAATCGAAATTGGGTTAAAAAATTCCCTTGACAGCCTAACGGCATCACATCAAAATGAGTTGATGAGAGATAAAAAGTGTATCTCATCACTTTGACATAAAGTTTACATCAATAAGGATATATGAGAACATATCCCAACATAACAATATGTAAATTAAAAGACCCAACAAAAGAAGTCTTTTAAAAAAAAGGAGGGTGAAAGGTTCCCTTACCGACTTGGGTAACTTTTGAAAAGTACATACCATTGAAGAAGTGTCATACAATGAATATGTAAATACCCATAAATGGAATTATATTACAATAGGATTTTAATAGTGGGAAGTACATAAACCACTCAATGGAAATTGTGGCAAATGTAGCATAAATATCATGGGAATAAAAGTGAGATGAAAAATCTCTTACGAAAACTCGGCAGCTTAACGGCGCCACTTAAAACATCCAAAATGGATTGATGAGAGGAAATAGGGTCTCTCATTACATCAACATAATGTTTACAGAAAGAGGAATATAAAATAACATCCCCCAACATAACAAATAGGAGCTTAAAAGAAGTGACATAAAGGAGAGTACTTAAAAATAAAGAGAGAGGTTAGATCTCTTACGAAAGTTCGGCAGCCTAAAGGCGCCACTCAAAACATCCAAAATGGATTGATGAGAGAGAACAGGGTCTCTCATCACATGAACATAAAAATTACAGTAAGATTAATATAAAATAACATCCCAATAACAATAAAGATGATATTTAAAAGGAATGACATAAAAGAGTGTACTTAAAAAGAAATAGAGGTGTAGGATCCCTTACCTCGGGTCCGACTTGACTCGATCGTTCTTTAATCTCCTTTAAAAGTGTAACTCCTTTTGATTTGAGCCTAAAGGCTTCCTTTGAAAGGATTCTGCCCAAAG
This sequence comes from Viscum album, assembly GCA_963277665.1. Classification (NCBI taxonomy): domain Eukaryota; kingdom Viridiplantae; phylum Streptophyta; class Magnoliopsida; order Santalales; family Viscaceae; genus Viscum; species Viscum album. The sequence goes on along the minus strand of OY728131.1, from coordinate 1,525,249,738 downwards.
GGAATCCTCTAAGATCAGTATAGGTATGTGGAGAGAGTAAATGGGTCGGGTTGGCCGAGCCAAAGGCTTGAGGAGTGTGTGAAATGATGTAGAGGTGGGGGCCTTTTATAAGAGGAGAGGAGGGGTACTTTTGGAAAGTAAGAAATATTACTTTATTTGAAAATGTGTTTCGGTTTTAAAAGGTCCCACAATGATATTATTCTTGGATAAGGTGTTAAGGGTTCGAAATCCACCCATCCAATAAGTTTTGGACATGTGTAGTTCATAGATTTTACATTATCTTTCCATTTTATTTAAATCGTCAAATAATGATGTCATCGCTGCATCATTATTATGTCATAAATAATTCAATTTATATAATGTCTAAAAATTATAAAAAAAATACTATGATGTAGGAAATCTTTTTATATTTCTAATGAATATTTATAATAAAAAAAGGACTTGTATAACCCCACTTAAAATTTTTTTTAGTAAAACAACTCATGTTTGTGTCAATTTAATTTTAACATTAAATAAAAATATATTATTGTCATTTTCCAACTAAAGTGGCTCCATGGGGTCCCCTAGTTGGCCCATGGCATGTCTTGGTCGGCCATGACTCACCCAATAGGTGTAGTACAAGTGTCATGGTGTTTTCACATTCTTATAATATCATTTTTACCTTAAATGACACTAATTACCTCTAATCGCGATTAATGAAAAAAAGTTACTATTCACCAAAAAATTATTTTCATCCCATTGAACCACATTTTACATACTAATGACAACCATGTATGTCGGATTTTCAAAATTCAATACACATTATTGGTAAACTTTCATTTAACTGAAAAATCAGTTTGCTTGATTACCACTTAGTGGTTTCACTATTCATCAAAAATTGGAGTTTTTCAGAAAAATACCAAAACTTCACCCTAAGCTATATTTGATATTCCGAATTCAAAAATGAAGTCCGTTTTAAAAAATTCAAAACATATTAGTCACATTAATTAATTTAATAATTAATTCCCGCTGTCAGAGCAAATAGCGTGTTTTTATAAAACAATAAGTATCAAAACATTGACACTAGTTTAAGTCTGATTTCAAAGTGAAATTAATTCCAACGACCACTATTGGATTTAATGGTAAAAATATTTTCTAATTTCACTTTAAAACCAATTCAAAATATAATCTAATCATATAAATAAATTAGATTAAAAAGAGGTTTTGAATTAAAATACAACATTTTACACTATTCATTAAAAAAAAATGAACATTATCGGAAAGATACCAAAAATTTACACAAAGTAAATTTTGATGTCCCGATTCGTAAGAAGAGTTTTATTTGTTCCAATAAAATGTATAAGAGTGAACAAAACTATATTTAATGACGGTTCTCCATCAAAAGGTGATAAGTGAACCTTTAGTGAAAACTAGGGCATATATGCCTAAAATTGAATTCTTTCCGTATTTTAAGCCTCTATCCTTTATTGGATAAATGTATAAACATTTAAAAACATATATAATCATATTTTAGTTATTACTATCCATTCCCGCCATTACAACGGCTACATGTTAACTACCATTTAAAATATTCTTATTTTATTATTAGAGTGCAACGTAAGATTCCCAAGAAACTCGTTGTTGCGTGTTGGGTACGCCATCGAGCATAGCGTCCCCTTTAAAGTCATTTAAATATTTTATTCAAAAATATGGATAAATATGAAATGTCATATTCTTTATTTACCTGGGGTGTTACACTCATGGGGTTTCTATGATGTTTATCCACATAGTGTCTCTACGATGCTGATCCACAGAGGGTTGCTACTTCTAAGACAGCCAGTCACAAGATTCCCACTCAAAGCATGCTTATTTCAGAGAGAACCCCTCCTCAAGCCATATGACATATTTCAACCAGTATAAAGTCCTACAAAATCATACCCATGGAACTGCCCGGTCATAGGGGTCCCAACGTGACAGATGAAGTGTCGATCGGACGCCTGGTCTGTGAGATATGGCCACTTTTGTAAAAAGGGCCAGGTAGTATTCAAGTCTGATCCAACCGAAGTTTCACATAAAACTCCCTCAAAACTCACTTAGATTATCTCCAAAGTACCTCCTTATCACAAGGTTTCTTATGCCATAGAAGGCACATCGATCGGATACCTAGTCTATTACTTACATCCAATTCTGTAAATCGGGGGTGATCTCACCTTGGTCTGACCTAGCTCGGTCGGTCCCACCAGAATATTCCAAAGGTACTGCTTCCAAAAGGGGTCCCAAAACCACTTAAGACGTGTAAAACAGACACCTGGTTAGTCTGTTACATTCATTTATTTATTCGGGGGCTGATTTAGTCGGGGCCCGGTCTGACTCGGTCTGACCAGCCTGACGCAATGGGTCCCGTGGTCTACCAAACCTCAACCCGGTTTGGCCCATTAATGGTTGTCGCTATTCACTAGGTCCGGTCCATCGGGGTCGACCCAATGGTTTTTTTTCCTGGACTGTGGTTGGCCCGACCTGTCTGGTGGGGCACGGCCCACCTGCACTGGCCCGCTGGGCCATGGGTCCAGCCCTACCCGCTGGCAGGTCCGACCTACATCCATCCTAGTCTACTTGAAGGTGGACCGTTTTATATCGCTATACCTATGGTAGTGGGGCCGTTTTTTTCTAGCCAGTGGGGCGTTGCCCCACCGGGTTCAACAATTGGCCATTTGGCCGACCGATTTCCGCCAACATGGCCCCACGTGGAGTCGCGCTGCCATACTCCTCCTACAGCCCACTAGTCGCAGTTTCTTCCACTACTGGCGCATGCGGGACCCACCCTTATCCATCATAGTCACCTCATGTCGGCTTTCCTTTTCCACCAAGGCATGTGACGGCACGCCGCTTTCCACCGCCTATGTTCGGTCACCACAGGTCTCTTCCAGCCACCATCGGCCGCTGTCGACACGGCGCACTGGAAGATTCTTCCACGGTCCATCGAACGTGCTCCAGTTGTCCATTTTTGGTGTTTTCATTACCTCTGAGGAACTCAGGTCACTGTCACTAGTGTGTGTTCTCTAGTTTCATCTTGTCGCTCCGTTGGAAAAATAGTTCCAGAATAATGAGACAGATATCATAGAAGCGGAGGGTCCGGGCCTTATTCATTTGGATTGTGCCCTCCACATTAGGATTTCATCAAGCAGTCAAAAATTTATCTCATAAAGATGAACTTTACAAAAATCCACTTACCTATATTAAATTTCCGCTGATGACAATCAATGGAACCTCCTTCGTCTTTTTCTTCAGTTCGTGATTCGGTAGATCTCATCACCAATCGCTGAAACTGGTCTTGTCCTTCAAGTGGTTGGCATCATGGTACTTTTCTAGAGCTTCTTCACTTGGGTAATCTGTGCCAATACCCCTCCTCGAGCTCCATATAAATAGGATGGAGGAGTGGTGGTTAACATTTTTTAGGAATTTATGAGGTTCATTTAGTTAATAAACCTCCCAAATTCCAGTGGTACGGTTACAAACAAGGAGTAAATCCAAATAGTGGATTTATATATCGTCGGTCCAGTCACCACCAATTATCCATGGGAGAAAAGGAAAATAAATAAAACATCATAACATATTATTTTATTAATCATTCAAAAGTACTCAAAATTAACTTTTTCACCCAACCTACTATGGTGAAGTGAAGCCTCCCTTAAGCGAATCATGGAACTACGGATTCAACGATGCCCTCGAATTTTTAATCCGATTAACAGTTCACAAGATAGAAAATTTCATCGGTGCATTTACTAAACATACCTTAAAAAAGTTCAGAAATTTATTATGGGAAAACCGGGCCTCAGAATCACGCACCATTAATTTTTCACAGACTCGTAATAATTCCATTTAATTAAAAAAATTACATGGAAAAATCTGGGTCTTTACATTCTCTATACTATAGGGTTTTCCATCCCCGAAAGCCACAAAATAGACTAACGAAACAAATGGAAACACTAGGAATTAATCTAAGCCTCCTACTCCCATGTTCTCTCCTTGTGGTTCTCGTGCTACCATTGAATGCACACCATGGGGATCAATCGTACATGAATGACCTGCTTCTTTTGATCCTCAAACTCCAGTAGAACTTCTGTAAATGTCACGCCATCATCAATGTCTATCTTACCAAATCAATAACCTGTGATGGATCATGCACATACTTCCTCAGCAGCGACACGTGGAAAACGTCATGCACCCGATGCATCTATGGGGGAAGAGCTAGGTAATACGCTGCCTCACCAACTCTTTTGAGAACCTAAAACGTACTAATGAACCACGAAGATAGCTTGTCACCTTGGCCAAATCTCTGCAGTCCTTATCGAGGCGAGACCCATCAGAAGACATGGTATCCCTCCTCAAACTCCAAAGGTCTCTCTCTTCTGTCAGCATAAGACTTCTGCCAACTCTGTGTAGTCTTCATCTTCTCCTGGATGAACTGTACCTTCTCAGTGGTAGCCCATACCAACTTTTGACCCATGAGTGATGACTCCCCTGAGTCTATCCAGCATTAAGGTGATTTTCATGGTCGACCGTACAAGGCCTCAAACAGTTCCATACCGATAGTGGAGTGATAGCTATTATTGTATGTGAACTCCACTGAGGGCATGTGATCCTCCCAATAGTGGCCAAAATCTATGATGCAAGCATTAAGCATGTCCTCCATTGTTTGAATGGTCTGCTCCATCTGACCATCAGTCTGAGTATTAAAAGCAGTGCTCAAACATAGCTGATTCTCGAACACCTCCTGCAATCCCTTCCACAACCAGGATATAAAATGTGTGTTTGAGTCAGAGACGATTGTCTATGGCACCACATGAAGCTGCACAATCTTCTGTATGTAGAGGCATCCCAAGCCCTTTACTGCTCCCTACTCTCAGATGGGTAGGAAGTGGGCCAACATGGTGAGTTAGTCAACGATCCCCTATATGGAATCATGGACCTTAGACATACATGGTATCCTTGTCACATAGTCTATGAATATATCATCCCACTTCCACTTTGGTACCTCATGTGGCTGAGCTAAGCCTACTAGTACATGATGCTCGGCCTTCAGTTGCTGACAAGTGAAGCATCATACAACAAACTCTGCCACTGCTTTCTTTATCACTAGCCACCAGTGCTGACATCATAGCTCCTGTTACATATTCTCCACACTCGGATGTACCACCAAAGGGGATTTATGGAACTCGCTAAACACCTCCTCACATAGGGCCACTGGTACCAAGGTGTGTTTTCTGAAGAGGATGAATTGATCCCCACCTTCATAAAATCAATCAGATACCTATCATGAGGATATCTGAGCACATCGAGCCTCGCAGTCAATGTCCCCAAGCTATGCCTCACGAACTATCTAAAGAAGTGGGGGAGTTATAGTCATAGAATGATGGTAATATTATCCATCTTTATCCACAAAGGTAATCTCAAACGTGGCTAGCTGCTCTGTTTCCTCACTCAACAACTATAGAACAGACCTCCTGTGGATTGTGTCTGCTACGATGTTCCCCTTCCTAAGAGTTCAGACTATCTCAAAGTCATAGTCCTGGATGAACTATAGCCAATGTCACTGTCTCTGGTTCAGGTCCTTCTGTTAGAAGATATACATGATAATATTGCAATTAGAGTAAACAATAAACTATTCACCAATCAAGTAGTGTCGCCACATCTTCAAGGTGAATACCACTGCTGGTAACTCTATGTCATGGGTAGAATAGTTCTGCTAGTTTTTTCATTGCTATCATGAACCATATGCGATCATTGCATTCTCCTGCACCAGGATATATCCAAGTTCGGTCCATAATGCATCACAGTATAATACATAACCAACAACCTCTTTTGGTATCCTCAAGATGGGGGCATTCGTCAGTCTCTACCTCATCTCCTGAAAACTTTGTTGGCATCTCTTCATTCACACGAAGGGTTATTCATTCTACATTAAAGCTGAAAATGGTGTCGAAACTCTGGAAAAGTCATGTATGAATCTCTAGTAGTACCAATCCATCCTCAAGAAACTCAACACCTTGGTCACACTCCTAGGTGGCTCCCAAGCTAGCAAAGCCTTTATCTTTTTCAGATCCACTAAATGTTCATCCTCCGAGATAACGTGCCCCAGAAAGGGGACCTCTTATATTCAGAACTATCACTTAGAGAGATTCCCATAAAGCTGGGGCTCTTGGAGTGTATCCAGAACTATCTGCAGATGATAGGCATCCTCCACCTCTGATTCCAAGTATATCAAGATGTCATTGATTATGACCACCACAAAGTGATCAAGGTGTGGCTGAAAGATCCTGTTCCTGAGTCCCATGAACACTATAGGGGCTTTGGTCACATATAATGTCATAACCAAGAACTCATAGTGGAAAAACCGACATCTGAAGGCCGTCTTCTTCACATCCTCATATCGTACCCAGAGTTGATGATAGACTGATCTAAGGTCTATCTTTGAAAACCAATGAGCTCCCTTCATCTGATCAAAGAAACCATTAATCCTCGGAAGTGGATACTTGTTCTTCACAGTCACCTGGTTCAGGTGAAAATAATCAAAATAGATCCTCAAACTCTCATCTACCTTCTTGGAAAATAAAATCGAGGCTTCCCATGGAAAAACATTGGGCCTTATGAACCCCTTCCTCTACAAGTCCTTTAGTTGTACATGTAACTCATGAAACTCTTCGAGAGCCATCTGATATGCTGGTGTAGATATTGGTGTCGTCCTAGGGTACAAGACGATGTTTAAGTCCATATTTCAACGAGGAGGTAGTCCTGGAACATCATCAGTGAAGACATCAACATATTGTTACACCACTATAGGATATCTCGAACTCTCAACATCAACTTCTCCAAGGGTAAGGCTATCCAACTAATGTGTGATCGACTTCACCCTTCTCCGGGTAAGTCCATACTATGTTGCAAAGGTTCCCTTCTCACCAGTGAATGAAAAACTGGTCCCAAGCTCATGGACACACCGCACTTTTCACCTAATGTATTCAATATGAGCATGGAATATAGATTACCCATCCATACCCAAGATGATGTCGTAAGCCCTCAATGCCGCTATTAGAAGATCCCAGCTGAAGCTCTCACTTCCTAGTGTAAGATCACACTGTAGGAACCAGTGTGTAATCATAAAATCTTCTCCTATTGGAGTCTCTAATCACAAGGATCAATCCAGTGGCTCCACCAGAATCTCCAAGATCCAAATGAGAGATGTGCCAATGAAAGAGTGACTGGAACCTATGCCTATAAGTATTGCAGATAATGTGGAGTACACAAATATCGTACCTTGAATCATCTCTAGAGCATCTTGGTCGTAGGCCTCAACTTCCTAGAGTAGAGATCCTCTTTTTCCACCTACTCCCTGTGGTCGGGGTAGACAACCTAGAGGTGGTGGCGGTAGAACCTCAAATCATCGTCCACCACCAGCTGCACAATCAACCCCTCTTCGATGTTCGCCAACCTGTGAACCTCCTCGCTTGAATCTATTCCTCTAAATTTGTGGTCCCTCGACCATGTGATGGTCGTTAGGGTGGTTGTTCAAGAAGTAGTGAGCCATGTGATCCTACCTGCAACATGTGAAGCAAAGTTTTCTCCACCAATTTATTGCTCTACCTTGTGATCCTCACACCTCTGACCCTACGTTTCGGGGTCACCCACCAGAAGGTCTGGTATGATTATACGTCTGTGTCATCTTCCTACTACCAGCCACAGATGACTCTGTTATGTGTCTCCCGATGGTGGTTCTTACTATCATTGTCTACTCAACAAGGAAACTCTCTACCAAGAGTGCTTTCTACATCACTCCAACATGCGTTGGGATGCTGAGAGATACCATTGAAGCTTTAATATCCCATTGGAGTCCATGATCAAAGGTCTGAGCCCTGAATAAAGGGTCCAACACCATGTCAATAGAGTATCATGAGAGGTTAGTGAACCTCACCGAGTATTGGGCCACAGTCAAAATTCCCTGCTGTAAGTGTAGCATCTCTTATATACGCACAGAGCGTAGAGTTGCTGGAATGAACTCTTCCGTGAACGGACCCTCAAAATCTACCCAGGTGAGGGTCACCTCATCATGTGTCTAGAGAGTCAGGCTCAACAATCTTTATGCTGCTCCCTTGAAGAGATTAGCAACTAGGATCACCATTTAGTCAGATGGTGTCCCAACCAGGCGAAAAACTCTGGCCATATCCTCCAAACAGTCCTCAGCCGCCTGCAGATCGATCTCACCTCAAAACCTTGTATGCCTCTACCTCTAAAACTCCTACAATGTGCTCCGTTAGAGTGAACCATCTTCTAGTGGGGATAGTGGCCATGAATTCCCAATGGGTAGTGGTGCAGCTGGTACACCACCTGAAGGTACTATCATTATAAGAGGGCCCTGCACAGAAGCCTCATCACTCGGTGGGTTGTCATCATGTACTCTCTTTGGAATCCTAGCTGGCTATCTATGTGGTGGTATCCTAAAAAGAAATAGGTGTGCTACGGTCATTAAGTTATACTTGTGAGCTGATTCAAAAGAGGTCAAGTAAAAAAATTTAAAAAACACGCACAATCACTGTTTTCATGTACTGAGTCGGAAATCAGAATTCACGGTCCTATTTTATGTATATTTAATTCTCCGCACCAACGCTGGACTCCCCAAACTGAAAACCACACTAAAAAAACTTAACACAATTTCTCCATTAAGAGACCAGAGTCCTATTTCATTGGTAGAACTGAGTCATTTGATACCACTTTGTCACAACCTGTCCCCCAGGGCCTGTGCTGTGACTACCCCAATCCTACCTTCCATAGGCCAGGGGTTGGAGACTAGTACATAATGGCATGACCCTGTAAAATGAGAAGGCATTTCCTTTAAACCTTCAAACACACAGTCCATGAATACAATGATCACAACCCATGTAGTAAAACTATTACAGTAAAAAGATGTGTACTAAATGTAAAAGAGGTGAGTACTGTAAGTAAAGGTGGAAAAATACAAGGCCAATTGAAAAGTACAAAAAAATAGAAAAATATCTCCAGGGGTCAATCGCCAAGGTTCCTACCTAAAGGGTAGGTACAGATCACAGTGGGTCGTCACTGCGTCACGTCAGGTCTAAAGTTCCACCTCTTATTACCATCCATTCCTGGCTCTCAACCCTCAGTCAAAGTTGTCTATCGTCTGCACAAGACTCTACAAGGTGCAGGAAAAGCTCGTGAATGGGTCAGTGTAACAATAATCAGTAGGGACCCTGAGACCCATGAAGGTCTCCCATAGTTCCATAAAGGAAAAACTAAAAAGTAAGACCTCAATAATAGAGCGCGAAACCATAGTAATCCCACACTAGGTATACAACTCAGTGTTCAAGAATAAAGATGATTAGTCTTAATATACATCATTTTATTCCATTAGGATGTTTACAAAGTTGAACCACGAAGGAGTTGTTCCATTGTTGATCCACACAGGGTTATAGGTTGTTGATCCATGACGTTTCACTCTAAGGATGGTCCTTGTCAGGTCATGCACTTTTGATCCACATAAGGTCACCAGAAGTTTTATCCACATAGGGTCGCTGGAATGCTGATCGACACAGGGTTGCTGGAAGGCTAATCCACATAAGGTCACTCAATGCTGATCTGCCCAGGGTCTCTAGATTTTGATCCTTGATGGGCTTCTCTAAAAATAGTCCTCATTAGGTAGCAACGATGTTGATCCACACAGGGTCGGTATGATGCTAATCGACACACAGTCGCTACTTCCAAAACAGTCGGTCATAGGATTATGGCTCAAAGACCACTTGTTTCTAGGAGAACCTCTCCTCAATCCATAGGGAATATTTGAATTGGTAATAAAGTACCGAAAAATCATAATGAATGAATCTCCCCATCATAAGGGTCCTAACGTGATAGACGGTGCGTCGATCGGACGCCCAGTCTGTGAGATATAGGCACCTCTATAAAAAGGGCCTCATTGGATTCAAGTCTGATCCAACCCAAGTCACATGTCAAACTCTATCGAAACTAACATGGAGTATCTCCAAATAACTTCCTCATCACAAGGGTTATAATTCCATAGATGGTATGTCGATCAGACGCCCGGTCTGTTAGTTACATCCCTTTCTGTAAATTGAGGGTGATCACACCTCGATCCAGACCGGCTCAGTAGGGCCCAATGGAATATGCCAAAGGGGATGATTCCCAAAAGGGTTCCCAACACCACAGACTTTATGTAAAATGGATAGTTGGTTCTTTAGTTACCGACGTTTATTTATTCAGGGATCGGTTGGGTCTGGGCGCGGCCCGACTCGGTCGGACTGGCCTGACGTGAAGGGTCCTGGCGTCTACTAGACCCCACATGAGATCGGCCCATTAATGGTCATCCTGGTTAATTGGGTTCGGCCCGTCGGGGTCGGCCCATTGGTTCATGGGCTCGAGCGGAGGTTGGTCCAGCCTGCCTGGTGGGGCTCTGCCCACCCGCGCTGGCGCGCTAGGCATCGAGTCCGGCCCGCTTGGCCAGCCCACGTCCATCCCAATCTGCCAGAAGGCAGACCATTTTTTCCCCACTATCCCCATGGTTGTAGTATCGTTATGTCTAGACGATGGGGTGATGCCCCACCAGGTACAACATTTAGTCATTTGTCCGACCAGCTTCTGCCAATGTGGTGCGGTGTACGGCCACGCCACCCTACTCTTGTTGTGGCCCGTTGGGCGCCGCTGTTTCCACCGGCGATGCCTATGGGCTCTGTCCTTGTCTCTGCGGCCGGCTTGGGTTGGCCACCACAGCATGCGACGATGCACAACATTGTACTGCATGCAGCCAATCTCTGCGAGTATCCTCTGAACATCGTCGGCTGCCGCAGACATGGTGTGCCGGTGGTTACTTCTACGGGCCACTGAACGTGCATCGCTGGTCCTTTTTTGAGGTTGTCAATGCCTCCATGGCTCTCGGGTCATCGTCGCTATTGTGTGTTCTCCGATTACATCATGCCGCTCCATTTGGAAATCAGTTCCTGAATAAAAAGACAAATATGGTAGAATCGGAAGGTCTGGGCGTTGTTCGTTTGGACCGTGCTCTCTGGGTTAGGATTTCATCAAGCAGTCAACAGTTTATCTCATAAAGATGAGCTTTACAAAATTCCCCCTAACGGGATTAGATTTTCACTAACGATGATCAATGAAACATATTTCATCTTTATCTTCGGTTCATGATTTGGTGGAACTCAACACCAATCAGGGAAATCGGTCTTGTCCTCCAAGTGGTTGGTGTCGTTGTACTTTTCCAGAGCTTCGTCTCATGGTGAAGCCATGCCAACACCCCTCCCTAAGCTCCAAATAAGTTGGAGGGGGAAGAGGGGATTAACATTCCAAGTAATTTATGAGGTTCATTTAATTAATGAACCTCACAAATTCCAATGGTACAATTACAAACAAAGAGGAGTCCAGCTAATTAATGGATTGACATTTCGTCAGTCCCGCCACCGCCACTTATCCGCTGGATAAAAAGAAAAGAAATAAAATAACACAATAGTTAATTTTATTAATCTATCAAAATTTGGAAAAATTAACCTTTTCACCCGAACTAATATGGTCAAAGTGCAACCTCCCTTAAGAAAATCTCGACACTGTGGATTCAACGGTGCCCTTGGATTTTCAATTTGAGCACCGGTTCACAAGATAGAAAACTTTTCTCATGCGTTTACATAACATACTTTAAAAAAGTTCATAAATTCATTCTGGTCACACTGGGCCTTAGAATCACGCACCTTTAATTTTCACAGAATCGTAATAATTCCACTTAATTAAAAAAATTACATGGAAAATTCTAGGTCTTTACAACATCCTTTATAGTTTACGCCTCCCTGCACAAGACAACCTGTGAACCAACATGCGCACTCACTCATGCATGTCCCTATGGGAATTATATAGACAAAAATTATAAGTTTGTACCTATTCTTTCTATTCACTCTCATTATCCATTATTGGATAGCTGAGTTTTCTAACTCTCCCACCTATGTAGTGGTTTTATAGGTCCTTGGTTATCCTATGGTTGGACTATTTTTTATAATATTCCAAGAAAAATACTTATCCAAACACAAATTTCAATACAAAATTCCACGAAAATATTCTCAACTTGTCATAAATTTTAGTCATGAAATAAATTATTGTGATTCAAAAACTCATCTTTAAATCATCACATGTTATAAAAATTATGAAAACTCCCAACACAATTAGCATATGTTTTTAGAATGAAGTGAAGTTCAACAATCATTGCATCTAATGTCACAACTATAGGTTGACAAAAAATAAAATATCATCAAAAAATGTAATGGGTTTTCACATTCATATATGGAGAAAGATAAGATCCTTCTAGAATTTATGATAATCCTTCCTCAGTATCCGTGGTGAAAGAATTTTATAATGTTTATTACTGAACACATAACTAAATTATCTCATTTACATTGTATAAAGGAGCGTATAATGGTATAAGAACTTGAATATTGGTATTTTTATAAGATCATGAAGATTCCTAGTGTTCTTTCAGTTATTGTGTCTAATTGAGACCTTTTCTTCACTTCCTAGTTTCGGAAGTGTCGTCAAGAATTTATTAGTTCTCAGTTGAATTTGAGCACGATGTATCACCTACAACAGAATGGTTAGACATAGCGGGTGGTGTGGAAGATATCATTGGGATGGAAAAAAATGAACCCCAAATTAACATATTATAGTTTCACATAGGTCCTACCCATAATGATAGAATTTTTTATGTATTTTTAATCTGACTATGTGGGTATGATTTGATTAGGAAAATAAACAAAAAATTATGTGTGTGTTCGAATTAAATTGAAAAGGACATGTGGAATCAGTTTTTAAAGAGTTGTCTCATGACATATATTTCCTCACCTATCCTGATAAAATAAAAATAAAATTAAATATAACCCCCCTAAATACTCACTAACCAGTCGAAACCTCAATTGATTTCCCTTATTCAGTATTATTGGTTTAAAATTTTTTTTTTAATGATCACTTAACTCCCAACTCTTACATGGAAAAGTAGTTAAAAATTATCGATCACTCTAAGATTCAACCCTAATTACCTTTACCATGTGGTAAGCAAAGTATATCCAGGGGTCCTATGTGTAAAATCCAAGAAGAAGGTAACAAATAATAAAAATTAAATAAGTAGTGTAGATATTCTATTGTCTACAACAAGCAATCATTTAAAATAAGATCAAGTATGATCAAATTAAACAATTAATCTATATATTTCTGAACCAGTGGTGGGGATATATTATTGTCTCATCCATAATTTTTCTATTATTCCACTAAAAAATTAACCTAATGTAGTAACAGAAAATAAAAAAAATAATAGTCAATAGAAGGTGAATCCTATCTATAATAAGTGACATTCCATTTAATTGGGGAAATATTAATGTTATGGAATTATTATATATTGTATGGTATTAAAGTGATTATATTACCTTAATCTCGACATATTGATTTCATAGAATACCTATGAATTAAGAAAATTATTATCGTGTTCCCTTTGTGAAACTAATTCTTTTTTCCTCTTCTTGGAATTTCATGTCAAGCTCTCTCTCCCTAGATCTCTAATAGATCTACTTCCACATGTACAGAAAGAGTGTGGGTATGTATGTAGTTAGTCTTATCTCACAATTATTTTCAACTCAATTTTCTTCCCATGATTATTTTCTAACATAAAAGTTTAATGGGTTCCATAAAGAACAATTTGAGGTGCACTTCTTGATTTTTCTAAAGCAGAAGAATGACATGGTTTTATGTTGATTCCTAAATCAGTTTTTGGGAAATTTTATTTTATGTTCCACATAGGTTTGGATATAGAAAATTCATTTACTCTTATGTTTGATTTCATCCATTGAAGTAACATTTATGTTTCAATATTGGGATTCAACACTTCATCGCATCTCACAATATTCCCATAATTTGATCTAACGTTTCAAAACAATAAAGAATATGTATCAAAAATCTTACAAATTCTTTATTTAATAGTCAACTTGACTCTTACACCCAAAAAAATGACTCATACATTTTGGTAGGATGAACCTTATTAAATGAAGAGTAACTCTTCCACAATTGATTAAATAGATGGATTTTAATTTGTAGGTTATAAAGGAATCCTACATGTGGGTAAATGAATCTCATATTTTGGAATAATGGACATTAATATATTCATATAATGATGATCCTTTTCCATTTTTATTAATCTGCAACATGTGGAAGTAAACTTCTGCTTCACAAATACTTATTTTCAATCCTCTATATTAGCTTTAAAAAGTTACCAAAAAATTTTGAGATGCATGAATTCAGTGTATTCTTGATTTAAAACAATATAAAATGATTAAATCAACCAAAAATCATAAATATCATGCCTTTATAATGATTTTTAAAGAAAAACATAAGTTTTTTTCTAATACATTCATTTATAATTAAAGGAAAATAAAAGAAAAAATTATGTAAATTCCTAAAATGTGGCTTCATCACTACCCCACACTTTAAAAGGAAATTTTCCTCAAGTTTATAAGTGTTCAAATTCCACTAAAGAAAAAATACATATATTGGGATTGTAAATGAAATTGAATTTAGTGGGATTAAAATTTTAAAATGTGTCACTTTCTCTTGCCTCTATCTTGTAATCTCCATATTCCATTGATCATTTTAAATGATACATGATACTTACAATATTATATTGAAATATATCATCTTCTCCTTCCTCACCATGTTTATAATTCTTAAGACCATTCTATCCCCTTTGTTATCTAATACTTATTAATTTTTTCCCAATCATTTTTTTACAAGGAACATATTAGATGAGTGTATGAAAACCTAGAACTACACTATCCCAATATGAAATACAACCCATGATTGTAAGATTAATATTTAAAATATGAAATTAGCACTTGGTAATCCTTCCCGGATGTCTCTCTGACTTTTATATAATGGAAAAATCACACACATATGTGTTTGGTTGACTTAGTGGGGATTCTAGAGCAATTATCATCTCATTGATTTACTCTAGTTCAAATTATCTATCTAAATGTAATTTTTGGGGGCCTAGTAAGGTGTTAGTAATTATTGGAGGATAAGATTCCTGAGGTCAAGATCAAAACTCTAGTATTCATAAGTTATAATTTTAATGAAAAATAATTATTTAATATTAACGATCTTTTCCCTTGTTCTGAAAAAATAATTTATATGGTTTCCTCTGGGAATTATTCTTTGTAAATGGTAATTTAATATTAAAATAATATTTCCATTATTATTACAAAGTTAACAAAAATAATAATAATAAATTAAATTACCGATAACTATTTACAACCTATAATACTTTTCATATCCCCCATAATTACCTAGGACATTTTCTTCAATGAATTTCAACATGAAATTATCAATAAATTGACAACATAAAATGTAAATGATTAAAATATGTGGTGTGGGAAGTTTCAAAATAATTTACTTCACTAATTTTCTTTTGGGAGTATATTGGACTCCTCCATCTGTCCTTTTAAAATATTTATTATACTTATTTAGTTTCTCCCCATTCACCATGTAGGGATTCAAACATTCTATTCCTTTGATCTCCACAACACCAAATTGAAATATGGTATAAAACATGAATTGACTAGTATATCTAGATCAAATATTACATGGCATGAATTTTATCTAGGGAGGGAAAAGAATCACTTTACCAATAATTTTAAATAATTTTCTTTGGATTAGTCTATCACGGACTGTAACACCCGAGGTAAATAAAGAATATGACATTTCATATTTATCCATATTTGTGAATAAAATATTTAAATGACTTTAAAGGGGACTCTATGCTCGATGGCGTACCCAACACGCAACAACGAGTTTCTTGGGAATCTTACGTTACACTATAATAATAAAATAATATTATTTTAAATGGTAGTTAACATGTAGTCGTTGTAATGGCGGGAATGGATAGTAATAACTAAAATATGATTATATATGTTTTTAAATGTTTATACATTTATCCAATAAAGGATATAGGCTTAAAATACGGAAAGAATTCAATTTTAGGCATATATTCCCTAGTTTTCACTAAAGGTTCACTTATCGCCTTTTGATGGCGAACCGTCATTAAATATAGTTTTTTTCACTCTTATAAATTTTATTGGAACAAATAAAACTCTTCTTATGAATCGGGACATCAAAATTTACTTTGTGTAAATTTTTGGTATCTTTCCGATAATGTTCATTTTTTTAATGAATAGTGTAAAATGTTGTATTTTAATTCAAAACCTCTTTTTAATATAATTTATTTATATGATTATATTATATTTTGAATTGGTTTTAAAGTGAAATTAGAAAATATTTTTACCATTAAATCCAATAGTGGTCGTTGGAATTAATTTCACTTTGAAATCAGACTTAAACTAGTGTCAAAGTTTTGATACTTATTGTTTTATAAAAACACACTATTTGCTCTGACAGCGGGAATTAATTATTAAATTAATTAATGTGACTAATATGTTTTGAATTTTTTAAAACGGACTTTATTTTTGAATTTGGAATATCAAATATAGCTTAGGGTGAAGTTTTGGTATTTTTCTGAAAAACTCGAATTTTTGATGAATAGTGAAACCACTAAGTGGTAATCAAGCAAACTGATTTTTCAGTTAAATGAAAGTTTACCACTAATGTGTATTGAATTTTAAAAATCCGACATACATGGTTTTCATTAGTATGTAAAATGTGGTTCAATGGGATGAAAATAATTTTTTGGTGAATAGTAACTTTTTTTCATTAATCGCGATTAGAGGTAATTAGTGTCATTTAAGGTAAAAATTATATTATAAGAATGTGAAAACACCATGACACTTATACTACACCTATTGGGTGAGTCATGGCCGACCAAGACAAGCCATGGGCCAACTTGGGGACCCCATGGAGCCACTTTAGTTGGAAAATGACAATAATATATTTTTATTTAATGTTAAAATTAAATTGACACAAACATGAGTTGTTTTAATAAAACAATTTTTAAGTGGGGTTACACAAGTCATTTTTTTATTATAAATAGTCATTATAAAGCTAAAAAGATTTCCTATATCATAGTATTTTTTATATAATTTTTAGACATTAAATAAATTGAATTATTTATGACATAATAATGATGCAGCGATGACATCATTATTTGACGATTTAAATAAAATGGAAAGATAATGTAAAATCTATGAACTACACATGTCCAAAACTTATTGTATGGGTGGATTTCGAACCCTTAACACCTTATCAACGAATAATATCAATGTGGGACCTTTTAAAACCGAAACACATTTTCAAATAAAGTAATATTTCTTACTTTCCAAAAGTACCCCTCCTCTCCTCTTATAAAAGGCCCCCACCTCTACATCATTTCACACACTCCTCAAGCCTTTGGCTCGGCCAACCCCTGCCCATTTACTCTCTACACATCCCTCTACTGATCCTAGAGGATTCCCTTTGGGAATAATCCTTTCAAAGGAAGCCTTTAGGCTCAAATCAAAAGGAGTTACAATTTTAAAGGTAATTCATTCTCTCATGTTCATTTGTTTTATTTTGCTTCTCCAACCCCCTAAACTCTTTTTATTTATTTCTTTTGTAACAACACCAGTATCTTCAATATACTAGGATGTTTTTATAAGATTTATTCGATCTACACTCTCACACAACTACATCAAATGGTTAAAGAACATACGGTTTCCGTGGATGGCGAAATTGTGCCTCCCGAAACGATGATTGTTCAATACTCATTTAACACCTTCAAAGGTGGCCATTATGATGTCACTATTTTTATATATGATATATGATATTTTTATGTTTTACTTATGCTTCTTTATTTTTCATTTGTGTCTTAAATTTATGGATTCCATTATGGGTATACGCGATATCTTTATTTTAGGAAGTGCGGACTACCGCCCCCTCAAAGTGATGTGATTCGTTAATGCCATATGTGGGACGTATAAAGGATGGATTTAATGTTATTATATATGATGTTATACTGGAATTATTTTTTACCTCTATATAATTATTATTTCTTTCCATTAAAGTATGAGATAGAAATGAAAGTAGCGTTCATGCGTACGTACGGCTTACCGTCTCCATGAACGGTGCATTTCATTTATTATCCCCAAATGTAATGTACTATTATAAGTACATATATATAATGGATATATGTGATTTATGATACATATAAATGATTAATATAATTATGGAATGAAAATATACATACCTCTAATATAGTTTTAATTCCATTAATACGACATAGAAATGAAAGTAGCGTTCATGCGTACGTACGGCTTACCGTCTCCGTGAACGGTGCATTTCATTTCTTTCCTCTAAATGATTATGTGATTTTATAAATACATGTATATGCTGGATATATATGATATATATGATATCCAAATCAGGAATGTCATTTTTGGATATGAAGAACCTTTGAACACACGAACAACATGTAATTGTAAGAAGTCCACTTTCGACTTAAGAACCAAATATCGACAAAACAAACATGATTAACTTAAATGATTAAATAATGTTTATAACATGGTAATAAGTGATATAAAAGGAATAATGAACTTTAAAAAGGTTCTTAAGGAAGTATAAATTAACTCAAGTTTATTATTCATGAGATTAAAGAACGATCGAGTCAAGTCGGACCCGAGGTAAGGGATCCTACACCTCTCTTTCTTTTTAAGTACACTCTTTTATGTCATTCCTTTTAAAGATCATCTTTATTGTTATTGGGATGTTATTTTATATTAATCTTACTGTAATTTTTATTTTCATGTGATGAGAGACCCTATTCTCTCTCATCAATCCATTTTGGATGTTTTGAGTGGCGCCTTTAGGCTGCCGAACTTTCGTAAGAGATCTAACCTCTCTCTTTCTTTTTAAGTACTCTCCTTTATGTCACTTCTTTTAAGCTCCTATTTGTTATTTTGGGGGATGTTCTTTTATATTACTCTTTCTGTAAACATTATGTTGATGTAATGAGAGACCCTATTTCCTCTCATCAATCCATTTTGGATGTTTTAAGTGGCGCCGTTAGGCTGTCGAGTTTTCGTAAGAGATTTTTCATCTCACTTTTATTCCCGTGAGATTTATGCTACATTTTCCACAATTTACATTGAGTGGTTTATGTACTGCCCACTATTACGATACTATTGTAATATAATTCCATTTATGGGTATTTACATATTCATTGTATGACACTTATTCAATGGTGTGTACTTTTCAAAAGTTACCCAAGTCGGTAAGGGAACCTTTCACCCTCCTTTTTTTAAAAGAATTCTTTTGTTGGGTCTTTTAATTTACATATTGTTATGTTGGGATATGTTCTCATATATCCTTATTGATGTAAACTTTATGTCAAAGTGATGAGATACACTTTTTATCTCTCATCAACTCATTTTGATGTGATGCCGTTAGGCTGTCAAGGGAATTTTTTTAACCCAATTTCGATTTCTTTGGGTTCAACTTGTAGTCATTGAATATGTCATCCATTGAATATGTGTGAATGACATTTTATTTTTTTACACTTAATATCCACTTATATTGGGTGTATTTATATTTGTCACACATATTTTTGAGATTGATTTGTCCTTAATTTAAGGATACCTTCTTTATAAGGGATTTCATCACATTTGACATTTCTATTGAGGGTTCATTGTTGTTATGCACCAATTCACTCTTATATGCTGTATATACTGTCCTTTGGAATATTATATCATGAATCTATTTATTCTCATGATAATATAAAGTTCTGACTAAATGTTATTCCTCAATTATTGTATTCAAGTGTCTCTAATTTTGGTAAAACCCCTTTAACCAAAATGTCATTTTAAATGTTTTAATTATTTGTTCTTATTAACATCCATGTATTGAAAATGGTTTTAAGGATTTATTTATATGGATATTAATGGTTTAAAATTTTAAGCTTCAAGGTGGTATGGGAAACTTTGATTCAAAAATCTCTTTATTAAATGTTCTAAATGGTTTTGAAAATGGTTTTGATAAAGGATTCTATTATGATATATTGTGATGTGGAAATGTTATCATTCATTTATATTGGTTTTATGTTTTATGATTTTATATTGGTACTTGGACATTTTAAAGGGTGGTTACGTTATAAACCATATGACGGGTGGTGCCGTGAATACCAGGACGGGTGTTTATGTTATAACCTCCAATGCATTAGGTATGGAAGTCGGCCGTATGGCTATTCCATTAAGTATGTATGAAAATTGGCCGTATGGCTATTCCATTAAGTGATATGTGTGGAAGTCGACCGTATGGTTATTCCACTTAATTATGTTTATGTCCCAAGTTACCTTTATATATGTTATGTGTTCTTTGTATGGGTTTTATGGTAATCCTTTGGTTACAAAAATGTAAGTAATGATACTTTTTTTCAGTGAAAATTTTTTACTACTTCATGAAGGTGAAAAGTATTACATTGATAAAGTATTCATGGTTTACTTTTTGTGTTGAAAATCTAACAGTTTTCATTCTTTGTGTATCCCTTACTGAGCTTCTTATGCTCATCCCAAGTTTTTCAAATGTTTTTCATAGGACATAGCGTGGAATAGGGTCAAGGATGGGATCAAGGGAAAGTCATGCTACCTAAAACATGGAACTATACATGTTTCATTTAAAGAGTTTTTATTTTATGGAAATTTAGTAGAAGCGACTACTTTGTAATCTTTTTAGATGTAATAGTTATGGCCTAATTCTCTAAAACTCTAAACCTGAAAAGATCCTCAATGTGAATTACTCATTTAATTCAATATTAAGTAAGGTTTAAGGATGGGGTCTTATAGTTAGTATCAGAGGTCGGTTTAGATAACTTTAGAGGTTAAGTTATTCTTTAAGCATTAGTGACATTACCATAATGGTTAGGATTTCAGAAAGAGTCCTAGTTTTAGATAAATTGAATGAGAAAGTGTATCTTAGTGTTTACCTTCCTCATTAGTACATGATGGTTTTTTTGATATACTAACACTGACATTTCTATTTTTAGTGAATGGATGGATCTAGCAGGCACCAAAGAGACAACAGGTTTGAAGGAAACTGTGGTGGATCTCTGATTAAGATACTAGATAAAATGGAGGATTCAATGAGGAAACTCGTGGTTGTTCTAAACCAAATATCAAGAAGTCATGATCAACCACTTCAACCTTGGTGAGTACTCTAATGCATCATGTACGAGATGGACAACTCGATGTGGAAATTCAGGTAATAATTATTAAGGTAACCATTAGGGTTTATATGATACTTAATTTTTAGGTTATTATGGGTTACTCTATGATATGATGGAAAATGAAAGGAATGAGATAAACTTGAGGTTAAAATATGTTATGATTATTCTTGATGATTTTATCTCATTTTGGGGAATTTTTTACGAATTATATAGTTTTGGAAAAAGGACAGCACGTAGACCGTGTGACATCCCGTCGCGTCGGACAAAGCTGCGGGAATCGAACCCACAACCAATGTGCGACTGGTATTTATCGCCTACCACTGGACTACGTGAAGTCCCTGGTTAGTTTGACTGATTCATTCTAGTTATATGATTTTATGAATTAAGAGTAAGTTGATTTTGGGTTATTTATGAAAATGATTAACCTATCATGGAGGATATGTGATTAGGTTAATTACTTTTCAAAACGAGACTTTAGGAGCAACTGATATTGTTTGGAGATAAATGTTACGATTTATCTTGGAAGACTATGCGACTAAATCTTTCAAATATTTGGGTTTCAATCTTATATTGGTTTACTTTGAAGAATTTTATGGACAAATTGATTATATAATGGTCCTCGTTGAACTTTGGGTTTTGTTGGACAAATTTTGGAGATTAAGAATAGATTTTCCTTTTATAAAGGGTTATCCTTTTCTGGATTATCTGATCTTATACTTGCCTTTTTTGTTTTGGTTTTGGTTAAAGTCTAAAGACACGGGAAGTATATAGTTCTATTTTGTGGATTAGGTGATTCTCTAGATGTTGATTATAGTACTCTTAATGTGAACAAGTCTTCCTAAATACTCATCTTTTGGAGAAAATATGAGTTTGTGTAAGGAATCTAATAAAAGTTTAAAGTCAATATGATAAGTGATTATGTTTCATTATGAATAAATTCCTCAATAAAAAGTAACTTAAAATAAAAATTTTGTCTATTAACTTTTCCTACTGGGGAATTGAATACCGTTTAACCCATCACAAGTTTGTGATTTTCTCGTGGTTAACTTTCTCCTAAACATGTTTTCTATCACTCTCCATCAGAACATGACCCTTTGTTTTTCCTCCATGTCCATATTTTAATACTTGTAATCCTAGTATGGTTTAACTCGGGTGACCTTTGTACTTATCTCTCTTTATTTTAAAGTGTTTTTTTTACCGACTTTTGTTCCGATGTGGGACTTTCAAGGATGTTTCCAAGCGCAATTTTAAAATTGCGAGGACGCAATTCCCAAAGGGGGGAAGGATGTAACACCCCAGGTAAATAAAGAATATGACATTTCATATTTATCCATATTTGTGAATAAAATATTTAAATGACTTTAAAGGGGACGCTATGCTCGATGGCGTACCCAACACGCAACAATGAGTTTCTTGGGAATCTTACGTTGCACTCTAATAATAAAATAATATTATTTTAAATGGTAGTTAACATGTAGCCGTTGTAATGGCAGTAATGGATAATAATAACTAAAATATGATTATATATGTTTTTAAATGTTTATACATTTATCCAATAAAGGATAGAGGCTTAAAATACGGAAAGAATTCAATTTTAGGCATATATGCCCTAGTTTTCACTAAAGGTTCACTTATCGCCTTTTGATGGCGAACCGTCATTAAATATAGTTTTGTTCACTTTTATACATTTTATTGGAACAAATAAAACTCTTCTTACGAATCGGGACATCAAAATTTACTTTGTGTAAATTTTTGGTATCTTTTCGATAATGTTCATTTTTTTAATGAATAGTGTAAAATGTTGTATTTTAATTCAAAACATCTTTTTAATCTAATTTATTTATATGATTAGATTATATTTTGAATTGGTTTTAAAGTGAAATTAGAAAATATTTTTACCATTAAATCCAATAGTGGTCGTTGGAATTAATTTCACTTTGAAATCAGACTTAAACTAGTGTCAATGTTTTGATACTTATTGTTTTATAAAAACACACTATTTGCTCTGACAGCGGGAATTAATTATTAAATTAATTAATGTGACTAATATGTTTTGAATTTTTTAAAACAGACATCATTTTTGAATTCGGAATATCAAATATAGCTTAGGGTGAAGTTTTGGTATTTTTCTGAAAAACTCCAATTTTTGATGAATAGTGAAACCACTAAGTCGTAATCAAGCAAACTGATTTTTCAGTTAAATGAAAGTTTACCACTAATGTGTATTGAATTTTGAAAATCCGACATACATGGTTGTCATTAGTATGTAAAATGTGGTTCAATGGGATGAAAATAATTTTTTGGTGAATAGTAACTTTTTTTCATTAATCGCGATTAGAGGTAATTAGTGTCATTTAAGGTAAAAATGATATTATAAGAATGTGAAAACACCATGACAGTTGTACTACACCTATTGGGTGAGTCATGGACGACCAAGACAAGCCATGGGCCAACTTGGGGACCCCATGGAGCCACTTTAGTTGGGAAATGACAATAATATATTTTTATTTAATGTTAAAATTAAATTGACACAAACATGAGTTGTTTTACTAAAACAATTTTTAAGTGGGGTTATACAAGTCCTTTTTTTTATTATAAATATTAATTAGAAATCTAAAAAGATTTACTACATCATAGTATTTTTTTTATAATTTTTAGACATTAAATAAATTGAATTATTTATGACATAATAATGATGTAGTGATGACATCATTATTTGACGATTTAAATAAAATGGAAAGATAATGTAAAATATATGAACTACACATGTCCAAAACTTATTGGATGGGTGGATTTCTAACCCTTAACACCTTATCCACGAATAATATCAATGTGGGACCTTTTAAAACCGAAACACATTTTCAAATAAAGTAATATTTCTTACTTTCCAAAAGTACCCCTCCTCTCCTCTTATAAAAGGCCCCCACCTCTACATCATTTCACACACTCCTCAAGCCTTTGGCTTGGACAACCCCGGCCCATTTACTCTCTCCACATCCCTATACTGATCCTAGAGGATTCCCTTTGTGCATAATCCTTTCAAAGGAAGCCTTTAGGCTCAAATCAAAAGGAGTTACACTTTTAAAGGTAATTCATTCTCTCATGTTCATTTGTTTTATTTTGCTTCTCCAACCCCCTAAACTCTTTTTATTTATTTCTTTTGTAACAACACCAGTATCTTAAATATACTAGGATGTTGTTATAAGATTTATTTGAGCTACACTCTCACACAACTACATCAAATGGTTAAAGAACATACGGTTTCCGTGGATGGCGAAATTGTGCCTCCCGAAACGATGATTGTTCAATACTCATTTAACACCTTCAATGGTGGACATTATGATGTAACTATTTTTATATATGATATATAATATTTTTATGTTTTACTTATGCTTATTTATTTTTCATTTGTGTCTTACCGTTATGGATTCCATTATGGGTATAGGCGATATCTTCATTTTAGGAAGTGCGGACTACCACCCCCTCAAAGTGAGGTGATTCGTTAATGCCATATGTGGGACGTATAAAGGATGTATTTAATGTTATTATATATTATGTTATACTAAAATTATTATTTACCTCTATGTAATTATTATTTCTTTCCATTAAAGTATGAGATAGAAATGAAAGTAGCGTTCATGCGTACACACGGCTTACCGTCTCCATGAACGGTGCATTTCATTTCTTATCCCCAAATGTAATGTACTATTATAAGTACATATATATAATGGATATATATGATGTATGATAAATATAAATTTTTAATATAATTCTTTAATTAAAATATACATACCTATCATATAGTTTTAATTCCATTAATACGACATAGAAATGAAAGTAGCGTTCATGCGTACGTACGGCTTACCGTCTCCATGAACGGTGCATTTCATTTCTTTCCTCTAAATGATTATGTGATTTTATAAATACATGTATATGCTGGATATATATATGATATATATGATATCCAAATTAGGAATGTCATTTTTGGATATGAAGAACCTTTGACCACACGAACAACATGTAATTGTAAGAAGTCCACTTTCGACTTAAGAACCAAATATCGACAAAACAAACATGATTAACTTAAATGATTAAATAATGTTTATAACATGGTAATAAGTGATATAAAAGGAATAATGAACTTTAAAAAGGTTCTTAAGGAAGTATAAATTAACTCAAGTTTATTATTCACGAGATTAAAGAACGATCGAGTCAAGTCGGACCCGAGGTAAGGGATCCTACACCTCTCTTTCTTTTTAAGTACACTCTTTTATGTCATTCCTTTTAAAGATCATCTTTATTGTTATTGGGATGTTATTTTATATTAATCTTACTGTAATTTTTATGTTAATGTGATGAGATACCCTATTCTCTCTCATCAATCCATTTTGGATGTTTTGAGTGGCGCCTTTAGGCTGCCGAACTTTCGTAAGAGATCTAACCTCTCTCTTTCATTTTAAGTACTCTCCTTTATGTCACTTCTTTTAAGATCCTATTTGTTATGTTGGGGGATGTTCTTTTATATTCATCTTTCTGTAAACATTATGTTGATGTAATGAGAGACCCTATTTCCTCTCATCAATCCATTTTGGAAGTTTTAAGTGGTGCCGTTAGGCTGCCGAGTTTTCGTAAGAGATTTTTCATCTCACTTTTATTCCCGTGAGATTTATGCTACATTTGCCACAATTTACATTGAGTGGTTTATGTACTGCCCACTATTAAAATCCTATTGTAATATAATTCCATTTATGGGTATTTACATATTCATTGTATGACACTTCTTCAATGGTGTGTACTTTTCAAAAGTTACGCAAGTCGGTAAGGGAACCTTTCACCCTCCTTTTTTTTAAAAGACTTCTTTTGTTGGGTCTTTTAATTTACATATTGTTATGTTGGGATATGTTCTCATATATCCTTATTGATGTAAACTTTATTTCAAAGTGATGAGATACACTTTTTATCTCTCATCAACTCATTTTGATGTGATGCCGTTAGGCTGTCAAGGGAATTTTTTAACCCAATTTCGATTTCTTTGGGTTCAACTTGTAGTCATTGAATATGTCATCCATTGAATATGTGTGAATGAACTTTTATTGTTTTACACTTAATATCCACTTATATTGGGTTTATTTATATTTTTCACACATATTTTTGAGATTGATTTGTCCTTAATTTAAGGATACCTTCTTTATAAGGGATTTCATCACATTTGACATTTCTATTGAGGGTTCATTGTTGTTATGCACCAATTCACTCTTATATGGTGTATATACTGTCCTTTGGAATATTATATCATTAATCCATTTATTCTCATGATATTATAAAGTTCTGACTAAATGTTATTCCTCAATTATTGTATTCAAGTGTCTCTAATTTTGGTAAAACCCCTTTAACCAAAATGTCATTTTAAATGTTTTAATTATTTGTTCTTATTAATATCCATGTATTGAAAATGGTTTTAAGGATTTATTTATATGGATATTAATGGTTTAAAATTTTAAGCTTCAAGGTGGTATGGGACACTTTGATTCAAAAATCTCTTTATTAAATGTTTTAAATGGTTTTGAAAATTGTTTTGATAAAGGATTCTATTATGATATATTGTGATGTGGAAATGTTATCATTCATTCATATTGGTTTTATGTTTTATGATTTTATATTGGTACTTGGACATTTTAACGGGTGGTTACGTTATAAACCATATGACGGGTGGTGCCGTGAATACCAGGACGGGTGGTTACGTTATAACCTCCAATGCATTGGGTATGGAAGTCGGTCGTATGGCTATTCCATTTAGTATGTATGGAAATTGGCCGTATGGCTATTCCATTAAGTGATATGTGTGGAAGTCGACCGTATGGTTATTCCACTTAAGTATGTTTATGTCCCAAGTTACCTTTATATATGTTATGTGTTCTTTGTATGGGTTTTATGGTAATCCTTTGGTTACAAAAAGGTAGGTAATGATACTTTTTTTTCAGTGAAAAGTTTTTACTACTTCATGAAGGTGAAAAGTATTACATTGATAAAGTATTCATGGTTTACTTGTTGTTTTGAAAATCTAACAGTTTTAATTCTTTGTGTATCCCTTACTGAGCTTCTTATGCTCATCCCAAGTTTTTCAAATGTTTTTCACAGGACATAGCGTGGAATAGGGTCAAGGATGGGATCAAGGGAAATTCATGCTACCTAAAACATGGAACTATACATATTTCTTTTAAAGAGTTTTTATTTTATGAAAATTTAGTAGAAGCGACTACTTTGTAATCTTTTGAGATGTAATAGTTATGGCCTAATTCTCTAAAACTCTAAACCTGAAAAGATCCTCAATGTGAATTACTCATTTAATTCAATATTAAGTAAGGTTTAAGGCTGGGGTCTTATACGGACAGATCAGGTCTTTTCCTCATATAATAATATGTTTTCTTATTCATCTATCCTTAACTCCTAAAAATACACCTTTTTTAACATTATATACTCTATTGATTTACTGAATTTTGGATTCATTTGTATCACATCCCAAAAGACTTTATGTTTCAACTCAATATCACCACTACAAAACAAGATTTTAAGAGCATCGACCATTATTAGTGCTTGAAAAAAGCGATGATAAATGGTTCCTTTTATCGATTATTTTATTATCACATATAAAATGTATCTTTTATCATCACATTATTTCTATCACTGATAAAGGGTATCCTTTCTCAGTGCTAATGAAATGTACCATTTAACTTTGCTTTATTTTTATAGTCGATAAAAATTACCCTTCATCACCGCTTTATTTATGGATTTTATAAAGGAATCTTTTATTTTTGATTTTTTTTAGAACTCAAAAAGGTGTCTAAAAACTAAAATAAATAAATAAATAAAAATTAAATGTTATTTTATTAAAAAAAATAGTACAAATTTTCTTAATTATATAATTATTAAAAAAATGAACAAATTTGTTATACTATATCTAAATTAAAAATACTAATAAATCGTATATATAAATTATGTATGTTTGTGTATAATGAAATAATTCAAAAATTATAAATTAAAAACTGCTAAATTAAGAAAAATGTTAATCATTTTATTAATTAAATTTTATTTTATAAAAAGTAATAAGTTCAATATATATATATATATATATTGATTATAAATAATAATAAATAATATATATTAAATATAGATATATAGATATATTAATGTATATAATTTTTTTTAAACATGATTTATATAATAAAAAATATTTATACTTTACATTAAATAGGTCTTTTATTTAGTGAAGAATCTTTTATAATTAAAAATTAATATGAATTAAAAATACTGACTAATAACATCAAGTAATAGACATAATTGAATGTATTTTGATTTTTTAATTTAACATATATATAGATATATATATATATATATATATATCAAACATATGTAATATTTATACACAAAAATATATGTTATTAATGCATTTTTATATACAACACACACACATAAATATTTACATAATTAATGAAATCTTATATATAAACACATACACCTAATATTTTTGTAATTTATACAAATTTTAGTATTTTATAATTTCATTATAACATGATAAATTTAATATATTATTTATTTATTGAGAGAATTTTATTTATTTATTTAAAATTTAATTATAGTTTGGTATTAATTCATTTTTAATATTTTTAATTTATTATTTTTAATTTTTTGCGAATTTAGTCATTTTTAATTATTTATTTGTATATATTTATTTACTATGTTTTAATATTACCATTATGAATTCATACTTATTTCAATATATATCAATATTTTTTAATTAATTCATATTTTATAAATAAAACATAACTATTTTTAAATATTGTTAAAATGTTCTAATTTTTAATTATTCGTTTTCACTCCTTTTTGACATCTTGCACTTAAAATTAAACATTCATTAATAATTTTAAAAATATATTTAGAAATAAATATTTTGAAATAAATATACTTATATATAAATGTATATTTATTGTATTTATACGTTTATATATTTATAATTATAAATAAATAAGTATTATATTTTGAAAAGGTATTTATATATTTATAAATAAATAATTATATATAAATTTAAATTACATAATAATTACAATAAATTTATTTATATAACGAATATATTTTCTATATTTATAAGTATATATTTATTATATATATATATAAGTATTATTTTCTAAAAAATTATTTATATAATTATAAATAATTAATTATATATTTTAATAATTATTAAATTATAATTAATATATTTAAATAATGAATATATTTATGACATGTATATTCATACATATTTATTATATATATATACATATATAATTATATTAATATATTTACAAAAACAATTATTTAGAATTATAAATATAAATCCTTTTTCAGTGCTAAGGTTTTAACTCTGATAAGATACATTTTATTAGTGTTTTTTTAGTAATGACAAATATGGAGCATTATCCACATTAAAAAATGCTGATAATATCCATATTTAACAGAGCTAAAACATTAGTGCTAATAAATATGGATTTTTCTATTGCTTAAAAGTGCTAATAAAATGAATATTTATTAGTACATGTAAATTTAATACTGATAAAGGATAGATTTATCAGTTCTTATTTTGAAGTTCTAATAAATGTTTTCCCAATATTTTTAAATAACCCTAACCATTAGAAAACCAGTCGTGATATGTGATTCTTTACTCAGAAGCCACCTGCTTTCGGTGCTCTTCCTCATTTAACCCATGCTCAAATAAAGTCTCAAACAATTACAAGGTTAAACAATTCAGTGCTCTAACATTTCTAAGTCTTGGTGACATCTCTACTTTCTCTGGGATGATTCAATGATTCAATCCAGTGTATGTTATGTTCTCCTCTCCTCGTCATTGATTTATTTTTGAAAATATCTATTTTCATTTTTTTCATTATCCTTATCTATTCATTATCCATCACCAATTAACCTTCTAGAATGAATTTTTAATTTGGGATTTCTAGGATTTTGGGTTTTTATTGACTCCATATGGACTTTTTCTAGATTCTTTTTAGTGTAATAAGAATTCTACACACATACTTCATCCTCGTATCATATTTAGTTTAAATGTTTTGAACCTCCTTTTATGGAAATAAGGTATACAAGGTGTTTGTTAAAATTAAAACCATGGATTTTATTTAATAAATACAAATAGATTTCATGTAATGATTTCTTGAAGTTTAGGTACTATTTTTTTTGAATTTTTTTCTATTTTCAATCTTTAGTGGTAATACATTAAGATTTTTGTTTATGTTAATTTTCCCATATTTTATCTCTTTGTTATATTTTCTTGATATCTTATGTGAACATCCATATATATGTATATATGTGTTTTGAAATATACATATATATATATATATATATATGAACAGATTATTTCATGTATATAGGTAAGTATGTTGTCATGTGAAATATACATAGAACTCATTAAATAAAACAGATGATATTTTTTCACTTGGATTCAAAAATTCATTCTTTGAGAGGCTATTAATGAGAGTTTTTTAAAAATTTTACCTTGAAGCATGTTTGGGTCATTTTAAAATAAATTTTATTCTCGCATTATTATTTGGAATAATATTGAAAGAAAGAATTTTTTCATTGATAATCAGTAGTAATATCAAGTTTTTAAGCCTTTTTGGTATAATTAAATAGTTTTTATAAAAATTTATCCCCATTTATGGATGTTTTCTATATTAGTTTAGATAATGTAATATTTTTTTCCAATAAAATATATAGATCGTATTGATGGGTGTTGCGAAGATGTTTTAATAGACATGTTTAGATTATGTTGATTATCAATTGATATGTTTTCTAAAAAGGTATCCATACCTCTCATAACTATTATAATAGAGACCATATGCATCTTAGTGAGGGATGAGATATAGTTAAAATAGAGTCCTGATAAGATTTTATGGGTCTCTTCTTCTATCAAAGTCCATATGGGAGTCTAACAAGGTAGGGTTGTTGTTGGTTTCTAGTAGGTTATAAACATAGGAACTTGCCATCATGTATATAGACTGTTTCAACCCAGGTATGTCCAGAGTCACCTCACTGGATGTTTTATAATTTATGAAGATTAAATATAATCCATTTACTAATTTTTATATGTATATTATTTTTTGACTTACTCCACATTTCTCATTGATCAATTATAATGACACAATTTTTTTATTTTTTATTTTGTTGTAATGATTTGTTTATTTTTCAAACTTATATTTCATTCTATCATTTTATATTATTCTTAATGGTTATGGTTATAAAATGGAATATTCATGAACCCTATAATTTTTATATACTCTATAATTATCTTCATTCAATTAAATAAATGTCATTATGGTGAAAATATTTATTAATATTAGTTATAGAATGAAAAAAATTTAAATTATATAAATTTTGGAATAATTATCAAAACAAAATTGTTATATATTCATCATTTTAGGTATAAAATTATAGGTTTCACCCCTAATAATCTCTTATTACCATACATGTATATGAAACAACTATTTATTTATTAAAGTGTTTTATCATTATATTTTTAGATCTTCTAATTGATGGAATGAATGTTTATTATTCTTGCTTATCATATTTGGTTTGTTATTACTATTTAATTTCCTATAACATATTTTCATTTGTTTAAGGGATATAAGAAATACATTATGGATATTTTTAATAAAGGTTAGACTTATCTTAGTTACAATATTGAAATTATTTAAATTGGGATTTGTCTTATAAATAAAAAATTCATTGAGTCCCCCAATATTTTTATATCGTAACATGTCCCCATAGAGACCCATTGAATCCCATACAAGAAAATGTATTCCCCCCAAATGTCTCCTTCAATACTCCACGAGTTAATAACTTGTGTCAATGGTAGAATTATCACAAATGATATGCATTAATCTATTTATATAACCCATTTATTTCAAATGACATCATCATTTGATTCTTCTCCCAAATAGTTATTATTGAATGTTTTTTCTTGAGGCTCATCCCCCAACTCTTTTATATTGCCTAAACTATTCTGATCACTAGTCATCCCATGGATTAATAATTTTTATATTAGCATAATAAACATAGGTTCATGTCCACAATAGATAAGGGATGAGTCTCAAACAATAAAACAAAATAATAATTATTCAGGAGATGAAACTGATGAGGATGAATGTTATTTATAACAATAACATTTGGATGAATTTAGTGGATAACACACCCCATAATGTATTAATCATATTCATATATTTATTTAGACATTTCCCTCAAAGTGTAATAAGATTATTTGAAACAATAAAATGTTGGGTTACCCTTATTATAATTATCTATAAATTTAATCTTTGATAATGAATATCTTACATGTATTTATTTATTTATTGTAAAAAATGAATATTTTATTAACATAATATTAAGGATATGAATTTAAAATGGATGCACGATTATCATTTTAAAAATGATATTAAAAATGAAGTTAAAGATCTTATCATGTTTGTAATAGAGAATTCATATTCCCCTTCCCAAACCCTTTTTATATGTTTACGTTGTAGTTATTCAAGAAAAATTAGTCTAAAAGGGTTGGAAGAACATATGATTTTTCACAGAATATATCATAGCTATTAATTTTTAATTAAAAATGAGTAAAAAATTAATATACACACTTATTTTGAGGATACTTTGGTTTATGGATCATTTGATATGAAAAATAATGTAAATGATGATGAAGATTCAAGGAAGAAATAAAAATGAAAATTAATAATGACCTTTGAGATTGTCCAAATTTTTTTGAGAAGTTAAATAGATGTGATAAGAGACCATTGTATACAAATTTTACTAAATAAAAAACATTTTTAATCATATTGAGTTTATATAATTTGAAATATGGCATTGAATAGAGTGGAAAAAAATTTATAGAACTACATTGTCTCCCAAAGATACACTACTTAAAGAAAATGAACTACCATTTCAGACATGAGAAGCTAAGTTAATTATATGTTCAATTGGAATGATCTTTAAAAAATTCATTCTTTTCTAAATGATTTCAAATTATTTTTCAGGGACAATGAATTACTCCAAAAATTACATAAGTGTGGTATCAACTAATAAAAAAAAGAACCAACTCAATCAATGTTTGTAAGGTACTTTCCTATCATTCGGTATTTTATAAGACTATATGGATGTAAGATAACCATGAGTAAATTTACATGGCATTCAGATACAAAAAATAAACATTGTAACCAACACCATCCAGTAGATTCTCTTTAGTGGATGGAAATTTTTTATGAGTATCCTATATTTTTAAATGGGTTGAGAAACTTGAGTCTTGCATTATCTATATATAGAATAAATTCTATTGGTATATAGAGTAGTACTCACATTATATGGCCCTTCATTTTGGTAAATTATATCTTGTTGTTGTGGTTATTCATGAAGTGAAAAATACATCATGTTTTATCTACATATATTTGGACTAAAGCATCCCAGTAATGATATTGATGTTTCTTTGGATCCATTGATCGAGATCTGAAATTGATGTCAGATATAGGTGTCATAAAGTATCATGATCATAGAAAGAAGAGTTCACATTGAGGGGCCATGTTGTAGGGGATGAAAATTTATTTTCCTATTTTTATTAATTTATTAGGATATATCATTAATGTAATGTTGCGGTGTCCCATTTGGGA
Source organism: Viscum album (assembly GCA_963277665.1). NCBI lineage: Eukaryota > Viridiplantae > Streptophyta > Magnoliopsida > Santalales > Viscaceae > Viscum > Viscum album. The sequence continues at coordinate 1,525,215,811 of OY728131.1, read as the reverse complement.
AGAATGATGAAACTAAGTTTGGTCAAAATATTCCCTGAAGTCTATTTTTTTAGGACATCAAAATTGTTTACCTCAATCAAATAAATACAAATCCTTGTTGACAGCATTCGATGAAAATATCAAACAATGTACAATACCATATTCACTAACTGTTGATCAACTATTTTATAATGTAAATGATATTATCAGTGTTTTCGGAAAACCATTTTTGAAAAACCTTGCACAATCATGTTGGAATAAAATATCAATTTTTTTAGAATTATTGTATTTGAATTATTTCAGAGTAATATATTTTTTTTATGTCATTCATGTAAAAAAAATATTTGATTGTTTTATTGGAATGATACTAAATATTTTTATAAAAATGAATGATGGCTTTAAGGATATGTTAGACAGGATTGACATGGGGATAAGGGAAGATTTGGAATCGGTGAAGGGTAAAGGGTGGATTTTTCTTCCTCCCTTAGCTCAGACACTATCAAAAAATAAAAAAATTAAATCGTTGATTTTCCTTAACTATCTAAAATTTATTGAGGGGTATTCATAAAAAAAATGTCAAGGACTAATTTGATGTTACAAGGGATATAATCACACAACTTTCATATTTTGATGCAATATTTGATGCTTGTTAGTTTTCAATTCATCCCTCATAAAGATTTATGGAATACGTTAGCAAAACTGTACTTTTTTCTCAAAATCATATGTTGTAAATTTATAGACTAACGAAGTTTCCAATCATGAATAAGGAGTTTGAAGTCAAATAATGTGAATTAAAGAAGTTCTTCCCACCATCTTTCATTGATATAATTGTCCACCTTATTGTACACTTGGTCAGAGAGGTTCAACTCTCTCATCCAATCCTTTATACATGTACAAACCCCATTGAATTATGTGTGAATTTTTTGAAGGGGTGTGTCAAAATTATAAGTCATCCAGTATGTTGAATTGTAGAATTATATAATTTTGAAGATGCTATCAAATTTTTTACAGATTACCTATCAGGTGTTGACATAATTGGTCTCTAAAAGTCCCATCACATTGTATTCCTTATGGAAGAAAGGATATCTAGAATATATATTTTTGAATTACTATAAAATAGTTAGAGAAAGAACATCTTTAAATTTTACATAATAGTTAAGATGTCGATCCACTCATTGAATCCCACAAAAAAATGATGATATATTTAAATCCATCAAGGGATAAAGGATAGATATAAAATACACATAAACAATGGTTTATAGGATGGTTATTATATTAAATTTATAAAGAGATATCTAAAAATATGAATTCAATTATTGAATGAATTTAACGGTTATCCTGGAAAGAAAATGAAAATTTTATATTTTACAATGGTTACACCTTCTATATGAAATAACAGGATGAATAAATCATGATGAAAAACATTGTATTAATGCTTATGGTAGAAGCGATTCACATAACTGGTTCTATAAATTGAAATAAAGATTATTAAAACATGTCATATTTTTGCATTATCAAATAGATATACGAGTTGAATTATACAACATTGAAAGTGTTGATTTTCCATTGCAAATGGGTTGACAATAAGAGAGCATTAATGGTTGATTAAATGGGACTTGTGAAGGTAAATTTCATTAAGGAAGGGGGAAACTATGATTCATTCATAACATCATCACAAGAAGTGAAATTATATTATTTCTGAGATCCTGGAAATAAGAATTGGTCAATTTTTCTACTGGCGACAAAAATAAATATCAGGTCTGATAAAAATTCAATCCAGGATAACACTTTCATTAAGATGTCACATTCAGTTCATGTCGGTTCAAATTTTTACATGTCTTGTAAATTATAGGGTACCACAAATAGGGTATTTGAATTCTCAATAGATGATTCAAGTCCCTAAAACCATTAAAAAAGTGATATTAAAGTGAATATATTTTTTTAAAATATAATATGTTTTTCCTAATAATATTATTTATTATCTACTACATTGACATAATATAAATTAAATGTTTTACTCATCATGTTGACATTGTATTTTGTACATGATGATGTTACCAATCTTGTGTAATAACATACCATTACAAAGGAAAACCTTTGGGGATATGTAAATGTAATGTTACCTTATACTATATTTATTTTACCAAAAAGTTATATAATGTAACATTGATTAAATTTTCCTTTTTAATATAATAGTTAATTTATTTTTCAATATTTGTGTCTGTATTAAATGCCTTTCTTTACCACACATTCTACATAATTCTTCTCCCAAAAAACCTTTTTACATTTGTAGTATCCAAATTTATCACTTTCCTTCATGTTACATCCACTACCTTTATAGGAAGAGCAGCGACACTGCCTCTTCTCAATAAAAGTGTTAATCAAGATGTTTCGATAGTAAAATCATTTCCATAAAATTAATTTATTTTTTAATATTTATCTCTAATTTATTTGTTTTCAGTATTACTCACATAATATTTTTTTTCTTATGTTGGTGGATTATTTTTTTCAAGATGGTGTGGTTTTTTTGAATCTTCTCATCCTCATGAGATATTAGACTTTGAGGATATAATTGAGATAAAGATAACAAAGATATTAGTCAATAATGTATATAACCATCATGAAAATTTTTGTTCCTACTAATTATTTAATTAATTTTTTCATCATTTTATATATTATTTTAATGTGACTTTTCTTATCATATTTATCTAAAAATTATTTAGTTTTTTTCAAAAATATTCTGGGAAATCCTATTTTTATCGTTTGTTTATTTTAGAATATTTTTTTCTATATTTCATGTCTTTAAACAGTAATACTTCTATGAACTTATTCTCCCTCAAAAATATTTTACCCTTGTAGTGTTATAATTTATCACTTTTATTCAATTTCCCTCCACTAACTTTGCAGGAATAGAAACGACATTGTCTCTACTCAATCAGAAAGGTAATATATATTTTTTAGTAGAAAAACAATTGTCCATATAGTTAATTTATTATTTCATATTTTTGATTTTATTTATTTATTTTTAGTATTACTCAATTAAAAATTGTTTTCTTATATAGGTTTATTCTTTTGTTCGATTTGGGTTGGTTTGATCGAAGCAGCTCATTCCCATGAGATATTAGACTTCATAACTACAACTGGGATAATGAAAATAAGGAAATGGGACATGAATGTATATATCCATCATGAAAAGGTTGATTCCTACTAATTATATGATTGATTTTTTCATCATTTTATCTACTTTATGTTAGTTAATTTCCATATTATTTTTATTTAATATATATTTTTATTTTTTAAAATCTATTGGGAATTCATATTCTTATTTCAAATATCTATAAAAATCCAAAAAATTGATAACATGTTCCTTTATTCCAATGTTACCATGATTTCTATTTACTTTCTTTGATGAATAGCCAACACTTCATATTGAGTTTATTTTCTTCACTAAATAATCTTTTTCTACTAAGAACATTGACTCAATCTGTAGTTTTGATAGTTAAACATTGAAATAAAATGGAAATATTAGTGACATTAGAGGTATGGATTTTTTATACTTTGGTACATGTAGGAATCATCCTCACCTCAATCTGACACATGGTGTGAGAGGTTTGGCTCCAAGTGCTTATTTTTTTATTTAAAATTGACATTAATTTTAGTGAAAAAGAAAACTAACAAACTCAAAACCAAGAAAAAACATTTGTATTGTTTTGATACTTTATTAAAATGATTCATATATCATTTTCTACCTGTATGAATCAACCAAACCTCAATTCGATACACAATATTTCTGGTATGACTGAAAGCTCTCATTATATGTTAAAAAGTTATATTTAAATTCAAAAAGTATCATTCATTGAAAAATAATAAAACACACTTGAATTGTTCTGATAATTTATGAAAATCATTTAAGAGTTATATTTGACATGTAGGAATTAGTATCACATCAATCTGACGCATGATATGACTGGTATGTTTCAAAGTACTTGTTTTTAGTTTAAAATGATAATTTAGTGAAAAAGAATTATGGAATGATCAAAACCCAAAATACACATTATAAATATTTTAATACTTTAATATAATGAGCCATAAGTCGTGTGGTATGTGAAAAAATCATAAAAACATGAATCTAATTCACAATGTCACCGGTATAACTATAAGTGCGTCTTTTTATTTAAAATTGACATTAATTTCTATAAAAAGACCACTAACATACTCAAAATTGAGAAAACATATTATGATTGTTTTTATACAATAAAAACATAATCCACAATTCATTTTTTATGTTTAGAAATAATCTTTACCTTAATTTGATACACTATGTGTCTGATATGACTCAAAGTGTATATTATCAATTAAAAATTCACATTTTAGTTTAAAAATTGTCACTCGCTAAAAACTAATAAAAAAACTCTAATTTTATCGATAATTTATTAAAATGTTTAATAAGTCATTTTTAGTGTGTATTAATTATTCTTGTGTTAAACCAATAAATTATATGACTGGTATAATTGAAAGTGTGTTTCTAATTTAAAATGACATTTTAGTACAAAAGAAAAGTGTCGTAATCAAAACCAAGTAAAAAATCATATTATTTTGATAGATTATTATGATGATAAATAAGTATTTTTATATGTTTTGGAATCATCCACACCTCAATCTGCTACATGGTGACACCGGGATGACTCCAAGAGCTTATTTTTATATAAAATTGACAATAATTTTAGTAAAAAAGATAACTCGAAAACTCAAAATCAAGAAAACCTATTCTGATTGTTTTTATAAATTATTAAAATTATCCATAAGTTTTATTTTAAATTTATGAATTATCCCCACCTCAATCTGATATGAAATAGGCCCTAAATGGCTCAATGTACTTGTTATTAGTTTACAATTGACATTTTAGTTCAAAAAGTGTCACCCCCTAACAACCAAAAAACTCACATGGATTGTATTGATAAATCAATAAAATTGTTCATATGTAATTATTATGTGTAGGAATTATTCTCACATCAAACTTACACATGATGTGAATGGTATGAATCCAAGTGTTCGTTCACAGTTTAAAATGACATTTTAGTAAATAAGAAAATCGATGTACTCCAAACTGAGAAAACACCTTTCGGTTACTTTGATAAATTATTAAAATGACCCATAAGTCATTTGGGATGTATAAGAGTGATTTTTAACTCAATCCATTTCACGGTGTTACGTCTATAACTCCAAGTGAATATTTTTATTTAAAAATAAAATTAATTTTACTAAAAAGACAACCAAGAAACTCAAAACTGATCAAACACATTAAAATTATTTTGATACTTTATTATAATGATCCATAGTTAATTTGTGACATGTAGGAATCAGATGAAATTCATTATGATACATGATGCTCCGGGTATGACTCAATGTATCTGTTATTAATTTAAAAATGACATTTTAGTTCAAATAGTAACACTCACTACAAAAAGATAAAACACACTCAAATTGACTTCATAATTTAACAAAATTATTCATGGTTCATTATTTCTATTTAGGAATTATTATCACATAAATCCAACACAATATGTGACATTTATGACTCAAAGTGTATGTTTTCAGTTTAAAACATCATTTAATAGTAAAAGACAAGTGACGTACTCAAAATAGGTATAATTCATTTAGGTAGTTTTGAAAACAAATCAAAATTATCTATAGGTCAATTGGGACATTTAGTAATCATCCTAAATTCAATATGATGCACAGTGTGACTAATATGACTCCCAGTGTGTATTTTTACTTAAAATTAACATTAACTTTAGTAAAAAAGGCAACTAACGTACTAAAAACTAAGAAAACACATTAGTATTTTTTATAATTTAATAAAATGATCCTAAGTTAATTTTGACATATAGGAATCATATCCACCACAATATCATACATGATGTTTCAAGTATGACTCAATATAACTGTTTTTACCTAAAAATTTGCATTTTAGTTCAAAAAGTATCACTCACTAAAAACCAAGAAAATGAAAATGGATTTTCTAGATAATTTAGGAAAATGATTAATATTTCATATTTTATGTGTATTAGTTAGTATCATGTCATCCTAACACATGATGTGACTATAATGACTCAAAGTGCATGTTTCGAGTTTAAAATTACATTTTAGTAAAAAAAGAAGCTAATGTACTCAAAACTGATAAAACACATTCATATTGTTTTGATATGTTATGAAAATAGTATATAAGTCCTTATAGAAGTTTAATAATTAGGTTCACCTAATAATGATGCATGGTGTGACTATTATGTCTCTAAGTGCATCTTTTTATTTAAAATTGGCATTAATCTTAATTAAAAAAGAAACATGGAATACTCAAAATCCATAAATTGCATTTAGATTGTTTTGATATTTTAGAAAAATGGTACATAATTAATTATTTAAGTGTAGGAAGAATCTTTTCCTTGATATGAAATATTATGTTCCCAGTATAACTCAATGTATCCATTATAAGAATATAATTCACATTTAGTTCAAAGAGTGTCACTCACTGAAAAAAATGCACTTGAATTATCTTGATAATTTAGGAAATTATTCATAAGTCATTTTTGATGTGTGGGAATGAGTATCACATCAAAACAAAACATTATTTGACTATTATGAATCAAAGTTCGTTTTTCTAGTTTCAAATGAAATTTTAGTAAAAAAATTGACAAACTCAAAACTGAGAAAATGAATTTGGATTGATTTGATAATTTAGGAAAACAACCAATGAGTCATTTGGGATGTGTTGGAATCACCTGTAACTCAATTTTTCACAAAGTGTTACTGCTATGACTATAAGTGTATCTCATCAATATATAAGTGTCATTTTAGACTAAAACATGTGTCACATCGGCAAAACTGAGAAAACAAGCCTAGATTGTTTTCTCATCATTCTATATGTTGTTACATAATTAATTTATGTATAATTTTTATATTATAATTATTTAGTTAATTTTCATAGATATAATTCTTGATGAAGAACAATCAATAGTGTTCCTTGAAATAATCAACTGCAACTCAATTCGATATGATGTGTTCCGGATATGACTCAATTATTTAGTTTAAAATCCACACTTTTTATGAATTTAGTTATTTATATTATTAATAACATAAGATTTTTTTAATACATGTGTGATCTTTTTCTCGAGAAAAGGTTGTTTGTTTGGAAATATCATGATTTGTGGTTAGGGTCAAAAGAAAAAGGAAGATTTATTTTTTTTAATGTATGTAATAATTTTTACTTATGTAATTGTGTTAACAAATGTTATAAATGTCTAAAATATAGTTTGTTTTCTTGTATTTGTGTTTTAAATTTTATTTTATTTAAACTCTATATTAGTAGATGATTTCGCTAATTTCTGGTGGTGTTTTTGGGGATGTAGTGTGTTTGTACAATACACAACCCTGGTGCTACAGTTTTTTGTTATTACACGCTATAATATTATCTTTTATGAGTGATACTAGAAGCACCGATAATGGACAAATTTATCATTGCTTTTTTAGTGATGATAAAAGTCTAGGTCTTTTAATGTCACTCTAGCTATCAGTTCTTCTATAGTTCTAATAATGGAGATTTTAATATGTATTAAAGGTCTATTTTGTAGTATTGTTGCTAGGTGATGTCATTTACATTAAAATATTTTTTATGGACAGAAACCAAGGGGGTTATATGTAGTATTATATTCCCAAAGTATATCACATAGCTTATTACTATAGTTATTCTTGTTGGTTATACTGTCTTATCATGTTTAATCTTCACAACCTTATTGTATACCTCAGCCTTTAAATTTTTCATTGGGTTGTAAAAAGTAAAGGACTTGGGTTGTACTACATACAATATCAAGAGTTTATCCATAATATTTTTTCAAAACTGTTTAACCTAATCATAGAATATTTCAAAAGGTATCCCAAACCAACAAAAAATGTGTTATCATAGAAAATCTAAAACCACTCTTGAATCATCAGTTCATGTAACATTGGACATGATCCATTTATAATCATAATCTACATCACATTTTATATAGTTAACTCTAAATGAAATAGGAAATGGACACATAAAGTGTAGCACATTGGGATTTTCTGATATTTTTTTATTAATTTAAATTTATTTGATGGATTATGTTACATGCTACATCAAGAAAATATTTCATTATATGCAACACCAAGTGACTCTTTCACTATATTCAATACCAAGTTAATCTTGTTCTAGTTTTATCTTGTGTTACACAAAACACTAAGTTTTAACAAAATAATTATATAGTTATTTAAACTTGGTAGTTATAACATATCAGTTAGACATAGTAATATGAATAATAATAACTAGTTTTTAAATATAAATTTAATATATAATGAAACCATATTGACAATAAAATACATAATATTCATTTTAGTATTTATATGTTTTAAAAATACTATTTTCTAAAAAAACTCATTTTTATGTCTCTTTGTGAAAAATAATAAAATTTATTTTCAATAATTTTATAAATTTAATTTGATAAAAAATAAAATTTTAATTTATATTTTAAATTTTATTTTAGGTTTATTTTTTTGTATTTTTCTAAAAAGTATCATTATTTGATGAATAGTGAAAAAGACAGAATTTTAATTGAAAACTGTGATTTCACTTAATTTATTTATTTAGTTAAATTATATATTAATTTGATTTTAAGGTTTACATATTTCAATCATAAATCTAAAAATATAATTTAGGTTATTTTAATCAATTTCATATTAAAATTGAATATAAAAAATTAGTAAAATTTTGATCCATTTCGCTTTAGAAACCCCTCTTTCTCAACACATTTATGAGATTAATTTTAAATTAATTTCTACCATTTTTAATGGAATTTGGAAAAATTGATTCCATATTTGGAATAATAATAATTAATAATATATAATATGTCCAACTTAACTTTATAACGAATTAATTAGTATGAGAAATTAATAATAATTATGGTGATTAATGTAGAAACTTGATTTCTTAGTTGTTAAACCTAGAACATAATGTGTAAAAATGACCCCAAACTTGTTAAAACCCCATTTTATAGGCATATTTCTCCCTTACACCTTATACTATCACGATTTCACCATTATTGGATCCGCTTGATATTGAAAAAAATGAGGGTGTAATTCACTCTTATAGAAAAATTCAAAAGCACCACTCACCTCCCTTATAAAAGGACACCCCATCTCCCCTTCTCTTCACACATTAAAAACCAATTGGTTATGAAAACCCTTAAAATTTAACTTCTCAATACCCTCCTGTCATCCTATAATGCTTACAATGGGGATCAATCAAACCAAGTAATTCCTTTAGTGAAATCTTAAAGGAGACACCTGATGAAGAGGTAACATTCGTTAATGAACATTTTTGTTTTATTTTTCTCTTAAACCCCATTGAATTATTTTTATATAATTATTATATTAAAATATAAGTATATTAAAAATATTGATATGTTATTATGTTAATTTTACTACCTATAACCACACAGACTTTCATCAAATGAGTTACAAAATCCACATTCACGTGTACAGAGAACTACCACCTCATGAAACTAGGTTGTATGTTTTTCCATTACCACATATCAAGGATTGGAATAATGATGGAAAAAATATTTATATATTATTTTAATGACTTTTTTATGATTATAGAACATATATATCCCACATAAAGTCATTATTTCTATTTTGGAATATGATGGTATCGTTTGTGTCTATAGAGGACTACCACCTCAGAAAATGATGTGATTCGTTCACAGTTTACATTGTGTTAAAAATTAGACATAATACTCTATCAAACTTTTACCTGACCTAATCCATCACATACCTAATGGTCATTATATATCACCACAGGTTGGAAAATATCACTCTAGAATCAAAGAACAAGAAGGGGGAGAAATTTATCCCAACATTAAGTAATAACGCAACACATATATACAAAATAGAAATGAAAAGATAAATATATACCATAACAAAAAATAGAAACAATATAACTCAAGATAAGAAAAAATATTCATTTACAGTTCCAACCATAAATAGGCTACCAAAAGAGAAAAATTAACTACTCTATGGGTTAACATGGGCATACTCCCGCCATCACACCACCGGCTACTCAACTCGACTGACAAAAAACCTTTTCACCTCACTACGACACATTTTCCTTTCCCTACAATTAAATACATAACTAGGTATATGAATTTCCAAAGGGGTATATAGGGCGTGATCTAATAATATTAGAAGGGTCTCACCCATATGTTCCTATTAAGTCTCTCAATAGTAATACAAGTATTCTCATCTTTAAAGAAAACATTGAATAATAAAATTTTAAAATTCTTTATATAAAAAGAATTGAAAACTGTTTAATTCATGCAATTTACACATTTCATAATAAATCGGGTAAATAAATTTCAAAAAAAATCTTAACTGTATATATCATCAGATATATCATGTCAAAATAAAACATATATCACATATCATATCAAATCAAGGGTAGTGTAACAAAATGGTCAAACCAGAAGTAGAATCACATGGAACATCACAAAATGGATCACACTAAGAACAGATAGCTATAAAACTCATACCTAACATACAAAACCATGTGTGCATCAAGACACTCGACATATGAATCAAGCCTATAGATAATAGGAACACCCTAGTAAGTAAACCCCTAACAGGTCTAATAAGTCCAAAGAACTATAGGATCTAGGGGAAGAGGAAATCCTTATGATCAACCCCCCAATGGAAAAGAAATATTACTATCACTTCTTACTATGTATCTTAGGCTTCCTATGTTTTTTATTTTCCAAACCATTTCATCAAACCATTTCTATCAAACCATGCTTCCAAAACCATTTCATAATTCTTTTAAAATCCTTTTCCATTTACCAAAACTATAGGAAAATATCTTTTATGAAAACCCAGTTCCACATACATAAAAAAATTATATCATTCCATTTCATTTAAAAAACCAATTTATCAAAATCTTGAGAAATACAATTCACCAATATAGGCTAGAAATGTAACTGTCTACCACAAAAAATGGGTTACAGACACCCATAGAGGAATCAACCATAAGAAATGATTCAATAATGATAACAGAGGAACTATATTCAATAAACATATCTCATAATTGATTAGAATTAACATAAGGGTTAGTTGAAAAGGGGAAACAACTCATACCTAAAAAAACACACTTGTCACACCACAACCGATGAATGAAATATCCCTTGTAACAAAATTTCACAATGGATCGGGATTAAAAAAAATAAGAAACATCACCATTATTCAATGGATTTGATAACACAAAGCAATTGTTATACTATGATCAAAGAAATTAAGAATAAATTATCACCTAGAGAGATACAATGCCATCATATTGGTGATCATCACTAAATCAATAAATCTCAATTGAATTGACACACCCAAAATCACCAAAGAATATCCTCAGGTCAAGAGAAAGGGGTATTTGTAATAATTAAATAACAATAAATCTATAAAGTTTCCTTAAAGAACTATCTATGAAATTTACATGGAATGTAATCCCTTTTAACTTCTTGTAATCCTTGGAAAGAAGATATGCCAAAAAACTCATCGTTTTTTATTAAAAACTATTATTTTAAAATTACACAATCTTAAACTATTACACAACATGTACTCCTTTTACCATGTTTACAATGTTCACAAAAATCATCCCTGTATAACATACACATATTGTTCTCCCATCATACAATGTGTATCTATCTTATGGACTGCAAGAACTAAATATTACTTACAAAAACCAAAAACCAACTCATGAATTCTAAAAAATCATGGATAAAAATATATGTCCATTAACACTCTTATACCCATAATCTATTAATTCAATCAAACATACATCCCCAAACATTAGTTCATTTTTCCCAAATATTGTTCTATATCCGTGGGAGCCCCCAAAACACAAAATTAATGTTGGAATCATTCAATGATAATTACATAATCTACATAAAACTTTTTCATACTATTCATTATATCTAGTCATCGATGTATATCTTTAATCCTAATAAATTTATCTTGAGACAAACTCAGTACCAACGAAGTTTTTTAGCCCACATATACCCAAAAAATAGGTGATTTGCAAAGATGAATACATAATTTTTTGAAAGGATCCATTTTTTTATTACTAGTGAATTTTTTATAAGAAAACTAAACAAGTCAGGTATGGCTATCCCATGATCTACCAAATTCCAAGGCACGGGCACAAAGTATATCCTCCAAAATGTAAATAGAATTCTATGTCTGACCATTTGTCTATGGATGATAAGAAATAATCAGTCTAACTTGAGTCGCAATCACCTCCTAAAGACTCCTCCAAAACCACGAAGTATATTATTTTTGTCTAAAAAAATGGCATAAGTAACCACATGTATCCTCACATTTTGTTTCACATGCTTCTTACTTATATCATCAACTTTTTCAATGTCATTGATCATAATTAAATGAACCAACTTTTTCATCCAATCAATACACACCCCAATAGAATTCCTCTCACATGGAGTCTATGGTAATCTAACAAAAAATCCATGGATACCTCATCCCATTTACATACTATCACTATAAGTGGTCATATCAAACCATAAGGTTTCAAATTCTCTACCTTTCTATCTTGGAAGGTGTAAAAACAGGACACATAATTAAGATTGTCATACTTCATACTTAACCACTAGAATCATTGTCTCATGTCATAATATATCTTTTTTATTTCCCAAATAAAGGTCCTTGAAGAACTATGAGAATAAAAAATTCAATCTCCTCACAAATTTTGGGATGAAAAACCAATCCCCAAAACTGAGAACATATTCTAAAGAGTGACCAACCCAAAAAGGTCACCCCATAATATAGAGTTTCATGAATTCCTCTTAAATATTAATCCAATATCTATCTCTAGAAAATTTAATTGAGGATATATGAGGATGATAGAACACCAATCAAAACCATGCTTAAACCATCCTCTTGGGTATCCATATAAAATTGAGGAAAAATCCTTATAAGGTTCCACTTTTATTTCGATGAAAAAATATCTTGTGATGAATCTTTCTTGCTAAGAGAGTCTACAAAGACATTAATCTTCCACTAGGTATAGAAGAAATCAAATTCATATTTCTATATTCATTCCACCCACCACTTAATTTAAATCTTCAAGTGTTTCTACGAAAATATATAGGTCAAACTCCTGTGGTAAGAATATACTATAAACCTTTACCCAAAAGAGAACACCTCCAACACTTAAGTTCATGAATAATTGTAGAAATATCTAAATAATGAGTGGGGTAATCCTTATAATGTGCTATAAGATGATTATAATTATATACCACCACATTATCATCCTATATGAATATAGAATGAAAACAAGTTCCATCGGCGTCACAAAAAACCACATTCCCCTTATCGAGATCAAGTAAGATCAAAATAGGTGTCAATTAAATAATTATTTTTAGCTCATAAAAAGAATAATGACAATTTTCATCCATTAAAAATTTCTCCCCTTTCTAGGTAATAGTTCTCAAAGGTGATTCCAATTTTAATAATTCCTTGAAAATTAGCTATAGCTTCTATCAAGGCCAAGGAAGCTCTTAATCTCAATCACATTTCATGGATAATACCATGAAAAAATAGCCTTTACCTTCATAGAATAAACTGATAATCCATGAAAATAAATTTTGTTCCCCAATAATTTCACTTCTTTGACCTAGAATTTTTATTTTGAAATATTTCTAAACAAACTGTGACTCCTTAGGATTTCCAAACCAAACTCAGATGATGCTCGTGATCCTGCTTAAATATTAAGTAAACCAAAATTTAATATATGAAGACTATCAAAAAAGTGTCAAGATACTGATGGAATATCTAATTCATCATAGCCATAAAATTAAAGAATCATTAGTTATACCAATTATCATTAAAATATTTTTTTATGGCCATACCTTCCCCTTAAATTTGTCTATAAAATATCACACTCCCAAACTCTGAGATGATGGTAACTTGAACAATGATCTATATTCTAAAACAAATTTTACCCATTTTTAGAGATCAAACAAACAATCACCATGAAGAAAAGAATAATTATTTTAAATTGCTACCTAGTTAAACTTTTGCTAATTTAAACAAAGTAGGATTAAACCATCTTCCCTCATGGAAAAGAGCACCAGTGCTACCCAAGGAAAAAAACTAAGGTGAACAAAACCATTTTCTATCAAGTTATACAATTTAATCTTGATATCTTACAACTCCACTGGTTCCATATGATAATATGTTATCAATATCAGCTATGTGCCTAACACCAAGTCAATTGTAAGCTCTAACTCCCTGTCTAGATGAATCCAAGATAAATCATCTAGGGGAAAATTTGGAAAGACTCGAACAATAGTGTGAGGATCAACAACAGAAGATATCTCATCATGAAAAACTACTATATCATAAAAATTCTTGAGCTATGGGTAGGAAGGTCGTGCATGATAAGACCTTGAATCCCACTCTCTATAAAACACTAGTGTACTCCCATCTACCTTAATAATGGAGATAGGCTGATGAAAACATTAACAATATCTTGATGAGCAATAATAAAATCAATCCCAATAGTGAATTCAAATAGATCTACATCGTGAATAAGAAAATACCAGACAAGAACTGCATCAAATATTGATAGCACACATGAATGACATTGAAACTCCTCCACTTTAATCTTGAAACGAGTTTTTAGTGAATCTATAACAAGGGACATGAGTTCCATTGGAAGGATAATCATCGAAAAAATTCCGAATATAAATGAGGGGAATAAGTTGTATCAAATATAGAAACCTCTACTGAAGTTGCAAGAAATATAGTAGCTCTCACTATAATTGGACCCACATCTAACTTCATGATATTCTCGCCTACTATATGAAAAGGGTTCACCCTTGAGGTCAGTGGATGGAGACCTATATTCATTGAATCAACTTACTATATCTTAATATAAATTGGCCCCAATGATCCTTAACCATATATAAGAGCAGACATAGCTTGAAAAATTTTTTATAGATTACCATAATGTCCACAACTATTACACAAATTTAGATGTGGAGGAAATGAATTCCATGTGTGTGTGTGTCTCCAACCATGCCACATTGATTGAAACTCAAATTCCAAACCCAATATGCAATTATAGGTTCTAAATATGATTTCTACAAAGAAACACCTCCACCAATACTATGGGGATCTTTCCACTTTATCTTTTTATCTAGTGCACCACTGAAGCTGCCACTAGATGGAATATAAGGGTAAAAATATCCAACACTAAATTTCGTATTCATTACTACCATCATAACCTTATCCTTTATCTACACATAGGTCAAAAAACATCAGTATAAATACATGATATCTAGTACTAGATCTCAAACACTATAGGTTTATCTGAGCTTTCATCTGGCCATTATTTAAAACCTCTGGTGAAAAACGAACTAACTTTGCTAACTGATTGGTGTACACCGACACTGAACACTATCCCTACAAAAAATAGAGGAACTCCCGAGACTATTTAATATTCATTGACACTTGAATAAACTCCAAGAAGAAGATTGTTTTGAAACCCATCCAATCCAATCCCACATGTATATCCATTTATACCATAGAATCCTACCAAATCTTGCGACAACCCTCAAGTATGAACGCTATATAATTTACATTGATATGCTCAGGTGTATCTAGAAAGTCGAAGATATGATAAATGGTATCATTATATTACTATAACTCTTGAGGTTAATTCATACCTTTAAATAACGGTGTATTCTCATGTAAGAACTCTCATGATCGATCTCTTTCTCATACATCCCCTGGATGTACCTCAACAATTGAGTTCTGATATTGTGTCACATTTTGGTCAACAACATGAACTGCTCACACAAATTCCTCAATAATGTTTTGATCCGCCATAGGATTCCCTTAAGGATAATAAATCACACCCTCTTGGGGAACTAATGGATATTATCTTATAGTTACACAATTGAACACTAAAACAAAATAATACATTAGGTAATATGGAAATATCAACTCAAACTAGAAAACACTATAATAAAAAACTAATATTATCATCAATAACACAAAACAAGAGACAGACATACCAACATCCCCTGGTATATTGAGTCCCATCATAGTGAGAGATGGCCATGCGCTCGCCACAATATACATCTCAAGTCCCAAAAATACTATCTCAAATCTACCATGTTCTCCAAGACAAGGAACCCTGATGTAAAACCACTTGTGATACCAAACTATAAATAACAGACCTGAATACCCCCTCTAACTAGTACCTGACCTAATCCATAACATATTTGAAGGTCATTCTCGATCACCTTGAGTACATGAATAGAACCTAGGAATCATGAAATAATCATTGGGAATGATTTTTCCCAACCAAAATAAACATTATGACACATATATACAACAGTGAAAATTGAGGAAAAGATAAATATATGCCACAACATTAAAAAAAATATTGGAAACCGAAAAACTCAAGAGTAGACCCAATCTCCAAAAATAGGTCCAACCACTAATTATTATAAAAATAAGAAAACCAACTACTCCATGTGATCATATGGGAATACTGCCACCATATCACCACCATATACTAAAATCAGCTAACACAAAACCCCACTACCTCACTCTGGAACCATGTCTTTCCCTACATCGAAATACATAACCATGTTTATGCTCCACCAAAGTTTCTCAACCCGGTGTTCCATATTAACTTTCTCATAAATAATCCAATAATTCTCAACGTTAATGGAAAGAAGGCATTATAATAGTTTAAGAATTTTTATATCAAAAACAATGAAAAACGGTTTAATTTTCCCTAATTCCAAATTTCCAAATAAATTAGTAAAATTATATTAAAATAATTTCAAAACCATGTATATTAACATTTATATCATGTCAAAACAAATCATGTATCAAATATCATATCAAATCCATGTTAGTACAATAAAGCTATACAAACCAAAAAAAGATATATAGGTGAGATCATTCCAAGGACCACACTAGGTCATGATACCTTGGAACCTCATAACTAACATAAGAAAACTGTGTAAGAATCAAACGAATAGAATTATGCATCAATTCAACAGTAAATATTAGCACCCCAACAAGTGAATTGTCAAATATCTCTAACATTTCCCTAGAATAAAGGGCCTAGGTAGAAAAGTAAATCCCCTTGAGAGACCCCCCAATAGTTTATGATATCTATTACTATACCATCTTTATTAGTTCCCAAGGCTTACCATATGATATATTTTCCAAACTTGTCCATAAATTCATTTTTATCAAACCATACTTTAAAACTAGTTCCCAAAACCATTTCACAATTATTTGTGAATCCTTTTTAATTTTCCAAAACTCTGGGAAATTCAAATTTTATAGAAACCTACTTCCACCCACACAAAAAAAAATAGTCATATCATTCCATTTTATTTAACTATTTTTCAAAAATAGGATCAATGATATTCTCCACCATAGAATAAATATGGAACCACCTACCGAAAAACCTGGGTTGAACACACCCACAAAGGAATCCACCATAAGAAAGCAATCAACAGTAAAAATTAGGCCCTAGAATTACTAAACACTTCTCAAATTTTATTCAATTTAACAAGAGGGTCAGCGGAGAAGATGAAACAACAAGTACCTCATGAACACACACATGCTACACCACAACCAATGAAGTAAACATCCCCTAGGTCTATATCACATAACAAATATAGAGATAAATAAAAAAACATCACTATGGTTCAACAAATCTAATACCATAATGAAATTGTGCTACTATGTTCAATTAAATGAAGAAGAAAAAAAGGATTCCATTCCTATAGAGACACAATACAACTACAACGGTGATAAATCACTGAATGAATTAGTCTGGATGGAAAAGAGACCCCCAAAATCACCAAAGAAGATCCCTCAGTTGAGGGAAAGAGTGGATATTGATGAATGAAATAAAAATAAATCTGTGAAACTCCCTAAAATCCATATCCATGAAATTTATATGGTGGTTAATTCCTTTAAGTTTCGTATAATCCTCGGAACTTAGATAAGCTGAAAAAGATATCACCTTTTTATAAAAAAATTCTATTATAACATAACATGTTCTATGACCATTACACATAATGTAATTATTTCATGATTTTTATGATGTTTACAACATATTACCTATAGAGCATACACATCATGTTCTCCCATTACAGAACATGTATTTCTCCTACATACTACAAAAGCTACAGATTCTTTAAAAACACCTCAAACTAACTCCAACGTTCTCCAAACTTAGAGAAACCCTATAATGACATTAAAAAATTTATACCCATAATATATCAATTCAAAAAAACATACATACCTGAAATTTAGGTACTTTTATTCAACAAATTTTTCTCATCCTCATGAGTCCCTATAAAATCCTAACTAATGTGAAAAATAAGCGAAGAGAAGATAATTACCTAAAAGTGTGTAACGGGATGTTACACATGGATTTTATTAAGGATGGGTTTAATAAACATATGTGATGTATATGAAATAATAAATATTCTTGAATAATAATATATCAGATAATATACTTTCTTTCAATCCAAAAAGAAAATGGAAGGAGCATTCATGCATATGTACTGCATATTATCTCCATGAAAATTTTATTTCATTTCCTATTTCTATAAATTATATATTATAATAAATACATATATATTAAATATTTATGATATTTATATCATGGTTATCATTACAGATTTGGTGAAATCCTGATCATTGTAAGAGACCCAAAAATATAAAAAATTAAAAAAAATGAATCAAAACACTAATGAAAAACAAAGTGATTGTTACCAAAAACATAACTTTAACGTGGATTCATTATTAAAAGGGTTATAGAAGTTCATAAATAATCATATATGATATTATGTATCTTAATATTATATTTAATAGATTTATTATAAATATATATTTATTATATATAAGGATTTAATGAGTTCGATGGAAGTCGAGAGTTAAGGAATGGGAATTTTGTCTTAATTTTCCTTCTTTGAAAAGTACTCAATTTTATGCTCATATATTCCTTCACAACACATTTTTACAGTCCTTTAACATGTAAAATAAGGAATTTATTCATTACCCATGGTATTTTAAGTTTCATTATAAGTTATTCCTTTATCTGTCATATCAATCAATGTTACCAAAGTAGTAAATATTTAATGTTACAATCTCATAATTTATTAGGATTGTTTATGATTAAGTCTCCAATGTCTGAATATCTTGATATACCTCCCAATAATTATCATGAATATTATATTCCTATGGTTATTAATGATATATTCAAATAATGGTAACATTTTTTGACTCTTTCTCAACTTATATATTTAATAAAAGAATTTATGAAAATATGACATTATTTCTCTTTCCAATTGGAAATATATTTTATTTCAAAGCCATGTTTTCAAAAATTGTTTTCAGAAATAATTTTTTATTACTATATTATTATTTTTAGATGTCATTTTTACCAATGTTTGAATTTTTTAAAAAAAATAAAAGGAATATTCATATCATTTTCCAAAATAATTCCCATTTGGATTTTACCTCAAATGTGATGGGAAGCCTCATTTTATAATGTATGGTATGAATGGAATTTTCTGACATCATCAAAAATAATTTATTTGATTATTAATTTATAATTTTTAAAATTTATTTTAAAATAAAAATGTTTTTCAAATGTTTTTATGTTTTATAGTGGTTTTCAAAGAAGAAAGAATATTTTCCTCAAAAAAATTAAATGATCTTTAAAATTTTTTAACTAAGATGACATTTATTGGTGTTACCTAGGACTTACTAGGGATATAATCCATGAATATCATTATTATTCTTTTTTGGATGGTTTATGTTATGATGGAATTTATTTATGAGACATGTTCCTCTAACATGTGTAATTTCATTATAAAACTTTTATGAAATCCACTACTTTTCACAGGATATGATATGACGAAATGATTATGGTACCTGCCTTTTTCCCACATGTTATGATATGATGAAATTTTTATGATACCCATTTCATTTCATTGGTTATGATATAATGAATGTTTATGATCTTGTGGAACACATACGTATGATTTCATTATGCAGAGGGTGGGATCTATATCTCCTCCTAATACATTGGGTAATGAATTATGTAACATAATATAGACATGAAAAAAATGATTAGTAAACATAAATCAGTAATACAGGGTGATAATTAAATCCTTTTCTAGATACTAAAAATGGATGTGGCTCAAGCACAGATGTACCTTGGAATAAAAACCACAAAAACACTATATTAAGCTAGATTCTATTGGTAAATGGTGTGTGACAATGGGCCTTTATTCACACCACTTTTTACACTCTCGAGGAATACAAATTAAAAATATAAAAAATATATACAAATAAACATGAAGGATATAAATTTTAGATTTATATTAATGAAATATGATTAAACTAAGGTGTCATAGATTTAAGAAGGTTTCATAATTTAGACATCCTCTAAGTTATTTTCATGGTTATGTGGTCTCCCACTATGATTATTATTTCTTAACTTATGTTTTTTGGTTTTAGTCAATGGATAGAACCTGAATGAACAACATTAATTTTGATTTTGATGGAAAAATAAATTATTTTACTCCTACAATTCCAAATTTTAAGGGAGATGGAATGAAAAATGTTATTTTTATAATCACACATTTTTATCAATCAATGAATCATGTAGTAATTTCCAATTAATAAAGGATGGAACAACATTCTGTTGAGCCTTTAATGAGGAAAAATCCACCTTATTTTAGTTGTTCTTCTAATACACTAGTTTTTAAACAATGGATCAGTTCCACTAAAATGATATTTTTTGTTCTCAAGTGTTCTTAACATGATAAATTCATTCTTTTGTATAATATTTTGATGGTGAAGTGGATCAATAGTGGAATCTTACCAATAATGTAGTAAAATAAGATGAAATTGACTCCATGTATTAGGACGAGTTCAATAACTAATTAATCAATAAGTACATTCCTCATATTCTTCATATAAAGATGGATAAACTGTTCCTCAAGATGAGGAAAAAGTATGATGAAATTTTTGGTTCATATGAGGAAAATTTTATAACACATTCAAGCTATTCTTATGGTATTATCATCTTACTTTAAATTATGGTTGATCGATTTCTCATTGGATTAAAACCAGTTATCCAAATGGTGTTATCAATAAGAGACATATATAGCTATGAAGAGATTGTTCAATGTTCAATCAGGTGTAAATAGAATATATTATTACATATTAATCTCATGATTTTGAAAAGAATTTGATGATGGAGTTAAAAGAAAAATCTATGAACTATACAGATAATAGGATGATCTTTACTTTATGCTCTAAATGTGGGAAGAACCATGGAGTAAATTTATTAGGGGACTAGTAAATGTTTTCAGTGTAGAAGGTATGTTCATTGGGAAACTGATTTCAATGTGATGGAAATAAGGTAAATAAATATGTTAATAGAGGGAAATTTGCATATAATTCAACTCCCACACATATGTTCTTCAAGTGTAAGGAGAATGTGAATTATACAAACTAATGCCCAAACCCAATGATTAGTGATGATGATTTATGTCAAAAACCTCTTTATATGAGGTAAAAGGGTAAATATAATGTGATCACTATTTTTTATAAAGGTTTTTATGAAAATGTGGTGAAAGGTACACATATTATCCACTCAATAACTACTAATGTGTTATTTGACTATGGATCTACCCTTTCATTCATATATATAAAAAATATTCTATGGGTATAAAGATTTCACCCAAACAATAAGATATTGAATTGTTAATAAGACCCCATAATGGTATGCTAATCACATATCAAGTCTATGATCCCACTTCAGTTGACATTGGGGGGAATGTGTTTCTCTTAAATCTGGTCATTCTCCATTTTGTTGAATTTTATTTCATCCTAGGAATGGATTAGCTCACTCTACATAAATCCAACATTAATTGTTGATAAATGGAAGTTACATTTTCTATTCAAAACCAACTTATTATATTATATAAATGTGATGATAAATATTATCTAATGATGGAGATTTCATCTATTTAATGGGAATTAATTCCAATTAAAAAGGGGTGATTATATCAAATGGTTTATGGGAAACTAAACCTCATGAAATGCCTATTTTTTGGGAATTTATTTATGTATTTACATTATATATTCCTATACATACACTAAAATGTGATGTTTCATTCTCAATATAACTCATACATGTTTCCACCCCAATTTTAAAGACTCCCTATAGAGTGGCAGTTGTTGATTTGTAGGAATTGAAAAAGTAACACCAATAGAACCTTGATAAGGGATTCATTTGTCCAAGTGTTTCACCATGGGGTGAACATATCCTTTTTTGGAAAAATAAATATGGATTAATGTGGAACTATATTGAATATCATGATATAAACATGATCACAATTAATAATAAGTATCATCATCCCCTTAATGATGTCTTTTTTGATCAACTGCATGGAGCTCAATAATTTTTGATGATTGGACTTCATTATAGATATAATCAATTTAGGGTAAAGAAGAAGGAAATAACCATAATGGAATTCCATACAATGTATCGACACTATGAATAATTTCTGATTCCTTTTGGTATTACTAATTCCCCTTCAATCCTCATGGATCTTATAAATAAAGTTTTCATATATTACCTTTATCATTTTATTGTATCCTTTATAGATAATATTCTTATATACAAAAAGTGAAAGGAAGATCATAAATAGAACTTGATAATTGTATTACATACCCTCAAGAAAGAGTAATTATATGATAAATTAAAAAAGTTTGAATTTTGGCTGCAATATTTTTATTTTTTTGGTTACATAATCTCAAGATAGGGTATATTAATATATCTATGAAAATAGAGGCTGTTGAATATTGGAAAAAAATAACCATGATTACTAGGATTCGTATATTTCATGGTTTATCTATATATTATCAACAGTTTTTGAAGAATTTCTCAGGGATATTTAATCCTCTGACTAAGATAACTCAAATCGGGATCCAAGTTCCCCTATATAGATGAATGTGAGGAAAAGTTCAAGGAACTGAAGAGATGGTTATTCAGCGCACCTATGGTTATATTTCTCTATATTGGAGAAGTGTTTTTATTAAAAATTAATGCATCTAATAATTGATTCGGATGTGTTCTTAAATAGAATAATATTTTTATAGACTATTCTTCATTATAGTAGATGATTCAGGATCAAAATTACCCCAATCATGATTTGGAGTTAGATATGATAATTTTTCATTAATGATATAGATAAATTATCTTTATAGAGAAATTTTTGATATATATATCAATCATAAAAGTTTTATGTATGTATTCACAAAGAATTAGTTGAACATGAACAAAATAATAAGGTTATATATGATAAATGATTATGACTTCTCAATACATTGCCTCCCTGGGAAAGAAAAAAGGGTAGATGATGCTTTGAGTTGAATGTGTCATGAAATATTATCCATGATGATGATAAAAAAATATCCAATATTTAAGGACTTTAAAAATATGGATATTTAAATCATGAATATGGTGAATCTTATCATTCTCAATTTAATGTTAAAACACCTACCCAAATTAATATTAATGAGGTTCATAATGATGTTATATAGATACAAAATAATGCTATAAATTTCCTTGAGTTTGACATTGATCATGATGGAATAACAAGGTTCATGAATTGTGTAATCATTCCATCCATACCAAACATGAAGAAATAGTTGTTAGATGAATCTTATAGTGATTCATTCCATAGTCATTCTAGAAGTTCTAATATGTATAGGTATTTGAGATAATACTTATGGTAGGATTTCAGGAAGATAAATATCATGGAGTTTGTATCTCATTTATTGGTATGTCTACAAGTTAAGGATGAATGATAAAATTATAAGGTGATGTATAATCCATTACCTATACTAGAATGAAAATTGGAGAACATCGCTATGGTTTTTTCATTAGACACTGCAAAACCTATAATGTTTATAATGAAAAATGGGATGTATTTGATCTCCGTTTTAGGTTATCACACATCAAAGATTTCATAAAATACTTATATCTGGATAATATTTCCATGATATACATTAAGGAAGTGGTATGGTTTCAAGAAGTACCACATTATATTATATCTGATTGGGATTCAAGGTATTTCTCACATTTCTATTGAATCTTTCTGTAATCTCTTGATATGAAATTGAGTTTCATCACTGTGTATCATCCTCAAAGAGATGGTCATTATAAAATAATAATTCAATGCCTAGTGGATATATTGAGATCTTGTTATTGGGATTTCAAAGCTGGTTTTGATAAAAACCTTCCTCTAGTTGAGTTTTCTGACAATAATAGATTTCACTAAAAAATTCATATGTATCCTTATGAAGCCCTATATAGAAAGAAATATAGAGCTCTAACATTCTATAATGAAGTTGGAGGAAGAAATATATTGAGAGCTGATATATTTGAGGAAATTGAAGAGAAGGATATAGCCATTCAATAATATATCAAGGTAGCTCAAAGTGGGTATAAAATATATACTGATAATTATAGAAAATGGTGTTCAAATTTGTCTTTCCATGGAATAATTTTAATTGATTCAGGAATAAAGGAAAACTAATCCCTAGGTATATTGGTCCCTTTGAAATTATGGGCCATATCAAGATGGTAGCCTATCACATTAAACTTCCACCAAACATCACTTTAAGTCCATGATTTGTTCCATGTGTCTCTCTTGAAAAATTAAATACCATACCCTTCACATACACCAAACTCAGAATTCATACAAAAGGAGAAAGATATTTCGTATGAGGAACCATCGATAGAGATTCTGGATCACACATAAAAATTTATACAAAATAATGCCACTCACCTAGTCAAAGTTTTAGGGTGAAACCATCTGTTAAAGGAATCTATGGAAGATTTTTATTATATTACAAGTCATATGTATGCTTATTTTTTGTATCATATGATAATTTATTAAGGAGGAATTCATTTTAAGGGGGGTAAAGATGAACACCTCAAGTATTTATGAACATTTTTTTATCAAGATAAATTTATTTGATGGATTGTGATAAAATATACACTATATTAAGATTCTATTATATAAAACCCCATGTTAATAATTATTTATACACAACACCATGTTAAGCTTTTTCTATACTCAATATAATCTTATCTTACATTACAGGTGACATCGAGTTTTAACATAATAATGATATAGTTATTTAAACCCAATCGTTATAACATATCCATTGAATATAGTAATAGTACTATTAATAACCAATTTTTAAATATAATGGTTTTCTATAATGAATAAATATTGATGATAAAATACATATTCTTTCTGTAAATTCATTATATGTTGTAGAAATACCATTTTCTCAAAAAAGTTTATATTATTTATTTTCTAAAAAATAATAAAATAAATAGAAAAAAATTTAGAAAAATAATTTTATAAAAAAATTATTTTCAAAGTAATTATTTCAATATTAGTGTAGTTTTAATTTTTTTTTATTTTTCTGAAAGGTTTTATTTTTTGATAAATTGTGCAAAATACTGAAATTTAACTGAAAACTGACTTTTCATTTAATTTATTTATTGATTTAAATTATATTTTAATTTGTTTTTAAAGTATATTTTGTTAAATAATAATTATATTAATCCAATTTAGGTCATTGGAATCAATTTAATAATTAAAATGAATATAAAATCATTATAAGATTTTAATTTTTTTTTCTCATTAAAACCCCTCTTTCTTAACACGTAAGCGGGATTAATATTAAATTATTTTATGCCACTTCTAGGAATTGAAATTGAAAAAATGGATTCCATATTTGGAAACATCATAATTTATAATTTCCAATAAATCTGAATTAAGTTTTTTGAAAAGTAATTATTGAAGGAAATTAAAATTAATTATAACGATTAAGTTAAAAACCAGATTACTTTGTGGTTAAACATAGAATATAAAGTGTAAAATTAACCCCAAATGTGTACAATACCCATTTTATCAATTTATTTATACCATATATCATCTAGTATCAATTTGTTCTATTATTTTATCCACATTACATGGAAATTTTTTTGGTGGAATTTACTCTTTCAAAAAAAAATACAAAGTTCTACTCACCACCCTTATAAAAGGCCACCCATTTTCCCCATATCTTTATGAATTTAAAACAAATTGGTTCAAAAATGGCCTAAAAATAACCTCAAAAATTCTCTAATATTTTCCTAGAGTCCTTAATTTTCTAATAAATCCATCAGAATAAGTTATTTTGTGCAAACCAAAATGAGATACTTGAGGAAGAGACAACGTTCAACGATTAATGTTTTTTTATTTCTTCATCAACCCCCATTGATTATTTTTATATCATTATTATATAATAAACTTATTATCTTCAATATAATGATATTTTTGTATTAAATGGTTATTATTTACAACCACATACACTTCCATCAAATGGGTTATGAAATCATCATTTGTGGGTACAGTGGATTATCGCCTCACGAACCGATGTCCTTCGTTTTTCCATTATCACCTACAGAGGATAAGAATAATGATAGAAATGATATTTTTATATGAAATTTATGATATTTTTTATGTAATTATTATTCTATAATTTTTATATCACCCATATCTATATGTTTTACATTTTTTTGGAATAAGATAAAACAGTTCGTGTGTACGGTGGACAATCACCTCATGAAGAGATGTGATTCGTTCCCACATTACATGGATTGTATTAAGAAGGGATAGAATAAACATATGTGGTGTATATTGAAATGATTATATTTTAATGATAACATATCATATTCTATTTATTCAATCCATCGAACAAGAAATAGGAAACATTGTTCAAG
The DNA here is from genome assembly GCA_963277665.1 of Viscum album. Taxonomy (NCBI): domain Eukaryota; kingdom Viridiplantae; phylum Streptophyta; class Magnoliopsida; order Santalales; family Viscaceae; genus Viscum; species Viscum album. The sequence goes on along the minus strand of OY728131.1, from coordinate 1,525,188,843 downwards.
TGTACGTATGGCCTACCATCTCCATGATTAATGTATTTCATGTATTATTTCTATATTTTATATATTATTATAAATATGTATACATATATATATATATATCATTTTTATAATTATGGATATTATGATATCATGATAAAGGTAATATGACCAAAAACATAAGAAATTTAAAATTATAAGAATCAAAACATTTACAAAAAAACATAGTGATTACTAACCGAAATGTAACATTAACCAAGAATTATTAATAAATGGATAATAAAATGTCCTAAAAAATAAATTATGGTATCATATATTTTAATATGAATCTATAATATATTTATTTAAAATGTAAATTTATTATAATATACGTTTGAATGTGTATGACAGAAGTTAATACTTATGGTAATGGAATGTTGTCTCCATTTTCCCTCTTTTGAGATGCATGCTATGTTATGCATCATTATTCATTCACAAGGTGTTTATACATCCATTTGAAATTTAATATCATGAATTTAGAAATTCAAAATTATATTCTATGATTCTTTATATTTTATTCCTTCATGGGAAATATGAATCAATGTTACTAATGTGTAAATATTTTATGTTACAATCTCATTGTTTATTAGAATTATTTATGATTATGTCATAAATATTGAAATATCATGATCTAACTCTCAAAATATCTAATTAATTTTATTATCATCTTTTAATTAATGATATCTTAACTTAATGGTACAATTTTCCATTCTTTAGTACATATTATACTAATGAAAATCATTATAATAAAATCACGCATTATTTCTCTTTTCGAACAGAAATCTATTTTCCTTCAAAACCATGTTTTAAAAAAAATGAAAAAAAATATTATTCTATTTTTATTTTTAAAAAACATTTTTACCCATGTGTGAATTCAAAAATAATGAATTAAATATTTATATTTTTTTCCAAAACAACTCACGTTTGGACTTTACTGAAAATGTGAATAAAATATTTGTTTTAGCATGTACAAAATGAACAGAATTTTTTGAAATAATGACAAATAATTTACTTGAATAGTCATTTATAATTTTCAATATTTTTTCCAAATAAATATTTTTTCTAAAACTTTTTAGGTTTTAAAAATCATTTTTCAAAGTAGAATAGATATTTTCATCGAAAAATGTTTTAAATGGTCTTTCAAAATTATTTTCAAACTAAGATGGAATTTGTTGGTATTACATATGCCTTAAAGGGGATATTATCCAAGTATACCATTCATATTATTTCTACAAATGGTTTATTCAATTAATTTATGATTTTTATGAAACTTTTTTCTCTTCCACGGGTTATGCCATGATAAATTGATTTTTAAACCAATTTTTTTCATGGGTTAAGATATGATGAAGTGATTATGAAACCTATCTCTTTTCCATAGGTAATGATATGATAAAAAGTTTATAATGCATATTTCATTTCATGGGTTATGTTATAATGAAGTTTTATGATATTTTGGCACACATATTTAGGATATCATTATTTGATTTGTGGGCCTATATCTACATCCAATGAATTAGGTAAATAATTATATCATAAGAGATATACAGGGATATAATAGGGAGTGAAATAGGTTCAATAAAACACGGCTGCCATGGGAAGTGAACCTAGTTCAGTAATTCTGGGATAGAATGGGGAGTGATGCAAATTCAGTAAATGCCATTGTCCTTGATAATGGTATTGGGAGTTACCCATGACTAATATAGAAATGATTTTATTTGATTTAGTGTATGGCCCAAATTTCATGTCTTAAGATAACACCTCTCATGTTCAATGATTCCATTTTGGTTCATGCCTTATCAATCGACAATATTTATACCATGACTCATTATTATGTTCTTTGATATATCGTTTATAGTTTTGAAATGTTATTCACATGTTCTCATACCCTTATGTTCATATTATGCTTACATATCTCTATTATTTTCCCTTAATGAGCATCTAAGCATTCCCATTGTTTTTTGAATTTCTATAAGTTATGAAGATAATTATTATGTATGATATGAATAATAAGGGTTATAGTGATGATAAACATAGTGGGTGATTACATACCTCACATATGGACTGGTGTTTATGTTTCTAAGTTTCGAAAGGCACAAAACAATTATGATTCTCAAACATGTGTTTGGGTAAGGTAATAAATATGGTAAAAATTCTTTAACATATATGTATGAATAATCTGGGTTTTTATATAAATATTATTCCCCAAAAATAAATTATTTCAAAAATCATCAAAAAAAAAATTGGACATTTATTTTATTTTAGAATTCATCTAGTTAAGTCACAGTTTTTATCCTTTATAAAAATTATTTGAATATTTAAATGTTGTAGGCCAAAATAGTCAAGCTTGTATTGCTTTTCTACTTGTGAACTAAATTAATAAATTTCCTCCATAAGAAAGTGTATAATAAAATTTAAGTGTAGAAGATACCTCTTTATCAATTATATAACTCTTAATAATGTAATCATCACATATTTTCTACAAGCAAAGATCCACCTAGACAAATTACATTGACTCAGATTTCATCATAAGAAATGTATTCATAAAAAATAAGGATGTTACCTTTGTGGTTACCCAGTAGTTTATCACGTTCATATATTTTGGAACATTACTAATTATTTTATGGAGTTTTTATTCTTGGGGTTCACCATTCAAGGTTATTTTTATTCAATCTTCTGCCTCAGCAGTGTAGGGAAGTCTTCCCTTGTGGTCTATAATTGGGTTCTAATAGCCATTATTTTCCATTATTTACAAGATAAATTCTTATAGGAAAATAATATACCATACTATTATTGGGTTTTCATTATATTTATTCATTAATCAATTATGAGATTCATGATTAGATTAAATAGTTTCTTTAATTCTTATATGATTTCAATGAAATTTTAAAGTGAAAAAATTATAGAAAAAAACACATTATTATTGGTAGAGTAGTTAATTTGAGATATATCCAGTGTTTTTGAAGAATATTCTATAATATGTTGATGTCCATCAAATTTTTGTGGATAGAATTTCTCATAAAAAATTATTAGAAGCATCACATAATACATCAAATCTTAGATCCCAGGATAGTCTCCAAATGATAGTAGTTATTATTATGTTTGATTTTAGTTTATCAAAATCATTTCTTTAGGATCTTTAAAACAAAAAATCAAGACTATTTATATTAATATTATTCATTGGTAAAGCACTCTTTTAAAAATGACTAATAAAAATTGTATAAAACACAACCTATCCAAGAAATGACCTAACATATTTTATAATTGTGGAGGATGTACAAGTAGATATGGTATCTACATTGGAATTGTCTAATTTAATCCCTTATTTAGAAATAATATTTTTGAATATATATCCTTCCTCCATCATAAAGTTATATTTCTTAAAATTCACAGCCAAATTAATTTCAATGCATTTTTTACAAACTTTTTCAAAATTCTCAATAAAATTTTCAAAATTACTTCCATAAATTGTAATTTCATCGACAAATACCTCTACTAATATTTCAAAAAGTTCTAAAAATTTGATTATCCTGAATTTTTGGAATGTACTTAGGTTATTTTAAAATCCAAAAGTAATCCTTTCTTATTAAAATATACTACATGTACAATTAAATGTAGTTTTTTATCTTCCTATGTTGTAGGTACTTGAAAATTACCAAAATTCCATCAAGTGAAAATTAATGACCCAAAACATCTAATCTCACTAATATCTAATCTATAAAGGGAATGGAGAATTTCTTTTTCTGGGCCACATGGTTCATTTTACTAAAATCAATATAGAAAATCTGTCTGTTTTAAATCCTATTGGGCACTAGTTCATTATTTTAATTAAAAATAATGGCGATTTCATGTTTTTTAGAACAGTTTTGGTGGGAATCATCCACTAGGAGTATAAAATTAGATATAATATAAAATTATTTCAATAACTTTTTAAACTAAGTTTATTAGTTTAGAGTTTAGAATTCTTTAAGGCTACATCATAGGTTTTAATTAACTCTCTAGAATGATTTAGTGAATGTTAATAGTGGGACTAATCCAAAGAATGACCCCCAGGGTCCAGTCTGAAATAATAACATTTAGTTTCAGAATAGTTAAAAATTTGTGTTCTTAATTAGGTGAAAAGTTATTTGAAATTATCATAGGTATATATTACTCTTCCCTAAATAATGTTTTTCTCAAAGAGTATAGTAGTAGTTTCAATTCCATACTGGTTGTTTTTTCTAATTATTGGGACATCCTAGACTCACCCAAACTTGAATCTTACATGTCAAAAGGACATAATTAATTGAAATATTTAAAAATATCATCAAAAACGTGTTCATAAAAGTTTTCTACAAACCAATATTTACACATAATTAATTAAATATTAATCACATTTTAAAACAGAGTGTTATAAAAAAATTTAATTTATAGTTGTTCCTAAATATATTATTTTATCCAAAATCTAAATGTCTTCATCAATGAAAAATGGGTATCATGATAAGAAAGTGTAAAAGAATAATGTTCTTATCAAGGAAACCACATAGAGTTTTGAATACTAAAATTTATATTGTATTACCAAAAATCCTTATATAGGGTTCCCTGATGAACATTTATAATAGTTTTTCAGTTTTTAGAAATGATCTCCCTAATATTATGGAGGAATGAGAAGTGTCTACCCATTATTCTATGTTTAAAATATTGAAATCAAGAAGGAATAACATAACTTTTACCCTCACTATAAAATCCTAAAAACTCCCACAGGGTATGCTATATATCGATTGGATAACGTCAGTACAACTTTGGTTGTATTGAGCTCACCCACCTATAGTAAATAATAAATTGTGTAAGTCATGAAATTTAATTATAGTCCTAAATAACATAAAGCATTCGAATAAGTGAGCCTTCATATAGTAAAATTACCTGAATCCATACATTTTAAGGTAATTGTGGAGTAATTAAGGAATAATAATTCCTACCAAGACTTACCTTTTCATCTCAAAGTATTATTCACTTCAAAATATACATTTCTATATGAAATGATTCATACCTGGTAAAATGATTGATTTCACAAAGTAGAGGTATGTTTATTTAAACTTTATTAAAGGTGTCAATATATTATTTTTATAGATCCTATTCAATAATTTTCCTGTTCAAGTCATTCATAAAGGTTAAGGGTGGTATTGGTTGAGGTAGACTATCTATATCAGCCTTGACCTTATCCTTTTTTATTATGTGTGTCTCAGAAGGTGCCTTCAATTTTCACCCTATAGACTCTAGTTATTATTCCCTTTGATGTATATTCCTGGATTTAGAATCTAATGATTTTTCATCACTAACCTATTATTCCCTACCACTTCCCAAATAATTGGAATTGATATTACTCTTTCTATTTGGAACTGATGGGGTGGAAAGTTTTCTGAAACCTTGATTTACCGAAGGGCTTAGAGTGGTGAGGATATGCCCATACTAAATTTTCAAATCCACGTGCTTATATCAATGAGTTTTTTAAGGTGAATTTTTTGAATCCTTAGATCCTATTCTAACTGAATTAGAATATCCTTCATGGAATTCCATTTAGTATGTTCTTATGGATCATAACTTGTATGGGGATTAAAATTTAACCTTTGGGGAGGTGGTGGATGATATTTTATTGAAAATTCAATTATAGTGGTTTCCATTGGGGTTTCTGATTTCAAGATCCATATTACATTTATCTATATTCATGGAATCATTAATATCTTATTTAATATTGGATTCACCTCGGGAACATTGTTTCACTGTTTTCTGTTTCGTGCACTTGAGGACAACAGTTTATAATGTTCTCAAAAGAATAGAATTGGTGGAAGACTCTTGAGGGGGTTGAAGATTCTTCACTAAAATTTTACAGTTATAATTATATCGTGATATATAATTTATCTTTTCACTTCTATTTTAATGAAAAATTATAACTTTTTTATATATAAACACCTTAGTTAGTGATTATGGTACCAAAATATTGAGAGTTTTGATAGATATACACTATCAATACATTGGATACAGCTATAAATGTTTCTATTAGGGATCCTACTGAAGAATCGTCAACTAGGATCTGGTTATCTTCCAATAATATTCAGTATAAGTACACCAATAAGTAATGATTCCTAAAGGGTTGATGTGTGAAACTATTATTCAAATCCTTGAACCATTCCCAAAACTCACATAGAGTCTCTCCACTGACTTATCTAATCACATATATCACTCTCCTCAACTTTCTACTTCATGAAGCATGGAAATACATAAGTAGGAAGGATCATTGAATATCTTATTAGTTTGTGACCTACTATGGTTTTATGTTCTATATGTATTATTTGGTTGATCCTTTTATGTAGAATAGAAATGTCGTCCAATTAATATGGGCTTCTAAAACATTTCTTGGTTTTAAGGTGTTACAGACAACTCTGAATTCTATAAAGTTCTTATTTGGGTCTTCTCTTGCCAAGATATGTAAATTAGTCCATTTAAGTCATGTTTATGTTCAATATATAATTTATCATTTGGTTGTAATAGTCAATTATTATAAAGATTGAAATTAAGTGCACAAAGTTCACTAATAGTTTCGTTTAATAGTTCCATATTTTTTCCATGTTACCACTTCCTATAGAAACTCTAGATGAATTAAAATAGTATGATTAATGTATCAATGTAATGGTGAATGATACCTTATAAACTTACTTAGTAATCCTCAAATTTCATACTCTATATAGAAATATTCTTTTGATATCTTTATCAAAAAAAATATTTTTAGAACAATATCTACCAACTAATTAAAAATATTTTTTACAAAATAAAACCCCAAAACTAAATCAATAAAATTTATTTCTTATGTGAAAACTATGATAGGATAGTGTGGGGTATTTCATGGATATTTTATCAAACAAAAAAATAAACACAAGTTTAATATAGTATAATGTGACGGGGTTGCCTCAAAAGGGTATTTTATTAATTTATTCATAATGTGACTGTGTGGGTTTGATTGGTATGGTAAAATGGAAGATAATTATGTATTAATTTTAATGGAAGTTAAAATAGTGTATGTAGTCAACTTTAAAGAGTGATATCGACTCAAATATTCTCACACCTACCCTATTAATTGGTAACTCAATTAAATGCAACTCTTATGCTCTCTCACAAACTATATGGAACCTCAAGAATTTCCCGGAATAAATATTCTTAATTTAAATATAGATATGAAATGATCACTACACTCTATACTCTTAACTAGACTAATAATAAAAAATATCTTATCACTCTCAGATTTAACTTTTTGTCCCTTAACTATATGGGAAGGGAATTAGACATCTAGGGCTTGTGTGTGTAATATGGGAAGAAGAGAAGGAAGAAATAATATATAACAAGTAGTGTAAATACTACATTCCATTACTATAAAATCATCTCCAGTAATATAAATCAAGAAATAGATAAACAATTAAGCTATAAATTATTTAACATGGGATGGGGGAAGTCACCTTAAATCGACCAAAAGGGGTCTAGTGTGTTATCCCTAGAGTAATACAATGCATTAAATTATATGGATAAAAATAGTTTTTAATATATGTCAAATCCTCTATATGGTGAGTTCCATCCCCTTCAATAAGGGCATGAAAAATTCATTTTAACATCCTTATATAGGATGGTATTCATGTGCTCTAATTGGAACAATATCTCCACAAGAATTCCACATAGTCCCACTTTATTCTCAAATTAATGTTTTATTACCTTGGTGCATCTAATTCCTTCTTTCTCTTTATAGAAATTAGTTTCATGATCCTCCTCTCTAGATCAGTTCTGAGTTATCCTCTTCTTCATGTGAAGTCATCTATTGAATGTTGTCAACTAATTGTTCTTCCTAATAATATTTTACTCCTAAAAAAATGGATGAGTCCCAAAATGAATAGTTATATGAGAACCTTTTTATTTGTATAAAACAGAAAAATTAAATTATTTTAAGTCGCTCCTTAAATAAATTTTGGGAAATTTATATTTTCAGTTACACATACATTTAAATATGGAAAATTAATTAAATCTTATGTTATAGTGCATCAATAGAAGTTAATTTTATGTTTTACTACTGGGTTTTAAAACTTTTCCACATCTCATAGTCCTACTAAAAATTACTCTTATGTTCCATAAAATGGCACATATATATATCCATCTGTTGTTCGATTTTCAAGTTTAAATTGACTCTGACACACTAAACAGTGACTCTTATGTTTTGGTAAGATATCCCTTTTTAAATTCAAATTTATACTTACACACCTAATGAGTTATAAGAATAAAAACTTGTATCTTCATAATGACTCATACATATGAGTATATGATGCTCAATTTTGGTTAGGATGACTCTTATAATTTCCCCCTAGAGGTGTCTCTTTTCAATTTTATCAATCTTTATCTTTTGGAATTCAAATTCATCTCCACTCATCCTTACATATAGTACATTATAACTACTTTTGAAAGTTACTTTAAAATCATGAAACACATTCATTTAGTGTAGGATATATTCAAATGAATCTAAAATTCAATAAATTAATAAAAAAATCCCAAATATCAAGCATTATTTTAATACACTCTGAATATTATAAAAAGTTCAATTTTAAGCATTTTATTCTAAATTAAAGAATATTCAAAGTGAAAATTATATAAAATAAAAAAAATCATATTTTTTGGCAAAATAAATGGGTGATTTAGATTATTGAGGATATTTTTCATTCTTATGAACTAAAATTGTAAATTTAAAGGGTGTCACGTCTATAATTTAGTGATTTTTCATATCGAAATATTTATTAGTACCCAAATAAGATGGTTCCATTTTAGACTCTTTATAGTCATCCACATTGGTCCTATCTTTATTTGGTTGATCTTCATAAAATGTCTCTATTGGGATCGATCCTTTTTTAGTTGATGATGAAAAAAGTTCTTTTGAACCATAAAAGATACGAAATATCAAAAAGTCATAAAAAATTATATGTCGATCATTGAAATCATCACATGAAATTTGTAGTGAGTGATTCAATTATTCTTAAAGACTCCCCTTGGATGGAACATCAAATATTGGGGGAAAAAGTATGTAAAAGTTGATATATTTTGGGACATTTGAGATAATGGATCATTTCATAAAATTACATACCATATATATTTACCGCCCTAGTTATCATCTATTCATAATGTTTTAGATGTTTCATGGATGAAGAGATATTGTCTAGATCCATCTAATTTGATGATTGAATGATAAAACATGTAATTGGAACCTAACTCTGCTATTGTGTAACAAAAAATTAATATCCTTGATTTCTAGAATCAATTTTTGAAGGGAATATAAATTCCTTTATTTTGTATTTTATGGAGTCGTTATAGAGGAAACTATGTGATATGGGATTATGTGGCTTTGCTGAGGTAGAAATGGCCTCATGTTTTTTTCTTAATCATGAATATTGATTAATTTTTAGGTGTAGAAAGTGGTATGGTGGGGAGAACTATGACATCTGAATTTTCACTATTTGGTAAATAATTTATTTTTTATGTGTCTTATTATTTATTTTGGGGTAATATAAGGTGATCTAAAAAATTAGTCTTACGAAGATGCATAGTTTGGATACACAGTTACCCTATCTCAATATGATAATAGATCTTGGAAAAATTTTTAACCATTATCTACCCACATTTAGGTTTCTTGTAATATTAATTGGCTGACCTAACTATGAATTATTCGTAGAAAATCTATATTTTTTTATATTTTGTTTTATATTATTATTGTGGAACACCATCTCTAACGCCACTAATCTAGGAATCTTCTCAATGTGTCATTGGCTATATAACCTCCAACCTCCTTTGGTCCCTTATCTCTCCTACATAAACTCTTAAGGATTTTTTTAATTTATTACTCTTCTCAATATTAATTTTTTACTTCCTCTATTATTCTCTTCTACAATTATTTCAATCCCTTCTATTCCATTTTCCCAAATGGACTATGTTGGAAAAGAATAAAATAAGTTTGGACTAATCTTAATGTTCTTGATTCAAGGGTTTATAAGTGGTCTTTATTTTCTTATTCTGAAGAAGGTACATAGATTTAAATGGATTTGGTTAGGTGTTTCTATATTAATTTATTTTAATTCACATACCTTATGTTCTTTTCTATTTTAAATTATTTCCTAATAATTAAAAACACTATGTGTATTATATGGTAAATTTTAATTTACTTCTAACATCCCTTTTAGATTTTTCTTAACATAACGGTTTTCTATAATTTATAAATTTTATACTCCTTTTATACCAACCAATTTTTTTATTAAGGAAATAAATGAATTATTTAGATTAAATAGAATAGTAAATTGGGTTTTATAAAGTATTTAATTATTATTGATAATTATTTTGTATTACATCATGAATTATGAGGATAGTTTTAGCTATATTCTTATACCCTTATTTATTGTCATAATTCCTTGTCTAATCCCTTGGAGGATTATATCATGGAGTCTTATTTGTTAGTTGAAACTTAGATTTATTAAATTACACATGATCCTTGGTTATTAGGGGTGTAATTGGGGATGATACTACATGGTCTATGATTTATTTATTGTTTATGGTCGTAGTCATGATTTAACACTCATAAGGGTGTTGCCTCTGAGAAAGGCCACAAGGTTATGTGAGGTTCTATGTTACATGTTTCAAGTTATAGGTCATTAGGGGGTTTCCCTAGACAATTCCTAGGTTATCTGATTAGGTTCAATGTTTTCATTCCATGTTATATTATTTCATCATATATTTCTCTTTGACTATGAATTATTTATCATGTTGTTATTTATTATGCCTTATAAAAATAACTAAAGTAATTCTTTTTCATTTAACCATCTTTAGGTAACATATAAATTGATTAGTTTTGTAAAATAAAATGGTAGTGATTTCATTTTATCTTAAAGAAAATAAATAATGTTTTTCCTATACTATAGTTTGAACTATAATTTGCATCATTCCTTGTAAAATAAATGACGTGGACTCTTTCCATCAACCTATGGGGTATTGCTCAAACCCTACAAGCACAATTTCATTTGTATATCATCTTTATTATATCTATTGTGTATACGGGTAAGACAGATTCTTCTTTTGGTGGAGTACCTTATATTAGTTCTTCGTGTTTTGTTGAAATGATGATATGGTGGTGACCATGGGACATGATGAGATAGTTTATGTATTGGGGGGGGGGGGTATTTTCTATTATATATATATATATCATCCTCATCAATATATATTAATTATCATTACTTTTATATTTATTTTTTCATTTATTATTTTATGTGTCTATTTTATGGATTATTATGAAAGAATTGATTTATCTAAACTTCATATTAATGCATTGGTTGATCTTATGTTTTGAAACTACTTCTTTATTTTTACATTATTTTATAATAAAATAATACCTTGTGTTGGATTATCTATAGGAGTTAATGGCATTTATTATTGGATTAAGAGGTATAAATCATTCACAATTGATATGTTTGATACCCTTGAATATTTTCTTGATACCATGGTAACTAGGAAAATCCATTAAGACTTGTCATGGATATACATAGGGGATGTAGCGGGTTGATTTCACCCTCTTAATCTATTAAGACTTGTCATGGATATATATGTTTGATACACATTTTTTGTTTTAAGATCCCTTAACTAAAGTTTAAGAATCAATTTCTTTATATATTAAGAGAAAAAATATACTAGACAAGTAGTGTTCCATCCTTTAACTAATTTCTACCACAAACTCATATTTCACTATAAAAGATAATAGAACATAAAAATACTCTATTTATCCTAATCGAATATAGTTCCAAAAAAATGAATTTATAATTCATCTGTTAGACCCTAAAAACAACATTATACAATCCATGGACTTCACGTAGTCCATTGGTAGGCGATAAATCTCAATTGCACTATATTTGTGGGTTTGATTCCCGTAACTTTGTCTGACGCGACAGACTGTCACACGGTCTGTGTGTTTTCCTTTTCCTAAAACTATAGTATTATAATATTCCAAAAATGATTTTAATAAATGTTTTTACCTTAAACAATACTATCCAAAGTTCAACTTATTACATTCCAACCTTTATAGTTATCCAAAATACCTCTATCCAAACTCACAGTCCAAAATTTATGAGGAAGTTAAACACAATGAAGATCCCTTTTTCCACGTAATAACATGTGAATACCTTTGTCATGTATTCTCTTAAAACAAGGTAGCACCCTAAATTACCATAAAATCATATTGATTACTTTATTTTTCCCTTATTCATTATAGAATATTGGATATACTCTTTATATCCAAAAATTTTGTAAACTCCAAAAATTATGGAATATACAAACCATTAACTAGTTCCAATGTAGTCGAGAATATCCTATATAATTTATCCAAATCAACCATCTCATATTCCAAAATTACTACCTCTATATCAGGACCATATAATCTCAAATTTCTAATGAAATAATACTACAATACAATCATTAGTTATTTCCATATTTCATATAACCAGTACATCGTTGATACAACACTGAAATTACACAATACATTAATAACAACATAAGAACTCTTAATCATTCCACTTCATCTTCAGTAGTATCATAACATGATTCTTATACAATAGTAGCATTTGGGGTATACACTGATGATTTGGACATTGATTCACATAGAGTCCCAAATCCTTGCAGATGAAGCATTGTACATTTGAAAACTTTTTCTCACCCTTTCAATCAAGTACTTGGTGTCCTTTTTCTCTACACTTATAATAAAATCCCATTCCATTTAAGCATTTACCAAGGTGATTCTTTCCACAGTTATCACATATGGGAAAATACTTCTTTTCCTTATTTCATTTATCCATATCTCTCTCTACCATCCCTTTCGTCTCTTTCTTCCCTTCAACGCCATAGGACTCAGAGAATTCTTTACTTATCTTATTAACATATGATATAATTTATTCATATTTTGAGAATATATGGGAGACTATTACCCTTCTAAATGTTAGCTTAATACCATGAAATATTTGATCCTTCTTACTCTGTGGATCATACATATTGTTGGAGTTCTCATTCCTTCAACAAGGCACCATTTCTAAACAATGGAATACACTAAGTCAGTTTATGAATCGCAATGAATAATTTCAAACTTGTAAAAAACTTAACATAAATTGAACCGTTTATGGATATAATCCATAATCATAAAAATGTTTTATTTGAGTATTTATTTACTCCTAAATTCTTAATAATGTCTTTTAATGAAAATTTGAATTATCCTAAGCATATCCCTCGGGAGTGTCGTAACCAAGAGTACAGCAAGGCCCATTGTCATGCACCAGTTACCGTTCGAGTCTAGCTCAAATCGGTGTTTTCGGGTTTTACCCCTAGGTACATTAGTTCCAGAGCTGCTTCTACCTTCTCGTATCCAAACATGGATGTATTTCTTGTAAAACTAACAAAATCTATATAGTACCAAAATTCGAAGAAGTTCTTATATACTAATTCTCAATGACAATCTTAGGATAATGTTCTCTAATTAGAGTTTATCTAATTCTAGTTTCTAAGGTTTGTACTAAATTTCCTCTCATACCAACTATAATGCCCCAAACCTAGTTACTCTGAGTCGGTGCATTATTTTAATACATTGGCATGATTACAAGGAATCAAGTCTCTATAGACCGATCAGTTTAGTAGTCTTGGAAAATATATTACATAAATGAAGTTCAACATTATAACATAAAAAGAAAAACTATAGTAATTAATTCCATTAGAAATGGAAAATCCTCCATGATTATTCCTGAAAGTCACTCATAACTAACTTCTTCATATCCTAGGAAAATAAAACATAAGAAAGGGGTGAGCTCAGATACTCAGTAAGGGTAAATAATTTAATGGAATCGATAAACTTTTAGGGAAAGATGTCTAACAAAAACAATAGCCTTTAAAACAAAAACAAAAACATAATATGGAAAAAATAAATCAAAAATTAACATATAAACATGCACATGGATATTATACTAGTCAAATAATCACATGTAATAACTAATTTCATAATGAAGGAATGTATAGTACCAGACTTTAATTTATGTGTCAAGGCCTCGTGCTATGACCTATGGGCTAACTGTAACTGGGCCCAAACCTGGAGAGCCTCTGTAACCGGACTCCATCCCAGAGAGCCTCTATAACCAGACTCTAACCCGACAGGTCTGCTATAACTGGTCCCCAACCCAGAGGGCTTACTTTTACCTATCCCTAACCCGAAACATACTAGTCCAATACATTCATCATAAGAAACTGTTGAAATATAACATAAACATTTGTATTAAAACTAGAATACAAAATGTAAATACTTTATCCATAAACCGTGAATGGTATAAACATAACACATACATGGTCAACCATATCACAAAACATTCAATACAATATGGAATATTTGTATAATAATAAATCAACATCAAAAAGTTTAAAATCCATTAAAGGATGTTGACATAGATAAAAATGATCAGTAAAATGTTTTGAGAGAAATACCCCTTTTCATGAAATCATTTAAAATTCACATAATTTATAAAGGTAGTAATTTAAAATGTTTTTTTGAATCAAATTGTCCCATACCAATTTGAAACTTTTTAAAATAATTATCATTTCAAAACATTCATGTCCATATAAATAAATCCTTAAAACCATTTTAAAAACCTGGACATTAATGAGAAATGTTTCGAAGAATAAATCTTTTAAAACATTTAAAATGATGTTTTAGTAAAAGGGTCCCTTAAAAATAATCCCTTTTAAAATTATTTTATGAAACATGGACATGTATAATAAATATGTCCCATTAAAAACATACAAATAAACAATCTCGAATAATAATGATGCTTAGGAATTAACCCTTACCAATTTGGTAACTTATGAAACATACACCCCATGAAATAAGTACCATACAATGAAGATTTAAATACACATAAATTATAGTTTATTACACAAAGAATACAACTATGTGTAGTACATACACCACACAAAAGGAAATAGTGTCAATATAGCATGAATCTCACGAGAATAAGGAGTGAGATGAAAACCCCTTACCTTCCACTTTCCTTTGGCTGATGGTATGTTTAACCTCTTTTATAAAGACCATTTTATGTTATTAGATTATACAAGAACCATATTCATATTTATTATATCATACATTATTCATTTATGACTTTATACTTCCCATTTAATAATGATTTTCATGTAAAATTATCATTTCGGGTAATAATTGCTTTATTTGTCATATATATTTTAACTTGTTTTTCTTGATCTTATCATTGATATCGTGATTTAAATACTTCAAGAATATAAACCCTGATTTATATATAATACTTATTTATAATATAATTAATTATAATCGATAGATATATGAAATGGAAAACACCGTTTATAGAGATGATAGGTCGTACGTACGCATAAACGCTGTTTCTGTTTTCATATCGTATTGAATGGAAGTAAGTAAATTATATATATGAAAGTAAATATATATATATATATATCCCCAGTAGAATTATTATGTAATATATTACATACTTATTAGTAATATATATTTTTATAATCGTCGATGAATGGTGAATGTGGAAATGAATCTCATCTCGTCGTGGAGACGGTAATTCATACGTACGCATGAGCGAAAATATAATTTCCTTAATGGTGTGGAATTGGATGGTATATTAATTTTATAGAGAAATTAGCATGTTATTTTCATTTTTTATATAAATTTTTATTATCATTATATCCATCCAAATAACATAGTGTTTGAATAACAAATTACACCATGGTGTGGAGGCAGTAAGTCATACGTACACACGCATGGTGACATTATCATTCAAAGGTTGTATGGAATAATGAGTATGGTTGTTCCATATTTATAATAACATACCAGTAAATATAAGGTACTAGAGTATTTATTTTGGTATGGTAATAACAAATAAAGAGTAAGTGGAAGAAGAAAATAACTTGAAAGACGGTGGTGAAATCATTACCTCTTCTTCGGGTTCTTCCTTTTGATTTGATCAAAAGGGATCCTTAGGATGGATTTATTACCAATGTAAGGACTCTATGATGAATTTAGGATAGTTATGAGAATATTTTGGCAGTGTTTGTCCGAGCCAAATGGATTTGGAGGTGTGAATTTGAGAGAAGGGGAACTGCCCTTTATAAGAGAGATGAGGGGAACCTTAGGAAATGATTGAAATATTATTTTATAATAAAATCAGTTTCAGTTTCTAATAGCTCCAAAATGAATTATTTAAAGGATAATGTGGAGATCAGTGGAAAAACACTCAAATTATAGGTTTTATATTGGTTTGGGTCACTATATTAACCTTCTCTTTTAGATTTAACTCTAAGTTAAATAGTTTGACATTTACCATGTCTCTTTTTTTTATATTATATGGTTAATAAACCTACTATAAACATAAAATAGAACACCAAGTGGTTCATTAATGATAAATATATCATTATAAAAGTCTTTTGGCCGAATCATATATTATAGGATATTTATATCAACCAATAATATTGTATTTGTTTTAAAAACTCATTTGTGTCAATTTTGACATTATTTAATAATTGATTTTTGTTAAAGTCTTAAAAAATTAATTAATTAGAAATAAATACATTTAATAAACCCTAAAATGTCATATGAACCTATAAATTTTGTGTATGGAATCAAAACATTAAAATTATATTCATTTTAGTATTTATAATATCATTTATTTGATTGTTTCATTAATAAGGACAATATTGTATCATTATTGTGTCATATATAAATATATTTATTTTATGTCTCAAAATTTAAAATTAAATATCCTGAGGTAGGAAATAGTTCTATATTTATAATGAATATTTGTAGTCTAATAGATCAATTATATAACCTCATATAAAAATTTCTTTACTATAAGATATTTTCTTTGGTTATTTTTGTCTTCACTTTAGATTATTTAATATAAAATCTCATTATCACTCCCAAGTGGCTCCATGGGGTCCCAAAATCAACCCAAAGATGAAATAGGTCGGAAATGTATCATCCAATATGGTTAGGACACTTGTTAGGGTAATTTAATATTATTATAATTTTATTTTTTATCCTTATTTACTAGATTTACCCCTTTAACCACGGTAAAAAATATATTTACTAAAGTAAATATTCCTAATGTCTAAAAATAAAAGTTACCTATCTACAAAATATATAACTCATGATTACAAATATGGAATCAATTTTTTAAAATTGAAAACACATAAGTAGTATAAATTAATTAAAAATTAATTCCCGTTGTCAAAACAAAAAGTGTATTTTTATGAAATAATAACTATCAAAAAATTGACACTTGTTTATTTCAAATTTAAATGTGAAGTTACTTATAATGACATAAATTATATTAAATGATAAAAATATAATCTAATTATACTTCCAAACCATTAAAATTCATAATTTGTCACTATTAATTATTTCGATTAAAAAGGTGGCTTTTAATTAAAATTTAATAATTTTCACTATTCATCAAAATATGAAAGTTATCAGAAAAGTACCAAATATTTGTCCAAACTAAATTTTTATGTCCCTATTCTAAAGAATAATTTAATTTCATTAAATTTAATATATAACCTTGTTAAATATTTGTTTAAAAAAGGTTCTCTATTAAAAGGTGGTAAAATTGTGTTGTTTTTAAAATACTTCTTCTACCTGAAAAAATGAATTTGTTCTTACATTATGTCTAAAAAACTCATAATATGGATTCCTAAATTATAAGGATTATATAAAGTTCAAAATTCAGTTAATACTATTCATAACCACTTTTGAATGGCTAGTTTGGTAAGTCATGGTGTGCTTGAACTCGGTGTTGTGTGTAGTGCAAGTTATTAAATTACTTTGAAGAAATAAAGTACTATGAAATATTGGGGTGTTACATTATGGGTAAAAACAACACCTAATAAAACTCCACTAAAATCTATCTTTCCAAATATTTCTACCTCAACCAATGATTCCTTTTTAATACCTCTATGAATTTTAGAAATAACATGAGTATTAACCTCGACTGGGTATTTGACCTTAATACAAACTCAAACCTTCTAGCCTTTAGTTAATCATTATTGAATAGCTCTAGTTTTAGATGGACCAACTCAGCAAAATGGGAGGAATAATAATGAATGATATGCTCTCCTTTCTCCATGGTTAGAAACTCCTAGGTATTCACTATAAGAAAAAACTTAATTTAAAACTATTTGTTGAAGATATTATGGAAATATGTCCAAGTAATGTCCTCGTGGAAGTTTTCATTCACGATGGAGCCCCACCATCTCTTTCTCTGTCCTTTAAAAATATGTGTTGTGAAACCCACTCTAAATTCCTAAGTATTCATCGAAAAGTTATATATCTCATTAATAAACTCAATAGAGGCCTCAAATTCCTTGGGTCCCTTATCACCACCAGATAATAGTTGATGTTTCTTATTGAATTTGTATCTATGATCCACCACACATTCCATGTTCCCAACATCCACTTCACTGAAATTTTTAATTGTACGTATTATAACTTCAACAAAATAATGGTACATTGTAGTATTTTCCTACATATATTATCTCAAATCATCGTCTCTCATGTTTGGAAGAGCTCTTATCAAAGGAATTTTCTATTAAGCGCAAGACAATGACTGGTCAGCTTGAAGAATATTCTAAAATTTTAGAAAGAATTCAAGAATTATTGTATATTCTTTAAAATATAACTAATTTAAATAAATAATGAAAAAAATGAATTAAAAACAATTATTTATGAATTAATACATCAATTTGTATAAAATCCTCATCTATTTCATTCAAATTACCTTGAACTCCAAGTCTCAAACTTGGTAGAAATTTTCTAACCACCCATGGTAACTTGAGTTCAGACACAAAATTTAACAAGCCAGACACCCTCCCCCCTTAATACTTAAATTTTGATGTTTTTAACTCCTGTCAACCCATGACATAGAAACAAACTTAGGAAGTATTAACGTAGTTTATGTGGAGAATCCCTCTAATGCAATCCTATAACAAACAAACCTTACTCAACTATACAAGTCACCTGATTTAGGCTATCATGGTGTAGAGGTTCAACAAGATAATGCAAACAATTATCCTTTATAGAAAAAGAATACATAAAATTAGATTGAATAGTGGAAGAAAGAGATTCATCCAAAATCTATAAAATCTATTTAAAACATTGTAAACCATAAAATTATTACAAAAAATGACTACCAAGTCTCCATGGGCCCAACCATAACCACCATAACAAACCCAATATGAATTCCACAATATCAAGAGATTAAGAAATTTTACAATATTCCCTTCCCTTTTCCTGGGTCCATCAAAAAAACATCTACAGCCACCAAAAGAAAAAAAATATGGTGTGAGAACAACGCCTAGTAGGATATCACCCAAGAATCTATAAAAGGTCTAATATTAAGAATGAAGTTGATCTATCTTAAAAATAAAAATAGTTTTACAAAGTATTTTCATAAATCCAACCCCATTTGTAAATTAATTTCCTTTGGTTTTTATAAAATACTTTCATATTCACAAATGAAGGAATGTGAAAAATATATTTGCTAAAATTATAAAGCATATATATTCACCATAATTTAATAAATTATATACATATCCACAACGTAATGTATCATGTGAATCCATGTGATACAACCTTAAGTGAAAAATATGTAACCAACAATAAATGAAAAAATATATCATGTGATAAATAACCATAAATGAAATAGAACACTATAGTGGGACATAGAATATCGAAATACATTATAAACATAAAAATATCCTAAAATATGAATTTTTTGGTACTAACCAATATCGATTCCTTCCATAGTTCATTGATATCACAGATAATCCCCTTGTGGTTCAACACTCACTGGGGTCACATATGTCCCTTTATTGATGCACCCAAGGTTACTAATGTGTCAACTTCATTAAAATATATTTCAAAACCATTATAAAAATTTATAAAAAAATTTCAAAACCAATAAAATCCACTCCAGTTTTTGAAAACCTATTTCAAAATAAAAAACCACCCTTTAGGCATTTAATAAAATACTTGGTGTGAAAAAAATCCATTTTTAAAGAAATGCCACATTAAAAAGTTGTTTCTTTATAAGAAATCCCTTGAAACAAAAAATAACATAAACTTTATGAATAAACCAAAGTAATTAATCATAATAATATTAAATTCAAATAATTAATCCTTTTTATAAAACACTTACCTCAAAATAGAGTTAGAGGAAACTACCTTTGAGAATGGAGACCGGGGAAGAGTAGATCAGGTCCTCATGATGTTAGATACAAAAAATGAACATCATTCCTCTGCAAAACTCATTATATCCAACATAATCCATCCCTTTTAGTTCCACAAGATGATAGGAAAATAGATCTTGAGTAGATATATAAATAATATGGGAAACCAGATCAAAATGACATATACCTCAATTTAGTCCATTAAAAAAAATGAATTCCACCAACAATACAATGTGAGAGACATTAAATATGATGTGGAACGGTTAGGAAGAACAAAAATGATATTATGAGTGATTAGGAATTAAAAAGACCAAGGTAAAATGGTAAAATATCACTTTTTAAGCATTAGAAGGGAGGCTGCATAATTTCCTAGGTTATGTACAATGTTAAACTAATTGTGCACCTTAATTATGTACCCCTAATGTCTATTTTTTTGAGGGATTCATGGGTTGTACTGAGGAAAACATGGTTTTTTTTAAACCATGATAAAACCATTTTAAACCCTATAAAACCACCATATAACCCGTATAGTTCATAGGGCATCTCACATAGTTTTTTAAACTATGTTGAACCCATTAAAAACACCACTAAAAACTCATAGAAAAATACCACATGGTTACCTCACAGTTAAACTAATTGTGATTATTTATAGTTTCTCCAAATATATATTTTTTTCAACCTCTAATACATCAAATATTATCGAACCCCAAAACAGAAAACCGAAGGCTCGACTTAGTCATACCTTTGACATGAAGGGTTCCACAGCTGGGAACCAAAAATGGTCAATGATGTTTATTTCGTTACCCAACTACTATTTTCTATATATGTAACTCTAGCCTAAAATATGATAGCTATAATAATATAGATAGAAATTTATTTTATAAATTTTGCACCTAGGCCTTCTAAGAAACCCATTTAGATGATTTTTGAGGCCAAACTAAGGGAAAATAGGAAACAAAGGGTTACTGTAAGAAAATGAGTACCTTTAGTGTATTCTTAGTGGAAGCTTGTAGAACCACTACTATATAATTCAAAATTATTTAAACAATATTTTTTAGAAACCTCCATGAAATATTTTAAAAATTAAAAACTAGAAACACTTTCCACCTTACCTTGATCACTTCTTCAAACACCTACTCATATTCTTTTTGTTTCCTAAAAAACATCATTTCCTATAAACATAATTTCCCCCCAATGAAGGGAGATATCTCCATCAAGGTGTAGGGTATCCTACGATTTTAAATCCCCCAAACAACATGCCTTCATATCAATAATGATATATTATCCTATAGACATTATTTTCATGGGTAGGTTGGAGGTATAATATTATTTTAGATATTTATACCAAATATTATTCTTATTTATTTGAAAATTCCAAAATTAGATGCCCTATGTGGAGGATTTATAAATTTTTTCTTACTGTTATACCTATATTTGTTTGTGTGGTGATTATAATATGGTTTTCCACATTTGAGACTTCAATTTAGGTCATATTAGGTATTTTTATTGGTAAATTCCATTGATTGATATCTATAATAATTATAGGGTTATATTGAGTAATTTTTAACAAGGTTTTATTTATTTTTTCTATATGGGTATTTATGTTTTCATGTTTAATCGGATACGTATGGCCATTGATATTGTTTTATAGGATTTTATAAAAAAACATCTTCAAAACTGAGAAAAATTTTGGTTGTTATGAACTATATAGAATTCCATAAAGCATACTTGGGTTTTCATTCCACAATTTTCATTAAAAAGATAAATTAAATTTTATTCACCTTATAAAAGTATAAACTAATGGGTTTTCTATGAATTCCTAGTTAAGTTTTCAGGTATATTCTCTATGAAAAAAATCTTCTTTCATACTTGGAAAAAAATATAAATTAGTTAACCTAGACATTATATTATTGTTTAAGTGGTTTTTGAATAACTTACTAATATTAAACTATGAAACAATCCTAGTTTAACACCTATTGAAAATAATATCATATCTATTATATTTATCCATATTTTATAAACTTGATTTTAGTAATATATTCTATTAACTTATGTTAAATCCTAAATTTTGAGATAGAAAACATGTTCCAAAATTTAATTAATCAATTTATCATGAATAACTAGGGGTAGCATTGATCCTAAATGGAACAGTAATGTTATTATATAGTACTTTGATTTTTAGTCTCTTCTATTTTTTAGTCAAAAAATTTTATGATATTTTAAATATAAGGATAATTTATGATCACACTACTTAAGAACACACCTCATTATTTTTATGGTCTAGAGGAGTTTTTAGATTTTGAAATATCCAATTGATCTGCTGATTGGAGAATAAAAATTTCATGTCTTAAATGATAATTCAGAATATGGTTGAAGAGACAGGATGTTTATGAAAACTGGTTGTTGAAAAAAATTATTTATAAATATGTGTATTATATTTGGCATGGATAAACAATTGTCGCAGAAATTTTGAGTATTTTTGTTAATCAACAAAATGAAAATGTGATTGCCTCAATAGTGGTAATTGAAAATCATAAAATGATAAATAATTCTTTTAGTATTACTTGAAAACCTAATTAACATAAAAACATATCAATAAAACTATTGGAGTATTCTGTAAATATTAACTTGACATTTTATTATTTACAACCATAGGATAATCAAATCCAGAGTGTTAAATATTGATGGGTCTTATTTCTGATGTTGTGGAGACTAATGTAATAGAAAACATTACTTATCATACAAATAAATTATGTGATTTAGTAGAAGATTGATTTCCAGATTCTTATGAATTATGTATCAATTATTTAAAAAATTCTATTCTACTAAATTTTTATCCTATAATGTGCCTCTATGGAGTTAAAAATAAATCAATTTATATGATATTGTAATTATTTCATGTCACATTTCATAAATCTAAAATTTCTAAGACTTTTTATAACATGTTCAATGTTTTTTGGAATGCTTGAAATCAATTATAAAAAATTCTTCCTTATCCCAATGATTTTATGTTATATTGAGGATAGGATTCAAGTAGATAGGAGGGAAAAATGTTAGGATCCTAGATGGATGTCAATGAGTAATGTTGAAAGTCTAAGTCAAAAAATTACAATGAAGAAGTAGAAAAACAATAATCATGTAATTTTTTTGTTGAATCCCTTTAAAACACTGACCTCAAATATTATTCATTTCATTTAAAACAATCAAGCACATGAATTTTCATGATATGGAAAATAAATATTTTGGATTAATGTGACATCTAAGAGGCTCCAAAGCATTGAAAAATTTTGCTTCATTATATTCAAATTTCTTATACAATCCTAAGAATTTACTATTGGGGTTGGATATTAAGTGATTCAACCCATTCGGTACATTGAGTGCAAGTTATAACATTTAATTGGTTGTTTATAAAATTTATAATCTTCCTCTATGGTCTTTTATAAAAATAAATTCATTTATTATTTCATTGATTATTCTTAGAAAATAAATTCTTAGAAATAAAATTTATGTTAACATTCAACCACAAATTTAAGAGTAACAGAAGTATTAGAAAAAAAATTCTACACATAATATGCATCTTCTGTGAAAATTTCCAAAATAAATGCTTCTCTAACGTGGTTCATTACTGACTTTCCTATACTTGAGTACATTTTTTTGGAATAATTAGATTGTATTTCTTTTTGAGTTTATAACTTTGATTTTGATCTTGAATGAATACCTTACCATATGAAATGGTTCTTATTATTTCATTATATATTTGTCAATATATCTTATAAATTTTGGATGAACAAGTCAAAATTCAATGAAATCATTGATCATAGATCATATCCAAAGTTATAGACATGTTTAAAAAAACTTTAACCACATGAAACTAATGAAGGATAATTTGGGAAGGTTGATTATTTGAATAAAAGTGGGAAATTATTTCAAAGTACATTATTAATTAAAATTTTATGACAACAATGGAAGAAAAAATTATATTTTTAAACATTCATGTTATTAATTTAATTCATTGCATAATAATGGTGATTTTATGTATATTTAGAATAGTGTTTGTGAAAATTATAACTTCAAATTTTTTTAATGTGTATCGAATCTTAAAGGCCATATTAATGCTTATGTAGAATTTAAAGAAAATAATATAAATATTTATATATGAATATATAATAATGGAATGTAAGTTGTAGTATTTTTTTAATTAAAAATAATGAGAAATAAATATTACCTAAAATATTAAAACATATGTAATTAGATGATGGGTATTCAAGTAACATTTCAAGATATTTTGATTTAAAGTAGTTTAGGTTTCACAGATCGATAATTATTGATTAAATTATTTTTTTGATAATATACTACCTTTGGAATTTTGTATAGTATTATGTCAAAATGTATATGTTGTTGTATTGGGGTTCTGAACATACTTTAGAAAATAATATGAGTAAACTCTACAACTAGATGATTTTGAAAAGATTTATTAAATTATTGTATCTACACATTTTTCAATGGATATGATCTTTCCCTCATAATATTTTTTTGGTCATGATATATTTAATGAACAATTTTGTTGAGGAAACAAATTAAAAACCTTTTTACATTATCAATGTATGCATCTAATTGAGAGGTTCTATATTTATATGGATTTATTATTAATTAAACCATTCATCCCAAATCATTTCATATATAGTTATTTATTTTTCATTAATTTATTTCTATAGATACCTTGATCATTTGAAAAAAAATATGAAAAATAAATCCTAACAGTAAGGATCTATTTATAAAGGATACAACGTATAAGAGTTTCTTAAATCTTGTTCAGGATATTTAGAAGATATTCAGATATGATTTAGTTGACTAGAATGTCTTTAAGGCATCATGACTCAATATCAACTAGACAAGAAATCAAGAATATTTCCTATAATACATAATCATATAGGATGGAACTCAAATATTACAATGAAACTATTTGAATTATTATAAGCATATAGATATTTAATACTTGATAATCTAATTTAAAATCCATTCATTGAATATTTGAGGGTAAAAACAATGACTAACATTTTGTCTTTAAAATAGTTTGACATAGGTATAACAATAGTTACTAATAAATATCAAGTAAATTGTTTACCATAATGTAATTACATATATAAAATAATTCATATATATATTTATATATATTAGTTTGACATATATATTCTATAAATTTTTAATTTATATTACTTTTTTAGATCATTACATCGATATTCATGTTGATTTACTGGAGGATTTTAATTGTTGTGGCCAGGTTCCTCTAAAGAAAGATATGAAATTTGATGCTTTGGAAGTGAATAGATTAAACTTTTATATTGAAAACCGAAAATAATGTTTAAAAATACAAAATAGTGCTATATATAATGTATTTAAATAGTATAATTTTTAAAATTGACAGATATTATCAAATTAGACTACATTTTTCCATTTTTCCTACATTTCTTTTAAATAAAAATGGGTTAATGTTTTTAGAGATATTAAAAGAGATTTTTTACAGTTCACTGCTTTGAATTTATCTCACTTGATAGATGTTAGAGAATTCAATTAAAATTATATATATATATATATTCACATAATAGTATAAAATGTTATATTATATGGAAGATATACTTGATATAGGGTGGGGTATACTTGTGAAACTAAAACAAAGAGACTTTCAAATATGGGTGGGGAAGTAGAAGAATTAACTTGTGGAATTGAATCCTATCATTGATAATACATTAATTTTTTAAAAAATACTGATATTCAGAATATTGATCTAGAATGGGTGGATACAGTTTATGAATTAATGATGGAGAATGATAATGTTATTATTAAAGGAGAAAATGATTATATGTGTAGTAGTCCATTAAATATATATCAATCTATGTATTATATTATTTATTTTTAGCATTGTGAATTTTTTCATTTTTAAATTTATTTTTATTAATGAAGTTTTTAATTTTGAAAAACAATATTTTATACTTTTTTTTTGTTATGTTTATATTTTTACTTTTCTTTTCAAAATGATTGGAATTATGAGAAAAAAATTATTCACTTGTAGGAGTTGATTGACACCAGATGGAACATCATTTGACTCTGTCTCTATGGCATCTGGCATGCCCTCTGGTCCCCTCCCAGTTGTATCTTTCATGTTTTCTATTTGTTCCCCCTACCCTCCAAAAACATCTAGTATGGTTACTATAGATTCATTAAGTATGCTGGTGATGTTCATGCATCAACAAAGAATGTGGTCACTCTAGTTAACTCACAAGGACAATGGAGGGTCATCATTATTGGTAAAAAGTTTTATGTGAAAAAACATATTAAATATTTATATAATAATAGAATTATTTCATTCTAGATAAAAATAATAATATTAAAGAAACAAGAATTGATAGTTTATAATTTTTCAATCTAATTGGTATGAATATAGTTTTACCATGTGATATTTTTTGGGGTCATTGTAAATGATTTTATAGGATTATTCTTTAAGATCTTGGAGAAATTGGATTTTGAGCTCGTGAATATAACATCCCATGTAAATGAAGAATAATACATATTTCATATTTATTAATATTTTTGAATTAAATATTAATCTTACTTTAAAGGGGTTTCTATGTTCGATAGCGTACCTGATACGCAGCAACAAGTTTCTTTGGAATCTTATGTTCCACACTAGTAATATAATATTATTATTTTAAAAGGTAGTTAATTCCTAGCCATTATAGTGGAGGGAATTAATGAAACTAACTACAATATGATTACATATGTTTGTTATATTTATTTACTTTTATCCGATAAAATTTAGAGGCTTAAAATGTGAATGAATCTAATTTTAAGCATAATTTACATTAAAAGGCCGATTTACCACCTTTTAGTGGAGAACCCTTTTTAAATCTAGTTTTGGTCACTTTAATACATTCTATATGACCAAATAAAATCCTTCATTAGAATGGGGACATCAAAATTTACTTTGTGATTTTTTTTGTAATTTTTCCGATAAAGTTCATTTTTTAATGAATAGTGAAGAATATTATATTTTAATTCAAAAGTGCCTTTTAATATAATTTATTAATATGGTTAGATTATCTTTTTAATTGGTTTTAAAGTTAAATTAAAATATATTTTTACCATTTAATCCAATGTTGGTCATTGGAATTAATTTCACTTTGAAATTGGACATAAACAAGTATCAATCTTTTGATAGTTATTGTTTCTTAAAAACACGCTATTTGTTTTAACAGAGGGAATTAATTTTTAAATTAATTAATGCCACTTCTATGTTTTGAATTTGAAAAAATATACATCAATTTTGAATTCGGAATATCAAATAATTCTTAGGCTGGATTTTTGGTATTTTTCGGAAAAACTACAATTTTTGATGAATAGTGAAACCACTTAGTGGTAGTTAAAAAACTGACTTTTTCATTTAAATGAAATTTTACAACTTCTGTGAATTGAATTTAAAAAATCCTACATACATTATTGTTATCAATAAGTAAAATGTGGTTCATTAATATTAAAATTATTTTTGGTGAATAGTAACTTTTGACCTTTAATTACCGCGGTTAAAGGTAAATAGGGTAATTCAAGGTAAAAAGAATATTATAATAATTCAAAATTACATTAACACTTTTCCTAACCTTATCTTTTGAGTCATTAACGACCATGGGCATATTTGGGTCGATTTTGGGACCCCATTGATCCACTTGGTTGTGAAAATGACAATTTAGATTAATTAATTTAATGTAAAGGCAAAATTGACATTAACAAAAATCGTTTAGTAATTAATTTTTATATGGTGATATAGAAGTCCTATTTTAGATTATAAATATTAATTTGAAAGATAAAGAGATTTCATACATCAAGGTGTTTTTTTCATAATTTTTATAAATCGAATAAATTAAATTATTTATGACACAATAATGATGCAGTATTTACTTCATTAATAAATGATTAAAATAAATAAGATTATAATGATTAAAATATTATCCAAAACATGTACAATTCTGATTTTATGATTTTATTTCGAATATAAATCATCTTATATTCGACTATAATGATTTATGGACCATTAGAAACCGAATATCATTATATTATAAAGTAATACTTTCACACTTCCCTAAAGAGCCCCTCCTCTCCCTTGTAAAAGGAGACCACTTCTATGCAATTCCACACACCTCTCAAGCCTTTTGGATCGTCCAAACTCTACCCAATTAGGTTCCCTACATCCATATCCTCCTCCTAAAAGCCTTAATTTAGTCAGAAGGAACTTCAACAAGTCCTTTGGTTCAAACCAAAGGGAGTTACCCAAATTAAAGGTAACAACTTCTCTTAAATTGTTTTCTTTTATTTTACTTCTCCAACCCCTAAAATCTTTTTATTTCCTTTCATTTGTAACAAAACCAGTATCCTCAATATACTAGTATGTTGTTATGAGAATGATTCTAACTAAACATACACACACCACCATCTAATGGATGAAGAACATAATGTTTCTGTGGATGGAAAACTAAGGTCTCCTGAAACGATGATTGTTCAATTACATCTTACCACCTATCATAGTGGCCATTATGATGGAACTGTATTTATATATGATATATATTATGTTTATTATTTCCTTATGCTTATTTACTCCCCAATTATATCAAAACTTTATGGTTTTCATAGTGGGTAAATACGATAATCTCATTTGAGGAAGTGCGGACCACCGCCCCCTCAAAGTGATGTGATTCGTTAATGCCTCATGTGGGATGTATAAAGTATGGTGTTAATGATATTATATATGATATTATACTGTAATTATAATATGCCCATGTATCAATATGTTTTAATTCCAATAAAATAATAAATAGAAATGAAAGTAGTGTTCATGCGTACGTACAGCTTACTGTCTCCATGAACGGTGCATTTCATTTCTTACCTCCGAATGTTATGTACTATTATATATACATGTATATACTAGATATATATGATATATATGATATATATATGATGAATGTATTCTGGATATAAAGAACTATTGACCACATGGACAACTTGTAAATATAAGTTGTTCATTTTTGACTGAAGTACCAAATATCAACAAAATGAACATTATTAACTTAAATGATTAAATAATATATATAACATGGTAATAAGTGATATAAAAGGAATAATAAACTTTAAAAATGTTCTTAAGAAAGTATAAATTTACTTTAGTTTATTATTTAGGATATTAAAAAATGAACGGGTCAAGTCGGACACGAGGTAAGGGACTTCGTCTCAATCTCATTTCATTAAGGCATATTTTGTTTTAATACACAACTTTATTTTATACGCTGTCTAAATACCCTTGAATTTTAAAAGGAAATATTTTTCTAGAAAGCGTTTTACTAAATGAAAAAAAGGAATTTTTCTTTTAACGTACGTGGTGACAACGACCTTTTCCGCCGCTGCGAGTATTATTTGATCTCTGGCTTCCTCAACAAGTCGTAATGTATTTAAAAGAAAATAGATACCTTATACTCCTTTAAATATTTTTGGCATTGAAAATGGTTTTGAAAATGGATTTGTTATGTAAATATATTTAAGTGATATATTGTTATTGAAATGTGGAAATATTTTATTTCTTTTATATTTTTTG
Source organism: Viscum album (assembly GCA_963277665.1). Classification (NCBI taxonomy): domain Eukaryota; kingdom Viridiplantae; phylum Streptophyta; class Magnoliopsida; order Santalales; family Viscaceae; genus Viscum; species Viscum album. The sequence goes on along the minus strand of OY728131.1, from coordinate 1,525,158,872 downwards.
TATGTGTTATGATTTTTGTTGGTACTTAGACATTTGACGAGTGGTTACGTGATAAACCAAATGATGGGTGGTGTCGTGAATACCAGGATGAGTGGTTACGTTTTAACCTCCAATGCATTGGGTATGGAAGTCGGTCGTATAGCTATTCCATTTAGTTATATGTGTGGAAGTTGACCGTATGGTTATTCCATTTAAGTATGTTTATGTCCCAAGTTACCTTTATGGGTTATGTGTTCTTTATAAGGGTTTTATGCTAATCTTTTGGTTACAAAAGGGTAAGTAATGATCTTTTATTCAGCGAAGAGTATTTACTACTTCATAAAAGTGAAAATTATTACTTATGTTAAAGTATTCATTGTTTAATTTTTGTTTTGAAAAACTAACAGTTTTCCTTCTTTGTGTATCCCTTACTGAGCTTTTTATGCTCATCCCAATTTTTTGAAATGTTTTTCACAGGACATAATGTAGAATAGGGTCAATGATGGGATCAAGGAAAATTCATGACGTCTTACACATGGAACTAGACATGACTCTTTTTTTCAAGAGTTCATGTTTTGTAAAAATAAATGGAAACTGTGTAGAAGTGTCTACTTTGTAATATTTTGAGATGTAATAGTTATAGCCTAACTCTCTAAAACTCTAAACCTAAAAAAAATCTTCAATGTGAATTATTCATTTAATTCAATATTATGTAATTTTTAAGGCCGGGTCCTTATAGTGACCCTTCCCAATACATATTCAGATTTGATATATATGAATATTTCCTATAATAATGAGTTATTTTATTCATAGATAAATATAATTTTAACACATTATCCATCACAATTTAAATTTCCATTCATTATTTAATTAAACTCTAATAATTCGAATGATTTTTTTATATATTTCATTCCACATTACTGTGTATGATGTTATCTCATGTCAATGGAAATTAAAATTTTTGGTATGAAATAAAAATATTTTAAATAGAAATTGTGGAATAAGTTCAATGGTACATAATTTACTATTCTGTGGATGTATGATAAGGTACTCAAAGGTGTGCCTCCAAAGAAGTGGAAAGCATTTATCGATAGTAATCTCTATAAAAAAACATAAGGTATTGAATAATCTATTATTATATTAATATCATTATATATATATGAATATAACTATTATTAAATAGCAATTTATTTATTTTCAAATCTTTCTAGGGAAAATGCATCGAGTTGAGTGAAACATAACATCCCTCACACATCTGGTTCAAAGAGTTTTTCCAAAAAAATAACTAGTATTGTAATAAATTAATGAATTTTGAAATTTATATGACAATATTATGTGTTTCATATATTAAAATATTTATTTTTCTATTTTTCATGTAGATGAATAAGTTAGGGTGGAATTTTACTCAAACAGATGTTTGGTTATACATCAATATCAAATATAAGGGAAGTAATGTTAATTATATTTCCAAATACATTAGTGTAAAAATTTCAATTCCTTTTTATTTTTTCATTATATAAAATATATTTTATAGTAATATATTTTATATAGTACTTCATATTCCTTGTAAAATAATCTTGTTTCTATTAATGATATTTTTTGTTACATTGGTCAGTTAAATGTTGTCATAGTGTGGTTTAATGTGCAATTATTTATGAGATGTAAAAAAATTTCTGATCTATTTTTTGTTACATTATAATATCTTAAATTTGAATGATATTGGATTTATGGTTTAAAATAAATAATTTTGGGATTCCAACCCTCTTCCTTCTACATCGGTCTGCCAAGATAACCTTATTTGTAAAGTACATGGGAAGGACAATCAAGGTAGGGTGTGAGGGGTGGGTTTTGGACCATTTCCATCTCATGTTTTTGGAAATTCATCAAGTTCATTTTCTATTGTAGCATTTATTATGGGTAATAGTTATTTTCTATCTCGATTATCTTAAAGTGGATTTATTATGATTAAAACCACTGTTAAAGAGTAAAGGAACACAATCATGGAATATACCAGTCATATAAAAATTTTGGTTGCCAAGGCCACCACACGACAAAATGGATTAGAATAATTATATAAAAATATGAATAGGCATATCCTATTGAGATTGCATCGATGGATGAATTAAGTTATGAGGTAAATTTCAAAATTTCATAGTCATATGAAATACCCATTTTTATTTTTTTAAGATGAAATATTAATATATATAATAGTTTAATCGTCAAATTAATTATAATATGTTTGTCATAATAAGGGTTTGGATATTTAAATAGAGATGGAGATAATGATTTAGATGATTTATTCTCATTGGTATGGAGTCATGATTATTGATTTTTACCTCTATCTTGATGTTGTTGTTGTATAAATAAACTTAGTAATTATATATTATAAAGTAGGTGAAAGTGATTTAGAGGATATGTTTCATATATTTATTATTGATTTCAATTTTACATGTTAGGATCATATTGGTTTATTATTATTTAATTATAATATTTTTTTTATTATTCCTTCAAAAATTTTCTTAATAATGATTCTTATTTCTTATGTAATAATATTCTAGTAAATTCTCCTTATCATTGTTCATTGAATTTTTCTACTTCTATCTAATTAGTATTTATTTATAGAGAATTTTATTTTTTATACCTAGTGTCATATTTTAGAGCATGATATTGTTTTTTCTTAGATAGGTTTGGTAAACATATTTAACACATCATTCTGATCACGTTATATATTATTCTCATGTAATATTTTTTTATTTCTTTATTATTTTTATAAAACCTATAAATTATTTCAAAGTAAGGAAATATTTTGTTGTAATTATTGTTTTTTATGGTAAATTACTTGTTTATAAGTTAGGGTTTTTTAAAAATATTTATCTTTTGATAAATAATTTCGATTAATTTTTTCTTAACATGGACTATGAAATGAAAAAAAATGAAAAATGAAAATGTGGTGGATTGAAAATTAAGATGACATAAAAGGTTGAAAATTTGAAATGATAATTATATTTTCAATGTAATGTATTACATAATAATTATAGTCCTCTATTATATTGAACATGTAAATTATATAATTTTTGAAAAAAGGGTTTCGAAAAAAATGTGTTACTTATAAAAGAAAAACTAGGATAGTGTTTTCAAAATAATGGTATGGAAAATGGATTGATTTTTGAAGATTCATGTTTTAAGAAAAGGACAACGAATTTTATTTTAAAATTTTAATTCATCTTATAGTAAAAAAATTAAATAAGTGTATATTTTTAATAAATTATATATTAGTTTTCCTTTATCATCCAAATTTGAGGTATAAATTAATCTTTATTTATTTTAGATTTCATTAAATAGAATTTGGGTTAACCTTTATATATTCCATGGGAGTTTTATTATTATCATATCTTGTGGTTATTAAGATTTTTTAGTTATTTTTAGTTTATAATAGTTCATGGGATCATGTATTGGGGACATGATAAATGTTTATGATGTAGGTTGGTATGTTATTAGCTGATTTTCCTTATTGATGATAGATTATAATTGCTTTAATATTATTCTTTTTGAATTCAAGAGTGATGAATTATGTGTATTGTAGTTTATTTTTATATATTCCATGATAAATTTTCTATGACATGGGGAAATAGTTACATCATAATGTTTTGACTAAGTGGTTGGTTTGGATTTAGACATGAAGATTTCTTTAATAATGTGTGTAGTATAAATTGGATTTTATTGAACTATTATGTGGAATTATGATATTATATCTCGAATTATGTAAATATTTCTTGACATAGGAAATTAAATATGATATCACTAATAATAAATGTGAAATTTTTTATATTTGACGTTGTATAACTATTAGGTTTGACTGTGTATATGTTAATATATGATATTATTCTTTGGTTTTTTGGGGAATTTGATATGAACTAAATATTTTTTCTTGTAGGAAGTAGTGGTAGTTTAAACAGAACCTAAATCTATTTTATACATGTAAATTGAAACTAAAACCACCACTAAAAATCGAAAAATTACTGTGAATAGAATCTTTTTCAGCAACTGTATAAAATCACCACTAAATTTGATGAAGCATCATAAAAGGATTCATTTGGTTTCATCTAGTTATGGTTTCTATAAACCATAATGAAATTATTTATAGGGAGTTTAACTCGCCACCAAATATAAAAATTATAATCAAAGGTCCATTTTCCATTAATAGATGTTTGTGTTCTTCAATGATTATGTGCATTATAAGGGACTAATTTTCATAGGAAATAATCAACACCAGGGTACATAAACCTTTTCAAGAGGTGATATTATATGATAAGAGAGTGACATATCATCACCAAAATTTCCAAAAATGGTCACACCATATTTTCTATTGAGGGACCCACACCCATTTCCCAAAGTCCGCCTATTTTAGGTTCCCTTTGATCAAGCCTTTAATTAATAATTTTTTTCAACCACCAAAGTTTTCCCTTTTTAGTGCCTAGGTATTTTCTATTTATTTCACTCCATGTTCACCAAACTGGATATGTGATGGACCAACCCTCCTAATGGATTTCCCACTCAACCATGTCACCAAACCAGGTGTCCCATTTCTTAATTCCTTCACATTTGTCCCATTCTTATATATTAATTCTTACCCTACATGAATCCTATATAGGAACCCCATTGGATAAATGTTTTTAATTAGATTAAATTAATTTCCCAAAATTACATGATAACACTATTTAGCTAAAACTAAATCACTACTGATTCTTGTCTACCTAGGAATCCTCCATGGCATCATGAGATACATGATGTGGTTATACACACTATATTTCTTATTTTAGATAATGTATTCCTTTTATAACAGTAATTGTGCATCCTATAATATATCTCCCTAGTTTTCATCCCATGACTATAGAGACCTCAGGATGCAATCATTTATATATTCCCTTGTAAACTAGGACTCTATATCTTATAGGATTAATGGAATCTTCTCTAGATCAAATCTCTTGATTCACTCGAATATACTATTTTAAAATAACCCCATGTCCACTAAAAAATCATTTAATCTTTTAGTCATTCTCCCTTGTCCAATCAATGATTCATTGATATATATGGGCTTCAAACATGGTGTAATACTTGACCATATTCTCATTAATGGTCCCATCCCTATTCCTAATCAATGATACATAAATAAAATGGGCTTATTAATAGGTGAAATCCACCACCATACACTCTCTCTTTTAGTAACCAATAGTTAGGATGGATTAGAAAGGGATGCTTCAGTGTAAGTCCCACATGAACCATCGCTAGGTTCCTTTAACCTAGTAATATATTCTTCATGTATTTAAACAAATTAGAATAGGTCATGGTCTTATGACTATAAACTATAAGATTCTAGAGTCTTGGTTTCATGTTCTTAAATGTTACATCATTATTCTTAGGTTCTTGAAACTTAAAAAAAATATTCTTTGAACATGGTTGCATGACCTTAAAAAGAACCACAATGGTCTTTGTCACATAACATTAAAATTTATGATGTGTCTCTTTAAAATGTTTTTAACTGTATGGTTATTGATTCCCTACACTAAGATATGTAACTTTCCCTTTTCATTAGAAAAATACCAACTTGTTTATATTTTCCAAGATAAAAAAGAAGGTAAACTATAATTGGGGATTTATGCTTATTTATAAGATAACTAAAATTATTATAACACCCCAAAATTTAATACGATTAAAAATAAGAATTAATTATTAACACCAAAATCAAAAATATAAAGTATAAAATTAAATCAAAAATAATTGTATCGAGATTTCAACAATGTATAATAAAATCAGTATCATGGTGGAGATTAAATAATACATTAAAAAGATTAAAAACAATGCATGGAGAAAAGATTAAAAATATTAACCTATAAAAGGATACTATTAACAATAAATTGTAGTCTTCTCTTCTATAACAAGTATAAGTAGTGTTAAAACTTGATCCAATAATCCTCTTTTTAATCATTAGAACATCCTCTTCTATAAACCTACTGATAGATATCTCTATCTTCTTATCCATAGAAGTCCTTATATTTTACTTCTTGAAAGCTGTCTTTGGCTTCCACACCCTTAGACCCTTAATCTAAAATGATCTTCACCACACTGCCTTTCTTATCAAAATCCCTCAACCATGAAGGATCTCTAATATCCTATTTCTACACACTAGAATCTCACAATATCAATGATTAAAAAAATATACAAACTTATCAATTACAATTAAAAACATCATCGATTGATTCTATAATATAATACCTCTTTGGAAAGTAAAATAACTAAAGTGATCTAAGTAAAAATTTGTTGTAGAATTCAAAATAATGAAACAAATAAGGATGATTATATCAAACAATTTCTAACAAAAGTACATCTATACTTTGAGGACATGTTATATTCTTATATATTGTGTGTAATAAACATAAATGGTTTAATTATAAATTTTTTGGTTTTAGTTTCAATGGAATCGGAATCTTATTACCAATATTTTGATGAACTCAATGTAGATAGACATCTTCCAATATCATCCTCCAATACCATAATAATGCTCATAAAAAAGAAAGATTTAATGTTTTAATAAACCTATGTGTTCAAAATTTTCACATTTTATTTTAAAATTTTAGAATTATATTGACTATATATTAATTCATCGCATCATTAGAAACTAAAAAAAAGTGTTCTGTTAAACAAATTTATTTTTATGTGTATTTGTAATTTCATAAAAAATTAAACATAGGAGTCATACACTCAAAAATCTCACCCATTTTCAGAAAGCACAAGTCATGTAGAAAAAATTATAAGTTATGCATAATTTTAAACAAATAATTCTTATAGATTATAGAAGTTATTATATGATTAATTTATCCCTTTTCATAAAAATATTAAAAATAAGATTTCTATCCCAAAGTAAAGTAAATCATTCCATTCTTTCAATAAAGAAATATTTATTCAATTAAATCTCTCCCTTTTTAAAATAAAATGATTATATAAATTTTCTATAAATTCACACCTTTTGTATTTTCAAAAAGAAACATAAAAATATAAATAAAAAATAAATATAGTAGTGGACAACTAATACCTTGTAATTTTAAAACAAAATACCCCTTGAAAGTAAATTACTATAAACATAAAGTTTAACTTCCTATTTTAAAATATATACACTTTGTGAAACTTCTATCATATAATATATCAAAATGATCTTCATGTATTAGGGAATAAATATTTATTTTAGATAAAGAAAATTACTCACATTAAAAATATTCTTCATAAATTGATTCATTCATGCATTTGAAAATCATATAAAAACTAAACAACTGAATTTTAATATTGTTAATAAAAATTAAAAATAAATATCCCCCTTAAAAGTTCATTAAAAGATAAGTATAAATTATCAAAAATCGATAAACAAACTAAAAATATTGAAACATTATAATTAAATATTTCTTCAAAAAAATAATTATAATAAGATATTACTTTTGAATATTTTATTTTTTTCACATTAATTATCTCCACTTGGGACTATAATTTCCAGCCTTATTCATGCATATTCCAATTTTTCTCTTCTATTTGTTCATTATGAAATAACTATAAATTTTTAATCTCCTAAATGGATTTTCAAAAATAATAAATATTCTAACTTAGATCCATAACCTCTTCTTCATCCTCTTAGTTTCTATTTCACAACCCTTATAAATTCACATGCAGAGAAATACTATGTTCATAAATGAACATAATATCCTTGACTTGAAATTTCAAATGATTAATAAAGTCATTCATATTTTGATAGTAGAAAATTTATTCCTCCTCCATATTATTTAAACATCATATATCATTGGAATGTGAATCAGAAAATTACTTCATCCATTTTGGAACTTGGAAATAGATTATTTGATCTTGCATCAGATTGACTGCATCATTTATTTCTATAAAATGACAAAATAACCTTTTATAACTTTTCATCAAATTATTTTTAGAATCTAACTTTTTTGTGATCCTATGATATTTGAATAAAACTTGAAATTTTGATGAACTATCAGATTTTCCTTTCTAATATTTAGAATATTCCAATTTATCATCTAAAATTTTATATTTCTCTAAATAAATATCAACCGCATTAATTTACTCATATAATTAGTCAACATTTATTCCATTATAATCTTCTATATCATCTAGAAAACATATTTTATTCCCTTTAGATAAGATAGATAAGTATTAAATAGATACTAACACATCTTCTAAAATAGTGACTTGTTTTTGTGAACTATCAGATAAAGATAAACTCTCAATGGAAGAAGTATTAACATATAATTTATTTTGAAAAATATAATATTTTAATTCTTTATTAAAAACTATTTTATCTTTATTATCATATTTTTTAAAAAAAATATTTCAATACTTCTTTCAAAACTTATATCAATTGAATATATTCCCTAAATGATGGAACATTATCTTGATAAAACTTCAAGGGAGGAACTTATAATGGATAAACTTTTGATAAAATTATATTATAATCATTCTTTATAGCTTCACCAACATCCAAATGTAGAGAGGAGAGTAAATAATATTTTTTAGGATCCTTAATCATTGTTTATTTCCCTTTTCTGATGAAATCAATATTGACCGGATTCCTCTAGAAAAATATTCTTAAATAATAATTGAAGGTAAGATAAGTTTTTTTATTATCTATAGTAATATTTCAAGGAACATATTATTTCAAAAAATTATTTTCATTCTTTTTCAAACCGAAATAAGGTTTTAAAACCAATTTTCTTCTCTTTTTTCTTAATTCCTTTAGAACTTGATATTCAAGATTCCAAGTGATTTTAAAAAAACTATTAAAAAATATAATTTTATAAAACTCTTAATTTCAAAAAAAATTCTATAGAGATTAAAATTCACCAATATTATATTTACTCTATGGAGGTGACATTGAAATATAAGGAAATTTCTGATATTTTCTATTCCCCTTTGATGTATACATTTCCTTTTCGTCAATAATTTTACTCTAGATAGATTCCTTAACATCTATTGAATTTGTATATGATTAAATATCTAAAACGTATTATCAATAAAATAATAAACTAGTCTCATTAGAGAGATGAACTTGGATTTAATAATTTTTTTATTCACCCTCCAAACATGATACTTATTTTTAACACCTTTTCCTTCAAGAACATTATAATAAACTTTTCAAAAATTGATATATATATATATATATATTGTATCTAAATATATTCATGTGTTTTTATATGTATTTTTGGTTAATATTTATTTATTGCATATTATATTCATTCCTAATGTAAATGTCTTAGGTTTTCTTATTAGAAGATCATGATGTGGATAAATATAAAGAAAAACATGGTAATTAAAGAATATAAAGGCACTTTGCACTGTGATCTGAACTGGTACATTGTAACCCATTGAATGATAATAAATCTAAGATGAAAAATTAGTTAATGGGATAATTTCTGTAATACGAAGAATAATTTCTATGATGTTGGATATCTAAAATATGTTCCAGTGGTTCAAAACTAATGAATTATAAAAAACATGGATTTTGGCACTAAAAATTGACATTACACAGTGTGTAAACATGAAAATATTTTAAAAAATTACAAATCATGTACTAAGTAGAAGAATTGAATTTAAGAAATATTCTATAGTTAATTCCCATACATTACACATCTTATAAATAGTACATGATTTGAAAACCTTGAAAAGATCTAAAAAGAGTGGATTTTTATGTATCTTTTGACAGTGACATATGAGAATGACCCTAAATAGATATTTAATGTCAAGTATGACTTAGGTACCCCTTAGTAATACTTACATGATTATAAATAATGGTCTTACACCATGGAATCAAGGATATATTTTAGGCATAGGGATTCAACCATCAGGAGACTGCTTCTAGGGTTCTGACCTGGATTTCATTCTTCATAGATAGGTTTTTTTTTCCTTATTATTTTTTACAATTCAATATGATTTTGAATAATCATTAGTTTAATTATAGTTAATGTTCTTTTATTTATTTCTCAATCCTTTTCTTTTACTCTCTCCAATGGTTTTTTATTTATCATTGGTGATCACCCAATGATAATCAACTAAATATGTATGGGAAACCAAAATTTGTCAAAATGGGTGTGTGCTAAATTTTCCATTTTATTTTATCACATTGAAAATGAATTTATTCAATTTTTATTGGGTTTTGAAACATTATACTCATATATATTATTAAATCATAGACCAAGTTCATTTGGTAGAATATGAAATTGAATATGATAAAGGTAATTCATTCACAACCATTGGATTTTATTGTTATTCTACTTCTGAAATAGGATCCAAAAGAATCCTGATATTTTAATTCATATTAACATGAATAAGTATGGGTATAAGTTAGATTTATAGGGATTTACCATTAATTATATCAATAATATTTATTTATTATATATCCAATGAGTATTAATATTTTTGAAGTGTAATTAGGATTTCATTTTAGAAAAAACCACCCATAGAAGCTGGTTTCCCTCTACTATTAATATTTTTATCTTTTTTTATAAATTTTAATTATTTAGTTCACGTTTTTTAATTATTTAAATAAAATATAATATAAATTCGAGTAACCATACCATTAGTCAAAAGTATTCTTCTATGTTCCCCACTCTCTTTTGGATTTACCCCATACTTCTAATTTACTATTCCATTATAGTTAGCATGATTTGAGAACATATAAATTAATATTTTGATCATGAACAAAGTATTTAATGACATCATTTGGAAGTAAAAAAATCTAGGAGTATAAAAAAAATTAAACATTATTATCCCTATACATATTCCCTTAAAACAAGTCCATTTAAACTTAACAAAATTAAACCTCTATATATTAACAATAATTCATATAAGATAGAAACATAAAATAATTAATATATCATTATCTCCCTTCCTTTCTATAAAAAAATATTGAATCTATTAAAATGCTAATATTTCTCTAGGTGACCTATTGTTCATCTTTTGAACTCATTTTTTCACAATGAATAAGATTTAATTGACTCTATCCTTTGAAAACATACAAGATTCTTTTGTTAGATTTAGAGATAAAATATTAATAACCTTCAAATGAATGTTCTCAAAACTCCACAAAACTCTCTAAATTCAAACATAACAAAATCTCAAAAACTGTAAAAGAATCTCTTTTCTCTCCTCCAACTTCAATGGCCATAAAATATCCATATAATTAAAAAATAATATGATGATAGAATAACTAATATAATTCCTTTGGTATATCTATTTAATTATAATCATAAAACATACTGACTTACATGATATTAAATTCATGCTTCAAATAACAAACAAGATCAATGAATATATCACGAATTTTTTCTCTAGAGAATTTTTTTCTGTATGACGTTATTACATAAAAAATAAAATAAACAATAATCATGATTTCAGAAAATGGTCTAACATCACCATATAAATGAATGTAAAAAAATAACTCAAGGTCCCCCACTCCATTATATTATTGTACAAAGTGATTAAAAAAATGGATCATTATTTAATCAAGCATTCTAAAATGTCTCCATCTAAATTTTATAAAATAAAAAAATCTTTCAAAGAGTAAAATTTATAATTTATTAAATTTATAATGACTTAAATTTAAGTTATTATGAATTGTTTATTAAAATTTGATGATCTGAAATATTCATAAAACACTAAGGTGTGAAATTCAATACAACGTAAACCCAATATATATTTTGAATTTCCATAGGTGTAAAAATTTGAACATAAAAATCTCTCGAAGTTAAATACCAATTAGTAGGAATAAATTACTTGTTTCAAATACTGTTCTAGATATATTCCCTCTAAAAAACTTATAAACTATCTATAAATTAAAATTTTACCTGATTTAAATTTATCTAAAAAAATTCATCAAAATAAAAGGATTTAATGATATTAATGAATAAAAACATTATAAATTTGAAACTTACTCTAAACAATAAATCATAAAAGATGTATGTTCTGGTAAACATAAAAATAGTAGTTACCAAGAACCAGATATAAGTATTCAAATTCTAGTATATAGATACTTCAAATATTAAAAATTAGTTTCTATAAGATACACCTCTTTAGATCCTGACATATTTGAGAAAAAACACCTTAGGCTCCAACATTTTAAGATGATTTTCAAGTGTTACATATTATTTAAAAAAATAAGATATGTGAGTTATGAGATATTAAACTCTATTAAATTAATAATTATTCCTACATTTACCACTTCTATTTAATTTAGTAAACAAAGGTTCTTCTCATGGTAAGAAATGACTATGCTGGTAAGCATGTAGACCCTCTGATGATTTTACATCAAAGCCTGAAAGTTGTTCTTTTTTTCTCAGTGACTATACATATTTTCAAATTATTCACTTCTTAATTTATATTTAGTTAAAAACTTCATTAAAATTTTTATCTCTAACTTTAACAAAATGTTCTCATTCTTATGTTTCATATATCAAATTAAAGTATTTGTACCCCCAATTTCAAGCAAGTAAACCTTTGTTTATGATTTTAAATAATTTGGTGTGGGTGATGTTTGGGAGCATTTGGAAAACTTTTGGAATGTTTTGGGGGAAATTTATTAAGGTGTTTGGTTTGATAATAATAATTTAAAATCACGAAACTCTTACAAGAACCCATGTAATTTGAAATAGGGAATTCTGGGTGGGGGCAAGGTTAGGCGCACAGTTTGGCCAAACCATACGACAACCATGATGTAACCAAAAAAATTGAGGAAGAGGGATTATTCATGGTTTTATCATGTATTGTATAAATGTTTAACCCAGCCATGTATGGTTATACTTGAGGAATAGGATTGATTACAGTTTGTGCACGTTTTTCCTAACCATATGATCCAACAATGCCCGGTTTAAATTTAGATCCTTAAAAAGTGTATCTCATTCATTTTTACCTCTAAGATTCCCATTATTCACTATTTTAGAACATTCTTTCATTTTATTCCTGTGAATGTTTGTGTAAAATCTCCCCTTAGATCTAGAAGTGATTCGATGGAAATTATTGGTTCGTTGAAGCTCGATTCCCTTGGTATGCCTTTTTTGGTAGTTTTCCATAGATCCACTTATATTTTGTATCTTGGATAAATTGATTTGATCCATTTAAGAAATATATATGATATAGGACTCCATTAATAATTGTATTTTGTGTTTTTGGTGTTAGGGAATGATATCTAAGGTGGGGTTTTAGAGATTCAACCCGATTTTGTTGTAGAATTTTTATTGTTATTAATTATCACCAAAACTTTCAAGGTATGTGGCTTCACTCTAGAATCCTATTCTTATAACATGAATTTATAGTTTAAAATATATTTAATTGAATGAAATTGGTTGTGAAATGGATGTTTAGGGTATGTTATAAACCCTATTTAGTGACGGCTTGTTGTTTTGTAGAAAGTTCTTGTTGTATATGTTCTTGTTTTAATGATTTTAAAATTATGATTTAAAATATGGATTTGGAATTATTTATAGAAATTTTTTTTAATGGTTTTTTAATAAAAAAAAATTTCTATTGAAATTCCATGGACTTTTTTTTTGGAATGGTTTTTAGCTTACGCGGTTCGATGTGAGTTTATGTTTTCGATGTGACTCGGAATAAGGGGTATGTTCCATTGGGGTAAAAAGTGATGGAACCCTAAATAAGGGTCACATTACATTGAGAGAAAAATATATTAAAAATTTTGTGAAAACAAAGTGGATGGAAGAGAATCCAAACATGAGTATAGAGCTGTCACTAAAGCATTCATGTGTGGGTGTGTGTAAATCACAGATTGGTTGTTCCCAAAAGAAAAGTGAAATGGTTTAAATATTTTTTTGGTTGTTTTACTTAGAAAAAAATTTGGTCTAGAAATTTATTTATATTTTGATATAAACTATTGACATTTTTTTAAGTTTTTTATAAAAATTATTTAATATAAATTTTCTAACTTTTTTTATCCTAGTAGCATGCGTAGGGTAGTCATTTGGTGAAAACCTACTAAGTTTCATTAATCACCCATGCTTTGTAACTTTGGTGCTTTTAAAGATATTTTTTATCGAGATATAGGTAAAAGAAAAGTATTGCCCTTATTTAGTAGTTCTTAATGATATTTGGTCATGGATTTTGGAGTGGATCATGGTGTATGTTGGGAGGTGTAGAGTTTTGTATTTTGAGTCTTTGAGATTTATGGTTTAGTCTTCCAGTTTGGTACTCTGATCATGGTTATGGATTAGTTCGTTATAGTTTTACTTTTGTATTATGTTGAGTTGTATTAAATTTTTATCATGAATCATATAGTGGTTTAGGTTATTGTATACTCTTTTGTTCTTATTTTATTTCCAAATGGAAAATCATCCATTATTGTATTAAAGCCCTTGGAATTTATTGTTAGAATTTGGATCATAGGGATATCATGTAAGGACTGGTAGAAATTCTTCATTCAATCAAGAAAATGAGGATTTGTGGGAAGTTACAAGTGGTGTAAGTCTTGGTTGGTCAAAATATATTTGATGTACATGTGGTAGCAGCTTCTTCGATCCATGACTTACAAATGGAATTAGTTGTGTTAGTCTTAGAGTTGATTTTTTTTCTTTTTTAGTTATTAAATTGGGATGGTATAAAGTACTAGGATTTTTGGGACTTGAAATGTTGAGCATAAAAATACATAGCTAAGGTTTTCATGTTAAACTTCATGTTATCAGATATTTGGATACATAAGTGTTTAGGGGACACTGATAGGAGTTGGAATCTCATTGTCATGGGTTTAACTAATTAGAAGTGCATGACATGAATTACAGAAATGTCTTCTCACTAGTAGTGAATATTTAATTTTGAGTAATGATTTATTTTTGTGTGAAAAAACATTTATTTTTTAAAATAATCAAAAAAAAATTCTAATGAGAGATTTTTTAAAAAAGCATGATAGTTGTATTTTTAAAATGGTCTGATCCTGAAAAGCATGATAGAATTTTCAATAATGGGTGAACGTTGAAAATTTTTTATTTTGGAAATATCAATTATTATAGTTATGATATTGTAGAATTTTAAATTATTAATACTTCAATTTCTATAGAGTAATAATTATGTATTTTTTGTGTCTATAGAAAATGGAACCCAATAGGTGTAGAAGAAACCAACCAGAAGAAGCTGCTGAGAATGTTGTTGCCCCTGAGCCACAGGTGAACCAACAATTTGATTAGAGTAAAGTCCATGATTTTCAATAAATGGATAGCAGGGAATATAAGGTATGATCCAATGTAATTGGATCATTTTATCATGTTCCAAAAGAGGAATCATCATATCCTTCTATGTGATTCAGAACCAGAAAAGGTGGGGATGTGGCTGAATAGAACTAATTTAATATTTTATTTCTTTGGCACATTGGTAGAGTAAAAATTCAAGTTGGAAATGTATATTATGGAGGATCATGATTTACACTAGTGGTATTTAGTTGTTCATGCTAAATTATGAAAATAAAATTCATTATAGTTTATTAAGGAATTTTTCAAAAATATTATATCCTTACACATTCAGTATTGTGAGAATGACAGACTTTTTCATCATGGAATAGGAAAACCTCTCTGGGATTGAGTATCGAGCTAAATTCATGAATTTAGTATTCTTCTCACCTGAAGTTTTTGAAAGTGAATCATTGAAGGCATGAATTTTTTAATCAAGGGTGAGACAAGATATTCAATCAAAATTATAATTGGAAGATCTAGAAAGAAGAGTGATCATTTGACCTTGCATGTCTCTATGGGCAGCACCAGAATGTTTTTTCAAAAATTAAGATGTAACTCTAAGACTGTGTGTGGATTATCATAAATATAACCAAGTTATGATAAATAATCGATATCCACTTCCATATATTGATGATTTTTTTGACCAATTGAGGGGATCCCTATGGTTCTCTAAAATTGAATTGTGATGAGGACATCTCTAATAGGGGATTCAGAAAGAGGATAATCTAAAAAAAATCAGGAGTATACATGTCCATTATGAGTATGAGTGATTTCTATATGGTCCTAAAAATGAATAAACATTAATTATGGAATTGATGAATCTAATATTTCAGAGATGTCTATATTCTTTTTTGGTGGTGTTTTGGAATAAAATATTAGTTTATTCAAGGACAAGGGTCGAGCATGAGAATCACTTAGAAATAGTATAGGGAATCTTAAGGTATCATTACATGTATGAAAAATTATCAAAGTGTGATTTTTAGATAAATTAGGTACATTCCCTTTGACATGTTATCTCTAAAATAGGTGTTTCTTTGGAACCATGAAATATAGAGGTTGTCATCTCTAGGAAACTTTCAAATAATGTATGGGAAATATATAGATTCATTGGATTAAATGGTTATTACCATTGTTTTATTCATAATTTCTCATGACTATCTTTACCTATGATAGCCTTGAAAAGTTATAACGTTCCATTTAAATGGAATTATGAATTTCATGAGTCTTTTAAAGAGCTAAAGGTTTAATATACATCATCATCGATCTTGATATTTACCGAATCAGGAAAAGGGTATATGGTGTATTTTCCTACTTTGGGATCTTGGTTGGGATGTGTTCTAATTCCAGGAGATCGTGTTGTTTATTATGTCTTGTAAGAGTTATATTTTCATGATAATAACAACCCAATACACAATTTTTACATTGTTATTGTAGTCTATTCTTGGAATTCTAGGCATTATTACCTCTTTGGTGAAAAATTTACACTGTTTAGGAATCATAATATCTTGAAACATAATTTCTCACAAAGGAATTTGAACTTGAGAAAAAGGAGATGGATAAAGTATTTCCAAATGTTTTACCTTTACTTGATGTATACATTAGGTAAAGGTAATTCAGTGGAAGGTTAATTAAGTAGAAAGCCATATTCTTAGTTGGAAAAGGAGGATTCATTCCATTAGAAATTGATGTTGGTGATATCTAACATACACATGGGTTGTGATGACTGAGATGAAGTTGTGATTTTCATTCCAGTTTCATTCATTCCGTATTTGGTTGAAATAGTTAAAGAGGCACAGAAATCAAATTCTAAATGTGTTTCAATGAAGTCGTAATTCAATGGTGTAGAGACCATTGAAAGAAGGATGGTAGATGGTAGTTAAGTTTTTTTGTATTGAAATTGGATGGTAGTATATATGGCTTTTCAAGAATAACTTCTTCATGCTTACCCTCATTCAAGATGGGTTGTTCATCCTGGAATACATATTATGTTTAACACTCTGAAAGCACCTTTTTTGTGGGTCGATATTAAAAGTTAGGTGTCTAAGTTTGTTTTAGTGTGTTTAACATGTCAATAGGTTAAGGAAGAGCATCACCAACCAGCAGGTATGTTATAGTCTTTACCTATTCCCATTTTGAAATGGGAGTACATAGCCATGGATTTTGTGAAAGGTCTCCTAAGAATGGTTTGAATACATGATTCCACATGGGAGATAGAGGATTATCTCATAAAGTCAACCCATTTAATATATATTCATGGATCACATATGTGGGAGGACTTATCTAGAAATTATATCTGAATATTGGTAAAGAGGCATGGCATAACCGTTTCAATGTTGTTGAAAATAGGTATGAGGTTTACGTCTCTTTTTTTATAAATCCCTACAAAAAGATGTTGGGAATCAGTTGACTATGAGTACGATGTATCAATATCATATGTATGGACAATCTGAAAGGATGATAAAAATGTTAGGAGACATGTTCCAGTCTTATTTAAAGTATTTCGGTGGCTCATTGTAGGATAATTACCATTATTAAAGTCATCATATAACAAAAGTTATCATGCCTCAATACATGTGTCTCCATTTAAAGCATTGTATGAGTGTCCTTATCATTCACTGCATTATTGGGTGGAAAAAGTTGAGACTTCACTTGTTGGTTTGATCCTTGTCCAAGAGACAACAGACAAAATTCAGTTGACTATGAAAAAGATATGTATGTATTAGAGTTTACATAAATTATATACAGATGATCATCAATGGTTTTTGTCATTCTAGGATAGCGATCAGGTGTTCAAGATAATATCTCTAAGGCTTGGGATTTATCATCTTAAAATGTATGGAATGTTATCTACTTTTTAGATATGCCCTTTTGACATACATGAATAGTTTTTTAAGGAGGCATATCTGTTTTCTTGGCCCCCACATTTTAGTGTGGTGAATAATGTGTATCACATATCTCGATTGAAAAAGTATCAGCCTGATCATAACCATGTGATTCAATGGGATCACTTTTACCTAGAGATGGATGCTTTTTCGGCTCATGTGATAGTATAGATTGAAGATAGTAAATAAAAACATTTCCTTATAAAATCATCAGTCTAATGCATGTTTTTTGGAAACATGATCAAATTCATGAAGAAACTAGGGAATTGGAGAAATTAATGATAAATAAACATCCATACCGCTTTTTGGTAAATGTTGTTTTTTTACTTTCTAAGGAAGGAGAGGCTAATGCTGTGGAGAATTTAGTACCCTAAGATTCAATTAAGTAAATTTTCTTTGTGATTTTTAATTATGTAAAGTATTTGGGTGATGTTTGGGAGGGTTTGGAATACTTTTGGAATGTTTTTTTGGGCTTTTATTAAGGTTCATAGTTTGATCATGGTTAGTGAAAACTATAAAACTCATACAAGAAATTCTGTAAAGTTAAAGAGGGAATTCTGGGTAGGTGCACAGTTTGGACAAATCGTGCGGCCACCTAGGTGTAACTGGGAAATGTGAGGTAGAGGGATTATGCATTGTTGATTCATAGTTTTTCTAACCATGAAAGATAATTATGACAGCTGCTCCTTGAGGCAGATACTGGCGCATGGTTGGTGCATAATGTTTCTAATTGTGTGAGATAACCATTCATGGTTGAAATTTAGATACTAAAAAAGTGGATCTCACTTTTTTTCTCCTCTAAACCTCTCTTTATAAAATATTTTTGACCCGAACATAGTTTTTCTTCCACCCAATGGCTATGGAGACTCTCCCCTTAGATTTAGAAGTGATCTGGTGATAATTCATGGTGTGTAGTATCCTGATTCCCTTGCTAAGTCTTCTTCGTTGATTGTTTTCCTAAAATCTACTTCTCTTACTTAACTTGGATTCTTATATCTGATCTATTGGGGATATAGTTATTATATTTGATTCCAATAATGAGAATATTTTAATTTTTGTGTGTTAGGTAATGATATATATGGTGGGATTTTTGAAATTCAAACATGTTTCGTTGAAAAATTCATGTCTTTCTTCATTTTCACCATATCTTACGAGTCATGTGGCATCACTCTCAACTCCTATTCATAAAAAATAATTCTTAGTTTCAAATTGACTTAATTTCATGAAATTGGTTTTGAAATTGATGTGAGAAGCATCATAGAAACCCTCTTTTGTGATGTTTTGCAGTTTTTTCAAAATTGGTTGTTATATAAGTACCTAATTTAATGATTTTAAAATGATGTTTTAAAATTTGTATTGGGATTGATTTATTGAAAAGGTTTTGTAGAATTTTTTTCAATAAAAGTATTGTTTTATTGAAATGACTTGAATTTTTTTGGCATGGTTTTTCGCATATATGGGCTAGTGTGAGTTCATGCTTTCGACATGACCTTGAATAAGGGGTGTGTACCACTGGGATACAAAGGGGCGTTACCCAGAATAATGGGCATGTGTTATGGGACACACGGATATTGTCATGTTTGGGAAAATTTTTTGGATGTATCAGAAACCACTCATGATTATAGAACTATCACTGAAGCATACATGTGTGGATGTGTTTAAATTGTGTATTGGTCATTCCAAAAAGGATAGTGAAATGGTCTAAATAGTTGTTTGGTTTTTTTCCTTAGAGTCTATTTTAGTTTAAATTTTTTTAATATTTTGATATAAACTATTTAAATATTTTAAAGTGTTTTATATAAAAAAACTATATCAATGTGATAAATTTTTATTTCCTAGAGTTGTGAGTAGAGAATTCATTCGATGAAAACCTACTAAGTTTCATTACTCACCCCAGCTTTGGAATTTTGGTTCTTTTATAAAAAAATTATCTAGATATATGTAAAGGAAAATTTATTACACTTAATTAGTGGGGCTTCATGATACTTCAGAATGGATTGTTAAGTTGGATATAGAGCATGTTCGGAGTTATGGATTTGTGTATTTAGAGACTTTGAGATTCATAGTTTAGTCTTCTACTTTGGTACTCTAATATTGGTTATGGATTTGTTTAGTATTTTTGTAATTTGGTATTTTGTTAAGTTGTATTACATTTTTATGATGAAACGTATAGTGTTTTTGGTTATGGGATAATTAGTTCTGGTTTTTCTATTTACAAAGGTAAAAATCTCCCCCAATTGTATTGAATCCCTTAATATTTATTTCTTACCTTTGGCATCTTGGAGATGTCTCATAAGGCCAAGTAGCAATTCTGCCCCAACTCAACCCAAAGAGGAGGGGTGGGATGTTACATAAGTTTATTCAAATAGCTTGTTCTTATATTTCACAAAAGAACCCATTTATTATTTCTTATCATAATTTATCTTTAAAATCATAATTTTTTAATTTTTTAACTCTGAACAGAGTTTATTATTTTTGTTAAACATTTAATTCAAAACCAATAATTTATTATAAATTTTATCCTTCTTATCAATATTTACTACCTTGATTTTATTATATATTTTTTAAATATTATGATATATATCTCTACATCCCCTAATTTAGATTTCTAACACATCATAAGTTTGAGGAACTTATTCCTTATCATTAGAAAAAGATTTATCCTCCGAAAATAATGTAATTCCATGGTATAATGAAATATCTCTATTAGTGTTAGTATGTAACTTTACTATAAATAAAAAATTTATTTTATGGGAAATTAGGATAAAAACCCATTATCATTCCACAACTATCACTTTTCAAATCACTACTTTTATCGGAATAGGATGGATCCATAGAAGTACCCTTAGTATATATTATTTCTATAAAATTATTCGTGTATTTTATATTATATTTTTCATATTTATACTTACATTAAACTCTATGATATTTTTTCTATTATGTTCTAGTTTTATAAATTTTAAAAAATATTCTTTTAAGTATATTTCCTTTCATTCAATTCCTTCATATCATCTTTATCATTTTTCTAATCTCCCTATAAATTATTATTTCTAAACAATCTCTTTAAATTATTCTCAGGTTCACCATCTATAGGCTCACAATCATTATTATCATAATTATTTAATGAATATAATATAGATACATTATTATAAGAAAATGTTTTATTAGATATAAAAGTTCCAGATACTAATGAAAAGGCTACTCGATTATTCTTTTTCTCCTTTTCAATATCATTTTTTAATGTACTTTTATACTGTATGATATTTTTGATAATATTTTCTAAAGTAAGTTTTGAAATATTTTATGTATAATCAATTTTTTCCTTTTAAAATTAAATTCATTTGAAAATATTTCAATAACATTCTCAATATGTTTATCAACCAAAATTTATTTCTCACTCAGAAATTGTAAACTATTTACAATCATCATAAACCTATGTTGAATCTGAGAAACATATTCACCTGACATAAAGTTAAAACTAGGATAGTCAACCCTATTCATATCTATATTACTCTATAAATATTTTAAAGTTCTAAATTTTTTAACTTTTCCATATACCACATGTTGTTATATATAAAGATACTTGAATATATACACATATAATCCTTTAAATTGAACGCATCATAGTATTCATAATATAAAAAATCATCAAAAATCCATTTTTATAATATATAGTAAAATTAGTTATTATTCATCCTTAATTTATAACATCTGATATTTGTTAAAAAAGTATCAACACTTTTGTTAATCAAATAAGTTTCCATGAGATCAGGCTAGTATTTATAGTTATTTACAACATAATTAAAGGCTTATTTAGATTGAGTTTATCCCAACATCAAACATGTATAACATCTTCCATATTAAAAGAAAATTTTTTATATAAAATATATTTATTATAAGTAAATTTATTAAATTATAAAAAATTAACATAAATAAAAAATATTATATCATATTCGACCTCAAACGTAGAGGATTTACTTTATACCAAATTCTTTCCTAGATAAAGAATTTGGTAAACTATAAGAGGGGGATGAATTTTAGTTTAAAAAAAACTAAAAAAATTCATCCTCCTCAAGTTTTGATATAATAATAATTAAAAACATTTGATTGATCCACAAATTAGAGTTACAAAAGACAAATTTAGTGAAAAATAATTCTATATAAATTTCAACATATTCTAAAAGAAAATATCATTGTGGGAATTAAATGAAACATTGAAATATTTAAAAATAATTAATAGAGTAATGATTACAATACTTAAAGACCAAGGGATATTATTGCCTAAAACATCAAATTAACAAAATTATTTCCTTTTATCCATGTTGAAAGAGGATCATAAACCCGGTCTAGGTATCATTTTCCAATCATTAGAAAATCCTCCATTATAAACCCATCTATATGTATAATTGCCTCCCTATCACCAAAAAACCTTGAATATAAAATTTCAAAAGGTATATTTATTTTCCACACCAATAATCCTTCTTTCTTGAACTATTAGAACTACTCTATATTCCTTACTAAAATCCCTCAACCATGCAGGATCAGTAGTATCCCGCATCCAAACACAAGAAGCTCATGATCTCAATGATTAGAAAAGGAACAATTACAATAGTTAAAAATAGATAATTTAATCTTAAATTACGATCTAATGTATTATCTAAGAAAATACCTATAAATAAGTTAAAAAATGTAATCACTCTAGGAAACAAGTCATTTCACCATTGAAAGTGAGTACACTCTTTAAATAGTTGTACCAAAAAGACACCATAAAAAATGATTTGAAACATTGAAGTCTCGGTATCTATTTCTAAATAACATGTAAAAAATATTAATGGTTGTATTATAAAAAAAATACTTTATTTTCGATATCATTGGATTCATATTCATCATATTCTATTGAACTCAGCATAGCTCCACATTTTATAATATCATCATCTAGAACTGCTAAAATGTTATACATATAGTAGACTAAGTCCTTCATAAACCAATTGTTCATAAAATTTTAATGTTTAATCACAAACCCACATAAATAAATTTAAATATTTTTCATTTTTCACATCATAAACAACTCATAAAAAACTTTAGTTTAAATAATGATCTTATTAAGTACATTTTCATTTTCATAACTAAGGATATAACAACCTAAAATTTCAAAAGAGGTAAATCATATCTGACAGAGTATGTGACATCACACACCAAGCTTAAATGATAATGTAACACCCAAAGAATTTACAATATAATTCTTTTTATATAAATTCTTTTTCTTGACTGATTTTTATAACACACAATATAGAGTTTAAACGAAACATGATGCTCTACTAAAATATTATTATTTAAAAATGACCATTATAACTTAGCTATTAAGTTGGAAGGTATCAATATTACATAATAATTTTAAAAAAAATTTATGGTTTACACATGTATAAAATTCATTCTATTGTAATCTACTCATTAGAAATCAAATAAGTACCATTTGAAAGAAAAATAATTGTTTTCTAAAAAAACTGTATTTTTCTAAATAGTGGTCCAGTCGTGATTTTATCACATAATTTAAAAAAAAATTATTTTATAAAATTTATTTAAAAAAATAACATCATTTTTTAAATCTATATTTCCAAATTATCTTTTGGTAAATTTTTGGATAATTTTCTGAAAAGATTTTTTTTGAAAAATTGTTAAAAATATGTATTTTTATTGAAGAATGTATTTTAATTTAAATTATTTCAAAAGATAAATATTATATTAATTTTATTTTAATTTAAAATTAGTTCAATTATATTAAATTTTAACTAATTAATATCATTTTAAAAAAATCATATTTAATTTTAATATTAAAACATTATATACTTATGAGAATTTTCTCTTTGGAAAACCACTTTTTTATCGTGCTTGTGGTTAAATTTTAAATTTAATTTTAAAAAATCTAATAATTTAATATGGGAAAATAGATTCATGTTTATAATCATGTATTACATTCCATGTGTGATATGATAACGTCACCCGTGTGTACGGTGGACTACCGGCTCAAAAAGGGATGTGTTTTTTTATTTGTTTACAGTTCACATGA
This sequence comes from Viscum album, assembly GCA_963277665.1. NCBI lineage: Eukaryota > Viridiplantae > Streptophyta > Magnoliopsida > Santalales > Viscaceae > Viscum > Viscum album. Next base: position 1,525,134,651 of record OY728131.1, on the reverse strand, counting down.
AATTAAATAAGGATAAAATTAAGGAATATATGAGATATTTATTTTCATACCTTAATTATTGTAATAAAATATTATATCTAACTTCTTATCTTTCAATCTATTGGAAAAACTAACGTCGCTTGTGTGTAGGTGTATGCTACTACCTTCACGTAGCAATGTAAAATGTTTTTAATTTTTTTACATAGAGGGTAATAAAGATGTATTTTATTAATATAACTTCAATATATGATATAAAAATTATTCTATAAATATGAATTAATATTTATTTTACATTTTTTAATCTGTTTATAAAAATGGAAACATCATTCAAGCATACGTACGGCCTACCCTCTCTATAGATGGCGCATTCTATTTTCTATCTCTAACATTAATAGATAACTCTAAATAACTATATAATGAATAAATATGATATTTATATCATGGTTAAGATAATTTATATGATGTAACCATGATCTAATTGACCAAAATTACCAAACTAAAACATACATAAATAATAATGCAATTATCACCAAACACAGTGAATTTAACAAATAATTGTTAACAAACAGGTGATAAATGAATACAATTAAATCATATAAAGTGTGATATATATGATTATAGTTATTTAATATAATTTTAATAATCCTATATTTATTATAATGGAGGTTCATACAAAAAAATGAATTCAACCCTGTGGTAGGGTTTTTCATCTCACTTTTACTTTCATGATACATACACCATATTCACAACTTAATTACTTTATATGGTGTATATACTACCCATTTTGATATTCTATATAAGGTATAAATTTCCATTCATGGTATTTAATGTTTTATTAGAAATAATTTTTTCATAGGTCTTATGATTCAAATGTTATCATAGTGGTAAGGTTGTATTTCACAATCTCATCAGTATTTGAGATTGTTTGTGTTTAAGTCTCCCTAGGGGGAATTATTTTATATTTATTTTAAAAATATTTTATTATCCTTTGGTTATAAATTAAATTTTTAAATCAATCATATCATATTCCTCACTTTGTTACAAAAAATTATTGAGAAAATGCTTTTTATAAAAACTTGACTTTATTTCTCTCTTCAGTCGAAAATCATTTTTCCTCAAAATCCATATTTTATAAAAATATTTTTAACCTTTTCCAAATTATTTTTTAAATATAATTTTACCCATTCTAACATTTAAAAAAAATACATTTAAGGAATCATCATGTTATTTTCAAAACAATTCTCACTTGGATTTTATTGAATATATGAAATGATCCTTTGTTTTAACATGTATGGCGGGAACATAATTTTTCATCATCATGAAAACTTAATGTTTTAAAGATTATTTTTAAAGATTTCATAAGTTATTTTCAATGGAAATTATTTTAAAAAAAATAGAACATTGTATATTTTTTATATGAAAATTTTTTTTTCAATGAAAATGTGTTTAAGGACATTCTTATAGTATTTATCTTCATTAATGACATATAACCATTATTTTACTTATGATACACTTGTAATATGTTATATTTATATCATCATTACTCTTCTTTAGGATGGTTCACTGTTAGTTTGACTAAGTATGTACAATTTTATTACATTCATCATATTAATCTTGATAGTTAATGACTGAAAATGACTTTTTATTAAAGCTCCCACCAAGTCAAGGGGGATGAAAGTGGTACAATCCTAGTGCATCATTTCTAATGAGGGGGTTTTAGGCATTGGGAAGAGACCCAAGGTTTTCGTATATAATACATTGGTTGTTGGTTCTCCCCTTGCTTGCAAGACAATCGGCGACAAAAATTGTCCTCCCTCAATACGTGGGTAATATCAGTATCCTCACACAGCAAGAGTCTGCATCTCCTGATAATATAACATAAGAACCATGGGGGCCTGGATTTGTTGAGAAGTAAGTTGAAAAGGAGGAACGAATCAGATTCAGACGAGGATATGTGAATGTAATGGTCAAGGTAGATTGATAAACCGCTAAGCATTGCACTGGCTTCTACTTCATGGGGGGTACCCGAGCCATAATAAGCGCTGAATCCGATAACCACAGATCCTCTGGCGTCTCATATCAGCCCACCTCCTCTCATAATTCCTTGAGCGCAGGAGTCGTCCACGTTAAGCTTAAGACCAAAGCTAGGAGGGTTCTACTTAACCCACCTCCCTTGCCCTGGGTTAGGACCATTCGGGGGTAGAGACGTCATCAGCATCCCTCCGCGAAAGAGAGAACTAAGCTCCTCCATCAGGGAAAGCAGTCAGACCTGAAGAAAAATATGTGATCTGGGGCTCCCTCTGTGTTCTTTGTCCTCATGTCCCAAATGACCTAGCAGATCGAATCACAAGCCATGCCATGGATATTGCGCACTCTGGGTTGATTATCGTTACCCTGAAACCACCAGGAGAAGAATTCTGGTTCGCTGGCCCGATGCCCCTGCACTCCCATCTGTTGACCTGCTAAGTCCCATGCATGTATATCCCATTCTCTCTCAAAGAAGAGGTTCAAAGAGGATTAAGAGTATGGTTTGGTGCAGCACACACATCGGGAGGCAGTATAAATGCCTTTATTTTTAATGTTATCATCTATAGGAATGGGTATTTTGCGGATCCTACAGACCAAAAAGTTCATCTTAGTTGGGATATCTTTTCAACATAGGTGGATTTCCCATGTTTCCTCCCTCTATCTAGTGTGGATAGATTCGACGTAATATCTGGTGTGGAAATATCTGGATGAAGATTCCAAAATGATGCACTTGTCTAGGTCATCTAAAAGGTTAATATTTTCTAACAAGTTCCTTTGACTGGCATCCAGAGTTGTAGACGTGAAGGTCGGGTGCATCCTAGCCTGGTTGAAAGTGATCAATGGAACATGGCACCTTGAGAAGTGGAGTTTCCTCCCTTACCAGTTTTCTTTCCAGAATCAGATGTCTCATCTTCCTATCACCCATTTGGACTTGTTCTCAAGCACAATGAGAACCTATCTCATGCATTTGGAAAGAGCCTAGAGGTTGTTAGGTCGGTTCCCCCAGATAGTCTAATTGTTTTCGTACCAGTCACAGATGAATCTTCCCCACAGTGACATCCCTTCAATGATGTCCCATGCAAGTTTGGAGTGCATGCCCTACATACTCCCCATCATATTCTGGAGGTTCACACCACCTTCATCAATTGGTTTGGCCATCCGAGACCATAAAGCCCATCGACATTTTCCCTCTTGTCTGTTATCACAAATGAATGAGTTCAATATTTTTCTAATCTATAGGATGGTCTCTTTGGGAAGGATAATGGTGGGAAAAGTGTGCATGGTAATGGACGTCAAGATGTTGTTTTCCAGCGTGATTCTTCCCCCAAATGAAATAAACTTGTTCTTCCAGTTGTACAAATGAGTTGTGAGTCTTCTTATTAAGTTGTAAAACTCCACCTTCCTGATTTTCCCATTAGAAATTGAAACACCTAGATATTCCAGCAGGAGGTGTTTTTGAGAAAAACCCAGAATCTCATAAATAATCTAGGCGCGCTGGTTAGAGTTGGATTTTGGGAGAAAAATGCTGCTTTTATTGTGGTTTACACGTTACCCGCTCCATCTTTTGTAGATTTCCACGATTTCATTAAAACTATTGATTGATCATGACATGCCATTGATGAAGAAAAGAATATCATCTACATACATTAGATGTGACATAATGATCGAACTGGATTTGTTCCTGTATGGTAGGATGCAACCATCTGCTATAGCAGCGTTGATATTCCTTGATAGCACATCTTGGTCAAGGATGAATAGGCTGGGAGATATTGGGTCCCCCTACCGTAGTCTGTGAACTGATTTAAAGAAGCCAAGGCATCTTCCCGTGATCCCCACGGTCAGCCAAGGAGAAGAAAAGCATCTAAAGATCAAGTCTCTAGACCACCTGCAGAAACTAAAGTGTTGCATTGCTTTCAGGATGATGTGCCAACTCATCTTATCGTGCGCCTTGTCCATATCAAGTTTCATCATGATTTTAGACCCAGTGCACTTGCTGTTAAGATCGTCAACCATCTCCTTTGAGATTCTGATATCCCCTTGGATATTCCGGACCATCATGAAGCCGTGTTTCTCATCGGATATAATTTGGGGGAGCAAGTGACTGATTCTTTTGTTGATGAAAACCGATAAAATCTTATAGGAGAATTTTCACAAGAAGATAGGTCTGTACTGCCCCAGATAAGTCGGCTCTTTAACCTTGGGAACAAGTGCCTTCTTAGAAGCACATATATCTCTTGGGAGGTGTCCACCTCTAAAGTAATCCTACACCGCCTCAATAATATTATCTTTGATAACTTCCCATGCAAAGACATAGAACGTACCTGGGAACCCGTCTGGGCCTGGGGTGCTTTCCAATTTCAGAGCAAGGATAGCCTCTTTGATCTCCCTCTCATCTGGGATGGCCTCAACTACCTATTTTCCTAGTCCCTGATCAATTTGGGGATGCTACATAAGAAGTTTTATTTAATATCCATGTCAAGGGGCGCGTCGCCTATTGAATCAAGAGGACCTGTAAAAAAAGGTTACTGAAATGTTCCTCCGCCCTCGAACCCACCACCTCGATATCCCCTGTAAACAATCTATTTTCAAACTGTAGATTAACTCTTCTAGTTTCCCTCTTCTACTTAATGCAGGTATTGAAGAATCTGGTGTTCTTGTCTCCCTCCCTCAGCCAGAGGGCCCTAGAACGCTCTCTGGCCACCTTCTCGATCTTAGTCAACTTCCCGCCAAAAAAAATTTATTTCTCTGACATTCGGGCAAATATGTCATCATCCCAGGTTTCATGGAAGTGGGTTTCCAGGTTTGAAATATCATCCTTGAGGTCCTCTATGTGATCTTCTCTTGATAGGGGTGAGTATTACCATTTTATAGGTTAGCTTTTAAATATGAATTTTTATGTCGATTATGTTTTTCCCCTTTCTTATTAGGAAATTATTGGACTTAGTAAGTGACTGGTGGGACTAGGTTATTGATAGCCCCACAATGCACTAACATGTCTCATGAGACAAACTAATTGGGCATATTATATGGGTCTCAACCTACATATTTAAACTACCTTATCAAAGGTCTTGATGGTATATTTTAGATGTCTGTAATTATTCATTCCCTTATTATGAGATCAATTAGTGATTTACATGTCATTATTTAATTAGTTAGAATATCCATGGATTATTTTCAAGATCCTTTGATTATTTAAATAAAAAATTTCAATCATCATTTATTTCTTCTATATTATGCTTAGTTTATTGATTAAAAATCACGTGTTTCAAATATTTACCTTTCTATGTTGATTATTACTTTTTATTAATGATATCTTTTTTATAAACATACCCTTACTAAGAAATTTATCTCCCCTATTTCTTATGTTTTATTTTCCCCAGGATACCAGGAAGTTTTTTATGATTGATATATAGGGATACTCTATGAGTAATTATGATGTTCTCAGAGAAAACACTTTTTGTATTTTATTTATTTAATTTTAATGTAAATTTAATGTATGCATCCATTTTACCAAGACTAATAATCTATTCATACCTTTGGGATGTGATTACTTATACCTTATTCCAATGTAAAAATAACCACCAACTCCCAGCTACAAGGTTTGGGGTCTCTATAGTATTTATTAAAAGGAGGTTTATTAGAAACCTTGGGAAGTAGATTTAAAAAACATAGTCTAATAAATATAACCCTATAACTTACTTTAATGATAAGTCCAAATATTGGATAACATCCTAATGTTTCGGTAAGGTATATATTATTTTATTTCCATAGAAATATGTCCCTTTCTAGATACTATAAGTGGGTGTGGTTCTATATTATATATACCTAGGGGTAACAACATTAAAAGAGTCACATCATGATTGACTTGATCATGACCTGGTACATGAAAACGGGCCTTACTATACACCTAGTTATGAATGTTTCAGAGGATATTATTTGGTTAATTAACATTTTTTTTACAAAACATTATGATGGATTTGGAAATATTTTTATAATTGTAAAACCATCACAAAGAAACCATATTTATGATTATGATATTAGTTATGAATAATTTTTTTAATTTATATTTTTTATCTTACTAGTATTGGGATTATACATTATGTTTCATGATTTTATAATCACATGTAGTGTATAAAAATCTTTAGAAATGATGAATAGTGTATGTAATGGGAACCTTATCAATTCACATACCACCATGTAGGGATTTACCTCATAGGAAACATAGTGAAACTAGAGCCAGTGATGTAGTTGGAAATAAAGAAATTATAACCATATTGGGGAATCCAACACTGTTTATGAGTAGTAACCATTCGGGTATGTATTATCCTACTAATCCACCATGTGGCATAAAAATATTATACAACTTTATGGATCAAAAACCTCTATCATTAATTTTGAATAAAAATCAATTTGTATATGAGAAGTGGATAGGTTCCTTATAGAATATTTTTCTTACCCTGGGAAGTAATGAAAGGTATAAGGTAGTCATGTTCGTTTATCAAATTCTAGTAGATGTGGATCAATGGTAGTATTTGATTCAAAACACTAAGGATAATAAATAAATAAAAAACATTTAATGAAAGGGTTTTAAGGTACTCTTCTCTGGAAAGTACTTTCCTCATGATCAAGGAAAAGATATAGAGAAACAATTCCTAGGTTAAAAATAAAAGAAAGATGATAATGTTTCAATGAATAAATAAAACCTTATAAGTATGTAAAAAAATTATATGAACTATTTATTTAATCCAAATAGTAATATTGATCATTTCTTTGATAGTCTAAATCCAATCCATCAAAGGGCATTAATATCCGAGACATTTCCATCATACAAGGACATGGTATCATGTGATATCAATATATAAAAATAATTATCCAAGTCTTATGGATTTTAAGTAAAGTAAGATAAGAAGAGGATAGTGGATCAAAATAAGGATATAGGTAATAAGGGAAAGAATTATTTTTATTCATGTGATAATTGGGAAAACAAATACCCAAGTACTTGCTTGAAGTGAATGGGATTTTTTTACGAGTGTGGAAAGAAAGGTCATAATTATCAAGATTGAATGGAATAGAAATAATTTTATAATGTTAAATGATTAAACTATAAGGGTATGGGGCACTATGAAAATTAATATCCCAGGTGTCAAGGGAATATACTCCTGAAGAAGGTAAGGGATCAAGTTCAAGATTATGTTATTAATACATCCGATGTGGAATGATTAAAGTAATTGAATTTTCATTAAATAATTATATGCTAGAATAATTTAATAAATAATATTCTCATTATAATAATCATAAAACATATAATAATTATACATCAGTTTCTTTTCATTAAGGATCTCAAAGTATATGATAAATTGTACTAATATCCAAGAAAAGTGATTTAGTGAAAAGTTGGCCTTTTTTGAAAACACATGATGGGGGGGAAAACCATTAATATTTGTTATATGTATAGATAATAATGATAGATGTATGTTTATTGAATAATATTGGTGTCATTTAATATTTCTGGAGATTTTATGGTTTCACTTATCTTTTCTGGATTTTACTGAATGTTTGGGTTTATGGAATATATTCACAAATATGTGATTTTACTTTTTGTGGAATGCATGTTTTCATTAAGATTTTATAGGGATAAAGGTATTTATATATTTGTAATTTTTGTAACATCATTATATTTTAAAAAAATATAACTATGTCTGATAGTGTATTCGACATGCAACACCAAGCTTAAACATCACGCAACATATATAAACAAAATAACCAAAATGTTAAATTGGCCAGTATGAATAATATTAAAAACATTAAGAAATATTAATATATATATATATATGTCATACTTTATATAAATTATTGATAAAATTCTATAAAATAATCAATTATTTTTTTGTAAAGTAATGTTATTATTCAATAATATTTTTTCTTCAAAAATGATTTTCATTTCCTTATATGAAAAAATATAAATATTAATTTTTTTGGATATCTTATACAAATTATTTCATTAAATTAACAAAAAAATTTAAATCACCAAATCATAATTAACTTGGGGTAAAATTTTTGGTTTATTTGGAAAATATTGATTTTTAGTGTATGGTTAAAAATATCAATTTTTGTAAAAAAATATATTTCCATTTGAATAATTTAGCTAATTTAAAATAAATATTATGTTTTGAATATTATTTCAAGTAATGAAATTATTATTTATTTATATTTAATCATCTTAATTATATTTTAATGTTTTTTATATTTGAATTTAGTGCAAGAATATCTTTGGGTTTAATAACAATCTTTTTCTGAAAACTATTTTAAAGAGCATAATGTTTATAATTTTTATTTAATTAAAAAAACACCTAGTGAGGAATGATTTAAAATTAATTTTTAAATTATATATCATTAAATATTTATTTAAATTTTTAAAATTTTTATTACTACTCATATAGTTAATATAAAATCAATTTTTTCTTGAAGAATACACTTCATGAAAATCTGTTTTTCATCACATATGCATGATTAATTTTAATTTAAAATTTACCACTTATATGAATTTAATTTGGTAAAATTTATTAAATATTTTCAATTATAATAATTTATATTATCTAATAATTTAAACTTAATTTTTTAACAGAACTAATAGTGAAATGAGTAAAAAATTATTAGTGTGGTTAAGGTGAAAACGGTTTTACTGGAGGTCAAACTATAATGAAAAGGATCAAAATGACCTAAAATAGTGTATAAAATAAATTTTATATAAATATTTAGACCTTATAATGTATAATGATATATAATTTTACCTATTTGGATCCCCTTTATAAGTGAAAAATGTAGCTACATAATGTTCTTTTCAAAATTTTCAAGTGTTCCACTCACCTAACTTATAAAAGGTCGCCCCCTATCCTCTCTTATTCACACCATCAAACCATTTTAATATAGAAAATACCGTACCAAATCACCTTCATGCTTCTATATCCCCATCCTATGAGCCTTGATTTGGTCATAGAACATTTCTAAAAATACTTTAGTTGTAATCTAAAAGAGGTGGTTTGAGAAGAGGTAAAATTCCTTACTATGCATTTTTGTTTAATTTTTCCTTCCACCACCTAAAATTATTATCAACCTGTGAACATATGATAAAAAATGTAATTAATATATACTATGATGTTATTTTATTATTTAAATAACCTTAATCAATCTCTTCTTCCCTCAAATTGTATATGAAATCATCATTCGTGTGTACGAGGAACTACCACCTCTTATTTCTTAAAAATTAAGAAACCTAGACCACAACTCTACTTCATGAGGAATCCTGAAGACTCTCCACTCAAGATGATATGTTTTAATCTAGTTTTCTATCTATGAAATCTTCCCTTTCTATCACCTTGATATACATCTTAACTATAAATAGGGTAATATATAACTAGATCTCTTAATGGAAATCCCCCTTAAAATTCCTTACCCTAACCTCGTCCTCTAGAAACAGGTCTAAAGAATATAATTTAAGGGTCCTAAAATGGATCACAAACTCTTATAAACTAGATATCTAGTTCATAATGGTAAAATTTTCCTAGTGACTGGATGCCTTTATAGTCGAAGAAAGAAACTCAAATCTAAACTAATATTAGAACTTGTCTTATGAGACTATCGACTCCTGAAAATCCCCAAATAACAATAACCACCACTGCATCACTGGTCCACGCCACATTGTCACAGCCAATGATACCCAGTTCTCCTTCTTATAATTGATTGAACTAAATTTTCTCTCAACCAACTAAACCAATTCTTCCTTTACTGCATCTAAAATAGATCCCTCATACTTCTGTGGACTCTGGTTATAAAACTCTAAGAGTTTCCTCCATGTGTCATCATCGTTGACCTCTACTCTACAGTAATCTTCTGGCATATCTTATTGAACATATTTAGTGAAAACCTAATGAGGATGTTGACCTAAAGATGTAATATTAAGATGAAAAAACTGTTAAATCTCATAATCTTAGAATATGGAATATATAAAATTAAATAATTGTTTAATTAATTATTTTTTTAAGGTTTTATCCTATCCCATGGTAGACCCATTTCAAATAATAGTAATTAGAATAAATGTGTGTGATAATTTCCTCAGTCTCTACCCTAAAACCCATATCAATTTTTTAAGTATACTATTTAAACTTAAAGGTGTGCACATCAGATCATAGGTGGCCTATATACTTGAGTCTCAACTAGTATCACATGTTTACATCACTTACTAAACATAGATGAAATTTTTTCCTACCAACTCAGGCAACCTTATATGTTCATAACTCAAAACATCATAATTTCCCTCAAACCTAAACCTATGACTCTACCCTTTCATGACCCTCGTGCCACAAACATATCGCATTGAGGGGAGAGAGATGGAGACTACCTGAGTCCCACATTTATTAGGCCTTTGGTTAGCAACTAGCACTGAGAGTATAATAAACATGCATATGAGATTTTGTACACTTAAATAGAAACATTCAGAAGATAGATATGTTAAGGATACACCAAATAACACCTTCTCAAAAATAAAAATAAAACAAATCCTAAATTTCATACATGAAATTTCAAATAGTAATAAATAACTAAATGGATAAGTACACATACCAAAAAGGTAAAGATGGAAGCATCCACGAAGCCCAAACAGCTCATGCTAAACATCATCCTAGTAATATCAATCCCAGTCACCAACCTGCTCTAGCTAACTAGGAAGAAAGATTATATATATATAGGGTTAACATAATAGTATACTTGTTAGGAACCTTCCAAGATAATTATGTGTAAAAGATAAAGAAATCATTCCAAAGAAAAATGAACAATAGTGAAACTAACTTTCCACCTAAACAGGTATACTAAGTTCCCAACCTCAGCATGGAAAACTCTCACCAAGTACCAGATAAAAGAGAGAATATAATATAGTAATAAAAAATCGATGGTATCATGCACTAGCTTCCCCACTATTTTTCCACTCCACACAAACATTTCACTTCTTGATCCATATCCCCCAAAAATTAATCCAACACGAAGGAACCTAGGCAAGGCATCACAACAACCACCTCATAAATTACATGAAAACAACTTCCCATCACATATCCACATATATTAACTAAGTAGTTTCTGGGAGACACTATAGCTCGTATGTTGTATATCTAACATCAGATATTATACTTCAATCCATTACAACCTATACATTGTGTAAGTACCTCATGAAATCATATCCTATACATGTCATACCTATAATAATCCTTTGGATAATATATCTGGTAATACATGTGTGTGAAATAACCACAATCCATCATATCTCTCTACACACATATATAGAAAAAAAAATAACCTTTATTCACTCCAACACAAGTAACTATAAAGAGAAGTGAGCGGGGTAAGAGTTTGTATTCATCCATCCATCCTCCCACTAGGATTTTGGGGAAAACACCCTCTAATGGTCTATTGGGTGTGAGTCTGCCTAACTGAAATGAGTGGTGTATCATTTTAAATCATAGAATATATTTGATATTATATAGCTCACAACCACACTATGTTTATAACCATGTCTTAGAATTAATTGTATTTGAGATTTCTTAGACTCGTAGTCGCAACTGCTAAGACCAAATACCCTATAGGAACATAAGAATATAAAAGAGCAACATTAAATACCACTTTCATTTTTTATTCCTTCTATTAATTAATAAATTATAAATTAATTAAACATTAACCCTATTCATCATTACATTACATTTTATTTCATTCTTTCATTAGAGTAAATTCCATGCCCTTTAGGAGTAATTTAATCCAAATCAATCATTTGTCATGATTGAAATATTTTAAAACATTTTCATTTAATCATCATCAAAACTCATGGGAAAAACATTTATTTATTAATTTCCATCATCCCATATCCATGTAATCTAGGAAAACCATCCTAAACTACCACCATGGGGAAACATGGAATCAAGAACATCAAGATACCTCAAGTAGTGGGGATAGGAATGAAGATAAAACAAAGAATCCATCCATCATCCACTAAATAGATTCATAAGTGAGAATATCAGATATCAACATATAATCAATGGGTAATCCCATATTAAACTCATTTCATCACCTCTAGTTCCATCCCTAACACCTGTATGCATATACCTATGAATCTCTCTATCATAGGGGTCAACTTCTACCACATCATCTAGGCCTCCCATCATATATATCGCAACATCTATTCTTGGGTCAGCGATGCCAAGATCAGGTCACATCCAGTCCACCCCACCCCATATCAGACATCATCCCTCCTAGCTTAGCTATACTAGTCTCACATAACATATTAGTAGGAAAAAATATGAAATCAATAGGGAATCATTGCCCTCAAAACAAGTCATTTAGCCTTCTAATACATACGAGTTCTCATGGATCCAAAAAAGGAAATCTACTTTATCCTTAAAATGGGAAACTCAGACATAAAAATACACATCTTTATAAAAAACTGATTATTATTCCATCATAAATTAGATTATTAATTATCAATATCTTCTCACAAAGGTAAAACTAATGCATCAAGTTATAATAATCTATCAAAGGAAAAATATTCTCTTAGCATTTATTTCTATTTAAAAAAACCTAGATAAGTATCGTTATCAATTAACATGAATTTTTAATCATTAAAAAAATAATTTACATGGTCTTAATTATTTATCATTTCTATTAATTCCAAGGAAGATAAATTTAAACTAAACATTTTCATTCCATTGATTCTATTATCCTCAAATTAAAATGACCACTAGATTACAGACACGCCTCTTCTTTAATTATACTTAGGAAAACTAATTGTAAATTAATTAAGTATTTAAATTCTTTATAAATTTCCAATAAAGAACGATTTTATAATACATATAATATAAAAACATTCTAACAAATCAAGGAATAGATACCACATTACCTATCAAGTCATGAGGACAACCGCTATCATTGTATAAAGAAATAGGATCAGCGTGCGATAACTATCCGATTTCTTAATCTATTTCAATATTTATTAGGATTAAATATTTTCAATAAAAATTGATAAACCATGATCAATTTATGATTTATGTAAATAAAATAAGAAAATCAATGAATCTCCAACCTCAAAATTCATCAACATTCTTTGTATGAGAACATTCCACATTGTGGATCTCTTATCACCTCTACTACATTAATTGCATCCATTGGAAGATGACATGGCATAACCACATGAATAAAAACCAACATAAACCCCATTACAAACATTGGTGATAAAAATTAATATAATGCTGAGAAGATATGGGAGGAAACATTATCAAACTGAGAAAATCTACTAGATAATGAAGGAAGAACACACCTTGGATCAATAAGGATCACAATGGATCAAAAATGGAAATCCAAGGATTGAACCCCATAAATAGATTCTCTAAAAAACTATATAAATGGAGACTATAGTCTCTTGGAATAAAGAGATAGTGCTTATACAAATAGGGTTTTTAGAAAACTTGAGCAGCTAAAAAATTAAATGATTTATAGCATCAGGGATTTACAGGATGTGTAATATCCTTTCACATCATGTAATCATCCATGTTCATTTTTCATTAAAAAATGGGTCTAATTTTTATTATTTAACCATAAAACATATATTGAATTTACTATCCATTTATAATTCAATAACTAAACATACATGGTGTACAATCATTACATGTTGTGTATTTACCATGCCTCCAACATTTTCATCAGCCAATGCCTCTAGGCTACTTTTAAGCCTCCTTTGAGCATCAAAAGCCTTAGAAACATGAAAAAGGTTGGTCTTAATGGATTTTTTCTTTATAATTTATCATTATTAAAATAAATAATATCTTTTTCTTTCATACACTGAAATATGACATCTTTATTAAATCTCACAAGTGGACTACTACCTCCATGAAGCAATGTGATTAATTTTTCATCACCAGAACACATGGATGATATATAAAAGTGTATTTAAAGAAATAATAGATTACATATAATAATCAATTCATTATTTAAATATAAAATATTACTTAAATTATTTATTTAAAGAATATTGAAAAATGGAAACATTACTCATGTGTACATATTGTCAATTGTCTCCATAATTTTAAAGTTATTCACTTGTCATAATTATATTTCATTATTGGTTTTAAAATTATAATTTATTATTAAATATGACAAATATTTCATGATTTTTATTTTATATATGTTGAAATAATGATATCATTGACTATGTTGAACACACCCAATCCATTTTAAAACAATGAATTGAACATCATCAAAACACATGATGTGGATATAACTGATTAAGTATTTGAATTTTTGGATAAAAAATAAAATAAATGATTTAAGTATAAGATATTAAACCTAGGAATGGTTCTTAATAAATAAAATAATTATTAAAATATTATTATATATGAGTTAAAGTTCACACATGTAACATCTACACATGAGGTAATGGTTTTTCTCATCTCACTTTTTATTTTTGGGATTCATTTTCCATATTCACCACTTGTTTTTATTGTGTGTTGAATCTGCATACAATTTTTCATATAATATCCTAAATTCTTAATACATCATTGTATTCTAAGTTTCAATTTTAATTTATTTATCCAAGTGTATTGACTTTATGTTACCAAGTTGTAAAGGTATTATTAAATCTACTACCTTTTATTAGGTTATAAAACTTCAGTATTGAATCCATTATAACATGATTATCTATGAATTGATATATAAATTTTTTTACTCTATATTTAAACTTTTTGATATGGATTTTAATTTTTTAAACATAATCTCTCCATTTATTAACTCTCTATTAGTTTATATTATCTTTGTAAGAGTTAATCCTCCCAGATTCATTTCTTTGAGACATATGTTTATAATATGAACCTATGTTTTTTATGATGTGTATATACATTACTTTTGAAATGTTATATCATTTATATCCTTATTTTCATGATATTTAATAAATCATTTCATTTTATTCTTTCATGGCGATTATGATTGAAGAGTTACTAAAGTAGAAAAGGCTTCATATTACAATATCCTTCTTTTCAATATTGTTTAAGTTCAAATTTTTTTTGGAGGAAATAGTATGATATTATTTTATTAAACTACATATCATTCATATCCAATTGTTATTAATGTTTTTAAAATGTTTTATTTTCATTTAATTCCTTATTTAGAGAATAAATATCAAGAAATTCATTTTTAAGAGATACTGATCGTATATTTTTTAGATCAGGTATCTTTTTCTTTTATATCCATGTATTCTAAAATATTTAAAAAATATATTTTCTAAAAAAATAAATTAATTCATAAATCCATTTTACTCGATCTTTTAATTTATTATAAAAAACATAAAAGTAATTTTTTTAACTTTTTTGAAATGGTTCAATCTTGACTCCCTTTTTCTAAATTTTTTGAAAAGAATGTTTACTTGTAATACTTATGAAATTAATGGATCTACCTCCATCATGTTCAATAATTTACTTGATGTTTTTTTTATTTTTCTAAATTGTTTGAAAAGAAAATTATTTTCCTGATATTTTGAAAATTTTATTTTTAAAATTGTTTTTTAAAATTAAAATGTAATTTTTATAAAAAAAATCATTAAATGATATTTTAATGGTATTTTCATTTATCAATGTGAATATCCTTTATTATTTCTTATACATCAATGAATATATCTTCTAATGAAACCATCCTCATTATTTATATGGATATACTAGTGGATTTACGTGGATATCATTTCTTTTCCCTAGGTTATTCATTTATCAAATATATTATTGTGAAACCCATTTCATTTCCACTCAATAATCATGTTTAAAAGATATTTTTATATAAAACATTTTGTTTCCATAGGTTAATCGTGTTACAAATATATTTTTAGGTATCCTATTTATTTTACATAGTTTAATCATTTCATGAAATAATAATGGTTGTTTATAAGACAATGTGAAAAAAATGCTCTATATTCCTTATTTAGGAACATAAATTGGATATTGTTGATGATCATGGGTGCACCCATATAGCATTGGGTGAGCCTATTATATCTTTTATATTGTGTGTACCTAGATATCTCTATGTGATAATGATATAGATTATATGATTGGTGCACCAAAATATCATCGGGTGAGACTGATATATCTTATATTATGGGTGTTCCCAGATAGCTTTATCAATTCATTGGGTAATATTCCTTATCTTTAGAGGGAAAATGAGGGATTTTAAAAGGGAATTATTTTCTAGGTTTAACTGGGCTCCAGTTAATTATAACATGGGTTTAAAATGGGTTATGAAAATAATTTCCCAATACACAAACATGTTTTATCTATTCTTTCCATTAGTTTATAATGTTTCATTTGATCAATATTGATATCACATGGATCATGGTTATTTATTCTTATTAATCTTCCCTCTGTTAAATATGTATGCCATACTTCATGACTAATGATTCATGTATTGTTGTGTATGGGTTTTTTCATAATTTTCTCATGTACACTAATTATATATTTATACCCTTATTCACTTATTATTCTCACTAATTAAATTCAAATTTTAGTGATTATTTTTACCCTTAATGGGAATTTAATATCATCCTCATGATGTTTTTTTCTCCAGGTTATCAAGAATTATGTCGAATAAATTATTTCGTTAATGGTTTCATAAGAATTATGATGACGAATTAATGTGAAATAAGAAAATATGGGTTAAGTTGGAGAAAGATTCATTTAAAAAATGGGTATTGATTTTTAAAGAGTTTTCCTAATTCTCAAAAACTATGAACTTAAAAGTTCATTTATTATATAATTGATCCAATATTTCCTTTTTATTTTTTATGTTTTTGATGGATAAACTTGGTTCACCTGCATCGCTACTAAATAAAGAAAATGTATAGTTCCTATTTTTAGCACTAGATCCATGAGCAAGGGTTTAAGGGTATTATAATTTTGTATTAAGATCAACTTTATAATTTCTAGGAAAAATAATTTTGATATGGTGGCCTTCCTTCAAGAATTATATTCCTTGAATTTGGATGGACATATTTTGGACGTGTCTTAATTTTAATTATATATGGAATTGATTGAGTTTAACTTTTCATGTTATCCGATAAATTGTGTTAACCATTTTGTTTTTTCAAATTATATATAGATTAGATGAATTACTTGTAATTATTGTGATCCATTAAGTGTACTTCAGGCATAAAAAATCAATTTGGAGATTCATTTCTTGGAGTATGAAATGAATTAAAGATGATTTGTAGCACAACCAAAGGATGAAATTTTCGTATGAAATAGAAAGTGTTTAAGTAGGTATATTTTCCTATGTTCTCATTCTAGATGGTAAAGACAATCCTTATATCTAGGAAAATGATATTTAAACAAAAATGTAATACTAATAGATTTTTTTATATTGAACTGATGGTATTTTCAAAATCATAGATTTATGGATTTGTGGACATTAAATTTTTAATATCATTCACTTTATTTTGATCGATGATCTCTACCACTAAATAAATTATTTACCAGTTTCTTTCATGTATATTTCTTCACTTTCCACCAATTTTCTCCTATTTTAAAAGATAGTATATGTTATTAAAGGTGACCTTTATACTTCCATTCCTCTCTTATCAATAATAATTTTTATTAACCCTTTTTTCAATTTAGGGTTTTAAGAAGGGTATTTTTAAATTTAAAACCGTTTATTTCTTAGATAAAGATTAAAATTTGAGGACACAATTTATTTAATGGGGTAGAATGTAAAATTTTTATATTTTAAAATAGGAACATCATATTATATTAATTATATAATACGCAACACGAAAACCATCTTAGAATTTAATACCCCAAGACTTTATGAAATACTTATTTTTAAATAAATTCAATTTCATTAATATCTTTTATAGCACGAAACACTGACCTTAAATGAAACCAGATACTCTCTTAAAATATTATTAATTAAACATGAAAATTATAATCAAGATATTAAGCTAGAAGGTATGAATAGTGCTAACTAAATTATGAAAATTATATTTTTTACACATGTATAAAATAAATCAAATATTTATCAATTTATTAGAAACAAAATAATAACCATTGGAAAGAAAAAAAAATTCTAAAATTATATATATTTCTAAAAAAAATATAGTCGTGGTTTGTCCACATTATGTATAGTTGATTTTTAAAAATTTTATAAAATTTATTTGAAAAAAAAATTATTTTTTAAAAATTTATTTCAAATTTATTTTTTAAATATTCATTTAATTTTTTTTGAAGTGTTTGATAACTTATGAAAAATAATATTTTTTATGAATAGTGAAAATTACGGATTTTTATCAAAAACTTCATTTTCATTTAAATTAATTATAAAGTTAAATTGCATTTTAAAATTGTTTTAAAGAAAAATTACTATAACTAAATTTCTATTTTACTAATTTAGATAATTGGAATCAATTTCATATTTAATTTTTATATTTAAACATTCTATGCTTATGAGAAATTTCTTCTTTGGAAAAATGATATTTCATCATGTCTGTTGTCTAATTTTAAATTGAATTCTTCTACTTCAATGAATTTCATTTGAAAAATGTATTCCATATATTTAATTAGAATAATTTATATTATCTATTAAGTTCAAAATAATTTTTTACCCTAATGAATAGTGAAAAAAGAAAAATTAGTTTTTGTGGTTAAGGTAAAAATAGGTTTATCAGGGGAATAAATAGAAATAATAATGGAAAATGACCTAAAATGTAACAAATAAAAATTATAAAGTTTGAAAGTTTTATTTTAATATGTATGGTACTCTCAACATCGATCTTAAATAACCGACAAAATATATTTCTCTAAATTTAATCTCTTCGATGACTTATGGAACATGCAACCCTAAGTCTAAACAAAATCTTATATAGTATACCATTATAAAATCGATGATAAATTTTAGGTCAAAAATATTTATAAATAAAATATTAATATTATGAATATATATTTATTAGAAATAAAATATTCATCAATTCAGTGAAAATTAAATGTTTTCTGAAAAACTGTATTTTTTTAAAAGATGGATTAGTTGTGTTTCCCAGACATAATTTAAAATTATTTTTTACAAATTATAAAATATTTATTTTATAAAAATAATTTTATTTTTTAAATAATAAAATAAAAATTATCTTAGGGTTAATTTGCTGGTTTGTTTTAAAATCATTCATTTTTTATGAATAGTGAAAAATAATAATTTTTAATTAAAAAAATATTTTTGATTAAATAATTTACAGGGTTAAATTATAATTTATGTTGATTTTAAAGTAAAATTAGTTCAATTATATATCCATTAATACAATTTATGTCACTATAATCATTTCAATATTGAATGATGATATAAAAAATTTATAAAATTTAGAACATTTTCTCTTCAAAACCCCTTTCTCTCGTCACGTTTATGGGATTAATTTTAAATTTAAATTTTCCCACTTCAGTGAATTGAAATATTAAAAATGGATTAAATATTTTGAATAAAAAATATTTCAATTTTATAATACGTTTTACAATATTTTTTCCCCAAAAAAAATTGTCAAAACATAAAAAATTAATTATTGTGATTAAGGTAAATAATGATTTACCAGGGGATTAAACTAAGAAGATAACCATTTAAAATGACCTACCAACTTGTCTGAAACCCATTGTATGACCATATTTCAACTAAATGTATTCTATATTATATATTGTCCTATTTTTCAGGATTTCTGAAAGATAAAGAATGTGGTTTTGATATAATTTTTTGAAAAAACAATACAAGTATTCCACTCACCTCATTTATAAAGGTCCACCCCCTCTCATCACCACTTCACACCTTAAAACCATTTTATTTCATATAATACATACCCAATTCCTTCACAAATTCCATAATCTTATCCTATCAGATTCTTTTGGGCATAAATCCAACCTAGGATGGATTTAGTGTAAACCTATAGAGGATGACTGAAGAATATATAATGTTCTTCAACAAGCATTTATATTTTATTTCTTCCAACATCCCCTTAAATTTTTATTAAAATATAATTATATAATAGACTCAATTTCTTACATTTTAAAGACCCGTAAATTGCATATATTTTTTTTAAAATTATTTAGGATTATTACGAGTTTGAAAAAATTTATGGTATGTGTTTCCAAGCCCCAGAGAGCCCGAAACAGAATTTTGAACCTTTTTCAAGGTACATTCAGTAAATGTGTGGGACAAATTTTTTATCATTTTATCTCATGCTCAGATTAAAAATCTGAGGGCATCGTTGAATCCTCAGTGCCAGGATTTTCTTAAGAGATGCTTAACTTTGACACACAAGGGTCGGACGAAAAATTAAATTTCATGGACTTTACAAAAAAAAATAGATGAAGATTATTTTATTTTTATTTTTTTGCAACTGATGGAAAAATGGCGGTGGGACTATGGTGAAACATCAATCCATTTAATGGATTGACTCTTATTTTTGTGTAACTGCACTGTTTGGAAAAATTAAAAGGATGTGTAACCGCACTATTGAGAGAATTAAAGAGGTTATTTAATTATATTCATTAATTAACCTCATTAATCATGTGGTGCGTTGATCTTATCCTCCCCTCTATTTAATCAGAGCTTGGGATTGGGTTTTGGGAGTGCTAAGAGAGGAAGCTCTAACGAAGCATCGATGACTTTCCACTCTGATGAAGAACATGATCGACTGACGGATGCTGGGGGAATAGATTGGTGACGGCAAGCACCGACAAACCCCTTGGATGTGTACACTCCCTCCTATTCTACAACACCTTCCAATGAATACAAGGTAGGGGGCTTATGTTTGATTTCTCCCCTTTTACCATGTTCTTGAATATTATGAAGAACACAGATCAACCATCCAATGGGTTGATCCGTGTTTCATTATTTCATGTGGGAGGATATTGTGGGGTTTTCTTTATGAGAGTTATTATAATTAAGATATTTTCCCCAAATTTTTGTGAAAACACAGAGGGGGCATGAAAAATGAACAAGTCCTGGACCCTTTGCTGAACTCAGTTGTGGTGTTGTTCTTCATGGATAACCAGACGATTTTACGGCATGGTGGAACCAAGGGCCGCGAATCGCAGGCACTATCCCAGGAAGTCCATAGGCATAGAAAAGAATAAAATAAGACCACCGGATATTTATCAGTGGCCCGAGGAGGATTTTTCAGCACAACAGCACTAGTGACTGAGGGAGGTGGCGGCAGGCACCCACATGTCGTGAAGGAACATTGGTTCCTGAAGGTGCCGCGATGGACAAGGGGGTGGCTAGCCTTCGACTGCCATGTTGAATCATGGTGGCACGCTGCAGTGGTGTGTTGTGGTGATTCGTCATGGTGTAAGGCCATGGATTTGAGTTGTGGTGGAGGGAAAACCCACACCCGTAGGTCTGTTGTAGGCTTGTCCACACTGACTGGCAAGGGGAGTACAGTGCCATCTGGCGCTGTTGTTGAGTCGACTGGATTTCCCCAAAGGAAGGTTGTGAATTCTTCTGGTGGAGGAAATCCATGGCTTCTAGTCGCAGTGGAGGGTGGATCCACAGTGTGTGTGTCCCACACATTACTTGTCCAGTATGATCGGCTGGGAGAGGTGATGCCAACTAGTGCCACAACCTTGAGGTCCCGAATGACTTCGGTCATTTGAGAGGAAAGCCGACCCCCCCCCATGCTTGGCCAGTGGGCCAAGCGATTCCGCATCCCAGTGGGCCATGCCCAACTCGGTGGGCCAGACTAGGCACAGCCGAACCAATCCAATCCCATCCTCTTTGGGTTGGGCCCCGCAAGTTGGGTCGGGTCAGTTTTCCCGGGTCAGATCGGACCCTGACCCCTTTCGGCCCAGTTACGTTTAATTGTTCATTACTCCTAAGCTGAACATATTTTTGATGAACTATCAATGGATATGGAACCCTTAATATGAGTCGGTACTTTGTGGATACTCCACGTAACAATTGAAGAAAGTTAGTGTTTTTCTGGGTTGGATCGTACCTAAATCTAATCGGTCCCTCGACACTAAAATTACTATAAATTACAGACCAAGAATCCGGTTGATGCAGCGTATATTGCATTGGATCTATTATGACATTAAAAATCATCGGGCTAATTCTTTTTTAGATGTTGTGCTGGTTGAAATAATACTGATGGCTTGAGGAGCTATTCTCCCAAGTGTGCTATGTACAGAACCCTGCAACTGGCTGAGACCTGAAGACTACTGATTTTCAACTCTATGTGGCTCGACAGCCCTGTGGGAATCACCTCTATGTGACTTGGCATGAAAATGGTGGGGATAACCTCTGTGTGACTTGGTAGACACACAGTACTCGATATGAGGAGTACCTCAGCAGGTCATGGTGGGGAGCGGCTTTGTGTAACCCGGAAGAACCATAGTACGTAACGGGTAGTAGAACCTAAGCAGTTCAAGGTTAGTGGGAAGCGGCTCTATGTGACACAATAGGACCACTATACTCGATAGGGGAGGAGTTCTTAAGAATCCAAGGTGTTCAATAATGTGACTAATGATTCTACTATTACTAACCTAGAATATACATAGAGTGAGATGTGTTTTATTTTTTCATTTGATTGAGATTATTCTATGTGGTTTTTACTTTTTGGAATTCTATGAGACCTTCAGGGGTATTGGGGTCCCTATTGTGTATTGTTATACTCACCCCTGCATGGGATTCGCCCACACCATGTTGTGTCTTGTGCAGATGATGGGAAGCTTTATTGAGACCTGGGGAGCCAGGACCTGATGGTGGATGGTGGTGATGATTGACGTGGAGAGCCACAGGGATGATATATACCTACCATTTAGGTAGGATCATTTTCAGAAAACCTCAGGATTTTTTTTACCTTTTTTCTTCTTTTCCATTTCATTTGGGCTTTTATTCTGGCCCCTCTACTTTTAGTTGTACTTGTACTCAGTTTTTCAGTGGTATGTCATTTCCCTTTTGTGTGTTGGGACTTGTTTGGGCATGTTTGTGTGTACAGGTATCCATAAAAATGCCTCCCACTTATAGTTTGACGCATTCTGTGCTAGTTTCCATCCCCTGGACTTAGGGAGGTGGTATTGCGGTAGTCACGACATGGGCCCCGGGGGATGGGTCGTGAAAAAATAGTATCAAAGGGCAGTTGGTTTCCCCTCAAATATCGGGAGTATGTGTTTTTTACTTGGATAAACAGTATTAAATGTCACAAGTCCTACTTTCATATCCGGCGAGTCCAGTGTGGGTGCGGTGGCTGACATATCCATTATCCATGACATTGAATTCTTCTTTTCAACTCAATACATGAAAACACAGGTTGCATAAGTGTCTCATGATTTTGAATAAGAGTCAGATCACAAGGTATAATGTTATAACAGTGGTAAATCTTGATCAATTTTAGGATTCCTCCATGTGGATAACCAGTGATGATCCTGATACGAGGTTGTGGGGATATCCCTCCTAGTGATGAGGTGTCCGTTTAGGGACCAGTGTTTTAGATGGCCTCACTAGGTGGTGCACCAGTGCTACCACCACCCAATGGTCAGCATCTACTATTAGAGGTTTCAGTAGAGTACATTCACAGGCTTAGTTCCCTACATGAGTTTCAGAGACAAAGACCTCCTACGCTCAGGGGGGAGATGGATCCTTAGGTCGTTGAGGACTGGATAGAGATTGTGATGTCGGTCTTCCTCTTAGTGAGGAAACCACCTGACCAGATGGAAATCGTGGAGGCAAGACTTTTTCAGGGCTTGGAAGGGATATGGTGGATCATGACCATCCAAACTAATGATTATTCAACCCTAACTAGGGTAGAGTTCTAGAGTCTTTTCCGGGATAAGTTTTTTCCCACGACATTGCGCTCTGTGCGCATTCAAGATCTTCTTCACATTCAGTAGGAAAGCATGATAGTAGCCCAGTACACATTGATATTTACTGACTACTCTCTCTACTCCACATACATGGTAGAAGACCCTTTCATCATAGCTCGAGGCTTTGATCAGGGACTCAGGTGGGGGATTAAGGCTTCGGTAGTGTCTCTTAGTATCACTTACCTGGTCAGGGTGCTGGAGCAAGCCCTTCTGATTGAGAGATTTTTGGTAGAGTAGGTGCCCATCTCTAGGGCTTCCAGCAGACCCCAGGCGGTAGAGTTTTTATCAGGATGGAGATGGTAGACGAGTGGGCCCAAGTAGGACAAGTCTTTCAAAGGTCGACTTAAGGAATCGGGGTCTGTAGTACGAGGATCCTAGGCCAGAGGGATTCAAAAGTGGGATAGTCTTTTCTTTATGTTTGACTGGAACAAAAACATGCCACATGACTTCCCAACTCTAACCTTAAAGATGACCTACATATGGTCGAGGGACCACCGAGGCAGCAACCGAGGTTCGAGAATGGAGTTTTGCAGGGCATCAGATGTGACATAGGAGGAGGTCGTGAAGCAGGTGGCGGGTGACGATTTGAGGTTCTACCACCACCACCCTCAGGTGGTCCACCCTAACCATAGGGAATAGGTGGAAAGAGATTATCACATCTCTAGGCGGCATAGTCCTATGACCACGGCACTCCAAGGATTATTAGAGGTATGATCTGTGTCTATACCACCCTAGATTTAGTTCTTATAGACACAGGATCCAGTCACTCTTTCTTTACCACAATACTCGTTCAGAGATAAAATATTTTGATGGAGTTGTTAGATTGATCCTTACATTTAGAGACTCCTATGAGAGAGGATTCGATGATTACGTACTGGTGTAGGCAGTGTGATCTCACTTTAGGAGACGATAGATTCTGCTAGGATCCCCTAGTATCAGTGTTGAGGCCTTCCGATTCCATCTTGAGTATGGACAGGCTATCCATAGTCCATGATTAGATCGATTGTTTTAGGCACAAAGTGTTGTGTGTCTACGGGGATGGGATTACGTTTTGGTTCACCGATGAGGAGAAAACCTTTGTAGCACTGGATGGGCTCTCTATAAGGAGGGTTCATCCAATCACTCATCAGTTGGCTTGCCTCACCCTCGGTGTTGTAGACAAGAGGAGTCTGAGATATCTTGTAGTGGTGGACCAGTATGATGATGTCTTCCCTGATGAGGATTCGAGACTACCTCCTATTAGATATGTAGACTTTTACATCCACCTATACCTCGGGATGGAGCCAATATCTACACCATCATATCATATGGCTCTTCTGGAACTCCATGAGTTGAGGGTATAGTTAGAAGACTTATAGAATAAGGGGTTCATAAGTCTCAATGTTTCACCTTGGGCAACCCTGATTTTGTTCACCAAGAAGGTATATGGGATTCTGAGGCTTTGTGTGCACTATTGGTCCCTAAACCAGGTGACCATAAATAAAATTTACCCTTTTATAAGGATCAATTATCTCTTTGACCAACTAAAGGGAGCACAATTGTTTTCGAAGACAGACCTCAGATCAGGCTATCATCGGCTCAGGGTACGGGACGAGGACGTACCAAAGACATCCTTCAAATGTTGGTATAGCCATTATGAGTTCTAGGTGATGCCCTTCAGCATAACCAATGCTCCTGTAGTGTTCATGGTGCTCCTAAACTAAATATTCAACCCTTACCCTGATCTCTTTGTAGTGGTCATCATTGAATATAACTTGGTGTACTCATTGTAGGAGGAGGAGCATGACACACACCGACAGATAGTTTTTTATACACTACAAGAGAACCATCTTTATGGAAATCTCTTGAAGTTCTAGTTCTGGAAATGGGAAGTCCACTTCCTAGGGCATGTTATCTCGGAGGCTAGAGTTGTGTTGGCTTCCGAAAAGATAGAGGCAATTCTTTCTTGGGAACAACCCAATAGTGTGACAGAGGTAAGAAGTTTCTTGGGATTGGCTGCGTACTACCATATAATTGTACCTGACTTCTCTAGTGTAATGGAACCATTGTCAGCATTGAAGAAGAAGGGGAAGCCTTTTTTTGGTGTATATGTTCCAGAAGAGTTTCCAGGAGCTGAGGAGAAGACTAACGAGTGCCCCCATCTTGAGGCTACCAGAAGAGGGATTTGGGTGTGTAGTATACTACGACACATCAAGAAACAGACTAGGTTGTGTCCTCATGCATGAGCGAGCAGTGAATTCCTACAACTCACGATAGTTGAGACAGCCTGAGTAGAACTACGCTACCCATGACCTGGAGTTAGAAGCATTGGTTTTATGCGGAAGATGTGGCGGTACTACTTGATGGGTGAATGGTTTACTGTTTACTCCGATCATAAGAGTTGCAGGTATATATTCTCAAAGAATAACCTGAACCTGAGATAATGGTGATGGCTGGAGTTCCTCTAGGACTACAAATTTGAGATAGTCTACACTTTTAGGAAGGGTAATGTAGTAGCAGATGCACTCAGATGGAGTTTTGGTCTACAGTTTCTAGGTAAGGCGACAGAGAAGCTAGCCGCATTGAAGATATACTTTTTGGATAAAGATGGAGTGGCCTACCTCCAGTCTATGACTTTCACTCCCCCACTAATTTAGTGAGTTTGGTAGGCCTAGCTTGAGGATGTTTATTGCGAGGCATGACATGCACAGATTTCCTCAGGAAAGTCTCTTAAAGGATTTTCTAAAGGTGTGGAATGAGTCATCCTCTTCAGAGGATGCACTATGGTACCACTAACACTATGAAAGGAGGTGTTGATGGAGTTCCACACAGACCCTTTGGTAGTAAATCATGGAGTGGTGAAGATGTACTCAGACCTCCGGCATCAGTACTGATGTCCAGGGATAAAGAAAACGGTGGTGGAGTTCGTTTCATGATGCCTCACTTGTCATCAAGTGAAGGCCGATCACAATGTACCATCTGTAATTGCTCAACCACTTGAGGTGCTGGAATGGAAGTGGGATGGTATATCCATGGACTTCATGACAGGGCTACCAAGTACATCCAGGGTCCACAATTCTATCTGGGTGATCTTTGACCGAATCTCTAAGTCGGCCCACTACCTACCCATCCTAGAGAAGAGATCAGTAGATATTTTGGGACGCCTCTATGTATAGAAGATTTTATGACTTCATGGGGTTCCATCGATGATCTTCTCAGATTTTGAAACACATTTTACATCACACTTGTGGAAGGGATTGCAGGAGGCATTCGGGACTCAGCTATGCTTGAGCACCACCTTTCACCCCCAAACAGATGGTCAAAGGAGCAGACCATACAGACAGTCGAGGAAATGATTCATGTTTGTGTCCTTGATTTTGGATGTATTTGGGAGGACCACCTGCAACTGGTGAAGTTTTCATAAAATAAAAATTATCACTCCACCATCGGTATGGCTCTGTTTGAGTCCATGTACGGGTGACCTTGCAGATACCCTCTTTGTTGAACAAATCTAGGGGATTTAGCACTTATGTGTCTAGAGTTGGTACAGGCTACCACAGATAAGGTGCAGATCATCCAAGAGCAGATGAAGACTACACAGAGCAGATAAAATTCTATTGCCAATAGGAGACGGAGACCCTTGGAGTTTGAGGAGGGGGCCATGTCTTCCTACGGGTCTCACCCCGATAAGGAATACAATGGTTTGGATGGGGGGAAAGCTATCCACGAGTTTAATTGGACCTTTACAGATCATCAACAGGGTAATAAAGGTGGTGTAATGTCTATCTCTTCCCCCTCACATGCACCAGGTGCATAATGTTTTCCATGTGTCACAACTGAGGAGGTACATGCATGATCCATCACATGTTATCGAATGGGGTGAGCTGGACATGATTTGTTATATAGTTAGATACGTGCTATGTACCATGATTTGTTACCCTAGTTTTGTTGTAGCTTTCTAGGAAAAAAATCCCTAAGGTGGGGAGAATTAAAAACCCAAAAATTCAAAATATATTTTTTAAATTATTTGGGATTATTACGAGTCTTCAAAAATTGACGGAACATGTTTCTAAGGCCCAGAGAGCCCCGAATGGAATGTTGAACATTGTTAAGGTATGTTTAGTATATGGGAGGGAGGTTTTTTCATTATTTTAAATTGGTGCTTAGATTAAAAATATGAGGGAACCGTTGAATCCGCAACACCAGGATTTTTTTAGGAAAAGATTAACTTTGACCAGCAAGGGTCGAACGAAAAAGTTAATATCTTGGTCTTTACAAAAAAAATAACTGAAGATTATTTTATTTTTATTTTTTTGCAACCATTGGAAAAATGGTGGTGGGAACATGGTGGAACGTCAAGCTATTTAATGTATTGACTCTTGTTTTTTTGTAACTTCATCATTGGGGGAAATTATAAGGATGTGTAACCACACTATTGAGAGAATTATAGAGGTTCATTAATTATACCCATTAATGAAACTCATTAATATTATGGTTTATTGATCATCTACTCCCCTCTTTTTAATCTAATATCGGGATTGGGTTTTGGGAGAGCTACGATAGGAAGCACTAGCGAAGAACCGATGACTTTTTTCTCTGACAAAGAATGTGATCAAGTGACGGACGTTGGGGGAATCGATCGCCTATGGAAAGTGCTGACAAACTACTTCGTTGGTTTACACTCTCACCCCATATACAACACCATCTAATGAATACAATGTAGGGTTTTATGCTTGATTTCTCCCCATTTACCCCATTCTTTAATATTATAAAGAACATGGATCAACTGTTCAATGGGTTGATCTATGTTACATTCTTTAATGGGGGACGATATTGAGGGGTTTTTTATGAGAGTTTTTATAATTAAAATATTCTTCACATGTTGTTATGCTAATGCGGAGGGTGTGGGCCAAACGAACAAGGCCTGCATCCTTCGCCGAACTCGGTTGTGGTGGTGTTCTTCAAGGACAACTGGACGATTTGGCAGTAAGGTGAAAACAAGGGACTTGTAGCATAAGCACCCTCCCAGGAGGGCCGTAGGCATGGACAAGAATAAAAGTGGACCACTAGACCTTCACCAGTGTCCAGTGGAGGCTTCGCCGGAACAGCGACACCGGCGAATGAAGAAGCCGGCAACTGACACCCATAGGCCATGAAGGAACGGCGGTGCCCGAAGGTGCCGCGGCGTACAAGGGGAGGTCATCCTTCGGTGGGTGGCGTGTTGTGGTCGAAGGTCGCGACTTTTATACATGGTGGAGGGTGGATTCATGCCCGTAGGTCCGTTGCAAGCCGATCCATGAAAATTGTCCAATAAAGTGTGGCGCCATCTCGAGCTTCTGTTTAGCCAGGTAGCACACTGTGGAGGCATGCCTCGGAGGAAGGTTGCGACAACTAGTTGCGGCAGAGGGAGGACTCAT
This sequence comes from Viscum album, assembly GCA_963277665.1. NCBI lineage: Eukaryota > Viridiplantae > Streptophyta > Magnoliopsida > Santalales > Viscaceae > Viscum > Viscum album. The sequence goes on along the minus strand of OY728131.1, from coordinate 1,525,105,349 downwards.
GGTATATGGGTCCCGCACGTGACTGTTCCAGTGGGACAGGCTGGGATAGGTGGTTTCAATCGGTGCCACTTCCATGAAGGCTCGAATGGCATCATTCGTTTGGGAGGGGAGCGGAACCCCCCCCCCCACCACCACCACCACCACCTCCGCGCTCGACTAGCGGGCTGAGTGATTCCGTGGCCCGCTGGTGTGTCGGGTTGGACCTGCGACCCAGCAGGCCAGACCATCCCTAGCCGAAATAGGTTGAGCCCAGCCCCTTTGGGATGACCCCAGCGGTTTGGGTCGGTTCAACCGGGTTAGATCAGACCCGGACCCCTTTCGGCCCAGTCACGCTTAATTGTGCGTAACTCCTAAACCGGGCGTCTATCTGAAAAACCATCCACGGTTCCAAAATCCATAGAATAAAGAAGTACTTTTGAGATACTCCATGTGAATTTTAGAGAAATTTGGAGTTTTTATAGGTTGGATCATACTCGAATATAATAGGGCCCTCAGCACTAAAATGCCTATAACATACAGACCATGCGTCCAGTTGACGCGCTGTCTGTTGCGTTGGAACCCTTATGACATGATGGATCATCAGGTTACTTCTTTGTGAGACTTAGTTTGAGATGAAATATGACTGATGTTTGAGGATTGTATCTCCCAAGAGCGCTATGTATGGAACCCTGTGACTAGCTAAGACTTGAAGGCTACTTATTTTCAACTTTGTGTGACTCAACGGCCATATGGGAGGCACCTCTGTGTGACTTGGCAGGCCCACAGTGGGGAGAACCTCTGTTTGACTTGGCAGACCCATGGTACTCGACAGGAGGAGTACCTCAGCAGGCCATGGTGGGGAGCAGCTCCGTGTGACCTGGCAGACCCATGGTACACGATTGGGAGGAGTACCTAAGCAGTTCAAGGTTAGTGAGAAGTGGCTCTGTGTGACCCGGTAGGCCCACTGTACTCGATAGAGGAGGAGTTCTCTAGTAGTCAATGTGTTCAACAATGTGGCTGGTGATGCTACTATTACTACCCTAGAATATACCTGGTGTGAGCTGTATTTTTTTATGCTTGTGATTGGGATTATTCTATGTGGTTTTTTCCTTTGTGTACTTCTAGGAGACCTTCAGGGGTCTTGGGGTACCTACTAGGTATTGTTATACTCAACACTGCATGGGCTTCGCCCGCACCTTGTTGTGTCTTGTACAGAAGACAGGGAGCTTGACTAAGACTTGGGGGGGTAGGACCTGATAGTGGATGGTGGTGATAGTTGACATGGAGGGTTGCAGTGATGAGATGTACCTAACCTTTAGGTAGGATCCTTGGCAGACAAACTCAAGATTTGTTTTTACCTTTTTTATGCTTTTCAATTTTAGTTGTACCTGTACTTAGTTGTTCAATGGTATGATTTTCCCCTTTTGTGATTTTGGAATTGGTTAGGCGTGTGTGTGTGTACAGGTATCCAGGATAATGCATAACACTTGCAAGTTGACGCCATCAGCGCTAGTCTCCATCCCCTGGCCTTTGGGAGGCGATCTTGTGGTAGTCATGGCACATGCCCTGGGGGACGGTTCGTGAAATACATATACTAATATATTTATATTTTATTTTCATGACCAACAACACTCCTCACTTTTATCAAATAGGTTAAGAAATCATCATTCTTGTGGACGGATAACCACCACCTCATGAACCGACTTCATTCATTTTTATATTACCACCTATCACAGTTGGTTATGATAATGGATATAAAGTATATATATGATATTTATAAAATAATTATACCTTTGGAGTAATTATATCATAGATAAATATTTTAAATTTCTATTCGATAGTGGATATGATAATGCCGCTCATGTGTATGAAAAACTATTGTATCTAGAAGTGATGTGGTTCTTCTTTCACTAACACATTACATGGAATATAATAAGTATAATTTTAATGAATATATGTTATATAAATGAAATAATTATAAAATTCATGACATATTTATCATTATTAAAATAAAACAAATCATTTAATTTATTACACTTAAAGATGATAACCTCGTTTGTGCATGTGTAGACTACCACATTTACGAAGTGATGTGACATTATTTTCATCACCACACCACATTTCGGAAAAATATATGTTTATTTAAACAAATAATATGGTATATATTATGTTATTATCGTTATGTAAAGATAAAATATTACTTAACTTGTTTTCATAGTGATCCTTATAAAATGGAAGTGTTACCCTTGTGTACGTACGACCTACTGTCTCCATGATCATAAAGTAATTCATTTTAAAAAATCATATTTAATGATTAATTTTAAAAGTATAATTGATTCATAAATACTATTATTTTTATTACTGATCTCATATAACTATATAATATCTGAAAGAACTGGATCTTTCATGATAAAATATGCATGAGAAAACAAGGCAATTAATATCTGAAACAATAAAAATAATGAATGATTATTAACAACCACGTGATAATATGATATAAAAGGATCATATACAATATTAAATATATTAATATGATTCTATTATAAGTTAATAAAATGTTTAAAACCACTATATAGAAGATTAAATAAAATTCAACTATAAGGTAGTGTGAGGTAAGGGATCATTTCTCAATATCATTTGATTGAGGCATATTATAATGTTATAAAGCGAATTTATTTTATACAGTGTATATAAATACCCTATAAAATGTAATATAATTAATAATTAATTATTAATAGTATTTTAGGTTTTATTTTTAATTATTTATCCATGGGTATTTTACTTTAGAATTGTAAAGTGTTGATGAATTTCATAACTCAATTTTTTTCATTGGGTTATATTACACATTTGTTTTCATTGATATTATAAAATTATGTTTGTAATTACATTTGAATATATATTTTTTTATTTCCAATTTTTTATTTTTAATTACATTTTATACGCATAAACGATTCATTGGTTAATTCTCTCTTCAACTTCATGATCTTTCTAAGGGTTTATTTCAAAATCTCATTTTAATCGGGATTGTTTATACCAGAATTTCCAATGAAGGATGTCATTTTACCATTGTATAATAAACCTTTTAATTTTATTCTAATATTATAATTCATGAATTTTTGAAGTAATATTACTATTTTCTCACTCTTTGGTACGTAAAATAATTGAGAAAATACCTTTAAGAAAATACGATTTCTTTTCTATATTCGTTTGGAAATTCCTTTTCTTTTAACACCATGTTTTCTAAAACATGTTTAAAAAATATTTTAATATTATCCTAGGTTTTTTAAATTACATTTCTAACCATTTTTTTAAAAAAAATTATTAAAGTAATATTCTTTTAATTTTCCAAACAAGCCACTTTTTTAAACTTTTTATAGGGAAAATGAATGTTCTCTTTAACTTGTACAATTTATATGAAATTATCCATCATCATTTCATTGAGGCTTCAATTTCATGTTTACAAAGATTTATTTAAATTAAAAAAATACTTATAATCTGGAAATTCTATTTTAGTAAAATAGATTATCATAGAAAATTATTTCCAAAATGTTATAAGTTTTAAAATGTGATTTTCAAAATAAAAATGAGAATTTCCTAAATAATGTTTTTAATGAAATTTTTACAGTATTTCTATTCATCAATGACATGAACCCTTTATTATTACTCAATTAAGTATATATTGAATTAATACCATCATAATTATTCCTCTATATGGTTTATGATTATTTTGACCAAGGGTAGTCTTTTTATTTACATCCTTGATTCATTTTTGTAATTATTAACTTCCACTTGAAATATTAAATTTATTATGATCCTTGGACATTAAATTTACCTTAATTATCCATATAATTTATCATGGATATGTTTTTTTTATTAAAATGTATATCATTTCTAAATACGGTGTGCAATATTGAGAGTTATTTGTATATCTAGAGAAATATTGATAAATTTGTATTCTTTACTCATTATATATATTTGATGACAAGGAAAATTGTTAATAAATTAAATCAAAATTTTAATATATGAGGAATTATTTGGACTTGTTTTTATAGGTGGTTCTTGGTATTATATATCACCTTGATTCATCAGTAGGTCACATGAGACAAATCAATATGCTTTCATTAAACTGGTTTTTACCTATAGTTTTAAGCCATCTTGGGAAAGGTCTCGATGGTAGAGGTACCATGATGCCAATGATCAAGGATTTTTTAATAATTAATCCCTTTATTCATTAAGAATTCAGTTATTATTATCCCTGAGATTTTTCTATTTATATTATCTATAGATACATTTTATTGTCATTTTATTGATTAAATGGTATGTTTTCACAATTATTTACCTTTCCATATTGATTATTCCTTATCCAGTTATTTAAATTTAATGTGTGTTAAGTTATTTAAATTTCCATATTAATTAGTTCACACACAGTTATTTAAATGGAATGTGTTTTTTTTACCTTTCCATATTGATTATGCCTTATCTAGTAATTTTAATTGCATGTGTGTTCATTTATTTACCATACCATGTTGATTATGGTTATTTATTCCTGACAGCTTTCATTGTCCTTTAACCATACCATCAATTTGAGCTCACCCATGTTTTGTTTCCTTCCCCCAAGATTTGTGGAAGTGTACTATGATTGGTGCTCATGGATATTTTAGAGGGTATAATTTTATTCATAAAAAATCCTGTTATAATTTGTGTATTAAAATATAATGAAATGACCAAGTATGTGTTAAATTTATCAATAATAAAAAACTATTAATTACTTTGGAATGTGATTCATTATATTTTATGAAAATTTAATATATAATACAACAGCTCCAGGATACTGGGGTTGGGGTAGTTACAGTACGCATTAGAGGAAATTTAGAAAAAACCTTAGGAACTGGATTTTGGAAAAAATATATTAGGTAAAATAACCATTTGATAAAATTTGAAGATAACAATAGAATAAAATCATAATTTTTTGTTAAGAAATATATTATATGATTTTTTTATAATTAAATCCCTATCTGGATACTACATGTGGTTGTGGTTCTTGCACAAATGTACCTATGGGTAAAACTCTGAAAATAGTGTATTAGACTTGTCCCGATCATTACCTGGTGCATGAAGACAATCCTTTCTACACACTTAGTTTGACAATAATGGGGTAAATTCTTATGATGATTCACATTTTCTATAAAACCCATTATGAAAGATTTAAATAGATTATAAAAATGAATGGATTCTGTTAAAACTATTGAATCTTTGATTAAAAATAAAGATTCTCAATGGAATGGGAAATTTTTTTATGTTTGGAAATTAAGGGAATAAAGAAAATAATTGATGAGGAAAAATGAATATTATGATATATGGAAATAAATCTCATCATATGGATCCCTTTATAGTTTGTTGTCTTAAATTATGAGAACAAGGGGATTATCTTAGTAAATGACCTCATCTGAAGGTCAAATCCTATACCAAAGAAGGAAATAGGTTCAAATAAAATAGTTTACTTATTTATTGGTATTCTATAATTATATTATAGAATTATTTTTACCAATAGTATTTTGGTATAATAATCATGAAACATTTAAGGATTATGTTAAATTATAAAATCATATGTTACTTTATTTACTTAATAGTTATGCATATCAACATGGGTTAATTGGTTTAATATTGATCGAGATCTCAAAGTATTAACCCTACCCCCATTTTAGGTTTTATGTGATGGGAGTCTACTAAGATTAAGGGTATTTGGGGAAATTTTTTTGAAAATACAACCCATTTGTTTAGATGTTTTTTTAGTGAAAAAATATTTTATGAATAATTCCTTTAAATTTTATGGAAATAATTTTAAAGTTTTTGATAATAATTATGGTTAGTATGATCATTAATGACAATTTAATAATAGTAAAATATGATTATTTGGCTTTTTAGAAAAATGTAATTTGTATTGAAAACCTTATTAAAAAAGGTTATTTAATTATTAATTTTATTTCAATGATGTTTATAATTTCTTGGGAAATTTTATAAGAATTTTATTAATATATTTTCAAAAAAAAGGCAACCCATGTATTGGGTGACAACCCACATATTGGGTGACAACCTATCATGTTCGGTAAGGTGTCATGAACCCATGACTGAAGGATAATAAGGTTTTAATGCCTACCACTATCTTATGTGATGTTTTTGATAATATATCATTGTTTTTAGTTAAACTATTTGGAAAATAAATATTAATGATGATACAATGGTTTTATATTTTAGGTTTAGATTATAGTTTTTTATAATGGATAACTTTTTCTAACTATATTGGTTTTTGAAAATAGTGAGAGACATACGAAAAAACCTATCACTCTTTTATGGATCATGTGATCTCTTAAAAGTGAATTTTTATGCTTTTAGCGTAAAAAAATAATTTTTTAATATTCATTTCTTTGTGTAATAGATGAATTGGAAATTTGTTGAAGCACAACCAAAGGATGAATTAATGTTAATGAAATAAAAACATATCAAGTAAGTTTATGTTCTTATATTATTAGACAGTGAAACAATTAATTAAATTTAGTAGAGTAATATTGAAAAAAATATCAAATTAAATTAATATCTAATGAACAAGATGGTATTTTAAATCATCATAGATGTATGGTTTTGAGGCCCTTAACTTTTCATTAACTATTTACTTTCTTGTGACCAATGATTCAACAACCCCTATAATTACTTACATTTTTCTTCTATGTTTGTATCTTCACTTTACACTATTTTTTTTCTTACTTTAAAACCATATTATGTTATATTCCATATGACCTTGGTACTTTCTATTATCTATTATTATGAGGATGTTTTATTGGCTCTTTTTACTATGTGGGTTTTCAATAAAATAATTTGAAAATATCAAACCCTTGATTACCAAGGTCGTGATTAAATTGTGAGGATGCAATTGATTTTTGGTGGGGAGAATGAAACACACAAAAAATATTGAAAAAGAACATTTTATTCGATAGTGTAAGTGACACAAAATACTGAGTTTAATTAACCCCTAAAATATATATCTTTAAATTTAAAATCTTTGATATCTTGCGGAACATGAAACCCCAAGTCTAAATGAACCTCAATATAGTATATCATTATAACATAGCCATTAAATTAGAATGTATGAATATTAATAAATAAAATATGAAAATTATGGTTATATATGGATTAGAAATAAAATAATAATAATTAAAAAGAAAAACAATTATGAAAACTGTATTTTTCTAAAATAGGGATTAGTTGCGCATTGCGCACATTATTTAAAATTAATTAAACCACTTATAGAAATTTTATTTGATAAAATAAAAATTATTTTTTAAATTAGAATATCCAAATTATATTTTTTTGAATTTTTGGGATTTTTCTAAAATGTAACATTTTTTATGAATAATGAAAAATACTAAAAAAAATTGTAAATATAATTTTTATTTAAATAATTTAAAAGGTCAAATAATATTTTAAATTGGATTTAAATTTAAATTATTTAAATTATATATCAATTAATACAATTTATGTCATTTTAATCATTTTAATATTGAATTATGGTATAAAAACATTGTAATCTTTTCAACCTTTTCTCTTTCAAAACTATCATTCTTATCACGTATGTGGGATTATTTTTAAATTAATCTTTTGAAAATATGTGAATTTAATTTGTAATAATGGATTATATATTTCGGATTATAATAATTTATAATTTTTAATAAGTTCAAGTAATTTTTTAACTTAAATGAATAGTGAAAACTGTAAAAAAATAATTAATGTCGTTAAGGTAAAAACTGATTTATCAGGGGATTATACTAAGAAGATATGGGTTAAAATAATCAAATTTTTTAAAAAACACATTTTATGGAAATATTTAAACCATATATCTTCTATGTTAGGTAAAGTACCATTTAGAATGAATTTTTAATGATAAGTACATGGATATGATAAAATCATTTCAAAAAATTACAAGTGTGCCACTCAACTCACTTATAAAAGACCACCCCCTATTCTCCCCACATTACACCTTAAAACCCTTTTGTTTCAGCCCATACCAAAAGAAATAAATTTCAAACTTCCATACTCACATCTTATCAACCTTATTTTGGGAATACAAACAACCTTGGAAGACTTTTGGGCAAGCCTAAGGAAGATTCCCAAATATGAAATAACACTACTACAAAATAGGCCTTCAACAGCGCTAAAAATGGATTTTATCAGGATTTGAGAAGTGATAAATAATGGAGAAAAATAAAATCTTGAGTCTTTTTTAACCTCTTTATCAGGTTCTTATATTGGACCATTTGTCAAGGTTTATAGAAGCACTGATAAAGGGCCATTTATCTATGGTTCTATAAGCGCTGAAAATGAGGAATATTGTAGTATCCTACTACAACACACTGCCCCACCAGTATAGTGTGCTCTTACAGCACATTACAGAACTAAAAACCCCAATAAATCAACAAAAAATACATAAATACATAATTTAAATTAATATTAAACAATATAGTCTCATTTACTCAGTTTTGGTGATGTGATGTGCATTTTAAACAAAAATGATACATATATATTGAAAAAATGCACTTTTGGTCATACTGATCAAACTATGTACTAGATTGAGGTGAGGTTGATTTTTAAATGTCTAAAATGACTTATTTATAGTTTTTATAAAATATAAAAACAATTAATATGTATTTAATCATTTTTGAGTATGTCACTTGTCTTTTTTACTAAAATGTCATTTTAAAATAGAAACATGCACTTTGACTCATACTGGTCATATCTTGTGTTGGTTTAACATGATATTGATTCCTATATGTCACAAATGACTTGTGAATCATTTTCCTAAATTATAAATACAATTCAACTGTGTTTTATAGGTTTTCAATGAGTTACACTTTTTTAATAAAAATGTTAATTTTAAACTGATTGCTGACACATTGAGTCATACTAGAAACATCTTGTATCAGATTGATGTGTGGTTAATTCTTAAACACCATAAATGACATATATATAATTTTCCTAAATTATCAAAACAATTAGAATATTTTTGATTAGTTTTGAGTCGGTGAGTTGTCAGTTTACAAAAATCGAGGTCAATTTTAAATAAAAAGATTCAATTTGAGACATATTTTTCACACTATGCATCAGATTTAGGTTAGTATAATTATTAAATATCTCAAATGGATAATGGATTGTTTATAAAATATAATATTAATGGATTTACTCGGTTTTGAGTATGTCGGTTATATTTTTTAATAAAATGTCATTTTAAACTTAAAACATGCACTTTGACACATATTGATCACATCATGTGTTGTTTTAATATGATAATGGTTCATGCACATCACTAATTACATATGAATCAATGTCTAAAATTATCAAGAAAATATAAGAATGTTTTATTGGATTTCAGTGACAAACATTTTTTTAACTAAAATATAGATTTTAAACATATAACGGACACATTGAGTTGTACTTGGTACATTATGTGTCAGATTGAGGTTTGAATGATTTCTACATGTCACAAATGAATTATTTATCATTTAGCTAAAGTTTCAAAATAATCTGAATGAATTTTCTCATTTTTTAGTAGGTCACTTGTCCTTTTTATTAACATTGATGTCATTTTTAAATTAAAAGAATCACTTGGAGTCAAACTGGTCACACCATGAATTTTATTGAGGTATGTCCTAATTATCTCAAATGACATATATATAATTTTCCTAAAGTGTCAAAACAATCCAAATGTGTTTTCTTGGTTTTGAGTATGTCACTTGTTTTTTTACTAAAATGTCATTTTAAATAGGAAACATGCACTTTGACCGATACTGATCACATGGTGTATCAGTTTAATGTGAGACCAATTCATATATTTCATAAAGGACTTACGAATAGATTTCCAAAATTATCAATAAAATATGGGTGTGTTTTCTTTGTTTTTAGGGATTGATATTTTTTGAACTAAACTATCAATTTTAAACTGATAATGTGCATTTTGAGTCGTAGTGGTCACACCATGCATTGAATTGTGTTGAAGATGATTCTTATACATATCAAATAAAATAGAGATAGTTTCCTTAAATTATGAAATTTATCAAAATATGTTTACTCAGTTTTGAGTATGTCAGTTGTACTTTTTACTAAAATTAATGTAATTTTTAAATAAAAAGAAGCACTTGGAATCAGACCAGTCACACCATGTGTCGGATTAAGGGGTAGATAATTCCTACACATTCAGAAAACTCAAAAAAATCTTAATAGAAAATTTTACTATGATTCTATTGTATTACAAAAAATTAGGTAAAATTATGATAAAATTAATTAAATGAGTTTTATTAATTCAAATTTTTATGATAGTTGTATGCATTCTTGATGAATTTCATTTTTTTCATTATCTCAATTTAAAAGTCATAAAAAAGAATATATTATTACAAGAAAACAATTATTATATGATTAATACTGAAAAAAATTAAACATAAATATAAAACAATATATTAATTCTATGGATAATGATGTTATTCTGAAAAAATTCTTGACCATAGGGATATAATGATGGTAAAGCAAGAATTATGATAAAAACACAAATATATCTCACTATGAAATCAGTCAATGAGTGAAGGGGACAAGGATAATTTCTCCACTATGGTTGGTGTTATCCTCTGAATTCATTCAATGGTGAATGTTATAGACAATTATCATCCTCGTCAGCTTATCTTCTAAACATTTATCAATGCATTTGGTTGTTTGAAACACATCCTATATCTCTTGTGGACATGCACCTAGGTTTCTTAAAATACACTAAGCATTAGTCATCCATAGTATTACCAATTCTCAGAGTAGTACAAGAAACATAGAAGAGATGGGGTATGATTCTCAAGGCAACAAAATGCAATAATAACTATTTAGGATATGAAGAGGATAAGGTTGAAAATTGTACTTAATTGTGTTCTCTCAAAGGAGAAATTCCTTCCATTTGTAATAAATACACAATTATCACTAGTTATTAACTCAAATTCACCATTTGAACCAACTCCTTTTAGATTAAATCTCTACATAATCATAGAAATGATAGTGTGATGGGTAAAAAAGAAACTGAGAGGGAAAAGATAAAAGAATCAAAATACATAACTATGGTGTTGTGTAGCTTGGGGTATTGGGTTTCTATAGGTTAATATCAACTAACGAGTTTATTTCACTAAAATTAATTTATTTTATTTGTTTTGGAGGTATATTTAATAATTAATTACATTAATTTTAGTCCCCAAATTTATCAACAAGAATCCGAATAGAAAATTAATAAAATAATTGGTTGAGGATTTTTTATAATGTTTTTTTCATAAAACATGGTTTTTTAATAGGTTTTATTTTATTAAACAATTATACAGTTTAATATTATTGTAGAAAGATGTCCATGGAGGCATTTACTTTATTCACACTTCCCTCGGTAGTTATTAAACATGAACAGGGTTCACGCCATCCACCGTCAAAAACTATAAAACAAAGGTCACTTATCATTCGATATATAGATAAATAAAGTGAATCTACCTAAATATTATATATATATATATGTTATATATATATATATATATATCTGTGTGTGTGTGTTATATATATATATATATAATTAGAAACTTTACTTGAATATAATTATATATATTTTTGTATATTATTTATCATATTTAAATTTATTTAAATATATAATATATTATTCGATATATATATAGTGCTATTTTTTCTAATAAAACTAAAAAAAATATTTTTAATATTCATATTTAAATTATATTAATTATAATTAATTATTATATTGTGTAATTTTTTATAAAATATAATTATTTAAATTTTAGAAAGTATAAATATTTCAAAAAGAATGTACAAATAGTTACCTAATTTTATCATTTAGAAAATAACATGAGTTTACAATATTGTATTTGTTATTGAATTATAAATTAAATAAATGTTGGTTAAATATATATATATATATAGATAAAATGTATATATAGACCTAAAATGATGAATAACTTAAAATAATTTCTAATATATAGAATTTGATAACTTCCATTCTACTTTTTAGAATAAATAATTTAGCAACCTAAGGATTCTAGGAAGGCCATATAATACACATTGACCCATCCTTGAGATTTTAGGGAGGTCCAAAAATAATTTTTCATAATGAAGTAAAACAACAAAATTCTAAGAAATATATGTTACCCTTATAGTAGAATATCACAACATAGTAAAATAAATACAACCCTATACTAGTTTTGAAAATAAATATCCATTGAAAATAAATAATTATGGTATCACCCTTACTAAGATTACTCTTAAAATAAAAAAACACAATTCTGAGAAAATAAAATTTTAAGGAAAAAACCTTAAATACTAATATTAAAAAAAATTAAATAAATAAATTTCTCTTACATGAATTGTATAAAATCATACTCTATTTCTCATTCACACCATCATCGGAATTCGAATTGATTTTCTAAATAAATTATCTTGTTCATTTTATTCTTTTATTTCCAAAACCTCAAATATTTATACAATAGCATAAATATTTATTTAATTGGTTTATTTACGGACCAGAGGTGATTCATTAAGATTTCAAAACAGCAAAAAATTAAGCTTGCAGAGAATGATGGGGTATAGATATAGAAAACGATGAAAATTAATTCAAAACAAAAATTTAAAAAGACAAAAAATGATATCTAAAACAATGGTAAAGAAATAAATAGATCATAAACAAAATCAAAACAATATACAATAATCTAAGAAAAAATATAGAAATAAAATCACAACATACAAAGTAAAATAAAAAACCCTTGGATCAAGATCTTGAAATTAAAAAGAAAAAAAGAAAATCAAAACTTACAAAGGAAAACACAGACCTACCTCACTAGGTTGAAGAGAATCTGCGACCCTGGGATCTATATATCGATGTTTTCTTTTGAAACCCTAATTGAAAACAAACATCAGAGAATGGACAATGTTCAAGAAACTAGAAGTAGTGGTTCTATGTGATTTGAGTGGGTTTTTGTGATTTGAGTATCTATTCATCAAGGAGGAGTGTTAGTAATGGGGGGATTCTATTGAAAGCTTATGATATTGCGACGATTTTGCAACAATTTAGATTTTTTTAATTATATAGGGAAAGTTTTATCGGTTCTGTATTAGCATTGATTAAGTTATGTCTTTATCAGCGCTAAAAATGTCCATAAATATTTATTTTATCAGCACTTATTACTTAAGTGCAGATAAAGAATTTATAATTATTTAAATATATAAAATTATATAAATACTTTTTAAAAAATATTTATTTATTTATAATTAAAAATATATAATTTTTTAAATATTATATGTACATTTTTAAATATATCTATTTATAAATACATTTAATTATAAATATATTTAATTATAAATATTTTTTTACAAATATTTTTTTACATTATTAATGAATATCTAATTCTAAGGGCATGCATGCTAAAAATGTTTGAAATTTAATAAATTACAAATAAGTACACTTTAATAATATTGAAAAAAGGGATAAGTTTTGTTTGTAGGCATTGTAAATAAAAATTAATTAATTACGTATATGTGAAATCAATATAACACATATGTAGTCTATTTTAAATTTAAAAATCAAATGACATTCAATTATATGTCCAGTACTCTATGCAATTAGTTGTAATTTTTAATTTATATTAATTTCTAATTATAAGCCATTATTCACTAAAAATATGACTATTTAATGTAAAGTGCAAAAATATTTTGTAATATTTAAATCATATTTATATACATTAATATAAATAAATATATTTAATATATACAATTTATTAACATTATCAACAATCATCAAATTAATAAAATGTTTAATATTTTTCTCAATTTACTTATTTTTAATTTTAATTTGTATAATTTTCGTTTTTTTTATATCTATATATTTAATACATTTGATTTATTAGTATTTAAAATTTATATATAGTATAGTGAATTTATTCCTTTTTATCAATAATTATTTAATTATTATAATTTGTAATATTTTTTAAATAAAATCATTTTTTATTTAATTAATTATTTCATTTTATTTATTCAGACCTTCATCAGCACTAAAAATCAATCACTAAAAAGGATTAAATTTATCATTTCTTTCTTTAACAATGATAAATATTTCATTTATCATCACTATTTTCTAGCACTGATAAATATCAGTGCTGTTAAACGCCAGTTTTGTAGTAGTGTAACATTATTCAACAAGAATTTATATTTTATTTCTTTCTTCCACCCCTTTTAATTATTATTAAATGATTTTGATGTAATAACCTACATATATTTCATATTCTTAGATGTTATTATTTTAGTTCCATGGCCTATAACCATTCCAACTTCCATCAAATGGGTTATGGAATCATCATTCATGTGTATGGAGGACTACCTCCTCGCAAACCTATTTCATTCGTTTTCCCATTATCACCTCTAATAGATGGCTAAGATGATGGATATAAAGTATATATATGATATTTATAATCTAATTATTCTTATTTATTCATTATATCTTATATTCCTTTTTAATTTCTTTTCTATCTGGGATACGATAATGTCGCTTGTGTGTACGGTCGACTATCACCATGGGAAATGATGTCATTAATCATTCAATAATGATTTAAATGGAATGTAGTGAGGATAAATATAATGAATATATGTTATATACATGAAATAATTATGATATTTATGAAATATTTATCATTTTTAAAATATAACATGTCATTTTATTATTTTTCCCTAAAAGATGATAACATCACTCATATACGTATGGACTACCGCCTTCACAAAGTGATGTGACTCTATTTTCATCACCACACCACATGGATTATTTATATATGTATATATATATAAATAATATTTTATATATGATATTAGTATCACTCTATAAATATATAATATTAATTTCCATTTTCCATAATAATCATTAAAAATGGAAATGTTACTCATGTGTACGTATGTCCTACCATCTTCATGATTGTAACATACTTTATTTCTCAAAACTATCATTCATGATTGGTTTTAAAAGTATAATTGATGAATAGATATGATAATTATTTAAATATTATTATTATGGAGACAATATAACTATATATCAAGCGTAAGTACCAGATCATTCATGGAAAAACATGTATTATAAAATAAGCAAATTAAAACCCAAAACAATGAAAATAATTCATTATTATTAACAAAAGTGTGATAAAATTTTATAAAAAGATTATATATGATTTTATAAACATTAATATGATTCAGTTATAAGTTAATAATCTGTTAAAATCACTATATATTAATTTAATGAATGTCCAACCAAAAGGAATCTTGCATTAATGGATTCTATCTCAACATCATTTCATTGAGGCATACTGTAATGTTATGGCCGTAATTTATTTTATATGGTGTATATACTTTTTATTTGACATGTAATATCATTAAAAATTATTTCTTAATGGTATTTTTTTTTAAATTTTAATTATTTCATTTAGGGTGATTTTACTTGAGAA
This sequence comes from Viscum album, assembly GCA_963277665.1. Classification (NCBI taxonomy): domain Eukaryota; kingdom Viridiplantae; phylum Streptophyta; class Magnoliopsida; order Santalales; family Viscaceae; genus Viscum; species Viscum album. The sequence continues at coordinate 1,525,089,825 of OY728131.1, read as the reverse complement.
TTACCAAGTGGAAATGAATTTCATAACTCAATTTCTTTTCATTGGGTTATATTACTCATTCATTATATTTGATATTATAATATTATTGGTCTAACTACTTTTTAATATCTATTATTTTATTTCCAATTATTTATATAAATTTAAATTTGATAAAATTAATCAATTATTTTGTTAATTCTCACTTAAATGACATTATCTTTTCGATTGTTTATTTTAGAGTCTCATTTTAATATGGATTGTTTATACTTGAATTCCCATTAAGGGGAATAATTTTATCATTATATAATAAAACATTTAATTTAATTTTTTAGATTTATTCATGAATTTTTCATGTAATAGTACCATTTTCCCAATAATTAGTTTATAAAATATTTGATTTTTTTTGAAAATATTACTTCATTTATCTTTTTGTTCAGAAATATTTTTCTTTCAAAACACTATTTTATAAAAAAAATTCAAAAATAATAATTTTTTTCTAAATATTATCTTATAATTTTTAAAGTAAATTTTCACCCATTGTGATTTTTAATTAAAAATTTAAAGTCATATTCTAATCTTTTTTGAATAAGTTCATTTCCTAAAAAATTTAATGTGAAAAAAATAATTTTCTTTTTTAATTTTTAAGTAAAGTACTATCACGAACTAGCTCGAGTCGACCCTAAACCTGTCACCTAGGCCAAACCGCAGCAAGTACTGAGAGGCGTTTCAGATCCTCCTGAGATGGAGACAAGCACCGAGGGAATCAATAGAGTACACAAGGGAATTATTTATCCCAAATATAAACAATCAAACAAACAGTATAAATAAATGGACTTCCTAAAATACATTTACATAAAAATTGAACTGGACATTATTTTTACAAGAAACTGAAAGTATAACTAAACCAACAACTCAACTAACCAAACATAATATCCAACTAACTCCATGTAACCTCTCTAGTAACTCTCCAACACAGTGATCACATGTCACCCAAGGAGATCGAACTCAAAATCAAACCTACACAAGGGCTAAAAACATAAAAAGATTATAGGCATGAGTATTAAAACTCAGTAGGTTATCCCGATATTCATTTCCCAATGTACATCCTTTAAAATAAAAGAAACATAAATTTCAAGTTTTAAATACAATATATAAAGGTATGTTTTCTAAATGAGGTCCCATGCTATATAAAAAATTTACCAAACAAAAAATTTTATGTTTTATAAACAAGAATGCTAGTAACAATTTTCAAAGAGGTGTAACTTCAAAATGAAAATAGTTTTCATGAGGGTTGCTTTAATGAATTTAAAATTTTAAATAAATCAAACACACTACTTAATTTACCAACCAAATAAATTGTATGCCGATGGTGAGTACAAAATAGCCGATGAGCACAAGTCACGAGAACACCCCTAGGCACTAGTTAGTTGTGAGCCCCAGGTACCTCGTATCTCGGTGAGAGTAAAAATAATAAATATCTATTGTTAGGAACACAATTCACTAGTAGGGAGAATGCCAATAACCTAGTGGTCTCACAAAATCATCATAATCATAGTTTAGTTAGTGTTGTAATTGTCAAACTTGTTACGTGAAACATGTGTCAAACCCCACGAGATCACTAGCATACTAGTACACGTCCGCCCACATAGATACCTTGGATTCCCTTTAGTGCTCAATAAAGTTACACATATTATCAAATACACATTTCACATCAAAATTCCATTCCCAAACCATAAACACACAAACAGACCAAAAAATTTCTTCACATTTCATTCACAAATCAATAGACCATTAAACATTTTCGTAAAACAACTTCAAGGAGTGCATTGAGGCTTTGCACATAAAACTCATTCAAAAACACTCTTTTAAGTATAAACACACAACAAAACCATGCCCAACCATACTTATAATACCTAAAAACATTTAATAAAATCATTGTCATGGACCATAAAACAATCCCAATTGACACAACATTGTATATAATTGTAAAACACTCAATCTTCATTTTTAGGAAAGGCCAAGCGGGCCTTTAAACATTTTCTCAAAACTAAAATTTTAGAAAGTTATTCATATCAATTTTATTATGTAGGTGTATATACACCATTTACAGTAGAAAAAAACGTTCATAAATCCCTTGAAACACTCAAGTTAAATATTCAAAACACAACCATTTTCATAAGGATGTGAAATAGGCCATATTCCGGTAACCTGGGCCAAAACATGTTGCAAACCAAAACCCATCTATTTGTAAAACCAAATCCAAATTGGAAATCCATAAAAGTATCCCAAAATAATTTTATTCATGTTGACAAGGTATTTATAAACAAATTCTTTTAAATTTCACTAGACACGTAAATTCCAACTGGGAAATTTACCGAACACATGGAATGCACTCTTTAATAAAAAAACTTATTTTAAGCACATAAAAGGGATAAAATACCATTTTCATTCCATAAATTTATTCAATCTTCTGAAAAATATTCAAAATACCATTAATAAAGTGTGAAATCTCATCGAATAATTTAGCAAACAAGAGGAGTGCACATTTATACCAAAATAACTATATTTTCTACAAAAATAAGGCATAAAACATCATTTATACACAGAAAAATTAAAACCAAGGTTTTACCATAGATAATATCATATAAATAAGGTTATAACATAATTATAAAGATGAAACATAAATGATAAAGGGTTTTTCAAAAGATAAACTACATCAAATCATTGTCGTAACAGAAACGCACAATCAATATCACCATCTAAGGCTTTATAAACCCTAAACCTATGATTACCATCCCCAAACAAACAAAAACCCCATAAAATAATTGGATAACATAACCCAAGGTCAATAATGACTAGTGTAGATTATAAAACCAAGAAATAATGAAAGGAGGAAGAAGAGGGAGGATAAAGGAGGAGGAATCTCACCTTTTCAACAAGAAAACTCTTCTTATTCCATTATATATGCACCATTAGAGACAAGGGAATGTATTGAAACATCTTTGAGAGTCTCATATGGTCTAGAAGAACCAGGTAAATAATATTTGTGGGAAAATTAGTACTAATGAAATGATTTATGGAAGAAATAACTTACCTTCTCAATTCGGGACAATTTGAGGAAACCTGAGAACTTTCACCAAACTATGCAATTCAATGAGCTCCAAAGATGTAAAATCGAGAATTGGGGTGAGTATAGGTATTTTGGATTCAAGTGGGAGGTGGAATCACTGAAACATATCAAAAAATGAAAAAGATATAAAATAAAAAAATTATTTTTTTAAACAACAAATGGGCCCATGGGCTGGCCCATTACCTAAATAAGTAACCCAAATTCACCATCCTTATGAATTTATAAGAGGTCCAAAAGGATATGGTAGTTCTAATATGTAAGTGTAGGACAAGTGGGGAGTGTAATTAATGAAAAATGTTGAAAAATGAATGATTTATAAAAGAAACAAAATTGGTTTTTAAATTTGAAAATGGGCTCACGGTTGGCCCAAATCATGAAACAACCACCATTTCTCCAAAAACTCTTAAAAATAAATGGGGAACCAAAATTAGGGTGATTAGACATATATGGTAGTTAAAAACTCAAAACTAATCTCACCCAACACCCAAGAAAAGGATCGGAATTTTCAATGAACCGGATCAAAACCATTACATGAAAGGAAAAAAACAGGTGAGACAAGTATGAAATTACCAATCCTAATTTCTATAAAGTTTACTTTACATGTTTATAAGTATTTATTTTAAAAAAATTCCAAATATTCTTCAAATTATTATTTAAAAAATCATAGAAAATTGTTTTCAAAAAAATATTTTTTAAGTGGGGGTTTACAAAATGAAATGGATATTTTCCTCAAGAATGTTTTTTAAAGATCTATTAATAGTATTTATACTCATCAATGAAAACCCCATTTATTATTAATAAAATTACTATATGTTTAATTGATACCATCCTAATTATTCATATGAATTTTATATGATTATTTTTTTACCATGGATGGTAATGACATTCAATTTATTGATTCACTTTTTGTAGTCATTAACTTCCCTCGAAATATTCACTTTCTTATGATCATTGGAAATTCTATTTCCCCTAATTATCCACATCATTTATCCAGGAAATTTTCATTTCTTAAAAATCATATAATATTTAAATATGGTGTTTTAAATTTGAATTTATTCATATATATAAGTAAATATTGATGAATCTATATTATTTACTCAATATGGATATTTGATGATAAGGCATATTGTTAATTAAATTAAATTTATTATTCTATATTTGAGGAATTATTGGGACATGAAGTAATGATTTTGGCCCAGTATTATATGGACCCTCGATGCATCCATAGGTCTCATGAATAAAATTTGTATGCTAGAATTAAACCAGTTTTTAATTATAGTTTTAAATCGTCTTCTAAAATGCCTTGATGGTATTGGTATCATGATTCTTAAGAAAATGAATTACAATAATTAATAATTTCCTTTATTAAAAATTTTGTTATTATTATACATGATATTTTCATAATTATTTTATCTCTATATGTATTTAATTCTTAGTTTAATGATTTAATGGTATGTTCTTTCAGATATTTACCTTTATATATTGATTACTCCATATTTGATTATTTAAATGGAATATGTGTTCAGTTATTTAACTTTAAATGTTAATTATTGCTTATATAATTATTTTAATATCATGTGTGATCAACTATTAACATTTCCATACTGATTATGTATTATCTAGTTATTTAAGTATCATGCATGTTTAGTTATTTACTTTTTCATGTTAATTATTCTTATTGATTCTTGATCGATTCCACTATGCATAATCCTTACTGATTTTTTTAACTCATCCTTATTTGGTTTCCCTTCCCCTGTATTATATGAAGTATAATATGATTTATGTTAAAGAATGTGACATAGAGAATAATATTTTTCTCAAAAAAATTATGTATTAATTTTTGTATTCAAATGAAATTCTAGATTCAAGTATGTATCTAGTTTACCATAGCTAATAAACTATTCAGTCCATCAGGATGTAATTCCTTATATATTATACCTATTTAATTAAGAATACACTAGCTCCAAGATACTGGGGTCAAGGAAACATCATAAAAATTTTACAAATTCCATTGTATGGATGTATTTAGGCCTTATAGCCTTTAAGGTTCTATAATGACCCAATTTTTAGGCTTGTGTTGTGAGAAAAATGTGGGTGTTGATATCATCTCAAAAATTTCATGTGTTTCCTCTCTCACAGATATAAAATTCCACCCCTCTACTCCCCTCTCCAAACTTCCAAACCCCTTTGATTTAGTTAATCCCTAAAAAATCCCTTCATTACTTCCCTCCCCACATCCTGTAAGAAATATTTTGATTATAAATCCCTCCTAAGAATGCTTCAATTTTAAACCTAGAGTCCCTCTGAGGAAGAGGTAAAATTCTTAAACATGCATATTTGTTTTATTTCTTCTTCCACCTCCTTAAATACTTATTAAACTATTATTATATAATAATTGTAGTAACTAATATATATTTAAGTTTTGTTATATTAATAGAATGAACCAAATAAATCTATACTTCTATCAAATGATAAATGAAATCATCGATCATGTGTATGGTCGATTACCACCTCATGAACTGATATGATTCATTTTCCACCACCATCATTCAAATATGGATAAAATGATAGATTAAACATATTTATATTATATTTATGATATTTCTATACTTCTAAAATTATGAAATCATATATACTTTCTTAATTTCCATTCCGTAGGGGATGCGATAATGTTTCACATGTGTATGGCGGACTACCACCCTAGGAAGCAATGTGATTAGTTTTTTCCTTATGATCTACATAAAAGGTATAAAGGTTATAGTAAATAAATATATGTGATATTTATGATCTAACCATGATTTTGAAAATATAATATCACATCTAACTTCATACCTTCAAATCTGTTGGAAAATAATAACAAAGCTCAGTCTTACGTGTGGAATATCACCTCCACGTAGTGATGTGAAATGCATTAAATTTATTTTTAAAAGTATGGTAATATTAATTGTAAATTTGGTACGGTAAATAACTGAAACACAAGAAATTTAATCAAAAAAATGATCATAATATTGAACAAATAAGTGATGATCAAATAAATCCATATTAATCATCACATGATCTTAAAACCAAATCATGGATATTCTAATTAATAAAATAATCACATGGACATCAATTAATGATCTAATAATAAGATAAATCATAATTTCATACATATGAAATATACAATCAAGACCTTTCAGAATGTATTTTAAATCTATGAGTTGAAACCCATCTAATTTAACCAGCTAATTTGTCACATGATAAACGTTGATGCATACCTATAACTACTCCCAACCCATTACTTACTAAGTGGAATGTGTTTATTATAAAAAATGGGTAAAAATAATCAACATAAACATTAATATTGAAAAAAATAGTCTACAAAATTTCAATACTTACCCCAATAAAAAAATATATAATAAAAACTATCCATAGTAATCTGGTGAATAGTAATAAAATTGTACATCCTTAGTTAAATTTATCATAATCCATCCAAAAAATGGTAGGGATGGTATAAATTCAACAAAACCCTAGTGGATATTAATTATAATAAAATGATTATGTATTTGATGAATATAAATTCTATAATAATGTTATTGAATATATTTTTGAGTAAAATAACCATTTCAATTTGAAAATATATTTTTTTTAAATCACAAGACATTTTGAAAATAATTAACACTGAAAATAAGATTTGTAAACTTTTCAAACAATATTTAATTAATTGTGTGGTCATGGTTGAAAAAAAATCATATCATACATGTTAATACAAATATTCCTTTCACATTTTCAGTAAAATAAAAATGGGACTTATTTTGAAAATGATACGAATATTCCTTTCAAAACATTTATTAAAAAGTCAAAATAACCAAACCATAACAACTGTAGCTTCCACCATAACAAACATGGTTAGTCAAGGCCTAATAACGGCCTAACCATGTCATGATTTCCATTAAAATCAAAAAAACACATCTATTCACTCTCAAACCTCTTCTGACTACTCTTTCACTACCACCAACATAAGAAGAAAACTAATTAATGGTCAATGAAGTTATTAATCCCTATAAAAACGATTTGAAATATTATTATAACAATTGTTTTATGTCAAAATAAGGTTTATTAAATATAATATTTTATTAATTGAAAAACTTTTCACCATCACCAACATTTTAATTAAATTACACCAACACCAGAATTACACCCAAAACTAAATTCTATATTATAAATTACATAAAAAACTATTTCTAAATTTGATAAAATACTAAAAATAAAATTTTAATTTTACCATTTTTAATTAAAAAAATAATATTTTCATTTAAAACTTATCATTTAACACAAGTAAACTACTATAATACCTCATAAAGTAAAAGATAAGTATCAATGAAACTAATAAAACTCTAATAGTAACTCAATTACTTGTATATTATAAGTAATTTTTAAAAAATAACCCAGAATACTATAGAAATATCTATAGAAATAATTGCCTATATCATAATTTATTGAGTGGGTTTGATAAAACCATGGAAAGAAAATAATGTTAAAATTTTCCAACAATATCACATTAGACAATGATATTGATTTGTTTTAATTCCCCATCCATGTGAACTTGGTATAAGCTATAAAATTTCATGGTCTCTTGAATTACCCTTCTTACAAAAGAGGTTGTTGACTAATTGTGAGGTATAATACCATAATGTTAGGAGAATATTCCTTATATATCACTTAATATAGTGATAATAAAAATGTAAACATGCATAATACAATAAAATAAAGAATATAAAATCATTGTTTGCTGTTAATCATATAAAAACATCATATATGATAATAAAATAAACCATTATTAATCATAAATTAGTGATAAAAGGTGATCAATATAAGTGGTAAATCAATACATATGATATCAAAAATATATGAAATTATAGAGGAGATTTGGATATTATGTATCTTAGAGTATGTATAATTATTGCCTCAATCTTAAGGAAAATATCGACCTACTCAACCATATAATATATGGGATTTCCCCTTACATGGATACTTGACAACAAAATCTACATCCCCTCTTAGGTGCACATTCATAATGTGAGTTTAAGCCTAGTAGGATGATTCCAATATGACCATAACATAATTAAAACAATATGTGTTAGTCCATGTTCTGAAAATAAACATAAAAACATAAAAAACATTTTAGTTTAGTGATCATGCACTAATCCGGACATCTTAACCCTAATACCACTTTCATTAGTTAATACCAAAAGAAAGATTCATTTTTTCAAAGAAACCATCACTAACCATATATTAATGAGATTATTTTTAAGGTGTAACATATCCAACATATAATATAGGAATAGATAATGTGTAAGGCTTAAGATAGCCAACCTATCATAAATGGAATAAATATTGAGGAATGTGTAACATAAAAAACCTATCATATTGAAAATGGATCATGACGAAGTTGTAACATAACAACCATCCATATAGAAAATATATCATAAACAATTCAAAATATATCCAATAACTTATATTGAAAATAAACCATGTAGAATGAATAATTATGCATTGTTATTTCATTACATGTTTCTGAATATATTTTGTGTATTTCACTGAGTTTTTCATGTAAAATGAAATAATAATTGAGGAATATTGAATTTTTTATATTTTGAATGTAAAAGATATAATTCATTTAATATTATTATAAAAATTATGATTTATTTGTTTAATTGTTTAAATGTCTTTTATTTAATTTAAATATATTTTAAAAATAAATATTTTTAATTTTTTGATCTTTTTATTTTGAGATAATATTTTAGAGTTATTCTATGGATTTTTTGTTTCATAAATAATAATTTCAAATTCCATTTTTTATATTTAATATTCAATTATTGGAATGGATTTTTTTTAATCTAGAAATTTCATTTTTAATTTTATGTCCGATATTTCAAGTTATAGTTTTATAAATGGATGAATTTTCATTATTATTTGAATTATGTTTATAGGAGAATCCATGTAAGAAAATCTTCTAGTGGTAGTGAAATATCCAAATTATTACATTTCCAATTTTTATCACCCAAGTAGTCATTTGGTCATATATCTAAGTAAGATTCTATAAATTTTAATATAACCTTGTATCTAATTCCAAGAAAAATTAACATAGACAATCTACTATGTAGAATAATATTTTACAGTGAACATAATTGATTCTCATAGGAACTGCAAAGAAAATTTCACTCATGTATCTAATTAATCTGATACATAAGTTGAATATTTGTAATTGAGTGAGGTTTCATCAATTCAAAAGGAGGTCGACATATGTATCGACCAACCATAGAGGACAGAAATTTAAGAGTGTAATTAGATTAAGAACAAAGTTCTTCAAATATTTGGGGGATAAAAATGATGGAGTTGGGGATCCATATAAGATTGGTGCTTGAGTAGTTTTCATTGAATTAGACCAAGTCTGAATAAGGAAGTCAAGACAAGTTCAAAAAATATATTATCACCCCATCTTAGCTTCATTAATGAATGATTTAATGATTCAAAGGGAGACACAAGTTGATACTAACATTGATAGTTGATGAATAACATATAGAAGAATGAATAGTTTTTAATATAATGATGTATCATTTTGGTCTATTTTACTTAACCTCAAGTTTTCATTGAAGCTAAAGAGTTGAAATTGGTTGAATCAGGTTTTCAATGAAGTGGTTGGTTAATGCTATTATTATACCCCAATAAAAACCTCAACATCGTTGTGCTTGAATGAAGAGTTCCAAAAGTTGAAGATGGACAAACTAGTTCCTCAACATGATATTGAAAACTTTTTCTTGAAAAATATTGAGTTAACTTAGTTAAAATATCATGTGTTACTATGTTTGATCATGTCCAAAGTTTGGTTCTTCATCTAAGATCTGGTATGAGTTCATCATTGAAAAATAATTCAGGTTATTGGGGAATTTTAAATAATTTAGGAGGTTTTTGTTTTTATTAACATAGATATTAAAAGATACAAAATTTAGAACAAAATCTAAGTAAGATAAGGTTTAAATAACAAGATGGATGGATTTATTGAAAACTGAGTTGACAGAAGGAGTTTGATAATTTGGTTCTAAAGTAATAAGATCTGAACACTAATAAATTTAAATGATCGCAATCAGTGATTTAAATATTATGGATCGAGTTGTGTTTATATGAATTTATTATATAGGTTTGAACTAGGAGGAGACCTTGACTTGAAAAATTTACCATCTGAGAATTCACCTTTGGATGCAGACTCCATGTTCAGAAAAATTACCATGTGAAGTTTTGGTACCATGATGAAGCTTATGAGACCATGTGAAGTTTTTATTACTTATATAAATTGATTCGTGAATAGCATGAGAAATTTTTTTGATGGGTAATTGTTGAGTTTATTTGAAGTTTATAAAACTCATTTCAGTTTTCCTTCTATATTTTCATTTTTCAAAGGAAGATGAAGTTGTCAGAATATTGGGTTCTATTCTAGATGAAAGAATGTTAGAAACCACTGACATATGGGCATTAATTTTTTTTGGATATAGAAATAAAATAATATTTTTGAAAAAAAAATTAAAAGTAACTAAAAACTTATTTACTGAAGAATTTAATTATCATTTTTAATTGAGGTATAATTTTTCTGTATAGTTTTTATTAAAGATACAAATCCAATGAATATATGGGATAAGATTAATTCTCTTGGGTGGATTTCATGAAAAGAAATCATTATTGTAAGTTTGTGATACTTTCTAAAAAATAAAATAGACCCTGTGGACATTTGGTGTTAGAAGTTGGGGGGTCTTAAAAATAATTATGTACAGCAGAGGAAGAATAGAGTGGGGATAACAAAAATAATGAATCACTGAAATCTTAAGATAGAGAAGAAATCAACTTCGATAGAAAATATTTCTCTATCTTTTTTCTTTAATCTTATTCTATTCTAACTTTGTGATTTTTTTTATTGAAATAAAATTAATTTGTAACTATAAATATGGGTAAAGAAAATATTTTAGGAGAATAATAATATCATTAATTAAATCATTTAGATTCTCCTTCTTATTTAAATTATTATAGTTCTGTGTTCTTTATTATTTTATTCTTCATATACTTCTACCTTCTCTAAATATGCATCGACAAATGATGTTAGTGTTGAATCTTTTTAGGTGGTTGAAAATCAGGTCCAACTTCAGTTTAAATTGTCATATTATAGGGACTATTTCAAAAACATTATAGTGTGTCATCTTCTTCGAGTGTACTTATTTTATTCAATTCCTCTAGAGAATAATTTCTCCCCAACTTTAATATCTAGCAGGCGAATAGTGTTAAATTCTTAAGCCTCGATAACTTCACATATATTACTTCCATTTAAACATTTCGAATTTATTCTTTCTCCAAGAAGAATTTTTTTTTTCTCGAGTTATTGGTAGGAATATAATCTCTTAAGATAAGTAAATGGACATTACATCTTTTACATGGCCTTTGGTGCCTCTAAGTGTGATTCTAATCATGAATAGTGATTTTAAACAAACTCATACTATCATATTTCTCTAAAACCATATTTTTTCCCTTGTTTAAATTATCATTTTATCCCCACTCTCACTTTTGGATCACATCACCTCTACTCACATCATTTTATCATTTATCTTCTATTATTTCACCTCTTTTTCTTTTTCTTTTTATCACTGTTTTTCATTTGTTGTTAACTCTTGCTCACTATACTACTATTTTTTAGAGTGTTTTCAAATAATTAAATATTCACATGTTCAATGACACTCATGATAATTTTTTGGCACCTTTTTTGGGGAAGAAATATTCAACCAAAAAAATAAATTAAAATAAAACTTGATATTTATATAAAAAATATATAAAAACATTTTTAAAATATAATTCAACTTCACTTATATGTGATATTTTTGAAAATTTTAATCCCAAAACCGTATTTACATGAGGGAAAAGTATAAATAGATTCTTGATCTATAAATTCAAAATATAAATATACTTTTTTTACTCTTAAAAAATAACCAAGCGAAAATAGAAAATCAAAATCTAGAAATTGATAGAGTTGTAGTAGAAAATTAAAATCATATTGCACCTCAACAGAGGATTAGAATTCAGAGAGACATAAGATTAAATATTTTCATCTTAAAATTTTTCCAAATAAATTTATATTGAATACAGTTATCCCTCAGGACTTGAAATTATGAGATGCATTGATCTTACCACTCCTTGTTACCATCCCTTAGTAATTAACCCAATGAGGATTCTCTTGAATTAATTGATTATTTTTATTATTCAGTACAACACTTATCTTTTCATTTATTGAATGAGGGGTTTCAAAAGTTGATGTTGTTTATGTTTTTTCTTAAATAATGGTGCTATGAGTTTTTTCTAGATTTTAAATGAAGAAATATTTGATACATAGATCAAAATTTTCAATTCCATTGTTACTAAGTTATATCCTAGAAAAAACGCCAAATTGAGACATAAAATCTATGGTTTCATTCAAAATTTGGATGAAACTTTGCATGAGACTTGGGATAGTTTTAAGGAATGTTTTAGAAAATTTCCCAATCACAAACATTCCCACATATTTTAATGGATACATTTTATAATAACCACTCTCCATACAATAAAAAACAAATGAATCAATATTTTGGTGCTCATTTCAAGGACATGACAACTTATGAGATCCAAAAAGTCTTTAAAGAAATTTCACAAAACATCCAACACAAAATTATAAGAAATAGAGTTATTCATAGTACTAAAACTAGCACTTAGGTTGTTTTAGTAAATAAAAATTCACTTGGAGAGTATTTTTTTTATTGTAACATGTATGTTCATACTCAAACATGTTTTTCCAATATTAATATCTCTAAAAAGACTAAAAAGGGTGCTAATTGTTTTTTATTTTAGGGAAATAAACCAATATATTAATGGACCTTTCTAAAATCAATACAATTAGAGACACAAAAGTCACCCAAATATAACTTTGAGAGAATAAGGTGTGTTGATACCCGCTGATGGTTCTGGATTCTCATTCAAGCAAAACCAATTAAAAATACTATTATACCTTTAAATCCTAATTTTTAACTAGAGGTGTTAGTTTGTTAGTTGATTACTAAAGTAGAATCTCAACATCACAATATAAATAATTTTGTGGTTAGAATGGGACAAATGGATAGTGTCTTAGGAGGAAGAGATAAGGGGATGTTACCTAACACTATAGTGATGATTTCCAAGGATAATTTCATAGTTGTAACTACTAGATCATTTCTGAGAACATAATAACAAGTTATTAAATAACCATGGTAATTTGAAACTAACGTTTTAGATGAAGTTGTTATTAAAAAATTATAAAACAATAAACTAGAAATATAGAAGGATTTAATTAATCTAAGAAAATGATCTTCACATGTAAAATCTATTGAAATAAATAAAATGAAGTTGAAATCAGTAAAGAAGGAAATAAAAATGTTGGTTTTGAGGATGAGTACCATGAACAACCTATTTAAGATAATTAACCTCCTATCATTAATATTTTCAAGGCTTTAAAATAAAAAATAACCATATTACTCGATATTACATAAAATTTATAGGATATTTAATGTAAGCATACACTTTTTAGAGGATTTAAAAAATATAAAAAATTGGTATAAATTTCTCAAAATATTATTTACTAATAAGAGGGATCAGTGTGAAATTCAGAAATTAATTTTAATCAGGATTGTAGTGTCATTATTCAAAAAATATTATTTCAAAATTTAAATACCCATGATTATTTTTAATTTATTAAAAAATTTGAGTAAGAGAGGATATTAGGTTCTTGCGTCAACCTTATTATCTACTCCTTATTCAATATTTCGATTCTTCAGAAGTTGAACCCAAATTTAGTTTCACTATCATTAGATTAAAGGTCACTTTACTATCCTTATGGTAGCTTAGATGACCTTTTTTTAATGTGGGAAATTTTACACTCCCAACTGATTTTATCATTCCTTAAATAGAGAGTGATAGTAATGTCCATATCATTCTAGGATGACTATTTTTATCCATTGTTCGTGATTTTATTTATGTTTCTAAGGAAAAATTGATCCTTCAAGACTGTGAGGATAAAGAGTAGTTACATGTTTTCAAATATTTCTCTCTTCTTGTGAGTTATAAGTTGATAGATATTTCTTCAGATTAGTTTAAAGATAAATTTAGGAGGGAAAATCACCATATGTTTTATAATATGACATGTGAGACTGCAAATGGACATTTTGAAAAAAAAAATTATTAACCTAGATTCCACACTTGTGATACAATGAATAGAGAATATTTAGAGTCATATTCAGTGACTCATTTTTCAGGAAAATAAATTATCCCATTGAAACACAAACTTTTATGTTAAAAGGTTCTCTTATGTCGGTATTCCATGTTCACAGTCCTCTCTTATTTTCAACTTTGAAATAGATTAATGTACCCGTTAATATAATAAGGTAAATCCAATTTTATATGCTTGTGCAATTCAAAGTGAGTGTTAAATGACATAGAAAAATTGTTAAGTGAGTTTTGTTCTTTCATAGATTGAAAATGATTCATCTCATCTAATTGAGAGTATAAAAAGTGGAAATATAGGATATATTCCAAGACAACATATCTAATAATACTAATATAATCTATATTAATGATGAGTTTTTATCCTTAATATTAGATAATTATCTATAAATATTTAGGAGGTTATTTCCGCACACATAAGGGAGATGAATCTGGTAATATTGTTGGTTATGGTTTGGTTGTAATAATTATTTTTCCTAATTCTATATTGATATATCCCTCGAGTGTGGGGGATATTTTGGGAAGTGAGGTTGTCCATTTTTATGATTATTATAGGATTATTTTTTCCATTCTTCATTCAATACATGAATTTATTATCCATGAATCCACTATTGGTATGATAAAACATTATAAAATTATAGAGTATTTAGGAAGAGTTCTATAGGAGGTTAGAGTATTTGAATCATTAATAGAACATGTTAATATTTTCTCTTCAAGAAATGAGTTGAAATCCAATAATGAATCATACTCATTAAATACCTAAATAAATTACACTTTATGGGGTAAATTATGTCTGATGACTCAAAAATTATTACTACATGGGAGGAAACCCGTGATTTTCCAAACCTTTATTTTTTTTTCTTTTTTCAATAAATTTTACTTTATAGGTTTTGTATTACTCTTAATTTTTTTCAATATAAACTTTAACTCATGTTTATTTAATTTAATTATTGAATTTAATTATTTTTCCTTTATTTTGTTTTTGATACTTCCCTGAAATATATTGGATTTGAATCATTAAGAAAGGTGAGATTTTTTAAAAGAAATTATATAAAAATTTCCAAACTCTTCTCTCTGGTTTTGTTTTTTATGTACTTTAATTGATAAAATTCAATTCATGACCTTCTAATTTTTTAAGAGCTCAATTTTAGGCTACAAAAGATAATTACTCAAGTGAAAAAAGGGGAGGTGTCTCATCCTAAAATTATAGTGTTAAATCTGTATTCTGGGGGAGATCTAAGTCAACTTATATTACATTTGTCCAAATTTAAGTAAAAAAATATAGTTTCTATTCTCAGTAAAAATAATAATGTGAAATTGATTTTAGAATAGTCAGACACATGTTGCAATAATATTGTAAAACTTGTGGGTCACTAATTCTATTTTAAAATATTTGAATTCTAAATTTGTTATTTTCATGCTCATTTTAGTGCCTTAATTATTACCTTTTTAAATTTCAAAGTGTTATAATGTATCATCCCTAAAAATAACTTCTAGTGTAATTAATTTTGTAACTATTAACAAGTAGGTATATTTAATAAGCTATGAATTTTTATAGTTTGTGGTGTTGTGTGGTTCCATGTTGTTTTAAGTAGACTTGTAACCCTCAAACATTCTTTTCACTATTTATTATCAAAATATTTTATAACTTACAATGTAAAAAAATCATCCTAGCTTATGATTAAATGTTGGGGAAAGTTTCATATTTTAATTGTGTTTGAGTTTCCAAATTTAGATAAATTATAATTTATTTTGAATCCATAAAAACACCTTAAAATTTTAAAATTTGTTACTTTTTTAGAATCAAATCAAAATTTTTTTGTAGGTAATAATTTTTTAAATAAATTTTAAGGTTTTGATTCCACTTTGAGGAGATTAATATTTATTACAATTCGGATTTAATTAGGTAACCTGATTTTTATTTCATTTTGATAAAAATTGGGTTTTGATGAAACATTTGTAAAATGTTACACAATAATCATGGATGTTGAGCAGTTTAAATATAATTTTACTCATAAGATATGCATCTGAATGGATTATTAAACAAAAATCATAATCTATGTTGAACTAAATAATTTATTATTTTTATTCTATATTCATTAAAAAATTTATGGGTTATTTATAACACTAATAAAATATCACTCCACCACATTCAATAGTGTTTCTTCTATTTATTATGTATTATTAAATATTTAGAGCCATTCTCCTCGAGTTAAAGAGAATTTTGGAATTAAAATTTTATTAAAAGTGAAATTTGTTAAATTTTCATTAAATTTTTAATGTTTCTCATTTTTTATAAAGGAATTTCCACATTTTCACAAAAGAATTTTAATTCAAGAGGTTATTCATAACCTCATTCTAAATGAATCCATCAGGGAAATCATTTTGAAAATCTATTCATAGTGGAATTTCAATTTTAACATTTTGAGATTTATTTTATACCCTTGAATTTCACTAAATGATTTCTTGAGGTAAATCAATGTCTTGAGTGTGGATAATTGATGTGTAATTATTTTATCACAAGTTTCCACACCTATTTTAGGAATTTTATTATGTTTTTCATGTGACATGACATTACAATTGATTAATATTGAATGTTTCAAATTTTAAAATTGAAAAATATTATTCATTGAATAAGATTATAAAAAAGATGATTTAGGCATTTAATTATTTTAATTTTATTAATTTAATTTCTATATATTTCAGGGAAAATCATCTTTTGATGGTTTTCTATTGAGATAATATTTTGTAATTTTTCTATGGATTTTTCATTCAAGAAATAATTCATTCAAATTCCATGTTTATATTTTTAATATTTAGTTGTTGAAGTGTATTTTATTAATATGGTAATTAAATTTTTTATTTTTTAATTGAAATTTCAAGTTATACTTTTTAAAATGGATGAATTTCAATTATTATTGATTTCTGTATAAAGGATAATCCTTATAATGGAAATTTCTAGTGGCAGTGACATAGCTGAATTGATATGTAACCAATTTATTCCCAAACATAAACACTTTCCGATATATCCAAATAATATTATTCAAATTCACCCAAAACCACATAGCCAATTTCATAAAACTATAACATAATCAATTTTATATATAGATGAATATTGTGAAAACAATGTCACCAATTCTCAAATGAACATCTATCCAATTGTAGTCATGTATCTATTTAATGTGATACGTCAGTTGAAGCTGAGGGAGTGATATGGGTTTCTTCAGTTGGAAGTAGTTCTACCTAAGTCATGAACAACCTCAAAGGATGGAAATATGGGAGAGTGAACTGACTAAGACCTGACTATAGAAAATATTTTGTAGATACGAAAGATGCAGTAGCAAAGCCCTGTTAGTTTGCAGCTTGGGAATTTTTCACTAAATCAGACTATAGTCGAATAAGGAAGTCCTAAAAATTTCTAAGAATTTATTTGAATACCATCCAAGATGTGTGAATTAAAAATATGATTATTTTTAGGGGAATCCATGTTGATGTTTAGATGTATATCCAATGAATAAGATGTGAATTCAAAAAAAGTTTTTTTTTATGATGATCGATTTTTTTGTGATATTTCACCTGAAACAATGTCTTCTCCAATGGTGAATAGTTTTAATCAGTCAAATCAGGTTTTTGGTGAAGATAATGTGTTGATGTTCATGTTTTACCAAAATCAAAACCCTATCATTATTGTGATATAATGATGAGTTCCAAAGGTTTACGATGACTAAACTAGTTCCATGACATGGGGTTAAATTTTTTGATTGAATAAGATTGAGGGAAAACATTTAAAATCTCATTCACTACTAAGTTCGATCAAGTTTTTTGTTGGGTTCTCCATTTGAGTTCCAAGATAAATTTATCATTAAAGAGGAATCAAGGGACTTATTCAAATTCAAATAATTTATGGAGTTTGGGTTTTAATTATAATTGATCACAGAGGATGGTTCATGTCGACCCAAATCTAAAAATAAGTACATTAGAAGTATAAATTATCCAGATTGTTTAAAAACCAAATTAAAAGAATTATGTTGATTATTTAGGTCAAAATTTTTGAGATCTGAACACTATTAATATATTTCAATCATCTGTTGTGATTCTAATAAGATGAATCAAGAAGTTTTTTTGTTTGTTTATTTTATAGTTGTGAATGATAGTTATACCTTGATTTACTTAATGAACTAGATGAGGAATCACCTTTTGATGCATAGTTCATGTTTATAAAATTTCAGTTGTAGAGTTTTTGCAATATAATGAAGTTGTTGAGTTTGTTCAGAGTTATTATTATTTTTAGAAATGGTTGTTAAAATAACTTGAGCTGTTATTTTGATGGTATGTTTTCAATATATTTTTGAGTTGTTTAAAATCATTTAATATTTTATTCGTCGATGTCATTTTTCAAAGGAAGATGAATTTTTTAGTTGAGCATTGGTCCAGATGAATGGAAGTTGGAAACCAATATCCTTTAGCTATCATATTGCTGGATAAAAAAAATAAAATAAAAATTTTCAAAAAAATAAAGGTAACTAATAAGTTATTTAATGGATCATATAATGATCACATGAAAGTGTGGAATAATTGTTTAGAGATTTTTAGTAAATCTTCTACATGAGTGACTCCAAAAAAGAAAATTTAATTCTCTCACTTGACTATCATGAAAATAAATTAGTGTTGGGTGGCTGTGAACCTTACTAAACAAATATAATAAGCCTCATCAACATTTTAAATTGGAAGAAACAAGCACTGAAAAATAAGAATGGATAGAAGAGAACTAATAGAGTGAGGATAGAAACTTTAAAAAATCAGCAGAAGCTCGGGATTTGTAATAAATTAACTTCAACGGGGAATATTTCTCTCTCTTTTCTTGTTTCTTCTACTATTCAACCTTTGTGATGTTTTTTATAGAAATAAATTGTAGTTATTTCTCTAAATATGTGTAACTAATAATTTTTTAGGTGAATTTAAATGAAATTAATTGAATCTATTACATTCTCATGCTTAGTTAAATTCGTGGAATTCTATGTACATCCATCTATTATTCACCATCTATTTCTTCCTTCTCTAATGATGCATCGATGGATGATGTTATGGTTGAATCTTTTTAGGTGGTTGAAAAATATTCCAAGATTTTCTTCAAATTAATGTATTTAAGGGAGTATTTCTAGAAGATCACATTTTTTTCAAATTAGAGTACTCAAGAGGGGGTGAATTGAGTATCTATTCAAAATTTATGTTTAAAAGATATTCCTAAAAGGTTTCCCCAATAAATTTAAATACAACCCTAGTTAATCAAGGTTATTCTGTTATGAAAGTTTGACTATTTAAATAACTTCTTAGAAGATTGATTAATTCTTAGTAATCTAAATATTGGTTATTAACATTACTTTTGAAGCTATTATAATAAGGCAATATAATTATAACTTCTTTCCATGATTAACTATCAAAGTAAATTTAGTGATTTCTAAATTATACAATAAAGAAATAAAATAGAGAAAACTAAATTAAGTAACAAAACATATATAAAACAAGTGGTTCATTTTCTAGCTGAGGCCTAATCCACTCCATATAGTGATCACCTACCACCAAGTAGTTTATATAAATAAACTTGATACACAGCCTTTATCGGGCATTACAACAGTGCACAGGACTACCCAGGTCACATGACCTCTTCCATAGTTATTCGTGGGTAAAAACTACCAAGACACATAGGGGCCTCTTCCACACATATCTGTGGGTATACACATGTCTAAAAATATGTTTGAGAAAGGATATCTTATGTCCTTGAGTTTAACGCAAGAGAAAGTGTGTGTTATTATACAAATACACACACTCTTTGAAAGATAATAAAAATAATTCACAACAGAGAAAACATGATGAGATAGGGTTAGAAGTGCTATGAGTGTTTTTCTATGCAACTCTGTACTTATGAGATGAGACAGGTGCAGAAATCGAGTCCTTGTACGGAAAAAAGAGTATTTCAAGTTAGTTGATCTAGCTCATGTTCTTCATGGTAAAGATGTCCTTAACTTTGGGATTCAAGTATGTTTCGTGTGTTCTTTAATAGTTCTGAGTTGCATGTGTCGATTATTTTCTCAATAAAGTTCTAAGTGTTTCTTTGTTGACATGATCACACCCACTTTCATACATTTTTTGTTTCTGGGACTCACTTCCCTTTTATTTTAGATTTCATGTATTGAAGCTGATAGGTTGCATGTAATCTGCACCTCGTACCTCATATTATCAGGTGACATGTCTACAAAGAAACATTAATTATGTCAGTTCATTTAAAACTTCACATATAACCATTATAAATTAAATAGGGAGACGACAAAATAGATTACGAAATTGTGTAACGATTTATTTTTAAAAGGTGTCTCATGGTCTTGGTGTGTCTGGTTGCGGTGTGTCTGGTCACAATATCTGTTCATGGAGTGTCTGATTCATAGGGTCTTTTTCATAGTGTGCCTGATTCTTGGTTTCTGGTCATGGTTTCTGGTTCATGGTGTGTCTGGTTCAAGGTGCATATAATTCACAATGTATGGTTATAGTGTCTCATTCACAGTGTCTAGTTCATGGTGTGTCTGATTCATAGTGTGTTTGGTCATAGTGTTTGGTCACAGTGTCTAGTTCCTTTTCCAGAAAAACATAACTGGTGGCAGACTCAAGGTGTCTTAGGCTTAGCCAAATATTTGTATTCAGACTAAAGCAATGATATTCATAGAATGGATTAGACTTAACAATTCATCAAAGAAATAGTTATGAAGTATATTAAATATAGAGTACAGTAATCATAATAAATATATAGAAATTAAGATCTTGGATAGATTTACATAAAGAATAGGATACTAATCATCTGTATATGTTTTGAGACAGATTATAGGATTACCAAGATTTAAAGAATATATATGATTTTTTATTATTAAAACATGATTGATTCATTATGAGTCCAACAATCTCCCCCTTTTTGATGATCACAAATCATGTGTATTTAGAGTGTATTTTCCTCCAATATAAACTACATATTTCACAAGCCTTAATTTGGGAGTCCATATTTCTCCCTTTTTTCTTTAGTTTGAATATTTCTCCCCCTTCTGGGATTGTCAAAAGGAGTAATGTAAGAAATGGGAAATAAAATATCAAAATTCATTAGATAAAAAGAGTGTCACTACAAATAGTAAGTAATAAACAAATGCAAAAAAATCCCTATCAAAAGATAGTATTCATTGTTCTTTATCACTGGCTAGTCTTTTATTTTCCCTTAACAGTTGCATCAGAAGAATAAGTCATAGGAGCAGAGGTTGAAGTAGAAGAAGGGAGTGAACTGGTTGACAGAGAAGGTAAAGGAAGACCTACAAAGACAGAAGGGTCCAAGGTAGGTGTAGTATAAGACTGAGGAAACTACTGATCAAGGATTACTGGAAGGATCTGACTGGGGGCCTAACTGACAGAAATAGATGTGGAGGCTAGGGTAGAGGTAGAGGAAGGAAAACCAGGTCTTAGAGGTGCAGCTATAGGGGCCATAATAGCAGTACTCTAAACATGAAGATAAGGCCGCAGAAGCTTGAAAATGTCAGAAATGATTTCACCACCAAACTGCATGGATTTTTTCAAAGTCCTCCTTGTTCTACATAAACTTGTCCAACAATCTAGTGAACTCTATGAGCTTTTGGACTTGATTCTTGAAATATTGAGTAACATAAGAAATACTTAGATTTTCCAAAACATACTTGAAGTGATTTGTCATGTCATTCTTAGAGAAGAACCAATTTATGTAGAAGTCCACTTTATTTGAAATTTCTTTCTAAGCATCATTAGAAATCTTGGAATTGATTCTTACCTAATCAAGACCTATATCACTATTTTATATGACTTTAGAGAGATATTATTTATTAAAACTACTAATAATAGCTTGAAGTTCTTCTTTGACAATGGTTCTGAAAAGATCTCTTTCTAAAGAAGGTTGAGAAGATTGTACAGATGCATTAGAAGTAGTGACAGCCGAGGTAAGATATTTCAGTTGATTTATCACTTTCTAAAGTCACCCCTTATACTCATTAGTTAACTTGTTAAGTCCAATAGAAATCTCACGCATCTCTTGAACAATTTGCTTATTCCTTTTAGTTACCTTCTCAGCTAAGGAAGTCAAATGAGGTTGAATCAGTGAGGCTACTTACTATGGGGTTTGAGTAAAAATATCTTCAATAGTATGAGAAGTAGGTTCTGGCTTGAGTTCAGAACTTTTTTCAAATTTTCAACCATACCTATTAATGTCTTTAATTAATCACTAAGAAGTTTATTCTCAACTCAGACTTCCTGAATCTCATGAAGCATCTTGGGTTGAATATTCCATATGATTTTCTCCAGCAACAGTGAAGTATCTTTTTCACTCAAATTTTTTATAGGAGATGGTTGGGTATATATGATCTTTTCAACCCCCAAAAAAAGGGTAGCTTCAAATTCTTTCAGGTCATCCTTATTCACCAAGGTTGGAGGTTCTTGTGAAGGCTCAGAGATAGAAGCTGAGATAGGCTCAGGTTCTTCGGCAGAAATAACTTTAGGAGAAGATTCCATTTTCAACTGAAACATAGTAGAAAGGTTAATACCTTTTACTAAGACTTCCTATGAGTTATTCACATCATAATAACTAGGATACTTATACCATGTGTCCACTGAACTTGGATCAATCGGATTTGGAACATAAACATATTCCAGAATGGTGGGCTGCTCCCCCACAACAGTTGAATCTACCTCAAGATTGAGAGATTTTGGTAATTGATCTATGAGAAAGATGCCATCCCTGATTTCCTCAACCATTTCCTTTTGAGCCAATTGAAAGGATTGAAACATTCACTATTCAGCAGAAAAAATGACTTCAGGAACAGCTTGTTCCTCTGGGAGTTCCTCAAGTGCATATTCTTTCATAACAGAGAGATCTTCTTCTATATTTTCTTCCACATCATCCTTTTCGGTTACCTTAGCAACAGATTCTTCCTCTACAAGTTCCTCACCATCAATTTCTTGCACAAGAGATAGATTTCATTCTATATATTCTTTTACAACTTCCTTTTCTCTTTCTATAGCAATAGATTCTTCTTCAGTAGTGGGTTATTCTTCCAAATCAAAAACCTTTTTAGGAATAGGCACTTCTTTCCCAGGTAAGTCCTGAAGAACAGGTTCATTATCTTCCTCATTCAGGATAGTTTCTATTGTAGGAGCAACATCCTGTTCTTCTTCTTCTTCAGAATACTCAACAACTTCGTCTGGTTCCAAACTATGATAAGAAATACCTTTTGGTCTAGAAGAGTGTTCCACTGGAATAAACTTTTCATAGACTCTATCATTATCTTCCACTCATTCCTTTTTCCAAAGATTCCAATTTATTTTCATTCTATTTATAATATCTTTGGAAAGAAAGAACTCATAATCCTTGATAAATTCTTCATTTGGTCCAACTAATCCTTTGGCATGAAGCATGGATAAGATAAGCTGAGAATAAAATAGGGAGGTTGACTTAAAGGTGGTTTTTATCAACTCACACATATGGTGTATAACATACATGAAAAGATTGATCTTATGTCCATTCTTAATGAGATGTATCTAAAATACATCCAAATATTTGAATACAGTGAAATATCTTTTTTTTGTGGCAAATAAAATTTTGAATAAACTTGAATAGAAGTCTAGATTACCTATCTAGCTCGGTAGTGATGGCTCTCCTCTTGGTTCTATTACTAGTTAAACTTCTCAAAGAATTTTCAAAAATAAATAATTCACATGGAGGAGGAGGACCTCTTTGGTAGTCATCACAAATACCTTCGTGAGGTATCCTAAGGCATGCAGCCCATAACCTCAATGAAAAAGTGCATCTCTTTCCATTTATACAAAGTCTTACAATATAACCAACTTCAGAATCTAAATAAAATTGTACATACTGATAAAATTGTTCAACTAGATTTGAGTAGATAGGCTTGTCCTACTTGGTAAACTAATCTATCCAACCTTGCTATGTTAGCACTCTCAGCACCAAAGACTGACTCGTTAGAATTCACTTAGGTCATATCTCTTTCTTAGGTACTACTATTTGGTTTACCAGATTTGGATTCAGAGGACCCTCAATTGCTAAATTAGGTGTGATATTTCTCTTCTTCTTTGAACTACGTTTCTCAGGAGTTAACGATGAAGGAAATTTCATCATGGACATTCACCGAAGGTTTGATAAAGATAAGGTTTGAAGAGGGCTGATGGTATGAGAGAAAAGGATAGATCTCAAGTGAATAATGATTGAAACTTCTATTATTTTATCATTTAGGAATAACCATCATCGCAAAAACAAAAATGTGGGAAAGTAAAAGAGTAAAATGATGAAATACCGTAATACGAATTCAAATTTATAAATAAAACAATAAGGCATATTTACAGTGAGACAGTAACTAACTATCACGGTGAGATAGTAACAGGCGTTCACAGTGAGACCATAATCAATTTTCACAATGGGATCATAAAAGTGTGATTTCTAGACTATGTGACTGTATTTTTTCAGACAATAAGTGTCAGACAGTAAGCAAGAAATAGAAACTGTGAGACTGTAAACATGAAACAGTAAGTCTTAGGACAGTAAGATATGAAACAGTAAGATATGAAACAGAAAGATATGAAATAGTAAGATATGAATCAGTAAGATATGAATCAGTAAGATATAAATCAGTAAGATATGAATCAGTAAGATATGTAACAGTAAGATATGAAACAGTAAGATATCTACTTAAGGTTTATCATTCCCAATTCATGTATGATGTAATTTATTCTTTCATAATTTAATGGTTTGGTGAATATATCAGAAAGATGATATTTAGTTCCAATGAATTCCAAAGTGATATCATATTTTTCATAATGATCTCTCAAAAAGTGATTTCTTACATCAATATGCTTTGTCCTTGAGTGTGAAACCGTATTTTTCAAGATGTTAATAGATCTTATATTTTCACAGTCTATAGATACAATCCTGAATTGATATACATAATCTAGTAATGTGTGTTTCATCCACAAAATTTGTGCACAGAAACTACCAGCAATTATGTATTCAGCATCTATAGTAGATAATGCAACAGTGTTTTATTTCTCACTACACCAAGATATTAGTGACTTTCCTAAAAAGTGATATATTCCAGAGGTGCTTTTTCTATCTAATGTATAGCCACCAAAGTCAACATTAGATTAACTAACTACTTCAAATGAGTATCCTTTGGGATAGAACAATCCTAGATTGGTTGTATACTTGAGGTATATGAAAATTTTATTAACAATGTTTAAATGATATTCTTTAGTATTTTCATGAAAACGAGCACACAAACACACACTAAACATAATGTCAGGTTAACTAGAAGTTAAGTAGAGAAAGATTCCAATCATTCCTCTATAAGTGGTCAAATCAATAGATTTACCATCTTCATCAAGATCCAACTTACACGTAGTACTCTTTGGAGTGTCAATACTTTTAGTTTTATCCAAACCAAAATGTTTTAGAAGATATCTAGTATATTTTCTTTGATTTAAAATAATACAATCATTATATTGAATGATTTGAAATCCAAGAAAAAAAATTTGTTCACCCATTAAACTCATTTAAATTTAGTTTTGCATCATTTTAGGAAAATCAATACATAAATAATTTATTGAATATCCAAAGATAATTTCATCTACATATATTTGAACAACTAAAACATAATTGGGAATTATTTTGATAAAAAGGGTAGGATCAACTTTTCCTTTTGAAAAACCTTTGGAAATAAGAAATGTTCTTAATATATCATACCAAGATCTTGGAGCTTATTTTAAACAATATAAAGATTTTGATAACATAAAAATATGATTTGGAAAGTGAGGGTTTGTAAAACTGGGGGGTTGTTCAACCAAGACATCCTCCTCTATATACCCATTTAGGGATTCCCTCTTAACATCCATTTGATATAGTTTAAAATTTAGATATGTGGCATAAGAAAGCAGAATTCTGATGGATTAATGTCTAGCTACAGGTGAAAAGGTAACTTCATAGTCAATTCCTTCTTCCTGACTATATCTGTGTGCAACCAATCTAGCCTTGTGTCTAAATATGTTACCAGCTTCATCTACCTTATTTCTAAACACCCATTTAGCGCTTATGGTGAATGTGTCTTTTGGTCTTTAAAAAAGTATATTAACTTTGTTTCTTTCAAACTAATTATGTTATTCTTACATAGAAATCACCCAAAATTCATCATTGATAACATCATTAATGGTTTTAGGTTCAAGTTGTGACAAGAAGACTTGATGTTCAACATGATTTCTAAGAGAAGCTCTAGTTTGAGTTCTTTTGTCTAAGTCTCATACAACAGCATCTAAGAGATGGTTTTTAAGAGTTATAATAGCTATAGAAAAAAAATGACTATTAATTTTAGGTTCATCAATATGTTCGGGTTCATTGTAACATGAGTCCAAGAAATTTCAAGAACTGGAATTCTTCACAAATTATTTCATAGAATGGTTTGAAGATTTTGAATTAATTCCTTAATTTAAAACATCATCCTCCAGATTTTTTAGAGTGGTCTTAGGCTCAGGTGGATCTGTTTCATTGAATTTGACATGGACAGATTCTTCCACACATTTAGTTCTTTTATTAAACACTCTACAGGCTTTACTAGATATGGAATATCCTAAAAATATTCCTTCATCTCTCTAGGATGAAAATTTGTCAAGATTGTCTTTAGTATTAAGGATATAAACTTTGTAACCAAAAACATTGAAGTAGATAACTTTGGGTTTTCTATTGTTCCATAACTCAAAAGGGGTTTTCTTAAGAATAGGTCTAATCAATACTTTATTGATTATGTAGCATGTTTTATTTACAGCTTCATCCCAAAAATAAACAGGTAGGTCATACTCACTCAGCATGGTTCTAGAAATCTCTTGCAGGGTTCTATTTTTTCATTCTACAACCCTATTTTGTTGAAGTTTTCTAGGGGCATAGATATTGTGACTATAGCCATTTTGTGAGCAAGAGGATTCAAACTCTTGGTTTTCAAGCTCACGACCATGATCAATTTTCTAGGTCTTAATTCTAAGTCTTATAATATTTTCTATAGACTTAGAGTATTTAGTGTAGTATTAATATGCTTTATTTTTGTGAGCTATAAAGTTTACCCATGTGTATCTAGAAAAATCATCTACAAGAACATATACATAGTGCTTCCCATTTAAACTAGAAACTCTAGATAGTCCAAACAAATACATGTGAACCAGTTTGAGAGGTTTAGAAGTTGACACTTATTTCTTTGATTTGAAGGACATTTTGTGTTTGTTTCCCTTTTTACAGGGATTACACACTTTATCATTTGGAAACTCAAGTTTGGGTAGGTCTTAGACCAAGCCTTTTCTAGTCAGATTTATAAGGGAGTGAGTGTTACAGTGTCCTAGTCTCCTATTCCAAAGGTAATACTCTTTATGAAATACACTTATACATGAAGCATTTTGAGAAGATAAAGAATCCAAATTAACAGAATAAACATTTTCATTTCATAATGCAGAAAACACTAATTAATTTTTATAATTAAAAACATTGCAACCATTTTTTTCAAATTTGACATGAAACCCATCATCACATAATTGTAAAATACTAAGCATATTATATTTCAATACATCAAAAAACAGTAATTTAGAAATCAAAAATGATTTAGAGTTACTGATTTGGCTAAGGCCAATAATCTTTCCTTTGGCATTGTCACAAAAATTAACATGTCCTATATTAATTTTTATAAAATTATTAAAGAATGACTAGTCTCATGTCATGTGTTTTGAACAACCACGGTCCAAGTACCACAAGCTCTTGCAGGAACTACTTAAGCTGCTTTCCTACACAATGATCAAGTAAAAGAAGATTTTGATACCCATACTTATTTGGGTCCAATAATATTAGTGATAAGTCCTTTGAGGACCCATATCTACTTTATAGGTTTCCTATAATCATTATGTAAAGTATTTGAAAAATAAACTCTATTTAGTCTAGAAAAACTTGAAACAGAAGAGAGTGTATCATAACATGAACTAGTTGATTTGTTTCCAGAACTGGGAGTAAATCTGTATGCCCTAGATTTAGAAATAAAGTTTGTTCTTCCAAAATTTCTTTTTCCAGGTTGATTGCCAATGCTAGTAGTATATTTTGGGGCAATCATTTTACCTAGAATCTGTTTAAGTGTAGTTTTTTCATTGGTAAAATTTTCTAAGTCTTTCTTTTATTGCTCATTAGACATTTTTAATTCATTTTTCTCCTTGAGAGGTTGATCATTTTTCTCTTTCTCAGTTGTGAGTTCAGATTTATAAATCACAGTAAGAGCATGTTGTTTCTTAAAAGATTTATATTTATCTTTTAGTTCATCTAATTTCTCTTCAAGCATATTATAGTATTCAAACATATCTTTATTATAAATATTTTCAAAGTCACTCTCATCTCTAGAATAGTATGAATTGTGTATAGTAGAGTCCAGTGTTACCTTATATGTGTTTGTCATAAAACACATATTGGATTTGTTATCCTGTTCATCATGTGAAGATTCTGTGTCACTTGAATTGTCCTCAAAAGAAATTCATGTTGCTTTCATTTCCTTTTTATACTTTCTGTATTTGACCTCAAATTTATTTTCTTACTTGATCTTTAGATAGTCAGCCTTGATATGTTCTTTGCGCTTACATTCATAGCAGACAATCTCATCAGTCTTGTCACTTCTTTTCCAATCCTTCTTCCAACTTTCTTTTTTATCATATTTTCCCTTGAAGTTAGTATTTCTGAAAAAGTTCTTCTTCTTGGAAAATCTCATGAATCTTCTGGCTAATTGAGCTATCTCTTCATCATTTTCAGGTGATGAATGTTCACTGCTGGAACTTTCTACATAAACTTACAATTTCCCTTTGTATTTGTGTTTTGAGGTGGTGGTTTTGAATACAACTGATTTTCATTTGGGTTCATCCTCCTATTCCTTGTTGACTTCTAGATCATCATTATACATCATCATCGTGACAATGAGTTCTTTTATAAGTATCTTGATGATGTCACATGATTCTATAATAGAGATAGAGGTTCCTCTCCATCTATTGGGTAGGCATCTAAGAATTCTCATGATCTATTCCTTAGTAGTGACATCTCTTCCAAGAGAAATAATTATATTGACAATTTCATTGAACCTGAGATAAACCTTATAAATATGCTCATAAATTTTCATTTTAAAGTTATCTTATTTAATAGTATATGTATTAATCCTCATTTCTTTCACACTAGATGTTCCTTCTTGTGAAATAGATAAGGTATCCCAAATTTCATGATAAGTTTTACGAGAAGAGATTCTATTAAATTTATTATCTCCTAAAGAGTGTTATAAATAATTCATAGGTTTGTAATTATTATTGTATTCATTTTTGGTAGGTTCATCCCAAGTGATTCTATTAGTAGTAAGAATCTTATATTCATCTATAATGGAAGACCAAATTTTAAAACCCATACTTTCTAAACGCATTTTCATTTGGATTTTCCATTGAGCATAATTGTTTCCATTAAAGAATGGTGGTTTTTTATTTGCAGCACCTTCCAATATATTATCCATAATAAAGAAATAACATAAAAGATCTAGAATTTGAGAATTAATAGAAATTTACAGATCATTAAAGTACAACAACAGTCATAGTTGAATAAGGTTAAAAATAGATTCTTAATAGGATTAACAAACACGCCTCTAATACCAAATGTTGGTCAGAGTAGAGTACACAAGAGTGGGGGTGAATTGAGTGTCTATTAAAAATTTCTATTTAAAACAAATTCCTAAAATTTTTCCTCAATAAAGTTAAATACAACCCTAGTTAATCAAGGTTATACAGTTATGAATTTTTGACTGTTTAAATAACTTCTTAGAAGATTGATTAATTATCAGTTATCTTAATATTGGTTATTAACCTTACTTTTGAAGCTATTATAATAAGGAAATACAATTAGAAATTTTTTACAAGATTAACTATCAATGTAAATTTATTGATTTCTGAATTATACAATAAATCAATAAAACAGAGAAGACTAAATTAAGTAACACAAAGGATATAAAACGAGTGGTTTAGTCTCAAGCCAACCCCTAATCTACTCCACTTGGTGATCACCTAACACCAAGAAGTTTATATAAATAAACTAGATACACAGCATGTATCAGGATTTACAATAATGCACAGGATGGTCCTGGTCACACAACCTCTTCCACAGTTCTTCATGGGTACAAACTACAAGGCCACACATGGACCTCTTCTACACTTATCAATGGGTATACACAAGTGTAAAAAGATGTTTCAGAAAGTATATCTTATATCCTTCAGTTTAACATAAGAGATAGTGTCTTATATTATACAGATACACACACTATTTTAAAGATAAGAAAAATTCTACACAATAGATCAAAGATGATGAGATAGGGTTATAAGTTCTCTGAGTGTTTTTCTATGCAGCTCTAGACTTTTGATATGAAACAGATACAGGAATCGAGTCCTTGTATGGAGAAAAAAGTGTCGCAAGTTATCTAGATCCGGCTCGTGTTCTTCATGGTGAAGATTTCATCAACTCTGGTATTTGAGTACGCTTTATGTGTTCTTTAGCAGTGTCAAGTTACATGTGTCATTTATTTTCAAAATAAATCTCTATGTGTTTCCTCATTGCCATGCTCACACCCGCTTGCATGCTTTTTTTTGTTTTCGGGCCACAATTCTCTTTCATTTTTGAGTTCATGTGTTGAAGCTAACATGTTGTATGTATTCTGCACCTTTTACCTCATACTATCTGGTGACATGTATATAAAGAAACATTAATTATATCAGTTCATTCAAAACATCAAATATGACCGTTAGAAATTAAATAGAGAGATGACAAAACAGAGTAACAAATTGTGTAATAGTTTTTTTGTTAACCATGTCTTCATTAACCGGTGTCTTCTGGATATGGTGTATCATAGTCACAGTGTGTCTGGTTGCAGTGTGTCTGGTCATGGTGTCTGTTCATGGTGTGTCTGATTCACGGAGTCTGGTTCATGGTGTGTCTGATTCATGGTGTCTGGTCCTAGTTTCTTGTTCACAGTGTGTCTGGTTCATAGTGGGTCTGATTCACGGTGTCTAGCCACAGTGTCTGGTTCATGGTGTCTGGTTCACGGTGAGTCTAAATCACATTGTGTCTGGTCACGGTGTCTGGTCACAGTGCCTAGTCATGGTGTCTAGTTCCTTTTCTAGAAAAACTTAACCGATAGCAGACTCATGATGTCTCAGACTTAGCCAAATATCTGTATTTAGACTTAAGTTGTAATATTCATAGAATGGATGAGACTAAATCATTCATCAAAGAAATATTTATAATTTAAATCAAATACAGTGTATAGTAATCAGACTGAACTTATTCCAATTAAGATCTTAGATATCTTTACTTAAAGCATAGGATACTAATCATCTGTATATGATTTGAGACAGATTACATGATTACCATGATTTCCAGAATATATATGATTTGTGATTATTGAAACATGATTGATACATGAGGAGTCCAACAAAATTATTTCATCTTCTTCTAATATTCTTCTATTCTTTTTTATATCATTTTTCTCTACTTTAATAACAGATAGGTGAAGAGTAGGAAATTCTTAAGCCTCCGTAACTTCAGCTGAGGTAATTCAATTGAAAAATTTTGAATTTATTATTTCTTTTAGAATAGTTTTATTTTTCTCAACTTCATAATATACATGTCACCCCTTGGGATAGTTCATCGGGAAACACATCCTTTACCTAGCCATTGTCACCTCTAATTATGATTCAAATCATGACCATTGATTTTTAACCAATTAAAACTATCTATTTTATCCTAAAATCATATTTTTCCCATATTTCCAATAAATTTTTCAACCCACTATAACAGATACATTACATAACCTATTTTAACATCATTTCTACTTTTATCTTCCATTATTTCACCGCATGTTATTTTTATTATTTTATATTTTTTTTATTGGTCAAACAACTAAGCCTTATTTATGGTTCGATACATGCTCACTATGGTAAAAGTTGTTATTCAGTTTATAAATAATTAAATTTTCACATGTTCAATTATATTAATTCAAAATTTTTGGCAATATTTTCAAGGAATTCATGCATAAAAAATACTTAAAATATTTAATTTTAAAAAAAATAAAGAAAAAAACATTCTGAAAAAATTACTGATATTAACTTATATGTGTTTCTTTTTTGTTCTGTTAAAACCGAAAATTAAATAAAAATAAGGTAAAAATAATGAATCCAAACATGAAACACTAATTCCAAAAAACATACATTTTTTACCCCTATTAATAAGAACAAAGCTAAAATGGAAAATAAAAATCTGAAAATTCATAGAGATGTGGTGGGAAATGAAGACATGGTTGCACATCAACCTAAGAATGAGAATGATAAGAGGACTAGGATTATGGATTTCCATATTACCACTGTTTAAAATAATCTATATTTCATATGGTTTTCCCCTAATTCTATAAATAATGTTATGAAGTAGTATTACCTCTCTATGTTACCCTCTATTAGTGGTGAACTCAAAGAGGATTCTCTTGAATTCCCCATGTATTTTTATGGTTTGGTATTACAATAACTTTTTAAGGGTTGAATGAGGAGGATATCAGGTTATGGTTCTTTCCATTTTCCATAAATAATAGGTCTAGTATCTAATTATTTGATTTATATGAGGAAATAATTGACACATGGAACTCACTTTCCAATTACTTTGTTACTATTTTTTATCTTAAAAACACACCCACCAAAGCAAGATATAAAATCATTGATTTTATTTAGGATGAGGATAAAAATTTCTATAAGAACTGAAATAGGTTTAGATAACTTCTTAGAAGATATCCTAATCACCAACGTTTCCCTCATATTTTGATGGGTACAACCTGTAATATTCTCACTCCATAAAATCAAAAAAAAATCATCAATATTTTGGTTCTAATTTTTCGGATATGATAGCTAATGAGCTCAGACAAGTATTTAGAAACATTCACAAAAGTAACAAAACAAAATTATAATAAAGGGATTTATTCACTACACTAAAACAATAACCTATATTACTATTGTTAATTAAGATTAATTTAGGGAGGAGTTTCATCATTATTTAATGTATAGTCACACTCAAACATATTATCCCAACATTGATATATTAGCACAACCTAAAGATATTATCAAATTTATTGACTTTAGTTCAAGAAACCAATCTATCAGTGACAATTTCTCAAATTCATACAATGATGGATATAAAAATCACCCAAATCAATCTTGTAGAGAACAATGTGTTTTGAAACATACTATTAGTTATGGTTTCTCATTTCATCCAAGGAATAAATTTAAAATAATTATTGGACCTTAAAATTAAATAAAATTACTAGAGTTCTTGTTTTGGTATTCGACTATAAAATTTGATTCTCAAAATTTCAGTATCAATAATTTACAAGTTCAAATGAGACAAATAGATAGGGACTTTGGAGAAAGATACTAGGGGAAGTTAACTATCAGTACAGTGATGAATCCCAATGAGGATTATTTGGATGTAACTATTATATTAATTCTAAAAAGACAAGAAATTTTTTGGAAAGAGCCTAGTGAATTTGAACAAGTAGTTTTATATGGAACTAGAATTAAAAATCTATAAAACACCAAAACTTGACTTCTAGATAGATTCATTCAATATGAGAAAAATGGTGAATCTTAACAAATAAAACCAGTGAAAAAAATAAAATGAAGTATGAACTCGGAAAATAAGGAAATAGAAATTTTAGGTTTAAGGATTATGAGAGTGAACAACATTTCTTGAAAAATATAGTCTTATTGTTTCGTTAGAGAATTAAAAAGAATAGTGAACTATATTACTAGAAAATTATTCAAATTATTAGGATATTTGATGTCAATATTCCATTTTTGGTGGATTTCAATAAATTTCCATCATGATTTAAATTTATCAAAATATTCTTATCTAGTATGAGAGATTGGTGTCCCTATTCAACAATTAATTTGATTGATCATTATAATACAATTGTTCAAAAAAAATCCTCCAAAATTTAAAGACCCAAGATCCTTTTTCATTTATTGTAAGATTGGAGTAATTAGATTTGGTTGTTTTTCTATATAAGTGATAAAATAAACCTTGTTCCATGCTAATTATTCATAAATTTCATACTTAGGGAGCTAAAAAAATTCATTGTCACTACAATTAGCTAATAGTTCGCTTTCAAATCATTATGGAAGGGTAAATGACTTCTTGGTATTTTTATGAATTCTCACACTCTTGAATGATTTTATAATTATTAAAATGAAGAGTGATAATAATGTCCCAATCATTAAAGGAAATAATTTTTAGCCATTTTTGTGGAAAACTTTTATATTGATAAGAGAAAAATGACCCTTAATGATGGTTTGGATCAAGTGGAGTTCTATGTTATTAAATATTCCTCACTTGTGGTGATTTGTAAGTTGATATATGCTTATAAGGATGTTTTTATAGTTAAATTTAGTGGGGAAACTCAATATCTGTTTCATTATTGGATTAGTGAGTTTCTTAATAGGCATTTCAAGGGAAAACCATTCAAAAATGAGTCTATACATGAGCTGGAAAGGCTTGGGAAACTTGAGACATGGATTAGGAGATTAATTTTTCTTGACTTTGTAGTTGTCCATCTAAACCTAAACATTCATTTTGAAAGGGTACCTCATTATAATGTTCAAATCTCATATAAATATCCTATTTTTAACATAGAAACTACTTCTTTTTCGAATCAAACTAAAGTGTGAAATCATATTTTAGATGATCTTATATACGAAAGTGAGTGTTTAAATACTAAGGAAAAGTTTTGGGAGAGTGTTTTTCTTTTATAAACTGAAAATGAGTCATCCAATCCTATTGAGAGTATAAAAATTAAAAATTTGGGATGTTTTCTAGATGTGGATATAATATATGCTCTTGTAAATGTATGATGTTTTGATGATGATTTTTTATCCTTGAGCTTATAATTTTTTTTGAAAATATAGATAAAGTAATTATTGCATCACATAAGAGATCCTAATCTAGTAGTATTTTTGGTTTTAGGCTAGTTTCAAAAACAGTTTCACCTAAATAAGAATTTATGAACCCCTTAAGTGTGGGAGAGCCTTTCAGAATATAAGTTGAATTTTTTTTGATAATTCTAGGATTCTTTTTATATAAAACATTCACTATATGAAGTTGTTATACTTGAATCCACTATTGGTATGAGACTTAATAATAAAACCTTTTATTATTTGGGATAATTTATATAGGAGTCTAGAGTGTTTAATCCCTGTGATAAGATGAAAAAAATTTCCTATCAAACAATGAATTTGTATACAATAATTAATTATATCCTCTAAAAACTATCGATAGAACGCTTTAGGGGGTCAATTCTTGTATATGACTTTAAATTTAACATTTCATGGATGCAAACCATGATTTTATAGGACATTACTTTATTCTCTTTTCAATTCAATAACATTATCCAACTTGATTGTGTGATTCAGTCCATTTCTAACTATAATCACACTTTAGATGTGGCCTCATTTTAATGAATTTTCAATATTTGATCTAATTATTTTTATTTTATTTTATTTTTCATTCTTCTTTGGAAGATTTTGGGTGTGAATCAATGATGAATGAGATTCTTTTAGTATAATGATATATAAAATGTTCCCAACTCTTCCCTCTAGTTTTATATTGTTTCTACATTAAATTATGAAATTTAATTCCAGACCTTCTCATTTTGTAGGAGTTAAACTTTGGGATATAAAAGGGACTTACTCAAGAGAAAAGAAAGGGAGGTGTGATATATTTAAATTGAATTGTTAAATCCGTAATATAGGGGAGTTTTAGTTAAAATTATGTTATTTTGGTCCCACTTTAAGTTAAAAATATTCCTAGATGTTTTTGGAAAAAAATCATGGGAAATTGACTTTAAAATGGTAAAATTCATGATAAAATCATCATTCAAAACCTTTTTCTCAATACATATATTTTTATGTCTCTTAATTCACGATATTTTCTTTTCATGCTGATGTTTAGGCATGAATGGTTAAATTTTTTTAATTCAAATTGATAGAATGCATTATCTCTAAAAATATATTCAAGTGTCCTTGATTTGTTATGTTGTAACTGGTAGGTATTTTTTTTAATTCTGTTAATTTTTATGGTTGGTTGTGTTGTGTCTCACTATGTTGTTTTAGGCTGACCTGTGGTCCTTAAAAATTATTTTCTCTATTTACATTAAAATTCTTTTGGAACATATACTATCAATATAGTTTCTTCCCACTTTAAGATTCATCTCTGGGAAAACAATTTGGGATTAAATTATAGAAGAGGGTTTTAATTTGACCTAAACTATAATTATATGATAACCCATCAAAAAACACTATATTTTATGTTTTCAGTTTTTATGAATCACTTAAAAATTTTCAATGAGTGAATTTTTTATTAAAATTTAAGGTTAGGATTAAACTTTGAGGATATTCATATTTGGTACATTTCGGATTTAATTAGGTAAAACATTTTTCTTTCCCTCCTAAAAAAATTGGCTTTCGGTGTGAATGTGGGAAAATTTTATAAAATAGATATTTCTTTTGAATTTTAAATAATAAATTTACTCATAAGAAATGATTCCGAATACATTGTGATATAAAAATTCAAATCCATGTTGAACTCATTATTTTATTATTTTTATTTTATATTCATTAACTATTAGATAAGTTATATATTCCACTAAAAAATTATCACTTCATCCAATTAAAAATCGTGTCTTATATTTATTATGAATTCATAAATTATGTGAGTCTATTCTCTTGGAGGTAAATTGAAGTATGTTAAATTATCTTTAAATTTTTAATTTTAATCATATTTATAAAAAAGTAACCACTTTTCCACTATATAAATTTAAATTTAAAGGTTATTCACATATTAAACATAAAATAATCTATAAGAAAAATCATCTTGAAAATAAATTCTTAGTGGAATTTCAATTGTTCCATTTTGAGATTTATTTTCTACCACTGAATTTTACTAAATTATTTCTTGTGGACAAGAAATATCTTATGTTTGGGGTAATTTGATGTAGCATAATTTCATTATAAGTTTCCATATCCATTTTGGGGATCTTATAGGGTTCTTCACGTAAAATGATCTCATAACTAAATAATATATAATTCAATCTATTTTTAAGTTAAAAAATATAATTCACTGAATTTTATTATAAAAATTGTATGTTTTTTTGTTTAATTGTTTAAATTTCTTTAATTAAATTTATATATATTTTAAGAAAAAATATATTTTATTTTTTGAAGGTTTTATATTTGAGATAAATGTTTGGGTTTATACTGAATATTTTTTGTTTTAGAAATAATTATTTCAAATTTCATGTTTTATTTTCAATATTCAATTATTAGAAAGGGTTTTTATTTTTTATGGTAATTGAATTTTATATTTTCTGATAAAAATTTCAAGTTAATATTTTTTAAATGAAATAATTTTTAATATTATTTAATTATATGTACAATATAATATGCATATGAAAGTTTTCTAGTGGTAGTGACATTTCCAAATTACTGTGTAGCTAATTTCATGCCCATAAGTAGTTGTTTCCTTACATATCCAAATAATATTATGAAAATTTTCCCAGAAGCATATATCCAATTCCCAAAAACATTCAAATATCTAATTTATGATGTAAAATAATATTTTCTAGCCTATGTATCTAATTATCCAAGGAACCATATAAAAAATTTCACTCATGTATCCAATTAAGGTGATATGTGAGTTGATGCTGAGAAAGTGAGTTGGGTTTATTTTGTTTTAAATAATGTTGATCTAAGTATTGACCAAGCTAAGAGGATAGAAATATGAGAGTATAATTTGATTGATACGTGATTTCATTCATTCTTGGAGAGATACTGAGGCTAAAGTATCATATATATGCTAGATTGGAGATTGATAATTTTTTCACAAAATAAAACTACGTCCGAATAAAGAAGTTAATCCAAGATCAATGAATAGATGTGGACACCATCGCATATGTATGAAATAATGAGTTGATAAATTTTAGAGAGATCCATATTGAGACTGAGATACTTAGCTGATTAAAAGGGTGGGAATTTTTAAAGGTTTTTTTGTGTGATGGTGACTTTTTTAGTGATATTTTTCTTGAGTCGATGTCACCATAAAATTTGAATAGTTGGAATTGGTAGAATCATGTTTTTTATGAAGATATTGGGCCGATGCTGATGTTTTTCCCTAATCAAAAACCAATCATAGTTGTTGTTTAATGAATATTTATTATTTTATAATTTTAATGGATCAGTTCCTCGATGTGATATTGAATTTTTCTATTGAAGAAGATTTTGGGAAACTGGTTCAAATCTTGTGCACAACTAAGTTCGATCAAGGATGGAATATTAGGACCAAGACAATGAAGAAGGTGATTATATTAAAGTATTGCATTTTTTTGTCAATGATGTTTCAGATGAAAAGGAATTTCAAGAAGAAAACAAAATCAAAAAACATTGTATTTAAAGAAAATCATATTGACCATCGTATTCAAGGAATCAGACTCACATTGATTGAAATGGGTGATCATATTGAGGATGAATATTTCTTGAAGTAAATGTTCATTGGACTCACCCAGAGTTTGGTATTGATGGAGTTATCATAATTTTAGAGAATCAAAGTCTTCATGACTATGATTTAAATGTGATAATACTTCATCGATCTTGGAGTTCTCATAAATAATAATTATTCTTTGATGCTTTTGATGAAATATTGATGATTGAAATGGGGTGTGAAAGAGATGTTGTTAATTGTATCCAGTCTGATCATAATCATTCCAATAGTATTCAGGACAATCATATTCAGGTAGAGTATGAAAGAATTATGTGGATGGGAGAATGATAAGTTGTATGAGGATTTGGAAGTTACCATACTTTCCATTATATGTTATACATTGCTAAATATGACCTTAAACATATTCAAAGTCAAGAATAAAGTCACGATACAAGATGAAGTTTGTGAAAGAAGAAAGTTAGTGAAGATGAAGTTTTCCAATATCAAGTTCATCATATTGAGTTTTTTTTATGCAGATTTGTTTAATAGTGGACATGGATGATCATAATGAATAAGTGAAATAAGTTGTTGATTTCGGAGCTTCTAACATTGGCCCATCGTATTCGGCATACCATCATATTAACAAAATGTAGAATTTTTTACATCAAGACTGGTGGTAATGTAAATAAAACTGTTGAAGTTGATTCCAAACATAATGATAGATAATGATCAACAATTTCATCAACCATATATTAGGTGTGAATTACATTGTAATGATACATATCATAATCAAAACTGGAATCACACGTGATTTTGGTAAGAGTGTGAAGGATATAGTTTGATGTGTTGTTAAAGTGGAATCTTGAAATTCAAAGGTTCATAAGATTTGTGGAAAATGTGAGAAACCAACGGTACTAGTTTTCAATTAGACAAAAATCTGAAAGATATAAATCCTCATAGAATGAAGATGATGGGTATCTTATTTATAAGAGAAATTAAAACCCTGATTAGTTTTTAAATTCTTTTTTCAAGTGGGTCATTAACCATTGTATCAGAGTTGTTACCGATTCATCTTGCTGATCATGATGACAAAATCAGAATATGCATATATCAATGTAAACATATCAGTAAATGGTATGAAGAATCGTAGTTAGAAGAGTTTTTGAAAATAAATTTTGAGAAATAACTAATGTTTTTATAATATTTGAGAAGTTTCAAGAAGAAATGAGAAAAGTTAAGAAGTGTGGAGGAAGTCAATATGCACAAAAAAATCAAGGAAACATGCAACCTAAGAAAAATTTGTTTAGGTGGAAAAAAATTTAGGAATCCTACCCAAACCAATTTTGTGTCACCTATAAAAGTTAAAAAGTACATTTTACATTACTAACTAAATTACTATTCAAGGTGAAGAAGAGAGAATGTGAAGCGCTGAAAAAAATTTAGAGAGAGAGGAAGATGTTTCGGTATTGAGTTGTGTTGAAGAAGTTTCATCGGACAATAGTGAAAGGTGAAGATACAAGATTTAAATTTATTTATATGATCGTCATATTTATTAGATCATCGTATTTATATAACAATCATATTATTCTGGTCATCATATTCGGCAGGTCATCGTATCTGGATGGCTAATTGGATAGAGACTAACGAATTTGGTTTTCTGAATAGAGGAATAAGTTGTTCAGAATTGTCTCAACCATATTCTGATAAAGATATATTTTTCATATTGAGGAATCAAATTAGGAGTATCATATTGGGAAAAATAGATTGGGAAATTGGACTAAGTTTCATTTCAAATTCCTTTGAGGTTCTTACCACCTTTTGGGTAAGAAAGTAAAGAATTTTTTTTCAAAGAATAAATTTGTGGAAGATAATAAAGAAAAATAGTTAACAAGTTCTCTTACCAACCATTTTATTACATAATTTTTTATAGAAGGAGAATATTCACTATTGGATTGTTTACATAGTGCTACATTAGTGAAAGGGAATATCCTACTCATTTTATTTCACACAAAAGGATTGTTTTCTAGTGGATTGTGTTGTAGTGGATTGTTTCCAAACCATACTGAGGATGTATCTATTATTATTTATTCGTGAACCTTGAAAATACTTATGTTCTTATGGATGTGTGTTTGATATTTATTCTGTTGAAGAATAAATATTTATTTGTAGATAAATTTTGTTTTATTTTGCAAGGAAATATAAAAACATATATCACAGATTCATCCCCCCCCCCCTCTTAGTGAAACAATTATCATGTTTGGGCACTTTAAACTGGTATCATGTGGCAGGTTCTGTTCACTTATTATATTTTGATGTTTTGAAGACAATTTAATGGAGAATATAAATTGGGTAAATAGTAATTGAATTCTCGTTTTTCAGGGAAAAAATATCATATATAGAAATATAGAATGTTACCTTATCTCAGGTCTATTCGATATGATATACTTGAAGCCACAAGAGATAGGTTTCCTGCTATTGATGAAAAACTTCCTCTTAAATCTATTGATAAGTTGAATCTTGATAATGATGTAAGGGACAATAATGATTTACTATCATCGCTTTCTAAAAGTTATTTCTTAAGTTTGAAAGGTGTTGTCATAACCAAAGGTATATAGGATAAATTGAAAAATATATACAAAGGCAATATAAAAGTGAATAAGGAAAAATTAAAAAAAAATAGATTAAATTATAAGGATTTTAAGATGGGTGAATTTGAATCTATTGGGGACTTATTTACTTGGGTGAATGACATTGTTAGCACAATCATATGTCTTGGTGAAAATTTATATGATTGTATAGTTATTGAAAAGATCTTATTAAGCCTTCTTATCAAATGTTTTATGAAAAAGTTTCCTCATAGGAAGATAAATATCCTAAAACATTATCTCTATATTATTTTCATATCACTCTCATTACATATGAAATTATAAGGGAGAAATCTATGAAAAGAAAAAAAACTAATAAGGACATGTCTTTCAAGGTGGCCAAGGAAGAGAATTCGAATAATATTATTATTTAAGATAAAGCTAATGAAACGGATTCTGAAAGTAAGGTATGTAAATATCTTTATTATATATTATCTTGGTTTTCTAAAAATTTGAAAATAGTTATAGGAAAATAAAAAGGAAAACATCCATTGAAATGTTTTGAATGCGGATTTTTTGGTCACATTATGGAAAATTTTCTTCAAATAAATAAATAATAAGGCAATGATGAAGAAGAAATATGACTAAGAAGGTCATGGAATAAATAGGAAGATAAAGGAAAACCATATTCTATAGGGAATGATAGAAAATTCTTCAAATCCAAAATAAAAATTTTCTTATCTTAAGATG
Source organism: Viscum album (assembly GCA_963277665.1). NCBI lineage: Eukaryota > Viridiplantae > Streptophyta > Magnoliopsida > Santalales > Viscaceae > Viscum > Viscum album. The sequence goes on along the minus strand of OY728131.1, from coordinate 1,525,047,413 downwards.
AAGAAGAATATGGAAGTGATGTTGAATCCAAAAATTCTATTGTGTATCGTATTGAGAATACTTTTATTGCAACAGTTAATGAGGAATAATTCAGAATAATTAGTTCCAAATAATGAAAAAATCAACTTGAATTATATATGAATGAAGAGTGGAAATAATGTCTGAGAAATATCAGAAGGCTTGAAAATCAAAATAATAAGTATGAAGATTAGTTTTTTTCAATAAGAAATAAATAATGTTTTACTAATGAAAATTTTAAGCTACTAAAAGAAATTTGTGATCTCAATAAATATCTTGATGAATAAAATAATCTTAATGTGTATAAGGAAGTGAAGATAAAGGAAAAATAAAAATATTTTTAACTTGTTCAATAAAAACATTATGAATCAGAACATATAAATACAAGTTTCCAAAACACTACCTCTAAAATTTTCAAAATATTGGAAAAACCTGAGAAGGTAGAAAAAAATTTAATGTTAAAATATGAGAAGAAATATGGAATTTTTTCAGAAAAAAAAAAAGAAATATGTGAATGGTATATATTTGGACAATACCAACAAAGTTGGGAATTCAGAAGTTTCAAAATACCCTAAGTCCAAAAATGTTTCTGAAAATTTTGGTTCCAATTATAAAACTTAATATACCAATAAGGATGAAAATATTAAGTTTTTTTAGATTAATAACAGAAAGTATGGTGTGTTAGATAAGAAATATAATAATATTACTGGGAAACATATTTACAAATCTGGTCAGTATGGAAGTTTCAAAGGAAAATAATATTTCTATCGTTACTTTTGGTATTGTGGTGGATTCAGACATACAAAAAATATGTATTGTTTTAACTAATAACATTTCTATTATTCAATGGGTTATGGAAGAAAAAGTTTTAGGGTGAGTCTGTATCCTCAAATAAAGAAGTCGGATAAGGTGGTTTTAAAGAAACCAGAGAAGGTCGGAGTAAGGATTGAAAATATTATCCAACTCCTAGAAACTATTTGGAAAACATTTGAACAACCTAGACACCTTGAAAATGATGTATTGTTTTATTGACGGAGCAAAAAAAATATTATCAACTATCAAAATCTTAAAGTGATGAAGGGAACTGAAGATGAAAAAGCTCTTGTTGTTGAAACTACTTTGAAATAATTTAAAAGAGAACGACTTTGGATTCTTGATAGTGGGTATTCTTCTTATATGATAGGATATTTTAGATTATTTAATAATGAAAAATATTTCAAAGAATTAACTGATATATTTAGAAATGAGGAAACATTAAGAATCAAATGTGTTGGATCAACTATCATTTTAAAAGAAAAATTGAAATCCAAAAAAGATTCATATGTTTATTAGCTGAAACATAACCTACTAAGTGTTTCACAACTATTTAATAAAGGTAAAAAATTATTTTCATGAAAGACGGATTTTTTTTGAAAAGTGAAAAGAATGAAAATTTTGTTACAATAATTAAACTTACAAACGAAAAATTTATTTCATGTTGGTGAGATCCAAAACTCTTATTACATGGGCATGGTTGATGAAAATAAATTGTAGCATAAAATGCTAGGACACATGTGTTAAAGAAACATGAGCAAGTTATCTAAAATAAATAGTGCCTGGGATATTTTTTATTTTCAAAGAGAAATATATTGGTGTTGTGTTATTTTTTAGAAATGAATGATTATAAATTCAGTATATAAGAAAGTTGAAATTTGTTCAAAAAACCCTAGAACTTATCCACTATGATATTTTTGGTCCAATGAGAAAACAATAAAATAATGTAGATAATTATTTCATCACTTTCATTGATGACATTAATCGCATTAATTGTGTCATGTATATGAAAAATAAATTATATGCTAAGAAAATGTTTAAAACCTTCAGGAGGAAAGGTGAGAAAGAGTGTGAGTGTTCATTGAAGAAGTTGAGATCTAACAATATGGGTGAATAAAAAAAGAAAATTTTGAAATTTATCTTGAAAATCATGGTATTTTACATGAGTATAATTCCCCATACACTCCTCAACAAAATGGGGTTTTTGAAAGAAATAATATAATTTTTGTGGAAATGGGAATAACTACGATACTTGAACATGGTATTTCTCATTACTATTAGAGGCAAGCCATGAGTACTACTATATACATTCAAAATTGATATTTATATAGTAAAAGTTTTGATATGAAACCATATGAATTGTTTTATAGAAAAAAACAAGTTTAAAATACTTAAGGGTTTTTGGGAGTCTATTAATTAAAAATAAAAATGGTGGAAATTGGTAAAGTTTGAGAAAAAAGGGGAAGATGGAATTTTTTTTGGTTCTACTACAAAAGGAAGAGGATATATGTGTTTTAAAAAATAAATGGGAATAATTTTTTATTCTTATGATGTGAATGTTATTAAAAAGACTAAAGAAGACAAATAGACTCATGTTGATAAGGAAGTTGAGCGTGATAAAGAAAAATATTCTAATAAGGATACAGCCAATTGTAATCCTACTCGGAAAGAAAAATCAGACTCTGTTATTTCCAATAATGAGGAGTATACTTGAAAATATCACCATAGGATGAGGAAACAATTGGAATCTCATAATATTATTATTGATCAATATCAAAATTTTCTAACAAGAAGAATAAGAAAATATATTATATATAATTCTTTGTATTCAAAAGTCAAGCCAGATGATGTGAATAAATATTTGGAGTGTCCAAAAAGGGTTCAGAAAATGAATAAAGAGCTTTATTATATTGAAAATAATAATACAAGGGAAATTTTTTGTAAACAAGAAAACAAAAATGTAATTGGTTTAAAGTGGTTTTTCTGGAACAAGATAAATGAAGAAGGGGAAATGATAAGAAACAAAGAAATATTACTGGGTAATGGTTACTCACAAATTTAATGGGTTAATTTTTTTGAAAATTCTACTCTAGTGGAAAGGTTTGAAAAAAATAGAATTTTTCTTTCTATTTCAACACATAGAAATTAAAAATAATTCACTTAGTGGTTAAATCCACATTCTTGAATGGTGATCTTGACGACGATGTTTACATTGAAAACCCTTGTGGATGTAACGTCCTGGTTCCACGTGCCCCGAACCCAGTTGGTCACATGACCTCAAGCGCATTTCCCCAAACACCAGAGGCTACCGACTAGTAGCGAGGGCCTAGGTCTAAGGTCTAATAGTGGGGAAACTATGCCCTCATTTGTCAAAGTGTAGCATAGAAAAATGAAATAAAAAACATACAACAATAGCGGAAGTAATAACCATACACAAATGAAATAAAAAACTATAGTAGATATAACCAACCAGTATATAAGTAATGATGCAACATGCCTCAATTCTATGAAAACAGCCATAACATGTTACACAATCAATACAATACAACTAAAGTACAGATATAGAAAAGAAAAATACAACAGCTCACGGCATCGCGAGCCAATGCTCGGTCCCATGCTCTCTTACACCCCAGCAGCAATCAAGTACCCATATAGGGACTCTTGACCCTATCAATACCTGTAGAAACGTAATCTGTTTGGGCCAAAAGGTATGACCCAAACATTGTGTGAGAAGTATATCTCAGTAGGCACCCACCAAAGGCTCATGCCCAACTTTATGTAAACATGCAACAAAAGTGTACAAAAGTAAAATGCAATAAACTAAGAAGTACTCAAAAGTAACTAACTTACCAGTTATATTTCCATTTAATTATTCATTTAATACATTTGATATAAGAAAAAACCATAGTGAATTTCTAAGTAAACAGTCAGTGCCCACAGACACTCAACCCTTACCCTCAGGTAATCAGTAACGTAACCCGCAGGTAATTGCCCATAGGCATACCAGATTTTTCCCTCAAGCGTACATAGCGTCTCCCTCAGGAACAGAGTCTATTGCCCACAGGCACGGAAGAAGTTTCCCTCAGGCTAAAGATGCAATGCCCTCAGGTTAAGTAAAACACTGCCCTCGGGCTAAACAAGTAACTAGGACATGTCCAACATATCACAATCAATTCAAATACAATTCCTCTCAAGGAAAAAGTAATGCATAATATAAACAAGGGATACCCTCGGGTATCCTGGCCAAATGGCTAAATAGAGGAACGTACCCCTGGGATGGTCCTGGATCCAAGAAGCGATCCCAAACAACATTTTAATATCTCATTTAATTACCTATAAAATTATAGGTATTTAAAATAACCAAAGCCTCATCCACACTACACCCCAAATATGGGTTCATAGCTCAAAAATACACAAAAAGGCAAGACAGTTGGAATATAAACACCAAGCCACCTACCTTTAATGACCCTGATCAGTATACTCGAACGACGTTCCATGAATCGTACTAGAACGAGGTAGATCTGAGGTGAAATAAAACTTGCTTAAATGCAAATAACTTCCTTTCAAGGAAGAATTAGCAAGAACTATACAAGGAGATGAGAGGGCTTACCTATGCGGTTCCAACGTGATCATCCGAGGCGAAAATGGATTCCCGACGCTTGATCTGGAGATCCACGAAAGTTCGGTCATCCCCTCCCAAGCTCCGATCCAGTTTTAAGCCTTCCATGTGAACAGGGTTGGCTACTTCCCATTTTAAGTGAAAAAAAACGAAGTACACGGCGTGTATTTCCAAGTACACAGCGTGTACTCCCCATTTTTTAACTGTTCCTTTGAGGGATTCCCACTAGCGTGGCACTTTTCAGCTGCCTAAATGACTACACAGCATGTATTCTTGAGTACATGGTGTGTTCTGTCGCACAGCGGGCCACCGCCTTATGATTCGCCTGCCGACTAACTACATGGCATGTAAAGGACCACTACATGGCGTGTAGTCAGTTTCTACACCCTTCATCGCCAACATGGCCACACGCCCTGTGTACTCATTCCATACGGCCAACATTACATGGCATGTGGAAAAGTACATGGTGTGTACTTCCAAAATTTGGGATTTTTCCCCTTTTTCTTGATTTCCTGAAAAACACTTAAGGAAAAGAGAAAAGAAAAATCGTGTACCTAAAAAATAAGAACCTAGTTCTTACAGTGGACTTATTATAAGGAAATATGAATGTTATGTATGCATTTTAAATAAGGCGATGTATGGGCTAAAACAATCTCTGAGGGAATGGTATTACAAATTGGATACTTGCTTAAGAAATATGAGTTCTATGAAAGGGAGAGTTGATATTAATCATTATATTAATAAAATTAAGATTATTCCCCCATTATAATTGTTTATGTTGATGAAATTAAATTTATTGAGAATGATGAAATATATTATGAAATATTTTCTAAAGAAATGAAAATGTTATTTAAGATTTCCATACGGGGGGAAATGAAATACTTTCTTGGGTTAGAAATTCTATAAATTAAGAAACATGTATTTCTTTATCAAGAAACATATTTTGTGTAACTTCTTAATAAGTTAATCATGGAAAACTCAAACATTTTTTCACACAGATTTTAGTAGGAACAATGTATTCTAACGATAGGGAAGGGAAATAAGTTGATCCAAAAGAATTTCAGAAGATGATTGGAAGTTTTTTGTATTTTACTACCTCAAGGGCTGATAGTGATTATGTTGTTACCTTATGTGAAAGATTTCAGATTTCTCCAAAAGAATCACATTTACTTTCTAGAATAATATTTCTCAGATACATAAAAAACAATAAATTTTAGAATCATCTTTAATATCTCAGAATGTATTGATTTTTTTGGGTATTTAGAAGTTGATTGGGTAGGAAATGTTGATGATAGAAGATCCGCATCTGGTGGAGTATTCATTTTGGGAAAAAATTATGTTAGTTGGAATACAAAAAATTAGAATTTATTAAATCTCAGTATAACTAAATCTGGTTATGTTGTTTATACTCAAGACACTACCCAACTTAAGCAGATGAAGACCAGTTAAAAGATTTACTTGTTGAAGTAAAGTTACCCATGCTCTTTGGGTGTGATAATCAAATTGAAATCAATCTCACCAGGAATATGGTTCTACATTATCATTCAAAAAATATTGATATCAAATATAATTTCATCAAAGATAATTTAGAGAATAATTAATTGAAGTTGGAGTATGTTTTGACATCTGAACAAGTTACTGACATTTTCAAAAAACCATTACTGAAGGAATCCTTTTCTAAATTGGGGTTGATAATGGGTGTCTAATATATTTCTCATCAAGGTTGAGGTATATGTTTGTGCCACCTATATTAAAAAACATTTGTATAGTGTTCTTGAGGGTTAATTGTTTTATAAATCTATACTTTTGAATTCATGTAAAAGTGGGGAGTTGTGGATAAGCTATGAATACAGTATTGTATGTGTGTACACTATTCTAACTATTGGATGGAGTGTCTATAGGATAAAAAAAATTCTAAGAAAGAGTAACTAATAAAGAAAAGCTTAGTATGGAAGCTGAGGAATAGGAATAAAGATGAGGATGTTTTCATAATCTCTACTTTTTGACTGCATGGATTTTCTATCAATGATTTTTATTTTCTATAATGAGTTAGCTCATGTTGGATTATAATTATTGATAAGTAATCCATTGCTTGAGTATTCAAAGTTCAAAGATTTATGAAACTTTTATAACAAAAAATTCTTATATAGGAAACTATTATGGATAATCCAATGATGAAGGTGATTGTATTCATGTATTTTCTTTTATTTTCAATGATGTTTCAGAAGAAAAATAAGTTAAAGAAGAAAGGAAAATAAACTCACTTTGTATTTACAGAAAAAGGGACTGAACATCATATTAAAAGAATCAAACTCACAATTCTTGAAAAGGTATATCAAATTAAAGAATAATCTTACTAAAAGTAAATATTTATCAGACTCCCCCTGAGTTATGTATGGAATGAGTGAACAAAATGGTAGAGAATTGGACTTTGTATGACTATAATTTAAATTTGATGATGGTTCACAGATATTGGAGTTCTCATAAATTATAATTATTCTATGAAACTTGTGATGCAATCTTGATGAAAGAAAGGTGTGAAAGATATGCTTCCAATTGTATCCATTATGGATGTAATCATGCCAATATCATTTAGGATAATCATATTTAGGCTGAGTAGGAATAAAAGATGTTTCTGGTAGAATAATAAGATACTAGATGATGGGGAAGTTACTATACTTTCCATTATAAGAAAAATGATTCTAAATCTAATCTTCAACATATTCAAAGTCATTAAGGAAGTCATGATACAAGATCAAATTTTTGAAATAGGAATGTTGGGGAAGTAAAAATTTTCCAGTCTTATGGTCATCATAAAGAGTTTTTCAAATGTAGATTTTTTTTAAAGGCTGATAAGGATGATCATAATCAATAAGTGAAAGATGTTTTAAAGTGGGAGTTGTTGACACTATCCCATAATATTCATCATACCATCGTATTCATCATAAGTAGAATTTTTTACATAATAATGATGGTAAAATAATTGAAACAATTGAATTTGATTCCAAATGTAAGAATAGAGACATATCAACAATATAGTCAATCATTTATTAGGTCTTACTTACATCATAATGAGACAGGTCGTAATCAGAACTATAATCAGACTTGAGTTTGGTAATAGTATGAACGATATGTTTGGATGTATTATTAAAGAGGAATCTTGAAATTTTAAGGTTGATAATATTGGTGGAAAATGTGAGAATCTAAATGTATTGGTTTTTAGTCGGAAAAAAATCAAAAATATTTAATTCATCGAATATTGAAGCTGATGAGTATTGTATTCAGAATAGAAATAATAACAAAGATTTGTTTTTAGATGCTTTTATAAAGTGGTTCACGAACCATCATATCAGAGTTGATACTAATTTATCTTATTGACCGTAATGACAAATCGTAATGGGAAGAAAGAAATGTAATTGTATTGGAAATTGGTATAAACAATCTGAGTTGGACTGGTGCTTGAAAAAAAATATGATAGAGATGAAGTTGTTAGAATATTTGAGAATGATCTAGAAGGAATGAGAAATTTTTTGAAGTGTTTTAGAAGTCCATATTCACCAAAAATTCAAGAAATCATGAAAATTTGTAAAATTTGGATAGGTAGGAAAAATTTTGGGTATCCCACCCAAACAACTTTTGGGTTACCAATAAAATGTTAAAATTAAATTGTAATTTACTGACTGATGTATTATTCATAGTAAGGAGGAGAGAATGTAGACCACAGAAATATTTTATAGATATAAGAAAAATTTTATATATTAATTTGTGTTGAAGAAGTCTCATCAGACATGAGTGAAAGGAGAAGAGATGATATTACAATGTATTCACCTAATCATTGTATTCATTGGATCATCTAATTTAGTTGGCTATCATATTCTTCTTGTAATCGTATTTGGTTGGTCATCGTATAAGGCTATATAATTGGACCAGGACTATTAGATTTGGTTTTCTAGAATGAGGATAAATTTTTTCATAATTTCTCAATGATATTTTGATAGAGATATATTTTTTCTTATTGAAAAATCAAACTTGGAAGATAAGATAGGGAAAATCCAAATGGGAAATCATATTAACTTTCATATCAAAGTCCTCAAGCTTCTTAACATATTCTGGGTAAGAAAGTAAATAATTGTTTTTAAAAGAATAAATTTGGGGAAGTTGATAAAGAATGATAGGTAACATGTGTTGTTATAAAACATTATATTACATCATTTCTCCTAGAAAGACAACATGCCCAATTAGATTTTTTATATAGTGATGCATGATTGAATGGGAATATCCTACTCACTATTTTCCATACAAAAGGATTGTTTCGTAGTGGGTTGTGTGGTATTGTATTGTTTCCATACCATACTAAGGACATAGATATTCTTATCGAATAGTGAACATGGTAAATACTTGTGTTCTAGTGGATGTGTGTTTGACTTGTTTTTTAGTAGGAAATGAAATCTTTAACAAGAGGAAAATGTTGTTTCATTTTCAAGGAAACATAAAAAGAAAAGATAACACTGATTTTCCCCTCTACCTCTTAGTGATACAATTATCCTATCTGGGAACTTTCACGGTGTTTGTTTCCTCATCTAAGTTCTAGGCTAAGTTCATCATCGAATATGAATTATAATTATTTTCCAAATTCAATGAATTTATAGAGTAATTGTTTTTATATTAATCAATCATGTAGTATAGTTCTTATCGATCCAAAACCAAGGCCTATAAGGTTTTAAAGATATGATGGTTGTATTTTTTGGAAACCAAGTTATATGAATTTTTTTATAATTCAGTTTTGGTGTAATGAAATCCAAACACTGATAAAATAAAATGATACTATGCTATAATTTCAATAATTTGAATTGAGATTTATTTCTACACATTTATTTTCTATGTTATAATGAGTAGAAGAAATTGTGTTCCCTCATGCACTGAATCAGGATTCACCTTGGTATGGTCACTACATGTTTCAAAAAATGCTTTTTTGAGGTTTCTTCACTGTGATGGAGTTGTAGAGTCCATTCAGATTTTTTATTATTTTTGGGAATATAAATTTAAAGAATTTGGTCCAAAATTTTAATAAGGGTTTTGAAATATTTTTTGGAGTAATTAAAACACCTTTTTTCTTCTCTAGATTCATTTTTTGGATGAATATGAAGTTTTTGGAAGCTTGGGTGACATTTCAGATGAATGGGAGTTGGAAGTTGTAGACATGTAGGAAAAAAAATTATGTATAGATATATAAAATAATATTTTCTAAAGAATTATAAGTAACTAATAATTTCATTACTCAAGAATTTAATGCTTAAGTGTAAGTGGGGAATAATTTGTTGGAGATTTTTTATTAAATCCACAACACTAGTGAATGAAGAAGAGATAATTATTTCTCTTGGGAAATTATCATAGATGGAAAGTGGTATTTAGATGTTTTGACCCTAGATGAAAAATAAAATTGGTTCCATGTACACTTTATGTTATAGGGAGGAGGGGATGAAAAATAATTATATACAGTGGAGGCAGAAAAGAGTGAGGACAAAAATAAAGATGAATCTGATGATTACTTAAACAGAGAAGACTTCTCTTCTTTTTTCTTTATTACTATAATATTCATCCTTTGTGAAGTATTTTATTGACTTAAATTGTAGTTATTATTATATATATGTGTAACTAAACATTTTTTGGGTAATTATAATAGAATGAATTGAATTGTTTACACACTCGTTCTTATTTAAATAATTAGACGTATTTTTTCTTCCTTATTTTATTCACTAACCACTTCTTACTTCTCTAGTGATTCATCAATGGATGAAATAAGAATTAAATCTTTTTAATTGGTTTAAAATAAGTTCCTGTCTTAATTTAAATCAACAGATTATAGGGAATATTTCTAGAATTTTATACTGTTCATCTTTATCTAGCATTATTAACTATTTAAATTCTTTTTTATCATCATTTATTCCTAACTTCAAGAACTAATAATTGAATAATAAAAAATTATTAAACCTTAGTAACTTCAAATAAAGTACTTTAATTAGAAAAGTTTTATGTTCTTCCTTCTATAATAATAAATTTTTTTTGAGTTCTTGGTAGACATGTATTCTCTATAGAGAGTTCACTGGGTAGTACATTCTTTACATATCCTTTGTTACCTTAGAGCATGATTATAAGAAATATTATTTATTTTTAACCAATTTATATTATCCAATTTCTGTTAAAATAGCCTTTGTTTCCCTAGTTTCGAATCACTTTTTCTTCTCACTCTCACTATAACATAACTTCACCTCTGGTCGCATCACTTCCTCTTTTCTCTTTCATTAATCCACCACAATTAAATTTCTTATTTTTTTTCATTTTTTTGTTTGGTCACACAAATAATCCTTCTCTATGGTTAAACACTTTATCATAATGGTACTAGTTGTTAGTTGGTTTATAAATAATGAAATTTTCATATGTTCAATGACACTCATTCCACATATAATATCAACCCTTCTATATAGGAAACATATCATGAGGAAGATATAATATAGTCATCCACCTATATAGGAAAACTGTTCATGAGGAATGTATAACATAACCAACCTCCCAAATAAGAAATTAACCCCAAACAAGTCATAGATTAAAGATATACCATAATCCTTATTTTAAGTTCCCATATATTCATATCATTCTTGACATTTAATGGTAACCTAAAATAAATTCTATATCCAATATCCAATATCCAACCCATGATCTGGACACCCACACTGAGACCTATCACCTCAGTCCAACATCTATATGAGTTAGACCATTGAATACACTCTTATCATAATTTCTTTCAAACATCCCATATTAAACACACTAATTACTTAACCTATTCTTAATTGAATAAAGTTATAAAACACACCCATAGTCTATGTAAAACTCCATAAAATACCATATAAAATTTTAACCAACTCAATATATGCCTAAATAACCAAGGTGTGATACAAAAAAAACACCAAACCTATCATGGTTTGGTTATAATCAATATGAAACATTCTAATACCACATAAATGATGTAAAACGTATATCATTTAATCTATAAAATATATTAAAAATATTATGTAGAATAATCACATGAATAACTATACACCCTCATGCATGAAAATTTGTAGTCCCACATAAAATAAAAAACATTATAATAACTGCTTACCTCAAGAAAATATGATTTAACTCACTAAAAAATTTGTTGAATTCAATCTGAGTAGATAAAAATAAAATAACCTCAAGAAAATCCTATAAATTAGTGATTTGAGATAGTGGAAGAATAAATATTAGATTCAAATCATAATAGAGGCTTTAGTGGGGTTAGACTTGTCGAAGGAGTTAGATTAAAATATACAGAGCTACAAAATGGAAACATAAGAAAATTGGAAGAGCAATGGAACTAAGGATAAATCAAGGGAGGTTTCTTGGTCATGACTGGGTATAATAGAGGGATAGAATGAGTGAAACAAGGATTTATGATGACTTACCAGAAATTCCATTAATTCCAGCCTCCCATTAGGTACCTAGTATTCTTGTATCGAGTACTCGATGCTCCACAAGCCACCCAGTAGGACCCACTAACTAGTTCATGGGGGTACAAGGGAAACGTCTCCCTATGCCTATAACTAAGTACTCGATTCCCCAATAGATAGTACCATATGGCTCCTGCTACTATATTTCAGTGGTAGGGACCCCGTTACCCCTCTCTAAAATGATATAAACTCATAAAACCACCTAAATACATCATGATTCAGACATTATATTTTAATTACAATCCCTAAATGATCCAAAAAATATACATCAAAAGTTCAGGATCATTAAAAAATACCCGCTTAAGGGCTTATCATTCATGAGAAGAATCTATAATGTTCTATATAAAGCAATATTATCCAGTAAGATCATATATCCTATTCCTAATCCCATGTATCTTCCTAAATATGCTTATAATTTCAATATATTTTTATGTGAGTTACCATATTTTCTGGATGTAATTTCTCATTATATTCAATAATACTCACCAATATCTCCTTAAAACATGTATCTAATTCCATTTAAAATCCTCACTATTAGTCACATGTGTATAGTTTAGGTCAAATTTTTGAAGTTAAGATAGGTGAAATGCATCGTTAATGGATTGATATCTCATAGGTAGATCCAACCATTAAGATATAGTGTCATCACACTCAACTATCATGAATTGACTAATAAACCATGATGATAGATTACCCTATTTACTCTGTCGATGATAACCAAACCAAAACAATACCTATAAGATTACATAGTTACTCATAGTGAAATCTACTGATCAATTAATTTGGTTGAAATATGTTCACTAACTAATCATATTGGTAACACACAAATTTATAATCTACTACACTCACTTGGTGTTCTCTAATAATGAGATTGGCCTTATGATCATCGACTCCCCCATCTCCAACCAGAATAAGGGTGACCAGCATTAACAATAATATAAATCAATATATGGGATCATCTATATTGAATCCTAATAGGTAATATGTTATGAAAACTCTATAAATATAAAATATTTAACACATGAACCACAAAATTAAATCCTAAAATATCTGATCATATCCTCAAGTATATGTATCACTCTCTTAGACTAGCCATCAGTGTATGGGTGATAAGTTATAGTCAGGTTTAGTTGAGTTCCCATATATTTTTACAACCCATTCTATAATTAGTATGTTAAATTGAAATATTGGTTTGATACAACACTTTGAGTTATTGTAATTTAATTATCTTCTATATTTATATATTTTCAAAATGATCCACTAATAAGGCCTCTCTTATGGGTAAGAAGTGAGATACCTTTTTAAACTAGTCTACTAGAACCCATAACATATCATTTCCCTTTGGTGTCCTTGAAATACATGTGAAAAATTCCATGGTCACCTCATCCCACTTCTATGTGAACACTATAACTGGTTGAATTAATCTTCATAGACACTAGTTTCATACCTTTATCCTCTTTAGACCAACTATATTCCACTCAATGATATAATATGCCTCAAAAAGTGCATTATGTTGAATCAAAAAATGAAATTTTGATATCTTTACATATAACTGATGCACTCAAAGAATACCCATTATGATCAATAAATTATCTATGTACAACTCTTGATTATGATAATATACTAGAATATAATAAAAAAATACCATGAATAATTAGTCTAGGTAGAGATGTAAAATATGGTTCATGAGATCCATGAGCACCTCCAATAAATTCATTGAACAAAATTAAACTATAAGGAACTCATATAGACAATAAATACTTCAAAAAATCATCCTCATAGTATCGTTTATCCTAAATCATATTTGATGACAAGCTAATTATATAGCAACCATGGGGAACCATTGTGATTTCCTCAAATGATTGATAAAATCATCTATCCTTGGAGGTAGATACCTATTTTTTGTAGTAACATGGTTTAGAAAATTTTAATCCATGAATAAATTTGAGTAAATATCATATTTATTTAAAAATAAGGTATTAGTTCCCCAAATTGAGGTATTTGGCTAAATAAAAACTTTTTCCAAAAGATCCTCTAGTTTCACCTATATTTATATCCACTTGGTTTGTTTCATATGAGAATAGGTTATCAATATAGACTCATCACCCATCATGAGACCAATAATGAACACTATATACCTCTTAGAAAACAATAGATTGAAATATTTTCTGAATTTTTCTTATAAAAACACAAATACTTGATGAGAAGTATGTTGAACTATCACATACTCATCTATGAAAACCATCTCGACCAACTAGACAGTGATGGACCTTAACTATTTGAGATCAATTCTTAATCTACCTAAATGGATGTATTATTCCCCTATAAAGGTGTTCTTGTCACCTATGAGTGGTGTGAATGACTTCTTCCTCTATTAGAAATCAATTTTAGATCATATGTTTAGAAATAAATCCATAATAAAAATAACATCAATTTTAGGAATAATTAGGATAAATAAATCGCATAAGTGACCATAGCCTACAATTAGTGTGACACACATAGGGCATATATTAACATGATCTAACGTATTTATAGTAGACATATCTAGTGTCATAAGAATATAATAATACATCAAATTAATCCCCAAACCAGATACTATAGGTGTATATAGGAAAGAGTGAGAAGTTTTATATCAAACTAAGTATTTGAAAGGGTAAAAGAAACTAGAAACGTACCAATAATTATTAAAGGAACTTTTACCCTATAGTTTGTAACCACTTATAATGAAAAAATAATGTATACATCATATACATGGACCTAAAAAGATGATCCCTAAATTTCCAAAAGAACAGGAACCTATCAAATTTGATCTCACTTCCACGTTGGTCCTCAACTACCTCTAAAAACTCACAAACTAGATGAAACAACTTTCTTTTTTTGATAAGGTACCTTTGAATAATATTAATAAGAACAATTATTTAACAAGACTCACAATATACCCTTAAATAGAACCCTCTTACAATTCCTTTTTAAGAAACCCACTCTTACATAAGCATGAATCTCCTTTGATGAGTTAGAAAAAATAGTATAGAAATGACTTGGCCACCTACACTAATAGCATATAACTGAAGCTCCTCTTAAAGGATAAAGTGATACACCACTTCAATTATTTGACTAACCCTTTCCACCCTGGTACATAGAATCAACTCCCCCTTTATATCATTAGAAGATATACCACTAAATATATTAGATGGACCACCAAATGAGTTTCTAAAGAAAAGGATAGATCTTACTTCAACACCCTCCATTTGGGTATTCTCAAAAGTAATATCTTTATAGACCGCCTTTGGATAATATATTAGGTTAAACATCCTTACCTACTACCTGAAATATAATTTAATAAAAATATCAATTCTCTAGGCCATCTAAGTATCATATCAATCTAAAAAAATAGAAAAGTTAAACAACTCAGAAAAAATTACCACAATATATGAAAGTAATGCTCATTGGTGGAAATCCATAAACTAATGTTCCCAAACTAGATTTAATTTATTAGATAAGCTCTTATCAAAGAAATAATACTTAAATGAGTCCCATGAAAATCATTCTTGCCTCCTTGAATAACCCATCACACCCCCACCTTCTCTTGGAAGGTCAATGAAGTATAAAATATTCTCTCTCTGCTGGACCTCATAAGGTATAGTGGAATTCTCATATGGTTGGTTTAGTCCATACAAGGTTGATACATATAGAATGTAAGGTTGTGACTTAACTCTATAAGGTTAATCCTATTGATTTATCAGGATAATACAAAGAATTATAACTTTTATATAGGTCTGAGTATAGTTAGATAAAACTTCTAGGACTTTATAAGGTTCCATACATGTGAATTTTTCAGAGAATTTCAGGAATAAATTTATTCAGGGTAAATAATACTAGATAGTGAAATAAAACATATTCAATGTTCTAAACATCACATTTTAAATTTAATTAAAATTTATTCCAGGGGAAAATAAAAAAGGTATAATATTTTCTTAAGTTTTATTATGTTTTAAGGGATCATTATCAAAAAAAAATTATGGTTATTATGGTTGATTTTTTAAATAATATCTTCCTGATGAAAATTTGGGAATATTATTTGTTGATGTTGTGCTAATATGAAGTTAAAATAATTAATTTCAGTTGATCATACAGTGATTTTGGTTGAGTATTGTGGTATATGAATGTTTACAATATAGGTTTCTCGATTATTTCATTCTGATTTAGATTTCATGTTGTGATTCAACTATAGAAAATGAGAACTTAGCCTATTTGAGTGAAATAAAGGATATGGATGTTCTCATAATTCACAAAAACATTATATGTGAATTATTTTTTGAAGTTCCAATCTATATGAGTTTTCTCAAATCATTATTTATTTCCATCTAATTGAAACTAAATAAAAAGGGTAGTTGTTAATTGTACTCATTACAAGAAGTTATTTAAAATATAGATTATTCTTGTGATTGTAGGGCATGTTTGTGAGTCATAATTAATGAGTAAAATAAGAGTATCATATTGTATAATTCTGTTGAGATATACTCAGCAGTGTTAAACTAGGAAATGGGTTTCTTTAATTGAATAAAACTATAGAATTCTAATTTTTCATAAATATGGAGAATATTCCATGAATTGAATAGATGATCATAAAATATTTATAAGATACTAAGTATCAAAATATTGGGAAAAATAGAACCTGGTACTAATTCTTTGAGAAGAATAGAAAATTTTTTGAATACTGAATTTCTATGGAATCAAGAATGAAAATAACATTTAGAATCATATCAACATTATATTCTTAGTTAAGTGAGCATAAAATATTTGAATATATTTAGTTCTCATTGAGAAAGATAAACATCAACTGTTTCTAGAGAAATTGAAGATCAAAATGTATTTTTACCATTCTATTTCACATAATTTTATCTATAGTATAAATTTTTATAGCCCTATGTGGATCTGGATAGGGATAGTGTGAATATTTTCACATATGAGAAAAAAAATTGCATTTTTCTTAGAGTAAATAATCTATGTTGAGGAGATTTATCGACCAGGAAAAAGATTAGGCCTTATAATAATGATCCAAACCTTTTAAAAAAATTATGTTCCTTTTTTCCTTTATTCTCTATATTTGAAAGTGGGGAAATTTTTTTCTATCTGACTAGATAGATTCCTAACAGGTAACAAAGGTTAATTTAAAATAAAATAAATTAAAAAATAATTCTATACTAATTAATCCCTCCTTGCACATCCTGAAAGTGGAGAGTCACTTTCCTACAAACTTCCACTAGTATTATATCACAGTTCCTCTATTATATCCAATTGGGTTCTTATGATGTATAATTTGAATTATTTTAATAATAGGGGAGTTCACATGATTTAGGGAAAGAACTAAAATAGTAGGAAGGATATAATATTTCCCTATTTTTTTTCTCTTGGCCTTGAAGTGAGATAAGAATCAGTTTTGGGGTTTCCACGCATTGATTTCAATGGAGTAATAACCATTTCATATAAAACAAATATATTGGTTAATGTTAAATAATATAATTGAATACTTATATTCTTGTCTGGAAATTATTTCACCAAATTCATGGTAATTCAAACAACCAAGTAGATATAAGATAAATTGTAAAGTTGTTATAAAATAAATTTAACTTTCAATAGGATAAACTAAATATTTAGAGAAACTGATTTCAATACATCAAGATGGATAATGGGTAAAAATTTTATAATTACTTTATAAAATTAAATGAAATTTTTATTATTATTTTAGGGTTTGGTGAAAAACTCAATGAAATAGAAATTTTCGAGAAGCTAATGAGAATTTTTTTGATAGGTTTTTTCATAAGATTTCATCTCTTTACAACAAAGAATATATTTCCCCAAATGATTTACATAATATTCAAATTTACTATAAAATTATAAAACTCTAAAAATTTAATAAAAATATTAAATATTAAATAGATTTTGAGATCATGAGAAAGATAAAATTCAAAGAAGATGATGATGTTTCAAATACATATAAATATGAGATTGGTGACTATAAAAGAATAATTTCTATTATATCAAATAATTTCAAGAATGTAAAGAGAATGGGTAAAGGAAAAATTTCACCTATATGTTACAAATAAAATGGAATTAGAAATTTTACTATGAAGTATCCAAAGAATAAGGGAAAACATTTTAAATCTTAAAATGATGTGAAACATTAAATAAAGATGTGGGGTAAAATATAAAATAAATCATCCAAATATGGAAGAATAAAGAATATATTTTCTAGATGAAATAGAAGAAATCAGATGAGTAAAGAGGAGGAATATATTCATTTATCTATAAGGTAATTATAAAATTATTCTAATGAAAATTTCTTCCATTTAATTTCTCAATTTGATAAAGTATGTGATACCTAAATATGTGAGGAAGATGGATAAAACCCAACTAAGCTAGTGCATATGTAGAAAGATGAATTAGAATCTTTTATTGAAAAAAAATCCAAGATCTATAAATAAATTAAATATTTGATTAAGGAAAAAAATCTAACATAATATAATAATGATTTTGATAGGAAATATTCAGTTTATACTGATGGAATCAAAAATTTCAAGTTAAAATATACTGAAAATGGAAAGATAGTGAAGGATACTGAATTCAAACATTATTGGAAATAAAAAATTTCTATCTAATATATAATTTATGTGGGTTGTTAATGAGAATTATATGACTAATATATAATAGAATTTGAAAAAAAATGAAGTCAATGGTGAATCCATTAAAGTAGTTAAGGGGACGTACACAAGTAATTGGGTTAAATATATACCTGAAAAAATTACGTGTAATTGTTTTTTATTTAAAATATTAGATTTATATACTAAATATAATCAATTTTAGACCAATAAAAATAGTTATAAATATTAACTTATATCAATAAAAAATTATGAACTCATAAATATCTCCAACTAACAAATAGAATTACATTCACACCCAATTTGTGTAGTAATAATAGAAATATTTAAATAATTTTAAGAAGAATTTTTATAATCATATAAGATTAATATTACAAGTCTATTTTTTGTTATGGTGTGTCTGGGAACAAGGTCTACACGTATTGGTATAACTTGTCAATACCCCCAAAAGATACATGAATCAATGGGGGTATATTCAAAAGAGATGAAATAAAATTCTCAGATAAGGTAGAAGTGAAGATAAATATTTCCAATTTTCCAAATAATAACATATTTCAGTATATTGGAGAAATATTTGGAAGGTTTTAACAGTAGGGTTATTAATAAAATAGGTGCATGACATTATTTCTTGGAAAGATATCTTATAGAGAGAAAGAAAAGGGGATTTGAAATCCCAAGTAAAGAAAATAATTTCTAACTAAAATTTCACATATAGAAGATTCACATTAGCTGGAACTTTATTTCTAGGTGTGGGTTTTGTGAGATGGTATAATAAATATGAAAAATTTAGTAACACTTATCATAGATTAAGTGGATCATGTGGCTATCTCACAAGCCTTCACACGGGTTTTTTGGATGAAGTTATAACTAGAAGATTTAATGATTGAGACTAAGAGGAAATTTATAATACTATATAATAATTAAAGTGAAATATATTTTCCCAAAAATAATTTTCATCACTCAAGGTCTAAGAATATTTATATCTTGTATCATTTCATTATATAAAAGTATTGAAATTAAGATATCAAGTTGGAATATTATTCAAACACTAGTCATATTGAAAATATATTCAAAAAATATTTTCCAAGAGATAGGTTTTCAAATTTGAGGATAAAACTCAATTATTTTCTCACTTATCTCACATGAAGATGTGTGAAAAAATTCCCCCATAGGGACTTGTATTAAGATTTCAAAGGGGTATAATATATTGACACAATTATTCATCTAAGGGGGGATAACCCTTGTCTAGAGGGGGATTGTTCACAATCTATTCTAATCAAAAGATGTGTTTAATGAAATATGGGGTATATTTTTCAAAATGAAAAATTGATATATTAATTTAATATTATTTAATCTATGTCACTTTTTCATATTTCCATTTCATTGAGGGATGGAATCCTCTAAAAAATTATTATATGCTATAGTATGTTTTAATCCACATTGCATTAAATAAACTCTAGGATTTAAGTATTCTAATTAGATTTAGAGAATTATAAAAATAACAGATTTAATCACAAATAATTTAATGTTTTTTCCAACAAATATATTGGGGGAGATTAAAATTCCCTTTATATTGTTAATGGTTTTCATTTTTTTTAACACGGTTCATAAGAAAATTGAGGATATTGAGATATTTCTAATGTTGTTAAAGTTATTTTTGATATGTTTTTTTATTTCATATGAAAATTATAAGAGTTATTGTTTTAGTTTGAAATTTTTATATAATTTTATAGTTAAACTAGGCCTCATAAGGCTTCATGTTGAATCATTTAAGGTTCATTGGACCTTATAGGATTGAATTTTTTATGGGTTAATAGACCCTATAAGGTACAATATAATTCGCATATAGTTGATATACACCACATATGGTTAATATATATAGTTATTAATTTTGAGACATACCTTTATAATTTTAATCTTATGGATTCATAATATTGGTAAACGGATGACAATGGTTCATATGTGTTCGTGTATAACTAAGAAAAACCTTCAAGGATTTCAAAAGGTTCCTTCCTCGTGAAAATTTCTATTAATTTTTAGAATGAAGTTGGTCAAGGGAACTAAAAAATGGTTTTAGAACCAATTTTCATTGTTCCAAACATCATATTTGATATTTCATTCAATGTGATTTTTGGGAATTATAAAATTTTATTATTATTTATACTGTATTAAATTTTTAGTGATATTTATCTAAAAAATTTTTACAATGATCGAAGTTAATTTTATTAATGAAGAAATTTAATAAAGTATTTATCGAATCTTATTGTGATTAACTCGTGATAATTTTATGTTCAAATAATCAATTTCAATTAATCATTTAGTGATTAAAACTGAGTTTCATTGTTTTTGAATGTTAAAGATGTTGAGATCTTGAGTGTTTCACCAAGATGTAGTACTTTATGATGTGAGAATGCTGACATTATTTTATAAATACTTTTTTATGTTTTGAGATGTAGGTTTTTTCTTGAAGAATTATTTCTTTCCAATTAATCAAGAAGAAATAAATGAAGGGTATATTTTTATAATTTTACTAGAGATATATAGTTATTTTAAAGAGTTAATATTCCTGTGATTGTGGTGAATGTTTTTTATACTAAAAATATAAAAAGAATATAATTTTATCGTATGGTTTTATTGAGATAATATATGAGAATAAATAGTTTTAAAATGAATTTCTGTAATTGAAAAAAAAATTATTTAATTATTAGTTTCCCTGAATATGTGGCATTTTACATGAAATGAATCTTGGATCATAAGAGGGTGATTTGAAGCCAAGTATTGAAACATTGAAAAAAATAAAGCCTATTATTAGTGCTTTGTTAATAATCGAAATCATTTTGAATCTTTATATTTCAGTCAATAAAGATTTAGAAGATCATTCAGAATCTAATCTATGTCATATTCTATGTGGATTGAGTATAAAATATTTGAATATTTTAAAAGAAGCATTGAATAAGATCTATATCAAGTATTTATAGAGAAACCAAGAATCTAAAGGGATCTTTCCCATTAAATTTCATGTTATTATATCTGTAGTATAAAAATTAATTTCCCAATGTGACTTTGGATAGACATATTTCAATGTTATAAACATTTATATGAATTTGAATCACTTCTTTTTATAGTGAAGAATCCATTATAGGGTATACAAACAAACCATGTAACAAAATATTATTTCTAAGAATAATCCAAACCTTCTAAAAATATTATGTTCCTTGTTCTTTTATTCACTACATGGGAGAATAAGGTTACGTTTATTTATCTAAGTGGATTGGATCATAACAGACCACAGAGGTTGACTTAAAAAAAATGAAAAATATAGGTGTCCACTAATTCGTACCCCATCTCTCTCAATAGAACATCACCTTCCTGCACACTTCATAAATTAACATTTTCCACCTAGGGGGGATCCATAATTTTCTCATAGGTGGATCATTGGGACATCATAAAGGAAGAATTTCTAAAATTCAAAAACGTTAATTAAAACATTTTAATAAAAATTGAGTCTATACATAATTTAAATGTGGCCATTCATTCTTCAAAATAAAAATTTGGTATCCTTGTAACTTATTACCTCGAAACAATTATCTCACCCTAGGATACATGAACTAAGTTTCCATTCTATGAGACATTAAAAATCCATAACCAACTACCTATCTATGGTTCTAGGCTAACATTACATATACCTTCACTCATATTACAATTATATTGGAGAAATAATCATTTAAAATATCCATGTATAATTAATTATATGTTAAAAATAATTTATTTATGGAAACATCATAAAAGTATCATTGGAATTTATATAATTAAAATGTGACATCTTGAACTCATTTTTCTCATAAGTAACTGAACCTGGTTGGCCAAAAATCATCAAGTATGCCTCCCTATATGATAGAGGTTTCTGACTACCAGTAAAGGTCTTTAATGGTATCATAGGGAGACTATACCCTCATCATCACAGTGTGGAAAACAAGTATATAAAAATAGTAAGAAAAAACAAATATAATAAAAGTAATATGAAGCATAAATCATCTAGACATAATAAATAGGAATTAATATGATCAATTTCTTATAAAAAATGATGTTCATGTCATGTGATATAAAAAAGGTGAATATTGGTACAGTCATATACATCATGATATAAAAAAATATAAAAAAGCAAAAAATCTATCTCCACTGGTATCAAAAACATAAGCTCGATCAGTTTCTCCTATACTCCATCCAAAGTAGACAATCAAGCATCCACAATTGGATTCTTCTCATTATCCCTACCTACATCCATAAGTTTTGTCCAGGTACTAACCTGCAGCCTGAATAGGGTGTGATATATACTCAGTAGGCTACCACCAATGGTGTTTAGTATAATCTAAATAGTTCATATAAAATGAGTAGTGTACCTCCATAATAAGGAAATTAGAAATATAAACTGTAAATGTATCATCTATTGTTCCTAAAGGAATCTTTGATGACACTACCTATTTTAGCCTAAGTTAAGAGATATTGGAACAAGTGACTATATGTATATATGCGTCTGTGTTTGTGGTCTATACACATAATGATTCTTATATCCATATATATAGATACTAATACTATCCATGACCTGATGAGAAACTCAAATTTCCATGGATAGTCATAAGAGTGTTAAGGGACACCATTCCCTAGTACCAAAAGCACATGGGATGCCATATCCTGGAAAAACAATTTATATTGAGATTTTATGCCCATTTATCACGTTTATATAGGGATTTCATGCCCATTTATCTCATTTATATTGGGACTCTATTCCTATTTATCACATTTAAATTGGGACTCTATGACCACTTATCACATTTCATTGGAGACTCCATGCACTTTTATCACATGTATGTGGGTCTCCATGCCTGAATATCAAACATATGTGGGTAACCATTACCATGTATAAAAATATATATATCATAATCCATTCCCTTGTATCACATGCGTGTGGCACATAATTCCTACACATCACATTTAATTATAAATGTTGGTCATGCTTTAATACAATCAAAAAGATGAATTACAACCCATTTAACATATCATTTAACTAAGGGGAATGTAACTTATGCATATGAAAGCAAGTGAAGTGGTTGTAACACAAATTTTTATTTAATTCTAGGTAGTCATTTCATTTAAGAATCAAAATAATACCACTTAGAAGGTGGTTTGGTCGTATAAACATATAATTGTTTACGTGCATCTCATAAGCTCACTCTATGTGGTGGAACTTGTTGAGTTGGGGGACCTCAAACTATAAACAAGGGTATATTGGTAATTTATAACATTTATAATAAACTAGATTAAGTAAATTTATAATTTTAAGGTAATGTTTGGAAATTATGTCCTACAGAATTATGAATCATGTTATAAAATGAATCACATTTAAGGAAAAGGTACTATAATACCTACCTTGTTTTGGTAGTTCTCTACTCATCCATTGTCATGATTTAATTCAAGACAAAATGGTGAATTCCAAAAATAGACAAATGCCTTGAATATAGGTCATATTATCTCACGCCAAAATAATGTTGAAGATGGTGAGATAAATAGAGAAATAAAGTAAGAGGAATGAAGATCTTACTAGTTCTCATTCAACACAAATGATGTTGATAAAATCAAAGATTTGATGAGGATGGGGGATTAAAGCCTGATTAAGAGGGGAGGAATAATCTCCCCCATGACCATATGAAAGATAAAAATAATGAATAATATGTGTTTAAAATATTTAAGGTGAAATGGTAAAAATTTCATTTTACTCCCTTTTTAAAGGGACACCCGATTTGGCCACATGTTTATCAAAACCGTTCACCTCTCTGTGTGCCTATAATATGTAAGTAACACTAAGGATGTGTCCTTGGGTGCATGTTTTGGACAAACCGTCCAGCGCCTTACATCCCACTAGAGTTACAAATATGGTTGTGTGTCCTGAGGTGTATAGGTAAAACTAATTATGTTCCAATCTATAATTTATTAGAGTACTAAAATGGTTGAGTTTCAGGATTATCACTGAGTATTCACAAATTGAGCAGCTCAATCTTCCTCTCCAAAATCTAAATATCTGGGCTTTGAACGAGCCCTAGATTCTCTCAGACATCTCATTATCCTCTTAATAATTTTATAATTATAAAACAATAGGTTTAAAAGTAAATTTAAAGTATACAAACATATTGTAAAGGTTGGAATATTACAATCTACCCACTTTAGAATAACTCTTACTCGAGTTAAGACCATAAATAATAGGTTAAACCCTTATATAAAATTCATGAATGTTTAAGTAAAATCATGGAAAAATTTCACTCAATTTCCAGATAAATTTTTTGACCAGACTCCTTTTTCTTGAGTAATCGGGTCATGAGTCATGGATGTGAGGAATAATAAATGACCCTATCCTTATTATCCTTTCACTTTTATTTTATTTTTCATAGTGGATGAGAAGGAAAATTAATATAATAAAGGGATAAATATTAATACCCTCTTCTAAATTATGTTCAAGAGTCATACAAGTAATAATAATCAATAAGTAAATATAATCTTCATTTTCATTATTTTTTAATATAATAAGATTAAAATGATAAACTATAATTGATTATAATGACTCATTCCCATTACCTCACATTAAATTCCCATAATAATGTACCATACCTCTCATAGCACCCAATATTGAACCATTTCCAAAATATCACTCATGAAATTTTCATCCCCTACTCTCAAACCTAAAATAACCATGAAAGTATATACAAAGTGAAGGTAGGTGAGGGATAATTGGCATGTAATTTGGCTTGGATTGATAAGTAAATTCATTATATTATAAGGTCTAAAAATTACTTGATGTAAAAGTTAGCTATCAATTAGAAAATATAGATAGTAAAAGAAGTTCCAAAATTATATTAAAAACATTTAATGAACTAAATATATTTGAAAAATAAATAATCAAAAGTTCTAGTTCTCACACTTTTCAAAGTTTCTCTTATGAATTTGTGGTTTTTGGAAAAAAAATATGTCAAAATGGGCTAGTATACCTCCCAAAATAGGGAAAATAATTTGGATTATTTTTCATTTACATGGATTTTAAAAAAAATTGAAATCATAAAAAAAAATTAAAATAAATTCAAGGAAAACATTCCCATATCAGTAATCATTTAAAATTCATATTTCCAAAATAAAGTAAAGTTTCTCAAAAATCAACTCAAGAGTGAAAATTATAATATATCTTAATTTAATATCAAATTTCATAAAAAAGAAAAGAAAAATAAAACACACAAAAAATTTTAAAAACATGTTAATACTCTTCTTCACATAAATGTTACTTCTTATCCATGAAGTGAAAAAGTTAGGAATTTTAGAATTAAACATATATAATTGAATAGAAATAACATGGTTTTAATTTTTCACCTAGTTTCATATCTTAGTCCTAAATATATCCTTTTATAACCTATAAAAAATAAAAAAAATATGTGAAATTTATTGAAATAAAAACTAAAAATAGAGAGAAATGAAAAGAAGACTTGGTTTGAAACCCCAAGTAGGTATATGGTTTGTACACCCCCAATCTTAGAGGTGCACCTTATTATCCCCAATATAAAAGAGGATTTGTTTTTTATGTGATGTGAACCACCGAATTTTTATTATTCTAATTCTTATCCAAATTCACTGGACGTAGAGGTCCTCTTGGATAGAGTATTTTGTTACCATCCCATTTACATTGAAATATAAATCAGATTTTGGTAGTGGTACAGAGTTAGTTTAGTCTACTTTTTACATTAATTTTATGCCTCTTAATAAAAACCCATGGCCTTGTTTATTATTGATGCATCAAAAGTTTCATCAAATGGGAGGTGAGTGAATAATTTTATTTGAAGAAAATATAAAAAAGTTTAATTTATTTTATAATCCTCCACTTTAAGATAGTTATCTTATAACTCTATCACTTCATGAAAAAAATACTTATAACTCATCCTTTCATTTTTTTAATAAATGTTCAATGG
The DNA here is from genome assembly GCA_963277665.1 of Viscum album. Lineage (NCBI taxonomy): Eukaryota > Viridiplantae > Streptophyta > Magnoliopsida > Santalales > Viscaceae > Viscum > Viscum album. Next base: position 1,525,020,775 of record OY728131.1, on the reverse strand, counting down.
GTTCTATGAGTGATATATTTTTCACTAAAAATTCATTTTTTTTCAAATATAGTGAAATATATATGTGTTTTGATTCATCATTATTAAATATAATATGGTAACTTGGTGTGTAACTTCTGATAAAACCATTGTAGAATTCAGCCAAATCTCATTGATCTCCCACAAAGATATCATCTAGAATGTTCTCTTCATTGAGTTCTTGGATATATTTTTCTATCATTTCAATTTGTTATTTAGGATCTTATATCTCTCCATAAAGTAATTTCAACTAGGAATATCCTGAAAAATATAATTAATCTTTCACTTGAGAGTAAATAGTCCACATATAATGTTTTTTTACTTGATAATTAATTATTCAATTATTTGAAAAAATTAAATAAAGTCAAAAAATTAAAATTAAAATGATTGAAATAGTATTTAATAAGTGTAAAATAACAATTGATGATTGATTTTATTCCCTGATAATGGGGATAAGTCTTTGACGCATATATCATAGGGTATGTACAAATATAATTTATATTACTCCCAATGAAATATAGTGGATAACTAGGGTTGTCTGTTAAGGATAATTTTTATCAATCACTCATTATTATTATCACGTATTAATATTTTGTTGTCTTTGAAATATATAAAAATAGGGAAAATTAAATGGTATTTTTATATGTGAATGGAAACAATAATCAAATAAAATAAAGAAAGAAAAGGATTGAAATACAAAATTTAAAAATAAAGAAGATAATCCTAGGTTTAGCTATATATATTGTATCATTATCCATTTTATTTGTTTATAATTCATTTAAAACCTCATCCCATAATATAAGATTTATCAACACTTAATTATGTTGTGAATATTATTTCACATAGGATATATCTTCGGTACACCAAGTATCACCACCTCTAACGTTAATAATGATAATAAAATGTAAATCAAGTATACACTACCATCCTAATCCTATATCCATAATAAATCATATTACCCATTGACTAACCTAGCTTCATCGTATGAAAAATAGGGTGAGGGAAGGGAGGGAAGGAAGGTTTTGTAGGTAATATAATGGAACTATGTAATATTCCATGTAATAATGGAAAATCATCACACAAATCCATGATACCCTCATTGATTCATTGAAAATGAATACAAACATTGAAAAATTAAAAACAAGGATTCAAGAACACCATTAAAACCTCCCCTAATATCACTCTTTGTGTTAGCTACTCCACTTTCATGTATTTTTATAGAGTCCTAGTGTAAGAACACTAATAAAGAGAGAGGTAGAAGAAAGATAAAATACTATTGTTTTAAGAATATGTATAATTAATTATAAAGTATAATAAAACCAAAAATACGTCATTTCTCAGTCTGAGAGGAAAGGGTTTCAAACTCCCATTATGAAATTCTCAATAGTGTAGGGAATAAAATAGTTTAAAGATGAAACAATAGGTAACCTTGATGTGCATGGTATGGATTCCTTATAATAATGACATATAATGGTGATTCTTATGTGTAGAAGAATTTTAAATTCTCCTTAGTTTATTATTCGTAAAAATATTCCTATAATCCTTGAATGATTCTTTCCTTAAAATCATTCGAGATCTAATTTTCTTCTTCTCAGTTAAAGAAAAGACATAAAATATCCTTTTGGCATATAGTAATATACATAAATATATTATTTAATATGGTTAACAACAATAATTTAGTTATTGTAGATAATTAATCCCATGACTTCAAAATAATCTTCACAAATATTCCAAATCCTTTCAAAGATTATTTCACAAGTTTTATGGTTAATAGGCTGAATATATTACATTAAATCTTGGAAAAATTTCTCTATGGGAAAAAATTTACATATCCCTCTTTAAATTCTAATTATCTTTCATATCACTAAATATATGTTACGTAAGAGAAGACTATATCTTAAATATCAACATTAAATATTAAATATCTCAGGGATATCTAAAATTAATTTTATATATCTCTTAGAATATATGAAATTAAAATTATGTACCACTGGGAAGCTTAACTCATTCTATACCTGTTGAAAATTTTGGGACCTTATGTATAAGCCTCATCGCATCTCAGTAGAGAATATATTTTCCTTATGTATAATGGGAATCCATGGTGTTACCTTTACATATCTTTCATGATTTCTAATCGAATCTCACATATCCCCTCTATGTTAATATAGATTATTAACTATTTTTCCTAAAAATTAATGAATCCCTATTTTAAGTCTTGGCCATCGACATTTATGCGTAGAATAATTATTTAAACCATAAAATTCAAAAATTTATCCATTTTTATATTAAGCTCAATATTAAACCTGTAAAATAAATATGTGATAATTTCATTTATATTATGAAATTAATATGGATTAAATCATTTAATTACATTGAAAATTTAATGAAATAAATTTCCTTATATGTCATTTCATCCATATCTCAGGTCAAACTGATTCCCAGTTCATTATTATAGGTAACAAATGAATATATGTTCATTGTCCATTATTTTTATGATAATGTGATATTGGTTGCTCAATTTTGATCATTTGATGCATGTTTTGGAAAAAATAACTTTTAATTAACATACGATAAATAAATAAATTATCAATTATATATGTCATAAATTAATCATAATTCATTATCGTTTCAATACTTAATTCATTTTTTGTGTAGTATTTTTTTAATTTATATAAAGTATTGATTTAGGCTATGAAACTGAAACGTATGTTGATGATTACATGATGAGAAAGTAGATAAATTAAAAATATGGAGAATATTAAAAAGAAAAAAAATAAAGTTGAATTACTAAATAAAAAAATTACCACGTGATTGGAAACCAACTTTTCATGATGTTTGTAAACATTTTAACACGATATAATTTTCCTGTTCATTATTGAACAAATATATTTCCATATATGAATTATTTTTCTATCTACAATCTGTATAGTTTTAGAATAATAGAGATATATAAATTGTGAATATATATTTTAAATGAATTTGTAATTACTCACATAAATTGTTATTATAGGATAAAATTTTGTTTATGGAGTATGACATCTTTCATAAATTTACAAATGTAATAACCCCAGTCATTATCATTAAATTTTAATCATACACTGTAAAAACATTGAAAAATATAAGGGATTTAATTTTAAATATTTTTTGACTATGAAATATTATTATATGCATTGTCATACTTATATAGATGTTTAAATATATAAGTTTATTATGTTTACTAAATTTCTACATACAGTTTTTCTTATGATAAATAAACATCGAACGTTCATAAAATAAATCATTTTTCAAACATATTATAAAAATATAACTAGTTCTTTTTTAAAATATGAATATAGTGTATTTAAAATTATAATGTACATCTTGTGTGGTTTATTTTTCGGATATCAAAGAATTTGATACATAAAATATATCATTTTACTATCCAAAATGATTATAATAATCATTTATTAAGCCCTATAAAAATTAAAAAATAATAAGTAATTAACAAGAAAGAAAAGATATTGTATTTTAAGAAAATTATTGTATAGTTTTACCTCTTCATGGTAGATATTAATATGATTTTATCATATATAATTTTCTTTTTAAACAAATTAGCTACTTACTGTGATTTTTCTTGAATTTTATCTCCTTCTAATAATTTTTTATTTGTCAAAGTAACATGCGGAAAAAAATTCAAAATTATTTTAAAAAGTTTTTACCATTACATAGTCATTTTATATATATTTACATAAAAAATATTAATTGTATTAAATTTATAATGAATCATCTTGGGTCAAGGAAACCCTTCACCCAAGCCAATCTAACACAACAACTAAAGGGTGTTCCCAATACCCACTAGATAGTAACTAGTCCCTAGGAATCAATAATGGACACTTGGTAATGGTTTTACCCCCATGTAATTATAATAAAGTAATGTAAACCACTGATAATATGAACTGGGGTGTCATGACCCACCCACACTAGTAACCCTCCCTAGATGAAAGTGAATGGGGATAGTGATCCCCAAAAGATCACCTCCAATAAGCCATGAGTTGGTGACTAGAATCAAGGGTATCATACACACAAATGGGAGGAATTTACATCTATTAATCTAAGAATAAAAGAAACATACATCAAGAAACTCCATCATATATATAAATACTACAATGGTATAATTTCAAAAACATGATATTTCATACAATGTATAAGGAACCTTGAAATAAAATAATGAAGCAATCCTATGGCAGTGACCATGAACTTCAACAGCTCCTAAACAACCTTAAGAGATAATATCATCAACACTATCACCCACTCCCACTTATTAACATGAAAAATAGTTTATATAAATGTAAGTTTATCATAACATGTGTACTCAATAGTATCCTCTTTAAAACCTCTCATTCAAATGTTGAATAAGCATACTAAATCCTTAGGGGTAAACAGAGAATCCAAATCATCACCAAATCAAATATTTTATGTTTCTGTCCTCACTAATCTTCATTCACCAAATAATAAATAGAAAATGGTAGCATCATATCAAAATAATATGTATATATATATATATATGAGGGTAACCCACTACCACATTCCCACTAAACCAGCCACCCTAGACCCCGACAACTCATGTCCATGTGTTTTTATATCCTCCTAAGTTATACTCTGATGTGGATCAAGACATGGACCTACCTACCCCAGTCCCATATATGGCCTATATTATTTTTCTATCGTCGAAATATATATACATTTCATTATGAAATATATAACCCTATACAACTCTTCATCACATCTTGTAACCAAGTAGTAATTTTTAAATCCACCACATCCCCCATATCCTACCCTATACCACAATCCATTATTGATCATGTATGAGTATTCCTATGTAAATAATAGCTATTAAAGATGAAATATATGTATATGTCATAATACCAAGTTTCCACAACCCTCATATACAGTTATAGTGTAACAAAGATCCATCACATCTTTTATGAGCACACGCACTATAGTAGGAACTCATCACATTATGGGTATGTGTACAAACATAATCTTACTAGAGGAGAGAGTGGGGTAGGGGAGTATTTGTTAGTCTATTCCTTTGAAAACCTAGATGTTGGGAAACACCCATAACCCAATGCTAATATGATATTTGGACACCCCAACTGACTAAAGTAGTGGAGCATAATAAATAACAAAACATAAGGATATAAATATCATACAACCACACTATAAGAAACTACCTACACTATACATGATTTATAGCTTTGTTTCTACATTTCATCTCAAATTTAATCTCTATGACCAAAATAATAAATCATTAACTATACCACCGTGAATGGTTCCTCAACTTATTTGTTAATTAATTTAGTAATTATCATTTCCTTTATAGCCCACTATAAATTCTAGTTAATTCAATTCAAAATAATGTATATCTAAAGGGATTTATGTCTGTTATATTTACAATTCAATATTTCATTATCATACTCTCAATAATATTTGAACATCTCATGGATTCGATTTGAATTATCATTTCATCATTGAAACCCCTTCCAATTGGTTCAAAAATAATTTAATTACCAATTCATATGCTAGGTATTCTAATACTCAACCAAAATAATCAACCCACCATCGACCATATCACATCATGGAAGTATGAATTCCCTAATCTTAAACTATATTATAATACTGGTTCCATCCTTAACACCACAATTAGTAACACAACCCATGAAATTCATCCCTTCCCTTTCTAAATAAAAAAACCATAACGGGTTTTGTATAAATTCATAGAAAGAAAAAAAAATCATATAATACATTACAGTAATCATAAATTCAATACAAAAATTTCATGGGGAAAATGAATCCATTTCCATCATGCACACAAGAATAAAACATCCTAGGAAAAGATTCAATATCCATAAACATTTAATTCCAGCAACCAACATCATTTATTATTTACCATCATTGATAACTGATTAATTATGCACAAATTCATCAAGTAATAATCGAACTAAATAGTGTTCTAAAATATCTAGAACATAAAATAATAACACCTAAATCAATCCTTCACCTTGATAAATAATTCCTAGGAATATATCGATTTCAATTATTAAATGATTTTTTATCTTCCAAAATTTATCAAAATGGTTTTATCTTTTAATTTTAATCAACTTTCAATAATTCCCTATCCCTATATTCTTCATTAAATACCAATTTTTTTAATTAAAATACATGATCATAGAAACACTAACCATGAAAATCAAATTCATGGTATAATTATCATGTTAATTGAATTATACCATTCATTATCTTCTTACCCATACTTCTTTATGAATCATATTTAATTTTATCATGTTAATCTGTGTAAGGTATTAAAAAACATTGATCCAAAATTCCCACACTATATCTAGTAAATCACATACAAAACAAATCATGAAATAAGGTTATGATTCATGAAATTAATCCACCCCTTCCCATTATTTGATTTTCTTTATTTCTAATTATAATCATTACAAAGGTTGATTCTAACCATTTACCCATTGTAAATACAAAGCATATCCCCCCCCCCAATTTTACCTAAATTTATGAGAATTATTTAGACCCCTGACCTATAAAAATAAGCTTTAATAACACTTCTAAACTTATTTATGTAATAAGGATATATTTACACATCTTGGAACTCTTAATGGGCTTTAGCTTGAATCACATCAGCAAACACATGAAACTGGGGGGGGACTTGGCTAAAGTCTCTCTCCCAAAATCAAAAGTCTTATTTTCATCATATTTGGTAAATAAAGGTCAATAAATAATAGAGGAGTTAATAATTTTCAATTAGATAAATAAATAAATTAAAATACTAGTACATTGTCTCAAAATGAACCATTTAATTTCCCCATCAATGATTTATACAAACAAGTGAAAAATTTGGTGTTCTAACCTCCATATATATCCCTAACCTCAATAGTTGAGGCATAAAGTGATCAGAGGTAGATGAAATAAAATAATTAATACACCCATTATTATTTATAATGAGACTCTATGGCACAATAACATCATAAATCTAAAACACCATGGTACCCTTAAACCCAAGATGAAATGGGAAGCTCCTATGACATGGTGTGGAACTCCACGTCATTTTGGAATCCATAATGGGATATTCTCTGCCATGGTGGTCCTGAAATAGCAATTTTTAGTGGATCATACTTTGTGTGATAATTAATTAACCTATGTCTTTACTCCTAAGACTATGGTGTGGTGGTCTCCATGTTTCCCACCAGGAGACACTCTCGGAAAAACACCCAAAATTTGGTGTTTTGGATTTTTAATGGTGCACTGGGACATCACCTAGGCACCACACTTTGAAAAAAAATCATATAACATCAGGTTTTTCACTTAATACTAATTTTGAGGGAAACCATGAATGCCCAAAATTAAGATCCCTAAGGCTTTTTAAATTACAGGCTGGCAATGAACCAAAACAGTGATCCTCTATACAACACTCAGCCAAAATGGCCATATCCCGCAAACTATAGAACCAAAACACCCTCCACTATGCCTAGGAATATGGTTTAGTATACTATAAGAGGCAGAAAACCATCTCATCCTTCTTTTTAATTATTTCAAGATTTTCCTTAACACCACCAAAGTCTAAGAATCCATAAGGGAAGGTCTATAATTACTGGGACCTTTCGTGGTGTGTTTATACTTTGGGATTCCATTCATATAAAGTAATAAATTTAAAATAATAAAACTAACCATATTTGGAAATAGATAGACAAATATCCAAATTATTCATAACCAAAATTTGTAACATAACTCATTTTATAAATATCTATTGAAAAAAACATCACATAAACCAAAATAAGATAACCTATAGATAAATAAATGAGTATAATTAGTCTATTTGGCTAATAAAAAATAATTCCAAAAAATTAAACCATCAAAAAGTAAAATTCATGTGACCCATGTTCACTCAAAATATCACACCATTTTTATAAATTTTCAAAAAAAATACATCCAACTGAAGATCATAATATGGGAACATATATAAAAACTTTAAGGTTATATACATGCATACACGACTGTGTTGCAGTGTGTGAGATAAAAAATCCAAGTATCATTTCAACAAAGTGTCTATGTAATTCTTTTTATAAAAGATTTTGTGAATTCTAATTTTAACATAATTTAGAGAATAAGGATTTCCAAATGTAAATCATAAAAAAAACAAGTATCATACAATAACCATTTTTCCTAAAACCATAATGAAACCCATTTTTGGAAATCAAAACAACTTCTATCTTAAAACCCATGATTTTGAAACCATTAAAATAAATTATAAATTCATTCAAAATCCATTTTTAAAACTCCCTTTCACCCTAAGAAATGGAATCCACCATTTAAAGGGGGAAAACACTTTAATACATTTAAAAATTTTGGATTTAAAAGTTTATATAATCAAAACCACACCATTTTCCTTCTTCTAAACCTTTTCATAAAAACTCTATTTTAAACAAAATTGAAATGTAAATCATACCCCAAAAAATTAATGTATAAAATCATTATGCACCATCATAATAAGGAAAAAAATATAAATATGAAACAAAAAATGAAAACGGTACCTAAAATCAAGAATATTATAGGGGTATAGAGTCAATGTGCACAACATGAAACCCCAATATAATATTTATAAAACTAGTTATGTTTTATGGGAACTCATTAGGTCCTAATACTAGATGATATTATACATATACCATGGAACCAATTGTATATATTATGGTTCCTTCCAAATGATATACTAACCCAAATCACTCTCATTGGGGGTACACCCTAATAAAGTAATAATCTACACTAGTGGGTACTAGATAGAGTGAAAATAACTATTATAGCATATATTGAACCTCTCACATTTATATATTTGGTTTCCATTAAATTTCAAAATAGAGGTAACCGAATAATAAATAATAATCAAAATTATCACCACATACATCAATAAGTTGTAAACCAAAATACTCATCTCACCTCTAACTCCCTTGAATGAAAAAACCCAATTTCACATGAAGAAACATAAAATAATAATATATCAATTAACCTCCCATAACTTGGTACAAATATAATGATACAAGGGACCCACAATTTGGGGGCTATAACTGTTAAGAACCTAATTTATAAAATGATAACCAATTTTGTAAAATTATCTTATACGATCAGGATATAAAGGAATCAATAAAACACACACACACACAGTAGAATAAATTTTAATTAATTTCTAAACAACCTTTAAATAAAACATGGAAAATCATATTAAAATAATTATTTTGAAACCAAATATGAATTGATACTTTAAAAACACTATTTTCCTCCCTTATAAGTCACTTAAAATCCAAAACACCACTTTTGAATATAATATCCCTTTAAACCTGTGTTACATCTATTATGAATCTAAAATAGGATAAAAAATAATTTATCATCAAATTTTCAAAATATAATTATAGGAATTTTCAAAAAGACTTAGAATTTAAATAATTTAGCCTAAAATTAATTACTAAAAAACAATTCAAAATATATTATGCCAAGTCTAGAATCATTTGAAACATTTTGTAATCCTTTAATCGTCTTTAAATATGGATATAACTTGATAATAAATATTATTAAAAAGCCCAATAATTTGATTAAATTATTAAATTAAGGAATTTCACACAAAGACCTACCTCAAAACAAGAAGAAAACATCATATTTCATCAATGAAAAACAAAGAAAGTAAAAAAAATGATCCCTAAAATACTCATAAACCCAAATTCCCATGATTAGACCCATATTGAACACTAAATTCAATCCATGTTGTTATTAGGGTTCATGGGAGAAAGGAAACCCGAAGGGGAAGGAGGAATGGGTATAGGAGAAGGATAAACAAAGAACTCGCCTTTAAAAATAAATTGATATCGAAGGAGGAGTAGATGAATTACAAAGAGGAATGGGGGAGATACCTTGAGCACATCCAAGTGTCAATATAATGAGAGTGTAATAAATGAGGGTCAAGATCCACTAAAAATAAAATAGGGGTATATCTTGAAATTCACAAAATTGAAATCAATCAGAAGCATGTCGTGGAATGACATTCCTTATCACGATATGACATGTCTACTAGAAACAATAGTGGGCTCACTACCCATGGTCACATTATGGTAAAACCCTACATTCATGGTGTAACACCCCATGTGTGGGAACACCAACATAGAATGACACCCATCCATGGAACTTTCCCAAAAAATACCCCACTACTGGGTCTAGTCACAAAATGATCTTATTTTTATGGTGTGATGCTTACCTCTCTCAAAATTTCACAAAATAAGAACCTCTAGTTGTGGAGTGACCAACCCATTATGTTGAAACCACATGTATCCTTGAAATGAAGGTCACCCAACATGATCATCATATCATAACCCATCTTTGTTATAGAAAAAATAACTATAGATATGACTATAGACCCTAAAAACACTCTAAATACTCCCAAAACCTGGATACTACCTAAAATTTCAAATTAACTCTTGATTATATAATTATATAATACAATAGTTACACTATGTGTCATAATTCACCCCACCATTCCTATTTTTACCCTAATAAATTCATTAAGTTAGTAGAAATAAATGAAAATACTAAACTACCAAATCCCAATACAAGAATATTGGAGATTGGGAAAACTCTAAGGGGGTTAGTGAGAAATGAGAATTGGACCAAAAGAAGGATTATTTAAAAGCAGGGGAACTGAATCCTTAAATATCATCAAATACCACTGAACACAATCAAAACTGCCACTAATAGATACATAGCTCATAGATAAAAGATACATGAAACAAGTCTCCCAAATATTTAGAATTCATCTAAAATTGTGAGATAAGAAATAAACACCTCAAAAAATGGGATATAAACATAAAAAACACATTTCAAAAATTCAAACAGTAATCCACTATAAACTACAGTAATCATAAAATAAAAAAATTCAATTCTCTAAAAGAGAATAATACTGAAAGGAGTAGACAAATGAACCCAAGATAAGGTCTTCCATCCATCAACAACACATATACCAAAAGGTAGAGGACACAAAAACCAGAAACATGAATCAAATTTGAAAAACATGGACTCTAGACTTAGCCAATGAAGAAAAAAAGGAATAATGTAATTGTACATATCTCAGGGAACATTGATCTCTAGTGAACCTGATATAAAACCCCTAATTGAGAAACATATTGAACAAGGTACTAGAATAAACACTATCTGGACTAGTATAGAACTCTTTCTAATCACCCAAATACACTTCCAAGGATTCCCATGTGAAACTCATTAAAATAAACTCAACTCAAATGGATAACATCACATACACTTTTCAAGAGGTATAACTAGAAAACAAGGCAAGACAAAACTAAAGTAACAAAATCTCTCAAAAACAAGAATGGAAGAAACAACCAAAGGATAAATCAATATATAATTACGTCAATGTTAAAACTAATCTAAACTCATTAATCCCAAATTATAAAAACATATAATCACCCTAGTCTTGGGAAGGTATTAGAATCCCTCTTGACCACCTCCTAATATGATACTAGGCCCATTTTAAACACATCTGATCCAAGGTTTGGATAAATAAAAAATAAGATTTAAAAAAAAATTAGTGACTAAACTGAAACTAGAAAACTATATAAGTTTAATAAGAAATTATTTAAGAAATAAAATTACAATCAAGGTTTTTTTCATACCACTTTATTCAAAGTCTAGGAAGATTCAACAACCATAGGAGTTACACTTAAACTATAGGGGTAATCACCCTAAGTATTATCCTTGTAAATATACTTTTTTAGGTTCCATAAGGAAACTTTTGGGAGGAACACACAAAATAAAATGAAACATGAACTCAACCCATTCATACTTCACAAATCAAATGAAAAAATCCCTATCTAACAAAGCAATTAATCAAAATCAAAAAATCACTAAATAAGACCACACTAAAAATTTATTTTATTTAAAATCACTATATTTTAATAAATATTATAAAAAAAAAATTTTAAAATCACACACACTTTTAAAACATTTCATCCCTTTATAAAATTATTGAAAATCCATTTTACAACTTAAAATTTAAACTTCCCAGCCAGATAATTTTCAAAAAAATTACATTGTCTTTGAATATCATAAAATTATTTTAAAATTAAAATTCTACTATAAATTAATATATTTATTCTTTATTTCGAGATAATTGTATGAGTTTCATCATAAAACCAAACCCCTTTCATGAAATTAACTTTCATTTTAAAAAATTTCTATAATAATCAGCTTTCTTTTTAAAAAATTTCCCAAATTCCAAAATAAAATAAACCAATTTCATAAAAATCACATAAAAGTAAAAAATACTTTCTCAAATAATCTATAAATCCTGGTTTTAAAACTAAAGAATCTATAAAATTTTCTTTCTAAAAACACACCAAAACTAGATTTCAAATCAAAATAGATCATCATATAATAGTTTTTATAAAAAAACTTACTTTCAAAAAAAATATAAATGATATCAACACTCCAAAACCCCATATTTGATCCGTATAAATCAAGTTAAAACCATATTAGGAGCCATTTTAAATCAAAAAAATCTCAATAATGATTCAAGAAGGGATATGGAGCTCTGTATGAGCTCTGCATGGTTGTACTAACCATGTGAGCTTACTGTGAAACTATGGATCCCTTCTTCTTTCATCCCAAAACTCAAGGAAACTTCTAATTAAATTGATATAAATTAATGGGGATAAAACAATTCAAAAATTAATCAAACAAATATCAAAGTCAAGACTAAAATCCTGACTATCAATGGTAACTCAAGTCTCTCCATGAAAGGTGTTATCAGTCACTTACTCAAAAACTACCTCCGGATATCCGACAATCCTATATCTATAGTACCAAACTCCCACAAATAATAATATATATTTCAAGAACCAAGTCCTTTTGAAAACTTATTATATGGTACTATTTTAAAATGAATGACCCAAAGTTTCCCTAACCCATCATCTGAGTCGGTTCTCCACAAATCATGAAGGGAATTCTTGATTCCCATGAGCTGGAAACTAGTGATGGCGCATTAACAATATACACTTTGGTATAGTTTCTCCCTAGAATAATGATAATAAAGTAGTGAAACCCACCAAGAATAAAATATATTTTATCCATACATTAAGTTTCCATGTATATAAATTAGTCAATTTAAAATAATTAAACTAACCAAACAGATCATAATTAAAATAAAAAACCAAAGAATTTATAATCAATAATAGTGAACCAACTAATTTTATGAATATTAGGTCAAATAAAAACTACAAAAAAATAGATACAAGAGAACCTATAGATAAATAAAAGAGTAAAATTGGTTGATTTGATATATGCATAATCATCATAAAAATAAAAATAAATCATCAGAAAGTCACCTCCACTTAAACCATGGTCACTCAACATTTCCCAAAACATATATTACCATAAAAAATGAATGAAATCTATCCCAATATCAAAACCTGGTAACCAATATAAAAGCATTAAGGTTGCATACATGTATACATGAGTTTGTATGCAGGGTTTGATCTAAACCAGACCATAAGGATTTCATCAAAGATTCTTTATAATTCCATTTAATAAAAAAAATTATAAATTCTATTATAAAAATCATATATAAAATAATATTTTTCAATTTTAAATCATGATAATAATAATTTTCATTTGCTAACCCTTTTTTCGAAAACCATAATAAAAAAAATTGAAAAAAAACACCTTTCAGCCTGTAAACGATGATTTCAAACTCCGGAAAATAAATCATACTTTCATTTAAAAAATATTTTAAAACCCTATTTAACCCCAATGGGGATAATGAACCATTTATATTGGGATAAATTAAATATTTAAAAATGGAGGACTTCCATGTTCACATAATAAAAAATACACCATTTCCTTCTTTTAAAACCATTCGTAAAATATATATATATTAAACCCAAATGAAATGTATGTAATTTCATAAGTAGTGATGGTATACAGTCACTATGATCCATCATATTAAGGAAAAATAATATAAATAAAAAATAAAAATGAAAATAATTTCAAAATTCAAGACAAGTACAAGAGGATACAATCATATTGTGCAACAAGTATCCCAAATATTACATCTAAAATCGCTAGGTACACATCATGGTCACTCACTTGGTTTTAATGTGAGACAATATTAGATATATACCATAGAATCAGTGGTCTGGATTATCTTTCCTTCCTAGTTATGTCCACACCTGATTCACCATCCTTAGGGAAAATCCCCTAAAATGACATAATCTATACTATAGGAACATTGGATAAGTCATAAAAAAGTATAATAACATAAACTAGATCTATCACATATCTAACTTAAGATCCCATGACATATCAAAATAGATGTGATCAATCAAAAAATATAAAGTAAAAATTTCATCACAAACACCAATATGACAAAAGTCATAAACATAATCTCACCTATAACACCATAGCATAAAACTGATCATTTTCATAAGAATAACCATATGTCCCGACCCATCCCCTAGGACCGGGGTCGTGACTACCCCAAGACCACCTTCCATAGGCCAAGGGCTGGTGACTAGCACCAAAAAGGTGTATCACTGTAATGGGAAGGAATTTACTTTAAACCTATATAAACACACAAACCAATAACACAACAAGAAGCAACCACAAAGTAAACTGATGTAGAAAAAAGTGTACTGAATGTAAAGTGGTTGGAATATGATCGCAACTAAAAAGTACAAGTACAAATGAAAAGAGAAAACAACTCCCGAATTGTTCACCGAGGATCTTACCTAAAGGGTAGGTATAGCTCACAATTAGTAGTCACTACAGCAAGTCATGTCAAATGGTCCACCTCTGAGCATCGTCCAGCCCTAGCTTCCTTATCCTTGATCAATGTTGTCCTTTGTCTACACAAGACACAACAAGGTGTGGGCATATCCCATGAAGGGGTGAGTATAACAATACTCAGTAGGGACCCCGATACTCCTAAAGGTCTCCCAGAGTTCCACAAAGGATAAACCACAAAGAAATACATCAAACACAAAGAAATAAACATTCATCAACTCTAATTAGGTATATGCCCATACATATACCTAATTTATCAAGATATACTCGTCTCATACATGAGGAAATATAAGACTCCAACTTTTAAGCCATTAGAATAATTGATCCACGGGGGAATAATACCACAAAGGAAACACCACAAAGGTATCACCATGAAAGTAAAAGTACCACAAAGGTAACACCATGAAGGTAACACCGCGAAGGTAAAAGTACCAAAAAGGTAAAACCTTGAAGGTTACACCATGAATTTAAAAGTATCGTAAAGGTAAAGACTCATCTCACACCAGGTATATATAACTCAAGTACAGAAGTACAGATGATTAGTCATAAATATAGATAATCATATTCTTTCGAGAGGCTCTGTTGCTGACCCACATAAGATCAATTGGCATTGACCCATACATGATCGACAGATATTGACCCACATAAAATCGCTAAGAGATGACCCACACATGATCAATAGATGTTGACCCATATAGGATCGATGTTCTTTATTCACATTACAGCCCGCCATGAGATTCCCGCACAAACCACGCTTGATTCCAATAGGATCATATCCTCAATCTATCTGTCATACCTTAACTTACATGAATTTCTATGAATAATTATCCCAAAGGACATTCATGTCGTAAGGGTTCCAAAGCGACAGACGGTGCATCAATCGGACACTCGGTCTGTGACTTATAAGCATTTTAGTACCGAGGGCCCGGTTGGATTTAGGATCGATCCAACCCAATCGTACTCTAAATTTCTCCAAAACTCAAGTGGAGTATTCCAAAATGACTACCTTACTCCAAGAATCCTTACAACATAGAAATTTTGTCAAGATAATACCTGGTTCACAAGTTATGTCTCTTTTAGCAAAACTGGGTCTGGAAGGGTCTAGGACCGGTCCGACCTGGTCGGACTACCCCAGCTCGACCCGGCCTGGTTGGGTTGGGCCGCGGCGGGATCGGCCTACTGGGATTGCATGACCTACCCATAGAATGGTGTGGCCTGACCCATGGAGGGTGCAGCCTTTTGGGCTCGTGCGGTCTGACCCGCGGAGGGGCACAGCCTACTAAAGGTGCGGCCTGCTACAGCGGGGTCAACCCTAGCTAGAACGATGGGGGTGTTTCCCCCCATTTGGAAAACAAAGCTGTGGCGCCATGGGGTGCTACCTGGTCACCCATGGGACCCACAAGGAGTGGCTATCAGCCCTCCTCTATGACTTTCGAGCCACGACCATCCTCAGAGGCATGTGACGGTGCGCCGCTCACCTCCATCCGTGATCGGCCGGTGCCAACCACCGTTGTCCGTCGTGGCTACACACTATAACCCCCTTCTTTGGTGGTGCGCAACAGTCCACCACCACTTCCTTTATGGCCAGCTGATGCTGGCCTCCATCTTCACCTGTCACGGCCTTCTCTGCCGGCAGTGCACCCCCCTATCCTCTTTCGCTAGCACTGGTTGCAAGCGGTCTTCTGTGGGTCACCGGGTGAGCTCTGATGGCCCGTTTTTCCATTCTAAGGTGTTAACAGAACCCTTGAGATGCCCTCTTTGTCTCTAAACCCACCGTTAAGGGTTCCATACAACTCGAATAAATCAATCATGAAGAACACGTAAAATTTCAAAAAAAGGTGCAAGGTGGGGTCCTTGTTTGTTTGGTCCATGCCCTTTGCGTTATATTGGTATCAAGAGGGTAGTATACTAATTCAACATCTCTTGAATTTAAACAATAAATAAACCATGTCTCAAGAACTTTGGAAAACTTACGCATTTGAGGAAGAGTCAGTGTTCATCAGTTCTTGATTCGGTGGCACTCATCACCGTTTGCTGGAACCAGTCTCGTCCTCTAAGTGGTTGGTGTCATTGTATTTTACCAGAGCTTTATCTCTTGGGGAATTCATGCCAACACCCCTTTCCATTATCCATATAAATAGGAGGAGGAAGAGGTGGGAAATTCCATTGGGAATTTATGAGATTCATTTAATAATGAACCTTCCTAATTCCAATGGTACGGTTACAAACATTGAGGAGTCAAATCAATTAATGGATTAACATGTCGTTAGTCCCACTACTACCACTCTTTGGTTGGAGGAAAAGAAAAGTGGGAAATAAAATAAATTTTTATTTTATTATTCTTCTAAAATTCAAAAAATCTATCTTTTTCACCCGACCTACTATGGTTGAAGTGATTCCTCCCTTAAGAGAATCCTGGCATTGCAGATTCAACAGTGCTCTCGGATTTTTAATCCGAGCACTAGTTCAAAAGTAAGAAAATATCGCTCAAGCGTTTACTGAACGTACCTTAAAAACTGTTCAGAAATTCATTCCAATAACACCGGGCCTCCGAATCCCATGCCATCAATTTTCTCAAACTCGTAATAATTCCATATAGTTAAAAAATTACATGGAAAATCTAGGAATTTACATTCTCCCCACCTTAGGTATTTTCATCCCTAAAATCTACAACACAGACTAAGGAAACAAATGGGGGTATTGAGCACGAATCTGAGCCTCCCTCTCCCATGTGCTCTCTAAGAGTTTCCCATATGCCAGAAAATGTGCACTTGAGGGATCGATCTTCCACGAAGGACCCGCACTTGTTGATACTCTATCTCCACTGGAACCTCCTTAAACGTCGCCCCATCATTGATGTCTATCTCGCCCCAGTCGATGGCGTGCGATCGATCATGGACGTACCTCCTCAGCTGTGACACATGGAAAACGTCATTCACTCGGTGCATCTGTGTAGGAATATCCAAGTGATACGCCACCTCGCCAACTCTACTAAGAACCTGAAAAGGTCCAATGAACATCGGAGATAATTTGTTTCCCCAACCAAATCTCCACAAACCTCATCGAGGTGAGACTCGTAGGAAGACATGGTCTCCCTCCCCTAACTCCAAAGGTCTTCATCTCCTATCAGCATAATAATTCTGTCTTGTCTTTGCAGTATTTATCCTCTCCTAGATTATCTGCACCTTTTTAGTGGTAGCCCATACTAACTCTAGTTCCATAAGTGTTGTCTCCTCGGGTCTTTCTAGCGTAGTGGTGACCTTCAAGGTTGACTGTACAAGGTCTCAAATGGTATCATAGCGATGGTGGAGTGATATATATTATTGTATTCATACTCCACCAAGGGAAAGTGATCCTCCCAAATGTAGCCAAAATCTAGGACGCTAGCACGAAGCATGTCCTTGAGTATCTATATGGTATGCTCTCTCTGACCATCCATCTGATGATGGAAGGTGGTGATCAAACGTAGTTGAGTCCCAAATACCTCCTATAATCCCTTTAACAACCGGGATGTAAACTGTGTGCCACATTCAGAGACAATCGTCGTTGGTACCCCATGAAGTCGTATAATCTCATGTACATAGAGGTGTCCCAATCCCTCTACTGATCCCTACTCTCAGATGGGTAGGAAGTGGGACAACTTGTTGAGTCGGTCAACGATCACCCAAATTGAATCGTTTCCCATGGATTTACGTGGGATCCCTATCACAAAGTCCATGGACATATAATCCCACTTCCACTCGGGCACCTCTAGTGGCTACGCTAATCCTGCTGGAACCTGATGCTTGGCCTTCACTTGCTAACAAGTGAGGAATCGTGAAACAAACTATTCCACTTCTTTCTTCATCCATGTCCACTAGTGCTGACACTGGAGGTCCTGATACATCTTCTCCACATTAGGATTCACCACTAGAGGGAACATATGGACTACCTCAACACCTCCTCTCGTAGATCCACTAGTACTATGGTGAATACTCTAAAGAGAATAACAAGCTCCCCACCATTATAAAATCCATCAGGTGCCTATCATGAAAATATATGAGCACTTCTAGTCTCGTATTCAATGTCCCCAAGTTGTGCCTCCTGAACTCACTGAAGAAGTGGGGGAGTGACAATCAAAAACTAGAGGTAAGTTGCTCCATCTCTATCTGTAAAAGATATCTACTATGTAGCTAGCTGCTCTATCGCCTCACTCAGCAGTTGTAAACCAAACCTCCTACTGAGTGCATATTCCACTACGTTCCCCTTCCTAGGAGTATATACTATCTCAAATTCATAGTCTTGGAGGAACTCTATCCAATGTCACTATCTCAGGTTCAGGTCCGTCTGTGAGAAGATATACCTGAGCCTCTTGTGATCAGAGTAAATAGTAAATCATTCGCCCATCAAGTTGTGTCACCACATTTTCAAGGTGAAGACCACTGATGCTAACTCCAGGTCATGGGTAGCATAGTTCTTCCAATTTTTTCTCAACGTTTGTGAACCATAAGTGATCACTGCTCACTCCAACATCAAAACACATCCACGTCTGGTCCCTGATGTGTCGCAGTAGACTACATACCCAACGCCCTCTTCAAGTAGCCTCAAGATGGGGGCACTCATCAGTCTCTGCCTCAACTCTTAAAAACTATATTGGAATCTCTCTGTATATACGAAGGTTTGTCCATTCTTTGTCAATGCTAAAAAGGGTGTTAAAACTCGTAAAAAGTTGGGTACGAATCTTTGGTAGTACCCATCCAATCCTAGTAAACTTCGCACCTCGGTCACACACCTGGGTGTCTCCCAAGAAAGAACTACCTTTATCTTTGTGGGATCTACTGAAACTCCAACATCTGAGATAACGTGTCCCATAAAGTGGACCTCCCATATATAGAACTGGAAATTCGAGAGCTTACCATAATGCTAGGACTCTTGAACTGTATCCAGAACTATCTGTAGATGATAGGAATGCTCCTCCTCCATTGCCAAGTATATAATGATATCTTCGATGAAGACCACCACAAAGTGATCGAGGTATGGTTGAAATATCATGTTCATTAGACCCATGAACACTGCAGAGGAATTGGTCATGTCGAATGTCATAACCAAGAACTCATAGTGGCCATACCGACATTTGAAGTTCGTCTTCTTCACATCCTCATATCGTACCCTGAGCTAATGGTAGCCTGATCTGAGGTCTATCTTCGAAAACCATCGAGCTCTATTCATCTAATCGAAGAGATCGTCAATCCTCGGAAGTGGATACTTGTTCTTTTGGGTCACTTGGTTTAGGTGTTGATAGTCTATACAGAGTCTCAAACTCCCATATACTTTCTTGGCGAACAAAATCAGGGTTTCCCATGGTGAAACAATGCGCCTTATGAACCCCTTCCACTGCAAGACCTCCAGTTGTACTCGTAACTCATGAAGCTCCGCGGGAGCCATCCGATATACTGGTGTAGATATCAGTGTCATCCCAGGGTATATGTTGATGTAGAATTCCACATCTCTATAAGGAGGTAGTCCCAAAATATCGACAGGGAATACATCAGCATACTGGTCCACCACTACAGGATATCTTGGACTATCAACAACAACTGATTTGAGAGTAAGTCTAGCCAACTGTTGTGTGATCAGCTGCACCCTCCTCCGGGTAAGTCCATCATGTACTAAAAAGATTCTCTTCTATCCAGTGAAGGAAAAAATAGTCACATCCTCACGGACACACCACAATTTACGCCCAATACAGTCAATATGAGCATGGACTATGGATAACCAATCCATACCCAAGATGACGTCCTAAGGCCGCGACGACACAACTAGAAGATCCTAGCCGAAGATCTGGCCTCCTAGAGTAAGCTCGCACTACCATCAATAGTGTGTAATTATCTAATCTTCTCTCGTATGAGTCTCTAATAGCAAGGATCGATCCAACAACTCCACCAGAATCTCTAAGCTCTGAACAAGAGATGTTGAAATGAAAGAGTGATTGGAACCTGTGTCTATAAGCACTGTATCTAAGGTGTAGTAGACACAGATTTTACCTAGAATCATCACTGAAGCACTATGATCATAGGCCTCAGCTGCCTGGAGCTGAGATTTTCCTTATTCACCTCGTCCCTATGGTCAGGGTGGACCACCTAGAGGTGGTGGTGGTAGAACCTTAAATCGCCGCCCACTGCCTGCTGCACAGCCAGCTCCTCTAATACGTCTGCTGTCATGTGGACCTCCTCGCTAAAACCTCTGCCAATACCTTGGAGGTCCCTTTACCATCTATAGTTCATCCGTACGGAGAGTCTGACAATCACGAGCCATGTGACCCTGCCCACCACAGGAGTAGCACTGTCTTCTCCTTATATGTCCTCCTCTTTCCCATGATCCCCTCACCACCGACCATGTATCCTGAGGTCGTCCACCAGAAGGTCTGTCTTGCTTGGTCCCCTATATCATCCATCTACTACTTTCTATGGATGACTCTTCTACCCGAAGTCCAGTGGTGGATCTCTTTGTTAGTTCCTGCTCAGCCAAGATTCTCTCCATCAATAGTTCTCTCTCTAGCACCCCATCCTACGTTGGAATGCTGAGCGATATCATTGATGCTTTGATCTCTCGTCGGAGACCCTGCTCAAAGGTTCGATCCCTGAAGAAAGGGTCTCGTACCATGTCGGTGGAGTAGTGGGAGAGATCAATGAACCTCACCGTGTACTGGGCCACAGTCATGATACCCTACTGTAAGTGAAGCATGTCCTTTATAAGCATTGAGCGTAGGGTTGCTAGGATGAAATCTACCAGGAAAAGGCCCTCAAAGTCTTCCCAGGTGAAGTTTGGCTCATCATGTATTTGAAGTGTTAGACTCCACCATCTCCCAACTACTCCCATGAAGAGACTGGTAGCTAAGATCACCATCAGATTAGCTTGTGTCCCAACTAAGCGAAAAACTCTAGCTAGAGCCTCCATCTAGTCCTCAACCGCATGTGGATCCGTCTCACCTCAGAACCTCATAGGCCTCTGTCGCTGAAACTCTTGCAATACGCTATGTCAGCATGCACCCTCTATTGGTGTGGGTGGGGTAAATGGTTTCCCAATGGTTATTGGTACTATTGGTACACCACCCGAAGGTGCTAACACCATAAGAGGGTCATGCACCGAGGCCTTATCGCTCAGTGGGACTTCATCGTGTACTCTCTCGAAAATCCTGGCTGGCCTTATATGTGGTGGTATCCTAAAAGAAAATAGGTGTTCCACAGTCAATAAGTTATACCTGGTGAGATGACTAAAAGAAATCATAAGAAAAAAATTTCAAAACACACGCAATCAATGTTTTCTTGCACTGAGTTAGAAATCATAATTCAGGGTCTTGGTGTATGGATATGTCGGTTACGACACCAACACTATATTTTCCAAATTGAAAACCACACTCATATCACTTAACACTATTGCCACATTGAAAATATCATAATCCTAGTTCTTCGGTAGAACCGACTCCTCTGATACCACGTTTTCATGACCCATCCCCCGGAGCTCATGTCGTTACTACCCCAAGACCACCTTCCATAGTCCAGAGGCTAGAGACTATCACTGAAAAGGTGTATCCCTATAACGGGAAGGCATTACCTTTAAATCTATACAAACACACAAACCAATAACATAACAAGAAGCAACCACGAAGTAAACTGCTATAGTAAAAAGTATATTGAAAGTAAAGGGGCCAGAATACAAGCCCAACTGAAAAGTAAAAGTACATCTGAAAAGATAAAATAGCTCATGGACCATCCACCGAGTATCCTACCTGAAGGGTAGGTATAACTCACGATCAGTAGTCACTACAGCATGTCACGTCAAATAGTCTACCTCTGAGCATCATCCAATCTTAGCTCTATTAGCCTCGATCAACGTTGTCTGTCATCTACACAAGACACAGTAAGGTGCAGGCATAGCACGTGTAGAGGTGAGTATAACAATACTCATTAGGGACCCTGATACCTCCGAAGGTCTCCCATAGTTCCACAAATTATAAACCATAAAGCAAGACCTCAAACACAAATCCTGAAGCAATCATCAACTCTACTTAGGAATATTCCCATACATATACCTAAGTTATCAAGATATACTCATTTTATACATGATGAAACAGAAGGCTTCAGCTTTTAAGCCTTCAACACAATTGATCCATGAGGGAATAATACCCCAAAGGTAACACCATAAAGGTAAAACCGCAAAGGTAAAAGTACCAAAAAGGTAACACCATAAAAATAACACCATGAAGTTAAAAGTACCACAATGGTAACACTGTGAAGGTAACACCACGAAGGTAAAAGTACAAAAAAGGTAAAGACTTTGCTCACACCAGGTATATATAACTCAAGTACAGAAGTACAGATGATTAGTCATAAATCTACATCATCTTATTCTGTCGAGAGCCTCTTCTAATGACCCACACAGGATCAATAGATGCTAACCCACATAGGATCTCAAGGCGTTAACCCACACAAGATCAATATATATTGACCCACACAGTATTGTTAAGTGCTGACCCACATAGTATCAATAGATGTTGACCCACATAGGATCAACGTCCTTTCTTTACGTAACATCTAGCCACGAGATTAATGCACTAAGCACGCTTTATTCTGGGATGATACGCTCCTCAAGCCATCGGTCATACCTCAACCACCACTATGTTCTAGGAATAAGTCTCCCAAAGGACCTCCATGTTGTAAGGGTTACAACATGATAGATGACGCATCAATCGGACGTCCGGTATGTGACTTACAATCATTTTAGTACCAAGGGCCTGGTGGGATTCAGGTTCAATCCAACCCAGAAATACTACAACATTCTCCAAAACTCAATTGGAATATACCAAAAGGACCATATCACTCAGAGGATCCCAGCGCCATAGACGGTTGGTCAAATGGACGCTCAATTCCCAAGTTATTGTTCTTTTAGTGAAATTGGGCCTTGAAGGGTCCAGGTCTGGCCTGGGCCGGCTCGGTTGGGATGGGCCACGGTGGGCTCGGCCTGCTGGGCTTGCGCGACCCAGCCCATGGAGGGGCGCGGACCGGCCCACGGAGGGCACAGCCCGATGGAGGCGCAGACCACTAGAGCGAGGCCCGCCCTAGTTGGCATTGGGGGGGGGGGGATTTTTGTTCAGAAAACGGAGCGGTGGGGCCGCGGGGTGCCACCAGGTCACCCGTGGGACCTCCAGGGAGCTATTCCTTGCCCACTTTTATGGATTTCAATCCAAGACCATCCTCAGTGGTGCACGACTGTGTGCCTCTCACCTTCATCCATGGTCAGCCGGTGTCGGTCGCCGCTGTCTGCCATGGCTACACACCGTTGTCTGCCATGGCTACACGCCGCCATCCTCAGCGGCGTGCAATGGTGGGCTGTCACTTCCTTCGCTACTGTCCAATATCGGCTTCCATCTTCACCCACTACTGCTACGTTCGTGGCCTTCTCTGCTGGTAGTGTTTTACAGTGTGCCACCCTCTCCTCTTCCTTCTGTGCCGGTTGTAGGCGGTGTTCCCCGGGTCTCCGGGTGAGCTCTAATGGCCTGTTTTCCATCTGAAGGTGCTAACGGACCCCTCAGGACACCCTCTTTGTCACTAAACCCATCGTTTATGGTTACTTAAAACCCAAATAAATAGCTCATGAAGGAAACATCAAATTTCAACAAAAGGCAGAGGGTTTGGGCCTTGTTTGTTTGGCCTGTGCCCTCTGAATTTTCTTGATAGCAAGAGGGTAGTATACTCTTTCAACAAATCTTGAATTTATACAAGAAATGAACCCTACCTCAAGATCGTTGGATAATGTACACATTTGAGTAAGATTCAGTGTTAATCAGTTTGTGATTCAGTGGTGCTTGTCACTATTCACTGGAACCGGTCTCATCCTCCTACTAGATGGCATCGTGGTATGTTACCAGAGCTTCATTGCTTGGAGATGTCATACCAACACCCCTCTCCAAGCTCCATATAAATAGGGGGGAAGAGGTGGGTAATTCCATTGGGAATTTATGAGGTTCATTTAACAATGAACCATTGTAATTCCAACAATACAATTACAAACATTGAGAAGTCAATACAATTAATGTCTTGACATTTTGTTGGTCCCACCACTGCCTCTTGTCCATTGATGGAAAAAAAGAGAAATAAAATAACTTTTTATTTTATTATTCTTCTAAAATTACAAAATCTATCATTTTCTCCTGACCTACAATGGTTGAAGTTAATCCTCCCTTAAGAAAATCTCAGTGCTTCTGATTCAATGGTGTTCTCATATTTTAAATCTGAGCACCGGTTCAAAATTTAGAAAACTCCGCTCATGCGTTTACTGAATGTACCTTTAAAAAGGTCATAAATTCATTCTGGGCACACCGGGCCTTAGAATCACAGGCCTTCAATTTTCAAAAACTCATAATAATTCCATATAATTAAAAAAATTACATGGAAAATCATGTTCTTTGCATCATAAAAAATAATATTATTAATTCAATAATCCTCCTATAAAGGTTGAAAATTAGTAGAATAAAAGGGTCTCTCAATTTTGGTGTTACAATCAACAAGAACCCATTTTTTAATTTTATAATTGGTCCCTCAAAATTATCTTGTATTGTCAAGCTATAAAAAAAAGTTAAATGGGACACACATGCCCTAGAATAATTTTTAATTAAGGGCCAAATGAACTTTAAATCCAACATGTAACTACATTAAAATCATTATTTCCAAACCAAATGTGAGTCAAAATGTTGAAAACATTTTTTCCTCTATTAGGATTCACTTAAAAAATGAAACACCTATTTAGTTTGAAAAAACCTTTAAACATGTGTTAAATCCTTTATCATTAAAAACTAGGATAAAACCCTTCATTTATCATCAAAAACATTTCAAATGAGACTCGTAGGAATTTTCACAAATGCTTAGCATACAAAAAATTTGTCCTAAATTAATTACTAAAAAACAATAAAAATCCACTTTGTTAAGTCTATAAATCATTAAAAAAACATTTTATTAACCCTTTATAGGCTTCATATATGGATATAAATTTATAAGTAATAAATTTATAAATTACAATAATTTCATGAAATATATAAATAAATGAATTTCAAAAAAACACCTACCTAATTCCATGTAGAAACTTTTTTTTGTCAGAAAAAAATATAAACAATAATGTAAATATACCATACAAGCCATAAAACCCCAAATATACATGATTAGACCCATCTTAAAATCTAAATTAGACACATAGAGTGATTATGGTCATAAGAGAAAGGAAAACTAAGGGGGGAAAGAGGATTAGGATAATGGAGGAACTTGACTTCCAAAAAAACCTTAAATCAAAGAAGGATCCAAAATGAATGGAGGGAGAAGGGTAGATATCATTTCATCATGTACTAGAGTTGAATTAATGATAATGGAGAAGTATAAATAAAACCCCCTTAAAAATTAATAGTGGTATATTTGTAAATTCAAAAAATTAAAACTGATAATAGGCACGTGGAGGCATAACCTACCATGTCATGGAATGATATGCCTCCCAAATAGAACTATGGGATCACTACCTAGGTTCATGTTGTGGTGTGAACCTACCTTCATGGAGAGACACCCCTGCATGGTTTAACCCTCATGGTGCAACACCCATCCACAACACCTCCTTAGGAAATAACCCTAATGTTTGAGTCTGGTCAAGGTAAAACCTCCTCTATCATGGTGTGACAGGTTCCTTACTCAAAATTTCATAATGTATTGACCTTAAGCCATGATATAATTCACCCATAATGTTATGACCACCTTTATTTAATAAATATAGGTCACCCAACACACTCAGCATGATGTGAACCATCTGTATCACAACGTCCCTAACTATAGACAAAACCATAGAATTTTTGAAACACCCAAAATACGCCCAACTCTCATATACTCCCAATATTTTTAAAACAACTCTCAATTACATAATATTTTTATAAAATATTGACATTTTGAGGTCACACAATTATAATATAAAGTTTACATAAATTATTTAATACTTGGATTATGAAAATTTACATGATAAATACATTCAACACTGAGGCTCCTAACTATTCATGCATGAGAATTTCATTTATACTCTCAAGAAAAATAATTTCACTAGTGTCTATTCCATACATTTACACATTAAATTTAATTTCAATCATATATTTATTTTTGAATAATGTATTTTTAAAAACATATAATATTAATAAATATACCAGAAATGTTTTTTGGGTAAAGGTATCCTCATAAGGAATTTTTGATACAATAGATGGTCCTTTATATTATCTTGATCCCATTTTATATTTCTCATTATATCATTATATACTTTAGTTCAAAACATTTCCATTTATTGTGAATTATATTACATATAAAATAAATTGTAAATGAAATATCAATTTATCATCATGTTTATTTATAATATTAATTGATCATGCTATAAAAGATCCAATAGAAAGTTCCACTATATGAATATCAACATCATTAATGGTAACAGGTATCTTAGTGCTTGGATCTTGAGATATGTAAGATCCTGACCCAGTTCACTCTCTAAACAGTCACCAGACCAGTTGTCCACTTAGCCTCGCGACTACCTCACCATGTTCCAGAAGCTGGTGACTAGTAATGAGGGTAAATGATGGTATAGTAGTGAGACTATACTGTCTAGATTAGAAAAAAAATTTAGTTTAGGAATATTTAAATAGGGAAGAATAAGTAAATCATCCCAATAATAATAAATGGAAAAAATACGTAACTATCATCATATACAGATGATGTCGTGATGATTTATAAATGTTAACTAGAATACATAATATCATATATTTAGTACAATACATGTTATATATCAAGGTACAAACGAACAAAATATAATCTCAACAAGTATTATGAGTAATAGCTCATTCCTTTTATCTTATACCCTATCCTACCATAAAAATCAACCATCCAGGGATGGGAGATTCCCATTTCCCTACCTACAGCCAAGAATTCTATCTGGGAACCAATCGGCGGCCCGAATAGGGTGTGAGTAAAACTTACTAGATCACAACCAATGGTGTCTATAAAAAATATAGCTTGTTAATATAAAATGTAATAGTGTGTGGGTATAATAAATATAAGTAATGAATGTCAATAAATGGTAAACATATAGTCTTGGGTTCTCTATGGGATAGCAGGTTGATTCTACTTGGTTCAGCCTAATCCAGAATGTATGAACCATACATCATAAGGGTGTCATATTTTCAGTGAGGGGCATTAGTCCAAGTTTCTAACTAAGGTATTTTGGTGTTTTATATCCAACCATTACCACTAATGTATGTGGGTAGTCATTCCTAACATATTAAAAATAAATGGAGTCAAGCATTATGTCCAACAATACCCAATAAATAGTAAGGAACCTCTTACCCATCACTAATCAAATAAAAAATGGGAATGTCATGTCCATTACAAATCAATAAACAAGGAGGGTATGACATTCCCAAAAATAATAAATAATAAATAAGGATCATTATGTCCATTAATAATTATTACTTAATATGGAATACTATTACCATCATTAATAACCAACAACAATAAGGGAAATTGTTCCCAATAAAAATTATAAATAAAAGGAGAGGAGTGACATGTCCAATAAAGTAAGAAATTATGATGAAATAAAAAATATATAAAATAGATGTTGACCATGTCATTTATCAATTCAGTTCATTTTTATAGATCATATAACTGATAAATAATTTACCGGTCCAAGTGTATCCAACTTTCTATAACATAGTTATATTATTATATTATCCATTCATTTAATCCCAATTAATTATTTCATTCAATATTAGTTTAATGATATTTATGTTGACCAAGTTGTATATGTTTCTAATGATCATTCACTTGAATTCATCCAATTATTTCCACTAGAATGTGGAGATTTTATTCCACCCAAGGGGTGTTTTAGTTTTAAGAAATATGATAATCATAATGATTATTTAATTGATCTCACCCCATGGGGGTGGTTCAGTTTGAGTTCATCACCTCCAACCATGTATAAGGGGGATTATAGAACATCACAACTTATTTTTATGCATTTAGTTCAAGGTATTTCACACTTTATAATTAATTCATGGAAATTATACAAGTGAAACACTGGAAAAAATTTATAAAGACCCAAACTTTTAAGGAAAATGTATCGTCCACATACCTTGTGGTTAGTAAGCCTCACTCATAAATTATTGGAATATGATTCGAGATAGGAGAAGATAAAATAAATAACCAAGAAACCACCCCAAAATTAGTTCATTTTAACTCACACAAGGATGAAAAATATAAAGATGAAGAAATAAAATAAAGGAATAAAGGGGAGTTGTGGGATTTCCTTTATGCTTCCAACTCACCCGATGGTGTTTGATTTAGACCAATAATAATAGAGATCATCCCATGGAAGATAAGGGAAAGGGGGTACATATGGAGGGAGATGTAGGATTAATAGAGTAAAAATAGGGCAAAAAACCTTTTAATTTCAGAGTTGGGAAACTGTATTTTTTTCTTTTTTAGAGGTGGATAGTTATGTTTCACGGTTAGGGAAACTGTGCACCAACCATGTAGTGACACTATACAAGAACCCCAAACCTCACACAGTTTTACGACATAGTTAAAAAAAATAATGCACTAATAATTTGGGTCTCCTTGGTCCCCTTCACTTTGACATTAGGATTTATGTATCCCCTCACATGATTTAGAAAAATCATGTGCCTATAAAAAATGGTCCACAAGGTTTTGATGCATTGTTAGCACTAACAGTGCACCAACCATACACAAAGAACTGTTTCTCCCAAAAATGATTTTTAGATACCAATGATTTAGAAACTCATCTGAATCCTGAGACACATCATGGGCCTTAAACGCCATCCAAAAAAATTCTAAGCTCTAACTCTCAGAATAAAATTCTGAAACTCAGTTTAAAATGTGACCCAACCACTAAATGGAAAACTCAAAACCCTTTTGGAATTCAAACCCATCGTAAAACATGGGACCTTAAGAACACTCTGCCTTATAAATTATCAACCTTAAAAATCCCCAGTGGAAAAATAGAATATAACATGACCTACTTGGGTTGGTTATTCCCATTCAAACTGTCGTGTTGTGTTTCTAAACACCCAACACTCATTCACGTGCCTCTCAAATAATATTATTCTTAAACTGGTAAAACATGATCCAATGATCATAGCCATCAAAGAAACACTAATATAAATCTTAAGAAAGAAAATATAACCTAATATATTATAAATTATTTATCTCTTTCAGTAACCATTACATTTCACTTCCAACCATAGGATCTATCTTCCTATGGATAATTTCGAACCAAAAAACTTCCAATATTGGAATTTCATATTAAAATTCATCCTTCGTGTCCCAATGATACTCCTAGAATTATTCTCAACTTACTCTACCAGAAAAAATGTGAGGAAACTACTTATGGTCCTCTACTTGATAAAAATATCTAAATTCTAAAAACCCAACTAGCCTAGTCAAGTCATATTTTCCTTGAAAATAACTTTTCGACCTTTAGACTATAGTTGTCTCATCCCAAAATGAATTCCCAATATAGTTCCTCACTGATCATATTCAAATATCATAATAAACTCATTTCAAACCACCTTTGGCCTACTAATTTAAAAAATGATCATATTTAACATCTGATACATTAACTAAACCAATTTTTAATATCCATTATCCCAATAAAAACCAATATTGTTCCAATCACACTCACTAAAGCCTATACCCGACTTCTGGTGACATCACTTGGTCGAACTGTTTATTTACAAAAACCATCATCATGCCACTACACATGAAATGACACTTACCCTGATAAAAAACCCTTGGATATTCTAAATATATCCTAATAATGATGACCATACATGGGCTCTACTAGGTCTATATTCGAACATGTACCTTGTATTTACTAAGAAAACTAGTGATACATTATTCCATTAATCCAACAGCAAGTGAAAACCAAACAACCAATATCACCTTACTTCCCACCTTAAGAGAATCCATGTCAACATATCACCATGTAGAATCCTAGACCACCATGTACTACATTATTTATAATACTAAACAAGAAAATTTTCATGATTAAGAACTCTCTTATTCCAAAACACCAACAAAAACATTATAACATCACATGTTCCAACTTCCCAAGAACAGTTTCCAAGAAATATCGAATTCCAACTCACAATGAGGCTCTCCGCCCTTAAGCATCCAATTGTGTACTATTCAACATATATCTTACATTATACTATTCCTCAAGTGAAACTAACAAGGATTCCTTACGTCAAACTGGGAAAAACATTTAGTTAGCTTAGTACAAGATCTAATTCTCTCTTAGAATACTCAAGATGATATCAAGATATTGGTAATAGTCATATATAATCTAAGAGTACAATAAGAATCCATCAACATGAATGTATCTCTCTCCTAATCCATGCTCACATAAAATAGGCTATACTTTCCTTCAACCAACCACTAACACCATGTCTCCCAACAAGGCATGTACATGTCCAACCACTGGTCAACCGCCTCAAGGAACCTGGATTATTGGTATGTTATCCCTCATGATAGGTAATTTACTCTAATTTATACAAAATTATGATTCAACACACCTACAAGTTTCAAATTTAAAATCATCGATCCTCTTCCTAAACCTGCCTCTTCACCATCGTTCAATTCTAAACTGTTACCTCACAAAACCTTTGTGAACTAAACTCGTAATACACTATCGTTTCACATCCAATGCCACCTGGTTTAAGCCCTGATTCACACTCAAACGATTTATTCATAAATAAGGCCAAGAGGATTGTGAAACATGACATATAAGATACATTAAACCAGGATCTCTCATGGAACTTCTCTTCAAAATACAGAACCTCTCCTGGGATAAAATTTTTCTAAAGGATACCCATCACATTATATTCCTTTGAGAAGTAATGAATCAATCACACAACCATTGGTAAATAGGGATAAGGGTTCAAATATCACTTCCCATTTAAGATATTATAAATGCCCAATAACCAAATATTCTTTCTCAAAACCCATAAGAATCACCATGCCTATATCAAAAAACCCGATCACCTACAATGAATATGTATCAATATTAGCATAAACTAGGCTCATTGACTTTAAGGAAAATTTAAACGCCGATAAAAACTCTCTCACATGTTTCCCTTGGACAAACCAAATACTGACCTATAATGGAAAAAGTAAAAGTTAAGGGATTATAGGTCTCCCAACTAGCCTTACGGATAAAGTCTCAAAACCAGGGATACTAGGTTCATTCACCTAGATCTAGGGTATCCTACATGAGAACCATATCCCACTTAAGGGACTCTAACACACAACATATATCTCTTTTTAAAAATCTCTCTAAAGAGATGAAACTGAATTTGGGTAAAAATATCATTAACTTTCAAGGGTCAAAACCTATCAACTTAGGTATAATGACGTCACCTTCTAAGCATTGTCCTACCAGGCCCTAATCCTCCTTGAGAATCCTCATAAGGGAAAGCTCCTTGAAGGTCATAATATCTAAGTAAAATGATAAGTATATGACACTTATTGAGTATTCATACATGGTAATACCCCTTAAGGTACAACTTAACAAACAACCAACAGTCTACCTAGGGGAATTGTTTTTTCGATTAAGAGTTTTACCCAACTCAAATGGTCAAATGGATAACACTTACCATGCCTAGAAAGTCACCTACAAAATCTATCAATTCCAATCTCTATGGGATATACCACAATAGGTTAACCCCTCACTAAATCATAAATAATTAAATCTAAAACTACGGTCTCCCATGGAGGTTACTAGGATCTACCACCTAACCTTTTATGCTAACACAACATAAGGAAAGAACCTATCTAAGACACATGGATCAACATCCATGCTCCTGCTTAGACATATCTCAAGGAAAATATAAAATATAAACCTAACTTGAGGGTTATTCATTGTCAACATAACCAAAAAGGTTCTAATTTAAGACATTTTACAATATCGCATTTACTAAAATCATTAAATAGGCTATGATATAATAATTTTCAAAAAACAATTATTAGTAAATCATTGTATAACTATAATCATCACTTTATTCAGATGAATCTATGTAGTAGTATAAGATAAATAACTCATTATTTTATTTTAACCATAATTTATTCATAAGTTCTCACATATTTATTAATTAAATAAAACAACACTAACAATATATAGAGAAAAAAACCATTTAGGTTGTAACTATAATTTTAATTAACTAACACCTCACATCAATAAATATCAAAAATGAAAATTGGTATTTTATCATTTCCAAGGGATCAATTAAGTAAGATGTCACCATAAATTTATACAAAACCCCATATAACTGGATAATGAAACTCTAAATAACCATCTTTATTTATCATAATTCAAACCCTCAAGGGGTTAAGTACCAAGACATAACAAGAATAAAATATACCCACAAGGGTCAAGTCTAGAATATAAAAATTCATTTATATAGGTCATCATTACTGTGTTATGAAGGTACAATGCATTACAAGTTTCAATTTATATTCCATTTAGTTTAAATCCAGTTTATATAATAAATATTATTCATTATTTATATTTATTGTGGTTTAGTTAGTTGTATTTTCTATTCCTAAGTTATAAAGTCATATAATTTATATGTTTTAATTGATATTTCAAGTAACTATAACAGTCCTTTTATGTTTTTTTAGAACATAATTATAATGTATTCAATATTTCGATTATATGGATCGCTATTCCCAATTTATTGAGGATTTTTCACTTTATAAATTGAAATTTGGGTTCATTTAATTACAACCACTAACATTTCAACCTATGTAACCAAAGGTTCATGGCCCAAACATAGCATAATTTTTTTAATCAAATTATTCCATAATTTTATACATGAAAATACAATTTAGGTTAATTTAGACAGTTTACCTGACCAACCATATTCTGTATCCATGACTAAGAAGGTTATCACATCATAAAAGAATACCAATAAACATGTAAATAATCACCCAGACATGGTATACATATAAGAATGATAATAATCAGAAAAAATGGTATTCAAATAAGCATGATAATAAATCATCCAAAAGTGGTATAAATATATTCATGGAAATTCCATGTGAACCCTATGTTCCTTGAATGATGCATGTAACAATACTTTTTTCAATACCGGGACAAGGGTAAAAATCCATAAATTTGTAATTAATAGAAATACATCCATCAAAAAAGTTGAAATAATTATTAACTATAATAAATAATATTATGAACCATAATTCCATACTTGGAAACTTGATCTTTCCCATGTGCATGGGTCGGCCATTCCAAGATACAAACTATTTACCATGTTCCGACACATTCTTATTATCATGTCTACCAGTCCCAAAACAATAAGAAGGGTGAAAATGAAAATCTATGATGTAACAGGTAACATCCTAATCCAGTTTACTTTCTAAAAATTAACAGGAATGGTTGTCCACATAGCCTCAAATGTGCCTTCTCATACTCTAGAGTCTTCAGACTAGCAGTGAGGTTGAAATAATGGTATGGTGGGGAGACTATACCCTCTAGATCAGAACATAAATATATATAAAGAATATATAAATAGTCCAGTGAGAGTAAATCATGTCAATAATAATAAAATTTTAAAATACATAAGTAGAATCATATGTATATGATGTCATGACGATACATAAATAACAACTCCAATACATAAAAATTGGCATATAGTATAATACATGTTATAAATCAAGTTATAAATGACATAAGGATTAACTCCATTAAAATCATGAGCACTACCACATTCCTTTCTCCCTAATACATTATATTATATAAAATCATGATTCTAAATCTGATAATTTCCCTTACCCCTACCTATATCTAGGAACATTGTCTAGGTACCAATCAGCATCCTAAAAAGGGTGCCAGTAAAAATTGTTAGGCAATCACCAAGGGTGTCTGTATAAATATTATCATTTTCATATAATATTTAATAGTGTAAAGGTATAATAAATTTAATTCAAAATGTAAATAAATAGCAAAAATATTGTCTATCATTCCTTGTGGTACACCTAGTCAATTCTACCAGCTATAACCTAAGCTGGAATGTTCGATTCATACATCATATGGGTGTCATATTTTTAATGACAGGAATCAGCCCGAGTATCTAACCAAGGGATCATAATGCATTATGTAAAACCATTCCAACTAAAGGATGAGTGGAATCATATACAACATATTATAAATATTTGGATTTGAGAGTCATTTATAACAATACCCAATAAACAGTAAGAAACCCCGTGTCCATCACTAATCAAATACAAAACATGAACTTCATGTACATTAAAAATCAATAAACAAGGTGGGGTTCCATGCCAATAAATAATCAATAGAAAGAAAGGATTCTAATATACTTTAACAATTAATACCCAATTTGGAACATCATGTCTGTCTTTAATAACCAACAACAATAAGGAACATTTTTTCCCATTAATAATTCTAAAAAGAAAATCCATAGTGATGGGTCCAATATAGGAATCAATATGATGCGATCACAAATATGGCCAATGGATTTCACCCAAGCCATTTATCAATTTAGTTTCTTTATAAATTTCATATAGTTGAAAAGAAAAATAAAGGTCCAAGTGTAATCAACTTTCCCTAACACAATTCTTTTTTGTCAAATATCTATTAATTTAATATCAATTAATCGTTTCATTCAATATCAATTCACTTAATAATTCAGATGCTAGCCAAGTGAGATTTATTGCTAGTGATCATTCACTTGAGTTAATATAAGGAATTACATTATGATGTGGTTTGTTCAAAACACCAAAGGGGTGATTTAGTTTAAGGAAAATGAAAATTATCACGTGTATTTAATTGAACCCACCCTAAAGGGGTAGTTTGGTTGATGTTATCACCTATAACCATGAATAAATGGGCCTATATAATGTCACAAATAAGGCCTACTAATTTAGATTAAGTTACTTTTCATTTTATAATCACTGAATACAAATTTTAGTGTGTGGAATAGTAGAAAAAATTTATGAAAACAAAAAAAAATTGTGGAAAGGGTATAGACCACTAACCTTATGCTTAGTAAGTATCACTGATCAATTATTTTCCTTAGATTTAGGATGGAATGAGAAAAAACAAGGAACCAAGAAACCACCCTAAAATTCAGTCAAGTTATCTCACACAACAATAAATGAATATAGTGATTAATAAAGGAAATAAAGGAAGCAAGAGTATTTATAGACTTACTATTTCACTTCAACTCACTTGATGGCATTCAATTCCGACTAAGAATGATGGAGAATAATTCTATGGAAGTGGAGGGGAAGGGGGAACATGCAGAGGGATATCCTAGAAGAATGGAGGAAGAAATAAGGGTAAAACCCTTTTAATATCAAAGGGTAAAATTATAATTTTTCACTTTTTAATAGGTTTATGGTTATGAAACACGGTTAGGAACATTTTGTGCAAACCATGTGGTGCCACTGTCTAAGAACCCTACACCTCACACGGTTTCATCACATGGTTAGAAAAAACAATACACAAACTATGTGGGTATCTTTGGCCCTCTTTATAAGGATTCAGATCTTTTTATATCCCCTTTCATGATTTAGAAAAATAGTATGCGAATACAAAATGGTCTGCACAGTTCGGCAGCATGGTAAGCACTAATCGTGTGCCAACTATACACCCAGAACTATTTCTCCATAAAATTAATTTTGAGATCCTAATGATTCTAAAACTCATATGAATCCTTATACACCTCATCATACTTAAAAACCACCCAAATAAAAAATTATGAATTCCAACTTTAAAAATTACATTATGAAACTCAGTTTAAAATTTGACCCATCCACTAAATGGAAAACTCAACCCATTTAGGAATTCCAACCCATCACCAAACATAGGATCTTATAGGATATTTGAATAACTAATCTAATTTGATTTATTGGTTGTTATTTATTGGATTGAAAATATCATTAGATATTTTACATTATGCTTCACATAGAAAGGTGATGAGTGGGTGTTGATAGATATAAATCAAAAATCAATTTCACCCTATGATATTTCAATACATTAAAAGTATCATTAATCTATTGTTTCATAATTAATGTAAAAAATTGTGAAAAAAATTCATTACATCTAGTAAATAAAGACTTTTAGGGGAATGGGTATCCTAAAAACTAGGAATGTGTGGATATTTATGGTGTGGTTTTTACTATGTTGATTATTATTTTTGATTCCTTTGAAAGAGGTTCTCTTTTACTTCATTCAGTATATTTACTCTTTTTGTTAATGTTTTAATTTGTTTATGCATGTATTTTATTTTCTAATCAATATCCACAAGTATTTGTATTTTTATAACATATTATTTTGGATAAAATCCAAAAATATTTCCTCTAATGTTTCCATATTATTCGGGTAGATTTAAATACACTAAAAGTAGGTGTTCTTCAAATAATGGAAATTCCTCATCTTATATATAAACCAAAAATAATTATAGGGGAAATGATTATAAATTTTATGTTGTAATATATTAAAGTAAAGTATATTTTTATTATATCATAGGTAATAATAATACCAATACATTTTATTTGTTTTCATCCACTATTTTCCCTTTATATTTGCACAATATTAATTTCATAGCACATGACATGAGATAAAAGTGGATTGAGATTATGATTGATAAATATATATATATAAATAATTATTTTTGTATTTTATATATAATTAAATTTATATTATATATCTAAAATACATATTATATATTATTCAAGTGAAGCATACCCCATCCTTTATTTATGGTATGGGTATAGTGGTTTCGATGCATGTTATTTATTTTTTTCTCTACATTGATGTTTAATATATTAATAATTATGAGGAAAATAACTTTAGGCATGTACTTACAATAAAATTAAATCAATTAAAATGTATCTTAAATGCCTACTCATTTTAACAAGAAATAAAAGCATCATAATTTTATTTTTTTAATGATGTTTGTGTATAAAGTTATTGGGTGGGGTTTGACTATACCCTCAATATCCTTGTTGAATCTCCCCTTTTATATAAAATAAAGACTATTATTTTGAATGATTACCCCAAAAACGTGAAGGAAAAAATCATAGGGAATGAAAATACATTCCCCTTAAAACCCTTGAGGTGTACCCAAGTGAACCCTACATGTGTAACAAGTATGAACATGATCTCATGAAAGTCCTAGATTTGCAGGTCACATTCATAACTAGATAAATAAAAAAACTTAAAACTTTTTGAATCACTTGTGTTAGGTTCCACCATTCCCCAAGGTCTGGAACATTTATATAAATAAGACCATCGAGATCTTTGTTTTCACCTTTTTTGGAAAGTCAAGAGATATCCTGAAACTCTACTTTCCCAAATCTCTCACCCAAGTCCTCAAAATCCATAGGTGGTTGATTTAGATTAAAAATAAAATTTGATTAATAAAATAAAGTTGATTTGAGTTCCCAAAGGTATAAAATATCACAAACCTTTATAAGGAACCACTTATTATCTATTCCAATATCACTGGGGTGAAGTGCTATTATATATCAGCATACATTTTTTCATTTTTTTCAAGAGTAACTGAGGTGACCCCTTATAATCAAGGAAAATATTCTCCCAAGTTGTGTCCTCTATATCATATTTCACTCAATTATCACTTGGGAAAAGTCACATTAAGTTCTCCTACATATCACTTTGTTGAAATCTATTTACATCCCTCAATTATCACTTAGGTGAGTTCGTCTTTATTTCACTCAAGTATCACTTAGGAGAAATCACTTTAATTCTCCCAAGTATCACTTTGGGGAAGTCACTTTCATTTAAACCAAGTATTATTTGGGTGAATTACTTTAATTCCACCTTAATACAACTTAGGTGAAGCCTCTTCTAGGTTTTAATTCAAGACATTTCATTATTCAATGAAAATATTCTCCTTTACCCAAGTCACTTATTTGAGAATTGTGTTGTTAAGTCATCCCCCATAGACACTAGACTTACATGGTTTGGGTATGGGAAAAAACTCAACTCCCCCTCCTCTTTAGATTATGAATTCGATTAGTAAATTACATCCAATAATTTGAACTCCATAGTTTTATGGGTCCTTGGGATTTTCATGAACATGAATTCCATTGGTAATGAGAATCTCAGCCTTATAGGTAGTAGTGTGAAGCTTCATGGTTTAGTTAGTATTATTTATCACTTGCATACTACCAAAAAAATTAAGCAAATTAGGTAGTATCCAAACTCTCTTTTTTCCCAATTAATGGATGTTTAATTCACAATCCAGGGTTTAAAAAAATAAAAGAAGATAAAAATGGGCATCACGCCTGGAGTAAACCCCTAGTCTTTCTTCATGGATACCTATTTCTAGCCTCACCCTTATCCATTAGTGGATGAGGAGTAAATTTTCATAGGAATACCTCCTAGAGGATACCCCTACCATTTCTTACAAGTTATCATACTTCTCTTGACTTCCATATCCCCTCCCATTTTCATCATTGGATGAGGAAGGATTTTCAATCATGGGATTTTAATTCAAGTGTAATCCGCATATGAAGTCCCATCTAAATTTGATTCTATGATATGATAGATCTTATTTTGTATCTTTTTTATCAAATCAATCTTGAATCAAATGGTATTAGAGTTAATTGATGATCAGGTCACTAGAATAATATATAAATTCATCTTTTGGCCTCCTATATAGGTGTAATCCCCAAAAAATTGTAACTGCACAGTCTTTGATTCCTATATCTGTGGGATATGTATAATACCTCTTTGAGGTTCAAACCCAATATCTTCAACCCATTACCATAATTATTGGCCCATATTCTTAGTTTGATCATACCCTCGCCTATAGGGATACATTTCTTCTGGTACCTTTCATCTCATCCTCACTAAACTATATTCCTCATGAGATACATCTTTACAAGGTCATATTCCTAGAAATATCAACCCAATATCATAATTTCATGTAAATTTTGGGATAAAATATTATGGTTTTATCATGTATAATCCCCACACCAACCCTTTATGGGTACCTTTGACCTATATATCCTTGTTGTATGGCATTAAACTACATAGTTTCATCCCTATCATGTGACCTTAAAAGGTATGATGTGTCATGTTAAGTGGAACCAAACAACATGTGGTTTAATTCCTTTTATAATTATATATAGAAATAAATATTAGGGGACTTATACCAAAATGAAAGTAACAATTATCTCCCTAGATGATGATAAATTCTATAGAACCTAGATATGTGTCTTAAAACTGGAATCAAAAAATAATAAATGAAAAAAACAAAGAACCTCTAGTACATACATAAGGTATGATTGATGGAGAACATATGGTACATATAGATGAATCCATTAATAGTGAAAATTTGATACAAACATATGTTAAAATATTCATTGGTAAATGATTGATTGAAAATTTAAATAGTGACACTGATAATATTGGGATTTTTTAAATATTCACAAACATGACTTAAATCTATAAGAGAGCCCCGATGTAAACAATAATTACCCCTAAAAAAGTGTGATGAGTATATCCTTTCATCCACTTAAAATATGTGAGTTCTTAAGAGTCATTGTAAAAATATTCTAGTAACTTCATGCCTTTGGAAAGAAATTATGTATCCAATCATGGATGCAATAACTTTTGGTAGTTTCTGGATGCATGAATAACCCATATTGTAAACCTTCTAAAGAGTGTGAGTAATTACCTACTCCTGAATAACTGAATGACTCTCTTAAGGTGTAAAACAATATTTTTAACCTAACATGTATCATAAATTGAAAAAAAATTATTTCCCCCTTATTTTATAAAATATTTTCTTATATACTTTCATAAAATAAAAAATGAGTCAAATAAGGATCTTCTAAAGAAATTATTCATGTATGAGTTTGTTAAATTATGATGCTACTTTAATGGTTTTCCTTATTTTTGTATTTTTATAGCCTCATTAACATCCACCATAACTCCATTCAATATAAATAGAATCTTACCATTTACAATAAAACATACTCATATTTAGTCATACGATCACGGTCTTTGGAAACCTATAGGACAACATCCCACAACTAGTTTATTCAATGCTAGGTGATAAATACACTGATTTGGGATTACCATATCAATGGTACTATCCTAAACCTGATTGTCACATTAGACTTTATTTTGGGCATGAAAACTCACCAAATATCTACCTAGAAATTATTATTTATGAATAAGCAAGCAGAACCTATCATCATCTCAAATAGTTTTGAGAGACTCTCTCCAGAAGGTAATATTAAGTTCATACAATATTTGAGAGCGATGGATCAGTAGGTTAATAGTGGTATCATCATCATAACCAAGTATTCAGTCTAAATTGATCCTACCATTAGTCAGCACCTCCAATTTTGTTTTTCATAAAGTTCTAATCCTATTAAGG
This sequence comes from Viscum album, assembly GCA_963277665.1. Lineage (NCBI taxonomy): Eukaryota > Viridiplantae > Streptophyta > Magnoliopsida > Santalales > Viscaceae > Viscum > Viscum album. Next base: position 1,524,979,359 of record OY728131.1, on the reverse strand, counting down.
ATGTTACCCCATGGGCCCTAGCTCGAGTCACCCATATCTGAGCACCTTAGAAAACCCTCCAATGGTGAAAAAAGATAAATTAATAGAAGTATAACTATGTTCCTATTTCCACAAAATAATCCTTCCAATATTCTATGGTATAAATTTGAGAGAAAATTCATATTCATTCCTGCACCCATCAAGCTTTCAATTATAGTTTGGAGGTACCTAGAGAAGTTTTTCGATATAAACATGAAACAAGTAGGGGAAGAACCATGTTTCCTCCCTCTCACATGAAGGCTTTTAGTATATTCCAACATGAATTAGAGAATATGTGTAGGCACTCATCCCTAATCAAACCAAGGAATGGGAATATATTATCATTACATCTACAAAATTCCACCAACACACTCGTTGAGAAATGGAAGGTTAAGATTATATCCTTACCCATATTCTAAAAATTTTTCAATATTTCTTGATATTAGTGGAAGTAGTAGTAAAGGATATAAAACACAACCTGAACCCCACCATAAATGTATCACATCAGTATAATGTGAAGGCTACTCAGGATAAGGAAAATATTTCAACTATAATTAGACATGGTCATTGGAACACTCAGGTGATAAATGGACAATAGGAATGGGAACAAATTCCCATTACAACTGAAGAATATCAATCCATTTATTTGAAAACTTCATTTCTATCATATATAACTATAAAAACTGAAAAATTAGGTCTGAATATATTGGTGGTAAAATACAATACATCCAAGTAGGCTCCCATATATTAAAGTTGTTCTTCACAACATATGAATCCAACCAACAAGCAGATAACATTTACAAATAAATCTCACAAAGGGAAATTTAAAGTTTATAAGTATACATGGGTCCCTACTCTACTTAATGTTGGTATTCTTTAGGCCCTAAAACATCTATCAATAGAAACCCATTATCCTATTGACTCATTTCCAAATCAAACAAATGGTAGTTTTTGTTGCAAAGTTAATCCTAATAACTTTTCTACTAGAAACTCTGGAGGTCATTCCCATAGTATTTACCAAGAATTCATATTTTATGGACATACTAAGTTCAATAATAAGACACATTCTCATGATGGGTACCATTGAATCCCTACTTGTGATCATAATATCAAATATAAATAAGATCCTCCCATTTTCATTATCTACCCTAAAGGTCCACCCTAGGGAATATGTTACTAGACTACTCTTTATGGACAAACATTAATCCATTATTTTATCCCTCTCCATGATGGTGTTCACTATAAATTCCATCCCTATAGTAATATCTTACTTTGATGATAAGTTTATCCTATTGTCAAATCAATTATGATAAAACCCAAAAATCATGAGTAACTTGGGAAGATAATTTCATACATGCTTGATACCCTATAATTGAAAAGAGATTCTCTTTCTCAACCAAAATACATCCCAGGGTTGTGTTCATTATTCAAACACCCTTGGATCACCTATATTCTATAAAAATATAGTAGATCCCTTCTAAACCCACTTTCTATAATAATTAATCCAGTAAGAGTCTACTTTGGTTTAACTAGGTTGGGGAATATTTCATGGTATATGAATATGATACATTGATTGTGATGAGAAAACGAGCCAATGACAATATACTAGTCATTTTTTGGCCCATGGTCACTTACGAGTATGATATTCCAAAAAACATTGTTTGAACAATGCATCTATTAAATTATATTAAATATATGTATGAATGTTCTCCATTTAAATGAAAAATTCTTAACTTATGATGGATTTGAAAATCACATCAAGGTTATAGAAAAACTTCTTCGTCAGATTGATTAAGATTACCTTTTTGTGTTATGATGCTTGAAATTGGGAAAGTAATGTGATGAAATTCATTCTGAATGTCTTAATAATTTATAAAATCTACATCAGTTGATCAGTGATGCCCCATCCAACATCTATATTGGGGTATGGGGTGAACATATATAATTTCATTTCACCTTTATCCCTAATCATAAAATCCCACGAGAAGTGATATCATGAAATTTCATTACTTCAACTAGACTCCCAAAAGTAGAATCAAACCAAAAAAATTGTACGCTTAGTCTTAAATATCCCTAACTAGATCTCAAAAAAATGGGGCTGATTAGAGGAGTCCATCGAAATAATCTTTCATCATGCATCTAAAAATATTTATTAAGCTTTTATCTTAATTAAATCCAATCATTAAGTATCATTTATGCCTTCAAGAGTAATAAGTTCACATAAAAATTATGCATTGCACCCATCTCATGCTCTAACAATGATTCTAAATATTGAGAGGGTATCCATGTTAGATATATCCATGAAAATAAAAGATTATATCTAGCCCTCATGGATGTGGGTATTAATATCAAAGTCATCTCCTTCAAGTTCTCTAAACCCATCCTTAAATTTTAAAACAATAGAGGAGGAGAAACCCCATTATGTAGGGATAAAAGAATTGTTTTTCCCTCAACCTTCTCCCCCATGGATTTCCATCCTTTCCCATTTAGGAGGTGTGTCACAAAAATGATTCTTCATTGTTTGTCTCATCTCATTTAACATCTTTCTCCTTGGGGACATGTACATTGAAATTTTATAAATACTCTCTATATATTAACCTCCACAAATTGGATCTAGTAGAATCCTTGAATAAAAAATATAAGGCCTCATAGAGGTCACAATCCAAAGAACCCCATCAAGAAGACCACCACTCCTGAATATCATGAATTTTTAAATGGACTCCTTAAGGGAGACCAACCCTCCTTCCCTTATCATGGTGTTGTGGTTACTTCAATTCATTATGCATCAGTTAATTTTATCAGCACTAGCCCTAGATACACTAAAAAACATGATGTAAGAGAATAAGAGAATGATGTTTCTATTAAAAATAATTTCCACACTGAATTGAATGAAGAGAGTTTATATAACATAAATAAAATTATTTAAAAAAAATATTCTCCCTAAATTGTTCATATACCACATCTTAGTCAGTCTTAGATCAAAGAAAAAGATAAAGGTGTAGAAATATACTACCTGTTACCTATGGAATTTCAACCTCCTATACTTGAGGAAATATTTTCAAAATAAAAGGTAGATATGAAAGAGATAAATAGAATCAATGTGTAATTTATTAGAGGAAATATATCTATTTTATATATATCCTTCAAGAGGCTCTTCATCTTACTCTCCTAACATATATATCTCAACAAGAATAAATATTTATACCGACAAAAGTGGATTCGGGACATAATTTTAATTCAGGATCTAGACAACTGATTAATTTGGATCCAATGGTAGTAGTATTTAAAGAGTTCCCCCATTAGGGAAATAGTTTGAGCTATGTCAAATGAATTACCACAGGCTAGCCTATGCTTCTTATCATCCTCAAATATAGGAAGACTCAATACATCAAGCTCTACTCATTAGTGCCCCTATTCAAATACCATCTTAGTTGACCATCCCATCAAAGTTCATCAACACTATTGAATCATTGATATCCATGTTAGAATATTTGTAAGGATGGAGTGTATTGGTATGGCTGGAGATAATGAATTTCCCTGAATGGGTAGATGAAACTCTTCCCCCGCCCAACTTTGGGAATCCTAAGTTTCCAAAATTTAATGTATTAGAGGATCCAAATAGAACCTAACTCATTATTTATCTCAATGCATTCCAATTATGGAAATCCTTTCACGGTAAGAATCACCCAATATTAGGTGATTCTTATAGAATTTGTAAGTACAAGCATTTATCTGGTATACCTATTTACTATCCAGGTCAATCAAAGAATTGAAAGATCTCTACCAGAAATTCCTTTATCAATTAATCTCTATTATATGAAAGAAAATAATCATTGACCACTCAAATTTAAAAAATAAATATAATGAGAGATACCCATATTTTATTACTATGTGGAAGGGTTTAACTTACGACATAAACATGTATCTTCCTTGGGGAGATTTTTTGGGTCTTTTTATAGAGAACCTCTATGATGAGTTGCAAACACCGCTCATTCTATTAAATTATCCAAGTAGGTTTCATGAAATTGAAGCAGTTGAAAAAGTTCTGGAATAATCCATTTAGTGACCTAAATCCAATTCTCTAATAGCACCAAAATCTTAAGGAAAGATAATGGGTAAGTTGGAAAATGTGATTGTCACACTTAATCCAGCTCAAATATTGACAACATCTCTAAATCCCTCACCCTATCCCACAAAACCTCTTCCTGAATGAAAAAAAGAAGGTTTATCCCCATATTTATGAGAGGAAAGAGTAGAAACATATTTAATCTAAGAATTATAAAAATAAAGATTAGTATTTCTAAGATGAACAAGTTCCAAACTACTTTATAGCTACTATGGATAATAATTTACATAGGATTATAGAGCCTAAAATCCCACATTAGGTTATTCTCAATGACCACCAGAATTATTTACCCTTTCGCTAAATTTTGTTTCACAACATCCATGATTTCTTTATTTTTAAATAAAATCTAAAAAATATGGTTGAATACTTGTAGGTAAAACTGGTCAAGCCACAAAAACAAGTGGAATTAGTTTCTACTGTTATTATAGAGGAATAAGGTTATTGGATTAAGTTAAAATAAAGGGTAAACAAAATTTCAATGATTGGATGACTATAAATATGATCAATTCAACTCATGTTATCCTTTGGTTATAGTGAAACTTGTTTTTTATTCCCCTGGTCTCTTCTTTCATAGTGCAACCAACCTCATCAACACTACAGTCCTCTAAGATCTAATCTTCTAAGAGAAAATGTAACAAGTAAGAAAAAAAATAAAGTACTATAATATGAACCTATACCAATTCCAAATCCATTCTTGACCCTCTTAGACTTCATACCTCTGGTCCCAAGAAGACATGCATCGTCCTACCAAATATTAACATGGGCACTTCCCCACCAATAGAAATAATAATGAGATGAAGAATTACTATTTGTGTCTAATAATTTCATTCATTTAATGGATCCATTATCCAGTGATAATTATGATCATGAATATAGTATCCCTATGTATAATCTTGTAACTGAAGGTAGAGGCAATAAGAGTTGAGGGAATAAAGTAATTAATAATCATTAAGGACCTCAATATCCCAACTACATACCTACCAGAATTATTTATGGTGTTGAAACCCAAGGGAAATCCCTTCAGTGACCCTAGAAATATAATGAAAATGCTCACATATTTTTCAAGAGTAATTCAAACCTATTTATTTTGGAGGACTGGCTAGAGGGGGGGTCAACAATAGAATCCACCTAGATGAGTGGGTAGACCAAGTCAGGTTAATCCACCAGTGATAGGAATGCCTTTAACTTTTGTTTAAAATCTCGAACAATATACCTTAAGCACTTCCTCCTCTAAATCACCTATTAAGGAGAAACCTCATATTGTGAAGTGATGACATTTTCCTAAAAAATATTTCATCCTAAAATAATTGATTATGGTCATATACAATCTTTTAATCCTAGAAGCACATAACTTATCAAAATATCTCCAATATGTTATTATAGAATACCTGTTAATATTTTAATATTTTATAGCTGAGGTTATCACTACCAAATTATATCATGCATAGATCGATCTCATGGATTGTTACAAGTTTATCTATTTCATAAAGTAGGACATGGATATTGTTATATAGGGACACATTAGACCTTTATATATATCTAGAAATCTAGATGACATTTACATCTAATGATATTTCATTGATAGTGTATCAGGAATCATACTCCTTCTAGTCCAGACACTTTTTTAATTGGATTATAGAAAATATGACCATTCCCTTTCTTATCTAACACAATAGGGTTATGAAAATATGAGCAAAATCCACTCAACTAAATCAAGATCCGAACTCAATTTAGGTACCTTGTATCTAACTCTAATTTTATTTTTTTGGTAGGGTGAAACTTTCAACGTCCAACATGGGAGACCTTCATTTCATCAACAATTGTATTTACCTTTTTCAAACCATAAATGTCTCGAATACTATGTTAATAGACAAATATGAAAAATTTATAGTGATAAATTTCTAATTGAGTATTGTGAATCTCAATACATTGATGTGGTGTTTTACTAGATAGATGGAAAATAGCCCATGATTGATGATGTCTCTTGGGTTACTAATGAAATGGTATATAAATGAAACTATATAACCCATTTAAAGATATTTTTGTTTAATATTTATTTCTAATCAACCACATCAAGACTATAAGTTCATATTTGTGTATTTATCAATCAACTCTTAAGATATCAGTTACATCAATTGAACCCAACAATACCAAAGAGGCCTCTGGTCTTCATAAAAATGTAAACATCCCAAGTAAAAATTCTCTTTTTCTGTCTCCAGAAATTCATAATACCCCTATGTCATTAGTTGAGTCAAAAAAACTCTTTTATCATCAATAGAGAGTGGGGATACCACTGATTTTTCACTCAAATTTTGAGATATTGGGGCTTCTTCTAGATTTGAAGATCATCATTTGTCACCCATTCATCCTAAGATTGGTGTAAGGTAAGAGGAGGAAGAGGATCTCAAATACACCCCTCTATAATTTAAGGAAGCTTTCTCTGCCACTATTTATGAGCTCCATTAGGATAAATTTGGGTAGGTATGAAGATATGTGACTTATGATGATCAGCACAGCCTTGTATTCTAAAGAACTAGTGGAATATACATATTTTGTAAATAAAACTAAGATGTTTTCAACAATAATTACAAATAAATTCCAAGACATGTTCCTTATGTATCCACCCTCACATGGGATTGTCAGATGATCATTGGGGTTATAAGAAAGTAGACAAAAGAACACATCCATCTCAAGATGCCAAGGTTGAAGCTGAAGTTGATAAGATCATCAAATATAAATTTATTTGGGAGGTCAGATGCCTAATGTTGATCACCAATATTGTCCAAGTCAAGAAGAATGATTTTTAGATCTATTTTTGTGTCAACTTCAAGGATATCAATAAGAAATTTCCAAAGGATGATTTCCTAATTCCCATTACAGAAATTATAATAGATGAAACCACTATCTATTAAGACCTACCCTTTAGGGATATATATTAAAGATATAACCAAATATAGATGGAACCTAAATATGAAGAGGATAATTCTTTTATGGAACCCCAAGGGATATATTGATATCAGTTGAGGCCATTCAGTTGGAAGAGCACTAGCTACACAGACCAACATGTCATGCATCACATTTTCAAACCCTTATTGGGAAATTCCATAGAGTGTTACATCACTATGTAGGTGGTGAAATCTGAATTTCATTCTAATATTTTTTCTGATTGTGATATATTTTTTAATAATATACAATACTATATCTTAAAATAAAATCCCTTGAAATGTTCATTCGATGTTAATTCAATAAATTTTCTTGGATTCCTAGTATGTCATTGTGGCATTGATGTTGATCTTGGGTAGACTAAGGTTATCCTTGAGATCTCACCTCACTGAAACCTCAAATAGTTGAGGGGACTTTAGGAATGCCTTTCCTATGTCTAACACTACATTATGAATCTTGCAGGTAAATGTTTACCATTCACCAGGCTAATGAAAAAGGGAGTCACCTATCAACAGAATGATGATTTTCAAGAATCCTTTGAAGATCATAAGAAATATATATTAATTCTATTAGTGTTAATTCCTCTTATCAATAGAAATACACTTAGTCTATATGTGATGTCCATGCAGTGATCACAGGGCAATTTTACTACACAAAATAATGGAAATGAAAATTATAATAGTATTTATTATCTTGGTAGAACAAAGATTGAATCTGAGAAGTGATATTCAGATATCTAGAAGAGTTTCCTTGGGTCAATTTTTTTAGTTTTTGAAATTATGGCACTTTTTGAATCACCAAAAGGTCCACTTTGTCTCTCATAATTACCCACTCAAGTATATCCTCAACAATCCTATACTGAATGGATGCTTGGCACAATGGGTGATCATTATGTTGTAGTTTGACATTCTGTTCATACCACAAAATACAATAAAAGGGTAGTCATTACCTAATTTTCTTACAAAGAATCCTTCTACAGAAAAAAAAATACTATTGAATATCAAAATAAATGATGATGAGATCTTCTTTTTCTAGTATTTCCCCAAACATGGGTGATTTACTTTTATGGAACTTCTAGAATACCAAAAGGGAAAATAATGTAAGACACCAAAATCAAAAAATTTGGTTTGGCAGTCATTCTTATCTCTTTGAAAAATGAATTTCTACTATATTCATTCCCTTTTTTAGAAGTCTACACCAATAATGATGCGGAATATCAATCCCTTAATATAGGTTTATAACTAGCACTGAAAATACCAGTGTCCCACTAGAAAGTAAAAGGTGATTCAATGTTTGTAAACAAACATATAAATGGTGATTATGCAATCAGATTAGAAGAGCATATTCCCCTTCTTGACTATGTATAAGGGTTGATGGTGGGTGTAACACCCTAATAATTTATGATATATTTCTCTTTAAATTAATTTTTATTTCTTCAATATCTTGTGATACATCCAACCCTGACTCTAAAGGAACCGTAATATAATATATCATTATTACCAAGTCATTAAATTGGTAAAGTGATTAATAATAATAATATTTAAAAAAAAATTGTTTAAAAGATTTAGATAAAGTAAATATTTTGATAAATAATTACTCAAATTTTATTAGTCATTATATGCTATAAAAATAAATATTTTCCCAAAAATGGTAGAAAATTATATAATTAATTTTTTCCAATTTTATAAACTGTGTTTAAAAAAATTAAATTAAATTTTTAAATAAATGTTTCCAAATTATCTTAGCCTGACATTTTTATATTTTTTGGAAATGATTTTTTTTTATGAATATTGAAAAGTACTAATTTTTATTAAAAAATTCCTTTTCGTTTAAAAAAATTATAAAGTTAAATTTCACTTTTAAAATAGTTTTAAAAGTATAATTAGTTCAATTTTTTATTAATAACCCTATTTAGGTCATTGGAATCAATTTTATATTTAATTTTGATATAAAATATTTTTATACTTAAGAAAACATTTTTTTGGAAAAGTGCTTTTCATCACGTTTTGTGGGTTTAATTTTAAAATAAATTATGCCACTTATTTTAATTGAATTTTATAAAATTTAGTAAATATTTGGAATAAAAAAATAATATTTGGTAATATGTTTAACTTAATTTTAGTTATAATGAATAGAAAAAACATTATAGATTGGTAACCACAGTTAAGGTGAAAACGGTTTTAAAGGGGTTGAACCAAGGGATAGGTGTCATTTTGAAAATTAAACATGTCTAAATCATATTATCAAGATATATTTAAACCTCATACCATCACACCATGAATCCTATTTCTATTTTGAAACATTTTTCTTTAGTATGACAATTTTATATTTTAATATTTTCATAAATTCCATGTGTATTCTCTTCCACAATTATAAAAGGACACTGTTACTTCCCCTTATTTACACCACATTGATCCATATAGATCAACCAAAACCTTCCCAATTATCTAATAAATTTTAAAATTCATGAATTATATGTTCTTATATTCTTAAAATACAACTTTAATGGTCCTTATGAAGGGATATAAAGGATGCCTACCGAAGAAGAGATAGTCATCTTACGTAGCCACTTTCAATTTATTTATTCTTATACCACCTATAAATCTATGGTATTAATCATAAAATAATAAATTAAGTACCATAAATATACATAAATGTTATTATTATTATGGAACCACAAATATTCACCCTGTATTCCATTAAATTGTATGTGAAAGTATTACTCGAGCATACGTGTGGATTACTACCTCCAAATAGTGATACAATTCATTTTCCATCGCCATATTTTATGGATGGTTTTTATGATGGGTTTAATGATTATACATTATATTTATGATATAATTATTATTCTCTAATTATAATATCATATCAACTTTATTTCCTTCCAATCTATTGGTAAATGATAATGTCGACCATGCATACGTGGTGAATGCCACCTCCACAAAGTGATGTGATTTGTTTTTTGATTCCTATTTACATAAACTATAATAAAGATATATTTAAAGACAATATATGAAATATATTATAAAATAATGGTTCTATAAGTGTGAATTATTATTTACCTTTATTTCTTTCCATCCATCAAATAGTGAAAATAGTGTTTATGTGTACGTACAACCTACTTTCACCATGAACAGTATAATTCAATTATCTATCTATACCATTTATGGGTGAATCTAAATAAACATATAATTACTATATATTATATTCATATCATTATTAAAAATTTATACATTATGTAACCATGATCAAATTACAAGTATCATAACTACCAAACCCAGATTCTCTGGAAAAATGAAACTATTGACACCAAAAAAATATTGATTTTAATAAAGAATTATTAAATAATTGGTGTAGAAATTTTATAATTGAATAATATATGATATTAAAATTATTTAAATGATTCTATTATATAATAATAATAAATTTAAAATTATTATACATGAGTTTATAATGGTTTTTAAGAAATTTGAACTTGAGGTCAGGGATTTCTCATCTCACTTTTATTTTTGTGACACACATTCCATTTTCGCCACTTGTTTATTTAATGTGGTTTATATATTACCCATTAATTTATTTTATGATTATTATCATGAGAATTATGTATATTTACATATCTATATAATTTTCCCTCTTTCATGAGGTATTTATTTAAAAGTTACCAAAGTGGTAATTGATTTGTGTTACAATCTCATTATTTATCGAGATTGTTTATGATTAAGTTTTGGATAATTAAATTTTATATTATATAGATCAATAATAATGTGAATTTTATTATTATATATTTATTTCGAGAGATTACATGTTTTCCTTTTATTTTTTCTCTTTAATTACTCATGTGATAAGAATAATGTTTTTAAGGAAACCTGATTTTATTTCTCTCTTCTGTCAAAAATCATTTTTCATCCATATTAATTTTTCTAAAAAAAATATGAACATTTTTAAAATAATACTATAATTATTTAAATTAATTCTTACCCATGATTTTATTTTTTAAAAATATCTTAAATGTAATATTCTTGTACTTTTCCAAATTAATTACTTTTTTCTTTTTCTGAAAAATGTGAATGGAATAATTTTTTTAATGTACATGTAATAAACTAAATTTACCATCATCATGGACACTCAATATATTGTATATTAAGTTTCATGTTTACAATGATCATTTAAAATAAAATAAAAATCCAAAATAATTGGTGAATTTTTAGATTTTAAATATTTGATTTCAAATTAAAATGGGTATTTTCCTCAAGAAATGTTCTAGGGATATTTTAAAGGAATTTTTCATATATAATAACATCCTTTTTTGTTAATTATTTTTTACTAGGGATATGATCTAATAAAACAATATACCTTTATAATTTAGATGTATTATGATGATGATTATTTATGTAAGATTCTATGAAGCCCATTTCTTTCACACGGGTTAATTAATTTATGATGAAACATTTATGAATCATGTTTCTTTTCCTCGCGTTGTGCTATGATGAAATGATGAAATGATTATAAAATATATATCATTTTCTAAGTTTATTCTATGATGGATGTTTTATTGTCTTATAGAACATGTATGTATGATTTTTACTATGTGATGGGTGGGCCTAGAATTATATATCCCTCCAATGAATTGGGTAAGGATATATATCTCATGAGATAATAAGAATGAAAATGGGGAGTGAACCCAATTCAGTAAGGGACTATATCTATTATGATATTATTGGTAGTAAACATTGAATAAAGATATAATAGAATGGGGAGTGAACCTGATATACTATGAAAGTCTTGGAATAAATCCTTGACTAAAGAAATTATTTTTCATTCTTAGGTTTATTTTATAAAAAATTATGTCGTCAAAAATGTTATGTTATCATGGCTCATGTAATTTGATTACTTTATAATTCATTTATTATAAACTTCCATGATTTATTACATGACTCAAGATTATGATATATGATATGTTGTGTATGGTTTTCAAGGGTTAATATCATTTTCTCATACCATTATGATCATGTTATGATTAAATGATTATTGATATATCCTTTTTAACCTTATTGAGAATCTGAGCTCTCCCTTTATTTTGTTTCCTTCCCAAGGTTATGAAGAATGGTTTTAAGTATGATATGTATAATAAGAGTGATGGTTATGAAAAACTTATTGGGAGATGATGTATATCTCTTATGAAAAAGTTATTTATGTATATAATTTTCTAAAGATACTAAACCTATATGAATTTTTCTTGGATCATGATGATAGTAATTTGAATATTCATTTAAATGATGTAATGTTTATGTTTGAAAGTTATGGGTCACAATAGTTGGTATCATAGCATGGTCTGGTTACCATTGGATAATAGGATGAAAAAAATAGTGAGAACCCTTAGGACTATCCTATGTATAAGAGAACATCTAAATTTATAGTCAATAAAGGAGTATTGTAATCCAAGAAAAACATCATGGACTAGATACTACAAGTGGATGTAGTTTTGGAACAGATTTATCACTACTAGAAAAGGGGGCAGTGGAGCCCCCCAGACTCGGGCGACCGCCATTGGCGGTCGCTATAGCTTACCATTAGAGACCGCCAATGGCGGGCGCTAACCTGCATAAAAAAATTCGGGGGGTTTCTGCACCCCCCCCCCCCCCCCGCGCCCTCGATCTCGCTCCGCCCTAACCCCCTCCCTCCCTCGCCGCTCTCCCTCGCCGCCCTCCCCTCCCCCGCCGCCCGGCCTCCCCCGCCGCCCGGCCTCCCCCGCCGCCCGCCCTCCCCCGCCGCACGCCCTCCCCCACCGCCCGCCCTCCCCCGCCGCCCGCCCTCCCCCGCCGCCTGCCATCCGGCCTCCGGCCACCGCCCTCCTCCCTCGGGCCTCCGGCCTCTCAGCCCTCCCCCCCCCCCCACCCCGGACGGCACCCGCACCCCGGACAGCCCCCGGCGCGCACTCCGGACTGCCCCCCTCACCCCGGACGCCTCCCCGCACCCCAGACAACACCCCCCCGCGCACTCCGGACCGCCCCCTGCACCCCGGACGCCTCCCCGCACCCCGGACAGCCCCCCCCCCCCCACGCACTCCGGACCACCCCCCGCACCTCGGACGCCTCCCCTCACCCCGGACAGCCCCCCCCCCCCCCCCCCCGCACTCGGACACCCCCCCTCCGAACCCGGACAGCCCCCCCGCACCCCGGACAGGCCCCCCCGCACCCCGGACACCCCACCCCGCACCCCCGACAGCCCCCCTGCACCCCAGACAGCCCCCCCCCTCCCCCGCACCCCGGACACCCCCGCACCCCGAACACCCCTGCCCGCACCCCTGACAGGCCCCCGACACCCCGGACACCCCTCCCCGCACCTCGGACAGCCTTCCCCCCCCCCCCGACCCCGGACACCCCCCCCCCCCCTCGCTGCCCGTCCCCCATCCCCTCACCGCCTCCTCTCCTCCAGCTCCCCGCCGCCGCCGCCGCCCGTCCCCTCCCTTGCCGCACCGCCTTTGGCTCCGGCTCCCCTTCACTGCCTCCTCTCCCTCGCAGCACCGCCTTCGTCTCCCCTCCCTTTCAGGTTTGTAGCTCAATCAGGTAACATGAGCTTTCAGTTACATTATTATTTTATCAATGGTTCATAAACAAATGGTTAATATTTATTTTGAATATAGTTGATTTGAAAAATGTAAATGTAATAAGTATTGTGTAAATGTTTGTTATACAGATATTATTATGGATAAGAGTTGGATTGATCTTCCAAATCGAACGTCTAGAGAATATTTCAATGGCATTATGCAGTTTATTGACTTCACGAGAGGATTTGAAAGTGACTATATTAGTTGTCCATGTAGAAAATGTGCTAACAGATATCAATTCACACGAGATACTGTGAGGGAGCACCTTTTCTTTAATGGATTTCTGAAAAATTATAAGAGTTGGACTCGTCATGGAGAAGAATATGTTCGTTGTCAAAATACAGATGCAGCTCAGATGGATGTTGATGCAAGGATGACTGATCCAATGCATGAAATTCTTACTGAAATAGTACGTGGGTTTGATCCTGATGGCATTGACATCCAGAATCTTGAGACCGGTGAGATAAATCTTCGCTCTGGTGCAGATCGTGATTCGAGGAGGTTTTATGAAGTACTTGATGATGCGAAAACAGAATTATATCCTGGATGTACTTCTTACAATAAACTGTCGTTTATCGTGGAGTTGTTGCATTTGAAGACTTTGAATAATTGGTCAGACACATCATTCGACATGCTTTTGGTTTTATTGAAAAAAGTTCTTCCTGTCGACGCTAAGATTCCTGAGTCGTATTACTATGCTCGTAAGTTGACAGAGAACTTAGGTTTTACATATGAGACTATAGATGCATGTGCAAACAACTGTATGTTGTTTAGAAATGAAACTGCTCATTTGGATATCTGTACGGTTTGTGGCGCTTCCAGGTGGAAAGAGAACAGGGGAAATAAGACTCATCAAAGTCGGATTGCGGTACAGGGGAAACCGATTTCCGTAAAGCAAATGCGTTACTTTCCCCTTAAACCGAGGTTGAAAAGATTTTTTATGTCATCTAAAGTTTCTAATTTAATGAGATGGCATGCAGAAAGAGTTCATGAAAGTGACATGTTAACCCACCCGGCAGACTCTCATGCATGGAAGGATTTTGATAAGAGACATCCCGACTTTGCTAAAGATGTTCGTAATGTCCGATTGGGATTGGCATCAGATGGTTTCAATCCATTCAAGTCTATGGTTGGTGCAACTCATAGCACATCGCCCGTGGTGTTGGTTCCATATAATCTTCCTTCGTGGCTTTGTATGAAGCAACAATTTATATTACTTTCCACTCTTATTGATGGACCTAAAAGTCCGAGGGATAAGATTGATGTTTACCTTCAGCCATTGATTGATGAGTTGAATGAATTTTGGGGTGATGGTGTGATGACTTATGACTGCGAAACGAATGAAATGTTCAAACTGCATGCTGCTTTATTGTGGACAATCAATGACTTCCCAGCTTATGCAAATTTATCAGGCTGGAGTACGAAAGGGGAATTTGCTTGCCCTTTTTGCAATAAAAGTAAAAAATCTGTATGGCTTAAACATTCCAAAAAATGGGCATACATGGGTCACAGGCGTTTTCTCCCTCCCCCGCACAGGTTCAGAAAGGACAGAGTGGCATTTGATGGTTCTAGAGAGTTCATCCCAGCACCAAAGATCATGACAGGAGTCGAAATGTTATCGCAGATTGAGGAAGAAAACATCCGCACGGTATATGAAATTCAGGATTTGGTGGCTCCTCCAGTACGTAATATTCGTGCTGCGGGTAGGCAGCGCAGTCACAATTGGAAAAAGAAAAGTATTTTTTATAGTCTTCCGTATTGGAAAACTAACATGTTGAGGCATAATTTGGATGTCATGCACATTGAAAAAAAAATTTGTGATAACATATTGTGGACCATTTTAGGTGTCAGTGGAAAGTCAAAGGACCATGTTAATGCACGCCGTGATTTGGAAGAAATGGGTTTAAGGAAACAGTTGCATTTACAGTTAGCTAAGGAAAACAAGGCATATATGCCTGCTGCACAGTATTCGATGACTACAGAGGAGAAAGAGACATTTCTTTCCATTTTGAAGATGGTCAAGGTGCCTGATGGTTACTCTTCTAATATTTCAAAGTGTGTGAATCTGACGAGCAAGACATTGCAAGGGTTGAAAAGTCATGATAATCACATATTACTTCAGCAGTTGATTCCAATCGCAATTTGTGATTGTTTATCCCCCAATGTTGTTCAGCCCTTGATTGAGATGAGTAATTTTTTTAGACAGCTTTGTTTAAGAAATCAACGAATGAGTGATTTAAAAATTTTGCAGGACCGAATTGTACTTACGCTTTGTCACTTTGAGAAACTTTCCCCCCCCCTGATTTTTCGATGTTATGGTCCACTTAACAGTGCACCTAACTGATGAATTAATGGCTGCTGGTCCAGTGCAATTCAAGTGGATGTATCCTATTGAATGGTATTTGAGTACATTGAAAAGATTTGTACGCAACAGAGCTCGTCCAGAGGCATCAATAGCCAATGGTTATTTGATGGACGAGTGTACTACCTTTTGTGCAGAATATCTTACGGATGTTGAAACAAAATTAGATAAGCCCTCTCAGATTCATGATGGTCCAGTTGGAGAAGGAACCACATTTGATATGGACAACATCGAGTGGATACAAGCACATCGATATATCTTGTTCAATACTCCATCAGTTGCACCATTAATGCAGTAAGTATCTTATCAATGTGCTTGTATAACTTTTACATGTTTTCTTTGAATAAGTTGATCTTTTAAACATCGCGTAATCATTTGCAGGAAACACATTAATGAGATAAAAGAAGAGATGCATCGTGCGACTGAGTTTCAAATTCAACAATCTCATTATGCGGCATTTCATGATTGGTTCAAGGATTATGTATGTATAAATTGATTTTCATTATGAGTGAAGTATTAAACTAATTCTTTCTGCATACATCAGTATTGATTTTTATAAATTATGTAGGTTCGTAAGCTGAGGGAGTTAGGGGACCCCACGCTACCTGAAGTATTTATCCAACTGGATGAGGGTCCATCTATAACGGCTCGTCGTTATAAAGCTATTGATGCTAATGGTTTTCGATTTCGCATTAAAGATGTTGACGACAAACGAGCAACACAAAACAGTGGAATCGGTTGTCCCTTTGTCGATTCTGGTTATTACTATGGTCAATTGATAGACATCATTGAAGTTGTATACACACACGGTTTGAAGTACATATTGTTAAAGTGTAATTGGGTTGATCCAGTGCGTGGATGTAAAGTCGATCAATATCAGTTTTCATTGGTGAATTTTAACTATATGTTATACAGAAATAATGAACGAGTTGAGAATGAACCTTTCATCTTGACATCACAAGCGGAACAAGTATTCTTCGTTACTTTGCCTTCGGATCCAAGTTGGCAAGTTGTTGTCAAAATGTCTCGGCGAGGAGTGTTTTTATTTGAAGAAGATGAACCCGAGACTGTTCTGTTTGTTTACCAACAACTTGATCAATATACCGTAGTTCAACGTGAAGAAGATATTTATTGGGTCAGAGCGGCTGTTGAAGGAGAAACGGTTGATTTTCATGCTTAATGAATGGTATAATTGTTTTCCCGCTATTCAGTAGAATGTCCTAGGATATCATAAATTATCTAATCATTTTATAAATCCTTATAAGTTTTAATCCTCACTTTTGTAAGTTAATTCAGTCATAAATATTTAGGTTGATTAACTTTATGATTTTTTAAAATTCATTCACTACTAATTATTCAATCCATTTTTTGTTTGATTAACAGTTGTACAAGTTTGATTTATTAAGAACAATCCAATTTATCTTTTAAACACTTTGGACTCATTACTGATATTTTGTATGATTGCAGACATGTCAGGGGAAGAGGCAGAAAATCCACATCATCCATCTGAGGCATCTACGTCTCAGGGTCGAGGTATGTTTGACAGTCATTATCTATATTATTTATGTAATTAATATATATATATATAAATATAACATTTTTCAATTTATATATAAAATTGTTTTCAACAGGATCAGACTCGGCTGCTTCTTCCTCTCGCAGGAGAGGCCCTGGTCGTGGCATATTAGCATGGAATTCCGACACGACGATAGATGTTTCATTTGATGAGGTATTTCATCCCGTGGGACCGAATGCCCCGATGCCCCGGCATTTATTCATCAGCTGGGTCATATCATACGTGACCCACATCGATTTCCATTGACCACGCATGATTGGGCTTCTATCCCTCAGGACACATTAGATCGTCTATGGAGGGAGGTTCAGGTAAGAAAATAATTTTACTTTATTTTCTATTTATAAATAATACTAATATGTTTGATTATTTTCATTATAGCAAAATTTGAAAGTATGCCCTGAAGAGTTTCGGCCCGTGTGTATGAGCAAATGCCGTAAGCTGTGGAAAGATTATAAAGGCAAAGTGAAGAGGGACCACTGGGTACCAAATGTGGGTGCCCCTGACATTTTGGAAAAAGTCCCGAGAGGTGTCCTCCCAGCTCAGTGGCGTGACATGGTTGCATATTGGTCTACTGAGGGTGTTGCGGTTTGTATATTAATTATTTTTCTGTATATATATTTTCAAGAATATGTGATTTGTTTGAAATTTGAATGAATTGAATGTAGGAGGTGTCAACACGCCATTCGGAGAATCGAGCGTTGCAGGGACCAGCTCACAGGCTCGGGACTCGTCACGTGTCTCAGATCCGACATGAGGTATATATTATTCATTTTTTAATTTATTAATTAATATGGTTTTGTGTTTATATTCTTTTAATATACAGTTGCGAGGGCAAGGTGCAGCAACTGATAAAATGTCGGTGTGGATAAGGACTCGTGATCGCAATGATCCAGAGGTTGCAGCATTGATAGTAAGTGTCTGTACTTACCAATAATTACATAAATCTTTATATTAACATATATATATTTATATATATTTAAATATTTCACAGGATCAATTTGAAGCTGAGTTAGAACATCTGCCAGAGGACCAGCGACAGCTTCCCATGCGACGGGATGAGATCTTTCATCGCATTATTGGTCGGGACGGGCATGGCTATAGTTTGACCTATGGAGCAGGGATTCCTCGTTCTGTAGTGTCACGCGCTGCGGTTGTCGGTCCTACTATTTCTCATATGACATAGCAGATGTCAGATTTTGAGGCACGGCTGCGCGCTTCCGAGGAGACAAATGCGCAATTGACAGCTGAGGTTAGAGCACTGCGGGAATATGTGCGTCGAGCTGATGGTACAGGGGATCATACGACGCAGGTATATACTGTATTTATTTATTTAATTTAAATTATTTTTATTATTAAAATATTTATAATGTTTATTTGTTGTAGGCACCTGGACCACTAGAAGGAGGTAGCAGTGATGGCAACGCGTGACGCACCATATATTCACGAGATATGTTTTTTGTTTTTACTGGTAGGGTTGACATTGATGTACTGTATTTATTCATTTAAGTAATGCATTATTACCATCCATGGTGGTCTTTTAAATATTTTATACACATATTGAGTTTTTGATCAGATAATCTTGAATGATTCTACATTTGAAAAAGTCGAACTAATTCCAACAGATCAATAAATCTGATATTATAGATTATGTATTATCCAATATATTTTTTATAAATTTCTGTATGGTATCGATAAAAGAAATATGTATTAATTAGATGTTATCACTTTTATTTTTCACTTTTGTAATCAATGGGATGGCCTTTGCACCCCCAGAGAGCCCCCCGCACCCCCGTACAGCCCCCTGCACCCCCGTACAGCCCCCCGCACCCCCGTACAGCCCCCCCGCACCCCCGTACAGCCCCCCCGCACCCCCGTACAGCCCCCCGCACCCCCGTACAACCCCCCGCACCCCCCGTACTTCCCCCCACCACCCCCGTACAGCCCCCCCCCCCCCCCCCCCCCGCACCCCCGTACAGCCCCCCGCACCCCCGTACAGCCCCCCCGCACCCCCGTACAGCCCCCCGCACCCCCGTCCAGCCCCCCGCCACCCCCGTACAGCCCCCCGCACCCACGTACAGCACCCCCCCCCCCCCCCCCCGCACCCCCGTTCAGCCCCCCGCACCCCCGTACAGTCCCTCGCACCCCCGTACAGCCCCCCCCCCCCCCCCCCGCACCCCCGTACTGCCCCCCGCACCCCCGTACTGCCCCCCGCCACCCCCGTCCAGGCCCCCGCCACCCCCGTACAGCCCCCCGCACCCCCGTACAGCCCCCCCCCCCCCCCCCGCACCCCCGTTCAGCCCCCCGCCACCCCCGTACAGCCCCCCGCACCCCCGTACAACCCCCCGCACCCCCGTACTGCCCCCCGCCACCCCCGTACAGGCCCCCGCCACCCCCGTACAGCCCCCCGCACCCCCGTACAGCCCCCCGCACCCCCGTACAGCCCCCCCCCCCCCCCCCGCCACCCCTGTACAGCCCCCCGCCACCCCGTACAGCCCCCCGCACCCCCGTACAGCCCCCCCCCCCCCCCCCCCGCACCCCCGTTTAGCCCCCCGCCACCCCCGTACATCCCCTCGCACCCCCGTACAGCCCCCCCCCCCCCCCCCGCACCCCCGTACAGCCCCCCGTACAGCCCCCCCACACCCTCGTACAACCCCCCGCACCCCCGTACTACCCCCCGCCACCCCCGTACAGGCCCCCGCCACCCCCGTACAGCCCCCCGCACCCCCGTACAGCCCCCCCCCCCCCCCCCCCCCCCCCCCCCCGCACCCCCGTACAGCCCCCTGCACCCCCGTACAGCCACCCCGCACCCCCGTACACCCCCCGCACCCCCGTACTGCCCCGCGCCACCCCCGTACAGCCCCCCGCCACCCCCGTACAGCCCCCACCACCCCCGTACAGCCCCCCGACACCCCCGTACAGCCCCCCGACACCCCCGTACAACCCCCCGCACTCCCGTACAGCCCCCCGCCACCCCCGTACAGCCCCCCGCACCCCCGTACAGCCCCCCGATTGTGTCCGTTTCAGCAGCGCGGTGCACGCTGAAATGGCGCGTTGGGTGGTCAAAACCACCCGAACGACCTCCGAATGCCACGAAACCGTACGACAACATCCGGGACGTGAATTGTGAAATGGTCGGCCAGACGGCACCTCATTCGGAGGTGCCGTGTGACTGCGGCGGCCGGAAACGCGTTTCCGGCGCCATTAAACACCAAAACGGCGTGCGGCGGTCCAATTCGGAGCAAACGTGCTCCGAACGACCTGAAACCGCACGGGAACGATAGAAATATTATTCCTGAGATGCAAGAGGAGGCCGCACGTCCATCGGACGTGCGGTGCGCGCGGCACGTCTGATTGTGTCGTTTTCAGCAGCGCGGCGCGCGCTGAAATGGCGCGTTGGGGGGTCAAAACCACCCGAACGACGTCCGAATGCCACGAAACTGTACGAAAACATCCGGGGCGTGAATTTTGAAATGGTCGGCCAGACGGCACATCATTCGGAGGTGCCGTGTGACCGTGGCGGCCGGAAACGCGTTTCCGGCGCCATTGAACACCAAAACGGCGTGCGGCGGTCCAATTCGGAGTAAACGTGCTCCGAACGACCTGAAACCGCACGGGAACGATAGAAATATTATTCCTGAGATGCAGGAGGAGGCCGCACGTCCATCGGATGTGCGGTGCGCGCGGCACGTCCGATTGTGTCGTTTTCAGCAGCGCGGCGCGCGCAGAAATGGCGCGTTGGGGGGTCAAAACCACCCGAACGACCTCCGAATGCCACGAAACCGTACGACAACATCCGGGGCGTTAATTGTGAAATGGTCGGCCAGACAGCACCTCATTCGGAGGTGCCGTGTGACCGCGGCGGCCGGAAACGCGTTTCCGGCGCCATTAAACACCAAAACGGCGTGCGGCGGTCCAATTCGGAGAAAACGTGCTCCGAACGACCTGAAACTGCACGGGAACGATAGAAATATTATTCCTGAGATGCAGGAGGAGGCCGCACGTCCATCGGACGTGCGGTGCGCGCGGCACGTCCGATTGTGTCGTTTTCAGCAGCGCGGCGCGCGCTGAAATGGCGTGTTGGGGGGTCAAAACCACCCGAACGACCTCCGAATGCCACGAAACCGTACGACAACATCCGGGGCGTGAATTGTGAAATGTTCGGCCAGACGGCACCTCATTCGGAGGTGCCGTGTGACCGCGGCGGCCGGAAACGCGTTTCCGGCGCCATTAAACACCAAAACGGCGTGCGGCGGTCCAATTCGGAGCAAACGTGCTCCGAACGACCTGAAACCGCACGGGAACGATAGAAATATTATTCCTGAGATGCAGGAGGAGGCCACACGTCCATCGGACGTGCGGTGCACGCGGCACGTCTGATTGTGTCGTTTTCAGCAGCGCGGCGCGCGCTGAAATGACACGTTGGGGGGTCAAAACCACCCGAACGACCTCTGAATGCCACGAATCCGTACGAAAACATCCGGGGCGTGAATTGTGAAATGTTTGGCCAGACGGCACCTCATTCGGAGGTGCCGTGTGACCGCGGCGGCCGGAAACGCGTTTCCGGCGCCATTAAACACCAAAACGGCGTGCAGCGGTCCCATTCGGAGCAAACGTGCTCCGAACGACCTGAAACCGCACGGGAACGATAGAAATATTATTCCTGAGATGCAGGAGGAGGCCGCACGTCCATCGGACATGCGGTGCGCGCGGCACGTCCGATTGTGTCGTTTTCAGCAGCGCGGCGCGCGCTGAAATGGCGCGTTGAAGGGTCAAAACCACCCGAACGACCTCCGAATGCCACGAAACCGTACGACAACATCCGGGGCGTGAATTGTGAAATGGTCGGCCAGACGGAACCTCATTCGGAGGTGCCGTGTGACCGCGGCGGCCGGAAACGAGTTTCCGGCGCCATTAAACACCAAAACGGCGTGCGGCGGTCCCATTCGGAGCAAACGTGCTCCGAACGACCTGAAACCGCACGGGAATGATAGAAATATTATTCCTAAGATGCAGGAGGAGGCCGCACGTCAATCGGACGTGCGGTGCGCGCGGCACGTCCGATTGTGTCGTTTTCAGCAGCGCGGCGCGCGCTGAAATGGCGCGTTGGGGGGTCAAAACCACCCGAACGACCTCCGAATTCCACTAAACCGTACGACAACATCCGGGGCGTGAATTGTGAAATGGTCGGCCAGACGGCACCTCATTCAGAGGTGCCGTGTGACCGCGGCGGCCAGAAACGCGTTTCCGGCGCCATTAAACACCAAAACGGCGTGCGGCGGTCCAATTCGGAGCAAACGTGCTCCGAATGACCTGAAACCGCACGGGAACGATAGAAATATTATTCCTGAGATGCAGGAGGAGGCCGCACGTCCATCGGACGTGCGGTGCGCGCGGCACGTCCGATTGTGTCGTTTTCAGCAGCGCGGCGCGCGCTGAAATGGCGTGTTGGGGGGTCAAAACCACCCGAACGACCTCCGAATGCCACGAAACCGTACGAAAACATCCGTGGCGTGAATTGTGAAATGGTCGGCCAGACGGCACCTCATTCGGAGGTGCCGTGTGACCGCGGCGGCCGGAAACGCGTTTCCGGCGCCATTAAACACCAAAACGGCGTGCGGCGGTCCCATTCGGAGAAAACGTGCTCTGAACGACCTGAAACTGCACAAGAACGATAGAAATATTATTCCTGAGATGCAGGAGGAGGCCGCACGTCACGTCCGATTGTGTCGTTTTCAGCAGCGCGGCGCGCGCTGAAATGGTGCGTTGGGGGGTCAAAACCACCCGAACGACCTCCGAATGCCACGAAACCGTACGACAACATCCGGGGCGTGAATTGTGAAATGTTCGGCCAGACGGCACCTCATTCGGAGGTGCCGTGTGACCGCGGCGGCCGGAAACGCGTTTCCGGCGCCATTAAACACCAAAACGGCGTGCGGCGGTCCCATTCAGAGCAAACGTGCTCCGAACGACCTGAAACCGCACGGGAACGATAGAAATATTATTCCTGAGATGCAGGAGGAGGCCGCACGTCCATCGGACGTGCGGTGCGCGCGGCACGTCCGATTGTGTCGTTTTCAGCAGCGCGGCGCGCGCTGAAATGGCGCGTTGGGGGGTCAAAACCACCCGAACGACCTCCGAATGCCACGAAACCGTACAAAAACATCCGGGGCGTGAATTGAGAAATGGTTGGCCAGACGGCACCTCATTCGGAGGTGCCGTGTGACCGCGGCGGCCGGAAACGCGTTTCCGGCGCCATTAAACACCAAAACGGCGTGCGACGGTCCAATTCGGAGCAAACGTGCTCCGAACGACCTGAAACCGCACGGGAACGATAGAAATATTATTCCTGAGATGAAGGAGGAGGCCGCACGTCCATCGGACGTGCGGTGCGCGCGGCACGTTCGATTGTGTCGTTTTCAGCAGCGCGGCGCGCGCTGAAATGGCGCGTTGAGGTGTCAAAACCACCCGAACGACCTCCGAATGCCACGAAACCGTACGACAACATCTGGGGCGTGAATTGTGAAATGGTCGGCTAGACGGCACCTCATTCGGAGGTGCCGTGTGACCGCGGCGGCCGGAAACGCGTTTCCGGCGCCATTAAACACCAAAA
The DNA here is from genome assembly GCA_963277665.1 of Viscum album. Taxonomy (NCBI): domain Eukaryota; kingdom Viridiplantae; phylum Streptophyta; class Magnoliopsida; order Santalales; family Viscaceae; genus Viscum; species Viscum album. The sequence continues at coordinate 1,524,955,117 of OY728131.1, read as the reverse complement.
TGGCGTGCGGCGGTCCCATTCGGAGCAAACGTGCTCCGAAAGACCTAAAACCGCACGGGAACGATAGAAATATTATTTCTGAGATGCAGGAGGAGGCCTCACGTCCATCGGACGTGCGGTGCGCACGGCACGTCCGATTGTGTCGTTTTCAGCAGCGCGGCGCGCGCTGAAATGGCGCGTTGGGGGGTCAAAACCACCCGAACGACCTCCGAATGCCACGAAACCATACAACAACATCCGGGGAGTGAATTGTGAAATGGTCGGCCAGAAAGCACCTCATTCGTAGGTGCCGTGTGACCGCGGCGGCCGGAAACGCGTTTCCGGAGCCATTAAACACCAAAACGGCGTGCGGCGGTCCAATTCGGAGCAAACGTGCTCCGAACGACCTGAAACTGCACGGGAATGATAGAAATATTATTCCTGAGATGCAGGAGGAGGCCACACGTCCATCGGACGTGCGGTGCGCGCGGCACGTCCGATTGTGTCGTTTTCAGCAGCACGGCGCGCGCTGAAATGGCACGTTGGGGGGTCAAAACCACCCGAACGACCTCCGAATGCCACGAAACCGTACGACAACATCCGGGGCGTGAATTGTGAAATGGTCGGCCAGACGGCACCTCATTCGGAGGTTCCGTGTGACCGCGGCGGCCGGAAACGCGTTTCCGGCGCCATTAAACACCAAAACGGCGTGCGGCGGTCCCATTCGGAGCAAACGTGCTCTGAACGACCTGAAACCGCACGGGAACGATAGAAATATTATTCCTGAGATGCAGGAGGAGGCCGCACATCCATCGGACGTGCGGTGCGCGCGACACGTCCGATTGTGTCGTTTTCAGCAGCGCGGCGCGCGATGAAATGGCGCGTTGGGGGGTCAAAACCAGCCGAACGACCTCCGAATGCCACGAAACCGTATGGCAACATCCGGGGCGTGAATTGTGAAATGTTCGGCCAGACGGAACCTCATTCGGAGGTGCCGTGTGACCGCGGCGGCCAGAAACGCGTTTCCGGCGCCATTAAACACCAAAACGGCGTGCGGCGGTCCCATTCAGAGCAAACGTGCTCCGAACGACCTGAAACCGCACGGGAAAGATAGAAATATTATTCCTGAGATGCAGGAGGAGGCCGCACGTCCATCGGACGTGTGGTACGCGCGGCACGTCCGATTGTGTCGTTTTCAGCAGCGCGGCGCGCGCTGAAATGGCGCGTTGGGGGGTCAAAACCACCCGAACGACCTCTGAATGCCACGAAACCGTACGAAAACATCTGGGGCGTGAATTTTGAAATGGTCGGCCAGACGGCACCTCATTCGGAGGTGCCGTGTGACCGCGGCGGCCGGAAACGCGTTTCTGGCGCCATTAAACACCAAAACGGCGTGCGGCGGTCCAATTCGGAGCAAACGTGCTCCGAACGACCTGAAACCGCACGGGAACGATAGAAATATTATTCCTGAGATGCAGGAGGAGGCCGCACGTCCATCGGACGTGCGGTGCGCGCGGCACGTCCGATTGTGTCGTTTTCAGCAGAGCGGCGCGCGCTGAAATGGAGCGTTGGGGGGTCAAAACCACCCGAACGACCTCCGAATTCCACGAAACCGTACGAAAACATCCGGGGCGTGAATTGTGAAATGTTCGGCCAGACGGAACCTCATTCGGAGGTGCCGTGTGACCGCGGCGGTCAGAAACGCGTTTCCGGCGCCATTAAACACCAAAACGGCGTGTGGCGGTCCCATTCGGAGCAAACGTGCTCCGAACGACCTGAAACCGCACGAGAACGATAGAAATATTATTCCTGAGATGAAGGAGGAGGCCGCACGTCCATCGGACGTGCGGTGCGCGCGGCACGTCCGATTGTGTCGTTTTCAGCAGCGCGACGCGCGCTGAAATGGCGCGTTGGGGGGTCAAAACCACCCGAACGACCTCCGAATGCCACGAAACCGTACGACAACATCCGGGGAATGAATTGTGAAATGGTCGGCCAGACAGCACCTCATTCGGAGGTGTCGTGTGACCGCGGCGGCCGGAAACGCGTTTCCGGCGCCATTAAACACCAAAACGGCGTGCGGCGGTCCCATTCGAAGCAAACATGCTCCGAACGACCTGAAACCGCACAGGAAGGATAGAAATATTATTCCTGAGATGCAGGAGGAGGCCTCACGTCCATCGGACGTGTTGTGCGTGCGGCACGTCCGATTGTGTCGTTTTGAGCAGCGCGGCGCGCGCTGAAATGACGCGTTGGGGGGTCAAAACCACCCGAACGACCTCCGAATGCCACAAAACCGTATGACAACATCCGGGGCCTGAATTTTGAAATGGTCGGCCAGACGGCACCTTATTCGGAGGTGTCGTGTGACCGCGGAAGCCGGAAACGCGTTTCCGGCGCCATTAAACACCAAAACGGCGTGCGGCGGTCCAATTCGGAGCAAACGTGCTCCGAACGACCTGAAACCGCACGGGAACGATAGAAATATTATTCCTGAGATGAAGGATGAGGCCGCACGTCCATCGGACGTGCGGTGCGCGCGGCACGTCCGATTGTGTCATTTTCAGCAGCGCGGCGCGCGCTGAAATGGCGCGTTGGGGGGTCAAAACCACCCGAACGACCTCCGAATGCCACGAAACCGTACGACAACATCCGGGGCGTGAATTGTGAAATGTTCGGCCAGACGGCACCTCATTCGGAGGTGCCGTGTGACCGCGGCTGCCGGAAACGCGTTTCCGGCGCCATTAAACACCAAAACGGCGTGCGGCGGTCCCATTCGGAGCAAACGTGCTCCGAACGACCTGAAATGAGATTATTTCTTGAATCGAGGTTTTTAAATTATTATAGCACAATGATTTGATATTATATATATATTAAATATATATTAAAACATTTAAAATATTATATATATATATATTTAAAATATTGTATTTAATAGTATATATATGAATATTTATATATATATTTATATTTATATTTATATTTATATTCAATACAATAAAAAAAAATTTAAATTTTTTTTTTTAGAATAGCGACCGCCATAGGCCGTCGCTATAGGGTGCCCGGCAGAGGACCTTCAGCGACCGCCTGGCGGTCGCTCAAGGCCTCTAGCGACGAGGCAACAGCGACCGCCAATGGCGGTCGCTGCGCGGCCGCTAAGGACCATTAGCGACCGCCAATGGCGGTCGCTAATATCCTTATTTACAGTAGTGTATCTAGGGGTAATAACCCGAAAAGTGTTGGTATTCTATATATCAACCAACCTTATGGTTCATGATTAATGTTCCCTTATTGTGCACCTAGTTTTACACTCCTATAGAATATGCTTAGGTTAATTCACATTTTATTTATAAACCATTTTAAAGGATTTGAATAGATAATGGTAATAGATGACCTAAGTTAAACCTAAGGTGTCATATGTTGAAATTAAGTTTTTGGGATTTAGATATAATATAAATGATTTGTCATAATTATTTCATTTCCCACTATGATTATTGTATCTTACATTATCCTTTCTAGTTTTAGTAAATGAAAGGAACCTAAAGGAATCATGTTAATACTGAATGTGATTGACGATGCAATTTTTGTACTCATAATAAACAAAATATTATGGTATATGAAATAAAAAAAAATTATTGTTATTATTATGTAACTTTTTCATGATATGAATCATATTGAAATTCTAAACCAAAACAGGAGGGAACAACATTTTTTGAGTCTTTTATGAGGTAAAATCCACTAGATTTTAGTGGGTTTATTGATCAACTAATTACTAAGCAATGGATCAGTACCACTGAAAAGATATTTTTAATTCTATGCTGTGTGTATTTTGAAAAAGTTGTCTTGTTTGTTTATCATTTGGTAGTTGAGGTAAATTTATGGTGTAATATTATCCAGAACATGAGGAAACAAGAAGAAATTGACTTCATGGAGTGGGATGAGTTTATGATATTATTTTTTAACAAGAAAGTTCATCTTATTCTTCATACAAAAATGGAGAAGGAATTCCTTGAGATAAATCAGAAGGATGGTGAATCCATTAGTACTTATGAGTCCAATTTTAAAATAATTTTTAGTTACACTTTAGGTATTATCATCAAACCTAAAATTAAGGTTTATTGATTCTTCTAAGTCTTAAAACCGAGTCTCTAAAGGGTATTAGCTATAATAGACTTAATTAGCTATAAAATCATTCTATGTGATATCAAGATAGAGATGTATAGATTTTATTTTCTCATAAATCTCATGGTTTTAATAAGAAAAAAAATATGGAATTAAAAAAAATTATAATAAAAAAATCAATGTGAGAAGAAGATGAAATTTCCTTTCTACTCAATGTGTGGAAGGAAACAAGGAGGAAATTATCTTAGGGGGACTAGTAAATGATTTAATTTTGGAAAGTAAGTTCATTAGGAAATAAAATACCAAAGTTATGGGAAGAATGAGTTAGCTAATAATGTAGAAAAACACTATATAATCCACCACCTCTGATCCAGGGTTTAAAATGGAAGGATTATGACCATTACACTTATCAGTTCTCAAATACAATGGTTAATGATGATGATTTATGCTAGCAACCTCTTAAGTTTAAAGAAAAAGGAAAGTTCCATTTGATCACTATTTTAGATGTGGGGTATAATAAAAAAAGTAGTAAAATGTACACTAACCATCCACTATAGAACTAATAATTTCTTATTTGATTCTTGATCTACCCACTCTTTTATATCTAAGTAAATTTAAATTCCACTCTAATGATTTGTAAGATTTTAGTTGTTCACTTAGTTATGGATCCTTTTATTTTTGGTCAAAATCATTACTTTGGAACTAATATGGATGACTAATGATTTAGTAAAGGTTCTGAAGGTGTTCAGGGATTTTTTGTAGCTTGAAACCAATCTCTTGGGAAAAACAGGCTTAGTGCACGATTTCGAGTAAACTGTGAAAATATTTTGCACATTTTGGAAAACCGTGTGGATTATGTTTTTCTAGATAGAGCCACCTCGTATGGTTGGCGCATGGTCGTGCAGACTAACCATGAAAAAGTTCCTTTTTCCCAGTTAACTGTGCGTGGCTTGCGCACAGTTTTACCAAACCGTACAAAGGATGTTATTTCAGACAGAACCATCTTGCACGGTTTTCACACTATTTTAAAATCTATTTGGAAAAACCGTTCACAGGCTAAAGTTCTAGGTAAAATGTACAAAATGACCTTAATGATCTATTTACTCTCCTCTTTCTCCCCAACTCAGAAACCAATGGTATTTTCCTCTTTTTTCACCCATTTGGATATATTTGAAGATCTAAACATTTAATCAAGAGATATCCATCATCCGGAAATTGATCGATCTTATTTTCATCTTGTTGGATGCCAAACGGTAAGTACTCAAGTCATTTTTATCTATTCTTCTTCTCTATTTATCATGACTTAGATGTCTTCATGTGAGTATTTTTTCACCTTTTCTTAGATCTACTCTGATCTGAGGCAAATCAAGGGATGATACTGAAGGTGGATAGTCATACAACCCTAAGTTGGGTGGTCTATAAGTCATACCTAAAGTTTGTTGATTTTAGAATATTTGTTTGGGGTCATCGATTTCATCCAGAACCATTTCTCAAATTTACATTACATGATTATACTTGGTAGAATCATATGGTTATGCTATTTCTAAATATGTGATTAGTTGTTAGCGGTTACACCCACAACTCAATATTCCCCTTGTTGAAAGTTATTCCATATTTGGGTTCTAGTGTTTTGGTATATTTGAGCCACCATTCAGTTGTGCATTCACTTGACCTTCCTTAAGGTGATCCTTCCTATAATAAATGGCTTGTTATTAATGAGAATTGAAAAATGGAATGTACCATGTATTCTCACCACTTGACTCGCCTAAAGTAAGGGCTTCAAATTTATTATTAAATGTGAAATTTGAAATGTAAAATATCCCAAGTATATAACTTTGCTTTATCAAATTATATTGAATAAAGGATACATGTCTATAGCACCCCTTTCCATATTTATGGAAGGTAGCATAGTGAACCTCTATAATTGAATTTGACTTAATGGTTAATTAAGACTTGATTAAATGGTTGTAATGATACATGGAATATCCACACTAATGGAAGACAATGATTGAACATAATGAATGATTAAATGATTACTATATCAAATAGGAATGGACTAACTCGATCTCACATTGGATTCTGAGAGGTGAATACCTTAGGACTCAGGAACCCCATTTCGATTCAAGGATGTGGTTTTCTTAGGTTGAAAACCACCTAGACTCTGGTTTTTTCTATTACTTTGATGACTCGTATACTACAGTAGGGTCCTTTAAATTATTACATGATACCTTGGATACACTCCTTGGATCTAGCATTGACTAGTAGGTTCCATGGTGAAATCCCTTAGGTCCCTATCCTTTCTTAGCCCCATTTAACCTTGGTTGATCACCTTGGACTTAGTAAGCACCTTATTTTGGAATTTTATAGATTATTCTCCTTATATTACACTCTTACCATTTAGCTAGACTCAAATACTACTAAGTTAGTATTCTGTGGGATCTTCATTACCTTGGTCATTACCTTGTAACTCCCTCACCAGATTTCATTTTCAAGTTTCCTTGTTATGCCTTGGCACCTTCACTACTTATACTATCACAAGGTGATGTCAGTGCTGGCTATGCCTCACATGACCTATTGACATTAAATGGTAATTGCTTGTTTAATTAAATGGTTACATGTTCAAACACCAGCTGAGGGATGAAGCAGGTACTTGGGTGTTTAGTTATATTGTATTGTTAGCTTTACTTTATATATGCATTCATGCACTCTTCTATATTCCATTACATAGGCCGGATGTTATAGAAATAATTGGTGGTGGCCCACTGAGATTTATCTCACACTCTCTCTAAGAATCATTTGGGACCCAGAGTGGATTACATGGTTGCAGGTATTGACAATGGGAAGCATTCGGCTTCAAACACTTGATTTCTTGATGATAAGATGGAGCTTGAAATAATATGATTGAGTTGGATCTTAGAATGATTGGAATATGCTTTTTTTCTCTTATATTGTGGAACATGTTATACATATTGTCTTGTATCCATGTTTTCTAGTTTTCTAGTGTCTTTATCATCATTGTACCAGTTGATACTGTTATTTTTATTCTCATTTATCTATGGCGTTAGTTTTTTTCCTTTATTTATTTCTATTTCTTACTCTATCTACTATTGTATATATATCCTTCCACTATGATATAATCAGATAATGAGGGAATAGTATCCCCAAATACACAACCTAGACCCTCGCTGCTAGTCAGAAACCTCTGGTGTTTCGGGAGATGTGCTTGAGGCCATATGGCCCACCAGGCATGGGGCACCCATTATGTGGAATCTGGGTCTAGGATGTCAACAATTGGTATCATATGTGGTTTATTTTCTTGATTTACTATTTTTTTACAACATATTAGAGAATTGGAATGCTTAGGACTTGGTCAAAAGTCATGTTTGGGCGTCGCGAACCCATGTTTGGGGTAAAAACCAATTTTCTTAAATTATAATTGTTGTTCTTCTTTTTCCTATTACAATTGATATTATTTCACCATTGGGTGATGCACATGTTTTTTGGTTTTTTTGATTATTTCTCTATTTGAGGATTTTATTTCATCCTTGGCTCGATGATATGAGGGCAAGGAGCATTGTTACATGCACCATTATAGGCACCTAGAATTTACATGTCATGAATATTTCCATGCCATATAGGTGAATTTCACTTTTTTCATTCCTCTATATACCTGTGATTGTTGAGTGATGTTGTGATAGTTATCTTATGTGTGTGTTACTCTTCTCTATGATTGAGTGATTTCTTATCTCAATTAGTAAGGTGTATGGGCCATCATGGGTTGAGCTGAGTAATTTATCGAGTTGATCCATTATACTATAAATATATTAGTGTTGTTTATGGTGACAGGTTCATGGGAACTGATTCATCAGAAATGGCTATCCATTATAACATGAATCCTGAAATCTAAAATGAATTGGTTACACATTCTTATCCCACTTTGTCATGTTTATCAATGGTAAAGGAGTCATCCAGAAAATTAACTACAAAATGGAATGAAACTTATACTTGATCACTTACTAATATTTGGCCGTCTAAGAGGGTATTTTGGGTAGTATACCTTGGGTAGTGATTCTTTCAACTTTCATTTTCCACTATTGATTCTATCTTATTCTTATAATATGGTTGTGAGATGTGTGTTGTAATTGTAGACCAATGTCGCCACAACATCCTCATGTTTTTCGCTAGGAAGGTGGTGATGATCATCATCCAAACATGGTAGGCACTGAGCCGCCATTACTACCTCCTAGTGTTACACTTTCAACACCACATTTGTACCTAATTTGGGCACTAATCCGCAAGTATATGATAGTTTCTTATGTCTAATGATGTCCATGCATGTGCTCCATGTCTTGCACCTACGATGGATGATCTGACCCAGCGAGTTCCAGCAGCATCATCCTCCTACTTCTTTAGGGGATGGTGGTTCTCAGTCTGATGAGTTTTGGCTACAGACCATGATATCTATTTTTGATCATCTTGAAACACCTCTAGAGTAGTGAGTCAATATTTCTACATACATGCTTTGGGATTCATCCAATCATTGGTGGGAAGTGGTTACCCATGCCAGTTGTCATCAGGGTATGTTATGGGTTTATTTCCAAAATTCCTTATATGATTAGGTCTTTCCTCATGAACTGAGAGATGACAGATCCAGATAATTCATTCATCTTGAGCATAGTTCTATGTTAGTTATGTAATATTCATCATGTTTCACTGATTTACAAAGTTTTTCACTACTTCTAGTTGGCGATGAGCTTTCACGTCCTATACATTTTGAGGATGGGCTCTGGTACACCATTCAAACTCAAGTGAATGAATTTCATCTCTATAAATTTTCAATAATAGTTGATCAGCCCCTTATCACTAATTGTAACCTGAGGTACGGTATGAGTATTGGGTTTAAAGGATTAGTGTCGCGTCAGGCTAATAGTTCTTTCGGTGAAAGAAAATGCTCCCTCAAGGTTTCTCATTAGGTCAGTGGCAGCCAGAGTATCTAGTTTCATAGCTCTATGGTGTGTCATCGGTGTGGAAGACTGGATCATAAAATGCCCCAATGTGATAGAGACCCTATGGAGTGTCGGTCTTGCAGTTGTATGAGTCATTTTCAGCATTTCTGCATGACCTTTCCACCAACTTTGAGTGGAAAAGGATCAACATCCACTCCACCTTTCGGAGCGAGTTATTTTGCGGTACATCATGTGGGGATTTGGAATAGCCCCAGCAGGTCTAGCCAAGGAGGAGGTCATGGTCATGGTAGTCCCACCCCTGATTACCATCAGTTCCAGCAGAGCAGTCATGATCATGGTTTTCCATCTATTGAACAGGGCCATGGATCAGGTTAGTTGCATGCTTTACAACTGATACCCAAGGATCAGGTTGCGGTACCAACTACCGTACACGGTTCTATTCTAGTAGCCTCCACTGTTGTATCTAATTTTTTTGATATAGGTGATTCAAACTCATTCATTTCTTTATCGATCGCGGAAACCCTCATACGAGAGATACAGAATTACTATAGTGTAATGAGCCTCAATACATCATTGGGAATATAGATAGAGGGAATATTCCAGTGCAGGGACTATCCACTTGAGGTAGGTAGTTACCATTTCTCATGTAATCTCTTTATTATCAAGATGATGGGCTTCGATGTCATTATCATTATGGACTGGTTAGTCCACTATCTCACCTTTGTAGACTGATATATCCACAGGGTATATTTTGCATCATCAAAAGTTAGAAGTTATATTTTCAAAGATCAATGGGATGTCCAGGCTGGGAGAGCTGGACCCAAGCATCATGGGATGGGTGGAGTGACCATACAGATTTCAAATATTTTCATGGAGGATCGGGTTTTTCTTCAAACTTATTTCCCACCAACAGTTGATCGTTTCAGGGAAGTATTTCCCAATGACTTTTTTTTCTTACCTATTAATATATGGGTAGAGTTTACAATCTATCTTGTTCCAGGAGTAGCTCTAGTGTCAATTCCTCATTATAGGATGTCACCTACCAAACTTAAGGAACTCAAGAGGTTGTTAGAGGATCTAGAGGTAAAAGGTTTTATACGGCCTAGTACAACCTCTTGGGATTCACCCATGATTTTTACTAAGAAGTCAGATAGAGGTATTCATTTATACATGGATTATAGAATGTTGAACCAGCATACGGTCAAGAAATGGTATCCACTTCCTCGAATAAATGATCTCTTTGACCAGCTCCAAGTAGAAAATGTCTTCACCAAAATTGACCTGAGATCGGGTTATCATTAGGTCCGATTAAGACCATTATACATAACTTGTAAATCTTCCCATAGTAGGTATGGTCTGTATGAGTATCTTTTTATGTCGTTTGGTCTTACGAATGCACCTTCTATTTTCATGTCTTTGATGAATAGGTTTTCCACCCCTATTTGGACTCTTTGGTTGTGGTCTTTGTGGATGAAATATTGGTGTATTCTCACACTCATAGTGACCATTACAAACATCTTGATATCATTCTGAGTACACTAAGAGAGAATCATCTTTATGACAAGTTTGCTAAGTGTCACTTATGGATAAACTTGTTCCACTTCCTAGGTCATATTATTTCAGAATCAGGAGTATATATTTACCATGAAAAGGTTAGATATGTAGTTTACTGGGAGCATCCCAAGAACGTGTTTTATATATAGAGTTTCTTGGGGATGGATGGATATTACATACATTTAATTCAATACTTCTCATGTCTTTATTCAACTCTTACTAGTATTATAAAGAAGGGTGTCAAGTTCACATGGTCAGAAGCATGTGATAAATCCTTTTAGGAGTTGAATGAGAGGCTTGTATCGGCACCTATTCTAATTCTTCCCAAGTAGGGTATAGTTTATACCACCTTATGTGATGAATCATGCATTTTCATAAGAGAATTAATGATGTAGGAATAAAAATTCATAGTGTATGCATCTTGGTAGTTGATGCCTCATGAGAAAAATTACCCAATGTACGACCTTGAGCTAGTAGATTGTGTCTGTGCCTTATGTTTTGGAGACACTATATTTTAGGTGAGTTCTTTGGGGTCTATATAGACCGCAAGAGCCTCAAATATATCTTTTCTCAGCGTGATGTGAACCTCATACAGTGGAGATAGGTCTAATATCTACAATCCTTTTATTTTTATCTTGCTTATACACCTAGAAAGTGAAATTTGGTTACTGATGCACTGAGTCGGAAAACTAAAACATAGGTCATACAAGAATTAAATGATGAATTGAAGTTAATTGTCCTCTTTTGTGAGATTTATCTAGAGTTTCATGATAGTCATGATCAGTCTTACCTCTCAGCCTTAACAGTTACCTCTTCCCTCTGTGAGAAGGCTAAGATTAATAGCTTTCATATCTTGAAGTCTTGGTTCTCCATGAGAGTATATCTGGAGATAACCCACCTCTGGATTAGTCTATGGATAGAGATGACATCCTAAATGTACGTGGATGTGTCTGGGTTCCAACAGACATGAGATAGGAGTTGATGAAAGTGTCCCACGCTTCTCAGTGGACAGTTCATCCTGGCATCTAAAAGATGTATTGATATATGTGACGCCAGTATTGGGGTCTTGGGATGAAACGTTAGATTGTAGGATTTATCATTAGGTGTTCCACCTATCAGCAGGTGAAGGTAGATCACCAGAAACCTGTAGGCTTATTACATCCCCTTTCATCCCTGTAATGAAATTGGAAGATTTTTCTATGTATTTTGTAGTTGTCTTACCTGGGTCAGTGAGGGGTAGAGATGCTATCTGGGTAGTCGTTTACTGCATAACTAAATCATCCCACTTCATTTCTATACTAGAGAATTTCTCATTTGATGAGTTGTAAAGACTATATATCCAGGAGATTGTATGACCACATGGTATTCCTCGGACTATCATTTCATATTGGGGCTCTCATTTCACTTCACAGTTCTTGAAGGGTTTGTAGAAAGATATGGGAACTCAGGTGCTTCTAAGCCCAAATTTTCGCCCTCAAACTGATGGACAATTAGAACAGACGATATAGGTTCTAGAGGATATGCTCCGAGCACGTGTCCTTGATTTTGGCGGTTCTTGGGAAAATCATATCCCTCACATCGAGTTCGAAAATAATAATAGTTTTTAAGAGATGATTCATATGGATCCTTTGGAGACCTTACATGGTAGGTTATGCCTTTCACCATTGTGTTTTCTAGAGGCAGGTGAGGCAGCTCTAGTAGGTCCTCATCTCGTTCAGGAGACTTCAGAGCATGTTCAGAAAATCAGAAAGCATATGAATACTACTCAATATAGATATAAATACTATGTCGATCGTCGTCGATGACCTCTTGAGTTCGAGGTTGGGGATCATGTTTTTCTGCAGGTATCACCCGGGCTAGGGAATATATGGTTATAGAAGTAGGGAAATTTTTCATCCCGTTATGTAGATTCGTCTAAGATCCTAAAGAGAGTCGGGCCAGTATCCTATCAGTTACTAATACCTCTAAGGTATTGTGTAAAACCCCAATATTTTACGGTACGCTTCTCTTTGAATATTACAATAGCGTGTGTTATACGCAACTTCGAGTTCTAACACACCACAACCAATCAAACTAGCCTTTAAGAATAGTAATACCCACTTTTTGAAATTTTATACATTTTATATTTCAAAATGAACTAGTTTTTTTGATTTTTAATATCAAAATTATCTTAGGGTGAATTTTTGGTACTTTTCTGATAACTTTCATATTTTGATGAATAGTGAAAATTACTAAATTTTAGTTAAAAACAACTTTTTTTGATCGAAATAATTAATAGTGATAAATTATGCATTTGAGTGATTTTAAAATATAATTAGATTATATTTTTACCATTTAATTAAATTTTGGTCATTGGACATAATTTCACATTTAAACTGGACATAAGCAAGTGTCAATCTTTTGGTAATTATTATTTCTTAAAAACACGCTATTTGTTTTGACAACGAGAATTAATTTTTTAAATTAATTAATGAAACTTATATGTTTTTAATTTGGTGAAATAGATATCATTTTTTAATTCAAAATATCAAATATAACTTAGGCTTAATTTTTGGTATTTTTCTGAGAAACATCAATTTTTGATAAATAGTGAAAAACCCTCAGTTATTGGTTAAAACCGATTTTTTATTTAAATAATTATTTATTTTATTTAAATTAATTTATGTAAAAATAGATACATAATACATATATAAGTTCATTTTAATTCATTGTAGATAGTTTATAATAATTTTAGATATATAAAAAATTTATTGAACTTTTCACCGTCTTTTACCCACCTCCTAAGAGAATTTAAAAATTCACATAAAACTTAATTTTATCGCTTCTGTGAGTTTAATTTTTAAAATCCAAGATACATGGTTAATATCAAGGAGTAAAATGTGGTTCAATAAGATAAAAATAATTTTTGGTGATTAATAACTTTTTACTTTTATTTACCGCGGTTAAAGATAAATAGGGTAATTCAAGGAAAAACGAATTTTGTAATAATTAAAAATTATCTTATCACATGTCCTAACCTTATTGGATGAGTAATGGATGACAATGGGAATCTTTGGGAGATTTTGGGACCCCATATATCCACTTACGAATGATAATGATATTTTAGATTAATTAATTTAATGTAAAGGCAAAATTGACATAAATAAAAACCTTTTAGTAATTAATTTTTATATTGTGTTATATAAGTAATATTTTTGAATATAAATATTAATTAGAAATATAAAAATATTTCATACATAATGGTATTTTATTTTTAATTGTTAGAAATTAAATAATTTAATTTATTTATGACACAATGATGATACAGTAATTACTGTATAACTGAAAGATTAAGATAATTGAGATTATAAATACCCAAATAAATGTGATTTGAGACTTTTTATGAATTAAAATAACTTTCTAGGTTAATATTACATATTAGGATTGGTTATATGAATTTTTTTCGAAGTAATAATTCTGTTATGAATTTATCAAAAACAAAATACCCAATAGTTCCAAAACTGACATAAAAGAGTTTTCAAAACAAGTATTATATTATTAATTGATATTATATTCCTAAAAATATAAGTTTCGGGAAAAGGAATTATATCATGATAGGTGTATAATTAATGGACCAACTTGGGGTCTATTGGAAGTTTATTGTAAGTTTATTAACTATATAATATAAAAATACAAAGTGACATGGTAAATGTCAAACTAATTAACTAAGAGTTAAAACTAAAAGATAAGGTTAATATAATGACCCAAAATTGTCTAAAATATATTGTTTGAAAGTATTTAGACTAATACCCACCTTATAATTTAAATAATCTTGTTTTGATCCATTATAAACTGAATAATAATTTATTATAAAATAATACTTTAAGTTTTTCCTAAAGAGCCCCTCCTCTCCCTTATAAAAGGACACCACTTCTAACCAATTCCTCACTCCTCTAAAGCTTTTTGTATCATCAAAACTCTCCCCATTTAACCTCCCTATATCCCTATACTCCTCATAAAATCCTTAACTTAGGCATAAGTCACTTCAATATTCCTTTTTGGTTCAAACCAATGGGATTTACCCAAATTAAAGGTAACAATTTCTCTTAGCTTCTTTTCTTTTATTTTACTTCTCCAACCCCAAAACTCTTCTTATTATATTATTTTGTAAAAAAACCAGTGTAATAAATATACTAGGATATTTTTATGAGAAGTATTCTAACTACACTCACACACACCTTTATCTAATGGGTGAAGAACATAATGTTTCTGTGGATGGCAACCAAACGCCTCACGAAACGATGATTGTTCAATTATCTCCTACAGCCTCTCATGGTGGCCATTATGATGGAACTATAATTAAATATTTTATTAATGATATTTATTTTATATATAAGCTTCTTTAATTCAATTTCATATCATACCATTATTTTTTTCATGTTGTATATATATAAGATAATTTCATTTGAGGAAGTGCGGACTACCGCCCCCTCAAAATGATATGACTCGTTCATACCATACATGGAACGTATAAAGGAAGGTGTTAATGAACATAAGTAACACATATAATATATTATATTATACTGGAATAATAATATACCTATGTATCATTTGGTTTTTATTCCTTTTAAATGAAAAATGAAATGGAAGTAGCGTTCGTGCGTACGTACGGACTACCGTCTCCATGAACGCGATGAGATTCATTCCCCATCGTATCCATTCAAGTATAATTATCATTTGATGATTAAAAATAATGTTTAAGGACTTGATATCATTATGTATATGAATAATATAAAAACTATACATAACAAACACGTCTTATGTAACAAAACATATAAAATAAAATGAGTAAGTTAACACTCGAAACAACGATAATACTAAAATATTATAACAAGGCAATATTAAAAGATCATATATGATATCATATTTATGATTATTGTATAATTTAATAACAATGATTTAACTACTATACAAGAGTTTAACCTACCCTTGACCAAGGAAAAGTACAAGGTAAGGGGTTTTTTATCTCACTCCTTATTCCTGTGAGATTCATGTCGTATTTCCACTTTTACCTTTTGTGCGGTGTATGTACTGCCCATAATTGTATTTTGTGTGTAATAAACTTTAATTTTTGTGTATTTACATATTCATTGTATGATACCTCTTTCATGGGTTGTATGTTTCATAATATACCAAATTGGTAAGATTTTATTTCACAATCTCTTCATTATTCGAGGTTGTTTATACGTAATTATGTATTGGGACCTCTATATCATCCACATCCATGTTTCTTAAAAATGTATTTTAAAACATTCTTAATATGTTATATAATATGGGTTAAAGTCATTTATACCATTGTTTGACTTTTTATAAGAGGTTTATAAAGGAATCTTTCCGTCGTTTTCCAAACAAGGTCTTTTTTAACCATTTCGACAAAATTAAGGTAAGGATGTTTTTTTTAACTTATACGGTGGGTGCGGCTATTTTCTGCCATTATAAAGTCATCGAAGCTTCCCTTAAAATATTATAAGAATTTTTTCAAAATATAGGTTTTCTCTGTAATTATGTGACTTTTAAATTATTTCAGAAAAAGAGATATTTCTCTCAAATAGTTTTGATTTCATCTATGTCAACATCCTTTGATAGATTTTACACTTGTTTGAAGTTGATTTATTATGATACAAATCATCTATACTGTATTTAAGGTTTTGTTATATGTTTGAATATGGATGAGTTATTTTTATGCCATTAATGGTTTATGATTAATGTTTTGGTATTCTGTATGCTAGTTTTAATATGAATTTTTATGTTATATTTCATCTTATTCTTAATATGAATGTGTTGGACTAGTATGTTCCGAGTTGGGGACCGGTAAAAGTAAGCCCTCTGGGTTGCGGTCTGGTTACAGCAGACCCTCCGGGTTGCTGTTCGATTATTTGAGGCACTCCGGGTTGGTGTCCGGTTATTTGTGGCACTCCGGGTTAGTGTCTGGTTATTAAAGGAACTCTAGCTTGGTGTCTTGTTATTAGAGGCACTCCGAGTTGGTGTCTAGTTATTATAGGCACTCCGGGTTAGTGTCCGATTATTAGAGGCACTCCGGGTTGGTTTCCGGTTATTAGAGGCACTCCGGGTTGGTGTTCGGTTATTAGAGGCACTTCGGGTTGGTGTCCGGTTATTAGAGGCACTCCGGGTTGGTGTCCGGTTATTAGAGGCACTATGGGTTGGATTCCAGTTACAAAGGCTCTTCGGGATGGAGTCTGGTTACATAGGCTTTCCAGGTTGGGTTTCGGTTACAGTTATCCCTTAGGTCTTGGCACGAGGCCTTGACACAGAAATTAAAGTTCGGCATTATGCATTCCATCATTATGAAAGTGGTTTTTGATATTACATGTGTTTATCCGACTAGTAGAATATCCATGTGAATGAGTAAATGGAATTGTTTCATTTTATTTCTACCATATTATTCTGAATTTTATGTTTAAAAGGCTTTTGTTTTAGTTATACATTGCCTTAAATGTTTATGCTTATTTATGAATGTTTCCACTGTATTGCTTACCCTTACTGAGCGTTTGAGCTCACCCCTTTCTATGTTTTATTTTTTTCCAGGATTCCAAGAAGTGTGTTGTGATTGATATGTAGGGTTAATCCAAGGTAATAATGGCATCCATAAATATTTTTTATGTTGTTTTGTATGTCTTAAAGTGCAATGTAACATTCATGTATGTAATCTATTTTCCAGGACTGCTAAACTGACCGGTCCTTCGGGACTTGATTCCTTGTAATCATGCCAATATATTACAATAATGCACCGACTCTGGGTAACTAGGGTTGAGGCGTTACAGTTGGTATCAGAGTAAGTTTATAAATAACCATGGAAACTAGATTTAGATAAACTCTGATTAGAGCACATTACCCTAAGATAGACTTTGAGGATTATTATAGAAGAACTTCCTGGAATTTTGGTATTGTAGATATTTTTTGAGTTTTCCGAGCAATACATCCCTGTCGGGATACATGCAGGTAGAGGCAGCTCTGGAATAGATGTACCTTGGGGTAAAACCCAAAAACACCGCTTTGAGCTGGACTCGAATGGGAACTAGTGCACGGCAACAGGCCTTGATGCACTCATGGTTACGACACTCCCGAGGGATATGCTTAAGATAATTCTCACTTTATTTACAAACCATTATGAAGTGTTTATGAGTATATACTTCCTCAAAGAAAATATTTTTATGATTATGGATTATATCCATAAACTGTTTAATGTATGTTAAGTTTTTTACAAGTTTGGGATTAGGTATTGTTATTCATAAACTAATCTATTGTATGCCATTGTTTAGAAATGGCGCCCAATATAAGGAATGAGAACTCCAGCAATACGCATGATCCAAAGAGTAAGAAGGATCATATCTTTCATGGTCTTAAGCCGGAATTTATAAGGTAAATAGTATCCCATGTATTATCATCATATGAATAAATAGTATCATGTGTTAATAAGATAAGTAAATAATTATCTGAGTCTTATGGCTTTGAAGGGAAGCCAGAGAAGAAAAGGATGGTAGAAAGAAATATGGATAAAGGGAATAAGGGAAAGAAGGATTTTCCAATATGTGATAAATGTGGAATGAATCACCTTGGTAAATGCTTGAAGGGAATGAGAGTTTTTTATAAATGTGGAGAAAAAGGACACCAAGTACGTTATTGTAAGGGTAAGAAAAAGTTTTCAAATATACAATGCTTCATCTGCAAGGAGTTCAGACACTATGCAAACCAATGTCCAAATCATAAGAGTATACACCAAATGATGCTATTGGATAATAATTAAGTTATGATACTACCTCAGATGAAGAGGAATGACTAGTGTTCTTATGTTGTTATTATATAATTATTTTATTTCAGTGTTATATCAACAGTATACTGGTTACATGAATTATGGAGATAAATAAGGATTGTACTGCAGTACTATTTTATTGAGGATTTGAGATTATATGGTTCTAAGAAAAGTGACTTAATAGTAAGATACACTTTTTTCGAAAATACATAGTTGAAGGAAAGGTAATCCTTAATATGGTCCCGATAATGAGGTAGTGATTTTGGAATAAGAGATGGTTGATTTGAATAAATTATATTGGATATTCTTGACTACCTTGAAACTGATTAATGATTTGTCATTGTTGGAGTTTACAACATTTTTTGATAGAAGGAGTATATCCAATATTCTATAAAGAATAAGGGAGCATGAATGTAGTCAATAAGGTTTTATGGTAATTCAGGATGTTACCATGTTTTAAAATAATACATGATAAAGGTGTTCACATGTTATTACATGGAAAAAAATGATCTTCATTGTGTTTAACTTCCTTATAAATTTTGGACTGTGAGTTTGGATAGTAGTATCTTGGATGAGTCTAAATGTTTTAATGGATTAAGTTTGAAAGGTTATTTTTGGATTTTTATAAAAGGACAACACGCAGACCGTGTGACAACCCATCACGTCGGACAAAGCTGCGGGAATCGAACCCACAACCACAGTGCGATTGGGATTTATCACCTACCACTGGACTACGTGAAGTCCATGGATTTTATAATGTAGTTTCTTTTTTTAAAGGGTCTGATATGTGAATTATAAATTCAATATATTTGGAACCCTATACGATTAGGATAAATAGAGTATTTTTGAGTTATATTATGTTTTGGAGTAAAAGATGAGTTTGTGGTAGAAATTTATTAATGGATAAAACTATAATTATAAATTAAGTATATCACATTATGATTTTATCCAATCTCATAAATAAATTCCTCAACATTAATAAAAGGAACTTAAAACAAAAATGTTGTCCTAGATGGTACCTTAGATCATCACAAATTTATGGCTTTGTGATTTTTATCCTTTTCATAGCCATGTTCTCTACCACTCTCTATCAAATATTGATGGTTAGATTTCAATTCCATATCCATGTTTTCCTACATGAAACCCTAGTGTGTGTTATTTTCGGTAAACTTCATACTTACCAATCTTTATTTTAAATAGAGGCCTCATTAATCCATTTTTCGATGTGGGATTTCAAATATGATATTTTGAAATGTCAACCCCAAGTTTCCAATACCGAGAAAAAATAGTGAGGATGCAATTTATTAAAGGAGGGGAGAATGTAACACCCCAATCTTTCATGGTATGATTCTCTTTGAATAATACAATAGCGTGTGTTATATGCAACTTCGAGTTCTAACACACCACAACCAGTCAAACTAGTCGTTAAGAATAGTAATACCCACTTTTTGAAATTTAGTGCATTTTATCTTTCAAAATGAACTTCATTTTTCGATTCGGAATATCTAAATTATCTTAGGGTGATTTTTTGGTACTTTTCTGGTAACTTTCATATTTTGATGAATAGTGAAAATTACTAAATTTTAATTAAAAATATTTTTTTTAATTGTAATAATTAATAGTGATAAATTATGCATTTGAGTGATTTTAAAGTATAATTAGATTATATTTTTACCATTTAATCCAATTTTGGTCATTGGACATAATTTCACATTTAAACGGGACATAAGCAAGTGTCAATCTTTTGGTAGTTATTATTTCTTAAAAACACGCTATTTTTTTGACAACGGGAATTAATTTTTAAAATTAATTAATGTAATATATATGTTTTGAATTTGGTGAAATAGACATCATTTTTGAATTCATAATATTAAATATAGATTAGGCTGAATTTTTAGTATTTTTATGAGAAACATCAATTTTTGATGAATAGTCAAAAACACTGAGTTATTGGTTAAAACCGATTTTTAATTTAAATAATTAGTTATTTTATTTAAATTAATTTATGTCAAAATAGATACATAATACATATATAATTTCATTTTAATTCATTGGATTTAGTTTATAATAATTTTATATATATAAAAATTTTATTGAACTTTTCACCGTCTTTTACCCACCTCCTAAGAGAATTTGAAAATTCACATAAAACTTAATTTTACCTCTTATGTGAGTTGAATTTGGAAATCCTAGAGACACGGTTATTATCAAGGAGTATAATATGGTTCAATAAGATAAAAATAATTTTTGGTGAATAGTAACTTTTTACTTTTATTTATCGCGGTTAAAGGTAAATAGGGTAATTCAAGGTAAAAAAGATATTGTAATAATTCAAAATTACCTTAACATGTGTCCTAACCTTATTTGATGAGTAATGGACGACCATGGACATCTTTGGGTCGATTTTGGGACCCCATGGAGCCACTTATGAATGATATTGACATTTTAGATTAATTAATTTAATGTAAAGGCAAAATTGACATAAACAAAAACCTTTTAGTAATTAATTTTTATATGGTGTTATATAAGTAATATTTTTTACTATAAATATTATTTAGAAATCTAAAAATATTTACTACATAATGGTATTTTATTTATAATTTTTTGACATTAAATAATTTAATTTATTTATAACACAATGATGATGCAGTAATTACCGTATTAATGAATGATTAAGATAATTGAGATTATAAATACCCGAATAAATGTGATTTGATACTTTTATGAATTAAAATAATTTTATAGGTTAATATGACATATTAGGATTGGATATATGAATTTTGTTTTAAGTGATAATGCTGTTATGAATTTATCAAAAACAAAATACCGAATAGTGCCAAAATTGACATAAAAGAGTTTTTAAAACAAGTATTATATTCTTAATTGATATTATATTCCTAAAAATATAATTTTCAGCCAAAGTACTTTTATCATGATATTTGTATGATTAATGGATCACTTGGAGGTATTATGGAAGTTTATAGTAAGTTTATTAACTATATAATATAAAAATACAAATTGACATGGTAAATGTCAAACTAATTAACTAAGAGTTAAAACTAAATGATAAGGTTAATATAATGACCCAAACCTGTATAAAATCTATTGGTTGAAATGATTTCGACCCATACCTATTTTAGACTTTAAATAATCCAGTTTTTAGCCATTATAAAATGAATATGAATTTATTATAAAATAATACTTTATGTTTTTTCTAAAGAGCTCCTCCTCCCCTTATAAAAGGACGCCACTTATAACCAATTACTCACTCCTCTCAAGCCTTTTGGATCATCCAAACTCTACCCAATTTATCTCCCTATATGCCTATCCTCCTCCTAGAAGCCTTACCTTAGGCAGATGGAACTTCAAGAATCCTTTTTGGTTCAAACCAAAGAAAGTTACCCAAATTTAAGGTAACGATTTCTCTTAGCTTCTTTTCTTTTATTTTACTTCTCCAACCCATAAACTATTATTATTATTTTATTTTGTAACATAACCAGTATCCCAAATATACTAGGATATTTTTATGAGAAGTATTCTAACTACACTTGCACACACCTCCATCTAATGGGTGAAGAACATAATGTTTCTACGGATGGCAACCAAACACCTCACGAAACGATGATTGTTCAATTATCTCCTACCGCCTCTCATAGTGGCCATTATGATGGAACTACAATTAAATATGTTATTAATGATATTTATTTTATATATAAGCTTCTGTAATTCCATTTCATAGCATACCATTATTCGTTTCATGTTGTATATATATACGATAATTTCATTTGAGGAAGTGCGGACTACCGCCCCCTCAAAGTGATATGACTCGTTCATACCATACATGGAACGTATAAAAGAAGGTGTTAATGAACTTAAGTAACACATATAATATATTATATTATACTATAATAATAATATACCTATGTATCATTTGGTTTTTATTCCTTTTAAATGAAAAATGAAATGGAAGTAGCGTTCGTGCGTACAGACAGACTACCGTCTCCACAAACGCGATGAGATTCATTCCCCATCGTATCCATTCAAGTATAATTATCATTTTATGATTAAAAATAATGTTTAAGGAATTGATATAATTATTTATATGAATAATATACAACATATCCATAACAAACACGACTTATGTAACAAAACATATAAAAGAAAATGAGTAAGTTAAGACTCGAAACAACGATAATACTAAAATATTATTAACAATGAAATATTAAAAGATCATATATGATATCATATATATGATTATTGAATAATTTAATAACAATTATTTAACTATTATATAGTAGGTTAACCTACCCTCGACCAAGTAAAAGTACAAGGTAAGGGGTTTTTCATCTCACTCCTTATTCCCGTGAGATTCATGCCATATTTCCACTATTACCTTTTGTGTGGTGTATGTACTGACCATAATTGTATTCTTTTTGTAATACACTTTAATTTATGTGTATTTACATATTCATTGTATAATACCTCTTTTTTGGGTTGTATGTTTTGTAATTTACCAAATTGGTAAGAGTTTATTTCACAATCTCTTCATCATTCGAGGTTGTTTATACGTAATTATCTACTGGGACCTCTTTATCATCCACATCCATGTTTCTTAAAAATGTATTTCAAAACATTCTTACTATTTTATAGAATATGGGTTAAAGTCATTTATACCCTTGTTTGACTTTTTATAAAAGATTTATAAAGGAATCTTTCCGTCGTTTTCCAAACAAGGTCTTTTTTAACCTTTTCGACAAAATTAAGGTAAGAATGTTTTTTTAACTTATAAGACGGGTGCGGATATTTTCTGCCATTATAAAGTCGTCGAAGCTTCCCTTAACAGCTTATAATAATTTTTTCAAAATAAAAGTTTTGTCAATAATTAGGTGACTTTTAAATGATTTTAAAAAATAGATATTTCACTCAAATAGTTTTGATTTCATCTATGTCAACATCCTTTGATAAATTTTACACTTGTTTGAAGTTGATTTATTATGATACAAATAATCCATATTGTATTTAAGGTTTTGGGATATGTTTGACTATGAATGAGTTATTTTTATGCCATTAATGGTTTATTATTAATGTTTTGGCCTTCCGTATGCTAGTTTTAATGCAAATGTGTTTGTTATATTTCATTCTCTTATTAAGATGAATGTGTTGGACTAGTATGTTCCGGGTTGGGGACCGGTAAAAGTAATCCCTACGGGTTGGGGTCCGGTTATAGCAGACCCTTCGGGTTGGTGTCCGGTTATTAGAGGCACTCAGGGTTGGTGTCGGGTTATTAGAGGAACTCCGGGTTGGTGTCCGGTTATTAGAGGCACTCTGGGTTGGTGTCTGGTTATTAGAGGCACTACGGGTTGGTGTCCGGTTATTAGAGTCACTCTGGGTTGGTGTCCAGTTATAATAGGCACTCCAGGTTCGTGTCTGGTTATTAGAGGCACTCCGGGTTAGTGTCCGGTTATTAGAGGCACTCCGGGTTGGTGTCCGGTTATTAGAGGCACTCCGGGTTGGAGTCCGGTTACAGAGGCTCTCCAGGATGGAGTCCGGTTACAGAGGCTCTCCAGGTTGGGTTCCAGTTATAGTTATACCTTAGGTCTTGTCATGAGGCCTTGACACAAAAAATAAAGTTTTGCATTATGCATTCCATCATTATGAAAGTGTTTATTGATATTACATGTGATTATTCGACTAGTAGAATATCCATGTGAATGAGTAAATGGCATTATTTCATTTTATTTCTACCATATTATGCTGAAGTTCAAGTTTAAAAGGCTTTTGTTTTAATTATACATTTCCTTAAATGTTTATGATTATTTATTAAAGTTTCTGTTGTATTGCTTACCCTTACTGAGCGTTTGAGCTCACCCCTTTCTAGGTTTTATTTTTTTTCTAGGATTCCAAGAAGTGTGTTGTGATTGATATGCAGGGTTAAGTCAAGGGGATAATGGTGTCCATAAAGATTATTTATGTTGTTTTGTATGTCTTAAAGTGGAATGTAACATTCATGTATGTGATCTATTTTACAAGACTTATAAACTGGTCAGTCCTTCGGGACTTGATTCCTTGTAATCATTCCAATGTATTAAAATAATGCACCGACTCTGGGTAACTAGGGTTGGGGAATTACATATTGTTCCATGAACAACGTCTTTCATGTCTCACTGCTTCTCCAATATGATGTCAACCTGTCGTATACTGTTGATCCCAAGGATGTTGAGTTAGATGTTGATGCTACCTTTGAGAAGTATCTAGTGTGTATCGTTGACCAGAGCACAAAGGCTTTTTGAGGATGGTATGTCCCACTGGTATGGGTGTTATGGCACTACGACTGAGTGCATTATGAGACATGGGAGAGGGAAGATGAAGTACATTTTTAGTGGCCAGATTTGTTCTCAGATAGTGTTTTCTTTCCCTTGGAAGGAGAACTCAAAGCAGGATATCTTAGGGGGAACACAGTAAGAACCCGGTTTTACACTCAGGTATGGATCCTTTAATTTTTAGTCTAAATATTTCATTTGGACCTAATATGGATGTCTAATGTTTTATTAAAGGTTTCGAGGGTTTACGGGTTTTGTTCAGAGCCAGGACCCCATCTTTTTGGGAAAAATAGGCTTGGCACATGGTTTAGAGAAAACCATGTAGGAAATTTTCATGGTTTGAAAAACCATGTGGATTGTGTTTTTTCAGATGGTTCCACCTCGCATGGCTGTTGCATGGCCATGCATCCTAACCATGTGAACATCCCTTTTTTATAGGTACCTATGCATTTCTTGCACACAGTTTGATAAAACCATGCAGAGGATGTTATTTCGGGCTGAAGCATCTCACACAGTTTTCACACGGTTTGAAAAACGGTTTGAACAAACCCTACACAAGCTAAAATTCTGGATAAAATGTTCAAAATACCCATAACGATCTATTTACTCCCCTATTATTCCCCAACTAAGAGACTAATGATATTTTCCTCCTTTTTCACCCATTTGAAGATTTTTGAAGATCTAAACTTGGAATCATGAGATCTCTATCATCCTGCAACTGGTCGAGCTTCCATGCATCACGTTGGATGTGCAACGGCAAGTTCTCAAGTCCTTTTTCACCATTCTTATTCTCTCTTTATATCAACCTAGATATCATCATGTGAACGTGTTTCACCTTTTATTGTATCTACTCTGATCCAAGGAAAATCAAGGGCTGATACCGAATTAGGAGAGTCATACAATCCTAAGATAGGTGGTCTATAACTCATCCCTAAAGTTCGTTGATTTTGGAATATTCAGGTGGCGCCCACCGATTTCATCGGGAATCGTTTCTTAAATTTACATTCCAGGATTATACTTGTGAGAATCATATGGTTATGCTATTTCCAAATATTTGATTAGTTTTTAGCGGTTACACCCACAACTCAATTCTCTCCATGTTGAAAGTTATGCCATATTTGGGTTTTAGTGTTTTGGTACGTTTGATCCACTATTCCGGTGTCCCATAACTTAGCCTTCCTAAAGGTGAGCCTTATAATAATAAATGGATTGTTATTAATGAGAATTGAAAAATGGAATATACCATATATGCTCACTACTTGACTCACCTAAGGTAAGTGATTCAAATTGATTATTGAATGTGAAATGTGAAATAGAAAATATATCAAGTATATAACTATGCCTCATCAAATGAGATTGAATAAAGGTTACATGTCTGTAGCACCCCTTTACATATTGATGGAAGGTAGAGGAGTGAACTTATATAATTGAATTTTCATTAATGGTTAATTAAGACTTTATTAAATGGTTGCAATGATAAATAGAATATCCACACTAATGGAAAACAAGGCTTGAACCTAATGATGGATTAGATGATTAAAATATCAAATGGTAATAGACTCACTCGATCTCGCCTTGAATTATGAGTGGAGAATACCTTGGTACTCGGGAACCCCATTATGATTCAAGGATGTGGTTTTCTTAGGTTGACACCCACCTAGACTCTGATTCTTGTCTATTACTTGGATACCCAGTATACTACCGTGGGATCTTTTACATTATTACATGATACCTCTATTACACTCCTTGAATCATGATTTTACTAGTAGGTTCCATGGTTAAATCTCATAGCACTATATCCATTCTTATCCCCATTTTACCTTCGTCGATCACCTAGGAATCGGTAGGCACCTTATTGTGGAATTCCCTAGATCATGCTCCTTGGATTACACTCTTACCCTTTAGCTAGACTCAAATACAATTGATTTAGTGTTTTGTGAGATCTATGTTAGCTTGGTTATTACCCTATAACTCCCTCATCAAATATCATTTTTAGGTTTCCTTGTTACGCCTTAGAACCTTCACTACTTATAATATCACAAGGTGATTTCAGTACTGATTATGCCTCACGTGACCTATTAACATTAAATGGTAATTACTTAATTAATGAACTAGTTACATGTTTAGACACCATTATAAGGATGAATTAGGTACTTTGGTGTTTAGTTATATTGTACTTCTTTCTTTACTTTATATATTCATTAATTCACACTACTATATTCCATTATATGGTCCATATGTTATAGACACTACTGGTTGTGGCCCACTGAGATTTATCTCACACCCCCTCTGGGCACCGTTGGCTACCAGGAGTAGATTACATGGTTGCAGGTATTGACAAAGGGAATCATACGACTTCAAACACTTTATTGTTTGCTGATAGGATGGAGCTTGATAGCAGATGAACGAGTTGGATATTGGGATGCTTGGATTAGCCTTTTTTTATTTTAATTTATATAATATGTTTTTCCTATTATCTTATATCCATGTTTTCCAGTTTTCTAGTGACATTGCATCATCATTGTTCCAGTTAATACAGTTATTATTATTCTCATTTATCTATTTCATTTGTTTTCTTTCTTTGTTTATTTATATTTCTTTTGTTGTTTACTATTTTATATATATCCTTCCATGGTGATACACTCTACTAATGTGTGAATTTTCTCCCCATAGACATACCCTTAGGCCCTCACTGTTAGTTGGTATCCTTTGTCATTTGGGGAGATGTGATCGAGGCCATGTGGCCCACTAGGCTTGGGGCACCTGTTACATGGCATCTGGGTCTGGGACGTCACATGATTATATGATGAATTGATATTAAAAACTTTTAATGGTATGATGATCGCATATCAATTCTATTATTCTTCTCCAATTGATGTTTTTGGAAATTTACTTCCTAAAAATATTGTTATCCTCTTTATAGATGAATTTAATGTTATCTTGGGAAAGGATTAACTTTCTTTACATGAATCTCAAATAAATTACAAAGGGAATCCATATTTGATTCCAATAGAAATTACATCCATTTTATGGGTAATTATTCATATTAAAAAGGGGTGTTTGTCTTAGATGTTTGGACAGAAACTCAATATCAAAGATATACCTATTGTGAGTGATGTTGGTGGTTTCTTTCAAAAATAATTTCTTAGTATTTATCTGAATAAAGAAGTTAGGTTTTCAATGGAACTCTTACTTAGTGATAAACCTATTTTAAAGACTCTATATTGAATGTCCCCTATTGAGTTATAATAATTAAATAAGCAACTCCATGAGAATCTTGATAAGGGATTCATTTAGCCATATACATCACCATGGGGTGAACCTATTCTTTCTATTAAGAAGAAACATATATCAATGAAACTCATCATTGATTATCAGGAACATAATAATATAACATCTAGTAATAAGTATAATTTACCTTTTATTGATTACTTTTTTGATAAATTATGAGGAGATTAATATTTTTATATGATTTATCTTCAAATTGTATATTTTCAATTGACGTTCAAAAGTGACTACATACCCAAGTCAACATTTTGTATAAGGTATGGACACTATGAATTTATAGGGATGTCATTTGGTCTTACCAATTACCCCACTATATTCATGATTTTAAATAATATATTATTTATATATTAACTAGATTATTTTTTTATACTCTTTATAGTTTCTATTATAATATATTCTTGAATTAAGGAAGAGCATAAAGATGAATCGATGATTGTACTAAAGACCCAAAGGAAGAAAATTTTGTGTGAAAAATTTACCAAGTGAGAATTTTTTCTATAAAAGGTTTTATTTATGGATTATATATTATAAATTAATGGTATATTGATTGATACATTAAAGAAGAAAATTATTAAATGTTGTCCCAAACCAACCATAGTGACTAAGATCCATATTTTTCTTGGCTGGGCTTGATATTATTGATGCTTTATAGATAATTTCTCATGAATTTATAATCCAATCACCTAGTTAAATCATAAGGTATTCAAGTCCCTTTAGGTAGATAAATGTGAATAAAATTTCAAGTAACTACAGGGAAGGTTATTTAGTGAACTTGTGCCTACTCTACCCTATAGTAGATAAGGGTTTGTGATATATAAGGATTAATTGAAGAAGGTATTGAAATATGTCCTCACAAATAATGATATGTTTATATCTTATTCCTCCTAATAATTAATATTTTAAGAGAAAAATTACCCAACACATGGTTTTGAGTTAGCTGTAGTAATTTTTTCACTATACCAAAGTGGTGCAGACCATGAGTTTTAGCCCATGGTCCTCAAAATTTGTTTAAAAAGTAAAGTGAAAATAGAAAATGATGGGGCACAATAATAACCCCCAAATAAAGAGGTGTACAGTATAATATTAGAAAAAATGAGACCTGATGAATCTAATTAATGTATAACCCAAAGGCACACAAAACTAGCCTAAATCCCATCCTAGAAAATAGGTTGAAGCACCACCACAGGATCATGTTTGGCCACCATAATCCTTCTTCCAATGAAACCCCCTACACACTTGAAGCCTATACATCATTGTGATACCAACCATCAAACTCCAAACCAAATTTGTAATTATTCCCTCAACATTTCCACCCATGAATCATCCATGCATCATCACTTCAACAATAAACTCATTCCATGAAGTCATTGGCATCAAATACCACCAGTGTTCACAGTGAGTAGAGTTTATCACACATGTCAGCATCCCATGCCACTAATAGTCATCTTGAGAGTCTAAACCCACCAGAACCCCAACACATTGATAACTAAATGAGATACCTACAAAATCATAAACCAATATAGAGAAAAAAATTGAAGACTAGTGGGCTCATCAATTAATATCCCATAGGCCAAAATTCATATCTTTCAATCCCTACATTGGATTCCAAAATAAACCATGTTGTGGAAAATTAACACCCCTTATAGATAGAATCGATCGCTATGAATAAAACTTATCCTTGTGAGTTTCCCATCAACTTATCAAGGTTTTTTCCATCCTCATATTGAGATCATCACACCATGTCCCTAGGTCATGACCAACATCCATCCCAAGAAATGCTAAGGCCATCGTCGACCGATTCTGGAGTTCCATCATTGGCCACATATCACATCTTCACACTTCATCCCAAGGATGCATTGGCCTATAGGAAAAAATACATTCCAAAAAATGATCGGATCTCCCTATATCCAAGCCACAGTGCTTCTTACAAGGTCCCAGATTTACCATGCCACATTCCGGCAGTTGTACCCCACCGCGAGGCCCATATTCCGGGACTAGGCCATGGGCAACCGTCACCAGCATCATTACCTCCAGCATCCCACAGCCATCATGACCCACCAACAAGCCTCAATATTCTCATCCACTGGGAACCCAAACCCACCTAAATACACAATTAATTCATTGAAATCTCTCATATGTAGCCTAGGGTAATCGATCATCGCCTCCGATCAGGATAGTACCTCACCATGCCTAAAACATGTCATTGTCAAATCACAAACGGCCCACTATGAATGTGACCCACACCACCTGAAGAATCCATTTCCCAAGGTCAATAGCTACATTACATCACATAATGAGGAGGTACTAGGAACCATAAAAAATCCATAACCAACAAAAAATCGTCGTCATCCCCAATGCTATTCAGGGCACACTGAAGGAAGAGGTCCTCATCACGCTTTCACAAAACGGCCATCAATGCTTCTGCTTCCTTAATCAAATCCAAATGGATTATATCATCCCTAAAAATGAGTGGTTTCATGTAATATTTAGTGTTACCATGATTTCCATCAATTATAGGATAAACCTTGTGCAAAGAAAAACCCTTTTAGTGGAAAAAACACAAATAGATCTTTATTCCCAACGACATCAAACTTGGATTGATCATCTTCAAAAATGAATGGATTAAAATGATCTCTATAACAGGATAGATTGAGAAGATATTCCCTCAATATATATTACATCCTATTAATTATTGAATTAAATATATAAAGGAATTATCTGTATAAGGAAAGGTGTGACATATATACAAATCATAAAATTTTAAATTATATACTCAATCAGAAAGAGTTAAATATATTCTAGAGAAAATGGATGGTGTTGATTAAATATTATGACAATACAATTCATTAACACCCTAGGAAAGTGAAAAAGGCAGAAGATACTATGATTCAAAATGATCATGAAATATTATCCATGATGAGGATCACAATAGATCCAATATTTATGGATTTTAAAAGGATGGATCTAGAAATCCTAAAGGAATTGGGAAATCTTATCTTTCATAAATCATTGTTCAACTATCTATATATGTGAAGATTAAATATGTGTATAAGGATAATGTGGATATAAAAAAGAAGGTGATAATTGTTCCTAAGTTCAACCATGATTATGATGGAATGATAAAGTTCATGAACCATGTATGTGTTCCATCCATACAAAATTTTAAGAATGAGTTGTTGGATGAAGCTCATAACTTATCATTCTCTATTCATCCTAGAAGTATGAAGATTGTTAGAGATATAAAATAGTGTTTATAGTGGGACAATATGAAGATAGATACTATAGCTTTTGTATCATGGTTTTTGTTATTTCATCAAGTTAAAGCTAAGATATATGCATCTAACAAGATGTTACAACCTTTACCCATACCAGAATGTAAATGGGAAAATATCACCATGGTTTTTGGATTCCCCAAAACATATAAGGTCCATAATTATATTTGGGTTGTATTCACTCACCATAAAATTTTATCACACATCATTGATATCATATAACATTTTTCTTTTGATAATATTTATAGGATATACATTAAGGAAGTGGTAAGGTTTCATGGAGTACCTTATTCTATTGTATCTAGTCGGGGTCTAAGGTTTCCTTTAAATTCAAATGAATTATTTAGCAAGTTCTAGATTCAAAGTTTTATTTTATTACTTATTATCATACTCAAAAAATGGTAAATTTTATAGATCCATTCAAACCCTATAATATATTCTTAATATTTTTCTATGGATTTCAAAATTGTTTGGGATAAACACCTTCCCCTAGTAATGTTTTCTTACAATGATATATTTCACCCAAGTGTTTATATAGCTTCTTATGAAGCCCTATATAGAAATAATTGAATAAATATAATGTTCTAGTATGAATTTAGAAAAATAAATATATTAGGATCCAATATATTTGAGGAAATTACTGATAGATTAATATTAATTTAGTATCACATCATGGTAGCTCAAAATCGACAGAAACTTTATACTGACAATCATCGAGGAAATCTAGAACTCAATGTTGGTGAGAAGGTATTAATGTAAATTTCTCTATGGAATAATGTTATGAGATTTATAATAATGGTAAATTTTATCCATATATATATTTTCCCCATTAATATTCTTTATTGAGTAGGTATTTTAGCCTATCATTTGGTACTTCCACCAAATCTCTCTCAATTTCTGGATGTGTACAATATATATCTCTAGAAGAAGTATATACTTGATCCATCACATTTAATAAAATCAAAGATTATAACACTAGATAATGATATTTACTATGAATAACAACCATTATAAATCTTGGATCATAGAAATGAAGTGCTACGAAACAAGACTACTCACCCAGTTAAAGTTCTCTTGAGTAATCCAAAATTCAAAGATTCTACGTGGGAACCTGAGGATGTGATGAAATAGATATATCCTCATTTTTTTCACTAGAGTTTGGAGTTTATATGTATAAATTCGTTTTAAGGGGGTAAATTTTAACACCTTGAGATATTATATTATATTTATCTTTAAATAAATTTAATTTTCTCAATGACTTGTGTTAGACGTAATCCCGAATCTAAATGAACTGTAATATAGTATACTATTATCACATAACTATTAAACTAGTCAAGTGAATAGGAATATTAATATTTTTTAAAAAATATGTTTAAAATTTTTAGACAAATAATATATATTGATATATAATTCCACAACTTTTAGTAAAATCATTATATTCTGTAAAAATACATTTTTATTTAAAAATGGTTTTTATTGCTTTTTGTGAGAAAATAATATAATGAGTTTCTTCCAATTTTATAATATTTATTTTTAAAAATAAACCTAATTTTTTTAATTATCATGTAAAAATTATATTAGAGTGAAATTTTGATAATTTTTTGAAAAGATTTCTTTTTAAATGAATGGTGAAAATACAAATTTTTATTGAAAATTACCCTTTCATTTCAAAAATTTAAGACATTATATTTTTGTAAATGGTTTTAAAATTATAATTAGTTAATTTATATTATTTATAACCCAATTTAGGTCATTTAAATCAAATTTATGTTGATGTTTTATATAAAAACTTTTATACTTAAGGAAATATATTTTTGGAAAACCACTTTTCTCCACGTTTTATGAGTTTTATTTTAAAATAAATTTAGATAATTCTATGAATTGAATTTAATAAAATGGATTGCATATTTGGTATCACAATAATTAATATTTTTTAATATGTTAAACTTCATTTTTGTTCATAATAAATAGTAAGAAATATATATTACCACAGTTAAGGTGAAAACAGTTTTATTGGGTGGTTAATCTAAGAGATGAGGGTATTTTTTCTTATTAAAATTGACAAAAACCTATTTTATAGACATATTTTTACCTAATACTATCCCAAATTATAAAATATTTCTATTTCAAATCATTTTTATTTATTATGATATTATAAAATTTTTAATTATTAATAAATTCCAAGTGTGACATATCCACACTTAAAAAAAGGACACCCCTCCTTCCTCTTATTTACGCCACTTTGAGCCATCTTTATCTAAAAAATCATAAAAATTATTTTTTAAACTTACTTATAAATGAAATATATGTTTTTTATTCTTAAAATAATACTCCAATGGTATTTAATAAGTGATCTTAAGGAGGCATATTGAAGAATAGGTAATCTTCTTACCCGACTTATTTCAATTTATTTCTTCTTATACCTAATTTAAATATGTATTATTCATCGTAAAATAAAAAATTTAAGTATCATAAATATAAAAAAAATATTATTATTATGTAACCACAAATATCTACCCTATTTTCATTAAATGGGAAGTGAAACTATCACACATGCATACGTGTGGACTACCACCTCCACATAGCGATACAATTCATTTTCCATCACCAACTTCCATGGATGGTTATTTTAATGGGTTTAATGTTTATAAATTATTTTTATGACATAATTATTTTTCTATAATTATAATTTCATATAAACCTTCTTACCTTCTAGTCAGTTGGAAAATGATAATGTCACTCATCCATAAATGTAGACTACCACCTCCACAAAGCGATGTGATTCATTTTTCAATTCCTATTTGTATGGATGGTAATAAGGATAGATTTAATGAATATTTATGATATAAAATATATAATAATTATTCTATGAAGGTGAATTATTTTTTCCCTTTATTTCTTTCCATCTTTCCAAAAGTGAAAACAATGTTCATGAGTACGAACGGCTTATTACCTCCATGAACGATGTATTTCATTTATATATATATACCTTTTATAGAGGACTGTAAATATACATATAATGAATATATATGATTTTGATATCTTCATTAACATTATTTATAATATGTAATCATGGTCGAAGTACAAGGACTGGATCTACTGAACCAAAATTCTCATGAAAACAAAACAGTTAACACCTAAAAATAATGATTTTAATACGGAATTATTAATAAATGGGTGTTGAAATATTATAAGTAAATAATATATGATATTATAAATATTTAAATTATTATGTTATATAATTATAATAAATTTAAATTTATTATAAATTAGGCTATAATGCTTTTGAATTAGGTTGAACATGAAGTAAGTGATTTCTTGTATCACTTTTATTTCTGTGAGACACATGATATATTCACCACTTGTTTATTTTATGTGGTGTATATACTTTCCATGAATGTATTTTATGATTATTCTAGTAAAAATTATGATTATTTATATATCCATATAATTTTATCACTTTCATTAGGTTTTGATTCAAAATATACCAAAGTGGTGTGGGATTTATGTTACAATCTCATTGTTTATCAAGATTGTTTATGATTAATTTATGGTGACGAAAGTTTATATAAAATCTCTAAATAATCCCATGAATTTTATTATCGTAATTTTATTTTTTTTATATTACTTGTTTTAATTTTATTTTTATCTATATATGTACTCAATATACTGAAAAAATATTTTTAATAAAACCCAACTTTGTTTCTCCCTTTGGTCAAAAATCATTTTTCATCCATATCTATGTTTTCTAAAACAATCAGGAATGATTTTAATATTATCCTATGAATATTTAAATTCCCTTTTACCCCTGATAAACCTTTTAAAAATGGTTTAAAAATAATCTTCTTGTCACTTTTTGAATGAAATTCTTTTTATTTTTTACCAACAATATAAAAGGAATCATTATTTAAACTTACGCAGAATGATTGTAATTTCACGTTGTCATAACCACTCAATGATTGGAAGATTCAATAACAAGTTTCAAAGGTTTTTTTTTCAAATAAATGTTTTTACATAATAATTGGTAAATTTTTATATTTTAAGTATCTGATTACAATATAAAAAGGGTATTTTTCTAAATACAAATT
Source organism: Viscum album (assembly GCA_963277665.1). NCBI lineage: Eukaryota > Viridiplantae > Streptophyta > Magnoliopsida > Santalales > Viscaceae > Viscum > Viscum album. The sequence goes on along the minus strand of OY728131.1, from coordinate 1,524,919,717 downwards.
TTCATTATCTTTTAAAGGAATTTTCAATCTATGATAACATCCTTTGATGTTACTTATGATTTACTATGGATATGATCTAATGATATCGTCCATGTTAATTACTTTAATGACTTATAATGATTATGATTTAAATATGATTCTATGAAACTCTTTTCTTTCCTATGGTATAATTAAGTTATGATGAAACCATTATGAAACTTGTTTCTTTTCAACCTATATTCCTATGATAAAATGATGAAATTTTTATGAAACACATTTAATTTTTATGGGTTATGCTATGAATAATGTTTTATGATCTTTTAGTTCACATATATATTATTTTAATTATTTTATGGGTGGTGCTTTAATTATATAAACTTACAATACATCAGGTAGAGATATACATCTCATGAGATAATAAGGGCTAGAATTGTGGTGGGAACCCAGTTCAGTAAGGGACTATGTCTACTATGATATCTTTAGGAGTGAAGATTGACTAAGGATATAACGTAATGGGGAGTGGACTCAATATACTATTATAGTATTTTAAGTGATCCTTGACTAAGGAAATTATTTTCCTAACTTATATGTATTCCACAAACTTATGTTTTATGATAATGTTATGTTCTCATTGATCATGTTCTTTTATTCCTTTATGATTCGTGTCTTATGAAATACCATGTTTATTGTAATGACATAATATTATGATCTATGATATTTTGGGATTGGTTTTCCAATGTTATGATTATTTTCTCATACCCTTAGGCTCAAGTTATGTGTACGTGATTATTGGTATCTCCCTTGTTTACCCTTAATGAGCATATGGGCTTACCCTTTCTCATGTTTCCTTTCCCCTGGTTATGAATAATGGTTTTAAGTATGATATGTATAAGAAATGTGATAGTTATGAATAACTTAGTGGGATATGATATAGATCTCTTATGAACAAGTTGTTTATGTGTCTAAGTTTCCAAATACACTAAACATATATGGTTCTAGTGTGAATAATAATGTTATGCATTTTAATATTAATATAATAATATGTAATGTTTATGTATGAAAATTATTGGTTTATATTGAGGAAATCTATATAGATCCAATATTAACACACATTTCGCACTCACAGAATATCCATGCACATGCATTAGCTAATGTGACTATAGCCTTTTCTAATCCAGACTGGTAAAAAACGTTCTTCAACATTATTCACTACAGAATGGTGTCACCACTTTATAGTAATATCATGGATGATATCAATGAGTTTAATTCCATACTTGAATAAGATAATTATGTAACTTGTTTGATGACTCCCATATTGGACTACATCTAAATAAGGATTATTACATAGGATAGAAGAATAAATATAAAATATGATGGTGGTCACTCAAAATTACTCTTTACAATATCCCAAATCAACAGAAGGTCCTCTATAAACTTTTTTTGAAGGAGTTATCCTCGAATGCATTGACGGAGGGGAATTTATTTTTGTTATGCATGAATTCTACATGGGTTCCTATAGTGATCATCAGTCAGGCATCAATCTTTCTCATAAAATCAATATTATTGGTTATTTATAGCTTTTAATGACATGGTATTATACAAAATTCACCAAAATTTGTCACTCCTATCATATACATGCATACTTTATCCAACAACCCTGTGATTTTTTTCACACTTCCAAAAACTCATGTCTAATTATTTTATAGGAGATTGATTCTATAGGTTCATATCCCCAATCTATAACCAAGTAGTTCAAGTACATCCTTACTACTACTAATTTCTTATCCAAATATTCTAAGGAAATACCCCTTAATAAATTCAGGAAGAGGAACATAATTAAATTCGTAAAGTATAATATCTTCATCGGATTTGGTGTTCTTTACACAATATTGATGGAAAATGGAACTAATTTCTATTATTCTAAATTTAAAATTCTATATCAGGAGTATAAAATTGGTTCTAATAATTCATCTTGGTATTATATAGATAATAATAGGTAGATATATGATTTTAATAAAACTATATCAAATATACTTCAGAAGATAATGGACAAATGTAACAAATCTTAGCCCAAGAAAATTCTACATTCATTGTGGGCTTATCTTACTTCAACCTGTATTTCCACACAAGAAACCCTATATTCACTTGTATATGGGAAGGGGAAATTATAAACCTTCATGTCTAATTTTCTTTTTTTACATTACGATTTTTTTTCAATAATAGGTAAATAATAAATCTCATAATATATTATATGGATTAGAATGAATCAATGAGAAAAGATTATATACCTTGCATCATTTTGAGGTTTACTAAAACCAAATAGAATGAGATTTTAATAAGAACGTTAACCTTTTTTATTCTTCAATGGGGGAATTGTTTTTCCTCTCATAATCCATATTTTACTAGGTAAGAAACCTATAAAACATAAACCAAAATGGAAGGTACGTTTTTCATTCATAAATTTTACTATAATGGTTTGTATTCATTGATTACTATGGATGGTGAGTGTATCACTCCCCCTACCTATGTGAGGTTCTGTAAGAAATATTTCATATAATCCAAAACCATGGTCCTTGATTTAAGACATTAAAAGGAACAATTATTGTTCAAAGTTATACATCCTTAAATTGTAAAAACCATTTATCTTGGTCACATGATGTTAAGCTATATGACACCATGGTCATGTATGAAAGACCTTAAAAGGAAGAAGCATTAGTTAAAGCTATTTGACCCTAAATTGTATCAAATCATTCATCCTCTCTATATGTCATTAGTTTATGTATTTTTAGAGACCTCTTTAGAGAGTACTTATGTTCTTAGTTTCAATCTCATACCGCACCACTTTATAGAATTACTTGTGACTTGATTTCCATTCATTGTATACACAGTGATGCTCAAACCCTTTATCTTGTTCCTTGTCACAAATATCCCCTTCATAGATGATTTTGTTTGTTATATAACTAGATACATATGGATTCCTCCATTGAATTTGTTTTTTTCTTCCTTCAACATCATTCTCAACTCCCCATGTTCCTGGATTCAAGACCTTAAAAGGAACAATTATTGGTCAAAGTTATACAACCTTAAATTACAGCAACCAATCATCCTAATCACATGATATTAAACTATATGTATCCATGTTCCTCGATAAAAGATATTATAAGGAACAACCATTGGTCAAGGTTATGCGAACCTAAAATATATAAACTCATTAATCACCACCATGTGATATTAAACTATGTGTTTTCATAGCCCTATCCAAAGAGGCCCTCCATTCCAGATGTTTTTCTCCTAATGAATCACTTTTTAAAACTATATGTGACTTGATTCCCATTCACAGGATACACACTAACACCCACACCCTTTATCTTTGGCCTAGTCACAAAATTCCCCTTTATCGATGAGTTTGTTTTTTCTAGAACTGGATCCATCTATATCCATATATTCATGTCATTTTTATTTTTCCCTGTCCAAAATTATCACCTCTCTATAGTCCTTGATGTAAGACCTTAAAAGTCACCATTATTGGTCAAATCTATTTGACCTTAAATTGAATCTACCACTCATCTTTGTCACTTGAAGTAAAACTATATAGAACCATGATCCAACATGAAATATATTAAAAGGAAAAACCATTGGCTAAAGCTATGTGACCCTAAGCTATATAAAACCATTCATCCTATCATTATGATTTTAAACAGTTTGCTTTCATATACCTTTCCTAAGAGGGCCTCCATTATTGGTTTCAGCCTCCTATTACACCACATTATAGAACTACATGTGACTTTATTCCCATTCATGGGATAGGTATTGAATCACAAACCCTTTTTCTTATGCCCAATCATAAACTTCTCCTATATCAGTGATTTTTTTAGTGTTAGCACTGGATCCATCATAATTCCTCTGTTCATGTCAATTTTTTTATTCTTAATCTAATAGTATAATTCCCTATTATCCTGGATGCAATACCTTAAAATTCATTTCATTGGTAAAATACATTCAACCCTAAACTAAATATACCATTCATCTCAGTTTAATGATGTTAAACTATGGGAAAACTCCTACACCAAAAGATAAAAAATCATGTGGTGTACATCAAAAACAATCCTTGATTGGTGTTTTAATAAAATTTGGATAACCCTCTAATTTACACTTTTTTATTATAAAAATAATGACTCACATGATATTATATATTTTGGTTGATTTTTCCAATTTACATAATTAAACCCTGACATGACCATATATAGGGAATATTTGGTCCATCCTATATAACCATAAACTGCTTAGAGTGGTCTCCCTTGCATGGTTTCCACTTCATTTTCATATGAACCAGATCTATGAAGGGAACTTATATCCTAGAACTATGTGTTGATTTATTTGTGTTCTTATGAGATATATGGTTATTCTGGGATCCCTTATCCTAGGCTCATTCATGAAGTCTAAAAAAATCCCTCCCGTTGTGAACAAGACAGACCTACATAGGGGAATTCTTCTTGAGAACTAAGTGTGGGTTGATTCTCATTTTGATGGGATACATAGTGACACATATATTATTGACCCTAGGTCCATCCATGAACAAAAAAATAAATAAAAATTCCCATTTTCCTTTCATATAATCTATATCTATGCAAGGAAACCCTTACGATAGACATGAGAAGTTTCATCTCGACATCTTAATGGGATCATAATTACTCAGTCACGATGAAATCAAGTATAAATTATTCCATAATAATTCATGGACATATTCCTTTTATAAACCAAAATTTGTGTCTTGGGTAACACATATCATCATAAACCTTACTTATCTATCATTGATAAGAGAATAAGTCTCTAAAGGACTTCTCAATTTTGACTATGCATACCCCAATGTGGCTCTATTTATGCACCCCCAATAAGGATCATAAACCATAGGCATGTTCATCCTAAAAAGAAAGCATTTTTATATCTATATTCCCTAACATCATGGAAATGAAATTAATTATTTATGTACTTTTCCAATTCCATCTCCTCAAATCTAAGAGCACAAGATTATGAATTACAATTTCTCTTCTTGCATTCAGAAGATATTGGAGAATCCTTGGTCTAAAAGATCTATTTGGTTCATTATATCTATGAAATATAGTCAAATATATGTGAAATTTAACATTTAGACCCATTCAACTTGGTCACATGATATAAAACTCATTGAAAATACATTCTCCACAAGATAAAAAATGATGTGGTGCACATCGGAAATAATCCTTTACTGGAGTTTTAATACAATTTGTATAAACCTCCAATTTCCCTTTTTTTCTCACACCTATCATGACTCACATGAGCTTATATATTTCAGATGAATACTAAAATTTACAAAATTAAACCATTCCATAACTAGAGTTAAGGAATATTTGGTCCATTCAGTATGACTACAATCTGATTATTGTGGTCTCCCATGTATGTTATGTTCCTCCTTATATAGAAGCCATATCATTGTAGCTAATTTTATCAAAATTACATGTGGAATGATTATAATTCTGATGAGATATGTATTGATTCCTATATTTCTTATTTTGGTCTCATCCAAAAAGTAAAATAATGCCTTTCCCTATGTACATGCAAGATATGCATAGGGGGTCTCTTTCTTGGAACTACATGAGGCTTAATTCTCATTTTGATGAGATACGTAGTGATGCCTAAATCCACTATCCTAAGACCATTTGTAAATTCTAATATATATATATATATATATTTATATTTATATTTATTTATTTATTTATTTATTCCCTTATGAGACCCCTTTATATTTTATCTGTGGTATGTTGATGAGATCACAATTTACCAATCATGTCCAATTATAGAATAAATTCTTCCACCATGCTTTCTGTAAATATAATTTTCATAAATCAGACTCCATGTCTAGGGAAACTCATATCATTATAGACCTTCCCTATATATCTATGATGTGAGAATATAATTCTGAAGTAACCCTCTATTTTGAATATGTATATTATGCCCCTAATATAGACTTTCATATATTCCCCTATTGGTGCAGAAATTCATTCACAGAGATAAGTTTGGTAAGGCCACAACCATTTTGGATGAAATTCAACCTCAAAGGGACCAAATATCATTAAATGGGTCTGCCTCATGAATCTCTCATGTGAATCCCCTTCTCATCCTGAACGTGTGAGTAGAAGATGGAACTTCTGTGAGTTTTACACCCACTGCGACTGCACAAAGCCATATGACGGAACTCTCGTGAGTCTGATGCCCTCAGCGATCGCTCCAAGAAAAGTGACAGACTACTCAGTGCATCTAAAGGATCTTCTCCCATTCATTAAGTACCTCTTTTTCTTTTTAGAACACCACTGAGCATCACAATCCCCATTTCCTATAAATATACAGCTCACCCCCCCCCCCCCTCAAAGGTCTGGTTACTATAACCTTTCACCTTTTGAGATCCCATTTTGTGAAGCTCCCGAGTACCATGAAACTGACCCAAAAAATGATCACCCAAAGTATTTTATCATTGGGATATACCCATAACCTTTTCTTATTTACCCCTATGTATGGTAGGAATGGTTTTCATGAAGTCCTATACCCTTCACAAAGGAATGAGACTCTTTTGGTTATTCAAGGCTTTGTGGAGCATTAAGACTTTTTAAATAACTCTTCTATTGAAATAGGGCTCCATGATAAGGAAATGATCCTATGCTTTGTGAATCCCTTTCCTTCTTGAGACCCTAGTTCTCCATGAAGCACTAAATCTTCGTGAATCCCCTCTCAGTGAAGCCCCTTTCTTTATGAGTGCCTATTATATGAGTCCCTATAGGATTTTTCATAGTGATTTCATGGTCCATCGTGTGGTGTTCCATGTAAAGATACCCTACCTCTTTCTTTTCAGAATCGGAACACCAATGGATTTCTCTTTTCATCATAGATATGAAAACATAGACCCCAAGAATAACCAATCCTCCACCACCTCCCTTTAAGAGTTTCTAGTGCCTTCCCTCCTCCAAGTATGGGTGGGTATCAGTTATGTATGTCCATGGTGTGAGGAGCGAGTCCTCTCCATCCGAGCTATAGGACGTCAAAATTCCAACACCCATCATCATCAGCACACAATGTTAAATTGTAGTCTCACCCCATGCAGTTCACATAAAATTTTATGCTTTGGAAATTTCTGGTGCCCTCTCTCCCCCAAGTATTGGTGGGTATCTGTTATGTAAGTCCAAGGTGAGAGGATTTAGTCATCCCCATCCAAGATGTGTGATATTAAACTGCCAAGCTTCATCGTCCTCATCACACGATGTTAAACTGTAGTATCACCCCATGAAGTGTAAATGGGGTTCCATGCTTCAGGAATTGTTGGTACCTTCCCTCCCACATGTATGGGTGGGTATCAATTAAGTAATTACATTGTGTGAGGATTGATCCCTCCCCATCCAAGATACAGAATGTTGAACTGCCAAGACCCATCTTCCTAAGAAAACGATGTTAAACTATAGTCTCCCCCCATTTAGTGAACATGGGGTTCCACACGTCAGGAATTATCCATGACCACTAATATCTATGGAACAAGATCCTCCTAGGTAATGAGATCCTCCTTTCATGGAACAAGATCCTCCTTGGGCATCCCTCCTGGAGTAATCCCCAATCTCCATCTCCCTGGGTAGTCTCAGTGTGTAAGCCCCACATCAACTCTCATGGCCGTATCTTTTATGACCAATTACTCACCTTCATCATAGGGATGATGATATATCCTCCATAGGAGTGATATATTCTTCACTTTCCTCATAGGTAATGTGATCCTTCTTTCATAGAACAAGATCCTCCTTGGGCATCCCTCCTGGAGTAAGCCCCAATCTCCATCCCCCTCGGTAGTCTCAATGTGTAATCCCCACATCAACTCTCATGGAAACATAATTTGTGAAACATTCATAAGGTCTATTTCTACCTCTTTTTTATAACATCTAACATGAATCATGTGGTATTAGAGGATAACAGTGACCATGAAACCATTCATTCATGCATCCACCATGGATTAAGCCCCATGCCCCTAATATCTGAACTAGGTAGGTTTTGATTCCTATCTTCTAAATAGGGTATGTAGGAAGCCTCCATGAGGTTCAATACCAACCAATGGGAAACTATGGTAATCCCTCTAGGGTATTTACCCTCATTATGTGAAATCCTCCCTCTATGGGACACATCCCTAGGATCCACCTCTGGGGGTGTTTTGATTCATTCTCTGTCACTTCATACATCACGTCACCCTTATCCCGATGAAATCTCTTCATCCACCGTCATCCATCTAGTTAGTCTTAGTGAATAAGCCCTAAACCATTCCAAAATACATGTAATTTGATTCCCATACACTGGGATATGTAGGAATCCTCTCTGAGGCTCAATACCATCACCCTCTATGTTCCATCGATTTCATTCATTCCATTTAAACAATTCATCCATATCTATCCTAATTATTACATGGGATTCCAAATTTTGATGAGATCATTCCATCCATTTAGGTCATCTCAGAATGTAAGGACCATCCACATAATATCTCCCCCTATAAGCACTTAGGAAATCTCAGTGCATAATACAAACATAATCCACACCATCCAACCAAGATAAATCCTCTTGCGATGGGAAGTAATAGTGCGTAAGACCCAAAACACCCCTTCGAACAACATGGATTTTGATCCTAGTATTCTAAACAGGGTATGTAGGAATCCTCCATGAGTTTTAATCCCACCCAATGGTAAGCCTTGGTGTCCCACTCAATGTGGTTCACCTCCCTGATCTACCCTCAGGGGTGTCCAGTTCATCCTTCACGGTGTGAAATCTTCTCTTTGTGAGACACAACACCTCAGGTTTTCTTTCATTGGGAATTTTTATCCATCCATTTGGTAAACCTTCCAGGTACTACCTCCTAGAGATGTACCCCTTCATGGTGTAAAATATTCTCTTTATGAGACACACCAACTTGGGTATGATCTCATTGGGCATTCTGGTCCATCCATCTGGTAAACCTTCTAGGTACTCCCTCCTAGGGATATACCCCTTCAAAGTGTGAAATCTTCTCTTTATGAGACACACCACCTCATGTTCTCTCTCATTGGGAGTTCTAGTCCACTCATCTGATAAACGTTCCAGGTACTCCCTCATAGGGATCTACCTCTCTGATCTATTCCTATGGGATATTCCGATCACTCAGATTTGTCCTCACAGTATGTTAAACAGATGGATTACCCCATGTTAAAAATAGGATGCATTAGGAAAATCTTGGAATACATGCCCATGGAATAATATACCTTGTGATTTACATAGGATTTTTCGGGTTTGATTCCCTTCAGAACCCCTCTCTAAAGAAGAATACAGGTGTTCCATTGTTCTATCATCCAGACAATCCACTGATGCCCAACATGACTAGTCTCCTGACTGAGGGTTGCTTCCCTGACTAGACCCCTTGGAATATCTATACATAATCATTTTAATTAATTGGTTTCCATAAATAGATGGAATTGGGAATGATTTTCACAAACTACTACTCAAATATATGAGTTATACCTCAACTAGGTGAAGAATTCCAAAGAGTAATCCATATAAAGAGGAACTGACATCCCATCATCTCATTTCGATCAAGGATAAGAAATAATTGAAGAGGTTATGAAGACTTACCGCATTTTTAAAATAGAAATGTGGGGTACAATGAAGCTTGTACATCAAGAGAACGATGAGGGTGCACCCTGATGAAAGCATCAGAAATCGAAATGGTGAACCTGACATGAACTCTTATCCTCAATATGGGATTAGTTATCTTCGATACATCATAAGATAAGAATTTCGCTGAATCCAACTATCAAGTTCCAGTTCCCGCCAATAAAATAGTGGTCCTATCATGAAACTCACTAGAATTTGGGGGAGTTGATTTTTTGGAATTCTGGTATGTGACATCGTCAGCGTGGATCTCTATCTCTGGTCATGGAAGATAGGACATCACTGTAGAATTGGGAATTTATTTCCTTTTTTCTATATTGAGGGCTGAATATTTCTAATTTATAGTTCCCTAGTTATAGAAAACCAATACCCCTCACCTGTAGATGTAGAGGCATAAGGAACATCAATGCATAAATCCCACAATACCCCATTGCCTCCACCACTTCAACTATGACCATAGATATTGGGCGCACACACCCTGTATAACCCTCAGAAATTGTGGACAGGAGGGTTATAGATGCTCTCATGCACCGATACAAGCAGGAGGGGTCATTCCCACAAGGGACATGGCCTTCTAGTACCTAGAATCTTCTATGCCTCATCGTCACCACTTCCCCCAAAGGCCACATAAGGATCTATTATTCCCCACTACCATTTGAAATTACTTCATGAGTCTCTCCATTGAATGATCTGATGACTCACTCCCTTACACTAATGAGGTGATGGATATTCAAGTCATTTCAGATGTGAAAACTACCCAGGAGCCTCTAAGGAGGGCTCCCATAAGGCCCATCAATGCCACCAAATAGTCCCTCAGGATGAAGAATAGGTGGTTTATCCCTGCTCTATTGGCCTAGGTCTAGATAACCTAATTCTAGAGTTAGACCCAATCCCAAGAAGGTTCTTTTCAAGGAGAATCACCTTTAATAGCTCGCATGGATCATTCCACCCCTGGTGTGTTCCACCCTATCCTTGTCACTACATAGATTGGATTCACCAGCTTTTATCATAATCAAGGCCTCAACCGCTCCACGGGAAGTCTAGGTTGACTCTTTCGGTCATCCGAACCACCAGCATCCATCATAGGCCAACACGAAAAGATGATACCCATTACAGAGGCCCTCCCATACCATCTCTAGTCAGAGTGGAGGTCCTACCTACTCTCATGCACAACATGAATGTCCTCTACATGTTCTCAATATCTTTCCAAGCAGAGGTCCTCCCCACATTATCTAAATATGTCCCAGTGGTATTTACCGAGAATATAGTTACTGATACTAAGTCCCTCCCCATGTCATAGACCACCAATATTAAGGTATTACTCATTTCATTTCTATACCAGAAGAGGTCCTCTCTATAGCAACACTAATCAAAGCGAATTCCCTCCTCACTTCCTCAACAACCATCATAGAGGCCCTCCACATACTGTAACCAACCAAGTGGAGGTATTCCAGACTCCAATAACCATCAAATAAGAGGAACTCCCCACTTCATCCATGATCTATATGAATTCCCTCCTCATGTGATCTCTTCCAAATAGTACGGAGGTCCTCCCTATGCTACATGCAACCAACATAGAGGTAAACCCCATGTTCTCACAAACTCTATCAGAGGTCCTCCCTGCTATAGAACCCACCACCATGGAGGTCCTCCATGCGTGTCCAACAGCCATACAGAGTCTCTCCCTATATCATATTTAATATATTTCTAGGTTCTCCTTACACCTCAACTCATCAAAGTGGAGGTCGTCTACACTCTCACAGTAATCCAAGTGAAGGTACTCCCCTCTTAGACAACAATAGGTATGGTGGTCCTTCCTGTATCCTAAAAAATTAAAGTGGAGGTCCTCTCTACATAATCAACCAGTAGCATGAAGGTCCTACTTATGTAGAAAAAGTTTCCTACCCTGATGAACCATCCTGGGGTAGAAGGTAAAACCTTTTCTGATGAAAAAATAATTCCATGAAGCACTGAGTTGTGAGGAATCCTGTTTGATTCTCTAATTCTAAAGCTGAATGGGACCCGATGATGGAGCCTTCTCCCCAGTCTTCTACATCAGAGTCTGGGTTAAGATCCTAGAATGTGATATTTTTCATCCCAAAATTTGAGATGCATTAGATACCTAAATCCCTTCATAGGTACATGAAGTAGGAAGAAGATTTGGATCCCTTCTAGGGTCTTATCATTTAGTCCTCCCTATCATCTCCAATTTAATTCTCTGCCTCAACAAAAGATTGTGGAGAGTAATTATAGGTCATCATAGATGATGATCACCCACCAGATACACCACCAATAGTCTCTTCCCTCAAACATGAGGTGGTGTTCAGTTTCTTGAGATTTTCTGGTTGATCACCACTTCCTACTTTGACATCCCAAAGTCACTCACCCATAAGCAAGTTATGTGATTTCACCAACCCGTATGGGAAATTCATTTCTACCTCCAAAACCATTAGTTGGTTACCCAAATTTATGGGATCATTTCAACGACATCAACAAGAAATTTTTCATGGTTTATTTGGTCATTCTCCCAGTGGCACACCACCCTGCATTTCCCAAATACCATCTGACCCTTTAGAAATAATGATTTCAGAGCTTTATAATTCTCCTTAGAATTATTGAGGATGCTTCCCCACATGTATAGATCTGGGGTTGGGGGAAGTATGCTACTCTTCACTTCAGTGCCATCCTGCAACATCTTGGTTTATCTTCTCACATTTAGGATATGCCTACGAGCGCAGTCATGGTAAATATGGATGAGCTCAGAACATTCAATGATAGGGACACCGAAGTAGGTTCTAACAAATAGGACCTACCCCTGGGGTAGTGTAGCATCAGGTGTATAGTTTTACATGTATTGTAATTAACTTTCATAGGTAGTTATTCAGTCTTGGATACTCTTTTATCTCATTTCATATTGGTAAGAACTCAAACAAAGGTAAGGATTGTATTAAGACCTTCGAACCATCTAAACTGATTGATTCTATGCAAGAGACAGAGGTTGACCTCTTTATGGCCACCTTACTCCAGAAATTATAAGAATAAAGGATTTTCATTAATGAAATATTTATTGATCACCTTGTATAATAGCATTTGGACTATGGTGATCCTAAAAAAAATCATGTCCCTCCTACACTGGCGTAGTTGGGAAAGCCTCAAGTCTTTCTTGACTAGCTACCCTCGATTGATCTGGATAATACTACACATCCTGATAGGGTAGATTCAAGAGTCAATGGTAAACATACATAGTACCTATTGCTGAACCCTCCTGGTCATCATGACAACCCTATTTGGGATTTGGATCAAGCCGGTCTACAAGCTGTTCCACATGCCACTCTAAAGGTCATTCCACCAGCCATTCCATTAGTAACTAAGCCTTATTATCATGTTGATGAAATAATCAATGCATTAGTGTTTAGGAATCCTCATCCAAATAGGAACCCCTACTAGGATGACCTGATAGCCACTCTCGCTTCTTGGCTCGAGCCCTTGGAAATACTACATATGGCCATCTCTCCTGATGGAAAGTCATATCTAGCATGGGTGGAAAATATGTGAGCACCCCCAAATTTCATAAATCCAACCTTATCCCTATAAAATGGGATGAGATACCAAATAGAGAATCTAGACAACTTCAAATCAAGGTTTGGACCCCTGTTGGGAATGCCAGAGTAGTAAGAAGCCATCAAACTCCGTTTTTTTATAGACATTCGAAGCGATTTTGTTCGTTTGGTACAATTAGATACCTATTTGGTCCATAATTGTTTGGGAAGATATTTTTAGGTAGTTTAATTATCATTTCATCTCCACCACCCACAAGACAGGTATTTTTGAACTCTTCAAGTGCAAGAAATGGTTAGATGAGTGATTTGTAGACTTTTTCTCCAGGTGGAAAGGCCACACGTATTAACTGGACATACTGCTGACCCAAGGGCAGTTGATAATGATGTATGTAGGAAATATGAAGGTTGAAATGGTCCCATCCCTCATCACCACAAATTTATGATGTGGTTTTTAAGACTTTTATGATGATGCTCAGTGCCTAGAGGAATCCTTGTAGTAGGCTAAGATGGGACACCCATTTCCTCATCCATCTCCTGAAAGAAGAGCCACCAAGACAGATACTTCTATCATCACATAGATAGAGGCCTCTAGGACACTAGAATTATTAATGTAAGAGGCTCACATATAGACTCACTGAGGGAAATATCCTCAATTCCAACATTGGTCATAGCATCACCCGACATAGAATCTACAGGTGTTACCGCATAATGCACCACCACCACCTAGGTGGGATAATCAGGTTTTATCCCCCCTATTAGTATCCAACTACTTGATAGGGCCATGCTCCCGTAATTCCCTATACAGATAGGATAAAATAGACAAATTAATTTAATAAGGCTTCGGTTCCTAGTTATTTCTATAGCAAATTTGATTAGAGGGACTTTGAAGCAGAAAAAATGTAGGGAACCCCAGGAGTATAATCTCACTGATCACCCTAACTACTTCCCTTATCACTGAATCCTTTGAAATACCATTAAGAAATGTTATGTGTTCAAGGAATAGATCCATGACTAGGTTGATAAAAATATAGTCATATTGCGTTTTTCCCCAACATAGGTATCATGAATTTCTACAAAAACTGACAGTGATAGTAGAGGTGAATGGCTGTAAGTTTCCAGCCATGGGAGTCAAAAGCATGATGACTGGTTGGCTCATAGGGTAATATCTGATTCCCATAGGTCCATATGTTCCCATTTAAATCATCATAATCCTCCTAAAATGTTACAACTCCTCCATCTATCAATTCTCTATCCACATATCAACCTTATACTTCTTAGAAGATCAGGTACAAATTTCATAAGTAAAATCATAGTCACGTGCCAGTTCTGAAGCCATCGCACACTCTCAAAATCTTCACTCCCCCAGAGATAAGGGTCTCCACCAAAATCCATCCAATATTGGATGATTCTTTGAATGATGAGTATAAGTACCCCTCCATAAATACTATCGAGTTAGTGGATCCTTATATGATTCCCAATGATAAATAGTGCCAGGTAGGTCCTCCAAATTTTCCCGGTCGATGACATCATCTATGGAGCCATGGATATGTGAATCATTGGAATTCCTAGGTCAATGATTCATGCCAAACCATACACACTAATGAGACCAGATAGTATGCTCAGTGTAGATCCCATTAGGGTTAGTCCTCTCAGCCTATCTTGTCAGATTCACTACCGTCACTGTTCGTGATACTCGATTAGGCATAGCCACCAAAACCAATTCATGATTAGACACATCTAGATATATCTAGGATTCAATTGTCTGATAGTTATCCAAAAGTTATTTTTTTGTGGTTTAGCTAGTGAGTAGAATAATATAACCAACACAAGCTAGAATCCACTGGTTCAAAAAACGACGCCCGTCATACCTCCTTCCAAGGAACAACCTCCTTTTGGCATAAATTCACACCTGACATAGAAGTATGATGTTCTAATCACCTTTCCACCATTTCTGAAAATCTATAAATTTTCAAGGCCCTTTGTTTGTTATAAGAAATGTGAGAATATATCATAGAATCCATGAAGAGACCCCTCTAGTTAGAGATAGAGGTGGTTTCCATAGAGGCCTCCCATGTTGAGGAAGTCGAGAGAGAAGAATTCCAATCCATCATTTGATTCTTAGGAGAAGATTAAGTATCTCTCTTATATGAGAAAATCCTCAAGTTTTATATCATTGTCCAGTTCAATGGCATGGATGTTTATCTTTGTCTCATCAATATAGAGTCCAGGATCAATCTCATCCCGATCTGGACACTCCACAAGCTAGGATTAACTAAAGAAGATCTGAGTCCCTCTAACCTGAATATTCAGGGTTATGAAATGATAGAGCGAATGACGTGTGGTAGAATCTGCCTAAATACTAAATTCTATATCCAGATTACAATAACAAAATTTATGGTTTTCTCACAAGATACCTCCAATAATGTGCATATCAGTAGACCTTGGATCCATCTACATGTAGAAGTCCCCTCCTCATATCACCAATGCTTCAAGTACTCCCTCAAAGGTTGAGTTAGAATGCTCAAAGATGAGGAATCTACATTAAACTATTGTAAACCCCATAGTTTGGATGATGACTATTACAATAGAAAGGGAAAATAGGTTCATAACAACAACGTTGAGAACACAATTACTATGGTTGACCCATGGATGGCATGGGATAATACTTGAATCCTTCTGATTCTCCATTTGGAGGCCACAACACCAGATTTGGGACACTACTTTATCATTTACAAGATTAGGGAAGGCATGTTCCCAAGTACAAGGATCGTCAGAATATTACCACATACTCTTACATATGACATACTAGAGTGATACCAGATCCTCTCACCCCTATGAGATATCGGGATGTTCTCCCCATGGTTATAGAAGTACATCATACCTGCCTATTCAATCGAGATGAGTTGAGTCATCACAGATTGACCTACCACCACTACTTTGATATCATCAAGTATGGGACCCTCAGTTGAAGGCCTGATGAAATTGGGTCGACAGCCTTTGTATCCACGATTTCAATAGTGTAAGAGTCTTCTGATGAAGATTCCACTACCACTCAAGTTGGCACCAGTATTCCTCTAGGGTCAATTAACTCAGAGGAACCACTCCTTCCCAGTAACCCTTCTTCCTCAGAGGAAGAAGATGATTTATAAGATTCTACTCCTATATTCAAAGATGGAATCTCCACAACAATCAATGAGTTGGTATAGGTGAATCTTGGCATTGAGACAGATCTGTGTCCAATGTTGATCAGTGCATCCATGTCTACAGAGTAATAGTAAAAGTATGTGGAATTTTTGAAGAAAAAATTTGATTTTTTTCTTGGAGATATGATGAGATTCTAGGGATAGACCCTCAGGTCATCTTCCACCATCTTGGTCTCTCAGTGATTCATCACAGGTTCAACCGGCCCCCCAAGAAGATGCACCCATACCACGGTTCCCTGGTCGAGGCCAAAGTTGATAATATCATCGAATCCGAATTTTTAAAGGAAGTTCATTACCACAAGTGGGTGGATAACATCATCTTAGTTAGGAAGAAGAATGTATATATCAGAGTCTGTGTAGATTTTCAGGATCTCAATCGCCACTACCCGAATTAATATTTTCCCCTTCTAGTGATGGAGTTGTTGATAAATGAAACAACTGGGTTTTAGGCCCTCTTCTTCATGGATGGGTATTCTGGGAATAATCAGATCTGAAAGGTCCCTGAAGATAAATATTTCACCACCTTCAGAGTGATGCAAGGTACCTTATGTTATCAGGTAATACCTTTCAGTCTGGAGAATGTAAGATCCACCTATCAGTGTTCCATTCACCGCATCTTCAAGATGATCTTTGGGGCGTTACTGGAATTCTACATTGAATATTTGGTGGTAAAATTCATACAGAATCAGGACTATATCAGACACCTTGATAAAAAAAAATTCTTCATTCGCTCCCAATAGTTGAAGATAAACCCCTTGAAACGTGCTTTCACCATTACCTCTATGAAGTTCCTCGATTTTTTTTCCAATTATATAGGAATCAAAATTGACCAAATAAGATCAAATCCATCAGTCAGATGCCACCTCCAAGAAGCCTCCAAGATATCTGAGGCTTTCAAGACCACATATCCTATATACATCGATTCATTGTGAATCTGGTCAGCAAGTGTATTCCCTCTTCCATGATCATGAAGAAATTTTCCATCTACCAATGGGATGAAGAGTGCTAGACCACTTTTGAAGAAATAAAGCAGTACCTTCTACATCATCTGGTCCTAATTCCACCCATATCTGAAAATCTATTGATCCTTTATGTGACTACCTCAGAAAGATATCTTGGTTCCCTTATCATCCAAAATAATAAAAATAGATAAATAATAGTATTTACTATCTTAGCCTCATGCTCATCAATATTAATTCCTAATATTATTCCATAAATAATAGCTTCCTCACACTAGTTTTCAGGTGAAAAAGTTTCATCACTACTCATAGCATAATGATATACAACTGGTTTTTCATGTGGATATTCTAATGTAAATTCTGAACCACCCATTATCGATAGGTCATCTATCTCATTAGGTAGTGATCCTTCAGTAGTTTGACATAATTTCTATTCTATAAAAGGCTTTTAAGGTTCAAGTGTTGGTAGATTTATGGGTCCCTCATCCAAACTTCAAGGAAATACCTCTGGATATTTATTTCCCCAATGAGGCTGTCCACTCAGTGGATCAGGATATTCCATGTTGGAAAATGAATTTCGATAGTACCTCCTAGATCCCTACCTACAGAAGGATTAATGATCCTTGGATCAATAGGGTTGGCTTGGGTATTTTCTTCATCACACCTATATAGGTTGTTCTGCCTTATTCGTTCTTATTATCATAGGGTTTCACTAACAACAATGTTAAGTATCATGCTCTCATCATAGATCTTGATTTAGCTCTCAAGATTTATGTTCCCCACCTGCATATGAAGGGGGACTTTGAGCTAGTCATCAAGCATATAAATGATGACTACTTCGTTAGGAAGCCCAAGCTAGTACCCTTGCTCAGACATAATCACTATATGATAGCCCAGTTCCCTTATCATTCAGAGGAGACTCATGTTTCCTGATCACAGAATGATATAGTTGATTCCCTATTCTTTCTAGCTACTTATCTCACAGAGCGCGACCAAAAAGATCTATTCATTCATGTGGCGCATCAAAGAGTCATCTCCCCAATCAGTTCGGATGAGGATGAAAACCAGTATGTAAACCACCTTATCGTTGGTGCTTCCACATCAAGATTTTTATATCCCCCTGTAGATGAAGAAAAATACAATTGGAAAACTAATTTATTTGATTATTTCCAGCATGTTAGTCTCCCATTAGACAGATATGAACATGAGAGAATCCTCCATCAAGAATTTCAAATCACCCTCTAGAGTGTTCCCATACTAGAACAGTTTCTCTACAAATGTGGGTTTGATGGAATCCTCCTCCACTAAATTTAAGGAGATGAGATTCCCCAGTTCATACAGAAATTCCATGTCGGGTCCTATGGTTCTCATCGGGTAGGGATGAAGATCTCCCACTAGATTAGAAGGTTAGACTACTTCTAGACCACCATGGTCAATGACTATATCATGTTCACAAAGAGGTTACACACACGTCAAATCCATTCTAACTTTGTGAATTGACCACCAGATACCCTACACACTAAAAAAAATTATTGGTCCTTTGTGGTCTAGGGACTCGATGTTATGGGACCATATCCACCCGCAACAGCTCGCCAGTGTCAGTTCATCCGGACCGGGATATATTTATTTTCCAAGTGGGAAGAAGAAATTCCTCTAAAGAAATTCAAATCCAAGTCTATTTTTGAATTCATGTGATCTAACATCATCCATCAATTTAAAGTCCCTCATGATATTCTCATCGACAACAGTACCAGCTTCTGGGTAGCTAAGATGAAGAAATTGTATTCCAAATATGGCATTTGGTCCAACCACACTTCTCGCTAACATGACTAAGAAAATGGGTAGATCAATCCATTCAACAAGACTATATCCAACATTTTTTAAAAGATAGTGTAATAAAATAAGAAAATTTTGTCAAAAAACTTCAACAATGATCTATGGGCTTATTGGAAAACAACGTGAAATTCCACCCATGTGACTCCATATTCCTTAGTGTACGGAACAGAGCTGGTTATGCCTATCAAGATTTGGTTTCCATCACTTTGAACAAATTTTTATGATCAGTAAATGTCAAAAAAAAAGTATCTAAGTATGTATATTCAAACTAGAAACTCTTGACAAGAGCAGACTTTGGGCCTTTCATAATTTATAAGGGCACCAAAAAAAGATATCCATAACATTCAATAAGAAATTTCATCTCTACTCCTTCCTTTAAGGTGGTATAGTATTGGCTCTAAGGATGCCAATGATACTTGTAAGGAAGCCATAAAAGTTGAAGCCTAAATGGAAAGGACCTAATATCATTCAAAAGGTATATCCCAATTGTGCATACTCTTTAGTCACCATGGATGGTGAACAAATCACTCCTCCAACCAATGCCAAGTTCCTCAAGAAGAGCTTTTCATAATCCTTTTTCCTCATCCAGTACAATGTTAAAATGTTTCCTGGTATAGGAAGCATCAGACTAAATTTTATGCAGTATCGTCCTGTATGACATTAAATTGTTGTGTTCTAGCAGCAAGATACTAAACTACATAGCATTGATGGTCCCTTTTTATGACCTTAAAAGACGCATTTCAAACATCCCAGGCACATGATGTTAAACAAGTAACTTTAACTTCATGGATTTAAAATGTATGTACGGTATTCTCAGGAATGTTTTGTGTGGTTTCAGATCTCCTGGGTCCTCATTCACATCGGTTTTATCTTGACACCACACTACGTATACCCTTAAGGAAATGATCAGATATGGTTTAACTCTATGACCTTAAACTAATAACCCCACCATCTTAATTTCATGACGTTAATCTACACAGTATTAATAGTCCCTTTTTATGACCTTAAATGGAATGTTTCTAACATCTGAAGCACGTGATGTTAAACTGGGAACCTGATTCCAACCATCATGAATCGAAACTATGTATGAGTCTCCTAAAGAACATGTGGTGCAGCGTGGGGCTCCTTGGACTAATTCACATTAGTTTATTCCTCCCATGTATAAATATCTTTATGGGTTGATATTTTTTCCTCCTCATCCTTATGAATGATGTTAAACTATAAGAACCTCAATAACTATGTATGGCTTGATTCCCATCCTTATGGGATATGTTGCGACGCCAGGACATTTTTCTTTAGGCCTGTCTACAGGATCACAAACCTTTTATCCCATTTGGACTAGGTTTCCTTAGGAGTGTGTAGTGTGGTGTGGAAATCTTTGGTCCTAATTTTCATCAGTATATGGAAACTACACCAAGAATTTTCCTTTCGAAGAACCTCTACCACACTTCATCCTTATCACATGAGGTTAAAATACATGAACCTCCATAACTACATGTGTATTGATTCCCATCATTATGGGATACATAGATATGCCCATACATTTTGGCTTTGGGCCTAGAAGTAGTATCGTAAACCTTTCGACCCCTTGGCCTGAGTTCTCTTCTGGGATTTGTAATGTGGTGTGGACCTCCTGGGTTCTCATTCACATCGATTTGCTTCATGGAGCCATGATTCACATCTCCAAATAGAAATTTTATCTTTTGGTATGATTTCTATAACCTTAAACTAATATTTCCAATGTCCCAACTGTATGATGTTAAACTACGTAACAACCATGATATTCTCATTTGAGAGGATATCGTTCCCCCTAGCATTGGTCATCTACCATGACATTTTCTTGAATAATGTGTGTCTTGATTCCCATCCTTATGGGATATGTAGAGATACTCAGACATTTTGTCTCTAGGCCCAACTACAGGATCACAAACCTTTTTGGCCCCTTATCCTCAGTTCCCATTTGAGAGTGTGTGGCATGATATAGATCTTCACGGTCCCCTTTCATGTCGGATTATTTTTTGTGACATGCACTTCTCATTTGGGATGCATATTTTTTTCCCATATGTCCTAGTTTCATGACAATAAACTACATAACATTTTTTCCTTACTGCATAATGTTAAATTGAACTAATACATACTAGGAACATGATGATAAACTGGGAACCTATGTTACACACTCTATGTCCTTAAACTATGAAAGACTATGGTCAAAACTCTATGACCTAAAACTAAGGGCCTCTGGTCCACACTCTATGATCTTAAAATAGGATCCCTATGTTCAAATAAATACAACCTTGATCTTTTCACAACACTGGGGTCCTTCACCCCGAGTTCCATCTTGGTCGTTGGTCCCCCTCAGGAACCCAATCCTTGAAGATAGATCTGATCCCACCTACGGATGTTCACACCAACATGTTTTAATGTGTTATGGTGTGATACATGGAGTATTAGATTCCATAATGATATTACTCAGTACATTTCGATTCTTATTATAATATTTTACCTAGATCCCCATCCTCTTCCATGTCTAAAGGGACCCCATAACAACCTGGAAATACTTCATCGGCTCACCTACTGACCTGGGACAACTCCCTATAAGACTTTGGTTAAAATTTTGAGATAGTTCCCATGTTTCAAACATGATCAGAGTTCAAACCTCATTTTTATGTCCCAATCCCTGGTAACATGATAAGTATTATGTGTTTCGAATAGGGTCAGTAGTTATCCTCCATCATCATTCCACCCTCATTGTATTCCATATATCTGGCACTGTGATGCACACTTTCCACCTCTTTATATTCTGGTGGATCTCCAGCACTCCTGTTGTTTCCCACCATGCACCTAAGTGTGTTAGGTGATAATCCTAGTGTGCTTAGAAATTTCCCAACTAGAATTTCATTTCCACTATTGTGTTCTCCCATATGATAAGTAAATCCTAACATCACTCCTTATTTCCCACACTGATTATGGATCACATGGGCTTAGGAATATTGGTAGAGTTTTTACCCATGTATAGAAGATGTGAACCCTGTGGTCCAAAATCTATGACCTTAAACTAATATCCTTTTTCCCAAACTCTACGACCTTAAACTAAGAGCATCTCCATGGTTCTTCTATGATTATGGGGTGCAGTGTGGGCCTCTTTGGCCTCATTTACACTGCAATTATTTTTCCACACCACACATGCCTCTTTTCCCCAAATGTACTAGTTTCATTACAATAAATTGTATAACATTTCATCCTTACATCACAATGTTAAAATATACGAATTGATCCTATCACATGACCCTAAACTTCGACATCATTGTCTTGGCCACGGGATGAAAAACGGCACAGCATTTTGGTGTTCTCACTTGAGATAACATCACCCTTATCACTAGTCATCCACCATACTGCCTATAAAGACCTAAATATGGCTTGATTACTATAGTGACACCCAGAATTTCCTCCATGGTTTATCTGCTCAAAAAAACACAAGAAACAAATGCACAAACAAGAAATATCTAATTCTTCCTCTTTGTGTGTGTGGGTCAGACCTTCATTGGGAAATTTCCCCTTAATAAATATGTGTGGATTGATTCCCATTTTTATGGGATATGTAATGATGACCAAATCATCAATCTTGGGTCCATACACAACATTATTTCCCCTTTTCAATTCAATTCATCTTCATCCTTAATGCATGAAGTTAAACTACATGGAATTCAAGAACTGTATATGGCTTCATTCCCATACTTATGGGATATGTAGCGACACTTGAACACTTTATCTTTAGGCCCATCCAAAACTTCCCTCAAACCATCATCCCTTTGGCCCCAACCATTGTCCATGCTCTATGAACTCAAACAGTATACAGTTTATATTGAGTCATCTATGTGACACATGGGATCTTTTATCCCTAATTCATATTGGGTATTCTCTCTTATGTGCCACATGTGTACCCTTGGGATGAGCATTCCTCCTTATAGTTCAGGTATCATTACTTTAAAATGCATTAAATATTCCTCAGAAATGCATATGTCATGCATGTGGGCCTCTCTGGTCCTCATCCACGTCGGGTTTTTTATACCACCACATTACCCATATCTATCTTGGAGACCTTCACCATGTTCCAAGCACTATGACCCTAAACTAGAAACACAAGTCCAAGAAAAATGACTTTAAATTGTTCATAGGACTCTTCTAGGATATGTTGTCTGGTGTGAACTTCTTTGGTCCTCATTCACGTCTGATATGTCAGTACACCACACAATATTTACCCATTTGAGACTCCTTGGTTCAAACTCTATGACCTTAAACTAAGAACATGTCATCCTCAATGCATGATGTTAAACTAAAAACATACCCTGTGTAGGTTTAGGATTCCCCATGATAATTATGGGATTTTTCGACTTCCTTTCCATAAAGGATTTCCCCTCACCATTGTCAGTCCCCTACTATGATGTGTTTCATGAACTTTTTACGGCTTGATTCCTATCTTTATGGGATACGTAGTGATGACCAAAAGTTTTTTATCGGACCCAAACATAGGTTTATCAAAAGTTTTGGACCCTTTAACCTCAGTTACATTCCAAACATTACAACATTAAACTAGAGTCTCACTATGATATTTTTCTCTCACCATATTACATTTGCTTCCATCCCATAAGTTCCCTAATACTTGTGTGGTGTGCAAGCCTCATTTGGATCATTCATTTTGGTCTTATTTCCAATATTTTCCACCCAAATTTTATAGGAATATAAATTTTCATAGTTCGTGCAACACAATTTTAAAATTATTTTCTAGGGTCCAGGAAGTATGACCTTAAACTATGTACAACATCCCAGTCACATTACATTAAACTGTGAGGTGTGTCCTGATCAGATGTTGTTAAATTGTGTCATGCATCATCCTCAACATATGATGTTAAATTGTGTGTTCATCATCCTTCCCTAAATGTTATGAAACTGAAAATAATCTTAGGATTCTCCAAAGAGGTATTCTACCTCGATGTTGGTCATTCACCATATTTTTTATATCCTCAGTTGTTGCTCGGTATTTGAGATGACCCTACCCTAGAAGATGGGTTTGATATGTTTTTGGACTAATGTGACTACACCAATGTGATCTAAGTCATGGTGGTGTAACTACAAAAGTGTTGGAATCCTTTTGAACATTCCCTCACTCCATTTCCATGCTTTATGTACCCCTTTATTTGGATCTTAATCCTCTTTTATGTTCGAAGGGACCCACTAATGTCCTGGTCCCATGTCACTTTGGCTCACCTACCATCCTATGACAACATTCCAGAAGACATCAGATGACATTATGAGTTATATCACATGTTTAAAACACAGTTATCGATTGACCCATGTTTTTTTATCCCCATTCCAGGCTACTGGGGTAGATACTATGTTTCAAACATGGGTAGTAGTTATCCCATACTGGCATTCCATCATCTATGTGCTCTGAATTTTGGGCATTGTGATTCACATTTTTCATTTCCCTTTGTTCGGATCGATTCTATTGCCCCTTGTGTTATCCTTCTCATGCACTAGCACACGTTGGGAAAAGAAAATTGGATGTCCTAAGAGCCATGTTCTCCAGTCACATCCTCTCTCGACCTGAACACACCATGTGGTCATTCAATAATAGTAGACCCTGATTATTTGATTATTATCTGATTATGTGGATGTCCCTTGTTTCTCACACCAGGCATGACCCATGTGACATTAGATATTGGACATTGGTTGTTTCACATATATGTAAAAGTAAAATAATTGAACCAAGCAAGAATTTGCCCATTCATACAACTTAAAGTAAACAAATAATAATTATGTCTCAGGAGTTTGGAAAAACACATCCCTTATGGATTCTCCCCATCTATGGAGAACTTAAACTCCTCCACCTTTTGGCATATGGATTTGAGGATATGTTGTTACTTCATAAGCTCCATTTCCTCTTCGTTTATTTCTAGACATAGCTCATTATCCCTAGTCAGAACTCAGTCCCTCTCATCCCAAAGATCATCTATTTGAAAAGATACCTACCTCAATCTCTCTTGGGATTCCATTAGCTAGACACTCAATCATACGACTAGTTATATTTAGGTGGTAGAAAAGTAGGAACATTCATTTAGCTACCATTCAAGATGATTAATCTCTTTATCAGGCTCTTGAAGCTTTATATTACTGATAGACTTATTCTGATTATAGGATATGTCCAAATGGTGACTAATTTTCTATATTTTCTTAGCAGGGTTGTCCTAGATCAGCATGTGAACACCTTATGCATCCTCCACTCCAGGGAATAGATCACACAAAAAATAAATAATTGATATCATACATCTTATCCACTATGGTTTTGGAGTTTTGTTAAAGAATTTATTAACTAAATTACATACCTGACATCTGCTTTCCTAGATTTCCTTGACCGCATTAGAATCAAACTCGTCCATCTCCTCTAGATTAGTGGGTCCATACTCTAGAAATGTGGCCAAGAATTCATTTGTAGGATCCTTCTATAACATTATGTCATATGGTTTGGGCTTCATATCATGATTTTTATATTCATAACTTGATCCAAACATGATAAGTTTGTCCTTATAATACCCAGGTTCTACCCCACCAGTGATGCAACCTGCAATCATTATTGGTTGTTCACTAGAAACCATGTCCTAGTTAGCTTGGACACCCATATCCACATATACTAACACTCATATCAAGAATGGAGCCTCGGGTCCTCCAACCATTCTTACTTACTGAGCACCTTACACTATTAGGAATACTTATATAGGGATCATATAGGTCAATCTGGTCAATTAATCAATGAGTATGACTCTATGAGGTAATAAACTTACAAAGTTCATGTGATGGTTGCTTCTGATCTCGGGTTTTCATCATTGGAATACTAAGGCATGGTCCCCCATATATAACAGAGGGCTCTGGGGACTCTAGGTTGGGAGTTCTGGCCTCTTTGGCTCCAACTAGACAACCATCTTCTTCTAATTCAGGCAAAAACATCATAATCTACCTCTCTTCATTGGTCATGTCTTCATCCACATGATAGAGAGTCTCTTATGTAGGATTATCCTATATGGAACACATGTTAGTTCAAGAATCCAAGAAAATCATGAGAAGGGTGATAGTATAGGGAAATGAGTTAAAACATACTTCAAAAGATTCAGTGAATCCCTCTAAGAAATTTTATCCCAAGCCTACTATCTCACATTCTTCTAGATAGGATTTTATCAAAGCTATGTCCTTGGAATCCTTCTATCGTATTCCTTTATTGGATTCTTCCCCCTATCATCCATCCAATTTGTTTAACAAAGGGAATAATTCTTCCAGATAATCTATTGAAATAACGGAGGGAGAGGTCATGTATAGAAACACTCTACCTAGAAATTCTTGGATATATGATCGCCTCTATAAATTTATTCTTTCATCATCAGTTAGTACCCCCATCGGAAAAGGGAACAGGTGAAAGATGAACTGATCAACTCACCTGATCATGCTCACTTCCTTCATTGATCCTAGATTGAGTGGAAAACTCCTTGAAGTATTCAGAATCACTGGTTGAAATTTTTTCTCATGAGGTGAGATGATATTGAGGTATTCATAGTATCTTATGTGTGTAGATACCCAGATATACAAAAATTTAAGTGACCCGCACACACGTAGGGGCTTCTTCCCCTCACTGATATGTTAGAGAAGCTTATACAGCTTCACCATCACCAAAATCCCTAGATTGATGTGATTCCCAATTACTATAATTTTCACCATGATAAAAAAGCTTGTCTATGCCCCCATATTTACATCTCTCACTGATAGCATCCACCCACAGATGAGTTCCAAAGTAAATCCGGCCAACTTGACTATCATTCACTGCTCATCCTTGATGTTGTACCTCCAAAACTGACACTGGATATCCTATAGAATTATCTAGTAATAAACATATTTTCCTTTATTAGGGACTCTCAGATAGTTAAAATTCCTTGTTTTCATGTTCTTGGGTTGCTCCTCACCCTCAGTAGGGTCCTTCGCTGGAAAATTCAAGAAGTAGTTGGAACACTAATTGAAATGGATGCCCCTTGTTGTCTACTTTTCATTGTTCATGATCGACACCAGATCTAGTAGTTCCTTATATAGAAATATAATATACTCTTCATCCACCTAATCATTCTCTATAGTGATAAACCCATTGTACATGTCCCCGAGAATTGGGATTCCATAAATATGATAGATATCGAAAAGGCTGATTCCATCCTCCCTGTGGTGAAGATGAAATGTGTTGTTTTCTAGTGACCATCGGCTTAGAAAATTAGGAATGAGGTCTCATGGTTGGTATAAATGGTACTGGAAAGCCCATAAAAATTCATACAGACCCACTCACGTTAACATCATCCCAAACTCTATATAGGACAAACATACCCAGTAGGCCCAATCCCATTCCTCTATGAAGTTTCCACCCTAGCACAAATCCTAATCATCATTCCACTCTTTCTCTATATTACCAAGCCCTTACTTGGGGATTATATTATATTTTTTAGGATATGATTCTCCCTCTAGTGGTTTCCCATCAACATTCTTGAGGAGGTTGTAGATACAATGAACAGTGATGGTTGTGTGGTCCTTCCTGATGTGGTCGTCAGCAGCTCAGTACCACTGATATTTCCCTACTATGCCTCTAAACAAATAATCTGGTTAATACCAACTCGAGTCTTGGATGAATACATAACCCCTTAGATAGAAACCAGACAAAGGTTTCC
Organism: Viscum album; assembly: GCA_963277665.1. Classification (NCBI taxonomy): domain Eukaryota; kingdom Viridiplantae; phylum Streptophyta; class Magnoliopsida; order Santalales; family Viscaceae; genus Viscum; species Viscum album. The sequence goes on along the minus strand of OY728131.1, from coordinate 1,524,891,731 downwards.
TCTTTCATAGGGTATATTACTTCTCATCTTTTGACAGCAACTTGAGTAGGGATTCAAGGTTTGGATGGCTCTAAACATGCTTTCCAATCCTAATATTATTTGAAATTTCTTCTCATCGGGAAGCATACATAAGGACCTCCCAATCATCTTCTTGGGTAGCTATATGGTCCAGGACATAGTTGATTTTATATGAATATTCAAGAATATCACTCATGAATTTTTTTTGTGAAGCTACAAGTCACAAAGAAACCTCGGGCTCTACTCGTTTCATAAAGTAGTAGTAGATCATGATTCCCATGTTCCCTAAATTAGAATTCATGTAGAAAAGGACCGTGACACCTGGTTCAAGAAGATGTGTTCACAAGGCATATGATTTATGAAAAGAGATATCAAGTGCAGTCATTTATAGAGACCCATTATAGATAATGGGCCCCTCATTCCCTATTTATAAGTGTTGACCAATCGAGCTTCGTAGTAGCATCCATGCCCCTTGATCTTCACGGAGACCTCATATATTCATGATTAGATCCCCATTGTCACAATATTGCTTCATGATCATCTATTTTTTGGCGATTGACACTCACAATTTGACCCTCCTTTTCCCATCATCTCCCATTATGAGGGGGGGGATTTTTTGGCTTCAAAATTCATGCCCTGAGATAATTTGAGTAAGGGAACATCTATTTGGGATGAAATTCAAGCTCAACATGCCCAAATATCATCAAAGGGGTCTACATCATGAGGATCATGTATGAATCCCCTCTAAACTATGAATGTGTGAGGCGCGGATGGAACCACCACAAGTCTGATGCCCTCTGCAACTATACCGAGATAGATGACAGAACTCCCACAAGTCCAATGCCCTCCGTGACTGCTCCAAGAAAAGTGATAGACTCTTCCGTGAGTCTAAAAGATTTACTCCCATTCAAAAATTACCTTTTTCCTTCATGGAATTCCATGCATCACGTTCCCAATTTCTTATAAATATGAAACTCACCCCCCCCCACCCCTCAATTGTATGTCTACTGAAACCTTTCATCTTCTGATCTCTGATTTTGTGAAGATATTGAGAATCATGAACATGACCCGAAAATGGATCGCCCAAGGTACTTTAATATCATGATCCGCTCATCCCCTAATTCTTATTTACCCCAATCTATGGTAGGGATTTCTTTTGCAAACTCATTTTCCCTTCATGAAGGAAGGAGACCATTTGGGTTGCTCAAGCCTTCACATAACATTAAGCCTTTGTGAATCACTCTTCTATTGAGATGGGGCTCCATGCTAAGTCAAGGGTCCTATCATTTGTGAAGACCATTCCTTCACAAAGCCATGGTTCTCTGTGAAGCACTAGAGCTACATAAATCCCCTCTCAGTGAATCCCCATACTTCACAATACCCTCTTATGTGCATCCCTCTAGGATTATTTGTTGTTATTTCATGGTCCCACGTGTGGTGTTCCATGTTAAGATACCCTACCTCTTTTATTTTGGAATAGTTATACTAATAGATTTTTCTTTTCAACCTAACAATTCTAAATAGGGAACCACAACTAAAAACTCATATACCATATCCTTAAATTCATTTTTTTATTCCTTCCCTAACCCAATTATGGGTGGTTATCAGTTATTTAAGTCTAAGGGGTAAGGAATGAGTCATCCTAATCTAAGCTACATGATGTTAAACTGCCAAGCCCCATCATCCTCAATACATGAAGTTAAAATGTAGTCTTTCTCTATGCAGTGTACATGGTGTACCATGCTTTGATCATTGTTTGTTCCTTCCCTCCTCCAAGTATGGGTGTGTATTAGTTGTTTAATTCCAAGTGATGGGGAGAGATTCATACCCAACTGAGATATAGGATGTTAAACTATCAAGCCCCACCATCTTCAGCACATGACGTTAAACTGTAGTCTCACCCCATGCAGTTCACATAGGGTTCCATGATTTGGGAATTTCTAGTGCCTTCCCTCCCCCAATTATGGATGGGTATCAGTTATTTAAGTCCAAGGAGTGAGTAGAGAGTCCTACCCGTCTGATATGTAAGATGTTAAACTTCCAAACCTCATCGTCCTCAGCACACAATGTTAAACTGTAGTCTCACACATGCAGTGAACATGGGGTTCCACACTTCGGTCATTCTCCATGCCCACTCATCTCTATGGGAGTGATATATTCCTCACATTACTCATAGGTAAGGGGATATTCCTTGCATGGAACTAGATTCTCCATGGTAATCCCTCCTAGAGTAATCCCCAATCTCCATCTCCCTATGCCGTCTCAGTGCATAAGCCCCAAATCACCTCTCATAGTTGCATCTTTCGTGACACAATATTCAAGTCTACTACTACCTCTTATTTCTCACACCAAACATGAATCAAGTGGGCTTAGAGGATAACTGTGACCCTAACACCTTTCTTCTGAGCATCCCTCCTAGAGTAATCCATATCCCCTAATATTCAAAATTCATGGGTTTTGATCCTTTTTTCCAAAAAAAAAGGTATGTGGAAATACTCCAATAGGTTCTGTCCCAATCAATAGAAAACTCGGGTACTCCCTCATATGGATGTACCCTCATGATGTGACATCTTCCTACTATGGGACACATCCTATCAATCCACCTCAATGGGTTGTTCTGGTACATTCATTATCACTTCATCAACAACCTCACCATTATCCTTGTGAAATCACATCATAAACCTTCATTTATTTGGGAAGTCTCAGTGTGTAAGCCGAAAACCATTCCGAACTACATGGAATTTGATTCCCAGCCACTGGGGTATGTAGTAATACTCTATGAGGTTCAATCCCATCACCCTCCACATTCCATTCATTCCATTTCAACACTTTCTCTATATCCATCCTGATTATTACCCATGCCACCACATCCCAGTGTGATCATGCCATCAATTTTGGCTGCCTCAGCACATAAGACCCATCCACATCATTTCTTATCCTGATAGCACCCATGAAATCTCAGTGTATAAGCCTTGCATAATCCACACCATCCAACCAAGAGAAATCCTCTTAAGATGGGTAGTCTTAATGTGTAATACTCAAACCACCCCTTAAAAATTACTGGTTTTTGATCCCTCTATTCTAAAAATGGTATGTATAAAGCCTCCATGATGTTTAATCCCATCCAATGGTAAACCTTATTGTCCCCCTCACTGAGTTTTACCTCCCTAATTATCCCTCAATGGTATCCAAATTACCCTTCATGGTGTGAAATATTCTCTTTATGAGACACACCATCTCAGGTCCACTCTCATTGGGTGTTCTGATCTGTGCATTCGATAAACTACATGTACTCCCTCCTAGGGATGTACCGCTTCATGGTGTGAAATATTCATGTTATGAGACACACCACCTTGAGTATTCTCTCATTCGGAATTCAAATCCATACATATTTTCAACATTCAAGGTGCTACCTGTTAGTGATGTACCTCTTTAAGATGTGAAATATTCTATTTATGAGACACACCACCTCAGTTCCACCCCTATTGGGTATTCTAATCCACCCATTTGGTAAAACTTCCAGGTACTCCCTCCTTGGGATCAACCTCTGTGATATGTTCCTATGGGACACTCTGATCTCTCTGATCTATCCCCATAGGATGTTAAACTAATGGCCAACCCCATGTTAAACAGGGTTTTCCTAAGTAAAACCTCAGAATAAATTCCTTTACCATAAGATTATCTATGTGATGTCTTAGGTTTCATACCCCTGAGAATCCCTCACTGGTGAAGAATATAGGTGTCCCAATGTTCTAGAATCTAGACATGATGATGATGCCCAACATGAATACTATCCTGAGCGAAGGCTGCTACCTGACTAGACCCCTTAGACTGTCTAGATAGAAGTAGTGTAATTAACCAGAATCCACAAATAGATGGCACTGAGAATGAATTTTACAGACTATGAATCAAATCTATAAGGGAGATCCATACTAGGAGACAAATTCCAAGAAGGAATCCATGGAAGGAGGAACTGATATCCCATCATCCTGTTTCGATCAAAGAGTAGACATCATCAAAGAGGTGATGAATGTCACCCACCTTTGTAATGCGAGAATGAGGGTTATAATTCATCCTTTCCATCAAGCTAATGATAAGGGTGCACCCCAACAATAATATCAGAAATAGCCCCCAATATGGACCATCAACCAAAGGTATCTTCATTCTTAGGATAAATTCCATTTATCTCTATACACCCTAAAAATACCTCAATATAATCTACATTTCAGACATGGTCCCTCTTCATTCCTTACATACTTATCCCATGTCACTATCCCAGGTATGAGAGCCTCAAGAATACAAATTATAATGTCTCTCCACCACATTAAAAGGATATTGGTGTATCCTTTACTAGTGGGACCCATTGAGTTTATTGTTCCAATTTCAATGCCCAATCACTAAGACCTTAAATTATGTTCACACCTTTTATGGGATTGGTTCCAAATTATATCTAGTTAAAGTACTATGACATTAAAATAAGTGTACATATCCATGATATCATCTATAATAGCCTTGACCACCCTATTTAAATTGGTTTTCTCATTTCCTTTACAGTATAGAATGCCTCTCCCACATTTTTCCTAAAAGATATGTATCTCTAAATTGTAGTAGTATGTGGTCAAATTTTCCTAACCTTAAACATAATTTGCATTGGTCTAGCTTGCAAGACCATAAAATACCAATGGAAAGAGACATCATACTATTAAAGTTTAAAATCTATAAAGTGACCCTATAAAAAATTCAAGTCTCTACTTGCTAGGTATACATGTTTCATATCATGGTCCAAACATGGTAGTTCAAGACAAAAGGAAAATATGAAAAACTTATTAGGTCAAGAACCCATAAAGGGGTAAACTAAGAGAAATCTGAGTATTTTCTGATAAGTCTTATCTATTTGGATCTTGGAAAAATGTAAGGTTTCTGACACAAAATATATAAAATATATAGGGACCAACATATGGACCTATAAAAATTCAAAGTGTGATCACTAGGTCCCTTTAACTAAAAAAATTAGATCATTTCATTATTTCATTCAAATAGGAAAACTCTAGTGTTACTATGATGGTACTTAAACTTATATCCATCTCTGGGCCATTATAACCCAAATTCTTGATAATTATAGTTATTTTTTAAAGTAAATAATAAATGGATAAAATGACAATCAAGAACAAGATTCTTTCCATGTATGAATAAAAATGAGTTTATAATCCACAAGTTAGAGTCTCTATTCACTTATTCATGCATTAAAATTTTCCACTGACATATTTTATAAGTCACTAGATTTATATATGATACTTATCAACACTCTATTGAATCCTAGTCAAATCTATAGCTTCATACACCTTAGAAAGACGGATATTTTCCATCATAGTGGAAACAACATCATTACACATAACATGAATCCCATCCACTGACCGGTGAAGCTGTAAAATGTATTATTTGAAAGCATCCAAATCTTTTTGGGTATGAATCATTTGGAGAAATTTCTTATCTATTTTACGTTGACATTCCTTTAACTCTTTAGCATGATCAAGTTCTACTTGAGACAATGCAACTTATAGATCATCGGATTTGGTAAGAAATCTTGCCTTGATAGATATATTTTATGAAGTTTTATTCTTTAACTATTGTATAATTACCTATTTTACAGAATAATGAATTTCTTGATTGTCAAACCCATTATATAAAAATGTGTTAAAGATGATATTTAGTTAATAAAGTTGTGAGTGTGGGTCTTCTAGGTGTGTCTCTAAAACCATATTTTATATATATTTATAAATAAATTGATGAAGTATATGGAAAGTGTTATGGGCCTCTAATTTATCCTCATATTAACTCTCATGGTGAGAGAAAATCCCTATAATTGATTAAATTAGGAAAATATCTTATTTCATTCCCCCCAGAGTGACTTTAGACCCACTTTGCATTGTTGGTCGAATTGGAGTAGAGGCTTCCATTTCTATCCCTTCCATTGAATATGATGCCACTGAAGGTCATATATATATATAAATATTATCAATATTCAAATGAAACATGTGAGTAAAAAGATAAGGAATCAAAACATCTATAAATACTCACCCATTGAGTGACCAGCTGGTGGGTCCAAGTCTCCCCCAACATCCCTGACTTCATCAACTTGTGGGGTGGAGACCTCTTGAAGGGGGATGCCTTATTGAGTATTCTTAGGTCCCATATCAAATAAGCCATGGGAATCTCTCTTTTTAGTATTTTGATTCATTCATTACTTCATTAAAAGAACATGATAATCCTAAAATCCCTATTGATAGATCACCTAGGAAATGTTCTATGTAGAAAAAGTTATATGAGTCAATAATATTGATTAATAAACTAGGTGTAAGGATGTTAGTAGGGAATAAATAAACACTTACACCCTTATAAATCTTTATTTGAATCCCCAAACTACTTTAAAGATCCATGGATATCAATTGGTGTAATAATTTATTTCATATACATTGCATCATTAAATGAGGCATCAAGTCTTGTCACATCTTCATTAGTGGGTACATATGGGATTCATGGTTCAGGACCAAATTCATCCATTCTCTAACTTATCCCCCCATAGTCCTAAAATATTCCACATTATAGGTAAAGAGAGTTATATAATATTATAGGGTTTATGTCCTAGGTTCCATAGAGGGGTTGGTTTCTTATGAGTGGTCCTTCTTTAACTTTTAGGCATCCTCAATAGTCCATCACCTAGAAAGAAATATTTGCATGGGAATAATTTATTTAGGGTCAATGGTTTATTCCTCCATATTCCCCATTCAATCATGGTCACCTTCATAACCTGCATCACATATCCCAAGCCCCCAATCTCTTCCTTTATGACAACTGTAGAACTGGTATTGGTTATCGTAAGACCATCCAATATATGTGGTGAGTCAATATATATAATGGAGAAATAATTAGTCAGTTACTATGTGAAATTATGTTATACATATTCATCATTACCAAGATTATATTCTTCCCCTTTGGTAACATGAGAGGGTGGGTAATTTCCCTTGACATATCTCTTGATGAAGGTTTGGTCTCACTAGTAAGAGTTCACATTTCATCTGGGACATTCTCCTCAATTTATGAAGGATCAATGAAAAATATCTTATGGGATTAAAGAAAATAAAATTATACAATCATTATTTATGTTCAGATTCACATGTTGGATAGAACAAAATTGGGTAGTTTTGTGAAATCTATCCATGACTAATGTCATGTTTGGCTAATGATTTTTCCTTCTCTTAGTGTTTTATTTTAGATGGTGGAAGACTATTTCTTATCTTCTCAAATACTAGTATTGGAGAAGGTAGGTGAGAATTCACCCCATATATTTATTCTTGTATAATCTTTTATCCATGGGATAATTCCCCTACCTATGGAGATGATGATCCATCAATCCTAATGAGTCTAATGGTTGTAGTGTATCTCAGTGATTCCAAATCTGGAAATTATTCCTTCATCCTCTACAAATCAAAGTGAAATATTTTCTCAGTAACTGTTTCCTATCAAAAAATTGATGTAGATAAAAAAAATAAAAACACTCTTTTCTTCGGATTGTATCCTTAGAATCAACATGTATTTCCATTCACTAGTGGTTTGAAAAACCACCCCTCTTTTGGCTCCATTCTTCATCATTTTGGTGACCCATTTTTAGGTAGGGATTCATATTTTAGTGGAATAAATAAGCATCTCTAACTCTAAAATATAATTTTCAACTTAGGTAGGATTGGTATCATTAAAAAACTCTGAGGGTTCCCATAATCTCCAAGTTTAGGAATATGTATGAAAACTTAAAGAACTGTCCATAATTCCCTAATGTTACAAGGCATATTCTATAAAAAATGGGTCACCTCATGTTGTATATAGTCTAATGAATCCTCAATTTGTTGAGAGGAGGACAAAATATCCTCTAACTTCATATTTTTTCAAATCATTTCAACCTCATTATGAATATAAAAAATATATATTGGGTCTCTTCTCAATGGTTATGAAAAGATAACGCTATCCTAGCATTAGTTAGTATAGTTTTGTCCACTTAAACATGTTTTTCAGCCTACGATTAGGGTCATTTGGGCGATTTTTGAACTTCATCATTGTCACTATCTAGATATACCCTCTTTCCAAAATTTCATCATTTGGGAATTTTAATAGCAACAACTCTAGGAATGAACTTTTTCATATTACCTTGATAATATAATGAAATATAAGAATTGGTATAACCAGGAGTTACCCCAACAGATGCACCCAATAGAGGAAGCTTGATCACCACCTGAGAGAATTCCTAGGCCATGAGTACCTAGAGTTGTCTTGCCACCATTAGACGTTTCTTTGATCATATTTATATAGGATGTGACATGGTTTTCTATTTTAGGTATCTGAATTTAAGTTTAAATATATAAGAGGTGTATCCCCCAAAAATAATCTCTACATCTATCTGTGTTTCCAAAACATATTCTCTCAAGGTCATCAAGTATGACCTCAAATCATTATCATAGATTCCATTGACAATAATTTACTTGGTTGGAATATCACCATACAAGAAAAATTTTAATTCCAAATATAAAATTAAAATCATTAGAGTAAATCCATACTTTAAGGAGAGGGTTCAGATTCCATAAATGGCTTAGATGAAGGGGAAAACCATGGTCTAGCTTCACTGAGCAACATATATGGGCTGAAATACATCAATATCCACCCCCAAATCACTTTTAATAACCCTAAAATGTTGAAATAGGACTTCTATATTTAAACATGCATTAGTAATTGATGAAACTTCACTAAGATAGGACTTAACAATCCCACACTCCCCCCTTGTTCCTCTTGGCCTCTATGACAAATGTCTCTGGCCTCACGCCACCATTAGTCTCATGAATCAGATGAAAATAGGTGTTTAACTACATCTCTATGAATCCAACAAGACATGTATTACTACGGACATTAGGATAGATTCTTTAACCCCCACATTTCATATTAACCATTCTCTAATACAGGCCAAAAATTCCCCAATATTCCATGATTTCCCATTATAGGACACCATGGTGGATGCCTACAGCTCAGTCCCTACTCTGGAGACTTCATGAAATCATCCATCCATACCTCAATATGAATTTCTTCCCATGGGAAATGATTTTTACCTTTGATATTCAAATCTAATTTTAATTACTCATGGGATAAAGTAGACATTTGTTCATCAAATTCCCGCATTGCCTTCAGCAGGATGAATTCTTCATAAATGGAAGCAAGGATGGGTGGCCATAAGAATTTATAGATATCCCATAATTTGAAACTTAATTAACCATGTGGAAAATGGAATTTTTTGGATTGAGGACTCCATGATCTCATCAATTCGGGGACTATATTATCTTTCTTGTACAATTATGTCTATAAAACTCAGATCTCTTCATCAATGATGACTTCCTTAAGCTTAGAATCAAAGTCAACACATGTCTTATACACCCATTAAGCCAGAATCCAATAAAGCTTAACTCCCTCTTGGGAATGAAATTTCCCTCGATCAATGGAATTATGAAAATTGATAAATAAGATATCGTTATTACTAAATTATATACCTGATGTAAGAGTCTTTGAGAAAAGACAGGTAGAGGTTTTCATCATTGGTTGGATAGTTGGATAAGTCCAATATCTTCCCCACCCAAGTGGTTCACCTGATCTTGGGTGGAAAGTTTTCTAAGTATAGTATCTTCCTCTCCTAATTGTTTCACCCAAGGTATCTGTGAAGCAACCTCGCCAAAGTTCCTCACACAATCAACCTTGCACAAGTCACTTCACACAATATATTTCACACAAACTATTTCATGAATGTTCTATTATCATTTTTTACAAGTCTACAAATTTATTACCATTTATAATCTAAAATAAGGTATAAATGCATAAGTGAACATGTACCTAAGGGTTTCATGGAGTATTTGAGAAAATAACCATTCACCAACCACCCTCATCGTTATTTATAAGTTCACCCATGCATCATAAATAATCTATATAAATCAACTAAGAATTTTTATTAGGGGAATGACATATGTGAACACGTTATACAAAGATCAAGAAAAAATGACAACTGTAATTCAAGATAATACTAGAGTATAAAATGGATCTCTTTCATAGATTAATTCACACTATTTTTACACTTTCCCCAAGATTAAATCATACTTAATATAACCAAATCCAATCCTGAGTGGGGATTTTTTTACCCCCTTTTTCTAAAATAAGGTTGAAGAGTATGAAAGATTAACCCAAACACATAAAGGAAAAAAATTCATAGGGAATGGAAATACGGTCCCCTTAAAACCCTTGAATTGTGCCCAAGTAAACCATGTGTATGGAACTCATGAAACCAAAATTTTATGCATGTCCAAAATATAAAGCTCACTTGTGTGAAGAGATAACTCATGCAATTTCAACCTACGTGGATCACTTGCATTTAGTTACCACTTCATCTGAGGTCCAAAACATACCTACAAATTGGACACTTGTTCTCTTCATTTTCACCTTTTTTGGAAGACCAAGAGACAACCTAAAGATATTCTCTCCTAAATATCGCATCCAAGTTCCCAAAACCATCAATTTTCTTATTAATCTCCAAAATAAGTGGGAATTAAAAAAATGATTGGTACTTGATTTCCAAAATTTATAAGATACCAATAAACATTTCAAGGAACCACTTCCTACCTAGTCTAATAGCACTAGGGGGAAGAACCCTTCCTTGACCATATTCTTGTATTCCTTTCTTCTAAGAGCGTCTGAGGAGTCCCATTATAATCAAGACAAATATTTGACTGAGTAGTTTTACATAGATCATACTTCACCCAAATATCACTTAGGTGAAGTAATATTCTATTCTACCAAATATAAATTGGGTTAAATCCCTTTAACTCACCTAAGTATCACTTGGGTGAATTCCTCTTCCATAATCCCAAGTATCACCTGGGTGAAATCCCTTTTGTTCACCCAAGTATCATATGGTTGAAGTCAGCTTTATTTCACCCAAATATAATTTGGTTGAATTCCTTCGAATCCAACTTAATACTTACTAAGTGATTCCTCCTTCAGGATCTAAGTAAATACATTTCATTATTCAATGAAAAGACACTCCTTTACCCCAAGTATCTTATTTTAGAATCTCATTATTCAGACCTCTGTTATGGCTGGTAGACTTACATGTCAGGGTATAGGACACACCAGTGTACCCCCATCATTCTATCATGAATTACTTAGGTAAAGGATTTCCCCATATTTAAACTCCCTAGTATTTTGGGTCTTCTTTATATTCACAACCATGAATTCCCTTGGTAAATAGGGTCCAAACCTTGGAGTAAGTACTAGGAAGATTCATGGTTTAGGGAATAGTATTCATATCTTGCATGTTTCCTAAAATGTGAAGTAAATTAGGAAGCATATAAACTTTATCTTTTCCTATTAATGAATGTCTAATCCACAATCTAGGGTTTAATTCAGGAAATAAAATGAAAAATGGGAATCCCCCTTGGTGTAATACCCTAATCTTTCATCCTAGATACCCCGATATAGCCTCTCTCTCATCCATTAGTGTATGAGGAGCATATTCTCTTGAGAATACCTCCAAGTGTATTCCCCTATACATTCTCAAAAGATATCATACTTCTCATTCCTTCTATATCCCCTTAATAATTCAGAAGTGGGTGAGGAAGGAAGTTCAATCATGGGATTCCAATTTAGGTGAAGTCGTATTTAAAGTCCCATCTGAATGTAATTTTTCAATATGAAATATCTTCTACTATCCCTTTTTTCTCACCCCGAGTAAGAATAACATTGTATTATAGGTTAGTGATGATCATGTCACTATCATAACAAAAATTTTATCTTTAGTCCTCCTTTGTGGGTTCAATCTCCAATAGATATAAACTATGTGAGATTTGATTCTCATCCCAATGGGATATGTAGGATGCCTATTTGAGGTTGAAACCCAAAATCTTTAACCCATCACCATCTTTTTTGGGCCATATTTTTAGTAATATCATTCCCACACCCATAAGAATATATTAATTCCTAATCCTTTAATCTCGTCCTCATCAAAACATATTCATGGTGAGATTTAACTTCACAAGGCTACATTCCTTATAAGATCAACCTAATATCATTATGAAATATTCCTTTGGGATGAACCATAAAGGGATTCGCAATAATAAACCCCACACCAACCTTTTCTATGTACCTTTTACCTACACTTCCTTCTCTCATGGTGTTAAACTTCATGGTTTGGTACTTTTCACATGACCTTAAAACACATGACATGTCCCATTAAGTGGCACTGAACAACATAGGTTCTGATAACTATTATTAGGATTCATAGAAATCCCCATCAGGGGACTGATCCTAAAATTGAAACAACAACCATCTCCATAGATGATGATAAATTCCAGAGTACAAAGCCACATGTATTAAATGAAAAATCACAAAATAATAAATTAAGAAATTCAAAAACATCTTATATATATAATTAAGGTACCATTGATTGAGAACCTATTATACATACATATGGATTAATTGATGGATAACCTCTTACAGATACAAATTTTTAAATCTACATGTGTAAATGACTAAATGAAAATGTAAAGGGTGGATATCTTTATATTGGGATTCGGTAAATATTTATGAATATTGCCTAAATCTATAACATAATCCCATAATGTGAAATAATTCTCCTCAAAAGGGTGCGATGAGTCAAACCACTCATCCTATCAACCAATGTGAGTTCCTAAAATTCATTAGAAAAATATTATGATGACCACCTACCTTTTTAATGTAGGTTTGCATCCTACCATACATTTGATAACCATTGGGTGTTTTTTATTCCACAAATAACCCTAATTGGAAGTCATCCAAAGAGTGTTCGTAATTCCCTACACATGAATAACTGCATGACTATCTTCAATATAAAATAAATACCTTAGATGTATTTAGGTATAATATGAATTAAATAACCTATTTTACTTTATAGAAACCATTAATATGAATTTTATCCTATATTATTCTAATATAAATGTACTATGAAAAGGATAATAATGAAAAAATAAACATTTAATTGTTTTATTTTAGTATACAAAATAAAAAATGTTATAAAGTTACCATAATGTCTTTATAAATTATTATATTAAATATAGGTACAACATTGTGCCAAATATCTATATCAATTGTAAATTTTAGTTGAGTACCAAACCAAATATAACTAGTGAAAATGGACTTGTTTGGTTCAATAGGCTGACAACATGCATTCCATTTAACCTTGAATTTTTTGCCTCTACTTATCACCTTAATAACCTTATCTAACACTATCATGTAACATCACTCTTTTATTTTTTTCATTATGATCAATTTTCCCATATTTATCACCTTCACATTATTACTCATCTTTAGGTTGTTTCTCACCTTCATGTTATTTCTCACATTTAACATGTTGTTCACCTTATTTCAGTTTTTCACTTTAAAAATAAATTTTATATTGTTCATTGAGACCGGTAGTGTCAATTAGTGAAAATCCATTATCTACACGACTACTTAGAAAAATAATTTACAATATATAAACATAGTATTAAACACATTATATATATAAAAAATACATTGTATATGAAAAAATAAATCAAATACATCAAACCTATTTGTTACACTTGTTTATTTTTTTAAGGTCGAAGGGATTTGGATCCTTTATTAATTATTAATATCCCCTCCAAGAGTCTGCCTATGACATAAAATACACCATATATATTGATACCATTATGAAAAGATTGTGATATACCAATAAAATGATCATCTTCAATGAAATTTCATTCAATTTTTTATTTTTTATCCTCAAATAGAAAAATTGAAGAAAAAAAATTAGGATCAGGTGAATATAATAATTGCATTGCTTGTGATTCTATTATAAAGGGTGCATCCATGTACCCTTCCATACTCAAATTCACTTTCATGAACCCCAATTTTTAAAATTTAACTACACTACTATTATCAACCCATTTATATTGAAAAAACCCCACCTTTAATGTCCTATAATCCAACTCCCATATTTTTTTGATGATGCCAGATTATGGAATATTCATATAAATTTGATTTTTATCCTTAGTAACATATATATGAATCACTTCTAACATATATGTAACTCCACAATTTTCATCATATTTTGTTCATCTAGTTTAATTATATAGAACGTTTAAATATTAATTGTGTAACCATTATAATGTATTTCATGTACACTTGGTCCTCTAGATATCCATGGAAGTATTCCAAAAATTAAATTTATATTTTAAGATAATTATTTATATATATTTTCTCAAAAACACCATATAAACTATTTATTATGTATATTTAATATCTAAATTTCATCCTTAATTGGATTCAAATTCCTTAGAATTTATTTATGAGTTTCAAAATATAGTGCAGCATTTTTATTCTATTGTTGAACATAAAGGTGTGAATTCTCAAATTATTTCATGGTAATTATGATGAAATCGCTTCCTAAAATTCCTTAACCTATAAGACCCCGCTTTTATAAGGTTTTGGTAGTCTAATTTTATCCACATCAAACATGTATCTATTATAGAATTCAAGGTTTTCTTCAACAATATACTATTCCATTATGCAACCTTATGATAAAATTAAATCTTTTATATACCCTTTTAAAATATTTATATATAATCTAATATGTTATATAAATTTGTAATATACAATTCCACAAATTCATATCTCTTTTAATTGAATATTGGTCTCCTCACTTCCATATAGTCATCTAAACCTTGAAATTATTTGAAATTATCATACAAATTTTGAATGAAATGATACATCTTTCTTGTATCGAGTCATTATGTACTTAAGGAATTTTTTAAGTGGTTTATAATCCTTAAGAAATAATATACAATCGTATGGATAGACATGTATTTTTTATAGGTTATAACCATTGAATATAACATTCATTTAATATCATATATTTGACAAGGAATCTCATTTCCTTCTTGTAACATACCATTCAAGAGAGAAATTATATTTGTAAATATGGTGTCACTCCATGCATTTCCAGCTTTTAAATTATATAGTTTTAGTATGAATGATATTAAAAAATATTTAAAACAAATAGCATATAGTGTAATCTTTAAATAATTTTTTACCATCACAAATTGATTTAGAAAATCATGAAGTTTATCTGAAATAGTTTTTTTCATTTCCACAATATGATTTATTCCATCATAAACAATTATAATTATATTAAATGATTCATAAACCCTATTATTATCCTAGTTAGTTGTTATATTAAATTTCTCCACTTATTTAGTCCAACATTTCTAAATTTGATATATTCTATAACAAATTAAGTAATTATTCAACTCATATGGGAAATTCACCTTGAATAAAAATAAGGTAAATATTAATAGATAATTTGGGAAGGGTAATTTTCACACTCTGTTGCAAACTTGATGAACCCTTTAACCTCATCCTCAAACTCTTTTCTTACACAATGATAATTCATCCTTTTTCAATTCATATTAATCCTATTTGGTTTCAAAAATATTGATACTTCACAAAAAATTAGATACAAATAAGGTGTACATTTAATTTATTAATTTTACATATGTATATAAAAGAATGAATATAAATTATACATTTTATAATACATTTATATATATACAAAAAAATTAATATATATATATATATATATCAAAAAATAAAAATTTACGTAAAAATATATAATTATTATTATAAGTGTGTGTGTGTGTGTGTGTCAATATATATACACACACACACACACATATATGCATAAATATACAGAAAAACATATTAAACACACACAATTATATATATAAATTATAAAATTCAAATTATAAAGTAAAAAAATAAAGAATATATATAAACATTATAATATATACATATAAAAATTATACAAAATAATAAACATAAATCCTACATTTTATACATATATATTGTATGAAAAATAATACTTATAAATATTGGAGTTAGTGTCTTGGAACCAACTAAATTTTTACTTTAAATTACCAGAATATTAAGAAATATTTTATCACATAATGAGTATTCTTTTTAATAACATTAATGTGATAATTTTCTTAGATTTTTTATTGCATTAAAATATTAAAGTAGTTTCACAATATAATGAGAACTTAAAAATACTAAGATAATATTCTTAAACATGTGTCTTGTAATGTAGATAAAATTATCTTAGTGAAACACAAATTATTTTTGACCATCAAGATTTGGAGGCTCATAAGACTTTCAGACTTCTTCTCATGAAGTTCATACTTGGTAATCTCAAAAAGGGAGATTATGAGGATATAAATGTAGATATTAATTAAACTCGTTATATGTGTCATTGGGTATTCCTATTTATATATGTGTGCATTGGTCCTTAGAATTTATATTATTATTAATATATATCATGAGTCATGTACTTTCATTTATAGATGAAAATTATGATGGTATATGATCACGGTGAGGTAGTATACATTGGATTCATAATAATTTATATGATGTTAATTAAATAATTAGAGAAAGGATTTATCCCTTTTAAGTAAATAGAATAAGATATATTTGGACCTTTTATTAATATGGAACTATCTTATTAAATCCATAGACATGGTAGTTCATCAATAAGTTCATTTTAGAGAGTTAAAGAAAAATAAGTCAAGAATATAGGATGATGATAGAAGTATGCATTCTGATTGATGAGATATCACAACAAAGGGATTATATTACACAATAGATTTCATAGAAAGGGTTTTTTCATTACAACACTAACTTATTTCTCTATGGGTACATTGATATATTTCTAAATTAGGACCTTCAACTTTGCGTAAGTTCACCCAACACCATAGAAAAAGAGGCCTAAATGGTCACACACTAAGTGTATCCAAAATTTAATTCAATTATATTGATTTTAATATTATGAAGATATATTATTCATAAAATATGGAATAATAGTTATTCAAGTTAAGTTAATCACATTTATTTAATCACCAAATATTCGAGTTTAAAATATTTGAGTTGAATTATATTTTTTTATTTTTTATTCACAAGGTAATAAATAAATATTTATTTATTCACCAGTTTAGTGAATAAGTTAATGTAAATATTTATTTATTTATTTTAATATTAAAATAAATATTTAATCATGATTTTAATTTATGTAATATTTATTGGTTTATTGAATGAATAATATTAATTTATTTATTTTAATATTTTATTATACATGTTTTAATAAATTCTAAGAAGGGTTGATGGACCAAATTTAGGGCCTAATGAAGATGTTATTTTAATTTGTGAGTTTAGTGAATGTCATGAGAATAAAATAACTATTAAATTATTATTATTATTATTATTTGGATTGGGGTTTACCTAGAATAAAAATTAGATAAAGGTCCCTTAAGTAATTATTAATTGTTTAACCCTAAGAATAAACTACTGATTAAATCATTTTAGATATAAGGGGTTTATTATAAAATAGACTCACTCTAAGAATACTCTCAAGACCTAAAGTGAAATCCTCCTCCCTCACTCTTAAGACCAAAGAGAGAACAAGATAAATTTATTATTATAATTGATGGTGATTAATGAAAAGTACTTGGATCCTCTACTCTAACCCCATAAATACTAAGAGAATTGTTTGGAGATTTTTGAATCATGTGTGGATTCTACTACAGTAATTATAATTAGGATTCCCCGCTATAATGATGATACGATAAGAATGGTTTCTGGATTGATCAAAAACAAGAAAAAATTATCACAATCTAGGTAATTCTTATTTTAAATTAATTATAAATTAAATTTGAAATAACCTATATATAAAATTTTGGGGTTTCATTCATCAAGATACTTGGGATTTATACATTTAATTTGAATATTGTTTATTATGTTCCTCAAGATTATTCATCGAACTTCCTAAAATCCCATTATTGGGCATCGTAGTGCTCACTATATTGTTCCTTAAAACCATCAAGTGGTATCAAGGCACTCATATTATAATTTATAATTAATTATTATTATTTTCATAAATTTGTGAGTTTTTTAGTATTTTTTTCTAGTTTTTCCATCACTTAATATAAAAGTATAGATAACACATTTTTTCAAATTCAAATAATAATAATGGGATAAGAATCGATGAAAAAAGTTCAAAGATCCCATCTGAAGGTTCCAAGGTTTCTATCTAAGGGACATGGATACACGATATGTAATGGAAAAGTAAAATTTATGTACCCATGGTCAAACATAGAAGGGTAGGCCATTAAAACCATGGAATTTCAAGTGGTATTCAGTACATAACATCTTTACATGTTGTGTATTGACCACTATCTAGCATGTTACTTGACAGGGAGTACATGACATATAGTTGGTGTACACAGTGGTTAGACCCACATGAAAACGAATCCATAAAGTTATTTAGTCAAATTATGTGGTGTAATTATAAGTTTTTTAATGACTACCAGCCAAGCGATAAGGAATAACATGTATTTCATGGTTGTAGTTTATTTTAAACCTTATGTAACATGTGATATCATGAATTATATACACACTAATTCTATAGGAGTGTAGTGTGGTTGGAAAAAAACTATAAAACCCTAAGATTTTATAATATATATTTCTTTAAATAATTTTTTTGATAGCCAATGTTCTACACAACACTATACTAAAATAGAATGTGACATGTTTTATTAGGATAAAATATTACAATTCGAGATAAACATTAATACATTATGAGATTTATATAATAACCAATAATAAGAAAAATATAGTTGAAATAAATGAAAAAATATATAAAAATAACATGAAAATATAATACTTTTTTTCATTTTCCTTTAGGAAGATCAAAACCCCGATCATGAATATAGATAAAAGATTAAGAAATAAAACTATTATTGGTATGATGAGAGATAAGTAATGATTTTAGGGATTTATATGATATTATATAGAAAAGTAATATAGTATTTGTGATTATATAGTTGTTGGAATTATATATTCATCAAAACTATATGGAATTTGGGATTGTATATTCATTGGTTATAATATTGGTAATTTTTTTATAAAAAGAAATGATTTGATATGATTAAAATTATATTTTTCAAATAAATGTTTTTAAGGTGTTGTGTATTTTATAATAATAAAATAGTCACATTAAAAATATTATTGTGAAAATATATGATATATCAACATATTAACCAATAAATTATAATTTATCTAATTGTTTTTAATATATAATATATGAGTATAAATTCATTTTATGCTTTTAAAATACATTTTCTTCAAAAATGATATTTATTTTATTTTGTGCATGGATATAATGATTAATTAATTACACCATTAGAAATTTTATTTTATAAACTGGGAATCATTTTATAAATCATCATGTCAAAATAATCTTAATATAATTCTTTGTGATTTTTCTAAAAAGGTTGATTTTTGGATGAATAGTGAAAAATATCGATTTTGCAAAAACTATCATTTAATATATTTTAAGAAATGTAAATTTAATGTTCCATTTTGTTTTGTAATTGTTATAATGTCACATAAGTTTTATTTTATTAAACATAATTCTACTAGATCTTTGGTAATCAACATTAGACATGATATTGGTATATAGTCATTTTTATTCTTAAAACGTGCATTTTTATTAAAAGTGATTTTTATTAGTTTTTGAGAATATATAATAAAAGTAATCTATACCAATTATGGAAATTAAATTATGAAAAATAGATTTTATATGTTGAATCATGGGGTTTTAATTTATTAATGATTTTAATTTCATTTTTTCTCATAATGAATAGAAACTTGGTAAAAAAATTAACACAGTAAAGGGTAAAATAGGTTAATTGAGGTAAATTTTTTTTTATAATCTCAAGAATATATAATATTAATTCTTATTGGGTTATATTATTTCTAAATTTATCATACTATAATCTAAAATATTTAATTTTTGTTCAAATTTCCTTCGATTACAACCTTTATATGATTTAAAGTTAAGAGTGATCACAAAATGCCACACTCTCTCACTTATTATGTTATCATGATATGGATATATATAAATATGATATGTTAAATAATATATATAATAATATTGATAAATAATAAACTATATTTATTATAGTGATATATATATAATTTTTACTTATGGTGTAATTAACTTGAACGCTTACACAACATCGACACAGTGCTTGTGCAAGCAGTAGAAAAAAAACAAGTTGATTATTTTAAAAACATTAAATATAATATTAATTGAATTAATTTTTGTGTTATAAGAACTTATTGGTTAATTTTAATTTATAATTTATGTTTAAATAATTTATATTATAAATCAATTTTCATAATTATGTCTTTAAATTTAAATTTTTTGAATAGTCTTGAAAATTTATTTAAAAGGTATTTAATGTTTAAAAAATATTTTTAAAATAAATATATAATAATAAATATATAATATTAAATAAAATTGATGAAAATTTATTGATCATATTAATAATTTAACATGTATTTTTTCACTTTTCATTTTTAAATTTACTATAATGAGATGTAAATATTGAAAAATTTGTTATAACAGTTAAGATTAAACAGGGTTAACGAGAGGGTTAAACCAAAAGATAATGATTAAAAGGAAACTTAAACACATATAAATTTTATTTTATGAATTTTTTTGACCTTATACCCCTTATATTTGAATATATGGCACTATGGTTCCATTTTACCTGAGTTAGACACATATTATCTTTTAGTTTTTCATGTATTTACATGATTTACACCCACCTCACTCATAAAGGGCCACCTTATATCCTCTCTTCATCCCACATATTTAGTCATTTATTTTTGACCAATATCTACTAAAATTCATAATTAATCTTCCTTAACATTTTATATACATTTTGGTATCACCAAAAGTCTAACCTAAAAGGCTTAAGGTGTATGCCAAATGAGGTATTTCAAAGAAGAGGTATAACTCTTAATTAAGGGATTTTATGTTTATTTATTCTCAAAACACATATAAATATTATATAACCATGATGATATAATAACATCGGTATTTTACATATAATTAAATTTTATTTTTTAAAAACATAACATATTTTCATATTCTTTTCCATATTATGGGAACTGAAATCATCGCTTGTGTATACATGTGGACTACCACCTCCATTAAGCGGTGTGTTTTTTTTAATCACTAACTCGTATGGTTAGTTAAAATTATGGAAAAATGAATATATATGATATTTATGAAATAATTGTGATAATTTAAATATAATATATTTCTTATATTATTACCTTTCCATCCATTATAAAATGATAATGGTGCTTGTGTGAACGTGTGGACTACCACCTCCATAAAGTGATGTGATTTATTTTCCATGTATGTATTTTAGGGATGATTATAAAATTTTATTTAATATAAAAATCCATAATTATTTAATGATTATATTCTAGAGATTATGGAACTATAATTCCTTTGACATCATCAACCTACAGAAGTCATTTTGGACTTATAAACTGAACTTCCTCAAAATATTGAATGTGAATTTAAACATTTTAATAACTAAGCAAAACATGCTAACAAATGTAATAAAGGGAATAATGATAATGATATAAAAATTTAGAAATTTATTAATCAAGTAGAAAACTAATATAATTTTATTACTTATGAATATATACATACAAAATAAATGATTTGCGACTTGAGGTAAGGGATTTTATTTTTAAAATATTATTTTAATATATTCCTTACAACTGTTTTTCTTACATATAAATGTTATTTTAATTGAATTCAAGAATTTTCTTATTTATGATTAAATATTTTATAAATGTTTATTAAATATTTTTTACTTTCATTACAAAGGATTACAAAGTAAAATTTTTAACATTTTATGTACAATTAATTTTTTACTTTCTTTACTAAAGTGTTAAAAGAATATATATTTTAATGATTATCAAATGAATGGATTTTTCAGTAATCATGACCATTATTTTCTTTGAATTTTTCTTTATAATTTTTCAATTTTATTTTCAAAAAATATATTTTTCTCAATATTCTATAAATTGTTATCAAAAAATAGTTTTTCTAAATAAATAGATATTTCTCCTAATTTTTATGAGATAAATAAATGTATTATTTCTTATGGCATTAAATTCCAATTAAAATTAGTTTTATGGTTAAATTGAAATCTATATGTTTTTAATCATTCTATGGTTTTCAGACATTTTATTTGAATGATATATGAGACATATCTAACTCTAATGATGGGTGAGCATGTTATATCTCTTCAATTAATTGGTTAAAGTCACAGAGTTTACTGGTGATAGGTTACTCCACATAGATGTGGGAATTGTCTAGTTAAGTTATTCCATTTTAAGGGTTATTATAAGGTTAAATTTAAAGATAATTTCCCAAGGTACTCAATTTATATTCTTTTAATGGTTTTCAAATGAAATGTTTTTATTTCAAAAGTTAATAAAATGAGCTTATGTTTCTATGGAAACATTATAACCTTTTAAAAAAGGGGTGAAGGCATTATTTTTTAAGGAAAGGTATTCATGAGTTTTCATGTTTTTCAAAAAAAACCCATACGTTTATGATTTTTCCGTTATGATTTCATATAAAATGTTTTGTGAAATTTATTTATAAATTAAGTTGTTTTCATGGAAAATTAAATGGATATCAAAGCTCAAATGTTTATTATGAAAAATAAAAACCTTCTTATGAATTTTTTAGGTATACAAATGGAATAAGGTGTCTATTTTATTTTATTACCCTTAGTGAACCTTGTTTTTACCATTATATATTTTCAATTATTTTTCATAGGGCTTAAGGATGTGTTAGAATGCTGATAAATTCAAAGTTCCAGATATAGGAGTTACCATGAATAAAGTAATTGTATCTTTATAGAGAATATTTTTGTAGAAAAAATTAAACTGTGTAGAAATATTAAATTTTTAATGTAATATATTTCCTAATACTCTAAAATTATAAACCTAAAAATTTATTTGGGACATAAGTGATGAAATATATTCTATGAATCATGTAATTTATGTGATGATTATATACATGTTGTTATATTTTTATCATAGAAAGGGTTGATATAACTTCATTGGTTAAGATGTTGTTTGAGGAGAAAACTTCAAGGTTTAATTACAAGTTAGGGAACTTAAGTTATATCTCTTCTATAATTATAAATTTTAGTGTGTTATATGTAATTATGGTTATTCCTGTCTGAACCAAAAGTGTTGAATATAATATGACATGTTTAATGATATCTAATTATTTAGCCTCTGTATAATAAGTTTTATTATTATTTGATATACTCACGCAAATTGTTTTTAGGGGATATTTGAATGGATAAAATAGGTATAAACTAGTTTAACAATGAGTGTAAAGGACACCACAATGTTTACTAAAATGAGAAACTAAATGAGATATGAACTAGATTGAATAATCTTGTCCATATACCTAACTAGCTCTCTTGAATTATGATTAATAATCTAAACCTGGGTGAGTTTCTTAATACACTAAATAAGAGAAAATTAGAGTTTGGGGAAAGTTTTATTGATAAATTTCATAATGGAATGAATTTTTAACATTCTATGTTAATAATATAGGAATAATAATCTAGGAAAATATATCAAAATAATAGGAAAATGTCTTATGTGTGGAAAAGAAGGTGATAAAGAAATAAATTATCATTAAAAGATGAAGATTTTTGATAAATAAATGGAGGGGAATAAAGTTCTTCCTAATCCATTAATTGAATGATTTAAATGTGGTATGTTTTTGAATTATACAAATAAATTCCCTACGAGGAAATATCATAAAGTTAATCATCAATATTGTACAAATAAATTCTTATCAAACCCTTAAAATGTTATAATTTAAGATTAAGAACCCACAAATAGAATATAATGTTAAAGTTTGTTTTAATGGTTTTGATTATTTTAAAATTAAAAACCATGATTATTTTTAGATTGATGAATCTTATTACATGATTCATATTTTTTTATTTTATGAATTAATAAGGGATAAGATAATGAATCATAGTTAATGGTTTATTAAAGAAGTTGAATGAATAAAGTATCTGTATTTGAGATTTAAAGTGTTATGATGAAGTGGAATTTTATTAAAGGGTTGCTAAATTTATGGAAGATCATAAGTTTGAAGTTATTAATAATATTCTTTAGTTTTTATGTTATAGGAGTTTAAGATGATTAAGGATATTTTGGGATAGGTTATGGGAATACTATCCCTAGTTTTAGTTTGAGTTTTTGTGAAAATGTTATTTGAAGAAGAATGTTCTTTATTTTTTGGGACATAATCTGAAAAGTATTGATAAACTTTATGGTTAATATATTATTTAATGTTTATATAATTATGGTAAATTGGGATAAAGGGTTAATACATTTTTTTGAGATGTATATCTTATGATATAGATAACTATGGGATTAAAAAGAGGTTTTGTGACTAATTGATTAAACTTATTTTTTAATTATTTCACTATATGTTTTAGTAAAATTATAGGAATCATAGTAAATGGGATATTTTTGGATCGTATGAGATTTTATGTCAAAGTGGTTGTTATTAATTGAATAATAAATATTGATCTAACTTTTGAAAGAATATAGGTTTTTATTGTTCTTTTGTGGTGATTCGGGTTATTTATAGAAAATATTAACATATTTTGTAAAATATATGATTAGGGAATATAAATTTATGCTATCTGGCTTTATTATTTTTAGATAAATGTAAATTTTATCTTAGAAAAATATGTGATCAAGTGTTTGTGATATTTTGGTTTCAAATTTGATTCAAAATATTATAAATATATTTAAGATTAGTTATTTATGGAATGTTTAAGGTTTAACATTTGATGTTATCATGAGTTATTTAGAGATTAATGTTTTATTTCTTTAAATAAAGTTTTATTTATATTTGATATTATCTTATCATTTTCTAACAATTTTTTGTTTTCATTAACAGATAGAAACATGATAAAAAATTCTTCATCCTTTTTTTGATCTTGTGATCCCATGAAATTTAATTTTCGTGTTTATGTCATAAGATAGATTCAACTTTCATAATAATCATTTATAATATGAAATGAAGTAGAGGTTGAAACTACTTGAAATGAAACTCAAGGAAAAAATTACACTTATTTAATGGAATTAAACCATGTAAGTATATTTTCCCTAATTATTTATCTTTATGGTAAAATAATTAATAAAATATATCAAGATTAATATAAATATATAATGTTTTACATGGAAAATATCACATAGCTATGAAGGTACACTTTATGAAACTCTTTCTCTAGAATGAGTCTTATTATGGAAAATGCATGATTTAAGAACAATTTAAAAAATAATAAATTTGATAGACTTAAAATAAATATTAAAGTTATTTTTGGAAGTAAATGTTACCAATTTGGATTAAAATATATTTCTCTCCACTTATATATTTTAATTTTCCACTCCTTGGAATTGATTATAAAAATGTTTTTAAAACCTTTTTATCAGACATGAGATAAAATTATAAGGATATTTCAATTTATTTAAGGGGGTATAATGTATCACCAAAATGTTATAGAATTTATATTTCTTTAAATAAATCATTTCATATATATTATGTTTAACTCAAAACCAAACTAAAATCAAATGTGATATGTTTTATTAAGAAAAAATATTACAATTCTATATAAACATTAAAACATTATAATGCTTCTTTAATAATAAAAGTAATAAAAATATATTTGAAATAAATGAAAAAATATATTAAAATACAACAAGTATATAATCTTTATCCTTCAGCACCCCCATTAATATTATAATCCCAATCAAATATATATATATATAAGGTTTTGAATTGGAATTAATATCAGCATGATATGAGTGAAGTAATGATTTTAGGGATTTATGTGCGATTATATAGGAAGGTAATATGGTCATTAGGCTTATATAGTTATTGGGATTATATATTAATTGTGATCATATAGAAATGGGACCTATATTACCATTTTATTTATATATTCAATGGTTATAATACCAATAAATTTATTACAAAAATATTATTTTATATAATTAAAATTATATTTTTCAAAGAAATATTTTTATGGTGTTGTGTATTTTATCATAATAAATTTATAACTTTAAGAATATGATTATCAAAATATGTTACATATAAAAAAATAAACTAAAATATTTACATTCATATCATGGTATTTATTATAAAAGAAATGAGTATAAATTAACTGTATACTTCAAAAATGCATTTTCTTCAATAATAGTTTTTATCGCTTTTTGTGCATGGATATTTTGATAAAATTGTGACACTTTTAGAAAATTTATTTTATAAATGGAAATAATTTTTTAAATAATCATTAAAAAATAAAAGTAATATAATTATTCAGGTTTTTTCTGAAAATAGTTGATTTTTGAGTGAATAGTGAAAAATATCGATTTTTTCCAAAACTGACATTTATTATCTTTTAATAAATGTAATTTCAATGATACAATTGGTTTTGGATTTTTTTTTCACATAACATAAGTTTAATTTTCTTAACCAAAATTTATTTATTATATTTTTAATCAACATTATACATGATTTTGGTATAAAATCATTTTTATTCTTAAAATAAGAATTTTTTTAAAAGGATTTTTCATTGTGTTTTTTAGAACTTACAATCAAAGTAATTTATTCTAAATATGAAAATTGAATCATCCAAAATTTATTTCATATTTTAATCATGATTTTAAATTTTAGTAATTAGGTTAATTTAATTTTTGGCCTCTATGAATTGTAACCATGGTAAAGAGTTGCCAACACGATAAAGCACTACTACCAAAATGGGTTTATCCAGTGTTAGGGCTTTAATAGTGCTTGATAAAGGCACTATTAAAGACACTCTTTGTCAATTCTAGAAAAAATGATGTTAAAGGGTGTCTTTAATAGGTATTTTTTAGTGTTGTTAAAAGTGGTATTTAACAGTGCTAAAAAGGCATTGTTAAAGGGGGCCCTTTATCAGTGCTTGTAAAAGAATGATGATAAAGGCCCCCTTTATCAATTATATAGACAAAGCACTGATAAAGGGTATATTTTAAAAAAATAATTAAATATAATATTTTAATATATAAATACATTCATATTGATATAAATATAATATATATATTTTTAAATATGTTTTAGATAATGAAAAATAGAAATTTACACTTAATAGATATGATATTTAGTGAAAATTTATTAGAAAAAAAAATTACTAATTTTATAATTATTATCAAGTAACAGTCATCTCATAACAATTTGAAGATTAAAAATCAAAAAATTAATAACTGATCTAAAATAAGTTGAAAACGTAATTCAAACTTCAAACAGTCATAACTTTTGATACGGGTGTCCATTTGGGCTCTACCAAATATCAAATCTAATCTTGTGATGATCTGTATGATGTTTTGACTGGGGGGGCCTTGTTCACTATTTTTTAAGCCAAAAAAAGGCTTAGAAGGGCTACAAAACTAAGTTTTTAGTTGGGGTACCCCAATTTTTTAATATTCGATGGAATTTCAGCCTCGTTTAAGGTGGTATTATTGCCTTTTTCAGTGGGGATTTAATTTATTATTAGGTATTACATTACTATTGTCTTTATGGTTTTAAAATTTTATCATTTTTCATATTATATTTTTATTTATAATCAAATTTATTACAATATATACATATTTTTGTATATTCACACACACACAAATCATATTTTAAATATGTATTTAAAAATATATATAAAAATATATATAAATATTTAAAAATTTATTAATTAAAAAATTTATTGAAATATATATATATATATATATATATATCATAAAAAGGAAGACAAAATAGCATAGGGAGTGAAAAATTCATTGGCATATTAGCAGGACGTCTTGGGTTCGAAATAGGATGGAGACAGGGGTGTGTGTGGGAGGTTGGAATTTTCTAAATTTTGAATAAATTGTTGTTGTAAAATCTGATAAAACTTGGGGTGGGAAGAGTTTCAAATAAAAAATATTATCCCCCTTTATCAGCGGGGCCTTTAACAGCCTTTTTTAGCGCTGATAATGACCCCCTTTATCAGTGATTTTTTAGCACTGTTAAAGCGGGCCTTCAACAATGTTTTTTAAGAATTTTTTTAAAGAAAAAACTTTATCATATCATACATTATCAGAGATTATATAGCGCTGATAAATCCATTTTACTAGCATTGTTAAATTCCATATTTGTGGTAGTGAAGGGTAAAATTTTTTAATTGAGGTTAATACATTGTAATATGGTCACAAAATCTCATATTAATTCTTATTGAATTACATTATTTATAATTTTATCATCATATATTTTAATATATTGAATTTTGGATCCACTTACCTTTATTATGAACTTTATATTATTTTAATATAAGTGTAATTTCAAAATATCTCTCTCTCTCACTTATTATGTCATCATGATATGGATAAAGATAAAATTGATATATTAATGAATATAGATGATAAAATTTATTAATAATAAAATATATTTATGGTATTATTTTATTTTTAATTTTTAGGGATGGTATAATTACCTTGAATGCTAATGCAATGCTGATGCAGGGCTTGTGCAAACAGTTGAAAAAGAAAGTAAATTATCATAAAAACATTAAAAATAATATGTTTCATATGAATTTTGGTGTAACATTAATTTATTGGATAATTATAATTTATAGGTGGATTTTAATGATTTTATATCTGAATTAAATTATATTTTTTTGTCCTTAAAGTTCAATTTTTTGAATACTCCATCAAATGACTTTAATTGTTATTTAATATTTAAGAAATATTTTTTTAATCGTTATATAATCATAAAAATCCTATATTAACTAAAATTTATGTAAATATTTCTATAATATCATTAATTTTTCATTTATTTACCATTATTAATTTTTAGAATTACTTTCATAACCCTTAAAATTTGAAAAATGTGTTGCAATAGTTAAGGTTAAACAGTGTTAACAAGGGAGTTAAACCAAAAGATAATATTTAAAATAAAACTTAAACTAGTCTAAATTTGATTGGTTGAATTTTTTTAGACATTATACTCTTTATATTTTAATATATGGATATTTTTATCCATTTTACATAATTTGGAAACATATTATATATTAATATTTCATGTATTTACAAGATTGTCACCCACCTCATTTATAAAAGGTAACCTCCCCTCCTCTCTTAATAACACTCCATAAGTCATTTATCTCAACCAATATATACAAAAATCCATTCTAAAACAAAATTAAATTGTAATATACGTTCATTTTTCATCAAAATACCAACCTAAAATGCTTAAGTTATAATTCAAAGGAGGTTTCTCAGAGAATTATAACTCTTAACTGAGTGATTTGATGTTTATTTCTTATTCCACCTCCCCTAAATATTCTATAAATATGATGATATAATAAAATAATTATATTACATGTAAATAAAATTTTATTATTTTCAGTACACTACTCGTTTTAATATTTTTTTCTATCCTATGGGAAATGAAGGCATCTGTCTTGCATACATGTGTACTACCAACTCCATGAAGTGACATGTTTCGTTTTTCATCACTATATCATATGAATAGTTAAAAATATGGTTTAAATGAATATATAATATATTTATGAAATAATTATGATTTTTAAAAGATAATATATTATATAATTTATTACATTTTTATCTATTTGAAAATAATATCACCCATGTGTACGTGTGGACTACCACCTCCACAAAGTGATGTGATTCATTTTTCTAGTTTTTAGTTCATGGATAGTTATAAAATTGTATTTTATGTATAAAAATTTATAATTATTTAATTATTAATACACTTAATATGATGGAACCATGACTTATTTGATCATATTCATCCTATAAAATTAATGTTATACTTTGAAATTGAATGTCCTAAAAATGAAAAATGTTAACTTATAAATTTTAGTAACTAAATAAAAAACCATAAAAAAAGAAATAAATGGAATAATGATAATGAAATGAACATGAATAAGGCTATTAATAAGTTATAAAATTAATATAATTTTATTACTCGATATTGTTTAAATATTATCAAAACAAGTTAGGACTCAAGGTAAGAGGATTTATTTTAAAAATGTTATTTTAAAGTTTTCCTTAAAAATATTTTTCTTTCATGCCAAGTTTATTTTATATATTTAAAATAATGTTCTTATTTATGATTTAAAGGTTTCTAAAGGTTGTTCTTAAATATTTTTTAATTTATTTACAAAGTATTAAAAAAGGAATCTTTTAAATGAAATCTATATGGGCCATCTTTAACTTTCTCTACCAAAGTGTGAAAAGAATCCATGTTTTAATGAATATCAAATGAACTAATTTTCCCACCATCATGAATATTATTTGATTTGAATATTAATTTAAAAAAATTTATAGAAATTTTAATAGAAAATATTTTTCCCATTATTCTAGAAATTTTTATTTTAAATTAATATAACGAAACTAAGATTTCTCTTAATTTTTATGAGATAACTAAATTTTGTATAGATAATATAATTGAATACAAATTCAAATTATTTTAATGGTTAATGTTTAAACTAAATGTATTTTATTCCTTATATATTTCTTGAAGATTTGATATTAATAATAGGTGATTTTGATATAGCTCTAATGATGTATGATCCAATTATAGATCTTTAATGCATTGGGTAAAGTGATAAAGTTTAGTAGTGATATGTTACTCTTAAGATATGTGGGAATTATCAAGTTAAGTGATTATATTATAAGGGTTATTTTAATGGTGAATATATGGATAATGTCCCAAGTTACTGACATGATATTCTTTAGAAGGTTTTTAAAGGAAATATTTTGATTTCAAAAGTTAAGAAAATGAGATTATGATTTTAAATAATATTTATGACCTTATAAAAAAATTTAAAGGAATATCCTTCAAGGAAATTTATTTATGAGTTTTCATGTTTTCCAATAAACTCTTCTATTTATGATTTTTAATTTATGATTTCATATGAAATTTTTTATTAATGATATTGAGAAATTAATTTATTTTCTTGGAAAAGTAAATGGATATCTGAGTTCAAATGTTTATGATGAATAAGGAAAACTTTATTATTGTTTTTTCAAGTTTAAATTGGTATAACTAGTTTATTTTAATTTATGAACCTTAATGAGAATTGTTTTTATCAACCCACATTTTCAAATATTTTTCATAAGTCTTGAGGTTGATTAAGAATAATAATAAATTCAGAATTCTAGTTATGGGAGTTCCCTTGAATAAAGAAAGTGTGTGTTTATAAAGAACATTTTTTGTTGGAAAATGGACATTGTGTGTGAATATCAACTTTTTAATGTAAAAAACTTCCTCATTTTATAAAAAACAAAACATAAAAAGGTCTTTTTTATTTAAGTGATGAAATATAAAACATAAATCATGTAATTTATGGGAATATTATGTACGATTTGTTAAAGAAATGGATTACATGAGGTGTAGTTTGCTGTATACACCATGTAACCCATGCCAAATAATGCATGGTACATGCTGGGATAGGAATTTCATGTGATTCAAACAAATAGATAATTAAAATTTAGATCGAACTAAATATTTTGTATCTTCTTTTACACACCATTTACTATATATTATTATACACCAGGTACATGATGATTGTTTTTTGATGAGTCGTGTGGAACTAAGTTCTTTAATAATATTTATCTAACTAATTATGAAAATACAGGACATGTATGGTAATTTTATATGTTTTTTACTTCACAAGCATCTCCATTGGTACACATCATGTATATTCATCGAATATTGTGTGGTCATACACATCGTTTTGAAAATATATCATAACCCACAGAACAACATGTCATGTATATCAGGACACATCATGTAGGCATACATATTATGTGATTACATAGTACATGATAAGAACCATACACAATGTAAGTCATATGGTGTTTCGAGTGACAGAACACACCATGTAAGTATTAAACTCCACAAATGGGTTTAATTAGACATATAATGGTACACTCTCTATCACCTATTGTATATGTCATGTATATATTAAATTACAATACTAAATTTAATCTGGATAGGAGGGAAAAAACTATGTTCTCAGTTAGTACACAAAATTTACTTAATAATTATAAAATTAAAATTAATTTTAGTTAATTTATTTAAAATTGTATATGATGTAAATCTTAAGGGTTTTTTGGATAAATTATTAAGATAAATAATAAATTAACTAATTAATATTAATTTGTTAATTTGAATAAATTTATCTAAGTAAAGAGTGAATTAAAATGAATGGTCATAATTTAAAAGTATACTTTTTTCATATAGTGATTGATCATGAGATTGAAAGATATGTGTATGTGTTAGGATTATTTAATTTAATTATTTATTGTATATCTTTTTGTGACAATTTTATTATTAAATTAAATATGATGATCATATATATTTTCCCTTCAAACTATTTTATGCACGAGTATATATGTTCAAGGATTACATTATTTAAACTTAAACCCTAGATACCCCTCAATTTTGAGTGATTAAACATATGTAAAGGATGGAGCTCCAAGAGAGGGGATATGGTTCAGGACTTTAGCTATAGTGGATCCAACCAACAAATTATACAGATTAATAATGGAATATCAAAACTCAAGTTAGGCATTTTCTGAAGGATTTATTTTCTATAAGTTTAAGTTTGGATTATTTTCTGCTCGATAAACCATATATCAGTTAAAATATTATGATAATACCACATGTTTAATTTATTTTTTCAACTTTATGGTCATTTATTTATTGTTTGGTTCACGATTAATTTGAATGATTAAAAAATATCATATAAAGTAAATAAAATAAAAGGCATGAAAATATAAAATAAAATACTGGTTTCATGTGTAAATTATTCTTTCCAAATTTTTTAATTAATTATATAAAATTTACATAATATTAACATGAATTTGAAGAATAAAATAAATATCATTTAGGCATAACTTAAAAAAATACCTAATAGATAATATTAAGTAAAATATTATATTCCAATACCTGAGTAAGAATGAAACTAGATTAAAGTATTAGGCTAGACCCTATCAAGATACTTTCATTTATCAAGGGTTAAATTGACCAAGTTAGAATTAATAGTATTTTCCTTGGAAAAACATGGTGTAACTTAGACGTAAGTGTTGAGGAAATCTAAGTTTAGGATTTTAGGATTGTTGATTCCACTCAAAATATTTAGGATCTTTGAGTTGATGAAGTTGTCTAGTATATATTACCTAAATACATTTTAATAACTTGATAAGGTGTCCATATAGTCTATTTAAAGGAGAATAAGGATCTTTTCCACTAAAATATCTAAGAAATAAGATATTTTAAATCCAATAATAATGATTTTTTCAATTTTCTAAAATATTGGGAGACTAATGAAAATAAATTTATTATATCACAACTGGTAATCAGGATAAAGTAATAAAATATACTTTCATTTTTTGTACAAAAATGTCAATTAATTCTACCATGACACTATCCTTATGATAATTCTTGAATTAATGCATTATCTTGATTGTCACTAACTTCTATGAGTGGTATAGGTGCTTCTTGCCTATTATACTACACCAAAAGTGAAAGTCTAATTTGTCTAATTCCCTAGCTATTTCTAAGTCCTATAAGAAGTAAAGTGAGAAGGTAATCAATATATTCTATAAATACATAGATGATTCATTGGATTTCTAATGCATCATGTTATCATCCATGGCTTGTGAGGTCCAAAATCTTCATAAAGACATGGATGCTTACACCATTAAGTCTCATATCTAGGATTTTTATAAGGATAAATCAAAACTAGAGAGGTATGAGATCTATAAGTAACTCTTTACATGAAATATAAGATAAATTGGGTATTTTTACCTCATTTAGTTAATAAAATTGGATAAATTGAGAATTTTGGAAATTATGGGATTCAATCTTTCTAAGAAATTATGGACAGACCTTGTACTCACCTCCCTTCCTCTAATATTCTTTAGTTTTATAGTGAATTTAAACATGAGGAATATAGATAAAACACTCCAAGATATCTTGGATCTGATTATATAAGAGGATAAATACATGAATCATGAAAACCCTTTCGTAATTTTGTTTAATAAGATAAAATTTAAGGATAAAAGGACTAAGATAAACACCAAGTCTAAATCATCTTTTCTCATCCCTTATAACAGAAGCAAGATCCCAAGTGAGGCTAAAGTTCAAGATTTAGTACGTTTTTCTTGTATAGAGGCTAATAGAAGAATATTTTTTCCTAATTTTAAAAGAAAGGTTAATTTTTTTGGTATGTTTTTTATGGAGTGTAATAATTCCTTTTCTACAAATTAGCTATGAGATACAGATTTTGGTTCTCACATTTGTATCCAAATATAGGAACCAAGTAGATTATAAAATATTACCAAATGTAACATGATATATGAGTAGAAAATAGATAAATACAATCTATAATGTCTATTGGAGACTACAATATCACCATTACAAAAATATTAGTTATAGTTTTAAAGAATTATTATTATATTCCCAGTGTAACTAAGAACATAATATTTATGTCAATTTTATACATGAATGAATTTATTTTCTAGTTTAGAAATAAGAGCTTATGATTTTATAAAGATAATAAATATTATGGTATAGAAAATTTAAATAATAGTTTTTACATAATATAATATGAAAATAAAGTATTGCTAATAGATAATAAATCAAGTTTACATGACTCATATCAAACCTATTTTTGGAATAATTGGCTTGGTCATGTAATTGAGAAGAATTTAAAAAATTATATCAAGAATTGTATTTATATTATTTTGAGATAAAACCCTTGGATATATCTTATTTTTTTTTACAAGGAAAAATAACTAAGTCTCTATTTGGTATAAAATGTGAAAGAGTTGAAAATATTATATAATTAATTCATACAAACATGTGTGTAATTGTTTTAGTAGAATCTAGTAGTAGATAATTTTACATCATAACTTTAACTGATAGATTTATTAGACATGAGAATATCTACTTAATAAGGTACAAGTTTGATTCCATTGATAAATTTAATTAATAAAATAACAATGTTAAGAATCATTTTATTGAGAAGATAAATGAAATCAACTCTGCCTAAGGTGGGGAGTATCCTAACCAATATATTATTGATTATCTAAAAGATTTTGTGATACTATCCCATCTCAAAATTCCTTGTACACCACAGTGGAATGGTTTTAGTGAAAATAAGAATTTTACCTTGTTGTACATGGTGATATTGATGATGATTCATGCGAGTCTTCTATTATCCTTTTGGGGATACACATTATAGACAGTAAAACTGATTTTAAACTGAGTACCAAATATATTGAAAAATGTAATCCTATATGATTTGATTTATTTAAATTAATTAGTTTTTTAAAATTTAAATTTGTATATTCTATATCTAGAAAAAAAACTTATATATAGAGTCACTAAGTGTATATTTGAAACTTATCCTCAAGAAATGATGTGATGTTATATATACGAACCCTCAAAAAATGGTAATGGTTGAATGAAATTTAATGTTACTTAAGAGGGAGAACATATCCAAAGGATATAGTTAGAGAATGATATACTTATATGAAGTTGATGTTCAATATATAAAAGAGATAGAACAAGAAAAAATTATACAAGTCCCAATGGAATAAGTTATTCTAGAGACACAAGTAATGAATAGGAGCACCAGAGAGGTCATAGAACCAAATATATATGGTTTTATAGTCACCAAGAACGGTGAAATATTACTTGTTTAAGATAATTAACCTCCCTCCTATAATTAAATAGTAAAAAACTTAGAAGTATAATATTGGGAAAACAATCCATGAATTATGAAATATATTTCATGTGCTAGAACCACGTATAGGTTTTGGTAGATCCTCCAGTTGATATAAATCCTATTGGGTGGAAATGGTTATTTAAAAATAAGTTTTACATGGGTGTTAAATTTAGTATCTATATATCCTGACTAGTGGCTAAAGGGTTTAAGAAACATCAAGGAGTATACTATAAAAACATTTTAACAATTTTTTATGATGAAATCCATTATAATTTTACTTCCCATAACAGCTTAACATAATTATTAGATTTGAAAAATTGATGTCAAGACAATGTTACTTAATGGAAACATTTTGTAATAAGTCTATATGACATAACCATAAGGGTTTGTGACTAAAAAAATTCAATTATAGTGTTTAAGTTAAAATAAACCATTTGTTGGTTGATTCAATAATAAATATCATGGAACATTCATTTTAATGAATCTATCAGGGAATTTGGTTTCATAAAGAATGAATTTTATACCTATGTATATAAGAGTATTATTGAGAGTTCATAATTTTCCCTAATGGTATATATTGATGATATATTATTTATGGAAAATGAGGTAACATTATTACAAATAGTTAATATGTGGTTAAAAAATTATTCTCCTTAAAATAATTTAGTGAAAATCCTAAATTCAAGGAATAAATATCCATCATGATATATCTAAATGGAAGCTTGGACTAAGTTAAGTTACATACATTAACAAGGTATTGAATAGATTCAAAATTAAACAATCCAAGAGAGGATTATTTCTAGTGTCACATGGAATACATCTCTCTATGAAAATGTGTCCTCAAACACAAGAGAAGATGGAGAGGGAGAGACATAATATAATCCTTTATGATTAAATGATTTTATATTTCATGTATTCCATGATATATATAAGTATTGATATTTATTATAGCATAATTTTTTTAAGATGGTACCAAGAAGACCCAGGTTAGACAAATTATTCAGCTATTAATACTATACTGATGTACCTTAAGTGTATAGAGGATATTTTTTAGTTTTTTGAGGAGTTTAGGAACTAGTTATTAGGGAATACAAAAATCCCATTTTCTAAATGGATCATAATGATCTAAAATAAAATTCAACATATGTTTTTTTTCATAATGGAGGATTTTTGAGATGGAAGAGTCCTAAGCAGTCAGTGGTCACTTATTCTTTAGTAGATTTTGAGTATATAGTGGCTTATGTTGTATCTAATGAAGTATCTTGAATATAAAACATAATCCAAAATCTTGATGTTTTACCTATAAATAAATATGGTGTCCCTATATATTGTGATAATATTGTTGCACTAGTTCTTACAATGGAGTCAAGTTCACATCAACTAATGAGGCATGTACTTTAAAAGTATCATCTATTGAGGGATTATTCTCAAAGGGGTGAGGTTAGAGTAGAAATATTAGCCATAGAAGAAAAAGTAGAATAATCGTTGATTAAATTATTATCTTAGAAGAATAATGAATATCATGTGAGAGATAGTGGGATAAAAGCTATTAAAAGTTATCTCTAGTACAAGAGGGAGTCTACTAGATTTAGTTCTCTAGAACCAACTGAATTTTTACTTTTGATTACTATAATATTAATAAATATCTTATTTCATGATTAGTGTTCACTTATTAAATATTAATG
This sequence comes from Viscum album, assembly GCA_963277665.1. Lineage (NCBI taxonomy): Eukaryota > Viridiplantae > Streptophyta > Magnoliopsida > Santalales > Viscaceae > Viscum > Viscum album. The sequence goes on along the minus strand of OY728131.1, from coordinate 1,524,854,152 downwards.
TGATAATTTCCTTAGAGTATTGTTTTATTAAAAAATTTATTACAGTTCCCCATTATAATGAGAACCTAGAAATTATATAATAATATTCCTAAACATGTGACTTATAGTTTATATAAAATATTCTTAACAAGTAAAGGATAATTTTTGTATATTAGCTGTTGGAGGTTCATAATACTTTGATACTTATTCTCATGAAATGCACACTTGGTAATATCTAAGATAGAGAGATTAAGATGATAGACATGTCAATTGGAATTCTACATATTATATGTTTCATTGGATATTCCTATTTGTGTAAATGTGTATTGGTCATTAAACTTGATATTATTATTAATTTATATCATGAATCATATAATTTATTGTATGGAAAAACCATGATTTCATATGATCACAGTGAGGTAGCATACGTTAGGATCCTCACGAGGGATATAAAATTAATTAAATAAGTCAATAAAAGTTTTTCCCATATGAGTTAATGGAAGAATATATCTTTGTTCCTTCAATTGAGATGAAATTGTCTAATTAAATTCATGGAAATGATATTTCATTAGTGAGTTCATTTTGGGAATCAAAAAAACATAAATAAAATACATAGAATAATAATACAAGTATGAATCCTTCTTGATTAAATATCATGAAAAAAGAAATATATTACATAATATCATACATAAGAAGGTTATTGTAATTGAGACATTAACTTATTTCTCTATAAGTGTCTTGAAATATTGTTAAATTTTGATCTTGGAATTTAGGTAAGTTCACCTAATACCATAGGGAAGGAGGCATAAAGTGTCACATAATAAGTGTATCTAGAATCTCATTAAATTTTATTGAATTTAATATTAAGAATATATATTATTCTTAGTTTTTAGGATGATAATTATTTAATTTTAGATGATTGTATAAATTCAATCGCCAGATGTTCAAGTTTAAAATATGTGAGTTGAATTATATTTCATGTTTATTAATATAAAGGCAATAAATAAATATTTATTTATTCATCGGTTTAGTGAAAAAAATAATAATATAAATATTTATTTAGTAATATGATTAATAAAATTAATATTTATTCATGGGTTTAGTGAATGTGATATTTATTTATTTATTAAAAGAATAATATTTATTTATTTATTTAAATTTTTTTACTATTCAAGATTTGATAAATTCTGATAACCTTTAACGAGTCGGGTTTAAGGCCCGATGGAGATAGTATATTAATCTATTAGTTTAGCACATGTCTTGATAATCTGTTGTTATTGTTGTTGTTGTTGTTGTTGTTGTTGGAAGTGGTGGTGGTGGTGGTGTTTGTGTTGTTGTTTGAAATAGGGCTTACTTAGAACAAATAATTAAATAAAATACCCTTGTGTAATTATTAATTTCTTAACCCTAAGTATAAATTATCAATTATATCATTTTAGAGATAATGGGTTGTTGTACACAGTGTAACCTCTCTAAGAATACTCTCAAGCCCTAGAGATAAATCTCCCTCCATCCCTCTCAAGAGAAAAGAGGGAACAAGTAAATTTCATATTATGATTGATAGAAACCAATGTGAAGCACTATTTTCCTTTATGCTAGCATCCAAAACCCCTAGACACTTGCTCATATGTTCGTTGAGCCCGTGTGGATATCCTTATAGGGATTCTAGTTTTGATGCGCTGCTGCAATGACAGTATAACAAGAGCGGTGGCTAGATTGATCAACAATAAGAAAGTATTATCCTTTTTAAGGTAATTATTTTTTAAAATTAATTGTAAATTAAATGTGAAAGATCCTCTCTAGAAAATTTCAAAGATGAATTTATCATGTTCTTCCAGATTTTATATCAAATTCAATGAAAAAACATTATTGGGCATCACTCCGATGTCTCTACCACGCCCTAAAACCTATAATAAATTATACATTTTATAAATATATAAAGTATGTGAAAATGAATATATATATAAATTCTAAATTTTACAATAAATTATTAGATATATATACAATAAAATTACTATATAAATAATTTTATAGAATATATATACATAAATATATCAACAAATTACCCACTTTTGTATAACTATATAATATTGTGTGTGTGTCTATATATATATATATATATATATATATATATATATATATTTCAAGTGTGTTTATATATAAATTCAGTATTATAAGTTTTTGTGTGTGTATACAACGATAAATAACTGAAATATCACAAAAAAAATATATGATTAGCAAAAAAATCCGTAAAACTAATTTTTTGAATTACACACCTTCTGTTTTTGAAATCAAGTCGTCTAAAGGATTCCAAGAAAAATTCATAGGGGTAGACCTCCATGACAGCTACCTTTATCAATGTTTTCTCAAAAGCATTGATATAGGGGTCCTTAATCAATGCTAAAATGTTGGTGTGGATAAAGGATATATTTTCAGTTTCATTTTATTGCTGATAAAGGTGAGACTTTATCAGCATTAAAACCAATGCTGATAAAGTCCTACTTTTATCATTACTAAAAATAACTCATAAATCATAAATATAGTCGATATCATCATGACTTAAATAAATAATAAATAAATACTAATTCAAAAAAAATATGTGAAGATTAATGGGTCTTGGGTGACCGGTGTATTTCGAACCCAGCACCGGCCAAGGAAAATCATTTAGTCTTTAAATACATTTTTTATATGTAAATATATATTAAAAATTATACATTATTATTTACTTATTTACTTATATATATGTAAATGATTAAAATAAATATATTAAAAAAATTCTATATATAGATTACTTAAATATTATTAATTATATTTAAAATATATATATCATTAATTATACATAGAAAACATTAATATTTATTGATTACAATTAAATATATTATTTATATTTAAAAATATTCTTATATAAATTTATAATTATTTTTTTACAATTTGTTAATAATTATTTTAATATATAATTATAAATAAAAAATACTAATAATTATATTCAAATATAAAAACCTTTTTAATATATTTCTAATAATATAAAAATTTATATATTAATAATTATAAAAATAATAGTAATAATTATTATTTACATTTAAATATTATTATTTATATTTAAAATTTGTGATTATTTATATATATAAATAAAAAAAATTAAAATATATTTTATATTTAAAAAATTAATAATTATATTTATATACAAAATATTTGAAAAATATTACTACTTACATATAAATTTTAAATTTATTATCAATTGAAATTAAAAAAATAATGGATTATTATTTATATATAATTATTAATAATATTTAAAAAATTAACTATATATGTAAGAACATTTTACAAAAAATAATATTATTCATATTTTATAAAATATCAATAATCTCATAATGTATAATTATATAACTATATTAATATTATTATTAATTATATAATTAATAAAAAAAATAAAATAATATTGATTGCATTTAAACGATATATTAATTATTAAATATATTTTAAATGAGTACCATTTAAATATATAATATTATTAACAATAAAAAAATGATCTTTATAATGAAAATTTCTAAAATTTATTATATCTAAGTTCAATTTAGTAATTCATTTAAAAATTAATGTTATTTTTTAAATTAAATGATATATTATCTATATATTTTCGTACAAGATAAACATATGTTATGTGTAATATTTTTAAAATAATTTTACTTTTTACAATACAAATCAATATATAATATATTGATATATATTATATAGTTGTACTAGAAACATAATCATTGCAATATATTTAATATGAATTTATATATAAAAACAAATAAATATATTATATATTATATATATGTGTTGGATCACACAACAAAACCAAAATTTCCTCTAAAATATGTGTTTGTGTGCGTTCACGTGTGTGTGTGTTTATTTATATAATAGATTATGTGACATATATATTCTGTAATTTATAATTTTATAAAATAAATTATTTATTAATTCTAATATTAACACCCATAAGTGTCACTGTTTATCGGTCATAAAACAAATGTTGATAATTTGAGACTTTTATTAATGTTTACTAAAAGTGTTGAAAATATAATCTCAAATGTGTTCCCCATTTTGTAGTAATTTTACTCCAAAATGTTATGAAGGGTAAAATGTACTCCAATGTATTGCACCATTTTTACACAAAAAAAAATCTCTTTGAATATACTCATTTATACATTTTTATATTATTAATTTTATTTAACATGTTAAATTAAAATTAAATTTTTTTGATAAAATATACAAATAAAATATATTTTGAGATTTAATCATATAAATATTTAATTTAAATTAAATTATACCTCATAACTTAAAAATATAAAATTACAGAAAATAAATTCTATCATATTAAAATAAATTTAAAACACATAAAAATAGTAAAAGAAATATGAAAAAATAATTTTATTAATTTTATTTAATTATAAACACATATATATAATAAAAATTATATTTACATTTATATAAATACATATACATATATATTAAATACTAATAAATAATATGAATGCATGATTTGGTTAATGAATTAAAACACACACACACATTTTCATTTAATTACACACACACACACATATATATATATATATATATATATTCTGAACTCATAAATTAAAATAAATATGATTTAATAATTTGATTAATTAGGTAAATAAATATAAAAAATAGTTAAATAATATTTATTTTTCATATATTAAAAATGAGTTTAATATAATAACTTAATTAACTAACTACATAATTACTGATTAAATTAAATTAAACATGATCTCATTGTTTAATATTATAAAATTAATTTAAACTAAACATAATTTGTTATTTGAAATGATTTTCAATTAAAAATTCATAAAATTACAATAGATTTTCAATGACAACAATTATAAACAAAAAGAAAATATCTTTACAAATAATTTTCTAAATCAGCATATTACATTCATAAATGCTCAATTAATTAATTTTGAAGTCTAATATGAGTATATTTGTCCTTGATTCTTCTATTTGGATGAGTAATTATTGAAATCAAACATTTTCATTTACAACCTTCTTAACTGCTAGAGTTATCACATCCATTGCATCTATAACTGGAGAATTCGAATCACATTTTTTCTTAATTATCATATTGAACCTGATTATGCATGTATTAATTATATCATGTAATACATGCTTCCTCCAAAAATATATTGGTCATGTGATTATTTCAAAGAATGATTGTAAAATTCTTAATGTGTGTTCCATATCTTTATTATACACATTTTTGTTTATTGAAAGATACTTATTCATTGGATCACATGGTTAATGAATATTTTGCACAGTTATGGACTACATTGGATATATATTATCACCTAAATAAGATCTCATGTCATAATATTTTCCTTGAATGACATAATGGGTTGGAGGAGTGGTGAGTTGAGTAATATTAGACAGAAAATGAGATGAATTTGGAAAATTAATTTAATTATTGGTACCTGCAATACTAGAATATGTGTGCCATATCCAAATATCATAATCAACCACTACTTCATGAATAATATTCGGGGATCTATAACATCCTACATACCTTATGGCTCATATTTTAGGTCAATTGTTTCACTTCCAATGCATACCATCCAAAATACCTAACATTCCTAAAAAACCATGTTCTCTACCAATATAATGTAACATTGAAATATATTTATCATTGGGTGATCAAATGTATCATTAAGAAAAAATCTCAGTAAGGGCATGAAAAAATCTCTTTAACCTTTCAATTTTTGTAGACTCACAGACTATAACATATTCATCAACATAATCAACTTGGATTCCATATTCCAACATTCAAAACATAGTTGTTAATTTTTTTAGAGTTAATAATCCAAGTCTACCAAAACCATCTCTTTATTGTTGTAAGTAGTGATCATGTTATTTAATTGTATCAGCAATATGAAGGAATAGTATTTGATACATTTGATGTCGTTGATGAAACAATATTGCATTGTATTGAGGATTTATATGAAAATAATCATCAAGAAAATGATGTGTAGCCTCACGATCAGACATGATAATTATGTTTCCCATGATGTATTTTCCATAAGTAGTTTGATTGTTCTATTCTCTATAATAATGTGATATCATCATATTTTTTCTCTGCTCCACCTGATGTACTTCTCCTTGTATCACTTCAAATGAATTTTCTATAGAATTATTAGATAAAGATGAAGATGATGAAAATAATGATGTTGAAATTTCAGAATTAGTACGGGAAGGGGATCTAATATTGTAATTTATTTTTGTAATCTTATTGAGAAACTAATATCAAGTACAGATACACTAACACTTTTAGATTCTGAAATACATCTAATGGAATTGATATGCGATCATGTTAAGGATTAACATGAGTATGAAATCCATTTGATGGATAATATCGAGATGGAATCTATACAATAGTTATAATGAATATACGATCAATATAAGGATAAGATGAGGATAAAATCCACCATATGGAAAATATCAAGATGAAATTCATCAAAGAGTTGGAATGTGGATATAATCATGAGAAGTTTTAGATAAGTTTTAAACTCATCTAATGACTATGATTAAAATGAAATCCATCAAGTGGTTGAGATATAAATAAAATCATGATAAATACTAAGATAAAGATGAAATCAATATAGTATCTAAAATAAAAATGAAATCCATCCAATGGATAAATGTAGATATTTTCAAGATAAGGTTGATATAAGGATGATATTTATCCCATGATATATATTAGGATCAAATTAATCTAATGGTTGTAATTTGGATGCAATCATGACAAGGTTTGTACAATATTTAAACTCATTTGATAGTTGTGATTAAAATTAAACCCATCAAGTTGTTGAGATAGAAATAAAATCATGACAAAGATTAAGATAAGGATGAAACCCACCTGATGTATAATATTGAGATGAAAAACATAAAATGGTTGGAATATAGATATAGTAAATATAAGGTTGAGATAATGAGAAAATCCATCAGACGGTATATATCAAGATGAAATTCAACCAAAAAATTGAATGCAAATGTAATCATGATATGGCTGGGATAAGGTTTAAACTCATCTAATGGATTAATTAAATTAAATCCATTAAGTGGTTGAGACGGAAAGTAAATCGTGATAAATATTGAGATAAGGATGAAATATTTCTAATGGATAAGACTGATATGAAATCCATCCAATGGTTGTAATGAGAATAAAATCGATATAAGTTTGAGATAAGGATAAAATCCATCCAATGGTATATATCAAGAATAAATAAATCCAATGGTGGGAATGAAGATGCTCTCATATCATGGTTGAGATAATGGTGGAATTCATCTGATAGTTTAAATCAAGATGAAATCTGTCCAATTATCCATATTTCATATTTTATATATACATTATCTACCATTTTCTTTATAAATAACCCTATAGTATATTCAAATAGACAAACACTCTTCATTTATTTCATCATTATCTTTAAATAACCATTAGAATTTCAAAATAAAATGACTTATTGATCTTCTTGTTACTCTATTAGTGAATATATACTCTTATTCCAAGTTTATTTAGAGATTTCCCAAGATCTTATTATATGTGCATACTAAACATCATATTTTTTTGTTCATGTGTCGAAAAATTCATACATCATAGGCATGGGTGATTCTTTGGAACTTAAAAAGGAATATAATTTCAAAAATGAATATAAAAAATAGATAACTTTGTGTGAAAATTAAATGGAAGAATCAAATGGATTGAAAATACAAACCCTAATGATGAATCAAAATAAGATATTGTGAGTTTTTTTTAAGTGTTTTTATATTCAAATGATTTTCATTACGGTGATAAATTATTTATATTTTGATAAATAAAAAATATTACTCATGAAAAATTCCACGTTCAAGAAAGGTTTTAGGTTTAAAAATTTATAGATAACAATTATAAACAATGGAAAATTCAACAATAATATTATCATAATGAGGAAAACATCTCAAAATAAGAATAATGTATCATCAGAGTCAGACATTCCAACTCTTGAATCTTATCCACCAAAATATCATATTTTGTTATCATTTTAACTAACCATAAATTATTATTATGTTGATAGATCCTATTTTTTACAACCTGTTGGAGTGAATAAAGCTAATTTAAATAGGATGAATGATGAGAAATTTTAATCTATCATTAGAGCATTGAATGAAGAAAAGCGTTTACTTTTACAAATATTGGATAAGCCAAGACAATAGTAAATGAAAATCAAATAAAAAAGAGTGAATTTCAAAAAGTTTAAGGAGGAAAATAAAATTATTTCATGATATCTAAATAAGATTTGTGATCCAAATGTTTGTGATTATATTCAAGATGAAAAAGCTCATATTATTTAGAAAAGTGGAGGACATATTCATTAACCATAGTATCCACAATCACAAACACCTTCAACGTCAATTTTTTCTTTTTTTAAAAAATATTTTAACAATATTGGTGGATGCGAAGCTAATTTACCTGATTATTATATTAGTATTTTTTTAGTATTATGTGTTATAATTTTAGTATTTTAGTTGAGTATTATTGTTGTAATATTGATTTTTTTTCTCTATTATTTTTGGTGGGTTCCATTTTGATTATTTCTTGTCATTTTGTTTTGTCGATTAATCTAGTATTTTTTATTTTTTATCTCATATCCTTATAATAAATTGATTTTTAATTTTTCAATGACATGTTATCATCATTTCTGGCGAACTATTCTTCATCTAAGCATGTATGGGTATATTTTTTATGTTTTCTATAAATTATATCTATCTAAAACACTTTAATATATATATTTATTAAAAAAATAGATTCTATATTTATAACGCCCCAAGATTTCATTAGGTAATTATTCTTTTAATAATATTATTTTTAATAGCTTACATTAACTGAAACACTAAAATAAAATGAGTCATAAAATATTAAAATAAACCTTTAGTAAATATAAATATAGTTATAAATTATGATACTTACATTGTATTATTTTTTTTCAATTATGGAATTTAATGATTAGAAAATAAATAATTAATGTGATATGATTAAAATAATTAAATATTAAAAGTGGTATTTTTCAAAAAACTATTTTTCAAGTGTTGTTCATTTTAATAAATTGATCAATTTTAAAATAATTCAATATATGAACTAATAAATTAATAATAAATCAATTATAAAATGATATGAAATAATATTAAGAATGCTTGAAGTTTAAAAAGTCCATTTTCCTATAAAAGTTATTTTCCATTTTATTTAAAAGAAAAATAACCAAATTTTATTGTTTAATTAGATGAAATGAACATACTTTTCTAATTCAACACATTAAAATTATCTTAGGATGAATTTTTTATAATTTTCTAAAAACATTGATTTTTAGGTGAATACAGAAAAATGGATTTTTTATAAATACTGTCACTTTCATGGCATCATCGTGTTGTAATAATGTCTTAAAAACTTATGAATCCATTTATATAGACTTAATATATGTTTAAATATTAAAATTAAATATTTTAGAATATTATGTTGAATTTTGAAACCAATGTATGACATTTCAAATCCTGAGTGATGTTTTATTCTAATAAAAGAACTACATTTTATCCTTTTCTTTAATTAAGTAATTACAAGGTTAAATTCGGTATTATATTTTTTTTAATTCAAGTAACTGTTATTTTTTATTAATATTATAATTAATGTCACAAGAATAAATTATAAACATTATTTTGGTATAAATTCATTTTTATGCTTAAAATGTATTTTTTTTCTAAAAAATCATTTTGTTTTACATAGTTAAATTATAATTAATTTTTACAACCAATAATATTTGAATATTGTATAATGGATTAAATATTTGTAAAAAAAATTATATTATATAATAAATACAATTTAATTTTTAGTCATAATGAATATTTACCAGGGTAAAAAATTTGTCACCATGATAAGGGTTAAAAGGGTTAACAAGAGGGTTAAACTAAGAGATAAGGATATAAATATCAATAGAACATGTAAAATTTGATTATATGAATATATTTATACCTTAAAGTATCCTATATTTTAAGACTTTTCCATTTTTTCAACATTCCCATGAAAATAACTTTATATAATTTTAAAGTTTAGAGTATCTACAAAAGTGTGACTCCCCTCACTTATAAAAGGGAACCTCCACTCCCCAATTCTACACACACACAAAGATAACTTATATAGAATAATAACTACTCAAATACCTGACCAAAAATATTATCCATGAATTATATATTTTTTATTCCTAAAATAGTCATCCAAGAAACATTAAGTAATTTTTCAAAGGAGATTGTCCAAGGAAGAGGTATATGTTATTTCCATGATCTTTAAAATTTATTTCTTCTTAAACCTCCTCAAAATATTCTATAACCATATTAGAATCATTAAATAAGTATATTTAATAGACTAAATTTATTTTGTTAACGTTGAAACCATTTTCTATCTCTGTCCATATAATAAAAAATGAAAATGTCTCTCATGTGTACATGTAGACTACCACCACCATGAAGTGATGTATTTCATTATTTATCACTACCTATAATAAATGGTTATATATATTAATTTAATGAATATATATGATATTTAGGAAATAATTTTTATTTTTAAACTATAATATTTTATCTAAATTTATTTCCAACCATCTTTTGGAAAATGGAAGCATCGCTTATGTGTACATGTAGACTACTGTCTCCACGAAGTGATGTAATTAATTTTTCATAATCACCTCACATGGATGGTTATGTATATATAATAAATAAATAAATATAAAATTTATAAAATAATTAAGGTTATATAAATAAAAATAATTATCTTTATTCTTTTCTTTCTTTCTGTTGAAAAATGAAAATGTCACCCATGTGTACATGAGGACTACTACCTCTATGAAAGAAATAGTTCATTTTTCGTAATTTTCTTACATGGATAGTTTTAAAAATTTATTTAAAGTATAAATTTGATATAAATATATATATATATATATATATATATTATTTTATTAAAATTATGGAGGTGATGAAACCAAGACCAATGTGAAAGTACCATAATAATTAAATCAAAACATGCATAAGAGACAGAAGAGATAACACTTAAATAATTGATTTTAATAATTAATTATGAGTAAATTAGTAAAAAGTGGCTAGGAATAAATGATATCCAGAAATATTGATATATATGTGGATCTGGTATATATAAATAATTAATATAAATTTATTATAAATGATTTTGGAATGCATTCGACCAATCGGGAATCCAAGGTAAGTGTTTCTCGTCTCAAACATCCTTATTTGAGACATGTTTTGAATCATGTACCTATTTCCATTATATAGTGTATATGCTACCTATTTAAAATATTATTTCATGATAAAATATTTAATTATGTTAATTAATGTTCTATATAAATTTATCTCTATCTAGATAATTTGATTCATTATTTATAAGATCTATAAGGGTTCTTGGTCTTAGTTTTGAATCTTTAAGACATGTTTCATATTATACACTATGTTTTCATATATATAGTGTAATTAATTACCCATGAATATATTTTTACATATTATTTTAGGAAATTCATTGGATTTACATCTTGTTATATTTTTCTGTATTTTTTATTTAAAAGTTACCAAATTCGTAAAGGTATATGTTACAATCTCAATTTTTATCGAGATTGTCAATGTTTCAATTTCCATTAGGAAAACATGTATGTTATTTCTCCCCTAAACCACATATAGTTTCTTATAGTATGGTTATTTATAGTTTTTTATAAATTTTTCTTCTCTTTGGTACCCAAAACCACAGAAATATTGTTTATAAGAAAAGTCGACCTTATTTCTCCCTTTTGGTAAGGAACATTTCTCTTCCACATCCATTTTTTTCAAAAAAGTTGTTTTCTATAATTCAATGATTAATTAAGGTAAATTTATTTCATATTTTTCTTTCTATTCAAAATATTAAAATGAATCATTTTATATTTTTTTCAAAACATGTCATTTTTTACTTTCTTTATATAAGTATTAAAAGAATTGCTTTTAAACATTTTTCTACATAAATGACTTTTCCCGCTGTCATGAACATTAGTAATTATTTAGATTCTATTATAATATTTTATGGTTTTTCCAATGTAATATATATTACCATTACTCTATGAATTTTTCAAAAGAAAGGGATCTTATTTTATTTAAAAAAATTAAAAAGATGTTTCATTCCACTTGATGCATATTTTTATTTTTCACTCCAAATTTTATTACTCAAGTATAGTTTACTTTCAAGATACAATTATCATAAATTATTTTATAAATACTTTTATAAAATTATTCTTAATATTTCATTAATTTATCTTAAGAAATGATTTTTATCTTTGTTTTTACAACAATATTACAAAATTTTTAAGAAAGTTATTTTTAATTTTTTAGTTCAATTTTCATATATAATTTACAAAAAAAAATATTTACTATAAAACATTAATTTTTTATGAATTTATGTTCTTATTTCATAAATTGATTGTTTTTGGGTTGCAACTTACCGCATGTTCAAGGAATATTCTCTGTTCATTTACTTCATTCAAGTTATGTTATTTATCACTCTCTATTTTTTACATTTTGTTTATATTCTTTTGTATCATGGATATATTTATAATTTTTGACATGAAAAAAATTTATAAAAAACCATAAAATGGGTGTCTGATCTAGTATGTGGCACGCTTGAAGGGTTTTCAAAAACCCCATGGGTTAATGACAAGAATCAAGTCATCATGGTGAAATCATTGTGTCTAGTTTCACTTAATAAATAGATAAAAACACAAGCTTTCACTGAGGATATTGGCATGGTCAACCAGTATATTAGAGTCCATGTAGATTAATAATAACCATATCCAACAATAAACAAACAATCATATAAAATGCATTATATCCAAAACACATAACCAACTAAACATAAATAAAATAAGAAAAAAAGAAACTAGATACAAGGAGGCTGACTAGGAAAATGCATCTTAGATACAAAGAAAAAAATACCTAGAATGATCTACATGTGACCTCTTGCTAAGAATCCATCCACATAAACAACCCATTCAAAGAGTGAATAAGTGCGTAAAATTGAAACAATAAAATAAATTGGGTCTAATTATTCCAAGTGGAACAAGTGGGTTGTGGGCATAGACATCTCATTAGGTAAGCACTAAAAATTCTATGTATTTCCTTTCCCAAAATATAACATAAACACTAGTTTTAAAAATAATAGTAGAAACTATTCCTTAATAATTTTAAATAAAGCATCCTTAATCATTCCCTATAAGAATTTGTTAAAACCCAAAACATGTTTTAATGAATCCTTTTAAAAAACATTCATAAATCATTCCTTTTTCAAATGTTGTTTTTATATCCACACTACTAGAAATATTTTTTTACTTTAAATAAAGCATCCAACTAACACTAAAGTAGATCAATGAGAATAAAAGGGGAGATATTAATGCCTGTGTAAACCAATCTCATAAAAGAAAAAACAAAGTACAATAATAAAACTATATGAATAATTTAAAGTAACCATAAAGAAGTGGAGAAACAATGAAACTAAAATCAATAATTAGAAAGTAGTTCGATATACATTAAAATAGAAAATTACTAAAATTTCTATGAATATGACCTATATTTACTCATTTTACAACCATATTAAATCCTCTCATGGAAGTATTTAACTCTATAAACAACCCGAATTCTCATAGCTAACCACATTAGTGGAACACCCCTCTATATAATTTCCATATCATGGGGGATATAGTCTATTTAATAAGGACTAGATAAAACTATCTCAATATCCTCAATAAGACACATAGTATCCCAAGATTATAGTAAAAGTGGGAGGTGAGGTGGCCTTTATATAAAACATCTCAATCAATAACTAACATAGGCCAATCAAAATTTCTTATCCCACCTCCCTACATGCACCCATGAGAAATCCATCCTTATAATAGAGGGTTTCCGTAGAGTTTTACGATTTCAAAGGAAATCATTTTAAGTTTATAAATAGAAATTTTCCTTTTAAACTAATAATAATTTCTTTAATAGAATATATTACTTCTAAATGCCATTTCAAAATACCAAGGAAACAGTTCAAACACATTCTCAAAGTGCCAAATAGGACTCTAATCCAAGATTTGGGGAAACTCACACTAAAGTATCATTTAATTAAAAAAACTCAAATCCAATAATCCCTTTTTGATAAACCTAGTTTCAGAAAAATCCACTTAAAAACCTTCTTTGGATAACATCAAGGAACAAAGAAGAAATTTAGAACCTTGTCGTTGAAAAGGAATTTGAGAACCAAGAAAATAATTTGAGGGAAAATGTTTTATGAAAATGTATTCAATAGAATTTACATTTATATACATGTAAAAATCTATATGTACACCTCTTTTTACATGTATATTTGTGAATTTTTGGGTTTTGTGGAAATTTATCCATGATTTCATCTGACTAAGTTTACCAGATGAATGGTCATCAGACTAAGATGATGGAATAGAGATCATCTGACAGAGACCACTATATGGATGTTTCTTATTGTGTTGTTTTAGAGTGTCTAAGTCATAATGGTTTTTCCAAATAAAATTCCAATGGAATTGTTTTTTAGATATGGATGATTGAAAATATATCATCAGAGAGTGTTCTCGTAGATGGTGTTCACCAAGGGAGGTGACTCAATGCATTGGTTATTTTCAATTTGATCATGTATTTTTGGTTTCAAAGTATGTATCAATAATTTATTGGTAGTTTACTATGTCAATGTGAGGTTGATTTTGAATCTCGGAGGTCAGTGAAATTGGTTGACCAAACAGAAACCCCTATAAAGTGGTGTGGTGGCCTAGTTTTGATATCATAATTTATAAACAGAGTGTTATTATTATAATAAGTAGTGGGAATTCTTGACTTAATCTTCTGATACTTTGTAAATTGATAATGTGAGAAATAATTTTTTTATTCTCTTTTATCTCTTTAATTAAAGATGTTTTCAGAATTCTCCCATAGATTTAGGTCTTTTTTCTAAACCATATAAATCTTGTTTATCCATTTTCTTTTTTCTTTTTTGGTGAAGTGAGATATTAGAGTTTTGTGTGTGGATTAGGTTAAATGTCATCCTAATTTCAATCAACAATCTCAGAGTCGAGGGTTATCAGAAAAATATATATCCATTTGTAATGTGAATATTTTATTATTGTGTAGGATGAGGCCTTTGGAATAAAGTTCATCCAGTGTATCTAGTGCTTTCCAGGTCTGTCTATTGGACTAAATGGATGAAGTACATCTAGGGTTCTCTCCTAATAAGTAGTATCAAATGAATTGGTTCTACTTCACTCACAACATTCAGGTTACTTCTCTCCTTCACTTACAAGTTGTTTTTATTTCAATTGGTTTAATTTTTATCAAGAATAATACATTTAGAGGAACAGATGATTCATATCTATAATTTTGATGGAACAAACTTTTCCTTTTTTAGAATGAAACTATAGGATCTTTTGATATAAAAGGATCAAGATGATATTTTTTTTGATAAATATCCTGAAACCATGTAAAAAATATAATGATATTTTTTGGAAATAAAGGATTTATCATTTATTGGGATTTCAATTTCTTGGAATTTTTCAGTTAAAATTAGAGAGAAGAAAACTATTTCATAGGTAATGAAGGATTTGGCTAACATGTATGAGATGACAACATCTCGTAAAAAGGTTTTCATGGTGTTAAGATTATGAAACTTAAGGTTATCAAATAGAATACCTATATTTCATCATGTGAATGAATTTGATATGATTCAAGGGAATCTCAAATTGGTGAAGGTAACTTTCATAGATTATTTTTGGGATTTTCTTATTTTTTCATCAATTTGAGAGAGTTCAGATTCCATGGTTACATAAATGAGAAACTCCAGTGGAAAGAAAATTCTTGTGTTTAAATAAATTTGAAACTTAATCTTGAATGAACAGTTGAGGTGAAAGGAATTTTGGACTCCATATGGAAGTTATCTCAGTGCAATCAGATGAATAAAATCACCTCAACTAAAGGACTGTTAGAAGATAAAATAATCAATAGAAAGTACCAAAGAATAATTGAAGGAAAATTGACTACTTCAGGTCCTATATGTTGGATTTTGGGGAAGAAGGGGCATGTAAAAAATATTTCATAAATTAGATGGAGGATTCTACTTCTAGATAGAAAAACATAGTCAGTAAAATGGATAGAGATTCCATTCTGATACTGAGTATAATCATTCTAGATGAGTCAATAGTTATTGACTTAGGTGTATATTTCCATTCAATTAGTGAGCATGGGTTCATGGTTGATTATATACAAGGTATATTGGTTAGAATACATCAAGTGGATGATGAATCTCTATATATAGTTTGTAAAGTTGATGTTAACATTTTAATAAAAAATATAAGTTTCTTGAGATTTAAAGATGTTAGACATGTTCTAAGTCTCCAAAATAACTTTATATCAATTGGATAACTTGATAAAATATGTTTCAAAATTATTTTTTCAAATGGAGGTTAGAAGATCAATATAGGATCAATGGTGATTACTCATAGAGTTAATAATGGCGCCTTATATCTTACCAGAGGTAATGATGAAGTTACATCGATTAGAATGAATTAATTAAATGATCCAAAAACGTTACATTATAGGTTTCTTCATCTCATTGATAAGAATATGGAAGTTTTAGTAGTGAAAAGTATACTCAAAATCAATCACACATACCTTGAAATATGTGAGAGTTTAATGTTAGGGAAACAGAATAAAGTTTCCTTTAACTTGGATGGTAGAAAACCAAAGAATTGGAAGTTATGTATTATTCATTCTGATGTTTGGGGACCATTCCATGTTCAATATAATGGAGTATCGTTGTACTTTGTGAATTTCATTGATAATTCCACTTAGAAGTTATAGGTTTAATTCCTAAATAATAAATCAAATGTGTTTCTGAAATTTATTATGTGGAAATTTTTGACCGAGAAAGAGTCTATAAAATAGTTGAAATTTTCTAGACAGACATTGGTTGGGAATACACTGAACAAAACATGTGTAAGTTCTATCAAAGGAAAGGAATAAAAAATGAGAAGACTATTCTAGGAACTCTAGAATAAATTAGAGCTGCTAAAAGAATGAATCGTATTGTGAAAGAGAAATCTCAGAGTATGAGGATTCACTTTGGAATGCCTAATGTAATTTAAGTAGAGGTAATACATATAGAATCATATTTAATGAACATAATTCCAACTTCAACTATGGTAAAATACCAACTAGAAGAACTTTGGTATGGTAAGAGAACAAAGGTGGACCATTTCAAACTCTTTAGAAGTGTTTCATATGTTCATATTGATATTAAGGACAGAGATAAGTTGGAGGTGAAATCCAAGGAGTGTTTTCTTATTAGTAATGGTGATAAGAAATTTAAATATTGCATATTATAATGAACTGAGCTGAAAACCATCTCAAATTGGTACCTGACCCAACCCATCACAAACCTGAAGGGTGTTCTTGATCCCCATGGGATGGTTACTTGAAATAAGGTATCAAAAAACAATAATAGGGGATGATTTCACCCAACCTAAAGCAAAAAAAAGGAACATATATATATATATATAGAGAGAGAGAATAATTAAAAAGATAAATATATTCCATAACTGAAAATAAATAGCAGAAACCAAACAGCTCAAGAGTAAAAACAATCTCTAAGTATTGTTCCAACCGCAAAGAACTAACAAAATAGGAAAACCAACTATTCCATGTGATGTGTGGGATGACTCCCACCATCTCACCACCATCTACTCAGCTCAGTTGATAGAAAACCTCACCACCTCATTATTGCCCCTTTCCTTTCCCTACATCGAAAGACATTACCAGGACTACACACCACTGAATGGGTACATAGGGTGTGAGCTAACAGTTTCATTATGGTCACACCCAGGTGTTTTATATAAAGTATCTAAACAATAATACAACCATGATCAACTTTAAATAAAACAATGCATGATAATAGTTTAACATTTTTTATATCAAAATCATGGAAAAATAGTTTAATTTACCCTTTTTCTATATTTACAAATAACGAATGTAAATTAGTTTCAAATAATTTCATATCCATATATAAAAAAAATATCATGTCAAAACAAACCAAATCATGCATCACAAATCATATCAAATCCATGGTAGTACCAAAAACAATACAATCCAAAGAAGAAACACATGTAACATCACACTAGAGATCACACTAGGTTAGGATTTCAAGGAATGTCTCACCTAACATATACAATAATGTATGCATCAAACCACTAGACATATGCATTGAGTATAGATATTAGAGGAATACCCTAGCAAGTGAACCTCCCAATTGGTCCAACAAGTCCCAAGAATAACAGGAGTAAGGAGAAGAGGAAATCCCCATCAGAAAACCCCCCAAAAATGGATGAGACCTATTACTATATCTCCTAACTAAGTACCCAAGGATACCTATGTGATCAATTTTCCAAACAAGATCATCAAGCCATTTCCATCAAACCATTATTTGAAAAAAAAAATCATAATTCTTTTAAAAGCCTTTTCCATTTACCAAAAATAGGGGAAAACTATATTTTATAAAATCTCATTTCCACATGCATAAAACAAATCAATAATTTCATTTCATTTAATTTCATAAAACAATTTATCAAAAATGAGAGAAATTTATTTTACCAACATGGGCTAGATATGGGACCACCTACCTCAAAACATGGGTTGCACATGCCTGTAATGAAATCTAACATAAATAAAAAACCAACAAAAACAACTGAGGCCCTAGAATTAATCTACACATCTTATAATTGATCCAATTCAACAAAAGGGCCAGCAAAGAGGAGGAAACTGGATATACCTCAAGAAATCACACCTGTCACACCATAACCAACAAAGGAAATTTTTCCTAGAAAAAAACACACAATGTATATAGTGATAAAAAAATTAATCATCACCATGGATCCAAAAAAACAATAGTCTAGTGAAACGGTACTACCGCAATCAAGGGAAAGTAAGAAGTATAAATGATATCTTACCTATAGATATGAAATGAAAATGTAATGGTGATAAATCACCGAATAAATCAATCTATATCAAATGGAGGCTCACAAAATCTCCGTTGAAGGGATCTAGTTCAATAGAAACAAGGGATATAGAATAATGTAATAAAAATCAACCAATTCAGCACCATAAAATCCCTATCTGTGACATTTAAAGGGCGTGTAATCCCTTTAAATTCCATGTAATTATTAAGACTTAGATGTTCCAAAAAACCCATCACCTTTTTATTCAAATCCAATCTTTTAATATTACAAATTGTGCAACCATTACACGGTTCTTACTCCCTTCATGCTATGTACCAGATTCACAGAATCTACCCTATAGAACTTACATGTTGTGTACTCTATTTAAATAGTGTGTATTTCTCCTGTAAATAGAAAAAACTACAGATTAATACATGAAAACCCCTAACCAACCTCATTGCTCTCCAAAATCTAAGATAACTCTAAAAGTACATTAACACATTTATACACATGCTCCATTAATCCAAACAAACGTATATCCCCAAAATTTAGGTCACTTTTCTGAACAAATGTTCACTATCTTCAAGAGTCCCTAGACACACCCAAATAAAGAGGAAAATTAGAAAATATAGTATAATTACCTAAAAGTGGGTAATGGGGTGTCACAAACTCCCCAAAATACAAATTTCCATTATTGGGAAGTCATGTGGAAGAATGGGGTCTGGTAAATAGGTGAGGCCACTCATCCCTCATCAATAACTCACACTACCAAGTCTCATGAAAATTTGATATGTGTCACCATAACACTCTAAATAATGAAATTGACTTCTCAAAAAATACTTTCACTAAAGATTCAATGATCTAAATTGGATACTCAACAACAAAAACATCTGTCTCTAGCTCAATATATTCCCAACTCAAAAAGTGAGAGGGATCAGGATGGTATTTCTTGAGCTACGATATATGGAAAATGTCATTTATGTATATCAACTGAACCATAAATTTCAAACGATAGGTGACCTACCCAATCTGATCAGTGACCTCAAATGGTCCAACATATCTTCGAGCCAACTTTACCTATTTTTCATGTCAATTTTCACCCAACCGAGGAGAAACTTTCAAGAAAGCATGGTCACCTAAAAAATAAACTCCAAAGGATGAATTTGTTGATCTATATAAAACTTATGAGTAATCTATGTTGTAACTGGATATCAATTTATATTCTGAATCCTCATAAAAATTTCCAAATCAAGACTCAGACCAATAAGAGTGGCATCACCCACCTCTTCCCAATAAAGAGGTGATCTTCACGAGAAATCATACAAAGCCTCAAAAGGATCTATTCTAATTTATGACTAATAACTTTTTTTATAATATAAATCATCCATTCCTAGATGTCTATCCCAATATCCACCAAAATCCAAGACATAGGCAAGGAAAATATCCTCTAAAAGTTGAATATTATGCTCCATCTGATTGTCTGTCTATGGATGGTAAGTTGTAATCAATCTCACCCAGTCCCCCATTACCTCCTAAAGACTCCTCCAGAACCTTGAAGTAAACCTAATATCCCTATATAAGACAAAAAAATAAGTAAATCCATGTAACCTCACAATTTTTTACACATACATCTTACCCAGATCATCTAATTTTATGGTGTATTTGATTAGGATTAAATGATCTAACTTTTTCAACTGATCAATTACCAACCAGAGAGCATTACTTCCTTAGAGAAGTTTATGGTAATACAATAATGAAATCCATTGATACCTCATACCATTTCCAAACTAGCACTAGAAGTGGTTGGAGAAAACCAAAAGGTTTTAAATTCTTTTCCTTTATCTATTGGTAGGTGTAATAGTGGGACACATAATCAACAATGTCACACTTAATACCCCTCCACCAGAATCATCATCTCATTTCATAATACATATTCATAGTTCCTAGATGAATGAATCATGAAGAACTATGAAAATAAAAAAAAAATCCCCACTTATGTTTGGACAAAAATACGATCCATAAAATTGATAATATAATTTTAATTGAGAGAACAACTAGAAACAGTCTCACCACCATAGAGGGTTTCTATAATTCCTATGAAATCAAAATCCTACTACTAACTCTTTATAATAGACTCAATGAGAGATGATGATAATTGAACATTGGTCATAACTATACTTGAAACAACTTCTTGAGCATCTAGATAAAAATAAGATAAAAATCCTCATAAGGTTCCTCTCTTCCATCAATTCCCAAATAGCTTGTGATGTCACTTTCCTACTAAGAGCATTTGCAACAACATTCTCTTTCCCTAGGGTCTAGGTGATATCAAAATCAAATGTATAAGGGTATTCCACCCACCACCTCTATCTAAGATTAAATTATTTCTAAGAAAATATATATCTCAAACTCTTATGGTCAGAAGAGATTGTGAACCTCTCCCCAAAAAGATAGTTCCAACAACACTTAAGAACATTAATAACTGCAATAAGCTATAAATCATGAGTGGGGTAATTCTTCTCATGAGTTCAAAGATGATGAGAGTTTTAGTCTACCACATGATCATCCTCAATAATCACATAACCCAAACCATAGCTGGAAGCATCATAGAAAACCACATACCCCTTACTAAGCTGAGGTAAGATCAGAATAAAAGCCAATGTCAAAATTCATTTGAGATCATCGAAAGAAGACTAAAATTTTTCAACCCATATTAATTTCACCCCTTTCATAGTAACATAATTCAAAGGTGATTTCAACATTAAGAAATCCATGAATAACTATCTATATTATCTAGGAAGACCATGGAATCTCTAAATCTCAAAGACATTTTGTGGATCAACCCATGAAAAAACGACCTTTACCTTCTAAGGATAAACTAATAATCCATGATCATAAATCATGTGTCCTAATAATTTCACTTCTTGAATCTGGAAGTTTCATTTTATAATATTTCCATATAAATGGATACTTCTTAGGATTTATAAAAAAAACTCAAATTGTGATCATGATCATGCTCGGATCTTGAACAAACCAAAATATCATCTATGAACAATTCCAAAAAAGTGTTGATATAATGATAGAATATTTGATTCATCAAATCCATAAAAAAATCAAGAGTTTTAGTCAAAGAAAATATAATTACAAGATATTCGTAATGGATATACTCACTCTTGAAATCTGTCTTTGATATATCACACTTCTAAACTCTGGGATGATGATAACCCGACCGATGATCAATATTTAAAAAATCACTTTTACCCCTTAAACTGGTAAAAAACTGATCCACACAAGGAAAAGGGTATTTGTTCTTAAACATTACCCAGTTCAACTTCTGATAATCCACACATAATCCAAGTGAACTTTTTGCCTTCTTGGAAAAGAGCACTGGGGCTTCCCAAGGTGAAACACTATGGTAAACAAAACCCTTCACTACTAGATCATCCAACTAAATTTTCACCTATTTCATCTCTACATGTTCCATATGATAAGACGGTATTTAAATCAAATTCTTCCCTGGAACTAGTTAAACTATAAACTATACCTCCCTATCTAGATTAATCCTAGATAAATCTTCTATAAAACATCAGGAAACTCCCGAACAATATCATGAAGATCAATAACAGAAGATACATAATCAGGCACAACTACTACCATAGAAAAAAAAACTCATGAGCTTTGGGGGGGAAGGTCCGGCATAACAAGAATTCATATTCCACTCTCCTTTAAACACACATGATCTCCCATCGGCTATAAGAAAAAATAAATGTTGATGATAACAATCAACCTTAGCTCAATAAGAAACAAACCAATACATCCTAATGATTCCATCAAATAGATCGAGATTGAGAACATGAAAATACCAGACAATCTCTGCATCATCTATTGATAGCGCACAAGGAAACTGAAACCCCTACTCTTTCCTCTACCCAAGAGGCGTCGCTAACTCCATAAAAAAGGGCATGATATTCACATGGAGGTTAATCATATCAAAGATATGGCTAGATATAAATTATTGGGAAGAACCAGTATCAAATATAGAAACTTTTATCGAAGATGCAAAAAGGATGGTACCTATCACTTTTTCTATACCCACATCTACCTCCACTAGAAACTCATCTAGTATATGAAGGTACTTCAATATTGAGGCCTGTGGATAGAGACCTATAGTGTTTGAATCATAGGACTACCCTATATTAGCCTTTGGATCCTATTATCCCAAACCATATCGATGAGTAGACATGGCCTGATGGAAATGTTCCAGATGACCATAACATCCACAATCATTGCACATCTTTTCAGGTGAAGTAAATTAAAACCTGGTGTGTTTGACCTTGACATACTGATAGAAAGTCATAGGCACACTAGTAGTTGTAACTAGAGGTTCCAAAGAGTATTTCTACCAAGAACCATCTTCACAACCCCTATAATGATCATTCCAGTTCCTATTTTTCCCTAGCATGCCACTCAAGCTTCCACTAAGTGTAATAGAAAGGGAATAATATGCAACCTTACCTTCCATATTCATTTCTTCCATCATATCCTTGTCTACTATATACTCATAGGTAAAAATATTTAGCATAAATACATACAATCTGATATTTGATTCCAAAACCTGTAGGTACTTATGATCTTTCAGCTAGTCATTATTTACAACCACTAGTGAAAAATGAACCAGCTCAGCAAACCAATTATTGTATGTTAACTATGAACACTCTCCCTACTAAAAAGAGAGTAACTCTAAATACTTTTACATCATCAGAAACTCTAAAAAAATATTGAAATATGATAGTCTTAAAACCCTTTCAGTCTTGGATTTCATGCCTATCCACATGCGTCACGACCTGTCCCGGTGGGGCCTATGTCGTGACCACCCCAAGCCCACCTACAATAGTCCAGGGGATGAGAAAAAGTGTCGAGTAAGTATATCCCACAAATGGGAGGCCTTATACTAAGCACATATATGCACTCATGCATCTCCCAACCCACAAAGACAAAATGAAGGGAAAACACCAACCACCATGCATGAAAACCACTAAATGTAAAAGTAATACAACTAGAGTGTAACCAAAAAGAAAATTACAGTACTGCAAACTGGGGCCAGAATACAAGCCCAAAAATAAATACAACTAAAAAGACCAACCTTTTAACAAAGGTACTCAGGTTGTAGTATAAATCTGTTTGGAATTCCTTTTCCTGTATGATCTCACAAGGCACCATCTGGTCCTATCCCTCGTCCTTCTTCATCTAGAAATTCGTCAAAGCATCGGTCCTTTTCATAATACACAACATGTGTGGGAAAATCCCGTGTAACGGTGAGTAAGAAATGATCATTAAGACACCTTGAAACAAAAAATTAAAGACACAAAAGAAAGAACAATCGTCTATTCATAGGTATACTCCCATAAATATACCAAGGATATCTAGATATACTCATAAGCATCCATAAGGAAAGAAAGGGTAAGTCACTACCAAAATTCAGTCATACGACTCCCCTAACCTAGGCCCCGCCCAATGAGGAAATGATGGTCAAAGTTCATGATATACTGATAGGGAATGTAAAAGAATATTGTGATCTCAAAATGTGTTACCCCTCATAGTAGGTGATTCTCAAAAAATACCACGAACCCTATGGTGTGGCTCATAACATAGGGGATTATGAAGAATAATGTGAACCCTACGATATGGCCAACTAGATGGAGGATTAACACTTTACTCTTGAAGGTTGTGTTAATACCCAACAAACTCCATCTGGGGTGACAGATTATCACTCATGTCCAAAGGATTATTTACAACTCTTTTCGGTACTCATCTCTCAAGGGGATTACCATGCAATGCTATATTGAATCCTTGAGGGAAGAACAAAGGGGGAACTATCCACCTATAATGGTCTTTTCTAAAAACCCAACATGCCATCTAAAAAGGTCTGTCTTTTTTTTAGGGTCCCAACGCTGCAAACGGCTCATCAATCGGACTTAGAGATTGAAAGTTATGGCCTTTTTTGTAAAAAGGGGCAGGTTGGGTCTGGGTATGGTCCGACCTAGTCGGATCGACCCAACCCGCGGGTTTAACCCAACCTACTGGATTGACCCGGCCTGATCTGCTATGTCATCCCAATGTTGGACCACTTGTTCAACCTGGACCTTTGGAGCGGGCTGGTCTAAACCACCCGGGATGCGACGATCATCGCGGGTCATCGTCGTTGTCCGGATGGACCGCAACCTCCAGTCGCATCCCCCCACACCGCCATCGGTGGTCCCTGTCTGCCGCCTGTGGAATATTCATGGGCCTCTTCTTCCGTTTCACACCACCTCCCACACCACTGTGTCCTTCAAGCCCCCCCCCCCCCGAGCGCCGCCAACAGAATCTATTCATGGGCCTCCTCTACCACCAGTGTGCGCCACCTTCTGCACCACCGTAGATGTCAAGCTGTGGCCCTCTGCTGTCGTGGCCTCCTATTGTGACATTTGTTCGCTGCCACTGCATCCCTCCTGTTTGCGACCCCTACATGTCATTATGATCTTGGTTTTTCTAGATTTTTGTGGTGAAAAATATCAGGAAAATCAGATGAAAGGGGGGGGGAGAATTTCACATGAACACCCAAGGTGGAAGGATCAGGCCCTATTCATGTCGGCCTTGATCCATCCATGTTATAGTTTAAGAAAATCTAAAAAAATAAATACTAATCATAGGTTTGACCGAGATCAAATTTCCCAATGATTATCCAAAAATCAAACTCATCCTCTAATTGTACGCACAATCCTTGAATCAATCCATTCGTCGATTGATTCACATTTTTCATGGAGATAAAATATGGGGAAAATAGAAGTTGAATCAAACAAACACCCTACCTGGAAAAGTGGATCAGTTGATGAATAATTTCCATGTTCGTTGCTCGCTGATCTCTCATCGATCCACCCACAAATCAATTAAAATCCTTTATTTCTCATTCATCATTTTCCAACAGCTCCTCCCACGGTTCCCTCTCTCCAGAGCTCTCAAGAAAATCTTAGGGTTATGAATTGTAACCCTAGACCCCTAACTCTAAGTTTAATAAAAAGGGAAAACAAAATATGCGTCGCTTCAACAAAATATTTTTTATTAAAATATTTTTAATGATTCTTATATCCAAAATCTAACTTTTTCATCCGGCCCGCACCAGATGATGTCAAGCCCTGCCTAAGGTAAAATTGTTGTTCTGGATGCAATGGTTCCCTCATATTTTTGATATGGGGACCCCTTTATAAGTTATAAAAATTCATATTTAACCACTGAGTGTTTTTAATTTTAAAGTGTAACTTTATTCAAAAATTTATTTTGAGACCACTAGGCCTCGGAATCTCGCACCATCTCATTGCGCGGTCTCAGTATTTTCCCAATTTATTTATTAAAATAAATTGGAGAAAAATCAGAGTCGTTACATTCTTCCCACCTTAGGGATTTACATCCCAGAAATCCAAACCAAGGGATACTCAAACAAAATGATGAGGGTTCTAAGCATGCATCTGAGGCTCCCTCTCCTAGGTGCTCTCCTTATGGTTCTCGTGCTACCACCGAATGTGCACTAAAGGAATCGACCACCCATGAAGGGTTTGCTCATGTCAATCCTCTATCTCCACCAAAAACTCCAAAAACATCATACCATAGTCAATGTCCACCTTTCCCTAGCCGATAACGTGTGATGGGCCATGCACGTACCTCCATAGCTATGACACATGAAATACATCATGCATCTGGTGCAACTGCAGGAGTAGATATAGGCGGTACGCCACCTCACCAACTCTTCTCTAAATATAAAATGGGCCAATGAACCTTGGTGAAATCTTGACACCCCTTCCAAATCTCCGCAAACCCCATCAAGGTGAGACCCGAAGGAAGACATGGTCTCCCTACCTAAACTCCAAGGGCCTCTATCTCCTATCATCATAAGACTCCTACCAACTCTGTATAGTCCTCATCCATTCTTGTATGATCTGTACCTTCCCGGTGGTAGCTCACACCAACTTTGGGCCCACAATTGGTGACTCTCCTGGGTCAGTCCATCATAACAGTGATATACAAGGTCGCCCATACAAGGCCTCGAACTGTTCCATACCAATGGTGGAGTGATAGTTGTTGTATGAAAATTTCACTAGTGGTAGGTGGTCCTCTCAACTACGATCTAAGTCCAAGATGTAGGAACGTGGCATGTACTCTAGGACCTGAATAGTCCTCTACGTCTGACCATCCCTCTGGGGGTGAAAATCTATTCTTAACAGAAATTGGGTCCCAAAATCCTCTTGAAAACCCTTACACATCTGAGAAGTGAAATGAGAATCATGGTCTAAAACGATCATCAAATTCACCCCGTGAATTCGAACTATCTCTTAGATGTAGAGGCGTACAAGGATCTCTATGAAACTCTGTTCTCAGATAAGTAAGAATTGGTCTGATGTGGTGAGTTAGTAAACGATCACCCATATGGTATCGTGTCCCCTGTATGTGAATGGTAAACCCTTCAATAAGTCCATCGATATCATATACCACTTCCAATATGGCACCTTGAGTGGCTGAGACTGTCCTTATGGAACTTGGTGCTCTTCTTTCACTTGCTGACAAGTGAGGCACCAAGAAATAAACTATTCCGCTACCTTTTTCATCCTTGTCCATAAGAACTGGTGTCAGAGGTCATGGTATATCTTTTCCACTTATAGATGTAACTTCAAGGGGTACATGTGAAATTCCCTCAAGACCTCCTCTTGTAACGCCACTGGCACACCTATGCTCCATCTAAAGAGAACATCGTGCTACCCACCTATTGAATATCCATTAGGGACCTGCCTTGTGGACAACTAAGCATGTTGGGACTCACATTTGACATCCCCAAGTTGTGCCTCCTAGACTCACCATATGAGTGGAGTGGTGAAAACCATCTACTAGAGATAAGTTTTTCCACTACCATCCATGAGAGATATCTACATTGCGGCCAACATCTCCAATGCCTCCTCCAAAAACTACAATTTAGACCTCCTACTAAGTGTTTCCTCCACCACATTCTCCTTCTTGGGAGTATAGACAATCTCAAAGTCATAATCCTAGAGGAACTCTATCCACCACCTCTATATCAAATTCACATCCCTTTGAGAAAAGATATACTTGAGGCTCTTGTGGTCTGAATAGATGGTAAATTGCTCCCCGATCAAGTAACATTTCCACATATTCAAAAAGAATACCAATGTTTCTAGTTCAAGATCATGGTCGCATTGTTCTTCTCATGCTGCCTCAGTTGGCGCGAACCATAGTCAATCACCACTTTCTCCTACATCAGGACACACCCAAGTCCAATTCATGATGCGTCACAAAAGACCACATACCCAACACTCTCTTCTAGTATCCTTAAGATTGGATCACTTGTCACCTTCCATCTCAGATCCTGGAAACACTTCTATCATTTTTTTGTCTACACAATGAGATTTCCCTTACATGTCAAGGTTTTAAAGGGTACTAATACCCTAGAAAATTTGAGCTTAAACCTCCGATAGTAACCAAACAAACCCAGGAAACTCCTTACCTCAATCACACTCCTGGTGGATACCAAGAAAGCACCACCTCAATCTTCACCAGATACACTGAAACTCTAGCCTCCTAAATGAAATGTCCTATAAAGTGGACCTCCTGAGTCTAGAATAGACACTTCAAGAACTTCCCATATATCTGGTTCTCTTAGAGTGTATCTAGGACCATCCTCAGGTGTATCACGTGTTTCTCCTTAGTTTCTGAGTACACCAGAATGTCATTAATGAAAACCACAATGAACCGGTCAATTCATGGCTAGAATATTTTATTCATGAGTCCCATGAACACTATTGGGGCATTGGTTATGCCTAACGGCATAACCAAGTACTCATAGTGGTCATACCGACACCTGAAGTCTGTCTTCGGTATATCCACATCTCATACATGAAGATAATGATAGCATGATATGAGGTATATCTTTGAGAACCACCTCTCTCCCATTAGTTAGACTAAGAGGTCGTCAATTGTTGGCAGTGGATACTTGTTCTTTGCGGTCACCTAGTTTAGGTGTCTGAAGTCCACACATAGCCTCAAACTCTTGTCTGCCTTCTTGGAAAACAAAACTAGGTCCACCCATGGTGAAACGCTGGGCCTCATGAATCCCTTTTTATGCAAATCCTCCAGTTGTACCCTCAACTCACGAAGCTCTGGAGGAGCCATACGATATGAAGGTGTGGATATCGATATTTTCTTGGGGTACAGATCAATGTAGAATTCAACCTCTCTATGAGGAGTTAATCCTGTAACATCCTCAAGGAATATTTCCTCATAATCATCCACCAATGTAGGAAACTGGGGACTTCCCTTCTCCACTACACTGAGGGTGAGGCTAGCCAACTGGTGATTGATCGTCTGCACCCTCATCTGAGAAAGTCCCTCATGTGTAGCATATGTTTTCTTTTCTCTAGTACAGAAAATCATGGTCTCATCCATGAAGACACACCGTACTCTATTTCTAAAATAGTCAATCTAAGCATGGACTATGGATAACCAGTCCATACCCAGAATGGAGTTGTAAATCCTTGACGCCACTACTATGAGATCCCAACCGAAGATCTCTCCTATAATAGTAATCTCACACTACCAGCACCAATGTTTAATTATCGAATCCCCTCCCATAGAAGTCTCTAAATGTAAGGATCAATCCAACAGCTCCACTGGAATATCCGATCTCCGAACAAGGTCCATTGCAAGAAATGAGTGACTGGAACCTGTGTATATAAGAACTGTATCTAGGGTTGAGAATGTAAGAGTTGGTGTCCTAAAACCAACAGTTTGTAATTTGATTACATGAATATTTAATATATTTAAATATTAAACATCTTATTACATGTTTTTCATTATTCTGCATGATTATAATGTATTAATGTCCTGGAGTATTTGTCACATTGATAAGGTCATAGCAGTTCCCCACTATGATGAGAACCTTGAAGTGCTATGACAATATTCTTAAATATAGTTCTATGGTTGGATGACATACTATTATGGGACACATGGTATACATATAATCAAGTGCATTTACTCTTAAGTAGATGATACTTCTTCTCATGAAGTTCTCATTTGGTAATCTTCAAGATGATAGATTATGATAACAGACTCATCAGTATGAATTCTTCATATTTTGGTGTCCTTGGATATTCCTTTCTATGAGGGTGTGTGATGGGATTTAGACTTTAATATTATCATTAATTCATGTCATGACTCGCGCACTTTTATTTACTGATGAAAACCTTCATTCAGACAGTTGGTGAGAAGTAGGGTATATTGGGTGCGTCAGGAATGACATGTTATTAATGGATAAATTGAGGAAGGATTTTTTCCTTCCATTTATGGAAGTTGATATCGCGGCCCTTTGATTGAAATATAACTGCCACATGAAATTCAATGGCCATGGTGTAACGATGAGATTTTTTCAGGAAGTCAAAGAATGAAATATCAAGAATAAAGGTTGATGACACTGTCATGAAACCATCTTGATGAGATATTGAGATAAAGGGACTATATTACACAGTAAGCATTCATATGTGGATGTCGTTTATAAAACATTATGTTATTTATCTTGGGTTTCTTGACCCATTTATAGATAGTACTCTTGAACTTTAGGCAAGACTTCCCAATGCCAATGAGAAATAATCCAAGAGGGTCACACACTAAATGTTTTCGGTGGTCTCAATTAAATTCTATTTGAATTTAATTAATGAATATTATTCTCAAGACAATGTAATAATTTTATTCATGTTAAAACGATTTAATAAATTAAATAAATATTTATTTGTAGGATTGTGAAAAAAAAATATTTAATTATTTATTGAACATTTAATAAATATTTATTTACTAGTTTTTAAATAAAATATATATTTAAGAGAATAAAATATTTATTTATTTATTTGGGTGTTCAATAAATGGAAGTGGAGTTCGAGCACACCAAGGTCGGTCTGGTAGTAAAATAATTATTTACAAGATGGTAAATAATTATTTAAATAGTTAGCACCAAAAAAATAATAAAATTGTTATAATTATATGGAATGAAATTTTATTTATGATTCCATTTTGGGAAATTTGGGGCACTAAAAATAGTGACGCAATTATTGTTATTATGTATCATAGTTTTTCTCTAAGGTTATGGATGTATTTAATTATTGTTATGAAATTAAATATTATAACTAAATCACCATGTAAATAAATAGACATGTATGTCTATTATGCCAGGTACGAGAAACCTGTGATTCAAGAGAAATTCCATGTTAGGAATCTTCTCTCGACTCCTCTCCTCTCTCCCTCTCAATAACGATAGATGTTCTTCAAGATCGAAGAACAGGCGATCAACATCAATAGATGCAAGACATTCACTTTTCTTTGCTAGAACCTAAAAAGTGAGTGGAATCAATCGAAGACCATTAAAGCACGTGTGGATCACCATAGGATGGATTCTAATTTAGATCCTTATAAGTACAATGAGACAATCCCAAAGGTTCATCATGGATGATTAACGCCATTAATGAAGAAAGTACCAAATAATTAGGTTTTTATTTCTTTAGAATTTAAATTTAAATTAATTATAAACATGGTGTGAAAGATCCTCTCTAAAGTTTTTGGGCCTCTTCCTTATTTATATAAATATTTGATTCTATTCCATGGAGACTGGAATTCATTTTCGTATTGATCTCGGAATAATCATTGATCATGGTAAAAATTAAAGTTGGGTGCCTGCCCAATTGTTCTTCTACAACATATGGAACCTTCAGGTGGTATCATAGGGGGGTCATCATATTTTATAATTATTTAAATAATTAATTTATTATTTACAGTTTAATAATTTAGTTTCTCAATTCAAGTTTAATCATTCTTGTAATCTGGATTTCAAGACCTATTCTTTTTTTTCTTTTCTCCCAGATTTCGAAGAAATGAATAATTTTTGGATTAAAATTTTAATGAGGAACTCACCAGGAGGTGCTGATGATTTTGACCAGGTGAAACGAAAGTACACGCTATGTTTTCAGATTTACAGACCATGTTCTCTACCATACATGACGTGTAATCTGGACAACACATCGTGTAGTCGTGTTCAGTGCATCGAGAGTAATTCGGCAATTACTCAAGTCATGTGCATTTATTACATGAATTTTATTTAATTCTACATCGCATATTTACTAGGACTGATAGGCACATGTGCACTGGAATACACGCTATGTGCCCCACTGCACATGATGTGTAGTCCCTTCAGGTCAGAGGGAAAACTGTGTATCCCATACATGGCCAAGTCGACTGGAAACCATGTAACATGGAGACAACACGGCATGTATCCCACTACACAAGCAATGCACTTCGAAATTTACAATTTATATTTCACACGCTGAGTCCCTATGAGTGTACTACGAGAAACTTTTTGAAATAATTACACACCATGTAGTCAGAACTACACACTGTGTACTTTAACAAAATACACAGAATTAAAATTTTAATGTTTATGTAATGTTCATAACTACATATCATGTATAAATCATACTATAGGTTATTACTCTATGCATTGAAACATCTTGTATTCCATATTTGGTAAGATTAAAATAGTATGTGAATATAATACATTTTTAGGTAGATTAGAATGGGTATTCACTAGGTTACCTCCAAGGTGCATTTATGTACAAGGATGAGAATCTCAAGGAAATTTAGAAAAGGATTAAGATAAAAGGATTGATTAATTAAAGATAATTATTAATTGATTAGATCATGATTTATCTTAATAAAAATGATTAAATAATTGAATTATATTTTTATTAAATGCATAAATCGTTGCATATATGTGGGTGATCATGAGCTAAACAAAGACCCTTGTATGTGATTGGTATCCTATTGATTTATTTATTAAATTAATTGTTGTTCTGTGAGCCATATCTCCTCATTAATATGTAGGGAATGAATTCCCATGGTTTCATTTATGTAAACCCCTTTTTACCCCTCACCTATGTGTGATTTTAAAAAGTATATGTAATGGATGCGTATCCCAAGCTGGTGGAGGCAGTCCAAGTTAGGAACTGAGGTGAAACCTATCCAAGGAGATATAAAGGTGGATAAGTGGAAAGTTGTAAACATAAAGGTGTTTATCCCCTAGGTTAGGTTAATTCTATCAACTTCTAGATAAACTAACCATTATAAAAAATCTCATGATCATTCTCTTTCCTTTATTTTATTTCTATCAGTTGCATGGTTTTTCATTATGGATGTGTTATCACAATCATATAATTAATGGACTAGCAAGCATGAAAGATGGAACTAAAATAAATCAGGCTTGTGCGTAACTATTTTCAATACATGTTTAATCACTTAAGTAAGTTCCAGTTAATATTAACAAGCATGTTCTAAAGATAATAAGGAAATTTATGTATAAGAGATAAAAAAACCTTCAACAAAATATTAAGTTAGACTAAGACTTTCATTACTTGATTAAGGGAAATACTCAATAAAACTTTGTATTTGACCAACCCTTGTTGGGACACTTAATTTTATATAGGGATCCATTATGAAAGGTTTTATGTTAACTTAACAATATTACATCAAGAGGAGTATCCCTTGCTAGACTTAGTGTAATATTGGAGGCAAGTGTTGAGGAAATCCAAGTCCGGATTTCAGGATTGGGGAGTCCACTCAACAGATCAAGGAGTTGCAAGCCTACATTTGGAAAAAACCTACCTACCTAAATACCTTAAAATATCTTGACCAACCCTTATTGGGGTTATACTAAGGGGAATATGTATCCTTTCCACTAGAATGTCATGACAACTGGACATTTCGAGTTAAATGTTGAGGGCCATTGGGACTTGATAAAATAGTGGGAGACTTAATAAAATTAATTTATTATTTCTTATAAAATTTAATCAAAAAAGTTCTAATCAATTTATATTTTCATTTTAGAATAAAATGACAAGCTCATCAACCATACAATCAATTATGGATAAAGACAACATCCTCATTGGCAGTAACTTCCAGGAATGGTTTAGACACCTTTGTGTTATTCTACGCCATGAATGGAAGTATTACATGCTGGAGTTAGCATTACCTGATCTGCCTATCCAAGAGGTGAGTGACGAAGAGTTATTAGTCTATGAGAAACATATGAAAAATTCGGTTGATGTTCAATGTTTGTGGTTGTCATCAATTTCTAGTGAGCTCATGAAGTCTCACAAAAACATGGATTCATATAGCATTATCAAGCACCTCAGTGGTCTTTACCAAGAGATATCAAGATAATAATAGTTTTATATCTCCAAGGCACTCTTTCAAAGTTGGCTTGGATAGGGTTCCCCAGCTAGGCCTCACATAGTCAATCTCATTGGCTACATTGAGCACCTGGAGGTTCTAGGGTTTAAACTCCCCAAAGAACTGGGTATCGATCTCATTCTTACATCACTCTATCATAGCTTCTCCAAATTTGTTGTTAATTTCAATATGAACAGCATTGAAAAGTCTTTATTTGATCTTCACATCCTCATAATCTAAGTGGACAAAGATATGAAGCATGAAAAGCCTTTTTTCCTTATGGTGAATAAGAGGAAAGGGAAGTGGAAAGATATTTAATCCCAAAGTTTCTTCATGCCCTTCTAAGAAAAGGAATATCAAAGGGAAGGCACGGGAACATGAAGGTTCTTGTTTCACATGTGGCAAGAAGGGCCGCTAGAATAAGAATTGCACCCAGCCTAAGAATCAAGGGGAAGCTTCAGGTGCATTTTTTTATCAAATTAAATCTATCTATTTCTACAAATTGGGTATTATATATAGCTTTTGGTGCTCACATATTTATAAAAATATAGGAACCAAGTAGATTTAGGAAGATTTCAAGTATCCAACGGATGCAGATATGTTGTTATAGTTTTCGGGGACTACCACATCATGTTTCCAATTGGGATGATCTTGGTGATAAAGGGTTGTTATTATGTGTCGTCTGTTACTAAAAACATTATTTTTTATCCAAATTAGACACAGATGGATTTGTTTTAAAGTTGGGAAATGAATGTATCTTCTTTTACAAATAATCAATTTTTTTTGGTAGGGAACATTTATACAATAGTCTTTGTTGGATTACACAAACGAATTAATGGAAACTGATAACAAAGATACTTTTCAAGACTCATACCACACCCAACTTTGGCATCACCAGCTAGGTCATGTAAACAAAAACTCTTGACAAAATTACATCAAGATGGATATTTATATTCTTTAAAACTAAAACCACTTGTCATATGCCAAGCATTTTTAGAAGGAAAATTTACCAAAGCCCCATTTAGTGGGAAAGGTGAAATGGGTAATGTTCTTCTTGAATTGGTTCATACCAATGTGTGTGGACCATTTCTAGTTGAAGAAAGGGTTGGGTACTGATAAAACACTATTTTTTTGAATATTTTATTGATAATAAATAATATAATTTCCTCACATTGTGCTAAATATATTCATTTATGAAATATTTGGGATTAGATCATTCATTTGAAAATTTGATGAAAATTCAAGTTTTACTCTTTTAAAATGTACTGTAGTATTTTGAAGATAAATATTTTAATATTTTATATTTGAACTTAATATTTTGTAACATTGTTCCTAACTTAAGTTTCTACAACTTTAATTCAGGACACTAGATCTAAAAAATGCATTTGGATGGAGTAAATGGGACATTAAGTCGATGGTGGGCTGGACTTGGCAGAATGGACATGGGTTCTGTATTTGGGCCATATGTTCTACATCCGGGCTTGGATTGAGTCCAAATTTTAATGAAATATCCGAAACATTATTTTGAACAAATAATCCATGTATAAGGTCGGCCAATTCACCCGTTTTGGAGGTCAAATATGCGGTTCAACTTGGAATAAAATATTTGGCTGAGTTTTCCATTTCACACTTAAAAAGTAATGTAACCCAAGCCCTCACAAACTCTATTTAAAGGTATTTTTCACTCTTTGAGAGGGCTGGTCGAGGCTTTGGGAAGGTGTGACCGAAAGGGTGTCTCTTGGGAGCCCCTTACAACTCTTGGAAGAAGTAAGGCTTTGTGAAAACCTCTCTTCCAAAAAGGCTCTCCTCTCCCACCTCCTCTTTGTAGTTCTTTTCTTTCATGTTTGTATCTTGAATTTTTCTTCAAATAATTTTATGTATTATTCCCTTTTCTTATTCTATTAATATTATTAATTGGGTTGTAATCAATATTGGAGATGAGATTGGGTTCTACCCTTTCAATTCTTTGCTCAAGCAAAACGTCTCCACGATGACCACACCGCCCATGGAAGAGTAGTTTTTAGTGATCGATCTATCTTATACCCTCTTAATTTAATTATTTTGAATCATTGATATACTTTAATTCACTTAATATGATCCATGAATTCTGTTTTTAAATTGTAAGAAACTAAGCAAGCAATTGAACAATTAACACAAAAACACGCGAGGTCGGGATTTTGTGTAAATTGTGAGAGCACAATCTTAATCGGTAATACAAGACCACACAAGATAAATTTGTAGAGTTAAAATATAATCCCTAAACACAATTCATACTCATTTCCAGAAGGGATATGTTCTCTAATTAACCACTGAACATAAGTTAACCTTAGAACAACAATCAAAGCAGGGTGTTGCGATTGCGTGTTCTGAAGCTAGCCTAGGGTTTAAGTAATTCCATCTTTGTGGTTAAGTTAACTCTTGTAGGGTTTCAGGGTTAAAAAATTAGAGGATAATAATTAATTGGATATTGATTTAAATGATAATGATTAATAAGTGAATGAAGAGGTAGAGTTAGATCGATTATGACTTTTAAAATATTTTCTAAAAAAAACATCTTCTTATTGTGTCTTTTTAATCAAACTTCATTTCAAAATTAAAAACAAAAAAATGAAATCTTCTTTCATAAAACTTATTCTAGATTTATAATCTATAAAAAAACCCCATCCTTTAAAGTAGTGTTTTAATTCTATTCTATTTTATTTTTAGAATACTTTTAAGAAATTGTTTTAATTTACTTCCTCCTTTGAAAAACGACCTTGGTCAGCCACTCTACTGCACCTAAGTACCCCAAAAATCACATTAATCATTTGAGGGCACCCACGACAACGCTCTATCAAATTGTCATCGTTTTCGAGGAGGCAAGTAATTATTTTAACCAATTAGAGGTATTTATTTTATTTTAAATTTTATTCTCTTCCTCTCTTCTTTCTTCCTTCTTTACCCAATCTGATTTCTTTTTTCTTCTTCTTCTTTTATTTTCTTATACTACGTTTTGGACCATCAACTCAAACTTCTAATTTTTATTTTACTATGGTCCACTTTACTTCTTTTCACCTTTCATTGATTTATGACACGAACTAATCCTGAGGATCTCTTAGATCTTGACCCTAAGATTGAACGTAGCCTTCGAGCTTGAATCAGACATTCTCAGTCTAAGGGAAGTTTCAACATTCAACAAGTTGGATAATTACTCCAATATCAGAACATTGAAATTGGAATCAATTAAAATTCAACCATAAAACAAGAAACAATTGTTTATAATAATGGAAATTAACTTAATAGAACCATTCGAGAATTGGTTGCACCTGATATTAACTATCAACCAAATTTCATTGCATATCAAAATCTTGAATCAGACTTTGAACTAAAATCTGGGTTAATTCACTTACTTGCAAAGTTTCATGGCCTCTCTGGTGAGGATCCCAATAAACATTTGAAAGAATTTAATGTGGTTTTCTCAACCCTAAAACCTATAAATGTCTCTGAAGATCAAATTAAATTAAGATCATTCCCATTTTCACTTGATGGAGCTGCAAAGGATTGGATGTACTATTTACAACCTGAAGATGTAACATGTTGGATCGATTTGAAACATCCTTTCTTGCAGAGATTTTTTCCAGCATCTAGGACCACTTCTATTAGAAAGGAGATCTCGGGGATCAAGAAAGCGCAAGGGGAGTCAATGTATGAGTATTAGGAGCGATTCAAGAAGTTGTGTGCAAGCTGTCTGCATCACCAAATCAGGGAGCAATTACTCATCCAATACTTCTATGAAGGACTCACACATATGGAGAGAAGCATGGTGGATGCTGCAGCTGGAGGAGCATTGGTGGACAAGACACCAGTAGATTCACGTGCATTTATCGACAATATGGCCCAAAACTCCCAACAATTTGGCGATAGAGGTACACCACATGTAAGGGGAGTATATTAGGTAAGTCCTTTTTCTCTTGAAATCCATTTGATTGATACCATGTTGGAAGAATTGACCACTATGGTGAGGCATATTTCTTTGGCTCAAAATACATCCCAACCCCCTCCTTCAAGGCCTTGTGGTATTTTCACTGAGACAAGCCACCCAACTGACTATTTACCCCAACTACAAGAAACAGAAGATTGTATAGCAGTATTCCCTGGGAGACCATATCAGCAACAACAACAACCACATCCCCAAAAGAAGTATGACTCCTTTTCACCAATATTCAACCAAGGGTGGAAGTATCAATCAGACATGAGGTATGGCTCTAGACAACAACAAATGCCCTCTTTTAAACAAAACTTCCAGAAGCCTCCACCTTACCAGCAGGGTTTCCAACAACCCCAAAGGAGATTTGAATCTCAAGCATCAACAAGCCAACAACAAGGGAATCCTCCACCCAAGGTAGATTCTAACACTGATGACCTTTTGAAGCAAATTGTTCTTAATCAACAGAATGAGCTGAAAAGTCAAGGTTCGGAGCTGAGGGAGTTGAAGACTCAAATGAGCCAGATTTCCACCACCCTCCATGAACTTGTAAGTAAGAATTATAGAAATCTACCTTCCCAACCAACTCCAAATCCAAAGGGGAATGTTATTGCCATCACATTGAGAAGTGGGAAGCGAATGAATGATACATCTGTACCTAACATTCCACCGGGATTCACCTCAACTCCAGAGAAGATTCATTCCATACAAACTGACGAGCAATCCAAGGATAAAGATAAAGGTAAGAAAAAGATTGATGTTGTTCCTCCTAAACCTCTTCCATTTCCAAATAGGGTTGTTCAAACCAAGAAGACGGCTGAAGAGGCGATGCAAAAAGAGGTTTTGGACACATTCAATCATGTTGAGATCAACATCCCTCTATTTTAAGCCATCAAAAAAATCCCAAGGTATGAGAAATTCTTAAAAGAACTTTGTACCAATCGAAGAGGGCTCAAGGGAAATGAGAGGATCAATATTGGAAGGAATGTGTCAGCACTCATTACATCAACTCTAGCAATGCCGACAAAGTGCAAGGATCCAGGGACATTCACCATCCCATGTACCATAGGGGAGTTGCACTTCTCTGATGGTATTTTTGATTTAGGAGCTTCAATAAATGTGATGTCTCACTCTGTATTCTCTTCTTTACAGGTTGGTGAGTTGAAGCCGACAAGAGTAGTGGTGCAGTTGGCGAATAGAGCTACGACATATTCAGTGGGAGTCCTTGAGGATGTACTTGTCTGGGTAAGAGACATGATATTTCTAGCAGATTTCTATGTGCTTAACATGGAGTATGATCAGGTAAGTTCTCATGCCCCCATTATCTTAGGTAGACCCTTCCTCAAAACAGAAAAAACTATCATAAATGTCAATGAGGGTACACTTTTCATGGAATTTGGGGATGAATTTGTGATATTTAATGTTATGGATTCCATGAAGTACCCCTCAAAGGATCATTATACATTTTTTATCTCCCATTTTGAACCACCAAGTAAAAACACCATGGAATTGGATTGTCCTATGCTTAGGGAGATTATGAGTATTGGTTCTAGTTTGATGTCTAAGAGTACTTCCACACCCATTTCTAAGGAACAAGACTCTCTAAGATTTGATTTTGAAATAGAATCATATTCTGATTTTGATCATGTGAACTCTAATTATGACATGGATGTTGAGTATGCTGATGGATTTGATGCTTTATTCACTGATTGTGATTATTTCTATTCTGATACTGACGCTCTTTATGCACATATTTCAGTTCTTTCTATGTTTCCATCGATACACCACCCCCTACATTGGAACTCAAGCCATGTCCACCAAATCTCAAATACTCATACTTATTAAGTGGTGACAAATTACCTGTTATCATTTCTAACAATCTCCCTTTTGAACATGAAGAAAAACTTTTGAATCTTTTGAGGGAGAACATCAGGGCAATCGGGTGGACCTTGGCTGACATATCAAGTATTAGCCCCTCCATTTGCATGCATAGGATTCTTTTTGAGGATGGGTCTAAACCGGTGAGGCAACCACAAAGGAGACTCAATCCAACCCTTATGAAGGTTGTTAAAAAATAGGTTGAAAAATTTCTTGAGGCAGGTATAATCTATCCCATTTCAGATTCTCAATGGGTAAGTCCTGTTTAGGTTGTGCCTAAGAAAAGTGGTGTTACTTTTGTTAAAAATGAGAAAGATGAGTTAGTTCCAATGAGGGTGCAAAACAGTTGGCGTGTGTGTATTGATTATAGGAAACTAAATCAATCTACTCGCAAGGACCATTTACCCCTCCCATTTATTGATCAGATGCTTGAGAGACTTGCTGGGAAAACACATTATTGTTTCTTGGATAGATTTTCTGGATATTTTCAGGTTCCTATTGCTCCGGAGGATCAGGAGAAGACAACATTCACTTGTCCTATCGGTATGTTTTCCTACCGAAGGATGCCATTTGGACTTTGCAATGCCCCATGTACCTTCCAGCGATGCATGGTGTGTATTTTTTCTGATTTTATTGAGACCTGCATGGAGGTATTTATGGATGATTTTACAGTGCATGGGTCTTCATTTGATGAATTTCTAAGTAGTTTGGGAAAGGTGTTGAATCGTTGTATTGAGAATAATCTGGTCCTAAACTTTGAAAAGTTTCATTTCATGGTAGAGCATGGAATTTTCTTAGGTCATATAGTCTCACAACATGGCATTGAAGTTGATAAATCTAAGGTAGAAATTATTTCATCCCTTCCATATCCTACATGTGTGCGTGATGTTCGATCATTCCTTGGACATGATGGATTTTATCGACGCTTCATCAGATATTTTAGTAAGATCGCTCTACCCTTATCTCTATTTCTTCAAAAAGATATTGACTTCAATTTTGATGATTCATTCAGGGTATCATTTGGTGGGCTAAAGAAGTGCATGACCACTCCACCGTTCATACAACCCCCGCGGTGGGACCTTCCATTTGAGCTTATGTGTTATGCGTCCAACTTCACGGTTGGATCTGTCTTATCTCAGAGGGTGTAGGGATGTTCACATGTGATCGCCTATGAATCGAGGACATTGGATTCTTCCCAATAAAACTACACCACAAAATAAAAGGAGTTTATTTCTATTATATTTTATTTAGATAAATTTCGTTCATATTTATTGGGATCTAAAGTAGTTGTTTTTTCTGAACATACATCTTTGAGGTACCTCCGGAAGAATCCAGATGCAAAGCCACGACTTATCCTTTGGATGCTTCTTCTTCAAGAATTTTATATTGAGATAAAGGAAAAAAAGGGGTTAGAAAATTTTGTGGCGGACCACATGAGTAGGATTACTCACACACTAGAGGATGACACCTTGGACCAAGTACCACTTCGGGACACTTTCCTCGATGAGCATCTTTATTCCATCTCAGGTATGCATCCTTGGTATGCATATTTAGTTAACTACCTTGTTGCCTCTTAAATCCATGCAAATTTAAAGAAACATCAAGTCCAAAAATTAAAAATGAGTCTCGGTATTATGTTTGGGATGATCCATACCTCTGGCGCATGTGTAGTGATCAAGTTATTAGGAGGTGTGTTCCTGATCATGAGTTGGAGTATGTTTTACATTTTTTTCATACACTTTCTTGTGGTGGACACTTTGGACCCCAACGAACATCTAGGAAAGTTTTGGACTTTGTATTATATTG
Source organism: Viscum album (assembly GCA_963277665.1). NCBI lineage: Eukaryota > Viridiplantae > Streptophyta > Magnoliopsida > Santalales > Viscaceae > Viscum > Viscum album. The sequence goes on along the minus strand of OY728131.1, from coordinate 1,524,812,119 downwards.
TCCTAGCTTATTCCATGATGCCCATGTGTTTTGTAAGTCATGCTCTCATTTCCAACACACTGGGAACATTTCTAGGAGACACGAGATGCCCCCAACAACCCATACTATTCTGTGATATTTTTTATGTATGGGGCATTGATTTTATGGGTCCTTTTCCTAGTTCATTTGGATTTTTATATATTTTGGTTGTTGTTGATTATGTGAGTAAATGGGTGGAGGCTAAGGCCACCAGGACTGATGATTCTCATGTTGTTGTGGAGTTTGTCAAAACACAATTTTTTTGTAGGTTTGGAGTACCGAAGACCATCATTGGTGATCAAGGGACACACTTATGCAATTGGAATTTGGCTTCCCTCCTTCAGAAGTATGGGGTGACACACAAAACATCTACACCATACCACCCCCAAAAAAATGTCCTGGCTGAGGTTTCAAATCGTGAGTTGAAACAAATTTTGGAGAAAAATGTGCTGCCAAATAGGAAGGATTGGAGCAAGCACTTGGATGATGCGTTGTGGGCTTATAGGACATCATACAAGACACCCATTAGTATGTCCCCATTTCAGATTGTTTTTGAGAAAGCATGTCATCTCCCTGTGTAAGTTGAGCATCGGGCTTATTGGGATATAAAGAAATGTAACATAGATTTGGCCCAAGATGGAATCCAAAGGAAGCTGCAAATTCAAGATCTTGAGGAGATTCAATTGTCTTCATATGAGAACTCAAGGATCTATAAGGAAAAATCAAAAGAATCTCTTGATATAATGTTCCAACAAAAGGAGTTTCATGTTGGAGAAGAAGTCCTTCTCTACAGTTCATGAATGAAGTTGATGCCTGGAAAGTTGCGTTCTAGATGGTTAGGTCCTTATATTGTATCTAATGTTTTTCCTTATGGTGTAGTAGAGATCACACAATAGGACACTAGAAGGAGCTTTACAGTCAATGGGAAACATTGGAAGAGATACATTGAGGGACTTCCTACTAATGCAGTGGATTTTATCACACTGCATGACCCCATCATCACTTGAGCACATCAGGTTGTTCCTAACCCTTTCACTTTTATATTATTTGTCCTATTTAAAAATTCTGCATTTCATGTGCATATATCATCTTATGGGTTCACATTGAGTACAATGAAATATTTTAAGTGTGGGGGAGGGAACCTTTTAGTTTAGTAATTTCAATTGTTTTCCTGTTTAAAAAACAAAAACAAAATTGTGTGTTTTTCAAATTGTGTGTTTTTATTTTTCAATTTTCTTTGTGATTTAGAAATTTTTGAGCTGAAATTATTCTCATCACAATTTTAAAATGCATATCAATGAGTGAAACAATTTATCCCTCGAAACTAAGCTTAAATTAATGCTGAAATGACTTTGTTTCAAGTTCAAATATTTAGTAATTTCATTAAAAGTACACTGAATTTTGAATCCCATGCCACATCTCATTGTCTTTATATTTGAAATCACTTTCCTGTGAGGCTTCTGAACCATTATTTTCATATTCTTTACATTCACCTCACTTCTTGAGATAACTAAACCATGCTTGATTTAACCAGAATTTGATTTATTCCTGTCAAAACTTGAGGTTTTGAGGTACTTATGTTTAAATCATTGAGGCATTTTTTGGGTATTAAAGCCCCTATTTCAAAGAATCCATTTTTATAATGGCCTACCTTGAAAATTTAATCCTTGTATCCCTTAGAAGCCATAAATATCCTATTAGGTTAGCCACATTATAAGCCAATTTTCCCTATCCAACCAACTCTTGAAGTGAAATTGCATAATCTAGTTGAGCTTAAGTGTGGGGGAAGCTGTCTTGTGTTGTGATACCACATTTTTTGATACTTCGGATGAAAAATTAAATTATAAAGATATGTGTTTGCTACTGAAGAAAAACATTATATTGAAAGTTGTTCCTTTCTATATCTTTACTTATAAAAGAAGTTGTGCCTTTCTGGAGCTTCTAATAGAGGGGGAAAGTTGTGCCTATCTGGAGCATTTAAGAAAATCATGTTCAAGAAGATTAACATTTTTACTGCGGAAATGTTGAATGGTGTGAAAAATCATTTATTTTTCATGATTATGGAGTTGTATTGATACTATGTGGATTGAGGAGGAGACCATATTTAAGTGAAAAATAGATTAATGCAATTTTGCATCAAAAAGAGTCAAGCCCTCCTCATTCAGCCTCAGAATTTTTCACATCTAAATCCTACCAACCGAAAGCCACAGAACAACCTTGAAAATTCCTCATGATAAACATATGTCCTTGAATCACACTGGGTAGCGATGTAGGAATTTATCAACACTATGGTGACCCTTGTATGAGTTTGGATGAGAAAGACATTGCAAAAAAATGGCATTTGTGTGATAAGAGAAAATTCAAGTGAGGTAAGTGTTTTGTGCATGGGAGGATAAATAAAGTGGAAATATATTGAATGATATAAATTAAAGAACTTGAAATAATGGTTTTTTATGAGGCATGATATCTTTTGTTTCTTGGTGTGTAATTGTTTGATCTCAAGGATATGTGTTTTAAAATTAGTTTTGATTTGATATTGATGTTACTTGACATGAGGTTTTTCCCAGGAGTGCAAAAGGGTAAGTGTGGGGGAGTTGATAAAACAAGATTTTGTTGAATATTTTATTGATAATAAATGATATAATTTCCTCACATTGTGCTAAATATATTCATTTATGAAATATTTGGGATTAGATCATTCATTTGAAAATTTGATGAAAATTCCAATTTTACCCTTTTAAAATATACAGTAGTATTTTAAAGATAATTTTTTTAATATTTATAATTTGAAAAAAATATTTTGTAACAGTGTTACTAACCAAATTTTCTACAACTTCTATTCAGGACACTATAGCTATAGAGTGCATTTGGATAGAGTAAATGGGCCATTAAGTCAATGGTGGGCTGGACTTGGCAGAATGGACATGGGTTCTGTATTTGGGTCATATTTTCTTCATCCAGGATTGGATTGAGCCCAAATTTGAGGAAATATTGGGGACATGATTTGGAACAAATAATACTTCTAGAAGGCCAGCCAAGTCACGCATTTTCAAGGTCAAATATGCGGTGCAACGTGGAATAAAATATTTGGCCGAGTTTTTCATTTCACACTTAAAAAGTAATGTAACCCAGGCCCTCACAAAATCTATTTAAATGGGTTTTAAACTCTTTGAGAGGGTTGGTAGAGGATTTGGGAAGGTGTGGACGAAAGGGTGTCTCTTGGGATCCCCTCACAACTCTTGGAATAAGTAAGACTTTGTGAAAACCTCTCTTCCAAAAAGGCTCTCCTCTCCCACCTCCTCTTTGTATTTCTTTTCTTTCATGTTTGTATCTTGAATTTTTCTTCAAATAGTCTTCTGTATTATTCCATTTTCTTATTATCTTAATCTTCTTAATTGGGTTGGAATCAATATTGGAGATGATATTGGGTTCTATCCTTTCAATCATTTGCTCATGCAAAACGTCTCCATGATGACCACACCACCCATGGAAGAGTAGTTTTTAGTTATCGATCTATCTTCTACCCTCTTAATTTAATTATTTTGAATCATTGAGCTATTGTAATTCACTTAATATGATACATGAATTGTGTTTTTAAATTGTATGAAACTAAGCAAACAATTAAACAATTAACACAAAAACACACGAGGTCGGGATTTTGTGTAAATTGTGAGAGCGTAATCTTAATCGGTAATACATGACCACACGGGATAAATTTTTAGAGTTAAAATATAATCCCTAAACACAATTCATACTCATTTATAGAATGGATATGTGCTCTAATTAACCACTGACCATAAGCTAACCTTAGAACAACAATCAAAGCAGGGTGTTGCGATTGTGTGTTCCGAAGCTAACCTAGGGTTTAAGTAATTCCATCTTTGTGGTTAAGTTAACTCTTGTAGGGTTCGAGGGTTAACAAATTATAGGATGATAATTAATTGGATATTGATTTAAATTATAATTATTAATAAGTGAATGAAGAGGTATAGTTAGATCGATTACACCTTTTAAAATATTTTCTAAAAAACATCTTCTTGTTGTGTCTTTTTAATTAAACTTCATTTCAAAATTAAAAACAAATAAAAATGCAATCTTCTTCTAGAAAACTTCTTCTATATTTATAAACTATAAAAAAACCCCATCCTTTAAAGTAGCATTACAATTCTATTCTATTTTATTTTTAGAATACCTTTAAGAAATTGTTTTAATTTACTTCCTCCTTTGAGAAACAACCTTGGCCAGCCACTCTACTGCACCTAAGTACCCCAAAAATCACATTAATCATTTGAGGGCGCCCATGACAGCGCTCTATCAGGTACTCATACATAATAACTTTTTTGATGATTTTAGTAGATATAGATATATATAATTAATGAGGTGTATGTATTATTCTTTTGATAAGTTCAAAGAATACAAGAATGATTTTGAGAACCAACTTGGTAAGAAGATTAAAAAACTCTACTCAAACTGAGGTGGAGAATATCTTAATCAAGACTTCATTGATTACTTATGGGATTTTGGGATCTTATACCAACTCACTCCTCCTTAAAAACCCTAGCATAATGGTGTGAATGAAAGGAGGAACTGCACCTTATTGGATATAGTGAGATCAATGATGATTCATGCAAGTATTCCATTATCCTTTTGGGGATATGCGTTACAAACAGCAGTAGACATACTAAACCAAGTACCAAGAAAAATCGATAAATGGTATTCCATACAAGTTTTTTAGTGGAAAAAATCCATGTTATTGAATTTACATGTGCGGGGAAGTGAATCGTTTGTTAAGGCCTATTCAAGTAAAAAAAATTCACCTTGAGGTACAAAGTGTACCTTTCTAGGATACCTTAAGGAAACAAGGGGATATTACCTATATAACCCCATATACAAAATTTTATAATGGAAGGACATTCCATATTCCTTGATATGGATCACATCTCTAAAAGAGATAGTGGGAGTGAGATAGACTTAGATGAATTCGAGGCTCAAGGTACACAAGAGTTGGTATAGGAATAGATTCCACAAAGCCATGTGGAATAAATAACTATTCCAAAGACATAAGAACTGCATATGAGTACAAGAGAGTTTAGAGAATCGGAATGGTATGGTTTTCTAGTTACCAAGGATGGTGAATTATTATTAGTTGATAATAATGATCCTCTAACCTACAAGGAAGAAATAAGTGGAACAAATGTTTCCAAGTGGAAAGAATCCATGGATTTTTAAATGGATTCCATGTACCAAAACCGAGTTTAGATTTTAGTAGATCCTCTAGTTGATGTAAATCCTATTGATTGAAAATGGGTATTTAAGAAGAAACTATACATAGAAGTATAAGTCAGTACCTATAAGGCATGACTGGTTGCAAAAGGGTTCATGCAGCATCAAGGCATTGACTACGACAAAACCTTTTCACTAGTTTCTATGCTGAAATCCTTTAAAATTATACTTGAGATTGCATCTTACCATGATTATGAGATTTGGAATATGGATGTAAAAATATCCTTACTTAATGGGAACCTTTAGTAAGATTTCTAAATGACACAACTTGAATGGTTTATGACTCCAAAGGATGCCAATAAGTTATGCAAGTTGCATAATTCCATTTACAGATTAAATCAAGCATCCAGGTCATGGAACATTCATTTTGATGAAGCCATAACAGAATTAGTTTTTATAAATAATGAATTTGAGCCTTGTGTCTACAAATAGTTTAGTGGGAGTGCGTCCATTTTCCTAATATTATATGTTGCTGACATATTACTAATTGTAAATGAGATACCGGTCTTACAGTCTATTAAGGCATACTTGAATCAATGCTTCTCGGTGAAGGACTTGGGTGAGGTAGCATATATTCTTGGGATCAAGATCAATCTTGACAGATCTAAGAGATTGTTGGTCCTAATTCAAAGTACATACATTGAAAAGATACTAAAGAGATTCATTATTGAACAATCCAAGAGGGGATTGTTGTCAGCATCACATGGGATTCATCTTTCCAAGAAAACGTTTCCTCATACACACGAGGAAAGAAAAATAATGGCAAGGAATTTATACACATCAGCGATTGGGTCAGTCATGTATGTAATGTTATGTATTAGTATAGATGTTGCTTATTCATTGGGTGCGCTAGGAAGATATCAAGCTGAACCAGGTGACTATCATTAGATGGTAGTCAAGACTATCCTTAAGTATCTAAGGCGTACTAAGGATATGCTCCTGGTTTATAGAAAATATGAGGTACTAGTCATCAAAGGATATGCATATACTAGTTTCTAGACTGATCAGGATGACATGAAGTCACAAACAGGATACATATTCCCTTTTAATAGAGATGTTGTGAGCTGGTATAGCACAAAGTAGAGTGTGGTCGCAGATTCTAAAGAAGAGTCTGAGTATATCGCAGCTTTTGAGGTAGATAAAGAATTATTTTACATGTGAATCTTTATCTAGGAGTTGAATGTGATACATAGTAGTAAAGATCCCATCACACTGTATTGTGATAATACTTCATTAGTGAATCTCGCAAAAGATAAAAGGTCATATCAGTGGATGAAGCACATACATTATAAGTATCATCTCTTGAGGGATTTTTCTCTAAGAGTAGAAGTTGTAGTGAGCAGTATTTCTATGGAAGAAAATGTGGTGTACCCCTTGACTAAAGCCTTAAATCTACAAAAACATGATCATCATTTGAGGTCTAGCGGACTGAAAGTTGTAGGCAGATGGATCTAATCCAAGTGGGAGTTTGTAAGAGTTGGTTTCCTAGAACCAATAGTTTCTACTTTCATTATAGGAATATTTAATATATCTAAATATTAAACATCTTATTACATATTTTTCATTATTATACATGACTATATTTTAATAATTTCCTAGAGTATTTTTCACATTAACAAGTTCATAGTTGCTTCCCACTATGATGAGAACCTTGAAGTACTATAACAATATTATAAAATATAGTTCTATGGTTGGATGAAATAATATGATGGGACACATAGTATACAGATTTTCAGGTGTGAGTACTCATAAGTAGATGAGAATTATTCTAATGAATTTTTCACTTGTTAATCTTTAAGATGAGAGATTATGAGAACAAAACCAACAATAGTAATTTGGCATGTTTTGGTGTTAATGGATATTCTTATTTTAAAGCATCTGTAATAGTCTTTAGACTTTAAGATTATCATTCATATGTGTCATGACTCACACACTTTTATTTACTAACAAAAATCATCATGCAGATAGTTGGTGGGAATTAGGTTACATTGGGTGTGTCATAAATGAAATGTTATTAATGGATAAGATGAGGAAGGATTTGTCCCTTCCATTTATGGAAGTTGATATCTCAGATCTTTGGTTGAAATAGAATTGTCCCATGAAATTTCATGTCCATGGTGTAATGACGAGTTTATTTTAGGTATTCAAAGAACGGCATATCAAGAATAATTGTTGATGACACTATCATGAACTAGGTTGATGAGATATTTAGATAAAGGGACTATATTACACAGTTAGCATTCATATGTGTATGTCGTTGTTGTGACATTATGTTCTTTCTATTGGGTTCCTTGACCTGTTTCTAGATATTACTTTTGGACTTTATGAAAACCCTCCTAATACCAATGAGAAAGAATCCTAGAGGGCCACACACTAAGTGTTTCTAGTGGTCTCTATTTAATTATATTTGAATTTAACTAATAAATAGTATTCGCAAATTAGTGGAATAATTTTATTCAAGTTAAAATGATTTCATAAATTAAATAAATTTTTATTCATGGGATTGTGAATAAAAATATATTTATTTATTTTATTGAACATTTAATAAATATTTATTTACTAATTTTTAAATAAAATATTTATTTAATATAATAAATTATTTATTTACTTATTCAGGTGTTCAATAAATAGAGGTGGAGTTCAAGTGAACCAATGTCAGTCCAATAGCAAAATAATTATTTGAAATATGGTAAATAATTATTTAACTAGTTGGCACAAAACAAAATAAAAATAATGTTATTATAATTATGTGTCATGGGATTTCATTTATGATTCTGTTTTTCATAAGTTGGCACACCACAAATAATAATGTGGTTATTGTCATTATGTATCATGGGTTTTCTCTAAGGTTATGAATGTATTTAATTGTTGTTTTGCAGCTAAATATTATAATTGAATCCCCATGTTAATAAATAGACCGGTACTTCTAATTTTCTAGGTATGGGAAACCTGTGATGCAAGAACAATTCCAAGTCATAAATATTCTCTCAACTCCTCTCCTCTCTCCCTCTCAAGAACGAGAGACGTTCTTCAAGATCAAAGAACAGGCGATCAAGATCAATCAATGAAATACATTTTCATTACTGCGTTAGCACCTGGAAAGTGAGTGGAATAAATTTAAGACCATTAGAGCATGTGTGCATCACCACTAGAGGGGACTAATTTGGATCCTCATAACTACAACGAGACAACCCGAAAGGGTCATCCAATATGATCAACATCATCAATGAAGAAAGTACAGAAGAACAGGGTATTTTATTTCTTTATAAATTAAATTTAAATTAATTATAAACATGATGCAAAATATCCTCTCTAAAGATTTTAGGAATCTTCCTTATTTATTTAAATATTTGATTATATTATATGGAGATTGGCATTCATTGACCTATTGATCCCAAAATAATCATTGATCATGGTAAAAATTAAAGTTGGAAATCAGTAAAACCACACTTCCTCTGCATCCAGGACCTTTAGAGAAGACACAGATCATACCTCTAATAATCCCTAGAGTTCCAGGGTCATTATCATCCATCACCTGAATCTAGACACTTCCCTGTCCATTGGCTCCCGGAACTTGTGTTGGACCACCTGGGGGTGGTGTTGGTAATACATTGAACCTTCATCCAATGTTTCCTACTCTACCAGCTCCCCTGTCACATCTGCCTCCTGGTAGACCACCCTTATTGAACCTCTACCTCTGTCTTGGTGGTCCCTCAACCGTTCTCTGATCATCCGTACGAAATTTTGGGTAATTCTGAGAAAAGTGCCATGACCGTTGCACGTGAAACACATTCTGTTCTTCCGCTATCCCACTCTACCCTAGGAGCCTCTCACCACTGATCCTGCATCTTGGGATTTTCTCCTAAAGGGACTAAACCCACTTTTTCTCATTCTTTTTTTGTCTTCTACCCCTACTGAAGACTCCACTACCTGATGCCTACCGGTATCTCCCACCGTTGGTTCCTGCTCCACCAGGAAACTCTCCATGAGTAGAGATTTCTCTAAAACTCCAACCTGAGTGATGATGCTGAGAGATACCGTGGACACCTTGATTTTCTGTTGTAGTCCCTGATCAAAATCCCAATCCCTAAAGAATAGGTCCCACACCATATATGTGGAGTAGCGATAAATCTTGGTGAATATCGCTGATTACTCTACTACTTTCATGCCACCCTGTTGTAGGTGCAGGAGATCCTAGAGGCATACTGAGCACAAGGTCACTGGAAAGAACTCCTCCCTAAAATGGTGCTCAAAGTTATCCAAGGAGAGGTTCATCTCATCACGTGTTTGGATCACTAAACTCCACCATCATCCTACTAAACCCTGAAAAAGGCTCGCGGCTAAGACTTTCATCAAATCAGGCGGCATTCTCACAAGGCAGAAGACACATGTAACTACCTCCATCCAATCACAACTATATGTGGATCTATCTCACCCCTGAACCTGAGAGGCCTATACCTATAGAACTCATGCAATGCACCGAGCCTATGTGCAAACTCAACCGGTATCACTGGAATAAATTGATGCTCAACAGGGGAAATACAGTAGGAAGACCACCCAGGGGTTCCATTTTTGGCATAGGCCCCTACAATGGTGCCTCGTCACAAAGAAGATTATCCTCGTGATCGCACATCGGAATCCTAGATGGCTGTCTGCATGGAGGCATCCTGAAACAGGTCAACATGAACCATGTCCAAAAGAGTATATCTAGAGATTTGACTCAAGAAGGACATGGAAAACACAACCCATTCCTATATGATTCATGTGTCACTAATTTCCCTACAACCAGTTTTTTCATGCACCGAGTTAGAAATTAGGTTCCCAGAGTTTTGGTGTTTGGATACGTCGGTCGCCACACCAACACTAGATTCCCTGGCCTGAAATCCAAACTCGAAACACTTAACAATATTTCTCCAAACCAATCTTATTGACTCTTATTCCCAGAGTAGAACAGAAACCTACCCTCTGATACCACTTTTTCACAACCCGTACTAGTGGGGGGCATGTTGTGACTATCCCAAGCCCGCCTATGATAGGCCAGGGGATGGAAACTAGAACCGAGTAGGAATATCTCACAAATGGGATGCCTTATCCTAAGTACCTATACATAGGCATGTGTCTCTCAACCCACAAAGAAAAAAAGGATGGGAAAACACCAACCACCATGAATGAAAACCAATAAACATAAAGTAATACAACCAGAGTGCAATCGGAAAGTAAAGTGCAGTACTGAAAACTGGGCCTAGAATACAAGCACAAAAATAAAGACTACTACAAAGACCAACCTTCTAACGAAGGTACTCAAGATGTAGTATAAATCTATCAGGAATTACATGGCATGTTTGATCTCATAAGGCATTGTCCAGTCCTCGCCATGGTCCTGATCCACCTAGAACTCTGTCAAATCGTCAGTCATCCACACAAGACCCGACATGTCTGGGAAAATCCCCTATAGGGGTGAGTAAAAAAATACTCATTTGGACACCCCAAAACCAAGGAAATCTCAATCATATATACATAGGTATACGCCCATAAATATACCAAGGATATCCAGATATACTCATAAGTAGCCACAAGGAAAGAAAGGGTAAGTCACTGTCAAAAGTTAGTCATAAGACTCCGCTAACATGGGCCTCGCCTAATGAGGAAACACCAGTCAAAGGTCAGGATATACAAATAGGGGATTCCAAATAAAATCATGAACCCAATATGTTACCCCACACAGTAGGGGATTCTCAAAGAATAACATGAACTCTATAGTGCATCTTATAACATCGGGGATTATGAAGAATACTGTAAACCCTATGATATGAACAATTAGATGGATGATTAACACCTTGTACTCAAAGGTCACGTAAATACCCAAAAATTGCATCCAGGGTGATAGATTATCACTTCCATCCTAAAGAGGATTTAAAACTTTATCTGGGACTCATCTCTTGAGGGGATTGCCATGCATTGTCAAACTGAACCCTCAAAGAAAGAACCAATGGGGAACTCTAAACATATACTATTCTTTTCTAACAACCTAAAAATAAATCTAAAAAGGTCCACCTCATTTAGAGGGTCCCAAATCTGCAAACAGGTCATCAATCATAATTATGGTTTGAAAGTTATGACCCTTTTTGTAAAAAGGGGATGATGGGGTCTGGGTACGGTCTCACCAGACCCACTGGGCCCAAGGCCAGCCCCTATTAAACCTATACCACTAAAGTGGGCTGGTCTAATATACTTGGGATGCGGTGGGAATCGCATCCTACCCATGGCTAATGTCATAGGTCACCACTACGATCCAGCTAGACCAGGACTCCAATCGCATGATATGGCTCGGCAGCCGTGTCCGCCTGCACCGCTATCGGTCATTGTCGTTGGCCCCTATCCCCTTCTCATGGCATAGTCATGGTCCTCTTTCACCACCACGTGATGCCTTCTGCACCGCCATGGATATCGATCCCCCCACCCCGTGCGCCACCCATAGCCTCTTATCATGGGCCTCCTTTACCACCGCGGTGCACCACCAGGGTGCACCACATTCTGCACCATTGTGGCTATCGAGTCGCGACCCATACTCACTGTTGAGATCTTGGGTTCTTTCCTAGGTTGTTTCGGCGATGGATATTGGGATAATCATAAGAATAGGGGAGGAATAATTTTACATGAACACCCAAGGTAGAGGGATTGGGCCTTGTTCATGTGAGACTTGATCCATCCACGTTAGAGTTTAAGAACAGATTAAAAAATCCATACTAATCATAGGTTCGACATAGATCTAATTTCCCATTGATTATCCCAAAATCAAACCCATCCCGCAATAGTACGCATGATTTCTAAATCAATCTATTCGTGGATTAATTCACATTCATCGTAGAGATTTAAAAATGAGGAAAATAGAACTTGAATCAAACAAATTCACTACCTTGAAAAGTGGATAGATCGATGAATAATGTTTGTGTTAGTTGTTCATTGATCCCTTGTTGATCCTCCCATGAGCAATCATGATCCTCGATTTTCTGTTTGTCATTTTCCAACACCTCCTCCCATAGTTCCCTCTCTCCAGAGCTCTCAAGAAAATCTCAGGGTTATGACTTGTAACCCTGGACCCCTACCTCTGTGTTTAATAAAAAGGTGAAATAGAATCTACATTGTTCCAACAAAATATTTTTTATTAAAATGTTTTTAATGACAGTTATATCCAAAATATAACTTTTCATCTGGCCTGCATCGAATGATGGTAGGCCCTGCCTAAGGTAAAGTTGTTGTTCTGGAAGCAACGATGCCCTTAGATTTATGATCTAGGAACCCGTTTGGGAGTTATATAAATTCAAAGTTAGACGCCAAGCATTTTTAATTTAAAAGTCAAACTTTATTCAAAAATTTATTCCGAGAACACCAGGCCTAGGAATATCATGCCATCTCAACTACACAGTCTCAGTATTTTCCCAATTAATTTATTAAAATAAATAAGAGAAAATACGAGTCATTACGAACTATACCATAAAATCCCACCAACTCTTTATAGGAACCTAAATTTTGAATGTTTCATACTTCACCTTGATATTATCAGGTGTATCCAAGAAGTCAAATATTTGATAAATCTTTTCAAGATAGTCCCCCAACACCTAAGGTTTATAAATACCTTTAAAAGATTGTGGTTTCTCAAACAATAACTCCCATGATCAATATATTTCTCCCACTACTTCTGGATTTAACTCAACGACTAGATTATGAACTTCTGGAACATTTTTTTTAGTTTAAAAAACTTCTCACATGATTTCCTTCATGTAGTTCCGATCCATAGGAGGATTACCTTGAGGAACATCATCCACACACTCCTGAGTAACTCAAAAAACATGTCTTGGAGGCATATTTTTGCAAATCGAAAAAGAAGAAATGATTCGAAATTAGAATAATCTCTGTTAAAACTAGAAACCCCATAATAAAAAATTGATATTAACATAAAAACTCAGAAGAGGAGAAACACATCCCAATAATCTAGGGTAACTTGAGTTTCATCATGGAAAGATATAGCTAGGCACTCAACAAAACATACCTCTCAAGTCCTGAAAATCAAATCTCTATTCTACTAAACATCCAAAAATATGGAATCTCGAGGAAAAACTTCCTTTGATACCAAACTATAATGAACCAACCCAAATACTCTCTCAAAATGGTACCCAACCTAATCCATCACATACCCGAAGGGTGGTACCAATCCTCATGGGCTAGGGACTAGAACTAAAGCATCAAATAACAATCAAAGGTAGAAATTTCAACCATCTCGAAGCAAAAACATAGTGTATTTATATATATATATAACATATAAAATAGTATAAAATATAAATATATGACATAACTAAAATAAAACAGCATAAACCAAACAACTCAAGAGTAGAAAAAATATCCAAGTGTGTGTCCAACCATAAAGGACTACCAAAATAGGAAAACCAACTACTCTATGTGATAGAATGGGAAGACTCCTACCATCTCACCACCAGCTAATCAACTTGGATGACATAAAATCTCACCACCTCACTATGGCACCTTGCATTTCCCCATATCAAAAGACATAACCAGGTCTATGCACCACCAAAGGGGTATGTAGGGTGTGATCTAACATACTCAGTGGGGTCTCACCCAGGTTTCCCATATCAAGTATTTAAACAACAATCCAAGTATGATAAATATTAAAGAAAATAAGGAATAATAACATTTTAATAGTTTTTATATCAAAATAATGAAAAAATAATAATTTCCCTTTTTTCTACATTTCCAAATAAATCAGTTAAATCATTTTCAAATAATTTCATATCCATATATCATAATAGATATATCATGTTAAGAAAAAAACAAATCATGCATCACATATCACATCAAATTCATAGTGGTAAAACAAAACAGTACAAGCCAAAAATCAGAAACACAGGTAACATCACTCCAGGGTTCACATTAGGTCAGGATAGCTAGGATACTCATACCTAACATAAAAAATTATGTATGCATAAATCCTCTATACATATTCATTGAGTCTAGAGAGAAGAGGAACATCCCAGAAAGTGAACCTCCCAACTGGTCTAACAAGTCTCTAGAATAACAAGCCTAGAGAGAAGAAGAAATTCCCCTAAGAAACCCCCCAAAAAGTGGATGAGATTTATTACAATACCTTCCAATTAAGTACCCAAGGCTTCCCATGCTCTCTATTTTCTAAACTAGTTCATCAAATCATTTCCATCAAACCATGTATTGAAAACCATTTCACAATTATTTGAAAACCCTTTTACATTTACCAAAACTAGGGGAAAAAACATCCTTTATAAAAACCTTGTTCCACACAAACAAAACCAATCATTCATATCATGCTATTTCATTTAATAAAATAATTTATCAAAAATAGGAGTAATTCAATTCACCAATGTAGGCTAGAGATGGAACCACCTACCTCAAAACTTGGGTCGCACATGACTACAATGTAATCCAACATAAGGAAGAAACCATCAATGACAATAGAGGCCTAATAATCAATCTACGCATCTTATAATTGATCAAATTCAACAAAAGGGTTGTCGAAGAAGAGGAAAAAACACATACCTCAAGAACGCCCTCCTGTCATACCATAATCAATAAAAGAAACATCCCTAGTAATAAAACAAATTGATAAAAATACATAGTTTTTATAAAAGTATTTATATGTTTAGAAAATACTATTTTCACACAAAAATTGTTATTTATTTATTTTTGTCAACAATAATAAAATTATTTTTAAAAAAATTTAGAAAAAAAATTGATAAAATAAAATTAATTTATAAAATCATAATTTAAAAAATATCTTAGATTTATTTTTTTATTTTTAAAAAAAATTAATTTTTTGATGAATTGTTAAAGATATTGGTTTTTATTTAAAACTGTAATTTAGTTTAAATAATTTATATGGTTACTTTTTGTTTTAGAATGAGTCTAAAAGTAAAATTAACTCAATTTTATATCAAATAATATAATTTAGGTCATTTAAATAATTTTCATTGTGTTTTTTGATATAAAAACTTTTTAAACTTTTGAACATTTTTCTCTTTGGAAAACTGCTTTCTCGTCGCATCTATTGGTTTAATCTTAAATTAAATTTCCCTTCTTCTATGAATGGAATTTGGAAAAATGGATTAAATATTTTTAATCATAATAATTTATATTATCTAATAAGTTTAACTTAATTTTTTTCCATAATGAATAGTAAAACGAGTAAAAATTATTTTCCATAGTTATTGTAAAAATTGGTTTACCAAAGGTTAAATTGAAACAATAAGGGTTGAAAATGACCCCAAACTCATCCAAAATACATTGTATGGAAATATTTAGACCTTATATCCTCTATTCACTATAATGGCCCATTTTTTATCCTTTTTTAATAAGAATAATTTTGTTACAACTTTTTCTTTTCAAACAATTACATTCGTGCCACTCACCTCACTTATAAAAGGCCACCCCTTCTCATCTCCTCTCCACACTTCCAAAACCATTTGGTTCAATAAATACCATTGAAAATAAATTATTCACTTATCTAAACGCATCATAGAATATTTATTTTGGTCATAAATATATCTTAATAATCCTTTTGGTGAAAATCATAAGAAGTTGTCCAAAGAAGAGGTAACACCCTTAATGGAGCATTGTATTTTATTTATTCCTCCACCACCTTCAATTATTATTAAAACATGATGATATAATAAAATCAGTATATTTAATATACTTAGATGTTTTTATGTTATGTTCATTACCTAAAACCATATCATTTTCCATCAAATAGGATATGAAATCATCATTCATATGTATAGCAGACTACCACCTTGTGAACTGATGTTATTTATTTTCCGTCACCTCCTATCACGGCTAGATTTAATGATTTATTAAATGTTTATATATTATATTTTTTATATTATTATACTTTAGTAATTATTATATCACATATACCTTTATACTTTCTATTATTTGGGAATATGATAATGTCACTCGTGTGTACGGCAGACTATTGCCTCATGAAGCAATATGATTCGTTCATGAGTTACGTAGAAGGTAATAAGGATAGATTTAATGAATATATATGATATATATGACACAAAAATGATTATTTAATGTTAATATATTATTTACCTTTATTTTTTAAAATTTATCTAGAAAATGGAAACAACATTCATGCATACGTATGGCATACCGTATCCATGAAACGTGTATATCGTTTTCTATATCTAAATATTATAGACTAATATAAAAACATATATTCTGAATATATATTATATTTATATCATGGTTAAAATTATGGATATTATGGATCCATGATCAAATTAAGAGGACCAAAAATAACAAATAAAAACATACACGAAAAAAAAATTATTTCCTGAAACGTGACTTTAACATGGAATTATTAACAAAGAAACTAATAAAAGGTCTTAAGTAAATCATATATGGTATGATATATATAAGTATGGTTATATAATATATGTATAAAAAACTTATATTTATTATATAGTAGGTTTGAACATGTACTAGATAATTCAAGACTTAAGATAAGGGATTTCCATCTCACTTTTATTTTTAAGGAGACACAAGCTATATTAACCTTGTGTTTCTTTTATGTGGTTTATAAACTAACCATTAATGTATTTTCTGATTTTTATCCTTAATATTTTAGGTATTTACATTTCAATTTGAGCATCCCTCTTTTATAAGTTTTACAATTCAAAAGTTACCAAAGTAGTAAGAGATTTTGGTCCCAATTTGCCTTCTTTGAGACATATGTTTTGTTATACACATATCTTATTTTATGAGGTGTATATACATAAACTTTGAAATTTAATATCATTTTTTTAAAGGTTTAGGTTCAATCCCTTTAAATCTAAAGTCAAACAAAATAAACCCCTTTAATATCATGAATATATTTATTTTAATGATATTATAAGTTTCATCTAAATTCATTATTTCATGTGGATTATGATTTGAAGTTACCAAAGTTGCAACGTCCCAAACCCAATTTCCACTCAAAAGTGCCCTGAGCCTGGTTGACTATATAGCCTTAAGCACATCTCCCCAAACACTAGAGTATAATGACTAGAAGTCAGGGACTAGGGTGTGTCTGTGGGGAGACTATGCTCTCTTACCAAAGTGTAAGACAGTGAAATATCAATAAAAGTAAATATAAAATCAATGTAAAAATCAGAGAGAATATAAATAAATAGGACAATAATATATAAACTATGATATAAGGATACTCATGTATCTAAAGATGATGATACATGTCTATAAAAAGCATCCAAGATAGGTACATAGTATTATAACATAATACATATTTAAAGTACCAAAAATACTAAAAAAAACATTATCCCCAAATAGTATCATGAGCCTCATATCAGTCTCATTCTCCTATTCTCCTAAGAATGAAACAAAATCAACCATAAAAATGTGGGTGCTTGCACCAGTCCCTAACTGTATCCAAATACTCTGTTTGGGTACCCATAGACAGCCTAAATAGCATGTGATATATGAATCCTAGTAGGTAATCACCCAAAGGTCTATAATAAATCTCTAATATTCAATATAATAAGCTAAAGCATCATGTAAGTAAAATAGGTAATTAATACTAAATAGTGAAGTTCCCATGGCATAGGTCAAGTGATATTGTATATCCCAACAAGGATACTTTCTTAACACATCAATATCCTATAAAAAGTCATCTATAAATAATTCATAAATAATTAATACGACCTCATTGTACATTTGTACTTATCATGTTAACTATAGCCTTGTCATAAAACCAATGTATCAAAAATCACGACATTACCATGTAACCAAAGTTTTATAACATCTATGATTGAGTCATATAACCAAGAATGTCACATCTACCATGGTCGATCCAAACAGTCAAGTTTCATAACAAAAAGATTCGGATCCAAGGTTTAGAAGACCAAGGAATCCTTATCTAGTACTAGGAGCATCTTTATGGAAACTTTGTTAGGCTTGAGTTGGAGTCTAAGGAGCATGTCTACCAATCATTTCTATTGTGTGCCCAAGATAGACTAGATCGAAGGGGTATCAAGGACCAAGGAATCCCATAGAATCACAAACCAAGGAGAAATATCTATTTTAGGCATTCACTATTGTGTTCAAGACCCATAGGAGAAACATATGTGGTATCTAATGGGATCATTAATCATTCATTCCATTTATTAGTTCACAAGCATCCAAATACAACCCATGAGTATAAACACACATTGTTCAAAATTCATATTCAATAAAATTTAATGATTTTACCCATCACATAAAATACCAACCAATCAATTAAATAATTTAACATCATGTTTAATAATTCAAGGATCATAATATATCCTCTGCAAGAAATTAAATTCAATTCAATTATAATTGGTATTTCCCCAAAAAGACAAACTCATACTTACACCCCCTGGTTGGTTCAAAAGGTAAATCTCAAAGAAAGTACATGGAACACCCCATGGGTGACCTTGGATGGGGAAATAACCTTTAACAAGTATCAAGGAAGATAAATATCATCCCAAATAGCTTCTATTTCATTTAATTCAAATTATCGATTCAATTTCAGGACCACATCAGAAAGATCAATGGGAAGTATAATGGAAACTAACTTAATAAATCACTAAAGCTCAAGGTAAATTTATAGACTACCTACCATAGGTTCGTAGTAGAGTGGTCATTGAGTATCAGATCCTAATTCAAATTAGATCAGAAGAAAAATTGAAGAACATATGAAGAATGTTAAATTAGGGCATATTATCTTTCACCTAAATAGAACAGTTGATACCAATAAAAATGAGTAACGATATAAAAGGAATTAAGTAATCACTAATGTGGATCCAATGAGACTGATGGAACTTGATTCCAAGTTCATACATAGGATATGGATTAAAAGTTATAATTTAGCTCAAAATTGATCTCTCTGAGTCAAGAAGCTATCCACAGGAGAAGAAAGGAAAAATTAGGTTGAAATAAAGGTTTAATTAGGGTAATTTTGTTAATTTCACAAAAAATATAGGGTTGTATGGTTTGGCCACATGGTTGGCCAAACCATGAACCAAACATGAACACTTTTCTATAGGAAGGGGCACCTCGCACAATTAGTGTGCACAGTTTGACTAACCATAAAGAAACCATGAAAAACTCATCTGTCAAAAGTTTATAGTTTTTTATGACTGTGCACCCCAAATTACATAGTTTAACAAATAGTGTGCGCACCTCCATCCCATTTTCCATCCTTGAAAAGTTAGATGTAACTATGTAACATGCCCTGTATGACTTCTACTAATCATGTGGCCAACCCTTTTCTCCCAAAAATCTTGGTTCTGGGCTCTGAAAAATCCCCAGACACCCCCAAAACACCCATGACCACAAAGTTTATTCACATTAGGCTGTAAAAATGCATTTAAACTGAAAACAAAAGGATCCATTCATCATATTAAAACCCAAGTTCTTACAATATTTCCTCTTTAAAGTAATTCATCCCCATTTCACTCTCAAGGGTGGTAAAGATTCGTCAAAGAACAACTCTAGCCATTGATCATGTATGTAGGCCTCCCACACCCAAGTCTAATCCTATAAACGGTCATGCTTCCATAGCACTCATTCTAGAGGAACTGACCATCCTCAAAGAGCCTCTATGCTCCTATCAATGATATTAATAGGATTCTTCTCACAGGATACATCAATGTGTAGCTCCACCTCATTAGTCTGTAGAATGTGGGATGATTCTGGATGACAGAGGTATAGCTAAGATACATGAAAGACACAATGCATATCCATATAACTATAAGGTAACAACTACTGATATCTACTAGCTCGACTCTCTCCAAAATATCAAATATATTAACACATCATAATGAAATATTATTCTGTCTCTTGATATGTCTATGTCCCATCCTCGGTGAGATGCATAAAAATACATGATCCCTAACCTAAAACTTTATATGTCTTTTGTGGCAATAGACATAATATTTCTATCAAGGTTGTGAAATATCCATCTTCTTTCTAATCAACTATACCTTCTTAGAAGTCTCATGCACAAGACGTGGTCCCAGTAAAGCTGCCTCACCAGCCTTTAACCTATACAGGGGTGATTAGTATATCCTACCATAAAAATCCTCATAAGGTACCATGTATAGTTTCCTAATAGCTATTATTATAGGTGAACTCAGCCAATGGTGTATGCCTCTCCCAAGATCCCTTAAAATCCAGGACTCATGGTTGTATAATATCATTAACCTCCAATATTGTATGTTATAACTTTCTATTAGTCTGGGGGTGGTATATTGTGCTCTAAATCACCTGTATACCTAGAACCCACTATATACTCTTCCAAAAAACATGATGTAAAACAAGCATCCCTATCTGAAATGATAGTGCAAGGGACCCCATGAAGTTGTACTATCTCACATATATACAACCTCACAATCTCATCAACACCTAAGGTCTCCTTAATCGGTTGTAAATGAGAAACCTTCATGATTCTATTAATAATAACACACACAGCATCGCTGCCTTGAGAAGACCTCATCAAACCAGTCATTAAATCCATCATGACCTCATCCCATTTCTACTCAAGAATAGTTAACTTCTATAAAATTATGGATGGTCGTTGATGTTCCATATTAATCTTCTAATAGTTGAAACATCTCATAACAAAACCAGACACCTCTCACTTCATACCTAACCGGTAGTACTGAAGGTTTAATTCACATTAAATCTTGGTAAAGTAGGGATGAACTTCCCAAAAATAAGGCATGAAAGTCCCGCATCATCTCCTCACATATGTCCACTAGAACCTAAACACATCCATGGATACAAAAAATCTCATCCTTGCCTATGGTCCAACCAAGAGGTGGTTCCTCGCCTTCCGCACTCTCCTGTAGAACTAGGCCTTCTGAATCCAATAGCTACCTCATCCTCACTCTATCCAATACGGTAGAGGTTATAGTTAAGGATGAAAGAAAAGTTTGTGCTTGACTTTTCTATGCCTCCAAGTTCAAATCAGAGAACAAATCCATAAGCCTATACTCACTACTATCCTCCTAAACTGCTTATATATGAGTCCTCCAACTCAGCTCATTGGCCACTGCATTTCACTTCCTAGGCATATAGGAAATCTCTAAGTCAAAATATTGTACGTACTCAACTCACCTCCACAACCTCATATTCAGATCAAGCTATGTAAATATATACTTAAGGATTTTCTGGTTTTTGTATACCAAAAAATGCTCTCCTGGTAAGTAATTTCTCCAACAGTGCAAATAATAAACAACTATAGCTAACTACAGATCATGTGTCGGGTAGTTCCTCTCATGTGGCCTTAGCTACTGAGACATGTACAACATGACTCTATCCTCATACATTATAACTACTCCAAGCTGGACACCTAATGCATTGCAATACACAGTGTAGCTTCAGCCCTACTCTAGAAGAATTAGGACTAGAAATGAAGTTAATTTACATTTCATATTCTGAAAGTTTGTCTCATAGGTATCTGTCTATACAAACGTCACACCCTTCTCAGTCAATCCCTTCAACAGTGTTTCTAGGCGTGATAATTCTTGTATAAAATTTATATATTATCTATATATCTCCAATAAACTATTTATAACAAATATTTTCTTGGTATGTTCCTAGGAAATCATAGATATCACCTTATTTGGGTCTTTTGATACTTCTGTCTCTAAGATAATATGACCCAGGAAGTGATTCTTATCCATCTATAAGTGGCACTTTGTGAGATTAGCATATAACTTATGTTCTCTTAGTGTATCCAATATGATCTCAAGATGTTTGGAATGGTCGTGTTGATTTTGATAATACACCATGATATCATCCATGAAAACCACCACAAATGAATCCAGATAAGGATGGAAAACTCAGTTCATCATCACCATGAAAACTATTGGTTCATTCGTGAGACCAAACAGCATAACTAGATACTCATATAGACCATAACTTCTATGAAAATCATCACAAGGGATGTCTATAGGTTTAACACATACCTGGTGGTATCTAGATCTCAAATCAATTTTTGAGAACACCTAAGCTCCTCGAAGCTAGTAAAACAGTTCATATATCCATGGAAAAGGATACCTATTCTTAACTGTAGACTAGTTCAATTTCTGATAGTCCACATATATCCTATGGGTACCATATAACTTTTTCACAAAAAGCACTAGAAAACCCCACTAAGAAGTACTAGTATGAATAAACCCCTTTACCTCCAAATCCTCTATCCACCTTTTGAGCACCTAAAACATTGGTGTATCCATCCTGTAAGGAGGAATGGATACCAGTGAAACTCTTGGTACTAGCCCAATGGAGAACTCCACATCACTCTAAGGAGGTAAACTAGAAAATTCATTTGGTAAAATGTCTCTAAAATGAACAACCACTAGAGTAAAGTCTACATGATGCACTCTCTATACATCCAGATAAAAACTAGTAATTTGGGTTGTTATCCCACCCATATCATGATGTTATGGTCCATCTCGACTTTCCTGGACATCCCATTCACCTCTATGAGTATAAATTGTACCCTTTTGTGATGTCAAATTCACTATTAGGTGATAGTAGTTTATGTAGGATCAATAAGACACTATCCAATCCATTCCTGGTATGATTTCAAACTAGTTCATCTCAAGGATAAGTAGATTCCAAATGAAGTGACATCAACCAACCTCAAGGGGGTCCTCCCTGCACTGACGTACATCCTCCATTCTGATCCCCAATAGTGTTTCCAGCATCATAACACCCTCAAAAAACTGAATCACTATCCCAGGTCTCTCCATAATAAGTGTATATATAAAATTATGTGATGAACCTATGCTAAAAAGAGAAAATACAAGAGTTTAGGCTACTAATATTATACCTCTCACCATAGATGGTTTGGAACCCTTCTCCTCAAGGGTTGACTATATAGAATATATCTCACCTAAACCACATCATTGTGACACAACCTTACTACTCGGATTAGATCCTCTATTTTATCTCGGTACAACTATTTTCTAGATTCCCATCCATGACCTCCACCACTTTAGATTGATCAACCAGTACTACTCCAACTCTCTGCCTGATGTAGAGCTAAGAAACCTACTCCTCAACCTAGTGTCAAAGCTAACCCCCTACCACTCACTTCTAGAGGGAAGGTCCTATAGAAACATTTCATGTGGAACATTCTACCACAATATCATCACTTTACTGGGTTGTGATCACACCAATTCTTTATGTGGCCTTTTCTACCACACTGGTGAAAGAAAACTACACTATCATTACTAGTGGACTAGTTTTTACTCATCTCATGGGAAGCCTCAAAATGGAACTTCCTACCTGAATATGTTTATCCAATATGTAGAGAGATTTCACTACACTACTCTAATCCCCCAACCTCCCTTAGGTTCCATTCTATAATCAGCGCATGATTCCGAATTTTAGAAATAGAGTTCAATATGAACACATTAAACTGGGATCAAATGGCATGTCTAAGACCTTCCAAAAAACTTCTCACCCTCAATAACTCATTAGTAAGTTATGTTGGTATAAAACATTGTAGATATATAAAGTGTTTTAAGTACTCCATAGCCATCATAACTCCCTATTATAGATGCATAAACTCACTATCTTTCTCTACCCTCAGAGTATCGAGGTAAAATTAGTTGTAAAACCGGATATGGAAATCATCCCAAACCATATCTCATATAATATCATCCTAGTTCAAAACATCCCATCGGTTATTTTTTTATTTCCTAAGAATGTATGTCGTAATCTTTACTCCCCTATCAAGAGGTATCTTGAGATAATAAAAGAAAAACAAAATAGTAACAAGTGGTATCTCATCAGCCTGTAGACCTCCATCCCTTGAAAATGTGGGAGTATGTTTTTGTTGGAACACATGTGTCATATCATCCATAGACAAGACAGGTCGCATTACTCCTGGAAAAGTCTTCATTAAGTGATAAAAACCCTCATGGAAATGTTCCTTAGCACCTATGTCCGGAAAAATAGATGGCGCTACAACTAAAACTAAAGGAGGATCCACTGGTAGCCCATCGCCCACCACCTCTAGAGCGTGGTCATCACCACCCACCTGACATACAATTGGAGGTTTCATGGTGTAACTTCTCTACAATTACAAATGCCTTATTAAAGAAATATATTAAATTTAACATCTCAAAAATCATAGGACAGGTCAAAACCTTTTTATAAATAGGTCATTCCACTCTTCCCACTCCTAAGTCTAGGACTACTAAAGTAAATAGTCGCAAAATCCACTAGAGACACTACCTCTTTCCCATTTAAAAGTAAGTTCTAGTTCGACTTCTCTATTGATCATTTCAATTAATATTTGAATTTCATATTCACTTCACATGTGATTTTAAATGGTTGGACTAAATGGTACATCACTTTCCAATCTATAAGGACCCATACTCCTTATGAACCGAAATATGTCATCCACTTAATCCACACTATAATACATTAAAATCCATGCAACTCATGGTCCATGACTCAAAATTCCACGATTGGATACTCAAGGTGTTTGTTATATCATAATCAAGAAAATAATAGTTGGATTATACCATGCACTATGAGTACCAACCATTTTTCTCAATTACCTACATATAATTATATCAAAACAGTAGTTATATCTATCACGACACCTATCAAAACATCATGAAAATAGGAAATTCATCCTATATGGCATGGAATAATTCATGGGATTTGATTTATAATAAGTTCCTAAAAAGATGATTGAGATAGAATACCCTTATATCATTGGGTTTCAATGAAATAAAAGCCAAAATCATAACAATAATAAAAACATAATTCAAGTGCATCACAGAATGGTGGAATCAAATCAACTGTAATATCCAAAATCCTGAAAACCACAATTTCATTCAAGGTAATTTGAATTTTTCTTGTATATGGGTTAGCTACACCCAAGAACAACTCATTAAAAAATTTCAATTATTCTTATCCCTTTCTATTATCATCGAATAATAAACCAGGAAATAAACTACACTGATACCACTTAGTAATGTCTCGAACACATTTATTACTCAACATTTCCCTGATCCCAGTTGGCTACATGGTCTCAAGAACATGTCCCCAAATTCCAGAGGATGCTGACTACAAGATAGGTCCTAGGGTGTGTCTATGGGGAGACTATACCCTCTTACCAGAGTGTAACACAATGGAATATCAATAATAGTCAACAGCATAAGCAGTACAACAATCATACATAAGATAAATAAATATTATATGAATATATAAACTATGACAGAAGGAGTCTCATGTATATAAAGAAAATGATACATGTCTTTAAAAAGAATCCAAAATAGGTACACAATAGCACAATATAATGCATGGATCAGAATACCAAAAAGACCAAAAAACACTATCTCTAAATAGAATCATGAGACCTAGCTCGATCTGATGCTCCCTTTCTCCAAAGCATGGCATAAAATCAAC
The DNA here is from genome assembly GCA_963277665.1 of Viscum album. Lineage (NCBI taxonomy): Eukaryota > Viridiplantae > Streptophyta > Magnoliopsida > Santalales > Viscaceae > Viscum > Viscum album. The sequence goes on along the minus strand of OY728131.1, from coordinate 1,524,786,313 downwards.
CATCGAACTGTGGGCAATTGTCACAGTCCCTAACTACATCCAAATAGTCTTTCTAGGTACCCAACAGTGGCCCTAATAGGGTGTGAGATACGAATCATAGTGGGTAACCAACCAGAGGTCTATAAAAAATCCTAGTTGTGCAATATAACAATCTAAAGAAGCATGAAAGTAAAAGAGGTAAGCAGTAGTAAATAGTAATGTGTTCATGGAATAGGTTAAGTGATCCCAAGAAAAAATGTATCCAAGGGGTTAGAAGGCCCAATGAATAACACAAAATCAAGAAACAATGAGAAATATTAATCCAAGGCATCCACTACCATGTTCAAAACCCATAAGAGAAATGTTTATAGTGTTTAATGGAATCATTCATCATTTGTTCCATTTATTAGTTCACAAGAATCCAAATAAAACCCATGAGTGTACCCACATGTTGTTCACAATTCATATTCAATCAAATTTAATGATTTTACAGGCTCACATACAATACCAACCAATCAATTAAATAATTCAACATCATTCTTAACAAGTAAAGGAGGTGTAACATCTTATACACAAGCAATTCAATTCATTTCATTTATAATTGGGATTTCCCTAAAAATATAATCTCCTCATGTGGTTCAAAAGGGGAATATCAAGGAAAGTACATATCACACCCCATAAATGACCTTGGTTGGAGTAACAACCTCCAATGAGTCTTAAGGAAGCTAAATGGAATCCATAATAGGTTCTATTCCCTTTAATTCATATTATAAATTCAATTTCGGGACCACAACAAAAAGAAAGTTGAGCGGAATAAAGTAAACTATCTTAATAAAGTACCAAACCTTAAGGGAAAGGTATATACCACCTACTATAGGTCCATAGTAGAGTTCTCATACAATATCATCTCCTGATTCAACTCAGATCAGAATAAAAATTGAAGAACAGATGAATACCTAAAATTAGGGAATATTATATTACAACTAAATAGAGCATTCAATACCAAGAAAAATGAGGATAACACAAATTTAACTTAGTACTCACTAATGTAGATCTAATGAGACTGACGGCAATCAATTCCTAGTTTGGATGGAGGATATAGATCAAAGGCTATAATTTATCTCAAAATAGAGATCTCCAAGTTAAGTGCTTGTCTGTAGGAGAAGAAAAGAAAAATTAAGTTGAAATAAAGAATTAATTAAGGTCATTTTGGTAATTTTTCCAAAAATACAGGGTCACAGAGTTTGGTCGCACGGTTGGACAAACTGTGTGCCAATTGTGCGCCCTTTGCTGTAGTAAGGGGCACCTCACTTGGTTAGTGTGCATGGTTTGACTAACTCTGAAAAACTCCTCTATCAAAAGTCTGTATTTTTTTTCACGGACGTGCGACCCAAATCGCGTAGTATAAAAAACCATGAAATCTCTTCCAGCCCATTTTCCAATCTCATACAGTTATAAGTAACTGTGTGACCTTCCCCACATGGTTTTTACAAACCATGTGTCCATTCCTTTTCTCCAAAAAATATGGGTAATAGGATATGAACAATCCACTACTAGAAAAACATGTATTTGCGACGGGTCATTTGTGACGGGATCCCGTCGCAAATCGCCCATTGCAGAAAACGCCGTCGCAACAACAATTATTTGCGATGGGCCCGTCGCTAAAGATATTAGTTGCGATGGGGATCCTTCCCTTCACAAATATTACTCCGTATATTTGTAAAACCTTTTAAAATAGTAATTGCGACGGGGCCCGTCGCAACAGGTATTTGCGACGGGGCACGTCGCAATTACTATTTTTAAAAAAAAATTAAAAACTATTATTAAATTATTTTAATGAATATAATAATAATACTATTTGCGACGGGCATAGTATCCCGTCACAAATACTATAAAAAAATAAAAAAAATAAATTATTAATAAATTATTTTAATTAATATAATAATAATCCAATTATAATTCAAAAATAAAAAATAATAAAATATTAATAAATGATTTTAATTAATATAATAATAGAATTATAATTCACAAATAAAAATAATAAATTATTAATAAATTATTTTAATTAATATAATAATAATAGAATTATAATTCAAAAATAAAAAATAATAGAATATTAATAAATGATTTAATTAATATAATAATATTAGAATTATAATTCATAAATAAAAAAATATTAATAAGTTATTTTAATTAATATAAAAATAGTATAATTATTTTACATTCAAATATTAAAATAATTCAAATATTACAAAAAATATAATTAAATTATAATATTATAAAATTTTAATATATATATAAATTTTAATATTATAAAATATAAATAATAATATTATTCATATTAATATTGTTATTTCAAAATATAATATTATTAATATTTTATAATGAGACAGAAACTACGAATAGAAAAAAATTCATATTTTGATTTAACAAACTTTATAACATAAAAACAAACTCTAATCTGAAGGAGGGGGGAGGGGGAGGGGGGATCTGCAGATGCTGGTGGAGGAAACTCCATCCCTAAAGCATGAGTGAGTCGGCGCATGTACTTCATCTGATCCTGGTGCTGCTGTTGCCACCGACTCATCTGCTCCTCGTACAGCTGCTGCTGGCGTCGACGCTCCTCCTCATGCTGCTGCTGCTGCTGACGCATCTGCTCCTGCTCCTGTCGGAGACTCTCTATCAGTGCAGTCTGAGATCGCAATTGATCCTCATACTGTGTATCAGAAGAAGATGCATGAGCTCCTCTCGAGCTGGATGCCGACATCGCAGCACTGCCATAATAATCTCTAGGAGTCAGTCGAGAGCTAATACCAACTACTCGGCCCTTCTCGAAGGCATACTGGGTGGCCTGCATCCATGTCGCCTTATCAAACTGACAGCCAGTGGTCTGATCTGATAACTCGGCCTAACTCTCAGGCTGGGTCTGTGACACTGCGGCCTTATATGACTCTTGTAGTTGCAATTTAAAATTAAAATTGTGAATATATTATATGCAGTTAATTTTTAAACTTGAAAACAAATAATACTGACCACGATGTGATGCTGACGATCACCTCTGAGCTCCCCAGTAGCAGGATCACTATATATCCTCTGATATACGTCGTACTCTGTAATATCGGGGTGCTCGACAGCCTATAATAATAAAAAAATAAACTGTTAATATTTATAGTTATATAAAATATTTATAAATAATGTACGTACCAGATGTTGTCTATGAGTACTGAAAGAATGACTTCTAGCTCGATGAGTCACCTCCTGTCTCCCCCGATTATACCTCCCCACCAATGATCTCCTCTGAAAGGCACCACTCAACTAGTGCGCACATAATCCATCCCATACATGGGATGAAATGTACTCTGGTCGGTGTGCTCTACATGACTCGTCAAAATCTGACACTCCTGCTTTCTTCGTGGCAGATTTTCTTAAATTATGCAAAAACTGACGAAAGTGATCACGTATGGCCACCTCCCATTACTTGTGGATGGCGTCACGCATGGTATCCTCGATCGGATACCATAAAACCTACAAATAAATCAAAATATCAAGTTAGAAATGAAACAATTTTCAAAATAAAAATTACTTATTTACGTACGTACCAACCAATGGCCGAACATGGCCTGCTTCACATAAATGGAAATCTGCTCCCATGTGGTCCACGGCTGAGAGAAATAGTTGCGCAAAATAGCACTGCCCTGTCCGACTGCTATATGCGGAAAACTATAAAAATAATAAACATTTATTATGTGAATAGATTAATGAAATCTTAGTCAAATCCACAGATTTTCACACCTCTGTGTGCGTGGATCAAACCCAAGACGTGGACGTCACTCGGGGACGGGGTCAGGAATCATCAATCGTGCAAGACTGCGCCCCCTCCACGTACTCCCTGGAGCGCCTGCAGGCTGGGGGTCATCTGCCAGCAACTCATCCGCATCGAAAGTCAGGTCAGCATCCGCCAACTCACGAAATGTGTCGTCGTCCATCTAAAACAGAAAATGTTAATGTTGTTAGAAAATAATTGATAATTACTATTATATATACATATATATATATTATGATTGTATATAACTACCATGTATTTCTATCAGTGTTCATCTTCATCATCATCTTCATATATGTCAATGTCATCTTCATATTCCTCCTCAACATCATCGATATCCATTCGAGTTCCAATTGCTTCATCTCTTACCATTTCAAATTCATATGTGACATCATTAACATCATCGTCATCACCGACTCTTAAATGTGGGGTGTCGTCATCGATACTCATGTCTCTTTATAAAAAAGATTGATTTTGAGTAATCTCTTAAAAACTTCAATTCTTTGCACATCCATGAAAGCACATTCACTTTGACTAAACTGATTGTCTCAATTTTTTATTTTTATTACACTCCACCAATCAGTCAAGTCTTTTGATGTAGCACGGTACTTTGTGTAATAAACTTGATGTGCCTGTTGATCCAATAAGAATGGTTCATTTACTGCGAGAACACTTTTACATTTAATATCGATGATTCCCTGAGTCGGATGAACACGCATGTCGCTCTCTGTATCCAACCACCGACATTTGAACATTGTTATGTAATGTTGTCCAAGATAACAGAGTTCAATGATTTCATCAAGTATGCCATAAAAGTCAAATTCATTTTCTCGATGATGAGATCCTCTCAAGCTAACTCCACTATTCATTGTTTTTTTCGATTCCCCATATGCATGTGTGTGAAATCGAAATCCATTCACCACATATGCATTATAAGTTTTAACAAGTTTGGAAGGTGGGTTACTCAATATACACAGTTGTTTGTCAATTTTATCAGCATGTCGAGACACCTGAAAATGTGTGAAATAATTATCAATATAGTAAACTCTACATTGAATGAGTTTCTAAAAGATAAATAATTTATGTTACCAGTTTTTGAAACCACTGAGAGAAATTTTTCAGTTGGCGTTCTTCGAGAGCAGCTGCTGTAATTTGTGGAATTTGTTTCTTGATATGATTATCATACAACCTATAAAAACCAAAGTTATTTACTGTAACATAAATGATAGAATAAGTGATATAAACACTTACAGTACAACTGATGTCATCTCTTCACAGTTAAGCAGAACATACGTATGAGCTCTGTGATGTTCATCATCCGAAAGCCAGCGTTCATAAACTCCACCAAAACCAAGCTCTGGCTGGTTGAAAATAGATAATTGATTGTCGATTTCATCAATATTCCTCTCGTTCTGTCCCATTCGGTTGTGTTTTGAAGGATACTCAGATTCAAAATAATGGGAGCAGAAAAAAGATATTTCCTCTTGCAAATAAGCTTCTGCAATAGATCCTTCAACAGATGCTTTGTTACGTACTTTTCTTTTCAATTTTTGCATGCATCTTTCAAATGGGTACATCCATCGAAACTATACTAGACCTCCACATTTGGCTTCATATGGAAAATGTAACATCAAATGTTCCATTGAGTCGAAGAAAGACGGTGGAAATATTTTTTCCAGTTTACATATAATTACAACAAAATCTTCTTCAAGTTTGCATAGAGCATCATAATCTGTTGTAGCTGCAAAAATTTCCCGAAAAAAATGAGACATGTCTGTTATGGAATCCCAAATCGCAGAATTCAATAGACCTCTTAATCTAATGGGTAGAAGTCTTTCCATTATAACATGACAATCATGACTTTTTAATCCAGTAATATGACCATTCTTTACACATCTACCCAAATTGGAAGTACAGCCATCTAGAAGTCTCAAATCTGCAATCCACTGACAAAATAATAAATGGTTTTCTTTAGACAGTGTATAAGCTACTTTTGGTTTCAGTAACCTTTCTGTTCTGACATTCTCAAACAGTTCCAGTTCTGGATGCCTGCAAATTTGGGCAAGATCTAAACGTGTACTTACATTGTCTTTGCTCTTTCCTGGTGCATCCAAAACTGTATGAAACAAATTATCAAAACAGTTCTTCTCAATATGCATGACATCTAACATGTGTCGGACCAACAAATCAGACCAATATGGAAAATCCCAAAATATGCTACGTTTAATCCAATTGTGTTCTTTTCCAAAACCAGAAATTTTCTGTTGGTTTATTGTGGGACCAAAAGTGATGGGAGGTAATGAAAATACAACTGATTTTAACTCTGAACCTGATATCATTTTTGGAGGTTCATCCCTTTCAACTGTTCCTTTTCTGAAATGAGATCTGTTTCTGCGAAAAGGATGATCAGTTGGAAGAAATCTGTGATGAAAGTCAAAATAAAAAGGTTTCTTTCCATTAATGAGCATAAATGCTTTGTTCTCTCCCATACATTAAGGACAAGATTTCTAACCATGTGTACTCCAGCCAGATAACATCCCATAAGTCGGGAAGTCACTAATTGTCCACATCAATGCTGCTCTTAGTATGAAATTCTGTTTCGTTGCAAAATCATATGTACTGACACCAGTACTCCACAATAAACTTAATTCATCAATCAATGGTTTCAAATAAACATCAATATTTTTCTTCGGATGTCCTGGAATTAGAAAAGTCAAAAAGATATATGGCTCCTTCATCAACATCCATGGAGGTAAATTGTACAGAGTTAAAAAAATAGGCCAACATGAATATTGACTACTATAAGATCCGAACGGATAGAAACCATCAGTGGAAAGGCCCAGTATAACATTTCTAGATTCTAAAGAAAAGGATGGATGCACTCTATCAAAATGTTTCCATGAATCACCATCGGCTGGATGATTCAAGCTTTTATCGGTTGAAATATTCTCTTTATGCCATGACATCATTTTCGTTGTATTCTTAGACATGAATAAACGCGGAAGTCTGGATGTAAGTGGAAAATATCTCAACTGTTTTACAGGAATCAAACCAGACTTCCCATGTTGTCCTTCTTTATATCTCAGTTTCCCACATGTGGGACAACTATCCAACAACTCATTTTCCCCAGAATATAAAATGCATTCATTTGAACATGCATGAATCTTCTGATAAGTAAGTCCCAAATTTCGAACTAGTCTCTTACTCTCATAGTAATTTGCAGGCAAAACATTTCCTTCGGGTAATAGTGTTTTAAGCAAAGAAAATATCTGGTCAAAACAGGTGTTTGACATTCCTTTATCTGATTTGATAGCCATAAATTTTGCAACTGCTTCTAATTTTCTCATCTTGCAGCCAGGATATAATGCCTCCTCAGCAGACCTCAACAACTCATAAAATTCAGACGGTGCCAACTCAGGATTTGAATCTATATCAGCCGGAGTTTCTATATGTTGAACAGATGAACCTGCAACATCATGTACTAAATCTTGAAACCGAGATGGATCCGGAATCAAGTTGGTATCACCTGCTCTGGAACTGCGTTCACCGTGTTGATACCAAAAAACATAATCTGGTTGAAAACCAAAATGCAAGATATGTCCCCCCACTTTGTCAAACGTGTCAAACATTCTCAATGCACATTTTCTACAAGGGCATTTTATTTTGCCTTCTGAAACAAATTCTGGATTTGATGCCACAAATGATAAAAAAGTCTCCACACCCTCTACATATACTGGATTTAAACCAGAACCGTTTGGATTTCTACGTCGATTTATCCATATGCGGTCACCTAATAATGATTATTGACGACCTCGTTTTTCCATATTTTTCTATAAAATATAAAAGCATTACTGGTTTTGAATAATTTGTTAGAAAAAACACTCAAGAAAGGATAATTATAGAGTTTACATCATACACGACTGATGCAAACTTTTTATTGAGATAGACCTAAAAATTGACCCTTTAAGAATTGAATATGTTGAGAATAAAGCAAAACCTATTACAAATATTGATAATTTTAATATTATATAAATATTTTATTATTTTCATAGTACTAATATTATTTTTTCATAAATATTAATTATATAATAATAACATTATTACATTATTAGTATATTTTATTATTAATATTAAAATAATATAATTTTCTATATTATATACAATTCTCCTTTCATCTGTGTGTTTAACATTCTGTCTCCACATGTAATATTTGCATTCACTTTCACCTCTCCATTAGTGAGTAGGTTGATAATTTTGAAAAAGAATGCAAATATTACATGTGGAGATAGAAAACACACAGAGGAAAGGATAATTGTATATAATATAGAAAATTATATTATTTTAATATTAATAATAAAATTTACTAATAATGTAATAATGTTATTATTCCTAATTATTGGTAATTATTCCTAATTATTGGTAATTATTCCTAATTATTGGTAATTATTCCTAATTATTGATAATTATTCCTAATTATTGGTAATTATTCCTAATTATTGGTAATTATTCCTAATTATTGGAAATTATTGGTAATTATTACTAATTATTGGTAATTATTCATATAATTACCAATAATTAGGAATAATTACCAATAATTAGAAATAATAACATTATTAGTATATTTTATTATTATTATTAAAATAATATAATTTTCTATATTATATACAATTCTCCTTTCATCTGTGTGTTTTCTGTCTCCACATACAAATATTCCATGTGGAGACAGAAAACACATAGATGAAAGGAGAATTGTATATAATATAAAAAATTATATTATTTTAATATTAATAATAAAATATACTAATAATGTAATAATGTTATTATTCCTAATTATCGATAATTATTACTAATTATTGGTAATCGTTACAAATCATTACTAATTATTGGTAATTATTCCTAAATATTGGTAATTATTCCTAATTATTGGTAATTATTCCTAATTATTGGTAATTATTCCTAATTATTGGTAATTATTGGTAATTATTGGTAATTATTGGTAATTATTATTAATTATTATTAATTATTGATAATTATTACTAATTATTGGTAATTATTACTAATTATTGGTAATTATTACTAATTATTACTAATTATTAGTAAATATTACTAATTATTACTAATTATTGGTAATTATTATTAATTATTACTAATTATTGGTAATTATTATTAATTATTACTAATTAGTGGTAATTATTGGTAATTATTACTAATTATTACCAATTATTACTAATTATTGGTAATTATTTGTAATTATTGGTAATTATTGGTAATTATAGATAATTATTGGTAATTATTACTAATTATGGATAATTATCGGTAATTATTTCTAAATAATGGTAATTATTGGTAATTATTTCTAATTATTACTAATTATTGGTAATTATTCCTAATTATTGGTAATTATTCCTAATTATTGGTAATTATTCATAATTATTTGTAATTATTGGTAATTATTCCTAATTATTGGTAATTATTCATATAATTACCAATAATTAGGAATAATTGCCAATAATTAGAAATAATAACATTATTAGTATATTTTATTATTATTATTAAAATAATATAATTTTCTATATTATATACAATTCTCCTTTCATCTGTGTGTTTTCTGTCTCCACATACAAATATTCCATGTGGAGACAGAAAACACATAGATGAAAGGAGAATTGTATATAATATAAAAAATTATATTATTTTAATATTAATAATAAAATATACTAATAATTTAATAATGTTATTATTCCTAATTATTGATAATTATTACTAATTATTGGTAATCGTTACGAATCATTACTAATTATTGGTAATTATTCCTAAATATTGGTAATTATTCCTAATTATTGGAAATTATTCCTAATTGTTGGTAATTATTCCTAATTATTGGTAATTATTCCTAATTATTGGTAATTATTCCTAATTATTGGTAATTATTGGTAATTATTGGTAATTATTGGTAATTATTATTAATTAGTATTAATTATTGATAATTATTACTAATTATTGGTAATTATTACTAATTGCTGGTAATTATTACTAATTATTACTAATTATTAGTAATTATTACTAATTATTGGTAATTATTACTAATTATTACTAATTATTGGTAATTATTATTAATTATTACTAATTATTGGTAATTATTACTAATTATTGGTAATTATTATTAATTATTACAAATTAGTGGTAATTATTGGTAATTATTACTAATTATTATCAATTATTACTAATTAGTGGTAATTATTGGTAATTATTACTAATTATTATCAATTATTACTAATTATTGGTAATTATTGGTAATTATAGATAATTATTGGTAATTATTACAAATTATGGATAATTATCGGTAATTATTTCTAACTATTGGTAATTATTGGTAATTATTTCTAATTATTACTAATTATTGGTAATTATTACTAATTATTGGTAATTATTACTAATTATTGGTAATTATTACTAATTATTAGTAATTATTACTAATTATAGGTAATTATTACTAATTATTACTAATTATTACTAATTATTATTAATTATTACTAATTATTGGTAATTATTATTAATTATTACTAATTAGGGGTAATTATTGGTAATTATTACTAATTATTACCAATTATTACTAATTATAGATAATTATTGGTAATTATGGGTAATTATTACTAATTATGGATAATTATCGGTAATTATTACTAATTATTGGTAATTGTTGGTAATTATTACTAATTATTGGTAATTATTACTGATTATTACTAATTATTGGTAATTATTACTAATTATGGATAATTATTGGTAATTAGTAAATTATTACTAAATATTGGTAATTCTTGGTAATTATTGGTAATTATTACTAATTATGGATAATTATTGGTAATTATTACTAATTATGGATAATTATTGGTAATTATTACTAATTATGGATAATTATTGGTAATTATTACTAATTATTGATAATTATTTGTAATTGTTACTAATTATTGGTAATTATTACTAATTATTGCTAATTATTGGTAATTATTACTAATTATTGCTAATTATTAGTAATTATTGGTAATTATTGGTAATTATTACTAATTATTACTAATTATTGTTAATTATTACTAATTATTACTATTTAGTACTAAATATGGGTAATTATTGGTAATTATTACTAATTATGGGTAATTATTACTAATTATGGGTAATTATTACTAATTATTGCAAATTATTAGTAATTATCACTAATTATTGTTAATTATTAGTAATTATTACTAATTATTACTAATTATTACTAATTATTACAAATTATTGGTAATTATTGGAAATTATTACTAATTATTGGTAATTATTAGAAATTATTAATAATTATTGGTAATTATTACTAATTATTAGTAATTATTACTAATTATTACTAATTATTGGTAATTATTGTTAATTATTACTAATTATTCCTAATTATTGGTATTAATTACTAATTATTAGCATTTATTCTTAATTATTGGAAATTATTACTAATTATTCCTAATTACCATTAACTATGAACAATGAATACTAATAATTTAAATTTATTAAGTAACAAAACAATGTAAACATAATTAAAATACAACTAATTAAAAATAATTGAAACTAATAAAAAATTTAAAATAAATATTAAATTAAAATAAACATAAATACCTTTAAAATTGATCTGAGGTTGATCTCTGAGCGTTGTTGAAAACTTCAATATCAACTCCAAAAAAAAGTAAACTTAAGAAACGCTGAACTCTAAAAATAGAGTTTTGAGAGAAGGAAAAGATGGAGTTTGAGAATGAATGAAAAAAAAGGATGGGGGGTATTTATAGGTTAGATTATTTGCGACGGGACTATTTGCGACGGGATACCCCTCGCCAATACCTTGTCCCTCAATTATTACGGTCAACGGTTAAATAGTTATTTGCGACGGGTACTGTCGCAAATAATAACCTACCGACATACTATTTGCGACGGAGGTATATTCCCGTCGCAACTATCTATTACCGCCGGTTATTTGCGACGGGGGTATATTCCCGTCGCAAATAGCTATTTACCGCCGCCGGGTATTTGCGACGGGCGGTAACCGCCCGTCGCAAATAAATTTCCCGCGATTTGGCGCGCAAAGCGCGCCAGTCCTTTTGCGACGGGGAAAGCTAACCCGTCGTAAATACCTACTTAATTGCGACGGGCAAATTCCCTCGTCGCAAATAAGTTTCTAACGGGACTATTTGCGATGGGATTTATCCCCGTCGCAAATAACCCGTCGCAAATGCCCATTTTTCCCGTAGTGATCCCCATACACCCCCCAAAACACCCGTTACCTCAATGGTTATTCACATTAGGCCATAAAAATCATTTAAATTGAAAATAAAATTATCCATACCTCATATGAAAACCCCATATTCTTACAAAAGTGGTATGGGTTTTAGGTTACAATCTCATCGTTTGTCGGGATTACTAATTATTATGCTTCCATGATGAAATATTATGATCTATATTTCAATAAACATATTTATTTTATTATCCTCTAGTTATTTATCTTGAATAAATTTTTTCCCTTCATTTTCCTCTTTTTATGTACTCAAGAGTTCAAAAATATGTTTTTAATAAAAATCATCTTTATTTCCCTCTTCGGTTGAAATCCCTTTTTCTTCCAAAACCATGTTTTCTAAAAATGTTTTCAAAAAATATTTTTAACATTATCAACATGATTTATTAAATTCATTTTTACCCATTTTTGACATTATACAAAAAAATGAACATGATATTCTTGTTGTTTTCAAAGCAAGGATCATTTGTATTTTACTAAAAATATGAAAGGAGTCTTCATTTTAATTCATACGACTTAAACAAAAATTTTCTCCATCATACCCAATCATTGATTTGAACATTACTTTATAATCTTCAAAGTTTATTTTCAAATAAGAGGATTTTGAAAAAAATTATGTTAAAAAAAGTGTTATTCAAAGCATAAAGGATATTTTCTTCAATAAATATTTTAAATGATTTTTAAAGATTCCTTTATAAGTTTCAAGGTTATATTCAAAGAAAAAGATTTCCAAAATATTTTATAAAGTTTTATTTTTAAAAAATTATTTTTAAATAATATTTATTTTCCTCATGAATTTTTTTAAATGATAAAATAATTTTCCATCTAAGATGACATTTATTAATGTTACTTATTCAATACTGGGGATGTGATACAAGGATACCATTATTATTCTTTATCTGAATGGTCTGTGTTTATAATGGAATGATTTTTATGAAACCTTTTTCTCTTCCAAAGGTTATACCATGAGGAAATGATTATGAAACCTGCTTATTTTCATAGGTTATTCTATGATGAAATGATAAAATTATTCTGAAACTTATCTATTATCCACATGTTATGATATGATGAAAATTTTATGTAACCGATTTTATTTAATGTGTTATGATATGATTAATATTTTATGATATTCTGGGAAACATATGTATTATTTTCATTGTGTGATAGGTGGGACTAATATCACCCTTCAATGCATTATTTGAAGATCTATATCTCATGATATAGACAGGACATGAACGTGGAGTGAACATAGTTTAGTAAGAGACTTTGTCTACTATGATGGTCTTAGGAGTGAACCTTGAATACTATGATGGTTTAGGTAGTAAACTCATTCCACTATGATATACTTGGTAGTGATCCTTGACTATTGTGGAAATGACTTTCTACGATTATGTGTATGCCATTATTCTATGTATTATACCAATGTTATGATCTCATGGATCATGTTATTTGACTTTTTAATGATTCATGTCTTATAAATTTCCAATATTTATGCCATAACTTGATATTTTTTATATTTGATATGAAAGTATGGTTTTCATATGTTATGTTCATGTTCTCATACCCTTATGCTGATTTTATGCTTATATATCTCCCTTGTTTACCCTTACTAAGAATCTGAGATCACTATTTATTATGTTTATTTTCCACGAGTTATGAAGAAATGTATTATATATGATATTTCTAAGATGGGTTCTAGTTATGAAGAACTTAGTGGGATATGATGAAGTTCGCCTATGAACATATTTTTTTTGCTTTCATGTATCCAATGTAACTATACCTTTATGATCTGGAGGTGTGTGTTTGTGTAATGTAATGAATGATCATAAAAATGGTGTAATATCTAGTATAAAAATCCCAGGTCACTATAGTTAGTATCATAGAATAGGTTTAATTAACCTTTGGAAACTAGGATGATAAAACTTTAGTGATATCCCTAAGTAAATTTCTAAGGATAAATCTAAGGATGGTTTACAGTATATTAAATTTTCATGGAATTTTGGTAAAGGATATATCAAGTGGTTTCTATGAAATCACATTGTTTTTGGACACTACAAGTGGATTTGGCTCTAGCATAGAGGTACCTAGGGGAATTAACTCTGGAAAGGGGGCATTGACCTAGACTCGATTGTCACCCGGTGCATGACAATGGGCCTTGTTTCACACCTGTTTTGACACTCCCAGAGGATATGATTTGGAAATTCATAAACTCTTTATAAATCATATTAAAGAATTTAAATAGATGATTACTATGAATGAACTAGTATAAAACCTAAGGTTTCATAGATTAAAAATAAGGTTTCATGATTTAGAAATCTTATAAGTGATTTTCCATGATTATTTGGTTCCCTCTATGATTATTGTTGCTTACATTATAATTTTTAGTTGTATTAAAGGGATGAAACCTGAAGTAGCCATGTTAATACTTTGTATGAAGGAAAATTCAATGATTAACCTCTTTATTATCCAAATGTTATGGGAGATCAAATGATAAATCTCATTACTGTGATTATAAAACATTCTAAATCCATGAATCATGATGAACTTCCAAACAAGTGAAGGAGGCAACAACATTCTATTCAGTCCTTCATGAGGAAACTTCCACCTTCCTTTGGTAGATCTTCTGATCCACTAGTTACTGAGAAATGGATTAGTACCACTAAAAAGATATTTTCTATTCACCAATGTTCAGGACATGAAAAATAAATTTTGGTTATATATCGTTTAGAAGGAAAAGTGGATCAATTGTGGAATCTCATCAATAATATAAGGGGACATGATGAAATTGACACCATAGACTGGGATAAGTTCAAGGACATATTTTTCAATAAGTAATTTACTAATATTCTTTATAAGAATATGGAGAATGAGTTACTTGAGCTAAATCAAAAGTATAATGAATCCATTGGTACCTACAAGTAAAATTTTAAAAGACATTCAATGTATGCTTATGGTATTATTTCCAACATGAAATTAAGGTTGATTGATTCTTTAGTGGCTTAAAACCTAGTCACTGAAAGGAATTATACATAAGAGACTTTAATAGATATGAATAGATTGTTCAATGTTCTATCAAGGTGTAAATGTAGGTTGGGGTTATATATCAATATTTTAGTTTTGATAAGAATATAAAAAAGTAATTAAAATAAAAATATAAAAACCATGGAGAGAAGAAGATGATATTTACTTTATGCTCAAATTTTTTGAAAAATAGAGGAAATTTTATTAAGCGAGGTACTAAATGTGTTAAGTGTGGAAGGGAAGGTCATCAGAAAATCAAGTACTGAAGTTATGGTAAGAAGATAGCTAATAATGAAAATATTGAGAAATATTCATGGAATGCTCCACCCACACTCCAATGTTTCAAATGCAAGGAGTATAGGAATTATACTTACTAGTATCCAAATCCAAAGGTTAATGATGATGATCAGTGTCAAAACCCTATTAAGATGATAGACAAAGGTAAATTGCATGTGATCACAATTTATAACTAGGTGTACGATAACAACATGATGAAATTCACACTTACCATCACCTCTAGAATTTCTAATGTCTTATTTGACTCTGGATATACCCATTATTTCATATCTGAAGAATTTGATAAGGGTATCAAAATTCCACCCAAATTATTATATATATAATTATTAATAAAACCCCTAATGGTGTGAGGATCACATCTCAAGTATATGATTCATATCTAGTTGATGTTTTTGGGAATTTTCTTCCTATAAATATTTTCATTCATTCTCTGGTTGAATTATATGTTATCTTAGGCATAGATTGTCTTTCTTTACATAAATCCCACATCAATTGTCGAGGAATGGAATTGATTTTTGATATTACAAACCAAACTATGATTTTCTACTAGTCTTATGATAAATATGAAATTATAAAGGAAATCACATTCATTGTGTGTGTTTTTATTCCTATTCATGAGGGGAATTTATCTCAAATGGTTTGGTAGAAACACAAAATTGATGATATACCTATTGTGAAATAATTTTTTGATGACTTTCCAGAAGATTTTCCTATACTTCTACCAAAACATGAAGTTGATTTCTCAATAGAATTCAAACCTTGTTCCACTAAAATTTCAAATAATCCCTATATAATAAACCCAATTGAGTTTTAGGAATTATAAATATTACTCCAGGAGATCCTTGATAATGGATTCATTCATCTAAGTGTGTCACCTTGGGTTTCTCTTATTATTATTTTAAAAAAAATATGGATCTATGCAAATCTATATTGAATATAGATATTTGAACAAGATCATGGTCAATAAAAAGTATCATATACCTCATATGGATGACCTATTTGATCAATTGTGCGTATATCAATACTTTTCAAAGATTGAACTTCATTCTAGATATCATTAGTTGAGTTTCAAGAAGGAGGATATGCCCAAGATAGATTTCCGTACAAGGTATGCACACTAAGAATATATATTTATGTCATTTGGTATTATTAATTCCCCCTCTATCTTTATAGATTTAATGAATAGAGTATTTATATATTACTTTGATCAATTTGTTGTAGTATTTATAGATGATATTATTATATATTCAAAGAGAAAGGATGACCATGAATATCACTTGATAATTTTACTAAAGACCCTAAGGAAGGAAAAACTATAATAAAATTTTACAAAGTGTGAATTTTTTATACAAAAAGTTTCATTTTTTGATCATATAATCTCAAGATAGGGTGTAGTGATAAGTCCATCAAAGACAGGGGTTCCAAGTGTTAGCCTAGACTAACCACAATTACTTAGATCCATAGTTTTCTTAGTTTAGCTGGATATTATCGAGGTTTTTTGGGGAATTTCACTTGACTATATAATCTACTCACGAAGTTAACTTAGAAGGGAGACAAGTTCCTCTGGAAAGATGAACATGAGGAAAATTTTAAGAAACTGAAGAGAAGTTTAGTCAGTGCACCTATTCTTACATTACCATATAGTGGATAAGGGTTTTTAATCTATATTGATGAATCGATTAAGGTTTTAGGATGTTTTATTATGCATAATGACATGATTACAGCTTATGTATCCTGATAATTAAAGGTTTGTGAGAAAAAATACCCAAATCGTGATTTAGAGTTAGCTGTGATATTTTTTTCATTAAAGATATAGAGGAATTGTCTTTATGGATAAAAGTGTGATATATATACTGATAATAAAATTTTAAAGTATATATTCACATATAAGGATTTGAATATGCACCATAGAATATGGTTAGAGCTGATTAAACATTATGTTTTCTCAATACATTATCATCATGGGAAAGTGAACAATGTGATTGATGCTTTGAGTTGAACGGATCATGCTATCTTATCCATGATGAGGATCACAAAAGATACAATATCTCTGGATTTGTAAAGGATTAATCTAGGAATATGGAAGGAATGGGAAAAATATTATCTTACTCTATTGAATGTTCAGCCATCTATCCAAGTAAAGATTAAAGAGGTGTGGAAGGAAGATATAAAGCTGGAAAAGAAGGTTAGAAATTTTCTTGAGTTTAATATTGATCATGGTGGAATGATGAGGTTCAAGAATCAGGAATTTTCTATTTCTATACCATATTTGATCAAGGAGTTGTTAGAGGAAGCTCAAAGTTCTTCACTATATATTCAACATGGAAGTAAGATGATGTATAGAGATTTGAAAGAGTATTTATAGTGAGATGGAAAGAAGAGAGATATCGTAGAGTTTTTATCTTGGTGCTTGGTATGTCAGTAAGTAAAGGATGAGAGACAAAAGTATATGGTTATGTTACATTCATTACTTATACTATAATATAAATGGGAAAACATCACCATAGATTTTTTCATTGGACTCCCCAAAACATCTAAAGGGAATAATGCTATATGAATTGTATTTGATCACCTTATAAAGTTAGTATATTTAATTAATATCAAAGAAAATTTATCTCTGGATCATCTTTCCAGGATATACATTAAGGAAGTGGTAAGGTTTCATAGAGTACAAAATTTAATTGTATCTGATAAGGATCAAAGGTTTACCTCGAAGTTCAATAAAAGTATCTACCAAGTTCTTGATGTAGAGTTGAGTTTCAACATTGTGTATCATCCTCATATAAATGGTCGGTCCAAGAAAATAATTAAAACCCTAGAGGATATTATGATATCTTTTTATATGGATTTAAAAGTTTTTTGGGATCAACATATTCCTCTATTTGAGTTTCCATACAATAATAACTTTCACTCAAGCATTCATATAGCTCTTTATGAAGTCCTTTATGGAAAGAACTATAGATCTCCAATGTGTTTGAATGAAGTTGGAGAAAGAAAACTATTGGTACATGAGATATCTGAATAAATGGAATATAAGTTTAGATTTATTTAGATATGCATCAAGGTAGCTCAGAGTAAGCATAAAATTTAAGTTAAAAATAACTGGTATGATCTATAATTTGATGTTGGTGACAAGGTGTTTCTAAGAATTTATTTATGTAAAAAGGTAATGAGATTTTGAAATAATATAAAACAAAGACCAAGGTGTATCATTACCTTTTAAATTGTTAATTTTATTTGGATGGTAGCATATTGTTTGGTGCTTCCATAAAACCTCTCTCAAGTTCATGATGTGTTCCATGTATCTCTATTGAGGAAGTACATACCCAATCCTTAACATGTGCTGAACTCAGAGTTCATACCATTGGTGAAGGATATTTCTTATTATTATGAACTAGTGGAGGTTCTTCAACATAGAGAGATACAACTAAAAAACAAGGCCACTCCCTTGGTCAATGTTTTATGGTGAAACCACCAATTTTAAGGAGCTATATGGTAACTTGAGGAAATGATGAGGTAGAAGTATTCTCATTTGTTTGTATCAGTGTGGAGAATTTTGAGGTTGAAATTTGTTTTAAGGGGGATAGAATAGAAAACCCTGATTTTTTATGAATTTTCATTTTTTTACAAATTAAAACTCTTTTATGGCTTCTATTACTTGCAACATAAAGTTTATCTTGTGTTACACAAAACACCAAGTTTTAACAAACTGTGATATGTTATTAATATTATTATTCAAACACAACCATTATAACCAATCTATTAAACTTATAAATATGAATAATTATAAATAATTTTTAAATATTATGGTTTTATTTAAAGAAAACATATTGATAAAAAAATTAATTATTTTTTAGAAAAGTTTTTATATGTTTTAAAAATACTATTTTATCAAAAAATGTTTTTTATTTATTTTTGTGAAAAAGAATAAAATTAATTTTTAAAAATTTAGAAAATTAGTTTAATAAAATAAATTTAATTTTTAAAATAATCATATCAAAATTATCTCCAGGTTATTTGTTAGAATTTTTTTTGAAAATATTAATCTTTTAATGAATAGTAAAAAATACTAGTTTTTATTAAAAACTACCTTTTCATTTAATCAATTTATAAGGTTCCTTTTAAAAAATGGTGTTTAAAGTAAAATAAACTCAATTATATTTCAATTAATCCAAAAGAAGTCATTGGAATCATTTTAATATTTAATTTTGATATAAAAACTTTTCAAACTTTTGAACATTTTTCTATTTAGAACTCCACTATATCACCATGTTTGTGGGTTTAATTTTAAATTAAAATTTTCCAATTATATGAATGGAATTTTGATAAATGTATTTAATTTTTATAATAAAAATAATTTATATTATCTAATAATTTTAACATAATTTTTTACCATAATGAATATTAAAAATAGTAAAAATTATTTGTTATGGTTAAAGTAAAAATGGGTTTACTGGGGGGTTAAACTAAACATATAAGGGTTACAAATGATCCAAAAAATTTAAAAAACCCATTAGATGAAAATATTTTGACCTTATATCTTATAGTCTAAATAATAGTTTGTTTTGGAGTCTTTTTTTGAGAAAACGTGGGTACACCTTTTTCTTTTTAAAAAATTACATGTGTGCCACCCACCCCACTTATAAAAGGCCACCCATTCTCCTCTCATCTTCACACTTCCAGAACCCTTTGTTTCATAAAATGTTACATCTTGGGTAATTATAGAATAATAATTTTTCATATTTTTTAATATTTATCAATTTGACAGTAATTTTACCTTAAATGGATTCTATGTCTAATAGTGTACCTGACACACAATAATGGGCTTCTCCAAAATCATATGTTGCATGCAAGACTGAGTTATACCGAAAAAAATAATACATTGTAATATTATTATTTTAATTCATAGTTATCATTTAGTTATTGTATTAGAGTGAAGGAATATAACTAACTATATTATTTTTATAAATTTTTATTAAATATTTTTAAATTCATCCAATAAATTTTATAGGCTTAAAATGAGAATATATCCAATTTTAAGCATAAAATACTCTAATATTTTTAAAAGTTAGTTTTACTGCCATTTGGTGGAAAACACATTTTAAATATAGTTTTTGTCACTTTTATAAGTTCTATTTGAAAAAATAAACTTCTTTTTGGAATAGTGATGTCAAAATTTAATTTGGTTGAATTTTTTCTATCTTTCTGATAATATTCATTTTTTAATAAATAGTGAAAAATAATGCATTTTAATTCAAAACTACTTTTTCATCTAATTTATTTCTATTTTTAAATTATCCTTTTACTTATTTTTAAAGTATAATTAGATTAATTTTTTATCATTTAATCCAATATAGTTCATTGGAATCAACTTTATATTGAATTTAGATATAAAAACTATGTGAACTTTTGAATGTTTTACTTTAAAACTTATTTTCTTATTTAGTCAACAGGATTAATTTTTAATTAATTTATACCTATTCTGTGTTTTGAATTTGTAAAAATTGATTATGTATTTTTAATAAGAAGTTATAAATTATGTAAATATGTTACTTTAATTTTTAGGCTTTATGAATAGTAACTTTAGTAATTATTTTTATTACCGCGATAAAGGGTAAATCGGATAATTAAAGGCTAAAATAATATTATAAATATTATAAAACTACCATAACACTTGTCTTAATCTTATTGGATGAGTTATTTTCGACCAATAAAATAGTTTTTCTGAAATTTTGGCCATTATAATCCACTTGGGTGTGATTATTACATTTAAAAGATTTTGTTTAATGTAAAGACAAAGATGTCATAATCATGTTACTTATAACTAAAACAATTTAAATATGGGGTTATATAATTTATATATTAGACTATAAATATTATTTAGAAATATAACATGATTACCTAAATCATTTTAATTTATTTATAATTTTTAGTAAGTAAATAATTAAATTAAACGGTGACACAATGATGACATAATAATTCCTTAATTAATGAAGAAATCAAATAAATGATATTATAAATATAAATATAAATATAAATTTACATAATTGATGTCATCCACACATTTTATGTATTACTTTGACATGTTATTGATATGCTAAAATGGTTTTCTCTACTATATCATGAAGTTATGATATTTTCAAAATGTCAAGAAATGAATTGTGTCAAAATAGACAATAATGGTATTTTAAAATATAAAATATTTTATTAAATAATATAAAATATTTCAAAAAACTAATATTAATGAAAAAAATATTATATAAGTCTAAAAATTTTATTAATCACTCATTCATTGGATGTTTTCCATGTTATGGTAATTATTTTAACCCTTAAATTGTAAATTAATTGATAAAACGGTAAGAGTTAAAAGAGGTCAAAACAAAATGATAAGGATTAAAAAAATATGAAAACATGTATAATTTTCATTGGATGATTATATTTATACCCATAATCAACCTATATTCTAACTAAATCAATTTGGATCCATTTTGAATAGAAAATGAATTTATCTTAATTTAAAACTTTTAATAATTTGAACAGTGCCCCTCCCCTCCCCTATAAAAGGGCACTAATTCATCTCTATTAATTACACATAAAAAACCATTATATTCATCAAATATCTACCCAAAACCCTTCCTATAATCCAAAAAAACATTATTGAGGCCATATTTTATACAGAACACCCTCCTTATAAGTGTCAAGGTATTAAGAAAGGTGATCATATGAAGGAAAGGTAATGCTTTTATTTAAGTGTTTCTATTTTATTTCTTCTTTATCTTCCTTCAAATATCCTTAAACCATGATGAAATAATGTAACACCTCAAGATTCCATAGTACGCTTCTCTTTGAAAAATACAATAGCATGCGATGTACGCAACACCGAGTTCAAGCACACCACAACCTATCAAACTAGACGTTTAGAAAGTCCTTATGAATTGTAATAACCACATTTTGAATTTTATATATATCCCATATAATTTTAACATTCATATTTTTTGTTTCTAAGACATAATATAACGACAAATTCAATTTTTCAAATAAAAGAATTATTTTTCAAAAAATGAATTTTTTCTACCTTTTAATGGAGAACCTTTTATGAATCTAATATTTGAAACTTTTATATATTAAATTTTATGAAATTAAATTCTTCTGTAGAATTTGGACATAAATATTTAGTTTGGATAAATTTTTGGTGTTTTTATGATAACTTTCATATTTTGATGAATAGTGAAAGTTACTAAATTTTAATTGAAAACAAATTTTTTAATAAAAATAATTTATAGTGTTAAATTATACATTTGGATGGTTTTGAATTATAATTAGATTATATTTTTATCATTTAATCCAATGTTGTTCATTGGAAGTAATTTCACTTTTAAACCTGACCGAAACACATATCAATCTTTTAATAGTTTTTACTTCTCAAAAACTTTCATTATGGTTTTGACAATAGGAATTAATTTTAAATTAATTAATTAAACTTCTATGTTTTCAATTTGGTAAAATAGAAATCATTTTTGGATTGGGAAAATCAAAATTATATGAGGGTGAATTTTTGGTATTTTTCTGAAAACATTCATTTTTTTATGAATAATGAAAAACATTGCATTATTGTTTAAAAACCGAATTTTTATTTAAATAATTATTTATTTTATTTAAATTTATTTTAAGTCAAAATAGATACATAATACCTATATTAGTTCAATGTAATTCATTAGAGTCATTTTATAATAAAATTAGATGTATAAAATTTTATTGAATATTTTAACATCTTTTAACCACCTTCTAGGCACATTAGAAAATTTTCATAAAATGTAATTTTACTACTTTTGTGATTTGAATTTCAAAAATATGAGAGACACGGTTGAAATCAGTAAGTAAAATTTGGTTCAATAAGAAGAAAATAATATTTGGTGAATAGTAACTTTTGAATTTTATTTACCACAGTTAAAAGTAAATAGGGTAATTAAAGGTAAAAAAAGATATTATAATTACCATAACACATGTCATAACTCTATTGGATAAGTTTATTTCAACCAAAATCAACATTATGAATAAAATATTATATTTTAGGTCCACTTTGTTTAGATTAGGACATTTAATATTATTTTATTTAAAGAATAGTTAAAAGTGTTAAATTTAAATTTTAATAACTAAAAAAATTTTAATATATGTTTATACATAAGATAATTTAGACAATAAATATTAATTATAAAGATAGGAATATTTCCTACATCATGGTATTTTATTTATAATTTTTAGACATTAAATAATTAAATTTTATTTATGACACAATGATGATATAGTAATTATCTTATTAATGAAATATTAAAATAATTGATATTATAAATATTAAAATAAATGTAAATTGAGATTTTTTAAGAATTACACAAATTTTTTAGGTTAATATTACATTTTAGGGTTGATTCAATTTGTTTTTTTCGAATAAATCAGATTTTTATGACTCACAAAAACCAAATACTAAATAATGTTAAAATTTACATAAATGAGATTTTAAAACAAATACTATATTATTAAATGATATAATACTTATAAAAATATAAGGTTCGAAAAAATAATATATATTTCTTTAATGAACCACTTGGGCTTCTCTTGACATTTTATAGTAATTTTATTAACCATATAATTTAAAAATACAAGGAGACATGGTAAATGTTAAACTATTTAACCTAGAGTTAAATCTAAAAGATAAGGTTAATATGGTGACCTAAACCTATATAAAACCAATTTTTTGAGAGGTTTTAGACCCATCCCCATCTTAGTCTCAAAATAAATCCTTTTGGATCCATTATAAACCGAATATGATTGTATAATAAACTAATATTTCATGGTTTTCCTAAAGTGGCTCTCACCTCTCTTATAAAAGGGTACTTCACCTTATCTCAAAATCACACCCCCAAATACATTTGGCTCAGAAAAAAACTGCTAAAATATCCTCCCAACTACCCTCACTTCAACCTAGAGTCCTTAATTTGATCATAAATCCAACCTAAGGAGCCCTTTTAATCAAATCAAAAGGAAGAACCCAAAGAAGATGTAATTATTTCATCACCTCTTCCAATATTCTTTTCTTCTTCCACTTCCTCTTTATTTTTTGTTTCCATACCAAAATAATAAATACATTACCTTATACATACTATGATGTTATTATAAATATATTAAATCCATATTCATTATTCTATCCATCCTATGAATGACAAAGTCACCATACGTGCGTATATACGGCTTACCGTCTCCACGTCGTGGTATAGTTTGTTATTCAACACTTAATTATTTGGATGGGTATAATTATGAGTATAATTGATGTAAATAATAAATATAACATGTTAATTATTATGTATATATGATATACCATACAATTACATATTATTTCACCATCATTAGAATGGTATTGTCGCTCGTGCCTACGTACGGATTACCGTCTCCATGAACACGATGAGATTCATTTCCCATCATAACCATTCAAGAATAAATATAATTTTATGATTAAAAAATAATTTTTGAGAACATAATATCATTATGAATACAAATAAAATACATCCTATTCATAATAAACATTACTTATATAATAAAACATATAAAGAAAAACAAATCAGTTAACACCTGAAATAATGATACTACTAAAATATTATTAACAAATAAATATTAAAAGATCATATATGATATCATATTTATGTATATGGTTATTTTATAATTTAATAACAATTATTTCAACATTATACAAGAGGTTAATATACCTTCAACTAAGTAAAAGTGCGTGGTAAGGGGTTTTTATCTCACTTTTTATTCACGTGAGATTCATGCTATATTGCCACTATTTATTTTTTTGTGGTGTATATACTTCCCGTGATTATATTTAATGTGTAATATAATTTAATTTATGGTTATTTCCATATTTTTTGTATGATACTTATTTAATGGTTTTTATGTTTCGTAAGTTACCAAATCAGTAAGGGAATTTCTAATTTCGATTTCCACTCATTGGGTTTTACGCAAACTTCATTGATTACTTTACTCCAAGATTATGTGTGAAATCACTATTTATTTATTTATGTAGTATTTTCCACTCCCATTTTTGTGGATATAATTTTTATACACATAATCCCTCCGTTGATAAATTCTCAAGTCATCTATATGAACTTGATGTGAGTAATCTTAACTCAATTTTCATTCATTGAGTTAAACATCAAAGTCATTGGTGTTGTTTTTACAAGAATATGTGTGAATGTCTTGTGATTGATTTAAACTCAATATCCAATCATATTTAGTGTATTTATATTTTTCACATATAATTATGTCATTGATTTATCCTTAAACTAAGGATACGGTCTTTATAATGGATTTCATCTCAATTTACATTCCATTGAGACATATTTGTTGTTAGGTGACAATTCACTTTTATATGGTGTACATACTGTACTTTGACATAGTATATCATGAATACCTTTATTATCATGATATTATAAATTTTTTATTACCTCAATTATTTTTATTCAAATGTCTCTCATTTGGTTAGGAACTCTAACTAAAATATCATTTTAAATGTTTTAAAGATTTATTCTTCTAAATATTTCTCATTAATGTCCATGTTATAAAAATGGTTTTAAGGATTGATTTATATGGGCATGGATGTTTTAAAAATTAAAATTCCTTTTAAAAGTTTCAAAGTGGTATGGGACACTTTGATTCAAAAATTTATTTTCAACAACTTCTTGATAAATAGTGATGTTTTTAGATGTTTCCATGAAAAAGGGATATTTATCTCAAATAGTTTTACTGGTTATTTTCATCTATGTCAATATCCTTCCTTATTCTTGATTGAGTTTGATATAATCTTCCATATTGTATTGAATAAGTTATGTTTGAAAGTGGATGTTCTATTTTTATACCATTCATGGTTTGTGGTTAAAATATTAACATTTTGTATGCTAGTTTTAATATGAATGTTTAGATTATGATTCAACCTTTTTATATAAGGAATGCATTGGACTTAGTAAGTAATAGGTGGAGCCCTATACAGCTCCTCTATGAATTAGTAGGTCTCATTAGACAAATTAGTGTCTTGGCACAAGGCCTTGACGAAATCTTTATTTGTAGTCTTGGTAGGAGGCCTTGACTATGTGGTTATGATATCCAACATTATGCATTCCATCATTATAAAATTGTCTATTGATATTACATGCGATTATTTGAGTAGTATAATATTTATGTGAATAAGTAAATGAAATTATTAGATTTATATTTTCCATATTATGCTGAAATTTAAGTTTAAAAGGATTTTGTTTTAGTCTTATACACTGCCTTAAATTTTTATGATTATTTATGAAACTTTCTGTTGTATTGTTTTCCTTACTGAGAATATAAGATCTCCCCTTTATATGTTTTATTTTTCCCAAGATGTGAAAAATTATATCATGATTAACCTGTAGGAATAGGCTAAGGGATATGAGTGTGTTCAAAGGGGACACAATGTTGTTTTCTTTATTTCATGATGTAATGTAAAACTAATTTATGTATCTAGTACTTCCAAGACTACTAAACTAATTGGTATTTTAGGACATGATCTCTTTTGATCATGAAAATGATATGAAATAATGCACCGACTCTGGGTAACTAGGGTCGGTCATTATAGTTGGTATCAGGGGAAGTTTAGTACAAACCTTGGAAACTAGATTTAGAAAAAACTCTGATTAGATAACATTACCCTAAGATGGACTTTGGGGATTAGTATATAAGAACATCCAAAAAATTTGGAAATGTAAATATTATGTGTGTTTTCCAATAAATATATCTATGTCTTGATATGAGATAGTAGAGGAGGCTTTGGAACATATGTACCTAGGGGTAAAACCCGAAAACACTGCTTTGAGATAGACTCGAACGGGAACGGGTGCATGAAAACAGTCCTTGTTGTACTCTTGGTTACGACACTCCTAGGGAATATTCTTATAATAATTCATATTTTCTTTACAAACTAATTGGAAGTATTGTAATATAATATGAGAATAAATAACCTTGGTTAATCCTAAGGTGTTTTAGATTGAAAATAAGGTTCCATGATATTCTCTAAATGATTTTATGACTATTTTTACTCACACAATGATTTTTGGTTTTAGTCAATAGCTGGATTCCAAGGAAGTCAAAGTAACATTGAACATGATATAAAAGGTGGGAACGGTGGTGGAAATGAGCAATGAAATGGAATATTTATTGGAGTAAAATATATTGTGTTCATGCCGAATCATTTTTCCAAAAATATGATCAACAAAATATATATTAACTAACTCCTGGACTCAATAAAGAAGATAAAGGCAGTGAATGATAAGATATCCAGCAGTGGAGACCATGGAGAAAATAAATATTGATTTCCATCATGTAGTAAATGTGGAAGGAGACACCTAGGAAAGTGGCTTAATAGAACAAATAAATGTTTTATGTGTAGGAAATAAGGACATAAAGTAAAGAATTTCGGAGGAAAAATGAAGAGTACTATGGAAGAAAATAGAAATGATCCCAAAAATTCATTTACAGTCATTTTCTATAAATGTAGGGGACCTGAGCGTTACCCGAGTCAATTCCCTATTCTATAGGATAACCTATTGGTCAAGAAAGAACCTTTTTGTAAATAAATGGATGGAGAAATGTTTAAAAGTATTAGTACTCTTTGTTGATGGGATTACTTTGGAATAATTTTCTCTCATATGTGTAACCATGTAATTTTTTATGTGAAAATGCTATTAGAGGAATAATTATCTTTTATTTTGTGTATATAGTTATAAATAACCATTTGGGTTTATATGATCCTTGAATTTGAGGCAATTACAGGTTATTAATTTTTGGGATGAAAATGCGAGGTATGAGATAACATTTGTGGTTAAATTATGTTGTGGTTATTTTGAGGAATTTATCTCATTTTGGTAATGTTATAAAATATAGTTTTTGAAAAAGGACAACACGTAGATCATGTGACAACCTATCACATCGGACAAAGCTGCGAGAATAGAACCTACAATCAAAGTGTGACTGAGATTTATTGCCTACCACTAGACTATATGCAGTCCCTAGTTAGTGTGACTAATTATTTTTAGTTAAACTATTTTATTTATCAATAATAAGTTGATTTGGGATCTTATGTTTTATCAAATGGATATCCTTAGTGTAGGAAAATGATTTTGTGATTAAGTGATAAATGTTATTTTGGAAGACATTTGCTCTGTTAGGAACACTATATGCCTAAGGGAAATAGAATAATATGGGATTTAATTTGAGAAGTAATGGTGGATTTTTATCTATGTTTTTATTGTGGATTTATAGTGATTTGGGTTATTTATAGAAATGATTAACCTAACTTAGAGAATATTTTATTATATTAATTACTTTTAAGTATGTGACTTTAAGAGTAGTCGATGTTATTTGGAGATACAACTTAACGTGGAAGAATATGTAATCAAATTCTTCTAAATTCTGTGTTTCAATCTTAGTTTTGATTATATTGAAGGATTTTAAGGACAATAGTTTTTTGAATGGTATTTATTGAACTTTGTGTGTTGTTGGTTTAATTTTATAAATTAATATTAGTATTTCTTTCTCTAAAGGATTATCCTTTTTGGGGATCATCTAATCTTGTACTAACCATTTTCGTTTTGGTTAATCTTTAAAGACAAGGTAAATATATATTTTATCCTTTATAGATTATGTGATTCTCTATAAGTTGATTCTAGATCTTCAGGTGTGACCAAATAATCTTGAATACTCATCGTTTGGAGTGAAAGATGATTTTTGGGTAGAAATTAGTTAAAGTATGGAACTCTACTTATCAAGTATTTTTTTTCTTATTATTCTATAAAGAAATTAATTCTTAAACCTTAGGTAAAGTATCTTAAACCCAAAAATGTATTATCCTAATACCTTATGTTATTCATCATAAATTTATGGCTTTGAGGCCCTCAATTTTCCATTCACTTGTTTATGATTAATGACGTCAATCACTCCCTATAAATATTTACATTTTTCTCCAATTATAATTGTCACCAATGTTCTACTATTAAAAATCCTAATTTGGTGGTGACTTTTTCATTTCGCTTTCCCTATTATTAATAATAAATTTTATTAACCCAATTTTCAATGTGGGTTTTCCACAAAGTTATTTTCTATTTTTTTAACCTTTTATTTCTGAAGAAAAATTTTAAATTGTGAGTAAGAAATTTATTGAAGGAGTTGATAATATAACACCCTAAGTTTCCATGGTATGCTTCTCTTTGAATAATACAATAGCATGCGATGTACGCAACACTGAGTTCAAGCGTTCCAGGACCTATAAAACTAGCCATTTATAAAGTAATTATGAACATTAATAACCAAATTTTAAATTTAATATATATACCATATAATTTTAACATTCATATTTTGTGTTTCTTATACATAATATAAAGGTAAATTCAATTTTTCAGATAAAAGAAGTATTTTTCAAAAAATGAAGTTTTTCCGCATTTTAATGGAGAACCATTTATAAATCCATTATTTGAAACTTTTATGTATTCAATTTGATGAAATTAAATTCTTCTTTAGAATCGGGACATAAAAAACTTAGTTTGGATAAATTTTTGGCATTTTTCTGATAACTTTCATATTTTGATGAATAGTGAAAGATACTAAATTTTAATTGAAAACAACTTTTTTTAATCAAAATAATTTATAGTGATAAAATATGAATTTGACTGGTTTTTAAGTATAATTATATTATATTTTTATCATTTAATCCAATGTGGGTCATTGGAAGTAATTTCACTTTTAAACCGGACATAAACACATTTCAATCTTTTGACAGATTTTACTTCTCAAAAACACGCTTTCTGGTTTTGAAAACATGAATTAATTTTAAATTAATTAATGAAACTTATATGTTTAGAATTTGGTAAAATAGACATCATTTTTTTATTCGTAATATCAAAATTAGTTTAGGGTGAAGTTTTAGTATTTTTCTGAAAACATTCACTTTTTTGATGAATAGTGAAAAACACTGCATTATTGTTTAAAAACCAAATTTTTATTTAAATAATTATTTATTTTATTTAAATTTATTTTAAGTAAAAATAGATAAATAATACCTATATTAGTTCAATGTAATTCATTAGAGTCATTTTATAATAAAATTAGATGTATAAAATTTTATTGAAATTTTTAACATCTTTTACCCACCTTGTATGCACGTTAGCAAATTTGCATAAAATGTAATTTTACTGCTTTTGTGAATTGAATTTAAAAATTAGATATACATGGTTGAAATCAGTAAGTAAAATTTTGTTCAATAAGATGAAAATAATATTTTGCGAATAGTAACTTTTGAATTTTATTTACCACGGTTAAAAGTAAATAGGGTAATTAAAGATAAAAATGATATTATAATTACACTAAAACATGTCATAATTCTATTGGATAAGTGTATTTTGAAAAAAAATCAACCTTATGAATAATATATTATCCTTTTGGTCCACTTGGTTTATATTAGGACATTTATTATTATTTTATTTAAAGAAGAGTTGAAAGTGTTAAATTCAAATTTTAATAAGTAAAACATTTTTAATATATGGCTATACATAAGATAATTTCGACCATAAATATTAATTATAAATATAAAAATATTTCCTATATCATGGTATTTTATTTATAATTTTTAGACATTAAATAATTAAATTTATTTATGACACAATGATGATGCAGTAATCACCTTATTAATGAAATATTAAAATAATTGATATTATAAATATTAAAATAAATGTAAATTGAGACTTTTTATTAATTACACAACTTTTATAGGTTAATATTACATGTTATTATTGATTCAATCTATTTATTTCGAAGAAATCAGATTGTTATGAATTTCACAAAAACCAAATACTAAATAATGTCAAAATTGACATAAATGAGATTTTAAAACAAATACTATATTATTAAATGATATAATAGTCCTAAAAATATAAGGTTCATAAAATGGACTTATATAATAATATATATTCCATTAATTAACCACTTGGGTTTATCTTGACATTTTATAGTAAGTTTATTAACCATATAATATAAAAATACAAGGAGACATGGTAAATGTTAAACTATTTAACCAATAGTTAAATATAAAAGATAAGGTTAATATGGTGACCTAAACCTATCTAAAACCAATTTATTGAAATTTTTTCTACTTATACCCACCTTATACTCAAAATAAATCATTTTAGAGCCATTATAAACCAAATATGATTGTATAATAAAATAATATTTCAAGCTTTTCCTAAAGTGACCCTCACCTCTCTTATAAAAGGGTGTTTCCCCTTCTCTCAAAATCACACCTCCAAATCCATTTTTATCATCCAAACCCTGATCAAATATCCTAAAAAATACCCTCACTTAAACCTAGAGTCCTTAATTTGATTATAAATCCAACCTAAGGATCCCTTTTTATCAAATCAAAAGGAACCACCTGAAGAAGAGGTAATTATTTCATCACCTCTTTCAATGTTC
Source organism: Viscum album (assembly GCA_963277665.1). Lineage (NCBI taxonomy): Eukaryota > Viridiplantae > Streptophyta > Magnoliopsida > Santalales > Viscaceae > Viscum > Viscum album. The sequence goes on along the minus strand of OY728131.1, from coordinate 1,524,754,346 downwards.
TTTTCTTATTCCACTTCCTCTTTCTTGGTTTTTTCTATACCAAAATAATAAATCTAGTAACTTCTACATACTGTTATGTTATTATAAATATTTTACAACCATATTCATTATTCTATTCATCCTATGAATGTCAAACTCACCATATGTGCGTACGTACGGCTTACCGTCTCCACGTCGTAGTGTAGTTTGTTATTCAACACTTAATTATTTATATGGGTATAATAATGAGTATAATTGATGTAAATAATAAATATAACATGTTAATTATTATTCATATATGATACAAAATCCAATTACATACTATTTTTTCATCAATAGAATGGTATTGTCGCTCGTGCGTACGTACGGATTACCATCTCCACGAACGCGATAAGATTCATTCTCCATCGTAACCATTCAAGAATAAATATAATTTTATGATTAAAAAATAATGTTTAAGAACATAATATAATTCTGGATACCAATCAAATACATCTTATCCTTAACAAACATGACTTATGTAAAAAAACATATAAAGAAAAACGAATCAGTTAACACCCGAAACAGTGATACTACTGAAATATTATTAACAAAGAAATATTAAAATATCATATATGATGTCATATTTATGTATATTTTACTTGTATAATTTAATAAAAATTATTTCACCATTATATATTAGGTTAACATACCCTCAACTAAGGAAAATTAAAAGGTAAGGGGTTTACATATCACTTTTTATTCTCGTGAGATTCATGTTATATTGCCACTATTTCCTTTTGTGTGGTGTATATAATGTTCATGATTGTATTATTTGTGTAATAAAATTTAATTTATGGGTAATTACATCTTTTTTGTATGATATTTATTTTATGGATTGTATGTTTCGTAAGTTACCAAATCGGTAATGGAATTTCTAATTTCGATTTCCACTCATTGGGTTTTACGCAAACTTCATTGATTACTTTACTCCAAGATAATGTGTGAAATCACTATTTATTTATTTATTTAGTAATTTACACTCCTCTTTGTGTGGATATACTTTTGATACACATAATCACTCCATTTATAAATTCTCAATTCATTTATATGATCTTGATGAGGGTTATCTTAACACAATTTTCATTCATTGAGTTAAACATCAAAGTCATTGGTGTTATTTTTACAATAATATGTGTGAATGTCCGCTGATTTATTTACACTAAATATACAATCATATTGAGTGTATTTATATTTTTCACACATAATTATGTCATTTATTTATCTTTAACCTAAGTATACGGTCTTTATAAGGTATTTTATCTCAATTTACATTCCATTGAGACCTCTTTGTTGTTATGTGCCAATTCACTTTTATATAGTGTACATACTATACTTTGACATAGTATATCATGAATACCTTTATTATAATTATATTATAAAGTTTTTATTACCTAAATTATTTTTATTCAAATTTCTCTCATTTGGTTAGGAACTCTAACTTAAATATCATTTTAAATGTTTTAAAGATTTATTCTTCTAAATCATTCTCATTGATGTCCATGTTATAAAAATGGTTTTAAGGATTGATTTATATGGAAATGGATGTTTTAAAATTAAAATTCCTTTTAAAAGTTTCAAAGTGGTATGGGACACTTTGATTCAAAAATCTATTTTTAACAGCTTCTTGTTAAATAGTGATACTTTTAAATGTTTTCAAGAAAAAGGGGATATTTCTCTCAAATATTTTTACTGATTATTTTCATATATGTCAATATCCTTCATTATTCTTGATTGAGGTTGATAAAATCTTCCATATTTTATTCAATGATTTATGTTTGACTGTGGATGTGCTATTTTTATACCATTCATGGTTTATGGTTTAAATATTGACATTTTGTTTGTTAGTTTTAATACGAATGTTTAGATTATGTTTCAACCTTTTCATATAAGAAATGAATTTGACTTAGTAAGTGATAGGTGGAGCCCGCTATAGCTCCTCGATGCATCGGTAGGTCTCATGAGAAAAACTAGTGTCTTGTAACAAGGCCTTGAAAAAATATTTATTTTTATTCTTGGCATGAGCCCTTGAATATGTAGTTATGAAAGTCTGGCATTATGCATTCCATCATTATGAAAGTGGCTATTGATATTGCATGTGATTATTCGACTAGTAGAATATCCATGTAAATAATTAAATGGTATTATTTGATTTTTATCTTTTCCATATTATACTGAAGTTCAAGATTAAAAGTCTTTTGTTTTAGTCTTATACATTTCCTTAAATGTTTATTCATATTTATGAAATTTTCTGCTATATTGTTATCCTTACTGAGCATCTAATCTCACCCCTTTCTATGTTTTATTTTTCTTAGGATGTGAATAAGTATATCATGATTAACATGCAAGAATAGGCTAAGGGATGTGAGTGTGTTCAAAGGGGACACAATGTTTTTTTCATTATTTCATGATGTAATGTAAAACTTATGTATGTGTCTAGTACTTCCAAGACTACTAAACTAATCGGTCTTTCAGTACTTGATCTCTCATGATCATGCCAATGATATGTAATAATGCACCAAATATGGGTAACTGATTTTGGGGAATTACAAATAATAACTCCAGTATAATCAATATACTGATATTTTATTATGTTAAAATCATCACCTAAATCCATCTTCACTTCCATCAAATGGGAAAATAATTAATCGTTCATGCGTACGTGTGAACTATCACCTCTATAAACCGATATAATTCGTTTTATATTATTATCTCTAAAGACCAGTTATAATGATTAAATTGTTGTTAATATTTAATATTCATGACATATATATCATTATAAGAAAATAATAAATCAATTATTTTTTTACTTTACATGCACATAAAAATGATAATGTTGTTCGTGCATACCTGTGAACTTTCACCTCCACGAAGCTATGTGATTTGTTTTTAATCACCACATCACATGGATAAAATATATAACTATATTTAAATGATTAATATTATGTAAATTATATTATTATCATTCTATAAAGATAAAATAATATTTACCTTATTTCTAGAAAGATCATTGAAAAATAAAAATGTTACTCATGCGTATGTACGACTTACCGTCTCTATGATTGTAACATTGTTAATTTTTCATATCCATATTTAGTGAAAGTATTTAAAGGTATAATTGATATATAAAATTTATTATTATGTCATTAATATTATTTTGGATATGATATAATTATAACCACATGGACTATTGATATCATACCAAGTTCATTTTCAACTCAAGTACTGAATATCAAAAAAATGTCTGATATGAACTTAAATAATTATGTAATTGTTATACCATGGTAATAAGTGATATAAAATAAATATTAAACATGAAAAAGGTTACAAATAAAATAAATAATTAACCTATGTTTATTATTCAGAAATATAAAGAACATATGTGACGAATTGGATTCGAGGTAAGGAATTTCGTCTCAATTTCCTTCTATTGAAGCATTTATTGATGATACAGACCTTTATTCTTTTATAAATTGTATATACATACCATTTGACATTTAATAACCATATTATATCTATAATCAAGTTATTTATTATTTTGGTAAATGTATTATTTCATGGATATTATGATTTAATTTTTCAAAGTGGTATGGGACACCTTGAATTTTTAGAGATTTAATTATCAAATCCTTTTCTCCATGTCAATATTCTTGATATTATTTTACATATATATTTATATTGATATAAAAGGATAATAAATAAAATTTTATTTCGATTTTTAAATTCTATTCAAATGTTTTTAAAAAGTAATCTTTCAATATGAACTGTTTTACTTTCTTCACAAAATGACAAAACAATATTTTTTAACGTATACGATGACAAAAATTGTTCTTTCATCATAACTGTTATTTGATATTTGGATTCCTATATAATCCTTAATTATTTTTAAATGAAAATAAATCCATGATTACCTTTTTTAGAATTTTTTTATTGAAAATTTTATTGAAAATGGATTGGTTATTTCAATATCTTGAAATGATTTCTTGTGATTTAAAATAAGATTTTATGAGTGAAATTTTGATAATTGAAATTTTATATGTGTTATTACTATAAAATGGTACTTGTAAATTTGATGGGTAGTTATGTAATAAACTAAATATGGGTGGTTCCATGATAAACCAGGGATGGGTAGTTATGTTATAACCTCCAATTCATTGGGTATGGAAGTTAGTTGTATGGTTATTCTATTTGTAAGAGTGATATGTATGGAAGTCGAGCACATGATTATTCTATTTACATATGATTATGTACCTAGTTATCATTATATGTTATTTTCTCTTTCTTTGGGATTTACAGAAATATTTTGATTTAAAAAAATTTAATCAATGATATTATAATAAAGGTAAAATATTTACTACTTTTTTAAGGTTAAAAGTATTACTTTATGATAAAGTATTTATAGTTTACATGTGTTTTCAAGAATAACGATTTTCCTTCTTTGTGTATCACTTACTAATATTTTTATGCTCATTCTAAGTTTTTAAATATCTTTCACAATATTTAAGGGTGAATATATTCAAGGATGGGGTCAAGAAAAATTTATGATGATTAAACATGAAAAGAAACCATGTTTCATTTTAAAATATTTTGTTTTATAAAAGAAATAGATACTGTTGGAAGTGTCCAATTTTTATTTATATGGTTTTGTTATTTATAATTTATGGCATAATTATCTAAATCTCTAAACATTAAAATATCCTCAATTTAAAATAAATTAAATTTTTTTACTTAACTTAAGATTATATATTGTTTAATGTTGCATCCTTATAGTTGGTATCAAAGAAAATGTTTAGATAAATTAAATGTTTAGGATGTTATCTAGGTGTAGGTTCAAGATAATTTATAACCAAGAAGGTTATTATCATATGGAAAATTTTGGAGGATTGTGGTAATTTAGTTGTATTGGATAAAAACCTAAATCAACTGAGATAAGGAGGTTGTTGGATAATATTATTATAAAAAATTTATGTTATTATCTTTACCCTATAGATTATTATTATTTTAATAATTGATTTCATGTTTAAGTGATGTTATTTTTAGTAGATTAAGGATTGTATTTTAAGATTTAAGTAAAGAGATCTTTCACTACCTTCATATACCTCCCTGATGATTTGATCATCACTGTTATTGCAAAATATTTTTCGAATGATTTTGATAGCCTCTTGAGTATTCAAACCACCTTTAAGAAATTGTTTGAGTTATCCAAAACCTGCTGATCTATAAGAAAAATTATGGTCCATGGTATATATTTAATATGATTTCAATAACACAACTTTTTCAAATATTTTTAAAGGTGAAATACCATAAGTGGTGTGAACATTTACTTCTTGAAAGTAGAACAACGTGCTGAAAAAGAAAAGGAACATCAAGAACATCTTGAAATATGGATTCAAGGTATGAATTGTCTTCTTATCCATATAGTATAAAACATTAATTGATTGATATTTATGAATCATGAGGGTATAATCCATTTTATTGATTTTTAGGAATGAGTTATTAAGAGATAAAGTAGAAATTCATAGTTAATGAACTATAAAGAATGTTTAAATATTAAGATGTCTATATATAAAGGATTTAATAGCTATGGTATACTTAATGAAGTGGAAATGATTAAAATTAATAATACTCTTTTGATGATGGGGTAATTTTGTGGTTTTTTAGTTGCCTAATATGTAACCTAGAAGTTTTTATGTGAAATTTTTATTTGAAGAATAATTCTCTTTTGTGGACATAATTATAAAGTAATGGATAACCTTTAGGGTCATATTTTCTTTTTTTTAGGTAATTAAGGGTTATTACATTTTGGGATGCAAAATGAAAAGTTTGAGATAACCTTTTAGGTTAAAACATGTTATGGTCATTTTTTAGTACATGATCATATTTGAAGAATGTTATAAGAATGATATGGTTTTAGAAAAAGGACAACTAATATGATGGGTGATAAATCATCATGTCTGAAAAGGATGTGGGAATTGAACCCCAAACTAAAGGGTGAAAAGGGTGCATCACCTACCACTGACCTATGTGATGTGTCAGGTCAGTATGAATTTTTATTTTTAGTCAAATTAGTTGATGGATTAAGAATAATTATATTTTTGGAATATACGTTTTATCGAATAGATTACCATAAGATTGGAAAATGAATTGGCGATTAAGTTATTAATGTTATTTTTCATGATGTTTTTTATTTTTTGGAATACTATATGATCAAGGTATATAGAATACTGTGGAATTTTATTTGAGGAATAAAATTTGATTTATATTTTGGAAGAATCAGTGACGGAATTACAGTGATTCGAGTTATTTATGGAAATGGTTAGCAAATCTTGAATATTATTAGGACAATTAATTTTTTTTGTAGGACTTCAAGAGTAATTGAATTAATTTGGAGATAAATATTTAAATTTTATCTTGGAATATTATGTGATTAAATCCTTATAATTTTTTTGTTACAATTATAGTTTAGATTATTTTGGGGAATTTTTTTAAGGACAGTTATTTGCTGAATGGTCTAGGTTGAACTTTTGATATTACTGTTGAATTTTAAAGATTGTAATAATATTTCATCAAATAATGTTTATTCTTTTTTGGGAATTATCTTATCTTATCCCAACAATTTTTTTTTGTTAACATTTAAAGATAGGAGGAAAAGATTTTTAATATTTTGTGGATTTTCTGATTTTTTAGAAGTTGATTCTAGTTCTTCATGAGTGAAAAATTAATATTAAATACACATTATTTGGAGAAAAATATGAGTTTTTGGTGAAAAGTTATTAAGTGATGAAACTCTATATGTCAAGTAGGTATATTTCCTTATGATCTTACTTCATGTAGTAAAAGAATTCATGAACTATATGAAATGGATGTCAAAAAAATGTTTTCTTCTTACTTTTCCTACTACAAAGTCAAAGACCATTTAACCTCTCAAAAATTTATGTTTTTTTGATTCTTAAATTTATCTTTACCATGTTCTCTATCACTCTCTATAAAAACATGATTGTTAGTTTTTTTCATATTCATGTTTCCCTATATGGAACCCTAGTATATGATATATTAGGTGACCTTTTTACATCACATTATTTCTTTTAAAGTGGATGTTTTATACAATCTTTTTTCGATGAGTGATTTTAATGAAGTCATTATGAAAATTGAAACCTTAGTTACTAATCCCAAATTTAAAATTACAAGGATGTAATTTCTAAAAGGGGAGAAGGATGTAACATCCCAGTTAATTATAGAATAATAATTTTTCATGTTTTTTAATATTTAGGAATTAGATAGTAATTTTAACTTTAAGGGATTCTATGTATGATAGTGTACCCGACACGCAACAATGGGTTTCTCTAAAATCATATATTTCCCACAAGACTGAGTTATACCGAAAAAATAATATATTTTAATATCATTATTTTAAGTGGTGGTTATCACTTAGAAGTTTTATTGGAGATAATAAATAAAACTAACTATATTATGTTTATACATTTTTATTAAATGTATTTACATTTATCTAATAAATTTTATATGCTTAAAATGAGAGTTAATCCAATTTTAAGTATAAAATACTCTTATATTTTTAAAAGGTAGATTTACTGCCTTTTGATGGAAAACCATTTTAAATCTAGTTTTTGTCACTTTTATATGTTATATTTGACATAATAAACTTATATTTTGGAATAGAGACAACAAAATTTACTTTGGTTGAATTTTTGGTATTTTTCTAATAAGATTAATTTTTTAATGAATAGTGAAAAATACTGTGTTTTAATTCAAAACTACTTTTGCATATAATTTATTTATTTATATTATACATTTAATTGGTTTTAAAGTATAATTATATTATGTTTTCTTTAATTTAATCAAATTTATTTCATTATAATCAATTTCATATTGAAATTGGATATAAAAACTATGTGAACTTTTGAATGTTTTACTTTAAAAATTTGTTTTCTTATTCCGTCAACAGGGTTAATTTTAAATTAATTTCTACCTATTTTAGGTTTTTTAATTTGGAAAAATTTATTTTATTTTTTGAATCATAATTTACAAATTATTTTAATAGTTTATTTTTATTTTTGGGATTTATGAATAGTAACTTTAGTAATTATTTTTATTACCATAGTAGAGAGTGAATCAGGTAAGTAAAGGTTAAAATAATATTATAATTATTTTAAAACTACTATAAAAATTTTCTTAATAATATTTTATGAGTTATTATTGACCAAGATAATCCTTGGGCTGAAATTGGGGTCTTTGGAAGCCACCTGGGTGTGATTATGACATTTATAACATTTTATTTAATGTAAATACAAAGATTTCATAATCATATCACTTATAAATAAAAAAATTATATGGGTTTATATAAGTGATATATTAAAATATAAATAATATTTATAAATATAAAATGATTAAAAACTTCATGGTAATTTATTTATAATTTTTAGGAAATAAATAATTAAATTAAATTGCAACACAATGATGACACAGTAATTGCTTAATTAATGAAAGAATCAAATAAATAATATTATAAATATTAAAATAAATATAAATTTACATAATTTATTCCTTAATAGAATTTTATGTATGAATTTAACAAGTTATTGATATGTTAAAATAATTTTATCAACTATATCATGAGGTTATGATATTTTAAAAAAGTCAAGAAATGAATAGTATCAAAATTTACACTAATGGTATTTTATTAAATGTTATAAAATTAATAAAAATCTTATATTCATACAAAAAGTTTATCTAAGTCTAAAAATTTCATTAATTGCTCATTCATTAGACTTTTTTCAAGTTATGGTAATTATTTTAACCCTTGAAGTGTAAATTACTTGATAAAATAATGAGAGTTAAAAGTGGTTAAAACAAAAATATAAGGATTAAAAAAGATGATTATATTTTGACCCATAATCATCCTATAATAAAAAATAAATTAATTTTGACTCTTTTAAAATAGAAAATGAATTTATATTAATTTAATACTTATAATAATTCTAAGAGTGCCCCTCCCCTCTCCTATAAAAAGGCACACATTAGTCTCGATTAATTACCCTTAAAACCAATTTATTTCGGCCAATATCTACCCAAACCCCTTCCAAGAATCCATCCCCAAATTATTTATGCCTATTTTAGGCATAACACTCTCCTTCAATGTTTCAAGGTGTTAAGAAAGGTGATCATCAGAACGAAAGGTAATATTTTTATTTAAGTGTTTCTATTTTATTTCTTCTTCATATTCCTTCAAATATTCTTCAACCATGATGAAATAATAACTACAGAATCATAAATATACAGAGATTTTATTATGTTAAAATAATTACCTAAATTTATCACCACTTCTATAAAATGGGAAAATAATTAATCGTTCGTGTGTATGTGTGAACTATCACCTCCACGAACCGATATAATTCGTTTTCCATAACAGTCTCTCAATAATTATTATAATTATGGAATTAATATTCATATATAATTTTCATATTTAATATTAATTAAATATATATCATTATAATAAAATAATATATCAATTTCTTCTTTACTTTACATGCACATAAAAATGATAGCATAGTTCGTGTCTATGTGTAAACTATCACATCCACGAAACAATGTGATTCGTTTTTAATCACCACATCACATGGATAAAATATATAAATATATTTAAATTATTAATATGATATATATTATATTATGATAATTCTTTAAGTATAAAATAATATTTTTCTTCTTTCCATAATGATCATTGAAAAATGAAAACTTCACTCATGCATGTGTACGGCTTACCGTCTCCATGATTGTAACATTGTTCATCTTTTATATCCATATTTAATGAATGGATTTAAAGGTATAATTAATGTATAAAACATATTATTATATCATTAATATTATTCTCGATATGATGGACTTATGACCACATGGACTATTGACATCATACCAAGTTCATTTTCTACTCAAGTACCGAATTTCGACAAAATGTCCAACATGAACTTAAATAATTATTTAATTGTTACACCATGGTAATAAGTGATATAAATATAATAATAAACATTAAAAAGGTTCTAAATAAAATAAATAATTAACCTAAGTTTATTATTCAGTAAGATAAAGAACATACGTGAGGAATCAGACTCGAGGTAAGGGATTTCGTCTAAATTTCCTTCCACTGACTCATTTCTTGATGATACACGCATTTATTATTTTATTAGGTGTATATGCATCCCATTTAAAATTTAATATCTATATTTTATCTATACACATGTTATTTATAGTTTTGGTAAATTTATTATTTCATGTAGATTATGGTTTAAATGCTCAAAGTGGTATGGGACACCTTTAATGTTTAGAGATTTAATTATCAAATCCTTGTCTCCATGTCAATATTCTTGATATTATTTTACATATTTATTTATATAGATATAAAATGATTATAGATGAATTTTTATGTCATTTATGAAATTCTATTCAAAGGTTTTTAAAAAGTAAACTTTTGATACGAAGTGTTTTACTTTCTCTACAAAATGACAAAAAAGAATGTTTTTTAACATATATGGCGATGAAGACTACTCATACACAATAAATGTTATTTAATATTTGGATTCCTATATAAGAATTAATGATTTTAAAAGGAAAAGAAATCCATTATTCCCTTTTTTGGTTATTTTGGTACTAAAAATGTTATTTAAGATGGATTGTTTATTTCAATATCTTTAAATGATTTCTTGTGATTGAAAATACATTTTATAAGTGAAATGTTATTAATTGAAATATTTTATGTGTTATGGTTATATAATGGTACTTTTAAATTTTATGGGTGGTTACATGATAAACCAAATACAGGTGGTTTCATGATAAACCAAGGATGGGTGGTTCTGTTATAACCTCCAATGCATTGGGTATGGAAGTCGGTTGTATGGTTATTCCATTTATAAGAGTTATATATATGAAAGTCGACCAGATGTTTATTCCATTTAATTATTATTATGTCCCAAGTTACCTTTATATGTTATATGGTGTATGGGTTTTATGGTAATATTTTTTTTACAAAAAATGTAAGCAATGAACCTATAATCAAAGTAAAGTATTCACTACTTATTTAAGGTGAAAATTATTACATTATGATAAAGTATTAATGGTTTAAATTTTTTTGAAAGACTAAATTTTTTCCTTCTTTGTGTATCCCATACAGAGATTTTTATACTCATCCCAAGTTTTTAAATGTTTTTCAATGGATTTGAGGGAGAATATAGTTAATGATTGGATCGGGGAAAAGTTATGATGATTAAACAGGAAAAGAAACAATATTCATTTTAAAAGTTTTTTTATAAAGTAATTGGATCCTTTTTAAAGTGTCCACTTTGTATTTCTATGGTTTTTTCATGAATTATTTATGTCCTAATTCCTTAAAACTATAAACTTTAAAAGATCCTCAATGTGAAATAAAGTAAAATTCTTGACTTAAATCAGGATTATTTAATGTTTAAAGTCAGGTACTTATATAAAATACCCACTAAAATCACTTAATTACTTCCTTAATCCCATACTATAAGCTTTATTTTGAAAAAAATCCAACTTAAGGAGCCTTTTGGTGAAATCCAAAAGAAATTGTATAAAGAATAGTTAACACCCCTAACCGAGCATTTTATTTTATTTCTTCCTCCACATCATTAAATTATTATTAAACCATATTAATATAATAATATAAGTATCTTATATATACAAGGATATTTTTATGTAATTTCATGACCTATTATCACCTCCTCTTCTATAAAATGGGATACGAAATAATTATTCATGTGTATGGAGAACTACCGCCTTGTGAACTGATGTTATTAATTTTCCATCACCTCCTCTAATGGATGGATATAATGATGGATTAAATGTTTATATGTGATATTTATGATATTTTTGTACTATTTAAATTAATATATCACATATACCATCATACTTTCAATTCTATGGGAATAAAATAGTTGCTTGTGTGTACAAAATACTACAACTCGCAAAGCGATGTGATTCGTTCATGTTTTAAATAGAAGGTAATAAGGATGGTTTTACTGAAAATATGTGAAATATTTGAAATAAAAATTACTCATTAATGGTAATATATTATATACCTTTCTTTAATTAAATACTTCTATAAAATGGAAACAATGTTCACACGTAAGTATGACCTACCGTATCCATTAACGGTGTATTTCTTTTTATATCTATAAATCATATAGACTAATATAAAAAATATATAATGAATATATATGATATTTATATCATGGGTGAAATTTTTTATATCATTTAACCATGATCAATGTAATAATTCCAAAGATAAGAAAATATACATGAAACAACAAATCAATTATTGCTCGTAACATGACTATAACATAGAATTATGAATAAGTGGGTAATTAAAGGTCATAAGTAAAATATATATGATGCCACTACAATTTAAATGAACTCATACCTAGTTCCATTAAAATTTTAAATAATCCCTATATAATATACCCAATTGAGTTATAGGAATTATAAATATAACTCTAGGAGAAACTTAATAATGGATTCATTCAGCCAAGTGTGTCACCTTGGGTTGCTACTATTATTTTTGATAAAAATAAATATAGATCGATGAGAATCTATATTGAATATATGTATTTAAACAATAACATGGTTAATAAAAAGTATCATATACCTCATTTTGATGTCCTATTTGATCAATTGTGTAGATCTCAATACTTTTCCAAGATTTACCTTCATTCTAGATATCATTAGTTGAGGTTTAAGAAGGAGGATATACCCAAGACAGAATTCTGTAAAAGGTATGCACACTAAGAATATATATTGATGTAATTTGGTCTTATTAATTCCCCCGCTAAATTTATAGATTTAATGAATAGAGTCTTTATATATTACCTTGATAAATTTGTGGTAGTATTTATAGATGATATTCTTATATATTCAAAGATCAAGAATGAGCATGAATATCACTTGATAATTTTAAAAAATACCATAAGGACAAACTATAAGAAAATTTTACAAATTTTGAATTTTTTATAGAAAATGTTTTATTTTTGGGTCATATAATCTGAACAGAGGGTATATCAATAAATCCATCGAATACGGGGGCTACAAAGTATTATCCTAGACTAACCAAAGTGACTGAGATCCATAGTTTTCTTTGTTTAGATGGATATTATTGACGTTTTGTGGGAAATTTCATGTGACTATATAATCTACTCACCAAGTTAACTTGGAAGGGATACAAGTTCCTATGGACATATGAACATGAGGAAAATTTCAAGAAACTGAAGAGAATATTAGTTAGCGCACCTATGCTTGCATTACCCTATAGTAGAGAAGGTTTATTAATCTATTTTAATGAATCCCTTAAGGGATTAGGATGTTTTCTTATGAAGAATGACATGATTAGAGCATATTTATCCTGAAAATTAAATGTTTATGACAAAAAATACCCAACTCGTGATTTAGAGTTAGTTGTGATGTTTTATCATTAAAGATATGATGGTATTGTCTTTATGGATAAAAGTGTGATATATACACTGATTATAAAAGTTCAAAGTATATATTCACATAAATGGATTTTAATATACACCAGAGAATATTAGTAGAGTTGATTAGAAATTATGACTTCTCAATACATTATCACAGTGGGAAAGTGAACAAGGTGTTTGATGCTTTGAGTTTAATGGGTCATGTTATCTTAGCCATGATGAGGATCTCAAAAGATCCAATATTTATGGATTTGTAAAGGATGAATCAAGGAATCTAAAAGTAAGGGGAGAAATATTATCTTTATAAATTAAATGTTCAACCATCTATCCAAGTAATGATTAAAGAGGTGTAGAAGGAGGATATAAAGCTGAAAAAGAAGGTTAAAATTTTTCTTGAGTTTAACCTTGATCATAGTGGAATGATGAGGTTCAAAAACCATGCATTTTTATTTCCATACCAGATTTGAAAAAGGATTTTTTAGAGGAAGCTCATAGTTCTTCATTCTATATTCATCCTGGAAGTATAAATATGTATTGAGATTTAAAAGAGTATTTATAGTGAAATGGCATAAAGATAGATATGGTACAGTTTTTATCTTGGTGCTTGGTATGTCAGCAAGTATGAGGGAAAAAAGTATATGGTGATCTTACATCTATTACCTATATTAGAATTGAAATGGGAAAACATCACCAAATATTTTTTCATTGGATACCCCAAAACATCTAAAGGGAATAATGTTATGTGGGTTGTATTCGATCTCCTTAAAAAGTTAGTAAACTTCATCACTATTAGAGAAAATTTATCTCTAGATCATATTTCCAAGATATACATTAAGTAAGTGGTAAGGTTGCATAGAGTAATGCATTTAATTTTATCTGATCAGGATCTAAGTTTTACCTCGAAGTTCTGTAAAAGTATTTATTGAGCTCTTGAGGCAGAATTGAGTTTCAACATTGTGTATCATACTCATATAAATAGTCAGTCTAAGAAATCAACAAAAAACCTATAGGATATTATGATATATTATTCTATGTATTTCAAAAAAAATTGATTAAGACCTTCCTATAGTTGAGTTTACATACAATAATAACTTTAACTCAAGCATTCAGATGGCTCTTTATAAAGTCCTCTATGGAAAGAAGTGTAGAGATCCAATTTGTTGGAATGAAGTTGGAGAAAGAAAATTATCAGTACTTAAGATTACTGATTAAATGGCATATAAGGTTGCATTCATTTAGAAATTCATCAAGGTAGCTCAGAGTTATCATAAAATTTAAGCTGAAAATCACCAGTATGATCTATAATTTGATGTTGGTGATAAGGTGTGTCTTAGAATTTATCTATGGAAAAAGGTAATGAGATTTGGAAATAAGAGGAAAAAAAGACCAAGGTATATTTGTACCTTTGAAATTATTGATTTTTTGGGATGGTAGCTTATTGATTGGATCTTCCATCAAACCTATCTCAAGTTCATGATGTGTTCCATGTATCTCTCCTGAGAAAGTACATAACTGATCCTTCACAGGTGCTAAACTCAGAGATCATACCACTGGAGAAGGATATTTCTTATGAGTAAGAACCAGTGGAGATTCTTAAACATAGAGACAAACTACTACAAAACAAGACCACTCCCTTGGTCAATGTTTTGTGGTGTAACCACCAGTTTGAAGGAGCTACATGGGAACATGAGGAAATAATGAGGTATAAGTATCCTCTCTTTTTTGTATCAATGTGGATAATTTTGAGGTCGAAATTCATTTTAAGGGGGATAGAAAGAAAAACCATAATTTTTCATGAATTTTAATCTTTTTAATAAATTAAAACTCTTTTATGGCTTGTGTTACATGTAACATCAAGTTTATCTTATGTTACACAAAACACCAAGTTTTAACAAACATTGATATTTTATTAATATATTTATTTAAACACGACCATTATAACCTAACCATTAAACTTAGAAATATGAATAGTAATAAATAATTTTTAAATATAATGGTTTTATATAAATAAAACATATTGATAATAAAATTAATTATTTTTTAGAAAAGTATTTATATGTTTTGAAAATACTATTTTATCAAAAAATGAATTTTATTTCTTTTTTTGAATAATAATAAAATTAATTTTTAAAAATTTAGAAAATTAATTTGATAAAATAAACTTAATTTTTAAAATAATCATATCAAAATTATATTAGGGTTAATTTTTGGGATTTTTTTGAAAAATTAATCTTTTGATGAATAGTAAAAAATACTAGTTTTTATTAAAAACTCCATTTTCATTTAATGAATTTATAAGGTTACTTTTTTAAAAAAATGGGTTTAAAAGTAAAATTAACTCAATTATATATTAGTTAATCAAAAATAGGTCATTGGAATCATTTTCATATTGAATTTTGATATAAAATGTTTCCAAACTTTTGAACATTTTTCTCTTTGGAACTCAACTTTATCGTCGCATCTTTGGGTTTAATTTTAAATTAAAATTTTCCAATTATATGAAATTAATTTCAATAAATGTATTCCATATTTATAATAAAAATAATTTATATTATCAAATAATTTCAACATAATTTTTGACCATAATGAATATTAAAAATAGTAAAAAATATTTCTTGCGGTTAAAGTAAAAAATGGGTTGACTGGGGGTTAAGCTAAACATATAAGGGTTACAAATGACCTAAAACTTTTAAGAAACACATTAAATAAAAATATTTTGACCTTATATCTTATAGTCTTAATAATGGTTTGTTTTGGAGCCTTTTCACTGAGAAAAACGTGTGTACACCTTTTTCTTTTCAAAAAATTACATGTGTGTCACCCACCCCACTTATAAAAGGCCGCCCCTTGTTATCTTCTCTTCACACTTCTATGACCCTTTGTTGCATAAAATGTGACATCTTAGGTAATTATAGAATAATAATTTTTTATATTTATTAATATTTATTAATTAGACATTAATTTTACCTTAAAGGGATTCTATGTCTAATAGCATACCTGACATGCAATAATGGGCTTCTCCAAAATCATATGTTGCATGCAAGAATGAGTTATACTAAAAAAAATATATTGTTATATTATCATTTTAAGTGGTAGATATCATCTAGTCATTGTATCAGTGATAATGAATAGAACTAACTATATTATGTTTATAAATGTTTATTAAATGTTTTTACATTCATCTAATAAATTTTATAGGCCTAAAATGAGAATATATCAAATTTTAAGAATAAAATACTCTAATATTTTTAAAAGGTAGTTTTTATGCCATTTGATGGAAACCCCATTTTAAATATATTTTTTTCACTTTTATAAGTTTTATTTAAAAAATAAACTTTTTTTGGAATAGGTACATAAAAATTTACTTTGGTTGAATTTTTGGTATCTTTCTGATAATATTCATTTTTTAATGATTGGTGAAAAATAGTGCATTTTAATTCAAAACTACTTTTTCGAATAACTTATTTCAATTGTTTGATTATCATTTTACTAGGTTTTAAAGTATAATTAGATTAAGTTTTTATCATTTAATATAATGTATTTCCTTGGAACCAATTTCATATTGACATTGGATATAAAATCTACGTGAACTTTTAAATGTTTTTCTTTTAAAAACTTATTTTCTTTTTTTGTTAATGAGATTGATTTTTAATTAATTTATGAATATTCCATGTTTTTATTTTGGAAAAACATATTCTGTATTTTTACTAATAAGGTATAAATTATGTTACTATGTTACTTTTATTTTTAGTCTTAATGAATAATAACTTTAGTAATTATTTCTATTACCACAGTAAAGGGTAAATCGGGTAATTAAAGGCTAAAAATATTATAAATATTATAAAACTACCCTAACACTTGTCTTAATTTTATTATATGAGTTATTTTCGACCAATAAAATATTTGGGCCAAAACTTTGGCCTTTAGAATCCACTTGGGTGTGGTTATGGCATTTAAAATATTTTATTTAATGGAAAGACAAAGATGTCATAATCATGTCACGTATAACTAAAACAATTTTAATATGGGGTTATATAAGTGATATCTTATACTATAAATAGTATTTGAAAATATAAAATTATTACCTACATCATTTTAATTTATTTATAATTTTTAGTAAATAAATAATTAAATTAAGTGGTGACACATTGATGATGCAATAATTCCATAATTAATGAAAGAATCCAATAAATGGTATTATAAATATTAAAATAAATATAAATTGACAAAATTGATGTTATACACTAATTTTATGGATTAATTTGACATGTTATTGATATTTTATAATATTTTTCTTGACTATATCATGATGTTATGATATTTTTAAAAAGTCAATAAGTGAATAGTGTTAAAATTGACAATAATGGTATTTTAAAATATAAAATATTTTGTTAAATATTATAAAATTTCTAAAAAACTAATATTTAGAAAAAAAACTATGATATAAGTCTAAAAAATTTATTAATGACTCATTCATTAGCCGTTTGGCATGTTATGGTAATTATTTTAACCCTTAAATTGTAAATTACTTAATAAAATAGTAAGATTTAAAAGAGGTTAAAACAAAATGAAAGGTATTAAAAAAGATATTCAAACACGTATAATTTTTATTGGATGATTATATTTCGAACCATACTCATCCTATATTCTAAATAAAATAATTTTTACTCATTTGGAATAGAAAATGAATTTATCTTAATTTAATACTTTAAAATTTTCCAAGAGTGCCCCTCCCCTCTCCTATAAAAGGGCACATATTCATCTGTATTCCTTACACTTAAAAACCATTTGGTTCATACAATATATACCCAAACCCATTAATATAATCCCTCCCAAAATTCATTATGCCTTAATTTAATAAAAACACCCTCTTTATAGGTTTCATGGTGTTAAGAAAGGTGATCATCTGGAGGAAATGTAATGTTTTTATTTAAGTGTTTCTATTTTATTTCTTCTTCATCTTCATTAAAATATCATTAAACCATGATGAAATAATAATTCCAGTATAATCAATATAATGAGATATTATTATGTTAAAATCATCACCTAAATCCATCTCCACATCCATCAAATGGGAAAAGAATTAATTGTTCATGTGTACATGTGAACTATCACCTCCATGAACCGATATAATTCATTTTCTGTTACCATATCTAAAGACTAGTTATAATTACAGAATTAATTTTCATATTTAATATTAATGAAATATATATCATTATAAGAAAATAATATATCAATTGTGTTTTTACTTTACATGAACATAAAAATGAAAATGTTGTTCGTGTGTACGTGTGAACTATCACCTCCACGAAGCTATGTGATTCGTTTTTAATCACCACAACACATGGATAAAATATATAAGTATATTTAAATTATTAATATGATATAAATTATATTATTATAATTATATAATGATAAAATAATATTTACCTTCTTTCCATAAAGATCATTGAAAAATGAAAACGTTACTCATGTGTATGTACGACTTACCGTCTCCATGATTTTAACATTGTTCATTTTTCATATCAATATTTAATGAATGTATTTAAAGGTATAATTGATAAATAAAAGTGATTATTATCACTAATATTATTTTTTTGTATGATGTAATTTTGACCACATGGACTATTTATATCATACCAAGTTCATTTTCGACTCAAGTATAGAATATCGACAAAATGTCTGATATGAACTTAAATAATTATATAATTATTATACCATTGTAATAAGTGATATAAAATAAATAATAAACGTTAAAAAGATTCTAAATAAAATAAATAATTAACCTAAGTTTATTTTTCAATAATATAAATAACATATGTGATGAATCGGATTCGAGGTAAGGGATTTCGTCTCATTTTCCTTCCATTGAAGCATTTCTTGATGATACGCACCTTAATTATTTTATAAGTTGTATATACAAACCCTTTGGTATTTAATATCCATATTTTATCTATAATAATGTTATTTATTGTTTTGGTAAATTTATTATTTCTTTGATATTATGAATTAAATGTTCAAAGTGGTATATGACACCTTGAATGTTTAGATATTTAATTATCAAATCCTTTTCTCTATGTCAATATTCTTTATATTATTTTACATATTTATTTATATGGATATAAAATAATTATAAAGGACATTTTATGTCTATTTTGAAATTATATTCAATGGTTTTCAACAATTAATCTTTCAATATGAAGTGTTTTACTTTATTTACAAAATGAAAAAAAAAACAATGTTTTTAACGTATACAATGACAATGAATACTCTGTCATCATAACTTTTATATGATATTTTGATTCCTCTATAAACCTTAATTATTTTTAATGTAAAATAAATCCATTATTACCTTTTTAGTACTTTTTTATTGAAAATGGTATTGAAAATGGATTGGTTATTTCAATATCTTGAAATGATTTCTTATGATTAAAAATGAAATCTTATGAGTAAAATATTGATAATTGCAATATTTTATGTGTTATGATTATATAATGGTACTTAGAAATTTGATGGGTGGTTACATGATAAAACAAAGCTGGGTGGTTCCATGATAAAACAAGGATGGGTGGTTATGTTATAACCTCTAATGCATTGGGTATGGAAGTTGGTTGTATGGCTACTCCATTTGTAAGAGTGATATGTATGAAATTTGAGCACATGCTTATTCAATTTAAGTATGATTATGTCCCAAGTTACCTTTATATGTTATATGTTATTGATATGGGTTTTATGATAATATTTTGATTTAAAAAAGGTAATCAATGATATTATAATCAAGTGAAAAAATTTACTACTTGTTTTTAAGGTGAAAAGTATTACTTTATGATAAAGTATTTATGGTTTACATGTTTTTACAAGACTAAAAGTTTTCCTTCTTTGTTTATCCCTTACTGAGATTTTTATGATCATCCAAAGTTTTTATATTTTTTCACAATATTTAAGGAATAATATATTCAAGTATGTTTACAAGGAAATTTTATGATGATTAAACACGAAAAGAAACCAAGTTTCGTTTTGAAATTTTTTGTTTTATGAAATAAATAGATAATGTTGGAAGTATCCACTTTTTATTTTTATGGTTTTGTTATATATTATTTATGAAATAATTATATAAATCTATAAACTTTAAAATATCCTAAATGTGAAATAAACTAAAATTATTTACTTAACTCAATATTATGTAATGTTTAAGGTCATTTCCTTATAGTTGGTATTAAACAAAAGATTTAGATAAATTAAATGTTTAGGATGTTATCTAGGTGTAGGTTAAAAGTACTTTTTAACCAGGTGAGTTATTATCATATGGAAAATTTTTTAGGATTATGGGAGTTTATTTAGGTTGGATAAAAACCTTAATCAACTGAGATATTAGGAGGTTTATGGATCATAGTATTATAAAAAATTATTTTATTATATTTACCCTATAGAGTATTATTATTTAGATAATTCATTTCATGTTTAAGTTATGTTCCTTTCAGTATATTGAGGATAATTTTTTTATATTTAAATAAATATATCTTTTATTTCCTTCTTATCCCTACCTAATTATTGGATCATCACTATTATTATAAAATATTTTTTGAATGATTTTGATAGCCTCTTGAGTATTCAAATCACCTTCAAGAAATTGTTTGAGTTATCCAACACTTTCTCATTTATAAAACAATTTTATTGTCCATGGTATCCCTTTAATATTATTTAAATATCTCAACTTTTTCAAATATTTTGAAAGGTGAAATACCATAAGTGATGTGAACATTTACTTTTTGAAAGTAGAAAAACATACTGAAAGAGAAAAGGAACATCAAGAAGATCATGAAATCTGGATTCAAGGTATGAATTATCTTCTTATTCATAAAGTATGAAACATGATATGATTGATATTTATGAATCATAAGGGTATAATCCATTTCTTTGGTTTTTAGGAATGAGGTATTAAGAGATAAAGTGTCAATGCATAGTTAATGGATTATAAAGAACGTTTAAATATTGAGATGTCTATATATAATGGATTTAAACGTTATGATATACTTAATGAAGCAGAAATGATTTAAAGTATTAATAATCTTTTGATGATGTGGGTAATTTGATGTTTTTTAAGTTTTCTAATATGTAACCTGAGATTTTTTATGTGAAATTTTTATTTGAGGAATAATTCTATTTTGTGGACATAATTATAAAGTAATGAATAAAATTTAGGGTTCATATGATCTTTTGTTTTTGAGTTAATTTAGGGTTATTACATTTTGGGATGTAAAATGAAAAGTATGAGATAACCTTTGATGTTAAATCATGTTATGGTTATTTTTGAGGACGTGATCATATTTGGAGAATATTATAAGAATGATATAGTTTTAGAAAAAGGAAAACCCATAGGATGGGTGACAACTCTTCATTTCTGGAAAGGTTATGAGAATCAAACCCAAAACTGAAGGGTGAAAAGGGTGCATCACCAACCATTAGCCTATGTTAAGTACCGAGTTAGTATGAATTTTTTTTAGTCAAATGAGTTTATGGATTAAGAATAATTATATTTTTGGAATATATGTTTTATTGAATAGATAACCATGATATTGGAAAATGAATTGGTGATTAAGTGATTAATGTTATTTTTCACGACGTTTGATATTTTTTATAATCCTATATGATCAAGGTATATAGAATACTAAGTAATTTTATTTTAGTAATAAAAGTTGAATTATATTTTGGAAGAATCAATGATGGACTTATAGTGATTTGAGTTATTTATGGAAATAGTTAGCATATCTTGAATAATATTAGGACAATTAAATTTTTTTTGTGGGAATTCAAGAGTAATTGAATTCATTTAGAGATAAATATTTAAATTTTATCTTGGAATATTATGTGATTAAATCCTTATAATTTTTGGGTAACAATCATAATTTGTTTTATTTTGAGGAATTTTTTTAAGGATAATTATTTGTTGAATGGTCTATGTTGAACTTTTGATATTACTATTGAATTTTGGAGTTTGGAATAGTATTTCATAAAATAATGTTTATTCATTTTTTGTAATTATCTTATCTTATCCCAACCATTTTTGTTTTATTAACATTTAAATATAGGAGGAATAGATTGTTAATAATTTTTTGATTTTCTGATTTTCTAGAAGTTGATTCTAGAGCTTCATGCATGAAAAATTCATCTTAAATACACATTATTTAGATAAAAATGTTATTTTTTGGTGGAAATTTATTAAGTGATGAAACTCTACTTTTCAAGTAAGTATATTTCCTTATTATCTTACTCCATGTAGTAATATAATTCCTCAACTCTATAAAATGGATCTTAAAAGAGAAACATTTTCTGTTTAATTTTCCTACTAAAAAGTCAAATACCATTTAACTTTTCACAAATTTATGGTTTTTTTTATTTTTAAATTTATCATGACCATGTTCTCTATCACTCTCTATCAAAATATGATAGTTAGTTTTTTTTATATCCATGTTTCCCTATATGGAACCCTAGTATATGATATCTCGGGTGACCTTTGTACTTCACATTCTTTCTTTTAAAGTGGAAGTTTTATTGAATATTTTTTCAATGTGGGATTTTAATGAAGTAACTTTGAAAAGTGAAACCTTAGTTACAGACCCCAAATTTAAAATTGTAAGGATGCAATTTCCAAAAGCAGAGAAGGATGTAACATCTCGGGTAATTATTGAATAATAATGTTTCATATTTTTTAATATTTAGAAATTAGATAGTAATTTTAAATTAAAAGGATTATATTCCTGATAGTTTACCCAACATGCAACAATAGATTTCTCGGAAATCATATGTTTCATGCAAGACAGAGTTATACCAAAAATAATAATATATTGTAATATTATTATATTAAGTGGTAATTATATCATAGAAGTTGTATCGGAAAAAATCAATAGAACTAACTATATTATGTTTATATATGTTTATTAAATGTATTTTTATTTATCCAATAAATTTTATAGGATTAAAATGATAATTAATCCAATTTTAAGCAAAAAATGCTCTAATATTTTTAAAAGGTAGTTTTACTGCCTTTTGATGGAAAACCCATTTTAAATATATTTTTTCACTTTTATAAGTTATTTTTGAAAAAATAAACTTATTTTTTAGAATAGGGACAACAAAATTTACTTTTGTTTAATTTTTGGTATTTTTCTGATAAGATTCATTTTTTATTGAATAGTGAAAAATACTACGTTTTAATTCAAAACTGCTTTTTCATCTAATTTATTTATATTGTTAGATAATCATTTTTCGTAGTTTTAAAGTATAATTAGATTAAGTTTTTTTCATTTAATCCAATTTAGTCCATTTTAATCAATATTATATTGAAATTGGATATAAAAACTATGTGAACATTTGAACGTTTTACTTTAAAAACTCATTTTTTTATTCTGTCAACGGGATTAATTTTTAATTAATTTCTACCTATTATATCTTTTTAATTTATAAAAATAGATTCCATATTTATAATCATAAGTTACAATTTATTTAAATAGTTTTATTTTATTTTTGGGCTTTATGAATAGTAACTTTAGTAATTATTTTTATTACCACGGTAAAGGGTGAATCAGGTAAATAAATGTTAAAATAATATTATAAATACTATAAAACTACCATAAAAACGGTTCTAATCTTATTTTATGAGTTATTGTTGACCAATACAATCCTTGGGATGAAATTGGGGTCTTTTGAATCCACTTGGGTGTGATTATGACATTTATAACATTTTATTTAATATAAAGTCAAAGATGTCATAATCATATCACTTATAAATAAATATATATATGTGTGTGTGTGTGTGTGATTATATAAGTGATATATTAAACTATAAATAATATTTATAAATATAAAATTATTAAATACATCATGTTAATTAATTTATAATTTTTAGGAAATAAATAATTAAATTAAATGGTGACACAATGATGATGCAATAATTGCTTAATTAATGAAAGAATCAAACAAATGATATTATAAATATTAAAATAAATATAAATTTACATAATTTATTACATACACTAATTTTATGTATTACTTTAACATGTTATTGATATGTTAAAATAATTTTCTCGACTATATCATGTGGTTATGATATTTTTTAAAAATCAAAAAATAAATAGTATCAAAATTGACACTAATGATATTTGAAAATATAAAATATTTTATTATATGTCATAAAATTTATAAAAATATAATATCCATCCAAAAAGTTTATCTAATTCTAAAAATTTCATTAATTACTCATTAATTAGACGTTTTTTATGTTATGATAATTATTTTAACCCTCAAAGTGTAAATTACTTGATAAAACGATGAGAGTTAAAAGTGGTTAAAACAAAAATATATGGATTAAAAAAATATTAAAACTTTTTTAATTTTCATCGTATGATTATATTTTGACCCATAATCATCCTATATTAAAAATAAATCAATTTTGACTCTTTTAAAATAGAAAACTAATTTATATTAATTTAATACTTTTAATAATTCCAAGAGTGCCCATCCCCTCTCCTATAAAAAGGCACGCATTAATCTCTATTAATTACACTTAAAAACATTTATTTTGGCCAATATATACCCAAAACCCTTCCTAGAATCCCTCCCCACATTCTTGATTCCTTATTTTAGGCAGAACACCCTCCTTAAGGGTGTCAATGTGTTAAGAAAGGAGATCATCTGAAGGAAAGGTAATATTTTTATTTAAGTGTTTCTATTTTATTACTTTTTCGTCTTCCTTCAAATATCATTCAACCATGATGAAATAATAACTACAGTATAAAAAATATACTAAAATTTTATTATGTTAAAATCATCACCTAAATCCATATCCACTTCAATCAAATGGGAAAAGAATTAATCATTTATGCATATGTGTGAACTATCACCTCCACAAACCAATATAATTCTTTTTCCATAACCACCTCTCAATACTGGTTATAATGATTTAATTAATTTTCATATGTAATATTTATGTAATATAAATATCATTATAATAAAATAATATATCAATTACTTATTTACTTTACATGCATATAAAAATGATAATGTTGTCCGTGTGAATGTGTGAACTATCACCTCCAGGAAACGATGTGATTCGTTTTTAATCACCACATAACATGGATAAAATATACAAGAATATTTAAATTATTAATATTATATAAATTATATTATGATCATTCTGTAAGGATAAAATAATATTTACCTTCTTTCCATAATGATCATTGAAAAATGAAAATGTTACTCATACATGTGTACGGCTTACCGTCTTCATGATTTTAACATTGTTCATTTTTTATATCCATATTTAATAAATGTATTTAAAGGTATAATTTATTTATAAAACATATTATTATTTCATTAATATTATTCTAGATATTATAGACTCATGACCATGTGAACTATTGACATCATACCAAGTTCATTTTTGACTTAAGTACCGAATATCGAAAAAATGTCTGAGATGAACTTAAATAATTATGTAATTGTTATACCATGATAATAAGTGATATAAAATGAATAACAAACATGAAAAATTTTATAAATAAAATAAATAATTAACCTAAGTTTATTATTCAGTAAGATAAATAACATAGGTGATGAAGCAGACTCGAGGTAAGGGATTTCATCTCAATTTTCGTCCACTAGATTAATTCTTAATGATGCACACATTTATTCTTTTATTAGGTGTATATACAGCCCATTTTAAATTTAATATCCATGTTTAATCTATACTCATGTTATTTATTGTTTTGGTAAATTTATTATTCCATGGATATTATGGTTTAAATTCTTAAAGTGATATGGGATACCTTGAATGTTTGGAGATTTAATTATAAAATACTTTTCTCCATGTCAATATTCTTGATACTATTTTACATATTTATTTATATAGATATAAAAGGATTATAAATTAATTTTTATGTAGATTTTGAAATTCTATTCAACGGTTTTCAAAAAGTGATCTTTTAATATGAAGTGTTTTACTTTCTTTACAAAATGACAAATAGAATGTTTTTAACATATATAGAGACAACGACTAATCTTCCTCCATAAATGTTAGTTTATATTTGGATTCCTCTATAAGACTTAATAATTTTAAAATTAAAAGAAATCCCTTATTCCCTTTTTTTTATTTTGGTACTAAAAAATTTGTTGAAAATGGATTGTATATTTCAATATCTTGAAATTATTTCTTGTGATTTAAAATGAAATTTTATGAGTGAAATTTTGATAATTGAAATATTTTATTTATTATGATTATATAATGGTACTTGTAAATTTGATGGGTGGTTACATGATAAACCAAATAAAGGTGGTTTCGTGGTAAACCAAGGATGGATGGTTGCGTTATAACCTCCAATGCATTGGGTGTGGAAGTCGGTTGTATGGTTATTTTATTTGTAATATTGATATATATATAAGTAAACCACATAGTTATTCCATTTAAAAATTATTATTCCCCAATTTACCTTTATATGTTATATGTTCTTTATATGGGTTTTATGGTAATCTGTTGATTACAAAAAAGGTAAGCAGTGAAATTATAATCAAAGGAAAGAATTTACTACTTCTTTAAGGTGAAAATTATTACTTTATGATAAAGTATTCATGGATTAAATTATTTTCAAGACTAAAAGTTTTCCATATTTGTGTATCCCTTACTGATATTTTTATACTCATCCTGAGTTTTTAAATGCTTTTCATGGTATTTAAGGAAGAATAGAGTCAAGGATTAGATAATGGAAAAGTTATGCTGGTTAAACATGAAAAGAAAAAATGTTTCATTTTAAAAGTTTTTATTTTATAAAATAAATGGATACTATTGGAAGTGTCCACTTTTTATTTCTATTGTTTTGTTATGTATGATTTGTGGCCTAATTCTCTAAAACTATAAACTTGAAAAGATCATCAATGTGAAATAAAGTAAAATTCTTGACTTAACTCAAGATTATATAATGTTTAATGTCGAGTAATTAAATAAAATACCCACTAAAATCACTTCATTACTTCCCTACTCCCATCCTAGAATCTTTATTTTGGCCAAAAATCTAACTTAAGGATCCTTTCGCTGAAATCCAAAAGAAATTGTCTGAAGAATAGTTAACACCCCTAACTAATCATTTTATTTTATTTCTTCCTCCACATCATTCAATTATTATTAAACCATATTAATATAATAATATAAGTATCTTATATATATGAGTATATATTTTTGTAATTTCATTACCTACAACCATCTCCTCTTCCATAAAATGGGATACAAAATCACCATTCGTGTGTACGTAGAACAACCGCCTTGTGAACTGATGTTATTCATTTTCCATCACCTCCTCTCATGGATGGATATAATGATGTATTAAATGTTTATATATGGTATTTATGATATTTTATACTTTTTAAATTAATATATCGCATATACCTTCATACTTTCAATTCTATGGGAATACGATAGTATCTTGTGTGTACGGCATACTACCACCTTACGAAGCGTTGTGATTCGTTCATGTTTTAAATGGAAGGTAATAAGGATGGTTTTAATGAAAATATGTTATATATATTACCTAAAAATTACTCATTAATGGTAATATATTATTTCCTTATTCTTTCTTTCAATCCTTCGATAAAATGGAAACAACATTCATGTGTAAGTACAACCTACCGTATCCATAAATAGGGTATTTCTTTTTATATCTCTAAATCATATGAATTACTATAAAAAATATAATGAATATATATGATATTTATATCATGGTTTAAATTTTTTATATGATTTAACTGTGATCAAATTAATAATTCCAAAAATAAAAAATATATATATACAGGAAAAAACAAATCAATTATTGCTCGTAACGTGACTTTAACATAGAATTATTAATAATTAGGTAATAAAAGGTCATAAGTAAAATATATATGGTAATATATATATAAGTATGGTTTTTAATAGATCTATAATAAAATTGTGTTTATTATTCAGGATTTTTGAACATGTATTAAGGAAGTTGATACTTTAGGTAAGGGATTTTTGTATCACTTTTATTTTCTATATGACACAAGATATATTCATTGTGTGTTTATTTTGTGTAGTGTATATACTAGACATGAATTTATTTTATGATTATTGTCCTTTAAATTGTGGTTTTTTATATATAAATTTGATTATATATCTTTTATGGGTTTTACGGTTCAAAATTTACCAAATTTGTAAGCGATTTTTGCTTCAATTTTCCTTCTTCGAGACATATGTTTTGTTTTACACTTATATTCTTTTATGTGTTGTATATAAAACCACATTTACATGTAATATCATGAATATAATTATTATCATGATATTTTAATTTTCATTTAGTGTTATTATTTTATGGGTATTATGATTCAAAGTTACCAATGTGGTGAGGGTTTTATCTTACAATCTCATTGTTTATCAAAAATGCTCATGATTATGCTTCCAATGATAAAAAATTATGATATACCTCTCAATAAACTCATGTATTTTATTATCCAATGTTTATTTTTTTTATAATACATGTTTTGCCTTTATTTTCCTCTCTTTATGTACTCAAGAATTCAAAATGATGTTTTTAAGAAAAATCATCTTTATTTCTCTCTTCAATTGAAAGTTTTTTCTTACAAAACCATGTTTTATAAAATTATTTCCAAAAAAATACTTTTAAAATTGTAAAAATTATTTATTAAATACATTTTTAACCATGTTTTTCTTTTTTAAAAATGTTTAGAAAGGAATATTTTTTTTACTTTCAAAGTAAGTCCTGTTTGGATTTTACAAAAAATGTAAAAGGAAGCTTCATATTAACATATATGACATAAATAGATTTCTCCACAATCATAACCAATCATTTCTTTGAATATTCCTTTATAATCTTCCAATTTCATTTTCGAAGAAAAGGGTATTGAAAATGTTTTATGTTTTAAAAAGTTTTTTTCAAAGTGGAAAGGATATTTTCTCCAATAAATAATTTTAAGGATTTGTATAGAATCCTTTACATGTTTTCAAGGTTATTTTCAAAGAAAATGATTTCAAAAATATTTTATGAATTTTTAGTTATAAAAATTGATTTTCAAATAAAATTATTTTCCTTGAGAAATGTTTAAAATGATATTTTAGAATCATTTTCCATCTAATATGACATCTGTTGATGTTACCTATGCCTTATAGGGGATATGATCCAAATATTTCATTCTTATTCTTTCTTTAAATGGTTTATGTTTATGATATAATGATGTTTATGAAACCTATTTCTCTTATATGGGTTATACCATGAAGAAATTATCATAAAACCAACCCCTTTTCATGGGTTGTGCTATGATGGAACGATGAAATGAATATGAAACCGGTCTCTTTTCCACAGGTTATGATATGATGAAATGTTAATGAAACCCATTTTATTTCATAGGTTATAATATAATAAATTTTTTATGATATTGTGGAACATGTACATATGATTTTTTTCATATGATAGATGGTACTTATATCTCCCTTCAATGTATTGGGTAAATATTTATATCTCATGAGATAGAAAAGACTGGAATAGGGAGTGAACCCGGTTTAGTAAATGACATTGTCTGTTATGATGGTATTGGGAGTGAACCTTGACTACAATTATGGTCTGGGTAGTGAACTCATTCCACTATGATATCCTTGGAAGTGATTTTCTAGAACTATGAAAATTATTTTCTATGCTTATGTGTATGCCAAAATTCTAAGTCTTGTGACAATTTTATACTCTCATGGTTTATGTTCTTTGACTTACTTATGATTCATGTCTTATTAGCTACCAATATTTATTCCATGAATCAAGATTTTGATCTTTTATATGCAAGGTATAGTTTTCATATAATATGCTCATGTTTTAATACACTTATGATCATGTTATGCATACGTATCTCCATTTTTTACCCTTACTAAGAATATAAACACACTCTTTCTTTTGTTTCCTTTCCCCGGTTTATGAAAAAAAATATGTATGATATGTCTAATAAGGGTTTTAGTTATGGAAAACTTAATGGGAGAAGATGGTGTTCACCTATGAACCAGTTGTTTATGTTTCCATGTTTCCAAAGCCATTATACCTTTACGATCCTTATATGTGTATTCGTGTAATGTAATGAATGTTCATAAAAAATGATTTAATATATATGTATGAAAAAAATGGGTTTTTATAGATTTGATATGAATTTATTACTTCTAATAGATGTAGGAGAACTGAGGAATCTATAAAAAGAAAATAATCTCAAAGACTTGAAATAGTGGGAGTTTTCTAAGAAAGAGGAAATGGATTCCTTAAATCTCAACAATAATTGGGAGTTAGATAAACAATTATAATGAAATAGATCTCTAGAAAAAAAATAGGTTTTTTGTTTGAAATATGAATCTAATTGAAGTAAGAGGTATAAATCTAGGTTAATGGTGAAAGGGTTTCAGAAAAAGTAATGGATTTATTTTTCTAAAATTTTCTCTCCAATGGTAAAGCACACAACCATTGAGACAATGCTTATAGTTTTTTCTGATAATCTATACTTGTAATAGGTGAATGTAAAGAAAACCTTTCTTCATGGGAGTTTGTAGGAACAAATATACATGGTTCATCCTAATAGTTATGAAGTTCATCGTAAGGAGGATTTGTTTTGTAAGTTAAAATGATGTCTTTATATCTTGAATCAAGATATAAAATAATAGAATCATAAGTTAGACACATTCTTTCTTGAGTAATGTTTCATTCGATGTGATTATGATCACTATTATTATATAAATAAAAATAAGATAAAACATGTATCATAATATTTTTTTATGTGGATGGTATGTTGATTGATATTCCATAGTTCCATTACAATAAGGAACTTAAGATGAAATTTTCAAGAAATTTTGAGATGAAGAACCATGTAAAATCTAAGATAATATTAGGGATGAGAATTAATTGGGATAATAAAGTTTTCTCTTTACTTTTATCCCGGAAGGAATATATAAGGAAGGTCATCAGTAGTTTCTAAATGACCGGTCATAAAATTATCTCTATCCCCCTTATCAAACACTTCAAACTTTCTAAATCACATAAACCATTAATAGATGGATAATTTTATGACATAGTAAAGGTGCGTTATGATTCATATGTATGAATTTTTATGTATGTAATGATTTATACTCGACCATACATTTCCTTTTTAGTGGGATTTTTTATTAATTGCATGTAAAATAAAGGAAGAAAACATTTGGAAGCTATTAAATGGAATATTTGATACATGAAAATGTCAGAGGATGAAACTTTATGTTTTAAATATGATGATCAGTTGAAAGTTTTTATAGATATATATTTTTTTGGAGACATGAATTCATAGAAAAGTACTATATGTTTTTATTTAATCTTGGTGTAATAGAAGTTAGTTGGATATCTCTGTTTAATCAAGGTGTTTCTTTATTTAAAATGTAAGTAGTGTATGTTTCTACTAATAAAGTAGTGAAATAGTTGATATGGTTGATGTGATTACTAAAGTAACTTGTAAAGGGATCATTTGGAGTAATGTTATTTTTTTATAGTCAAAGTGTCATTTATCTTCCTCACAATCTAGTATTTCATTCAATAACAAAATTAAACTGAAGTATTAATTTATATGAATTATGTTGGAAGAAAAAGTTTTATAAATATATAATATTGATGGGAAGTGGAATCCTACTGATATGTTTATAAATTTGATAGTTAAAGAAATTTTGAGGCAACATTATGCCTTAGTTGGAATCAGATGATCATATAGAGTGGAGGAAACTACATGAATCATAAATATTATGGGCTTAAAGTCATGGTTGAAGAATGATGAAATACTAAAGCAATTTTCCAAGTGAGAGATTATTGGGTTTTGTGTAAATTTCTTCATGATTTTATCAGACCAAGTTTACTATATATAAGGTCATCAGACTAATATGATCAAGTAGAGATCATAAAATAGATAACACTGGATGAATTTTTTTTATTATGTTGGTTTATAGCAGTCATGAAAAAATGGTTTCACCAGAAAAAACTTCCAAAAACAGTGTCATTGGATAGTGATGATTGGATGGAGAATATCATGTGGTGTTCTTGTGGATTTGGATCAATAAGGGAGTTGACTTAATTAATTGGTTTTTTACATGGTTATCAGTTATTAGTGGTTCCAATAGATGGTTCAATAGTGTATTAGAAGTTTCCCATTTCAATAGGAGATTGAAATTAAATCTCAAGGGTTGGTAAAACAAGTTGATTAGATAGAGACCTATATAAAGAGGTGTGGTGGCCCATCTTTGATATCATAATGCATGAACATGGTTTGATTATTAGGTTGAGATGTGATAGTTTTTCACTTAATTTTATAAGACTTTTTAAATGGATAAATTTAATGATAATTTTTTTATTCACTTTTATATCTTTAATGGAATATGTTTTCAGTGTTTACCCATAGATACAAGACTTTTGTCTGAACCATGTAAATGATGTTTTTCCGTTTTCTTTACTTGTTTTAAGTTAAATCATGTAGTTTTTTGTGGTAATTATGTGAAATATTATCATATTTATAGTGAACAATCTCAAATTGGATGGTTATAAAACAAATATCTATCTAGTATCATTGTAATGATTTTCTTGTTATGTAGGATAAGGTGTTCGGACAAACATCCATCTAGTGTAAGTGGTGCTTGTCAGGTCTATCTACTGGACTAAACAAATGTAGTTATTTCAGGTTTCTATCTCAAAAATATTACACTTGTATATATATGAATATCTATAGGAATTCCAAGTGTCTGAATAAGGAGACACAAATCAAATAACACATAAAAGAATAATTTTTTTTCAAGTAAGACCATTTAAAACCACAAAAATGTAAAAAATCCAAGTAACCCATAACTCATCTTTAATAAACAACTCACATAATTTTATTAAAAGTAACCCATTTTTTAAACACCAAAAATTATTTAAAAGATCCTCTTATACATTTTGAAAAACACCTAGCATATATAAATTTTCAATATGAGGCATATGTATTGAATAAACCCATTTTATAATCAAACCTATTACAATCAATGCTTTGAAAAATATATTTATAAATCTAACAACATGAGTAAATTAATTAAAATAAATTTAAATAGGCTCAAGAATCGTATGGTATGTTTCATAAAGGAAGTGGATAAAAACACCTACCTCAAAAGTGTAGAAATGTGATGGAACCTTCATAAATGGGGATAAAAAAGTTCAAGAGACTTACCAAACACCCTAAAATCAAAATAAACAACCCACATAATCCAAACCTCACCCTAGGGTTCAACCATGAAATAAACAATCCAATGAGAGAAAGGAAAATAAGAGGAATATGGAAGGATAAATAGAATAAGGTCTTACTTAGGTTAAACCCCTTTAAAATCAAGGAATAAGAGAACCAGATCCAATAATAAGGGAAAAGAAAATCTAAAACCCTCTCAATAGGTATGTCACATGATTGGGGAGGTATAAGACCCATTTTCAGTTAAAAAAATAAGGATGTTGAAAAGTTCAATTCTAAATTTTTAAAGTTTTGGGAAATTCGCACAGTTAAGCCACATGGTTTACCAAAATGTGCACCAACTATACACCCTCTACAAGGTAGAAAAAACTCCCACATATGTTTTGGATGCACCATTTTGAAACCATGCACCAACTATGAAAAATGTGTTTTTAAAAATTTTAGACACTCTCACACACATACTGCATGGTTTCCTCTAACCATGCACAAACT
Organism: Viscum album; assembly: GCA_963277665.1. NCBI lineage: Eukaryota > Viridiplantae > Streptophyta > Magnoliopsida > Santalales > Viscaceae > Viscum > Viscum album. The sequence continues at coordinate 1,524,720,066 of OY728131.1, read as the reverse complement.
CCAGCTTTTAGACACCCCAATCTATTTTATTATTTCCCATGAACCTTGTTTAGTTTGTTCTCAACCATGCACTACCCATGAAAAATAAACTATATAAGAAAAAATGAACTCATAACATGCCCTATGTTCAGGTAGTCACATGGTTTCTCTTAAACTGTGCACACTGACCATGTAGAGAGGTAAAAACTACTCAGAAACATAAAATTTTAAAAACTCCATGGGATTTCAACTAGAAACTCAATAAATAATCAAGAACTAATAATTATATACAATTATAAAAAACAAGGTGTTATAGTGTGATAAAAATCCCCACCATAAAGCTTTATTCCCCTAGAAAGTCATTGAGTTCAAAATGGTCCAAGTGAAAAAAATCTTCTAAATAAAAATCTTTGAACCGAACTAGAACCAAATAAGGATACTAAGCATGGTGTGATTCTTAACTCCACTAATTATAGCTAAAAACTATGAAAAAATATATATCTAATACCAAAGGTGGGTCTAAATACCATTTAGAAATCAACAATCATGTTTTTTCAACAAGAAATAGAATGTGAATGGTTCACCACTAACCCAACATGATATTTAGATCAAATAACTCAAATATAACACTCATACAAATCCTAATCCACAATTACATAGGACAAATATGTCTCCAGTTAAGAACAGTATATAGAATCACCTAAAATGAACACAAATATAAAATACAAGAATGAAAAAAAATAAGAAAGACAAAAAGTGAGAAAGAAACCAAAGGTTGACCCAAAATATTTAACAGAAGAGCTACCAAGATTATGGAGTTGACATGGGATTTATTTTATTCTATTGATATCTAAACCCATTTAATTTTTTAAGATAAACTAGGTTACCATAGTGAAAATAGGTCTTCATATTGATATGGAAATAAGGCATATAATTTATGAACTAATCATACTGGAATCACATGAGTGATCACTTCTTCCTAATATAATCATTATTGGACCAAGAAGACTCCTTAGGAATAGGTTCCTCCAGTTTTCACCTATCACTGGATGGGTAAATATCACTAGCATTGAGGAAAGTTGGGCTTCCTCCCATCATGGGTTTTCTTATAGGAACCAACTCATCCAAAAATGCCTTAGCCACTACTATCCAAATGAAATTATCCTAGATTATAGAACTCAATCATAGATATTTTGATGAAGACCCTTTATAAAAAGATAATTTGTTAATGAATGTATTAACACTAAATCTGGGAAAAATGAAATCAACTCATTGAAGATGTCAACATACTCCTTTATTATTTGTTGGCCTTATTGAATACCTATAATCTCTTCAAACATCTTCACTTTCACTTTATAAAAAATTAACCACTAATAAAAGTTGGTCTTGAGGAGCTCCCACATCATTTGATCTTGTAAAGGGGATGGAATGACTAACTTCCACCGATCCAAACCCAGTACTTAGAATAGACCTATTAAATCTCCCTCCCTTAAGGCTTATAGAGTTTCCAAGGACCTAAATATCCCTTTTATTCCCTTTAAGGACTCTAAATCCTCTAATATATCCTTGTCACCATGAAATACAGACAATAATTGGAAAGAGTCTGGTCCCACTACTCAACTAGGAGTTTAAAAAGAGTCGACCACTGGAAGAGATTTCCTAGGAACCTTAGATACCTTTCTAGGAAACATACTCTAAATAAAATTAAAACACAAAAAAAAATTAATAACAAACTAAATCTCAATTTGAACCTATCCAAAATAACATTCCTACTCAAAATACCAATTTCAGAAAGTAAAAACACAAAATGAAGTCAAAATTCCTCTTTTTTAAAGTCATAATTTCCATTTCAAATCCTAATTTTCATTTAAAACCCACTTTAAAATACCAAAACCATTTTTGATTCACCCATTTCAATTTTATAAAATCAAATTTTACCATTTTTTAAACAAAATTCTCAAAAAAATACCCTTTATCAGTTATAAAATCCAAATCATTTTTCCTTTAAAATAAACCCACACAAAACAAAATCATACCAATAACATCACATATTCTAAAACCTCATAAATAGGGTATTATTGGTTGTACATGACTTGGAAATTTGGTTTAGAATACCATATTTTGAGCATGAATATTCCACTAGGATTCATATCAAATCATGCACTTGGGCTCTATATGTTTCATTGGTCCATGAGAGTGTGAGATAACTATGTGGTGTCACTTCACTCCCATTATCATCCCCAAAAAAACATAAAATTGTCACACAAACAAGAACAACATCAACATAAACCATCCATCTAAATTCAAGACTCAAAACCCAACAACCCCTAATAACTCGAGGCTCTGGATGATTAAGAGTTCATGACACTCTTCTCACACCTACATGTTGAGTTCCAATAATCATAATCTTTATTTTACCTAAAAACCCCAAATCATAAAGAGAACTCTAAAACCTAGGACCTCTCAAGGACCCAGACCCTAATTCCATTTTTTCACAAACACACATGGGCCAATACCTAAACTAGGTACCTAAGATAGTATGTGGCATACCATAGTGTAATCCCTAATCTCCATGCACTAACAAAAAGGGTTATGGAATCATGGTACAATCATTGAGGATTATTTCTCCAAAAAATGATAGAAGATATAAACTTCCACCATAGATCCTAACATGGTAAATCTATATATTAGAGTTCAGTAATAGTAATAACAACCAACTCTAACAATAAACAAAAAAATAAAGTAAACACGAAATTTCTAAAATATATAAACAACTAAACATAAATAAAAGAGATTAAAAACTATAACCATATACATGACGCCTAACTAGGTCGATACAACCCAAATACAAATCAAAAAATAAAAAATACCCAAAATGATCATGGTGTGACCACTTGGTCACCATCTATCCATATAACTAACTTTATCTAAGATAAAACAAGAACTTGAACAAAAACATGCAAAATATCTTGGGTATATCAACACTGAGTGTCGTAAGTAAGTGTGAGCATAAACAGCTTAGTAGGTAATCACCACAGAGTCCATGCATTTCCTTTCTCAAAACAAGCCATAAAAACTAGTTTGAAAATACTAGTAGAAAGTAATCCTTAACCATTTTTAAGAATAAATTCTCAAGATTTCATTACAACCATTCTATAAAATGTAAAACATGTTTTAAGGAAACATTTATAAAAATGTTCATAAATCATTCCTTTTTAAGTTAGCATAATTAGAAATTTCTTTATATTTTAAATAAAACTCCAAACTCGCACTAAATTAGTTCAACAAAAATAAAAATGGAATACTTCACTGCATAAGTAAACCATTCTCATAAAAGTGGGAACACGATATAATAATAAATCTAGATTCGTAATGCAAAGAAACCATAAGGTGGTAAATAAATAATGAAACAGAAAACAATAATTAGAAATAAATAATATATACATAATCATGGAAAATTCCAAAGCATACTATAAATAAACTCTAGATGTACTCATTTAGAAACCATCTTCTAGCCTATAGATAAAGTTCCTAAGTCTATAACCAACCTGAATTATCTCAACTAGCCTCATCAGGGGCACACCCCTCCATAGCCTTTCCATACCATGGTTTATCTAGTCCTTCTGATCAAGACTAGATAAAAAAATTTCTAGACCATCACTGGGATTCCTAGGATCTATTAATTATAGTAAAAGTGGGAGGTGATTTGTCCTTTACATAAAACATCTCAATCAAGAACCAAAATAGTTCATTCATAATTTCCTATCCCACCTCCCTACATGAACTCATGAAAAATATCTCCTTATAATATAGGGTTTCTATAGAGGTGTATACTTTAAAAGGAAATCATATTAGCTTTCCAACTGAGCCTTTTCCTCTGAAACTAATGATCATTTCTCTAAGATAATACCTTTCTTAAAAATTACATTTCAAAATCTAAATTCATCCATCAAACCACATTCTCAAAGTGATAAATAGACCTCTAATTCAATATTTGGTAAAACACATGCTAAAATTTCATTTCAAGAAAAAAAATGGAATTCAACAAACACATTTTTGAGAAACTAGTTTTTAGAAAACAAAACTTTAAAAACATATTTGGACAACCTCAAGAAACTAAGAAATAATGTAGAAGCTGAGCTTTAAAAGGAATTTGATAACCAAGAAAACTATTTGAGGGAAATAAGTTTTTAAATAATACATTCCATGGAATTTACATTTATATACATGTACACATCTATATGTACATATATGTCTATATATATGTACATATAACACCTGTATATATATATATATATGAACATCCATAGAAATTTCAAGATACTAAATAAAGAATCTCAAATCAAATAACACATAAAAGTATAAGAATTTTCCAAGTAAAACCATTTAGCACCTAAAAATGGAAATAATCCAAGTAAACCATGACTAAACCTTAAGAACCAACTCAAATAATTTTATTAAATATCACCCATATTTTAAAACACTAAAAATATTTTAAAATAGCCTCTTTGGAATGTTGGAAAACACCTAGAATACATAAATTTTCAATACAAGTCCTAAGCATTGGAAAGCCTCATTTTCTAATCAATCGACTAGTTCAAAATTATTTTAAAAATACATGTATAAATCTAACATCATGATGAATTCAATTAAAATAAATTTATAACATCTCAAGTGTCATATAGAATGTTTTTGAAAGGAAATGGATGAAAACACCAACCTCAATGATGTGAGAATGTGATGGAACCTTCATAAATGGGGAGAACAAGGTCTAAGAGACTAACCACACACCCTAAAATTAAGGGTATAATTCTGGCCTAGCAACCCAAAATCCCAGGATGCCCAGCCCAAAATCCCGAGCAGCCTGGCCAGGCAAAGCCCATGTTAGGCCAAGATGGTCTTGGGTTGTAGGTTCATTGGTTCAGGCCTGGGCCTATCCAAGAAGGTCCGCAAGTCAGGCCAGGCCGACCCAAAAAATCCCAGGCTGCTAGCCCGCGTGAAGCTCAGCCCGCTATCCAGTCTGTTGTAAAAAAAATTAACAGGAAACTGTTGGTGGAGAGATTTTATCCCCCTACCACAACCTTCCAGGGTTGTGCATGTTATATTATCTCCAGACTATGTGTGTGTGTGTATATATCATTATATATTAACAAAAAATAATATATATATATATTGTATATATATATATATAATGTATATATATACATATAATTATTATTATATATAATTATATTGTGTGTGTGTGTGTGTGTGTGTATACAATGATATAAAATTATATATATATATATATAATAAAGTATATATAAAAACAAATCCATTAATAATATATATCAATTAAGTGTGACTTTTAAAAATCCATTATTAATATATATAAATTATTTAATATAATATATATAAACAAAGATATTAATATTTATATATATATATATATGTATATCAATGATTTAATATTGTATATATAATAACTTATTGTATATTAATAAAAAATAACACACTCACCTAATGATGTTCGTGCACATCCCCCAGCCTCATTAATTTTTTTAAGTATGTTTCAATTTGCATATATTATATATAAATCTATTTATAAAAAAATTAACCCACCCACTACGGCGCACCCTGCAACCCCTAATTATTTTTTTACAATTTTCTTATATTATATATATATATATATATATATCAATCATTTAACATTATATATATATATATATAATAACTTATTATATTTTAGAAAAAAAATAACTACTAACCCAATAATGTTTGCACACCCCCTAACCTCATTAATTTTTTTTAAATATGATAAAACTTTCATATATTATATATACTATATATACATATATAAATCTATTTAGAAAAAAATTAACTCACCCACTACTGTGTATGCCCCAACCTCTCATTATTTATTTAAACATAATATATACAGATTCACATATATAAATCTATTTAGAAAAAAAATAACATATCCTCCCACTGGAAAATGTAAATAAAATAAAAAATTAACGTTTTAACAAAAAAAAAATTAGCCTTTAATAAAAATACATGTAAAAATCATGTGTTTAAAAAAAATTAAAAATATTTTAAAAAATGTTTTAAATTAAAAAAATGCTTAAAAATACTTTTTATAAATAAGTTAAAAAAATGTATAAAAACATTTTAAATAAATGTTAAAAAAATTAAATAACAACGCTTTAAACCCACCCAGTACTATGCACCCCCCAATCCCTCATTAATTTTTTTTTCAATTTTCACATAATATATATAAATTTACATACATATATAAATCTATTTATAAATAAAATAACATATCCACCCATTGTAAAATGTTAATAAAAAAATGTTTTTATATAAAACATGTTAAATGATTAATAAAATACATGTAAAAAAATGCATTCAAAAAAACATTTTAAATTAAATGTCTAAAAAAAATGTAAAAAATGTTTCTAAACAAAATTTAAATTTTTTTTAAAACATTAAAGTAATTTTTTTTAAACAAACACTTTAAAAATAAGTTTTACATTAAAATTTGAAAAAAAAAGATAAATGTTTTAAAAAATACTTGTAAAAATCATGCGTTTAAAAAAATTAAAAATGTTTTAAATTAATCATTTAAAAATAAATATAAAAAATGTTTTAAATAGATGTTAAAAACGGTTTAAATAAAAAAAATTAACAAACGATTAAAAAAATTATAAATAAGTTAAAAAAATAAATGTAAGAAAATGTTTTAAATAAATGATAAAAAAATGTTTAAATGACAATGCTTTAATCTCACCCATTTCTTTGCACCCCCCAACCCCTCATTTATTTTTTTTACAATTTACAAATAATATATATATTCACATATATAAATCCTTTTAGAAAAAAAATAACATGTCCACCCACTGTAAAATGTTAATAAAAAATAAAATAAATGTTTTTACAAAAAAACATATTAAATATTTAAAAAATACATCTAAAGAACATGATTTTAAAAATAAATGTAAAAAAACATTTTAAATAAATTTTTAAATAAAAATGTTTAAAAAAATTTAGAGCAAACATTTATTTTGAAAATAATAAAATTCCACCATTTCATGACTTGAAAAAGCCTGAGTCGGCCTGAAAAAGCATGGCCCGACCCGATGGTTTGGTTCGGCCCAAGGCTGGGCTCGAGCTGCCTCATAGGGTTGTTCAGGTCGGGATAGCTTGACCCAAATAGTGCCAAGCGGGCCGATTTTTTGCAGGACAGGCTCGGCCCAGTCCAGGCCAGGCCGGGCCGAAATTACACCTTTACCTAAAATCAAAAGAAATAACCCACATAATCCAACCCTTAACCTAGGGTTCATCAATGAAGAAACCAAGCAAATTAGAGAAATGAAAACAATAGAAATAAGGAAGGAGAGGAAGAAACCACTCAAATCAAGATGAAAGAGCTTTAAATCCAAGGTAAAGGGGGGAGAACCTCTAAAAACTCTCTCAAGGGGTGAGTTATGTGAGTGGGGATGGAGAGGACCCATTTAGGATAAAAATAAGGAGTAAAAAAATAAATTACAACTTTTTAAAGTTATGGTAAAGTTATACGGTTATGTTACATGGTTTACCAAATGGTGTGCCAGTTTTATGCCCTCTAATGGGTAAAAAACCTACCTCAAATATTTTGGATGTACGATTTGGAAACCATGTGATTACCTTACAAAAATTTTTTGTAAAAAAATAAATAAAAATGAACACACTTACCATATGAATTCTTCTAACCATGCGTAAGATGTGTGCCATCTCCCAGACACCCCAAACTCTTACATGGTTTCCCCTGAGCCTTGCCTGGATTAGTCTCAACTATGTGTTGGAACCAAGGATATTCTTTTTTGTAAATGGAGTATGGTTTGTGTTTGTTTTCAATCCTATATGGAATATCAGGTAGTTTACAATGGAAGAGATCTTACAGTTCAAGCAGATAACGGTATTGAATGTGGCGTTCTTTCCCAGTGTATGCTAAATTTTTGGGGTCCAAAATTTGGAGAATAGAAATCATAGTGAAAAGTGGTGTTTCTTGAAAGACTTATGAAAATATGGAAAATACATGAGTTTTGGGAAGATGGGTTACACGAATGATGTTTTGTGATTCTGATGGTGTGCTCTGTGATTACAATGACCATTGCAAACGAAGGAGAATTAGAGCATCACGATCAGTGATAGTGATCTCCATCATTATGAGAATTGTAGAATCATGGTGGAACGAAGGGGTTGACAGATAGCATCATGAAAATGTTAAATCCCAATGGTTCTTTGTGAAAGGATGTGTGTCATGAAGATGTTTTTTATGGATCTGGAAAGTGTGTTGGAGGCAGTGGAGCTTCATGAATGGCCGAACCTATAAATAAGAGGATACCCCTCTTCACTTTTGACAAATTTTTCCAAGAAAAAAACTGTAATCACTCTGATTTTGTGAAGCTAAGGGATCTCCATGAAACTGACATTCCATGCGATATTGAGAATCATAAAAAGACTTATAAATTCTTGACTGATACCGATGCTTTTGAGAAAAGGGTGCTTTGTAGTGATATGGTTTTCTACGTTGACTTTGTGAGCTTCGTGGAGGAGTTTGATCTGTGAAGTTAGGGGTGCTTCGCAAAGGCAGTTTTTTTCATGAAGGTAAGGGAGCTTCGTGAAGGGAGATTCATGAAGGATCTTCACAAAAGGATATTTTGAAATTTTGATTTTAATTGAATAGTTCTTTCATGTGAATCAATTCAGGACTTCGATGAAAACAGTTTCTTGTGCTGGAAAAAGAAAAATACTTTAATTCCAATCTATTTAAGAGACCTTAAATTTGATAAACTGAGTACGAATTCACCCACAATAGTGAGAAAGTGGGGTCAACATAAGTGTTCTGAGGTATTTAGTGTGCTATCCCTAAAATCTTTGTAAAGGAAGTGTGCTAGGCACAGAGTGACTATGTATGAACTCTTGTACTCTACAACTAGTGAAGATTAGTGGACTTTGGTATGACCAACAACCTGTCAGTGTATTCTCCTTGGAATATCCCTTAGTTTTGAATTAATTAAAATTGTTATGTCATCTCTTTGTATGTGATTTTTTTTCTACACATTCTCATCATATAGTTTTAATGGGTTCCTACCAATGTGGGAACAGGATCCAACAGTTTAAAATAAAACATTAAAACCCTGATTCACCCCTCCCCTCTCAGGGTGTTCCAGGATCCTACATGTGGTATCATAGGGTAAAGTTTGTTGGTGTTAAATCTATCCTTCTTTTCTATCATGGAGAATTTTGTGAATTTTAGGGGAGTACCCCTATTTGATGGAAGAAACTTTTAGATCTAGAAGAATATGATGAGATCTCATCTAAGATCTCTTGTAATGTAATTCCTTTTTTCTATTGCACAAGAAATATAGGTCACTAATCCTATAGGTATTTCTATGACTGATTCAGATAGAAAAATGTGTGATGTATATACTAAAGTATATAATTTCCTCATTTCTTATCTTTTGAATCATATCTATCTGAAGGTGATGACATGCACCTCAACAAAGTCTATGTGGTAAAAACTCAAAAATATTTATGAAGGAGATAATAAAGTGAAAAAGGTGAAAGTCCGAGTTTTTCAAAATAGGTTTGATGATATGAATATAAATCCTAATTAAAATGTATATTCCTTCTTTAATTGATTTACAAAAGTTGTATAAGAAATTATAGGGCTTGGTGAAGAGATAAAAGAAGTTGACATTGTGGAGAATATTTTGGGAGGGCTTCCACCTCTCTATAATCTAAAAGTATCATCCCTTGAGTAAAGGGAACTGTCTAAACTTTATCTATATTATTTTCTAATTAGTATGGTCGCTTATGAAATAAGAGTCAAGACAGATGATGCGACGACACATGTTGGTAAGGAAATAGAATTCAAATCCATGGACAAACTCAAGATTTCAAGAGATAGTGTTAATAAAGTCAATGAGGAAGATGGATTTATTTCCCTCTTTTACAATAATTTTAAGAAAGGAAAAGGTGTATTTTAAGTAAATCTACCCTTGGCATGTTTTAATTGTGGTATAGTTAGGCACATTTATTCTCAGTGATCAAGGAAGTTCGATGGTGATGAAGGTGAAGCTAGAAACTCACAGAAGCCTCAAAAAAGGTTTCCCAAAAAGGGAAACTTCAAATCTAGAAGGAAAATAAATAAAAATAATTTTTTCTATGAAGAAGATGATAGTGGTGGTGAATTATTTGAGTAAGAAGAACCATTGTTTAAATATGGAAACCAATAATATATGATGGCTACCGTTGAGAAGTTAGAACCATAAAAATATAAAGCTAGAGATCATCAGTTGAGTGTTGATACTAATATAAAGTTACAACTTAAGGATGCTCTTGGTAAGCTTGAGAATCACACCAAAATATATAAAAGGTGTAGAGAATTTTTGGAAGAATCATCAGAATATTTTGATTAGCTTGAGGCTAAAATTGAACGACTGGAAGAAGTAGTGAAAGTAGAATAAAAAACCATTGAAATCACAGAATATATAGTGTAACTAAAGCTCGGAATTGATGAATAGGAAAAGGTCATCAATTAACTTACCTTTATACTAGAGGAGAATTATATGATTGTTGAAGGACTTGAAGAAGAAGTCGTTACTCTTAGGAGTAAACTCAAAAGTGAATCAAATTCAAAATAAGAAAAGAATAAAATATAGTTTGGAAAATTATCAGATGTTGAGTTTCTAGAGAGATCTAAGCATGGTTTTGATGGATTTGAAATGATTTTGAATGATCAAATACCACCATACATGGGAAACAGTGGAATCAGTTTTGATGTTGAAACATCAAATACTAAAAATAAAATGGGTCAAAATAAAGGGAATCTGAAATTTTGAAATTTTGAAAAGTCACCAGAAGTGCTAAAAAAGAAACTCTCAATTTAAAATTAAAGGGGAATTGAAAACTATCCTTAGGAATCCATAAATTATAAGGAAAAAATACCTTCCTAATGAAGGATACATGAGGAGTAATAGAAATGAGAATACATTTCCACTTATGAAATGTAAATTTTGTGGCTATCTAGATCATACTATGTCATACTATAAAGAAGCAAGGAGATATTTGAATGGGGAAGATCTAGGAAGTCAAAAAAGGATAAAAAATTCATATCTTACTTCTTATATTAGAAATAATTTATATTTATATTGTTTTCATTGTTCTAACTTTTTCCATAAATATGCTTATTGCAGGCAGAGTAAAGACATGAAAAATTCATACAAAACTCAGAGACAAGTCAATACTTGTCAACTAGACAGTGTTGCTCTTACAAATAAGTTTTCTCCTCTGGAAGAATATTATGATTATAAAGAACCTACCCACATGGAAGAGAGATCTGAAATTATATATTTATCCTTCACTCAATATAATATTTCATGGAAGGAAAAAAATAAAATTTAAAAGTCCAACCATGCAGAAGTAACTCTCAAGGATACAAAGAGAAACAATACCTAGATCCTTGAAAATGGATGTTTTTCCCACATGACAGGTAATGCTTACTTATTAACAAATGTTAAGAAAATGGTAGATAGAATGTTAAGGTTTGGTAATGATGGTTCATTAAAGATCAAAGGTAGTTAAAGTACTGAAAAATCTAATGGTGAGATGAAGAAAAATGAATTTCTTTATATGGACAGTTCTCGTCACAATATCCTTAGTTTGATTCAAATCTGTGACTCAGGAATTATAGTGACTTTTGATCAAAAATGATACACTATAAAAGGAAAGATGAGGAATTCTATCATCAAAGGCTGCAGAACAGATGACAACTTATATTAGGTCAATAGTAAAGAGAACATTTTCTAGATGATAGTTTAAGATAAAAACAACTAGTGGCATTTAAGGTTGGGGAACATTAATCAATAAGACATGGAAAAGATATATAAGTTGAAGATATTCATGGATGTCCCCAATTTGAAGCATGAACGAGAAAATACTTGTGATGCTTATGGATGAGGGAAGTTTTTGTACAGTTCTTATCATCCAAATAAGAAAACAGAATCAAATATTCTTGATCTCATACATACAGATGTATGTGGTCTGATAAATGTTATTAGAATGCATAGAGAAAGGTGCTTCATCCTTTTCATTTATTATTATAGTATAATTTCTTATGTGATGGTTATACAGAGGAAATAGAAAGTTCTTGATTGCATGAAAACTTATCACTGAATCACTGAGAATGGTACTAAAAAGACAATCAAAGTTCTACAATATGATAATTGAGGGGAATACACATCCATTGAGTTTTAAAAATACATTTAAAAGAATGGAATACAACATGAGGTGGCTGCTATGATAATCCCATAGAAAAATGGATTCCTTGAGCATAGGAATTGTCAGGTGAACAATATGTCTAGAACTATTCTGATTGAGAATCATACCCCTTGACATTATTGAAAAGAGGTCTTTTAATCTACATTGTATATTCAAAATCTAATAGGGCTTTATGTGGGTGAAACTTAGACATCGTATGAGTTGTGGATGGAAGTAATCCTTATTCAAAGTATTTATGAGTTTTCAAAAGTAAATGTTGTATAAAAAAAAGGAAATCAAGTCAAGTATGTTGATGTGGTAGATGAAGTATTATTCCTCAGATATTCAATGAATAGAAAATACTATAAGTTTTTCAATAAGAATCTTGTAAAAAATTTATAAATCAGTGATGTTAAAAAGCTCTCTTTAGTGTCTATTCTGGATCCCAAGAAGAATGTGGTCAAGATCTCAAATTATTCAAATAGAATGGGTTTTCATCATTGCTTGCATGGTCACCCCATCAACCAGAATATATGGATTTTCTAGAATTCTTATCTCTCTATGGATTAGGTTGATATTTCATATCAACATATTACTACTAAGATCTCCTTAGGCAACCAGCAATTTTATGTGTCTTTTATCTATGAAAAATGAAACCCTCAATCCAGATAATAGCTCTATAATAAACTCAGCTTGTTTGATCTAGGTTCCTCAACGTGGTTTGTGGGGGTGATTTTAATACCATTACTGACCCCTATTAAAAGAAGGGGGTGGACCATGTTGTAGTAAATCTAAACAGGATTTCAATTACTTCATTAGTAGAAATGGTTTAATGGACTTGGGTTTCACAGGTTACAGGTTTACTTGGTGAAATAACCAGAAAGTTCATATACATACTTTGTGTCTCTTGGACCAGTGATTAGCAAACCTGACAGTGATCTCCACCTTCTATAAGGCTTTAGTCACTCACCTGGTTCACGATCTTTCTAATCACCATCTCATGGTCATTTGATTGAAGTTAGAGTAATAGGGTAGGAATTGCTTTGTGTTCTCCAATAGATAGACTTCAAATCCTGCCTTCCTTCAGGAGGTGTTATTCTCTTGGTCTTGACTGGTTTAAGGCTCATGGTGGATCGCTCATCACAACAAGATGAATCGGTTGAAGGAGTCCCTATCTTCCTGGGGTAGCTAGAATTCTCCCTCACAGCAATATCTAGATTCTATCAAACAATAAATCGAGAAGATAGAGCAAGGTATAGAATCAGGATGGGGCGATGACCTCCTTATCTCCCTTCTTCACAAGTGGAGCCTTTTGGAGGATATGCTTCTCTCGTTGGAGCGGCTGCAAAGCGAGCAATCCAAAGCGTTGTGGCTTCGGGTTGGCGACAGAAACTTGGGTTACCTTCATGCTTGTATTAAATAACAAAACATCATTAGGTATTCAAACATCATGTTTGAATATGGGTCCTTTATTAATGAAATCGAAGTTGTTGTAGGTATGGTTGAATCCCTCTTTAAATCTCTCTTAGCTGGCTATAACCCTTCAATGCAGGATGGTTATCCAAGTGGGCATTCCCCTCAATTTGATAACATTTTGAGAGTGGTTTATGAGGCCAAAAATATCTTCTTATAATCCATTATGTAGGTGGAGGAAATTTTTGAGGTAGTGGAAGGCCTCAATCCTGATAGCGCTCTCATGCTGGATGGCTTTTTTGGCTCCTTCTATGTGGCTTGTTGGAGCATAGTGAAAGAGGATATTATTGAGGTAGTGTAGGATTTTTTTTTCGAGGTGGTAACTTACTGCGGGTGGCTAGTGTGACTTCTCTTTTTCTCATTCCAAAATTCAAGGACCCTTCATATCTTCAGAAATATAGGCCTATATGTATGTGTAATTTTTCTTACAAAATCCTCTCCAGTGTGATTAATAGAAGAATTGGTATTCATCTCCAGTTATGGATCTTCGAAGAACAACATGGGTTTGTGAAAGGTAAGACCATCCAGGGTGTTATAGATATTTCCTAGGAAATTATTGAGGATATTATCAAGGTTTGAATTTGGACATAAAGCTGGATATGGATAAAGTATATGAAAAACTTGATTGCGCTTTCATAATCAAGGTTATAAGATACATGGGGTTCTCTTGGCGGTCAATTGATCTCATGTCTAGATGTTTCTGTTCATCGTGGTTTTCTATTTTCTTTATGGTAATAAGGAAAGGGTTATTTAAATTTGTCAATGTCCTTATACAAGGTGACCCTCTCTCTCCAATTTTGTTTATCCTGGCCCAAGATGCTTTGAGCATATTCATTTGAGCCAAAATTCAAGAGGATGCCATTCAACCTTACAGCTGTTTTTTTCATTTTCAGAACTTGTCGCACCTAATGTTCATATATGATGTAGTTATTTTCATTAATGGGTGTTCTCGATCTATTCAGGGTATCAATAGTACCCTAGAGGAATACTACATATGGAGTGGACAACTCATCAATAGAGATAAAAGTAGTCTCTACATATCGAGGCTTTTCTCAGAGAGACTTACTCGCAACATTGAATACAGCTTGGGTATTAGCATAAGGACTCTCTATATGGGCTATTTAGGTGATCCCATTATATCAGGGGGGCTTTGTATTAGGAATCTAGATAAGGTGGTGGAAAAAATCTTTTTCCGGATCAATAATTGGAAAAAATAGTTCCTCTCTTTCAGGGGGAGGATCACTCTTGTTAATAACATGCTTACCTCGATCCCTATACATATAATCTTAGTTCTCAAGGTCCCAAAGTCAGTATTAAAGAATATTGAGAGGATCATGACTGGATTCATTTGGGACTCACATTCGGAGGGATGTTTCCATTGGGACTCTTGGAATAGAATGACCCCTCCCACAGATGAAGGTGGCATTGGTCTTCATAGTCTTAATGTCCTGAAGAACTGAATTCATGAGAGGATGGCTTGGGAGGAAGTGTAAGGGGGAAATCTATGGGCATGGGTTATTAGGGATACGTATGGGAATATCCTGTAGAATCCGAGCAACAACTATTCTTATCTTTGTAGAACTATTCAAATCCATATTCCATGTCTTCGTAATCAGTCGAGATTGATCATTGGACATGGAGACATTAAATTCTAGCATGGAAATTGGTTGGGAGATTTTTTAGGCTTTCTTGGTTGTCCGGCTACTGACATTACTTTCAAACAGGCTAGTGAGCATCCAAAATTTATTCAAGCAGTCCTTGACAAGGAGAAGATCAATATGTTACATCTTATTAAGCTCTCAGATGAACTGGAGAGGTGTGTGGTTAAGGTCACTCCCTCTGGATCCTTTTCTGTTAAGGACTATAGGTCGATTCTCATGAATCCCCACACACATTCTCCATGGGGAAATCTACTTTATTGTAAGGATATTTCTATGAAGACCAATTTTTTCACTTGGAGGATACTTCACCGTGCCATTTATATGGATGAGAAGACCTAATGAAAAGGGATTTTCATTGTATCCAAATGTTCATGTTACCCGATCCACAGTGTCGAGTATACCGATCATCTATTTTTCAAAAGTGATTGGGAATGCGTAGTCTAAGATGTAGTGGGGGATTTTACAAGTTTTTCGTCTCTTGTATGATCAAGTAACTCATTCCTACAGAGGTGCTTCCAGGGCATGTGATATAATCAATCAGATAAGAAGTCTAGGTAAATCCTTATCTCGGATGGTTGTTGGTGTATATGGGAGATGATGAACATATCTCACATCGAAGGTGTAGTGTGCACTAAGGGGGTCTATTTTTTAGAAAAAGTGGTTGATCGCTGATCTAGGTGTGCTTCTAAAAAAATGGGAGGAGGCTCCATCATTATTGTAGGTGCTTCGACACAGATACTCTTCTCGTTCAGGTAACAACATGGTGTCTAAGGTTCAATGGATCTGTTGGAGGCCCCCTTCTAAAGGGCTAAAACTTAACTCAGATGGGCCTTGTACTATGGGTATCATGAGGGACAAAGGGGTTATTTTTAATCTAGGAGGCAGTGTGTTCACTGCTTATAGTGAAAGGTTTGGTAGAGGAGACTCACTTCAGGTGGAGGCCTAGGATCTAATCAAAGGGGTCCAGATATTCATTTCCTCTCACAAATCTCTCTCAGAGATTGAAACTGATTCTAAAATTGTCTATGATTCTCTCTCAGATGATAGGGCCACTTTGTGGACTATTTCATACCATATCCAACGATGTAGGCAACTCATTGTCAGCGGTACAATACTATTTCATACATGGCGAGATGGAAACAAGGTAGCAAACTTCCTGGATTCTTGGTTCACCCACAATGATGATCTTGTTTCCTTCCCTATCTTGGGATCCTTTTCACCAGAGTGCACCAGAATTTTATAAGGTGATTCACTTGGACTTCATTTCTATAGGCCCCCTTGAGTTAGGTCTCTCCTCATTTATTTTCTATTTTTTTCCCTACTTTGTTTATGTTATTGGTTTTCTTCTGGATGTTCTGCTTTTATTATTAATAAAATATGTTGTTGGTTGTTAAAGTCACAATGTGATTTGTACAAAGTGGATATTTAATAATAAATTTGATGATCATGGTAATGTGATCAGAAAAAATGTGTGATTGGTATTTAAAGGATATTCATAGATTGAAGTTATTTATGTTGAAGAAACATTTTCTTCTATGACTATAATAGAGTCAATAGGGATTTTTCTTACCATGGAAATTTAAATAGGATACAAAGAGTATCAAATGGAGGTCAAAATAGCTTTCTTAAATAGAGTTCTTGAAGAATAATTTTACATAGAACAACCAATGGGGTTTCTTCTTAGTAATGATGAAATGAAGGTTTTCATATTAAAGAAGGAACTCTATGGTCTAAAGAAATCTCCACGAGCATGGTACTCTCATATGTATTTCTATTTGTAGAACCTCGAATTTAAAATAGGAGGTTTCAACCACAACCACTATGTGAAGAATTCAAAGAAAGATCAATTTATGGAGATGGTGTACATGGAAGATATTATATTTGGCATAAGAAGGAAAAGATTTATGGAATATTTTTCCAATCACATGAAATTAGAATTTGAAATGTCTATGATTGGTGAAATCATGTATTTCTTGGAGATGAAAGTGATTTATAAGAATGATTACACTTTCATTTATTAGGAAAATCATATAAGAGAGCTGTTGAATAAATTTAATATGCATGACTCCAAACCAATGTTGACTCCAATTTAGGTTGGAACAAAACTAGAAAAGCATGAGGATGGGACATCTATAAATCCCACAGTATATAAGAGAATCATTTGAATCTTATTGTACCTTATTAAGACACGGCCAGGTATTGTCTTTTTAACATTCTTATCATCCCAATTTCAAAGTAATTCAAAGTAAGAACATATAGAGGTAGTGAAAATAATTATGAGGTGCATTCAAGGTACTCACAATTATGGATTATACTTTGTTGCAGGAATATATAGTGAACTATTATCATTTTCTGATGTTGACTGGGTTGGAGATGTGGTGGATAGAAAGTACAAAAGTGGTGGATTATTCTTTATTGTAAAGAAATGTGTGGGCTAGTTTAGTAAGAAATAGGAAAGAAATTCTCTCAGTACTGTTGAAGTTGAGTATATCTCCGCTAAAAAGGCATGCATTCATCTACTATGGATGAAGAAACAACTGATAGATATTGGTAATGAGGTGAAACAACTAATGGTTATTAACTATGATAATAAGAGCATGATCTATCTCATAAATAATCTTGTTTAGCATTCTCATATGAAGCATATTGAAATCTGATATCACTTTATCAAGAAAAAAGTTGAACTAGGTGTGGTTAAACTGGATCATGTGGGAACTGATGAGAAAGTGGCTGATATTCTGACCAAGTCATTGGCAACGGCTATGTTTGAGAAACATTGGTTGAACCTCAATGTTTAACTACCTCCTAGTGTAAGAGGAGGTTATGAAATTTCCCCTCTCCTTAGTTGAATTAACAATTTTAATCTTGTTGTGGAAGTGATGTAGGTTTATTTGGGAGATATGATCCATGGGGAGTGTTCATTGAGATATATAATCTATAATTTGGTTCTTTGGGTTTATTGTAAATGGGGGAGAATAAATAAATTCAATGGTACACAATGATACAAAGGAGGATAATGAAATGTTTCTCTAGTTGCAGGAAATATGGAGAATAGAGATATTCAAAAATGTAGCAATGGGGGAGAATTATGAGTTACATAAATGGGAAAATGAATGGAGAAAATAATAATGGAGAAAACAATTTAGTGTTATGAGAAAATATTTAAGCATTCCAAAACACAAGAACTCAATACATGCTTCCCCTGTTGTTTTATACACTAATCATTTCTCATGTAAATTAGAGTGTTGACTATGTTTATTCTTTCATATCAGGTTTTGATAGTGGATGGTGCTCTATTTAATTTATCCATAGATTTATAATAAACCCAAATGGGGATATTGTTGGAACCAAGTATGGTCTTTGCTGTAAATGGAGTATGGTTTGTGTTTGTTATCAATCCTCAATGTAAGATCAGGTAGTTTGCAGGGGAAGATATTTTACAGTTCAAGCAGACACCAGTATTGACGGTGGAATCATTTCCCAATTTTTTCCAAATATTTTAGGTAAAAATTTTAGAGAATGTAAAGCATCAAGAAAAGTGGTATTTCTTGAAGGACTTATAAAAATATGGAAAAGTCATGAGTTTCTTTAATATGGGATATGTGAGTGGTGTTTCTCAATTCTGACGGCGTGCTCTGTGATTATGACAAGCATCATGAATAATGGAGAATTGGAGCATTGTGGTCAGTGATGGTGATCTCCACAATTATGAGAATTGTAGAATCGCGGAAGCACGAAGGGTTTCATGGAGAGAATTACGACAACTTCAAATCGCAATGGTGCTTCGTGAAAGGAGGTGCGCCACAAAGATTTTTTTGACATAACTAGAAAATGCGCTGGAGGCGGTGGAGCTTTGTGAATGTCTGAGCCTATAAATAAGAGGATACCCTCTTCACTTTTGATGAATTTTTCCAAGGAAAATCCAGAATCGCCCTAATTTTGTGAAGCTAATGGATCTCTATGAAATTGAAATTCCATACGAGTACGGGCATCATGAAAATATTTTTAAAGTCCTGACTAATTCCAATGCTTTTAAGAAAAGAGTTCTTTTCAATGATAGGGTTTTCCAAGTTGACTTTATGAGATTTGTGAAGGAGTTTGTTTCGTGAAGGAGTGGGTTCTTCGTGAAGTCAGTTTGTTCCATCAAGACAAGGGAGATTTTCGAAGGGAGCTTCAGAAAGAAGATTTGCAAAGGGTGTTTTGTGAAGGAGCTTCATGAATGGTAGTTTTTAACATTTGGTTTTAAGTGAATAGTGCTTTCAAGTTCACCGATTCAGGAGTTCGATGCAATAAGTCTCTTGCACTGGATAGAGACAAAGACTGCAATGACAATATATTGAAGAGTCTTTCAAGTCGATAAACTGAGTAAGACTTCACCCATATCAATGATAAAGGTGGATTCAAAGGAAGTGTTCTTAGAGTTATAGTGTTTTATCTTCAAAATCTTTGTAAAGTCAGTGTGCCAGGAACAGAGTGACTGTGTCTGAAATCTTGTACTCCACAACTAGTGAATATTAGTGTATTTTATTATGATTTAAAACTTTCCGGTGTATGGTCCTTGGATTATCTCTTAGTGGTGAACCAAGTAAAATTGTTATGTCATCTCTTTTCATGTGATTTTTTGTTTTATACACATTCTCATCAGACAGGTTTAAAAATTTCTTACCAATGTGGGAACAAGATCTATCAGTTTAAAAGAAAACGTTGACACCCTGATTCACCCCTCTCCTCTTAGGGTGTTTTGTGGTCCTACACCATGCACTTCCCATGAAAACTAAAACATGTGAGAAAAAATGAAATGGTAAAACCTTATAAGTTTAGTTAATAACAAGGTTTCTCCTAAACCATGTGTCATAACCATGAAAAAAGTTAAAAACTGCCTTAAAACGTAAAATTTAAAAACAAATCCATGGAAATTCAACTATAAACTCAAAAACAAGATCAAGAGTTGGGAAATATGTAAATTAATAAATACAAATGGGGTTAGTTTTTGATAATTTCAATATTTTATTAATTGTATACCATTTTTATATATGGTATTACTTGAAGGAAGATTAAAAAGAATTTTATTCTATTAACTAGATAATATTTACATTCCATATACATGATTCAATATAGATGTTTATTGATTGTTAAAGCATGTTTATTATGTATTGTATTGATATTCATTTATTTTATATAATGAATATATTGGTCTTATTAAGTGACATGTGGGGATTAATATTAGATAACTCATTGATGCACTAGTACATATCATGGGACAAAAATGAATGGGTATCCCTTGGTGCATATCATTCCATATATTTATGATGAATTGGTTTGGAGGCCCTGATGGTATTTAATATGACTTGGTTGATATTCCATGATGGTATGTAATATTACTTTTTTGATAAGCCTTCAAAATATGTAATTGATTTTGGTTGAGAGTCCTTAATGGTATGATTAAGATGTCTAACATTGTACATCCCATCATTTTTAATTCATT
The DNA here is from genome assembly GCA_963277665.1 of Viscum album. Lineage (NCBI taxonomy): Eukaryota > Viridiplantae > Streptophyta > Magnoliopsida > Santalales > Viscaceae > Viscum > Viscum album. Next base: position 1,524,699,183 of record OY728131.1, on the reverse strand, counting down.
TATTTTTCTCCATGTGATTATTTACATTATTATCCTTAGATGTATTTTATGATTGATTTATTAATTATATCGAATATTTATTGATTATTCACCCTACCGTATTTTTAATGCCTCATGTATTCATGATAGATTCCACTATACGTAGTCCCTTAATGAGTATATGAGATCACCCTTTCTTATGTTTCATTTTTCTATATTATTAAGAAGAGTAACACATATGATATATCAATAAGGGTATCATATTTAGATAATTTTGTGGGAGATATTAAAGACGTATTATGAAATAATAAAATCAAGGTATAATGGGAATAATAATAATTGGATGGGAAAGAAATTGTTTTTTTAAGTAAATTCTTTTATGAATTCTTTAAATATCTAAACCTAAAAAGGTCATGGGTAAGTAATTGAACCAATATTTTCTTTTTTATATGGTATTTATGGATGGTTAAAATCAGGTAACTTTATTTCATGTCAAATATAGTATTTCAAGATTATGTTTTTAGTACCAGGTCCGAGTGTACGGGTCTGAGGAATTACAATTGGTATCAAATCAGGGTTCATATGACTTTATAAGTTATTAATTTATCATATGAGAATAATATAAGAGTTGTGGATACCATTATGGTTTGATAATTTTAAGGGTGATCATAAGTTCAAATGCATAGATATATCTTTCACTTGGTATGTGATTTGATATTAATTGATATGAGGATTTATGTTGTTTAGGTATTATGATGAGAAAACATTAGTGAAAACATAGGTATAAGTATTAGTATAGGAAAAAACCCTAAAATTTTTGGGAAATTAAAGAATTTGTAGTTTTGTAGAAATAATTTCTCTATCTAGATACAAACAAGTGGATGTAGGTTGTGAAACATATTCACCTAAGGGTAATGATCTTGAAAATGTTGGTTTATTATTAACTTTACCTTCACTAAACACACAAAAAGTGGGCCTAACTACACACCTAGTTTGACACTCTTAGGGGATATGCTTTGATAAATTTATATACTCTATATGAAACATTATAAAGGATTAGAATATGTTGTTATGTATTTTATAATGGTAAATGGGAATAATGGGTTAACAAGTGTTAGTAATATAAGTTTAGTAGTATGAATAACCTTGTTGATTGAAGAGTAATTCGATGTCAAGGTGAATCGGATTATTTTTGGATTGATTAATATATTTTTGGAAGAAAATATTTCCATTATATTTTTGTTTAAAATATAGTAAGGTAGATTTTTTTAATGATTATTTATTTTTGGTAATTTCTAAGATAAAGGTTAAGTTTATTTTTGAATGAATATGTGATTAAATATTTCTAATTTTTAGGTTTCAATTTTAGTCAATCATATTTTGAAGTTTTTTTATTTATGGTATAATTTAAGTTGAACTTGTTGCACTATTATTGATGCTTTTTAAATTAATGTATTTGTTATTTATATAAAGGTTTATTCATATTTTATTAGGTATTAACTATACATATGATAACCATTTTTTGTTTTAATAAATATCTAGATATAGGATAATTAAGTTATCATCCCTTTTATGGATCTTATGATCTGTTAAAAGTTAATTTTAATTCTTTGGACATGAAAAAATCATCATGGTCATTTATCATTTAGAATATAAGATGAATCAGAGATGGAAAACCACTTAAAACACAACCAAAGAACTCAATTGTGCTTATAGAATAGAAAAAAATAATGTAAGTATATTTTCTCATATTCTCTGTCCTAATTATAAAAATAAAAATCAGATGAAGATAAATCTATTTAGTCTTATATAGAAAATATCACTCAGCTATTGAGGTATGATTTTGAAAACTCATTCACATGTATGAGTCTTATAATGGTGAATACATGGTTTTAGGAACATTTATTTAAGAAATACTAATTTTATAAGTAGTAACTTAAAAATTTATTATCATGGTAAAATATACAGCTGAGATTATACCTATATCATAATACACTTGTTTTGTTAATAACAAACTAAAATCGTGAGGATGAAATTTATTTTAGGAGGGAGAACGTAACACAATGATATTTCAAAATGTAATTATCATTTAAATAAGCAATGTTTGATGGATTATGTTACACTCAACAAATAACTAAAATAATTTGTGACATGTTACAATAAACCTTTTTAAAATATAAGTATAGTGATCAATTTTTTATACTTACATTTCATTTTTTGACTGGTGAAATTTATTATTTAGAAAATAAATAATTAATGTGATATGATTAAAATCATTCAATTTCAAAAAGATATACCTTTGAAAGATATATTTTTAAAGTTACATATATGTTAATAAATTTATAAATTTTAAAATACTTCAATGTATAAACTAATAAATGAATACTTAATTATTTATAAATTGATATGAAATAAGATTAAGAACAATAAATGTTTTAAAAGTCTATTTTTTATAAATGTTTCTTTTCTTTAAATTTAGAATATAAATCCCAAAATTTTATAATTTTAATTTCATTAAATTTACATGATTTTTAAATTTTTAATGTAAAAAATAGATTATGGTCAATTTTTGGGATTTTTCTAAAAAGGTTGATTTTTAGGTGAATACTGGAGAATACCATTTTTAAAAATATTGTCAATTTTATGAAATAATCATGATATAATAATGACTTAAAATTTCATGAAACTTTTTTATATAGACTAAAAATATGTTTAAGGATTTAAATAAAATAATTTAAAATACTATGCTGAATTTTGAAACTCATGGATGACATTTTAAATCCTGAGTGATTTTTTGTTATGATAAAAGAACTATTATTGATAATTCTTTTTAATTAAGTAATTACATGGTTAAATTTGGTTTTATTTTGTTTTTAAGGTCATATAACTCTCATTTTTTTATTATTAATACAATTAATTTCATTAGAATCAATTTTATACATTATTTTGGAATAAGTTCATTTTTATGTTTAAAAATATATTTTTCTAAAAACTGTTTTCCGTTGTCTTTTTCTTACTTGTATTAAATTTATTTTTCAACAACTATAGGAAGTGAATTTTTAAAATTGATTCTATATTTGGAATCAAAATATTAAAAGTATTTAATAATTCCCATTTAATTTTTAATTATAATAAATAGTTACCATGGTAAAAATTTCATCACCATAGTAAGTGTTAAAAGGGTTAATATGGGGGTTAAACTAAGAGATAAGGATTAAAAAAACCCTAAATTTTTTCTTTATTTTATTTTTAGGGTGTATTTAGACCTTAAATTATCATATATTCTTAATTTTTTCCATTTGGTTCCACTTTCCCATGAAAATTAGTTTATAATATTTTAAAGTTTAAAATATTTACAAAAGTTCCACCCCCTCACTTATAAAAGGAAACCTCATATCCTCACTTTTAAAAACACCCAAATCTCTCTTATCATGATCATTGCCTATAAAAATACCTTCCAAAACCCCTTGTATAGGTCCTATATGTTTTTTTATTCCCAAAATACCCATTCTATAATCCATATAGTATTTTTCAAACATTATTATCCAAGGAAGAGGTGTATATTCTTACCAAGCTATTTCATGGTTATTTTATCTTAATCCTCCTCAAAATATTTCATAACTATTTTAACACAATCACATTATTATATGTACTATACTAAAATATTTTTATGTTAATTTTACAATCATTTTCTATCTTCTTTCCATCTAATGAAAAATGAAAGTGTCTCTCATTTGTACGCGCAGACTACCACCTCTATTAATCGATATATTTCATTTTTTATCAACACCTATAATGGATGGTTATATAGATGGATTTAATATGTGTATATGTGTGTTTTATGTTTATGAAATAATTATGATCCTATAATAATAAACTATTATCTAATTTTCTTCCCTCTCATCCATTATAAAATGGTAATGTCGCTCGTGTTTATGTACAAACTACCACCTCTATGAGGTGATGTAATTAATTTTTCATCACCATATAACATGGATGGTTGTATAGATTGAATTAAAGAATAAATATTATATTTATGAAATTATTAAATTTATGGAAATATAAATCATTATCTACCTTTTTTCATTCAAAAATGAAGACGCCGCACATGTGTATGTGCGTACTACCACCTCCATGAATGATTTATTTCATTTTTTATAAATTCATTACATGGATTGTTATAAAAGTGTATTTAATGTATAAATATTATATATATTACATAATTAAAATTATATAGGTGTTGAAACCATGACCATGGTGTAATTAATAGAACCATTGAAACAAAACATGCATGAGAAACAAAATAAATAACACCTAAATAATTGGTTTTGACAAAGAATTGTGAGTAAATTGATAAAAAATAAGTTGTAAATAAATGATATCTAGAAATATATATATAAATATTGATCAAATAGATATTAATAATGAATATAAATTTTTTATAAATAATTTTATATTGTATCCAACTAAGTAAGAATGTCGGGTAAGGGTTTCTCATCTCAAACATCCTTCTTTAATACATGTTTTGAATTATGATCCTATTTACATTATATGGTGTATATATTGTATATTTGAAATATTATATAATTATAAACTCATTAATAATTTTAATTAATGTTCCATTTCATTTTCAATATTTCATTAGGATTTTATTCAGGTGTTATAATATTTTTAAGGGTTCCTGATCTCAATTTTGATTCCCTGAGACATGTTTCATAAAACGCACCATGTTTTCATTTATATGGTGTACTTACTTAAAAGTCCCAACCAGTATCAATGTAATCACTAAGAGTAGGAGGGTTGAATCAATGATATCTTTTTTTATTTTTTATATGACATTATTTTATTAATATTAAGGATTTATCACTTTGCTGAAAACCAAACATTCACAAATCCATAGGAACACAAGTATTTACAAGGTTCACACTCAATAAGAGTATCTAGTCCTTGTCATGGTTTGAAAATAATCCAATACCACATAATCCACTAGAAAACAATCGTTTTGTGTGGATACAACAAGTATTAAATACCCTTACACTTGTGTAGCACTATGATCAATACAATATTTCTTGTGCTTATTATAACATGAATGAAGTAAATAAGTTTTTGTAACATTTTTTAGAAACCTTCACTAGATAGTTCTGAACATGTTACTGTGTTGCTTCAACAACTTCTGCTTTGTGATTATTTAGAAAACAAACCTTCACTTTCTTACCCAACATTAGGTATGAACAACTTCTATATACTTCATACACAAACTCAATCCAATCAATCACTTTGATTCTTCACTTCGATTATTTAGATCAGAAACAAGTCTGATTAGCCTGTCTAGAAACAAATCTGATTAACTTATTTCTTTTCCCGAATCTTTTAAACTAATTCTTCAGTATGATCTAGTATATCTTGAATCCAACTTCTTATGAACAATTCTTCTGTCTATAAAACATTTCTCAAGAAATTCTATTCAGAAACCAAAACTTCGATGCTCTATCTCTCTCTCCCACATGTGAACAGTTTCAGAGTATGTTGTACTTCCACTACTATTTATAGGTTACTTAGAAGATAATATAGTGGGAAAATAATTTTGTTTTCCCACTAACACTAATTTCATAATCCTAAATTTCATTTTCATTTGAAATCCACTTTCACCATTTCTCAAGGCTTTATAACTCTTCTTGATTCTTCTTGAATATTCATAAACTCTCCAGAACTTCTAAATATTAAATCTCTTTTAAAACTTCTAATTCAAGAATTTGATAGTCTAGAAAATTTCTCACTCAAATTCTCCAAACCAACTAAAAATATTTTTCCATAAACATCATTGTAAATTCTAAAGACTTAATAACTCTTCAACAACCATTTGTTGGTAACTTCAATATGTTTCACCATTTCATCATTTGTTTAAAAAGTCCTCTGATTGATGAAACTAAATATGATGAAACTCAACCACTGATGATTTATCATTATCACACCTTGTTCAATGAGTCTTGAACCAATTGCAAACAAAACAACTTGAGACCTCACTCTAATTATTCAGATCACATGGAAACGGTTGAATACATTATTTTATTTCATCTGATTGATCATTCCTTGATACCCATCTGATGGATTAGTGTTTAGAGATTATTTATGTCAAAAAATCAACTAATTTACTCATGTTAACAACTTATATACTCATTCATAATCAAAAACTTTGGTCCATATGATAAAATTTGGATACTCTAATGTTCTTCCTCTAATGAAACACTACATCCAATATATTATCAGTTTCAACACTTCTCTGATAGATCAATGTAATAGTTTTTCCAATAATATTATATCAAAATAGATTTATTTCATTCTAAAACTCAGTAATTGATGGTTCATTTGATGATTCGGTTCACCCGATAGATCAACCTATCTGATGGATTGGTGAATAAACACTTCTTCAAAACCTCTAACTTTAGAACATTCAAACATCCAGTCTACAAATAACTTATATGTTAATTTCACATCAATCCAATGATTTTAATTTAGAAAACTTCAAATTCATATAAATGCAGAAAAAATCAAAATTCTATTTTCTTCCAAAAACACAATTTTTCCCCTTTTTTTTAGAAATCTTGGATCACAAGTTTTAGTCAACTTATGATATTGATAACTTTAATCACATAAAATCGTCATCAGATTTTTTTTTAGAATCTATAAATATATTCTTCATTTGATACATCTTACCACTTCATTCTAAAAATATTCATTCTTAAAATTCAAGTCCAAAAATAGGTTCACACAGAAAACAAATTTAGAATATAAAACTATAAATAATGGACTTTATTAAGTAATCTACATACAATATTATGAGTTTGAAACTCCTATCTCTTGTCACCAAAACTTAAAATGTGAATTTATTTAAAGAAAAAAAATACAAAACATTCAGCAAGACACTTCTTCCATCATTCAAAAAACCACCTTCAACCAACTTGGTCCCAAAAATATCCCCCTTTGGTTTTCTTTATCAACCAACCTCCATAAATCACTGAAAATTTGTAACATAAGATATATATCACTAATTAAAAATTATAATCATGTGTTATTGAACTCATTGTAGGAAATAAGAATCATTTACCAATAAAACCATGTTATCCATACATAGTGACTTAAGAAACATCTTCATGAACTTCATACTTCCATTTCTCTTCACAAATTCTTTCTTCTTATAAAAAAAGTTTCTTATAAGATCTTCAATAAGTTGTTATAAAAGTTCACCATGTACACATAGAGATCACAACTTACCCAAAAACCCCTCTAAATTCATGCTTTCTTAAAACGTTTAGCACATACCAATGGATAGATTTACAAAACAACATTTGTATCCCCCTTTAAAACACTATCCAAATACTATATGAGAGAGGGGATAGAAACACATACTTCATCCTTGGATAGAAAAAGGTTGGATTCCCATGTTCAACCTCAGTTTTAAAAATTCTTCATTTGGTATTTTTTTTGAATATGTTTGAAACTTTTTTAATTATAGGAATATATTCCAACTTGAGTTCATTATCCTCCAAAATATATTTGATGAATTGATATATTAAAATAAATATGTTTTGAATGAGAATTATATAATTTGTTTTCTGTGAGATTTATAGCACTCTGATTATCAAAACCCAAGGGAAGGGGTAACTTCACTTCCACTAGAAAATATCCCAACAGAGACTTCATCCACATATGTTTTGTTGTATCTTGATTAGTGGAAATATATCCAGCTTCAGTCATGCTAAGAGTTACAGAATTCTAATTTTTAGTATGGTAACTCACACAACTTTCTCCCAGAAATAAAACTTCACCAGATTTGTATATTTTATCATCTACACTTCATGGAAAATTAGAATCTGTATAACCAAACAAATAAATTATTTTTTATCTATAATATTTGATTCCAAATATGTTATTCCACATATATATCTGATAATTCGTTTTACTACCAAGATATGAGATTCCCTTAGATAATTTTGGAAAATTTAACATAAGGTAACAACAGATAAAATATTAGTCTTGAAGCGGTCATATATAACCAACTTCTAATCATCTTCTAAATTTATTTAGAATCCACTTCCTTTCCTTATCCATCTTAAGAAAACTTGGTTCCCACCAAAATTGGTGTGGATACGGATTTTGAATTATCCATGAAAAACTTATTAATAATTTCCTTAGTATACCTATCTTGAGATAGAAAAAATATTCCTTCTTTTGTGTGATTTGTAATCCAAGAAAATATTTAATTTCACCGAGCATAGAAATTTTAAAAAACTTCATCTCTTCAGAAAACTTTTCACAAGTTCTTTCATCATTCCAAGAAAAGATAATATCATCAACATAAACAATTACAATGAGATAAATATCTTGAATTTATTTGATGTGGATATTTTTGTCGATTATTCCATTTTTATGGTTTAACAACCTTAATAAGGAATCCAATTTGGAATACTAAGCTCTCTGATCTTTCTTTAACCCATAAAAATATTTCTTCAACTTGAAAACATAACTTTCATCTTTTACAATTATAAAGAAACATGGTTGTTCAACATAAACTTCTTCATATAGTTCTCCATTGAGAAATGATGACTTCACATCCATCTAAAAAAATTTATAGCCCCTTTGTGCAGTAATTACAAGAAAGATTCTAATTGTTTCTAACCTTTACACTAGAGAAAAAGTCTCATCAAATCAATGCCTTCAATATATTAGTAACCTTTTCAAACCAATTGTGATTTATATATTATCACTTCATTACCTTCATTCAAATATTTTCAGAAATCACACTTTTTACCAATAACATTTTTATCATTTGGTTTGGGTACAAGTTCCCAAGTATCATTCTTCTCAATCTGGTCCAACTCTTCATTATTAGAATGAATCCACTCATGATTCTTGAAAGATTAATTAACATATTTTGGATCGACTTTTGAATAAAAATAATCATGTGAAACTACCTTTGATGTTATTCTTATTTTAGACTTTTGTTTTTGATCACCAATAATTTTTTTAACTTCCACCTATTTCCTTATCCAAGGATGAGATGTAAAAAAGTTCTTCCTCTTCACTAGAAATAGTTGATTCCAATTATTTCATCTACGTGGAATCACCATTATTGGAATTCTTTTCATGTTTCTCAACAATAACTTTTTCATCTTCTTCATCTCCCTTTCCTGCATTTAATTATGAAACATATTCTTTATATTTTTCAAGAACTTTTATATCAAAAGAATACACTATTTTTCTATTTATTTATTGAAATTGTTATATGCTTTACCATATGGAGAATAGCCAAAAAATATTCCATCTTCACCACTTTAATAAAATTTTCCAAGATTTACACATTTTTTTCTTTATGATGAATGGACTCCTAATAACTCTTAAGTGTTTCAAACATGGAATTTCATTATAGAACATTTCAAAAAGAGTTATATCATGACATGGCCTATAGAAACACCAATTCTGAATTTAGACTATTTTACTCATCACCTACCTCCTAAAGTAGTGATAAAGACCATGTTTAATTAACATAGTTTATCCCATATTCACTAAACTTCTATTATTCCTTTTAGAAACTCCATTCTGTCATAGTGTGTACAGTGCAATGAACTCATGAATAATTCCATGTTTTTAAAGATAATTTTTGAATTATTAATTATTTTATTCACCATTATTATCATTTTGCAACTTCTTCATAGAATATCCACATTATTTTTCTTATCTTCTCTTTAAAATCTTAAACATATTTAGAGAATCTAACTTATATTTCAGATACATGATATAAGTAATGTGAGTAAAATCATCTATGAAAGAATTAATATACTTATCTCCCAAAGTTTAGTGTTAACTCATTTCTACAAAAAATATCAGAATTAATTACTTCCATGGGATGAGTTGAATGAATTTCAACTTTCTAGTGCATAGGGTTTATAATATTCCATTTCTGATATATTGAACAACATCAATCTATTATTCTTATCATATCAAGAATATCATGAACAATTTCACTCTTTTTAACTTGATCAGATTCCTCTAACACATATACCCCAATATTTTATTTCATAAATAATTCTCTTCCATCATGATTAGATAACATAAATTATGTGCATCACCAACTTGAAACAAGTTCCCTATTGAATGTTGTCATCTCATAACAACTTTTCCATCTTCAAGTATTTTCACAACAAAACCAAATTTTCTGGAAATAACTTTATTTACTTCATTGCAAGGTTGTGAAACACTTAACAAGGTTTGTTTCATCCCAATAAAAAATAAGGCCTTTTTGGATTTTAATTTTTCTTCCCTAATAATATCATATTCAATAACTTTGATTCTAAGTGATTCATCATTTCCAAATGTCACAGTTCCTTCTTTAAAATATTTTACATTCTTCAATAGATTAAAATATCATATCATATATGATTATCACCCATTATCCGAATTTTAGAGTTGTTCTCTATTTTTAGCTTTGAGATAAGTTTCTACCAAAATATATTTTTCTTTCCCTTTATCTTCATTCACATCCAAATTTTGAGAATTGTTATAAACATGTTGTTGTGCCAGAATCAAAACAAGAAATCATGAATTAAGATTTCCAGGCTATTCAAATTTTTCATAAATAGTTTCCAAAGGTTTGAATCTATTTTATACTATCAAAAAAACTTTCTCAAAATTTATTCTTTTAGATAATTGAATCCCCCTTAAAATTTGTTTCCTATTACTCATGGTAAAATGTTAGTATTTTTTTAGTGAACCAACACATATATTTTTTATTCCCAAATCCACCACAATACCATAAATAACCATAGAAAGAATATTTTCCTTCATAACTTCCATAATGCCTAGATTTGTGAACATGTTTTTCAAAAAAAATCTTACCTTCCACATATAAACTTTGTTGATCCCCAAACTTCCTATTATCACTTGAAATATTATTCTTTAATTAAAATTTATCCAATTTTGACAAAGTCAAAAGTAATATAAACATTTTTTTTAGACTTTGAACTTTTATTAACTTCTAAATTTTTCAACATTTGGTTTTACAAACATGTACAATTTTCTAATCATTATTATTCTTAATAAAATTTCAATTTTATTTTCATCCTTTGAAAATAAATTGTATTTATCTTCCTTAGGTTCACACTTTCCAAAAATTTCTCCAAATTCAGAGATATAGTTCTTAAAACTTGTAACTTCTTATTCATCTTTAGAGAAATTTTGTTGGACAGGTTCCAACTCTTCCTCCATTACTTTTATCTTCACATCAAGATGTTTATTCTGATTATTTTCTTTTTTAAGAGATTTATTCAAGTTGACAATATCTTCCATTAACTTATCTTTCTCTTTAAGAAAATATTCTCAATTTTTTCTATAAAACCTTACTTTTTAAACTTCTTGATTTCAATATCAAGTCTAAAAATATTTTGAATACATTCTTTCAACTCTTTTTTCAAAGCATGTTCTAACTGAGTCTCTTCTTCTTCATCCATCCATCCAAAGTTAGGATTTTGTATTAAAATTAAGGGGAGAAATTCCCCAAAACAAGTTATGGGGGTCTAAAGTTATGAAGACTGAGGGTGTTGGCCTGAACCGGATTCATGCACTTAGTGGTAAGGGACCCAATATAATTATAGATGGTATATGGATTATCAGAAGTACCCCAGGAATCCAAGAGTTCTGTGATCTTGTTTCCATCCCTACAAGTGTGAGTGAGATTAATGCTATTAGTGATAAACTCTCTGCATTTATGAACAATATATGTGATATCCCAAGGGGTAGATATCACACCTTGGATGGTGTTTAGGATGATCAAAGAGTCATATTTCACATTATTAAGTATAATACCATGAGAATGGCACAACTCTAACCCTTTGAGAATGTTATCCACCTCCACCATGATAGAATCACCTTGATCACACTAGAGGCTGAACAAAAAAATGAATCCATTAATATCATGGACTTCCCACCTCCCTGTATACTGCCCCGCATATATGATCCTTCAGTATTTAATTTAAGGTCATGCTCTAAAGGTATCCATCGAACCCAATTTCCTTGGGTGGGGGAAATAGGATTTATAACCCTCACACTTCATATTTCAGTGAGCCGACTCTTGGAAGGGGCATGCTCATAGTGTTTGAGTAGTGGAGCCAACTTCACAACAAGTGAATAGGATTTAACCTTCACCGCCAGCTAATAAAGAAGTACTCTTGTGTTTCTATATTTATTACAAGTATACCATAAAATCTAGTATCTTACTACAAAGATCATCACCCGAGCATTTATTTCAGGGGTATTTTCATCCGAGCTTTGAAACTAAGACTGTAGGAATATATTTCCAGATAGACCATAGACATCATGCCCAAAAAAATGTTAAGGCTTTTCCAGACCACGGAATCCCAATCACCTTCATATAAAATATGGGTGTTCGTATCATAGACAAAAAACTTCTCCTTTTTTATTTGGAAATATTTTTATATTTTCCCTTGGAGTAGGATTTAGACTTATCAACATGTTTATTCTAAGATATTCTTGGACTTATATAAACTTTATTAATTTCTTCTTCATTATTTCTTCAAGGGAAATTTACAGTAAAATTCCCTATAGCTGCACATTCAAAAAAAATTAGAGGAATCTTCCCTTTGTACTTTCCTATGCCACTTTTCACATTTTTAGAAAATAAGGACAAGAATTCATCAAAATAATTACTAAACTCATATTCAGTGTTATAGTCACCAAATTCTTCATCTTTTAGAATCTTCTTATATTTTCATTTCATGGTAGATTTAAATGAAATTTCTGGATCAAATTTTTATTTGATTTCACAACTTTATCCCTTATCACTTCATATGTAATGAGAGTACTATAAATGTCATCTAAAGATGGAGTTTCAAGATATTTATCTTCCAAAGATGAAACATTGGCATAAAACTTGTCATAAATAATTTGTAAGATCTTTTCAACAACATTTGAATCTTCCAATTTCTCACCAAGACATCTTATGGTGATAATAATATCATTCACCCTTATAAATAATTTACCAACAGATCTATACTCACCCATTTTTATATATTCATACTTCAACCTCTATATTTTTAAATTTTCATTCTTCACCTTCATCATTCCTTCATAGATATTTTTAAAATTTTCTCAGATAACTTTAGTAGTTCCAACTCCATTCACTCTAAGTAATTCACTTTTAGAGAGTGGTGAAAGTAAAGCATTATTATCCCTTCCATCATTATCTATATTTTTATTATCCACAAATAAAAGAGAAATACTTTTAAAAATAGGAGTAAATATATCTGTGGAAGATTCCAATACATCATATCCCAAATAAATTGGATACATAAATATTTTATCTTTCTAAATGTGATATTTCTTTCCATCAAGATCTGGAATCCCATTACTTTTCACAAAATTCAAGTTCACTATAAAAAATTTTATTCTATAATTTCAATACTGATTAAATTAAGGAACCTTCGCTCTGATACCAATTGAAAAGTCTCAACTAGGATCAATGTAATCATTGAGAGGGGGATGGGCGAATCAGTGATATATTTTTCTTTTCTGTTATCTTTATTGTATAACAGCCTTTAACTACTATTAAAGATTTATCACTTTGATGAAAACTAAACATTTACACATCCATAGTAACACAAGTATTTACAAGTTTTACTACTTAATAATAGTATCTAGTCCTTTTCATGGTTTTTAAATAATCCAATACCACACAATCCACTAGAAAAAAATCCTTTTGTGTGGATAAAACAAGTAAGAAATGATCTTACACTTGTATATCAATATGATTAATACAATAGTGCATGTTCTTATTCTATAATGAATGATGAAAATAAGTTTTTTTAATAAGTTTAGAAACCTTAACTAGTTGGTTCTTAAAATTCCACTATTTTGCTTTAATAACTTCTACTTTGTAATTATTTAGTAAAGAAATCTTCACTTTCTTACCCAGTAATGGGTAGAAACAACTTCTCTAGAATTTTTTAAAAAAAACTCAGTTTTATTGCTCACTCTAATTATTCAGTATGATTCTTCAGTCTGGAAATAAGTATAATTGTCATGTCCAGAAACAAGTCTAATTCAATTATTTATTTTTCCCAAATTTTTTGGTCTAATTCTTCAATATGATCTAGTGGATCTTGACCCCAACTTCTATAGAACACTTCTTCTATTCGAAAAAAACATTCTCAAGAAATTATATCTGGAAACTAAAACTCCATCACTATCACTCTCTCTTATATGTGAATAGTTTTGGAGTATTTTTTACTTCCACTTCTATTTATAGGTGCCTTAGAAGAAAAAATAGTGGGAAACTAATTGTTTTACCCGATTGCACTAATTTCATAATCCCGAATTTCCTTTTCATTTGAACTCTAATTTAACCCTTTTTCATGGCTTACTAACTCTTCTGTATTCTTCTTTAACCTTATTGAACTCTTCAGAATGTATGAATATTATATATCTTCTACAACTACTCAGTACAAAATTTGATAGTTCGTAAAACCTCTCACTATAATTTTCCAAACCAACTATATATTTTTTTTGTAAACATCATTAAAACTTATAAATACTTCATAACACTTAAAAAATATTATGTTGTTAACTTCAATATGTTTAACCTTTTAATTATTTATTCAATAGAACCTCTAACCAATGAAATTGCATCCGATAAAACATAGCCTTCGGTGATTTATTGGTGTCACACCTTGTCTGATGAGTATGGACCCAATTTCAAACAAAAAAACTTGAGACCTCACTCCAATGCTTCATATCACATGAAAATGGTTAACTAAATTGTTTTATTTAATTTTATTGATCATTCCCTAATTCCCATATGATGGATTAGTTTCTAGAGATTATTTGTGTCAACAACTCAACTGATTGATCAGTGCCATCAACTTCTCTTCTAATTCACTATTAATAACTTTGTTACATCGGATATGATTTTGATAGTCTGATGTTATGACTCTGATAAAAAGTTTTATATGATATATTATCAGTTTTAACACTTTTATGATGGATTGGTGGTGAATTTTATCTGATAAACTGGTATCAAAAGTAACTTCTTTCTTTCTGAAAATCAACAACTAATGGTTCGTTTAATGAATCTGTTTTTATTATGGATCTACCTATCTGATAGATCAGTCAATCAAAAATTCTAAAAAACCTTTTACTTTACAACATTAAAAATTATAATCCCCAAATAACTTCTGCATCTGTTTCACCTTGATCCAATGGTCTATGTTTGTAAAACTTCAACAAACTACTATGTATGATCACTAAAACTTACAAAGTGAATTTATTTTATGAAAATACAATAAAATTAAAAACATTCAACAAGCCACTTCTTCCATCATCTAAAAAACCATATCTATCCAATATAGTCCCAACACTTACTACCAAAATAAATATATTTTTAGATATTATTTTATATAATTAATGGTATTTACATAGTCATTTAATGTTCTAAATTTTTTTGGATTTTGATTCCAAAGTTACCAAATTTGTAAGGTTTTTTTTTATAATTTCACTTTTTAACAGGATTGTTTGTGTTTTAATTTACATTGGGGTAAATTTTATATTCTTTCTCTCCTAAAACCCATATATTTTCTTTTAATATGGTTATTTATATGGTTTTCAAGTATTCTATCCATTATTCCTCTCTTTGGTACTTAAATCCACCAAAATAATTTTTATAAGAAAAGTCAGTCGTATTTATCCTTTTTGGTCAGGGACCTTTCTCTTCCATATCCATATAATTTATTTCCTTTAAATAAAGATATTTTTTATAAATCAATTATTTATTAAGAGAAATTTATTTTATCTTTTACTTTCTATCCAAAAGTTTAAAAGGAATCATTTTAAAGTTTTCCAAACAAGTCATTTTTTACTTTCTTTACAAAAGTGTGAAAAGAATCACTTTTTAAATGTTTTTCACATGAATGAATTTTCTTATAATAATGATAAATCTAAATTAATTATCTTCCTTTCTAAGTTTTTATGTTTTTTAATGTGAAATCTATTATCATTATTCTATGAATTTTTCAAAAGAAATAGATATTATTTTCTTAAAAAATTTAAAAAGGTATTTCATTCCACTGAATGTATATTTTTGTATTTTTCTCCACATTTTATTACTCAAGTATATTTTATTATTAAGATCTCGTTATTCTAAATTATTTTAAAAATAATATTTTAAAATTCTTGTTGAAATTACATGAAAAGATATTTATAAATGAATTATATCTTTATTTTTACAACAAAGTTACAAAAATTTTAAGAAAGTTATTTTCAAAGTGTTGCTTCCATTTTCCTCTTTAATTTTTAAAAAAAATTCCTTCACTATAATACATTAATTTTTTATGTTTTGATAGTATTATTTAACCCTTTACTAATTTATGGTTCATACCTTACTTCATATACAAGGCTTATACTAATTTCAATTACTTCCTTTAAGTTATGTTCTTTATCAATTTACATTATTCTCTTGACATTATATACATATTATTATGTAACATGGGTATATTTATCATTTAAATATTTTATTAACCATATATCAATGCTATATATGGTATTACTTGAAGTAATATTACAAATAAAGTTATTTAATTGACTAGGGAATATTGGAATTCTTTGTACTTGATTCAATACGGAAATCTATTGATTGTTACATAAAAATGAGTATATATTGTATTACTATTCATTTATTTCATATGATGGATGTGTTAGACATAGTAAGTGATTGGTTAGTTATAATATTAGATAGATCCTTGATTCATTGTTATGTCTCATGAGATAAACAAAAATTAGTATCTCTTAGTGTATGTCAATCTATATATTTATAATGTCTTGGTTGAGAGGCTTCGATGGTATGTAAGATTTATTAGTTGAGAGACATTGAAAGTATGTAATATGTACTAGTTGATATATGTTGATGGTATATAATATTTTATGGTTAAGAGGCCTTGATAATATGTAAAATGTCTTGGCTCTGCCATGTTTTTTATTTTTCGTGTATTCATGATAGCTTCTATTATACGCAATCCATTACTAAGCATCTGATCTAACCCTTTCATATAGTTAATTTCTCTAGGTTATGAATAAGAGTAACACATGTGATATAGATAGAATTCTATCATGTGTGGAGAATTTTTTGGGGGTGTTAGATACTTTTATATAATAAGAAAATATGGGTATAATGAAAAAAATATATATTATATGGGAAAGACATGGGTTTTGTTAAGTAAAAGTTTTGTATAATTCTTTAAAACACAAAACCCAAAAAGGAATTAAGTATGTAAGAGACTCAATAATTTCTTTTGATGGTGTAATTATGGATGGATAAAATCAAGCCACTTAAGTTTGTTTCAAAGCTAGTGTGTAAAGATAATTTTTTCAGCACAGAA
Organism: Viscum album; assembly: GCA_963277665.1. Lineage (NCBI taxonomy): Eukaryota > Viridiplantae > Streptophyta > Magnoliopsida > Santalales > Viscaceae > Viscum > Viscum album. The sequence goes on along the minus strand of OY728131.1, from coordinate 1,524,681,766 downwards.
TCTGGGTGTACGGATCTGGGGCGTCTCAATTTTAATTTTATGTTTATTTTTATAAATATTTTATATAATTTATTTTACATTTTAATTTATTTTATTACCATGTATCATTAATTTGAATTAAGTGTGATATATAATTTATGATATATGTATTTTTCATTAATTATATGATTATTATTATTATAGAAATATATTTATATATATAACTAATTGAATATAATAATTATGGATACACAATTTATTTATTTAATTAAAAATTATAAAAAATAATATAAATAATTTTTTATTTTTTATATATTCAAATAAAAATTATTAGTTTTATAGTTAAATTTAACAAATAAAAAATATAATGATATATAAAATTATATGTGTAGTTTTTAGTTTTTTTAATATTTATTAGTAATTTTCATTAAGTGAAATATATAATTTATAATATATGAAATTTTCATTAATTATAAGATTATTATCATAGAAATTTCTTTATGTAAATTACAACAAATTAAATAAAATATTTATGAAATCCAAAATTATTTATTTAATTAGAAATTATAAAAAATAAGTTGAATAATAATTATTTTGTCAAGGTATTATTAATTGAATAGTTAAATATAATAAATGAATAAATATATTAGTTTCTAAAGAGTTTTTTACAGGAATTACAATTTTAAAAAATAAAAAAATGGTATGGGGTTAGATATATTTCAAAATTTGGGTTTAGGGAGGCATTAACCTCATTCAAACTTATCAATTTTTTTGAGAAGCATGAACGGTGTTGGTCTCACCTAAATTTACCCAAGTTTTTAGGGTTAAGCGGTCACTTGTAGTTTATCTTGGGTTATCGAATCCTCGTAGACCTAAGAAGTAACCTACAGACACGTAAATTATATGGATTTTTTTTTTGCTATGAAGTGGCCAAATTGAGTTTATTTTAGATGGTTTTAAATGAACACCAATAGGTCTATGTGAATTCAAATTAAGAGAATTAGTTGATCCTAGGTTATCTCTTGGGATAGATTGGATGAATTCCTTTTTAACAATTTAATTTTCTTATATTTGAGATGGGTTCATAAGAAGATCAAACAAATTCATCACTTATTTTTTTAATACCAATACACCATAATAATAATCACCTATACACTTAGAGGATCATATTTATTATCACTCTAAGGTAAAGGTTCGTATTATCACTTGAAGTGTGCATCCTTAAAATTCAACAAGGATGAAGAAGTTTTAAAATCATCAAATAAAGTTCTCATTTAAAGGAACTGAATATAAATTAATAGAGTGAGAAATAACATCCAATACAGCCCCTTTATACTCCCTTGGATCAACCCATAAGAGGATTATCCCTCCATTGATGTTATGGTTTCAATGGAAGCGGTAAGTAGACTCATGAGGGAGGAATTGAAGAAGTAAAAACAATAAAAATAAACGATCACTCTACTGTTGTGTGAATAATTTCACAGGTTTGGTGTGAATAAATTCACACCTTGAGGAAACGGTATCAAATTGATATGGAGAAGAACAAAATAATTTGATAATAACTTTTATTAAGAAACTAAGATGAATTAGAACAACTTACATGTGAAAGACAAACTTAAGACAACAAAATCGCAGCATAACATTACAATGAAATAAACCACCAAAGATGATAAACTCCTTTACCACCACTACCTTAAATAGTCATTTCAAGATGCTTTGGTCAATCCACCAAAATTCCAAGTCTTCCCACTTGAGTATGGTATACCTAGGGTGGTGTAAAGTTTGTGGAATTTAGACTTTTCCACCCTTGACCGGAAATGATATCCATCTTGCATCCACAAAACAGAGGCACCTAAATGAGCTTCTATATGGACGAATTAGAGTGAGACATAGAATAAAAAAATTAGTATCTGGATCTCCCCTAATTTTATGTAAAGTTTCATCCCAAATTTATTTTTTAATTTTGAGATATGGTTGAAATGGTGGGAAATTTTTTTGGGTTGTAGAATCTGTCCTAGAATTTTATCTCCCACTTGGTCTGGATGGAACTTCATTAAAAAATATGAATTAGATCTTATAACAGTTGGATGAAATGTTCCCCATGATTTCCTATATTTTAAGTCAAATTTCTAGAATCATTGTGATTGGATCTTGGTCACTACAGTCACTTTATTGGGCTATTTTCTAGTTTATTTTTCCCAGAATGTGTTTCCATGAAATCCAATTTTGGTGGTCTTCCAATGTGAATATTAAAGTAATAAAAAAGCATGAATTGTTCCTTATAAAATGGGATACTGGAGAATAAAATATAAAAATAAAATCAAGACCATTTTTTATTTTAGGATGTGTTAAAATATGTACCAAGTAATAGTGCACTTTAACAAAGAATTACAATCATATTGTGAAATAATGTTAAAATTGTAAAATGCACTAAAAATGTTGTTTATGAATAATTAAGATCATGAATATTATAAATATTAACAATGAATATTATCATATTTCAATGGCTAATCACACTCCCCAACTTGATTTTTTCTAGTCCTGAGCAAAATATATCTCAAAAATATGAAATTTGAATTCCCTTTTCCAAAAACATTTTAATACATAATGCTCACCAAAAAACCTTATACCAAACAATCATGAAACCCATAAAAATATTTTAATACAAGATAGTTTCATAAGCATATCCCAATCCTAATCCCATTACTTTGTTCAAATTCATCACCATATTTCATCTAATATCAATTAAACATGATGATGTGTTGTGTGTCACAATAGACATGGGGGTTCATCTTTATTCAAGGGAGAAATGATGGAAGCGCTAGGTGGGATCACATTTTAATATTAAGATGAGTATTCAATTTATATATATATATATATATTGTTTTCTTTTCAATTTTTCCATGGTAATTGAAATTACACTCAATATAGTCAACCCTTGTAGCGAGACTTTGCTGATGACTCCTAGGCTTAAAGTCTATAGGTCACCAAGTGAAGCCCACATACTTGGGAATCATCTTGAGTTAACTCAGTCAAAAAAAAGTCAAATTACCACAAATAGATATAAAATTACTAAATTCGGGCCAAAAAATTATGGAGTCATGATCCCCAAGTGTCGAAAGCCACACATTAGGTCATTTCATTGCTCTATGTGCAAATTTATTGTTTTCTATTTTGAATTTTTTTTTGAATACTCATATTAAAATTAAATGATCACCAAACCTATTCTATTTATTTTGGGGACCCCATGAACTAAAACTAATACCCCACTATCCAAAAGACATGTGTTTTGATCTTTTTTTTATTTGGATTAAAATATAAATGATGAAATATCATAATAGATAGCCACACTTTCCAAAATCTATGCTCATGAAATTAAACATGTATTAAAATCAGAATCAAGGAATGCTAAATTATTTGATATTCAGTTTCAACATTTTCAATGTGTATTATCGTATTCAAAGTTAAGGTAATTTTTACTTCCATTTAAGAACATTTTTTATTTCACAAGGATTTTTTTCTCCCCCCCCCCAACTTATAATAACATTTTCCCCAGTGTTTAAAGAAAATAAAACATATAAGGGGGTAAAGGTGAGGATTTCAAAGATGGTATTGAAAATGAGAATTATGGAATGAAGTCACCTGGTGGTTGAAGTTGATGTTCATTCTGCTCCAATTTAATCCTTCAATATCCATATCATCCACAGAGGTCCATAGTAGAACAAGGGAAAACAACCAAACAAACAAAACAAACAATGTTTATTTATTTTTTATATAAAAATAAAATATAATATAAGTATATATGCAACAATTATAAAATAAGGAATCACTATAAGCCATAGTTAGTGTAAATTGTGTCACTTGTCTCCCTTCAGTCCTGGGTTTTAGTCTCCTCAGCTTTACCGGTTGTGACAGGGTTTTCCCCATGACCTACAACGTGCCCTTTTATTTTTTTTATTTTTTTATTTATTATTATTATTTATTGTTTATTTATATTAATACCTTCAAACATATAAAATAAAATAAACAGATGATACATTGTATTCTTTTTAAATTTTTGGGTAAGGTATTACTCAAAGATCATGCCACGTGACATAGATAAATACGGCACTCCCCTTTCATACCCATCTATACTCATAATAAAAGAACAAGTCAATGGTATAAGGTAATATCATATTCAAAGTTGATTGATTAAGTAATTTTTTTAAATATCAAAATTATTCATTAATCCTATTTTAAAAAAAATATGATTCAAAAAGATTGGAAACATGAAAACCATGGGTTTCCTCCCATGCAGAACTTTTTTTTAACGTCGTTATCCCGACATGGATCTTAAATCTATCAATTTTTTCCTAGTTCATAGGTTGGCTCTGCTAACTCAACCTCTGATTCCTATTTATTTAATGATTCAAAGAATGGTTTTAACCTATGAACATTGAATTTAAAAATTTGACCACTTGTGGGATCCTGGATATCTACTGCCCCAATGGGGTACACATGATGCACTATAAATGGACCTGACTATCTAGACCTTAACTTTCTGAGGTGTAAATGAAGTTTTGAACTATACAAGAGCAAGAATTTTCCTGGTTCAAAGTGTTTAACTTTGAGATTCCTATATTGGTAAGCTTGAACTTGATCTTTATTTATCCTTGAATTTTCATAATCCTCCATCCTAAGTTCCTCAAGTTCATTAAGATCTAATTTATTCTTTACTTCGGCCAAAGAAATGTCAAAATTCATTTTTTTTATTGCCCAAAATGCCTTATGCTCAATTTCAACAGGTATATTTCATGATTTTCCATAAACCAACCTATATGGTGACATGCCTAGAATGGTTTTAAATGTTGTACGATATGACCAAAGGGAATATAAAGATTCTCAAACCAATATTTCCTAGAGGGATTGATAATTTTTTCAAGAATTTTCTTAATCTCCTTATTTTCTAACTTAGTTTGACCATTGGTTTGAGGATGGTACACAGTGGAAACTTTATGAGAAATACCATACTTAAACATGAGTGAAGATAATGGTAAGTTGCAGAAATGGGTTCCTTGATCACTGATTATAGACCTAGGAATTCTAAATTGAGAAAATATGTTCTCTTTCGGAAATCAGATCACAAAATGATGGTCATTGGACTTGGTTTGAATGTTCTCAACCCTTTTCGAGACATAATCAATATACAAGAGGATTTATAGGTATCTTTTAGAGTTTGGGAAGGGTCCCATGAAATCAATTCCCCAACAATCAAATATTTCGACGACCATAATGTGAGTGAGGGGCATTTGATTCCTTTGGGTAATGGATCCTAATTATTGACATTAAGGACAACTTTTGCAGAATTGGAAGGAATACTTAGTGAGGTTAGGCTAGTAGAAACCACTTTGGAGGACCTTTATAGTGGTTTTATTTGTGGTAAAGTGTCCTCCACATGCCTCTCCATGACAAAATTGTAGAATGGACTCTTTCTCAGACTCGGGAACACATCTAAAAATTATTTGATCTAGACAGAACTTGAAGAGTTAAGGATCGTCAAACACATAGTGTTTGACATCATAAAGGAATTTCCTCTTATCTTGGGTCCCTAGGAATTTTGGAATTTCACCAGTCACTAAATGGTTTTCTATGTCATCATACCATGGGAAATTACTCACATAATAGAGGTACTCATCGGGAAATGAATCAGACACAGAAACGTGATGCGAGTTTCCTTTGAATTCCATCCTATAGAGCTGATCAGCTAGAACATTTTCATCACCCTTTTTATACTTAATGGTTAAATCAAACTCTTGAAGAAGAATGACCCACCTAATCAATCTAGCCTTGGAATCTTGTTTTTGGAAAAGGTATTTTAGGGATAAATGGTTGATGAAGACATTGATGGGTGATCATAAGAGAGAGGGCCTGAATTTATCTTAGTAAAAGACAACAATAATAAACTCTTTCTCAATGGTGGTGTAGTTTATTTGAGCATCATTTAAATATTTTCTTGGATAAAAAATGACACGTGGAGTTTTCTTACACCTTTTTTATAAGACTACTCCTACAGAAAATTCACTCGTATCACACATGATCTCAAAAGGAAGTTTCCAATTTAGAGATTTCATGATAGGTGGAGAGATAAGAGTTGACTTAAGTATAGAAAATGATTCCTCACAGCTTTCTATCCATAAAAATGGAGCATCTTTCACCAATAGAGCACAAAATGGTTGAGAAATAGAGTTGAAATTCCTAATAAACCTTATATAGAAACCATCATGTCCTAATAAGTACCTCACTTCCTTAATAGTATTAGGAGAGTGAATGCGATGAATGATTTCGACCTTACCTTTATCAACTTCAATCCCTCTACCAGAGACCAGATAGCCTAGAACAAGTCCTTCATTTACCATGAAATGAAATTTTTCCTAATTTAGGATGAGATTCTTATCCTCTCATCTTAACAAAAACCTTTCATCATTTAGAAGGAATCCCTCAAAATTATCCCCAAATATGGAGAATTCATCCATGAAGACCTCTAAACAATCCCCCACCATGTTCGAGAAGATTCCCATCATGCACCACTGGAAGGTACCAGGGGAATTACATAACCCAAAGGGCATGAACTTAAAGTAAAAAGTGACAAATGTACAAGTGAAGGATGTTTTTCCTTTATCCTCTAAGGAGAACTTGATTTGATTACACCCTGATAATCCATCTAGGAATCAATAGAATTGATGACCCACCACTCGCTTGAGGACTTGATCAATAAAGGGAAAGGGGAAAAGGTATTTCTTGGTACAAGAGTTGAGCTTCTTATAGTCAATAAAGACTCTCCATCCACTACTAACCCTTGTGGGGAGAAGGTCACCATCCTCATTGGTGATCATAGTGATTCCAACTTTCTTTAGGACAACTTGAATTGGGCTTACCCACTCAATCTCAGCAATGGAGTATATGATACATGCTTTCAAAAACTTGAGAAATTATTTCCTTACCACATCCATAATATTTGGATTGAGTCTCCACTGAGGTTCACGACATGGTTTGGATTCAGATTCAAGAATAATCCTATGAGTTCCAATGAGTGGTCTAATCCAAGGAATATCATAAAGGGTCCATCCAATTTCTTTCTTATGCTTTCTTAGGAAATCTAGAAGCATCATCTCTTGATTGGCTTCAAGAGAGGAATAAATGACAACATGAAAGGCTCTATTTTCTCCTAATAATTCATACTTGAGTGATGAAGGTTGGACCTAAAATTTGAGGTCATATTGGTTATCACTTTTCAAGGGAAGGATGGGACTTTGTATTGAACTCGGTTTCTTTATCCATATTTCTTGACAGAATTGGTTCCTTGTGAACATAATTTTTATCCAATAAATTGGCCATATTAGTGTCATGAATGGGTATGGAATCAATTTTATTGATTTCACCAATGGTATCATTGATTATTGATTTAATAAAATCATCAATAGAGCTATCTGAAAGAGATTTAATCCAAGGAGACAAGTTTCTTTCATGTGAACAAAGAAAATAAATCTCTTCTTGACTTAAACATCCTTCAGTAATTCCTTGATGTTCCTCGAGTTCACTATCAACACTGCCAATCCAATTAACCTCATGGATCTCTTAATCATCCCCAATTTGAGAGTTTTCATTGTAGATGTTCAATTCTAGACTCATGTTTCCAAAGGTGATAGTCATGTTCCCATTTCGGACTCGGATAACATAGTTGATTGTTGCAAGGAAGGGAAGGCCAATGATGATTGGGGTTTTTTACCTAGGACCTAAGCTTGGGTGATATCAAGGACAATGAAGTCATCTAGGTAAATGAAATTTTCAACTTTCACCAAAACATCCTTTAATATCCCTTTATGAAATTAAACACTACGATCGACAATTTGAAGAGTGAAAGATGTGGTTTGGAGTTATTTGATCCCTAACTGACAATACATGGCATAAGGAATGAGGTTCACACTATCTCCTAGATCACAAAGGGATTTGAAAACTTTTTTCTCTCCTAACTCAACATTGATGTATGGACATCCTGGATCTTTCAACTTTTGAGGAATGGTCCCTTGAATGGTGGTAATCACATTAGTAGCCAAAAGGACTTGGTTTTTATGTGAAAAATTCATTTTAAAAGGGAAAAAGTACTTAAGTTACTTTGTGTCAATATGAATGGTTTGGATTGCATCGAGAAGTGTAATGTTCAACTTAACCTGAGAGAAAATTTCCCTTAAAGTCTCATTCAGTTCTGGTTTATTTTTTCCTCTCATGCATTGAGGGAAGGGAGTAAGTTGTTTTATTGTTTGGTGTAGTTGTAGTTCTTTCACTGTAACATCTCAGGTAAATGAAGAATAAAATATTTTCATATTTATTAATATTTGTGTATTAAATATTAATTTTAGTTTAAAAGGGTTGCTATGTTCGATATCGTACTCGATACGCAACAACGGGTTTCTTTGAAATCTTACGTTGCACACTAATAATATAATATTATTATTTTAAATGGTCGTTAACTCCTATCTGTTGTATTGGAGGGACTGAACAAAACTAACTACAATATGATTATACATGTATTTATATTTATCCAATAAAAGTTAGAGGTTTAAAATATGAATGAATCTAATTTTAATCATAATTTACATTAAAAGGCCCATTTACCACCTTTTAATGGAGAACCCTCTTTAAATATAGTTTTGGACACTTTAATACATTCTAATTGACCAAATAAAACCCTAATTTTAAGCATAATTTACATTAAAAGGCCGATTTACCGCCTTTTAATGACGAACCCTATTTAAATATATTTTTGGTCACTTTAATACATTCTAATTGACCAAATAAAACCCTTCTTTAGAATGGGGAAATCAAAATTTACTTTGGGTAATTTTTTGGTATTTTTCTGATAAAGTTCATTTTTTAATGAATAGTGAAAATATTTTATTTTAATTAAAAAGTGCCTTTTAATCTAATTTATTTATATAGTTATATTATCTTTTTAATTGTTTTTAAAGTAAAATTGAAATATATTTTCACCATTTAATCCAATTTTGGTCATTTTAATTAATTTCACTTTGAAATTGGACATAAACAAGTATCAATCTTTTGATAGTTATTATTTCTTAAAAACACGCTATTTGTTTTGATAATGGAAATTAATTTTAAAATTAATTAATACCACTTATATGTTTTGAATTTATCAAAATGGAAATCATTTTTGAATTCATAATACCAAATGTAGCTTAGGCTGAATTTTTGGTATTTTTCTGAAAAACTTCAATTTTTGATGAATAGTGAAACCACTTAGTGGTAGTTAAAAAAACTGACTTTTTCATTAAAATGAAAATTTACCACTTCTTTTAATTGAATATTAAAAAACCAACATACATGGTTGTTATCAAGAAGTAAAATTTGGTTCATTAAGATGAAAATAATTTTTGTTGAATAGTAACTTTTGACTTTTATTTACTGCGGTTTAAGGTAAATAGGGTAATTCAAGGATAAAAGAATATTATAATAATTCAAAATTACCTTAACACTTGTCCAAACCTTATTGGGTGAGTAATTTCCGACTATGGGCATCCTTGGGTTGATTTTGGGACCCCATGTAGCCACTTATGAAATATAATGACACTTTAGATTAATTAATTTAATGTAAGGACAAAATTGACATTAACAAAAATCTTTTAGTTATTAATTTTTATATAGTGTTATATAAGTCATATTTTCAACTATAAATATTCATTATAAAGCTAAAAATATTTCCTACATCATGGTATTTTTTTATAATTTTTAGACATCAAATGAATTAAATTATTTATGACACAATAATGATGCAGTGTTTACGTCATTAATAAATCATTTAAATAAATTAGATTATAATGATTAAAATATTATCCAAAACCTGTCCAATTCCTATTGGTTGATTATATTTCGACCATGACTCATATTATATTCTACTATAATGTTTTTTGAACCATTATAAACCAAATATAATTATATAATAAAATAATGTTTTCACACTTTCCTAAAGAGCCCCACCTCTCCCTTATAAAAGGAGACCACTTATAACCAACTCCTCACACCTCTCAGGACTTTTGGCTCGTCCAAAATCTACCCAACTAAGCTCCATACATCCCTCTCCTCCCACTATAAGCCTTACCTTAGGCATAAGGCACTTCAAGAAGTCCTTTGGTTCAAACCAAAGGGAGTTACCCAAATTAAAGGTAACGGTTTCTCTTAAATTGTTTTCTTTAATTTTACTTCTCCAACCCATAAACTCTTTTTATTCTTTTATTTTGTAACAAAACCAGTATCCTCAATATACTAGGATGTTGTTATAAGAATAATTCGAACTAAAATTACACACACCTCCATCTAATGGATGAAGAACATAATGTTTTTGTGGATGGAAAACTAACGCCTCACGAAACGATGATTGTTAAAATATCTCCAACCGCCTATCATGGTGGAAATTGTGATGGAACTGTATTTATATATGATATATATTATGTTTATGATTTCCTTATGCTTCTATACTTCCAATTTATATTACACATTTATGATTTCCATAGTTGGTAAATATGATAATCTCGTTTGAGGAAGAGCAGACTACCACCCCCTCAAAGTGATGTCATCCGTTAATGCCTTATGTGGGATGTATAAAGGATGGAGTTAATGAAATTATATATGATATTATACTGTAATTATAATATACCTATGTATATTTATGTTTTAATTCCATTAAAATGAGAAATAGAAATGAAAGTAGCGTTCATGCGTACGTACGGCTTACCGTCTCCGTGAACGGTGCATTTCATTTATTACCTCTAAATGTTATGTCCTATTATAAAAACATGTATATAATGGATATATATGATAAATATGATATCTAAATCATGAATAACATTCTGGATATAATGTACTATTGACCACATGGAGAACTTGTAAATATTAGGTGTTCATTTTTGACTCAATTACCAAATATTGTCAAAATGAACGCTATTAACTTAAATGATTACATAATGTTTATAACATGGTAATAAGTGATATAAAAGGAATAATAAACTTTAAAAATGTTCTTAAGCAAGTATAAATTAACTTTAGTTTATTATTCAGTATATTAAAGAACAGACGGGTCAAGTCGGACACGAGGTAAGGGACTTCGTCTCAATCTCCTTTCATTGAGGCATATTTTGTTTTAATACACGACTTTCTTTTATACACTGTATAAACACCCTTGAATTTTCAAAGGGAATATTTTTCTACAAAGTGTTTTACGAAACTAAAAAAATGATTGTTTCTCTTAACGTAAGCAGTGACAGCGACCTTTTCCGCCGCCGCGAGTATTATTTGATCTTTGGCTTCATCAATAATCCGTAATGTTTTTAAAAGAAAATAAATACCATATACTCTTTTATGTATTTTAGTATTGAAAATGGTTTTGATAATGGATTTTTTATGTCAATATATTTAAGTGATATATTGTGATTGAAATGTGGAAATTTTTTCTTTCCTTTATATTTGTTGTATGTGTTATGATTTTATATTGGTACTTGGACATTTGACGAGTGGTTACGTGATAAACCAAATGATGGGTGGTGCTGTGAATACCAGGACGGGTTTTTACGTTATAACCTCCAATGCATTGGGTATGGAAGTTGGCCATATGGCTATTCCATTTAGTGATATGTGTGGAAGTTGACCGTATGGTTATTCCATTTAAGTATGTTTATGTCCCAAGTTACATTTATATGTTATGTGTTCTTTATATGGGTTTTATGGTAATCTTTCGGTTACAAAAGGGTAAGTAATGATCGTTTATTCAGTTAAGAGTATTTACTACTTCATAAAAGTGAAAATTATTTCTTATGTTAAAGTATTCATGGTTTACTTATTGTTTTTAAAAACTAAATGTTTTCCTTCTTTTTGTATCCCTTACTGAGCTTTTTATGCTCATCCCAAGTTTTTGAAATTTTTTCACGAGACATAATGTGGAATAGGGTCAAGGATGGGATCAAGGAAAATTCATGCTGTCCTAAACATGGAACTAGACATGACTCTTTTTTTCAAGAGTTCATCTTTTGTAAAAAAAGGAAACTGTGTAGAAGTGTCTACTTTTTCAATCTTTTAGGATGTAATAGTTATGTCCTAATTCTCTAAAACTCTAAACCTGAAAATATCCTCAATGTGAATTATTAATTTGATTCAATATTAAGCAAGGTTTAAGGTCGGGTCCTTGTAGTTGGTATCAGAGGTCGGTTTAGATAACTTTAGGAGTTATGGTATTGTTAAATTAAAATCCATAAAGTAATTTGTGTTAATATTGATATCATATAGCATTTACAGATTACCATGTTGATTTTCCTAAGAAATTTCTTTGTTCAAGATGTTTTTCCACAGAGGAAACAGGGCAGCTGTGTTGGGATGACATCAGGAGGAAGACAAACTTCCAAATCAGCAACCTGATATGGTCGGAATCAGAACTGAATAGTTTGTTGCAGTGATGGAACTGTTGACTCGGGCTATAAATGGTGGTGGTATCCATGTACGAGATCAGCCAGATCAACCATAGAGGAACATGTCAGTAGTGGAGCATTTCATGAGGAAACATCCCCCATCATTCAGAGGATCATCTAACCTTGTGCCAGCAGAAGGGCGTATTAAAGCACTAGAAAATTTTTTCGATGTCATGGGTTGTTTAGAACATCAAAAGTTTATTCTTTCTATTTAACATTTTGAAGGTGAAGCTGATTAGTGGTGGTCGATGGTGAAAAATATCAGGGATAGTGAGGAGATTGATGCTCTTGATTGGGATGAATTCAAAGTTATGTTTCTTGAGAAATATTTTCCTAAGGTGGTTCATCTTAGGATTGAAAAACAATTCCTGGAATTAAGGCAGGAGGATGGCTCAGTGGCTGCTTATGAAGAAAAATTCACTCGACTAGAAAGGTATGCTCCAAATTTCATATGAGATCTTGATAGTAAAATCAACCGTTTTTACTCAGGATTAAATCCAAATTATTGAAGGGATTTAGCTTCTTGTCAGTTCAAAAGTTATGAAAAACTTGTTCGTTTTGTGGAGAAGGTGGAAATAGAGTTTGCAGATGATCGGGTGTTCTTTGACAAACAACAGAATAAGAGGTTGAGGTGGTAGAGAAAAGGGAATAACTCTTCAAAAAAGTCTGATAGTAAGAAACTAAAGTATACAGTTTGTGAAAATTGTGGTAAAAAGAATGCTAGGGAATGTCTTTTGAATTCTGGTAAGGTCTACCGATGTGGTATAATGGGGTATAAGGCTCGTAATTGCACTGAAAAAGATCAGGGTAATGGTAGGACAAAATCTGATTTATAGTTAGTAAAATGTTTTAAGTGAAATGAAATGGGTCATTATGAAAATGAGTGTCCAATAAAGAACTCAACCGAAGGAAAGCAGCCAGACTACAAGCAGAAAGGGGTGGAGAAATCCTTTGCAACTACTTCAGTATATGTTGGTCCTTCAAATGAAGTAGTATCAGGTACACTTTTTGTTTGTTCAGATTATGCCAATGTGTTTTTTGATTCAGGTTCTACACACTCTTTCATTTCTGAGAAGTTTTCTAGTAAATTGGGAATTCCATCTCATGATATGAATACTGAACTTACGGTAAAAACACCTAGAAGAAATGTTGAGACAAAAAGAAAACATAAGAACATTCATATCCTTGTGTGCGGAAAGAATCTACCTAAAAACCTTATTGTTTTGCCTCTATTAGTGTTTGATGTTATATTGGGTAGGGATTGGCTTTCTATTTATCATGCTAAGATTGACTGTAGAGCTAAAAAGGTTTCTTTTCAGAATGATTTTCAGTTTGAATACAAAAATGAACCCTTGCTGTTGATAACATATCAGGAAGCTGAGAAACTAGTAAAAGATGGAAATGAATGTTACCTTGCACATATTGTTGAAAACAAAGGAACTATTCAGATTAATGACGTGCTAGTGGAAAATGAGTACCTTGATGTTTTTACTAATAATTTTCCTGGTATTATACCCAATCGAAAAGTTGAATTTACTATTGACTTAGTTCCTGTTGCTAAGACAATTTTAAAACCCCCATATCGAATGGCTCAAATTGAACTTCGAGAGTTAAAGAAGCAATTGCAGGAGTTATTAGATAAAGGTTTCATTCGAACTAGCACATCACCATGGGGTGATCCTGTCTTGTTTGTTAAAAAGAAAGATGGTTCAATGATACTTTTCATTGATTATAGAGAATTTAATAACATTACTATTAAGAACAAGTATCCTTTTCCTCATATCGATGATTTATTTTATCAGTTCTAGGGAGCTCATTATTTTTCAAAGATTGAATTGAGGTCGGGGTACCATCAGTTGAAAGTAAAGGAAGCAGATGTTCTGAAGACCGTGTTTCATACTAGATATGGCCATTATGAATTTTTAGTTATGCCTTCTGGGTTAACCAATGAACCTACTGTATTCATGGATCTTATGAATAGAATTTTCTATGAGTTCTTGGATAAGTTTGTGGTTGTGTTCATTGATGATATTTTGGTTTATTCCAAAAGTAAGTATGAACATGAAAGTCATTTAAATGTTGTCTTAAAAACCTTAAAAGAAAAGAAACTATTTGGGAAATTCATCAAGTGTGAGTTTTGGTTGCAAAAAATTTCTTCCTTGGTCACATTATTTCAAAAAATGGCATAACTATTGATCTTTCTAAAATGAAAGTTGTTGAATAATGTCCAAGACCCACAAATATAACCGAGATTATTAGTTTTCTTGGTTTGGCAGGTTATTACCAGAGGTTTGTTGAAAATTTTTCACAGTTATCTAGTCCAATGACTAAGTTAACTCGAAAAGGTGTTAAGATCATTTGTAAAAAAGATTGTGATGATTGTTTTTAGGAATTTAAAAGAAGATTTGTGAATGCTCTAGTTTTGGCACTACCTTCTAGAAATGGTGAGTTTTTTTTCTACAGTGCTGCTTCGTTGAAAGGACTTAGATGTGTCCTTATTCAGAATGATCAGGTAATTTCTTATGCTTTATGTTAGTTGAAACCTTATGAGTTAAATTACCCTACACATGATTTGTAATTAGTTGCTATTGGTTTTGCTTTAAAAATTTGGAGGCATAATTTGTATGTATTGAAGTGTGAAATATATACTGATCACAAAAGTTTTAAGTATATATTCACTCAGAAAGAATTGAACATGAGACAGAGGAGATGGTTGGAATTAATAAAGGATTATGATTGCATGATCCTTTATCATCTGGGAAAAGCAAATAAAGTGGTTGATGCTTTGAGTCGAAAAAGTAATGCTTCACTAGCAATGTTACATTTGGAATGAGATCCTTTGGTTCTTGATTTGATGAACTTTGGCATAGAAGTTGTTGTTGCATGAAATTATTCTGTTTTGTTTTAGGTGTTAGTGAAATCATCTCTATCAGACAGAATTAAGCAAGCGTAGAAGGAAGACAGTGAGTTGCAGAAAAAGGTTGTGTTGGTTGAGAAGGGTAAGTTTCCTGATTTTAACGTTGATAATGACTGTGTTTTGAGATTTGGAAAGAGATTATGTGTGCCTTGTGATACACAATGGAAGAATGAGTTGTTATGTGAAGCTCATAGTTCTCCGTTTTCAGTTCATCCTGGCAGTACTAAAATGTACAGAGATCTTCGGGAGTATTACTGGTGGGATGGAATGAAAAGAAATATTGCTGATTTTACAGTGAAGTGTTTGACTTGTCAGCAGGTAAAAGAAGAGTGACAGTTACTGAAAGGAATGCTTCATCCTCTACCGGTGCCAGAGTGGAAATGGGAAAATATATCTATGGACTTCATTGTGGGATTACCAAATACATCTCGAGGTAATAATGCAATCTGGGTTATAGTTGACTGAATGACTAAATCTGCTCATTTCCTTCCAATCAGAGATACCTTGTCTCTAGATCAACTTGCTCGGTTGTATGTTAAAGAGATAGTCAGATTGCATGGAGTTCCCCACTCCATTGTATCTGATCGTGATCTCAGGTTCACTTATAACTTTTGGAAAGGCCTTCAGAAGTCATTGGGTACTGAATTAAATTTTATTACAGATTTTCATCCTCAATCATATGGGCAGTCAGATCGAACAATTCAGACCTTAAAGGATATGTTATGTGCTTTTTCGATGGATTACCAGGGAATTCGGGACCAACATCTTTCTTTGGTTGAATTTTCTTATAATAACAGCTTTCATTACAGTATACATATGGCTCCATTTGAGGCATTATATGGAAAGCGTTGTCGAACTCCAGCTTTTTGGGATGAAGTAGGTGAAAGGAAGATGATGGGACCAGAATTGGTAGAAGAGATGGGAGAGAAAGTTCAGTTGATTCAGAAGCATATGAGAACATCTCAGAGCAGACAGAAAAGTTATGCATATAATCGGAGGAAGGATCTTTCTTTTGAGGTAGCTGATCATGTCTTTCTCAAAGTTTCTCCATTGAAAAGTGTGATGCATTTTGGTAAGAAGGGAAAGTTGAGTTCGAGGTTCATTGGACCTTATGAAATTCTGGAGAAAGTTGGATCAGTTGCATACAGAGTGGCTTTACCTCCAATTTATCCCAGGTACACAATGTTTTTCATGTTTCGATGTTGAGAAAGTATATACCAGATCCATCTCATGTTTTGAGCCCAGAGGTAGTTCAGTTGGAAGAGAATCTCTCTTATAAAGAACAACCAGTTCGGATTCTTGACCGTAGAGAGAAAGTGCTGCGGAATAAGGTAATTCACTAGGTAAAGGTTTTGTGGAAAAACCATATGGTTGAAGAGGCAACGTGGCAATCTGAAAATGCTATGAGGGATAAATACCCCCACTTATTTTGATAAGTGAATAAAAAGTGCGAGGACGCAATTTCCAAAAGGGGGGAAGGACGTAACATCCCAGGTAAATGAAGAATAAAAGATTTTCATATTTATTAATATTTGTGAATTAAATATTAATTTTATTTTAAAAGGGTTGCTATGTTCGATAGCGTACCTGATACGCAACAACGGGTATCTATGAAATCTTACGTTGCACACTAATAATATAATATTATTATTTTAAATGGTCGTTAACTCCTAGCCATTGTATTAGAGGGACTGAACAATACTAACTACAATATGATTATACATGTATTTATATTTATCCAATAAAAGTTAAAGGATTAAAATATGAATGAATCTAATTTTAAGAAAAATTTACATTAAAAGTCCGATTTAACGCCTTTTAATGGAGAACCCTCTTTAAATATAGTTTTGGTCACTTTAATACATTCTAATTGACCAGATAAAACCCTTCTTTAAAATTGGGACATCAAAATTTACTTTGGGTAATTTTTTGTTATTTTTATGATAAAGTTCATTTTTTAATGAATAGTGAAAAATATTGTATTTTAATTCAAAAGTGCCTTTTAATCTAATTTATTTATATGGTTAGATTATATTTTTAATTGGTTTTAAAGTGAAATTGAAATATATTTTTACCATTTAATCCAATTTTGGTCATTGAAATTAATTTCACTTTGAAATTGGACATAAACAAGTATCAATCTTTTAATAGTTATTGTTTCTTAAAAACACGTTATTTGTTTTGATAACGGGAATTAATTTTAAAATTAATTAATGCCACTTCTATATTTTGAATTTGGAAAAATGGACATCATTTTTGAATTAAGAATATCAAATATATCTTAGGCTGAATTTTTGGTATTTTTCTGAAAAACTTCAATTTTTGATGAATAGTGAAACCACTTAGTGATAGTTAAAAAAACTGACTTTTTCATTTAAATGAAATTTTACCACTTCTGAGAATTGAATTTCAAAAAACCGACATACATGGTTGTTATTAAGAAGTAAAATGTGGTTCATTAAGATGAAAATAATTTTTGGTGAATAGTAACTTTTGACTTTTATTTACCGCGGTTAAAGGTAAATAAGGTAATTCAAGGTTAAAAGAATATTATAATAATTCAAAATTACCTTAACACTTGTTAAAACCTTATTGGATGAGTAATGGACAACCATGGTCATCCTTGGGTCGATTTTGGGACCCCATTGAGCCACTTATGAAATATAATGACACTTTAGATTAATTAATTTAATGTAAAGACAAAATTGACATTAACAAAAATATTTTAGTAATTAATTTTTATATGGTGTTATGTAAGTCATATTTTCAACTATAAATATTTATTAGAAAGCTAAAAATATTTCCTACATCATGGTATTTTTATTATAATTTTTATACATAAAATGAATAAATTATTTATGACACAATAATGATGCAGTGTTTACCACATTAATAAATAATTTAAATAAATAAGATTATAATGATTACAATATTATCCAAAACCTATCCAATTCCTATTGGTTGATTATATTTAGACCATGACTCATATTATCTTCTACTATAATGATTTTTGGACCATTATAAACCGAATATAATTATATAATATAATAATGTTTTCACACTTTCCTAAAGAGCCCCTCCTCTCCCTTATAAAAGGAGACCACTTCTAACTAACTCCTCACACCTCTCAATCCTTTTGGATTGTCCAAAATCTACCCAAATAAGCTCCCTACATCCCTATCCTCCCAATAGAAGTCTTACCTTAGGCAAAAGGCACTTCAAGAAGCCCTTTGGTTCAAACCAAAGTGAGTTACCCAAATTAAAGGTAACGGTTTCTCTTAAATTGTTTTCTTTTATTTTTACTTCTCCAACCCCACAACTCTTTTTATTCCTTTCTTTTGTAACAACACCAGTATCCTAAATATACTAGGATGTTTTTATAAGAATAATTTGAACTACACTTACACACACCTCCATCTAATGGATGAAGAACATAATGTTTCTTTGGATGGAAAACTAACGCCTCACGAAACGATGATTGTTCAAATATCTCCAACCGCATCTCATGGTGTCCATTATAATGGAACTGTATTTATATATGATATATATTATGTTTATGATTTTATTATTCTTCTGTACTTCCAATGTATATCACACCTTTATGGTTTCCATAGTGGGTAAATACGATAATCTCATTTGAGGAAGTGCGGATTACCGCCCCCTCAAAGTGATGTTATTCGTTAATGCCTTATGTGGGATGTATAAAGGATGGATTTAATGATATTATATATGATATTATACTGTAATTATAATATACCTATGTATCATTATGTTTTAATTCCATTAAAATGATAAATAGAAATGAAAGTAGCGTTTATGCGTACGTACGACTTACCGTCTCCGTGAACGGTGCATTTCATTTATTACCTCTAAATGTTATGTACTATTATAAAAACATGTATATAGTGGATATATATGATAAATATGATATCTAAATCATTAATAACATTCTTTATATAATGGACTATTGACCACATGGACAACTTGAAAATATAAGGTGTTCATTTTTTACTCAATTACCAAATATCGTCAAAATGAACGTTATTAACTTAAATGATTACATAATGTTTATAACATGGTAATAAGTGATATAAAAGTAATAATAAACTTGAAAAAGGTTCTTAAGAAAGTAGAAATTAACTTTAGTTTATTATTCAGGATATTAAATAATGAACGGGTCAAGTCGGACACGAGGTAAGGGACTTCGTCTCAATCTCCTTTCATTGAGGCATATTTTGTTTTAATACATGACTCTCTTTTATACGCTGTATAAAAACACTTGAATTTTAAAAGGGAATATTTTTCTACAAATTGTTTTACTAAATGACAAAAATGATTGCTTCTTTTAACGTAAGCGGTGAAAATGACCTTTTCCGCCGCCGCGAGTATTATTTGATCTTTGGCTTCCTCAACAGTCCGTAATGTTTTTAAAAGAAGAAAAAAATAACATATACGCTTTTATGTATTTTGGTATTGAAAATGGTTTTGATAATGGATTTTTTATGTCAATATATTTAAGTGATATATTGTGATTGAAATGTGGAAATGTTTTCTTTCCTTTATATTTGTTGTATGAGTTATGATTTTATATTGGTACTTGGACATTTGACGGGTGGTTACGTGATAAACCAAATGACAGGTGGTGCTGTGAATACCAGGATGGGTGGTTACATTATAACCTCCAATGCATTGGGTATGGAAGTCAGCCGTATGGCTATTCCATTTAGTGATATGTGTGGAAGTCGACCGTATGGTTATTCCATTTAAGTATGTTTATGTCCCAAGTTACCTTTATATGTTATGTGTTCTTTATATGGGTTTTATGGTAATATTTCGGTTACAAAAGGGTAAGTAATGATCGTTTATTCAGTTAAGAGTATTTACTAATTCATAAAGGTGAAAAGTATTACTTATGTTAAAGTATTCATGGTTTACTTGTTGTTTAAAAAACTAACAGTTTTCCTTCTTTTTGTATCCCTTACTGATCTTTTTATGCTCATCCCAAGTTTTTGAAATGTTTTTCATAGGACATAATGTGGAATAGGGTCAAGGATGGGATCAAGGAAAAGTCATGATGTCTTAAACATGAAACTAGACATGACTCTTTTTTTCAAGAGTTCATGTTTTGTAAAAAAAATGGAAACTGTGTAGAAGTGTCTACTTTTTAAATCTTTTGAGATGTAATAGTTATGTCCTAATTATCTAAAACTCTAAACCTGAAAATATCCTCAATGTGAATTATTAATTTAATTCAATATTAAGCAAGGTTTAAGGTCGGGTCCTTATATTCACATTCTCATTGGGGTCTTCAGAATCTGTGGGTGGTTCTTCATCATTTTCATGCATTGTTGAAGCTTTTAATTGTTCTATAATGGTTTGTTCAGGTTTCTCAATGGATTTACCACTTCTTAAAATAGTCACTACTTTGAGGTTTTCATGAGAGGTTTCTGTGTAACTGGATTCTCCCCTTAAATTTGATGATGGTACTGCCTGAGTAGGCATGGGTGCCTTCTTGGTTTTTGTGGTTTGCAGTCCATGTTTAAGGGATGATACTTCTGAGTTAATTTTCTCCATTTTTTTACACAACTATTCAAGTATTGGTAGAGGGACATATTGTGTAGGGTCTTGTGATGGTTGGTTTATCCCAGGAGGATACTTTGGTTTTTGGATTTATTGTTGAATGGGTTGTTGGATGGGTTGTTGGTATTGAATAGGAGGATTTTGGTATTGGACTGGTTGTGGTTGGAACTAGTTATGGTGTTGAAATTTTTTTTGAGGGTAGGGTTTTAGTCCTTGGGGCTGACTAGGTTGTTGGTTGGTTTGCTGGTTATCTTACCAATGGAATCTTGTATGATCATTGTACCTTGAATTGAAAGTGTTTTGGTACTATGGATTCTGAAAGTTAAGAGAATTAACCTCCACTGGTGGTCGTCCTAAAATAATATAGTTAATGGAAGGGATGGTTGGGCAGTTGTCAGTCTTGTGGTCATGTTTGTCACAAATTGTGCAAACAGGGTCAATAGTTTGAATTTCATGGACCTTCCTAAGATCGATCTCCTCGACCTTCCTAGTGAGTGTAGAAAGTTTTACCCTAAGGATTTCCTCCACCCTAAGTGTTTTAATTACACCATATTTGGGTGTATTCTCATAGTAAGGTGATGTTCGATGTGTTTGGTTTTGTTCGTCCAGTCCTTCTAGATACTCATAAGCATCATTTGGGGCTTTTTTTGAAGGTTCCATTACACATCATGTCAATGAATTGTTTGTTTCCCGGACCCAACCCTTCATATAAAATTAAAAATTATTCTAGGATTGAAAATTCATGGTGAGTTACCATGTTGAGTGTTTCTTTGAACCTTTTCCATGTTTCATAAAATGACTCCCCTTATTTTTTCAAAAAAAATTGTATGCTCTTTTTAAGTGCAATTGTTTTGTGATGGGGAGAGTATTTTTTGTAGAATTCTCTTTGAAATTGGTCCCAGAAGTGGATTGATACAGGTATAATATTGTTTAACCAATTATTTTCTTTATCCTTAAGTGAGAAAGTAAATATCCTCATCTTAGCTGACTCAAGTTGATGTGGTGGGCACATGGTTTCAACAATGTCGTTGAAATCTTTGACATGAAGGTATGGAATTTCTGACTCCATGCCATGGAAGGTTAGAAGGTGGTTTAGGACATGAGTTTTAAAGACATGGTGGGCTTATAATAGGGTAGAAGGACTAATTCAAGAGGTTTCATTGGTCTGGGTGGGTGTGAGGTATTCATTCATGGTTTGATCAACTGCATTCCCCAAGTTTGGGGCTGTCTCATTTGGATTTCCATTTTGGTTCCCACCCAGGTTTATGAGTTGGTTTCTTTGATAATATTCCATTAAAATGGGATCAATTTTTGACTTTGGAGTATTAGAAAGATTATGATATAATGTAAAGAGTTCCCTTGGTGAACTTGACTCCCCAACCCTAGGACTTTCCACCCTAACTAGACAGTTTGATTGGTCACGGGTATATGCGGACATGCGCCAACAAAAGTAAAAAACAAAAGAAAGGGGAAAAGATAAGATAATTTGAGATGTTAAAAGAGAAATAGAGGAGAATAGAATTGGTTTTGAGATGAATTAATTGGTTCCCTAGAAAAATCTCTAAAATTTGGTCTCGCCCAAATTTACCCAAGTTTTTAGGTTAAGCGGTCACTTGTAGTTTAGCTTGGGTTGTCGAATCCTTGGAGACCTAAGAAGTATCCTACAGACATGTATATTATATGGATTGTTTTTTTATATGAATTTTTCAACTTGGGTTGATTTTATATGGTTTTAACTGAACACTAACATGTCTATGTGAATTCAAATTAAGAAAATAAGTTGATCCTAGGGTATCACTAAGGGTGGATTGGATGAATTCTTTTTTAACAATTTCAATTTCTTATATTTGAGATGGGTTCATAATAAGATCAAACAACTTCATCACTTATTGGTTTAATACCAACACACCATAATAATAATCACCTATACACTTATAGGATCATATTTATGATCACTCTAATGTAAAGGTTCATATTAGCACTTGAAGTGGGTGGCCTTAAAATTCAACAAGGATGAAGAAGTTTTAAAATCATCAAATGAAGTTCTCAATTAAAAGAATTGATTTGAAATTAATAGAGTGAGAAATAACATCCAATATATCCCATTTATACTCAATTGTATCAACACATAAGAGGATTATCCCTCCATTAATGCTATGTTTTCATTGGAAGTGGGAAGTAGACTCATGAGGGAGGAATTGAAAAAGTAAAAAAATAATAAAAATAAACAATCACTCCACCATTGTGTGAATAATTTCACAAGGTTTGGTGTGAATAAATTCAGACCTTGAGGAAATGGTATCAATGTGATATGGATAAAAACAAAATAATATGATAAGAATTTTTATAAGAAACTGAGATGAATTAGAACAACTTACATGTGAAAGACAAACTTAAGACAACAAAATCGCAGCATAACATTACAATGAAATAAAGCACCAAAGATGATAAAATACTCCACCAACACTACCTTAAATATTCATTTAAATATTATTGGGTAGATCCCCCAATATTCCAAGTCTTCCCACTTGAGTATGGTAGGCCTAGGGTGGTGTAATGTCTGTGGAATTTAGACATTTCCACCCTTGACCCGAAATGATATCCATCTTGAATCCACAAAATAGAGGCGCCTAAATGAGCTTATATATAGCTGAATTAGAGTGGGTCATAGAATTCAAAAATGATTATAAAGATCTACCCTAACTTTATGTAACTTTTAAGCCCAAATGGATTTTTTAATTTCGAGATATGGTCTAAATGGTGGGCTATTTTTCTGGGCCGCAGAATCTGGACCATAATTTTATCTCCCACTTGGTCCGAATGGAACTCTATTAAAACATCTCAATTAGATCTTTTATCAGTTAGATTAAATGTTATAAATTATTTCCTCTATCTTCAGTTAAATTTTTAGAATCATTGGGCTTATTTCTTGGACGATACGATCTCTTTATTGGCCTGTTGTCCAGTTTACTTTTCCCAGAATGTGTTGCCATGAAAGCCCATTTTGGTGGTCTTCAAATGTAAATCTTCAATTACTACCAAAGCATGAGTTGTTACTTATATAATTGGAGACCTGATAATAAAATATAAAAATAAAATCAAGACAATTTTGTATTTTATGATGTGTTTAAATATGTACCAAGTAATAGTGCACTTTAACAAAGAATTACAATCATAATGTGAAATCTTGTTCAAATTGTAAAATGCACTAAAAATAGTGTTTATGAATAACTAACCTCGTGAATATTATAAATATTAACAATTAATATTAGCATATTTCAGTGGCTAATCAGGGGTTCACACTTCTCATTCTGCTAGCATGGAAGTGTCAATGGGGTTGATGCTTCCTTGGGGTGTGGTAGGAAGCACGAACCTCATACATGCTTCCTTTTAAAATTTTACAAAGGAATCGTGAATGAAGTTCCTTCCACTTCCCAAACAAAAAATAAAAATATAGGGGACCTCCCCTATCCATTTTAATTATTAAAAACTATACTTTTTTGTGAATACTTACTATATTTCTTTCTCAACATATATTTTCAGCTTTTTGGAAGGTAAAATTTCTATTTAAAAATTTTAATTATCTAATTGTTTTTATTTATTTTGATGTATGATTTATTTATTTAATATGTATTTATGTATATATGTATGGATGTATGAATATATAAATTATTGTTCTTTGTATGATTTAATTTCTGTATGAATTATTGTTTTTTATGTATGATTTAATTTTCATTGAATGATTTAGGAAATTTAAAAATGGTGTTTAAATAATTTAAATTTTATGTAAAAAATATAATTTATATTTAAGGAAACATTATTGTTTAAAAATTGTATATATTTCTAATTTAAATAAAAAATAATTAGATTTGAATATATTTATCTCTATATATTATTATATATTATATTTAAAGTAACATAAATTTAAATTATAATATTTCATACACATAGGTAAATAAAGTGAATGTTGCTATATATTTTATAAAAAAATATATTATGAATAATAATTTATAAAAAAAATATTGGTTATATTAATAACCATATTTAAATTTATTTGCATATAAAGTATAGTATTCGATATATATATATATATATATATATATATATATATTACTTTTGTTAATTAAATTTAACAAAATATACAATTAATAATATTTTTATTATTTATGTATAAAATAATAATAATTTTATTTAGGAAACTATAGTTTTTTCAAAAATATATATAATTATATTTTATAATATTAATAAATATAGTTAAATATATTTTAATGTGTATATATGTGTTATATTATTTGAACATAATATTTGAAAATGTATATATTTGAAATTTAAATTGTGAATAATTAGATTTGAATATATTTATATCTATATTTTATTATATGTTATATCAAAATTAAAAAAAATTAAATTATAATATTTGACACACATAAGTAAATAAATGGAATCTACCTAAGTATTTTATAAAAAAATATATTATGAATAATAATTTATAAAAAATACTAGTTACATTATGTATCATATTTAAATTTATCTAAATATACAATATTTTATTCGATATATATACATATATATATATAATATTATTTTTTCTAATAGTACTAAAATTTTTTACAATTAATATTAATTTAAAATTAGATTAATTATAAATAAATATTTTTCTAAGTAATTATGTATAAAATATAATTATTTAAATTTTGGAAAGTACAGATACTTCAAAAAAATCATATATACATATGTAATTTTATAAAATTGAAAGTAATATAGGTTTACAATATTTTAATGGTTATTTAAGTGTAAATTATATTTGTTTTGTTAATTAAATTTAATAAAATTTACTATTAATAATATATTCATTATTTATGTCTAAATTAATAATGTTTATATTTAGGAAACTGTAGATTTTTACATAAGTATGTGTAATTATATTTTAAAATAATAATAAATAAAGTTTAATATATATAAATGTATATATATATGTTATATTATATAAATATATTTATATGTATATATTATTGAATATTATATCTAAAGTAAAATTAATTTAAATTATAATATTCGATACACATAGTTAAATAAAGTGAATCTACCTAAATATATATACACACACACATTGAAAAGTATAAGTTTTGTAAATAAAATAATATAAATATATAGATACATATATAGATATTTATATGTAGAACATAATAAGTATCCCAAAAAACATGTTAAGAGTATTGTGTGATGACTGATCTTGAGATGCCCGACCAATGTATGATTAGAATTCCATGTATTTTTTGTGTATGTGGTTATATAATTTGTAATAATTGCATTTTATTTTCCCCATTGATGACCAGTGTGTCATCCCTTTCTCTAATTATTTAAGGACCTGTGTGTCTATGTAAAAATGGGATGTATCTTAAACCCATATACCCCCTCACTTTCATGTGAGTAACATTATAATTAAAAGGAATTTAAAAATATGTGTTCAACAAGAGCCATTGCTTCTTGAAAGGAGACTGTTGGTTTCTAAAATCTGTGATAATAGAGGCTCCAAGAGTTCCCTATTTAGTTTTGGTAGGTTTATCAAATAATGATAAACCAACCCATAAAAAAGGTATAAATATCAATTCATGGTCATTTAATCATAAATAATTAAAACATGTGAAACATTTGATGATGTGGTATAAATATATATATATATATATAACGTTTTACTAAATGTTTTTAATCATGTCACCATCAGCATACTTCAATAGTGATGTTATTTATATCAATCAAGGTTTTACCTTTAGTTTTCCACATATAAGAGTGGAAAATATTCATAAAAGTAAAAATATAAATAGATGTGTGTGTGTGTGTGTATTATTTATTATATATAATTATAGCAAAAATTTACAATATATAGAACATAATAACTTTCCCTAACAAACATGTTATCAGTCTTGTATGATGACTGATCTTGAGATAATTTCTATTGTATGAAATTAAATGTTGTTTTTTATCTCATTATTTAATTTATAATAATTGATTATTCTTGAGAAGACTAACCAATATATGATTGAAATTTCATGTATTTTTTTGTATGTTGTTATATAATTTTCAATAATTTCATTTTTCTCCTTATTGATGACCTGTGTGTCATCCCTCTCTCTAAGAATGCAAGGACCTACATGTCTGTGTAAAAATGTTATATATCCCAAACCCCTAGTCCCCTTCACTTTCATATGAGTAACATTTTAATAAAAGAGCATTCGACAAGAGGAATTGTTATTTGAAGCTATATTTTTACACCATGACTTAAAGGAGGAGGAGGATTGATGAAATTTGAGATAATAGAGGCTCCAAGAGTTCCCCTAGGTTTTGTTTGGTTTATCAAATAATGATAAACTAATCCATAGAAAAAATCTCAATATCATATCATGATGATTTAATCATAACCAATTTAAACATGTTCAATAGTTAATGATATAGTATATAACATATTTTTAATAGTTTTTTATATATAATCATGTTTGCTTCAATATACTGTAATGGTGAGGTAATTTGTACTAATTAGGGTTTTAGCCAAAGTTTTCCATCTATACAAGAGTGTAAAATCTTCATGAATGTGTGATAATGGATGAAGTTTGTAGGAAGATTCATAGTCATTTAAAACTTAGGCATGATCAATTAGTTACTTCAATTACATATCGACATCTTCAATATCCTGAGTTTTTATGGCGCATTGAGTATCCTCTGCTTGATGATGATTATTTTGTGGATACGTCATCATTTTTCAGGAAACAATGTAGTGATGTTTTTAATGGGATTATTTGTGGTTATTTTTTATATTGATGAGGGGTCACATACTATTATAGATTCATGTTATGCATGTTATGTTAAAGTTGGTCCTTCACAACACTATCATTCATTTTCATCTCATATGACTCCAGTAATAGAAAATATTATGAAGAAGATGATAATAATTTGGAATGAAGTGTAGGGGAAATCCCCATATATACTCCTAATTTATTGAATGACACTTTATCTGATGATGAAGTATCTGGTGATGCATCAGTAGATCGTATTGTTGAGGATTATGTTAGGAATGAATCTTCTAAGGTTCCTTTTATAGATAGGTATCCACCAGTTATTGGTATTCATCCTATATTATTGACTTCCTTAGTCGAAGGAATGTCGCATGCATAGTATTTTGATTAGGATTTCATTACATCAGCTACTAAATTCACTAGAATTATAGGTAATAGATATGCATCTACTGATAACACTATATATGTTAAGAAAGGGTTTAAAAGTAAATATTCCTTGAAAATGTGATAAATAAATACCACATAGAGAGACATTTTTCATTTGTGGTCAATGAGTCAAATAAGGGAAAATATCTCATTTGATGTGAAAAATATGGGCCATGATATAACTTTTAAATGAGGGTAATATATGATAATTTTTTTCATATTAGAGGATTACTAGATTTAATGTCTCACATACTTCTGTACATCCAATCTTTTCATGGGATCACTCTTCACTTGATACAGAGTTTATATTGACTATTATTATAGATATGATAGGAATGTTTCAGGACATTCCTGTATACCATGTCCATGAAAGGATACAATAGTTGTTCAAATACAAGATATCCAACAGTAAAGCATGGAATTAAAAATTAAAGGCTATTGTGAAAGTGTATGGTGATTAGGATAAATCATATTTAGTGTTTCCTTGGCTAATGGGATTTTTTATCTTAAAAATCAGGTTATTTATCATTTGAAAATTATTGAGTATGTCTCCCTAGATCACTAATTTAATAAATAATGGTGAAGTTACATAGGATATTTTTGAAATTCAAGCCATGTATTGTTATTTTCCCTTATTTTAAACAATTCATTCAAATTGATGGAACTTTCCTTTATGAAAAGTACACTGGTGTTCTATGTATTGTTACCTCATAGCATAGAAATCATGCTCCACTACCAATTTCATTTTACATTGTTTAAAAGGAGAATTTTGAATCATGGAGTTGGTTTTTGGCATGTATATTCATTCATGTCACACAAATACAGGGAGTGTGTCTAGTATCTGATCTCCATCGAGTGATTATAGAGGTTATTAATAGTGATGGAGTTTCATGGATAAAACCAAATGCTTATAATCAATATTGCATTAAATTTATTTCCAATAATGTGCATAATAATTTCAGAGATGAGACAATAAAGAAGGTGATCATCAATGTAACGCCCTGACCCCAGTTGCCCGGAGCTGGTGAATTAGTTTATTACATTAGCATGATTATAAGGAATCACATCCTGAAGGACCGATTGGTTTAGTAGCCTTGTAAATACTAGATAAAAACATAAGTTTTACATTACATATTGAAATGAAAAACAACATATTATCCCATTTTAAAACTCTCATATCCCTTAGACTATCCCTACAGGTCAATCATAATATACTTCTTCACATCCTGTGGAAAATGAAACATAAGAAAGGGGTGAGATCAGATGCTTAGTAAGGATAAACAATATAGCAGAAGCTATCATAAATAAGCAAAGTCATATAATTCCATTTAAACTTTAACATGTATATTCTACTAATTTAATAATCACATGTAATAACTAACCTTATAAATAGGTAATACATTATTCGGGACATCTTAAACACGCTGTTAAGGCTTCAGCCAAGACACCATACATAATTTGGTAAGACATTAGAAAAAATCAAAACATAACTATCTCATGAGACCTACTGATGCATCGAGGGGATATAGAGGGCCCCTCCCAACACTTAAAAATTCTAATTAATTCCTCTTATGAAAGGGGTAAAACATAACCAACATAAACATTTATATTAAAACTAGCATATGAAATTTCAATACTTAAACCATAAGCTATGAATGATATCAAAATAGCACATCCACAATAAAACATATCATAAAACCTTAAATACAATATGGAAGATTATATCATAATATATTAACCTTAATTAAGCATAAAATCTGACAAAGGATGTTAACATAGATTAAAGTGATCTAACAAAGTCATTGGAACTCTTTTGGAAATATCTTTTTTTACTTTGAAATCATTTGAAAGCCTGCGTAATTATAAAATAAAAAATTTCCTTTGAAAATAAACTAGTAATATTATAAGGGAATATTCAAAAATTTAAGGCTTCATAATGATGGAAAATATCCAACCATGCTGTATAAGTTAAAAAAACATTTTTCCTTAATTTTTTTAAAATCTCATATAGTACCTCATTTGAAAAACGACAGAAACATTCCATTCAAAACGTTTTATAAAAAGTAAAACATGGGTATAAATTAATTTTACCAATATTATAGGAATATAAATATTATTTTTAAATACATGTATAAGAAACATGGATGTGTATGATAAGTATGTCTCAGTAGATTGTTATGTATAAAGAATCTCGGATAATAATGAGATTGTGAAATTAACCCTTACCTTGTACTTTACATTAGTTGAGGGTGTGTTAACCTCTTTTATAATGGTTAAATATTGTTAATAAATTATACTAGGACCATATACATATTTACAACATCATATATGATCCAATTATCTCGTTTTTTTAATAATATTTCAGTATTACCATTATTTCGGGTGTTAATTGCTTTGTTTTCCTATGCATGCTTTGTTAAGTAAGTCTTGTTTCTTATACATGGGTTATATTTTATTAAAATATAGAATGATATTAATTTTATAGATATTTTATTTACTTATCATATTATGTTTATAATCATTCTTTAATGGTTAATGTAGAGAATGAATCTCATCGCATCGTGGAGACGGTGGGTCGTACGTACGCACAAGTGACGGTATCATTTCCTTAAAGATTAAATGGTACTGAATTGGATGGAATATTAATTATACAGAATAATAATAATTTCATATTCATTATTTATTCCTATTATACTCATCATTAAACCCATCCAAATAAATTAATTTTGAATAATAAATTACACCACAGTGTGGAGACAGTAAGTCGTATGTACGCACGCATGGTGATATCATTATTCGTAGGATGGATAAAATGATGAATATCATTTTCCCATGATTATAATAACTTCTAAATATATTTATGATATTATATTTATTATTTTGGTATGGAAACAATATAGAAAGAGGAAGTATAAGAAGAAAAGAACTTTGAAATAAGGGATAAAACAATTACCTCTTCTTCGGGTGTATACTTTTGATTTGTACAAAAGGACTCCGTAAGTTGGTTTTCTTCCAAAAGTGTGGACTCTAAGATGAATTGAGGGAATTTGGTAGGATATTTGGGTAGATTTTTCCTGAGATAAATGGATTTGGATGTGTTAATAAAAGAGAAGGAGAAGTTTCCTTTTATAGGAGAGGTGAGGGGAACTTTAGGAAAGTCTTGAAATATTAATTTATTATGAATTTATTTTCGATTTCTAATGGGTAAAAAGTAAAATATTTAGAGTTTAAGATAATTATAGGTCTAAATAATCTCAAAAAATAGGTTTTAGACAACTTTAGGTCATGAATTTAACCTTATCTTTTGGCTTTAACCCTTAGTTAAATAAGTTAACTCTTACCATGTCTTCTTGTATTTTTATGCTATATGGTTAATATAGTTTCTATAAGATGAGAAGAGAACCTAAAGTGGATAATTAATGACATTTTAAAAACTATATAATTCATTTGGATGAATATTATATTTTTAGAACTATTATATCATTTAATAAAATAGTATTTGTTTTAAAAATTAATTTATGTCAATTATGACACTATTTAGTAATTGATTTTTTTAAAGTCATAATAACTTGATTACTTAGAAAAAAAGGCATTAATTCATCCCTAATATGTCAATTTCATCCATAAAATTATTTTATGGCATTAAAATGTTCAAATTACATATATTTTAATATTTATAATTTCATTTATTTGAATCTTTCATTAATAAGGTAATCACTACATCGTCATTATGTCATAAATAAATATATTTATTTAATGTATAAAAATTATAAATAAAATATCATGATAAATGAAATATTTTTAAATTTATAATAACTATTTATAGTCATAGATATCGATTATATAACCCTATATTAAAATTTATTTTATAAAAGATACATGTTTGTGTTATATTTCCCTTTTCTTTAAATTAAATATTATAAAATGTTATTTTCACAACCAAGTGCCTCCCAAATTCCAATATTTCATCATAAGTATGATCTTGGTCGTAACTATCACATAAAATAGTATTATTACATGTTTTAAGATAGATTAATATTATTATAATATTATTTTTTTACCCTTATTTACCCGATTTACCCTTTAACCATGGTAAATAAAAATAATTACTGAAGTTATTATTCATAATGTATAAAAATATATGGTACAGATTTACACAATTTAGACCTTATGATTCCAAAAATGGAATTAATTATTCTAAATTCAAAACATATAATTTTTAGTAATTAATTTAAAATTAATTCTTGATGTTAAAACTAGAAAGCAGGTTTTTAAGAAGTAAAAACTATCAAAATATTAACATGTATTTATATTCAATTTAAATGTGAAATTACTTAAAATGACCTAAATTATATTAAATAATAAAAATATAATATAATTATACTTTAAAACCACTTAAATTTTTAATTTAACACTATAAATTATTTTTATTAAAAAGTTGTATTCAATTAAAATTTAGTATTTTTCATTATTCATGAAAATATTAAAGTTATCAGAAAAGTACCAAAAAATCACCCTAATTAAATTTTGATATTAAGAATTCAAAAATTAAGTCCATTTTTAAAAAATAAAATTTATAAAATTTCAAAATGTGGTTAATATTATTCATGACTATTTATTAAATGGCTAGTTTGATAGGTTGTGGTGTGCTCGAACTCGGTGTTGCGTATAGCGCATGCTATTGAATTATTTAAAAATTAATCATACTGTGGAATCATGGGGTGTTATAATCAATTTTGGTATGTTTTCTTAAACTTCTATTTTTTGGTAACAAAATTAATATCATTTTAATTAAATTATTCTCTTCTAGTTTCATCATACGAGCCCCAAAAAGGAAATTTTTATCAATGACTTGAAGAAATTTAATGGGATAATGAATATTTATCTTATTATATGATGCGGAGTTCAAAGGATAAATGGTAATTATCATATGATGGTGGTAGGATATGTGGTCATATCACCACAAATATTGTGAAGTGTATAAATGGGGTCTTCAAGGGTGTGTACAAACTACTTATCATAGGTATAGTATAGAAGAAATTTTATATTTATGTGAAGTACTTTGTTGAACAGTCCCATTATTCTTATTATAGGATGAAAAATGGAATGTTTTTTGGTCATAATTTATAAATAGAAATGTATTAGATGCCACAAGATTCATCATCACTTCGTGTTTGAAACTTTGATCAGGTAAGGTTCCGATTTCAGGTAACAGAGTACCACAACACACTCACAGGAAACAATGGTCAAGTGCTAGTGGTCATATTAGAAAGTATGTATAGTGATTTTGGTTATTTCCAAATATTGAGATATCCTTGTACATATGTTGTTGAATCTTTTTCATCAGTGATCATATAATGGGAACCCTATGTTGACCCAGTGTATCACACCAGCACTCTAGTTGACTATTATAGTGCACATTGGTTTCTTGTTGGTGACTTTTGTAATATTAGCCTACCTATTGATAAGCCAATTACGGTCCCTAGTATTAGAAGGTTTCATATTTTGTATTTTTTTGTTTATAGATTCTTTCATTTTTAACTTTTTTTCATTTATAGTTTGTTTCATTTCTAGTTTTAATTATAAATAATTTTGTGATATTTCATACTTTTACTTTAAATATGCATCCGCTAACTATGGTGTCTAATATTACAAGGTTATTCCCACAAGGACGACCAAAGTCTAATCATATTAGAAATGAGATGGACTAGTCTCAATAGTGAGGAGTGGGACTATGATGCACCATTTATCACACAGATGGTCATTATCGTAAAATATGTCCTCGGGTGGTAGGACGAGGCTCCACTTCAAATATTCCTTGGTTAATTTTATATATTATATCATGACTATGTACAGTTTTTTTCATATTCAAAGTTTTTCATTAATGGATCCTTTTATTTATGACTTACCTCATTTCTTTCTTGTTTATTATCTAGTTTGTTTCATTTCTTATTTAAATGAGAAATAATTTTGTAATATTTCAAATTTTAATAAATTAAACAAACAATAAAAATGAATAACAATAGGTTAAAGCTCAAAATGAATTTTCATTAAATTTATTCTTCAAATCACATGGTCGGTTGAATATATCATGTAGTCGCTTGTACTATGTGGGATTTTCATCATGGTCGATATACATATAATTATTTATAAATAAATTAAACATGATTGGAGATCATTAAAACAAGAAATTGATGGAATAATACAACAACATCAGTCACGTCTATTTTTTTACCGCATTTTTAATCATGATTCTTAATTATGAATGCTAATTATCTACCTCATTTTGATTCTTGTGGTTTTTTAAAAAAAATTATTGAATTAACTATAAAAATTAATGATGATGTCAAATGTAGAGTGATATTACCTCAATTTCTTACATTCCAGGATAGACATGTTTCACGGTTGTTTATAGAGGTTCATCCAGTTCCTTCTTGAGTGTATGGAGATCTCATCATTTCCATCATGTGGAAACATACCCTATCATCAACCCTCATATTCATAATCATCACATTTATTTATTTATAAAGGGGAGAACAAGTCAAAGAGTACATACAATGAGGGACTAGGGGGATGAAAGAAATGTAAGTTGAGGACATCCCCTCTCACAAGGTCATCCCCTTTTGGTTTAAGCTGATTTAAATTGTAAAAAAATAGGTACTCAGGCCTTGAACCACAATTAATGCCATATGGTATGCCACCTTATTCCCTTCACGCCATGTATTCTTCACCCGAATATTAGAGAGTATGTTCCTACTTATCTTGATATAGTAAGAGATAGACCAGGGGTTGGGAAAGTTCCATGCAACAAGTTGAGGAGAATTTGGGTGTTTGTTTTAGCTTTGGCGATGTCAATTTCCCCTGGTAGTAGAGGGTAAGGTTGGAAAGTAAGGAAAAGGCCTTTTCCTAGATAGAGGTGCCCTTGCCTAAAAAGATCATAATTGCGAACACAAAGGATCCCTTGGAATCAAAAACCACCCCTCATCTATAAGGTACTGGGATGGACAACGGAAGTCGATGGGATGGGAATTTAAAAAAAGTCGCATCATCAGAGCAACGTAACAACATTGACTTCGATGATCTTATCTTGATACGGTCTGAGTACCACACATGGATTTGACATAGCATAAAAACAAATCAAACATGTACCTTGTTCTGATCTAACGAGTGAAATTCCATCACAGAATGCCGGTGAACATTGCTCAAAGACTCCAACATCGAAGCCCTCTAGATCGTCCACATACACCTCTTAAATCTGCTCACAAGACATTCTTTGGAACCCAAGTTCTATCATTGTACACCAACAAGATCTCTGAAACAATTATGATCACTGAAAGGCAATAGTCTTTGATCTAAGAAGGATGAGATTAAAGATCTTCCTTGCTTGAGAGAATCTCTCTCTAGAATCTAGGAGGAGAGAGAGGCTCTAAATTCTAACACTTGAATAGTTACATGGGGAGAGCCTCTCTCTTACTTATATAGGGAATATCTAAAATACTCGGTATGGGTTCCTAACCCCCATGTAATAGATATTCACAGTATAAGTATTATCAATATTTATCCATGACAAATTAAATTATTCCATAAATAATATTTAGAATTTTATCACTAATTGCAATATATATTAAATATATATTGCATGATAAAATTGAGTCTATAACTCAACTCACATATCCTGAAAATATTAAATGAACCTTGGATATTTAAATCCATTCGAATAATATTTTATCTTTTTATTTACTTAATCACTTGTAAATACATGTTATAAATAAATTCAAAAAATTATTCCATAATTGAATAATTAAAGAATTTATTTATTACTTGGTGATCCATAGAACTTGGGTAATACTCAGACCCCATGGAAGGGACCACTATGTTCTATATTCCTATTCCAAAAATGGGGAATATTCTCAAAGAACTATAGTGTCTGACCCTCTAGGCCCTTATCTCAATAGCAGTGAATAATATTCACCGACCAAGATCGGGGTCTAGCAACCCATCGAATCCCCTATAGCCCGAATGGCCTGAAGGCCTTCTTTTTTTTATTTTATTATGGATAATACCCCTTTTAAGGGTTGAAGGGGAACCCGTACATGACCTGTAGGCCCAAGGCACAAGGCCTGACAAACCCGCAATACATGACCTGAAGGCCCAGAGGCATACCATGCCCAATACATGACCCGTAGGCCCATCCCACTTGAACTACCCCTCCCCATCTTTCTGTTTCATTGATCACCTAGCTCCCCACCTTGCATTGCTGATCGGCTAGCATTGCCATGTACAAAGCTATACGGTGCCTGGTCCCGATGGTAGCTGTCATACCCTCCTATTCATCCAATCTGGTTAGCTCTACATCCGGTGGCTGCTACTCCTGTTACTCTGATCCTCTTCTGGGGCCTTTTTTGTGTAAACTGGGCTGCTCCATGGTCTATGTGACTCGAAGGCCCTGTTACCCGAAGGCCTTTGATTACCCGAAGGCCCTGGAGACCCATAGGCCCAAACTGGTGGCCTGAAGACCCAAATCAGGTGAATAGTTCCAGCAGTTACAGTACCAAACAGTGACTACTACAATGACTGCTACAGTATTGCTACAGTGACTGCTACAGAAACCTGGAAATTCGCCTCCACCCAGTTTTGAACCCAGGTCTCTTGGATGCCAAGTAGGATCCCTTACCACTCAGGTACAGGCTTGTTGGCATCGAATCCCCTATAGAGATAAGTTAAATTCAAATCAATGAATACCTTCCTATGAACATGGTCTATGTAATATAATATCTTCGTCATTGATATCTCAATAAAGTATAATGCACACTACTATCATCATCCTTAATCTTGATTTATTTTATTTGTTGATATGTTCAGATGATCTTACCTTCCACTGCCACAACCATTGATTTAATGAAGGTGAAACCATCCTAATCAACCAGGCCCGATATATCTCTTCCTCAACTTAGAAGCAACAAATCCTATCTTGATCATTCAATTAATTCCATGTCACCAATGATGTACCCAACACAAACTACCTCACCACAACTTAATTGTCATGGTTTTTGCCTTGCATCAAAGTATGAAATAAAATGAAATACATCAATAATGATCTCAAGTCTAGAGACCATTACATGTGTTCGTATATAATAACGACCAATGACACCTGAAGCGTGTGGTGTTCCTATTATGTGGTTCAATCCTCATGATCTCAATAACTATAGATCATCAAGTGTGAACTTCATGAGAAGAAGTCTCAATGCTTATGATCCCCCATCACCTAATGGTCCCACATCATATGTGTCCTTTAAGAATGATGTAACCGGACCATAGGAAATTACTTTAATATTATTGTCCTGGAATCTCAGGGTTATCATTATAGACTGGGATCTAATATAACCCTTTGATATGACATGTAATCTAAGGACATTGCCATAAAAAAAAAGTGGATGAAAAAGTATCTATACTATTGTGACAAGGTAAACACATATATATATAATAAATTGCATAAATTTAGTGTAAATCAAAGTAAAACACAATTTGGGTCTAGGGAACCCACTTTAAACACTCCCACTTGTAATAGAGCCAGCTGCTAATAGGTTTCAATCTCCTAGCTCTCACATGGAATCATGCTTCTACTAAGAAATGTCTTTGTTCAGGGGGTTTGGCACATTGTCATGTGTGGCTACTCTACTAACTATGACTTCACCTCTTTGAGTAAATTCCCTCAAGAGATGAAACTTTCAAAGAATATAATTTTTCCTCTGGTGAGATTTGGGCTCCTTGGAAAGCACCACTATAGCAGTATTATCGCAATATACTAGAACAGGGTTTGCACTACTAGGAACAACACCAATGTCTGATATAAATTTGTGTATCCAGACTTCTTCTTTTTCTGCATTGTAAGCTACAATATATTCGTACTCTGCTATAGAATCGGAAACCATGTCTTTCTTCGAGCTTCTCCAACTCACTACACCACCATTCAGGAAAAAGATATAGCCTGACTGTGATTTCAAATAATCATGATATATCTGGAAACTATCATCGGTGTATCCTCTTACTACTAGTTTCTAATCTACTCCATACACCAGGAACATATCCTTATTACACCTCAAGTACTTTAGGATAGTTTTAATAGTTACCCAATGAAACTCTCCTAGATTGTCTTGATATCTACCCACCATGCTTAAAGAAAAGGTGACATCAAACCTAGTACATAGCATGGCATACATGATAGAACCCACTATCGAGGCATAAGGGATTATATTCATTCTATCAATCTCCTCCTGTGTTTGTGGACACATTTTCTTGGAGATATTTATACCATGTGACATAGGCAACAATCCTCTCTTGGATTGTTCCACATTGTACCTTTTGAGTACCTTGTCAATATATAAACTTTGACTTATCCCAATAAGCCTTTGAGATCTATCTAGACAGATCTTTATCCCTATAATGTAGGTTGTTTCACCTAAATCTTTCATGGGGAAGCATTTATTTAACCAAGTCTTAACTAACTGTAATACTTTCACCTCATTTCCTATAATTAATATGTCATCAACATATAAAACTAGGAAAACGATGTCATTCCCTTCAACTTTTTTATAGACACAAGGATCACTTTTGTTTTTGAAAAAACAAAATTCTATTATGGCCTCATCAAAATGAACATTCCATGACTGTGATTCCTACTTCAATCTATAAATGGATCTCTACAGTTTTCATAGTTTATCGGCATTCTTTGAATTGACAAACCCTTCGGGTTGAGTCATATAGACTTCATCAACCAACTTCCCATTTAGAAAATCAATTTTGACATCCATTTTCCAAATTTCATAATCATGAAAGACTGCTATTTCAAGAAATATTCTGATGGATTTAAGCATTGATACTGGTGAGAAGGTTTCATCATAGTCAATGTCTTGACATTGCCTGAAACCCTTTTCAAAAAGTCTTGATTTAAAGTTATTAATCTCACCATCCATTTCTAGCTTCTTTTTGAATACCCATTTTCATCCAATGGGATTTACATCAGTTAGAGGGTCTACAAAAATCCAAACATGAGTTTGGTACATGGAATCCATCTCAGAATTCATGGATTCTATCAATTTAGTAGCTTATTTTCCTTATACTTCTTCCTTGTAGGTTATAGGTTCATAATCCTCAAGGACTAATGTGTCACCTAACTCGGTGACAAGAAAACCATAATGCTATGGTTCTCTAACCTCTTATGTAGACCAACTCAGTATTTGTGTCTCAGGAACAACTTCTTATTCCACTTTCTCTTGTGGATATTGTTCCTCTCCCAACTCTTATGCATCTAGAGCATTAACTTCATCAAAGTCAATCTTATTTCCACTATTTCCAATAGAAATGTGTTCCATTTCTAGAAATAAGGCATATCTTTCCACAAAAAATTTTCTATCTAAAGGGTTATATAGGTAATATCCTTTGGTTTTCTTAGGATAACCTATAAAGATGTATTTGATGCTTATGGATGCTAATTTGTCACTTGGTAAAGTATTGAAAAAAATTTCTCACCCCCATACACGTATGTGTGTTAGAATGGGTTTCTTTCCGCACCGTAACTCATATAGAATCCCATCTGCAGATTTAGTTGGTACTCAGTTAAGGGTTTATGTTTTTTTCTACAAATCATATCCCCAAAAGGATAATGGAAGAGTTGCATGACTTTTCATTGATCTGACCATGTCAGGAAAGGTCATATTCCTCCTTTCACTAACACTATTCCATTGTGGTGTATAAGGAGGAGTGAGTTGGGATACTATCCCACACTCCTTCAGGTGATCAATGAAATCTTGGTTAAGATATTCTCCACCTCGATCTGAGCGGAGTGTTTTTATCTTCTTACCAAGTTGGTTTTCTAATTCATTTTGGTATTCCTTAAATATCCGAAAGGAATCAGACTTATACCGTATTAAGTAGATATATCCATACCTACTATAGTCATCAGTAAAAGTAATGAAGTATGAAAAACCACCCCTTACCTCTACTAGAAATGGACCACATACATCAGTGTGTATTAATTCTAGTAATGCATTAGATCTTTCTCCCTTTCCTAATAAAGGTTCTTTGGTCATTTTTCCTTGTAAACAATTTTGACATAAATCTGAGGGTTCTAACTATACCGATTCTAAATACCCTTCTGGATGTAATCTTCGTAATCTCCTCTCAATTACATGACCTAGACTGAAGTTACATAGGCAGGTGATATATGAGTCATGTTGGTTGTCTTTGTCATTGATTTACATTATGGTGTTCTTGATTTCAAGCATGTATAAACCATTATTAAGATGTTCCATACCATAACATATGTTATCCCCATAAAATAGACAACATGTATTTCCAAACTTGAAATAAAATCCCATAGTGTATAAACTCGACATAGAGATAATGTTTCTAGTTACAGAAGGTACATAATAGAAATTTTTTAAAACTAGAACCAAACCAATTGGTAAGGTTAAGTGATAGTCTCCCACTGCCAAGGATTCCAGACTTGCACAATTTTCAGATCAAATATTCACTTCACCTTTTTCAATCTTCTTTAATCTACTTGGTTCCTATATATGAATACAAGTGTGTGATCCACATGTCGTATCCAATACCCAACTTGTAGATAAAGATAGATTGCATTCAATGACAAAAATACCTAAAGTATAAGCATAAGTTTTCTTATTCTTCCCAACACTACAATTCTTCTTCTAGTGGTCTTTCTTTCCACATCCAAAGCAGACAGCTTCCTTCTCATTACTCTGCCTCTGAATCTTTGGCTTATTTTCATGATGATGCATTGGTGTCTTTGTCCTTGAATTGGCCTTAGACCCCTTTTCCTTTCCCTTTCTTTCCTTGTTCACCATAAGGATATATGAATTTGTATTTTTCATATCCTTTTCATCTTGGTGAACTAAATCCAAAAGGTCCAGGAGTGGTTTTGTTATATCATTCATGTTATAATTGACAATGAATTTTGAGAATCTTGGTGGTAAAGAGGAAATAATGAGATCCATTGCTAGTTCTTTATTCAATTTGAACCCAAGGGGTTCAAGCCTCTCAATATAACCAATCATCTTGAGTACATGAGGACCGGATTGGTGACCTTATGCTAGCCTGCACTTATAAAGGGCACTTGAGATCTCATACCTTTCCTACCTAGCCCTCTCCTGATATAATTCTTGGAAATATGAAAGCATCTTGTAGGCATCCTCATCCTCATGCATTTTTTTCAATTGGATGGACATGGATGAAAACATGATGCATTGAACATCAAGTGCATCATCTACATACTTTCTCCGTTTATCTTTTTTTGCCTTACTTTCTCTCTAAGGAGGATCAGTAGGAACTGGGGATTCCAGTACATATAACTTCCTTTCTTGGAATAGTACTATGCACAAGCACCTGTACCACTCCTCGAAGTTATTTCTAGTTAGTATATTTTCTTTATCCATAATTGATCGCAGTGATAAATTAATTGTGGTGTTGGTGATTTTCATTTTAAATCGACATCAGATAAACTTTAGCAGTTATTACTTTATCTTGATTACCTTTTTACATTTATGATTAATAAATTATTATATCATTTTAATATCTCCCACTATTTTAGAAAACCTTAATAGCCCTCACTATTAGTTTTGGAATACTCTGTCGCTTGAGTACTATAGTGGCAAGGATCCTCGAAACCTCCCTCATAGTCTACAATGTATAGCTATGCCACTACTCAGAGGGTTTCAAGGTAGGCACTAGGCTGGAAAACCACTTCACCCATGGTTCCTTATGTTGTTCAGTAAAGTCCCAGATTTTGGAATCTGAACCTGATTCCCTCAATATCTTGCCTCTAAAGTGATAGAAAGTTAGCTATGACTAATCCTTGACTACTTAATTTATTTAATTCGACCCATTTCTCTCATGAAAATGCCTCGATAGTAAGAGTCACTCTCAATTATGGCTGATGAGCACCCCAAACACCTGGTTTTGTTTAAATGTTAGAAATAGAAGTCTTTTAGACTTAATATGTAACATCCCAGGTAAATAAAGAATAAAACATTTTCATATTTATTAATATTTGCGAATTAAATATTAATTTTACTTTAAAGGGGTTTCTATGCTCTATAGTGTACCCGATACGCAACAAAGAGATTCTTTGAAATCTTACGTTGCACACTAGTAATAAAATAATATTATTTTAAATGGTAGTTAACACGTAGTCGTTGTATTGGTGGGAATGAATAGAAATAACTAAAATATGATTATATATGTTTGTTATATGTTTTTACATTTATCCAATAAAGGATAAAGACTTAAAATATGAAAAGAATTCAATTTTAGGCATATATACTCTAATATTCACTAAAGGTCCACTTATCGCCTTTTGATGGTGAACCGTCATTAAATATAGTTTTGTCACTATTATAAATTCTATTGGACCAAATAAAATTCTTCTTTAGAATAGGGACATCAAAATTTACTTTGTGTAAATTTTTGGTATTTTTCCGATAAAGTTCATTTTTTAATGAATAGTGAAAAATGTTGTATTTTAATTCAAAACCACTTTTTAATCTAATTTATTTATATGATTATATTATCTTTTGAATTGGTTTTAAAGTGAAATTAGAATATATTTTTACCATTTAATCCAATAGTGGTCGTTGGAATTAATTTCACTTTGAAATTGGACTTAAACTAGTGTCAATCTTTTGATAT
The DNA here is from genome assembly GCA_963277665.1 of Viscum album. Classification (NCBI taxonomy): domain Eukaryota; kingdom Viridiplantae; phylum Streptophyta; class Magnoliopsida; order Santalales; family Viscaceae; genus Viscum; species Viscum album. Next base: position 1,524,638,858 of record OY728131.1, on the reverse strand, counting down.
ATATTGTTCCATAAAAACACGCTATTTTTCATGACAGCGGGAATTAATTATTAAATTAATTAATGTAACTTATATGTTTTGAATTTTTTAAAATAGTAATCATTTTTGAATTCATAATATCAAATATAGCTTAGGGTGAAGTTTTGGTATTTTTCTGAAAAACTTCAATTTTTGATGAATAGTGAAACCACTAAGTGGTACTTAAAAAACTGATTTTTTCGTTTAAATGAAATTTTACCACCTATGTGTTTTGAATTTCAAAAATCCTACATACATGGTTGTCAATAGGAAGTAAAATTTGGTTCAATGGGATTAAAATAATTTTTTGGTGAATAGTAACTTTTAAGTTTTTAATCGCGATTAGATGTAATTAGTGTAAATTAAGGTAAAAATAATGTTTTAATAAAATGAAATAACCTAGACACATGTCCTACCCTTATTGTATATGTAATGGCCGACCAAGGCAATCCATGGGTCAACTTGGGGACCCCATGGAGCCACTTTGGTAGGAAAATGACATTAATAACTTTTTATTTAAAGTTAAAATAAAAATGTCACAAACATGTGTTGTTTTACTAAAACAATTTTTACATGGGGTTATAAAAGTCATATTTTTGACTATAAATATTAATTAGAAATCTAAAAATATTTCCTACATCATGATATTTTTTTTATAATTTTTAGACATTAAATAAATTAAATTAGTTATGACACCATGATGATGCAGCGATTACCTCATTATTTAACAATTTAAATAAAATGAAAAGATAATGTAAAATATAAGACCTAAACTTGTAAAAAACCTATTGGATGGGTGGATTTCGAACTCTTATCACCTTATCCTATAAATATATAAATTTTGGTACCTTTAAAATCCAAAAAACATTTTATAATAAAGTAACCTTTTATAACTTTCCAAGAGTGCCCCTCCTCTCCTCTTATAAAAGGCTCCCACCTCTACCACCTTACCCACACCTCTCAAGCCTTTGGCTCGGCCAAACCCTGATCATTTTGTCTCTAAACATCCCTCTCTTACTCTTAGAAGCATCACTTTGGGCATAAGTCTTCCCAAGGAAGCCTTTGATCTCAAATCAAAAAGAGTTACCTGTTTTAAAGGTAGTGTCTTCTCTTGTGTTCTTATGTTTTATTTTGCTTCTCCAACCCCATAAACTCTTTTAATTCCTTTATTTTGTAACAAAACCAGTATATTAAATATACTAGGATGTTTTTATGAGAAGTATTTGAGCTACACTTACACACACCTTCATCTAATGGTTAAATAACATACTGTTTCTGTGGTTGGTGAATTTCTGCCTCACAAAATGATGATTGTTCAATCTTCTTTTAACACATTTAATGGTGGCCATTAAGATGTCACTATATTTATATATTATATATATTATGTTTATTTTTTCCTTATGCTTCTGTATTTTTCATTTGTGGCATACCTTTATGGTTTCCATTATGGGTAAACACGATAATTTCATTTTAGGAAGTGCGGACTACCGCCCCCTCAAAGTGATTTGATTCATTAATACCATATGTGGTATGTATAAAGGATAGATTTAATGATATTATATATTATATTATACTGGAATTATAATATACCCTTATATTTTTATTATTTCACTCCATTAAATACGAAATAGAAATGAAAGTAGCGTTCATGCGTACGTATGGTTTACCGTCTCCATGACAGGTGCATTTCATTTCTTACCTCTAAATGTTATGTAATATTATAAATGCATGAATATAGTAGATATATATTATATATATGATATCTACATCATGAATATAATTCTGGATATAATGGATATTTTACCACATGAACAACCTGTAATTATAAAGATTTTATTTTTACTCAAGTACCAATGATCAACAAAACAACCATTATTAACATAAATAATTACATAGTGTTCATAACATGGTAATAAGTGATATAAAAGGAATAATGAACTTGAAAAAGGTTCTTAATCAAATATAAATTAACTCAAGTTTGTTATTCAGGACGTTAAATAACGATCAAGTCAAGTCAGACCTGAGGTATGGGACTTCGTCTCAATCTCCTTTCATTGAGGCATATTTTGTTTTATACGCTACTTTTTTTTATACAGTGTATAAACCCCTTTGAATTTTATGTTTTTTCAAAAGGAATCTTTTTTATATGAAGCATTTATTAACGACAAAAGGGAATTTTTTTTTTGTCATACGTATGCGGCAACAACGACTTCTCTTCCGCTGAGACCATTATTTGAGTTTCGGCTTCCTCTACAAGCCATAACTTTTTTTAAAATTAATAATAAATACGATGTTTTACTTTTCATTTATTTTGGTATTGAAAATGGTTTTCATAATGTTTTTATTATATCAATGTGTTGTATTGATATCTTGTGATTTAAAAGTGGAAATGTTATGTTTCCTTTATGCATGTTTTATGTGATACGGTTATGTTATGGTTCTTGGGAATTATTATGAAGACGGGTGGTTCAGTGATAAACTAAGGGAGGGTGAGCCCGATATAGCTCTCCAATGCTTTGGGTAACACGAAGGAGTTAAACGTTAAGGTTTCTCTGAAGAGATTTAGGTAATATACTGTGATGGGTATTCCAAATGTAACAAAGAGGGTTACTCCCTATGTAAGAATGTTATGAATGCCTCAAGTTACCTATATGTCTTATGATTTCTTTGATTTATTCATGATTTGATGAGGTATGTTAAAGTGCTTATGTTTTATGAGTAAAGTATGATTTCATTGACTCTTATGTATACATGTACTCATGTTTCCTTTCCATATTTTTATATCCCTTACTGAGATTTTTATGCTCATCCCAAGTTTTTGAAATGTTTTTCATAGGTCAATGGAAAGGTACATGATATGATGATAGTGTCAAGGAAGTGTCAAGAAAGAATCCATGTTTTATCTTAAAAATGTTTCTGTTGATGGGAAAAAATGAATACTATCTTTTATGTAACCACTTTGTTTAAATGTGGGATGTAATGCATGTTTTATGATTTAATTCTCTAAAACTCTAAACCTGAAAATATCCTCAATGTGTAGTCTTGTAATAACTCAATATTAAGTGATGTTTAAGGGTGGGGCCTTATATTTGGTATCAGAGGTCGGTTTAGATAACTTTAGGAGTTAGAATTCTATTAAATGATTATCCAAAAATATTTTTTTTATGGTCAAATTGAAATGATATAGCATTTGAAAATTACCATGCTGCTTCATCTAAGACATGTTTGTTCAGAATGGTTTTCTGCAGAGGAAACAGGGAAGCAGTGCTAGGAAGGCATCCAAAAGGAAATGACCTTCCGAATCAGCATCCTGAGATGGTCGGAATTAGAACTGAACAGTTTGTTACAGTAATGGCGCAGTTGACTCAAGCGATAAATGGTGGTGGTATCCATGCACGAGATCAGCCAGATCAACCACAGAGGAACATGTCAGTGGTGGAACATTTCATGAGGCAACATCCCCCATCATTCAGGGAATCATCTGACCATGTGCTACTTGAAGGGTGGATTAAAGAACTGGAGAAGATTTTCGATTTCATGGGGTGTTCAGACAATAAACAGGTTAGTCTTTCTATTTACTGTTTTGAGGGTGAAGCAGATCAGTGGTGGTCGATTGTTAAAAATATCAAGGATGCTGATGAGATTGATGCTCTCAACTGGGATGAATTCAAAGGTATGTTTCTTGAGAAGTATTTTCCTAAGGTTGTTCGACTTAGGATAGAAAAACAATTCCTAGAATTGAGGCGAGAGGAAGACTCAATGGCTTCCTATGAAGAAAGTTTCACTCGATTGGAAAGGTATGCTCCAAATTTTATCCGAGACCTTGATAGTAAAATCAATCGTTTTTACTCAGGATTAAAGCCAAAATATCAAAGGGCTTTAGCTTCTCGCGAGTTCAAGAGTTATGAAAATCTTTTTCGACGTGCTGAGAAGGTGGAAATGGAGTTTTCCGATGATCAAGTGTTCTATAACAACCAGTAGAAGAAGAGACCGAGGTGGCAGGATAAAGGAAAGAATTCTTCAAAAAGGTCTGGCAGTAAGAAAACTAAGTTTCCAGTTTGTGATAAATGTGGTAAAAGGCATGCTGGGGAATGTCTTCTAAATTCTGGAAAGTGCTACCGATGTGGTAAGATGGGACATAAGGCTCGTGATTGCACTCAAAAAGATCAGGGTGATGGTAAGACCAAATTTGATTTACAGTTAGTAAAATGTTTTAAGTGCAATGAGATGGGTCATTATGTAAATGAGTGTCCGACAAAGAGCTCGAGTGATGGAAAGCAGTTAGACTACAAGCAAAAAGGGGTGGTGAAATCCTTTACAACTACTTTAGCAGATGTTGGGCCATCAAATGAAGTTGTATCAGGTAATTTTTTTGTTTTTTCAGATTATTCCAGTGTGTTGTTTGATTTGGGGTCTACGCATTCTTTTATCTCTGAAAACTTTTCTAGTAAAATGGGAATACCATCTCAAGAAATGACTCCTGAACTTGTGGTAAAAACACCTGGGGGAAATGTTGAGGCAAAAAGATTTTATAAGAATCTTCCTATCCTTATCCGTGGAAAGAACCTACTTGAAAACCTTATTGTTTTACCTCTAGTAGAGTTTGATGTTATCCTGGGTATGGATTGGCTCTCTATTTACCATGCTAAGATTGACTGTAGAGCTAAAGAATTTTCTTTTCATAAAGACTTTAAGTTTGTGTACAAGAATGAACCCTTACTGTTGATAACATATCAAGAGGCTGAGAAACTTGTAAAAGATGGAAATGAATGTTACCTTGCACATATTGTTGAAAACAAAGGAACTATTCAGATTAATGATGTGCCAGTGGTAAATGAGTATCTTGATGTTTTTTCTGATGAGTTTCTTGGAATAATACCAGATCGGGAAGTTGAGTTTACTGTTGACTTAGTTCCTGATACTAAGCCAATTTCAAAACCCCCTTATCGAATGGCTCAAATTGAACTTTTAGAGTTGAATGAGCAATTGCAAGATTTATTAGAGAAAGGTTTCATTCGACCTAGAACATCACCATGGGTTGCTCCTATTTTATTTGTTAAAAAGAAATATGGTTCTATGAGACTTTGAATTGATTATAGAGCCTTGAATAATATCATTGTTAAGAAAAAGTATCATTTTCCTCATATCAATGATTTGTTTGATCAGCTCCAGGGAGCTCAGTTTTTTTCAAAGATTGACCTGAGATCGGGGAACCATCAGTTGAAGGTAAAGGAAGAAGATATTCCTAAGACCGTGTTTCAAACAAGATATGGACATTATGATTTTGTATTAATTCCTTTTGGGCTAACCAAATCACCTTCTGTATTCATTGACCTTATGAATATAATTTTCCATGAGTTCTTGGATAAGTTTGTGGTTGTTTTCATTGATGATATTTTGGTGTTTTCTAAAAGTAAAGAGGAGCATGAAAGGAATTTAAGGGTTATTTTTCAAACCTTAAAAGAAAAGAAATTGTATGGGAAATTCAGCAAGTGTGAGTTTTGGTTGCAACAAATTTCTTTCCTTGGTCACATTTTTTCTAAATATGGAATAACTTTTGATCCTGCAAAAACAAAGGTTGTTGAAGAATGGCCAAGACCCACAAATGTAACTGATATTTGTAGCTTCTTTGGTTTGGCAGGATATTACCGAAGGTTTGTTAGAAATTTTTCACGGTTATCTAGTCCAATGACTAAGCTAACTCGGAAGGGTGTTAAGTTTATCTGGACAAAAGAATGTGATGATTGTTTTCAGGAACTGAAAGGAAGATTGGTGAATGATCTAGTTTTGGCACTACCTTCCAGGAATGGGGAGTTTGTTATCTATAGTGATGCTTCATTGAAAGGACTTGGTTGTGTCCTAATGCAGAATGATCAGTTAATTGCTTATGCTTCATGACATTTGAAAACTCATGAGGTAAATTACCCTACACATGATTTGGAATTAGCTGCTGTTGTTTTTGCTTTAAAAATTTAAAGGCATCATTTGTATGGAGTAAAGTGTGAAATATATACCGATCACAAAAGTTTAAAGTATATATTCACTCAGGAAGAATTTAACATGAGACAGAGGATATTTCTAGAATTAATCAAGTATTATGATTTTACAATTCATTACCATCCGGGAAAATTAAATAAAGTGGCTGATTCTTTGAGTCGAAAAAGTAATGCTTCATTAACAATGTTGCGTTTGGAACGTGATCCTTTGGTTAAGGATTTGATGAACTTTGGCATAGAAGTTTTTGGTGCAGGAAGTTATTCTGTTTTGTTTTAGGTATCAGTGAGATCATCTCTATCAGACAGAATTAAGAAAGCACAAAAGCAAGACAGCAAGTTGCAGAAAAAGGTAGAGCTGGTTCAGAAGGGTAAGTTGCCTGAATTCAAAATTTATAATGATTGTGTTTTGAGATTTTGGAAGATATTGTGTGTGCCTTGTGATTCACAGTTGAAGAGAGAGTTGTTATGTGAAGCTGATAGTTCTCCATTTTCAGTTCATCCAGGAAGTACTAAGATGTATAGAGATCTTCGGGAGTATTACTGGTGGGACGGAATGAAAAGGGATATTGCTGATTTTATTGTGAAGTGTTTGACATGTCAACAGGTTAAAGAAGAGCGGAAGTTACCGAAAGGGATGCTTCAGACTTTACTAGTACCAGAGTGGAAATGGGAGAATATATCCATGGACTTCGTTGTGTGATTGCCGAAGACACCTCGAGGTAATAATGCAATCTGGGTTATTGTTGATCTCTTGACTAAATCTTCTCATTTCCTTTCTATACGAGATACTTTTTCCCTAGATAAACTTTCCCATTTGTATCTTAAAGAGATAGTCAGGTTACATAGAGTTCCTCTCTCCACTGTATCTGACCGTGATCCCAGGTTCACTTCTAACTTTTGGAAAGGCCTTCAGAAGTCATTGGGTACTGAATTAAATTTTAGTGCAGCTTTTCATCCGCAATCAGATGGGCAGTCAGAACGAACAATTCATACCTTATAGGATATGCTACGTGCTTTTTCGATGGATTATCAGGGAAGTTGGGACCAACATCTTTCTTTGGTTGAGTTTTCTTATAATAACAGTTTTCATTCCAGTATAAAGATGGCTCCATTTGAGGCATTATATGGAAAACGGTGTCGAACTCCAACTTTTTGGGATGAAGTGGGTGAAAGAAGCTGATGGGACCAGAATTGGTAGAAGAGATGGCAGAAAAAGTTCAGTTGATTCAGAAACACATGAGAACATCTCAGAGCAGACAGAAAAGTTATGCAGACAATATGAGGAAGGATCTCTCTTTTGAGGTAGGCGATCATGTTTTTCTCAAAGTTTCACCATGGAAAAGTGTGATGCGATTTGGTAAGAAAGGAAAGTGGATTCCAAGGTTCATTAGACCATATAAAATTATTGAGAGAGTTGGATCAGTTTCATACCGATTGGCTTTACCTCCGAGTTTATCTCAGGTACACAATGTTTTTCATGTTTTGATGTTGAGAAAGTATATGCCAGATCCATCTCATATTTTGAGCCCAGAGGTAGTTTAGTTGGAAGAGAATCTCTCTTATGAAGAACAACCAATCCAGATTCTTGACAATAGAGAGCAAGTGGTGCGGAATAAGGTAATTCACCAAGTAAAGGTTTTGTGGAAAAACCATATGGTTGAAGAGGCAACATGGGAATCTGAAAATTCTATGAGGGATAAATACCCCCACTTATTTTGATAAGTGAATAAAATTGAGAGGACGCAATTCCCAAAAGGGGGGAAGGATGTAACATCCTAGGTAAATAAAGAATAAAACATTTTCATATTTATTAATATTTGTGAATTAAATATTAATTTTACTTTAAAGGGGTTTCTATGTTCGATAGCGTACCCGATACGCAACAAAGATATTCTTTGAAATCTTACATTGCACACTAGTAATAAAATAATATTATTTTAAATGGTAGTTAACACGTAGTTGTTGTATTGGCCGGAATGAATATAAATAACTAAAATATGATTATATGTGTTTGTTATATGTTTTTACATTTATCCAATAATGGATAAAGTCTTAAAATACGAAAAGAATTCAATTTTAGGCATATATACTCTAATATTCACTAAAGGTCTACTTATCACCTTTTGATGGAGAACTGTAATTAAATATAGTTTTTGTCAATCTTATAAATTCTGTTGGACCAAATAAAATTCTTCTTTAGAATCGGGACATAAAAATTTACTTTGTGTAAATTTTTGGTATTTTTCCGATAAAGTTCATTTTTTAATGAATAGTGAAAAATGTTGTATTTTAATTCAAAACCTCTTTTTAATCTAATTTATCTATATGATTAGATTATCTTTTGAATTGGTTTTAAAGTGAAATTAGAATATATTTGTACCATTTAATCCAATAGTGGTCGTTGGAATTAATTTCACTTTGAAATTGGACCTAAACTAGTGTCAATCTTTTGATATATATTGTTTCATAAAAACACGTTATTTGTCATGACAGTGGGAATTAATTATTAAATTAATTAATGTAACTTATATGTTTTTAATTTTGTAAAATAGTCATCATTTTTGAATTTGGAATATCAAATATATCTTAGGGTGAAGTTTTGGTATTTTTCTGAAAAACTTCAATTTTTGATGAATAGTGAAACCACTAAGTGGTACTTAAAAAACTGATTTTTTCGTTTAAATGAAATTTTACCACCTATGTGTTTTGAATTTCAAATATCCTACATTGTCATTAGGAAGTAAAATTTGGTTCAATGGGATTAAAATAATTTTTTTGTGAATAGTAACTTTTAAGTTTTTACTCGCGATTAGAGGTAATTAGTGTAGATTAAGGTAAAAATAATGTTTTAATAAAATGAAATAACCTAGACACATGTCCTACCCTTATTTTATGTGTCATTGCCAACCAAGTAAATCCATGGGTCAACTTGGGGACCCCATGGAGCCACTTTGGTAGGAAAATGACATTAATAACTTTTTATTTAAAGTTAAAATAAAAATGTCACAAACATGTGTTGTTTTACTAAAACAATTTTTACATGGGGTTATACAAGTCATATTTTTTACTATAAATATTCATTAGAAATATAAAAATCTTTCCTACATCATGATATATTTTTTATAATTTTTAGACATTAAATAAATTAAATTATTTATGACACCATGATGATGCAGCGATTACCTCATTATTTAATGATTTAAATAAAATGAAAATATAATGTAAAATATATGACCTACACTTGTCAAAAACATATTGTATGTGTTTATTTATAACTCTTATCACCTTATCCTCGAAATATATAATTTTGGGACCTTTAAAATCTGAAAAACATTTTATAATAAAGTAACCTTTTATAACTTTCCAAGAGTGCCCCTCCTCTCCTCTTATAAAAGGCCCCCACCTCTACCACATTACCCACACCTCTCAAGCCTTTGGATCGGCCAAAACCTTCTCATTTTGTCTCTCCACGTCCCTCTCTTACTCCTAGAAGCCTCACTTTGGGCAGAATTCTTCCCAAGTAAGCCTTTGATCTCAAATCAAAAAGAGTTACCCGTTTTAAAGGTAGTGTCTTATCTTGTGTTCTTATGTTTTATTTTGCTTCTCCAACCCCATAAACTCTTTTTATTCCTTTATTTTGTAACAACACAAGTATCTTCAATATAATAGGATGTTTTTATGAGAATTATTAGAGCTAAACTTACACACACCTTCATCGAATTTTTAAAGAACATACTATTTCTCTGGTTGGCGAATTTCTGCCTCACGAAATGATGATTGTTCAATCTTATTTTAAAACCATTAATGGTGGACATTAATATTTCACTCTGTTTATATATGATATATATTATGTTTATGTTTTCCTTATGCTTCTGTATTTTTAATTTGTGTCATACCTTTATGGTTTCCATTATGGGTAAACACGATAATTTCATTTTAGGAAGTGCGGACTACCGCCCCCTCAAAGTGATTTGATTTGTTAATACCATATGTGGTACATATAAAGGATAGATTTAATGATATTATATATGATATTATACTGGAATTATAATATACCCTTATATCATTATGATTTCACTCCATTAAATACGAAATAGAAATGAAAGTAGCGTTCATGCGTACGTACGGCTTACCGTCTCCATGATCGGTGCATTTCATTTCTTACCTCTAAATATTATGTAATATTATAAATGCATTCATATACTGTATATATATGATATATATGATATCTACATCATGAATATAATTCTGGATATAATGGATATTTTACCACATGAACAACTTGTAATTATAAAGAGTTTATTTTTGACTCAAGTACCAATGATCAACAAAACAACCATTATTAACATAAATAATTACATAGTGTTCATAACATGGTAATAAGTGATAAAAAGGAATAATGAACTTGAAAAATGTTCTTAAGCAAGTATAAATTAACTCAAGTTTATTATTCATGACGTTAAAGAACTATCAAGTCAAGTCGGACCCGAGGTATGGGACTTCGTCTCAATCTCCTTTCATTGAGGCATATTTTGTTTTATACACTACTTTTTTTATACGGTGTATAATCCCCTTTGACTTTTACATTTGTTCAAAAGGAATATTTTTTATACGAAGCATTTACTAAATGACAAAAGGGAATGTTTTTTTTGTCGTACGTATGCGGAGACAATGAATTCTCCGCCGTCGTGACCATTATCTGAGTTTCAGATTCCTCTACAAGCCATAATTTTTTTTTAAAATGAAAAATAAATACCATGTTTTACTTTTCATTTATTTTGGTATTGTGGTTTTCATAATGTTTTTATTATATCAATGTGTTGTATTGATATCTTGTGATTGAAAAGTGGAAATATTATGTTTCCTTTATGCATGTTTTATGTGACACAATTATGTTATGGTTCTTGGGAATTATTATGAAGACGGGTGGTTCCGTGATAAACTAAGGGTGGGTGAGCCCGATATAGCTCTCCAATGAATTGGGTAATGCGAAGGAGTTAAACGTTAAGGTTTCTCCAAAGAGATTTAGGGAATATACTGTGATGGGTATTCCAAACATAACCAAGAGGGTTACTCCCTACGTAAGAATGTTATGAATGCCTCAAGTTACCTATATATCTTATGATTTCTTTGATTTATTCATGATTTGATGAGGTATATTAAAGTGCTTATGTTTTATGAGTAAAGTATGATTTCATTGATTCTTATGTATACATGTACTCATGTTTCCTTTCCATATTTTTATATCCCTTACTGAGCTTTTTATGCTCATCCCATGTTTTTGAAATGTTTTTCACAGGTTAAGGGAAAGGTACATGATATGATGATAGTGTCAAGGAAGTGTCAAGAAAGAATCCATGTTTTATCTTAAAAATGTTTCTGTTGATGGGAAAAATCAATACTATCTTTTATGTAACCACTTTGTTTAAATGTGGGATGTAATGCATGTTTTATGATCTAATTCTCTAAAACTCTAAACCTGAAAAGATCCTCAATGTGTAGTCTTGTAATAACTCAAGATTAAGTGATGTTTAAGGCTGGGGCCTTATATAATATGTCTTTGATGGATTTTTATATTTATTGACAAATATAATCCTTTTCTATTTACATGTTCAAACTAGAGTGACATGCTCACAACTGAACATGAAATAGAAATACATTTGTCACATCTTTATGCATTTTTTATCTTGTTTACTATTCTATGTGATTAAGTAATGATCAAGCACTTGAATAAAACAATAAACAATGAATAAAGGTAAATCATGCAATCTGACTGGTCTTGAGCATTCTATTATGATTGATCCATAATGGATCAATCTTCACCTAGGGGAATCCATACCTGAGACGACACCTGACTCACATCGCAGCTAGCCCCAGTGCAATGCAATCGGCTCCCGTAAGGATTACCTCCTCAACTTGGCATGGGTATGCATCTCGAATCATTACCGTATAATTACAAATATACTTGCATGAAGGCGAGGGGGTCTAGGGTACAAAATACAACTATTTCATTGGACGCGCAGGCCCTTATACATATTTTAATTAAAATAAAATTTTAATACTCTCATTTATCTAATTAATTATTACAATAATCGCAAGCATTGAATAAATAATTACATAAATAAACTATACATGTGCAGCTCAGTCACTTTCTCAAGACTAGTTGGTATAAATAAAGCATAATTAAAAAATTAAACTGAAATAAATTTAAATAGTACAAGGGAACTCTAATAAATTAAATGAATTTAAATAAATTCAATTAATTTATTTCATCAGTTCAAATTGTTTAATTTAATTTTAATTTTAAAAATTAAATTAAACTATTAATTTAATTTTAGTTCTAAAAAATTAAATTAAACTATTAATATAATTTTTAATCTTAATTAAATTAATGTTTTAGTTTCTAAATAAACTTAAACCCAAAAATAATTCTAATTAATTTAATTTAAAAAACTAAAATAATTAAAAATAATTAACGGGGTTACCTATAGCTGGGGAAGGAGTCTGGCTAGACTGCGAACCACTGCGAGGGTGTCTTAATGGAGCAATGCTAAATCACAGTGTGATCGTGGCGTGATTACCACTACATGTATGTAGTTTATTATATATACATGTGTTTAGCTTTCTATAATAGTGTAGATACTTTTTCATCCACTTTATTTATGTCAATGTCCTTAGATTAATTGTTGTATCAAAGGGTTATAAAAGATCATAGACTATAATGAGAACCCTGAGATGCCATGACAGTAATCTTAAAGTAATGTCCTATAGTCCAGTTACATCATTATGAAAGGACACAGATGATGTGTGACCATCAGGTGTTGGGGGCTCATAAGCATTGAGACTACTTCTCATGAAGTTCGCACTTCATGATCGCTAGTTATTGATATCATGAGGACTGACCCGCATAATAGGAACACTACATGTTTCAGGTGTCATTGGCCATTCCAATATATAGACATGTGTAATGGTCTCCAGACTTGAGATCATTATCACTACTACAAAAACGGTCAAGGGAAGTGCCCCCTTATATCAACGCTAACCAAAACCACTGATAATGGTTACCCTGTATCAGCGCTAAAATTTTAGCACTGATACATGGTAACCTTTATCATTGCTAAAATAGCGCTGATAAAAACACCCTTTATCAGCGCTAGAAAAGTGCAGATAAAGACTCCCTGTATTAGTGCTAAAATTTTAGCGCTGATACAGTAAGGATTTATCAGTGCTTTTTTAGCACTTATAAAACCTTAGTGCATTTTTTTATAAAGTCGGTCGCACAGTGCCCTCGTTTTATCGCGACCAAAAGCTCTCGCGGTACTGGAACTGTGCGACTCCCCTCTGCCACCCGCTGAGATCACGTTGCTGGACCTCCGCCTCCCTCGCTACTCGTTTTCGGACCTCCGCCGCCCTTGAGCTTCAGTTTGTCGGACCTCCGTTGCCCGTAACGCTTTCAAGATTCAGTTTGCAGGACCTCCTTTAAGGAATGTTTTCCAAATCTTTTTTCAATATTGTTCTCCTCTCCCATTTTTATATCATTTTTTTAACATGATTTTTTATTCTATGGGTTAGTATTATGGATTGACCGATTGAAGAAAATGGACAATACTTGATGGAAAATGATGTAAAGGGGGTGATTCACATGTGTTTACTAATTTTCATTATATTTCTCAAGAACATGGTGCTTGTTTACTTTTATTGTTGAAAATAATCATTGTTTTTTGGTGGGGTTGTTTGATAAGTTTTTTATTAGTTTGGTTCTGATAGATTCCATTGGGGGAAAATGTGAGATGGTTGAGGTGGTAAATCGTGCAGTGGGGAAGCATCAACCTTTCCATTGTTAAAAAGATGTAATGAGTGGGTTATTGTGGGAGATGACATCATTAGTTGATATGGGTTTTCCTTTTAGTTTCCCAGTGACATAGAATATAGTTGTTAATGATGAAATTGAAAAGGGTTTGGTGGGAATTGAATAACTTCATGGATAAAAATGAAATGGTGGCTATAAAACTATGTTCACCCCCTACGCGATGATTGTATCAGGTGGTTCCCTCTTCTAAAATTCAAATATGTGAGTTCCTTTACCGAGATATAAACCTATGACCACTCTTAATTCAGGAAACATCCAACTCTAGGTGATAATCCTAGGTTTCCTTAGGTGAAGAGAATATGAAGTCCCTATGTTATGGGAATATGAGATCTTCTTTATCTCCCAAATAATGTTCCCTTGATTATACCTCATGAGATTATAAATAGATTCATTAGGGGATATGCCTAATAATCCCCTAAGTGATGATCATAAGATCTCTTATTCATCTCCTAGGTAATGATCCTTTGATTATACCTCACATGAGGAGCATGAGATTCCTTAGGCTATGTGCCAAAGAATCCCCTATGTGATGAGCATACGATATCTAAACACTTCCCTTATTAGATGATCTTATGTTCTTACCTGGTGTGATAAGAACACGATTCATTAGTTAATGAATATAGAAATCCTTATGTGCTATGAATATATCTTATGAACCAAATTGGTGTAGATTCCTCACATGAAAAATGTGATCCACCTTGTGTAATGAGCCCAAATATCCAATTCAAATGGGCCTTATTCTATGGGAACCATACATATTAGGCCATACTCCAAATGAAAACATTCCCACACATAGAGGACCATATTCACTTAGTGGTCCATACTCCTACTAGTTGAAAAAACCCTATACCACATAGAGTCATATTTTTTGTGAATCCAAAATACACTCATTAGGTTATATCCCCTTTTAGTTAGACCAAAAATGTCTTATCACACATATTTACCATACTAACTTTCACTTGGGATCATTCGAAAAATCATCTATACAAATTGATGTTAAATTATATCAATTATTTATTATTATAAGTACATTTCACATGGTTTTGATAAATACCCTTGGTGCATTCACTAACCCATGACATGTTGGAGGATGGTTTTGGGGGGTCACTAGACTATAATATACTGACCAATAGAGGGGTCTAAATGGTTATAGGCCATGAAATAGTTTTATCAAAGAATTTTATTAGGAGATATGATGGGGTTTGATGTTAGGAACATTTGAGGATTTCAATGGTTTGGTTTAGAAAGTATTTCATTTGAATTCATTGGTATGTTTTGGGTGTACCTTTCCTTAGGTTTCAAATTATGCTCTTAGTGGTTCTTCATGGTTAGTGGTTGTAGTCTCTTATTTGGGTGAAGGGATGTGTTCTTAGTATATTTCCATCTTATGATGTTCTTCATGGTTAGTGGTTGTAGTCTCTTATTTGGATATGTATGATGTTCTTGGTGAGGGCCACTATCTAGCTAGTGGTGTTGTTGTATATGAGAAAGCATCGATGTAGTATGATGTTCTTCATTTGAGCAGACTCATTCAGATTCCAAGTGGGTTTTTCTATACTATATCTTCTTTTTGGGATTCATGTGTTTCATGAATTCATATTTTATCCATTTGAAGTTGGTTAGACATGTTTTTATCATTTTGAAGCACAAAATAACCTTATTAATGAAAATAATATATGGAATGGATGGTATCTTATTGTGAATTAACCTTTTTCATTGAAATAAATTAGGTTTCCTTCTAGCCAACATGAAATCCACTAACCTATTCTCAAATACCATGTTTTTCCATCTTGTTTGGGGTATTTTGATTCACTCCCCCTTTTGGTTTCCATTTCTTCTTAGCATGATCATCAGGAATGGTTTCACTTCCACCAGCAGTGAGTATTTAGGCATGATGAATAAATACTAATGGTTAGGCTCTATTAACCTCCATTTTTATAAGGAAGTGGTTCTCTTCTACTGTATTTGGAATTCTTGTTTTGTTTAATTGAACTATAAATACTAATATTTGAGATTTTAAAAGGATGGAGATGAATAAAGATTGGATGGATGCTAATCGTTTAACAATAGAGTATGAGAACGGAGTGAAAGAGTTCATCAAGTTTGCAAAGGATCACGCAAAGGATCCTTCTCAAATCCTTTGTCCATGCTTACGTTGTTGTTATTCTAGACTACATACTCTAGAGGAGTTTGAATAACATTTGATATGCCACGGAATAGATCGGAGTTATAAATGTTGGAATAAACACGGAGAAAAAGCGAATGTAGCTACTGGCTGGGATAAAACTGCGTTTTATGGATTGTCAGATATGAATACAAATATGGATAATGAAGAAGACCGTATGGAGGATGTGATTATAGATGTCAATGATGATGAAAATCATATTGATAAAATTAAAAAGACAATTCAAGATGAACTCCATGATTGCCCAAAATTGTTTGAGAAGTTAAAGAGTTGTGCAAAGACGTCATTGTATGCTTCTTGCACTAGGTATACAACATTGTCAGTTGTACTGAAGTTGTATAAATTGAAAGTAGGAAATGGATGGATTGATGTCAGTTTTACGGAACTACTTTCTCTCTTGAATTACATGCTCCCGGAAGATAATGAGCTCCCAAGCCAGACATATGAAGGTAGAAGAATGCTACGCTCGATGGGAATGATTTCTAAAAGAAAACATGCCTTCCTGAAAGACTGTATATTGTTTCGCAAAGAGAAAAAATCACTTACAGAATGCCCAAAGTGTGGTGCTTCTCAATACAAGAAAGATAAATCTAATCCTACGAAAGTTGTATGGTACTTTCCAATCATTCCAAGGTTTAGGCATCTATATGGAAGTGAAGAAACTGCAAGAAAATTGTCGTGGCATGAAGATAAAAGAAATAAATATGGGTTATTTTGTCATCCATCCGACTCTCCTCAATGGAAGAAAATTGATCATGAGTATCCTGAATTTGGAAAAGAGACGAGAAACCTTCATCTTGCATTATCTACAGATGGAGTGAATCCTTTTGGTTTTCAAACCATCACTTATAGTACATGGCCTGTTATGTTGGTAAATTATAACTTGCCACCCTGGTTATGCATGAAGCGGAAATTCATCATGTTATCTATGCTTATATCAGGACCAAAACAACCATGTAACGATATTGATGTTTATCTGGCTCTTTTGATCGAGGATTTGAAGTTATTGTGGGACTCAGGTGTAATGTTGTATGATGCTTATAAAAGTTAATACTTCACGTTGAGAGCGATGCTGTATGGGAAAATAAATGATTTCCCTGCTTATGGAAATTTTTCAGGATATAGCATTAAAGGAACTCAAGGGTGTCCTATGTGCGAAGAAGATACAGAATCAATTAGGTTGAAACATTCATCGAAATCTGTGTTTCTAGGACATCGTAGATTTCTACCTCGTCGGCATAAGTACCGATCTTGGACGACATCATTCAATGGAAGTTCATAAAAACAAGCAACACTGTCTCCACTAATAGGTGATCAGCTATTTGAGAAAGTAAAAGATCTGAATACTATTTTTGGTAAACCATTTTCGAAAAACCTTATGAAAATTGGTTGGAAAAAGAGATCAGTTTTTTTTTTTGAATTACCATACTAGAATTGTTTGTACGTCAGACATTTTCTTGATGTGATGCATGTGGAAAAAAATGTATGTGATAGTGTTATCGGAACTTTGCTAAATGACCCTGGCAAAACAAAAGATGGAATTAAGGCAAGGTTGGACATGGTTGACATGGAAATACGAGAAGAGTTGGATCCCGTGAAGGGTGAAAATTGAATGTTTCTTCCTCCAGTTGCTAATACTCTTTCTAGGGCAGAGAGATATCAGTTTTTCAACTTCATTAATGATGTAAATGTTCCATAGGGGTACTCATCAAATATCAAGAACATTGTGTAAATGAATTATTTGAAGTTAAAAGGTTTGAAATCACATGATTTCCATGTTTTGATTCAAGATCTAATTCCTATAGCTTTACATTGCATTTTTTCCAAGAATGTTCATCATACATTAAACAAACTTTGTTTCTTTTTCAAAGCAATATGTAGCAAAGTTTTAGACCTGAGGAAATTGCCAGTTATGGAAAAAGAAATTGTCATCATATTATGTGAATTATAAATGTTCTTCCTACCAACATTCTTTGATATGATGTTTCATTTGATGATTCACTTAGTGAGAGAGATTCGACTTTCAGGTCCTGTGCACTATAGATGGATGTATCCTGTTGAACGGTATAAAAAGATTTTGAAAGGGTATGTCAAAAATCAAAGTCGGCTAGAGGGTTTTATAGTGGAGCGATATATTGTTGAGGAAGCCATTGAATTTTTTACTGAATACCTATCTGATGTGGAAAGCATTGGTCTCCCAAAATCTCATCACACTGGACACATTGAGGGTGAGGGAATTTCTGGAAGAGAAGTTGTGACAATCAGTATTAAAGATCGGGAGCAGGCTCATCTTTATGTTTTTCATAACAGTTGGGAGGTTTCTTCATATATTAAAACTCACAAATAAATTCTTAGGTAGTTGAATCCATTGAGGGCTGAAAATGGTTATCAGATACACATAATCATCAGTTTATAGGATGGTTTCAGGACCATATTTTTAAGCAGTTGGATGAAAATCTGAATTCAATTTCAAAACGTCTTCGATGGCTAGCCGCTGGACCAAGTGTGTATGTATTATCTTACAGTGGTTATGTAATTAATGGTTATACATTCTATACAGATGAACATGATGAAGATAGTACCATGAAAAATAGTGGAGTTACACTAGTAGCTGAAGCGATGCATGTTTCTGGTAGTAAGGATAGAAATCCAATTTATGCAAATATGTTATACTTTGGCATTATCAAACTAATATGGGAGTTGGATTATATGACATTCCAATTTCTGATTTTTCAATGAAAATGGATTGATAACAACAGTGGTTTTAAAATAGATGAATGGGGATTTGTGAAAGTTGATTTTAGTAAAGAAGGGTACAAAAATGAACAGTTTATAATGGCATCACAAGAGGTACAAGTTTTTTATGTTCCAGATCCCACAAACCAAAAGTGGTTGATTGTTATGTTATCGTCCAAAACTACTGAAGGTTCCGATGAAAATTCAGTTGAGGATGATCCTTTTAGTGGTACATCTCAATCATTTAGGAGCGGTCCCAATGTAGATGATGTTTTGTATGTTAGAGGAGACCATAATGAAGGTATTTGGATAGTCGATAGAGGTGTCAAATCCCTTCAACCATTGAAAAAAATAAAGAGAGTTCAGTAAACAGGTTATATTTTGTTTGTAATATAGATCTTGTTATCTCATGTTATTATCTTATCATTACTGAATTTATGTAATCTGAATTAACTGTTCAATCACTTTTGCAGATAATGACTTCAGCACATTCTGATGCTCCTAACCTTGAGGTTGAACAAGTCTCTCAAGCAGCCGTTGCTGCGGCTGCTGCTTCTCCTGCATCTCATGCTGCTGCTGTTGTTGCTCCTGCTGCTCCTACAGCTCATGTTGCTGTTGTTGTTTCTCCTATTGCGGTTCTAGTTGCTCCTACTGCTCCTCCTGCTGCGGCTCCTCCTGCTGCTACTCCTCCTACTGCTACGGCTCCTGCTGCTCTTAGTGCTGAGTTCCAACAACCATCAACACATATCGTTGATACCATTCTAGATGAACATATAGATGATGTTGATATCAATGAAATGGTCGAGAATGAAGGACCAATGTCGCAGAAATCATAGGTGCATCATAGTTTGACGGTGTTAGCCAAAATTCTTAAGGCGAAAAGCAAAGGCATCAAATCTGAAGTCGGATGGAATGAATGAGGCCAATATGTGAATCCCAACAAGGATATGTTTAGCAGCTACATTGGAGTTTTCACTCAGCAACGCGTGCCGATTGACATAGATTCATGGCACCATGTTGTGTCCGGGCTGAAGGCTGTGATCTGGGAAAAAATTGTGGTAACATTATGAATTTATTTCTTTAATTTACTAGCAAATAAAATAATGAAACAATGTCTTACTCTTCTCAATCTCTTGCAGATTACATTTATAGTAGAAGATTCACACAAGGATTATGTACTAAGGCTTGCAGGAAATATTCATCGAGGTTTTCGCACTATTTTAACAAGATGTCACCTCAAAGATTCTAAGGGTAAAATAAACCCACACCCACCCATTGTCTACGCTCACCTGATATCCCAAGAAGAATGGGATGAATTTATTGGTCGTCGTGGGGATGAGAATTTTCAGGTACATTGTGAGTGATAATACGTTGTTTGAGGATACCTGTATTCATCACTTTGATTGTCAATATTTTATTTATGAAATAGAAACTTTGTACTGAAAATAAGGAACGTGCTTCAAAACCAACATACCCCTATCATAAAGTAAGGATGAGGTACGCTTCATTAGAAAAGAAAATGGTTCATATTTTAAATTTACAATTATATTGTTAGGTTCCAATAAACAACATCATAATTATTTTTCTATGTTTATATGTAGATTGATGAGTTTAAAACCAAATGCACTTCCATCCCACGTCATCTGCTATAGAAGGAGGCACGTGTGAACAAAGATGGGAAGTTAGTAGATGAGAACACACAGAAAGTGTGGTAAATATGTGTAAGTATGACACGACAATAAAATAATTTGTTTAAAATTTCCATTACATAAAAATAATTAGTTATTTTCCTATATCTGACAGTCACAGGAATCAGCTACTCTTGTAGCTGATACAGACCTATTATCGACGGCTTTGAAGCAGCCAGAAAAATACGGTCGTGTCAGAGGTGCAGGGTTTGGGGTGACACCCCGGGTATATTTTGAGAAGAAGAAAAAAATGGATGATACAGATGAAAAATTGGAACAAATGAGCAAAAAAATAGAAACCCTTGAAGAACAATTTCAATGGCAAGGAGAGTTGCTGTAAATTTTTATGGGTGGGAAGAAAAGGGAAGCCACAACTCAAGAACAACTGCCACATGAACATCCCGCCCCACCCCCCACCAGCTTTGAGGCGATCCATTCACCTCAAAGAACTGTCTTATCCATGGTAATCAATATTCTAATAATTGTTCCCATGAAATATGAATCAGACAAACACTGATAATTTTTCTGTACTCATCTTCTACAGGGTGATAATGATTGTGATTTATATCTGTCAACACCCACCTATCACCTTGTAGCGAGGGCTACAGTGTTCAATATCCCAGATGCCACACTGCATAATAGACCACTTCTGAAAGATCATATGAAAGTGATGATTACTGTAGCTCATGAGCCAGAGGCAGAGCTACCTATTCCAATTCATGAAGATGATATTAATACGGTTGAAAAGGATATTGTTACATTCATTGCATGGCCGTCACAACTTGTAAGAGTACATGCGGACAAAGAGGTATTTATTTCCTTTTCTTTTTAAGATAAACCCTTAAAAATTAATGAAAAAAGGGTCTGAACCAATGATTTTTGTTATAGACATAGAAAGGGAAGGGGGTGACAAACGTCGGCTCAAAACCATCTAAAGGATCGACCAACCGATCCCAAGGAGCTACTGAAAGCACAATAACACCACCTGTTCTCTTTCCACATTTACTATCATTGAAGACTCATGTGGAGATGAAGCTAAAAGATGGTAATAGTCATATAGTGGTTTTTGAAGAGAATATATACAGAGAGGAAAGTCAAGATTTCGTTGCTGCTGAAAATGTAAATGAAATCCTTGAAAACGGTTGGCTAGGCATCATAGTTGTAAATGTATATATGAGGTATGTTTCCATGAATTGATTTTCCAAAAGCTGATCTAGCATGAAAATTATGACTAAATGCATTTTATATTGTTGAAAGACGCATTTATGAAAAACAATTGAAGGAATTTTCCCATGAGACAAGATTTGGACTGGTTAGTCCTCATATCACATCAACACACCTAACAAAAATAGAGCCATCAAAAAGGAATGAAATAGTGAACGGCTTGCTGAAAACATTTGAACGCAAGATTACAGATGACAGACTTTTCCTAATACCAATCATGCAAGGGTAATACTCTACGATTAAAGAATATCAATTATATTTTCACTTCTTTTATTACTTATTCCTTTTTGTGTTTTTAGGAAACATTTGTTTCTAATTGCGGTGAACTTGGATACTCTGAAGATTTATTTTCTGGATTCAAAGCAAGGATATCCATCAAACCGACCACACATGATTGAGTTTTTGAATCTGTAAGACATTACATATTACTTTGTAGGTCTAAAAATCAAGTAATATAATTTATATTATCTTTTAATAGTAGGGTGGTGTATCATTATCGTCTAAAAAATTAATGAGGCCAGGGGTTAAGCATAAGTAGGCGAGCAAGTACTATGTCTGGACAAATATCAGGGTATATATAATAAAATTTCACTATCCAAACACATCTCAACACAAGTTAATTATTCTCCTAATGGTCAATTTTTTTGTAGTGTCCAAAACAAATAAATGATAATGATTACGGTTATTATTTTTGTAAATTTATGAAAGAGATATTTTTTCATCAGCAAACTAGCATCCCTAAAGAGGTATTTTTTAAAACAGCTACTAGTTCGTTTAAGTTATTTATTAATTCTTTATTTTTTTATTTTGAAGTACTACTATGACTACCGAAAAGACTCATACTCACAAGATCATATAGATGTGTTCAGAAACGAGTGGGCTACATACTTGATGGAAGATTGTACACAAATACAATGAAGATATGACTTGGGGACATGTACAATTTGTGGTCATTTTTGAGAGGGGTTAAGGGGGTCAAAAGATTAAACATTGTTGTATGTAAATGTTCGTAGGAAAATTGTAATTGTTATTAAATAAAACATCCTTTATCCAATGAGTCATTTTACCATTTTAACAGATGATATTCACCAGCAACATGCAATAATGTTGAACCACTCAAAGGGTCTCTATTTTGTTTAAAATAGACAAGATTGTAAGTAAAAACAACAACTGACCTACGGAAATCTGACCAAACGCATTCGTATTTCATTGATCTTTTATAATAAAGATCCAAGGGTCCTTAGTGACGTGTAAGATTCAACCCCGCCTCAATATGAGGCACGGTGTGGCCTCTATCACTCAAAGGGTCTCTATTTTGTTTAAAATGGACAAGATTTTAAGTGAAAACAACAACTGACCTACGGAAATCCAACCAAACGCATTAAGATTGAATTGATCTTTTATAAGAACGATCCAAGGGTCCTTGGTGATGTGTAAAAGTCAACCCCGCCTCAATTCTAGGCACGGTGTGGCCGCTAGCACTCAAAGGGTCTCTATTTTGTTTAAAATGGACAAGATTTTAGGAAAAACAACAACTGACCTACGGAAATCCGACCAAACGCATTCGGATTGCATTGATCTTTTATAATAACGATCCAAGGGTCCTTGGTGATGTTTAAGAGTCAACACTGCCTCAATACGAGGCACAGTGTGGCCTATACCACTCAAAGGGTCTCTATTTTGTTTAAAATGGACAAGATTTTAAGTGAAAACAACAACTGACCTACGGAAATCCGACCAAACGCATTATGATTGCATTGATCTTTTATAAAAACGATCCAAGGGTCCTTGGTGATGTGTACGAGTCAACCCCGCCTCAATCCAAGGCACGTTGTGGCCGCTAGCACTCAAAGGGTCTCTATTTTGTTTAAAATGGACAAGATTTTAAGTGAAAACAACAACTGACCTACGGAAATCCAACCAAACGCATTCTGATTGAATTGATCTTTTATAAGAACTATCCATGGGTCCTTGGTGACATTTAAGCATCAACCCCACATCAATACGAGGCATGGTGTGGCCGCTAGCACTCAAAGGGTCTCTATTTTGTTTAAAATGAACAAGATTTTAAGTGAAAACAAAAACTGACCTATGGAAATCCGACAAAATGTATTCAGATTGCATTAATCTTTTATAATAACGATCCAAGGGTCCTTGGTGATGTGTAAGAGTCAACCCCACCTCAATCCGAGGCACGGTGTGGCTGCTATCACTCAAAGGGTCTCTATTTTGTTTAAAATGGACAAGATTTTAAGTGAAAACAACAACTGACCTACGGAAATCCGACCAAACGCATTAGGATTGCATTGATCTTTTATAAGAATGATCCAAGGGTCCTTGGTGATGTGTACAATAGTTGACCTTCTTAGAGAAAATTTTCTGGAAGAGTATAAGAGACATGAAGCAATGAAGATCATTAGAGTGTTGGAGCAAATGTGGTTACTACAAACAATGTGGAAATCGGCTTGTGCAACACGGCCTAAGTTACAACTTGCAGGTATTTTACTTTATTTTTTTCTGGAGGGTTTCAGTATAAATGCATTTTGGAATGATCATTTATATTCATTGTCTTTTAGGTTTTTTTGACAGCCGAGGGGAAAGGGTGGGGTCTGCAGACATTGGAGGATATGTCGAAGGGTGATTTTGTGTGTGAATATGTTATAGAAATGGCCTCTTTACCCTTCAAGATCCCCGAACCCTGATGGTGATTGGGGTTCGGGGAGATTTAAGGTCAAAGAGTCCATTTGGTTAGATGTTAGATACTATGGAAATGTTGCAAAAATATAGGATGTAATTTCCCATAAAGTCACCCTTCGACATATCCTCCAATGTCTGCAGACCCCACCCTTTTCCCTCGGCTGTCAAAATAACCTAAAAGACAACGAATAGAAATGATCATTCCAAAATGTATTTACACTGAAACCCTCCAGAAAAAAATAAAGTACAATACCTGCAAGTTGTAACTTAGGTCGCGTTGCACAAGACGATTGCCACATTGTTTGTAGCAACCACATTTTCTCCAACACTCTAATGATCTTCATTGCTTCATGTCTCTTATACTCTTCCAGAAACTCTTCTCTAAGAAGGTCAAATATCATGTACGCATACTCACCTTCAAATTCATGGGTGAAAGTACAAGGCACGGATGAAGATAAACAATTTCTAAGACAAGTTGACCAACATGCATCATCCTCGATGGAAGTAAGATAGAAATTCACATGGACATTCTTAAAGATATGATTTTGATGTATATAGTGAAAGGGTGGTAGATGTTCATTGTTTATGTTGTTCGTCTACGATACTTTCACCTTCTCTTCTCCTCTCGCTATGTCTTGGACATCATGCAATAGCCTTATATCATGTGGGGTAAATTGAGGTTGCTAAGCAACTATGGAACCGCATGATCTTTCATGTCTAGTGCCCTCAGGATTTTTTTTCTAATCAAGCTGCCTCTGATCAATAGTTGCATGTAAAGGTGGTGTGGCAGCCTCCATGATAGATTGGAAGTTGACCAATCCATTTGATGAACAAGATGGGATGCTAAATCTGACATTAAGAGAATCCAATATAGGAAATTGTTCCAATGATTCGGCAAGTGAGGCTACATTTAAAGATATTTCCTGTGTTTTATCAAGCGAGTCAGTTCCTAGTTCCAAAAGGCATTCACAAACATCACTCATCGGTTTCCTCAAGGATAAACTTGGGTTCATGGATTTGTATGATCAAAGAGATCTATCCTCTACTGCTTTTACAACCTATGTGGTGCATGTTTCAAATTCCTCCAGTAAAAAGGAACAAATGTGGTGAGTTGTAAGCCACATCTATTTGATGTTTTGAAATGTTAATTATGTTTTGAAAATGGGTTCAATCTTTGAGGAAAAGTTGAATTGTCCTTGATTCATGTATGGATGATGGATTCACATCCATTCCAAGTGGTTTTGATGGAAAGGATGGATGATAACATTGTTTGGTGTTCTCATGGATTTCTAATCACGGTAAGTTAGAAAACATGTTGGGTATGTTGTGGAGTTTTAGTTGGGGTTCTAGTGGTTATTTCCCGATGATGGAGGTGTTAAACATCAGATGGTGGTGTTTGTGAGCTAAAGCGTATAGTGGGGATCACCATAGAAATTAAGTGGTCGGTTGATGACATGATCGGAATTTTGAATTAGACAGTCTTGGGTAAAATCCATCTTGGTGTTTAGATCGATTGAGTACATTGAGATGAAGGTTGTGGTTGGGTTGTGTTATGGGTGTTTGGGGAAATGTAAGTATTTAATGGTACCTTTATGTTTTGCATAATTAATAATTAGTATATCACATTTGGATTGCATTGATATTTTATCAGAACGATCCAAGGGTCCTTGGTGATGTGTACGAGTCAACCCCGCCTCAATCCGAGGCACGTTGTGGCCGCTAGCACTCAAAGGGTCTCTATTTTGTTTAAAATGGACAAGATTTTAAGTGAAAACAAAAACTGACCTACAAAAATCCGACCAAATGCATTTTTATTGCATTGATATTTTATAATAATGATCTAAGGTTCCTTGGTGATGTGTACGAGTCAACCCCGCCTCAATCCGAGGCACGGTGTGGCCGCTAGCACTCAAAGGGTCTCTATTTTGTTTAAAATGGACAAGATTTTAAGTGAAAACAACAAATGACCTACAGAAATATGACCAAACGCATTCGGATTGCATTGATCTTTTATAATAACGATACAAGGGTCCTTGGTGACGTGTACGAGTCAACCTCACCTCAATACGAGGCATGGTGTGGCCGCTAGCACTCAAAGGGTCTCTATTTTGTTTAAAATGGACAATATTTTAAGTGAAAACAACAACTGACCTATGGAAATCTGAAAAAATGCATTAGTATTGCATTGATATTTTATAAGAAATATCCAAGGGTCCTTGGTGACGTGTACGAGTCAACCCAGCCTTAATTCGAGGCACGGTGTGGCCGCTATCACTCAAAGGGTCTCTATTTTGTTTAAAGTGGACACGATTTTAATTGAAAACAACAACTGACATACGGAAATCCAACCAAAAACATTCAGATTACATTGATATTTTATAAGAACGATCCAAGGATCCTTGGTGAGATGTACAAGTCAACCCCGCCTCAATCTGAGGCACGGTGTGGCCTCTATCACTCAAAGGGTCTCTATTTTGTTTAAAATGGACAAGATTTTAAGTGAAAACAACAACTGACCTACGGAAATATGACCAAACGCATTCAGATTGCATTGATATTTTATAATAACGATCCAAGGGTCTTTGGTGACGTGTACTACTCAACCCCGCCTCAATCCGAGGCACGGTGTGGCCTCTATCACTCAAAGGGTCTCTATTTTTTTTAAAGTGGAAACAATTTTAATTGAAAACAACAACTGACCTATGGAAATCCGACCAAACACATTCGTATTGCATTGATATTTTATAATAATTATCCAAGGGTCCTTGGTGACGTGTACGAGTCAACCCCTCCTCAATCTGAGGCATGGTGTGGCCGCTATCACTCAAAGGGTCTCTATTTTGTTTAAAATGGACAATATTTTAAGTGAAAACAACAACTGACCTACGGAAATCCAACCAAACACATTCAGATTGCATTGATATTTTATAAGAACGATCCAAGGGTCATTGGTGACGTTTACGAGTCAACCCCACCTCAATCAGAGGCACTGTGTGGCCACTATCACTCAAAGGGTCTCTATTTTTTTTAAAATGGACAACATTTTAAGTGAAAACAACAGCTGACCTACGGAAATTTGACCAAATGCATTCCGATTGCATTGATATTTTATAAGAACGATCCAAGGGTCCTTGGTGACGTGTATGAGTCAACCCCGCCTCAATCCGAGGCACTTTGTGGCCGCTATCACTCAAAGGGTCTCTATTTTGTTTAAAGTGGACAAGATTTTAAGTGAAAACAACAACTGACCTACGAAAATCCGACCAAACGCATTCGGATTGCATTGATCTTTTATAAGAATGATCCAAGGGTCCTTGGTGAAGTGTATGAGTCAACCCTACCTCAATCCGAGGTACGGTGTGGCCTCTAGCACTCAAAGGGTCTCTATTTTGTTTAAAATGGACAATATTTTAAGTGAAAACAACAACTGACCTATGGAAATCCGACCAAATGCATTAGGATTGCATTGATCTTTTATAAGAAAAATCCAAGGGTCCTTGGTGACGTGTAAGAGTCAACCCTGCCTCAATCCGAGGCACGGTGTGGCCGCTAGCACTAAAAGGGTCTCTATTTTTTTTTAAATGGACAAGATTTTAAGTGAAAACAACAACTGACCTACGGAAATCCGACCAAACGCATTTGGATTGCATTGATATTTTAAATGGGGGTTCATGGAATGTTATCTATCAGGGGCCTCATATATATCAAGTCATGGTTGGCCTGGTATACTAGGGTGATCATGTGTTTGGGTCTATGATACTTATGGGCTTATATCTGGATGAAAATACTCTCGTTTGGGAGGGTGGATATGCTTATGGGTCTTATTCCTTAAATGAGAATACTCTCATAGGGGAGGGATGAGATGTATATAGGTATTATTCCCCAAATGAGAATACAACCATATGAGTGGGATGAGATTCTTATCGGGAATATTCACGAAATGAAAATAATCCCATAGGGGAGGGCTAAGATGATTATATAGATTATGCCTCAAATGAGAATACACCCATATTGGAGGTTTTATATTCTTTTAGGGATTATTATTTGGATGATAATACTCCCATATGTTAAATAATATATGCTTCTTAGTATTATTCCCTAAATAAGGGTACTCCCATAGTATAGGGATGAGATCCTTATAGGTCTTATGCCTCGGAATTGGAAGAACACATATGGGTGGTCTGAGATACTGTTGATGGTATTCCTTGGATGAGAAAACTCCCATAAGTGGATTTCCATGATGGAGTATAAATAAAACTCACATATTGGAGGTCAATAATAATTATGAATATAGTGGGGAGACCATGGTATATTATATGTTTTGTGTGGTTCCTATGATATACTCAGAGAAACCCTAACATTGGATGAAGTAGGTATGGTTGATCAAGCTTTAATACTTGAGAATAAATGTGTCTTGATGTAGATGGGGTAAGACTTCATCAAACTATATTTTTATAATGTCGACACGATCCTTGTGAAATGCTTGGTAAAATTTCAGCACTTGGAAAATTAATTTGGGTTTAATCATGGTCATGGATTTGAGGATCAATGATGATTTTTTATTAGTTTTATTCCAGTTCTTTCTCAACTAGGTTGTGCATATTGCCTGATCATGCACTTACAATAGCCTATTGCAGGTTTAATATTGGGGGTTTATTAATGAGATTCATCCCCCCCCAAGTATGTGCACCTTAGTGTGTGTGCAAACCTTATAACCTCTTTGAGGTTGAGAACATGATGCATAGTGGATAGAGAAAAGTCCAAAGATTTATGTATTTATAAAACACACCCATGTGGAGCCTTAGGATTGAACTGGAAAGCCCCCCGGACACCCCCTACCCCCCCTTGGACAGCCACCCCAAACCCTTGAACAGCCACCCCAAACCCTTGAACATCCCCCAAACCCCCTGAATTCTGAATTGATTTCTTTAAGTACTTGATTAACTTATAAATTATGTGTTAATGGTGTATGGGTATAATTGTTGTATGGGTATACTTGGTCTAATTTTCTTATGATTTATGAGTTAATTTTGTATGGGTATACTTGCTTTAATTGGCTTATTGAGATGCTGTTTTTTTTTACAGGTGTTTGGGTGTGCTGCTGCAGATTTATCGGAGCAGCAGAGAGGGCATTTATCAGCGCTGTTTTAGTGCTGATAAATCATGCTTTTATCAGCGCTAAAAGATCACTGATAAACTGCACCTTTATCAGTGCTAAAGAAGCGCTGATAAAAGATAAGTTTATCAGTGCTCTTTTAGCGCTGATAAATCGTGCTTTTATCAGCGCTAAAAAAGCATTGATAAACTGCACCTTTATCAGTGCTAAAGAAGTGCTTGTTTAGCGCTGATAAAGGGTTGTTTTATCAGTGCTTTTTTAGCGCTGATAAAGTAACCCTTTATCAGCGCCTAGCTTTACAGCGCTTTTTTAGCGCTGTTGAAGCCCGTTTTTAGCACTGTTAATGCCTGTTTTTTAGTAGTGTATTTATGTATGTCATTTAATTGTATACTTTAATGCAAGGTGAAAACCATGGCAATTAATTCGTGGTGAGGTAGTTTGTGTTGGGTATTCCATTAGTGACATGGCACTGATTTAATGATCAAGATAGGATTTGTCGCTTCCGACTTGAGGAAGAGATATCTCGGGCCTGGTTGATTAGGTTGGTTACACCTTCATTAAATCCATGGCCATGGTAGTGGAAGGTAAGACCGTCCGAATATATCAAAAAATAAAATAAAAAAATATTAAGGATGATGAAACTAGTTTTCATTCTGCTTTATTGAGATATTGATGATGAAGAGATTATATTACACAGACCATGTTTATAGGAAGGTAGTTGTTTCTTTGACTTTACTTTATCTCTATAGGGTCCTCTATGGGTCGCTAGACCCCACTCTTGGTCAGTGAATATTATTCACTGCTATTGAGATAAGGTCCTAGAGGGTCACACACTATAGCGCTTTGAGAATCTACCCTACTCGTGGAATAGGAATATAGAATATGGTGGGCCCCACCATGGGGTCTAATTATTGTCCAAGTTCTATGGATCACCAAGTAATAAATAAATTCTTTAATTATTTAATTATGAAATAATTTTTTGAATTTATTTATAACACGTATTTACAAGTGATTAAGTAAATACAAAGATAAAATATTATTCGAATGGATTTAAATATCCAGGGTTCATTTAATATTTTTAGGATATGTGGGTCAAGTTATAGACTCAAGTTTATCATGCAATATATATTTAATATATATTGCAGTTAGTGATAAAATTATAAATATTATTTACGGCATAATTTAATTTATCATAAATAAATATTTATAATACTTATACTGTGAATATCTATTCCACAGGGCTGGGAACCCATACCAGGTATTTTAGATATTCCCTATAAAAGTAAAATAGAGGCTCTCCCCATGTAATTATTCATGTGTTAAAATTGAGAGCCTCTCTCTCCTCATAGATTCTAGAGAGAGATTCTCTCAAGAAATTAAGATCTTCAAGCTCATCCTTCTTGGTCCTTCTTGGATCGAAGACTCTTTCCTTACGGTGATCACTGTTGCATCGGAGAGCTCATTGGTGTACCGTGCTAGCATTCGGGTTCCAATGAACGACGTATGAGCGGATTATGAAGCATTCCTAGACGATCTAGAGGGATTAGACATTGGAGTCTTCCAACAATGGTCACTGGCATCCTGCGATGGACTTGCACATGTCATATCCGAACAAGGTACATATTCGATTTTTTTTTGTGCTCTATCAAATCCACATGTGGTCCCCATACCGTACCAGGATAAGATTACCGGATTCAAAGTTGTTACGTTGTTCTGGTGATGTGAAAAATAAATTAAATTATCTTCTCATTAGCTTCCATTGTTCGTCCCGATACCTTACATAATCTTCATCATACTGAGTTATAGGGTGTAGTTATGTGATACTTCACATTCATTAATCATCATCTCATTGCTATGGTCGTAGAGAGATGGAGACCAAATACACATAGATTTCATTTTTTAGAGGGGGAGATGATTATTATGCTCAAGGATGTGTCCATTATATTGAGCCTTCTCATTGATAGTGTTATTGGTATGGTCCTAATTGGTATAGATTGGTTTGATCTTGTCCAAAGACTATTGGGCATTGAGGTTCGGGATGATGGAAGGTTCATCATCGGGAATAGGTTACATAATCCAAGGATAGATGATCATTTCAATCATCTAGAAAATCAATATGATGAGATCATCATGATGATATTTGTACATGAATATATTTTGAGACTTATTGTCCATGTGGTCTTCATTGACCATTTGGATGCATTTATCCATTTGATGTATTTACCATTACTTGAGGATTTAGACCAGATAGGGATGTATAGATGGGGGAATTCATGTATTTCATATACATACAGAGCATTATGTAGCACATGTCACATCGATAAGATGTAGATTACAAGATGCATTATTCATATTCAGATATGGATATGAGAGTGCATCCCTCTCTTAGCTCCACATGCCCACACGCCACTGCGAACCGATATTTTACAGAATTCCCCATGTGGACGATGATATTTGTTTCCTTCTTATGTGAAAATCAAATGTATAAGTTTCTATTATGAAATATAAGTATAAAAAGGTTATTTATAGGTGGATTCAAACACACCGATATTTAGATACATCCATACATGATATACACACTTACATACTTATGTTGGATAGCCTTCAACAGGATGATGTATGTGATTATTAATTATATAGTCAAATTATTATTATGTATAGTAAATGTTTTTATTTATTAATTATTTATTCTTTTTGTGTATTTCAGGTTTCATGGATTCCATATATTGAGGATATAATCCAGAGTCTCCCGCCTTACTATATGATGGTACTTGCAATCAGCTCATGTGTTGTACCTATGATTTATTTTCATATTGTTGAGTGGTATCATGCTAATAGAGTTATGAGGTAGTTCAAATTCTATGATCTCATTCCTACACTATCCAGTAAATTAACTTCACTTTATTCCATGAAGATTTCAAGGAAGTAAGACTTTGACTAGACCTGATATCATGCATGATATATTGAGATGTGGGAAAAATGACAAGAGTCCCGATTACGAGGGGTCAGCACAGTACATATGCATTTATCGGATAAGATTGATTATGGGATATGGTATCGCGGGACCCTAGTGAGATATATTATGGGACACAGATGAGGATATCATGATTTTTTAATAATTCTTCCTTACACTATTTAATAATTTTTTATTAACTTTGGTTAACAACATAATTTGTTTTTTCAGGATGCTTGTATTTCCCAAATCATTCACATATCTGATCCATAAAAGGGAGGAACCTTTTAGCCAGTCTATTTTCATAGAGGAGTGATAGGTTTTCTTCTTCCTATAGATGATATTTATAATGGTATTCTCTTTGATGTGTCAAGCGATGTTGAGGGTGTTGATCCTAATATAGATGTGTTAGAGGGTGACGACCATGTTATGGATGAAGATGTGGTGTAGGAGGAGGATGTTCATCATGATTAGCCAGATGCTCATCCAATTCCTATTATATATGATTCACAGCCATATCTAGAGGTACAAGCACAACCATAGTTTGTTAGTGTGTCATATTTTATTGTAGAGATGGATACTAACTAGCCTTCATTGAAGACTTTATTTTCCTCTAATACTCATATATTTGGTGCACAACATCCATATTCTTCATGTGTTGGGAAGAGTTCCAGTCAGCATCCACTATCCTTGTAGTTATGATAGGGTACAGGTAGGGAGACTGTAGATTGACTTCTTTTCACATAAGATGATGTGGTGGTAGGTTTTAGAGATGATAAATAGGAGTTGTGTATGTCAGAGTATAAACATCGACAAACACGGTGTGAACGCATTATATATACACTTGGTTATGGCACTGAGGAGCACTCAGGACACTGACGTAGATTAGATTGATGCATGTTATATGTTTTTTAAATTATTACTTATACACTATTTAAAAACATGCTAATATATTATATTTTGTTGCATAAAAGAACAATTTTATATAATTTTAAATCCAGAAAAAAAAATTCTAATGATTAAAAAACATTAATATTAATAACTAAATTGGTAATAATAATAATTACTCTTTGTTATTTATATTAATACTTCTTAGTATTATTATCTATATTATGTATAATAAATAATCATCTTAAATGTATTATTAAATATTAATAATATTATTGTTTTGAATTCAATAAATATTACTTTTATTAATAATAAATATTATTTTATTTATTATATAAGTAATTAATTAATAGTACAAAATAACATATTAAGTATAATATAATTAACTAGTAAATATTTTTTTCAATGCAAAATATTTTACTAATTAATAATAAATAATACAATTGATAATTAATAAATATATTACCTATTAATAATTTACTAATAATTATATCAACAAAAATATAGAAAATATTTATGATTAAAATTTTAAAAATATTAGTTGTTATACTATTAATTAATTAATAAAATAATAATATAATATTAATTTATAATAAATAATACAATTGATAAATAATAAATATATTACATAATAAATTTATAATATTTTATATCAACAAAAAAATCACAAATATTTATAAATAATAATTCTATAAATATTATTAATATTAATAATAAATATTATATTATTAATTATATAAATAAATAATTAATAATACATTGTAAAACATATCTAGTTTTTTGATTTTTTAAAATTGTAAAACCTATTTAAAAGAATCGACCATTTATAAATGAGTGGATATAGAGTAATTTTTTAAAATGGGCTTTTAAAATTTATCTTTTATAAAAAGGGATAGGGTTGGGGGGTTTCAAAAAAGGGTCTAGAGAAGCATGAACGAGGTTTATGCTTCTCCCTATGCCACCAAGGAAGCCTAATCCTCATTCACACTTCCTCCAAAGAATTTTTATAGGAGGTGTGAACGAGGTTCACGCCTCCTGTCGACCCATTTTCTATAAAAGGAAGTGCCTCTCTCCTCCAATTTTCATTCTTATCCTCTGTATTTTGCTACGAATACCTACTGGAATTCTTTCTTAAGATATCTTTGCAGATTTTAAGAAGGTAAAATTTATGTTTAAATTTTTAATTTTCTAATTGTTTATATTTATTTTGTTTATGATTTATTTATTTAATATGTATGGATGTATTGATGTACAGATATATAAATTATTGTCTTTTGTATGATTTAATTTTTGAATGATTTATTTTTTTGTATGATATAATTTATATTGAATGTTAAATAAATTTAAATATGTCGTTTATATAATTGAAATGTTATTTATAAAATGTAATTTATATTTAGGGAAATAATATTGTTTTAAAAATATATATATTTTTAATTTAAATGGTGATTAATTAGATTTGAATAGATTTATATGTATATAAAATATTTTATATTTAAAGTAACATAAATTTGAATCTCTATACACATAGGTAATTAGCTAAATATTTTGTTAAAAATATATTATTTATATTAAGTATCATATTTAAATTTATTAATATATATATATAATATTATTTTTGTTAATGATATAATTTTTTTTACTATAAATAATAATTTTAAATTATATTAAGTGTAAATAATTATTATTTCAAGTAATAAAGTATGAAATATAATTACTTAAATTTAAGAAAGTATAAATATGACAAAAAACTTATATATACATATGTAATTATATAAAATTTGAAATATCATAGGTTTACAGTATTTTAATGGTAATTATGTAAGTGTAAATTATATTAAGTATAAGTAATTATTATTCCAAGTAATAAATTATAAAATATAATTACCTAAATCTTGGAAAGTAAAAGTATGTCAAAAAATTTATATATACATATGTAATTTCATAAAATTGAAAATAAAATTAGATTAAATTTTTTTAATAGTTATTATATAAATGTAAATTATATTATTTTTATTTAAAATAAATAATAAATTTAAATAATAAATTTAAATTATATTAATTATAAATAATTATTCTTCTAGGTAATAATGTATAAAATATAATTACTTATATTTTTGAAAATTAGAAGAATAAAAAAAATATTATATATACATATGAAATTTTATAAAATTTAAAATCACATAAGTGTACAGTATTTTAATGGTTATTATGTAAGTGTAAATTATATTAAATTTATTAATTAAATTTAATAAAATTAATTATTAAATATATATATATATATACTTACACACATTGAAAAGTTAAAATTTTGAAAAGTAGGTGTAGATATTTATTATATATTACATCTAGTTATAGGTAAAGTTATATAATATGTAGAACACAATAAGTATACCAAAAAACATGTTAAGAGTATTGTGTGATGGTTGATCTTGAGGTGACTGACCGATGCATAATTGAAATTGTATATATTTTTTGTGTATGTGGTTATATAATTTATAAAAATTATATTTTATTTTCCGCATTGATAACCTGTGATTAATCCCTCTCTAAGTGTGTAAGGACCTATGTGTCTGCCTAAAAAATGTTATGTATCTCATAACCCTAGACCCCCTCACTTTCATGTGAGTAACTTTGTAATAAAAAGGCATTCGATAAGAGGCATTCAACAAGAGGCGTTGATGTTTGAAATGAGACTGGTGGTTGCTGAAATATGCGATAATAGAGACTCTTGGAGTTCATCCATAGGTTTTGGTTAGTTTGTTAGATAATGAGAAACTAATCCATAGAATATGTCTTAATATTAATTCATAATTATTTATTCATAATTGATTAAAATTTCTGAAACATTTGATGATGTGGTATAAAAATATATAATGTTTTATTAAATTTTCTTTGGTAATGATATCACCATCAATATACTTCAACAGTGAGGTTATTTATATCGATCAAGGCTTTAGTTATAGTTTGTCACATGTAATAGTGAAAAAATGTTCATAAAATTCTGGATATAAATATATGTGTGTATATATATATATATTATTTTTTAAATATAGTATATAAAGTGACAAGATTTAGAACATAATAAATATCTCAAACAAATATGTTAGCAATCTAGAATGTTTACTCATCTTGATATGACCATATAATGTATGATTTAAATTGTATGTTGTATTTTTTTATATCTAGTTATTTAATTTGTGATAATTGGATGATCTTAAGATGATCAACCAATGTATGATTGAAATTTCATGTCCTATTTTTTCAGTAATATAATCTGTAATAATTTTATTTTGTTTTCATCATTGATGACCTGCATTTCATCACTCTCTCTATGTATGTAAGGGCATGTGTGTCCACTTAAAAAATATTATGTGTCTGAAACCCCTAGACCCCCTCACTTTAATGTGAGTATCATTGTAATAAAAGGGTGTTAGGAAAGAATTGTCGCTTTTTGAAGCTGTATTTTTACACCATGCCTGAGAAGAGACTAATGGTAACTGAAATATGATCTAATATATGCACAAGGATCCCCCGTAGATTTTGGTTGGTTTATAAAATAATGATAAACCAGTCTATATAAAATTTATCATGAACAATTTAATTATTTAATCATAACCAATTTAAAAAAAATAAAAATTTCATGATGTAGTATATAATATTTTATTAATTATTTTTTTATAGGTAATCATGTTTTTGAAAATATATTACAATGGTGTGGTAATTTATATCGATCAGGGTTTTATCTATAATTTTCCACCTTCAGGAGTGGAAAATATTTGTGATTGTGTGAAATTAGATAAACTTTGCAAGAAGATTCATAGTCGATTAAAATTGAGGGTTGATCAATCAATTACTTTAATAACATGTCGACATCTTCAATATCTTGAACGTTTATGGAACACTAAGTATCCTTTGTTCGATGATGAGGATTGGATGGATTCACCATTATTATGCAGGAAATAATGTAGTAATAGTCTAATAAAATTATATGTGGTGATTTCTGATATTGATGTGGTGCAATATGCTACTACATAACTATGTTTTTTAAGCTCTGTAGAAGTGGGCCCTTCACAACACTCTCATTCATTGACTGCTCATATGAATCATATGATAGAAACAAATTGTGAAGAAGTTGATAAGTATTTGGAAGTAAATGTAGGGCACAACCCTATGTGTACTCCTAACATACTGAATGATATTTTATATGATGAGGAAGTATCTACTGAGGTATCAGGAGATGATGTGGGTGAGGGTGATGTAGGAAATAAACCTTTCAAGGTTCCTCTGATAGATAGGCATCCACCAGTTAGTGGAAATCATCTTATAGTAATTTAAAGGAATTTCGCGTGCATAGAATTTTGATTGGGATGTCATTACACAAACTACTGAATTTCCTAGAATTATAGGGAATAGATATACGTCAAATGATAACACCATCTATGTCAGATAGGATTTTGAAAGTAAAGTTTCCATGAAAATGTGATAAACAAATACCACATAGAGGGGCATTTCACATCTTTGGTTGATTAGTCAAAGAAGGAAAAATATATCATTCGTTGTGAAAAATATGGGCTAGAATGTAAATTCCGATTGAGGGAAATATATGATAAATTTTTTCATGTTGGAATATAACCAAATTAGAAGTCCCACACACTTGTGTACATCCAAGATTTTTATAGTATCAGTCTTCACATGATGCAGAGTATATATCAACTATTATTGTAGAGATGATCCGAAAATGTTAGGACGTTCTTTTGTCCCTTGTTTGGGAATGAATAAAATATTTTTTTAACTATAAGATATCATACGAAAAAGTTTGGAAGGAAAAAACAAAAGGCAATTGTAAAAGTTTATAATGATTAGGATGAATCATATGCAATGTTTTCACAACTTATGGAATTATTGTCTCTCAAAAATCAGATTATTTATCATTTGGACATTGTTAAGTATGTCTCCCCAAATCACTTAGTTGATTAATCAAAGTTGAATCTCAATATGATGTTTTGGGAATTCAGGCTATGTATCGCTATTTTTCCCTATTATAAAAAATTCATTCAGTTCAATGGAACTTTTCTTTAAGGAAATTATATAGGTCTTCTACTTATTATTGTCACACAGGATGATAATCATGCTCCTCTACCACTTGCATTCACTATAATGACCCAGAACTCTATCAATGAAATTTTCCTTCTTATTTTTATAGATCACATAAAATCACTCATAGAACACAATACAAACATAATAAATTAAAAATTAATGAAATAAAAGTTATTTCTAGAAGTTAAGGAACCCATACTGGTGAAATAGTAACTTGAACTTAGGAATAGTAATATGAATCTTATGAATAGTAAATTAGTATAATGAATAGTAACATCACCCATGAAATTATAAATAAAATTTAGTCACCTTATAAATAAAAGTATTGTATAATTATATCATAGTTTAAGTAAATGAATATTTTAAAAATTGTTAAATTAAGTGTTGGTATTTTTGTAAGTCATAAATATTTAATTACAATTTTATAATTAATAAAATTATTTAAAATGAAATATATTTATATAAAATGTATTCATAAATTAACATTTTGTTTTCTTATGATTTTATTATAATTTTGTGTGACCTTAGTTAATTTTTGAAAGTGTTATAAAATCAGTTGTAGATTTAAAATCTATATTTTTCGAGTAAATGATGGTTTTAATTAAAAATTAAATTTCTCATATTTAGAAAATTATTTTCTTAACATGGAGTTCATTTTTTTAATTCTACATGTTGAAAAATTGTTATGGTTAGTTTTTTTTATTTTTTAAAATACTTGAATTTTTGGGGAATAGTAAAATATGATAATTTATGATAAATGATAAATACATGATTTATTGAGTCATAGGTGATGTTTGGATGATTTAGGATCCCTTGGTTCGAAATCACATGCACTTATTACTTTATTTAGTCACAATAATCAACACTAATGCTTGTATTGAGCAAAATAATAAAATAATGGATAAAATAATGAGAAATCACCCCTCTCCTCCACTATAAATACCACCCCTCACCACCACTTCTCCTCACACTTCTAAGCCTTTAAGATTGTCCAATTTCTTCCCAATACTCTCAATAAGACTATCCCCAACTTCTAGGATCTCTTGGTCTTAAAAAAATACTAAAACCAATCCCCTTAAGGAGGTTCTCAAGGATGAGTATTCAAGAGGTAAAATCCTCTTCCTTTTTCCTTTTAATTTATTTTCAAGTTCATTTATTTTATTATTCTCTCCTCACATACTCTATCCAAATGAGAATGATAAGTCCAGTATCATATATATACTAGAATGATAACATGTTAATGTAATATCCTTCCTCAAACTCTTTTCTCTCTCTCTCTTTTATTTTAAAAAATGAAATCATCATCTGTGAGGTGCTGATTTACAACCTTTGTGGATGACAGATTTTTGTTCTTCAATTTATCCTTCAAGGCTGGTAATTAAACCATTTTTATAGTTAAAAAAGAATATAATAAATTTATTACAACCTATTTAATGTTCTATAACCATCATATATACATAATATTAATTAATACAACAAAAAAAGTTCATAATGATCGAAAAACCGCCAAAATAATCTAAATGATTATCACTAATGTTTTATCTAATGGATCATACTCATACCATATAAAAATGAATTATATAACCATTTAATATTATTTATGTTCATTAATATCATATAAATTCAATTCTATATAATTATACCAATTCCACATTAAGTTCCATACTCATATACAAGTGTAACGATCATGAAAACCGAGGAAACTAACTCTCCCAAGCAATAAATTTGTATCTTATAACTATTAAAAAGGCCATAAATGAACTTAATAAAATTATAATAAATAAAATTATATTAATTAATTAATATATTTAATTTTATTATCCAAGATGTTAAGTTCAATTTTAGAACACATTCAAACATAAGGTAAGGGTTTTCTTCCCGAACCTCCATTTTTATTCGGGTTATGCTTTCTCCCTCTATACGCCAATGTAATTATTCATTTTTATATACAATTATTATTATATATATATATATTATAAAATCATATATCTAGATTATTTCATCATTATTTTATGGGAGAATAAATGTTTTACAGGGTTCCCTTCTCATTTCTTCCCTATATGCAACCTCGGTTAAAAGGAACGTCTCAATTTCTTACCCATTTTCAAGTACCATCCATAATTTGTTTTAAGAAACCATTAATTTTATAAAATAAATAATTTTTTAATGAAAAAATATTTTTTTTTATTTTTTTTTATACATACAATCATGAAAAATACAAATTTTTTTCCAAAAGAACTCTTCTTTGTAAAGTAAAAATTATATTTCTCTCAAGAATTCCTCGATGATTTTATTAGAGTATTTTCATCTATTTCAAAACTTATTTTTAATTTTATTCTTTATTTATCTTTATCTCTTATGTTTATCATCCACCATATTTTATTAAATGGTTTTTGAACATTTTTTACTCTGGATGTGATATCATGATATCATTCACCATACTACTCGGAATGGTTAGTGATTATGTTTATAGATTGGGTAATGTTATTTACATTTCATATGTATGTGTTTTTTATATTTATATTAATTCATATCATGAATGATTTGGACTTATTAAGTGATGTTTGGGTCCCTCTATATCCGCTCAATGC
Organism: Viscum album; assembly: GCA_963277665.1. Classification (NCBI taxonomy): domain Eukaryota; kingdom Viridiplantae; phylum Streptophyta; class Magnoliopsida; order Santalales; family Viscaceae; genus Viscum; species Viscum album. Next base: position 1,524,597,796 of record OY728131.1, on the reverse strand, counting down.
ATCGGTAGGTCTCATGAGACAAACTAGAATGGGTTTTTACCCATTATATATGGTGTCTTGGTCGATGCCTTAATGGTATGTTTATGATTTCCATTATTATGCATTACCTCGTTATGAAAATAGTAATTTATTTTCCATGTGATTATTTGACTAGTATAATATCCATGATTATGTTTTATTATGGAATTATGTAATCATATTTTAATTCCTACCATTTTATTCTCATGATTATTCTTTAATGGAATGTGTACTTTTAGTTATTCACTAGGTTTTATATTTATGCTTATATTGTATTACTTACCCTTACTTAGAATCTGATCTCACCCCTTTCATATGATTTATTTTTCCTGAGGATGCGAAGATGAATATTATGAATGACTTTTAGGGATAATCTAAGAGTTATAGATATTTCCAATGGAATATCTATATTTTTTTCCTTTCAAAGTTGTAATATAAAAATTATGTTTGTATCTGGTTTTCCAAAACTATAAAACTATTCAGTACTTTGGGATATGGATTCCTTGTAATCATACTAATATATTAATATAAGGCACCATCTCTGAGTAACTTGGGTTGGGGTCTTTATAGTTGGTATCAAAGTAAGTCTAGTATAAACCTTAGAAACTAGATTTAGAAAAAATAAATTAGAGAACATAGATCTGAGATAGACTTTTGAGGATAAGAATGGAAGAACATACTATAATTTTTTTAAGGTATAGATTATGTAGATATTCCTAGAAATATATCTCTATCTAGATAATACATGTGGACATGGTTATGGAACATATGTACCTAGGGGTAACAAATCTGACAAGGTGTCCCAGACCTAACTCGAGGAAACCTAGTACACGAAAACAGTCCTTACTTTGCACCTATTTTGACACTCTCAGGGTATGATTAGGATAAGTCACATTTTCTTTACAAGAAATTATGAAGGATTTAAAAGTAAATATTTCCCCAAATAAATCATATTTATGATTATGAGATTAGCTATGCATAAAACTTCAATTTATGTTTTGTGTTTCTATAGTTTGAGACTATACATTACGATTCATAACCTAATCTAGTGTATTCCATTATTTAGAAATGGATCCTAGTGGAAGGAATGGAAACTGTATCAATTCCTGTATCCCATATAGGGATTTTCCTCCTATGCAATATAATTATGTCGATATTAGAGCTATGATTGGTACTGACCAAATTATAACTATAATAGGATAGATGAAACGGGTTATGAATAATAACATTACCTGAATAGATCATCTTGATCCAAAATGTGGAGGACAAATGTTAGACTGCTTTATGTGATAACAACCTCCATCATTCAATGGGAATACAAACCCATTTATATCTAAGCAGTAGATAAGTTCCTTAGAGAAGATATTTCTTTCTTTGGGAAATGAAAAAAGGAAGAAGATTTTAATGGTAGTTTATCATCTATCGAGATATGTGGATCAATGGTGGTCACTAATTCAAAACACAAAGGAGTAGGAATAAATTAAAAATATTGAATGGAGGGATTTTAATGAAATATTCCTAGAAAAATATTTTCCTCATGAACAACGAGTGAATATGGAAAGAAAATTCTTGAATCTAATCCAAAAGGAGGATGATAATGTTTTCAAGTATGAATCCAACTTTACAAGGCTATCAAGGCATGACACAAACTACATACGTAATCCAAGGATAAATATTTATCAATTATTTTATGGTTTAAAACCATTACTTTGAAGGGTACTAGTCTTCCAAAATTTCTCATCGTATAAAGATATAGTCTCATGTGATATCAAGATAGAAATATAATTCTCTAAGTCATATGAATTAAAAGTAAAACAATATAATAAGAGTGTATTTGAATACTATAGAAAAAGAAATAATGAAAAGGAGAAGAAGGGAAGAGTTTATTTTCTATATTTTGATAATTGTGGGAAGAAACACCCTGATACTTGCCTAAAGTGTATGGGTATTTGTTACAGTTGTAGATAAAATGTCACTAATCCCATGATTGTAAGGTAAAGAAATAATCCACCAATGTTCAATTATATAATTTAAAAGATATTTTATATTATGCAAATGATTTTCCTAATCACCAAGGAAAATTTTCCCAAAGAAGGACAAGGGAGAAAGGCCAAGCTTATGTGGTCACAATTGCTAAGGTTGAAGTTCCTAATTATATGGTGGCAAGTACTTTAATCATTTCCTCAAACTTAGCCAATTATTTATTTAATTCTGGATCATCACATTCTTTTATATATTCCTAATTTTCCAAGAAAAATATACATTTCCCTTTTGATTTAATAAATAATTTATCAGTCAAAACTCCTAAGGGAGGTATTATTGCAACAAAGATGTGTCAATATGTCCCCTTTATGACACATAAACGTGCTTTAGTTGTTGACCTTATCATCATACCCATGATTTATGTTGATATAATAATCAGTATAAATGGAATTTCAAATTATGATGTGAAAATATATTATAAGAAAAAGGAATTTACAATTTTTGAGAATGGTGTAGAGTCCCATATCTTGAGAACAGAAACCTCACCATTTTATTCTTATCTAGATCTAACCCTAGTAGATCTACTTAATTCAATTATTTGGGAGGAATAGAATAAAATATCTATGGGTGAGGAAATAAATATTAAAATTTAGGATGTTCCTATTGTAAAATAATACATGGATGTATTTCTAGAGGAATTACATGGACATCCTCTATAGTGGGAAATTGATTTTTCTATTGATTTAATTCTTGGTGCAAAGCCTATATCAAAGACTCCTTATAGAATGTCCATAGTGGAATTAGTGGAGCTAAATAAAAAACTAGAGGAGTAGAGTAGTAAGGGGTTTATTCGCCCTAATGTTTCTTTATGTGGAGCTCCTATTATTTTTGTTAATAAGAAAGATGGATCTATGAGACCGTGCATTAAATATAGGGATGTCAATGCTATTATGATAAAGAAAAAGTATCATCTGCCTCACATTGATAATTTATATTATCAACTTAAAGGAGCCCCAATATTTTTTAGATATTGATCTTCTATCTGGATATCATCAATTGCATGTGAAGAAAGAATATATTCCAAAGACATCATTTCGAACCAGGTATGGACATTACGATTTTACAGTAATTCCATTTGGACTCACTAATGCACCATCTATTTTCATGGTTCTAATGAATAGATTTTTAAAGGAATATATTGATGAATTTTTTTGGTATTTTTTGATGATATATTGGTATATTCTAAATTTTATGAAGATCATGAGAATCACTTATTCATTGTTCTGAATAATCTTAGGAGAAATGAGTTATATGGGAAGTTTAGAAAGTGTGATTTCTGGATTCAAATGGTTTCTTTTTTTTCTCTATATTGTCTCTAAAGATGGAATCTTGGTTGATCCTATTAATTCAAAGGCAGTTCAAGAATGGCCTACACCAATGAACATAATTTAGGTACATGATTTTATTGGTTTAGTAGGTTATTATCGGCATTTCATTCAAAAATTCACCCAATTTGATAACCCGTTAACTAATCTTACTCATAAAGGGGTTAAGTTTGTATGGAAATAAGAATGTGAAGAATTTTTTAAAGAATTAAAAAGGATATTGGTGAATGCTTCGATCCTGACTCTACCATCGAGAAATGGCGGGTTTTTTATTTATAGTGATGCATCAAAGAAAGGACTTGGCTATGTACTTATGTAGAATAAAAGATTTATTTCTTATGCATCAAGGTAGTTAAAAACTCATGAACATAACTATACAACTCATGATCTTGAGTTATCAACTGTAATCTTTTCTATGAATATATGGGTACACAATCTCTATGGTGAAAGATGTGAGATATATATGGATCACAAGAGTTTGAAATATATTTTACATAGAAATAACTCAACATAAGGCAAAGGCGATGGATTGATCTACTCAACGATTATGATTTCTTAATACACTACCACTCTAGAAAGAAAAATAAGGTTATAGATGCTTTGAGTAGGAAGGATCATGGAGTTCTAAACAAAACGAGGATTGACAATGATCCTGTGTATATGGATCTAGCAATGATGGATATAGGAATTATCAAGGAAGGTGAAATGTCATTACTTTTTCAACCGGTTGTCCAACCATCTTTATTAGAGAGAATTAAAAGTTCTCAGTGTGGTGATGAGAATACTCAAAAGAAAATTAAAGTTGTGAATGATGGAAGTTTCTAGACTTCGTATGTGAGGATGGGATTCTGAAATTTGGGAGGAGGATATGTGTTCCCTCTATGCCTGAGATAAAAAGGGATTTATTGGATGATGCATATAGTTTGAATTTCTCTATACACCCTGGTAGCACTAAGATGTATAGATATTTTAAGGAACATTTCTGGTGGGATAACATGAAGCGGTAAATTTCTGATTATGTATCGAGATGTTTAGTTTGTCAACAAGTGAAGGATGAAATACAACATCCTAAAGGATTCATGCAACCTCTTCTTGTTCCTATATGGAAATGGGATGACATCAATATGGTTTTTTTCACTGAATTACTAAAAACCCCAAGAAATAATGATGAAATATGGGATATTGTTGATTGACTAACCAAATCTGGACATTTCCTCGCTATAAGGAATGATTTTTTCACTAGAGCGCATTGCAAGGATATATATTAATGAAGTTTTAAGACTTCATAGAGCACCTATATCAATTGTTTATGGTCTTGATCTATGATTTATATCAAAATTCTAGAAAACTATTTATAAAGCATTGGATACTGAGCTTCATTTGAGTACTACTTATCACCCTCAAACTAACGGGCAGTTATAAAGGATGATCCAAACTTTAGATTACATGTTGAGATCGTTCTCACTTTACTTTAAATTTATGTGGGACCAGTATTTACCTTTGGTAGAGTTTTCCTATAACAATATTTTCTATTCTATTATGCAAATGGAACCATTTGAAGCATTGTCTGGAAAGAGCTGTTATACACCAACTTGTTGGGATGAAGTTGGTGACAGGAAGCTTGTGGGCCTAGACCTTGTGGAGGAAACAACAACAAAGTTAAATACTATTCAAACTCATATCAAAGAATCTCAAAGTATAAAAAAGATTTATGTCAATAATTGAAGGAAGTATTTGGAATTTCAAGTGGAAGATCATGCTTTCTTGAAATTATCTCCATAAAAGGGTGTTATAAGATTTGGGAAGAAAGGGAAACTAAGACCTGGGTAAATTTTCCCTTTTGAAATTCTAGATATAATTGGATTTGTGTCTTATCATTTAGAAATTTTTTCTATCCTTTATAAGGTACAAAATGTGTTCCATATATCCTTGTTAAGGAAGTACATACCATACCCAACACATGTACTCACTTCTAAAGGAATAGAAGTAAAACTTGACTTATCTTACTGTGAAGAGGATATTCGGATTCTGGACACTAAAGAATAGGTGTTGAGGAATCGGATGACATAGATGGTAAGGATACATTGGAAAAATCATAAAATTAAAGAGGCAACATGGAATCCTAAGGAGATTATGATGAATAACTACACAAATCTTTTTGTGAGGTGAAAATCTAGAAATTTTCAGTATCTTTGAAGCGGCCTAAAAAATATGGTTGCATTATAGGATTAGGTTTTGGTGTCTCGCCTAGAAAATATTTCAAGATGATAAAACCACATAAAGATACATATAATATGTTGAGATTATTTTAGACACAAATAGAATCACTACAAGATATTATTTTGCGATCTGGTTTGGAAAACCAATGTATAAGAAAGGATCAAAGTGAACCGGCAATGGAGCAAAGATCCACACATGAACCAAATGATCTCACTAGATTTGAGGCTATTAATTCCCCCAACAACATACCTTACCCATGGTAATAAATTTTTTCATTACACTTTCTCCTAAATGTAAATCAAACAACTTTTGAGAACTTTATATTATTAAAATTCTACATGGTACATTTATATGTGATTTTTATCTTCCAACACCCATGTACTGCCGTATTACGATGGGTATAGTATATAATATCCTAGGAGACCATCTAAATAATCAAGACCTCCCAAAATATCACATGATGGTGGGGATTGAGTTAGCTTATGATCCAACTACAGAGTTTCTTGTTCCACTTGATGGTTTGGATATTAAAACGATCAAAACTATTATTGGAGCTTTCATCGCATGGCCATATAATCTTATAAAGATACATTATATACATCTTTAACAATTTTTTTCATATGAAAAACATATAACAGTCGATGATAAAAGTTCTGAAGTGAGGTATGATATTACAGATGGATAAAGTGATGGAGAAACGAAAGGTTGAATCAAGAAAATCTAGTTAATCGACCAAGAAAACAAAATGACCTTCCGAGAGTACCTTCTCCCCACCAGTTCCAAAGCAATATTTATTATCATTACAAATTCATGTAGATACCATGTTTAAAGATAAATATATATATTACATTGAATATAAAGAAAAAATATATGGAGATTCTTTCACATACATAATTGGTCTTGAGACTCTAACTGAGATTCTTAAGCATGAATGGTTGGGAATCTCAGTTTGGAATACATATATAAGGTATATTTTCATAATAAACCTGTCCAAATAGTGAGATAATATATTAATTAAGTTAATAACTATTCATATTTTGTATAAGCATTTATATCAAAACTATATGAAGGTATGATCGTGTGAAGCACAATTCGGATTCATTAATACCTTTATCATTTCAATGCTAGAACTTACTTTTAATGAGGAATAGATTAAGAATAAAAAAATATGAGTTACTCAAAGAGTTTAATATAAAAGTATCAGACGAAAGACTCTTTTTTATTCCTAGAATGAAAAGTTAAAACTCTACAATCTAATCACATAAAATATATTTTTAATTTTTTCATTATTTCATTTTCATTTTTTTAGGACACACTAGATGCTGATAGTAGTCAATATAGACACCCCAAATATTTATTCTTTGGATCCAATGCATGGATATGAAACCAAACGACCATACATGATATGTATTATGAATATTTAATACACTAAAATCAAAATTTTATAGATAAACTTAGAATTATATATTCAGTCTATGTTTTAAAAATAATTTTGTTATGATAGAGTGGTCTCTCAATACAGGATAAACCTTGGCATGAAGTCAGTTTCTAGAGTTATAAATCCTATGGATTACTACAAATGGAAACAAATAAGTTATATATATAAAGGTTTAACTATCAAAACATTTCAAAACAATTTAGTTATTTTGGTAAAAGTTTATGTAGTGTTCAAAACAAGATAATGACATTGATTTTTGATATTATGTTTTTAAATTTATAAGAGAAATCATAAATCATGAAAAGACCAGCATCCCCCAACAAGTAATTTCTAAAGGTAATTACAATTTCATTAAATATATTTCAGAATAAATTGTTTGATTATATTTTCTCAGTACTATCAAGATTTTTGACAACCTAGTTACTCAAAAGAAGAAAAAAAATTGTTTATAGATGAGTGGGCAGTGCATTTTTTTCAGAATGTATACTGACAAAAAATTTAGGTGACTACATGCTATGTTTGTGATCTAGTAAGAGTTATGGCCTTTGAAAGATATTTGGGGTGTGAATAATTTGTTTTAGAATGATTATATATTATTTTTGAACTCTTTCTCAAGAAGAATAATAATAGAGGAAATCAATTTGTTTATAATCACATACCTGAAAATAATAAATTTTTTAGAAATCAAGAAGGTGGAGGTGGAGGTGGAAACAAAGGAAAAGGCAGAGGCATAGGCAAAGGTATAGGTAGAGTCAGAGTTTAAGACTAACATAGAGGAGGAGGTAGAGGTGAATACTAGGGTGGATACTAAGGTGGAGGAGGAAAAGAATATATATCTTTCAAACAATAAAATTATTGGGAAATAAAGTAGAATGAGGATCATACCATGATTTTGTTTGAGAAATTTTTTTTAAAATTTCACACAACACTTGTCACTTAAGATAAGATCCATCATGAAAGTGATTGAGGTGGATTATTGAAATAATTTTTTTACCACTTATTTAAGTGATTTTATACAAGGTATTAATCCACCCGTAAGATCATTTTGTGTTGGAAGCTTCAATTTATACACTAGTGTTATTGAAGAAACATTTGTACAACTCCCAATCATCAAATAGGTATATAATCCAACTTAAATGTGTTAATAAATATGTGTTTAATCAACCACTGAAGTTAGCAGGTGTATGAAAGAACTATTGGAGGAAAACCAGCGTTAATATATCGTGTTCATCGAGGATGGAGAGTGTCAAAGTGTTTGTTATTAGTTTAAAATGGACATTTTAATAAAAAAAAGTTTCACTCACTGAAAACTGAGAAAACACGCTTGGATTGTCTTGATAATTTGGGAAAATGATTCATAATTCATTTGTGATGTGTATGAAATAGTCTCATGTCAAACCCACACACGATTCCACCTGTATGGCTCAATGTGTGTGTTTCTAGTTTAAAATGACATTTTAGTAAAAAAAATAGAATACTCAAAACTGATGAAACTCATTCTGATTATTTTTATACTTTAGTAAAATTATCCATAAGTCATTTGGGATGTGTAGGAATCATACAAACCTAAATCTGATGCATGGTGTGACTGGTATGACTCCAAGTAAGTCTTTTAATTCAAAATTGGAATTAATTTTAGTGAAAAAAACAATCAATGGACTCAAAACCCGGGAAATGCATTCATATTGTTTTTTTAATTTATTATAATGATACATAAGTCATTTTTTATGTGTATAAATAATCTGCATCTCAATCTGACACGTTGTGTGACTGATATGACTTCAAGTGCCCATTATCAGTTTAAAATTAACATTTTAATACAAAAAAGTGCCACTCACTAAAAACTGAAAAAATGCACTCAAATTGTATTTATAATTTTTGAAAACGATTAATAATTCATTTTTGATGTGTATGAATCAGTCTCATATCAAACCCACACACGATTCCACCTATATGTTTCAAAGTGCATGTTTCCAGTTTAAAATGACATTTTAGTAAAAAACACAAGTGGCGTACTCAAAACTAAGGAAACACATTTTTATTGATTTTATAATTTATTAAAATGATCCATAATTCATTTGGGATATCTAGGAATCATCCACACCTCAATCAGATACACGGTGTGATTGGTATGACTCCAAGTGTGTCTTTTTATTCAAAATTGATATTAATTTTAGTGAAAAATAATAATCGACATACTCAAAACCAAGGAAACACATTCATGTTGTTTTTTTGCTTTAGTAGAAACATAAATAAGTCATTTTTGACATTTAAGAATCATATGAACCTCAATCTTATGCATGGTGTGATCGGTATGACTCCAAGTATCCGTTATCATTTTAAAATTGACATTTTAATACAAAAAAGTGCCCCTCACTAAAAACTGATAAAACATGATCAGATTGTCTTGATAATTTGGAAAAATGATTTATAATTCATTTTTGATTTTTATGAACCAGTCTCATGTCAAAACCACACAAAATTCCACCTTTATGGCTCAAAATGCGTGTTTCCAGTTTAAATGACATTTTAGAAGAAAAAAAACACAAGTGACATACTCAAAACCAAGGAAACACATTATAATTATTTTTATACTTTAGTAAATGATTAATAAGTCATTTAGGATGTTTATTAATCATACTCACATCAATATGATGCACAGTGTGACCGGTATGACTCGAAGTATGTCTTTTTATTCAAAATTGACATTAATTTTAGTGAAAAAAACAATTGACATACCAAAAACCAAGAAAACACATTCATATTGTTTTTTTACTTTAATAAAATAATTTATAAATCATTTTTGATATGTATGAATTATACACACCTCAATTCAATGCACGGTGTGACCGGTATGACTTCAATTGTTAGTTATCAGTTTAAAATTGACATTTTAATTCAAAAAAGTGTCACTCACCAAAAACTGAGAAAATGTGCTCATATTATCTTGATATTTTGTTACAATTATTCATAATTCATTTTTTATATGTATAAATCAGTCTCATTTCAAACCCACACATGATTCCACATATATGGCTCAAAGTGTGTGTTTCCAGTTTAAAATGTCATTATAGTAAAAAACACAAGTGACATACTCAAAATTAAGGAAATAAATTATGATTGATTTTATACTTTATTAAAATTATCCATAATTAATTTGGGATGTTTAGTAATCATGTTCACCTCAATCTAATTCATGGAGTGACTGGTCTGACTCTAAGTGCGTCTTTTTATTAAAAACTGACATTAATTTTAGGGAAAACAATGACATACTCAAAAATGAGAAAACACATTTGGATTGTTTTAATACTCAATAAAAATTATATATAAGTAATTTTTTACATTTAGGAATCATTCACACCACAATATGATGCATGGTGTGACCGGTATGACTCCAAGTGTCTATTGTCAATTTAAAATTGACATTATAATACAAAAAAGTGTCACTCGCTGAAAATTAAGAAAACATGCTTAGATTGTCTTGATAATTTGGGAAATGATTAATAATATATTTTTGATGTGTATAAATAATTATCATGTAAATACCACACATTATTCCACATGTATGGCTCAAAGTACGGGTTTCTAGTTTAAAATGACATTTTAGTAAAAAAACACAAGTGGCATACTCAAAATAAAGGAAATGTATTCTAATTGTTTTGATACTTTATAAAAATGATCCATGAGTCATTTGGGATGTGTAAAAAACATCCTCACCTCAATATGACACATGGTGTGACCGATATGACACAAAGTTCATTTTTTATTCAAAATTGACATTAATTTTAGTGGAAAAAAACTGACATACTCAAAACTGAGAAAATGCTTTCACATTGTTTTGTTACTTTAGTAAAATGATCCATATGTTATTTTTAATGTGTAGGTACAAGGAACCATCCTTAAACATTACATAATCTTTAATTAAGTCAATAATTTTGACTTTATTTCACTTTGAGGATCATTTCATGTTTAGAGTTTTATAAAATTAGGCCATAACTATTACATAATATCTCAATATTTCAATGTAGACAATTCTACACACTATCCATTTTTTTCATAATCTAAAACATTTTAAAATAAAACATGAATTATTTTTCTTGATAAAAATATTCATAAAATTCATCTTAACTTCTTCCTTTATCTTACCCATCCTTATACCTGGTGGAAAATATTTTAAAAAAATTGTATGAGCACAAAAATCTCTGTAAGGGATATAAAATAAGGAATGAAACTGTTAGTCCATGAATATTTAAGACTCGTGAAAATATTTTCACAAAATCATAATTTTCACCCATAAAACATAAACTCTTTAACATACATCATAAAATCATAAGATTCTTGAAAAACTTATAGAAATCACAAATAATAAAGGTAACTTGTGACATCCATAACATTCTTACATTGTAGCTTTCACAGCTACATAGGGAGTAACCTTCACGGATACGTTTGAAATACCCATCACAGTACATTCTATAAATCTATTAGGATAAAACTTATCATTTAACTTCATCTAATTACCCAATTCATTGTAGATCTATCATGGTCTCACCCACCCTCAGTTTATCATGGAACTATCCGTATACATAAGCAATTCCCAAGAACCATAACATAATCATAACACATAAAACATGTATAAAGGAAAAAATAACATTTCCACATTGTAATCTTAAGATATCATTTAAATATATTTATATAATCAACCCATTCTAAAAACCATTTTCAATACCAAAATACTAAAAAAGGGAATATGGTATTTACTTTTCTTTAAAAAAACATTACATCTTGTAGAGGGATCCAAATACCAAATAATGGTCATAGCGGCGAAAAGGTCGTTGTCTCCATATATGTTAAAAAAACATTAATTTTGTCATTTAGTAAAACACTTCATATAAAAAATATTTCTTTTTAAACTATTTAATGAAATTAAAAGTCAAAGGGGTTGATTATACACCGTATAAAAGAAGGTGGTGTATATAATCAAAATATGCCTTAATAAAAGGAGATTGAGATGAACTCCCTTACCGTGAATCTGAATCATCATGTATGTTCCTTGTTCTTCCAAAATAATAAACTTATATTAATTTAAACTTTCTTGAGAACCTTTTTAAAGTTTATTATTCCTTTTATATCACTTTTTACCATGTTCTAATAATTATATAATTATTTAAGTTCATATCAGACGTTCATTCGATATTCGGTACTTGAGTCAAAAATGAACTTGGACTGATGTCAATAGTCCATGTGGTCATGATCCCATCATCTTAAAAATAAAATTCATGAAATAATAATCACTTTTATACATCAATTATACTTTTTAAATCAAACCATTCATTTATAGTATTAAAAATGAGCAACGTTATAACCATAGAGATGGTTGGTCACATGTACGCACGAGTAACATTTCTATTTTCCATTGATCATTCTGAAAATAAGGTAATTATTATTTTAAATTTCCATAATTATAATAATATAATTAATATCATAATAATTATTTAAATATACTTATATATATCATACAAGTGATGTGGTGAATAAAAACAATTCACATTGCTTCATGGAGGTGATAGTTCACACATACGCACGAACGACATTATCATTTTTATGTGCATGGAAAGTAAGAATGTAATTGATATATTATTATCTTATAATTATTAAGATTTAATTAATATCATATATTAAAATTATTTCCATTATTATAACCAGTCATGAGAGATGGCTATCGAAATCGAATTAGATCAATTTGTAGAGGTGATTGTTCACACGTACGCACGAACAATTAATTCATTTCCCATTTAATGGAAGTGGAGATTGATTTAGGTGATGATATTAACATAATAAAATCTCAGTATATTTAGGATATTATAGTTATTATTTTATCTTTGAAGAATAATATTTTAAGGAAGTGTAAGAATAAATAAAATATAAATACTTAAAGAAAATGATATCTCTTTTTCGGTTGATCACCTTTGAAGAATACCTTAACACCTCTAAGAAGGGTGTTCTACCTAAACTAAGGCCTCAAGAACATGGTGAGGTATTTTATAAAGGTTTTTAGGAATATTTTGGCTGAACCAAATGGTTCTTGAAGAGTGAGTATTAGAGAAGAGTGGGTTCCTTTTTATAGGAGAGGGGAGGGGCACCCTTGGAAACTCTTAAAATATTAAATTAATATAAATTAATTTTTTAATCAAAATGACTCAAAACTCATATATATAGAAGATAAGATGATGATAGTTATAAATCCTATTATCCAATAATTTTTATACATGTATTTATTTTATTTTAAACCTTATCTTTTTGGTTTACCCTTAATTATTCTCTTTTAATTTTAATTGTGGTAACAACATTTTAAATATTCATAGGATATAAATTTTACTTATATGGGGTAAATTTACTATATTTGGACACTTAATGAACTTTTAAACTTATCATAGTCAATTTTTAATTTTAAAATATTTTTTTAATTTTTAAATAATTTAATAATTTATTATTTTTATAAAATATCAATTATGTCAATTTTTAATCTATTCATTTCATTGAAATTAAATAAAATTAAAAAAGAGAGATAACTTATAAAAATCCATTTAATATACTTATAACAAGTCATAGTAACCAATAAAATTAGTTTATGGTATAAATTTTGTAAAATAATATTTATTTTAATATTTATAATATCATTATTTGATTCTTTCATTTATAAAACAATCACAACATCATCCTTGTGTCATAATTAAATATAATTATTTAATTTATAAAAATTATAAATAAAATTCCATGATTTATGTAATATTTTTATCTTTCTAATGATTATTTATAGTCAAAGATATCATTTTATATACCCCCATATTAAAAAAATAGTAATAAGAGTCATGTTTATGATAATTTTTCCTTTACTTTAAATTAATAGTTATAAATATCATAATCACACTCAAGTGGCTTTTAAAGGCCAAATTTTCATTACAAGGGTTATATTGGTTAGACATATCTCATACAATAAGATTAGGATAAGTTTTAGGGTATTTTTATATTATTATAATATATTTTTTACCATTTTTTACCTGATTTACCCTTTAACCATGGTAAATAAAAATAATTACTAATGTTACTATTCATAATGTCCAAAAAAAGGTAACTATTTACATAATTTGGACCTTATGATTCCAAATATGGAATCAATTTTTTCAAATTCAAAATAAAAAATTGGAAGAAATTAATTAAAAATTAATCCCGTTGATGGAATAAGAAAACAAGTTTTTTAAGTAAAACCATCAAAAGATTTACATGTTTTTATATCCAATTAAAATGTGAAATTAATTTCAATGAAAAAAATTGTATTAAATTATAAAAAAATTAATTAAATTACTATTTAAAACCAATTAAAATGATAACCTAACTATATAAATAAATTAGACCAAAAAGTATTTTTAAACTAAAATACAGTATTTTTATTATTCATTAAAATATGAATTTTATCAGAAAAATACCAAAATTTCAACCAAAATAAATTTTTATGTCCTGCTTCCAAATAATAAGTTTATTTTTTCAAATGGTACATATAAAAGTAACAAAAACTAGATTTAAAAGCGGTTCTCTATCAAAAGGTGGAAAAACTACCTTTTAAAAATAGTAGAGTATTTTATGCTTAAAATTGGATTTATTCTCATTTTAAGCCTCTAAATTTTATTAAAATAATATAAAAACATTTAATAAACATGTTTAAACATATTATAGTTAGTTATGTTCATTCCCACCAATACAATATCTAGGCGATAACTACCATTTAAAATAATAATATTAATAATGTATTATTTTTTGGTATATCTCAATCTTGTATGCAACATAATATTTCAAAGAAACCCATTATTGCATATCAGTTACGCTATCAGATATAGTGTACCCTTTTAAGTAAAATTAATATCTAATTCATAAATATTAATATATATGAAAATGTCTTATTCTATAATTACCTAGTATGTTACATCTTTCCCCCCTTTTAGAAATTGCATCCTTGAAATTTTATTTACTTATTAAATAAGTGGGGGTATTTATCCCTCATAGAATTTTTAGATTCCCATGTTGCCTCTTCAACCATATGTTTTTTCTATAAAACATTACCCTGATAAATCACCTTATTCCGCAACACTTTATCTCTGTGGTCAAGAATCTGGACTAGTTGTTCCTCATAAGAAAGATTCTCTTCCAACTGAACTACTTCTAGACTCAAAACATTAGATGGATTCATTATATACTTTCTCAACATTGAAACATGAAAAATATTATGTACCTGGGATAAACTATGAGGTAAATTCACTCTATAGGCAACTGATCCAACTTTCTCCAGGATTTCATAGGTTCCAATGTATCGTGGACTCAACTTTCCCTTCTTACCAAAACGCATCACACTTTTCTATGGTGAAACTTTGAGAAATACATGATCACATACCTCAAAATAAAGATCCTTCCTTTAGTTATCCACATAACTTTTCTGCCTGCTCTAAGTTTTCCTCCAGTGTTTCTGAATCAACTGAGCTTTCTGTCATCTCATCTACCAATTCTGGTCCCATCAACTTCCTTTCACCAACTTTATCCCAAAAATCTTGAGTTCAACACTGCTTTCCATATAATGCCTCAAATTGTGTCATCTGTATACTATAATGAAAACTGTTATTATAAGAAAACATAAACAAATAAATATATTGATCTCAACTTTCCTGGTAATCCATTGAACAAGTACATAGAATATCCTCCAAGGTCTGAATTTTTTATTATAACTACCCATTTGATTGAGGATGAAAAGTTGTACCGAAATTTAATTCGGTTCTCAATGACTTATGAAGGCCTTTTCAAAAGTTAGATATGAACCTGGGATCATGATCAGATGCAATAGAAAGGGTAACCCCATGTAACCTAACTATATCTTTAAGAGACAATAGAGAATTTTGATCTAGTGACAATGTATCTCGAATAGGAATAAAATGAGAATATATATTCAATCTATCAACAATAACTCAAATCACATTGTTACCTCAATAATTATTTGATAATACCACTATGAAATCCATGGATATATTTTCCCATTTCCACTTTGGTACTAGAAAAGGATAAAGAATAACTTTTGGTAACTGTCGCTCTTCTTTAACCTATTGACAAGTCAAAAACTTCACAATAAAGTTATGAATGTCTCTTTTCATTCCATCCCACTAGTAATACTCCTTAAGATCTCGGTACATCTTAGTACTACCAGGATGAACTAAAAACAGAGAACTATGAGATATACATAAAAACTATTTTTTCAACTGTGAATCACAAGGAACACATAATCTCTTCCCAAATATCAAAACACAATCTTTATCATTGTTAAATTTAGGAAAATTACCCTTTTGAACCAATTCTACCTTTTTCTGCAATTCATTTTCTTTCTTCTGCGCTTTCTTAATTTTGTCTAATAGATATGATTACACTGAAACCTTAAAAAAATAGAGGAATTTCCATCACCAAAAACTTCCATTCCAAGTTTCATCAAATCATTAATCCAAGGGTCATATTCCAAATGTAACATGGTTAATGTAGAATTACTTTTCCAACTTAAAGCATCAGCCACTTTGTTTGCTTTTCTTGGATGGTAATGAATCATGAAATCATAATCTTTGATTATTTCCAACCATATTATATATCTCATATTCAATTATTTCTTAGTGAATATATACTTCAAACTTTTGTGGTCAGTATATATTTCACATTTTAATCCATACAGACGATGCCTCCAGTTTTAAAGCAAAAAACAATAGCAGTTAATTCCAAATCATGTGTAGGGTAATTTAACTCATGAGTTTTCAATTGACGTGAAGCATAATCAATTACCTGATTCTTCTACAATATAAAACAACCAATTCCTTTAAATTAAGCATCGTTATAGATAAAAAAAATCACCATTTATGGAAGGTAGTGCCAATAATGAAGCATTCACCAATATTCTTTTCAACTCCTGAAAACAATCATCACATTCTTTTGTCCATATGAACCTAAAACCTTTTCGAGTTAAATTAGTCAGTGGGATAGATAACCATGAAAAAATTTCAACAAAACTCTGTTAATAACCTACTAAACCCAAAAAACTGCGAATCTTGGTTATATTTGTGGATATTGGCCATTATTCAACAAATTTTGTTTTATAAGGATCAAAAATTATGCCATATTTAGAAACAATGTGACCGAGGAATGAAATTTTTTGTAACCAAAACTCACACTTGCTAAATTTTCCATACAATTTCTTTTATTTTAAGGTTTTCAAGACAACCCTTAAATTACTTTAATTCTCCTCTTTACTTTTAGAATATACCAAAATATCATCAATAAACACAACTACAAACTTATCCAATAACTCATGAAATATTCTATTCATAAGATCCATGAATACAATAGGTGAATTAGTTAACCCAAATAGTATAACTAAAAATTCATAATGGTTATATCTAGTATAAAACAAGGTATTTGGAATGTCTTCTTCATTTACTTTCAACTGATGGTACCCCGACCTCAAGTCAACCTTCAAAAAATATTGTGCTCCCTAGATCTGATCAAACAAATCACCAATATGATTCAAAGGATACTTATTCTTAATAGTGATGTAATTCAAGGATCTATAATGAATAAAAAGTCTCATTGAACTATCTTTCATTTTAATAATCAAGAAAGGAGCACCTCGTGGTGATGTACCAGGTCGAATGAAACCTTTATCTAATAACTCCTGCAATTTCTTCTTTAACTCTAAAAGTTCAATATGAGTCATTCGATAAGGGTGGTTTTAATACTATCTTATCATAACTAACTAATTCAACAGTAAATTCAACTTCCTAATTAGGTATAGTACCAGGAAACTCATCAGGAAAAACATAAATATACTCATTTACCACTGGCACATAATTAATCTGAACTATTCCTTTGTTTTCAAAAATATATGCAAGGTAAAATTCATTTACATCTTTTAAAAATTTCTCAGCTTTTTTATATGTTATAAATGGTAAGGGTTCATTATTATACACAAACTGAAATTATTTCTGAGAATAAATTTATTTATCTCTACAGTCAATCTTAACATTGTAAACAGAAAGTCGATCCATACCCAGAATAACACCAAACTCTACTAGAGGAAAAAAAATAAGGTTTTTAGGTATATTATTTCTATATACAAGGATAGGAAGATTATTATAATTTCTTTTTTTCTTAAAATTTCCCCCATGTGTTTTTACCATAAGTTCTGGATTCATTTCTTGAGGTGGAATTCCCAATTTACCAGAAAATTTCTCAAAAATGAAATAATGTGTAGACCCTAAATCAAACAACACATTGGAATAATCTGGATAAACAAACAATGTACCTGATACCACTTAATTTGATGGCCCAACATCTGTTAAATTAGTTGCAAAGGATTTCACCATACCTTTATACATATAGTTCAGCTTCTTCCCATCATTCAAATTCTTCATCAGACACACATTTTTATAATGACTCATCTCATTACATTTAAAACATATCATTGAATATATATCATATTTTGTCTTACCATTATCTTTTTTTAGTGTAGTTATGATCCTTATGCCCCATTTTACCACATTATAGAAATTAACAGAAATCAAAAGGCATCCCCCTGTGTTCTTTTTACCACAATTTTTACAAACTTTAAACTTAATTTTATTACAATCAGACTTTTTTGAATAATTTTTCCATTTATTCTACCATCTTGACCTATTATTCTATTTTTTGTAAAAGAACACATGATCTTCGGTAAACTCCATTTCCACCTTCTCCGCACATCGAACAAGTTTTTCATAACTTTTTAACTCACAAGAATCTAAAGCCCTTCGATACTTTGGCTCTAATCCTAAGTAAATATGATTGTTTTTACTATCAAGATCCTAGATGAAATTTGGAGCATGCCTTTCAATTTAGGTGAATTTTTCTTCGTAAAAAGCTACTAAGTCATCCTCTTACCTCAATTCCAAGAATTTTTTTCCATCCTAAGTTGAACTGCCTTTGGAAAATATTTCTTAAGAAACATAGCTTTGAATTAATCTCAATCAAGATCATCAATCTCCTCATTGTATCTGATATTATTAACCATCGACCACCACTGATTGGTTTCACCTTTAAAATAGTAAACAGCAAGACTAAACTTTTGATTTTTTGAACACCCCATGACATCAAAAATCTTTTCTAGGGATTTAATCCACTCTTCAGCTATCACAGTATCATATGATCCTCTGAATGATGGAGGAAGTTTCCTCATGAAATTCTCCACTACCGACATGTTACTATGTGGTTGATCTAGATAATATCATGTATGGATATCAAAACCATGTATAGCCTAAGTCAACTATTCCATCACTGCAAAAAACTATTCAGTTCTGATTTTGACCATCTCAGGTTGCTGATTAAGATGGGTTTTTTTCCTCTGGATGTCGTCCCAGCACAGCTGCCCTATTTCCTCTATGAAAAATCATTATGAATAGACATATATGAGTTGAATCAACATGTTAATATTAAAATTATATATTATTTAAATTTTAACATAACGTAAAAAACATTTATGGATATTCTATTAACAATATCCAAACCCTTAAAGTTATCTAAATCAACATCTAATACCAACTATAAGGCCCAATCCTTAAACATTGCATAATCTTGAGTTAAGTCAATAATTTGACTTTATTTTAATTTGAGGATATTTTTAGGATTATAGTTTTATAGAATTAGGTCATAACTATTAAATAACATCTCAAAATTTACAATGTTGACAAGTCTACACAATATCCATTTTTTCATAATCTAAAACATTTTAAAATAAAACATGAATTTTTTTTCTTGATAAAAAAATATTCATAATATTTGTATTGACTTATTCATTTATCTTAACCATACTTATAACCTATGTAAAATATTTCAAAAACCTTATATGAGCACAAAAAGATCAGTAATGGATATAAAATAAGGCATGAAACTATTAGTCTATGAATATTTAAGACTCGTGAAAACATTTTCACAAAATCATACTTTTCACCCATAAAACATAAACTCTTTAACATACCTCATGAAATTATAAGATTTTTGAAAAAATCATAGAAATAATAAATCATAAAGGTAACTTTTGGCATCCATAACATTCTTACATTGTATCTTTCACATCTATATAGGGAGTAACCTTCATGGTTACGTTTGGAGTACTCATTACAGTGTATTCCCTAAATCTCTTAGGAGAAACCTTATCGTTTAACTCTGTCTTATTACCCAATGAATTAGAGATCTATAAAAGGCTCACCTTCCCTCATTTTTCCATGGAACCACCCATATACATAAGTAATTACCAAGAACCATAACATAATCATAACACATAAAACATGCATAAAGAAAAAAATAACATTTTCACATTGCAATTATAAGATATCTTTTCAAAATATTGATATAATAAATACATTATAAAAACCATTTTTAATACCAAAATACTAAAAAATGGAATATGGTATTTAATTTTCTTTTAAAAACATTACATCTTGTAGAGGAACTCAAATACCAAATAATGGTTACGGTGGAGGAAAGGTA
The DNA here is from genome assembly GCA_963277665.1 of Viscum album. Lineage (NCBI taxonomy): Eukaryota > Viridiplantae > Streptophyta > Magnoliopsida > Santalales > Viscaceae > Viscum > Viscum album. The sequence continues at coordinate 1,524,577,156 of OY728131.1, read as the reverse complement.
GTTGTCGCCACATTTATTAAAAAAACATTCCTTTTGTTGTTTAGTAAAACACTGCGTATAAAAAATATTCCTTTTGAAAACCATTGAATTAAATTAAAATTCAAAGGGTTTTATTATACATCATATAAAATAAGGTGGTGTATATAATCAAAATATGCCTCAATGAAAGGAGATTGAGATGAAGTCCCTTACCGTGAGTTTGACTCGTCACATATGTTCCTTATTCTTCCTGAATAATAAATATAGAATAATTTTTAATTTCTATAGAACCTTTTTCAAGTTTATTAATCCTTTTATATCACTTATTACCATGTTATAATAATTACATAATTATTTAAGTTCATATCAGACGTTCAGTCAATATTCGGTACTTGAGTTGAAAATGAACTTGGATTGATGTCAATAGTACATGTGGTCATAAGTTCATCATCTTTAGAATAAAATAAAATAAAATAATAATCACTTTTATACATCAATTATACTTTTTAAATCAATCCATTCATTTATCGTATGAAAAATGAGCACTGTTATAATCATGGAGACCGTAGGTCGTACATACATATAAGTAATGTTTCCATTTTTCATTGATCATTATGAAAATAAGGTAATTATTATTTTATATTTAAATAATTATCATAATATAATTAAAATCATAATAATAATTTAAATATACTTATATATATATCAAACAAGTGACGTGGTGAACAAAAACAGTTCGCATCGCTTCGTGGAGGTGATAGTTCACACGTACGCACGAATGATGTTATCAATTTTATGTGCATAGAAAGTAAGAATGTAATTGATATACTATTATCTTATAATCATTAATATTTAATTAATATCACATATTAACATTAATTCCATTATTATAACCATTCATTATATATGTCTATGGAAAAAAATTAGATCGGTTCGTAGAGGTGATAGTTCACACGTACGCACGAACGATTAATTCATTTCTCATTTAATATAAGTGGAGATGTATTTAGGTGATGATATTAAAATAATAATATCTTAGTATATTGAGTATTTTGGAATAATTATTTCATCATGGAAGAATAAAATTTGAAGGAAGTGGAAGAAGAAATAAAATATAAATACTTAAAGAAAACAATACCTCTTCTTCAGTTGATCACCTTTGAAGAACACCTTAAAACCTATAATAAGGGTGTTCTGCCTAAAATAAGGCATCAAGAACATATGGAGAGATTTTAGTATGGTTTTTGGGTAGATATTTTCCAAACAAAAGGTTTATTTAAGTGTGATTATTATCAAAGATTGGGTACCTTTTTATATGAGAGGGGAGGGACACCCTTGGAAACTCTTAAAATATAAATTAATATAAATTAATTTATTAATTAAAATGACTCCAAATTTAGATATGTTTAAGATAATATGATTATAGTTTGAAATCCTCTCATCCAATAATTTTTATACATTTATTTATTTTATTTTAAACCTTATCTTTTCGGTTTACCCTTAATTATTCTCTTTTAATTTTAATTTTGGTAACAACATTTTAAATATTAAGAGGTTATAAATTTTACTTATATGGGGTCAATTTTCCATAATTGGATACTTAATTAAATTTTAGACCTTATCATAGTCACTTTTTTATTTTAAAATATTTTTAGGTTTTTTAAATAATTTAATAATTTATTATTTTTATAAAATATCAATTATTTAAATTTTTACACTATTCATTTCATTGAATTTAAATAAAATTCAAACAGAGAGATAACTTAGAAAGAAACCATTTAATAGACTTATAACATGTCATGTTTACCTATAAAATTCATTTATGGAATAAATTATGTAAAATGATATTTATTTTAATATTTATCTTAATATTTATAATATCATTTATTTGATTCTTTCATTAATGAATAAATCACTACATCATCTTTGTGTCATAATTAAATTTAATTATTTAATGTCTAAAAATTATAAATAAAATACCATAATGTAGATAATATTTTTTTATTTCTAATGACTATTTATAGTCGAATAGATCACTTATATAACCCCATATTAAAAGTGTTTTAGTAATAAGAGTCATGTTTATGATAATTTTGCCTTTACTTTAAATTAAAAGTAATAAATGTCATAATCATACCCAAGGGGATTCCAAAGGCCAAATTTAAATCCCAAGGGTTTTATTGGTTGGCCATATCTCATCCAATAATATTAGGACAACTGTAGGGGTAGTTTTATATTATCATAATATTATTTTTACCCTTTTTTACCTAATTTACCCTTTAACCGCGGTAAATAAAAATAATTACTAATGTTATTATTCATAATGTCCATAAATAAAAGGTACTTATTTAAATAATTTGTAACTTCTTATTCCAAATATTAAATCCATTTTTTTCAAATTCAAAATACACAATTGGCAGAAATTAATTAAAATTAATCTCATTGATAGAATAAGAAAATAGGTTTTTTAAGTAAAACCATCAAAAGATTGATATGTTTTTATATCCAATTTAAATGTGAAATTACTTCCAATTACCAACATTGTATTAAATGATAAAATTTTATTTCAATTTCACATTAAAACTAATTAAAATGATAACCTAACTATATAAATAAATTAGATGAAAAAGTAGTTTTAAACTAAAATGCAATATTTTCACTATTCATTAAAATATGAATTTTATCAGAGAAATACCAAAAATTTCAAACAAAGTAAATTTTTATGTACCACTTCCAAAAAAGAAGTTTATTTTCTCAAATAGAATATATAAAAGTGATAAAAATTAGATTTAAAATGGGTTCTCCATCAAAAGGCGGTAAAACTACCTTTTAAAAATATTAGAGTATTTTTTTATTAAAATTGGATTTATTCTCATTTTAAGCCTCTAAAATTTATTAGAATAAAGTAAAAACATTTAATAAATATGTTTAAACATAATATAGTTAGTTTTGTTCATTCCCACCAAAACAACAGTGAGGCGATAACTACCATTTAAAATAATAATATTAATAATGTATTATTTTTTGGTATATCTCAATCTTGTGTGCAACATAAGATTTCAAAGAAACTCATTGTTGTGTATAAGGTAATCTATCAGACATATCATCCCTATTTAAGTAAAATAAATATCTAATTCATAAATATTAATAGATGTGAAAATTTCTTATTCTATAATTACCTGGTATGTTATGGTAGGAATCAATTGCACATCAATCTGACACACGGTGTGACTGGTATGACTCCAAGTGCGTCTTTTTATTCAAAACTAACATTAATTTTAATCAAAAAAACAACTAACATACTCAAAAATGATCAAACACATTCTAATTGTTTTGGTACTTTAGGAAAATGATCCATACGTCATTTTTGACATGTAGGAATTAGTCACACCTCAATTCGACTCACGGTGTGACCGATATGACTCCAAGTGCACCTTTATATTCAAAATTTACATTAATTTTATTAAAAAAATTGACATACTCTATAATAGTTTATTTTTATTTTATTTGTGTTATAGATTTTATTTCATTTAAATTCGGTATTTTTATCTTATTTTGGTAAAAAAAATTTGTCGTTTCTAGTGATGTAGTGTGTTGTTACAACACACTGCACTTGTTTCTAGTGATGCAGTGTGTTGTAGAATCACACTACAGTTTTCACCTTTATTATCACTTATAGAAGTGCTAATAAATCATACTTTTATCAAATATTTTTAAATCACTGATAAAGAAGATTTAGCAGCGCTTTTAGAATCGTTGATAATGGTTCTCTTTATCAGCACTAAATAAAAGTGTTGATAAATGGTGTCTTTTATCAGTGATTTTAAAAGTGATTATAAAAGTATGTTTTAGTGATTTTATTTATGTTAATAAAGCTACCCTTTATCAGTGTTTTTCTAGCACTGATAAAATAATTTTCATCTTAACCCCACGGAGGTAGTAAACACTTTTCTAGGGCTAATAAAGGCCTATTTTAGTGCTGTTAAAGGCGTTTTTTGTAGTAGTGACTGACTCTGGACAATTGGGGTTGGGGTATTTACATTTACTATTGTTGAAAAGGATAATTTTAAATCTTGGAGTTGGTTTTTGGCATGTATACGCATTCATGTCACACAAAACCACAAATTGTGTCTGATATCTGATCATCATCATGTGATTGTAGAGGTCATTAATAGTGGTGGTGTTTCATGGAGATAACTGAATGATTATCATAGATATTTCATTAAAAATATTTCAAGTAATATGCATAATCATTTTAGATATGAGTTAATAAAGGATATGATCATCATGTTGGGTATGTTTTTCTAAACTTACTTTTTTTAAATAAAATTTAATATCATTTTAAATACATTATTCTCTTATGGTTTTAATATAAGATCCCCAACAAGAAAGTTTTGATCAATGTCTTGAAGAAATTCAAAGGTATAATAATGGTGTGTATGATTATATGATGCATATTTCAAAGTATAAATGGTTATTATCATATGATGGTGGCAAAAGATATGGACATATGACCACTAATACAGTGGAGTGCATAAATGGGGTCCTCTAGGGTGTGCAAAAACTTTTGATCACAGGATTAATGAAAGATACATTTATATTTGTGTGAATTACTTTTTTTAATGGTCCCAATAGGCCTATCAGATGATGTAAAGTGAAATGTGTTTTACTCATCATTTCCAAAGTTCCATTGATCATATACTACATCATGCATTAGGATTGTGTGTTATAACCTTTGAATGGGTACAAATACACTTTTAGGTAAGAGAGTGTTATGACTAGGTTACATGAAATAGTGTTCGAGTGTTGGTGGTCATTTTGGATAACAAGTACTATGATTTAAAAAACTTCCAGGCATTGAGATATCCATGTACACATGTAGTTGCAGGTTGTTCATCAGTATACATATCATGTAAGTCCTATGTTGACTCAGTGTATCAGGTGATCACTATGGTTAACTGTTATAGTGAATATTGGATGCATGTTGGTGACTTTCATTTTATCACCTTGCTTGTTGATGAGACGATTTTCATCCCTGATATTTCCAGGTTTCATAATTTGGTTTTTCTTCATTTATGATTTTTTTCATTTTTTTTGCTTTTCAATTATTGGATTGATATTACTAGGTTGTGGCCCTAGGGAAGAACAAAGTCTACATGAATCAGAAATGAGATAAACTAGCCTCGGCAATAGGGAGGGGGACTATAATGTAGCATTTTCATGCAAAAGGGCATACTTATAAGAGATATCCCCAAGTGGAAAGACAGAGCTCCACTTTTCATCATCCATGAGCGATTCTATGTATTTTATCATGAGTGTGTATATTTTTTCATATGTAGGTGTTTCATTAATAAATCCTTTTATTTTTGAATTGATATATTTCTAACCTATTTCAACTCTGGTTTGTTTCATTTTTGGATTCAATTAGAAATAATTTTGTGATAATATAACTATTAAAAAAATAAACATACAAAAAAATGAATATATCATGCAGCCGTAAGATCTATGTTGGTTTTCCATCACAGATGATTTGTATAAAAATATTTTGAATAAATTAAACTTCATTGAAGATCAATAAAATAATAAATTGATAGACTAAACCAAAAACATCAGTCACATATATTTTTTTACCTCTTTTTCATCATAATGTTGAATTATACATTCTAATTGTCAACCTCATTTTTCTTGTCATGGTTTTTTTTAAAAAAATTAAAAAATTTATTGATTTAACTATGAAAAAGTAATGATGATGTCAAATGTACATATGGAAGGTCCTCCATTGCTCACATTCCAAGATAGGTATTTTTTTATGGATAGTTTTAGAGTGGTGTTCAGTGTCTGCTTTGAGTGTACATAGATCTCATCATTTTTATCATATTGTACCATCTCCTACTATCATCCCCTATCTTCATCATGTTGGGTTCTATGGCATAGCGATGTGTGACTTCATATTTTTCAATCATCAGATCATTGTTGCGCTCGTAGAGTGATAAAGGCCCGAGATACATACATTCCATTTTATAGAGGGGGAGATGACTATTACACTTCAGGGTGTGTCCATTATCTTGGGCCTCCCCATCGATGGTGCAGTTGTGATAGGCTGAGTCGGAGAAGATTAGTTTGATCCGGTTCACAAATTATTGGGCATTGAGGTCCACAGTGATGGTGGTTCCATCATCGGTAATAGATTATGCATGTCATGGATAGACCAAAACTTCGCACATCTAGTAGATGATGTCGGTGAGATCATGCCGCAATTTTCACGTGCAAACATTTTTAGGATGATCAGTGGAACAACATTCGTTGATCATTCTACTATATTTGTACATTTGATGTACTTACCTTTATTGGAGGACTTGGACCAGGCATGTCAGTATAGATGGGGGTCTTTCTATCTCGCATATACATATAGGGCGCTATATAGCACATGTTTCATCGATACGATGTAGATCATAGGATGCGTTATTCTTCTACTGACATGGATATGGGATCACATACCTCACTTAGCTCTACATGTTCGTGCGCTATTTCTTGCAGATATTGTAGCAGAGTCTTGCAGGTGGATGATGGTATGTTATTCCTTCCATCTAATATTTAAATCAAATTTATAACTTTCTATTATGAAATATAACTATAAAAATTTTATCTACAGGTGGAGTCAGGCACATCGAAAATCAGATACATCTAGACACGATATCCATGCTTACAGACTTATATTGGATAGTCTTCGGCCAGATGACGTAAATGGTTATTATGTATATAGTTAAATATTTATTTTTTATTGTACATGTCATCATTTATTAATTGATTATACATTTTTTAGATTTTATGGATTTCATATACTGAGTATATCATCCAAAGTCTTCCACTGTATTGTACAGTGATGCTTGTTGTCGGCTCCTGCATTGTTTCTTTAATTCATTTCCATATTGTTGAATGGAATCATACTAATAGGGTTATGTGGCAGTTCGGATTCTATCAGCCCATTCCTGCACCACCCGGTTAGTTACCTTCACTTTATACCCTGAAGATGTTAAGGAAACAAGACTTTGATTAGAGGAGGTATCATGCAGGATATATTGACCTGTGGGACAGAAGACATGAGTCCCGATTATGAGGGGCAAACATAGTACATATGCATTTATTCGATCCATTATATTATGCATGCTGGTACCACATGCCCCTAGTTATATTTCTTACATGACACAGATGGGGTTATCAAGACTTGGTAATAATTCTTCCTTCCACTGTTAAGCATATTTTTTTAACATTACTTAATAGCAGAATTTGTTTTCACAAGATGCTTGTATCACCCATCTTCTTCACATCTCTATTCCAATAGAGGGAGACACATTTGACTAGGAATATTTTCATAGAGTTGTAACAAAGTTGGTTCCTCCCATGGATGAGATTTATCATGGGATTTTCTTTTATCTTTCACGCGATTCTAAGGCTACTGAGCCTGATATAGATGTGTCAGGGGGTGACGACATTGTTATGGATGCAGATGTGGCACATGAGGATAGTGTTCATCATGATCATCTAGATGCTCCTCTAGCTCCTACTGCATATGAGTCATAAACATATCCAGAGGCACATACACATACATAGGTTGTTACTATGAAAGATTTTATTGCACAAATAGGTGTTGACTGGTCTGTGCTACATACTTTATTGGTCTCTGATTCGTAGACATCCGCAACACAATAACCATCTTATTTATATGTTGTCAAGATTTCTAACCAGTAACTAATATCCTTATAGGAGGTACATGGTATAGGCGATGAGACTATACATCCACCACCTTCATCACAGGATGATGTGGAGGTGGGTGGCAGTGATGATATACCGGAGCAGCGTACGCCACAGTAGAGATGTAGAAAGACACAGCATGAATGCATCATATATATACACCTGGTTGTGACACAGAGAAGCATCCAAACCACAAACATAGATTAGATTAATGATACATGTTGTATTTTTTTGAAATCATTATTTTTACATTATTTAAAAATATAATAATATATTACATAATATTATATAAATCAATTAATTAATATAATTAGAAATTCATACAAATAATTTTCAAAAAATGAGAAGCATTAATATTAATAACTACATTGGTAATACTAATAATTATTATTTTTTATTTATATTAATACTTAGTATTATTATTCATATTATGTATAATAAATAATATTCTTAAATTTATTATTAAATATTAATAATATTATTATTTTGAATTCAATAATTATTATTAATATCTAATATTTAATTTAAGATGATTATTTATTATAGATAATACAGATTATAATATTAATTATTAATATAATAAATAATCATCTTAAATTAATTAGTAAATATTAATAATATTAATATTGTTAATTCTATAAGTATGGTTAATATTAATAATAAATATTATCTTATTTCTTATGTAAGTAATTATTTAATAATACAACATAATATATTAAGAATAATATAACTATTAATTAGTAAATATTTTTTTAAATACAATTTATCTTATTTACATTATTATACAAAAAATATTATCTATAATGCTATTAATTATAATATATTAATTAATAACAAATAATACGATCGATATTTTAAAAAAAATACATATTTACATATTAATAATTATATCAAAAAAATAAACAAAGATTTATAATTAAAATCTTATTAATATTATTTTTTAAACAATTAATTGATTAATAACATAATAATATAATATTAACTAATAATAAATAATACAATTCTTTATTGATAAATATATTATTCATTAAAAATTAGTAATATTTTATATCTATAAAAAATCAACAAATATTTATAAGGAATATTGATAGAAATTAATATTAATAATAAAGTGTGAACTCGTTCATGCTTCTCTCTCGTATTGAAGAAGTGTAAATGACGTTCATGCTTCTCCAACCCTTTCTTGAAAAAAATCTAAAACCCTATTATTATTTTTATTTTTTTGAACTCATATAAAAAAAATTAGCCTTAATGGGTTCACACCTCCCATAACCCATTTTTTTAAATAATGTAAAACCTATGCAGTTTTCTGATTTTTTTAAAATTGTAAAAACCATTTAAAAAATCAGTTGTTTATAAATGAGTGGATATATATAAAAATAGAATTGAAAAAAAATCAGAAATGGCATTACTGGAGATGATAATTACAAACTTTATCTCCCCACCATGGGATTCAAATACAACAAACCCACTGCAACTGGATAATGCACTATGTGGAGATTTAACACAAAGCACCCATCTGAGAGTCACACCACATGCACCATCTCCAAACCTCCTCTATGTTTAATCTTGATATTAATCAATCCCTCCTCAGGTAAACCCAAACTGTCACTTGGATCTATCCTAGATTTCAAGCCCTTTTCACATTTTCTCAACTCCCTAGTAGCCCATTTAGAACAAACATTGTTGTAGAGCAACATCCTTCTGAGCTCCTCCCACCCTCTCTAACATGCGGAAATAGGAGCCCCACACATTCTCACCTCTCAAACTCCCTGTCCTCCCCTTATTCATTTTCTTCATTTCCCTCTGCATCGTCCCATGTAGAAGGACCTCTTAGACCTACACCAAAGAACACTTTATGCTACTACATCTATATCACCACTAGCATGATTTGTCGTCACTAACTCACTGGACAACCTCGAACAAATCCCATTGTGAGTGGGTTGAGATCGAATGTCACTGTGAACATTCCATTAAGAGGATTGTGCTCTTCAACCATATCATCTCTAAGACCCTCCCTCCATTCATATCCCGCCTCAGATGCCTCTAGGAGATTGATTTCAGCTTCAATTGATTCTCGGATGGTTTCCCCCTATCCTCTGCAACCTTTCTTGGCTCTAGTTTTTGGATCTTACTCGAAACAATTTCTCCGGCCCAATACCCAGTTACATAAGTCGCATGCCCTGGGTCATCACCTTCTATCTTGGAAACAAAAACTTTTCTAGTGACATTCTGGCCTCAATAGAGTTATTCTCCAAACTGGAGAACCTTCCCCTGATAGGGACAATCTCCCGCAGTTTGTTCTTGGTGAATATTTTGGGGACATTGTTTCTCTGCTACAACCAATTTTCTGGTGAAATTTCATCTCTTGTGAAATAATTGGATTTAAAGGAAGTAGATATCATCATGAATAGGTTAATAGGGAATATATCATAATACTTTGGAAAGTTATAAAAAATGAGCCATCTAATTTTGTACATGAATGGATTATCCAACTTCATTCCAGTAGGCATCGGGAGATTTTCGGAACTAAAAGACTCCCTAGTTTTTACCAACAATCTATCAGGATCCCAACCCCTTGATTTCGTTCATAGATCACCACCCGGGACTTTTCAGGTTTTTTAAAATAGGCTCACCATCAATATACTTGAATAGTGAGGTTATTCATATCGATTAAGGTTTTAGTTATAGTCTGTCACATGTAAGACTGAAAAATATTCAATAAAGTATAAATATAAATATATTTATATATATATGTATTATTTATTAAATATAGTATATAAAGTGAAAAGATTTATAACATAATAAATATCTCAAACAAACATTTTAGCAATCTAGAATATTTACTAATCTTGAGATGACCTTCTAATGTATGATTGAAATTGCATGTTTTATTTTTTTGTATCTGATTATTTGACATGAATGGCCCAAAGGCCTTATTTTTTTATTGATTTTTGATAACCCCCCTTTTAAGGGATGAAGGGGAATCCTTACAAGGCCTGTAGTATTAGAGATTACATGGCTCATAGGCCTATGAGACATTACATGACCCGAAGGTCTAAGGGAATTCAACCAGACTATAACTACAAGGAACTGACCATCCCCATCATCTGCATCATGATGGTAGCTCTCCACCTTTGCATGGTCGTCTGGATAAGCTTCCCATGCAAGCATAGGCTAGTCCCAATGGTGTTTTCATACCCTATCAATCTTCCAATTCCATTGGTTCTGTTCTAGTGGGGGCTCCTGCTCTGAATCCTCCTCTGGGGATGCTTCTTTTCTATAGATTCTATCTGGGGAAACTGTATTGATCATGTGTCTCAAATGCCTTGAGGTGGACCTAAGGCCTTGAGATGGTCTAAAGGCCTTGAAGGGCCCGAAGACCAAATTGGTGGCCTGAAGGCCCAAACAAATGAATATTTCCAACTACTACAGTACCGAACAATATCTAATATAGTACCCACTATAGTATTACTATAGTACCCACTATAGTACTGCTATAGTGCCTGATACAGTGCTTCTACATTAACTCTAAGATTATCCCTCCTCTTGGTTTTGATATCGGATCTCTTGGATGCACCTTCTGAGTCCTCACCAATTGGGATGAGGCGCTTGTGCTTATTTAATTTGTAATAATTAGATTATCTTGAGATAATCAACCAATGTATGATTGAAATTACATGTCCTATTTTTTCAGGTAATATAATTTGTAATAATTTAATTTTGTTTTCCTCATTGATGACTTGTGTGACATCTATCTCTCTAAGTATGTAAGGACCTGTCTATCTGCTTAAAAAATGTTATGCATCTGAAACCCCTATACCCCCTCACTTTCATGTGGGTATCATTGTAATAAAAGGGTATTCAGAAATAAATATTGTTGTCAGAAGCTGGATTTTTACACCATGTCTAAGAAGAGATTGATGGTAACTGAACTTAGTTAATAGACACACAAGGAGCCCCCATAGGTTTTTTTTGTTTATAAAATAATGATAAACCAATCCATAGAAAATGTCTCAAGATCAATTCAATTATTTAATCATAACAAATTTAAAAAAAAATCATGATGTAGTATATAATATTTTAATAATTATTTTTTTCAAGGTAATCACGTCTACGCAAATATATTACAATGGTGAGTTAATTTATATCGAGTAGGATTTTAGCTATAGTTTTCCACCTCAAGAGTGAAAAATATTTGTAATTGTGTGACATTAGATGAAGTTAGCAAGAATATTCATAGTCGGTTAAAATTGAGGGTTGATCAATCAATTACTTCAATAACATATTGACATATTCAATATCCTGAATGTTTTATGGAACACTAAGTATCCTTTGGTCGATGATGAGAATTGGATGGATGCATTATTTTTATTCAAACGATAGTATAGTAATGGTCTAATGGACTTATATGTGGTGATTTCTAATATTGATCTGGTGCAACCTACTACTCTAGGACCATGTTTTGTAAGCTATGTAGAAGTAGGTCCTTCACAAAATTCTCATTCATTGTTTTCTCATATGAATCCTATGATAAAAACAAATTATGAATAAGATGACCAGTATTTAGAAGTAAATGTAGGGGACATCCTTGTGTTTACTCCTGACTTACTGAATGATAGATTATCTGATGAGGAAGTAAATGTTGAGGCATTAAGAGATGATGTGGGTGAAGGTGGTGTGGGGAATGAACCTTCCAAGGTTACTCTGATAGATAGGCATCCATCAGTTAGTGGTAATCATCCTACAGTAAGTCAAAGGAACATCGTGTGCATAACATTTTGATTGGGATTTCATTACATTGATTACTAAATTCCCTAGCATTATAGGGAATAGATCTGTATCAAATGATAACACCATCTATGTCGGGAGGGAGTTTATATGTAAATTTTCCATGAAAAATGTGATAAACTAATACCACATAGAGCGGCATTTCACATTTGTGGTTGATGAGTCAAAAAATAAAAAATATCTCATTCTATGTGAAAAATATAGGCCAGAATGTAAATTCTTACTAAGGGCAATATATGATAAATTTTTTGCATGTTGGAAGATAACTAAATTAGAAGTCCCATGCACTTGTGTACATACAATCATGTCTTAGGATCACTCTTCACTTGATGCAAATTTTATATCAATTGTTATTATAGAGATTATCCTAACATGTCAGGACATTCTTTTGTCCCTTGTTCAAGAACAAATGCAACAGTTTTTTAACTATAAGATATTGTACGATAAATCTTGGAATGCAAAACAAAAGGAAATTATAAAAGTTTATGGTTATTGGGGTGAATCATATGCAATGTTTTCATAGCTTATGGAATTATTTTCTCTTCGCAATCAGATTATTTATCATTTGGTCACTATTGAGTATGTATCCCCCAATCATCAAGTTGGTAAATCAAAGGCAGAGTTCAATATGATATTTTGGGCATTCAGGCCATGTATCGCTAATTTTCCCTATTGTAAACAATTCATTCAGGTCGATAGCACTTTCCTTTATAGAAAGTATACAGGTGTTATACTTATTGTTTTCACATAGGATTATAATCGTTCTCCTATACCAATTGCATTCACTATTGTTGAAAAGAAAAATTTTAAATCCTGGAGTTGGTTTTTTGAATGTATACACATTAATGTCATACAAAACCAGGGAGTGTGTCTGATGTCTGGTCATCATCAATAAATTATAGAGGTCGTTAATAGTGATTGTGTTTCATGGAGATAACTGAATTCTTATCATCAATATTACCTTAAACATATTGCAAGTAATATGCATAATTATTTAAGAGATGAGGTAATAAATAAGGTGATCATCATGTTGGATATGTTTTTTTATGCTTGCTTTTTTAAAAAGAAATTTTAATATCCTTTTAAAATCATTAATCTCTTATGGTTTTAGCATATGATCCTTAAAAAGAAAGTTTTGATCAATTTATTGAAGAAATTCGAAGGGATAATGAATATGTGTATGATTATATGATGCAGGTTTCAAAGGATAAATGGTCATTAGCATATGATGGTGACAAAAGATATGGCCATATGACCACTAATATAGTGGAGTGCATAAATGGGGTCCTCAAGGGTGTGCACAAACTGTCAATCATAGGGTTAGTGAAAGAGACATTTCATATATGTGTGAATTACTTTATTTAAGAGTCTCATCATGCCTATTAGATGATAAAAATAGAATTCATTTTATTCAGAATTTTCAAAGTTCCATTGATCAGATACTACATGGCACATTAAGATTGTGTGTTCTAACCTTTGACCGGGTATAGAGCTACTTTCAGGTAATAGAGTTTTACGAATGGGTTACATGCAACAGTAGTCGAGTGTTGGTGGTCGTGTTAGATAATAGGTACTGTGATTATGGTAACTTCCATGCATTGATATATCCATGTGCACGTGTTATTGTAGCTTTCTCATCGGTGAACATATCATGCAAGCCCTGTGTTGACTAAGTGTAACACATGAGCACTCTGGTTAACTATTATAGTGCATCTTGAATTCATGTTGGTGAATTTCATTTTATCATCTTACTTGTTGATCAGCCGACTGTCATCCCTGATATTTCCAGGTTTTGTAATTTGGTTTTTCTTCATTTATGATTTTTTTTCATTTCTGTTGCTTTTTAATTATTTGATTGATATTACTAGGTTGTGGATCTGAGGAAGACCAAAGTCTACATGAATTACAAATGATATTAACTGGACACAACAATAGGGAGGGGGACTACAATGTAGCGTTTTTCATGCAAAAGGGCATACTTGTAAGAGATATCCCCAAGTGGGAGGACAAAGGTCCACTTCCCATCATCCATGAGAGAGTCTATGTATTTTATCATGAATGTGTATATTTTTTTCATATGGAGATGTTTCATTAATGAATCTTTTTATTTTTTAATTGCTCTATTTATGAACTATTCCAACTCTAGTTTGTTTTATTTCTGTATTCAATCAGAAATAATTCTGTGATACTATAACAATTAAAAAAATAAACACACAACAAAAATGAATATATCATGCAGCCAAATATTCTATGTAGGTTTTCCATCACAGATGATTTATATAAAAATATTTTGAATGAATTAAACTTCATTGAGGATCAATAAAATACTAAATTGATATACTAAACCAACAATATCAGACACATATATTTGTTTACCTCTTTTTTCATCATAATGTTTAATTATACACGCTAATTGGCTATCTCTTTTTTCTTGTCATGTTTTTTTTTAAAATAGTTTACAAATTTTATTGATTTAACTATAAAAAAGTAATGATGATATCAAATGTACATATGGTAGGTCCTCTATTGCTCACATTCTTGGATAGACATGTTTCACGGATGGTTTTAGAGGGGTGTTCAGTGTCTGCTTTGAGTGTACGGAGATCTCATCATTTCCATCATGGTGCACCATCTACCGCTATCATCCCCCATCTTCATCGTGTTGGGTTTTATGGCGTAGTGATGTGAAACTTCACATTTTTCCATCATCAACTCATTGTTGTGCTCATAGGGTTTTGGAGCCAGAGGCATATACATTCCATTTTATAGAGGGGGAGATGACTATTACACTTCAAGATGTGTCCATTATGTTGGGTCTCCCCATCGACGGTGTGGCTGTGACAGGCTGAGTCGGAGTAGATTATTTTGATCTTATTCATAAATTATTAGGCATTTAGGTCCATGATGATGGTGGGTCCATCGTCGGTAGTAGATTACACATTCCATGGATAGAATAGAACTTCGCACATCTATTATATGATGTCTAAGAGATTATTGTGTTATGATTTGCACGTGCATACATTTTGAGGTTGATCGGTGTCATGATATCTATTGATCATTCTACTATATTTGTACATTTGACATATTTACCTATATTGGGGGACTTGGACCACATAGGTTGGTGTAGCTGGGGGTATTCCAGTCTCATATATACATACAGGGCGTTATGCAGTGCATGTTGCATCGATAAGATGAAGATCATAGGATGTGTTAATCTTATACAGATGTGGATATGGGAGCACATCCCTTACTTAGCTCCATATCCATCCATTGGCCCGAAGGCCTTCATTTTTTTATTGATTTTTAATAATCCACCTTTCAAGGGGTGAGGTGGAACACTTACAAGGCCCGTAAGCATAAGTATTACATGGCCTATAGGCCTTAGAGGAATTCATTGTCCATAGGATTCAAACATTACATACAACCCAGAATAACTACTTAGAACTGCTCCTCCCCAGCATCTTCATCATGAATCATCTCTCCACCTTCGCATGGCTATTCGGATAGGCATATCATTCATGCACAGGCTTGTCCTAATGGCAGGTGTTAAACCCTCTCATTCTTGCAATCCATGTAGCTTTTGTTATGCTGAAAGCTCCTTGCTCATCCTCCATATAGAGATTGTTCCTTATAGGTTGTCTGGTTTGCATCAGCACTTAAGGTGGCCCGAAGGACTTGAGGTGGCCCAAAGGCCTTACTGGCCCGAAGGCTTGGGTGGATTGAAGGCCTTAAAGGACTCAGGGACCAAAATCGATGGCCCAAAGGCCCAAACGGGGGCAAATTCCCGACTGCTACAGTGCCAAACAGTGTCTGCTACAGTGCCTGGATTAGATCCCAGGTCACCTGGATGCACTTAAGAGTCCTCACCAACCGAGATGAGACTCATGTGCTCTCACTTAGCTCCATATGTTCATGCGTTGTTTCCTGTGGATATTGTACTGGAGTCTCAACGTGGATGATGATATGTTATTCCTTCCTTCTAATATTTAAATCAAATGTATGACTCTCTATTATTAAATATAACTATAACAATGTTATCTACAGATGGAGTCAGACACATCGTTATTCAGATATAGCTAGACATAATATCCATGCTTACAGACTTATGTTGGACAGTCTTTGGTCAGATGATATAAATGGTTATTATTTATATAGTTAAATAATTATTTTTTATAGTACATGTCATCATTTATCAATTGATTATTATTATTTTTTATATTTCATGGATTTCATTTACTGAGCATATCATTCAGAGTCTTCCACCGTATTGTACGATGATGCTTATTGTCGGCTCCTGCATCGTTCCTTTGATTCATTTTCATATCATTGAAGGGCATCAGACTGATGATGTTATATGGCAGTTTAGATTCTATTAGCCCATTCATGCACCACCCTGTCAGTTACCTTCAGTTCATGCCCTAAAGATGTTAGGAAAGTGAGACTTTTATTGGAGGAGGTGTCATGCATGATATATTGACATGTGGGACAGATGACATGAGTCCCGATTACGAGGGGTGGACACATTACGTATGCATTTATTCGATCAGTTGGATTTTGTGTGCTGGTACTGCATATCCCTATTTAGATTTCTTATGCTACACAGACGGGGCTATCAAGACTTTGTAATAATTCTTCCTTCAACTGTTGAACAGATTTTTTTTAACATTACTTAACAGTAGAATTTGTTTTTACAATATACATGTATTATTTATCTCCTTCACATCTCTGATCCAGTAGAGGGAGACATATTTGACCAAACATATTTTCATAGAGCTGTAACAGAGTTGGATTCTCTCATGGATGAGATTTATCATGATATTTTCATTGATCTATCATGCGATGTTGAGGTTGCTGAGGCTGGTATAGATGTGTCAGGGGGTGACATCCTTGTTATGGATGCAGATGTGGCACAGGAAGAGAGTGTCCATCATTATCATCCAGATGCTCCTCCACCTCCTACTGTATATGATCCAAAACCATAGTTAGAGGCACAAACACATGTAGCGGTTGTTAGCATGATTGATTTTATTACACAGATAGGCGCTGACTAGTCTATGCTCCATACTTTATTAGTATCTAATTCACATACATCTTCAACACAATATCCATCTTGTTTATATGTTGTCGAGATTTACATCTAGAAGCCAATATCCTTATAGGGGGACAGGGTACAGGCGATGAGACTGTATATCCACCGCTTGCCACACAAGATGATGTGGAGGCAAGTGGCAGCGATGATATACTAGAGCAGCGTTTTTCCAAAGTAGAGATGTAGACAGACACAACATGAACGCATCATATATACACCTAGTTGTGACACAGAGGAACAACCAGATGACAAATGTAGATTAGATTGATGATACATGTTGTATTTTTTTTAAATCATTATTTATACGCTATTTAAAAACATACTTATATACTACATAATATTACATAAATCAATTAATTGATATAATTGGAAATTCATACAAATAATTTTCAACAAATAAGAAACATTAATATTAATAACTACATTAGTATTACTAATAATTTCTATTTTTTATTTATATTAATACTTAGTATTATTATCCATATTATGTATAGTAAATAATATTTTGAAATTTATTATTAAATATTAATAATATTTTTATTTTGAATTCAATAAATATTATTAATATCTAATAATTGATTTAAGATGATTATTTATTATATATAATTCGGATTATAATATTAAGTATTAATATAATAAATAATCATCTTAAATTAATTAGCAAATATTAATAATATTATTATTTTTAATTCTACAAGTCTGATTAATATTAATTATAAATATTATCTTATTTATTATTTAAGTAATTATTTAATAATACAACATAATATATTATGAACAATATAACTATTAATTAGTAATTTTTAAAAATATAATTTATTTTATTTACATTATTATACAAAAATATATTAGCTATAATGCTATTAATTATATTATATTAATGAATAGAAAATAATACAATTGATATTTTAAAAAAAATACATATTAATATATTAATAATAATTATATCAACAAAAAATTAAACAAAAAATTATAATTAAAATCTTATAAATATTAGTTTTTTTACTATTAATTAATTAATAACATAATAATATAATATTAACTAATAATAAATAATACAATTTATTATTGATAAATATAATATTTATTAATAAATTGGTAATATTTTATATCAATAAAAAAATCAATAAATATTTATAAGAAATATTGATAAAAATTAATATTAATAATAAAATGTGAATATATTGACGCTTCTCCAACCCTTTCTTGAAACAATTCCCAATCCTATTTTTTTTTTTTTGAACTCATAAAAAAATTAGCCTGAATGGGTTCAGCAAAAAATTATCGTCTTAGGTTGGGCTCTCAACTTGACCCTCAGGTTGACCATTGGATGGCTGCCACGTGGTTCATACATGGGGGGATGGTTCGATTAGTTTGGTCTGTCATCGAGTTTGAAATCAGGGTTCAAAAAAATTTGTCGGTCATATCCCTCGGTGGCTCGGCAAAACACTCGGTGAAAACTGTCGCACCTCAGCGGAACCCTACAGCCATGGTTCAGAGAAAACCTCAGTGAAACCCGTTGGAGAAATTGTTGGCCAATTTGTTCGACATCTTCGCACCGAGGTGAAAGCTGTCGCAACTCAGCGAAACCCTCGGTGAGGAAACCTGAGGCGAAGCCCTTAGATAAATTGTCCACTGATTCCCTCAAACATCCATTTGCATCGAAGAAATTTTTGGCCAATTCGTTCGACATCATCACACTGAGGTGAAAGCCATCACACCTCAGTGAAACCCTCAGAGAGGAAACCTGAGGTGAAGCCCTCGGAGAAACTGTCCGCTGATTCCCTCGGACATCCATTTGGTGAAGGCGTCGGTGAAGTTGTCGGCGAGCCTTTCTGCAGTTTTGACTGACGAAGATAGAAGATTTCAAGCAGTTTATGTCATTTCTATTTGTATTCTTCTTTGTTATTTGTGTTAGTTATTTTCCTTAATGTTTTTTACTTTTTGTGTGTAGTTTCCTCCAGGAGTCTCTAGTGGGAATTTTAAATTGAAATTTTCATTTGGTATTTTTATTGCAAAATTGCATTCCATTTTTCTCTGGAAATTTATATTTCATCAACTGAATTGATTTCTAATTCCAAATTGATTCAAATTTGAAATTTCATATGACAATATGCAATTCCAATTATTGGTTCACTAGTTTTTGAAAATTCATGTTATTCTCAACTGTGGATTCCCAATGGATATTTCCTACGGGTAACTGGGAATTTGAATTCACTACTTTTTTCTAGTGACAATTTCCAGTGCTCATTCGGTGATGAATTATCAATGGATATTCCCATTGGAAATTCCCATTCAAATTCCCAATGGAAATTCCCATTGGAAATTCCCAGTGCTAATTCCCTTATATTCATTGAAAAAATCTGGTGACAATTTCCAGTGCTCATTCGGTACTGAATTTCTAGTGGGAATTCCCATCGGAAATTCCCATTGGAAATTCCCATTGGAAATTCCCATAATTACCTTGTATTCAGTAAAAAAATCTGGTGACAATTTCTAGTGTTCACAGTGCTGAATTTCCAGTGGAAATTCCCACTGTGAATTTCCTCTGTTGCCATGGGGATTTCCACTGGCAATTCTGACCGAGAATTTCAAGCATCGCATTTTTTCCAACTGGGAAGTCACATTGAGATTCATTTAAAATTTATAATTTATAAACAATTAGTTTTTTAATCACTTGTTTTTTTGAAATAAGAATTTCCAGTGCACATTTGGTGTTGAATTCCCACTGGAAATTTTCTATGGGGTTTTGCCAGTGGAAATTCCCAGTCCAACTAGAACTGGGAATTCTAAAATGAAGTGTAAATTACATGTGTAATTGATTTTTAATTTCCAACTAAAAACCATTTTTTAATTTACGTTGTGTTTTTGTGCTGTTGGGAAGTGATATTTCTTCTTGGATTTCTCAGTGGAAGTTCCCAGTAGAAATTCACTAGAAATTCTCAGTGGAAATTCCCAGTGTAAATTCCCTGTGGAAATTCCCTGTGGAATTAATTTATAATTTTTAACTACAAAATCATAATCATAATGATTTTAAATTGTACACCATCTTGTCCTACTATTGGTATCGATATTTCTACTGGAAATTCCCAGTTGAAATTCCCAGTTGAAATTCCCAGTGCAAATTCCCAGTGCAAATTCCCAATGCAAATCCCCAGTGCAAATTCCCAGTTGAAATTCCCAGTTGAAATTCCTAGTGCAAATTCCCAGTGCAAATTCCCAGTGAAAATTCCCTATGGAATCTGTAGAACCATTGTAAGAATTAGTTGAAAATGTATACTGTATTTTCCTATTGCCGATATGGGTATTTGCACTAGAATTTGTCACTGTAAATTTTCACGGGAAATTCACACTGCAAATTCCCACTGGAAATTCACACCGCAAATTCCCACTGGAAATTCACACTACAATTTCCTACTGGAAATTACCTATGGAGTTCCTACTAGAAATTCACACAACATATTCCCATTGGAAATTCAAACCACCTTTTTATACAGTTGGCATCGATATTTCCACTGGAATTTGTTACTGGAAATTCACAGTTGGAATTTCCATCATAAATTTCCAGTTGAAATTTCTATAGGAAATCCCCAGTGAAAATTCCCACTAAAAATTCCTTATGGAATTCATTTATAATTTCCAACTACAAACCATAATGATAAGGAGTTGAAATTTCACACCGTCTTTTCCTACTATTGGCATGGGTATTTCCACTTGAATTTGTTACTGTAAATTCTCAGTGGGATTTTTCATTGGAAATTCCCAGTGGAAACTCCCACTGGAAATTCCCTCTGGAAATCCCTACTGCAAAATCCCACTGAAAATTCCCTGTGGAATTCATTTCTAATTTCGAATTGCATATCCCTTTTCATAATGAGTTGAAATTGCACACTTTGTTTTGGTAATGTCGTCACTTGTTTTCCTTATGTTAATATTGACATTAAAGAAGCTAATTTTTTTGGGATACTAGTTTTTTTATGGCAGAAGAAGCATATATATCATCTATCACCCACTACAGGTCTTCAATGATTGGGTTATGGAGAAAATTTCACGAGATTAGGCCTAAGATCACTGATAATCACATTACATTTCTTCAGAAGATTCCATTTTAGCAATTGTTTAAATTATTTTTTGAAAATAGAGTTCCCTTTGATGATTGTAAAAAACAGATGGTTATGTTTTATTAGTATTAAATAGGTACAATGTTCAATTAAAAGGTTTGATATAGGTGGTAGGATGATGTAATTAACAGTTGATGACATCCATGATATATTTGGCATTGAGGATGGTCAGTTTCCTTTATCAGCTCCATACACATTATGGCCAAATAACTCAGCCCTTTTGAGGAGAAGGTTTGTGCATGTAGGCTGGCTATTAACACAGGGTGTTTTATAGAGAGATATTCTTGACACTGTTAAAGCAAGGGAAGAGAAAGATTTCTCCGATGTTGCATGTTTTCTTTGCTTGTTTGCATGTGCCACATTATTTTTCCCCACATTTGGTTCATATGTCAGTTGGAATTTTGTTACTTATTTTTATGATATCTTTAAAGTGAAGAGGTTTTCTTGTGCTGCTGGTATTCATGACCAGCTTCTCACATCAGTGACAAAAAATCACACTTGCCCATTAAAAGTTTTTGGCTCCATTGTTAGCTTATTGGTAAGGTCGTCAAATTTATTTAGCTGATTAATTTTTCCATGTTGGTTTAGTATTTCTTAAAAATATTAAATATTACAGTATTGGTATGTTGAGAAGTCTATGAATGTTTCACCCAAAAGAGAAGGTGCTCCTTTATTTGTTTAGTGGAGTTTTCAAGATGTTGACATCGCTGTATAAGAATCTACCAAGGTACTATTAGTAGAATATGTTACTAAACAGCCCTTTACTTTTAGAATAATTTATAACATTTGTAATTATGTTTGTACTATGCAATCCAGACTCCAACCAAGTCTAGGCAGAGCCCCAGGTTGTAGTCAAGTCCTTTTGATGTTACAGTACCTGCCCCACAGGTAGTTGATGAAGAAAATTTTCCTTTTAGTATGAGGCGACACATGATAGATGTTTGAAAGGAGGAGTCGTTAGGATGCTATGTGGAGAATGTGAAACTTTATAAGCAGGTCAAGAGACTGGAGGCCCAAATAAAGTTTCAGAGTAGATAGATTCTGGTTTTGAAATCAAAGTTGAAGGGGAAGGAAGAGGTTAAAACAGTTTTCGATGAGGAGAAAGAAACTGTTTTAGAGGATATTGGGAGTGAAGATGTTGAAATGGAAAAGCTTACAACTTCAGTTGGTGTAAATTAAGGTAGAAAAAAGGATATTCATGATGATAAGAGGATGAAAGAAACTATTTTGGAGGAATGTGAGGAGGAAGTTATGAATGAAGAATTGGGCAATGAAGGGACAAAACGTGTTGACCAGTCCATTCCAGGCTCTTCTGCCTCTAAGATAAAAACATCTTTTATTAGAGTTTTCAAGAGTAGGACGAGGAAACCGAAGTTTCAGTCTCCATATATATATCCACAGCTGACTGCGACAAAGAGGCCGACAGTATTTGGAAAGCTATCCCAATTAATTCCTAAGTGGGTAATGCAACATAATATAGTGATAATAAATGATAGAATACTGATGCAGATATTAGTTGATGCAGATGGGGATAGGTAATGCTATTGATTTTTTTTTATAATTTCTTTTCATATAGTTTACATTGCACTAAAATTTAAAATGACATTTCATGAAAACAGTAGTGTGGTATGGAAATCTGGTGACAAATCACAGCAGATCAATATGAAAAACAGTAGTGATTTGTTAAAGAAGAAATAAACTTCTAGTACGGTATGTTTTGGATTAGTTTCTTTAATCAGTGCTGCTTTCTCTTTTATTAAGTTCAATTTTTCAAAACAGTTCATAGATGCATATATGGTGATCATTCAAGAAAGATGAAGGCTTTGGAGTATGGCTGGCATTGCCGACGTGGAAAGATGTTTGTTCATGCCAAGAACCTTTACAGTAAGACTATAATTCATTTTTCATACAATGATGATCATATTTTGGCAGTTCTCATGTTGAAAACATGTCTATAGTTAATGGTTACTACATTCTTACATTTCCTTTTTTCATTGGCTTATAGGGAGTTCTGTATTCAAAAAATTACAAATTAAAGGACACCTTTTTGAAGCGACCAGTAGTTGCCGGTATGAGGAGATCCACGCTTTTATTATGCCTGGTAAATCCTGATAATATCCATTGGACTTTATTAGTTATGGATTTTAAAAAAAGGGTGTTTCGATATTATAACTCAATGCAACCCATTCGACTCACGAGAGCAAGCGATATGTTCCTTAAAGATGCAATGACTGTGGTAGGTTATTATACAATGTACAATATAATTTCAAAAACATTAACAGATGGACTAATCATTGAATTTTTTTACAAAAATCATATTTGGAGGAAGTTTTCATCTTAGTTCATGTCGAGAAGTTCAAGCCACGTAAATGGGACATGAAAATTGAGAAGACGCCGCGACAGGGAGATGCGAATTTGGATTGTGGTGTCATCATTTGTTATATCATGGAATGTTTGGCTACAGGAGTTGAAGTGCCAAAATGTTTGTCAGAAAAAGAACTTGTTGAGCGGTGCTTGTTTATAGTGCATTACTTCTTAAATGATCATGGGAGGATGACAATGGAGGTCGATACTAAGAGTCAGAAGTATTTGGTTGCAGTCAGAAGCAATGATGATGTTTAATTGACATTTTTAATGTAATAAAAATATGGTTGTCTTGTAACAAACATAACTACTGTGACTTTTTGTGATGGTGTTGGTTGGTGATTGGTGGGTGGAAATGGGTAATTTCTTCAGGATGAAAAAACATTGGTTTTATGATAGGTGTTGCTATGTTCTTTGTCTTTTTAGTATTCATTGTTTTATTTGAATGACTGAGAAAGTTGTTCTGCATATAATTATTAACAGGGAATTGCCATTAGAACATTCCAGTGGAAATTCCCACTGTAAACTGTGGGTCGAAATTTTGAAGTTTGGTTTTCATCACTTTTTTGGGTGTTACATAGGGTGAAAATGGTAATTTTCTTGTCAGGATAACCATTTTCATATAGATTATATTGATTTAAACTTTAACAGTATGAAGGGTGTTAAACTGTTATTTCTTCTTGTAGTCTCTGGAGTCACGTCTTTCAATGGAAACTGGTTGTGCATAGAAATTTCAACTGGGAATATCCACTAGAAATTACCATTGCAATTTCGCTCTGTAAATTGTGGGACAGTTGGTTCAATGTAAACTATCTGTGCATATACATTCCAACTGGGAAATTGCATTGGAAATTCCCAGTGGAATTTCCCACTGTAAAGTGTGTATCAGTTATTTTAACGGAAACTGGATGTGGATATAACTTCCAACTGAGAATTTCGAGTGGGAACTCCTACTCCAAAGTGTGTGGAAATTTTCAATTTCGTTTACACCATTTTTTTAGGTGTTATAGTGTCATTTTTATTTGCACTCTCATTTTGTTATGCATACAAATTGCAACTGGGAATTCGAATTGGAATTTTCCACTGGACCGTTTCACTGTAAAATGGGAGGGGACATTTCCAGTTTGATCATGTACAAGATTTTTTTTACAATTTCCCTTTTTGAACCAACAAATTCAATTATAAAAACTGATTTTGAAAAGAAGTTTCATATTGCGATGACAACTGCAGTTGAAGTTGTGTATCAATTGAATTCCGAAATGCTTGCAATGAGTTCTCAGTCCTCATATTTATGTTGTCATTCCCATTTGCAGTCGTTGCTGAATGTTGCATCGTCAATGGTGGAAAATTCCTCCTTGTTAGCTCCTAATTGCATCAATAATTATATATTGACGACTACAATGATAATTAACAAAAGTGTTGCATATGATTTCAAATAGGACAACATATCAACTACTATGAACTGTTTAAATTTGTAGGTTTTGAAGATACAGAACAATATGTACTTACATTGAGATTTATGACACTATCATCATGGTAATCAGCATTCAACGGTTCTGTTGCATTTCCCTACAACATTATTATAACATTATTTATGCATGTTAGCATTGAGTGAAACAGTTCATTAATATAATAAAATAATAGAAGAATTGTTGTATAAGGTTTTAAATATCACATTATGTGTAGTGCTATGATGTGGGTATCAATGTAACTCTCAATGGTGGTTTCATGGTTGGCACATCGTCCACTGGGCTAGTATTTTATAGAGTTTGGTTGGGTGATTAATTGGGGATAGAAGAGTAAGAATATTCGGAATCACCAGAGGCTGGCTAGGTGGATTCAGACTATGGTGTGTATACAATAGTGAATCCAGGATAGGGGCTCCATGCATGTTTTACCCATGGAATGGTGGAAATTAAATTCTGAGCTGGAGGGTTTGATTTTTCTACAAAAATGTTCTTATCTCGGGACTCTACTGTGTGGTCACTAGGCTATGATGTGGAGGGTCTTATTTTTCTAGTCGTTTCATAATTTTCTATCAATATTTTATAGAGCTATATGGAGTTTCCAACCATGAAACCACCACTGAGAGTTACACATAACCATTTATATTGTATAAGGTTTTAAATATCACATTATATAAAGTGTTATGATGTTGGTTTCAATATCAAATGTTTTATAACCTACTGTACAGTACTTACATTGACATATGTGATAGTTTCTCCATTACAACCACTATTTGTCGGTTCTCTAGTTGTTCCCTGCAATAGCATTATAACAATATTTAGTCATGAGAACATAAAATGGGATATTTCAATAACATAAGTTAATAATAACAATGAAGTACAAGTTTTGCAGTCTCTTGATTTCTAATTTTGCACTGGTTTTTGATGCGTTTTCTTGCCCGCTCTAGACAAATTTTCATCCTGTCACCGCCTTTCCTTTTATCTTTTTTCTTAAATGATATTTTAGACTGTTGTCGAACTTGGTTATTAGATTCTTGTTTACTTCATTTTGAGGGTACATTCTTTTTGGTGTCCTGCAATTCTCTGGCATAATTGTTCAAATTTGACATTCCAATTCTATATCCTTGTTCAAACTCACAAGATTATGTTACAAGCTTTATTGTCATTCGTGCCAATTGTTGGTAACATTTAGCTTTTCTTGCTACCATATCCTCTTCAACATGATTAATTGTGATGTCTACCAACTGGATGTCACGGGCATATCTTTTCCATCTCTTATAGATATACAACTCTGGTAAGGACTGCACGTCCAACCTTTCTAATATTTTCAAAGCATGACAACACAAATAGCCATAACTTTCAAATTTCAGACAAGTACAACCAATTCTGACAGGTGATTGTTGGTACACTTCTACTCTAAACTCATTTGACGAACCTTTCATTGTGACAAGATACCATTTTGGGGAAACAGTTTCATTACAAGACTTAAGGCAACAAGCACCACATAGTTGGTGTTCATGTTGAAAAAGATCAAATATTTTTTGAGTGTACAAATGACTTGCTTGAACCATGATCAGATGATATGGAAAATGATTACGTGGAAGCTTTTCCCTTCCATCAAATTCAGCTTTCATTTCTCAATATCGATTCTTCTCCAACACACGCTCAAATTGTTGGAAGAATTCCAAGACATTGAGTTTACGATTCAAATAATCCTTTAATACACCATTGAAACTTTCACTTAACTGTGTGCTTCGAATTCCTAATGTCAATGTAGTTTTCATAAAACAATGAGCCCATTTTTCTTTGACTTTGTACATATCTTCTATCCATGTTGAATTTGTATCACTGCAATGTAGTCGGATTTCTTTCCATATTGTTTCAAATTTTAAAATCTATGCAACGCCATACATGCATTTTTTCAATTTTTCCAACATTGTCGAGTCATATTTCATTACATGGGCCAAGTGTTTTCATGTCATTTTGCATTAGGTGTCAGGAGCATGGGTCGTGTCTTGTTGTAGGTAGTGTCAAACCAATTGCTTTAGACATTGCTGCATCTTGATCTGTGAAAATTGTCTTTGGATGTTTGCCTCCATGAAAATCAACAAATCTATTAAACAACCAACTAAATGAGTCTGCAGTCTCATCATATAACAATGCTGCACCAAAAAATACAATCTCCTTATGATGATTTATACCAACAAACACTCCCAAAGGCCTAGACTCCTTGTTTGTGTTGAATGTAGTGTCAAACACGACAACGTCTCCAAAATGCTCATAATCAACCTTCATTCTTGGGTCGATCCAAAAAATGTTGCTAATTTGACTGCATATGTCAAGTTGCACTGAGCATACGAATGACGTGTTATCTCTTGATTGCTTCTCTAGATATTGTAACATACCATCAGCATCACATAGTTGCAACTCCCTTTGTCTTTTGGACCATAGATAATTTAGTTGGTCCACTCGTGTATATCCGAGACTCGCAAGGCCACCTGCAATAACTGTTGCAAGTGAAAACGAATCACTGGGCTTCAGACCAGCTCTGTCATTAACATCCAACTTGACAACTTGTGCATCACTAACGTGTCTTTGTGACCTCATGAAATTCATGGTCTCAGGAGCATGTAAGGGATGGTTATGCTCCTCAACAAATTGTGTGCACTCATATTGATTATTTGACATGTAGACAACTCTCATCCGTGCTGGACAATTAGTCCTTGTTTTTGCACGTGGCTTTTTGACATTGACATCACGTTTGTCTGCTCATCGGCATCCTTCTTTGCTACATGTATACAATGTGGATGTTACCAAACTTTTGTCCTTTTTATGTTTGTTAGCATACTGTTTCCGTACACTGAAACTCACAATGCCTCCATAACCAACATAAAACGAATAAGCATCTAAATCTGATTTAAAAGTCATCACAATACTTGGTCTCCATGTATTGTTTTCTTTATAAATGTTTTCACATGGGATGCTTTCTTTCGAATTTGGGACTTCGTCTCTATTGATGCTAATTTCTACACTGCTCTTTGACTTTGTAATGTCCTCAGTACTATGTTCTGTGACGTAGCAGTCAGACAAATTTTGAACAACATTTAAATCAAATAAATTTATGGCCTCTGCACCTTGTAAAGCATTCAGATTCAGGTTTCTTGCTGTCATTTTGTGATCAATTTTTCTGCACAGTGTTAGATCACAGTTGTCAATACTTTGTTTAATGGTGTTTCCTTTGGATCAAGTGGAAATTCCCATTGGAAATTGGAGTTGCAAATTCAAACTACTATTTCCCACTGGAAATTAGCACTGCCAATTCGCACTGCCAATTCGCACTGCAAATTCACACTGGAAATTCTCATTGGAAATTGCAGTTGCAAATTCACAGTAGTAACTTCCAGTTGAAATTCGCAATGAAAATTCGCACTGAAAATTCGCACTGAAAATTCTCACTGGAAAATTCCAAATGGAAATTCTCATCGGACTTTCCCATTGGAAAATTCACATTCAAAATCCCAGTTATCTTCTTCGAATCTTTTGAAATTTCGAACTTGGAATTTCAATTGCCAATTCGTAGTGAAATTTTGCAGTAGATATGTCAACGCATAATTTGAACTGTGATTTCATGATGTTCTTTATAACAGAGAAAGGGACTAGCAGAATCCCAAACCTTGATGGGAATGCCTCCTGTAAACTGCTACGCTTTTGGAAAGGGTTTCGGAAAATGCGTCCTGCAACTGCTGCGTCAGAATACCTCCTATGAACGAACCTTCAGAAAGCCCCAAACGTGCACAGTATATTGTTGCCCCTGTGAACTAAAGCTGCAAATGGTGCCTACAAATGTCGGGTATGACTTCCGTCCCCTAGAATCATGAAGAACTCGCACAGGTATAGCCGCCCCCGACAAGTGGACCTGAGTCGATGTAGGCGCGACCTGAAAATGTTGAACCTGACCCTCGAAGAATCACGAAATTCGCCGATCCAGTGTAGCCACGACGGTCGAAAGATTTATGTCACCCTTGTTTAGGTGGGAAGTAATTAACCCACGCTTTTCTCTTTACTTTTCCTTAGCTTATCTCATTGTTTTTTTTTCAATATTTTAAAGGTTCGGATGGACTCACATGACGTGGCGGTAATCCAGCGGCTAACCTGATGGTGAGGTTCAGGTGCCAACCTGCCATCTTGAGACGATTTAAATCCGGGTTCAGCCCTCCCATGATCTTTTTTTTTTAAATAATATAAAACATATGTAGTTTTCTGATTTGTTTAAAATTGTAAAACCCCTTTAAAAAAAGGGAAGAAAATCAGAAATGGCGTTACTGGAGATGATAATTACAGACGTTGTCTTCCCCCAACGAGATTCAAAGACAACAAAACCCGCTGCAACTGGATAATGCGCGGCGGGGAGATTTAACGCAAAGCACCCATCTGAGAGTCACACCACAGGCACCATCTCCGAGCCTCCCCCATGCGTAATCCCAATATTAATCGCTCGGATCCATCCCGGAGTTCGAGCCCTTTTCACGTTTTCTCAACTCCCCAGCAACCCACTTAGAACAGACATTGTTGCAGAGCAACGTCCTTCTGAGCTCCTCCCACCCACTCCAACATGCGGAAGCACGAGCCCCACACATTCTCACCTCTCAAACTCCCTGCCCTCCCCTTCCTCGTTTTCTTCATCTCCCTCCGCATCGTCCCATGTCGAGGGAGCTCCCAGACCTACACCAGAGAACACTCGGTGCTGCTGCATCTGTATCGCCACTGGCACGCTCCGCCGTCGCTGACTCACTGGACGACCTCCAACAAATCCCACTGTGAGTGGGCTGAGATCGAATGCCGCCGTGACCATTCCATCATGGGGCTCGTGCTCTTCAACCAGAGCATCTCCGGCACCGTCCCGCCGTTCCTCTCCCGCCTCAGGCGCCTCCAGGAGATTGATTTCAGCTACAATTTCTTCTCCGGCGGGTTCCCCCCTGTCCTCTGCGACCTTTCTCAGCTCCGGTTTCTGGATCTGACTCGGAACAATTTCTCCGGCCCGATCCCCGGCGACATTAACCGCATGCCCCGGCTCATCGCCTTCTATCTCGGAAACAACAACTTCTCCGGCGACATTCCGGCCTCAATAGGGTCGCTCTCCAGACTGGAGAACCTGTCCCTGTCCGAGAATCCGCTCAGCGGGGCCGCTTTCCCGTCGGAAATCGGAAACCTGTCGAAGCTCGTTTTTCTGGAGGTGTCGTCAGTCGGATTCGCGCCGTCGATTTTACCTTCCGGACTAGTACGGCTGACGAATCTCGTGTATCTGAACTTCGCGCAATCAAATCTGATCGGCGAAATCCCGGACGCCATCGGAAATTTGACGAAGCTTGAGCACCTGGACCTGTCGATGAACAGGCTGACGGGGACAATCCCCCGCAGTTTGTTCTCGGTGGAGAGTTTGGGGACTCTGCTTCTCTACTGCAACCAGTTGTCCGGCGAAATTCCATCGCCTGTGCGGTCCTTGGATTTGAAGGAAGTGGATCTGAGCATGAACAGGTTAACGGGGAAGATACCAGAAGACTTCGGGAAGTTAGCAAAATTGAGGCATCTGATGCTGTACATGAACGGATTATCCGGCTTCATTCCGGCAGGCATCGGGAGATTGCCGGAACTGAAAGACTTCCTGGTTTTCACCAACAATCTCTCGGGATCCCTGCCCCTCGATTTCGGTCGCAGATCGCCACTCGAGACTTTTCAGGTTGCCGACAACAGGCTCACCGGGAAGTTGCCGGGATTCCTCTGCGCTGCCGGACGGCTGATCGGGGTGGTCGTCTTCCACAACGAATTCTCCGGCGCGTTGCCGGAATCCATGGGCAACTGCAGCACGGTGACCGTCTTCATGGCTTACGGAAACAGATTCTCTGGCGAAGTCCCCGATGGCCTGTGGTCGCCATCGTCAAATCTCCGGACGCTGATGATCAGTGACAACTCGTTCACCGGCAGCCTACCGGAGAGATTGGCGCGGGACCTCTCGCGGCTTGAGAT
This sequence comes from Viscum album, assembly GCA_963277665.1. Classification (NCBI taxonomy): domain Eukaryota; kingdom Viridiplantae; phylum Streptophyta; class Magnoliopsida; order Santalales; family Viscaceae; genus Viscum; species Viscum album. The sequence continues at coordinate 1,524,545,570 of OY728131.1, read as the reverse complement.
CAGCAACAATCGATTTTCCGGGAGGATTCCGGAGGTGTTTCCTTCGCAGAAGAATCTCGTCGTCTTCAAGGTCAGTAACAATCTTCTAACTGGTTCGATTCCGATCAATTTAACCGCTCTTCCTCTGCTGTGGAGTCTCCGGCTTGACGGAAACCGATTACGCGGCGAGTTTCCGTCGGAGATCATCTCATGGGAGTCGCTGACCTCGCTGAACGTCAGCAGAAACGAGCTCTCCGGCTCGATTCCGGCGAAAATTGGAGCCCTCCCGCACTTGACCTACCTCGATCTCTCGGAGAATCGTTTATCTGGTGAAATCCCTGAATCAATGGGAGAGCAGCGGCTGGCCATTCTAAACCTTTCTTCAAACAATCTTCGCGGCAAAATTCCGAGCGGTTTTGAGAATCCAGTCTACGAGACCGCCTTCTTGAACAATCCTGCTCTCTGCGCGACCAATCCCTCCTTGAATCTCCGCTCATGCTCCTCTGATTCCAAGACCCAGAAATCCGGCGGACCCTCCTCCCCGTTCACCGCCCGGAAACTCGGCATCGCGGCGGCCGTCGTCGCGCCGGCTCTCTTACTCGCCGTCTTCGCTTTCGGAATCCTCTGCCGAGCAAAACGGGGAGTCGGAGTCCCGCCCGAGTGGAGGCTCACTGCGTTTCAGCGGCTGAACTTCACGGCGGCGGACGTGGTGTCGAGCGTGAACGACGACGACGTGATCGGGGGCGGCGCGTCTGGCAAGGTGTACCGGGCCGCCGTGAATCGATCCGGCGACCAGCTCGTGGCCGTCAAGCGGATATCGGCAGGGAGAGAGTTTGAAGCGGAGGTGGAGACGTTGAGTACTGTCCGGCACAAAAACGTAGTAAAGCTGTTGTGCTGCGTCTCCGGCGACTTCCTGAAGCTGCTGGTCTTCGAGTACGCGGCCAACCGGAGCCTGGACATATGGCTCCGCCGCAAGGGCGCGACGGCGCTGGATTGGCCCAGGAGGCTGCGAGTCGCGGTGGGGGCGGCCCAGGGGTTGTGCTACCTCCATCACCACTGCTCGCCGCCGGTCATTCACCGGGACGTAAAGTCCAGCAACATCCTTCTGGACTCAGAGTTCAACGCTAAGATCGCCGATTTCGGGCTGGCCCGGATGCTGAAGAAGCCCGGCGACCACCACAGGGTACCCGCCATTGAAGGCTCCTTCGGATACATCCCCCCAGGTGGGTTGCCGGGACTGATCATCATCGAGAGACCGCTCTGCAACACCAGGACTGATCGTTTTCTTTGTTTCCTGCAGATTACGCACAGACGGGGAGGGTGGACGAGAAGGTGGATGTGTACGGGTTCGGTGTGGTGCTGCTGGAACTGACCACGGGACGCGAGGCGGCAGAGGGGGGCGAGCAGAGCTCCCTGCTGGTGGACTGGGCATGGCGGCACGCCCAGCAGGGCCGTCCCATCCCCGAGGCTTTGGAAGAAGAAATCAGTGAAGGGTATGACGTGCAGGGGATGAGCACAGTCTTCAAGCTGGGGCTTCAGTGCACCAGGGCGGCACCCTCCGCCAGGCCTTCCATGGCGGAAGTACTGAAAGTGCTGCTGCAGTGCGGCCGGCTGCTAGGTGGGGTATGGGGAGAGGCAGCGGGTCCTCCGTGAGGGAAACTCACCCGCTTCTGGCCTAAAGCCCGACATATTCGCGTGCAGATCATGTTGGCTTTGGTCTACGAGTTTTATTATTACTTGCGGATTCTCAACTTATTCTAGTTCAGTAGAGCTGCATTTATAAATCACCACGAAAAGCAACTAAAGCTGTCTTTAATTGGAATAAATTCAGAGTTTCCGTCTATGGATGTCATTCTCCCTATTACTTATTGGTCTTATTTTAGCACTCGGCTTAAGATGTATTTTGTGGGGGTGTATTACTATATATGTTTCATTGGCTTGTTCCGTGCTATTATCATGTGCTATTCTATCGTCGATCATCTTGATCAAATGAATCACGTGTCTTGACCCCACCACTGGTACCCCTCCTATGACGACAATGAAGAGATGAAGTGATCTCTGAAACTCCCATTCAATATTTCACTGTTGACAACTAGCACCAACAGTATAAAACACACAATGAGAGAAATTATCCTCAATAAAGAATTTAACGTCAAGAGTTGAAAGTAAATTCACCAATCAACACCAAAGAATTTCCATTCCATTCCACAAAAAAAAAATCATAATCCAAAATTATATTATCATGTCAAATGTACATCATAAAAAAAATGCATGTAAGAGGAGCTCTAAACATCAAGTCATCGACCAACTCCATCCAAGCTATCTGAACAATATCTCCAAACCCGGTCGGATTATCCTGCAAACACTCAGTAATACCCGAGACCACTACTGCAGATATAGACTTCATCATCGCTAGAAATAGCCTTCATCAACACTAAAAAAACATTGATGTTCTAAGCGACTTTAAAAGCCGACGACTTTTATTAGTGCTTTTTAGCACTGATAAAGTGATCTTTTAGCAGCGCTGATAAAAGGCAGGTTGCAACATTATTATGCTGAAATTATACCACATTGCACCAAATACAAAATTCAATTTCAATTAAATTTACATCAGTAATGCAAACAAAAAAAGAACACTATATTACAAACATTTCAAATATTGGCTTCGTTGGGGAGGAAACAAATCAGTCTCAGGATAATAACTCAATTGTGACAAAATATTGTGTGTGTCACGACCCCTCCCCACAAAGATAACGCAATGAGTGGAGAGAGATGGTGACCACTTGAGTCCTGCCTCTAGTAGGCCACGGGTTGACAACTAGCATCAAGGGTGTAATAAACATGCATATGGGAGACATTACCCTCTATGAGAAACATGGAGAAGAGAGAGATAAAAAGGATACACCAAACAGAACCTGCACAGACATATATAAGTATAAAGAAATCTCAAGTGCAAACAAGCAATGTCATACAATACTAAACAACTGAAAGGAAACAACAAGTACCCAAAAAGGTAAAGACGACATCGACCACAAAGCCCAAATAACTCCACCAGAACCACAAGCTAGTAATATCCAGCCCGATTTCCAACATGCTACGGCTGCCCCAACGTCGTACGTCCTGAGCCATCTCTCTCCAAAAGTAAGCCAACCAGAATACACCTGGGCAAGACATCACAACATGCATCTCGTGCATCACATCGTCACATCATACCATATCACATATCCATATATAGTAACCATGTAGTTTTCGGGAGCCACCACAACCCGTATGATGTATATTAAACATTGGGTATTATACCTCAAGCAATTACAACCCATACACTGAATAAGTACCTCAAGCCATCACTTCCTATACCCGTCACACCTATAATAATCCTTTGGATACTATATCCGGTAATACATGTGTGTGAAATAACCACAAGCCATCACAACCCTCTACACACGTATATAGGAAAACTAACCGTTGTACATACCAATATAACTACCAAGAGAAGAGAGCGGGACCAGATGAGGTAGTCAACCATCCATCCTCCCACCGAGATGTTAGGGAAAACACCCTTACAAAGTCCACTGGGTGTTAGTTTCCCTAAATGACATGGGTAGATCAGTGTATGAAATCATAAAATATACATGATAAAATATAGCTCACAACCACACTATGGGTATAACCTGGTCTTAGACTCAACTGCGTCTAACGTTGCTCCGACTCCCAACTACCATTGTTAAGACTAGATATACAATAAGCACACAAACATTTAAAAGAGCTACATTAATTACTTCTTCCCTTTTTATCATTTCCTTTCATTAATTAATTTAGTAACCACCATTAGCATTATCCCATATTACATTACATTATTCATATGAGTAGTCCATTCCCTCCAGACATAATCCAAACCGAATCCATGGTTTATCAAGATTAATACCTTTTAAGAATTTTCATCCCATCAACACCAACCTCATGGGTTAAGAATTATTTATTCATTATTAGCGTCATTCTATAACTAGGTACTCTCGGAAAAACCATCCTAAGCTATCACTAAGAGGAAACATGCAACCAAACACATCCAGCTACCTCAAATAGTGGGGAAAGGAATAAAGATAAAATAAGCAACCCGACCAATGATCATTAAATAGATTCACAAGCGAGCATCCCAGCTCTCAGCATCACATCAATGGGTAAGCCCGTCTTTAACATGTTCCATCATCTCCAGTGCCATCCCCGACACCTAGATGAATTTTCCAATGCATCTCGTCATCACAGACGTCAACTGCTGCCACATCATCCTGGCCTCCCCACCCACATAACACATCATCCATCCCAGGCTCAACCATACCAGGCTCACATCACATCCGGGCCTCCCCACCTCATATCACAAGGCTCGTATCCATAACACATCACAAAAACAAAAGGAAACAAACAAGCATAGCCAATAGAGAAACTGAGCCCTTAAAACAAGGCATTCAACCTTCACACATAAACGAGCTCTCATAGCTCCAAACTCAAGGCACTTGACCTTCTCACACGGATAAACAACTCATGCCCCAACAACTATCTTTATCACACAATCATTTCTTATTCCATCTTAAATTAACTGATTCATTAATTATAGGTACTAACTATAGGAAACCTAAGGAATCAAGCTATAACAAGCTATCAAAGGAAAAATATGCACTTAGCATTTATTCCGGTTTCAAAAAACCTAGAGAAGTACCATTCTCAATTAACATGCTGATAGAGTCATATTTTTCATGTATTTTTTGATATAAAGCACAATGTTTTTTCACTTTAGATGATTAATCTTACTAAGATTTAATTGTTTTTATGTTTTATGGCAGGATACAGAGTTTGATGAAAAATGAACAAAAACAGATGAATATAGTGTTCCACAACATGGCACAACATCGGGTTTTTGAAGGTAGATTGATGAATTCACAAGGTCAAGGACAGGTGAAGAACCAATTCCGAAGCTCAAAATGAAGAACCGAGATGATTTAAAGTGAAATCGACTGGAAAACAATTTTACACGTCATATAATTCATTCACACACCGTGTAGCTGGAGATCATTGTAGGCCATGAAGCAAGCTATGAAAGGTTCATGGCCCCCTACATTACACATCCTGTAATACAATTACACGATGTGTAACTCTTAGACACAGACCAAAAATGGTGGTTTGATGGAAATTAAAGGCGAAAGACCAATTTTATGACCCTAGGAGCCACCGAGACAGATTTTTGACCCATTTATGACGCCATTGATGGCACCCGAGGACCAAGGCCTTTCTTTCCAACCTGCATTATGTGTTGCATCTGCATGTTATATAGTTTAGTTATATTATTGCATTGCATTTATTTTGCTTAAAACCTAAAACCAAAAATTTCATTGACTTAATAAAATAATAAAAAAAAAAAATTATATTAGGTGAATTAGAATTATTGATAGAATTGACTACAACACTCCTCAAGTGAGACAACCCTGGTTAGCCTCTATACCACATTAGGAAAATTTAATTTTCTTTTTCCATGCCCTACAATAGGTGTGCGTCACATGCCTTTTCATTATCATCAACAAGCATTATCATGATTCAGGTTCATTAACCATTTTTTAATAATTTAATTAATCACATGGAAAATCATTTCCAATTATACATGTGCATGAAATCAATTTGATTAGCATCAAATAACAACAAACACCAGATTACAACATGCCTCTTCTTTAATTCTTAAGCCAAATAATTAATTAATTCCAACTTTAAATTCTTTATTGATTTTTATTAAGAACAATATGCTAATACATAGCATAAAAAGAAATGATAACAATCATAGAATATATATCACACTATCTAGAAAATCGAGTGGTAAACCACTATAAAGCATCAACATCATTAACATGCGATCACAACCAATTTCGTTAATATGATTAAAATAATTATTAGGTTAATTTCATTTCCACCCAAAGGGCCAAACCATGATCAATTTATGATTTCATGCAAATAAATAGAGAAGCAATGAATCCCCTATCTCAAAGGTGTCAACGTTTTTCACATGAGAATATACCAACGTTATGGATCTCCGATCACCTCTCCTGCAAGACCTGCATCCATCCAAGGACACCACGACACATCCAAACCCCCAAAAAACCAAGAAAACCCCATTAGAAACATGGGATATGATCCTCCATTACATAGAAAAAAGAAACAGGTGTAAAATGAGACCAAATGGGAAGAAACCACAAGAAATGGAGGTAGAACTCACCATATATCACCACAAATTAAAGAAAGGAAGTCAATGATTGATCCTCATTGAAGTAATACACAAACTTCGAGGAAGAGGTTTTTCAGATGCCTATAATTTGAGAGAAGTCGTAGGGTTTTGAGAAAACCCAAGCCTTTGCACCATTTAAAGATATGCTGTACAGGGGATTTTCATGATGTGTAATGCTTACACATCATGTAATTATCGAGTTTCAGATCTCACTGAAAAATACATTTCCTTGAACCTTTTAATACGAAATATTTACATGTCTTGTAGCAACCCGTAAACCACCCATAACAAGCCATGAACTGAACATACACAACGAGAAAATACCTTACATGTTGTGTATTCTCCCAGCTTACATCTTTTAGTAGCTGACCCACTCTAGACTCACTCCAGACCTCCTCCGAGCACCATGAGTCTCAGAAACATGTAAAGGGTTAGACTATAAGAATCAGAGCCCTTATATTAGACACCTCTCAAACAATTCTCACCCCCGAGAATCCAAAACCAAAACCATAGAGAAAATGAAAAGGGGTAATTTGAATAGCCATCCTGTAAGATTCCTCTCAAAGGTCTCTCTATATTAGGAGCCTAACCACCTCACTTAGAGGAAACAAGTGAAAAATCTCACAACAACAACTAGCTCCTAAACACTCTCTCAGGGGAGATACCTCTCAAACAAGAGTAAATCCACAACAAGAAATATAAGTAAACCATATCATAAACTAGAAAGGCCTGCATCCATAAGGGAACAATGTTACAAGAGAAAATATAAACATCAAATAGCTCAAGGTACTGAGTGTGAATCTATGAATCACATTCCTAGGTACTCTCCTCCATACCACTGTATTGCCACAAGACACAAAACAAGGGAATATCATGCCCACACAATACCTTCTCCTGGAAGTCCTAGATCTCTATAGGCCGCTCCTCAAAGGTCACATCATTGTCAACATTGATCTTGCCCCAATTAATGACATGAGAGTCATCATGAAGATAATAATGGAGCTATGACATGTGAAAACCATCATGTATCTATCTCATCCATGGGGGAAGTTCTATCTGATAAGACATGAATCCAACATGATCCAACACCTTGAAAGGCCCATCAATCTGGGGAGAAAACTTAATCCCACAACTAAACCTTCATTTCCCATGATGAGGAGTCACCTCAGGAAAACATGATCTCCAACATTGAACTCGAGATGTATCCTCTTATAATATTCATAGGATCTCGGACAATCCTACACTGCCTTCATCCTCTCACGAATTATTTGAACTATCTCTGTCATATTCCGTACCAGTTCCAGCCCGAGAATTGTTGCCACTATGACACCCGTCCAGCACAACAGAGAAAAGAAAGGTCATCTGCACAAAGCTTCAAATGGATCCATACTAATGGTGCAGTCGAAACTATTATTATAAGAAAAATCAACCAAGAGTATGTGCCTCACTCACAAACCTCGAAAATCTAGGACACAATAGCACACCATTTCTTCAAGAGTCTAGATGATAAACTCTATCTAATCATCTGCCTGTGGATGAAAAGTAGTGCTAAGACATAACTAAGAACCAAAAGCATGAGGGAGACCACTCCACACCCTGGAGGTAAAACAATGATCATGATCAGAGATGATCGACCTCGAGACTCCATGGAGTCGCACCACATACTCCAAATAATTCGTTAAAAAAACCTCCACTGAGCTCGAATCCATGATTGCTATAAAGTGGATTGATTTCTTCAAACAATCCATTATCACCCATATAAAATCATAGCCTACCAAAGATTGAGATAAACTAATAATGAAGTCTGTTGATATGTATCTCTACTTCCACTGGGGAACATCTAACGGTTAGAGTAAACCACCAGGAACACGGTGCTCGACCTTTACCTTCTGGAAGATCAAACATTGAAAAATAAACTCTAAAAATCCACACTTCAACTCAGGCCGCCAAAACTGACCTCTCAAATCTCGGTACATCTTTGTCATGCCGGGATATACCGCCAAAGGTGGACTATAGAACTCATTGAGAACCATCTCATACATCACTAAAAGAATGAAAAACATTCCCTGGAATAACACTTAGTGTTGTCTATCCTTAGAAAAATCATTAGGGACATCACCAAACACAACTCTATCCCTCCAGACCTCCACCTTAGAATAACCCAACTGGGACTCTTCCACCTACTACACCAAATATGACCGAACTTTCATCTAGAAAAGAAAAACTCCACCTCCAACCTCTCCTATATTAAGATGCATCACTGATATTTTTTCCATCACTCTCCAGGAATCTACATATTCACGCACAACATCACTACGTGGCTTCCTACTCAACGCATCAGCCACAACATTTCCCTTTCCTAGAGTATATGAAATATCAAAGTCGTAATCCTATAAGAATTATATACATCAATGTTGATGAAAGTTCAAGTCACATTGGAAGAAAACGTACCTTAGGCTCTTCTGGTCAGTAAACACCACAAAACGCTTGTCGATGTGGTAATATCACCACAACTTCAAAGAAAACACAACTATTACCAACTCAAGATCATGGGTGGAATATTTATGATCATGGGGACATAATTTATGAGACCCATAAGAAACAACCGATCTCATCTACATTATAACGTATCCTAATCCAAGATTCGAAGCGTCATAAGAAACCTCAAACTAAACTCCTTCCACTAAAAAAAGGACTAGAGAACATACCAAATTCTCCTTTAGGTAAAAAGATGTCTGACACTGGTTATTCAAAAAGAAATCCTGATACTTTCGAGTCAAGGCTGTCAGAGGAGTCACAACCTGAGATAAATCAGCTAAGAACCTCCTATAATATCCCACAAGACCAAGGAAACACCTCACCTCTGCCATTGTCTTGGGGGATTCCCAAGACACAACTACCTATATCTTCAAATCATCCACAACTACTGCTTACTGGGATACCACATTCCTTAATAAACATACTTCATGAGCCTAGAACTCACACTTAGACAACTTCCTGAACAGCTTCTCAAGACAAAGAACTCCCAAAACAACATGTAGATTCTATGCATGCTCTTCCTTAGACGTGGAGTACAAAATTATGCAATCTATGAAAACCACCATGAAATTATGCAGAAACTCTCTAAAAACTATGTTTATAAACCCCATAAACACAACTAGTGTATTCATCACACCAAAATTCTTTACAATGAACTCATAATGCCCATGATGATAATGGAAAATGGTCTTCTGAATATCCTCATCATTCACCCACATCTGATGATATCCTGACCAAAAATTGATCTTCAAGAACCAAATCAATACTTTTAAATTATCAAATAAATTATCAATATATAAAAGAGGATAACATTTCTTAATCGTCACTTGGTTCAAGAGACGATAATTGATACAAAACTACAAAGTTCCATCCGCCTTCTTAAAAAAAAAATAGTGCACCATAAGGTGACACACTCGGCTAAAAAAACCGTGTTGCAATAGATCATCGAGCTGTACTCATAGCTCTTGTAACTCATAAGGATCTATCCTATACAAATACATCGAGATATAATACAAGCCAAACTGTAGATCGATCCCAAACTCGATCTCCAATCATGGGGGTAATGCTATAACCTCCTTTGGAAAGACATCAGGGTACTCTTCCACAACCCTGGGAAACACCAACTGCTGAAAATTCGATGAGATTAACATCAAATTGCCATCAAATATGACAAATATGGAACACACATCTGACTCATCTGAGGGTATCACTCACCAACAAACACTTTTGGCTCTCCATCATTAGAAAAAATAAAACATTCCTCCTAAATCAATCCATGATATCCTGCACCGAATAAAAACAATCCATGATGAGGATGATGTCATATGGTTGTATCTCTAAAATTAAGAAATATACCCAAGAGCGGTGTTACCCTAAAACTAGCTCACAATATCTACATACTTTATACAAGTCATCTCGACCAACAACTAGAGTAGTCAATGCCAAGGGCACTGGAAGCCTCACTACCTCAAGTCCCAAATCATGGACATGGGTAGGATATAAATGATTATGTAACTATTGAATCAAACAAATAATGCACCCATGTAGAAAATTATAAAAGAGTACCTTGAACGACGTTTGGATCTCCCGACACTAGAAACACTAAAGCATGAAGCTGACCATGACCTGCTCCATTGACTCTCTGAACCCATTGATGACCACCTACATGGTTTCACTATGCTCTCTGAGAATGAGGAGTGTCTTAGGGCTATAATATACCTACCCTATCTCCTCTCTACTAATCCCAAACTGAAACACCCTGCAGACACTACATCAGCTAAAACTTCCTCAACAGAGAAACCTAAAGCAAAAAACCTGACACACGCTGACTGCTCAAAAAGGAAAAACACTCTCACCACTAATGACCTCAATCTCCATAAGAAAAAACACACATATGACCCCTCAGAATAAGTCTGAGAGCTACCACCCTTAGAGAAATGAGATGATGAGGGCTGAGACCTACCCTCAACTAACCGAAAACTATTATGTCCCAAAAACTAGGAACCCCAAACCATAGATATACATTGCAAGGAATCCTAATGAATCCCCTCTCATGATGATCCAGTTCTGTACAATTTCCTTTAAAATAACTTCTTCCCTTTACAACACCTCAAGACATGTCTTTAGCATAAATTGGGTGAACCAACATTGGATCTATGGATATAAAGCCTCCTCAAAATTCCTCACCTGATCTTCTCATCTGGAAACAGGTCTAAAGCATATTGAATAAGGGTACTAAAATAGATCCCAAACTCTCATAAACTAGAACTCCCTTGCTAAATGGTAAGCAATTTCTGATGACAAGTCTCCTTCACAGTTGAAGAAAGAAACTCTACTCAGAACTGATCTTGGAACTTCTCCCATGATACTACTAACTCCTCACAATCTATAAGGAATAAGAACCACTACTGCCTCACTGCTCCACGTAGCATTTTCACAGCCAACAAAACCCATTGCTCCTTCTGAGCACATATCAAACTAAAATCTATCTCAACCTACTACGACCAGTATTTTGTGACTGAATATAAGACAGATCCCTCATACTTTTATCGAATCTAGTGATGAAACTCTCTGAGTGTCCTCCTCCAAGTGTCATTGTTGTAGACCTATACTCTATGTTGATCTGTTGGAACATCCTGCTGAACATATTTGATGTGAACCTAATGAGGATGATGACATGGAGCCATGCTAGAAAAAAGAAAAAACTGTTAGAGCTCCTAAACCTAGAATATAGAATATTTAACATTAATTAATTAATTATTTTATTATCTTGTTAAGGTTTTAATCTTTCCTAAGATATACCCATTTCAAACATAGGCAAAAATAAGAATTATGCATGATCCTTTCCTAGGTATCTACCCTAAAACCAGTATCAATTCATTTAGTAGTCTATGTAAAATTAAAGGTTCATACATAAAATCATAGGGGGGGGGGGAAATACTCATGTCTTAGTCGGTCTCTCATGTTTATATCACTTATTAAACTTAGCAGACACCGTTTCCCTACCAACCCATAAACACCCATTCCAAACTCCAAACCCCATCATATCCCTCAAACCCGAACCTTTGATACCACTCTATCATGAACCCCTCCCCAAAAAGATATTTAAATGAGGGGAGATATATGTTGACTTCCTGAGTCCTGCTTCCAGTAGGCCCCGGGTTGACAACTAGCACCGAGGGTATAATAAACATGCATATGGGAGGCATTACCCTCTATTAGAAACATGCAGAAGAGAGATAAATAAGAAGGATACACCAAACAACACCCACCCATACATATATAAGTATAAATAAATCCCAAATTTAAACATGAAATGTCATAAAATACTAAAAAACTGAAAGGAAACTACAAGTACCCAAAAAGGTAAATGCGGTAGCAACCATGAAGCCCAAACATATCTTGAAAAACCACGAACTAGTAATATCCAGCCTGATCACCAACTTACTCCGAATGACCTAATTTTTTTTTACATATATATAGGGTGAGCATAAAATTATACTCAGTAGGATCCTACCTAAATCCTCTCAAGAAAAAGATAAAGAAAGCATGCTAAATCATAGTGAACAATAGTGAAACTAACACATCACCTAAATAGGTATACTAAGTTCCCGACCTCAACATGGATTAATCTCACCAAATATTGTATACAAGATACAATATAATATAATATTGAACATCAAGGGAACCCCACTCCTTCTTTACCACTATTTTTCCTCTCTGACCTAACGTCACATTTCCTGAGCCATCTCTCGCCAAAATTAAGCCAGCCTGAAGACACCTGGGCAAGGCATTACAATATGCACCTTGTGCATCACATCATCACATCATACCATATCACATATCTATATAAACCAAGTAGTTTCTAGGATACACCACAACCCATATGGAGTATATCAAACATCGAGTATTATACCTCAAGCATTACAACCCATACAACTAGTAAGTATCTCAATCCATCACAACCTATACCCTCCATACCTATAATAATCCTTTAGATATTATATCAGGTAATACATGTGTGTGAAATAACCACAATACACCACATACCTCTAAATACATATGTGGTAAAAATAACAGTTGTGCATACCAGCACAAGTAACTACTAAGATAAGAGAGAAGGGCAAAAGGGGATAGTCATCCATCTATCCTCCCATTGTGATGTTAGAGAAAACACCCTCCTAGAGTCCACTAGGTGTCAGTTTCCCTAACCTAAATGGGTGGGGAAATGTATAAAATCATAGAATATACATGATATAATATATATCACAACCACACCATGGGAATAACTTAGCCTCTGACTCAACTATAGCTAACGTCTCCCAAACTCCCGACTACCACTGCTAATACAAGATATCCTATAAGTACACAAGAATTTAAAATAGTTACATTAATTACTTATTCCCTTTTTATCATTTAATTTACCTAATTAATTTAGTAACCATTAATTAAACATTATCATTATCCAACATTACATTACATTATTCACCTGAGTAGTCCATGCCCTCTAGGAATAATCCAAACTGAATCCACAGTTTATCAAGATTAACATATTTTAAGAATTTTTATTCCATCAACACCAAACCCATGGGTTAATAAATATTTATTAATTATTATCATCATTCCATAACTAAGTAATCTAGAAAAAACCATCCCAATCTACCATGAAGAAGAAACATACAACCAAGCACATCCAACCACTTCAAATAATAGGGAAAAGAATGTAGATAAAACAAGAAAACCGACCATCAAACATTAAATAGATTCATAAGTGAGTATCCCAAATCATAGCATCGAATCAATGAGTAAGCCCATATTTAACCCATTCCATAATCTCTAGTTCCATCCTCGACACCCACATGCATATCCTGATGCATCTCACCATCACAGGTGTCAACTGCTGCCACATCATTCGGGACTCCCTACCCAGATAACACATCAACTATCCCAGGATAAACCATAACTGGATCACATCACATCCGGGCCTCCCCTCCCCATATCATAAGGCTCGTATATATAGAACATCACAAAAACAGAAGGAAACAAACAAGCATATCCAACAGGGAAACTGGTCCCTCAAAACAAGGCATTCAACCTTCACAGATAAATGAGCTCTTATAGATCCAAACTCAAGGCACTCAACTTTCTCATGTAGATGGGAAACTCAGGCTCCATAAATTATATTTATCAAACAACTAGATATTATTCCATCTTGAATTAACCAATTCATTAATTAAAGGTTACAACTTTGGTTAACCTAAGACATCAAGCTATAAAAATCTATGAAAGAAAAAACATGCTCTTAGAATTTATTCTGGTTTCAACAAACCTAGAGAAGTACTATTCTCAATTAACATGCCTTTATTGTCATCAACAAGAATTATCATGCTTCAGGTTCATTAGAATTTTTTTTTTCAATTCCATTAATCACATGGAAGATCATTTCTAATTATACATGTGCATGGAATCAATTTGATCGACATAAAATTACAGCAAACACTGGATTACAACATGAATCTTATTTAATTCTTAAGTCAATTAATTAATTAATTATATCTTTACGTTCTTTACTTATTTCCATCAATAACAACATGATAATCCATAGCATAACAAGACATGATAATAGACATATCATAAACATCACACTATATATAAAATCAAGAGGCAAACCACTATCATGGAATTAAGCATCAATATCATCAACATGTGATCAAAACCAATTTATTTAATCCAGTTCAAATAATTATTAGGTTAATTAAATTTCCATTCAAAGGGATAAACCATGCTCAAATTATGATTGAACATAAATAAATAGAGAAGCAATGAATCCCTTACATCAAAGGCATCAATGTTCTTCACATGAGAACAAACCAATGTTACGAATATATGATCACCTATCCCATAAGAATTTCATCCATCCAAGGATTACATAACACAACTACACCAAAAAACAACCAATAAAACCACATTAGAAACATAGGAGATGATCTGCCATTGCATGGAAAGAAGAAATGTAACAACTCAGATTTTCCCAGTTCTATTTTTAAAAAATTATTGGGAAAATTATGAGACCAAGCGTTGAGATGACATGCGATTCTGAGGCCCGAAGTTCCTGGAACGATCTGTTGAAAAAAATTTAAGTTTTTAAATAGTTCGTGTGAGTATTTTTACAAAAAAAAGTGGAATAAATATTAAATGGATGACCAGATCAGAAATCCGAGGGAACCATTGTGTTTGGGATGATGGGTTTACTCTAGGCGTGACTTAAGTTTAGTCGGCGCGAGTCTCCAGTGAGAAAACCCAAAAATACCATAACCATAAATAAAATAATTAAATAAAATTATTTTATTTTTTAAATCCTTATAACTCATAAATGGTAACTCAGATTGGAAATACGAGAGTACTTTTGAACTCGTGAGGATGTTTTTTCCTTAGGTGAAGCCTAACATTGGTCGGCACGAGCCAACTGTGGAAATTAGTTTTTGGGATGTGACCATAAATAAAATAATTAAATAAAGATTATTTTATTTTCAAATCCTTATAACTCATAAATGGTAACTCAGATTGGAAATATGAGAGTACCGTTGAGCTTGTGAGGGTGCACTTTCCTTAGGTGGACCCTAACCTCGACCGATGTGGGTCAAGGGTAAAAGTTAATTTTTGGACTTTTTAAAGGAGAATAAAATAAAATTAAAGAAGTTTATTTTATTTCCTTTTAACGTTTCACACCATGGAAATGATGTGACGTAACAATGAATCAACCCATTCTCCTTTCATAAATGAAGCAGTATGAAGACGTTATTTTAAAGCGAAACATTAACGATGAAATGCGTAAATGTGTTTCCTCTATTAATCGGTGATAAGGTCCAGTGTTAAAATTCATAACGTTGGAGAATTAATCTAGAGTTTCCTTAAGGTAATGAGGAGGAGACTCTGTCACCAGCGATGATGAATCAAAGGTCGAGATTCAATCAAGAAGTGATGAATCAACAAACTCCAACAGAATAAGGATCGCTGTGGTGATGACACTTCAATCAATGTCTGCAAGCGATCCAACTCAAGGTAGGGGTTACTATTTAAATTTCATCCTTTCCCCACCTTTGAATTCCTAAGAAGAATGTGAACCGATTGACTAATGGACTGATTCACAGATCTTACATATTATTGCGAGATGAGTTTCACCTTGTGGGGTTTGATGGGGATTTATTATCGTTTTATTGATTTCTAGTTTGTTCATCATTTTATTGATCCTTCTAATGGATTAGATCGAGGTTGGAATGAAAAAACGGCTGAGGTTTGATCCTCAAGTTGATTATTATGCTTTTATCCCCCACATTCTTTGCGTTCTTCATGGGTTGACGAATAGTCGATCATTGCCCAACCATTTCTTGGTGCAATGGTTCAACGTCTTGGATCTAGAATGGAAACAACATGACAGAGGTGCGATAATGACAGTGGAGAACATATCAAGGTGGTGTGAGAGATATCATTGCTCGAATAACATTGCACCGCGGTGGATCGTAACGAGGATTCAAACCCCTGATGATGAAGAGCGTGACTCGAGGACTCCAGAACATCTTCCAAATTGAAGAACGGACCACCGGAGTGTGTCCGATGGCCTGCAAAAGACCCCACCGATGCGTTGCGGCAGTGGAGACCACAACCAGGTGGGCCATGGTGGTGCAAAACAGTGATGCTGGTGGGGCACTGTGTCAGGCCGGAAGACCCATGACTGGGCCATGGGTGTGCGATGGCACACGATCTATGGTACCGCGTGCGGGGGAGGCAGCCGACCAGCTACCGGCCGCGTGGTGCGAAGGGGACGCGGCGAACTACCGCATCCTAGCTGGACAGGGCTAGCCTGCCGATGTGGGCCGGTCCAAAGGGGATTGGGATACTGGGCGACCTAATTGGATGAAAATTGGCCCACCATCACGGGATAGGCCGGAGGAGGATCAAGTCGCTAGTTGGCCTGGTGGGATGAACCCACGTCCCAACAAGCTGGGTCCAGCAGGCCCAATGGGCCTGACCTTTGGCCCAGGTCAGGTCAGACCAGACCCAGACCCCACTAGCCCTTTTTTCGCTAAAATTCCCATAAATTTAAAATGGAGTATCCATTTGCGAAGAGGCGGTCCTTTTGAGATACTCCAAGTGACTTTTTGTAAAATTTGATAGACAACCTAATGGTTTGAGGAGTCGTTCCTCCCAGTATAAGCACACTTGAATGGGAATCGGCGTGTTTCGTAAATTTTGGACTCCCCACATTGTGGGACTGGGTTCTTTTAGTGGGCTTGTATTCTAGACTGGTTGTACTTTATTGTTTTACTTTATATCATACTCTGTTGTTGGGTTGTAGTGGTATGCATGCATTTTATTTACTTAGTGTTATCATTCTCCAGCTCTGTGGATTGGAGTTGGGTTCACGTGTATAGGTTCTTAGACAAGTGCCTCCCATTTGTGGGATATGCCTACTCGGTGCTAGTCGCCATCCCCTAGCCTATCGGAGGCGGGCTTGAGGTAGTCATGACATGGGCCCTGAGGGACGGGTCATGATAGAGTGGTATCAAAGGATGTCAATTCTACCTTAGGACCATAGTGTCATGAGCTTGGTTTGGGTTTCATAGTAACAATGTTAAGATGTTTTGAGTTTGGCTCTCAGGATAGAGGTTCTAGTGTTGGTGTGGTGACTGATGTATCCATTCATTGGGACTCTGATAACCTACTTTTCGACTCAGTGCATTAGAAAACTGGTTGTTAAGAAATAAATGGTACATGCATCATATAGGAATGATTTATGTTTTCCATGTCTTTCTTGATTTAGCTCTCTAGATATACTCCATTAACCGTGGTCCATCTTGATCCATTTCAGGATGCCTCCATGATGACAGCTAGAGAGGATTCTATAGCGTGATCTTGATGACGATCTACCTCGTGATGAGGCTTTAGTGCCAAACACTGACTTTGAGGCATTGCCTTCTGGTGGTCTACTGGTGCCGCCACCACCCGTAGAGCAAGATGTTTTACCAACAGTTTAGACTAAGGATGCGCGCAGGCTGAGTGCACTACACGAGTTCCATAGGCAGCGACCTTTGAGATACTAGGGTGATATAGACCCCTAGGCATAAAATTATTGGCTCGAGGTAGTCACTCGAGTTTTCATCTTAGTGAGGATACCTTCCGATCAGATGGTGGTCCTAGCTACGAGCCTTCTTTAGGGATCAACAGGATGCTAGTGGAGTTTGGTGATACAGTCACATAATGAGGTGACACTCACTTGGTAAAAGTTCGAATAAATCTTTAGGGAAGTGTTTTACTTAGCCACACTGAGGTAAATACATATCCAGAAGCTTCTTCAACTTTGACATGGTAGTATGATAGTGGAAGAGTTTTCAGAAAGGTTCACCAACTTGTCGCGGTACTCCCTAGACATGGTGAAAGAATAGTTTTTCAGAGATCAAACCTTCGAGTAGGTCTTATGTTGATAGATCAGTGCATCGTTAGTTTTGTTGAATATTCCCACCTATGATGGGGTGATGGAGCGATCCCTGGTGGTCAAGAGTTTTCTGGATAAGAAACAGATGGATGTGACCCAAAACAGAGGTCATGAGACAGAGGTGTCTGTAGGAGCTACTAAATGATAGGTGATAAGATCGCGACCTAAGAGGCATACCCATGCCCAAACTCAGACACGTGGGACTGTGGCGCAGGAGCAGTGCCGAGGAACATATCATCCATAGGAGAGGAGGTGTTATTCTTGCAATGGACAAGGGAATCTAGCTAGAGATTGTTTGACCCGTCATGCTGTTGAGAGGGAGTCGGCTAATGAGATGCCTTGGTAGAGGCAACGATTGGAGCAAGGAGTTCTGTAAGATTATGGGTGAGGTAGAGGAGTTGGAAGGGCAGCATGTGGTCCATGCCAGGATCAGGGAGTTGGAGGATGTGGGTGAGGACAACTGCATGCAGTTATGGCCTATGACCTAGAGACTCCAAGAGAGATTTGAGGTATGAACTATGTATTTTTCCTTTTTTCTACCATATTAATGGAAATAAGAGCTAGTTGTCCCCATTTTTTCCAAGAGTTTCATTTGAAACTTAGAAGTTCTGGTCAAACTATGGACTTAACCCTCACATTTAGAGACTCTTACTGAAGGAGACCCGATGATCACACACTAGCACTAATAGTGTGACCCGACTCTTGGAGGTGAGAGTTGTGGTTGGGATCTCTTAGTGATAGCATCAAGTCCTTACAACGTCATTATTACTATGGAATACTATCATTCATTCCCAAATTGACTATTTTAGGCAAAAGGGCATGGTGTATCCGCATTAATGGAACGAGGTTTCCTTGGTCAATGAAAGGGAAACCCACACAGCACCGGGTAGACTCTCGCACAGGACTTTCAGAAAAAAAGGATCCTTCATGGATGATATTTTACCTTGCTACATGTCCAGAGGTAGCACATGGATCTTAAGAGGAGCACATGGGAGCGGGGGGCTCAGATTGGTACTCGGTACTCTCACCTTTTGATCAAGTAAACATTGTTTGGATTTTTAAGGACGTAAAACCTTAAGGCAGGGAGAATGTAATGACTCAGATTTTCCCGGTTCTATTTTTAAAAAATTCTTAGGAAAATTACGATACCAAGCACTAAGATGACGTGTAATTCTGAGGTCCGGAGTGCCCAAAATGATCCATCGAAAAATTTCAAGTTTTTAAATAGCACGTTTGATCAGTTTTCATAAAAAACTGGAATAACTCTTAAAAGGGTTCCCAGATCAAAAATCAGAGGGCACTGTTGGGTTCAGGATGGCGGGTTTACCCTAGGCGCAAATTAAGTTTTGTCAGCGCGGGTCTCCAGTGAGAAAACCTGAAAATGGAATAACTGTAAATAAAATTATTTTATTTTTCAAATACTTATAACTCATAAATGGTAACTCAGATTGGAAATCCAAGAGTATCATTGATCTCGTGAGGATGTTCTTTCCTTAGGCGGAGCCTAACATTGGCCGGTGTGGGCCAAATATGGAAATTAGTATTTGGGACATGATTGTAAATAAAATAATTAAATAAATATTATTTTATTTTTAAATACTTATAACTCATAAATAGTAACTTGGATTGTAAATCCGATAGTATAATTGAGCTCATGAGGTTGCACTTTCCTTAGGTGTACCCTAACCTCGACCAGTGCAGCTCAAGGGTAAAAGTTAATTTTTGGACTTTTTAAAGGAGAATAAAATAAACTTAAAGAAGTTTATTCTATTTAATTTTAAAGTTTCTCATTGTGTTAGTGTTGCAACGCAGCGACAGAGCAACCTGTTCTTTTTTTATAAAAGAAGCAGCATGGCGATGCTTTTTCAAAGTAAACCAGTAATGCAGAAACATGTAAACATGTTAACGTGTTTCCTTCATTAATCAAGGACACAG
Organism: Viscum album; assembly: GCA_963277665.1. Classification (NCBI taxonomy): domain Eukaryota; kingdom Viridiplantae; phylum Streptophyta; class Magnoliopsida; order Santalales; family Viscaceae; genus Viscum; species Viscum album. The sequence goes on along the minus strand of OY728131.1, from coordinate 1,524,525,360 downwards.
TCTAGTGTTAAAATTCATAATGTTGGATAATTCCTCTGGAGTTTCCATAAGGAAAGGAGGATGATACTTCCTCACCGGCGACGACGAATCAGAGGTCGGGATTTGATTAAGTGGTGATGAATAAACGAATGCTGATGGAACAAGGATCTATGTGGCGACGTGACTTCAATCAACATCTGCAAGTGATCCAACTTGAAATAGGGGTTGTTATTTAAATTCCATCCTTTCTCCATCTTTGAATTCCTATGAAGAACATGAATCGATCGATGAATAGATCGATTCACGGATCGTGTGTATTGTTGAGGGATGGGTATTTCCTTGCAGGGTTTATTGGGGATTAATGATCATTTGATTGATTTCTAGTTTGTTCATTGTTCTCTTGATCCTTCTAAGGGATCTGATCGAGGAAAAAAAAACAAACGACCGAGGTTCGATCCTCAGGTTGATTATTATGCTTTTCTCCCCCATGTTCTTTGTGTTCTTTTCGGGTTGATAAACAATCGATCATTATGAAACCGTTTTTTGGCGTAATGATCCGAAGTCTTGGATATAGAATGGGAATGACATGACAGAGGTGCGATTATGACAGTGGAGAACAAATCAAGGCAGTATAGGAGATATCGTCACTTGAACGACATTGCACCACGGTGAATCATAATGGGAAATCAAACCCCTGATGATGAAGAACATGACTCGAGGACCCTGGAACGTCTTTTATATCGAAGAACGAAACACCAGAGCACGTCTGGTGGGTCGCGGCGGTGACACTGGTGGGGCACCGTGTTAGGCCGAAAGACACGCAGCTGGCCCGCAGGCATGCGATGGTACATAGTTCGTGGGAGGAGGCTGACCAGATGATGGATGCATGGTGCAAAGGATGCAGTGAGATACCACGTCTGGGCTGAAGGGGACCGGGCCACTTGGCGGCTCGACTGGACGAAAACTGGCCCGCTAGTGCAGGCCAGGCCGGAGGAGGACTGATCCATTGGGCAACCCAGCGGGCTGGAACCACAACCCAATAGGCTGGGTCCAGTAGGCCCAATGGGTCTAGGCTTTGGGCTAGTCCAGACCAGGTCAGCCCAGACCCAATTAGGTTGGACCGACCTTGGACCCCACCAACCCCCTTTTCGCTAAAATTCCAATAACTTTCAAATGGAGCGTCCGTTTGACGATCTATCTGTGGAGTTGGAACCCTTATGAAGAGACTGTACTTTTGAGATAATACAAGTGAGATTTTTTTGGAAGTTGGAAGATAACCTAAAGTTTTGAAGAGTCGGTCCTCCCGGTACAAGAACACTTGAGCAAGAATCGATGTGTTTTGTAAAGTTGAGACTCCCCACATCATGGGAGAGAGTTTGTTTTCTTTGGGTAGCTTCCTTTGGGGATGTTACTCCCCTGAGGGACTAGGGTGCAGGTTCCCAGATGTGTTTGTGAATTAATAGTAGGTATTCCCCTATGGGACTAGTGAGAAGGTCCTCTATCTGTGGAGTCAGTACTCCCCTATAGGACTAGGGCGCAGGTCCTCCATATCTAATGTACATAGAGTCAGAACTCCACTATAGGGTAGGGTGCAGGTCCTCTATGATAGGAGTCAGTACTCCTATATTTTTTCAGGGTGCAGGTCCTCCACACATGAACTGATAGGGTTGGTACTCTTCTATCATACCAGGGTGCAGGTCCTCTAGTCACTGAGTAGTACTCCCCTATCGGGTAGGGTGCAGGCCCTCAACTTACAAAGTCGTACTCCCCTATGGGATCAGGGTGTGGGTCCTTCATGAGTCATACTACCCTGTGGGATTAGGGTGTGGGTCCTCACTTATGGAGTTGCACTCCCCCGTCCCGAGTATCGGTGGGGAGCAGGTCCTCCATTGGAGTTGGAGCTCCCTTGGCTATCAGACTTAGTTGCGATGAGTGGGCCCATCCACTTGATGAGAATGTTACCTAGATAGAAGCTAGTGCTCCCTCAACGGACTAAGGTTCAGGCCACTCCTTATAAGAGTGACAAAGGTTTTGTGAGATGGTTAGGAGTAGGGATCCCTCATATGTGTACAATGGTGAGGGCATGCCTCTCCACTTGGGTTTCCTTAGTCTTGCGTTGGGCGTAAGACAACGATGACTGAAACTCTGATGATGGGCACTGGAGATAGACCTAGTAGGATGTTCCTGATAGAGCATGTTCTCTCAGACATACCATTAAGAATGGTAGAGTTGTTCCCGATGGAGTGTGCCTCTCAGACGGGTTCCATCTTGGATGACTGAGCTCATGGAGTGTGTTTCTCCTAGTTTTATGTGTTGTTTTTCAAACCTATGATGATAATCCTATTGTTTGAAATGAGGATGAAACCTTGTGATTCTTAGTGTTTGAAATGATTATATTTGTATTTTCTTGATATATGTATGAGAATATACCTGTGTGGAGCTGGCTATGCAATTATTTGTGGTTTTTCCCGGGTATTTTAATTTGTGGTTTTCAGGGTCCCCTACCGAGTATTGTTTTACTCACCCCTACATGGGATTTTTCCACACATGTCGTGTCTTGTGCATTCGAATGACGCTTTGGTGGAGTCCTTGGTGGAGTAAGACCAGAACCAGAACCAGATGATGCCTTGTGAGATTAGATGAGCCGAGGTGTTTCTGGCAGCTTCTTACAACATCTTCAGTACCCATGTTTACATGTAGGACTTTGCGGTTGTCTTTATTTTAGTGGTATTGTATTCTGGCCCAATTTTACTTTATTGATTTACTTTCTATTATACTCTGTTGTTGGGTTGTAGTGGTATTCATTCATTTTCTTTACTTAGTGTTATCACTCTCCAGCCTTGTGGCTTGGATTTGGGTGCGTGTGTACAGGTTCTTAGGAAAATGCCTCTCATTTGTGGGATATGCCTACCCGACACTAGTCACCAGCCCATGGACTATCAGAGGTGGGATTGGGGTAGTCACAAAATGGCCCCTGATGGATGGGTCATGATAATAACAGGAGGAAAATGTGATCGAATGAGAAGAAACTGCAAGAAATAGAGGTAGAAATTACCTTGGATCACCACAAATCAAAGATAGGAATCCAAGGATTGATCTTTATTAAAGGAATCCACAAAATACTAGGAAGAGGGTTGCCAAATACCTGAAATTTGAGAGAATTCATAGGGTTTTGAGAAAACCCAACCACTACATATTTTAAAGATATGTTTCATGGGGGATTTACACGATGTGCAATGCTTACACATCGTGTAATCATCAGTTTTTAGATCTCACCGAAAGACACATCACCTCAAACCTTTTAATCCTAAATATTTAAATGTCATGTAGAACCCCATTAATCACTCTTAACTACTGAGTCAATAAGTCCCCTTATGAATTTTCCATTCCTTTATGTATTGAAAATCACAAACACATTTTCTTAAGGAAAATTATCTTTCTCTAAGAAGTATTTTCTTAAGGAAAATTTTCTTTCTCTAAAAATATTTTTGACTTTACCTATGGTCTTTATTATATTATCTAGTGTTTTCCTAAACCAATAATAACCATATTTTTCTTAAACCAAAAATTGGATCCTTAACTAACTCAGAACCTTACAGTTTCTTAGAATTTGATTTCCCCAGAATTGTGAATCCGATTTCTTTAGAAAGTAGACTCCAATTTCTTCTAAAATAAGACTCCAATTTCTTCTAAAATCAGACTCCAATTTCTTCAAAAATCATAATCTGGTTTCTTCTGAAATTAGACTTCAATTTCTTCTGAAATCAGACACTTATTTCTTCTGAAATTAGACTCCGATTTCTTCTGAAATCAGAATTCAATTTCTACTGAAATTAGACTATGATTTCTTCTGAAATCGGACTTTGATTTCTTTTAAAACTAGACTTTGATTTCTTTTGAAATTAGACACTGATTTATTTTGAAATTATAATCTGATTTCTTCTAAAATTAGACTCCAATTTCTCCTGAAATTAGACTCCGAACTCTCATTTTTTTTCCAAATTCTAAAATCTTCATAAATCAGATTCTGGATTCCTCAAAATTCAGACTCTGATTATCTATTATTTCATAATCCAATTGTTCATATTTGTAGACTCTGATTCTAAATTTCGTAAGAATATTATTAAATTATTTTCTTACGGTTACCTCATTTCCTTAAAATAACATCTCATTTATCAGATCCTAAAAAATGTTAATGTTTCTTAAGATTAAAAATGTTTTCCTTACATTTTTTTCTCTTATGCATGGTAATATTTCCCAAGTTTTCTTACATGAAAGGATGGAATACAATATATTTTTAATTAACTATTGGCTGAGTGACACGTGTACAGGTCCCTATGAAATTTAAGGAAAAATATGACCATTGGAGGAGGAGCCGAACATTGATATTTTCACCTACAAATACCTAGTTATTTGAACAAGCTAAACATACAACACACATCTAGAGATTACATGCTGTGATATTGTGAAGTGATTTATAGAGAGAGATACTCTCATGCTTTGTGCGATCTATGAACATCTTGTTCATCCATGAACAACTTGTTCAGTCTGCCTAGTGAGATTCCGATTGGCTGATCAATCAAGGACTTACAGGGATAGGAATATAGAGGTACTGACTACCTTAAAGTTTGAGGGATTTCAGGGATAGGAAGACAGAGGTTCTAACTAACTTAAAGTTCGAGGTCTTGCGGGGATAACAAGATAGATTCTGATATTCTTATCGAGGTATTACCCTAGTGTGGTTAAGACAAACTTTCTAGAAAATATAAATCAAGGGACCTTTATCCAAGGTTGTTGGATACCCTTATCTTTGGGTTAAAATATTTCCTATACTTGTTTACTTATCTTTGTTACAAGTTTTAATTCCACTACATTTTATTGAAGAAATAAAGTATAACTTTCTTATACTTTCTTATACTTGTATACTCTGATAAATAAGATTCTATACACTTAAAGATAGAATATTTTTCTAAGTAAATTTATTTTAAGTTTCTTTATCGGATCCATTTTTCTGGATCCTAAGAAAGATCATTTTTTAGTTAAGAACTAAAGAGGGATTTTGAACCCATATTGTTTAAATTTTTTAAACATATATTTTCTTAAGGATAAAAATTAATGTTTTTAAACCTACAATTCACCCCCTCTTGTAATTGAGCATCTACATCTACATTTCAATCCCACAATTGGTATCAGAGGAGGTCTCTGAAATACTTATATTTTCATATAAGTTTTCTTGATTAACTTTTCTTAATTAACTTTACTTGTTCAAGTTTTTCTTAAAATTTTCTTTATAAACTCTTTGTTTATAAAATTTTTCTACTAATTCTTTTTGTGGAAAAGATTCTTTGTATTTTATTATATAATGACAGGAATAAATGTTGGTTTTATAGACAATTTAAATCCTATCAGAACACCAATTTTTAATGGTAATGATTATGAATATCGGAGAGATAAGATGAAGAATTTTGTTATAAACACTAGAGTGGATAATTTTATCATGCTCACTAGTGAATAAAAGATTCCTGACAAAGAAATTAGAATATTCACAAATAAGAAAAAAAAAGAATATCAACTAAACTACAAGGTACACAATACTATTTTATGTTCCATGACCAAGAATATCTATAGCCAAATATCTTCTTTTGAAGCTGCCAATAGAATTTGGAAAAAACTTGAAGTTACACACTTTGGAACTTCAAAAGTGATAGAAACTAGAAGATCCATGTTAAGAGTTTAATATCATGGTTTTATGTTTCCTTATGGAGAACCAGTTTGCAAAGTGAAACAAAGATTTATGACTATCATCAATAGTATTCAATCTATGGGTGAGAAAGAACTTGATGATGAGTTTCTTGTGGACAAGATAATATATATTATTCCAAATGAGTGGGAATATAAAAGAACATATATTGATGAAAATAGGAAAGTTTCAAACATAACTCTTGTTGAGTTATTTGGGACTCTTCTACATCATGAAACCAGAATGAAGAGAAATGCTGAGATCAATAAGAAAATGAATGGTAATGGAAATTTTTCTTTCACTACTAAATCAAATCATATGAAAGCCAAGAATCTTGAAAGAGTTACTAGATCAAAAGATAATAAAGCTACTATTATATCTGAATCAAGTGACAGTGATCAGTCTAAGAATGAACTAGCCAATCTTGCTCAAAAGATGAACAAGATTGTGGGAAAGAAATATTTTCAGTACATATATAAGAAGAAATACAAAAAAGGATAAGAAATATTCTAAAGTAACTTGTTATGAATGCAAAGGGATGGACATATTAGAATATATTGTCCTATGATCAAGAGAAAAGACAGAAAGTATAATCATTATAAAAGAAACAAAAATAAGTACTACAAATCTAATGATAATAAATTCCTAAAGGCTAATGACACCTGGAGTGCCAGTGGTGGTGACTCTTCAGATGTATCATCAGAATATGAATCTTCTAGTCAGAAGAATATTGGTATTATAGCCAGATTACCTATTGAAAATCATTGTCTTATGGATAAGGTACACAATGATGAATCCTTAACCAATATTTATTTAAATGATAATTTTTCTAATGAATAATATTATGAATCTTTGGATGAATAATCTTCCTTATTAGAAGATAATACCTTACATTTTTTTAATAAGTCTCTAGATTTGATAAATTAATCGAGAATGAGAATTATAATATAAAAAATAAGTTAGGGAAAGAAAATTATATAATTTCTGTTTTAACAAAATAAGTATCAAATATTTCTAAAAAAATTGATAAAAAAACACTTGAATTTGAAAATATTTCTAAAAACCTTAAGGAAGTTAATTCTGAGAGGGATAAACTTTCTAAGAATATTGAAAATTTTATTTCTAAGAAAAATGTTATAGATAATAACTCAAACTCTAAGACCAATGACTATGAGTATAAAAATTTAGTCACCAGACTAAAATTTGAAATATTTTACTTAAAGAAACTTTTATCAAATTTTACTTTGAGAAGGAAAGAATTTGATAAAATGTATTCACAACTTCGTCCTCTTAGGAATAGTTCTGTATTTGGTTATACTCATTCAAAATCCATTTTTAGTCATAACTATTTTGTTCCCCAAAGTTCTTCTTTTTGCACTAAGTGTAAATGTGGTGGTCATTTGGATAAAAATCATTCTTTAAATAAAACCCAATCCCTAGGTTTTCATAAAGCTTAATTTTCTAAGAAAATGTGGTTACCTAAGATTTTACTTTCTACAATTTCTGGATCCAAACATGTTTGGATTCCGAAATTCTAACTATTTTATTTTTATGAAAATAAAGGAAGTGACAACAAAAATACATGGTACATGGATAGTGAATGTTTCTAGAACATTACTGGTCATAAAATATTCTTTGAAAAGATTATCAAGATGAAAGGTGGAAAAGTAACTTTCGAAGATAATGCTTAGGGAGAATTTTTTGGTATAGGTAACATTATTCTTCTTGGAAAATATTTAATTTCAAATGTTTTATTTGTTAAAGGACTTAAGAACAACCTTATAAGAATAAAACAATTATGTGATGAAGGTTACCTTGTGAATTTTAGGAATGATAAATGTATAGTAAACAATTCCAAGGAAGAGTTTATTCTCTCTACACATAGGCATGAGAATGTTTATACACTGAACTTAGAATACCTTAGGATCCAAGACCTACCTTGAATTAGTTCAATGGAAGATCAATCTTGGTTATGGCATAGAAGACTAGGACATTTTAACCTTACGAACCTATGAAAACTATCAAAGAAAAGACTTGTTAAGGATATACCGGAGCTTAGATTTGATTATTCAAAAGTTTGTGATCCTTTTTAATATGTAAAGAAATACAAGTCAAGCTTTAAATAAATAATTGAAGTCTCAAATTATGATGGATTATAGCTAGCGCATATGGATATTTTCAGTCCAACATAAACTAGAAGTATTGGAGGAAAATACTATGTATTTGTTTTAGTTGATGATTACACTATATTTACTTGGGTCTATTTTCTAGCAAAGAAATCTGAATCATTTTCTTATTTTAAATATTTTTAATCTAAAGTTAAAAATGAGAAAAACCTTCCATTGATAACTATTCATAGTGATCATGGGGGAGAATTTGAAAATTTATATTTTGAAACTTTTTGTAGTAAAAAAGGCATTACTCACAACTTCTCAGCTCTAAGAAGTCCTCAACAAAATGGTGTTGTTTAAAGAAGAAATAAAATTATTCAAGAGAAAATAAGAACCATGTTGAGTTAATCTTCTATTGTTAAACACTTTTACTCTGAAGCTGTTAGTACTGCTTATTATACTATAAATTGAGTTTTAATCAGACCTTTTCTTAATAAAACACCTTATAAATTGTGGATTGGTTGAAAATCTAAAGTTTCTTACTTAAAAATATTTGGATGAAAAGTATTCATCTTGAATACTAAATATAACTTATACAAATTCACACCCAAATCCGATGAAGGAATTTTCTTAGGTTACTCTACTACTTCTAAGACTTATAGAGTTTTTAACAAAAAACATTATACTATTGAAGAAACAATGCATGTTAAATTTGATGAAACTAATCCTTTTGTTTTCAAACAACTCCAACCTACATATTCGGATATTTTTTCAAAAACTAATTATCAAACTTTGATGGGAGATTCTCATAATAAGGAAAATACTCAAGAAAATGTTTCTGAAGTATTTACCCCAGAATATTTTTTACCTTATGTTGATGAATAGGTTTTACAAAACCCAAATCAGTTGTTTCTTAAGAATAATCCTAGTGATAGTATCATTAGTGATGTAAATCAACCTATAAGGACTATAAGTTCTTTAAGAAATAAATTATAACATCTACCATTTATTTCCCAATTAGAACCTAAAATCACTAATGAAGCTTTAGGTGATGATGATTGGATTAAATCTATGCAAGGTAAACTAAATGAATTCAAAAGGAACAAAGTCTGGACCTTGGTTGAAAGACCTAAGGAAACTTTTGTAATTGGTATAAAATGGGCCTTTAGAAATAAATATGATGAAAATAGAATCATTGTAAGAAATAAAGAAATATTAGTTTCTAAAGGCTATAATTAACAAGAAGGAATATAATATGAATAAACCTATTCTCCAGTAGCTATAATTGAATCTATTCGTATTCTATTAGCCCTTGCAGCATTATTTAATTTCAAACTTTTTCAAATGGATGTGAAGTGTGCTTTCCTTAATGGATATGTTCAAGAGGAAGTTTATGTTGAACAACCTTCTAGATTTGAAGACACAAAACATCCTGAACATGTTTTCAAACTGACCAAAGCTTTATATGGACTTAAACAAGCCCCTAGAGCCTAGTATGAGAGGCTAACAAGATTTTGTTACAAAATAATTATGTTAAGGGAACTTCTGTTCCAACCCTATTTATAAATAATGATAGGAAAAATGTTTTTATTGTTCAAATTTATGTTGATGAAATTATATTTGGATAAACTCAGCAATCCTTAACTGATTTATTTTTGAATATTATGAAATATGATCTTGAAATGAGTATGATGGATGAGTTAACATTTTTCCTTGGTTTTCAAATTTCTTAAAAACCAGAAGGAACTTATATATCTCAACATAATTATATTAAAGATCTTATTAAGAAGTATGGATATGACAATACTACAAGTATAAGTACTCCAATCGGTACTCAAATACTCTTGATCTTGATGAAGTTGGGAAACTAGTAGATCAAACATCATTTAGAGGTATAATAGAAAGTTTATTATACTTAATAGATAGTCATCCAAACTTAATGTTTTTAGTATACTTATGTGCAATATATCAATATAATCTAAAAGAATCCCATTTAAAAGAAGTGAAAAGGATTTTTCACTATTTAAAGGGAACCATGGATTTAGGACTTTTCTATTCTTCTAGATATGATTTTTTTAAAAATATTTTTAGATGCTAAATTTGGTGGATGTATAATTGACAGAAAAAGTACATATAGAACTTGTCATTTCTTAGGAGATTAATTAGTTTCTTGGTCATTCAAGAAGTAACACTCAATATAACTTTCTACTGCTGAGGCAGAATATGTAGCAACTAGAAGTTGTTGTGCTCAAGTGTTGTGGATTCAAAACACACTCACAGACTATGAAATTAGTTTTACCAAAAAATAGATAATGTGTGATAATAATAGTTCCATTTACCTAAGAAAAAACCTTGCACATCACTCCCAGGAAAATCACATAGATATTAGTCATCACTTTATTAGGGATCACACACTTAAAGGAGATATCATTCTTCAATTTATCAGAACACAAGACTAACTTGCTGACATATTTACAAAATATTTACCCTCTGATTAATTTAAATACATTAAAAAAAATTAAGGAATGATAATCGTAAGTTAATCACCCATATTAAATTTTTTTAAAACCTATCTCCTTACATTAAAATAATTAATTTCATAGGGGAGTACATATGTTTATTCTTTTAATTTTCTATTTTCAATTTTTTTTGAAACTTAAAATTTTTCAGAACCTAAAATTATCTCTCCCTAATAAAAATGTCTAGAACCTAAGTTTTATAATAATAACCTTATCAATATTAACAATTCTTTCTGAGTAATCCAAAAGGTATGTTTCCTTAGTTAAATATTCTTAATTTCATTTTTTACTTGTTGGTATTTCTATCTTGTTTTAATAAAAACTTATCGAATTCACTTTCCTTAAATCCGATTTTTCCTTAAATCCTCAAAAGATCGGAATCTATAAATTATTATTCAGAATTTATATCAACTGTAATATCAGATCAAGTGAATCTCAACCATTGGATTGATTTGGGAATATGAACTGTCACTACAAAGCCTATATAAAGGATCCCCCATATCCGTGTACCACAATGATTATTCTAGTGTTTTTATGCCAAAGCTCTGACAATCTTCAAATCATCTATTCAGTTTTCTATGTTTCCTTAAGCTCTGAATGTCTCTTGAAGTTTACTCTCAAAATTCTATGGCCTCAAACAAGGAACTCAATGATTGGTTAATTTACCAAGAAAGGTTGGTGTACCCAAATTTCTTTCTCAAGTATGATTCTATGATTTCAAAAATAATTAAGAAGAATGGATAGGAAAGCCTTTACATTGCCAAACCAAAGAATCAGGATCTGGTTTATCATGATATCCTTATAGAATTCTATGATATAGTCAATTTTTATGAACAAGGAGGAAGATAAATATTTTCTTTCAAGAGCTATGGAAAGAATTATTCTTTATCCTTAAACAAGGCTACAAGCATTTTGTATATACATTATGAAGGAGACGCTATATTTTGTTCACACAAGTTTCCAGATAAGGAAGGTACTTTTGACAAGGTTAATTCAATTGATTTACTTAGGCTTAAAGGAGTTAAGTCACCAAATATCAATCATATTTCAACCAACTATAGATTTCTAGCTCTGTGGATGAAAGGTTTTCTCATCCTAAGAAAGGGTGACAAGGATTCCCTTAAGAAATGTGATATCTTCATGATGGATTTATTGGTGAATATAAAGAAGATAAACCTCATCAAGTACATTCTCTTGATCATCAGTAATATAAAAAATGGAACACTCAAATATTAGATTATAATGTATCCAACAATCTTGTTGAATATTATTGTCCTTTTCCTAGAATCATTTAAAAATTATTGCAGTTCAAAACCCAAAGTTTTTAAGATAATGTTGTAGAGTGATGATAATCTGAGAAGGATGAAAATTGGTTTCGGTATTAAGTCCAGATATTTCTTTGATCTTCCTGATAGTGATGTTCAAGATATCATTAAGGTAGGTGAAGTAGACGAAAATTTCAAGAAAACCCCAAAGAAAAGAAAAGAAAAAGAACCAGAACCTCAAGAGAAAGTACTTGAACCTAAATCAGTATATTCTCCACCCAAGATGAAAAAGAAAAAGACATTTTCTGATGAATTGGTAGCTAAATGGAGAGAGCAGAAGAATAAAAAGAAGGAAGGAGATGCAATGTTTGGATTAGACCCTAATGAGGATAAGGACTAGAAAATTCAAATAGTTGAAGAGCTTGAGAATAAAGAAAAAGAGAAGAAGTTAAAGAAGAAGATGTTAGAAGATGAGATTTTTCAAGCCTTGATTAGAGATACAAATAAGGAATATGAATAAGTTTAGGTACCAAAATCTTTCTCAAAAGAGTCAGTTCAAATTGAAACTCTGGGTGTAGATAAGAGAAAGAAAATTTCAATTTCGAAACCCATTGTTGAAGAAGAAAAAGTGCTGCAAGAAGAAGAAGAAGAGGAAGAGGAAGAGGAAAGTGTTTATGTAATAAAAATGGTGGAAGAATATCTTGATAAAGAGAGTCCTTCTGACAAGTTGTATATCAGAACTTCCCAAGTTGAATCAACCAATATAATCTTAGAAGGGAAATATGATTATTCTTAGGATGAGGTTGATAAACCTTTAGATGATGAAAGTATTAATAACGATTTTATTCATCCTGATGATGATAAGGAAATTGGTGAATTTTTTTTTGTTAAAGAAGTTAATGATGATAGAATAATTCAAATTTATGATAGTGAGCATGAGACTCCAAAAGTTGAGAAGGCAATCTCTAAAGTTGAGAAAGGTAAGAAACTGGTTATTGATTCACCAAAGAAAGCTAAAGTTACAAAATCCAAGAAGGAAGTTATTGTTGGAACATCTAAGGGAAAAGAAGATGAGTAAGATAAAGTTTCCTTGACAGAAAAAGAATCTACTTCAGAATATTTATATTCCTTGGGAAAAGATTTTGTTGTTAAGTCCTTAAAGAATATAGTGAATACCATTACCTTATTTCCAATTATTAACTCTAGATGTTAGATGATACAACAAACAATCAATCAAAAGTCATATTCAATAAGAATTCTCATGAAAAAGTTTGTAAAACTTGAAGATAATTTTAAGACTTTTCAAATTGGTTATGATGATCATAAGAGATCTTGAAAAGTGATAACCAAGTGGTCTAAGTCAGTGATTGATGATCTTAAAATAATGGATGATTTTAATGATTTAGTAATGGATGAATTTGATAAGTCAGATGACACAATCAAGAACCTTACAACAAGACTTTTAGATAAGTTGAATCAAGATCACGATACCTAGATACAAGAAGATAAAAACATGAATGTAAATCTAAATTCTGTTGCTTTAAATTTGAAAAGGGAAAGGGAACTTAGGGAAGATATGGTAGAAAACTTCAAAGATAAAGAAGAGGTGATAAGGTCTCAAGGTGAAATTCTTAAGTCTCCATAAGAATGAATAAAAGTTCTTGAAAAGAAAAATCAGGATCAAGATCATTTGATCAAGAAGTTTGAAGACAATCATAAAGAGTTGAATAAGTTTAAGGATACCCTAAAAAAGCTCATGTCCAATGATAAAAATGATGAACGAATTCTTAAAACCGATCTTTTGTTTTTTATTTTTCCTTATAACAAATTTTTTCATCATAATGATTTTTTTTATCTTTCTATTGCTTTGTTTTGTATATTACTAACCTTTCAGGTACAAATTATTTTCTTTCCCTCCATTCCTTTTTGAAAATCATAAAGGGTGAGAAAAGAATGATCAAAAGAATATTAAGAAAGATAATTTCTAAGTAAGGGGGATATTACTTAAAGAATAAATTCTTAAGTAAGGAAGAGTTATTTCTTTAAGAAAGACAAGAATACAATCCTTAGGGATTTCAAAACCTAAGGGGGAGTTAGTTGTATTCATCATGGGTCATAAATAAAGGGAGATAAGTATTTTTTTAAGTCCAAAGTGAAAACCTTATTCATTATATTCTTTTAAGAAAAGTTGTTTATACTTTCCAAAAAGGGGGAGATTATTGAGTCAATAAGTTCCCTTATGACTTTTCCATTCCTTTATGTTTTGAAAATCAAAAACACTCTTTATTAAGGAAAATTATCTTTCTATAAGAAGTATTTTCTTAAGGAAAATTCTCTTTCTCTAAAAATGTTTTTGACTTTACCTATGGTTTTCATTGTCTTAGATAGTGTTTTCCTAAACTAAGACTAAACATATTTTTCTTAAACCAAAAATTGGATCCTTACCTAACTCAAAACCTTACAGTTTCTTAGAATATGATTTCCCTTGAATTGTGAATCCGTTTTCTTCTGAAATCAGACTCCAATTTCTTCAGAAACCAGACTCTGATTTATTCTGAGATTAGACTCTGATTTATTTTAAAATAAGACTCTGATTTCTTCTAAAATAAAACTCCGATTTCTACTAAAATTAGACTCAAATTTATCCTAAAATCAGACTCTAATTTCTTTTGAAATCAGACTCCGATTTCTTCGAAAATTAGACTCCGAATTCTTCTAAAATTAGACTCTTATTTCTACTAAAATTAGACTCTGATTTCTTTGGAAATTAGATTCTGAATTCTCTGGAAATTAGACTCCAAACTCTCATTTTTTTATAGACTTCGAAATCTTCATAAATCAGATTCTGGATTCCTCAAAATTCAGACTCTAATTATCTATTATTTAAAAATATGATTATTCTTATTTTTAGACTCTGATTCTCAATTCCTTAAGAATATGATTTAATTCTTTTATTACAGTTACCTCATTTCCTTAAAGTAACATTTCATTTTATCGGATCCTAAAAATTTTAATGTTTCTTAAGATTAAAAATGTTTTCCTTACATGTTTTTGTTTCTTACACATGGTAATATTTCCCAAGTTTTCTTACATGAAACGATGCTGTACAATTTATTTTTAAATAACTGTTGGCTGAGTGACATGTGTAAAAGTCCCTCTAAAATTTAAGGAAAAATATGACTGTTGGAGGAGGAGCTGACCATTGAGATTTTCACCTATAAATACCCAGTCATCTGAATGATCCAAACACACAACACAAATCTAGAGATTACATGCTGTGATGCTATGAAGTGATTTATAGAGAGAGAGACTCTCATGATTTGTGCAATCTATGAATATATTATTTAGCCGTGAATTGCTTGTTCAATCTGCCTAGCACGATTCTGATTGGCTGATCAATCGAGGGCTTTCGGGGATAAGAAGACAGAGGTACTGACTACCTTAAATTTCAAGGGCTTATAGAGATAGGAAGATAGAGGTTCCAACTACCTTAATGTTTGATGGATTACGGGGATAACAAGATAGATTCTGATATTCTTATCGAGGGCTTACCCTACTGTGGGTAAGATAGACTTTATTGAAAGTATAAATCAAGGGACCTTTATCCAAGGTTGTTGGACACCCTTCTCTTTGGGTTAAAATATTTCCTATACTTGTTTACTTGTCTTTGTTACAAGTTTTAATTCCGTTGTATTTTGTTGAAGAAATAAATTATAACTTTATTATACTTTCTTGTAATTTTATACTATGATAAATAAGATTCTATACACTTTAAGGTAGAATATTTCCCTAAGTAAATTTGTTTTAAGTTTCTTTATTAGATCCATTTTTTTGGATCCTAAGTAAGATTGTTTCTTAGTTATGAACTAAAGAAGGGTTGTGAATCCATCTTGTTTAACTTTGTTAAAAATAGATTTTCTTAAGGATAAAAACAAAAGTTTTTAAACCTACACTTCACCACTCTTGTAATTGATCATATACATCTACATTTTGATCCCACATTAACAAGCCATGAACTACACATACACGACGTGAAAACACCTTAAACATCATGTATTCCACAAGCTTCTAATTTTTATAAGTTGAACCCCTCAAGACTCACTCTAGACATCCTATGAGCACTATGAGACTCAGAAACATGAAAAGGGTTAGAATACATGGATTGGGGCCCTTAAAGTGTGAATCACAAATGGAAATGGAAGTGAAAAAAAACAATAGAAGGAAATAAAATGAGACAAAAAAATTTAATATGGAAAACCCTTTAATGTGGAGGATTAAAAAACCATGGGGAAACTTCAAAAAATTTCAATAATAATTAGAGAGTAAATAATCCAAGTAAAAACATAAATCTTGAATTTCAAATACAACATAGAAAACTTATGTGAAAATAAAAACCCTGATATGCCTCTTTCTTCTCTCTAAAATTTTTATTGTAACAAAAATTCACCTCTCGAAGATCAAAACCAAACATGAAATTCATTATAGTACCTTCTCTGAGCCACTTCACAAGTTGAACTACCATAGCTCCCTGCCGCCCATGACCAAAAAAACCATCATCCACATATCTTCTTTCTACCATGCCTTTTTTTATTACATTATTGAGCACCACTGATTCTCCCTTTTTATAATCCATCATAATACCTAAATTTTTTTGTGAATAATCCTTTAAAATATTCAAAAAATATTCAATGGATATGAAAAATATCCCACACCATGTGATTCCATCATTGAGAAAATCAAACTCTTTTATCCAATTTTATCTCTTAATTGAAAAAAAACATTAGAAAAATCTATAAATATTCCCCTTTATCCCAAAAAAGAAGGATATGAATTCCAATGAACTTAGTTGGAAAGAAAATTGATTGGTTTTACACCAAACATAAATTTCTATAGAAAATATGTTGACACTCTTTTGTAGCTCTAACAAAAATCTGATATCTCCCCCTATAAAAGAAATCCAAACACAAAAGTCTTCATCATACATGTGTTTTCACTGCCCTAATGAACATGACTAGAACCAACACCCATATACCCCATAATAGTGATCACCACATAATCATGAGCACATAAAGAGACTAATTGTTCTATCTTCTCAACATCCTCTAATCAATCTATAACACTCAATACATAACCTCGATCTTTGATTTTAAATCCCTTTTCACTAGTGAAACTCCCTAAATAAAAGGAATTAAGTGTAAGACCTAAAACACCTAACTTGACCTACTGCATCTTCCAAACAATCTTCGTCCTAGTCAACGGTCTTTGACTCATGCATGATGATTGTCCATGACACAAAAATCGATGAATTTCTCTTCATAACTATGTTCTTCACTTCACTACATACCTTCAAAAAAGTCCTATAAAGTGTGTCAACTATTCTTCCTCACACATATACCATCTATACTCTAGATAATTTCTATATTCCATTTCCAAACAAACTTCTGAACCCATAATTATCAATAGTACAAGCTGATAAAAAAATTATGATGTATACCCGACACATGTCACACATCCCTCAACATCAATGTACAACCTAAATTTTTAGTGATACGAATATCACAAACACCGATAACACCAACAAAATATTCATTTACCATCTATAATATACCAAAGTCACTTTCTTCATATAAAGAAAATAATTCACTCTTCGGTGTAATATGGTATGATGTTTCTGAATCAACCACCCATTTAGTGTGAAAATATGACCCAAGATAATTAATTCTAAATGAAAGTAAATACCCCTCACTTTGATAAGGCATATTCCAGTATCCTCAAAATCAATATCATGTGTCTTCTTTTCTTCATTAAGATTTTTCAAAACTTAGCAGTTTCTCTACACATGGCCCTCCTAATCGCAAAAGAAGCGCTTGAATTTTCTTATTGTCTTCAACCAAACACTTTGATTACTACATCCATATGTCACAACTAGAATACCACTATTACTTGAATAATCACCACCATTGGTCTTTTGCTAAGTCTCATTCATCAATAAGGATGAAATCACAACATCCAAATTTAAAGTATCTTTCCTAAAAAACAATATGGTGACAAAATTATCACATGAATATGGAAATGAATCCAAGAGAAGAAAATACTTGTCTTCTTCTTCTTCTTCCATTTCAACAGGTACCATGCTACCTTTATTATCAATCTTGACCACCACTGAGGATAGCTCCATCATATGTTTGGTGAACTCATCCAAATGGTTACCTAAATCTACATTCTCTAGAATTCATAAACTATACCATTTTTTTCATATATAAACAAATTTTGATGGATTTTGACTTACATGATTTCAAAATTTTTCTATATCTACTCTGGATTTATTATATTCATCACCTCCCATAGAGTATTATAAGACAAATACATCTAAATTGTTTTTGTTGCTAACACTCTCATATATTACCTATAACACCCTCAGTTTCAAGTAAATGACCCTTTATTCACACATTTTGAGTCAATATAATGTCCGAGTTAAGTTTTAGGAGGTTATAAGGGGATTTAGAACGTTTTGGAGGATTTTCTAGAGGTGCATGGTTAGTAGAAACCATACAACATCTCTAGGTAACCGTTCAAGGGAAGATAATAGACACTAGGCAGGAAAATGATTGGCATATGATTTAGCCGAACCATATGAATTCCCAGGAGAAACCATTCATATTTAAATAGAGGAAAATTCATAGTTGGTGCACAGTTTTTCTAACTGTGTGATCCAACTATAAGGCCCCAGCCTTAAACCTTACTTAATATTGAATTAAATGAATAATTCTCGTTGAGGATATTTTCAGGTTTAGAGTTTTAGAGAATTAGAACATAACTATTACATCTCAAAAGATTACAAAGTAGTCACTTCTACTAAGTTTCCATAATAAAAAAAAACTCTTAAAAAGAAACGTGTCTAGTTCCATGTTTTATATAGGATGACATTCCCTTGATCCCATCCTTGACCTTATTCCACATTAAGTCCTGTGAAAACATTTCAAAAAAACTTGGGATGAGCATAAAAAGCTCAGTAAGGGATACAGAAAGAATGAAAACTGTTAGTTTTTTCAAACATCAAATAAACCATATATACTCTATCAAAGTAATACCTTCACCTTCATGAAGTAGTAAAAACTCTTCACTGAATAAAGTGTCATTACTTACCTTTTTGTAACCAAAGGATTACCATAAAATCCATAAAAAGAACACATAACATATATAAAGGTAACTTGGGACATAAACATACTTAGGTGGAATAACCATACGGTTGACTTCCACACATATCACTTAATGGAATAGCCATACGGCCAATTTCCATACATACTTAATGGAATAGCCATACGGCCGACTTCCATACCCAATGCATTGGAGGTTATAACGTAACCACCCGTCCTGGTATTCACGGCACCACCCATCATATGGTTTATAACGTAACCACCCGTTAAAATGTCCAAGTACCAGTATAAAATCATAAAACATAAAACCAATATAAAGGAATGATAACATTTCCACATTTCAATCACAATATATCATAAATATATTGACATAATAGAATCCTTTTTCAAAACCATTTTTAATACCAAAATACATAAAAGAGTATATGGTATTTATTTTATTCTAAAAACATTACGGCTTGTTGAGAAAGCCAAAGACCAGATAATACTCGCGGCGGCGGAAAAGGTCGTTGTCGCCGCGTACGTTAAAAGAAACATTCCTTTTTGTCGTTTTGTAAAACGCTTCATAGAAAAAGATTCCTTTTGTATAAAAGTAAAATTCAAAGGGGTTTATACACCGTATAAAAGAAAGTTGTGTATAAAATGAAATATGCCTCATTGAAAGGAGATTGAGACGAAGTCCCTTACCTCGGGTCCGACTTGACTCGATCGTTCTTTAACGTCCTGAATAATAAGCTTGAGTTAATTTATACTTGATTAAGAACCTTTTTAAAGTTCATTATTCCTTTTATATCACTTATTTCCATGTTATAAACATTATGTAACCATTTAAGTTAATAATGTTTGTTTTCTCAATATTTGGTTCTTAAGTCGAAAGTGGACTTCTTACAATTACATGTTGTTCGTGTGGTCAAAGGTTCTTTACATCCAGAATGAAATTCCCGATTTGGATATAATATGTATCATATATATCCAGCATATACATGTATTTATAATATTACATATTCATTTAGGGGTAAGAAATGAAATGCACCGTTCATGGAGACGGTAAGTCGTACGTACGCATGAACGCTACTTTCATTTCTTTGTCATATTAATGAAATTAAAACTAAATAAGAGGTATGTATATATTAATTCCAGAATTATATTCATCATTTAGATATATCATTCATTATATATATCCATTATATACATGTAATTTTAATAGTACATTACATTTGGGGATAAGAAATGAAATGCACCGTTCATGGAGACGGTAAGCCGTACGTACGCATGAACGCTACTTTCATTTCTATCTCATAATTTAATGGAAAGAAATAATAATGATATAGAGGTATATTATAATTCTAGTATAACATCATATATAATAACTTTAAATCCATCCTTTACACGTCCCACATATGGCATTAACGAATCACATCACTTTGAGGGGGCGGTAGTTCGCGCTTCCTTAAATGAAGATATCGTGTTTACCCATAATGGAAACCATAAAGGTATGCCCAAAATGAAAAATACAGAAGCTTAAAGAAAAACATAAACATATTATATATCATATATAAAAATAGTGACATCATAATGTCCACCCTTGAAGGTGTTAAATGAGTATTGAACAATCATCGTTTCGGGAGGCAGAATTTCGCCATCCACGAAAACCGTATGTTCTTTAACCATTTGATGTGGTTGTGTGAGAGTGTAGCTCAAATAAATCTTATAACAACATCCTAGTATATTGAAGATACTGGTGTTGTTACAAAAGAAGTAAATAAAAAGAGTTTAGAGGGTTGGAGAAGCAAAATAAAACAAATGAACAAGAGAGAATAAATTACCTTTAAAAGTGTAACTCCTTTTGATTTGAGCCTAAAGGCTTCCTTTGAAAGGATTATGCCCAAAGGTAATCCTCTAGGATTAGGAGAGGGATGTGGAGAGAGTAAATGGGCAGGGGTTGGCAGAGACAAAGGCTTGAGGAGTGTGTGAAATGAGGTAGAGGTGGGGGCCTTTTATAAGAGGAGAGGTGGGGCACTTTTGGAAAGTAAAGAAATATTACTTTATTTGAAAATGTGTTTCGGTTTTAAAAGGTCCCACATTGATATAATTCATGGATAAGGTGATAAGGGTTCGAAATCCACCCATACAATAAGTTTTGGACATGTTTAGTTCATAGATTTTACATTATCTTTCCATTTTATTTAAATCGTTAAATAATGAGGTCATCGCTGCATCATCATGATGTCATAAATAAATTAATTTATATAAAGTCTAAAAATTATAGAAAAAATACTATGATGTAGGAAATCTTTTTAGATTTCCAATGACTATTTATAATAAAAAATCTTATCTTTATAACCCCATGTAAAAATTGTTTTCGTAAAACATATTATGTTTGTGTCATTTTTACTTTTACATTAAATAAAAAGTTATTTATGTCATTTCCCAACCAAAGTGTCTCCATGGGGTCCCCAAGTTGACCCATGGCTTTTCTTGGTCGGCCATGACACAACCAATGAGGGTAGGACATGTTTCAAGCTCATCTTATTTTATTAAAGCATTATTTTTACCTTAAACTACACTAATTACCACTAATCGCGATTAAGAACTTAATAAGTTACTATTCACCAAAAAATTATTATAATCTCATTGAACCACATTTTACTTCTTAATGACAACCATGTATGTCGGATTTTTGAAATTCAAAACACAATGATGGCAAAATTTCATTTAAACGGAAAATCAGTCTTTATAAGTACCACTTAGTGGTTTCACTATTCATCAAAAATTGAAGTTTTTCAGAAAATTACCAAAAATTCACCCTAAGCTATATTTGATATTACGAATTCAAAAATGAAGTCTATTTTACAAAATTCAAAACATATAAGTCACATTAATTAATTTAATAATTAATTCCCGCTGTCAGAGCAAATAGCGTGTTTTTATGAAACAATAAGTATCAAAAGATTGACACTAGTTTAAGTCCGATTTCAAAGTGAAATTAATTCCAACGACCACTATTGGATTTAATGGTAAAAATATTTTCTAATTTCACTTTAAAACCAATTCAAAAGATAATCTAATCATATAAATAAATTAGATTAAAAAGAGGTTTTGAATTAAAATACAACATTTTACACTATTCATTAAAAAAAAGAACTTTATCAGAAAGGTACCAAAAATTTACACAAAGTAAATTTTGATGTCCCGATTCTAAAGAAGATTTATATTTGGTCCAATAGAATTTATAAGATCGATCAAAACTATATTTAATGACGGTTCTCCGTCAAAAGGTGATAAGTGGACCTTTTGTGAAAATTAGGGTATAAATGCCTAAAATTGAACTCTTTTCGTATTTTAAGCCTTTATCTTTTATTGGGTAAATGTAAAAACATTTAAAAACATATATAATCATATTTTAGTTATTTCTATCCATTCCCGCCAGTACAACGGCTACTCGTTAACTAACATTTAAAAATAATATTATTTTATTACTTGTGTGCAACGTAATTTTTCAAAGAAACTCATCGTTGCGTATCGAGTACGCTATCGAACGTAGAAACCCCTTTTAATTAAAATTAATATTTAATTCGTAAATATTAATAAATATAAAAATTCTTTATTCTTTATTTACCTGGGATGTTACACCAACCATGTGAGGTGTGGCCTTAGATAGTATCACTGCATAGTTGGTGCACAATTTTCCAAATTATGTGTCCTAACCATGAGACGTATAGTTAAAAATCCTTGAAATTTGGATTTAATCCAAATTAACCCCTTAAGCCCTCATTTTCCCATAGTGTCTCCATAACTCAAATTCCCTTTGATCCTATAACATGAGAGATGACCCCTTTCAATCTAGGAGTGATATGTAGGTGAATCAAAGTGCATTGGAGACTTAGATTCATTGATAAGTGCCTATTATTCTTTTTTATTCTTAGATCCAAGGATTCTCTCTCTATCTCTAAAACCATAGATATATATTTTTATTGATATATCTATGTGCTATTATTAGTTTTATGATGAAATCTTGTTGTATCTAGTGAAGGGAACGTGGGTTGTTTTTAGATCTTGAAGTTTTGTTGCATCATTATTCATTTTCTCAAACATTTTAGAGGTGGGTGGATTCCCTCTCAACTCCACTTAATTTAGAACTTGAATTATTAGTTTTAATTGAATGATTTTCTTGAAATGGTTGTGAAATCTTGGTGTGATTATTGATGGAAATATTGTTTTGGTATTTGAATGGAAATTTTGGAAAGTTGATTGGTTTTTGGAAAACCCCTTTGTTTATAGTTGTAAAATGGGATTTTAAAATTATGTTTAATTCTATGTATGTAAAGTATTTGTTGAAATTATTTAAAGAAATAAATGTTTTGATTGAAATGACTTGGCATGATGTTCGCATAATGGTTGATCATGAGTTTATTGGGATGGATAATGGCTATGAAGTACCACTATCAATGTAGAATAGAGTATGGATATGAAGTTACACTATCAATAGTGAAACCAAGATTGAGTGTGTGTGCATGTAGTTATGTGTGTGGGAATGGAAAAGAATATTCCAAATCAAATGAGAAATGGTTTAAGATCTTTGTTGATTCTTTTATAGTAAAACTAGTTTATAGCTTTGATATGAATTGTTTAAACCATTTTTAAATGGTTTTAATAAATTTTATAGAATTTTTTGTTCTAGTGGAGTTAGTTGAGAAGTAATTGGAGAGATCCAACTAAGTTTAGACTCACCCTTACCTAGGAACTGTTGTGAATTTACAAATTTCATTTATCAAGACATAGGAAAACACAAGGTATCTCAGTTATTTAGTGATTCTTATTGATACCATGGATTGGAATGTGGAGTTGGACCTTGGATTGGGTGGGGTGTTTCTAGTTTTTTTCACTTTATAGTTTTGAGGTTTGTGTCCTTTTTGGTCCTCTCATGTATATCTTTTGGTTTCTACTTTTAATCTGATATGGTTTGTTGGTTTGGTTATGTTTTGAGTTTTATTTTTTACTCATTCATCATATTGAGGCTTTTTTGGTTATAGTTTTTTGTGGTTTATATGTTTTATCTTTCAAAGGGAAAATCATCCCCCAATTGTTCTTGATGACCTTAGAATTTATTTCCAACCTTTGTTATATTGGGGATGTCACCTAAGGCCTAGTAACTACCCCATCACTTATCAATCCAATGAGAAGGGGCAAGATGTTACAAATGGTATTGGTTTTGGTTGGTCCAAATATATTTTTGAGACAAATTGTATTAGTTTTGGTTGGTCCAAATATCTTTTTGGGACAAATGGTATCACCATTGTTCAGTCATTAACATAGGAAATAGTGTTAGTTTTGTTTGATCCTAGAGTTGGAAATAATATCATTATATCTCTTGGGATGGTAGTAATGAGCAGGATTTTCAAAACCTGAAATGTAGAGCATAAAAATATATAGATAACCACTTTATGCCGAACTTCAAGTTACCAGGGATTTTGGGTACATGAGTGTTTTAAGACACTTTTAGGCAAGTTGTCACCTCATCATCATGGGTTTAGCCGATGAAATTTACATGACATGAATTTATTATAAGACTTCCCAATAGATATGAATTTTTCATTTTGAGTCAATGGATTATGAAATGGAAAAAAATCATTGATCTTTGAAAATACTGAAAATGGTTGTTTTGAAAATCATGGTGATAGTATTTTTTTTTAAATGGTGAAAATGATTTAATTGTGTAAATATATGTTATAATAGGTATTAATGTGGTCAATTGGAATAATTAATCCTTTAGTTACTAATGAGTGAGACTAAATAGAGATTTTTTATGGTCATAATGAATGGAACTGGGTATGCATCATAGAAACCAACCAAAAGAGGCTATTAAAAATGTGGTTGTACCTGAGCCACAGGTGAACTAACATCAGGTTCAAATCATTTTCCAGGTTTTCCATGCCATGTATAAGAGTAATAGGAACAATGAACTGTGGAAAGTGGACCATTCAGTTCAGTTCCAAAATCAGAATCCACCTATATTTCAGGGGGATTCCGAGCCAAAAAAAGTAGAAGTCTGGTTAAATATGATGAATCAAATATTTAATTTCCTCAAGACACTAGAAGATATGTAAGTGAAGTTGAAAACATATATGATGGAGTATTTGACATGCCAAGGGTGGGAATTAATAGTTCATGCTAAATTGGACCAAGGCATGACATGAGAGGATTTTGAATAATTGTTTAACAAGAAATTATATCCTCACACCTTTGAGATTGCTAGAAAAATTGACCTATTCAGTTTGAAGTAAGAGAATATCTCGATGATAGAGTATACACCTAAATTTATGAATTTATTCCCCTCTACCTTATAATTTTCTACAAGTGAATACTTGAAGACACACATTTTTGAATCAGGTTTGAGGATAGATATTCATTCAAAGATTTTCATTCTATGTATTATGGATTATGCAGATATGGTTAATAGATATACTGTATCAAAAAGGGATATCTCAGAAAATATGGTTAGAGGAAGCATGTTTATTCCTATGGGAATAGGTGAGAACTCTAATGATGGGAATAAAAAAAAAAGGGACACATACTTCCAAAGTGGCGGGACACCATATAATTATACCATAAGATCAATAAATCTTCCTCCTTGACCCAAAAGTAATATGAGATGTTTTTAGTGTGGTTCACTAGATCACATCAAGCGAGATTTTATAACACTACCTAGAGCATGTCATAACTTCAAAAAAATGGGAAATCTTTAGCTTTATTGTTGCAGTACTCCAAGGTAGGGTGATAGAGACACATATCATGATTCATAAGAATCATATGCTCTGATGGGATGAGTGAAAAAAAATTATCATCATCATAATAGATTGATCCAAGGTGATTCTAGTAACACCATGACTCTTTAACCAATGAAATATCAATAGGGAAACAAAGAGAAAAGTCCAGCAAGTAAGAAATTGTATAAAGCTAAGAAAATGATTGTGGATAATCAATATGGTCCTTTGACAGTGATAAGTATGGTTATTTTTAATTATACCCTTATGAAATATTTTTTTTATATGGGTTAATTCCACTCATTTATTTCTTATCATGCTGTTGAAAATATAGATATGTCTATTGAGGTAATGCCATGTGTTTTAAAACTACAAACTCATCTTTCCCAAAGAGAGCATCAAACCTTTATGTGTAAGGATTGTTCCATAAATATTTATGGGGATAGGTTTCTTTGTGATTTATCTATGATTGAGATAGATTTATATGACTTGATTTTGGGTATGGATTGGTTGACATCATTTAAGGCCCACATAAACTGTTATGCCTGAATGGTTAGTTTCACATATCGGGACGACATCAAGCATCTCTTTAGAGAAGATTAGGGTATAAAGATAGTAAAGTGGGACTTTTTGAACCATTGGTTGGAACCATATCTTATTAGTTGTTCATGCTTACCTTGTAATCTATGGATGATATTGGTAATGGATATTTTATAACTATTGTTGATCAATTTCCTGATGTATTCCCTGAAAATTTATTTGGGTTGATAACCAAAATATAAGTGAAATTTATGATTGATATCCTAACATGGACCAGTCTTACATCACTTCCATATTATCATATGGCACCGATATAATTGATGGAACTTAAATTTCAGTTGGAAGAGTTGTAAAGAAAAGGTTTCATTCAAATGAGTATATCTCCATGGGAATCACCAGTTCTATTTGTGAAGAAGGTGTATGAAACTATTATAATTTGTGTGGACTATCATAATATTGACCAAGTTATGATAAAGAATTAGTATCCTATTCCATGTATTAAAAATATATTTGATCAATTGAGGGGAACTTAGTGGTTATCTAAAGTTGAATTACATTTAGGGTATCACCAATTGTGAGTTCAAAAGGAGGATATCCTCAAGAAAATGTTTAGAAGTAGATATAGACATTATGAATATATCGTTATTCTTATTGGTATTATGAATGCACCATCTATCTTTATGGAATTTCCAAATCAAATATTTCATCAATATCTAGATTTCTTTTTGTTGGTGTTTGTTTATGATATATTGGTGTATCCTAGAAAAAAGGTGGATCATGATCAAAACTTGACAGTAATGTTGGGTATCTTGCAGGAACATCATATGTAAGCCGAGTTATCAATGTTTTATTTCTAGATACAAGAGGTATGTTTCCTTGTCCATGTCATTTCAAAAAAGAGATTTCCTATAGATCTAGAAAAGATAAAAACTGTTATATCTTAACAACCACCAAATAATGTATTTGAGACATATATTTTCCTTAGATTAACGAGACACTATAGATGTTTTGTACATTATTTTTCATTCTTGACATCACCAAGGATAAATTTGATAAAAAAGGCATTCCATTTAAATGAAATGAGGAATGATAGAAATCCTTTCAATAACTTAAAGTTAGACTTACATAAACACATATACTCACATTTCTAGAGTTTGAACTGGGCTATGTAGTATATTATGGTGAATTAGGATTTAGGTTGGGATGTTTTCTCAGGTAGGGAGATCATGTTGTTGCTTATGGTTTAGTATAGTTATGGTTTCATGAGGATAACTACCCAACACAAAATTTGGAATTAGCTGATGTGGTCCATACTTTGAAGACCTGAAATCATTACCTATTTGGTGAGAAATTCACAATGTTTACAAATCATAAGAGTTTAAATTTTTTTTTTATCACAAATAGATTTGAATTTAATGGAGAACAAATGGACAAAGTATTTGTAGATATTTGAATTCAACTTGATGTATACACCAGGTAAAGGGAACTATATAGAAGATGCACTGAGTAGGAAGTAATATGATCAGTTGGATAAAGAGGATTAAGACTAGTGTAAACTAATGTCAGTCATAATGAATATACATCTAGAATACTTAGACTAAGGTAGTATTGTAGTATTCTTTCTAGTATCATTTGTTCTTGATTTGGTTGAGTAGGTAAGATTTTCTCAGAAATCCGATCCTAAATGTTATTAAATGAGGTCAAAACTCAATGGTGCGTAGACCATTAAGGGATGAAAGCTGGATGAGAATTTAGTGTTTTAGTTTATATATCGGATGGTTGTACCTTTTTCTTGTTAGGAATAACTTCTTAGTGCATACCACCATTAAATATGGGTTTTTCACCCTAGGATTCAAAATATATATAAAGAATTGAAAGCACAGTTTTGGTGGGTTGGCATGAAAAGAGCTATAACATAGTATATCTTGAAATACCTCACCTGTTAACAGGTAAAGGTAGAGCATCAATGGCCAACAGACATGTTGTAGCCTTTACATATTTCTTTATGGAAATAGGAGCAGATAGCCATGGATTTTGTTATAGGTATACCAAATATGGTTAGGAAACACGATAACATATGGGTGACTGTGTATGAGCTCACAAAGTCAGCTCAGTTCATCACAATTCATGAAACTAATTTGGTAGAATACTTTTTTAAAATTTAAATTTGGGAAATTATAAAAATTTATAATGTTCTAGTCTCAATTGTATCAGACATAGACTCCAGTTTTACATCTCATTTTTGGAAATCCTTATAGAAAGCCCTTGAAACTCATTTGACTATGAGTACAGATTATCATCCTCAATAGATGGATAGTCTAAATGAAAAATAAAAATGTTTGAGGACATGATTAGGTCTTGTGTGGTGGATTTTTGTGGCTCTTGGGGGGAACATTTACCATTAGTGGTGTTCTCATATAATAATAGTTATTAGGCTTCGATACATATGGATTATTTTAAATCATTGTATGACAATCATTATCATACTTCAATTTTTTGGGTGGAAATATCTGATAATTCTCTAATTGGATCCAACTTTGTACAAGATACAAAAAATAAGATTCAGTTGATCAGAAAGAGAATAAAGATAGCCCTGAGTCATCAGAAATCTATGTGGATGATCATCAATGACCGTTTTCATTTTATGTGAGTAATCATGTGTTCTTGAAAATATCTCTAAGTATAGGGAATAATTATTTGGGTAATAAGGTCAAGTTATCTCTTAGATACATAGACTATTTTTAGATACTTGAATGATTTGGTGAGGTGGAATATCGGTTGGCTTTGCCACCAAGGTTCAGTCCAGTGTATAATGTGTATAATGTGTCTCAGTTAAAGAAGTACCAATCTTATCTTGACTATGTAATTCGAATGGATCACGTTGACCTAGTTCTAGATTCTACATTGATTCATGTGTTGGTATAGATTATGGATAGGAAAGAGAATATTTTTTGTGGGAAAATAATTAGTCTAGTGAAAGTTTTATGAAAAGATGGTTTGATTTAGGAAGAAACACGGGAGTGTGAGAAGGGAATGGTGGAGAAATGACCCAAAATCTTCTAGCACAATGAGGTTTTTATACTTTCTATATATGGAAAGGAAAATGGTGGGGATAATATATCACCCCTTGTTTCAGGTAAATGAACCTTTATTCAATTATTTTGATTCTATATAATGTTTTGGTTATGTTTTGGGAGGTTTTGAGTGGGTTTGGAATGTTTTTAAGGATTTTATAGAGGTGAATGGTTTGTGCACAGTTAATATAAACCATGTAACATATCTAGAAAATTGTGTAAATGAATACAGTGGACACTAGGAAGGTTCACGTTTTAGACAAACCTTAAAAATTTCTAGGAGAAACCATGCATCTTAAAATAGAGGTAAAAGCATGATTGGTGCACAATTTTTTTAATAGTGAAATCCAACCATGTGAGGTGTGGAATTAAGACAATAACATCTCACGACTAGTGTATGGTTTTCCAAACTGTATGGCATATAGTAAACCCTTATTAAAATGTGGATATAATATGAATTAAATTCTTAAGACCCCATTCCCCATAGTCTCTCCATAACTCGAATTCCTTTTTCTCCCAAGGTGTGAGAGATGATCCCCTTTGATCTAGGAGAGATTCATAGACAAATCAAAGTGGACTGGAGGCCTAGATTCTCTAGTAAGTGCCTATTCTTCTTCATTCTTCTTAGATATAAGGTTATTCTCTCTCTTAGAACCACAAATCTAGTCTGTTATGATAGATCTATGTGTTATGAATGGTTTTATGATGGAATATTGTTAGATCTAGTGAAGGGAATGTGGTTTGTGTTTGGATCTTGAAGTTTTGTTGCATTTTTCTTTGTTTTCACTAAAGTTTGAGAGGTAGGTGGATTCTATCTTGACTCCACTTGATTTATAACTCAAATACTTAGTTTTAATTGAATTATTTTCTTGAAATGGTTGTGAAATATTGGTGTTATTATTTATGGAAATCTTTTTTTAGTATTGGATTGGAAATTTTGTAAATTTCATTGGTTTTTGGAAAGCCCCTTTATTTATAATTTTAAAACAAGATTTTAAAATTATGATTGGTTTTATGAATGTAAAGTATTTGTTCAAATAATTTAAATAAAGAAATGTTTTGATTAAAATTAATTAGAATGATGTTGGTATAAATGGTTGGGTGTGAATTTATTGGGATGGATAATGGTCATGAAGTACCACCATTAAAGTGGGATGGAGTATGGATGTGAAGTTCCACCATCAATAGTGAAACCAAGCTTGAGTGTTAATGGACATAGAAAAGAATATTACAAATAAAATGAGGAATGGTTTAAGGTATTTGGTGATTCTTTCCTTGTAAAACTAGTTTATGGATTTTATATGAATTGTTTAAACTAATTTTAAACTATTTTAATAAACATGCTAATAAGTTTTTTCTTAGTGGCATGAGTTGGGAAGTCATTAGGGAAATCCTACTAAGTTAAACTCTTCCCATGCTTGGAAGTATTTTTCATTTATAGATGACATCTATCAAGACATAGGTAAAGGAAAAGTATCTTAGTTCTTTAGTGATGCTTCTTGACATCTTGGTTTGATATGTAAAGTTAGAGATTGGAGTAGGTGGGGTGTTTCTGGTTTTTATCACTTTGAAGTTTTAAGTTTTGTAGTCTTTTTGGTCCTCTTGTGCATATATTTTGGTTTCTGCTTGTAATTTGATATAATTTTTTGGTTTGGTTATGTTTTGAGTTGTATTTTGTACTCATGCATCATATAGAGGTTTGTTTGGTTATTGTTTTTATTGGTTTGGATGTTTTATCCTTTAAAAGAAAAATCATCCCCAAAATGTTATTGAGGCCCTTAGAATTTATTTCTTACCTTTGGTGTCATGGGGATGTCACATAAGGCATAATATCTCCCCCATCACACCTCAATCTAACAAGGATGGGCATGATTTTACACTATCAGTCACCATTTCTCATAAACTCCAGCTTCTTAGATTTTTTATTCAGCGCCTTCACTATCTTCTCAAGAACCAAAATATTTTTTACTCATTTCCACCATAAAGTAAACTAATTTTTACTATTAAAAAGTTTGATGTGGGAAGAAATTTCTCAACGTGAATCACCCATATCCAATAAGAAATAAACATAGATAACCTCTATCTGATACCAGTTGTTGGGGAGGAAACAAATCAGTCCTATGATAATAACTCGACTACGATAAAATATTGTGATAATTGCTAATGAAAATAGAAGTGCCAAAAAATAATAATAGGAAATAAAACATGATGTGGATTTATCATGTGGAAAAATCCTCCAATGAATAGGATTAAAAAACCATAAGGAAAATCCAAAAAATTACACTAATAATCAAAGAGTACAAAATCCAAGTAAAATCATGAAACTTGAATTGGAAATATAGAGTAGAAAAACTGTATGAAAATCCATACTTTGATACACCTCAAACTTCTCTCTAAAAATTTTCTTATAACAAAACATCACATCTCGAAGATAAAAACTAAACACATGGAATCATTGAAGAACCTTCACTAATCCATTGCACAAGTCGAATTGTCGCTGCACTTTGTTTCCCATGCCCAAAAAAATCATCACCCACACATTTGATTTATTTCATGACTTTTTTTATCATAGTATGTAGCACCTATACTGATCCCTTTTTATAAGCCCCAAGAATCCATAAAAACATGTACACAACATCCTTTCAAATATTCAAAAAAATATTAATGAGATAAGAAAAATACCCCTCCACTATGTCATGCAAGCACTAAAAAAGTAAAACTGCATTATCTAATTTTATCTCTTCTTTGAAAAACAAAAAATGTGTTATGAACCCATCAGGTTTATACAATTACATTGGTACATAAAATTTATACAAACATCAAAAAATTTAAAAACATTAATGTTTCATTGTCTTTGGCCCCTGAACCCCTCTCAAAAGATCCAGATCATGCTATTGGTTTTTCAAAAAACCACCCCAGCTCAAACAAAATAGTTTTCTTGTATAAAAAACAATTTTTATGTTAACAATACTATAAGGAAATATATTAAACATAAATATCAAACAATGCATTAAATAAAATGTCACTTTTAAACTGAAAACATACACTTTGAGTCATACTAGGCACACCATGTGTTAGATTAATGTGTAGTTAATTTATACATGTCATAAATGATTTAAGGATCATTATCTTAAAGTACCAAGACAATCTGAGCACATTTTCTTGGTTTTAAGTATGTAATATTTGTTTTGAACTAAAGTGTCAATTTTAAACTAAGAACATATACTTTGAGTCATACCAGGCATATTGTATATTATATTAATGTGTGGTTGATTCATATACATCACAAATTATATATGGATCATTTTACTAAAGTATTAACACAATACAAACACATTTTCTCAATTTTAAGTTTCTGACTTTTTTTTGAACTAAAATGTCAATTTTACATAAAAACACACACTATGAGTCATACCGGCCACACCATGTCTCAGATTAACTTGTGGTTGATTATTACATGTAAAAAATTACTTAAGTAATTTTATCTTAATGTATCAAGACAACCACAATGTGTTTGTCAGGCTTTCCGTGAGCGACACACATTTTTAACTAAAATGTCATTTTTTAAACTAAAAGCATGAACTTTGAGTCATATTGGTCATACCATGTGTCAGATTTACATACGATTGATTCTTATACACTAAAAATGACTTATGGATCATTATCCAAAATTATCAAGACAATCCAAAAATGTTTTCTTGGTTTTTAGTGAGCGATACATGTTTTCAACTAAAATGTCATTTTTAAACTAAAAACACAAATTTCAAGTCATACCAGTCTCATCGTGTATCATATTGAAGTAAAAATGATTCCAACATGTCAAAAATGACTTATGGATCATTTCTAAAAATTATCAAAACATTATGAATGTGTTTTCTCATTTTTGAGTATGCTATGAATCTTTTTAACTAAAATGTCAATTTTAAATTGAAAACCCACATTTAGAGTCATGTTGATCACACCATGTATCATATTGAGGTTAAACTGATTTATACATGTCAGAAATTATTTATGGATCATTTTCCTAAATCATAAAAAAATGAATATATTTGCTCATTTTTGAGTTTGTCACACATCTTTTGAACTAAAATTTCAATTTTAAATAAAAACACACACTTTGAGTCATACCAGTCACACCATGTGTTTAATTAATTCATGGTTGATTACTACACATTAAAAATGAATTAAGGATCATTTTCCCTAAGTATCAAGACAATTCAAGTGCGTTTTCTAGGTTTTTAGTGAGTGACACATGTTTTTAACTAAAATGTAATTTTTAAATTGAAATCACACACTTTGAGTCATACTAGTCACACCGTTTGTCATATTGATGTGAAAATAATCACTACATGTCACAAATGACTTATGGATCAGTTTTCTAAAGTATCAAGACAACCCAAGTGTTTTTTCTTGATTTTTAGTGAGAGAAACATGTTTCTAACTAAAATGTTAATTTTAAACTGAAAACACACATTTCAAGTAGTACTAATCACAATGAGTATCAGATTGAGATAAAGATGATTCCTACACATCAACAATGACTTATGGACCATTTTCCTAAATTATTAAAATAATATGAATGTGTTTGATTATTTTTGAGTATGTCACACATATTTTTAACTAAAATGTCATTTTAAACAGAAAACATGCACTTTGAGTCATACTGGTCACACCATATGTTAGATTGACATGAGGTTGATTCCTACACATAAAAAATGACTTAAGGATCATTTTCATAAATTATCAAGACAATTCAAGAGTGTTTTCTTGATTTTTGGTGATTGACACATTTTTGACTAAAATGTCATTTTTAAACTGAAAACACACATTTCGAGTCATATCAGTCACACCGTATATCATATTAAGGTACTTATAGATCATTACCTAAAGTATAAAAACAATATAAATGTGTTTTCTCAGTTTTTAGTATGCCATGTGTCTTTTTAATAAAATGTCATTTATAAAATAAAGCCACATATTTTGAGTCATACCAGGCATACCATGTATTGGATTGAGGTGAGGATAATTAATAGACATCATAAATGACTTATAGATAATTTTCCTAAAGTATCAAAAAAACTGAATAAATTTTCTTAGTTTTGAGTATATTACGCTTCTTTTGAACTAAAATATCAATTTTAAATAAAAAACACACTTTGAGTCATATTGGTCTGACATTTTATCAGATTAATGTGTGATTTATTTTTACAAATAAAAAATGAATTAAGGATTATTTTACTAAATTATCAATAAAACATGAGCTTGTTTCCCAGGTTTTCGGTGAGTGACACATATTTTTTAGTAAAATGTCATTTTAAAATTGATAACACATACTTTGAGTCATATCGGTCACATTGTGTGTCAGATTTATGTGTGGATGATCCATACACATAAAAAATGACTTATAGATCATTTTAATAAAGTATAAAAAAATATGATCATGTTTTATTGGTTTATAGTGAGTAACACATGTTTTTAACTAAAATTCCATTTTAAACTGAAAATGCACATTTCAAGTCATACTGGTCACACTGTGTATCAAATTGAGGTACAAATGATTCCCATATGTAATAAATGACTCATGAATCATTATAATAAATTATAAAAATAATATGATTATTTTTTATTAGTTTTGAGTATGTCAGGTGTCTTTTTAACTAAAATGTCATTTTAAACTAAAAAACCACACTTTGAGTCATACTGGTCACACCGTGCTTTAGATTGATATATAGTTGATTCATACACATAATAAATAACTTAAGGATTGTTTTACTAAAGTATCAATATAATTAAAGTTTTTTTCTTGGTTTCCAGTGAGCAACACATATTTTTAACTAAAATGTCACTTTTAAACTAAAAGCACTCATTTTAAGTCATACCGATCACACCGTGTATCAAATTACGATATGACTGATTATTACATGTCAAAAATGAATTATGAATCATTAAAATAAAGTATCAAAGTAATATGAATGTGTTTTCTCAGTTTTGAGTATTCCATGTGTCTTTTTAACTAAAATGTCATTTTTAAATTGAAACCACACATTTTGAGTCATACTGATCACACCATGTATCAGATTAGGGTGATACTTATTCCTACACATCAAAAATGATTTATGGATTATTTATAAAAAAATGTAGATGTGTTTTCTTAATTTTGAGTATGTAACACAACTTTTGAACAAAAACGTCAATTTTAAATAAAAACACACACTTTGAGTTATACTGGTCAAACTTTGTGTTAGATTAACATGAAGTTGAATAATACACATAAAAAATTACATAAGAATCTTTTTTTTAAAGTATAAATACAATATAAGTGTGTTTTCTTGGTTTTTAGTGAGTGACACAAGTTTTTAACTAAAATTTCATTTTTAAATTGAAAAAACACACTTTGATTCATATCGGCCATATAGAATGTCATATTGATGTGTGGTTTATTATTACACATAAAAAATGAATTATGGATCATTTTCCTAAAGTATCAAGACAATAAGATCATTTTTTATTGGTTTTTAGTGTGTAACACATGTTTTATACTAAGATGTAAATTTTAAACTCAAAACACGCACTTTGAATCATTTGTAAACTAAAAACACACACTATTGAACCTAAACAGATCAAATAATTAACAAATAGCATTGTGAAGAGAGAAAATAGTACCCAAGTGCATCATAATGTCTGTATACATTTTGACATAATGTATTTAACCCATTAATTTCTAAACTAATATATTTCCTATTTTGAATATGAGGAATATAGAAAATCTTGGTAGTACTAGAAAAATATAAATAAATAAAGTATTAATAAATTTATTAAATAAAATTTTAATTATCATCAGAAATAACTCTTTAGGGATTCTAGTTTTTTTATAAAATATGATATCTTTCATAAATTTTTAAACATAATAACCACAATCTTTGTCATTAGTTTACTTTAAACACTGTAAAAATATTGAGAAAAATAAGTAATTTGTTTTGATATATGTTTTGATAGTGAAATATTATTATGTATAACCTAATATTTATCCAATTTTAGAATTTAATAGGCTTCTTGTGCTCATGGAGTGTTTTCATGATATGTTTTTGATGATATTTAAACACTTCCCTATCATAACAAAATTTCAATTAAAAAATAATATAAAATTTAATACTTGGATCTTATTTGTAAAATATTGCATGTAGTATTACAAATTGATAAACATCATCATGCATGGTCAATTTTTTTGGGTATCCATGTATTGAATCCAAAAAATAAATCATTGGAGTGTCCAAATTAATTATAATGAGAAATCAATGCAACCTAAAAAAACAAAAAAGAAATAAGTAATGAAAGGAATGAAAATATATTTGATATGATTAAATTATATAGTTTTACCCATGTATCATAGGTATTAAGAATCATATATCATCTGTAAGTGTGTTTTCAAACATTAAAAATATTTTTTCTACTATTAATGAATATTATTCTTCTTCCAATGAGCATTTTTTTGTATAGAGGTAATGTGAGGACTAATTATTCTAATTTT
This sequence comes from Viscum album, assembly GCA_963277665.1. NCBI lineage: Eukaryota > Viridiplantae > Streptophyta > Magnoliopsida > Santalales > Viscaceae > Viscum > Viscum album. The sequence goes on along the minus strand of OY728131.1, from coordinate 1,524,488,683 downwards.
TTATTCATAGGGTTTTCTCTTAAAATAGTACGAATATATATGCCTATAAAAAATATAAATAATATTTAAATATAATTAACATATTAGATCATCTATTGGATAAAAAAATTATAAAAAATAACCTCATGTATACATTTATAACTAAGACTCCTAACAATTCACGCTTAAGGATTTCATTTACATTCACATAAAAAAATAAAGTCTATAATGGCCTCTTCACACATTTTTTCTTCAAAATAAATTATGGTCATGTCACCTTTTTTGAATCTCATATCCACATGTATTTGTAATATTAGTAAATGTAAAAGTTGAACCAGTGTAGAAAAGTTACTTTCTAAATGTATTTTTAATCGATTGGTTGATTTTTTGATTCGAAATTACTTTTACCCTTTCCTTTCACTATCTGTAATAATATTCCTCAGTTCATGCCTTTTTTTATTAGTTTTTAAATGTTTTTCATAAAAAATAAATTGTAAAGGAATAACTCATTGTTGACATGTTTTTTTACAAGATCAAATAACCATTATATGAAAGTTCCAATAACATGTTTGACTACGTGAACATTCAGATCATCAAGGGGAACAAGTAGCTCAGTGCTTGGCTCATGAGCTACGTGAATCCCTACTATCACATAAATTTTTTAAAGTTGTTTATTATATAAAATATATACATGGATATTTTACACTATACCCATCATAACCAGGATATGGGTAGGTACTGATAGATATAAATCCTAACCATTTTCACCCTATAGAATATCAGTATAGGAAATGTATTAGTGTCATCCTAATTCACATTTCGTAGAAACAATTATGAAAAAATTGACGACCACTAGTAAGTAAAACCTTTTAGGGGAATGTCTTTACTCAATGCTGGGGGGATCTTCATGTATTAATTTTTGTTGTGTTATTTCTTCTCTTTGATACATTCCTATAACATTCTTTAACAACTCATACTACAAATTATGTTTTTCTTCTACAATATATATTCATGTATGCATATCATCTATTTTCTTATATTTATCCCCATGTGAATCTCTTTTGTCAAAATATGTTTAGGGCGATACTCTTCAATTCACACCTTTGACATGGAAAAATTTTCCTGGTTGCTTCAAGGCCATTGAAAGTAGTCATTCATTAGGTATAAGAAATGATGATTCTTGTGTCTAACAAAAATAAAAAATAATGGAAAATAAGTAATCATTGTAATGTAATACCGATTTAAAGAATATTTTTTTATTATGTCATACTTACACATGCTTCCCATACTTTTTGTGTATTTTCATCTATTAGTATTGCATATTTATTTACACGAGCCTTCTTTCATAGAACATTATGTAGGATGGAAGTGAATTTGGATTTTGATTCATCAATATTTATATAAATAAACAAACATAATTATGTTTTTGTTTCATGCTACATAAAATTATTACTATATATTTACAATACATACCATTTTTTTTTCAAGTGAAGCATACCTCATCCTTGCTTTACAGTAGGGGTACATTGTTTTTACTACATGTTTCTTATTTTTAGTACTCAATTGTTATTTTATAAATGGATAATTCTTAATAAAAGTACTTAATAAATTTATTGGCAAGTAATGTATTACCAACCATAATGTTCCTGGAAAGATGCCTCCTCATGATGACCAAAAAATGCATTCCATGTTTCTTGGTTTATCATGTGTGCATACTTCTTTGGTGGGTGTGGGTTTAATTTCCCTTCAGCATCCCTAGGATGAATCTTTGTAAGAATTGTCCAAAAGCCTTCATGATCCTTTCTAATGACCATTAATTCAAATTTAATTTGACAATCATCTAGTATAAATGAACTCTAAAAAAAAATGAAGAGTAAATTAACATTTCATTATTTTTTTTATTAAAACAATGAAAGTATAACATAATATTACTCTACTATCTTCCCAAATTAGTGCCTTAACCATAAGAACAACATCATTCCATGTATATACTTAAATCAACACCTGTATTTGAGTGGTGAGTCCAATTAAACTAATGAAAATAGAGTTATTAGGGGTTAATAGGATGGCTGCATGAATTCCATCCAACTTTAAATTTTATGCCTCTACTTATTACCTTAATAATTTTTTAACACTATAAAAATATGACTCTATGGTTTTTTAGGACATAGGTTTTTCACCTTATACCATTTTCTTGTCTTCAACATCATCAATATTACATTCCTTGGGATTGGTAATATCTACATGTGGAGAAACTTATTGTTCCTCTTCATTGGGAGCATCAATTTTTTGAGAAACCTATTGTTCCTCAGGATTGGGAGTATCAACATGTGAATAATCCATTATCTCAAGAAGTGGTTAAAAATTTAATTTAGATTACGAAAATTCATTAATGAAAAGATAATAATATGAGTTAACACAATGCATATTACAAAAACATATAACCTAATTATTAAACTCTCTATTTTTTCTTTAAATGTTAAAGGTATTTGACCCCTATATTGAGTATAAAAATCCCCTCATTGTGGTATAATTTGACATAAAATAACACACATACATTGGGACTACTGTGAAATGACTACGACATTCCAATTAAAGGTCTATCCTCAATTGAATTGATATCTAACCCTTTAGTGGTTTTGGTTGATAACAAGATAATTGATAACTTTTTTTGCTGGATCTGAAACATAAAATACCTGTACTACCTATGATATAATTATAAATGGTTCTTATTTGTACACTTCCTCAATGAAATCTACTTTCATGAATCCCAATTCATCAATTTTAACTGAAATCTTGTTATTAACCCACTTTCTTTAAAAAATAGGCACTTATAATGTCGTAAATATGACTCCCATATTTATTAGATGATTCCAAAGTATGAAATATTCACATAAATTGTATTTCTATCCATGGTACTAGATACATGAATTGATTTAGTCACAAGTGTAACTCCAATATTTTTCATGGTATTGCATTCACCATGTTCCTTTGTATATAATGTATAAACATTAATTACATAAACATGATAAGATAATACATGCACACTTGGTCCTATGGATATCCATAAAATCCATTCTAAAATTGAATTCATATTTTTAGTATACTCTTAAAAATATGGTCTCAAAACCATCCTATAAACCATTAATTATGTATAGTTTATATCTAGATTTCATCCCTTGATGGATTCAAATTCCTAAGAATTAATTTTTGGGTTTCAACATATGGAAAAACCTATAAACTATTATGAACAATGTAAAGGTGAGTCTTCTCTCAATCTATAATAGTAATTAAAACAACCTATATTTCAAAAATTCCTTCACCCAAAATCCACCATGTGTGATAATTTTTTTGCAGACTAATTATTTCTACATCGGGTAGGTAGTTAGTATAAAATTAAATGAATTACTCAATAATACATCTCTTTGAAATAAAACCTTCTATTATACTTTTATTTTTAACATAACCTTTGAAAATATCCATATACCGTTCAGTGGGGTACATCCCTCTATAATGTACATGACCAAATAACCCTATTTCTCTAAACAAGTGAACCATCATATCAAATAATTGAAGTGAGAAGAACAACTTGTAACAACCTGAACATTTATCAATAAAATTCTATTTATTTTGATTTAATGTATTATGGATATAGAAAACACGTGCAATTTTTTTTATTATATCCAACTTTATTTAAATGATCATTAAGTCTCTTTATCATTGATAATATAGTCATTGAACAATGATCACATGACTAGTATAAATATAGGGTTTTAACAAATTCTTTTGGCACAAACAAAGGAAGTGATGGCCTTAACCAGTAGGATCGTACCCTATGAATACCATTTATCAGAGCTTCCAAGGGAGATTGAATTTCTGGGATTTTCCCTAGACCAATCCCAAGCCAATATCCAACAACTTAATCATGATAGAAACCATTTATGAGAGAAGTTCAAGCTCATTGAGATCACAACCCAAACCATGTTCACCGAACGACCCCAAGAAAGCCCCACCATCACACACCTTACTCTTAGGGAATATGATGGTGTAATAAATGGATATGTATCAAGATCCTAGCAATAATATTATGTACATTATTTTGTATAGAATACTGAATATATCCCTCTTTCTATTATTGTTACTTTGTAAATGTTTTTTAATACATAAGTAATATTTTTGGTTAACATTCAAATTCAATTAAGAAATATATTTTGATGAATTAATGTATTTTTGAAATAAATAATATTTTAATAAAATATTATTATTAAATAAATTTTATTGAATATAATTGATCATATAATTTTTATGAAGTCAAAATTAATTTTTATTAAGATTTAAAAATTGTTTTACCAAAACCCATCAATTTTCAATAAATGTCGATTTTTATTTTAAAAGTGAAAATTTACATATTTAAAAAATTATTTAAATAAAATTAATATTATTTTTTTAATCAGGAGATAAAAATTATCCAACAATGATTTTTTAATAATTTTCTAAGAGAGATGAATTTTTGGGTAAAAATTAAATATCGTATAAATATACTGTGTGTTTTATAACATCATAATGACCCAATAGTGATGTAATAAATACTATTAAAGGTATCCTCAGACAAATATATGTTTTTAATTTAAAATAATGTAATTTTGGGTTTATTTTATTTATTTTATAAAACCTCAGTGAATCCTCCAAGACTTATAATATATTTTAATATTTTAAAATCATTTCCTTGAAAGTGATACTCATCTCCACATAAGAAAGTAAAATATTTTAATATGTTCATTACTTGGACTTATAAAATAATGTAATAAAATCCCCTTATACATAATCCATGGTAAAAAACCATGTTATGGTTTGTAGTTTTTAAAATTTTATTATGAAGTTTCCAAAAAAATAATAATAAAGAAATCCCCCTCGTTTCGTATATAAACCCACCAAAACATCCATTTATCTTCACTAAAAATATTTTAATCTTGACCAACCACTACCCCCTACTCCCTAGAGTCATCCTAATTCACCTCAAATCTTTTAAGAATCCTCTCCCAAGCCTTTGGAGTCACACATCCAAGCAAGGGATCTTCCACTCTCCTCTTTTATCAAGAACTCTTTGATATGTATTTAAATTTCAATTTGTATATATTGGGATATGTTTATAAATACTCCCATTACTATACATTTAATTTATAAATAATTATATATTCCTTTACACTCTCATTAAACCATCCATGATCCTTTATATACACCCATTACCATGCTGAAATTTCGTAAGGGATCCTCACCTTCCACTCCTCTTTTCAATTCAAGAACCTTGTTTGAAATTAGTATTTTTAGTTTAAATTGGTTATATTTTCATCCTTTTATAATCAATTACCTAATTTCCATTTGATTTTATTTCAATGAGGGATCATTTATCCTCCCCCATTTTTACCTTACCTAAGCCTTTACTATGCTGAAATTCCGTAAGGGATTTCTCTCCCTCCTTTTTTTATGAAGCACCCCGTTTATGATATTCCCTTTAATTTATAATTTCTTAAGTTGAGATAAATTCTTACTTATAACCCTTACTTTCAATTTCATGTAAAAATTATGAGATACCCCTTTATCTCTCATCAACCCATTTTACTAATTTCTATTTGACGCCATTATGCTGCCAAAATTGCACTACAATTTCCATGCCAAAATCATTGTGTAGTAAACACCATACTCATTTCTCTATTAAGGGTATTCAAATCATGCTCATGTAATTATTTATTGGGGAATTACATGTATGTATTACACATTACTTTACCGTGTAATAACTCATGATGTTGAATGAATCCATGCTATATGATCTATGTGGCACACTTAAGCATGAAAATGAAATGATTATGAAGGGTGTGCCCTGATAGCACTCTGATTAATTGGGTAATGTTTAATATCATGATACATCCTATAAAATTAGGGTTTACTCATGATAATTAAAGTGTAATTAGGGTTTAATCATGCTAATTCATGTGCAATGAGGGTTTACTCGTGCTAATCCATGTGAAATGAGCCTTGAATCATGCTAATATCATGTTGTATATTGTTGTCATATTTCCATGTTATGATTATCACACTATATCATGCCTTTATGTTCATGTTTCTTTTATGCTCCATTGATATTCCTATTGTATAACATGTATTTTCTCCCTCATGTTATTCAATGTTTATTACCTTACCGGGCTTTATATCTCACCCATTTCTTATATATGTCCTCAGGTTATCCCATGCAGTGTGAAGTATGAAGGAATGTTGTGGTCATGTAGAATAAGTTTTCAATGAAGATATTGTATTTCATGTTTTAATTTGTTATATAATATTCCTAATTTCCCAAGACACTAGACCTCTCGATCTTCTGAGTTGAAATAATTAAAAATATTTGTAATAAATCATGTTTAAATATGACATAAAAGAAGGGTTTTTATAGTTGGCATTAGAGGATATGTTTATTTATTTTTGGGATTAGGTTTGGAAAATCCTAGTGAAAACCCTTAAGGATAAGACTAAGTGTAATAAAACATCCCTAAATTTTGGTAAGTATAGAGAAATTAGTTTATCAAGAAAATATTTCCATGTCTTGATACTACTAGTGGATGTGGTTCTGGAACATATGTACCTAGGATTAATAACTCTAACAAGGCGTTCTGAGCTTGAATTGGGGTAACCTAGTACAAGAAAACAGGCCTTACTGTACAGTTGTTTTGACACTCCTAGGGGATATGCTTCAGAAAATTCATAATCTCATTACAAAACATTATCAAGGGAACAAAAAATGCCCATAAGAATATATGTTCGCAAGTAAATCATGAGTAACATATACTTAAGCCTAGAAAATCATAAGTTAAGGAGATAAATTTAATTTATAAGTTATCCCTTTAATGTCATTGGATTCCCCTTTATGTGTTTAATTGCTTAATATACTCATTCCTAATTTTCCCTTTCTTCTAGAAAATGGCTGGAAATAGGAGGAGTCATGTTAACAACTGACGTGAAGGGAAATGTGATGACTTCCCTAATGAGATTCCCAATCAGATGGGAGCTCAAGTAGAGCATATCATGATTATACTAAACCAGATATAAAAAACCATGATTAAAAATTGGCACTTTATTGAACGCACAAGTACATAAATAAATATAAAGATGAAATCTTACAAAATTACATCTGATAAAGGTGATAAGGTAAAGAAGACCTAATTTACTTCATGCAAAAAGTGTGGAAAGAGGAACCGAGGTAAATGTCACAAAGGGAATGAGAGATGTTTTAAGTGTGGAAAGACAGGGCACAAAGTAGCCAATTTCCATGAAAAAATGGATAATGTGATAGATAGAAACAAAGTTCCATCTAAGGAATCATACATAGTTATATGTGATAAATGTGGAGAAGTCGGGAATTATCCAAGACAATTCTATATTACAAGGGATGAGAAGCATGATGATCATTGAGAATATCCATGATCAAGGGAGCATGGAAAGTCCTATGCTAATATGAATAATGATGAATTAATTACATGTAACCACTAATTCAAAGTATTGTATATCATAATTTATTTAAATTTATGTCCTATTATTATATCTCTTATGTTTTCTAAGAACATTGAGTCCCTACATGAAATGATATTAAATCATTAGGGAAAACTTCTATAAGTATTGTATCACATGTTAAAGTTTGTGGAAATGTTTTTCTTGAAAATATTATAAGTCTCTATTTAATGGAATTTAAGTAAAAATGAAAAAGTCACTGACTATTCCTCATGGTAGTTGGAAATTCATGAGAAAAACTATCCCATGCATGATCTGGAGTTAGTAGCTATGATCTTTGCATTAAAAATTCGGTGAAATTATCTCTTTGGGGAGAAGTGTGAAATATATACAGATCAAAAAAGTCTCAAATATATATTCACACAAAAATAGATGAATATGTGATAACAAATATGGTTAGAGATTATCAAGGATTCAAACTACTCAATCCACTACTATCTTGGGAAAGTGAACATGGTAGTGGATGATCTAAGTAGTAAGGACCCAATAATTATATCATTGATGACAATTGAGAAGGATCTTATATTCTTGTACTTTAAGAATATGGAGATGAGAGTCATGAAGAAATAAACATCATCAATCCTTTCACGAATGATTGCTCAACTGTCTCTTTTCGAAAGGTTAAAGGATGCTAAAAAAAGATGATGTGGGAATTCAGAAGAAAGTGTAAACTATCAAAAAAAGGTAAATACTCAGAGTTCAATATTAATGAAGAAGTAATTGTGACATTTGGGTCAATAATACGTGTTCTATCAAATCTTGTGTTAAAGAAATAAATTTTAAATGATGCACATAGTTTGACTTTCTCTATTCACCCAGAAAACACAAAGATGTATTGAGATCTCTGAGAGCTCTGTTGGTGGGATAATATGAAGAAGGAGATCATAGAATATACATCAAAGTGTCTGGTATGTCAGAAATTGAATCCTAAAAGACAAAAGTCTAAGAGGATGATGTAAACATTACCCATACCAACATGGAAATGGGAAAACATCACCATGGACTTTTTCAGCCGAATTCCAAAGAAATCCAAAGGAAATAATGCTATCTAGGTTGTTGTGGATCATTTGAAAAAGACCACACACTTCATTGTGATTTAAGAGGATTTATCACTGGATCAACTAGCACGGATATACATTAGAGAAGTGGTAAGGCTATATGGAGTACCACTATTCATTGTATCTGAATGAGATCCAAGATTCACACTTAAGTTTTGGAAAAGTCTCCAGCATGCTCTAAACACTGATCTAAACTTTAGTACTACTTATCACCCTCAAACTGATGTCCAATATGAGCAGACTATCCAAAAAACTAAGGACATTTTGAGGATTTATCAATGGAATTCAAAGGTGGATGGGGCCAACATCTTCCTTTGGCGGAGTTTCTTACAACAACATTTTACAATCAAGCATCTAAATGGATCCTTATAAATCCCTTTATGGGAAGAGGTGCAGAACATCGACATGTTGGGGAATGAAAACTTCTAGGTTTAGAAATGGTTAATGAAATGGTGGATAAGTTTAAGACCATCCAGTAGTACATGAAAGCTTCTTAGAGTTGAAAAAAGATCTATGTTGACAATCATTGATGAGACTTAGAGTTTGATGTTGGAGACATAGTTTTCCTCTGTATATCTCCATGGAAAAGAGTGATGATATTTTAGAATAAGGGAAAGCTTAGTCCAAGGTACATTGAACCTTTTGGGATCCTTGGTTGCATTAGAGTAGTGGTCTATTGACTAGCACTCCCACCAAACCTTTCTCAAGTATGTTATGTATTCCATGTATCCCTCTTGAGAAAGTAGATACCAGACCCCTCACATGTAATCAATATAAATCTGGTACCATTTGAGAATGACCTTTTCTATGAGGAGCAGCTGGTGAAGATCTTAGATCATAGAGAAAAAGTTCTACGAAATAAGATAATTCCCCTCATCAAAGTGTTTTGGAGAAACCATAAGTTTTAAGAAGTAATGTGGGAAATAGAGGAGGCAATGAAATAGAGTTACCCTCATTTATTTTAGTGTGGGAAAATGAAACTTCGAAGGTGAAATTCCTTAAGGGGGGAAGGTTGTAGCGACCTGAACATTTATGAATAAAATCCCCCTTTTTTTTGATTTAATTTCTTATGGATACAGAAAAAATATTCACTTATTTTATTATATCCAATTATATTTAAATGATTGTTAAGTTTATTTGTCATTGATAGTATAGACATTGAATAGTGACCACATGACTAGTATAAATATAGGGTTTTAACAAATCCTTTTGGCACATACAAAGGAAGTGATGACCTCAACTAGTAGGATCATACCTTATGAATCCCATTTATCAGAGCTTATGAGGGAGATAAAATTTCTAGTGTTTTCCCTATACCAATCCCAAGATGATATCCAATAACTTAAGCATGAGTGAACCATTTACGAGAGAAGTTCAAGCTCATCGAGATCATGACCCAAACCATGTTCACTGAACAACCCCATGAAAACCCCACTATCATGCACCTTACTCTTGGGGAATATTCCAGTATAATAAAGTAATATGTATCAAGAACCTAACAATAATATTATGTACATTATTTTGTATATAATAATTAATATATTCCTCTTCATATTATTGTTACTTTTTAAATATTTTTTAAAGCATAAGTAGTATTTTTGGTTAATATTCAAATTCAATTCAGAAATCTATTTTGATGAATTAATGTATTTTTTAAATAAATAATATTTTAATAAAATATTATTATTAAATAATTTCTATTAAATATAAATGATCATATAATTTTTATGAAGTCAAAAGTAATTTTTATTAAGATTTGAAAACTGTTTTATCAAAACCCGTCAATTTTCAATAAATGTCACTTTTTATTTTAAAAGTGAAAATTTAAATATTTAGAAAATTATTTAGATAAAATTAATATTATTTTTTGTAATCAGGACATTGAAATTATCCAATGGTTAATTTTTCATAATTTTATGAGACAATCAATTTTTTGGGTAAAAATTATATACCCTATAAATATACGGTGTGTTTTATGACATCATAATTGACCAATAGTGATGTAATAAATACTATTAAAGGTATAATAGAAAAAATATATTTTTTCTAATAAAATAATTTAGTTTTTAGTATATTTTATTTATTTTACAATGCCTTAGTAAATCCTCAAAGAATTATAATATATTTTAAAATTTTAAAATCATTTCCTTGAAAGTGCGACTCATATCCACATAAGAAAGGGTGATATTTTAATATGTTATTTACTTGGACTTAAAAAATAATGTAATACACTCCCCTTTTTCAGAAACCATGGACAAAAACCATGGGATGTTTTGTGGTTTTTAATATTTTATTGTGAAGTGTCCAAAACAAAAATAATAAAGAAACCCCCCTCCTTTCCTATATAAACCCACCCAAGATTCCATTTATATTCACTAAAACTATTTTAAGATCTACCACCCTCTTCCCCCTACTCTATATAGTCCTCCCAAGGCACTATAAAGATCCTAAGAATCCTCTCCCAAGCCTTTGCATTCACACATCCAAGTAAGGGATCTTCCATTCTCCTCTTTTATCAAGCACTCCTTTTATGATATGTATTTTAATTTCAATTTGAATATGTTGGGATATGTTCATAAATAATCCCCTTAATATCTATTTGATTTATAAATAATGATATTTTACTTTCCACTATCATTAATCCATCCATGATCCTTTATATACACCCGTTACCATGCTAAAATTTTGTAAGGGATCCTCACCTTCCTATCCTTTTTTTAATTCAAGAACCTTGTTTGAAATTAGTCTTTTTAGTTTCAATTGGTTATATTTTCATACTTTTATAATAAATTCCCTACTTTACATTTAATGTTATTTTAATTAGGGATCATTTATCCTCCCCCATTTGGATCCTTACCTAAGCTGTTACTATGCTGAAATTCTGTAAGGGATTTATCTCTCTCTCCTCTTTTTTTCAAGAACCTAATTTATGATATTACCTTTAATTTACAATTGATTAAGTTGGGATACATTCTTACCAATACCAATTACTATTAATTTCATGTATAAATGATGAGATACCCCTTCCACTCTCATTAAACCATTTTACGAATTTCTATTTGATGATGTTATGCTGATGAAATTGCACTACAATTTCCATGCCAAAATCATCATGTAGTGAACACCATACTCATTTCTCAATCAAGGGTATTCACCTTATGCTCATGTAATTATTTATTGGGGACTTACATGTATGTATTTCATAATAATTGATCGTGGAATAACTTATGATGTTGAATGAATCTATGTTATATGATCTATGTGGCACACTTCAGCATAAAAATGAAATAATTATGAAGGGTGAACCCTGATAGTGCTCCAATGCATTGGGTAATGTTTAGTATCATGATACATCATGTGCAATGATGGTTTACTCATGATAATTCATGTGTAATGAGGGTTTACTCATGTTAATTCATGTTCAATGAGGGTTTACTCATGCTAATCCATGTGCAATGAGCCTTGACTCATGCTAATATCATGTTATATGTTGTTTCCACATTTCCATGTTATGATTATCACTCTATATCATGCCTTTATGTTCATGTATCTTTTATGATCCATTTATATGCCTATTATCTAATATGTTTTGTCTCTCTCATGTTATTCCATGTTTATCCCCTTACTGGGCTTTATAGCTCACCCATTTCTTATGTATGTCCTTAGGTTATCCCATAAAATGTTAAGTATGAAGGAATGTTATGGTCATATAAAATAAGTTTTGAATAAAGATATTGTACTTCATGTTTTAATTTTTTATGTAATTTTACTAATTTTCCAATAAACTATACCTCTTGATCTTCTGAGTTGTAATAAGTGAAAATCTATGTAATAAATCATGTTTAACTATGAAATAAAATAAGGTTTGTTATAGTTGGTATCATAGGATAGGTTTAGTTATTTTTTGGATTAGGTTTGGAAAACCCCAGTGAAAAACTTTAGGGATAAGACTAAGTGTAAGAAAAAATCCCTAAATTTTGGTATGTATAGAGTCAGTGGTTTATCAAGAAAATACATCCATGTATGGATACTACAAGTGGATGTGGTTCTGACACAGATGTACCTAGGAGTAATAACTCCAACAAGGTGTTCTGGGATTGAATCGGGGTAATCTGGTATACGATAACAGTCCTTATTGGGCACTTGGTTTTACAATCCTAGGGTATATGCTTTGGTAAATTCATAAGCTCATTAAAAACCATTATTAATGGAAAAAATTCCCATAAGAATATATGTTAGGAAGTAGATCATAGATAACATTGACTGAAGCCTAAAAAATCGTAAGTTAAGGAGACAAATGTAATTTATAAGTTATCCCTTTAATTCCATTGGATTTACCTTTCCGTGTTTAACTACTTAAGATACTCATCCAAGATTTTCCTTTTATTCTATTCAATGGACATAAATAGGAGGAATCCTATTAACAACCGATGTGAAGGGAAATATGATGACTTCTCCAATGAGATTCTCAATCAGATGGGAGCTCCAGTATAGTATATCGTGATTATGCCAAAAAAACTATAAAAAAACATGATTAATAATTAGAAGTTTGTTGAATTCCTAAGAAAATAAATAAATAGTAAGATGACATCTTATGAAATTCCATCTGATAAAGGTTATAAGGGAAAGAAGACCCAATTTCCTTCATGAAAAAAGTGTGAAAAGTGCACCAAGGGAAATGTCACAATGGGATTGGGAGATGTTTTAAGTGGTGAAAGACAGGGCACAAAGTGTCCAATTAGCATGAAAAAATTGATAATTTTATGGATGAAAAAAAGTTCTATCTAAGGAATCATACACAGTTCTATGTCATAAATGTGGAGAAATCGGGAATTATCCAAGACAATGCTCTATTGCAAGGGATGAAAAGCATGATGAACATCAACAATCTCTATGATCAAGGGAGCATGAAAATTCATATGCTAATATAGACAATGATGAATGAATTAAATGTAACCACTACTTCAAAGTAGTGTATGTCATAATATATTTCAATTCATGTCCTATTAGTATATCTATTATGTTTTCTAAGAACATTGAGTCCCCACCTACAATGATATTAAATCATTAGGGAAAAATTCTATAAGTATTGTATCACATGTTGAAGTTTTTTGAGATATTCTAATTGAAAATTTTATAAGTCTCTCTTTGATGGAACTTGAGACAAAATAAAAAAGTTATTGATTATGCCTCAGGGCAATTGAAAATTCATGAGTAAAATTATCACACGCATGATCTAGAGTTATAAACTATGGTCTTTGTGTTGAAAATATGGCAGCATTATCTATTTTTAGGAGAAGTGTGAAATATATATGGATAAAAAAAGTATCAAATATATATTCACATATAAAGAGATGAATATGAACCAATGAAGATGGTTAGATCTTATCAAGGATTCTGACTACTCAATCCACTACTATCCTAGGAAATAGAACAAGGTAGAGGATGCTCTAAGTAGAAAGAACCTAGTAATTCTATCATTGATGAGAATTGAGAAGGATCCAATCTTCTTAAACTTGAAGAATATGGACATAGAAATCATAAAGAAAGGAATATCATCAATACCTTCACAAATGATTTCTCAACCATCTCTTTTGGAAAGGTTAAAGGATGATAAAAAAGATGATGTGTGAATTCATAAGAAAGTGGAAACTATCAAAGAATGGAAATACTTGGAGTTTAATGTTAATGAAGAGGAATTGTGAGATTTGGGTCAAGAATATGCATTCCATCAAATCCTTTGTTAAATAAATAAATTTTAGATGATGCACACAATTAAAATTTCTCCATTCACCCAGAAAACAAAAAGATGTATTGAGATCTCTCAGAGCACTATTGGTGGTATAATATAAATAAGAAGATCACATAATATACATCAAAGTATATGGTATGTCAGAAAGTGAAGGATTAAAGGTAGAATTTTAAGGGGATGATGAAACCATTACCCATACCAACATGGAAATGGGAAAAAATCACCATGGAATTTGTCATCGGACTTCCAAATAAATCCAAAGGAAAAAAATGCTATCTAGGTTGTTGTGGTCCATTTGACAAAAACTGAACACTTCCTTATGATTCGAGAGGATTTCTCACTGGATCAATTGTCACAAATATACATCATAGGAGTGGTAAGGATTCATGGAGTACCACTATCGATTGTATCCGATCGATATCCAAGATTCACCTCTAAGTTTTGGAAAAGTCTCTAGCATGATCTAAACACTAAGCTGAACATCAGTACAGATTATCACCCTCAAACTAATATCCAATCTGAGAGAACAATACAAACTCTCAAGGATATGTTGAGAGCTTTCTCAATGGACTTCAAAGTTATATGAGACCAATATCTTCCTTTAGTGGAGTTCTCTTACAACAACAATTTCCACTCAAGCATCCAAATGGCTCCTTATGAAGCCCTTTATGGGAAGAGGTGCATAACACCAACATGTTAGTATGATTTTGGGGAAAGAAAACTTATAGGTCTAGAAATGGTTAACAAAATGGAGGAGAAGGTTAAGACCATCCATCATCACATCAATGCTACTCAGAGTCGACAAAAGAGCTATGATGAAAATCATCGATGAGACCTAGAGTTTGATGTTGGAGACATGGATTTCCTCTAAATATCTCCATGGAAAAGAGTGATGATATTTGGGAATAAGAGAAATCTTATTCCAAGGTACATTGACTCTTTTGAGATCCTTGATCGCATCAGAGCAATGGCCTATTGACTAGAACTCCCACCGAACCTATCTCAAGTACTTGATTTATTTCATGTATACCTCTTGAGAAAGTACATACTAGAACCCTAACATGTACTCAATCCAGAGATGGTACCATTAGATAATGACATTTCCTATGAGGAGTAGCTGGTGAGGATCTTATATCGTAGAAAAAAAGTTCTATGAAATAAGGTAACGAATCTTGTCAAAGTGTTGTGGAGAAACCAAAAGTTTGAAGAAGAAATGTGGGAACCATAGGAGGCGACGAATCAGAGTTACCCTCATCTATTTTAGTACAGGAAAAGTAAATTTTGAGAGAGAAATTTCTTAATGGGGAAGGTTGAAACGACCCAAACATTTATGAATAAAATTCTCATTATTTTGATTTACTGTCTTATAGATATAGAAAACACGTATAATTATTTTATTATATACAATTGTATTTAAATGACCATTAAGTGTCTTTACTGTAACACCCCGAGATTTTATGAAAAATATTTTTTTTAATTTTATTAATGTCTTGTGTTGTACGCTACACCAAAAGGAGCTTGCACAACACGCATCTTTGACTTGCCTTGCATTACACGCAATCACAACCTTCCTCGATAGTGTGTGTAGTACGCAATACTGAGTTTCACGAAACAACGATATACTATTAAAATATTATTAAAACTAGCCGTTATGAATAGTAATAACCACTTTTTAAATTTTAGAAATTTTAGCTCTCAAAATGGACTTCATTTTTGGATTCGGAGTATCGAATTTAGCCTAAGGTGAAATTTTGGTGATTTTCGGATAACTTTCATATTTTGATGAATAGTGCAAATTACTAAATTTTAATTAAAAACAACTTTTTCAATTGAAATAATTAATAGTGATAAATTATTAATTTGAGTGGTTTTAAAGTATATTTAGAACATATTTTTACAATTTAATACAATGTTGTTCATTGGATGTAATTTCACATTTAAACCAGTTATAAACAAGTGTCAATCTTTTGATAGTTATTATCTCTTAAAAACACGCCTTTTGTTTTGACGACGGGAATTAATTTTTAAATTAATTAATGCAACTGATATGTTTTGAATTTGGTAAAATAGAAATCATTTTTGAGTTCATAATATCAAATATAGCTTAGGCCTAAATTTTGGTATTTTTCTGAAAACTTTCAATTTTTGATGAATAGTGAAACCACTAAGTGGTAGTTAAAAAAACTGAATTTTTCATAAAACTTAATTTTACCGCTTCTTTGAGTGGAATTTCGAAAATCTGAGAGACATGGTTAATATCAAGGACTAAAATGTGGTTCAATTAGATGAAAATAATTTTTGGTGAATAGTAACTTTTTACTTTTTTTTACCACGGTTAAAAGTAAATAGGGTAATTAAGGGTAAAGATGATATTATTATTACCCTAACACATGTCCTAATTCTATTGGATAAGTGTAATTCGACCAAAAACAAACTTAGTAATAAAATATGACCATTTATCCCCACTTGGATTTGATTAGGACATTTATTATTAATTTATTTAAAGAAGGGTTAAAAGAGTTAAAATCAAAGTTTATTTACTAAAAATTTTTTAATATGGGGTTATACATAAGATAAATTCGACTATAAATATTCATTAGAAATATAAAAGGATTTCCTACATAATTATATTTTATTTTTAATTTTTAGACATTAAATAATTTAATTTATTTATGACACAATGATGATGCAGTAATTATCTTATTAATGAAATATTGACATAATTGATGTTATAAACACCAAAATAAATGTAATTTGAGACTTTTTATGAATTCCAATAATTTTCTAGGTTACTATGATATATTAGTGTTGATTTAAGCAACTTGGTTCGAACATATAATTCTGTTATGACTTTCACAAAAATCATATATCCAATAGTGTCAAAATTGACACAAAATAGTTTTTAAATAAAATATTATATTATTAATTGTTATTTTATTCCTAAAAATCTAAGGTTCTTCCAAATGACTTAGATAAGGATATATATATTAATAATAAACAATTTGGGGTTCTTTTGTCATGTTATAGTAAGTGTATTAACCATATAGTGTAAGAAAACAAAAAGACACGGTAAAAGTTAAATTATTTAACTTAGAGTTAAATCTAATTGATAAGGTTAAAATAATAACCTAAACTTGTCTAAATCCTATTGGTTGATAGTATTTAGACCCATCCCCACTTTAGCTTCGAAATAAGACCCTTTGGAACCATTATAAACCGATTTTGACTTTAATATAAAATAATATTTTGAGATATTCCTAAGGTGCCCCTCTCCTCCCTTATAAAAGGACACCTCCTCCCCCCTCTTCCTCACACCAATTTGAGCACTCAAGCTCGGCCAACCCCTGCCAAAATTTCTTCTCCACTTCCCTAGAATAATCCTAGAGGTCATGGTATTCTTCAAAGACCAATCTTAGTTCCCTAAGTGGAGGATTCAAAGAGGCGTTTCAAAGAAGATGTAATATCCATTACCGATCTTTTCAATTTCTTTCTTATTCAACTTCTTCTTCTTTAGTTGTTTCATGATAAAGTAATAACATCAGTATTACTTACATACTGATATGTTATTATAAATATGAAACAACCCTAATTCACCTTCTATCCATCCTACGGAAAAATGAAATCACCGCGCGTGCGTACGTACGGAATACCGTCTCCACGCCGTTGTGTAATCTATTTTCCATCATAACCTTACAAGGATGGGTATAATGGTGTAATGAGTAACTATATATGATTATTATAAAGTGATATTGATACTGAAATAGTCTACATACACTTCAACAGAATTCCATGACCATGGGAACGATATCATCGCTCGTGCGTACGTACGGACTACCGTCTCCACGACGCGATGAGATTCATTCTCAATGATTAACCATTCATGAATGATTATAAAGTATATATAATAAGTAATAATGAAATATATGACATAATAATGATACTGGATTTATGTAAATTTATATGTATGTCATCTACTTAATTCCATTCACTTCAATAAGGAAACGAAAACAGCGTTCATGCTTACGTACGGACTACCGTCTCCATGAACGGTGTATTTCATTCCATTTATCGATATTATATATATATATATATATTCTGAATATATATTATATATAAATCATGTTTTACATTCTGGATATAATTAATCATGATCCAAGTAATCATATTAATAATTACAAGTTAAAAACACGAACGACAAATGAGACGATTTTACCCAAAACGCTACTTTAACATGAATTTACAAAAGAACAGGTAATATAAAGTCATAAGTGGACCATATATGATATAATAAAAATGAATATGATTTTGGAATAAGTCAATAACATGATTTAAATCATTATACAGGAGGTTCGGACACTTACAAAGCAAGTCGGACCTAAGGTAAGGGAAAATCTCGCAATCTCAATTTTTATCCGAGATTGTTTATACTTTGAAATTTACTGGGGTGTATTTTATCATCCAAATCCATGTTTCCTCAATATGTAATATTATTTCCATCCACCTACAATTATTTAAATCTAATTTTACCCTTCGTTGAGTTTTTAGTAAAGGATATGAAAGGAATCTTTTGTCGTTTTTCGTACGAGGTACTTTTTTGATTTTTCCGACAAAAGTATGAGAAGAATGTTTTTTTAACTTAAACGGAACGAACAGATTTTTACGGTTTTATAAAGCCTTATTTTCATGAAGCTTACTCCAAAAGATTTCATGATAATTTTCAATAAAATCTCTTTCTTTTAAAATTGCATGACGTTTTGTGAAAAGAAATTGATTTTGAAGAAGAAAGGATATTTTCTTCAAGAATTCATTTCAAGTGTTTTATCAAAATTATTTTCCATCTAAGATAACATAGGGTTCTGTTTTTATCCCTATTATTGCATTTATTTGATTATGTTGTGATGGAATTATTTTTATGAATCCCTTTATCGTATATGAATTGTTTTATGATGTCATGATGTTTATGATTCCCATTTTTATTACATGGGTTATGCAATGATGTATGGTATATGATTTTGTGGCACACATAAGAATGGTATCATTATGAGATGGGTGGGACCTATATCTCCCTCCAATGCATTGGGTAAAGATTTTATATCTCATGATATAGACATGGCTGGAATGGTAGGTTATACCGGTTCAGTGAAACAGGACTGAAACGAGGGTTACTCGATTCAGAAAGGGACTTTGTCCACTAAGATAGTCTTGGAAATGAGTCTTGACTAACAAGAAATGATTCTCTATGATTATGTGTGTATGCCACAAAGTTTCATGATTTAAGTTATGATTATTGTGATTACATTTCACTGCCATGATTTATCCCATGTTATGAAATTATGATCTCTTTTGCAGGGTAAGATTTCCAAAAGTTATGTGCTTATGTATACAATGTGATTGATCTTTCTTTTGTTTACCCTTACTGAGCATTTGAGCTCACCCTTTTATGGTTACTTTTCCCCAGGATATAAATAAAGGTTTAGGTATAAAAAAAAAGAAGATCTTTATGGGAGATGTTGAAGATCTTTCACCAGGATTAGAAGATTACGTTCCGAGTTTCCAAAGACACTAAACTATTACGATCCTTGTGTGTGTGTTTTTGTTATGTACTAAGTATTCCGCAAATGTAATGTAATGTCAATGTACGTCAGGCTTCGGGTCTCTACAGTTGGTATCAGAGGAAAGGTTTAGTCAACCTTTGGAAACTAGGATGCGAGAACTTTAGTGAGATCCCTAGAGATATTTCTAAGGTGTGTCTAGGGATGTCTCTAAGGTTAAGTATACGTATAGGTTATAGTACTAGAATTACGCTAACGATCATAGAATTAAACCTAAGATGTTAGATATTGAAGGTACTCCCCCTTTATTATGTTGTTTTCCCTAGCATGATTTTTGCCTCTCACACTATTCTTTTTGGGTTTTAGACGATGGCTGGAACCCGAAGGAACCGTGTTGATCAATGCAATGGACAATGCAATGATTGCCCTCCTGAACAAACAAATGTTTTGGGAGATGGAGTGCAAAATCTTATTGCTATACTTACACAAGCTATGAATCATTCTGTACTTCCAAATGAACAGAGAAGGGAACAATATTCTATTGAGTCCTTCATGAGGCAACGTCCACCTTCTTTCAATGGGTCTTCCGATCCACTTGTTGCTGAACAATGGATCAGTACCACTGAAAAGATATTTTCAGTTCTTCAATGTTCTGAACATGATAAAGTCATCTTAGCAGTATATCGTTTGGAAGGTGAAGCTGATCAATGGTGGAATCTTATCAAGAATACGAGGCCAAGAGATGAAATTGAGTCCATAGAATGGGATGAGTTCAAGAACTTGTTTTTCAGTAAGTAATTCCCTCGTATTCTTCGAACAAAGATGGAAAAGGAGTTTCTTGAGCTAAAGCAGAAGGATGATGAATCTGTTGGTATATACGAAGCGAATTTTACAAGACTTGCAAGGTATGCATCTGGCATTATCATCCAACATGAAAGTAAAGTTGATCGATTTTTCAGTGGCTTAAAACCAAGTCTTCGAAGGGCATTATCTATAAGAGACTTCAGTAGTTATGAAGAAATTGTGCGTTGTGCTATCAAGGTAGAAATGGAAGTTGGTGTTACATATCCATCTCATGGTTTTGACAAGAAACGAAAGATGGAGTTCAAGGAGAAATCTCAGAATAATGGTGAAAAGAAGATGAATGTTTCCTTATGCACAAAGTGTGGAAAGAAGCATGGTGGAGATTGTCTTAAAGGGACTAGTAAATGTTTTAAGTGTGGAAAAGAAGTTCATCGAGCAGTTGAGTGTCGAAGTAATGGAAAAAGGGTTTCTAATGATGTGAATAAAGTAAACACTGTAGAGAACGCACCACCAACACTTCAATGCTTCAAGTGCAAGGAAATGGGGCATTATGCTAATAAATGCCCCAATCCAAGGGTTAGTGATAATCAACATGAGCAACCACTTAAGGCAAAGGACAAAGGGAAGTCACATGCGATCACTATTGGCGATGTTGAATATGACAATGATGTGGTGGAATGATTAAGTATTTATGTAATGGGATTCTAAAATAATGTTGTATCATAAAGTATTGGAATATTTATGTGTTGGTCTAATGTGGTATGAAAAGTGATTGAGATATTTTTGGAAATAAGATGATATGCGCATAATGAAGGGAAAACGAGAAAACGAAATGTTTAACAGTATTTATGAGCTCATGATTGATATAAGGACTAAGTGATATCATGGTTTGAGTATATAGAATTTTGAGGATTTTGGTATGTGGAAAGTGTTAACTTTTAACTGCATTCATGTTTTCACTAAGGTATTCAAGAGAATACACGATTAAAGACTTTGAATGTTTGGAATGTGACCAACAAAACATATCTTATGATATATGGGGATCGACGATGGTGTTAAATCTCTGGTAATCGTTTTCACTATGTTATGAGATTGGAATGCAGTATTATGGATAAGCCTAAAGGTTGGAATGGATTATGTTGGACATAAGTTAGTATTGTTTAAGGATAGAACTTTTTTTTTTGATATTATTTATGTGATGTTATAGTAATGTAGTTTTAGAAAAAGTACAACCTGCAGGACGGGCGACAACCCATCGCGTCGGACAAGGCTGTGGTAATCAAACCCACAACCGAAGTGCGACTTGCCTTTATCGCCTACCACTGGCCTACAAGAAGTCCCTGTTTAGTAGAAACTAGTTTTATTATATTAAGCAGTATGATATATGAAGTATAAGTCCATTTTAGGAACCATATATGATTAATCTCACTATAGACTGACTTATGTATATTTAATAACTTTTGCTAACCTTTTGTTTGAGACAGATGGAATGACCCGTCATTCTATCACATGATCTGCTAACACTTCACGAATAAAAAATTCAACTTCATTTATTTAAGAGATGAAGTGGAAATTGTTCAAGGCACGAACAACAGTGAGATTGTACCAAAATAAAGTAAGTATTTATTCTAATTCAAATTCTTCAACTTTAGGGAAACGATCTTGAAAACCAAAAATGTTGTCCTAGTGCTCTTATATCTGATTAATCAGATGGTACCTTAGATCGTCACAAACTTATGGATTTTTGATTGTTGGCTTTTCCATAGCCATGTTCTCTACCACTCTCCATCAGAACATGATGGTTAGATTTTTCTTCCATATCCATATTTTCACCTATGTGGAAACCCAGTGATTAGTTTATTTGGGTAACCGTTACATTTCATACTTTCATTTTTAAAGATTGGTTTTGGTATTCCTTTTTACTATGTGGGTTTCGATTAAATAAACTTTCGAATAGTAAACTATTTATAACCCCGATGAATTTCGAGGGCGAAATTCATTTTAAGGGGGGTAGAATGTAACACCCCGAGATTTTATGAAAAATATTCTTTTTAATTTTATTAATGTCTTGTATTGTACGCTACACCAAAAGGAGCTTGCACAACACGCATCTTTGACTTGCCTTGCATTACACGCAATCACAACCTTCCTCGATAGCGTGTGTAGTACGCAATACTGAGTTTCACGAAACAACGATATGCTATTAAAATATTATTAAAACTAGCCGTTATGAATAGTAATAACCACTTTTTAAATTTTAGAAATTTTAGCTCTCAAAATGGACTTCATTTTTGGATTCGGAGTATCGAATTTAGCCTAAGGTGAAATTTTGGTGATTTTCGGATAACTTTCATATTTTGATGAATAGTGAAAATTACTAAATTTTAATTAAAAACAACTTTTTCAATCGAAATAATTAATAGTGATAAATTATTAATTTGAGTGGTTTTAAAGTATATTTAGAACATATTTTTACAATTTAATACAATGTTGGTCATTGGATGTAATTTCACATTTAAACCAGTTATAAACAAGTGTCAATCTTTTGATAGTTATTATCTCTTAAAAACACGCCTTTTGTTTTGACGACGGGAATTAATTTTTAAATTAATTAATGCAACTGATATGTTTTGAATTTGGTAAAATAGAAATCATTTTTGAGTTCATAATATCAAATATAGCTTAGGCCTAAATTTTGGTATTTTTCTGAAAACTTTCAATTTTTGATGAATAGTGAAACCACTAAGTGGTAGTTAAAAAAACTGAATTTTTCATAAAACTTAATTTTACCGCTTCTTTGAGTGGAATTTCAAAAATCCGAGAGACACGGTTAATATCAAGGACTAAAATGTGGTTCAATGAGATGAAAATAATTTTTGGTGAATAGTAACTTTTTACTTTTTTTTACCACGGTTAAAAGTAAATAGGGTAATTAAGGGTAAAGATGATATTATTATTACCCTAACACATGTCCTAATTCTATTGGATAAGTGTAATTCGACCAAAAACAAACTTAGGAATAAAATATGACCATTTAGCCCCACTTGGATTTGATTAGGACATTTATTATTAATTTATTTAAAGAAGGGTTAAAAGAGTTAAAATCAAAGTTTAGTTACTAAAACATTTTTAATATGGGGTTATACATAAGATAAATTCGACTATAAATATTCATTAGAAATATAAAAGGATTTCCTACATAATGATATTTTATTTGTAATTTTTAGATATTAAATAATTTAATTTATTTATGACACAATGATGATGCAGTAATTATCTTATTAATGAAATATTGACATAATTGATGTTATAAACACCAAAATAAATGTAATTTTAGACTTTTTATGAATTCCACTAATTTTCTAGGTTACTATGATATATTAGTGTTTATTTAATCAACTTGTTTAGAACATATAATTCTGTTATGACTTTCACAAAAATCATATATCCAATAGTGTCAAAATTGACACAAAATAGTTTTTAAATCAAATATTATATTATTAATTGTTATTTTATTCCTAAAAATATAAGGTTCGGCCAAATGACTTATATAAGGATATATATATTAATAATAAACAATTTGGGGTTCTTTTGGCATGTTATAGTAAGTGTATTAACCATATAGTGTAAGAAAACAAAAAGACACGGTAAAAGTTAAATTATTTAACTTAGAGTTAAATCTAATTGATAAGGTTAAAATAATAACCTAAACTTGTCTAAATCCTATTTGTTGATAGGATTTAGACCCATACCCACTTTAGCTTCTAAATAAGACCCTTTGGAACCATTATAAACCGATTTTGACTTTAATATAAAATAATATTTTGAGATATTCCTAAGGTGCCCCTCTCATCCCTTATAAAAGGACACCTCCTCCCCCCTCCTCCTCACACCAATTTGAGCACTCAAGCTCGGCCAAACCCTGCCAAAATCTCTTCTCCACTTCCCTAGAATAATCTTAGAGGTCCTGGTCTTCTTCAAAGACCAATCTTAGTTCCCTAAGTGGAGGATTCAAAGAGGCGTTTCAAAGAAGAGGTAATATCCATTACCGATCTTTTCAATTTCTTTCTTATTCAACTTCTTCTTCTTTAGTTGTTTCATGATAAAGTAATAACATCAGTATTACTTACATACTGATATGTTATTATAAATATGAAACAACCCTAATTCACCTTCTATCCATCCTACGGAAAAATGAAATCACCGCGCGTGCGTACATACGGAATACCGTCTCCACGCCGTGGTGTAATCTATTTTCCATCATAACCTTACAAGGATGGGTATAATGGTGTAATGAGTAACTATATATGATTATTATAAAGTTATATTGATACTGAAATAGTCTACATACACTTCAACACAATTCCATGACCATGGAAACGATATCATCGCTCGTGCGTACGTACGGACTACCGTCTCCA
This sequence comes from Viscum album, assembly GCA_963277665.1. Taxonomy (NCBI): domain Eukaryota; kingdom Viridiplantae; phylum Streptophyta; class Magnoliopsida; order Santalales; family Viscaceae; genus Viscum; species Viscum album. Next base: position 1,524,463,560 of record OY728131.1, on the reverse strand, counting down.
CGACGCGATGAGATTCATTCTCAATGATTAACCATTCATGAATGATTATAAAGTATATATAATAAGTACTAATGAAATATATGAAATAATAATGATACTGGATTTATGTAAATTTATATGTATGTCATCTACTTAATTCCATTCACTTCAATAAGGAAACGAAAACAACGTTCATGCGTACGTACGGACTACCGTCTCCATGAACGGTGTATTTCATTCCATTTATCGATATTATATATATATATATATATATATTCTGAATATATATTATATATAAATCATGTTTTACATTCTGGATATAAGTAATCATGATCCAAGTAATCATATTAATAATTACAAGTTAAAAACACGAACGACAAATGAGACGATTTTACCCAAAACGCTACTTTAACATGAATTTACAAAAGAACAGGTAATATAAAGTCATAAGTGGACCATATATGATATAATAACAATGAATATGATTCTTGAATAAGTCAATAACATGATTTAAATCATTATACAGGAGGTTCGGACACTTACAAAGCAAGTCGGACCTAAGGTAAGGGAAAATCTCGCAATCTCAATTTTTATCCGAGATTGTTTATACTTTGAAATTTACTGGGGTGTATTTTATCATCCAAATCCATGTTTCCTCAATATGTAATATTATTTCCATCCACCTACAATTATTTATATCCAATTTTACCCTTCGGTGAGTTTTTAGTAAAGGACATGAAAGGAATCTTTTGTCTTTTTTCGTACGAGGTACATTTTTGACTTTTCCGACAAAAGTACGAGAAGAATGTTTTTTTAACTTAAACGGAACGAACGGATTTTTACGGTTTTATAAAGCCTTATTTTCATGAAGCTTCCTCCAAAATATTTCATGATTATTTTCAATAAAATCTCTTTCTTTTAAAATTGCATGACGTTTTGTGAAAAGAAATTGATTTTGAAGAAGAAAGGATATTTTCCTCAAGAATTCATTTCAAGTGTTTTATCAAAATTATTTTCCATCTAAGATAACATAGGGTTCTGTTTTTATCCCTATTATTACATTGATTTGATTATGTTGTGATGGAATTATTTTTATGAATCCCTTTATCGTATATGAATTGTTTTATGATGTCATGATGTTTATGATTCCCATTTTTATTACATGGGTTATGCAATGATGTATGGTATATGATTTTGTGGCACACATAAGAATGGTATCATTATGAGATGGGTGGGACCTATATCTCCCTCCAATGCATTGGGTAAAGATTTTATATCTCATGAGATAGACATGGATGGAATGGTAGGTTATACCGGTTCAGTGAAACAGGACTGAAACGAGGGTTACTCGATTCAGAAAGGGACTTTGTCCACTAAGATAGTCTTGGAAATGAGTCTTGAATAACAAGAAATGATTCTCTATGATTATGTGTGTATGCCACAAAGTTTCATGATTTAAGTTATGATTATTGTGATTACATTTCACTGCCATGATTTATCCCATGTTATGAAATTATGATCTCTTTTGCAGGGTAAGATTTCCAAAAGTTATGTGCTTATGTATTCAATGTGATTGATCTTTCTTTTGTTTACCCTTACTGAGAATTTGAGCTCACCCTTTTATGTTTACTTTTCCCCAGGATATAAATAAAGGTTTAGGTATAAAAAAAAGAAGATCTTTATGGGAGATGTTGAAGATCTTTCACCAGGATTAGAAGATTACGTTCCGAGTTTCCAAAGACACTAAACTATTACGATCCTTGTGTGTGCGTTTTTGTTATGTACTAAGTATTCCGCAAATGTAATGTAATGTCAATGTAAGTCAGGCTTCGAGTCTCTACATTTACCATTGATAATATATCCGTTGAATAGTGATCACATGACTAGTATAAATATAAGGTTTTAGTAAATCCTTTTGGCACAAACAAAGGAAGTGATGGCCTTAACTAGTATGACCATAACCTATAAATCCCATTTATCAAAGATTTATAGGGAGATATAATTTATGGTATTTGACCTAGACCAAGACCAAGATGAGATCAAATAAATTAAGCATGAATGAAACCATTTATGGGTGAAGTTCAAGCTCATCGAGATCACGACCCAAACCATGTTCACCGAACGACCCCATGAACTCCCCACCATCGTGCACCTTACTCTTAGGGAATATGTCTATGTAATAAAGGGATATGTATCAATACCCTAGTAATAATATTATGTAAATTATTTTGTATAGAATAATTAATATATTCTTTTTCCTATTATTTTTACTTTGTAAATGTTTTTAAAGAAAAAGTAGTATTTTTGTTTGATATTCAAATTCAATTAAGAAATATATTTTGATAAATTAATGTATTTTTAAAATAAATAATATTTTAAATAAAATATTATTATTAAATAACTTTTATTAAATATAAATTATCATATAATTTTTATAAAGTCAAAAGTAGTTTTTATTAAGATTTGAAAACCGTTTTATCAAAACCGGTCAATTTTCAATAAATGTTGGGTTTTATTTTAGAAATTAAAATTCACATATTTAGAAAATTGTTTAGATAAAATTAATATTATTTTTGGATTTAGGAGATCGAAATTACCCAATAGTGATTTTTTCATAATTTTCTGAGACAGTCGAATTTTTGGGTAAAAATTAAATATCGTATAAATATACAGTGTGTTTTATGACATCATAATGGCCTAATAGTGTTGTAATAAATATTATTTAAGGTATCCTTAGAAAAATATTTGTTTTTACTTTAAAATAATGTAATTTTGATATTATTTTATTCATTTTATAAAGCCTTAGTGAATCCTCTAAGACTTATAATATATTTTAAGATTTTAAAACCATTTCCTTGAAAGTGTGACTCATATCCACATAAGCAAGAAAAATATTTTAATATGTTCGGCCCTTGTAATTATAAAATAATTCAATACAATCCCATTTTATAGAAACCATGGGAAAAAACCATGGTATGGTTTATGTTTTTGAATATTTTATTATGAAGTGTCAAAAACCAAAACAATAAAGAAATCCCACTCATTTCCTTATAAACCCACCCAAGATTCCATTTATCTTCACTAAAACTATTTTAATCTTGACAAAAATCTACCCCCTACTCCCTAGAGTCCTCCTAAGGCACCCCAAATCTCCTAATAATCTTCTCCCAATCCTTTGGAGTCACACATCTAAGTAAGAGATCTTCAAGCCTCCTCTTTTATCAAGCACTCCTTACATGATATGTCTTTTAATTTCAGTTTGAATATATTGGGATATGTTAATACATACTCCCATTACTATACATTTTATTTATAAATAATTATATATTCATTTACACTCTCATTAATCCATCCATTATCCTTTATACACACCTGTTACCATGCTGAAATTTCATAAAGGATCCTCACATTCCTCTCCTCTTTTCAATTGAGGAACCTTGTTTGAAATTAGTCTTTTTAGTTTCAATTATTTTTTTTCATCCTTTTATAATAAATTACCTACTTTAAATTGATTTTATTTCAATTAGGGATCATTTATCCTCCCCCATTTTGACCCTTACCTAAGCCGTTACTATGCCAAAATTCCGTAAGGGATTTCTCTCTCTCCTCTTTTTATCAAGCACCTCATTTATGATAATCCCTTTAATTTTCAATTAATTAAATTGGGATAAATTATTAAATATACAAATTAATATCCATTTCATTTATAAATAATGATATATACCTTTTTATATCATCAACCCATTTTAAAAATTTCTATTTGACGTCGTTATGCTGTCAAAATTGCACTATAATTTCCATGCTAAAATCATCATGTAGTGAGAACCATAACCATTTGTCTATCAAGGGTATTCAACTTATGATCATGTACTTATTGATTGGGGAATTAAATTCATGTATTACATATTCCTTTATTGTGTAATAACTTATTATTTTGAATGAATCCATGTTATATGATCTACGTGACACACTTAAGCATGAAAATGAAATGATTATGAAGGGTGCGCCCTGATAGCGCTCTAATGCATTGGGTATTGTTTAGTATCATGATACATCATGTTCAATGAGGGTTTAATCATGCTAATTAATGTTCAATGAGGGTTTACTCATGATAATTCATGTAAAATTAGGGTTTACTCATGCTAATAGATGTGCAATGAGCCTTGACTCATGCTAATATCATGTTGTATGTTGTTGCCACATTTCCATGTTATGATTATCACGCTATATCATGACTTTATGTTCATGTTTCTTTTATGATCCATTGATATTCCTATTTTCTAACATGTATTTTCTATCTCATGTTATTCCATGTCTGTTCCCTTATTGGGATTTATAGCTCACCCCTTTCTTATGTATGTCCTCAAGTTATCCCATGTAGTGTTAAGTACGAAGGAATGTTGTGGTCATGTAAAATAAGTTTTCAATAAAGATGTTGTATTTCATGTTTTAAATTATTATTTAATGTTCCTAATTTTCCAAGACACTAGACTTATCGATATTTTGAGTTTTAATAAGTTCAAATCTATGTAATAAATCATGTTTAAATATGAAATAAAGAGTAGGGTTGTTATACATCTCCAATTCACATAATAAAATATAAATTTTATCTTTCCATAGTTAGAAATTTCACTAGGTATATAAATTTACTACATATATCTTTGAAAAATAAATAGATCTTGGTTAATGTATGATGGAAATTCTTAGGAAAAATGCAATGTAAAGCTACAAGCATTAGATATTGCATCAAAACATGACATTCATGTGATTTCAAGTCCTTTAAATTTAAATATATCATTAACATGATATTATTTATATTTTATGAAGACCCATTTGGAAACTTTATATCATTAAGGAAGTTGAAAAATTGATATCTCTCATACCTGGAAAGAGTGTAAGTATTTGGAGGGAAAAAATCCATTTTCACCCTTTATCGGTGCAAACTATTCTTGCATCGCCATATCAATCATGTCCAACCTAGCCTTTGTGACATACTTTGTTTTTTTAGGTTCATTTAGTAACATTTTTATGACAGTATTATATACATTTTTTCCCACGTGAATGACATCAAGAAAATGAAAAACATACAAATAATTCTAGTATGATAATTTAAAAAAAACTGATCAATTTTTCCAACCGGTTTTCATAAGGTTTTTTGAAGGAGGTTTACCAAAAGCGGTGTCCATATATTTTAGCTTCTCAAAGAGTTGATCAAATGTTAGTGGAGATTCTGTTGTATCTTATTATGAAATCCCATGAAATTATGTATTCCAATATTGGTATTTATGTAATTGGGGTAGAAATCTATGATATCCTAGAAATACATGCTTCGATGAATGTTTCAACCTAACTGAGTGTATAACTTGTTAAAAAATGGGACACCCTTGAGTTCCTTTAATGCCACATCCTAAAAAAATTTCATAATAAGTAAAGTCATTTATCATACCATAAAACATGTCTCTCAATGTGAAATATTCATTTCTATAAGAATCATACAACATAACACTTGAAGCAGAGATTAATTTCAAATATTTGATCAATTCATCCAAATAAACATCAATATCATTACCCTGTGGTTTTGATCATGATATAAGAAAAAAAAACATAATGTATTATCTATTTAAGCATAACCAAAATGTAAAGTTATAATTTACCAACATAACAATCCATGTACTATGATTTCTACTTTGTAAAACAAAATAGTTCACTTCATTTGTAGACAGCAGAAGACAAAGGTTTCTCGGCTTGTTTCCAAATCCAGGATACTCATGATCAATTTTCTTCCAATGAAGAGAGTCTAATGGGTAATGAAGTTTCCCATATTGATTTATAGTATCTATATTCCATTTTAATTTCCTTGTAGTCTCCTCACTTCCATATAGGCACCTAAAACTTTGAATGATTGGAAAGTACCATATAAATTTTTAAGAACTTGATTCTTCTTTATTAGATCAAGATTCAATACACTTTTGGGAATTTTTTAATTGATTCATGGTACTTAAGAAATAGTACACAATAATTCGGACATGCATTTATTGTTTTAAATACCATACCCATTAAACGTAGATTTTTTTTAGCATCATATGTTCAAAAGGGAAACTCATTATCTTCTGGTAGCATATCATTCAAGAGAGAAAGTAGTTCAGTAAAGTTGGTTTCACTCCATATGTTGCTAGATTTTACATTATATAGATTCAGTATGGATGAAAATTCTATATATTTAGTACAACCATCATACAATGATATATTTGTACAACTATTTAACTTATGAAGCAATTTTGGACAATCACGAAGTTCATCCCTAACTGTCATTAAAATTCCTAAATATGATATTCATCATCATTCACACCTTTAATAATATCCTTGATACAGTCTTCATCATTTTTCACACTTCTAATCATATTAGATGATCTATAAAACACAGTGTTATCCCATTTACTAGCTATATTCGGATTTTCCTTCTGTTTAGTCCAAAATTTATAACTTTGATCTATTCGATGATAGATAAAGTGTTCTTATAATTCCTCTGGACTAATTATCCTTAAATAACAACAATGTAAACATGAAAAAGGATTTAAGAAGGTCCATATTCATGATCTTTTACAAAATTGATGAACTCTTTCACCCCATCCTCATACTCTTTTGTCATACGATTGAAATCCAAACATTTTCAATTCATATCCATCCTATTAGATTCAGTAATATTAATATTTAATAGAATAAATAGATACAAAGAAATTATGAGCTTAGAACCCTAAAATTCCATTATTAAAAAATAATTTAAGCTATATGAATCCATTGTTCTAAGATAATAAGAGTCAAATGATGCATATTGAGATTGTTTTGTAGTGGTGAAAATCATTAAAGGAAGGAAATGTATGAAATCTATGAAGTTAAAAAGAATATATTTAAATTTTAATCTATTAAAAAACATAGATATCAAGGAAGGTTTCTATAACTTTTCTAGGTGGGAGTACAACAATAGGTATGAGTTGATGTTTATTTATTTCTTCACTTGGTATATGGTGGGCCTAGTGGAATTTCAGGGATAGGATGATTCAGATCCAAAGTTGATTATCTTTTTCTAGATGATGGAAACATCGATAGGTCCTAATCACTTGGTCTTTAGAACCCAATTAATGTTTGAAGAAACTCTTGAATTTAAATCCAATGAACTAGAAGTATTGGGTTGGGGTCTCAAGCTACTAAAAAAACCAAAGAAAAATTCCAATTTGGGTTTAACAAAAGCTTCAAATTTAAAAAAAATTACATGGATGGGATGAACCCTAAATGAACAACATTGAAGATTATTATTGGGGTTGAAAGGAACAATCAAATTCAACACAAGTAAAATAAGTATCCTAGTGGGATTATCATAAATCCTCATATCAAACTAATGATTAGAGTATAAGGCCAAATAACATAGATCACGAGAAAAAACTAAGTCTCAGTGGAACCAATAGAGATAATAAACTCTGTAAAAATGTCAAAGTAGAAACTGGGAGTGAGGTTTAAACAAGAAGAAAGTAGATATGGATGTTTTTAATGCCGGTCACGATTCCAATTTAAGGAGTGAAAGATAGTCTGAGTATATATTTAAAGAGATTTTTGGGAGTCCCTAAGACCAGTACCAAGGTTTAAATAAAATCACGGGTTTATCTCAATGGGATGAACCAATAAATTCAACTAAAAAGAAGATAAAAATGATGACTTAAAGAAATCCAATGGTGGTTAGAAAGAATGTAAGTGGGGGAAAAGAGCAAGAACATACTGAAAATAAAGACCCACTTACTAATTAAAAATGAGACTGGAATGAAAGTGGAAGGAATCCCCATTGGGGTTAGAAGGGGGAAGCAACTACTATGAGTGAAAATTTAAAAAATTGGGGAACTTTGAATGAAAAAGTAGGTGAATCGTTTCAAATTGAAAATTTTCATGCTATGAGTTCTCTAGATGTTGCTGGAAGATATCAAATCCAACCCAAATCTCAATAGCGACACCAAATAGGATTACCTTTCAGGAAGGGTTATAAAAATAATTTAGTGGTTGGAGTGCTTTATCTAATGATGAAGACTGGAAAATAGGCCCCGTTCTATAAGGGGAAGAAATTTAGGTGATGATAATCCTATAATTGGCATGCTTACTGTAACTCAACAAATTTTGGACACATTAATTTTAGAGGAACATGAAATTATTTCTAATAAAGAACCAGTGATGTAAGATCAACTAAATAGAAGTAGAAATAATCACATACCTATGGTTTTGAGAGGTTTGATTTGTCTGATAAGTTTGAGGGAGAGTGGTGGAAGAGGACGACTTCCATGAGAGCTTGAACGATGTGAAGAAGTGAGTTCTGTTAAGGTTGAATTTATAAGACTGGGGAATATTTTATCAGCGATTTCTAAAAAAGTTGATAAAGATGAGTTTATCAGCGCTAAAATAAAAAGCACTGATAAAACCTATGTTTATTAGCATTATAATTTCCGTGCTGATAAAGATAGGTTTTATTAGTGCTTCTAATATTAGCAATGATAAAACATATATTTATCAACACTTTTTTAAGCATCGATAAAAAGAGTTTAAATAAAATACAAAAAATATTAAATAAATATATATTAAAAATGAATAAATTATAAAAAAGTAAAAACTAATTAACATTATTAATGAATATATAATCTTAAATGCATGAATGTTAAAAATGAGTGAAATTGAATAATTAAAAATGAATAGACTTTAAAAATATTAAAAAAATGGATAAGTTTATTATTTATATATATTATTAAAAAAATATAAAAAAGAATATATATTAAAATGAAGATGAAGACATAATGAAAATATTAAAACATAGTAAATAAATATGTATAAATAAATATTAAAAAATGATTAAATTCCAAAAAATAAAAAATTAACAAATATTAAAAATGAATATCAATAGAAAGAATAATAATAATGAATAAATAAAATTTAACAAAGAACAAAACTATTTAAAAAAATGAATTCATAATATTAATTAGATGAATTGTAAACACGTACAAAGTTAAAGAAAATATTAAAAAATGAATTTAAATAAATTAATTATATAGATTTCAAACATTTTAAAAATATTACAACTTAATAAACAAAATTGAATAAATATGAATCATATAAATTAAAAACATATTAAGAATATTAAAACTTAGTAAATAATTATGTATAATTCATATGATTAATTACATGAATTATAAACACATACAAAAACGAAGAAAATATTAAAAGATGTGTTTAAAAAAATTTGTTATATAAATTTCAAACATTTTAAAAATATTACAGCATAATAAATGAAATTGAATAAATATTAATCATTTAAATTAAAAATATATTAATAATATTAAAACATAGTAAATATTAATGGATAAATACATATTAAATAGAAAATAAATTCCAAATATAGTAAAAAATAATAAATTTTACATATGAATAAATAATATTTAATGAAAGAATATTAAAAATGAATAAATAAAATTGAATAAATTACAAAAAATATTTAAAAAAGCGATTTCATAACATTAATTATGTGAATTTAAAACACATAAAAAATTAATAAAAATGAATAAATAGATAATATTAATTAAATAAATATATTTTTTAAAAATGATTTATATTTACTATTCAAAAATATTAATAATTAAACTAAATTAAATTAAATTAAATTAAATATACAGACATATATTCAGAATGAATAAATTAAAATAAACATGATTACATGATTTGATTAATTAAGTAAAAAATATGAAAAATTAGTTAAATAATATTTACTTTTCATATATTAAAAAATGAATTTAATATAATAACATAACTAACAACATAAACACCAAAATGGTGGTGGGAATGACGTACGTTGGAGTTCAATTTCATGCCAAAATAACATTTTCACACCAAAATGATGTGGGTTGGAGATGGTTTTCTAGGAATCAATTATATAAATTTCAAAAACATTATAAATATTAAAATTTAATAAATAAAAATGAATAAATATTAATCATATAAATTACAAACATATTGAAAATATTAAAACTTAGTAAATAAATATAGATAAATTTTAAAAATGAACAAATTCCAAAAATATTAAAAATTAATAAATATAAAAAAATGGAAAAAATAATATTAAATGAAATAATGTTAAAAATGAATAAATAAAATTAAATATATTATAAAAATATTTTTAAAAAGTTCATTCATAACATTAATTACATGAATTGAAAACAAATAAAAAATGAATACAAATGGATAAATAAATAGTGATATTATTGCTAATTATTGATGTATGCACTATGTTGATTGTATATAAAAAATATAATTAATTAATAACCTTTATAGTTTTTTAATAATAATTAAAAATATTATTATTTACTTAAATATATAAATATTTTAAAATGTATAAAAAACTATCAAAATTAAATATATTACAAAAATATTAAATGAATATGTATTAAAAATGAATAAATTACAAAAAATACTAAAAATAGAGAAATATTAAAAATGAATAAATAATATTAAATCTATAGACAAACATAAATGTACACACATACATACGCATAAACATATGTTTATAGATACATACACGTACATATACACGCATACACATACACATACACATACACATACACATACACATACACATACACATACACATACACATACACATACACATACACATACACATACACATACACATAGACATAGACACACACACACACACAGACACACACACATACACATACACATACACATACACATACACATACACATACACATACACATACACATACACACACATACACATACACATACAAATACACATACACATACACATACACATACACATACACATATACATACACATACACATACACATACACATACACATACACATACACATACACATACACATACACATACACATACACAAACATAAACACAGACACATACACAGACACAGACACAGACACAGACACAGACACAGACACAGACACAGACACAGACACAGACATACATATACACATACAATACACATACAAATACAAGTACACATACACATACACATACACATGCACATAAACGTACACATACACATACACATACACATACACATACACATACACATACACATACACATACACATAAACATACACATACACATACACATACACATACACATACACATACACATACACATACACATACACATACACATACACATACACATACACATACACATACACATACACATACACATACACATACACATACACATACACATACACATACACATACACATACACATACACATACACATACACATACACATACACATACACATACACATACACATACACATACACATGCACATACACATACACATACACATACACATACGCATACACATACACATACACATACACAAACACAAACACATACACATATACATACACAGACACAGACACAGACACAGACACACACACACACATGCATATACATGAAAATATACAAATACACACACACACACATGCACATACACATAAAAGTACACATACACATACACATGTTCACACACACACACATGCATATACATGCATATATAAAAATACATGCACACACACACATGCACATACACATACAAGTACACATACACATACACATACACATGTTCACATACACATAAAAAAACATATTGTAACATCCTGGATTTTAAGGTACACTCTTTCAATGTTTAAGAGTGTTTTTTTTGGGTTCAGAGGACTTAGGAGCTGTTTTTGGGAGTTTCTACATAACCCATTTCCTATAGGGCCATTTTATGCTATAATAAATATGTATGGAATAAATGCATCACTGGGAACAAACCATGAAAATAATTTACGACATAAGTATATTTATGATGCACAACCTATTTTACATTGTAAATATACTGGTCAAGATTTTTAACCCGAGGTGATGTGTTTTTTAGTGTACATGTTTCATGGGGATTTTACACCGTAAATCCCAGGTTTACGATATAAACCCTTCATGTCTAGTAGGTTTTATGCACTATAATCTAGAATTCCAATTAATTCTCTCTTAATCTTCCCTGCCTTGAACCTTAGGATCTTCCAGATGATTTTGGGTGTCTTCTCTCCTTTCAGTTTGCTTCATTCATCATTTGATCTACACGGTGGGTGCGCTGCATCTATTCAGGTAATATACCTTTCTTATTATTCATTTACATTGGTCATGGAAACGATATTGGACTGAGTTTATATAATTCATTGATTACATATTTATTTTCATGTGATTCTTCTATATTTTTTGTGAGATCTTCTTCTGGTGGTCAATCCTTTCTTTGGTTGTGATGCATCTTGAGTGGTTCTTGAGGTATGTGGTGATATAATATCTTCATAAAATATTTTTTTAAATTTTATTCTAATATGTGAGAATCAATTAAAGGACCTCCATTGTTGTATTTTCTTTCCTTCTAGTGTTAGTGGATCCCACTGCGGGTAACGTTCGACCTGAGTTGAGGTAGGTGGACCAGTCTCTAGCATTTTTTGGATGAAACTTGATTTATACTATTTTATAAACTATTTTATAAATGAATTGGAATGAAGTTTTTGTGTGTGTAAATGGATTTTCAATAAAAGATGGATTTTCTCTTGGTTTTGGTAAGGGAAAATGGGTGTTTTCAAATCATTGTGAAATAGATTTTGAAAGGAAGGCTGATAAAAGAAAAGGGTTGTTTGAAATTGATTATGAAAATACCCTTTGAAATGATTTGGGAAATAAAAAACATGGGAAGCCTTTGGTACTTAGGTGGAAGGTATAACTTATAAAAACCATCCATTTCATTGTTGGGGGGTTCACTTATGGGGTTTTCCTATGCTCCCTGGGATTTTTGTTCTAGGGAAATGATATTGACATTATTGGGGGGGGGGGGTTCACTCATTGGGTGTTCTTTTTCTCCCTATACCCATTGTTCTAGTGACATGATATTGAAATTGTTGCGAGGTCCACTCATGGGGCATTCCTCTGCTCCTTAGTCCTATTTTCTAAGTACTTGAGTGAGCACTAGTCATTTATTGTGGTATAAGTAGTCTTCTATCTTGACCTATAGTGATCCTTGGTGTGATTTACTTGTGATTTGGATTTTTATTGTTTTGGATTTTATACACCAATTTTAATTTGATAAATTTTTATAGAAATTATGCATTGAAACTATTTTACCTGACTTGTTTTAGAACTATAGTTAAAAGAAATATTTACCATGATTTTGATATATCTGCTTTATCATTTATCATGCCATGTTTTCTTTAAAATGAGAATATTTAGATTGTATATATAAAGACTTGATATGGAACACCTGGGTAGGATCCGATTGAGCCTATTTATCTCACACCGTGCACACCCCTTTGGTGGTGTGTAGACCCGACTATATATTTTGATGTTGGAAAAGGAAAGGTTCCATAGTGAGGTAGTGAGGTTTATTTTAGATGGGTATAGATATATGGTGGTGATATGGTGAGACATTTCACACATTATCATATAGAGTAGTCAGTTTGTGTCATTTTTCATTTGTTGTCTGACTTGTACTTTGGGTTTGTTTTGACAGGTTTGAGTTGTATCACTTTTGATGTCTTTTTTTAGTTATGGCACATATATTTTATTCTGGTTTTTATTCCACTATTTCTTTTTATTCTATGTATTTATATTCCATTTAGTTTGGTTTAGGTTGGAAAAAATTGTTCCCTCTAGTTTCTTTTAAAGCCCAGATGCTAGTTGCCATCCTATGGGGATCAAGAACGCCTTTCAGGTTTTGCTTCATTTTGGTTCAGAGACTAGATGAATGGGTTATTTGGTTCATAATGTGAAAATTTTGTATCAACGCATGGTTATGCTCAATATTGGGAAGTTTTTAGGTAGGATATTGGATTTTTGGGAGTTTAGAGGTTGGTTGCGGTTAGTGTCTAGCCAGTTCTTTCTATTAAAAGACTCAAGTTACTATAGGATGTTTGGATGTGTGTCTCCCATTTTGAGTTATTGATCTTAATATCAGTTTTCACTTATGGTTTTCTAGTTTGAAATGAGATTATCCTATTGTATGATCATTTCTTATATTTTTGGTGTGCAATTATATTTCTTAGAGACTTATCCCATAGGTTCCATAGGAGGTTGAAATAGCTTCTCCTTAAAAAAATCTTCCTTTGGATCAAAATCTTATAGAGGCTATTGTGCGGGTAGTTCATGCCATAGACCAAAATTCACTACAAGTTTAGAATGTAGTTATTGAGGTATATACAAGATATAAAGTATAAAGGGACTGATATCAGGAGTTCTTATGTGAGAAACCACCATAATTTAAGATTAAAAATAAGCCCCAAGAGGAGGAGGACTAGATGGAAAATATTGATTAGATATTGAACTTCCTAGATACACCTGAGAATATCAAGGTAAGTTCATGAAATTCTGAATTGAGGGTCCTAGTAAGTGATGATGGTATTTTATGGTAGGGAATTATTCATTTCACATGTTCAATATTTTATTTACTTAAGAGTGAAATATAGAGTGCACACCTAGGGTCGATCTCTCGAGGAGGCTGCTCACACACACTGTATTTTCTATTATTATTATTATTTTATAACTAATATAATACTATTAAAATAATATAGATTGGGGGATTTGAAATGAATTAGACTAAGTTAAATTATAAAAAATTAAAATGAAATAAGAAATCTATGTTAGTGATTGGAAATTAGAAGCAAACCATACTGAACATGACAAGCTAAAGAAGTCAGCGGTGGATATACTATGATCTTCAGACACCCCCTTTATCATTTTCAACAAATGTATTCCAATTAAATTATTCAATGTATACCTCAAGATCTAAATTTATACACCTATTTTTACCATAAACCATATCTAGACCTCATACATAGGTTTTTATCCACTTACGAATGTGATCTGATTTCTCAAAGACCTCCGAGCAATCAAAACTAGTTGAACTTATTGTGATCAATGGAGAAAACTCACCCAAACAAGTTTAAAAAACAAGACAACTATTTTACATTAATATGTTTGTAAAAAATTATAGAAAAAATAGAATAAATTAAAAACAATATAGAAAGATATCTCCTTCATTCATGCAAACAAGTTCCCGAATTATTCAAAAGAAAAGAGTTTACAATGAAGAACCCAAACTCAAAAGGGATACACCTTCAGATCTTTGCTACCCACCACTGCTTGGAGTTTTATCCCTTAATGATGGGATCACCACATTGAATTCTTATCTTATATAGTATGTAGATACCAACATAGAACCCTATAGCCCTAGCATCCCTAGAATATATTAGAAGGGCGACCAAGGGGCTATATTTATAGGAAAATCTGTCAAACCACAACCGCATCTGCATTTAATTTTCTGCTCTCCACCATTGTCATGATGTGTAATGGGATTAAACAATGTGTGATTTATTAGTAAATAGTTTTCGTGAATCTTGGCTTGATCTTCTCTAAAAATGTGTCCTGAAAAAGTCACGTCATGTACTATAGTTACACGATGTGTAATTCTGTTTCACAATGCGAAATTATGTCACAACATGTCCTGCAATGCTGCTTCCCTAAAAATTTTCTATATTTTCTCCCCTTGAATGGCTGAATATGATTTTTGAATCTTCTAGATATTTGTGATTATTTTAATTCTTTATTGACCCTAAAAATTTCAGAAACATTTTTCACAGGAGGAGGGAGTTATGGCTAGTTTAATCTGATCATTTAATTCTGTCTGAATGTTTACAAAATTTTCCACCAAATTAGAGCATCAAATGGATAGTTTAATGAAGGAATACCTCAAAGATATTTATTATAAGAATGAAATATTGATTTATCTTTAAAATATATTTTTAATGGCATTAAGTGGAGTTGTGGATCCTGAGTTATCCTCCTATGAATGAGGTGGGGTCCACCATGTCATCCAGATCAATTTTTTAACTTGATTGAAATTTTGGGGCCATTAGATGTTTGAATCAGCTCCTTGTCCATAAGAACAATATTTATCCCATAAATCAAGGAATCCTAAAAAAAATAATTACATAATTTTAATCAATATTTTTAAAGATACAATTGAAATACCAAAGTCATAAAAATCTATTAAAATTGCATAATTAGGCCATTTTTCATTTAAGCTCAAAATACTTCAAAAAACACAAAAAAGTGACAATTTACCATCTAATAACACTATGGTGGGTTTAAAAACATTTAATTATAGAATAAAATATATGAAACTCTTAAATTCATCACTCCCCTAAACTTAACCATTTCACTCCCAGGTAGTCATCATATATTCAAATCCAAATCCACATAATAATAAAAAGTGAGAAAACATCAATGGTCTTATCCAAAAATAGAATTCCATCATGTATTGTATATGAAAAAAAATTCCCTTTACTTTTCATTCCTCACATAATTTTTTTTCAACCTCATAAATCCATCTATGTCCCAATCACAACCTACCTCGCCTTTAATTTTATGTCACTCTTCACTCTAGATAAATTAAATCTGGAGTTATGCTCATACTTGGAAAGTGCATGTATCACTATTAGTTTTTGAAAATTATAATCTCTCCACAGTGTGAAACATGAAAATATTTTCAATCATGAGGTATTTTTCTAGGTTATTTCTATGGATTAGAGTTGATGGGTAAAATGATTTAAAAATTTAAGGCTGAAAAGAGGAGGTTGGACTCTTAAGTACAATGCATGATTAATTCAAGTGAAATCATAGAATGAACCTAACTAAAATCCCATTGATAACAAGAAACTCATCACCGCACCCCTTTTTATGACATGTTAAATGAGTCTATAAATGATTAAAAAGAACCATATCATCCAAATTCTCCCTATTTTTTTCTTTTTTTATAAATCTCTAGAAAGGAACAACTTTATTTTCTTCTTTTTTTTGATTTTTTTTTCATAGAGAATGAGATGAAAATTAAATAAAATGAATGAATGGAAACTCATGCCCTTTATTTTTTAGAGGGAAATGATTCATAAAAAATGTACAATGATGAATTCAATCTTATCTCTATTTTTTTCATTTTTTTTGTAGGAGAACTGAATGAAACAAATGGAGCATAATGAAATGATGAATCAAGACCAATTTTCTAATAATACACAACCCAAAATTATGATGCACACCTCACACCACCCAAAAATGATACACATTCCAAATAATGCACATGAAAGGCCCTTCCCCCACACTCAAACTCAAAATATACATGAAAAAAATACTAAGAGTGCTGGTAGTTAAGGAAAAATTGGCTTGTAATGTGGATTAAAAATATTAGGAAATTCATCGCACTTAAGGGATAATGAAGGATAAATGTAAGGGTAGGTATCAGGTTAATATGTGGCTATCTATATTAGTGCCTTAATCATATCAAAAACATTCCATGAAATCCAAATCTTTGATATAGAAAAATAATAAATTCTGGTTCTCACACAAAATCCAAGTTTCTCTCAAGAAAGTGTAGGAATTAGGAAGAATATGTCAAAGTGGTTTAGAATACCTCAAAGGACTTGAAAAATATTTTGAGTTAGTGTTTTATGGGCATATATTTCAAAACATTTCCCAACTCATTAAAATGATTGAAAATCCAATTCAAGAAAAATGTTTATCACATCAATAATCATTTAAAATACAATTTTTCCAAAAATAATTTCAATTTTTTTTCAAAATTAATCTAGGTGTGAAAAATGATCAGAATATTCATTGATGCTCAATATTTCTAAAAAATGAAAAGCTCAAAACTCTCCCAACACTTAAATTTCACCACCCTTCATTTCATCTCAACAAAATATAAATAAGGGAAGAAAAACCAATGAGAAAGATAGATACAACCTGACTTTATTTTTGAATAGAAGTGTTGAGTTAAGCTCCTAGAAACTGTCACTTGACCTAGAAAGCACGAAATAAAGGAAAACATAATAATAATAAAAAAAAAAATAAATATAAAGGGGAAATAAAAAGGATAATGCTTGGTTTGACCCCCAAGTAGGTGATAGGTGTTTACTGCCCCTAGTTAGGTAGTTGCATTGGGTTAACCCCAATATGAAGGTGGATGTGGTTTCTTTCTTAGAAACCACCACAATTTATTTCTTCCAGTTATATTCATCTTGAACCGGTCATGGAAGAACCCATAGATATATTACAATATCTCCTCCCCCTTTTCCATGTTGTATAACTTAGAAGACAGGGGAAGGAGAAAGAATGGGTCCTCATCTTCTTTGGTCATGTATTCGTTGGCCTCTTCTTCATCATATAGGGACTAATTATTTTACAATTTATTATAAATTTCAGCACAAGGTAATTCATAAAAAATTTTAATTGAATAATATTAAATCATGATGAATAAAAAAATAAATATTCCCTTTCATGCAAAGCAGATTGAGTGTCAATATCTTCAAGCAAGACCACCAGAGACTCATTCTCAGCAGGGGAATCATATTTATCATTGTATTAAAAATAAATAGAGTGTTATAGAGGTACTAATTATTCTTTGAAAAATATGGGAGGATCACTTAACTTTTGTTCTTAAAAAAATTTAACCAGTTATATTTAGAATCATGTTGTGCTCCCACAGTTGTATCAACTGGAATGGAATCTTCAGGAACCTCTTCAAGAAATGTCCAAGGAAAGAAGATTGGATCTTCAAGTTGATTATTAAAGTATTAATTGGATTATTAAACATAAAATTTAGGTGTAATATTATTTTCCTTCTCCTCATATTTTATTTTTTTCCATTCTATTCATAGAAATTTTACATCTTGAACTTTAGCCTCCAGCGATGCTACCAGCTTGCTTGCTTTTTCAAGAATTTTGAAATTATATTGAATTATTGTGACATATTATTACACATACAACATCAAATTAACTTCAATTAGAGAAAATTAATTACTAGTACATTCATATTAGAAATCACTAAAATATTCCACGACCTAATGAAACAATGATATCCAATGAAATTCTTTTTTTAGTTTTTGGAATATTTTTATTTTTTTTGGTTTTTTATGAAAAACAATGTGCATAAGATCTATGAATCCCCTAAAATGACACAAAATTAATTTTATTTAATTATTCATTTCACCTATTCAATATTTTATTTACCCAAGAGTTCAATATAGAGTGAACACCCAAGGTCGATCTCTCGAGGAGGCCGCTCACACACACTGTATTTTTTATTGTCACTATCATTTTATAACTAATATAATACTATTAAAATAATATATATTTGGGGGATTTAAAATTAATTAAACTAATTTAAATTATATAAAATTATAATTCAATAATAAATCTACGTTATTTATTGGAAATCAGAAGAAAATCATACTGAGCAGGACAAGCTAAAGAAGGCAACGAAGGACAAACTACAATCTTTGGAGACTCCCTTTATCATTGTTGACAAATTTATTCCAATTAAATTATCCAATTTATACCTCAATACCTCAATTTATATTTCTATTTTGACCATAAACCATATATATACCTTATTCATGGGTTTTTATCTGCTTACGAATGTGATCCAATTTCCCAAAAACCTCCGAGCAATCGAAACTAGTTGAACTTATTGTGCTCAGTGGGGAGACCTTGGCCAAAGAATTTTAAACAAAAAGACAAAAATTTTACATTAATAAGTTGATAAAAAGTATATAACAAAATATTATAAATTAAAAACAAGATAGAAAGAGACCTACTTCATTCATTTAAACAAGTTCCAAGATTATTCAAAAGAAAAGAATTTATAATGAAGAACCCAAAATCAAAAGGGATATGCCTTCAGATCTTCACTGCCCACCACTTCTTGGAGTTTTATACCTTCACGGATGGATCACCACATTTAATTCTACTCTTATACATCATTTTTACACCATCATAGAACCCTCTGTTCCAAGCATCCCAAGAATGTCTTGGAAGGGCGGTCGAGGGGCTCTATTTATAGGAAAATCTGTCAAACTGTGGTCGTATATGCATTTATTTTTCTGCTCGCCACCATCGTCACAATGTGTAATGGGCTTACACAATGTGTAATTTCTCATTTAATAGTATTCGTGAATATTGGATTGATATTTTCCAAAATCACATCCCGAAAAAGTCACTTTGTGTACTGTAGTTACATGACGTGTAATTATGTTTCATAGTGTGAAATTATGTCACGACTTATCCTGCATCACTGGTTCCCCAATTTTTTTTTCCAGATTTTCTTCCCTTTAATGGAGAAATATTATTTTTTAATATTATATATATTTGTGAGTATTTTAATTGTTTTTTGACCCTCAAAATTTCAAAAACATTTTCCACAGGGCAGGGGAGATATGGCCGATTGAATCTAAACATTTAATTATGTTTGAATGTTTCCCAATTTTCCCCAAAATTAGAGCATCCAATGGACAAATTAATGAAGTAATATCTCAAATATATTTATTTTTAAAACCCAATATTTATATATCTTTCAAATCCATTTTTAATATCTTTAATTGGAGTTTTGGATCCTAAGTTATCCTCCTATGAATGAGGTGGGGTCCACCATGTTGTCCAGATCAATTTGTCAACTTGATTGAAAATTTTTGGGCCATTAGATGTTTGAATCTTCTCATAGTACATAATAATAATATTCATAAAATAAATCAAGGAATCCAAAAAAAAAAGAATCACATAATTTGGAGCAATATTTTAAAAGATATGATCGAAATACCAAATCCATAAAAATCTGTTAAAATTGTAGAATTAATCCATTTTGAATTTAAGCTCAAAATATTTTAAAAACAAAAAAATGTGACATTTTCCCATATAATAACACTATGGTGGGTTTAAAAACATTTAATTAAATAATAAAATATATTAAAATCTTAGATTCATCATGATTCCATGGTATAAGAGGATAGGCTTGTGGGTTTGGACGAGAAGGGTTTCAAGACTATCTTCTTCTAAAAATTATGTATAGGGTATTTGATTATGGAAAAGTATCTATAGTTTCCAAATTTGCAGTAGGTATATTGCTCAGTGTAGGAATACAACAATCAGTTTACGGAGATGGTTAGTTTTTCTATAGAAGTGGTAATGAATGATCAGCTGAAAGATTTGAAGTACCTACATGGTTTGCTACTAGATATCATATTTCAGGTATTTATAATAAAGTTTTTTACCTATGATAAGATGATAAATAAGGATATGATGATAGTTATGAATGAAGTATGTAATATTTTCTTTTCTTACCCTTATCTTCCACCTAGTGATAGCTTTATTAGAACACATGGAAAGAAGAGGAAGTGACATGCGCATCATAGGAGTGGTGGAGGTGGTTCCCAATATTGGGTCTCCTCTATACCATTATTTATAGGCATTAGTGTTCCTCTAACTTGCTATAATTGTTGTAAGGTTAGACACACTCGACGTTCTTATTTTATGCCTATGAATATGTGCAATGGTTTTGGCCACTATTTCCACCTACAATGATTCTTCTAGGCTGTGTATGCACCTCACTATAGTAAGGGATCATCAGCTCTAAAGGCCACTACAACTCAATCCAAAGCTTCAAAGTCTATAGGGATCCTTCAAAAGGCCTCATAAGTGAATCAAATTAACAAAGTATATGAGTTTACATTGAATTTTTATGTGGGCCCATTGATTGTGGGAGGTACTATTTTTATTGCATCTTTTATAGAAATTACTTTATTTGATATCGGTTATTCTCACTCAATTTTATCTGCCCATTTTTTTGATGTGTTAAAATTTACAATAGAGCTCATGTCCTTTTTCATGGAGTTAGTGAAACCTCTTATAAAGATGAAAGAACATGGGTTTCAATGTCCTTATTATTCTTTATTGATAGTTAACACATAGTAAGTCTAAGATATTCTCATTCTCGATTTGGGTCTATTTGATGTCATTATCGAAATGGATTAGATAATTTCTCATCATGATGAGGTTTATTATTATCATCAACATGTCTCATTCCTTTCTTCTTATGGGATATCTTAGGCGTTTTAGTGAGAGGGGGATTTGAGGTCTGGTCATGAAGGACCTTACCACACAGGGATTAGAAGCATGATGTTTGCTGTTATAGTTGAGATCAATATCGTTTCCTATATTGGAGACCTTCCTATGGGTTTTTAAGACTCTACTGATGTTTTACCAAATGAATTATCCTATCTTCCTCTAGAGAGGGTGGTAGAGTTTATGATCGATTTGGTACTAGGTACACAACCGATCTCGATACCCTCATATTATGTGGCACCAACAGAGCTGAAAGAGATCAAGATTTAGTTAGATGATCTGACAGAGAAAGGTTTTTTCCACCCTATTATTCTGCTATGGGTATCCATAGTTCTCTTTTCCAAGAAGGATGATAATTAATTTTGATTGTTCATGGACTATCGAAATTTTAACTGGGTAATGATTAATAATAAGTATCCTTTTACCCATGTGGATTATTTTTTGATCAGTTGAAAGGGGAAACGTGGTTTTTGAATATCAATATTCAGTTGGGTTATCATCAGATCATATTTTGGGAGTATGATATACTAAATATGATGTTTAGGAGAAGGTATGACCATTATGAATGTCTTGTGATGCATTTTGGTCTGACTAACACACCTATAGTTTTTATGGATATGATGAATCATATATTCTATTAGTATCTTGAAACATTTTTCCCATGTTTATGGATGATATTTTTGGTTTATTTAAGGTCCGAGTGTGAACATAAGAACCATCTAAATTTGGTTTTACATATATTAAGAAATCACCATATTTATGGAAAGCTTTCAAAATGAAATTTCTAGATCCAAGAAGTAAATTTCTTGGGGAATATGATTTTTGAAAGTGTCTTATCAATTGATACTAAGATGGTGAGAGTTGTTTTTCCATGGGAGGATCTATGAAATGTATTTTAGATACAAAAATTCCTTGGTCTTTCAGGATAATATTGGCAGTTCATCAATGATTTATTAAAGTTGGAATCACCTTTGACTACTCTCACCAGGAAAGAAATGAAAACCGTATGGGATTAAAATTTTCAAACTTATTTCAATGAGATGAAACTAATTATGACATTGACACCTATATTGATCTTACCTGATCTCGGTAATGGGTACATGGTATACCAGATGATTTTAGTTCTAGTTTGGGTAGCATGCTTATGCAAGATTATCATGTGGTGGATTATGGTTCTTGTTAGCTTCAAACAGAGGAGAATAACTACACTACTCTTGATTTATAGGTTTTCATTCTTATATATGAACATAAGTGTTGGAAACATTATCTTTTTTGGGAGAGATTCATAGTATTTTATAATCATAAGAGTCTGAGATATATATTTTCTAGGAAGGAATTGAATATCAGACATAGGTAGTGGATGGAGTACCTTCATGTGTTCAATTTCGACATCGCCTATACCCAGGAAAGGGAAATGTAATTGAAGATGCTCTCAACATGAAAATACCATCACATGATATCTTAGAATCAAAGAAAGAGTGTGAAGATCCCACTTTGTGTATGAGTTATATTTATTGTCAATGATTGATATTGGTTGTCAATGGTGTTCAATGAAATATAAATATTTCATTGACATCAATATGATGAAGTAGTTCTAAAGACAATAGAGCTTGGATAAGTCCTCAAGTCCTGATATTTCAAGAAAAATATTTTAAAGGCTTTGATTTTATAACTTTAATTATTGTTGAACTAGTTCTAAGTTTAAATAAATTATTTCAATGGTGACACATTGTTTACAGAAATTAAGAAGATGAGAAGAAAGTGGATTTCATGACACAGAGTTATTTAGAATTTAGATTCCAATAATAAAAGAATCCGAATCAAATATTACAATGTAAATGATTATTTTCATGAATTTACTTTGAATAAGAGGTTGCCATGCATTTGAAGTTATCCTTTGTTTTTATATGATGGAAATATTTCACTTAGTTTTTATTATAAGTGTTTGTAAAAAAACATGGAAAACCCACTAAGTTTCTTAGGCCAATCATCCAAGGGAACATGTGGGACCCATAGGTCAACCATGCCCAAGGGAGAATCCCTGGAAATCCCATGGTTGGAAGAGTTCTTAGTTCCCACAAGAGATAGTTGGGATCATGTATAAGGCCCGCAGAGCACATGCCCTAAGGTACACATATGTTAGGCTAAAATATAATAGGGAAGCCCGTGGACCACATGTGGTGCGACCCATGTTGGAAAGGTGTGTGCTGTGTATCCGGGTGCCGACCCTAGTGCCGACTCGAGAAACTGATGGCATGTTTAGATATAAATGGCAGTTCCTAAATAGGCAGTGATCAATGTGGTATGTATTCTCATGGGTTACTATTCCTGTTATTAAAAACTTATAAACATAATGTGTTAATTTGATCTTCATTGATCTAATGTTGCACCAGCTACCACATCATCATCATCTTCTTCCTAACAATTGAGCTCCATGACTCCAGTAGTTTTATGATCAAACACCACCAGTGATAAAAAAATGAACCAATTATCTAGTAAAGTGATAAAATCAAGAAAGAACGATCCTTGGTCGATAATCATGCCTAATATGATTTTCATGCAAAGAGTTCAAAGAAGTTTCATTGACTGAATGAAAAATGTAGTTTTAGAGGCTATGTAGTGTGTCTGATATTCATGGATAAGTTTGAGGAATGAAAGGGAATGTGTTTTTGATTGCGTGCATTCTACACTCGCAAATAGGAGAAACCAAGATCATGAAACAAATACACCATGATTTTTGGAGTATATATTTGAATAATTAAAATCCAATGTGTTTTTATCCTTAAATGAGTCATAATCATGACTTATTTTTCAGATCTTATGCATATTTTATTACAGAATAGAGGATGTTCAAAGGATGTGATTCAAACCTATAATATGAGAATCACTAAGTTCGATCAAGGTGTTTATGATCACATAATATTCAAGTGCTCTCATTTTTTTAGAAAAATAGAGCATCTATGAGGTGTTATTTTACATGAGAAAAAATTAATAACATGAACCTTCTAGGATAAATGAAGAGGGAAGTTTACAATACTATTTTTTTCATGAATAATGACCACAAAAATATTTCACAAAGAAGAATATCTACAGACATGAGACTAGTGTTTATACACCCTCATCATGCTTCGCAAAGACAAATAGTTCCATGATCCAATTATGAGTATCATACTCCTTCTATGCTACACAAAGAAGAAACATATTGCTTATATGTACACATATGAAGAAATTATTTTCTATGTTCAATGTTACAGACTTCTAGATTTCACGAAGGAAGAAATATGCATGCAAAATAATTTCATGGGGGAGAATACATCCTGAACCAGTATTCATAAGAATATCATACTTGCACGACATACTACTTTAGGATTCATAATTATTGATTGCGCGAAGTTATTACAAGAATTGGAAAATGTGTAACTAGTTTTTACAATGGGAGTTGTAAGTAGAAGACATGCATGTATGCATACATAGATTCGCATGAATAAGTGGCTCATGAACTGATTTATATAAATCATTTGAAGAAATAAAAATTGATAAAAAACAAGATCACTCAAAAGGAAGTGAAGAAGTGTACAAGTAAAACACATGGAATAATTATAAGAATATTTGTGCCAAGGTTTATACATAACACATGCATCATGATTTATGTATAAAGTGTTTTTAAATAAACCAACTTGAGCCCGAAGCCAGGAAGAATATAAGAATACTTTATATCCAAGTTATCAATGTTTTAAGTTGATGCAAGATCATTCTTTCATGAATTAATATGAATTGAAAGTGTGGTGTGATTCAATTACATTAAATATTGGCTGCACTAAAGAAGAAGTTAAGTGAACTAATATACATTCATTATTGATATTTTATAAAATATGAATTAATTGTGATGATGATATGTTGAGATAAACTTCAATTTTTCAATAATCACATAAGATTTTGTGATTCTAGAAAGAAGAAGAAGAACTTTCATTGGGTAGGTTTTTTGCATTGAAGAAGAAAGAGATAAGAAGAAGTGATTGGCCAATTTATGTTTAGTTTATTATCTTTTGGGTCAAAAATAATTCTGTGATTATCAGTCCAAAATATATTCATATTATTGTGAATGAATTCATAAGAATAAGTAAAACTTTTAGTTTTCTTCTATGAAGAAGAAAAGGAGTTGCTTTCAAGCTATTGTGAAAGTAACAGGTAAATCTTGTGGAAGAAAAAATGGCACTGTGACATCCAATACAAGTATCCTCTTGTGAAATAATTTATTGGTGTTACAAATTATCTTAATAAATAAGGACAAAATTGTATTCAAAGTAAGTATAAAGAACTAGGAAGGATATAAAAGTTGTACCAGGTCTACACCAGTCCAGGGAAAAAGGATTATCCCCACCCATCCTAAAGTATAGGGACCCACACTAGCTAAAGTATTGTCTCCTATACAAAGCACTGCAACTTGATACCTCATTATATTAAATAATCTATGTATTATCCATAACCATACATGAAAAGAACTAGATAATCTCATTGATTAGTAAACCATGTAGAAATATCATGTGCTATTTTTACTGCTTTCATATGCTTGCATGTGATAGGGAGAATAGAATAAGAGAATCGAGATCCTAACAGGTCTAAGAGGTAAAGGGATAATTTTTTTTGACTAGATTAAAAAGTACCCAACATTGATTCACCCCTCTTAGTGTTAGTCATATACCAAAATATTCCTTTCAGTGTTGAACCTAATGGGAATCTTCTCTCAATTGTATCCAGATGCTCAGGAGGATGTTTTAGGAATGGTTTTGACTAGTGTTCAATTATCATCAACTCTCCTTGAGTCTATTATATATATTTCGCTACAAGATGATGAATTCAAGGGAATTTGAGAATACCTTTATGGCGAAGAGACCATTTTTGGTTGGTCTCTCCCTTCATATAATATTATATTCTTTAGGGATTAGTTTTTCATCCCAGCATATGTGAGGAGTTTAGTGTTGTATAACTATTATAGTTCATTATGTTTTGTTCATATTAGAACAAAAAAGATGTATTATGACATGAGATTATGATTTTGGTGGCTGAGTATGAAGTACGACATTGCTGATTATGTGTCCCATTGTTACACTTAACAACAAATAAAGGTAGATCATATGAAAACTTCTTGTTTCTACAGCCTCTTCCAGTTATATTTTTTAATTTGGATGAGGTTTCCATAGTCTTTGTTTTTAGATTACCATAGACTCCATGAGTGAAGAAAAATATCTGGATGGTGATTGATTAGTTGAATAAATCACCCCATTTTAGTCCAACCAGGGACACCACTAAGGTTAAAGATATGGGTAGGCTGTATGTGTAGGAAGTTATAAGGCTCTATAGGGTTCCCTATAATATTGTTTTTGAAAGGGATCCTAGGTCCACCTATTGGTTTTGAAAGAGTCTCCATAAGGCGATGGGGACTCAGGTTAGGTTAAGTATAGCTTACCATCCACATATGGTTGATCAGATAGAGTGAGCTATTCAGATTCTAGAGGATATTCTCTATGATTATGTCTTGTATTTTAGTGGATAATGGGATATCCATCTAGGAATGATCAATTTTTTCATATAACAACAATTATTAGAGATCAACCAGAATGGATCCCTTATAGGCTTTGTATGGTCACCCGTGTAGATCACCTATTTATTGGGATGAGGTGAGAAATGTCTCTCTTATGGGATAAAGTCTCATTCAAGAGATATTAGTGAGGATTAAAGATATACATATGTGTCTATTTACATATGGTATTTGAAAAAAATCATATGCGGGTCTTCAACATCATCCTTTGGAGTTTTTTGTCAGTGACTGGGTTTTCTTTAAAGTATCTGCTAAATTATGTCACAGTCAGCTTGAGAAATAAAGAAAGTTGGTTCTGAGATATGTTAGACCATTTTAGTTCACTTAGTGTCTTGTTTAGGTTGCACATTGGTTGGTGTTTCTGGATCATTTGACAGGTATCCATGATGTTTTCCACATATCTTATCTCAAGAAGTACTACCCCAATCTCTCTCATGTTCTGAGTTGGCAATGGATCCAGTTGGATCCATATGTTTTAGTTTTATAAAATCTAATGGATATCATTGATTTTTAGGTGAAATTATTTCATGGGAAGTCTATCCCATTGGTTATAGTGTTAGGGCGCCACATATTATATTCTCATGAGACTTAGGAGAATAAATATTTAGTGAGAAAGTAGTAACCTCACCTATTTCTGGAGAACCCTTGTTCCACATGACTTCTTGGGGACGAAAAGTCTTATAGAGGGGAGATTGTAACATCATGAATTTTAAGTTATTATATTTCAATGTTTAAGAGTGTGTTTTTTGGTTTGGAGGTCTTAGGAGCTATTTTTTGAAGTTTTTGTAGAACCTAGGTTTGGTATATATTTCAAGACCATTTTACACCATAAGGAATATTTACAATGTAAATGTGTCACTGGGCATAATCCATGAAAATAGTTTTCATTATAAGTATATTTAAATCGTAGACCCTATTTTACATCATAAATATATCGATTGGAATTTTTAACCTGAGGCGATATGTTTTCCAACATACACATTTCATGGAGATTTTACATCATAAATCCAAAGTTTACAATGTAAACCCTTTATGCTCAATAGGTTTTATGAACTGCATGACCGAATCCTAATTCATTATCTCTTAATCTAATCTACCCCAAACCCTAAGCTCTTCTAGGAAATTTTGGGTATCTCTGCTCCTTCTGAATTGTTTTGTTTAGAGCTTGATCTCCATAGTAGTTAGGGAGAAACTCTTTGGTTAAGAGACTTTTCCCCTTATTCATTTTCATTGGTCGTGGCAATGAAATTAGAACACATTTATAGAATTCATTGATCACATATTTATTTTCATGTGATTCTTCTAGATTTGTTGTGAGATATTTTTCTAGGGTCCAATCCTTTCTTTGGTTATGGTGTGGAATTTGTGGTTCTTAATTTATGTGGTGAAATAACATATCCTTAGATTATCTATTTTATGTAATTAGATTATAATATGTGGAAATTGATTCTAGGACCTCCATTCTTATCTATATTTTCCTTCCAATGTTGGTGGATCCCATTATGGGTAGCATTAGACCAGAGTTGAGGTAGGTGTTTCCATATGTATCCTTTAGTGAATGAACCTTGATTTCTAGTATTTTATAAATTAGTTTAAAAATGAATTGTAATGATTATTTTGTGTGAGTAAATGGATTTTCAATAAAAGATGATTTTCCCTTGGCTTTGGTAATGGAAAATGGGTGTTTTCAAAGCATTGTGAAATGGATTTTCAAAGAACATTTGATAAAGAAAAGGGTTGGTTGAAATTGATTTTGAAAATAACTTCTGAAATTATTTGGTAAATACAGCTCATATGAATCCTTTGTCACTTAGGTGAAAGATGTAGCTTAGGTACATCATCTATTTTATTGTTGGGGGGGGGGGGGTTAATTAATGGGGTGTTCCTTTGATCCCAAGGCCTATTGTTCTAGGGAGATGATATTGAATTTTTTTGGGGGGGGGGGTTCACTCTTGGGGTGTTCCTCTTCTCCCTAGACCCATTGTTCTAGGTACATGATATTTACATTGTTTGGGGGTTCACTCATGAGGTGTTCCTCTTCTCCTTAGGCCTATTTTCTAAGGTCTTGAGTGCACAATAGTCATTTATTATGGTATGATTACTTTTATATCCTAGACTGTAGTGATCCTTAGCATGATTTACCTATAATTTGGATTTCTATTATTCTGGATTTGATATACCTATTTGAATTTGATAAATTTTTATGAGAATTATGCTTTGAAATTGTTTTTCCTAACTTGTTTTGGAACTGTGGAAAAAGGGAAATATTTACCATGATTTTAATATAACTATTTTATCATTTATCTGTCTATATTTGTTTTTAAAATGAGAATATTTAGATTGTTTGTATAGAGTCTTGATATAGAAAACCTAGGTGGTATCCTACTGAGACTGTTCAGATCACACCCTACACACCCCTTCAATGGTGTGTATACCTGATTATGTATTTTGATATAGGAAAAATAAAAACACCTTAGTGAGTCGATGAGGTTTATATTAGATAATTATGGATAATAGGTGGTGATATAGTGGGGTGTTTCCCACATTATCATATGCATTTGTCAGTTTTGGTTAGTTGTCCTTTGTTATTGGACTGGTTTGTTCTGATTATTTTGAGTTGTATCACTTCTTTTGTCTTATTTCACTTATGGAATGTATTTTTCCTATAGGTTTTCTTCCACTATTTATTTTCACTATGTATGTATATTTTAGGTTATCTACTTCAGGTTGGGTGAGATGGTTCCCTCAGGTTGTTGTTGATACTCGGGTGTTAGTTTTCAGCTTGTGAGGATTTAGAATGCCCATTAAGACTTTTCACATTTCAATTCAGAGCCTAGATGAATGGGTTATTCTGGTTGGGATGTGACACATATGCATATACATACACATACACGTATGTATACATATACACATTTATAAAATTACATGCACATTCATTCACATACATACACATATATATATATGCATATATAGAATCACATAATATGTAAACACACACACAAACATATGCATATACATGAATATTGTAATGAACTAACCTAGGTCGAACCTACCCATCACCCAAGATGGCTCCCCACATGGCCCAAAGCATGTTCTCAATCACCACGTGCTGGTGATAAGAATCAGGCATAACCAACAATCTCTTGGGAATTGTTTCTACCATAGTAAACCAACATGACCCATCCATGAAATGGGATGACCACACCAATAACATCAGAGTTAATAGGATAAAATACTATATCTATATCCACACAACAAATGAAAATTAGATACTATAAAAAATGAAAACATCATATACATAACATGTCATAAATGGGACATAGACATGGTATCTATATCAATAAGTTCAAAAATCAGAAGAAAGGGGATGAATCTCAACAATTCCAATACATACATACAAATGGGTTTGAAATATTAAAATTAATCCACAAAATCCAATCCTTATACAACCACATATCCTCCAAAAAAATGGAGAAGTACGGTAATCAAGAAGAGCCACCCAGGTATATGGTTCCCTTACCTTTACCTATTTCTTACAATTTTTTTATATACACCCAAAGGTATATATAGGGTATGAGGAAAAAGACAAGTAGGATACCACCATGAATCTATTTAAGGATTTTACCCATGAAAACCAATAAACTAGTTTGAAAACACATTTCAAAACTAAACCACTTTGAAAACATTCTTATTTTAAACAATCTTTTGAAATCCCTTTGGTTTCCCATTTAAAATGAAACATGTTTTCTAAAATATTTTCCAAAATGTATCAATTAAAGAAACAAGGAAAAATGCACAACCTACTCAATATATCCAAAATAATAATAGTGGTGAGCATAACAATAACATTATATAACCATATAAATTGAAATGGGAATAACACACGTGATATCATATCAACATGGAACTAATCGAATGAAGAAAGCATATACATTAATCTAGAATGAGTAAGTGAACATATGAATATAACCATAAGGGTCTAATGCAAGTGATTATAAAAAAATTATGCTAGTTTTATAAACATGGTGGAAGCTCTCACAGTCTTCCCAAGACCCAACTCTAAGAGCTATCATGGTCTTTTGGTAAATAATGAAAGATCTCATGGTCTTCCCACCCAATGGATATCATGGTCCCTTGGAAAGAAATGGAATCTCTCATGGTCTTCTTACCCAAAGGATCTCACGATCCCTTAGAAATAATGGAAGCTCTCATGGTCTTCCTACCCAAAGTCTCTCAAGGTCCATTAGAAAACCCCTCACTCACACCCAGGTTAACCCATGTGATACTTTATGCCAACTAATCACAAGCAAGTTCTATACATGAAAAAACATTTCAAAGGAAAATTTCACAATCCAAAATTCCTATTTTATAAAACACCTTCCCACAAGTTGAAACCATTTTATAAATCCATTGAAAACCATAAAACCTATTTGAGACATTTCCTCCAACACTTGGTGTGCATACAGGCCACACCCATTTGGAAAACCCTCTTTAAACATACAAATTTCAAAACCAAGCCATAAATCATATCAATAATAGGATGAACATCAACCATAAATCCATAAAATAAAAATTTGATAAATATAAACCAAAGGAAATTCATAATTAAAATGTAATCCATGGAAAAAAACCATTAAATAGAGACACTTACCTTGGAATCCATTCCAACTTCATCACTGTCAACAACAACCACCCAAAAGTGGTATAAGGAAGCCTAAAAAACCTAATACACAAGGAATAAAATCAAACCCCCATTAAAATCCTAGGTTTGGCCATCCACACCAACCAGGGTTCCAAACTTCCATGTAAATAGAATAAAAAACTTGAGAAGGGGAAAAGGAAGTAGAAAAATAAAATAAAATAACTTAACTCAAGTTAGAACAACACGATCACAAGAATAATCCACCAAGGATATAGAGGGAAAGATTCTAAGACAATGATGGGATACACATTATGGGTAGAAGAAAAGATGCCAAAGGGGGTTAAAAACTATTAGAATGAATTTGGTAAAATACCACATTTCTAATGAACTGAAAAAGATGCATGTTTGGCCACACAATTAGGAAAATCGCCTGCCAACCGTGTGGGAGAAACTTATTCCCCCAAAATAGACCACATAGTTCCCCTTGTGATTTTCACCATTTGAAAAACCATGTTAAAACCATGTAAAATCTTACTATCACCCAAACAACACCCCTCATATGGATAACTGCATGGTTTGAAAAATAATGCACCAACTATGTGCTCGGTATTTTTTCCCATAAAACTCCCATTTTGTCATCTGACACCTAAGAACTCTAAAGGAAAACCAAAAGATAAATAAAACCCTAAATTCGATTAATTAGTGACCTAGGGTGTGTCAAAAACTACACACCATGGCACTTTTTACCCCCAAAAATTCCTCAGACATCCTCAAAAGAAAATAGGTGAGGCCACTACTCCCTCACCAAAGATTCCCACTCCTATGTCTCATAGCTATCACCACCACAATACTAGAGAAAAAATACCAACATGACCAAATTACCACAGAGAACCTTTTTATGTAAATCCAAGATACTAATAGTCTATTCCATAATGGTGGCATTAAGATCAACCTCTACATCTTCTAACTCTTAAACATGATATGGGTATGGATGGTATCTATTAGGTCCAAAATGGGCCTAAATACCCTAAGGGGGGAGGGGGATGAATCATGATATGGATATTCTTTTTAAAATTCTTCCTACCCCACTAGATCTTGACCTTTTTATTGCAAGGGACACTTATTATGATCTTTTAATGTTAATTTTGATCATGTCCTATCCAATATTATCTGATGATAATGCAATTAATGTAAAGAAAAAAAATCAAGAACAAGAACACAAAGATTTTTACTTGGCTCACTCTCATTGGGCTACATCCAAGGAGCATATAATAGAAATGTGTCAATTGTACCAAATTCACTAAGGCTCACTAATAATAATTATGTTTGAGCTAGACCACTTTTATTCCTAGACTCACTGCCTTTACAAGATTTAGGGTCTTCTCACTGTATTCCCAAGGGTCACTCCCAATGACTTTTTATTTGTCTCACTACTGATGGAAAGGATCACCATATTCCTCTTTCTTTGTTCACTTCACTTAGAAGGGATCCAATCAAAATTTATTTACTTGTAGGTCCCTTAATTTTCATGAAAGCATTAATCCTCTACTATAGATAGATGCTCTATTGAAGTTCCTTTTTCATACATAGATAAAATCCACTTTTCCATGTACTGTTAGTTAGAAAAAATTGATTTTGTTAACTTTTTAAGTCCCTTTGTGAACAACTTGCTTCCTCTGTGAACTGTGCTACACCGCATACCATGTGTGATTCATGGACCACCTCTCCTCCACAGACTACCTTTGCTTCCATGAACTATCTCCACTTTGGCGTACCACCTATGCGTACCACCTCTGCATACCACGTCTGTGTATAACCTACATGTATCGTGTCCCCGTACCACCTCCACATACCGTGTTCGCATACCACCTCCATGTACTGTGTTCATGTAACACCTCTGTGTACTATGTCTGTGTACCACCTCTATATACCGCATCTGCATACTGCGTTCGTATACCACATTAGTGTACTGCCTCCACTTCTACGGAATTTATTCTTTCACAGACTGCTTCTTCTGCAGACCATTTATTCCATGAACTATCACCTATTTTGCAAACCATCACCTTTTCCATGAACTTTTCCTATGAACCAATTCACCCTTTGTAAAATCCCCACGAAATTATTTCAGGCTTAGTCAAATTTATTCATAGAGTGATGATTTTATCTAATGAAATTCACACTTTATAATAATGGGATTAGAGCTCCTTATATAGAAAATGAAAAAAAATCTCACTAATCCATTTCACCCAAATATTTAATGTGGTACATCCCTCACCACGTACTGTGCATATCCAGCGTATTTTGCAACTCCTGCATACTATTTTCATTCCATAAACTATTTTCCTTCCACAAACTGCGAGACTCCTCATGAAATATTTTCCTTTCGTGAACTATTTGAATTCCATAAACTGTGAGCATCCCCATGAACTGTTTACCTTATGTGAACTATGATCCTCCCCACAAACTTTTTGCCTTCCGTGAACCACATGCCTTCCCATGAACCATTTTTATCCCACGAACTGCATGCCTTCCACGAACTATTTTTTCTATGCGGTCCGCATACCATCCTTCATGGTCCATGAACTATGCTTTATGGTCTGTGTACTATTCAATCCTATGCGAAAGATATTCCTTTTACAAAAAAAACTCCCGATTTTGAGGCCCAAAAATTTGGTAAACACTAGGAAACAATGCCACCTTAAACACCTGCTTTGAAAAACACCAAACATACTTGTTTGTGGTCATTTGGATTTTTCAACAAACACAATCACACCCAAAAACACTGAGAGGAAAACTTGAAGTATTTCCCCCAACAATATCCCCCTTGGAATTTATTGACAACTCTTTACATTTTGATACATCGTTAAAGATCCTTATATCTTCTACCAACATTAGCTTCTTATGATTAAGATAAAAATCAAGGATTTACTCAACACATACTCTAAGCCCACATGCACCATGCTCAAAATGAGAATATTAATATAATAAGTTCATCAATGAATAACTTCATTCCACTTCAAAACCACTCATATAATTTCATCACAAACCTCTGATTTTGTGATATATAATATTTGATCGATCACTTCTAGAATCATCAAATTTAATACTCCCCCTACATCACTTCTCTCACTAACAGCTTCAACTCCCCCTATCTTGATCCTTCACCTATTAGCTTCTCCCCATGTCTTGACTAAGAAATTTTCTCCCTTTGAATAGCCACAATTTCTCCCCCTTTTTCAATGAACCTGAAGGTCACTTCATTATTGTCTACAACTAGGTAAAGAAGACATGTTAGCACATAAGGAAAAAACACACCATATCTCGGGGAGAGGGGATCCCACATCCACACTTTTTCAAGTGAGGGGAGTCAAATAGAATCCAAGATCCAGTTGATACTATTCAAATGATTCTTTGGGTAATGCCTTCATTATAATGTTTGAAACCTATAGTTCTATAGGAACATATTCCAACTTCACAAGCCCTTGATCCAGCTTATCCTTGATAAAATGACACTTTATTTAAATGTGCTTTGTCTTTGAGTGATGGATTAGATTTTTAGTTACATTTATAGAACTTGGATTATTTCAATTGATTCCGATCAGAGACTTCACTCAACTCCCATATCATCAAGCTGCTACTTCATCCACAATAGTTGCATGCACACTTGAGTTGCCACAATATACTCAAATTATACAGTGCTTAATGAAATTCAAGTCTGTTTCTTTCTTATCCAAGAAATACACAATCCACCAATATAAAGTGAACCACCAGACGTTGATTTCCTATTATCTACCGATTTGGAACAATCTTCATCTTTATATCCCAATAACTCTTGTTGATATTTTTCATTGTATAGAAAGATGAAATCCACTATGACATTGATATAACAAAGTATTCTTTTTCACTTATAGCAAGTGGGTTTCCTTGGGATTGATTTGATATCTTATTGCTTGGTATGTGGAAAAAAATATCAGGTCTTATCACTGTCAAGTATAATAGACTGTAGATGATTTTCCTATATTCTATGATATTGACTGCATTGCCTTCATCATCCCATAACAGTTTCATTTGGGTAGCTACCAAAGTAGTCATCTTCTTGGAATTATCCATTCCAAATCTTCTCAGAACCTCCTTGATATATTTGGATTGAGAAATTAATGTGAAATTATTTTCTTGTTTCACCAGAACCATCATTCTTTGATCAATAACATTATTGACATGCAGATTATAATCAAATCTACCATGCAAAAAATCAAGATTCTTCAGAAGCTAATATAGTCTTGAATACCATACTCTTGGTTCTTTCTTCAACCCATATAGCACCTTTTTCATCTTCCTTTGAAGTGATTCCATCATCGTCACTATCCTCATGAAATATTTTACTCCCTTTATCAACTATGAATTGAAACATTGATTCTTTTTTCAGTTTTGATATCTGGGTCATATCCTCTACAGGTGCCCATAGTTCCATAGATTTTAGCAGCATGAAATTCTGTAATTATACATAGGAATCTCTTGAAAAATGAATCTATATCACCTACTATGCTTGTCACCATATCTACTTAAGAGCCTTCATCTTTTGAATGATTCAAATAATTAATACTAATTATTGAACTAAATCTAAATTTTGAGTTACTCATCAAAATGGGGATTCCACTTGTTGAAAACATTGTTAATCTTCTCCCGCAGCTTTTTGGTATCTTGATAATAGTCACCTGATACCATATTGTAAGAACAAAGTAGATGATCATGAAATACATGAATGTTTCTACTTTCCCCTCAATTAGTCTTCATGAAAATAAACCTTCACCATTTATTTATCATTTAGATCTTTTATCTAATTAGGAGATAGGATTCCCCCCTATGATATGAAACTATTCTGGTTGTTAGGCCCACTGTGTAGACCTAAAAACATTCTTCTTATCCTTTATCATTTCTTCACATGTAACTAAAGGTTTGAGAAACTTCTCTAGATCAATAAAATTTTTAGTTGTAGCTGCCTTTAATGAGATTTTCATTGGGTGAATTTACCACTTAGTAACGAGACATAAAAAAAACCGCTAAACCTAATGAGTTAAAACTCGGTGTAGGAAACAAGAGATAAAGTTTATAACACCATCATATTCCATTTCACTCAATTAATTACTTATATCCCATGCATCCATCAACCATTAACTCTTTTCAAGAAATTATTCTATATTTATTCTTTAGATTTGATAATAGATTTGAATCAATTGACATTCTAGAGCACATCACATCACCATTTTTTATCTTTTGATGCAACTTACACTTGGATTATATCTCCCCTTAACCTAAAATACTTGAACATTAGTTAATATAATTTATACACATAGGGATAGGGGAGCCTCTAAAATCCTCAAGATTAAGATCTTGGTTGATCCCGATGGATCAAACCTTTGATAATTTCTTACAAAGCACTATACTGTTTTTGTGCATTTTCCAATTGCCCAACCAACTTCAACTATTCTGTCCATATGACTAAACATTATTTACCCACATTTTGACTCTTCTTATGATATATTAATTATATAGGCTTGTCCTTTTTCACAATTTTGGGTTTAAATCCATTTATATAATTTTACTTCTTTGATTCTCCACTAATATTCCATTTTTCATGAATCTTTATTTGAGTTGGAATCTTTTCCCTAGTCATATTCTCTTGCACTTTCTTCCATTGTAGGGCTCTTTCTATTGCCTTCACTTCTCACCATGTGGCATGACTTGTGAAGTTTTAAAGGCTTTATTTATCCATCTTTATTTTATCAGTTATCTGATTCATGCCTCCCTTTCTTGTTGGGGTCGATTATTCCATTAATTCTACATTCTTCTTAATCACAACTAAAGCATATCTTCCCCTTTTCTTGTAAGTTTGTTCACATTCTTTCTAATAGAGTTGTTGTGAGTGTAATAAAGGAGGTGGTTGATACGCCTTACGTTGAGCTCCTTATAATTCCCCTGAGGATATAAAACTATTTTTCAACTTATCATACTGTCTTCCAATATAGTCTTTTCATTATACACTTCTAGTGTTAGGGATATCCTTCTGGGTTCCTTTTACTCCCCTTATTTATTCTTACTGTAATGTCTTAACAAATTTCTATGACCAGAACATATAAAATATCTTCCATTAAAGGCATACCTCATTTCATCCTTTATTGGACAAGATGTTGATACAACTAGAGTTCTTCTATTGATATTGAGCTCCTGGTCTTCTTGAAACATAATCATGGTGTGTCCCATTCTTCCACAATAATAGAATTTCATGGATACTTTCTTCCGAGAGACTTTTATTTCATATTTCTCAAGACACTTCTTATTATTATCAGATTTAGAAATATTTATATCTTCACAACA
Source organism: Viscum album (assembly GCA_963277665.1). NCBI lineage: Eukaryota > Viridiplantae > Streptophyta > Magnoliopsida > Santalales > Viscaceae > Viscum > Viscum album. The sequence goes on along the minus strand of OY728131.1, from coordinate 1,524,424,912 downwards.
TGAAATATATTCCAAAGGCTCTGAGAAAAAACTTGATGTATGACCATAAATCCCACAGAAATAAAACATGTTATTATTACTTCCTATAATAAACTTTTTAAGTCTATTTATGGTATTTATAATATTTTTCCTATTTCTATAACTATTCAAAACTCTCATATTTTTATTCATGGGAGAGGGTTCATCATATCCAATACCAGTTTTTACAAAACTATATGACTTTTGAGATGAGAAAATATGTTCTCACTTCTCCTAAAAAATAAAATATCTTCTTCTTTTCATTTCATCATCACCTACTGAAGGATAATCAAATAGTAAATGAAAAGCATCCTTCAATTTAGGATTACCTTTGGCATTATATTTATCCACTTCTTTCTTCACTAATTATAGCTCGTCTCCTAGTTTTTTAATCTTCATATCCCTTGATTCAAGTTGAGCATTATGTTATATCTTTATATTATTACCACTGCTCATCTTGTCTTCCAATTCTTGGGTGAGCTTATCCACAATGTCACTTTTCTCCTTTACTTTAATTTTTTCCTGAGAAATATAATCAGTTATCATGTGTTCTATTGTTGTAGCCATTGGTTCTCCTGAACTAGTTCAGATAGATATGTAGCAAGATCATCATTCCTGGCTTTGAGATTCTGAATTTCTTCTGAGTTTATATTCTTCCCCTTGTTATCATCTTTGGGTTTTTCTACCTCTGTAGACACATTTTGTAGTTCTTCATCTTGGGAATCATTATTCTCCCTCATATTAGTATCCACTTCTAGAAGTATTTTATTTAAACCTTTGAAATTTTTTAATTCAATTTCCTACACTTGGATCTAGATATATTTTGATTTATTTTATTCAACCAGTTTTTGATCCAATTCCTTTATTTTTTGGACAACATCCACTTTTGGTATTCTTTCAATTACTTCATCATCAGTAGTAACAACATCACTTGGAATATCAGGTTCTTTACTCATTCCTTCAAAATCATTGAATGAGTGAATAATTTCACCATCTGATTCATCTAGGGCTTTCTTTAGTATGTTTTTTGTTTCCTTCAACTAAATCATACTATTTCTATAGACACTTCCATAGTGAGAAATTCCCCCATAATTCTTCTTCTTCTTTGATGTTCTTCCCTTTTCCATGGGACAACAAGATAATAGAATACTGAATCTTTAACTTCAACAATAAACTAAACCAAGTTAGATCAAATAGATCTAATAAAATAAACCTACCATCTGATACTAATTGTTAGGTCCAAAAGGGGTCTAAATACCCTGAGAGGGAGGTGAATCAGGGTATGGATATTTTTTTTGAACTTTTTACCACCCCACTAGATCTTGAACTCTTTATTACAATGGTAACTTCTTATGTTCTTTTAATTTTAATGTTGATCATGTAATTTCCAATTTTATTTGATGATAATTCACTAAAAGTAAAGAAATAAATCAAGAACAAGGACACATAGATTTTTTTACTTGTTTCACCTTCACTAGGATACATACAAGGAGAATACAATGACAATGTTCTGATTGTACCAAATTCACTAAGTCTCACTACCAATAATGATGTTCGAGCTAGATCACTTCTATGCCTATGCTCACTAACTTTACAAGATTTAAGGTCTGCATAATGTATTCCCAAGGGCCACTCTCTATGTCTCTTTCTATGGATCACTACTCATGGAAAGGATCACCATATTCCTCTTCCTTTGATAATTTATTTTGGAAGGGATCTAATCATAGTTTATAGACATGTAGGTCCCTAAATTTTTACGAAAGAATGCATCCTCAACTATAGATAGATGATCTTTTAAAGTTCCTTTTTCACCCGTAGATGAAATCCACTTTTCTGCATACTGTTAGTTAATAGAAATTTCTTTCATGAACTATTTAAGTCCCTTCATGAACAACCTGTTTCCTCTATGAACTCCATTGAACCACATACCACATGCGATTCACAGACCACCTCTCCTCTATGGGATGCCTCTACTTCCACAGACTGTCTCCAATTCTATATACCACCTCCATGTACTATCTCCGCATACTACATCTACATACCACCTCCGCATACTATGTCCACATACCACCTCCACGTACCACATCCACATACCATGTCCTCATACCACCTCCATGTACCGCCTCTATGTACCACATCCGCGTACTGCCTCCACTTCTATGGACTTCCTTCTTCCGAGGACTTCTTCTTCCACATACCACTTTTTCCATGAACCATCACCTATTCCATGAATTTTCACCTTTTCCTTGAACTATTATCACAAACCAATTCACCCCCTTCGTGAAATCCTTGTGAACTTCTTTCAGACTTAGCTGAATTTATTCCCAAAGTGATGATTTTATCTAATGAAATTCACTCTTTGTAATGATGGGATTATATCTCCTTATATAGGTAAATAGATATGGAAATCTTGATAATCCATTTCACCCAAATATTTTATGTGGTATAGCCTTCACCATGTACTATGAATCTCTTGAATACTATGCATCTCCCACATACTATTTGCCTTCTGTGAACTATTTACCTTCTGCGAACTGTGAGACTCCCCGTAAACAATTTTCCTTCCATGAAATGTTTTCCTTCCATGAACTGCTAGCCTCCCCATGAATCATTTTCCTTCCAAAAACTATGAGCCTCCTCATGAACCTTTTTCCTTTTGTGAACTATGATCCTCCCTATAAACTTTTTTCCTTACTCGAATTATTTGCCTTCTATGAACTACAGACCTTCCCGTGATCCATTTTCATCCTGTGAGCTGCACACCTTTGATGAACCATTTTTACTACATGGTATGCATATCGTCCTTCATGGAACATGAATCATGCTTCATGTTTTGTATACTGTTCAATCCTATGTGAAAAATATTCCTTTTCTAAAAACAGAACTCTCAATTTTAAGGCCTAAAAATTTGGAAAACATTGGGAAACTGCACCACCTTAAACACCTGCTTCGACAAACACCAACCATACTTGTTCATGGTCACCTGACTTTTTCAACAAACACAATCACACCCAAAAATATCAAGAGGATTCCTTGAGAGATTTTTTCCCCACAATATATCTTTAACTGGGAAATATAGAAGATGTTGTGGATTGAGGTTATCCACGGTGGGGAATCTATCTAAATTTCTACCTTACCAAGATTCTTCACAACATGAAATGACCTGACATAACATGGTTCTAGCTTTCCCTAATTTCCCAAGTAATGATTTCCCATTTGAATGGATACTTGATGATGCACTTGATTACCAACATGAAACTGCAATGAGATTTGATGTCAATTGACATAAGACTTATATTAGCTCTAATATGTCACTAAAATTTTATGAATCAATAACACCATCTCTAAAATTTATTGGATGATATTTGGTCCCACTAAGGAACACTTTCCCAACTCATCATGAGACAATGGGGACTAGCATTGTCACCCGTACAATACCTTAAATAGGACCATCATGATTAAGGCCTAATAAATATTATTATAGGAGAACTAATCCAATTATAGGTTCCTTTTTATGAAATCCAAAAATCAAGCACACATACTCACATCATATCCTCAAGAGTTTGGATGGTCTACTTTGACTTACCATCCATTTGTAAGTGATACTTAGTGATTAATCTCAGCTTGATTCCTAAATCTTACTAGAGTTCCTTCCAAAACTGGGAAGTAAAATGGGTATCCTAGTATAAAACTATCTCTGAGGGAACTCCACAATGTTGAACAACCCATTGAACATATATGCATATGATATTCTCTACCTTTATCAACTCCCTGATGGGAAGAAAGTGATCCAATTTCATTATATAATCAACAATCACATATATGGATTCTTTCCCACTCAGAGTATGAGGTTTCCTGATCAAGAAATCCATAGAGATATAATTCCACTTTTATACTAGAACATGAATTGTCTACAACAACCCAAATGGTCTTTGGTGCCCAACTTTGATCCTCTAGTATGTCAATAATTGGAAACAAAATTCATAGTTACACATCTCATCCCATAACACCAATATCAACCTCTCATGGTATAGAACATATTGGTTTCCCTAGGGTGAATAAATAAACTAGAGAGATGCTACTCCTATATCACCTCCTTACTTAAGCTCAAAGGAACTACCAACCAATTTTGTAAAAGGATAGAACCACTGAGAGTATGAGACCACTTACCCAAGGTCTCCCTAATATTTAAAGCACTTCTAATCTACTAGAACTTGGGGTCAGATACCTGCTCACTCTTAACCTTATTGATAAGAGAGGGAATGAACTACACACTAGTCAAGAATACCTTCTCTATATCCTATTACACCTCCATACCCATATCAATAAACAAAATAATCAAATTCCATTCATTCGATGATTCTTGAATGACCTGCATTGGAAGCTTCCTTCTCAAAGAATCGATGAGCACATCCCCCTTCTCAAGCATATAAGAAATGTCAAAATCAAAAGTATGAATATATTCCACCTAGTTTATTTTCCTAAGGTTCATGTCCCTTTGGGTGAAAATGTATTTCAAGATTTTATAATTTGAGTAGACTATAAAACATTACCCGAAGAGGTTATGTCTCTACATCTTTAATGCATGAATTATAACAACCAATTCCATGTTGTGGGTGGGATAATTTTTCACATGTAGGCATAGATGCTGTGAGACATAGGCCACCACATGATCATTCTAAATCATCACATATCCCAACCACACATTGGAACCATCAAAATACAAAAAATAAACTCTCACTGACCTAAGAATAATCAAAACTGGTTCCTATTTCAGTTGGGTTTTCAACTATTCAAAAGCACTCTGGAACTTATAATACCACTCAAAATTCACCCCATTATTGGTAAAATCTATCAAGGGAGAATATATCATGGATAATTTCAAAATGAAACATCAATAATACTCAACCAAGCCCAAAATTGAAAATATTGAACTCATTCTTGGATGGATTCTAAGAAATGAATACTTTAACTTTCTATGGATCCACTGAAACTCATACCTTAGAAATATCATGGTCTAAAAACCCCACTTCATGGATCCAAAAGTGGAACTTGGAAAACTTGAAATCTAGATGGAGCTCCCTCAAAAAACCCAAAAAAACCTATATATAGTTAGCATGGTCCTTATCTATCTTGGAATACATCAAGATTTCATCCAAAAACATTTCTAGCAAGGATTCAAAAAAGTGGTGGAAGATCCAGTTCATTAATTCCATAAGGACTATAGTTTACTTGTAATCCCAAATGGAATAACAAAATACTAAAAATGACCACACTATCTCCAAAATTTGGTCTTTGTGACATCCTCTTCCGAGACCCTCAGCTGGTGTTACCTAAATCTCATGTCGATATTTGAAAACCAACATGCTCCCTTGAGTTGATCAAAGAGATCATCAATCCTAGGAAATAGGTATTTATTCTTTATGATAACCTAGTTAAGATTATGGTAGTATATGAAAAGTTAGAGGCCTCCATCTTCCTTCTTTGAGAATAGAATTGGTAAAGCTCATGGTTACACACTAGGATGGATAATTCTCTTTCCCTCAAGATCCTTTAACTGAAACTTCATCTCTTTCATCTCAACTAGATCTATATAATAATATGGTATTGATGTCGGGTTCATCTTGGGTAGTAGATCGATAGTAAACTCAACCTATCTCTAGGGAATAAATCATGGAAAATCATTTGAAAATACATCTGGGTACCTATCCATGACCACTGGAAGTACACCCATAGAAACCTACTTAGAAATATCAAGAAACAACCTGAATATCTGGAAAAAAATAAACCTCAAATCTAAAGAAACTAGTCCAGCCCTCCCCGATTGTGGATCCCACTCACCCTAAAATATGTTAGTGCTCTCATCAGGAGTAAGAAACTAGACCCTGTGATGATATAAGTCAAGTATCTCCTTAAATCTTAAAAAAAATCCATACTAATGATGAGGTTGAAAATCTTCAGGTCCAACATGAAAAAATCCTAAATGAATTTCACATCAACAATTAAAACATAACACACTGGGAACTTAAAAACCTACTCCTTATTTCTACCTAATGATGTTTTAAAATCCATCAAAAATAGAATCAACTCTTCTCATATACCCAAGTCATCTAGTAGATTTATTAAGATAAAATAATAGGATGTTCCCACATGAAATAAAATAGATTCCATAGAAGAAGTAATAAACACCGTACCTCGATGGATGACCCAGAATATGAATCCTGAAGAAAACTTACACTGCTTGAAGATGTGTAGAATCTATCCCTACATGAGCCTTCTTTACATCATGAGAATACCCTTACCCTAGAGGCGTGATCCTCCACCCTTGGTAGCATTAGACCACACCTAATAACCCTTAGAGAGCATGGATTATACACCACTCCCCTATGAAATGAGCTGATAGAAGCACTGAAGATGCCCCAAATGTCCACACTGGTGGATTTTTTCCAAAGTCTCTAGGAAATTAGGCCTGGTGTGTCAAAATTTCCCACACTAATAGAAAACAATAGGCTTATTCCCTCTAGAATCCACTAAAGTCATGTCTGACAACTGCTGCACAATATTTCCATTGCCTCAGTGAGACTCATCCTACTTTTTCTTATGACCTAATGAATAACTCTTACTACAAATAACTAAATAAATTTCATTGAGACTTATATTTCTAGTAAAATATTTCTGTTCTATAGTTATCTTATCAACCATCTCTGAATAAGTCAATAGATAGAGAAGAATAAGCATGGACTTGATATATAGCCTTAACCCTGTATCAAAACACCAAACCATGAGGTAATCATTCTTAAGGAGATTTGGAGTGACATGAACCAACTCAGTAAAATGGGTGGCATACTCGATCATTGAACAATCACCTTTCTCCAACTTCAATAATGCATAGGTATTTTCTTCCCTCAATGTTTTTTGGTATAATTTATAATTGAAATCCACCTTGATAGTGGTTCATATGAGATCACTATGCCTCATCAAAAGCATTATAGACTCCCACCACTTCATACCTAGTCTTTCCAACACATACTTGGTGAATCCCACCTTTTAGGTCTTAGGGGTATTCAACAACTCAAAGATTCACTCAATATGATCTAACCACTCCTTAGTCTTATTGGATCCCTATTATCCATAGATCACTGGTGATTTTTTCCTAACAAACTCTTCTATATGGTCTATCATCTGTGTCTACTCTTGTATGACAACCTAACCCAAGTATTGGATTGTATGAGTCATAAACTCTACTAGAGACAAATCAATAGGAGGGGTTACTTATGGGTTATTATCCACATCACCCTCTCTATTACTAGATGAGGTTCTTCTAGGAGGCATCATCTACAAGATAAAAAACATAAGATTAATCAAGCAAAATTTAACCTCAAACCACACTAAATAAACCAAAAGGAACCCCTACCATGGGTCTCAACAAGTAGAATAAACATCAAAAGAAACTCCAAATGAAAAAGGAGAAAAACACCAACAATTTCAATCATTTTACAATGTGAATGATTTGTCTGTATGGTTATAAAAATCATTTAACAACCATGTGGATGTCACTAAAGGTTGGATGACAAGGTTGCATGAGCAAAGAATGGTTATTACTGACCATTTTCATTAATCGTAGACCTCCTCCAGACCTCCCCGTTTCACCGCCACAACTCCAATCATCCCTTGATCTTTCTTAATAACTCAATACCGACTTAGAAATACCTCAAAACATCATCAAAACAACCCAAAACCAAGACCAAATGTAATAAAAAAATTCTAAACCACCATTTGATACTTGAGGTTTGACACAAAGAAGAGCTGATCAGGCACTCCCCCACTCATACCTCTTGATCCCAATGGTATTAGCTCCATTCTACCAATGAACCACAAACAAATACTCCTATAATACCATTTAGAAACTAACCAACTTGGTTCAACCCAACCCATCACCCAAGCCATACCACCACATGATCAAAACTATGTTCCTAATTGCCATGGGCTGACAGCAAGTACCAGGCATAACCAAAAAGCTCTTGGAAATGATTTTTCCTATGGTAAACCAGTATGAACCATCCATGAAATGGGAAGACCACACCAATAACATCATATTCAAAAGGATAAAATACCACATATAGAGAAATAAAAAAAATGAAAATTAGATACCTTAAACAATGAAAACATTATATACATAACATGCTATAAATGAGACATAAACATAGTATCTCCAGCCTTTACCTATTTCCTATAAAAAAGTATAAATATTCCCAAATTCATAAACAGGGTGTGAGTAAAAATCCCAATTGTATACCACTATGAATATATTTAATACTTTTACCCATGTAAACCAATAAACTTATTTGAAAAAACTTTTCAAAACTAAACCAATTTGAAAACATTCTGCTTTTAAATAAGCCTTTGAAATCCCTTTGGTTTTCCATTTCAAAGAAAACATGTTTTTCAAAATATTTTCCAACATGGATCAAATAAATAAACAATAAAAAAGGAATTTTTTTTTGAACATATACAACATGGAATAACAATTTTGAGCATAACATCAACACCATATAACCATATAAAAGGAAATATGCATAACACACATGATATCATATCAACATGGAACTAATTGAATGCACAAAACATATAAATAAATCCATCATGAGTAAGTGGAAATAAGGATATAACCATAAGGATGTAATGTGAGTGAGTCTACAAAAATTATGATAACTAGATAAACAAGGTGGTGGCTATAACAATATTTCTAAGGAACAACTCTAAGATCTCTCACGGTCTCTAGGTAATCAATGGAATCTCTCATGGTCTTTCTACCCAAAGGGTCTGATGGTCCCTGAGAAACAAATGGAATATTTCATGGTCTTCCTACCCAAAAGATCTCACAGTCCCTTGGAAACAGTAGAATATCTCATGGTATTCCTACCCAAAGGCTCTCACGATCCCTTAGATAACCCCTAACTCACACCCTGATTAACTCATATGCTACTCCATTCTAATATAATCACATGAATGTACCATACCTAAAAAACCATTCAACATAAAATTTTTATAAAACACCTTCCCAAAAAGTAAAAGTAAATCTAAAACAATTTTATAAAACCATTTAAAACCATAAAACCTCTTTGATCCAATTTTTCAAACACTTGGTGTACATACAATCCACACCCATTTGGAAAACCCTATTTAAACACCAAAATTTAGAAACCAAGACATAAATCATATCAAGCATAAGATAAAAATCAAACATAAATCAACATAATGGAAATTTTGGAAATATAAACCAAAGGTGATTCATAATTCAAAGGTAATCTATGGAAAACACCCATAAATAGAGACACATACCTCAAAATCAGTTCAAACTTAATCTCCTTTGATGAAAATCAAACAAAAGAGGTAAAATGAATACTCACATATCTAATCCAAAATAAATAAAAGAGAATCACTTATTAAAATCCTATGTTCATACATCCACACCAAATAGGGTTCTACACTTACATGGAAATGGAAGAAAAAACATGAGAAGGTAGAAATAAAGGAGAAAACTCAAATAAAATTACTTCCTCAAGTAAAACCACCAAGATCCCAAGGAGAATCCACCAAGGAAGGAGAGGAAAAGATTCCAAGCCAATGAGGAGTGTTTTTTCATGATGGGGAGAAGAAAAGAGGATAAAGGTGGTTAAAAATTGATAGGGTAATTTTGGTAAAAGACCAAATTTTTAATGAACTGTATAGGCCACACAATTTGGTCGCATGGTTAGGAAAACTGTGTGCCAACTAAGCAGGTGCTATTGCCTCCCACAAAATGGTCCGCATGGTTTTCCCTAGTCTTTGCATGATCTGAAAAACCATGCTAAAATTATGAAAAAGCTCACATTCACCCAAAAAGCCCCCCTCACATGGTTAGTTCCATGGTTAGACAAACCATGAACTAACTATATACCTAGTTTGTTTCCCCCCAAAACAACCATTTTCAGCCTCAGGCACCCAAGAACTCCAAGGGAAAACCAAATGATAAATACAAACCAAAATCTGATGTACCAGTAACCCGTAGGGTGTCACACATATGTACACACACACACACATAGATATACATACACATACACATACACATACACATACACATACACATACACATACACATACACATACACATACACATACACATACACATACACATACACATACACATACACATACACATACACATACACATACACATACACATACACATACACATACACATACACATACACATACACATACACATACACATACACATACACATACACATACACATACACATACACATACACATACACATAAACATACACATACACATACACATACACATACACATACACATACACATACACATACACATACACATAAACATACACATACACATACACATACACATACACATACACATACACATACACATACACATACACATACACATACACATACACATACACATACACATACACATACACATACACATACACATACACATACACATACACATACACATACACGTACACGTACACGTACACGTACACGTACACGTACACGTACACGTACACGTACACGTACACATACACATACACATACACATACACATACACATACACATACACATACACATACACATACACATACACATACACATACGCATACACATACACATACACATACATATACACATACACATACATATAAATAAATTTACACATACATAAAAATACATACATATACATCCATATAAAAACACATACACATACACATATACACTTGTATACACATACACATACATGAAATTACTTACACATATATGTACATATATAGACACACACACACATATAATTCATGTACATATAAACACACATGGACACACACAGGTTATGGATATGTTTTCAGGGATAATCAAAGATATGTCCTCAAGTGCCTTCATGGATCTTGTGGTGTTTCTTTTGCTTTAGAGGCTTAGATGATTGGTTTTATCATTGCGGTATATTATTCCAAGAAGAGTGGTTGGAGAAAACTCTAGATGAAGTGTGATTCAACCATTATTATATTAGATCTCAGTTGTAGCATTGTGTAGATTTTGAATCTTTTCAACAAATAAATAATCTTTTATTGTCTACTGTTGTTAAGCTCCTCCATGTGATCTGGTATGATAGAAATAATATTCTTTATAATAATTGCTCATTCAGGCTTAATTCAGGTAGGATGCGGGTTCTCATTGCCATTCGTGATGCTACCTCGATTCAGAAAGCATATTCTGACAACACTATTGGTGACTTTGAGATCCTTCACCGACTCAAGATTGCTAGTTTGTACAGATATCCTAGACACTACTTTGAGGTATTTTGGAAAGCCCTGTTTCCAGGATGGATCAAAGTGAACTTCAATGGTGCCTCTAAAGGAAACCCAGGTCCTGTAGGATGCAGTGATATTTTTAGATATTATCATGGTAGGTGTCACAAATGCTTCTTTTGCGAGTGTGGTACGACCTCATCTCTGGAAGTGGAAATGATGGGGGTGATCCATGCCGTTGACTTTTCCAAACAAAAGGGTTAGACCAATATTTGGATTGAAAGTGATTCAACCACTATTGTCTAAGCTATTTGGAAGGGGTGGTGCACCTTTCCTGGCCGCTTACTTCCCATTGGATGAATTGTCTTACTTTTCTCATGGAAATCAAATACATTACCACTCATGCCTTTCGTGAAGCGAACATGGTTGCTGATGGTCTTACCAACAAGGGAGTCAACCAGGGCATTACTTTGCTGGATTATTTGACTAGTGATTTGCTACCATTTATGATAAAGATTGTAATAAGATTCTGTCATTCAGACTCATGTAATCTATTTTTTCTTTATTCAATAAATTGTGCCTTGGTCTTTAACTGAGGTACCACCTTTATAAAAAAACTCATGTTTATAGGGTGGAAAATGCTCTTACTGTTGGACTTTCCAACAAAGGTGCATATAGTATCAATCTTACTTGGTCTAATCAGATTCTTTTATATCTATTTTTCCTTTTTTGGAGGAAAATATGTATTGTTTCGTCTTCCAGAATTTTGTGTACCGGACTTTGATTTAATGTTAAAGGATCTATAATTTTAGGAAAGTTCTCATCTTACCATAAAAAAAAAATTATTTAAAAATATATAAATATTTTTATATAAATTAAATCATTCACTATAAACTTAAAGGTGAATATTTTATTAGTGCTAAAAAATAATTGATATAGTAGCTTCTTTATCAGTGTTAAAAAAATCATTAACAAAGTGTTACCTTTTATTACCACTTTTTTTAGTGCTGATAAAAGTTACCATTATCAGCACTTTTTTCTAGAGAAGATAAAATCCCCCCTTATCATAAATTTTCATATAGTGATGGTAAAATTTAGCACTTAATATCCGATGATCGATAGTAGTGGACCCTACCATAGCTGGTAAACACTATATCCAAAAACTATTGCACAATGAAAACTTTAAAGAGCCTTTATTCATAATTATATTTAAAAATTGAATTTCCAAATTCTATAATTTATATTTGATAAAAATGGTGTTATTTTTGGATTAATCATGTCAATAATAACTTAGAGTGAATTTATGGGATTTTTTTAAAAAGGTTGATTTTTTGGGTGAATAGTGAAAAATAGAATTTTTACAAATACTATCATCATTATGATATAATAATGGAATAAAAATTTATAAAAAAAATTCCCTAATAAATATATATTTAATTTGTAAAATTATACATTAAAAATATTAAGTTTAATCTAGAAACCTATGTTTAACATTTTGGAACTCAAATAATGTTTTATTCCAATAAAAAACTCTTTTTAATATTTTCTTTTAATTAAATATTCACATGGTGCATTTCAGTTTTAGATTTAATTGAAAGTTATGTAAATATTATTTTTATTAATTATCCAATTAATTTTTTTAAAATCAAAAACATTGAGAATTTTATCCTAAACATAATTTTTATGCTTAAAAATACACATTTGTTTTTTCTAAAAAAATGTTTTTACATGTTATATAAACTAATATTAAAATTATTTTTTCACACCATTGAAAATTCTATTTCATAAAATATTTTTTATATTTTAAATAATTTAAATAATCATGTTTAAATTAGGTAATATGGTCAATTTAATTTTTTCATTAAATTAAATTACTCAGGTTAAAAAACGAGTTACCACGGTAAATATAAATTATGTTAAAAGTCAAAACTAAAGATAAAAGCCTAAAATTACTCAAAACTTATATTAAAATGAGTTTTAAAGGATTTTATAGAAACAATAATCATAAAACCTCCATTATTTTCAATTTTTTTTGACTCACATGCCTTTAATAGTGAATTGTTATTTTTTATTATTATAAAAATGTCACCCCTCGCTTATAAAAGGAGACTTCAACCACCCCTTTATATAAACTGTAAAAATTAAAATTCATCTTGAAAATTTTATAATTTTACTTAACCTATATACCCATCTCATTTTTGGAATCCCCTTTATGTAAGGAAAATCCCTAAATCCTCAATTTCCAATAGGTTATCCCAGAGAAGGTTCAAATTCTGAACATGAGTACTAATCACTTCTTAACTTTCTTTTCTATATCTTTCACCTAAAACTATATTTTTCTCATTATAATATAATTAAATAAAAATTATTAGTATAATTAAATGTTATTATGTTAATGGAATAATAATTATCTACCCTTCACACTTTCTTAGAAAGATTATAACGTCTTTCCGACGTATGTGCAGACTACCGCCTCCGTGAAGTGACATGTTTAATTTTTTGTTACCACCTTATATGGATGGATATAAAACTGTATTTATTGAATAAATATTATATTTATAACATTTTTAAGATTTTATAAAGATAAACCATTTTCTAACTTCCTCTCTTTCTAGGAAAATTGAAAACGTTGGCCATGTGTATGTGCAGACTACTGCCTTCATGAAGCGACGTGTTTCATTTTTCATCACCATATTACATGGATGGTTCTAAAAATATATTTCATGAAAAAAATAGTATTTTAATGGAAAATATATTTCATGAATAATATTTTATAAGGATAACACAAGGATTAATGATTACTATAAAGTAACTCGTTGATATTGGTAAATTACCCAAAACAAGCTCATCAGGGGTTTCATTTTCGTAAACCATACGCACAAATTATATGGAATGAAAATGAGAATTCATAAACCATTTAAAAAAATATATTATAATATTTTAAATAATATATTAATTATGAAATTCATATCAAATAATGGGTTATAAAATCACTGATATGAAACATATATGAAACAATCGAAATTATTAACATCTGATGATGAAAATGAACATTAACTAACTAATATTTGTGTAGTGAATGACTATAATTGAAGAATATAAAATTAAATAGATATTATTAGGGTTATAAAATAAATTATTAATATGTTTATTTTTATTATAAAGTTTTTTAAAAATATTTCATGAAATAAGTAATTAAAAGTTAAGGGTTATTTGTCTCAAATTATCTTCTTTGAGACACATTTTATATTATACACATATTTTAATTTACATGATTTATATACTGAAGGATTTTTTTAGTGTATAATAATGATTATTATAAGTTGTATAATTAATTTAAAACACTTTTTTGAGTATCTACCATGCATGATATATGAAACCTATGTAAAAACCAGAATGAAGAAAAACTGTAAATGGTGGACATTTTTTGAAGAGTTTATATTACATCTTCATCTTTATATGTATTTGATAAAGATTAAGTATGGGAATAAAAAATTAATATTCTATCCATAATTTATCCATGAGTTGAGCTTAAATGATCCATTATATGGATGATATCCATCTTTCTTCTGTGACCTGCTAGAGACTCTTATGTAAAGGAAAAAGAAGAAGAAAGCTTTGGGTAAGGAGGAGTCTCAGCCTGGCATAAATAAATTACACCCACACCCACTACCATCACATAAAAGTGGTTTATATAGGAAATCAAGTATTATTATTAATTATATCTACATTTATTCAAGTTTTTTAAATGCATGAATATATACCATTGTTGGTTCATGAATGTATGAATGCATCTTATGTATTTACTCCCTAGCATTATATATCATATAACACCTCAATAAATGATATACATGGGGTATGATTGAATTTACAAGAAAATACTACTATTTTAGGTAGTGTAGAACAATAAACCTATTTTTTCATGAAAATAACAATTTACATGAAATCCATAATAATTTTGACACACACACACACACGACTTTAGGGCATATCTCCTTTAATCTCCTACTTACACTAAAGCCTAAAAGACCTTGTGGAATTTCAAATTATATTGTATTATATATAATAACTTGTGAAATAATATCTAAAAATAATTTTTGATATCTTCCAAACAATTTTGGAAAGCTATCATTAACTTCACCTTGTCTCACATCACATGCAGTACCTTGTGAATACCATCCAAAACACTTTTGGAGTAACTATTAAACAATTTAAGAGTACCTATCTAAGACATAATCAATCCCAATTGATTCAACCAAAATGTGTGACCCCATAGGCCTTTATAATAATAAAAAGAAGTATGAATCTACATATCCACATATTTAAGCAAAGAGTGGCCTCTAGCAACGCATCAATTTTACTCAAACTATCACCATTAAGCAAATGTATCTCTATATCTGTGTCCACCAGTATACATTATATGCAAACATGGATTCCTATATTTCCCTTTTTTCTAAGACATCGAGTGACCATATGACATAGAACATGTTAATACCATATATCCAACTCATATGTTCTTGATTCTTATAGTGAAAATTGATCTTATTGATGAATACAACACATGTAATTCATCCTTATAGATAAGAAAACCACATGTAACTTATCTGGATAGATATAAAATATCTATGTTTGGTCTCACACTCCCACAATATATCTCAATAGGGGAACCAGATGTCATACTTATAATACATGAGGAAAAATCCCATCTTGGTTATGCAAGGTATCAAAATATAAAGGTTCTCATGATAGGTATCTCACTAACCTTAGGTAATGGGGACTAAAATATGATCCATTAACCCCTAGTATACTAAATTAATCTATTTGACACTCCATGTGGTATACTTAGTAGGTTATCCATACAAAAAATAATCTTATTATTTGTTTTATTCCTCATGAGAATATTTTATATCTCTATAAAATAATCCAACTCATTCCAACCTTATCATTTCATCAAAAACTATAATAATCCATGATTAACATCAGTTATGGATAAAGTCAAAGTCATACATTGAGAGGTCAATTATCATTACACTTCATGAAATGTATATCTATATATTCATTATGCAGACAATGTGAAAGAATGATAAAATGGAGGTTTAATTTAATATGATACATTTTAATATTCTTAAACTCTTTAAGAATACTTAAAAAAACAAACATCAGTATAGGTTTATCATATAATATATTATAAAGTGCTATATCAACCTTAAGTTTACTAAACTTTCAAGGTTTTGTAAAATCTTTACATGATATGTAAAACATATCACATATCTATATGAATATTTGATAAAACCCTCCCACAAAACTATTTAGTGAGAAAAATATATTAATTAACCTAGTTTAAATAATGTTGACACTTAGAAATCATATTCCCAACATTCAACTTCTTTAACACAATAAAACTTTCAAACTTCACAACATCAAATGTTCTAATGTCAAATTCTATTATTTTCTTAGAACTATTTATAATCTCATCATAATTATCATTATTAGAAACTTATTCTATAAAACTTTTCCTTGAAATAATGTAACTACTTAAATTATATTTTATCAGTCCTCCTAAAATAATTTTAGGATAAAGTTTCAAACACTTTACATTTTGACTGGTACAACCCTTCAAGAAATAATGTCTTTCAATTTCATGATAACTGCAACTATTAATATATATTTTTCTTTATCATCATATTTATAAACTCTTTTAGGATATTAAGTGAAAAACACTTTAATATTAGATTGGTATAATCCTTTAGTAAATAGTGATATTCACTTCCTAAATGGTAACTAAATGTAATAATTAACAATTTTATTTACCATCACATATCTTAAACATTTTAAGATATAAAATGGAAACCAATTTAACTTTAGATTGGTTTCATACTTTATTTGTTAACTTTTAACTTATTTAAGTCAAAACATACCCCTATTATCCTCTTAGACATTATATTCCTTTTATAATATCTTTATTATGATACATAAAACCTTTTGTGTTAAGAAATGAAATTTATTTCTTTTTTAGTTGGAACATTTAACAAATAAACTATTGCTTCTATATGTGATATTATATATGTTTAGATAATTTTTACTTTGATAAGAATTTTTTTTAAAATATATTGCTGATGGGTGGTGAGAACACATTCCATTATATTTTAACAAATATCTAGATAAACACTTTTATCCTAGATAAAAACTTTAATTCATATATTCTACTCTAAAGATGTTATAGAATATTATAAATCATAGAACATGTGTATATAATTAATCATCCCTTATTGTTCAAAACAAATATTCTATTATCTCATAAGATAAATTTTATGAATATAAATATATTTTACTTAGATTTATTTGATCTATATATAATCCATTACATTTAAATAATAAATGTAGTAACTATTTACTTATTCTCATGAATATAAATTATAATATTAACTAATTCTTCTTTTTATTTTAAACTCTTGTATATTTAAATCACTTTATAAAATATACATTCAGTATCACATACCTTTAAAAATCAAATAATTAATTTCTATAACATCCATACCTGACATAAACATTCCATAGAGTTTCACAAACTCTTTTAGTTATATCTTGGATAATCCAATCATATTTAATTATTACTCTTCCTTCCTAAAAACCATAGGTTTAAATGATCTTGATTGAGTTTTTGAAGAAAAATTATTGAGCTTTTCAAACAACTTTTCTTCTTCCAGTTTTAACTTTTAACCTAATTATACTATCTATATAGTACTTTATAACCTAGACATAATATTCCTATTGTATATATATTCCCCAAACTTTAAGAATATCTGGTAAATGTTCTTTGAATTCAATAATATTGTTAGAACAATAACATAGATGAAAATAGGATAAATTCCCTAACAAGAGTAATCCATTTTTAGTCTTCTTTAAAAGCATGTCATGAAATTAAACAAATCATAAACCAAGTGTATTAAAAACAACCATATTATTTCTTTTAAACAACTAGTGTTTACATTCTATTCTCAAGATCAAAATGAGATAAAAATAAACATCTTGTGAAAATTTTATCCAAGATTGAAGTATCCAAGTTATCAATGTAGCAACTCCTTTTTTCCATTATTTTAAAGAAAACTTCAAGATTCAATTAATCTCATATTCTTACCTTCTTTATAGTTATAAAACTTTTTAAAACATACATATGATATCATATATTTGTTAGAACAATATAATTTATTTCTATGATAGATAAATTTTTAAGGAAACCTTTAGTCTCATCAAGTCATCATCATATTAAATCATATTGAATATCATTTTAAATAACCAATCATATTGAGTATATGAAACTAAAATTACTTAAATAATTTAATTACCCAATAATATTGAGTACATGAGTGGAGAATAAGGTTAATTTGGTAATTTTTCATCTAATTCCTTCAAAAAATTAATGAATCACTCTATGATTCTATAATCATGTATATATTCTCTTTGTTAAACAATTTGAACACTTGGATACTAAGAAAGGAAATGTTCTGACATATAGAATTTTCATTAAGAACTTTTCTTAAATCACCAATCTTTCTTTAAGAATTTTTCTTAAGTTACCATTATTAAGAGTTGATTACATTAATCTGTTCCTTTCAAGGATCAAACAAAAAGTTTATATTGATGATGATGATGATGATATCTAAAATTTAATATTTTATTAGATGAGTATCATGTATCGTTATATATTTAATAATGAATCTTATTAAATGGAATCTCACTAAAATGACGACCCTTTTTAAATTACATCATATCCATTAGTGGGACAAGATCCATATTTCACTAAGATTCAGGTAACTTTAGTGTTTCTTCCTTCACTTAACTATCTATGTAGGGTATCATCCCAATCACAATAGTTTCAACTCTTGTATAGTTGAGTGGAAAACTCTATCTAATCTATCATATGTATAAACTCAACTCTATTCTTCTAGTAACCTGTTCTTATTTGGGATTCTTGGCTAGTGTAACCCAAATCAAGCACAAAAAGAAAGATAAAAAGGGAAAATACAGGGTAACCTAGCTTTAGCATGACCTACCTAGTTGGATAATCCAGAGTCACTTATTACTTTATTTCCTTATACAAGATAATCTATGGGAACCCAGCTTTAGCATGACCCAACCAGTTGGATGGTCGAGGTCTTGAAAAGTGCTTCTTTAGAAGTAATATGACACTTAGTATTTGAATGGGATTTTAATCTCACAATCTTATCTCAAGTTATTCCTTTTTTATGTATACATGATTCTAGTGATTTTAGTTTGGACTCTTATTCCCTCCAATAAATCAACATGTTCAAACTATACTGATGTGATACCCTATACACAACCCAAAATTTTTTGTTACTCAACCAAAAATAGAAGTCAATTATATTTATACATATTTGAATGCATCATATGAATAAGGTATATGAACATTTCATGTAAAGGTATAGAGTTATATGATATTAACAGTCTCCTCATGAGAAATCCCAGAGTGAAAAATTGAAACCCCATTCACCGGCCTAGACAAGACATCAGGTAGGTGGGAAGTCTAACCCCAAGAACCTCTTCCCAAGGAGACGTTACTCAGTATATAATTCAATAAACATTACATTTAACACCTAATATTCATAAAATATGACAAACTACTAAATTAAATCCAATAAATCCAAATACAAGATGAGGTTAAGGCATATAAAAAATGAAATTCATTATCATACCTATCATGTAATGAAAGGCTCTATCTTATAAGCAGTTTTAATTTTTGAACAAAACCATACAACATTATTCAAATAATTTTTTATAACTTTGAATATAAATAGAGAATAAAATTTAAATCAATAAATAATTCAAATATACCAGAGATAACCATTTATGAAAAAATCATAAATAAAATATAATCACAAACCTTTTATAATTTATCTCTATATTATAGACATTCTATAATTTTGAATATAAATACTTTATATTCAAGAAAATAAGTCCTATTTATTTTTTATCAATATATGGAATTTACATTTTAAATATATGATATTTTATGAATTATAAAAAATTTATAATCTAATTTCTATTATGTAAAATGTTTACGTAATATAAATATCACAAACATAATCATTATTTAAACCTTGATTATATCAATTATAAAAACACCATTTGATGTGGATTAAATAATATCCAAATAAGGGTCCTTTTTATTTTGAAAAATTTAAAATAATTAATTTTGAACAATTCATAATTTAAATATAATTTTTTTATATTTTGGCCTTATTTCATAATTTATAACCCTTTATAAATTATCACTTATGATTTTTGAATAAGCATTTTAATTTCTAGATCATAAGTTATGCCATATGATATTTTAAAGGGTATTTTAAATATTAACATTTAATATTTGGGAAATTTTTTTCATAAACATTTATTTAATTATAAAAAATTATAATTAATTAATCTATAAAATTTTATAAATTAAAACATCCCAAAATACATTTTATAATTATTTATAAAAATATTATAAACGATAAAAAAATTTAATTTTTTTAAATTTTACTTTTCCCTTACATATAATCCATATTTTAGGAAAGGGTATATACCATCAACCCTTATGCATACACTCTGTGTAAGGGTAATCTGATTCTGGAGCCCTCGCGTGTAGGTAACATATTGGTTACCTTTATGTAACCCATATACATAAAGGTAACGCCTTAGTCACCTTTACATAGCTGTTTTCCATGAAAGGGTAAGTAGATAATTAAATTTACATAACTTTTTTAAATACCCAACTACCTTTTTGTGTAAGGGTAAGAACTAACATACCCATACATAAACCAATTTGTGGAAAGGTAATTGGGGTGGCCCTTATGTAGACCGATCTACATAAGGGTAAGGTGAGACAACCATTACAAAGATCACTCTGTATATGGGTAATGCCTTGATTACCCTTACACATCTCATATACATAAGGGTAGGGCATTGGTTACCTTCACATAGCTCAACTACATAAAGTTAAACCATTTATGAATCCGAATTTCCAAAAACATGAAATGGTGCTTTGTTTTTCAATTCTTATTAATTTCAACTCAAGATTTCATAAATCTAAATCATGGGTTCTCTTTGATACCACTGAAGGGTTTTTTAGAGTCTAATGTCGATTATTATAAGCCGAGGAAGCAATTTAAAATCCTATTTCAAGAATTTTTCATGCACGATATATTAAAACTGCATAAAAAATAGAAATAAGAAAAACAATAAATGACATACCTTTTCTTCAAAGAGTTTATGGTAAATCTTAATCTTCATATTCATTTGATGAAGATTATATAAAGGAATAAAAAAGATATCCCCTCTTCATAGTGTATCCATGGGTTGTGCCTAAATCATCCATTTTATTTATGAGATCCATCCTTCCTCCATGGATTTATAGAGCATCTTATGTAAAGGAGAAATGTGAAGAGAGCTTTGGATAAGGGGGAGTCTCATCCTAGCATGAATCAATAACACCCACATCCACCCCCATTGCATAATAGTGGTTTATATAGGAAATCAAGGATGATCCTTAATTATAACTGCATTTATTCATGTGTCATAACACACAAATAAATTCTATATATGGTTCATGAATGTCTGAATACATCATATGCATTTACTCCCTATCATTATATCTCATATAACACCTTAATAAATTATTTCCATGTGTATGATCAAACTACCCATCAAATACTACTATATTAGGTAGTGTAAAATGATAAACCACTTTCTGCATACAAATCACAATTTTTATACAAGAAATAATAATATTAACACACACACACACATGGATTTAGGGAATATCTATTTCATATACTTCACCTTCGACATATTTTAATATGAATATATTTATTCATGGAATTTAAAATCCTATTTCATCTTCTTCTCATTTAAGGTATTTTGATTCAAAAGTTACCAAAGTCACAAGAGTTTATTTTCCAATCTCACTTCTTTTTTTTCCGAGGAAATTTATCCTTTATATATATATATTATTCTTTCCCCAAATTTTTACCTTTCTTATTTTGAAATAAAAAAATATATTATTTATTATGATCTTCATATTTCTATTTACCTCTTTTCAAAATAAATTTGTATTATTCTTTTAAAGATATGGGTTTTAATAAAGATATTTTAAAATATTATTTATGTTAGTATCTTTTATCTTATGCTCAAAGTTTTTGAACTAATCCCTTATTTCTTTTCAAAATTCCATTTTTTATGATTTATAGTTTAAAGTAATGTTTTAGTAGGTCTTATGATCATCTTCTAAAAAATGATATTTAAAAGTGACTTGTGACTTCATTTTTCTTTAACTTTTACCTTTCCTGCAACATGTTATTGAAATATTCTATTAAATGTTTTCCATACTAATTAATTTTTCTTCCACCTTCATTAGTTTTATTTAAGAAACTTATTTCTACAAGGGAATTTTCAATTCTTTTCTAAAGGAGTTTTTAATCTATGTAAACATATTCTAAAGTTTCTCATGTTTTACTAGGGATATGGTCTAATGATACCATCCACCTTCTTTCTCTAGATATCTTATGATAATATTATTCTATTTATTGAATTGGAAAAGTAGTGACATCCCATATGTATATCATTCCAATATGAATGTTTATAAATTATTAAAGAAAGTTGAATATGAATTGTATTATTATTAATTTATTTCATATGGTGAATGCATTGGACTTATTAAGTGATGGGTGGGGCCTGAAATAACCTCTTGATACATTGGTAGGTCTCATGAAACAAACTAGTTTAGGTATTTGGCATATGACTTACCTATTTATGTATGATTTCTTGACACAAGTCCTTGACGATAAGATTATGATGTCCAAAATTATGCATTCTATCACTATAAAACCAATTATTATTATCCTTGTGATTATTTATGTTGTTATTTCATCCATGGATATATTAATCTTTCATGATATTAGTTATATAACTCATTTGATTATTGTTTATCTCTACCATATTATTCACACCTTGATTATTTTATGATAGCTTCTGCTATATGTTATCCCTTACTGAGCATCATAACTCAACCTTTTATTTTTTTCTTATCCCCAGGGTACATGGAAGGGAATTTTGATTGATTTTAGGGATATACTAAAATAAATAATAAATTTATTACTGGAATTTTTAATTTATATTTTATGTTTCTAATGTAAAATGAGAATCATGTATGTATCTATTATCCCACAAATATTAAACTATAAAATCCTTTGTGATGTGATCCATTGTATCTTGTAACAATGTAATGAAGTAACCTCTAACTATGGGTTACCATAGTCCGGAGTGTTTCATTTGTTATAAAAAAAGTTTAATAGAAACCTTAGGAACAAGATTGTTTGAAACATATATTAGAGAACATAATATTATGAAAAACTATAGGGATAAGTCTATGTATAGGAAAAAAACCAAACATTTAAGTAAAATATTGAGTGTGAGGTTTCTTAGTAATGAAATATCAATCTTGATGTGTAAGAATGTAAACCTTCTTTTCAAGTATGTGTTTTAGTTTCTGGTGTTTTTTTAGAAAAATAGGAGAATCTGGAAATTTAAGTAGTACACTCAGTGTACTTTGGAGTACATGCTGTGTACCCGGCTTCCACAAGTGACTGTGTACTGGTCATGTAATGGATGAGTACATGGAAATTTGGGGTGACCTAGAGACCACCTAAAGCAGGGGTCGACTAAGGAAAGTACATGCCGTGTACCTTTAAAGAACACTCCATGTAATTTTCTTTTTAATTGTCATATCAGACCAGGGTCACGTCTAATTGGCAGAACACCCTTCTTCTCAGCTCGTCTCTTCCAGGAGAGACTGAAGCTGAAAATTCTTCTCCAATCCTCTGATCAACCATCCGTTCTCCGAATCAATCGCCATCAATTGTGTTGTAATCGCCATGGTGAGTTCTTCCTTCTTATAGATCCTCATTCCTTGATTTCTATCCTTTCGTGAGATATCCTTGGTTGAATGTTTTAGATGTTTTTATATATCTACCATGTTATAGGTCGATTCAAGGACTGATGCTAGAGTATATCGATCATATAATGTTGAGATAGGTGGTTTGTTCCTTTTCATAGTTAGTCTTTGAATTTTATGTGCGAAAGTGCCCAATACCTTAGAACGATGTATTGTGTGTTTAGGGATTCTAACCCTGTTAATGCCTACTATGACTTGTGTGCCTAAGTAGAGGTTGTTTGATTATGAATATGGTTATTTACCATGATATGGATGTGTTTTACATGTTTGTTTTGATATTGAAAATTTGTTCTATCTTTGGCCAGTTATGGTGCTTGTTTTTCATGCCTAGTGTTGTTAGGATGGAGTGATATTATCTGATGCTATTATATGCTTGTAGTTTTTTTATCCAATTAGTTCTTGAATTATGTTAGAAAATTGGTTCTTAAGGTTTACTTAGGCTTTTGAACATTGTTGTGCACGATTGACTTACACAAGGATGTGGGAACCTGGTATAGTATACCATAGGGGGAATGGATGTTAAGGGATTATCTAGAGTGTCTATTTACTTTTACATTGAGAAACTCTTGGGGGGATGGAATTTTTGATCCCTCAAAGTGTCTGTAGTTCCATGTTGTGTGACCATAGGGGGAATTGGATGTTGAGTTCTTCCTCAGAGTGTTTATAGTTACCGATACGAGACCACAGGGGGAATTGATGGTGAGTGCTTCCTCATAGAGTCTTTGCTAAAGCTGGACCAGAGGGGTTAGTATATGAGAACTTCCCAGAGGGTTTCTTGTGTTTGTTTGGTTGAACCAGAGGGGTTAGGCTTTTAGTACTTCCCAGAAGGTTACTTGTATTTTTATTAACTGTTTACTTTATATATGAAAATGAATGCAATTGAAACTATTATATTGCTTACTTTTGAGTACTTCCTTGTTTACTGATTCATTTTTATTATTGCCTACCATATATATTAACTGACTGTTAGGCACAAATCTTTGGGTGGTTTCCTATTTGGATTCATCTCAAACCCTGTTTGGGTCATGCTTTTGGGTGCAAATAGATTATATTGCAGCAAGTATAGATAAGGGCAAGCGACCTTCTACATCAGGTACTTGACTACTGTGGAGCTGGAGAGCATGAGACCAAGATGAGGCTTGCGATGATGTTGGAGTTATTTACTTTTATTTCCTTTTTACTCTGGTTTAGTGCTTTATCCCATCATTGTGATTTGTTTGGCTGCTTTCCTAGACATATGTGACATGCATCATTTATATATATTCTCAAGTTGTTTATCTACTTGCAGTATTCTGTTGTTTAATTATTGCATGTTATTACTGCTTTCGCTAGTGTTATCTGTTTATTTTCGCTGTGTTACTCTGCCAATGAGGGCATAATTTCCCCACTATCACACCCAAGGCCCTCACTGCTAGTCGACAGCCTCTGGCATTTGGGGAAATGCTCTTGAGTTCATGTGACCAACCGGGTACCGGGCACCTCTGGGCGACACTCGGAACTGGGACGTTACGAAGTGGTATCAAAGGGATTATTTTCTTCTTGACTTACTATTTGGATCCTATAGCCAGGTATAGGAAGGAATAGGTACTTGGTAATAAGCTATGCCCAGGAGTAGCTAACCCGTGTACAGGGAAAATCTAATTTACCTCGATTATTGTAATTTTTCTGGTTTTTCAATTATTATAGTTGATTTGATTTCACCATTGGGTGATTCACATGTTTTGTGCTGTTAAAATTGATATTATTGAGGTTCTATTTCTATTTAAAATCTATGAGATGAGGGTGTTCCATCTTATGCATCATATAGGAACTTGCTAGAGATCACCTGTCATGAATTCTTTCCATGACATTTAGGGTGCATTGCTGATTGCATGTTGTTTTGATAGATGTTGTGCTAGATATACATGCTGTTTTGATAGATGCCTTGATAGAATACCTGATATTTGATAGGGTATTGGATTTTATAAGGTTTCGTTTGAACGAATGCCAAAATTTGGTTCTTGAGGTGTTATGGGCCCACATGGATTAGAATTTGGTGGATCATTGCACTTTTATGCTTGTATATGAAATGTATAAGATGAAAAACTTTGATTAGCGGGGAGTATGGGCCCTCATGGATTGTAATTTGGAAATTTAGTGTTTGTTTCTGTGTTTTTATGGGTTCTGGAGTAGTTTCTAAGGCTTACTATCTAGAAAAACACAGAATACACGGTGTGTATTTCTGAATACGTGTCATATATCCTTCTATTCAGGATGAAACTATTTTTCTTGAGTACATGCCATGTAATGTATATACACGCCGTGTAGTCACTGACTATGTGGACAGAGACATGGGGTTGGGAAATCTTTGGTGAAACACACCGTGTATCTGACGTACACGGCATGTTGTATTGACCATGTGTCCACCCATCTGACTAATGACACAAATGGATGAAACTTAGGTTATACACACCATGTCTAGCTTGAACACGCCGTGTAGAGTCAATTGTGTATCCAACCATGTTACTATCAACACAGGTCGGTGAAATAATTCTTATACATGCTATGTTTGGCACGAACACGCCATGTAGTCTCGTTCTAGGAGAACCATGTGAGTTAGTCATGTAGAAGAACTTGGAAAAGGGAAAACGATTCAAGTACACACCATGTATTGGGATAACATTCCGTTGATGGGGTGTTACATGACCAGGGTTGGTAGGAGTACACACCCATGTAAAGGCATAAAGGAACACACCGTGTAGGGGTCATACACATTGTGCACCCTATTTTGAAAAACTCGAATGCTTTCCTTCTCTTGTTCCTTTCTTGCACTTATAAGTTTCAGTCCTTTATAATATTTAACTAAGGTGTGTGCTTGACCTTGAAGAGTCATGCCACCGCGACGTCCTCCGGTTGTACACCAAATCCAGGGCAGTGACCAGACTCCAGACATGGAAAATCAAGAACAGTCAATAGATCCTCCAGTCATGCCTGCCTTGGAACCAACCATCATTCTGGACACAGGTGCTGACACGCAGTTCCAAGAGGGATTTATGAGTTTCATTCATACTTTATGAGTATTACTGCATCCTGCCCCGTCTATGGAAGAGTTGACATGGGTTTTCAGTAGCAACACCCTCCCACTTTCTTAGGGGATGGAGGACCTCAAGCTGCAGAGTCATGGTTATAAGCCATACTATCAATCTTTGAGCATCTGGAGACTCCTCCAGAGAGGAGGGTGAATCTTGATACTTATATTCTTTGGGATTCTTCCAAAATATGGTGGGATGTCATCTCACAGGCAGGATGCTAGTAAGGTATGGCTTGGGTTGAGTTCCAACACACCTTATCCAATTACTTCTACATGGAGACTTTGAGGGCCGATCGAGCCTGAGAGTTCATGAGTTTGGAGTAGGGTACTCTATTAGCGATGGAGTATTCTTCTCGATTCATAGAGTTGTAGCACTTCAAACCCATTCTAGGAGGTGATGAGTTATTTTTGGTGAAGAATTTTGAGGATGGTCTTAGGAACGACATCCGATCTCTGGTGAACATCTTAAGGTTGACTTCCATCACCTCTATAGTCAACCAGGTGCTGATCACGGAGTGCAATATGAGGTATTCTGAAGCTGTGAGCCAGGGCATCTCGGAATCTATAGTTGGTACCCCTCCTATTAATAATAGGAAGCGTCGTAAGGAGTCTATTCACGGGGATCCGAGGAAGCAGGACACTTCTTCTAGTATCCAGGTGGTGTGATACCAGTGCGGGAAGAGTGGTCATACGAGGCCACATTGCCTGAGAGACCCAGTGGAGTGCTGATATTATGGAAAGATGGGTCATCTTCAGTGGTTCTGTTAGTTTTTCTCACCAAAAACTAGTGATATAGGTTCTATTTTGACTTCTCATACTGGAGCAGCACCACCAGTTTCTCATCAGTCTGGGAACTGGAGTTCTTCTAGCTGTTCAGGCTAAGGTGGAGGTCACAGTCATAGTAGCTGGTTGGTAGGCTTTCAGTGGCAACAAGGTGGACCAGATCAAGGTGTTTAGGCAGGGTCACAGGGCTACGGTACATGCCAAACTTTTTCAGTGGAGTAGACCCAACAGAAGCAAGATCCCGAACCCTCTACAGTTTGAAGTATGATTCTAGTTGCCACAGTTTTAGCTTCTGAACTTTTTGATACAGGGGTTTCCCATAGTTTCATATCTGTTGCTACTGTGGACATCCTTGGGCTATGTATCTTTTCTTATGAGGATGTTATGATGCTATAAACTTCGTTGGGGACTAGGACGGCTAGTGTACATCAGTTCAAGGAGTTCCCTCTTGAGGTTGGTGGGTTCCACTTCTTATGGGACCTTTATGTCTTAGAGATGACAAGCTATAAACTCATTCTCAAAATGGACTAGTTAGTTACCTTCCAAGCTGCTTTCGACTACTATCGTTGTAGGGTGAGTTTCACATCACCGAAGGGTGGATTGTTCCTAGATAAGGGAAAATGGGATGTCTATGCAAGCAGAGTGGGATCCGAGCATCATGGGTTTGGAGGAGTTATAGCCCAGATTGCTAGTCTATACTTGTATGACCAGGGGACTTCACAGTTAGACTTTCCTCCAGTGTTCGACCATTTCAGGGATGTCTTTCTAGAGGAATTTTTAGGTTTTTCTCTGGAGCGAGAGGTGGAATTTTCTATTGAGCTTATGCCAGGAGCAACACCAGTGTCTATTCCTCCTTATAGGATGGCTACACCAGAGTTATAGGATCTCAAGAAGCAGTTAGAAGAGTTACAGGCAAAGGGTTTCATCCAACCTAGTACGTCTCCTTGGGGTTCGCCTGTCTTGTTTGTGAATAAGGTGGATGATACCCTCAGTCTTTATGTAGATTATCAGAATCTGAACCACTTGAAGGTCAAGAACCGATATCCCTTGACGAGTATTGATGATCTCTTTGATCATCTTTGAGGATCCCGGGTGTTCTAAAATATTTAATTGAGGTCTGTTTATCATCAGTTACATGTTAGACCATCATATATACCTCTTACGGCCTTTATGAGTAGGTATGGTCTATATGAGTATGTGGTTATGCCGTTCGGTCTCATGAACGAACCTGTAGTTTTCATGGCACTGATGAACCGAGTGTACCATCCATACTTGTATTCTTTCATGGTAGTCTTTGTGGAAAATATCTTGGTGTACTCTCACACTCGACATGACCATGCTACCCATTTTGATATCATTTTGAGTACACTGAGAGAGCATCAGTTATATGCTAAGCTCTCAAAATCCCACTTTTAGATAGACCAAATTCACTTATTAGGTCATGTTATCTCAGAGACATGAGTATCAGTATACCCAGAGAAAGTGGGAGCAGTAGTTTCTTGGGAGAATCCGAAGAATGTATTTGAGGTACAAAGTTTTCTAGATCTGGATGGTTACTACAGATGTTTCATACAAGACTTTTCACACTTACCAGCACCACTGACGGGCCTGACTAAGAAGGGTTTGAAGTACTTGTAGTAAGATTCTTATGATTCATCCTTTCAGAAGATTAATGGGAGGTTGACTTCAACACCAATACTAGTTTTTCTAGAGTCAGGAAAGAGCTATAATGTATACTGTGATGCATCAGGTACCAGGTTGGGAGCAGTGCCTATGTAGGGTAAGGCTTCATCGCATATGAGTCTTGGTATTTGAGGCCACATGAGAGGAATTACCCGATGCATGACCTCGAGTTGGCTGTAGTTGTTCATGATTTACGCTGTTGGAGACATTCTCTATTGGGAGAGAATTTTGTGGATTTCACCGACCAAAAAAGTCTCAAGTATATATTTACTCAGTGTGATCTGAATCCGAGACAACAAAGGTGGGTTTAGTACCTTTAGTATTTTGATTTTGAGCTTGCATAAATACCTGGGAAAGGCAACGCAGTGGCTGATGCATTGAGAAAGAGGACTCAGATACAGGAAGTTCAGGAGGCCAACAGTGAGTGGCAGCTTACAGCTATGTTCTCTAAGATGCATTTTCAGGTGCACTATAGACAGGGGAAAACGTTTCTTTCTTTAGTAGATGTTACCTCCACTCTACTTGATCGAGTGCTAATGATCCAGCTATCAGATTCTGAAGGCCTAGTCCTATGAGAGAGCATGTTAGGGGAGGACCCTATTCCTGGATGGACCACAGGAAAGGATGAGATCTTGCCCTTTTATGGGAGCGTATGAGTATCAACATACATACACGAGGAGTTGATGATAGACTTTCATTCCTCAGTTTGGGAAGTTCATCTTGGAATCACCAAGATGTATTGAGATCTACATCATCAGTATTGGTGTCTTGGTATGAAGAGAGATGTTTATAGTTTTGTGATGAGTTGTTCTACCTATCAGCAGGTGAAGGCAGAGCATCATTGACCAGTAGAGATTTTACAGTAGTTACCCATTCCCAAGTGGAAGTGTAATGATATCACGATGTACTTCATGAGGTTTACCGAGGTTGCCTCGTGGGAATGATGCAGTTTAGGTTTTTATCAACAGACTCACGAAGGTTTCACACTTCTTGCTGATCAAGGAGACCTTCAGTGTAGATGATATAGGAAGGTTGTACATCTAG
Organism: Viscum album; assembly: GCA_963277665.1. Classification (NCBI taxonomy): domain Eukaryota; kingdom Viridiplantae; phylum Streptophyta; class Magnoliopsida; order Santalales; family Viscaceae; genus Viscum; species Viscum album. Next base: position 1,524,393,989 of record OY728131.1, on the reverse strand, counting down.
GAGATTTTATGTTTACATGGGGTTCCTCACTCCATAATTTCAGACATAGACATCCGTTTTACTTCTCAGGTCTGGAAGGGACTATAGATGGATTTGGGTACACAAGCACTTCTAATTTCATCTTACCATCCCCAAATAGATGGCCAGTTTGAGTGTACGATTCAGGTGCTGGAGGACATGCTTCAAGCACACATCCTAGATTTTGGAGGTTATTGGGATAAGCACATACCTCATGTGGAGTTTTACTACAATAATAGTTTTCAAGAAACTATTTAGATGGAACCTTATGAGGCTTTGTACGGTAGGCCATGACGATCACCCATATGTTGGATGGAGGCAGGAGAGGCAGCTATGCTAGGACCTCGTCTTGTCCAGGAGACCACAAAATAGATAGAGTTGATTTGTAAGAGGATGACTACTGCACAACCATGACAGAAGTCTTAAGATGATCGATGGAGATGACCTCTGGAGTTCGAGGTTGGATATTAGGTTTTTATATATGTCACATCGAGGTTGGGACATAGGAGGATTATGAGACAGGGTAAGCTTTCACCGAGATTCGTCGGGCTGTTTGAGGTTTTGGAGAGAGTCGGTCCGATTTAATATCAGTTGCAGTTACCTCAGAGGTATCAGGCTATGTACGACATCTTCCACATTTCTCAGCTATGATGTTACTTCTCAGACCCGTCTCATATTTTCCAACCTGAAGAGGTTAAGTTTGAGGTGGAAACATCGTTTGAGGAGACCCCTATCCTGATTGTTGATCGCAGCATGAAGGTTCTTCGTGGATAGTATTTTCCTCTGGTATGAGTGATATGGAGCACAAGCGAGTACATGAAGAGAATTGAGAGAGAGAAAGGATGATGTACAGTCATAGTGGTTGAAGCTGTTTGAGGACTCTTCTTCTATGTCACCTTACTAGGGAAATTCAGGGACGAATTTTTTTGAGGGGGGAAGTTTGTAAGAACCCACACCTTCTTTTTAGGTATGGGTTTTCATTTTTGGTTTTTTTGAGAAAAAGAGGAGAATCAAGAAATTTAAAGAGTACAGGCTGTGTACTTTGGAGTAAACATCGTGTACCCAGTTTTCACGGGTGACCATGTACTGGCTGTGTAATGGCTGAGTACATGGCCGTGTGGGGTGACCTGGAGACCACCTAAATTGGGGGCCAACTAAGGCAAGTACACGCCATGTACCTTTAAATAACATGCTATATAATTTTCTTTTTAATTGTTATATCGGATCGAGGTCACGTCTTATTGGCTGAACACCCTTCTTCTTGGCTCGTCTCATCCAGGAGCGACCAAAGCCAATGATTCTTCTCCGAGCCTCCAACCGACCATCCATTATCTGAATCAACCGCTGTTAATTGCATTGGAATCGCCATGATGAGTACTTCATTCTTCTAGAGTCTTGTTTCCTAATTTCTCTCCTTTCATGAGATATCCTTGGTTGAAAGTTTTTGACTTTTTTGGAGATCTACCGCAATCTAGGTTGATTCAAGGCCTGAAACTGGATTATATCAATCGTACAACGTCGAGGTAGGTGGTTTGTGACTTTCCATAGTTAGTCTTTAAATTTTATTTGAAAAAGTTCCCAATACCCTAGAATGGGGTATTGCGTGTTTAGGGATTATAGCCCTGTTAATGCCTGCTATGCCTTGTGTGCATGATTAGTGGTTGTTTGATTGTGAATAGGGTTATTTTCCATGATATGGATGTGTTTCCCATGTTTTTTTTGATATTGACCATTTGGTCTAGCTTTGGTTGGTTAGACTGCTTGTTTTCCATTCCTAGTGTTGTTAGGATAGAGTGATATTATCTAATGCTGTTATATGATTGTAGCTATTTAGTCAAGTAGTTATTGAATGCTATTATCCAAGTAGTTCTTAAGGTTTACTTTGGCTATTGAACATCGTTGTGCATGATTGACTTACATAGGGCTGTGGGAACTTGGTGTAGTAGACCATAGGGGGAATGAACGCTGAGGGCTTCTCTATAGTGTCTGTTTACTTTTACGTTTCGAGACCATAGGGGGATGGAATTTGTGATCCCTCAGAGTGTCTTTAGTTCCACATTGTGAGACCACAATAGGAATTGAACATTGAGTGCTTCCTCAGAGTGTCTATATTTACCGATATGAGACCACTGGTGGAATTTATGATGAGTTCTTCCTCAGAGAGTCTTTGCTAAAGCTGAACCAGAGGGGTTAGTCTATGAGTACTTACAAGAGGGTTGATTGTGTTTGTTTGGTTGAACCAGAGTGGTTAGGCTATGAATACTTCCCAGAGGGTTACTCACATTTTTATTACCTGCTTACTTGATATATGAAAATAAATGCAATTGAAACTATAGGATTGTTTACTTTTGAGTACTTCCTTGTTTACTGCTTTGTTTTTCTTATTGCCTATGATATATATTCACTGACTATTAGGCATAGATCTTTGGGTGGTTGCCTACTGGGATTCATCTCAAACCATGTTTGTGTCATTCTTTTGGGCCCAAACATATTATATTTCTACAAGTATAGATAAGGGAAATCACCCTTCTATTTCAGGTACTTGACTGCTGTGGAGATAGAGAGCATGAGACCAAGATGAGGCTTGCGATGCTGTTGGAGTTATTTTCATGTTTTTACTTTGTACTTTGGTTTAGTGGTGTATTCCAGAATTGTGGCTTGTTTGGATGATTTCCTAGACATATGTGACATGCATAATTTATATATATGCTCTAATTGTTTTTTTTACTTACAGTCTTCTGATGTTTACTTATTTCATGTTATTACTGCTTCTGCTAATGTTATTTGTTTATTTTCGCTGTGTTACTCTACCAATGAGGGAATAGTTTCCCCACTATCACACCCAAGGTACTCACTACTAGTCGGCAACCTTTGGAATTTGGAGAAATGCGCTTGAGGCTATATGACCAATCGGGTACGGGGCACCTCTGGGCGGCACCCAGAATCGGGATGTTACACGATACAAAGAAGTGGAAGTATACTCTGACATAGATGCACCTAGCGGTAATAATCCTAACAAGTATAGTTAGGTATTAACTCAATCTTCACCTAGTACATAATAAAGAGGCCTAACTATGCACCCTATTTGACACTCTTGAAGGATATGATATGATTGATTCACATACTCTTTATAAACCATTATGGAGGATTTGAAAATATTTTAATGATTTGAAGATATTACTAAAGATACTAATCTTATGATTATGGGATTTTCTATTTCATAAATTATCAATTTTTAAGTTTTTCACCAGATTCAAAATTATATACTATAATTCATTATGTCATTAATAAACTAATCTAGCGTATGACATTATTTAGAAATGGAATATAGTAGAAGGAAAAAAAATAGTATCAACACATGTAACCAATGTAGGGATTTACCTCATGAGTAAGTTAGTGATATCAATGATACTGGTGTAATAGTTGAGTAGATTATAAATATATAGGGGCAACTGACTCAGGTTATGACTAATAACCTTTCCCATATGGAGTAACCTGATGATTCCCATCATTCTGAAAAGATGTTAGACCAATTTATGTGAAAAAACCTCCATAATTCAATTATACAACTAATCTATTTCTATCTGAATAATGGATCAATTCCCTAGAGAATATATTTCTCACTTTGGGAATAAGTGAAAGGGAAAAAGTTATCATGGAATTTTAACATGTCAAGGGAGATTCTGATCTATGGTGGTTATCAATAATGAGGTGGAGGAGATAGATTGCATGGAATGGAATACTTTTAAAGAGAAATTCATTAAAAAATATTTTCCCCATGAACAATGATATGATAAGAAAAGAAAATTCCTCAAATTATGGAAAAATTAAGAGGAAAATTTTGTTGAATATGAAGCTAACCATACAAGGTTAGAAACTCAAATTACTAATTATATACATAATCCAATAAGTAAGATTTATCACTTATTTGATGGTATAAATCCTAGCCTCTTAAGGGTATTAGTCTCTCACAAATTTTTAGCATACAACGATATAGTAACACATTCTATCAATATAAATATATAATTATATAATTATTATATTTTATAGGGAAATCAAGAAAATAAGAGGGTGTTTGAGAACTTTATTAAAATAAATATGGAAAAAGAGAATAAGGGTAGGGTGGAATTTAAAACTTGTAATAATTTTGGAAATAAAACTCATAGAAAATTCTTAAAGGCAGTGGGAGTTTTCTTAAATTGTAGAGATAAATTCCATTAGGATCATGAATATAAGGGAAATAAAGAAGCTATCAATGTCCAATGCTTCAACCATAATGATATAGGGAACTATTTGAACGAATTTCCCAAATATTAATGAAATTTAACTCAAAAAAGGATAATAGAGAAAGGTTAATCTTATGAGATCATGAAAACTAAAGTTGAAATCCCAAATAACATGATAAAAAGTAAATTGGTTATAAACTCAAAGTTAGATAATGCTTTATTTGACTCCAGATCTAAGCACTCTTTTATATCTTGTATGATTTTTTAGAACATTAAATCATCTCATAACACTATGAGGAAAGATATATAAATCAAGACACCCAGTGGTAATCTTATTATAATAAGGATATATTGGTAAGTCTTTATTTAGATGCATAAATATCCCCTAGTTGTAGACCTGATTATCATACCTATTATTGACTTTGAAATAATCCTTATGAATAGGAAGATAATATCTTGTTTTTAATGGAGAGTATTAATTATTTTAATCTTTTATGGATCTACCTCCATTATCTCACCTTAATGAAATTTTGGGATTAGATTATAAGAAAACACTATCTAAGGATAGAAAATAAATCCTAAGGATATAGAAAGAACCTATTGTTCAAGAATTCATTGATGTATTTCCAAAATAATTACTAAGACATCCACATGAGTGTGAAGTTGAGTTTTTTATTGATATAATCCTCGATGAAAAACCCATATCCAAGAATCCCTATAGAATAAAACCAGTGAAATTGGTATAGATTAATAAACAACTATAAGAGTTGTGTGATAATATATTTATATGACCAAGTGTTTCACCATGGTGAGACCATATTTTATTTTTGAAAAAGAAGGATGGGTCTATGAAGTTGTGAATTGATTATAAGGATATCGATTACATTAATATAAAGAATAAGAATCATTTTCTATGAATTTATAACTTATTTGATCAACTCCAAGGAGCTCAATATTTTTCAAAGATCAATCTCTTCTCTAGTTATCATCATTTAAGGGTGAAGAAGGATAATATACCAAATATGACATTTAGTTTGAGGTATGGAAATTATGATTTTATAGTAATATCCTTTGGATTAACTAATTCACATTATATTTTGATAAATATAATTAATAGAGTATTAAGGATTATCTTGATAACTTTATAGTGGTATTCATTAATGATATCTTTATATACTCTAAAAGCTATAAAGATTATGATAACCATCTTTGAAAAAAATCATAAGACCCTTAGAGAAAAGGAATTATACAATTAATTCAATAAGTGTGAATTTTGGATCCATGAAATTTCTTTTCTTGTCCATATTGTCTCCAAGGATAGAACATATTTTTATCCTTTAAAGATACATATAGTTAGATAATGTGTACACTAACGAAATTAATCGAGATACATAATTTCCTTGGTTTTGAAGGTTAATATTGGTAGTTTTTTCAAAACTTTTCCCAATTGTCCAACCTGTTAACCAATTTTACATGTAAAGGGTTTAAATTAACATGGTCATAGGAATGTGAAGAATGTTTTGAAGAGATAAAGTGGATATTTATTAATTCACTATTACTAGATTTTCTATTGGGAAAGGAAGGATTTGTAAATAGTGATGCCTCAAAGAAAGGAATAGGATTTGTCCTTTTGTATAATGATATAATGGTTGATTATTAATCAAGGTAATTAAGGACCCATGAATAAAACTATCCAACTCATTTCATTGAGTGGGAAGTTGCAATCTTTTCCATGAAGATATGGATGCACTATCTCTATAGTGAAAGATGCGACATATATATAGACCGTAAAAGTTTAAATTATATTTTCTCTCAAAAAGAGATAAATATGAGGAAAATAATATGGTTGGTACTACTCAATGAATATGATTACTTGATACAATACCACCATAGGAAAAAAATGTGGTTGATGCATTGATCATGAGGTGAAGGTTCTGGGCACAACAAAAGTGCTGGGTGGGTCGTAACCAACTCGGATTTTTATTATAATCTATGAATAATCCATGATGTACATGATAAAAAATCACCATGAATAATAGAATTAATTTGAAGATTAATTTACAAGAACTTAGAACCAAGGATAGAGGATCTTTTCACATATAATTTATAATTAATTTATTTAATTAAGGAATTAAATTTTATTGGATTATTCATTCATTGACGATGATCGGATGAAGACATCTTTTTTGTAATATTTTTGTGTTAGAGGAATCAAGTAGATTAACTACACATGCTTCATGATCCTATGATCATCACTATAGAATCCTCTAGGTGCTATCCTGGATTGTTATGAATGCTTACAATGATCGATGTTGATGAAAACTAAATCCTTCAAGGGATAATGGATTTTCTCTGGTGGAGGAGGAGAAAAAATCAGCATTCTTTAGAGAATTATAGGGGAGATATCTATAGGAGTTAAGAGAATCCTTTATAGAAGTCATTGTGCACAATAAAAAATTGTGTTTCTCACATTTAGAGAATGTCATAACCATGTGTAATTAATGTTAGGGTTAGAAAATAATAATTTCACAAAGGACCTTATTATTTTTTTATTCCTTGGAGAAATACATGTCTAAATAATAATAAAATTATTATTATTTAATTTATATGTTCTAAAATCATGGATAAAATAAATATTATTTTTCTTAAAAAAATAAATTAATATTTATTCAAATAATATTTAATATGAAATTTCTCACCAAACCATTAAAATCAGTCCACTGATCCTACTCGATATTTTTCAGGAATTGACTAATGACTATTTATTTAATTAAATAAATACCACTACATTATTCTCTAACAAATATATAAATATTATATTTATAAAATTATTGAATTAATATTTATTAAATATTCACATAACTAAATAAGTAAATATTGTGTTAACTTGTGAATAAACCAAAATAAATAAATATTTTATATTCATGTAATTAAATAATTAATTAATTAGTGAATAAATATATATTAAATTTTCAACATACACACAAATATTCTCTCAAATAGATGGTGATTGAATAATTTTGATCAAACTAACATGAATAATTTTTAAACCACATATGGGAATAATATTTATCCAACATGTTAAATCCATATGAAATTTAACTAAGGTTTTTAAAACACTTAGTGTGTGATCCTATAGGCCCATTTATCTACAGAATTAGTCTACACTATTAAAAGTATAAGGATATAATCTAGAAACACACCAAGGATACCATAAAAAATAAGTTAATGTCACAATGACATGTAACCTCCTATGAACATACATTATGTAATATAATCCCTTTATCTCGATATCTCTAATCAACCAGGTTTTATACTGGTGTCATCAATCTATATAGTCAATGGCTCTTTCATTGAATTTATGCAAATGAAATTTCCGACAATAATTCCATGGTCATGGACTTAATTAGATAGTTTAATTCCCATCAAAGGGACTAAGATATCACCTTCCATGAAATAATAAAGGGGATACATATTTTCTCACATTATTCATTAATGCAATGTCACTCATGATGCACATAATGTGTCCTACTTATTAGTGAGCATATGTCATCATAGTTTTTATCAATACATCAAAGTAGGTGTCTCATGACATATATTAATAATAATCTTAAATTATAGGAACTATTATACACATATGTAGATATGAATATACAATCACACACATTAATGTGTATTTTCTATTAGAGGGTCTTGTTCGCATAGTTTCATACACTAAACATTACCAAGAGTGTACACTATGAGAAAGTTTTTTTAAGTCCTATGAGTCTCCACCCTTGATACCCTATATCATTTTTTTCCTGTAATATGATATCATCCAGCTATAGAAATTATATTCAAGAATACAGTCTTGGAACTTATAGCTTCTCATTATAGTGGGGAACTGCTTTGACCTTTTAGTGCGACAAGTACACTTAAGAAATTATCAAGTACTATGTCATGTATAATAATAATCATGATGTGATAATATATTTTATTAATATTTAAATACATGAATAAAATTAATCATAAATTAATTATAAGTTGGTTCTAGGGAACCAATTCTAATAGACTCCCAATTTAACTCGAGCCAACCAATAAAAACCTTTAATCTGTTATCTTCAACATGATTTTAATAATTATGATAATAAAAGGCTTTATTAAAGGGTCCACAACATTTTCCTCCATGAAAACTCTACTCACATTAACTTAACCCCTTTGAGAAAAATACCTCAATATGTGATATTTGAGGAGTATGTTCTTTTTCCATGAATGTGACCTTAGATCCTTTGAGATATGAACCACTAAAATATTATCATAATACAATGTGGTAGAATATCTAATAATTAGGAACCACATCAAGATCTTTGATGAAGTTCTAAATCCAAAAAACTTCTTTATCTGAAGCAGAAGATGCTATATACTCAGACTTCACTTATAATCGATGAAAACTTGATACTTTGAACTCTTCCAACTCACAACTACAATTTTGAGACTGAAGACATATCTTTACTACTACATTATATCATTCTAATATATTTGGAAACTAGCATTAGTATATCCTCTAATGACTAGTTCCTATTCTCATTTATATAGTAGTAACATATCCTTAGTATGCCTTAGATACTTATGGATAACCTTAATACTAGACCAATTATCTTCTCTTGGATTATATTGATATATACCTACCATGATTAAAGAATATTCAACTTTAAGACTAGTTCATAACATGACATACATGATATATCTTATAACAGATTCATATTGTAATATCCTCTTACCAACTTTTAGATAATTCCATTCTCTTTACTTTTTTTCCTCTTTAATTGGGTGTGTCTTGAGAATCTAGAGGATAAAGATTATTTTTTGGGGATAATTTACTTAATTTTAGGGATTTATGTTGGTTTGAATCAATTTATTTCAAGTATAAACCTATGATGTCTTATCAAGATTCTCCCTAAGTTTAGAGAACGCCCAAGGTTGTTTGGATTTTCATGTCAGAATATATTTTTTTCACTATCTATTGGGAATTTACATGCCTTGTAATGAGAGTAAACGATGTGTAATATTTTCCAAGATAATTTCATGAGATAATTACACAATGTTAAATATTACATACTATGTAAATAGTACATATTATGAAAGGATAAAAATAGGGTTTTTAATAAAAAGGTGACGGGTTTTTTGAAATATATGGACCCCATGGATTATAAGATGTGTAAATGGATTACACACCATGTAATCACCATGAGTTTTTCTTTTAGGGTCCTTCTCAGCTGATTTGTTTTATTATTCGGCCACAACCCTCCTTTATCTTGACCTAGAGCTTTTCTATAATGATTTTGGGGACCTACAGTCTATCCAAATCTCTTCGTTTATTGATTGATCTCTGTTGTAGTTGGGTTGCATATGTAAAAGTGAGTAATATTTTCTATTTCTCCATTTCATTTGATTGAATTAGAACTATTTAATTTCATTATTAGATTCATTGATTTGTGTTGGTGATTCTATTAATTCCTTTCTAGATCTGTTGTGAGATCCTGTCCTGGGGGTTGATTACTTATTGGCTGTGGTGTGACAGGTGTGCGTTCTTGAGGTATGTTGTAATATTTAGTCTTCAACAACAATTTTTTTAAATTGAATTAATTTTGAGATGTGTGTATTGGTTATAGGTCCTCCATTTTCATTGTGTGTTTTCCTTGTCAGTGGATCCTGTTGTGGGTGTGTGTGACTTGAGTTTTGTGGTAGGTGGTTCAGTCTCTAGCCTGTGTTGGTGAATTGCGTTACTCTATTTTGATAAATTGTTTTCTAAATGAAATGGATTGATTGATTGATTTTATTTGTGTGTGTGGAAATGAATCTTTGATAAAATATGTTTCCTCAGGTTTTGGTAAATTAAAAGGGTTTTCAAAGAATTGTGAAATAGTTTTCTGAGGGGTTTTCAAAGCATGGTTTTGATGAAATGGTTTGATGAATTGGTTTGGAAAATAGAGAAAATGGTAATAATTGGGTACTTAGGTGGATGGTGTTATAATAGTACTCATCCATTATCGGGGAGTTCATTCATGTGGAGTTCCTTTGCTCCCTAGGCCTATTGTTCTAGAGACATGTTAGACCTATTGGGAGGTTCACTTTCTAGGGTGTTCCTTTAATATCTAGACTTGATGCATATTTATAGAGGCTTTATATGAACATGATTATATATGTTAGGTACAAGTGTCCCAACTATCTTGACCTAGTGTGATATTGAGCATGATGTTACCCTTGCTTTTGGCCAATTTAAGATGTTTTGGTTTGTACTATTTTAATTGTACTACCATGGATTTGATAAAATATGATAAATTCTTTAGTTTGATATGATGTGTCTGTTTTGATATATGTATATTAAATTATTTGAAATTGATTTACCTTCTTTATTTGGAAATGTGGAAAAAGAGGAAATTAAATGTTTTTCCATTCTTTTGAGATAAAAACTGCTAAATTGTATATCATGCATTGTTTTCTTTAAAGTTGATAATGATTGGATTATTATTTAGAGACTTGATATGAAACACCTAGTTGGTACCCTACTAAGCATGTTACATCATGAAACATCCTGAACCAAGGTCCACTTAAACTGTTCCCTAAGGGGGTGGGTCATATAGCCTCAAGCGCACCTCCCTGTATTATAGATGTTGCCGACTAATAGTGAGGTATAAGGTTATAGAGTGGAGAGACTATACCCTCATATCAGATTGGAACAACAGATATAATAAATAATCAGAAATATCAGAAGCATACTATAACATATAACATAATGGAAACAAATACAATAATCAACTAAATAAGCATAAAAAACTAAGAAAGTGTAATAATAATCAAAATCCATAGGCTGAGTTATATACAAAATTATTTCATGGAATGCTGATATATACAAAGGGGAACATGGGATAATAATATAAAATTTGATATAAAAAAAATAAAAAAAGGCCAAAAGAACGTTGTATTAGAATCATGAGTATACTCTCGATCCTTTACTTCCATGCTCCAAGCTATAAATAAAACATATCAAGCATCTATTATAGGGAACTTTCCCCTATCCATACCTATATTCATGAAGTCTAATCAGGTACAAAAGGAGGCCCGTGTTGGGTTTGATACAAACTCAGTAGGCCACCACCAATGATGTGTAGAATAATCCATCCAGTGTACATAACATAACTATGTGTAGGAAAAAATGATAATAATGATACTGGAAGATTAATAGTAGATGGAGCATGTTCCTATGGGACACTTGGATGGCTCTACCTGATTCAACATAGGTCTGAATGAGTTTGATTAGTAACCATGTATATCCACACACACACACACATATTTATATATAAGTAATCATATATAATATATATACATGCATATGCACTAAATGAATAAGGAAATATATAGAAATATATGTGGATACTAGGTGATAGATGGACCTAGGGTGTAACTCAGGCATCTATAACTAGTTTAATGAGCGATAGACTCCAATAAAGGGCATAATCCATGAATCTCATATAAATGTGAGACATATTGTCTATCACTCGAGATGGTGGGGTGATTCGTCATTCCCAACACCCAAAGAAAGGGAATATGGTGCCTCATTCCCATCATTTAAATAAAAGTATAACGGTGTAAGACATCATGCCCATCATCCAACATAAGGGAGCATGAAAAACCATGCTCAATAGAACCCTTAATCATTGTTTACCATCCAATATCAATGGAATACTTCTAATAATAATAATAAACATTAGGGATTACCTATAAAACATTTATAACCATTTAACCCAATTTAACTTAGGGAGTTACAACACTCATAATTCATGTTCATAATTATTCAAAATGTGGTGTGGCCTTTCCACCCACATTCATTCAATTTAAATAAAGTGGTTTAATTTTTAAGTAAGGAAAAACACAAACTAGGGAAACCCAACCCACTTAGGTGGTGGTTAGAAAATTAATAATTTATATTCAATAGGGAATTTAATTTGGTACTCTCAATGGGGTGGAAATCAATGAGGTCGACATCCTCTAATCAATTGAACAAGGCTCTATGGTGTAACAGATAATGGTTTAATTAATTAGAAGGGTAAACTACATTTTATGGCTATATAAATAAATTTATGGCAAGTGGCACATCGACTAATACTTTTAAATACTTGAAGATTTAAAAAAATTTCTAAACCACCTACGTTAGGTCCATAGATAACCACTCATCAAATATGAGCCTTTGATTCGAAGAAGAACTAAAAAAATGGAAAACCGAACCAATTACCTAAAAATAGGGCATATGATCTTACACCAAAAGAATGCAAGATATGGGAAGATAAACTAAGATATGAAGAAATATGATTAATGATATTACCATTATAGATCCAACATGACCAACGATGATGAAACCAGAGACTAGATAAAGGATAAATGACAAATCATGGGTGAAGATCTTGAGGAAGATTTCTTGCGGGAGAAATAAGGGAGTTATATCCACTATAGAAGAAGAAAATGAAAGTAAAGGGGTTTAAAACATTTCAGGGGTAAAAATGTAAAATCACCCCTTAAAAAGGGGTTTCATGTTTTGGATTCATGGTTTGCTAAACCGTGCGCTAACCGTGATGCCTCCACTATCTAGGGAACCCCTTTCACGATCTATCTGCATGGTTTGAATAATTGAGCATAACCTATTTAGAATTACTCTATAAAGAATGTGTAAAACATTGCACAAGAATTCATCCTAGATCACATGATTGAAAAAAAAATATATAGCCTCCTACTATGCACAAGTTCCCTACATGATTTTGTCACACGATTAACACTAACTATGTGCTAACTGTGCGAACCACTCTGTTTATCAAATTTCTAGAGCTTCAGGCTCTGACCCAGATTTGAATGCTCCCAAAACATTTTTAAGCCTTAGGAAATTTTTATTAAGATAAAATTATGGGTTTAAATCAAATGAAAAATGATCTGTACCTTTGTGAAAATCCGGGTCATTAAAACATCCCCTCTTTAAAGCAACTCTTCCATGAGTTGGAATTCTGAGGTTAAAGAGGGATCATATAAGAAGAGCTCCAGCCACGGGGTTTGTATATAAGCTTCCCACTCCTAGGTCTTTTCCTATACTTGACTGTACTTCCATAACACCCATACTAAAAGAAATGACCTGCCTTAGGGAGTCTTCAAACTCCTATCCATGATACACAGTGGATACTCCTCAAAGAACGAATCCACATTAACTCAACCTCATCAGGATGAAAAACATGTGATAGTTTTGTATAATAATTATGGAGATAAGGCACATGAGTGATGTCATGTAGAGACTAGTATCCCTGAGGAAGTTTTATCTGGTAAGAGATTGGACCAATTCACTCCAAAACCTCAAAGGGTCCAACACATCGATGTGAAATCTTACCCTACCTCTGAATCCATCAATGGATGAACCTAGGTGAAAATCAAAAGAAAAATTAATCCCCAACCTGAAATTCAAGATGTCATCTAAATCGATTTTTATATGAATTTTGTCTGTACAGAGATATCATAATGTGCTTCCTGATCAACTAGACCTACTCTGAAGTATCCTGGTCGAGACACGGTCCAAGAAAAGTTGCCTCCCCTACCTCTAATCAGCACATAGGTGATCAGAATGGCCTACCATATAAGAATTCATAAGGATCCATCTAGATGTTAGCCTAATTTTTTTTATTATAAGTGAAATAAAATAGGGGTATGTATTTCTCCCATGAACCCCTAAAGTCAAGGACACATGCATGAAGCATGTCCTCTAACACCTGAATCATGCTCTCTATCTATCCATCAGTCTGAGGGTGATAGCCCATGCTCAAGAGAACCTATGTAACCAAGGCCTTCTAAAACCCCTACTAGAAATGAGACATGAAGAGATCATCCCTACCATATATGATAGACCATGGAGCTCCATGAATACGTACGACCTTCCTGATGTATATCCTCTCTAGATCATCTATTAGAAGGTATCTCAAACATATAAGAAGTGTGTGACCCTCATCAACCAATCAAAAACTACCCAAACTATATCGTTTCCATGAGTTGATATAGGTAAACATATTATCAAGTCCAAAGAGACATCATCCAATTTACACTTAGGAATAGACAATGACTGTAAGAGTCCTTCAGTCGCTGATATTTAATCTTCACCTGATGACAGGTGGAACACTGAGTGATAAATCCAGTTATCTCCTGTTTCATACCAGGCAACCAATATTGGAATCGTAAGTCTCGATGCATATTGGTGTTTATGGAATGTATTTACCAAGATGAGTCTTGAAATTACCTCATCAAATCCTCTCAAATGTCTACTGAAACACAGACATGTCTGTGTATGCATAAGGTCTCATCCTCATCCACAGTCCAACCATAAGATAAATCATCAACTGATATACTTTCCATCAAGACTAATCCCTTCAGATATGATAGTTTCCTCATTCTCACCCATTTTGGAAGGGTATAGGTCACTGCTAAATCCATGTGGACTCTCTGACCGTGATCCTCCCAAACCTCAACACGACTGATTGAAAATTCATTTTTTTTGAATTTTGAAAAACACATTATGGTTAAGTGAGAACCCACCCACTAGAACAAAATCACTTTTAGGTAAAGTGAGAACAAGCATGCCACCATAAGGAGCCATTGGAGGGCTGGGTAAAGAACTTTATCCAGGACTATACTCCCAAACCTCAACATGCATCTATGAAAAGAGGGCCATAATCTACCACTCTCCACTGGCCTCCTGAACTCCCTATGTCTAAGTCTTCTGGCTCAAAGCATCGAACACTGTATTACCTTTTCAAAGCATATAATCAAGGTAAAAATCAAATGACTACAAGTATTAAACCCATATATGCTTCCTGAGATTCAAATCATGTTGTGTTAAGATATACTTAAGGCTTTTGTGATCAGAGAACACCAAAAAATTCTTTCCAAGTAAATAATGTCTCCAATAGCATAAATCATGAACAACCACAACTAGATCGAGGTCGTGCATTAGGTAATTTTTCTCATGAGGCCTCAACTGATGAGACACACACAATATTACTTGCTCATCCTATATTATAACATCCCCCAACCCGACTGCTCTACTAGTGCTACATGTTCTGAGTTTTATTCCCTCTACCCCGACTGCCACCTTGGCCTAAGCAACTGATGGAATTATAGTTTCCTTCCTAGAGAGATACCACTAGCCCCACTCCATAACATGCAGTAATTTTAGATCCTCTCTCACTAGGTATTAGTGTAAAACTTCTGCATACTAAATGAATATTCCTCATCCTTCTGTAGCCTCTACATTCAACTGGGTCGCACATGCACTGGGGATTCATGTGTACCATAATATCACATTGAAGACATATAAGGAAGATATTAGTATGGGTTTCTTGACTACTAATACCCCATAAAAAACTTCAAAATTAAACTTTCTTCCACTAGAATAACCACTTCCAGGCCTGTGGTACTAAATTTCCCTTTCTTGCATTATCAACGTCCCTAAAATTACACTCAGTAATGAGGCATTGGTTAACTATCTCAGAGATAATAGTCAACCAGAAAAAATAACCTATGATTAGATGTTGTATACAAGATATAAAATCCTTTTACTCTTTATATAGGTAAATTTATAACCTTTTTATGGGTTTACTTTTTCATTGTCTGGGTAGGGCTGAGAAGGAATTGGGAGGATACCTAAAATGGTGAAGTCAAAGATTTGTTTTATTCTCAGATTTAACCAGTCATTTCTATAGCCTACTGGATACTTTCACATCATGTAATATGGTTACATGATGCATAAATTGTAAATGAAAATAATTCCTCTTTTAATTGAAGAGGTGATGTGTTTTTCGGCAGATATGAGTGTTATCAATTACATGATGTGTAATTGGGTTACACATAATGTAAAACCTTGAGAATAATTTTTAAATAGGTATAACGAATGATTTCTCTTTTTTTATTCCTCCATAATTCCTTGATCTTGACCTAGATCCTTCCCCAAGAAATTTTGGGAGCCTCCAACCCTTCTATACCTTTTCGTTCAGTGATTGATCATTGTGGAGATCATGATGTATCTTTTCAAGTAAGAATTATTCATGCCTCTCAGTATCTTTCTATATTACTTAGAGTTTTGATATATAATATTGAAATTTATGGATCTAAACTCCATGTTTTTATATATTGTTTCTAGTTTGAGTTCTTAAATATTCCACGCCTTTGTTCTTGTTGGCGGGTTCGTTACAGACTTTGTGTTTCTGTGAGAAAGGTAGGTGGTTCAGTCTTGATGCCCAATTTATATTATCTTGAAATTGATTTTTTTTTAAATTTAAATTGTTTGAATTTAAATTCAATGGTTTGGATTTTGATTATATGTCTTTGAATTTGGTTTTTTGAAAAATCTAATTCTCATGAATTGGGGTTTTTGAGAAAAAAGTGTTTTTGGCATGGAATTGGAAATTGAAGAGATTTAAATTTTTTAATTTAAATTCTGGTTTTGATGGAAATTGAATCAATTAATTTATTTAATTTAATTGTATAAATTTATTTTATAAAAAATTTGTTGAAAACCCCAATTCTAGTGAATTGGGGGTTTGTGATGAAATTGATGGAATTGTTTGAAAATTAAACTGTTAAATTTAATTATAAAATGGATTGTGAAATTTTCTTGAATTGGTTTCAAATAATTATTTATAGAAAATGAATTAAAATGGTTTTTATGGAAACGTAGTTATTTCATCTTTTGAAAAGGCTTGTTTTTGATTAAAAACCCATCATTGGTTTTAAAGAGAAAATTGGAATATTTAAAATGGGGGATGGAATTTAATTGTATTTCGAGAAGTCTTAAAATAAATTTCCCATCATTTTTTGTAATTGAGTACATTCAAGACTTAGGTAGTTAATGTGTTATATTGAACAACACTTTACAACCTAAAACATTGTAAAATATCATATCAGCACACTACAACAAATCAGCAGTGTAGGGGAGATTTTTTTGCATATAGAAGTGGTTTAAACTGCTGCTATATGATTTGGCAGCAGTTTTAGAAAACCACTACTAAATTGTGTGTCGGAAAACTATTATTGGTGGTTATATCCGTTTCACAGTGGTTTAAATTAATCGTCGTAGTTTCCTCATTTCACAGCGGTTTAGTTTTTTTAGTGGTGGTTTTACGACCGGTGGATCTCTTTTATTTGCGGTGGTTATAACTGCCGTGAATAAAAAACACCCCCCTACTAGAAAAATGCCACTAAAATAATCAAAACTGCCGTGGAATACACGCGGATGGTGGGACACTGTAGTGGTGGTTTTAACCGCCGCTACAGAAAAAATTTCTATATTTAGCGGTGATTAAAACCGCCGCTAAAATTTTTACTAGTTTCATTTATTGGTGGTTAAAACCGCCACTAAAAGCTGATCTGGGAAAAAAAATAGCAGCTCTGCATCCCCTGCACCAGTGCCCTGAAAAAAAAACCATTCCTAGTTAATAACTATAATCACAATTTCAATCCATGAGCTAGAAATATTAATATTGATCTCCAAATCCATCCTAGAAACCTATAAAATTTATATATATATAGGAGTGATCATACATACACAATTATCGGTATCCTCATTAAGACCTCTCATGAAAATGTTGAATAAGTATACTAATACTTCAATGAATAAACAAAATAACCAACAAGAATGTACTCGATAAACTATAACCCAAACTCACCATGTCTCACTCAACCAATCAATATAATATATCAAAAGGAACCCCACAACCAATTCTCCACTAGTTTGTCACTCTCACACCCCAATAAAAAAACATCATGGGGATCTCAATCCCTTCTTCGGTCATATCACAACACATCATATCTCATATCACAACCAGGCCACATAAAATAACCACATCATCATTATAAAAAACACACCTCCATCTCCATCAACATATCAACATATTCATTATAGTAGGGTATCATGCACATGAAGGACATCAACCGCATACCCTCCTCCTACTATACATGGCACCCACCATACATTATCATCTCAACCACATATTCAAGTAAACCAAAACATCACATACTATACTTAAATCCATCATATACCTTATTCTTATAAACACATTGAGACATCATACTAGTGAAACATATATAAGGGATATTTAGGAAGAGTGAGTAGTCATCCATTCATTCACTCATCAACCGATATGTTTCATAAAAAACCATGAACCCAAAACATTTGGGTGTTGGTAAGATTATCCCACTAGAGTGGGGTGCCTAATAAATCATAAGAAAATAAAAGTATAATAAATCCACACACAATACCATCCTAAAGGGTTCACAAAAAATAGGACTGCTACACCCATCACAAGTAATAAATCATCACTTACACATGCTACCATTGTTTTCTATTCTTATATTATAAACCATCACCACTTTCTACAAAAAATAGCCACAAAAATCATTCACAATTTATTATTTTTCAGAACAATTAACCCTTTCTAGATTTATCATTTACCAGTCATTAAATTATATACTACACCCATTACTGTGTTCTTTATTACCAATCATATTCTATTTCTACCTAGATACTACAAAGCATCCCCACAAGAAATAAAGAACAAAAAATAGGAAATTTATCAAAAAAAAAAAAATAGAATATGGGAGAGAAGAAAGAATATAGAACTTAGTTTAACCCCTAAGGGGGTGTTGTATTTTATATTGTCCAAAGTTGGATAGTTTCACAATTCTATCCTAAATCTAAAGGTTGGTGTGGTTTCTTATTCATACACTACCAAAACATATTCACTCCAACTCTCTTTAGCTCGAACTAGTTATAGAGGAATCCCTGGATAGAGTACGCTCCATTCCTTTAGAAATTATATAAATATTTGATGGTGGGAGGGGATAAAGAATGTTTCATCTTCTTTTTCATATACTAATTTTTTAAACTATTCCTTAACTTCATCCAGGGATAACTCCATTAGTGTTTTTTTCCAAAATTTTGATAATTGAACGATAATGTAAAATATACATTTGAATGGAATTAAAATAATATTTATTGATATAAAAATATTCCCCTTCAAGTGGGTTTTCTTGTAAATTGGATTATCTAGGAAAGACTGCTAGAAATGCATTATTAGTAGGTGAATGTTCTTATTCATAAACATCATATAAGGACACCCATGTGTTTCATAAGTCTAAATATTCAATGTTATTGGAGTTAATACTCAATTCATTGCAGACACTCATTCACTATATACTATAGGAAAAGATCTAAAAAAATCCTGTAGATGGATCATCCTACTACAATCTTGACACTCAAATTGATTACTGTCACACTGTCTCCCCATGTATCCCTGCTTTGTGCCCAAACCTTACCTTGAGTTATGTTATGTAATAAAAACCTGATTTATTTTTGATATGGTGGACAACCAAAATACATTAACCTATGATCAAACAACATGATTGTGCCCGAACGTGAATCATATCACCCTAGATGGATCATCCATAAGACAAATATGCACAAAACCTAAAAGCTCGTAAAGTGAGTCAAACAATCCATAACAAACATATAACCATACATATACAAACCAAATATTCCCATATATTTCCAACACATCAACAATACAACTACTCACGATCTGATGATGAACACGTATCGTCACCCTGTCCACCTCCATCTCCACTTTCTGTTGTCACATGTAAGAACATTATATTGAAAATTAAATACTGTTGCATATTTATATTAAAACTTAAATCCAACGAATGTTTTAAAACTAAATGATTTTGATTTTTTTGTGATTTACATGATTACCACCAGTCGATGCACTACCATCGGGGGAATATCTGCTCATCTGCTGATGTATAACAGTCATCGCTTTTTTCAAAACGGATATCTGAACCCCCTGGTCTTGAACTATGGTTCGTAGAGAAGAAATCTCCCTCTAAGCATCTTTAGGTATGGACTGATTATAACCAGGAGTAGATTCATCTAGAATCCCTGGTGGCATGCTAAAGACCTCAGATGGTACGGGTCCAAAACCCATCCCACGCACTCTACCAAGATGCTCCTTCCCAAGGAATTTAGCAACCGGGTCATCTTGGGATATTGAGTAGGAATGCCTAGAATTGGCATCCCATAGTTCTTTAATTTTTACCTATAAATCAAATATCAATATATAATAACACAGTAAAAACTGATAATAAGTTATTATAATAAAAAATTGACTTTATACCCCAACTTCTTTTGCATGCTCATTAACAAAACTTCCATATGATTTTTTGTGAAGATTCAACCACACTTCAGTTTGGGATGCTTCATGCCCTAAACTCTTTGACTGCATTAAGTAAAGATAAATAAACAATTTAATATATTAAACAGATAATATTATCTTATAAATATTTAAACTAATGAAAAGATTACCAGAGTCGTTCAACTTTTAGAAAATATTTTTGACCCCACAGAGTGAGGGATGACTTGCTTAACTCAGTTTGATGCATTCTGTTTTGAGAGATCCTAAAATAAATAAAATTCAATTTAACAGTAATGTATTCAATGTAAACTCTTCACATACAAGTATAAATGTAAAATTAAGATAATATAATTATATATATTTCAATACCATCCGCTTCTCATCACGATGTCTGTCAACAAAAACTTTCCACTGTTCTTTCGGTACCCCACTGGGTAGATTCTCATACATTTGTTACACAGTCAATGAAGTATCATTGACATCGCACCAAAATATCCATTTTAATTCTTTCCATTTCTTACCAAGATTTTTCAACATCCACTTTCGTGCTATCATATCAGTAACTATAAAGTGGAAGAACATCTGTATACAGAAATTCATTTTGAGCATATTAGTAACATGACATTCAATTAAACCATAATGCATTAAAATTACCTTTATTTTGGAATAAAAAAAATTCATTTTTCCAACTTGGAGGCATATGTCTCCAATAATCATAATAAATAGGTAGGGAAATGGGATCCACTACTAGTTGGCCTAGAATCTGTCCAAGTAACCCCGTGACGTCATCCATAAGGACCCAAAATAAATCAAATGTCATGAATATCTTCTCGCCATTCATATTCCAAACATATGAACTTTTTATGTTTTTCTCCACGGTTTCATTTTTTTCATCTTCAATGAGCAAACAATTAGTATAAACAAAATGCAATAAATTTATTTATATTAAAATTTGTACCCATGACAGTGACCCTCCAATATGCCCGTGATGAACTGGAAGAGGCGTGCTACCGCCCCACTAGTGAGGATCCTGAAGGGAGAGTCAACGACTCATCCTTTAATGGGACACCCACAGAGGGTGTGAGAGATTGTGAAGGGGGAGATGGTGCAGGGGTGTAGGCAGATGGTGGTCAGTTTCCATGGGGAGGGAGACAAATGGATCGTCATCTGTCACAGTAGTAGATGAAATAGTGTACCGCTTCCTCCTTGGAATTCTTGTCATTTAATCAGATAAAATTAAGTTCATAATATATATTTCAAAAAAATTATGCAAAAAAAAATTAAAAATGATAATAGATGCCCAATACTAATAAACAAAATATATAGAACAATGATAATGAATGACTGCACAAATGAAATAAGTGGTTTCTAAATGAATAAATAACTATACATACAACCATTTTCCCCATAAATCATGTTGCTTTACTACCCCATTACTTCATCCACTTCATTCATCCTTGCTAGACTAATATTTTCAATATCATAATGGCCAAATAATTCTACTTCTTGTTGTTGATGAGATTCAATTTTAGAGGTCAAATCTTCTAGTTCATCACCCATATCATACAAATCTCTTTGTATTATGTGAGAAACTACACTCCACCCTTCATCCACAACATCATTCACATAATATACCATTTTTTATTATGATGATAAGATATATGGATCATGCAGTTCACGATCACCAACATCCATCAAGTGAGAGAAGTTCACAGAAGTAAATTTCAAGGAATCTCTTTTAACACCCCTGATAATATTAACCCAATTTCATTTGAATAAAACAATAGAAAATTTACCATGGTAGTTTAATTCAATAATATCAAGCAGCTTTCCATAGTATCCCACTTCAACAAATGTAAATATACTACTATTCGGTGTTTTCAAACCCACTTCTCAATCGACTGTACGAAATCTAAATCCATTCACATTATAAGCGTCAAACTTTCTAACTTGTTTTATAGGACCTATAGAAAGAAACCTAAAATATTATAACAACTCTACTTGAGTATCAATATTCATGATATAAAAAATAAAATACAATTTATTAGATTTATAAAATTTATGTGTCAAACTAATATTCGTATTTATTGTAATATTTATGAACTTACACGTCGTGCAAACCATTCTACAAGCTCTTTATTCACAACTTTAATTATATATTTCTCATTTCATGTTTGGACTCTCATTCGTATCTTTGTTTGTATCCTCAACTCTTCAATAAATGGATCTGCAATTTCACTATTCAGCAACACATATCTATGTGCCTATAATAATTCCAATTCTGTCAGTGTCACATTTGAGGTCCTCCCAAATGATCGGCCAATAGCAAGAAATATTTTTGATTTATGATGTATTTGAGATTGAGTCGATGTGTCATCAACACATCCAACTCAATTAAATATTGTCTCAATATCATCCAAGTATTTGGAATAAAAGGTAAGATACTCCTCAGCCAAATATCCTTCAGCGATAGAGCCTTCTGGTTGAGATTTATTTCTCACGTATACTTTCAAATGCCCAAGATATTTGTGAAATAAAATAATCATAATTATGAATATATTTAAATGCCAATTTTTTTTTACTTAACTATAAAACATATAAATAAAATACCTTTCAATTGGATATATCCATCGATAATGAACGGGGCCTCCTAATTTAGCTTCCTCAACCAAATGCACAGTTAAATGCATCATGAAAGTAAAAAAAGATGGAGGAAAGATCATCTACATTGCACAAAGGGTCAATAAAAACCTCTCCTTGAGGCTGTCAAGCTGAAATGGATTTAGAGATTTCTCACATAATTGCCTGAAAAATGTGCATAATTGGAGTACAACAACAGCAGCTTTTTCAGGTAATAATGTATGCAATGCCAATGGTAGTAACTATTGTAACAAAATATGTGAATCGTGACTTTCCAATCCATGTAACTTACGATTCTTTAAGTCAACACACCTTGATATGTTACTCGAATACCCATCGGATACCTTCACATTCTTTAAAATTTGAAGGAATGTATCTTTATCCCTATTTTTCATTGAAAAAATTTCCGGAGCATAATTTTCATTCTCATCTAGCTAGAGATCATGTTTTATGTTCATTACTTGTAAGTCTTTGCGAGCATTGAAATGATCCTTCAACTTTCCATACTCATTAAATAACGTGAAAATAAAATTGTCACAGACATTCTTCTCAATATTCATCACATCAAGATTATGCTGCAACAAATTAATTCCTAATACGGAAGTTTGAAGAATATAATTTTTTTCTTCCATTGTTGCATTCTGATTTCACTTGACGATGCACTTCGGACCCGTTTCCCACTATCATTCAAATGATGAACCTTCCCAAATTATGTTTCAACATTTTTAAGTTGTGTCAATATTTCAGAACTAGTTAAAAACTTTAGAGGTGGTCTAAGATCAATGAAACCATTAAATTTTGATCTGTTCAGCCGAAATCTATGAGATGCATTAAGAAATATTCGATGACACAAGAAGCACCATTTTCTACTATGAGGTAGCCGTTTGGACTCAAAATAAAAGTTACAAACAGTACAAGCCAAACCCGTGTATGTGTTCTAACCAGATAAATTCCCAAGCCCAGGGAAGTCACTAATGGTCCACATTAAAGCATCATGCATTTTGAACATTGTTTTAGAAGAAGCATCAAATGTGTCAACACTGTTTCTCCATAAATCCTGCAATTCATCAATCAAAGGCTGTAAGTATACATCAATATCATTTCCAGGCATTTGTTTTCCAGGAATAATCATCAAAATGATAAAATATGTTTGTTGCATACACATCCACAGAGGCAGATTGTAAGGGATCAAAACAACTGGCCAAATGCTATAAATGGTACTCAAAGTCCCAAATGGGTTGAATCCATCGACAGTCAATCCCAATCGAACATTTCTAGGATCAGTGGAGAAATCTGGATGTAATGAATCAAATTTCTTCCACGATTATGAATATCATGGATGTATCTTTAACCCACCATTTTTATTATCTACTGAATTTCACTTCATGTATTCAGTGGATTTCAATGACATGAATAATCTTTGCAATCGAGGCTTCAAAGGAAAGTAACGCAAAACCTTTGTAGGTGTGTTTCTTTTCTTCTTCTACATGAAATTATGTTGATTTCGACTTCCAACATCACCCTTTGACTACCATCTAGAAAAAGAACATTTTTTGAAGTTCTGTCTACTTGAATCCTCTTCCCAATAAAGCATACAATCATTGGGACACACAAGTATTTTTTTATAATTCAGACCAAGCTCGTTAACTACTTTTTTCATATCATAAAAAGACTAGGGGGTTTTTGCTTTAGGAAATGCATCACGAATCAATTCCAATATCATGGACATTGCCTTATTTGTAATTCCACATAGAAATTTGATATGGTACAACTTCAGTAGAAATGAAAGCTTTGAATATTTCAAACACCCACTATACAACTCTTGATTTCCATCGTCAACTAAATCATGAAACACATTTTCCTCAATGAAGTTTTCTCTTACATTTGGCTCCACAAAATAATGAGGAGGATCCAATGATATGTTACAATCTTGATCTGGTTGTGTTACAGTCTAAAAAACATCACTTGTCTCATTTCTATTTGTAGCACCCTCATCTGGTTGTTCTGATATGTTTTGATGTTGATGGTGGTATCTTGTAGTGCCGAATGCATCATTTATAAGGTTTTTTATTTAATTTTCCATTGTCGATGAAGTTGGTAGGTCATTCTGTGGATTGACATCAGTTCTCAACCTTTCTGTAACGTTCGATTCTCCGTGCCAAATCCAACACAAATATTGATCAGGGAATTGATTCACTATTAAATGTTCATAAACTTCATCTATCTTTAACCATATTATAAATTTACATTTAGGACATGGACATACTATTCTCCCTTCAACAGATTGATTGGAAATTAAAAAATCTAAAAACTCATTCAAACCCTTAATATACTGAGGTGCATTCCTTGGTAATGTGATCTAGCTTTTATCCATGTATATCACAATGTGCCTATACAATATTTAAAAAAAATAAAACACATAACTATTACTAAATAGGGAAAGATATTCATATATACTAGTTGAAAAAATATATAAATATGTTACATAAGGTTTTCCTATATCAATACATATGGTCAATCACCCACTAGTGGTGTCATCTAAGGTAGTACCACCACAAAGGATTAGAATTAAATTGGGAGATTAGGGTGAGTGAACAAAGTCCAACCACATTACTCAACTTAAGAAAGTTGGAGGTTCCCCTATCCCATTAAATTAAATAATTCTAACCATAGTTTGAAGTGGCCCAATATTTAGGGGGAGATATGATCCATGGGGTGGATGTGCTAATAAATTACATGTTATTCAGCTAAAGAAAGATCTAATTAAATATAAAAAATGCATGAAATAAGTGATGTAATAATTATTTCAAGTCTCATTTGATATAAAATATGATCAAAACGTGTAATGGCTGATCATGACTCAGCATGTGGTGTTAAAAAACCACGTTTTTTCTTCAAAACTTGATCTAGAAGTTTCATGCTGAAGTAAAGTCACTTGTAGAATCTAGAATTACATAAAAAAATGGATTATTATAGAATAAAAAGAGGTTTCCAAGCCTTAACTAAGAGAATTAATGATGTCATATTGAATCTGGTTGATAACAAGGGATATCAAGCACTAAATTTAGTAGAATTAGACCACTAATAAGGAAGAGGTACCATCCATACCATCTCGTAATAATGTTTATAAATCTCTTTTTATGAAGGGAGTGGGTAGGAAAAAAATTATGTACAAGTATGGATTTTGAAATGTTTGATGGAATAACCTTAGCTAGGTGGATAAGAAAATTAAGAAAGTTGGTTGCCCTTAAAAATATAAACATTTTATAAACAAGACCTAATGTCATTATTCAAATGAAATAAGATAATCATGGGTTGTGGATCAATGTTTGTGTTGCGACAAATTCATTTATTATGAATTAGATTATTGGTATAGACCGTCAAGAAATACATGCATTATGGTTAAATAAATACTAATAGTACCTCACACTATTAAGGGAACCCATTATTAATTTTATATAGCTTTATTATCACTAAATATTTATCATTCATCCCCTCCTTGATAATTCATGCCCCCATGCTGAGATAGTGCTTGCTGGGATGTTGGGGTTATTCTTTGAATCACTATAAATAAATCAATTTTGTGGATGAAAAATAAACTGATGATATCATCCTATCTGATCACGAGAGGATTGAGTTAGATTAAAACCATTGCCTCATTTTGAATTCAGAGGATAATTATAAAAACATTTGAGATGTCATATTCAGACATAGTTGTGAAATTCTCGAAGGACTATCGTACATTCCCCTTTTAGGTGACCCAAAGAGACATATTGGCAGGATTTTCCTTTGAAATTCGAATGATTGATCCACATAATTTGGTTCCTAATTCCAATTTTTTCTTTTCCACTACCCAATAAAATTTCACTATTCTTATTAATAGTTACTAATTTACTTATGGTTTATGTGGAACCACATTCCTAGTATCACACTCCTGTTAATTTATAGGTCTTCTAACAAGTGGTATGTTTTTTCTACAACCATAGTCGATGTTATTAAAATCATTACTTAGTCACCACCCAACACTTTAGTTAAAGGTTTTATAGTGTGCAATAATACACAATCAAGATCAAAATGAAAAATTTTCAAAGTAACAACCCATGAAATATCATGTGAATGATGAATTTATGGTGGTAAGTCTCTTTAATAATGTTGGTACACAAATCTCATTGGATAAACCCATGATGATGAACAGAAAACACTTCTAGAAGTGTTTTAAAACACTTTTAATACTCATACCACCTAGGTAACTTGAATATTAGTATAAAGAGGTTATATATACCTTTTTATACCCTATATTTCAAGTCCTAATACATCCTATATCCATACCTAACTTCCTAACTAATAGATCATACCAAACTGATATCATTTGTAATATCACAACCCCAACTGATCACCTTAGATAATATTGGAATTCCACTAACCTTAGGTCCATGCCACAAACACTAAAGGTTGGAAATAAACACCTAGGGTTAAGAATATTATTGGGGGATGATTTACCCTTAAAATACATAACTTTAAGTGGAATAACTCTAATGGTAAAATATAAATATGATGAATGAGAAAGGAAAACCAAAATATAATAATATAAAATAATAATAATAATCAGAGATACAATAAAAAAAAATATCATCAAATTAGTCTATAAGACAAAATACTTATAAAGGCAGAATAGGGATCTAAACATGGCACTACACCAAGCTACAAACCACTACTATCTCTAATATTCTACTTCAATCACCAATAACCACAAAATCAAGGTTCTACTCTATATAATTATGAGGTCTTCCCTTTACCTATACCATGTCAAACTTCATATGCACCAAGATGCATATGTGGGGTGTGAGTATGTACACCCAGTAGACAGTCAACCAAAGACTTCCTACACATGATACTATAATAAAAACAAGTTATCTCACATTTTATATAAAATAAAAGTGAAGATAAAAACTAGTGAATCAGATACATATAACTAGTGAAGAAAACTCACACTATAGCACACATCTAGATCATGAAATCACACACCCATAAAATACACTAAAACTTTCCCTCTGGGAGCTATTTAACTAACCTAGTGTATCCCGAATCTAAGTAGGACCAAATTAATAACCCAAAATAATGATTAGAAACCCATCCCCTTGACCCAAGTCATCACTTGGTGGTACAATCTATGTTCCTAATCAAACAGAATTGGTATCCAAATCCAAACCAACAAAGGTGAATATATATGAATCATGAATGAACACTAAACTCTTCCAAGACATGTTTATACACACAAAAGGGTTGCATATTTCTATAACCCTATGAA
This sequence comes from Viscum album, assembly GCA_963277665.1. Taxonomy (NCBI): domain Eukaryota; kingdom Viridiplantae; phylum Streptophyta; class Magnoliopsida; order Santalales; family Viscaceae; genus Viscum; species Viscum album. Next base: position 1,524,365,547 of record OY728131.1, on the reverse strand, counting down.
CTAAAATCTCCAAAAAAAATATTAAAAACAATACATATGACTATGAAAACCACCTGCGGCAGGGGAGGGGAGCCGACCTAGGGTAGGAACTCGATGGGGTCGGGGGAGAAGGCAGCGTTGCGAGTGTCGGGGGGAGAAGGGGGGTCAGCAGTGATGATCGGTGACATCACCAGTGGCATGGGAGGGGAGTAGATCTAGGGTTGGGGTCATCAGGGGAGAAGGGTTGCGGGTGTTGTGGAAGAGGGTGGCTCGGGTGGGGGGGGGGAGCGTCGCCACTGTAAAAACTTAAAAAGGTTTCGCGGCGGTTTTTAATAAACCACCGCCAAACCATTTTACGGAAAGGTTTAGTGGCGGTTATGTAAACCGCCGCTAAAGAAGATTTATGTTGTAGTGTCACATGATCATTCCTTAGGTGATGGTGATGTGCCCCATTTTCCTTACGCCCAAAGGGATGTATGTACATACTTTCTATTTTATAGTGTTGGGTCTTTATATCCTGGAACTATATTACCTATTTTTCACATGACCATGTTACTGGCTTGTTTGTTTTTCAAATGTATATTTCATTTCTATAAACTATTTTACATTCCTTGAAATTTATAAAAAATATTTTATATAAATGTGTTTGTTTAATCCATTTTGTGAAAAGTTCCATTTGTGTAAATCACCCCTTTGATTAAAGGTAAATTCCATATTTTGAAATATATTTCCATCATTTGAAATGTGAAGAATAAATTGCTAAATGTGTTTACATATTTTAAATTGAGAGGCATGATTTGATTAAATATGATTTTGTAAATTCCAAACCTATTTGTTTTAAAATTTAAAGTACATTTTGGTTAATTTAATATCAACACCTTATTATGGAATCTCTGGTGAAATACTACTGGGATTTGGATCACACCCTACTTATTACTTCAAGTGTTTGAAGATTATATAATTCTAAGTTTAAGAAAGGGAAAATGATCTCTTAGATGTGGATCCAACTGTTGAACCTTAGACTTGGTGAGTTGTGTCCATTAGGGTTTGGACTATTTTCCTTGTTTTCGTACTTTGGTTATAGTACTTTGGGATTAAATGCCTATTTTACTTCTGGTACATTACTCCTAGTGGAGTTTCCTTTGATATTCATACTGGCTTGTCTATTTTACTTCTGCAATGTTTAGGAAAAAATCATTCCCACTTCCTTTATGTATAATGTTAGGTTCTTGTCACCAACCCATGAGGACCAGGAATGCCCTTCGGGCTATGTTAGGTCCGGCTTAGTTATTGGGTTACTAGGGTACCCAGGTTGGTTCATGACACGATCCCATCCTCAAATCACATCGTAGTGATAAGATCATCACCCACTACAGTTGGTGAGAATCACTGAATCTCAGTAAAACATGTCGAATAATCCATGATAGACATGGATCCCTACTAGTGGTTCAGGAACTCTCTAGCTCAATTAGCTCTCAACATTTTTGGAAATAAGTAATAATAGAAGACCATCTATAATTCTATCCAGATCATACCTCAATGTCAATCTTACAGGGTAATGAAATATTACCATCGCTTGACAGAACCTAATAACATATATATGTAATAAGGTTGAACCTCCACTTTAGAGGCATCTCTAGATTCTTGAAAGTATAAAGCATGGCCTCAATCCATGACTCTATAGCATGAGGTCTTTCATCCCCTGAAAAGGTGGGAGGATGCTACTTTTGGAACTCCTAAGTAAATTCTTTCATAGATGGGGAAGGTCGATAAATACCTTGCATATTATATATCATACATAAGAAACCCTATAAAAACTATGTGTTAGTTCCCATGTCAAGAATAGAAGGAGGTGGTGCAAGTGGGAATATAGAAGGTATCACTATAGGATCAGGTCCCACCACCTCCAAGGCATGGTCGTCTCCACCCTCCTCATGTACAAATCAATTCTGTTGTGGTGGAATGGTTCTATAATTCGAAATGCATACCCGAGAAGATAATTTAACAGTTGAAAATATCATAGATATATAGTTGGACATGTTCAAATCCTTCATATCAAAAGTATCACACCTCTCTGTCTACTCCAAAATCTAGGTCTAGGTGATAAGGAAAACCATAACAGGCCATAAGAATCATAAGATACACACCCAAATTCCCACCACTAAGGCCTAGTCTGGGTATAGGTCTCATATTACACAGATTCTATTCTGATATATAGAGTTTCAATTGAAAGGTATAGAGTTAAACACCCTTTAATTTTCAACTGGAATTCCATTTAGAGGTTACTATTTAATTTAAAGGTTTAATTTCATTTTAGTTTATAGACCTTCATATATATATTTATATATCATGATCCAGTAATATGTATCACCATTTCCAATTTATAAAATCTATACTCCTTATAAATTTCAATTGACATGTAATTTAATTACAACCTAGCCTTTATGTCTAGTATCCCGATGTAATAAGTCATATATAATGATTTTATTACATGAATCACCATTAAATATTTATAGAAGTAATTAATTCATAAATTCCCTTTTTTATTCAAGTAACCCAATCAACTAACATTGTTTTGGTCCATGGAACTCGTAGGTCCAGAACCCAAAACAAGGGATAATTAGCCAATTAAGGTGTCATAATCAACCTTTGCGAGAAAAAACCATTTAGATTGACATAGGATCTTTAATTAATCCAAATATTTACCACTATAAGAAATTTTATCACATTTCAATATACAAAAATCAAGTAATGAAACTATATACAGTAGGAAAATGCATGCATAAATTAAACATGGCATGAAAAAATACATGGAAAATCTATCCTAAAGTTCCTATAATGATGCATGAAATGCTAATTCATTTCCCTAGTAGGCTAATTATAAGAGTAAAAAATAATAATACTATCAATATTTATAAAATCAAAAAACATGTGCATCACCTAATGGTGGAATTGAATCAACTATAACAGGCACAAATCAAAACAAAAATAACCTATACTAGGTAATTTGAGTTTACCCTATATTTTGGTTAGCTACTTATAGGCACAGACTCATTACCAAATTTTATTACATCCTAGTCTCCTGTATAGTACCCAACAGTAAGACAAAAGGAAAAATATGCTCTGATACCACTTTGTAATGTACCGACCTAGGGGTCACTTAAACTGTGCCCAGATCCAATGTGTCACATGGCCTCAAGTGTGCCTCCCCATACACTAGAGGCTTTTGACTATCAGTGAGGGTATAATGTTTTACTATGGGGAGACCATACCCTCATATCAGATTGAAAAAATGGATATAATAAATAATCATAAATAGTGGAATCATAATATAATAAATAGTACAATGGAAAAAAATACAATAATCAACTACAAAAGCATAAAAAACTAAGAAACTATAATAATAATCAAAATCCATAGGATGAGTCATATAGAAAATGATGTCATAGAATACTGATATAAAAAAAGGGGAATAGGGGACAAACATATACAACATGATATACAAAAGTACAAAAAGTCTAAAAGATATCTCCACTAGCATCACATGCATACACTCAATTCTCTGATCTCATATTCCAAGCTATAAGTAAAAAAGAAAAAGCATCTCCAATAGGGTGCTTCACTTATCCATACCAACAATCATGAAGTCTACTCGAGTACCAAGGGCATCCCATGTTGGGTGTAAGATAAACATAGTAGGCCACCACCAATGGTGTTTAGAAAAATCCAACCAGTGTACATCACATAGTTGTGTGCAGGTATAATTGATAATAAATGATGATGGAAAATTAATATTTGCTCGCTCAGGCTCCTATGTGACACCTGACTAAATATAATTACTTCGGCATAGGCCAAAATGAGTTTAATCAGTTACCATTTATATCCACACACACACACACAAATATATATATAAGTAATCATATATAATATGTATACATGTATATGCACTAAATACATGAGGACACATATAGCCATATATGTGGATACTAGGTTATAGCTAGACTAAGGGTGTAACTCAGACATCTATAACTATTCTAATGAGCGATAGGCTCTAAAAAAGGTTACAAGTTATAAATATCATATGAATTTGAGTCATCTTGCCTATAACTTGAGATGGTGGGGTGATTCATCATGCTCAACACCCAAATTAAGGGAACAAGGTGCTTCATTCCCATCATTCAGATAAAATTATAATAGTGTGGGACTTCGCACTCCTCACCCAATGTAAGGGAGCACAAAACACAATTCTCAATATAACCCTTAACCATTGTTCATCATCCAATATCAATGGTATACTCATAATAATAATAATAAACATGAGGGATTACCCCTGAAACATTTATAATCATTTAACCCAATTTAACTTAGGGTGTTACAATGCTCATAATTCATGTTCATAATTATTCAACATGTGGCATGGCCTTCCCATCCACTTTCATTCAATTTAAATCAATCCATTTAATTATTGAGCCAGGGAAAATGAAACCAAGGGAAACAAAACCCACTTATATGGTGGTTAGATAAGTAATCATTTACATTCAAGAGGGAATTTAATTTAGTTCACCCAAATGGGTGGAAATCAATGAGGCTGGCATCCTCTAATCAATTGATAAAGGATCTAGGGTGTAACATAGCATGATTTAATTAATTATAAGGGGAAAATACATTTTATGGATATGCGTGGAAATTTACGACATGTAAAACATCAACCAATACTATGAAAACACTTAAACATTTAGGAAAAATTGATAGACCACCTACCTTAGGTCTGTAGATGACCACTTGTCAAGTATGTGCCTTTGATTTGAAGAAGAACGAGAGAAAACAAAATAACATACCAATTCCCTAAAAATAGGGCATATGAGATCACACCAAAATAGTTTAATATATGGGGAGAGAAACTAAGATATGAAGAATGAGGATTGGGGAACTTACCATTGTAGATCCAATGTGACAAAGAATGATGAAATCAGAGACTATATGGAGGAACAACATCAAAAAATAGGTGTAGATCTCAAGGAAGAGATTTCATGGAATAAATAAGGGTGTTATATCCACCAGGGAAGAAGAAAAGGAAAGGAAATGGTCTTAAAACATTTCATGGGTAAAAATATAAAATCACCCCTTAAAAACGGGTTGCATGGTTTGGCCGCATGGTTGGACAAAACATGCACCAACCATGAAGTCTCCACTATCTATGGACCCCCCTTGCATGGGATATCTTCATGGTTTGAATAACTGTGCACAACCCATAAAAAAATCATCTATCAAGAATGTCTACAACAATGTATGAGTGTGCATCCTAGATCACATAGTTGCAGAAAAACCATGAGGAATAAACAACTTCTCCTCATGATTGATTCGTATGGTTAACACTAACCATGCACCAACTGTGCATCCCATTTTTTTCCAATTTATAAATCTGCAGGCTCCGAGCAAGATCCAAACACTCTTAAAACCTCACTTAATCCTTAATTCAAATTTATTAAGATAAAATTAGTTGTTTAAATCAAAATACAAATGATCCATACCTTCATAAAAAGATGGGTCATTACAGTTCACACCCTGTGTACCCCTTAAATGGTGTGTAGACCATTGTATGTATTTCAATGTTAGGAAAGGAAAGGCACTGCAATGAGGCGATGAAGTTTTCCATCAGTTGGGTTTGGGTAGCTAGATGGTGAGATGGTGGAAGTTTCCCATGATATCACATGGATACTGTTGGATTAGCTATTTTAGTTTTGACATCTTTTATAGTTGGACTTGTCTCTTGGAGATTGTTTTTCTACCCTTTCAATTATTTCAATTCCATTATTATCTTTTTTTATGACATATATATTCATGCTTTCTTCCACCATCTCCTTATGTATATATGTATTTCATGTTGTCAGCTTCATCTTGGGAAATGTTTTCCCTCTATTTGTTATTGATTCCTGGGTCCTAGTCACCAACCCATGGGGATCTATAATGCCCTTTGGGGATGTGGAAATTTGGGCCAGGTACCATTTTGAGAGGCTATCATGGTTGGGTTCAATATAGTTTAGTATATAGGTGGTATTTCCTCAAGATTAATTATCTTAGTACCTGTGGTAGACTGGACATAGGATTTTCATGACTTGAGAGGTAGGTTGTGGTGAGTGACTAACCATATATTTCCATGATGATTCTAAATTTTCCAAGGGATGTTGGTATGCGTGTCTCCTATTTTGAGTTTTGACCTTAATATTAATTTTTTATTATGAGTTTTCTAGTTTGAACTAATATTATTGCATGTCTTATTATTTCTTATATTTCATTGTGCAATAGTATGCCACCAAGACATGTTCCATGAGTTCCACATGAGGGTGCAACTGAGGATCCTCAAGGGGATCCAACCCTAGAACATAATTTTTTCAAGGATATCATGAGGGAAGTTTTTTTCCAATCAGAATGCACCATAAGTTCAGAATGTAATCGTTAAGGTACAACCAGAAGCTATATGAGACAAAGATTAGTCATTAGAGTTATTTAGTGAGAATCCACCATCCATTAATGGCACGAATTAACCTTAAGAGGTAGAGGACTAGCTTGAAAATATTTTTTAGATCTTCAACTTCCTATATACACTTGAGAGTATCAAGTTGAAGTACCCATCATTCAGACTCGAGGGTCCTAACGAGTGATGGTGGGATTCTATGGTACATGTGGATAGGCATGTAGACTTGGATTGGAAGGGTTTCAAGACTCTATTCATCCAATATATTTTTCTATAGTGTTTTTATGATTCTGAAGTCTTTAGATTTCTTCCATTTATAGTAGGGAGAGTGTTTGATGTCAACGTACACTAATTAGTTTGAAGAGGTGGGTTGTTTTTCACTAGAGGTCATAAAGAATGACTAGTTGAAAGCTCAGAAGTACCTGTAGGTTTTGTGACTAGATATTAGATCAGAGGTATTTATGTTGAAGGTTTAGACCTACAAAGAAATATTGGAATGGGATATAATGGTAGAAATGAGTATGGAAGGCAATGATGTATATTATTCACCTTCTATTCTACCTAGTGGTAGATTTAGTGGTGTTCTAGGGAAAATGAGGAAGCGGAAAGATTATTGTAGGAGTGGTGGAGGTGGTTCTAAACAACAAGCCTGTTTATCAACTCTAGCTACAATTTGTGGGGTGCCTTTTACTTTCTATTAGTGTAGAAAGGTCAGAAACACACAATGTTTTTTTCTTAATCTAAAAATATTTACAATAGTTGTGGATGTTATGGTCATCTATAATGTTTCTATTAGGATATGTCTACTCCTTCATATATTCAAGGATCATCAGATCCAAAGGCTACTTCAATGTAGTTAGATGATTCAAATACTATAGGGATCCATCCACATGACTTAGGAGTGAAGAACCTTCACATAGACGATGAGTTTCTGATGGAGGTAGATGTGGGTCCAGTGATAGTGAGATGTACCATATTTATTGCATCTTCCTTAGAGATTTTCTTATTTGATACTGTTACTTCCCACTCATTTATATCCATCCATTTTTTGACATGATTAAATTTTCAATGGAGCTCATGTCCTTTGTTATGGAGTTAGATACACCTCTTGGAAAGAGTAAAGAGCAGGGGTTTTGGTGTCTTTATTATGTACTATCGATGGATGATGTAGAGTTAGTTTGGGATTTTCTCATTCTTTATTTGGATCTATTTGATGCCATCATCGAGATAGATTTTCTTATTTATCATCATGATAAGGTTAAAATTTATCTTCTTCATTACTCATTTATTAAGATCTATTGAAGATTATAGGTGTTTTAGGGAGAGTGGGATTTGAGGTCTAGTCATGTAAGACCTTCCCTCCTAGAGGTCAAAAGTTTGTTGTATGTTGTAGTAGTTGATCCTGATGAAGTTTTCTCTATTGCTGATCATCCCACTATTTTTCATGATTTTCATTATTTTTTCCTAAAAAATTTCTCTAGGATTCCTCTAGATGTAGAGGTAGAGTTTAAAATTGACTTGGTTCTAGGTAAACATCCAGTTTTGATACCTTCTTATCGTATGTCACTAGAAAAGCTGAAGGAGATCAAGATTTAATTGGATGATCTAATGGTGAAGGGTTTTCTTCACCCTAATGTTTCACCTTGGGCAGCCCCAATTCTATTTTCTAAGAAGTTATATGGTTTAATTAGATTGTGCATAGACTATCTAAAGGTGAACCAGGTAATGGTTATGAACAAGTATCTGTTTCCTCATGAGGATGATTTGTTTGATCTGTTAAAGAAGGAAAAATGGTTTTTGAAGATTGATCTTTAGTCGGGTTGTCAGCAGCTCAGATTTTGGGATTTTGATATACTAAAGACCGATTTCAGGAGAATGTATGTCCATTTCAAATGTATTGTAATTTCTTTTGTTCTCACTATAAATCCTATAGTTTTTATGGATTTTATGAATTGAATATTCCATCAATATCTCAACTCTTTTGTGGTAGTGTTCATGGATGATATTTTGGTTTATTCAAGATTTGAGCATGAGCACAAGCACCATTTGGATTTGGTTCTAGAAATCCTGATGAGTCACCATTTTTATGGAAAACTATAAAAATGAAAAATTTGGATCCAAGAAGTTAAATTCTTAGGGAAAATTATTTCTGAGCATAGATTATCAGTTGATCTGAATAAGGTAAAGGTTATCATGTCATGGGAAGAACAAAAAAATGTCATTAATATTTGAAGCTTCCTTGGTCGTACAAGATACTTTCAATGATACTTCATGGATTTCTCAAAGTTGGCATCAACTTTGACCTCTATTACTAGGAAAGGGGTGAAATTTATATGGGATGAAAAATGTTAGTCTTATTTCAATAATCTGAAAACACTTCTGACATTGGCACCTATTTTGATCTTATCTAAGCTTGGTAAGGGATATATAGTTTTCTATGATTCTTTTGGTACTGTTTTGGGTTTTGAGCTCATGTAGGATGATTATGTGGTATCTTATAGTTCTTTTTAGCTTCGAATGCATGAGAAGAATTACCCCACTCATGATTTAGAACTTGATATTGTTATTTATGTTCTTAAGTGTTGGTAGAACTATCATTTTGGGGAGTGGTTCAAAGTATTTTCTAACCATAAGAGTTAGATCTATATATTTTCCCAAAAATTATTGAATATTAGATAGATTTGATGGTTATAATACCATTAGATATTTTACATTGATATCTCCTACACCCCAGGGAAGGGTAATTCCATTGTAGATGCTCTTAGTAGGAAATTACCATCATAGAATGTTCAGGAATCAAAGGAAGAGTGGAACCATAATGGGTTTTTTCTCAGTATCATATATATTTTTTAGAGGATGTTTCATGTATGTTTCTGACTAGTGTCTAATTATCATCATCTCTCCTTAAGTTTATTCTATAGTGTCAGATGTATGATGATGGGTTTAAAGGAATCCAAGAAAACCTATATAGTGAGGAGACCGTTTCTAGTTAGTCTCTCTCTTCAGATGATATTCTTTATTTTGGGGATCATTTTTTCATCCCAACATCAGTGGGGAGCTCAGTTTTGTTTGATTGTCATAGTTCTTCATGGGACATTAATCTAGGCACTAAAAATATGTATTGTGACATGAGGCAATGATTGTGGTGGATGGGTATGAAGCATGACATTGCTGATTATGTTTCCCATCGTTACAACTTCCAAAAGATAAAGTAAGAGCATCTAAATCCTTTTGGTTTTTTCTATCCTCTTTCAGTTCTGGTTTGAAAATGGGAAGAGGAATCTATCTGTTTTTTTTATTACCATGGACTCTCTAAGGGAGAAATCCTATCTCGGTGATGATTGATCGGTTGAAAAAGTAGGATCATTTCATTCTGAGTAGGGACACCACTAAAGTTGAAGATTTGGATAAGATGTATGTGCATGAGATTGTGAGGTTACATGGGGTTCCTTTATCGATTGTTTCATATAGGGTTCCTAGGTTTAATTCTAGGTTTTGGAGGAGTCTCTAGGAGGTGATGGGGACTTAAGACAGGTTGAGTACATCTTATCATCCACAACAGATGATCAGTTGGAGCATGCTATCCAGATCATAGAGGATATGATCTGTTCCTGTGTATTATATTTTTGTGGGTTATGGGAAAACTATATGGGACTGATTGAGTTTTATTATAATAATATTTATTAGTTTTTGATAAAAAATGTTCCTTTAAAGGCTCCATATGGCCACCCATGAAGGTCGTTTATTTGTTTAGAAGAGGCGGGAGAGGCTTCTTTGATGGGAACAAGTTTGGTTCAAGAGAAATCAATGTGTATTCAGAATATACATTGATATATGGTTAGAGTTAAGAGTCAATATAAATCTTAAGTAGATTAATGATGTCATCCTTTGGAGTTTTCTGTAGGTGACTGTGTTTTATTGAAAGTTTATCCTCACTTGGGTCACTACCAGCTCAAAAAATATGTAATGTTGGTTCTGAGATATATTGGACCATTTGAGGTCACTGAGAATCTTGGGTAGGTTTCTTATCAGTTGGAATAATTGGTTCAGTTAATAGGTATTAATGATGTTTTCCACCTATCATAGCTTAGGAAATAACATCCTGATCCTTATCACATTCTAAGTTGGGAAGAGATTAAGTTAGAGTTAGATGTTTTTACTGTGGAGCATCCAGTAGAAATCATTGACTCTCAATTGAATGTCTTGCATGGAAAGTTAATTCTAGTTATTAGAGTGTTGTGGAAACATGGATCAGATTCTCATGAGACTTAGTAGTATGTGTCATTGATTAGGTAGAAATGGACTCACCTCTTTATCAAACTTCATTCTTACACATGACTTCTTAGGGATGGAAAATATTATGGTGGGGATTTTTTGACATATTGTTACAATATTTTAGGTAATTCTATTATCTTTACTTGTTTTCCCCTTTAATTGGGTGTGTTTTGGGAATCCTGAGGTTGGAGAGATTTTTTTTGGGGAAAATGGCCTAAAGTTCTTAGTTGTATGTTTTTTTTGAATTAGTGGAGTCTAGTTATAAATGTGTAATGTCTTAGTAGGGTTCTACCAAAGTTGATATAACTCTTGAAGTAGTTGGGGTTTTCATGTAAGAATCTATTTTTTTTCTCTGTCTACTGGGAATTTACACACTATATAATGGGAGTACACAATGTGTAATTTTTACCAGGCTCATGTCTCAAGATGATTACCTAGAATGAAATAATACATGCCATGTAAATATTACATGTCATGTAAGAATGAAAATAAATTTTTTAATTAAAAGGTGATGGGGTTTTCAACATATTTGGACCTCATGGATTACACCACATGTAAAGGGATTAAACACCATGTAATCACTGTGAGTTCTGATTTTAAGATTCTTCTCAAATTATTTGTTTTATTATTTGGATACATCTCTTCTTTCTATCAATCCAGAACTCTTCTATGGTGATTTTAGAGACCTAAAATGCATAAAAATTGCTTCATTCAACAATTAATTTCCATTGCAATTGGGTTACATATATTTGGGTGAGCAATCCTTTCTGTTTATTCATTTCCTTTGATCATGGTAGCACCATTTCATTGTGTTATCAGATCCATTGATCTCTATTGGTGATTTTATTGATTCCTTTCTAGATACATTGTGCGATCATGTTTCAGGGGCCGATTCCTTTCTAGTTATGGTGTGGTGGGTGTGTGTTCTTGAGGAATGTTGTGATGTTTCCTATTCACCCACCCTTTTATTAAATTGAATAAATTATGAGATGTGTGGATTGGTTATACAAACTCCATTTTCATTGTTTGTTTTTTGGTGGATCCCATTGTAGACATGTGTGACCCAAGTCTTGAGGTAGGTGGGTCCATATAAATCTAGTTTTAGTGATCTACATTTCTTTGGTTTGATAAATTGTTTTCTAAACGAAATTTCATGATTGAATGATTTGATTTTTGTGTATGGAAATGGGTTTTTTTTATAAAATATGGTTTTACCCTTGTTTTGTTAAATAAAAAGGGTTTTCAAATCATTGTGAAATGATTTTATTAAAGGGTTTTAAAAGCATGGTTTTGATGAACTGATTTGATAAATTGTTTTGAGAAATAAAGGACATGCGAATCCTTGGGTAATTAGGTGGAAGGTGTAGTAACAGGCCTCTTCCACTTTCAGGGGGGTTCATTTATGGGGTTTTTTATACTCTCTAGGTCTGTTTTTCTTGGGACATGTTATAACTATTGGGAGTTTCAATTTCTGGGGAGTTCCCATGCTCTCTAGAATTGATGAATATGTCTAGAGGCTTGATGCATGTATTATTGTTTATGTTAGGTATGAGTGTCCTAGATATCATAACCTAGTGTTATCCTTGGCATGATGTAACCTATGACTTTGGATGATTTGGGTTGTTTTGGGTTGTACTATTTTGATTTTACTGCCATAGATATGATATGATATGTGATGTATGCTTTGGTTTGACATGTAATATCTATTTTTATATAAGTTTATGAAATTAATTGAAACTAATTTAACTACTTCATTTGGAAATGTATAAAAAGGATAAATTAAATTCTTTTCCATGATTTTGAGATAAAAACTGCTAAAATCCATATCATGCCTTATTTTCTTTAAATTTAAGAATTCTTGGATTATTGTTTAGAGACTTGATATGGAACACCTAGGTGGGATCCTATTGAGATTGTTACCTCTCACTCTACATAACCCTTCAATTATTTATAGACCTTTGCATGTATTTTGATGAAGGGAAAGGCAAGGTGTCGTAGTGAGGCATCAATGTTTTATATCATCTAGGTGTGGGTAGCTGGATAGTGAGATAGTGGGAGTTTTCCCATGCTATCACATGGAGACTTTTAGATTAGATATTTTAGTTTTTTCTTCCTTTGTAGTTGTACTTGTATCTTGGATATTATTTTCTATTGTTTCAGTTGTTTCGATTCCATTATTATCTTTCTATTATGACTTATATATTCAATTTTTCTTTCTCTATTTCCTTAATTACGTATATATATATAACGCATGTTGCCTACTTTAGGTTGGGAGAAATCTTTCCCTCTATTTGTTGTTGATTCATAGGTTATAGTCACCATCCCATGTGGATTGGGAACACCCTTTGAATATGTGGAAATTCAGTTTGGGTACCAGTTTGGTAGCATATCTTAGTCGAGTTCATCACACATATGGTATCCTACTTACTCTCTCTCTCTCTCTCTCTCTTCTATTTTGTCTGAATTTACATTTTGTTTTAGAGATGTATACCATGTAACATTGGAAGCAATCCCCTCTTATATTTTTCCATAATAAATATCTTTAGTATATAGTAAATATATTTACTTTGTCATAGTCTAGGTAACCTTTTGGATCTATCATGAATGATCTTCACTCCAAGGACATATGATTCTTCACCTAAGTCATTCATTAAGAATTTATTTTTTAACTAGTCCTTAAATAGCTGTAAGACCTTGTATGTCATTTATAATAAGTAATATTCCATCAAAATATACTACTAGGAATATGAACACACTCCCTCTAAACTGCTTGTAAACACATGACTCCCATTCATTCTTTATGAAACCAAAATCACTTATAACTTCATCGAACTGAATTTTCCATGACCAAGATGCCTAATTTGACCCATAAATGGATCCATGTAACTTTTATATCTTATTGGATTTTCTTGGAGTCACAAACCCTTTAGGTTGTGTCACATAGAAATATTCCTCAAGGTTTCCATTAAGTAAATTTATTTTTACATCCATTTTCCAAATCTCATTTCCATGGAAAGCTTCCATGTAAAGTAGAATTCATATTAATTTAATCATGGAAACTAGAGAAAAGGTTTCATCACAGTCAATGCCTTGATTATATTTAAACCCTTTATCCATTAGCCTTTATTTATAGCCACTCACTTTATCTTCCATGTATAGTTTTATCTTGAATACCCATTTGAACCCAATAGGCTTCACATCAACTAGAGGATCACCCATAACCTAGAATTGGTTATAATACAATGAATTCATATTATAATTCATGTATTCTTTCCATATTACAGCTTATTAACTCTTTACTACCTTATCATAGGAAAGAGGATGATTATTTTCAACCAATAATGAATCACCATCTTAGGTTACTAGAAAACCATATCCTTATGGTTCTCTAACCTATTTAGTACTCCTATGAAGTACCCATGTTTTGAGAAGAACAACTTCCATTGGGACTTATAGAACCTATTCCTATACCAACTCTTGTGTATCTTAAGTATCAACTTCATCAAAGTTAATCATTATCCCACTATCATTAATGAGGATGTTCTACCTCTCAGGAAAAATTGTTTATCTTACACCAATCACCTTCTTTTCTAAATGGTTTTGTAGATAGTATCCTTCTTTTCCTTATAAAACACTATAAAGATACACTTCACACTTTGAGGTGCTAGTTTGTTTCTAGAGTTTTCTTTAAAATATTCCTCACAAACCCATGAAAAATATGTGACAAAATGAGATTATTTATATTCCATAACTTGAAATAAATACCATTTTTCACTTTAGTTGGTAAATGGTTTAGTGTGTATACTACAATATGTAATGAATACCCCCAAAAGGATAAAAACAATACTTTCATGGATCATCATTCACCTTACCATTTCAAGAAAGGTATGGTTCATCCTTTCACTAACACCTTTACATGGTGATGTATAAGGAGGAGTGAGTTTGGATAGAATCCCACACTCCCATAGAAATTCGATGAATTATTGATTAAGGTACTCTCCACCTTTATTCAATAAAAGTTTTTTATATTCTTAAAAAGTTTATTATCTACTTCATTCTTAAAATCTTTGAATTTCTCAAAAGATTCCTAATTATACCACATTAAGTATACATATACATATCTACTTAAATCATTAGGAAAAGAAATGAAGTAATAATACCCACCTCCAGATTCTACTTAAAATGGTCCACACAAATGAGTGTGTTCTAATTTTATAACCTATGTAGCTCTTTCACATTTTCCAATAAAAGATATATTGGTAAATTTTCCTGATAAAAAGTGTGACATATTTCAAGTAGTTTTAAATTAAAATAGTCTAAGTAACCATCTTGACAGAGCTTTTTAAAATGCCTCTCATTTACACGAACAAGATGGTGATGCCATAACTAGTTTTGAAATTAGTCATTCAAACTTGATTCATTATCATTTTCCAATACCTAGTTTCCATATTTTAACACAGAGATACCATTATTTAAATGTTCCATACCATAACATATAATGTATTTATAAAATAAAAAACTTTTATTTATGAAATTGAAAATTAAAACATCTATATATAGGTAGGATAATAAAATTATGTTTTTGGTAATAGTTGGTACATAATAACAATCTTTTAAAACCAAAACTATCCCAGTTGGAAATAGAAGATGGTAGTAACCTTTATCCTTTCACCACTAGTATCCTCCAAATCCACCTATACTTTGGGAATTTTTTGAATTTACTTGGTTCCTAAATTTGAATACAAATTTGAGTTATATGTGATGTATCTAATACCCCATGTGTAGATATAGAAATATTGCACTCTATAATGAATAAACCTGAAGATTCCCATTGATTATTTAAATTGGGTTACTTTTCCTTATTATTACTTTTCTTATTCACCATAATGACCACAGATGTCTCACGTCCCATGTCTTTATCAACTTGGTGAATCAATATAAGGATTTTTAAGAGTGTATTATCTCTATTTTTCATATTATAATTAAAATTGAAACTAAATAATCTCTTAGGAATTGGGTACACAATGAGATGTGTGCATAGATCATCAGGTATCTTAAATCCCAATATGTACAAGTGATCAATGAATACAATAATCTTGACTATATGAGTCCCATATGGCACAAAATTTTCAATTTTTCATGTGAACAGTCTATTGGAGATCACATATCTCTCTTATCATGACTTCTCTTGATAAATATCTCGAAGTTCAGACATGATGATATACACGTACATATCCTCATTTTGAATTTAAAAATAACTGGACATGGATAACAGAATGAAACATTATACATCTGTGGAATCATCTAATTTTTTCATATAGAGAGATAGTTCTTCCTCACTGGCCTCTTTGTCAGGATGATTAGGAATAGGTTTTTCCATCACATATAATTTAAGTTCATGGTTTATTATAACACATGAATTTATATACCATTCTTATAAGTTTTAACAAGTGAGAAGTTTATACTTCTATGAAATGGATCACAATGATAAAGTTTATGTTGCATGGGTTTTTATTTCAATAATAAATAAGATCAAAATTTTTGTACTTAACTTGGATTACTAATTTAGATAATAAATTTTAATTTTATTAATCTCTCAATACTTTATTGAAACCTAATATCCCTCAACATTAGTTTTATATTATCTCATCACATGGATATTCTAGTGGAAAATATTCATATTCCCTTATCATAACCCATACTTTGGTCTAAAAATTAATTCAATGGGTTTTAGGTAGGTGTAATTTTCTAACTATATTAACTCATAGCTCCCTGATCCATTGAGTGGATTCCCCAATCCTAAAATCTTGGATATGAATTTCCTAAACACTTTGCCTCTTAGTTACCCCAAATAATACATGGGGTTTCAAACCTTGATGTAAACTTAGTTAAGTCAACCCAACCACTCAAGTTAAAATTCCCTGATAATTGAAAGCACCCCGACTTGGGCCAGTCAAGAACTTTGAACTGTGGTTTGATTTTAACTCAATCAGTGTAAGGCTATACAAAATCAATATTAAATTTATGGTATTTTTTATCTTTATGTGTAAACTAACCATTTTATCATGTTACATTCTTGTTAATATTAAGTTTATTGTACTTAAGTGATTAAACATATCTATATAAAATTTACACATATTATAATATTTTATTGAATTCCATCTTGCACAATTGTTAATTAATTATTTTATGATTTAAACATCCATAAATAATTAACTATGCAATTTTTTGAAATAAAATAAATAAAGTTGTATAAACATGAGACTCTCTAATGGTTGGTTTATCTAGTGGATGATAAAACAACCCTTAACCCTATGTAATTAACCCCTGTAACCAAACATGGTTTGAGTTACAACATTCCACCCATGCTTTTGTGTTCCTCCTGGATTAGCTTCACCTTGGAGTTGAACTTGAACCACCTCCACTCACTTGGTAATTCTATCCATTATATAATTTTTCTCACATGCATGTAAGGGGAACCAAAGGATTAGTTAAAGGGAGTTTACATAAAAGAAACTGTGGGCACATAGGCCCTTATATAGTGAGAGGAGAGGAATGAATCACATTTCATTATTTAATATATTAAATTATTAAAAATCCATTCAATAATAAATTAAATAAACAATCACATACATAGGATGGTCCAAGATCATAGACATCTATATAACATTAAAATAATATTAAAAGTAAACTAATTAGAAATAAATTCAAATCGTTCTTTATTATTAAGATGAACGCATGTGAATTAATCCCATTAATTAATTAATTAATTAATTCACTTTAACTTAATGACCCTTTAAACTCTCTTGGAGATAACCATAAAAAATGAAAAATGAAAAATAAAGGTCTTAACCCATATTTATAGATAATTAAATAGAATTAATTGATCATTTATTAATTTTAAAACCCATATTAAATATTCAATACAAAAAAAATCAATTATGTAATTAGGTTTTTAAAGATTTTATTAATTATTATTTATGAAATTTAATTCTGTTCATTATTGGGTGACTATATGGCATGTAATAATAAGTCACACACCATTTTAATCACTTTTTATGTATCTAGAAGATACACCAAGGGACTCAACATGTATCTCAAGTGGGTTACAAGGTGTGAACTAATGAGCTACAAGCCATGTGTTCTACCTTCCACATGTTCATGTAACCTACCCATGGACTCAGAATGTTCTTTAGATATGGGAAATAATGAGTCACACAATGGGTGTGCTAACTACACACCATATATTTCATTAATGATACAGGTCGTTAGCCTCATGCGATGTTATGCAATATATCTGAACACATGGTTAACACGAAATTCGCCGCTAAACTGTGTATACCACACAAGCTGTATTGCAGCTACATGCCATGTGGTCGGATAGAACATGTTCTAGGCTACCCCAGCCAAGATATTGTGTGAAATAAATGCACCACATGTTACTATTTCTCAACACATCATGTATCTAGAGATACATCCAAGTGCAGTGAACTTGGGTACACAATGTGTACTTTCAGTCACATGTTGTGTATCCATGTCTACCAGTCATAATCCTAAACACCTCTATAACACCCTGACCCTAGTTACCTAGAGTTGGTGCATTATTTTAATGCATTTTCATGATTACAAGGAATCACATCCTAATAGAACAATAATTTAGTAGTCTTAGAAAATATATAACATACATGAATGTTACATTACACATTATAAAATAAAACCCAGCATAAATGAATCTTTGAGAGCTCCATATTTCTATTTTAGCTTAACCCTGCATATCATTCATAATACACTTCTTGGAAATCCTGAGAAAATAAAACATAAGAAAGTGGTGAGATCAGATGCTCAGTAAAGGTAAACAATTTAGTGGAAGATAACATAAACAATAGGCATGATGAATAATTGAAAACACATGCCTTTACAAATAATAAACATGGACACTTTAGGGAAGAAATATGTGCTGAGTAAAGAATTCCATAATAAAACATAGTCATGGGTTTTCTACTAGTCTAATAACCACATGAACCATCAATTTTATTTTCATAACGAGGGAATGTATAATTCCGGACATTCTGAAACATTTTGTCAAGGCCTCATCCAATATGTCTGAAAATGATTAAGGCCTTGGCCAAAACCGTATATCAAATTGGGAAAGGCCTCGACCAATTCCAGGTCTATTCGTCTCATGAGACCTACCGATTCATCGAGGAGCTATAGCGGGCTCCACCCATTACTTACTAAATCCAATACATTCCTCATATGAAAAGGTTGAAATATAACATAAAAATTATTATTAAAACTAGCATATGAATTGTCAATAATTTAACCATACACCATGAATGGTATAAAAATAGCACATCCACAGTCAAACATATCACAAAACCTTCAATACAATATGGAAGTTTTGTATCATAATAAATCAACTTCAAATAAACTTAAAATCCATCAAAGGATGTTGACATAGATGAAATTAGAACCTTTTTTTAGAGAAATATCTTTTTCTATTTTGAAATCATTTAAGAGTCACATAATTATAAAGAAAACATTTATTTTGAAAATATTCTTATAATCTTTTAAGGGAATCTTCTATGAAGTTATAATGGCATAAAATAACCTCACTCGCTGTATAAGTTAAAAAAACATTCTTACCGTAATTTTTTTCGAAAAGGTCATAAAGTACCTTGTTTGGAAAACGATGGAAAGATTAATTTAAAAATATATAAGGTAAAATAAGGGTATAAATGAATTTTCCCCATTTTCTAGTAAATAGTAATTTTTTTTGAAATACATTTTTAAGAAACATGGATGTGGATGATAAAGATGCCCCAGTAGATACTTACGTAAAAACAACCTCAGATAATAATGAGATTGTGAATTTAACTCTTACCTTGTACTTTTCCTTGGTCGAGGGTAGGTTAACCTCCTATATAATGGTGAAATAATTTTTATTAAATTATTAAAGAACTTTTTACATTAATATGATATCATATATGATATTATAAAATTGCTTTATTAATAATATTTTAGTATTATCGTCGTTTCGGGTGTTAACTGATTCGTTTTACTTTATATGATTTATTACGTAAGTAATGTTTGTTATGGATAGGATGTATCTTATTCATATTCATAATGATATTAAGTCTTTAAAAATTATTTTTAATCAGAAAATGAAAACTAGTCTTGAATGGATACGATGAGGAATGAATCTCATCATGTTCATGGAGACGGTAATCCGTACGTATGCACGAGAGACAATTTCATTATTTTGATATTAAAATAATATATAATTGGATGTTATATCATATATAAATAATCTTTATCATGTTATATTTATTATTTAAATCAATTAAAAATCATTATTATACCCATCCAAATAATAATGTATTGAATAACAATTACACCACGACGTGGAGACGGTAAGCCGTACGTAGGCACGTATGGTGACATGTCAATCAAAGGATGGATAGAATAATGAATATGGTTGTACCATATTTATAATAACATCAAAGTCTATAGAATATACTAGAGTTATTATTTTATAATGGAAACAACAAAGAAAGGGGAAGTGGAAGAAGAAAGGAACTTGAAAGAGGTGATGAAATATTTACCTCTTCTTCAGGTTCTTCCTTTTGATTTGACCAAAAGGGATCCATAGGTTGGATTTATGACTAAAGGAAGGCCTCTAGGATTAATGGAGTACAGTTTAGAGGGTATTTGGGTAGGGTTTGGCTAAGACAAATGGATTTAAATGTGTGAATTTGAGAGAAGGGGAAGTGCCCTTTTATAAGAGGGGTGAGGGGCACCTTAGGAAAAGGCTGAAATATTATTTTATAATAAACTCATTTTAGTTTTCAAATTGCTTCAAAATGATTTATTTCTATTATAATGTGGTTATGGGTATAAATAATCTCAACCAATATATTTTAGACAAGTTTAGGTTACCATTTTAACCTTATCTTTTAGATTTAACTCTTAGTTAAATAGTTTGACATTTACCATGTCTCTTTGTATTTTTATATTATATGGTTAATAAACTTAATATAAACTTCCAAGAGAACCACAAGTGGTTCTTTAATGACATATATAATATTATTTAATCCTTTTCTCAGAACATTAGATTTTTAGGAATAGAATACCAATTAATAATATAATATTTGTTTTAAAAACTCTTTTATGTCAATTTTGACATTATTTAATAATGGATATTTGTTAAAGTACTAAAAACATTTTTAATTCAAAATAAATACATTTAATAAACCCTAAAATGTCATAGTAACATATAAAATTTGTTTATGGCATCAAAACTTTCAAATTATATTTATTTTAGTATTTATAATATCATTTATTTGATTGTTTCATTAATAAGGAAAATACTGCATCATTATTTTGTCATATATAAATATATTTATTTTGTGTCTAAAAATTATAAATAAAATATCCTGGGGTAGGAAATATTTTTATCTTTCTAATTACTATTTATAGTCGAATAGATCAATTATATGACCTCATATAATTTTTTTTACTAAAAGATATTTCCTTTTGTTATTTTTGTCTTTACTTTAGATTATTTAATATAAAATGTCATTATCATTCATAAGTGGCTCCATGGGGTCCAAAAATCGACCCAAGGATTTCCATGGTCTTCCATGACTCATCCAATAAGTTTATGACATGTTTTAAAGTAATTTTGTATTATTATAATATTCTTTTTACCTTGAATTACCCTGTATACCTTTAACCGTGGTAAATAAAAGTCAAAAGTTACTATTAAAAAAAAATTATTTTCATCTTATTGAACCAAATTTTACTTACTTATATCAACCATGTCTCTTGAATTTTTTAAATTCAATTCACAAAAGTGGTAAAATTAATTTTTATGTAAATTTGCAAATGCTCCTAGGAGGTGGGTAAAAGACGGTAAAACGTTCGATAAATTTTTTATATTTCAAAAATTATTATAAACTTAATTCAATGAATTAAATTGAACTTATATAGGTATTATATATCTATTTTTACCTAAAATAAATTTAAATAAAATAAATAATTATTTAAATAAAAATTCGGTTTTAAACAATAACTCATCGTTTTTCACTATTCATCAAAAATTGAAAGTTTTCAGAAAAATACCAAAACTTCACCCTAAGATAATTTTGATATTTCAAATTAAAAAATTAATTCTATTTTACCAATTAAAAATATATAAGTTTCATTAATTAATTTAAAATTAATTCTCTTTGTCAAAACCAAAAAGCGTATTTTTAAGAAATAATAACTATCCAAAGATTGACACTTGTTTATATCCAATTTCAAAGTGAAATTACTTACAATGACCATCATTGCATTAAATGGTAAAAATATAATCTAATTATACTTCCAAACCATTAAAATGTATAATTCAACACTATTAATTATTTTTATTAAAAAAGTTGTTTTCAGTTAAAATATAGTATTTTTCACTATTCACCCAAATATGAAATTTATTAGAATAACACCATAAAATTATTGAAACTAAATTATTATGTCTCAATTCTAAAGAAGAAGTTTATTTTGTCAAAATAAATATATAAAAGTTTCAAATATTGGATTTAAAAAAAGGTTCTCCATTAAAAGGTGGTAAAATTGCATTTTTAAAAAAATACATCTTTTATCTGAAAAAATGAATTTGTTCTTACATTATGTCCAAGAAACTCATAATATGGATTCTAAAATTATAAATATTATATAAAGTTCAAAATTCAGTTAATACTATTCATAACCGCTTTTGAACGACTAGTTTGGTAAGTCGTGGTGCGCTTGAACTTAGTGTTGCATGTAGTGAAAGTTATTGAATTACTTTGAAGAAATAATGTACTATGAAATCTTGTGGTGTTACATTCTTCCCTCCTTCAATAAATTTAGTCCTCGCAATTTGAAATTGTTCTTCGAAAATAAAAGGTTGAAAATAGAAAATACCTTTGTGGGAAAACCCACATCCAAAATTGGGTTAATAAAATGTAGTCTTAATAAGAGGAAAAGGGGAATGAAAAAGTCACCACCAAATTATGATCTTGATTAGGAGAAAATTTGTGGGAATTAGAGACACATAATTGGAGGAAAGACATAAATATTTATAGGGAGTGATTGAGGTCATCAATCACAATATATCATTTAAATATATTGACATAACAAATCCATTATCAAAACCAATTTCAATACCAAAATACGTAAAAAGAGTATATGGTATTTATTTTCTTTAAAAAAAACATTTTCGAATGTTAAGAAAGCCAAAGATCAAATAAAACTCGCGGTGGCGGAAGGGTCGTTATCACCGCTTACATAAAAAAACATTCCTTTTTTTTGTCATTTAGTAAAACCCTTCGTAGAAAAATATTCCCCTTGAAATGAAAAGTCAAAGAGCACTGAGGGGGCGCTCTCAAGAGCTCTGCTCTTTGGAGCGCCCTAGGGTTTTATTCTCCTACGCTTTCATCTGGTGGCGTGGATGGGGTCGGCGCAGTGTCTCGGTGAGGTGGAAGGTCCAAGGCAGTGGCATCTTTGTGCTGGAAGGTCTAAGGTAGCGGCATCTTGGCGAGGTGGAAGGTCCAAGGCAGCTTGTTCTTCGGTCGCATCTCACTCGGCGGCTTCGCTCTCTCTCTCGAGTCTTTGGGCGATGCCCTCTCTCAGTGGTGGCTTGGTGTATCTCGGCTCGGTTTCCGGCTTGTGGCGTCTCAGACCAGATTTCAACGGCGACATCTCGGTTATCGACTTTCAGCGGCGACATCGTCTTTGTTTTCAGTTGTCTGTAGCTTTGCTTTTTCGGCTTGGATTTTGGCTTTCAGCAGAGACATCTTGGATTGGTTTTCAGCGGAGAAATCTCGGATTTTGGCTTCGGTGGTGGCGTCTTGGTTTCCAGATTTCAATAGCGGCTTGGGTGGTGCTTCTCGTCAGCTACCAATCTTCAAGATGATGGTTTGTTGTCTCCAAAACCTCATCTCCTTTTTAGCCTTTCGGTTGGTCGGTCTATCCTTATGGATCTAGTTTGTGTTTCTGCAGATCTTGTCTGGAGCTTTTTCTGCTGTGAGGGTTTCTATTCTGTGATGAAACAAGGATGGCTTGGTGTTTCTCCTTTGTTCCAGTATTTCGTGGCAGTGTTTCTTTCTAATTTCAGATTTGATGAGTTCACATTCTAGTTTTGGTTGAGACAGTTTTCCTTCTTGCAATTGTCTGTATTGTTTTTTGATCCTTCTAAATCAGCTCGTGAAGTTCGTGTCTGTTGGAATACGATGGTTGGCTTTCTATAGTTGATTGGAAATTGGGACATCTCATCACCGATGTTTCATTCTGCCTCTATTTGCTTGGTCTCCGCTCTGGTTCTAGGATTCCTCCATTCTCTCTCAGGCGAAGCAGCACGATGGTCTTTTTGGTCCTTTGGGATGTGAGTTTGAGTGTTCAGTTCAGGGAAATCGTTGGTGATGATCGGTTCATTAGCCTTTTGGTGACTTTTTTAATTTGGTTTTTGGTTTCTACTCTATGACAGTTTTTGAATTCTAAAATGGGAGGGATTTGATGCAGTTTTTTTATTTTGTTTTATTTTGAATTTTGATAGTGGATGCAACCAGTACTCTATAAGGAGCCATGCCAGATGAGGTTTCGGAGCAGGAAGCTTCCATCTGTGCATGACCATTTAGATTTGGAAAAATGAGAGGGTATAGCTTTTCCATCGGTACCTGGCCCAGGCAACCCTGCATGGGAAAACTTGCTGAGCGGTCATGTGAGGTAGAGGTTTAACATAATGATGTGATTGTTGGGGAGGGCTAGTTCCTTGTAGTCTTGATCTGGGTATTTTCATGTATCGGGTTTCCCACTTTTTCCTTAGAAGTGCTTTTGAATAAAAAATTAATTTGCAGTCAGAAAGGAGATTGTGACGAAGTCACATAACTAATGTTTAAGAATTAATTTAGTCATATAATAAGAGGGAATATATATATATATATATACATGACAAGTAGAGTTACATCCTTTAACTAATCCCTACCACAAACTCATCTTTCACTCAAAAAGATTTCAAAAAATATTCTATTTATCCTATTCGTATAGGGTTCCAAAAAAATGAAATTATAATTCACCTATCAGAACCTTTAAAAAAAGAAACTACATTATACAATCTAGGGACTTCACGTAGTCTAGTGGTAGGCGATAAATCCCAATTGCACTTTCGTTTTGGGTTTTATTCCCGCATCTTTGTCCGACGCGACGGGTTGTCACACGGTCTGTGTGTTGTCCTTTTTATAAAAATCCAAAAATAACCTTAACAATAGTATCCAATTTCAAAATTAATTCATTCCAACCTTTAGACTTATCCAAAATACTTCTATCCAAAATGACAGTACAAAATTTATAAGGAAGTTAAATACAATGAAAATCCTTTTGGCCACGTAATAACATGTGAACACCTTCATCATGTATTATTTTAAAACATGGTAACACCCTGAATTACCATAAAACCTTATTGATTACATTCATACTCCATTATTCTTTATATAATAATGGATATATTCCTTATATAAAAAATATTGAATATTCCAACAATGATGAAATAAACAAACTATTAATCAGTTCCAAGGAAGTCAAGAATATCCAATATAATTTATCCAAATCAATAATATCTTATTCCAAAATCACTACCTCATTATCAGGACCATATTAAGGAATACATTTCCTTTAACTATGTATTTTTTCAAAAAGTGTAGCTTACTATTAAGTCACTTTTCTTATAACCATATAATCTCAAATCCTCAATAAAATAGTACTACAATACAATCCTTATTTATCTCTATAATTCATATAACCAGTATATTGTTGATACAATACTCAAATGAAATAATTCTATAATAACAACATAAGAACACTAGTTATTCCTCTTCATATGAGGTAGTATCATAACTTGATTATTATCCAATAGAATCATTTAAGGTATACTTTGATAACTGGGACATTGATTCTCATAGTGTCCCAACTCCTTGAAGATGAAGCATTGTACATTTGAAACTTTTTTCTTACACTTGTAATCACGTACTTGATGTCCTTTTTCTCCACACTTATAACAAACTACCATTCCCTTCAAGAATTTACCAAGGTGATTCTTTCCACATTTATCACATATGGGAAAAACCATTTCCCCCTCTTTTCTTTATCCATCTTTCTCTCTACCATACTTTTCTTCTCTTGCTTCCCTTCAAAGCCATAGAACTCATAGAATTCTTTACTTATCTTATTAACACATGATATTATTTCTTCATAAGTTAAGAATACATGGGAAACTATTTCCATTCTAAATGTTGGCTTAATACCATGAAAGATATGATCCTCCTTACTCTTTGAATCATACGCATTGCTGGAGTTCTCATTCCTTCTACTAGGATCCATTTCTAAACAATGGCATACACTAGGTCAGTTTATGAATTGCAATGAATAATTCCAAACTTGTAAAATACCTAACGTAAATTGAACAGTTTATGGATATAATCCATAATCATAAAAAAAATGTTTTCTTGGAGGAAGTATATACTCATAAACCCTTCATAATGGTTTTTAAAGAAATGAGAATTATCCTAAGCATATCCCCTAGGAGTGTAGTAACCAAGAGTGAAGTAAGGCCCGTTGTCATGCACCAGTTCCCATTCGAGTCTAGCTCAAAGCAGTGTTTTCGGGTTTTACCCCTAGGTACATCTATGCCAGAGCTGCCTCTACCTGCTCGTATCCAGACATGGATGTATTTCTTGGAAAACTCACAAAAATCTCTACAATACCAAAATTCTAGGAAGTTCTTCTATACTAATCCTCAAAGTCTATCTTAGGGCTATGTGCTCTAATCAGAGTTTATCTAAATCTAGTTTCCAAGGTTAGTACTAAACTTCCTCTGATACCAACTGTAACACCCCGACCCTAGTTACCTAGAGTCGGTGCATTATTTTAATACATTGGAATGATTACAAGGAATCAAGTCTCGAGAGACCAGTAATTTACTAGTCTTGGAAAATAGATTACATACATGAACGATACATTACACATTAGAAAATAAAACCCAACATAAATGAATCTTTGATAATGCCATTATTCCCTTTTAGCTTAACCCTGCATATCATTCATAATACACTTCTTGGAAATCCTGGGAAAATAAAACATAATAAATGGGTGAGATCAGATTCTCAGTAAGGGTAAACAATTTAGCATAAGATAACATAAACAATTGGCATGGTGAATAATTGAAAACACATGCCTTTACAAATAATAAACATGGATACTTTATGAAAGAAATATGAGCTGAGTAAATAATTCCATAATAAAACATAGTCAAGGGTATTCTACTAGTCGAATAACCACATGTATAAGGCCCCGTCCTTAAACCTTACTTAATATTGAATTAAACGAATAATTCACGTTGAGGATCTTTTCAGGTTTAGAGTTTTAGAGAATTAGAACATAACTATTACATCTCAAAAGATTACAAAGTAGTCACTTCTACTAAGTTTCCATAATAAAAAAAAAACTCTTAAAAAGAAACGTGTCTATTTCCATGTTTTATATAGGATGACATTCCCTTGATCCCATCCTTGAACTTATTCCAAATTAAGCCCTGTGAAAAACATTTCAAAAAAACTTGGGATGAGCATAAAAATCTCAGTAAGGGATACAGAAAGAATGAAAACTGTTAGTTTTTCAAACATCAAATAAACCATATATACTCTATCAAAGTAATACCTTCACCTTCATGAAGTAGTAAAAACTCTTCACTGAATAACGTATCATTACTTACCTTTTTGTAACCAAAGTATTACCATAAAACCCATATAAAGAAAACATAACATATATAAAGGTAACTTGGGACATAAACATACTTAAGTGGAATAACCATACGGTCGACTTCCACACATATCACTTAATGGAATAGCCATACGACCAATTTCCATACATACTTAATGGAATAGCCATACGGCCGACTTCCATACCCAATGCATTGGAGGTTATAACGTAACCACCCGTCCTGGTATTCACGGCACCACCCGTCATATGGTTTATAACGTAACCACCCGTTAAAATGTCCAAGTACCAATATAAAATCATAAAACATAAAACCAATATAAAGGAATGATAACATTTACACATTTCAATCACAATATATCATAAATATATTGACATAATAGAATCCTTTTTCAAAACCATTTTCAATACCAAAATACATAAAAGAGTATATGGTATTTATTTTATTCTAAAAACATTACGACTTGTTGAGAAAGCCAAAGACCAAATAATACTCGCGGCGGCAGAAAAGGTCGTTGTCGCCGCGTACGTTAAAAGAAACATTCCTTTTTGTCGTTTTGTAAAACGCTTCGTAGAAAAAGATTCCTTTTGTATAAAAGTAAAATTCAAAGGGGTTTATACACCGTATAAAAGAAAGTTGTGTATAAAATGAAATATTCCTCAATGAAAGGGGATTGAGACGAATTCCCTTACCTCGGGTCCGACTTGACTCGATCGTTATTTAACGTCCTGAATAATAAACTTGAGTTAATTTATACTTGATTAAGAACCTTTTTAAAGTTCATTATTTCTTTTATATCACTTATTTCCATGTTATAAACATTATGTAACCATTTAAGTTAATAATGTTTGTTTTGTCAATATTTGGTTCTTAAGTCGAAAGTGGACTTCTTACAATTACATGTTGTTCGTGTGGTCAAAGGTTCTTTATATCCAGAATGAAATTCCCGATTTGGATATAATATGTATCATATATATCCAGCATATACATGTATTTATAATATTACATAATCATTTAGAGGTAAGAAATGAAATGCACCGTTCATGGAGACGGTAAGCCGTACGTACGCATGAACGCTACTTTCATTTCTTTGTCATATTAATGGAATTAAAACTAAATGAGAGGTATGTATATTTTAATTCCAGAATTATATTCATCATTTAGATATATCATTAATTATATATATCCATTATATACATGTACTTTTAATAGTACATTACATTTGGGGATAAGAAATGAAATGCACCATTCATGGAGACGGTAAGCCGTACGTACGCATGAACACTACTTTCATTCCTATCTCATACATTAATGGAAAGAAATAATAATGATATAGAGGAATATAATAATTCCAGTATAAAATCATATATAATAACATTAAATCCATCCTTTATACATCCCACGTATGGCATTAACGAATCACATCACTTTGAGGGGGCGGTAGTCCGCACTTCCTAAAATGAAGATATCGCGTATACCCATAATGGAAGCCATAAAGGTAAGACACAAATGAAGAATACAGAAGCATAAGTAAAACATAAACATATTATATATCATATATAAAAATAGTGACATCATAATGTCCACCTTTGAAGGTGTTAAACGAGTATTGAACAATCATCGTTTCGGGAGGCGGAATTTCACCATCCACGGAAACCGTATGTTCTTTAACCATTTGATGTAGTTGTGTGAGAGTGTAGCTCGAATAAATCTTATAACAACATCCTAGTATATTGAAGATACTGGTTTTGTTACAAAAGAAGAAAATAAAAAGAGTTTATGGGGTTGGAGAAGCAAAATAAAACAAATGAACATGAGAGAATGAATTACCTTTAAAAGTGTAACTCTTTTTGATTTGAGCCTAAAGGCTTCATTTGAAAGGATTCTTCCCAAAGGGAATCATCTAGGATTAGGAGAGGGATGTGGAGAGAGTAAATGGGAAGGGGTTGGCCGAGCCAAAGGCTTTAGGAGTGTGTTAAATGAGGTAGAGGTGGGGGCCTTTTATAAGAGGAGAGGAGGGGCACTTTTGGAAACTAAAGGAATATTACTTTATTTGAAAATGTGTTTCGGTTTTAAAAGGTCCCACATTGATATAATTCGTGGATAAGGTGATAAGGGTTCGAAATCCACCCAGCCAATAAGTTTTGGACATGTTTAGTTCATAGATTTTACATTATCTTTCCATTTTATTTAAATCATCAAATAGTGATGTCATCGCTGCATCATTATTATGTCATAAATAATTTAATTTATTTAATTTCTAAAAATTATAAAAAAACTACTATGATGTAGGAAATATTTTTATCTTTCCAATGACTATTTATAATCAAAATTTGTACCTGTGTAACCCTACTTAAAAATTGTTTTAGTAAAACAACTCATGTTTGTGTCAATTTAATTTTAACATTAAATAAAAAGTTATTTATGTCATTTCCCAACCAAAGTGTCTCCATGGGGTCCCAAAGTTGGCCCATGACTTGTCTTGGTCGGCCATGACTCACCCAATAGGTGTAGGACAAGTGTAATGGTGTTTTCACATTCTTATAATATCATTTTTACCTTAAATTACACTAATTACCTCTAATCGCGATTAAGAACTTAATAAGCTACTATTCACCAAAAAATTATTATAATATCATTGAACCACATTTTACTTCTTAATGACAACCATGTATGTCGGATTTTTAAAATTCAAAACACAATGATGGCAAAATTTCATTTAAACGGAAAATCAGTCTTTATAAGTACCACTTAGTGGTTTCACTATTCATCAAAAATTGATGTTTTTTAGAAAATTACCAAAAATTCACCCTAAGCTATATTTGATATTACAAATTCAAAAATGAAGTCTATTTTACAAAATTCAAAACATATAAGTCACATTAATTAATTTAATAATTAATTCCCGCTGTCAGAGAAAATAGCGTGTTTTTATGGAACAATAAGTATCAAAAGATTGACACTAGTTTAAGTCCGATTTCAAAGTGAAATTAATTCCAACGACCACTATTGGATTTAATGGTAAAAATATTTTCTAATTTCACTTTAAAACCAATTCAAAAGATAATCTAATCATATAAATAAATTAGATTAAAAAGAGGTTTTGAATTAAAATACAACATTTTACACTATTCATTAAAAAAAAGAACTTTATCAGAAAGGTACCGAAAATTTACACAAAGTAACTTTTGATGTCCTGATTCTAAAGAAGAGTTATATTTGGTCCAATAGAATTTATAAGATCGATCAAAACTATATTTAATGACGGTTCTCCGTCAAAAAGTGATAAGTGGACCTTTCGTGAAAATTAGAGTATAAATGCCTAAAATTGAACTCTTTCCGTATTTTAAGCCTTTATCTTTTTTTGGGTAAATGTAAAAACATTTAAAAACATATATAATCATATTTTAGTTATTTCTATCCATTCCCGCCAGTACAACGACTACTCGTTAACTAACATTTAAAATAATATTATTTTATTACTTGTGTGCAACGTAAGTTTTCAAAGAAACTCATCGTTGCGTACCGAGTACGCTATCGAACGTAGAAACCCCTTTTAATTAAAATTAATATTTAATTCGTAAATATTAATAAATATGAAAATTCTTTATTCTTTATTTACCTGGGATGTTACATCCTTCCCCCCTTTTCGGAATTGCGTCCTCGCAATTTTATTCACTTATCAAAATAATTGGGGGTATTTATCCCTCATAGCATTTTCAGATTCCCACGTTGCCTCTTCAATCACATGGTTTTTCCACAAAACATTTACCTGATGAATCACCTTATTCCGTAACACCTGCTCCCTGTGGTCAAGAATCTGGACCGGTTGTTCCTCATAAGATAGGTTCTCTTCCAGCTGAACTACCTCTGGACTCAAAACATGAGATGGATCTGGAATATACTTTCTCAACATCGAAACGTGAAAAACATTGTGTACCTGAGATAAACTCGGAGGTAAAGCCACTCGGTATGCAACTGATCCAACTCTCTCCAGAATTTCATATGGTCCAATGAAACTTGGACTCAACTTTCCTTTCTTACCAAATCTCATCACACTTTTCCAAGGAGAAACCTTGAGAAAAACATGATCACCTACCTCGAAAGATAGATCCTTCCTCCGGTTATCCGCATAACTCTTCTGCCTGCTCTGAGCTGTTCTCATGTGTTTCTGAATCAGCTGAACTTTTTCTGCCATCTCTTCTACCAATTCTGGTCCCATCAACTTCCTTTCACCCACTTCATCCCAGAAAGCTGGAGTTCGACACCTCTTCCCATATAATGCCTGAAATGGTGCCATCTGTATACTGGAATGAAAACTGTTATTATATGAAAATTCAACCAAAGAAAGATGTTGGTCCCAACTTCCCTGATAATCCATAGAACAAGCTCGTAGCATATCCTCTAATGTCTGGATTGTTCGTTCTGACTGCCCATCTGATTTAGGATGAAAAGCTGTACTAAAATTTAATTCCGTACCCAACGACTTCTGAAGGCCTTTCCAAAAGTTAGATGTGAACCTGGGATCACGATCAGATAAGATGGAGAGAGGAACTCCATGTAACCTGACTATCTCTTTAAGATACAAACGGGAAAGTTGATCAAGAGAGAAAGTATCTCGTATAGCAAGGAAATGAGTAGATTTGGTCAAGCG
Organism: Viscum album; assembly: GCA_963277665.1. Taxonomy (NCBI): domain Eukaryota; kingdom Viridiplantae; phylum Streptophyta; class Magnoliopsida; order Santalales; family Viscaceae; genus Viscum; species Viscum album. Next base: position 1,524,333,369 of record OY728131.1, on the reverse strand, counting down.
ATCAACAATAACCCAGATTTCATTATTACCTCGAGATGTCTTCAGTAATCCAACAACAAAGTCCATGGATATGTTTTCCCATTTCCACTCTGGCACTGGTAAAGGCTGAAGCATCCCTTTCGGTAACTGCCGCTCTGCTTTAACCTGTTGACATGTCAAACACTTCACAGTAAAATCAGCAATGTCTCTTTTCATTCCATCCCTCCAGTAATACTCCCGCAGATCTCTGTACATCTTAGTACTGCCAGGATGAACTGAGAACGGGGAACTATGAGCCTCACATAACAACTCATTCTTCAACTGTGAATCACAAGGCACACATAACCTCTTCCCAAACCTCAAAACACAAACACAAACTTATCCAAGAACTCATGGAAAATTTTATTCATAAGGTCCATGAATACAACAGGTGCATTGGTTAACCCAAAAGGCATAACTAAAAATTCATAATGGCCATATCTAGTACGGAACGCAGTCTTCGGAACGTCTGCTTCTTTTACTTTCAACTGATGGTACCCCTACCTCAAGTCAATCTTCGAAAAATACTGAGCTCCCTGGAGCTGATACCACTTCATTCGATGGCCCAACATCTGCTGAAGTTGTTGCAAAGGATTTCACCACCCCTTTCTGCTTGTAGTCTGGCTGCATTCCCCCAGTTGAGTTCTTCGTTGGACACTCATTTGCATAATGACCCATTTCATTACACTTAAAACATCTTACCGTTGGCTTTTCATTTTCTGTTTGATCATCTTCCTTACAGTTACGAGCAATATGACCAGACTTACCACACTGAAAGCACTTAACATACTTGGATAAACATTCTCCAGGATGCATTTTACCACACTTCTCATAGGATGGATATTTGGTTTTCTTACCTCCTTACTTATTTGATGAATTCTTCCCCTTTGCCTGCCAACTAGACCTCTTATTCTGTTGTTTTTCATAGAACACCTGATCATCGGCAAACTCCATTTCCACCTTCCCCGCACATCGAACATGTTTTTCATAACTTTTGAACTCACGAGAAGCTAAATCCCTTCGATACTTTGGCTTTAACCCTGAGTAAAAACGGTTTATTTTACTATCAAGATCTCGTATGATGTTTGGAGCATACCTTGCCAATCGAGTGAACGTTTCTTCATAAGCAGTCACTGAATTATCCTCCTGCCTCAATTCTAGGAACTGTTTGTCCATACTAAGATGAACCACCTTAAGAAAATATTTCTCAAGAAACATACCTTTGAATTCGTCCCAGTGAAGATCCTCAATCTCATCACTATCCCTTATATTTTTCACCATCGACCACCACTGATCAGCTTCACCTTCAAAACGGTAAACAGAAAGACTAACCTTTTGATGTTCTGAACACCCCATGACATAAAAAATCTTCTCCAGTGCTTTAATCCACCCTTTAGCTTGCACAGGGTCAGATGATCCTCTGAATGATGGGGGATGTTGCCTCATGAAATGTTCCACCACTGACATGTTCCTCTGCGGTTGATCTGGCTGATCTCGTGCATGGATACCACCACCATTTATAGCCTGAGTCAACTGTGCCATCACTGCAACAAACTGTTCAGTTCCGATTCCGACCATCTCAGGTTGCTGATTTGGAAGGTTATCTTCCTCCTGATGTCGTCCCAACATAGCTACTTTGTTTCCTCTGCGGAAAACCATTCTGAACACATAAATATCTTAGGCGAAGCAACATGGTAATCTGTAAATGCTATATCATTTCAATCATATTATAATTTAACACTTTTCTAACTCCTAAAGTTGTCTAAACCGACCTCTGATACCAACTATAAGGCCCCGACCTTAAACCTTACTTAATATTGAATTAAACGAATAATTCACGTTGAGGATCTTTTCAGGTTTAGAGTTTTAGAGAATTAGAACATAACTATTACATCTCAAAAGATTACAAAGTAGTCACTTCTACTAAGTTTCCATAATAAAAAAAAACTCTTAAAAAGAAACGTGTCTAGTTCCATGTTTTATATAGGATGACATTCCCTTGATCCCATCCTTGACCTTATTCCACATTAAGTCCTATGAAAAACATTTCAAAAAAACTTGGGATGAGCATAAAAAGCTCAGTAAGGGATACAGAAAGAATGAAAACTGTTAGTTTTTCAAACATCAAATAAACCATATATACTCTATCAAAGTAATACCTTCACCTTCATGAAGTAGTAAAAAATCTTCACTGAATAACGTATCATTACTTACCTTTTTGTAACCAAAGTATTACCATAAAACCCATATAAAGAACACATAACATATATATAGGTAACTTGGGACATAAACATACTTAAGTGGAATAACCATACGGTCGACTTCCACACATATCACTTAATGGAATAGCCATACGGCCAATTTCCATACATACTTAATGGAATATCCATATGGCCGACTTCCATACCCAATGCATTGGAGGTTATAACGTAACCACCCGTCCTGGTATTCACGGCACCACCCGTCATATGGTTTATAACGTAACCACCCGTTAAAATGTCCAAGTACCAATATAAAATCATAAAACATAAAACCAATATAAAGGAATGATAACATTTCCACATTTCAATCACAATATATCATAAATATATTGACATAATAGAATCCTTTTTCAAAACCATTTTCAATACCAAAATACATAAAAGATTATATGGTATTTATTTTATTCTAAAAACATTACGGCTTGTTGAGAAAGACAAAGACCAAATAATACTCGCGGCGGCGGAAAAGGTCGTTGTCGCCGCGTACGTTAAAAGAACATTCCTTTTTGTCGTTTTGTAAAACGCTTCGTAGAAAAAGATTCCTTTTGTATAAAATTAAAATTCAAAGGGGTTTATACACCGTATAAAAGAAAGTTGTGTATAAAACGAAATATGCCTCAATGAAAGGAGATTGAGACGAAGTCCCTTACCTCGGGTCCGACTTGACTCGATCGTTCTTTAACGTCCTGAATAATAAACTTGAGTTAATTTATACTTGATTAAGAAACTTTTTAAAGTTCATTATTTCTTTTATATCACTTATTTCCATGTTATAAACATTATGTAACCATTTAAGTTAATAATGTTTGTTTTGTCAATATTTGGTTCTTAAGTCGAAAGTGGACTTCTTACAATTACAAGTTGTTCGTGTGGTAAAGGTTCTTTATATCCAGAATGAAATTCCCGATTTGGATATAATATGTATCATATATATCCAGCATATACATGTATTTATAATATTACATAATCATTTAGAGGTAAGAAATGAAATGCACCGTTCATGGAGACGGTAAGCCGTACGTACGCATGAACGCTACTTTCATTTCTTTGTCATATTAATGGAATTAAAACTAAATGAGAGGTATGTATATTTTAATTCCAGAATTATATTCATCATTTAGATATATCATTAATTATATATATCCATTATATACATGTACTTTTAATAGTACATTACATTTGGGGATAAGAAATGAAATGCACCGTTCATGGAGACGGTAAGCCGTACGTACGCATGAACGCTACTTTCATTCCTATCTCATAAATTAATGGAAAGAAATAATAATGATATAGAGGTATATAATAATTCCAGTATAAAATCATATATAATAACATTAAATCCATCCTTTATATGTCCCACGTATGGCATTAACGAATCACATCACTTTGAGGGGGCGGTAGTCCGCACTTCCTAAAATGAAGATATCGCGTATACCCATAATGGAAGCCATAAAGGTAAGACACAAATGAAGAATACATAAGCATAAGTAAAACATAAACATATTATATATCATATATAAAAATAGTGACATCATAATGGCCACCTTTGAAGGTGTTAAATGAGTATTGAACAATCATCGTTTCGGGAGGCAGAATTTCACCATCCACAGAAACCGTATGTTCTTTAACCATTTGATTTAGTTGTGTGAGAGTGTAGCTCGAATAAATCTTATAAAAACATCCTAGTATATTGAAGATACTGGTTTTGTTACAAAAGAAGAAAATAAAAAGAGTTTAGGGGGTTGGAGAAGCAAAATAAAACAAATGAACATGAGAGAATGAATTACCTTTAAAAGTGTAACTCCTTTTGATTTTAGCCTAAAGGCTTCATTTGAAAGGATTCTGCCCAAAGGGAATCCTCTAGGATGAGGAGAGGGATGTGGAGAGAGTAAATGGGCAGGGGTTGTCCGAGCCAAAGGCTTGAGGAGTGTGTTAAATGAGGTAGAGGTGGGGGCCTTTTATAAGAGGAGAGGAGGGGCACTTTTGGAAACTAAAGGAATATTACTTTATTTGAAAATGTGTTTCGGTTTTAAAAGGCCCCACATTGATATAATTCGTGGATAAGGTGATAAGGGTTCGAAATCCACCCAGACAATAACTTTTGGACATGTGTAGTTCATAGATTTTACATTATCTTTCCATTTTATTTAAATCGTCAAATAGTGATGTCATTGCTGCATCATTATTATGTCATAAATAATTTAATTTATTTAATGTCTAAAAATTATAAAAAAAATACTATGATGTAGGAAATCTTTTTATCTTTCCAATGAATATTTATAATCAAAATTGTTACCTGTGTAACCCTACTTAAAAATTGTTTTAGTAAAACAACTCATGTTTGTGTCAATTTAATTTTAACATTAAATAAAAAGTTATTTATGTCATTTCCCAACCAAAGTGTCTCCATGGGGTCCCCAAGTTGGCCCATGGCTTGTCTTGGTCGGCCATGACTCACCCAATAGGTGTAGGACAAGTGTAATGGTGTTTTCACATTCTTATAATATCATTTTTACCTTCAATTACACTAATTACCTCTAATCGCGATTAAGAACTTAATAAGTTACTATTCACCAAAAAATTATTATAATCTCATTGAACCATATTTTACTTCTTAATGACAACCATGTATGTCTGATTTTTGAAATTCAAAACACAATGATGGAAAAATTTCATTTAAACGGAAAATCAGTCTTTATAAGTACCACTTAGTGGTTTCACTATTCATCAAAAATTGAAGTTTTTCAGAAAATTACCAAAAATTCACCCTAAGCTATATTTGATATTACAAATTCAAAAATGAAGTCTATTTTACAAAATTCAAAACATATAAGTCACATTAATTAATTTAATAATTAATTCCCGCTGTTAGAGCAAATAGCGTGTTTTTATGGAACAATAAGTATCAAAAGATTGACACTAGTTTAAGTCCGATTTCAAAGTGAAATTAATTCCAACGACCACTATTGGATTTAATGGTAAAAATATTTTCTAATTTGACTTTAAAACCAATTAAAAATATAATATAATCATATAAATAAATTAGATTAAAAAGAGGTTTTGAATTAAAATACAACATTTTACACTATTCATTAAAAAAAAGAACTTTATCAGAAAGGTACCAAAAATTTACACAAAGTAACTTTTGATGTCCTGATTCTAAAGAAGAGTTATATTTGGTCCAATATAATTTATAAGATCGATCAAAACTATATTTAATGACGGTTCTCCGTCAAAAGGTGATAAGTGGACCTTTCGTGAAAATTAGAGTATAAATGCCTAAAATTGAACTCTTTCCATATTTTAAGCCTTTATCTTTTTTTGGGTAAATGTAAAAACATTTAAAAACATATATAATCATATTTTAGTTATTTCTATCCATTCCCGCCAGTACAACGGCTACTCGTTAACTAACATTTAAAATAATATTATTTTATTACTTGTGTGCAACGTAAGTTTTCAAAGAAACTCATCATTGCGTACCGAGTACGCTATCGAACGTAGAAACCCCTTTTAATTAAAATTAATATTTAATTCGTAAATATTAATAAATATGAAAATTCTTTATTCTTTATTTACCTGGGATGTTACAACATGAACCATCAATTTTATTTTTCATAATGAGGGAATGTATAATGTCGGACATTCTGAAACATTTTGTCAAGGCCTCAGCCAAGATGTCTAAAAATGATTAAGGCCTTGGCCAAAACCATATATCAAATTGGGAAAGGCCTCAGAAAATTCCACGTCTAGTTGTCTCATGATACATACCGATGCATCGAGGAGATATAGCGGTCTCCACCTGTCACTTACTAAGTCCAATACATTCCTCATATGAAAAGGTTGAAATATAACATAAACATTCGTATTAAAACTAGCATATGAAATGTCAATACTTTAACCATAAACCATGAATGGTATAAAAATATCACATTCATAGTCAAAAATATCACAAAACCTTCAATACAATATGGAATTTTTGTATCATAATAAATCAACTTCAAATAAACTTAAAATCCATCAAAGGATGTTGACATAGATGAAATCAAAACCTTTTTAGAGAAATATCTCTTTCTATTTTGAAATCATTTAAGAGTCAAATAATTATAAATAAAAAATTTATTTTGAAAATATTCTTATGATATTGTAAGGGAAGCTTCGACGATGTTATAATAGCGGAAAATAGACACACTCACCGTATAAGTTAAAAAAACATTCTTACCGTAATTTTATTGAAAAGGTCATAAAGTAACCTGTTTGGAAAACTATGGAAAGATTCCTTTCAAAACATATAAGGTAAAATAAAGGTATAAATGACTTTACCCCATTATCTAGTAAATAGTGAAAATGTTTTGAAATAAATTTGTAAGAAACATGGATGTGGATGATAAAGATGTCCCAGTAGATACTTACGTAAAAACAACCTCGGATAATAAAGAGATTGTGAAATTAACCCTTACCTTGTACTTTTCCTTGGTCGAGGGTAGGTTAACCTCCTATATAATTGTGAAATAATTGTTATTAAATTATTCAAGAAATATATACATTAATATGATATCATATATGATCTTCTAATATTGCTTTGTTAATAATATTTTAGTATTATCGTCATTTCGAGTGTTAACTGATTCGTTTTCCTTTATATGCTTTGTTACGTAAGTAATGTTTTTTATGGATAGGATGTATATTATTCATATTCAGAATTATATTAAGTCTTTAAACATTATTTTTAATAATCAAATTAAAATTAGTCCTGAATGGATACGTTGGGGAATGAATCTCATCGTGTTTGTGGAGACGGTAATCTGTACGTACGCACGAGCGAAAATTTCATTTTTTTGATAGTAAAATAATATATAATTGGATGGTATATCATATATAAATAATAATTATCATGTTATATTTATTATTTACATAAATTACACATCATTATTATACCCATCCAAATAATAATGTATTGAATAAAAATTACACCACGATGTGGAGACGGTAAGCCTTACGTACGCACGTATGATGACATGACATTCAAAGGATGGATAGAATAATGAATATTTTTGTACAAAATTTATAATAAAATTAAATTATATAGAATATATTGGAGTTATTATTTTATAATGTAAACAACAAAGAAAGAGGAAGTGGAAGAAGAAAGGAACTTGAAAGAGGTGATGAAATATTTACCTCTTCTTCGGGTTCTTCCTTTTGATTTGATCAAATGGGATACTTAGGTTGGATTTATGACTAAAGGAAGGCCTCTAGAATTAAGGGAGGACATTTGAGAGGGTATTTGGGATGGGGTTGGCTGAGACAAATGGCTTTGAATGTGTGGATTTGAGAGAAGGGGAAGTGCCCTTTTATAAGAGGGGTGAGGGGCACCTTAGGAAAAGACTAAAATATTATTTTATAATAAACTCATTTTCAGTTTCTAATGTCTAAAAAATGATTTATTTCTAGGATAAGGTGGTTATGGTTTGAAATAATCTCAAGCAATAGGTTTTATACAAGTTTAGGTTACCATTTAACCTTATCTTTTAGATTTAACTCTTAGTTAAATAGTTTGACATTTACCATGTCTCTTTGTATTTTTATATTTTATGGTTAATAAAATTACTATAAAATTCCAAGATAACCCCAAGAGGTTCATTAATGACATATATAATAGTATTTAATGCCTTTGGAAGAACCTTAGATTTTTATGAATAGAATTCCAATTAGAAATATAATATTTGTTTTAAAAACTCTTTTATGTCAATTTTGACATTATTTAATAATGGATTTTTGTTAAAGTCATAAAAAATTTATTACTTAGAAATAAATACATTTAATAAACCCTAACATGTCATCGTCACCTATAAAATTTGTGGACGTCATTAAAACATTCAAATTATATTTATTTTAGTATTTATAATATAATTTATTTTTTTGTTTCATTAATAAGGAAAATACTGCATCATTGTTGTGTCATATATAAATATATTTATTTTATGTCTAAAAATTATAAATAAACTATCCTGGGGTATGAAATATTTTTATCTTTCTAATTAATATTTATAGTCGAATAGATCAATTATATAACCCCATATAAAAATTGTTTTACTAAAAGATATTTGATTTTGTTATTTTTGTCTTTACTTTAGATTATTTAATATAAAATGTCATTATCATTCATAAGTGGCTCCATGGGGTCTCAAAATTGACCCAAGGATGTCCATGGTTGGCTATGACTCATCCAATAAGGTTAGGACAAGTGTTAAAGTAATTTTGTGTTATTATAATATTCTTTTTACCTTGAATTACCCCTATTTACCTTTAACCGTGGTAAATGAAAGTCAAAAGTTACTATTCACCAAAAATTATTTTCATCTTATTGAACCACATTTTACTTACTTATATCAACCGTGTCTCCAAGATTTTTTAAATTCAATTCACAGAAGCGGTAAAATTAAGTTTTATGCAAATTTGCAAATGCTCCTAGGAGGTTGGTAAAAGATGGTAAAAAGTTCGATATAATTTTTATATATCTAAAATTATTATAAACTAACTCCAATGAATTATATTGAACTTATATAGGTATTATGTATCTATTTTTTTTACTTAAAATAAATTTAAATAAAATAAATAACTATTTAAATAAAAAGTCGGTTTTAAACAATAACTCAGTGTTTTTCACTATTCATCAAAAATTGAAAGTTTTCAGAAAAATACCAAAAATTCACCCAAAGATAATTTTGATATTCAGAATTCAAAAATGAATTCTATTTTACCAATTTCAAAACATATAAGTTGAATTAATTAATTTAAAATTAATTCCCATTGTCAAAACCAAAAAGCATATTTTTAAGAAATAATAACTATCAAAAGATTGACACTTGTTTATATCCAATTTCAAAGTGAAATTACTTGAAATGGAAATCATTGGATTAAACGGTAAAAATATAATCTAATTATAATTCCAAACCATTAAAATGTATATTTCAACACTATTAATTATTTTGATTAAAAAAGTTGTTTTCAGTTAAAATATAGTATTTTTCACTATTAACCCAAATATGCAATTTATCAAAAAAACACCATTTTTTTTGAAACTGAATTCTTATGTCACGATTATAAAGAATAAGTTTATTTTGTAAAATTGAATATATAAAAGTTTCAAATATTGGATTTAAAGAAAAGGTTCGCCATTAAAAGGTGGTAAAATTGCATTTTTTGAAAAATACTTCTTTTATCTGAAAAAAATGAATTCGTTCTTACATTATGTCCAAGAAACTCATAATATGGATTCTAAAATTATAAGGATTATATAAAGTTTAAAATTCAGTTAATACTATTCATAACCGCTTTTGAACAGCTAGTTTGGTAAGTCATGGTGCGCTTGAACTCAGTGTTGCGTGTAGTGAAAGTTATTGAGTTACTTTGAAAAAATAATGTGCTATGAAATCATGGGGTGTTACAACCTCCCAATGGAATATGTGATCATTATTTATTTTTTCTTAATATGTTTAATATGATATTAAATTGGAATGAATAAAATTAATAGATCAAAAACATGTTAATTAAACTCCAGCTTAAATAATGAATATACTAGAAGTGAGAAAATAATAAAAGTTGTGTATAATCAATCAAAAAATAATAAATTATTATAAATTATTATGTGAAAAATCTGATACCACTTGAAGGTTTTAGACACAACGGTAGATATGGGAGAGCCATATCAAACTCATATTTTGGTTATAATGTACAAATAATATGAGATGTACATGATGAAAAATTGCCATGACCAATGAAATTAATATGAAGATTAATTGATAAGAACCTGAAACCAAGAAGAGATGATATTTTCACATATAATTTATAATTGATCTATTTAACTGAAGAAGTACCGTTTGTTGAATTATTTCATCATTATAGAAGATTAGACGAAGGCCTCTTGTCACATTATCATTGCGTCAGAGGTATCAAGAGTATATTCCCTATAGTGATGATTTAGATATGCTTGGTGAACTTATGATCATTGTCGTAAAATCTTCTGGGTTCTAGCATGGACCGTTTTAACGCTTGTAATGATCAATGTTGGTCACATCCAAACCCTTAAAGGGATAAGGGATTCACTCTGGTGGAGGAGGATAAAATCTCTACGTTCTTTAGAGAATTCAAGGGAAGAGGTCTCTAGGGCCTAAGAGAATCCTCTATAGAACTCATTGTGCATAATGAATGAATGTGTCTCTCACTTTTGGAGAACTTCATTATTGGGTCTAAATAATGATAGGGTTAGATAATAATAATTACACAAGGGACCTTATTGATTTCTTAATACCCAGAGAACCCCATGTTTAAATAATAATAGAATTATTATTATTTACTTGACATGTTCTAAAATCACAGATAAAATAAATAATATTTTAATTGATTAAATAAATTAATATTTATTTAAATAATATTTAATATGAAATTTATCACCGAAGCATTAAAATAGGTCCACCAATACTCCTCAATATTTAATAATAATTGAATAATGACTAATTATTTAATTAAAAAAACACCACTTCATTATTCACTAATAAATATAAAAATATAATATTCACTGAATTAGTGAATAAATATTTATTAAATACTCACATAAATAAATAAATAAATATTTTTTTACCATTGGAATAAAGAAAAATAAATAAATATTTTATACTCATGTAATTAAATAAATAATTATAGAGTGAATAAATAGTTATTAAATATTCAAATCATACACACACACACATATATATGTTCTCTCAAATAACTGGTGATTGAATATTTGTGATAAAACCAACATGAATAATTATTAAACCATGTATTATAATCATATTTATCTAACATGTCAAGTTCATATGGAATTTAATAGAGGTTTTGAATAAACTTAACGTGTGACACTCTTGGCCCCTTTCTCGATAGCATTAGGTTACACTACCTAAAGTCTAAGGTTAGAATCTAGAAACATGTCAAGGCTACCATAGAGAAAAATGTTCATATAGGAATGACATGTAACCTCCTATGAACATAAACTATATAATATAATCCCATTATCTTGACATATCTTATTAATCATGTTTCATATTAGTGTCATCAACCTATATGCTCAATGTCTCTCTCTTTTAATTTCTGAAAATGAACTTTCTAAAAACACTTACATATCTATAGAATTAAATAGGTATCACAATTCCCATAAAAAGGGCCCGAGATATCAACTTCCATTAAATAACATAAGGGATAAATACTTTCTCGCATTATTCATTAACACGACATCACTCGTGTTTCACCTAACACATTTTACTTCTCCATAAGAAAATGCCATCATGGTTTTTATCAGTACATCAAAGTATGTGACTCATAACATGTATTAATAATAATCATAAATCCTAATGATAATTACACAAGCCCATAGATAATAATATCCAATGACACATATAAATGTGGATTTCATATTGGTAGGTCATGTTCTCATAATCTCCTACACAAAATATCACCAAAGGTGTACACCATGACAAAGTGTCTCAAAGTACTATGAGTCTCCACCCTTGATAACCTATGTCATTTGTGTCCCATAAAATGATATCATATGGATATAGAACTTAGATTTTAGAATAATATTTTGGAAATTTTATGTTCTCATCATAGTGGGGAACTACTATGACCTGTCAGTACAATAAGTAAACTTAGGAAATTATCACATACTAGGTCACGTAAAAGAAAAACAATGATGAAGATTAACAAGTAATCATAAAGTACATATAATTTGGTTATAGGGAAAAAAATCTTATAGGAGGGACCATGGATTTATAACGATGGTGAGTATTAACAAGGATTCTATATTCATAGATTTATTAAATATAGATATGGTAATTTTTAGGAAATGGGAGGCATCAATCCTTTTCCAAACAATTGTTAAACTATCTTTACTATAAAGGATAGAGAAGTTCCATTAGGATGATAAAAATATAAAAAGGAAGATTAAATAAGTGAATGATGGTAAATTGATAAAATTCATCTATAAAGTTGGAATGTTGAAGTTTGGAAATAGGTTATATGTTCTATCCATACTAGAGTTTAAGAGGGAAATACTAGATGAAGCAGATGAATCAAAATTTTCTATACACCATGATAGTATAAAGATGTACAATGATTCAAGAGAACATTTCCAATGTGATGTTATGAAGTGGGAAGTTGAAAACTATGTGACCATATTCTTAGTGTTTTAGTAGGTAAATAATGAAATATAACATCCTAAGGGAGCCATTCAACCTCTACATATACCAATATGGAAGCAGTATAATGTTATAATGGAAGTTTTCACTATATTTCCAAAGAATCCAATGAATAATGATGCTATATGGATCATTTTTTATCACCATACCATGTCTTTACATTTATTAGAAATAATGGAAGGTCTACCCCTTGAGCGCATTTCTTAGTTCTACATCAATGAAATCCTAATACTTTACTGTGAACCTCAATCAATTGTATCTGATCAAGACCCTAAAATCAAATCAAAAATAAAGAAGAGTATTCAAAAGGTTTACAACACTGAGATACATTTAAGAACCACCCATCATTCCCAAACTGATGGGTAGTCCAAAAGGACTATTTATAAATTAGAAGATATTATGAGATCATGATCTCTTTAATTTCATGGAGTATGGGATCAATATCTGCCTATGGAGAAATTTTAATATAACAATAACTTCTATTAAAGAATATAGATTTCAACAGATAAACCATTTTATGGGAAGGAAGAAGTTGGAGAAAGGAAACTAGTAGGCTTAGAACTTTTTGAGGAGATAATTTTTAAAGTACAAACTTTTCAGAATCATATCAAAGTAGTTCAAAGTAAGAAAAAGATCTATGCTGATAATAAAAGAAAAGATATGGAATTTCACATGGAGGATAATTCATTGTTAATTGTTTCCACATGGAAGGGTTAATAATATTCAGTAATAATGGGGAAGTTATTCCCAAGGTACATTGGTCGTTTTGATTTTTTAGAGAGAATTGGAGATGTAGCTTACCGATTGGAAATGCCACCCAACCTCTCTAAAGTAAATGACATATTCCTTGTTTCATTATTGAGGAAATAAATTCCAAATACAACACATGTAATAATATATAAGGGAGTATATTTAGAACCTAACTTGTCTTATATGAAGAACCTATCACGATTCTTCACACTAGAAAGCAAGTGTTGTGGAATAGTACAATTGAGCTAGTGAAATTACTTTAGAGAAATCACGGAGAAGGAAACATGGTATCCTAAAGAATCTATAAGGAAGGATTACCCAAATATTATTAATATCATAAATATATACCCCAATTTCAAGGATGAATTTATTTACGTGGGGAATAATTTAATACATGAGACCCTACTATAGTAGGTAAACACTACATCCCAAAACTATTGCAGAATTCTCACTTTAAGATCCCTTTTTCATGATTATATTTGAAAGTAATTTCCCCAAATTCTAGAATTTATATATGATAAAAATTATGTCATTTTTGGATTAATAATGTTAAAATTAACTTTAGGATGAATTTATAATATTTTTATAAAAAGGTAGAATTTTTGGGTGAATAGTGAAAAATATTGTTTGTACAAATACTATCATCATTAGGATATAAGAATGAATTGAAAACTAATGAAACGATTTACCTAATTAAATATGTATTTAATAAGTAAAATTATACATTTAAAATATTATGTTTAATTTATAAACCTATGTTTAACATTTTGGAACTCAAGTAATGTTTTATTCTAATAAAAAACTCTTTTTGGTCTTTTCTTTTAATTAAATATTCACAAGGTGGATTTTGGTTTTGGATTACATTAAAACAAAAACAAAAATTATTCATTTATTAATAAACCAACTAAGGTTATGAAAATCAACAACATTTATAATTTTATCCAAAACATAATATTTATTCTTAAAAATACACTTGTTTCTCAAAGTTTTATGCATTATGTACACTAATATTAAAATTAGTTTTTATCAAAAAAATTTATTTGATAAATTTATTTTCATATTTTAAATAAGAATGATCAAATTATGTAATAAGGTCATTTTTCATTTTTTTATTGAAATAAATGGCTATGGTTTAAAAATAAGTTAGCACAATAAAAATAAATTATGGTAAAACTTAAAACTAAGGATAACAAGATAAAATAACTAAAAAATTATATAAAAATGTTTTTTAAAGGATTTTATCTACCCAATACTCATAAAAACTCCATTTTTTCTAAATTTTTGACTCGCATTCCTTGAATTGTGACTTGTACTTTTTTATTATTACAAAAAAGTCACTCCCCTCACTTATAAAATGAGACTTACACCACCCCTTTACATGAACTAAAAAAATAGAATTACTCTTTAAAATATACCAATTTTACTTCCACCATAGACTTCTCCCATTTTTGATACCCCATTTATCCAAAAAAATCTTTAAAAATTCCATTTCAAAGAGGCCCTCTAAGAGAATGTTCAAATTCTCAACATGAGTACTAATCAATTCTTGACATTTTCCTTCTCCATATTTATCCTAAAAATATATTTTAACAACTATAATATAGTTAAATAAGTGTTATTAGTATAATTAAATGTTTTTATGTTATTTATATAACCTTTATCTACCCTTACCACTTCCTTATAAAAATAAGAATGTTGTTCGTGTGTGTGTGTGGGCTACCACCTCCAGGAAGGGACATGTTTTATTTTTCATCACTGTATTAAAGGGATGGTTATAAAAGGGGATTGAATGAATAAATATTATATTTCTAAATTTTTTATGATTCTTAAAATATAAACCATTTTCTACCTACCTCCCATTCTATGAAAAATGAAAACGTCATCTATGTGTAAGTGAAGACTATCACCTCCACAGAGCAACATGTTTCATTTTTCATCACTACCTTATATGGTTGGTTTTAAAAATGAATTTTATGAATTTTAAGAATATATATGATATTAAAGAGTAATAAATCTCATTAATAAGATACTTTAAGGATAAAATAATAATTTATGATCATTATAAAGTAACATGTTGATATCGGTAAATTACCTGAAATAGGCTTGTCATGGGTTCCATTTTCAAAAACTATACCCATGACTTCCATGGAATGAAAATGGGAATTCATAAATACTTTGAAAAAGTGTTATAATATATTAAAGTATCTAATAATGATGTAATTTTTATCATAGAATGAGGTTTGATATTTCCATTTGGAAACATGTATGAAATAATTAGAATTATTAACATCTGATAATGAAAATAAACATTTACTAACTAATATATATGTATTTATTGAGTTTAATTTAATAATATAAAAGGTAATAGATATAAATAAGTTATGAAATAAGTTATTAATATGGTTTATTTTATTACAGAATCGGTTAAATATCTTTTATGAAATTTAGAATTAAAAGGTAAGGGTTCTTAGTTTCAAATTATCTTCTTTGAGACATGTTTTGTAGTGTATATCTATTTTCATATAAATGGTGTATATACTTACCATTTGAAATATTTTTCCATGAATATCATTATTTATTTTATTTAAATCACTATTTTATGTTTTTATCTCTCAAGGTATTTTGATTCAAAATTTACTAATGTCATAAGTGTTTATTTTCCAATATCACTTCTTTTTCATCAAGAAACTTTCTACTCCATATCCATATTCTTATTCTCACCAATGATTTCATTTATTATTTTAAAATAAAATTATTTATTATTTATTTTTATATTCATATTTAACTTTACCTATTTCCAAAATTAATTCCTATTACTCCTTTAATGATGTGGGTTTCAATAAAGATTTTCTGAATTATTATTTGTGTATGTATATTTTATCTTCCACTCTACATTTGTGAACTCAACCCTTATTTATTTTCAAAATTCCATTTGTTGATATTTATATTTTAAATTAAGGTTTTAAATGGTATTATAGTCATATTATTGAATAAGATATTTAAAAGTGTCTTGAAACTTCATTTTCTATTAACTTTGACCTTATTTTAAAAATGGAAAATAAATCTTCCTTTTCATATTTTCTATTATAATGTAATTTTCCACCACCTTCATCATTTTTGTTTTGAGAAACTTATTTATATAAGAAATTTTTAATTCTCTTTTAAATGTTTTTTTCATCTATGAAAGCATCCATTAAAGTTTATCATGTTTAGATAGGGATATAATCTAATTATACCATCCACCTTTATTCTCTGGAATACTTATGATCATGTTATTCTATTTATTAACTAGGTAATGTATTGGCATCCCATATTTTTATTATTCTAAAATGTATATTTATTTATTAATACGGAAATTTTTTTATGTATTTTATTATTATTCATTTACGTGATATGGTGAATGCATTGTTCTTATTAAGTGGTGGGTGGGGTCCGCAATAGCCCCTCGATGCATCAGTAGGTCTCATGAGACAAACTAGTGTGGGTATTTGGAATACACCATACCTAATTATGTATGATTTATTGGAAAGAGGCCTTGATTATAATATTATTGTGTTTGACATTATGTATTCTATCACTATTAAACTAGTTATTGTTATCAATGTGATTATTTATGTGGTTATGTCATCCATTAATATATTCCTCTATCATGATATTAGTTATATTGAAAATTTAATTATTTTTTATCTTTTATATATTATTTATGACTTGGTTATTATATTATAGATCATGCTAAATATTATCCCTTACTGAGCATCAAATATCACCCTATTAATTTTTTTTCTTATCCTCAGGGTATTGGGAAGTGAATTTTGATTGATTTATGGGATATAATAGAATAAATAATAAAGTTATCATTGGAATTGTAAGTTTTATTTCATGTTTTGAAATGTAATGTGAGAATCATGTGTACATCTTGTCTTCTAAGACTGCTAAATTGTGCGATCCTTTTTTATGTGATCACTTATATCTTGTACTAATTTAATAAAGTAACCTATGGCTTTGGGTTACTAGATCCAGGGTTGGTACGAACATAGAAAACCATGGTGGGGGTGAGAAATTTGGAGTGATAAGTAGGGTCACTCTTATAATACAATAAAAATCTATGTGAAATGAATTTTAAAAAGTAAAAAAGAGTGAAACCATCAAGAAAAACATTCCAAAAATAATCACAACCAGAAAGAAGGAAAAGCATAAAAATAATATCAAATGAAAAAATTACCTTTTATTTATTCAATATTCTCTACCAATACCCTCATATCATGGGCATCTAACTATATCATCAACAACTAGACCAAAAAAAATTCCACAACCATCACCACAACACATCCTTATCTAAGCCGAGTAACTTCTGTCACTGCTCTTCCCTATTTTTAGATTAATTCACCCTTTGAATGATAGATAGTCTGCAGGGAGACCTCTCTCCATAACTAATTAGGAATGTGTGAATGAAACCACACCAATTTCACACCATCATCATATATCCATATACAATATCATTCCAACCATATCCACATCACTATTTATCACATAAATCACTTACACCAGTAACATATATTGCCACCACATGTCCACAACCACTTCACCACATAACATATTACCATTCCATAATTCCTAGGAATACATTAGAAGGGTCATGTTCACTTTAAATAAATAAATATTTTTCCCTATTTCTGTGTGCATCCACCACCTATGCATCATCACCACCAGTTTCTTCCACCAAATTCATATCACCATCAGGAATCACCACCAACTGTTCCATCATTACCATATCATAGAAATCGAAATAGGGTATCATGAACATGTATAGAATCAACCTCATGTCCTCCCCATACCATGAATGACCCCCACAATGAGTTATCATCATTTCCTTAAAATCAGTCAACCAATATATTGTATATTGATAACTTCAATCCATTACAACCCATATGCATGTGCCTAATTCAATCCATCACATCCCATACGTAATATAATTTATCATTTACCATCTTTTACACATCACTTCCCCATAACCAATTCCATAATTCCAACCACAACATAAAAACCATTTAATAAGAATAATATTTCACAATAAAAGAAGAAACATCAATAACACAACCAATGATTTGTGAAAATAAACCACAAAAAAATTAATATTCACACACTAACTCCATTCCCATAATTTATCATTTACAAACCTCATTAGATTCAATATACCATTCACTTATCCATACCAAACCAGTTCTTAATCCACATCTCATTCAATTCGAACTTATTCAACAATCATTAACTACCAATGAAACATTTTAAATTTCATTATTCTAATATTTTATTCTATATTTATTTCCCATAATCTATCAACCATTATATAGGTACAATTAGTTTTCATCTTTCTCATTATCATTTATATTAATCATCCAATGATCATATTAATATTATTTTCCCTATTCCATAACAATTAAACTTTAACATGTTTAACCCGAAACACTACAAGTTAAAGAAAAAAAATGTACAACATTTAACAATTATAAAAATAATGGTTTCTATATTTTAGACTTTAATAATATTGAATAAAGGAATACCGGGGCACAAAAGTCAATACCCATTTCCCTTCACCATTTCTTCTAAGATGTAGTTAACTTTTCATGTTTTCACCATAAATTAAAAATCCCCACTTCACTTACAAATTACTATTATCATTTTATAACCCACTTTATCCATGTTCATAGAAAACACATGAATAACACAAAAACATCAAAAACAATGAAATAATCCTCAATCTCAAAGTTTTAAATTTTTTTCTTTATTACCAGATTTAAATAGTTATCAAATTATATTTCTGATAAATTTCCACAATAATTTTATCATCAAGAAAGTCACAAAAACAAGCATAAATATGAAAATAACCAAGCATAAGCAACTTCTCTTTTTAAAAACCCAATTTCCACTCAGTCAGTTTATCATTACATTATTAATCCCATTCTCATTTAAGGTTTGTTTCATACAATCCTTCCTTATTCTCGTAAACCAAGAACACCCATTAAGAAACATCAATAAAAATAGAATCATAACATAATTGTATTCATGGAAATAATCAGAATAGGAATAATTGACTATATCATTTCATAAGATAGATGATTAATCAGAAATTACCCTACCTCAGCCAAAAGTTTTGAAAAATAATATAAATATCCAGGTGAGAAGTAGATGTTTCACAAGAAATAATCACTCAAGTAAACACCAAAAATCTAATATATAACAACCCTCATCAAGATCACAATTCAAATACATCAAAAAAACTTCAATACTCTACCACAGTCCATCTAATTGAAGTGATGAATAAAAAATAAGAATAAAACCCTGAAGAAAAAAAGAAATAACTCTCATTATATCACCAAGAATAAATCTTCTATGTTTGATGGTTAAATAAATATTATATGGGATGAAATACCTCCCAAAATCACCCCTAGGTCTCCCAATAGATAGGGGAAAGGAATGGAAAGTGATGAATTTTATGGTGTTCTATAATTTATACCTAGTACATTCAAAATAGGCCATGGAATATCTCTTCTAAGCACACCATAGTGAATAAGGTTCTACCCCCAAACTATAGTACATTACAAGGTACTATACTACAATAGACCCCAGTGTAACTTCCCTATGGAATCTACGTATTAGTCAATGACCAGATAATATATATCTGGGGTAAGGCTATGGAAATAACTATATACCACTTTATAACTAACTATGAAAAAACACTATAACTGACCTCTCCTAGATACTATTACATATCTCACCTACACTATGTAGCCAAACTCATCCTACCCATCACCATGTTGTAGCTCATATATACAATATAGCCTTTCCATTATTGGGAGATCCACCAAAACAACATCTATAGAAATCTACACCATATAGGCCTTAGCTATGATATAGATCATGGGATATACCCTGACACAAAGAATAAAAAGGGCCTACATAAAGGTAAAAAAATTTACCTTTATGCAAGGAGGTCTTATGTAAGGGTATCTCCATTTACCTTCACACTTGATCAAGATTATGCTTATAAAAAACTCAGAAGACCAGTACACTTTAATATTAAAGGTCACACCATAAAAATACCTTCACATAAGCCAGGTGAACCCGATCAACCATTATGAAAATCCAAAATCACTATTATATAGGACCCCCATAGAACAACCCAAGGTTTCATGCTGTAATATGTTTCCCTATAAGAAAATTCAACTCTAACACCACCAGATTTTCCTAGATCTTTTTTGGGAACTTTAAACACCCCAATATCACAAAGAAATGGGATATGAAAGTTCAAGATGTAAAATTAGATACCTCTCAAAGTATTCTCATCCCCGAGAATCAAAACCAAACCTAGAAGGAAAAAACCTTTTCCACCCAAACATTGCCTTGGAAGATACCTCTGAAATGAAAAAAACACACCACTAACACCCTTAGTAATAGACAAACCACAACTCATCTAATAAGAATAATACTTGTAATTACCTAAAAACTATTGGATATACCTATCAAACAAGTACACTACTACCTCTAAAACCAAATATGGAACCAACCACCCAGGCTCACAAAAAAATTAACACCGTTTAGTCCTTTCACCTTAACCATGATTCAAAATAGTTATACACCAAATATAACCTTCTAGAAAACTTGAAAACCCCTTAAAGGAAATCAATTAAAATGATTTACAAGGAAAAAAAGTACTTAACTTTTAAATCCCAATCAATATACCCTCCTAAAATAGTATTTAACAAAATACACCCAAAGGTATTAGTAAAAGGAGTAGATCCACCCATAACATTACCATAGATAACTCTACACTAATGATATAGAAACATGATACATATTTGGGGAATAATACTCAAAATTATCCATGAAATAATACAATAAATAGATCATATTACGAGACAATAGAAACCTTGATCTACTCAAACCTAGGGCTTGAAACCACACTCTTAACTCTGGAAGACCACCATAATCTCCTTTTATATGAACTCAAAGTCCCATAATTCATAGTATTCATCTCAACCTTCCAAAACACTCAAGAGGTTTATTTATTATAATACTCTTTCCTTGATAAATATCTCTCCAAAATCTATACTCAATCTCTCACCACTTCCCAATACATCAACTTAAGAGGCACAATAGGAAACTGGATATTTAGCCTCAAGTAAAAAGCTATAACCATTCCTTCTCATCAGGTAGAAAATGACGAAACCAGCTAACCAAATCCAAGAAATGAATCCTAAAGCTTTAAAAACTCTAATACCCTATAAAATATATTTAATTTAATTTATATGATTGGACATATGAACTTGGGAGAAGAAATACTTATTAAATAACCCCCAAAACTCCTTCTAATATATCTTCCCCACATCACTAAAATTCATCTCCCACCATCGTTGAGCTGTTTTCTAAAATAATCTAGTTGCCAATGTGACTCAAAATAAATATTAAGTCTTCACCAATCCAAAGGTGACATTAAATTCACTATTATAAATTGGATCTATACCAACATACCTATACCAACGGTTTTCAAAACCATTGGTATAGGTACCATGAAGGCACCCTATACCATTTTTTTTGACCAAATTGTTGGTATAGGTACCATGGAGGCACCCTATACCAATTGTTTTTACAAAAACATTTGCATCGGTCCTAAAATTTAGAAACAGTTAACCAAAAACATTAGTATAGGTCTATACCAATGGTTTTGTGAACCGTTAGTATATGCACTATTTTTTTGAATTATTTTTTTCAAATAATATTAAATAAACAAAAAATTAAATTACTTCTTAAAATACACACACACACACGCATATATTTATAATAATATATTTACAAAATTCATTATATCTTAGTTTTTAGGTTGTTAAAATATTAGTTGGAGGAGCTAGGATCAAAACCAAGCTACCCTTTTCTTACATTACCTATACCAATGATTTTTGAAAACCATTGGTATAGGTATTTCATATGACCTATACCAATGGTTTGAAAAAACTATTGGTATAGGTCTATACCAATGGATAATCACCCAATGAACCTATAAAGCACTGGTATAGGCTATACCGATAGTTTGGAGTCAGGTACCAATTCTTCCAAGCTGTTGGTATAGTACTTATTTCAAGTAGCGCTTCTTAAAAACAATATTCAGTATCGGGGCTAGAGGATCCACCAAAGAAATTTGGTAATTCTTGAAGCTAAAATTTTAAGGAGGCTATACCATATGATTCCAACTTATTTCTCCCACACCATTCATAATATTGGATTTATGATGACACAAATTTAGATAAAACAATAAAAAGGTTAGTATAATCCACCCAAGAACATAAATAATCATATAGGATAATAAAATTTTACATGAAGACACATCAAAACTCATTATTATTTTCCCAAAAATCTCACCCACACAACATTCTACATTACCACATACCTACCCCCCATCAAACACAAAATCATACTACCCCTATTATATTACCCATATCTCCTCATGCCATTTAAGAAAACAAAATACAATTTCCAACACCCATTTTTGCCAAAACCACACCACAATAGCCACAAAACCCCCTTTAATGTAACCAAGTATATCACCATTCAAACCTATAGGTAACTCATTCCATAAACTACCACAATTTATGAAAAACATTTCCTCATCCCACACAACTAGCCAAACCATCACTGCCACAATGAATCAAAACTTCTCATGCCTACCAAAGAAACCAACCATATCCCCACCACCCACATCATCCCACACTTCAAAAGAAACCATAAAAATCTTCAACTAATCCCACACATATCACAAAAAGGAAAAAAATAAAAAAAAGAAAGTTAATAAAAAAACACAAAAATCAATCAATTTTCATTATTTATTTTATAATAATCAAGTGTGGACAATAATACATCATTACCAATATTTAGTTTTTTGAACAACAAAATTCATTACAATAATTAAATGATTAACCCTTTTATGGGTTGTGATTATATAAATTAAATCACAATAATAACACATAAAAATAATAGTGAAAAGTACCATAAAAAATAATCACTTCACACTAGTTTTAAATAAAACAACATAGAAATTCCAAGACTATATTTTATTTGGAAAAAAAAATCATATAAAACAACCTTTATCATGATAATTCTTAGTTCAAGAAAAAATTATTAGTAAATATATATATCAACACCTTAAAACAACCAATCATCAAGAAATATTTCAATATGAAATTATATTTCAAAAATTTACATTTCATGAAATTCATCATGTTGTGCTCTATAATAATATCAGTTAGACATGATTTCAAACTATAATTGAAAATATAGACTTGCTAATTTCCTATGAACTATTTTTTAGATACTTAATAAATAATTATTTAAACATTTTACTACACAAGTAACATTATTTTATATTATAAATTAAAATTTATAGGTTTTAATTTATTGTTTCATGCTTATTACACTTAAATTAATGATTTCATTAATAATTTCACCACTAATGAAACATAATTTTGAGGTGTAAGGAATTCCATGTATTTTGGTACAACATGATCAAAACCCAACTTGTTTAAGTAAATTCGTATAGATGTTTCTACTATAAATCACCCAAACATACTTAAATATTATACAAGTTTGCTATAGTTAAGTAATCTATATTTTACCCTTACACATTCTAATTTATATTTACAAAACTACTCATGGAATGGAAACATGATTTTATATATCACACATAGATAATTTATCATCACAAAACTTTATCCATACTTGAAAATTAAGTGATAAGTTTAATTGATATACAAGTTCTCAAATTTTAGAAAGGGGTTATCACTAACAAACATGTTATCTTTTTAGAATTAAAAATAAATAAATAAAATCAATACTTATAAAAAATTCTAACACCTGCATGCTATATATCATGAGTGGAAAGTAACACTAGGAATAAAAACTTGTACAAAAATTAAATTATTTCTAAGAATTTCTCCAAAAAAATTATTCATCCTATAAACATAGAACATACTAATGAAACTCATTTCTTATTGGACCTAAAAAATCAACAATTATATATAACAATAAAAATATAATCATGCATTACTAAAAATTATAAACATCACAAGAATAGATCAATATGATTTGTACATCAATAAGAAGAATGAAAATAAATTTAAGAGGAATAAATTTGTATCAAGTATGAGGAAATGTATCTATGTTCCAACAAGGATCCAATTAAACAATATATTCTAGTTAATTTCCATTTACTCTTTAATTTAAGGAAATTTAATCAATTTACCATGAAAAATATTAATCATAAACAACTACAAAATTTTAGTATAATAATATAAACACCCATATGATCCATGATGAAAATTACAAGGTAGCTAATGATAATAACACATGTACCTCTATATAATTTCAACCCAACAATAGTTACACTTTCACCTAAAAATTTTAGTAGGTTTTCAATTTCCTTGTGTCAGATCACATGTATCCCCAAATATATATACCCTAGCTGGTCTATTTAGTTTACATCACATGTTAGTCTTGAGTTTCATGGATTCCTTACTAACCCCATGTAGTCCCCACAAGTGACTATCTCTAATCTCTACCCTATCTCTAAAAAATTATCCATGATACCACTCTTTCATGAACCCTACTTCACTGGTACCCATCATGGGTTTGAAGTGATGATAGGTAGAGACCCATGAATCCCACATCCAATAGGCTATAGGTTGGTGACTGGAACCTAGGGTATAAAACACACAATATGAGGCCTTATCCTCAATAAATAATTTAAGGAAAAGTGATAAAAGGATATCCACCAAAAAATACCAAAGAATTTAAATACCATTCATCAAATAAATTTCCATAATCCAAATGATAATATCATTTCAAATGTACAACATAAATAAAATACATGAAAAATGAGCTCTAAACTCTAATCCATCGACCAACTCCATTTAAGATACCCAAAAAACAACTCCAAACTTTATCGAATTATCCTGAAAACAATTAGAAAAATGTGGTGGGGTTACCACTTGAGAGTAATTAGTATGATAATCATTCTAATAAAAATCAATATTTGTGTGCAATAAATATGCAAGAGTAAACAAGAGTGAAACCTTCAAGAAAAATAATCAAAACATAATCACAAGAAAAAAGAACTAAAAACATAAAAATAAAATTAGAAGCCACAATTCCATTTTACTTCTATAATTTCCTCTACCAATCCTCCTCACATTGTTGGAATCCAAATACATCAACATATATAAAATAGAACAAACTAAAATCCCACAACCATAACCAAAACAATTAATTCTCTAGGCCTAGTAATTTCCATCACCGATCTTACTTGTCAGCATATCCATTCAACCTCAAAGTGGTAGCTAGTCTGCAGGGAAACCTCTCTCCATAACTAATCAGGAACATGAAAATAGAACCAAACTAACCATAAAACATCATCGTATATACATATACCATACCATCCCAACCATGTCCACATCATTGTATCATTACATTAATCATATCCACCAACTATATATATCCGCACTATGTATCCAAAACCACTTCACCGCATCACATATTACCATGCCATCATCCCCAGCCATAAGTCAATAAGTTAATATAAAAATGAAGGATATAAACACCATTCACTCATCCTTCCATGTATATACCCTACCTATTCATCATCACCACTAGTTTCTACCACTAACTATATATCACCATCAGGAATCGCCACCCATTGTTCTATTATTACCATATCATTACCATAATTATAAGTTATCATGAACATGTAAAGAATCAACCTAATTCCTTACTCCTAGCATGAATGAACCCCACCACGTTTCATCATCATTTCCACACAACTAAGTCAACCAAAATATTTTATAACGATAACTTTAATCCATTATATCCCATATGTGTATGCCTACTTTGAGCCATCACAACCCATAAATGTTCCACTTCATAATTTACTATATTTTATACATAAATTACCCATAAAAACTTATATAATTCTTGACACATTATAATAACCATATAATAAGAATAATATTTTACTTCAAAGAAACAACATCAAAATAACAACAAATGATTTAGAAAATTAAACCATACAAATAAAATATTTCACATTTCCAATCTACCTCTATCGCCATTATTTTTTATTTAACAAAATCATTAGATTTATTATTATATTCCTTTACCCATACCAAACCAACACCCAAGCCATAACCCATTCAAGGTGAACTTATTCAACAATCAGTAATAGCTAATGACACATTTTATTCCATATTCATTTTCCACAAGCCATCAACCATTCTATTGATGTATTAAATTTTAAACCTACTAATTATAATTTAAATAAAATATACCATTACTAAATTCCCAATAATTTTACCATTCCCTAGCAATTAAACTTTAAAAATTAAACCCCACAATACTATAAGTAAAAGAAATATCCAAACACAACCTTTAAAAGTTATAAAAAAATGGTTTCCTAATTTTCATATTTAAAAATATTCAAGAAAGGTATACTAGGGAACAAAAATCAAGACCCATAGATTCCCACTTACCTTACAAATTACCATTATTATTTTATGATTTAATTTATTCATGTTCATGGAAAAAAATTAGAAATACCACAACATAAAAATCAATGAAATAATTCTTAATCTCTCTATTTATATAATTTCATTCTTCTTTACTAGATTTAAATAGTAATTGGATTATATCTATGATAAAGTTACACTAAAATTTCAGAATCAATAAATCCATAATAAAAATATACAATATGTAAATCACAAGGCATAAGCAACTTCTGTAATGCCTTGACCCCAGTTACCTAGAGTCAGTGCATTATTTTAATACATTGGTATGATTACAAGGAATCAAGTCCCGAAAGAATGATCAGTTTAGAAGTCTTGGAAAATAGATTACATACATGAACGTTACATAACACATTAGAAAATAAAACACAACATAAATTATCCTTTGAGAACGCCATTAATCCCCTAGATTAACCCTTATTATCAATCATAATACACTTCTTGGAATCCCGAGAAAATTAAAACATAGAAAGGGGTGAGCTCAGATGCTCAGTAAGGATAACAATATAGTGGAAACTTTCATAAAAAAATCATAAACATTTAAGGCAATGTATAAGACTAAAAAAACAGCCTTTTTAACTTAAACTTCAACATAATATGGTAAATATACAAAAAAAATAATGCCATTTACTTATTCACATGGATATTATACTATTCGAATAATCCCATGAAACATCAATAGCCACTTTCATAATGATGGAATGCGTAATTCCAGACTTCATAACCACATAGACATGGCCTTGTGCCAAGACTATAAATAAGATTTTGTTAAGGCCTTGTGCCAAGACACTAGTTTTTCTTATGAGACCTACCGATGCATCGAGGAGCTATAGCAGGCTTCACTCTTCACTTACTAAGTCCAATGCATTCCTCATATGAAAAGGTTTAAACATAACATAAACATTCGTATTAAAACTAGCATAAGAAATGTCAATACTTTATTCATAAACAATGAATGGTATAAAAATAACACATCCACAATCATACATATCACAAAACCTTCAATAAAATATGGAAGATTTGTATCATAATAAATCAACTTCAAACAAGTTTAAAATTCATCAAAGGATGTTGAAATAGATGAAAATGATTTGTAAAACTCTTTGAGAGAAATATCTCTTTTTCATGAAAACATTTGAAAGTCACACAATTTAAAAAGGAAGAAATTTAAAGACATTTTTGAATAAAAGTGTCCCATACCACTTTGAAACTTTGCAAAGGAATTAACATTTTAAAAACATTCATGTCCATATAAATAAATCCTTAAAAACCATTTTGAAAACAGGGACATTAATGAGAACGATTTAGAAGAATAAATATTTAAAACATTTAAAATGATGTTTTAGTAAAAAGTCCCTTAAAAATAATCCCTTTGAAAACTATTTTATGAAACATGGAAATGGATAATAAATATGTCCCAATAGATACTTACATAAAAACAACCTCAGATAATAAAGAGATTGTGAAATTAACCCTTACCTTGCACTTTCCTTTAGTCGAGGGTACGTTTAACCTTCTGTATGAAGACCGTAGTATGTTATTTAATTATACCAAAACAATATTAATATTTATGATATCATACATGATTCATTTATGACTTTATACTACCCATTTAATAATAATTTCCATGTTAAATTATCATTTCGGGTAATAATTGCTTTCTTTATCGTACATGTTTTAACTTGTTACTCTTGATTGTATCACTTAGTTCAAGATTTAAATACTTCCAGAATATAAAACATGATTTATATATCATATATATTTAGAATATAAATATTTATAATGGACATATATATGAAATGGAAAACACCATTTATGGAGACGGTAGTCCATATGTACGCATAAACGCTATTTCCATTTTCATATCGTATTGAACCGAACTAAGTGAATAAGATATATGTAAGTACACACACAAACACACAAACACACACACACACACAAACACAGATATATATATCTAGTAGAATTATTATGTCATATATTACATAATTATTAATGATATATATTTTATAATAATCGTTGAATGGTGAACGTGGAAATGAATCTCATCACGCCGTGGAGACGGTAATCCGTACGTACGCACGAGCAAAAATATCATTATATTTATGGAAAAATCATATGTAATTTGATGGTATATAATATATAAAGAATAATTAACATTTTATATTTATTATTTACATTAGTTATACTCATTATTATACCCATCAAAATAATGAAGTGTTTGAATAACAAACTACACCACAACTTGGAGATGGTAATCCGTACGTATGCACGTATGGTGACTTTATCATTTATAGAAGGGATAGAATAATGAATATGGTTGTAACATTTATATAATATCATCATTTTATATATAAGATGCTAGACTTATTATTTTATAATGGAAACAACAAATAAAGAGTAAGTGGAAGAAGAAAAGAACTTGAAAGATGTGATGAAATATTTACCTCTTTTTCGGGTTCTTCCTTTCGATTTGATAAAAAGGGTTCTTAGGTTGGATTTATGACCAAATAAAGGATTCTAGGATGAAGGTAGGAATGTTGGAAGGATATTTGGGTAGGGTATGGCCAATAAAAATGGCTTTGGAGGTGTGAATTTGAGATAAGGGGAAGTTCCCTTTTATAAGAGGGGTGAGGGGCACCTTAGAAAAAACTTAAAATATTATTTTATAATAAATTAATTTTAGGTTTCTAATGGATCCAAAATGAATTATTTAAATTATAAGGTAGGGATGGGTCGAAAAACTCTCAACCAATAGGTTTTGGACAAGTTTAGGTTACCATTTTAACCATATCTTTTAGATTTAACTCTTAGTTAAATAGTTTAACTTTTATCGTGTCTTCTTGTATTCTTACACTATATGGTTAATAAACTTTCTCTAAAATTCCAAGAGAACCTAAAGTGGTTCATTAATGACATATATAAAATTATTTAAGCCTTTTGGCTGAACCTTATATTTTTAGGAATATTATATCAACCAATAATATAGTATTTGTTTTAAAAACTATTTTATGTCAATTTTGACATTATTTGGTATTTGTTTTTTTGTAAAAATCATAACAACATGATTACTTCGAAAAAAATTGATTTAATAAACCCTAAAATGTCATATTAACCTATAAAATTAGTGGAATTCATAAAAAGTCTAAAATTACATTTATTTGGTTATTTATAATATCAATTATTTTAATCTTTCATTAATACGGTAATTACTGCATCATCATTGTGTCATAAATAAATTTAATTATTTAATGTCTAAAAATTATTAATAAAATTCCATTATGTATGAAATATATTTATATTTATAATGAATATTTATAGTCAAATTTATATTGTGTGTAACCCTGTATTAAAAATAGTTTATTTATTAAACTTTGAATTTAACTCTTTTAACTCTTCTTTTAATAAAATAATAATAAATGTCCTAATCTAATCCAAGTAGACCAAAGAGGTTCATATTTATTCCTAAGGTTTTTTTGGTCTAATTATACTTATCCAATATAATTAGGACATGTGTTAGGATAATAATAATATCATTTTTACCCTTAATTACCCTATTTACTTTTAACCGTGGTAAATAAAAGTAAAAAGTTACTATTCACAAAAAAAATTATTTTCATCTTATTGAACCAAATATTTCTTACTGATACCATCCATGTCTCTTGGATTTTTAAAATTCCACTCACAGAAGCAGTAAAATTAAGTTTTATGCGAATTTTTAAATTCTCCTAGGAGGTGGGTAAAAGACGGTGAAAAGTTCAATAAAATTTTATATATATAATATTATTACAAAATGAATCCAATGGATTAAATTGAACATATATAGGTATTATTTATTTATTTTGACCTAAAATAAATTTAAATAAAATAAATAATTATTTAAATAAAAATTCGGTTTTAACCAATAACTCAATGTTTTTCACTATTCATCAAAAATAGAAAGTTTTTAGAAAAATACCAAAATTTCACCCTAGGATAATTTTGATATTATGAATTCAAAAATTAAGTCTATTTTAACAAATTCAAAACATTGAAGTTTCATTTATTAATTTAAAATTAATTCCCATTGTTAAAACCAAAAAGCGTGTTTTTAAGAAATAATAACTAACAAAAGATTGATACTTATTTATGTTCAATTTCAAAGTGAAATTATTTCCAATGAATAACATTGGATTAAGTGGTAAAAATATAATCTATTTATACTTTCAAACCATTAAAATGTATAATTTAACACTATAAATTATTTTGATTAAAAAAGTTGTTTTCAGTTAAAATATAGTATTTTTCACTATTCACCCAAATATGAAAGTTTTTAGAAAAAAAACAATAACATATTGAAACTAAATTCTTATGTCCCGATTCTAAAGAAGTTTATTTTTTCAAATTGAATATATAAAAGTTTCAAATATTGGATTTAAAAAGGACTCTCCATTAAAAGGCGGTAAAATTGCATTTTTTGAAAAATACTTCTTTTGCCAACCAGTCCGTACCTAAGTGGTAAGGGCTCCTGCTTGGCATCCAAGAGACCAGGGTTCAAAACTGAGTGGAGGTGAATTTTTGGGAACTGTAGCAGTACTGTAGCATTCACTCTAGCAGTTACTGTTCGGTACTGTAGCAGTTGGAACTATTCACCCGATTTGGGCCTTTGGGCCACCAGTTTGGGCCTACAGGTCTCCAGGGCCTTCGGGTCATCAAAGGCCTTCAGGCCATAGGGCCTTCAGGTAACATAGACCATGGAGTAGCCCAGTTCACACAGAACAGGCCCCAGAAGAGGATCAGAGCAACAGGAGTAGCAGCCACTAGATGTAGAGCTAACTGGATTGGAAGAATGAGAGGTTATGGCAGCCTCCATTGGGACAAAGCATCATGCAGCTTTGTACAGGGAAATGCTAGCTGATCAGAAATGCAAGGTTGGGAGCTAGGTGATCAATGGTGCAGAAAGCTGGGGAGGGGAAATTCAAGTGGCCTGGGCCTACGGTTCATTTATTGGGCATGGTATGCCTCTTGGACTTCGGGTCATGTATTGTGGGTTTGTCGGGCCTTATTCCTTGGGCCTATGGGTCATGTACGAGTTCCCCTTAAACCCTTAAAAGGGGGATTGTCCATAATAAAAATAAAAAAAGAAGGCCTTCGGGCCATTCAGGGGGGGGATACTTCTTTTATCTGAAAAAAATGAATTTATTCTTAAATTATGTCTAAGAAACTCATAATATGGATTATAAAATTAAAAGGATTATATAAAGTTCAAAATTCAGTTAATACTATTCATAACCGCTTTTGAACAGCTAGTTTGGTAAGTCGTGAAGCACTTGAACTCAGTGTTGCATGTAGTTCAAGTTATTGAATTACTTTGAAGAAATAACGTACTATAAAATCTTGGGGTGTTACATTCTTCCCTCCTTCATTAAATTTATTCCTCGCAATTTTAAATTGTTCTTCGAAAATAAAAGGTTGAAAACAGAAAATACCTTTGTGGGAAAACCCACATCGAAAATTGGGTTAACAAAATTTAGTCTTAATAAGAGGAAAAGGGGAATGGAAAAGTCACCACCAAATTATGATCTCGATTAGGTGAACATTGGTGGAAATTAGAGACACATAATTAGAGGAAAAACGTAAATATTTATAGGGAGTGATTGAGGTCATCAGTCACAAACAATTGTATAATTGAGGGCCTCAAAACCATCAATCTATGATGATTTAAAATATCATCGGTTCAACAAAACATAAGGTATTAGGATAATACATTTTTAGTTTTAAGATCCCTTACCTAATGTTTAAGAATTAATTTCTTCATAGAATAAGAGGATATATATATATATACTTGATAAGTAGAGTTTCATCCTTCAACTAATTACTACCACAAACACATCTTTCACTCCAAAAGATAATAGAATTCAAAAATATTCTATTTATCCTAATCATATAGGGTTCCAAACAAAATGAATTTATAATTTATCTGTTAGACAAAAAAACTACATTATACAATCCAAAACATCATGTAGGCCAGTGGTAATTGAAGTACCCTTGTCACTCTTCGGTTGCGGGTTCAAGTCTTACGGTCTTACTAGACGTGACAGGTTGTCGCCCGATCTTCAGGTTATCCTTTTTATGACAATCCAAAAATAATCTCTAGAAATTATTTAACCTTAACAATAGTATCCAATGTCAAACTTAATCAATTTCAACCTTTAGAATTATCCAAAATACTTCTATCCAAACTCACAGTCCAAAATTTATAAGGAAGGTAAACACAATGAAGATCCATTTTTCCACGTAATAACATGTGAATACCTTCATCATGTATTCTTTTAAAACATAGTAACACCCTAAATTACCATAAAACCTTATTGATTACATTCATGCTCCCTTATTCCTTATATAATACTGGATATACTCTTTATATCCAAAAATGTTATAAACTCCAACAATGATGGAATATAAAAATCATTAATCAGTTTCAATGTAGTCAAGAATATCCAATATAATTTATCCAAATCAATCATCTCTTATTCCAAAATCAATAACTTAGTATCAAGACCATATTAAAGTTTTGTCTTTCCTTCAACCATTTATTTTCCAAAAAAGTTTAACTTTGCATTGAGTCACTTTTCTTGGTTCCACACAATCTCAAGTCCTTAATGAAATAGTACTACAATACAATCCTTATATACTGTATAATTCTTATAACATGTACATCATTAATACAATACTAAAATGACACAATACTTTAATAAAAACATAAGAACTATTAATCATTCATCTTTATATTCGGTAGTATCATAACTTGATTATTATCCAATATCAGCTTTTGGGGTATACTCTGATGATTTGGGCATTGATTCGCGTTGTGTCCCAACTCCTTATAGATGAAGCATTGTACATTTGAAACCTTTTTCTTACCTTTGAAATCACGTACTTGGTGTCCTTTTTCTATATACTTATAACAAACTCTCATTCCATTTAATCATTTACCAAGTTGATTCTTTCCACAATTATCACATATGGGAAAATACTTCTTTCCCTTATTCACTTTATCCATATTTCTTTCTACCATCCTTTTACTCTATGGCTTCACTTAAAAGCCATATGACTCAAATAATTCTTTACTTATCTTATTAACACATGATACTATTTATTCATATGATGATAATACATGGGAGAATATTTCCTTTCTAAATGTTGGCTTAATACAATGAAAGATATGATCCTTCTTACTCTTTGGATCATGTGTATTTCTGGAGGTCTCATTCCTTATACTAGGCAACATTTCTAAATAATGGCATACACTAGGTTAGTTTATGAATTTCAATGCATAATTCCTAACTTGTAAAATACCTAAAATAAATTGAAAAGATTATGCATATAATCTATAATCATAAAATGTATTTTTCGAGAAATTATTTACTCCTAAATCCTTCATAATGACTTGTAATGAAAATATGAATTATCCTAAGCATATCCCCCAGGAGTGTAGTTATAGCATCCCGCCTTTTTATAACATAAACTTTCATTACATTACACAAAACTGAGGATCTTTAAGGTCTAGTGTCTTGGAAACCAGGAACATAATACATGAAAACAACATAAAACATTCTTCTTAAACACTTGAAAGGCGTCTCCTTAAGTTCATTCTAGGTTCATTACTGCCTCTCATAACCTAGGGACATACATCAAAAGAAAGGGTGAGCAGAAGGCCCAGTAAGGGAAACAAGAGGAACATTTTACATGTAAACTTGATATACTTCAATAAGGACATAAAAAAAACTTTAAGGCATGATAAAGAAATCATGAGACATTTCATAATAAAAACAACATTTTTCATAACTTGAAGATGTGGCTACATAATTTAACATAGAAAATCATGAACATATCACCAAGGTCCATCCCCAAGGTGTCATTTGAAAATTACCAAGGTTATTCACTAAGGTATCGTGAAAATTGTAATCTCTAGTGGTTACATCATTAGCGCTATCAGGGCGCACCCTTAAATTTGCCTTTATTATCATTTGAGCCACATATATCATCATCAAACATTTCATAAATAACCCATATAGCATAAAATAAATGGGTTTCATTTCATAATCATAACGTTTTAAAAACTACTTTAAAGACATGATCTTTACGGCACTTTAAACCCACGGAAGGGAAAGTGGGTCTCATGTATGTAAATCCCAGAATTTAAAATAGAACATTTTGATATATATGTGAATAACCTTGTAGAAATAAGAGCTTTGAGTATTCACTTTATAACATAAAATAATTTTGAGAAAAGAGGGAGAGGCATTTTGAGACGAAAATTCTGCAGCATAACGGCTATGTTTTGGGGTTTTAGAAAACATTGAAAAGAGAGGGGACATGGGTCACCCACTAATAAATGATCCATAAAACAGTAGGGGACAGAATAAGAAGGATATATGGACATGGTAATGAAATTTGAAGGACATACCATTTGAAATGAAAAACATGGAAGGAAGACAAAAATTAGATTTCTCTTATGAAAATTCGGCAGCCTAACGACGTCACTTAAACTTCAATAAAAAAAGAATTGACAAGATCAAATAGGGTACCTAATCATATGATCATAAGAGATCAGTATGATAGATATAGAGATCATACCCCAACATAATAAAAAGGAACTTGAAAGACTTGACATGAAAATCGAACTTGAAAAATGAGAAGGGTGAAAGAATCCCTTAAAAATTCGACAGCCTAACGACGTCACTTAAACTTTCATAAAATGAAATGATGAGAGTAAGAGGGGATCTCTCATCATATAAAAATGAAAGGGCAGTAAGAGGAATATAAAAGAACATCCTCTCACATAAAAACATGGAGCATAAAATGAATGACATAAAAGAGATTACATGAAAAGAAAGAGAGGGGTCGGATCCCTTACCTTAAAACATGACTCTTGAAACTCAAAGGATTGGACCTTGAGGGCTTGGGGCACCTTGGGAGGACTCTTTGGGAGGTAAGAAGACCAAAACTTTGTTGGGGGAGAGTTGGGAGTGAAAACTAAAGGAGGAAAGGGTGGGTATTTATAGGGAAAGTGAGGGGACAAAGCATTAATGGCCAAGTGATACCTCACATGTGCTTTTCTCAAACCCATGTGCTCTCCCTTGGCATTTATCATGGAGTTAGGCCACATGGGGCCCCCAAAACAATAATTCATCACCCTTGGCCGGCCAACCCTCAAAAGATCTCATGACATCATCATGACACCGTTATGATGTCATTAAACATACTGAAACCCTAAAACTGTATTTTTACTATTCACTGAAAATTCAACTTTCTCAGAAAAATCCCAAAATTTCACATTAACCAAATATCAATGCTCTGATTTCAAAAATGAAATCCATTTTATAAAAATAATTTTCTAAATATTTTTAATTTAATTTTTAAATAAAAACACTATTCATCGAAAATTCATTTTTTTCAGAAAAATCCCCAAAAATTACCTTAACATAATATCGATGCTCTGAGTTCAAAAATAAAGTCATTTTTATAAAAATAATTTTCTAATTATTTTTAATTAAATTTTTAATTAAAAAAAACACTATTCATCCGAAAAAACTAATACTTGAATAATAATTTATGAAACCGTTATTTAACCATTTTATTGAATCACATTACTTAATCAAGGTGCCTAGATTATTTTAAAACTTTCTTTAAGTGAGATTACTAATCCATTTGGTCACCTTACTAATCCTAAGCGTAAAATCACTATTCATAATTTACTATTCATCAAAAATTAAGTTGATCTTATTAGACTCCAAATTTTGTACTGAACATAATTGTAGAAGACCATTTTTTGAAAATCATTACACATTTTTAATTATTTAAGGTTTACATAAACATTTTTAAAATATCCTTTTTCTAAAATTCATAAAAAATATGCATACTATATTTATCCGGTCATTTCAAAATTCATAAACTTCATCATAAGAAGAAATCCCAATTTTTATTTAAAATAAGGATTACACAAGGTAGTTACGGTCTCGTTACATAGCCCCTTATAATACCAGCATAGGACCTAAGAGTAAGGTGTGCTAGGGTGATAGAAGCTTGGGGCGGCTCAGTCAACATTGCCCGAGTAGTAATTTCTATCAGTTTGAACTTCTCACGAAGGCGATTCCGTTCCAGCTTCACATGATGAAGTTCGACTTGGATTTGATCCAGAGCAAAGCCCAATGGTGCTACCTCCTTCCCAAGCTCTGTTAGATGGGATTCGATTGGTCCAAGACTACTAGGTGAGGCCATCAAATCTTCTTTCTATAATAGTTAACCAAGATTACTTATATTTGGAGACAATAATCAAAACATTTTGTTCACAGTGGTCATATTGACCGATGGTCATATAACAGTCAAAACCCACTGGTATCATTTTAATTATAATCATTTTTATCAAATAAATTTTTTTTGTTGAGTATAAAAATAAAATAAAATAACACATGAAATTAGTAAACAAGATTTATTCAAAATTTCGGGTCGTTACAATCTTCCCCCCTTAAGAAATTGCGTCCTCGCAATTTTTTTAAAATTGGGTTTTGAAATTTCATTGAAAGTCCCACATTGGAAAAAGAGTCAGTAACACTATTAGTTTAAAAGAAATAAAAGGGAGTACAAAGGCCACCCGAGTTTACTCATACTAGGATTCCATGTAGGAAACATGGACATGGAGGAGAAAACAAAGGGTCACGTTCTGAGGGAGAGTGATAGAGAACATTATTAGGAGAAAGTTAACCATAAGAAAATCCCAAAATTATGATGTGTGCAAGCGGTCTTTGATTACCTAGTAGGAAACGTAAACCAACAACTTTTTTGTTTTACGTTCCTTTTCATAACTTTGAGGAATTCATTTACAACATAGAACAAAAACATAAGGAAATATATCTACCTTCATGTAGAGTTTCATCCTTTAATAAGTTTCTACCCAAAACTAATCTTTTCTCTAAACTATGAGCATTCAAAACTACTTGGTCTCATCAAAACACAAGAATCATCTTCTAGAGAATCACATAATCCACAAAAGATCAACTATCTATTTCTTCTATCTTTAAACATTATCCCAAAAATAGAAAGAGTAAGGTAAAAAAAACTCTTCAAAAAGAAATAATCCCATAGGAATGGAAACTACTTTTAAATCTTCAAGTTCCATGGTACTACCCAAAGTTCATCATAGTCCATTCCGTAAATAACGGTCCTTAAAATTCCTCAAAATAAACCAAACTAAGATTGAAACCCAAATACAAGAAGGATTTGATAACATAGTCTTCCAAAATAAACTTCATTGTTCATCTCCGAACAACATCAACCACTCCTAACATCTTATAACAAAAGTATCTAATCTAAACATATTTAACCCAAGATAGGTTAATCATTCCCAAAAGTAACCTAAATTACTATAAATCCACCTTAAATTCATCGATTCTTCAAAATATAAGTCAACCTTACTCCTCAATGAAAATACCGTTGTAATCTATTTACCTCGATCATATAGGGTCCCCAAAATAGTGAACGTCTTCCAAAATAAAAATCATATTTTAATCCCCTAATCATCTCTGTCATCTTAATACGGCAATCATAGAATTTCCTATCACATTGGTTGTTGAGACATGTTCTTCCATTTCCCGCCATTAACTAAGAAAAGAAACTATAATTAGGGGCTTAAATACTTAGCCAATAATCAAGAAAAGAAACTTAAAGCATATAAGGATAACTTGTAGTTGAAAAGTATACCCTAACTTGTGATCCCCTAGGTTCCCATCTATGTTATCCATGATCATATATTCTTATGTGAACCTTTATTTTATTTTATCTTTGATCCTTTAACAATGGTTCATACTAAGCTTATGAATTTACCAAAGCATATCCCCCAGGAGTGTCGTAACCAAGAGTGCAGCAAGGCCCGTTGTCGTGTACCAGTTCCCATTCAAGTCTAGCTCAAAGCGGTGTTTTCGGGTTTTACCCCTATGTACATCTGTTCCAGAGCCACCTCTACCTGCTCGTATCCAGACAGGGATGTATTTGCTTGGAAACCCCTTACTCAATACTCACCAAAATACCAGGAAGATTTCCTATATTTAAACTTTTCTATAGGGTTCTTCCTAAAGTTTTTATATCCTAATTTCCACAAATAACTAAACCATCCTTTGATACCAACTATAGCATCCCGCCTTTTTATAACATAAACTTTCATTACATTACACAAAACTGAGGATCTTTAAGGTATAGTGTCTTGGAAACCAGGAACATAATACATGAAAACAACATAAAACATTCTTCTTAAACACTTGAAAGGCGTCTCCTTAAGTTCATTATAGGTTCATTACTGCCTCTCATAACCTGGGGACATACATCAAAAGAAAGGGTGAGCAGAAGGCCCAGTAAGGGAAACAAGAGGAACATTTTACATGTAAACTTGATATACTTCAATAAGGACATGAAAAAAACTTTAAGGCATGAGAAAGAAATCATGAGGCATTTCATAATAAAAACAACATTTTTCATAACTTGAAGATGTGGCTACATAATTTAACATAGAAAATCATGAACATATCACCAAGGTCCATCCCCAAGGTGTCATTTGAAAATTACCAAGGTTATTCACCAAGGTATCGTGAAAATTGTAATCTCTAGTAGTTACATCATTACCCAATGCATTGGAGCGCTATCAGGGCGCACCCTTAAATTTTCCTTTATTATCATGTGATCCACATATATCATCATCAAACATTTCATAAATAACCCATATAGCATAAAATAAATGGGTTTCATTTCATAATCATAACGTTTTAAAAACTGCTTTAAAGACATGATCTTTACGGCACTTTAAACCCACGGAAGGGAAAGTGGGTCTCATGTATGTAAATCCCAGAATTTAAAATAGAACATTTTGATATATATGTGAATACCCTTGTAGAAATAATAGCTTTGAGTATTCACTTTATAACATAAAATAATTTTGAGAAAAGAGGGAGAGGCATTTTGAGACGAAAATTCTGTAGCATAACGGCTATATTTTGGGGTTTTAGAAAACATTGAAAAGAGAGGGGACATGGGTCACCCACTCATAAATGATCCATAAAACAGTAGGGGACAGAATAAGAAGGATATATGGACATGGTAATGAAATTTGAAGGACATACCATTTGAAATGAAAAACATGGAAGGAAGACAAAAATTAGATTTCTCTTATGAAAATTCGGCAGCCTAACGGCGTCACTTAAACTTCAATAAAAAAAGAATTGACAAGATCAAATAGGGTCCCTCATCATATGATCATAAGAGATCAGTATGATAGATATATAGATCATACCCCAACATAATAAAAAGGAACTTGAAAGACTTGACATGAAAATCGAACTTGAAAAATGAGAAGGGTGAAAGAATCCCTTAAAAATTCGGCAGCCTAACAGCGTCACTTAAACTTTCATAAAATGAAATGATGAGAGTAAGAGGGGATCTCTCATCATATAAACATGAAAGGGAAGTAAGAGGAATATAAAAGAACATCCTCTCACATAAAAACATGGAGCATAAAATGAATGACATAAAAGAGATTACATGAAAAGAAAGAGAGGGGTCCGATCCCTTACCTTAAAACGTGACTCTTGAAACTCAAAGGATTGGACCTTGAGGGCTTGGGGCACCTTGGGAGGACTCTTTGTGAGGTAAGAAGACCAGAACTTCGTTGGGGGAGAGTTGGGAGTGAAAACTAAAGGAGGAAAGGGTGGGTATTTATAGGGAAAGTGAGGGGACAAAGCATTAATGGCCAAGGGATACCTCACATGTGCTTTTCTCAAACCCATGTGCTCTCCCTTGGCATTTATCATGGAGTTAGGCCACATGGGGCCCCCAAAACAATAATTAATCACCCTTGGCCGGTCAACCCTCAAAAGATCTCATGACATCATCATGACACCTTTATGATGTCATTAAACATACTGAAACCCTAAAACTGTATTTTTACTATTCACTGAAAATTCAACTTTCTCAGAAAAATCCCAAAATTTCACATTAACCAAATATCAATGCTCTGATTTCAAAAATGAAATCCATTTTATAAAAATAATTTTCTAAGTATTTTTAATTTAATTTTTAAATAAAAACACTATTCATCGAAAATTCATTTTTTTCAGAAAAATCCCCAAAAATTACCTTAACATAATATCGATGCTCTGAGTTCAAAAATAAAGTCATTTTTATAAAAATAATTTTCTAATTATTTTTAATTAAATTTTTAATTAAAAAAAACACTATTCATCCGAAAAAACTAATACTTGAATAATAATTTATGAAACCGTTATTTAACCATTTTATTGAATCACATTACTTAATCAAGGTGCCTAGATTATTTTAAAACTTTCTTTAAGTGAGATTACTAATCCATTTGGTCACCTTACTAATCCTAAGCGTAAAATCACTATTCATAATTTACTATTCATCAAAAATTAAGTTGATCTTTTTAGACTCCAAATTTTGTACTGAACATAATTGTAGAAGACCATTTTTTGAAAATCATTACACATTTTTAATTATTTAAGGTTTACATAAATATTTTTAAAATATCCTTTTTCTAAAATTCATAAAAAATATGCATACTATATTTATCCGGTCATTTCAAAATTCATAAACTTCATCATAAGAAGAAATCCCAATTTTTATTTAAAACAAGGATTACACAAGGTAGTTACGGTCTCGTTACATAGCCCCTTATAATACCAGCATAGGACCTAAGAGTAAGGTGTGCTAGGGTGATAGAAGCTTGGGGCGGCTCAGTCAACATTGCCCGAGTAGTAATTTCTATCAGTTTGAACTTCTCACGAAGGCGATTCCGTTCCAGCTTCACATGATGAAGTTCGGCTTGGATTTGATCCAGAGCAAAGCCCAATGGTGCTACCTCCTTCCCAAGCTTTGTTAGATGGGCTTCGATTGGTCCAAGACTACTGGGTGAGGCCATCAAATCTTCTTTCTATAATAGTTAACCAAGATTACTTATATTTGGAGACAATAATCAAAACATTTTGTTCACAGTGGTCATATTGACCGATGGTCATATAACAGTCAAAACCCACTGGTCTCATTTTAATTATAATCATTTTTATCAAATAAAAATTTTTTGTTGAGTATAAAAATAAAATAAAATAACACATGAAATTAGTAAACAAGATTTATTCAAAATTTCGGGTCGTTACAGTAGTAACCAAGAGTACAGCAAGGCCCATTGTCGTGCACCAGTTCCCATTCGAGTCTAGCTCAAAGCAGTGTTTTCGGGTTTTACCCCTAGGTACATCTATGCCAGAGCCGCCTCTACCTACTCGTATCTATAAAGGGATGTATTTATTGGAAAACTCACAAAAATATCTACAATACCAAAATT
This sequence comes from Viscum album, assembly GCA_963277665.1. NCBI lineage: Eukaryota > Viridiplantae > Streptophyta > Magnoliopsida > Santalales > Viscaceae > Viscum > Viscum album. The sequence goes on along the minus strand of OY728131.1, from coordinate 1,524,291,119 downwards.
CTAGGAAGTTCTTCTATACTAATCCTCAAAGTCTATCTTAGGGCTATGTGCTCTAATCAGAGTTCATCTAAATCTAGTTTCCAAGGTTAGTACTAAACTTCCTCTGATACCAACTGTAACACCCCAAACCTATTTACCCAGAGTCAGTGCATTATTTTAATACATTGGCATGATTACTGGGAATCAAGTCCTGAAAGACTGATCAATTTACCAGTCTTAGAAAATAGATTATATACATGAACGTTACATTACACATTAGAAAATAAAACACAACATAAATGATACTTGGAGAACGCCATTAACACCTTAGCTTAACCATTCTTATCAATCATAATACACTTCTTGGAATCCTGGGAAAATTAAAACAAAGAATGGGGTGAGCTCATATGCTCATTAAGGATAACAATATAGCGGAAACTTTCATAAATAAGCATAAACATTTAAGGAAATGTATAAGACTAATAAAAAGCCTTTTAAACTTAAACTTCAGCATAATATGGAAAATATACCAAACAATAATTCCATTTACTTATTCACATGGATATTCTACTAGTCGAATAATCCCATGCAATATCAATATCCACCTTCATAATGATGGAATGCATAATTCCAGACTTCATAACCACATAGTCAAGGCCTTGTGCCAAGACTAAAAATAAGATTTTGTCAAGACCTTATTCCAAGACACTAGTTTGTCTCATGAGACCTACCGATGCATCGGGGAGCTATAGCGGGATCCACCCTTCACTTACTAAGTCCAATGCATTCCTCATATGAAAAGGTTTAAACATAACATAAACATTCGTATTAAAACTAGCATACGAAATGTCAATAATTTATCTATAAACCATGAATGGTATAAAAATAACACATCCACAATCATACATATCACAAAAACTTCAATAAAATATGGAAGATTTTTATCATAATAAATCAACTTCGAACAAGTTTAAAATCCATCAAATGATGTTGAAATAGATGAAAATGATTTGTAAAACTCTTTGAGGGAAATATATCTTTTTCATGAAAACATTTAAAAGTAACACAATTTAAAAAGGAATACATTTAAATACATTTTTGAATCAAAGTGTCCCATACCAATTTGAAACTTTTCAAATGAATTAAAATTTTAAAAACATTAATGTCCATATAATTAAATCCTTAAAACCCATTTTGAAAACACAGACATTAATGATAACGATTTAGAAGAATAAATGTTAAAAACATTTAAAATGATGTTTTAGTAAAAATTAACTTAAAAATAATCCCTTTGAAAACTCTTTTATGAAACATGGACATGGATAATAAATATGTCCCAATATATACTTACGTAAAAACAACCTCTGATAATAAAGAGATTGTGAAATTAACCCTTACCTTGCACTTTCCTTTAGTCGAGGGTATGTTTAAACTCCTATATGAAGACCGTAGTATGTTACTAAATTATACCAGAACCATATTATTATTTATGATATCATAAATGATTCATTTATTACTTTATACTACCCATTTAATAATAATTTCCTTGTTAAATTAACATTTCAGGTAATACTCGCTTTCTTTATCGTACGTGTTTTAACTTGTTACTATTGATTGTATCACTTAGATCAAGATTTAAATACTTATATAATATAAAACATGATTTATATATCATATATATTTAGAATATAAATATGTATAATAGAAATATATATGAAATGTAAATAACCGTTTATGGAGACAGTAGTCCGTACGTATGCATAAACGTTGTTTCGGTTTTCATATCGTATTGAACGGAATTAAGTGAATAAGATATATGTAAGTACACACACACACACACACACACACATATATATATATATATCTCTAGTATCATTATTATTTCATATATTACATACTTATTAAATATATATTTTTTATAACAATCATTGAATGGTGAACGTGGAAATGAATCTCATCACGTCGTGGGGACGGTAATCCGTACGTACGCACGAGCAAAAATATCCTTATATTGATGGAAAAATCGTATTTAATTTTATGTTTTATCATATATAAAGAATAATTAAAATTTTATATTTATTATTTACATCAGTTATACTCATTATTATACCCATCCAAATAATAAAGTGTTTGAATAACAAACTACACCACGACTGGGAGACGGTAATCCGTACGTACGCACGTATGATGACTTTGTCATTTATAGGATGGATAGAATAATGAATATGGTTGTACCATTTATATAATATCATCACTGTATATATAATATACTGGATTTATTATTTTATAATGGAAACAACAGAAAAAGAGGAAGTGGAAGAATAAAATAACTTGAAAGATGTGATGAAATATTTACCTCTTTTTCTTGTTCTTCCTTTTGATTTGATCGAAAGGGTTCCTTAGGTTGGCTTTATGGCCGAAGGAAGTATTCTAGGATAAAGGAAGGAATTTTTTGAGGATAGTTTTTCATGGGTTGGCTGAGACAAATGGCTTTATATGTGTGAATTTGAGAGAAGGGGAAGTTCCCTTTTATAAGAGGGGTGAGGGGAACCTTAGGAAAAACTTAAAAATATTATTTTATAATAAATTCATTTTCGGTTTTTAATGGATTAAAAAAGAATTATTTAAAGGATAAGGTGGGTATGGGTCGAAAAACTCTCAACCAATAGGTTTTAGACAAGTTTAGGTTACCATTTTAACCATATCTTTTAGATTTAACTCTTAGTTAAATAGTTTAACTTTTACCATGTCTTCTTGTATTCTTACACTATATGGTTAATAATATTACTCTAAACTTTCAATAGAATCTCAAGTGGTTCATTAATAACATATATAATATTATTTAATCCTTTTGTTATAACCTTATATTTCTAGTAATATTATATCAACCAATAATATAGTATTTGTTTTAAAAACTATTTTATGTCAATTTTGACATTATTTGGTATTTGTTTTTTTGTAAAAATCATAACAGCATTATTACTTAGAAAAAAATTGATTGGATCTACCCTAACATGTCATATTAACCTATAAAAGTATTGGATTCCTAAAAATTCTCAAATTACATTTATTTGGGTATTTATAATATCAATTATTTTAATCTTTCATTAATATGGTAATTACTGCATTATCATTGTGTCATACATAAATTTAATTATTTAATGAATAAAAATTAAATAATAAAATTCCATTATGTAGGAAATATTTTTATATTTATAATTAATATTTATAGTTGAATTTATATTGTGTGTAACCCTATATTAAAAATAGTTTAGTTATTAAACTTTAAATTTTACTCTTTTAACTCTTCCTCTAATAAAATAATAATAAATGTCCTAATCTAATCCAAGTGGATGAAAGAGGTTCATATTTTATTCCTAAGGTTGTTTTTGGTTGAATTATACTTATCCAATAGAATTAGTACAAGTTTTAGGGTAATAATAATATCATTTTTACCCTTAATTACCCTATTTACTTTTAACCGTGGTAAATAAAAGTAAAAAGTTACTATTCAAAAAAAATTATTTTCACCTTATTGAACCACATTTTTATTACTAATATCAACCATGTATCTCAGATTTTTGAAATTCCACTCACAGATTTGGTAAAATTAATTTTTATGTGAATTTGCAAATTCTCCCAAGAGGTGGGTAAAAGACGGTGAAAAGTTCAATAAAATTTTATATATCTAATATTATTACAAAATGACTCCAATGTATTACATTGGACATATATAGGTATTATGTATCAATTTTTAACTAAAATAAATTTAAATAAAATAAATAATATTTTAAATAAAAAGTCAGTTTTAACCAATAACTCAGTGTTTTTCACTATTCATCAAAAATTGAATGTTTTTAGAGAGATTCCAAAATTTTACCCAAGGATAATTTTGCTATTCTAAATTCAAAAATTAAATCTATTTTAACAAATTCAAAGAATAGAAGTTGAATTTATTAATTTAAAATTAATTACCATTGTCAAAACCAAAAAGCGTGTTTTTAAGAAATAATAACTAAAAAAAGATTGATACTTGTTTATGTTCAATTTCAAAGTGAAATTATTTCCAATGAATAACATTGGATTAAATGGTAAAAATATAATCTATTTATACTTCCAAACCATTAAAATTTATTATTGAACACTATAATTTATTTTGATTAAAAAAGTTGTTTTCAATTAAAATATAGTATTTTTCACTATTCACCTAAATATGAAGGTTTTTAGAAAAACAGAAAAAATTTATTGAAACTAAATTATTATTTCCCGATTCTAAAGAAGAATTTTATTTTGTCAAATTGAATATATAAAAGTTTCAAATATTGAATTTAAAAAGGATTCTCCATTAAAAGGAAGTAAAATTTCATTTTTTGAAAAATATTTCTTTTATCTGTAAAAAATGAATTTATTCTTAAATTATTTCTAAGAAACTCATAATATGGATTTTAAAATTATAAGGATTATTTAAAGTTCAAAATTCAGTTAATACTATCCATAACCACTTTTGAACGACTAGTTTAGTAAGTCGTGGTGCGCTTAAACTCTGTGTTGCATGAAGTGTAAATTATTGAATTACTTTGAAGAAATAACGTACTATGAAATCTTGGGGTGTTACAACTTCTCTTTTTAAAACCCAAGTTCCACCCAACTATTTTATCATTCCCTTATTAATCCCATTTTCCTTTAAGGTATTTTTTAATATAATCATACCATATTCCCATAATCTAAGAACACCCATTAAAAAAAATAAATCAAAATAGAATTAAAATATGATTGTATGTATGAAAGGAATAACAATAGGCCCAATTGACAATATCATTCCAAAATATAATATATAAGTCTATAAATCCATTACCTCAACTGTAATCTTTGATAAATGTTTCTCAAGATCCAAGTGAGAAAGAGATGATCACTGAGCCATAATCGCTCAAGTAAACACCTATAATATAATATATAACAACACTTGTCAAGATCAAAACCCATGGATATAAAATGAAATCTAATAAACTACCACAATACTTCCGAATAAATGACCAAAGATGAACCAAGAATAAAACCATGGGTAAAAGGGGAAATAACTCACCTTGGATAAAAAAAATTAAATCTATTAAGGATGAGGGTTAAAGAAATATAAGAGGGGTTGAAATACCTCAAAAAAATAAACCCTAGGGTACCCAAGAGTTTAGGAAAAGGATGATATAGTGACGCATTTTAAAGGGGTTCTATAACTTTTATCCACTATATTTTTAAAGGTACCATGACTCAACATCCCTAACCATGCCATAGTGACTAAGATTTTACCCCAACCCATGAAGTAGGACAAGGTTTTATGCCGCAATGGACCCTGGTCCAACTAACCTCTAGAATATATGGCATAGTTAATGACCAGATCCTATATACCTAGGGTAAGGCTATGGCACAACCCATGTAGCATGTCACAAATACCCCCAAAACAACAAAACCACCAGAATCGACCTATCTAGGACTCTAAGTTATATCTCACCTCTATGAAACAACCAAAATTATCTGCCCATCAATGGATAATTTCTCATCTTTACACCATAACCATACCCAGATTGTAAAATCCACCAAAATGACACCTCCCGAACTCTACATTGTAGAGGCCCCAACTAGACTGTAGATCATGGGATCTACCCTTACTTATTGAAGAACAAGGGAATGAATAAAGTTAAATTGAATTTACCTTAATACAAGTAGATATCACATAAGGGAATACCATTTTAACTTAATATAATATTGATATTACCATTATAAAAAACTCATAAGACCCCTATTCCATAAGAGTAAAGTCTATTCCACAAACCTACCCTCATGAAAGATAGGTGAACCTAAGAGAACCTAATGTGAATCCCAAAATAGCCTTAAAAAACAACCTATAGTGTAACCTAATGTTCCAAACCAAAATATCTTTCCCTAGTATAAATTTCAACTTCTACTCCATCAGTTTTCCCATAAGCCTTTATTAGACACTTCCAATACCCAAATATAAAAAAGTAATGGGGGAGAAAATTTTGGTCGTTACAGCACACCCTGAATATTTTTTGTTTTCTCATTATGCTTCCATGTCCTTATATTTTTATGGATCAGTATCACATACCTATGATCCAATTTGGTGGAGATACATGTCCTATAGTTTATTATATTGATTTCTTTGTCAATATTTATGAGTGATATCTATTATGGTCACCTATTGTGTTTATTTTATACATTTATAATTATGATGTCAATGATTAGTGATCAAGTTTACGATAAGTTATTAGGTGAGGAAGTGAGTATCCACCAATGAAAGAGTATTTTTTTATGATTAATGAATTGAAAAAAAGAATACCATATGTCCTTGGAATAGTTGGATGGAAAAATTCATTGGACCCTTAAATCAGTCAATTGCATATGTGGTTCCTTAAGTCAAATGTAAGTAATGAAGGAGGATAAGTGTTGTCTACAATAGTTACTTCAAAAGTTGAGTATCCAACTAAGGATAACAGAGTATATTGGATACTAAAATTAGTGTTAAAAAAATCTTAGATGATGTTTGAGGTGATTTGAGATTGCTCAAGATTTATTTGAATGAAGGATGAACTTAAATAGGTATAAGAGTTCATTAAAACAATTTATTTTCTGTGTTCCATCATAATAAAAAACTATGTAAATATGTTTTAAGGAACTTGGAATTATTTTAATAATTCCATCAATTATTTGAAGATGTTCCAAAATGATTTCAAGAGGTTGGAGAAGGCCTGACACAATTTAAAGCTACCCTATGTTCATTTGAAGAAGTTTGGATTTATTATACTAGAACATGAAAAATAGTAAAGGAATTTATCCTACATAATCAGTGCATAAGATAATTTATCTACATGGGAGATATTTCTCAGCATGTATGGTATTTCAGTTTGCAATATTTTCAATGTAGAGGAGTAGGAAATGATAAAAGGAATTTTCCTATATAGCCAAAATGTATGATAATTCACCTACACGAGTCACCCAAATGATATTTTAGAAATTCCCATATGATATTTTGAGAGTAAAAAAATTGAAAAGGAAAATTTTCTACAATGCTGATGATTTGGGTGCTCATAAGATATTTTATCTACACAGTAGATGTATGAAATGCAATAAGGGAAAAAGTATTATGAGGAAAGAGATTTCCTACCACATATGATATTTTAAAGGTTGAAAAGTTTCAAAGGTAAAAGTCAAATGGAAATCGTATAATTTCATATGATATTGCCTAATACTCTTACAATATTTGAATTTTCCAAAATTAGTGAATTGTGAGCTCATATGACATTTGTGAAGCCTGTAAGACATATTATCTTTAGGAAGGACATTTGTAGCCGTGTATGATATTTTAGAGCTTGTAAGTGATTTTGAAGTAATAAATAACATTGTGAGCCACATATGATAATATAATTAAGGAAATTTTGAAATCCCATATATAAAAAATTGAAAATTTCATAATTCAAGATTCTAAAGAATGTGATATTTGAGATGATGAAAGAGCTATTTGATCATTGTATAAACACCACAAACACCTAAATTGGTGTGTCATCCAAGCTTAATAATAAAGAAAGAAGCTAATTTTCATCTATAAAAATGGAAGATCAAAGAAAAATAAAAAATGGAGTTTCCATAATTTTTCAATTATGAGGAAATGAAAATATGGTGATGCTTATGATGTTCTTTTGATTTATAAACATCATGAAGCTTATTCAAAAAATGATATAATATTTTCGTGAGGAAGATTAAAGTGGGAACCAATGTATATATTTCTTAAAGAAGAAGATGAAGTTATTGGGTTTTCAAGAATAATATAGATTAAGTTCTATCAATTCTTTCTTGAATATGAAGTGATTTACTAATTATTTATAAAGAAATATAAAAATATATCAAATCCTGAGCTGAACATAAAAGTGCTATAACTATCTTGATCTGAGGATGTTTGAGTGTTCGAGAGGAATTGAGATAAAAGACTAAAAATTTTCCCAATACTAAAAGCTTGTGTAAATGAGTATGAAATTGAGATGCTTTTTATGTATATAGAATTGATATTAAAGGATGTACTATTTTATAGAAAGTATCATGCTACAAATATGTCTATTGTATATCTTTATACAACCATAATGGTTTGATTTCATATTTCTATAGTGGTATAGTTTTAATAGAAGAATAAGAATAATCCAATCTTACTAAATAATAGAGAACTATTTTATTCATCCAGTTTTCTTAAATGAGGTGAATTTATCATCATTATTCTTAGAATACTCTATGGGTTGAAAGAGTAGTGCATGGGAATACATGGAAACTTGAAATGGGTTTTCTTTTATAGTTTTTTATATGCTAGACAATTTTTCTCCTCGACATACCATTTAATATATATTAAAAAAAGGATGCATTTAATATTTCCACCTATCAATGTGAAATGGTGAACTGTTCGAGGAGGAAGAAATAGAAAAATTAATAGAAGATGTTTCTTCTAAGAGAGGGGAGAGAAGATAATTGAGAGAACTGAATCCCTCAATGGAGAAGTAAAAAAGATCCTCTATAAATTGTAGTAAATAAGAAGAAGAATAATGTAATCTAAGAAATTTCTAATTTTTGTGTCTTGAGGAAAGTAACAAAAAATAGGTTGATATATGATGCATCATTGAGTTGAGTTGAGATTTAAAGATTCTACGAATAATTGGAATTTTTTAATAGTTTTAGAGGTCGAGTTGAAAGAGTTTATTTTGAAGACATTATATTAGTTAAATTCACTCTAAGTTGAATAAGTAGATCATATTTTTGTGTGAAATTAAATCCCTAGAAAAATTTGTTAATCAACTTCAAAATGTGGAAGGAATTAGAGAACCAGTGGAAGCTGAATATTATAGAAATTTTTATAAATAACTCTTCACTTGTATTAAATTACAGAGGTATGTTACCTATGTAATATGGTAACTCCACCTGTGTAATATAGTGGAAGATATTTCAGGATGATCCTTGGCTACCAACTATAATTCTTGATTCAATTATAGTAAAGAATCTATGACTCAATGGGAGTTGACATGATAAGAAGTAGGTTACCCACATGAAGGAACAACCTTGTAAAACACCTATGATATATTTAATTACAACATCCACATTGAATATAGGTGTGTGGAAGGGTAAATAACAAAGAGATCCATTCACATCCTAATAGTTTATAGAGGTTAAAAACCAGATGGGGTTTAATTTTAAAATAAGAAATGTTTTTTGGTAAAATAATTTGACCACACATAATTTACCCCTTATCAAGTGTCTCAACATGGTCTACATAGCATAATAAGTAGTATCAGTGTATAAGTTACCTTTATTTAGTTCATTTTTATTATCACAATTTGTATCAAATCATTAGTTACCTCTGATCATACTTACAAATTTTTTTATCTATTTTATTGAAGACATAAAGTGAAAATTTTAGATATTTTAAGATTCACATGAAATGTAATAATCTACTTTTTTAGCTCAAATAGAATTAGAGGTATCATTAAAGACCATGATAAATAGACAAAATAAAGAGGAAATAAATCAATCAAAGTGTTTTAAGAATTAAGAGGAACAATGACTCATTAAAGGTGGTCAGAGTAGTAAGTATCTTGATAAATCTATTAATAATGATTCTTGTAGTTAATCTTGCTCAAGCTATGAAGAAGATGATTTTAATGAGTTAAAATGTGAATTGTATTTTGAAGTTATGGAGTATTTGAAAAATTTCCCTAAAGAATTTTTTACATATATATTCTCATATATCAAGGGATAAATTGATGAAAATTCACAACTAGAGAAAGAAGATGATGCAATGGAAGAAGTATTGGTAAAGAAGATGAGATCCTAAAACACTCTTACTAATCTAGTGAAAGAAAAAAAGTATATATCCTCATTTATAATGAAATATTTTTTCAAATTGACGATGAATTGAAATGTTATTTATGTGAGAAACCACTATACCAAACTGAGAGTTTAGGAGTGATTTATTAAACCACCATTAAACCATTATGTTTTTTTATACCCATGACCCCTTCCCCCTCCCCCGACTCCCCCGACACCCTAACCCCCCCCACCGACCCCACCTGCCAACTCCCTGAAGCCCTAATGGTCCTTGCCGCCACCCATCATTTCCCCTCACCAGCCATCGTCACACCTCACTGTCCCTCACCGACCCTCACTAGCCCTCGTCGTGCCTCGCTGTGCCTCTCCATCCCTCACTGGCTCTCACCACCGAGGTTCTTCAACTCAAAAATTATATAAAGGGTTAAAGATAAAAAAAATATATTATTAGACTCCAAGGTTGGATATGTCAGGTAATTTAATTTATAATTGATGTGAACTAATGATTAATACATCATCTTTTAAATTGTGACATATCTGGAAGCCTGTTTGTGGTATATGATTTTCCAAGAACTATAGATATTATATGGAAATTGAGTTGGCTTCCCTATTAACATGAGGTATAATTTTTGGGTATTGAGTTGGTTACCCTGTTAACATGCGTTTACTTTCAAAATTCATTTTTTTATGAAATTACAAATATTTTTGACATTCCAATTATTTTTTTGAAAATATTTCTTGGTGTTTTAAGGTTGGTATAAATGGGTTTTAACATGAATACCAATTTTTCATTTTTTTAAATGGAATGTTTTATTATGCTAATATTCTTACGAAATCTCTTATTTCATTTTGAAATGGTTATCATGTTTTGAAATGAGTTTTATCCTAATTATGATTTTTAATGTGTGAAAAATAGGTTTTAAATATAATTTGATTCTTAATTGATGTGTTGACCTCTAACTGTTTTTCAAAAGGTTGTTTTAATGTATATAAAATTGGTATTTTAAATGTGTACATGGTTTAAAACTTATAAAATGTCTTGTTGGCTTGTTTTAAATGGTTAGATAGATGTGGTTGTCCCTTTTTACTTGTTTTTTACTTTCAAAGAGAAAGAACCTTGTTCAGGTGTAGCTTTGTAACATTTTAAAAGAAATGGTTGATTTTTTTGGACCTATCAAAATGTTTCAAGTTGTGTTCATGTTATTTTTGAGGGAAATGAAGGTTATTGGCCATGATTTTTTTCAAATAGAACTCTTGTGTAAGGGTTAAATTGAAATGTTTTAAATGATTTGGTGTTTTCCATTATTTTCTATATTATGTTTGGTAATTATTTTATGAAAATTAAAATGTTTTTTTTTCATTCCAAGACATGTTTTGGTGTCAAAGTACTATTTAGAACATTGGTTTTAAATGGCGTATGTTAGAGGAAACCCTTGATTCCCCCTTTCGCATTTACCACTTGTGTGGATTTGTGATAAATATGGGATGCTTGTTGTTCCCCATTTTTGAGAATGTGATACTTATGTCTTGAGTGTATGTTATGTATGTGTGAGGAACAATATCATTGGGTGTTAGGGTTGAGTGTAGTTATGTTTATTCCTCATGTGTTAAACTTGTATCATTTTCACTATGCCTCAGTTCCACTATTGGTCGTGGGAAACCAAGTACTAAATGGATGACGAAACTTATTTCTCTATTTGTTTCACATTTCACTAGTTTCAAACCAGTCACTATAGGAACAAGGTCTAAGTGGGGGGTTTTCATCATGAGGCTTGTTTGGGAAAATTTGTTTTCAATTATATATGTAGCATAAGCTGATAGATAGATAGTTCCGGTGGTTATACTCATATATGTTTAACTTTTTATCACATTAGTATTCATAGGGTAGATCCCAGGACACATTGAATTATATAGTTACTAAGTGATTTAGGGGTGTTTTATCTAGTGATATATTATATCATTTCCCCTGATTTCTTCATTATGGGATCTTTCTAGTTTATATTGAATTATATGGTTACTTTGTGGTTTATGGGAGTTTTATATAGTACTATATTAGATCATTTCCCCTTCTTTATTCATTATGGAATCTTTCTTGTTTATATTGTATGTTTATATTTCTTATGTAACTATTTTTCTTACCGTTATATGGAATTTATAGTTTGTGTGTTACCTTTACATATGTATCTTTATACCCTTACACATGATTTGTATTCTTGGTTTTAATGTTACCTAAACTCTACTTTCATTTAAAAAAATGTTTCTTACCTTTACGCAAGTGATTCTTTCCTTTACACAAGTGTTTCTTACCTTTACACAAGTGTTTCTTACCTCTACGCAAGTGCTAAGCTACCCTTTAGAAGCATGAAAAAAATTTAAGTTACCCTTGTGTAGTGAACTAGCTACCTTTAAATAGTGTATGAAATTTATGTTTTTCTTTTACGTGTGCTTTATACAATGCTTATTACCCTTATGTAACTTCTGAGTGCCTTTATACAACTTTTCTAGTTACCTTTACATGACCATTTTAAGTAAAATCTTACCATTATACAACTTTACTAGTTACCCTTATGCAATGATTATAATTTGTTCTTACCCTTACATATAATTATAATTTACCTATATACAGCATGTATAAAATTAATTTTATCTTTATGTGAGTTATATATTTTAAAGGTTACCTTTACGTAAATTATAAAAATTATGAGGTACCCTTATGCAACCTATGAAAAAAATTATTTTACCCTTACGTGGGATATATAGGTATAAAATTTCCCTATTATATTTAAGTATCATCTTCTCTCATCTGTTTGAATGGTAGAAAGCCTCTGTCACTGAAAAACGATACCGAGAATGAAATATATTGAATATTTTTGAATTTGAGCATGATACTTTAAATAGTAATATGTTTCTATTTTAATTTCTAACTTTTGGGATTTAAATGTATGATGAAGAATTAGGAAACACCCATGTGTAGAAGATTCAATGGATTTATAAATAATTTTATCCATTTGTGTTTTTTCTATAAATAGAAGCTAAAAAAAGAAGTTGATAAAGAATAAAAAATACATTTAGAGATTCATGGATTCATTATACTGAATTGTTGAGGAATTTATAGTGCCCTATATTTCCTTTTTCTATATCAATTAAATATGGGTCAGAGTTCACTAATCTACACCAGTTTCTTCATCGACATATTCTAATAGTCCAAATAGTTTTATTATTTTTCAGAAGTGTCTGTAATTCTTATTTCACAGATGGTTATACATACATTTAAAAGGCAGTGTATAGTTATTTAACATATTCATATTTTATTAAAGTAGTATATATGAATCTTTTTTCCTATTTAGTAATAGTTATGTGTTTTAATTTTTTTTATAATGTGTAGAACATTATGATATATATGGATAAAAGCTGGATCACATTACCGAGGAACACACCTCAGTATGCCAAGTGTTTGGAGGAGTTTTTAGATTTTCCAATTTTCAATTGATCAGTTGATGGGAGAATAAGATTTACATATCCAAAATGTAAATTTTGAATATTGTTTAAGAGAGATGAAGTTTATGAACACTTGATATTGAAGCAATTCCCTACTCATTATTTGTGTTGGATTTGGCAAGGAGAATTGAATGTTACATAAAGGTTGAGCACTGATGTTAATCCATAGAATGAGATCACAAATACCTCGACAATGGAAAATTAAATTCAAAATCTTATAAATGATGCATTCAGTATTGCAAGACACCAACATCAACATCAAAACATATCAAAACAATCCGTTAAGGGTGCTACAAATAGCAACGTGACAAGTGCTATTTTTGAGACCGTAGAACAACTAGATCAAGATTGTAACATATAATTAGATCCTTTTGTTGATCCTATGAAGACTAATGTAAGAGAAAACTTCACTAAATAGATAGATGCATTTCATGGTTTAGTTGATGATGGAAATCATGATTTGTACAGTGTATTTTTGAAATATTCCAAACTTTGTTTTCTACCGAAGTTGTACTATATCAAATGCCTACAAATAAGGCAATGTCCATGATATTGGAATTGTTGCATTATGAGTTTACTAATGAAAATATCCATGATTATTTTTATAATTTGAAAAAAGTTGTTAACAAGCTTGGTTTGAATTATAAAAAAATATATGTGTGTCCCATTGATTTTATGCTTTATTGGGGAGAGGATCCAAGCAGATAGGATTGTAAAAAATATTCTTATTCTAGATGAAAGTTTATGGGTGATGTTGGAAGTATGAATCAACACACTACCGTGAAGAAGAAGAAAAGGAGCACACCTGAAAAAAATTTCATTACTTTTCTTTAAATCCTCAATTTCAAAGATTATTCATGTCATCAAAAACCACTGAACACATGAAGTGACATTATGTAGATAATTACAATGACGGGTTAATGCAATATCCAAGATATTCACAATCATGGAAGACATTTGATTCATTAGATCAAGATTTATCATCTAATACTAGGAGTGTTTGATTGGGATTGGATGCCGATGGATTCAACACATTTGGGACTTTGAGTACCGATTATAGCATTTGGTAGGTTGTTTTCATCCCTTACAATATGCCTTCGTGGTTGTGTATGAAACAAACATATTTTTTCATTTTGAGGATTGTTCTTGGAAAAAAATGTTGGGAAATGATATTGATGTATACTTTTAGACTTTAATTGAATAATTATAGGATTTATAGAGAAAGAGTGTTGAGACATATGATGCATCTTCTAGAACAATGTTCAAAATGAAAGCTAGTCTAATGTGGACCATTAGTGACTTCCTTGGACTTAGGAATTTATCTGGAAATAACAATTACATGGGTTTGTATTGCCTTATTTGTAACTTTGACATTAAGCCTAAATGGCTACCTCACAGTATAAAATGGTGTTTCTTGTGTCATTGAAGATTTCTCAACACATCTCATAGATTTCAGATGAACAAGTCAAAATTTAGTGGTTTCATTGATTGTAGAGAACCTGAAAAGTTATTAATAGGTTATGAAATATTGGAACAACTTAGAAATGTTGAAATAGGATTTGGAAAGGTGATTAATTTTAATGATAGGGGAAATTAGTTCAAAGTGCATCATCAAGTGAAATTATAACATAATAATGGAAGAAAAAAAGTATTTTCTTAAAAATTCTGTATTGGGAATTTAATTTGTTGCGGCATAATCTTGATGTGATGCATATTGAGAAGAATGTTTGTGAAAATGTGATCTTCACATTGCTTAATGAACATGGAAAGTCAAAGGATCATCTTAATGCTTGAAAAGACTTACAAGAAATGAACAAAAAGTGTGAAATCTGGCCAGATGAGAATGGAAGGTATGCTCCGAAAATTTTTGCAATAAAAAATTGGGATAAAGATACATTCCTTAAAATTTTAAAACATGTGAAGGTATATAATGGGTATTGAAGTAAAATCTAAAGGTGTGTTGGCTTAAAGCATCATAGGTTACATGGATTGAAATGCCATGATTCACATATTTTGTTACAACAGTTACTTCCATTGGCATTGTGTACATTATTATGTGAAAAGGTTACTACTGTTGTACTCCAATTATGCACATTTTTCAGAAATTTTTGCAAGAAAACTATACATACATTTCATCTTGACAACCTTCAGGAGATATTTGTATTGACACTTTGGGCAATGGAGATGATCTTTCCTCCATCATTTTTTACTATCATGATGAATTAACTTTGTATTTGGTTGAGGAAGCTAAATTTGGAGGTCCCATAAATTATAGATGGATGTATCCAATTGATAGGTACTTTATTTATATGTTTTTAATTTTAGTAAACAATTCCTGGCACTTCATTAAATACATAGTTATGTTTTTTTATTTTATTTCACAGATATCTTGGGCATTTTAAATCTTACGTGAAAAATAAAGCTCAACCTTAAGGCTATATTTTTGAAAACTATTTGGAAGAGGAGTGTCTTACCTTTTGTTCTAGACACTTGGATGACATTTATACAAGATTAAATCAGGTTAGAAATGTTGAAAACACATCAAATCAATCTGAAATACATGGGAAATAAAAAATCTTTCCTGTTATTGGATGATCAGTTGGGAGGAGCTCAAATGTTACATTGACAGAAATGGAATTATTATAGGCACATAGATATGTGCTGCTAAATAGTGAAATTATATATCCATTTATTAAATATTTTAGGATACAAACAAAGAGATGAATGATAGGATGAACACAAAATGAGAAAGATATAACAAAATTTGTTAATAAAGAGATTTTAGAATGGTTTGCATGATGTGTAAGTTCATAAATATTGAAATAAATATGGATATTAGGTTGAAACATATATTTTGTAAATATAATAATGTATATTAATTTTTTTAGATCATGAATATTGATACTTGAGACATTTTTTCATAATATTTGAAGTTTCTTGCTCGAGGTTCTCTAAAACAAGCTTGAAAGTTCAACACTTACAACGTGAAAAACTTTAAATTTTATAAATTCAATCAAGAAGAGGGTTTGAAAACATATAATTGTGGAATATTTACATTTAATAAAGTGGAATACTATGGAAAGTTGACTAATATTATTGAATTAAAATACCACAAGAATTTTTCAGTTGTTTTTTTTCAAATTCCATTGGGTGGATATTATCAGGGGTGTTAAAAGAGATTATTTGAAATTTACTTCTATGAACTTCTCTCACTTGATGGATATTGGTGACCATGAACTACATGATCTGCATATCTCATCATAACAATTGAAAATGGTATATTATGTTAAATATTTCATGGATGAAGGTTGGAGTTTAGTTGCTCACGTAAAATAAAGAGACTTGTATGATATGGGCGATGAAGTGGAATATTTAACCTTTGACATTGAATCCCATCAATAGTAAAAATAAGACTTATTTTTCCATTATGATATTGAAAATATTATTCTTTTAAGAGTGGAAGAAGTATATGAATTAATTATAGAGTAGGAAACCAACATGATTGAAGAATAAAGGTATTTTATGTGAAGTTATCCATTCATTTATCAACCACTTATGTCATTTTTGTAGTCATTCATTATCATTAATATGTATATTTTGTTTGTTAGTACTATGCATCTGTTATCATTTCTATTTATTTCTGCATTAATTTTTCGAAATATATGTTTTGAACTTAATTTTATTTGATTAAATGATAATAATGCCAATGAAGAAGCGTTATACTCACATTACGGGGTCAAAGAGTTTTTTCTAGAAGTCAATCGACATAGCAATCTTTTCATTAGTTTAAATATTTATTAAAAAATGTTATCTATTTAATATATTAATTTTTTGATTTATATTTGTTTAATTTATTCATAAAGTTTAGGCCTCCAAGAATCCCGAACAAAAGTGTGGTTGAATGTTCATAAAAAATCTGATGGGAGTTTTTTTAACAAGTCTACCAAAGAAGTTGGGGTATGAATTCATTTTTCATTATAATAACTTGTTATTAGTTGTCACTATGTTAATATATATTACTTATAATATGACTGAAATTTTATTTATAGGTAAAAATTAAAGAACTATGGAATTTCAATCCCAAATAGTCATACTCATTCTCCCAGGATGACCCAGTTGGTAAAGTCCTTGGGAAAGAGCATCATAGTCAAGTGCGCAGGATGGGTTTGGGACTATAACCATCCGAGGTCTCTAGAAAGAAAATTAGGATTGCAAATGATTACTGGTGGTGAGAAGGTAAATCAAACAACTTGAAAATCATTTATTTCACAAACTTTTATTTATTTTAAGTGTAAATATAAATATACCACATTGTTTAATTTTTAATATAATTGTCTTACAGGTGCTGATAGCAGGAAGTAGAGATAAAGATGGAGAGAGTGATGAGAAGAGTTCATCATTGGGAAATGATTAGTGGAGAGGGTTTGTTTGTGTATTAGTACATCCAATGTGGGTATTTTTTTTATCTTTTTCTTATATTTTAGATGGGATCAGGACAATGGGTTCTGTATGCATGTGTTGTATAACCATGTGTCTATATGATATGCTTTAACTAGCCATGGAGATTTAAATTTTTTTATGGTTATATTTTATGTTTAGTTTCATATCTCTCTTTTACATATAGGATGTTCTGAATATTATATTCTATTATTTACTACATTTTTTCATGGTGCCTTACTAGCCATGAACAATGTATTAGGTGGCCCTCTATGATTCAATGCATAGACTTTTACAACCAACTGAGCATGTTTAGGTAAAAATGAACTGATTTCATGGTAAATTTTTTTGAAAGGTGCATTCATCATTATCATAGGATTATATTTATGTTATAATTTTAAATTGTGTTTTTTAGTGTGTTTATTATGGTAAAAAATATATTTATAGTGTATTATTTATTATAAAATTTTATTGATAATTATTGATACATTATAACTAATTTATTTATATTAGATTAAACTTATTTTATTAATAATTCATGACATAATATGATGATTGATTTTATTTATATAAAATTACTTATTTTGATTTATAATTTATGTTTAATGTGTGTTAATTAACAAACCTATAAATTTTAAAATAGAATATCATAAATTAAATGTATTTATTTAACTAGATTATTATGAATAGTTTGTTAATATGATTCCTTAATGTTGTGTTAATTGAAAATCATGTTATAAGATCATTATTTACATGTACATAAAATACATTTTCAAAAATTATTTTCAACCAAGAATTATATTGATGATTTATTACTGATAAAATGAAATATTTGAGAAAAGAAATGTCATAGTAGTAAGATTTGGATTCTAAAGTTTCTTATGTCATATCATGTGTTAATTCAAACCTATAGTTTAAAAATAAATTTAAATCAAAGTACGATGAAAATATGAATTCATTTTATTAAATAGAATGATATAATTATATTAAATTCTATTTATTATGAAAGTATGCTAAAATATATTAAATTATGTTTATTCCATTTTAATCATGGTGTTTTAAAGTTTTTATAACATTACTTGAATTTTATATGAGATTTATTATGTGTGATAGGTTTTAAATTTAAGTATGAAGTATGGAAGTAAAGAATGAAGTAATTCTACTGTAATTATGTAATGAATAAAAAACATGATTTTATGTTAATAAATGTGATACAAGTATTGTAATTATTTCAAAATATGATAAATTGAATATAAATATTTTATGATTGATTATATGAAATGTTTAATTTAATTATGGTATAATATTATGTTGTATTGATGACAATTTCTTTGATGGTTATGTATTTACATACCTTATTAATGATATGTTTCCCTTAAACTACATGTTTGGTTATTATGGTTGTTGATTTATTATTATAAGGTTTAGCTATGTGAAATGAATTATAATTATATCATTATTGATATATTTAGTATAATTTTGATATGATATCATGAAGTATATGTCATTAGTGAGGAGGAATGGATATTTTGTTGAAATATGTTTTGGTTGTAGGTTCTGGGGATGAAGAACCAACAACTTGTTTTTTGTTATTCATGATATAGAAGCGGTTTAAACCTATGCTAGATATAGTTTTTATGCGTGGTGGTTTAAACTACCTCCATATTATGGTTTTTTAAAGCGATGGTTAAAACCACTGAAAAATATGACAAAATTTGACTTAGCGACAGTTTTATCCTTATTAGTGGTGTTTTTTTTCAGTAAGAGGTTCATACTTAAGCAGCAGTTTTAACCACCACTAGATTGAAATTATTTTTTAAAAGTTGAAACCACTAATAAAACTAATAAAACCTCTGATAAATACAAATTCTATGACACATTCTTGAAACTACAACTAAATGGAAGGAACCACCGCATCTTGATTGATGACACCAATTTTAGCGGCGGTTTTCTAAAACCATCACAGGACCATATAGTGGTATTTTAAACCATCACCAGATAAAAAAAGCACTGAAATATGAGCATTTTATTATAGTGAATAAGTTTTTGAAAAGTTTATAAAGGAAGTGTTCCTTTCATTTTAGAAACTTCAAGAAGTCTCCATGAATTTAAAATATGCCCAGTTGGAAGCAAAAAAAGAAAGAGTGAAAGTCTTTTACAAATTTCTTGATGTGATAAATAAAATTATTGAGGGAAAAAATAAAAATATGAAGAAGTAATTAGAATAAAAAATAAACTCAATTATGGCTAAAAATATATTATCAATTTGAAGTGTTTTGAGTTGTAAGTAAAACTGAGAAATCTGTTTTCTATGAAACCTGAGTCTTCCAAAATAGTTGAGAAAAGAAATCCTACAAAACAAAATTCATAAGTGATTCATGAATCAAAGAAGGTTCAAAATGGTGGATCAAAGATATTGGGATCAGTTGGGGAAGCCTCCACCTCATGCTCATGGAAAAAGGTATCCTACTATTTAGATAAAGTTTCTTGTACTAAATCTTTCTATCCTGGTAGTGTACGAAAAAAAGAAAATTTATATACAAATGTGGAAGGATAGAAATATTAGTACATTAAACAATATTTCAAGTATATATATGAGTATTCCCTATAAGATTTTCCTCCCAAAGGGATACAAAAAAATTTAAGGTTCCAGACCGAAGACAACAAGCATGTCATATTGGACAACATGCACCTGGAGTGAAAATAACACAACTTATTGGAAGATGTTGGTGCTACTAGACATTTAGGAATACGAATATTGATTATTGTAACAATATGTTAGTATGTAAAAAATAAATTAATTATTAAATTAAGGGGGATAAAATCTATTTAAATGAGGAAAACTATTGGAACGAATCAATCCATGTAGAAAATGAAGAATCAATATCAAAAAAATAGATTTTATAGTCTAATGAATTTTTATGAGATTTATAAAATACATGGACATATTTATTATCAATTTTAGTACAATACTAATATGTATCATCTATTTATTATATATGAAATATAACCAACATATTTTGGTAAGTTGGTGAATAAAGAATATGTATTTTCCTTGAGAAGAAAAGTTGTGAGATGAAAGTTGAATAATATAATCCCAAGAAGAAAGTGAAGACAAAAGTGGAGGAGTTAAAACCCAGTGTAACAAGTGATTCTTCCATGGAAAGAGAGGCCACACCATGGGGCATTGAAATATGGACATGAATGAAAAGTTAAATGGGAGAAAACTACAATTAAAGAGACAATCAATCCAAGAAAGGCATAGTATTATTTCCATGGTTGTCGGCATGACATGTGAAGAAGTAGATAAGCTTACCAATAAGGTAAAGTTAAAATATAACAAATAAGTATGTGGAAGGTGAATAAAGGTAGGATATAATTCCTTCATATCTAGGACATGGATTCCTAAACAAAAATATCTATTAAATAATAAGAGAAAATAACCCATAAGATCATGTTTAAAAAATATTGTTAAAAAGTAGAAGTTCATATAGAAAATAATGGAAGTGTATGATCCTAATGATATATTAATCATATGTCATGAATAGTTGGAAGTGTCTAGATGATTAGAGCTAGATGAAAATAATCAAACTAATCTAGTTACTTTGGTAAAGAATCCCATTTTAATTGGGAGTATAACTAAAGAAGACAAGAAATAAAAACTTCCCATGTTTGAATAGTTGTGAAAAATCAAAAGGGAGGCTTGCATGAAGAGGTATAGGCATTTCAAACCTATAAAAAAAATGAGTTTCTGGGTTATGTAATCTATCTCCACCCTGTTTCTCAAAATAATGAGCCGTTGAAGATCCACCCTATTCCCAAGTCAACTATATTTTTGTTTTAATGATATAAATTAAAGGTGATGAAGGATAAATAGAATCCCTTGAGGGGGATCTCTAAAAATTAGTAAAGATTCTAGATATTTTAATCTTTTATTAAATCTCTAAATCTGGATATCCCCTGAAAAATATTAAGTATTTGGTATGATTTTATTCTCCCATATTTTTTTAATTTATATGAATAATATTTACAAAGGGTGAGTGATTATCTAACCAAGTGGGGAGGACCTGACACATGATTTTTTTGATGTATTTGTTTAGGTGAGTGTTGGTTCCTAAAATTTCCTGAAAATCAATATGTGTTTTCCCCAAAATGTGGAAAGTTAGAAACAAGTATTATATGAGGTAAATATGTAGATAAATATTTTTTCTAAACTTTTCTCTATTAATTTATATAATGGGGTTTTCTTGTATAGAATTAGATTTGATTTGTTTAAGGAAAAATTCTAATAGAAATGTGATGCCAAGTCCAATCAGATGATTTTATACTATTATGAAGTTATCACAATTAACTGCATCTAAAATGCAATGATTATGTTTGAATTCCTTATATCATGTAATTATTGAAAGATAAAGGGAATACCAAGTTGGTATCAAGTCATGTTACAATAGTTGGTATTATAAAATTATACTCGTATATCAAGTGGATAAATCATTTCGAGAGAATATGAGATTCTTAAAATTAAAAGATTTTGATGGAGATCTTTCCTTTAAACTATAAGTTTTATCCCAATGGTATAAAATGTTTTCTAAGGAGAATAAATTAAATCATAACCCTACTATTTCAAAAAGGTGGAGAGAATTTCATTGAATTTAATAAGACTTGTGTTTTTATAATAAACACAGAGGATATTTTTATGGCCAACAATTATGTTTGATGTATTTATTATCAATTATGAAGTCAATGATAAGAGATTAATTTCATGATGTGGTCTCAAATTAAGAAGTGAGTATCCAACCATGTAAGAGTAGTTTCATATTTGGTGAATAAATGTAAAATAATAAGACCATATGTCCTTAGACTAGCAGGATGGATAAATTCATTGGACCCTTACATTAGTCAATTTCTTGTGTTGTTCCTCAAGTCAAAGGAAAGTTGTCACGACCTGTCCCCTGGGTCCCGTTCCGTGACTACCCCAAGCCCGCCTTCCATAGGCCAGGGGATGAAGACAAGCACCAAAGGCGTAATTCCCTAAAACTAGGAAGGCATTGCCTTTATAACTTGTAAATACACACACAAGAAATCACACACATGGATACGAAACACCAAGTAAACTGTATAACAAAAGAGTGCTAAAAGAAAAAGGGGCTGGAATACAAGACCAGTAATAAAGTACAAGAAACTAAAAGTACAAGTACAAATGAAGAAAAAGGAAAATAGCTATTAGGTCATCCTCCGAGGTTCCTACTTGAAGGGTAAGTACAGATCGCCTCCTCAGCACTCATCATCCATTCATCTCCTCCATGTACCAACACATTGTAAAGTCCACCTCTAAGTACCATCCAGACCTGGTACTCTCATCCTCAGTCAGCGTTTTCCATCATCTAAAACCAACACAACAAGCTTCAGTCATAGCCCGTGTAGGGGTGAGTATAACGATACTCAGTAGAGACCCTGAGACACTCAAGGTCTCACAAAATCCAACAAGGATAAACCACAAAGTATGAAATCAAAAGAAAAAATTTACTTAGGTATATGCCCATAAATATACCTAAGTTATCAAGTGATCCATCTCAATCATGAGGAAAACACAGAAAAACTGACTCAGCTTGAACCCAGATTTTATTCTAGGGGTAGTATCAAGTAACATCCCCAGTCACAATGTCGAAACCTCGGATGCTGGAGAATACATCCTCTATTGAGTACAGTGGGCCTACCGTGACACCAAGTGTGCTTCCCACTAACCTTGGACTGCTGAGGTACTCTTCCTGTCAAGTACCGTGAATCTTCCATGTCACCAAGCGCACTCCCCACCGTGGGTCTGCCATGTCACAAACCGCGCTCCCCCTCATAGCCTGCTGAGGTAATCCTCCTGTCGAGTATCTTGGGTCTGCCATGACACCAAGGCGCTCCCCACTGTGGGTCTACCGTGACACCAAGGAGCTCCCCACTGGGCTAGTAGAGTCACTCCGATTAAAAACGGTCAGCAGTCGTTAGGTCTCAGCCATCTACTAGGTATCTGCACTATGCTCGCTCGTCTCAGGGAGGATCCGCTCCACATGCTACTGGTCAATACCCCAACTATCATGAAGTACCACAAAAAAGTATCACAAAGGTCCTCCATGTCATAAGGGTCTCAACGTAACAGACGACGCATCAATCAGACATCTGGTACCAAAGTTATGGACAAAATAAGTATATAGGTTGTAGTGGGCCTAGGTTCGGTCCTACCCGACCTGACCTGGCATGGGTCGACCTGGTTTGGATCGACCCGGCCCGACCCGTTGGGTCCGGCCCAGCTTGTGATGCGACCTGGTCTGCTGGGAGGTCCAGCAGGTCGTGAGGGCCACGAGGTGCCACAGAGCCCACGAGTGTCGCGGGGCTGCTCGGCCGCGGTGGTGCCACGGGGCTAGTTCGTCCGGGGTGCCGTGAGGGGTGCAGACATGCTCGGATAGGGTGCCGTGAGGGGCACAGGATGGTTTGGATGGGGCACTGTGAGGGGCGCGGGCTGGTTCGGCTGGGGCACCGCGAGGGGCGTGGGTCGGTTTGGCCGGGGCGCTGTGAGGGGCGCGAGCTGGTTTGGCCAGGGCATCGTGAGGGCCGCGGGCCTATTCGGCTGGGGCACCACGAGAGGTGCGGGCCAGTTCGTACAGGGCGCCGCAAGGGCGGCGGGCCGTTTCGTTAAGCCGGCGGGCGGCGTGAGCTGGGGCGTCTTGGTCGGCGGACAACACAGCCGGGGTGGCGCGGTCGGTGGGTGGCTCGACCGGCAGGTGTCGTGGCTGGAGGGCGGTGCGGCCAGGGTGGCACGACTTGGGTGTGGCACTGCTGGCGGGCGTCGCGGTTGGGGTGGCATGACCAGTGGGCACAAGGCTAGTTCGGCCGGGAGGCCAGAGCACCGCGGGGGCCACAGGGGTCGCGGTGGCTGTGGGTGGTGGCACCGTTGCCTTCACTGCCTTCCTTCATTCTGAATAACACCACAGAGAAAAATAGCGGATGGGGCTCGGGCCTTGTTAGTTTGGCCCGCACCCTCCGTGTTTAGAGTGGTATCATAAAGTTTTTAAGAAGGAAGAAAAGAACGTCAAACATGATCTTTTGTAATTTAATCATTCCCAATCCCGCACAAGAGAAGAAGGGAGTATCTAGAAAGTGATAAACAAAATGCATTAAACCCCTACCTCGAGTTCATACGTCGACGGAGTCTTGGTAAGGAAGACGAATCATTGGGAAAAAGGACGGACGTCGGTGTTGTCAACATTTTCCTCGATCATCGGTTTGTTCATCGGTTCGTCGTAGTCGAAGGCATCCTACGTTGGAGGAAGTCTTGAGGAAGAAGGTCGAATTTGGGGTCACCATTCTTCACTGGCATTCTTTGTTGGTAGAACATGTTATTCATTCAGATAAGTATATCTTCATTGAAGAGATTTTCTCCCAACAAGTGCTCTACCCTTTGCCTATGAACAACTCTCAAAAGAAATTCCAACCGAAAATAGAAAGGGTTTCCCCAATTTTTAATTATTGGCACAATTCAAATGGGTTAATTTAATCACCTATGTTGGCACAATTAAAGGTATGTGCGTTGGCACAATTAATGTGGAGGAAGTCAAGAGGCTCCTCCAAATTAATAAAGGGATTTGAGAGTTCATCTCAACAAAAGGGGGGTTGAGTGGTTTCTTCTCCCCCCATAAATAGGGGTCGGGTTGTCCCCGCCCCTAAATTCAATTTGAAGGGTTATTGAAAACATGGGTGGTCCCCACCACAATTAAACATGAATAGGTGGTTTAGTTCTGGTTGACCCCACCTTCCATCACCCGCATGGGTGTTTCAAATATAAATAAAAATGTCACACACTTTTATTTTTATTTTTTTCTTACATGAAAAACCCAAAAACTAACTTTTACCCTCGACCATCTGTCGTCGAAGTGAAAGTCTCTTTAAGTGAATACTAGTGCTGCAAGTTCAACAGTGCCCTTAGATTTCAATTCCGAGTACCGGTTCAAATTTTAGAAAAACCCGCTCGCACGTTTACTGAACGTACCCTAAAAAAAGTTCAGAAATTCATTCCGGGCACTCCGGGCCTCAGAATCACGCGCCGTCAATTTTTGCGGACTCATAAAATTTCAATATATTTTAAAAAAAAATACATGGAAATATTGGGTCTTTATATTCTCCTCACCTCAGGGCTCTATGTCCCCATAAGCAACAACTCAACTAGGTAAAAAAGTGGGGGTACTGAGCACGCATCTGAGCCTCCCGCTCCCATTTTCTCTCCTAGAGGTTCACGTGCTACCAGTGAACACGCACCAGAGGTATCGACCATCCATGAAGGACCCACTCCTATTGATCCTCAATCTCTACTAAGACCTCCATAAAAGTCTCCCCATCCTCAATATCTAGCTCTCCATGGTCGATGATGTGATAAGGGTCATGCACATATCTCTTCAGCTGGGATACATGGAAGACGTCATGCACTCAGTGCAACTGAGGTGGAAGAGCTAAGTGGTATGCCAACTCGCCAACTCTGCTGAGGACCTGAAAGGGTCTGATAAAACTCAGAGATAACTTGCCGCCTCAGCCTAATCTTCACAAACATCATAGAGGTGAGACCCGTAGAAAGACGTGGTCCCATCCTCGAACTCTATAGGTCTTCATCTCTTGTCGGAATACGACTTCTGTCTGCTCTGTGCAGTCTTCATCTTCTCCTAGATGATCTGCAACTTCTCTATGGTAGCCCGTACCATCTCTGGTCCCACTAGTGCTGAATCCCCTGGGTCAGTCCATCACAAAGGTGATATGCAATTTTTCCCATACAATGCCTCAAAAGGTGTCATCCCTATGGTGGAGTGATTGCCGTTGTTGTATGAAAACTCCACCAAAGGTATGTGATCCTCCCAGCTGCAACCGAAGTCTAGGACACAAGCATGGATAATGTCCTCGAATGTCTGAATGGTCCACTTGGTCTGGCCATCCGTCTGAGGATGGAAGGTGGTGCTCAAACGAAGCTGTGTCCCGAAAGCCTCCTGCAACCCCTTCCATAGCTGGTTAGTAAAATGTGTATCACGATCGGAGACAATCGTCATGGGCAATCCATGTAGCCGCACAATTTGTAACACCCCGAGATTTTATGAGATATATTCTTTTTAATTTTTTTCATATTTTTTGTTGTACGCTACAGCAAGATTATCTTGCGCTATACACAAGACCGTATTAGCTTTTAGTATACGCAACACTATTCTTGGATCGTGTTACACACAACTTCAAGTTCGTTTGATAATAGTTATTCTATGCAACATTGTGTGTGTATATATATATATTCAATGTACAAATGAAATATGGTTGGATTCTGTTATATGCAACAATGAAGGAGTCTTTCACAACATCCAACCCTGATTTGGCTTACATTACATGCAATCGCGACCTTCTATGATAGCTTGTGTTGTACGCAATACCGAGTTTCACTAAACAAAGATATGCTATTAAAATATTATATAAACTAGCCGTTATGAATATTAATACCCACTTTTTGGAATTTTAGAAATTCTATCTTTAAAAATGGACTTCATTTTTGGATTCAGAATATCGAAATTATCCTAGGGTGAATTTTTGGTATTTTTCTAAAAACTTTGAATTTTTGATGAATAGTGAAAACACTAGGTTACTATTTAAAAACCGAATTTTTATTTAAATAATTATTTATTTTATTTAAATTTATTATAGGTCAAAATTGATACATAATACCTATATAAGTTCAATGTAATTCATTGGATTCATTTTATAATAATTTTAGATATATAAAAAGTTTATTGAACTTTTCACCGTCTTTTACCCACCTCCTAGGAGAATTTGGAAATTAACATAAAACATAATTTTACCGCTTCTGTGAGTGTAATTTCAAAAATCCGAGAGACACGGTTAATATCAAGGAATAAAATATGGTTCAATGAGATGAAAATAATTTTTGGTGAATAGTAACTTTTTACTTTTATTTACCATGGTTAAAAGTAAATAGGGTAATTAAGGGTAAAAATGATATTATTATTACCCTAAAACATGTCCTAATTATATTGGATAAGTGTAATTCGACCAAAACCAACCTTAGGAATAAAATATGACCATTTAGGTCCACTTGGATTAGATTAGGACATTTATTATTAATTTATTTAGAGAAGGGTTAAAATAGTTAAAATCAAAGTTTAATAACTAAATCATTTTTAATATAGGGTTATAAATAAGATAAATTCGACTATAAATATTCATTAGAAATCTAAAAAGATTTCCCATATAATGGTAATTTATTTATAATTTTTAGACATTAAATAATTTAATTTATTTATGACACAATGATGATGCAGTGATTATCTTATTAATAAAATATTAACATAGTTGATGTTATAAATACCCAAATAAATGTAATTTTAGACTTTTTATGAATTAAACTAATTTTATAGGTTAATATGAAATGTAATTAATGATTTAATTAAATTTTGTAGAACTAATAATTCTGTTATGAGTTTCACAAAAATCAATTACCAAATAGTGTCAAAATTGACATAAAATAGTTTTTAAAACACATATTATATTATTAATTGTTATTTTATTCCTAAAAATCTAAGGTTCGGCCAAATGACATATATAAGGATATATATATTAATAATGAACCAATTTGGGTTCTTTTGGCTTGTTATAGTAAGTTTATTAACCATATAGTGTAAGAAAACATGAAGACACGATAAAAGTTAAATTATTTAACTTAGAGTTAAATCTAAATGATAAGGTTAAAATTGTAACCTAAACTTGTATAAAATCTATTGGTTAAGATGATTTCGACCCATCCCCACTTTAGCTTTAAAAAAATCAATTTTAAGCTATTATAAACCAAATATGACTTTATTATAAAATAATATTTTGAGTTTTTCCAAAGGTGCCCCTCTCCTCCCTTATAAAAAGGGCACCCTTCCCTCTTCTCTTCACACCCTTTTGACCCTTTAAGCTCATCCAAACCCTGAACATTTCTCTTCTCCACTTCTCTAGAATAATTATGGTGGTTCTGGTCTTCTCAAAAGACCAACTCTACTTCCCTAAGAGAAGGCTTAAAGGAGGTGTGTCGAAGAAGTGGTAATCTCTTATTTCGAATCTCTCAAGTTTCATTCTTCTTAAACTTTTTCTTATTTATTTGTTTAATTATAGAGTAATAACATCAGTATCAATCATATAATGATATTTTATTGTGAATATTAAACAACCCTATTTCACCTTCTATCCATCCTACGGAAAACGAAATCACCACGCATGCGTACGTACGGAATACCGTCTCCACGCCTTGGTGTAATCAGTTTTTCCACCACCACCTTACATGGATGGGTATAATGGTGTAAATAAATAACTATATATGGTTATTGTAAAGTGATATTGATTCTGTAATATTATACATACACTTAAATACAATTCCACGATTAGGGGAATGATATTATCACTTGTGCGTACGTAAGGACTACCGTCTCCACGAACGCGATGAGATTCATTTTCCATGATTAACCATTCAAGAGTGATTATAAAGTATATATAATTAATAATAATGAAATAGATGAAATAATGAAGCTAATGGATTTATTTATACATATATATATATATATTTTATCTACTTACTTCCATACAAGTCAATAAGTAAAAGAAAACATCGTTCATGCGTACGTACGACCTACCGTCTCCATGAACGGTGTATTTCATTTCATTTATCTATATATTATTTATACATATATATATACAGAATATATATGATATATATATCATTATTTACATTCTTTAAGTAATTAAATCATGATATAATTATTAATAATATCAAGAACAACAAGTCCAAACATGTACGATAAATAAAACGTTTTACCCAAAACACTGCTTTAACATGAAATTTACAAAAGAACGGGTAATATAAAGTCATAAGTGAATCATATATGATATCATAACAATGAATATGATTCTGTAATAAGTCAATGAAATTATTTAAATCATTATACAGGAGGTTTGGATACGTACGAAGCATATCAGACCTAAGGTAAGGGATAACTATTCCAATCTCACTCTTATCCGAGATTGTTATTCGTAAGTATTTACTGGGGTTATTGTTATCATCCATGCCCATGTTTTCTAAAAATGTTTTCATGTATTTTTAAATTCCATTTTACCCATTTTTGAAATTTACCACATGTTATGAAAGGAATCTTACTTTTTTTACCACACGGGGAACTTTTTGACTTTTCCGACAAAAGTATGAGAAGAATGTTATTTTTAACTTATACAGCGTGAATGGATTTTTATGGTTTCATAACGAATTATTTCTATGAAGATTCCTCTACAAAATTTCATGGTTATTTTCAATAAAATAATTTTATTGTAAAATTGTGTGGCATTTTGTGAAAAGAAAATGATTTTGAAGAATAAAGGATATTTTCCTCAAAAATTTCATTTCAAGTGTTTTATCAAAACCATTTTACATATAAGATGAAATTATTTCATATGTGTATGTTTCAAGTATAATGTCTCTATGATTTACATGGTTTCACTTTTCTTATGATGAAATGATATCCATTTGTTTTATATGGATTATGTGATGATGGGATGATATTTATGAAACCCATTTTATTCTTTGGGTTATGATGAATGATTTATGTTTATTCTGTGGCACAAGTAAGAATGATTTTATTATGAGATGGGTGGGACCTATATCTCCCTCCAATTCATTGGGTAAATTTTTATATCTCATGAGATAGACATGTCTGGAATGGTAAGTTAATCCGGTTCAGTAATACATGACTGGAACGAGGAGTGAACTCGATTCAGAAAGGGACTTTGTCCACTAAGATGGTCTTGGCAACAATTCCTTGGATACTATGGAAATCATATCATGTGCTTAATGGTTTCCACAATCACATGTTTTATTCCCATTATATTTTATCATGATTGATGTTCCTTTATGATATATGCCTTACATACTTCCAAGATTTATGTGTTTGCTCAAGATTTTGATGTTTAGATTTTATGTTCATGTTTTTGCATTCAAATGATTATGGATTGTTCAATGTTATCTATGTTTACCCTTACTGAGCATTCGAGATCACCATTTTTATGTTTTCTTTTCCACATGATATAAAGAAAGGTTTTAGGTAAGAAAAAAAGGGGAAGATCTTTATGGGAGATGTTGAAGATCTTTCACCACGATTAGAAGATTATGTTCCGAGTTTCCAAAGACACTAAACTATTACTGTTCTTGAGTGTTGGTTTTTTTATGTATTAATTATTCCGAAAAAGTAATTTAATATCCATGTACGTAAAGCTTTGGGCCTCTACAGTTGGTATCAGAGGAAAAGTTTAGTTAACCTTTGGAAACTAAGATGCGAAAACTTTAGTGAGATCCCTAGAGATATTTCTAAGGTATGTATAGGGATTTCCCTAAGGTTAAGTATAAGTATAGGATATAGTCCTAGAATTATAATAACGATCATGAATAACATAGGATTAAACCTATGATGTTAGAGATTGAAAGTACTCCCCTTGATTATGTTGTTTTGCTAGCATGATTTCTGCCTCTCACACAATTCTTTTTAGGTTTTAGAAAATGGCTGGAAACCAAAAGATTCATGTTAATGGAGAATATGATGGACAATGGAATGATATTCTTCATTATCAAGCAAATGAAATGGGTTTTGGAAGGTGAAACATCGTTATTATGCCTAATCAGAAGTCTCATAATATGATCAATAATTTCAACTTTGGTAAGTTTCCTGACTCAGCTAATAAGAGAAAGATGGAGTTTCTTGATGATCATAGAGGAAAGAAAGATTGATTTTCCTCATGTGAATCATGTGGGAAGAGACATCAAGGATAATGTTTCAAAGGAACTGTAAGATGCTTTGGTTGTGGGAAAGAAGGACACAAAGCCAGTAATTGCAAAGGAAAAGGATATGTTAGCACCATGGACAAGGATAATGGTATTTCTAAGAAATCAAAAATGGTTAAATGTTTTAAATGTGGAATGTACGGGCATTATGCAAACCAATTCCCTAAGGAAAAGTCTCATGAAGAGAATATGCATGGATGTATGGGTAGTATTTATGTTGTTGATAATGAAGAGACTACAAATGATCTGTGAGATGAAAGAATTGTTGAAGCTCGGTCAATGGTTTAAGAAGGTAGTGGAGTGATTTATGTTTATCAAGAGTTATGTTGTATAAGTAATTATACTATGGAATAATGACACATCTAAGGATTGTTACACTATTTTTTTCCTAAAGTATTTGAATGTATATGTTGAATGGTACCAATAACCATGAAAGGTTATTCAGATATTTTGGGAAAGTAGATGATATGCGCATAATGAAGGGATAAGGAGAAAATTAAATGTTTGATAGTATTCATGAGATCATGAATGATATAAGGACAAGGTTATATCATGGTTTGAGTATATAGAATTTTTGGATTTTGGTATGTGGAAAGAGTTAACTTTTGACAGCATTTATGTTTTCACTAAGGTTCAATGGGTATTCATTTTTCAAGAGAATACATGATTAAGGTATTCACATGATTGGAATGTGACCAACAAGATATATTGGGGATAAATGATGGTATTCACATGCTTGTTTGATGACATTTCAAGTAATCGTTTTCTTTATACTATGAGATTGGACATACGTATTTTGGATAAGACTAAAGATTGGAATGAATTATGTTGGACATAAGTTAGTATTGTTTAAGGCTAGAACTTTTTTCAATATTATTGATGGAATGTTATAATAGTGTAGTTTAAGAAAAGGGACAACATACAGAATGGGCGACAACCCGTCGCATCGGACAAGGCTGTGAGAATCGAACACACAACCGAAGTGCGACATGCCTTTATCTCCTACCACTAGCATACATGAAGTCAATTTTTAGAGAAACTAGTTTTATTATATTAAGCAGTATGATATATGAAGTATAAGTCCATTTTAGGAACCAAATATAATTAATCTCACTATAGATGGACTTATGTATATTTGATAACTTTTGCTAACCTTTTGTTTGAGACAGATGGAATGACCCATCATTCTATCACCTGATCTACTAACACTTCATGAATGAAAAATTCAACTTCATTTCTTTAAGAGATGAAGTGGAAATTGTACAAGGAATGACCAATGGTGAGATTTTACCAAAATTAAGTAAGTATTTCTTCTAATTCAAAATTTTCAACTTTAGGGAAATGATATTGAAAGACAAAAATGTTGTCCTAGTGCCCTTATATCCGATGAATCAGATGGTACCTTAGATCATCACAAATTTATGGCTTTGTGACGGTTGTCTTTATCATAGTCATGTCTTCTACGACTCTCCATCAGAACTTGATGGTTAGATTTCTCTTCCATATCCATATTTTCACCAATGTTATCCTATGTGGAAACCCAGTGATTAGTTAATTTGGGTAACCGTTACGTTTCATAATTTAGTTTTTAAAGTTTAGTTTTGGAATTCCTTTTTACGATGTGGGTTTCTATGAAAGAAACTTTCAAGTATAAAACCATTTATAACCCTGACGAATTTCGAGGGCGAAATTCATTTTAAGTGGGGTAGAATGTAACACCCCGAGATTTTATGAGATATATTCTTTTTAATTTCTTTCATATTTTTTGTTGTACGCTACACCAAGATTATCTTGTGCTATACGCAAGACCGTATTAGCTTGCAGTATACGTAACACTATTCTTGGACTGTGTTACACACAATTTCAAGTTCGTTTGATAGTAGTTATTCTACACAACATTGAGTGTATATATATATATATATTTATATATATGCAATGTAAAAATGAAATATGGTTGGATTCTGTTATACGCAATAACGAAAGAGTATTTCACAACACCGAACCCTAATTTGGCTTACATTACACGCAATCGCGACCTTCCATGATAGCGTGTGTTGTATGCAATACCGAGTTTCACTAAACAAAGATATGCTATTAAAATATTATATAAACTAGCCATTATGAATAGTAATACCCACTTTTTAGAATTTTATAAATTTTATCTTTCAAAATTGACTTCATTTTTGGATTCGGAATATCAAAATTATCCTAGGGTGAATTTTTGGTATTTTTCTAAAAACTTTCAATTTTTGATGAATAGTGAAAACACTGGGTTACTATTTTAAAACCGACTTTTTATTTAAATAATTATTTATTTTATTTAAATTTATTTTAGGTAAAAATTGATACATAATACCTATATAAGTTCAATGTAGTTCATTGGAGTCATTTTATAATAATTCTAGATATATAAAAAGTTTATTGAACTTTTCACCGTTTTTTACCCACCTCCTAGGAGAATTTGGAAATTCACATAAAACATAATTTTACCACTTCTGTGAGTGGAATTTCAAAAATCCGAGAGACACAGTTAATATCAAGGACTAAAATGTGGTTCAATGAGATGAAAATAATTTTTGGTGAATAGTAACTTTTTACTTTTATTTACCACGGTTAAAAGTAAATAGGGTAATTAAGGGTAAAAATGATATTATTCTTACCCTAAAACATGTTCTAATTCTATTGGATAAGTGTAATTCGACCAAAAACAACCTTAGTAATAAAATATGACCATTTAGGTCCACTTGGATTAGATTCAGACATTTATTATTAATTTATTTAAAGAAGGGTTAAAATAGTTAAAATCAAAGTTTAATAACTAAATCATTTTTAATATAGGGTTATAAATAAGATAAATTAGACTTTAAATATTAATTATAAATATAAAAAGATTTTCTAAATAATGGTATTTTATTTATATTTTTTAGACATTAAATAAGTTAATTTATTTATGACACAATGATGATGCCGTAATTATCTTATTAATGAAATATTAACATAATTGATGTTATAAATACCCAAATAAATGTAATTTGAGACTTTTTATGAATTCCACTAATTTTATAGGTTAATATGACATGTTATTAATGATTTAATTAACTTTTTTCGAACTAATAATTCTGTTATAATTTTCACAAAAATCAATTACAAAATAGTTTCAAAATTGACATAAAATAGTTTTTTAAAACAATATTATATTATTAATTGTTATTTTATTCCTAAAAATCTAAGGTTCGGCAAAATGACTTATATAAGGATATATATATTAATAATGAACCACTTGGGGTTCGTTTGTCTTGTTATAGTAAGTTTATTAACCATATAGTGTAAGAAAAATATAAGACACGGTAAAAGTTAAACTATTTAACTTAGAGTTAAATATAAATGATAAGGTTAAAATTGTAACCTAAACTTGTCTAAAATATATTTTTTGAGAGTATTTCGACCCATACCAACTTTATCTTAGAAATAAATCAATTTTGAGCTATTATAATCCGAATATGACTTTATTATAAAATAATATTTTGAGTTTTTCCAAAGGTGCCCCTCTCCTCCTTTATAAAAAGGGAACCCCTTCCCTCTTCTCTTCACACCTTTTTGAGCCTTGAAGCTCGGCCAAACCCTGACCATTTCTCTTCTCCACTTCCCTAGAAACATTATGGTGGTTCTTGTCTTCTCAAAATACCAACTCTACTTCCCTAAGAGAAGGCTTAAAGGAGGTGCGTCAAAGAAGAGGTAATCTCTTCTTTCGATTCTGTCAAGTTTCTTTCTTCTTCAACTTCTTCTTATTTATTTGTTTCATTATAAAGTAATAACATAAGTATCACTCATATACTGATATTTTATTATGAATATGAAACAACCCTATTTCACCTTCTATCCATACTACAGAAAACGAAATCACCACGTGTGCGTACGTACAGAATACCGTCTCCACGCCGTGGTGTAATCAGTTTTTCCACCACCACCTTACATGGATGGGTATAATGGTGTAAATAAATAACTATATATGGTTATTTTAAAGTGATATTGATTCTGTAATATTATACATACACTTAAATACAATTCCATGATTAGGGGAATGATATCATCGCTCGTGCGTACGTACGGACTACCGTCTCCCCGAACGCGATGAGATTCATTTTCCATGATTAATCATTCCAGAAATATTATAAAGTATATATAATGAATAATAATAAAATATATGACATAATTAAGATACTTTATTTATTTATACATATATATATATATATATTTCATCTACTTACTTCCATACAAGTCAATAAGGAAAAGAAAACAGCATTCATGCGTACGTACGACCTACCATCTCCATGAACGGTGTATTTAATTTCATTTATCTATATATTATATATATATACTGAATATATATGATATATATATCATGATTTAAATTCTGTAAGTAATTAAATCATGATATAATTAGTAATAATATCAAGAACAACAATTCCAAACACGTACGATAAATAAAACATTTTACCAAAAACGCTGCTTTAACATGAAATTTATAAAAGAACGGGTAATATAAAGTCATAAATGAACCATATATGATATCATAATAATGAATAAGATTATTTAATAAGTAAATGAAATTATTTAAATCATTATACAGGAGGTTCATATACGTATGAAGCATATCATACCTAAGTTAAGGGATAACTATTCCAATCTCATTCTTATCCGAGATTGTTATTCGTAAGTATTTACTGGGGTTATTGTTATCATCCATGCCCATGTTTTTAAAAAATGTTTTCATGTATTTTTAAAGTCCTTTTTACCCATTTTTGAAATTTACCACATGTTATGAAAGGAATCTTACTTTTGTTTACCACATGGGGAACTTTTTGACTTTTTCGACAAAAGTACGAGAAGAATCTTATTTTTAACTTATACAGAGTGAATGGATTTTTACGGTTTCATAAATACATATTTCAATGAATATTCCTCTACAAAATTTCATGGTTATTTTCAATAAAATAATTTTATTTTAAAATTGTGTGGCATTTTGTGAAAAGAAACTGATTTTGAAGAATAAAGGATATCCATTTGTTTTATATGGATTATGTGATGATGGGATGATGTTTATGAAACCCATTTTATTATTTGGGTTATGATGAATGATTTATGTTTATTCTGTGGAACAAGTAAGAATAATTTCATTATGAGATGGGTGGGACCTATATCTCCCTCCAATGAATTGGGTAAGGATTTATATCTCATGAGATAGACATGGATGGAACATTAAGTTAATCTGGTTCAGTAATACAGGACTGGAACGAGGAGTGAACTCGATTGAGAAAGGGACTTTGTCCACTAAGATGGTCTTGGTAGCAATGCCTTGGATACTATGGAAATCATATCATGTGCTTAATGGTTTCCACAATAACATGTTTTATTCCCATGATATTTTATCATGATTGATGTTCCTTTATGATATATGCCTTACATACTTCCAAGATTTATGTCTTTGCTCAAGATTTTGATGTTTAGATTTTATGTTCATGTTTTTGCATTCAAATGATTATGGATTGTTCAATGTTATATATGTTTACCCTTACTGAGCATTTGAGCTCACCCTTTTTATGTTTTCTTTTCTCCAGGATATAAAGAAAGGTTTTAGGTAAGAAAAAAAGGGGAAGATCTTTATGGGAGATATTGAAGATCTTTCACCACGATTAGAAGATTATGTTCTGAGTTTCCAAAGACACTAAACTATTATGATCCTTGAGTGTTGGTTTTTGTTATGTATTAATTATTCCAAAAAGTTAATGTAATATCCATGTACGTCATGATTTGGGTCTCTACATAATTTCATGCACATAGAGGCATCTCAAGATCTCTACTGAACCCTGCTCTCTGATCGGTAGGAAGTGGGCCGACTTGGTGAGTCGGTTGACGATCACCTAGATAGAGTCACGACCCCTGGATATACGTGGAAGACCCATCACGAAGTCCATGGATATCCCATCCCACTTCCACTCTGGGATCTCTAAAGGCTGAACCAAGCCTGCTGGTACCTGATGCTCCGCCTTCACTTGCTGACAAGTGAGGCATCAAGAAACAAACTCTGCAACTTCTTTCTTCATTCTTGGCCACCAATGCCATCATCGGAGGTCCTGGTACATCTTTCCCATCATGAATGTACCACCATAGGGGATGTGTGGAACTCCCTCAATAATTCCTCCTAAAGTGACACTGGTACCATGTTACGTCCTCTAAAGAGGATGACGTGCTCCTCACCTTCAGAAAATTTATCAGGTGCCTGTCCTATGGATATCTGATCACGTCGTGTATCGCAGTCAGTGTCCCCACGCTGCGCCTCCTTGACTTGATAAAGAAGAGGGGGAGTGACTTTAAGAGACTATAGAAATGCTGCTCCATATCTATCCACAAAGGATAATTTTAAAGCGGCCATATGCTTCGTCGCCTCATGTAGCAGCTATATACCAGACCTCCTGCTGAGTGCATCTACAAAAACGTTCCCCTTCCCAGGAGTATAGACTATCTCGAAGTCGTAGTCCTAGAGGAACTCAAGCCAATGTCATTGTCTCAAGTTCAGGTCCTTATGGGAGAAGATATACCTAAGACTCTTGTGATCAGAGTACACAGTAAAGCGCTCGCCCATCAGATAGTGTCACCACATAGTCAAGGAAAAGACCACTGCTGTTAACTCTAGGTCATGGGTAGTGTAGTTCTACTCCTGTTGTCTCAGCTTTTGAGAAACATATGTGATCACTGATCACTCCTGCATTAGGACACATCTGAGTCTAGTCCCTGATGCGTCGCAGTAGACTATGTACCCTACACCTTCCTCTAGAAGCCTCAAGATGGGGGCACTAGTCAGCCTCTGCCTCAGCTCCTGATAATTCTGCTGGCATTTCTCCGACCAAACAAAGGGTTTACCTTTCTTCATCAAGGCTGATAGTGGTGCTGCAACTCTAGAGAAATCTGGTACAAATCTATGGTAGTATCCAGCCAAACATAGGAAACTCCGTACCTCCGTCACACTCCTGGGTGGCTCCCAAGGAAGTACCGCCTCAATCTTTGTTGGATCGACTACAACTCCAGCCTCCGATATGACATGTCCTAGAAAGTGAACCTCTCAGATCCATAACTGGAACTTCGAGAGATTACCATAAAGCTGGTGCTCTTGGAGCATGTCCAGTCCTACCTGCAAATGATAGGCATGCTCCTCATTAGTAGTCGAGTAGTTCAGAATGTCGTCAATGAAGAATATGACAAAGTGATCAAGGTATGGATGAAAGATCCTGTTCATGTGCCCAATGAATATTTCAGGAGCGTTGGTTACATCTAATGGCATAACCAAGAACTCATAATGGCCATACTGGCATCTGAAAGCCTTCTTCTGCACATAATTATCTCAAACTCTGAGCTGGTGATAGCTTGATATGAGGTCTATATTTGAGAACCACCGTTCTCCCTTCAGCTGATCGAATAGGTCATCAATACGTGGGAGTGGGTACTTGTTCTTTACGGTCACCTGATTCAGGCACCGATAGTCAACAAAAAGTCTCAAGCTCCCATCTACCTTCTTGGCGAATAGAATCGGGGCTTCCTAAGGAGAAACACTGGGCCAGATGAATCCCTTCTCTTGCAAGTCCTCTAGTTGTACCCGCAGCTCATGAAGCTCCGCAGGATCTATATGATATACTGGAGTAGATATCGGTGTCATCTTGGGGTACAAGTCAATGTAAAAGTCCACCTCTCTATGAGAGGTAGACCCGGGACATCCTAATGGAAAACATCTGTGTACTGGTCCACCACTACAGGATAGCTTAGACTCTCCACATCAACTGCTCTGAGGGTAAGGCTAGCAAACTGATGAGTGATCGGCTGCACTCTCCTCCGGGTAAGTCCATCTTGTGTTGTAAAGTCTCCCTTCTCACCGGTGAAGGTAAACCTGGTCCCATACATGTGGACACACTACACTTTGCACCTAATATAGTCAATATGATCATGGACTGTAGATAACCAGTCCATACCCAAGATGACGTCGTAAGGCCTCGACACCGCTACTAGGAGATCCCAGTCGAAGTTCCCACATCCTAGAGTAAGATTGCACAACTGGAACCAGTGTGTAATAGTGAAATCTACTCCCATAAGAGTATCTTGCTGTAAGGATCGAGCCAACAGCTCTGTCAAAATCTCCGAGCTCTGAACAAGGGAATTGGAAATAAAAGAATGATTGGCACCTGTGTCTATAAGTACTACAACTATGGTGGAGTAGACACAGATCGTACCTCGAATCATCTCCAGAGCATCGTGGTCATAAGCCTCAGCTACCTGGAGCCGAGGTCTCCCCTATCCACTTACTCCTTGCGGTCAGGGTGGACCTCCTGGTGGTGGTGGCGGTAATATCTAAAATCATCGTCCACCGCCAGCTGCATGGCCAGCTCCTCTGCCACGTATGCTTGCTCCCTACAGACTACCTTGATCGAATCTCTATACCTGCCTGGGAGGTCCCTTGACCATCTTCTGAT
Organism: Viscum album; assembly: GCA_963277665.1. Classification (NCBI taxonomy): domain Eukaryota; kingdom Viridiplantae; phylum Streptophyta; class Magnoliopsida; order Santalales; family Viscaceae; genus Viscum; species Viscum album. The sequence goes on along the minus strand of OY728131.1, from coordinate 1,524,250,925 downwards.
CATCCGTACAACAGTTCAGACAGTCACGAGCCATGTGACCCTGCCCACCACATGTGAAACACTACCCACTCCAGGAATGTCTGTCTCCGCTTTGGGTGCCACGCACAACTAATCCTAAGTCATGCGGTCGTCCACCTATAGGTCTGGTCCTCTTGGACCTTTGTGACATATGTCTACTTCCAAATGTAGAAGACTCTGCTATGTGACAACTGGTAGTGGGTCTCGCTGCTGGAGACTACTCAACAAGAAAAATCTCCACCAAGAGGGCTCTCTCTAACACCCCCGCCTGCGCCGATATGTTGAGTGATATCACCGAAGCCATGGTCTCTCGCCTGAGTCCCTGCTCGAAGGTCCAGGCCCTGAAGAATGGTTTCCAACCATATCCATGGAGTAACGTGAGAGTTCAGGGAACCTCACTATGTACTGAGATACAGTCATGATGCCCTGCTGCAGATGAAGTAGCTCCTGTATGTGCACTGTGTGAAGAGTCGCTGGAACAAACTCTACCTGAAACATGCTCTCGAAGGTTGTCCAGAGAAGTGTCACCTTGTCGTGAACATGGAGCATCAAGCTCCACCATCTGCCTACTGCTGCCTATAGAAGGCTGATAGTAAGGATCACCATGAGATCGGTTGGTGTCCCTACAAATCAGAAGACTCTCACCACATCCTCCATCCAATCCTCAGCCACATGCGGGTCCATCTATCCGCTGATCTTGGGTGGCCTCTGGAACTGGAACTCGTGCAACACACTCAAGCGGCGTGTATCGTCTGCTACTGGGGCTAGTGGCATCAGTTTCCCAATGGGGAGTGGTACCACTGGTGCCTCCTCTGGTGCCTCTACTGGAAGAGGGCCATGCACCGAAGCCTCGTCGCTCGGTGGGCTATCAGTGCGTACAAATCATGGAACTCTAGACAGCTGTCTGCGTGGAGGCATCCTGAAAAGAAACAGCTACGCTATGGTTAAAATTTATACCTGGTGAGCTGACCTGGTGAGCTGACTTAAATAAAACTTTTTAAAAAACACATGCAATCAGTTTTTTCATGCACTGAGTCAGAAATTTGATGTCAGGGTCCTGGTGCATGGATACGTCAATCGCCGCACCAACACTGGACTCCCTGAACTGAAAACCACATTCACTACACTTAACACAATTGCTTCACAGAAAAGATCAGAGTCCTAAGTTCTGTGGTAGAACTGACTCCTCTGATACCAATTTATCATGACCCATCCCTCGGGGCCCATGCCATGACTACCCCAAACCCGCTTTCCATAGGCTAGGGGCTAGAGACTAGCACCAAAAGCGTAATTCCCTAAAACTGGGAATGCATTGCCTTTATAACCTATAAAAACACACATAAGAAAGCACACAGATGGATACGAAACACCAAGTAAACTATATAAAAAAAGAGTGCTAAAAGAAAAAGGGGCCAGAATACAAGCCCAATAGTAAAGTACAAGAGACTAAAAGTACAAGTACAAATGAAGAAAAAGGAAAATAGCTACTGGGTCATCCAATGAGGTTCCTATCTGAAGGGTAGGTACAGATCGCCTCCTCAGCACTCCTTGTCCGTCCATATCCTCCGTGTACTGACACGTCGTAAGGTCCACCTCCAGGTACCATCCAGACCTGGTACTCTCATCCTCAGTCAGCGTTTTCCGTCGTCTTCAACCAACACAACAAGGTGCAGGCATAGCCTGTGCATGGGTGAGTATAACGATACTGTAACACCCCGAGATTTTATGAAAAATATTATTTTAATTTCATTAATGTCTTGTGTTGTATTCTACACCAATATTACCTTGCGCTATACGCAACACCGTATTAGCTTGCAGTATACGCAACACTATTCTTGGACCATGTTACACACAATTTTGATAATAGTTATTCTACGCAACATTGAGTATATATATATATATATATTAAATGTATAAATGAAATATGGTTGGATTCTTTTATACGAAACAACGAAGGATTCTTTCACAACACGCAACCCTGACTTGGCTTGCATTACACGCAATCGTGACCTTCCTCGATAGCGTGTGTTGTACGCAATACCGGGTTTTAATAAACAATGATATATTATTATAATATTGTCATGAACTAGCCGTTATGAATAGTATTAACTAAATTTTGAATTTTATAACATTATTATTCATCTTACACATTTTCTAGAACATGGTATAAGAACAAAATAAATTTTTCGAGTAAAATAAGTATTTTTCAAAAAATGCAGTTTTGCCGCCTTTTGATGGCGCACCCACTTTAAATCTAGTTTTTGACATGTTTATAAGTTCAATTTTACAAAATAAAATTCTTCTTTGGAATCATGAAATAAAAATTTACTTTGGATAAATTTTTCATATTATTCTGGTAACTTTCACATTTTAATGAATAGTAAAAACACGCTATATTTTAATTAAAAACAACTTTTTTCATCATAATATCTTATGTGGTTAAATTATAATATTGAATGGTTTTAATGTATAAATAGAATATATATTTACCATTTAATATAATTTATGTCATTAGCATTGATTTTACCTTGAATTCGTAGGTTAAATCAATTCAATCTTTTGCAATGTTTTAAACAAAAACCCATTTTTATTCGACAACGGGATTAATTTTAATTTAATTTCTGAAACTTCTGTGTATTGAATTTAAAAAAATGGATTCCATATTTGGAATCAGTGGGTCCAAATTATGTTAATAGGATACTTTTTATTTTTGGGAATTATGAATAGTAACTACGGTAAATTTTATTTACCATAGTTAAAGGTAAATCGGGTAATTAAGGGTAAATATAATATTTTAAAATTACCATAACAAATTTCAAAATCCTATTGGATGACTAAAACTCGACCCATATCACCTAAGGGTCGGATTAGATTCATTTAATTAAATTTTTTCAATGAAAATAATTTAATTATTATTACAACCAAAGAATGTGACAACATGTCACTTTCTTAAATCTTATAAGTATAATAATTTTAATCTAGTGATAAACTTCATGAATCTTAGAACATGAATTGTCTCCAGAAAGCTAATACAATTATCTACATCATATGAATTTATTTAGAATTTTTAAGGATTAAATAATTATCATTTATTATGACACAAAGATGATGCAGTAATTGTCTTATTAATGAAATATTGACATAATTGATGTTATAAATGCCCAAATAAATATAATTTGAGACTTTTTATGAATTAAACTAATTTTATAGGTTACTATGATATATTAGTGTTGATTTAATCAACTTGGTTCGAACATATAATTCTGTTATGACTTTCACAAAAATCATAAATCAAATAGTGTCAAAATTGACACAAAATAGTTTTTAAATAAAATAAAATATTATTAATTGTTATTTTATTACTAAAAATCTAAGGTTCGGCCAAATGACTTAGATAAGGATATATGTATTAATAATATAAAATTTGGGGTTCGTTTGGCATGTTATAGTAAGTGTATTAACCATATAGTGAAAGAAAACAAAAAGACACGGTAAAAGTTAAATTATTTAACTTAGAGTTAAATCTAATTGATAAGGTTAAAAATAATACCCTAAACTTGTCTAAATCCTATTGGATGATAGGATTTTGACCTATCCCCACTTTAGCTTCTAAATAATACCCTTTGGAACCATTATAAACCGATTTTGACTTTAATATAAAATAATAGTTTGAGATATTCCTAAGGTGCCCCTCTCCTCCCTTATAAAAGGGAACCTCCTCCCTCTCTTCCTCACACAACTTTGAGCCTTCAAGCTCGGCCAACCCCTGCCAAAATCACTTCTCCACTTCCCTAGAAACATCCTAGAGGTTCTGGTCTTCCTCAAAGACCAAGTTTGGTACCCTAAGAGGAGGTCTCAAAGAGGCGCTTCAAAGAAGAGGTAATTTCCGTTACCAATTCTTTCACCTTTATTTCTTCTTCCACTTCTTCTTCTTAGGTTGTTTCGTTATGAAGTAATAACATCAGTATCACTCATATACTGATATGTTATTATAAGTATGAAACAATCCTAATTCACCATCTATCCATCCTACGGAAAACGAAATCACCGCGCGTGCGTACGTACGGAATACCGTCTCCACGCCGTAGTGTAATCTGTTTTTCCACCAACACCTTACATGGATGGGTATTATGGTGTAAAGAATAACTATACATAGTTATTATAACATCATAATGATTCTAATATATTGTATCATCCACTCAAATTCAATTCAATAATTATGGAAATGATATCATCGCTCGTGCGTACGTACGGACTACTGTCTCCACGACGCGATGAGATTCATTCTCCATGTTAACCATTTAAGAATGATTATAAAGTATTTATAAGCAATAATAATGAAATATATTAAATTATAAAGCTACTGGATTTATGTGTATATATATGTATGTCATCTACTTAATTCCACTCAATTCAATAAGGAAACGAAAACAGCGTTCATGCGTACGTACGGCCTATCGTCTCCATGAACGGTGTATTTATTTCCATTTATTGATCCATTATATATATGTATATTCTGAATATATATTATATATAAATCATGTTTTATATTCTATAATTAAGTAATAATGATCTATGTAATCATGTGAATAATTACAAGTTAAAACACGAACGACAAATGAGACGATTTTACCCAAAACGCTACTTTAACATGAATTTACAAAAGAACGGGTAATATGAAGTCATAAGTGAACCATATATGATATAATAACAATGAATATGATTCTGTAATAAGTCAATGACATTATTTAAATCATTATACAGGAGGTTCGGACACTTACGAAGCAAATCGGACCTAAGGTAAGGGAAATATCACAATCTCATTTTTATCCGAGATTGTTTTTACTTTGGTATTTACTGGGGTGTATTTTATCATCCACATCCATGTTCCCTCAATATGTAATATTATTTCAATCCTTCTACAATAGTTTATATCCAATTTTACCCTTCGATGAGTTTTTGTAAAAGATATGATAGGAATCTTTTGTCGTTTTTCGTACGAGGTACTTTTTGACTTTTCCGACAAAAGTACGAAGAATGTTTTTTTTAAACTTATACGGCATGAATGGATTTTTGAAACATTATTTCCAAGAAGATTCCTTTACAAGTTTTCATGTTTATTTTTAATCAACTTCTTTTAGTTTATAATTGTATGACATGTTAAGAAAAGAAAAGTGTTTTTGAAGTAGAAAGGATATTTTCCTCAAGAATGGAGTTCAAGTACTTTATCAAAATTATTTTCCATCTAAGATAATAAAAGTGTTCTGTTTTTATCTCTATTATTACATGTATTTGATTATGTTGTGATGGAAATATTTATTTTCTTTATCTTATATGAATTGTTTTATGATGTCATGTTGTTTAAGAATCCCATTTTTATTACATGGGTTACGCTATGATGTATGGTTTATGATTATGTGGCACACATAAGAAAGGATTAATTATAAGATGGGTGGGACCTATATCTCCCTCCAATGAATTGGGTAAAGATTTCATATCTCATGAGATAGACATGGCTGGAATGTTAGGTTATACCGGTTCAGTGAAACAGGACTGAAACGAGGGTGACTCGATTCAGAAAGAGACTTTGTCCACTAAGATAGTCTTGGCAATGAGTCATGACTAACAAGAAATGAATCTCTATGATTATGTGTGTATGCCACAAAGTTTAATGTTTTAAGTTATGCTTATTGGGATTTCATTTCACTACTATGATTTATCCCATGTTATGAAATTATGCTCTCTTTTGCAGGTTAAGATTTCCAAAAGTTATGTTCTTATGAATATGATGTGATTGATTTTTCTTTTGTTTACCCTTACTGAGAATTTGATCTCAACCTTTTATGTTTTCTTTTCCCCAGGATATAAAAAAGGTTTTAGGTAAAAAAAGGGAAGATCTTTATAAGAGATATTGAAGATCTTTCACCACGATTAGAAGATTACGTTCCGAGTTTCCAAAGACACTAAACTATTACGATCCTTGTGTGTGTGTTTTTGTTATGTAATAAGTATTCCGCAAAAGTAATGTAATTTCCATGTACGTCAAGATACGGGTCTTTACAGATACTCAGTAGGGACCCCGAACCCTTAAGGTCACACAAAATCCAACAAGGATAAACCACAAAGTATGAAATCAATAGACAACCTTACTTAGGTATATGCCCATACATATACCTAAGATGAAAAGTGATCCACTCAATCATGAGGAAAACAAATAAAAACTAACTTATCTCAAACCAGGATTTTATTATAGGGGGTAGTATCAAGTAACATCCCCAGTCACGTTGTCGAGAACTCGGCTACTGGAGAAATCCTTTTCTATCGAGTACAATGGGCCTGTCGTGACACCAAGCATGCTTCCCGCTAACCTTGGACTGCTGAGGTAATCCTCCTGTCGAGTACCATGGATCTGTCGTGTCACCAAATGCACTCCCCACCATGGGTCTGCCGTGTCACCAAGCACACTCCCCCTCATAGTCTGCTGATATACTCCTCCTATCGAGCAAAGTGGGTCTATTGCGACACCAAGGAGCTCTCCACTGTGGGTCTTCTGTGACACCAAGGCACTCCCCACTGGGCTAGTAGAGTCACTCCGAGTCAAAATGGTCAACAGTCATCAGGTATTAGCTAGCTACTAGGAGGCACTATGCTCGCTCATCTCCAGGAGGATCCTCTCCACAAGCTACAGGTTGATACCCCAACTGTCATGAAGTCCCATGAAGAAGTATCACAAAGGTCTGCCATGCCAAATGGGTCTCAACATAAAAGACGGCATGTCAATCAGACGTTCGATTCCAAAGTTATGGCCAAAAGAAGTATACAGGTTGTAGGGGGCCTGGGTCCGGTCTGACCTGGCATGGTTCGACCCGGTTCGGATCGACCCGACCCGACCCACTGGGTCATGTCTAGCTCGTGATATGGCCCGGTCCGCTGGGAGGTCTAGCAGGCCACGAGGGCTGCGATGAGCCACGGAGCCCGCGGGTGCCGCGGGGTAGCTCAGCCACTTGGGTGACCAAGGGCGTAGGGCCGGTTCAGTCAGGGCGCCGCGAGGGGTTCAGGCCGGTTTGGACGGGGCACCACGAGGGGTGCGGGCTGGTTCGACCCGAGCACTGTGAGGGGCACGAGCCAATTTGTACGGGGCGTCGTGAGGGTCGCGACCAATTTTGAGAGGCTGGTGGGCCACGTGTGCCGGGGCAGCTTGAACGACGGACTGCGCGGTTGGAGTGGTGCGGCCATTGGGTGGCACGGCTGGTGAGTGGCTCGGCCAGTAGGGGGCTTGGCCGGCGGGCAACACAACCAGTGTGGCGCAACCGGGGTGTGGCGCAGCCGGCGGGTGGCGCGGCCTGGGCGGCGCGGCTGAGGAGGTGCGGTCGGTGGGCGGCTCGGCCTGGGTGGCGTGGCCGGGGAGGCGCGGCCGGCGGGCGCGGGGTCTATTCGGCTAGGAGATCGTGCGCCTCGGGGGCGGCATGGGTCGCGGTGGCCGCTGGTGGCGGTGTTGTTGCCTTCGTCACCTTCCTGCATTCTGAAGAACACCACAAAGAAGAACGAAGGAGGGGGGTTGGGCCATGTTAGTTTAGCCTACACCCTCCGCATTTAGAGTGGTAGCATACGGTTCAATAGAATGAAGTAAATAATGTCAGCCATGATCTTCCATAATTTAATTATTCCCAATCCCGCACAAGAGAAGAAGGGAGTACCTGGAAAGTGATAAAAAAAGCATTAAACCCCTACCTCAGGTTGATACATTGATGAAGTCACGGGGAGGAAGACAAATCATTGAGAAAAAGGATGGACGTCAGTGTCATCGGATTTTTACTCGATCATCAGTTTGTGTGTCGGTTCTTCATAGTTGAAAATGCACTACATCAGAGGAAGTCTCGAGGAAGAAGGTAGAAGTCGGGGTCGGCGTTCTTCGCTAGCATTCTTCATTGGAAGAACGCGTTCTTCATTCGGAGAAGTAGATCTTCATTGTAGATCTTTTCTCCTAACAAGTGCTCACTTTTTTTCCAACGAACAACTCTCAAAATAAATTCCAACCCAAAATAAAAAGGGTTTCCCCAATTTTTAATTGTTGTCACAATTCTAATTGGGTTAATTTAATCACCTAAGTTGGAAAAATTAAAGGTTTGTGCATTGACACAATTAATGTGTAGGAATTAAAGAGGCTCCTCCACATTAATGAGGGGAGTTGACATTTTCTCTCAATAAAAGGGGGGTTGAGTGGTTTCTTCTCCCCCCATAAATAGGGGTCGGGTGGTCCCCACCCCTAAATTCAATTTGGGAGTTTATTGAAAACTCAGGTGGTCCCCACCACAATTAAACATGAAGAGGAGGTTTAGTTATGGTGGACCCCACCTCCCAACACCTACATGGGTGTTGCAAATAAAAATAAAAATGTCACACACTTTTATTTTTATTTTTTTCTTACACGAAAAACCCAAAAACTAACTTTTACCCACGACCATCTTCCATCGTAGTGAAAGTCTCCTTAAGCGAATACCAGTGCTACGAGTTCAACGGTGCCCTCCGATTTCAATTCCAAGCACCGGTTCCAAATTTAGAAAAACCCACTCACACTTTTACTGAACGTACCCAAAAAAAAGTTCATAAATTAATTCTGGGCACTCTGAGCCTTGGAATCACACACCGTTAATTTTTGCGGACTCATAAAATTCCCACATATTTAAAAAAAAATTACATGGAAATCATGAGTCATTACAAAAGTTATGAAGAAGGAGATGTATTGTCTATAATAGTCACTCAAAAATTTGAGTATCCATTTTTCATATTGGCTTCTGTAATCAGTGTTAAACAACCCATGGATGATGGTTTATGTGATTTGAGATGGATCGAGATTTATTTGAATGATGGATAAACTTGAAAAGGCATCCATGTTCATTGAAACTCTTTAATTTGAGTTTTCAATCATACTGAAAGACCTTAGAAATATTCTTGAATTATTTTATAATTATATTAATAATTTAACCAATTATTTGAGGATTTTTTGAGATTATTTGAATAGTTTTGAGAAGGCCTGAGACAATTTTAAGCTATCTTGAGTTCATTTTAAGAAGTCTGGATTTCCTTTGTTGGTACATGAAAAATGGTTAAGGAAATTATTCTATGTGATTAGCGTATAAGATAATTTATCTATGTGGAATATATTTCTTAGCATGTATGATATTTCAATTTTCAATATTTCTAGTTTAGAGTAGTTTTAAATGAAAAAGTTAATTTTCATATGTAGGCACCTCTTATGATAATTCACTTATATGATTCACTCGCATTATATTTTAGTGAAGCATATATTATATTTTAAGAGTGCCAAAAAATGAAAAGGAAAATTTTCATATGGAGTTGGTGATTTAGGTGCTTGTAAGATATTTTATCTATGAAGTAGATGTTTGAAATATGAAAAAGGAAAAATTATTGCGAGGAATGATATTTTATATCATGTTTGATATTTGAAATGGTAAAAAATTTCAAGGAAAAAATTCATAAGGAAATTAAAATAGACTGTATGATACTATCTATAGCCCATATGATATTTTACTTTTCCATACTTCATGAATTATAAGTATATATGATATTTGTAAAACCTAAATAACATATTATTTACACGATGGAATATTTGTATTTGAATATGATATTTTAGAGCTTGTAGAAGATTTTAAAGTTGTGTATAAACTTTTGAGCCACGTATGATAATTGAATTAGAGAAATTTCAAAATCCCACAGATAATAAATTGAGTTTTTAAGAATTTTTAAATTCTGAAGAAATTTTTTTTTGAGATGATTTAGGAATTGTTTGACTTTTGTGCGACCTAGGCTTGAGAATGAATAACGGATCTGATATTCATCCATAAAAAGGGAAGATCAAAGCAAAATGAAAAGAGAGTTTCTAGAATTTGTTAATTATATGTAACTGAAAATAAGATGATTCTTGTTTTGTGATTTTGATTTCTCAACATCATAAATCTTTTTCAATCCATGATACAAGATTTTCATAAAAAATATTGAAGGAGGAACCAATACATGTATATCTTAAAGAATAAAATTAAGTTATCAGGTCTTCAAGAATAATGAAGATGATATTTAGTCGAAGCTTACTCGATCATAAAGTGATTGACTAATCATTTATAAATTAAGATAAAAATACATCGAAGCATGATAAAAACACAAAATTGATTTAACTATCTCCATTTTAGGATGTTTGAGTATTAAAATGGAACTGAGATGGGACATTGGAAATTTGACCATGATTGAATGGTTGAGGAAATGAGTATGAAACTGAGATGATGTTCCTATGTAAAAAAATAAGATTAAAGGATATACTATAATTATGTAAAGTATCGCACTGAAAAATGAGTTCCACACCATTGATACATATAATGTATATCTTTATATAGTTGTGAATATTTCATTTAAAATTTCAATAGTGGTATAGTTTGAGTTGAAGAAGAAGAATAAGTCGAGACTATAGAAGAAAAAAGGAATATTTTATTCTTCCATGTGTCTTAAATGAGGTTCATTTATTAGGGGTACTCATGGGATACTATAGGAGTTAATAAAGCAGTGAATGGTAATACACAAGAACTTGAAATAGGTTTTAATTTATGGTGATTTTTGGATTCCAATAATTTTTTAATCTCAACATACCATTTATCATATCTAAAAAATAAAGAATACATTTAATGTAGCTTCCCATGAACATGAAAATATAATCTATTTTTGGATGAATAAATTGATAAAGGAATAAAATCTATTACATATGAGATAAAGAAGAAGAGAAAATTGATAAAACCAAAGATATTAATAAAGGAGGAGAAGAAAGATCCACTATAGCCTATAGTGAAGAATGAGAAGAAAATAATTTGATAAGACTGTATAGATTTCTAGGTATTGAGTAGATTAACCCCAAATTGGTTAAGAGATTAAGCATCCTTGAGTTCGGTTTCCAATTAAAAATTCTATGAAGAATTGAATGTTTTGGATAGTTTCATAGGGTGAGTTGCAAGAGATAAGTTTGAGGAAATTATATAAGTTTAAGTCTCTCTGAGTTGATTAAGTGGATCATATTTTTGGGTAAAATGACATACATGGATATATTTTTTAATCTAATTCAGAAGGAGGAAGGAATTAGAGAACCAATGAGAGTTAAAGACTAAAAAAGTTATTATAAATACCTCTTTATTTGTATTAAATAATGGTGATCTATTACCTATGTAATATGGTAACCCCACCCATGTAATATGGTTGAAGAGTTTTTTGGACGAACATGACATTGATTTTAATTAGTAATTTTATTATAGTGGAGAATATATGACTCAATAGGAGTTTACATAACCAAAATTAGGTTACGACATCATGGATGAACCTTGTAAAAATGCTTATTTTACCCTAACTTTCAGCATGTTCATTAAATAAAAGTGTATGAAAGGGTAACTAAAAAATAGATTCATTCACATCCTAATATGTAAAAGAGTTTAATAAAAAATGGGATTAAGTTTAAAATATGAATTGGATTTTGGTAAAATAATTTTATCACATCCGATTCACCCCCATATTGAGTGTGTCTACATGGTCTAATGGGCATAACAATATCTCCCATTAATGTATAGCGATCATCACCCGATGATGCTGCACCACTTGAAACACTGTCATCCACATCTGTTCAACTATATTTCCATATTTTATTCTTCTTTTTTAATATGAGGAAAGTATTTATTATTCATTTTCTTGATGTTTTATCCATGCTCATTTGGTATCCAGAGGTCATTTTCTTTATCTTATTCTAAGTCATAACTAAGTTCTTGGTAAGAGAACTTAAATATATAAGCATTATTTATTTTATTTGAATTATAACTTTTTATATTTGATGTACTTGGTTCTATTGGGGGTGTTGAGAGATCTATCTAAGATGAAAGTGAATGCTAAATCCATGTGACAAGGTTCATCAGTTCCACCTGGTTTAGAAATGAATGTACCTGAAATAGTTTATGCATACCTCTATTACTTTATTTCATTTTTATTCTTATTACTACCATTTCATTTATAATAATTATATTCTAATGGTGGTGGAATTTCCTTTCATATAGGTCTAAAGTGTGCTGAAGAACATAAAACATTTTCATTTGTTTTCTTTCTACCTTTACTTTTATTAGTAAGCATATATTGGTTCACAACATCATTCTTATTTTGTTTCCATTAATAAAACAATTTAATTTACATGAAACATAAAACTACACTTCATTAAGTAGTTTTTTGGTTATTGTGTGTAGAAATAATACTGTGAGAAATTTCAACCTACCACAACACAAATAACACAATTTTTTTGTTGTGTTATAACAATATGTTATTAAGGATTGGTTAAAGTGAATCATGTTTTGTGAAATAAAAACGAATAATGATAATTATAATGTATGGAATGATATTTTTATATATAATTGAAATCCCCTTAAAATAATATATTACTCCATTTTATTATAGAATTAATTTTTATTCTAGATATAGAGTGTCTGCTCAAGTCAGACCCACCCAAACTCATCAACAATGAATCTTGATTGGTGATAAAAACCTTCTTAGAAGAGATGAACAATTTATCATTCATTCTATCTCATAAAATTAATCTCCTATAACCCCAATTTCTTCATAGGTGACCTGAAAATCACATTCAAAAATAGTAAATTTAGGGTTCTTGTATTAGATTTTGAATATTCTCCAATGAATATTTTTATTTGTAGAAGTGTCGATCATACATTAATTAGGTGTAATCTAGAAATGAAAATTTTTTTAAACTGTATTTTTAGATTTATAGATGAAGGTCAAGTTGTTTTTCAACTTTCAATTAGAGTATATTTTGTTATTTTTGGTGTCATCTACAGACCTCACTCACCATGGGAACTGGCGCAGGATCGAGTCCCACCAGGCTCGAACACTGTTCATATTATGAACAGGGCAATTCAAAGCCATTTCCTAGCTGGGGAGCATGCCGCGCACTTGGGAAGGTGAGGTCCCCCTTCAGAAGTCGGTGTTAGTGATACAAGTTTTAGCACATGAGCCTCAGCCCAGTTGGTGAGGACTCCTTAAGTGCACCCAAGAGACCCGGGATCAAATCCAAGTGGGGGATAATTTCCGGGTTACTGTAGTAGCACTGTAGTAGGTACTGTAGCAGGTACTATAGTGGGAACTATATAAGGAACTGTTTGGCACTGTAGCACCCGGGAATATGCCCTCTTTTGGGCCTTCGGGCCACCGATTTGGTCCCCGAGTCCTTTAAGGCCTTTGAGCCACCCAGGACTTCGGGTCAGTAAGGCCTTCGGGCCACCTCAAGGGCTTTGAGCCACCTTTAAGTGAAGATTCAAACCAGAAACCCTACAAGGAACAAGATTCAGAAGGAGGAGGAGCAAAGATCTTTCACCATAGCAGAAGCTAAACGGATTGCAAGAATGAGAGGGTATGGAACCTGCCATCAGGACAAGCCTGTTCATGCATGGGAAAGCCTAGCCGAACAGCCATGAGAAGGTGGAGAGATGATTTCACGATGAAGATGCTGGGGAGGATCAGTTCCAAGTAGTTAGTCTAGTTTGTATGTAATGTTTGAAGCCTATGGGAAATGAATTCCTCTAAGGCCTACGAGCTATGTAATGCTTACGTCTACGGGCCTTTTAAGGGTTCCACCTCACCCCTTGAAAGGTGGATTATCAAAAATCAATAAAAAATGAAGGCCTTCGGGCCATTGGAGGGGTGTCATCTACAGAGGCCTCGATTTTGATGTCTTTGGGAGTTTATGATATTTTATTTTTTAGGAGGTGTTAGTGGAGTGGATATTTTTCTTTTGGGGTGAGTTGACTAATTTATGATAGATGCAATTGATTGATGGATGGATGGGACTATTTAGGTGATGAAGATCTGGTTGTAGCTTCTTTGAAGTTTGAGTTGGTGTTGTCAATGATAACAGTTACTCGTGGCTAGTTATATGTAGAGGGAGAATGATTATTTGAGGATTATATCCATGGATTATAAATATATTAGTGGGGGATTTATTGGGGGAAGGATTTTATCTATTTTTGGGTTTTCTCTCTCTATGTTAGTGGGAAATTTGAGAGTCGGACATTATTTCCAGAGGATATTTCTACTAGAAATGAGGAGTTACCCATGGGTAGGACTTAGAGTTTTGAGGTTGTAGAATATTTTTTTAGGAGGGTTTTTGGAGGGTTTTTTGGTTTTATTCAAAGTTAATGATCCATTTTTTGGCAGGTTATTCTAGTATTCTTACTCTATTATAGACTTTATGAATGTCAATGTACTTACGTTTTCTTAGTGTAAAATTAAATGTGATTTACTAGTTTATTTTTGTTTAAATGGTAATATGTTTTATTAAGGAATGTATTATGTATTTTTTTAGCTATTTAGTTCGAGTATCATTATATATGTTGGGGAGATAATGAACATCATCATACTCGCTCTCAAAAAATTTGTGGTTTTTACAAATTTCAACATAGGGTCTAGCCTAAATCATATATCTTGAAGATCCTTAATGTTTATCATTAAATATTAGAATTTACTTTATTATATTTTTGATATTTTGTATTTTATTAAAAAGGGTAATGGGGGTTTTTGTGAGAGAATTTTTAATAAAATGAAGTAAGCAAGATATTAATTTCATTTAAAATAGTAAAATGACAAGATTTAATTGATCTAATCTACCCATTAATTATCCATTTATCATTATACCTTACGTTTAAATATATTTAAGTATTATCCCATAATATTCTCAACCCCTAAACCATATGGAAATTAACATGAACATAAATATTGGAATAAATGAACCCTAGTTTAACTTCTAGACATCCGATCATAGTACCCTAATTTGATTGGAGTATAAAATACAATTTATGAACAATTTCTAATTAGGGAAGTATATACATCCTATAAATTAGAATTATTAGATTTTTTGAATTTTATTTGGACCCTATAATTCCATTCCCAGTTGATTATATTTAGAGGTTAAAGTTTTTCTCCTATGATTTAGACAATACTAACATTGCGATCAAAGTTCCAATCAATCAAGTTTATTATAAATTCAAACTCAATTAATTGATCAAAATTTATGAATCATAGCATGTTAACGTATTTAAAAATAATAATTTAATATAGTATAAATTATATCAACTATGAGTGGGAGCTACTCTTCTATGGGTGGAGTTATCATTGTTGAGATGATTAACATAAGTAAATGTTGGAAGGGTAAAACCTAATCTCATATACACTAATATATTCGATCCCAAATAGGAAAAAATGTAAAAATATCATAAAAAATAAGTTTTAATTAAGTGAAAGATATATCACAAGCACAAAAGTAATGAAACAATAATAAAAATAAGGGGAGTAGAGACTTCCTAGAAGATATCCTTACCAAAATCCTTACTTCTTCATAATGGTTAGAATAGTGGAATATAACCAATATATTTGGAAACACACACCCAAATCCACATAAACACTCTCAAAGTGTGAAAATGACATTAAATAGAGTGGGGGGGGGGTTGAAATTCCAACATGGGTATATGTAGAATTATACCATCAAAATTTACTCTATCTGGACCCACATTTTGGACTGAGTTCTCACTTGAACTAACTATTACTATAGTTTAATTAAATTTAAGAATTTGATTCCTTTAATATCTATCAAAATTTCATCCCATTCAAATAATGTATAAAAAACTTATTTCCCACATGGTGTGGTATGGTCCAATATATCTAATCCATCTAAACATTGACTTCATGGAAAATTTTCTTCATTCAAACATAGAATTGAATTCCTGATATAAATGAAAAATGTATCCAAATTAATGTGGAATACTTAAATGAAATTTCAGTTAAAAATGTGCATCATATAAAATGTTATTATAATAATACTTGAGTGAAATCAAAATAAAAAAATAGAATTTTCATGGAATTTTAAAATGAAATCTAAAAAAAATGTTCCCAATGAATCTTAAAATAAATATCCATGTGGGTAAATTTTATCAATTATTATCCACAAATTATTCAATAATAAAAAAGTTTATCATTAAAGTTATTTAATTTTTCTTAGGGTAGTGGAAAGCTGGTGGCCTTTATTGGGTGGAACATTAGGTGATCAATGGTTTGAGGGAGTTATTAGTGTTTTGATTTTTGAAGCTTGATAAAGTAGTGAAATATAGGCCTTCCCTAGGTATGTTTATATAATATTTATATTGGTTTTTTAAATTGATAGGATTTTTTTATTATATTGTTTTATAATTCTTAAAATTTCAAATAGTTGTGATTTGGATAAAAGAAAGAGAAATTTTAGTACTTGAATCATGGTTTCAAAGGATGTTTTTGATTAGTTAAGTAATAATAGGTCAGTAGAACCTTGTTTAAAGTTCTGAGTTCTAGTGGGACTAGAAGGTTGACTTATTATCCCTATTTCCTCTTCTCAATCAATTTATGGTGATCAAAATTGATTTGGAGGGTATGTTATAGTGGTTAATTCTTTATGACCCAAATAACTATTCTAGATTTTGATATTTTGTAATCCTGGATACTAGTTCTGAAGGGTTATCTTGAAATCTTGGATTTTGGTTCCAAATATTATTGATTTTTGACTCAACTAATGGTTCTGGTTGATGTAGTGTATCTAGTGGATTTATTTTCCATGAAGGTGATTTTATGAGGGTGGGATTCAGAGTTTTTATTCTTCAAGGTTCTACAATAAATTGATCGATGTTGGATTTTATAAAAACAATTTCGCATTAGAATCCCTCATGGTCTGGTTGTTAAGAATAGATTTCCCCCTAAATTTTTGGGAGAGTGAGTGCTCTAGAACCAATTTTAGTAGCACATTTTATTACCACATTATGTATACAGTTTGATTTATGCATGGATTTTCCTTACCATGATAATTTTATTATTTTTGGATACACTATATTCATGGTAATGTTATTAGATTATTTTTCATATAAAATGGTTCTAGAAGTTCACAGTAATAAAGAAAACCTCATGATACTATGATACTAATATAAACACATGTACTATTTTCTAGATACACTACAATAAAAACTACCTATACAAGTAGTTTGTAGTGATGATTTTACAAAATCATTGGTAGAGGTCACCTATACAAAAAAAATTCCCAGACTATTTGTATTGTTATATCTATACCAATAGTTAGTTAAAAAAATTGTTATAATCATTGCCTATATCCACTTATACCAATGGTTTGTGAAAACCCTTGGTATATGTATGACCCTCCCCTTTGGTACCCCTCCTAGGAATACATTGAAGATGAGAGTGAACCCCCAAATCCCACCTCTAATAAGTTGTGAGTTGGAAACTAGCATCAAGTGTTAAGAATACATACATATGGGAGGTATTTCCCAAACATTTATAGTAAAATATAAAAAATCCACCAATAAAATGCATAAATATAATAAAACAGTTATAATACATGCAATGTTATAAAAATAAATAATAAAAAAGAAAAAATACCATGAAAAAATCCTAGGGACATAACTCATGAACAACAACAACCTCATACAGCCACCATGAGCTAGTAACATCCATCTCAATCACCAACTCCCACCCATGTAACTAATATATATATAGGGGTGAGAATATAGGTATACTCAGTATAATCCTCTCCCAAACTTCTAATGAAAATGTGGAATTATTATACTGATGATCTAGCGAGAAAATAATGAAATCAAATCATTACCTAAAAAAGTTATCCAAGTCCCTGAAATCACCAAGTCCCACTCAAAAAATAATGTATAGCATAAGTTAACACGTCATTGAAAACATATATATAAATAAAGTTACATCACTAGAACTTTCCCATTGAACTATTCACCCTAAACCCCAACATCGGACATCTTGAGACACCCATACCCTTTATAAGTCATTCCGCACATCCGTTCAATATCATAACATCCACATATACATAATCATAGCCATAACTTCACACCAAAACTATATCACTATCATATCCCCATAATCACATAGTAAAACCAAGATTTATTACATACAATATAATTATACATTTCACCTTGAGCCATTATAGCCTGTGTATAATACACTTGTAATAACCACAAGACATTACAATTTGGATAAAAGTATACACTAAAACCTCAAGCTTACAAAACCATTATATACAGGTATTTCAAAATTATGAGCCACCAGATCCTGTATGAGTAAAAATTATATAACCATAATACGTTATAGACCATATATACTCACATAACATACTACATATGGAAGATATGGAGAGGGAAAATGGAAGTAGTCAGTCATATGTATCCTCAACAACCTAGGTGTTAACAAAACATATGAAACCTAAGGCTAGGTATGGGCATCGATTATGTTATCTGACTATGATGGAGGAGTGCAATAAATAATTGAACAAAATGAATAGTTAACAACACATAACAATTATAGGGGAAACTATCCAACCTAAGACTGCAACTATCACCAATATCCCACATAACAACCCAACTACTAATACTAATAACTAAGAATCTAATATTCACCTAGGAAGAAAAAAAGCATCAATATTAATTCTTAGAATTTATCCTTAATCCTTTACTAATTATTACATAACCCATGTCACTAAATATGAGTTAAATTTCACATTACAAATCTAATTTTAAAGGGTTTCCATTTATCATTATAATTCTAGTTACCATAATAAGATTCATTAATTATTAAATTACTATAATTACATTTAAATGCATCATTATCCCAACCATGGTTCTTAAAAACTACATATTAACATTCCTTCATACCCATCCTTAATCAGTTCCATTAGCTAGACCATTATACTATTAATACATTTCCAATAAATCATCCAAAACCATTATTGTTAACCAATGAATTAATTAATTATCATTCTATAATTTGGTGAACTAAGACATAACTAAACTTACTTCAAAGAATTATAATACCCCAAATGAAATAAGTCATCATATAAATAATTAAAATATAAAATAATGGTTAAATTAAAGAAAGTCAACATCTAAGGAATACTTATAACCCATTCCAACTTCCACAACATCATCGAAAACACCTTTTCACACCATCCATACCATCCCACCAAATCCACACCAAGATATCGTCACAAAAATACCAATAATATATCCAACCTCACTATACCAAACAAACATACCATATTTCCATTCAAATAATTTCAAGTGAAGTAAGATAATTAAAACTATGGAAGAAAATAATAATTCTAGTAAAAATTAAACTTTAGAAAATATTACCCATGGATTCAACCATGGAAAATAAGAATATAGAAAAATAGACAAGGATTATACAAACCAAATATTAATTCCAACATTCAAAATATTCATTTACTATATTAATTAATTTATTCATTATGAACAGGTTCCAATAACAAAGGAGAATTATTATAAAAAAACTAATACCAAAATAAACATCAAATTAATATGCTTAATGAAATGCTTTATCATATTAAGAAATTATAAAGAAGAATTAAAACTTCAATGAATCACTCAATAAATTCTCATCAACTTATCATATTTAAGTTTTCTAACAAGTTTTATACATGAAAAATAAGTGAATAAAAATTTAGAATCATAGAAATAAGTAATCTCACTATCTACAAAATATCATGGGCTAAAAACATGAATAAAATCATACACGCATGTGAAGAAATAAAACCATCCTTTTTAATTACATTAATCTTCAGTTTTGTTTTATTCTTTAGTTAAATATAAACTATTTTCCCATTTAAAAATAAAGCATGATAATCCCGCATTTACATAAATAAAATATGAGAAGTACCTAATCCCAAACCTTGATTTGAAGCTTCAACAATCACCAAAGAAGTTGGAATGGTAGAAGATGGTCACCAACACAAAACCTAACATTTAACCATGAATCATTAGGAAATAATCCATCATGAAACCTCTATAATTCATTAATAAGGAATCCATAAAAGACCAATCACTAAGGCTTAAGTTTATTCAAAATAATACCACAATCGCCTTGGGTTTTTGAGGATAAGGAAGAAATAGAATGAATTTGAGAGGCACCCTAAATTTATAGAAAATCATAGAAGAAACTATGTCACAACATGACATGGATTAATCACACCACAATGATACTATATCGGAATATAATGATGAGATATCCCCATGAATCTCCCCCTCTCCATTACGGTCAATGCTCATTTTTTAGTAAGAATAATATTTTTCATGGTGTGGTTATGGGTTTCATAATGTGGGTTTCAAATCCTTATAAATCACGAGGAAAATACCCAACCTTCTCCCTCAAAACAGTCAAATATAGAACAAAATCTTGACATGTCTTTTGTACTATGACACAATGATACTAAAAAAGGAATAATCATGAAATAATCCCTTGAGGGGTTCACACTATAACATCCATGACCACACCATGATGGCCACTTGTGGAAAATCTAAAAAACTCTCCAAGACCCTTCACACTATGACTAAAACTCCCCATTCTATGATAGAATTTTACATAAGGGAACTTCAAAACCACATGTACCATTATATAAGAATAACCTAAGAGATACCAAGCCTCAAACAACACCCCCAACATCATGAACATACTTCAAACTCAAGACAAAGTTGTGCCGAATTCACATGGATTAGGCCTCAATACATGCCACAAATCTCACCCCACAACTGAATGATGTAAGATTAATTAAAAATTATAAAAAACTGATCACACCAAAATACAATCACCACAACAAGAAACATAAAAAAAACTAGCCAAAATCCTTACCTCACCCCCAAGACTACCACTAAATATCCTCAGACTCCATCAATACTTAAAAAATGACAAAGGAAAGGTTTAGGAAATTTTGGTCCCTTACAGTATTGGACACACCGTAACATCAAAATTAATAATTGCTTTGATAAATAGATACATACACACACACACACTCACACTCACTCATACATACATACATACATACATACATACATACATACATACATACATACATACATACATACATACATACATACATACATACATACATACATACATACATACATACATACATACATACATACATACATACATACATACATACATACATACATACATACATACATACATACATACATACATACATACATACATACATACATACATACAGACATACACAGATAAACACATACACACATACACACATACATACATACAGACATACACACATACCTACATACATATGTATATGCATACATACATACATACATACAGATAGACATACATACATACACACATACACATATACATACATACAGACATACACACATACATACATAGATACATACATACTTACGTACATACATACCTACATACATACATATATACATACATACATACATACACACATGCACACACACACACACACATAAATACATACATATGAATATATATGAATATAAAATTATTTGTAGGTTGGTGGTTAAGTATTTAAAATATAACAGAGAGGTCCTATGTTCAAAACTCACCATTGTTTTTTGTGTGAAGAAACTATACTAATAGTTTGGTTAAACTATTAGTATAAGTATTTCCTAATAGATTTACATCCAACAACTCATAAAATCATTGGTATAATTTATACCAATAGTTTGAGGGCCTATACCAATGACTCCTAACCATTGGTATAAAATTTATTTCAAGTAGTGATACATCATAATAACAAGACATATGTGATTTATAACTATTATCCACCGAGGGATCATAATAATTGAGAATTAATATATTAATGTTTTTACATGGTGATCTCAAGTAATAAAGATCATTATGAAAGACCTACCAATAAAAACACTTCATGTTTTTCATGACATTAGATGTTCCTATATATGAAAATGGGTATTATTTTCTTGAATTGAGATCAGTATCCATTCTTATCATTCAATCACACACTTTTATGCATGAATAAATCCATGATAATTTATTTTTTTCACAAGGTATCTTGAATTAGGTGCATCATTCATGGTATGAAATTTATTTAATGATCAATATAATATTTTCATTTTCGAATATAGGAAGAATATATCTTTAAACATTTTTTTGGGGTGGAAGTGGCTTGAATAAATCCATGTCCATGGTATATAATAGAAATTATATCTAATATAGTCCAATAAAGATAAATAAATCATTAAAAGATGTTTAAAGGAATTATGCATCCTACTTTATAAGATATCTCAAGATAAGGAGATTATATTATAGGGTATATGTTCATAAGAGGTTGCAGTAACTTTGACTTATCCATATCTCTTTAGGGGATATTATATATTTTCAGGTACCACTATAAATCTATGATTATGACTCAATACTATCTATATAAGGTTATAGAGGTATACAAACAAAATGGATCCATAAGTTCCATCCATTTAGGTGAATTAGAGTTTATGAAAGAGTGGACCCCATATTCGTGGGCTGGTGAATGTTTGAGTGTGAATGATTATAATTAAAATAAAATAAAATAAAATATATATTATTAATCTTTATAATAACTAGAATTGAATTTATTTCTCAGGGTATTAACAAAATATTTAAGTATAATAAAGTGAATATGAGAAAAATATTTTTCAAACATATATTATTTATTCAAGGTTCATTAAACATATTACAGAATAATGAGCTGTGTTAATGGTTCATATTTAATTATGATATAAGTTAAATTATTATATGTAAGAGTTGAAATATTCATGAAACTTAAAATATATTTTATTATTCCATCCAACATCAAATTTTTATTAAAGATAATCCAACAATACAAAAGAGGAAGAGAGCAAATGGAGAGAAAAACAAAAGCAAGCCTATGGGGGTCTAAAGTAATGGAGACCCAGAGCATCTTCTCTAATCAAATTCTCACCCTTAGGCTTGAAATAATGTGTGTTGGGGAAAATATTTAACTCCGAAACCACCATGGAGGCGAAATAGTCCACCACCTTGTTCCCCTCTCTCTATGTGTGAGCCACCTGTATATTACTGTTAAAAAGAGTTTTTCACTTTCTGATCATATATGATATGGAACAAGGGGGAGTGCGTCTTCCAAGAAGAGAATCATGGAAGGTCAAAGAGTCAGTATCCACTTGGGATAACTCAAGATTCTTCTGGTTACAAAGGGAAAAAACCCATCACATCCACTTGGAGAGGGTCTCCGCTGCTGTACGACACAGTGAAGGCAAGAATAACTTCCCCTAGAGTGTCCCTCACCACTCCCCCACCTTTCATTCTACCCATGATGCAGGATCCATTGGTGTTAAGTTTATAACCATCTCTCGAGGGGTGCCAGCAGACCCATTGACCTGCTGCATTGTTGTCAAGACCTGGGCTATCATGGCTGGAATTTTGATCATGCTATGTAGAGGAGCATAGTTTCCACCTTTTAATAGAATGGACATGTCGATCAGTAAATTCTTGATCCTTACCATAATGATTCTTGAAGTTAGATGGGTGTCCTCATATCTGGCTTGATTTCTAGCCTGCCACAGGCCCCAGTAGGTGGCGCTGAAGAAGATAAACCTCGTCACCTGACTTGGGCTCTCCTCTACTGACCCCAGAAACCAGCTATCCAGGAAAGAATCCCCATCGTGAGCATGGTCCATGGACATAGTGAAGCAACCAAAGGATGACCAGACTACCCGAGCCCACTCTCCTTGAAAAAACAAGTGAGACTTGATTTCCTCCTTCGTAAATCTACAGTAGTTGCAGTGAGAGGCCATGTTGATACCCACTTTATTTATGTTGTCGTCTGTTTCCATCGCCTAACGCCTTAATCTCCAGTTTAGGAAATTGAACTTGGAAGGGATTCTGGTGCACCAAACAATATCATTCCAGTTCTTGTGGAGGTCCTATACATATTGAAGCCTCCAGAAATACTTAATGGTAAAGGCCCTTGATGAAGAGGGAGTGAAAATAAGTTTATCAGGCTCTGAGAAGATGAAAATTAAATCGAAAATGGCCAACTGCTCCTCATTCAGAATTGCCTGACAAAATGAAGGGTACATACTTTCTTCCCTAAAGGTAATCAGAGGTGCATGGGAGCTTGGAAAAATGATAATAGAACCTACCTAGTTGTGAGACCAAAAAAGGATGTTACCTTCCCCCATGAGCCAATGTGAATGTTGATGAAGAGTTTGGATGAGCATATGAATCTTGTTATAGAAGGGAGAGGTCTATCTTCCAATGGATTCCAAATTTCCCAACCGCATGTGTGCCATAGACTTCCCCTAAAGCATACATGCCTCCAGTATTTCCCAAGAAAGTTTTGCATGCATGCATTAAATCGTGCTGTTGAGGCTCCTCACATTGATCCCTCCATCGTTTATTAGCCTTTCCATATTCTCCCATGCCACCCAATTCCTCTTACCTTCTGATCTAGCATCCCATACAAAACTGGCCAGAATCTTATCAATCTCATTGATGAAACCCTTTAGAACATTTGTGGAAGCCATAGCATGTATGGGGATGGCCGCCAAAACACTGTTTACTAAAGAAATCCTTCCTTTGAAGGATAGAAAACAGTTCTTCCAATTTATCACCCTGCCCACTATTCTGCTCAGAATTGGATCAAAGTCTCAAACATAGAGTCTCCCTGAAGATATGGGGACGCCAAGATAATCCAAAGGAAAAGAACCTCATTGCATGTACATAGTACTGTAAATCCAATAGACTCGTTGAGTAGTGCAGTTTATGGAAATAATGAGGTTTCTCTTAGCATTATTGATGAGCTGTCCACTCCAAGCAAAATATTCCTCCAGAATCCTCTTGAAACCATTCAGTTATCTCCTTCCACCATTGATAAAGACCATGGTATCATCCATGAACATCAAATGAGATACTATTTCAATTTTATTATTCACACATAAAATTAATTCCATGTGCTCTATGTGTTGAATTGGTTTCTTCCATAGTGAAATTTTTTTTTCATAATACATTTAGTCTAATTTTTTTAATTTTATATGTTTCCCACTTCTACTATAGACCTGGTTCCTTCATTTAGTATCAAATAGGTGGTGTTAAATTTTAAGTAAAAATTTTAATTAAATTTTCTAAAATTCGAGTAGAGAGTGAAAATATTATCCCAACATCACATAAAATTCCTGAATTAGGGTCTATATGGATAATAATTACCATTTATAAGATTGAATCAATTTTATGAGTGGGGGTGGGGGGGGGGGCTTGTTGGTGATAGTTCACAATGGCTCTGCATTCTACCAGTCTCCCTAAACCAATATATTCATATAATCTCATGTTTGATAGGTTTTCTCTATAAAATATCATATGAAAAAGATGAATTTGGACTCATATCCCTATTTGGTTTCTCCTACTGATATCATCACTCTTTGGTTAGATTGGTTCTTTTTTTTGGTGTTTCTTCCCTTGGTTATCTTAGTTCCTTATGGTTTTTTTCTTTTCCATTTTCCTCTAGGTTTGTTGGTATTCCATCCATTAGTGGTAGATGTTGAGTGTCATAGTTTGTTCTTGTAATCTAGGGGCTATATTTTTATACTCTTTAATCCCAGTCTACTATTATTGACCCAATTCTTAGTCATTCATAATGGTGAGTATATAGGTTTAAGATGTGAGGTGGAGGTTATCAATGATGAAGCCCTTGTGTTAATAGGGTATTCTTTTTTCATTGGGGCGAGTCTTTCTCCCCTATGTGGTCCTTCTAATACCCCTTATACTTTATCTTCTTGATTGAACTAACTTTTAATACCCTATATTTGGTTAGGAACATTGGTGTTTATGGTGGTTTGGGATTGTGACATAGTGTATTTCCATGGTGCATGTATATTCCTCCCTAAAGCCTTCACTCCTTACCATTTTGGTGTAGGGTTGGATCTCACATGTCAGTTTCCTTATCTCAATCACCTTCATCTCTCTCTGTATTTATTGATTTTACCATACCAATCATCTTTCTATGTTCTTTATCTATTATTTTGTTCTAATATAATTTGATGGTAACTGCTAATAAAATCAAATGAGGATGTCTTCTGGAGGTAGTGGTGTATCTGACATAGTGGCTACATTTTAAAGGGAAGATGTAGTGTGTTGCTAGTGGTGTTCTGGGTGGTAATGGATTCATTCAAGCATTGAGTGTTATTATATTATGACTGGTGAAGGTGTACATTCTTTTTTTGGTACCATATTATCTCCTAGAGTGAATCTTGAATGTTCTCCTATGTTGTTTTAATAGTGTTTATTTTAGATGAGGTTCATCAATTGTTTAGTGCTTATGGTATTTTTATCATCCTGTTTTCCAGTTGTGAAGTGGTCGTTATGGTGACCTCCTGATGATTTTTTTCATGGTTTTCCTTTTATGTGGTGGTGTTGGAGGTCCGATAATTTTTTGGTAGTGGGTAGAAAACTACTAGTTTATGTTCAAGGTGGTCCTAGAGATGATGGTGTAATTTAATAATGGTGACATGATGGTGATGAGTTTATGGTGAGGGGATGTGACATCAATGCGACAAGCCTCTGGGCTAGTGTGACTCAATCATTTAAATACATGTTGATGCATTTATTGATGTGACATGGCTAATATCAATCTCTTCCCCAACACTTTATCTAGGTATACTGGAAAGTTGTATTTTCATTTTTAATTTAGAATTTGATTTTGAATATATATTTTTGTGGTGGTTTTTATTTTTTTCATCTATTTCTGGTCAATCTTGTTAGGGACCCCACTTTACCCTAACGGTGTATTTTTTCAAAAATAAAAAAATGGGTTAAGTGGTGGGTTTTTTAGTTTTTATACTGCATGAACCATCCATTTAGAATGGGTTATCCATAGGATATATCATATTAAAAAATTAATTAAAAAAATTCAGGTGGGGGAAAGTGGAATCCACACCATGCCACCAACCACTCCCCATTGACTGGGGGGATACGAAAGAATACATTTTCCTTAATGGGATGCATGAGATAATAATAGTAATAATAATATTTATAATTGATGTTCCGAATGTGGTAATGCACTGCTATAACTGATTATATCCTATGTATAAAGGTATTAAATAATAAAATTTTAAAAAACAATTTTCTAAATGAAAAGGTGTAGGGTGAAAGGACCAATCAAGATTCATGTGATCACTAGAAGGGGAGGGATGAATCAATGATCTTCTATTTTTGTGATTTATTTACTAATAAATAACCTTAGACTCTAATTTATAGAAATGAACCTATTAGAAGACAACACACGAGCTCAACCACGTGAACACAGTATTTACAAGGTTCACTACTCTATAAGAGTATCTAGTCATTGTCATAATTTATATGTAATCCAAGACCACACAAACCACTAGAAAATAATCCTTTTTGTGGTTATAACAAACCTAAAATATAATTTAACATTCATAAAACTATATTCAATTAATAGTGCATGCGTTCCTCATGAAAAATAATGATATAGAAATGTTTGCTAAAAACAGTAATAACCTTCACCAATAGGATTCAAAATTTTCATTGTGTTGCTCAAATTATTCACACTTTCTTTCTTGTTAGCTCTTCTTCATCCTCTTCACTTTCATTCATATCAGTGAACAAAAAATTCTTCCAATATTTATGTAAGAAAATTTCCATCCGATTACTTATTCATCCGATATACTTATTTTGATGAAACTCAGTCTGATTCCCTATTCATCCAATCACTTATGTATCTTATTAATTTAATAATCTCCACACACCGTTAATCTGATACCAAATTATAGGAAACTCTATTTGGTATCCTTAGACTGATTCCTCTTCACAATGTTCATATGATCATCTCTTCACATATGTTGTACTTTTCCCAACTCTTTAAAAATTCTACTGATAAACTCGATGAAACTTTACCCTTTTATATAGGAATCATTCATCAAAAACTTAGAGAATAAGTGTGACATTCAAATTTAAAAAAACCACTCAAACTTTGAACATCACACTCTATGATTTCTTTAGCTGAACACATTCAAACTTTCTAAAAGTTAGGAAATTTCTTTAAGACTTGGAGTCAAGGAACTCCTTAAAATATTCCTTAGATCTTGATGAGAATAAAAATTTTCCCTTTGTGATTATTAAAACATTGAACAACCAGCTCAACATAATCATATTAAAGACTTTAAAATAAATTCATAAAGATCTCAGAACATTTTATATTGTAAAAATTCATAATACCACTTATATATAGAGAAACTTAATCTAGTATTTACTCAGAAATTCAATGGAAATCCATGAAATATTTTTCAAGATTATTATTTCTTCTGATGACATACTTTATAAATCATAAATCATAAATCATTTCCTTCACTTGGAAACATCTGTCTGATGGAAAATGTTTAAAAACAATTTAATGATGACTTCAAAGAGCTCCATCGAACTCCCTTTTATCATAAGCTTATATAACCATTATTCTATCTGATGACATTTTAAAAGGTTCATCAGATGAGATTAATTAGAGGACTTTGAGGTTCCCCATCTGATGAACCTATGGACATCCTTTGATCTGATAAGCTTGTATAATTGTTATCAGTATAACTTTATAAACTATAACTTCATTTCTTCATATCATGATCTTTTCACAATTACAAATAGTAAACTTCATACAACACTTTGTATGATCAAATCTTTGTTAGAAGCAACCTAGAAACTTCAAACATTCTTCCTCTAATTAATAGAACTTATAAAAGTTTGATCGATGAAAATTTGTACCGACACAACTCCATAACTTCATAAAAGATGAACATTAAACATTTCCCAACCATACCTTTAGATAAAAACATCAGTTTGGAGAAATAATTCAAAATTTATAGTATGAACTTTGTACAAACATACCTAAAATACATCCTTTATATACATACTTGGATCTTGGTATCTTTAACTTATCATTTTGGTTGGAACTTTTGAATCAGAAAAGAATCACCTGTTTTATACTTCATCAAACATTCTATACAATGGAAATTATAAGTATTCCTGGATAAACATTCTACACCACACTTTGATTGATGTCCTCAGACTGATAGTCCCAGTCTATTATCCTCAAGTCATTGGAATCCATAAAATAACTTTTTTAACTCAACAATTTTAAGTGATTTATGTTATCATCAATGTTAAATAATTTACATTAACAAAAGACAAAACTTTAGGAAATATTTCTTTAAGTTGAACTAACTTCCTCTTAACACCTCCAACCTCTTAAAAACACATAAAAAACCACTTATCCTCAACAATATTTCCCCTTGATTTTTTTGTCAAACAATTAACATAAATCACTGAAACTTTTTAACTCAATAAATAAATCACTTATCCAACAATTCTACGCCTACGTAAGTGAACCCAATATATGAAATAGGAATAATTTAACAACAATAACATGCTATATGTAAGTAGTGATTTAATAAAAGTTTCTTAAACTTCCTCCATTCTAACATATTTATAAAAATATTCTCAAATAAATATTATTTTTCTTATAACTTTCAACATGTAAGAAAAAATTCCTAAATTCACTTCAATAAACTTCTTAAACAGTTTATACAAGCTGAAATCACAACTTACCCCATTTAAAAAATCCCCCTAAATATATGATATTTCTTAAAAATTAAAGAACATATCAATGAATATATTTATGTTACATATTTTATCCCACTTTTAAAATAATATCCAAACATAATATGAGAGAGGGGGAAGATTCCACATTCTTTATCCTTAAAGAGAGTGAGTGTGAAGACCATAACCCTAGTAGCCTAGAGTCGATGGTTACTTTATTAAATTGTTTCTAGATATAAGATATTATATCCCAAAGAACCAAATAGTTTATTAGTCTTGGAAAACCGGATACATATTTTAAATTCACATTACATTTGAAAACTTAAAGGACACCATCTAATTTTGTTTGAGAACACCATTATTCCCTTTTTATATCTCTTCATATCAATCATAATGTACTTACAAGAATAATGGGGAAAAGAAATATAAGAAATGGGTGAGCTCTAATACTTAGTAAGGGTACGTGTTCAATATAATCTATAATTAAAAAATAAGATATAATCAACCTGGAAAGGTAAATTACTGAAACAAATGTTATTTAATTAATAACTTGAACATGAAAAATAATACGGTGGGAATAATTTATGATCAAAATAATTCCATATAAATAATCAAATTATCTTGAAACTTATCCATGAATATTCTAATGAAAATAATAATCACATTGACATAAATAAATAATCTAATAATGTGTGAATTAATAATTCCAGACATCATAACAACACCTTAAAGTCCATGTTCTAAGATATCTTACATAAATGGGTAAGGCCTCAACCAAATACATAATCTAGTTTGTCTCATGAGACCCACAGATGCATCGAGGGGCTATAGTGTGCCTCACCAATCACTTACTAATTATAATGAATTTCTTCATATGAAAGGGGTGAAAATTAATCATCAGAAACATTTTTTACTGGAAAACTCGAATAAAAAATGATAATAATTTCCCTAATAAATAAGCATGATCAAAAACCATTCAGAGTAATATGGAGAATGGTATCAAAATAGTACACACCTACTCAAACTAATTGTTAACCATCTTGATAAATAATAAGGATGGTATCATTACGACAAATTCCCGATGGGTTATATATGAAATAAGGGTTGTTGTATTTGATGAATATAAATACCATAAAAATTTCATTAAAAACATTCTTGAGGAAAATATCCTTTTCACTTTGAAAATAAATTTAAAAAACCAAAAATTTCCAAAATATTAAGAAAAAAAAGTTCTCTAAAATATCCATGTAAAATTTTAAAGAAAGATTTTAAGAAATGAGTGGTTATCAAGGGGATCAATTTTATTCATGCTGAGTATGTTAAAAAAATATTCCTTTTATATTTTTGGTAAAAAGTGAAAAAGTACCTCATTCAGAAAGTGAAGGGAAGATTCCATATTTTTTTTGTAAATATCAAATTATGATTAAAATTAATTTAGAAAATTATACGATAATATTAGACTTTTTTAAAACATTCTTAGAAAACATATACATAGAAGAGAAAACATTTTTTATCGAGAAGGGAAATAAAGTTGGCTTATCTTAAAATAATTTTCTAAATCCTTTTAAATATGAAAAAAGAGGAAAATGGTACTATTTCCTTAAATATTCATAAATAAACATATGATAATAAAATATATGGGTTTTAATATGGAAATATCAAATAATTCCCTTGATGGATACATAAACATAAACAATCTCAAATAATTATGAGATTGAAAAATAAACCCTTACCACTTTGGAAAATTTTGAATCATAAGCACCGTAACATAAATCACTAAAAATAATAATTAAAATTCCATTAATAAAAATATATTAATGATAAAATTTTTCAAAGTGTTGTTATTTACACCACAAAAAATGAAATAAGTGGTGAATATGGCATATGTCTCAAAAAAGTACAAGTGAGATGAGAAACCCTTTCCCCATGCCCGATTTGCATTATACGTGTTCAAAACTCCTATATAATAAATATATACATATTATTAATATAATAAAAAACCATAATAATATATATGACACCGTATATGATTTAATTATTTTTTATCACCAATTTATTAAAAATTCTTTATTAAAATCATTGTTTTGGGTAATAACTGCTTTGTTTTTCACGTATGCTTTGGTTTGGTAGTTTCTATACTTGTAATTTTATCATGGTTACATAATATAAATAATTTTAAACATTATATAACTACCATAAATATTAATTATATATTTATTTATAACAATCCATTCAAGTTATATATAGTAAATGAATTACACTGTTCATGGAGACAATATGTCGTACTTATAAATGAACACTATTTCCATTTTCTCAATGGATGAAAAAATGAATGTAAATAATATATAAACATTAAATAGTCCTTATTATTTCATATATATCACATATATTCACTAAATTAATCATTATTTCCTTCCATGTAAAGTGAAAGAGAAAACGAATTACATCACTTCATGAGGCGGTAGTCCTCCAAATACACGAGTGACTTTATCTTATTCCCAATGAATAAAAAGTAAGAAGTTATATGTGAAATTATAATTTCAGAAGAATAATTATGTTATTAGTATCATATATATAATTTAAATACATAATTATATCCTTTAGTGATAAGAGGTGACGGAAAATTAATTACATTAGTTTGTGAGGTGGTATTTTGACGTACACACGATCAAAAGCTTCGTTTTCCGTTTGATGGAAGAGGAGATGAATATAGGTTATTACATAAAAATAATAAAATACAAGTATATGTTAGATACTATTTTTATTATATTGTAATTATTAGTATATTAATGAAGGTGGTAAGAAAATATGTATAAAAAGAAAGAGCTTAGTGAAGATAACTGCATTCACCTAGAAAAACTTCATTTGGATCTCTTATTAAGAAACATAGTATTGATATTTTAGGATGAAAAAAATATCTATAACATGTATAAGGATTTTGGGGATATATTTTTCTAGGTTTTGGTCGATCAAAATGGCTTAATAGGTGTGAATAAGTGAGGGGAGGAATTTCCCTTTTATAATTGAGGAGGAGTCACATTTTTTGTAAATACCCAAAACTATTCAATAATGTGAAGTCACTCTGACCCCACATTCCTCAAAAATTGATAAATAATGGAGTTTAGGGAATATATTTTCTATAAAAATATTAAATAAATATAAAAACACATGTTTTAAACATTTTATTCCTTAACCTTTAAGTCTACTTAGGTTGACCATTTCAGTTTTCACCAAGGTAACTTGTTTTTATTTATTTTCCTAGGTAATTTATACCTTAAGAATAAAACTAAAATGATAAATATTATATAATATGGACCCAATTATTCTAAATATTATGTATAATTTATCAAATCAAAATTATATATGTGAGGAAAATTAATTTTAACTATGGCGCAGGTAATGCGCAAAACCTCGTTTTAACATTAAGGCAGTCTTTTTTTTAATATTTTGGGGTCAATATAGTTACTATAAAAGGATAATTGGTCCATTAATGGATTATGTTTGATATTATTAAAAATATACCAATATATTGTATGAATATATTATTTTCATAAAATTAAAATCATTTAATAAAATATTATTTATTATAGAATAACGTTAATGTAAATTTTGTCACTATTCATTTAATTTGACTTTAAAAATATCAAAAAAATGGCATTAGAATATATTATTTTTACACCTATATAATATGTTATATTTATAAAAAAAATTAATATAACATCATAATCCATTTAATATATATTATTTTTTAATATTTTTAGAATTATTATTTTATTTTTCTATTAATTTCCGTGTCGGTGTTGCGTGAACATTTAAGGTAATTACATAATTACTAAAAATTTGAAATAAATTACCATCATTAAAATAATTCTATAATTTTAAAAATTATCATCAAAATTAATTCACAACTTTTTTTGTCCTGATGTGAACATATAATTGAAATTTAAAAGCAAGAGGGTGGCATTTTTTCTTTTTCTTTACTTAAATTATTATATGGGACACTTTCATGGAAAAGTGTCCCAAAACACATAAAAATAGAGCCTAATGTAATAAATTTTGAAATAAATTCTTATACTTATATTTAATATGAAAAAATGGTGGACTTATCACTTAGTTTGTACCTAAGATCACCATATTTACCTTTTTTACAGTGGTCACATATTTTTACTATTTTTATTATTCATAATGAAAAAAACTAAGTTGAAATTATTAAATAATATAAATTAATATTTTTAAAAATATGGAATATATTTTAAGAAAATACATTCATATAATTGGTTGAAATTCATTTAATAATAATCCTGCAAATCACATCGAAAAAATAATTTTTCCAGAAATGTATTTTTCAAGCCTAAGATGATCTTACATCAACTCCGTGGCTTGTAATAATAGTTATATTAATTTAAATTAATAAATATAGAAATAAAATATTAAAATTTTATTTAAATCATTCCTAAATAGGTGATATTCTAATTAATTTAAAATAGAAAAAAATTATTCACTTAAAAACTGTTTTCAGAAAAATGTGTTTTTAAGCCAAAAAATAAACTTATACTAAAATATGGTATAAATATGATTCATATGTAATTAATTATTTTTAATATAAAAAATATTTATTTTTTTAAATTTTAAATAAAACTAAAATAATAATTCTACTTTTAAACTACTTAATTTTTTAAAATAAATGTCAGTTTAACAGAAGCGGTATTTTTAAATATTTACTGATAAATCAATATTTTAAGAAAAATCCCAAAATTTTACACAAAAATAGTTTTAATATGATGTTTTATAATATGGAGTGAGTTTTACCAAATAAATTTTATAAAATTGTAAAAAATCAATTATATTATTTTCTCATAAAGAGCATTAAAATTTATTTTTGACAAAAACACATTTTTTGAAGAATATATTGACTTTACAAAAATTTGAGTGATTTTCATCAATAAATTGTATTAATTAAGACCTATAAATATATTTCAAAATTAATTAATCCTATTAATACTATCTAATTCAATGACTAGGTTGTAATGGTCATATTTAAATAATATATTTCATGGGTTGTTTAAGCTCGGTGTTCTCTGTCATATACACTATCAAACATAATATTATTTTTTAAAATATTGATGTTACATGTAACAAAATATATCAAAGGGATGAGATTTATTTAATATAATTTAAAATCTTGGGGTGTTGCAATGATGTTTGCACCCATGATCAACCTAAACTTATGAAATGTTTCCTTGGGTATTGGATTAGTAAAAATATCAACAACTTTCTCCTTTATTGAAAAAAACTCCTGATTTAGTTTATTTAATTCCACATGATATATGATTAAGTGATATTTAGTATAAATGTTATTAGAATTAGAATTTTTCATTGGATTCTTATTGAGATTTATAGCAATTTAATTATCACAACCCAAGATAAGGTATAAATTCACATAAAATGAAAAGTATTATAGCTATGTCTTCATCCATATTAGATATATTTCATCTTGAGTAGAAGAAACATACATAGATTTTGTAATTCTTAGAGTTACTAAATTGTTTTTCTTTTTATTCCAACTCACACATCTTTCTCCCAAGAAGAAAACTCCACCAGACAAGGACATTATTTTATCACACAACCTAACCAATCTATATTTGTATAACCAAACCTATCAATATTTTATATTCTATAATAATTTATTCCAAAATTAACTCTGAATTCTATATATCTAAGAATTATTTTTCCATCTATAAGATGTGATTCCTTTGGAGAACTTTGACACATTAAACACAATGTAACAACACATTCAATATTTAGCCTTGAAGTTGTTAGATATAACAGGCTTCCAATCGACCTTAAAAATTATTTATGATTAATATCTTTTCCTTTCCCATCTATTAAAAATCTTTTTACCACTAAAATGGGTGTGTAAGCCAAATTTTAATCCTCCATGCCAAATATAGAGACCCCAATCCCAGTAACATGGATCCAATGTCTACTTTATTACATTAGCATAATATATAAGGAATTGCATCCCAAATGACTAAATAGTTTAGTGGTCTTGGTAATATAGATACATAATTTAAAGTATTATTACAATTAAAAACATAAAATACACAAAATATTTTCTTCGATAAATCTATTATTCCTCATAGCGTAACCTTGCATATCAATCAAAATACACTTCTTGGTATCCTGGGGAAAATAAAACATAAGAAATGAGTGATCTAAAATCCTCAGTAAGGGTAAGCATATAATTGAATATATGAATAGATCAAGAATAATAAATACGGTAAGTTAAATAACTAAAACACATGGAATTTAATCAATAAGTTGAGCATAATTTGGAAGGAATAATTGATGATCAAGTAATATCGTATAAATAATCACATGAGCTTGAAAAATTAACCATGAATATTCTAACTAATCAAATAATCACATGGAATATCAATAAATGGATTTATAATAATGGAATGAATAATTATGAACATCTAAAACATACCATAGAGGCCTTGTACCAAGACATGTAAATAAATGGGTAAGGCCTCTGCCAAGACCCAATATAGTTTGTCTCATGAGACCTACTGATGCATCGAGGGGCTATAGTGGAACCCACCCATCACTTACAAATTCTATTGCATTCCTCATATGTAAGGGATGAAACATAATCAATACAATCATTTTTATTGAAAAACTAACATAAAAAATGATAATACTTACCACAATCAATAAACATAATCATAAACCATCCAGAGTAAAATGTGGAATGATAATAAAATTGTATATCCCAAATCAAACTAATCATAAACCATTTGAAGAAATAATAAGGATGGTATAAATATAGCATATCCTCAGTGGATCATGAGTAAAATATAGTTTTGACATCGTTGATAAATATAAATACCATGATAATATCCTTAAGAACATTTTTTAGAAAAACAACCTTTACATTTTAAAAATCACATTTAAAAAAAGTCCAAATTTTTTTTATAAATAATTTTCATTACAAAATAACCTTTTAAAACTTGTTAAATAATTATTAAAACATCGATTGGTCATGATGGTGGAAAATTTCATTCATGATTTACATGTTAATACAAAGATTACTTTCACATTTTTGGTAAAATCCAAACATGCATTGTTTTGTAAATGACAAGGAGATTCTTTTCAAGAACTTTTGTAAAAAGTAAAAATGGGTAAAAATGTCTTTAATAAATCATTTTGAAAAGTCTAATGTAGAATCCTTCCCCAAGAAATAGTAATTGGTTCTCTGAGATGGTTGGACACATGACATCAAGTGTTCCTCCCCATACACCATAGGCTGTGAAATAACAGTGAGGTCCTCAGGTGTGTCCATGGGGAGACTATGAATACATGAATCAAAGCGTGGCACAATAGTAAATGATAATGTTAAGTAGAAAAAATTGTAATTAATTAGTAACAATAGAAATAATAACTCCTCCAGATAAAAGAACATGAGAAATCCAAATCATAAATTGATTAAAAAAAGATGATGATGTCATATAGATTTAAAAAAAATGTGGTACACATGATACATGGGAAAAAAAACATGCCAAAAGCTATACAAAAATACAAAAAAACCAAAAGCTTCCTATACTAGAATCATGATCATAGGCTCGGTCCTCTACTCCCATACTCTATACTAGTACTGAAAATCAAGCATCAGAATTTGGATGCTTCCGTTAATCTACACTTACAATCATGAAGTCTTCTTGGGTACCAAGGCTAGACTGAGAAGGTTGTGTGATATACCCAGTAGGTCACCACCAATAGTGTCAAGATCAATCTAGTTGTGCACATAAAATGATCAGTGAAATAATAATAATAAATTCGTGCCAATAAATAAATAAATACATAGAACCAAGTTCCTTGTGGGATACCCAACTGACTCTACCTAGTTCAACCTAATCCAGATATCTCTGAACGAATGTAACCTATACAAGAATGATATAGTGTAGAAATGTTTCATCATAAATAAAGTATCAAGATTGGACTGAGCCCCAAGAATGTGATTTGTCTTGGCAGACACATCCTTTAATTGATTAAATTAACCTTCTTGGAATTGTATAAAAATGAATCTATTAAATTTAAATAAGTGGTATCTATGGACCATACCAGGTGATCCATATTAATGGACCCAAGTATCACACCAAGAGTGTAATAAATACTCCACACTATTGGAGTCCTTCTAAGGGGATCCATAAATGGAATCCTAAGTATTGAAGGTATCAGGGTGAATAGTGGAAGTCGGTGGGCTAGGAGTTCAAAATTTTTCATTGTTGAGATGACGAAACTTGTCATCTCTAGTGATCTAAGCCATGGTATAGTCCTGAGGATCTCTCATTAATTAAATAGAGAATATAAATTAAAATAAAACATATACCTTGTTAAAATCGAAGTGTGCTCAGGCACTGCTGGAGACCGTTGCTTGATGTATCCAAAGAAGAATCCCTCTAAATCACCCACAAATTCTTTAAAAATATATTGGAGCATTGATAGTCAAATTAAAGGTGCTTGAGTGGTGATCTGAGGATGCATTTGACATCCTAACTATCACCGCATAAATGTTCTTTCAACGCAAGTAAATGAGCTCGATCCGATTACTTGGATTGAGAGATTCTTTCTCTAAAAAGCAGGAGAGGAGGGAGAGGCTCTGAATAAATCATAGTAAATAGTAATTGTGTGAGATCCTCTCTCCTATATATATAGTGTATTCTCAAATACTCGAAAAGGGTTCCCTAACCCCCATATATTTAATATCCACTAAAAAAGAAATACATAAATAATTATGATGAACTAAAATGCATTATAAAGATTATTAATATTTTATCACGCACCTATAATATATATTTAATATATTATATTATAAAACAGAGCCATTAACTCGACTCATAATTTCCATTTAATACTAATGAGCATGGAATATTAAAATAATATTCATTCATATAATATTTTTTTGGTATTCACTAAATACCTCATGAGTACTTTTAAGAAATAAATTCAAACAAATTATTATGTAATATAATAATAATGAATTTATTTATTCTCTGGTGATCGTTA
This sequence comes from Viscum album, assembly GCA_963277665.1. Lineage (NCBI taxonomy): Eukaryota > Viridiplantae > Streptophyta > Magnoliopsida > Santalales > Viscaceae > Viscum > Viscum album. The sequence continues at coordinate 1,524,212,273 of OY728131.1, read as the reverse complement.
ATACTTGGACAACCCTTGGACCCCATGGTGGGTCCCACCATGTCATATTTACCTATTCACCAGAATAGGGAAGATTCTTGAATACTCTATTGTGTGTGACCTTCTAGGACCTTATCTTGATAGTAGTGAATAGTGTTCACAGACCAATAGTTGAGTCTAACAACCCATCAAGGCCCCTAAAGAGATAAGGATTAGTCATAGTAATGAAAACCAACCTATTAATACACTCTGTGTAATATAATCTATTTATATTTCGATATCTCATAAATAAGGATCCACACTTGTGTCATTGTCCTTTCCTACTTTTTTATTTATTGATCTAACGAAACATATTTAACCTGAACTAACTTGTCCATGGACTTATAAAGTCATTTCCATCTTGATCAACCAAGCCTGAGATATTACTTTCTAAACTTGGAATTTACAAATCCTATATTGATCATTCAACTAATACCACACCACTAATGAAACACCCAACACAAGCTACCTCTCCATGATTTTAGTATCATGGTTTTTCCTTGGATCATAGTACACAATCAAATGGTGAATGTTTATAATGATCTCAATTCAGAAGACCAATCCACTTGTCCATAGATAAGAACAACCAATGACACCTAAAAACATGTGGTGTTCCAATTGGTAGGTCAGTCCTCATGATATAAACTACTAGAGATCACAAAGTGAGAACTTAATGAGAAGAAGTATTAATTATTTTGAGCCCCCATAATCTAATATTCATACATAATGTATATCCAATCAGTATGATTTATATTGACCATATGAAATATATTTAAGATTATTGTCATAGTATCACAAGGTTCTCATTATAGCCTAGGATTTGATATAATTATTTGATATGAAAATTAATCTATCAAAATTACCATTTAAATATTAGTCGCATAAATTTCTACACTATAATGGTAAGATTACATCATGTATATCTTATGGTATACCTGAAATGGTAATCAAAAATTATTATTAAAATGTGTTCTTGGGAACCCAATTTTACAACACTCCCACTTGCACTAGATCCAACTTTTTAACTATCCTTATTAGCTCTCATATGATTAAGATCATGTTTTTGATGAGTCATGACTTTAGTTACTAGGTCTTCCACATCTTTGTTGTGTGGTTATTCTTCTATGTGTAACCTCATCTCCTTGAGTAAAACTCCTCAAGAGATACTAACCCTGAGTATATCCGATTTTTCTATTTTATAAACTATAAATCATGGCTAGTAATAGTAATATAATTTTCATAATGATAAAAAAATTATTTACTAAGTGTAATTACAAGAATGGGAATAAATTGTTTAATTTAATAACTTCTTATTAGGTACCTTAGAATCTTCTACATACTCGTTATTTGTAGGTATAAATACCACTAGCTTGTATGATATTGTACCACTCATTACCATAACCTAACTACTATGTTAGATCATATTGATCCAATGAATACTATATTGTGTCCCCTCAAAACTAGTATCCATTATTCTCCATATATCATGTATATATCCTTTGTAATTTCACCAATACAATTGGATAGTTATGACTACTTCCCTTACAGTTCTCTTGTATATAAATGATATTTTACTACCACAAAGTATATCTTGGAAATATGAAAACTTGTACATATCATGGAATAAATTATTGATCTATAGCCTAAGCATATGAAATTCAACTCACCATATTAATCTCATCTTATTCCCATAAATGTATACATAGAGAGATTTATTTCATGTGACATTAGTAACAATTATCTAAAAAATTATTCATACTTGTATTTTTCAATACCATGTTAGTATATGTACGATTGATTAGGTATAAGAAACGATAAGATCTACCTTATTAGATCATTTTATCTAGAACTTAGGTTGCTTCTTTAACTCATTCTCCAAAGCATTTATTTTATTCCGGTCTTAACTAATTGTAAAACCAATAATTTTTTCCATATGTTTCCAAACACATTTTTCTTGTAAAATAATATATTTCCTACTAAACTTTGGTAAAAAAATAGAAATAATTCATTCCAAATGAATATTCTATTATCTTATAATTTACTTTAATCTTTAATTGGATTTTAGTAACTCTCACCATTTATTGGCATTCTACGGAGTCATCATTCCTTTCTAGTTGTGTTGTATAGACACCTTCCATGATTGGTGGTCTTGAAATATGATGTTCAATAAAATGATCATAGAAATTAGCTATGATAAGTAAGTTATAATGGAATTAGGCATAATGACTTGGTATAACCAATTTAGCCTTATCGGTACCACACTTGTACCATCCATGTATAGTCTCACTTGAATGACCACCAAAATATTCGAAATAATAATCCTGCTATACTTTTCTAAATGGAATCCATTATTTAATTTTAATTGATCTTGTAAATTTTAGCTAATTTCCGTATACTACTTACTTGTAGGATTTATTATTATCAATGAATAATGTATTATCAACCACAGTGAATAAAACACCATCACAATGGTTTTAACTTCCTACATAATATGTATCTCTGGAACATTTATTTCTACACTCTCTCATGGAACTCATTCCTATGTTAACTATTTATGAATACTTGGAATTGATTAACCAAATTAAATATGGATACCACTATCTCAAATAGATATGAACACCCTTTTATAGAAATATATTCTACCACTTTACTACACCTTTTCTATCATAGGTATTTCTATAATATCATAATAAAATTTTAGTATAATCACTTCAGATGAACATTGTGTTTTATTTGATGTAAGTTTGTTTATATCCTTAACAAACACTTTTCATACAAACACATTTTTTTGAAATAATGGATTTTTATCATACTATAACTCATATGATATCCATTTTTCATTATATCTAGCATATGGTTATGGGATATCACCATTATTTTCAAAGAACATCATGAAATATAATGGAAGTTTTTGTAATGCATATATATCTCAACATTGATACACGTTATAATTACATCATGAATCTGATGTGTATAAGGAAATGTGTATTTAGGAATTGATCCATGCTACATTTTATTGATCAATGCTTTTCTATAAGACTCATCATCAATCATACTTATTATCATCATAGCTTTGATGTAGATAAGGTAATGTACATTTAGGAATTAATCCATGCTATATTATAATGATTGATGAATGTTTGGTGAAGATATTCTTTGGCATACCAGCCCAAAGAAACTGACATCTTCTGATCATGTATATATCAAACTTCACTTTTACATTCCTTAATAACACTGAAAGGAATCCTATAAAGTAAAATTACCACTAGATTATCCTTGTAATAGTTCACAATCTCTAACTGAAATAATTTCACAAGCTTTATAGTATACCATTATTTATAAATGTTTCTCTGTATAAACTAAAAAAGTATATGAATCGATAATACCTAAGGTTTTTTTCTCCACTGATTCTAAATACCATACTGGGTATATCCTTGATGTCCAATTTTAGTTTTTTAATTGAAAAATAATTATCTTACCACAACTGGGTATATAAGTCTACATTTTATATTCATCAAGTACTACCAATGATTCAGGTGTCACTAAAATATTGGTTGTCTATTAGACACCACAACCATCCTTTATGAAACTAGAATTATATCCCCTTATGTCCAAAGGACATGTGGGATAAATGTTTTGGTAATACTCAATAAAATTTCTACTATAATCATTAAACTTGGTAATTAGAAGTTTCTTGCTTCTCACTGTGGACATTGGGAACACCGTTTCTCAGCTTCATGAAGAACACTCGTTACTTATTATAACATTTCTATACTTATTTGGATATAATATTTCAATACCCATATGTAATTAACACATTTTATTTAATACCCAAAAATTATAATAGAATCATTACTTGAAATTTATTAATACACCTAAATAATAAGTGATTACTTGTTTCTTAAATTCAGTCCATTCCATTTAAACTTCTATAGATTTATTTCGTGATATTTGAAGCAAATAAACATATTTTTAATACCACTTTATTTGAAGGATGTTGTGAATATGACTTTTATAATTCTCTTTCCATTATCCTTTTCAATTTATCTTTCAAAATCATCCACTATGAGAATTAAAGATTCTACTTGCTCTAAGTACTTATTTACTTAGAAAACCTTACCCAAAAGGTGATAGAGTGTTTTTCTCCAAACAATTCGTTTTGTATTCATAAAAGAAAATGGGGTAATTGGTTGAAAATGATATGAAAAAGGGATCCATTGAAAGATCATGATCTATCTTTCAATTTACATATATCCAGTGTAATCATCACTTTCTATATTAGTGTTTCACATTCTACTTGCAAGATTCTTAGAGACGAGACACCATGTAAAATCATCGATGTCCTAATGTTTGTATCCACAAATCACATCATATGTTGATGATATAATTATGAAAACACCATCATTTGAAACATACATGATTCTGATATAATAATTTCACACCCTTAATTTTTTAGGTGGATTAATAGGTATTGTGACACCAACACCTTGAATTTTATATATCATATTATTGTGTGCAAGATCCTGTACTACTCTTTGGAAACTCATGTTGGATAGGAAATTGGTTTTTTCCAATAATTACCAAATTATGTCTTGTGGTATTACTTTCCATTTATAATAAAAATAATAAAAACTATAAGATTAGTACTGTAACCTTGATTACCGATTTAGAAATTACTGATTAATTAATTAAATCATTTAATGTCTGATCTCTTTGTCGAGTGTGTCAAATTAGTTGTTTAATTTTGACTAGAATTTTTACAGTATAGCAGCAACCCTAGGTCATCTCTCAACGGATCCTTAGATCATTGATTTAAAAATAGGGTTTTGATTATGAAAGTAGAAGGGGAATGAGGTTTTGGAAAACTTTGGGGTTTGATGATTAAATATGAAAATAGAAAATTAAGTGATAAAGCAAAGAAGAAATTAATAGAATTAGTTAAGCATGATCCACCCGAGGTACTCCCATAATGTTCATACTTCATCACTTCATGATATAGTGTTATAATATTTTAATCCCTAGTTTGTAACACCTATAACCAGAATGTTATTATGTTTATACTAAGATACCTCATAGGGTTTAGTTGAAAACACACAATGATTCACTAAACACCGTTGATGACTGGGTTATTTGTCCTCGACTTCATAACTAAAACTCATTAACGAAACACACAAAGAACTCGATGTGCTGTCAAGGTTTGTATATTATTTATTTGTGAAACCATGACATAAATGTACATGGAATTTACTGTTATTATGTGAGTTTAATTGACCAATATGAACCACACAAACACCGCAATTGAATAAGGGAAGAAAAAGGGATGAATGGTGTGTTAAACATCAGATGAAAGGGTACCCCCAAACACGATCATTTGAGTTTGAGTATAACAAAATAATATATAACTCAATTAAATTAAAATAGAAGATGAATAAAACAACATACAACCTAAAATTAAAAATATAATTCAAAATAATACAAACATGAAGCTCAGGATTACATTACGTTCCTCACCGGGTGATCACGAGGGGTTTAGAATCCATGGGACAGGAGGAAGAAGAGGATATTGAAGTAACACTTCCCATAGCCTCCAGAACTTCTAGGGATGATGAAAAGACTCCTTGGGGACTCCAAAATGCCATCAACTTTCCTCCTAGTCAAACTCCCAAAATGGGGTGCCCAAGGTGCCAATTTATAGGTAAAGTGGGAGGTGGTTTTGGGCAGCCTGATTTCGATAATCCACTTGTTCCATAGTTTTGGATGGTCAGAAGGTCATAAATAACTTTAGAAAAAACTAAAAAGCTGTTTATAAACACCTTTTATACCTCCATGTAAAAGTTTGTGGCCAGATATTTAATATAATAAGAGATATGGCTAAAATAATGAATAAAATATTTGACCCCGTGCAGATTCATTTTATTGGACAGATCTGTTCGTATGGGCCTCGTAATGGATGAATTGGGCTTCGGTTCCTTCATTAAAGTTTTATACCACAAAGATATAGATCTTATAAATGAACATAGACCATTTGGATGTAGGGATTTATCTTATAATGCAAAATAGTGGACATGTGTTCATGGGATTCCATGCAGTTTGGCCCATTTTCCTTCTGCATCATTGTGGGCTCTCCAAATCACCTCCACCTTCAATGAAATCATCAAAACAAGTGAAATTTATCTTTTAAAGTGAAAATAGGAAAAATATTTAATAAATCAGTAAGTGAAATTTGTTATTATAATTATAATTTTCAATACAAAACTAGTTTAATACATTGGTATATGGGTGAAATAATACAATGAATCGTGGTACGATCACGCCCCCACACCTAAACATTTGCACTCCTAGGAAAAATATAATATCCTAATAATGTCCCATTCCTAAATCAAAGGTTTGAAAACATCTAATGTTATTTTTAAATTAAATTTCTCATGTATCGTTTATGGAATCAATTTTCCTTTCATCTTTCGTTTGTCACATTTGAATTTGTTCAACTTCATTTGTTCACCCATGAAACAAGTGGCAGCCTACATCACTTAGAAATTTTCCCTCTTCAGTCAAGGAACATATGAAAGTGGTGTTATTCTATTTTCCCAGAGTTCATATGATCTTACCATATTCTTGCTAAGATTCTAAGTTCTATACTGGAAGAAACTAGTGTGCTACTCAAGAGAACTTCCAATAAGTTGTTCTGAGGTTCAAGGGTTGGAAAGATTTAATGTTTAAAAATCTGAGGCTGAAGAGGAGTTTTTAATCTCTTATGTACAAAACATGTCAAAATTCCACAAGTGTTCACAATGAATGTACACACTAAACCCCTCAAAAAGTATATTATCTCCCACTCACTATCCCCATTGTCAATTTGTGTGGGTTACAACCAAGCAATGAATGATAATGAGTAACCATCCTCTTTTCTCCATTTTATTCTTTTGTTCTATTTTTTTTCAGATGCACAAAACTATATATATATTTTTAGTTGTTTTTGAGATAAATAAGGAAACATGTGTACAACAATGAAATAAATATGTCTTGTGAACCCATTGCCCAAGGAAAATGTAGGCACCCTTTATATCAACCCATAACAATGATTATATTCTCAAAATTCATATGGAAACACCATCTCTCCCCCACACTTACTGAAAATAAAACAAGAATATACACAATAGATGGGTAGGTAGGGATACATTAGCTTGTAATGTGTCTACCTAACATGTATTTCATGGCCTATAAGGCTTATGAAGGATAAAATGTAAAGGGGGTAAAAATAGAGGATAATTGTACAACGATATTTTCAATGAACGATTGCCTCTATCGTGAATGCAGCATAATTGAATCTTATGGATTCAAATAGAATCAAGGAAATATACAGTTTCTCTACATGACATGAGACCCTCAAGAAAGTGATTAAAAGGAAGAATATGCAATAAAGGGCTTAGAATGTCTCTCGGGTAATGGATTAAAATGTTAGTCATTGCTAATGAGTCATGAGAATAAAAAATCCATTAAAAACCTAATAATGATTGAAAATAAAAATTCTAAAAAAAGATTCCATATCAACATTCATTTGAAAATCATTTTTAAAAAAAAAATTAATTTTCCACACAATCAAATCAAGCATGAAAAATGATTTTGTATGTTCTTTTTAAGATCAATTTTTATCTTAAAACACAGAATAAGGGAAAAATAAAAAATTAAAACACATTTTTGTTTGATTTTTTTTGTTTTTTTTGTTTTTTTTATTTTGTTTATTCCTAAATATGAAATGTCACCCTCCCCCACACCTAAAAGTTAAATTTTCCTCAATGAAAGTATTTTAAATAAATAGACAAGTAAATAAAGGTAGGGAGAAGGTAAAACATGCTAAGTGGTGTCATATGTGACATCTATCAGTTGGATTTCCTCTATGAGATGCTTTGAAAAATCCTCATAGAAGTGTTTAAGACTACCCATTTACAGTAATCCTCTGTCCACTCTTCTCATGTAAAACCTATATAGAACCAAAAGGGTAAACATTAGTAACGGTATAAGGACCGAGCCATCGGGAATAAATCTTACCTGGGTGGAGCTTTAGACAAGAATTATACATGAGAACCTTCTCACCAATATAAAACTTACACTGATGAATCATGATATCATAGATAACCTTTTTCTTCTCTTTATAGATCTGGGTGTTCTCATATACATTACGTAATTTTTTTTCCAACTCTTGAAAATGCATCTTCCTATGCTCACATATATCTAAAAGATTCATATTACATTGTTTAACAGTCCAATATGCATGGTTTTCTACCTCCAATGGGAGGTGACAAGACTTTACAAACACAATCCTATATGGTAACATTTCGATTGGGGTTTTAAAAGCTATACGATATTCCAAAAGTGCATCATCCAAGTGCAAACTCCAATCTTTCCTATTGGGTTGTACCATTTTTTCCAAGATTTGATTAGCTACCTGATTTGATATTTATGCTTGTTTGTTATTTTGGGGGTGACATACTATATAGACTTTATGAACAACCCCATACTTACGAAGAAAATTGTTCATGTTTTCCAAAATGTGAACCCTAATCACTAATGATGAATCTTGGTAAACCAAACATACTGAAAATTTGGGACCTCACAAAATCAAAAACCACTCGAGAGTCATCAATCTTAGAGGCCTTTTCTTCAAATCATTTAGATACATATTCAACAACCAATAATATTTATACAAATACAAATGTATTTGGAAAATGCCCCATGAAGTTAATTCCCCATGCATAAAAGATTTCATAGAATAACATGGGTTGTTGGGGAATTTCATTCCTCTTAGAGATATTCCTTGTGAATTGACAATGAATAAATGACTTGAGAAATCTATGGGCATACCTATAAAATTTTGTCCAATAAAGTACTGAGTCAAGGACATTTTAAGCTTTACGTTGAGAGACAATGTGGCCCCCATAGTCCAAAGTGTGGAAGAAGGTCAAAACCGAGGTGAAATCTTGGTCAGGGACACAACAACGAACTACCTGGTCACCAAAAATTCTCCACAAATACAGGTCATCCAAAATGTACCACCGATAATCATGTTTAAGTCTATGGGATTGGAAAGTATTGAAATTAGTGGGGACCCTATATATTTCTATAAAATTAATAATGACTGCATACCAGGGGGAAAGGTCCACAAAATCACAAAGGTTCTCATGAGAAAATAATTCTTCAATGGGGAGGGATGAGTCAACATGGTGGTCTAGTGGTGGAGAAATCCTATTAATGTGGTCAGCTACAACATTTTCTACTCCCCTCTTATAATTAATCTCAAGGTCAAACTCTAAGAGGATGAGCATCCACCGTATGAGGCGGGGCTTAGATTCAGGTTTCTTTAGGAGAAAAATGAAAGGCAACATGATCGGAAAATACAATGACTTTTGACCCAATAAGATATGATTTTTTTCTAAGGCCAAAACAATAGAAATAAGTCATTTTGCAATGGTTGTGTAGTTTTCATAGGTAGGGTCAAGGGTACATGAGGCATATACAATGACATGAGGATCCTTCTCAATCCTTTGTGATAAAACTTCCCCAACTGAAAAGTTAGAGGAATCACAAATAATCTCTAAGGGGAGATCTCACCTTGGTGGTTGGATGGAAGGAGGTGATTTGAGACTCCTTTTTAGCGAATTAAAAGAATACTCACAATTTTTATCAAACACAAACTCAGAATCCTTTTGTAATAATTGAGATAATGGAAGTGTGATCATAAAGTAGTCTTTAATGAATCAGCTGTAAAAACAAGCATGACCCAAGAAAGATAGCACCTCACGAACACATTTTGGATATGGAAGGGTTGAAATTAATTAAATATTTGATTTATACATTTGAATTCCATTTTTTAAATAATATTACCAAGAACTATCCCACGTTCAACCATGAAAATACATTTCTCATAATTTAATACAAGATCTTTTTCTATGAAACGACAGAGGATAAAACCTAGGTGAGCCAAACAGTCATCCAAGGAAGTTCCATAAACTGTGAAACCATCCATAAACAACTTCAATGCAATTCTCTAGGTGCTCAGGAAAAATACTCAACATACATCGCTAAAAATTACTTGGAGCATTACATAGACCAAACAACATCCTTCTATATGAAAATGTGCTAAATGGATAGGTAAATGTTGTATTTTCTTGATCCTCTGGGGATATATGGATTTGAAAATAACTCAAATAGCCATCAAGGAAACAATAATGGGACTTACCAACCAATAGTTCTAACATTTTTTCAATGAAAGGTAGAGGAAAGTGGTCCTTTCTCATGGATTGATTAAGTCAACAATAGTCAATATAGACTTGCCAACTATTTTTCACATGTGTTGGGACCAATTCATTCTTTTCATTAGACACTACTGTTATTACAGTTTTTTAGGAACAATTTGAACTGGGATAACCCATTTACTATCAGATATAGGATAAATGATCCTAATAGCAAGTAATTTACTGACATCCAATTTTACCACTTCAAGGAGAGTGGGATTCAACCAGCGTTGAGCCTGCCTTACGGGCTTAGCCTCATCATCCAAAAGTACATGGTGCATACAAATAGATGGGATAATCCCAGGAATATCAACCAATGTCCATCTTATATTCTTTTTACACGCTCTCAAAAGATCAAGAAGTTTTGTTTCCTATTTTTGAGAGAGTTTTTTGGAAGTAATGATGGGAAATTGTTTAGTACCCTCAAGATAGGCAAATTTTAAATTAGAAGGAAGTGGTTTAAGTTCCAACACTGGTGGTTTTTGGATTGAGGGAGGGGATTTAGGGGGAGTGAGGTTCATGAAACCATCTATCTACTCATTTTTATTCTCTAAGGATAGAGAATCTATTGAAATGAGATTCGCAGAATCATCGACGGTCATGGGTATCTCAGAATGAAAACAATCATCAATTAAAGAACAAAATTTACACTTTACAGAACCCACACAACACTCAAAACATGAATCAAAATTAAAATCATCCATGGGTGAAGAAGAGGAAAATGAATTAGAGTATGGGTCAAGGAGATAATTGTGTGTGTGCATTATTTGTGATCACTTCCATCGAATAGACAGGAAGAGTGGAGTGCTCTCCAACGGGGTGTTTCATAGCCTTAAGGATGTTAAAACTTACCTTTTATCTATCAAGATCTATGGATAGCATACCATTGTGAATGTTGATGATCATCTTTGTTGTTTTAAGGAATGGAATCCCAAGTATGTGAGGGGAATTTCCTTGAGTTTGAGTATTCTCCATCTCAAGAATATAGAAGTCAGTTGGGAAGATGAGATTCTTAACTTTTACAAGGACGTCCTTCACCACTTTTGATGGGTGTGTTGTGCTCCGGTTGGCAAGGTGCACTTTGATTCCTATTGGTTGAAGCTCTCCAACCTTCAAAGAAGTGTACACATAGTAATGCATTACATTAATTTGAGAATCTAAATCTAGTATAGAATATGAAAAGAATGTCTCTCCTATAGTGCAAGGTATCGTGAAAGTTCTTGGATCCTTGCACTTGGTTGGCATTGCTAGTTGAATCAAGGTTGAGACGTTTCTTCCCAGGTTTAATATCTCATTCCCCTTCAGTATCCTTTTATGGGTACAAAGCTCTTTAATAAATTTGGAATATTAAGGGATTTGTTTAAGTGCATCTAATAAAGGAATGTTAACTTGCACCTTTTTAAATGTATCCATTATTTCTTTATCTGTGTCATTATCAAAATTATTCTTAGATTTAGAGAGTCTTTGGGGAAAAGGAAGAGGAATGGATTGTTCATGGGAATCCTTAATGATAATTTTTTTACCCTTTTGGTTATGTTTTCTTCACTAGAATCATTTATGGGTCCAGGAAAAGTGTTTTCAAGAGGGGGATATACCTATTGTGTAGAATCAGTAGAAGGAGAAACTTCTTTACCACTATGAAGTGTAATTGTACATACATTACCTTTGTCCTTTGGATTAGAAATGGGTTGGGATGGTAGTTTTCTAGAACCTTGCATCTTGATCTCACCGATAGTGTTTTCCAATTGTCCCACTTGATTTCGTAGGTCTTGAATAGTTGATTGTGTGGTCTGTTGGAACTGGAGGTTTTGGGATGCAATCTGCTTCACCATGTACTCAAGGCTTGGTTCACATTTGAGAGGAAGAGGAGGATTATTCCAATAAGTTTATGGATAAGAAGATTTCATACCTTGGCCTTGTTGATACCAATTTTTCTTGGGGTAGCTCAGGTTGCCTCTTTGTTGGTATTATGGTTGTGCATTCCACCCAGGGTTTGGATTTGGCCTAAATGGTTCTTGATTGAAGGGTGGTGCTTATTAAAAATGACACCCTAGGAATACTTCGTCACATGACTCAAATGAATCTTGAAGTTGTGGGCACTGGTCAAAAAAATGAGTGTTATCAGAACAAATACCAAAATGTAATGGAATAGAAGAAGATTGTCAGTTACCTTGTACTTAAGATAATTGCCTTAGAAGGGTATGCATCTCATCAAGTTTAGTATCTACCTTTTGTTTTAAGGATGAATGACTTACCTCATGAACCAATAATGTTGGTTCAATTGATCATGTACCAAATTGTTGTACATTTTGAGCCATGTTGGCTGTTAAGTCACGAGTGGTGGAAAGAGTTTTATCAACAAGTGCACCACCAGCTGCAGCATCTATCATTACACGATACATGGGGATAATTCCCTTATAGAAATATTGAATTATAAGTTTTTCACTAATTTGGTGGTGGGGACAACTTGAGTAAATTATTTTGAATCTCTCCCAATATTCATGAAGGGTCTCTCCTTGTGATTGCCTAATTCCACAAATTTCTTTTCTAATTGATGCAGTTCAGGAGGCAGGGAAGAACATCTCTTGAAAGAGTCTTTTAAGTTCATTCCATCCCCCAATTTTGGTAGGCGGATAGTATAGCTAATATTTGGCTACACCATCAAGGGAGTACGGGAAGGTCCTAAACTTAATTAGGTCCTCAGACACATTTTGGGGTTTCATGGTGGAGCACACTATGTGGATGAGGCATGACCTCAGCTCAAAGTTGGCTACTTCTTCTTGATATTGGATATAGGCAGGTTGGTACTCTACATCTGAGGTGGTCAGTTCTTTTAAGGTTCGATTATCTGAAACCATGTTTTCTTGGGTTTGATTGGGTTTAATTTTTGATTGGTTTAGGACAAATTGAGGTTCCAAAATGGGTTCATCAGTGTTACTTGATTGACCTACTATAGATTCCTTGATTTGTGAGTGAAGTGTATCTTAAATTTCTGGGTCAAATTCAAGCAGCTTTTCTTTGACAGATCTTGTCATGCAACAATGATGTCCAGTTTGATTGATTGATTGATTTTTGTTTTTTTGTTTTTGTTTTTATTTTTTTATGGAGGGTTAATGAAATAAAAACACTTTAGAAATTAAAAGGGAATAAGAAAGATAATGTCATACTACAAAATTAGATAGAGAGAGAGAGATAAAAAAATGACACACAAAAACAAAAAAAAATAACGACAAAAATCAAAAAAAAATCAGATGGGTGGTGATATATTGAAAGGAGTAATAATTAATAATTAAAATAAATAAGAAAAGAAATAAATAAGAAGAGAACATGATCTTTTATCCCTATAAATGAAGCTAAAATTTGATCACTTTGTTAAGCGCGTCAAATTAGTTGTTTAATTTTGGCTAGAATTTCTGCAGTATAGTAGAAACCCTAGGCCATCTCTCGATGAAGCGTTAGATCATTAATTTAAAAAGAGTGTTTTGATTATGAAAGTATAAGAGGAATTAGGTTTTGTAAAACTTTGGGGTTTGATGATTAAATATGACAATAGAAAATGAAAGCAATAAAACAAAGTATAAATTAACAGAATTAATTAAGCGCGATCAACCTGGGGTACTCTCATAATGTTCGTCCTTCATTGCTTCATGATATAGGGTTATGATATTTTAATCTCTGTTTTGTAACACCTAGAACCAGAATGTTACTGATTTTATACAAGGATACCTCATAGGTTTCAGTCTAAAACACACAATGATTCACTGAACACTACCGATGACTAGGTGATTTGTGTTCGACTTCATAACTGAAACTCACAAAGGAAACACATGAAGAACTCGGTGTGCTGTCAAGATTTGTATGTTATTTATTTTTGATACCATGATGTAAATTTAAATTTCCTTTAAAGTTCTTATGTGAGTTCAATTGACCAATATGAACCACAAAAACACCACAATTGAATGAGTGAAGAAAAAGGGATGAATGATGTGTGAAACATAACATGAAAGGGTACCCCCAAACATGATCATTTGAATTTGAGTATAAAATAATAGTATATAACTCAATTAAATTAAAATATACGATGAGGAAAAACAACATAAAACCTAGAATTAAAAATATCATTCAAAATAATACAAACATGAAGCTTGGGATTACATCACGTTCCTCCCCAGGTGACCAGAAGTGGTTTAGAAATACATGGGAGGGGAAGAAGAAGAAGATGTTGAAGTAGAACTTTACATAGCCTCCAAAACTTCTAGGGATAATGAGAAGACTCCTTGGGGACTCCAAAATGGCAGTACCTTTCTTCCTGGTCAAACTCTCAAAATGGGGTTCCCAAGGTGCCAATTTATAGGCAAAGTGGGAGGTGGTTTTGGGCACCCTTATTTCGATAATCCACTTGGTCCCTAGTTTTGGACTATCATACATTCATAAATCACTTCGGAAAACACTAAAAATTTGTTTCCCGACACCCTGTCTACCTCCATGTCAAATTTTACTGCCAGATATTTAATATAATAAGAGATATGGCTAAAATACTGAATAAATTTTTTGACCCTGTGCATATTCATTTTATTGGACAGATCAGTTTGGATGGGACTTGTAATGGACTAATTGGGATTAGGTTACTTCATGAAAGCTGTATCCCATGAATATATGGATCTTCTCATGAAATACCATCCCATTTGGATGCTGGTATTTATCTTATCATGTAAAACAGTGGACATGTGTTCATGGGCTTCCATGCATTTTGGCCCATTTTCTTTCTACATCATTGTGGGCTCTCCGAATCACCTCCACCTTCAATGAAATCATCAAAACAAGTGAAATTTATCTTTTTAACAGTGATAAGAGAAAAAATATTCAATCAATCATGAATTGGAATTTTTTATTCTAATTATAATTTTCAATACAAAACCAATTTAATACATTGGTATAAGGGTGAAATAAAATAGTGAATCGTGGTACGAAAAATGTATCCCACTATTTCATAGAATTATAGAAACCCTCTATACTAGAATCACAATAATACATCTCTTGATTATTATAGTGGAAAAGATACTTGAACCTCTTCTTGTTGACTACAAGTTATGGTTATACCACTACTTGGAGAGTTTAAGTTAGGTGTCTGATTGGACAACTGCATTAAATTGTGTCTCCTTTATTTTTTAAGTGAATTCCTAGCTTAAAAAATCATAAATATGATTTACTCAATGCTTTACTTTGAATTTGAAATCATCTTTCCATGACTAATCCTATCCTTCCAACTTTAGTTAAGTCTACCCATCATTCTCATAAGAACTCCCTATTAGTAGGAGGCACCCTCAACTATGGCTGATCGAGCATCTAGAACACCTGGTTGGGTACAAATTCAAAATATGGAAGGCATTTACTACTAAATATTTCTATGAAGGTTTTAATATTTCTCGATGAATGTAATCTGTTTCTATTAATCTGTTTATACTAAGTTGTCATGATCAAAATTGAACATTAATAGAAAAACATCTGTTTCTTATTTATGCATTTTATTATTTATTATTTTATGTGTTTCTCACTGTCATGCAAATGTATAAAATAATAATCAAATGCATAAAGGAAATAAAAATACCCAACTGGTATTGAGAATACAATATTGGTTGATCCATTTAGACTCAATGGATCAACCATGACCTAGGGGAATCAAACATGAATCTTCACTTAACTCTTGATGCAGTTCGTCCCTATTGAGTATTTGCTTCTCGTCTGGATTTTTCCTCGACTTGGCATTGTCTGTGTCTTACATCATCCCTGTCATAGTACAAAAATACTCACATACAGGTGAGGGGGACTCGAGAGTGAAATGTGAATATAGATAATGATGGACACACACGCCCTTATACATATTGAATAAAAATAATGATGTGAAGACTATCAATATAACTAATTAATTATTTACAACCATCACTCATAATTAAATAATTAATTAAATATATAATATACAAACACAGGTTGGTCAATGCTCAATGCCGGCCAATAGGTAAAATAAATGCGTGATTAAAATTAAATTTTAATAATTCAAGTATGAGAGAATTAATTAAATTAAATGAATTATTTAAAATCAAATAATAAAATTATATTTGGTCCTTTATTAATTTAATTTAATATCCAAATGAAATTAAAATTTTCATGAGTATTAAGATATTATTTTTTCAAACCAAAAAATAATTCTAATTAATTCAATTCTAATACTAAAATTAAATTAATTAAATTAATTATTTTTTGATTATCTTAATTTATCTCTGGATTCAAACACCGCTGATACCCATTTTTGGGTTGGTTTGACCCCGGATTTTTTTTAATACATTTTTAAAAAAAAATATTTTAAAAAAAATGGCCAGGTTAAAAATATTTTTCAAAATGCCCCTCAAAGGAGACATCCGCGATGCCGCCTTTGCGTTTCGGGGAAAAGGCGGCATCGCGGATGCCGCCTATGGCCTTTACGCGAAAGGCGGCATGCGTGATGCCGCCTTTCCCCTAATTTTTTTTAAAATTTTTTATTTTTATTTTTTTGTTTTGTTTTGTTTATATATATATATATATATATATATAAACAAAACAAAATTTTTCAGCAGAATTTCTCTACTACTAAATATCCAGCGGTACTACCATTACAACAGTCTAGATTCTGACAGAAACCTTCACCCAGACCTCCCTTTTATAAGATGGCTTTCCCTGGAAATCATTCTGCATTTTCGATGTGGGATTCAGGTTCTCCCTTTCCTGCACAGTACATTCCGTATTTCCGATGTGGGATTCTGTTTCAAGTGCATGAATTTGAAAGACAATAAAATATAAACTATAAGACCAATATAAATGAAATTTTAAATATTGATTAAACATATAATAAATTGTTGAAAACAAAAAGAATTTCCTTAAAAATGATGATAAAAAATAATTTATAAGCTTTCAAAACCGCCTACTTGAAATTTAAAAATGTTTCAAGTACGTGAATTTGAAAGACTATAAAATATAAAATATAAAACGAATATAATTTAAACTTTAAATATTGATTAATGATATAATAAATAGTTGAAAACAAAAGCAATTTCCAAAAAAATGTTAATGAAAAGTAATTTATAAGCTTTCAAAACTGCTTACTTGAAATTTAAAATTGTTTCAATCACGTGAATTTGAACGACTATAAAATATAAACTATAGAACGAATATAATTGAAACATTACACATTGATTAAACATATAAGAAATAGTTGAAAAAAAAGAATTTCATAAAAAATGTTGATGGAAAATAATATATAAGCTCTCAAAACCGCCTACTTGAAACTTAAAAACGCTTCAAATACGTAAATTTGAACGACTATAATTACATAAGTAATAATTAATAAGAAATAAGAAATAATTATTAATTAATAATTATAATGAATAATAATAATTAATATTTATATTACTAATTAACTAATTAAAAATTAATAATTAATAATTACTAATTAATTAGCAATATAATTATTAATTATATTACTAATTAACTAAATAATTATTATATATGTGATAATTAATAAGTAATAAGTTATAATTATTAATTAATAATTATAATGAATAATAATAATAATTAATACTTATATTACTTATTAATAATTAATAATTAATAATTACTAATTACTAATTAAATATAAAATATTTATATATGTAATAATTAATAAGTAATAAGTAATAATTATTAATTAATAATTATAATGAATAATAATAATTAATATTTATATTACTAATTAACTTATTAATAAATACTAATTACAAATTATTAATTAATTAGTTATAATTATTAATTATATTACTAATTAACTAAATAATTATTATATATCTAATAAGTAATAAGTAATAATTATTAATTAATAATTATAATGAATAATAATAATAATTAATATTTATATTACTAATTAATAATAAACTAATTAATAATTAATAATTAATAATTACTAATTAATTAGTTATAATTATTAATTATATTACTAATTAACTATATAATTATTATATATCTAAAAAGTAATAAGTAATATGTAATAATTATTAATTAATAATTATAATGAATAATAATATTACTAATTAACTAATTAATTTTGACATAATTAATTATTAATAATTACTAATTAGTTATTATAGTGAATAATTATAATTACTAATTATATTACTAATTAACTAATTTACTATTATCTAATTAAGAATTATATTACTAATTAACTAATTAATTATTATATAATTAATAGTTATATTAATAATTAACTAAATAGTTATTATATAAGTAATAAGTAATAATTAATAATTATAATGAATAATTATAATTAATATTTATATTACTAATTAACTAATTAATTATTATATAATTAATACTTACGTACTTGAAACATTTTTAAGTTTCAAATAGGTGGTTTTGAAAGATTATAAATTATTTATCATCAACAATTTTGATGAAATTCTTTTTGTTTTTAACTATTTATTATATGTTTAATCAATGTTTTAGGTTTCATTTATATGGGTCTTATATTTTATGTTTTATGGTCTTTGATAGTAATGTACTTGAAACATTTTTAAGTTTCAAGTTGGTGGTTTTGAAAGATTATAAATTATTTATCATCAACAATTTTGATGAAATTCTTTTTGTTTTCAACTATTTCTTATATTTTTAATCAATGTTTAAAGTTTCAATTATATTGGTCTTATAGTTTATGTTTTATAGTCTTTCAAAGTCGTGTACTTGAAACATTTTTAAGTTTCAAGTTGACCGTTTTGAAAGACTATAAAACAAAAACTATAAAATGAATATAATTGAAATCTAAAAGATTGATTAAACATATAAGAAATTATTTAATTAGTTAATTAGTAATATAATTATTAATAATTAATTATATAATAATTAAGTAGTTAATTAGTTATATAATTATTAATTATATAATACTTAATTAGTAATATAATGATTAATTATATAATTACTAACTATATAATAATTAATTAATTAATTAGAAATATAATGATTAATTATAATGATTAATTATTAATTATTACTTATATAATAATTATTTAGCTAATTATTGATATAACTAAAAATTATATAATAACTAATTAGTTAATTAGTAATATAATTATTAACTATAAAGTAGTTAATTACTTAATTTGTACTATAATTATTAATTATAAATATTCATTATAACTATTAATTTTTAATTATTAATTAGTGATTATTAATTATTTATTAGTTAATTGATAATATAATTATTAATTATAGTTATTAATTGTAATTATTAATTATAATTATTAATTATTAATCAATATATATTAATTATGTAATAATTAATTAGTTAGTTAGTAATATTATTATTAATTATATAATAATTAATTAGTAAATTAGTAATATAATTTTTAATTATAATTAGAAAATAGTTATTAGTAATAATTATTTAGTCAATTAGTAATATAATGATTAATTATATTTATTCATTATAATTATTATTTATTATTTATTATTTGTTACTTAATAATTATATAATAATTAATTAGTTAATTAGTAATATAATTATTAATTATATTATAATTATTTGGTTAATTAGTAATATAATTTTTAATTATATAATAATTAATTAGTTCATTAGTTGTATAATTATTAATTAATTAATAATTATTACTTATTACTTATTACTTATTGGATATATAATAATTATTTAGTTAATTAGTAATATAATTAATAATTATAACTAATTAATTAATAATTAGTAATTATTAATTATTAATTAGTTAATTAGTAATATAAATATTAATTATTATTATTCATTATAATTATTAATTAATAATTATTACTTATTAATTATTAATTATTACATATATAATTATTTTATATTTAATTAGTAATATAATTAATAATTATAACT
This sequence comes from Viscum album, assembly GCA_963277665.1. Classification (NCBI taxonomy): domain Eukaryota; kingdom Viridiplantae; phylum Streptophyta; class Magnoliopsida; order Santalales; family Viscaceae; genus Viscum; species Viscum album. The sequence continues at coordinate 1,524,192,050 of OY728131.1, read as the reverse complement.
AATTAATTAGTAATTAGTAATTATTAATTATTAATTATTAATTATTAATTAGTAATATAAATATTAATTATTATTATTATTCATTATAATTATTAATTAATAATTATTACTTATTACTTATTAATTATTACATATATAATAATTATTTAGTTAATTGGTAATTTAATTAATAATTATATTGCTAATTAATTAGTAATTAGTTATTATTAATTTTTAATTATTTAATTAGTAATATAAATATTAATTATTATTATTAATTAATAATTATTTCTTATTACTTATTAATTATTACTTATGTAATTATAGTCATTCAAATTTACATATTTGAAGCGTTTTTAAGTTTCAAGTAGACGGTTTTGAGAGCTTATAAATTATTTTCCATCAACATTTTTTATAAAATTCTTTTTTTTTCAACTATTTCTTATATGTTTAATCAATGTGTAAAGTTTCAATTATATTCATTCTATAGTTTATATTTTATAGTCGTTCAAATTCACGTGATTGAAACATTTTTAAATTTCAAGTAAGCGGTTTTGAAATCTTATAAATTACTTTTCATTAATATTTTTTTGGAAATTCCTTTTGTTTTAAACTATTTCTTATATCTTTAATCCATCTTTAAAGTTTCAATTATATTCTTTTTATATTTTATATTTTATAGTCTTTGAAATTCACGTACTTGAACTATTTTTAAATTTCAAGTAGGCGGTTTTGAAAGCTTATAAATTATTTTTCATCATCATTTTTAAGGAAATTATTTTTGTTTTCAATAATTTCTTATATGTTTAATCAATATTTAAAATTTCAATTATATTGGTCTTATAGTTTATATTTTATTGTCTTTCAAAGTCATGCACTTGAAACAGAATCCCACATTGCAAATACAGAATGTACTGCGCAGGAAATGGAGAATCTGAATCCCACATCGAAAATGCAGAATGATTTCCAGGACAAGCCATCTTATAAAAGGGAGGTATGGGTGAGGGTTTCTGTCAGAATCCAGACTACTGTAATGGCAGCACCGCTGGATATTTAGTAGCAGAAAAATTCTTCTGAAAATTTTTGTTTTGTTTATATATATATATATATATATATAAACAAAACAAAAAAAATAAAAATAAAAATTTAAAAAAAAAAATTAGGGGAAAGGCGGCATCGTGGATGCCGCCTTTGAGAGGTATTTTGAAAATTTTTTTAACCTGACCGTTTTTTTAATTTTTTTTAAAAAAACGTATTTAAAAAAAAACTCGTTCCACATAGGGGTGTTTTGGGCTAGGTGGGCTGGACAGAGGCCGGAAGGAAGGGCTGGAGTGGTTCGATGGTCAAGTGAGGGGAGGAGGGTGCTTCTATGGTGAGCCAACCAAAACTTGGAAGCGGAGGGAAACTAGATTCATTCAGATCTATCGGTCGGTGATGTATAAAGCTAATTAGGGGTGCCACGTTGGTCAGGGTTTGTCCGTGAGGTGGAGGCCTTGGTCTGAAATCACGACTTGGCGAGGATTTGGGTCTAGGACCATATCTGATAGCGGGCAGAGCCGTGGTGGGTGAAGGGAGGCTAGGGTGAGCCGCAACACTGAGAGTAGATGCCTTGGTCGGCCCACAGAGGAGTGCTATGCCAGTGGGAGCTCATTGCTAGACCAGGGAATAGTGAAGTTCGTGTGGCCGACGTCTCAGAAATCGGAGGTGGCAGCTCTAAGGTGAGTGGGCGGCGACTGCATACCAGGTGGTGCTTGGCCACCGAGGATGAGGAGACCCTGTGCTGGGTCCAGCCTATCCATGGTGGTAGATCTGGTCACCTGGGTCTGTTTGGTAATGCCAAGTGCAGTGGTGGGGTGGAGCAAGATATGGCCTTCTCCCAAAGAGTTGAGGCCGAGGGGCTGTACTGGACAGGGGAAAATAGAGATGGGGGGTTTGATTAGAAGACCCCCTTTCCCCTTTTTATAAATTTTTTCAATTTTAGAATTTCATAAGGCTAAGGATATAGCCTTATAAAATAATAAAAAATTTAATTTAAAAAATAAATTTCAAATTATCTTATTATAATTCATAACATTGGAATTATTCTCACTGGTCAGAATAACCTCTAGTAACTAGAATACATTCGGACCTTGGCCGGATTTATTGGATGACCAGATTTATCACCGAAACCAATATTGAAAAACAAAATAGATACAAATAACCTATATTTTAAATATATGTTATGTTAATTTTAATGCTCATTAACCGAAAAAATGATTAGTATACAAAAAAATTGGATGACCATATCTTCGTCATCTGATATCAGATCGATGTACATTTTTTTTAGGACCAGTTTATAACCCTCTACATAAATTTAAAGATAATTTAATTTCCTTGGCTCATTAAATTCACCTGATAACTTTGATACCAATTGAATGTCTGAAGTGCACAACAGAAGTTGATGGGATAAAGAATTAAAATTTTTCACCACCGAAATGATAGAACATGACTTCTCTGACGATCCAAGCCCCGGTATGGTCCCAAGGATCTTTAGTGAATTAAATGAAGCAAAAAAATTAAAACTGAACATGAACCTAATTCACATAAAAGTGCGCTCATGTGTCACTCATTGCTGGTGGCTGTTTCTCAAAAGTTACAAAGTGAAAACCCTTTAGATTGTCCACACATGCTTTAAAAATACACAGTTGAATTGATCATCAGATTTCGGGTGCTAGCACAGTGATATGATGATGCCTTCAACTTCCCAACAATCATCACATTGACATTATTTCAAAGCAAGAAGATGAGCTTGATCCGATCACTTGTATTGAGAGATTCTCTCTCTATAAAGCAGGAGAGGACACAAAGGCTCTGAAAAAATTGAAGTGAATAGTCATTTTATGAGAGACTCTATCCTCTTATTTATATAGTGGATTCTTAAACACCCATAAATAGTTCCCTAGCCCCCGTATATTTAGCATTTACTAAATAAGTAATAAATAAATATTTATGAAAAACTAAACTACATAATAAATATTATTTATATTTTATCATGTACTTGTAATATATATTAAATATATTAGATGACAAACCCAAGTCATTAACTCAACTCATAAATCCCACTAATATTAAACGAACATGGAATATTAAAATAATATTTGTTTCTATAATATTTTTCCTTTATTCACTAAATACCTCATGAATAATTTTAATAAATAAATTCAGCCTAATTATTTTATAGTCAAATAATAATGAATTTATTTATTATCTGGTGACCATTAATACTTGGACAACCCTCTGACCCTTTAGTGGGCCCCACCATATCCTATTTACATATTCACTAGAATATGGAAGATTCTTGAATACACTTTTATGTGTGACCCTCAAGGCCATTATCTCGATTAAAGTGAATAGTATCCATAGACTAAGAGAAGAGTCCAACAACAAATTAAAACACCCAAGAGATAAGGAGTAGTCATATAAATGAAAACCAAACTATGAACATGCACTTTGTAATATAATCACTTTATCATTTGATATCTCATAAAGCAGGACACCCACTTGTGTCATTGTCCTTCCTTGTTTTATTATTTATTGATCTAATAGGATGAATTTACCCTTAACTACCTTGGCCAAGGAATTATGATGGAACTACCATCCTGATCAACTGGACCTGAGGTATTACTTCCTAAACTATAAAACAAAAAATACTATCTTGATCATTCAACCAATGTCATACCACCAATGAGAGAGTAAAAAAAAAGATACATCTCCATGATATTCCCACATCAACTCCTCCCATATTTCAGCAGGCACCAATACACATCCACAGAAGTGAAGGATATCATTCCCATTGACAACCAAACTAGGCGGAAAGACCCCACAAGAGACACAATCCCTCAGAATCTAAAAGTTATGTCATGCTCATCCATTTCAGAAGGGAGGGTTTCACTACTAAATCTGCTAAAATAGGCTTCCCATGATATTCCAAAAACACTAGGTGAATCTTAGAAAACAAATCTATCAACTACCACTCACCATTGGCCTCCTGGATGGCCTTTGTTTATGTCTTCTGAATCAGGGAGTCAGCTACTAAATTACCCTTTCCAAGCATATAAGCAAGCTCAAAATAAAATGAATATAGGTATTCTACCCACATGTGATGCCTCAAATTCAAGTCACATTGTGTGGAAATATATTTGAGATTGTTGTGATCCATGTAAATAATGAACCACTCACCAAAAGATAATGCCCCCACTAGAGTAAAGCATGAACCATGACTCATAGCTTGAGGCCATGTATAGGGTAATTCTTCTCATGAGGTCTCAACTAGAGGGACATTTACACTACAACCCGATCTCCCTACATTATAACTACTCCTATACAGATTGTTGAAGCATCACAATAAACAACATAGCTTATGCTCAACTTTGGTAGAATCGGGATTAGTGCAGAAGGTGATCACCCCTTCAAATTCTAAAAGGTTATCTCAGAAGATTCTGACAATATAGATTTTACAACCATATTATTCAAGACTATAAGAGGCACTACTAGGCATTATAATTACTAAATTAATACCCTATAATAGTCAGCTATCCCCAAGAAATTATGTATGTCAAATATATTATTGGGATGATCCTAGGAAACTATGATTCTCACCTTCTCTTGGTTAATAGATACTTCAACTTCTGAGATGATATAACCCAAGAAGTGAACCTTATTGATCAAAAAGTGGAATTTACTAAGCTTAGCATACAACTAGTTCTCTATCAGTGTATTCATCATGATATAAAGATATTTGAAATGGTTATTTTGGTTATGAGTATACATCAAGATTTCATCTACAAAGACCACCACAAAATAATCTAGATATGGGTTGAAAACCTGATTCGTCAAATCCATAAAAACTATTGGCACATTCATGAGACCAAATGACATAACAAAATACTCATACAAGTCATACTTGATTTGGAATGCTGTACTTGTTATGTATGATGTCCTTAAATGAAACTAATGGTATCCCTACATAAAATCCATCTTAGAAAAAAATATTTCTCCTCAAATATGGTTGAAGAGGATGCCTATATGAGGCGGTGGATACTGGTTTATTATTGTAAGCTAGTTAAAACACCGTTAATCTATGCACAACCAAAGGGTACCATCCACCTTCTTGGAAAAAGGACCAGTGAGCCCCATGGTGAAGTACTAGGTTATATAAAACCTTTTTCCTCTAAGTATTCCAACTACTTCTTAAGTTCCTAGAGCTCCATAGATGTTATCCTATAGGGAGTAATGGACATCGACTCCACACCTGGAACGAGATCAATGGTGAACTCTACCTCTCTTATAGTAGGTAAGACAAAATAGTAATTAGGGAAGATGTCTCTAAAGTGATCCACCACAGGAGGGAATTCGATAAGACACATTCCCTGATCGCTCATAAAGAGACTAGCCATCTAGGATATCACACCACCTAGCCCATGATTCTCAGGTCCAAATCAAATTTCCTAGATATCCCATTATCACTTACTGATATGCATGCTACCCTTTGGTGATGTAAATGACACCCTTTAGTGACAATAATAAACATAGTAATGGTAAGACACTAGCCAGTCTATACCGATAATGATGTCAAAACCGCTCATCTCATGGGCAAAAAAATACATAAGAAATGATACCCAACCATCTCAAGGGGGGACTCCTTAAACTAATGTATAATCTCTAATAAAACCCCTAATGGTGTGTTGAGAGTCATTACACATAAAATGAAATCCAAATTTGGGATTAGACTTTCCATAAATCTTGTAGATATAAAAGAGTGTGATTCACCTATATCAAATTAGGTAGAAAATTAAGTAGAGGCTACTAGAACAGTACCTCATACTATATAAGGACATGGACTCTGCTTCTCTGGAATTGGTTACACTACATAAATGTGGCAATATCCATGGCCTTGAGATGAAACTTGATAAACCTAGGTAGGTCCACTCTGCTAGCGCTGAACCACTGAGGTCTGGCTACCTCAGCCAAAACCACCTCCTTGGTATGATCAGCTGGTAGTTGAACATCTTCTAGCCTGACATGGAGCTACTAAACATTTATCTGAATGTGGTGTCAGAATATATCCATTCTCACTAGGTATAGGAGGAAAATTTTGGTAGACACACTAAAGGTGACCCATCCTACTGCAAATTGCAACACTTGATTGGGTTCTTTGTACACTGGGACTTATTATATCCTACTTTAACACATTTGTGACACACCACATATCTTTTGGTATGATCCATCTAGTTGGTGTTTCCTCTGAATGCACCCTCAAAATAATGTTTCCTTCCACTAGATAAACTAGCTCCCTTCCTGGGAGCTGAACCGCCCAATATCACATTTCCAACTTCCCTCAGGTTACATTTTGTGATGAGGTCCTAGTTCACTATCATTTAAATGGTGGTCATCTGAAAAACATCCACCTTTTATTAGATGATGTACTCAAGCCAATCCTCAAATCATCCCATAGTCATCAACTCATCCCTGGTCAAGGTCGGTGAAAAATACCGAAGCTCGATGAAATGAGCCGAGTATTCCATCACCGACATAACACCATGCTATAAGTGAATACATTACATAGTGAGGTCCTATCTCAAGGTATACATAAATATGTAGTCATTGAAGGATATCTACAAGTATTCCCATACCATACCCTGAGGACATCCGATTTGAGTGATGAAATCCCACTAACACTTGGCTGAATCACAGAGCATAAAAGTGGTGAGCTTGAACCTCCACTCTGGAGGAATCTCTAAATTCTTAAAGATAGATAACATGGCCTCCAACCATGACTCAGTATCCTAAGGACAACCATCCCCTTAGAAGGTGGGATGCTTGTACTAATGTAATTCTTGTGTCCATTCTTCCATAGTAGGGGAATGTCATAGATCTCCCTATATGAACTGTATGAAGTGGAAGAAACTATCTCATAACTGAGCATCAATTCTCTATGGAAGATCAATAGAAGGTGCCACAAGTGGCACTATAAGAGGTAATATCAGTGGTTAAAATCCCACCACCTCTAGATCATGGTCGTCTCCACCCTCCTGGCATACTAATTGAGGATGTCTTAGTGGTATATCTCAATAATTTCGAAACACATTCCTAAGATAATATTTAAGAGAAAATAGGAAAAGAGATAATAGGAAGGGAAATGTACAAAGCCTTCCTATGAACAAGTCAAACCTCTCCAACTTATCCTAAAGTCAGGTTTAGTTGAAAATAAAAGTCATAGGAGTCTTAGGAGTATAAGGCCCCAGCCTTAAACCTTACTTAATCTTGAGTTATTACAAGATTACACATTGAGGATCTTTTTAGGTTTAGAGATTTAGAGAATTAGATCATAAAACTTGCATTACATTCCACATTTAAACAAAGTTGTTACATAAAAGATAGTATTCATTTTTCCCATCAATGGAAACATATTTAAAATAAAACATGGATCCTTTCTTGACACTTCCTTGACACTATCATCATATCATGTACCCTTCCCTTAACCTGTGAAAAACATTTCAAAAACTTGGGATGATCATAAAAAGCTCAATAAGGGTTATAAAAATATGGAAAGGAAACATGAGTTCATATACACATAAGAATGAAATCATACTTTACCCATAAAACATAGGAACTTTAACATACCTCATCAAATCATGAATAAAACATAGAAATCATAAGACATAAAGGTAACTTGAGGCATTCATAACATTCTTACGTAGGGAGTAACCCTCTTGGTTACGTTTGGAATACCCACCACAGTATATTCCCTAAATATCTTCGGAAAAACCTTAACGTTTCACTCCTTCGTGTTACCCAATTCATTGGAGAGCTATATCGGGCTCACCCGCCCTTAGTTTATCACGAAACCACCCGTTTTCATAAAAATGCCCAAGAACCATAACATAAACGTATCACATAAAACATGCATAAAGGAAACATAACATTTCCACATTTCAATCACAATATAACATTTTATTATATTGAAATAATGAATCCATTCAAAAAGAAACCATTTCCAAAACCATTTAAAACATTTAATAAAGATATTTTTGAATCAAAGTGTCCCATACCACCTTGAAGATTTTAAAAATTTAAACCATTAATATCCATATAAATAAATCCTTAAAACCATTTTGAAAACATGGATATTAATAAGAACAAATAATTAAAACATTTAAAGCGATAGTTTGGTTAAAGGGATTTTACCAAAATTAGAGACACTTGAATACAATAATTGAGGAATAACATTTAGTCAGAACTTTATAATATCATGAGAATAAATGGATTAATGATATAATATTCCAAAGGACAGTATATACACCATATAAGAGTGAATTGGTGCATAACAACAATGAAGTCTCAATAGAAATGTCAAATGTGATGAAATCCCTTATAAAGAAGGTATCCTTAAATTAAGGATGATTCAATATCAAAATTATGTGTGAAAAATATAAATACACCCAATATAAGTGGATATTAAGTGTAAAACAATAAAAGGTCATTCACACATATTCAAAAGATGACATATTCAATAACTACATGTTGAACCCAAAGAAATCGAAATTGGGTTAAAAAGTTCCCATGGTAAAATTCGACAGCCTAACGACATCACTTCAAAATTCCGAAAATGAGTTGATGAGAGATAAAAAGAGCATATCATCACTTGGACATAAAATTTAAATCAATAAGGATATAAAAGAACATATCCCAACATAATAGTATGTGAATTAAAATACATAACAAAATAAGTCTTTTAAAAAGAGGAGGGTGAAAGGTCCCCTTACCGAGTTGGGTAACTTTCGAAAGGTACACCCCATGGAAGAAGGGTAATAAAATGAAGATGTGAATACCAATAAATGAAATTATACTACACAAAGTGTATAATAATGGGCAGTACATACACCACTCAAAAGAAATTTTGGCAAATGTAGCATAAATCTCACAGGAATAAAAGTGAGATGAAAAATCCCTTACGAAAACTCGGCAGCCTAACGACGCCACTTAAAACTTCCAAAATGGATTGATGAGAGGAAATAGGGTCTCTCATCATATGAACATAAAAATTACAGTAAGATTAATATAAAATAACATCCAAATCACAAGAAATATGAGCTTAAAAGGAATGACATAAAAGGGTGTACTTAAAAAGAAAGAGAGGAGTAGGATCCCTTACCTCAAGTCCAACTTGTCTTGTTCGTTTCTTTGTATTCCAGAATAATAAAGATTGGTCAATTTATAATTTCCTAAGGACCTAATTTAAAAATTATTATTCAGTTCATATCACATATTATAATGTTATAATAATTGTTTAATAATGTTAGTTCATATCAGACGTTTTTGCCGATGTTTGGTACATGTGTCAAAAGTGAACTTGTTTGAAAAATGATTTCCCATGTATTTATAAGTAAATAATTTCCAGAATAGTATTAATGGTTAAAATATCATATATATCCACTAAATATTCATTTTATACTATTCCATATCATTTGGAGATAAAAAATGAAAAGCACCGTTCATGGAGACGGTAGGCCGTACGTACGCATGAACGCTACTTTCATTTTTTTTGTCATATTAACGGAATTAAAAATAAATTATATATATATATATATATTATAATTCCAGTATAATAAATATGTTATATAGGTCACATATGTTCATTAATTTCATTCTTTATACGTTCCATGTATTGCATGTACGAGTCACATCACTTGAGGGGGCGGTAGTCCACACTTCCTCATATGAAATTATCGCATTTACACAAAATGAAAAGAATAAAGGTATGGTTTAAATATAAAATACAGAAGCATATATTAAACATAAATACCATATATAAAATACAGTGACATTACAATGTCCACCTTTAAAGGTGTTAAAAGAATATTGAACAATCATCGTTTCGTGAGGCAGAAAATTGCCAACCACAGAAACAATATGTTCTTTAACGATTAGACGAAGGTGTGTGTAATTGTAGCTCGAATACTTCTTATAAAAAAATCCTAGTATATTGAAGATACTGGATTTGTTACAAAAAAAATGAATAAAAAGAGTTTAGGGGGTTGTAGAAACAAAATAAAACGAAAGGACACAAGTGAAGATATTACCTTAAAATCGGATAACTCCCTTTGGTTTGAGCTCAAAGGCTTCCTTGGGAAGAATTATATAGCGACCCATACTTTACATACATTGTTAATATTTCAAAATTGAAGCACACTTATTACAACATATGACAAAACCACAAAGGACCGTATAGGTATAGTGTCTTTAGAAACTGGGAAACATAAACAACTGGTTCATAAATCTTCTACAGTGTCTCCCATTTATTTCATCATATCTAGAGTCCCTTTTAGAATATTCTACTTAATATCCATCTTCCTGACCTGGGGAAAAGAAAACATAAAAGGGTGAGCTCAAATGCTCAGCAAGGGCAAATAAAGGAAATAAAAATCATATCATATCTTTTTGAAAATCATAACCTGCAAAAGAGATCATAATATCTTAACATGGAACAAATCATAGAAGTGGAAATGAGATCCCCATAATCATAACATGAAACTTGAAACTTTTTGGCATGCACACATAATCATGGAAAATCATTTCTTGTTAGTCATGACTCATTTCCAATACTATCTTAGTGGACAAAGTCCCTTTCTGAACCGAGTCACCCTCGTTCCAGTCCTGTTTCACTGAACCGGTATAACCTACCGTTCCAGCCATGTCTATCTCATGAGATATAAAATATTTACCCAATTCATTTGAGGGAGATATAGGTCCCACCCATCTTATAATGAATCCTTTCTTATGTGTGCCACATAATCGTAAACCATACATCATAGCGTAACCCATGTAATAAAAATGGGATTCTTAAACAACATGAAATCATAAAACAATTCATATAAGATAAATGAATTCATAAAAATATTTCCATCACAACATAATCAAATCCATGTCATAATAGGGATAAAAACAGAACCCTTTTATTATCTTAGATGGAAAATAATTTTGATAAAATACTTGAACTTCATTCTTGAGGAAAATATCCTTTCTACTTCAAAAACACTTTTCCTTTCTTAACATGTCATACAATTTTAAACTAAAAGGAGTTGATTAAAAATAAACTTGAATACTTGTAAAGGAAGATTCTTGGAAATAATGTTTTAGAAATCCATTCATGCCGTATAAGTTAAAAAAAACATTCTTCGTACTTTTGTCAGAAAAGTCAAAAAGTACCTCGTACGAAAAAACGACAAAAGATTCCTTTCATATTCTTTACTAAAAACTCACCGAAGGGTAAAATTGGATTTAAACTAGTGTAAGTGGATGGAAACAATATTACATATTGAGGGAACATGGATGTGGATGATAAAATACACCCCAATAAATACTTACGAATAAACAATCTCGGATAAACATGAGATTGTGATATTTCCCTTACCTTAGGTCCGATTTGCTTTGTACGTGTCCAAAGCTCCTGTATAATGGTTTAAATAATGTTATTGACTTATTCCAGAATCATACATATTGATATGATATCATATATGGTCATATTCTTAGCTTCTTGTTAGTAATATTTCATTGTTACTTGTTACTCGGGTCTTTATTGCCTTTTGTTCTTATGCGTGTTTTGCCGAATAAATTCTTATTCTTCTTTTAAGGTTATAGATAACTTATATCCAGAATGGTATTACTGTAACATATATCATATTTATTCATTCAATTCATTTATATAATTACTATGTAATGATGATCATGTAGAACGAGTCGCATCACATCGTGAAGACGGTATTCCGTACCTACGCACGAGTGATGATATCATTCCTATGATCATGGAATTGTATTGGAGTATATGTATATTATTTCAGTATCAATATTACTTTATAATAATCATAAATAGTTACTCATTACACCATTATAACCATCCTTGTAAGGTGATGGTGGAAAATAGATTACACCACGGCGTGGAGACGGTATTCCTTACGTACGCACGCTCGGTGATTTCATTTTTCCGTAGGATGGATAGAAGGTGAATTAGGGTTGTTTCATATTTATAATAACATATCATTATGTAATTAATACTGATGTTATTACTTTATCATGAAACAACTAAAGAAGAAGAAGTTGAATAAGAAAGAAATTGAAAAGATCGGTAATGGATATTACCTCTTCTTTGGAACGCTTCTTTGAATCCTCCACTTAGGGAACTAAGATTGGTCTTTGAAGAAGACCAGGACCTCTAGGATTATTCTAGGGAAGTGGAGAGGAGAAAATGGTAGGGTTTGGCCGAGCTTGAGTGCTCAAATTGGTGTGAGGAGGAGGGGGAGGAGGTGCCCTTTTATAAGGGAGGAGAGGGGCACCTTAGGAATACCTCAAAATATTATTTTATATTAAAGTCAAAATCGGTTTATAATGGTTCCAAAGGGTATTATTTCTAAGGTAAAGTGGGGATGGGTAGAAATCCTATCAACCAATAAGATTTAGACAAGTTTAGGGTATTATTTTAACCTTATCAATTAGATTTAACTCTAAGTTAAATAATTTAACTTTTACCGTGTCTTTTTGTTTTCTTTCACTATATGGTTAATACACTTACTATAACATGCCAAAAGAACCCCAAATTGTTTATTATTAATATATATATCCTTATCTAAGTCATTTGGCCGAAAATTAGATTTTTAGGAATAAAATAACAATTATTAATATAATATTGTATTTAAAAACTATTTTCTGTAAATTTTGACACTATTTGATATATGATTTTTGTGAAAGTCATAAAAGAATTATATGTTCGAACCAAGTTGATTAAATCAACACTAATATATCATAGTAACCTAGAAAATTAGTGGAATTCATAAAAAGTCTCAAATTACATTTATTTTGGTGTTTATAACATCAATTATGTCAATATTTCATTAATAAGATAATTACTGCATTATCATTGTCTCATAAATAAATTAAATTATTTAATGGCTAAAAATTACAAATAAAATACCATTATGTAGGAAATCTTTTTATCTTTCTAATGAATATTTATAGTCGAATTTATCTTATGTATAACCCCATATTAAAAATGTTTTAGTTATTAAACTTTGATTTTAACTATTTTAACTATTCATTAAATAAAATAATATTAAATGTCATAATCTAATCCAAGTGGACCTAAATGGTCATATTATATTCATAATGTTGTTTTTGGTCTAATTACACTTATCCAATAGAATTAGGACATGTGTTAGGGTAATAGTAATATCATATTTACCCTTAGTTACCCTATTTAGTATTAACCGTGGTAAAGACAAGTAAAAAGTTACTATTCACCAAAAATTATTTTCATCTCATTGAACCACATTTTAGTCCATGATATTAACCGTGTCTGTCGGATTTTCGAAATTCCATTCACAGAAGCGGTAAAATTAATTTTTATGCAAAATTCAGTTTTTAACCAACCACTTAGTGGTTTCACTATTCATCAAAAATTGAAAGTTTTCAGAAAAATACCAAAATTTCACCCTAGGCTAATTTCGGTATTCCGAATCCAAAAATGAAGTCCATTTTGAAAGATAAAATTTATAAAATTTCAAAAAGTGGTTATTACTATTCATAACGGCTCGTTTTAATAATATTTTAATAGCATATCGCTGTTTAGTGAAACTCAGTATTGCGTACGGCGCAAGCTATCGAGGAAGGTCGCGATTGCGTGTAAAGTAAGCCAAGCTAGTATGTAGTGAAAGATTCCTTTGATGATATATAAAAACAAAATATTACTCATAAAAATCTCAGGTGTTACATTCTACCCCACTTAAAAAGAATTTCGCCCTCGAAATTCGTCACTTTGTAATAAACAGATGAGGATACTTCTCCCTCATCATATCCTCAAGCTCCCATGTAGCTTCTTAAAGTTGGTGGTTCCTCCATAAAACTTTCACCAATCGAGTGGTCTTGTTTCGTAGGACTTTTTCGCTACGATCCAGAATCTCTATCGGTTGTTCTTCATAAGAAAGATCTTGCTCCAGCGGTACAACTTCTGAGCTGAGTACATGTGAAGGATCAGGTATGTACTTTCTCAGGAGAGATACATGGAACACATCGTGAACTTGAGAGAGATTTGGTGGAAGCGCCAATCGGTAAGCTAACTTTCCAACACGATCCAATATTTCGAAAGGACCGATATATCTAGGGCTCAACTTCCCCTTCTTTCCAAATCTCATAACCCTCTTCTAGGGAGATATTCGTAAGAACACTTTATCACCCACTTCAAACTCTAGGTCTTTTCTTCGGTTGTCGGCATAACTTTTCTGTCGACTCTGAGCTGCTCTTATGTGTTGTTGAATAGATCTGACCTTTTCTGCCATTTCATCAATGAGATCAGGTCCTAATAGCTTTCTTTCCCCAACTTCATCCCAGCAAGTTGGAGTCCTGCATTTCTTTCCATAGAGAGCTTCATAAGGATCCATCTGAATACTGGAGTGAAAGCTATTATTATAAGAAAATTCCACCAAAGGTAGGTGTTGATCCCAACCTCCTTTGAAATCCATAGAGCAAGATCTCAACATATCTTCTAGGGTTTGAATTGTTCTCTCAGACTCACCGTCTGTTTGGGGATTATAAGCTGTAACATCCCAAGGTTTTCTAAAAATAAATTGAAAATGCTTGAAATTTTGTTTAAGGTATATATTTATAAGTATCCTTTAAACATAATTTTATTTCTTCTATGTTTTGAATTTCAAGAAATTATCATCTACAATTGTGTTCAGTATGTTATTTCGAGTCTGATGGAACAAACTTGTTTTTTTGGTGAATAGTAACATGCCCTTATGAATAGTAATATGAATAGTAATATGACCTCATGAATAGTAAATAATAATATTATTTTATTTTCCCATGGCAATAGGATAATGGGATCTTAATTAATTTTTCAATGTCACATAAAACTAATTGCACTTCAATTTTGTTATTTTTCGAATTAACTGTTACCTTATTTTAAAATTAAATTAATAATATTTAGAAAATTATTTTTGAAAAATGGAGTTCATTTTTGAATTCTACACGTCGAAAAATGGTTGGGGTAAATTTTTGGTATTTTTCTGAAACTCTTGAATTTTCGGTGAATAGTGAAATACGGTAAAATACCGTATAATCAATTTATCAGTAAAAATGCACTATTTATGACATCATAAGTGATGCAAGGCCACTTGCTTCGAAATCACATGATATTTTCACTAATTAAGGCCACTTGATTTGAGATTATTCATAGTCTTGATAAAAATATTATAATAATAATTAAAATAATCTAAAATACCTCCCCTCCTCCACTATAAATACCACCCTCACTCCCCTCTTCCTCCCACACCTCTCAAGCCTTGAGCATTGCCTAATTTCTGCCAAATTCCCTCCTCAATCTTCTTCCCCACGTCCTAGAGCTGCTGGTCTCACCAAAAGACCAAAATCAAAGCCCTTAAGAAGGATCTCAAGGAGAAGAGATCAAGAGGTAAACATCCTCTTTCATTTTCATTCTTTCCTTCCATTTTATGTTATTCTCTTCCTTTCCCTATGTCTTTTGTTGGGATATTTCATTTAATATTTCCCTTACTGTCCAAATTTTGTATGAATGATGAGATATTTCATTCCTCTCATCATTCTTATTTTTATGAAATTTTAAGAGACGCCGTTAGGCTGCCGAATTTTTGTAAGAAATTTCTCATGTTTTCTTCATTTCAAGATTCCCTTCTCTTCATTATTCACCCCCTCTTATCCAAGAGGCATGAAATCTC
Source organism: Viscum album (assembly GCA_963277665.1). Taxonomy (NCBI): domain Eukaryota; kingdom Viridiplantae; phylum Streptophyta; class Magnoliopsida; order Santalales; family Viscaceae; genus Viscum; species Viscum album. Next base: position 1,524,176,286 of record OY728131.1, on the reverse strand, counting down.
CAGAATCATGTATATTCTGGATGTTTTCATGTTTATGGAAAATTAAAAATCATTATTCCTCTCCTCTTTCACTTTTTTAAAGAATCAAAAAACATTGTCCATTTGTGTCGAATTACCGATATCGTGGACGATGTATTTTCAATTTCCATTAATTATTTCAAGTCTGGTCATGAAACCATTTATATGGTTGAACCAGGTTATAATATATGTTTTATGAATCATATAAGGTTCTGTAATTCTTTTGTACTCATGATTCAAACTTATAAGACTAAATGAAATTGTAATTATCAAAGAACCACTTAAATTATCTAAACGAACATAACTAATGTTTTAACTTATAAATCATCATCATATAAAGCACCAAAGTGATGAATGGTATAATTTATGGTACTGGAATTATGTAAATAATACTCCATTCCAATTCTGGAGTTTCACTTCCAATCAACAAGAACGAATCATCATGAACCGATCGTGAAAATCACAAAAGAACTCACCCAAAATAATGCAAGGAACAAAATACTAACAAATAAGGGGTGAAATGAGGTTATGAAATGACCATATAAGATGTTATAAACATGAACACGTTTCTTTAAAATACTAATAACACTCTTTTAACCATTATACAGGAGGTTCAAACAATTTTGAAGTAAGACAAGCCCAAGGTAAGGGAATTCTTAACCCGATTTCCATTCTTTGGGTTAACCTTCTACTTTATAATTTATGTGCTATTTAAATTGTTTGTGTGATGGGTTCTGTTTATATTATGTTTAATTATGTGTATTTACAGAGTATATACATATTCCATCCACTCAATTAAGTATCACTTCAAGTATATGATGTTTATAAGGGACTTTTCTTCTAAAATCCTCTTTTAAAATTCTGTTTTATAAGATTCAAAGGCAATGTTTTTATGCTATTATTTATGTTGAATGATTATGTTTTGGCTATTGGGCATTGTTTATGATGAAGGGTGGGACCTATATTTCCCTCCAATGCATTGGGTATGAGTAAGTTGGAGGTCGGCCGTATGGTTACTCCAAGTGTAACTGTGATGGTTACACAAAGTAAGGTAGCCGTGAGGGTTACAAATTTTAAGGTAGCCAAGATGGTTACAAGATTATGTAAGTAATGCCCCAATATACCTTTATGATTATAATTATTTTTGTATGGATCTTGTGTAAATCTCATGTTACGCTAAGTAAGATTTTATGGGTGTAAATCATGTATTTTGAAAATGTTTCCATATGTCTTGTGTATTCATGGACTAATGAGATTTTTCCTTCTATTTCATACCTTACTGAGCTTTTGTGCTCATCCCAAGTTTTTAAATGATTTTTCACAGGTTAATGGATGAATAATACAAGGAAGGAAGACATGTTAAATGTTGAAGAATTGTCAAGGAGTCTTGTTTTATGTTTTAATGTTTTATATTCTGAGGAAAATGGAAACTGATTTTATGGTATCCACTATGTAACAATGTGTAATGTTATGAATATTTTGTCTTAATTCTCTAAAGCTCTAAACTTGAAAAGATCCTCAGTGTAAAATGAAGTGTTTTCTTGAATAAATTCAAGATTATGTATGAAATATGTGCGGGTCCTTACAGTTGGTATCAGAGGATGGTTTAGATAACTTTAGGGGTTAAGGTGATGCTAATAGAATACCATAACTAATTCTCACCCTATGTTTAATTTGTTATAGCATTTAAAGATTACCATGTTGCTTCATCTAAGAAATGTTTGTTTAGAATGGTTGTCCGCAGAAGGAACATGGATGCTGAAGAGGATAGGCACCGACAGAATGACATCCTTCCTGATCAACAGCCCGGAATGGTAGGGATTGGAACCGAGCAGTTTGTGACAGTAATGGCTCAGCTAACACAGGCAATAAATGGTGGTGGCATCCATGCAAGAGGACAAATAGATGTACCCCAACGGAACATGACAGTGGTGGAACATTTTATGAGACAACATCCTCCTGCATTCAGTGGATCTTCTGACCCAGTGGCAGCAGAAGGATGGATTAAGGCCCTTGAAAAGATATTTGATGTTATGGGATGCTCAGACAATCAAAAGGTAAGTCTTGCCATTTATCGTTTTGAAGGGGAAGCTGATCAGTGGTGGTCAATGGTAAGGAATATCAGGGGTAGAGAGGATTTTGATGCCTTAGTATGGGATGAATTTAAAAGTCTTTTTCTTGAAAAATATTTCCCTAAGGTGGTGCGACTTAGAATGGAGAAACAATTCCTTGAACTGAAACAAAAGGAGGAAGATTCAGTGGCTATGTATGAGGCGAACTTCACCCGACTGGCGAGGTATGCTCCGAATCTTATTCTGGATCTCGATAGCAAAATCAACCGCTTTTACTCAGGATTGAAGCCAAGGTATCGAAGGGCGTTGGCCTCCCGTGAATTCAAAAGTTACGAGAAACTTGTTCGATGTGCTGAGAGGGTAGAGATGGAGTTTGCTGACGATCACATGCAATTTGGAAACAAAGAGAAGAAGAGGTCAAATTGGAAAGCAGTGGGTAAGAATCAACCAATGAAATCTGATGGTAAGAAAATACAGTTTCCAGTTTGTGAAAAGTGTGGCAAGAAGCACCCTGGGGAATGTCTTATCAAAACTGGGAAGTGTTTTAAATGTGGTAAGTTTGGACATATGGCCCGAGATTGCAATGAAAATGATCCAAAGACTAATCCTGATAAGCAAACTATAAAGTGTTTTAAATGTGGTGAGATGGGTCACTTTGCAAATGCCTGTCCAAAGAGGGATCCAAATGATGCAAAGAAGCCAGACTACAAGCAGAAAGGTGTAGTGAGATCCTTTGCAACTACGTCAGCAGATGTTGGGCCATCCAATGAAGTTGTATCAGGTACTTTGTTTGTTCACTCAGATTTTGCTAAAGTTTTGTTTGATACGGGGTCTACACATTCCTTCATCTCTGAGAAATTTTCTAGTAAATTGGAAATATCACCTCAACAAATGATACCCGAACTTGTTGTTAAAACACCAGGGGGAAATGTTATAGCAAAGAGGAATTATAAGAATATTTCTATTGTGGTATGTGGAAAGACTTTACCTGCAAACCTTGTTGTTTTACCCTTAGTCGAGTTTGAAGTTATTCTGGGGATGGACTGGCTTTCTGATTATCACGCTAAGATTGACTGTAGAGCTAAAGAGGTTGTTTTTCAGAAAGAGTTTCAGTTTGTATACAAGAATGAACCCATACAATTGATAACATATCAAGAAGCTGAGAAACTACTGAAAGATGGAAATGAAAGTTATCTAGCTCATATTGTTGAAAACAAGGGAACTATTCAAATCAATGATGTGCCAGTGGTAAATGAATACCTTGATGTTTTTCCTGAGGAGTTACCCAGTGTCATACCTAAACGAGAAGTTGAATTCACAATTGACTTAGTCCCTGATGCTAAGCCAATTTCAAAACCCCCATATCGTATGGCTCCAATAGAACTTCTTGAATTGAAAAATCAGTTGCAGGATTTGCTTGTCAAAGGTTTCATTCGTCCTAGTACTTCACCATGGGGAGCCCCTGTTTTGTTTGTTAAAAAGAAAGATGGTTCCATGAGACTTTGCATTGATTATAGAGCTTTGAATAACATCACTGTTAAAAACAAGTATCCTTTGCCTCATATTGATGACTTGTTTGATCAGCTCCAGGGAGCTCAGTACTTTTCCAAGATTGACTTGAGATCCGGATACCATCAGCTGAAGGTGAAGGAGGATGACATCCCGAAAACAGCCTTTCGTACTAGATATGGGCATTATGAATTTGTTGTTATGCCATTTGGGTTAACTAATGCACCTGCTGTATTCATGAATCTTATGAATAGAGTATTTCATGAGTTCTTGGATATGTTTGTGGTGGTATTTATTGATGACATTCTGGTTTTTTCTAAAAATAAAGAGGAGCATGAAAAACATCTAAGGGTTGTTTTACAAACTTTAAAAGAAAAGAAACTATATGGAAAATTCAGCAAGTGTGATTTTTGGTTGCAACAGATTTCTTTTCTTGGGCACATTGTAAATAAGGATGGAATAACAGTTGATCCTGCCAAAACAAAAGTAGTTGATGAATGGCCAAGACCCACAAATGTTATAGAGATTCGTAGTTTTCTGGGCTTAGCAAGTTATTACCGACGCTTTGTTGAGAACTTTGCACGGTTATCTAGCCCAATAACTAAGTTAACACGGAAAGGGGTTAAATTTGTTTGGACAGAGGAATGTGATGTTTGTTTTCAGGAACTAAAGAAGAGATTGGTGAATGCTCCAGTTTTGGCCTTACCTTCCCGGAATGGTGAGTTTGTCATCTACAGTGATGCTTCTTTGAAGGGACTTGGTTGTGTTTTGATGCAGAATGATCAGGTAATTGCCTATGCCTCGAGACAACTTAAACCTCATGAGATGAATTATCCCACACATGATTTGGAGTTGGCAGCTGTGGTTTTTGCTTTGAAAATATGGAGGCATCATCTATACGGAACCAAATGCCAAATATATACTGACCATAAAAGTCTTAAGTATATATTCACTCAGAAGGAATTAAACATGAGGCAGAGAAGATGGCTAGAACTGATAAAGGATTATGACTGCACGATTAATTACCATCCTGGAAAAGCGAACAAAGTAGCGGATGCCTTAAGTCGGAAAAATCATGCATCATTAACCATGCTACGTTTGGAACGTGATCCCTTGATTAATGATTTGATAAATTTTGGCTTGGAAGTTGTTGGTGCAGGGAATATATCTGTTTTGTTTCAGGTTTCAGTGCAGTCTTCGTTGTCAGACAGAATTATGAAAGCGCAGAGGGAAGACCGTGAGCTTCAGAAAAAGGTAGAATTGGTTAAAATGGGTAAGTTTCCAGAATTTAATCTTGATAAAGATTGTGTTTTAAGGTTTGGAAAAAGGTTGTGTGTGCCTTGTGATTCCCAGCTGAAGAAAGAATTGTTGTGTGAAGCTCATAGTTCTCCATTTTCTGTTCATCCTGGAAGTACTAAGATGTACAGAGACCTTCGAGAGTATTACTGGTGGAATGGGATGAAAAGAGATATTGCTGATTTTACAATGAAATGTTTGACATGTCAGCAGGTTAAAGCAGAGCGACAGTTACCGAAGGGGATGCTTCAGCCTTTGCCGGTGCCAGAATGGAAATGGGAGAATATATCCATGGATTTTGTGGTGGGACTACCAAAGACTTCTCGAGGTAACAATGCGATATGGGTTATTGTTGATCGGCTAACAAAGTCTGCTCATTTTCTTTCTATTCGAGATACAATGACATTAGATCAACTTTCTCGATTGTACCTCAAAGAGATTGTCAGGTTACATGGAGTTCCTCTTTCCATTGTGTCTGACCGAGATCCCAGGTTCACTTCTAAATTTTGGAAGGGACTTCAGAAGTCTTTGGGCACAGAGTTGAATTTCAGTACAGCTTTTCATCCTCAATCAGATGGGCAGTCAGAGCGAACGATTCAAACTTTGGAGGATATGCTTCGAGCTTGTTCAATGGACTATCAGGGAAGTTGGGATCAACATCTTTCATTAGTTGAGTTTTCTTATAATAACAGTTTCCATTCCAGTATTCAGATGGCACCTTTTGAGGCCTTGTATGGAAAGCGGTGTCGGACTCCTGCGTTTTGGGATGAAGTCGGTGAAAGAAAGTTGATGGGGCCAGAATTAGTAGAAGAAGTGGCTGAGAAAGTGAGGATGATCCAGCAACACATGAGGATAGCTCAAAGCAGGCAGAAAAGTTATGCAGATAACAGAAGGAAAGACTTCACTTTCAAGGTAGGTGACCATGTTTTCCTTAAAATATCTCCTTGGAAAAGTGTGATGCGTTTCGGTAAGAAAGGGAAACTAAGTCCACGGTTCATCGGTCCTTTTGAAATCTTGGATAAAGTTGGAACAGTTGCGTACCGCGTAGCTTTGCCTCCGAGCTTGTTTCAGGTACACAATGTTTTTCATGTTTCGATGTTGAGAAAGTATGTTCCAGATTCATCACATGTCTTGAGGCCGGAAGAAGTTCAGCTAGCAGAGAACCTTTCTGATGAAGAAAAACCGGTTCAGATTCTTGATCGAAGAGAACAGGTATTGCGGAATAAGGTAATCCACCAGGTAAAGGTTTTGTGGAGAAACCACATGGTTGAAGAAGCAACATGGGAGTCTGAAAATGCTATGAGGGAAAAATACCCTCAGTTGTTTAATAAGTAAATAAAATTGCGAGGACGCAATTTCAAGAAGGTGGGGATAATGTAACATCCCAAGGTTTTCTAAAAATAAATTGAAAATGCTTGAAATTTTGTTTAAGGTATATATTTATAAGTATCCTTTAAACATAATTTTATTTCTTCTATGTTTTGAATTTCAAGAAATTATCATCTACAATTGTGTTCAGTATGTTATTTCGAGTCTGATGGAACAAACTTGTTTTTTTGGTGAATAGTAACATGCCCTTATGAATAGTAATATGAATAGTAATATGACCTCATGAATAGTAAATAATAATATTATTTTATTTTCCCATGGCAATAGGATAATGGGATCTTAATTAATTTTTCAATGTCACATAAAACTAATTGCACTTCAATTTTGTTATTTTTCGAATTAACTGTTACCTTATTTTAAAATTAAATTAATAATATTTAGAAAATTATTTTTGAAAAATGGAGTTCATTTTTGAATTCTACACGTCGAAAAATGGTTGGGGTAAATTTTTGGTATTTTTCTGAAACTCTTGAATTTTCGGTGAATAGTGAAATACGGTAAAATACCGTATAATCAATTTATCAGTAAAAATGCACTATTTATGACATCATAAGTGATGCAAGGCCACTTGCTTCGAAATCACATGATATTTTCACTAATTAAGGCCACTTGATTTGAGATTATTCATAGTCTTGATAAAAATATTATAATAATAATTAAAATAATCTAAAATACCTCCCCTCCTCCACTATAAATACCACCCTCACTCCCCTCTTCCTCCCACACCTCTCAAGCCTTGAGCATTGCCTAATTTCTGCCAAATTCCCTCCTCAATCTTCTTCCCCACGTCCTAGAGCTGCTGGTCTCACCAAAAGACCAAAATCAAAGCCCTTAAGAAGGATCTCAAGGAGAAGAGATCAAGAGGTAAACATCCTCTTTCATTTTCATTCTTTCCTTCCATTTTATGTTATTCTCTTCCTTTCCCTATGTCTTTTGTTGGGATATTTCATTTAATATTTCCCTTACTGTCCAAATTTTGTATGAATGATGAGATATTTCATTCCTCTCATCATTCTTATTTTTATGAAATTTTAAGAGACGCCGTTAGGCTGCCGAATTTTTGTAAGAAATTTCTCATGTTTTCTTCATTTCAAGATTCCCTTCTCTTCATTCTTCACCCCCTCTTATCCAAGAGGCATGAAATCTCCAGAATCATGTATATTCTGGATGTTTTCATGTTTATGGAAAATTAAAAATCATTATTCCTCTCCTCTTTCACTTTTTTAAAGAATCAAAAAACATTGTCCATTTGTGTCGAATTACCGATATCGTGGACGATGTATTTTCAATTTCCATTAATTATTTCAAGTCTGGTCATGAAACCATTTATATGGTTGAACCAGGTTATAATATATGTTTTATGAATCATATAAGGTTCTGTAATTCTTTTGTACTCATGATTCAAACTTATAAGACTAAATGAAATTGTAATTATCAAAGAACCACTTAAATTATCTAAACGAACATAACTAATGTTTTAACTTATAAATCATCATCATATAAAGCACCAAAGTGATGAATGGTATAATTTATGGTACTGGAATTATGTAAATAATACTCCATTCCAATTCTGGAGTTTCACTTCCAATCAACAAGAACGAATCATCATGAACCGATCGTGAAAATCACAAAAGAACTCACCCAAAATAATGCAAGGAACAAAATACTAACAAATAAGGGGTGAAATGAGGTTATGAAATGACCATATAAGATGTTATAAACATGAACACGTTTCTTTAAAATACTAATAACACTCTTTTAACCATTATACAGGAGGTTAAAACAATTTTGAAGTAAGACAAGCCCAAGGTAAGGGAATTCTTAACCCGATTTCCATTCTTTGGGTTAACCTTCTACTTTATAATTTATGTGCTATTTAAATTGTTTGTGTGATGGGTTCTGTTTATATTATGTTTAATTATGTGTATTTACAGAGTATATACATATTCCATCCACTCAATTAAGTATCACTTCAAGTATATGATGTTTATAAGGGACTTTTCTTCTAAAATCCTCTTTTAAAATTCTGTTTTATAAGATTCAAAGGCAATGTTTTTATGCTATTATTTATGTTGAATGATTATGTTTTGGCTATTGGGCATTGTTTATGATGAAGGGTGGGACCTATATTTCCCTCCAATGCATTGGGTATGAGTAAGTTGGAGGTCGGCCGTATGGTTACTCCAAGTGTAACTGTGATGGTTACACAAAGTAAGGTAGCCGTGAGGGTTACAAATTTTAAGGTAGCCAAGATGGTTACAAGATTATGTAAGTAATGCCCCAATATACCTTTATGATTATAATTATTTTTGTATGGATCTTGTGTAAATCTCATGTTACGCTAAGTAAGATTTTATGGGTGTAAATCATGTATTTTGAAAATGTTTCCATATGTCTTGTGTATTCATGGACTAATGAGATTTTTCCTTCTATTTCATACCTTACTGAGCTTTTGTGCTCATCCCAAGTTTTTAAATGATTTTTCACAGGTTAATGGATGAATAATACAAGGAAGGAAGACATGTTAAATGTTGAAGAATTGTCAAGGAGTCTTGTTTTATGTTTTAATGTTTTATATTCTGAGGAAAATGGAAACTGATTTTATGGTATCCACTATGTAACAATGTGTAATGTTATGAATATTTTGTCTTAATTCTCTAAAGCTCTAAACTTGAAAAGATCCTCAGTGTAAAATGAAGTGTTTTCTTGAATAAATTCAAGATTATGTATGAAATATGTGCGGGTCCTTACATAAGCAGTGCTGAAACTCAACTCTGTATCCAGAGTATGCTGAAGACTTCGCCAGAACTTCAAGGTAAATCTCGGATCCCGATCAGATATAATAGAAAGTGGTACTCCATGCAATCTTACCACTTCCTTTACATATATCCTGGCAAGCTGATCTAGAGAGAAATCCTCTCTAATAGCAATGAAGTGTGCAGACTTTGTAAGACGATCAACTATGACCAAAATAGCATTATTGCCTTTGGATGTTTTAGGAAGTCCTGTGACAAAGTCCATAGTGATGTTTTCCCATTTCCATTCGGGTATGGGTAATGGTTGTAACATCCCCTTAGACTTCTATCTCTCAGCTTTAACTTGTTGACAAACCAAGCATCGAGAGACATATTCAGCAACATCTCTTTTCATGCCATCCCACCAGAAGTACTCTTTCAGGTCCCTATACATCTTCGTGCTTCCAGGATGAATAGAGAATGATGAACTATGAGCCTCATCCGGCAGATCCTTCTTTAATTCGGGGATGGGAGGAACACAAACCCGATTCCTGAACTTTATTATCCCATCACAATCAAGGTTGAATTCAGGAACATTTCTCACCTTCTTTTGTAACTCGACATCTTATTTCTGTGCCTCTTTAATCTTCACATGTATAGATGGTTGAACATTCATTTGAGAAAGAAAAGATTTTTCCCCTTCCATTATGATTCCAAGATCCATCCTTTGTAAATCCATAAATATTGGATCCTTTGTGATCCTCATCATGGATAAACTAGCATGGTCTTGTCGACTTAATGCATCTGCCACCTTGTTTGCTTTCCCAGGGTGGTAATGGATTGAGCAGTCGTAATCCTTAATCAGCTCCAACCATCTTCTTTGACGCATATTCAAATCCTTTTGTGTGAAAATATACTTTAAACTTTTATGATCAGTATAAATATCACACCTTTCACCATAAAGTTAATGCCTCCAAATCTTTAATGCAAAGATTACCGCAGCCAACTCCAAATCATGAGTTGGGTAATTTTGCTCATGGATTTTCAACTGTCGTGAGGCATAAGCTATCACCATATCATTTTGCATAAGAACACACCCCAATCCCTTCTTGGATGCATCACTTTAGATCACAAACCTTTCTCCACTACAAGGCAGTGTGAGAACAGGTGCACTGGATAACCTTCTTTTCAACTCCTTGAAATTCTCTTCACATTCCTCTGTCCAAACAAACTTAACTCCTTTCCGAGTCAACTTGGTGAGTGGATTAGATAATCGTGAAAAATCCTTTACAAAACGTCGATAATATCCAGCCAAACCAAGAAAACTTCGGATCTCAGTTACTGTTGTTGGTCTCGACCATCTTTCGATAACCTCTGTTTTTGCTGGATCCATAGATATCCCCTCTTTTGAGATTATGTGACCCAAAAATGAAACTTTTTGAAGCCAAAATTCACACTTGGTAAATTTGGCATAAGGCTTCTCCTTTCTCAGGGTCTTCAATATAATTCTCAAGTGATCTTCATGCTCTTCCTTACTCTTTGAATAGACAAGAATATCGTCTATAAAGACTACCACAAATTGATCAAGATAGTCTCTAAAGACTCTATTCATTAGATCCATGAAGATAGCAGGGGCATTAGTAAGACCAAATGGCATCACTATAAATTCATAGTGTCCATACCTTTTACGGAAAGCCGTCTTTGGTATATCCTCCCTTTTGACCCTTAATTGATGATACCCTGAACGAAGATCAATCTTGGAAAAGTATTGAGCTCCGCGTAGTTGGTCAAATAAGTCATCAATGCGTGGGAGAGGATATTTGTTCTTGATAGTGATCTTGTTAAGTTCTTGATAATCAATGCAGAGTCTCATTGATCCATATTTCTTCTTAACAAATAGAACAGGTGCTCCCCAAGGTGACGCACTAGGGCGTATGAATCCCTTATCAAGATTCTCTTGGAGTTTCTTCTTCAATTCCTGCAACTCAATTGGGGCCATTCTATAAGGTGTCTTTGAAATAGGCAAAGCACCCGGTACGAGTTCTATTGAAAAATCAACTTCACGATTTGGTGGAAGACCTGGTAATTCCTCCGGAAAGACATCATCAAACTCCCGTACGATGGGCATATTCTTAATCGTGAGTTTCTCACCAACCATTTGAGATAAATAACCTTCATTTAGTGGAATCAAGACCCATAAGATGGAAGAAATTTCCACTGGAAGGTTATATTCATCCTTGCATCAATAGACGATCGTAGATTGATCTGGAATATGAAATGTGACTTCCCTTCTTTGGCAATTGATATGAGCTCCATGTAGAGAAAGCCAATCCATGCCAAGAATCACATCAAATTCCACTAAAGGAAGTATCACAAGATTTGCAGGAAGCACTTTCACACAAACTTCGATCGGAGAAGAATTATAAACTTTTGATGCGACTGTTGTGCCATTAGGTGTTGTCACAGCTAACTCAACATCTAATTGTTGAGGTAATACGGTGATACCCTTAGAAAATTTTTCAGAAATAAAAGAGTGGGTGTATCCAGAATCAAATAAAACATTTTCTACTTTAGAGTGGATGGTAAGTGTACCTTTCACCACTTCGTTATCGTACTCCACATCGCTGATAGAAATTGCATGTGACTTTCCTTTGTCTTTAGCCTTAAGATTTTGTTGACGTCGACCATCATCATCAACCCTTGGATTTGGGCATTGATTGACATAATGCCCCATCTCCTTGCACTCGAAACATTGAAGTGTAGTAGGTTCATTCTGTGTATCCCTTCCTTTGTTTGCATCATTAGACATCTTCTTCCCATTATCGCGGCATTCAAATGCCCGATGACCTTCCTTTCCACATTTAAAACATTTACTTGTCCCTTTAAGACAACTACCTCCATGTTTCTTTCCACACTTTGAGCATAAGGGAAAGCTCATCTTCTTTTCAGTGTGCTCTTTAGATTTTCCTTTGAATTCCATCTTCCTCTTCTTATCAAACCCATGTGACTGATGGGTTACTCCAATCTCCATCTCGACTTTGAGAGCACATCGAACGATTTCCTCGTAGCTATTGAAGTCCCTTATGGCTAACTCCCTTTGAAGACTTGGTTTTAAGCCACTAAAGAATCGATCGATCTTACTCTCAGGTTGGATAATAATACCAGAAGCGTACCTTGCAAGTCTTGTAAAATTTGCTTCATAGGTACCAACAGATTCATCATCCCTTTGCTTCAGTTCAAGAAACTCTTTCTCCATCTTTGTTCAGAGAATACGAGGGAAGTACTTATTGAAAAATAAGTTCTTGAACTCGTCCCATTCCATAGACTCAATTTCATCCATTTGCCTCGTATTCTTAATAAGATTCCACCATTGATCAGCATCTCCTTCCAAACGATACACTGCTAGGATGACTTTATCATGTTCAGAACATTGAAGAACTGAAAATATCTTTTCAGTAGTACTAATCCATTGTTCAGCAACTAATGGATCAGTAGACCCACTGAAAGAAGGTGGACGCTGCCTCATGAAGGATTCAACAGAATGTTGCTCCTTCCTTTGCTTGTTTGGAAGTCCTGCATGATTCATAGCTTGAGAAAGTTGTGTGAGCATGGCTACAAGATTTTGCATTCCAGCTCCCATATCGTTTGGTTGCTTAGGGGGACAATCATTTCATTGCCCATCGCATTCCGCATTAACACGGTTCCTTCGGGTTCCAGCCATTGACTAAAACCAAGAAGAATAGTGTGATAAACACTAATTATAATAGGAAAACCACATAATCAAGGATAAAATTTCACACTTAAGGTCTTATCCTAGGGTATTCATGGCCATTTCTAAAACACTAAGATTGTTTTCTATTCTTAGACTTATCCTTAGGGTTCTTACTAAGGCTTTCACATCCTAGTTTCCAAAGGTTGACTATACCTTTCCTCTGATACCAACTATAACGGTCTGAAATTACTTCCAGTGGACTATAATTGATACCTATCAGGGCACTCCATGGGCGGCTACACCCCCTGGGCGGGACACACCACCATCCCCAGTGGCAGCCATTTCCTCATGAAGCCCTTGGGCGGAGAGCCATGCTTCATCCAACGCTCACATGTGCGAGTTCCCAAGGATAGGATACATTCCTACCTCCTTTGCCTTTGATACCAACTATAACGACACATACTTTACATACATTGTTAATACTTCAAAATTGAAGCACACTTATTACAACATATGACAAAACCACAAAGGACCGTATAGGTATAGTGTCTTTAGAAACTGGGAAACATAAACAACTGGTTCATAAATCTTCTATAGTGTCTCCCATTTATTTCATCATATCTAGGGTCCCTTTTAGCATATTCTACTTAATATCCATCTTCCTGACCTGGGGAAAAGAAAACATAAAAGGGTGAGCTCAAATGCTCAGCAAGGGCAAATAAAGGAAATAAAAAGCATATCATATCTTTTTGAAAATCATAACCTGCAAAAGAGATCATAATATCTTAACATGGAACAAATCATGGAAGTGGAAATGAGATCCCCATAATCATAACATGAAACTTGAAACTTTGTGGCATGCACACATAATCATGGAAAATCATTTCTTGTTAGTCATGACTCATTGCCAAGACTATCTTAGTGGACAAAGTCCCTTTCTGAACCGAGTCACCCTCGTTCCAGTCCTGTTTCACTGAACCGGTATAACCTACCGTTCCAGCCATGTCTATCTCATGAGATATAAAATCTTTACCCAATGCATTGGAGGGAGATATAGGTCCCACCCATCTTATAATGAATCCTTTCTTATGTGTGCCACATAATCGTAAACCATACATCATAGCGTAACCCATGTAATAAAAATGGGATTCTTAAACAACAAGACATCATAAAACAATTCATATAAGATAAAGGAATTCATAAAAATATTTCCATCACAACATAATCAAATCCATGTAATAATAGGGATAAAAACATAACCCTTTTATTATCTTAGATGGAAAATAATTTTGATAAAATACTTGAACTTCATTCTTGAGGAAAATATCCTTTCTACTTCAAAAACACTTTTCCTTTCTTAACATGTCATACAATTTTAAACTAAAAGGAGTTGATTAAAAATAAACTTGAATACTTGTAAAGGAATCTTCTTGGAAATAATGTTTTAGAAATCCATTCATGCCGTATAAGTTAAAAAAAACATTCTTCGTACTTTTGTCAGAAAAGTCAAAAAGTACCTCGTACGAAAAAACGACAAAAGATTCCTTTCATATTCTTTACTAAAAACTCACCGAAGGATAAAATTGGATTTAAACTAGTGTAAGTGGATGGAAAAAATATTACATATTGAGGGAACATGGATGTGGATGATAAAATACACCCCAATAAATACTTACGAATAAACAATCTCGGATAAACATGAGATTGTGATATTTCCCTTACCTTAGGTCCGATTTGCTTTGTACGTGTCCGAAGCTTCTGTATAATGGTTTAAATAATGTTATTGACTTATTCCAGAATCATACATATTGATATGATATCATATATGGTCATATTCTTAGCTTCTTGTTAGTAATATTTCATTGTTACTTGTTACTCGGGTCTTTATTGCCTTTTGTTCTTATGCGTGTTTTGCCGAATAAATTCTTATTCTTCTTTTAAGGTTATAGATACCTTATATCCAGAATGGTATTAGTGTAACATATATCATATTTATTCATTCAATTCATTTATATAATTACTATGTAATGATGATCATGTAGAACGAGTCACATCACATCGTGGAGACGGTATTCCGTACGTACGCACGAGTGATGATATCGTTCCTATGATCATGGAATTGTATTGGAGTATATGTATATTATTTCAGTATCAATATTACTTTATAATAATCATAAATAGTTACTCATTACACCATTATACCCATCCTTGTAAGGTGATGGTGGAAAATAGATTACACCACGGCGTGGAGACGGTATTCCGTACGTACGCACGCGCGGTGATTTCATTTTTCCGTAGGATGTATAGAAGGTGAATTAGGGTTGTTTAATATTTATAATAACATATCAGTATGTAAGTAATACTTATGTTATTACTTTATCATGAAACAACTAAATAAGAATAAGTTGAAGAAGAAAGAAATTGAAAAGACCGGTAATGGATATTACCTCTTCTTTGGAACGCTTCTTTGAATCCTCCACTTAGGGAACTAAGATTGGTCTTCAAAGAAGACCAGGACCTCTAGGATTATTCTAGGGAAGTGGAGAGGAGAAAATGGCAGGGTTTGGCCGAGCTTGAGTGCTCAAATTGGTGTGAGGAGGAGGGGGAGGAGGTTCCCTTTTATAAGGGAGGAGAGGGGCACCTTAGAAATACCTCAAAATATTATTTTATATTAAAGTCAAAATCGGTTTATAATGGTTACAAAGGGTCTTATTTCGAAGGTAAAGTGGGGATGGGTCGAAATCATATCAACCAATAAGATTTAGACAAGTTTAGGGTATTATTTTAACCTTATCAATTAGATTTAACTCTAAGTTAAATAATTTAACTTTTACCGTGTCTTTTTGTTTGCTTTCACTATATGGTTAATACACTTACTATAACATGCCAAACGAACCCCAAATTGTTTATTATTAATATATATATCCTTATCTAAGTCATTTGGCCGAACCTTATATTTTTAGGAATAAAATAACAATTAGTAATATAATATTTGATTTAAAAACTATTTTGTGTCAATTTTGACACTATTTGATATATGATTTTTGTGAAAGTCATAACAGAATTATATGTTCAAAAAAAGTTGATTAAATCAACACTAATATATCATAGTAACCTAGAAAATTAGTTTAATTCATAAAAAGTCTCAAATTACATTTATTTTGGTGCTTATAACATCAATTATGTCAATATTTCATTAATAAGATAATTACTGCATCATCATTGTGTCATAAATAAATTAAATTATTTAATGTATAAAAATTACAAATAAAATACCATTATGTAGGAAATCTTTTTATCTTTCTAATGAATATTTATAGTCTAATTTATATTATGTATAACCCCATATTAAAAATGTTTTATTTATTAAACTTTGATTTTAACTATTTTAACTATTCATTAAATAAAATAATATTAAATGTCATAATCTAATCCAAGTGGACCTAAATGGTCATATTATATTCATAAGGTTTTTTTTGGTCGATTTACACTTATCCAATAGAATTAGGACATGTGTTAAGGTAATAGTAATATCATATTTACCCTTAGTTACCCTATTTACTATTAACCGTGGTAAAAAAAAGTAAAAAGTTATTATTCACCAAAAATTATTTTCATCTCATTGAACCACATTTTAGTCCATGATATTAACCGTGTCTGTCGGATTTTCGAAATTCCATTCACAGAAGCAGTAAAATTAAGTTTTATGCAAAATTCAGTTTTTAACCTACCACTTAGTGGTTTCACTATTCATCAAAAATTGAAAGTTTTCAGAAAAATACCAAAATTTCACCCTAGGATAATTTCGGTATTCCGAATCCAAAAATGAAGTCCATTTTGAAAGATAAAATTTATAAAATTTCAAAAAGTGGTTATTACTATTCATAACGGCAAGTTTTAATAATATTTTAATAGCATATCGCTGTTTAGTGAAACTCAGTATTGCGTACGACGCAAGCTATCGAGGAAGGTCGCGATTGCGTGTAAAGTAAGCCAAGATAGTATGTAGTGAAAGATTCCTTTGATGATATATAAAAACAAAATATTACTCATAAAAATCTCGGGTGTTACAAATTATGCCAAAAGTGATTCTTCAAGGAGTTAGAGAGGGATGTGGAGAGACAAAATGGGCAGGGGTTGGCCGAGCCAAAGGCTTTGGAAGTGTGGGTAAGGAGGTAGAGGTGGGGGCCTTTTATAAGAGGAGAGGAGGGGCACTCTTGGAAAGTAAAGAAATGTTACTTTATTTTAGAATGAGTTTCGGATTTTAATGGTCCCAAATTGATGTTTTTCAAGGATAAGGTGATAAGGGTTCTAAATCCACCCATACAATAGGTTTTGGACATGTGTAGGTCATATATTTTACATTATCTTTTCATTTTATTTAAATCCTTTATTAATGAGGTAATCGCTGCATCATCATGATTTCATAAATAATTTAATATATTTAATGTCTAAAAATTATAAAAAAAATATCATGATGTAGGAAATATTTTTATCTTTCTAATGAATATTTATAATAAAAAATCTGACTTGTATAACCCCATGTAAAATCATTTTTAGTAAAACATTTCATGTGTGTGCCATTTTTACTTTAACATTAAATAAAAAGGTATTTATGTCATTTTCCAACCAAAGTGGCTCCATGGGGTCCCCAAGTTGACCCATGGATTTTATTGGTCAGCCATGACACATCCAATGAGGGTAGGACATGTGTCAGGCTCATCTCATATTATTAAAACATTATTTTTACCTTAAACTACACTAATTACCTCTAATCGCGCTTAAAAACTTAATAAGTTACTATTCACGAAAAAATTATTTTAATCCTAGTGAACCAAATTTTACTTCTTAATGACAACCATGTATGTCGGATTTTTGAAATTCAAAACACAAAGATGGCAAAATTTCATTTAAACGGAAAACCAGTTTTTATAAGTACCACTTAGTGGTTTCCTTATTCATCAAAAATTGAAGTTTTTCAGAAAATTACCAAAAGTTCACCCTAATCTATATTTGATATTCCAAATTCAAAAATGATGTCTATTTTACAAAATTCAAAACATATAAGTTGCATTAATTAATTTAATAATTAATTCCCGCTGTCAAAACAATAGCGTGTTTTTATGAAACAAAAAGTATCAAAAGATTGACACTAGTTTAAGTCCGATTTCAAAGTGAAATTAATTCCAATGTCCACCATTGGATTAAAAGGTAAAAATATATTCTAATTTCTCTTTAAAACCAATTCAAAAGATAATCCAATAAAATAAATAAATTATATTAAAAAGTGGTTTTGAATTAAAATACAAAATTTTTCACTATTCATTAAAAAATGAACTTTATCGGAAAGATACCAAAAAATTACACAAAGTAAATTTTGATGTCCCGATTATAAAGAAGAATTTTATTTTGTCAAATATAACACATAAAATTGTCAAAAATTGGATTTAAAAGAGGTTCTCCATCAAAAGGCGGTTAATCGACCTTTTAAAGAATATTAGAATGTTTACACTTAAAATTGGATTCATTTTCATTTTTAATCCTCTAAAATTTATTGTAAAAAGTAAAAATATTTTCCAAACATATATAATCATTTTGTAGTTAGTTCTATTCATTCCCTCCATTACAACGACTAGGCATTAACTACTATTTAAAATAATATTATTTTATTATTAGAGTGCAACGTAAGATTCTCAAGAAACTCGTTGTTGCGTATTGGGTACTCCATCGAGCATAGCATCCCCTTTAAAGTAATATTAATATTTTATTCACAAATATGGATAAATATAAAAATATCATATTCTTTATTTACCTGGGGTGTTACATCCTTCCCCCCTTTTGGGAATTGCGTCGTCACAATTTTAAAATTGAGCTTGGAAACATCATTGAAAGTCCCACATCGGAACAAGAGTCGGTAAAACAATCACTTTAAAATAAAGAAAGATAAGTACAGAGGTCACCCGAGTTAACCCATACTAGGATTCCATGTAGGAAAACATGGACATGGAGGAGAAAACATAGGGTCATGTTCTGATGGAGAGTTATAGAAAACATGTTTAGGATAAAGTTAACCACAAGAAAATCACAAACTTGTGATGGGTTAAACGGTATTCGATTCCCCAGTCGGAAAAGTTAATAGACAACATTTTTGTTTTAAGTTACTTTTTATTGAGGAATTTATTCATAAGGAAACATAATTACTTATCATGTTGACTTTGAACTTTTATTATATTTTTTACACAAACTCATATTTTCTCCAAAAGATGAGCATTTAGGAAGACTTGTTCACATTAAGAGTACTATAATCAACTTCTAGAGAATCACCTAATCCACAAAAGAGAACTATATACTTCCCATGTCTTTAGACTCTAACCAAAACCAAAACCCAAAAGGTTAGTACAAGATCAGATAATCCAGAAAAGGATAACCCTTTATAAAAATAAAATCTATTCTTAATCTCTAAAATTTGTCCAACAAAAACCAGAGTTCAACGAGGACCATTCGATAAAAAATTGTCTACAAAATTCTTCAATGTAAACCAAACTAAGATTGAAACCCAAATATTTGAAGGATTTAATCACAAAGTCTTCCAAGCTACAAATTAACTTTTATCTCTAAATAACATCAGTTTCTCTTAAATTATCATATTGAAAAATAATTAACCTAATCACATATCCTCCATGATAGGTTAATCATTTCCATAGATAATCCAAAATTAACTTACTCTTGATTCCTAAAATAATCTAATTAAAAAAAATTAGTCAAACTAACCAGGGACTTCGCGTAGTACAGTGGTAGGCGATAAATACCAGTCGCACTTTGGTTGTGGGTTCGATTCCCGCAGCTTTTTCCGACGCGACGGGTTGTCACACGGTCTGCGTGTTGTCCTTTTTCCAAAACTATATAATTCTCAAATCATTCCCCAAAAAGAGATAAAATCATCAAAAATAACCATACGATAATTTAACCTTAATTTTATCTCATGCCTTTCACTTCCATCATAACATATATTAACCCATAATTACCACAAAAGTAAGGATCATATAAACCCAAATAGTTCTTTATAACTATGTCCACAACATAACAGATAACTATTCCTTGAATAAAATTTTCATATATTAAACATCAGGGTTACACATACTATAGAAAGTCTTCTAATGTAACCCCATCATCAAAAGAGACTTAATACTCTTAAGAATTTCACCATAACTCTTGAATCCCTTATATGTTGACTTCTTACTCACTCAACATTCTTCATGATCCATTAACCATTCCTTTACAACTTATTCTAAAATACTTCTTTCCTACAAACAAAATCATGAATCATATCCTAAGATTCCAAAATAGGAAAACAAAAGTTATGAAATAATCCATACCTTTTATTGGTCATTGTCAGTTTCTTCATCCTCAATCGAAATGGCAATATGTATTGGTAAACGAGTATTTGTACGATCTTGGTGATCCCATTCACGAAACTTCTTCATAGGACATGTGTTTGCATAATAACCATGCACACCACATTTAAAACATTCAATTGATCCCTCAGAAAGAACTTCTTTCCCTTTCCTCGAGTCAACTGGATGCTTCCTTTTTCCATGGAAGGTTCTTGCTTTATAACCTTCATTTCCACATCTATAGAATATTTCTGTCCCTTTGAAACATTTTCCTAGGTGTTTCTTTCCACATATTTGACACATAGGTTTTTGAACACACTTACCTTTATGATTATTACCTGTAGTTCTGTATGGATTTGTTTCACGCATATATGATTCCTTTGAGAAATCACCAAGGTTTAGGTGGTCAATCATGACTCCAGATAGTTGGTTGAGGATAAACACAAGAGTTCTCATTGCAGATCCCATATCATTCAGTTGCTTTCTCAAAAAACTGTCAAAGTTTCCTTCACATCCACTGTTACTTTGGTACCTTCTAGATCCAGCCATTTACTAAAACCAAAAAGGTCAGTGTGAGTATATCAACAAAACCATAATTTACTAATGAGGAAGATAAACACTAATATATACTTACTCATTCACTTTATCTAAAACTAGGACTCTTTCTGAAATCCTAACCATTATGGTAATGTCACTTATGCTTAAAGAGTACCCTAACCTCTAAAGTTATCTAAACCGACCTTTGATACCAACTATAAGGCCCCAAACTTAAACCTTACTTAATCTTGAGTTATTACAAGATTACACATTGAGGATCTTTTCAGGTTTAGAGTTTTAGATAATTAGATCATAAAACTTGCATTACATTCCACATTTAAACAAAGTTGTTACATAAAAGATAGAATTCATTTTTTCCATCAACGGAAACATATTTAAAATAAAACATGGATCCTTTCTTGACACTTATTTGACACTATCATCATATCATGTACCCTTCCCTTGACCTGTGAAAAACATTTCAAAAACTTGGGATGAGCATAAAAAGCTCAGTAAGGGTTATAAAAAAATGGAAAGGAAACATGAGTTCATATACACATAAGAATGAAATCATACTTTACCCATAAAACATAAGCACTTTAACAGACCTCATCAAATCATGAATAAAACATAGAAATCATAATACATAAAGGTAACTTGAGACATTCATAACATTCTTACGTAGGGAGTAACCCTCTTGGTTACGTTTGGAATACCCACCATAGTATATTCCCTAAATCTCTTCGAAGAAACCTTAACGTTTCACTCCTTCACGTTACCCAATGCATTGGAGAGCTATATCGGGCTCACCTGCCCTTAGTTTATCACGGAAC
This sequence comes from Viscum album, assembly GCA_963277665.1. NCBI lineage: Eukaryota > Viridiplantae > Streptophyta > Magnoliopsida > Santalales > Viscaceae > Viscum > Viscum album. The sequence goes on along the minus strand of OY728131.1, from coordinate 1,524,154,791 downwards.
CACCCGTTTTCATAACAATGCCCAAGAACCATAACATAAATGTATCACATAAAACATGCATAAAGGAAACATATCATTTCCACATTTCAATCACAATATAACATTTTAGTATATTGAAATAATGAATCCATTCAAAAAGAAACCATTTCCAAAACCATTTAAAACATTTAATAAAGAGATTTTTGAATCAAAGTGTCCCATACCACCTTAAAGCTTTTAAAATTTTAAACCATTAATATCCATATAAATAAATCCTTAAAACCATTTTGAAAACATGGATATTAATGAGAACAAATAATTAAAACATTTAAAGTGATATTTCGGTTAAAGGGGTTTTACCAAAATTAGAGACACTTGAATACAATAATTGAGGAATAAAATTTAGTCAGAACTTTATAATATCATGAGAATAAATGGATTCATGATATAATATTCCAAAGGGCAGTATATACACCATATAAGAGTTAATTGGTGCATAACAACAATGAAGTCTCAATAGAAATGTCAAATGTGATGAAATCACTTATAAAGAAGGTATCCTTAAATTAAGGATGATTCAATCTCAAAATTATGTGTGACAAATATAAATACACCCAATATAAGTGGATATTAAGTGTAAAACAATAAAAGGTAATTCACACATATTCAGAAGATGAAATATTCAATAACTACATGTTGAACCCAAAGAAATCGAAATTGGGTTAAAAAGTTCCCTTGGTAAAATTCGACAGCCTAACGGCATCACTTCAAAATTCTGAAAATGAGTTGATGAGAGATAAAAAGGGCATCTAATCACTTGGACATAAAATTTACATCAATAAGGACATAAAATAACATATCCCAATATAATAGTATGTGAATTAAAAGACATAACAAAAGAAGTCTTTTAAAAAGAGGAGGGTGAAAGGTCCCCTTACCGAGTTGGGTAACTTTCGAAACGTACACCCCATGGAAGAAGGGTCATACAATGAAGATGTGAATACCCATAAATTAAATTATACTAAAAAAGTGTATAATAATGGGAATTACATACACCACTCAAAGGAAATTGTGGCAAATGTAGCATAAATCTCATGGGTATAAAAGTGAGATGAAAAATCCCTTACGAAAACTCGGCAGCCTAACGACACCACTTAAAACATCAAAAATGGATTCATGAGAGGAAATAGGGTCTCTCATCATATGAACATAAATATTATAGTAATATTAATATAAAATAACATCCCAATCACAAGAAATATGAGCTTAAAAGGAATGACATAAAAGGGTGTACTTAAAAAGAAAGAGAGGAGTAAGATCCCTTACCTCAAGTCCAACTTGTCTTGTTCGTTTCTTTATATTCCTGAATAATAAACATTGGTAAATTTATAATTGCCTAAGGACCTCCTTTAAAAATTATTATTCAGTTCATATCACATATTATAATGTTATAATAATTGTTTAATAATGTTAGTTCATATCAGATGTTTTTGCCGATGTTTGGTACATGAGTCAAAAATGAACTTGTTTGAAAAATGATTTTCCATGTATTTATAAGTAAATAATTTCCAGAATAGTATTAATGGTTAAAATATCATATATATCCAGTAAATATTCATTTTATACTATTCCATATCATTTGGAGATAAAAAATGAAAAGCACCGTTCATGGAGACGGTAGGCCGTACGTACGCATGAACGCTACTTTCATTTTTTTCTTTTTCATATTAACAGAATTAAAAATAAATGATATATATATATATTATAATTCCAGTATAATATATATGTTATATAGGTCACATATTTTCACTAATTTCATTCTTTATACGTTCCATGCATTGCATGTACGAGTCACATCACTTGAGGGGGCGGTAGTCCACACTTCCTCATATGAAATTATCACATTTACACAACATGAAAAGAATAAAGGTATGGTTTAAATATAAAATACAGAAACATATATTAAACATAAATACCATATATAAAATACAGTGACATAATAATGGCCTCCTTTAAAGGTGTTAAAAGAATATTGAACAATCATCGTTTCGTGAGGCAGAAAATCGCCAACCACAGAAACAGTATGTTCTTTAACCATTAGACGAAGGTGTGTGTAAGTGTAGCTCAAATAATTCTTATAACAACATCCTAGTATATTTAAGATACTGGATTTGTTACAAAAGAAATTAATAAAAAGAGTTTAGGGGGTTGGAGAAACAAAATAAAACGAAAGGACACAAGTGAAGACATTACCTTAAAATCGGATAACTCCCTTTGGTTTGAGCTCAAAGGCTTCCCTGGGAAGACTTCTGCCCAAAGTGAGGCTTCAAGGAGTTATATAGGGATGTGGAGAGGCAAAATGGGCAGGGGTTGGCCGAGCCAAAGGCTTTGTAAGTGTGGGTAAGGAGGTAGAGGTGGGGGCCTTTTATAAGAGGAGAGGAGGGGTACTCTTGGAAAGTAAAGAAATGTTACTTTATTTTAGAATGAGTTTCAGATTTTAATGGTCCCACATTTATGTGTTTCGAGGATAAGGTGATAAGGGTTCTAAATACACCAATCTAATAGGTTTTGGACATGTGTAGGTCATAGATTTTACATTTTCTTTTCATTTTATTTAAATCCTTTATTAATGAGGTAATCGCTGGATCATCATGATATCATAAATAATTTAATATATTTAATGTCTAAAAATTATAAAAAAAAACATGATGTAGGAAATATTTTTAGATTTATAATGAATATTTAAAATAAAAAATCTGACTTGTATAACCCCATGTAAAAATTGTTTTATTAAAACATTTCATGTGTGTCATTTTTACTTTAACATTAAATAAAAAGGTATTTATGTCATTTTCCAACCAAAGGGGCTCCATGGGGTCCCCAAGTTGACCCATATATTTTCTTGGTCGAACATAACACATCCAATGAGGGTAGGACATGTGTCAAGCTCATCTTATATTATTAAAACATTATTTTTACCTTAAACTACACTAATTACCTCTAATCGCGATTAAAAACTTAATAAGTTACTATTCACCAAATAATTATTTTAATCCCATTGAACCACATTTTACTTCTTAATGACAACCATGTATGTCGGATTTTTGAAATTCAAAACACAAAGATGGCAAAATTTCATTTAAACAGAAAATCAGTTTTTATAAGTACCACTTAGTGGTTTCACTATTCATAAAAAATTGAAGTTTTCCAGAAAATTACCAAAAGTTCACCATAAGATATATTTGATATTCCGAATTAAAAAATGATTTCTATTTTACAAAATTCAAAACATATAAGTTGCATTAATTAATTTAATAATTAATTCCCGCTGTCAAAACAATAGCGTGTTTTTATGAAACAAAAAGTATCAAAAGATTGACACTAGTTTAAGTCCGATTTCAAAGTGAAATTAATTCCAATGTCCACCATTGGATTAAATGGTATAAATATATTCTAATTTCACTTTAAAACTAATTAAAAATATAATCTAATCATATAAATAAATTAGATTAAAAAGTGGTTTTGAATTAAAATACAACATTTTTCACTATTCATTAAAAAATGAACTTTATCGAAAAGATACCAAAAATTTACAGAAATTAAATTTTGATGTCCCGATTCAAAAGAAGAATTTTATTTTGTCAAATATAACACATAAAATTGTCAAAAAGTGGATTTAAAAGAGGTTCTCCATCAAAAGGTGGTTAATCGACCTTTTAAAGAATATTAGAATGTTTACACTTAAAATTGGATTCATTTGCATTTTTAATCCTCTAACATTTATTGTAAAAAGTAAAAATATTTTCCAAACATATATAATCATTTTGTAGCTAGTTCTGTTCATTCCCTCCATTACAACGGCTAGGCGTTAACTACTATTTAAAATTATATTATTTTATTATTAGAGTGCAACGTAAGATTCCCAAGAAACTCGTTGTTGCGTATTGGGTACGCCATCGAGCATAGCATACCCTTTAAAGTAATATTAATATTTTATTCACAAATATGGATAAATATAAAAATGTCATATTCTTTATTTACCTGGGGTGTTACAAGGAGACACTACCTACCACCCACTACTAAGGTCAGGTCAAGTTCAAGGTCTCTTACAACACAGTAGAGGTTCCGGTATATGGAGTTTCAATTGTAAGGTATAGAGGAAAACACCCTTTACTTTGTAATTGGAATCCCATTTATTGGTAACCATTTCATCTTAAAACTTTAATTTATTTAGGTTCATTCTTATTTATATGATTATATATATCTAAATCTAGTTAAATGCATTACCATTCCCAATTTATAAAATACCATACTCTTTAAAAATTTCAATTAGTACATAAAGTAACTACGACATGACCTTCATATATAGTATAAGGATATAACTGGTCATGTATAGGGATTTGTTTAAATGAATTACCATTCCCAATTTTTAGAAGTTCACACTTCATAAATCATAATTGTAATTCATCAATCAAATCAACTAATGTTTCTGGCCTTAGAACTAGTGGTTCATGGCGCATTCATGTCATAATTGGTTAATTAATATATCACCATCAATCTATGTGGGAAAAAACTATTTAGATTTATGTAATCACTCTAATTAATCAAATTATATTATTTATGCAAGTAACATTATTATATTTCAATATATAATTGTTGGCGCCAAATTTCGGGTAAGGCCATGAAGGCCCATTGTTAAGCAAACCAAAGGCATATTTTGAATGAGTGGACAATCCTGAGATACCCGAGGGAGGTGCATAAAAGTTTTAAGGACTTCACTCAAGATTGAAAATTGCGTGAAAGATCTTGCGCGCCCAATGCAACATCCAATGGAATCTTCTTCAGTGACCTTTTGAAAACCAAACAAGTCAACGGTGTGAAAGAAGATTGACCGGTACACAAGATTAAAAAATTCACGCAAGATCTTATGCACCTAAAGAAACATCAAAATAACCCTTGAGCACAACTCATCTTGCATTTCACCAGTGAAATTTCTAACTATAAATTGAACCGTACTCCCACACTTTGGGGGATAGTTACAGAAGCCAAACCAATGCTCTGTTGTGAGAAAGATATCCCTTCCACGACTGTGTGAAATACATGGCCTCAAGGTACTAGATCTTGCGTGACATGTATCCGATGGGTCCTCCTTTAGGGGGGAGGGGGGAACTAGGTCTTGATCTTCTCCCATTTCCTTTTACTCCTAGGCATTTACATGCAAAAGATTTCTCTTGCACACAAGTTTTCCCTTGTGTCGTGCCGATCTTGTGTGCATGGTCTTCCCTTGTGTGCATCCACTCGTTTTTCTCACAACTGTCCAATATTGCAAACAACCCCTCATCTTGCGCACACCCATTCAATCTCATATGATCCCCTCCATGTGCACTCCATGTGTCGTCCTTACCCTAAGGAACCATGTTCGATCCCCTCTTATGTGCAACACCCCTGTCATGTATATACTTCTTCCGTACAACCCTCTAGGTTTGTACAAAGTGATTTCAAGGTCCCTTGGGTGATGCTTCATGTTGTGTTGCCTAGACTTATGATTCTTCACGTAGACATGCTAACACCTATTTATTCTTCACATAGCCGTGCTAATGTGAGCCCTTAAAAGGATCACTCCACAACCCCGTTTCCATACGGAATTGTTGGTTCCCTCCCTTCACCAAGGGTTAAAGTGCGTCAGTTATGTAAGCCCCATGGGTGAGAAGTGGATCCTCATGATCTGTGATGCAGGATGTTAAACTTTCAAGCACCTGGTTCCTTGACACAAGACATTAAACTGTGATGGCCACATGTGTGGTAAGTTCAAGAGGATCAGAGAAGGGATAGGCCTGAGTTCCCTCAAACTCTCTTTCCCTATGATCTTTGTCACCATGCTGACCTCAGGCCGTCTAAACATAAGACCCAACAACCTTTGATTGGGTGTTTTAGGTACTATGTCTATATCCTCCTCGTACGTCTGGACACCCTTCTTTCTCACAATCCTCCCTCCCAGAATAAGTCCTCATCTCTATCTCCCTGGGCTGCTAGCCACACATAAGCCACAATTTATTCCCTATAGATGCACTTTTCATGACATGATTTTTAGGTCTTTTTTGCCTCTTGGTTATCACACTGGGCATGACTCATGTGGGCTTAGAGTAAATAGTTACCATGACATCCACTTTGGTCCACCTTATCCTATAATCCCCATCCACCAAATATGAACTACATGGACTTTGATCCTTTACCCTTTCCAAGAAAGGTATGTAAGAAGCCTCTCTGAGGTTCAAGACCATCACCCATCAGTCCCAACCACTTCACGTCAATTCACCCTTATCCCTCATGATGTTAAAATATACATACCTTTCATCTCACACGACACTAAAATTTATGATTTTGAACTATGTGGGTTATGATCCCCATCTCCTAGGCAGGGTACATAGTAATCCTCTCCAAGGCTCAACCCCAAACACTAGTAAATGTTGGTGTCCCCTTTATTATGACCCACATCCATGGTCCGTCCCTTAGTGGTGTCAGACCGACTCCCTGGAAGATAACCATGCATAATCCCCACACTCAACCCATACTCCTCCAACCAAGAGTGTACCTCTTGATATAGGCTACTAACCATGAGTAAGCCCCATCATGTTGTCGGGTTTCTATCCTTTGTGTACACCCTTATACTATGCCCCCATGTGGAACTACACAGACTTTGATCCTTTCCCTTTTGAGTAAGGTACATAGGAAGCCTCCTTGAGGTTCAATCCCATCACACATGTCTTATCCTCATCTCTCCCTTGAGCCTTTGTGTTTTGGGAAGTTCAGAGCTCAACCTGGAGGTTCTACTTCCTTTGGGTCCCATCCATGCGTCCATTCTCACGGTCCACCTCCTCTGGTTCCCCATCGCCCCACCAAACTATGTGGACTTTGATTAATTTCCATGAGGATACCTAGGAAGCCTCTTATAGGTTCAATACCAACATCACCATCTTCTTGACATCAGATCCATCCTGTTCCCCCCATCCACTTAATTCAAACATCCATCATGCATCCCGATTCTTACCCGGGCCGCCACATCTCGGTGAAATCATGCCATCCATTTGGGTAGCTAACCTTGCATAATCCCCACAAATCCATAATTATCCAACCAAAAGTGTCCCTCTTGCGATGGGCTGCTATCCATGCATAAGCCCGAGTATGTATTCGGGGTTTTTTCCATCATGTACACCCCGATCCCATGATTCAACCTCTCAAACTATGTGAGTTTTGATCCCTATCATCTATACAGGGTACATAGGAGGCATCTACAAGGTTCAATCCAAGACAATGGTAAACTTTGGTGTCCCCTTTATCTGGACCCAATCATCCTTGGATCTGTTCACATTAGGCATCTCGATCCACTCATTTAGTAAGCCTCCCAGGTGCTTCCACTTAGGGATGTACCCATCTGATCCACTCTAATCAGTGTTTCAATCAGTCTGATCCATCTGTGCTAGATGTTAAACTCACAGAATACCCCATGTTAAACATGGGAAGCCAAAGAAAATATTAGATACATGAATATGGAATACAATTTCCCTCACTCAACGTGGGATGCCTCGTGTTTACTCACACTCAAGAATCCCTATCAAAAATGGAAGAAATCCAGGTGTACCTGTGTTTCAGCACCCAGACACGCCAGTGATGCTCAACGTGACTACTCCCATGACTGAAGGTTACTGACCTGAATTGACCCCATGGAATGTCCTAATAGAAGCAGTGTAATCAATTGGTATCCACCAAGATGTGGCATCGAGAAGAGTTTCACGAACCACGACGCAAATCTATGGGGGAGACCCAAACTAGGTGATAAGTGCAGAGGAGGAATCCAAAGAACGATGAACTGACATCCCATTATTTAATTTAAATCACGGAGAAAACTTCCCTGAAAAGGTGATGTATGTCACCCAATTTTGGAAAGTGGGAATGCATGGAAACAATGAATGCGTCGCAGCACGACGATGCACTCCCCAGCGAAAGCGTCAGAAACAGAAATGGTGAACCCGATGTGAACCTTCTCCTCAATATAGAGGTTAGTAAAATTCGAGACATCAGCTGATAAGTGTGTCACCAGATCCAGCTATCCGGTTCCAGGTCCCGCCAAGAAAATAGTGGGCCTAGCATGAAACTAACCAGGGGTTGGGGTAGTTGATGATTGGGCATCCCGGTCTACAACGTTTTCAGCATGGATCTTCCTATCCAACCATGAAATATTGAACGATGATGGGGAACTAGGAACTGCCTTTCTATTGTCTATATTGATGAGTTAATTTTCTTGCTTTGTAGGATCCAAGATCATGCTATAGGAAACTGATCACCTCCCTCCCACGGACATAGGGGCAGGAGTCGTATGAATGTAAAAATTCCCCATAACTTTATCTCCTATGTGATAGCTGCCACACCCATAGCTACTAGAATCCCACACCCCTATCACCTTCTGAATTTATTCATAGGGGGTGATTGAGACTCTTGTTCACCATTATGAATTGGATGGGTTTATCTCAATGAGGGACATGGCCCATGAATACATGGAGGCCTCATTTCCCCATCAAAGCCACCCCCAAGGACCATGTAGGGATCCACTGCTCCCCACTCTGATCTTCAATAGCTTTAGGAGCCTATCCATAGAGTGCTCCTAAAACTCAATCCCTTATGATGATGAAGTAAGGGATGTCCAAGTCCACACGTCTAGGACCTCAGATAGGGAGCCGCCGAGGAGGGATCCCACCCAACCACGTCAGTATTGCCAGCCTGTCCTATAAACCAAAGAGCAGGAGGTCCCTACCCCTGTACAATCAGCTCTAGTTCGGCTGACCTGACATCAATGTCAGGTGAAAACTCAAGAAGAAGTCTGCCAAGGGGCATCATCTTCCACAACTCCTATAGCTTGAGCCACCACTATTGCGCACTATTGTCCCCCTATTGCAGTCTTAGAGGAGGGGCCCTTCCTAGCTTAGTTCGGGGTGAGGTACCAGTCACCACACAGGTAGGTCAAGTTGAACTCCTTAGTCATGAGTTCAAGAAGTATCCATTGTGAGCTAACCTGGGATAATGAAATTCAGTACAGAGATCCTCCCCATACTAGTATCAGATAGAGTGGTGGTCCACCCACTACTTTATTCATCATGGAGGTCCTCCCCATGCCACCATCATCAACTCTAGTGGAGGGTCTCCCCACTTCATCGACATTTAGCACAAACAACCTCCCCATGCTCTTGGTCTTAGGTATGAAAATTTACCTCACATACCAGGTTCTCAACGTTAGGGTCTTCCTTTCCCAATCATCGAACAACATGGAGGCCCTCCCCATGTGATCATCGATTCTAGAAGAGGTCCTCCCCATGCCATTAATCACCAAAATGAAGGCCCTTCTCGCTTTCTCAATGTCAAGCATGAAGGCCCTTCTCATTTCCAATGTAATCATTATGAATTCCCTCTTAGTACCACTACTATCAGGGCTGGCCGACGCAAAGGTACTCCCCGCACTATAGTTATCCACCATGGAGGTACTCCCCATGTGTTTACTAGCTCCAACAGAGGCCCTCCCCACTCCGGAACTATCAAACATTAAGTTACTCCCCATGTTCCATTCGACATTTGTCTGGGTGCCCATCATACCCCAGCCCATCAGAGCGGAGGTCCTCCCTGCATCAACAATATTTGATATGAAAGACCTCCTCATATCCCATCTAGTTCAGGTGGAGGTCCTCCTCAATCTAAGAACAATCTACATAGAGGACCTCCCCATGTAAAAAACCTACCCTATCCTGAAGAACCATCTTGGGACAGGAGGGTGGGTCACTGCCACAAATGGAAGAATACTGGGAAACTTCATATCAAAATCAGACCCATATTCTTTTTGGACTTTGAAGCAGAGTGTGAATCTATAATGGAACCCTCACCCCAATCCTTTGTGTCGGGGTCTGGGGCAGGGACTCAGTGTATCAGCCTCATTCTCTCAGAAAGCGAGGTTCACCAAATTCCTGAATCCCTCCACAGATACATACAAGAGGAGGAGGATTTGGCCCCTTTACAGGGCTTGGCTGTGAAATCCTCCCTATTTTCAACATGATCATTCTCTACCTCAACCATATTTCATGGAGAGTTGTTCTGGGGAACAATAGAGGATGAGAAATGGCATGACTCACCACCAAATACCGTAGTCCTTGCGCAGGAAGCTGTAGTCATTAGTCCATCCTATAAGGATGTGGTGGTCCAGTTAGTGCATTCTTCATAAGGAAGCCCAAGATACGGTGGCCTATCATATCATGCTTCATACTATAAACCGGACAGTATACCTCCATAAAGGTCCAATTCAGTGCCATTACCGGTCCTTCAACTGCCCCTAGTTGATGAATGGGGAAACCAAGGGCCGGATCCCAAGTCTAAGCTAAGACATTTGTGGAACCTGCTCACCGTGGACCATCTTCCCAAGATGTTTTGGACCATTGTAATAGCAGGTTTCAACATTCCAGAATCTTTCACCTAGGAGGATGTCACGTGCTTCTGCCAAACTCTCTAGGCTACACACTTCCATCTCCTTAATCAATGGGTTGCTTACTCCAAGAGCCAGAAACACTTCAATGACATCAACCACCAATGTCGCATGGTCGACTTGGCTGTGCTCCCCATGGATCAATGCCCCAAGTCACCCAATAATCATCAAACCCTACAACAATGATGTGTCTAGATATTTACATTACTCCATATAATTATTAATGAGGCTTCTCCCCCATGTTCATATCTGTGGTTGGGGGTAGTATGTTTCCCTTCATTTCAGTCCTATTCGGTGCCATCCCAACTTAATGGATGATATTGAGGATATTCCTCCAAGAATAATCACAGTTATCATGGACCACCTATCTGAGGAAGAAACTGAGCTAGGACTCATTGAATAGAACTTACCCCCCTGGGGTGGTTCTGCACCTGTTGGATCCTTTGGGCAGGGTTACTCACCAGTAAAGAAACTTATTGGGCCTTCCTGTACATTCCAAGTCATTGTCCATCAGTCAGGAATCCAATAAGGGTAAAGAGCACACTAGGACCGTTAAACCCTCTGACCCATTTGAATTAGTGCAAAAGATGGAAGATGACCCCAAAAAAGACTTTGTTGTGTCGACAGCTCGTGGAAAATAAAAATATGGTCGATGAACTTCTCACTGAACGTGCTGTGGAATGATGACCAGATTACGGTAATCCTTGATCAGGGCAGTAAGTATAGGTACAACCTCCCCCCGGTGAGTTGCCTCTTGGTGACCTTGACCATCTTGACCATATATATAGATTATAGGTAGGGATTTATGGAAATTGGGCACGATATGCATCACCAAATCCACTCGAGTTTCATGATAACCCTCCTTGGGACACATCTTAGGTTCCCCTAGATGTTCCACATGTCGTTCCCCTAGTAGTCCCACAATTCATCCCATCAGCTGCTCCACGAGCTGTTGGGACTGATTACCAGGTTGAAGAACCTACCAACACAATGGTGGTAAGAGATCCTCATCAAGATTGGAATCCTCATCTAGATGATCTGATGGAAGAACTTATTGCTCGCCTCAAGGACCTAGAAACTCGACATATGGAAATCATGCCTGATGGAAATCCGTATCCGACATGGGTGGACGATATTCCAGCACCCTCAGATTTTGGGAATCCTAGTTTCTCCCCCTTTAATGGGACGGATGATCCACTATAGCATCTGACCCACTTTATTTCAAGGTGTGGACCCATGCTGGGTACTACATTACATTAAGAGGCCGCCAAGCTCTGGTGTTTTGTGCATACACTAGAAGGGGCCACATTTGTTTGGTGCAACTAGTTACCTATTAGTTCAGTAGTTGGTTGGGAGGACCTTCGTAGGTAGTTTCTCTACCACTTAAGTTCCACCACCCGAAAGAAAAGCATTTCCAACCTCTTCAAATTCTTGTAGAGTTCTAATGAGTGCATCACAAAAAAATTTGCTAGGTGGAAGGGCCTCACATATTCCCTTGATATGCCACTAAACAAGGAGAAATTGCTGACGTGTGCATGTGGAATGTAAAGAATAAACTAGTCCCTTCTCTCATCACTCAGAACTACCTCGGAGGATTTCAATATTTCTCTAATAAATCTCAATGTATAGAAGAATCCTTTAAGTAAGCCAAGAAGGTAGGTCTATTTCCTCTTATGGTTTCCGCAAGAAGACCCGCTAAGGTTGAGACAACTATGGTAGCACAAATAGAGGGCCTCAGGAAGCTATAATTGTTACCGGTAGATCCATCTCTATAGCTTCATCGAGGTCCACCACTTCAGGCGCAGCCTTCGGCCCAACAATGCCCACCTCAGAATCAGTAGGTTCCCCTGTGTAACTTTCCACCACCACCTAGGCGAGATAATTAGGTTCCACATCCTCAATAGGCTCCGCCATCTCGTCATCAGGGCTAGGCTCCTAGAGCTCTTTTTCTAGGTAGAAGGAACTAGAACTACTCATTTAATGAGTTTCAGGTTCCTGATTACTTCCAAATTGCCTTGTATTAGGGAATCGTGTGGTGTCCAGAATACCAAAGGCCGGAAGAGGTGAATCTCACTGATCACACTAATTGCTAACCCTATCACCAGTTCCTTGGGAACACCCTCAAGTAGTGCTATGTGTTTAATGATTGGATCTAACAATAGGTTGATAACAATATAGTTAGGTTGGGACCAGCCTCGACACAGATGGAATGTTTGTTCATAAATCATGAAAATGATAGAGAGGGTGAATGACAGCAGGTTTCTAATCGTGGGTCCTGAAAATATGATGATCAGATGGCTTGAAAGGCAGTTGCCTATGCCCATGGTATTATCCTTGCATGTTTGAATCAAATCGAGTCATCAAAATACACCATGTTACCTATAACCACTACTTCTGCATCAACATCTCAGCCTTCCTCTTCCCAAAAGGGAATGCATTAACAACGCAAGGGAAATAAAATTCCCCCATTGATGTTATCCTTATCCGATACTCTCGGCCATTTCATGCCCCCATATATGGACATTGCCCCTGGAATCCACCCAGCAATTAAGGATTCTTCAAGTAATAATTAGGGGTACACTTCAGTCAATACCATCGAGTTGGTAAACCCTTACATGGTGACCAATGATAAAGAGCACCAGGTGGACCCTCCCAACATCCCAGCCGACACTAGCGTCGATAGAGCCGTGGGTATGAGAATCCACAGAATGCATTGGTCAATGATTTTAGATAAGCTGTGCATGCCACCGAGACTAGATAGTAGGCCCAGCGCATAGTTCAGCATGCACAACCTTCTCATCTCATTTCATTAGTTCCACTTCCACCACAGTCTATGCTACTTGATTAGGCAGAGCCACCACAACTGTAATGACCAAAAGTTTTATCAATGGAATTAACTTCTTATAATTATGCCTTATAGTATAATCCCATTAGGAAGCACAATTAAATATTATGATACTAAATACTATGTGATCATTAAATATAAATTTTCCACTTCTATGTTTTGAATTTCGAAAATCTGACATACGTGGTTGTGATCAATAAGATGTTTGGAGTCCGATAGGGAAAAAATTATTTTAGCTAAATAGTAATCTACCTTTATGAATAGTAATATGACCCTTATGAACAGTAAATCTTCCAAAAGAATAGTAAACTTACCCATGAATAATTAAATAAAATTCAGGTATCTTATAAGTGACAATTTGACCATAGTAAAAGTATTGGTATTTTTGTAAGTCACAAATGATTAATTATAATTAATTAACTAATTTATAAGAAAACTTATTTTCTTAAAATGTGTTCATAAATTAAAAATTCTATGTCTTATAGTTTTAATATAATTTTATAAGACCTTACATAATTTTTGAAATCATTATAAAATCAGTTTTAATTTTAAAAACTGTATTTTTCAAGTAAATTAGGATTTTGATTAAAAATTAAATTGATCATTTTTAGAAAATTATTTTGGAAAAATGGAATTCATTTTTGGATTCTACACGGAAAAAAATGGTTGGGGTGAATTTTTGAGATTTTTATGAAATACTTGAATTATTTATGAATAGTGAAATACCATAATTTCCAAAATAAGAAAAATAAGCTAATTATAGAGTCATGCATGATGTTCTGCTGATGTAAGCCCAATTGGTTTGGTTTCACATGATAAAATTACTATTCTTGGTCATGGAATACTCACTATTCCTTGTTTTGTGGGGAAATAATAAATTAATGAATTTTATATTGAGAAATCCCCTCTCCCCTCCACTATAAATACCACCTTTAACACCCTCATTTCCACACACCTATAAATCTTTAATCCTTGTCTAAAATATGCCCAAAAATCTCTCCTATACTCTCCCCCATGTCCAAGAGATTTTGTTCTCATAAAAATACCAAGCCTAGCTTCTTTAAGGAGAATCTCAAGAGGAGGATTCAAGAGGTAATTCATCTCTCTCTCTTTTTCCTTTCAATTTCAAGTTCATTTCTTAATCTATCCCCAACTATCTTAATCCACATGGTATGGTAAATCTAGCATTATAAAATTGAATGTTATTATACTAATGGGATATTATATCTTCCAACCCCCTTCTACTCTTCGATTTATTTTATAAAAGAGAACACTGTTCCTGAGGTGTTAATTTATCACCATAAAGAACGACATGTTTTCAATTTCTTTTGAAGATTTCAGATCTGGTCATGAAACCATTTTTATGGTTGAACCAGATTATTTTATATGTATTATGTTCTATTTAATGTTATGGAACAAAATTATGTACATATTACTAAATAATTAAACAAAACAAGTTTGTTGTGGTAGAAAAACTGCCCAAATGAATCCAAACAATAATTATTTAATTATTATCTAATAATTCATCCACATGTTATATAATATAATTCATCATAATATCATTTAAACTTCTGGAATACCATTAATAACATGAAATATCAGTTCTGGATGTTTATACATGTTCTACATGAACTTCCATTTATGAATACAAGTGAACCGCTTAAGAAAACCCCAAAAAATAACATTCCTGAACAATGTTTTTAAACTCTATAAATCATCCAAATAAACGTTAAAAAAACTTAATTATACCATAATTAACCATATTCTTGTACACAAGGTTCTAAAATTGTTAATTAATGAACCTAATGTTGTTATACATGTCATTAAAGTGAATAAAGCGTTTGGATACAAGTTAAGGGGAAATTATCGAATCCAACATTCATTCTTTGGGTTCTCCCTCTTTCACTCCATTTTTGGTATGGTCACTCATTAAAAATCATTTTTCGTCATTATCTTACCTATTATGTTATATACATGTTCTCTACTGAATTTTTTGTCAAACACAATTTTTTCCAAAAAAACTCTTCTTTCAAAAACACACCTTTTATTTCTCACTCAAGTTTGATGGTTATTATGTCAAGTATGTTATACCCTATTTCTTTTGGGAACCCAATTTTTTATGAATGTGTTCTTATGAGATGAAACCCATTATTTTCCATGGGTTAGTTATGTTCATTTTTTAAATATGTTCTATGTGGAAATCATGATAATGATAATGTTATGATGTGACATGTGTGCCCAGAATTATATAGCACAATATGAATGTTTCAATGTATCGGGTGCACTCAGAATTATAAAGCACTCCAATGCATTGGGTATCGTGATGAATCTCATGAGTTAAAGTGAAATTATGTGTGAACAAGATGATATATTTTTTCAAAACTATGTGTGGTATTTAACCACTAAGACATGATGTTTTATTTTTTTATGCATTGCCACATTTCAAGTCTTTTATTAATGTCTCCTCTCATGATTTTGATGATGATGTTATGATCATGCTCACCCCATGCTATATTGTTCTTATCTATCCTCTTACTGGGATTTTATCTCACCCCTTTTTTATGTATATCCTCAGGTGACTACATGTACTAAGGAGAGGTCAATATCCAATAAGAAACCAGAGAAGAAGGAATTAAATAAATGTTTATGTTTGATGTTGTAAATGAAATGTTTAGTCCAAGTTTTCCCAAGACACTAAACCTTTGGATCCTCATGGTGTAATACTATTCTATTGTTTATATTTATAATTATGTAATAGTAATGTAAGAAAAGGTCGGGTCTCTATAGTTGGTATCAGAGGCATGGTTTAGTTACTTTGGGAATTAGGATTAGTGAACCCTAGAGGAAACCTCTAGCATGAGACTAAGTACAAATATGCACACAAGAATATTTACATAGGGACCCCATATGTAATTCTTTTAGTGTAAATTGTAAAAATAAATAATTTATTCATAACTTGTTGAATTATGTTTTGTTCTAACAGTTTCTATTTTAGAAAATGGTGGGAACCAGGAGAAACCAGGCCAACAACTCGTGCGAGGGCCAGTGCAGCGATTGCCCAAACGAAATCCCCAATGATTTGGGTGGTGGAGTTCAAATTTTTTTGGATATTCTTACCCAAATATCACGATTTATGAATAATAACAATAATAATGGAGAATGTCATCCTTCACCATAGAGGGAGAAATTGGTTGTCGAGTGTTTTATGCAGCAACAACCACCGACGTTTAGTGAAACTTCTGATCCACTAGTTGCGGAACAGTGGGTAAACTCTATGGAGAAGATCTTTTCTATGCTTCACTGTTCTGAGATGTAAAAAGTGACACTATACATTTATCGTCTAGATAGAGAGGTCGATCAATGGTGGGATTTGATTAGGAACACCAATCCAAGTTATGAAATTGAAGAGATGGAATGTGAAGACTTTGAGATAATGTTTCTTAACAAGTATTTCCCAATAACTCATTGCATGAATATGGATAGAGAATTCATAGAACTCATGAAAAAAGAAGGAGAATCTGTCACAACCTACGTATCAAATTTCACAAGGCTTTCAGGGACCACTTTATGTTTTTTTATCAATAATGATTGAAAAATTGATAGATTCTTTAGTGGATTAAAACCAAAACTTTGAAAGGATATTGTAATTTGAGACTTTGAGAGTTATCAAGAAGTTTTTTGATGTGATCTCAAAGTGAAGATGGAGTTTGGAGAATGGTCCCATGGATATGGTGATAAGAAAAGAAATATGGAGGTTCAAGACGATGGATCTAATGAAAAAGGTGGGAAGAAAACTTAATGACCCACTTGCCAAAAATATGGGAAGTTGCACCATGGGAACTACCTAAAAGGGATGGGGAAGTGATTCAAGTGTGGGAAAGAAGGACACCATGCTCAAGAGTTTTGAAAAGACATGAAAAGGAAGGATAATGTGGTGGATGAAAGGAGAGAACCACCCATGGTTCAATGCTACAACTGTAAGGAGCAAGGGAACTATGCAAGCTAGTGCACTAAACCTCAAGTTCTTATGGGTAATCAGTATCAGTAGACACCAAATCCAAAAGAACAAGAGAAGGCTTATTCCATCACTACTATAGAAGTGGAGCAAGATAATTAAGTCATACAAGGTACACTTCCTATTCACTCAAGAATGAAAAAAGTCTTATTTGATTCTGGTTCTATGAATTCCTTTATATCTTGCATGTTTTCTAGAACTATATAATCAAATCCCCAAAACCTTGAAGTAGAGATATCTACAAAAACACCAAGGGGTGCAATCATTTCAATCCAAGTGTTTGAATCTTCTCCTGTTGGTGAGTATGGGAAGATTCTTCCAGCAAATCTCATAATACTTCCCTTGGTGGAATTCAATGCTGTAATGGGAATGGATTGGATCTCATTATATATATCACATATCACATGTTGGAAAAAAGAAATATCTTTTCATATACTAAACCATCCCATGATCCTCTACAAATTCAAGGAAGATCAAGAATCTCCTTTGAAAAATCCTTCAATGGTGTGGGTTTTGATTCCCTATGAAGAAGAATACCTTTCCCAAATAGTTGAGTCAAAGGATAGTACCAAACTTGTGGGAATGCCTATCATGAGTGAATATGATGATTTATTTCCTGAAGAGTTACCTGAAATTCCCCCAGATCATGAGGTAGAGTTATCAATAGAACTCATACACATAGCTACTTCTATCTCAAAGTGTCCCTATAGGATGGATCCTCTAAAAGTGTAGGAGTTAAAGAAGCAGTTGCAAGAGCATCTGGACAAAGGGTTCATACACCCTATTTCATTACCTTGGTGTGTGCCAGTTCTCTTTGTGAAGAATAAGGAAGGAACAATGCGAATGTGTATCAATTATCGGGAACTCAACAAGATCACCATAAAGAACAAGTATCCTCTTCCAAGGATTAATTACTTTTTCGATCAGTTAAGAGGAGATCAATACTTCTTAAAGGTGTATCTTTGTTCTAGATATCATCATCTAAAGGTGAAGATGGAAGATATTCAAAATACTACCTTCCTTACAAGGTATGGGCACTATGAGTTTCTGGTGATTTCATTCAAACTTACTAATTCCCCCACAATATTCATGAATTTGATGAATAGAGTCTTTAGAAATTACCTCTAAAAAATTGTGGTAGTGTTTATTGATGATATTATTATCTACTCCAAGAGCAAGGAGGGACATAAAGAACATCTATGGCTTGTTTTGGTGACATTGAGAAAGGAGAATTTGTATTCCAAGTGTAGAAAGAGTGACTTATGGATGGATTAAGTCACGTTCTAGGGCCATGTGATCCCAAGTGAGGGAATTTCTGTGGACCCTTAAAAAACCAAAGTTATTGGGGAATTAACTAGGCCCTCTAGTGTCATAGAAATCCGTAGTTTTCTTGGATTAACTGGGTACTACTGACGTATTGTGAGAAATTTCTCACGATTGTCAAGCCCAATAACTAAGATAACTAGGAAAGGGGTAAAGTATGTCTGGATGGAAGAATGCGAGGGAAGCTTCATGGATCTAAATAGAAGGCTGATCATTTAACCCTTACTCACACTACCAAAAAGTGGAGAAAGTTTTTTGATATACTGGGATTCTTCAAAGAAAGGATTGGGTTACATAATCAAGCGAAATGATAATGTGATAGCCTATGCCTCACGAAAGTTGAAAATCCATGAGCAGAACTACCCAATTCATGATCTAGAGCTATCATCCATGATTTTTTCCTTGAAAATCTGGCGGCACTACCTTTATGGAAAGAAGTGTGACATATACACTGACCTAAAGAGCCTAAAGTATATATTCACACAAAAGGAGGTCAGCATGCGTCAAAGGAGATGGTTATATATAATCAAGGATTATGATTTCTATATTCACTATCATCCTAGGAAGGTGAACATGGTAGCTGATTCTCTAAGTAGAAAATAACCTACTACTCTATCCATGTTATAGATTGAGAAAGACCCTATCTTCTTGGATATGCAAAGGATGGATTTAGAAATCATAAGGGTATGTGATACATCCTACCTTGATCAAATGATTGGGAAAACATCCATCCAAGAGAAGATTAAGGAAGCACAAAGGGATGATGTGGAGTTACAAAAGTGGGGGAATGTAGAAAAGGAATGGAAGCTAAAAGAGTTCCATATCGATGATGATGGTGTGATTTGGTTTGGAATGTGATTTTGCGTGCCTTCATCATCCGGGATAAAGAAGGATCTATTGGACAATGCACATATCTCAACATTTTCTATCCATCTTGGGAGTACCAAGATGTACCATGATATTTGAGAACACTTCTGTTGGGAAAACATGAAGAAGAAGATTGCGGAATATATATCAAAGTGCTTGGTATGTCAACAAGTTAAAGCAGAGTGGAAAAAGTCCAATGGGATGATGCAACCATTGCCTATACGCATGTGGAAATGGGATAATGTTATTATGAACTTTGTCACAGGTCTCCCAAAGATGATGACGGGAAATAATGCGATATCGGTTGTGGTTGACCGACTCACCAAGACTGGTCATTTTATCGCTATTCGGGAAAACCTATCACTTGAAAAACTCACAAAGATATATGTGTAGGAAGTGGTGAGACTTCATGGAGTTCCACTCTCGATTTTCTCTGATCATGATCCAAGGTTCACATCTAAATTCTAGAGGAGTCTTCAACATTCTTTTAGTACTGAGTTAAATTTCCACATGGCCTATCACCCCCAAACTGATGGCCAATCTGAAAAGACTATTCAAATTCATGAAGATATGATAAGAGCTTTCTCTCTATATTTCAAAGGTGGATGAAATCAGCATCAACCATTGGTTGAGTTCTCATACAACAATAGCTTTTACTCAAGTATTCAGATGGATCTATATGAAGTTCTGAATGGAAAGCGATGTAGAACTCAAACCTATTGGGATGAATTTAGATAAAGAAAACTACTTGGACCTCATCTTGTGCAAGAGATGACAGAGAAGGTTCAACTCATCAAGAAACACATCAAAACTACTCAGAGTTGCCAAAAGAGTTATGCTAAAAACCACCAAAGGGACTTGGAGTTCGACATTGGAGATAATGTCTTCCTTCAAATATCACCATGGAAGAGAGTCATGTATTTTGGAAAGAAAGGGTAGCTAAGCCCAAGGTATATTGGACCCTTTGAGATCATTGAACGCATAGGAGATGTGACCTATCAGCTTACACTTCCACCAAATATGGCTCAAGTTCATGATGTGTTTCATGTATCACTTGTGAGGAAGTACAAACCAAATCCCTCACATGTACTGAACTCAGAGGTGGTATAGCTGGAACATGATCTCTCCTATGCGGAGTAGCCAGTAAAGATTCTGGACTGGAAAGATAAGGTTCTATGAAACAAGACAACACACATTGTCAAAGTGTTATGGAAGAACCATAAGTTTGAAGAAGAAACTTGGGAACTTGAAGAGGCGATGAAGGAGAAGTACCCTCACCTGTTTATGTAAAATGAAATTTTGAGGGAAAAATTTCATATGGGGAGAAGAATGTAATGACCCAAAGTTTTATCAAAGGAATTCCCTTCTTATAATTATTCCTTATAGTATAATGTCATTAGGAAGAACAATGAAATATTATGATACTAAATACTATGTGATCATTAAACACAATTTTTCCATTTCTATGTTTTGAATTTTGAAAATCTGACATATGCGGTTGTGATTAGTGAGATGTTTGGAGTTCGATAGGGGAAAATTAATTTTTGGTGAATAGTAACCTACCCTTATGAATAGTAATATGACCCTTATTAAAATTAAATCATCCAAAATAATAGTAACCTTACCCGTGAATAATTAAATAAAATTTAGGCATCTTATAAGTGACAATTTGACGATAGTAAAAGTATTGGTATTTTT
The DNA here is from genome assembly GCA_963277665.1 of Viscum album. Classification (NCBI taxonomy): domain Eukaryota; kingdom Viridiplantae; phylum Streptophyta; class Magnoliopsida; order Santalales; family Viscaceae; genus Viscum; species Viscum album. The sequence continues at coordinate 1,524,133,545 of OY728131.1, read as the reverse complement.
GTAAGTCATAAATGATTAATTATAATTAATTAATTAATTTAAAAAAATGTATTTCCTTAAAATGTGTTCATAAATTAACAATTCTATCTCTTCTAGTCTTAAGATAATTTTATAAGATCTTACATAATTTTTGAAAGCATTATAAAATCGGTTTTAATTTTAAAACTTTATTTTTCAAGTAAATTATAACTATGATTAAAAATTAAATTAATCATATTTATAAAATTATTTTTGAAAAATGGAATTAATTTTTGGATTCTAAACATTGAAAAATGGTTGGGGTGAATTTTTGAGATTTTTCTGAAATACTTAAATTTTTTATGAATAGTGAAATACCTTAATTTACAAAATAAGCTAAATAAGCTAATTATAGAGTCAAGAATAATTTTATGCTGATGTAAGCCCAATTATTTATGGTTATAATTATAAAATTATTATTCTTGGTCATGGAAGACTCACTATTCCATGTCTTTTGGGGAAATAATAAATTAATGAATTTTATATTGAGAAATCCCCTCTGCCCTCCACTATAAAGACCACCCTTCACACCCTCATTTCTACACACCTCTCAAGATTTAAACCTTGTCTAAACTCTGCCCAAACATCTTTCCTATCCCCTCTCCCACGTCCAAGAGCTTTTTGTCTCATCAAAAGACCAAGCCTAGCTTCTTTAAGGAGGATCTCAAGAGGAGGATTCAAGAGGTAATTCTTCTCTCTCTCTCTCTCACTCTCTTTCCTTTCAATTTAAAGTTTATTTCTTACTCTCCCCAAACCTATCTTCATCCAAATGGTATGGAAAATCCATTATTATATACTGGAATGTTATGATACTAATTGGATATTATATCATCCAACCCCCTTCTCCTCTTCTTTTTAATTTATAAAAGAGAACGTTGTTTGTGAGGTGTTAATTTATCACCTTCAAGAACAACATGTTTTCATTTTTATTTAAAGCTTTCAGATATGGTTATGAAACCATTTTTATGGTTGAACCAGATTATTTTATATGTATTACATACTATTTAAAGTTATGGAACTAACTTATGTACATATTACTAAATGATTAAACAAAACAAGTTCGTTGCGGTAAAAAAACTACCCAAATTAAACCAAACAATCATTATTTAATTATTATCAAATAATTCATCCACGTAATATATAATATAATTCATTATAATATCATTTAAACTTATGTAATATAATTAATAACATGAAATATCAGTTCTGGATGTTTATCCACATTCTACATGAACTTTCATTTATGAATTCAAGTGAACCGCTCAAGAAAACCATAAAAATGAACATTCCCAAACAATGTTTTTTAACTCTATAACTCATCCAAAAGACCATTAAAATAACTCAATGAAACCATAATAAACCATATTCAGGTACAAAAGGTTCTGAAATTTTTAATTAATGAATCTAATTTTGTTATATAGGACATTTGAGTGAATAAAGCATTTGGATACAAGGTGAGGGGAAATTCTCGAACCCAACATTCATTCTTAGGATTCTCCCTCCTTCACTCCATTTTTGGTATGGTCACTCCTTAAAAATCATTTTATCATCATTATATTACCTATTATGGGATATAAATGTTATCTAATAGATTTTATGTAAAAAAAAAGTTTTTTTAGAAAACTATTCTTTAAAAAACACACTATTTATTTCTCACTCAAGTTTGATGGTTATTGTATCAAGTATGTTATTACCACCTTCATTTGGGAACCCAAAGTTTTATGAATGTGTTCTTATGAGATGAAACCCATTACTTTCCATGGGTTAGTTATGTTCCTTTTCTATATTTGTTATATGTGACATGCGTGATAATGACAATGTTATGATGTGACGGGTGCCCCCAGAATTATATAGCGCAATATGAATGTTTCAATGTGACGGGTGCACCTGGAATTATATAGTACACCAATGCATTGGGTAAAGTGATGAATCTCATTAGTTAAATTGAAATTATGTGTGAACTATATTCTAGATTCTTTCACAACCATGTGTGTTAGTTAACCACTAAGACATGATGTTTTTGTATGCATTGCCACATTTCAAGTCTTTTATTAATGTCTCATCTCATGATTTTGATGATGATGTTATGATTATGCTCACCCCATGCTAAATTGTTCTTATCTATCCTCTTACTGGGTTTTTATCTCACCCCTCTTTTATGTATATCCTTATGTGACTACATGTACTAAGGTGAGGTAAAGTTCCAATAAGAAGGTAGAGAAGAATGAATTTAATAAATGTTTATGTTTGATGTTGTAAATGATATATTTCGTCCTAGTTTTACCAAGTCACTAAACCTCTGGATCCTCATGGTGTAATACTATTATGTTTGTTATCTTTATAATGATGTAATAGTAATTTAATAAAAGGTCATGTCACTATAGTTAGTATCAGAGGCAAGGTTTAGTTAATTTGGGAATTAGGATTAGTGAACCCTAGAGAAAACCTCTAGCATGAGACTAAGTAAAAATATGCACACAAGAATATTTACATAGGGATCCCATATGTTATTATTTTAGTTCCATTTGTAAAAATAAATAAGTTATTCATAACTTGTTGAATTATGTTTTTTTTCTAACCGTTTCTATTTTAGAAAATGGTGGGAACTAGGAGAAACCAGGCCGACAACTCATGCGAGGGCCAATGCAATGATTGCTCGAATGAAATCCCCAATGATTTGGGAGGTGGAGTTCAAAACTTCAGGGTGATACTTACCCAACTATCATAGGTTTTGAACAATAACCATAATAATGGAGAACATAATCCTTCCCCAAAGAGGGAGAAAATGGCAGTCAAGTGTTTTATATGGAAACAACCATCGATGTTTAGTGGATCTTTCAATCCACTAGTTGTGAAACAGTGGGTCAAGTCCATGGAGAAGATATTTTCTATGCTTCACTATTATGAGATTTAGAAGGTAAAACTAGACATTTATCATTTATATGGAGAGGCCGATAAATGGTGGGATTTTATTTGGAACACCAAGACACGTGATGAAATTGAAGAGATAAAATGGGAAGATTTTAAGATAATGTTTCTTAATAAGTATTTCCAAAGAACTCTTCACATGATGATGGAAAGAGAATTCACAGAGCTCAAGAAAAAAGAAGGAGAATATGTCACAACCTACGAAGCAAATTTCACAAGTATTTTTGTGTATGCTTCATGTTTTGTTATCAATAATGATAGAAAAATTGATAGATTTTTTAGTGGATTAAAACCACACCTTCTAAAGGCTCTTGAAATTCAAGAATTTGGGAGTTATGAAGAAGTTTTTCAATGTGATCTCAAAGTGGAGATAGAGTTTGGATAATGGTCCCATGGCTATGGTGATAAGAAATGAAATATGGAGTTTCAATCTAATGGATATAATGACAAAGGTGGGAAGAAAACTTAATGACCCACATGCCAAAAATGTGGGAAGTTTCACCCTAGGAACTACCTCAAAGGGATGGGGAAGTGCTTCAAGTGTGGAAAAAAAGACACTATTCTCAAGAGTTTCGAAAAGACATGAAAATAAAGGTTAATGTGGTGGAATAAAAGAGAGAACCACCCATGTTTCAATGGTACAAATATAGGGAGCAAGGTCACTATGAAAGCTAGTGCACTAAACCTCGAGTTCTTGATGGTAATCATCATCATCAGCCACCAAATCCAAAGTAACAAGGGAAGGTTTATGCCATCACCACTACAGAAGTGGAGCAAGATAATGAAGTTGTACAAGGTACAATTACTATTCACTCAAGAATTGAAAAAGTCTTATTTGATTTCGGTTCTACACATTCCTTTATATCTTGAATGTTTGCTAGAACTATAGAATTGATGCCCCAAAACCTTGATGTAGAGATATCTATAAAAACACCAAGTGGTGCAATCATTTCAACCCAAGTGTTTGAATCTTCTCATGTTGGCGTATGTGGGAAGATTCTTCCAGCAAATCTGGTAATACTTCCCTTGGTAGAATTCAACACTATAACAGGAATGGATTGGATCTTGTTATATAGATCATGTATCGGCTGTCAGGAAAAAGAAATATCTTTTCATATCCCTAACCATCCCATGCTCCTCTAAAAATTCAAGGAAGATCATGATTCTCCTTTGAAAAATCCTTCAATAATGTGGGTGTTTATTCCCTATGAAGAAGCATACCGTACCCAAATAGTTGAGTCAAAGGAGAGTACCAACCTTGTGGAAATGCCTATCATGAGTGAATACGATGATTTATTTACCAAAGAGATACCTGAAATTCCCCTGGATCATGAGGCAGAGTTCTCAATAGAACTCATACCCAGAGCTACTCCTATCTCAAAGTGTCCCTATAGGATGGCTCCTATCGAACTGGAGGTGTTAAAGAAGCAGTTAAAAGAGCATCTGGACAAAGGGTTCATACGCCATAGTGCATCACCTTAGGGTGGGACAGTTCTCTTTGTGAAGAAGAAGGATGGAACAATGCGACTGTGTATCAATTATCAAGAACTCAAAAATATCACCATAAATAACAGGTATCCTCTTCCAAGGATTGATGACTTGTTCGATCAGTTAAGAGGAGATCAATATTTCTCAAAAGGTGGATCTTCATTCTGGATATCATCAGTTAAAGGTGAAGAAGGAAGATATTCATAAGATTACCTTCCATACAAGGTATACACACTATGAATTTCTGGTGTTGCCCTTCAAACTTACTAATTCTCCCACAATCTACATGGATTTGATGAATAGAGTCTTTAGACATTACCTCTACAAATTTGTGGTAGTGTTTATTAATGATATTATCATCTACTCCAAGATCAAGGAGGAACATGAAGAACATATAAGACTAGTGTTGGAGACATTGAAATAGGAGAAGTTGTATTCCAAGTGAAGAAAGTGTGACTTATGGATGAAGGAAGTCACATTCTTGGGACATGTGATCACAAGTGAGAGAATTTATGTAGAACCTTAAAAAAAAGGTGATTGAGGAATGGCCCTGGACCTCTAGTGTAATATAAATTCATAGTTTTCTTATATTATCTATAAACTAACAACCTTTTTTGATAAATTTCTCATGATTTTCAAGCCCACTAACTAAGTCAACAAGGAAAGGGGTAAAGTATGTATCGACGGAAGAATGTGAGGGAAGCTTCGAGGAGCTAAAGATAAGGATGATCATTGCACCCGTACTCACACTACAAAAAAGTGGAGATTTTTTTTGATATATATGGATTCTTAAAAGAAAGTATTGGGTTATGTACTCATGAAAAATGATAATGTGATAGCCTATGCCTCATGGAAGTTTAATATCCATGAGTAGAACTACCTGACGCATGATCTAGAGTTAGAAGATGTGATTTTTGCCTTTAAAATCTAGCGGCACTACCTTTATGGCGAGAAGTGTGAAATATACACTGACCACAAGAGCCTAAAGTATATATTCACACAAAAGGAGCTCAACATGTGTCAAAGGAAATTGTTAGAGCTAATCAAGGATTATGATTTCTCTATTCACTATCATCTCGGATAGGCAAACAAGGTAGCAAATTCTCTAAGAAGAAAACAACCATCTACTCTATCCATTTACGAATTAAGAAAGACCCTATATTCTTGGATATGCAAAGGATGGATTTAGAAATCATAAGGGTATGGGATACATCCTACCTTTCCCAAATGATTGTGCAACCATCCATCCAAGAGATGATTAAAGAAGCACTAAGGGATGATGTGGAGTTACAAAAGAGGGTAAATGCATTAAAGGAAGGGAAACTTCAAGAGTTCCATATCGACGATGATGGTGTGATTCAGTTTGGAATATGGATTTGTGTGACTTTATCACCCAGGATAAAGAAGGATATATTGGAAAATGCACATAGATAAACATTATCTATCCATCCTGGGAGTACCAAGATGTACCGTGATCTCTGAGAACACTTCTGTTGGGATAACATGAAGAATGAGATTGTAGAATATATATCAAGGTGCTTGGTATGTTAGCAAGTTAACGTAGAGAAACAAAAGTCCAAAGGTATGATGAAACCATTGCCTATACCCATGTGGAAATGAGAGAATGTTACTATTTACTTTGTCTCAGGTCTCCTAAAGACGATGAAGGGAAATAATGCGATACGGGTTGTGGTTGACCGACTCACCAAGACTGCCCATTTTATCACTATTCGGGAAGACCTATCACTTGAAAAACTTACAAAGATATATGTGAAAGAAGTGGTGAGACTACATGGTGTTCCACTCTCAATTTTCTCTGATCACGATCCAAGGTTCACATATAAATTTTGGAGGAGTCTTGAACAAGCTTTGAGTACTGAGTTAAATTTCAGCATGACCTATCACCCCCAAACTAATGGCCAATATGAAAATACTATTCAGATGCTTGAATATATGCTAAGATCCTACTCTCAAGAATTCAAAGGTGGATGGGATCAACATCTCCCATTGGTTGAGTTCTCATATAACAATAGATTCCACTTGAGTATTCAGATGGCTCCATATGAAGCTCTGTATAGAAAGTAATGTAGAACTCCAACCTGTTGGGATAAAGTTAGAGAAAGAAAACTACTTGGACCAGATCTTGTATAAGAGATGACAGAGAAGGTTCAAATCATCCAGAAACACATCAAAGATGCTTATAGTTGGAAAAAGATCTATGCTAACAACTATCAAAGGGACTTGAAGTTCGACTTTGGGGATAAAGTCTTCCTTAGAATATCACCATGGAAGAGAGTCATACAGTTTGGAAAGAAAGAGAAGCTAAGCCCAAGCTACATTGGCCCCTTTGATATCCTTGATCGCATAGGAGAAGTGGACAATTAGCTTGAACTTCTACCGAATATGGCTTAAGTTCATGATGTGTTTCATATGTCACTCTTGAAGAAGTACATACCAGACCCTTCACATGTACTGAACTCAAAGGTGGTATAGTTAGGAGATGATCTCTCCTATGCGAAACAACCAGAAAGATTCTGGACAAGAGAGATAAGGTTCTACACAACAAGACAACCCACATTGTCAAAGTTTTATAGAGGAACCATAAGTTTTAATAAGCAACTTGGGAACCAGAAGAGGCAATTAAGGATAAGTACCCTCACCTGTTTATGTAAAACGAAATTTCAAGGGCGAAATTTCATAAGGGTGGGGGGGGGGGGAGAATGTAATGACCCAAAGTTTTATCAATGGAATTCCCTTATTATTATTATTCCTTATAGTATATTCTCATTAGGAATAACAATGAAATATTATGATACTAAATACTATGTGATCATTAAACATAGTTTGTCCACTTTTATGTTTTCAATTTCAAAAATCTGACGTATGCGGTTGTGATCAGTAAGATGTTTGGAGCCCGATAGGAAAAACTTAATTTTTGGTAAATAGTAACCTACCCTTATAAATAGTAATATGACCCTTATTAATAGTAAATAATCCAAAATATTAGCAACCTTACCCATGAATAATTAAATAAAATTTAGGCATCTTATAATTAACAATTGGACCATAGTAAAAGTATTGGTTTTTTTGTAAGTCATAAATGATTAATTATAATTAAATATTTAATTTAAAAGAAAATTTATTTTCTTTAAATGTGTTTATAAATTAAAAATTATATGTCTTATAGTTTTAAGATAATTTTATAAGACCTTACATAATTTTTGAAAGCATTATAAAATCAGTTTTAATTTTAAAAACTTTTTTTTTCAAGTAAATTATGATTTTGAATAAAAATTTAATTAAACATATTTATAATTTTTTTTGAAAAATTGACTTCATTTTTGGATTCTAGATGTCGAAAAATGGTTGGGGTAAATTTTTGGGATTTTTCTGAGATACTTGAATTTTTTGATTAATAGTGAAATACCATAATTTACAAAATAAGCTAAATAAGATAATTATAGAGTCATGCATGATGTTATGATGATGTAAGCCCAATTAGTTCAGGTTCACATGATAAAATTACTATTTTTGGTCATGGAATACTTACTATTCTTTGTATTGTGGTGAATTAATAAATTAATGAATTTTATATTGAGAAATCCCCTCTCCCCTCCACTATAAATACCACCCTTCACACCCTCATTTAAACACAACTCTCAAGCTTCAAACCTTATCTAAACTATACCCAAAAATCTTACCTAGCCCCTTAACCATGTCCAAGAGCTTCTGGTATCATCGAAAGACCAAGCCTATCTTCCTTAAGGAGGATCTCAAGAGGAGGATTCAAGAGGTAATTCCTCTCTCTCTCTCACTTTTCCTTCCAATTTCAAGTTCATTTCTTAATCTCTTCCCACCTATCTTAATCCACATGGTATGTAAACTCCATTATTATAAAATGTAATTTTATGATACTAATTGGATATTATATCATCCAACCCCCTTCTCCTATTTTTTTAATTTATAAAAGAGAACGTCGTTCGTGAGGTGTTAATTTATCACCTTCAAGAACAACATGTTTTCAATTTACTTTAAAGATTTCAGATCTAGTCATGAAACCATTTTTATGGTTGAACCAGATTATTTTATATGTATTATGTCCTATTTAAAGTTCTGTAACTAACTTATGTACATATTACTAAATGATTAAACAAAACAAGTTTGTTGTGGTCGAAAAACTGCCCAAATTAACCCAAAAAATCATCTTTTAATTATTATCTAATAATTCATCCACATGGTATGTAATATAATTCATTATAAGATCATTTAAACTTCTTTAATTTCATTAATAACATGAAAGATAAGTTCTGGATGTTTTTCCACATTCTACACGAACTTCCATTTATGAATACAAGTGAACCGCTCAAGAAAACCATACAAACAAACATTCCTAAACAATGTTTTAAACTCTATAACTCATCTAAATGACCATTAAAATAACATAATGAAACCATAATGAACCATATTCATGTACACTAGGTTTTTCAATTGTTAATTAATGAATCTAATGTGGTTATACATGAAATTAGAGCGTAGAAAATGTTTGGATACAAGGTTAGGGGAATTTCTCAAACAAAACATCCAATCTTCAGGTTCTCCCTCTTTCACACCATTTTTGGTATGATAACTCCTTAAAAATCATTTTTTCATCATTATCTTACCTATTTTGGGATATACATGTTCTCTACTAGATTTTATGTCAAGCACAATGTTTTCCAAAAAAACTCTACTTTCAAAAACAAACCTTTTATTTCTCACTCAAGTTTGATGGTTATTGTATCAAGTATGTTATTACCACTTTCTTTTGGGAACCCAAAGTTTTATGAATTTATTCTTATGAGATTAAAACAATTCTTTTCCATGGGTTAGTTATGTTCATTTTTTATATATGTTATATGTGGCATGCATGATAATGATAATGTTATGATGTGACAGGTGCAACCGGAATTATATAGCGTAATATGAATATTTCAATGTGAAAGGTACGCCTGGAATTATAAAGCACTCCAATGCATTGGGTAAAGTGATGAATCTCATGAGTTAAAGTGAAATTATGTGTGAACAAGATGATATATTTTTTCAAAACTATGTGTGGTATTTAACCACTAAGACATGATGTTTTATTTTTTTATGCATTGCCACATTTCAAGTCTTTTATTAATGTCTCCTCTCATGATTTTGATGATGATGTTATGATCATGCTCACCCCATGCTATATTGTTCTTATCTATCCTCTTACTGGGATTTTATCTCACCCCTTTTTTATGTATATCCTCAGGTGACTACATGTACTAAGGAGAGGTCAATATCCAATAAGAAACCAGAGAAGAAGGAATTAAATAAATGTTTATGTTTGATGTTGTAAATGAAATGTTTAGTCCAAGTTTTCCCAAGACACTAAACCTTTGGATCCTCATGGTGTAATACTATTCTATTGTTTATATTTATAATTATGTAATAGTAATTTAAGAAAAGTCCGGGTCGCTATAACAACCATGCTATGGTTAGTAATGTTCTTTCATGGATAGACCTCAGTCATCTGGCCCTCAGCTGGTAGTCACTCTATGCGATTCGAGTAGTGAGCAACAAGATATTCCCAGTACCAGCCGAAATCCACCAGTTCAACCAATAGTTCCTGCTAGGTCTCCAGCCACAGAGTGACCTCCTGTCAGTAGAAGTGTATGCCTAGAATGGAAGTATGATATCCTCAATCATCTTTCCATCATTCTGGCGGAGATCTCTATCCTCAAGGCCCTCAACTTATTAGAGGATATGCGAGAAGCTCTTGCGGAGGCTTTAAGAAGCCTCGTCTAGTTTGAGATTGAGGCAGTAGCCACAGAGGCCTTCCATGCTAATATAGTTGAGCTTGTAGAATGTCAGGCCATCATCTCTTTCTCTAGAGAAGATGGAGGTTCTTCTATATAGGGGTACATCTGCCACTGAACATCACTGGCCTTTTCAAAAGTGTGGAGGTCCACTGCAGTCTTGTTGACATGGGCTCTAGGATCAACCTTAATCTCGACCCATGCACTCCAAAAGATGGGACTATCTGAAATAGATCTGAGTCCCTCTCACCTAAAAAATCAAGGTTATGACTGGATGAAGCAGACATCAGTTGGAGATATTTGCTTGAAGACCTAGTTTAGTGGCCTAGTTTCTAGCACTAAGTTCATGGTTATCTCATAAGACACCACATACAATGCATTGATTGGTAGACCATGGATCCGCCTGCATGTGGAAATCCCTTCATCATATCACCAATTCCTTAAGTACTCTCTTAATGGTCAAGTAGGCATACTCCAAGGTCATGCATCCCACTTTGTATCTTGTGAAACCTAATACATGGATGCCAACTATTATAAGATAAAGGAAAAGAAGATTCAGGCTAATGAGGTTAAACACACTATGGATGTGACTGACCCATGGAAAGACTTGGATGACACCTATATTTTTCTGATTCACATATTAGAGCCCATGACCCCGGACATGGGTCAATGATTCATTGTCTCTGGAATGAATGGGAAGCTTGTTACCATGTCTAAAGAACACCTTGATATCACCTCATATTCTTAAACAAATTTGGCAATAGTGATCCTAGAGCCCCCTACTCCTATAATGTATCAAGATGTCCACCCCATGGAACCAACAATACATCATAATTTCCTATTTCACCAGGTTGGGATAAACCAGATCAAGATGACACACCAATATTGATTTGATATCATCAAACATGGACCCTCGGGTCGAAGGCCAGATGATATTGGGTCAAATGGTTCCATCTCCATGGTTTCAACAATGTTGGAGTCCCCCGATGAGATGTCCACTACAACTCAGGCTGGTACCAGTGTCCCAACTTGATCATCCAATTCAGGAGAGTTACCTCCTTCCAATGATCCCGTTTCTGTGGATGATGAAGAGGACTTAGAAGATTCTCCTCACAAATTCTAAGAGGGAATATCCAATACAGTTGATGAATTGGTACAGGTGATCCTCGGTACCGAGACAGATCTGAAACCAACAATGATCAGTGCCGCTATGCCTAAAGAAGAGAAAAAAATGATATGTGGATTTCCCAAAGTATCATCGTGATGTATTCACCTAGAGTTATGACGAGATGACAAAGCTAGATCCTTAGGTTGTTTTCCACCATCTCGATCTTCCATCAAATCATGGAGGGTTCAAACAACCTCCCTGAAAGATGCACCCTAATCATAGTGCCAAGGTTGAGTCCAAGCTTCATAAGATCATTAAATCCAAAATTTTCAAGGAGGTCTAGTACCCTAGTGGGTTAGATAACATTGTGACTATCAGGAATAAGAACAGATAGATTAGAGTCTGCATCAACTTTTGGGATCTCAATAGTCACTGTCCGAAGGATGATTGTCTCCTTCCTATGACAAAACTATTGATCGACACCACCACTGGGTTCTAGGAGCTCTCCTTCATGGATGGGTATTTGAGATATAATCAAATCAGAATGGCCCCCAAGGATGAATATTCTACCACATTCAAGGATCCATAAGGAACTTTCTGTTATTAGGTAATACCTTTCAGCCTAAAGAATGAAGGTGCCACCTACCAACATTCCATGCACAACATATTCAAGAAGATCCTTGGGAAATTGGTGTAATGCTACATGGATGGCCTGGTTTTTAAGTCTTTCAAGTGTCAAGACCATCTCATGGATCTTGAGAAAGTGTTTGGCTTCCTCCGTTCCTGCCATCTGATGATAAACCCCTTGAAGTGTGCCTTTGAAGTCACTTATGGAAAGTTTCTCAGATTTTTTGTCAGATACAAAGGAATTGAGATTGATCTGGAAGAGATCAATTCCATCATTCATATGTCTCCTTCAAGAAACATCTCCTAGGCTTTCAAGTCCAATTATCCTAAACACACTGATTCATCGCAAATCTGGCTTGAAATTGTAATCCCTTTTCATGACTCATGAAGAAAGGTTCCAATTATCAGTGGGATAAGGAGTGTTAGACCACTTTTGAGGAAATCAAGCAGTACCTACTACAAATTTTGGTTCTGATTCTACCTATTTCTGGAAAGTCGCTGGTCCTCTATGTGACTGATTTGGAATGATCCCTCGACACCCTTCTCACCCAGATGAATAATGAGGGAACAAAGAACATTTTATACTATCTTAGCCACATGATCCTTGATATAGAGGCCACATATTCCTATATCGAGAAGAGTTGCCTTGCGCTGGTATTCACAATGAAAAAATTATGAAATTACTTGCAACACCACAAGATATAGCTAGTGTCCCGAGTAGATATGATGAAGTACATTCTGAACATCCCCATATTGACAGACCATCTAGCTCGGTAGGCGGTGATACTTTAATATTTCGACATCATGTTTGTCCCCCAGAAGGATATTAAGGGATAGGCATTTGAAAAATTTCTTTCCACCCATCCATCCCATGCATATCAGTCTCCGAATCCTGATTTTTTAGATGAGGCAATCCTCTCAGTGGATCAATCCATTCCATGTTGGAAAATGAACTTTGATGGCACTTCTTGAAGCCCTATCGGTAGGAGAATCAATGATCCCAAGATCAATATAGTGGGCCTGGGTATCTTCTTCATCACTCCTACACAAACTATCCTACCATATTCATTCCTGTTGAAAAAAGGCTATTCCAACAATGAGGTAGAGTAACGGACTCTCATCCATAGTATCGATATGGATCTCGAGATTGATGTTCCTCACCTACATGTGAAAGGAGACTCCAAAATGTTCATCAAGCAGATCAACGACGACTATTTCATTAAGAAGCTGGAGCTCATACTGTGGTTAGAGCGTACTCACCAGCTGATGGCCCAGTTCCCTTCTTGGCTAGAAGTTACTCATGTACCTTGATCACAGAATGACCGAGATAATATGTTGGCCATCCTGACCATATCTCTTATAGAACCTGACTAGGATGATTTGATTATCCATGTGGTGCATTGAAGAGTAATCGGTCTCGTCACTCCAAATGATGATGATAGCCCATAGGTAAGACACATTACCGCGGATGCCTCCATGGCAGGACCTTTAGGTCCCCCTACCACGATGTTGGAAGGGACCCCTGACTAGATGACTCCATTTATCGAGTATCTTCAACACGATAATCTCTCAATAGATTGAGTCAAATGTGAGTGAGTCCATAAGCACGCATTGTAGTTTACCCTCCAGAGTGGTCCCAGTATTGAGAAGGTCTTATAAAAACACGGGTTTGATGGAATTATCCCTCATTGTATTGAAGAAGGTGAGATTTATCAGGTCATGTAGGAAGTCCATACCGGTTCCTGCGGGGCTCATTAGGCTGGGTTGAAACTTTCTCATCAGATTTGAAGGATGTGATACTTTTGGCCCACCATGATCTGTGACTATATCAAGTTATCCAAAAGGTTACATTCATTCCATATTCATGCTATGTTTGTGCATCGACCACCAGATCCTCTCCATACTACCAAGTATTCTTGGCCCTTCGCGGACTGGGGACTTGATGACATGGGACCATATCCCCCTTTAACAGATCTCCATGGAAAGTTCATCCTGACCACTATGGATTTATTTTCTAAGTGGGAAGAGTAAATTTTGATCAAGGATGTCAAGTACCATTCCATAGTTGAGTTCGTGATCTCCAATAACATCTATCGATTTAGAGTCCCTCATGCCATCCTCACCGATAACGACACTAACTTCTGAGCAGCCAAGATAAAGAAATTTTATGCCAAGTACAATATCTGTTCTAATTATACCTCTCACTATCATGCATAAGAAAATGGGCAGATCAAGGAATTCAAAAAACCCTCTCTAGCATCTTTAAGAAGATGGTTTTTCCAAAAAAGAAGAGTTGGAAAGACAAACTCCCTAATGCCCTTTGGGTTTACCGGAGGATGACTCGTAATTTCTATCAGGTGACTCCATATTCCCTAGTGTACGGAATAATGGAAATCTTTCCCATATAGATTCTGATACCCTCACTATGCATAAACATCTACAATCAGCAAACACCAGATAATGTAGCTGAAATCCTTCTGGCTGAACTAGAAGCGCTTGACGAGAATAGGCTTTGTGCCTTGGGAAATCTGGAGAGGCATCATAACAAGATTTCCTGGGATTTTAATAAGAAATTTCACCTCTGATCCTTCTTATAAGGTTACACAGTATTGGCCATGAGAATGCCAATGATACCAGGTAGGAAGCCACTAAAGTTGGATCCTAAATGGGAGGGAACTTACGTCGTTCACAAAGTTGACCCCAATGGTGCACACTCCCTATTCACTATGGATGGTGAGCATATTACTCTTCCCAATAATGCCAAATTCTTCAATTAGTACTTCACGTGAGGTCCTTTCATCCCCCATGATGTTAAAATATATTATCACCCCACATGATGTTAAACTATATTATCATCTTGCAAGATGTTAAACAACATGTCCTCATTATAAAAGATGCTAAACTGTAAATGGTTTGAGCTCTATGACCCTAAACTAAGAACCCTTTCTTCCCACATGTTGATAAACTATGAATGGTGAATATACCGCATGGTCTGAGCTATATGATCTTAAACTAAGATCTCCTCATCCTTACCACATGATGTTAAACTTAATAGATATCAAGAACTACGTATGGCTTGATTCGCATCCTTATGGGATATGTAGGAATAACCATACCTTTTATCCATGGCCCAAACTTAGGTCCCTTGAAATTTCCAGCCTCTTGGATAAAGTTCTCTCTTAGTATTGTGTGATGTGGTACAAAATCTTTGTTCTCATTCACATCAGGCTATTTTTTCCGCACCACACATATCCCCTTGAGACACCTCTCCTCACATCCTTACCACATGATGTTAAATTTTTTGGAATTTCAGAACTATGTGCGGCTTCATTCCCATCCTCATGGGATATGTAAAAATAACTAGACATTTTTTCTTCGGGTCCAGCCCTAATTTTTAGAAACCTCATCTTCCTTCTCACCCCTTGGCCTAAGTTCTCTTGGGTGTGTGTGGTGTGGTACAGACTTATGTCCTCATTCATGTCGGGTTGGAAATAACCACACCTCATATCTCTCTCTTGAGAGCTCTCCATTTACTTTTAATCTACTCATCTCCTTGAGTTGTATACTCTCAATTGGGTCATTTTCTCTCAATTGGCCCCCTCAACCCTTTTTGGGGATTCACCAACGTGCTCAGATGCACTATGGTTTAAAACCCAGAGTTTTGGATTCTATATGGACACGATTTCATCAGTTTCCATGATTCATGTCCCCCTTTTTTGGATTTTCATCATCTACCACATCCTAAAAGAACCCCAAATGGTATGGATGCTCGGCCTTATGGCTCACCTACCACTTTGGGCCAATGTCCTGGAGGATCTCGAATGACATTATGAAACAAGTCCCATGTTGTGAATATGGTCAGCAGTCGATGCTCATTTTTTGTTCCCATTTTAGGTCACATGGTGTGGATGTTATGTTTCGAACATGGTCAATGATTATCCTCCATCATTACACCATCCCTATTATGCCACAAATATCAGTCTCATGATTCATTCCCCTTTTCACTTCATCACATATAAGTAAAATTCTTACACCCTTGGTGATATTCCTCCACACGCATTTGTATTTTAAGATGACGAATCAACGTCGTGGTGTCCTCCTTGATAATGCACCATTTCCCCTTACAGTGTATTCCATGTGTTGTGAAGATCATATCTACCCTTGTTTCCCACATCGAGTGTAGCTCACATGGGCTTAGGGATTTGGTGAAGGATTACACCATCTTGGAGGAATCTCACTTATTTTGGTCTAAGCTCTACAACCCTAAACTAAGACCCCCCTCATCTTTACTGCATGATGTTAAACTTCTGGACATTTTATAACTATGTACGACTTGATTACTATTCTCATGGGATATGTAGGAATGGCCAGACATTTTGTGTTTGGGTCTATCTCAGGCTCCACTAATTATCTCCTATGTTTGGCCTTTTGGCCATGATTTTTATTATAATAACCCTGATTTTTATTACACACTTAAACATGATTTATTACATAAAATATTCACTTGATACGACATAGAAGATCAAGAGGTCTAGTGTCTTTGGGGCTTAGGAACATTACATAATAACTTCAAACATGAAACACAAAATCTTTATTGAAAACTTCCTTTACATGACCTCTAAATTCCCTCGTACTTATCATTTAATGGGATAACCTAAGGACATGCATAAAAAGGGGTGATATATAAACCTAGGTAAGGGAGTAAACAAGGCATAACATGAAGAACACAATACATGTTAGGAAATAGGCATATCAATGGAGCATAAAAGAAACATGAACATAAAGGCATGATATAACATGATTATCGTAACATGGAAATGTGGAAACAACATTTAACATGATATTAGCATGAGCCAAGGATCATTGAACATGGAGAATGAGTAAAACCACATTGAAATTGAATTATAATGAGAAAACCCTCATTTCACTTGACATATCATGATACAAATATTTACCCAATGCATTGGAGTGCTATCAGGTCACACCCTTCTTAATCATTTCATTTCATGCATAGGTGTGGCACATGGATCATATAACATGGATTCATTAAACATAATCATTTATTCCACGATAAAGGAATGTATAATTAATACATGAAGATCAATAATCAATGATTAAATGTGCATAAAGGTGAATAACCTTGATAGATAAATGAGCATGGTATCCACTACACAATGACTTTGGCTTGAGTAAAACACGGGGCAATTGCGGCAGTATAACGACGTGTCATAAGAATTCATAAAAATGGTTGATGAGAGAGATAGCGGTGTCTCATAATATTTAAATTAAATAGACATTAATGGGTTCATATAGATAAATGTCCCAATGAATTTAATGGAATTTAGATTCATAATATAAAAGAATTGCTTGAATGTGAATGTGAAGAGAGAAATTTCTTACGGAATTTCAACATGGTAACAAGTGTAAATGAGAGGAATTAATGAGAGATAAAAAAGGTCTCTAATAATTTAAAAAATAAGGAGGAAAAATTTAGGGAGGTGAGAAATCATACCCCAACATTTGTAATTGAAAATAAAAGGGTATAACAACTTAATGAAATTTGGACAAAAAATGAGAATGGAAGAAATCCCTTACTTGGAAGTGTGATTCCAAAGGTTTGGGGGAGGCTTGATAGAGGATTCTAGAGAGATTGAGGCACCTTGGGAGGATACTAGAGAGAGGAGGTCAAAGTAGGTACGTTCTTCAAAGGTTTTGAGTGAAGATAAGTGATATCTTGGGTGGGTTTATATAGGAAAAGGGAGAGAATTATTCATTATTTAGGTTTTGGACACTACGCATTAAACAAATCAAAACTACAAACCATCCCATTGTTTTGAACATGATTTTTTACAAAAGGAGAGTAGAAAAAAGTATTTTATAATTCCAATGGCCTAACTTATTAAAATATTAGTCTTGCTTATGTGGAGGTGAGTCACACTCTCAAGGAAATCAATTTAAAAAGTTAAAATGTTTTATAAGCCTTGGGAGGTCCACTAAAGATTTGTAATATAAATAAATCAAACCTAAAATCACATTATTTTAATGGTAAAACATATATTTTCTGAAAAAACCCATTTATAGTATTTTATTACATCACTATTCAGTCATTAAGATGTTATACAACACATTATATAATTAAATGACATTAAATTTTTACCCAAAAATTCGACTATCTCAGAAAATAATGAAAAATTCACCATTGGATAATTTCGATGTCCTGATTCCAAAAATAATATTAATTTTATCTAAACAATTTTCTAAATATGTGAATTTTGACTTTTAAAATAAAAACCGACATTTATAAAAAATTCACGAGTTTTGACAAAAACAATTTTCAAACCTTAATAAAAATTACAATTGTATTCATAAAATATTATAAGATCATTTATATTTAATAAAAAGTAATTTAGTAATAATATTTTATTAAAATATTATTTAATTCAAAAATCCATTAATTCATTAAAATATATTTCTTAATTGAATATTAACTAAAAATACTATTTTTGCTTTAAAATCCCTTTACAAAGTAAAAATAATAAAATGAATGTATGCTATTTATTATATAAAAAAATAATGCACATAATCATAGTGCTAAGGTCTTGTTACATAACCTCTTATAACACTCGTGTAAGACCTAAGGGTAAGGTGTGCGATTGTGACATACCCTTGGGGTGGATCATATAACATTGGTCGGGTGGTAATCTAAATAAACTTCCACTTCTACTATAGGCAATTCCTTTTAAGGTTCACGTTTTGAAGCTCAGCTTGGGATTGGTCAAGAGTGAAGCCCGGTGACACCACCTTCTTTCTGAGCTCTGATAAATGGGTCTCGTACAGAGCAATTCTACTGGATGAGGTCATCGCTTCCTTTATCAGAGTAAATTAGATTTGTTAAAGTCCTATATTTATACTAATCATGTGATCACTGTTCAAAAACTATATTAGCTATGGTCACGATTTTTAATGGTATTTTAAAATCCAAAAACATAAAACCATGGAAGCGCAAATGTTATATAACCAGTTTACATAATAAGACGTTTAATTTTATCAAGAGGAATTTTAATTAATAAAAATTTGGGTCATTACAATCTTCCCCCATTAAGAAATTTATCCCTCGAAATTTTATTTTCCCACACTAAAATAGATGAGGGTAACTCTGCTTCATCACTTCCTCCGATTCCCACATTGACTCTTCCAAACTTTTGGTTTCACCGCAACACCTTGACGAGGGGAATTGTATTATTTCATAGAAATTTTTCCCTATGATCTAAGATCTTCAACAGCTTCTCTTCATAGGATAGGTCATTATCCAATGGTACCACCACTAGATTGAGTACATGCGATGGGTCAAGTATGTACTTCCTCAAGAGTGATACATAGAATACATCATGTAATTGAGATAGGTTTGGTGGGAGTACTAGTCGATAGGCCACTGCTCCAATGCGATCAAGGATCTCAAAAGGGCCAATGTACCTTAGACTAAGCTTTCCATTCTTTCCTAATATCATAAATATATTCCATGGTGATATGATAGGAATACCATGTATCTAATATCAAACTCTAGGTCACATCAATGATTATCATCATAGCTCTTTTGCTGACTCTGAGCCGCTTTAATGTGCTGCTATATGGTCTTAACCTTCTCCACTATTTCTTCGACCATTTATGGACCTAGGAGTTTTCACTCCTCAACTTCATCCCAACATTATGGTGTTCTACACCTCTTCCCATAAAGGGCTTCTTAAGGATCCATTTGGATGCTTGAGTGGAAACTGTTATTTTAAGATAACTCAACTAGAGGAAGATGTTGATCTTATCATCCTTTGAAGTCTATTTAGCATGCTCTCAACATTTCCTCAAGTGTTTAGATAGTCAAATCAAAATTTCCATCAGTTTGAGGATGATAAGCCTTACTAAAGTTCATCTTAGTATTCAGAACATTTTTAAGACTCTTCCAGAACTCAAAGGTGAATCTTGGATCTTGATCAGATACAATAGATAGTGGTACTCCATGCGGCCTTACCACTTCTCTGATATATATACGTGCAAGTTGATCCAATGAGAAATCCTCCCGATTTGAAATGAAGTGTGCAGTATTTGTAAGACAATCCACAACAACCCAGACAGTATTGTTTCCTTTGGATGTATTCAGAAGTTTGGTGACAGATTCCATGGTGATGTTCTCCCATTTCCATGTTGGTATGGGTAATGGTTGCATCATCACCTTGGACTTCTGCCTCTCATCCTTCACTTACTAGCATACCAGGAACTTTGATGTATATTCAATGATCTTCTTCTTCATGTTATCCCACCAATAATGCTCTTGAAGATCTCAATACATTTTTTTGTTTCCTAAGTGAATGGAGAAATTTTAACTATTTTCATCAACTAAAAGTTCTATCTTTAAATATGGATTTTATGGAACACATAGACTTGTCCCAAATCTCACAATTCCTTCTTTATTAATATTGAACTCTAAGGATTTCCCTTTTCTGATAGTTTCCACTTTATTCTGAATTCCCACATAATCCTTTTGAGCATCATTTTACCATTCTAAAAGATATGGTTGAGAAATCATTTGTGAAAGGATTGATGATGTTCCCTTCTTTATGATTCTCATGTCCATCTTCATCAAATCAAAGAGGATTGGATCCTTTTCAATTCTCATAAATGATAGAATTGTTGGTTCCTTTCTACTTAGAGAATCTGCCACCTTGTTCACTTTCCCTGGTTGGTAATGTATTGAGTATTCATTGTCTTTGATCAGATCTAACCTTCTACATTGGCACATGTTCCACTCTTTCTA
The DNA here is from genome assembly GCA_963277665.1 of Viscum album. Taxonomy (NCBI): domain Eukaryota; kingdom Viridiplantae; phylum Streptophyta; class Magnoliopsida; order Santalales; family Viscaceae; genus Viscum; species Viscum album. Next base: position 1,524,112,745 of record OY728131.1, on the reverse strand, counting down.
TGTGAATATATACTTGAGGATTTTTTGGTCTGTATATATTTCAAACTTCTCCCCAAAGAGGTAATATCACCAAATTTTAAAAGTGAAGATCATTACATCCAACTCCAGATCATGTTTTGGATAGTTTTTCTCATGAAATTTAAATTGACTTGAATCACAGGCAATGTATTTGTCATTTTTCATCAACACACAGCCCAGACCCTTCTTCTAAGAATCACTGAATACCACAAAAAGTTATCCACTTGTGGGTAATGTGAGCACGAGAGTAGTGATAAGCCTCCTTTTCAACTCCTTGAAGCTCTCTTCACATTCATCACTTCATAAAAAATTGACTCCCTTCCAAGTTGGCTTGGTAAGAGGGTTTGAGAATCATGAGAAATTTCTCACAAATCGACGATAATATCCAGCTAACCCCAGGAATCTATGGATATCCGTTATCGATGTTGGCCTCGTGCATCCCTCTATTACATCTATCTTGGAGGGATCCACATATATCCCATTGCTTGTGATGATAAAACCCAATAATGCGACCTCCTTTAACCAGAACTCATACTTTCTATACTTTTTATAGAGATTATCCTTTCGCAAGGTCTCTAGTATAGTGAATAGATGCTCCTCATACTCCTCTTTGGTTTTGGAGTATATTAGAATATCATCTATAAAGACTACCACAAATTTTTTGGGCTAATATATAATAATTATATTTATAAATTCCATGAATATTGATGAAGAATTAGTGATTCAGAAAGGAATTACTATGAATTCATAGTGCCTGTACCTTGTATGAAAAGCAGTCTTGGGGATATCCTTCTTATTCACCTTTACTTGATAATATCCCAACCATAGATCCACTTTGGAGAAGTATTGTGCTCTACATATCTAATCTAACAAGTCATAAATTCATGCCAGTGGATACTTGTTCTTTATTGTGATTTTTTTTGAGATCACGATAATTAATGAAAAGGCGCATTGTCCCATCCTTCTTCTGGATGAAGAGGACTGGTCCACCCCATGGCGAAGCACTTGGGAGTATAAACCCTTTATCCATATTCTTCTGTAATTGTTTCTTTAGCTCCTCAAGATCTAAAATAGCCATTCTATATGGATTCTCAGACATTGGAAATTCCCCAGGTATATAATCAATTGAGAATTCGACATCTCTTCTAGGAGGAAGACCAGAAAATTCCTTAGAAAACACTTCAGCGAATTCCCTCACAATAGGCATATCTTCAAGGATGGTTTCTTCCTTAAACTCAATCATCTGAGCAGGATACACATGCTCAAAGGGTTGTAATATCCACTCTTGATATGATGGTGCAAAAGAAGATTCATCCTCATTCTTAAACTTGTACAAAATTGGGGGTCGATTCGCTATATGGAGAGTGATTTCCCTCTCATGACAATTTATGTTGGCTCTATATAAGGAAAGCCAATCCATGCCAAGAATTTCATCAAATTCCACTAGAGGGAGTATGAAGAGGTTCTCTAGGAAGTTCAATCCACAAATTATGATATGGGAGGATTTATATTCATGGGATGCGATGATTTCCCCATTTTACATACTTACTAACATCTTTACTTCCGTGATTTGTAGTGGTGTTGAGATTGTTCTACTAAAATTTATATATTTAAAAGAATTCATAGAACCAGAATAAAAAAGTATGTTCTATATTCTTGAAAGAATAACTAGCGTACATTTCACAACTTCATTGCCGGGGTTCACTTCTGTGGTAGTGATGACAAAATCTCACCCTTTCTACCTTGGAGGTTGTTGGTTGCCTATAAAAACCCTTGTCTTAGGGAACTGGTTTGCAAAATTCCATGGTTCTTTGTAGTTAAAGCAATGAACAACAAGTTAAGGGTCGAACAGAGTGCTCCTATCCTCTGTCGTAGTTTCTGGTTTTTCTTATCAGTAGTTAATGGCTAGGTGCCCTTATCTTACACATGTAAAGCATTTCCTTATCCCCTTCATGAAATTTCTAGGGTTCTTCTTTCAATACCTTTGGAAAATGGGGTGCTGTATTTTCTTAAAACCATTGGATTTATCTATCAGAACACCCAAATTAAAGTCCACCTTGTGCTTATTATCCCCATGATACCCCTGAGATTCTTCAATCTCCATTTTGACTTTGAGGGAACATTAGACAATTTCCTCATAGCTTTCGAAGTCACGGATCTCTAGGTATTTTCTTAGGTTAGGTTTTAGCCCACCAAAGAAGTGGTCAACATTTAATTTGGGGTAATGACAATTCCAGAGTCATATTGTGAAAGCCTTGTGAGGTTTTCCTCATACACTCCAATGGATTCGTCGCCTTTTTTTCTTGAGGTCAAGGAAGTCCCTTTCCATCTTAATTCAGAGGGTGCACAGAAAATATTTATCGATTTTTATCGAGAAATCATTACATTACAACACCTCAGTCTCTTCCTCAAGCTTCATATTTTTGATCAGTGTCCACCATTGATCAACTTTACCCTCTATACAATAAGAAGCCATAAGAACCTTCTCTTATTCGAAACATTGAAGGATTGATAATATATTTTCAATGGATTTGATCCATTGTTCGACAATTGAGGGATCATATGATCTATTAAAAGCAGGAGGCCTTTGTCTCATGAATCTCTTGATTGAAACTTGTTTTTTCTTAGGGGGGTTTGAAAATTCTTCTTGACCCATGTTCCTTTTCAAAACTTGAGTTAACTGAGAGAGTATCATGACAATGTTATCGATTCCCGCTCCCATCGGATTGGGAATCTCATTAGAACAATCGTCACATTGATCAACGCATCAGTTGTTAGCCCAAGTCCTGATATTATCATCCATTGGTTGGAATAAAAGGAAATTGAGGGGTAACACCTAAAAGGGGAAACCAAAGAAAAAAAGAGATAACGTATAAATTACTTTTATTTCCTTAACTTATGAATTTATAAGTTTTAATCTATGTTATCCATGATCTACTTCCCAACATATATTCTTAGGGGATTTTTCTTTAATTACATTAATAATGGTTCATAATAAGCTTATGAATTTACCAAAGCATATCCCTTGGGAGTGTGGTAACCAAGAGTTCAACAAGGCCCATTGTCGTGCACCAGTTCCTATTCAAGTCTAGCTAAAATCAGTGTTTTCGGGTTTTACCCCTAGATACATCTGTGTCCGAGCCGCCTCTACCTGGTCGTATCCAGATATGGATGTAGTTTTTTGATAAACCACTTACTCAATAATCACAAAAATTTATGGATGTTTTTATTATACTTAGTCTTATAACTAAGGCTTTCACTAGGGTTTTGTAATCCTAATCCCAAAAATAACTAAACCTGTCCTTTGATACCAACTATAACAACCCTGATTTTTGTTACACACTTAAACATGATTTATTAAATAAAATATTCATTTCATATGATATAGAATATTGATATTTATAGTGTCTTTGGGTCTTAGGAATATTACATAATGACTTAAAACATTAAATACAACATCTTTATTGAAAACTTATTTTACATGGACACTACATTCCCTCGTACTTAGCATTGCATGAGATAATCTGAGGACATGAATAAAAAGGGGTGATCTATAAATCCCATTAAGAGAGTAAAAAATTCATAACATGAAGAAGACAATACATGTTTGGAAATAGTAATATCAATGGACCATAAAATGAACATTAACATAAAGGCATGATATAGAATGATTATCATAACATGGAAATGTGGCAACAACATTTAACATGATATTAGCATGAGACAAGGCTCATTTCACACAGAGAATATAATGACCCATAATTTACATACATTGTTATTACTTCGTAATTGAAGAAAACTTATTACAACATATAACAGAACCATGAAAGGACCATATATTTATAGTGTCTTTAGAAACTGAGAAACATAAACAACTGGTTCATAAATAATCTACGCTATCTCCCATTTATTTCATCATATCTAGAGTCCCTTTTGGCATATTATACTTAGTACCCTTCTTCCTGACCTGGGGAAAGAAAACATACAAAAGGGTGAGCTCAAATGCGCAGTAAGGGTAAACAAAAGAAATATCAATCACATCATATTCATAAGAACATAACATTTTGGAAAACTTAACCTGCAAAAGAGATCATAATGTCATAACATGGGATATATCATAGTGGTGAAATGTAATCCCAAATAATCATAACTTAAAACATGAAACTTTGTGGCATACACACATAATCATAGAGAATAATTTTTTATTAGTCAAGACTCATTTCCAAGACTATCTTAGCGGAAAAATTCCATTTCTGAACCGGGTTCACTCCTCATTTCAGTCCTGTTTCACTGAACCGGTTTAACCTGTCGTTCCAGCCATGTCTATCTCATGAGATATAAATCTTTACCCAATTAATTGGAGGGAGATATAGGTCCCACCCATCTCATAATGAAACCATTCTTATGTGTGCCCCAAAATCATAAAACATACATCATAGCATGACCCATGTAATACAAATGGGATTCTTAAACATCGTGACATCATAAAACAATTCATATAAGATAAAGGAATTCATAAAAATAATTCCATCAGAACATAATAAAATCAATGTAATAATAGGGATAGAAACATAACCCTATATTATCTTAGATGGAAAATAATTTTGATAAAACACTTGAACTCCTTTCTGGAGGAAAATATCCTTTCTACTTCAAAAACACTTTTCCTTTCTTAACATGTCATACAATTTTAAACTAAAAGAAGTTGATTAAAAATAAACTTGAAAATTCTTAAAGGAAGCTTCTTGTAAATAATTTTTAAAAGAAAATCCATTCATGCCGTATAAGTTAAAAAAAACATTCTTCTCGTACTTTGGCCGAAAAAGTAAAAAAGTACCTCGTATGAAAAACGACAAAAGATTCCTTTCATATCTTTTACTAAAAACTCACCGAAGGGTAAAATTGGATTTAAAAAATTGTAGGAGGATAGAAATAATATTACATATTGGGGAAACATGAATGTGGATGATAAAATACACCCCAGTAAATTCTGAAGTATAAACAATCTCGGATAAAAATGAGATTGTGAGATTTTCCCTTACCTTAGGTCCGATTTGCTTCGTAAGTGTCCAAAAATACTTTATAATGATTTAAATAATGTCATTGAATTATTACAGAATCATAATTATTTTTATGATATCATATATGGTCATATTCTTATCTTCTTATTAGTAATATTTCATTGCTACTTGTTATTCGGGTGTTTATTACTTTTTGTTCTTATGTGTGTTTTATCAAATAAATTCTTATTATTCTTTTTAGAATATAGATACCTAATTTCTAGAATGGTATTAGTGTAATATATATCAAATTAATTAATTCAATTCATTTATATAATCATTATGCAATGAAGATCATGTAGAACGGGTCGCATCACATCGTGGAGACGGTATTCCGTACCTATGCACGAGCGATGATATCATTCCCATGATCGTGGAATTTTATTGGAGTGTATTTATAGTATTTCAGAATTAATATCACTTTAAAATAATCATATATATTTATTATTTACACCATTATACCCATCCAAGTAAGGTGGTGGTGGAAAATAGATTACACCACGGCGTGGAGACGGTATTCCGTACGTACGCATGCGCGGTGATTTTGTTTTCCGTAGGATGGATAGATGGTGAAATAGAGTTGTTTCATACTTATAATAAAATATCATTATATTAGTGATACTGATGTTATTACTTCATAATGAAACAACTAAATAATAAGAAGTGGAAGAAGAAATACAGTTGAAAGAATCAGTAATGGACATTACCTCTTCTTTGAAGCGCCTCTTTGAGACCTCCTTTTAGGGAACTAAAATTGGTCTTTGAAGAATACCAAGACCTATAGGATGTTTCTAGGGAAGTGGAGAAGAAAATGTGGCAGGGGTTGGCCAAGATTGAAGGCTCAAAGTGGAGTGAGGAAGAGAGGGAGGAGGTGCCCTTTTATAAGGGAGGAGAGGGGAACCTTAGGAAAAACAAAAAATATTATTTTATTATAAAGTAATATTCGGGTTTTAATAGCTCCAAATTGATTTATTTCTAAGCTAAGGTGGGTATGGTTCTAAATACTCTCATAAAATAGAATTTATACAAGTTTAGGTATCTATTTTAACCTTATCATTTAGATTTAACTTTAATTTAGATAATTTAACTTTTACCATTTCTTCTTGTTTTCTTACATTATAAGGTTAATAAACTTACTATAACAAGCCAAAAGAACCCCAAGTTGTTTATTATTAATATATATAACCTTATCTAAGTCATTTTGCCGAACCTTAGATTTTTAGAAATAAAATAACAATTAAAAATATAATATTTGTTTTAAAAACTATTTTATGTCAATTTTGACACTATTTGGTAATTGATTTTTGTGAAAATCATAACAGAAAGATTAGTTCGAACAAGGTTAATAAAATAAATAATAAAATGTAATATTAACATATAAAATTATTTTAATTCATAAAAAGTCTCAAATTACATTTATTTGGGTATTTATAACATCAATTATGTCAATATTTTATTAATAAGATAATTACTGAATGATCATTATGTCATAAATAAATTAAATTATTTAATGTCTAAAAATTATAAATAAAATATCATTATGTAGGAAATATTTTTCACTTTATAATGAATATTTATAGTCGAATTTATCTTATGTATAACCCTATATTAAAAATGTTTTAGTTATTAAACTTTGATTTTAACTATTTTAACTATTCTTTAAATAAAATAACATTAAATGCCTTAATCTAATCCAAGTAGACCTAAAGGGTAATTTTTTATCCCTAATTTTGTTTTTGGTCGAATTACACTTATCCAATAGAATTAGGACATGTGTTAGGGTAATAATAATATCATTTTTACCCTTAATTATCCTATTTACTTTTTACCATGGTAAAAAAAAGTAAAAAGTTACTATTCACCAAAAATTATTTTCACCTCATTGAACCATATTTTACTTACTGACATCAACTGTGTCTCTCAGATTTTTGTAATTCCCTTCAAAAAAGCGGTAAAATTAAGTTTTATGTAAATTTGCAAATTCTCCTAGGAGGTGGGTAAAAGACGGTGAAAAGTTCAATAAAATTTTTATATATCTAAAATTGTTATAAAATGACTCCAATGAATTGAATTGAACTTATATAGGTATTATGTATCAATTTTGAACTAAATAAATAATTATTTAAATAAAAAGTCAGTTTTTAAATAGTAACCCAGTGTTTTCACTATTCATAAAAAATTGAAAGTTTTCAGAAAAAATACCAAAATTTCACCCTAGGATAATTTCAATATTCTGAATTCAAAAATGAAGTCCATTTTGAAAAATAAAAATTTATAAAATTTCAAAAAGTGGTTATTACTATTCATAACGGCTAGTTTTAATAATATTTTAATAGCATATTGTTGTTTAGTGAAACTCGGTATTGCGTACAACGCAAGCTATCAAGGAAGGCCGCGATTGCGTGTAAAGAAAGCCAAGCTAGTGTTGTATGCAGTGAAAGATTCCTTTGATGATAAAAACAAAATATTTCTCATAAAATTCTCGGGTGTTACATTCTACCCCCCTTAAAATGAATTTTTCCCTCAAAATTTGTCACTTTGTAACAAACAGATGAGGATACCTCTCCCTCATCATATCCTCAAGCTCCCATGTAGCTTATTCTAATTGGTGGTTCCTCCATAAAACTTTCACCAAGCGAGTGGTCTTGTTTCGTAGGAATTTTTCGCTACGATCCAGAATCTCTATCGACTGTTCTTCATAAGAAAGATCTTGCTCTAGCGGTACAACTTTTGAGCTGAGTACATGTTAAGGATTAGGTATGCACTTTATCAGGAGAGATATATGGAACACATCGTGAACTTGAGAGAGATTCGGTGGAAGTGACAATCGGTAAGCTACCTTCCCAACACAATCCAGTATTTCGAAAGGACTGATATACCTAGGGCTCAGCTTTCCCTTCTTTCCAAATCTCATTACTCTTTTCCAAGGAGATATTCATAAGAAAACTTTATCACCCACTTAAAACTCTAGGTCTTTTCTTCAATTATCGGCATAACTATTCTGTCGACTCTGAGCTTCTCTTATGTGTTGTTGAATAGATCTGACCTTTTCTTCCATCTCATCAAAAAGATCAGGTCCTAATAGATTTCTTTCCCCAACTTCATTCCAGCAAGTTGGAGTCCTACATTTCTTTCCATAGAGAGCTTCATAAGAAGCCATCTGAAAACTGGAGTGAAAGCTATTATTATAAGAAAATTCCACCAAAGGTAGGTGTTGATCCCAACCACCTTTGAAATCTATAGAGCAAGCTCTCAACATATATTCTTGAGTTTTAATTGTCCTCTTAGACTGACCGTCTGTCTGTGGATGATAAGCAGTGCTGAAACTCAACTCTATATCCAGAGTATGCTGAAGACTTCGCCAAAAATTCGAGGTAAATCTCGGGTCCCGATCAGATATAATGGAAAGTGGTACTCCATTAAATCTTACCACTTCCTTTACATATATCATGGAAGGCTGATCTAGAGTGAAATCCTCTCTAATAGCAATGAAGCGTGCAGACTTTGTAAGACGATCAACTATGACCCAGATAGAATTATTGCCTTTGGATGTTTTAGGAAGTCCAGTGACAAAGTCCATAGTGATGTTTTCCCATTTCCATTCAGATATGGGCAATGGTTGTAACATCCCCTTAGACTTCTGTCTCTCAGCTTTAACTTGCTAAAAAACCAATCACCGAGAGACATATTCAGCAACATCTCTTTTCATGCCATCCCACCAGAAGTACTCTTTCAGGTCCCTATACATCTTCATGCTTCTAGGATGAATTGAGAATGAAGAACTATGAGCCTCATCCAGAAGATCCTTCTTTAATTCTGGTATGGGAGGAACACAAACCCAATTCCTGAAATTTATTATCCCATCACAATCAAGGTTGAATTCAGGAACATTTCTCACCTTCTTTTGTAACTCTACATCTTCTTTCTGTGCCTCTTTAATCTTCACATGTATAGATGGTTGAACATTCATTTGAGAAAGATACGATTTTCCCCTTCCATTATAATTACAAGATCCATCCTTTGTAAATCCATAAATATTGGATCTTTTGTGATCCTCATCATGGATAAGCTAGCATGGTCTTGTCGAATTAATGCATCTTCCACCTTTTTTGCTTTCCTAGGGTGGTAATGAATTGAGCAGTCGTAATCCTTAATCAGCTCCAACCATATTCTTTGGCGCATATTCAGCTCCTTTTGTGTGAAAATATACTTTAAACTTTTATGATCAGTATAAATATCACACCGTTCTCCATAAAGATAATGCCTCCAAATCTTTAATGCAAAGATTACCGCAGCTAACTCCAAATCATGAGTTGGGTAATTTTGCTCATGGATTTTCAACTGTCGTGAGGCATAAGCTATCACCATATCATTTTTCATGAGAACACACCCCATTCCCTTCTTGGATGCATCACTGTAGATCACAAACCTTTCTCCACTACAAGGAAGTGTGAGCATAGGTGCACTGGATAAACTTGTTTTTAGCTCTTTGAAATTCTATTCACATTCCTTCGTCCAAACAAACTTAACTCCTTTCCGAGTCAACTTGGTGAGTGGGTTAGATAACCTTCAAAAATATTTCACAAAACGTAGGTAATATCCAGCCAAACCAAGAAAACTTAGGATCTCAGTTACTGTTGTTGGTCTCGACCATCTTTCGATAACCTCTGTTTTGCTGGATCCACATATATCCCCTCTTTTGAGATTATGTGACCCAAAAAATGCAACTTTTTGAAGTCAAAATTCACACTTGGTAAATTTGGCATAAAGCTTATTCTTTCTCAGGGTTTTCAATACAATTCTATAATGATCTTCATGTTCTTCCTTGCACTTTGAATAGACCAGAATATCATCTATAAAGACTACCACAAACTGATCAAGATAGTCTCTAAAGACTCTATTCATCAGATCCATGAAGATAGCAGGGGCATTAGTAAGACCAAATGGAATCACTATAAATTCATAGTGTACATAACTTGTAAGAAAAGCCGTCTTTGGTATATCCTCCCTTTGACCCTTAATTGATGATACCCTGAACGAAGATCAATCTTGGAGAATTATTGAGCTCCGCGTAGTTGGTGAAATAAGTCATCAATGTGAGGGAGAGTATATTTGTTCATGATAGTGATCTTATTAAGTTCTCGATAATAAATGCAGAGTCTCATTGATCCATCTTTTTTCTTAACAAACAGAACATGTGCTCACCAAGGTGACGCACTAGGGTGTATGAATCCTTTATCAAGATTCTCTTGGAGTTGCTTCTTCAATTCCTGCAACTCAATTGGGGCCATTCTATAAGGTGTCTTTGAAATAGTCAAAGCACCCGGTACGAGTTCTATTGAAAACTCTACTTCACGATTTGGTGGAAGAACCGGAAATTCCTCCGGAAAGACATCTTCAAACTCCCGTACAATGAGCATATTCTTAATCGTGAGTTTCTCACCAACCATTTGAGATAAATAACCTTCATTTAGTAGAATCAAGACCCATAAGATGGAAGAAATTTCCACTGGAAGGTTATGTTCATCCTTGCATCGATAGACGATCATAGATTGATCTGGAATATGAAATGTGACTTCCCTTCTTTGGAAATTGATATGAGCTCCATATAGAGAAATCCAATCCATGCTAAGAATCACATAAAATTCCACTATATGAAGGATCACAAGATTTGTAGGAAGCACTTTCAAACAAACTTCAATTGGAGAAGAATTATAAACTTTTTATGCGATTGTTGTGCCATTAGGGGTTGTCACAGCTAACTCAACATCTAATTGTTGAGGTAATACGGCGATACCCTTAGAAAATTCTTCAGAAATAAAAGAGTGGGTGGATCCAGAATCAAATAAAACATTTTTTACTTTAGAGTGGATGATAAGTGTACCTTTCACCACTTTGTTATCGTACTCCACATCGCTGATAGAAATTTCATGTGACTTTACTTTGTCTTTAGCCTTAAGAGTTTGTTGACGTCGATCATCATAACAAACCCTTGGATTAGGGCATTGATTGACATAATTCCCCATTTCCTTGCACTTGTAACATTGAAGTGTAGGAGGTGCACTATGTGTAGCCTTTTCTTTGTTCGCATCACTAGACATCTTCTTCCCATCATTGGGGCATTCAAATTCCCGATGACCTTCCTTTCCACATTTAAAACATTTACTTGTCCCTTTAAGACAACTCCCTCCATGTTTCTTTCCACACTTTGAGCATAAGGGAAAAATCATCTTCTTTTCAGTGTGCTCTTTAGATTTTCATTTGAATTCCATTTTCCTCTTCTTATCAAACCCATATGACTGATGGGTTACTCCAATCTCCATCTCAACTTTGAGAGCACATCGAATGATTTCCTCGTAGCTATTGAAGTCCCTTATGGATAATTCCCTTCGAAGAATTGGTTTTAAGCCACTAAAGAATCGATCGATCTTACTCTCAGGTTGGATAATAATACCAGAATCGTACCGTGAAAGTATTGTAAAATTTGCTTCATAGGTACCAACAGATTCATCATCCTTTTGCTTTAGTTCAAGAAACTCCTTCTCCATATTTGTTTAAAGAATACGAGGGAAGTACTTATTGAAAAATAAGTTCTTGAACTCGTCCCATTCAATGGACTCAATTTCATCTCTTTTCCTCGTATTCTTGATAAGATTCCACCATTGATCAACATCACCTTCCAAACAATATACTGCTAAGATGAATTTATCATGTTCAGAACATTGAAGAACTGAAAATATCTTTTCAGTGGTACTGATCTATTGTTCTGCCACTAATGGATCAGAAGACCCGCTGAATGAAGGGGGACGCTGCCTCATGAAGGATTCAACAGAATGTTGCTCCTTCCTTTGATCGTTTGGAAGTCCTTCATGATTCATAGCTTGAGAAAGTTGTGTGAGCATGGCTACAAGATTTTTCATTCCAGCTCCCATAACGTTTGGTTGCTCAGGGTGACAATCATTGCATTGCCCGTCACATTCCACATTAACACGGTTCCTTCGGGTTCCAGCCATTGACTAAAAACAAGAAGAATAGTGTGAGAAACACTAATTATAATAGGAAAAACACATAATAAATAAATTTTTTTTACACTTAAGGTATTATCATAGGTTTTTCATGGCCATTTCTAAAACACTATGATTGTGTTCTATGCTTAGAAATATCCTTAGGGTTCTTACTAAGGCTTTCACTTCCTAGTTTCCAAAGGTTGACTATACATTTCCTCTGATACCAACTATAATGACCCATACTTTACATACATTGTTATTACTTCATAATTGAAGCACACTTATTACAACATATAACAGAACCATGAAAGGACCGTATAGGTATAGTGTCTTTAGAAACTAGGAAACATAAACAACTGGTTCATAAATCATCTACGTTGTCTCCCATTTATTTCATCATATCTAGAGTCCCTTTTGGCATATTCTACTTAGAACCTTTCTTCTTGACCTGGGAAATGAAAACATACAAAAGGGTGAGCTCAAATTCCCAGTAAGGGTAAACAAAAGAAATATCAATCACATCATATTCATAAGAACATAACATTTTAGAAAACTTAACCTGAAAAAGAGATCATAATGTCATAACATGGGATATATCATTGTGGTGAAATGTAATCCCAAATAATCATAACTTAAAACATGAAACTTTGTGGCATACACACATAATTATAGCGAATCATTTCTTATTAGTCAAGACTCATTTCTAAGACTATCTTAGTGGACAAAGTCTATTTCTGAACCGAGTTCACTCCTCGTTTCAGTCCTGTTTCACTGAACCGGTGTAACCTACCATTCTAGCCATGTCTATCTCATGAGATATAAATCCTTACCCAATTAATTGAAGGGAGATATAGGTCCCAACCATCTCATAATGATACCATTCTTATGTGTGCCAAAAAATCATAAAACATACATCATAGCATAACCCATGTAATAAAAATGGGTTTCTTAAACATCGTGACATCATAAAACAATTCATATAAGATAAAGGAATTCATAAAAATAATTCCATCACAACATAATCAAATCAATGTAATAATAGGAATAGAAACAGAACCCTATATTATCTTAGATGGAAAATAATTTTGATAAAACACTTGAACTCCATTCTTGAGGAAAATATCCTTTCTACTTCAAAAACACTTTTCCTTTATTAACATGTCATACAATTTTAAACTAAAAAAAGTTGATTAAAAATAAACTTGAAAACTTTTAAAGGAATCTTCTTGGAAATAATGTTTAAAAAAAATCTATTCATGCCGTATAAGTTAAAAAAACATTCTTCTCATACTTTGGCCGAAAAAGTCAAAAAGTACCTCGTACGAAAAACGACAAAAGATTACTTTCATATATTTTACTAAAAACTCACCGAATAGTAAAATTGGATTTAAACAATTGTATTAGGATATAAATAATATTACATATTGAGGAAACATGAATGTGGATAATAAAATACACCCCAGTAAATTCTGAAGTATAAACAATCTCGGGTAAAAATGAAATTGTGAGATTTTCCCTTACCTTAGGTCCGATTTTTTCGTAAGTGTCCGAACCTCCTGTATAATGATTTAAATAATATCATTGAATTATTATAGAATCATAATTATTTTTATGATATCATATATGGTCATATTCTTAGCTTCTTATTAGTAATATTTCATTGCTACTTGTTATTCGGGTGTTTATTACTTTTTGTTCTTATGCGTGTTTTATCGAATAAATTCTTATTATTCTTTTTATATTATAGATACCTAATTTAAAGAATGGTATTAGTGTAATATATATCATATTAATTCATTCAATTCATTTATATAATTCTTATGAAATGAATATCATGTAGAACGAGTCACATCACATCGTGGAGACGGTATTCCGTACGTACGCACGAGCGATGATATCGTTCCCATGATCGTGGAATTGTATTGAAGTGTATGTATAATATTTAAGAATCAATATCACTTTACAATAATAATATATATTTATTATTTACACCATTATACCCATCCAAGTAAGGTGGTGGTGGAAAATAGATTACACCACGGCGTGGAGACGGTATTCCGTACGTACGCACGCGCGGTGATTTCGTTTTCCGTAGGATGGATAGATGGTGAAATAGGGTTGTTTCATATTTATAATAACATATCAGTATATGAGTGATACTTATGTTATTACTTTATAATGAAACAACTAAAGAAGAATAAGTGGAAGAAGAAATAAAGTTTAAAGAATCGCTAACGGACATTACCTCTTCTTTGAAGCGCCTCTTTGAGACCTCCTTTTAGGGAACTAAAATTGGTCTTTGAAGAATACCAGGAACTCTAGGATATTTCTATGAAAGTGGAGAAGATAATTTGGTAGGGGTTGGCCGAGATTGAAGGCTCAAAGTGAAGTGGGGAAGAGAGGGAGGAGGTGCCCTTTTATAAGGGAGGAGAGGGGCACCTTAGAAAAAACTAAAAATATTATTTTATTATAAAGTAATATTCGGTTTTTAATAGCTCCAAATTGATTTATTTCGAAGATAAGGTGGGGATGGGTATAAATCCTCTCATCCAATATAATTTAGATAAGTTTAGGTATCTATTTTAAACTTATCATTTAGATTTAACTTTAATTTAGATAATTTAACTTTTACCCTATCTTCTTGATTTCTTACATTATAAGGTTAATAAACTTACTATAACAAGCCAAAAGAACCCCAAGTTGTTTATTATTAATATATATAACCTTATATAAGTCATTTTGCCTAACATTAGATTTTTAGGAATAAAATAACAATTAATAATATAATATTTGTTTTAAAAACTATTTTATGTCAATTTTGACACTATTTGGTAATTGACTTTTGTGAAAATCATAACAGAACGATTAGTTTGAAAAAGGTTAATAAAATCAATAATAACATGTAATATTAACATATAAAATTAGTTTAATTCATAAAAAGTCTCAAATTACATTTATTTGGGTATTTATAACATCAAGTATGTCAATATTTCATTAATAAGATAATTACTACATCATCATTGTGTCATAAATAAATTAAATTATTTTATGTTAAAAAATTATAAATAAAATACCATTATGTAGGAAATATTTTTATATTTATAATTAGTATTTATAGTCTAATTTATCTTATGTATAACCCTATATTAAAAAGGTTTTAGTTATTAAACATTGATTCTAACTATTTTAACTATTCTTTAAATAAAATAATATTAAATGTCTTAATATAATCCAAGTGGACCTAAAGGGTAATATTTTATCCCTAATGTTGTTTTTGGTCGAATTACACTTATCCAATAGAATTAGGACATGTGTTAGGGTAATAATAATATCATTTTTACCCTTAATTACCCTATTTACTTTTAACCGTGGTAAAAAAAGTAAAAAGTTACTATTCACCAAAAATTATTTTCACCTCATTGAACCACATTTTACTTACTGACATCAACTGTGTCTCTCAGATTTTTGAAATTCCATTCACAAAAGCGGTAAAATTAAGTTTTATATAAATTTTCAAATTCTCCTAGGAGGTGGGTAAAAGACGGTGAAAAGTTCAATAAAATTTTTATATATCTAAAATTGTTATAAAATGACTCCAATGAATTTCATTGAACTTATATAGGTATTATGTATCAATTTTGACCTAAATAAATAATTATTTAAATAAAAAGTCGGTTTTTAAATAGTAACCCAGTGTTTTCACTATTCATAAAAAAATTAAAAGTTTTCAGAAAAAATTCCAAAATTTCACCCTAGGCTAATTTAGATATTCCGAATTCAAAAATGAATTCCATTTTGAAAAATAAAATTTATCAAATTTCAAAAAGTGGTTATTACTATTCATAACGGCTAGTTTTAATAATATTTTAATAGCATATCGTTGTTTAGTGAAAATCAGTATTGCGTACAACACAAGATATCGAGGAAGGCCGCGATTGCGTGTAAAGAAAGCCAAGATAGTGTTGTATGTAGTGAAAGATTCCTTTGATGATAAAAACAAAATATTTCTCATAAAAGTCTCGGGTGTTACAGAGAATGAGTAAAATCTCATTGCACTTTAATTATAATGATTAAACCATCATTTCATTTGAAATATGATGATACTAATCTTTACCCAATGCATTGGAGCAATATCAGGGTGCACCCTTATTAATCATTTCATTTCATGCATAAGTGTGACACATGGATCATATAACATAGATTCATTAAAAATCACCATTTATTCCATGATAAAGAATGTTGAATTCATACATGAAACTATATAATCAATGATTAAATGTGCATAAAGGTGAATACTCTTGATAGAGAAATGGGCATGGTATTCACTGCAGAATGAATTTGGATTGAGAAAAATGCGGTGCAATTTCGGCAGCATAAAAATGTGACATAAGAATTCATAAAAATGGTTGATGAGGGAGAAAGGGGTGTATCATAATATGTACATGAAATAAACAGTAATGGGGGAATATATATACATTTTGCAATAGATTTAATGGAATTCAAATTCATAATACAAAAGAATTTCTTGAATGTGAATGGGAAGAGAGAAATTCCTTACAAAATTTTGGCATGGTAACGAGTGTACAAGGGAGGCATTAATGAGAGAGAAATATGTCTCTCATCATTTCAAAAATAAGTATGTAAGTATGGGGGAGGTGAGAAATCATAACCCAATATTTTTAATTGAAAATAAGAGGGTATAATAACTTAAAGAAATTTGGACAAAAATGAGAATGGAAGAAATCCCTTACTTGGAAGTGTGATCCCAAGGGCTTGGGAGAGACTTGAGAGAGGATTGTTGCGAGATCGGGGATCCTTGGAAGGATTCTAGAGATAGGAGGGATGAGTAGGGACGTGCTACAAAGGTTTTTAGTGAAGAGAAGTGGGAGCTTGGGTGGGTTTATATAGGAAAAGGGAGGGAATTCTTTATTATTTATGTTTTGGACACTATACATTAAACTAATCAAAACCAGAAACCATCCATTCGTTTTTTGCTCATGTTTTTTTCCAATGGGGAATATAAAACATTATTTTATAAGGCCAATTTCTTAAATTATTAAAATATTAGGATTGCTTATGTGGAGGTGAGTGACACTTTCATGTAATTCAATTTAAAAAGTTAAAATGTTTTATAAGCCTTGGAGGGTCCACTAAAGCTTTGTAAAATAAATAAAACAAACATAAAATCACATTATTTGAATTTTATAACATATATTGGATAAAAATACTATTTATAGTATTTTATTAAATCCCTATTGGGACATTATGATGTCATAAAACACATTATATAATTAAACGGTATTTAATTTTTACCCAAAAACTCACCTGCCTTAGAAAATTATGAAAAATTCACCATTAGAAAATTTTGACATCCTAATTCAAAAAATAATATTCATTTTATCTAAATAATTTTTCTAAAATTGTGAACTTTGACTTGTAAAATAAAACCTGACATTTATCAAAAAATCATGGGTTTTGACAAAAACAACTTTCAAACCTTCATAAAAATTACAATTGTATTCCTAAAAAATTATATGATAATTTATTTTTAATAAAAATTAATTTATTAAAAATGTTTTATTAAAATATTATTTAATTCAAAAATATATTAATTCATCAAAATAGATTTCTTAATTGAATAATAATTAAAAATACTATTTGTGCTTTAAAAACCCTTTACAAAGTAACAATTATAAAATTAATGTATATTATTTAATATATACAACAATAATGCACATAATCATAGTGATAAGGTATTGTTAGATAACCCCTTATAACACCCACATAAGACCTAAGGGTAAGGTGTGCGATGGTGAAAAACTCTTGGGGTTGCTCAGATAACATCGCTCGGGTGGTAATGTCAATCAAATTCCACTTCTCCCATAGGCGATTCCGTTCAAGCTTTATGTGTTGATGCTAAGATTGGGCTTGGTCAAGAGCGAAGCCCAGTGATACCACCTCCTTTCTGAGCTCTGAAAAATGGGCCTCGCATGGAGAAATTCTACTAGATGAGGCCATCACTTCCTTTGTCTGAGTAAATTGGATTTTGTTAAGTCATATAATAATACAAATCATGTGATCACTATTCAACGACTATATTAACAATGGTCACCATTATTAATAGTATTTTAAAATCCAAAAACATAAAACCAAGGAAGTGCATATGTTATATAACCATTTTACATAATAAGACATTTAATTTGATCAAGAGGAATTTTAATTAATAAAAGTTTGGGTTGTTACAATTATGGGATTTCATGGTGTGGAGTATGGGGACTCATGTCTTCATTCACGTTGGGTCGATAATAGCCTCACCATGTACTTCCCCTTATGGGTTAGTCCCTCCCATATCTGTCCTTACTTCATATCGTTAAACTGCATGGAATTTTAGAACCACGAGTGGCTTGATTCCCATCCTCATGGGATACTTAGGAATGTACGAAAATTTCTTCTTCAGGTCTAGCCCCATGTCCTTTGATCTTTTCTGCCCCCTTGTTCTATGGTCCCCTCCCCATGGGATCTTGCATGGTGTGGTGTGTACTTATGACATTAAAATGCATGGGATGGTCCTGTCATATGACCTTAAACTGTGACATTATCATCCTGGACACATGAAGAAAAAAAACACTGCATTGTGGTTTCCTCACTTGATGGAAAATCATGTTTGGTAAAAGTCATCCACCATGCCATTTTTCAAGGCCTACACATGCCTTGATTTCTGCGGTGACACCTGAATCCTTCATCATAGGTTTGTTGCTTCAAAAAATTACCCACACTAGAAAATAAACAAGATCCATCAAATGCCGATTCTTTTGGTGCATGATCCAGACCTGCACGAAAGTACTGGACCTTTAATTAGTACCCTACAATGCCAGATTCAAGAACTACATGTGTCTTCATACCCATCATTATGGGATATGTATGAATTCTCGAACATTTCATCTTCACATCTAGCCCCAGGTACCTCAAAATCTTGCCTTCTTTCCAGCCCCATTGGCCCAAACTCTATCAGATGCACTTAGTGTGGTGAAGACCTCTTGGGTCCTCATTCATGTCAGGTTTGTAATATCCATGCAATGTACTTCCCTTTAGGGATCTTCCTTCCAATCTCCACATGTCCTTATCGCACGATAATAAACTGCACAACATTTTTAAGAACTACATATGGATTGATTCCCATCCTCATGGGATACATAAGAACACCCGGATATTTCATCCTCAAGTCTAGCCATAGGTTCATCAACCAATTTTCCCCTTCTTATATGGATTTCTCAACCTCTATTATGCCTCACCAATGTGCTCAAATTCACTGTAGTTTAGGACCCAAAGTGTTGGATTATGTGTGGACATGGTTTCATTCTTTTACTTGCTTCACATCTCCCTTTATTTGAGTTTCCATCATCTTTCACATATGAAAGGATTCCCGGATGGTATGGATGCTCGAACTTATGGCTTGCCTACCACTTTGGGCCAATGTCCCTGAGGATTTTGAATGAAATTTTAAGATAGGTTCCGCATTTCAAATTCAGTCAGCGGTTGACCCTCAGATGTTAGTTCCCATTTCATGTCAAATGATATGAATGTTGTGTCTCAAACATGGTCAATAGTTATCCTCCCTTGTTATGTCACCCCCATTAAGCCTTAAATATTGGCCGCATTATTCACATCATTTTCCGCTCCATCATGTTCAGATAGAATTTTGATACCCTTGGTGTTATCCCTCTGTGCACCTATGCGAGTTAAAGAGGGCGAATCAGTGTCATGGGGTTCATCTTTGACTCCACACCATCTCCCCTCACTATATATTCCATGTGTTTCAAAGATCTTCTCTGCCTTGTTTCCCACATCGACCATAGCTCACACAGGCTTAGGGATATGGGTAAGGTTTGGGAATACATGGAAGAACCACACTTCTTTTGTACCAAACTCTATGACCTTAAGCTATGAGCTTTGATCCCTTAGTCTGGGCATCATGACCTTAAACTTTGAGCATTATGGAAATTTGTGGTACGGTGTGGACTATTTTGTCCTCATTCATGTCGGGTCGCTTTATGGAACCATGACACATATTTTTTCTTGAGGAATCTTTCCATTTTTGGTCCAAGATTTATAACCATAAAATAAGATCTCTTACATCCTTGTCATATGGATCTAAATTATGAGAAGAAGTTTCCCCTTTTGGTATTGGCCTCTTACCGTATAACCTTCAAGAACTATGTATGTCTTGATTAACATCCTCATAGGATACGTAGTGACACCCATACTTCTTTTCTATTGTCCAACCGCATCATCAGGAACCCTCTTGTTCCATTCTATCTAGATTTTCCTCAGAAGTATGTGGTGTGGTGCAGAATACTTTTTCCTCATTCACGAAAGGTTTTCAATAGGAACGCCACAGACCTTTCTCAAGAGTTCTTTAGTTCTATGTCTTTACTACATGACAATAAACTGCACATTCATGTCCTCAATGCATGACTTTAAATTGTGACCCTACCCTAAAAAATTTCAGGATGCCACATGACAATTATGAGATGTGTCGGCCTCCATGCTAGAGAGTTTCGACCCCACCACTATTGGTCTCTATCCATGCCGCGTTCAAGAACTATGTACCACTTGATTCCCATCCTCATGGGATACATAGTAACTCCCAGACATTTCACCTCGGGCCCATCCCCCAGACCATTAACTTTCTTGGTTCCTTTCCCAAATCATGGTACATACTCTATGACCTTAATCTAGGAGTTCCCATACCAATACACTCACCCAGTGTACTTCCATCACAATGGCGTAATTTCAAGAGTGTTGGACTTTAACCAAACAACCCATAATTCCTTCACCATGATTTGTGTACCCTATATTTTAGATCCTTATTCCCTCTCACATCTGAAGAAACCCCCTAATGGTTAGGATGTTCGGCCTTGAGGATCGCCTAATATCTTGGGCCAATGTTCTGGGGGAAATCATATGACACTTCGAGTTTGGCCCCATATTTTCGAATACGGTCCATGGCTGGCCCTCATTTGTTTTTTCTCATTTCAGGCCAACATGATACAGATGTTGTGTTTCAAATTTGGTCAACAACTATCCTCTATCATCATTCCCTCTTTAATAAATTCCAAATTTTGGGTATCATAATTCACATTATTCATTCCCCTTTGTTCAGATTTATTCCAACACCCCTAGCGTCATCCCCCTCATGCACTAGAGTACATGGGAAAGAGAATTTTGGCTGTTCTGAGGACCCTATTCTCTGGTTAAGACCCCTCTCTTGTTTCAAAAACTCTTGGTGGTCATCTAGACCCCAAGTTTTCAAAAATTGTAGCAGTGATCTCACACACAAAGTGAATAATTATGTAGTCTTCTCTTTTCTCTCATACTAGGTATGACCCACATTAGCTTAGGGAGTGATTGTTAATTACTTCACATTTATGGTCAGAATGCCCTAAAATTAGCAATCAAGCAAATAATAAGTCCATTCATGTAGTTTGGGATAAGAAAACAAAGAAGGAGATATGTTTATGAGTTCATCCAAACATGGAACTTATCAATCAGCCTATTTAATAGATTCCTCCAATACTTCCTCCTTCTAGATCTTATCCTCCAGGGATGCTTCCCACTCCTTGAGCTCCCTATCTTCGTCAGCAGCTATAGAGAAAAACTCATTAGATTTGGCCTACATTCGCACCTTCTCAGCTTGGAGCTCAATCATTTGATGGCTTACCTGCACTTTTTTCTCCTAGGAATCTGCTAGTTGGGCCTTCAACTATTCAAGAATCTCATAATGGCTCATGATAAATGCCGCTATTTTATTTTCTTGCTCTTCTAGATGTCATACTTTTTTCTCAACTGTAAGGAACTTATGGGTATTCTCTAATTCCTTCTAACACTGGGAAATATCAGAGCGCTGGCTACTCATTCATATATTATCATCCATATAATCATGAATTATTATATAAAGACATTGATCATCCACCCCTCCGATGCAGAGAAAGCATAACTTTGTGTGATGTGATCCCATTTGGATTAGACATTCTGCCTGTGATTCACTGAGGAAGCATTTGATGAACTTCCATGAATTTCTTCATGTCATATGACTCTCCTCAAATGCGTTAGGACTAGAGTCATCCATCTCCTCAGGATATGTAGGCCTGTACTTAGGAAAAATAGCCAAGAGTTCATCAAAAGGGTCCTATTATGGCACTCTTTCCTCTTTAGAGACCTCACCCTTTCTGGACTGGAGCTCAACCCTAGTAGCAACATCACCCATGATTATAGCTTCTTACTCACAGGGTGCTAGACTGGGACCAGATTAAATAGTTGGCTCTGTGAGAGATAGTGAAATCACTGGTAGGGCTCCTACATATGTTCTAGACCCAATAGTTTGTCAATCTTCTAGCCTTGTGATCACTGCATTGGGAACCAATATATTGGTCAGTCGAGTCCCCCAATAATAGATGTAATCCTAGAGAGGAAGTAACATATTAGATCCAAGAGAAACGGTGTCCAGTGCGTAAGTCACAATAGGATCTTCCTCCACAAGAGATCCCTCAGTACTTGTTAATTAAATAATCAGTGCTGGATCCCTCTGGACAACGAGAATAGCTTGAGACTCTAAGTTCGTCATTTTAACCCTTCCTTTTAGTTCATCACTACCCACTTCAATTATGGATGGTCCTTTGACCGCTTCAACCATGGTTGGTTCCTCGCCCTACTCGATCCCATATACAGGCTCATGAGGATGTTCTTCCACATCCATGGTACATATTTATCCCCTACAGGGAAGAATTCTTGTCTCTCATCATTGATGTGTTCTAGAACAGGGCAAGGAAAGACCAGTAGAGATAAGATTTGAGACTCACCGTGAGTTGTTCGGCCAGTTCCACATTAGAGCATGTGATCTGGCCACTCTCATGTGGTCTTCCCTAGTGGAATAATGTTTCTGGAGGTCTCTCAACTCTAGTACCTTCACCCCCATTGTCCTCTTCTCCCTCTTCCTCTTCTCTCTCTTCTATCTCTTCCTCCTCTTCCTCCTCTTATTTTTCACCTTATTATTCTTCTTCCTCATCGTCATCATCCTGTGATGGTATCTTTTTCAAGTCATGCTCTTGTACAAGCATCACTTTCACTAGTATATGTGGTTCTTCATACCACCCTCATTGGAAGACGTACATATATATATGGTTGTCAGGTACGCATGCCAGTGATGAATGTTTACCCTCTCTGCCACCTAAATGCACCCTATTTCTGGTAAGTCAAGCCTAGTGTGCACCAGTCTCTACCATAGCTCTTCAGTGGACATAGATTATTGCATCATCCTCTAAGAAGACCATATATATGGGAAAATGGCATCAACGGTCGGATTTAGGAGATGCCTTAGTTGCTTCATGGGGAGTTCCCTATTTGTCCCACAAGGCCTCCCACGAGACCACCCCTCTTTAGCAGGAAGAGGTGCATTATCTCCTCATGATTCCCCTGCCGAGGAAGTTCCAACCTGCATCATTCCATCTTCCTAGCTTATTCCTTATCTCCCCTCCCCAGTCATACCTTGTATGCTTCCCTGTTGTCCCTTCTCCACACTAACTGCCTTGATTTTTCAAATGAGTTTTCTCTGAATCTCCACTGGGTACGTTGCTATCCAATGGTTGGCTTACTCTATTGATAGGAAAACATTGAAATTAGTAGGGGTAAGGGTGATGACTTCTCCAAAACCTGTAGTCATGATCATGAGACATAGTTGGAAAAGGATGCAAGGTTTTCACTCTTCCCGAACCACTGTAGGTAGTTTCTTTGGCATCCACTACATGCACCCAAATTTCCTAGAAAACCTTTTCAACACATACAATTTTTAGAAGATTTTCCCATCAATTCAGGATACCAGTATGTCGCCACTGATAATTTACAAGTAATCCCTCTACTCTGATGGGCTTCACCCATAATCTACTATATGTCCAGCTGGGGTCCTAAACAGATGAATGTTGAAGTTGGTATGGTTTCCAATCTTGAGTTTTATCCCTTCCTCTTTGATCTTCAGTGGGTGAATTCTAGAAATATTCAAGAGGGGGGGGGGGGGGGGTCACAAACCTTCACTTGGAGGGTATATGGAATTCAGGAAGTCATACCCATCACAATGAGTTGCAACCCAGCCATAAAGAATCTGGAATGGTACACAAATCCTCCTAGGCATGCTCCCTCTATAAATGTGTCCCAGAATGCTGTATGTCCTGGACAATATGGGCACACATAGATTAACCTTGTTCTTGGCCGCCATGATTCTATCCCTCACTAGCATTCCTGGATGTACCCCATCCTCCTGTCCCTCACCGACATTAGCCACCCACTTAGAAATACAACAAGGAACCTAGTATATCATACATTCAGGTCCCGAATTTTGTTTAGACCGAAGCCCCATGATCGGTAGTCCCCTATTTCCAAGACCATCCAGTATGATCCTGTGTTCCCCCTTTACGATGTGTTTAGGAACTGCTTCCCTCAAACTATTATTTTTATCACTTTTTCCAGCATTAGAAATAGACTGAACCATCCCAAATAGGATATATCCTTTAGGATGTAATTTATTTGCAGATTCTCTATATCCTGCTCCAACAGATGCCATGTCAGAATAGGGGTATGCATCATATCCCCCCAAACATTCTCAGTTGGAAGGAACTCAATTTTTTGGTACCCTTCTAGGGGAATGTTTCCAACCCAATGAATGTCCCATAGACTGATTCCCTCCTCCCTGTGGTGGAGGAGGAAGGTATTCGTATCGGGAGACCACTGAATAAATAGCTCTGGTACCAGGTCTTGATAATGGTAGAACTGAAACTACGATATCCATATAGCTTCAAAAACCCGGATAGAATTCAGCTCTACCCCGAACTCATTGCATGTATGGCGTACCTTGTATGCCAATGCCCATTCACTTATGAAATTTCCCCCAGACCAAAAGTCCCATTCCTACCAACCTTTAGTCTTATCAGCTGATTATTTTAAAGGTGCTCATATAATGACTTGGAGATTCCTCAAGAGCTAGATCACTCCATACAATAGTCTTGGTTTTCAAATTTAGGACATAAATGGCCATGTTCTGGGTTTCCCTAGCGGGGTGATAATTTCTTGTAATATTGAACTATGTAAGGCTATCCTCACATGTTATCCATGACCATGGTGTATCGTTCTCAAAGCCTAGCATCAATACCTCTTCCAAAATACCAAATTTCCATATTGGTAGAATTTCACTCAGAATATAATCCTTTTAAGCTTTTTTCAGTATACTAAAAAGCATCTAATTATTGGATACGACTCTTATCGCATGAAGAATATGAGAGTTTGTGATCATCTGGGTCCTCCTTGCAGTAGTGGTAGCTCCCCTCTCAGTGTCAGTCAGTTGATCATCCATTTATGTCAGGACCTAAATTTAAAAATGAAATTGCGTGAAATAATGGGGTTTTGGTGTGCAAGATGGACTATTGCACTCAATATGTGGCTAGATCATGCAAAAAAATATACTGCTAATCTAGATGCGCACAAGAATTGACAGTGGAATGAAAGAGTCCGTAGGTGCGCGCAAAACTCAGAAAAAATGTGAGACCTTTCACGTAGAAATGAAGATCTTTCATGCACGAGAGAAAAGTGGGTTATCATATAGAAAAGTCAAAGTGGGGACCTAGGAGTCCCCCAGGTGCATTTATAGGCATGGATCAGCCCTTTCACGTGTGAAAAAGTAGTTTTTGTGTTGAATGTCCATTTTTGCACACACCGACCATCAGTTGCTCGATTTTTCGGCATGACACTCAGAATTCAACCTTCGAGCCCCCCTTCAGCACTGATTATGATAGGCGGCATTTGTTGGCACAGAATTTCAGGTAAGGCCATGAATTTCCATTTTTAAGAAAACCAAAGGCATATTTTGAATCAGTGGACAATCCTAAGATGCCTGAGAGAGGTGAACACAATTGTTAAGGACCGCGTGCAAGATCATGCACACCCAATGTGACATCAAATGGAATCTTCCACAGAGACCTTCCAAAAACCAGACATGTCAGCTACCCGAAAGAAGATTGATCATCCTGCGAGATTCAAAATTGAGCACAAGATCTTCCATACCCAATTCGATTTCAAAATGAACCTTGTGCACCACTCATCTTGCATGACGCCATTTAAATTTATAGCTATAAATAGAACCATACCCCCACACTTCAAGGTATGGTTATAGAATCCAAACTGATACTCTATTGCGTGAAAGACAACCCTTATGCGACAACACAAATGACATGGACTCAAGGTACTGGATCTTGTACGACAGGTCTTTTAGGGGCCCTCTTTCAGGGGGGGGACTAGAGCTTGATCTTTACCCATTTCCTTTTACTCCAAGGAATTTATGTGCAAAAGATTCCCCATGTTCTCGAGTTTTCTCTTATGTCATGATGATCTTGTATGAAAAGTCTCCCCTTATGCACATCCACTCGTTTTGCACGAAATGGACCAATACTGCACGCAAACCCTTGCCTTACGCACACCTCTTAAATCTTGAGTTCTCCCCTACTTGTGAGCTACATATTTCATCCTTACCCTAAGGAGCCATGTCCAGGACCCTCTTATTCGTGAAACCCCTATCATGTGCATACTTCTCTTGTATGGCCCTCTAGGTTTGTACGAAGTGATTTCAAGGTACCTTGGGTAGTGATTCATGTTGTGTTTCCTAGACTTAGGCTTCTTTTCATAGGAATGATAATGACTATTACTTCTTCACATATCCACACTAACATGAACCCTTCAATGGATAACTTCACAACCCCATCTCCATACAATATTTTTGGTGCCTTTACATCATTGAGGGCTGAAGTGCGCCGGTTATGTAAGTCCTAGGGGTGAGGAGTGGATCCTTACTATTGAAGGTGCAGAACATTATACTTCCAAGAACCCACATCCTAAATACAAGATGTTAAATTTTGATAGCCACATGAGTGGTAAGTCCAAGAGGATCAGAGAGGGGATGTATAGAGATTCCCTCCTACTCCCTCTTTCCCTCTAAGCTTTGTCTCCATGCGCACCTTGGGTAGTCTCCACATAAGCCTTGACACCCTTTGATAGGGTGTTTTAGGTAAAATGGCCATATAATCCTTGTAAGTATAGACAATATCCTTTCTCAAAGGCCTCATTCCGAGAATAAGTCCCAATCTCCATCTCCCTGGGCCTCTAGCCATGCATAATCCACACTCTATTCCCTGTAGACGCACTTTTTGCGATGCGATCAGTTCTTTGTTGCCTCTTGTTTTTCACACTGAGCATGACTCACATAGTCCTATAGTAAATAGTTACCATTAAATAATCTTTGGGCCCCCTAAGTGTGTAATCCCCATCCCCCACATCAGAACTATGTGGAATTTGATTCTTTCCCATTCCTAGGTAAGGTATGTAGGAAGCATCTCTGAGGTTCAATCCCATCACCCATCAGTCCCGACCACTTCACGTCAACTCACCCTCATCTCGCATGACATTAAATTGTATTCCCCTTTCATCCCACATGACACTAAACTATATGATTTTGAACAATGTGGGTTTTTATCCCTATCTCCTAGGTATGGTACGTAAGAAGCCTCCCTGAGGTTCAATCCAAAATAATGGTAAACTTTAGTGTCCCTTTTTTTGGGACCCATATCTTTGGTTCATCCCTTAGAGGCATCAAAATGACTCCCGAGTAGCTAACTATGCGTAAGACCCACACTCAACCCATACTCCTCCAAATAAGAGTGTCCCTCTATCGATGGAATGCTGACCACACGTAAGCCTCAGCATGTCATTGGGTTTCTGTCCTTTGTGTACACCCCAATACTATTCCCCCATGACAAACTACATGGACTTTGATCCTTTCCATTTTTTAGTAAGTTATGTAGGAAGCCTCCATGAGGGTCAAACCCATCACTCATGTCTTATCCAAGTCTCTCCCTTGAGCCTTTGTTTTTTCGAAAGGTTTGGGCCTGACTTGGAGGTTCTATTTCCTTTGGGTCCCATCCATCTGTCCATTCTCATGGGACACCTCCTTAGGTACCCCATCACACCACCGAACTACGTGGACTTTGATTCCCCACCATAGGGATACATAGGAAGCCCCTCCGAGGTTCAAGCCCAACAGCGTAATTGTCTTCACATCGGCTCCATCCTATTCCCCCCATCCACTTCATTCAACCATCCATCATACATCTTGATTCTAACACAGGCCGCCATATCCCAGTGAAATCATGCCAACAATTTGGGTAGCTAACCATTCATAAGCCCCACACAATCCATAACCATCTTACCAAGAGTGTCCCTCTTACAATGGGATTCTATCTATGCGCAATCCTCAGCATATCTTCTGGTTGTTTTCCATATTGTACACCCTGATCCTATGATTCACCCTCTCAAACTATGTGGGTTTTGATCCCTGTCTCATATACAGGGTACATAAGAGGCTTCCATGAGGTTCAATCCCAACCAATGGTAAACCTCGGTGTCCCCTTTGTCGGGACCCAATCATCCTTGGATCTGTCCCCATTAGGCATATTAATCTACCCATTTAGTAAACTGTAAGAACTCGGGTTTTCAGAACGGGTCAAAATCCTGACCCTGTTTGAATTTTTGACTGGTTTCTGAGGAAACTAGAGAAAATGCAGAGTTTCTGGAAAATTTCCAGACTACACGCCATGTACTTTAACTACACGCCGTGTATGTGTAGGCGAGTGACCGGCCGTGTGATCACCGAGTACATGCCATGTGATGACTGTGTAGTAGTTTCTTACTACACGGCGTGTAGTTTTGAACACATCGTGCAGACCCCCGACTGTGTGAGGCCATACATGGCATGTAGGCCTGTTGGCCGGGTAGAACTGAGGACATGCCGTGTTCCCCTTGGACACGCCGTGTAGTCTAGCCGTGTATAAGGGATACACATGGCGTGTGAGTACGTCGGCGAGGAAAGGAAGAAGAACCAAGTACATGCCGTGTACCCCTAGGTACACGCCGTGTACTCATGTCGGCAGGCTCAGAAAGTAAGTCGGCGGAATCTTTCCATCTTATCAACAGTTAAATGAACCATACATGGCGTGTAGTCCCAAAGTACATGCCGTGTACTTTCTTTTTCTTCTTAAAACGGGAAGTAGCCTCATATTGAGGCAGAACCTCAATATTTTGGCAGGGTTTAACGAACCAAGTCGGCTGGATCTTCATTTGCTTCCTGTTTCTTCGTCCGAACTCTGATCCGATCTCGGTTGGATGAGTTGGAACCCCCTCGGTAAGGCCTCGATTCCTCTTCGGCCGTTTTGTCTGATTTTCATTCTAGAATGTGTTATATCCCTTTGAGCAGTTTTGAATCTTTTGTAGATTTACTGCGTTTTAGACCGAATTGGCGGGTGTTACCGGAGGAGTAGTATCATGCGAGTCTCAGGTAGGTGGTGCATACTTCATTTTGTGTTTTCGTGGTTGTTTGGGTAACGCGGCCTTCAACGCGTTTTTGGGTATTTTGAGCGGGACCTATTTTATATGCTTTGTTCATACTGTATTGCTTATGGAACCACTTGGATGCTTTTGGGTATGCCCGGTTACCAGTTTGCGTGAGCAGGGCCGGGTGAGGGGCCGTTGCTCATTGGGGCATTTTGGCCGGGGAACGCCAAAATGGTTTTATTAAATTATTAAGGTGTTAAACTGTTTAGTTTAATTTATTAAATCCTGTTATAATTTTTAGAGGGATTTAAAACCTCAGTGCTGGTATTGGAGAACACCCTGCACAGTGCAATTCAACTGTTTAGTTTGTTTTTCCTGGTTATGTTTTCTGTTTACATATGTTATATATGCAATTGCAGAATTGTATATGTTGGACCCTTTGGGTTGTGTTGGGCTTGGCCCAGTTACGCTTGAGTGATGCTGATCACTGGTTGGGGCTTTACCCAGGTTACTTTGGGTGGTTTTGACCATGGGATTGGGAGTCATGGACGTCGGCTTGAGGCAATATGACTGTAAGGTTGGGCATGGCTCGGGATACTAGGATGGCGATACCATCGGACTTGAGCGACATGGTCACAGGGACCCGAGGTGTCAGACGTGATGGTGGCTTAAGACTATTTTGGGTGATTACTGCTCATCGTGACTTTGAGTAGTGTGCACACAGAGATACTCCGTGATGAGGTGGTTTTGACCACTCGTGTGGGTAGAGGCCCCCGTAGTTGCGATTAGGTATTTTGGTTGGGGGTGCTTGACATAGAAATCCACGAGGGAGGTGAGGAGACTTTAGGGAATGGGTGTACCTTTGGGATGTCGGTACTTGAGACACAAGGTGTCAGGAGGCACATGGTGCCATGTTACTATTTTTGGGCGTGCCTTCGGGACGTCGGTACTTGAGACACGAGGTGTCAGGAGGCACATGGTTCCAGGTTACTATTTTTGGGCGTGCCTTCGGGACATCGGTACTTAAGAAACAAGGTGTCAGGAGGCACATGGTGCCGGGTTACTATTCTTGGGCGTGCCTTCGGGAGGTCGGTACTTGAGACATGGGGTGTCAGGTGGCACGTGGTGCCGGGTTACACGACAGAGATTCCGGTGTTGGCCGATGCAGGTGACACTCCATGGTGGCTGTTGAGCACCAATGGAGTTTGTATTTATTTTTGAATTGTACTAATTACTGCTTTCCTGGTAAATGCATGACTGCTTAAACACATATATTTGGTACGCACCGTTGGGTGGTATCCTACTGAGATTTTTCTCACACCCTACACGGGCCCTTCGGGACGCGTGCAGACTTCATGGATTTATGTGCAGGAAAGAGGCCAGCTTCAGAAGCTGGTTTATGTTAGTTATTGCATGAAGATGGTACAGACCTTGAGGTCATACCTAGATGGGGTTTACTTTGTTTTGTTTACCTTTCTGTATCGGCATGCTAGTTGTAGCTACTATTGGTTAGCCATTGGCACCCTTTTATATTCAGTTGTGTATGACCTGCTTTGGATGCATTCTTGGTTTTTTACGGTAGTTGTTGCAGTTGATTGCTGGCATGTTGTGCTATTTACTTTCCACTGTAGTTGTTTCGTATATTTCTTCCGCTGTTTATTGGTATTGGATATGCTTCCGCTCTGCAGGTTTGGTTCAAGTCTGCTGAGTCTTTCTTTCCACTGCATCTTTACTGTTATACTCAGACCAGGACCCTTACTATGATCCTCTGAGAGGGTATAGCCTCCCCACTATAACTATTCAGACCCTCGCTTCTAGTCGGAATCCTTTGGTGTTCAGAGGAGGTGCACCTAAGGTAGTGACACCCGACCCGTTTGGCACTATTCGGGTGGCTGTCCGGGTCCGGGACATTACATAAACCTCCTAGTTTCTCCCTCTTAGAGATATACCCATATAATGCACTCCTATCAATGTTTCTATCAGTTTTATCTATCTCTGATAGACGTTAAAGTCATGTCATACCCTATGTTAAACATGTGAAGTTGAGGAAAACTTATGAGACATGACTATGGAATACAATTCCCCGCACTCGACATGGGATGCCTCAGGTTTCTACGCCCTCAAGAAGCCCTATCATAAGGGGAAGAAATCCAAGTGTACCATTGTTTCAATGCCCAGACATGCCAGTGATTCTCAAAGTGACTACTCCCATGACCGAAGGTTGTTTCCCTAACTGGAACCCATGGAATGTTCGGACAGGAGTAGTGTAATCAACTTGTATCCCTAAAGATGTGTCACCAAGAAGAGTTTCACGAACTACAACTCAAATCATTGAGGGAGGCCTGGACTAGGTGACGAGTTCCAAGGAGGAATCCATAGAAGGAGGAACCGACATCCCATCATCCCGTTTCAATCAAGAAGAAAATGTCCCTAAATAAGCAACGGATGCCACCCGCCTTTGGAAAGAGTGAATACGGGGAAACAGTAAGCGCATCGTAGCACGATGATTTGCCCCCCGAAAAAAGTGTCAGAAATAATAATAATAAAGGAACTCATAATAATCACATGTAATATAGGTAATTAATGTAGTAATATAGATATGGCATTATATAATGCATGACATGTGAATTCCTAGGTGCCTAGTATGATGCATGAGATTCTACCTCCTTTCAATACTATGCTATGGAAAAGAAACCCATAATCATAATATCAAAAACAATAACAAAAATAATAATGTCCAAATACATGTGAATCACCAAATGGTGAAATCACTAAAACTATAACAAATACAAACCAAAACATCAATAACCCATACTAGGTAATTTGGGTTTCCCCTGTATGTGGGTTATCTACTTCCATACACATGCTCATTACCAAATTATTATAAATCCTAGTCTCATCTCTAATACCCAAACAATAATAAAAAATTAGAAAATCGGTTATGATACCACTTTGTAGTGTCCCACCCTAGGATCCACTAAGAGAATCCCCAAGAGGTTGTCTACATGACCTCAAGAATGCTTCCCCATATGGCAAAGACCTCCGACTAGCAGTGAGGGACTAGGGTGCATCTGTAGGGAGACTATACCCTCATGAATCAAAGTATGGAACAATGGTAAATGATAATGACATGGAACTGAAAAAATAATAAATAAGAAATAGTGAAAACATTGAATCATCTAGATATAATAATTTGAGGAAGCTAAATCATAAATAAATACAAAAAAGATGATGATGACATGTAGATCTATAAAAATTAGGTACACGAGATACACCAAAAACATGCATATACCACATGCTATACAAAAATACAAAAGGTAAAAAACTTCATCTACTAGCATAAAAAGCATAATCATGGTCCTCTTCTCCTGTACTCCATCCTAGTACTAAAATTAAATCCTCAAAAACTAGATGCTTCCCTTTATATACACTTACAGTCATGATGTCTACTTAGGTACCCAGGGTGGTTTGAGAAGGGTGTGAGATATACTTAGTAGGCCACCACCAATGATGTCTAGATAAATCTAGTATGTGAATATATCAACTGGCTAGTGAACTAATAATAATAAATGAATGGTAATAAATAAATAAATACATCGGACGAGGTTCCTCATGGGATACCTAATCGACTCTACCTACTTCAGCCTAAGACAAATGTATTTGAACCAAAGAAACCAATAAAAGAATGATATAGTGAATAAATGGGTCATCATAAATAAATTATCCATATTGGACTGAGCCTCAAGCATGCGATTTGTCTTAACAGATGCATCCTTTAATTGATTAAATTAAGTTTCTTGGAATTATATAAAAAGGAATCTCTTAAATTTAAATATGTGGAATTTTGGTCCTATCCAAGATGATCCATATCAATGGAAACAAGTATCGCACTAGGGTAACAATAAATACTCAATGCTATAGGAGTTCGTCGATGGAGATTCATAAATGGAATCCCAAGTATCACTCCCAGCATGCTGTATAACAAAAACCGTACGAGCCTATCCCTCATATATCACATAGGGGACCGAGTATCACTCGTGTCCTAGTATAACCATCTAGACACTGATCTCGTCCATGGTGTATCCCCTTGGGAAGTAGTGTCTCTCATACTAAGGTAAGGAAAATGCATAGTTAACCCATCCATGGAATACCAAGTATCACTCTTGGTGTATTTACAATTCATTAAAAAATATTATTTTAAATAACGATGAGAACATCCATGGAGATCCATGAATGGAATCACAATTATCGCTCTTGGCATGATAGGAAGGTGATTTTAGCTATCAATTGCTCAATATCATTTAATAAGAATGCATTTCATAATACTTAAACCAAGTTGTCCAATTTATTTAATTTAAGCAATTCAACTATGTTGTAAATAATATAACCTCACTCATGGAAAAACCACTTTCTTAATTCATTTCACATACTGATACAACTATTACAAGGGAATATAAACCTAAAAATATGTTTAAACTATTTAAGGTAAAAGGAAAATTAGGCCTTTATGGAAAGACACACACATAGGGGCAATTCACATCAAGGTGATTAACCAAGGGGTTGATTCACTGCTAACTAGTACTAATTTGGGTTTTGAAAAAATTTTAAATTAATTTATTAAACACATAAGAGGAATTGATATAAATGTCCATCACACAAAACAAAATTTCATGATATAAATGAAACTAAACATGAGGAAAAATAACCAGACCACCTACCTTAAGCCTCTAGCACTATCCTCACCTTGTGTCGGCCCCTGAATCGAGCTAAAATGGGGGAAAATGGAGAAGTGGACAAAAAACATGAAAATAGGGCATATGAGTTCACACCAAAATAGAATAGTAGATATGAAGTAAAAAAGTGGATAGAATGAGGGAGAAAATTACTGTTTTGGATCTAACATGACTGATAGAGAAGGAAATAAAGGTCAAATGAAGGAGGAGTGGAAGAATGTAGTTGAGGTGTTGGAGGGGCTCTATCACACAATATCTGATGGAGAAAGTGGGGTTTCTATTAAAAATGAATCCCTGATCTACATTTTTAAAAATAACCCTCAACGTTTACAGTACATGTAAATTTATTACATGCCTTGTATTTCTCGAGCCCTTTCCCATAAGAAAAAAAATCACATGGCATGTAATTTCATTACACTTCGTGTAATGATCGGTTTTGTTCCCTCCCAGAGAAAACCACTACATAGCGTAACTGGTGTTTGGAAATCCAAATACACATCATGTATTCAATACACATCATGTATTCAATACACATAATGTATTTAAACACATGCTGTGTATTTGGTCTGCAGCTCGGTTCTAGCCTACCTGCAACCTTTCCCTCCATAATAAAATGGACTGACCTAAGGGCCTGATCACCAGGGTCTAAGACAAAAGAGAAAAATAAAAGGGTTTGACTAAAAATTTAAATAAAACCTAAATTTCTGAAAATTAGAAATATTAAAGACATTTTCTTTGTTTTTTTAGAAAACATGGGTTTTGATGAAAACTTATTTCCAACCAAAGAGTGAAATAAAGTTTGATTTTCTTTAAAAAAACCAATAATTTTAAGTGCCAAAGTGTGGGAAAAATTTTTTTACTTAAAAAATATCATTAATAACTACATGTGAAGAAAATATATCTATTTTAAGATAGTTATATCAAATAATTCCTCCAAGTTTGATATAAATATAAATAATTTCAAATAATGATGAGATTGTGAAATAAACAGTTACTGTTTTCGTAAATTTGGAATCATATTCCCTATAAAAAAATAACATAAAATGAAACTTGAAATAACATGAAGATAAATAGATTCATGATATAAAATATAAAAGGGGAAGTATATACCCCACACAAAGTAAATAAGAGGTGAATATGACATATATCTCGTGAAAGTAAAAGTGAGATGAGAAACCCTTACCTCAGGTCCGATTTCCATTGTACGTGTCCTTAAATCCTGTATAATGGTTTTAATCATGTTATTAATTTATAAGAGAACCATAATCATATTTTAAATATCATATATTTTCCTCTAAAAACATTTACCACTTGTGTATAATAATATTTCATTATTTTTATTTCTTTGGGTGTTAATTTCCTTGTTTTCTCATGCGTGTTCTATCATGAAAGTTACAGTTATTATAAATATGATGTATATATAATATAAATAATCATAATAATGTTATAAATATCATATTTACTCTATAGATACATTTTTATAACCATTTATGATAGTTGGACTTGGAAAATGAATCGCATCACTTCGTGGAGATGATAAGCCATATATACGCATGAGCGGCGATACCATCCCCATAATGAGTGAAAGGGTAATTAAGTGAGTGATATATTAATTTTAAAAAATAAATATCATATCATATATATCACATATATTCATTAATATTATCCTTATTACATTCCATGTATATTGTAAATGTAAAATGAACTAAATCGGTTCGTGAGGCAGTAGTCCGCCGCACACACGATCAATGATTTCATTTCCAATTTGAAAGAAGTGGAGATGGATAAATATTACTACATACACATAATAACATCTTAGTATATGGTATATACTTGTTTTATTATATTGTAAGTTTTAATACATAATTAATTGTGGAAAAATAATAAAGAAAGTGAAATAGCTTTGTTAAGAAAATTACTTTCTCAACGAGAAACCTCCTTTAGATCTCCACTTAATGACATTAGGGATGGTATTTTAGAAGAAAAAAAGTTTTAAAATATGTATAATTATGTTTCATAGATATGTTTTTAGTTTTTGGTTGAGAAAAATTTCTTTAGGGGTGTGAATATGTTAGGGTATGGAGTGCCCTTTTGTAAGTGGGGAAAGAGAACCCTCTTGGAAATTACATGGAAATTTCCCAAAAGAATCCAAAATGATAAATTCATTCTCATAAAAAAGATTCGAAATTACATTAGTTTCAAAGTTTTCATAATATAAGCTTTAAATATGTCAATACAATAAGTTTTTAGGTCATTTTATCTGTTATATTCTATGTTTAACCCCATGGTAAACCGATTTTTACCTTATCCGAAATAATTAATTTTTAATTTTTTCACCCTTCATTTTAGTAAAAAATTAAGTTGAAATAATTAGATAATATAAATTATTCTTAATCAAAATATTTAATCCATTTTTCAAAATTTTATTCATAGAAGTGTTAGAATTAAATTTAAAATTATACCCACAGATGCGACAAAAAAAGTGGGGTTTTAGAGGGAAAATTCTCATAATTATAGAAAGTTTTAATATCAAAATTAATTATTAAATTGATTCAAATGAACTAAATTAGTTAAATTTTAATATAATTTTACTAATTTTACTTTAAAACAAATTTAATATATAACTTAACTTTGTAAATAATTAAATTGAAAAGGCAGTTTTTAGTAAAAATTAGTATTTTTCACTATTCATAAAAAATGAAACATTTCAGAAAAATCCCAAAAATTCACCCTAAGATAATTTTGATATAGTTATTTATAAAATTAATTTTAGTTTTAAAAATAAATTTTCTAAAATTGGAAAAAATTAATTATAAATAATGTGTGCAAACACAACTCGAATGCCTTTTAGAAAAGTAATATTTTTTAGAAAACATTTATTTTAATTTAAATGATTATTATTTTATTTATAATAAATAGGTAAACATTGAATTTATTTTATACATGTATAAACCATAAAATTTTCATACTTTATTTATTACTATTAATACCCACTAACTAAACAACTAGAATATAATGGTCATGTTTAAATAATAATATTGTAATAAAGTACCATGTTTCATTTGAACACAATTTTGTATGCATTGAAAGATATCAAAGAGATTAAATTTATTTAAAGATAAATTTATCATAAAGTCTTCTTATGTTATTTTATCTTCTAATCTTTGTGTTCGTTGTCTTACACACTATCAAAAATGATTTTCCTATTTTAAAAATCTCATGGTGTTGCATTTTCCACTTAAATAAATTGCATTCTTTGAATTTAATCTTGATCTTGATAACCAATGGTTTGAAATTTTAAAAAAACTTAATTGAATATACTCATTATAAAAAGGTTTAATAAAATATTATCTTAATAAGAGAGAAAGGTAAGTATAAATTTCATACAGAATAACACATAAATAGGTTTTTAAGTAGGGGAACATTGGTGGTAAGTTAAGATATAGAGAAATTCATAAATAATTATAGAGAGTGATATAGGTCATTAATCACAAGAAATTGAATGATAAGTGTAATTTTAATGATATCAAAACTATAAATCTCTGATGATTTAAAATACCATTAATTAAACATAAATAAAGGTATTCAGATAATATTTTTTTAATATCCTTTTCCTAGAGTTGAGGAATTTCTTTACTATATAGACCTAAAATATATGAAAATATACTTATTTGATATCTTTATATTTCATGGGAAAAATTCTATATTTTGGTTGTTCTTTTATCATTTTACATTTTATTTCTTACTATAATAAATGAATATCTAAGATGATTATTTATGAATAAAGAAATAAAATTAACTTTTAACGGATCATAAGATCTATAAAAGAGTAGAAAGTATTTCCTTCTATTTATAAATTTTTTCAAAAAACAATATGGTTATATTATGATATCCAATATAATAGATTAATCTATAAACCTAAATAGTAACACCAATGGTTCAACATTAATATTTATCCATCAAATAATTTAACTAAAATAATAAAATATTAACTAAGACATCACGTAGGTCAGTGGTAGGTTCTAAACACTTATCTTTCTTCAGTTATGGGTTCAAACCCTATGGCATTTTCAGATGTGATAGGTTTTTACCTAGCATGTGGGTTTCCCTTTTTATAAAACCTTATGAATATAATTATAATAATTTACTGAATTTTAATAGCCCATAATTATCTCAACATCAAATATTAGATAAACCTTAAAGGTTACCCATACCTTTATAAAAATATATTTATCATTATTATCTAAACATCAGACACATATAAAGTGTTATCCTCCCTTAATGATGTGTTTTAGAAGAAGTTAAACATTCCACTAAATCACTTTTCTTGGAACCATTCAACACATGCTTTAAAATCCTTAAAAAATACTACTGTGGTGCAATCCTTATACATTTAATAATTATTATAACCAAAATAACATTGATTAAAATACTCATATAACATAATTCTTGAATCCAAAAACAGTTAAATTAATTATTCGACATTGTATATAGTAATAGTATAATACTGAACTTTACCCCTTAGTTTATTTTTATGTATATTACCTTGATGCATGGGGAATTAATTTTCATAGTGTCCCATATCCTTATAGTGAAAGAATTTAGCATTAGAAGATTCTTTATTTAACTTGAAATCATGAGAACGGTGGCCATTTTCTACACACTTGAAGAAAAATAATTTTCCTTTTAAGCATATACTAATTTTTTTCATTCCATAAGTATCACATGTTAGAAAATCCGTCTTTACCTTCTACCTTTTATCCATAATATTCTCTTTCATCATCTTATTATCTTGCTTACCTTTTAATCCATAAAACGTGGATAATTCTTTCTCAATATTGATAGCACGTGATACTATATCCTCATATGATGAGAAATTTTAGGAGATTAGTTTCCTTTAGAGGATTTTCTTAAGACCATTAAAGAAATGGTAAATAATTCTATTTAGATTAGATACAACCTTTAGAATTCCCTTCTAACCTTGTAAAATTGGTTTCATACATAGTAACATTTTCCTCTTCTTTATGTCTTAGACTCAAGAACTGTCATTCTATATCCACTCATTACTCAAATGGAAAATATTTTTCATTAAATATTACCTTGAAATCCTTCCACTCCATGCTTACTATTTCCTCATCATCATTTTTGTTTTGAATTAATTAACACCATTGATCCTCATCTTATGAGTGACAATAAACTAACCAGACAACTTTCTTCCTTTCACTAATTCCCATATCAATTAATATCTTCTCTAATAAACTTATCCATTACTTAACTAAAAATGGATTTATATTCCCATTGAATTATGGATGTTTTTGAGTCATAAAATGGTCTAACATCATTACACCACATGGTGGATCATAAGGATTATCCGTATGATAAAGATTATTACTAATAACCTGAGTCAGTTTCCCTAATATAGTTATAATTTGATAAGTTATAGGTCCAGATCTGGCTTGATCTTCATTATCTTTCCTAGGGGGAAATATCAACATGGGGTATGTGCATTGTTATGGTAACCATTTCTTCTTTTAGGATCCATTTATAAATAATGGAATACACTTGAGTAGATCATAACATTATGAAACAGAATGTATAATAAAAAACCGAATGAAACACTTAACATAAACTTCAAAATTTATGACATATAATCTCATTATAATAAACATGTTTTCTTTGGGGAAATAATTATTTTCAATTACTTCATAATGGTTTGTGAAGAAAATATGATTTATAATAAGAATATCTACTAAGAGTTTCAAATTGGGTGCATAATAAGGCCTGTTTTTATGTAATAGGTGATAGTCATGTCAATCCCAATGCACAATTTTTAGAGTTATCACATCAAGGTACATCTATAATAGAACCAAATTTACTTGTAGTATCCAGACAGAGATTTCTTTTCTAGTAGAAACCACATAATCTATTACTTACCAAAAAAATGAGTATGTTCATATATACACATCCACAATGTTCATCAATGGGTCATGTTCCCCAATCTATGTTTTCATAAGTCTAGTTCCTATGGTTTCTACTAAACTTCCTCTAATACCAACTTTAGCGACTTCGACCCCAATAGTTTGGAGCAGGTGTATAATTTATTACATTGGAATAAGATACAATGAATCAAAAATAAAAGCATTGAACAGTTTATTAGTCTTAGTAAACTAGATACTGTAGCGAACCCCAAACCCAGGGTGCTTAATGAGACATGATATACTTAACATTACATCATTACAAAATTAAATATCATGTCTCATTACAACAGAAGATCGCGAGGCTCAGGATTCTGGGAAACCAGCTGCTTCTGATTAGCTTCATTAGTATGAACCGTGCCTGAAAAATTTTAATCAAAATGTAGGGTGAGAAAAATGCCCAGTAAGGGGTTTTAAAAACATTTTAAGAAAATTCATTCTTAAATAAGTCCTTTTGAAAAGAATAAAAATACTTTGCTAAAACAAAACATTATCGCTTCTTAAAAACATGAAATCCATCTTTCTTTGAAAATCACTTGCACAAAGAGGCACGTACTTGAAATGAGCTCTAGTGTAAACATGATCAGAGTGCGTAATATAAAAAGAATAAACAATTCATAATGTTAAAACAAGGTTACTTTAATTCTAAAAGAATTCTATGGCTAAGCAGGGAAAACATGCATATCATGGTTCATGAGTAAAATGCAGATCATCTAATAGTTTACCATATGAAAAAAAATTCTTATTACATAAAGTACATTTTCATGATCTTGGGAGCTTTCAACTAGGGGTTGTCCTATTAGTTAAACAAACCCCTGGTTCACCTTTATCATTACATGCAGAGGGAATGTATAATCCTGGACTTTGTCAAGACTTTTTATCATGACCGTATAACATACTTAACAAGTCAAGGGTCACTGCCCACCCTGTTTCCTTAGCACAAGTCAAGGCTAACTGCCAAGACCGTCACACATGTTCGTCTCATGAGACTCCTGCTCTACCCAATGCATTGGAGCGCTGTATAATTCCGGGCGCACCCGTCACATCATTCTTGTTGCGCTATATAATTCTGGGCGCACCCGTCACATGTAAGTCCTATATATCCCTCACATATCTTGACATGGTCATACATTCATAGAATTTCATACATTCATAATTGAATCCCATTTTTTTCACATATGTGTTCATAACATGAAAACAGTTCTATCATGAAAAATATGATGACATGCATGCTAAAACATCGAGCACATAACCAGTTATCTTAAAATTTGAAAAAAAACTTGGGTTTTTATGAAAATAAACATAACACTTAACATTACATAACATTGTACTACCCAATTAAAGAAGGGTTGTTCATAACTTACACTTATGATGATAAATGGCTATCAAAAGTGTTTAACATAGGCAGTTGAGGTTACAACATGCATAACCAAATCCATCTTGGGAAATCATATATATAATTGTGTAAACTATTCCATTATCACTTTAAATAAACGTGAGTACATACCTATTAATACATATATGCAATTATAAAAGTTCAATAGGTCTATACTAACCCTTTGAAGAAAAATCCTGATTATCCAAAGCAGTGATAACTGAAAATTCTCAATTTCAAGAATGATTTTGAAATCAAACCAACTCGTAAACTTCATCATGCTATTTGGGATAAATTTCAAACATGGATTCTAAGTTTGTATTAATGTATATACACATACGTGTATGCATATACAACAACAATAAACTTTATTCAGTTGCATATCTTTACCTATTCATTCAATTACACAAAATCTCCATTTATTATAGGCGAAAAATAAAAAAAGAATCAGGGTATATACACTGAGGAAAGGTGGTATACTTGCATTTATTATCTTATAAATATGTGTATATATATATATATACACACATAAATAAACACAAGGTGTGAAACAGGAATCCGCACCCAAATAAAACAGAACCTTCGAACCCTTACTCTCAATTTTAGGTTTTCACCGAGGGGCTGACAAGATCGGTTCTAAGAATAGTTAAAACCGGTTTATATGGTCATGTAGATTTATTATACACAATTATACGACAAGTGTATAACTATATAAAACTTGTAAAAATGGTAGGAATCAAAGA
Source organism: Viscum album (assembly GCA_963277665.1). NCBI lineage: Eukaryota > Viridiplantae > Streptophyta > Magnoliopsida > Santalales > Viscaceae > Viscum > Viscum album. The sequence continues at coordinate 1,524,070,413 of OY728131.1, read as the reverse complement.
ATAGGTTCTTCCCCCTTGCTCCCAACCAATTCCCCAAGCTGAGAGGGAGATTTCAGGGCCTGGGTTTTGTAACAGTTTCACACACACCCGAAAATATATATATATATATATATATCATGTTTATATATATATACATGTATATAAGCCGAAGCTTTTCAAAACCAAACCAAATTAAAAACCCGCATCTTACCTTGCTTGGAGAGAAGAAGAAAAAAAGGCGAGAGGAACCGATGGTATAAATTCAGAAGTGATACATATATGCATAACATGTATGTACGTATATATATATATAACCTAAAACTTAAATGAAACTTAAGAAAACAAAACACGACATTACCAGAACGGAGAGGAGGATAGGAAGACAACAAAGCAAGTGGAATCAGGTGCATAGCCACAGGATGTATATATACAAAACACACACACACACATATATATATATGGGTATATATAAAAACGAAACTCAAACATGAACCACAACAAAACCTCAAAACTTCACCCTTAGCTAATCGACGAGGAGGTGGAGAGGAAGACGATCCAGCAACCGGATTCCAAAAGCCGAAGAGATCTGGGGAGCTGGCCCTTTCGGCCTTCGGTGCAACAGGGGGTTTAAAAAAAATGAAGAAGAAGAAGAAGGAGACTTTGGGAGAGGCGAGGGGTAGGTGTCAGTTGTGGAAAAGAGGGAACAACCGGACCTACTTCACCGGCCTAGAGAAGAAAACAGGGCCCTATTCTATTGGTTCGACAACGCACGGGGGGGAGAAGAAAAACCAGGCGGACGCGGGGGAGGAAGAAGAAAACGAAGGGAGGAAAACGCGAAAAATAAATGGACGACAGGGATTACAAGAGGAAGAGATCGGACGGCCCGGAGCTGACGCGACATTAAAAAAAATTGACGGCCGCGATCAGGGAAGGAGAGGATCGGATGGCCCATGGTTCGCCGCGGTTTAAAACACGGTTTCTACAGGTTTTTTTAAAAAAAAAATAAAATCGTTTTATTAATAATATTATTATTAATTTAATACAACATTTTTACACCCAATTATTAAATTAACTTTCATTATTTTAATAAAAATCATTTGTCAATTGATTTAATAAAAACATCTTATTATATAAACATATATATATATATATATCTTGTTTTAAAATACAAATAATTTTTATTATATTAAGTATATTATTTTTAAACCATAATTATTATATTTTGGAAAATTTAAAGGATCGTTTAATCAATTAAAGAAAGCAACATAATATATATTTATTTGTTTATTTTTTTTTTATTTTTTTTACTTTGTTGAATTACATAATAATTATGTTAATTTATAACTTCATGAAAACATTCGGATACACTCTTTTTAAGGAGAGAAAAAGAAATTGGTTGCTTAAAAGAATTTGTGTAAACTTAAAGATGCGAGATTTGTAATTAAAACCATAATTTAATATAGTTTCCAAAATAATTAATAAAGGTCAAATTATTAAAGAAGTGATGTATCTAATTTATTGCAATATATATAACTCATAAAAATCCATCAGGTTTAAAAAAAAGTTTAATTGTTCCAATTAATACGTATAGTGGAAGAAAAAAAATAATATAATTTTTTTCCCGTTTAGAAACATAAATTAAAATTATCATTTTGGGAAAACAAGAGATAAATCAAACATTGATGACACTTCAAAATACACAATTATCGTTCTGATTTTATTCCAACGGTCAAAATGAACATTGGATTCTTTGGGGAACCAACGGTCGGATTTGTGGCTGTTTGAGATCCAATGGTCATATTAAGGTGCTTATAAAAAAAGGGTTTGGTCTCGGGTGTCCCTTACCCCAAGTGACTGAAGGAGAAGCAAATATTGTTCGTGTGATCCCCTTGGTGCTGAGCACAGTCGCGGTGGCTTCAGCAATCCTTATGTTCCTTATGATGGATGCTCGAAACCCCTACCGCATTCTCGGGCTCCTAGTAGTTTTAAGCTGTCTTCCCATCATTGTAATTGGGTTCTTGGTTGGGATCTTTGGTTAGTGATGTTTTGATAGTGGGAAGTTGTAATCGTCAAGGAGTTTCTTAATAAAGGAGTATTTCATTCATGCTTGTTGCTACGGTTTTTCATTTATTTTCATTTTCTTTTTATAGAAAGATGGTCCAGTTAAAGGGAAGCATATCATTATGCGAAACATGAATTCTCGGGTCGTTACATCATCTCCCCCTTCAAAGAATTGCGTCCTCGCAATTCTATTCATAAAAAGAGGAAAAACAGAAAACCCCATAAGTACAACTCTACCGAAACATCGGATCTGGCTCGGTTAACTGGACACCAAAGTTGGCACACAGCTCTTCTATTTCCCTAGTCCAGATGCACCTTGAACAGTGCTCCTTGAACTCCTGGTCGTGAGTACTGCACACAGGCTTCCAAAGGGAGGCTCGTGCGATGCAAAACTCGGAAACATCCGAGTAAATGAACTCCCTGATGACTCTTCTGGCCACATCCTGCTCGAGGTAGTCGAGAGGGATGATGCGGTTGAGGAGACTGAGGTTCAGGACTTGGAACATGTAAGCTGCACTGAGCTGGCCATCCTGGGCGACCACGACGAAACATGCTCTGACAGAAAAGTTTTGTGCCAGAGTGAAACATTGAAACATTTCCTCAAAGTATCTTCCCCTTCGCCTGTAGCAGGGGAGTTGTGCAGCAGCGATGAGGTGAAAGACGCGATCATTCTCTTGGAATAGCTGAAGAATCTCTGGACCGTTTGCTAAATTGAGCAAACGCTGGCAGGACCCTCGCAGGTGGAGAAACGACGGGTAATCCACCATGCATGCCTTGATCAAGATGACTTCTACTAGCTCATCGGGTAGGGATGAGAAGTTTGTTTGACCAGCCATCTAAAAACAAACATCGAAGGGGAACTCTTAACAACATAGATACGGTGAAAACATGAAAGGAAACAAGAACCTCCATTTATGAAAAAGTTTACACGGAAAAGTCTGAGTTTACAAGACGTACGCCACATAGTGCGACAAAACTTCCTAACTCATCGAACCATACACAGGATGAACATACAGGACTAAACTCATGGGAACATTTATAATGCCTCCTGAGTTTAGCGTGAGGAGTGTGGAGTTGAGAAAGATCGGTGTACACTTCTTGCCTAAGAGACACACGTGTGGACTCATTCTCCAATGCTCCGAAGTCCATTAACTGGCCCTAGAAGCCATAGTGAAGGACCTGACACAGATAAGCCGCTCGGAGGCCTCCGGCAGCAGCAGCTTCTTGGAAAGGGTTATCTAGCATTGTGCCAAATTCCTCGCCAGTTGTAAACACTCAGAAGAGTCCTTCGTGATACCTTCCTCGACATGCATACGAGGGAAACTGGGTCATCATCATTAAGAGATAATCCACCCCCATTCCCCGGTGGAGACTAAGCACCCTAGATGAGTTTGACACATCGTACAAGTGCTTACACGTCATGCGAATTTGGGCATAGTTCAGGAAGTTTTCACGGCTAGCTAGAGATATAATGTTCTCTAGAGCCTCGGTTGGAAGTGACAAAAGGTCGGTAGGTACATCAGCCATCTGAAAGTTATAACATTTTTACTTAGTTAGTCTTAGCAATATTTTTATATCACCTGGTTTTCCAGAGTTTCCTGAACCCATCCTCTGATACCAACTGTAGCAAACCCTAAACCCAGGGTGCTTAATGAGACATGATATACTTAACATTACATCATTACAAAATTAAATATCATGTCTCATTACAACAGAAGATCACGAGGCTCAGGATTCTGGGAAACCAACTGCTTCTGATTAGCTTCATTAGTATCAACCGTGCCTGAAAAATTTTAAACAAAACGTAGGGTGAGCAAAATGCCCAGTAAGGGATTTTAAAAACATTTTAAGAAAATCTATTCTTAAATAAGTCCTTTTGAAAAGAATAAAAATACTTTTCTAAAACAAAACATTATCGCTTCTTAAAAACATGAAATCCATCTTTCTTTGAAAATCACTTGCACAAAGAGGCACGTACTTGAAATGAGCTCTAGTGTAAACATGATCAGAGTGCACAATATAAAAAGAATAAACAATGCATAATGTTAAAACAAGGTTACTTTAATTCTAAAAGAATTATATGGCTAAGCAGGGAAAACATGCATATCATGGTTCATGAGTAAAATGCAGATCATCTAACAGTTTACCATATGAAAAACAATTCTTGTTACATAAAGTACATTTTCATGATCTTGGGAGCTTTCAACTAGGGGTTGTCCTGTTAGTTGAACAAACCCCTGGTTCACCTTTATCATTACATGCAGAGGGAATGTATAATCCTGGACTTTGTCAAGACTTTTCATCATGACCGTATAACATACTTTACAGGTCAAGGCTCACTGCCCACCCTGTTTCCTTAGCACAAGTCAAGGCTAACTGCCAAGACCGTCGCACATGTTCATCTCATGAGACTCCTGCTTTACCCAATGTATTGGAGCGCTGTATAATTCCGGGCGCACCCGTCACATCATTCTTGTTGCGCTATATAATTCTGGGCGCAGCCGTCACATGTAAGTCCTATACATCCCTCACATATCTTGACATGGTCATACATTCATAGGATTTCGTACATTCATAATTGAATCCCATTTTTTTCACATATGTGTTCATAACATGAAAACAGTTCTATCATGAAAAATATGATGACATGCATGCTAAAACATCGAGCACATAACCAGTTATCTTAACATTTGAAAAAAAACTTGGATTTTCAAGAAAATAAACATAACACTTAACATTACATAACATCGTACTACCCAATTAAAGAAGGGTTGTTCATAACTTACACTTATGATGATAAATGGCTATCAAAAGTGTTTAACATAGGCAGTTGAGGTTACAACGTGCATAATAAAATCCATCTTGGGAAATCATATATATAATTGTGTAAACTCTTCCATTATCACTTTAAATAAACGTGAGTACATACCTATTAATACATATATGCAATTATAAAAGTTCAAGAAGTCTATACTATCCCTTTTAAGAAAAATCCTGATTATCCAAAGCAGTGATAAATGAAAATTTTCAATTTCAAGAATGATTTTGAAATCAAACCAACTCGTAAACTTCATCATGCTATTTGTGATAAATTTCAAACATGGATGCTAAGTTTGTATTAATGTATATACACATACGTGTATGCATATACAACAACAATAAACTTCATTTAGTTGCATATCTTTACCTATTCATTCAATTACTCAAAATCTCCATTAATTATAGGCGAAAAATAAAAAAAGAATCAGGGTATATACACTGAGGAAAGGTGGTATACTTGCATTTATTATCTTATACATATGTTTATATATATATATATACACACATAAATAAACACAAGGTGTAAAAAAGGAATCCGCACCCAAATAAAACAGAACCTTCGAACCCTTAATCCCAATTTTAGGTTTTCACCGAGGGGATGACAAGATCGGTTCTAAGAATAGTTAAAACCGGTTTATATGGTCATGTAGATTTATTATACACAATTATACGACAAGTGTATAACTATATAAAACTTGTAAAAATGGTAGGAATCAAAGAATAGGTTCTTCCCCCTTGCTCCCAACCGATTCCCCAAGCCGAGAGGGAGATTTCAGGGCCTGGGTTTTGTAATAGTTTCACACACACCCGAATATATATATATATATCATGTTTATATATATATACATGTATATAAGCCGAAGCTTGTTAAAACCACACCAAATTAAAAACCCGCATCTTACCTTTCTTGGAGAGAAGAAAAAAAGGCGAGAGGACCCGATGGTATAAATTCAGAAGTGATACATATATGCATAACATGTATGTACGTATATATATATATAACCCGAAACTTAAACGAAACTTAAGAAAACAAAACACGACCTTACCAGAACGGAGAGGAGGAGAGGAAGACAACGAAGCAAGTGGAATCAGGTGCATAGCCACAGGATGTATATATACAAAACACACACATATATATATGGGTATATATAAAAACGAAACTCAAACATGAACCAGAAAAAAACCTCAGAACTTCACCCTTACCTAATCGACGAGGAGGTGGAGAGGAAGACGATCCAGCAACCGGAGTCCAAAAGCCGAAGAGATCTGGGGAGCCGGCCCTTTCGGCCTTCGGTGCAACAGCGGGTTTAAAAAAAATGAAGTAGAAGAAGAAGGAGACTTCGGGCGAGGCGAGGGGTCGGTGTCGGCTGTGGAAAAGAGGGAACAACCGGGCCTAATTCACCGGCCTAGAGAAGAAAACGAAGCCCTATGCTACTGGTTCGACAACGCACAGGGGGGGGAGAAGAAAAACCAGGCGGACGCGGGGGAGGAAGAAGAAAACGAAGGGAGGAAAACGCGAAAAAGAAATAGACGGCAGGGATTACAAGAGGAAGAGATCGGATGGCCCGGAGCTGATGGGGCATTAAAAAAAATTGACGGCCGCGATCAGGGAATGAGAGGATCGGACGGCCCGTGGTTCGCCGCAGTTTAAAACGCGGTTTCTACAGGTTTTTCTTTAAAAAAAAAATCATTTTATTAATAATATTATTATTAATTTAATACAACATTATTACACCCAATTATTAAATTAACTTTCATTATTTTAATAAAAGTCATTTTTCAATTGATTTAATAAAAACATCTTATTATATAAACATATGTATATATATATATCTTGTTTTAAAATGCAAATAATTTTTATTATATTAAGTATATTATTTTTAAACCATAATTATTATATTTTGGAAAATTTAAAGGATCGTTTAATCAATTAAAGAAAGAAACATAATATATATTTATTTGTTTTTTTTACTTTGCTGAATTACATAATAATTACGTTAATTTATAACTTCATGAAAACATTCGGATACACTCTTTTTAAGGAGAGAAAAAGAAATTGGTTGCTTAAAAGAATTTGTGTAAACTTAAAGATGCGAGATTTGTAATTAAAACCATAATTTAATATAGTTTCCAAAATAATTAATAAAGGTCAAATTATTAAAGAAGTGATGTATCTAATTTATTGCAATATATATAACTCATAAAAATCCATCAGGTTTAAAAAAAAGTTTAATTGTTCCAATTAATACGTATAGTGGAAGAAAAACAATAATATAATTTTTTTTCCAGTTTAGAAACATAAATTAAAATTATCATTTTGGGAAAACAAGAGATAAATCAAACATTGATGACACTTCAAAATACACAATTATTGTTCTGATTTTATTCCAACGGTCAAAATGAACATTGGATTCTTTGGGGAACCAACGGTCGGATTTGTGGCCGTTTGAGATCCAACGGTCATATTAAGGTGCTTATAAAAAAAGGGTTTGGTCTCGGGTGTCCCTTACCCCAAGTGACTGAAGGAGAACCAAAGATGGTTCGTGTGATCCCCTTGGTGCTGAGCACGGTCGCGGTGGCTTCAGCAATCCTTATGTTCCTTATGATGGATGCTCGAAACCCCTACCACATTCTTGGGCTCCTAGTAGTTTTAAGCTGTCTTCCCATCATTGTAATTGGGTTCTTGGTTGGGATCTTTGGTTAGTGATGTTTTGATCGTGGGAAGTTGTAATCGTCAAGGTGTTTCTTAATAAAGGAGTATTTCATTCATGCTTGTTGCTACGATTTTTCATTTATTTTCATTTTCTTTTTATAGAAAGATGGTCCAGTTAAAGGGAAGCATATCATTACGCGAAACATGAATTCTCGGGTCGTTACAGATACATACTTGAAATTCTTATTACAATTGAAAACATAAAATACACAATGTTTTTTTCATTGATAACACCATTATTCCTCAAACCATATCCCTTAATATCAATCAAAAAACACATACTAGTATCCTAGGTAAAATAAAACATACTAAATGGGTGAGATCAGATGCTCAGTAAGGGTAATTATATAACACAGTCTATGAATAAATATGGAATCATTAATATAGAAAGGTAACCACTTGAAATAAATTCCATTTAATCAATAACTTGAGAATAATATGGTCATAATAAATAATGATCAAATAATTCCATATAAATAATCACATGATCTTGAAAAATTAACCATAGATATTCTAACTAATCAAATAATCACATGGAATATCGATAATTAAATTCTTAATGATTATATTTATAATTCTTGACACCTAAAATATACCATTGAGGACTTGTTCCAAGACATCTAAATAAATAGGTATAACCTTAGCCAAAACCTAATATAGTTTGTCTCAATAGATCTACCAATGCATTGAGTGGCTACAACAGGACTCTTCCATAACTTTATAATTCCAATGCATTCCTCATATTAAATGGGGAAAATATAATTAACATAAACATTTATATTGAAAAATTAACATATGAAATTTTAATACTTACCCCAATCAATAAACATAATCATAAACCATCTAGAGAAAAATGGTGAATGGTAAAAAAATTGCACATCCCCAATAAAATTGATCATAAATGATCCAGAGAAATAATAAGGATGACATAAATAAAACATATCCTTAGTGGATCATAAGTGAGATAGAGGATTGATGTCATTTATGAATATAAAAACCACGAAAAGATCCTTAGAAACATTTTTATAAAAATAACCGTTTCATTTTTAAAATCACCATTAAAAAAAAGTTCACAAAACATTTTAAACATAATTTTCATTGAAAATATCCTTTTAAAACTTTTATAAAAATCATTAAAACATTGATTGGTCATGATGGTAGAAAACTCCATTCATGTTGTACATGTTAAAACAAAGATTCCTTTCAGATTTTCGGTAAAAGCCAAATAAAAATTGTTTTAAAAAATACATAAAGATTCATTTAATATTTTTTTGTAAGCTATAAAAATAAATAAAAATTTCATTAATAAAATATTTTTAAAATCTTCAGAAAAAAATTTAAAACATTTATAGAAGACATGGGTTTTGATGAAAAATGATTTCCGACTGAAGAGATAAATAAAGTTAGATTTTCTGAAAAACATTTTCTCAATAATTTTAGGTAACAAAGAGTGGAAAATGGTATTTTTACTTGAAAAAGTTCAGTAATAGTCATAGGATAAGAAAATATATTTATTTTAATATATAAATATCAAATAATTTTCCCATGGGAGATGTAAAAATAAATAACCCTGAATAATGATGAGATTGTGAAATAAACCCTTACAAATTTGGTAACTTATGAATCATAACCCCTATAAAAGAAACTAAATCAAATGAAACTTTAAATACCATGAAGATAGATATATTCATGATATATACCACACAAATGAAATTATTTGTGAGTATGGAATATGTCTCATAGAAGTAAAAGTGAGATGAGAAACCCTTACCTCTGGTCCGATTTCCTTCATATGTGTCAATACCTACTATATAATGGTTCTAATCAGGTTATTAGTTTATATAACAACCATATTAATATTTATAATATCATATATGATCATATTATAACATTTTACTACTAGTTTGTTAATAATATTTCATTATTTTTATTATTTTGGGTGTTGTTTGGCTTGTCTTCTAATTTACATTTTTTCATGAAAGTTTTTATTATTGTGCATATGATATATATATATAATATCCAAAATGATAATAATTATATAAATATAATATTTAATCTATAGGTACATTTTTATATCCATTTATTAATGTTGGACATGGAAAATGAATCACATCACCTTGTGGAGATGGTAGGATATACATACACACAAGGGATAATATAATTCCCTAAATGAGTGAAAGGGTAAGGAAGTGGGTGATATATTAATTTAAAATAATAAATATAATATAATATATATAAAATATATTCATTAATTGTATCCTTATTATATTCCATTTAAAGTTTAAGTGAAAATGAACTACATCAGTTTATGAGATGGTAGTCCACCATACACATGATCCATGATTTTCATTTCCAATTTGATGGAAGTAGAAATGGATAAATATTATTCAATAAACATAATAAAAAATAAATATTTTAGTGATAATTTTTTTATTATATTTTTAGTGTTAATTCAAAATTTAAATTGAAAAAATAATAAAGAAAATGAAAGAGATTTGTTAAGATAATTACCTTTTCTAAGAGAAACCTCCTTTCGATCTTATCTTAAGGACCCAAGGGATTGTATTTTGGGACTAATATTAGATCTATAATATGTTTAAGAAATTTGGGGAAATAATTTGGTAGGTTTTTTATCCAAATGGTTTTAGGGGTGTTAATAAGTGGTGGGATGGAGTGCCCTTTTATAAGTGGGGAAAGGGACCCCTCTTGAAAATTACTTCAAAATTTCCCAAAATAATCGAAAATGATAAAGTAATTCACATGAAGAAACCTTCCAAATAAAATTATGTTTGAATTTTGGATAGGATAAGGTTAAAATATGGAAATAAAATAATATTTTGATAATTTTTTAGATCATTTATCCCTTATATTCTTAGTTTAACCCCTTGCTAAATCCATTTTTAACTTAACCATGAGAATTAATTTTTACTATTTTCACCATTAATTTTGGCAAAAAATTAATTTAGAGTTATTTTATAATAAACATTGTTCTGATTCCAAATATAGTATTAGTTCTTTAAAATTAAATTCATATAATTTACAAAATTCAATTTAAAATTATACCCTTAGGCGTGATGAAAAAGCAGGTTTTCAAAGAGAGAATTCTCATAAGTATAGAAGGTTTTAATATTAAAATTCAATATAAAATTTATTCCAATTCCCTAAATAAGTTAAATTTTAATATAATTGAATTAAGTTTACTTTAAAATATATATTAAAATATAATTTAACTTTGTCAATAATTTAAATGAAAAATTAATTTTTAGTAAAAATCAGTAAATTTCACTATTCATTTGAAATGAAACATTTCAGAAAAATCCAAAAATTCAACCTAAAATAATTTTGATATGATTATTTAAAAAAATAATTTTATTTTTTCAAATAAATTGTCTAATGGTTTTAAAAATTAATTATAAATTATTTGTGTAAAATACTGACTAAATCTCCTTTTAGAAATATATATTTCTCCAAAGAACATTTATTTTACTTTTAAATGATGATTATTTGAGTTATAATAAAAATATAACCATTGAATTTATTTTATTCATGTGTAAACCATAAAATTTTCATAATTTAGTTATTATTATTCACGCCCTCCAACTTAACAGCTTTTTTATAATGGTCATGTTTAAATAATTATATTTTAATTGAGAATCATGTTTTATTTAAACGTAGTGTTGTGTGCATTATAAGCTATCAAAGAGATTGAATTTATTTAAAAATAAATGCATTTGAAAGTCTCCTGATTTTATATTCTTTTATATTCTCAGTGTTGTGTGTCATACATTCTATTGAACATGATGTTCTTATTTTAAAAATCTTGGGGTGTTACACCAAACTTCTTCAGATGTTTCTTAACATACATATCTTGAGATAGGAAAATGTACTTCATATTTTTTAAGATTTGTAAGCTAATAAAGTATTTCATTTCTTCCACCATTTAAATTTCAAAAAACATCTTCATCACCTCAATAATAATTTCACACATTTCATTATTATTCTCTATGAATATGATGCCATCAACATAAACAATAATAATGAGGGAACCCACTTTACTTTTTATATATAGATTTATATAAACTATTCATTTTCAAAACTTAAATTTATTCAAGAAAGTACCTATATTATAGTACTAAGCTACTAGATCCTTTCTTAAAATTTTCAAATCTTTTTAACATGAAAACATAGCTTCCATCTTTACCAAGTAAGAAACCACTTGTTACTTGATATAAATTTCTTTTTCCTAATTTCCATTAAGAAAAGTAGATTTGAAATACATTTTAAATATCTTATTTATTCATTATTTAGTGAATACAAGAAATGTTTTTATGGTTTTAATATAGATACTATAGAAAAGGTATCATAAAAATCAATACCTTAAACTTATGAGTATCCTTTACAACTGAGTCTTTATTTGTTTCTTATGACTTCACCTTCTTCATTTTAATTTTTTTTGTAACACTCACTTTGAACCAATAACATTCTTATCTTTTATTTTGGATTCAATTTCCCATGTATCATTCTTCTCTATATAATCTAGTTCCTAATTTATGGCAGTAATCCACTTTTGATACTTCAATAATTCTTTGACATCTCTTGGCTTAACCTGTGAATATAATGATGTATTCAAAACGTACCTCAATGTTTTTTTTGGTTTGAACCTATTTCCCTTGATCTCCAATGATATTTTAGAACTCTAAATATTTTATCAACCTAGGATGAGATGAACATTATTTCGCCTCATCACTTGAAAGGAGTTAATCAACATCTTTATCCTATTCAGTTTCTACATTATTAATCTGGTTAAAAACTTTATTATGATATTTAATTACAACCACTCCACAATCAATCTCTTATGTATATATATATATATGCATGTGAGAAATTTCTATCAAAATGTAACAATACTTTCACATCTAAAATGTCCACAAAAATTTATTTTTCTTTATAATATCATTTGTATCCTCTACCATTAAGAGGGTATCCAAGAAATTTTCCATCAATACCTCTTTGATCAAACTTTAAAAAACTTCCACCTTTGAAATTGATAATGCAGGGATTAAAAAACAACATTAATTATTTAAAACTTAACATTTATTTATAATAAATCTTTTAAGGATTCATGTTATAGTTTTTCCTATAGAAGCATCAATATTGAATATAAACTATTTCTCTAATTGCTTGCACCAAAGTTTCGAGAAGTATCATGTTAAATCAACATAGTTCATTTCATCTGAACCAAAATTCTATTTCTTATTTTAGAAACACCATTCTGCTATGGTGTATATGATGAATCAAATTTATGAATAATTTCATGCTTTCAAGATAATCTCTAAACATTTAATTTATGTATTCAGCACCATTTTTAGTTATAATATTCTTCATATAATATCAACATTATTTTTCAACATTTATCCTAAAACTTTTAAACATTTTGGGAGCCTCTCACTTATATTTCAAAATAATAATAAATTTAATGTGATTATAATAAATAAAGGAAATAAATTACTTAACTCTCTAAATTTATTTCTTTTTCATGGGCCTGCATATTTCAGAATGAAAAATATCAAAGGTATGAGTTGAATGTATCTCAAATTTTGTATGAACCGACTTTTTTAATCTTCTATTTTTTGGAATATGGAACAACACTAGTATCTTCCTCTTTTCATGTTTGGAATATCATTAATAATTTCTCTCTTTTTTATCTTACTCGTATTCCTTTAGAACATATGTCCCCACCTCTTATGCCATAGAATATTTTCTTCTATCATGCTCAAATAATATAAATTATGCATATCACTAACTTGAAACAAGTTTCATTTTGTTCATTTACCTCTCATAAAAACTTTCCCATATTGAAGTATTTTGAAAAAAAAAATCTATCTATTATGAAAATAATTTTTTTAATTCATTATAGTGTTATGAAACAATAAAAAATTTGTGTTTTAGTCCAGCAAAAAAGGCTCTTTTGGATTTTATCTATTATCTTATAATGATTGTAGATCTAAAACCTTTTATTATGAGGGATAAATCATTTCAAAAAGTCATTTTCCATTATTTATAATCATTCACATTTTCAAAAACATAAAATCCTTTGTTATATATTAATAAAAATTACTATCCAATAGCCATGGCCATTATCCCTTTATATATTTCAAAGAAGTTTCAATGAATAATGCATTTTCCTTTCCTTTTTATTATTTCTCCAACAATTTTTTATATTTTTTATATAATAGTTTTTATGATGGTAACATAACAAGACTTCCTTTGGAAGGATTTCTAGGCTGATCGTATCTTTTATAAAAATTTTCCACATGTTGGAATCTATTTTAAATTTTGAATATGACTTTCTTTGGTTGTATTCTTTGAGTGGGTTGAATCCCCCTAAGACTTTGCCTCTAATTATCACTAGATTCATTGTAGTGTTGGTGATCAATCTTGAACATCTTCATTTTATGTCCAAATCATCCATAGTACCAAAAATACATATAAAAAGTATATTTTCCTCTGTAAATTATGTTGTTCCAAAATGCACTCCTAATTTCTATAATATTTCTTAGAATCCATCCTGGAACTTTTTTTGTACCAATGTTTTGGTACCAAATCTTCATTTTTTCATCTTATTTGATTTCATCATATCCTTAACAAGGTCTCCATTAGTATCAGATTTTGGTTCATACATTTAAACCTTATAAATTTTAAGATTTTAAATTATTCTTCTTTTGGATAAATACATAGTCTTCTTAACTTCCTTTTCCTTATGACTATCTTTAACCTTATTTTTAACCTTTTAGGATTATTTTTATTAACCCTAAAGATATTTAATCTTCTTAAAACTTTAAACAATTTGTAAAACCATGTTTTGGATTTTTTTTATTCATTTCTCAACTTCAAAAGTTTTTTTGAACAAGATCAAGTTATTTTCCCTTCACATTTATCTTTAATTCAATCTTGATTTTGAGGTTTTTTACTTCATCAAGTAACTTCTTCAGATCAACAATTTATTTTAGAAACTTGAATTTTTCTTCAAGATAATATTCTTGTTTGGTTTTTAAAATATATTCTTTCTTCAACTTATTATTCTCTCTTTAATGTTAAAAAATATTTGAGACACATTCTATCAACTTCCTTTAAGATTAAAATCCATCTGAGTCACCTCTTCTTCTTCTCCTTCTTATGATCCACTAATTTCATCACTTTTGAACTTTTAATCATTTAATTTTACAATAATAAATTTTTTAATAGCACCATTACTCGATATTCTAGCTCCCACCTCACTATCTTCATCTTCCTCACATTTGGGCACAAAATTTCTCCATTTATATTTAGATAATTTATTATCCTTTACCTTTAAATAAGAATTTTTTATACCTTTTTCTTGTTGGATCTTATTGAATTACCATATTATTAATCAATTTCTTTATTTTCCTTTCACCTTTGAAAATTTACAGAAAAATGTTCAATATCTCCACAACTAAATCACTTCATAGGTAACTTTCCTTTGTAATAACTTATGACTATTTTCACACTTTTAGAAAACAAAGACATAAATTCATAAATTTTTTTCATACAACATATTCCGTATCAGATTCACTAACTTCTTCCTTGAGAAATTATTTAGATTTTCTTTATGTACAAGCTTTAAATGATGTTTCTCAATTATAATTTTATTTTGTTCTTTATAACCTTTTTTCTTATAATTTTGTAAGTGATGAGAATGCTAAGGGATCACAGTTGAAAGGTGGAGGGAAACCATCTGTATAAACTTCGAAAACTTTATATCCAATGGGTATAAGATAAGGTAACATTATTTACTTAAATATAGGATAGTTTTTAACATAAAAACTTTAAGTCCACTTGTTGTTGAAAAAGTTATGAACATCTATGGAAACCTCCATTTTCTTTAAACTTTTGAAAAGAGAAAAAAAGAAAATTTAATTGTAATACTTGTTTAAAGGATAAATCAGGATATATCTAATCACTAATATGGGGAGGGGTGAATAAATGATCTACTATTTTTATTAATTCCTTCATAAGAAACAATATTCACCACTGGCTAATAGAAATGAACCTGTAGGAAACAATACATGAGCACAACCATAGGAACATAATTATTTTCATGGTTCACTACTCAATAAGAGTATCCAGTCTTTGACATGGTTTATAAGTAATACTATACCACACACACAACTATTAAATAATATTTTTGGTGGTTACGGCAAGTAGAGAATATATTTTCACTTGTATAGCATTATAGTCGATCAATAGTTCATGTGTTCTTCACACAGAATAATGGTATAATAATGTTTTGTAAAAAAAATAAGAAACTTTACCAGTAGGCTTAAAAATTGTCACTATTCTACTTGAATTCATTACATTTTATTTCATCAATGTTTTTTTCTTCCTCTTCACTTTATTGCATAATAGCGAGAAATAACTTCTTTAAAGATGTATATAATAAACTATCTATACAATCACTTATTTACACAATATACTTGATCTGATGAAGCTTAGATAGACCCCATGATCATCTGATCACTTCTACAACCTATTACTTCAATCATACTTACACACCATTCATCAAATTATAAATGATAGGAAGATGCATGGAAGTAAAATTTATAAAAATTCTACTAAAACTTTGAAAATCCAACTAAATGTTCCCTTTGTTTTACTGCATTCAAACTTACTAAAATTTTGTAACTTTATTTAAGACTCAACGTCAATGAACTCCTTCAAATCTTCCTGAGATCTCAATAAAAATTACAATTTTTTTTCCATCATAATTATTAAAAAATTAAATGAACAGCTGACCATCATCATATTAAATACTATGAGAAAAATTCATAAATATATTAGAAATTTCCATCTAGTACAACTTCATAACTCCCCTTATGTCTGTAAAAAATTCTTCTTATATTTACACACAACTTCATATGAAAATTTTTAACTCTTTTTCAAGATTATTCCTTCATCTAGTGGATTTCTTTGAAAATATTCACCCATTTCCTTCACTTGAAAACCTTTATACGATGAACCACATTCAGGTAAATTTGAACAATGATTCCATAGATCTCCATAAAACTCCCATTCATCTTGAGATTCAATAACCATTCCTCTATCTGATAAACTATTTAAAGGCTTTTCTAGTGAACTCAATCTAATTACTCTGATATTTACTATTTAATGAACCTATTCACATCCTTCTATATGATGAACTTTTACATTTTTGATCATATTAACTTCATACAATCTAACTTCATTTCTTTATATTATGATATTGGAACAAGTCTATCCTATAGACTTTTTAAAACCCTTTATGTGATAAAATATTCATTAGTAGTAAGCTAAAAACCTTAAAAAATATTCCTTTGTTTATAATACTTCATAAAATTCTATCTGATAAAACTTTGTAATGATGTAACTCTATAACTTTCTAAACATTTAAAATTGAACTTTTCTCACCTGAAGCTTTAGTTGATAACATCAGTTCCATAAACTTCATATAAAATTAATAGTATAAACTTTGTACAAACATTCCTCAAACTACTCCTTTATAAAAAATATTAGATCATTATATCTTTTAGTACTCATGATTTTTGGAACTTCCAAATCAGAAAAACGTCACATATTTTAAACTTCATCAAACACTATTTCTGATGGAACTTCTAAGCATTATTGGATAAAAATTTGATGCCACTCTCTGAATTTTTTCCTCATACTGGTGGAATCAGTCCATTATCCTTGAGCCATTGGACTCCATTCAATCACTTTTGTAACTCAACAATGTTCAGTTATTTACATTAAACAGTGAAAAACACTTCAATTAATCTTTCTTCAAGTCAAACCAACTTTGTCTTAACACCTTCAACTTCTTTGAAACACCTCAAAATACTCTTAGCCTTAGCCCAAGGGTTTTTCCCCACTATCGACTCCACTAGAAATTGGGCTAGCTCACCCTAGTTGGGTCTTCTTGACCCAAATCAATCACCCAATCCTTGTAAGGGTTCAATATCCCCTTAAATCAATTTTTTAACACCTAAACATCTAACAAAAATAAAATAAAAAATTATGAAAAAAATTAATTCATAAAGATTTTTATAAATTATTTTAAATGAAATGAGTCATATAATTAATAAATTAAGAATATTTTAAATCTATTTTAATTCATTAACAACACACTCGAGTTGAATTTTAGTTATATAATTGTTTTAATGAAATATTTATGCATTTTGACTGATCATGAGTTGTGAATGACTATGTGTGTTTGAGAATTTATTTATTTAATTTAATTTATTTATTTATGCATGGAATGTAATACTTAATTATTTAAAATTATTTTCTGATTATTTATGCATTATCCCTCTATTTAATTATATAAGGGACTACATGTTCATATTTGAGTGATAAAAATGTAATCCCATTTCTTAAATTTCTTGTCAATTGTCTATGCATATATATTATAAAGAATCAAGGCTTTAATGATGAGATTATTTTAGATGAGATCCAACATAAAACCAAATTAGATATAATTCATAGAAGATAATGGGTATGACAATTCAATTCATTAGGTTGATGGGTTTTGTATGAACATCACATGCTCATAACAACCAATAAAACTGAATAATTTACTGGATTATCATCACAATATCAGTATGTAACCAAATAAAATAAATATAAATATGGATAACTCAAGTAAATTGTGCTCTATATTGATTATTTATGCTTAATTAAGGTCACTAAGAAACAACACTCTATATTTTCCCTTCATAGGCAGTACACCGACCACTAGAATACAAGTATACTATGTGAGAACCCCTCAGGCTTTTAAGGTTTTCCAGCACCTTCTCCTTGAATACAAATAGACAACATGGAAGATGATAGATTTAGCTTGGCTCAATAATCATCATAGACACTAATTACAAGGATCACATCCTTTATATAGGCTCACTTCAATGAATAGGGAAGGTCGTGTATCGTTGTAAACATTTGAAAACCGCCTTACATTACTATAATGTATTCTTATTAGGGTAATATGATTGTTGACCAATTTATTGATCATAATATGATTAAATTATCATAAATGAATCATCACATTGATTCATAAATGATATAAAACCATTAAGGAGGTTTGTAAGTAACTCATTCAATGCAATATCATATATCATAAACCTCATATACATCATATGATACAACACAAGTATCACATGAATTACTGTACTATGTTATATCATTATAGGTGATATGAATCACATTTATATCATAGATTATGATATAATTGATTCATAAAATAAGAATCATAAATTTTATAGCATATCCAACAATCTCTCACTTTAATTAAAATTCCATAAGGGCTTTCTTCAAAACTCCATAATTCTTTTTTAAATCAACCCAAACTCTCTTAAATATGGTTTATCACACTCAATTAATTTTTGTAAAAAATATTTTTCCCAAAATTTAATCATAATTATAAGACTTAGATGTGTAACCCTATGGTCATTTTCTTCATTTGAAAAAATATTATTTTATAATTTTATAAATGTTAGAAAAGAGAGGTCTCTAGAGAAATGTCATTGTTACAAAAGCTACAAATGGTTCTAGCATGATCTCGATCAAACAAACTCATATCTCCATATGAACATATCTATCATAGTATGTATCATATATATCATATATATATTTATATATTTCTTTTTCTCTCTTATGGAGTGGCCACTATACATGGAATATGCTAATATAGTATAGGCCAACTCACATATTTTTAATCATTCGATTATACTGATCATACATAATGAATACATAATATTTCAATCATCCTAATAGATAATAACATCACATTCCACTTATTTAAGTATGGAAATGTATTTATTCATCCCTCAATCCAAGGAATGTATGTGTATTCTTATCATACAAGTGGAAAATCTCATCTAGTTTGAACTCAAGTGATGAAATGATCAACAACCTACCCAAATATTCTCTGATTATCCCAACATCAAGGTTGAATTAGAATGATATCAAAGTATGAAGGTTAAAATTATAAGTATCTTAGGTAATAGGGATTTGATCATAATAATACACCCCTAAGTATATCAATGACTATATGATATTCCACGTAATATATTTTCATGGGTCAATCTAGATAATAAATATCCATTTATAATCTCATTAGTTTACTGAGTATCACATATCATATTCTACTCACAATAATATTAACATATTATCACAACCCATAAATACTATGGGATGATTTTATATTAGGGATAAATCAAAGTCATACTTTGAGGGTTTTTTATCATTACACTCATAATTTTTACTAAATTCATCATACATGAATGAATGATAAATAGATATTACCATTATTGTGTAATATTTATACATTTCAAATCCATTACATATAATCTCTAATATATCTGATACCCATAGATTCAATATGAACCTCATGATTTTTTTTATGATAATGTATTTTACTAGATCATCTATATTATCCTCAATATCCACCCTACATATCTTCACATTACCACTCTCAATGATCTCTCATTTGAGATAGTGTTTGTGAAGTATGTGTTTATTCCATTGGTGAGACCTAAGTTCCTTAGATTTAGAAATAGAACCATTATTTTCATGGTAAATATAAATTTCTTCCTTAATAATAGGAACCACCCCAAGATTAGTAATTAAATTGTAGATCCAAAAAACTTCTTTCACAACATTTGATGTAATTATATTATTTGACTATGTTGTTGAGTATTCCATGGTGTCTTATTTGAAACTATTCAAAATTATAGCTCCACTATTGAGAATAAAAAACTAAATTAACCTTCATATTATAGTTATAATATTGGATTAAAAAAGAGCGCATTCCCTCCTATAAATACTAAAAACATATCCTTACTTTTCAAGTACTTAAGGATGTTCTTCATAATAACCCAATGAATTATAGATGGATTAGATTGTTATATACTTGTTATGATCAACACATATAAAAAATCTAGGATATTAAAGAAAATGAAATACATTATAGATCCAATTGTGGATTCATAAGAAATCCTTTACATCCTTTCCAACTATTTACAAGGATCCTTAATCTTTCAATGATTTGTGTTGTAAAACACTAGTAAATAGTTATTCTTGGAGTCTTACATGGTAAATATATTTATAAATTATGAAATATAAGTATTATGAATCTACCCAAGAATCCTATTTGATTAATATTTATAGATCTTTATATAGATTATGTATTCTACTTCACCCATGTATTTCATCGAGAATCATTTTTACAGCCATGTATTTATAGAATGTAAAGTTAGAAAATCATTTCTGATATGTATTATGTCATCTACATACAATAAAAAATATCATAAAACTCTTAGTGACTCTTTTATAAATAAGAATTATCCCTATTTATTATGAAACCAAACCCTTTTATTACATCATCTAATCAGATGATCCAACTCAGAGAAGCTTTCTCCAATCCATACATGGATTGTTGTAACTTGTGAATGTTAACAGTCTCATTTAGAGCTTCAAAACCTTTGGGTATTATCTTACACACATACTTGAATAAATTAATATTAATGAAATAAATTTTGACATCCATTTGATATATCTCATAATCATAATCATATTCTATAGTGAGCAATATCAAAATGAACTTCATCATCACAATTAGTGACAAAGTATCTTTATATTCAACTCTATGAATTTATTTGTGAACTTTATTCCTAAGTGATATTTATAGGAAGAAAAGCTACCATCCATGTCAATTTTAATATAGAAAACTCACTTTCACCCTATGGGTATCACCCCTTTATGTTCATCCACCAAGTTATAAACTTGGTTAATGTATATAGAGTTCATCTCAGATTTCACAAACATTAAACATTTATCATAATATAAATTCTATATAGACTCATGATAGGTAGTTGGTTCATCATATATGAACATAACTTCATCATAATTTTCAAAAATAATCCATATATCCCTGTCTCCTAGAGAATATTACCAGACCTTTTAGGTTCTTGTCCAAACTGAGTTGGTTCTTCTTCCATAACTCTTTATAGAACCATATTAACCTCCATCTCAAAAAAATTCATATTTTTTGTATTGAAATTAAATAAGATTAAATTTCCTCCCACTGAATCTTGAAACAACATGATTCATCTTAAGTAAAACACTATATTGATTCACAAGGACTTTGTTCCTAGTAGGATTATATTAGAAATATCATATAGTATCTTTGGTATAACAAATAAAAAGACACTTCTCTAATTTAGGGATTTGTTTATCCAAATTCTAAAATCGTATGTATACTTTTTTTAAAAGATAAAGCAACAAGGCTTCATATAACTAAATAAAATAAACATGGGTTACAAAAGATTGAAGCAGGGAATTTTATATTTATCTCTGTAAAGGATAGGGAGAAACTCATGGGGAGTATTGGAATGATAGGTGCAAGTATCACCCGAGGCTCCCATGTTTGGAAGGAAATGAGAAAGTTGACTGGATTCCTGGTAGACATTTTTAATGATATAATGCATTGAAACAAGTATGTGTAGGCACTTAATCCATTTCGAAGTAAGTTTCCAATCCAAGTGAATTTAAACCATTCAAACCGCTTGAACAACTGTGACAGAATCACTTTAAAAACAGATATTCGTCCAATTTTTTCTTTAAGCAAAATCAACTAATTTTATGAGAGCCATCATCTCTTCTTCAAGAGCCGTGTCCAGTCCACACATACGATGACCCCAATTCAGAAAGTCACCATCTTGATTTCTGAAGACAAAACCATAACCGGTAGGACCTAGATTACCTCTCGAGGCTCCATACGAGTTGCATTTTATCCGGCCTACAAAAGGAGGTAACCAGAACACTTCCATGGTTTTGAGAGGATGAGGATAATTACCTTACACATTTATTTTTTTCAGAACAGTGAAATCCCTAACCAAGTTGTGACAATTTTCAGCAGGTGAATTATTTGCTTTTTGAGCCGCCAACACAATTTGAGAGAGTAGAAACCCATTATTAATTATAGAATTTGTATGTCGAGCCTCATTTATGCACTTACATAGGACATGAATGACTTCAGCGCATGCATAAAGGAAAAGAATATGCACCAGCTTCGATAATTGAATCTCTGGGAGTAGCAGCATAAGGTCTTCGATACTTTTCACATGCGGCGGTTGAATCTCAAACCAGGTAAAAACCGTTTTTCAAAGAGAGGATTCTATTTTACATGACATGAACAAGTGATTAATATCATCACGGTGCTGATGACAGAGGTCACATCTGGAGCAGAGGGAGATCCCATCCCGCTGCAGATTAGTGTCCAATGGAAGTTTATTGAGACAGAGGCGCCAGAGGAGTGTGGCTCGAGATGGAAGCATCTATTTTTTATTATAGTTCACAAATCCATTACCGCTACCTTGAAGAATATTATTGTAGAAGAATTTGGATTTCAAAATTCCATTTGAGCTCAGTTCCCAAATAAGAATGTCATCTGTGTCTAGAAAGTCATAGGAGGAGACCATGTGCGCAATCTGAGATGGAAGCTGATGATACGACTCAAGAAGATTTCTAATAGTGGAATCGTGGTTTGTAGAAAGTTCCTGAATCTCAACACTATCAATCAGTGGGGTACCAATCCAGTTGTCTCTCTAGAATTTGAGGGAGGAGTTCCTACTGACCAACCAGTGAGACTGCATTTTAACCTTCTGGAATGTTTTTTTGAAACCTGGACAAACTGAGGATTGAATGTAATTCATGTTTCTTGCAATCATCCTTAATAGAAGTTTACATATGAGGAAATTTAGGGGCTTAGATTTTTCATTGATGAGATGCCAATGGAAATGATCTTGAAGAGATTGGTTTAAGAGCTTAATGTTTTTAATTCTGAGGCCTCCCATGCTCTCTGGCAAGCAGCAAGTCTTCCATGGAGATGTTAAAATTTTCCTTTCAAGTATAATTCCACTCCACACAAAGTTCCTAATGAGTGTATTAACACTTTTAAGGGTGGAGGCCGACCAGGAGTACACCATGATGGAGTAAACACGCTTAGGGACAATCACATGCTTAACTAGGAAGATTATCCCTGCCATTGAGAGTGTCTTACCCTTCCAGGTGGAGAGAGTTCTCCTAAATTTTCTCACAACATCAATAAAATAAGAGGTCTTGGGTTTTACAAGAAACATTGAAACTCCAAGGTAAATGAAATGGAGGGACCCCTCCCTTATTCCCATCTTATGAACCATTCTTTTCTTCCTTGAGGCCGAGATGTTATTCCCAAAAAAAATGAACGACTTGCTCCAACTGACTTCTTGACCAGAATATTTTTCATAATAAAGAAGAGTTCTCTTGATATTTTTAAGATTACTTATGTCTCATTGAGTAAACAGAATGATTTTGTAAGAAAAAAAGGATATGTGAGGGGGAAAAAATACCTCAGGCAGCACAGATTGTTTTGATCTCTCCTTTGTTAACTCTATCAAGGATAAGATGACTGAGATAATCCTCAGAATTTTCAAAAATAATAGCGGAGAAAGGGTCCCCCTACCTCAATCCTCTAGAACATTTAAAGTAACCTTCCGGTTCCCCATTAATCAAAATAGAAATATGGGTAGAACTGATCAGATCATGAACCCAATGAATGAATCTACTGTGGAAGCCAAACCCATGCAGGATTCTTCCAATGAAACCACAGTCAATGGTGATAAAGTAATTCTTAATATCAAGATTTAGAGCAATGTTTCCACCTCGTGTGGTCTTTTTAAGGAGATTAATACATTCAGAGGCATTTATAAGGAAATCTTTAATTCTCCTTCCTTTGATATAACCAAACTATTTCCATTAGACAATTATCTCAGAAATACGAGCAAGGAAAATTACAAGGATTTTGGTGATGATCTTGTGGATAGTATTGATGAGAGAAACAGGCCGGAACTGACCAATATCACTTGCATTCTCCACCTTAGGAATTAATGCAATGAACTGAGCATTAAAGACTTGAGTGTAATATCATTCTATGAAGAAATGCCTAACCATTCTACAGACATCATCTTGTATGACCTCCCAATAGAATTGGAAGAAATAATTAGTGAAACAATCCATCCATGGCGAGATTTATTTTTTAAGACCAAAAACTGCTTCCCTGATTTCAATATCTATGGGAGTTGAGATAAGAAAAGTGTTTTCTGTATCAGTGACCAGATTTGGGATAATTCCATCGATCAAAGATTCATTTCTTGTGGGGCCATTGAAAAGATTCAAATAGAAGGAGACAATGTGATTTGAGAGACTCCGTCTGTCATCAATTATAGAGTCTCCATCCTTCAGAAGAGATAGAGGCCTGTTGAATCTTTTATCTCATTGAAGTGCATTAAAATATTTGGTATTCCTGTCACCATCAGTAAGACGCTTGACTTTGAAAAAATCTTTTTGAATGTTTTCCCTGAGCACAATGAGTTTCTGGAGCTTAGAGGATACTATCTTTTCATGATCATCATTTCCAGGGAAGTTGTTGAGAGCAATTGATTCTTGAATCTGATGAAGATTTGTTTCAAGAGAATCAATTTCCTGATCAAGAAGGATGAACTTATTCTTGCTCCATTATTTCATTCTCTTCTTAAGGACCCGAAGCTTAAAAACACTGGAAAGTGGATTGTGATTATAGTTCTACGTGGCCCAAGTATCTCTAGAAATCTGGGAAAAATCTAGCAGGGTGGTCCAAGCATTGTTAAACCTAAAAGGAAGAGGTAATTTTTCCTTCTCATCAATGAAGTTAACCAGAATAGGATGATGATCTGAATTATTTCGTGTAAGATTAACACATGAAATGGTTTTCCATTCCTCAAGCATATGGATGTTAGCAAATGTAGGGTCAATTCTGCTTGCCCCCATGCCATTCAAATGTTTTCTGTACCATGTATACTTAGCTCCCAACAAATTAATTTCAGTCAGATTAGAATCTTCAATAAAAGATCTGAAATCCATGATGGAAGTGGTACCTGTAACATACCCGAGCTTTTCATCTGCATGTAGAATGGCATTGAAATACCCTATGATAATCCATGGGTCTGAGATGGAACAAGACATATTTTTGAGATGACTACCTAAAGATCTTATATTAATATAGTTGGTGGAGGCATAAACCATCGAACATAGAATGTTTCTTCTATAGTAAGTAAACCAGCATGTGAGGGTCATTTCATGATCAGAGATAATAAGAGGGTTAACCACATTGTTGTGAGCAAAGATCCATAATCTGTCGTGATTATAATCTTGTATGGAACCGAACATTGAATAACCCTTTCCTTGAAGAAGATAACTATTATTGTGATTCTTGGTCTTAAGCTCAGAAATGCCAAGAATGTCAGGTTTATATTTACTTATTAGCAGCCTAAGGGATCAAGTAATGCCAGGGTTGGCCAATCCCTAAGAATTCCAGAAGAGTACCTTCATTTTGACTTATGTTTGGGGTTAAAACCCCCTTTCTCCCATTTCATGGGTGTCTTATGCCACCCAGACCATATCAGGTCCTCCTTCTTAAAGACTGAAGTACTTTTTGTAGGCATGGATCTAGTGCAGTCCTTGCTGTCATCTTCATTTTGATTTTAGAGGGAATGTCTTGATCTCCAGTTTTATTGCGAGCCTCTTCCTTTGATAAAGTGGCCTCAATCATATGTTGAGTTGGGTTAGGAGGAAGGGTGTTCATAAACATCATACTAAAGTAGAGAATGCTGTTAACAGTATCATCAGAATCTATGTTTAGAGCCTCATTAATTTCTAAACTAATCAGATTGAAATCAAGTTCCTCCTATTTCATACCAAACACAAGAGTAAATATCTCCTCTGCAAAGGTTTAAGGATCCTTCTTGACAATTTTCTCTTCCACTAGTATACCCACTGATTTTACGTTAACAATAATTTCATTTTGGAGATAATGTTGTTCATCCTCTTCAGCAAGATCCGCCAAATTCTTGCTTGATCCAACCATTTTGTCACATGAAGCCTGTTTTGAAGCCCTATTATCACTCTTTTTAACATACTTCATAGTAGCAGCAGCCTTCCTTCTTGGAACCTCCTGCCAAGATCCATTCATTAATGTCAGCTGTACAATTTTTTGTACAATATGACATTTATCAATCATATTCCCAACCATTCTGAAATGCTCACAATATTTAGAAAGATTCTCAAATTCAAATATGACTTCAATAAGGTGGTCATTGGAATCCAGTGCAACATGATCTGGAGGTGAGGTTTCCATATCAATTTCAATGAGGACCCCAACATAAAGTCTAAGATCTTAATTAATTGTTCTCTGATCAAGCTTCAAAGGTGTTCCAATACTAGAGGCAAGATCATTGAGCATTTTGGGATGTGAGTACATCCATGGAAGTCTACGAATTCTTGCCCATACCTGAGAAATGGATTGCTTCTGCATGTATGGATTAAAATTAGCATCGCATTCTGATAGTTGGAAGATCCCAGGCTTTATGTTAAGAGTTCCAAGCTTCCATATTGCATTTAATTCCTCTTTCTGCTAAACTATTATATGGAAGTAGTCTTTTCCAAGGGGAATCAGTTTCAAATTAGAGAAATTCGAACAAAGTGAAATACGATGTTTGAGATCCGTGAAAGACTGGGGCTTCATTCCTTTTTCATAGGAAATACGTCTGAGCACCAAGAATCTACATACCTAAAGTATCTGTTTGATAGCCTCAGGGACAGCAACCACCGTGAGGGCTTTATCTCCAGATCTCTTTATTATAGGAGGCTTATTCTGAATAGGCAATATGGAAGAGGTTCCTGCAAGGACTTCCACGAAAGACAGTTCTTTACAGGGGAGATCTCCCAGATCTGAGCACGTTTTAGGTTCAAACTGATGAGGCAGGAATGATCTTTCTCATTCTGGGCTAAACGCAACCATTGAGAAGGAAAACTAAACAAAAATCCGATCATCATTTCTTCGGTCAATTTGAAATGAGCAAGATCCCGCGCGAAGCATCTTTTCTCTTCCTTAATCTTTACAAACACAAATAATCCTAAAATTTACATTGGGAAACTTCCCATTCCATATCTCACTTTCTGTATATAATACCAACTTAGATAGAGTGAAGTTTAATATGAAATATTCGACATCCAGATCATATCCCTAGAATAATGAAGGAAGATCACACTAAATCATCACAAATCAATCCATGTCTAGAAAGATACAATTCCTCCTATCAGACACACCATTCAATTATTTTGTTCCAATAGAAGTGAATTATGAAACGATTCCACAATCCCTTGAATGGTCAGTGAAATCTTGGATTAAGTATTTACCACCATAATCTAATCAAATAATTTCAATACTTCAACCCAATTAATGATGTTCTTATTTCTAAAAAAAATTTAAAATTTAAAATTTACCAAACATGTGTCTCATAATAAACACATAAAAATATCAACTAAAATCATTATTAAAGATTAAAAAGTAACTATAATGACAAATTTATTATGTACTAATTTTTCTACATACATGATTATGTATAAGATTCAACAATCCAAGGGATATCTCACATTTTCCACTAAAAGGTTCATCATTTATTTTTCCTAAAAAAGATTCACATGTACAAAATGACTCTAACAATCCATAACTAAGGAGTCTTTGGATGTGTTTCTTATTTATATACCCAAGGAGACAATGGAGAATATAAGTGGTGTTAGAATACACTATAACCATATTATCATAAATATTATAGATTATATTATCTATGTCTAGAATGTATTAACAATTGATCATATTCCGAATTCCATAAAACATATCATTCATATATATAGAATAACACATATTTTTAATAATTAATGGAAATCCCTTCTTGTCCAAACAAGATAAAAAAATATATTTTTTTGTTTATGGTAAAAACCTAATAACAATTTTCCAATTCAAGTATTAATCCACTAGGTAGACTAAGATCATATGTGTTGACATCTAATATAGAAACTCTTTCCCTATTTCTAATATATAGTTATATGTCACCTTTAATAAATTATATCCAATTTCTAACTCTTTATTTATCAACAAAAATGTATGAATCACACCCAATATCAAATACCCATGAATCCAAATTATATGAATTTATTTATATATCACATCCATATGATCATAATAATTCTCCCGGAGAACACTTCTCAACCTTAGATAAAAATCTAGAATTACATTATAGGTTATACTAATAAGAGATCTCAATATGATAATCTTTATGTATGCAATTGTCTATAATAAATATATATCTATGAGTGAGAATTGTGTTTAATATATTTTAATCAAGTAACTTTAATGAAAACAATCTCATAAAAATGGGGACCCTATAGACGATTACTTGTTGTGGGTTTAGATATTTTATCATGACCTATCCCAACTATACTTGTAACAAAATCCATGACTATATATGGTAAAACATCATGTAAATAATATCATATAATACTCTTAAATAGTTGATTGGATAAATCCTTATCTTAATCCATCATATGGATTCACTCAACACTATTCTTATACTGTCCCAACAGTTAGGGTTTTCTAGATAAGGGTAAACCAAGGTTTATATCACATATAAGACCTAATAGTTAGGGTCACCTATAATATAATTTTCTTATAGAAGATAATTCATGTATTAATAAGTTTTTCTTTGGATGGAATATCAAACTTATTATTTAAAGGGTTTTCTTAGTCTCACCAATCTCATACAACTGTTATCATACTTTATTTTATTCCAAATATGTATCAGTTATTTTAAAAATTTAGTTTCAGAATCATTATTTCATACACAAAATTAATATGTTCAAACCATGTTAATGTTTTTGTATTTATACAAATCATAGTTTTTATTTTCCACACAGAATATAAGAAAAATATATTTACACATATCCCAATGCATCCTAGGTATAAGGTATATGAAAATATTTCATGTGAATGATTAGAATTATATGAGCCAAAAAATCCCCACAAGTGTAAGCATGGAGAAAGATATAGCTAAACCAAAAATTTTCTAGATAAGGAATAAGCCTATAATCCAGTGAATAGTCTAACCCAAAGTCCTATAATCCATGTATTTTTACTCAAAATTAATTTCAATTAATTTATAAATCTAACACATAATATATATAAACTATACTTAACCTTTAAATTCAAGTTCATAACATCATATCAAATTAAAATAATGGTAGATGAAAACTAAATATTATGTTTTCATACTTATCATGAAATGACTGTTATAGAAATTTTATAATAAAAAAATGATTATGTAAATTAAATCATACAAAATATTCAGATCATATGAACATGTTATATACATGAATATTAAGTAAGAATAAAAAAAATATTTTTTTTATTTAAAAAACATGAGATATTAACATTATCATTTTGTATTCAAATTAGGTATAAAATTATTCAATTTATAATTCCTAACATTTTTCTTTGATAAAATATAATATTTTTACATTAAATAATAATTTTTTCACATTTTGGATTATATATTATTTTATGACAGAAAATATCTATTATAAGCTATGATCAAATTGTGATATATGATAGGCACTACCAATAAAGGACTGTCATATTTTATAACATGTGTTATCATATATAATGACTCAACATTTGAACCTAATCATAATTGGTGATATAACCCATATTGGTGTTAGGATAAAACACTCTATTTAGTGAAAACATGGATTATCAATCATGAAATATTATAATTCTTATCATAGATTGCGATTTAGTGTAAAATAATGGAATTTTCCGAATCATAAATTTTGAATCATAAATCCTTATGAAAAACACTGATTCATTGCTTATGATATATCATATCATAAAAAATGGAATTATAATCCAAAAAATAATACTTATCCATATAAAAAATTAACTTTTGATATCAAATTTAACATCTTATGATATGAATGTTCTTCTCAAAATTAGTATGAAGACATGTTGATTCTATGATAATGGAATATCTGATACCACTGATATTTTTTAAGATAATAAAATTATCATAATAGTGGAAGAAATAAAATAATTTCCCAGATCTGTCATCACAACATAAACAAATAAATGATGAATATAAATTTTAATATACACACCTCAAGTCCATATCTCCATCTTAATAAGGTATACTTAAAAAAGATCACTGAGAAAAAACAATCAGGATTTTTCAAACACATGTCGCGCACTAACAAATATAATCCACATGTTCTATACAAGTACACCTCAAACTCCAAAGGTGTGTTAGCACCTTCCCCTCAAAGGAAAATAGAGAAAAGAGAAGAATAAAGATTCAAATTTGATTAATAATCACCAAAAACACTAACAAGAAGGATCATATACTTTATATAGACTTAGTTCAATGAATGAAGAAACTTTTTCATCTCTTCCAATGTTTGGAAACCACATTTCATTACCATAATTTATACTTGTTGGAGTATTATGATTGTTAAATTTTTTACTGACCATAATATGTTTATCATGTCATAAATGTAAGACCACACAATGAATTATCCTATATTTTGACCCTTAAAAATGGGTTTTAAAATGTTTTCGTGTCTAGAATCTCTTCATCGGATCATTTTTCATCAATCCCTCATTTTTCATCCATTATATAAAAATATATTGAAAAGGAAATTTTTTTTATTTTCACATAAAAATATCAATTTGGTATTCTTTTCATAACATCAACAAACTAATATAAATTGAAAAAATTCATCATTTTTGGATTAAATGATTTTTAGGATCCATTACATTGAATCGAACCATTGTATGAATCCAACCATAAGAGGACCAAATGAAGAATACATGTGGGGCCAATAAATATGTCAATAGTTTAAATGTTGGGAAAATTTCTTCCAAATTTATAATCACAATGTTCTCAAATTGTGTATAGAGATAAAAAATATTTCCAAGAATAATTTAATTAACTATGGATTCTTAATATTTAGCTATTCTGAAGGACACTAATTCATGAGAAATAAAATCATCGGAATCCAAAGTGTCTAAAAGACCAAACAATTATACTTTAGTAATACGGTATTAACTTTTGGTAAATATATTCAATATAATTAATTTTTTTTGTATAAATATTTAATTTATAGAAGAAAAACTTCCTACAAGACCACTTTGATATATTTATCTATCTAATGGGTCAAACATGCATGAATATTCAAAGCATAATATTAAAGGGAATTCTGGACTCTTATAGTTGCGGGTTTACTTGAGTGGTAAAGTCACCTCATTATTCTATATCATTCCTGGGTTCAAATCTATATAGGAACAAATTTTAAAGGCATTATACCAGTACTACAGAACTATATTAGTGAAATTACTTTGATGGGGTACTTTAGTAGTAGTACTATTAATTAAATAATGGGATTTTCGGCCATGTGTTGGTCCTTCCGGACACAGGGCCTTTGGTACATCATATAATGGGCCTTTGAGATATATAATAGAGAATATTCAGACTTTTTGGAGTGAAGGATGGCTTAATGGAAGTCAATAATGAGTTTTCTAGATGTAGGGAAATCATCAAGGGAGAAACGATGGTGCGATCAATCATTGGAAATAGAGAACAGTTAATAGAGAACATAATGGGTCAAGATAGCAATGGTGGTGTAGTGGATACCAATAATATAGAATATATGGATGAATGGAAAACAAGAGGATTTATTATAGTTTGGTAATTTGGTAAATCCTTATGCATTTTTTCCTCTAAGACATTGGTTTGTGTATGAGTTTCCTCTCAACCTATTTAAAAAAGGGAGTATCTAGAAAATAAAATAATACTACATTTTTAGGTAAAATATAGCCACCTATCTTTATAAAAAATATGTATCTCCACTTCTATTCAAGATTAATATATTTTTAGAAGAAAATGGAGACTTGAAATGCCCATTGGAGGATTTCTAGTCGATTAGGATTTTATTTTACATTATTTTTTGTATTTATAACAATAGTCTTACCCTTTATTTATCTCTCTTATCATTTAATATTTGTGTTTCCTCCATTGTGGTCTAGTAGAAGATGGTTTTTTGGTGGTGCCTGGTATTTGAAAAGCATGTCGCAGCAAGCCTGATAGACCACCCTGGGGGTTTGGGTGGATGATAGATGCAGAACAAGGTTGTCTGTATCTCCACTTCATTTGTTTTTTGTATTTTATTTCTTAAAGTGTGGTTCATTTATGATCCAAACTACTTTTTAGGACTATTTTTTATTAGGATACATATATCTTTGTGAGAACCAGATCTTATTTCCTTGCATTTGTATGCGATGATTTATTTTTTAAGTTCCCTTAGATGGGAGGTATCAAAATATGTATGTGTGTGATAACACCCATCATTCATCTATATCTCACAATTTTTGATGGATGGATGGGCACCTTGCCATCATATTTTTCACAATTTCTTTAGTATGGTTTCTCATTTCATGAAGTTGGAATTACAGTGTGTTCCTAAAATGATTTGTGAGTTTTGTGTATAGAAATATAGAGATATATGTGTGATGGATCCTTTCATCCTTCCATCCCCCACATGTTAGTGTGGGATGGAGGGGTGCTCTACCATGTTGCACTGGACTAACGCCATACAAATTCTTGGAAGGTGGGGCACTGTATCATCATTATTTAGTTTCACTATTTCATTTTCTAGTGGGGGAGGGGGTATGAGGCTTTTTCTGGTTCTTTCCTTCATGTATGATTCCTTTTGTACTTTAGAGACAATTTTTAGACCTTCAAGTCACATTTTATTAAGGATTATCTTCCTTTGTGTCATGTAATGGGTTTCCTCTTTTCACAGTTTTCAAAAGAGGTTTAATTTTTTATGTTTAATAAAGGGAGATTGACCCTCAACCTATTAAAAAAATAAAAAAATATACATTTATATATAATTATCATATTTATTTCAAAATCCCCCCATTTTAATATTTCATTTCTAGTATATTTTAGTTAAATATAAATAGTGATAATAGTAGAAAAATTTATGTGAGTGGCCTTCTTAAGAGACTAACCCACAGTCTTTCACTATACTATAAACCTATATAAATAATAATTTATTAATATAGATCGATGTAAAATATTTCTATCAATGAATCATCGCAATGATTTCAAAATATTATGAAACCATTAGGGAGGTGTGATAGTAACTCATAAAACATGATATCATATAACATAAAACATATGTATATCATTTAAAGTGACAAAAACATCATATTCCTTACAATAATTGCTTATATCATTATCTACGATATGCATCACATGCATATCATTGATTATGATATACTAGAGTTATATAATATAACTCATATGTTTTAGTGAATATCTAACATATACGGCTCAAGAAACACCCTGAGGGTCTTATTCAATCCATCATCCACTCTATAGATCAACAAGTAGTATACAACTCATGATCATGCCTTTATTTACTTTTTTATTGATGGTAAATTATTTTTTGAATATATAGATGACACATGATCCCATATGATAGTTAATTATCACGAATAGATAAAATAAGTAAACACATGTTGGACAATTTCATTTTAATCATGCTAAAAATTATGAAAATGATCATATAGTAATAAGTATGATAGATAGAATCATATTTCATTCATGAATAAAATTGAAACAATGTAAAATACCTAAAATAATAATTAAGTATTTAATTTATTTATCAATTAAGTTAAAATGAAACATAGTTATAGGTGCTCTTCATCCATATTTGAGGGTGGATCCTTCCATTCCCTATAAAAATATATATAAATTGTAGTAGTTTTCGAAACCACTACTAAATGTTTATTCTATTCGGTTTCATTATTTTTTGATAATTCATTTAAAAACCATTTTTAAACATTAGGATTAATTTTTTTAGAAAAACTCCCCAAATTAATTTAATTATCAATGTATTTTAGAAATCTATTATTTAGTGTATATAAAAAAATTAAAACATTTCCCCTCAATTCATATATTACCCAATCCCCTATAGTCGTGTACTCCCCCTATCACTGTGATCCCTCCATTTAGTCAACTAACTCCCCTACCTTTTCTAGACAGCCCTTCCCTCACAAAACATCATCTTGTCATACATTACCTATTATGTAGGAATTTCTCCTTCCCCTATTGTTTATTTCATTGATTCCTTGATTTTCACCATCTTTTTTCATTAATTGACTCTAACATATTAAACCCCTAATTTTGAATTTTATTTTCACCACTTCCTTGAATGTTTAACCAACACTCAATGTGAATTATGCACAAAATATTGAATGCATTATATTATTGATGTAATGAATATTTAGAATATGTTTTTTTTGAAATTTTCTTATATAGTGAAAAAAATTCCAGAAAAGATGAAATATACCATCATAGAAAAGTTAGATTATTGAAAAATTTATAGGTGTATATAATTAGAGTAATTAAAATATCACAACTCACATATTTTAAGGAATTAAAAAGTTAAATATAAATAATAAAGTTATTTTTTATTTATTAAATATTAAATATTTTACATAATTTTTAATTTTTAATAGGTATGATTGAAATTTAGAATGTTGTTTTAGTGATGGTCATATCATTGGGTTAAAAATTTATGAATGTATTGTAACAATGGAAATATTGTCGAATATTTCACTTATAGGTTGTTACCCTAATATTTTTTGGATTATTTAACAAAAATATAATTTTTATTTTGTGATATTAGTGTTTCAAAATTAATTTATGGGAAGTAAAGATCTTTATAAGACTATATTATTGTGAACTAATTTAAATTAAGGAAAATATTTTCAAAGGCCTTATTTAATTTTATAAAACATTTGAAACAAAACTTAATGTATGAATAAAAATGTGAAAACCTTGTACAATATCAATAAATATACCTATTTAATATATATATATATATAAAAGTTAAAGAGTAATATATGTAACACAGAATAAATTAAATTATTAATTAGAAATTTATATTTATAGGAGGAGATTTTGAAAAATCTGATAATATTTTTAACATAAGTATGTATCAAAACTTATGAAAATGTTTCATAATAAAGAAAATATAGATGTTGACATATGAAACCGATTATTACAACTTAATTATTAGGGGATTGGTTTTGGTAGTGAATGTGAATCTTTTATTATTAATGATGAATAATAACGATATCATATGTATGTTCTAGTGAAATTTGAATAAATGATATCATATGGATAGTAAGAAAAGCTATTTTAGAATATATTTTTTCATTATATCTGAATATTTTGGCAATAATTTTTTGGTTTTCATTTTGAATATTATATAATTATTATAATATAAAAAAATTTCTAAATATTTGACCAATTTATCATGAATAATATTAAAAACATAGTTTTATGATATAGTTTTTGATATTAGTAAATTAAATTTAATAACCATAACATATACTATACTTAATAATAAAAAATATTTTTTAAAAAAGTTTAAAAATATGTAAATAGAATTGAATCATGATTTTGCACACTCACTATTCCATAATCTAAATTATTCAAATTAAAAAATATTTATGTTTTTAATGAATTATGATTGCATGAATTGACATATGATATGGAAAGAAAATCAATGAATTTTTCTTATTTATAAGAAACTCATCACATAGATAATTTTTTTTTCATTATGACGATGAAAATATTTTTTTATTGATTCCTTGATTTTCACCTTCTTTTTTCATTGATCCAATCTTTAAGATTTTAAACCCCAAAATTTGTCTTTTGTTTTAATTGAATCCTTAAATGTTTAACCAACACTCAATATGTATTATACGAAGAATATTTAATGGAAATAATAATTAAAATAAAATATTTTTTTGAAGAAGGGTATACATAAGGTGGTGATATGATATTTTCAATAACTATCTTGTAGTTTTTGTCAAATACAAACACTACGCCAAGGAAATTGAGTTCATTTTTGTCTGAAAAAATATATTGTCCATAAGAATTATCATTTATCTAAATCATGGTATAACCTTACATATGTTTCATTGATTACAATTACTAATCCAAATAGATTTTTTAACATAAAAATGTATTCAAGTTTCATAGTGTGGTTGTTGGATTTGAAAACTACTAGAAAAATATTGATAATATGATAGAAAAAAAACTTTTTATGAGAATATGAAATAATTTTATATTTGATTCATGCTAAAAAATTCATTATTTCAAATTATTGATAGACTATTTCTATTAAACTTTTAACGGTGTGCTTTTAATTTGAGATATTATGAATGTTATTTCAAATATAGTGTTTTAATAAAGTGATATTTTTTGTGTATGTTTTAGTATTTAAAATGTTAAGAGTGAAATAATCATATTGATATGTGCCTTAAAGTAGACTATTATTGTTTCATCATGATATAAGAGCATAAAACATTCAATAAATAGTTACTTTTAGTAAATATTAATTAAAATATACTCTTATATTCCTATATACTTATATAACATTATGTTTTAGTTGAATGTATATGAAATAGATTAGGTATGTATAAAAGTTGTTTTACAATGCCTTGAAAGAACCTCAGTATGTTAATGGTTTGGAGATTTTTTTGGATTTTTAATTTAAAATTGATACATCGATAGAATAATAAATTATGCACATATTAAATGTAAATATAGACAATAATTAAAGAGAGATAAAGTATTTGAGTACTTTATATTGAAAAAATTTCTTCTATAATATGTGTGATGAATTTGGAAAGGGGAATCGAACATTAAAAAATGTTTGATCAGTTACATGAACCATTAGGATGAACATGTTGATGCCCCGATAATGGATAATGAAATAATTGTTTTGATAAATGATGGCTTCGACATAGTATGGAAACACCATCAACATTTTAACACATTAGTTGATCTATGTGTTAATGATCCAAATATTAATGAAATTTTAAGCACTAGGGGAGAACTTGGTAAGTTGATAACATATTAATGGATGATTCTGTAGAGACTAATACAATAGAGAACTTAACAGATAAGAAAAATGTATTTTATGGATTATTTAAAGAAAAAACCCAAGAAATTTATGAAGGATTTTTTAGGTACACAACATTATTTTTTCTGTTGAAGCTATACCATATAAAGTGTCTTATTTTGAATTATAAATATAATAATATACATGATACTAGAATTATTTCATGATATATTTATTGAATCTAAGATCACTAAATAATTTTATTACATGTAGAAGGTTATTATCAATCTTCGACTTAGTTATAAAAATATATACACATGTCCCAATGATTTTATGATATATTTTAGAGAATATTAGAATAGATACAAGGGGGATAGTTAAGGATGAACTTAATACTGATAGGGGGTTGAATCAGTAATGAAAACTTTAAAACAATTTAGACTTTTTATCACTTTCCTTATTTTGTATTTATCAAAGGTTAAGGTGAATGAATCACTCATGTTCTCTCTATATTTGTCTCTCTCCTCACATTTTTTCTTTTATTGAATCACAATCTAACACACACACAGAAAGGACACAATGATATACAAGGTTGAAATTTCTAAATCAAATAATAGTCTTTGATGTAATATAGATTTCTCTGAGATCACACTACCCACTAGAATCATCAAGTGATTATAAAAGAGCATGATATAACCTTGAAACTAATGTTTTGACGTCTCTATAATATGAATTAGTTTTTTAATGAACCAAAATTTTTAGGTACATGACACATTAATTTTGGACCTACTTTAAGTGTTTTTGAGTTATTATTTTCTTGGGTTAAGCCTTGGGTAACTACTAGATGGCTTTGGATGATTCTAGGAGATTTTAAGGGGTTAATGATTTTAGAATAGTTTGGGATACTTGTGTGGCTCTCCTTAGGAAACCACATGTCTTGTTGAATATTGGTATTAGATTTATCATGGTTGGCAGTTGGTTATATCTAACCATGCCAAATTCCCTAGTGAACAATGTAACTCGAAACAGAGGGAAAATAATGGTTAGTTAATGGTTTACCAAACCATGCTTCCAAACTATGTGGGTTCCCTGAAGAGGTCGTAAGCTGCACATGGTTGGAATAGAGTTTGGTAAATTGTGATACCAAACCATGTTTGGTAAATTAATTAAACTAAAAATTTTGATTTTAACTTGAATACTCATTGAAAACCTTCATTCTTCCTTCTAAACCTAAAATTCTTAAACCTATAAACTCCATTAGATTTTCTGGGTGATTACACTCCCTCTGAAATCTAATTTAGGGGGATCTAGAGGCCTGTAAATTTCCAATTAAAGGTAATATGTAATTATTTATACGTTCTTCATGTTTTTTAGGATATCATCTCCTTATCTTGGAAGGAATTATATATCTAGAATATCATGGATAGATCCATGAATTTTATTTCAATCTAATATGGTATTCTTAATTTATCAATGGTTAGGCAACCATATCAATAGAATTTTCTTCTTTAGTTAATTAGTTATAGATATACTAGTGATATTTGTTCTTATTGGGTAAAACTAATCGAATTATATCCCTAACCATGTTCTTATTCTTAGATATTTTTTCTAGAACACTTATATGATTAGTTGGGGATTTTTATAGGAATCATTGGAATATATGCTTCAGTTGAGTGGAATATATTGGTATTGGGCATCAAAACACTTATGTTAGAAATTCATTACCATTTTATGGACTTAATATATTATTTGTATTCTATGATATTTATATGGGTGTGTGTGTGGCCTGTGAGACCCTTAATAGGATATTCATGTGGGGGCACATAACATCCTTACCCAAACTATTGGGTTGGGCTAGGTTAGAGGTTCCACTGACATTAGGTGACATCCCTAAGACACAAAAGTATGGTAATAAATGTCAATGGATTACTTGAATATTGGGGTATTATTTTTCATTTATAAAAGAAAACCCAACCAAACATAACCAAAAGAAAAGATAGACAAAATCTATATGATGCAAGATAAGAAATTTATTTAAATAATAAACTCAAATTAAAACCACCACCAGAGTAGTAAAAATAAGGAGATACATTGAATAAAAAAGGATAAAATACCATAATAATCTATGAACACAATCTAGCATCATGCTGGATATTACCCGAACTAGCACCAAGATCTGACTCCACATGCCCTATCTACGGTATCAAGAAGCATCACTAGAGAAGTATGAAACATTTAACTTTTAGGTGTCTTGGTAAAAAAATCTGAAAATGACCCAAATTTCCCAATTACAAGGTGATTATAACACATATTAAGAAATATCTAGATACTTCTCAACACATGCCACTAGGTAAAGAACATGTTAGCACATTTGTGATAAAGAACACAAGAAATAGATAAACAGTTTTATAAAAATCCAATAACAAGTTCTATGTGAGAAAACATTAACCAATGTTTATTAACATTTCTTACCACTTGATATAATCATTACATGTTCATAACCACACACCCAAACACATGAATTCTAGGGATATATCTATACTCATGAGTGACGAGTCATCATATCATGAATCCATCACTTGGTGACCCACACTGACGGTGGTACTTCACAACCAATATTCATTCCATATTGATGGTGGTACTTTATGATTATTCTATATCCAAAATTGAAATGGAAAAATTCCACTATGTATTCTAATTTCTCATTTCAAATGATTCCCCAATAATCAATTCTTTCCATTAAAACATTCCATTGAAAAACATGCAAGTGTTAAATCAAAACCATGATCTTTAAATTCCTTTTTTGAAATTATAAAGAAATGGGTTGTTTTGAAAACCATTAAATTACCATTTTAATTTAAAAATTCCTTTGTAAATATAAGATTTTTTTAAATCCTAGTCCTCTATATCCTATAATAATAAAAAACACCACATATAACTTCTCTATCCGGCCTTAAAAATCATTCACAAAATTATATCCAAAAACAATTTGATAAAAATAAATATCATCATACATATATATATTTATAAAATATTAGATCTATGGATCCATGATAGAGGATATGAGTATATCTAGAGAGAACATGCAAGAATGAGTACTTACTATCAATTCTAGAGATTCAATTGACCTTGATTCATATAAACTTACTTCCAAACAAAATTATACAATAAGGGAACTTAGGGAAGAAGAAGAGTTCAATAACCTTGAATAATAGGAGAAAAATGATAGTTTTGGGGTGTATATATGAGTTAAACTCTAATGTTTAGATAATTTAATGCACATCACACGGTTAGGATGCACAGTTTGTCAAACCGTACACCAGCCAAGCATATGAACTATCTCAAAGCCAGAGATTTGCACAATTTTATTGAATAGTTTGGAAAACAATTATCTAATTATGTGCATGCTATGGGACATTACCAAAGGATCCTCATGGTTATGTTGTTTGGTTTGGAAAACCATGAACCTACTATGCACATGCTACTATCCAAATACCCCCATCTCTCATGGTTTCTCACGGGCACCCTTATGTTTTTGTTAAATCATGCCCATGATTGTTGAATCCCAGTATCTCCTCAGCTGGTTTACTAGATAGTGTTCATGGTTTCCACTAACTAGGATGAAACCATACACCCTTAAAAAACCTTCCAAAAAACTTTAAAACCAACCAGAAGTTCCTAAAACTCAACCTAAGTATTATATAACTTAAAAATAGATAATAAAATTGAAATTAATTGAAACAAGGGGTGTTACACTCTCCCCATCATTGGTATTTCTTTTCTTGGAAAGTTGGATACTCACATTGCTTTATGAAATCTCAGGCCACTACTCCAACATTTCTTTCTTGTGTTTAAAAGTTCCCTCCTAAATATGACCATGATTCCATATGAGTCATACCAAAATGATACTTTTCCCATAAACAACCAACATAAACCCATCAAATAACTTATATAGGATTAGTATGTTAATTTGTAAATTGAGATACATGAAATACATTGTGCACCAAGATAAATCTTGGTAAAAAATGCAACCAATAAGAAACATCACTAAATTTTTATCATATTTAAAATGGTCTAATGTAATGAGGAGATAGTTTACCTTGTTTATAGAAAATATGATGCCCTAGGCTTAGAGAGACTCTTACAAAAACATGAACACTGAAAATAAATAATAATGTCTAATGATGATGATCTGTATACGAATTAAGATGACTATAAGCCACCGCAATCCTTTTACCGATCATCTAAATTTTATTAACTGAATTATGCATATGGCTAGGTCTGATAAGTGAAGTCTCACTTGTTTCTACCCAATAAAGTAGAGAACATAATGGTCATCTATAAAAATATTTAAAATGATCCATATATATTGATTAATATAAACTATTATTGTATGAGAACTCAAATAATATTATATGACCCCTATGAGCCTCCAAAGTCTATAAAAAATGTCTAAGCATGTATTCTAATGTTTGGATCATTCATTCTGACTATCCATCCATTTTATAATGATATTATATGATCATAGTTAACTAATTTACAAGGAATTTCTATAATGATTTCCAAAATTGAGATGTAAACTTGGGGTCTTGGTTAGACACAATTGAAAGTAGTATACTGTGAAACTTTACAACTTCCTGATTGAAGAGTTTTGACAAGTCTTCCATAATATTGGATTCATTAATAGTGATAAAGTTAGTCAAATTTAGTAGCTGATAAAAATTCACCCATATGGAATCATGTTTTTAAAACATTATTGGTAGACCTATGAAAAAATCAATAGATATCTATTCCAATATCTACATAAGTATAAGAGAATGATATAATATACTGACTGAACATTGGTGCTCCACCTTGAACTTGTAATAGGTGTGGCATCTCGAGACATACTTTGAAAGCCTAATTTTCTTGACATCCCACCAAAACCATGTTCTCATCAAAATATAAATCTTTTAAATTCTATGATAAATAGCCCATATTGAGTGGTGGTTGATAGAAATAATATATTATTAAAAATTTAGATGAACCATAATATGATCTCTAAAATATAAGATCAATATCCTATTTAGTTCTATATCTCAATAGTCTCCCCACCATTGAGTTTCAATCCCATGGTTAGAGATTTAGTTTTATAATTCTAAGCATATTTAACTTATTCAAACAAATCAAGAAATAAAGAAACATGATAGAAAACCATGACATCAACTTCTTCAACACAATACAAATGCATATCATCAATGATCGTCATCAGCTTCCACTGATCTAAAGACACTTTATCAAACTGACTGTATGAATTCCCACTTAATAAATCTACCATTAAATGTCCTTTACTTGATGTATACATCAAGCCAAAGTCAAACATCAGAAGGCATTCTATTTATATTCATTTCCTTATATAAAAATCTCTTTGTGAGAAGATGTG
The DNA here is from genome assembly GCA_963277665.1 of Viscum album. Lineage (NCBI taxonomy): Eukaryota > Viridiplantae > Streptophyta > Magnoliopsida > Santalales > Viscaceae > Viscum > Viscum album. The sequence goes on along the minus strand of OY728131.1, from coordinate 1,524,027,478 downwards.
TTTCAATATATTATGATATTTGAACACTATGAACTTCTCACCAAAAAGATAATGAAACCAATATTTCAAATCATGTACTATAATAAATAACTCCAAATCTGGTTTTGGGTAAATATTCTCAAGAAACTACAACTATCATTGTAACATCCTCCTTCCAAATTCCACTCAAAGGTTCTCCATAACTAGTTGACACATAGACTCAAGCATATATACCCGAACACCAGAGGAAGATGACTAGTAGAGAAGGCCTAGGTGTGTCAGTGGGGGAGACTATGCCCTCATAAGAAGAGTTTGACACAATATAAATGCAATAATAGTTCAATAGAAGAATTAGTAACCATACAACAAAAATAAATAGTAGAAGGGTAATGGTATAAATAAATCCATATTTCATATCATATAAAAGATGATGTTACATGTCACATGTTTCTAATAAAATAGTCAAAATAGGTATAATGTAGTCATATACAATACATTTCCCAAAAGTAAAAAAGGAAAAAACAATCTTAGTAGCATTGCAAGTCTCAACGTGGTCCCATGCTCTCTTGCTCCTAAGTTGAATATTAAGTACCTATAGGAGGGTGCTTTCCCTTATCAACACAAATAATCATATAATTTTTTTGGGTTCCAAATGTGTCCCAAATATGGTGTGAGGAAAAATCCTAGTAGGAAACCACCCAAGGTCCATGCCAATCAATCAGTGAATATATATAGCAGGAAGTGTGCAATGAGTAAAGTGGTAAGAAAGGAAGTAATCAAAAGAAAACATCCTATAATCACTTGTTCTCATTTAATGTTCAAAACATTTAATCATTTTAATAAACTACAATCCTCTGAATTAATCTCCAAGATGGTTTCATTTATATCAAGTTCATTCAATATTTCAATACAATTTCATCAAGTCTCAATACTTGGATCAAATCCCAAAGCCCCCTATCTATGTGATTGCAAAACAGATTCCTTAGAAGAGCATCTAAACAATACAAGTCAAGACTGAATCCAATATTGTTCTTTGGCTTGGCAGGCACACCATAAGTCATTTCATTTATAATTCTATTCATAATCTGATCCCATACACGACATCTCTAAATTGATATTCAAGTGTCACTCTAGGTGCAATCTCAATCAAAACCTTACAAGCCCATACTTGGAGAACCACTCAAGAACCTGTTATTGCTCTAGGTAAGGAATAAAGTCCCTACCTGATGAGTTTGTCCTCAGTGGTCCACCATGGGTGCCCAAGTATCTCCCATTGAAATAATAGTCAATTTCCCCTATGAGTCCATCCATGGAATACTTAGTTGGATCCATGTATCACTTGACATAAATTCTAGCCTTAATGAGTCCATCCATGGAATCCCTCACTTGGATCCATGTATCACCCAAAGCTTAATCAAGGATCAAGGAAATGAGTTCATCTATGTAATTCTAATGAGAATCCACATATCACCCAAGGCATATGAGTCAATAGACACAAGAGTCTGTCCATAGCATTTCAATCCAAATCTTTTTATTACCCTCACCTATGAATCATTTAACCAATTCCATTTCATTTATACAATTCATTTAACTTACCAAGGTCAAAACCAATGGCATTTAATATTAATCATCTTAAAAGGGTGACTCAAGTAAGGAACAAACTCATGGTCTAGGCCATTCATTTACTCATGTGGTAATAACATGATAACAAGATTCCCATCCTTAAATCAATCCATTACATGGCATGGTCTCAACATGACTCACAAGGGCTAAGAATTCAAGGGTCATTCAAAAACTCACATGTCAATTTTTAATATAACAATCCTAACAAGGATATCAAGATATGAAATAGATTAGATATTATATAACTCACATGGGTAAATCAATAATTAGGGAAATTCAATAAAATTACATCAACTCATGGTATAGCCTCTATTTAACTCACATGGGCAAGGCAGGAAAAGGAAAACAAGCATAATCAAGAATTAGAATACATGGGTCAAGGGGTAAGTCATCCATCCCATAACCTTAATTACATTCAATTACAATTCATAACATTTTATTTTAGTTCATAAACCAAATCACATTTTTTCATCCCATGACCTAGGGTAAAGGGCATGCATCATAGGCATCCAAGTTTAAAATCCATCGAAGGTTTATTTCAATAAATAATACCAAAGGGGCGGTTTAGTCATGGTATAAAAACTATAACAAGAATGACTAATCCACTTAACTAAATAGGGAATACCTATCAATTATAGGATTTAAATTCAATTTAGGCGACACCATGAAATTGGGTGTGCAACACCCTAGCATATAGGAACACCTTTGACTCTAAGTGAAAGGAATGAGAGAACCTACCTTAGGCTCGTTCTATATAGCTCGTACAATATGAAGTTCTTATTCATCCCGGATCAGGAGAAATATGAAGAATGGATAAAGAATGAGAAATTAGGGCATATAAGACTAAATAAAAAAATAACAGTTGATAGCCAGAAGAATAGAGAATGGATAAAAAAATAAAGGTCTTACCATTACAGATCCACGGAGATGAACCACATTTGAATTGGAGTTCAGATGAAGAACATAGCTCAAATACTAAGATAGTTCTTCAAAGTGCTCAAAAATGGCCTACTGATGTCCAATGTTTGAAAAAAGAATATTAGGCTTGTTTTAAAAGTACTTATAAAGAAAATGGTATATTTATCCTAAAATATCTAGGCCACATAGTTTACTCTAGGAGAAAGGGGCACTCACATGGTTAACCCACATGGTTTAATAACTATGCACAAACTATATGAAGAGATACTATCAAAATACTCTAAAATTAAAGACTTGACCACATGAATGTGCTTCACCTCTCGCTTGGTTTGTATAAATCGTGTGGAATACCTCACACGGTTTGCAAAAAACTATGAACCCAGCCAAAATCAGCCAAAAAATTGGGTTCCGGGATCCGAACCAGCACTATACACTCTTGATCCCTCTATGAATTCAATGGGAATCCACATTAGGCCACATTTAAGAAATTAAATTAATAATTTATAGAAAATAATGAATACACACCTCAAAAAAAACTTTGTTCTTACAAAATTCCCCCCTTAAATGAATTTGTCCTAGAATTTCCCTTCCTAGGGTGGTGCAGGATAATCTGTGAATAACTCTAACCAATGAGATCAAACATCAGACTCCCTCTCGTAGGTTTCATCCTGCACTCATCCATGCTTCCATTGCACCTGTACTAATGGAATAGAATGGCTTCATAAAACCTTCATGCTACGATCCACAATATGTATGGGATGCCCCTCAAAGGACGCATTCTCCTGTAACTAAACAACCTCAGGCTGAAAATCATGAGACAGGTCTGAATAGTAATGTCACAGTTGAGAAACATGGGAGAAATCATGCATAGCCTGATACCTCTAAGGTAACTGGAACCGATAGGCTACCAACCCGACTCTCTCCAAAATATCGAATGATCCAACGTACCATGGTGAAATCTTATCCTATCTTCTAATCCTCTTATTTCCTAACCTCGGTGAAACATGTAGAAAAACCTGATCCCCAACCTCAAACTGCATAGGTTATCTATGGTGATTGATGTATGATTTTTGATGAGACTTCATAGTATCCATCCACTTGTAAATCGACTACACCTACTCTGTGGTCTCCTTGACAAGATGAGGTCATAGCATAACTGCCTCTCCTACCTCTAACCAACATTGGGGTGATCGGCTTGGCATACCATAGAAAGCCACAAATGTAACCATGTGAAGGGAATCTTGAAATCTATTATTATAGGTGAACTCAACCAAGGGTGTATGCCTCTACCAAGACCCCTAAATTCTAGGATGCATACTCACAAAATGTCCTCAATCACCTGAATCATGCACTCTAGATGGCCATCAGTTTTGTGGTTGTACGTTGTGTTCAGAAGAACATGTGTACCCAAAACCCTTTGTAGCTCTTTGTAGAATTGAGAAGTGAACCAGGTTTCCCTCTGAAATGATATAATGAAGAACCCCATGAAATGTTCATGTTGTGTCTCCAAACACCTAACACATGTTCCAACACTTCCCATGCATACATAACTTAGGCCATTAAAACCCGATCCAAAACTCATTTTCAAACTAACATAAAAATACAGAGCTTACTCAAACCTGTTCAACAAGATCACTTCATCATCTCATCAAACATCTAGATAAAGGTGCTCCCAACCTTAGGCTTTAACATAAAAGGGTCCAAATCTGAGCCACAATACCTACACCATCAGAAATTCCTACAAAGAACGCCCCTGAGTGCTCTAGAAACACTTCCAGCATGATTTAATTTAACTGGGTGAATCTGATTACAACTGAGGTATGATCAAAGACCTCACTAAAATAGATGATTGAATCTCGATCAAACAAACTAAAAATGGTTGTCCCAGCTTCCTATAAGACCCTGCAGACCATCACACCACACCCGTCCTAACCCAATAGCATTTTTAAGATGGTTCTTCACCAACCATATACCTTTATCAAGAAGGAAAACAAGATGATCCACTCCAAATGAATTCCTCAAAACACCCAGCATAGATAGATGGTTATTCTACAAACTAAAATGCAATACCTTTCCCTAAGGCATCTTGCATTTACATCAAACATGTTCACCAAAGCCCATACTTGACTTTTGTTTACTTTTCCTAACCAAACTATCACATTCCCATTAATTCCGTTATGCCCCAACATAAACAAGGGTGTGACCCAAACCATCTAGATGGAATGTTCACCCTATATAGGTAATTTCTTAGCTCGATAAAAGGTCCATGATAGCCTCAGATTCACCAAATCAGGGTCCAAGGAACTAAACCAAGGTTGTCCATACTCTACATCCACTAGTAAGATATTAGTAAAAAACTAATTCGACCGTATTATATCATTGACTAAGCCTAGAGTAGAATCTTCCTGGTAGTGAAGTTAGAAGAAAATGGATATTTCCAAGATCCCATCCAAGGTGTTCCTTCATGGGAACCCAAGTATCACTTAGGACTAACCAAGTCTCATTAATAACCACACATCTAACATGAAACACAGGAAGAGATCACCCAAATAAGACCAACGGATTTAAAACACTAATGCAACATAATACTGATGCACTTTTAGCGTATCAAGGACAATGTCAAGATATGTGGCATGCTCATCGCTAATAATAATACAATAAGAGGATCTCAGGGATTTAAAAAAAATAAATCGAACCACCACTGGTTGACTTACCTTGATAGAATCTTGGTTCCACCTGCTAAAATGTCATCACCAACCGATCATAATACCATTCCCACCAAAGGCATTTAGTAATCATTCACCCACAACCATCAAAGTCCCTACGAGGCCATTGATGTTGACAAAGGATTCCAACACATTGAACCTTATCAACACCGTGATTCCATGTAGGTACCAACACATACACCAGAACTGATATGATGCACCCAACCCTTAGAGTGTCTTAGTCAATGATAGAATAATTAAACTAGCCACTCACAAGAATTGTAGACCAAAAAACCTTAAACAAATGTGTGACGCTCCCCTGAGCCATGATCACAAAATCAAACAATTTGTAAAGAAAGCCAAAATAAAACCAACCAATGTTTCAAAACACTTGAGTCTCAAAAGTAATCCCAAGACATGGGATGAACTTAATACAAAAACACTTAATACACTCTATGCCAGAGATTACCTAAGAATAAACTCAACATCTCAAAGCTCAATTCTTTAACCAAAATCAACCTGTTCATTCTATTATTAGAAACTCGATGGGCACCCTGTACATAAATGCATAATACATTGAGATTTTAGAATCAAGATGAGATATACTCAACACAACCCATAGTATGTACACCTTATACATCCCAGTATCAGAAGATATGTGCAAAAAATTGGCTCAAGTCATTTTTATCTCAAACGACTATAAAAAAACTGGGGACCTCTGAAGCCACCCAAGTAAAAAAGAAACAAGGTCACATGACCCTCAAGACGTCTGAACATGTCTTTGGCATGTCTAAGTTACTGAAACTGAGCATTTCAAGATGCTCAATACCATATCAAGGGTCAAGGAAAACATGAACACCGATCTGAACAAGGGTTTCATTTAGAAGCTTAATGTCCTACTAGGGACAACAAAACTTAAATGAAACCAAACATAAAAAAACTTATCACATTAGTTAGGGATTATCTCTAAGGGTGTTACTTACCATGACCTAGCCCCTTAAGAAACATAAAGAATCAACCCTATTACTAGGTTATTCTAAAAGGATTTTTTAGTCCCTAATCCGATCATTAAATCCATTACTAAAAATAAAAAAGATTACATAAAACTCTCATAATTCTATTCCAAAGTAACTCAAAGAGAAGTTAAACTACACTTACATGAGGGTTTTAAGCATATGACACCACTTCAAGTTCCATTTTCATGTCATTACCATGATTCACCTTTAATATTTAACATTTCATGGATTTAAATTGAGCATTGGGTGCCATTTATAAAATTAAATCACATGGTATATGATTTAACCAACACCCCAAGGAAAAAATAGGAAAGTTATAATAATCTTCCCTATAAAACATTTTAAACTCATTGAAGTGCTATTTTTTTAAACAATTTATCACATAAGTTCCTTTGAATATATAAGGTGAACAATAAGGGTCCCTTCAACCAAACTAGGTTCTTCAAAAATCCACCCAATAATAGTTTTCATTATAGAAATTATAAACTCCCATAAGGGTTAGAATATAATAAGATTTCCCCAACTGATCTACTTGGGTCCAGTTGTGCATTTTAGAAGTTAACCAATTCATTTAAAGTAAAAATTGATCACCCTTTTTATTTAAAACCATTTGAATATATATCATGCTCTAAAATTGTAGGTTGATTATATGGTTTTCCATTCCCAATTTAGAAATCAACCATACACTTTATAGATTGAAAAATAACTCCCATTAAATCGTAACCCTCTTATTTGACATTTTAACTTTAGAAACTTTTACATTTTAACAAAGGACTCTAGACATATATGCAAATCTAACAGATCAAAAGTGTAGGACATGTCAAACCCTCTTATAAGAATTGAAACCCACAGTTTACACCTAAATCAAGGAATATATAATGAACAATAACCAAAACCACTTGAAACACTACCTCTTGCCCACTCAAAACTTGGGTCTTGGTTGAGTTCTCTATCATAATCTATTCAAGTTTCACTTGGTTTCATATTTATTTAATTTCAAACTGAGTTTACATTCACATTCATTTAATTGATACTCATTTCATATTTATCACATTCCTTCTTAAAGGTAAATCAACGGTATGCTGGATTCTAATTAGTGGGGGACCATACTCCCCAAGAACTAAATCTTGGCGTCCACCTATGGAACATCATAACACATTTCACCTTATGGTTGAACCATGATCTGCCAAATTCCAATCCAAGAGGGCCTATACACATCAGGGACCAAATATTATCATCCATCCAATCCATACCATAATGTATCCCAATATTCTTATCATAACGACAACCATATCTATCATTGCATCTATCACAAAAGCATGCAATAAGTAATGGTCTCTAAATGGAATAGAAAAAATTCAGGGCATGTGATTTATAAAAAGTACCTATATAATGCATGAGATTTAATACCCTTATATCATCAGGTTGCAACACAATATAACCCATAATCATATCAATAATAACAACAGAAATCAAGTGTATCACCCAATGGTGGAATCAAATTAATTGTAATAGTTCAACATCCATAAAACAATAATTTAATTCGAGGCAATTTGGATTTCCCTGTACACGGGATAGCTACGCCCGAGGAAAAATCATTACCAGATTCGATTTCACTTATTTATCTTTCCATTATCACCAAATATCAAAGAAAACTAAAAAAGAGGCTCTGATACCACTTTATAAAATCCCATTTTCGGATGCATCTCAAAGGTGATCTATACCCGGTTGGCCAAATGGCCTCAAGCACATCTCCTCAAACTCCAGAGGTTGTCAACTGGAAGCAAGGTCCTAGATGTGTTATTATGGAGACTATGCCTTTATTAGCAGAGTGTGATATAGCTAAAATTCAATAATAGTTCAATTGCGTAAGCAATAACCATACAATATAAATAAACATAATAATACCAATGATATAAATAAATCCATATGTCATATCAGATACAGAATGAAGATACATGTCACATGTTTCTAATAAAACCTCCAAAAAAGGTACACTATAGTCATATACAATACATGACCCAAAAGTAAAAAAGGAAAAAATAATCCCAATAGCATCGCATGCCTCGACTTGATCCCATGCTCTCATCCTCCTAAGGAGCATATCAAGTACCTTTAAGAGGATTCTTTCCCTTATTGACACTTACAATCATATAATCTATTTCCATGAAAAAAGTGTCCCAAATAGGGTCAGAGACTAAATCCCAGTATCCAACCACCCAAGGTCTATGCGAATCAGTAAGTGAATATATATAGCAGGAAGTGTGCAATGAGTAAATTATTAATCAAGTAAGTAATCAAAAGTAAACATCCTATATCAACTGGTTCTCATTTAATGTTCCAGAAATTTTATCATTTTTAAAAAAAGGTGATCCCCTTACTTAAATGTCATACCAATTCCATTTATGTCAAGTTTATTCAAAATTTCAATACAATTTATTCAAGTATAGAGACTTGGATCAAATCCTAAAGTCCCTTGTCTTGTGATAGCACAAAAATGACTTATAAGGACATATAAATAATACAAGTCAAGACTGAATCCAAGATTGTGTGTTGGATTGGAAGATGAATCAGAATTAATTTCATTTATAATTTAATTCATAACTTGAGCCCATCCTTAACATCCCTAAATTGGAATTCATGTATCACTCTAGGTTTAGTATAAACCAACACCTTACAAGACCATCCCTAGAGACACTTTCAGGAACCTGACATCACTCTTAGTAAGCTATAAATTCCCTTCCAAATGAGTCCATTAATAGTGTTCCACCACAAGATCCTGAGTATAACCCATTGAAATAATATTCAATTCCCTCTATGAGTCTTTCTATTATATCCATGAATTGGATCCATGTATCACTCATCATAATAATATAGCTTCAATGAGTCCATCTCTGTAATTCCTCACTTGGATCCATGTGTCACCGATGGATTAATCAAGTCTCATGGTAATGAGTCCATCCATGGAATTATAATGTTAATCCACTTATCACACAAGGCGTATGAGTCAATAGGAACAATAGTCCATCCATAGCATTTCAAGATGAATCTATGTATCACTATTTCCTATAAATCATTTAAGCAATGTAATTTCATTTAAAAAATTAATTTAACATTCCATGGTTATAACCAAAGGAATTTAATATAACTCACCTAAAAATGGTTAGTCAAACAAGGACCATCCTTAAGGGCTTGGCTGTTCATTTACTCATGTGGGTATAACATGATAAATATATTCCCATGCTTAATCAATCCATTATATAACATGGTCCCAACATGACTCAAAAGGGATATGAATTCAAGGTCCATTCAAAAACTCCCATGGAAAATTTTAATATAACAAGACTAAACAACCTGTCAATATATTACATGGATTAGATATTATATAAATCACATGGATAAATCAATAATTAGATCAATTTAAACCAATTTCATCAACTCATGACATAACCTCTATTTAACTAACATGGGAAAGGATCAACAAGGAAAACACGCTTAATTAGGCATTGAAATACACGAGCCAAGGGGGAATTCATCCATCCCATACCCTTAATTCCATTCAATCATAATTCATAACATTCAATTCATAAACCAAATCAAATTTTGACATTCCTTGAAATAGGGTAAAGGGCATGCCTCATAGGCATCCAAGGTTAAAATCCATCAAAGGTCCATTTAAATAAATAACACCAAAAGGGGTGGTTTAGTAAATGTATAAAACCTATAACAATCAAGATTAATCCTCTTAACTAAATAAAGAATACCTACCAATTATAGGATTTAAATTCAATTTAGGTGATTCCAGAAAATTGGGCACGTGGAACACCAACATATATTAATAGCCCGAATCTAAGAGAAAGACATGAGACCACCTACCTTAGGCTCATACTAGATAGGTCATCTAGTATCGGGCTATGATTCAGCCAAATCATTGGAAATATGAAGAACAGATGAAGAACAAGAAATTAGGGCATATGAGACTAAATCCAAATAGTGCAGTTGATATCTATAATAACTAAGAATAGATAAAAAGGAATCAAGGCCATACCATTACAGATCCAAGGAGACGAACCATGTTAAAATTAGAGTCTAGATTAAGAGCATATCTCAAATCCTAGTATAGTTTTTCAAAGGGCTCAAAATTGACTCCTACTTTCTAACATATGAAAAAAGAAGCTTAGTTTTGATTTTGATGAACTTAAGGGGAAAATAGTCTTTTTACCCTAAAATATTTGGGCTGCATGGTTTAGAAGCATGATTTTTAAAACCGTTCATCAAGTCAAATATTTTACTGTAGGATAATGGGGAACTCACACAATTTACCGACATGGTTTACTAACCATGCATAAACCATGTGAAGAGGCAATTTTAAAATATACAGATACTGCAGACCTAGTTGCATAGTCGTTCTCCTACTCTCGCACAGTTTACTCAAATCGTGTAGCTGATAGACCCCCACTATCTATCCTAAAATGGTTTATACAAAACATTCATTGTTCCCTACACAGTTTTTACAAACCGTGCTCCAGACCAGAATCACCCAAATACTTGGGTTATGAGATCCGAACCAGACCCGAACACTCCTAATATCTCTATGACCTCAATGAGAATCCACATTAGGACATATTTAAGAAATTAAACTAATAATTGAAAAAAAGGAATATATACCTCAAAGAAGAACCAAATTATTATATTCATGAACTATAGGCTACAACATGATCTCCCTATATGAGAACCGATCCCAAAATAGATTTGGATGCATCATAATAGACCACATAGAAATGCCCTGACTCTAGAAATGTAAGGATATGTGATGATGTAAGATAAAAATTAATATCATGAAAAATTTCTTACACTGATCACTCCATTGAAAAGGAACACCTTTCCTCATCAAAGCTATCATAGGAGATTAAAGTATAGAAAATTCACAAAGAAAGCATCTGTAATACCCTATTAAGTCGATGAAATTGAATATCTCAAAGGCATTCATTGGTGTTTTCCAAGATACAAATGCTTTTAACTTTTTAGGATATTCTATGACTCCTATTTTCGAAGTTAAAAAGAAAAGGAAACATACCTCTTATATCTAGAAATCACACTTTGAAGGCTTAGAGTAGAGGCAATATTCCCACAAGATACCCAACCCTATGCCCATGTGTTTTTCATGATCAGATTTAGTCCTATAATACACTCTAATATCATTGATGAATACCACCAGAGAGGATTTCAGATATACTTTAAAGATCCAATTAATTAATTCCATAAACATAGGTAGTGATTTTTTAATATCAAAGTGAATAAAACCATATTCATAATGACCGTAATGACTTTAGAACACCCTTTTCTAAACCCAGAGTTGGTGATACCCAAAGTGTAGATCAATTTTAGATAACCATTGAGCTCCCTTAAATTGATAAAAAATTTCATTAATTCTAGTTAGATATATATTACTTATTATAGACTAATTTATCTTATGATAATCAATACAGAGTCTTAGCAAAACATCTAAATTCTTGATAAAAATAACTATGGTAGTCTAAGGAAATGTGCTCAGTTTTATAAACTATTTACTTTCTAATTCTTCCAATTGTATTTTCAACTCATTCAATTCTGGTGGTTTCATTCTATACGATGGAATTAAAATAATATTTTCCCCTAAAATATATCATTTGAAAATACAATTTCCATTTCTGGAGTAAAATCAGAGAAATTTTCATGAAACATGTTTGGATTTTTATAAAACATTGATAGGAAAATTTTGAGTATCAATTATGTCATTAGTCCCCAAAGTGACTAATACAAATTGATAAGAAATTATTTCAAACATTGGTACTATTAGGTCCCATATTGGAACTAGGTTACTAAGGAAATTTAATTGTATCAATGGTCTGATTATTAGATTCTACACCACCTTGGAAGTAGGTGTCCCTCTTACACTTATTCCCAATATTAGATTTCCCACCAATTCCCAAAGTGAAAAACTAAATCCTCTCACAAGATTCCCAATAATATCCCTTTCTACCAATGTTTCTATATTAACTATCTCTATATAATTAGTAATAAAAAGATCAATTATCTTAGAATGAATTTATGGTCACAATTCTGATTCAAAGATGCATGCCTTCAAGAACAAAATTGTAGCTACTTATGGATAAAAACAAACTAAGTTCATAAACATAGATATATACTACGTCATTTAAATATTCTATTTCTTTATACTAAAGAAACCCATTTTTTGAGATATCTTGAATGTGCGAGGATATAATTTTTAATGAACCAATCTGGGAATTCCTCCCATGTAAGGACTCGGTTGACTTTATATTTGATAGATAAATCTCTCTATTGGCGTGAAAGATCCTACATTATGTATATTACCAATGTGACCTTTATATTACCCAAGTTTCTAAGGAAATAAAAAATTTGATTCATTCTATCGATCCAAACTTATAGCTTTTTAGGTTTCAAAATCTCCCTAAATGTTTGGTGGAATTTATTTCTAAAACTACATAGAAAGATCCACTTATTAAAGTTATTCATTTCAATTTCCAATGTAAAAATTGTGGAAGGCTTGAAAAATGCTCTCAATAAGTTATTGGTTCACCTATAGTCTAGGTGAAACCAAATTTTCTATAGCATGTTCTTATGAATCTCTACATTTTATACTTGGTGTCATTTCTTTATAGGCATAACAAGACACCACTTAGTCATTACTCACTAGAAACTATAGTCTAAGAATGTATCAATGATTAAATCTATAATCATTAAAATAGACATTTCAAAAATTAATATAATGAGAAACCATTATTTGTTTTTTTCCATAAATCATCAAGAATAATATTAACAATGCAGTCCTAGTGGGAAGTATCACTATTATTGTATGATATGTTATACACATCGACTAAATCGACAATGTTGAGATGAAAACTTATTATAAAATTTTTAGAAAACATTTTGTACCTATACCATTGTAGTATCTTGAATTGTCTTAAAAAGAGGTCAGTTATATCTTTTTATGCAATACATTTCAATTATGATATTACTATATTCATGCTACCCTCCCAAGATGACAAACTGACTAAGACTGATACTATTTGTAGCATCTTCACACAACCCATTTTCTTGATCTAGGTTAGAGGTTGCACTAACCTTAGGTGATGTCTCCAAGACACAAAAGGATAGAAATAAATTATATGTTCTTCCCTAAATAACGGTGCATGATTTTACCTTTAAAAAAATAAACACAATTTTTTTTAATGAAATGAAAATTTAGACACAAGATATATGATGCATGATAAGAAAACTAATTAAATAATATAATTAATGTAAAAATAACATTAGATTAGAAACATAAATGAGATACTTAAACCAAAAAATATATAAATACAACTAGACTCTATAACACCAAATTAGTGTCATCCATAGTATCACCTAAATTAGTACCAAGCTATAACTCCACTTTCCCTATCCAGGAAATCAAGAAGCATCACTAGAGAAGTATAACACATTTCCCTTTCATATTACTTGGTAAAAAACATCTAAAAAAGAAAAAAAGAAAAAAGTAATGGGTGAGTGTAACAATCAGTAAAAAATCCCTATAGAGTTTCCAACACACACCACTAGGACTATAATATGTTAACACATTCTATATAAAGTATATGGTATGTAAATAAATATTTTTATACAAATACAATAATATTTTCCATGTAACAAAACATTAAATAAATTTTATAATCATTTATAACCACTTATAATAATAATTCCATGTTCACACACACACACATGAAATACATGGATATACCTATACTAAGGAGTGGTGAGTCATCATTTCACCAAATTGTTACATGGTGACCCACATTGAAAGTCTCACATCAAAACCATGATTCCTTCCATAATGATGGTGGCACGTCATTACTATGCTATATCCTAAATGTACATGAACACACACCACAATGTATAAAAAGTTCTAATTTCAAACCATTCCACATAAATTAAATTTTCCATTAAAAAAATTCATTGATAAAATTTCAAGCATTAAACCAAAACTATAATTTTAAAACTGTAAATTTAAAATTATAATGAAAGGGGTTTTTCGGATTTCTAATAAATTTTCATGTTCATTCAAAAAATATTATTCAAATCTAATAAAAACATTTATTTAAACCCATGAATTAATGTTACAAAATAAGTAGAGAAGAATATAATCCACCTATCACATGACAGTTGAAGAAAATAAATAATGTCACATGGAACTTCTAGATCCATACTTGAAACTCCTTCCCTTAATTATATCTCAATAAGATCTCATGAATATCACTACCATAAAACAAGATTTTATTATCACTAAAAAGGACTTTATTAGCGCTAAAAAAGTGCTGTTAATATCAATGAAGATAAGGGGGGAGTCCCTTTTATCAGCGCTAAAAAAAGAACTAATAAAAGTTAAAAAATATTAAAAAAGAAACTACAACTCAAGGAGGGGATTCAAAATTCTTTGAGGCCCCATTAAACAGTGCCCCAACCCCAACCCACACACCCCAGCCACCACCCCCACCCCCACCCTTTAACAACGCCCTCACCACCATTTAGCAACGCTAGTACTTATTCCAACTACATGCATGACCTGATTCTCCCTGGATTCAAACTCGGGACCTATTTCCTGCGCACCTAATCCTTTACCACTCCACCATATTTTTTTTCTATTTATTTATTAATATATGAATTTATTTATATATTTATATTTAGTTATACTTAATCATATATTAATATGTATATATACATATATATATATATTTATATTAACATATATATATTTATATTAATATATATATACATATATTAATATATATATATTCATATATATATATATACATATATAGTTATATTTATATATTTATATATATATTCGTATATTAATATATATTAATATCTATTTATTTATATTTATTTATAAGATCAGCTTTAAATACATTTATAAAATATGATTTTTGTGTGTGTGTTTAAAAATAAATAAATACATATATACAACACACACACACATTATATGTGTATTTTTAAGTATAATTATACATATTTACAAATATTATATATTTATTTGTATATACATATGTTTAGAATATATAGATAATATATATCAGTTTGTCAATACAGATGCACACAAATACACTCACACACACACACAGATCATATAGGTATATAAATATTAATATATTTGTACATTAAATAAAATGGATATTAGTTTTTTATTTATATAAGGCTTATATATTGGGAAATATATTTTATAAGTAAATATGTTTAATTATTTATTTATAAAATTAAATTTTTATGCGCAAATTTTTTTTATATATTTGATTATAAATAACATTAAATTATAAAAAATGATAAAATTTAAAAATCCATAATATGAATATGAATGTAATCCATTGAAATAAATTCATTCCCCACTGAAAAAGTGAAAAAATACCCCCTTAAACGAGGCTGAAATTCCACCAAATGTTAAAAACAATTGGGTATTCGGACTAAAAACTCAGTTTTAAGGGCCTTTTGAGCCTTTTTTGGTCTTGAAAAATGCGACAAAATGTTCCCTTGGGTCACCAACATATAGATATTGTCACAAGTTTCGGTTTGATATTTTGTGGAGCTCAAATGGACACCTGAATCGAAAGTTATGCTTGTTTGAAGTTTGAGTTACGTTTTAAACTTATTTCACATCTTTTATTAATTTTTTTGATTTATTTTTCTTCAAATTGTTATTAAATGATTATTAGTCTTTGATAATGATCAAATTATTAATTAATAATTTTTTAAGACATTTTATAAGTCATTTTTACTACATATCTTATATATCAAGTGAAAATGTTAATTCATACTTATCTAAAACACATTTAAAAAATATATATTACATTTATTTCAATATAAATATACTTATACATTTATATATCAATATATTATTTTTTATGAAATATATTTTTTTTTGGAATATACACTTTATCAGTGCTTGGGGAAAAAGCATTGATAAACCCCTCCTTTATCTGCACTACTAAAAAAAGAACTGATAAAGGGGGCCCCTTTAACAACACTAAAAAAAAGTGCTGATAAAGGGTGTGCCTTTATCAGTGCTAAAAAAAGAACTGATAAAGGTTTACTTTTAACAACGCTTTTTTAGTGCTGTTAAAGGTTCCCTTTATCAGTGCTTTTTTTAGCACTACTAAAGGGTGGCACTGCAAAAAACCAGTTTTGTGGTAGTGAGTGTACATAATTGGACATAGATATGTCAATAAAATATTATATATATTGCCTCATGAGATAAAATATGATTATATCTAGAGACAATAAGAAAATTAGGATTTAACTTCAATTTCAAATATTTAATGCCCCTTGATTTGTTAATACTTTCTTCTAGAACAAAAGGAATCACCAACGATACCGAGGTAATGAGAGGATGATACATAGTAATATATCATATATTTTCTCCCTTATAATAAATTTTTATTCAATTTATAGGTTTTTTTACCACATTATTTAATCCCTTTTCACTCAATATATATTTTGAACACATGTGTTGAAATCATGCTTAAAATGATGTAATTGCACAAAGAACCAATTTGATAACAGTTCACTATTTTTATCATAAAATTATATAAAATTATCCAAATTTTAAAATTCATTTTTTTAGGATTCTATAATCATGGTGTTTCAATTCATCCAACTGGACCAATTTATGGATCTCCACACAAGATTCCCAAAAGAGGCCCACCAAGTGAAGAAATTTTGGGCGAGATAGATTTGATATACCTATTGTGATTTGGACATAAATTAGGATTCATAACATCAATTGGGATGCTTACACATCCATTGGTTATATAAATAAAACTTAAACCTCTATAAAAAATTAAATTTCATGATTTAGTGATTAAGTCAGTCAACCATATGAAAATAATATATGGAGAACGTCTTCTATGAACAACCCACAGAGTCCCTTAGACAATTGACTTATTTTTTAGGAATTTTGAGGTAATTATCCTTAATATAGCTCTACAGTACCTAAATTATAAAAATATTCTTGACTATAGGGTGATTTTTGAGTTCTCTAGATGTTATTATTCAATATATATGACTTCCTCCCCTTTCATAGAGTTATAAACTCATTCTGATCACCCAGGGCGGAACACGATGTAATTCTTGAGATTATTTCTTGTGGTATTTGAATGATCTTTTAAATTTTAGGTTTTTATGTTGTTTTTCTGTATCCTATCAACTTATTTAATTTATTTATGTACTGGTATTTCATTCTCAAACTTATATGATCATGTTTGGGGTTACCAATTCATGTGATGTTTCACACACCCTTCACCACTTCTTCTTCCCCATTTAAATTGCGATGTTTGTGTGGTTTATATTGATAGATTGGATTCAAAAAATAATTACATGGACATGTGAATTTATTAAATGATATAATAGTAAAATAACATACAAATCTATATTACATATTGAGTTCTTCATGTGTTACCTTAGTGAGTTCTAGTTATGATGTCAGACATAAATCACCCAATCATCAACGATATCTAGTGAGTCATTTTATGTTTCTAACCAAACCTAGAAGGTATCCTATAATAAAATTAGTAAAAATATATTTATAGGTGTTACAGACCTTGGATTAAAATTTATATACCCTATCACTTGAAGTGATGAAGGATGAGCATCATGAGATTTCCCCATGTTGATCATGCTTAATCAAATTAATTAATTTTTGTTTTTAATTATAAATTGATTATTTATGTTTGACTATTAAATAAAAAAACCAAAATTTTATATAAAATCGTTTCCATTTTTTATATTTAAATCCTTATTTTTTAATTTAATGATCTCAGGCTCTATTGGGAGATGACCTAGGGTTCCTTCAGTATTGTATTAATTCTAGTAAAAACAATTTCTAATTTGAGGTGCATGAAAACATGATCAAATTTTAGTTTCATTATTTGAGAGACAATATAATATTACTATTTTATCTATTTAATTTCAATTTTATTTCTTATTCATTTGAATACCCCTCTCTCTTCCCTTTATTGTTTTTTTCGTTCTATCTCTCCCACTCTCACTCTCTATCTCTCTCTTCTTCTTCTATACACTCTCTTGTTTAGTAAAATAATTTTTCCCTATTTTAACTCTTTATATTATTTATTTTCCTCTTCATTATCAAGTTTTTTTATTTATTACTCTCATTATAACTAAATAAAAAAAATAAAATACTTCTCAAAAATTATTTTCATTACATGATCAATAATTTTTTTTAAAAGTAACCCTGAAATTGAAAATACTCTCCACTGACACATTAGGTATTATAGAGTATGGAAATTAATTAACATAGAGGATCCTATTTCGGAAACTCAATAGGTCATAAAAAAACCAAAAGTGAACCAAATCAAATACCTAAAAACATGGATTCCAATAAATGGACATTAAAATAATCGACCGCCCCTGATGAAAAGTACCAACCTGCGTATATATAATATCCTAAAGAATCTGCCAACATTAAGCTAAGATAGGGACTCATCCACCTCCGTCCAAAATTCCATTGTATTACTAGTGAGGATCCTCACAAAAATCTCAAGGAGTTTCATATATTGAAATCCACCATGAAACCCCAAAATGTGTTTGAAGGCCTCATAATGTTTAGGGGCTTCACTTTCTCCCTTGATGGTGTAGCCGAGGATGAGTTCCACTATTTTATTACAAAAATTGGGGATGGAATAACCTTAAATGAATCTTTCTTGATAATTTCTCTCCTACCTCCTAAACTAAATATATTAGAAAATAAATTCATGGAATTAGGAAATCAAAAGGAGAGACCATTCATGAATTCTAGGAGAGATTTAGAAGATTTTTTCATGTTTCCCTCACCGCAAAATTAGTGAAAAATTACTAATTCAATACATCTATAAGAGAGTTGTCCCCACATATTGTTGTATGATAGATTCTATAGTTGGTGGTTCTATAGTATCTAAAAACCATATCACCTCTTGTGTATTAAAAGACAACATGGCTCAAAATGCACAACAATTTGGTACACGGGAAATTACACCCACTCAAAGAGTTCATGAGGTAATACCTTCATCCATAGAAGAAAAGGTAGATGATAGTCTTGATTAAATGCATAATATTTTTTTGAAATTATCTTGGGCATAAATTAATTCCCACTCTCCACACATTCCATTAAATTGTGGTATTTCTTAGGATAACACCCATTTATTTAATCAGTGCCACAACATTAGGATCCATTTGAGTCTTGTGCAACAACATTTCCTAGGAATATATTTTCAAAATAACCGGCCTTTAAGAAAGAATATTTCAATCCAAATCTTAACCCTAGGTGTAAATAACAACCAAAGTATTGATAAAGAGTATTCTAAAGATACCCAAAATAGAATTTCTATCAACAAGGCCAAGGTACACTCACTTCTTAATCTCTAACTTCTTAGAATAATCGTCCTCCTCCCAAATATAAACCATGACCTGAGAAAATGGTGTATTCATTGGAATCCCCAAACCTTCATTTCTAATAGAAGCATAATAAGATATTCAAGACCTATGAACTCAAGTGGGACAATTATCAAACAACATTGGTGAAATAAAGATTCAATGTTTTGGAAACCAATATCCCAACCTATTGCTAATCCTAAGGACACAAGTAATGTATGTGCTATCACACTTAGTAATGTTAAAGAACATTATCATACCACTATGTATAAACAACATGTTTGTCCCCATATTAAAAAATATCTTTCAATACCTCTCAAAAATTCAATTAAAGGGAAAAAAATAAAAAGGGTAAAAAAGTTACCATTGAGGATTTCCATGAATAATTCATTCCTCTTCCTTTCCCCCAAAGACTTTCTAAATCCAAGAAAAATTTTGATAATGAAATTTATAAAGATATATTGGATACATTTAAAAATGTATAATTTAACATTCCTCTCATGTATGTTGTTAAAAAAATCCTCTATATTCCAAATTTCATAAATAACTTTACACCCATAGATGGAGACTGGAGGGGAACGAGAGAGTCATCCTCGGAAGGAATGTATCTTCCTCGATACAACTATATATTCCAACCAAATTCAAGGGTTTGAGAAATTTTAGGATGCCTTTCACCATAAGAGAGACTTTCTTTTATTATGTAATGATTTATTTAGGAGCTTCAACTAATATTATGTCTCACTCTGTGTATACTTCTCTATAGGTTGGACAACCTCAACCAATGGGTATCATCATTCAACTTGAAAACCAGAGAAAAAAACACCTAACATGAGTGATTGAGGATATCCTCATAAGAGTGAAGCATCTCATATTCCCCATATACTTCTATGTACTTGATATAGTAGATTCCTAGGATCAAGGACATGGTCCTCTAATACATGGAAGGCCTTTCCATCAAATGGAAAAAAGAAATCATAAATGCTCACAATGCTACAATTTCCATGGAGTTTGGTGATAGAAGGTAAGTTTCAATATCCTTGATATTGCGAAATACCATATTGAAGAGAACTCCACTCATCCTATCTATTTAGTATAATTTATCTCTAACTAAACCCAAACACACAAAAAATTCTCTCATCAAACCATACTCTTACTGTTTTATTATTTTTTCTATTGGATGGTTTAAGATTTAAATCATGTTTCAAGTGTTGTGTGGGTATGGAAAACAATTATTTTTTCTATTTTAATTGACAAGTTCGTTCATTATGACATACCCATAATCATTGATTATTCCTAAAATTACATTTCAGTTGATTCTATTTCTATAAAGAATAATCATGAGGAGATAGATAGTGTAATGGACCTAAATCCCCCTAAACCCCTTACCTAAATCTAGAAACTACAATTAATGAAATTAAAACCAATTCCATTTAATTTAAAACATGTCTATCTTGGGGATATTTACCAATTACCTATCATTTTGTTTCTAAAAACCTCTCTTCAGAGCATGACTCAAAACTAAGATACCTTTTAAGTGAGTGTAAAAAGGTTATAAGACAAACATTAGATGATATTATTAGGATTATACCATATATTTACTTGTACTGTATAATTTTAAATGATATTTCTAAGACCATAAGGGATGATCAACTCTGTTTAAATCCCAACCTCCTTGAAGTTGTAAAATTGAAAGCTAGTAAATTACTTGTATAATGACTCGTCCTTAAACCTTACTTAATATTGAATTAAATGGATAATTCACATTGAGGATATTTTTAGGTTTATAGTTTTAGAGAATTAGGACATAACTATTACATCTCAAAATATTTACAAAGTATACACTTTTACACAATATCCATTTTTTTCATAAAATAAAAACTCTTAAAAAGAAACATGTCTAGTTCCATGTTTTAGAAAGTATGACTTTTCTGTGATCCCATCCTTGACCCTATTCATCTTTACGTCTTGTGGAAAACATTTCAAAAACTTAGAATGAGCATAAAAATCTTAGTAATGGTTATAAAATAAATAAGGAAAACATTATCCCATCAATAAATTCAAATCAATGAAACTATATTTTTCAATAATAACATACCTTACGAAATCATAAGATTTATGAATAACACACACAAATCATAAATCATAAAGGTTAATTAGGGCATCCATATCAAACATACATTGTAGCTATCACAGATACATAGGGAGTTATTCTTGGAATACCCATCAAAATATATTCCCTAAATCTCTTAGGAGAAACATCACGTTTACCTCCGCCACGTTACCCAATGCATTGGAGAGCTATCTCGGGCTCACCCGCCCTAGGTTTATCACGGAACCACCCGTATGCATAAACAATGCCCAATAACCATAACATAATAATAACATATAACACATTTATAAAGGAAATATAACATTTCCACATTCCAATATATCAAATCAATATATTGAAATAAATAATGTTTTATCAAATCATTTTCAAAACCATTTAAAAAGAGATTTTTGAATCAAAGTGTCCCATACCAATTTGAAGATTTTAAATGAATTATCATTTGAAAGCATTAATGTCCATATAAATAAATCCTAAAACCCATTTTGAAATAATGGACATTAATGAGAAATATTTATAAGAATAAATCATTAAATCATTAAAAATGATATTTTAGTTAAAGAGTTTTTTAACAAAAAGAGAGACACTTGAATACAAATAATCGAGGAATAACATTTAATCAGAACTTTATAATATCATGATAATAAATGGATTCAGGATATAATATGTCAAAATACAGTATATACACCATTTAAGAGTGAATTGGTGCATAACAACAATGAAGTATCAATGAAAATGTAAATTGATATGAAATCCCTTATAAAGATGGTATCCTTAAATTAAGGATAAATCAATCACATAATTATGTGTGACAAATATAAATACCCCCAATATAAGTGGATATTAAGTGTAAAACAATCATAGGTAATTCACACATATTAATTGGATGACATATTCAATAAGTACAAGTTGAACGCAAAGAATTGAAATTGGGTTAAGAAGTCCCGTTGCAAAAATTCGACAACCAAACAGTGTCACATTACAATTCAGAAATTGAGTTGATGAGAGAGAAAAGGGTATCTCATCACTTGAACATAAAATTTACAGCAATAAGGATATATAAGAACATATCCCAACATAAGAAGATGCGAATTAAAAGACATAACAAAAAGAAGCCCTTTAAAAGAGAGGAGGGTGAAAGGTTCCCTTACCGATTTGGTAACTTACGAAACATACACCACATGAAAGAAGGATCATACAATGAAGATGTAAATACCCATAAATTAAATTATATTACACAAAGAATAAAATAATGGGTAGTGCATAGACCACACAAAAGGAAGTAGTGGCAAATATAGCATGAATCTCATGGGGATAAAAAGTGAGATGAAAACCCCTTACCACGTTGTAATCAATTGAGTCATATAACCCAAAGTTAATAACCCCCAAATGAATCATAGAATACCATGAATATAATGATAATAATAATAATAAATATCAAAAGGCAGTACACAATACATCACATGCAATAAATAAGTGGAAAATAATGGAAATCTCACAGAATTAAAAGTGAGATAAGAAATCCCTTACCTCATGTCCGACTTGACTCGATCGTTCTTTAATATCCGTTAATTTGGGTAACTTCCTTTGATTTGAACCAAAGGAGTTCTTGAAGTGCCTTATGCCTAAGGTAAGACTTATAGGTGGAGGATAGGGATGTAGGGAGCTTAATTGGGTAGAGTTTGAATGAGCCAAATGGCTTGAGAGGTGTGAGGAATTGGTTAGAAGTGGTCTCCTTTTATAAGGTAGAGGAGGGGTTCTTTAAGAAAGTGAGAATATATTATTTTATAATATAATGCTATTTGGTTTCTAAAAGTCCAAAAATCATTATAGTCAAAGATAAGATGACTCATGGTCGAAATATAATGATCCAATAGGAATTTGACAGGTTTTGGATAATATTTTAATAATTATAAACTTATTTATTTAAAACATTTATTAATGAGGTAAATACTGCATCACTATTGTGTCATGAATAATTTTATTTATTCGATGTCTAAAAATTATAAAAAATACTATCATTTAGGAAATAATTTTATATTTCCAATGAATATTTATAGACTGACATATTCCTTATATAAAACCATATAAATATTAATTTACTAAAATATTTTTGTTTATGTCATTTTTTCCTTTATATTAAATTAATTAATATAAAGTGTCATGATCATTTATAAGTGGTTGCATGGGGTCCCAAAATAGAACCAAGGATTCCCATGGTCGGCCATTACTCATCCAATAAGGTTAGGACAAGTGTTAAGGTAATTTGGAATTATTATAATATTCTTTTTACCTTGAATTACCCTATTTACCTTTAACCACGATAAAAAAGTCAAAAGTTACTATTCAAAAAATATTAGTTTTCATCTTATTGAACTACATTTCACTACCTAATAACAACCATCTATGTAGGATTTTTGAAATTCAATTCACAGATGTGGTAAAATTTCATTTAAATGAAAAATTCAGTTTTTTTAACTACTACTATGTGGTTTCACTATTCATCAAAAATTGAAGTTATTCAGAAAATACCAAAAATCCATCCTAAGCTAAATTTGATATGCCAAATTCAAAAATGATGTCTATTTTACCAAATTCAAAAAATAAAAGTGTCATTAATAAATTTTTAAATTAATTCCCATTGTTAAAACAAATAGTGTGTTTTTAAGAAACAATAACTATCAAAAGATTGACACTAGTTTATGTACAATTTCAAAGTGAAATTAATTCCAATGACCAAAATTGGATTAAATGGTAAAAATATTTTCTAATTAAAAATTTAAACCAATTAAAAATATAATCTATCCATATAAATAAATTATATTAAAACATAGTTTTTAATTAAAATACAATATTTACACTATTCATTAAAAAATGAATTTTATTGGAAAAATTCCAAAACTTTACACAGTAAATTTTGATGTCCCCATTCTAAAGAAGGAATTTATTTGGTCATATAGGATGTATTAAAGTGCCCAAAACTATATTTAAAGAGGGTTCCCTATTAAAAGGTGGTAAATCATCCTTTTAATGTAAATTATTCTTAAAATTAGATTCATTCACATTTTAAGCCTCTAACTTTTATTGGATAAATGTAAGTATATTTAACAAACATGTATAATCATATTGTATTTGGTTTTGTTCATTCCTGCAAATACAACAGCTAGGAGTAAATGACCATTTAAAATAATAATATTATATTATTAGTGTGCAATGTAAGATTTCATAGAAACCCGTTGTTGCGTATCAGGTACGCTATCGAACATAGAAACCCTTTTAAAGTAAAATTAAGATTTAATTCAAAAATATTAATAAATATGAAAATTTCGTATTCTTTATTTACCTGGGATGTTATATCCTTCCCCCCTTTTGGGAATTGCGTCCTTGTAATTTTAAAATTGGGCTCGGAAACTTCATTGAAATCCCCACATCGGAAAAGGAGTAAATTAAACTATCACTTTAAAAGAAAGAAAGAAAAGTACAAAGGTCACGCAAGACAACAGATACTATGATTCCATGAAAACATGGATATGGAAGAAAAAAAGTGTCAAGTTTTGATGGAGAGTGTTAGAAAACATGTTTAGGGGAAAGTTAACCACAAGAAAATTACAAACTTGTGATGGGTTAAACGGTATTTTATTCCCCTTTAGGAAAAGTTAACAAAAAACATTTTTTTTATTAAGTTACTTTTTATTGAGGAATTTATTTATGAGCTTAACTAAATCACAAGGAAACATACTTAATTTTCATGTAGACTTTCATCTCTTACTATATTTCTTACACAAACTCATATTTTCACGAAAATATGAGTATTTAGGATGACTTGTTCGCATTAAGAGTGCTATAATCAACTTCAAGAGAATAACCTAATCCAAAAAAGATTATCTATATATTTCCCATGTCTTTAGACCTTAACCAAAACCAAAATGGTTATTACAAAATTAGATAATCCCCAAAAGGATAATCTTTTACAAAAAGAAAAACTACTCTTAATCTCCAAAAAATTTCCAACAAAACCCAAAGTTCATCAAAGACCACTCAATAAAACATTATACTTAAAATTATTCAAAGTAATCCAAACTAAGATTGAAACCAAAATCTACAAAGGATTTAATCACATAGTATTACAAGATAAATCATAACATTTATCTCAAAATAACATCATTTACACTTAAAGTCTCATATTGAAAAGTAATTAACCTAATCACATATCCTCCATGATAGGTTAATCATTTCCATAGATAACCCAAAATCAAATTATTCTTGATTAATAAGATCATATAACTAATAAGAATAAGTCATACTAACCAGGGACTTCACATAGTCCAGTGGTAGTCAATAAATACCAGTCGCACTTTGGTTGTGGGTTCGATTCTTGCAGCTTCATCCGACGTGACAGGTTATCACATGGTCTGCGTGTTGTCCTTTTTCAAAAACTATATAATTTTATAACATTCCCCCCAAAAAGATAAATTCATAAAAAATAACCATAACATATTTTAACCATAAATTTTATCTAATAACCTTCATTTTTCATCCCAAAAAGTATTAACTGGTAATTGCCTCAAATTCAAGGATCCTATAAACCAAAATTGTTCTTTATAACTATATCTACAAAAGAAAAGATAATTATTCCTTGAATAAAATTTTCATATATCAAACATCAGGGTTACACATACTATAAAAAGTCTTCTCATGTAATCTCATCATCAAAAGAGCCTTAATACTTTTAAGCATTTCACCATACTAAAATCTACCATAACTCTTGAATCCCTTATATGTTGACTTCTTACTCATTCATAATTATTCATGATCCATTAACCATTCCATTCCATCTTATTCTGAAATACTTATTTCCTACAAACAAAATCATGAATCATATCCTACGATTTCAATAAAAGGAAAACATATGTTTAAGAAAAAATCCATACCTTTCATTGGTCATTGTCAGTTTCTTCACCTCAATCAAAATGGAATTAGGTATTGGTAAACAAATATTTGTATGATCCTGGTGATCCCATTCCCAAAACTTCTTCATAGGAAATGTGTTTGCATAATGACCATGCACACCACATTTAAAACATTCAATTGATCCCTCAGAAAGGACTTCTTTCCCTTTCCTAGAGTCAACTAGATGCTTCCTTTTTTTATGGAAGGTTCTTGATTTATTACCTTCATTTCCACATCTATAGCATGTTTGTGTCCCATTGAAACATTTTCCTAGGTGTTTCTTTCCACATCTTTGACACATAGGTTTTTTAACACACTTACCTTTATGATTATTGCCGAAACATTCGTAGGGATTTATTTCTCACATATATGATGCCTTATAAAGATCACTAAGGTTTAGGTGGTCAATCATGACTCCAGATAGTTGATTGAGAATAAACAAAAGTTTTCTCATTGCAGCTCTGATATCATTCAGTTTCTCGTTCAGAAAACCTTCATAGTTTTCTTCACATCCACTGCTACTTTGGTGCCAGCTAGATCCAGCCATTTACTAAAACCAAAAAGGCCAGTGTGAGTATATCAGTAAAATCATCATATAATATCTTATGAGGAGGATAAACACTAAGATATACTAATTCATGTTATCTTAAACTCATTCACTTTATCTAAAAACACTATGAATCTTTCTAAAATCCTAACCATTATGGTAATGTCACTTATGCTTAATGAAGACCCTAACTTCTAAAGTTATCTAAACCGACCTTTGATACCAACTATAAGGACTCGACTTTAAACCTTACTTAATATTGAATTAAATGAATAATTCACATTGAGGATCTTTTTAGGTTTAGAGTTTTAGAGAATTAGGACAAAACTATTACATCTCAAAAGCTTTACAATGTATAAACTTCTACATAGTATCCATTTTTTTCATAAAATAAAAACTCTAAAAAAGAAACATGTCAAGTTCCATGTTTTAGAAAGCATGACTTTTCCGTGATCCCATCCTTGACCTTATTCATCTTTACGTCCTGTGGAAAACATTTCAAAAACTTGGGATGAGCATAAAAAGCTTCGTAAGGGTTATAAAATAAGGAAGGAAAACATTATCCCATCAATAAATACAAATCAATGAAACTATATTTTTCAATCATAACATACCTTACGAAATCATAATATTTATGAATAAAACACAAAAATCATAAATCATAAAGGTTACTTACGACATCCATATCAAACTTACATTGTACCTATCACAGCTACATAGGGAGTTACACTTGGAATACCCATCATAGTATATTCTTTAAATCTCTTAGGAGAAACATCACGTTTACCTCTGTCATGTTACCCAATGCATTGGAGAGCTATCTCAGGCTCACATGCCCTAGGTTTATCACGGTACCACCCTTATACATAAACAATTCCCAATAACGATAACATAATCATAACATGTAACACATGTATAAAGGAAATATAACATTTCCACATTCCAATATATCAAATCAAAATATTGAAATAAACAATGTTTTATGAAATTATTTTCAAAACCTTTTAAAAAGTGATTTTTGAATCAAAGTGTACCATACCACTTTGAATCTTCTAAATGAATTATCATTTGAAAACATTAATGTCCATATAAATAAATCCTAAAACCCATTTTAAAAAAATGGACATTTATGAGAAATATTTATAAGAATAAATATTTAAAACATTAAAAATGATATTTTAGTTAAAGAGTTTTTTAACAAAAAGAGAGACACTTGAATACAAATAATTGAGGAATAACATTTAATCAGAACTTTATAATATCATGGGAATAAATGGATTCGTGATATAATATGTCAAAGTATAGTATATACACCATATAAGAGTGAATTGGTGCACAATAACAATGAAGTCTCAATGGAAATGTAAATTGAGATGAAATCCCTTATAAAGATGGTATCCTAAAATTAAGGATAAATCAATCACATAATTATGTGTGAAAAATATAAATACACCGAATATAAGTGGATATTAAGTGTAAAACAATCAGAGGTCATTAAAACATATTTATTTAATGACATATTATATAAGTACAAGTTGAATCCAAAGAATCAAAATTGTTTTAAGAAGTTCCCTTGCAAAGATTCGACAACCTAACGACATCACATTACAATTCAAAAAATGAGTTGATGAGAGAGAAAAGGGTTTCTCATCACTTGGACATAAAATTTACAGCAATAAGGATATAGAATAACATATCCCAAAATAATAAGATCTGAATTAAAAGACATAACAAAAAGAAGACTTTTAAAAGAGAGGAGGGTGAAAGGTTCCCTTACTGATTTGGTAACTTACGAAACATACACCACATGAAAGAAGGATCATACAATAAAGATGTAAATACCCATAAATTAAATTATTTTACACAAAGAATACAATCATGGGCAGTACATACACCTTACAAAAGGATGTAGTGGCAAATATAGCATGAATCTCACATGGATAAAAAGTGAGATGAAAACCCCTTACCACGTTGTAATCAATCGAGTCGTATGACCCAAAATTAATAACCACCGAATGAATCACAGAATACCATGAATATAATGATAATCATGATAATATATATCAAAATTAAGTACACAATACACCATATTCAATAAATAAGTGGTGAATAATGGAAATCTCACGGAATTAAAAGTGAGATAAGAAATCCCTTACCTCGTGTCCGACTTGACTCGATCGTTCTTTAATATCCTTTTATTTGGGTAACTTCCTTTGGTTTGAACCAAAGGACTTCTTGAAGTGCCTTTTGCCTAAGTTTAGGCTTCTAGGTGGGGGAGAGGGATGTGGGAAGCTTAATTGGGCAGAGTTTGGACAAGCCAAATGGCTTGAGAGGTGCGAGTAATTGGTTAGAAGTGGTATCCTTTTATAAGGGAGAGGAGGGGATCTTTAGGAAAGTGTAAAAATATAATTTTATAATATAATGATATTCAGTTTCTAAAGGACAAAAAATAATTATAGTCGAACATAAGATAACTCATGGTAAAAATATAATCATATAATAGGAATTGGACAAGTTTTGGATAATATTGTAATCATTATAATCTTATTTATTTAAATCATTTATTAATGAGGTAAATACTGCATCATTATTGTGTCAAGAATAATTTTATTTATTAGATGTCTAAAAATTATAAAAAAATGTTATCATGTAAGAAATCGTTTTAGATTTCCAATGAATATTTATAGAGAAACAGATTCCTTATATAACACCATATAAAAATTAATTTACTAAAAGATTTTTGTTTTTGTCATTTTTGCCTTTACATTAAATTAATTAATCTAAAGTGTCATTAACATTTATAAGTGGCTCCATGGGGTCTCAAAATAGACCCAAGGATGACCATGGTCGGCCATTACTAATCCAATAAGGTTAGGACAATTCTTAAGGTAATTTGGAATTATTTTAATATTCTTTTTACCTTGAATTACCCTATTTACCTTTAACCGCTGTAAAAAAAGTCAAAAGTTACTATTCACCAAAAATTATTTTCATCTTATTGAACCACATTTTACTACCTAATAACATCCTTGTATATCAGATTTTTGAAATTCAATTCACAGATGTGGGAAAATTTTATTTAAATGAAAAATTCACTTTTTTAACTACTACTAAGTGGTTTCACTCTTCATCAAAAATTGATGTTTTTCAGAAAAATACAAAAAATTCAGCCCAAGATATATTTGATATTCCAAATTAAAAAATGATGTCTATTTTAAAAAATTAAAAACATAAAGGTGTCATTAATTAATTTTAAAATTAATTCCCATTTTTAAAACAAATAGCATGTTTTTAAGAAACAATAACTATCAAAAGATTGACACTTGTTTATGGCCAATTTCAAATTGAAATTAATTCCAATGACCAAAATTGGATTAAATGGTAAAAATATATTCTAATTGTACTTTAAAACCAATTAAAAATATAATCTAACCATATAAATAAATTAGATTAAAACATAGTTTTGAATTAAAATAAAATATTTACACTATTCATTAAAAAATGAACTTTATCAAAAATATTCCAAAAAATTTACACAAAGTAAATTTTGATGTCCCCATTCTAAAGAAGAATTTTATTTGGTCATATAGAATGTATTAAAGTGACCAGAACTATATTTAATGATGGTTCACCATTAAAAGGCGGTAAATCGACATTTTAATGTAAATTATGCTTAAAATTAGATTCATTCAGATTTTAAGGCTCCAAATTTTATTGGATAAATGTAAATAAATTTAACAAACATGTATAATAATACTGTATTTAGTTATTTTCATTTCCACCAATACAACATCTAGGAGTTAATGACCATTTAAAATAACAATATTATATTATTAGTGTGCAATGTAAGATTTCAAAGAAACCCGTTGTTGTGTATCGGGTACGCTATCGAGCATAACAACCCTTTTAAAGTAAAATTAATATTTAATTCACAAATATTAATAAATATAAAAATTTCATATTCTTTATTTACCTAGGATGTTACAAATTGCATTAGGGATCATATATTCCATAATTTATAGTAAATGGGTTATCCCAGTGAAAATTGTGGTAAAATAAAATAAAATAATAGTAGTGTAAAATGAAAGGAATGAATTGGTTCCAATATGTGAAAAAATATATGGAGAGTTTGTATTGACTTCGATCAACTGAATCAAGCCACCTAAAAGGGACACTTTCCTCTACATTTAGTTGAACAAATGTAAGAAATATTAGCTGATAAGACCCATTATTGTTTCCCTGATGGATATTTGGGTCATTTTAAAATCCATATAGCCCTCAAAGATCATGAAAAGACAACATTTACCTTTCCATTTTGTACATTTTAATATAAGAGGATTCTATTTGGTCAATGTAATTGTCCTATTCATTTTCAGCATTGTATGCTGAGTATATTTTCTGAGTACCTTGAGAATTAGATGAAAGTTTTATAGATGATTTCATATTTTATGGATCTTCTTTTGATGACTGACTGGAATTACTAAGTTCTTTCCTCTGTCATTGCATTTAAAAACATCTCATATTAACTTATGCTAAATTCTATTTAATGGTAGTATAAGGGATAATTCTTGGGAATATTATTTATAGTAAAATAACCCAAGTTGAGAAATAAAAAATTTCTGTAATTACCTCCCCTACATTTCCAAAATGTGTTTTTTGAGTTGCTATATTTCTTGGACCATGCTGGTTTTTACTACTAATTCATAAAGAACATTAGTAAGCTCACAATTAGCTTGTATCAACTATTATAAAATAAATATCCTGAGTTTTTTTGATAAAAATTGTGAGGATCCATTTAATTCACTAAAAAGGAGTTGCACATCTCATACCACCATATAAACACCAAGTTGGTATCTCCCCTTTAAACTTATGTGTTATGCCTCTAACTTGGTAGTTGGGGAAGTTTTTTCACAAAGGTTTGAGAGTTCTCCTCATGTAATTGCATATACCTCATGTAACATTGACCCTACCATAGAAAACTATAAGACCACTAAAAAATAACTTCTTTAAAATGTGATTTCCTTTAAAAAATTCCTCTCATATATTATTGGGTCAAAAGTCATTGTGTTTTTTGATCATACCAAACTTTCATTTCTCCATAAGAAACCCAAAGATATCCCCCAACTCATATGGTGGATGCTCCTCCTATGGGAGTTTAACCTAGAGATTGGGAAAATAGAGGTGTGGGAAATGTGTTAGAATACCACATTAGTAGGATAGACCCACCATATAACCACTATATTGACTCATCCCTCCCCATTGAATAATTCTTCACTATTGAGCACCATTGTGATTTAATGGACCTTGTCCCTTGGTATATGAACATTGTGAATTTTTAATTACATCTTGGGTCCCCATAGATTATAGAACTCCACAATAACAAAGTACTAAGAATGATTAATGATGGTACATTTGGGGTGAACCATACTTGTGGATAATTTTTAGTGACTAGTTTGTTCGTTGGTGTGTCCCTAACCATGAGTTCACCTCTATTTTGAGCTTCTGCCACACTTTGGATCATGGGGGAAAATTTTGCTCTCAATGTAAAAATATAAAGGTCATTAACTCTATAATTTATTGGCCAATATTATATATATATTCCCATAAGTTTTGTAAGACATGCAGAATATTTCATTTCATAGGGAATATCTCCAAGAAGAATGAAATTCCCCAACAACCCATGTTATTTTTTGTGACATTTGATGAACAGGTCATTAACTTCATAAATCCTTTTCCAAATTCATTTTTATTTGTATACATATTATTATACATTAACTATGTCACTAAATGGGTGGATGTAAATTCTACCAGCTCCGATGACTCTCGAGTAGTGGTCAATTTTGTGAGATCACAGATTTTACACAAGTTTGATTTGTTAAAATTCATCATTAGTGATTAGACTTCACATTTTTGTAATAAAAAAATCAAAAAATTATACCATAAGTATGATTTCATTCATTAATTATACACTATATATCACCTCTAAATTAATGTACAATAATAAAATACAAATAAGGAAATTAAGTGAATCTTTGAAAAAATGGTACAACACAATATGAAAGATTGGAGTTTGTTCTTAGATGATGCACATTGGGCCTACCATACAACTTTTAAAACACTAATAATAATT
Source organism: Viscum album (assembly GCA_963277665.1). Lineage (NCBI taxonomy): Eukaryota > Viridiplantae > Streptophyta > Magnoliopsida > Santalales > Viscaceae > Viscum > Viscum album. The sequence continues at coordinate 1,523,994,030 of OY728131.1, read as the reverse complement.
TCACCATTTAAAAATGTTTTTAAAATTACTTTTACCTCCCTATGGAGGTAGATCACTGTGCGTACTAGGATATTGAATAATGTAATTTTAATATCTTTGATACATGTGAGAATATGGAGTTGCAGATTTTGGAGTTGGAAGAAATTTATTGTGATTCGTATGAGAACTCTAAAATCTTTAAAGATAAGAAAAAGTCTATAAATGATGATATGATTCATTAGTGTAAGTTTCATATTGGTCAGACGGTCCTCATGTACAAATCTAGGTTAAAGATCTACCCGGGTATGTTTTATTCTACATGGATTAATAATTATAGTATAACTTATGTTTACCCTTTTAGTTTAATATAGGTTTTAAATGATTGGAGTGGAGAAATGATTACCATAAATAGGAAAACACTACACCAATTCTTTGAGTATTTCCCAAAATATCTGATGAAGGAAACCCAGATGATATATTCCACATATGACACCACTTAGTAGGATGTCACTTCTTCCAACCTTTATTTACAAGTCTTTTTATTTAAACTATCAGAAATGAGGACAATGTAATTTTTAGGTGTGGGAGAGGGTGACATTGGATAGTTTGGATTTATATTAAAAAATCATTTTGTTTCCATTTATTATTTATTTTTCTTTTTCTTTTGGTTTTTTAGATAAACCTTGATCTTAATGAGAGTATCCAAAATAATTTTTCATATTTGAGTTGATTTCATGGAAAATTAATTTTTTTGGATAAATTATTACAAATGAATTTTTATATGGAATAATTTTCAATATTTTTTTTTTCAAATCATTTATGTGAGTTTAATGTATTTTTAAAACTTTTTCCTCATTAATACTAACCAACATTTTAAATAACTTACCTGAGAGACATTATAATCCATTAATTACATATCATTACATTTAATCACTTTCTTGAGAGTCTTGGGTCTTGTATATATAAACTAGAACAATACTTTATTCTATTTGAATCCATAATATTCTAGTGTGCCACACCCATGATATAACACATCATTCAATTGAAAACCCATTTGTACAACTAAATCTTATTTTGTTCCACCGTGTCATTTGATCCTCCTCAAGCTTTAAAGATTGTAAAACTCCTGTTAGGTATCCAAAATACAAGCTAATTTATACTTTCTCATCCATATCTTTTGTATATTCATGTTTTATTTTCATCAAGTTTGGGAGAGATGACGTTTCCATGGGAATTGTAGGGAAAGTATCATTATTATGGGTTTAGTGAAAGATTTCTCATATTTAATTTTGGGTAGTGGGTTTAAAATCTATATTATATAATTATTTTATTATTTTTTATTCAGTATCTCCACAAAATATTTATATAGAAAAATAGTAATTTTGTATATTGAAAAAAAGAAAAAGAAAAAAGAAAAAAAGAAATGGATAAAATAGGAAGTTTACTCATTATTATTCACTACCTGAATACAAACCACAAAAAAAAAAACAAATGGAATAGTTATTTGGAAGTGATTTAGTCTTTGGGGGATTGAGTGATTACATTCATAGTGAAAACTTGTTGAATTTTGATATACATTTTAATTAATAGATTAAACACTTCTCTTCTACCTCATATTTTTTAACCATCAAATCATACCAACTATTAAACCATAGAAAAACCTATTTGAAGTCCTCTTGAGTAGAAAATTAGTTTCTAATGGTATGAAACTAAGAATATCATAAATAATATGGTAAGATCACATGAACTCTATAAAATGTTTACAACTCCAATTTCATTTGTTCATGGAGTGAAGAGGGAAAATTTCTAAGTGAGGTAGGTTGTGACATATTACATGTGTAAAATAATGAAGTTTAAAAAATTTGAATGTGATAGAATAATAATTATAGAAATATTTATTTCATAAACTATACATGAAATATTTAATTTTAATTTTTTTAGAAGTTTTTCCACCTTTGATTTTGGAATGGGAGTTAATTAAGATATAATAATTTACCCATGAGTACAAAGGTTTAGGTGTGGGGGTGTGATTGCAAAATTATATATCATATATTTTTACACTTATAGTTTTGCATTATATTTTGTATGGGTTTTATTGCCCCATTATTAAATCCTTTTCACTCAATATATATTTTGAATTTAGGTATTGAAAACATGCTTAAAAATATGTAATTGAATAATGACGTATTTTGATAATAGTTTAATTTTATTACCATAACATTATATAAATTCATCCAAATGTGAAAACTATTTTTTTAGGATTATATGATCATTGGGACTAAATTCATCCAAATGTACCAAAGGTCGGATTTGGTCCCAATAGGCCCAAAAGAGGCCACAATGTGAGTAAATTCTGGGTGAGACAAATTGGATCTACCTATAGTGATTAGACCATAACATGGGATTTGGAACTCCAATTGGTATGATTGAACCTCCATTTGATAGATAAATAGAATTAATATATGTAAACTAAAATTAAATTTAATATTAACTGACAAAATCAGTCATCTATCTAGAAAAATTATAAGGATAAAGTCTTCCATGAACATCCCACCTAGTCCCTTAGACGCTTGACTTATTTTGTGGAAATATTGATGTAATTTTCCATTAAATAACTCCTCTTACTAATTTAAATAAAATAAATATCCATTGGGTGAGTTTTTAGTTATTGGTATGTTATTATTCAACATATGTGGCTCCCTTCCCCTTCCATTGAGTTCTAAACTTCGTATGATCACCTGGGGAAGAATGTGATGTAAATTTTGATCTTCTTATTTGTAATATTTGAATAATATTTTAAATTATAGTTTTTTTATTGTTTTTCAAAATCCTATATTCCTATCTAGTGAGTTATGTACTAGTATGTTATACTCAAACTCATATGATCAGTTTTTGGGATACCCATTCATGTGATGTTTCACACATCGTTCACTACTTCTTCAAACTTTCAATTGTGGTGTTTGTGCGGTTAATATTGGTAGATTTAATTCACATAAACATTAACATGTTAATTGAAATTTATTTAATGGTATCAAACTAAAATAAAATAAAAAATTAGACAACACGTTGAGTTCTTTAGGTATTTTTATGGAAAGTCTTAGTTATAAAGTCACACACAAATCACGCAATCATTAGTGGTATGATTGAAAACCTTATTTTTAAATTAATTATATATGGCTCTATCAATAGGTGACCTATGGTTCCTTCTATACAGAATAAATTCTACTAAAAACTATTTCTAGTTTGATGAGATCAACAACTCTATCAGAGGAGTTTGGGATCTGAGATAATAAGAGAAAAATGTGATTTTTGGGGTTTAAATAAAAAAAAATCTATTTTTTAGGTAATTTGAATCCCATATTATGGTTAGGCCTCACAGTATGTCAACCCATGTGCTAATCATGCACATTCTACTGGACATTACATTGGGATCCAAATAATTGTGCCATATGGTTTGGAAAATTATACACCAACCATGTGAATGATACTATTCAAATACCCACATATTGAATGGTTTCTCCTAGGAAAACACATGGTTTTTCCAAACCGTGTATCAATTGTTCACCTACCCAGTGACTCTCAACATATCCCTGCATTATTTCCTAGAGATAGTGCACACTTTCCACTAATCGTGCTCAAACTGTACACCCTTAAAAACTCTTCCAAAACACTCAAAACAATCCATAAGTTCCTTAAACTCAACCCAAGTATTATATAACTTCAAAATACATAATATAAGGAAAGGTACTAAAAAATTTAGGGTTCTACACTATGTTTGTGGCCCTTGATAACCTTGCTTGATATGATTTTCATGTGTGTGTGTGTGAACCATGAGACCCTTTCCTGATGTGATATGTATGTAGGTGTGTGTGGATTGTGATATCATTTATTTATATTATATTATTATTAGTTTTATTATTAGGTATTGCGTCTGGATTCATGTATATGTTCTCTATGGTTGGTTTCATGTTACAAGGATGGTCATACTTGAATAGTTAGGCCCTTAGAGATGGAGTGTCAATGTCATGGTTAGAAGGTTGTGATTTCACCTTTAGGGATGACTTGTGGTAATGTTTTTTTATATAGATTAAAATATTAGGTTGAAATATGTGGATGTGGCTTTCACTGAAGCCGAATATTGGGTCGACATGTGTGAATGTGACTTTCCCTAGAGCTTTGAAGTGGGTCAACATGTGGACACCATGACTTTACTTTAGGGGGGGGGGGAAGGAATTGTTACTTAAAGTGGGAACATGAAAAAATTATAGTTGGGTGAATTTTTTTTATCCTTTTTAGATCAATTGGCATGATCTAAGTCATGAAATAGTTACTTTTGACCTTCCTTTTAGCATGGTTCAAAACTAGGTAGAGACGAGATTCATAAAAACTTAGTTAGTACATGATGACTTGAAATATAAATGGATATTATGAATTTAACTTATTTTCATGGAATAAAATTTTATACATTCTTTAATTTATGTTAAGGACACATTGGTGGTGTCTTATTGGGTTTATTATCACATATTGCACATGAATCTCAATGTATGTGTAAATTTCATGGCCAGGGATCTGGGTAAGGGAAAGGGCCTTGCATCAGGAAGTTGTTCCATAGGATTTTGAGGATAGCTTAAATGTTAGGAAAGTTAACATAATATTTCTATAGGGTATTTATTTTATTTTCTTCTATCTTCATACACTTTTTGGCCCACCACATTGGGCATCCTTTGGTTACCTTGTTAACTTGTATGCCATTTATTATTGTACGAAATTATTGTTTATATTATTAAATGATATTATATAGTTATTATTTTTTTCTAACAAATTTCAGATGTATGGATATTGTTACAAAAGTAATAGTCTCACCGTAACACCATTTAGGTTTCACTACTAGTCGGAAACCTCTTGCATATTGTGAGGCACACATGAGGTCATGTAACACTCTTGCCCGAACATGATGATTTAGGACAAGGCATTATAAAGTAGTTTTATAAGAGGTTTTATTTTAATTATTCTTAACTATGTTTGGGTAAAAATATAAAGAAGATAATCTCTATGAAAATTAGGTAGGGGAGGCATGCAAGTTCTTGACTTGCTCTTAGGTAATGGACGTCCAAGTTATCGGTAATGAGAATTCTATTACTAATTTTGGTATTATAGTTTTGTGTTGACACTAAGTATTGTTTTACTATAATAGTTTATTGGATTTGGGTTCATTCATTCATAATTACTTGGAATGTAGGTTTATATGTCATGTTTATTATTTCTTTCTAAACATTGTAATTTTACTATTTAAATGTCATTGGTAATATGTGATCTTTACTTCAATGATATATCTATACTAAAATTTTAATTAATTGAAATGGGAATGATATTTATTTTATATGTATATGATTTTAACTAACATTAATGTATTATATTCTTGAATTAGGCTTTGGATATTACTAATGGGGTTGTACCTTATAGCTATGGGTATCCTCTTATGAAAGGAATTACTATAAAAAACCGTTATGTGCACCTATAAATTGTTGATTTGTTACCTTAAGTTAAATTTTATAGTAATTTATAAGTGTTTTTTTGGAATTTCAGATAATGTTGTGTTAAAATTGTCTTATAGGAGAACCTAGGTATGTAGATCAGGATTCTACTATAGGGGAGGTATCTCCAGTAGTGCCTCCAGTCATATAGAATGGTGTAGCTAAGAATGATCCAATAGAATCTGAAGTGGTTATAATAATAGAACTAATTTATCATTGAATATTTCATATAGGGTCTATTTAAGGTGGAGGAGATCATATGATGATAGTAAATTATGCTCAGAATTTCTAGCTTCAGCATCCCCCATCCTTCCATTGTATTTGAGGACCCCATGACATTGAGGATTAGATCAATATCATTGAAGGGATATTTAATATAGTGGATACTTCAGATGAATAACCTATTAATCTATCCAATTTAATTATTCAAGACCACTAGGTGATAGCGGGATTCCATAAACATGGTAGGGAGACATGATGGTATGACTTGTGAGACCTTCCAGAATAGATTATCTCAGGAGTTTTTATAAGATACACTAAAACTAGATGAATCTTAGGAGTTTATGGAGCTTTATTTGGGGATGATGTCGGTATATTACTATTCTTCTTATTTCATAGAGTTTCTTCACTTTACTCCTCCTTTGGTTGCAAATGAGAAAAAAATGCCTAGATTTTTTATATTTTCCATTGGCTAGAGTTTAGGCCCTAGGTTTGGAGTTTTGACTTGATGATATATTTAGAGGTTCTATATAAGGCCTTGAGGATCGAGAAGGGTTTATAGGAGGATAGAAAAGCAGGTCTTCCTCTAGATCTTATTTGACTAATGAGTAGCATTTCTACTGATACCAAGGTAACATTTTTATAAGTAAGAAGAGGAAGTCAAAGAAACGTGCCTTTGAAAAATAGGTTTCCAGTAGAGAGTAAAGGTTATCCATATCCTTATATGAAAGAGGGTTCTGTCATATGTAATAATTATTGTTTAAAATGGAATCATATCAAATTATATCCCAATCCTCCTAAATATTACCATCGATGCAGCAAGATGGGTCATCTCTATCACTTTTGAGTGAATGAATCATGGTTGGGTTTAGGGAGATCAGGTTATGGTGCAATAAAATGACCTCATCAGAAGATGAAAACCTTGGAGAAATTTGTGGCCTAGGTGATTCCTAAACCTCAATGAAAAGGGAATGAATCCAACACAAGAGATTTTTATGATGTAGAGGAAGATTCTATTGATGTTGGTGAGGGACCTTTGACTGGTCAAGGTATGTTTATGATTAACTCTATTCTCTTTAATACTTTTTATTGATACATGAGATTCCCATTATTTTATAATTTCTTAAGACATTGGTGGGTTTGATTTTATGTTTAAATTATTATCTAATTTTTCTCTCGATACACCCTTGGGGAAGTAGGTTAAACATCTCTAGAGATGTATAATGTATCCCATAACGGTTTCATCTCATAAACAATGATGGGACTTTATGATATTATAGATAAGTAGCTTCGATGAGATATTTGATATAGACTGGTTGATTAATTTTATGGGAAAACATAAACTACTACAGGAGATGAGTAACCTTCTCTCATAAGGGGTAAAAAAATTTCTTGATCAGATAATTGGGTTTAGGAGTTGGAAGAGTGGGACAAAACCTTAGTCATTTTTGATCTATTACAACATTTATGGTGAGTATGGTTATTGCGGTAGATCAGAAAGTCTCTCCTTCCTCTTTCCCTCCAGTTGTGGAAAATTACCAAGATGTATTTCTAGATGATTTTTTGTAATTTCTTTTAATAGAGGAATTGAATGTGGTATTGATTTCATAATAGAAGAAACCCCTATATCTATCCCTTCATATTATATGAAATTTACTAACTTGAGGGAACTGAACTTGAAACTTGAGGATCTAGAGGTGAAGAGCTTTTTTATAATGAGAACTTCTCTATAGGGTGATATAGTTTGGATCCCTAAGAAAGAATATGTAAGCTTTTAGCTATGCATGGACTATATAAATTTGAATTATTTCAAAATGAAGTACCCATTTTTGATGACTGAAGATATGTTTTCTTATTTGATGGGAGCATGGTGGTTCTCCAAGATTGACTTACGATCAAGATAACAATAGCTTTGGGACCGAGAATTGGATATACCTATGAAAAAAATTAGGATCAGGTATAGAATATATGAGTATTTTTCATGTATTTCAGGTTGAATAATTATCTATTGGTGTTCATATATCCAAGGAAAAATGTCTTCTATACATATATTGACTCTTATGGCTTTATATTCATTGATTATATCCTAATATACCCACAGATCCTGAAGATTCATGCTAGAAACCTTGAGATCAGGTTGAGCATACTTTGAGAACATCAACCTTATGCCACGATTTTGAAGGTTCACTTTTACATCCAAGAGGTGTGATTCCTTGAGAATGTTATTTCTTAGGCAAGAATATCAGTTGATCCATAGAAGGTAGATTTAGTTATGTCTTGATCATTTCCTAGGAATGTGTTCAAGATTACAAGATTCCTAGGTTTGGCTAGGTGATATCGATGATTCATTTATGACTTATATTATTTGGAAGAACATATGGATTGGATTACCAAGAAAGGTGTGACGTTTGAGTGGATATATCAGTGTGAATAAGACTTCATAGAGATGAAGGATAGATTGACATCATCTTTGATTTTAATATTACCAGAGCCTATATTTCGATATGTGGTTTACTATGAGGCCTCAAGTAATGGTTTGGGATCCATTTGGATTTATAGTGAAAAGGTTGTTTCATATGGGTCTCATTAGCTATGAACTCAAGAGAGGAACAATCTAAATCATGACATGGGGTTGGTGGAAATTGTCTATGACTTAAGTGTTGGAACCACTATCTCTTCAGTGATAGTTTTTTCATCTACATAGACTATGAGAGCTTGTAGTATATCATATCTTAGTGGGACTTAAATATATATAAGAGGAACTGTGTTTATTATCAATAAAAATTTGACTTTGAGATGGGTAATTTTCCTTGCAGGGTATTTTTATTGCATATTCTAAGATCATAGAGATTGGTATTTAAAGGAATAATTAATATTGATAAAATTGTTGGATGAATGGTTTTTCGGTGCATATGAGGATCAAGGGGTGATGAAATTTGATCCCTTAGTTGTTATATTTTCCTAGTTGGACTAGGTGAAATCCAACCAAGACTCAGATTCCTTAATCATAGTGATGTGGGAATAATTGGCAGGGAATGACCCAGTTCTAGGATGGCCTTGAAAAGGAGACAATGTAATCTACGTTCATGGGAGAGTTATAGTTACTGATTATATAAGGCTAAATCTGAGGAGGGAATCTCATTATTCATAGTGTAAAGTGAACCCATGATATACCAAGATGTATTTTTATATTATATGATTATTTTTGTGGCCATTTATGAAGAGGGAAATCACTGATTTTGTTTCTCGTTATCTTACATACCAAAGGGTTACAACTGAGAAACAATGACCATGTTTGGTGATTAAGCCTCTTTCAATTCCTTTGTGTAAGTGAAATGAGGAGATAATGGACATTTTAGTGTTTTCTTGGACCTTAAGAAGTCTTTATATTATGTGGGATTTTTTTGATTAAATGATAAATGCGACACATTGTTTTTTGATCTCAGAGACTCTTTCTATAGATGAATTGGAAAAACTCTCTGTTTGAGAGATAATATGGATTTATGGAGTGCTTATGAGCATAATATCTAACCAACATGCTCATTTCACCTCAAGATTTTGGAATGTGTTGTAAAATTTGATGGAGACTCAGTTAAAGTTGAGTAAAAAAAATCTTCTATAGGCTAATGGGTGATTAGAGATGATGATATAGATTATAGAGGATATGATTTGGGCCCGCATACTAGATTTTAGTGGAGCATGAGTTGGTCATATGGAGTTTGTAGAGTTTATGTACAATAATATTTACCAACATTTGGTTCATATGTAACTATTTGAGGCTCTTTATGGTAAGCAATTCCATTAACCACTATGTTATCATAAGGTAGGAGAGGCAACCAATATCGGGCTGAGTGTGGTGCAGGAGACCTCTGATCAGTCCAGTTGATTTTTAAGTGGTTGGTTACTAATAAAAATAGGCAGGGATCATGTGTAAACCAAATGAGATTTACTTTGGAGTTCACTATGGGTGATCCGATTTTCTTGTAGGTGTAAACTTGCATAGGGTATAAAAATTTAAAGAGGAAGGGAAATTTAGTGGCATAATTCATGGATCATTTTGAGATCATAAAGCATATCAAAATAGTAGCCTATAATTTGGATCTTCCTCCACTATATGAAGGTATATAGAACATATTCCATGTTTCTCTAATTTTGAGGTACGGTCCAGATCATGAATATATAATCAATAATAATAAAAATTATTTGGAACCTAGTGTATCATTCATGAAACACTCAATTCAGATCATGGAACAAAGTGAGAAGGTGTTGTGAGGGATGATAGTACCCCTTGATTGAGTTTTTTGGTATCATAGTTTCATGGGAGATATAATCTAATATATGGGATCAATGACCAAAGTTTTTTGATCAGGAACTCTAGAGTCCCTTCTTAAGGATGAGGATTATATAGAGGGGGATATTTTAGTGACCCATACTTTTAGGTACAAAACATCTTGATTTTAGATATTATTTAAGTGTTTTTAGTGATGAGTTTTTAGATAAGGAATCTGGTAAATTTTGGATGGAATTGTAGGGTTTTAGAATATTTTAAGGGGGTTCATAGTTTGATCATGGTTTGGGAATATCATTCGGTTCTCTCTAAGAAATTGTGTGGCTTGTTAGATAGGGTAAGTAGATGGTACATAGTCAACACATAGTTAGAGATAACCGTGTCAAATTCCATAGGGAACCATGTAACTTGAAATAAAGAAAAATCATGATTAGTGTATAGTTTATCAAACCATGTGTCCAAACTAATTAGGTTCCCAAAAGTGGTGATTATCCTTTCATGGTTGGCACAAATTTTGGTATACTATGTGAGAAAACCATGAACGTTAAATTAATTAATCATAAAATTTATATTTTAACCTAAAACCTCATGGAAACCTTTCAATATTACTCATATTCCGAAAGATATTAAACCTAGGGATTATAATGGCTATTATTTGTGAATCCTCTCACTATGAATTCCAATTCTAGTGGATATATAGACTTAGGCCATGAGAATTCAACATAAGAGGCCAATCTTCCTCTATTATTTACATTTATTATATAGATCATCACCTCTTCTTGGAAGTAATCATAAATATAGGTAATTTTGGATAGATCTATGAATAAAATTGTGATATAATAAGGTATTATCAATTTATCAATGTATATGAATCTAAATCTTGATAACTGTTACCATCCCTTTATCGGTTCTAGATCCGTTTGTGATGGTGGTTCTCATCGGGTATGTAACGACCCAAACTTTCATTAATGAAAATTCCTCTTGATCTAATTAAATGTCTCATCATGTAAAATGTGAACTTAATTGGTTTTCTATTTTTTGGATTTTAAAATACCGTTATGAATTGTTACCATTACTAATATAGCCATTGAACAGTGATCACATGATTTGTATAAATATAGGGCTTTAACAAATCCAATTTACTCAGACAAAGGAAGCAATGGCCTCATCCAGTAGACTTGCCATGTACGAAGACCATTTTTGGACCTAGGAAAGGAGGTGGAATCATTGAGATTCACTATTGAACAATACCAAGCTGAGATTCAACATGTTAAGCTCGAATGGAATTGTCTATGGTAGAAGTGGAAGTAGATAGAGATTACCACGCAGGCAATGTTATCCAAGCCACCCAAAGAGTCTATCACCATCGCACACCATACCCTTCAGTCTTACGTGAGTGTTATAAGGGTTAATATAACAAGACCTTAGCACTATGAATATGTGCATTATTTTTTTATATAATAATGAATATACATTCATTTTATTATTGTTACTTTGTAAATAGTTTTTAAAGTGCAAATAGTATTTTATGTTAACATTCAACTAAGAAATCTATTTTGATGGTTTTTTCAATTTTTGAATTAAATAATATTTTAAAAAAATATTATTATTATTTTCAAAATAATTTTTATAAAATACAAATAATTTTATAATTTTATGAATGCAATTTTAATTTTTATTAAGGTTGGAAAGCTGTTTTTGTTAAAACTCGTGAATTTTCGATAAATGTCAATTTTTATTTTAAAAGTAAAAATTAACATATTTAGAAAATTATTTAGATAAAATTGATATTATATTTGGAATTAGGATGTCCAAATTATCCAATGGTGAATTTTTCATAATTTTCCGAGATAGTCGATTTTTTGGGTAAAAATTAAATACCGTTTAAATATATAGTGTGTTTTATGACATCATAAGGAACCAATATTGCTTTAAAAAAATTGTATAAAAATTATGTTTGGACAATGTACATTTTAAAATTAAAATTATGTTATTTTAGGTTTGTTTGATTTATTTTACAAAACTTTAGTGGACCCTCTAAGAGTTATAATATATTTTCACTTTTTAAATGAATTTCCTTGAAAGTGTGACACACCTCTACATAAGCCACCCTATTATTTTAATAATTTATTCCATTTTCCTTATAAATTACTATTTTCCACTCCCCATTGGAAAAAACCATGGGCAAAAATGATGGGCTGGTTTGTGGTATTGATTATTTTAATGTCTGGTGATCCAAACCTAAATAATAAAGAATTCCCTCTCCTTGACTATATAAACCCTCCCATGATCCCACTTCCTCTTCACTCAAAGCTTTTTAGTTAATCCAAATTATTCCTTCCTCTATCTAGAATCCTCCAAAGGTGTCCCAAGAACCCAAGAAGCGTCTCTCAAGCCCCTCCCAAGCCTTTGGAATCTCACTTACAAGTAAGGGTTTCCTTTCTTTCTCATTTTATCCAAGTATCATAATATTATTATGCCCATTTATTTTCAATTATAAATGTTAGGGTATGGTTTCTCACCTCCCCCATACATCCCTATTCATGCATTAATGAAGATATACCCCTTTATCTCTATTTATGTCTTCTATGTACTCTTGTTAGCATTCCGAAATTCCGTAAGGACTTTCTCTTTCCTCAATTACATTCAAGCAATTCTTTTGTATTATGAATCCAAATTCCATTACTTTTCATGGGACATGTATCTATATGACCCCCTTAATTTCCATTTCATTTAATTATGATGAGACACCCCCTTGTCTCCCATCAACCATTTTTATGATTTCTTATGTCACGCCGTTATGCTGCCAAAATTGCACCGCGATTTTCCAAGCCAAAGTCATTGTATAGTGAATACCATACCCATATCTCTATCAAGTGTATTCAACTTTATTAAAATATATATATTGAATAGTAATTTCATGTATGTATTCCACATTCCTTAATCATGTAATAACTTATGATGTTAAATGATTCCATGTTATATGATCCATGTGCCACACTTAGGCGTGAAATGAAATATTTAAGAAGGGTGCATCCTGATAGCGTCCCAATGTATTAGGTAATGGTTAGTATCATGATACTTCAAGTCAAATGAGAATTTACTCATCCTAATTCGAGTTCAATGATGGTTTACTCATGCTCCATGTGCAATGAGCCTTGTATCATGCTAAAATCTTATTAAATGTTGTTTCCATATTTCCATGTTATGTTAATCATGCTATATCATGCCTTTATGTTCATGTTTCTCTTATGATCCATTGATATGAATATTGAATAACATGTCCTATATTATGAATGTTATGTGTAGTTTAACCCTTTACTGGGTTTTATAACTCACCCTTTCTTTTACATGTCCTTAGGTTATCCCATGCAAAGAAAAGTATGAAGGATTGTAGTGGTTATGTAAAGGAAGTTTTTAATAAGATGTTCTATTTTATATTCTAAGTTGTTATGTAATGTTCCTAATCCCCAATGAAACTAGAACTCTTGATCTTCTATGTTGTATCAAGTGATGGGTTTTATGTAATAAATCATGTTAATGTGTGTAATAAAGATGAGGGTTGTTATAGTTGGTATCAAAGGATAGGTATGGTTATATTTGGGATTAGGATTAGAAAACACTAGTGAAGCCTTAGAGACAAGAATAAGTATAATAAAAACATCCCTAATTTTTGGTGGGTATGAAGTAAGTGGTTATTCAAAAAAATACATCCCTGTCTGGATATGAGCAGGTAGAGGTGGCTCTGGCACAGATGTACCTAGGGGTGAAAACCCCAACAAGGAGTTTCAGGCTTGACCTGGGGTAACCTGGTACAAGAAAATGGGCCTTGATGCACTCTTGGTTACGACACACCTGGGGGATATGATTTGGTAAATTCAAAATCTTAGTATGAACCATTATCAAGGGAATAAAAAATTCCCCTAAGAATATATGTTGGGAAGTAGATCATGGATAACATATATTTAAGCCTATAGATTTATAAGTTAAGGAAATAAAAGTAATTTATAAGTCATCCATTTTGTCTTCGGATTACCCTTTATGTGTTACCCCTAACTTTCTTTTTATTCCAGCCAATGTTCGGTAATAGGAGGACTCGGGCTAACAATCGATGTGAAGATCAATGTGATGATTTTACTAATGAGATGCCCAATCCGATGAGAGTGGGAATCACAAACTTTGTCACGATACTCTCTCGGTTAACACAAGTCTTTAATAAAGCGTGGGTCAAGAGGAACGTTCAACCCCCCCTAAGAAAGAACAAGTTTCTATCAAGAGATTCATGAGACAAATTAATCCCACTTTTAATGGATCATACAATCCCTCAATCTCCAAACAATAGATCCACTCTATCGAGAAGATCTTCTCCATCCTTCATTGTCCTGATAAGAGAAGGTTCTTCTGGCTACTTATCATGTGGAGGGCGAAGCTGATCAATGATGGACATTGATAAAAAATTTGAAGTCTGAGGAGGAGATTGAGGTGTTGAAATGGAAGGATTTATGGAAGATGTTTTTCAATAAATATTTTCTACGCACCCTACGACTCAAGATGGAAAGGGACTTCCTTGACCTCAATAAAAAAGACGACGAATCTGTCAGAGCGTATGAGAAAAAATTCACAAGTCTTGCTCAATACGCCTCTGGATTTTTCGTTACCCCTGAATGCAAGGTTGACCACTTCTTAAGTGGAATAAAACCTAGCCCGCGGAAAGCACTGGCGCTCTATGACTTCGACAATTATGAGGAAATTTTCCAATGTGCCTTTAGAGTCAAAATTGGGGTAGATAAATCTCAGGGGTATCAAGGGATAAGAAGCGTAATGTGGAATTAAATTATAGTGGTCCGATGGATAAATCCAATGATGCTAAGAAAATCCAGCACTCCACTTTCCAAAGGTGTGGAAAGAAGAGCCTTGGAAATTACCTGAAGGGGATGAGAAAATGCTTTAGGTGTAGAAGAGAAGGGCACTTGGCTATTAACCGTTAGAAAAAAAACCTGTGGCTATGACAGGGGAGAGGAATGATCCACCTGATCCTCAATACGTTGTTCGTTACTTCAACAGCAAAGAACTGGGTCACTTTGCAAATCAGTGCCCTAATCGAAGGGTTTTCGGAGGAAACACACATCCTCCAAGGCAGAAATGGCGAGATTTTTCCATCACTACCACCGAAGTAAACCCCGACAACGAAGTGGTGACATGTAATCTAGTTAATAATTCAAGAACAGCGAAAGTACTTTTGGATTCTAGTTCTACACATTATTTTATATCCCGAAATTTTAGTAGAACAATCCCAACACCACCAAAAATCATGAAAGTAAAGATTTCAGTGAGTATAAAAAATGGGTAAATCATTGAATCCCATGAATATAACTCATCGCATATTATAATTTGTGGATTGAACTTCCTGAAAAACCTTGTCATACTCCCTCTGGTGGAATTTCATAAAATTATTGGCATGGATTATCCTTCCTTATATAGAGCCAACATAAATTTCCATGAGAGGGAAATAACTCTTCATATGGATAATCGACCTCTGATTCTGAACAAGTGCAAGGAGGAGGATGAATCTTATTTATCTCTTTCATCTATAGCGTGGATATTACTTCTATATGAGCATGCACATCTAGCTCAGATGATTGAGTCCAAGGAAGCAACCATCCTTGAATACATTCCTATTGTGAGGTAATTCACTGATGTGTTTCCTGAGTAATTGCCTGGTCTTCCTCGAAGAAGAGATGTTGAATTCTCAATTGATCTTATACTTGGAAAGTTTTCAATATCCAAGAATCCGTACAGAATGGACGTTGTAGATATTGAGGAGCTAAAGAAACAACAATAGGGGAATATGGATAAAGGTTTTATAATCCCAAGTGCTTCACCTTGGGGTACACCAGTTCTCTTCGTCAAGAAGAAGGATGGGTCAATATGCCTTTGCATTGATTATCACGAGCTCAACAAAATCACGATAAAGAACAAGTATCTTATACCCCGAATGGATGACTTGTTCAATCAACTATGTAGAGCACAATATTTCTCCAAGGTAGATCTGCACTCGGGATATTATCAAGTAAGGGTGAAGAAAGAATATATCCCCA
Source organism: Viscum album (assembly GCA_963277665.1). Classification (NCBI taxonomy): domain Eukaryota; kingdom Viridiplantae; phylum Streptophyta; class Magnoliopsida; order Santalales; family Viscaceae; genus Viscum; species Viscum album. The sequence goes on along the minus strand of OY728131.1, from coordinate 1,523,977,912 downwards.
AGACTACTTTTCGTACAAGATACAGACACTATGAATTCATAGTAATGCCTTTCAGACCCACTAATTATCTAGAAATATTCATGGAATCGACAAATAGAGTCTTTAGAGATTACCTCAATAAATTTGTGGTAGTCTTTATAGATGATATTCTAATATACTCCAAAACCAAGGAGGATCATGAGGATCATCTAAGAACTATACTAGAGACCTTGAAAAAGGAGAAAATCTATGAAAAGTACAGAAAGTGTGAGTTCTAGTAGATGGAGGTCTCATTAGTGGGCCATATTATCACAAGCAATGGTATACTTGTGGATCCCTATAAGAAAGCTGCAATAGAGAGGTGGAAAATTCCAACATCGGTAACAGATGTCCATAGATTTTTGGGGTTAGCTGTATATTATCGATGATTTGTGAGAAATTTCTCATGATTATCCAACCTTATTACCAAGCTAACTCGGAAGGGAGTAATGCTTACTTGGAGTGATGAATGTAAAGAAAGATTCAAGGAGTTGAAAATGAGTCTTATCACTATCCCCATTCCCACTTTACCCACAAGTGGAGAACTTTTTGTTGTATTTAGTGATGCTTTGAAGAAGGGTCTGGGATGTGTGTTGATGAAAAATGAGAAAGACATTGCCTATGCTTCAAAGCTATTAAATATTCATGAGAATAATTATCCAACACATGATATGGAGTTGGATGTGGTGATCTTCGATTAAAAAATTTGGTGGAATTATCTATTTGGGGAGAAGTGTGAAATATATATGGACCACAACATCCTCAAGTATATATTCACACAGAAAGAGTTGAACATGTGCCAACCAAGATGGTTAGAGCTGATCAAAGACTTTGAATTCTCAATCCATTACCACCCTAGGAATGTGAACAAGGTGGCATATGCTCTAAGTAGAAAGGAACCAACAATTCTATCATTGATTAAAATTGAGAAGGATCCAATCTTCTAAGATTTGATGAAGATGGACATGAGAATCATAAAGAAGGGAACATCATCAATCCTTTCAAAAATGATTGATCAATGCTCTCTTTTGTAATTGTTAAAGGATTCTCAAATAAAGGATGTGGAAATTATGAAAAGGGAGGAAGCTATCAGAAATGGGAAATCCTCAAATTTCGTGGTTGACATGGATGGAATCATGATTTTTGGGTCATGATTATGTGTACCATCTGATCCAGTGATAAAGAAGGAGCTTTCAGATGACTCACATAGATCAACCTTCTCTATTCCCCCGGGGAGTACAAAGATGTATCGAGATCTCCGAGAAAACTTTTGGTGTGAACAATATGAAAAGAGAGATTGCAGAATATACATAAAAGTGCCTGGTATGTCAGAAAGCGAAGGATCAGTGAAAAAAGTCTAAGGGGATGATGCAACAACTACCCATACCAACATGGATGTGGGAAAAAATTACCATGGACTTTGTCACTGGACTTCCAAAGAAATCTAGAGGAAACAATGATATATGGGTCATTTTGGATCATCTTATGAAGACAACTCACTTTATCGCGATTCGAGAGGACTTCTCATTGGATCAACTTTCACGGATTTACATCAAAGAAGTGTTAAGGATGCATGGAGTACCACTATCTATAGTATGTGACCGGGATTCAAGATTCACCTCAAAGTTATGGAAAAGTGTCTAACATGCTCTAAGCAATGAACTGAACTTTAGTACGGCCTATCATCCTAAATCTGATGGCCAATCTGAGTGAACTATTCAAACACTTGAAGATATGCTAAGATCGTGTTCTATGGACTTCAATGGAGGATGAGACAACATCTTCTATTGGTTGAATTCTCTTACAATAATATTTTCCACTCGACCATCCAAATGGCACCATATGAAGACCTTTATGGGAAAAGGTGATAAACACTGTCTTGTTGGGATGATGTCAGTGAGCGTAAGCTGAAAGGACCAGAAATGGTCGAAGAAATGGTGGAGAAGGTGAAAACCATTCAACATCATATCAAGGCAGCCCAGAGTCAACAAAAGAGTTATGAAGATAACCGTCGATGAGACCTTGAGTTTAAAGTTGGAGACATGGTATTTCTACGCATATCTCCATGGAAGAAGGTTATGAGGTTAGGAAAGAAAGGGATGTTAAGTCCTATGTATATCGTCCCCTTCGAGATTCTTGATCATGTCGAGGTTGTTCCCTATCAACTAGGACTTCCACCTACCATGTCCAAATTACATGATGTCTTTCATGTATCCCTCTTAAAGAAGTACATACCAGACCCTTCACATGTACTATCCACAAAGGTAGTACAGTTAGAGGATGATATTTCTTACGAGGAAAAACCAGGGAAGATCTTAGATTATATAGAAAAATTTCTATGAAATAAAACAATGCCCCTCATCAAGGTGTTGTGGCAAAACCAGAAGTTTGAATAAGTGACGTGGGAATTAGAGGAAGTGATGAAGCAGAGTTACCCATATCTATTTTAGTGTGGTAAAAGGAAATTTAGAGGGTAAAATTTTTTAAGGGGGGAAGATTGTATTGACCCAAACTTTCATTAATGAAAGTTCCTCTCGATTTAATTAAATGACTCATCATGTAAAATGTGAACTTAATTTGTTTTTTGTTTTTTGGATTTTAAAATACCATTAAGAATTGTGACCGTTGCTAATATATCCATTGAACAGTGATCACATGATTAGTATAAATATAGGTCTTTAACAAATCCAATTTACTCAGAACAAGAAAGCGATGACCTCATCCAGTAGAATTTCCCCATACGAAGCCCATTTGGCGGTGCTCGGAAAGGAGGTGACATCATTGGGCTTCTCTCTTGACCAAGCCCAACCTGATCTTCAGCATTTTAATTTCGAACAGAACCATCTATAAGAGAAGTGGAAGTTGATAGAGATTACCATGCATGCAATGTTATACGAGCCACCCCAAGAGTCTATCACCATCACACACCTTACTGTTCGGTCTTGTGTGGGTGTTATAAGGGGTTATGTAACAAGACCTTAGCACTATGAATATGTTCATTATTTTTTTATATAATAATTAATATACATTCATTTTATTATTGTTACTTTGTAAATATTTTTTAAAGCATAAACAATATTTTTCGTTAATATTCGACTAAGAAATCTATTTTTATGAATTAATGTATTTTTGAATTAAATAATATTTTAATAAAATATTATTATTATTATTAAATTAATTTTTATTAAATATAAATGATCACATAATTTTATGAATGAAATTGTAATTTTTATTAAGGTTTGAAAGCTGTTTTTGTCAAAACCCGTGAATTTTTGATAAAAGTCGGTTTTATTTTAAAAGTAAAAATTAGTATATTAAGAAAATTATTTAAATAAAATGGATATTATTTTTGGAATCAGGAAATTGGAATTATCCAATGGTGAATTTTACATAATTTTTTGTGACAATTGAATTTTTGGGTAAAAATTAAATACCGTTTAAATAAATTGTGTGATTTATGACATCATAATGTCCTGATAGTGGTGTAATAAAATAATATAAACATTATTTTCGGCCAATATATGTTTTAACATTAAAATAATGTGATTTTAGGTTTGTTTTATTTATTTTTCAAAACATTTGTGGACCCTACAAGAGTTATAAAACATTTTCACTTTTTAAATGAATTTTCTTGAGAGTGTGACTCACCTCCACATAAGCCACCCTATTATTTTAAGAATTTAGGCCATTTGACTTATAAAATATTGTTTTTAACTCCCCTCTGGAAAAAAATATTGGCAAAAACCACCAGATGGTTTGTGGTATTGATTAGTTTAATGTGTGGCGACCAAAACCTAAATAATAAAGAATTTCCTCTCCTTTCCTATATAAACCCACCCAATATCCCACTTCATATTCCCTCAAAGCCTTTTAAGTTAATCCTAACTCTTACCTACTATCTATAGAATCCTCACAATTTTCCCCAAGTTCCCAAGAAGCCTATATCAATCCCCTCGCAATCCTTTGGGATCACACTTCCAAGTAAGGGTTTCCTTACATTCTCATTTTATACAAGTTTCATAATATTATTATGCCCATTTATTTTCAATTATAAATGATGGGGAATGGTTTCTAACCTCCCACATACTGTCCTATTCATGTTTGAATTATGATATACCCCTTTATCTCCCATCTATGTCTTCTATGTACACCCATTAACATGCCGAAATTCCACAAGGACTTTCTCTCTCCTCATTTACATTCAAACAATTATTTTGTTTTATGAATTGAAATTACATAACATTTCTTGAGACATGTATATATATCAACCCCTTACTGTCCATTTCATGTAAATATGATGAGACACCAATTTATCTCTCATCAACCATTTTTATGAGTTCTTATGTCACGCCGTTATGCTTCCAAAACTTCACCGTGATTTTCCAAGTCAAAGTCATTGTTTAGTGAATACCATGCCCATTTCTCTATCAAGGGTATTCAACTTTATGAAAATATACATATTGAATATTAATTTCATTTATGTATTGCACATTCCTTAATCATGGAATAACTTATGATGTTGAATGATTCCATGTTATATGATCCATGCAACACACTTATGCATGAAATGAAATGTTTAAGAAGGGTGCACCCTAATAGCACTCCAATGCATTGGTAAAAGGTTAGTATCATGATACGTCAAGTGAAATTATGGTTTACTAATGATAACTAAAGTGCAATGAGGGTTTAATCATACTCCATGTGCAATTATCCTTGGATCATGCTAAAGTCATGTTGAATGTTGTTGTTACATTTCCATGTTATATTAATCATGAAATATCATGCCTTTATGTTCATGTTTCTCTTGCGCTCCATTGATATTACTGTTGCCTAACATGTCCTATATTCCGAATGTTATTTATTTTTTACTCCCTTACTAGGCTTTATATCACACCTTTTTACTTATGCATTTCCTCAGGTCATCCCATGAAAATCTATGTACGGAGGATTTTAGTGGTTATGTAAAGAAAGTTTTCAATAAGATATTGTGTTTTATGTTCTAAGTTGTTATTTAATGTTCCTAAGCCCCAAATACACTATACCTCTCGATATTCAATGTTGTATCTAGTGATGGGTTTTATGTAATAAATCATGTTTATGTGTGTAATAATGATCATGGTTGTTATAGGGTAAGCTTAATTGAATTATATCCCTTATTGCGTTCTTTTTCTTTGATATTTTTCCTATAACTCTCATGTGATGGGTAAGGGATAATTATAGGAATCATTCAATTATGGGATTGATCCATGTGTAAAATATTTCTATTGGGCATAAAAATAGTTAAGCTAGAAAGTCATTTACAATTGATGGACTTTATATATTAATTAAATACTTTGATGAATATATGGGTGCGTGTGTGGCCCATGAAACCCATGATTGATATTATATTCTTATGGATGCATGTGTGTCCAGTGAAACCCTTTTTTGATATGATATGCATGTGTGTGTGTAGTCTGTTCAACCCTTTCTTGATGTGATATTCATGCGAGTGTGTATGTATACCATGAAACCGTTTCTTGATATGACATGATTATTCCATTATTTATTATATATTTTTTCATGTATGGATTCTATATGGCTAGTTTCATGGTAACAGATTGGTCTAACTCAACTAATTAGCTACTTAGATGGGGAGTGTGACCATTATGGTTGTAAGGTTGTGATTTCATCTTCATGGATGACTTGTGGTAATCTAGCTTACCTTAGAGCCAAATATTTTATTGATATGTGTAGATGTGGATTTCTCGAGAGTCGGATAATATGTTTACATGTGTTAATGTGTCTCCCCCCCCCCGAGTTTTGAATTGGGTTGACATATGGACACCATGAAATTACCATAAAGTTAGGTGTGTAATTATTCCTCATAGGTGGAACATGGATAGTGGATAATTGGATGAATTTTTTAAGACAAATTGTGGATCCATTATCATTATCTCAGTCATGAAATAGTTACTTTTGACCTTCCTTCTAGAATGGTGCCAAAGCAGGTAGATCCAGGATTCTTGGAATCTTAGTTAATACATGATGGATCATTATATGATTGGTTATTTATTAATTTACCATATTATCATAGAATAAATTCATATATATATGGAATTATATTAAGGATGTATTGGTGGGGTCATATTGGGTTTATACTCGCACAATCCTTGAGCATCTCAACACATGTACAAATTTCATGGTCTGGGATATAACTAAGGGAAGGGCCCTATGTTGGGATGTTATTTCCTTATTGGTGGATTTATTACTGATTTCCCATTTTTTCCCTTATCCTTGTTTTTATGGGACATAAAAGAGTCAATAAACACCATCTAACACTTCTCAGTACCTCAAAAAAATTCTTCACAATTGAAAAAATCATTAGTAACTATGGACCTTTGTAAACATTTTTTTGAACTCATATATGATATATAAATTTAACTTTCATAACGAATAATAAAGTTTGTTTCATACTCACCTAATCTAAAAAAAGTCTCCATGAACATCCATTGAGTCAACATCCTTCTATTTTATCTCAATAAATTTCATTCCAATCCAATGACTAAGAACATTATGATTTTTTTCATAGAAATAAACCCTTAAATAAGTTACACTTTATGGTATCAATCTCATTATTCAATTTGGTCATCCTTACTAATAACCAACACTGATCGGATTCACCTTAAAAATTATAAATGGGGAGAGTCACCTTCTAATCCTTTGTACAACAAAACACTTATTATATCATTTCCATATAATTTATCCATCATTTATTCACCTCCAGGTCTAAAGTTAAATGAAATTATAGAATATTTTGTAGTGTGAAATGTTATTTTGTTAACATGATTTTTTGTAGAGAATTTGGCCATTCAAGTGTGTCTCAATTTATAGCCTATATTAATTTAGTTAACACTGTTACAAACTATCCATCTCTAACTGAAACCAACTCAAGTTTCTTAATGAAAAATAAATTTTCATGTTTGTTTAATTCATATATATTTAATTATGTTACATATATGGAAAAAATGACAAAATTTACATATATTAGACAAAGAAACTTGGATAAACATAGATTAATTAAATTATCTCATAAATATAAATTATATTTTCATTCCTGAATAAAATCCTATCTTTTAAAGTACTCTCAGCCTTTTATATAATAAAAAATAAAAAAACCTATTTGTAACTAACTAATAATTATAAGTTTAGTAACAATTATTTTAATAATTCTTACTTCCCATGATATTTTAGGTTTGGATTTTTAATTTATTAGGAAATACCAAACATTTACATAGTTAACACTATCCCAAAATGAAATTTTTTTCCTCAAAAACTCTTTCTTATGATTAAACATCATTTTTAATCCTTTATAAGCTTTATCTATTCAATAAAATCATTCATTACTATACTTTTGAACTTTTTATAGTTATTATACATCATTAGTCCCTATCCAAAATGGTTTCAAAAACATGGGTTGAGACAAAAATTATTAATATGGGATATATATAAAAGGAAACCCATTAGTATTTTTTGAAAAAATTAAAACCCATCTACAATGTTTCCAATTAATATAATAATTTTTTTCTCATAAAATGCGTTTACTAATGTTGAAATAAAATTCCATAACCAATTTTTTTTTTGAAAACATATCATAAGATACTATATTAGAATAAATATTTCCACACATGTTACTTGGGATATTTTAATAATATCATTATTTCAATTAACCTAACAATAGAATAACCAAATTAGTTAATTCAAACATAATTAAATGAGTATAATATTTCTAGATAATTTCATTATCATTACATATTTACAGGAGTAATTATATTCGGTTAACTCCATCCACTTCACAGTTTTAATTTTTAACTAGTTAACTTAATCCACATTACCAAATGTATTCGAGGGAAATAACAAAAACGACCATAATTTAAAAACTTTTACAAGAATCATAACTTTAATATAACACATAAGGGATTTAAATAAAATAATAAATATCATAAATTTATACATTTGAAACCATATTCATAAAAACTGTTAGATATCACATAAGAAAAATAATATAATTTTATTTTTATAACCTTTTAAAATGTAAAATTCAAAAAAATTGGGAATAATTTTTTATTTGAGAAACCATATATTATTATAGAGGAATATTGATAAACAATAATAGAGAAAATTATGGGAAGAAACTTTCATGCGGTAAACGGTAAAAAACATTTTTCCACTTTTTTTGAATAATGTTGAAATGTCTCATTGTAAAATTCTAAATAAACTTCCATTAAATTTATTTATAAATAATTTTAAGGATAATATAAAATTGACTTAATTATACATTTATATATAAATAATAATTTTCCTTCAAACAATGTCATGAATTTGGATATGGAGGAAAAAGCGTTGAATGTAAAATATTAAAACACTAAAAACAATGTTTTGAAGAAAAATTGTTTACCTAGAGTCCCGACTAACTACACACATTCTCTACCAACATTATAATAAAAATATTCTAAATATTTAGAGTTTTATAGAGGTTTTTATGTTAATTATTCTATTATTTTTTCAATTTATTTATTTAATTATAACATTTTATTTAGTTACAAAATTTGTTAATTTACATACGTTATTTCATGTAGTTTAGTCAAACAATTTTAGTGGTTTATCTTGGGTAATAAGGTATCATAAAATGGCCCCATAGTATTTCCTTAACATAATAATTTCATAAAAACGTATTAATTCATTAAATAAACTTTTTTAAATAGCTATTTAAGGTGTAGATGAAAAAATTAAATATGTAACTCTATATAGGCAGTAGTCATCATGTATGCATTTGTGATGATTTAATTTTTAAATGGATTGAAAGGAAAAAATATAGATTATATGTCATCATTTAAGAATTATAGTTAGGAAATAAATTTCGTATGTGTATATTAAATACATCTTTATAACTATCCATGATGCTGGTATGAAAAAAGAACTACATCGATTCATGGAGGTGATAGTCTGCTTGTGCAGACAGACAATATTTCCATTTTCTCATGGATGGGAGGGATAAAGGTATAATGTATTTTATAACTATAAAATAATAATTATGATTTTAAAAAATAATTTTTCATTTTATCCATGACTATAATAATATATGTGATAGGTGTTCAAAAAGAAAAATACATGTTCTTTGAAGGCGATAATTTGCATGTATACAGACAATTTTTTTTATTTTATATGGTTGGAATAAAAGTAGATAATGGTTGTTGAATAAAAAAATTAGTAATGTAATGATACTGATTTGGTTTTTCTAATATGGTTATATAATATTTAGAGATGTTCTATGAAGAAATAAACTTGAAAGAGTTTGGTTAGAAGATATACCTTATCCTTGGATAATCTCCTTTCAAAAATGACATAAGGATTCTTGAATTGACCTTTTGAGGAAACCATAAGCTCTAAGATGTGGATAATGGTGTTAGGGAAGTATTTAGGTAATTATTGTTTGATATAGGGTTCTCAAATTCCTTTGATATGTGAGAAAAGTAGGTTCCCTTTTATAAGTGGGGGGAGTTGCACTCTTGTAAAAAACTAAAACTCTATAATATAACTAATTTCATTAAAAATTTTATATCAATAAAAATGAAAACAATTATAATATTGGATAATGGAGGTTTTAATGAACTCATATCATTTAATTTAGTGACTTTTTAGAGATATTTAAATCCTTATCCCTCAATTTAACTCCATCTATAAACCTCTCAACCATTAACATGGTGGCTCACTTTTTCCACGGTAACATAATTTATTGAAACAATTAAATGGAAATTATAAATAATTTAATAATTATGATTAAAAATATGATTTTTTACAATATTAAATTTTTAAATATTGTAAAAATTACTTTGAAAATAATTAGATAGAACACAATAAAATAAGGGTGTTAGAAAAATGCCTTTTATTACATAAAAATGAATTTAAAACAAAATCAGGAATAAAATTGATACAAATGACATTTATTTTTTTATTAATATAAAAAAGAGTTTAAATTTTTCTTAAAACAAATAAAAAATAAATTTTAACATTTTAAATGTCCAATTTAAAAAAGTGTGAAAATAATTATTTTATTATAATAAAACATTTAATAGATTTTAAAATTTTAACCCTAGGATTATAAATCCAATATAATATTATTAAATTCATTATAATACTTCATAAATTATTATTTTTAATATAATATGTGTTATGAACCAACTTGGGTCAAATAGAAAATCCATCCAAATATTTCTATCACACGATATATGTAAAATACGATTAAAAAAGTGATGAATATAAGTAAAAAATGACATACAACCAGATTACAATGAGGAAATAGATAAAATACCACTAAGATATACAATTCAAGCAAAAAAAGACTAAACCAGAGAGTATATCAAATCTCCATGTGACCAACAATCACCTCCTTACCAACCCGAACTGAAAACAGAATCAACAAGAGAAGCCAATGTAATACAATATTCCATTCCCTTTACCTAAATCATGCAATACAACATCTAAAATGCGCAAAGTCACAAGTAGGGTATGATAAAAATCCCAATGGGATATCAAAAAAATTTCTATACAAGGTCTAATATCAAGAATGATACAATTAAAATTAAAAAAATAGTTTTATAAAGAATTTTCATAACTCATAACCATTTATAAATAATTTCTTCTTTTTTCCTTTGGTTTCATAGAATCAATTAATATTATCAAACCAAAAATAGGAAAAGTAGAAGTGATAAAACAAAAAATAGTATCCATGCATTAAGAGGTACATATATCCATAAAATAACCTATCATGAGAAGCTATATGATATAACATCATATGAAAACCTATTAAAAACAATCCATGATAAAAATAATCATGTGATAATTAACCATAAATGAAAAAGCACCTCATATATTGGGATATAGTCAATGAGACACTATGTACTAGAAACAAAAAATAATAAATAGTCATACATTGGATTTAACAGATTTCAATTCCTCCCAATTGATATTACAAAAGGTTACCTCCTGGTGGTGCAACACACACTAAGGACACCTGTTTCTCTTTCCTGAGGCACCAAAGGTTTTTGATGTAAAATTTTATAAATTAATTTTAAAAAATTGATAACAATTTTTAAAAAAAAATTCAAAGGCAATACATTCCACTTTATAGATTGAAAACACATTTCCAAATCAATAAAATCTATTTTCAAATAAAAAAACATTTTTGAAAACATTTTCATTCCAAGAAACCATTTTAAACAACTTATCACTTCAAATCAGTGAAAAAACCAAAGTAATGTTTCAAGAAAAATATAAAATTCAACAAATTAACTCACTGTATAAAAATAACAACCTCAACATGGTATAAACCTAGATTCCTTCAACAAAATAGATCAGAAACTAATAGACTGGATTTTGAAAGAAAAGGCACATCAAAGAACTAAAAAGGGTCGATATAAAACACCCTATAATCCTAAATCTGTACAAAACTATGGCCAAAACCACAATTTTAAAAAAAAGAAACAAAAGGATTATATACCTGAAGAGAATTAACCCAACTAAAATGTTGATCAATCACTGAATAAAGTTATTCTGAAGGGAACGAGTCACCCAAAATCACTTAGGTTAAGCCTTGGGTAGAGTGGCATTGGATTCATGTAGAAAGAAATAAAAATTCAGATGATTCACCTACTTCAAACATCCCTTCATTATATTTACAAGGTGTGTACCCACGATTACACATTGTGTAATCCTTGAGTCCCATATGCATAAAAAAAATCACCCCCTTTTTATTTAAAACATGATATTTTCATTTATATGAAGTGAACCCCATACATGGTATGTAAAATTCACATGTTGTGTATCCAATTCAAATATTCTTCTCAGAAACCATTACATGACATGTAATCCATTTAAATATCTTGCAATCACCAATTGGATAGAAAAAACTACACGTTTTTTCTGTAAAATCCAAAAAATCCCTAACTTCACCATTATAGGTATCCTTCCTATTCTGTTTTGGAATTACTTAAAAAACAAAAATGGTAAAAAAAAGGTTTTAAAAAATACCTGGAAGAATGTGACTAGAGAAATAAAATCTCCCAAAAATAAATGGTTTCTACTCCTAGAAATCCCTCAAGATCCTGGATCCACAAAAAAGAGAAGGCCAATACTACCTCATCAATGACTCCTAGTCCCACATCTTGTGGCTATCCTATCATCTCTACGAAAGTAATCAGACCAGGGGGATTATTTCATCATGAATTACCTTATCCTGGTGATCCATAATCTAAAATGGATACTCAACAAAAGTGGTATCAAGATCATAATTAATATCTTCATATCTAATCACATGGGAAGGATCAGGTATATACCTCCTCAACTAGGAAACATGAAACACGTAATGGATAGCTATCAAGAAATATTTTAAGTCAAACCAATAATCCACCCTCCCTAGTTATCCCACGATCTTATAGGGGCCTAGAAGCCTTGATACCAACTTACTTTGACTACCCAATAGATGATTTCCCAAACAAGGTGAAACTCTGAGAACGGCCCGATCACCAACTTCATACTCTATCCTATGATGAAAATGATCTGAAAAATATTTCTGATGACTCAATTACATGATCAATCTCCCATGTATCAACTCCACTATGTCCTTCGTCTCCTAAAAAACACTCATTCCAACAAAGGAATTCTCTCCCAACTCTTCCTAGCATAAGGGTGATATGAATGGATGCCCATAAAAAGCCTCTAAGGTTGTATTTTTTTTCAATTCCTAATAAAAATTATTATAGGGAAACACAACCAAACAAAATTGATTTTATTAAGATCCTCCAAAATCATGAACACAATCTTGGAGAATATTCTCATGAACCTGGATATCCCCTATGTATGTCTATTCATATTAAAATGATATGTTGTGATCAATATAATATCAAAACCCATCATATCTTAAAAACATTTCCAGAACCAATATGTGAACCTGAAGTCTCTATTAGAAACAAATATAGTGGGAAACTTGTGAAGTCTCACAATATTTATTTCATAAAAGTCCCCAAGTGGTTCCAATTTCTTCTTCTCCATGATAGGTAGGAAATGTGCTAATTTTGTTAGTTGATCAATGATCACCCAAATTGCACCCTTTGCATTAAGGTTCCATAGAAAACAAATAACGAAATACACACAGATATCATCCCATTTACATACTAGAATGGGTTTGTGATGAAATTAACCTATCGATCTATGGTGTCCACCTTAATTCTATGAAAATTAATACACCATGATAAAAAACCACAATCAACTGTCTCATCCCCTACCACCAATATCAACACCTCAAGTCACAACACATCTTGGTAGTATTTAGATGTACCGACCAAAAATAATGTTTTACACTATCCAACAACTCCTGCCTCAATGAAAATAGAATAAACAACCTACAACGGAAGCATAAAGCTCTACTTGGACACCGAGACCAATTTCCCATGATCTCCCCACCAGAAACACATTCATTAAAGCATTAGAACTCAGTTTTTGTCACCTTCTCAAGCCTTACTCACTCATCACAAATCAAATTATATTTCATTGTAGTTGAGAAAAACTATCCACTGACCTCTTCCACTTTCAATCTCATCCCAGCAAACAAACTCATCAGATACCACTCCTCAAACTATTCTTACACGACATGCACCAATAATTTTTTTATCATGCACAAATATCCACATTTCCTTTCCTAGCGGTTTAAGAAATATCAAAATAAAACTTATGGAAATAATGCACCCAATGTCGCTATCACAAATTCATATCTCTCTAAGTAAAAATATATTTTTATGATCTTCTTATTTTTATATATAGTAAAACTCCCCCAAAATAGATAGTGATTCCATGTTTTGTGTTCATGCATAACCATAATGAACTCAAGATTATGTGTAGGGAACTTCTTCTCATGAGGTAATAACTAGTGAGAGACATAATCCACCACGTATTTCCCCTACATCAGGACACATCCAAAACCCATGACATAAGCATAAAAAAAATAAGATAACCTAATCCTAGTTTTATAAGAAAAAAAGGGTTTTGAATCCAACATCACCTTCAACACCTTAAAAATATTTGGAATTTTTTATTCCTTTCAAACATTACAACCTCACTGGTTAAAGATTTCATTGAAGATGAGATCTTAGAGACATCCTGAACAAACATTATACAGTAATCAACAAAAAGAAAGAAGCTCCTAATCTCGAACACATTTTTAGGATACTCCCATGAAATAACTACTTATACCTTTATAGGATCTACTGATGTTCCCCTATCATATATTACATTCCCCAAAAACATAACTTCCCTAATACAAAACTCACATATTGAAATATTACCATACAAATGATGTTCTTTAATGTTTTGAAGAATGATATCAAAATGGTACATAATATCCTCCTCTAAAAAAGAGTACATAAAAAATATCATTCACAAACACAACAAAAAAAGACTATAAAAATAGATGAAAATTCTAGTTCATCAAATCCATAGATACCACATGATAATTAGTGAGATCAAATGGAATAACATGAAACTCAAAATGACCATATAAAGTCCTAAACCTTATCATAGTTATATCCTATTATCACACTCTCAACTGGTAGTACCCTGACCAATGGTCAATCCTTGAAAACCAATGAGCCCATATAAACTAATCAAAGAGATCATCAATCCCTAGAAAATGATATTTGTTCTTAACAAAAACCAAATTAAAATTTTGATAATCTATACAAATTCTGAGCCCCCCATTTTCATTCTTAAAAAAGAGAACTAGTGAATCCCAAAATGACACACTAGGAAGAATAAATAATTTAGCCTCTAGGTCCTCGAGTTGGACCTTGAGTTCCACTGACTTAGTTGGTGTCATACAGTAAGCTGGAATAGAAATGGGAATCATACCAGGGAGAAGGTCTATAATAAACTCGACCCCTCTTTGGGGTGGTAAACTAGAAAAATTACCTAGATAGACCTCAGGGTACTCACACAAAACTATAGAAAGTTTACCACCCAAACAATGTCCAAATGTATCAAGAAAGATCTCTAAAAATTGGCACGATATTACCCCATCATAAGATAAACACGCCATTTAATTCTTAATCTAGATTCCTTCTCACCTTTTAAAACATGAGTGACCCTATCAGTAGATAATAACTAAACCTGATGAAGATGAAAGTATAACTGTTCCTTAACACTGATCACCCAATCCATGTTATAATCAACTTAAATATGTCAAGATCAAGAAATAAAAAGTACAACACCACCTCAAAGTCAAAAATCAACACCTGATACCTAGTACATCTAAAAACTCATTCAAAACTCCTTCCAAAAGGTGTGTCAAGATCCACCATGAATGGAATAATGTCTAAATAAAAACCCAAAATGTCAACTGACTTTGAAGATATAAAATAATGTGTAGCACCTGTATCAAACAAAGGAATAACCAAAAAATATGATAAAAACACCATAACATTAATAGTATATGGCTCTATATCAGATTCCTTGGGCATATACTCTGCTGTATAAAGTTTTCTGGTCATAGCTGCGTGAACCTATCCCTTGTCCTGAGGATTAGACCCACCACCATTGGATGAATCTGCATGAACCTGAAAAACCTTGGGGAAGTAGGATCCTACAATACTTCTCTAAGATACGATTTCACAAAATAATTTTATATTTCCAAATCGTCCAAAAATATGAAAATTCATTGGATCCTATGCACAGTTAGGCTTTGTATGACCTCGAAATCCACATAAGTAGCAAAAAACCTACTTTTGTTCGGTTGAAGCCCTTGAAACCGATCTTGAAGAAGACCGACCACTCTTTTGATTGCTTTTATGGAAAGAAGATATACGCTAGCTAACCACTAAACCAATTAGATCTCCACCCAATCATATCTTCCCAACTATGTTTGCCTCAGCCAAATCATCCTTGTCAACTTCCTCCTCAAAGGTTGGAAGGTGCATGTGTATCAACATCAAATAGATATCATGACTCATTCCTAACTCAATATTATGAGACTTCAGGGACTCTTTAGTGAAAAGACTCGGTTCTAGATTCATCTACTTAAAAAACAAGAGGAAATCTTCAGAAAAATATGATCCTTGTTCTCGAACATTAGAAAATCTCAGGACTTTTTTTCATGTAACATATCAAGATAAAATAGTTGGTTTAATGTTTTCCTGATGTAATCCTAGGTAAGATTCTAATGCAACTCTGATTTCACAATAGAGTCCCACCATCCCCTTCATGATGCCTAGAGTGTATATGTGGAAAAACCCACCATGGATTATCCAGGAGTCTTCAAGAAGTTAAAGGTCCTTTATATTTTCTCAAGTAACTCCTTGTATTCCTAGGGTCCTTTATCACCATGAAAGATGAGTGGATTCTGCTTAGTAAATTCCAAGCCATGATCCACCACACGTCTTAGGTCCCAGAAACCCACTTTTCCCAGAGTCTGAACAGTGTGGTCAATAGCTTCTACCAAAGTACACCCCACTAGAGGATTCTACTACAGAACCTATCTTGCATCTTCCTCTCTCAGATTTAGAATATCACATCTCAGAGGAATTTTCTAAAAAAATAAAAAAACCAACCAGTCAGGAGAAAATTCCAAAATTATAAGACCAAAATAGCGTATTGATAACAATGATTTAAAACATTAAAAATTTAAATAAACCACAAAATTACTTAAATAGAAATTAATATGTCTATTTAAATAAAATTCCAATATAGTTCATTTAAATAAACTCAAAATCCTAATCCAAAACTTGGTAAAAGTCCCTGACCAGCCATGGTAACTAGGTTTTAGTCATTGAAGTGAGCTGGCCATGCCCCTTTTTTACACTTATTATCTGAATTCCGATGGACCTAAATCGTATCTACCCAAGAAATAGAACCAAACTTAGGAATGTATAACAGAACTCATGCTGACCATCCCCTATAATAAAAAATTGTAACGAACCAACCCGAGTCAACTAGAAAAGCCTATAGAACTAGACCATCACGTAATATAGGTAAAACCAGATAACAAAAAAAGTATTGAATATAATCAAAACAAGACATAAAACCAAAGTACAAAGCATAAAAACACATGATACAAATAAGACATAAAATATGAGAAAAAATAGGCTAAACTAGAAAGTATATCAAATCTCTACATGACCAAAAATCTCCACCATATCAACCCGAACTGAAAGAAGTAGTGACAAGGGAAGCCAACATACTATAAGATGCTCCTCCCTTTACCTAAATACCATATTAAAACATCTAAAAATTCACAAAGGCACAAGTAGAGAGTGAGAAAAATCATTGTAGGATAAATCCATAGTTTTCATAAAAGGTTTAATATCATAAATGAAATAATTCTAGTTTTTAAAACAAACCAATTTTGAAAATAATTTTCATAAATACAAACAATTTATAAATAATTTTCCATTTTTTCTCTTTTGGTTATCATAAAAGCGTTTCATATTCTCAAATCATAATTATGAGAGGTAGAAGTGATAAAATATAAAATCATATCCATGCATCAAGTATTACACATATCCATGAAATAAATTATCATTCAAAGCTATGTGATACAACCACATATAAAACCTTTGATCAATAATCAATGATACAAACAATCATGAAATAAATAATAATAAATGACAAATAACCTCCCATATTGTTCTCTAGCCTATATAAAGCTACATACTAAACACCCACAATCTTAAAAAAGCATACATTGGAATCAATATATATTGAGTAATTTTAGTAGATATCACAAAAAGGATACCTCATAGGGGATAAATACACACAAAATATACCCGTGTCTCTTTCCTGATGCACCTAAGGTTCCCAATAATAAATTTTCCAAATTCATTTCAAAACCATTCTCACAATTTTACCAAACTATATAAAAGAAAATCCATTGTATTTTGGAGTTTTAAAACACATTTACAAATCAATGAAATCCTTTTTCAAAGACAAAAACCATTTTGAAAACATTTTCCTTTCCAAGAAACCCTTTGAAACAACTTACCTCTTTAAATAAATGAACAAACCAAAGAACTTTATCAAGAGAAACATGTAATTCATCTAATTAACACATTATATTGAAATAACTACCTAAATATGTTATAAACCTATCTTTCTTAGACAACAGTGACTCAAACCCAATATAACAACCTTCGAAAGACAAGAAATGACAGAAAACTGAAAAAGATCCATAGAAAATAGAATCCAATCAAAAATCCGTACACTACCACATCTAAAACCATAGTCATAACCAAAATCAAAGAATAACCAGAAGGATTACATACCTTTATAAAATCAACCCAACCAAAACTGTGATCAATTTCTAAATGAAGTGATTTGAAAGGGGAGGAGCCACCCAAAATCTCCTCAGGTAGTCTCTAGGCCGAGAGAGGTTGTGTGGATGAAAAATGATAGAAAAATCCACCGAGGAACAAGCTTCTAACCACCCCTCACAATATTTACATAACGTGTATGACCGTTACATTACATGTAATCCTTGCGTCCCATATATGCTAAAAAACCTGAAGTTTTTTTTATTAAAAACCATATATTTTCCTTTACATGGCATAAACTCCTTAAACAACACGTACACCTATCACTATATGTATCCAGTTCATAGATTCTTCCCAGTAGACATTATATGGTGTTTAATCTTTTTATAGGGATTATAATAAACTAGAGAATAGAAAAAAATACTGGTTTATTATGGAAATTCCAATTAATCCATGACTTCATCATGATAGGTATCCTCCAAATTACTTTTTGTCATTACACAACCAATGAAAATTGAAACTAAAAACCAAGGTTAAAACATACATGAAACAAAGGTAATGGGGTCTAATAATATGGTTTCGTAATCATTCATGTTTTTTATATCAAAAATAGTTTAATAAATGTGAATGTATATGAACAACAATTTTTTTCATTATTCACCAAAAAATAATCCCTTAAAAAAATCCCAAAAATTTTCCCTAAGATAATTTTAATAAGAATAATCCAAAAATGAATTTTATTTTATAAAATTAAAATTATATATTTTTTATAAATATAACTTAAGTTAAAAATTATAACATGCAAAAAATAATTTAGTAAGAATAAAACTATTTATATTTTAATTAAAAATTTATATAAAATAATTTATTGAATTACATTTGATACTAATACATAAATTTAACAGAATATTGATTAAATATAAAATTTATTCATTAGCTAAATTACTTGTGTTATTAAAAAATATTTATGTGTTTTTTGTATTTATTGTTTGTAACTTTATACTTGGGGGTATTTATTGAAAAATTTGTTATAAATTTTTTTTGGATTAATCATTTTGAAAGAAACTATTCAAAGATATCATTCCATTTAATATATTGATTTTTTATTAGGAGTTAACTTAGTGAATGTGATCTCTATGAACATTAAATAAGTTAAAAATTTGAACTACAAATGAGTCAGATGAATAATGTTGTAAAAACTATGGTTATGTCCTAAATGTAAATGGAAGAATTATAAGTTGAATTTTTACCATATGAAATATCTGATGGAGGTGTATATGAATTTTTTTATCTTGGTAATAAAATTATGAATTGATTAATTATGATCCTATAGATTTTATGTCATTTTATTGATAATAAAAGATTAAACTACCACTTTAAGTTCTTATGAAGACCCTTAAAAATTTATGATAAAGTCATTAAATATCTATATAGACTTGTTAGTAGTGGGAGAAAATTAATACTTCACCATAAATAATACAAAAAATATTTTACCTAACAATCTAAATACTTAAGATTTATTATATTATGTATATTGTAATGTATTTTCACATGATTTTTTGTGTGACTACATTGTTCACAAGATATTATAATGTCCAATGAATAAAACCTAATTTAGAAACCATAAACTATAAATTATGAATGAATTGATAATGGAGTGAATGGTGGGAGTTACTTGTATATAGTTTATAGAAATTGTATTTTTATGTGGGGTATATATGTTAGTATAAGTTAAATTCTTTTAGGAAAAAGATCCTTCTTCATTGACAACAACATCATACACATTGGTAGGTTATGATGATTGATTTTATAGGGGTATAAATTCCATTGGAAATAATTTTTTTGAAACATAGTCAATGGGTATTACGATAAATTACTCATATATTTAATGGTCATGTTAGTAAGGTGAAATTATTATTTATATAATATATTTTACACGGAATAACGTTTTTTGTACTCTTGAACTTTGATATCATAGGTGTTATTATAACTTTATATAGAATTTTATATATTTAAATTGTGGTCATAAATGATTGATTAAATAGGATTACTGCTAGGATTTGGAATATATTTATATTTTTAATATATATATAAACAACACAGTGTACTTTGGTAATGGAAGTAGGTTCCCTTATTTGACTATATACTATTTTTATATGATGGTTAGAGAAAATATTAGGAATGTAATTTATTATAAAAACTCATTGAAAGAAAATTTCATATAAGAGTGGTGCTAATTTGAACTATATACTCTATTACCATTCATAGATTAAGAATGTACAAATTTAATTTGAATAAAAATTTGGATTTTAAAGGGTATTTTAGTTGGAAAATTTTAATTGTTCATTCATATGATTGCTAGGGTGAGAAAAAAATAAAATATTTTGTTTCTATCAATCCTCTATATTTGTTGTTATTATAATTTTTATGAAATCATGATATTACAATTAAAAATTATGATATAAAAAATGATTTCATTATTTATTTTTTTTATATTAAAGTGTTTTTCACTTAGATTCATGATACAAGGATGGTTAACCATAAGTTTTTTAATTTTATGTGTTGGTTAACAATGACCTTCATATTGATATTTATTATTTAAATTATGTGTTCCCATTTGTTTAAAATGGTTTCCCCTGATTAGATGATTTATAAAAGGAAATATAGTCATCATTGTGATGATTATTTTGAAGGTAATGTAAAAAAGATGTGATAGTTCTCAGCTATACACATTTTTGTGGTAAAAAAAATATTTTCAATATTTAACCATGAGGATGATTTCTTACACAAATATTCATCTAAGATGATGGATTCAATCGAAATCACTGATAATGAATTTTTATGTGATCAAATGTTTTTGTGTAACCCACTTTAAGGATTTATCTAGATATTTGGTAGCAAGATCCTCCCCAAATATCATGATAATTAAGTTAGTTTACCTATATATAAAAATATGTTTAGTTTGTTTTACACTTTTTTATTTTCTGTACACTTAGATGTTTTGGTGATGAAATTAGAGTTTCAATGATTATATTATTGATCATGCATATAAATATTCACCATGATTATAGTTATATTCCTTACAAATTATCAAGTAAATGTTAATCATTTATATTGTATTTTTTTAATTTGGAAAATTATGGTACATCGAGAGATGTGAGATGAAAATTTGATTAGTTTCATGAAAAATATCAATCTTTTGTACTTTATTATCATAGAAAAATGTCCTAGACACACCCTATGAGGGGGTGAATTAGGGTTCGAGATTATTTATATTGTGTTCAGATATATCTTTTTATTTTATTGATCTAATTTATATGAACCAATAATAGTCATTCACATGTAATAACACATCCAATTACAAAACATATATTCACAGTCACATCGATTTTTCCTTGGTTCAACAGTAAGGGAGAAATCTAATGACCTTATATTGATGGGGTTTCAATGTTATAAATAATCCATTACTAATAGTTTTTAATTCAATACTATAAGATGGACTCACCACTAATCTAATGGTCACTCCCTAAACATACCACTTTATATACAAGTTGAAGATAATGTAAATAAAAATTTTCGGGACAACATTCAGTCATAATGAGTATCCAAAAGATGAATTAACACTAAATTAGTGGGGATTATATCATTATGCTCTAATATTTATTATCAAATTGGGTATTAAATTTTTCTTCTAATAACATCTCAATTTTCTCTTCTTATTCATAATGTATTAGTTTTTACCTATAAAAATTCCATATATTCTCCTCCCACTCTCCCACTCTAAAAGTACACCCTCCTCTACAAAAAAAAATATCATCCAAATTTATCATCTTTTGAATGGTATTCATAAGCTACAATTTAGGACTTATATTAATCTATTATAAATTAATTTAAAAAAATTATATCCATTTTATTTTAAATATCCTAATCATATGGAATATCAAATTTTTCAAAATAATCATTCACCATGGCTGTTCACTATGTCACCACAGTTGGGAAATCATCTAGTTTTACCATAACTAACGTGTACTACATAATACAAAAAAATTCCAAAACCCTTACCAATTTTTGTTCTTTAAATAACTTCATATCCTGAATGAAAATGATATGTTCCCCTCATACAACAGAATCATATATATCCTCTCACATTATTGAGCACCATGATATAAGTCTATGTTCTATTCCATATTTTACAACTGAAATTGTAATCACCAAACCTACTTCTGGACTCCACTTCCAACAATCATTAAACCTTCATCAACTGAAAACAAATTTCATTATTTTCATGTTTAAATATTGTATTTTCACTAGGAAATTAAAAACATCAAGATATGTTCTTTGAAAGTGGATAATACCTTTATTTATTTTAATCCAAAAAATAGTACCATGACCAATA
This sequence comes from Viscum album, assembly GCA_963277665.1. Classification (NCBI taxonomy): domain Eukaryota; kingdom Viridiplantae; phylum Streptophyta; class Magnoliopsida; order Santalales; family Viscaceae; genus Viscum; species Viscum album. The sequence continues at coordinate 1,523,955,169 of OY728131.1, read as the reverse complement.
AATAAATCATAGTCATCTTTTTCATCCCTTTTAAAAACCATAGTCATAAAACATGATCATAGAAATCCATCCACCATAGTTAGTAAACATAGAAATTTCATCATTTTTCATTAAACAAAAACCTAAAATATGATATAAATCACAAACCTATGATTAATAATCTGTTTTCTAGAAATAATGTCTTCCTACAATTCCACATAATCTAACATTCATCATTTTTAAATTACATATGTTATGGTCAATGCCACAATGACATGGTGTGATCTCCCTTTGTAAAAAAACCAATAAATCCTAATAATTATTCTTTAAGATTTTTAAATAATTACACCAAATAATATAAAACTTCAATTACCTACTTATATTATTGAAAATAAATAAAACAACACTTTAAATCTATTGGGTTAGGTTATAATATCCTCCTCACATACTATTAGGGGTTCCAAAATTACCTCATTTTGGGTTTTTTGTAATTTTTAGTGAAATTATAGACCTATAAATATTAGATAATACATAATATTAGTATAATAAACCTTCCACCAGTTTAAGTCTACATGATAATTTCTTGGTATAGAAAAAAAGAGATAAAGTGAGAATTTAATGCTTATAATGCATACCTCATAAAATCATCTCCAAGAAAAAGTATTTTTAAGCTATAAACCTCATTAAAAAAACCCTTGGATCATTAGCATTTAATTATTTTAGATTATACCTATTAACCATTGATAAATTGTCTCTTATTTAGAAAACATCTCCCAAAGGGAGTAGTTCTCCCTTTTTATAAATGATTTTTTCACAAATCTCACTCCACTGGTATATGAAATCATCACTGATGCCTTTCACATTGATTAGATAAAATTTTCCCAATTTAAACATCAATGATAATAATTACTATGGTTATGTCATTACAAATAATGGAAAAATGTGTTATAGAATAAAAAAAATTTCGGGAGAATTTGTTTTTTGACTCTCCTTAATTAGAGAGAGGTGATTTAACACTGAGATTCAACCAGTGCTTCTCAAATGCTGGCATTGATGATGGTGTTGTAAAATCTTCCATCACAATATGATTCATTATATCATAATTCATGATGTTTAATACTTGGTATACCTTTTTTAATGAAATGGTATTGAAATTTTATATACTTTTTCTGAGAGTTCTATGCAAGCTCTTTAAGGTTGGAGAATGATTAGGGAAAATCCTATAGCTTGGTATGGAATACCATGTGCCCTATGATGAGCCACTAGAAGGGGGTGCACTATTTTTCAAAATAACATGGAAATAACCTAAATAGATTACACCCTTGGATAGAGGGTGTTTTCATGGTTGGTGAATGGTTAAACTAACTATGTAACCAAAAAATGCACCCCATCTAGAATCCCTATAAGGTCACAAAGTTATGGATCCCTATTACTACTAACTATGTAAACAAACCAAGAAACTGTTTATGAGGATAACTAAACCCTTTGAAATTATTTTTAAAATATTAAGACTCTAAATATAACCCATAATCACACCTATTAGACCTTAATATGATTCCATGGTCAATGAAGGCTCTCAAGAGGAAAACTTGACTCCTCGAACTACATCTCATTATTGATTGAAGCATCCATTATTGGGTTAGATATCCTTCCAGTAAGTGGAATTCCAATAATTTGGTTTATCCCTATATTCTCTAATATAGTTCATTGAGAGTTATAGATCATAATTTCATTGATATATTTAGTATTTTATTTGAAGGATCCAAATTATAGGTTTGATTCCTTGATATTTGTTACCTTTTTTCCTTCATCAACATTTCCCATCACATGTTTTTCTCTCCTGATTAACGGTAGGTGGTTCCATAAATCATTATATCACAATTGAAACCCCAAATAGCTTGATTGAATTCATCTTTCTTTTCAAATGGTTTATAAAACCTTCATTTGAGATAATTTTATATTCGATTTAAGAAGGGAATACAAATTATGAAAACCTCCAATTTCAAAGGAATTGAAATTGTTAGGTGGATTTTAAGTAAATATGTATTTGAAATGAGAAATGATTTGATGAATTTATACAAGGATGGTTTATGAGAAAATTGGATCAAAATGAAAGATGATTTTAATAGGGAATGACTTTGATGAAAACCTATGATTTAGTTTGGAAATTAAAAAAAACATTGGACTTGAAATTTGTAAATTGAAGTGTGAATGAAGTATTGATTTGAAATGAATGATTTTTCCAAGGAATTATGAATAAATGAATAATTTTTTTAATCACATGTGATACTGAATAGTTAGTTAGTGATTAGGACATATACACTAGCAATCTAACTCCCTTTCAAATAATTGGTGATGAAAATAATAAATAAATCTAATTCAGAATGATTTTCTTTAATGTTTACCCTAATAGGTTTCTAAATGATTAATTATCTAGATGGATTGATCCTTATGGAGTCGTCCGACATACTTAGGCTATGATAATGATTGAGAAGTGTGATGATCCTATAGCCAGAAACTGAAATGCCTCATGATTCGAACATGATGCTTTGAAATTTTTTACTTGATTATACATTTTATTGTTTATATAATTATTTTATTCATGATATATATTAAATAAAAAATTCATATATCAAATATTCCTGTTACCATGTATTGATATATCTATCATTTTATAATTTTAATGAATGTTTTGTATTAAAAATATGTAAATGAATTTTCATGCCTTGTTTTATTTAATTTTAAATTAAAATGTTTTAATTGTTATGGAATTGATTATAGAACACATTGAAAGATCCTATTGGGATGGCTTGCTCAAATATTTCCTTTACCTTCAGAAGTTAGTATATTTTTTATTCCATGTCCAGGGAAAGGGAAAACACTACTTGGAGTTAGTATTTGTGCATGTTCCATGGGAATCTGGAGTAATGATGGTGACAAGTAGAGATATAGTCAACGTATTGCATAGGATTTGAGAGAATATGAATTGGTGGATGTTCTATTGAATTCTGGATGATTTTTTACCATGGTATGTTTATCTGAATGGTTGTGGTACTTTTCTCCTTGGGGATTATTTTGAATATTGATTGTATCTTGTTTTTTCTTCTATTGTTATATATTTATATTTTATTTATTTATAAAAACATTTCCTTTGATATTTGATATAATTTATGGTGTTAATATCCTACCCTTGGGGATTGTAATCACCCTTTCGACTATGTAAAGAAAAATTTGTATAATAGTGTACCTTAATATCCATGATAGATTTAGAAAAAATGTTATCAAATGAGTAAGGATGTGCATCGTTCCATAATTTTGGTAAGCTATTTCAGATGTCCTATAAAATTGTATGTATTGTTATGGGGATATAAGAGGTATTTGTGAGTGATTTCCTAGCTAGATCCCATCGCAAAAATCCTTAAGACTCCATATATATTTAAGGAAAATTTCCTTTTAGGAATGTTTTTTTCTAAGTATAGTGATTTCTATATTTTTTATCCAAGTATATTTAATTACCATTGATGGATTATATCTTATAGAATTGATACTTCTATATATCTTGATTTTTATGATGATGTGAGCATCCATAATGATTTTTTTGGTTTATTTTTGAAGTTGTGTTGTGACATTCCATCAAGAAGTCATTTTAATTGGTTGTGGGAGGAATATTTTAGTGTTCCACAATAGGAAAATATTACAGTTGATCAGAATCACGTTGAGATTGTGGTATATATTGTCCAAGATCTGAAATAAGAATCTCCACCCATAACTATTCAATCTTTTATCTTAAAATTGTGAAGAGATAGGGATAGATATTATTCTTAAGAGTTTGTTGAATAGAGAACACTAAATTTACAAGGCTTAAATGATCCTATAGAGGATAAGGATTGGTTGAAAAATATTGGTCTTCTTTTTAAGTTAATGGAAAACCATGTTTCTATTAATGTCAAATGTGCTACCTTCAAGGTTGAGGGTCCTTGCAGGAGATGGTGAGATTAAATGTTCATGGTGAAGGAACATGATGAATCATAGTGGGATTATGATATATCACGTTGTATAGAAGAGTTTTATCAAGAGTCTATGGTCATGGAAATTTTCATTGAATTTCTCAGCCTCCAACAGGTTGATAGGACCATAAATCAGTATGAAAACGATTTTAATGAACTTGTTCAGTTTTCTCTCAAGGTAGTGAAAAATTTGAAACTAAAATACTAAATATTTGATATGGGTTTTGATATAAAATCCTAACTTGTATTTTCATGTTAAATCTCACATCTTATATAGTTGTTGTGGATAGAGTGTTGATGGCTATTCTTGATCTGGATGATAATTTAGGGTTTATAGAAGTCCCTATTACTCACAGTTGTTGTTTTTCTCATTCCTATAAAGAAAAAAAGAAATACTGATGAGTATCATCATGGTTCTAGAGAGAAGACATCACATAGACCACAAATTGTGTTTATTAGAGACCATATTACTTGGTTTTTAGGTGGAATGGTTGGGAATGAGAAATATATTTTCACTGTCGAACCCAAGATATGTATTTCATATAGATTCTTAGATTATCTATAGAAGTTATTTAATGGCTTTCCTACCCCTAAAGGTGGCATAATACCAACAAATAAAAAATTTATATTCAATCAGATGATTCAAGAAGTAAGTGTTTACATCCATAGAAATTCGGAATCAATCTTTTTCATGTAGTGGATGAGTATCAAGAAGAAGAAGATGTGGCTCTGGTGATAGTGATAGGTAACATTAGTATGTATTTATCTTTATTAACTTTTATATTTGATACAAGTGAATCTCAATCCATTATATTGAAATATATTTTGAACATTATGAATATTCCTATGGATATTTTTTCATATGTGATGGATATTACAACTCCCATTGGAATGAAGATAGATAAAGGTCTCTTATGTCCCTCCTTTTCTCATTATCATTGATTGAGTTCAAATGGAATTTTCTAGTACTCTAAATGAAACTTTTTGACATCATCCATAGGATGGATTAGATGATCTCCCATAAATATTGGATTGACTATTATTTTAATCAGGTCACCTTTACTATACTCGATAGAGTATTGTATATTTTCCAAGGAGAATGGGACCCAAGGTTGAGTAGAGCAAGACCTAGTTTTCTATGTCTTGGTAGGAAATTATTAGTTTTTTATTTTGATATGGAATGAGAGTCCTTGATTTAATATATCCCTCCAATTCTTTTCATGATCCTGAAATGTTTTAGCCTTACATTTATAGATGTCCAATAGAAATGAATATAGAGCTCTCTATTGTTTTAGTACCAGGTACCCAACCCTTACCTAATTCTTATTAATATATGTTAGAAGATGAATTCAATGAGTTGAAATCCCAGTTGGATGATTTTTTTGATAAATACTTTATTTTCCTAGGCATGCCCCATTGGAAACACCTATGATTTTTACAAATAAAATTGAAGTAACACTTACCCTTAGTGTGCATAACCAAAAAACTCAATCATGTTACAGTAAATAAAAAATATTTTTTGACATGAATTGATGATTTAGTTAAATAGTTTAAGGTGGAAAATGGTTCTAAAATATTGATCTTTGGACTTGTTACCACTATATGGGAATCAAAGAATCTGACATCTTGATGACTACCTTCCAGACTGGGTATGGCAATTTTGAATACCTTGTTAAACCATTTGTTTTAAGCAATTATCTTAATGTTTTTAAAAACATTATAGAAATCTAGACTTCTCATACATAGATATAACAAATTTTAGGTGAAAATTAATTAAAATATACAAACACACACCTGAGGATCTAAAATTTATAATTCCTTTTAACAATTTAAAACACAAACAATGGGTTCTTAATTGTTGTATATTGTCTCAAAATAAGTTTTTTATAACTAGTATGCTTATTAGAAATATCACATGAAATTCCTATCATCATAACCTAGGGAAAATAAACATAAGAAATGGTGAGATTAGATTCTTAGTAAGGGTAAAAAGGGATATATATATATATAAGTATTACATGAGTATAAGATTATGATAACATGATAATATCATTTGAAAACCATACCTTACATATCAGAGTTCAAAATCTGGAGTCATGGCGTAATGACTGGAAGTTTATATGATATAAAACATAAGGAAATCAAATAAAATGTTCCATAAGAGCCTAACATTGACAAAAGACATGGAATTTTGGAATACACATAAGCATAGAAAATCATTTCCATATTAGTCAAGGTTCAATGTGAAGGAAATCATAGTATAATAGCTGCACTCCCCAAACCATCATAGTAGTTAAGAATCACTCCCAATAGCATCATAGTAAACAAATTCAATCATTGAAATAGGTTTACTCTCTTTTCTAGTCCTATCTATATTATGAGATATAAATCTTTACTGAATGCATTGGGGAGAGATATAAGTGCAATGCATCACATAATTAAAATCATACTCATATGTTCCAAAATATAATATAACAATTATTATGTCATACCTATAAAATGAAATGGGGTTCATATTTTTTTTCATATCATAAAATTTCAAAAAGTGATAGGTTTCAAAATCATTTCATCATTTAGTCGTAACATAAATCATTGAAAAAGAAGTGGGGTTCATAAGAATTTTATCATGGTATATCCTATGGAAAAGAAATAAGATTCATAAAAAAAATTTCATTATAAAGATAAACTATTCAAGGAAATAATAAGAATGGAATCCTTGGTTTATATCCCCAGTAAGACAAAATTATCCTCAAAGGATGTCATCTTAGATGGAAAATTATTCTGAAAGATCACTTGGAACATTTATTTAGAAAAAAACTTTTATTTTTAAATCAAATTTTAAAAATGAAAATTCATTAAATATTTTAGTAATATATTTTTTTCCAAATAACTTTTAAATCTTTTAAAGGATGATTTAAAAATATTTTGAAATAATTTCAGATAAAAACATCATTTCCTCTTTTAAAAAAAACTTTTTAAAACAAAAAACAACTTGAAAATCATTTTCATTGAAAATAACCTTGAAAACATAAAAATGAATATTCAATGGAAATAACAATCATGATCGTGGAAAATTTCATTCAGGATGTGCACTTTAAAACAAATATCCATTTCATATTTTCATTAAAATCAAAATAGGCATTATTTGGAAAACGATATGAAAATTCCTTTCAAAAAAATTAAAAAAGGGTAAAATTGAATTTAATAAATTGTTTAAATAATGTTAAAAACATTTTATAAAATGTAGTTTTTTAAAGAAAAATGGGTTTTATCTGAAGAGATAAATAAAGATGAATTTTCATCAAAACATTATTTTGAACTCTTGAGTACCTAAATAGTAGAAAATGATGGGTATTTTTTCAAATGAAATATCTAGTGGATAAGAAAATTCATGAGTTTCATTAGAGATAGTCACTAAAAAATAATTATCATTTTCTAATAGAGGTATATCTGTTAGTCAAAGTGCATTTTTTGTTGGTAAAATGTTTTACCAAAAAAATTTTCTTGTCACTAAAATATTGGTAAAAACTTAGTTGCTAAATGTTTCTGCGATAGATTTAATGATTCTGTTGCAATTATAATAATACCAAAATATAATATATATTTTATTAAAAATTTTTAGAAACAGATTAATATGAGTAATATATCTGTCAGTAATATTATTAACATTTATAAACAATATCAAAAATTAATATTCCTTTGTCAATTATACTCTAAATGTTAGTATTCGAATATTTATTGTTAAAATTTTATATTATATTTTTTAATACAATTATATATAATATATTAAAATATTTATTCTATAGAAATTAAAAAATTAGCTTATATAAATCAACAAAAAACTGAGACTTTATTTGAAAAAAACACAGTCCAATATAATCTAAATACATGTTCAAACTTCATGAAAAGACAAGAAGCTACAAGAAGCATATTACAAACATGTTTAAACATGTTCAAAAACTAAGATACTTTACATGGAACTCCATGAAACTTTGTCTCTGGTCTATTTCTCACAAACATTATATTCCACTATATTGGAATCCTCATAACATCACATGAGATATTATCTACTATAGTGGATCAGGATAGGCACAACATCACCATAATCCATTTGACTGCAGTGGACCACCCTTTTATGCTTGAAGCATCACATGTCCCCATTCCCTCCACTTTAGACATGCATCATCCTAAGAAATGTTCTGATCACACAAAAAAAATAATTTTCAAACAATTTTAATTTAAATTCTAGATATAAAAATAATAAAACATGAAAAAAAATAACATCCAGTGACCACAAAAAGAGGATAATCTAACAAGTAGAAACAACCATAAGATAATCTATTTAGATACCACAACAACTGTAAAATTTTCCATCAAGACCACAATAAGACTATATAATTAATACAAAAAAAATTCCCATAATGTGTGATACAAAAATAACCAGTGATCACAACAATAGAAAAATTACTAGAAGAATCGATGGCAACAAAAAATAAAAAAAACAAGTGACTATATTAATAAAAGATATCAAGTGACCAAAACAAATTAAAATAACAACACATAATATAAAAATAACAATAAAGTTATCTAAAATGTGACCATAAACAATTTATAATGACACTAAATTAAATTAAGAGGGATAATTAACTCGAAATTCTAAAATCTAGTGCAAACCATATGATACATGAGTTGGTTTTCCACCCCACTCCCCTAAAAAACTATTAAATTAAATGCAAGTTGAAATGAATTTATAAGGTGAAATTTCACTATCAAGGAATTGAAATAGACTTCAAGTATATATGACATAAACACACATATCATAGAGAAATAAATGTCATTGTTTTAGCTAAGTATACCACCCATTCTCCAGCAAAAGCTAACTCAAATAGACCACATATGAAAAGGGAGGTTAAAATTATTCCATAATCACAACCATTTGTGGGAAGTAAATTTGAAAAGATAAAATAAATTTTTAACATTGATTCACCTAAGAAAAACACTCGGTGTAGTTAGAATGGAAGGAACATAAATAAATATCTAGAATCTTTCCCAACTTTTACATTGACATCATTGGAGTTTTCAAGCTACAAGTCATTCTTTTACACTAGGTTAGAGTTTGAGGATGAATTTTCAGATTCATTCCAATAACTATCAGTAGAAGCCATAAATAAATTAAATCTATGCCTCCAAGAAGATCTTTACTCATCCGGTGGCTATATTCCTCGATAAGATAACACAGGAGAGAGAAAGATGCACATACATGAAACTTAGACACTTGAAAACAAACCGTAACTAGAGTAGGAGGTATGGGGGATAGACGTGAACCAAACACCTAGATTCGAACGCTACAATAGTTCTAATGACTCACTTCAGACACATCAGTAGGCTCGAGGCACCCAAACACTCTCACATCAAATACAAATCTCTGAGGAACCACACACCATCACCATCAATAACACTATGGGATATTATAGAAGAGATGACAGAAGGCCAAAATATTGATGGTAGAGGAAGAGAAATGGTATAATCTTGATAATAGAGCACCATTGAGAGACGAAGACACACTCTAGCGAGAACCCCGATCTGAGTTCTAGATATAGATCCCATATGCTACCAATTCAAAATGTGAATCCAAGTTATATTTGAGATGAAAATCCCTTTTCGATCATCGATGAACAAATTCATGTCAGATGGAGGAGTCACCTGGGGAGAAAAGAGACTATGAAGCCTCATTAGGAGAATGACTCATGACCCGTTGGTATGGAGAAGTTAGAATCCCCATACCCCCTCTATCATAGGTTACCACAGCTAACATAGACTGCATTTAGGGCTCACAATCTACACATTTCATGGCCAAAGGAGGGAGGCGCGCCACTCGGGTTCTTGTTGGATGGGGTGCAACACAAATGGGAAGGGAAGGGGGTGGGGAGACGTACAGGAGAATGAAAAATGTAAATAATAATAATAATAATAATAATAATAATAATAATATTAATAAAAAAACATTATTTTTCAATAAAATGAAATTAACCTAGTCGGGGGCGATAATAGAAGACACGGTAATAGTGGCATGATCCCTGTGACTTAAGACTTTTGATTTAGGAAAAAGAGTCATATTATTGGTATAATTCAAAAAAAAAAATCATGATGGATAATAAATTTATATATAATTTACATATAATGAAAAACATAAAATTTTTATATATTTTGAATAAAAAATTATATTATATAAATATAATGAAATTATATATACACGACTTTCTTTTTTTTTTAGTTTTTACAACATTCAATATTATTCAAATCTCCAAAAGTTATAATCACTTATCATTAATTGTATATCAGATATATATATATATATATTATCATAAACATATAATGTGTCAATGAAAACATATGATTATATGATTTAATTAAAATATTTATAATTTATAACATTTATTGAAAATAATATATATATATATATATACTGGTAAAATATTTTATGTTATCAGATAATTTATTGAAACACATTTTTATAATGGTAAAAAATTTGTTAGTAATAACAATTAATAGTAATAGATTCATTTTTTGTTAAAAAATTGTTAGTATTGAAATGATAAAACAATAGATCTAACTGTTGGTAAAATAATTGTTGGTGTTAAAAAATCAATATCAATAGGTATAACTGTTGGTTAAATCAAGTGTTGGTACTTAAAATATATACCAATGAAATTTAATATCTGTCAGAATTGCTTATTTTTAACAACATATATATCATCTGTCAAAACATTTATGTTGGTATAATCCATTTTTTTGTAGTGCGATCATAATATTTCATCATTGGAAGTATAAAAAAATAATCCTGATAAATAATGAGATTGTAATATCAAACCTTCACCACTATGATATCTTTTGAATCATTGGTCCCATTAATGAATAACACAAACTGATACTTTGAATATCATTAAAATAAGTTTATTCATTATATATCATGAAATGTATAAGTATATAAAATTCATAGAATAAGATATGTTCATAATGTAACTTATGTCCCAATGATGGAAAATTAAGACAAAAATGTGTTATCGCTTCAATAACATTTGGACCATAAACCCCATGAAAGAGAGATGATAAAATGGATATGTAATTTCAATTAATTTTTAGGGGTATAATAATAAAATACATTAATGATAAGTATATAATCTATATAAAATAAATTGGTGGTTAACCGGTCATGTGTTTCACAGAAGTAAAAAATGAGATGATGATCCCTTACCGCTTTAGTGAACTTTTGGACAATGAGACCCAATAAATTATAAAATTAAATGAAATATTAAATATTATGAAAATATTTATATTCATTATATAACATGTCAAAGTTTCAGTATATTTACCACACAAAAATAAACGAGTGGTGAATTCGCATATGGATCCCTTGAATAAAAGAGAGATTAGAAATCCCTTACCTTATGTCTCGAATTACATTGCACACATTAAAAACTTTTGTATAAAAAATATAATTTTATTAAAAATATCTTAAAGAACCGTAATTATATATATAATACCATATATGTTTTTATTATGACCTTTTATTAGAAATTCAATTTTAATGTCATGTTACATGCAATAATTGATTTGTTTTTAATGCATGTTTTGATTTGTTATTTTTGGTCCACCAATATTAATCATGATTATTTAATCTCATTAATGTTAAAAATTATTTAAATAAATTATATATTTAGTATATATTTATTTATGGTGATACATAAAAGATTAATATAGAAAATGAAAAACACCAATTAGAGAGAGGGTAGGTCGTACATACGCATGAACATTGTTTCCATTTTCCTGATAGAGATAATGAAAGAAAAGAAAATAATATATTAAAATTCCAGAATAATTTTTATTATATATATAAATCACATATTTTTTTTAAATCAACCCTTATTACCTACGATGAAAATAATGAACGAATCACATCACTTCCTGAGGTGGTAGTTCACCGTACACAAGAGCAACGTTATCATATTCCCAAAGAATAGATAATATAAAGATATTGGTGATATAATAATTCTATAAGTATAATAATATCATAAATATAATATAAATTTTTAATCCATTAATATACCTATCTCTGATTAGTGGTTATTTAAAATGAATAACATCAGTTGATGAGGCGGTAGTCCACCATACATAAGAAAAAATGAATTATTAACACCTTTTATGGAAAGGGAATGATTTTAGGTCATTAAATAAAAAGAAAAAACATCTTATTACATATAAGATAATGATTTTATTATATCATTAGGGAATAATAATAATTGAAGGAGGTGGAGGAAGAAAAAAAATAAAATGCTCAGTTATGGACGTTACCTCTTCTTGAGACAACTTCATTCGGTTAGCACCAAAAGGAATCATAGGATGTATTTATGACCAAAATAATGTATATAACAGGTTATGACGAAATTAAGAAAGTTATTTGCTATGATATTTATCAAAATAATCATTTTTGTAAGTGTAAAGAAGATAGGAGATGGGCTGGCCTTTTATAATTTAGGTGTGTGAAGCATTTGTAATTTTTGGAAAATAAAAAGGCATACCCATGTTTTTAACATGTAAAAAGGATACAAAATGGTCCATTAAATTTTTTAAAATATATAATGTCTAAATATGACCATAAAATAGTTTTTTAAAACTATTTAGGTCATTTTTAACCCTTATATTTTTAGTTTAACCCCTGGTAACCAATTTTTATCTTAACCTCGATAAATATTTTTTACTATTTTTAATATAGATCATGTCAAAAAATTAATATTAAATTATTATATAATATAAATTATTAATATTAAAAGTATATATAATATTTTCCCAATTCTATTCACATTAGTGGAATAATTTAATTTAAAATTAAACCTGCATATATGATGAGAAATCGGGCTTCCAACGGGAAATGTTCCAAAGTTTAAAAATGATTTAATTCAAAATTTAACATTAAAATATTCCAATGATCTAAATTGGAATTAAATATATATAATTGAAAAAATTTTATTTTCCAAACCATATTAATTTTTTTGTATGTTGTTAAATTATTTAAAAGAAATTAAAATTCATTTTAAAAACATTTATTTATCAATATTCATCAATTAATTGTCTTCTAATAAAATTATAAAAAATTCACACTAAGATAATTTTAAAATTATTTTTTCAAAAATGATTTTTTCTCAAATATATTTTTTACTAGTTTTAAAAATTATTTTTCAAACAAATGACCAATAGGTGACAAAACAACTTTTTAGAAAATTACTGTTTTTAAGCATAAATTTGTATTTATTTTTATATCTTGCCTTGAAAATAAATAAGATCAATTTTGAAAATTTGATTCATTTTATAATATATAAATTTTATTAAAATAATACTTGAAAAGTGGATTGTTTAATTTATTGATGTAAAATGTGTTTGTTTTCATAAAAATATTTATTCAGAAAAAGATTTCCTTTATTTTCAAATAGTTCTTTTCATTTATAATTAATTGGTCACTAAATAAATAATTTTATATAAATTTTTAAATAATATTTTTTTTATAATTTAGATAAACCTTTTTATACTTTTCATTTAAATGTATAAGTGATAAATATCATATTAAATAATAATATTTTAATAGAATTTCATGTTTTGTTTAAACTTAGTGTTTCATGTAATGTAAAATATTGAAGAGATTAAGTTTATTAGAAAGAGTTTCCAAACTATCAGGGTGTTTCATTATACCTCCTTAAATAAATTGAATCCTCAATATTTGAAGTTTTTCTTGGTAAATAAGTGTGTAAAATTTGAAAATCCCTTTCTGGGAAACCCACATCATACAATGGTTTAATGAATCACACTCTTCAAAAGAAAGAAAGAGTGCTACTGAGGTTATATGGAAAAATTAATACTAGGTTTCTAAATAGTATATCATATGTGGGAAGTGAATATTTTGACATGTATTAAAAACATAATGTCCAAATAATAATGGAGAGTTAAATATATCCTTGGTCACGTAAAGGGGAATGATCACATGAAAATCTATAACCCCAAAACTATAAACCAAAGAGGTGAAAAAGATCATTGATATCATCACAAATGATAATAATAGGACAATATTTTATTTCAATATCCTTTTATTAAAGTTATGGAATCTTAATGAGAAGATATATTTACTTTATTTCATTCTATTTTCTAATAACAATCTCATAATTTGTTTTTTCTTTGATCAATCTTTACATCATATCTTACTCCATGAAATGAAGATGATTTTTGAATTCCTGATTAACTAGTGGATCATATGAACCATACAAGAATAAAATTTCATCCCTTATTTCACTATTTATTATGAATAATAGATTTTTTAAAACTAGTTATCCAATAACATCCAAAGATCATATTAATCTATTCCATGAATAGTTTTCCTTAAGTCTCTATGTTTTTCCAAAATTGAATTCCAATAATTTATAAAGAAGGTCACAAAATTTAAAAAATCAACATATCATTAATCCACCAAATAATATGAAGTATATCTTATGGTCACATACCAAATATGTCAATACATTGATCATTTATTCTAGTAAAACATGGTAATATCTTTAATTACTATCAATTCTTAAAGAAAACATACTTTCTTTCAAAAATTAACTCTTTCCTCAAAAATATAATAAAATCCCAAACTATTGAATGTGTTCATTAAAAAAATATATTATAATCTCCATAAATAATAATATAAAACACTTTGTCATCAATTCATTAATTAGCTGAAATATGAAAAATATTATCCCACTTAATTTATAAATATAAATTTTCTCTTTACCAAAACAAAACACAATTTTCTCACAATCACGAATATATTAAAGGTTACATTACCTTAATAAAAATATCACCTTACCATTAAATCAATTTTCTTGGACATCATTACCATTTAACATATTCTTTAAACTCCTTAATACAAAACTATTGTGGAGCAATCCATTGACGTGTCATGATTCTAATAGGAAAAATATCATGTATAAAAATATAATTATTTGAATCCAAATACATAAATATATAAATAATTACTATTTATGTATACACTATTAACTAGGATTCAATATCTTATTCCTTAACCCATCTTTCCTTTCATTTTTCATTTTTCTTTCTCTTCATCAGTAATAATATAACCATTAATCGTACAACCTTGGTTATTTTTGTAATGACCCAAAATTTAATAAATGGAATTTAAATTCCTATAATTATTTAAGGTAGTATAAAAAAATATTTCACATTCGTAAACTTACAAAAAACTTTTTACATGATAATATATTTTCATGAAGTCCTAAGTAATTTTATATAATGGTCGGAATATTTTTTTCTATGAAATTTATAAACATCAATAAATATGAATATTTATTGAAACTTTTAAATTATCATATTTAGAGAATTATTTTGAATAAATATAATTTATTTTTTGAACCTTTACATAAAAATCAAATTAGGGAACCGTTTTAGGAATTTTCTAAAATAAGTTGTCTTTAGGTTAAAAAGTAAAAATATCATTTTTATGAAATACCATAACTATTGTAAAATTAATATAAAATGAACATGATTTCAGGTTTATTATCCATTAATAATGATAATAATTTCTTCAGGTTTTGATAAAATAAATAATGTGTAACATTTAGAAATATATACTTAATATTTTTGAAAAACATGATTTAAAGCCTTACAAAAACTATTTTTATGTGCTATATGGGCATCACATTAGAATTTATTTTTACTAAATTAATAAATTAAATCATGAAAATGGATTGAATATTTGGATTCATAAAGTGAAAATAAGTTTATCAGGTAAATTTAATTATGTGTACGTAAAAAAAATTTTGTGGTAAAAAAATTACCGCATTATAAGTTAATTAGTGTTGTGTGTTAAAGTTAAAATGTAAAGTCTTAAAATACCTAAAAAATACAACATTGAATGGGTATTGTGTTTTTTGACCTCAACTAGCCTTTAAAACATTAATATTCAATATAATTCAGTGGAATTAATTCCACACAAATGTGGATGGATTTAAATATAAAAAATCATTATTTAATCACTTAAAACAACCCATCATAAAGTGTATATACCACTCCTAACCACCCCCTTTATCCTTAAAATCCTTGAAAATATTAAAATATCTCCCAAAAACACTATTCCCCACTATTTACACATCCATGTTATGATAGTATCACCTAAATACTAATTACATGTTCCTTAAGGGGTTCTTCAAGCATGTGATATTCAAAATATAACATTTTCAAACCACCTCTCTTAATTTATTTTCTTATACTACCTTCTCCTCACCTAATTCATCTATCAAGGAATAATTAATCCAGTATCATTTAAAAAAATTAATTTTATATTTATAATGTAATATCTTATATCGATCAATTTTATTATCTACTCATATTCAAATAAATGAATCCATTGTCCAAATTATGGAGGTTAACCATCTCCATGGATAAGGTGTTTTCATTTTCCATTTCAAAATTAAAGGTTGGTAATAAATATATTTTTCAGTATAAATAAGATTTTTATAGGTATATGTTAACTTATTTCATGTTCTGTAACTAATATATAGACATAATATTAAATAAAATGAAACAAATACGTGATGGTTTGAAAACCCACCAAAATAAACTAAACATTTATAATTAACATTTAATAAAATGAAGAATCCTCGCGTCAGAAAAAACTAATATATAGGACCATTTAATCTTATTTAATTTCATAAATAAAATTTTATTTCACTTATGGAGTTTTATTTCCATTTTAAAAAACATCCATAATTATAAACAAATGAATTGGCCATGAAACCATGAAACGAACACTCCTGGAATGATGAAATTGATCTTTATAACTCATCAAAATGAACATAAATAAAATTAATAATGTTATAATAAAAAAATATAGATGTAAAAGGTACTGAATGAATGAATGAATTAATCAAATTTTACTACTCAAGATATTAAGTGCAAGGGAAGAACATATTCGAACATAAGGTAAGGGATCTCTCAAAACCTCCATATTTCATTTGGGTAACGTTATATCTCTCTTCTTTCCTCAAGTTATCTCTTCATTATTATTATATATTTCTTCTATATTTGGTATATATATTTTCCAATCATATATATCTAGATCAATTTATCTTTCTTTAGTGGGGGAACACAAATTTTAAATGGTTTCCTTCTCAATTCTTCATGAAAAGAAAAAGATATTAAAGGAAACTTCTCTATTTCTCACCCATTCTCAAGTACACTCCATAAACAATTTTAATCCTCCAATATTTGTATAAAATAAAAAAAAATCAATAAAAAACTATTTTGGTTAATTATTAGTTTTATGAAAACAATTATGATTTTATTCTCTTTAAAGACTCTATATTATTTTCCTTAAAATAATGCTTCTGTGTCACATTTCTAATTTTACCTAACCACTCTTTTAATATTTTCACTTCAGTTGGACTTCATTATTCATGATTTATTATTATATTTTATTTATTAATATAAAATAATTATTTAAACCCTTTATTTCATGGATACAATTATTATATTCCCTTTGGTTATGCCTTATTAAATGATTACAACAACTATTTTATTCTATGGGTAACCCTTATGTTTATTCCTTATGTTTGACTCTTCATGTGGCACACATATGCATGAACATGTTATAATGGGTGAACCCATATAGTACTCCAATGCATTGGGAATTTTTTTTGTCTCATGATACATTATTTATTGTATAATGGAGTCAACCTAATCCATTATGATACCTTTCCCACTATGTGATATATTCTTAGCAGTTAGCCTTGACTCATGTTTATATCTTGTTATATATTGGTGGAAGTTTCCTATGTTTCCATGATCATATGATTCAATGTTATATATTTTATGCTTCCATATTTTTATTCACAACCCATTCATTTTATGTTATTATGTTATTCCTACTAACTCATGTGTTATGCTTCAATCACATGTTTATTCCCTTACTCGGCTTTTTAGCTCATCCCTTTGGTCTATATTTTTCCTAGGTTATACTATGTAGTTCTAGGATCTCAATGGGAGTTAGGAGATCAATATGGAGATTAGTAAAAAGATAATTTTTATAGTTTCATGTTTTCTTAAAATGTACCTAGTATTCCAAATAGACTAGACTTTTTTATTATTGTTTTTTATTTCATAGATAAATATGATTAAAACCATATAACGATATTTATAAAAATCATGGGTCTTGATAGTTTGTATCAGAGCATGGTCTAGTTATTTTTTAGGATTTAAACTAGAAAACCTTATTAGTATCCCTAGGGATAATTCTATCACCATGGATAAATGAGATTGAAAAATTGGAAATCATTAGTTATGATATAATTCTCAATTATAACTTTATCTTTATTTTTTTATAATTTCATTTTTATATGATAATTAGATAAGTATTAAATCCCCTTAAGTTTATCTATTATTTTTAAATTTAATGTTGGGAAATAGAATAACCCATGTGAACAATCAAGGTGATAGTAAAATTTATGATTTTCTTAATGAGATGCCAAACTTGATGGTAATAGAAGATTAGAACATCATGACAGTACTAGATATAATGCACCATGTTATGAATAATAACTTGAATTAGGAGGAATGAACTCCTTCTGCTAAAAAATACAAATTTTAGGTTGAATATATAATGAAATGAAGGCCTCCTATCATTAGTGGATCTTTTTAACCCCTATTCACGAAATAATGGATTAACTCCATTGAGAAAATATTATCTTTCCTCTAATTCCCAAAAGAATATAAAGAAGTATTGGTAGTCTATCATTATGATGGGGAAATGGATCAGTAGTGGAAACTAATAAAAAACATGTATTATATAGAGGAGATTGATTCTACAGAATGGGAAGCCGTCAAGAAAATATTTTTTTAAAAATATTTTCTTCAAAATATCAATTTTAAGATGAAGAGGGAGTTCCTAAGAATGAAGAAAAATTAATATGACTCTATCAGATAATATGAGGATAACTTTGAAAAGGTTTTCATGGTTTGATTTTGACTTTATCATCAACATTGAATGTAACGTGAAATGATTATTTAGTGGTTTTAAACAAAGTATATGAAAAGCCTTAGAAATTTGGTACTTTGATAGTTATGAAGATATTATTAGTTGTGCCCTTAAATATGGATATTGATTAGTGATTCTAAATAGTCTCATGGGACTGGAGATAAGAAACATAAGATGGAATTATATTAATAAAGTATAATAAAAAATATCATGGAGGAACGAAAACCCAACATCCAACTTGTCAAAAATTTGTGAGGAAGTATCCTTGAAAATGACTAAGGGGAACCAAAAGGTTCTTCAAGTGTGGAAAATAGGGGCACCAAGTTAATCAATGATGAAATGAAATGAAGAAACCCATTAATGAGAAAGTGAGGAAGAAGGTTTAAATGAAAACTATGTCTGATGTACACTTCTTTAACTATAAGGAACACATGATCAATGCGATTCAATGCCCTAATCTAAGGGTTGTTGGATAATATATGTGAAAACAACCTCCAAGGTAGTAAGGAAGAAAATATGCTATTACTACTGTTGAGGTGGATTCAGAAAATGATGTGGTAATTGTTTTAGTGGTTATTCATTCAATAATAGAAAACGTACTATTTTATTCTACTTATATACATTATTTCATTTATTTCAAGTTTAGTATAAATATTAAACCACCAAATAAAAATATAGAGGTCAAGTTATCTGTGAGAATAGAAAATGTTGATTGTATTGTATCTAAAGTACATAACTCCTCCTCATTAAAATTTTGGGGACTTAACCTCCCAGAAAATTTCATCTTACTTACTTTGGTGGAGTTTTATGCTATACTAGGCATATATTGGATATCATTATGAAAAGAAAACATCAGCTCTTGGGAGAGTGATATCACCCTTTTCATCCTGAGGCATCCTCCAATTTTGTACAACTTTAAGTCACAGGATAAATCTCCTTCCAAATAATCAACTCAAGTGTGGATATTATTGCCTTTTGAGAAAGTATATCTTATTCAGATTATTGAGAAAGGGAAGAGGATCATTCTTGAAGAGTATCTATTGTGATGGACTACACTGATCTGTTACCTGAGTAATTTCCCTGTCTTCCTTCTAAATGAGAGGTTGAGTTCTTAATTGAACTTAAACTTAGATCTATTCCCATATCAAAGACACCATACATAATGGATACCATTGTGTTTTTTTAATTGAATAACCAATTACAATAGAATATGGATGGGTGGATTCATATAACCAAGGGCTTCAACAGGGAGTGCGTCAGTCCTCTTCGTCAAGAAGAAGGATGTATCAATGCTCTTATGCATTGATTATCAGGAGATCAACAAAATATTGATAAAGAAAATTTATCCCCTTACAAAGATATATGAATTGTTCAATCAAATATGTGTGGATAAATATTTCTCTTATTTAGACCTTAGATCAGGATATCCCTAATTAAAGGTGAATAATGGAGATATTCCCAAGAATACATTTTGAATGAGGTATACAAACTATGAGTTCATAGTAATGAATTTCGGACTCACTAATTCTCTACTAGTATTCATGAAATTAATAAATAGATATGTTAGATATTACATGGAAAAATTTATGTTAGTTTTTATAGATGATATTCTAATATAATCCATGAGAAAGGATGAGCATGAGGAGAATTTGAATATTGTGCTAAAGACTTTACAAAGGTAGAAACTATATGAAGAGTATAGTAAATGTGAGTTTTGGATGGTAGAAGTATCATTATTTGGACATGATTTCCCCATTAAAGGGAAATCTTTAGACCATTATAAGACAAAGGCAATTCATGTTTTGCTGAGACCAACATATTTAATGGATATGCATAGTACCCTTAATCTAACTGGGTATTACCGATGATTTGTGAATAACTAAATATGATTTTAAAACACACTAACTAAGAAGTCCCAAAATGGAGTAATGTATTTATAGACTAGGGAATGTGAATAATTATTCAAAGAGATGAAAAAGAGGCTTATCACTACACTAGTACTTACACTACCCCTAAAGGAGAACTCTTTGTGGTATATAGGGATGAATCACAGAAGTGATCAAGATCTATACTAATAAAAAATGATAAATTAATTGCCAACACCTCAAGGTATCAAAATTTTAATGAGAAAAATTATCCCATGCATGATATATAGTTGGCGGCTGTGATCTCCGTGTTTAGAATCTAGCAGCATTTTCTCAATGGGAATGAGTGTGAGATATACGCTGATCACAAGAGCTTAAAATATATATTCACAAAGAAGAAACTTAATATGCACCAATGAGTATGGTTAGAGTACATCAAGGATTATGAAAAATCAATCTACTACCATCCATGAAAATAAAATAATGTGGCTTCTCTACTAAGTATAAAGGATCCTACAACATTACCAATGATGCGAATTGAGAAGTATCCAATATTATTAGACTTAAAAATGATGTTAATGGGAATCATAAGGGATGGAAAATCATCATTCCTTTCTGAAATGATTTTCCAACCATCCATTTTAGTTAAGATAAAAAATAAACAAAAAGTTGACATGGAGATATAGAAGAAGGTGGAAGCTATCAGAAATGAGAAATACTCAGATATTAAAATTGATGAGGAATGAGTCATAAGATTTGGGTCATTACTATGTGTACCATTCAATCCTTAGATAATGTGGGATATTTGGAATGATGCACATATATCAACCTTATCCATCCACTAAGGGAGAAAAAAGATTTATTGATATCTTAAAGAGCACTATTGATGGGACAATTTGAAGAAGAAGATTGAAAAATATAAATCAAAGTTCCCAGTATGTTAGAAAGGGAAGGGTGAGAGGAAAAATTATAAGGGGATGATGAAACCATTACCCATACATACATGAAAATAAGAAAAAATAACCTTGTTTTGTGTTATTGGACTTTTGAATACATCTAGATGAAATAATACTATATTCTTTATTTTGGATAGTCTTATAAAGGCTGCTCAGTTTATTAAGATTAGGGAGGAATTTACTCTCTAGAAACATTCACAAGTATTCAACATGGATGTGGTGAGGCTAAATGGATTACCATTATAAATTGTACCTGATCTAGATTTTATAATTATATCCATGTTCTAGAAAAGTTTCCAATATTCCCTAAATACTGAGTTTAACTTCATCACATCTTGTGACCCCTATACTGATGGCCATTATGAGAAGACTATTAATAAATTGGAAGATATGTTCAGAGCATTTTTGATGGACTTAAAAGGACAATGGGACCAAAATATTCTTCTGGTTGAGTTATCTTATAATAATTTTTTCTACTCAAGCATCCAAATAGAACCATATTAATCCTATTAAGGGAAGAGAAGCAGAACACCTGCATGTTGGGATAAAGTTTGTGAATTCAAGCTTATGGGACTTGAAATGGTAAAGGAAATGGTAAAAAAGGTGTAGACTATTCAATAACACATTATGTTTTCCCAAAATCATTAGAATATTTATTTATATAATCCTTAAAGGGATCTAGAGTTTGAGTTTGGACATAAGGTATTCCTCTATATATCTCCATGTAAGAGAGTCATGAGATTTGGGAAGAAGGGAAAGCTTATTCTCAGGTACATCGACCCCTTTGAGATTTTTGATCACATTAGAGTTGTAGAGTATCTACTAGAACTTCCATAGAAAATGTCTTAAGTATATGATTTATTCTATATATCTCTCTTAAGAAATTACATACCAGAACAATCATATGTACTATATTTAGAGGTGGTACAACAGGAAAATGATCTCTCTTACGAGGACTATCCGATGAAGATCGTGGACCATAGAGATAAAAGTTATGTACAATAATAAAAATCACCTAGTTAAAGTATTATAGAGGAACCAAAATATGAAGAGGCAATGTGGGAACCCAATAAATGATGAAGGATAATTTCCCTCACCTTTTCACCTTATTTTGTAAAATGAAATTTCAAGGGCGCAATTTCATAAGGGGGAAGAATGTACCGACCCGGAATTTTATGAATGGAATTTACACTTATATAAATATTTTAGGTATTATAAATCACATATATCACCTACATAATCCAAAAAAAACTTTTCACATGATAATATATTTAAATGAAGTCCTAAGTAATTTTTATATTGTTTATGATGTTTATTTTTTGAGGAAATTTATAAATTTAAATAAATAAGGTTATGTATTTAAATGTTTAAATTATTATATTTGTATAATAAATTTATGAAATAAAATCCATTTTTGGACCCATGATTTCAAAATAATTTTAGGGTAATTTTATTGGGAATTTTCTAAATAAAGTCAATTTTTTAGTTAAAAAGTTAAAATCCTATTTTCACGAAATACCATAACTCTTGTGATTTAATATTATATGATCATTATTTTAGGTTTACTAACCCTTATTCATGAAAAAATTTTATTTATGTAATTAAATAATACATAATGTGTTACTTTTACAAACACATTCTTAACATTTCTGAAAACCACGATTTTATCCTTCATAAAAAAAAACAATTTTTATGAGTTATATAGGTATCACATTAGAATTGATTATTACCAATTTTATAAATTGAATCAAGAAATTTGGATTGAATATTTCTATTCAAAAGTTATAAATTAGGTAATAAGTTCAGTTTTAATTTTTTAACTTAAAAATGTTATCATGGTAAAAAAAAGTTACCGCAAAATAAGTTTAGTAGAGTACCAGTTTAAAGTTAAAAGGTAAAGGATTAAAATAACAACAAACTAAAATATTAAATGGATGGTTGATGTGTTTCTATACCTTAAAAATACTTTAAAAAATTAATTATAAATCTGATTATTTTTAATTAATTCTAACTAAATGTGGTTGGCTTTAATTATAGAACAATCTTTATTTAATCACTTAAAACCACCCCTCCTCAAGTATAAATACCACATGTCACTGACTATTTTCTCTAAAAAATCCATGAATTCCATAAAATATATTCCAAACCATCTCATACACACTCTATATAGGTCCAAGTTTTCTTGGTATAACCCAAAGACCAATTCCAGGTTTCTTAATGCATCCTTCAAGGCAGTGATCTTCAATTGGTAACTTTCTCAAACCACATCTGCAAATTTCTTTTCTTCTTTTACATTCTCCTAAAATCCTTCATCCATAAAGTAATAAAAACTAAATTATCATATATATACTATAATTTTATATTTATAGTTTAATATCTTATATGCACCACTTTTATTATCACCTCTTATTAACAAACAAAACCATTGTCCAAATTATGAGTGTCAACCATCTCCATGGATATTGAGTTTTTTTGATCCATTAACTCCTACAATGATGGTCATAAAAATATTATTTGAGTTAAAAAAGATTTTAATAGGTATATTATATCTTATTTTATATTCTAGAACTAATAAATATACATATTATTAAATAAAACAAAACTAGTTCGTGCTGGTTGGAAAACCCCCAAAATAAACTAAAATTTTACCGTTAACATTTCATCAAATTAATCATACTCATTTCATAAAAACAAATGATATGTGGTAACATTTAGAATTATTGAAGTTTATTAATTCCATTTCATTTAAATTCTATAGTTTTATTTTCATTTGACATGAATATCCATAATTATACACAAATGAATCCACCATAAAACCATGAAACGAACGCTCCTAGAATAAAGAAATTAATCTTTATAACTCATAAAAATGGTAATAAATTAATGTAATAAAAATATAATAAATAAAATAAATATGTAAAACGATATGAATAAATTAATCTAATTTTATTATTCAGAAAATTATGTGCCAGTGCAGAACAAATTCAGACATAATGTAAGTGATCTCTCAGAACCTCCATAATTCATTTGGGTAATGCATTATATCTCTCTTTTATAAAAGATATATATTCAATATTATTTTATATTTAATCTATATTATTTATTTATGTTCTGATAATATATATTAAGCTTAATATATCTTTATTTTATAGGGAAATACATATTTTAAAAGGTTCCCTTCTCAATTCTTCATGATAAGGAAACTTGATTAAATGAAACTTCTTGATTTCTTACCCATTCTCAAGTTCACTACATAAATTATTTTATTCCTAAAATATTTTTATAAAATTACTCAATTTACAAATGAAAAACTATTTTAGTTAATTTTTGTTTTTATTTAAACAATTAATGATTTGTCCTCTTTAAGGACTCTATTATTTTCCTTAAAATCATGCTTAATTGGAAAATTTTTAAAGATACATGACCACTCTTTTTAAAGTTTTCACTTCATTTTTTGTCTTCATTATTAATAATATATTCTTATATTTCCGTTATTAATATTGAATAATGATTTAAATCCCTTATTTCATGGATACCATTATTATATTCCCTTTGCTCATTCATTATGACATGATCACAAAACCCATTTCATTATATGGGTAACACTTTTTTTATTCCTTATGTTTGATTTTTTATATGGAACACATATGCATGAACATGATATAATGGGTCTTCCTAGATATCTCTATAATTAATTGTGCAATGTTTTAGTCTCATGCAACATTTTTTATAGGATTAGGGAGTAAACCTAATCCTCTACGGGACCTTGTCAACCATTTGATATAGTCTTGGCAGTTAGCCATAACACGTGATTATGACATGTTATGTGTCTTCCAATTTACTATGTTTCAATGATCATATTATTCCATGTTCTAAATTTTAATCTTCTATTTGTTTATTCATGAACCATGTATTTTATGTTATTATGTAATTCCCTATCACTCTTGTGTTATGATCCAATCCCATGTTTAATCCCTTATTGGGGGATTTTAGCTCATCTATTTTGTCTATGTTTTCTCTAGGTCATCATACAAAGTTATATAAGGTCAAAGGGAGTTAGGAGATCATTATGGAGATTAATAAAAATATGTTTTATTGTAGTTTCATGTTTTCTAATAATGTACCCATTATTTCAAATACATTATAATTTTTTATCCTTGGTCTGTATTTCATGGAAAATTATACTTTAAACCATGTAATATTATGTGTAAAAAGTTTGGGTTGTTGTAATTTTATTACTAATATTTCTCTTAAGAAATTGATTTTTATAATTACAATACTTTCCAAAATTGAAATATATAATTAGCAATGATATCTTAGGGAAACACTATTCTCATCCATTACATTTATCAAAGATTTCATTTTACACAACAATTTATATCTTTATGTCTTTATTTTTCACACGCAATACATCCTATTATTCTTCTAAGACATAAACTAGGGAACTTCTTCTAAAATTCTCAACATATAGAAAACACAATCTTCTTTAATCTATGGTCTCCACTACATATACTTTCAATGAAATATATCCTTATCATCTTTGGTGAGTTTGAAGTTTTGTTAAGGTAAAAAATTTTAATACTATATTGTGATTACTGATTAGGAATACTCATAATATCCTTTAATCAAATTTTCATCCAATAGGGTTTCTCATCAACCAATTTTCTATCACATTAACTGTTAATCCAGGTCCTTCTGGTTCCCTCTATTTACTAAAACCCAAAAGGATAGTGTGAGTAAAAATATTCATAGTGTGAACCACAAAATAAATAAAAATATCTTACATGATATCTAAATCACGAAACATTATTTTCAATATATGAAACTTTATACTTAACCCATGTTATTCATGGTCATTATTGAAATATATCACGATGGTTCATAATTTGTTTTTGAATTTCCTAATCATATCCCATGGTAGAGTTGAAGTATATGTGAGGTAAGGTTTGTTTTCATGCACCAGGTGACAATCATGTCAATCTCAATACACCCTTTTCATATTTTTTACGCATAGATACTTATTTTCTAGAGCCACATCCACTTGAAATATCCACATACTGATGTAATTTTTTCGAATCCACTTTCTCTATCATTAACCAAAATTCTAGGACATTTTCCCTTACTTTGAATTATCCATAGAGTTATACTTAGATATATATTTAGGGATATCAGATATCTTTTTTCAACCTTATTTATAAATTTTTAAAAAATCTATCCTCTGATACCATCTATAGTGGCTAACTCTTTTAGTACATAGATATTACATATTCTAGATAAATATTCTTTACATTACACAAACACATGACTAAGGATCGTAAATTTATAGTGTCTTTGAAATAATTGAATCATAAAAAACTATATCATAAGTGTTCAAAATAATATCCCACTTTGTTCATTATAAATATCACACTTATTATATATATGAAATGTAATACCAATCATTATAACCTTGGGAAAAGAAACAAAATAAAGTGTGAGCTCATATGCTCAGTAAGGGGAAAAAAGGAGATACGTAAGCACAACATGATCATAAGGGTATTAGAACATGAAAATTCCCTTTAAAAACTATAAAATTACTAAAAAGATCACAATATTGGGTCATAGAATAATTGTTAGAAGTTCATAAGAGATGAATCATATTTAAATAAATGAACAAAATCAATGAGAGTATAAAACATACATAAGACATGGGATAATTTCATACATATAAGCATGGAAAATCATTTCCACAATTGTCAAGGTTTAATTTCAAGGATATCATGGTAGAATGGGTTCACTCTCTAAACTATCATATTATTAAAGGTTCAATCCCAAAACCATCATAGCCGATAAGGTACCTTACTAAATAGGGTTCACTCCCCATTCTAGTCCAGTCTATTTCATTATATACGAATCTTTACCCAATGTACTAGAGGTATATATAGGTCCAACCCATCACATAATGAAAATGATTAATATTTATTCCATAATATCATAAAACATTTATCACATCATACCCATGAAATGATTCTAGTTTCATAAAAAATTCATCAAATCATTACCTATAGAAAATATTCAAGTTTTATATTCATTTAATTATTTCCTTATAGCATAACCCATGTATAAAGAAGTAGGGTTCATAAAAGTTTTATCACGTTATAAACCATAGAACTGAAAAGGGTTAAATAAAAATATTTTCATTATAATCATAAACCATTATAAATGAGAATAACAATGGTATCCTCATTCAATATCCCGAGTAATGCATAATTAGTATCAATGGATGCCATCATATATGGAAACTGATTTTGAAATATCACATGGAACATTTACTGAGGATAAAACTCTTCATTGAAAAGATATTTTTAAAACTAAAAAATCATAAATTATTTTGGAGATCCAATTCATTTAAAATAAACTTTAAAACATATGAAGGAATTTTTAAAAATCTTTTGAAATATTTCTTGTGGAAAATATTATTTCTACTTAAAAAATAACTTTTTAAAACATTAAATGTTTTAAAAATATTTTTCTTCTAAAATGAACTTAAATTTTTTAAAATTGATCATCAAATCAAATAATTTTAAAGATGGTGGTAAATTGTTTTTATATCATACACAATTAAACAATGATTGATTTCACATTTTTTGTTAAATAGAAACCATTATTATTTCAAAAATGACATGAAGATTACATTAATTGTTTTTGTAAAAAGTATAACATGGGTTAAAATACATTTAATAAATCATTTTATGAAATATTAATTTTTTTTATATTTTTAGAAAAAATTGTTGTAGAATAAAAATGGTTTTTCTCTAAATAGAGAAATGGCGATTATTTTTCACAAAAAAATTCTTTTAAACTCATGAGTGCATTAAAAGAGGAAAATTAAGGGAAAAATGTATTATAATGGAATAAATATAGTATAATAGAATTAATGTTTTTTTGAGATATGGGTCATAATATATCATCATTGGAAGCATAAATATAAACAATCTCAATAAATAATGAGATTATAACATTAAATCTTTACCACTTTTGTATCTTTTGAATCATAGGAACCATTAAAGAATAACATAAAATGAAACTTTTGAAATTATTAAATGAAGTATATTCATGATATAACTTGTAAAAGGGTCAGTATAAACACCTCATAGAAGAATATTGGAGCATAACATTACTTATTTTTCAAAGAAGGAAAATTGGGACAAAAATCCCTTACCACTTTGGAAAATTTTGAACCATAAAAACCAAGAAAGAGATACCATAACATGGATTTTTAAATCAATATAAATTTCAGGAAATTCATCATAAAATAAATTCATGGTAAGTATATATGTAACATGAAATAAATATGTGATTAATTGGGTATTTGTCATAGAGAAGTAAAAAATAAGACCGAAATCCCTTACCACTTTATTTTTATTTTGGATCACAAGCCCCAATATAGAATAAAACAAATGAAAATTTAAATATAATTAAAATAATTATATTAATGATATATTAGGTAAAAATGGTGGTATATACACTACAAAAAAATTAGTGATATATCTTCATATGTCTCCCAGATATAAAGTAGAGACTAAAAATCGCTTACCATATGTTTCTACTTCATTTGTACAGGTTTAAACCTTCTGTATAATAAATATAATTTTATTATAAATATATTTCAGAATAATAATTACATATATTATACCATAAATTATTTTCTTTTTACTTTTTATTACTCATTTATTTATAATTCCATGTCAAAGTCATGTTTTGGGCAATAACTGCTTCATTTTTTGTGTAAGTATTAATTTTTTATTTTTAGTAATCTAAAATTTATCATGGTAACATAATCTAAATAATTTTAAACATGATATTAATATCATATATATTCAATCTATTTGTATTTATAGTTATCTGTAAAAGTTAGAGATAGAAAATGAAATACATTATTTATGGAGATTGTATATCGTACGTCTGCATGAACGCTATTTCCATTTTACCAAATGAAAGAAAAAAAAATGGTAAATAATATATTATTATTCAAGAATTATATTTATTTCATATATATCACATATTTTTATTACAATTATTCCAATTTTATTACATGTAAAGTTTTAATGAATCACATCTCTTCTTGGGGCGGTAGTATGTCGTATACACATTTCACGTTATTATATTACCTTATAATGTAATGTATGAAATTATATGTTATATAATAATAAAATAATTATAATAATATTATAAATATCATATTTAGACATTTAATCCATCATTATATCCAACTGTGATAGCTGGGGATAGAAAATGAAGAACATTGGTTTGTGAGGCGATAGTATGCTGTACACATGAATGATGATTCTATAACCCATTTGATTGAAGAGGAGATGGTTTTGGGACATAAAAATAACAAAAAAAATATTAGTATATTTAGTTTATTAATGTTGTTATATAATCATGTTTTAAAAATAATTTCATGGGGTTGGACAAAAAAATAAAATAAAATGCGCGGTTTAGGACGTTACCTATTCTCCAGAATACTTGTTTTGGATTTCATCAAAAGGATGTATAGGTTGGATTTATTTAAAAAACAAGGATTATATGATGATATGTAATAATTAAGGAATTTATTTGGTAAGGTAATGTCTAAATCAAAGGGTTTTGTAAGTGTTATAAGGATAGGATAAGGGGTGGCATTTTATAAGTGAGTTGAGTGGAACACTTGAAATGTTTGGAAAATAAAATGGTGTACCCAAATTTTTCTCATTCCAAAAGGCTTTAAAATAGGCCCTTATCTATAATAGAAGATATGCGATTGAAATATTTCCACATTATTGGTGTTGGATAAGTTTTGGTTCATTTATAACTCTTATATTTTTAGTTTGACCCCCGGATAAAACCATTTCTACCTTAACCACAAAAAATATTTTTATAGTTTTTACTATTAAATATAATAAAATTTATGTTGAAAATATTAGATAATAAAAAATATTTTGAATCTAAATTTTGAATCCAGTTTTTCAAATTCCATTAAAAGAGGTGGAATAATTAAATTTAAAATTAATCCTACATATGCAATGAAAAAGCAGGATTTGGAAGTGAAAATGTTCAAAAGATTAAAAAGTTTTATATAAAAATTAAATATTAAAATGATTCCAACTACATAAATTGGTTTAATAGATATATAATTAAAATAATTTTTCTTTAAACCAAGTTTAGCCAAATTTTATGTTTTTCAATTCATTAAAATAAATTATAATTCTTAATAAAAATCATTAATTTTTACTATTCATCGAACAAATCATCTTCTTGGAAAATTCAAAAAAATTCAACCACAGATAATTTCATCATAATGTTTTTGAAAATAAAATTTATTAATTTTAAAAAAATATTCTAAATGTGTCAAAAATTAGTTTTAAAATATGTGTGCCAAAGGGGAAAAAACTTCTTTTTAGAAAAATATAGTTTTTACCAATAAAATTCGTTTAATTATTATCTCTTTTTTAGAAAAAAATAAGATAAATATTAATAATTTGATTGAATATATTATATTTAAATTTCATTAAATCATTCACCAAAATTATTTTGTTTAATATATTGAGGTTATTTTTTTTTTCACAAAATTTTTTCCCCAAAATTATTTACTTTATTTTCTAATATTTTTTATTTTCTTATCTAAATAATTGATTACCAATTAATTAATTTCATATACACGTTTAAACAATATATTTTCATAATTTATTAAATGAAATTTACAAACACCATTCCAATAGATTTGTGATAAATATAATATTAAATAATAAAATTTTAATAGTATTTCATGCTTTTGTTAAACTTGGTGTTTTATGTAACAAAAAATATCAAAAAGATTATATATAATTTAAAAAAATCACAAATTATTATGGTGTTAAATCCCATAAGAATAGTATATTCCATGAGTATCTTGATTCATTTGTGGTAGTTTTTTCGAATGTTATTTTTATTTACTCCAAAACCAAGGAATACAATGTGTGTCATTTGAGAGAAGTTCTAGAAATTATGAGGAATCATCAACATTAAAAAATGATTTTTAAATTTAATTTATGAATTTGGTTAGTGGAATTATTGAGACATTTGTTCTCAAAACATGTTATTTTAGTTGACCATGAGAAGGTGAAAGATGTTATGACGTTGCTGTAACCACCTAATGATTTTGAGATTCCGAACATCTTTGGTTTATTAGGAAATTACTGTAGGTTCATTAAATTTTTCTTGAAGATAACTTTTATGAATAATTATCTCACTCATAAATGGGTGTGGTTCTTTAGGGATTGAAATTTTAATAATTGTTTTTATTGTTTTAAGTGTCTTCTCACTTCTTCTCTAGTGGCGACTTTTCTGGAGGATTGATGGGATATGTGTTATTTAATAAAGCATTATGTTTTTATTGTAATATCATGGTATCCTATAGTTCTTAGAAACATAGGAAAAACATGAATAACCATGAAAATCATGATCTCAACCATATATTTGTGATGGATTCTCTTTTGTTTTTGTGTAATTATCTATTCCAAGAATGTATTTCCATTTTTTACAACCACAAAATACTGAGTTAAACAGTCTTTTAAAAAGATTTGATCCTCCAATAGAGGAGTTCGATGGAGTACCAAAATTATTTTGATTCAACATTTATTACACTCATTTTGAGGGTAATTTAATCACTATTTCCTTGAAAAGGGAAATTATGACCTATACTATGAAAGTCTCATCAAATGAGTGAAATTTGATAGCTTTTTTTCTTAGTTGCATTTCGAAGCACAAGAGGATTTGATTGAGATTATTATCACAATTTTTTATTAAACTCTAAACTTTTTGAGATTAATAAATTGTATAATAATCTTTCTGATGAATTATTAGATATTAGGGACTCTGTTTATGAGGGTGATACCATTAGTGAGTGGTCATTCTCCTTTGAGGGTATTCTATGTTTCTTGAACTAGCATGTGGTTCTTTTTCCAGTGAGAAAAAATATGATCCGGGATTTCCATATTTCCTAGTATGTAGTGAACCATAGAATGATGAAAATGTTCTATGATATGTTGGGACATCTTTAGTGGATAAGTATGATATAAGACATCGATGACTTTTTTTCAAACTATTATACATTCAAATAGGTAAAAAATGAGAACCAGAAGACTTCAGGTTTTATTTATCCCCTTTATGTGCCGTATATGAAGTGTGATGAGATTTATTTGTATTTCAAGTTTTGGTTTCTAAATAACAATTTTAGGAATAATTTTCTATGGTTAGTTATCGACCGACTGACAAAATCAGGTCACTTTATCCCCATTTTTTATACAATAATAGTTGATCATTTGGGAAGTCTCTATGTGAATGAGACCATCATATTTCATGGAGTTCCATTTGTTATCATTTTTTATAGGGTTCACTAGATTACTAAATTTTTTTGTAAGATCCTCTAGGAAGTTTTGGGATATTATGTTAGGTTGATATTAGTATATCATCCACAAAAATATGGCAAAACGAATTGATCTATAATGATCTTGGAAGACAGCTATGTGCTCGCATTCTCCACTTTAGCAGAGCTTGGTAAAACCATTATGGATTGGGTGTGTTTTCTTATAACAATATTTACCTTTTATCCCCAAAATGGAACCCTTTGAGGCCTTTTATGTACAATAATGGAAATATCTATTGTTATTGTCAGAGATTTTTGAATCTGTTCTGGTTAGACCAACTTTTGTCCAAGATAATATGGAAAAGATCCAGTTGATTCATCAAATAATGATAATGAATTAGAGGTATTATAAATCATATATTTATCTTTGATTTAGACCATTATATTTTTCTATTGGTGACCAAGTATTTTTGAGAGTTTTTCCTCGGGTGGGTCACCAACAACCTTGGGAAATAGGGAAATCTTATATCGAGGCTTATAGGTCCTTTTGATATTATTGTGTGAGTTGGTATTGTGGCTTACCATTTTTCCATACCGCCATATTTTACATGGATCCACAATTTTTTTTTCACATATCACATCTCATGAAGTATATTTTTGACCCTTTTCATATATGTAGATAGGAATTTTATGATATTAAGACTGATCTATTCCAGATTGTGCATCTTGTTTGAATTATTGATTCTGAGACAATAGTTCTTCTAGGGATGTATATACCTTTGGTCCAGGTGATATGGGATCATTATTATGATTCATATGATACTTGGGAGTGTAACACACTGATGGGAGAGTAGTGGCCTCATCTCTTTGATATGAAATCTTCTTGACATTATTTATTGGGATAGAAAGTGTTTATGGTGGGGATGTTGTATTAGGTCGTTACATATTTTCATGTATTTATATCCGTTTATTTTATCTCATTCTATTTGGGGATTGTCTAATATTATTTTGGGTGAATTTTGAGATTTTTGGATGTTTTTGGGGTTGAGAATAGTTGCTTCACGGTTTGGGAAAACCATGCAGATTAGACTAGAAAACAGTGTTCTCTATGACAAGCCATAGCAAGGGAGAACACATTTTGTCTAAACTATTCATACACACTATCAAAACCATAAACCCTAAGATTGAGTGGTCTATATTTTTTGTTCAAGATTAAACAAACCATGAGGCCAAAACGTACACCCTATTCAGAAGCCCTGTAAGGGTGTATGGTTACTACTAACTGTGAAACCCAACTTGCAAACCATGTGTGAAAATTTTAAATCAACTATGAATTATTTTAGTTATCTCGAGACCCAAATTCTAACTACTAATTATCCCTATTTGATCTTAATAAAATTTCTTTGTCTTTATAGGATCTCAAGAGGAGAAATTTTCTTCCCTAATATCCTCTCTTTTGGGATTGAAGAACCAATAATTATGTTCATCCCTTTTAATTATAGGTTTTATTCCCCCTTCTTTATCGTCTTAATTATTCATTGACATTTCCCATTGAAAGTGTTGTTTTTCTCACATGATTAAAGGTATCTAGTTCAATTATGATATATCCTCTAATCAAAGATCTAAATTTATTGATTGGATTGAAATAGTTTCCAATTGATTTATAAAACCTTTATTTGAGATGATTTTGTGTTAGATTTAAATATGGAATGGAAATCATTAAAGACCACCAATTTAAATGGAATTAAAATTGTTTGGTGGATTTTGGGAAATGATACCATTAAAGTGTGAAATGATTTGGAGAAATGATTTAATGTTTATTATTGTGGAAATTATATTAAAATGGAAGGTGATTTGTAAAGGTCATGAATTTGATAAAAATATATGATTTGGTTTTAATATTAAAAATCATGTCGTACTTAAAATTGCACAATTGCATTGTAAATGATTAATTGATTACAAATGAATTATTTTTGTGAGAATAGATGAATGATTTATTGATTTATTTAAGCACATGTGAGAATGAATAGTAATTATATTATTAACAAATTCACACTTGGAATATGATATGTGAAATGATTTCATATGCTTATCACCAACCCTTAGAGATTGGAAATTTAGTTCGGGCCATGTCAGGACCAGTATGAGTATCATTTTACTTGGTTTTTTTAGAAAGTTTATGAAAAACACCAATATATATCCAAGTGTAGTTTGAATTTATATCAAAATAATTTTCACAAAATAAATATGTTATTACTTTAGAAGACTCGGAATCGATCTAATAAGACAATTTCCCTAAATAATATATAGTCTTATGATTTTAATGTAATTTTTTTCAATCATTATTATTTTTAAGTAAGATCCATAACGTTTCTATATTCATGATTATGATGTTTGGTTATAATGGTGATTAGAGTTGACATATTTTTTTTTTCAATCATGGCTGTTGAACTTCTTCAACAAATCCATTAATTTTTTTTATTTGAGTTAAATCTATATATATCCTATTTGAAAACTTTCTTTACCATAATACATGTGATTTCTCTCATAATGTATTTTCTAAACTATAGAGTCATAAATTTATGAAAATATTCTTGTCATTTATATATTATTCCATAATAAATTATATCATCATCATAGTAAATTATGTTTAACTACACTTTTTTAGATGATCTCATATAAAGATAATTATTAACTCAACCTCTCATATATTATAACTTATATAAGTATTATTACAATTATTACTTAAATGTTAATAATTCTTATATCAATAAATAGAAGTTCTAAATTAATTTTCACAAATTTGATTCATCCTCAATAATTAAAATATAATCTTATAGTTTAATATACACTTCCTCATTGATAAATTTATGGAGGAATATGTCCTTCAATTGATTTTATTATAATTTAAAGCCTCTTTAAATCTCAACCACCAATAATAACAAGATTAAAACATGCATGTGCCATAATTTGAATGTTAATTTTGTGTATATCTATTTTTATTTGTTTATATCCCTTAAATAACAATTTTACCTCTTTTTAGATATTCATTAATTTATCATCATATTTTTAGCAGCAAATTAGATTAAATTACATTATGGTCCAAGAAAATTCTCACTATATCAGATGATAAATTACCACCTATTTTATTAGACTCCACATTCGTAACCTTGATTTATGACCATCCCTTTGTTTTTTATTCCAATATTATTATTTCTATAGGAAATAATTCAACATAGTGTTATACATTCCTTATCTTATTGGTTTCCATTGGAAAAAATTTATCTCCCATTATGAATGCTTTATAAAATCTATTTTATTCTTATGCTTCCCTAAGTATGTGATTAAATATCTTTAGTAACCTCTATTTCCTCTGATTCTACACTAGAATCCTTCACATGTTTCTAATTATAAAATTCTATAGAATATTTATAAACATCTTATTCCTCATCATAAATGTATTTTAAATATGACGGTCTTTATTAACTTATAATAATCAATTTTAAAAACATGTCCTAATTTCTCTCAAAAATTGTATTTAAACTCTTGTAAATTTTTTTAAGCCTTGATCATGGTAAATTATCTTAAAAATACCCCTTCAAAAAATTTATCTATATATTGTCCTTGATCGCCATATTTTTTATGTGTATAACACTAAAACATAAACTCCCTTATCTGTTCTCTTCTATTCAATATGTATCTCATATGGTATTTTTCCTACTAAGTATATAAGAAAGAAGTATTTTATATATACACTACCACTTTCAATTCTTCATTACAATAATTCCTTATTATACAAATCTTGATAATTAATCTCTTCACAATGTTATTAAAAGTTAAATTACATCATTCTATTACATGATTTTTCCATGGTGTTTATATTTATAAAACATCATTCTTGAATTTGTGCTTCTTCAAATAATGTTCTTCCTTAATAGAAGTGTATTCAATACCATTATTTGTTTAAAATATTATGATTAATAATATAGTTCCATAATTTAATCTCTTAAATAATATATTGGATTATTCTATCACCTCCATCATCATTTATATAAATACAATTCAACCTAACTTATAGTAATAACCAAAAAAATATAATGGAATATCTCTCAATGTGTGTCTTTAGATGGTACTTCAGACCATACAAATCAACGTGAACAATATAGAGAATATTTTATTCCATCTTCTTATTTATTCTTGAGTAATTTACTAGTATCATAATTACTATTTATAAAAAATTCTTCTCTTCGTCAAACATCAAATTAGGATTGGGTATTATAGAATTTATCATTGGTAAATTCTAGATGACTTGTTGATGTATTTCTATAAGACATAATTGACTTAATATATTCTAATATTTTGATATAATGATACCACAATTCTATATTTTATCTAATTTAAGTCAATTTACATTAATTTTCAAACCCTTTATAAATGTATTTTTATATCTTCCTTTTTCTGATAATCCATTTTTATTAAATGAAACTTTGATTCTTGAGTTGAAATGGTGACTTATACTCCAATGATTTTTTTTCAAAATACACACACATAAAGACCATCCATTAATTTCCATTCATCTCTAGTAAGAATCATTTTTGAACATCCTTAAATCATTAATGATCCATCATTCCTAAAATAAACTATTCAATTAATATGACCTTCTAGATACTTTAAATGATTCATGTTCCAAGTCATTTGTAATGAGCATCCATTGTCAAGAATACACACACTAATATTATTTGTTTCCTTCTGAGAAATATTTTCAAGAATAAAATATTATTTCAACTTGATTCTAACGATGAAATTCATAGTTTAGTTGAGGTATAAAATAATCACTCCTCGCTAGTTCATCTATAAAAATTACAATAATATTATTCTTATTTGAATTATAAAAATAGTGTTCAGAATAGAATCTGGTTTAAATTTCAAACATGATACCTCCTTTCATTTATATAGAAATTGTTCCCACTTATTCTTTATCTTCCTTTAACTATGTTGTGAAAAACAATTACTGTAATAGAAATATATTAATAAAAAAAATTATCTTTCAATTGTAGTATGTGATCTCAATCCACGTGGTTCAATTTCATGAATCTCTCCTTTAATATACCCTTCTTCTTCCTTATAATAGTAAATTTTATGACATTAATAGGCAAAAAATTATCATTTTATCGATTTAAAGACATTTTATCTAAAATGATATATATATATGAAATAAATAAATATCTCCTTAGTATTTTACATGGTTTCAATGGTTAAATGAAATTTGTTATAAATTTCATCACCTTTTCCTTTTCACCCACTCTCTTAATTTTAGATGTTTTAGCAATGTTGAAAAATAATCTTTTTACAAATTTATTTTCGTTGCTAATATTTTATCATTTTCATAATAATTTATATTTCTCATTTAATATTTTTATTAAAATCTTCATTTTAAATATTTTTAAATAATAATAATTTCTTTCAAACTCGTATTTTAGTTTATGTTTCAAGCTTCATCTTCAATATACTTATTCTTTAAGAGAATCAATACTCATTCCCACTATTTAATACAAGAATTAAAGTCATTAATCACTTTTACCTGTACATAATATTTATCTTTAAGGCTGAAAATTCTCTATTTTTTTATTTACAAATTAATATTCTTCCAAAACCTTCTCAAAATAATTGATTTCTGGATTTGAGGAGTTCAATATACTCAAATGATTATTTTTTAGTCAATTAATATTTTATATTACTTTTTTTATATAAAAATCCTCCAAGGTACCAACATACTCCACCTTGTGTTTAAGAGAACATTATAATTGATTTTCACACAAAATTTTATATTGATATTTCATGACCATTTCCTTCATAGCATCCATTTAATATCTTTTAATTAGTTTTAAATTCTTCAATGAAGATCTTATCTTCTTTTACTTTATTAATAACATAAATTTTCTATTAAAACCTTTTTATTATTGAATATATAGATTTATTACTTTAATTTATGGAAAACTACCATTATCATATTTTTATGAAATCAATCTAACTTTATTGCTTTAATTAATTTAAAATATTTGAGTTATATTTCCATCATTTTCACATTGAATGAATATAAAAGGAGACATTACCTCAAATATTCTTTTTCTTTTAATAGATTTGATGTACATAAGTGATATGAATTCATCACACACATATTATTTTCCATATTCAACTTCCAGAATTAAATTATTATATATATATTTAAATTCTATATCTATAGATGAATAAGTCATCATTTCATCTGGTTTATAAGGCATATCATATGCTACCAAGATAGTTTTTAGATCATCAAGTAAATTCTCAACAAATTTATTCCCTTGAAACATTAAAACATTTTTAATTTACCACGCTTTTAATCTCTATATAATTTTATTAAATATATATTTTTCCTCATTTTTTATCACAAATTATATTAATGAAATTAATGACCTGAATAATTATGCCTTTGAAACTATCAATATTCTTAATTTAGTGATTCATCAATTAATTAAACTTTTTATTTGTCACTTTTAATTTATTAACTTTAAATATGTTACCCCATTTATATATAAGTGATAAATATACCACATTATATTTATGTATGTTAATCTCATTTATATTATGTATATATGATTTAATAAGTCTACAGATAATTATTTTTGATTCCTTCCATCATTATTAAGTATCATAAATTCAGTTACATTAAAGGAAAACACTATATGATCATAGATTTGTATCTCATCTATGATAGAGGAAAAACATTACCCTTTTGATACCATATATGTTCTCTCATTTGGTTTTTTATTTTTTTTTAAATTTTAGGCATTGATCATTGGAAATTATTTTTCATTCATAGTATTCCAAATTTAAATATTCTTTATTGATAAGATAATTATATTTTTTTTCATTGATACTATGTGTTCCATATAGAGGTCCCAAACACACACTAATATTTGGTAAATTTGAGTGTGTAATTATTCTTCGTTTCATAAAATAAATATTTTTGACATAGTAAAAAAATGTTTATAACATATCAACATAAATGGAAAATCGAAAAATATCCATGTATGAAAAGTAAATGCTTGAACAAAGAGTTTTTACATTGTTCACTTCAATGTGCTGCATTAAATGTGCATACATCGATGATGTATCAATGTAAAAAATGAACTATTACCCACTATTATGATTCAAAGAGTCTATTATGTGCTCTATATTTATCCAAGGATCACTCCATCAATAAATTTCTCCAAAAAATGATTTAGTACCATGTTTATGAAAATTATTGATATAATCGCCACTCAAAATGAGCACCCAAAACATAAAAAAAATAGTGAGCTTGTTACATTTATGATCAAATATTCACATCAAAATTCAAATTTTCAATGTTATTCTTCAAAATATTTCATATTTCTATTTAAATTCATTATATAAAAATTCTTCCACTTTATAAAAACTATTTCTTCTCCCTTAATACTATCATAAATTTTTATACCCCTATTTAAAAATGTACTCGAAAATTATTGTCTATAGGATTCCATGTTACTTAATATAGTTAGTAATTTTATTCAACCATTATAAATGAATTAAATTCACCATTAAAATCCATGAGAGCTATAATATCAAGATCAACCAAATTCTATGCTCTAAAAAAAGAATATATTCAACACAATGTGTTTAGCCCAACATGATGTAGTAATTATCTTCTAGTTAAAGTATAAAATTTGGGAACATAAGGACCTTATATGAAAAACACAAAATCAACAGAATTTTTTTTAAAGAAATTCATATATTTTATAAGAATTTATTATTTCCCTACACAAGATGAAATTGCTACTCTCTTCTCAAAACACCCTTTACTATGGAATGGGTTACCACTGGGGCCACATTTTCTATGTGAAATGGTGATAACAACACTCATTCTGAAGTTCCATTTCCCATTTATGTTAAACATACACCATAAAAATGACTTCCATTTCTTCTAAAATTTCATATACTATTTCTCATAGGTAACTTTTAAGAGAATATTAAAATCAATACAATATTGACTAAAACATTTCTTTGTTTCAATCTACCCTTAAGTACCATCACTATCCAACATTTCAAGGTAAATTTACTCTTAATGTTTTTGATTCCATGACAAGAATTATTGTTAGAGGTCTCCATCAACCGTAGTTAGTAACCATGACACATTCATATTTTTCAACATATATTAGCCTCCTATAAAGAACAATATTATCACACATGGTTAATGGAGAATTATTTTTTGGTAATAAAACTTTCTCCCTAATGAAAAAAACCTCCCCTCGTCATATTTAACTATACCATGTAATGGTAAACACTACTATAACATGGTGTGATATTCATTTATTAAATATGTCTACAAACCACACTAATTCATTTCTATGATTTGAAAATCCGCATACCAAATCATATAACACTTAAAACATGTAATTTATATCCTTAATTAACATCATATAGAACACAAATTCCAACCTATAAGATTGGTTCCCACATGCTCATAACTTACTAACATACGTGGTAAAACGTATCATGCCACCATCTTAGTGATCATGGAAAAGTAAACATAGTCTTATCATATACAAAAAAGTTTATTTTTGTGTTCCATGAAATGATTCAAATGATTGTAAATGAAATTGGTCATGTCATAACGTAAAATTTTATCAAAGGTTATTCTAATGTATATAATAATTTTATATCTATATTTTGGAAGTGATGGTTGTTCATTTATGAGATTCGGTTATGTTTAAATATTATTTCCCACTCATATATTAATGATATAGTCCTTTATGTATATTATTGTGTATGTATAATTATTTTTTTGTTGTATTTGTTTTTTATAATGTTAGGAGGACCAAGGGATATTTTCCTATTATGGATTAAAAAAATTTGTATGTTATTTTTAAATATTTATTATTATTTTTCGTGATTCAATCTATCAGATTCTATCATTTTTGGATGTGATAATAACACGTTTTATAGATCATTTATCTAATGTTTTATGTGTAAAAAATTTCACAATATAAGATAACATTAGTTTGATATGGAGAACAGTGTAGTAATTCATTATATAGACAATGGTAATGGAATATTAAATAGAGTAGAGTTCGTCATAAGTATATGATTTATCTAAAATGAGTTCCATGGTTGTATAATGATATTTAATGGGAAAATTGACTATAAAATACAATAAATAATTCAATATCATATATTATGATGTTTTTTTATTTTTGGGTTGAATTTTTTTAATGTTGGGGAGAATTTAATATCTTGGATTTTCACTAGAAAATGATTTTATTGTGATAATAAATTAGAACATATTTTTGTTTGATATAGTTATTTGGTGACACTATTTAATTAATTGTTCATTTATGTAGTTTAATTAAATATCATGATATATTTGGAGTTAAAAAAATAAATAAACATTCTTTGATCATGGTATTTTATGGAAAAATGTTAATGTATCAGAAAATAGGGATCCAATTTAAAAATTGTAATCATATTATTACCTGTGTTTCTATATTTCAT
Organism: Viscum album; assembly: GCA_963277665.1. Taxonomy (NCBI): domain Eukaryota; kingdom Viridiplantae; phylum Streptophyta; class Magnoliopsida; order Santalales; family Viscaceae; genus Viscum; species Viscum album. Next base: position 1,523,912,372 of record OY728131.1, on the reverse strand, counting down.
TTATTAGTGAAAAATATTATTCTTAGATTCTGATACCATGTTTATTTATTAGTTTTAATAAATTATTTATTAATTTAATTTTTTTTCTTATTAAAAAGTTACTCACTCCATCTCCTTTAATTTTTTTCATTGACCACATAAATGAGATAAATTATAGAGGTAAATCAGGGGGAACCAAGTGATGTCCTTGAATATTCATCTTGGTAGGATTACCGAACCACATTTTTAAATATTTTTATTCATATTGATCATGCTTTATCGAATTATGGTGTATAAATTTTGTCATTTTTATTGTTATCATTGTTATTATTTTTATTATTGTTATTATTGTTATTATTAGTATTATTTTCTAATTAGTGGTTGGATACATTGTAAACCATATAACTATTCACATTTTTTTTCAATGGTCATGGTGTGACTTATACTAGATAACAATATATTGAAGCTTTAACCACCATTTTCAAGTAGTGGAAATGGTTCAAATGATATGAATTGATGAGGGTTATTTTAATATATATTTTAAATGAAGATTCATATTAGGAAAATTCATTTTAACCCTAATAAAAATTATTTCTCAATTCTTTGAGACAGTGTAATGTCAATTTTTTCTCACCGTTATTGTCTATTTAATGAAGTATTAACCACACCTAGTGGGTAGAAATAGATTCCATTGAAGGGAAATGTTATTTCCCCTTTATCTGTATTTTTTATCCAATTAAATATATTTATATATATATATGGAATAATTTGGGGTGAATGTGTCCCTTATGGAGGTTGTTGACGAACTATAGTTATATTTGTAATATTTACATTAAATGGTGTTTAAATGAATTACTTGAATTTAAGTGGGGGGTGGAGTGCATACCCCTTTCTAATTTAATTAACAAATATATATAATCTATTTTTCATTATGAATTATTGTATGCCACTTTATTTTGTTTGGTAAAAAATTTCAGATTGTTTTCCAAGATGATTTTGATTGAAACATTATTATTGTCATTTTAGATCTTTTGTAATGTATTTTTGAAATTTTAAAAATTTGAAACCAGATATCGATGATGATTGAGATGACTAAAATTCTTAGATTAGTGTTATTTATATATTTTATTCAAAATTTATATACTAATGTCATTTTTGGACCATTAGTTTCTCCTATGAATACATATTTTTCTAAAATAAAATTTTGGACACATATATGTGTGCATGAAATTTAGTAATATTTAGGGCATTATTGGCACAAATAATTCTCTCGATGGGACCCATGATAATGAGATTTACTATAATTATTCACAACATTTAACCATTTATAATGAAATGTGGTGTTACACCCCTAAAATTACTTTCAAATATTATTTACTTAATTTTTTTATTATACTTTTCATTCAGAGTAATTTAAATTATAATTTTTATGTTTTCTAAAATAAATAGGATATTCATGATTAATAGAAAGTTAGGGGAAAACATGTGGAATCCATGAAATAACCTATATATATTTTTATTTACATTTTTCATGGTAGGTGTGCAGTTTACATGAATGAGTTTACCAATTGTGTAGGTTCCAAAGTGTGGTAGTGATTATCTCCATGGTTAGTGTAAATTTTGGAAAATAATTCGAACAAACCATAGAGCCTATTCAAAAAATTAATTTTTTTAAATATATACCATTTACTACTTCTATTTAACACCCTTAACCCTTATTTCTAGACTCACACAACCTAGGCCCCCTCTCACATAAAGCCCTCATCACTTCCTATTGGGTAGTGATTTGAGGTGTATTTCTTTAATTTTCATTAAGGATTCATCAAGTAAGGGTATAATATCCCCACTTTATGATTCATTACAACTTTATCCTTAGCTATGTTTCAACCTGATAGTTATGAATGCCTTAGTATTTTTTATATAAAATTAGTTGGGGTAGGTATATTTTTTTTTTATTTCTTCTTAATTCAATGGGGTCTTTCCCCTCCCTGTCTTGTTTATTACTTCTAGTTTACAATGGTTTCATTCATTTAAGGATGGTTTTTATGTTATTTATCATTTATTAAGGAAGTAAATGCACTCACATTAATTTATAAATTCTGTTTTAATTATTTGGGTAAGAAATGGTATTATGAGAACTATTGGTGTGTGTTTAGTTGATTTCAAAACGTGCTCCTTTATATTTTGGTATAAATTGATTTTAAATTGGAATTATTTTTCTATATAAAACCTTGGAAGTGAAAATTGAATTAATTGAAATGAGATAGCACATTTGATCCCTAATAACCAAGGTGGTATTACTAGTACAATTACTTCAAGGAAATTTTCCACTCTCCTTAGACCTTGAGAAATGTAAAAATTATAACTAAAAAAACTCTTCAATAGATATGGTCACCACTGAGATTTCTGTATGGTCTTTCTTGGTGTCTCATGCAAGGGAATAGTTATTAATAGTTTGATCACTGAGAGAATGAAGGTCATAGGATTAGGACCAATAATAGTTTCCAATGGGTTTCCCCATGGTTCATGGTTCATTTTTATTATTATTATTATGATTTATATGATTATTTAAAATTTAAAAACCAGGATTTTAATTGAGTTTTTTTCAAAATAAGATGTTTATTTTTTCTAAAAATGGTTATTCAATAAATTCTTGTTGATAATCTTCTAGTATTTGGTTTTCACACTCTGAATACACCAAATGAGTGTATATAAAAAATTTCTTTCATATAAAAGTTAAACCTATGCATCAATTGAAGGAAACATTACTCTTTCTAAATGATCCTTATTTGGTGATAATGGTGAAATTATGAGATGTTAAACCAAAGGTTACATGGAGATTGATAGCCTTAGTTTATTAATTTTTCATTCTGGTTTTATTATTTTTTCTTTTTTAGTTATCATGTAACCTACTATCATATATTTTTTATATTTGTGATTCATACTCATTTATTCACTATTTATATGTTTATTTTGACCTATGGATTATTAGGTTTTTATTGAGTTATTATTTACATTCTGATGATTTTTTTATTGGGAAATTCATTTCAGATTGAAATCTTATATGTACAAGAACTTATTACCAGTATCTGGGGATCAAGAATTCCCATTGGACCATTCTACAGACCGTCTCACTTTCCTAGATCAGTGCTAGTTTGAGATGGTTCATGATGAAATGGTATCAGAGTTATCTTTTGGATCTAATTTATTTTTGATGTCAAGACAAAAAAGATATAGGATTATTAGCTCCCAAGTAATAGATATAAAGGATTGTCTTTCAAAAACACTTACTATTCTCCCTTGAGTTTAAAGGGGATGTAGGAAATGTGGTCTTTCTACGGGATTTGGTTTCCTTTCCATATGGATAGGGCGTATGGGCTACTCCATTCATGCGTGTTGTGTTTCACTAATGGTTATATTTTTTTATATTAATATTTTTTAGAATTTACTATGATGATTAATAATTTTTATTTGTCTTGAAATAATTATTAATATTTGGTGTTGATGGTTTCACTCTTTTATTGATTTTATATAAACTTATGCATAGAAAAAACCTATAAAACCCCCTATAGGATGCTTTCGATTGCATCCCATGCGAAAACACATCTTTTGATCATTAAGATAACGAGTTAGTGGTCCGGGAAATTTGAGTAATGGGAAATGGGATGAATTTTGTCCCCAATTTAGAAAAGGAGTTATATTCGAGTCCTAATAAAGATCAAGATGATTAATTTTTCAAGATTATTCCTGCCTCTTTTTAGGAAACCATCAATGCTTATGATTCTAATGATTTCTTATAGAAGAATGAGTAGATGTTTAACTTCCATGGATATCAATAATCCATTGAGGTGAAGTCCTCAATATTATTACTTTAGGGCCCTAGTAATTTTTTTTGAATTGATCATTCAAGTAATTCAATATAAGAATATGAGGTGGATGGATTAGAAGGTGATCTTCACAAATGAATTTTATGTAAACACATTGGATTCAAATAAATCATAATAAGTATTATAACACCATCAAGGAACTCAATCAATCATGGAGTAATGAAACCACATTACTGAATTGGATCACTTCTATATAGATACTATTTTTTAATAAAGAGACTAAAACATGGAATTTCAATATGTGAATATAGCCTGACATTTGGTCCCAAGTCTAAATGATGAATCTCAAGACCTATGACTAAGGTGGATGATAAATAATTAAAGGTTGGGATCAATCATGGGTAATTCCTATTCTAATTGGTATTCCTTTAGTTCTTAGTCAATGTGGGAATGGTTCCTTAGAGAAGTGGATAAAGCATGACGATTGGTTGATTGGTGGAAGAAATAGGTGTTGGTATCCACCTCAACCCTTTTCATCAAGATCTATAGGTAGTGGGACCATTATCTACCATATGTATGGTATGGAGGGAAATTTGTTTTATTCATGATACATATAACCAAGGACATGTCATTTTTGTGTATATATTGTCCATCTATAGAGGTTTTGTAGAGCTATATTTCTATCCCATAGTGATCTATTTCCTTTAGCTGTTGGGGGATCCTTGCTGATGTCTGATGGCTTCCATGTAGTGAGTCTTTAACTACATGTCCATGATGGTATGAATAGTTTTTCATATAGATATACGTTGGTTTATAATTATCATCAATCATGAATAAAACTATCAAATCATTCATATATGAAGTAGTTGTTTGTATTGAATCTGATACTAGTGAAAACTAAGGTGGGACCTGAAATCTTGAGAGTTAGAATTCTAGTTACTTCATGTATGACTAATGTAATATTTGATATTGGTTCCTCTCACTAATTTATCTCAGATTTTGATGAGTATCTATTAAATTTTCCTTATGAGGAAATTCTAGGTATGATTTCAATCTCAACTCCTCTAGTGGAGATAAGAGAGAAAGGTTTTTGATTCCATTTTTGGGTCGTGTTTATATTTAAATTTTAGCAATTATAGGGATTTATCATCCTTGAAATAGATATTTTTAATATAATATTTATGATAGACTACATGACCACCAATAAATATCATATCATTTATTACCATTAGAGAGAAACCTCCACTATACCGAGTGTGATCACTCAAGTATTTAATGGTGAATTGGGTATATAGTCTTGAAAGGTCGGACCACTAATTTAGGAATTTAAAATTCCCATTTATCATGTTTTATGTGTTATATTATAAGCATACATGGGAAATTCTGGTAGTGAGTCAACCCATGTAGTTTGGTAATTTCTTGCACTATTCCCAAAAGATTTTCCAATCTTACCCTATGAGTGAGAAGTGTGGTTCTCCATTAACCTATCCTCTAGTAATCCACCAATATCTTTCCATTTATATCAAGTAGACCCTATTGAGTTAACATACTTTCTAACTAAGACATAAAACTAATAATCAAATTTTTTCATTTAGCGTAGTATGTCCTTTTGGGATTCCTCTGTTTTTTTTGAGATGGATATAAACAATCCGTCAATTATAAATCACCCACTAGTTTTTGAATCAGGTCTTGAAAGAGAATTAACATCTCATGACTCATATTTATGTCTACTATGATCAAATAAATTTTGTAAGGTTTCCTTTTAGGATTGAACATCATTCTGGATATCACCAGCTCAAGGTGAGAAAGAAAAATGTTCTAAAGGCTTATTTTTAAGGTAGGCATGAAAATTTTGAGTACCTAGTGATGCCTTTAATTTTGACTAATTCTATCACATTCATTATGGAGATCATGAATCGAATATTCCATCAGAAACTTGACACCATCATAACGGTTTTTTGATTGAAATACTTATTTACTCTAAGTTGGAAGAGCACACAAGCCATTTGAAAATAATTTTAGAGACCTTTTATTATCCCTATATCATTTATAATCTATCTTGGTACAATTTTTTTATATAATAGATTATGTTTCTTAGGAAAATACTATCAAAATAGGGTATCTCAGTTGATCCTGAGAAGGATATGGGTGTCACTTCATTGGAGGATCCCATAAATATTTTTTATATTATATGATTATTGGGATTGGGAGGGCAATGAATATTATTTCTAAAATACTTTTCATGACTTACATCGTCCTTGACTACTCTCACCCATAATGGGGTGAAGTTTTTATGGAACATGGAGTGTCAAGGATCCTCTGATGTATTAAATCAGTAGTTGACTTCAACAATGATTTTGATTATACGAGCGGTTTTTAAAGGTCATGTGGTGCACTATGCTGCTTCTCGTATTTGTATTGTGTGTGTTCTTATTCATGATAAAGATTTTGTGGAATGTGTCTCTCTTCAACTATGGCCACATGACATAAACTACAAGAACCAAGACATTAATTTCACACCTATGAAACATTCTCTTAAGTGATTACCGGATTATCTTTCTTTGATGGAATATGGTTTACTCCGATCATAATATCTTGTGCTATATATTCTTCAAAAATACTTAAATTTTCAGTAGTAGTGATGGGTATAATATATTATAAGGAATTATATCAAATCACTTATACTCTTGGAAAGAGAAATGTAGATCACTATGCCCTATGTTGGATGTTTTCAATGTAGTCCCTCAAAGACTCTAGTGATGAATGGATTCCGCTGGATATTTTTCCTAAAATGCATTTACATGTGAAGTAAAAAAGGATAGAATGGTTCCTTATAGTATGTAGTTGATTCAAATTATTGAGAAAAACTATGAGTGATCTAAAACTCCAAAAGGTTTCATTATATTTTTAGGTAATTATGTTGTTCAAATATCATTGAGGAAGGTAATGACCATGGAATAGAACCACTAATAGGGGCTATTCAATCAGGAGCGACTACATTGTGAAATTGTCAAAGGCACTAAATCTGGTGGTCGGTTTGAGATAGGAAATAAGAGATGTCATGTATCAATGTTTTAATTTCATCATTTTTATGGGGAGAATCATAAGATATCTTATCTTTTCCATCCCTTCCCATACCTACATGGAAGTGAGGTGATGTTTCTATAGACTTTGTCACTGGGCATACATAAACACCTCAGTGTTAAAATTATATTTGGGTTATTATTGATTGTATTGCTATGTCGAGACATTTCATTCTAACTAGGGACACCAATAATGTGAATGAGCTTAATAAGTTGTATATACTTGAGGTTTTCAAGGTATATAGAGTTCCACCTTCTATCATTTTGGTTATAGAACCATGATTCTCCCCATGATTCTTAAAATTACTCTAGGAGGAAATGGGATGTCATGTTATGTTTTTCATGACTTTCTATCCTCATTAAAATGGTCAACAGATAAGAAAAACATGATTCAAGAGGATATACATTGTGAATGTGCCCAATATTTTTCTGAATTATGGGTTAACTATCTGGAACTAATTGAATTCACATATAATAATATTTACCAATCATAAATCGAGATAGAATCATTGAAATATCTATAGATTAACCATCCATGTCCCCTCGTTACTGGAACGATGTGGGTGATACCTCCCATGTATGGGCATACTGATGCATAATAAACAATCATATTGATTTTAACTATTAGAATTTGTTTTTAAACCACTTATATTAATCATAGGTTAAATTTCAATCATTTATTCCATACATTGGAATTCTATTTTGACGAATATGTGTTTTAGATTGTATCACATAAGTTATTTCACTGAGAACTTGGGATGTAAGGGAAGAATTATTTGAGGTATATGGGCCCTTTCGAGGATGATTATTAGATTTGAAATATTTTTTACCAATTAGAATTAAATTCTATATTTACCCTAATCCAATACAAGTTTCACGTATTTTAACAAAATATATATAACCCAAATACTTTTCATATATTTACTATCATGAGTTGAATTATTTTACATTAATGGCTAAGAAAAAAAATCACATTATTACATTCATTAAAAAATTATTACATAGAAAATAAATTACATTAGTTTATGAATTATGGTGAAATAAGAATGATTATGTCAAACCTTGGGAGTGAGAGTCCCTTATTTTAGAGTTGTGGTTTCATCTATTCAATTATTTTGATTCATGTAGACATTATGAGGGAAGAAAGTGAAAGTGTTGGGATAATATTCCCCCCAAAAATGTTACTTTTAGGTAAAATTTAACTATATTTATTAAATATTTTATTCTATTTTTGGGTATGGGTCTTTCTATTTAATTTTTTTGATGTTTTTGGAAAACATTGGGTTTCACAAGGTTAGCTATTGGTTAGGGAAAACCATGGGATAACATTACTAAAGCTTATAGTTTTTTACATATATATTTCACATGTTTAACCCAGGGTTGAAATTTATGTGTTGAACAACTGTGTAGTTGATGTACTGAGGCAGTGGTGAATTGCATGATTGGTTCTTGGTTCGGTAAAAAATGATGAAAAACCTTGCAGCCTACCTAGATAATAATAAATATGAAATTTATACTTTCCCCTATTATAATTAACACCCCTAAAAATCATTTCCCACCATAATCGACTCTATTTCCCCCGCTCTCAGAAATCCCTCCACCCATCCACTTTTTTTTGGTGATTTTGGTTTGATTTGATGAAAATTTTTTCAGGATTCATCCTATTAGGGTCTCATATCCTCTTTTTATAATTATATATTCCCTTCTCTTTGTTTTCTCTCTTCCCCATGGCCATGATGACCCAAGTATTGTATAGTTTGATTTGAATCGTGTCACTCATGGTATTTTTTATTTCATCTTTTTTCTATTGGGTCTTTCTCCTCCATGGATTATAGATTCTTTCAGGTTTTCATTGATTATATTGGAAAATAGTTGGTGGTATTGTGAATTTTCATTATGTCAGGACCCGTACCCCAGGGACCGTGCCATGACTATCCCTAGCCCGCCTTCAATAGGCCAGGGGCTGGCGACTAGAACCAAAGGCATAACTCCATAAAACTGGGAAGAAATTGCCTTTATGACCTGTAAACGCACACAGCTAGATAAAAAACACTAGGTAAACTGTATAACAAAAGAGTGGTGAAAGGTAAAGGGGCAGGAAATACAAGCCTAACTGTAAAGTACAAGTAACTGGAAGTACACGTACAACTGAAGAAAGGAAAAACAGCTGCTGGGTCATCCTCTGAAATTCCCACTTGAAGAGAAGGTACATATAGCCTACTTAGTAATCCCAGTCCATCAGTCTCCTCCGCGTACCAACTCATCTTAAGGCCCACCTCTGGGTACCGTCCAGTCCTGATACTCTCAGCCTGGATCAGCGTTGTTCGTCATCTGCATCCAACACAACGAGGTGTAGGTATAGCCTGTGCAGGGGTGAGTATAATGATACTCAGTTGGGACCCCGAGACCCTCAAGGTCTCACAAAATCCAACAAGTATAAACCACAAAGTATGAAATCAACAGATAACATCACTTAGGTATATGCCCATACATATACCAAATTTATCAAGTAATCCATCTCAATCATGAGGTAAAAACAAAATTTACTGACTCAGATCACACAGGTATATAACTTATGTAGAGAGATAGAGATGATTAGATATATCCACTGATTCATATTATCGGTCGAACCCACGTAGGATCCTGGAATAGTAGTCAGAGCTGTTAAACAAACGTAAGATCCTGTAATAGTAGTCAGAGTTGTCGAACCCACGTAGGATCCTTGAACAGTAGTCAGAGTTGTCGAACCCATGTAGGATCCTAGAACAGTAGTCAGAGCTGTCTAACCCATGTAGGATCAAGGAATAGTAGTCAGAGTTGTCGAACTGACATAGGATCATAGAACAGTAGTCAGAGTTGTCAAACCCACATAGGATCCTGGAACAGTAGTCAGAGTTGTCGAACCCACGTAGGATCCTGGAAGAGTAGTCAGAAAGTAGCCAACCACAGGGTCCCCACACAAAGCACGCTTGATTCCGGGAGGTTCCTCTCCTCAAGATAATTTTTGATACATCAACATCCACGAAGTCACATGAATAAGTATCCCAATGGTCTGCCACATCATAGGGGTCTCAACGCAACTGACAACACGTCAATCAGACGCCCGGTCTTTGAGTTATTAGCATTTTAGTCCCAGGGGCCCGGTTGGATTTGTGCTTGATCCAACCTGACCATATCTCAACTATACCCAAAAATACACTAGGGTATACACAAAGGGACCATCATGCTCCAGGAATACTAGCGCTGCTGACAATTCATCAAATGGATGTCCGGTGCCAAAGATATGACCAAAAGAATGTAAAAGGTAGGTAGTAGGCCAGGGTCCTGTCCGACCCGGTTCAGGTTCTGCCCGGCCCACCGGGCCTGGCCCAGCAGGGCGTGAGGGCTACGAGTAGCATGAGGGTGCTGACTAGTCGTGAGGGTGCAGACTGGTCACAGGTCGGTGTAAAGGCGGTTCGGCCCGCAGGCGCCGCGAGGGGTGCATCTCGGACGGCTCGGCCCGGATGGCCGCTGCCAGTTTGGCCAACGGCGGCACGGGGCGCGCGGGGCACGCAGAGTTCACATAGTGCATAGAGGCTGGAGGCTGGTGTGGCTCGGGCCGGCGCGGTTCGGCTGGGGCACCGCGAGGGGGGAAGCGGGCCGACACAGTTCGACGGTGGCACCGCGAGGGGAGCCGCGGGCCGGTGCTCTTTGTCCGGGGCACTATGAAGGGGGTCGCGGGCTGGAGGGGCCAAGAGGCGCAGGTGGCCGGGAGGGTGCCACGGTTTGTCTCGGGGCGGCGGAGCTGGATCAGCCTATGGGCGGGGTGGCCGGGACTGGTTCGGCCGGTGGATGGCGCGGCTGGTGGGCAACACCGGTCGCGGAGGCCGCAGGTAGCGCGATTGTTGCCTGCGTCACATTCATCGTATCATCGCCTCATCGCCATCCTGAAGAACATCACAAACAAGAATGGTGGAGGAGTCGGGCCATGTTGGTTTGGCCCTCACCCTCCGTATTTAGGGTGGTTTCAAGCGGACAAATTCTTTCTTAAATTACAAATAACTAATAAGAAAATAAGATAGAAGAAGAAAAGTCTATCAAAACCCCACACCTTGGTACAAAAACAATTCCCAACCCGCAAGGAAAATATTCCACAACAATTCTTTGTCTTAGAAGGTAATAATTAAAGGAATAATATGATATTCAAATAAAACCCCTACTTGTTCATTGTTCATTGATGGAGTTGAGGGAGGAATATAGAGTTGTTGTCGTTCATCGCGTCGGCCACACTCTTCCAATACCGAGCTCATGCATCTGTTCATTGATGACGATGAGGAGGGAAGGTCTGTCTTTGAAGATTTACAATGTCAGTAGGGGTCCAAGTATGAAGGTCGAAGGAGATCATTCTTCATAGTTGAGGCGTCCCTCGTCAGCATTCTTCGTCAGGAGCGTTCTTCGTTGGGAGCTTTCTCCCAAGCTCTCTCTTCTCCCAAATTCCTCCAAAATGCTAAGAGGTTCCAAAATAATAGATTAAGCCCTCTATTATTTTGTTGGCGAGAATTCAAAAAGCCAAATTATTTATGGTGGGTGCCATAATTAATCAAGAGAATGGTTGGCACATTTAATTGGTGTGTTGGCATAATTAATTGAGTAGAGGAGGTCAAGAGACTCTCCCTCATTTATGAGGGATTTGAGTGGTTTCCCTCATTTAATTGGGGGGTTTAGTCCTGGTTTGCCCCAACAATAGAACCTCTCGTGGGAGGTTAGGTTCGGGTGGGCCCCACCAACATAACCTCTCATGGGAGGTTAAGGTGTGGTGGTCCCCAACTCCAACTTCCACATGGGTGGTTATAATAAAATAAAGCATTCGTCATTTTATTATATTATTTCCATGAAAAACCCAAAAACTATCTTCCACTCTCGACCAACTATCGTCAAGGTGAAAGTCTTCTTAAGCGAACAGCAGCGCTGCGAGTTCAACGGTGCCATCAGATTTCAATTCTGAGCACCTGTTCAGAAGTTATAAATTACCACTCATACGTTTACAGAACGTACCAAAACAAAACTTCAGAAATTGATTCTGGGCACAACGGTCCTCAGAATCATGCGCTGTCAATTTTTGGAGAATCCAAAAATTACCATGTATTTAAGAAAAAAAAATTTCACAAAAATTCTGGGTCTTTAAATTCTCCCCACCTCAGGGCTCTACATCTCCATAAGCCACAAATCATAAATAAGGGAACAAGTGGGGGTATTGAGCATGCATCTGAACCTCCTGCTCCCATGTTCTATCCTGGAGCTTCCCGTGCTGCCAGCAAATGCACACTAGAGGTATCGACCATCCATGTAGGACCTAATCTTTTCGATCCTCAATCTCACCGGAACCTCCGTAAAAGTTTCCCCATCGTCGACGCCCAGCTCTCCATGGTCGATGATGTGAGAAGGGTCGTGAACATATCTCCATAGCTGAGATACGTGGAATATGTCATTCACCCAGTGCAATTGAGGTGGAAGAGCTAAAAGGTTTGTCACCTCGCCAACTCTGCTGAGGACTTGAAAAGGTCCGATGAAACGCAGAGATAACTTTCCATCTCGGCCAAATCTCCTTAAAGATCATCAAGGTGAGACCCATAAAATGACGTGGTCGCCATCCTAAAACTCTAGAGGTCTTCGTATCCTGTCGGCATACAACTTCTGTCTACTCTGTGTAGTCTTCATTCGCTCCTAGAACAATCTGCACCTTCTCTGTGGTAGCCCATACCATCTCTGGTCCCACTAGTGCTGACTCCCCAGGGTCAGTCTAGCACAAAGGTGACCTGCAAGGTTGCCCGTATAACGCCTTAAAAGGTGTCATCCCAATGGTGGAGTGATAACTATTATTGTATTCAAACTCAACCAAAGGTAAGTGATCCTCCCAGCTACGACCGAAGTTGAGAAAACATGCACAGAGCATGTCATAAAGGGTCTGAATGGTCCGCTCAGTCTAACCATCCATCTGAGGATGGAAGGTGGTGCTCAAACGAAGCTGCGTCCCGAAAGCTTCCTGCAACCCCTTCGATAGTCATGAAGTAAAACATGCATCTTGATCAGAGACAATCATTGAAGTTACTCTATATAGCCACACAATCTCCTACACATAGAGTCATCCCAAGCTCTTTACTAAACCCCTGGATGTACATGGAAGTCCTATCACGAATTCCATGGATATTCCATCCCACTTCCACTCTGGTACCTCTAAAGGCTGAACCAAGCCTGCTAGTACCTGATGCTCCACCTTCACTTGCTGAAAAGTGAGACATCGAGAGACAAACTATACAACTGCTTTATTTATTCTCAACCACCAGTTCTGTTGTCAGAGATCCTGGTACATCTTCTCCACTCCTATATGTACCGCTAGAGGGGATGTGTGGAACTCCCTCAACACTTTCTCTTGAAGTTACAATGGTACCATGGTATGTCCTCTAAAGAGAATGAAGTGCTCCCCACCTTCATAAAATCCATCATGTGCCTGCCTTGTGGATATTTGAGCACGTCGTGTATCGCAGTCAGTTTCCCCAGGTTGATCCTCCCTAACTCACTAAAGAAGTGGTGGTGAGACTGTAAGAGACTATAGGAATGCTGATCCATCTCTATCCACAAAGGATATTTACAAAGCAGCTAGCTGTTCCATCGCTTCACCTAACAGATGTATACTAGACCTCTTGCTGAGTGCATCTACAACATCATTCCACTTCCCAGGAGTATAGACTATCTCCAAGTCATATTCCTAAAGGAACTCAAGCCAAAGTCACTGTCTCAGATTCATGTCCTTCTGGGAGAAGATATACCTGAGACTCTTGTGATTAGAGTACACGGTAAAACATTCAACCCTCAGATACTGCCACAACATCTTCAATGTGAAGACCACTACTACTAACTCTCATATCATGGGTAGCGTAGTTCTTCTAATGCTGTCTCAGGTGCCGAGAATCATATGTGATCACTGCTCACTCTTGCATCAGGACACATTCGAGTCCCGTCCCTGCTGCATTGCAGTAGACTACGTACCCTATTCCATCCTCTGGCAGCCTCAAGATGGGGGAACTAGTCAGCCTCTGCCTCAGCTCTTGAAAGTTTACTAGCATCTGTCCAACCACACAAAGTGTTGCCCCTTCTTTGTCAAGGCTAATAGTGGTGCTAAAAATCTGGAGAAGTCTAGTACAAACCTCTGGTAAAAACAAGACAAACCCAAGAAACTCTGTACTTCCATCACACTCCTGGGTGGCTCCCAAGAAAGTACCACATCAATATTCTCTGGATCTACTACAAATCTAGTTTCTGATATGAAATGTACTAGAAAGTGAGCCTCCCAAATCCATAACTGGCACTTTGAGAGCTTACCATATAGCTGGTGCTCTCAGAGTGTGTCTAGTACTACCCGAAAAAGATAGGCATGCTCCTCCTCAGTAGTCAAGTGGATCAGAATTTCGTCGATGAAGACTATGACAAAGAGATCGAGGTATGGCTGGAAAATCCTGTTCATTAGTCCCATGAACACTACTAGAGAATTGGTTATGTCTAAAGGAATAACCAATAACTCGTAGTGGCCGTACCGACATATGAAATATGTCTTTTATACATCCTTATCTCAAACTCTGAGCTGGAGCTATCCTGATCTGAGGTCTAGCTTCGAGAACCACCATGCTCCCTTCAGTTGATCAAATAGGTCTTCAATCCTCGAGATTGGGTACTTTTTCTTCATGTTCACCTAGTTTAGGTGACAGTAGTCGACACTAAGCCTCATGATCCCATCTTATTTCTTGGAAAATAGAATCGGGACTTCCCACAGAGAAACACTGGTACAGATGAATCTCTTCCCCTGTAAGTCCTCCAGTTACACCCGAAGCTCACCATGCTCTGCGTGAGCCATCTGATACGCTGGAGTAGATATCGGTGCCATACCGGGGTAAACGTCAATGTAAAAGTTCACCTCTCTGCGAAGAGGTAGACCTGAGACATCATCAGGGAAAACATCCGTGTATTGGTCCACCACTATAGGATAGCTCGGACTCTCCAAATATACTACATTGAGGGTAATGCAAGCCAACTGATGATTGATCGGCTGCACCCTCCTCTAGGTAAGTCCGTCCTATGCTGCAAAGGCTTCCTTCTCGCTGATGTAGGTAAAACCTGTCCCATCCGTGCGAAAACACCACACTTTGCACCTAATACAGTCAATCTGAGCATGGACTGTAGATAACGAGTCCATACCCATGAGGACGTCGTAAGGCCTCAACACTGCTACTAAGAGATCCTATCTGATGCTTTCACCTACTAGAGTAAGCTCAAACTATCGACACCAGTGCTTAATCGTCGAATCTACTCCCATAAAAGTCTCTATCCGTAAGGATCGAGCCAATGGCTCTGTCAAAATCTCCAATCTCTGAACGAGGGTGGTGGAAATTAACGAGTGATTGGAACTTGAGTTTATAAGAACTGCAACTAAGGTGGATTAGACAAAGATCGTACTTCAAATCATCTCCGGAGCGCCATGATCATAAGCCTCAACTGCATGGAACTAATCTCTCTCTTTCCCACCTTCTCCCTGTGGTCGGGGTGGAACTCCTGGTGGTGGTGGTGGTAACACCTCGTAACATCGTCCACTGCCAGCTACACGAACAGCTCCTTTTCCACGTCCGCCTACACCCTGCGGATTGCCTTGATCGAACCTCTTCCAATGCCTAGGAGGTCCCTCAACTGTCTGATGATCATATGCACAGAGGGTTGGACAGTCTAGAGCCATATGACCCTTCCATCCATATGCGTAGCACTACCTGTTCCTCATATAACTGGCTCTATCTCCTGTGCCTCACACAAACGAACCCGTGTCCTGAGGTCATCCAACAGATGGTCTGGTGCGCTTGGATCTCTACAACATCTGTCTACTGTAAGCTATAGAAGACTCTGCTATGTGACGCCTGGTGGTGGGTCTCACTGCTAGTGACTGATCAGCAAGGAAACTCTCCACTAAGAGGGCTCACCCCAACACCTTCGCCTACGTCGGGAAGCTGAGGGAGATCATCGAAGCCCTGATCTCTCACCTGAGCCCTTGCTCGAAGGTTTGGGCCCTGATTAATGGCCCCCGCACCATATCTGTGGAGTAGCGCGATAGGTTGGTGAACCTTGCTGAGTACCGTGCCACCATCATGCTACCCTGATGCAAATGATGTAGCTCTTATATCCGCAATGCACGTAGGGTGGCTGGGACAATCTCCACCCGAAACAGGCTATTAAAGTCTGCCTAGAGAAGTGTCACCTTGTCGTGAACCTGAAGCATTAGGCTCCACCATTTACCTACTTCTTTCTGAAGGAGACTTGCTGAAAGGATCACCATAAGGTCGGCTGGTGTCCCTACCAGTCTGAAGACTCTCACTACAGCCTCCAACCAATCCTCAGCTGCTTGCGGGTCCGTCTCACCCCTAAACCTGGGCGGCCTCTGGCGCTGTAACTCTTGCAATGCGCTCAGGCAGTGTGCAATCTCTACTACTGAGGATGGTGTCATCAGTGGACCAACGGGTAGTGGTAACACTGGTGCCTCTGCTATGATAGGGCGCTGCACTGAGGACTCGTCACTCGGTGGGCTGCTATCTCGTACAAAGGCTGGAACCCTGGATGGCTGTCTGTGTGGGGCCATCCTAAAAAGAAACAGGTGTTTCACGGTCAATAAGTTATACCAGGTGAGCTAACTTAAAGAAAACTTTTGGAAACAGACTCACAATCAGTGTTTTCGTACACTGAGTCAGAAATCAGAAGTTAGGGTCCTGGTGTATGGATATGTCGGCCGCCGCACCAACACTGGACTCCCTGAACTGAAAACCTCACTCAATACCCTTAACACTATTTCTTCATAGAAAAAAATCAGAGTCCTAAGTTCTATCGTAGAACCAACTCCTCTGATATCATTTTTTCATGACCCATCCCCCGGGGCCCGTGTCGTGACTACCCCAAGCCCGCCTTCTATAGGCCAGGGGCTGGTGACTAGTACCAAAGGTGTAATTCCCTAAAACTGGAAGGAATTTACTTTATGACCTGTAAACGCACGCAACTAGATACAAAACAATAGGTAAACTGTATAACAAAAGAGTGATGAAAAGTAAAGGGGCCGGAAATACAAGCCCAACTGTAAAGTACAAGGAACTTGAAGTACAAGTACAACTGAAGAAAGGAAATATAGCAGCTGGGTTGTTCTCCAAAATTCCCACCTGAAGATTAGGTACAAATATCATCCTCAATACTCCACGTCCGTCAGTCTCCTCTGTGTACCGATTCATCATAAGGTCAACCTATGAGTACCATCCAGTCTAGATACTCTCATCCTCTATCAGCGCTGTCCTTTGTTTTTATCCAATAGAATGTGGTGCAGGAATAACCTGTTCAGGGGGTGAGTATAACGATACATAGTAGGGACCCTGAGAGCCTCAAGGTCTCACAAAATCCAATAAGGATAAAACACAATGTATGAAATTAACAGATAACCTCACTTAGGTATATTCCTATACATATACCTAAGTTATCAAGTAATCCATCTCAATCATGAGGTAAGCACAAAAGTTACTGACTCAACTCACATAGGTATACAACTTATGTAGAGAGATATAGTTGATTAGATGTAGCCTCTAAATCATCTTATTTTTCAAACCCACGTACAATCCTGGTACAGTAATCAGAGCTGTCGAACCCATGCAGGATCCTGAAATAGTATTCAGAGATGTCGAACCCACATAGGATCCTAGAATAGTAGTCAGACCTATCGAACCCACATAGGATCCCGGAATAGTAGTAAGAGTTGTCAAACCCACATAGGATCCTGGAATAGTAATTAGAGTTGTCAAACCCACGTAGAATCCTAGAACAGTAGTCATAGCTATCGAACTCATGTAGTATCATGGAACAAGAGTCAGAGCTTTCGAACCCACGTAAGATCCTGGAACAGTAGTCAGAGCTGTCGAACCCACGTAGGATCCTGGAACAGTAGTCAGAGCTGTTGAACCCATGAATGACCCTAGAATCGTAGTTAGAAAGCAGCCAGTCACAGGGTTCCCACACAAACCATGTTTAATTCCAGGAGGGTCCTCTCCTTAAGCAAAGTTTCGATACATCAACTACCGTGAAGTCCCACGAAAGAAGTGTCCCAATGGTCCTCCATGTCATAGGGGTCTCAACGTAACTAACAGAGCGTCAATCGGATGCCCGGTCTGTGAGTTATTAGCCTTTTAGTCCCGAGGGCCCAGTTGGATTCATGCTCGATCCAACCTTACCGTATCTCAACTATACCCAAAACGCCAGTGGAGTATACACAAAGGGACCGTCGCACTCCAGGAATACTAGTGCCATAGATAGTTCGTCATAAGAATGTATGGTCCAAAGATTTGGCCAAAAGAAAGTAAAGGGTGGGTTGTAGGCTGAGGTCCGATCCGACCCAGTCGGACCGACCCGACCCGACTTAGTCCAGGCTGACCAGGTTCGGGTTTGGCCGGCCTGACTCATTGGGTTCGGCCCTACCCGTTGGGCCTGGCCTAGTAGGCCGCGAGTAGCATGAGGGCGCAGACCGGTCGCGTGTCGGGGTAAAGGCAGTTCGGACCGGAGGTGCCGCGAGGGGCACGAGAGGCCAGCTAAGCCATGCGCGCTTGGGGTGCGGCTCAGCGGCTCGGACCGGGAGGCCAGGGCCAGTTCAGCTAGCACCGTGAGGGGAACGACTTGGATGGCTCGACCTAGATGGTCGAGGCTAGTTCGGCCAGCGGTGACACGGGGCGCGTAGGGCACATAGAGCGGATGAAGGCTGGATGCTGGGGCTGCTCGGGCCGGCGGGGCCGGTGCGGTTTGGCCGAGGCACCGCGAGGGGGGTCACGAGCTGGCATGGTTCGGCCAAGGTGCCACGAGGGGGGATTCAAGCCGACGCGGTTTGGCCGTTGCACCGTGAGGGGGGCCACGGGCCGGTGTGGTTTGGCCAGAGAGCCGCGAGGTGGGTTACGGGCCAGCGCGGTTCAGTCGGGGCGCCGTGAGGGAGGCCGTGGGCCGGCGCGGTTCAGCCTTGGCGAGGTGGGATGGCGGGGCCAGGAGGCATGGGCGGTTGGGAGGGCATCGCATTTCGGCCTAGGGTAGTGTTTCGGTCGACAGACGGGGTGGCCAGGACCGGTTCAGCCGGTGGATGGCGCAACCAGCGTGCGACACGGGTCGTGGAGGCTGCGAGTAGCACGACCGTTGCCTGCGTCGCATTCATTGTCTCGTCGCCTAGTCACCATGCCAAAGAACCTCACAAAAAATAACTTCGAAGGAGTCAGGCCTTGTTGGTTTGGCCCACACCCTCCACATTTAGGGTGGTAGCAAGCGGAGCAATTCTTTCTTGAATTAAAAAGAACTAAAAAGAAAAGAAGATAGAAGAAGAAAAGTTTATCAACACCCCGCACCTTCCCGCAAAAAAAATTCCCAACCTGCAAGAAGAATAATCCATAGTAATTATTTTGTCTTAAAAGGGAAGAATTAAAGGAATAATACAATATTCAAATAAAACCCCTACTTGTTTGTTGTTCGTTGATGGATTTACGAGGAATAAGACGGAGTTGTCGTCATTCGTCGTGTCCGCCACACTCTTCCAATACCAATATCGAGCGTCAGTTCGTTGATGATGAGGAGGAGGAAAGGTTAGTCGTCAAAGATTCCCCACATCGGTAGGAGTCTGAGGATGATGGTCTAAGAAGACCATTCTTTGTAGTCGAGGCGTCCCTCATCGGCGTTCTTTATTTGGAGCGTTCTTTGTTGGGAGATTTCTCCCAAGCTCTCTATCTTCTCCCAAATTCCACCAAAATGCTAAGAGGTTCTAAAATAATAGATTATGCCATCTATTATTTTGTTGGCGAGAATTCAAAAAGACAAATTAATTTTGGTGGGTGGCATAATTAACCAAGAGAAGGGTTGTCACATTTAATTGGTGCGATGGCAGAATTAATCAAGTAGAGGATGTCAAGAGACTCTACCTTATTTATGAGGGAGTTGAGTGGTTTCCCTCATTTAATTCGGGGTTTTAGTCCTGGGTGGTCCACACACCGTAACCTCTCATGGGAGGTTAGGTTCGGGTGGGCCCCACCACCATAACCTCTCATGAGAGGTTAAGGTGTGGTGGTCCCCACCTCCAACTTTCACTTGTGTGGTTATAATAAAATAAAACATGCGTCATTTTATTTTATTATTTCCATGAAAAACACAAAAACTATCTTCCACCCTCGACCAACTGCCATTGAGGTGAAAGTCTTTTTAAGTGAATACAGGTGTTCTGAGTTCAACAGTGCCCTCAGATTTCAATTTCAAGCATCAGTTCAAAATTTATAAAAACCTGCTCGTATGTTTACTAAACGTACCCAAACGAAACTTTAGAAATTGATTACGAGAACACCGGGCGTTGGAATCACGCGCCATCAATTTTCGTAGACTCGTAAAATTTCCATGTATTTAATAAAAAAACATTCCATTGAAATTCTGTGTCTTTACACATTGTTTGATGAACTATAGGTATTATCATATATTTATAAGTGTTTTTATTTATTTTTATGCATAAAAAGATATTCTATGAACTATTACTATGTTATTAGTTGATTTCAAATTCAATTTCTTTATTTTGGGGGTGTAAATAGATTAGATAATGTAATTATTTTTCATTGTGATACCTTGATTATGGAAATTTATTTTATTAGGAAGGGAATATAACATTGGAAAATAATAAACCAAGGTTGGATCGATAGGAAAAGTACAACTGGGAGAAGGTCCTCCCTCCCTATCCCATAAACTATTATATAATAATATCTAAAAGACACTTGTATGGATATAGTTAACACTAGGATTTCAGCTTTATCCTCCCTACTGACTCATGAATATGAATATTTTTTAATGGTTTGATCACTGACAGTACGACTATCCTAGGATAAGGACCATATTTAGTTACCCAAGTACTGTCCCTTGATTCTTAGTTATTATTATTATTATTATTATTAGTATTCATTCTTAGCTTATATAAAATTTAAAAAGAATATTTCCAATTGAATTAATTTAAAACTGACATGTTTGTTTTTGAATAAAAAATAGTTATTCTTGAATTTCATATTAGTAACCCACTAAGATTTTGTGATCACTCTATATATACACCCAATGGTTGTTTAAAGTCTTTTTTTGTTAAATAAAGGTGAAATAACTATATCTTTTGGATGAAGTAGGTGCTTTTGCTGGTGGATTTCAGTTGGGTGATGATTTTGACATGGTGGGAGGTTAACCCTCATATTAAAGAGAGATAGTATCTTATATACACTATGTATAGTCTTGTATCCTCCCTTACTATCTTTTTTATACATTTTATAAATTCTTGTTTATCCCATATTTTAATGTTTTTTTTACAAATGGATTATTATGAATTTTTTAGATATTATTTATGAATTTTTGATGAGTTCAAATGGAAATTAATTACCAAAATAAATTCTGGATACTAAAAAAGTTGTTTTTAGCATGTGGCGATTAGAAATTCACTTCAAGAATTGCCACAAACTGGTTTGAGTGCTTCAGTTGAGGGGGACTAGGTTTTTTCATGACATGTGTATTTGATGATGTTAATATTAATGCCAAGAAAAGATGATTTTTTTCTCTTATAAAAAAGTTTTGATTTAGGGTTGATTAAATTATTTAATGATTTTCCGCATGAACTTCAATAATTGATGATGTGGTTTGATAAGATTAGTATATGACTTGATCTCCATAAATTCTCACATACTCTTCAATAGGTGGGTATTGTTAATGGTTTTTGTCTTTATAAGATGTTGGAGTTATCCAAGGTTTTGTTTCAATAGAAAAAATGATTTTAGATGATATTGGTTTGACATTAAATTCTGTTAGTTATCATATTTGATAGTAGGATATGACATAGCGAGTTTGATATTGTTTGATGTTGAGGCTTATAATTAACTTATATACTCATCATTCAGTCTACCTATGCCATCATAGTTGTCTTAAAATTCTAAGAAACAATTATTTTATTGATAGATGACTCCTCAATTTTGGTAATAGATAATGGAGATGATGATTTATGATTTAACATAATTTTACTGACTTTATCAATGGGTTTAGGTATGATCCCTGACATTTTATATAATTATATTTCCAACCTAGTATATACCACCACATTGATTTATTATTAGTGATATTATAACATTGAGATTCTGTATATTGTTTTAATCCATAGAGATGTGGTAGAAATAGAATTCATGTATCCCATAACATGAAATTATGCATTTCCTACATTATACTCAAAAAATTATTAGTTGGAGTTAGAAAATGACTTAATTTGACCATCGGTTTAGTATTGGGGAATCCTTCACTAAGATATATGATTTTTAGTATTCCTCTTCATTAACTGAGGCTATGTTTGCAGTTATCCTCTATAACGCGGTTTATTATTCCTTTATAGAGATTCAATATAATGTAACTTTATACCCTATATGTTTCATGGAATAGTTAGATATCATAGGATGGGTCTAATTTGGATAATATTTTTAGAGTTTGTACATTCATTAATTTTTTTATTCAGAGAAATTTTTCTTGAGGTTATATTATGTATGGATTCATATTAGTTAATGAAATTTATGAATGGATATCACTAAACACATGATATGTGTATGTACTTGAATATGATATCTTATAAGAAATTAAATATGGGACACTATCTAGGTTGATAATTGAGAAATAATACCTAGAAATAATTTTTAATAAAGGTAATTACAATGTAATGTGATTTTATATTCATTGATTATTTTTTACCCATAAGGTCAACCATAGAATTGTTTGTCACATGGAGTATTATAATTGATCACTATATTCACAATTTTATTTGAACTTTTACGGTGATGTATACGTGGAAATGAATATATAAAGAATTTTATAAGCTCACAAATTGGTATTGGGGATTATAGCGTTATTTTATATTTACACTTTACTAAAAAATTTAGAGTCTTATAGGCGGAAGATTATATGTTTTCTATCTTGGTGTATCATTTTGTTTTGTATTTCATGGACATTTTTTTCCTGAAAAAATTACTCTAGTAAAAATATATTAATAATTATTATTTTTATTTATTTCTTATAGAATGATTTTAAATTGTTATACACACATATATATAATCATACATTTATAATTCAGAGAATATTTATCCAATAAATATGTAATACATATTAGTTAATTTTGTTGTTATAAGTTCGAGTAAAAATGTATAAAATTTTGTGTGCGTTCCCCCTCATTGTAGTCCCTGATCCCTAACTAATAAGATGTATTCTTGGAGAGGCACACTTAAAATAAACTATAACACAGGAAGGGTCCTGGTGAGGCCGACTCATGATTTTGTTATTAGTTGAACTAAATCATATGAAATACCTAGAAAATAATTAAATAGATATATTATATAATATTTAAAAGAATAAATTTATTAAATTTAAATTAATCATACAGTCCTTCACACTATAAAAATTACATATACATGAATCAATAAAATAGTTAAATTAATTAATTAATGAAATATTAAAATATTTAACATATTATAAAATATCTTTAAAAAATATCTATTTTTTCCAAAAAAATATAGTATTGTCTAATGTCATGTAGACTCAATACACACCCTTTGGGAATATACCTAACAAGGATTAATAAAATAATATATTAAATATGGATAATTTTTATTTATCAAACATTTCATAGATAATATAATATTAAAAAAATCATAATTTTAATATGAACATTCAATATTAGTATATTTTAAATAATTTGATAAAAACTTACAAACTATTTAGCCATTTTAGAATTAATTTTTTTTAGAAATAATAATTATAGAAAAAATTTATTATATTACTTTTTATGATATATAAATATCTTGTATTTCTTAAAATTAAATCATCAGTCTTTATATATCACAAAAATCGATATTGCATATCGCTCCCTATGATATTTATATAAGTCTATCCATTTCTTTTTAAAAAGAATATTCGAATCCTTGTGAATTTAGTATAATTTCAGCCCTATGATGTTTCTGAAGGAATACTTCCACACTCAATGGTCTTGATATTTTATTTTTTATATTTAATTTTTTTTTAAAATAATTTAAATTATGGTTGTTTTTTTAGAGTTCAAAAATAGTGAAAAACAATAAAAAAATATCAATGATAAATAATTATGATCAAATTTTATGGGATTTTATAAAAAATTACATAATATTCCAAAAAATGCTTTGTAAATAATGTATCCTTTCTTATTGAGTGAAATATATTAATATTTATTCATTCAACCAACAATAATAAAAATGATGAGTAGTAATACACTACAACCATAATATAAAACCCCTATAATTTTATATGTACACTAGTAGGATACATTCAAAAAAAAAACAATATGATGACACATCAAAACCCAACTACATCTAAGAACAAAAAACCTAACCCACAAGCTATTTATGATATGATACAATAAACACTACCATGTAATAAATGAATCAAGTAAGGGGAATACAATAAATAATTAATATATATTGTTAAAAATGAATGAAAAATTTGGAAACCTTATAAATTTATCAAATATAGAAAACCTAGAAGAGGCATTACATTATTGAAATAAAATAATGAAAAAGGATTCCATATTATAAATTGTTTCTCTTACACCCTTTTAGATTCATAGGTTTCTTATTCAAACATCACTAGTAATTAAACAATGTAAATGGGAGTGAACTAGAAAACTAAACTCACATTACTCTTTGTAAGATCATTCTTTTATTCAACTAAAAAGATTGATTAACCCCTATGTTCAATGAAACATTTTATTTCCTTGTCCAATAATAATTTATCCCAACTATTAGAGAATTTAGGATTTTATTTCACATGGAAAATATAATAAATTATCATCATTTCAAGTTACCGACATGACTTCCAATTTTTACCCACAGACAAGGTTTAATCATTGTATTTACTTATAAAATTTTTGTTTTATTTAGTAGCAATGTATTTTTGTAAATTTAGTAGAGTGGATTTCTAATTTGGATACATGAATTTGTCCTTTTTAAGAACTATAGGCATCATTATTGGTATAGAATATTCAAAGTAATGATATATTTCTCATAGTTATTTTTATAATCGAGGCTTGATGATATTTGACTATCATAAACAATCATATTTGGATTTCCCTTATCATGTCAAGTGGCGTCTCCTAATCATTAATCCCCACATTACCTACCTAAAATTAATAGATGGCGATATATCTTATGATAAACATGAATACCTATTTTCTATTAATATCTATTTTCAATGTAATATATAATAAATTATAATATACATCATTATATATATATTTCTTAGATAAAATTTCATGCCATAATACTGATTACTTAGTTATATTCGGTAATACCAATCACTGCTTACAATATCCCTTGTCTTTAGTACCAATATATCACTATCTATTATTTTATATCAATAAATTCACCATATCAAAATCTATGATATATTTATTATCAATGTTCATATATAATAAATATAACGACCCTTACTTTACATACATTGCTATTACTTCATAATTGAAGCACACTTATTACAACATATAACAGAACCATGAAAGGACTGTATAGGTATAGTGTCTTTAGAAACTGGGAAACATAAACAACTGGTTCATAAATCATCTATGTTGTCTCCCATTTATTTCATCATATCTAGAGTCCCTTTTGGCATATTCTACTTAGTACCCTTATTCTTGACATGGGAAAAGAAAACATACAAAAGGGTGAGTTCAAATGCTCAGTAAGGGTAAACAAAAGAAATATCAATCACATCATATTCATAAGAACATAACATTTTGGAAAACATAACCTGCAAAAGAGATCATAATGTCATAACATGGGATATATCATAGTGGTGAAATGTAATCCCAAATAATCATAACATAAAACATTAAACTTTTTGGCATACACACATAATCATAGAGAATCATTTCTTATTAGTCAAGACTCATTTCCAAGACTATCTTAGCAGACAAAGTCCATTTCTGAACCGAGTTCACTCCTCATTTTAGTCCTGTTTCACTGAACCAGTTTAACCTGCCATTCCAGCCATGTATATCTCATGAGATATAAATCTTTACCCAATTCATTGGAGGGAGATATAGGTCCCACCCATCTCATAATGATACCATTCTTATGTGTTCCACAAAATCATAAAACATACATCATAGCATAACCCATGTAATAAAAATGGTATTTTTAAACATCGTGACATCATAAAACAATTCATATAAGATAAAGGAATTCATAAAAATAATTCCCTCACAACATAATCAAATCAATGTAATAATAGGGATAGAAACAGAACCCTATATTATCTTAGATGGAAAATAATTTTGATAAAACACTTGAGCTCCATTCTTGAAGAAAATATCCTTTCTACTTAAAAAACAATTTTCCTTTCGTAAAATGTCATAAAATTTTAATCTAAAAGAAGTTGATCAAAAATAAACTTGAAAACATGTAATGGAAGCTTCTTGGAAATAATGTAAAAAAAAATCCATTTATTCCGTATAATTTTAAAAAAACATTCTTCTCGTACTTTGGCCGGAAAAGTCAAAAAGTACCTCATATGAAAAACGACAAAAGATTCCTTTAATATATTTTACTAAAAACTCACCAAAGGGTAAAACTGGATTTAAAAAATTGTAGGAGGATAGAAATAATATTACATATTGAGGATACATGAATGTGGATGATAAAATACACCCCAGTAAATTCTTAAGTATAAACAATCTCGGATAAAAATGAGATTGTGGGATTTTCCCTTACATTAGGTCTGATTTGCTTCGTAAGTGTACGAAACTCCTGTATAATGATTCAAATAATGTCATTGACTTATTCCAGAATCATACTCATTTTTATGATATCATATATGGTCATATTCTTAGCTTCTTATTAGTAATATTTCATTGCTACTTGTTATTCGGGTGTTTATTACTTTTTGTTCTTATGCGTGTTTTATCGAATAAATTCTTATTCTTATTTTTAGATTATAGATACCTAATTTCCAGAATGTTATTAGTGTAATATATATCATATTAATTCATTCAATTCATTTATATATTCATTATTCAAGGAAGATCATGTATAACGAGTCACATTACATCGTGGAGATGGTATTCTGTACGTACGCGCGAGCGATGATATCGTTCAATGATCGTGGAATTGTATTGGAGTGTATGTATACTATTTAAAAATCAATATCACTTTACAATAATCATATATATTTATTATTTACACCATTATACCCATCCAAGTAAGGTGGTGGTGGAAAATAGATTACACCACGGCGTGGAGACGGTATTCCGTACGTACGCACACACGGTGATTTCGTTTTCCGTAGGATAGATAGATGGTGAAATAGGGTTGTTTCATACTTATAATAACATATCAGTATATGAGTGATACTGATGTTATTACTTCATAATGAAACAACTAAAGAAGAAGAAGTGGAAGAAGAAATAATGTTGAAAGAATCGGTAACAGACATTACCTCTTCTTTGAAGCGCCTCTTTGAGACCTCCTTTTAGGGCACTATAATTGGTCTTTGAAGAAGAACATGACCTCTAGAATGTTTCTAGGGAAGTGAAGAAGAGAATTTGACAGGGGTTGGCCGAGATTGAAGGCTCAAAGTGGTGTGAGGAAGAGAGGGAGGAGGTGCCCTTTTATAAGGGAGGAGAGAGGCAGCTTAGGAAAAACAAAAAAAATTATTTTATTATAAAGTAATATTCGGTTTTTAATAGCTCCGAATTGATTTATTTTGAATCTAAGATGGGGATGGGTTGAAACCCTTTCATAAAATAGAATTTAGACAAGTTTAGGTATCTATTTTAACCTTAACATTTCGATTTAACTTTAAGTTAGATAATTTAACTTTTACCGTATCTTCTTGTTTTCTTATATTATAATGTTAATAAACTTACTATAACAAGCCAAAGGAACCCAAAGTTGTTTATTATTAATATATATAACCTTATCTAAGTCTTTTGGTCAAAAGTTAGATTTTTAGAAATAAAATAACAATTAATAATATAATATTTGTTTTAAAAACTATTTTATGTCAATTTTGACACTATTTGGTAATTGATTTTTGTGAAAATCATAACAGACGGATTAGTTCGAACACGGTTAATAAAATAAATACTAACATGTCATATTAACATAAAAAATTAGTTTAATTCATAAAAAGTATCAAATTACATTTATTTGGGTATTTATAACATCAATTATGTCAATATTTCATTAATAAGATAATTACTGCATGATCAATGTGTCATAAATAAATTAAATTATTTAATGTCTAAAAATTATAAATAAAATACCATTATGTAGGAAATATTTTTATATTTCTAATGAATATTTATAGTCTAATTTATCTTATCTATAACCCTATATTAAAAATTTTTTAGTTATTAAACATTGATTTTAACTATTTTAACTATTCTTTAAATAAAAAAATATTAAATGTCTTAATCTAATCCAAGTGGACCTAAAGGGTAATATTTTATCACTAATGTTGTCTTTGGTCTAATTACACTTATCCAATAGAATTAGGACATGTGTAAGGGTAATAATAATATCATCTTTACCCTTAATTACCCTATTTACTTTTAACCGTGGTAAAAAAAGTAAAAATTTACTATTCACCAAAAATTAGTTTCACCTCATTGAACCACATTTTACTTACTGAAATCAACTGTGTCTTTAGGATTTTGAAGTTCCATTCACAAATCGGTAAAATTAAGTTTTATGTAAATTTGCAAATTCTCCTAGGAGGTGGGTAAAAGACGGTGAAAAGTTCAATAAAATTTTTATATGTCTAAAATTGTTATAAAATGACTCCAATGAATTGCATTGAACTAATATAGGTATTATGTATCAATTTTGACCTAAAGAAATAATTATTTAAATAAAAAGTCGGGTTTTAAATAGTAACCCAGTGTTTTCACTATTCATTAAAAATTGAAAGTTTTCAGAAAAATTCCAAAATTTCACCCTAGGCTAATTTTGATATTCCGAATTCAAAAATGAAGTCCATTTTGAAAAATAAAATTTATAAAATTTCAAAAAGTTGTTATTACTATTCATAACAGCTAGTTTTAATAATATTTTAATAGCATATCGTTGTTTAGTGAAACTCAGTATTGCGTACAACACAAGCTATCGAGGAAGGCCGCGATTGCGTGTAAAGAAAGCCAAGCTAGTGTTGTATGTAGTGAAAGATTCCTTTGATGATAAAAAAAATTCTCATAAAAGTCTCGGGTGTTATAATAAATCACTTAGTAAATTTTAAGATAAATCAATATATTAACCCGTGATGTAATAATCCCCTATAATTTTATAAATTTTAATAAAAAATATCCCAGATTCTCTTTCATTTTTTCTTATAAATCATATGGTATGAATAAATAATTGATGACTATTCATTCATGTTCAAAAAAAATCAAATGTTTCAACTCATGATATCCATCATCCTTATGAATGCATTTCTATCAATTTAAACATACTAGTTCAATGTTTCCAATATTAAACCATACCACATTGTTTGATATTAGTTTTCATCTTTAATAATGTTAAAATTAATTGTTCATTTCCATAAATATAAACATTTATCCTACATAACAATATCTAACTCTCACATAAAATTAATTGTGGTTGGTGTTGATCTCAGAGACATCCCTATACAACACTTCATGATTGAAAATGACTCACTCTACCAAATTAAATGTATCAATTTACTTCATCCTATAATTTCAAGACCTTGCTTATATATTTCTAAGAATGAAATGTGGTTTAAAATTTTCACATAAATTCATAGAAAAACCATAATTCCATTAATATAAAAAAATTAAAAAAATACTTCAAAAGTTATAAAAATATACATATAGTTTCCAAATTATTATTGATGACAATTATTTAATAGTTTCACTAGAATAAATGGTGTTGAGATACCGAAATAAGTGTTTTAAATTTTCCAACATCTACCTTTATGGAAGTCATAATAAAAAACAGAAAATAATTTTTAAAATTGTATATCCATGTAAAAATAAATTTCATAAATCATAATTAATAAATATATTTGAATCCAAATTATCTGAAGACATATAATTACTCTAAAATGAACAAATATCACTAATTATTTTTCTATTACATATTAATTAATTAAAATAAATTCTTTCCACACATGAACCATTTATACCTAAAATCCATAAAGTATTTCATTATTCACACTAAGGTATAAATTTATATTATTTTTCACATTCAGAAGAATAATAATATTGTACTATATCTTTTACTGCACTTTTATATATCCACTCACTAAGATGAAGGACTAAGTTAATCTTAAGGGATTTATAAGTATTCTTTGTGACTAATGGATATTGGGAAATTCTGTGAAAGACATACGATCTATGACATGTTGTGAATCCTTATCTAATATTCATAATATTCAATTTGATCAATCAATTAAAATGTTACCCACTCTTTAAAATTAAATATGTATCTTCTAAAATGATCTTTTGTACATTTTTATAATTGGTGCAATGATCAATTCATTCTAATAGTAGTTGATTTTCCTATTTAATATATTTCTATATTTCCTTTTTTTCTTCTTATCAAATTTTATAATATAGAGTATTTTTTATTTTATCATATATAATTTTTAGGAAATAACTAATTTTTAAAAATAATATGAGGAATTTTCATTCGAATTAAAAATTATAACACACTAACAAGCTTCCAAACATGTGTACAACCTCCTAGGAAACCCTTCATATTACCTTACCACTCAAATTTATTTAATTATAGACATAAAAACATTCAAATAGTATGGTGATTGAATAAATTAGTCTTAAAATAAATCTACCTAGTAGGATGTTCACTGAACAAATTTATTGAAAAATGATATATGATCTCTTGGTAGTTTAATCAGTTTTATAGTGTCTTCTAAAATAAGTACATAAATATTTTTTCAAAAAACTCTTCTTCATTACAAGATTTGAAATAGGGTTACAACATGTTTGAGATTACATTTCCTGAATGAATAATCATTCAATAAAAAATTAGTTTATAATAATGTTAAAAAGAGTTAAGAGTCCCTCCCAAGACATTGAAATTAAAATTGGAAATTTCTCATGGATAGAGGTTTCAGTAATTATCTAAAATACATTAAAATGATTAAAATAAAAATAAAAATTATTGATTGAAAACATATCAAACTTTATGAATAGAGTTTATATTAGTGTCAAATTAATCCCATGAAAATGATCTATATAATAAAAATAATCGTCTGTGATCAATTATATATATATTTTTAATAATATATTAAAACAAAATAAATATCACATTAAAAAATTGAAAAAAACAAAAATCAAATAAGAACTTAGATAGTCCAAATAGATATTACCCCAACTTATTTCTTATATTATTATTAATGAAAAAATAAATTCTTAAAACAAATTTAAGAGATACATCCAATGGATAATAATTAAACAAATGTTATTGAAGGAGAAAACATGGGAATTTATTTTTATTTTCCTTGGTGGTCAGTGGGTTCCTCTATAAATTTTTTTGGAAAGTATTCATCGAAAATTTTATGTATTTTCCAATTTACCATGAATTATTTACTTTAATTTTATCCTATAGACTCCAATATGAATAATTAAATAATTTCTAGCATCTGGATATGGCATATTCAACTTAGAACAATTTTAATTATGAATAAATTTCAATAAAGATTTATATAATAACACTTCATATCCAATATATAAGTATATACTATTTATTATTCTTTCCTAATAAGATATTTAATTTTTTTTTAAAAAAAATCATATAATTACAATAATATTTTCTCATTATTTCCTATAGATTTTAAATTTGATGCCTCTAATGCTCTTCTAGACTTAAAAAATCCATATTCAACCTCCTTATAACATAGTTGGTCTTATGATACAATTCTATTTGGAGGTAAACTATCATTCCAACACTATTCCATTGGGTATATTGACATTATATTTTTATGGTAATCATACACACCTCCATAGTAATCTTATATACTCATTCTGCAGTGCTTCCTATTTATTTTGATAATCTTCTCTGGGTTCTTCATTAATTAATTTTAGAGACTTGATTTGGTCTATTAGTTTTTAATTTATTCAATGTTGATGTATTATAAATTAAATAAATTTTTACTCATTTTATAATCTCTCATTTTGTTATAAAATTAGTACTATCCATAAAATATGATTTTATTTGGATTCTAAATATGTATATGTTGTGAGTCCTAAATATCTAAAACAAAAGTGGAATTAATAATAAGGTTTGGCTTTCAAATTCCGACACAAAAACATATTTTAATACCAGAATAAATAGAATAATATAACTAAAATGTGAAATATCCTCAAAAAATCTATTACATAAACGTTAAATATATTAAAAAAAATTTACCTTGCTGGGGGATTTCGTTATATTTCTAAAATGTTACTAATGAATTTAAATATTTTAAAATTATTACAAAACTCATAATAATATATAAAAATTTTAATAAAAAAATCCTTATTAAAAAATATTTATGGTCATTCATTAGGCTCCTATGTGACCTCCATAAGCTATTATGTGGAAAATGTTTAAAGAAAATTTTGTTTCACTCTATGGTGAACACCATTATATTTTATGATCCTAAAAAATTTATAGAGTCATTTTCTTCCACACAACCTATTTTGAGTATGATTTATTTCTATAAAGTTTTTTTTGGAATTTGTTAATTTTGTTGATAAGTTGCCATGTTAGCATACCATTCATGTTTATGAAATACTAAAAAGAGTTGTATACTGTGTAAAGAGTCATTCAAGGGGTCCCCTTTTTAAAATTATAGAACTATGATATATTTTATTCTACCCATACAGTGAGATTCAAGTTTCCCTATTCCCTTATTATATTTTATTCCTTAATCAAAATGTAGAATAAAAATCATACATCTAGCTAGCATGGTCATGGAATCTAATTTCCTTACTCTTTACCATAATTATGTATTATCTAAGATAAACATTTTGTTCATTCATAGCATAAAATAAAATTTCTATGATCAAATAAAGTGCCTAGGATCTTATTCTATATGTTGGTATAATTATCTTTTATAAAATAAATTATCCAATATATGAATGAAATGAAAAATGAATTCCATTTTACGTTTAATGAGAGAATAACTCTGAAAACACTACATGAGGCATCACTGACCAATTAAGAAGGGAAATCTAAAATTATTGGATTAATATTTTTTGGGAGGTCACAATTCTCTTATGTTTATAAAGTGATTCTTTGTACACTTCATCAAAAGAAAATAAATAACATTTTGGATTTTCCTATAGAGTAGAAAGGATATCTCATTAGAATATACTATAAAAAATCTATAATTACACTGATGACCTAAAAATGATGTTATATGATTCACACATATTTTATATGATGGAAAATATATAACATTAACTTTTGATATATTTATTTTATACCCATAGTTTAAATCCCATAACATAAAAAATTTCATTCTCTATAGTTAATTGAGGTTGTTATAATTTAAAACCATGTTTTAGTCAATTAATGTTTTTGAGACCTAATTCATGTTAGAAATGAATTACTAAAATTATGTACGATAGACTATGAATTGATAAAGAAAAAATAGGTATATTATATTAAAATAATTTTAGATACTTACCATATATCAATGCAATATATGTGGGGGAATTACATGATCCATATCAAATTCTGTTATAATATAAATTACTAAAGGAGAATTTGAATATTGTTTTATATTATTCTTCATATAAAATTATCACTTGAAAAATACTAGAATAATTATAAAAAAATAGTGGGTTATCCATGTCAATATTTCATTTATTTTATAGATAAATGGTATTTTGGAATAATTATTTCTACTCACATGAAACACCATTATATATACACTGCGTACCCACTAATAATTTTGAATCATAATAGGAATTAATTCCTTATTATCATTATCAATAATGGTCAGTATAAATTTTATGGGAAATATCTCTATGTGACTCAACCACCATGAGTTAAAAATGTTATTAATGACCCCTTACTCATATAACTTCTTAACTTATTTCTTAACTACATCAAGCATTGTGAAATAAAATATATTGTGGGGGTTGTTTTCCACCCTTAGACACCCTGACAGGTTATGGGTATATTATGTTGTTAATTATTATTTTAATTTGAAATTTTTTTTTCATCACATTGGTAAGAACTTGGTAAAAATTTTAGATTGTATCACACACACACAAATCAAAATAATAAATAAAATTAAATCAAGGAACAATAAATGTTATTTTGTTCGCAACAAATGGATAAATCAAAAGATCACATCCTTATGTTATTTATCTCAAACAGAAATCCACAATACTTCACTAGTATAAGTGGATTATAATTGTTCATATATAAAATTATTGTTCCAGTCACAATGCCTTTACAATTTATTCAGTTATAGCACAATGCCTCTCTTAGAAAACCTCCATTGACTCCTCTATGTGTACTGCTTTTGATGAAGTCTTCTTAAGTTTAATGAAATGCTTATTTCTTCCTTATCATAAATAATATGATATTCCTTTTGAATAATTAAATCAATAATATAATTCTATGATAATATAATTGATTTATATATCAGAATTGGAAAAACCCATTTAGAATTTGATCAAATTTTCCTCTAATTAGTGTTCCTTGCATAACCTTGTGCACATTACTTTAACCACTTAACAATGACAGCATGAATTCGAGGGAATCAATATGAGTGAAAGAATCTAATAATGCGACTCTATGTTTGAGTATCAAACACATGACCTTTATCTCATAAATTCGATCAGAATAGCCTATTCATGTAACCATGGTCATGAGATTACACCATATATCTCTAATCGCATGTCCTTGACGCATAACTCATTCCTTCAACTAGTGTAAATAAAAAATATATTAACTTCAGATTAATAACTTATTTCTTACATCAATTTTGTAGTAAAATTATTATGGGTATTTATATATGATTTTAACTGGATTAACTAAAAAAACATGATTAGCTATCCATTCCACCACCACAAGGTAAAACATCCCACCAGACTCCATGACATTCATCTAAAATAATCATCATTTGTTACTCACATGAATCATATCGCAAGAACCATTATATATTATGTACTCAACCACTATCATGGGTCTCAATAGAACTCCCCCTCATGTGATCATTCCTAAATCCATCAAAACCAACATATCTTTCAATAAACAATTAACCCCAAGTGATTACCTAAAACTATCCTATTCATGGTATTTACCATGAATTAATTGTGTGATCTCTTTAGGATCATGTGAATACCAGATCCAATTCACTAGAACCCCTCACACAATCATCACAAAAACTTTTTATTTTCTAGCACATTTTTAATCTATCGATCATAATAAATTCACATAAAATCCCTCAATATATATACGATTTACCATATATTATCTTGATATTGTTTTTAAATTTGGAAATCATGATATCAAATATAACATACATGATTATGTGACCCTATTATAGTGATATGAAAAACTATCTTACACATCAAAAATTCATATTTTTTAAACATAGGAAAATGGAACCATCTTTCTCAATATTTTCATTGTCTCATTTATAATTCTTCTTCATAAAATCTTCCTCCCTAGAATAAAATAATCATAAACACACCTAAAATGGATTGAAAACAAACAAAACACTATCTTTCAAACTTATATCAACTTAGTTAAAAAATTATACCCTTATAGGTTTATTACAAATACAAAGTGAAATTTACTTGTATATACCCTTCAGATGGCCAAAAAATCTCTCTTCCATCACTCAATGTTTTCACAATTAGCAATCAATGTTAAAAAATAGTGTTCGAGATATAAATCCATTCCTTGACATATTCTAAAAACTCCATTTTCCCCATACCACATTCAAATTCCCCATTGATCATATCTTCACCTAACTTTAACAATATAAATCCCCCCAAATAAGAGGTTTCTACGTATCTCAAAGACATCATTTTGACCTAGAATAATTCAATTTCACTGAAATATTCTACCCCTTTTATAGTAAACCTAAAAATGATATAACCTGGCAACAATGAAACAACAAATAAATCAATATATACAATAGAGATAAGAAAAAATCTGAACCACCACAAGAAGATGAAGTTTTCTAAACTTTGAGGATCATCTTATGCTTCTAAAATAATAGAGTCGTAAAAGTTTTTTTTGATTATATCACCCACCTTGAAATTTTTTCTAGAATAGTCAATTATTTAAATTCTTTATTCCACATTCCATTTAATAAAATGATATAGAATTTCAATATTTTTTTATGATAGTGTTCTACATAATTATTTTTGAGATAAAAAACACTTTGGTTTTCATTAATGATCACCGTAGGTTTTTTACTACATCATTGATATCATATAACTTTTTATTAATCCATAGAAGCTGAGTATATGACTTGGTCATAGAGATATATTCAATATTTATATTAATAATTGAAGTTCATACATTATTATTACATAACCATACCATATATTTATTATAGACAAATAATGAAAAACATCTTATAGAGGTATCATCCATGAAATATCTGGAACAATGCCCATAAAAATGGATTTTTTGGGATTAATTCCTTTAAAAAATTTATTTTAAAATTATGAATACCTTGTACAAATCTCAATATGTATCTAACTTCTGTGATATTCCCTTCCTTCATATGACTTAGAAAATGAGCCACCAAACATATTTCAAAGAAATATCTATCCATGTTGCTATCAGTTATAGAAAACAAACAATTATCCTCCTATATATGGTGGGATACACATATTTACCATAATTTTACATCCCATGTTTTTTCCCAACTATAATCAGAGCCAACATTTGTCTGGAAACATATATGTTGAAATTTTTTAGTAGCTCTCTTAAAAAAAATTCTACGAGAAAAACTTTTATCACTCCTAAATCAATTTTTTTCATGGGAAAATTTGTTAAATAACCAAATATAAAAATATCAAATTATGTGCTTGTTAATCATGAAAAATAACTCACTGAGTTCAGATTACATCAGTAAATATGATATCATCAATATAGTGAAAAACTATGAACTATTATTAATTGGATATTATTACATAATATATTTGGATCTAATCCACATTATTTTAATTAAAACATTAATTAATATGATTCATTTCATTCATATAATTCTCATGCTTCCTATATTAGACAGTATAATGACTTCTTTAATCTATACATTTTGACTTCATTATTTCCAATGGAGAAACCCACTTGTTGTTCAAAATAAAATTAATATTTATGTATAAAATTGACTAATTTCATTTTTACATCAATTTGATACATATTTATGCCTCTATAAATATCCATATCCAAAAGGTGTCTAATAGAATCTATTCGTTCCACTGGAGAATATGATTCATCAACTTCAATAATATAGATTTTGGAATAGCCTTTCTAAACATCCCCATATCTAATAACCTAGAGTTAGTGTCAAAATTAATACATTGGAAAAATATATAAGGTATCTCATACCAAAAGGCTGATTAGTTATTCTTGAAGAACCAGATACAAACATGCCTCCCATTTTACATTGGAAATAAAATATAAAGAACTGTAAAATTAAATATTCTACATCCCTAAAATCATTAAAAGATTCCTTCTTCATATCATAAAGAAAGGAAATAAAATATGGGCGACCTAAAATTCATAGCAAGGGTTATGTATAGTAGAAATAACCATGAGAAAAAAATGAATAATCAATATATAAATGTAAATAACTAAAAACGCAATCCATTTAATTAATTATTTGTGGAAAAAATGAATTCATGGATAAAAATAAATGAATTCACAATGAAATAAATAAATAATTTTTTTTCATTATCTCATAAATCATGATATATTTTCCATAAAGGCATTTTTAAGAAAATTTAATCATTGGGTAGGAGAATAAGGAAATGAAGAAAAAAAATCATATACTCACTTTTAAGCTTCTAATACATCAAAATGTGGTTTATTTGGACTAAAAATGAGGGATAATGACCCTTTTAGGAAGGAGGAATGATAGAGCATGAATAGAGGGATTTTGTGTGTGAATTTGGATGAAATTGGGTAGAAACCTATTTATTTTCTAAGGGGAAAATAACAATATCCCCTTTTAAGAATAACATGGTTAGGGAAACTGTGCTCCACCTATGGGGTTCCACAACTCAAATCACTCAATTACAACATGGTTCCATTTCATAGTTTACCAATTTTGAAACTACCATACATTTCTACATCTCATATACAACCCTGCTCTTCATGGTTACGTTGCGCTATTAGAAAAAGTGTGCTTCAACTATACAAGTTCTTCTGTACCACTTCACTAAGACACACCTCTTGATAAAGACCCATAGAGTTTAAACATACTATATTCATTTAAAAAATGGTCTACATAGTTTGTCCTCATGGTTAGCACTCAA
This sequence comes from Viscum album, assembly GCA_963277665.1. Classification (NCBI taxonomy): domain Eukaryota; kingdom Viridiplantae; phylum Streptophyta; class Magnoliopsida; order Santalales; family Viscaceae; genus Viscum; species Viscum album. The sequence continues at coordinate 1,523,873,862 of OY728131.1, read as the reverse complement.
AACTCACTAACCGTTCACTAGGGACTTTCCCTCATGAAACTGATATTTTGAAACTTGAAGCAGTTGTCTATTTGTTTATGTTTCGAATGATACTAAACCAATATGATTCTAGAATGGATCGTATTGTTATATAATTAATATTCATCTATTATGATATAATATGTATGTATGAAAATCATGGATCTCAATATTTGGTATCAAAGCAAGTTTTATTTAACATTGGAAACTGGGATAAGAAAATGTTAGTTAGACCCATTAGAATAATACTATTCTTAGGGGAATGACCTAAGTAATAGTATATAAAGAATTAGGGGTTTTCTAAAAATACATCCTTGTTAAGATACTATAAGTGGACATGGTTTTGGAACATATTAATCTCGGTATAATGTCCTAAAAAACAGTTATCCCAGTAGAAATTATCCACAATTATGGTGCGTGGATATTGTATCCATACTGTGCACCTAGTTTGAAACTCTAATGGAATATGCTTGTGTTAATTCACATTCTCTTTATGAATCATTATGAAGGATTTTAAAAAATACTGACCATTAATTACCTAGGATAAACCTAAGGTGTCATATAATTAAATTAAGGTTTCATGTTTTAGACATCATATAAATATTTTTTCATGATTATGTGGTTTCCCACAATGATTTTTGCTACTCAAACTATGTTTTTTGTCTTTAGTCAATTGTTGGAACTCAAGAAAAATAAAGTTAATGTGGAATGTGATGTAAAATACAATAATTTCACTCTTGAGAAACCAAATGTTATGGGAGATGGAATGAAAAATATAATTTATATACATACACAACATTCTCAATTTAAGAATCTTGTTGAGCTTACAAATAAGAAAAAGGGGAAAACATTATTCCTAGTCCTTTATGAGGCAATATCTACAATCTTTTAGTGGGTCTACTGATCCACTAGTTGTAGAGAAATATATCAGTATCATTAAAATGGTATTTTCCATTCTCAAGTTATCAAAACATGAAAAATTTATTTTCTTTTTTATCATTTGGAATATGAATCATATAAATGGGGGACTCTTAGAAAGAATATGAGAGAACAAGGTAAAATTTACCCCATGGAGTGGGAGTAATTTTAGAGAATGTTGTTCAATAATTACTTTCCTCATATCCTCCATATGAAATTAGTGAAATTATTTCATGAGGTAATGTAGAAAAATGATGAATCTATTAGTACCTATGAAGGAAATTTTGTAATACATGTGAGGTAAGCATATGGTTTTGTCATCCAAAATGAAAGTATGGTTGATGGATTCTTCAGGGGCTTAAAACCAAGTCTCAAAAGTGTGTTAGGAATAAAATACATTTATATTTGTGATGAAATTTCTCTATATTATATTAAGCTTGAAATATGGATTATATTTACTCCTAAATCGCACAGTTTTGATTATTAAATAAAGATGGAATTCCTAGGAAACTATATAAATAAAAACCATGTTGGGAAGAAGATGAGATTTTCCTTATGCACAATGTGTGAAATGAATCACGGATACAAATTTATTAAGGGAAATAGTAAATTTTTATTTGTGGAAAGGAAGGTAATTGAGAAAACCAATTCTAAAGTGATTTAAGGAGACCAATAAATCAATTTAAAAATGAAAAGACACTATAGAACGCATCACCCACACTTAAGTGTTTCAAATGAAAGGAGTTTTGGAATTATGCTAACAAATTCTCAAATATGGAGGTTAATGATGATTATCAAAGTTAGAAACCTCTTAAACAGAAGGAAAAAAGGGAAATCTCATCTGATATAAAATGTTGATGTGTATAACTAAGCGGAGGAAGGTATACTTTCTATATACTACAGAACTGCTAATGTATTTTTTGATTCAAGACCTACCCACTATTTTAAAAATGTATTATTTTATAAAGGTACCACAATACCACCATAATTATTAGATGTTAAATTAGGAGTGAAAAATCCTAACAGTATTACGATCAAATCTTAAGTCTATGATCCTTCTCCAATTGATGTTTGTGGGAATTTACTTCCATTATATCTCATTATTCTCACTCTAGTTGAATGTGATGTTATCGTATTTATATATTGAATTTATTTATATAAATCTCACATTATTTATCATTAAAGGGAATTCATTTCTGATAGTTTGAACGAACTTATTATCCTATAACAGTGTGATAATAAATTTGAACATCCAATGGAAATTACATCCATTGTATGTGTCCTGATTCTTATTAAAATTAGTGCTTACCTTAGATGGTTTGGGTGAAACTCAATAACCATGATATTATTATTGCGATATAGTTTGTTGATATATTTTTGAAATAATATTCTAGTCTTCCTCAAAATAGTGAATATTAGTTTTCAATAGATTCAAACCTGGAACCACACCTATTTCAAAGACTTCATATAGAATATCCCCTTTCATTTTTAAAAAATTAATTAAGAAAATCAAGGAAAATCTTGATAAGGGATTCATTCAACCAGGTGAATCACCTTGGAGTTAATTTGATATTTTTAAGAAGAAATATAGATCAACGTGACTTATTTATTTATTATATTAAACTTACAAAGTTCAAAATCAAGAATATGTATCCTCTTATTCATATTAAAGACTTCGTTCATCAATACAATAGAGATAAATACATTTCTAAGATCACCCTTCATTCTGGATATCATTAACCTAGGGTCAATAAAATAGACCATACATTTCATAAATAGATATTAATTATAAATTTAAATAATATTTACTACAAAACATAACAAAAATATGCTAGGACTGTATATGTTTAGTGTCTTTAGAAACTTGGAAACATAAAAAACCGGTTCCTAAAACATCTACATCATCTCACGCTTATTCTTTCATTTCAAAAAACCTTTTAGACACATATTAACTAATACACATGTTCATATCCTGAGGAAAAGAAACATAAGAAAGGGTGATATCAGATTCTCAGTAAGGGTAAAAAAAGGATATGTCAATCATGTTATAATCATAAGACATAGTAACATAACCCAAAAATTTAAAAATTTAATCTTGAATATTAAATATCATGATATCATGTCATTGTAAATATCATAAATGTTTATCAAAAAAAATATTCCCAGATAGCATAATATAAGACATGGAATTTTTGGCATGCACATAACCATACAAAATCATATTCATATTAGTCAAGGATTATTTCAAACTCTATCATAGTGGACCAAGTCCTTTACTGAATTGAGTTCAACCCTCATTCCATCCCATTGTTACTAAACCAGGTTTACTTCCCATTCTAGCCCTGTATTACTGAACCAAGATCATTTACCATTCTATTCAGGTCTATATCATGAGATATATATATTTAACCAATTCATTTGAGGGAGAAATAGGTACCACCCATCACATAATGAAAACCATACATATGTGTACCATAATTGAATAAATCATTCATCATATTAGAACCCATGTAATGAAATAGGTTTCATAAACATAATTCAATCATAAAATAACCCATGTAAAAGAAATCGGTATCATAAATATCATTACATCATGAATTTAAACCAACCATAGGAAAAATAGGGATAATATTCTTAAAAAATACCCTAATTAAATTTTAAAAGACATCAAATATTGTTATTGTAAATAGAAAATAATTTTAATGGAACACATGAAAATAATTCTTAAGGAGAATATCGTTTCTATTCTCCAAATTGTTCTTTTATAATATTTCATGCAATATTAAATAAAAACATTTTATTTTAAGACAAAATTATAAAATTTTAAATGAAGCATCAAGGCATTAATACATCATGAAATCACAATAATCAATTCATGCTGTATAAGTTAAAATAAAACATTTACCTCGAACTTTTAGTGGAAAAGTCAAAAAGCACCTCATTAGAAATACGATAAAAAAATTACATTCATATAGTTTAGTAAAAATTCACACATGGGTAAAAATGAATTTAATTATTTTAGAATAATAGTAAAAATATTATGGAAAATAATTTTTAGAAACATAAACATGGATGCTAAATGTTCCCTAGTAAATACACACATATAAACAATCCTGAAAAATAATGAGATTGTGAAATCAACCCTTACCTTATTTATGATTTCCATTGTACATTTATAAATTTTATATTCAATTTTTAATTAATTTTATTAAATTATTATTGAACCATTTTCATTTTTATGATACCATAAATGATCATATTACTACCAATTTATTAATAATATTAGTCTTCTTTTGGGTATTAACGACATCATTTTTTATGTATGGTTTTTCGTATAAGTGAATATTAATTCGAATAGGATATAATTATGAAATTAAAATAATTATATTAAGGTAATATATAGAATATTTATTCACTATATAGATTTATATAATCATTCTTTAATGGAGATATTAGAGAATGAATCTCATCTCATCGTGGAGACGGTAGGTCGTACGTACGCACAAGTAATGATATAATTCCTTTAATGGTGAAATGATATAGAATTGGGTCATATATATTTTGTTCTATAGTCAGTATCATGTTATAATTATCACATATATCTATTATTTCCATCATTACCCTCATTCAAGTAAATTGGTAATGAAAAATAGATTACCCCACGACGTGGAGATGGTAAGTCATATGTATGCATACGTGATACATTTGTTTTCTGTGCCAACGAGCCCATACCCGAGTGGTAAGGGCTCCTGCTTGGCATCCAAGAGACCTAGGTTCAAAACCGGGTGGAGGCGAATTTTTGAGGTACTGTAGTATTACTGTAGAAGTACTATAGTAGGTACTATATCAGGCACTATAGTAGGCACTGTTCTGTACTGTGCAGCTGGAAAATTCACTTGATTTGGGCTTTCGGGCCACCGGTTTGGGCCTACGGGTCTCAAGGCCTTCAGGCCATCAAAGGCCTTCAGGCCACATGGACTTCAGGCAATTGAAGACCATGAAGTAGCCCAGTTCACACAGAGTAGGCCCCAGATGAGGATCAGAGAACCAGTATCAGTCACTAGAAGCAGAGCTAATCGGATTGGAAGAATGAGAGGGTATGTCAACCACCATCAGGACCAGGCACCGTCCAGCTTTGTTTGGGGCAATGCTAGCCAATCAGCAATGCAGGTGGGGAGCTAAAGACAACCAATGATGCAGAAGCTAGGGAGGGTTATTTCTAGTGGGATGGGCCTATGGGTCATGTATTGGGAATGGTATGCCTCTGGGCCTTCTGTTCATGTATTACGGGTCATGTCGGGCCTTGTGCCTTGGGCCTATGGGTCATGTATGGGTTCCCCTTCAACCCTTAAAAGGGGCATTATCTATAATAAAATAAAAAAAGAAGGCCTTCGGGCCATTCTAGATATAGTCATAATTAAATCTCAAAATATATGTGATTCTAGGTTTATTACTTTAGAATGAAAAAAACACATTAATAGGTAGTATAAGAAGAAATAATCTTGAAAGAGTCGGTGAAGGAGATTACCTCTTCTTCGTAGATCTCCCTCTAGATCTCCTATTAGGGACACTAGAGTTGGTAATTTGACAAGTTAAAAAAATATAGAATTTAACTATAGAAGTTGAGAAGAGAAATTATCATGGTATGGTTGATATTTCAGGCTCAAAGTGATGTGAATAAGTGATGAGGTGTTTCCCTTTTATAGTTGAGGTGAGGGTCACTTTTGAACTTTTCAAAAAATATTAATTTTTAAGAAATTAATTTTCAATCAAGTTTCTTTAAAAATTAAATGGATTTGAATATGAGATGATATAATGTTAAAATATCATAAACCAATTTATTTATTAATTTTTTTAGTATTTTTTAAACATTATCATTTTGATTAACCCTTAGTTAACATATTTAAATTTTAACTAAGGTTACAACGTTTACAATATCAAAAGTTATTAAATTTTACTTATTAGATGTAAATTAGACCATAAATGAAAAATTTAGAAAATTTATGAACATATTATAAATATTTTTTATTTTTAAATATGTTTTATTATTTTCAAATTATTTAATAAAACATTATTTTGATAAAATATCAATAGTGTCAATTTTGAAACCATTCATTTCTTTCATTTAAAAAAATATTAAGATAACAAGTTAACATAGAAATTTATTTATTATATCCCTAAGAGGTAAAATTCATATATAAAATTATTTTATCACATAAAATATAAGAAAATATTTTTTTTAAAAAAATTTAATAAAATTTAATTCATATTTCTATTAATAAAATAATTACTACACCAGCATTGTGTTATTATTTAATATACACATTTCTTTACTAAATTTTAAAAATAAAATATCTTGATGCAGATAAATATTATATATTTCAGAATAAAATTTATAGATCCATTTATCTACTTTATAACCCTATATTAAAAATAATATAGTCATTAAAAATATGAGTTTGATATATTTAACTTTTCATTAAAGAAAATATAATAAATTTCTCGCTCCCATCCAAGTGGATTAGAAATTATATAATTTTCGAACAAGGATGATTTTGATCTAAAAAAACTTATCAAATAAAATTAGGTTAAGTTTTAAGATAATTTTATAGTATTTATAATATTTTTTTAAACTTAATTACTCTATTTACCTTTTAGTGTGTTAATAAAAATTACTATAGATACTATTATTAATGCCCAAAAATAAAAGAAAAATATTTACCTAATTTAGACCCACTGATTACAAATATAGAATAAATTTTTCCATATTATAAATAATAAGTTACATTAATTAATTTAAAATTAATCTCGTTGATGGATTGTGAAAATGAGTTTTTAAAGTGACAACACTCAAAAGATTGAAAAAAATTTATATCACAATTCAATGTGAAATTGAATCCAATGACCAAAATTGGATTAAATGTTAAAAATTTGATCTAATTATACATTAAAACCATTTAAAAATATACTTTATCACTATTAATTATTTCGATGAAAAACCTGTTTTCAATTGAAATGCAATATTTTATTACTATTCATCAAAACGTGAAACTTATCTGAAAAATAACAAAAAATCAACCAAAGAAATTTTCTATATCACTCTATAAAATAAGAAGTTTATTTGGTTATATAAAAACTATAAAAGTGTCAAAATTGTGATCTTAAATGGGTTCACTATTAAAAGTCGATAAAATTACTCTTCTGAAAAATATAGGGTTTTTATGCATAAAATTGGGTGTGTTCTTGTCTTATACTGATAAAATATATTTTATGAATATTAAAATAATTGATTGAATATATAATATATATATATTTCATTCATATCATTCAATAATTTTAATTTATCTAATTTATTAAGACAAAATGACTTTGGGATAATAATAAAATTATTATTATTTTACTATAATCAATTATCATATATTTTAATTTCTAATTATTTGGTAAACAACGATTTCACCTTATATTTTTTTTAAACCATATATTTTCATAGTTTAGTTGAAGCTATTCATAACTGTTAATTTAATGGAATTTTTATAATGGTCAGTTTATTATAATAGTGTCTCGCGGTTTTATTTAAACTCACGATTGTGTGCAATGCTAGCTATTGAAGAATTAAAATTATTTAAAGAGAAATATTTATTAAAATATAGGGGTGTTACATTCTACCCCCCTTAAATAAATTTCTCCCTTAAATTTTTCACTTGGATACAAACAATTGAGGATACGTGAACCTCATCACATCCTCAATTTCCCATGTAGCTTCTTTAAATTGTTGGTTCCTCAATAAAACATTGACCAAGTGACTGGCCTTGTTTCAGACAAATTTTCACTATGATCCAAAATCACTATCAGTTGTTATTTATAAGAAATTTCCTTCTCCAGTGGTACGACTTCTGAGTTTAGTATATGTGAATGATCGGGTATGTATTTTTTCATGAGAGATACATGGAACACATTATAAATTTGAGAGAGATTTGATGGAAGATCCAACATATAAGCCACAGTTTCAACATGATCAAGAATTTCAGAAGGACCAATATACCTTGGTCCCATATTTCCTTTATTTATAATATCATTACTCTTTTCCAGGGAGACACTCATAGAAGTGACTTATCACCAACTTCAAACTCTATGTCATTTCTCCGATTATCATCATAACTCTTTTATCAACTCAGAGATTATCTTATGTTTTGTTGAATAGATCTATCATTATCTTCCATCCCCTCAACTATATTAGAACCCAATAGTTTTCTTTCCCCAATTTCATTCTAAAATGTTGGAGTTCTTCACTTATTCCCATATATGGATTCATAAGGATATATCTGAATACTAGATTGAAAGTTATTGTTGTAAGAAAATTTTTCCAAAGGTAGGTTTTGATCTAAAACAAATTTGAAATAAATAGATAAATATATAAAAATGTTTTATGGAGTTTGAATTTTCTTCTCACATTGATCATCATTCTGAGAATGGTAAGCAGTGTTGAATATTATCTCTTTATCCAGACCCAGCAGAATTATTCTCTAGAACTTCGAGGTAAACCCCAGATCCTGAACAAATATAATGTAGAGCTGTACTCCATAAAATCACACCACTTCCTTAATATATATTGTGGAAAGCTACTCAAAATAGAAGTATTTTCGGATAGTAATGAATTATTCCCATTTTGTAAATAGATCAAATATAACCAATATTTGATTATGGATTTTAGATGTTTTGGAAAGTCCGATGAAAAAAATCTGTGGTGATTTTTTCCAATTTACATTAATGTATGTGTAATGGTTGTAACATCCCCTTAGACTTCTATCACTCATATTTAACTGACTGACTAAACAAAAAATCAATATAAATATTTTGTAATATCTCTCTTCATTCTATCAGACTAGAAATACACTTTTAAGCCCCTATACATCTATGTGCTTCTAGGAGGAATAGAGAATGATGAACTATGGGCCTCAACCAACATGTCATTCTTTAACTTTGGTATGGGAGGAATAAAAACATGGTTCCTAAACCTTATTATTCGATATTAATTGAGGCTGATGACATGACCATTTCTCATATTATTTTGTAGTTCCACCTCATCCATCTACGCCTCCTTAATAATCACTTATATAGATGTTTGAACATTAATTTGATAAAGATAATATTTATACCATTACTTTAATATTTCCAGATCCATGCATTGAAAATCCATAAATATTAGATTTTTTTAATCCTCATCATTGATAAACTAGCATGGTCATTTCTTCTCAAAGCATCTGCTACCTTCTTCACTTTATTAGGTTGGTAATGTATTAAGTGTTGATAATCTTTAATCAATTCCAACCATCTTCTTTGTTTCATATTAATATTCTATTGAGTGAAAATATACATTAAAAAATTATTATTAGTGTATATATCACACATTTCTCCATAAAGTTAATGCCTGTATATTTTTAATGAAAAGATTACCATAGCTGACTAAAAAACATGAGTTAGGCAATTTTTCTCTTGGATTTTTATTTTTTGTGATGCATAATCTATCACTGTATAATTTTCCATGAGAAATCATCACATCTCTTTCTTGGATTAATCATTATGGATCATAAACCACTCTCCACTATAGGATATTGTGAGTATAGGTGCACTAACTATTTTTTTCAGCACTTTGATTTTTTTTATATTCCTCTATCTGTATGAACTTAACTCTTTTCTGAGTCAATTTGGTGAGTGGATTAGATAATCATGAAAAATAATTCCCAAAACATCGATAATATTCATACAAACCAAGAAAAATTTTGATCCATGTTACTGTTGTTGGTTTTGGCTAATGTTTAATAACATTTTTCTTTACTGGATCCATAGATATGCTCTCTCTTGATATTATGCGAACTAAAAATGAAACTTTCTAAATAAAAAATTCACACATGTTAAATTTTTTCTAAATATTCAAATTTCATAGGTTCTTCATTATAATCCTCAAGTGGTCATAATGTAATTCCTTACTCTTTGAATATATAAGAATATCATCTATAAATACTACTACAAACTGATCAAGATAGTCTCTAAAGACTCCATTCATTAAATCCATTAATATAGAAGGGGAATTTGTAAGACCAAAAGGTATCACTCTAAACTCATAGTGTCATTACCTTGTAGGAAATTCCATCATGGGTATATCCTTCTTTTTGATCCTTAATTTATGATATCTAGATCTAAGATCAATCTTGGAAAAGTATTGATATTCTTTTAGTTGGTTAAATAAATCATAAATACAGATGACATATTTTTTCATTTTAGTGATATTATTATGTTCCCATTAATCAATTAAAAGACTCATTGATCTATCTTTCTTATTAGAAAATAGAACATGTGCAGCCCATATTAATTATCTAGGGAGTTTGAATCCCTTGTAAAGATTCTCTTGGTGTTTCTTATTCAATTCTTGAAACTAAATTAATGCCACTCTATAAGTATTATTCAAAATATTAATAGAACCCAATATGATAGATAACCTAAATTTATAGAAATTAAGACCCATAAAATGATTAAATTTACAATGGAATTTCATATTTATCCTTGGATTTATAGATGGTCATATATTCATTTGGAATGTGAAATATGACTTCCCTTAATTTTAAATTAATATGAGATCCATATAGAGATAAAACTACATTATATGAATCAAATTTAATTACACTAAAGGTAGGATCAGAAGATTTTTAGGAAGTACTTTCCCAAAAACTTCAATTGGAGAAGAATTTTAATCTTTTGACACAAATATTTTGTCATTAAGAGATTTCATAGCTAAATATACATCTAATTTTTGAGGTAATACAATTATACCCTTAGAGAAATCTTTAGAAACAAAGGGTTGGGTGGATCTATAATCAAATAAAACATTGGATACTTCATAGTTGATGGTAAGTGTACCTTTAACCACTTCATTTTAATACTAAACATTTCCAATAGTGATCACATGTGATTTGTCTTTGTCTTTAGCCTTAATAGGTTGATGAAATATATCATCATATATACCCCTTAGATTAGGGAATTGGTTATTATAATGACCCAATTCCTTGCACTTGTAAAATTTATGATTAAGAGGTGATTTTTTTTCATCCCTTTCTCTATTTGAATAGTTAGTTATCTTTTTCCCATCACTTTCATAGTCAATTAGAAAATGGCCTTATTTACCACAATTAAAAAATCTAGTAGTACCTTTAATATGGTTTACTCCATCTTTTTTCCACACATGGATCATAAAGGTAGGGTCATCTTCTTTTCACTGTGGTTTTTAGATTTTCCCTTAAATTCCATTTAACTCTTCATATCTAATCCATAAGATTGATTGGTGACTCCAATCTCCATCTCAAACATGAGAGCACATAAAAATATTTACTCATAGATATTGAAGTCCCTTATGGATAATTATCTTATGATACTTTGGTGTAATCCACTGAAGAATCGATGAACCTTATTCTCAGGTTGGATGATAATTCTAGAAGCGTACCTTAAAAGTCTTGTAAAACTTCCTTCATAGGTACCAACATATTCATCAGCCTTTTACTAAGGCACAAATAAATCCTTCCACATCTTCATTCGAAGAATATGAGTAATGTACTTATTGAATAATAATTTGTTGTACTATCCCATAAAATGTATTTAATTTCATCTCGTTACCTCATATTCTTGATAAGGTTCTCCCATTGATCTACTTCACCTTCCCAACGATACACAAACAAGATGATTTTCTCATGTTTTGAACATTGCGGGACTAAAATATATTTTCAGTGGTACTAATATATTTTTTATCCATTATAGGATTATAATAACCACTGAAATAAGGTGTATGCTGCCTTATGATGGACTTAATAAAATATTGTTCCATCTTTTGATCATTTGGAAGTCCTGTATGATTCATAGTTTGAGAAAGTTGTGTGATCATAGCAACAAGATTTTGAATTCTTGTTCCCATAACATTTAGGTGGTTAGGGGAAAATCTTACATTTCCAATCACATTAATCATTAATGTTATTCCTTTGGGTTAGAGAAATTAACTAAAACCAATAAACATAGTGTGAGAAACACTAATCGTAATGGGAAAACCAAATATTCAAGGAAAATTACTTATAAAATTTCAATTCAAGACACATTTGGTTTTATCCTAGTTTATTTTTTATCATCACACAAACTATATAATTATAACCTATAATTAGAAATATCCTTAGCATTCTTTATATCGTTTTCCTATCACAGTTCCTAAAGGTTAACTAAACCGTTTCTCTGATACCAACAATAATAGCCCATAATTTTCATACATGGATATTACTTATAAATAGAATAATATTCATTACAAAACATAGAAAAACTATTCCAAGATCGTATAGGTTTAGTGTCTTTAGAAATTGGGAAACATAAACAAATATTTTATAAATCTTCTACATCATCTACTGATTATTCCTAAACAACTTCATAAATACCCATCTTCATATCCTGGGGAAAAGTAACATAAGAAAGCATGAGATTAGATTCTTAGTGAAGGTAAACAAGGTATAAATCAATCATACTATAATAATAAGTCATAATAATATAAACATAACATTTGAAAATTAAATCCTACATATCAAAGATCATGATATCATGTTAGGTTATAAATCATAAGAGTTCATCAAAGAACACATTCCCAAAGAGAATAACATAATACATGGATTTTTTTCCATAAACATAAGCATAGAAAATGACTTCTATATTAGTAAAGGTTAATTTCCAAGACCATCATAGAGGACAAAGTCTTTTACTAAACTGAGTTAACTCCTCTTTCCAACTCTATGTTACTGAACTATGTTTACAATCAATTCCATCCCTGTATTGCCGAACCAAGATCATTTCCCATTCCAGTCATGTCTATCCCATGAGATATAAATCTTTATTCAATTAATTAGAGGTATATATAGTCCCCAAACATCACCAAATTAAAACCATACATATTTATTCCACAAGAACATAAATCATTCATTATATGAGAACCCGTGGAATGAAATGGGTTTTATAAACATCGTTCAATCATAACATAACCCTTAGAAAAGAAATGGATTTCATAAATATCATTCCATCATAAACATAAAAAACTAGAGGAATAATATGGATAATATCCTTGAAAAAAATATTCCCATTAATGTATAAGTAACACTAAATAAAATAAATACAGATGTAAAAAAATTTAATATAACGCAAGAAAATAATTATTTGGGAAAATATCCTTTCTAATTTTATTTATTTTTTATTTTTTAAAAACTTCATTCAATTTAATTATTTTTGAAAATAACTTTTTATGCTTGTAAATTATGCCTCAAGGAATTAAGGCATCATGAAATTGTAAAAATTCATTCATGTCATATATGTGAAAAAAACATTCTCCTCATATTTTTTCCAGAAGTCACAAAGTACCATGTTAGGAATATGCAAAAATATTCCTTTTATACTATTTAGTAAAAATACATACAAGTATAAAAATGAATTTAAAAATTGTATAATAATAGTAAAAATATTCTGGAAAATGATTTTAAGAAACATTGACATGGATGATAAATTTTCCCTAGTAAATATTTATATATAAACAATCCCAGAAAACAATGAGATTGTCAAATTAACCGTTTCCTTAGGTGTGATTTGATCCATCCATTTCCAGAATTAATTTATAATGGATTAAATAATATTTTTAACTTATTACAGAATCATCATTTTTATGATATCATATATGATCATATTACCACTCATTTGTTAATAATATTTCTTTTATTTGGGTGTTAACTACTTTATTTTTTTATGTATGATTTTTCGTATAAGTCATAGTTCATGTGGATAGGATGTAATTATTTTATTTCTAGAATTAATATAAAGAAATAAATATAATATATATTCATTATATACCTTTATATAATCATTCTTTAATAGTGATCTTGTAGAATGAACCACATTGCGTCGTAGAGATGGTAGACCGTACGTATGCATGTATGATAATATCATTACCTTAATGTTGAAATGATATTGAAGTGGCTGGTATATATTTTGTTAAAGAATCAATATCATGTTATAATTATCATATATATCTGTTATTTCCATCATTTCACTCATCCAATTAAAGTGGTAATGAAAAACATATTACACTATAGTGTGGAGATGGTTAGTCTTACGTACGCACTTGTGGTACTTTTGTTTTTTGTTAGATGGATAAAATATGAAATTTAGTTGTTACATAATCATAATAACATCTCATAATATATGTGATATAATATTTATTAATTTATATTTGAAACAACACATTAATATGAAGTGTAAGATGGAATAATCCCGAATGAGTCAGTGAAAGATATTACATCTTCTTCGGTGAGCTCCCTCTAGATTTACTCTTAAGGATACTATATTTGGTCTTTTTAGAAGACCAGACCCACTAGAATGTGACTAAGAATGTTTATAAGAAAAATTTCCTGGGTCTGGTTAAGCTTAAAGGCTCAACATTATGTCAATTATTTAGTGAGGAGGTTCCATTTAATAATTAATGTGAGGGGCACTTTTGGAATTTCAAAAATAATTAATTTACAATAAATTCACCATCAATTATAATAAATAAATAATGTAATGTATTATAAGCTACAATGATATAATATTGATATATCATCAACCAACACATTTTCGACATGTTTTGGTATTGTTTTAATCCTTATCATTTTGACTAACCCTTAGTTAATATATTTTAATTTCAACTAAGGTAACACATTTTTCAACATTAAAAGATTATAAATTTAACTTATTTAATGTCAATTAGACAAAAAACAAACAATTTTTACCATTTAGACCAAATTATAATTATTTTTTATTTTAATGACGTTTTAGAAATTTTTAATTATTTTAATAAAACATTATTTTGTTAAAATATCAATAGTGTAATTTTGACTCTATTCATTTCTTGGGGTTTTAAAAATATCATGATAACAAGTTAAATTTGAGCTGAATATTTTTTTATATCCATAATAGGACAAGTTCATCTATAAAATTCATTGATCAAATTGATTATCTAAAATTTATTTATTTTTATATTTTTAGTAACATTTATTTGATATTTCCATTAATAAAATAATTACTACATCAACATTGTGTAGTTATTTAATATTATTACTTCTTTCCTAAATATTTAAAATAAAATACCTTGATGAAGATAAATAATCTTTATTCTATAAGAATATTTATAGTTGAATGTATCTACTATATAATGCTATATTAAAAATGATATAGTTATTAAAAATATGAGTATGACATATTTAACATTTCTTTAAATAAAATATAATAAATGTCATACTATCATCCAAGTGGATTTAAAATAATATAATTTCATCCCAAGGATGATTTTAGTAGAAAAAAACTCATAAAATTAAATTATGACAAGTGTTAAAGTAATTTTATAATATTTATAATAGTATTTTTACCTTTAAATACCCAATTTAACTTTTACCATATTAATACAAATTATAATTTTACTATTAAAAATAAAAAAAAACTTTTTATATAATTTGGACCCACATATTCCAGATATGGAATCCATTTTTCAAAATTCAGAAACACTAAAGTTGTAGAAATTAATTTTAAATTAATCTCGATGACAAAAATGAGTAAACAAGTTTTTAAAGTTCAAACGTTCAAAAGATTGAAATATTTTTATATCACAATTCAATGTGAAACTAATTCCAATGAACAAAATTTCATTAAATGATAAAAATTTGATCTAATTATACTTTAAAACCATTTAAAAATATAGTTTAAATGTATAAATTATTGTGAAGAAATAGTTGTTTTCAATTAAAATGCAATATTTTATTATTATTCATCAAAAAATGTAACTTATAAAAAAAATGAACAAAATTCAACTAAATTAAAATTTTATAAACCTATTTCAAATAATAATTTTATTTTTTATATAAAAACTATAAAAGTGTCAATATTATGATTTAAAATGGATTCCCTATTAAAATATGGTAAAATTACTCTTTTGAAAAATATTTTTTTTTGTGCATAACATTTTGGTTGTTCGTAGTATATGACTATATGATCTATTTGATAAATATATATATATTTTATTGAATATATAACATTTATATTTCATTAATATCATTCACTAATTTCAATTTATTTAATTTATTAAGAAAAAATGACTTTAGGATAATAATAAAAATATTTTTTTTTATAATCACTCGTTATATATTTTCATTTCTAATTAATTAGTAACCAATTAATTCATCTTATAATTTTTTAAATCATATATTTTAATAAATTATTTAATAATATTCATAATTTATAATTTTATGGTTATTTTATAATGGTCATCTTTTTGTAATAACGTCTCACTGTTTTGTTTAAACTCACAGTTGTGTGCAATGAAACCTATTGAAGAATGAAATTTTTTTAAATATAATTATTTATTAAAATATTAGGGTGTTACATTAAAGAGGGAGGATATACCCAAGACAAAATCAGTAAAATGTGTAAACACTATGAATTTATATTGATGCCATTTGGACATAATAAATCCCCTACCATCTTCATGGGTTTAATGAATAGAGTATTTATTGGTTACCTTTATATGTTTGTGGTAGTATTTATAGATGAAATTATTATATATTCCAAGAGAAAGGAAGGGTATAAAAATAACATGAGGATTATATTTAAGTCACTAAGGAAATAGAATTTGTAAGAAAAATTTTCCAAGTGTGAATTTTGTCTATAAAATGTTTCATTTTTAGGTTATATAATCTCAAGTGAGGGTATATCAGGAGATCCATAAAAGATAGAAGTTGTTGAATATTAGCTCAGATTATACATGGTAACTAAGAACCATAGTTTTATTTTAATGGATGGATATTAAAATTTCCATGTAGAAAACTTCTCATTGATTTCAAATCCACTCGACAAGTTAATTCAGAAGGGTTCCAATTGGGTAGATGAATGTGATGAAAATTTTAAGGAATTGAAGTTATGGTTAGTCAGTGCACATATTTTTAAATTAACATTTAGTATAAAAGGGTTTGTGATCTATATTTATTCAACAAATAATAGAATATGATGTGTTCTCAAGTATAATGATATTGTAATTGCTTATACCACATACCAATTAAAAGTTCATGAGAAAAATCACCTAACTCTTGATTTAGAGTCTGCTGTGAATTTTTTTTCAACAAAGATATAAAGGAATTAACTTTATGGAGAAAGTTGTGATATATATAATTATTATAAAATATTATGGTATATATTTAGTTAAAAATTGTTGAATATACTCTAGGAGAGCTGGTTGGAGTTGATCAATGATTATAATTTTTCAATACATTACTACCTTGGGAACGAAAATAGGGTGGGAGATACTCTAAGTCAAAAAGATCAGACTAGCTTATCTATTATAAGGATCACGAATGAAACAATATTTTTATATTTTAAAATTATGGATCTAGAAATAATAGTAGAAGGGGAGTAATATTTTCCTTCTCAAATTATTATCTAACCATATATCCAAATAAATATTAAACAATGAAAAAAGGGTGATGTAGAGTTCCAAATAATGGTGAGGGACTTTCATGAGTTAATCCTTGACTATGATAGAATGATAAGGTGTTCAGAACAAGTATGTATCCAAACAATAACAGAATTAATGAATGAGTTATTCGATGAACCTCATAGTTCATCATTCATTATTCATCCACGAATTATATTGATATATATATATATATGAAAAATTATTTTTGGTGGGTTATTTTGAATAGATATATTGGATATTTTTCTCTCCCTTATTAGTATATTAGTACACAAATGTTGAGAGATAGAATTATAAGTGGTCGTTACAAACATTACTCATACTACAATTGATATGAGAGAACATCGCTATGGATTTTTTCATTGAACTTCATAAAATTTTAGAAGGCCATAATGATATTTAGTTTGTATTCAATAACCTGAAAAATTCATCACAAAAAATTGATATTAGAGAAGAATTATCTCTTGATAATATTTATAAAATATAAATTAAATAATTGGTAAGGTTTCATTAAGTACGAAATTATGTTATACCTGATTGGGATTCAATGTTTACCTTGAAGTTATGGATAATTCTTTGATAATCTCTTGAGTATAACATTTATTTTAGCACTTATTATCATCCTCAGACAAATGTTTAGTATAAGATAACCATTTAAACCATATATGATATGTTTATACCATGTTCTTTGGATTTATATGGTGGTTGGGACAGTTACCTTTCACTAATAAATCTTTCTTATAAAAATTGATTTAACTCAAAAAATCTGATGGATGCTTATGAATAAATCCTTGGAAATAAGTTTAAAACTCTAATTTTATGGGATAAAGTTAGATAACTAAACCTGTTCGGACATTATATATCTAAGGAAATGGTTGAGAAAGTTAGATCCACTCTACAACGTATTATTGAAGATCACAATCATAAAAAAATTCATAATAATAATCATCGGTGAAATATTGAATTCAAATTTTGTGTGATGGTATTCTTATGAATTTATCCATGAAATAACGTTATTATATTTAGAAAGGAATGAAATTTTACCCCCAAGTATATTTTTTACTTTTAAGATTGTTTATCAACTAGGGGTTATATCTTATCAGCCGACACTTCCACCAAACCACTCTCAAATTTACAATGTGTTACATGTATCCCTCATAAGGAAATACATAACTGATACATAAAATGTACTAAACTCATAGTTCATAAAATTGGATCATTATCTTTCCTATGAATAACAACATGTACATATCATGGTTCACAGACATAAGGTGAGACAGAACATGAAAAATCACTTGGATAAAGTTCTCTAGAGGAATCATAAATTAAAAGAAGCTACTTCGTAATCCAAGGATGTAATTAAATAGATATAAAATCATTTTTTTGTATCATAGTGAAACAATCCTAGTGAAAAAAACATTTTAAGGGTGGTATAATGTAACACCTTGAGATTTTATGATATATTTATTTACAAATACATATAATTTTCTCAATAGATTTCCATAGTTGAAACCCCAAGTCTAAATATACTATAATATAAGATATCATTGTAGTAGAGATTTTTAATTTAAGGGGGTAATATTAACAACCGCTTTTAAAAAATTATCTATAGATATATTAGACAAAACAAATATATAATTAATCACTTTTTTCTGAAGACTTCATATGCTTTAAGAAATCCCTCTAAATGGATTTTATTTCTTTTTATGAGAAAATAATATAATTAATTTTCACCACTTTTATAAAATTTATTTTAAAAAATGAACTCCCTTATGAAATCATAAAATAAAAATTATCTTAGAATGATTTTTTTGAAATTCTCTGAAAAGAGAAATGTTTCAATGAATACTAAAAATAATGATTTTTATTAAAAAGTATCTTTTTGTTAAATGAATATTCAATGTTACATATTATTTTAAAATGTTTTAAAATGTTACATTAGTTTATTTATATTATATATTTTCCAATTATTTTTATTGTAATAATTTTGATGATGATTTTGGTACAAAAAAATTTTATACTTAAGAAAACATTTTTTATTGAAAATTGTTATTTTGTTGAATTTTTCATGATTATTTTAAAATGTATTTATTCCAAAATTATAGATTGAATTTGATAAATTTGATTCCATATTTGGAATCATAATTTACAAAAATTTTAATGAGGCCACATTCATTTTTAGTTATAATGAATATTAAAAAAATGTCAGCGCGGTAAAGTTTAAAACGTGTTTGTCGGGGGGTTAAACCAAAAGAAAAGGGTACGATTGATAGTTAAAATTTTATAAATACTATTTTATGGTAATATTTCAACCTCATACTATCACAATATAGAATCTATATCTATTTGTAATAATTTTTCTTTAGTATAAATATATTATTATTAATCATTTACAAAATTCCAAGTGTGTACTCTCCCACACATAAAAAATTAAACCCCTCCTTTCTCTTATTTTCACCACATTGAGAAATTTATCAAAATAATATCTAGAGAAATCCACCACAAACATCCTTATATATGTTTTATATGTGATATTCTCTATAAAAGACTAATACTAGGGTCCTTCAGAGAATATCTAAAAGAGTTCTTTCAAAGGATATGTAATCGCTTTAACCAATAATTTTCTTTTAATTATTATTTTACCTATAATAAATATAGGGTATTTATCATAAAATATTATATTAAGTATACTTAGAATAATTATAATTTATTTTTATTATGTAACCATCGATATCCGACCTTTTTTTCTATTAAATGGAAACTGAAATCATTTCTTGTGTGTATGCGTGGATTACCACATCCATGTACGATAGAATTAATTTTCCATCTATATATTTCAGGTATGGTTGTTATTATTGGTTTAATATTTATATATTATATTTATAACATAATTATTATTATGTAGTTTTAATATCATATCTACCTTCTTACCATCCAATCTGTTAGAAAATGATAATGTCACCCGTGCATATATGTGGACTACAACCTTATTGAAGCGAAGTGATTCATTTTTCATTTCTAATTTACATATATGGTAATAAGTATTGATTTAATGAATATAAATTATATGTATGATACAATAAAGATTATTTATAGTTTAATTATCAATTACATTTCTTTCATTCCATATATCGATACGTGGAAACAATGTTCTAGCATACATACAGCTTACCATCTCAATGAACGGTGTAATTCATTTTTTAATATCTATATTTAATTGATGAATTTCTATATATAAATATATAATGGGTATATATGATATTTATATCATTATTAACATTATTTAGATGATTAAACAATGATCAATGTATAAGGACTGGAATTGGTGAAATGAAATTCTCATGAAAAATAAAATAGTTAACACCCATAAATGATGAGATTGCAAAAGAAATTATTATAAAACAGGTGTTTAAATATTATAATTGGATTATATATGGTATTATAATTATTTTAGTGAATTTTTTATGTAATTATAATAAATCTAAATTTATCATGCATGAGTTTAAAGAACATTTGAAGAAATATGATCTTGAGGTAAGGGTTTTATGTTATATTCTCATTGTTTACCATGATTATTTATTATTAAACTTTTTATGATGAAATTTCATATTATAACGACATATAATATCTTGAATTTTATTCTACCATGGATATTTTATGAGATTATGTGTTTTGAATTCATTTTCTACTCTTTAATAACTTAATATTCTAAACAAATGTTTTTAAGAAAAACCAACTTTATTTCTCTCTTTGATCAAAAATCATTTTTCCTCAATGTTCATTTTTTCTAAAAATATTTTCAAGAATGTTTTTTATATTATCTTATGATTTTTTAATATCATTTTTACCCATGATTTAATTTTTTTAATTTTTTTAAAGGAATTTATCTATCTTTTTCTAAATGTTGATCTTTAGGATGTTAATCCAAAATGTGAATGAAATGTTTATTTTAATATACACTTCATGAAAAAAATTCCCACCTTCATGAATTTTAAATGGATTGAATATTTATTTAAATGTTTCCAATATTATTTTCTAATGAATTTTTTCTTAAATATTTTGGAAAAATTAAATTTAAAATGATTGATTTCAATGTAAAAAATGTCATTTTCATTAAAAAATGCTCCATTTATTTTTTAAGGTACTTTTCATCGATATAAATTTCCTTTGATGTTAATTATACTTTATTAGAAAATTTATATAATCATAAAGTACAACTTCATTCTTTGGATGCATTATGATGATGATGATTTTAGGATTATTCAACGAAACTCAATTATTTTTCATCAGTGAGTTAAGTTATAAAACATGTTTATTTTCAGTGGGTTATGCTATGATGAAATGATGAAATTTTTGTAGAAAAAACTTATATTTAAAATTTTATAATATGATGAATGTTTTATGATCTTGTGGCACACATATTTATGATTCCCATTATTGTAATGTCTCGACCCAACTGTCCATTAACCTAATAGCTGGACTGATGGGTCAGATGGCCTCAAGAGCATCTCACTATATGCCAGAGGTGGACGATTAGAAGTGAGGGTCTCAAGAGATGATAGTGGGGAGACAATACCCTTATATCAGAGTTTAAATATTAGGTAATAATAAGAATAGAGGAATTTGTAGATAAGTAAAAGACATCAGCAGAAGGCAAACAATAATAATTTTATAAATTTGGTCAACACCGGTTTATTCAATTCATGAATAGGTGGCATAATGATGCAAACTAATCGAAATTATTAAATAAAACAACATGATTTTCAATACATTACAAAATTGGGAGAAGATAGAAAGCCCTGTGGGTGATCTCCAGAACTCACTAGTGTCAATCCTAATCCAGTGAATTATAAATTAGACAGTGTAGGTATGTATAATAATGTAAATAGAACTCAATAAAGAATAACACCTGTCCAGGTTCATACATACATACATACATACATACATACATACATACATACATACATACATACATACATACATACATACATACATACATACATACATACATACATACATACATACATACATACATACATACATAAATACATACATACATACATACATACATACATACATACATACATACATACATACATACATACATACATACATACATACATACATACATACATACATACATACATACATACATACATAAATACATACATACATACATACATACATACATACATACATACATACATGCATACATACATACATACATACATACATTTATGGAATGGGGTAAGAATACCTCCCATCCGTAATAGATCATTAAGTGCCCTCAGCATGTGCACACTTTTAATATATTCCAATAAGCAGCCTCAGCTTGTGCACACTTTTAATAGAGTTTAATAAGTGGCCTCAACATGTGAACACTTTTAATACAGTTCATTAAGTAGACATAGCATGTGAACACTTTTAATATAGTTCATTAAGTTATCTCATCATGTGCACACTTTTAATTTAGTTCATTAAGTGGCCTCAACATGTGCACACTTTTAATACAGGCATTAGGTAAAACATCATCCCATCCTTAGAAGATATCTGTAATGGCATTGGGTAAACTGCCTCCCATCCATATCCATTTAATACAATGACATGATGTAAACGGGATCCCATCCATTTCCTTTTACACACTGTTCCATTGTTATAATATAATGCATAGGACATTACCTCATATTCATTTCAAATAGCCACACCATACACATATAAGAAAACATGTTCACCTTTACACTTAAAAAAACCCTCTTATTTATTTCAATTAAAACACCAACATATGATGAGTCAAATTATAATCATTCCCTGTGAAAAATGTTTCTCAAATATGCCCTCAGCAATACACCCTTCCATCCCTAGGGATCCATTTCATTTAAACACCTTAATATAAGGAAAGCAATTAATTGTGACCTAACTATTTAATCAAGGCACATCATTTAGTGGAAGCTTCTTATTCGAGGATATCTTATATAATTTTACTAAACATGGAATATTGGTTTAAGGGTTCAAGTGTAATAAGCAATGCCAAGTCTACAAGGTAGGTACACAGTTGGGAAAAAGAAACATAAAGGAGCCAAGAAACATAACATTCCCTTTATCAATTCTAACCCTTGTATAAAGAAAACAACAAAGTAATAATGCATGAAATATAATATCCAATCACTATGTTTTTAGCTTGAAGGCAGTGTACCTTCATTGGAGGGATTTTATTACAAAAACATGATATAGTTATTCAAAAATCAACCATCACTTTTATGAATTTAATTAACCATATCAAGGAAATCATTTAAAGGATGAAACCATACTGCATTAATTAAATATAAGAACTATGAAATAAGTAATTCAATTAATGCATTACTAAAATTTAATGGAATGGAAAGGGACACCAGCTCAAAGTGGAACCAAGATGTCCACTTCGGATCTTAGCATTTTCTAACTAAATGCTACTGCTCCCCCTTTGAGCATATTTACCTTCACATACAAGGACACCTAGACCTTATTCACACATCCACATGGCCATAAACATGTTCAAGGGGATCCTTACATATATGCTTATATGAATATACCTGTCTCAACTCTCATACATACAAATTATCATATATATACATGGGAAAACCTATCCTTATACATGTACAATCACTACCAAGGGTAATTATACATGCAACAGGGGAACCCACCTACACACATATATATACTTATCTATTCACACACATGCGAGTCACCCATGACCCGATGACTCAAAATCACCAAGAAACAACCAACTCACTACATGATAATTACAAAAAACCTTAAAACCCATAAAGAGCCTAATTTAGAAGGTGAAAACAAATAAAAACAAAGATAACACTAAAATGATGTCGGCAGATAGAAACCACCCTAACTGGATTGCCTTCGACGGCAGTTACTGGAACATGAATGAACAAGACCCAAGAGGATACCTACACACCCTATCAAAAGAAGAAGCACAAAAGAACTGTGTTACAACTAACCCTAGGATTGGCTGAATCAAAATAGGCTGATGAAGGGGCCAAAAACTAGCTGAACAAGGAAGAAGGAGGAGTTAGGCATCTTACCTTGAAAAGTCGAGTGATAAATCGGGAGGGAAGCCGATGGACATGGTCATGGAAGGAGGCTCAATAGGGGGGGGGGGGGGGGTTGACGCACATCTCATAGAGAGACCCCAAATAGGAGGTGCGATCCGAGAAAAGTACGGGTAGAGTGATATTATTTTAGGTTTTAATTTAATTTATTTTTATTTTAAATTAATTTCATGAATAGACCAAACCACACAGTTTGACCCGCACAGTTTTCCAAAACGTGTGAAAACCAAGAAACACCCCATGTCTAAGAGACTCCCTTTGAACTGGCTAGGCACATGGTTTTGAAAACAATACGAATCCCATGTGATAGCATCTGTCCACTAGAATCATGCCACACAGTTTCGTGTAGTGGACTGCTTGGTTTCAGAAAAACCATGTGCCCTCTACAGGTCCTTTAAAAGCACATTTTCCCAGTCTGATGCTCCTGAAACTCCTCAAGACACCTTGGAAAACTAACAATCCTTCACCTGAGTCCAAAAACATCACTTATGAGTGTTCCAAATCTCATAATTGAGTTCTCAATCACGATTTTATAAATAACCCCTTTAGTAATTGAAAAAGTTCAAAATCCTTCATTTTTTAGTCCAGTTCGAAACAAAGATCATTACAAACATCCCACCTTTTAACTTCTCATCACCAAGAAGCCTTTAGAAACAAAGAACACCTCACTAAACCTACATGGGTCGTGATACTTCATTCAAATGGACGTGTTATGTTTCCAAACAACCAACAAACTATCGACCACCTCTTTAAACATCGGGTACTTAAACCACCAAGACTCGAGCCAACAATAATTTTCCATCCAAAACATAGAGATTGAAGTTTCCCAAGCCCTTCCAACTAGAGACATGATCACATATTCATCTCATTAAGAAACTGGCCAAAGGTACATCCCATATTAGGATTTAACGTTAAATGACCAAAACTATACTACAACTCAATCTCTGTCCGAATTATCATTACAAGCACACCCTAAGAGTTTGATGATTCTCCTCACATGACTCCCAAAATGATTAAAATGATAGATAATAATCAACCACAAATCCTAAGTTGAGCCTGCTATTCATGAAAAGTACCAGCTGATACAACCCGCACTCATCTTCACCTAACGACGTTCCGTAAAATGATTCTCCACTAACAGAATTCATTAAACAAGAGAGAAAGAAGTGAAGCCACCTTTGAATGACTATTTACAAGAACTCCCGACTTATATGACCAACATATTACATGAATTGTTGTCATTCCTTCCTAAAAGGTACCATACGTTTCGAACAAAAACCTTCACTGAAACCTACACCTAACTTCTGATGATGTCTCTAAGACCAAACCATAAATAAAACCACACATCTCACATACATCACTAAAAGAGAACCACCCAACCAAGCCCAAAATCTTTAAATATTTATCATGGTGTAAGACTGATTCTCTTTTAGAGCATCTAGGATGAAGACTAGATGGGGGAAATGTTTATCACGTAGAAGAATACACTAAGAAGATTTTAATGGATTCCAGTTAGACAGACCCAATTACATAGAGGAACGAGAGTTTAACCACAACTGGTCAACATCAAGGAGGAAAAATAGATTCACCTACCAAAAAACTGCCTTCCAAACCGGTCATAAAGCATTTAAAACCTAATCTCATACCATGTGAATGGTGTTTATCAGGGGTTGCATAGCCAACCAGACATAAGAATGTTGTGTTGTCGAACAAACACTGACACATATTTAAAACTCGTAGTCCTGAAAGGTATTTAATCATAAATTGATCATATCCTAATGGTCATATTTAGTTATCCCATTAACTTAGAATAAAACGTAATTACTAGAACCGACTCGATACTCCCCTCCTTGGGAGTGTTGTAGTCTTCTAAGGGATGGAAAATAACTTAGCTAATCAAGTGCACTGGTACAAAACACTATAAACAGACATGTGATTTTCACCAGAGTTACAGTCACAAAAGAATATTAAGAAAGCCAAACAAGACCTACCGACATGTCAAAACAACCAAGTCTTCTGAAATCCATCTGGAGAATTAAGATGAAGCTGAAACTTTTCACACCAAATGAATCTACTAGAGAGATGACCCAAGACCACACTCAACACCACAAGAGATCTAACCCAACATTTTACTTCCTCACATTACCTTTCACTTGGACAACAACATGCCAAGTCATCGACTAACAAGGTAAATAAAAGTTCAAATGATCTACAAAGTATCCAACCATGACCGAAGCACATCTAACTTACTAAATACAAGAATTAATCGATGCTCAAGCCCGTAACATGGTCCAGGATAACATGACAACCTGTCCAAACAAGGTTATCACTGGAAAATGAAAGTTCTATAAGGGGAAACAACACCTGAACAACACCAAATGTCATAAATCTCACAGTACAAGCAAAGAATTATGGTTATAAGTATAAGGACCTGACCTTAAACATTACATAATCTTGAATTAAATGAATAATTCACATTTATGATCTTTTCAGGTTTAGAGTTTAGAGAATTAGGCATAATAATTACGTTACATCTCAAAAATTTCAATGTAGACACTTCCAATCAGTTTCCATTTTGTTCATAAAATAAAAAATCTTGAATAAAAGAGACATGTCTAGTTCCAGGTTGTAGATAGCATGAATCTTCTATGACCCAATCCTTAACCCTATTCCACTTTATGTCCTGTGAAAAACATTTTAGAAACATGAGATGAGAAAAAAAATCTCAGTAAGTGATACAAAAAGAAGGAAAACTGTTAGATTTGAAAAACAGTAAATAATCCATGAATACTTTATCATAAGTAATTCTTTTCCCATTTACGAAGTATTAAATACTCTTCACTGAATAAAAGATCACTTCTTACCCTTTTATAACCAAAAGATTACCATAAAAAGAATATAAATAACACATAACATATAATGGTATCTTGGGACATAAACATTATTATGTGGAATAACCATACGGTCAACTTCCACAAATATCACGAAATGGAATAGCCATACGACCGACATCCATACCGAATGCATTGGAGGTTATAACGTAACCACCCGTCCTGGTTTATCACGGCACCACCTGTCATATGGTTTATCACGTAACCACTCGTAAAACGTCTAAGTACCACCGAAACACATAAAATATTTCAAATATAAACATTTCACTAATAACATTTCAATTGAAATCACAAGAATTAATTTCAAGATATTGAAATAATCATTCCATTTTCATAAACCATTTAAAAATAGACTTTTGAATCAAAGTGTCCCATACCACTTTGAAGCTTTTAATGGAATTATAATTTTAAGACATTAATATACATATAAATAAATACTCAAAACCATTTTTAAAACATGGAAATTAAAGATAATGATTTAGAATAATAAATCTTTGAAACATTTAAAATAATATTTTAGTTAAAGATTTTTTAACAAAATGAGAGACTCTTGAATACAAATAATTGATGAATGACATTTAATATGAACTTTATAATATAATGAGAATAAAGGGATTCAAGATATATTATGACAATGGATAGTATATAAAACAAATAAGAGTGAATTGGTGCATAACAACAATAAAGCCTCAATGGAAATGTAAATTGAGATGAAATCCCTTATAAAGATAGTATCCTTAAATTAAGGATAAATCAATCACATAATTATATGTGACAAATATAAATACACCCAATATAAGTGGATATTAAGTTTAAAACAATTAGAGTATATTCAAACATATTCACAGGACGACATATTCAATAAGTACAAGTTTAACCCAATGAATTGAAATTGGGTTAAGAAGTTCCCTTACAAAAATTCAAAATCCCAACGGCGTCACATTAAAATTCAGAAAATGAGTTGATGAGATAAAAAGGGTATATCATCAATTGAACATAAAATTTAAATCAATAAGTATATAGAAGAAAATATCCCAACATAATAAGATGTAAATTAAAAGACATAACAAAAAGAAGTCTTTTTAAAAGAGGAGGGTGAAAGGTTATCTTACCGATTTGGTAACTTACCACACATACGCCACATGAAAGAAGGACCATACAATGTAGATGTAAATACCTATAAATGAAATTATATTACACAAATACTAGAATAATGGTAATTACATACACCACTAAAAGGAAATAGTGAAAAATATAGCATGAATCTCATGGGAATAAAAACTGAGATAAAAACCCCTTACCTCATTGTAATCGATCGAGTCATATAACCAAAAGATAATAACCACCAAATTAATCACACAATACCATGAATATAAAGATAATCATGAAAATATATATCAATATAAATATATATTACCCCACATGTAATAAATAAGTGGTGAATAATGTAAATCTCACAGAATTAAATGTGAGATAATAAATCCCCTTACCTCATGTCCTACTTGACCAGTATGTTCCATGTTCTTCCTGAATAATAAACTTAAGTTAATATCTAATTCATTAAGAAAATTTTTATAGTTTATTATTCATTTTATATCACTTATTATCTTACTATATCAACTAGTTAAATATTTGAGTTCATATTGGATATTTTATCAATGTTCGGAACTTGAGTAAAAAATGAACTTGTAATAATTACAATTTGTCCATGTGGTCAAAAGTAAATTATCTCTAGAATGATATACATGTTTTATATATCATAAATATCATATATATTCATTGTAAATGTATTTATAATATTCCATATCATTTTGAGTTAAGAAAATAAATGCACTGTTCATGGAGACGGTACGTCATTTGTACGCATGAACGCTACTTTACTTTCTATTTTATATTTAAAGGATTGAAAAAATAATGATAAATTGGTATATTATAATTCCAGTATAATATAATATGATATTTATGTTACATAATTTGATTAACTCTATCTTTCACGCATTCCATGTATTTCATGAACAAATCATATCTCCTTGAGGGGGCGATAATTCACATTTCCTCAAATGAAATTATCACGTTTACCCATAATGGAAAGCATAAAGGTAGGATATAAATGAATAATACATAAGAATAATGAAAACATAAAAATAATATACATAAAATATACATACATTTACATCTTAATAGCCACCATGTTAGGCAGTTGGAGATAATCGAACAATCATCATTTCGTGAGGCGTTAGTTTTCCATCCACAGAAACAATATGTTCTTCCCCCATCAGATAGAGGTGTGTGTAACTGTAGTTATAATAATTATTATAAAAACATCCTAGTATATTAATATTACTGGTGTTGTTATAAAATAAAGGAATAAAAATATATTATGGGGTTGGAGAAGTCAAATAAAACAAAATCAAACAAAAGAATTTAAGAGAAACTGTCACCTTTAATTTGGGTAACATCCTTTGGTTTGAACCAAAAGGACTTCTTGAAGTGCCTTATGCCTAAGGTAATGATTCTAGGAGAAAGAGGTGGATCGTGACAGATTATTTGGGCAAGGGTTGTATAAGACAAGGGGCTTGAGAGGTGTGGGGAATGTGTTAGAAGTGGTGTCCTTTTATAAGGGGGAGGAGGGGCTCTTTTGGAAAGTGTGAAAATATTATTTTATTATATAATGATATTCAGCTTCTAAAGGTCCAAAAACTAATTAAAGTATAAGATAAGATTACTCATGGTCTAAATACTATCATCCAATAACAATTGTATAGGTTTTGTATATTGTTTTAATATTTATAATCTTATTTATTTAAATCATTTATTAATTAGGTAATAACTGTATCATTATTGTGTCATATATAATTTAAGTTATCTGATGTCTAAAAATTATAATAAAAATACCATGATTGAATAAATCTTTTTATAATTCCAAATAATATTTATAGTCTAAAATATGACTTATATATCCCCATGTAAAAATTTATTTACTAAAAGATATTTGTTTATTTCAATTTTTCCTTAAGTTAATTAAAATAAAGTGTCATTATCATTCATAAGTGGCTCCATGGGGTCCCAAAATCGACCCAAGGATTTCCATGGTCGACCATTAATAATAAAATAAGGTTAGGACATGTGTTAATGTAATTTGGTTTATTATCATATTCTTTTTTACCTTTGATTACCCTATTTACCTTTAACCGTGGTAAATAACTGTCAAATGTTACTATTCACCAAAAATTATTTTCATCTTATTGGACCACATTTTACTTATTAATAACAATAATGTTTGTATGATTTTTTAAATTTCATTCACAGAAGCGGTAAAATTTCATTAAAATGAGAAAGTCAGTTTTTTTAACTACTAATAAAGTGGTTTCACAATTCATAAAAAATTAAAGCTTTTCAGAAAAATACCAAAAATTCATCCTAAGTTATATTTTATATTAAAAATTCCAAAATTATTTCTATTTTACCAAATTAAAAACATAGAATTTTTATTATTTAATTTAAAATCAATTCCCTCTGTCAAAACAAATAGCGTGTTTTTAAGAAACAATAAATTTCAAAAGATAGACACTTGTTTATGTCCAATTTGAAAGTGAAATTAATTACAATGACCACCATTGGATTAAATGGTAAAAATATAATCTAATTACACTTTAAAACAAATTAAAAATATAATCTAACCATATAAATAAATTAGATTAAAAGGCAGTTTTTAATTAAAATATAGTATTTTCACAATTCATCAAAAAACTAAATTTTATCTCAAAAATACCAAAATTTTACCCATTGTGAATTTTGATGTCCCAGTTCTAAATAAAAATTTTATTTTATAAAAAAGAACATATAAAAGTGACAAAAACTATATTTAATGAGGGTTCTCCATCAAAAGGCGGTAAATCAACCTTTTAAAGTAAATTATGCTTAAAATCAGATTCATTCACATTTTAAGCCTCTAACTTTTATTAGATAAATGTAAAAACATTTAACAAACATGTATAATCATATTGTAGTTAGTTTTGGTCATTCCTGCCATTACAATGGCTAGGCATTAACTACTATTTAAAATAATAATATTATATTATTATATTTCAGTATGACTCAGCATTTTGTGCAATGTAAGATTACAAAGAAACCCATTTTTGCGTATCAGATATGCCATCAAATCATAGTTTCCCATTTAAAGTAAAATTAATATTTAATTAACAAATATCAATAAGTATTAAAATGTCTTACTCATTATTTACCTGGGATGTTACATCCTTCCCCACTTTTGGAAATTGCGTCCTCTCAATTTTAAAACTAGGAATGGAAACATAATTGAAAGTCCCACATCCAAAGAAGATTTAATTAATATATCACTTTAAAAGAAATAAAGAGAAGTACAAAGGTCACCTGAGATAATCCCATACTAGTATTCCATGTAGGAAAACATGGATATGGAAGAGAAAACAAACCATCATGTTCTGATGGAGTGTGATAGAAAACATGGTTATGAGAAATTTAACCACCAAAAAATCACAAACTCTTGAGGGGTTAAACAGTCTTTGATTCCCTAGTAGGAAAAGTTAATGGTTAATGTTTTAGTTTTAAATTACTTCTTATAATGTTGAGGAATTTATTTATGATCTTAACTAAAAACATAAGGAAACATACCTACTTGTCATGTAGACTTTCATCCATTACTAGCTTTCTAACACAAACTCATATTTTCTCCAAATGATGAGTATTCAAGATGAATTTTTCACATTAAAAGCTCTATAACCAACTTCAAGAGAATCACATAATCCACAACGGATTAACTATATATTTCTCTTGTATTTAGACCTTAAGAAAAACCAAAAAGGTTAGTACAAGATCAAATAATCCCAAAAAAGGATAATTCTTTATAAAAAGAAATATTATTCCTAATCTCCAAAATTCAACAAACAGTACCCTAAGTTCATCAAAGACCATTCAACAAACAACATTAATTAAAATTCCTCAATATAGTCCAAACTAACTTTGAAAACTAAAACTCCTAAGAATTTAATCCCATAGTCTTCCATAGTAAATCTTAACATTTATCTCTAAATAACATCGACTACTTTTAAAGTCTCATATTGAAGTGTAATTTTCTCAATCATATATTCTCTATGATTGGTTAATAATTTCCATAAATAACTTAAAATAAACTTATTCATAAGATCATCTAAATGAAAATAATTACTCATACTAACTAGGGACTTCACATATTCCAGTGGTAGGCGATAAATCCTAATCGCACTTTGGTTGTAGGTTCAATTCCCACATCATTATCTGACGTGACAGGTTGTCACACAGTCTGCATGTTGTTCTATTTCAAAAACTATATAATTTTATAACATTTCCAAAAAGAGATAAATTCATCCAAAATAACCATAACATATTTTAACCACAAAGGTTATCTAATAACATTCTTTTTTTCTTCCCAAAATGTATTAACCTGTAATTACCTCAAATTCAAGGATCATATAAACCCAAATGGTTCTTTATAACTACATCCACTAATGAAAAGATAATTATTCCTTGAATAAAATTTTTATATATCAAACTTTAGGGTTACACATACTATAAAAATTCTTCTATTGTAATCCCATCATCAAAAGAGCCTTAATACTTTTAATCATTTCACCTTTCTAAAATCTACCATAACTCTTGAATCCCTAATATGTTGACTTCTTACTCATTCAACATTCTTCATGATCCATTATCCATTATTTACCAACTTATTCTAAAATAGTTCTTTACTACAAATAAAATCAAGAATCATATCCTAAGATTCAATAATGTAAAAACATATGTTAAGAAATAATCCATACATTTCATTGGTCATTGTCAGTTTCTTCATCCTTAATTGGAATAACATTAGGTAATTGTAAACATATATTTGTACGATCTTGGTGATCGCATTCCCAAAACATCTTCTTACGACATCTGTTGGTATAATGACCATGCACACCACATTTAAAACATTCAATTGATCCCTTATAAAGAACTTCTTTCCCATTCATAGAGTCAATTGGATGATTCAATTTTAAATGGAAGGTTCTTGCTTTATGACCTTCAGTCCCACATCTATATCATCTTATCATACCTTTGATGCTTTTCCTAGGTGTTTCTGTCCACATCATTGACACATAGGTTTTTGAACAAACTTACCTTAATGATTACTACCTAAATTTTTTTATGGATTTGTTTCTTGCATATACGATGCCTTATAAAAATAACCAAAGTTCAAGTTGTCAATCATGACACCGGATAGTTGGTTGAGTATAACCACAGGAGTTCTCATTGCAGCTTTCAATTCATTTAGTTGCTCATTCAGAAAACCGTCACAGTTTTCTTCACATCTACTGTTACTTTAGTGCCTGATAGATCCAACCATTTACTAAAACAAAAATGGTGAGTGTGATTATATCAGAAAAATAATCATATAATATCCTATGAGGAGGGTAAATACTTATTCATGTTATCTTATACTCATTGAAAATAACTACAACTCTTTCAAATATGCTAACCATTATGGTTATGTCACATATGCTAAGATAACACCCTAACCTCTAAAGTTATCTAAATCAACCTCTGATACCAACTATAAGGACCCAGCTTTAAACATTACATAATCTTGAATTAAATGAAAAATTCACATTGAAGATATTTTTAGGTTTAGAGTATAGAGAATTAGGCATAAAAACTACATTTCATCTCAAAAGGTTTTAAGTAGACACTTCTACTCAGTTTCAATTTTTTTATTAAATAATAACTCTTGAATAAAAAAGACATGTCTAGTTCCATGTTTTAGACAACATGAATTTTCCTTAATCCCATCCTTGACCCTATTCAACTTTATGTCCTATGAAAAACATTTCAAAAACATGGGATGAGCATAAAAAGCTCAGTAAAGGATACATAAAGAAGGAAAACTATTAGATTTTCAAAACTAAAAGTAATCCATGAATAGTTTATCATAAGTAATACTTTTCGCCTTTAGGAAGTAGTAAATACTATTCCTTGAATAAAAGAACATTTATTACCCTTTTGTAACCAAAATATTACCATAAAACCCATATAAATAACACATACTATATAATCCACGAATAGCCATACCGCCGACTTCCATACCCAATGCATTAGAGGTTATAACGCAACCACCTGTCCTGGTTTATCACGGCACCACCCCTCATATGATTTATCACATAACCACCCTTAAAATTTCCAAGTACCATCATAACAGATAAAATATTTCTAATAGAAACATTTCACTAATAACATTTCATTTGAAATTACAAGAAGTTATTTTAAGATAGTGAAATAATCATTCCATTTTCATAAACCATTTAAAAGGATATTTTTGAATCAAAGTGTCCCATACCACTTTGAAGATTTTAATGGAATTATAATTTTAAAACATTAATTTACTTATAAATAAATACTAAAAACTATTTTTAAAACATGGACATTGAAGATAATGATTTAAAATAACAAATCTTTAAAACATTTAAAACGATATTTTAGTTAAAGAGTTTTTAACAAAATGAGAGACTCCTGAATACAAATAATTGAGGAATAAAATTTAATATGAACTTTATAATATCATGAGAATAAAGAGATTCATAATATAATGTTACAAAGGATTGTATATACACTATATAAGAGTGAATTGGTTCATAACAACAATTAAGTCTCAATGGAAAGGTAAATTGAGATGAAATCCCTTATAAAGACGACATCCTAAAATTAAGGATAAATCAATCACATAATTATGTGTAAAAAATATAAATACACCCAATATAAGTGGATATTATGTGTAAAACAATTTTAGGTCATTAACACATATTAATATGACAACATATTCAAGAAGTACAAGTTTAACCCAAAGAATTGAAATTGGGTTAAGAAGTTCCCTTGCAAAAATTCAAAATCCTAACATCGTCACATTAAAATTCAGAAAACGAGTTGATGAGATAAAAAGGGTATCTCATCACTTGGACATAACATTTACATCAATAAGAATATAGAAGAACATATCCCAAATAATAATATGTAAATTAAAAGACATAACAAAAATAAGTCTTTTAAAAAGAGGAGGGTGAAAAGTTCCCTTACCGATTTGGTAAGTTACAAAACATATGCCACATGAAAGAAGGACCATAAAATGTAGATGTAAATACCAATAAATTAAAGTATATTACCCAAATATTATAATAATGGGCATTACATACACCACTCAAAGGAAATAGTGACAAATATAGCATGAATCTCACGGGAATAAAAAGTGAGATAAAAACCCTTTGCCTCGTTGTAATCAATCAAGTCATATGACCAAAAGATTATAACCACCAAATGAGTCAAAAAATAACATAAATATAAAAATAATGATGATAAAATATTTAAATGGCAGTATATATTACACCACATGAAATAAATAAGTGACGAACAATGGAAATCTCACAGAATTAAAAGTGAGATAAGAAATCCCCTTACCTCGTGTCCTACTTGACTAGTATGTTCCGTGTTCTTCATTAATAACAAACATAAGTTAATCTCTACTAAATTAAAAAAAATTATAGTTTATTATTCATTTTATATCACTTATTATCTTTCTATAATAACTAGTTGATTATTTGAGTTCATATTAGATATTTTATCAATGTTCGGAACTCGAGTCAAAAATGAACTTGTTATAATTACAATTTTTCCATGTGGTCAAAATTCCATTATATACAGAATGATATAAATGGTTTATATATAATACATATCATATATATTCAGTGTATATGTGTTTATAATATTCCATATTATTTTTTGTTATGAAATGAAACACACCATTCATGGAGACGGTAAGCCGTACGTACACATGAACACTACTTTCATTTCTATTTTATATTTAAAGGAATAAAAAATTAATGAAACATTGGTATATTATAATTCTAGTGTAATATCATATGATATTTATGTTACAAAATTTCGTTAACTCCTTAATTTATACAATCCATGTATATCATGAATGAATCATATCATATTTAGGGGTCGGTGGTCCGCACTTCCTCAAATGAAAATATTGCGTAAACCCATAATGGGAACCATAAAGGTATGCTATAAATGAATAATAAAGAAGAATAAATAAAACATAAACATAACAAAAAACAAATATAAATATAGTTCCATCTTAATGGTCACCATGTTAGGCGGTAAGAGATAATCGAACAATCATCGTTTCGTGAGATGTTAGTTTTCCATCCACAGAAACCGTATGTTCTTCACTCATTAGATGGAGGTGTTTGTAAGTGTAGTTAGAATCCTTATTATAAAAACGTCCTAGTATATTTATTATTCTGGTGTTTTTATAAAAAAAGTAAAAAAAAGAGTTTAGGGGCTTGTATAATTAAAATACAACAAAATAAAACAAAAGAATTTAAGAGAAACTGTTACATTTAATTTGGGTAACTTTCTTTGGTTTGAACCAAAAGGACTTGTTTTAGTGCCTTATGCCTAAGGTAAGGCTTCTAGGAGGAATATGGGGATCTTGAGAGATTATTTGGGTAGAGTTTTGACAAGTCAAGGGGCTTGAGAGGTGAGAGGAATGAGTTATAATTGGTGTCCTTTTATAAGGAGGAGGAGGAACTCTTTAGAAAAGTGTGAAAATATTAATTTATTATATAATGATATTAAGTTTTTAAATGTCCAAAACTAATTATTGTCAAAGATAAAATGACTCATGGTAGAAATAAAATCATACAATAAGAATTTAATAGGTTTTGGTTATTTTTTTTAATATTTTTAATCTTATTTATTTAAATCGTTTATGAATGAGGTAAATACTGCATCATTATTGTGTCATATATAATTTAATTTATTTTATGTCTAAAAATTATAATAAAAATACCATGATGTATTAAATATCTTTCTCTTTATAAAGAATATTTATAGTCGAAAAGATGAATTATATAACCCCATGTAAAAATTTATTTACTAAAAGATATTTGTTTATGTCAATTTTGACTTTACATTAAGTTAATTAAAATAAAGTGTCATTATCATTTAGAAGTGGCTCCATGGGGTCCCAAAATTGACCCAAGGATTCCCATGGTCGAACATTACTCATCCAATAAGGTTATGACAATTGTAAAGGTAATTTGGTATTATTATCATCTTCTTTTTACCTTTAATTACACTATTTATCTTTAATCGCAGTAAATAAAAGTCAAAAGTTACTATTCATCAAAAATTACTTTCATCTTATTGAACCACATTTTATTTACTAATAACAACCATGTATGTCGGATTTTTGAAATTCTATTCACAGAAGTGGTAAAATTTCATTTAAATGAAAAAGTCAGTTTTTTAACTACTACTAAGTGGTTTCACTATTCATCAAAAATTGAAGCTTTTCAGAAAAATACCAAAAATATAGCCTACGATATATTTTATATTCTGAACTCAGAAATTATGTCTATTTTAGAAAATTAAAAACATATAATTTTCATTAATTAATTTAAAATTAATTCCCGTTGTCAAAACAAATAGTATGTTTTTAAGAAACAATAACTATCAAAGGATTGACACTTGTTTTTGCCCAATTTCATAGTGAAATTAATTCCAATAACCACAATTGGATTAAATGGTAAACATATAATCTAATTAAAATTTAAAACCAATTAAAAATATAATCTAACCATATAAATAAATTAAATTAAAAGGCAGTGTTCAATTAAAATACAAAATTTTCACTATTCATCAAACAACTGAATTTTATCAGAAAAATACCAAAATTTTACCCAAAATGAATTTTGATGTCCCAGTTCTAAATAAACATTTTATTTTATCAAAAAGAACATATAAAAGTGACCAAAACTAGATTTAAAGAGGGTTCACCATCAAAAGGAGGTATATCTACCATTTAAAGTAAATTATACTTAAAATTAGATTCATTGACATTTTAAGCCTCTAACTTTTATTAGATAAATGTAAAAACATTTAACAAACATGTATAATCATATTGTAGTTAGTTTTGGTTGTTTCCACCATTAAAATGGGTAGACGCTGACTATAATTTAAAATAATAATATTATTTTATTATTTTTCAGCATGACTCAGCATTGTGGGCAACGTAAGATTTCAAAGAAACCCATTGTTGTGTATCAGCTAGGCCATCGAATCATAGCTTCCACATTAAAGTAAAATTAATATTTAATTCAAAAATATTAATAAATATGAAAATGTCTTACTCATTATTTACCTAGGATGTTACATCCTTCCCCCCTTTTGGAAATTGCGTCCTCACAATTTTAAAACTGGGCCTGGAAATTTAATTGAAAGTACCACATCTTAAACAGAGTCAATAAATATATCACTTTAAAAGAAATAAAGAGAAGTAAAAAGGTCAATATAGATAATCCCATACTAGGATTCCATGTAGGAAAACATGGATATGGAAGAGAAAATAAACCATCAAGTTCTGATGGATTGGGATAGAAAACATGGTTAGGAGAAAGTTAACCACCAGAAAATCACAAACTTGTGATGGGTTAAACAGTCTTTGATTCCCCAGTAAGAAAAGTTAACGGTTAATGTTTTTTGGTTTAAATTACATTCATAAAGTAGAGGAATCTATTTATGAGCTTAACTAAAGACATAAGGAAACATGCGTACTTTTCATGTAGACTTTCACCCATTACTAGCTTTCTAACACCAACTAATATTTTCTCCAAATGATGAGTATTCAGGATGACTTTTTCACATTAAAAGCGCTATAATAAACTTGGAGAGAATAAAATAATCCACAAAAGATGAACTATATATTTCCAATTTATTTAGACCTTAACCAAAATAAAAAACGATAGTACAAGATCAGATAATCCCCAAAAAGGGTAATTCTTTATAAAAAGAAATATTATTATTAATCTCAAAAATTCAACAAATAGTACCCTAAGTTCAACAAAGACCATTCAATAAACAAAATTCCTTAAAATTAATCAATATAATCCAAACTAACATTGAAAACCAAAACTCAGAAGAATTTAATCCCATAGTCTTCCACAATAAATCTTAACATTTACCTCCAAATAACATCTACTACTTTTAAAGTCTTGTACTAAAGTGTAATTAACCTAATCACATATTCTATATTATAGGTTAATAATTTCCATAAATCACCAAAAATAAACTTAATCATAAGACCATCTAACTAAAAATAATTACTCATACTAACCAGGGACTTCACGTAGTCCAGTGGTTGGCGATAAATCATAGTCACACTTTGGTTATGGGTTCGATTCCCACAGCTTTGTTCAACGTGATGGGTTGTCACATGGTCTGAGTGTTATACTTTTTCAAAGACTATATAATTTTATAAAATTTACAAAAAGAGATAAATTCATCCAAAATAACCATAACATATTTTAACCACAAAGTTTATCTAATAACATTCATTTTTTCATAATCGCCTCAAATTCAAGGATCAAATAAACCCAAATGGTTCTTTATAACTATATATACAAAATAAAAGATAATTATTCCTTGAATAAAATTTTCATTTATCAAACTTCAAGGTTACACATATTATAAAAAGTCTTCTAATGTACTCCCATCATCAAAAGATCCCTAATTCTTTTAAGCATTTCACCATCCTAAAATCTAATATAACTCTTGAATTTGTTATATATTGACTTATTACACATTCAAAATTCATCATGATCCATTAAACATCATTTACCAACTTATTCTGCAATAATTCTTTCTTAAAAACAAAATCATGAATCATATCCTAAGATTCAATAATGTCAAAACATATGTTAAGAAATAATCCATACATTTGATGAGTCATTGTCAGTTTTCTCATCCTTAATTGGAATAGCATTAGGTATTGGTAAACATATATTTGTACGATCCTAGTGATCCCAATACCGAAACATATTCATATGACATCTTTTTGTATAATGAACATGCACACCACATTTAAAACATTCAATTGATCGCTCAAAAAGAAGTTCATTCCCTTTCCTAGAGTCAACTGGATGCTTCCTTTTTCCCTGGAAGGTTCTTGGTTTATAACATTCATTCCAATATCTGTAGCATCTTCCCCTTCCTTTGAAACATTTTAATAGGTGTTTTATTCCACATACTAGACACATAGGTATTTGGACATACTTACCTTTATGATTATTACCTGAAATTGCATATGGATTTGTTTCTTGCATATAAGATGCATTATAAAAATCACCAGGGTTTAGGTTGTCAATCATGATTCCGGATAGTTGGTTGAGAATAACCACAAGAGTACTCATTACAACTCTCATTTCATTATGTTTCTCATTCATAAAACTGTCACTGTTTTCTTCACATCCACTGTTACTTTGGTGCCTGCAAGATCCAACCATTTACTAAAACAAAAAAGGTGAGTGCGAGTATATCAGTAAAATCATCATATAATATCTTATGAGGAGGGAAAATACTTATTCAGGTTATCTTAAACTCATTCAAAATAATTAAAACTCCTTCTAATATGATAACCATTATAGTTATGTCACTTATGTTTAGATAACACCCTAACCTCTAAAGTTATCTAAACCAACCTCTGATACCAACTATAAGGACC
This sequence comes from Viscum album, assembly GCA_963277665.1. Lineage (NCBI taxonomy): Eukaryota > Viridiplantae > Streptophyta > Magnoliopsida > Santalales > Viscaceae > Viscum > Viscum album. The sequence continues at coordinate 1,523,832,756 of OY728131.1, read as the reverse complement.
CAAAATTAAACCTTAAATAATGTTTACTAAAATGAATAATTTACATTAAAGACTGTTTCAGGTTTAGAGTTTAGAGAATTAGGTATAATAATTATATTACATCTCAAAAATTTCAAAGTAGACACTTCTACTCAGTTTGAATTTTTTTTTCATAAAATAAAAACTCTTTAATAAAGGAGACATGACTAGTTCCATGTTTTATACAACACAAATTTTCCTTGATCCCATCCTTGACCCTATTCCACTTTATGTTCTGTGAAAAACATTTCAAAAACCTAGGATGAGGATAAAAAACTCAGTAAGGGATACACAAAGAATGAAAAGTATTAGACTTTCAAAACAACAAGTAATCCATGAATAATTTATCATAAGTAATACTTTCCCCTATGTGAAGTATTAAATACTATTCACTAAATAAAATATGATTCCTTACCCTTTTGTAACCAAAATATTACCATAAAACCCATATAAAGATCACATAACATATAAAGGTAACATGGGACATAAATATTCTTATGTGGAATAACCAAACGGTATACTTCCACAAATATCACTAAATGGAATAGCCATACGACCGACTTCCATACCCAATGCATTGAAGGTTATAACGTAACGACCTGTCCTGGATTATCACGACACCACTCGTCATATGGTTTATCACATAACAAATATTAAAATGTCCAAGTACCATCATAACAGATAAAATATTTCAAATACAATCATTTCACTAATAAAATTTCATTTGAAATCACAAGAAGTAATTTCAAGATATTGAAATAACAATTCCATTTTCATGAACCATTTAAAAATAGATTTTTAATCAAAGTGTCCCATAACACTTTGATACTTTTAATGAAATTATAACTTTAAAACATTAATGTCCATATAAATAAATACTCAAAACAATTTTTAAAACATGGACATTAAAGATAATGTTTTATAATAATAAAACTTTAAAACATTTAAAACGATATTTTAGTTAAGGAGTTTTTAACAAAATGAGAGACTCATGAATACAAATAATTGAGGAATAACATTTAATATGATCTTTATAATATCATAAAAATAAAGTGATTCATGTTATAAAATGACAAAGGACAGTATATACACCATATAAGAGTGAATTGGTGCATAACAACAATGAAGTCTCAATGTAAATTTAAATTGAGATGAAATCCCTTATAAATACGGTTTACTTAAATTAAGGATAAATAAATTACATAATTTTGTGTGAAAAATATAAATACACCCAATATAAGTGGATATTATGTGTAAAACAATTAGATTCCATTCACACATATTCATAGGATGACATATTCAAGGAGTACAAGTTTATCCCAAAGAATTGATACTGGGTTAAGAAGTTTCGTTGCAAAAAATTCAAAAGCCTAATGACGTAACTTTAAAATTAAGAAAATGAGTTCATGAGATAAAAAGGGTATCTAATCACTTGTAAATAAAATTTACATAAATAAGGATATATAATAACATATCCCAACAAAATAATATGTAAATTAAATGGCATAAAAAAAAAGTCTTTCAAAAAGAGGTGGGTGAAAGGTTCCCTTACCGATTTGGTAACATAGAAAACATACGCCACATGAAAGAAGGACCATACAATGTAGATTTAAATACCCATAAATTAAATTATATTACACAAAGATTATAATCATGGTCATTACATACACCACTCAAAGGAAACAGTGACAAATATAGCATGAATCTCACGAGAATAAAAAGTGAGATAAAAACCCCTTACCTCGTTGTAATCAATCGATTCATATGACCAAAAGATAATAACCACCAAATAGGTCACACTATAATATGAATATAAATATAATAGTGATAATATATATCATTTTAAGTATACATTACATCACATTCAATAAATAAGTGGAAAACAATGGAAATCTCACGGAATTAAAAGTGAGATAAGAAATCCCCTTACCTCGGGTCCTACTTGACTCGTATGTTCTGTGTTCTTCCTGAATAATAAACATAAGCTATTCTCAAATTAATTAAGAAATTTTTTAAAGTTTATTATTCATTTTATATCACTTATTATCTTTCTATATCAACTAGTTAATTATTTGAGTTCATATTGGATATTTTATTGATGTTCGGAACTTGAGTAAAAAATGAACTTGTTATAATTACAATTTTTCCATGTGGTCCAAAGTCCATTATCTCCAGAATTATATACATGTTTTATACATCATACATATAATATATATCCAGTGTAAATTTATTTGTAATATTCCATATCATTTGAATTTAATAAATGAAACACAACGTCCATGGAGATGGTAAGCCGTACGTACACATTGATACTACGTTCCTTTCTATTTTATATTTAAAGGAATGAAAAATTAATGATACATTGGTACATTATAATTATAGTATTATATCATATGATATTTATTTTACATAATTTCATTAACTCCATCCTTTATATGTTCCATGTATGTCATGAACAAATCATATCACCTTGAGGGGGCGGTAGTCCCCACTTCCTCAAATGAAATTATCGCATTTACCCATAATGGAAACCATAAAAGTATGTTATAAATGTATAATACAGAAGCATAAAGAAAACATAAACATAATATAAATCAAATATAAATTAATTTCCATCTTAATGGCCACCATTTTAGGCGGTAGGAGATAATCGAACAATCATCGTGTCGTGAGGCATTAGTTTCCCATCCAAAGAAACTGTATGTTCATCACCCATTATATGGAGGTGTGTGTAAGTGTAGTTTGAATCCATATTATAACAACATAATAGTATATTTAGGATACTTGTGTTCTTATAAAATAAAGTAATAAGAAGAGTTTAGGGGGTTGGAGAAGTAAAATAAAACCAAATAAAACAAAACAATTTAAGAGAAACCATTACCTTTAATTTGGGTAACTTCCTTTTGTTTGAACCAAATGGACTTCTTGAAGTGCATTCTGCCTAAGGTAAGGCTTCTAGGAGTAAGAGGGGGATCTTGAGAGATTATTTGGGTAGGTTTTGGATGAGCCAAGAGGCTTGAGAGGTGTGATGAATGGGTTAAAAGTGGTGTCCTTTTATAAGGGGGGAGGGTCTCTTTAGGAAAGTGTGAAAACATTATTTTATTATATAATGATATTCGGTTTCTAAAGGTCAAAAGATAATTAAAGTTGAATATAATATGACTCATGGTCGAAATAAAATCATCCAATAATAATTGGACTGGTGTTGGATATTTTTTTAATATTTATAATCTTATTTATTTAAATCATTTATTAATTAGGTAAATACTGCATCATTATTGTGTCATATATAATTTACATTATTTTATGTCTAAAAATTATAATAAAAATACCATGATGTATTAAATATTTTCATATTTACAAATAATTTTTATAGTTGAAAATATGATGTATATAACCCCATGTAAAAATTGATTTACTAAAAGATATTTTTTTGCGTCAATTTTTCCTTTACATTAAGTTAATTATAATAAAGTGTCAATATCATTCATAAGTGGCTCCAGGGAGTCCTAAAATCTACCCAAGGATTCCCATGGTCGGAAATTACTCATCCAATAAGGTTAAGACAAGTTTTAAGGTAATTTGGTATTATTATCATATTCTTTTTACCTTGAATTACCCTATTTACCTTTAACTGTGGTAAATAAAAGTCAAAAGTAACTATTCACCAAAAATTATTTTTATCTTATTAAATCACATTTTAATTACTAATAACAACCATGTTTGTAGGATTTTCTAAATTCAATTCACAAAAGTGGTAAAATTTCATTTAAATGAAAAATTCAGTTTTTTAACTACTACTAAGTGGTTTCAGTGTTCATAAAAAATTGATGCTTTTTAGAAAATACCAAAAATTCACCCTATTCTATATTTGATATTCAGAATTAAAAAATGATGTATATTCTAAAAAACTAAAAAATAGAATTTTCATTAATTAATTTAATATTAATTCCCGTTGTCAAACCAAATAGCGTATTTTTAAGAAACAATAACAATAAAAATATTGACACTTGTTTATGTCCAATTCCAAAGTGAAATTAATTCCAATGACCACCATTGGATTAAATGGTAAAAATATAATCTAATTACACTTTAAAACCAATTAAAAATATAATATAACCATATAAATAAATTATATTAAAAATATGTTTTGAATTAATATACATTATTTTCTCTATTCATCCAAAAATTGAATTTTATCAAAAAAATACCAAAATTTTACCCAAAGTGAATTTTGATGTCCTAGTTATAAATAAGAATTTTATATTATCAAAAATAACATATAAAAGTGAAAAAAACTAGATTTAAAGAGGGTTCACCATCAAAAGGTGGTAAATCAACCTTTTAAAGTAAATTATGCTTACAATTATATTCATTTACATTTTAATCATCAAACTTTTATTAGATAAATGTATAAATATTTAACAAACATGTACAATCATATTGTAGTTATTTTTTTCATTACCGCTACTACAACGGATAGGCATTAACTACTATTTAAAATAATAATTTTATATTATTATATTTCAGTATGACTCAGCATTGTGTGCAACTTAAGATTTCAAAGAATCCTATTTTTTCGTATCAGGTATGCCATCAAATCATAGCATCCCCTTTGAAGTAAAATTAATATTTAATTCAAAAATATTAATAAATATGAAAATTTATTACTCATTATTTACTTGGGGTGTTACAATAAGGGTGTTACCTACCTAGGGATATCCCCTTATAGAGAACAAGTGTCGACCCAAGCATTTGGTCATGCCAAAAAAAGTCACATGCTCAACATCCTTAAATTTTAATCCATTGATAATAATAAAAAAACCTACGGAAAACACCTACAGCTCCATTCTATGACAACTAAAAGGAAAATCTCAAGTTACCCATACACGAGGGTTTTACCAATGTCACCCCATATGGTTCCATTTCCTTTCCCTTTATATTTATTGACTTTTAAAACATTAAACATCTAAAATATTTAATCTCAAGAATCAAGTAGCATTAAAAAAACAAAATGTAATTGATTTAGATAACACCCCAAGGGAAACACTTGAAAATTACATAAAACATACTTTTTAAAACATATACATTTAGACATTAAATGAAATACCAACATAAACATGCAATTTATCATAATAAATTCCTTTTAAGAGTTAAAGAAACCTAAGAGGTTCCCGCTGAGCTTACATGAATCCTCTAAAAAGTAACCCAATAGTAGTTTTTCATATATAAAGGTCTCAAACACCCATACTGGGTCATCTCATAACAACATTACCCACTAACCTACTAGGATCTAGTTTCATTTAGAAATTTTACCTATTCATTTTATATTGAAACTAATTGCAATTTTATATAAATAATAATTTCAAAAATCATCATTTCATTACATTTAACATGGTTTTCCGTTTTCTAATTCATGAAGTTCCCATAAACATCATGGATTTAATGTTAGCTGCCATTTATCAAAACCAAAATCAATTTAAACTTTTAATATGATCACACACATAGATATATATATATAACAATGCAGACAGATGGGTGTCCATTTACTAAACTGTAAAGCGCCCATACACTTTACAGTTTGGCATTTGGATCCATTTAATTAAACCCAATTTACCTTTTCATTTAAAATTTATAATCGTTTTACATTTTATTAATGGATTGAGTATACGATTTACCTTTTCCCAATTGAAAGGAACCCATACAACTCAAAATTTAAAACTAGATCTCATTTAAATCCCAACCGGTTTACATATATCAAAACAACACTAGCATGATATCACAAGCAATAACACAAGAGCATGGAACTATGCGTGGCATGAAAATTTCTCTGTTCCTAGTATGATTCATGGAATATAACTTCAATGATATAAAAGGTCAAGGGTAGAAATACTATATATTATATAAATCATAATCAGTAGAAAATATATCAATCACTCTAGGTAAAATCATATCAAATGTAACAACGGACCGAATAAACAAAAATCCCATCCCAGGTCACTTGGTCATTTCTCGTACGTAGGGTGATCAGTCCCAAGCATTACTATTAACCAAGTGCTGAAAAATTCCTTATTCTCCTGTCTAACAAACCAAAATATTAAGACAAACAAAATTAAACATCATCTCATAACACTTTGTAACATCCTGATCTGACTGTCCATTAACCCAGTATCCGGACTGGTGGGTCACATGGCCTCAAGAATATTTCCCCATACACCAGAGGCTGCTACCAAGAAGTGTGGGTCTCAGGAGGTGATAGTAGAGAGACTATACCCTCATATAAAAGTCAAAACCATAGGTAATAGAAAAAATAGTACAAGCAGTAGATAAGTAAATGAATGTAGCATAATAAAGGAAATAATCATTTTAAAAATTGGTCTAATTCCAGTTTATACAATGCATGCATGGATAACATAGTGATTTTCACTCTCGGAATTCATGATTTGGTATGTTTTTAATTTTAGTTTTATCTCTTAAGTGTATCTGACCTTTTAAAAATTGTTTGGTTGAAATGGTGGCCGAGCCTACTTGAGTTTTTTAGTTTTGCACAGATAAATGAGAATTGGCTTGACAATGCCTGATATGCAGGCATGGCATGGGTGAAGCTATGTGGCTTCTACAGTTTGACATGTGGCTTGCCTGGTGCACGAGTATCTAACTAACTAATAGAAAAATAAAATTATTATTATTATTATTATTATTAATTTAATATTTGATATTTAAATTAAGTTATTGAAATTAACATTATTAAAATTAATTATATTAATTGAGAATAATTATTAAGATTAATTAATGATTATTATCTGTATTATTATGATTATAATCATTATCATTATATTTTTATGAGTTTGTTTTATTTTAATTTTAATTTTTTTCTATTTTTTCTATCTCTCTCTCTCTCTATTTTTTTCTCTTATTATTTTCATATACTTCTTATCTGGTGCTCCTTCCTTCTCCCTAGTACCCAGTGTTCTCCTCCTTCAAACCCTATCAGATGCGTTCCTTTTCCCCCATCTACCTGGGAGACCAACCCCTCATTGTTGCCTCACACTTAGCAGTGTTGTACCCTCTCATGTCCAGCAGTCGCGATGCATGCCTACACCTTTCCTTGCTACCTCACATAAAGCCACCTTTCCCCTATTTCCTCTTGAGCGAGATCCGGACTAGCGATCCCTCCCTTTCAGATGAGTTTCTGGTGTGTCTTAGCTCCACGATGGCTCCCGCTTCTTTACTAAACCTTTGTGGTGACTTTCTCTTTTTATGGTGATCTTATTCTCTTTTTGTGTAGGGTTGAATCTAGATTTTGTGATCCGAGTGGTCTGTTCTTGATGCGATTAATTTAATACCTAGTTTTTAGGTTGTATTTAAGTTTTTTTGAGCTGCGTTGGCATGCGGTGGTCCTTGCACACTAATTTTGTGAAGCTTTCAACACACCTGTAGGTAATTCTGTACACAAGTATTAAATAATATACATTTTTTATTTATCTAATCAGTTTTGTTCATTTTTCTATTTGTGTACATGATGAGAAATTATCTTTGACTGAGTTTTATTTTGCATTCAATTGGTTAGAATTATGTTTAAGTGGTGTTGGTGAATTTTATTGTGAAAACATGCTTTAGACTGTTTATCAGTGTTTTGTAAACTATGGAATGTGTGTGTTAGGAAGTGTAGATGGTGGAATTATGATTTGGCATGGTATTAAAAATGTGATTGTCTTGATTTTTTTGGGGAATATTTTGCCTTAAAAATTATTGTGACACACTTGGAAACCACATAAAAAATTTTCTTGGTGGCTTTCCTAATTATAAAAGTATTTTCATAAAACTATGGTGTTGGTTTAATTTAATGTGAAAGTGTCGAAAGTTATGTTCTAAAAAGTTTTTGGTGTGAGTATGGTCTTAAAAGTGGGTATTGGTGTGTGAATGGAATGTTCTTGTGTGTAAGCGCCTTGTTTGGGTCTTAAGTGTTAGAGTGACATGTGTTGTGAACTTGGATTTTAGATGGGCACAAAGAGGGAAGACCGGGGTATTAGGTGGTGGACTAGTACTTGTGGGATAGTGTTCTGGAGGTGGCTTGGCTCAGATTCATTGGTAGGATTGTCGATTACAACACTAACTAAATATTTGAATAACTGAGGTTTGTGGTTTCTAAGACAAATTTTCTAAGGTTCGTGGTTTCTAAGCCACGGTTTCTAAGGTTCATGGTTTCTAAGCCACGTTTCACCGAGAAATGAATTTCTAGGGTCCCACTTGTTACTAGTACCCATAGGCCACTCCTATATTTTGGGGCTCTTGTTTACTTTGCACACACTAATGATCCATGATGTGTCATTTGAGTCACTACACAAGCAAACATGTGCTAGCTTTAAACTGCTTTTATTTAAGGTCGTCTCATGCAAACTGTTTTCATTTAGGTTGCTCAAGAATTTCTTTCTTTCCATTATTTAACTTTGCAAATGTATTTTTATTTTAATTCTTATTTGTGGAATCGTTTCTTGGTGGAATATTACTAGGTGATTACTCACACACTACTTACACCTTTGGGTGTAAGTAGATTTGTTTTTTGTCTGATATAGGTAGGGGTCCTACTTTTGGGAGTGGTGGCTCAGGTTATTAGCAGAATTCTTGTCATGGTGTTATGGAGATGGCTTGAGGGTGGTGTCCTCTCAAAAGGTGGAGGTTTTTTATTGGTTTTTGGTCACCCTACCGAGTGGTATCTCTTTTTTGGTTTTTAGTTTTAAACATGCATATCAAATTTAGGTTTTTGGATAGAGACACATTTGGTTGTGACTTTCAGATTTATTCCATTTTTTTATTTTTCGTTGATTTATTTACATTTTTTTATTTGGGTAAATCGTTCCCAAGTTTTATTTTAATACACGGGAACGTGTGCCAGCCTGTGGGGATCTGGAATACCCCTCAAGCCTTGCCGCAGACTCAGTCGAGTATCAGTTCAAATGATGACCCAATGTGGTTTGTGACAAAATGGTATCTTTGGAGGTTTTTATGTTTGGGTTATTTTATTTGGGACGATTTTGGTTAGATAGGAGCAAGGACTATCGGGGCTCAGAATTCTGGTTGCGAGTAAGGTGCCTGACCAGCACACTTTATGACGTAACTTGAGTCCCCATGGGGTGTCAGGATGCTTGTTTGAATTATCCTCTTGGTGGAACGTGCATGCTGTAGACTGTGCGTAGACATCATACGGAGGAGAAGTGGTTTGGACATTATGTTCATTTTTCACATTTGGTTTACAGATGATTATTTTCCTTGCAAAAAATATGTTTTTTATTCTGATATGATATATTAACGATGTTCTTTTAGGAATATTTCTCCTTGAATCAAGATTCCTCCACAGAGAGCTAACACACACCCATGGGAGGAAGTCATAGAGAGTTCTATTTCACCACTAGACCAGAGGTTAGTGGAAGTTGTAGTATATGATGTTTTGGATTTAGGACAAGGGACGACTCCTGCTCCTGCTCCTGTTCTAGCTAGAGGATATTAGTCTAACTCCAAGAAGGATAAAGCTCGGAAGTTTCTAAAGAATAAAACATCTTTATTCCAAAGTATTTCAGAACTTCAAGAGGTAGAGGAATGGCTTGAAATGATAGATCATATGTTCAAGTTCCTTGACACGCCTGAGGAGGCCAGAGTAAAGTGTGACTCATTTCAACTAGAGGGCCTCAGTCGCAAGTGGTGGGAATCAATACTTCAGTCTGGGAAGCATGCGAAGATGAGTTGGATGGATTTTAAGGATATATTTGATGTGTAGTACTATCCCAAGTTCTTAGCCTATTACAGATCCTAAGAGAACATGAATATTTCACAAGGGGGTCAGATAGTGATGGAGTATGAAAACTGCTTTGCTGAGCTAGTGTGGTACACACCTGAGATTGTTTCAAGTGAATCATGGAAAGCTAGGAAGCTCGAGAAGGGGCTTCGAGTATAAATTTACTATTATGTTTTCTTTTTCAAGTTGGAAACTTATTATGAGATGGTCAATCATGGTTGCATGGTCGTGATTGATTAGAGAGGAAAGTCGGGGTTTCTTGGAGCAGTGTCAGTTTTTGGCAGTGGTAGTTCATCCGAGAAGAAGAGGAAGCATGATGAGAAAGGGAAAAAGGAGGGTGCTAACTCAGGCCATCCTTTCAGGCAGATGTCAAATATTTCTTTTTATATGAGGTTTGTTGTGTGCGATCAGTGCGAAAGGGTAGGTCACATCCAACCTGCATGTCCATACCCTACCATCCCTTGCCGTTGGTGTGGATTTGTGGACATATACAATGCTTTTTTAAGACTATACGCTATTACTAGAGTGGGACTGGATCTGTGGCTTCCAAAGGGGTATTAGTTCAGTCAGGGCCAACTAGGACAATGGGTTCTTGGTTTGGTGGATGTAGTGGCAGGACCAGATCATCTTCTGGGCAGAGCCTGATCTGGGCAGAGGCACAAGTGAGCAGTAGTTCCCAGGTAGGGACCATACATCTGTAGGTTCTGGATCAAGAATCAATAGGAATTGATTTATGACCTTCGACTATTTTAGGTACCGTTCTGATTTCATTGTCTATAGCTACAGTTTTATTTGATATTGGTGCTTCAGTATCCTTTATATCTTCCCGTCTTGGGGACCTTCTAAACCTACCAACCAGACTGTTATATTTTTCAATGGAGTTGGTAACACTGTTGAGGGAAAATATGGAAAAAGGCCATAAGTTTCCATCGTGTGCGCTCTCTATGTCAAGAGTAGATATGGAGTGGGATTTCTTGGTCCTAGATATGGACCTGTTTGATGTGATCCTTTACATGGACTGGTTGGTGCACTTCCAAGCGCATATTTAAAGTTATCGGTGATGGGTTAGTTTTATGGCACCTGATGGGATCCCCCAGACATTTCTTGGGGAATGGGATCCTCAGTTGGGTCTTTCAAGACCTCGAGTTCTTGAGTTGGGGAATCTTTCTTACCAGTTATCATCACTCACACTGGATGAAAATAGTGGTTCTTATCAGAGTGGGTTACCTCCTATAGTGGATGAGTTTCCAAAGGTCTTTCCAGTTGTTTTTTCAGGCTTACCCCCAGAGCAGGACATGGAGTTCTTGATTGAGTTGGCACCGAGAACACAACCTATATCTCTTCCCTCATATCACTTAGGCCCCACTAAATTTAAGTAATTAAAGATACAACTAGAAGATTTGGAATCTAAAGGATTCATTCTCCCAAGTGTCTCTCCTTGGGCCGCCCCAGTTTTATTCATGAAGAAGGATAATGGAACCCTTTTATTGTGCATGGATTTCCAGAAATTGAATAAGATGACCATCAAGAATAAATAACCTTTTCTCGGGATTAACAATTTTTTCGAACAGATGAAGGGGGAAAAGTTATTCTACAAAATTGACTTGTGATTAAGTTTCCACCAACTCAGGGTGAGAGAAATAGAGATCCCAAAGATGGATTTCAAAATCATGCATGGTCACTTCGAGTACTTGGTCTTGCCCTTCGGATTGACGAATACTCTGACAGTTCTCATGTAACTCATGAATTTGGTGTTCCGCCAATATTTCAACTCATTTATCATGGTATTTGTGGATGACATCCTGGTTTATTCTGGATCTGAGGAGGGGCATGAGCATCACCTGCATATCGTTTTGGGAACTTTGTGAGACCACTACCTGTGTCCCAAACTTTTGAAGTGCACATTCTAGATCATGGAAGTCATGTATTTGGGGGAATGTTATCTCAGAACAAGGGGTTTCATTGGATCCTAAGAATATCAGTGTAGTTATTTCATGGGAGAAAATGAAGAATGTGTTTGAGATTAGGATTTTTCATGGCCTGGTAGGTTATTACATGCGTTTTGTATGGGATTTCTCATGGATTCCCTCCTCCATGACTGCACTCACCTTGAAAGGGGTGAAGTTCGAATGGATCCCCAATGCCAGGAATCCTTTGAGGAGTTGAAGTGGTAGTTTAAATCCACACCTGTATTGATCTTACCAGAGTCTGGGAAGGGTTATGTGGTTTATTGTGATGCTTAAGGTATGAACCTTGAGTGTGTACTCATACAGGATAATCATGTGGTGGACTATGGTTCTCGCTAGCTCCTGTCGCATGAGAAGAATTACCCACATCATGACGTGGTGTTAGTAGTGGGGATGCACGCCCTAAATACTTGGAATCACTACGTCTTTGGGGAGAAATTTTTTCTCTATTATGACCATACGATCCTAGCCTATATTTTCTCTAAGAAGGGTCTCAGTTTGAGGCTGTTCCATTGGATCGAGTATTTGTAAGGATTTTACTTTGACATTGTCTATAACCCAGGAAAGGGTAATGTGGTGGTTGACGATTTGAGAAGGAAGGTACCAGTGTAGGCATTGAGGAAGTCCAACGATGAGTGTACTCTAATGGGGATCTTTTCCCAGATGCACTTGGAGACCAAGGAGCATATCGGAGGTGTATTCTAGGCCATTATTCAGTTGAATAATACCCTTATGGAATTGATTTAGCTAGATGATCCCATTAATGAGCTATGTCAGTGGTCTATGTAGTTTCATCATGGTGGGGAAACTTCTACATAGTGGTATTTGTCTCCTGAGGGGATTTTATTATTTAGGGGCCATGCAGTGGTTTCGTTATCCCTAGGGATAGTGGTGATGCAGGATAACCACCAGTCTTAGTGGGCCATCCATCCTGGTACTACCAAGATGTATTTCAATGTTCATCGTCAGTTCTGGTGGCCAGGAATGAGTTGGGACATAGCCAACTTTGTATCAAGATTCTACACTTGTCAGCAGGTGAATGTAGAGCATCAAAGACCATCTGTCCTACTTCATCCATTACCCATTTATACCTGGAAGTGAGAGGAGGTCTCCATGAACTTTATTGTTGGCTTGCCTTGTAAACCTTGGGGGAGGAATGCTATTTGGGTAGTGATTGATTGTTTGACCAAGTCATCTCACTTTATCCCGATCATAGATACAATAAAGGTGGATGGGATGGGCTGTTTGTATGTTTAAAAGGTGGTATGAATTCATGGTGTGCTGTCAACAGTTGTTTTTGAAAGGTACCCCCACTTAACATCTCTATTTTGGGAAGGTATCCAGAATGATTTGGAGTCACATATTAAGATGATCATGACATGCCATCCTCAAGTGGATGGCCACATTGAGCCGGAAAATCAGATTCTAGGGGACATGCTTCACACATGCGTATTGGATTTCAGAGGTTCATGGGATATCCATTTGGTATTGGTTGAGTTTTCTTATAATAAAAATTACCAATCCTCTATTAGAATGGCACACTTTGAGGTGCTCTATGGTCAGCCTTGTCTGTCTCCTTTGTGTTGGGTGGAGGTAAGCGAGACCTCGCTTCTGGGACTGAGCATTGTGCATGAGACATCTGAGAAAGTCAAGTTGATCAGAGAATAGTTGTTGACACCTCAAAGTCACCAAAAATCTTATTAAGATTAGAGGCGATGTGATCTTTAGTTTTCATTGGGTGACTGGGTGTTCTGGAAGATGGCCCCTCACTTGGGTCACCAACTCTTGGGAAAGCTAGGGAAGTTGATGTCGATGTATGTTAGGCCTTTCGATATTATTGAGCTGATTGGAAAGGTGGCATACAAGTTAGCTTTTCCTTCTCAGTTGATGTCGATTCATGATGTATTCCATGTTTCCCAACTGAAAAAGTAAAATCCTTATCTTTCACATTTGTTGGATTGGGAGGAGTTAGAGATAGATCCCGACTTATCAGTGGTAGAGCGGCCGGTGCAGATAGAGGATTCTCAGGAGAAGGTGCTTCATAGGAAGTCCATTCCCTTGGTTCACATTCTTTGGTAGCATGGAAATGAAAAACATGAGACTTGGGAGCATAAGTCATGGGCTGAGTAGGAGTACCCATTTCTATTCTCTGATCCGGCTTCTAATTGACTTTCTGAGGGTGGAATGTTTCCATGGTAGGGAGAATTGTCAGACCCTAACTTCATGATTTGGTATTTTTTTAACTTTAGTTTTATCTCATAATTTTATATGCCCTTTTAAAAACTATTTGGTTGTAATGTGGCCCGATCCAACTTGAGTTTTTCATTTTTTTCCCTGATAAATGAGCATCGAATTGACAATGCCCAACGTGTGGTTAGGGCATGGGCAAAGCCATATGGCTTTGCCAATGTGACATGCAGCCTACTCGGTGCGTGGGTGGTTAACTAAACAACTGAAAATAAAATTATAATTATTATAATTAATATAATAATTTTCATATTTGATATTTAAATTATGTTATTTCTGTTAACATTATTAACATTATTAAAATTAATTAGATTAATTGAGAATAATTATTAAGATTAATTAATAATTATTATCAGTATTATTATGATTATCATCATCATCATTATATATTTTTTAGTTTGTTTTATTTTAATTTTAATTTATTACATTTTTTTCTCTTTTTTAAATATCTCTTTATTTTCTATTCTTTTTTCTTCTTCTTCTCCGGAACTCCTTCCTTCTCCCTGGAATGCTGCGTTCTCCTCCTTCGAACCCCAGCAGCCATGTCCCTTTCTTCCCCCTTCACCTAGGAAACTACCCCCTCCTTGATGCCTCGCTCTCAGTAGTGCCACCCCTTCTCCTCTCCAGCAGCCATGACGCGCTGTGATTCCTTGCCCTACTACCTCGCACTGAGCCATGCCCCTATTCCACTTGAGCAATGTACGGATGAGAGATCCCTCCCTTTCGAATGAGTTTCTAGTGCTTCACAGCTCCACGATGACTCCCTTTTCTTGGATGAACCTTTGTGATGAATTTCACTTTTTCTGGTGATCTTCTTCTCTTTTGGTGCATGGTTGCAGTTGGATATTGTGTTCTAGGTGTTCCGTTCTTGAAGCAATTAATTTAATAACTTGTTTTTAGGGTGTATTTGAGTATGTTTGAGGTGTCCTGATGTGCGGTGGTCTATGCACACAAATTTTTCAAAGCTTGTGACACATCTACAGGTGATTCTTCACATACTTAATAACTAATAATCATTTTATTGTTAAAATAATTATTTTAGCGCATTTTTCTATTTATTTACATTATATGAAATTATGTTTGACTGAGTTTTACTGCGCATTTAATTGGTCAAAATTATGTTTAATTTATGTTGGTGAATTTTATTGCTAAAACCTACTTTGGACTATTTATTGGTGTTTTGAAAACTATGCAGTGAGTGTGCTAGGATGTGTGGATGGTGCAATTATGTTTTTTCATTGTATTAAAAATGTGTTTCTCTTGAAAAAATGTTTTGGGAAAGTTTTTTCCATTAAAATATTATCAATATGCTTGGAAACCACATAACAAATTTTCTTGGTGTTTTTCTTAATTATAAAAGTGTTTTTATAAAACAATATAGTTGGTTTAATTTAAAGTGAAAGAGATGCATGTTAAGTTCTAAGAGGTTTTTGGTGTTTATATGGTCTTAAAATAGGGTATTAGTATGCTAATGGTGTGTTATTGTGTGTAAGAACCTTGTTTGGCTCTGAAGTGTTAGTGTGACATGTGATGTGAACTGGGATTTTAGATGAGGAAAAAGAGGGAAGCCTGGGGTATTAGGTGGGGGGACCAGAACTAGTGGTCTAGTGTTTTAGAGGTGTCTTGGCCCTACTTCACTAGCATGATTGATGATTGAAACACTAATTAAACATTTTAATTACCGAGGGTCACTGTTTCTAAGCCACATTTTCTAAGGTTCATGGTTTCTAAGCCATAGTATCTAAGGGTCATGGTTTCTAGGCCACATTTCACTGAGACACAACCTACTAGGGTCCCACTTGTTACTAGTACCCAAAGGGAAAATCCCATCTTTTGGTGCTCTAATTTACTTTGCGTACAACGATGATCCATGATGTGTCATTTGAGTCACTACACTGGAAAAAATGTGCTTTATTTAAACTTATTTTCTTTATGGTTGTTTCATGAAAACAATTTTCATTTACATTTCTCAAGAATTTCTTTCTTTCCTTTATTTAACACTGCAAATGTATTTATCTTTTAATGCTTTTGTGTTGAGTCTTTTCTTGGTGGAATCTTACTGGGATATTGCTCACACCCTACTTAAACCTTTGGGTGTAAGTAGATTTTTTTATGTCTAATACAGGTAAGGGTCCATCTTTTGGGAGTGGTGGTTCAAGTTGTTAGGGGAATTCATGGTGTGGCATTATGGAGATGGCTTGAGGGTGGTGTCCTATCGCCAGGTGGTGGTATTGGTATTGTTTTGTTTTCACCCTACCGAGTGGTATATCTCATTTGGTGTTTAGTTTTAAATATGTAACTCAAATTTTGGTTTTTCGTTAAAGACATGTTTGGTTGCAAATTTCATATTTGGTCCTTTTTATATTGTTGGTTGATTTACTTACATTTTTTCATTAAGGTAAATTGTTCCAAGGTTTTATTTTGATACCAGGGAACTTTTTCCAACCTGTGGGGATTTGTAATTCCCCTTGAGCCCTGCCGCGGATAGGGTCGGGTGTCAGTTTGGATGGAGAACCGACTTGGTTCATGAAAGTGTAGCTACCTAATCGAAAGAAGTAAATAAAACAACATGATTTTCAATACAGTAAAAAATTTAGAGAAAATAGTAATCCCCACGGGTGGCCTCCATGGGCATCCTAAGCTCTATCTTAGTCCCATGCTCGTAACTCCTCAGGTACAATCATACAACAATAAAACCAGTACTGTAAATTATAAGGTCTACTTGGGTACCATGGGTACCCGAGTAGGGTGTGAGAAGAAATATTCGTAGGCCGACAATGACCAGTGTGAAGCCCAATCCAGTGTAATATAAATTAGATAGTACAAGAATAGAGAATTTAATAAATATAATTTCATAAAGAATAACACGCTTCCAAGTTCCTAAGGGATAACTGGCGGATATACTAGCTTTGGCTCATTGTCGGGATATCATTCTGATCATATCACTACAAACAAACAAACAAACACACACACATATATTTATATCATGGGGTAATAATGAATCTAATCCCAAATATATCATTAAGTGTCCTTATCATGTGCACACTTTTAATATAGATCAATAAGTATCCTCAACATGTGCACACTTTTAATATAGTTCAATAAGTGGCCTCAACTCATGCACACTTCTAATATAGTTTATTAAATGGACTTAGTATGTGAAAAATTTTAATATAGTTCATTATGTGGCCTCTTCATGTGCACACTTTTAATATATTTCATTAAGTGGCCTTTTCATGTGAACACTTTTATTATAGGCATGGGGTAAAACTTCCTCCCATCTTTAGAAGATATTAGTAATGGAATAGGGTAAACTTCCTTCCATCCATAGCCATTTAATAAAATGGAATTAGGAAAATTGCCTTTCATCCACTTCTATTTACACACTATGCCAAAGTTATAATATAATGCTTACAACATTACCTTATATAAATTTCAAATAGAAACACTATATACACATAAGAAAACACATTCACCTTTACACTTAAGGAAACTCCTCTTAAGTATTTCAATTAAAACATCAAAATAGGATTAGTCACATTCTAATCATTCCATGGGGAGAAGAATTTTCATGTATGCCCTTAGCAATACACTACTCTATCCCTAGGAAACCATTTCATTTAAACCCCTTAATAAAATGCAACAAATTCATTGTGATAAAACAATTTAATAGAGGCATTCCATTTTGTGGAAGTTTCCTATTCGAGGTCATCTCAACCAATTTTCCTAAACATGGGAAATTGGATTAATGGTCCAAGTGTAACCAAAAGAGACAATGATACAAGGTATGTACCTACTTGGTAAATAGAAATATAAAGGATCTAATCAACCTATCAGGTTTTTTATTAATTCTAACCCAAGTATAAAGAAAACAAAAACTCAATAAGGCAAAAATCATAATATTCTATCAATAAATTATTAGCATAAAGGTATTGCACCTCTATTGGAGGGGTTTTATTACAAAAACATGACTTAGTTTGTCAACAATAAACCATCACTTTTATGAATTTCATTAACCATATCAAGGAAATCATTTAAACTAGGAAACCATACTGCATTATTTAAATCTAAGAACTATGTGATAATAAATTAAATTAATACATTACTAAAATTTAAGGGAATGGAATGGGGCCCTACCAAAAAGTAGAACCAATCAGTACACTTTGGATATTAAGGCTTTCTAATTAATGGTAGATGCTCCACTAATGATCATTTTCAATTTCACATACAAGTAAGGACACCTGGCCCTTATGTACACATCCAAATGGGCTTTAACATGTGAAAGGGGGATCATTACATATATGATTATATGCATATAACCATCTACACTAACCTATGTATGCGTTTTCATATATATACATTGAAACATCTATCCCCATACTTGTATAATATCTTCCATGTGTGATTATACATGCAATGAGGGAACCCACACAAATATATACTTACCTACGTACACGTAGGTGAGTCACCCATGAACCGACAACTCGAAATCAAAAAGCAGCGACCAACACACTATATGATAATTATTAAGAACATTAAAACACATAAAGACCCTAATTTAGCAGGTGTGAAACCAAGAGATAAGAAAAAATCTTACCTGAAATGATGTTGGCAGACCGAAACCACCTGAAACACCTCACTATCATCAGTAGTTTTCAGAACACAAATGAATAAGACCCAAGAGGCATCTTGGACACCCTATAGAAGGATGAAACCCAAAAAACTAGGTTAAACCTAACCCTTGGTTTGGTAAAAAAAATAGGGTGATCGAGGGGCCAAAAACCAACCAAGCAAGGAAGAAGTAGGATCTAGGGTTCTTACCTCGAATATTCAAGCAAGAAATTGAGAGGGAAGCCTGTGGATTTGGTCACAGAAGGTGGTTCGACCATGGGGGTTCCGGGTGCAGCTCATAGGGAGACTCCAAGGGGAAGGTGTGATCCATGTGAGGTAAGGGGATAGGGATGTTATTTTTTTTTATTTTTTTTAGTTTTAAAATAAATTAATTTCATAAATAAACCAAACTCCATAGTTTGACTCACACAGTTTGAGAAACTATGAAAAACCACTATGGAAGCCCCTGTCTAGGAGAATACCTTCACTCGGGATAGGATCATGGTTTGGAAAACCACGTATATCCCATGTGATAGATTCTATCCAATATAATCAAGCCTCATTCTTTCTTATAGTGGGTTGCACGGTTTTAGACAAACCGTGTTCCCTTTGTAGGTCCCCGGAAACCACTTTTTCTCAATTTGGAATTTTCAAAACTCATCAAGACACTTGATAAACCTAAATATCCTTCACCCGAGTCCAAAAAAATCACTTAAGAGTGTTCCAACTCTCAGATTTGAGTTCCTAAGATCAGTTTCAAAAACAACCCATTCTGTAATTGAAAATGTTCAAAATACTTCATATTTTCGTCCGGTTTGATATGCGGATCGTTATAATTATGTTATGGGTGAGAGAAAAAATTATATGTACCTCTAATAAATTGGGTAAATATGGATATATCATGTGATAATAAGGAATATAATTGAGATTTAACCTAGTTTTGTAAGATTCAATAACCACTTTGATTGACTTGTGAGTGAACCTTAACTAAAGATATAATAGTTTGTGGAGTGAACCCAATACACTATGATAGTCTTGGAAACAATCCATTACTACTGAGGAAGAGATTTTAAATGATTTTGTGTTTTCTTTAAAAATATATCTTTTTCTGATAATATTCTCTTATTGGTCATATTCTTTGATTCCTTTATGATTCATGTCCTATGAACTACCATGATTTTTCCATGATTTAAATTATGAACTAAAATATTCTAGCAATGTATTTGATTGATAATCTCATTTTCTCATAATATTATTCTCATGTTATGCTTAAGTAATCAATTACATATCTATTTTTAATCCTCAATGAGAATTTAAGCCTTCCCTATCTTATGTTTTATTTACCCAAATTATGAATAAATGTTTTATGTAATATATGTCTAAGAAGGGTTTTATTTATGAATATATTAGTGGATACTGATGTAGATAACTAACAAGCCATTTTTTATGTATCAAGGTTTCCAAAGATGTTAAAGCTATATATTTCTCACGTGGATCAAATTTTTATGTAATGAATATTCATTTATTAAGATGTAATATCAATGTATTGAAAATATGGGTCATTATACTTTAAACATTAAGGTGAATATACATCAACATTTTAGGATATATATATATCACATCTTTTACCATAAATACAATGCCTCAATATTTTTTATTTCAAATTTTACAAATGCTAAACCAAAATCAAGAGTTGGCTATTTTTTATCATGTATCATTAATTTGAGATAGGAATATGTTTTCACCATGTAATTATTAATAAATAAATATCCTAGTACATTATTTGATGTATCACAATAGATCATATACACTTCTCTACTATATGGTAGTGTGAGAAAAGTTTCATTGACTAGCTTTCATTTCAACTTTCTGAAATTTTCCTCACATTCATCAGTCCAATGTATCATATATCCATTCAATGTAAACTTGGTTATTTGATTAGATATCTTGGATAAATCTCACACAAATCATTGGTTTTATATTTCCCACCCAAGAAAACTATGGATCTAAGTTACAGTTCTTGGTCTAGATTATTGTTCAATAACTCTTTCTTTCTAAGATCCACCAACATACACTCACATGAGATTTTATGACCCAAAAATGTGAATTTCTATAACCAAATTCACACATTGTAAATTTATCAAACAATTTCTCTTTCCTTATGTTATTCATCACAATACTCACATGAACTTTATTCACTTCTATTGTTTTCAAATATATAATACTAACATCTATAAAAATTACTATAAACTAATCAGGGTAATATAAAAATAATATGTTCCTTAAATCCATGAAGACAAGATGGGTATTAGTAAGTCCAAATGGAATTACTATAAATTCATACTGTCTATACCTCATAAATATGGTTGTCTTGGGTATATAATATATCTTAAAATCAGTTGATGATATCTAGAATGAATTTAAATCTTGGAAATGTACTAATCCCCACATAATGGATCAAAAAAATCATCGATACACGGTAGATGATATTTTTTTATAGCGATCTTATTATGTCCAAAATAATCAATGTAAATACACATTTACTCATATTATTATTAACAAAATGAATAGGATCACACCATGGTGAAGCACAAGAATGTATGAATCATATATTAATATTACCCTAGAGTTTCAACTTTAATTCCAACAACTTAATCAGGACCATTAGACCTGGATTATTTAGAATATGTGTACCACCAGGTATAAGTTATATAAAAACTCAACTTCATGATTTGGAGGAAGTATATGAAACAGTTCAATAAAGACATCAAAAAACTCTTAAATAATAGTTATTTGATCAATTTTGACATTCAGTTCAACCATATGAGATAAATACCCTTTATGAATAGGAATTTATATCCAGAATATAGAAATGATTTCCATTTGATATTGGTATTTATCCTCACATTGATAAACAATCATAGGTTTACTCGGAATATGAAATATGATTTCTATTCCCTATAAATTTATATAGTAACAATATAATGAAATAAAATCCATTCTATAATAAATTTAATTTAAGTATGATCCCAAGATTTTCTGGAACCACAATTCAATAAAATTAAATTGGAGAGGAAAAATAAACTAGAGATTTGTTCAGTATATAATTAAGAGTTTTAACTTTTATCTCAACATCTAATCATTGAGGTGTTAATGCGATATCCACTAAAATTTCTTATATTTAAATGAGTGGGTAGAGCCATAATAAAATAAGGGAATAGTTGTTCTTGAGTGGATGATCAATATACATTTTACCCAGTCATTCTCATAACCAAATTTTGAATTTGTGATCAAATGAGATTTTTTTATCTCTGGGTAAATAGGATATTGATACCAATCATCAACATAAACCATTTAATTCCCACACTAGTTGGAATAATTCCTATAATGATGGAATATGAATCACTAGAGTTTGGGAGGTTCATTAGTGGGCCTCTTCCATTCCTCCACTGTATCAACCGACCTCATTATCGCCATTCCACATTAATATGATCTATGAACATCCCTTCAACATTTAATACAACCTATCAGTTCAATTATACAAATTACATTAATGTTTCTTCCTACATTTCTGACATGTATTTTACTGAAATTTCTTTCCACCATGTGATTTATTCATGTTTTCATGAGGCTGTATCTTCATTTTCTTATCAAAACCATGAGAATCTCTAATTTTTATTTCTACCTTGAGATAATATCAAAAAAATTATTCATAGTAACTAATGTATCTTATAGATAACTCCTTCAGGAAACATGGTTTTAACCCAACAAAGAATCAATCAATTTTTCATTTAGGGATGATGATTAAACTAGAAGCATACCTTAAAAGTCTTTTAAAATTTTCCTTATATGTACCAAAGGATTAATCATCCTTCTACTTAATCTCAAATAATTCATTCTCTCTCTCTCTCTCTATATATATAAATAATATTAGGTAAATAAATATATATAAATATCCTCTAAAACTCATCTGATTCAATGGAGTTAATTTTTCATGCTTTAAACATATTCTTTATAAGATTCCACAATTTATCTACTTTACCAACCAAATAATAAACTAATAGGACATCATATTCACATTTCCATCACTCAAGAACATAACACATGTTCTCATTTGTAATTATCCATCACATAAAAACCTTGTGGATATTAAGACCAATTAAATGAATATGGATGTTTCTTAATGAGAGAATCCACAATTCATTATTACCCACGTCGATCATTCAAAAGATCATCATAATTCATGGTCTAAGAATTTTTTGTGGTAACAGTAACAATATTAAACATTATAGATCCTTTAGTATTTGGTTTCTCATGTAGAAAATTATTTCATTGTCAATCACATTAATATTTAGAATTATTCGTTCTAGTGCTAGGCATTGAATAAAATCAAAAATCATATTTTAAGCCTAAAGATGAAATAATTAGAGTGGGAAATAATTTAATCATAAAAAATATTTCATATGATGTAAAAATATAGAGACCTTCTATTCAATCAATGAGAACTTATGTTTAAAAATAGTCATCCATAGTGATTATATTTTCAAATCCTTTATAAGGGTTTATAATGAACATTTTAATTAACCCAAACATAACCCCTCAGAGTGTCAAACTAGGTGCACAGTAAGGTACCATTCATTGGGCACTAGCATGATGGGTAATATCTACTCAACCAAATCTTTTGGTTGTAATCATCCTATATTATTCTATTACAAAACAATTTCAACTTGCAGTATCCAAACATATATATATTTCTAGGAAAATGACATAATTTACACCTTACAAAAACTTTAGTACATTACCCTATAACTAGTCTTATCCTCGTAGTTTTCACCAAATTTCTCTAATAATAATCCCTAACCTGATACCAACAAAGGTAACCCAATCATTTAATAAATAAATGTCACATCCTTTTAAATTACTATTTAACCCATATAATAACATTACATGCCCTAAAACTATAAAAGTTTTAGTGAAATTATAGTCTATATACATTAAAAACTTATTTCAGGGAAGATCTTCAACATCTCCAATAATGTTCTTCTCACATTATACACTTCTTTTTCATGGCCTACTTAATATCATTATTCATAACCTGGGTAAAATAAACACAAGAAAGTGTGAAATCATATTCCCAATATGGGTAAAATGGGATATATCGTCGAGGATCATATTCAAGAATAAGATATGCACAAGGGTTTGGGATCATGACCATAACTTATCATGTTCATACCCAATGTATCACATATCATAAACTTGTCTCATGGAATTTTGTTTTATTTCAATAGAAATGGATCATAATATTATGTAATAATCCAAAATCAATCAAGATACACGATTTTAATTGATTATTATAACATGTCATGAAAGATTGGAACTATGATAAGAATAGATTTTTTTCTATATGGCATGCTTGTAAAATAAAACAATTATTTCATAGTGGATCATGCATCTACACATATTTATAATATCATAATGGATCATGCCTCGCTAATTTTTTCCTACATCAAATAAATGGAGCATCCCTACCTATTTATATAGTATATCAAGTACATAAACTTGTCTGACATAATTATCTCATGAGATATAAGGCTTTAACCAATGAATTAGAGGGTAATAAGAGACCCATATATCACATAATGAAAACTATACATATGTGTTCACTGAGATCATAAACTATTCATCATTTTCATATATTATAACCCAAAAAAATTAATTGGGTTCATAAACATCTTTTAATAACTTAAATAACTATTGGGAAAGAAATGGGTTTCATAGAATAATAATTATCATTTGTAATATAGAAAGGTTTATGGCATGATATAATCATATGCATGGTGACACATAATCCTTAATGGATGATGATATAGATGAAAATATTATTTTTTTAAAATATCTTAACCATTCAGTGAAAACATAAGAAAATAGGATTTTATTTTGATAACATTTAAACTAAAAATTACCTAAAAATTGATAAAATACTTTTCTTTGGAAAAAACATTGAATAATGTAGAGGAATTTTCAAAGAAACAAAAGGTCATTATACTGGGAAAAAATTTCTTGTTGTAAATGTTAAAAGAAAACATTTCTTCTATACCTTTGAAAAAAGTAAAAATGAATTGTTTAGAAATTATTTCTTTAGAATGACTCATTTTTAAACGTTTTTAAATAAAGTAAAAGGTAGTGAAAATGAAAATTATTACACATTTCAAGTATTGGTATTAATATCAATAATTTTTTTAAAGAGTATGGACATAAAAGAAAATTTTCATCGAGCAAAGGGAAAATAAGGTTGAATTTTATTTAAAAATATTTGTTGACTATTTTTAGTACCAATGAGAGGGAAGTGGTACTAATATATAAAAATTACCTGAATAAATAGATGGTATGAAAATAAAATGGGTTGGTTAGATAAGAACCATAAAATTTCCTTTAATATAATCTCAAGCATAAATAATCCTTGTTAAAATGAGAATGGAACATAAATCCCTTACCTCAAGTCTCTTCTTTCTTCATACATGTTCAAACCTCCAATACCAAAAATTATAGATTTATTATCAATCTATTCCATAACCATAATCATATATATCATACCATATATTATAAACTTATAACCAATTTTTTCACCTTTAATGGCTTACATTTTCATTTCAAACATATTGATCCCCAATGAATTCCTTTTATACATTTTTAAATAATATTTTTTCATAATTTAGTTAGTCATATTTATACTACCCAATCCAATGTCTAGGTTAAAATAGTTATACAAAATAATAAAATTTTAATTTTATATCATGGTTCATTTAAACTCATTGTTACATATAATGAAATCTAACAAAGAAATAATATTTATTTAAAGATAATTATATCATAAATTATAGGGTTAGTACAACTACGACATTCATCTTTATTATGATGAACTTATTCATAAAAAACACACAGTATTAATCATCCCATAATCAACCCCTAGTAGCATCATCAAAAATGAAAAAAAAATAAAATATCTAACCTAAGACCACCAAACTATGACTCCTCAACTTAATGAATCATGGAGGGATAAATCATAATATAATACAGAAAAATTCTACTATCAGCTTCTCCCATATGAAGAGGCAAGGCTTCACGATCCTCCATCACTCTCTATGTATCTCCTTACACCTGAAAAAAATCTCCATGATATTTATTACTCAACACGTCACCAACCATAGTACCTTTCCTTGGTTTATAAGAGATACCAAAGTTATATTCATATGATAAATCCTTCCACCACCATTGATAAAAATTTATATCTTATTTGGAGAAGATATACCTCAAGACTTATTATCTTTAAAGAATAAAATGTTGTGAAAATGATGTAACGTTTCCAAAGCACGAGGTTAAACACCACTACTACTAACTTGAGATCATGGGTGTAATAGTTACATTCATTTGTAAATAAATACTGAGACCCATATAAAATGAATTCACTCCAATATCAAGATGAAACCCAAGAAAAAAAAGACGAGGAACATTATAGAAAACCTTGAATACAAATCCTTACTCTATTAACTGATGGATGGTAGGGCTGATCCATTTCTCCTTTGGGTAGTTCAAGGAAAAATCACATTGATCAGTTCATAAGAATTTGCGATCCATTTGAGTCAAAGATATCAAATATTCCATAAAAAAATTGTTGTACATAGAACTATGATAATATCCTACAATATTGAGTAAATTATAGACCCTAATGAGATAATTAAATCATTACCAAGAAAAAAATTCCACAATATTAAATGGATCCACCACTAATCCTTAATAATACAACACATTATAATGGAAATGAACCTCATAGACACAAAACATTCACATAGATATCTTCCCATAGAGATGATGGTGTCAAAGGACTTACTAAATGGTTCTTGAATTCTCAGCATGTTCCTCCTCTATCATTGAGTATACAATGATGTAATCAATGAAACATATCATAAAATAACCAAGAAACTCATGAAACATATATTTAATAACTATCACAAAAAATGGTTCATTTATGATAGCAACCAACATAACCACAAATTCAATGAATCCATAAGGACACATAAATGAAGTCTTCCAGAAATTTTCCTCTTTTAGCCATAATTGATGATACCCAAATAGTTGATTGATATGTGAGAACTAGGTGTAACCCATAAAATCATCAAATATATTATCTATCCTTGGATGGGGTACTATTTCTTCACTGTTATCATGTTCAACTATTATTAGCCTATTTATAATCTTAAACTACTATTTTATTTCTTAGAGAATAACACCGGAGAACCCCTTATAGAAACACTATGCCAAATGAAACCCTTTCATATCAAATAATATATCTAAATAATAAAATCCAAAATCTCATAGGGTGATATAAAATATGGATACATTGAAATCATAGAGACACCAGGCTATAAATCAATCAAAAACATGAATTTATGTTAGCATGATAGTATAAAAACCTTTTTAGGGAAGACAACCCAAAAATCCTAAACAATTATCAAGAAGAACATCTCATTCACAACTATTGAACTCAAAAAAAACTATATATGTTGATAATAAATATATTCTAAATATAGATGATCCATATGGTGATCTTGATCTTTTATAATCACTACACACTGGCCTTCCAAATCAAAGAAGAAAACATTCCTTCCAAAATAATCAATAACTTCATGTATATAGTACTACAAATTCCTGAAAAGAATGGAAAGTTATGGTTGTATCTATAGTATACATAAATCCCAAAATGACTGATGTTACCCCATTATCATCTCCCAAATATGAAACACATAAAATAGAAATTACTAACATCCAAACAGCATAGATATAACAGAGATAATTATAATTCTATGCACCTTGATTCTCAAAGCACAATATAAGTTAGTTACTATGAAGGAGTTAAAATATATTGAATAAAAAATGAATAAAAAATGTATAATATAAGATTATGGTAACACATTCAATCTATGTCTTGCCTTACAGTAGCGAGACAATTTCATACAATTGATCATGCCATGTACCTTTGACTAACTGATTGTTTTTATTACCACCACTATAACCACACTCATAATTATGATTCTGTAGATGGGAAACATAATGGGTACTTACTCCACCTTCTTTAGGTCTCCTCTATTGACTAAAATATTGTTAGCACTACTATTATTTAGGCATAAGATAAAACTGCTACTAAGGCTACATCGGATGAGGACCCCCTACACCATTCAGGTGACTGAGAATGGTTGAATAGTGAAACCACAAAGAGACATGGACTATTTAAGAAAAAACTCCATGTAGAAATCCAACATGAATCTCAGGATACCCCAAAACCTTAGAAATATGAATAGGGATGATACCAAATCCCTTCAAACTAAAATATCACTAGCCATATATCTTTGTACCACCATCTGTAGCTATTTTCATTGATAAATTATGATAAAACCCTCCCCTAAGATAACCCAAATATAGTGTTCATATTATAAATATTCCTTAACTTAGTAACCCCTCTTTATATATAGGTTATATAAATGTGGTGAATTGAAATTAAATAGAGGGATGTATATCCTCCTGAAAATATTATTCTCAATCATTATCATCAGGGAAGAGGTGGGGATAACATTATAACACTATTAAATAAATCTATAATGTCCCACACACTCATGTTTCTTATGAACGAGTAGAAATTCATATCACATGTCTATCATGCGAGTCTACCAAAGAAACCCCAAGTAAAACTAATACAAAAAATCAACCCCTGATTCCTCTAACTTCTTGCAGTAACAAAATATAGAAACCCCCATTGATGAAAAAAACCTCTCAATTGTCTAAATTCTAATTGTAATGAATTCTCCTTCCACAAAGGGTTTAAAATAAAACCAATTTTGATCTCCTACAACCACTATTTCCCCCGCATATAAATGATTCTTCCCTTTCACCTTTTCAATCTTTAATGATATAATTCACAAAATGTATTCCTCTCAGGCTCAACTTCCTTATCTCGGTAAAATCTCATATTGTAAATGTAATGGTTTATGCCATATTGGTACGTTATATTGTCAGTTTTGGGTTTTGGAGAAGTTTTATAGGATACTTGAGGAGGTTTCATGGTGGTTGGATGTGCCTCATAGCTACTGTGCGAAATTCACAACATGAAAGGGGTACAAGACATGAATTTTTGGTTTTTGGATTATTTAGTAGGCCCATTTCATGGATTTTATGAGGTTGTGGGTGAACCAATGATATAGTTTCACATCATGAATGTAGTTTATAAAATGTAATTAAATAAAGGCTAAGACTCTTTTAATTTCTACAGATTTAGGTATTTTTCAGAAAATAGTGTATTTAATGTCTTCAATAAAATACATGATGTTAAACTAAAAAGATCTAGGTTATTTTATAACCATTTCAGCCAATTTATTTTCATTCAGTTGTATCCCCCCACTTTGGTTCTGAATGAACACATTTCACCTTGAAAAAATATTCTATCCCTCTTTCTCCTGATTCAATTCAGTGCTCTTAATGGATTATCATTAGACATCCATGGTGATTTCTCCTCTCTTTCATGTGGGTTTAGTTCCGTTATCATTCAAAGATTCACTTTGATGGTGTAGTTTTGGTTTGTTTTGTGAGTTGGGCTATATTTTGATAATCTTTTTATGTGGTGTAGGATGAACTTTGATCTCATGGTGCAGTTGTGGTTTTTGGAAAATTATTATTGGACATGTGGTGTATAGTGAGATCAGAAAGCTTCTTTGATGTATTGAATATATCATTTCTCACTTTTGTGTATCATAAAAGAGTATTTTTCTCTATTTTATGTATGGAGGATGGTTTGTGATATCCTAATAAAGATAAATTAATGGGTGAATTTAAATTGAAATGTAGAAGTGGAATTATTTATATGCTTTTAAAAAAGTGATGTTAATATGATATTATGATTGTAAAGGATGAATGCCACTGTGAAAATTGTTGACATTAGGGGATTGTTTCATGTGAGATTGATTTGTGTTGTGGATCCATTATTGTGAGGTTTTTGGGATATTACCATAAAATAGAAATTGGATAACCACTTATATTAGGTTAATAAAATGGTTTCCCCAGGATTTATGGATTATGTGGTAAGTCCCATAAAATAAAGTGAAATGTGATTAAATCCCCTTATTTAAATAAGTAAAATGATCTTCTATGTGTTGTGACATGAAACTGTCTTGGAAATTATTTAAGGTAGTTTGGTGATGTTTTTTTTGACATGATTTTGGGGTGTTTGGGTTATGGCTTTTTGGATAGTGATTTTAAGGCAGAAAGGTGATGGTTTGTTTGAATATTATTTTGGTACCATGAGTTGATGATTTTATTTCAGGTGCTTTTGCAGAAAATTTGTGATGGTTAGTTTATATGTGATTTTGGGGCAGTGAGGTGATGATTCAATGGGAATGCTGAGCTTATAATGATGTGTGGTATCTTTTTTATAGATGCCTAGATAGTGACAGAATAACTGGTTAATAATGATTGAAATAGTTGGGGTTTGTTTTGGTTAAGGGGATGGAAATAACTAATGAAAAAATAATTGATGTTTTGTGTTGTTAAATATGGGTTTTAGTAAATAATGAAGTGAATGGGATGGATAATGGATTTGGTTGGTGGTGTGATATGTGGTTTGTGCTTTTTGTGTTGTTATACATTTAAATGTGGTTACAAAAGTGGGGAAGTTTTGATTTGTTTAGTGTTTTTTTGTAAACCCATAGGTTGGGTTTGTGGTTGAATATATGTATATACTTGTATATTTCTTGTTATTTCTATATTCACCCCATCCACATAAAGAACTATGCGATAAAACCCATCTTTCACATGGGGGTGTTTCTCCCAACATTTTTTTGATGAGGATGGATGGCTAGCTACCCAAACATTCCCATTATCTTTTTATGTGAGTAGATATGCACATACGGTGAAAGAAGGAAGTCTGTTAGTGAACTAGGTGATGGAATAGTTTTTTTCAAGAATGATGTGATATGACCATGTTATGGGGAAGTATCCTAGGTGTTTTTTGGAAATATTTTAAATTTTAATGTTGTGGGCGGCTTGTGGTGGTGGTCGTGCATGGTAGTAACATGGAATGAGGTTGATGGTCTTCATTTTAAACAAACCCTATAAATCTATTTATGGTTCTGATGTGATAACCCATATTTCTGTAGGTGAGATAAGATGTGATCGTGCTATGGGGCAGTGGTCGGGGTGTTGGAGGGTGTGATGTGATGTGACCATGTTTTGGGGTGGTTGTATATGTTATTTAGAATATATGAGAGTGTTAGAATGTACGAAATTGGTGTATGAGAGTGGAAAACTAGGGGAAAGTGGTGTGTTGAACCCTTTATCAATATTCTTAATATTATGTTTTTATACATGGCTTATTTTTTTCATGATAATGCCTTGGTGAGTTTTGAATGGATAGTTTACATGTTTAGGTTCTCTTGGTTCATCTCTTTTCTCACAAGTGCATTAATATTCTTCTTTCACAAATGCATGACCGAATTTCATTTTTTAACTGAGTATACTTGTATTATCACCCTACACATATAAACTGATTTTAGGATTTTTAGGAGGATTATGTGGATTTATTTGGATAGTTATAGGTTGGAACTTTTTTGATGGATTCTATGTCGCTACTTTATCGTTCATTTTGAGTATTTAGTTTTAGAGAATTTTACCTATATCAATTTTATTTATGCATGAATTTTGGTATGGTTTTAGTTTATTTTAATTTTATTTAATTAAGTTTCTTTTTTATGATTCAATTTATCACTTGATCCTATATTTTTATAGAGGGTAATGTCTCTCATTTCATGAAATTATTATACCCTTGGTGCTCATCACCAACCTGAGGCATACTAGAGGTGGGACTCAGGGTCCAATATCTATCTATCCATTGTGGTATTATTGGAGGGAGGGGGTCATAATAGTAAACTAGACAATTATTTGATAAATATATGTCTTGATTCATATATAAATGATGCCCACTATTCATCTCTACAACACAAGAGAAGAGGAATACTAATCCTACTAAATTTGAAGTTCATCTAAATCCACTTTATGAAAATGAATTTGTTTTAAAAATATAACCCTAATTCAAACACATGAACCAATATTATAATTCATATACAACACATATGTATATTCTTTACATGTAGTATCATATTACCTATAAATTTATATGATTAGTGTCATTCTATCAAATCATAGGGGGGACAAACGTCTATCTTCTAAATGGTCTCCCATTAAAGGTCACTTTTTATGTTTGATTGATATTGTTTCTCTACCACACCCATGTCTTCCTCACCAATTCCTAACTTCAAAATTCATCCTAAAATCCAATAATAGATTTTATTCCAATCTATATTGACTCTCCCCCACAATTACCCCTCATAGTGAAGTAGTAAACATAAAGGTGACCCCCAAAAACCCCCTCCAATATTCAGTCAGTTAGTGATAAGCACTGATGATATCAAATCACATATAAGAGTGGAATTTACCTCATAATACTAGGAATATAAATATAACCACAAATAAAAACCACATAAAATAAAACCAATACCCCATAATTCATGTAGCGTCATTTGAAAAAATTAATTACAAAATTTAAAAAGTAACTCATATGATAATAACTTTTGAAAAGTGACTATAAGGTATATTAGATAGTGATGTTTATCTTGTTCATTTTTTCTCTCATATAAGTCATAAAAATTTAAATATATAGGATGGTTTAAGCATACACATATAATTATTAGGATCATCCCGAAAAAATCTCAATAAATGTTGAAGAATCATACTAATGTCTCAGTGAATAAATACCAAAACTGACCAATCACCTATAACATATTATCTAACAATTGACCTTACAAGAACTCCCTCAAAAAATCAATATTAATGATATATTAATAATAAAATAATACAATATATATATATATATATATTTATATATATCATAAATGTATCCCACTACCACTTCCCCAATGATCTGGTAACTCTCACTCCCTAACAACAAATTTTATTTACTTCAACCCCTTATATATCAAATTATTTAAATAACTACATTCCAAATAACAACCATAACTATATATACACTTATATATATCACATCAAAAATTCACATCACAACCTCATCATAGTCTGGAATCATGAACATGAAGAGTATAAACCTCATGCCTCCTCACAACATACACATCCCCAACCATGTATCCTCTTTGAAACCATAATATCATGTCATCCAGTATATATGTAGTATCACCTCATTCCATTACTTCTCATTTATATATTCTTAAAACATAAATTATTCAAATCTGATGACATATATGAAGGGGAAATAAAAGAGAGAATTACCATCCATCTATTCCCAATACAACTTTGATATTAGGGAAGACACTAGAAACCCATGTCCTCATATGGGCATCGATAAGGTTATATGAAACATGTGGTTGTTTATATGAAATAACAACAAATTTAGTAATAGAGTAATCCCAATAACCCCACCTATGGTTAAACTCACAATAAGATTTCATGTTTTACTATTTATCTCCTCAGCCACATAATCTAGACTATATTATAATAACTACCACTTCCAAAAAACTACAGAAACACACTATAAAACCATGAAATACATAAACAATGTCCCATTTAACCATATCATTATTAAATTTTTAAACCATAATAAACCCATTTATCCATATTTAATGTCAAAACATTCCTTAGTAATGAGCCATAATTTATCACATCCTTTCATATGTTCAATATAGATAGACCACATACTAAATATCATTTACCCATTAGATCAATTAATATTTTTAGCACCTCAATAAACCATACACCCATTTAACATTCATCTAATTACTCATTAATTCATTATTTTGTTTCAAATCATGTTATTGGGAATGTACAACACATTCCACGTAAACCCCTCATGATACCATTACGTCCACAAAACTATCCCATTATAATAACTACTACAACCATTCCACCTCCCCCCTTTCCCAAAAAATAGAAACAACCCTTACCATTACATTTAAACATCCATTTAAATCAATCAACACCCAAACCATAAGGATCACCCACAAAGTAAATTTCATCCAGTCCTAATCAACACCACAACCCAACAACAATAAAATAAAATAATCACCATTATTAATATCTCAAAAATAAACAAGATGGATATAATGAATAATAAATGGGGAATAAATAACATTGGAACATATTTAGTTGATCTATTATATTCAAGGATCTAAACCCCTAACTAGATATCCAAGAGCACCCAAAATTTAGAAAAAAATCGTAGGTTTTTTAGAAACTAAAATGAATGTGAGAGAACCTAAAAGGGAACCAAAATATATATTTATTCCAGAAAAAATGAGGATCTAGGTGTGATAGGGTGGTTTTTTCAAAATAAAGGATTGATATAGATTTCATGGATTTACCCCCAACCTCAAGGTTAAACCATTTTAACTTCAATATAAAGAGTGGAGGTTATAATAAAACACCCTGGGTAATGTTCCAACACTAAACACCTGAGAAACATAGTGTGAATCTATAAATACCTACTCAAACTAGAAATTACTTGAATAATAATCAAGTTATATATAACACCCTAAGATTTTGTGATATGTATCGTCTATAATAAATTCAATTTATTTGATACTTTACATTATGAAAACGAACCCTAATGTGCTATTAAATATTAACATGACCATAGGAATTGAAATGTAATTGTTAGGAATAATAATGTTTTCATTAGATTAATAACATCACCTATGAAATTATAAATAAAATTTACAAATCTCATTAATGAAAATATGATATATTTATATTATATAATAAATAAATAAATGTAAAAAATGATAATTTAAGAGTTGTCATTTTTGTAAAGCATAAATGTTTATTTATAATTTTATAGTTAATATAATGTTTTAAAAAAATATTAATTTTCATAAAACAGATTCATAAACTAATATTTTTTTATTATGATTATAATATATTTTTATGAGACCATAATTAATTTTTCCAAGTGTCATAAAAGCAGTCATAATTTTCAAATCATTATTTTTTGAATAATTGATGATTTTAATTAAATATTATATTTATCATATTTTGAAAGTTATTTTCTTAATATGAAGTCCATTTTTTTATACATATAAAAAAATTTAGGTTGATTTGTTGATATTTTTCTAAAATTGTTTATTTTTTGGTAAATAGTAAAATACGACAACTTATGATATTTAGCATTTTAGACAAATACATAAATTATTGAGTCATGGTTGAGTCATATATGATGTAAGTGTCCACTATCTATAAATAACATACTCTTCTTACTATATTTTGTCAAATTAATCAATACTATTGATATTCTTGAGCCAAAATAATAAACTAATGAATAAAATAATTAAAAACACCACTCTCCTCCCACTATAAATACAACCAATTATCTTCACACCATATAAGCCTTGGATATTCTTAATATTATTCCCAATTACACTCTAAAACATCCTACTCATGTTATTTTATTATTGTTATTATAAAAATACCAATTCCAAGTCCCATAATAAAATTCTCTAGGAGACGACACTCAAGAGGTAAAACATTCTCTCTCTATCTTAAAATTCCATTTATTTTTTTATAGTTCCCTAAAATACCCTGTTAGAAATAACCTGATTACTCAAATATCATATATAAACTGTAATTTTGTTATGTTAATTGTATATCCATCATCAATTACCTTCTCTCCCCCATTTGTTCAAAAAATGAAAACATCGTCTAACAAGGGTCGATTCACCACCTTCGTGGATGATGATTTTTTGTTTTCTAATACCACCTTAAAAGATGGTTAGAAAACAATTATAATTATTAAAATAGATTTTAAAATTTATATAAAAACCTATTTACTATTCTAGAACCAGTATATATATATATATATAATATTAATTAATAAAAAAAATTAGCCCATGATGATAAAAAAACGCCAAAATAATCTAAAGGACTATCACTAATGTTTTATCTAATGAATTTTCCTAATATGTAGGAAAAAATGATATATAAGACCATTTAATATTATATAAGATAAATAATAACATATAATTTCAATTCTGGATAATTATACCAATTATAATTGATCTTTAATACATGTATACAAGGGAACCAATCATGAAAACCATGGAAATGAATACCCTCGAACGATGAAATTGAATCTTATAACTCATCAAAATAGACCTAAATGAACTTAGTAAAACTATAATAAACCAAGTAATAGTTGAAGATGTTATGAATTAAATTTTTAACGTATCTAATTTCATTATCTAGGACATTAAGTGCAAGTGTAGAATAATTTGGGATAGAAGGTAATGGATTCTCTCTAAACCACCATTTCTCATTCGGGTTACACTTTATCACTCTTTACCAAAATTTAATTATTAATTCTTATTATGTAATCTTATATTCTATGTGTATGTTCTAAAGATATGTATCTATCTCAATGTTTCTTTATTTTATGAGGAAATACATGGTTATAAGGTTTATTTTTCAATTCCTCCTAATAAGCAAGCCTAGTTTAAGGGAACTTCCCAATTTCATACCCATTTTTTAGTACACTGCATAATCTATTGAAATACACCAATATTTTTCAATAATCAATATTTTATCATGAAAAATATCTTTTTTCATTTCTTAATTTATGTAAACAATTATGCTTTTGTCATCTTTAAAGACCCTTGAATATTTTACCTGAATCTTTACTAAAGTGACTCATTTCTAAAGTTTATTAAACACTATTTTTACATTTTTTCAATTAATATTGACATCATTTATCATGATCTATTCCTATTTTCTCTTATGAAGTTCCACGCATGATTTAAATCAATTCTTTCATGGAAACCATTATGATATTCCATTTTGTTATGCCCTACTCAAAACTTATTCATTATGTATGGTGTATGTAGACTTCCCTTTTATTTATGATCATCATTCATTGAAGATTTAATTAAATATCCATATTTCATATATCATGGATATGATTATTGTATTATTTATATACCATTTTTACATATAGTGTTTTCTTTTAATGTTTTTTCAATAGGGGAAATAATGATAAATCCATATTTTCAAAAAAAAATAGAAATTTTGATAAGTCATATTATTCATGAATTAATTGTATGTATAAATAATTCTTTAGACTTTTATTGAAAGTTGA
This sequence comes from Viscum album, assembly GCA_963277665.1. Lineage (NCBI taxonomy): Eukaryota > Viridiplantae > Streptophyta > Magnoliopsida > Santalales > Viscaceae > Viscum > Viscum album. Next base: position 1,523,795,888 of record OY728131.1, on the reverse strand, counting down.
GGTAAGGTTTTATATTTCCCCTAGAAACATTGATAGGTCTCATGAGACAAAATAGTCGGCGATAAACCGTTCATGTTAGTTTCCAAGAAGAATCAGATGGGTTTCTACACACACACTTAAACCATCTTGTATAGATGGTATTGGTTCATGTTCTAGATAAATAAAGTCCAAAAATTAAGAATTTTATTCATTTATTATTCAGTTTATAACATCAATATTAATTTTAATATGAAAAAAATCTATTGATGAATTTTTATTCTTATTGTATTGACGACATGCATTTTTCAGTTATTTACCTTTTTATAGTTACTATGTCTTATTGAATTTGATTGAATTATTATTGATTCATGTAACTCTAATTGAGAATTTTAGCACACCCCTTTTCTATTTTCCTTCCAATGTTTATAAATATGCGATATTTGATTAAGTATTAGGGAAGTAATTTATTTTCCATTTTTATGTTCTATGTTTAATTACTAATGTAATAAGGGAAAGAAGTGTATATCATGTTATTAAAGACTATTAAAATTATTGATCCTTGGTGATGTGATCTCTTGTATATATTCAATTTTAATAAAATAACCATCTTCTATGAGATACTGGGGTTATAGTTTTCACATTTGGTATCAATGTATGTTTAGTAGACACCATGGGAACTAGATTGTTAAATAAACATGAAAATTATAATAATTAATTATAGTAAATTTATAGCTCAATAATCATGATTATTATGAGATAAATTTATGTGTACCATTATTTATTGATGCAACCTAAGGAAAATGAATAAATTCCCATAGAAAATGTAGGTATTCCCCCAATGATCAAGTTAAAACAATTAGTGTTGGATTTGAGCAGATCATGACCATATTATGACATCTTGGCCAAGTTATGGAGAATAGCCATACTAAACCTATGCTGGATCATTTCATGTTGTAGAAACCCCATTTTAGTGGAGCTACTAATCTAGTGGTAGCTGAGTGGTGGATCATGTCCATTGAAAAGGAATTTCTAACATTAAGATGAAATGAAAATTAAAAGGTAGTATTTGAAATATATTGCATCAAGGGAGATTTTTATACATGGTATTCATTAATCCAAAATTATAAGGCTAAAGATGAATTATAAGACATTGAATGGAGAAATTTTAAATAAAAATTCTTCATCAAATATTTATCTCATGATCAATAAATTGTAATGAAGAGAAAATTACTTATCTTAAAGAAAAGGGAAGACGATAGAGTTTTTGAGTACAAGGACACCTTCCAAAGAATATCTAAATATTATATAGATTACATATGTGATTTGAATAATAAGATTTATCATTTATTGAATGTTCTTAAATGAATTATTGTAAGGGAATAGGCTTCTCAAACATTTTCATCATATGATGAAATACTACTAAGTGACATTAAAAAAGAGAATTAATTTTATAGATCATATATGTTCAAGGGATATAAGTAGAAGAAGAGGTCTTTTGATAACCATGGAAAATGTGAAGCATCAAATAATAATATGGGAATGAAGAAATTCGCATTATGTAAAAACTTTGGAAAGAATCATTCTATAAAATGATTAAAAGTAATGAGCGTTTTTTATAACTATCAAGAAAATAATTATTGAGATACTAAATATTAGAAGAAGAAATAAATCAATGATGTTAAATGATTCAAATTTATTGAAATTGGGAATTATTTAAATTCAAGTACCAAGTGTGAGGGGAATCTACCCCAGAAGAGGCCAAGTGGAGATCACTAAGTTTATGTGATCACTACATCTATAGTAGAAGTACCCAATGATGTTGTGGAATGTTCCTTAATCATATATTCAAATTTATCCAATGATTTATTTAATTTTTTATAACAAACTCTTTTATATCTACAATATTTTCCAAGAAAATAATTTATTTCCATTTTGATTTATTAAGATATTTTTTATTAAAAGCTCCTAATTGAAGTCTTATTGCACCAAAAATGTGTTAGTTAGTCCCCTTTATGAAAAAAAACGATTTAGTTGTTGAAATTATCATCATAACTATGGTTGAATTTGATATAATCCTAGGTATGGAGTGGAATTAAAAATATGCTGTGAAACTTTATATCTATAAGAAGGAAATTATATTTTGGGGGAAAGATGTATAATACATTATCTTTAGAGAAAAAACATCATCATCATATTCTTATATAGATCAACCCCTAGTAGCTCTACTAAATGAAATTATAGGGGAGGAAGTGAAAACATTATCTAGGAATGAGGAATGTAATATTCAAATTGAGGATATACCAATTGTATAGGAATACATTGATGTATTTCCTGAGGAATTACCTAAGCACCCACAAGTGTGTAAAGTTGAGTTTACCATTGATTTAATCCCTAATGCAAGGCCAATATCAAATACTCCTTATAGAATGGAAACTATGGAATTTGTGTTGCTAAAGAAACAAATAGAAAAGTTTAGTAATAAGAGATTTATTTTCCCTAATGTTTCTCCATGGGGAGCCCCTATTCTATTTTTTGAGAAGTAATATGGGAACTTGAGGCTTTGCATAGACTATAGAGATGACAAGGCTATTACAATAAATAATAAGTATCCTATACGTCACATTGACGATTTATTCGATCAAATTCATGGAGCTCAATATTTTTCAAAGATTGAAAATTATTATGGTAATTATCAATTACTAGTAATGAATGATGATATTTTGAAGACCTCTTTTAGGACGAGGTATTGAAATTATGTGTTTATAGGAATTCCTCTTTCATTAACTATTTCACCTTGTGTTCTCATGAATCTAATGAACACAGTAGTCAAGAAATATCTTGATGATTTTTTTTAGTATTCACTGATGATATTCTAGTGCATTATAAAAGCTTTGAAGATCATGATAATCATTTGTGGATTAATCTTGAGACTCTCATAAGGAAATAGTGAGATGTTAAATTTAACTAGAGTGAATTTTGAATTTGAGGAATTTTTTTCTTGTCCATGTTATCTCTAAGGATAAAATATCTGTTGATCCTACAAAGACAAAGGTAATCAAAAGATGGCCTACACCAATGAACATAACTGAGGTATATAGTTTTATTGGTTTAGCAGGATACTATCAGTGATTCATTCATAATTTTGATCAATTGGTGAACCCATTAACCAAGATGACATGCAAAGGTGTTAGGTTCATATAGACAAAAGAATGTGAATTATATTTTGAATAATTAAATATAATATTATTCAATACTCTAATTTTTAATTTACCATTATGAAATGATGGGTTTTTAATTTATAGTGATGCATCAGAGAAAGGACCGAGTTTCTTCCTTATAAATAATGTAAAAGTTATTTTATATTCCTCAAGGAAGTTGACGATTCATGAAAAAATAATCCAACTCATTATCTTGAGTTATCAACTATAATATTTTCTCTAAAGATATAGAGACACTACCTCAATGGTGAAAGATGTGAGATGTATATAGATCACAAGAGTTTGGAATGCATATTTCCATAGAAAGAACTAAATATGAGGAAAATATGAGGGCTTGAGTTACTCAAAGTTTATGATTGATCAATACACTACCACCCAGGAAAGGAAAATATGATATCATATGCATTATGTTGGAATGAACCTTGAATTCTAACACAAATGAGAATTAAAAAATACTATGATAATAGATTTAGAAAATATTTATATGGGAATTGTTAACAAAGGGGAAACATCAATACTTTTTAAAATGATTGCTAAACCATATTTATTGGAGAAGATAAAAAGTTTCCAATCTAATGATGAGAATTTTCAAAATAAAATTAAAGTCATTAAGGATGGAAGATTGGAATACTTCTTGTATGAAGATGGAATTATGAAATTTGTAAAGAGGTTATGTGTTATATATATTTTTGAGAAAAAAAGGAATTATTAATTGATGTTCATAGCTCAATTATCTCTATACACCTTGGTTGTACAAATATGTATAGAGATATGAATGAATATTTTTGGCAGGATAACATAAAGTAGGAAATTGATGACTATGTGCCAAAATGTCTAGTTTTTCAACAAGTGAAGGCTAAGAGACAAAATCCTAGAGGAGGAATGAAACCTCTACATACTCTTATGTGGAAATGGGATGAAATTATTAGGTACTTATTTACTGGATTACCAAAGAGCCCCAGAAATAATGATGTGATATGGGTTATTGTTGATCACTTTAAAAAATTGTCAGATTTTCCTAAGATAAGAGAATATTTACCTCTTGAGTGCCAAGAAAGGCTCTATATTAATAAAGTTGTAATACTTAATAGAGCACCTATATCAATTATGTCTGATCAAGATCCTCGTTTTACATCAAAATTATGGAAGAGTCTTTTAAAGGCTTTGGATACTGAGCTTCATTTGAGTACTCCTTATCACCCTCAAACTAATGGATAGTCATAAATGACTATTCAAACATTACAATACATGTTAAGAACATCCTCAGATGAATTTCAAGCTATTTAGGCTCACTATTTACCTTTGGTATAATATTTCTATAATAATAGTTTCCAATTTGGTATTCAAATGGAGTCATATGAATCATTATATGTCCAGAGATGCTAAAATATAACTTATTGGTATGATGTTAGTGAGAGGAAACTTATATTTTCAAAGCTTATTTAAGAGACAATAAAGAATAAAAATAAAATTACTGCTACTATTAAAGTAGATTAAAGTAATAAAAATAGTTTTGTTGAAAACTAAGGAAAGGATTTGGAATTTCATGTGGGAGATCATGTTTTTCTGAAATAATCTCCAAGGAAGGGTGTCATAAGGTTTTGTAAAAAGGGAAACTGAGCCCTAGGTACATTGGAAAATTTGAAATTCTGGAAGGAATTGGATCTTTTGCTTACCGATTTTCAATACCTCCAAGACTTTCCAATGTTCATGATGTGTTCCATATATCATTGTTAAAGAAGATCATCCAAGAACCAACACTTATACTCACCTATGATGTAATAGAACTGGAACTTAGTTTTCCTTACTTTGAAGATATTATTGAGATTCTTGACACAAGAGAGAAATTATCGATAAATTTGAAAACATGACTAGTAATAGTTCTTTAGAGAAACCATAAAATGGAATAAGCTTTGTGGGAACTTGAGGATGTTATGAAATAGAACCACCCACATCTATTTAGAAGCCAATATACATGAAAAGTTTTTGGCCAAATTATTTGAAGGAGGGATGAATATAACACCCCAAGATTTTATGGTATGTATCTTCTTAAATAAATTCAATTTTTTGATAGTTTACTTTGTGAAAACGAACTGTGATATACTATTAAATATTAACATGATTGTTGGAATAGAAATGTAACTGTTAGGAATAGTAATGTGACCATTAGAATAATAACCTCACCTATAAAATTATAAATTATTTTTTATCTCATGAATTAAAATATGATATATTTATATCATTTAATAATTAAATAAACATTTTAAAAATGATAAATTAAGTGTTGGAATTTAGGTATAGCGTAAATGTTTATTTTTGAATTTAAATTAATATAATGTATTAAAATAATTTTTTTCCCAAAATATGTTCATAAATTAATATTTTTTTGCCTTATGATTATATGATTATTTTATTAGATTTTAATTAATTTTTCAAAGTGTAATAAAAACAATTATAATTTTAAAATTTATATTTTTTTGGAATAAATGATGATTTTAATTAAAAAATTAGGTTATAATATTTATAAAATTGTTTACATAAAACGGAGTCCATTTTTGAAATCTACATGTCAAAAAATATTTTTTGTGATTTTTTTGGATTTTTGTAATAAAGTTGAATTCTTTAGTAAAGGTGAAATACGATAATTTACGATATATACAAGTTTAATAGAATAAATTTTTTTTGAGTCATGGTTGAGTCATGGATGATTTATGTGGCCACTATATAGAACCAAAATTATCTATTTACTATATACAGTCATAAGAATCAGCACTATTCATTTTCTTTTTCCAAAGTTATAAACTAATGAGTAAAATAATAAAAAACTCACCTCTCCTCCCACTATAAATACCACATATTTTCCTCACAACTTATGAGTCGTGTAAGTTTAAAATATTCTACCGAATTCCAATCCCAATCCTCTTACCCAGGTTTGTTTTCATTCTAGTCTCACCAAAAGAAAATCTCAAAGTCCCTTAAGGAGGTTCTCAAGGAGACGACACTCAAGAGGTAAAACCTTCCAACTTTCTTTCAATTTATTTTCTTTTCTAATACTTTCCTCACCTCCCCTATCCAAAGTAACATGATAACTCATGTATCGTATATATACCTTAATTTTATTATGTTAATGGTATATCTAACATAAATTCTCTTCTCTCCCCTTTTTTTTCTAAAAATAAAAACATTGTTCGAGAGGTGTTGATTCACCAACTTTGTGGATGACGGTTTTCTGTTTTTTAATAACAACTTCATGGCTTGTGATAAAAACATTATAAAGGTTAAAACATATTGTAAAATTTATATTAAAACTCATTTATTGTTCTAGAATTATAATATGTACATAATATCATCTAATAAAAACAAAACTAGTTCGTGATGATAAAAAACACCAAGAAAATCTAAAGAGTTATCATTAATGTTTCATCTAAAGAATATCATAATATATCAAAAAAATGATATATAAGACAATTTATTATTCTATAAACTCATTAATAACATATAATTTTAATTTTGGAATACTATTACTATTTTACATGATCTTTTGTACATGTATACAAGTGACCAAATCATGAAAAAAGGAAACAAACACTCTTGAACGATGAAATTGAGTCTTATAACTCACCAAAAGGACATAAATGAACTTAGTAAAATTTATAAAATTAAAATAAAAGTTTAAGATGTTATTAATTAATTTTTTAATTAATATAATCTCATTATCTAGGATATTAAGTGAAAATGAAGACATCTTTGATACGTAAGGTAAGGGATTCTCTTTGAACTCCCATGTTTTGCTTCAGGTCACAATTTCCCTATATTTACCCAAATTAAATTATTAATTATTCTTATGTACTCATCCAAAATTATATTTTTATGTTCCAAACATTAATACCTGGATCTATTATTCTTTATTTGATAGGGAAATACATGTTTTATAAGGTTCCTTTTTCAATTCCTCCCGACAAGAAAGCTTGATTTAAGGGAACTTCCCAATTTCAAACACATTTTAAAATACAATCCATTATGTTTTTTAAGACACAAATATTTTTGTATAAAAAATTTTTATATCTTGAAAAACTATCTTAGGTAACTTCTTATTTTATGAGAACAATTATTCTTTCTATGCTTTAAATACTCTTTAATATTTTCCTTTAAACTGCACTAAATGGACTCATTTATAAATATTTTTAAACACAATTTTTACATATTTTCACTTTATTTGGACATTATATATCATGGTGTATTCTTAATTTCCCTTATTAATGTCCAATTATGATTTAAATTCAGTATTTCCTGGAAAAAATTATGATATTCCTTTTGGTTATGCCTTATTCACCAGTTATTCCTTATGTTTAGTGTAAGTATACTTACCTTTTATTTATGATCAAAATTCATTGAATATTTAACTAAATATACCTATTTATTATATTATAGATATTCTTATTTTCTTCGATGTGTACCATTTTTACATACAGTGTTTTTTTGAATGTTGTTTTAACTGGGGAAATATTGATAAATCCATATTTTTTACACTATATAGATATTTTGATAACTCATATTTTTCATGAATTAAATATATGTTTGATGAATTCTTGGGACTTGTAGTGATGGGTGGGTCCCATTTGTAGATAGCCTCTTGATGCATCGACATCTCTCATGAGACAAAATATTTAGCGATATACCCTTGTTGTTTATTTCCATGTAGAATCTGATGGGTTTCTTCCCACACATTTGAACCATATTTTCTTGACAGTAGTGGTTCATGTTCCAAATATATGATGTCTAAAAATTAATCATTTATTCATTTAGTATTCATTTATTACTTTCTGTAATATTTTAACTATAAAAAAATCTATGAATAAATTTTTATTCTTAGTGTATTTATGTCATGCATTTTATAGTTATTTACCTTTCCATAATGACAATACCATGTTGACTTCACTTCCCTTGTTATTGATTCATGTAATACTTATTGAGAATTTGAGCTCATCATTTTATTTTTTTATTTCCCTATGTTATGAAGATGAGATCCTTGAATAATTTTCAAGGAGGCAATTTATTTTCCTTGCATTGTAATAAAGAAACCACCTCTAAGATATTGGGGATGGGGTTGTTACATCACAACCATAGACACAATGGTGTAATGACATGTGAAAATGAAGAACTGTGGAAATTGATAACCCAAACACTATAGTTGAAAACCCATCTCCAAAGTGGTAGTCTCCTGCATAACAATAACCTATGGATATTCACACCACATGAAAACTCCAACATCCAAAAATATAATATCTTAAATCTCATTTCATAAAACCTATGATGGGATAAGATATGTATACCACAAGCCCAATCATCAGAATTAAACAAACTAGTCCACAAACACCATTACTCTCTAGATTACTGATGATGCGAAAAAATACCAAATGATCACATTTTTATCTAGGATAAAAGATGAAAAGTAAGTTAACAATCCCCACTATCTTTTTTTCAACATCCTCTAAGACTTCTATGTTAAATTTAGCCCCCAAGAAAACCAAAACAATGTTTTATTGAAATGAAATCTTTTACACTTAACATACTGATTACCCCATTCTGGGTTTTCTCATATTCATAACCATGGTGCCCTTACCCTAAAACATAAACAAGGTCCAAAATAATATGGTATATTTCTTAATTTATTTATGGTTGATACATCACACAAATCTTCAACTATGACCCCATTTTATTTTGAAACCTGCTATAAAATATATAGATAAAATATAGACACCTATCTTAAAAATTACATTTCACAACACTATAAAGTCTAAAACATTCCCTCAGATAAATCATTATAAGATCATTAGAAAAAAATCACCTGTATATGTATGAAATGCACTAGCGTTATGAGCCGATCAACTGTAACCCCAAACCCTATCATGTTTCCAGGATTATTTCAACAATACACACATAAAATCTAAGGAAATATCTTCCCAATGAAATTAGAAAAATCAATAATTTATGATTTATATTCATCTATTATAAAATTACACAATGAAAAACTAATTCATAAATATCCCTCATTACTCTTATGAAATGAAATTGGTGTCTGATATCATAATATAATTTAGATGTTTTTTGAGGGACTTATTAACTTTAATGTATAAAAGCATTCAAAATATCACTCTTTAGATCTATAATAACATATATACATATCCTAAAATAAAGGAACAAATTAACCAAATCTTACCACCACTTGATGGTCTCCCAACTATTTACAAAATTATATATCCTTATATAACATCATTATAAAATTATATTTCTCTCACCCACTCACTTGGAAATGAATTCACCCAATGAATCAAGAGTACTATGAAACTTACACTAATTTTATCTCGAGGTTAAATTTTACAAACAAACCCATCGACTGACATTCCTCCCTATCTTCCTTTACTGGAAATGTTAGAACATTCCTTCGCATGGTATCTTCAATCACACTCCCATTTCATAGGGAATTAAAGTGTTAAAAAGCAATTTTTTGATCTGTTTTTTTTCTACTTACATTATTTCAATTCGATATTACACTATAAGAAAATGAAAAAAAAATTATGATATATATACCATAAAAATTTCATAAAAAATATAATTTCATAAAATCATCAATGAATGAACACTGGTTGTTTATTTCAAATTACAAGTAGAGTATTTATTTTAATGGGGATGTAACTTACAAAAAATATGATAAATATTTAATCCCTTTCCCCAAGATACTTTCCAATAATAATCATAATCTATAGTAGAACACCTCATATCTATACCCTAATTTCAAGAGAATCAAAACTAGAGATGAAGTAATCTTACTTTTCAACATCATAAATAATTCCCAAGATTTCCAAATCTACTAAAAATTCTCTCATTTTTAACATCCTATTTAATTTTTTAACTAAGATTTAAAAAATCCTCATTGATTCTCTTGTAATATATATCCAATCCTAAAAAACTTGGTATATAAAAACACTTTCATTGTACTTTCCTAGAACATTACTACCGTGAAATTATTAGGATCAATGTAAATTTATTTATCTATATTAATTTGACAAAGTTACTTTTACTCAAAAAATATTTAAATGAAAATTAGATATTTTTTCATAAATATTATACTCATAAAAAATACCTAAGACAATTTCTAAATGCCTCCCACGATTTTATTATCATTTAGAATAAATAAAGATGTCAACCAGAAAATATCACCACTAAGGTATCCAGGTGATCCGATAAAATCAAATTAATATACTTAACAAAGGGAATACGAGCATTTTTAAATTAAAAATTCATGAAAGAATCTCACAATGGGAATATCAACATTGAAAATCCATTTTCAAAATATCCTCTTATAATGACCTTATTTGGTGATATAATGACTAATGTTTAATCTTGGAAAACCAAAAATATCCCTTGATGTGGCCAAACAAATAATTTGATCAACTAAGAATTTTTTTACACCATAACTTAGTTTAGTTACTAATAATCAATAGACAACCTTTAGATATTGTTATATTTCTTAGAAAACAAAATCGATAATGCTAAAGGAAAAAAACATGATTAAATAATCACTTTTTACTCAATCTCATCCATATCATCCTTTGATTACCATAATTATTATTGTTATATTTTATAATATGAAAAAATATTTTTTCTTAAGAACTAATTCATTAGATAATATACTTGTCTCTGTATTGGTAAATCAGAAACAATTTATGGAAAGACATCCAAATACTGATCCACTACCTAGGAAGTATACAAGATTATTTCCTTTCGTGGATGCTTTAACTAATCCTTAAAAGTGTCTTTATATCTATCCTATAACGATATCCTCCAAAATAGAAAATTTTCAAGAATTTTCCACTCTCATTTGAAAGTGTGGGTAGTCCCATTTGGAGTTATGAGAAAAACATATTAAAGATAACATTCGATTTTGGATTGAAAATTAATTCTTCAACACATTCCAATAGTCATGTTCTATATTTAAATCACAAGAACTAAAAAGCCTCATGTTTTTTTAATACTTCTTATCCTAATCATGTTTTATGGACACCTCAGTCATTAATCAATTCTTTCACCAGGTGGAATTTGTTTTCTCATTAAATGTTTTATCAACTCAATGTGCTAACCCAAAATATCAACTATTAATATATAGATAAATTAATTTGATAATATAATATCAAATAATGTATAAATAATCTCATAATCTATTAAAATAGAACTTCACATCACAAATGTACTGATATCATAATATTCCAACTCTAACTACATTTCAAACCAATGTTCCTTAAGGTTATCATTATATACCAGCTCTAAAATGTTCTTATTTAGATTTATGAATTTTGACACATGCTTAATCATAAATAATAAGTCAGGATTGATATAAAAAACTCTTAATACCTTAGAGTAGTCAAATCTTCTAGGAATTATTAATCGTTAATGAACTTTTACATGCCCTTCGGGCCCAGTTCTTTATGTTTCATGTATTACTTCCAAGATTTTAACCACCTTTTAGACACTCCCTCTAGTAAATAAACCCTAAACTCAACACTCATGGTCTGGGAAATCTATAAAAACTAGAAGGTATGATTAATCCCATTAATTAATTCCTCTTCCTATGTTTTTTGGGTATTACCAATAAATGATTCAGGTTTTTATTTGACATCCAATTCAATCACCAATATAAATTTTAAAATATTTCCTACCAAATAAAAATCCACAAGATCATATTCTATTGATTCCCACACATGTACACTTGTAAGGAAGCTCTCTAAGGTTCTATATTCTATAATATGTAAAAAACTACCATAAAACCACAAAATCTATATTTCATTAATCATAAAAAAAATCCTACTCTAAACTATATTAAGGTGTATTTATATTCCCTTGTATAATTTCATTCAGAACAATTTTTTAACGATTCATTAAAATTCCATAATAATCATTTGTTTTGAAAAAAAATCTATTAAAATCTCAAAAAAAATTGATTCATTAAAATATATTTATATTCAAGAAAAACCTTCAATTTTAAATAATTTCCGGTGTTAAAAATCTAATAATTCATACCATGACATGTGAAATATTTCATGTTCCATCCATTCATAGGTTATCACGACATAGATAATGATACAATAAAGCCATCACCAACTTATCTTTTACCTGGATATCTCAATAACTCGTTTTTATTAATAAAGGGGGTATCTATAAATTTTATGGGTATATTTTAATTCCCAAACATAATATCCTCTAATCCTCCCATACTTCCAAGTTCTCAATTCAAAAACCGTTCTCTTATATCATTTTGCATCATTATAAAAAAGATCTTGAATCTCAAGACTTGATCTGAGGTTTTACATGGCCTCAAGTGTGATCCCTAGTCACTAAATATTATTGTGAAAAAGAAGGATATAAAGTAAAAACCATGGGAATTATTTTCCCTCAAATACAGAAAACATACCATATAGGGGAATATAAAACTTCTTCAAATAAAACTAATTAAAAACATTAGAGTGGGAAATTTTTTTTTAAAAAAACCAATTATTAAAGTAAAAAAATCATAAAGAATGTTGGAATAAAATGAAGTGCCTGAACCACGATACATGATCTATGACCTAGCTTCAACATGGATATAAATCTGACTAAACCTTAAGAATGAGATCTCCACTAAACCCACATATTGTAAAATCTTTTCCACATGCCTTTCAAAGTGAACATTAAATGGGTAAGTATAAACTTTATATTATTTTAATACACATCCATACATGAAAAAATTCAATATATAATGCTAATTAATAGTGATAAAATAAAAATAATATGGAACCAGACCATTTGATTTACCCAAACATTTTATAGCATAAGAACCAAAAATAAATTTTAATTATAAAATTTAAAAAATATAAAAATTAAAAAATCCAACCAATCATGATTGTAATTAACTAATAATTCAATTCTTGTCCTCAAAATCCAATTTATAATAAAATACTATCTTATACCATACCAATAATTGTCCTGTTTATAGGCCAATGGAAAATATCTCTTTTCCCAAAAAACCCTATTTTCTAAAAATCTAATGAGAAATACCAATTTTACAAAAACATTTCTCTATATTAAGGAACTCATGGGAAAAATCAATTAATCCACCACAACCTGTCTTTTTCAAGGTATAAATTGCAAAACAATAGAAAAAATCATTCGTTAGTATCATAGCTAGAGCACTATAAGGCGTTAAGAACACATCCCCATATTCCATAGGTTTTCAAATAGTGGAGAGGTCTTAATCAAACATTGGGAAGATTATTACCTTGATATCATAACCATTAATAAGGATAAGTAACCAAACATTTTCCACAATAGAAAATACATATAGACATTAATAAATAATACAACATGTTATATGAAATGAATGCAATCATATAATCAAACAACCCAAATGATCACCCACTAAGATAACCATAAGTAAAAAATGAAAAAAATAAGGAGTTCCTACTACTACCTTGAATATAACCTTAACCTAATCACAAATCCATATCATTCTACTGAAACACAATCCACTACAAAACTTATTCTCAAACATATATAACAATCTTAAGGTCTAAATGCATACAAAAGTGATCATGTAGGATGAGAGAAATATATCCCCATAGAGAATCACGAATTTCTAATAATATAATACATAAAATATAGTTGAATGAAAAATTAAAAAGAATAACTAAAAAAATTCACATAAGAATACATGCCAGATCATTATGGGTTAACCATGACAATATAAAAACTAACCATACCAGCTTGACCACCACCAGAGAAGTTTACGAATGAAAAAAAATTATTGACCCATACCTGAAGACTATGGAAAGTGTGTAATTCCATGTTCTAAACATTACTTTCTTTTTCATGATAGATTCATGTACTAATCCATAATATCACATCCCATGTCACACTAAAACCATGCCAATACCCTCTCAGTTCTAGCGAGGTTCACATATCCTCCACTTCCATAACACAATATTTTATCCCATCTTACTTATTATGAGAATTGTCATCACATAACATGAAACAATTTATCTAAGGAATTAATATCAATATTAAACCTCTCACATATTAAAACCATCCCAAACATGTAAATTCCCATAGACACATCTCATATTAAAGAAAGTACAAAACGATATCTGAGGTGTAAATCATAATACCCAACCACTCACACAATAAAACAATCCTTATAGGGTAAGGTCCCTTGTCCATGTATCATATCACATTATTTACATAAAGATAACTAATGATGGTATCTGAATAGGAAACAACTCTCACAAGCCAAACCACATAGTCAAAAGTTGGTTTCTATGAACGATCAAAAATCTTATAAAAAAATAATTGATATAGGGAATCTCGATATCCATCATTTCACACAAGCCAAACCGCACCATCACTAAGTGGGTCCCATGGATAACTCAAAAATATCAAACACAACAAGTTATATTATGAACTAATATAAATATTCAACCTCTCAAACAATTCAAATCACACCTTCATTAGGTGGGTCCCATGGATAATTACAATTCAACCTGGTCAATGTCAAATGGAATATTGTAAATTCTACTAGTTTAACCATAGATACTAAAATTAATCATCCATATAGCCCATTGGATAATCTACCTAATGACATATCATTCATGTATGCACAATATGTAAAACTTATTGTTATTCTCATCACTCTAATTAGGGAAACTACTCGATTCACCAAACCAAACCTAGTCTTTGGTCATCGTTACAAACATGCACTCCTCACCCCACTATGAATCCTTATCCCATATGCATAACATGAATTTGTCCTCAAAAGGCTATGTAAAATCCTCTAATATTTCCAAATCACAAGTTAGTTCAGCTATACAAAGACCATCATGAGTTAAAATGAACCAAGACCCTTGAGAGTCCAACGATATGTCATTCTAAAACATTCACCCAACCCTCACAGAAGTCATGTATCATGTCTCCCCTTGAAGATATCTCAAGAAAATCATCCAAATGAAACCATAAATGGGACATTGCATTAATCCCCAAAAAATATATCCTACTTATGGTACATGTTAAGCCTCTAATACACCCTTAATATGGTGTTTCTAATCATACATTATAGATACAATTATCTCACCCATAAGCACTAGGCATAAGCCTCTCATTCCTAGAAAACAAGACCAAGGAAACTATAATACAACATTCATTTCCAATAAAAAGTCCAATGAACTATATTCAACCCTTGGATGATCAAACATAATCCATAAACCATTAGATACATAGTCATCAGACTGTCCCAAAATTCCCAACACTAAATGAAGC
Organism: Viscum album; assembly: GCA_963277665.1. Classification (NCBI taxonomy): domain Eukaryota; kingdom Viridiplantae; phylum Streptophyta; class Magnoliopsida; order Santalales; family Viscaceae; genus Viscum; species Viscum album. Next base: position 1,523,780,349 of record OY728131.1, on the reverse strand, counting down.
CCCCAATTCATCTATAGAAGGCTCAAAATTACCCAATATCTTCACCATGGGTTTTCTTGGTCCTTATAGCCTTTTATCTAAACACATATTTAATGAAAGTATGTAAAATATTACATAAACATGACTATGGTTTAGTTTTGTAGGGTCCACCAACCTTAAACAAGGTGTTACCATCCCCACCTTGGTCCACTCATCTTAGAATAAGATCTTATATGCCTCATCAAAGATCATACCAATACCATATCTACTATATCAAAAAATAAAATCTTAAATGAAAAATTTAAAAAAATTATCACTAATTATTTAACATAAACGAAATATGTATATTATTAATAAATCTCCAAGTATAATATACTCATTGAATCTATTTAAAACAACATGAAAATATCTAGCGTCATTTAATTAGTACACCCATGAACAAAAATAACCACAATATCATCACAACTCCACAATTATTTGGGGAAATAAATATCAAACCCATGCCTAACGTATCCAAAATTTGAAGGAAACAAATTGTGAGAATAATACGAGGGATTGGAGGGAAAACATTCCCTGAATAATTGTAGAAAAACCACCATCCCTAATATTTCTTTAGAATTTCATACATAAATATTGCATCATATTATATTAATATTCAATAAATTTAATAATAATACACACCTGATGACTCTAAAGGTTTAGTGTATTCAGATACTAGATACATAATCATCTTATTTAATAAATGATATTCAATATATCCCATAAGGATATCCTCTAATACTACCATTATTAATAAATTCTTACTGAATACCTTTTCATCATAAATTGAGGAAAATATAAATGTAAAATGTGTGAGATAAAATTATTAATAAGGGTAAAAAAGGATATATCAATCAATGATAATAAGAGGGCAGAAGAATAAGGGTATAAAAATATGATCAAAACATAATAAATTCCTAACTAATCCATAAAATATCTTTAATAATGAATATTAGAATGAGGTTTTGTAAATAAAAATATATAATACATAGTATTTTTTAATAATTAATAATTACTCATTAACCATGATAATAAATACAAATCATAATACAAAATCTTGTGGAATACACATAAGAATATAAAATCATTTCCTTAGTCATGGAACACTGTCAAGTCTATTAGAGTGGGTTGGGTTCAGTTCCCATTACATCATTTCCTTAGGCAAGGTTCACCCCCATGACTATTATAATAGACATATTCCCTAACTAAAATTGGATCACTATCCATTTCACTCATTATTTTTTCATGATACAACATTCATCACCCAATGCATTTGAGGGATATATAACTCTTGGACCAATGGTAACATAATGAAAACCATACATGTGTGTTACAAACGATTGTAAGTCATTCATCATATTATCATATCATAATACTTGGAAAATAAATAGGTTTCATAAATATCACAGCATCACATAATCATTATCCATCTAGAGAAATGAATAGGTTTCATAAATATCTCATCATTGTTTAATTAACTCACTAGAAATAAATAAGTTTCGTGCAACCATCCAAAGATCATCATCATCATAAGTTATCTAGAAAAGTTAACGGAATCAAATGTTCATAACCTGAGTGAAACATAAAAATATATAATGGATGATTACATTGATTAAAATACCTTTAAAATAATATTTTAAACATTCCTTGATAACATTAGAAAAATATTCTTTTCTTTTGATTATATTTAAACTAAAAATTACAAGACTATGAAGAAAAAAAAATTATTTGAAAATATAATTAGAGAATTTTAGAGGAATATTCAAAGAAAATAATGGTATTTATGGTAGGAAAATCTATCCATACAATATATGTAAAAATAAAACATTATTTTTTACACTTTTGTTAAAAGTCTAAATTATTGTTTTCCCGATAAAATATAATTAAAATGGCTCTATTTAAAAATTTTAAAACAATTCAAAAGTTAATTATAAATTAACTTTTTAAAATATTTCAATTATATGTAAACAATTTTATAAAATTATTTGAATGAGTATGGACATGGAATAAAAATTTAATCGACCTAAGTGAAAATAAATTCATTTTTTCTTAAAAAAATATGTTCTCATTAATTTTATGTAAAAAATGGAGGGAAATGGTTATATTACATTAAAATTCATATAATTACCAAATTATAATGAAATATATGTGTTTTGATGTAAAATATCTATATAATTTCAATCAGTGGAAATTCAGCTTAGGTAATCCAGAAAAAAAGATTTTAACATAAACACTTACCTTAAGCCCCTCCTTTCTTCATACCCATTTAAAAAATTATGATAAAAATATATTTATTATACATATATTTTGGAACCATATTAATATATAAATTATTATGTTAAATTTATTTATAATTTATAATTATCCTTTCAATATTACTTTCTTCATTAAAAATAACATTCTGGTGAAAAATTGTTCATTTTCATATTAAGTTTTGTTTTGATGGTTTTGGTACTTGCAACATGGTCAAGGTTTTATAATAGATATAATAATAATAATGAAATAATTATCGTATTTATATATTTTATACACTTTTATAACCATATATATAATGTGATGGAAAAATGAATTACATCACATTATCAAGATGAAATCAATATGTACACACGAGTGATCTTTTAACCTTTTGATGAATGGAATGAAAGAAAATTAAATAATATTTAGCCATTAAATAATAATAATTATATCATTTATATCATATATATTCTTTAAAAATATACTTATTACAAAAAAAGTTAAGCGGAAATAAAAAATGAATCACATCACTTTGTAGAGGTGGTAGTCCACACATACACATGAGTGACATTATCATTTCCAAATAGATTTTTTGGTAAGATGGTAGATAAGAAATAAGAATTATAAATGAGAAATTATTTCATAAATTTCATTTATAAAACCTAATTGTATCATAATAACCAACAATGAAATATGGTTATGGAAAATAAATCATTTCACAACGTGGATATGGTAGTCCATTCAAACGCACAAGTGACACTTTATACACATTTTGATTGAACAAAAATAAAAAATAATTTCAATCCCCTAATAATAATAATTTATTAGTTTATTTATGATACTATAATAATTATATTAGGATGTATGCAACATATTTTTTAAGATATTGAAGAAAAATATTCTTTGAAAGAGTCAAATAAGATGATTACCTTTTCTTTGAAAGACTTAATGTGGATTACACCTTTATCCTTCATAGGTTGGTCTTAGAAGAAAAATAAAATCCCTAAAAAAAATTATCTAATATATTAAGGTATTAGGGTCGGTATTTTCTGATATACAGTGGTCAATATTTTTGGAATAAAGGAGAAGAAGAGGTTCCCTTTTATATGTAAGAGAAATGAAACACTTTGCATTACTAAAAATATTTAAATATAATTTATATCATAAAATTTAAAGTGGAGCCAAGACAACCAAAATTAAAATATAATATTTTATAGGGTCTAAATAAACTCGACCAATAACATTTATACATTTTTGGGAGACATTTTATTCCTTATCTCATAGGTAAACAACTTTAAACATATTTTAACCTAAACTTTGATAACATAATTTTTTACTATCATAACATAATTATATGATCTAAAATAAAAGGAGAAATTTTTTAAAATAATTAAATACTAATTAAAAATATTGAATATATTTTATTATATTTAATAACTATTGGTTCAAGAAATTACTTTTAAGAGTAGAACAATAAACACATGAAAAGAAATCTTTAGGAAAATACCTGATTTAAGTGTAAAATCAATTTTACATTTAAATCAAGTAAAAATATCATTTCCAAATATATTTTATGTTTTTTAACAAAAAATTAAGGTCTTTATATTTTTTTATCTAATAAAATATAAATGGAACGTTCCAACCATACAATTAAATGTAAATACCAAAAATAATATTAATTTTAAAAAAATATAACTTGTGTTGAAAAAAATTAAATCTTGGGTTTTACACTCAAAATAATGTTTTAAAAGAATTATTTTACTCAAAAAATATATATTTTTTCTATATATTTTTTACAATCTATTAATTCATGCTATCATCATAATAATGTTATAAAATTTATAGTATTTGAAAAATTAGTCTTTTTTTCAATTCACTAAAAAATCAATTTTTAAAAAAATTCACAAAATTCATATTAATAATATTATTACATAATTATATAAAAAATTATATCTAATTATATCTAATATAGTTAATAAATTTGTCAAAAATTAATTATAGTATTCATGTTAAAAAAATTAAATGATAACTATTTTAAAAACAATGAATTTTTAAAGCATAAAATGACTTTATTATCATTCCTTTCATTATTTACAAATTTAAATAAATTTTCATATATTTTATGGAATATTTTATCTAATAATTTCATTAAAATAATTTAGTTATAGTGATTAATTTAATTATTAAGATAAACAGACTTTACATGCATAAAACTGCTTCAAGAAAAACATCTCTTTTAACCTTTAAATGATTTTATTTTTTTTCTAGGAAATTTAAAGTCACCGAATAAATTTTCTATAAATTTAAATAATAATTTTTTATAATTTATTTAGTCTTATTAAAAATATATAATCCCTTGGAAGGGTCATAAATCTTATGTTAAATAATAATAATTCCATATTATATTTTTGTTTTTTTAACTTAGTCATGTGTGGAAAGAGAGCAATCCAAGAAATTAAATTTATTTAAAAATAAATATATCATAAAATCACTCGACTTAACATTATATTCCCTTATATGAATTTATCCATAAAAATTATATCACTCTGATATAAAAAATTTAGGATAATTTAGCCTCATCACATCCTTGGTTTTCCCGATAGCTTCTTCAAATTTATGGCGTTTTGACAAAAAGTTTACCAAGTGAGTGATCTAGTTTCACAAAATATTATCCCTTCAATCCAAAATCCCTAAAAGTTGTTTCTCATTAGATATATCGTGCTCTAGTGTATGGTCACTATGTTTTGAACATGTGAAGGATCTGCTATGAACTTTCTTAGTAGATATATATGGAACACATCAGAAACTTGAGAGAGATTCAGTGGAAGTGAAAACTGCTAAGAAACAATCCCAATATAATAAAAAAAAATTATGGAAATTATATATATATGGATAATAATTCATTTACTTTCAAATCTCATAACCTTATTCCAAGTAGATATTCATTGGAATACATTATCACCATCTTTAAACTCTAGATCTCACTGATTTTTGTCAACCTAAATTTTCTATCGACTTTGAGATTCCCTGATGTGCAACTAAATAGATTTGAACTTCTATTCATTTTCAAAAACTATATCAGTTCTGAATAACCTTTTTTCTTTGACTTCATCTCAACACATTGCATTTTTTCACTTCTTCCATAGAGGGATTAATAAGAAGCCATCTGAATTATTGATTGATAGCTAATACTATTAGAAAACTCATCCAAATTAAACCCAAAAACATTAAAAAACATATAACATGATCTTAATATATACTATATATATCAAATGGTCTTATTATAATAACTATATTTCATAGGATGATAAGAATTAATAAATTTCACTTTCATTTTGAAATCATTCTGAGGTATTCTCTATAAAATCATGGTAATCAAGGATCCCAATCCGATATAATAAAATTTTTTACTTCATGAAACCTTAACATTTCTATAATTTACATCCTTGTAATATTGTGAATATTAAAATATTATCTTATTCTAAGAAACTACATTGATTTCATAAGTATATTGATTACAAACAAAATAGTATTATTACCTTTTTAATTTCTGGGGACATGATTCTATTCAAGTTTGGGTAATGGTTGCAACATCCCTATAGAATTATAACACTCAACCATAACTTACTAACATAAGAGGTATCAAGATATAAAATTTTACATAACACTTTTTGTGTTATCCCACCAAAAATAATCACTTATATCTCTATACATCATCAAATTTTTGGGATGAATAGATAATGATGAACTATGAGATTCTTCCAATAACTCTTTATTCAAATATGGTATTTATTATAAACATAATCAATTCCTAAAACCTATCATTCCATCACATTCATAGTTGAATTATAGATATTCTCACCTTCATCTTAGTACCACATCCCCCTTCAATGACTTTAATCCTAAAAATGATATATGTTTATGAGGAAAGTCCAGTTAGAAGAAAAATATTCTAACCATTTATTAATAATAATAAAGAGTCAATAAGGAAATAAGGCAGGGTAGAAAAAAATGGCCCTCATACATCATAATAAAAGTGAAATGTCATAATAAGAAAAATAATTCCCATAACCATACTCATCAACAATTTCCCTTTAGGATTAAAAATTACGTAGATTGAAGATCCTGAGAATATCATCACTGATCCTTATTGACACCATATATGAGGATACAATAGACACGATCATTAGCAGGTTGGAGTAGACATTCCTCATCCTTCACTTTGGGGGGTAGAGATGAATCCCTCACTATCAATAAGCTTTTTTATTCCATGTTTAATAATATCCTTGAATGAGACTATTTTTCAAACCAAATACATAAGGGGGTTGTTATCCTGCACCATTTCATCATCAAAAACATTCTACCACTTATCAGAAATTTTTGAAGAGTTGTTCACTTTCTAGATATCCACCTAATTTTTTTCTACACCGGAGTGGGAATCATAATCCTTTGGATCATGTATCAGAATATTCGAATCTTCCAATGGTATGGAACAACAACCCATAAACTAGGGTTTCATGTTAGTGTCCTCTAAAACCACACACTAGGTATCATTGAAATTTTTTTGATTAGCTGGAGCTTCTTTATTCACCTCAGCGTACATAAATTGAGTAGGTGAACCCAACTAATTTTCCATATTAACATCAAAATTGGCATCCCCATCTCTAATTGAGGAACAATCAACTTGATCCTCTATAATGCCTATGGAATAAGAATCAACATCACATGTTGCTCTATTACTGGATGAATTAACTTCACTTTTATGACTATTAATAACTTCTTCAATACTATCACTCAGAGAAGCTATAATTACTTAAACCACCACAACCCCTAGATATATAACCCCTTAGAGATCATGTTTCAACCGACCAATGACATGAATAACTTTCAAATATAGAGGCATAATCTTTGTTTGATTCAGTATTTCATGTACAACTTCCCACAAAACCGTAGGACTAGTATCTTGACAAGAAATTTGATCAAAACCTATCAATATATGAACCTCATTTATGGAAATTTAATCCACATATAAGGAGCATCCTTGATTAGTAGAAATCCCATGTTCTACCTAATTCATCAAATTTTCAGTCGTGCGAAACCCCTTCTACATCTACTTTCCACGCCTGCATACCTCCAATCTATGCCCCGAGTTCTTGCACAAAGGGAAAAAATCACATCGTGACTCAAAGACAACATATTTTTTTTAACAAAAATATCCACAAATAGAATTACAGAAAGACTGAATTGGAAACCTAGACACAAAAACATCAAAATATATTCTTCGTGAAATTTGATGGCACACAGATAGAGTAATACTATTTGAACATAGATAGCACCCTATGATATTTCATAACATAAAAATAATCAAAGGGTTATGGAAGGGAATTAAAATTTCTAAAAATATAACCTATATTGACATGTTTAGTGTGACATGGCTCACATGAAAGACGTACCACCATTTTAAGAGAAGAAATCAGGACCCATCATAGGTATAAGATCCACTTGGCCACATCATGACAAGATCATCCTTTAAAGAAAACCATATGATAATGTGAATCACATCAAGAATACCTACATTTTCTTATTCCTATAAAACCAAAGATCCAAAGATTACGTGGTCAAAGGAGTCCAATAATGATGGGAATTGTTTGAAACACACAATCAGCATCACATGTTGCAAAGAAGAAGCATCAATGAATTCTGATGTTGAGATCGAAAATTTCAGGGATCTATCAAATAGCTTGATCACCTTTGGTCTAAGGGAGATCTGAGGGAAATAGGGTATGAAATCAGGGTTCAAACAAGGTTATAATGGTGGTGGTTGATTTTCATTGAGAGAAAACGTAGGACCCTCCCCCACTAAGGGGGAGGGTCCAGTGTAGTGTCCATCTATGTATAGGGTAAGGAAGGTCAACTGAGCGGTGGAGCTCCTCCACTTCCTTTTGATCAGTAATAAATGGTTGGGAAATAATCATATAAATCTACTATTTGACCCTTACTCATGATTTTGAGATCCATCTTCTAAAAATTAATAAATATTGGATCTTTTTTAATCCACATAATGGAAAAAATTGCATGGTATTTTTGACTTAGAGAATTATCCTCCTTATTCGACTTCATATGGTGGTGGTGTATTTAGAATTTATCATCTTTAAACAAATCCAATGATCTCCACTAGGGAATATTAAACTTTTTCATTGGGAATATATATTTAAATATTTTATAATCCGTATATATATCTCACTTTTAAATATAAATATAACACCTATATTTTTTAAATTAATAAATTACCACTGAAAACTCCAAATCATTACTCTCATAAATTTTCTCATGAAGTTTGAAATGGCGTGAGGAATAAGAAATGTAATTATTCCTGGGAACACACCGTAGTCCCTTATTTGATGTATAATTATGGATCAAAAAACCTTATCTATTAGTGGTTAGTTTGAGTACAGGTGAACTAACCAACCTTCTATTCAATTCCATGAAATTTTCATTGCATTAATTGGTTAAGGGAAATTGGATCCCTTTTGAGTCAACTTGGTTATTGGATTAGATGAACTTGAGAAATCCATCAAAAATCATTGATAGTATATCGCCAACCTTTGAAAACTATAGATCTTGATCTCCCTAGTTGTTTTGGGAAATTTCCTAATAACTTTGTTCTTTGAATGGAAAATTGATATAGTTTTATTTGAGATTATATGACCCAATAATGAAACATTTTATAGATAAAATTCACATTCATAAATTTTGGATATAGCTTATTTTTTGTAATGGTTTTAAAAAAATAATCAAATGAACTTCACACACATCCTTACTCCAAGAATATACCATAAAATCATTATAAAGACTACCAAAAATTGATTGGGGTAATACGTAAATATTGAATTCATTAAAACCATTAGAATATTAGGGGAATTTGTAATTCCAAATGGATAACTATAAATTTATAATGTCTCTAAAACATACTAAAGGTTGTCTTGGGTATATTCACCTTCTTTACGCTAGAATAATGATATAAAGAATTAAGGTCCACAATAGAAAAGAATTCAGCTTCATATTCCTGAATAAACAAGTCATAAATATGGTATATAGGATACTTGTTTTTTGTAGTGATGTTTTTAAGTTTACAATAATTAATAGAAAGATTATTGACTCAACTTTCATCTTAATAAATAGAACAAGTGCACCCCATAGTGATGCACTCAAACATATGAATCCCTTTACCAGATTCTCCTTGAATTTCCTCTTCAATTCTTACTACTAAATTTAGGATATTGTATATGGAGTATTTGGAAGAGGTGTTGTACCTAGTATGATTTATATTGAAAAATTAACTTCAAAGTTCAAGGGAATACTAGAAAATTCCTCAAGAAATACATCGGCATAATCATAAAAAATGGGTATATCTTCAATGATGAGTTTCTACCCAACCATTTGAGATAAATATCCCTCACAAATAGGTATTAAAACCCAAAAAAATAGAATTAATTACCATTAAAAGTTCATAATAATCCTTTTATCGATAGAAAATCATTTAGAATATCAAATATGACTTCCCTTTTTTGAAAATTATTATTGGATCCATGTAAATAAATCTAATCCATGCCCAATACAATTTCAAATTCAATTAGGGGGAAAATAAAAATATTTCCTATAGCACATTCCCAAATAATTATATTAGAGAATATCTATAAACATGATAATTTATCATCACGCTATTAATTTTTTTTACTAATAACTCAAAGAATAATCATTGAGTTGGTGATGTGATACCATTAGAAAAATTTTCAGATATAAAAGAGTAGGTAGATCAAGAATCAAATAATAAATTTTCAATTATCGATTGGATGATAAGTGTACATTTTACAACTTCATTCGCATGACCCACTTTACCTATCTTTATCTCACGAACATTCCCTTTATCTCTTATCTTAAGTGGTTGTTGATGCATATTTTTACAATTAACCCTAATGTTCTTAAAATGATTAGTATAATATACTTACTCCTTGTAATTATAGAATTAGAGTGTGTCAAGAATATTTGGTTGATATTTCTCACCATAATTGATAGGATTATTCACATTACTTTGGTATTCTATTTCTTGATAGCCTTTTTTTCTACACATAAAACATTTAGCAGACTCCATAAAGTAATTTCCTCTTTGCATCCTTACACACTTCTATCATAAAAGAATATTTATTTTTTTCACTCTATAGGTGTTATTATTATACATTCATTAAAATTGCATCTCTTTTATTATTCCCCCAAAATGAAAAGAACACTAAGACTCTCCAATCTCCATTTCATGTTTGAGAGAACATTGAACAATTTATTTAGAAATATAAAATTATCTTATAGTAAATACCAATTGAAGAAATTTTCTTAATCTATTAATGAATTGGTAAACATTTCTTTCAAGATCGATGATAACAATATAAGCATAAATTGAAAGTATTGTGAAATTTACCTCAATTGTACAAATGGATTCTTTATCCTTCTATTTTAGTTCAAAAGATTATCTTTCCATTTTTATGTGAAATGTTTATAGAAAATAGTTTTGGAAAATTTGTCTTTAAATTATTTCCATGTCATGAAGTCAATTTCCCCCTCTTTCCTCATATTCTTAATAAGATACCACCATTGATCAGCTTCAACTTATAAATGACACAGAAAAAAATAACCTTCTCATGGTCTAAGAAAAGGAGAACAGAGAATATATTTTATATTGAATTGATCCATTTTGTAGAAACAAGAATATCAAAGGAACCACTAAAGGACAGTGTATAATACCACATAAATGGATAAATTTTGATTTTTTCTTCCTTTGGTCATTTGGTGGTTCAAAAATATTGATTTTACAATTCATTTCATGATATATTTGGGGGATCATAACTACAATATTTCAAAACCTAGATAACTTTACAATTGGTTTCTCATAAGGGAAATCATCACATTAGTTTTCACATTCATTTTTCACATGATTACTCTTAGTTCCAATAATTGAATAAAATTAGAAGACATTGTGTGAGTATCAAACATCAGTAATTAGAGTAAATGATCATATGATTTTTAAAATAATTCCTATAATCTCTCAAAATATGTATCCTTGTTTAAAAACATGAAACTTTTATGTTCATATCATATCACTATGGATTATAATTGGTTTACATAGTTCCAGACTCTCATCCATCATAATGGGTTATAAAGAAAATGTTGATAAACCCAAGTAAATCCCTTTAGATTTTTGGCTAGGTGTGAAATATTAGGTCCACTCATCATTCATTGGTAATGATCGCATTAATACAAAAACCACCCCTTTTAGATTTGTCACCCTTATGTGAATCTTTGTTATACCTGCATTAATATTTCAGTATCTATACAAGGTTTTATTTTCAAGGAACACCACTCTAATGTTTTATAGTAAAAAAGTATGTTCTATTATACTTGGTATTATCTTAAGGGTTCTCACTAATGTTTCCTAATCATTATATAAAAATAACTAAACTATTCTCGGAAACCAACTAAGTGTTGTAAAAGTGAATTCCCTAGACCCATTGTTAATAGTACTTTTGATTACCATATTGTTCATACATTTAGAAATATATGATGTAATCATAACATTATAGTGTAGAATTTTGTATTTCAACTATTAAATGGTAAAATCCATAGATTATTTTTTGTATCAAAATGTTATGTAAGATCTTGTGGTATAATGAGAACCTCAAGATACTATGAATTTTGTCTTAAACAATGGTCTTGTGGTCTAGATACATCATCATAACTTGAAATAGTTGATGTTTGACTATCAGGTGATGGTGGATCATATTCATGGAGACTTATTCACATGATGTTCACATATTATGATCTCTAGTGGTGAGATCACACGGATAAACTCTCTAATAAGAACACAACATGTTTTTGGTGTCATTGGTTGTTACTATCTATAGGCATGTGTATTTTTATCCTGACTTGAGATCATTATCAATGTAAGACTTTTGATCATATACTGTGATGCAAGGGAAAAACCATGATAATGAAATCATGATGATGTAGCTTTTTTTGGCTATGTCATTAATGGTATAAAATTGGTGGAATGGTCAAGAGATGATTTGTCGCTTCTAGGTTAAGGAATTAATATATCTCGAGTCTTGTTGATTAAGATGGTAGTACCTTTTTAAATAATTGGTCAAGGTAGTCGAAAGGTAAATCCATCGGGTTAGATTAAAAAACATTAAAGCAAGAAAATGGCAATGACACAAATATACATTATTATTTATGATATATCTAAAGACAAATAGATTATATTACACAATGTGTTTTCATAGGTTAGTTGTCGTTGTTATGGATTCCCTGATCTCTTTAGGGGCCTTGATGGGTTGTTATAATCTACTTTGGTTCTATAGAAACTATTCATTACTATAGAAATAATGTCTTAGACGGTCACACATAATAGCGTATTCAAGAATCCACCTTATTCTGTTGAATAGGTAAATCAGACATAGTGGGACCCACCATAGTGTCTGAGTGTTGACCAAGATAACGATCACTGATAAAAAAATAAATTCATTATTATTCAAGTAAACCATAATTGGGATGAATTTAATTATTAAAATTATATACATGTTATATAAATATAATGAAAAACAATTATCAAATGAATATTATTTTAATACTCCATGTTTATTTAATAATACGAAGGAAATACGAGTTGGGTAAAATAACAAGATTTTATCACCTAATATATATATATATATATTATAGGGATGTGATAAAATAATAAATAATATTTATTATGTATTACATTTCATCATAATTATTTATTTACAAGATGTTAAATAAACGGTGTTCGGGGAACCCTACCGTGTTTTCCGAACATCCACTATAATTAAGGAGAGTGTGTCTTACACAATTCCAAATTAACTGTGAGATTCCTATAGCCTCTATATCCTCTCCCACTTCCTAGAAAGTCAAGGCCTTGATCTAGGTGATTGGATCAAGTTCTCCCTCATGCATCAAAGGCATGTTGATGCAGTGATCATTAGATCATCGAAGGAATCGTCGGATCTTCGTGAAAGTACCCAGAATTTGACGACCAATGCTCCTGTATATTTTTAAGTGCATGTGGATGATTTAGATGGTCTTGGATTTAGATATTTCATGTAATGATATTTGGGGACAATATGTAGTTATGCACACTACAACTTTTTCAAATGTATTTATTTGTTTTATTTTTATCCACTAATTAATTTAAACGAGATCCACAGACTATACAAGGGCTCATATCATCTGTGAAAACAAGTATTGTCATCCTGAGGTTGATATATTTTAAAATATATATCCCACCAGATTCCTTTTTTACCCTATTACATTTAATTAGTATCATAGTGACACATTAATTATCAGATCCAAGGAAAAATTATGTTTCATTAAAATTATGTAGAGGGTAATAATTCTCTCTTAATACCACTAATGACATGTCATTCTGATATCAGATGGCCAAGTTACAACCATCCAATTTTTTTAATATGGATTTATCTCATAACTTCAAGTATTAAGTATAATAATATTTAAATATATCTTTTATCTAAAACCATCGGAGGGGGGTATTCCAATGACCTTCAACTTTTTGGTCACCAATTTCTCTTTTGGCGGTGAGACGGTGGATAGAATATTAATTCCCGACAACCAATGTTCTCCAATGGATTATCAAAATTTTAATACTGAAAAAATATTACTATAATAATTATATTAATTATAATAATATGGGGTTGGTAGATGTGAATAATTACACATATGACACCAAAAGGGGGAAATGGTTTCCACTTTCGTCTTGGCCCAGGAATGTCAAAAAAAGTATCATTTGATAGTTGGGAGGGTGGACCCTCCACTATCAATTGTCTATTTCTCCTAAGTAAGATACTGCCTCAGTGTTCTTCTTCAGTGCAAGCCATATGTTGGACCTAGCACCACCCTCTTGTAGATAACTGGTCTGCTTACTGCCATCTTAGAATTCATGTGATGCACCAGTGATGGGAGTTTATTGAAGTCGCCCGCCGCCTGGTGAGGTCCCTGACTGAGCCACCCCTCCACAAAGCTCCTACATCCACTAGATCTATTGGGATCTGTCACCGATTTCTTCATTTCCTACTTCAACAACGAACCTTCCAAGAACTCCATAGGCCTCCTCCTAGATCTAGGTGCCCCTCCTCGCTTTCACCACCCAAAAGACGGTCGGGTGTCATGCCACTTCATCTGCACACGTCAACACCTCCCACCATAAGATCTAGATCAGACAATGTCAAGTGGAATTGGTGAGCCCCTACATTATTGGAAACCACTGTGAGACACCTTGTTCCTGCCGACCATCAAGCTCAGACAACCTCGTTGACACCAACCAGTAAGCCCAGTTCACCGCCTCCCTTGGATTCTAACCTCCTTTTAACAGGTTGTCTACTAGGGTGCCACCCAGACTCAACCCCAGTCACCAGAAAACCCCCTTCTAGACTATGCACCACTTCCTTAGGTGCATGGTACATCATGCCAGCCTCTTTTGGGTTCTTTTAGACCAGAATCACCTGGAAAGTGTCATGGGTGGGTCTGCCCAACCCAAAACTGATTTCCGTAGACCTTCATAGCCTATAATAGCTATGCACAGTTTTTTCATGGCACAAAAATGGTTTACATGGGTTGGGGGTAGCCCGTATTGATCTTGTTTGAGGATTTAAGGCCTCATAATGATTAAATTAATCAAATTTAATTAATTTAATTTCATTAATAAATTGAATTAATCAAAATAAACTTTGGTTTAAAATTTAAATACCTGGGATAATGTAAATTTATTTTTTGCAATAAAATTAAATTAATTATGGGATAGAATGTGAATTAAAAAAATTATTTGAGATTTGAATTCATTTAATTTATTGAAATTTAATTTTTATCATGCTTAAATTTATACTGATCGGTCTTGATCACTTGACCATCCCATGTACATCTACATTTTTTTGATTAAATATTTTTCTACATTATACATTTCTAATTAATTAATATATATTGTATGTGGATTGTCTTTTATTTTTATGATAATATGCATAATGGAAATCAAGTCTAAATTTATTTGATGTTCATTAAACTCCTCATTCCCCTCGCTTTCATGAAAGTATCTTTCTACTTCGACATGGAAGAGGTATGGCATGTACCCCTCCAAGACGAAGCGACATTCCATGATGAGGATGGTGTAAGATGCAAACAATACTAAGATGAGGCATTACTCCAGAAGAGTAGTGGATAGACTAGACGGGGACGAGCTACATCACGATTCAAGAGATGACTTATTTGTGATTCTCATAGGATGTGGTTTGTCCATAGAATTTATATAGACCAACCAATATCTGATTCTCAAGAACAACCATGTAGAATAATTATTTTATGAATTTATTTATTATTTTATGCATTTTATAACCACGGGAAAATACATAAAATAATAAGTAATAAAATGCATCAAGAAGTGGTGAATGTTTTTTCAATAGATATTCAGTTGTGAGAGTGGAAAAATAGATGAATAATATTAATAAAGAATTATTTCACTCGTCTATAGAAGAAATAAAAAAACCCACCAAAGAAATATTAAGTCCTAAACACCTTCCGTCATTTGAATTTTAATATATCCACGTGTTTAATTAGCCATATCTGATGGTGTATCTTACTACTAGGGAGTTATTATAAGAATGATGAGTTGAATTAACCAAAATGGTAGTGAGGATTAGCCATAGCTAATATTATATCACTTTAGAGATAAGAGTTTATAAAATAATGTATATGATTTTAGAAACTGGGACTTCACTCAATAGATCAAGTAACCTCAAGTTAATGTGGTTGGCCAGTCAAAATCCTACCTTGAACTTTACGAGCAGTGGTATAGATATATCTTGTTGACTATGATGGGTTGTTCAAAGATCATTGATAATAGAATACTCAAGTGAGAGAGTATTTCGATTGTAGTACATAGGGTTATTAAAATTTTGGAAAATAGCGAGTGACATTGAAATGATTAAAATAATAAATAATGTATAACTTAGTAATCAAGATAAAAGTACTAATCTGGTAGTTTTTTATTTTTGTAGAAAATAGAAATTAATACCACAAAAAAAGTAAAATATATATTAGACAAATTAAATTTCTAAACTTGCACTATTTTCCAAGTGTAGTACAAATACTTACACACACTAATACAATATCATAAATTCTAGGTGCTTGTATTCCTATACATGTTAAGACACCTCAAGAAGCAAGCGTGTTTAAAATTATTACACGAGAATCATGTATAAAACATATGATGGTTATGTCATTATGTTATCATCAATATCTGATGTGATTTGTGGTCACTACATCATGACAAGAATGATATAACATGTAGTCTCATTGCCATGAAATTTACAACAATAAAATAAAGAAAGAAATGAATTAGATATTTTCACTGGATATGTCTAAATTAGAAGGCTGATCATGATATTTAAAAACACTCCATTCTCATTTTCACTCATTACTATAATTTTCATTTAGGTTATAAAATGAATAAGATTGTTTAAACACATTATTACCTTTTAGGTAAGGTTCACCATGCAATGAAGAAATCAAAGAAATATAAATCTCTGGTTTGTAATGTGAAAAAGTTTAAAGGAAAGGTGAAGAGGACATGGAAAGTGTAATAATAAAGGCGCATTGGTAATTTCCTTAAAGAGTGTTAATAAACAAGAGGTTATTTACTTCGCATGACATGAAATAAATATGTTGAAGTTTTATCATAGTAAACTGAACTAAAGAGGCAAGATATCGATTCTTCTATAGTGAATATTCATCATGAATGTGATGCTTAAAATATACCTCTTGGGTATTAAATACAATATTCCATTCACATATGTGTATTGAAATATAGTAACCAAGTAAGTAGTATAAACATTACAATAAGTAAGGTGTCTTTTCGAAGCAACTAAGAAAGGGTGATTCCTAAGTCAATAGAGAGAAGCACTCAACATCTAATTTCGAAGTGATATATTCTTGTATAACATTTTTTGAGTATAACTAAAAAATTTATCTCTTGCATTCATTGGACATAAGGAGAAATTATTCCACGTTCAAGAATAAATGTTATTTGGGGTGTATCATACTGAAAAAATGGTTATGTGATACTTGAATCATAGACAATAAGTTATTAATACAAAATGTAAGACTTAAATCCCCATTGGTGGAAATATAATTCTTTTTCAAGTAAAACTAAAAAGTGTACATCAAGGATATACCTAGTTTGGTATTTAAACTCCATATAGTTAAACACCTTTGGTATTATTGACGTGTATACTTATTTAGTTTGGTTAAAGAAACCTTTATTGATAAATTAATTCCATAAATATTTTGGAATTCTTTCACCAAGAGAGGTTGAACTATTCTAAGGGTAATCTAGTGGTAAAAATATACCTCATAAGATTCCTTTAAATAACTATGGAATGTGATATTGTATTATCTTCATGGTAAATAGATATAAGATGCTTCGGGTCAAAATGACAACGAATATATTAACCAAGCATTCATCGATCAATATAATATAGCATGGAGTGATACCTAAATGAACATTACAATAGCCACATCACGAAAATTGTGTTAATAAGGAGGATCGATGATAAGTATTACATGTTAAAATTGATAAAAAAAATATAGCATGGAGGAATTTCTAAATGAAAATTTTTTTACATCAATGTTATGATGTCTGAAGTATCAATGTTGCAACTTGAAGAATCTTCCATTATATTTCAAGACATGCATTGAATGTAACAGAGATAACCCACAACCATATTCCAACTATAATGAAAAATGGAAATCATATGAGTCATAATTTTATGGAAATACATTATGTCTTAAGGTCATGTGATTGGATGAAAAGGGTTTGTTAGGATACAAAATAACTTGAATCAAGCTAAACAGATAGTACATCTAAGTAATTATCCTCAAAGTTTCTTAGGATATTACATAAATCCGTAAGATATAAAAATAAGTAGTCGTTTCATAGAATAAATTTCTATAAAAGGATGAAAATATCTATTAGAGATAGTGGGACCCAGATTTACATGTATTTTGTCAATTCTAGAGATTCACTTATAGTTGGAATTGGAACTATTTCCATAAGTTCATATGGAACATAAATATCCTAGAGACACATACAAAATAGGAAGTAAAAAACAATAGTGATGGTTTTTATTCACCATGTTTGGTGATACATTATTCATTGAGAATAATAATTCTTATAGGTAGGCAGTATATATCAACATGCTAAAATTGACAAGGTCAATTAAAATTCATTAATGGATTCCATGTATCAAAGTTAAAAGGGGATTATAATTTGAATATTATAGTGGGTATTCAAGTGAGAGGATACATAGATGGTACAAGAATGATACCAATAAGTCTTAGTTGTTTATACCAAGTCTGTAATCCTATATATATTAGAATTTTACTTCTCATAGATACATTCTATGATCATTTAATTGGCAATTGGTTGTTAATACCATCTTTTATGGAAGGTGTCTATATGACATAAAAAAAAGGATGAAGACATCACAAAATGCCAATATGGGTGCAAGTTACATTAATCTTGTTTACTGTTAAATTAATCTTATTGATCATAGAATATTCATTTGAAATGAATGGTTTATATTTTTCTATCAAAGGTTAGTGGGAGCTCCATTTTTTCTAACTGAAACATGTTCAGTAACATATGGAAAAAATATTGGTCTTAGATTTAGTTAAGACCTTGATAATGTAATTTCCATAGAGATTTACATAAATTAGAAACCTAAGTTATAGGGAAAAATATCAACCAAGGTAGATCTAATGGTTTCTTGGACATAGTCAATCATACTTATACTGAAAAATAAAATCTGGAACAATTCAAGAGAAGAATTGCTGTTAGTTTCAAATGACATAAATCACTTCAAGTTGACATGAATTGGAATAGGCGTAGATTAAGTGGTGAGGTGAGTTCCGTGTGCTTTAGAAAAGGATTAATCATGTATTCCATGATATGTATAAGAAATTATATTGTCAACATATACTTTATTGTAGAATAATATCAACTATTTCTAGGATAATTTCCAGTTAAGTAGTGAGAACTATCTGATTGTACATGGAAAATTAAAAAAGATATATAACTTATGTGTTGAGAAGAAAGGAATAATAGTTACGATGGGACAAAAAAATAGTCTTCCTCTTGATCAATTTGACCTAGTATCATAGTTAGTCTAAGGTGATGAGCGAGAAAAGATCATAAAATCCAGTGGTAGTCTTACCTACAAAAAACCGAGTATGTTTTTGCATTTGAGCCAGCTAAGAAGTAGATAAACACATTGTTTTTTTCTAGTTCTTGTATTATCACCTAGTAAGTAAAGTATTATCATAGTGAAAATTATAAAATTATTACTGAACAAGATGTTTAGTTATGATAGTGGAAAAGAGGATATAGTCAATTATACCATCTATTGAGATGTTTTACTTAAGGAGATGAGGTCTCACATAGAAGAATATCCACATGGTAGAAACTTGGTAGACTAAATTCTAAAGCTATTAATAAGTGGAAACATGATCTTTATCATGTGATAGATGATGAGGATTGTTAGCAAGTTGTATCCAGTCCAAGTGGGACTGTTGTAAAAGGGTGTTCTATAAACCGAACTTTAGAAGTACTTTTCATTACCATATCGTATATACACTTAGATTTACATGATGTACTCTTACCATTATATTGTAGATTTTTTTCATCCACTATTAAATGGTAATGAACATATATTAGTTGTCATATGAAAAGGTTATAGAAGATCCTAGGCTATAATTAGAACCTTGAGATATTATGATATTAATCTTAAATAATGGTCATATGGTCTAGATACATCATTATGAATAGGAAAAGTTGTTGTCTGACTATCAGGTTATGGGGGATCATAGGCATTGCGAAATCTACTCATGAAATAATAGTTGGTGATATCTAGTAGGGAGATCACGATCACATACCCGCCAATAGAAAGGCAACATGTTTTTGGTGTCATTGGTAGTTTCTATCTACAGACATGTGTATTGGTATCCTGACTTTGTGATCACTATCAATGTGTCCCATTTGATCACATATATTGATTCAATAGAAAAAAATGATAATGAAATTGTTGTGAGGTAGCTTGTGTTGGGTGAATAATTGGTGGTATAGAATTGTTTGAATAACCAAGAAAAGATTTTTCATTTCTAGGATAATGAGGTAATATATATCGGTTATTATTGATCAAGATGACAACACCTTTATAAATCCTTGTTTAAGGTATCCATCCAGTTAGATAAAAAAATAATAAAGAAATAAAAGTTCAATGAAAGAAGTATGCATCCTATTTTATGATATATATAAAGACAAAGAGATTATATTAAAAATTGAATTCTCATAGGTTGGTTGTCATTTTTATGACTATCATTATCTCTTTAGGTTTATTTATGGGTTGGTTGACTCCACTCATGGGTGTTGGATAATATTAACTTTTATCGTGATAAGGTATTAAAGGGTAACACACAATAGAATATTCAATAATCCTCCCTATTCAATTGAATAGGTATATCAAACATAGGGGTCCCCACCATAGTTTATGAGTGTTTTCCAAGTTATTAATCACTAATAAAAAGATAAATTCATTATTATTCATGTAAAGAATAATTGGGTTGAATTTAATTATTAATTTTTTTAATTGAAGTAATTATAAGGAATATAATTAGTCAAATGAATATTATTTTAATATTAAAGGTTTGTTTAATATTAATCCGGAAATATGAGTCAAGTTAAATGACTCTATTTTATCACATAATATATTATATATATATATATATTATAGGTATGTGATAAAATAATAAATAATATTTATAATGTAGTTTATTTTTTCATAATTATTTATATAGTGGAAGTTAAATAATTTGGGGTTGTGGAACCATACTGGGTAATTTGAACATCCAATATAAATAGAAGGAGAGAATCTCACGCAATACACTATTCATTATGAGATTTCCAAAGCCTCTCTCCCCTTATTCACTTCCTAGAGATTTAATCTTTCAATCCAGGTGATCATATCATGTTTTCTTTCAGGAATCGATGGCATGTCAATGTAGTGATCATCAAGACAATGAATGCATCATAGAATCTCCATGTTAGTACCCACAATTTGACAATCAAGACTCATGAGAATTTTTTATGTATGTGTGGATGATCTAGAGGGGTTTGGCTTAAGATCCTTTATGAAATGATCATCGGCGATAAGATTCTGTTTTGAGAACATCAGTTTCAGATAAGTTATGTTGGAATTTTATTTTTGTTCTCTATTGAATTTATGTGAGAACCCCAGACCATACCAAGGATTAGATGACCGGTTATGAAAAGTCGCATTGTCCAGAGGATGAAAAATATTAAAATACCTAGCCCACCATATTTTTATGTTACCCTGATACCTTCAATATGGCGATCCATGCATAAAATACATATATTTTACATGATTTTTATGAATATTCAAAAAATTTCACAATAACTATTAATAAGGAATGAAATGGTTTAGCATATTTTGAGACAAGATACATAGTAATTTTTTTTAATAAATTATCTTTAACATCACTCATAATTTTATTCTCTTATAGTAACATTTTCAGATATTTTATATATAATACCATTCTTACCAACCTTGGGAAAATGGAAAACTAAGAAAGAGTTAGCTCATATTCTTAGTAAGGTTAAACATAGAAAAATCCAATCAATGATCTTACATCAGTATAAACATATGGGTATGGGAGCATTATCATAACTTAATAAAACCATTCCCAATCAATCAAGTATCCTTAATCAGGAATCATAGTATAATTTTTTTTTAGTAAAAAATACATAATAAATAGGTGTGTAGAAGTATCAATAATCAATCAAGAGACATGATAATTTTTAATAAGTATAATAACATAGAAAATAATCTTCTTAGTCATGGATAGATATAAAGTATTCTATAATGGATTGAGTTTACTACCAATTCCCGCATTTCCTTAGTCAAATTTTACTCTCATGACTATCATAGTGGACAGAGTCCTTTATTGAAATGGGTTTACTACCCATTCAAGTCCTTGTTATTTCATGTGAAATTGTTCATTACCCAATACATTTGAGATCTATATAATACTAATCCAACCAATAAAATTAGTAATACCATACATATGCATTCCATAAGATCATAAACCATTATTAATATTATCATATCATAAATTGTTGAAAATAAATGGGTTTTATAAATATCACAAAATCATGTAGTCATAAGTGAACCTGAGAAAGTACGTGGATGGTATCATAAGTGCGTTGATTATGTCATCATATTTTAATTATCAAATTGGAATGGAATGGGTTTCATATAATTATCATAAGGTCATCATGTTTATAATTTATCAAATAACTACGATATATTTATATAATATTCCCCATAGTGAAACATAAAAATCTTTAAAAGTTGATGACGTAGATTAAAAATACTTTTAAAATAACATTAAAACCATTATTAAAAAACATGAGAGAAATATATTTTTCCTTTGATAAAAGTTTTACTAAAAATTATGTAAATATTGGGAAAATTATTTTCTTTAAAAATTAAAATGGAAAATTATAATATAATATTTAAATAAAATAATTCTATTGATGGTGGGGAAATTCATTCATATAGTGTATGTTAAAAACATCCCTTTCACAGTTTTGTAAAAAATAAAAAATGACTTGTTTAGAAAAATTTTCTCTGAAAATAATACTTTTAGACATTTATAAAAAACTAAAATGAAATGAAATTTAATATTTTAAATCATTTAAATTAAATTAGAAAACAACTATAAAAGTTTTTTTGAAGAGGATTTACATGGAAGAAAATGTTCATCAGCCAATGAAAAAATAAGTAAAAATTTTCTATAAGTATATTCTCTCAATAATTTTAAGTAACAAAGAGTGAAAAACTATAATAATACATAAAAATTCCTAGAATTAACACAGTATATGATAATATATGGTTTTTAATGGATATGTTCCAAATAATTCCCCTCAATGGAAATTTAGCACATACAATCCCCAAAAAAATCAGATTGTAACATAAACTCATACCTAAAGTCTTTTATTTCTTCCTACTTATTGAAAAATCATGTATAATAAATATTTATTTATTATTAATATATTAATAAATAATATTCAGTAATTCCAAAATTATTAATTCAATTATAATATCTAATTATCCTTTTATTAACTATTTCTTCATTAAAATAAATATTTGGGTGAAAAATGGTACATTTTCCATACATGTTTCTATTTGATGGTTCTAGAGCACGCACCTATTTACTTAATTCATAATATAATTAATATAAATCAAGATATAAATACAATATTTATGGAATATATACCAATTTAAAACAAATTATGTAAATTGGTAATGAAAAATTAATTACATCACTTTGTGGAGTCGGTATTATGTGCATACACACGAGTGATGTTTTCACTTTTTGTTGTATGGAAATTAATACATTTAAATAATACATCAGAATTAAATAATCATAATTATATTACATATATCACATATATTAATTGAATATAACATTATTTTCCATCCTTTTAAATCTTAAATAAAAAATAGATCACATCACTTCGTATAGGTGGTAGTCCACACATATACACAAGTAATGTTAGCTTTTTTCCAATAGATGAGAAAGTAATAAGGTATATTAGATAATATAATTAAATAATAATAATAATTTAATAAATATCATATATAAAAATTAAATTAATTCTAATAAGAAACCATCAAATATGGTGATGGGAAATGAATCATATCATTATATGGAGATAATAGTCAATATGTACACACAAGAAACACATTCATTTCTCATTTTAGGTAAATAAGGTCAAAAATTTTTATTACATAATAATAATAACATATAAGTGTAATGATAAAATTTTATTAAAAATTATTTATGGATAGAGTATATTTATACGGAGTCGAAGAAGAAATAAACATTGAAAGGTTTGGGTAAAATGATTTCCAATTTTTTGAGAGACCTACTTTGGATTACACCTTAAGCCTTCTTGATATGATCATAGGGGAAGACCAGTGAACCTTGGAAAAAGGTAATGAATATATGAAGGTATTATTTTATCTATTGGAAAAGATAAATTACTTAAAATATTTGAGTAATAAAGAAGATGAGGTTCCCTTTTATAAGTGAGGGAAAGGACACACTTGGAATTAATTAAAAGATATAAATATAATATATATCATAATCATAAAAAGTGGAACCATGGAACCACAATTTATATGATAAGTTCTAATAGGGAAAAAATAAACACAACCAGTTACATTTAAGAAAGTTACGGACACATTAATGCCTTACCTATTAGTTAAAACACTTAAAACACTTTTCAACCTTAATCATGGAAACATAACATTTCTCCATGATAACATAATTATATTACCAAAAATAAAAGGAAAGTTATAAAAAATAAGTTAAATATAATTCTAAATATTGAATCCATTTTATCAAATTCAATTTATATAAGTGGGAGAAATTATATTAAAATTAATAACACATAATGCATAAAATTAATTTTTTAGTAAAATGCATGATTTTGGAGTAAAAATTATTTTACATTGAAATAAAGTAAATAAGTTTATTTCAAATAATGTTTTAATTATTAAAAAAAACTAAATATTTTTAGACTCTTGAATAAAACCAAAACCATATGACCCCATCTAACCGTACCATTAAATGTGAAGACCGAAAATTGTTTTTAATTTGAATATTATATAACTTATGCTCAAAAAAGTCAATCCCGGGTTCAAAAATTCAAAATAATGTTTTAAAACGTTCATTACTCCCTAAAAATATTTTTTGATCCAAATTTTATATAATTTTTATGTTATTTTTATATAATAATAGTTTCATAAAAGTGACAATATTTGAAAAATCAGTATTTTTCACTCTTCACTCAAAAATCAATCCTTCTAGAAATTTCTAAAAATATCATACTAAAAATATTATGAAACACTAATTTTAATAAATTATTTCTCTTTTTAGAAAAAAATTATAATAGTGAAATTAATTAGTTATAATATCTAAATATAAAATTCAATAAAAACCATTTTGATGGAAATGTATTTTGATTCATAAAATAAAAATATTCTCATTCCTTCCATAATAACCATATTTAAATGAATGTTAATACATTTTATTGAAGAAATTACCTAAAATTTTCAAAACAATTATTCATAAATTTTAATTACATTAATTTTTTACTACAAAAACTCATGGTGCATGTAAAAACAAATTTCATGAAAAACATCTCTTTCAAAATTTAAATGATTTTATTTTCTTTTCTAACTAAATAATAACCAATATTATAATTTTATAAATGTGAAAAAAATAATTTATAATACATTAATTGACCATATTAATACACTTCAATACCACATCTATGAAATAACTATAACATTAAATAATAAAAATTAAATTGTTTATTGTGATTCATTTAAACTTGGTGTCGCATATAAAGAATGTTTTCAAATAATTAAAATTTAGTAGTTAACTATTTCATAAAATAATTGGATGTTATAATACAACCATTTACAAGGTAAATAAATAGAGAAATAATGGTATAAAGGGTTTAAAACATCACTTCCTCAAACATCTAAAAAATGAAGATCCTAAAAGTGGAATTATAATTTAAAAACCCAAGAGACCATTATTCCCCAACTTTAAAAAAATAGAAAAAGAAAGACCTAACATGATCATAAGTATCCAGAATCATCATAAAAACAAAGGGTTTGGTTAAATAATGACTCAAGGGGTTACTTAACAACATCACCCAATGTTTTTACCTCACGGAATGACCCATATGGCCATAACATGAAAGGCCTATCATAGGAAGAGTCAATATATGATGCTTTAAGACATTACAATATGGCCTTTGTTGTCACAAAATTTTTCTTAGCCTCTGGGAAGAAAAAAATATATCATTTTCATGCAATCAAAGAATAGACTCCTCCCTTCACAAAGAAAAGACTTTCCACAAATAGGCTTCACATTATGCCCCTTTCACCATGACCCTCATCAGAGTGTAGCCCTGAATGTCACACAATGACAAGCCATCCTTTTGAAATTTTACAAAGGAGGGTTTAAAGAATCCCAAACACCATATGTATGGTTCTCTATCATAGGGTGGCACCCTCCACCTTAGGAATATGGGATACGTAATATTCATAACCATGGAATGATACCATCATTTAGCATGATCTTATACATAAGAGTCTTTTCCTTTTAAAAAAACGAACTACTAAGAGCCATAGACATGGTGTCACACCCCCATCATGATGTGACCCATATGTAAGTATATTTTCCTTTACTAATGTTCACCATGTAAGGGTCATCACCATGATGTGAATCCCTCTGAACTTTATGTATACACACCCCCATGCACAACCCACCATGTTGTGACTCACTCTGGTCACAGAATGACATAATTCCCTAATTTCATGGGTACTCCATAGGATATGGTGTGTTTACTATATCAACCCCTCACTACATCAAAACCATAACCTATAATATCATGACAATACAACTTCATAAAAATCATTGCATTTAGGTTACCCCTACCCTACTCCATGACCAAAAAAGATCAATTCCTTTCTTAATATCATAACCCATAAATATGTGGTTCATTAATAACTCCTCACTATAAGGATTAGTATCCATAGAAAGAAAGAAATAATACATCTTGAATTTCAATCCATATTTCATAATTTGATATAGCTCATCATTCTTAATTTATAACTGAATAGTTTCCAACAAAACTTCCCACACAAGAAACTCAATCACACTAGCATTTTTAAAAAATCCCTACTTCAATCACCCAAACACACCCATAAAACATGACATAATGCATCTGATGTAGTTTTCCCCTCACCAAATCCAATTATACAAAATGACACTAGTTGTTCATCATCGGGATACATTCCTTGAAAAAATTTATCCTCACTCACCAATGTATCATTACATCTCTCGATCATGATTCCTTAATTATTGAAGGTATCATGAGTTCATCCAAACACCCACACAAAATTTTGAATCCATAACTCAATGTAGTTACACTTATTGATACCAAAAAATACAAATTAATCATAACTATCCACCCATAAGTACTGATTCATCTTTGACCTTACTCACTCTCAAATCATACAGAATTCCATTATGATCTTAAGGCTGACACACAAAACCCATCTAACAACTCTTCTTAATCCAAAATCTAGTAATTATCAATGAAATATATAAAATTATATATTAATACACACTAGAATATCAGTGAATTTTATATCATTCACTAGAGATTCTCATGACATCCAAAACCCTTCTGACATGAGGGTCTCACATTAATGACTGATTCAATGATCTTCATCATAGAATCATCCCCTCATCACCCTACTAAAGCAAATCACATGATCTTCAAAGACCATTTCTTGTCCATTAAAAATTATAATGACTATATGTGGTCTTCATAATCAGACAGAAGCATGGTCACAAAACACACATAACTACATATTCATGGAATACAAGGAACAACATCCTCAACATTCATCAAATGTTACACATAACGACAATCAAAAAATGAGTTCCATACCCAATAATATAAAATAGTGAAATCTTCACTATATAGATATATTTCCTTACATAGTTACTGAAGTGCAATTCCCAATAGGTTCTAACATCACATAAATGTAGCTCTTCCCATTCCATGCTCAACCCATTCCAAATGACCCCTATCAAGATTAATATTCAAACTTAACTATCCATTGTAATATGATCCATTTATGAAACCTCTTCTCACTACATAGAGGAACCTACCATGTTCATCAAAGCCTAAGGTATCTATTATAATAGGTTCCCTATCAAATCCATCAATCCTTGACCTGCACATGACCCTCTAATAATCAAAAAATCAAATTGTTTCACATATAACCAGCACACAATCTCTCTTATGTATTGAGGATTTTTTCAAAAAACTATTACAACATTCACTCTCTTCATTACAAGGTACAGTGACCCTCTTAAAAAATATCATCACTCGTTCTTATAAACTATCTATCTTGATCAAATTTAAACCTAATGGGGGTTCCCTATCATATCACCCAATCACACAGTTAGACTCATCGTATAATGAGCCATGAATCTTCAAACACAGGCGCATAAACCAAAAAAGGCCATGTTTTAATGTATACCATTATATATCAATAAAAATTTTCCCTTAATTATTTCTATACAAAAATACTAATGCATCACATTCAAGTCAATGTTTTTTGTATGATCTCCTGCCACCTAGTGTTTCTCTGAAATGAAAAAGTGTGTTTCCAAAATTAAACCATACAATTATAAAACAAATTAGATCACAATAAAAAATCCAATAAACCCCACAAACTTACCAAATATTTTATTTTCAAACCAAAACCACCCTTAAAATCCAAACATGATACTTAAATCACTCTTATTTCATTAAATATCTAAAAATCCTTTCATCTACCCTATAAAGGATTCCCACATTCTTAAGGAAACCAATTATTATATAAAAACCTTCCCCTAATTCATAACTCACCTACATAGAAGAAAAATTGAGGTATTAAATTCATAAAACATCCCATTTAGGGTTTCTATACAATATATGTTACATCAAGGCCATATAATCACATATTATTAATCATTCTAATAGGTATCAAATAACCTATCATTATAAAACAAATAATTATTCAAAACTATGGTTCAGTTGGGTAGAATTTATCTAACAAGTTATATAGAAAAACACTATAAAAGTTATTGTTTAATCTTTAAACAAATGAACCTTTTTTATTTGAAAAATCTATCACACATAAGAATATATATATCCTATGAATCTTACATGCATAAATGATACATGAAAGGATTCATCTTTACACTATGGGAAATGGTAAATCCACAAATGATGATCTTAAAATACTATATCATACTTGAATAAATATATCAACTGTAATAGTGAAAACTAAAATAATAGAAATCTCATAACACTAATGACCTAGCCATTCCACCTGAAAGGGGTTCATGACTCACTAGTTTGAGGTGTATTAGAAGCTCTCAAATATTCATATATCTATACATCAATACTCTAATAATAAAACAATTCAATTAATCCATGATACCACTTTTCTATATCCTGGATAAAATTACTCATTATTACCCAAAATAGAGCTCCAGAAGGCCTCATGTGGCCATCCACACAAGCAAGAGGCTATCAATACTCTATAAGGCCCTAAATCAAATATTTGGTAGACTATACCCAAGATATCATAACCATTAGTTAAACTAAATAGCCAAACAACATCCTGGATAGAAAAATATTATAATTACCTATACATTAAATATATGTAATACATATTATTTGATAAATATTCATTACATAACATAGCGATCCATGCAAAAATCATATAGGTATAGTAATTTTAGAAAAAAGTACACATAAATAACTTATTCTTAAAATATATACATCATCTCCCACTTAGTTCTTTACAAATATAACCCTTATTAAACACATCATACTTACAAACATTCTTCATATCCTAGTAAAAGGAAACTTAAGAAATGGTGACCTCAGATTCCCAGTATGGGTAAATAAGGGAGATATGAATGATCACGTAAACATAACATGATTATAAGGGTATGATAAAGTGATATTAACATTTGGAAACCATACCATTCATATCAAAGATCATAATCATGAGTGATGGAATAAATCATGGTAGTTCATAGGACATAAATCAAAACAGAATCAAAGACCATGATCAATTATAGCATAACATTTTCATAAGATATATGTTTTGGGCATATACATAAATATGTAAAATCATTTCCTTGATAGCTAGAGCTCACGACCCAAACTATCATTGTTGATTGTGTTCACTACCAATTCCATCATATTATTCATGGTTTACTCTCAAGAATATCATAGTTGACCAATTCACTTAGTGAACTGAGTTCACTCCCCATTTTCATCCCTTTTCTATCATGAGATATCTTTATTTCCTAATTTTCTGGAGGCCTATATAATTTTCGGCCCACTAGTCACCAAATGAAAACTGTACATATTTCTTCTACAAAATAGAATATTATTCAACATATAATAACCATGAAAATTATATGGGTTTTATAAAATTATATTCACATTATATCCAATAGAAAAAAGGGTTTCATAAAAATTTAATAAATTCATCAAAGAATGACCCTTGGAAAAGAAATGAGTTACATAATCATCTTTCCACCACAATCATAAAATATCTATAAAAAGAATAAAGATGATATCCTTGGATAATAACCCTAGAAAAAATTATGTTACATCAAAGGATTCCATTTTTAATTAAAAATATATTTAAAAGATCACTTGGAACATTTCTTGAGGAAAATAAACTATTCACTTGATAATAACTTATTTAGAATCATAAAAGTTTCCAAAAAAGTAAAGGATTTTATTATTTGAATAAAAACATAGATACTTGTATAAAGGAATATTCAATTAATTATGTTGTCAGGATGGCAGAAAATTTTATTCATGTTGTATAAGTTAAAATAAAAAATTACTCCCAAAATTTTTGTGAAAATGTCAAAAAGTACATTATTTTGAAAATGAAAAAAAGGATTCATTTTAAACTATTTTTTTAAAAATTAAATCATTGGTAAAAATGAATTTAAAAAAAATTTATAATATCAAAAACATTCTTGAAAACATTTTAAGATTACATGTAAGGGGAAGAAAACCATTTCTTAACTAAAGTGAGAAATAAAGTTAGTTTTCTAGAAAAATTTGTTTTGGAATCTTGAATATATAAAGTGAAGAACAAAACAGAAAAAAATGTAATCTATATAAATAAAAGTATTAGAAAAAAATTAATTATTTTATTGATATATAGATATGAAATTTATTCATCAAAAATATAAATATAAACAATACAAATAAAAAATGATATTATAACATGAAAACCTTACCTCAAGTTTGAATTTCATTAATGAAATTTAACCTATTATATAATAAATTTAAATTTATAATAATTATATACTAGGTTCTTATAAATATATTATATGATACAATTATAACATTTTAACACCTACTTATTTATAATTCCTTAGTAAAATCATTGTTTTTTGGGTGTTTACATTTTTGTTTTCAAGAGAATTTATTTTAGTAATTCTAGTAAAAGTACATTGATCATGGTTCCTTCATCTCCATAAAGTTAATCATGATATAAATATCATAAATATTCAATATATATATATATATATATTCAACCATAAATAATTGATCTAAAAAAATTAATTACACTATCCAGGGGGTGGTAGGCCATATGTATGCATGAACAGTGTTTTAAATTTTCTATGGATGGAATTATAGAAAGGTAAATAATAATTCACCTTTTAAGAATCATTATTATATTACATATATAATATATTTTAATCAAATACATCCTTATTACAATCCATGTAATATAAGAATTTCATGTATATATTTTATGGTATATTAATGTATTGATTTCTATAATAAGTTGATTACTCTTGATAATTTGTGAACAATTTAACATGTTTATTGTTTTATGAAAGGATAACACCAATATTTTTGAAAAATAGAAAAGAGGGATGCAATTAGTAGCATAAATACACTTCAAGATGCTTCACTTTTCTCGTGGCATGCGTGACACCATATTTTTGAAGATGAATGGGAGTTGGAAAACTATAGTAGAAGATTTACACGCTGCATATTTAATTTACATGACATAAATCCATCAAGGTAGAATTATGAAAAAATTAAGGATGTCTATTCATATTGTGAAAATAGTATCCATTACACATCATCTAAATAGGCACATCATGTATGATTTGAATGATAGAAAAATAATGATGCTGGCTGCCGAGGGTTGATGAAAAACCTTATAAAACGAAGCATCAGCCACACAAAATAGGGATATAGCTTGGAGAAGGAGCTGAAATATGAATTATATGCATGGTGTGAAAATAAAAAGCCCTGATTCTCCACTATTATTCACTTACTTTCATCCTTGGGTACACATAATGGTCATTCTCATCAAACCTATCATGATAGAGTAGTTTCTTTGTGTTGAGTGATGTGATTGTAGGTTGATTTACTTCTCAGGGATTATTTCTATATTTTATTCTTGTTTTGGAATGTTGCAACACCATTTATCAATTCCAATTTAAATTATTCTCATATTAAATGACCATTGTTGCATCCTGAGGATTATAATTTCACTACATCAATTAATTGGACTATTTTATGTATGGCCATTATGGAATCTAGGTAAAGTATGTTTAAACCAGGTTTTGGGTTGCCTAGTTTTCTGATTGAATCTAGTATTTTTCCATTAAAACGGTGAAATCAAAGGATTAGGGTATGATACTGAGACCAAGGATCCTGGAAAATCTAATTCTGATGCTAAAACTATATAAATCCATTATCAATTGAATCCCTGGCACACAAACCTGAATATCAATAAACCTGACAGGCCTCTCATCTTAAAATCAAACGCAATATTTGGTGTAGTTTTTCTCTTTCTTCAAGCAATCAAACAAATGAAATTGGAATTTATTGAATTAATATAGAACATATGGATTATCCTTGTGGGTTCATTACTCATACTTTCTAGATACTAAATTTTTAGTTAGTTTGTATGAGTTTGATAAATTATTAAATTTTTGTACCCCAGTAGAAAAATAATGGCTCCCTACGATCTACCCCCATGTAAAAAAGAAACAAAAAATGAGTCACACTGCTTCATGGATGTGGTTGTTAACACTTAATCATGAGAAATCTTATAATTTACCAATGGATTGTAAGATAAATAGTAGATTGCATAATATAATTCCATAATAAAAATTACTTTTTAAATATCAGATATGAACACTGACCAACCACAACAAAAATCCATGAAATATGGTGATGAAAAATGAATTACCATTCCACATGGAGATATTATGTTTTACATACACACGAGCAATTTTTTCATTTTCCATAGGTCGGTAAAGAGGTGGAAAAAAGTTCTCCCATAATAATAATAACATATAAGTATATTCATGATGCAAGATTAATTATTTTAGGATTATTATAATAGATTTAGAGGAATTATAAGAATAATTAAATTTGAAGGATTTAATAAATATGATTACCTATGCTTCAATAGATTTACTTTATATATCCTCTTATGTGGACTAGGGTTGGCTTTTTGGGAATAAAAGAACCTCTAAAACTTTGTTAATGATGTTTATAAGAGACATTTTTTGTGTTTGGTCAAACAAGATGGCTCAAAGTGAGGTAAATAAAAGAGATAATGAGTGTCCATTTATAAGGGAGGGAAATGAGGCACTTAGAAATATAAATAATATTTAATTATAATTAAGTCATTTTTAAGGGAAATGCCTCTAAATGGGTAGAGATTTAAATAAAAATAGTATATGGTCTAAATATCATCACCCAATGATATTTATACATGTTTTGGAGTCATTTTAAACCATATATTTTTGGTAAACCACTTTATTTACTATTTTTAACCTTAACCATGGTAACAACTATTTCAATATTAAGAGGATATTAATTTACATATAAAGTAAAAAATAGCTCATAAATTACTAAGGTATGTAATATTAAACCATTTATAATCCTAATTTTCCTCCTTTAATATTTTATAAAAATTTAAATAATTTAGTAAAAATATTATTTAACAAAGAATATCATTAATTTTATTTTTGACATTATTCATTTCATTTTATTTTAATGACAACTTGAAAGAAAATAAATTTTAATATAACCCATTAAAACAACTCTAATATGTTATATTAACTAATGATTTTTTTGAACACATGTATTCACTAAAATTTTATTACTTTTGATATTTTTAAGATCAATTGTTTTATTTTTTGTTAATTGACTAAAGATTGTTTCAGAATTTCATAAGAATTTATGATAATTATTTTTTAGAAAATTTTATAAATTAATTAATGTGGTAAAACAATATTTTATATTTAAAATAAATATATAGAATCAAACATGTTTTCTTTTCATCGGTATATGAAAATTTTAAAGATGTTCATGTCAGGAGAATAACATTTTGTATTTACTTATTTATTAAATTATTTATGAGGTCATAATTAATGAAAATGTGAATAAAGTGGAAATATATTAGAGGTTTGGATGGAAATATTTGAAGAACACTCATTTAATAAGATAAAGGAATTGTTTTTAAAATTTTAAAGCTTTATCCGGATGTGTTAATGTTATTTTACCCATTTTACCATTACTGTGGTGAAAAATATTTACCAAGGTTACTATTCATAATAACTAAAAATTAATGGGACCTATTGAAAATTTTAATCTTCATATATCCAAATATTAAATTAATTTTTTATATTCAATTTCATTAAGTGGTGTATATTTATTTTAAAATAATCATTGAAAACACGATGACAATGATTTTTAGAAAAATATATATTTTAGCATAAAATGGGATTTATTCTTATCCAATTACTAAAACAATATTAGATCAAAGTTAGAAAATTTGATAGAATAAATGATATATAAATTTCATTAAAATTACTCTCAAATTTTGATTTAATTAATTTATTAGTATAAAAACAATTTATACATATAAAAATAATTTATTTAGAAAAAAAATATTTTTCTTTCAAATGAATTTTATTTTTACTTATAATAAAATAATAACCAAATAATTCTTTTTTTACATGGGTAAACCACATATTCAAAATAATATATTTTTGTACTCCTTCGCACAAATCCAATGTCTGGGAAAAAACTATCACATAATATTTAATTACTATATTGTGGTTAATTTAAACTTGGTTTTTTGTGTAAAAAAAGCTATCAAAAAAGGTATTAATAAAAAAATATCATAAAAGAACAGGTTGTTATATTCTAAACCACATAAAATTAATTTCAACACTGAAATTCCATCACTCTGATACAAATAAATTAGGATATCTCTATTCTATTACATCCTAAGGTTCCTAAGTTACTTATTGGAATTTCTGATTCCTCCATTGAACCTTAACTAGTTGAATAGTCTTGTTTGGTAGAAATTTATATCTATGGTCATTGTTTTCTATGAGATTTTCTCTATATGAAATATCATTCACTAATATTACAAACTCTAATTTTAGTACATGTTATAGATCATGTATGTACTTCATCGAGAGAGTTTCATAGAACACATCATGAACTTGAGAGAGGTCTAGTGAAAGATCTTAGAAATATTATATCATCCGAACACAATCATGAATATTGAATGGTGTAATATAAATAGGGCACATATTTTCATTCATTATCAATATCATAACATCATTCCATAATGAAATTCATAGGAATACATTCTCACTAACATCTAATTCTATATTACACTGATGATTGTCAACATAATTATTAGGTATAATCTAAGGTACCTTGATATTCCACTGAATGGCTCAAACATTTTCTACCATTTACTCAAATTTACTAGTTTCATATAGATTTATTTTTCTAACATCATTCTCTCAAGATGGTTCTCTACACTTATTTACATTAAGATCTTCACTACAAGCCATTTTAATTCTCAAATTAATGTTGTTGTTTTAAGTAAACATGATAAGAGGAAGGCGTTGATCTTAACCACCTTAAAAATCCTTATAAAAAGATGTAATAATATTCTATAGGGTTCGAATGATTATATCAGATTGACCATATGTCTATAGATAATAATAAGTGCCAAAAATAACAACTATATCCAGATCTTAGTGATTAATTTTATAGAACATCAAGGTAAACCTCAAATCCCAATAAGATACAATAGATTAGGGTTCTACATGAAACCACACAAATTTCTTAATGTATAACCTGGAAATATTTTCAGAAGATAATTATTATCAAATATAAATGAAGTGTACAAACTTCATAAGACGATTGACTAAAATCCTAATATAAATGCTACCTTTATATTTATGGGGATGTCTGATGATGAAATCACTAGTAAATGTTTCCCATTTTGTTATTCGTATTGGTAATGGTTGTAACATCCCTTTATAATTATGTTTCTTAACCATAACTTATTGACATAACATGCATTATGATATATACTTTGTAAAATACATTTTCATTTTTTCCAGTAGAAATTTTCTTTCAAATATCTATACATCATTATACTTCAAGGATGTATTGAGAATAATGAACTTTGATCTTCATCCAACAACTCCTTCTTAAAATATGATATGGATAGGACACATAAAAAGTTTAGGAACCTCATCATTCCATCATAATCAATGTTGAACTCAAAAAATTTTCAATTTCATATATAGTTATACATCTTCCCGCTATACCTCTTTAATACCAACATAGATATATTATTTAACTTTCATCTAATAAAGAAAGGATTTGTCTCCTTTTCTCAAGATTTCAATTTCTATCTTTTTAAAGTCCTCATGTATTGGGTATCTTTCAATCCTTATCATTGATAATCTTGCATGATAATTTAATCTCTGAAATTAAACCACCTTTTTTAGTTTTTTAGGGTGGTAATATAATAATTAGTCATAGTATTTAATAAAATCTAACAATATTCTTTGTTACATATTAAAAAATTACAATGTGAATATACACTTCCAAATTTTTTGGTTTATATATATGTCAATAATTTCAACATAAATATAATTCCTCCATATATTTAATACAAAAAACACTACCTTTTCCCCTAAATCATGATTTGGGTAAATTTTCACATATATTTTCAACTAGCATGTGGAATATATTATCCACATATCATTCTTCATGAGTACACACCCATTACCTTTTTAATAAATAAATATAAATAAAAAGCCTTCTCTATTATAGGGTAGTGTAAGAACATGTTTTATAGAAAACCTTCCACTCAATTACATGAAATTCTATTAACAATCATATATCAATAAGAACATAACACCCTTAAAAGTACACTTCGTCGGATGATTAGATAGTCATGATAAGCCTCTCAATAAGAATCGGTAATATCTATCCAACCTAAGAAAACTACAAATTTTAGTTACTATGGTTAGTCTAATCCATTTTTCAGTAACATTTGTCATTGAAATTTATATCAATACTCCATAACTTGTGATTATGTAACCTATGAATGAAACATTCTAAATCCATGATTCACTCTTGGTAAAATTTTCATATAATTTCTCATTCCTTAAGGTCTTTACCACAATTCTAAAATGATCTATATTGTCTTCATTTATCATTTAATATATAAAAATATAATCTATAAAGACTACTTTTAACTGATCAATTTAATCTCTAAATACACAATTTATTTAATCCTTGAAGATAAAAGGGGAATTAGTAAGTCCAAATGGAATCACAATAAATTCAACATGCTCATACCCTATAAAGAATGTTGTATTAGGTATATCTGATTTATTAAACCTCAATTTATGATATAAAAAATGGATTTAAATCTTATAAATGTATTTTTCAATTCATAATTGATCAAAAATCACTGATATTTTTATAGAAGATACTTCTTATTGATACTGATATTGCTATATTTCTGATAATCCTTGAAATTATGCATTTATCTGTCATTATTTTTAACAAAATTAATAGGTGTTCCCCAAATTGACACACTTGGTCATATGAATACCTTATGAAAATTCACTATATGTTTCTTATTTAATTCCTATAACTCAATTGGGTCCATTCTATAAGGATTACTTGAAATTCGGGTATCCCCAGGTATGATTTCTATTGAAAAATCAACATTAAAATTCCTAGGTACACATGGAAATTCTTCTAGAAATACCTCAAAAAGACCGTGTAAAAAAGTTTTATCCTCAATGTTCTGTTTCTCTCTAACTATCTGAGATAAATATAGTTAATTTATTAGAATTATGATTCACAATATAGAAATAATTTCCATCGTAAGATTATATTTTTCCTCTCACCAATAAATGATCATAGGTTCATTCAGAATATGAAATGTGAATTTACTTCTTATAAATTGATATTTTATCATTGTAAATAAATCCAATGTATGATTAGAATCACATCAAATTAAACTAAAGGGATAATAACACAATTTAAAGGAATCACATTCCCAAAAACTTCAATCAGAGAGGAACTATAGACCTGAGTTACAATAATAGTATAATTAGGAATTTTCACCACTAACTTTGTATCTAATAATTGATATTATAAATTTTTAACCTTTGAAAATTTCTCAGATATAAAAGAGCAGGTGGATATAGAATAAGATAAGATATTATAAGTTTTAGTGTGTATTATAAGTGTACCTTTCAATATGTGATTGTCATAACCAACTTTGATAGTATTGATAACATAAAACATCCCATTGTCATTGAGCTTAAGAGGTTTTAGATTCTAATCATCCTCATTAACCTTCATATTCATGAACTTGTTGAAATAATTTTCACAATCCTTTCATTTTAATCATTTGATCATGGGTGGTAATTTAGTTATTTTATTATATTATTTACATACATTACCCGACCTATTCATCGCCTTTACGCATTCACAAGATTTATGAACCACCTTTCCACATTTAAAGATACAACTAGTTCTATTTAACAAATTCCCATGGTTTATCTTCCCACATTTATGGCTTTTATATGGATGGAATTTTTTTTCCACCTTGTGATTTATTTATGTTATCAGGATACATGATCTTTCATTTTTTACCAAAACCATGGGAATAGTGGGAATATCATATTTGCATTTCTACTTTGAGTGCACATAAAATTATTTGTTCATAGCTTCTATAGTCTCTTATAGGTAACTCCTTTAGGACACATTTTTTTTATGACAAAATTGAATATAAAAGTTTTTTAGAGAAAATGATTAATCTTGAAGTATAACTTTCATGTATTGTAAAATTTTACTCAAATATATCAATATATTCACCATAATATTTCTTAATGTCAACAAAATCCTTCTCTATTTTTGTACATGGAATACAAGGTGATTTATTACTGAAAAATATTATCTTAAAATCATCCCACTCAATAAAGAAAATTTCTTCCACCTATGTTTTATTTTAAATTAGTTTCCACAATTGATATTCCTTTCATTTAAAAAAGTAAATGGCTAGTATAATTTTTGAATATTATAAAAAATAGAATAGTGAATATTTTTTAAATAGGTTCGATCCATCACTCATCCAACAAGGGATTACTAGAACCACTAAAATAAGGTGTAAATTTCCTAATAAAGCAATAAACATTACATTGGTCCCTCATCTTATCATTTAGAGGCTCATCATGATTCAAAAATTAATAATGTTGTGTAAAAATAGAAATTATATTTTTCATCATAGATCCCATAACATTTTTTTTCAAGAGTAAAATCATTACGTTTTCAATCTAAATGAACATTTAAAAAATTATTTTAGGTTTCAACCATTGTCTAAAACCAAAATTCATAGTGTGAGTACTAATAATCCTAGTGGGAAACTACATAATCATGAAAAACAATATTCTTATGTCAAAATCAAGACACCTAATTTTTAATCTATGAGACCTTAAGTTTATCCTTGGTCATCCATGACCATTACCATACATTAGGATATTATCCTTTACTTCGAAATATACCCATGGTTCATACTAAATATCTTTTATCCTACAATCCAATTGTATCTAAAAATTTCTCTAAAACCTTGTATAGTGATCTATACTTTTCATACATAGATATTACATCTTATAAGATTATTATTCATTACATAACATAATTATACATGTATGAATCATATAGGTTTATTATATTTGGAATATTGGACCCACAAATAAATTGTTCATAAAAGAGATACATCATCTCACACTTATATCTTTAAAACTAGAAGCCTTCTGAGAGACATCATAATTAAAATCTTTCTTCCTAATCTGTTGAAAATAAACATAATAATTTTTGAACATAGATGATTAGTAATGGTAAATAATGGGGATATGAATGATCGATAAAATAATAAGAGAATAATAATATGAGAACATGATATTATCATTTGGAAACCATACCCTACCTCTAAAGGATCATAATATTGACTCAAGGTATAAATTGTGGAAGTTTATAAGACATGGATCATAAATAAATCAAATATCTAAATCCCTTATATCATTACATTATCATAAGAAATATATTTTTTGGAATAAATAAATTTTTGAAAAAATTATATCATATTCAAGGATACCTTACAAGAATATCATAGTCAATTGGGTTCACTCTTCATTCCATCATATCAGTTAAGGTTCACTCCAAATACTATAACAGTGGACACAGACCCTTACTAAACTGGGTTTAGTCCCCTTTCTAGTATCATTTATCTCATGAGTTATCTACCCTTACCCAATGATTTGATATTAAATATAATTATGGGCCCACCCATAACATAATTAAAACCATATGTATGTGTTCCAAAAGATAATAAAAAATTCATAATATGATAAACTATGAAAAATAAATTGGTTTCATACAATTTTTTATCATATTACAACCCATGAAAAATAAATGGGTTTAATAAATATTTCATTAATTCATTATAGCATAACCCATGAAAAATAACGAG
The DNA here is from genome assembly GCA_963277665.1 of Viscum album. Classification (NCBI taxonomy): domain Eukaryota; kingdom Viridiplantae; phylum Streptophyta; class Magnoliopsida; order Santalales; family Viscaceae; genus Viscum; species Viscum album. The sequence goes on along the minus strand of OY728131.1, from coordinate 1,523,739,352 downwards.
TTTTTAAAAACCCCTTTTCATTAAAATAATTAACCATTAATAGAAATAGTCATGACGGTATAAGTAGACCATATCCCCAGTAAATCATATTTATCCTCAAAATACACTATCATATATGCAAAATGAATTTAAAAGATCAATTGGAAAATTTCTTGAGAAAAATATCCTTTTTACATTAAAATTTTCTATTTGAAATAAAGGAAATTCCAAATATGAAATTAAAAAATCCCACTAAAACTAATATTGTAAAAGTCTAAAGTAATATTAATTTCATTGCATTCTCTTAATGGGGGTAAATTATGTTAATGTTGTATAATTTAAATCAAAATTGTCCCTTTACAGTTTTGTAAGAAAAAATCATAAAGGAACTCATCCAAATATTGAAAAATATATTTATTTTAAATTATTTTAAAAAAATATATTCATGGTTAAAAATGTATTTATATAATCATAATATAATAGTAAAAACATTATTTCAAAAAAGAGAAAACATGGATATGGAAGGAAAAGTTTTTTCTACCAAAGAAGGAAATACTGCCAGTATTTCTTAATTTTTTTTGGATTCTTGTGTTAATAATGTGAGTAAAATGAATGGAAAAATATAATATTAATAAATAATGATAGTAGAAGAATGTTCATTAATATATTTTGTTATAGATTATGTAATTTCTTCATCAGAAACTCAAATCATATACAATGAGGATAAATAATAAGATTTTAACATAAAACCCTGGCCTTATATTGGAAATTCATAAAAATAAAATTAATTTCAAGTATAATTAATTAAAATTTATAATTATTTTTTATAATATACATAGAAATATTTTTAATATCATATATTATCCACTTATAATATATAAACACCCATTTATTAAGAATTATTTTTTAATTTTCATTTCTGAGTGTTATCTTTTTTATTTTTTAAGAGTATATCAGTTCAATAGTTCCAATCCTTATACATTGATCATGGCTATATCACATATATAATATTAATCATGATAAAAATATCATAAATATTCATTATATAAATTTATAGTAATTCATATATGGTAGATATAGAAAAATGAGTTACGAAGTTCATTGAGATAATAGGTTGTACATATGCATGGATGTTGTATTAACTTTTCAATATGTTGAAAAAATAAAATTATAATATAATTCACCTTAGAAAAAAATTATTATATAAGTTATAACATATATATTCATTAAATACATCCTTATTACCATCCATGTATATTGTAAATGAAAAATGAATCAAATTGCTTCTTTTAGGAGGTAGTCCATGTGTATGCATAAGAAAAGTTATAATTTTCCAATGGATTGGAAGGTAATAATGTAGATTTAATATTATAATTGAATAAGATTAATTATTTCCTAAATATCATATATAATTTCTAAACACACCATAATAACCTCTATAAAATATGGAAATGAAAAATTAATTACACCACTATATAGAGATTATAATTTGTATATACGAACGAGTGATTATTTTATTTTCAATAGGATTGAATAGAGGAATAAAATGGTTATAAATCAATCTTAATATTATCTAGGTTTATTTTTTATATTCTATTTATCATTTTCGAATGGGTAAAATAGATTAAGATGAATTATAAGAAGAAATAGATTTCAAAGAGTTGGTAAATAATATTACTTCTTTATTAGTAGCCTTCAATTAGGTATCCTTTTTATAGGACTAGGGTAGGTATTTTTAAAAGGACAACACCTATATATCTTGAAAAAATATGTTTATAAGATTAATTAGTAGGATTCAATTGATATAGATAGCTCAAATTGGTATAACGAAAATAAAAAAGGGGTATTATTTTATATGGGAGGAAAATGACACAATTTTAAGTATCTAAAGATTAAAATATAATTAATCCATTATGAAGAAAAATTATTTAAAAACGTATATAGGGTAGAATAAAAATAGTATAATTCTGAAATATCATCAACTAATTATATTTAGATAGGTTTTAGTTAAATTTTTAACATTGTATTTTGGTTAACCTCTTCGATAACTTTTTTTAACCTTAACAGTGCTAACACATATTTCCATCTTAATGGGTTATTATTTTACTTGTAAGTTAAAAAATAACTCAAAATGGGAAGGCGGTGAAATTTGTGACAAATTCTCATACTTATTTTCCGATTTAATTATTTATTTTAAAAAATTTAACAATTTAATTAAATATTATTTAACGTAAAATATCATTAATGTCATTTTTGGAACTAATCATTTAATTTTACTTTAAGACAACATGAAAAAAATGTAATTTAAATATAAACCTTTAATACTTATCCAATAAATTATTGTAACCATTAAAATTCTTGGAACACAATTATTCAACCTAATTGTTTTCCGTCTTATATTTTTAATTTTTTTTAATAGATAAATATTCTGTCAGCATTGGGTATGAATTTAAGGCAATTATTCAATTTATAAAAATTAGAAATAAATATCTATTATAAAAATAATTACTTATTCTTTAAAATAACCATTTATAACTAAAATTATCCTTTTTTATCCAAATGAAGAAAAATTATTGATATTATTGTCAAGAGATTGACATTTTGTATTTAATCTTTTTTTAAAATTATTATAAAGGTCATAATCAAAGAAAAATGGAATAAAGTTCCCATGTATTCGATACTTGGATGCAAATAGCGAGAATCCAATCATCTAATATGATAAAGAAAACTGGTCGTGAAATTTTGAAACCTTATCCCAAATTATTAACCATGTTTTACATGTTTTACCATAACCGAGGTGACAAATATTTACCAATATTACTATTCATAATGGACAAAAATAAAAGGAACCTATATATCAAAATTGATCATCCTATTTACAAATATGTAATACATTATTCAATATAAAATTTCATAAAGTGGAAAAATATAGTTTATAATAATCACACAAAACATAACAAAAATATATTTTTAGAAAAATGCATTTTTAAGAATAAAACTAGTCTTATTCTTATCATATGACTATAAAAAATATTATATGAAAGATAAATTTTTGGTTGAATATATAATATATTAATTTCGTTAAAATAATTCACCAATAGTGATCAATTAAATTTATTTAGATAAAAACACATTATGTGCATTAAAATAGTTTTTCACTTTCAAATGATTTTTATTTTTCATTTCTATGAAATTGATTACCAATGAATTATTTTTAATAAATTGTAAACCATATATATTTCATAATTTATATATTACTATTCCTTCCCTCCAATCCAATTAATTTGCATCAACTTTACCAAAATATTATAATAGTATATCATGGTTCATTTGAACTCAGTGTTGAGGGTAATACAAGGTATCAAAGAAATAAAATTTCTATATAGAACTATATCCAAAAATATAATGGTGTTAAAAATTGGTTGAACATAAATCAATATTAAAATATTCTATATCAAATGTAGAAAATCATATAATCATGTATCCAAATTGATCACTTACATGGCCGGCCAAATTTACTAAATATTTGAGAAATAAATTAAAAAGAGGATCCACTTCAACCCCGGGCCTCACATTAACCTAGTAAACCATCTCTATTTTTATTTATTATACTGAAACTAGTTGAAAAATGGGTTTTAATATCACTATTTTAATGTTGGTTCTTCAATACTAACATTAAAATACTTATGTGGGATATTTTAACATCAGTTATTTAGTAACCAACGCAAAAAGTCCTCATGGAATGATTTTTAAGTCATTTATTTAATTAAACCATTAAACGATATAAAAAATACAATTTCTAATGTTTGTTTTATGATAACTAACATTAAAATTCTTCATGGATGGTTTTATACATTGGTTTTTGAAAAGACTGATGTTAAAATTTCTCATATAATAAATTTAATGTCATTTTTTTTTCAGAATTGACATTAAAAGTAAATTTTCACATAATTTTTTATAAACTATCATTATTATTTTTTAAATATTTTTAATCTATTTTCAATTCTTTGATTTTAGTGGTCGGGGAGAAAAAATTTACTTAAATATCAAAAGATATGGATGTCGAAAGTTGATCATCTCTAGACAAAGTGTTAGAGAAGTCCAACTTTTGATGATCATAAATTTTGATCCATAACTCATTTTGAGCTCCATACCATTCAAATAAAAAATTAGAAAATGAAATAATTTGGTATAAAAATTTGAACCTAAATTAATTTAAAAAATGATGTCAAAAATGACTTTTAACATCGGTTCTCTGAAAACTGATTTTACAATCTAGTTTTTCACGCCGGTCATCATGAAACCAATGTGATTTTTTTATATTTATTAAAATGGTTATTATAAAAAAACCATAAAAATGAAAATTTTAATATTTTTTCATGAAAATTATCATAAAAACAACATGAAAGATAAATTTAATATCCCTCTAATGCATAATTCCAATTTTTTTACAGTATGACATCAAAATTTTCAATTTCAAGAAAAAATTTGTAATACCATATTTTATTTTACCATATCAATTTTATGTTTTCACAATCTAAATATATTAATTTCACAATCAATTAATTCAATAATCATTTCTCCACTGACTCAACTCATTCAATTTTCATCATAAATCCACTATTTCTTATTTCAGTGATCTCGTCATTATATTTGTTATTAGTTTTCCATGATTTATTTTTGTATGATTAGATTTATTAATTGATATACAGTTTAATGATTCTATTTTTCTAATAATGAAGAATACTTATTCATATCATGGTAAAACTACAAATCATCCATTAGATTCAAAATTGACATCTATGCCGAAGCATTAGTTATCTCATGAGAGCATTCCTTAGAAGAAAATTATATCCACTAAGTCTTCGAAAGACTTGAAAATTATCTCAAAGATTTACATTTTATTTGTAGATTTGTTATGTTTTCTAGGATTTTTTTATTTATTAGAATTTTAATTTCCATGGTTGTAGTAAACCAATGTGAATAATATTTTTTAAAACCAATATATTTCACGCCATTTTTGTAAAACTGATGTGAATGACATATTTTTCAAATCGGTTTTCTAAAAACAAAATTTAAAAATAGTTTTTTTAACAAAATTTAAAAAAAACCATTGTTAAGATGGTATTTCATATCGATTTCTAAAAAACCGATGAGAAAATTTTAAAAAATTACATTTTTATGGTCAGTTTAAATAATCGGTACTAGAAAAATATTTACAATGTCACCTTTAAAGACATATCCTCAAGATCTTATGTCAAAAAAAACATTCATAAAAACCTATTTTTATACTAGTGTGCTCCATTACACAACTGGTGCCCACATCTTTATAGCAAGCATATGTTATGTAACTGAACATGAGTTCCCGTATAGAGTGTGAAAAATAAATCTTGGTAGGGTCTCCCTAACGAACTTTAATATAAACCTTTATATATCTATTTATTCATGAGGAAAATAAATAATTAAGAAAAATTTCAAACAAACATATGTAACAAGTCATCATGTGCTGACCAGACCACCGTAATACCTAACCATACCTTCTAAAACACCATTGGGGAAGAAGTCCCCGCATTCCCTCATTCTTGAACCATACCTGAAGACTTTGGTAATGGTCTGATACCTTGTCTTGGAAAATACTATCCATATCTTGGGGTAGGTTCCAAACCAATCCATGATATATTACTACTTTATACTCTATAACTACACCACCACCCTCTCAATTTTGGTGAGTTTTATATCTCATCTATTTCAGGAGCACATTGACCACTCTCCCCTCACATAGGTTGGGATTACATACCACTTCACATAAAAAATTTTAAGGAGGAAATATTCATTTCTAAATTCATATATAACTAAACCATACCCTCTGGGTAAGGTCACATGTCCACATACCGTACATTAACATGTACAATAGATAATCTATAGAGTGAATAATAATTTAAAACCTCCCCCACAACCAAACCATCCCCTTAGGGTTAACTCCCATGGAAATTTCTTGTATCACAACACATACAATGAGAATTATGAGGAGGAAATCATGACATAAAATCTCTATTACAATCCAAACAACACTATCCCTAGTTGGGTCTCAAGTATAAACTCATATCAATTACACATAAAAAGTGATCTATGGAAGGAATCTCAATATCAAACCTCTCACATAATCCAAACCAAATCATAACTAGGTGTTTTTCATGTATAAACACTAATCTATCATTGAAAAAAATCCATCTAATGATTGAACCTCGATATCAAAACTCTCATACAATTTGAACCACACTGTCACTTATTGGGTCTCATGGATGACAACAATTACACTAGGCCAAAAACATATATTGTACCCAGATTTATTTATTTTGATTATATTTGTTAGAATTCATCATCTAACGATCCCAATATTATAATCTACCCAACACTATCTCACTAACATATTCACAACATTTCAAACCAACTATCATTCTCATTACACCCATAAGGGAGTCTACTGGGTTCTCTAAACCCAACTTGGCCTCTTCTCATTGATATGAACATAAAAGCATTGCCCCATAGTGACACCCCATCCCACATGCCCTAATAGTCCTTGGACTCAATTGGAATGGTCCATTCCCCTTTTATTTTTACATCATAAAATATTATCTCTATCCAAGGATTCTTTGGAGCTAACTCGGACTAAACCCCTTTGAAACCCAATGTAAAGTCATCCAATGAACTCCCTTGAACCTCACTCAGGTCTTATCTCACATATCCCCTTAGAGATATATCAATCCCATTATATGTAGGAAACTATACAAATCACACTCTATCAATCCCCTAAGGACTTATACACTTGATTAAAATTTCAAGTCATCAATACATCCTCCAAGGTGTGCTTCCCATCATGTGGGAGAGGTACGATGATCTCACCTATCACCATTAGGCGTAATACCCTCTTGTATAACTAACTATCCCAAAGAAATAATTATATTCTACTGGCATGTTATTTCAAACCTAAATATGTATCCTAGTCCCTTGTATAGTTAACATGAATCCTATTCCCCATGTATATGTAGTCATCAGGTGATACAAAAATACCCCATGTTCAATGGTTCCCTCACAACATCTCTAAGAGGTTCAATACTACTTTACCCCTTTACCTAGGGAACTTTTTCTCTCCATCACCCTTTATATGAACACATATATCAAAAAGGAATTAAAAATCACAAATAAATATTTATTTGGTTTAGTATTATATGGTTTACTAGCCACAGACACATATTTACCACCCTCTTCATGCTTTTCCAATCCATAGATGATCCCATACACTTCTCATCAAACCATGTACCGAAACTAGAGTTCCTATCTCAAGGAATAACATTTAAAATTATTATTTACAACTATTTATAATTAATTATTCAACTTAAACCAATGTAGAAAAATAAAAAAAAACTTACCGAGTGATGTATACTCATCAAAAAATTGATCAATGGAATGCCAATATCTCGTAACATACTATAAATACATCCATGAACAAAATACCCCTGATATTAATCTATTTAAACCATGATCTGGTGGAATAAACATCAAACTATTGCCCAAATATTCATAAATTTGAGTTCAATAAAGGGGAATTGGAATGGGGGTCATCTGAGGGAATAACTAACCTCAAATCACTATGAAAACACTTGAAAACTACTAATAACCAAGTGAAATAATTTGAGGAACAAAGGGTTATCGGTTTTTGTCCCTCACCTACTCACACATCCAGAAAAATACCCTTGAAGGGGTTTTCTAATTGAAAAGACCAAAAGACAATTCTTTATTTTCTATAAAAAATCTAGAAAAGGGAACATTGTGGTGTGGCCTTAAGTGTCACAACAGAAATCCCTAACCCATTATCAAATTTTAGCATAACCCAATGATTCATAACATAACACCACCTCATGTATACACATCCATGTTTGACACCTTTATCAATAGTATTAAATACCTCAGATAGGTAGAGCTTGTATCCCATGTTCCTAGGTATCAAGGCGTGGCTTTATTATTATAGTGTGGAATGCTGTCTCTAAGAAGAACCAAGTATCTCATGGATAAATCTTCACAACTGAAAATAATCCTCTATTCAAAATGAAATTTCCTCCAAACACTAGGATCCATGAAATAGCCCTCTCATCATGATGGTCATCACAACATGGCCCTAGGGGTCATGACATGACCATCCTTCCACATGAAATTTCATAAGGCATAAGTAAAGGTTCCAACAATTCATATATATAGGTAACCATCATGTTGTGGATCCCTCTACTATGGAATAATACAATACCTAAGGTCTATTGCCAGGGTGTGACACTATCACCACAATGTGATCTACTATATAAGGATCATTAAATTTTCCAAAAACCAACGCATAAAGTTCATCGCCACAACACGAATCAATAACCATGTAATGAATCATATATAAGAGAATTTTTCTTTTCCATTATTCTATATATAAGTTGCATCACCGCGGTGTGATTCTCCCGACCACAACATAAAATCTATTAATCCTTATGTATATACACTCTACAAAAAAACAACTATGCTGTGACACCCAATGGTTTTATCATGGAGTAATTAATTAACATTGTGGGGTATCCCTTGGATACTTTGGGAATCCATAATTATCCCCACTCAGTTTCATAACCCTCACCCATAATGATGTGACAAGTTACCTAAAACAAAAATCAATATAGAAAATACACCTTTAACTTTTCCTAAAAAACAAATTTGCTCAAAATTTCACAACCCATAATGATGATGGATACCACATAATTTCATATTCACACATTCAAAACTCATACCATAGTGAGTATAAATTTTTATAAATTAGTATCCCTACCATATCTCACCTTAATAAATTATTTATAAGTATCCTATGTAACTTTAATTATATTTATAGTTTTTAGAAATAAGGCCTCACTATGTCCATTTTTACACACACACACCTCATGTGAAAAATCCAAGAAATCACAAAATTATAATTATTTACATAAAAATTCATAATAAAATAAATATTAAAATTTCCAAGAATCAAAAATAATATTCCAATCAATTTAAAAACATCATTTTAAATTCCAAATATTAATTTAAACCTCCAATGTGATTAAACACCAACTTCATAGAAAAACAACTTCATTTAAAAAATTCCTGATTTTTAGATAAATCTATAATTTTACTTAATATATGAAATTTCAGTCCTCAATAAATCATAATCAATCATGAAAACACATGACATTTTCAAATATCAAAAAATGGAATGGGACCACCAACTTAGACACTTCAATTTCAAAAAATCCATAATTGATATAGTCTAATAACTCATGATGGGATTGAATTCTCCAAATACATATCAAGATGAACAATAAGAATTAATTTAATTTCATTAATTAAAAAACTCAATATCACTAAGTTAGGATCTAAAGTATGTTAATATATTTTGAGATAAATAAAGAGAGATTCAATAATTAAATAAATCATCATGACCTGACATTCAGTATGAAGATGATTGGATCAAAACATAAGTGAAATAGTTTTTCATCCATAAAGAGGCCCCAAATTTTCCTCTAATAATCCCAAAAATATAATAAGATTATAATAAAATGATAATAGGTATTATGGGAGAAATATATTCTTTTGAAACACAAATAAACATAATATCTTTGGACATTTTTAGTTTCCACACACATTTATGAAGGTCATTTTCCAAAGCATGTTATCCTTTATGTGTTGAAAATACAGGTTAAGTGACTATCTCACATAGTTACCATAAAAATTTACCTAAATATGCTTCATCTATAGAGTAAATAATGAATAATAAGACTATATTTTTTATTTAAAATTTTTCTTAACCATACACATCACCTTGTTAACTTAGAAACTACAAATTTCAATCTAGTGGAACAAAAAATTTAAAAGTAAACCTACCTAATAGATCTTGGGTATCAAGGAATGTATTTTTTCATTAAATATTATATCCAAATTATGATTTTTTTTTCTATTAATAATAAATATGGTGCAAATATAAGAGATCCTAATGGTATGTGACATTTTCCTAATATCTTACCTAAAGAGATTGTGATGTTTCCACCATAGTGATATATTGAGTTAATATTATATTTTATCTTGGTGCATCATTGTAGTTATATGTATCCTTATCATACTAAAATTGTAAAAATTTAGGAGTTGCAAATTCAGATCAACGACATGGTGAAGTGAGATTACATTCAGACCAGTATGTCACTATGAGGTGCTATTATATTATCCTTTATGAAGAATGGTTGTAGTTTGATTTTGTTTACTTATTTCTGATTATTTAACTAAGATATAGTGAAAAATAATTATAATGTATAAGGATTTATGATTTATATAAAGATATAAAATGATCTAATTAGTTCTCAAAGATCGATCTATGATTCGTATATCATCATATTAGACTGAATGGTGAGTTATATATAAACACATTACTTCTATATCACCAATGAAATTTCAATTTCATTGAAATTCCCTTTGAAATTGTGATTTTTCTAATTTTTTCATACTATTAATGGAATATGTTTTCTATAATTACATTGATAAGTTATTTATGGTTTCCATTGATTTTATCATATTTTATTCAAGATATGATGAGGGATATTCTAATAATTTGAGGAAAGTCTTAGTACTTCCTCAGAAATATTAGTTGTGTGGGATGATATTAATTAGTAATTTATTAATTTGGTAAATTTATGTCCTTCAACTTGTTATTTGTTAACATAGTGTAGTTATAGATCTATTAAAGGATTCATCAGTTGTTTATTTGAAAAATTACAATAATTTTTCTTAAATAGATATATTTCTTGGTTTCATGGGTTATTTTTATTGTTTCACCTCTGAATTATTTGGGTTTTTGAATCATTTAACAACTATAAATAATATTACTCTTGATTTTATGTAAGAAGAGTAGTTTCAAGTACATATCAATTTCTTGAAGGAAAAGTTGAGAAATTTAACGGTTGTTCATTTTCCTGATGTTCACTATAATGCTTTATATTAAGGTTTGGGATGAAAATTTATATAGGAGAAGAAATTATTTTCTTCTGAGTCCATATAGTTATAAAATGATTAATATAACTATAATACCCATAATCTTAATCTTATAATGGCAATAAATTCATTGAAATTATAGTGGAATTATTTTCCTGGTGAGCATTTTGTGATTAATATGAACCATATGGAATATCTCTATATATTTTCATAAAATTTTTGAATTTTTATGAGAGGATATGGGTATATTTACTTTAATGATATATTTTTGAGATCACATATATCCATGGAAAGTGTAATATGGTAGTTGATTCCTTCATCCAAAAATCTTATAGTGATGTCACTCAAGAAGCATGAAAGTATTGGAAGATAATAGGGAATAATATATCATTGAAACATAATGTTGAGTATGTGGGTAAGGGATCTCAAATATAAAATATGATGACAAAATAATATTTGATTTAATATGTTATCATGTTTTAATTAAGAGACCTTGATATGGAATCTTGGATAGATTGGATTGAAAAATATTGTAATGCCCCTCAAATTTAAATGTTTATTAAATTTTGAATTTAAATTTATTCTAACGAATATGATGGGATTGGGTTTTTTTGGGTGTTAAAGAAGTCTTGGAATCATTTTTAGGAATATTAAACCAAGAATTAAGATAAAATTCTATAGATTGTATGCCATCATGGAGTGGAGATTGAGCATAATAGCATGGGTTTTAGAGTGGGGGTGGTTTGTGGTACACCCACTATAGTGACCCAGGCTGGACATACATGGATATTACATTATTTTAGATTAATATTTATTATATTACAAAAAGAAATTCTTGAGGACCTTAATAGTTTAGCGTATTTGGAAACAAGGATATTAAATCTTCAATCCTAGTGAAATATCTTCAACGTCTCCCAAAAATATGTCAACCTTTATTACATCTACCTAAAACCATTCTTCCTAACCTTGGGAAATGAAATATACTATGGGGTGGGCTGAGATGCTCAGTAAGGTTAAGTCAAGGAAATTTGTATTCATAACATGAAAAAAGGGTATTAAACTTGATAATAACATTTCAAGATCATACCATACATATTAGAGATCATAATAAATATTGTTAATTCATAATACATTGATTATAATATACTTAATAGAATAAGTCCTGAAATTAAAACATTGGAACAAAACATGGAATTGTGGTAGACAGATAATCATATAATATGATTTCGTTAGTATCTAATCCACTACTGATAATACTGTCTTGGTAGTGTGGGTTCAAACCCCATACCATCTTGGTATTTCGGGTTCACTCCCATGGACATATTAGTAGCATGAGTTCACTCCTCATACTATCATTGTATTCATGGTTCAACACTCTATCTATCTTATTAGTCAAGGTTGATTCCCAAGACAATCTTAGTCTATCTCATGATATATAATTTTGTACCCAATGCGTTGGAGGGAGATTTAGTTTGCACCTATCTCATAATAGAATCATACAAACCTGTGCCAAAAGATCATAAATAATCATATAATAACCCATGAAATTAAATGGGTATCATAAATATTTAATCATATCATAATATATGAAAAAATTGAGGTTTTATAATCATTTCATCAAAATCATAACCCTTGAAAGAGAAATGGATTTCATAAACATATAACATGTGAAGGAGAAACAGATTTCATAAACATATAACCCATGAAAGAGAAATAGGTTTCATAAACACAATGAAATTAAGCATAACCCGTTCATATAAAGAATATGAATAGAACGTTTATATCATTTCCTAGAATGTCATGATCCACATAAATCCATGTCATCTTAGATGGAATATAATTTTTAAATATCATTAAAAAACGATTCTTGAGGAAAATGTCCTTTCTTATTTGAAAAGGGATTTTAAATACATAAACCATTTGAAAATAATATTCATTTAAAATAAATTTAGAACTTTTACATAATAATTGAAATAATTTCTAAAACCATTTTCCAAGAAAATATATAAAATAAGCTTGAAAACCTTTTCAAAACCCTTTTCATTGAAAACACTTTGAAATGTTTTAAAGAATGCAATAAAAAATTTTGAAAACCATTTTTTAAAAATACATAGAAAACTTTAATATAAGGCCTAAAAACATTCTAAAAACCATTTTCATTCAAAATTTATAAAATATGCATGATTTTTTTTAAGAACCATTTTCCATGAAAACATATAAAAGGAGATCAGAAACTTTTTTAAAACCATTTTACTTAAAAATGTATAAATAGATCTTTAAAACATTTTGAAAACAAATATCCATGAAAATATATTTTAAAAACATTATTTTAAAAATTAAAATTTAAACATGGAAAGAAATATTCAAATGACTGACGATGTATAAATCATTACATGTCATACATGGTAAAAAGAACATTCCCTTTGCATAGTATAAAGGTTAGAAAAAAATTCCTTATTCAGAAAGTGGTAAGAAGATTCATTTGAAAACATTGGTAAAATAAAAAAAGGGATGAAAATTTATTTTTAATATTAATGTATAATTGTATAATATTCTTGGATAACCTTTTTAGAAATCATGATTCTAAGGGAACATAGATTTCTGACTTAAGAGAAGGTAAATCCATGCTTTCTTAAAAACACTTTCTTAACTATATTACATACCAAAGAGTGGAATAAATAGTCATGATATATTAAAAAATAATTAATAACCATAGGATAATAAAATTCCAGAATTTTCATGGGATATGGATCATAATATTTAATCAAAGTAATCATAAACATAAACAATCTTGAAAAGAGATAAGATTGTCTCAATAAAATCTTATAACTTGGTATCTTTGGATCATAATATCCATGTAAGAAAGTAAAACTTTATGAAGATTAAAATATCATTAAAATAACTAAATTCATTATATAACATTTAAAATGGAAATATATACACCTAGAAGATAATTTAGATGGATAACACAGAATGAGTCTCAAAGAATTGAAATCGAGACAAATTGTTTTCACCGATTTGGAATGTTTTTAAACTTATACGACAAGAAAAAAAGAAAATAAAATGGATATGTGGATACCCATAAATTTATGTATATGATACATGGAATACAATCATATTCATTTCATACACCACACAAAATGAAGGAGTGGAAAACAAATATTGTATCTCACAAAATAAAATTGAGATAAAATACCATTACCGTGTGTCTTAACTATCATCAAACTCATTCAAAACCCCTGTATAATAACTAAAATTAATTATACATCTTTTAAAGAACCATATTTTTATATATAATACCATATATGTTTTGATTATAAACTTATATTACTTTTTTATTAACAATCATATGTTATGGTTTCACTTCAGGTTATATTCGCTTTGTTCCTTGCATGTGTCTTAATTTGTTATATCTTTGGACTTTATACTTATATCATGAATAAAAAAATTAAAAAATTATATAAATATCATTTATATACATTATATTTGTATTATAATGAACTAGATAATATATAACTGTGAAATGTAATACACCATTACTCGAGAGGGTAGGTCGTATGTACACATGAACGCTATTTCCGTTTAATCGTCATGTTGAAAGAATGAAATGTAAAAGATATATATATATATATATCATCATTAAATTAGCTTTATTATATAATATATATGATATATATTCAATAAAACCATTCGTTATACAATACATGTTGTGTATGAACGAATCATATCATTTTGATGGGATGATAGTCCACACTTCCTCAAGCGAAATTATCGTATTAAAAAAATAGAAATTAATGACGATATGTGTTGTAAACAGGAATAAATAAGATTAAAGGAATAATAAACATAATATATGAAATATATAAATAGTTTTTCTATCATAATGTCTACCATGAGATGAGGTAAGGAAAAATATAACAATCATCATTTGGTGAGGCTATAGTTCACCATAAACGTAAACAGTATGTTCATTACCCATTAGATGGAGGTGTATGTATGTTTAGGTAAAATAGATAGAATAAAAAAATCCTATTACCCTGAGTATACATTTTTTATACAATAATATAATAAAAATAGTGTAGGGGTGGATAATTAAAATAAATGAAAGGAGCTTGAGAGAAGGTGTTACCTCTTAATCGGGTTTGTCATTTTGGTTTTTGCCAAAAGGATTCCTTGAATGAATTTCTGCCCAATGTGTGGCTTCAAAGAGGAAGGTTGGAAAGTTTTTAATTATATTTTTTAGATCTTTTCATTTCATAGTAGTTGTAATATCTTTTAATAAGAGGTATATGTAGTGGTTTTTTATATGGGAGGAAAATAACTCGCTTGGAATTTTTGAAAAGTAGTTAGGTGTACACATGTTCTTATCGAAAAAAGTCATACCCAAAAAAAATAATGGAAGGTTTATTGAAGAAATATTTCCAAAAACTCTTTTTGGACAAGTGTATAGTTCTTTTTGGACCATAATATTAGGTTTTATTCCCTAATTAAGCTTAATTTGACCTTTATTATTGTGATTAATTTTAATCACTTTTAATAATCTTTTTAGAAAAAAAGTTAATTTAATCTTATTAGAATATAAATATTATATTTATTACAACATTTTATGTAATTGTTTCTAAATTAAAATCATATAAGTTGAAAAATTAATATTAATGTTAATCCCACAGACAAGATTAAATTACATGTCTTTAAAGTAGAAAGAAGTTCTAAAGTTTATTAAGTTTTTTATATTCAATTTCAAAGTGAAATTGATTATAATTACCTAAATTTTATTTATAGATGTATAATTTATATAATATGACATTATGAGAAATTTAAAATATAATTTAATATTACTAATTATTTTAAATGAAAAGGTAGTTTTTAACCTAAAGGAGTATTTTTCACAATTCAACCAAAAAAATGATGTTTCATGAAAAAATCTAAAAAATTAAACTTAAGATAAATTAGGAATTATAAATTCAAAAAGTAATTTTATTTTTTCAAATTAAAATTATAAATGTGTATAGAATTAATTTAACTAATAAATATGGCTTATTCGAGAAAAAAGTATTTTAAAACATAAACAGACATTACAAAAAATCATATCTTTCATTATCAATATGTTTTATCAATATAAAAAAGTATAAATAATACATGAAAATTAGTTATTAATATTATTATAACTATTTTTAAAAATTATGTTATAATTAGCTCATTTAAATAATCAAAACAATAAAATGATGTTTCATAGAAACATTGTTTTTGCGTAGAAACATTAGTGTTTCTTGTGACATACGCAAAGTTAGTGTTGCAGGTAGCCCAAGCCATGTTAGTATTGCGTGTAGCGTGAGCCAAGTCCATATTTTATATAGATCAAGCCATGATTGTGCTGTTTGAAAGGAATGTTTGACTTAGTGTTTTAATATATATATATATATATATATATATATCCGTGTGTGTGTGTGTGAAAATAACTATTACAGTGTCACGTGAAATGTAAAATATCAAAAAGATAAATTACTTTGAAAAAAAATAATTCACAAAATCTCAGGGTGTTACATTCTACCATCCTTAAAATGAATTTTTCCCTTAAAAATATATCTGGGTAATAAAAGGTTAAAAAATTTAAAGTTTCTTTCTTAGAAACCCAAATCATAGAAATGAATACTAAAACTTCCATTAAAAGGGAATTTTTGAACTATAACGGTTACCTAAATTCACCTATAACTGGGTTTCTACATAGGAGAACATAGGTTGGGAGAAAATATTCGACATGGAGGAAATGTGTTAATATTTATAGGTAGTTATTGAGGTTATCAATCACAATCAATTAAATGATCCAAGAAAAGGTGAGGGGCTCAAAGTCATATATCTATGATGATTTATAAGGCCATCAGTTCAACAAAAGTTAATGTATTAGGAATTTTTTTTATCACTATCCTATAATTGATTAATTATTTTACTGACCAAGAATATAAGTAAAATACTTATTTGATATATTTTTATAAACATAATTTTATTCTTTGGTTTTTATTTTATCAATTTATAATTTATCCACTAATTCATATAACAGACGTCCAGAAGATAAATTTTATAACCTAAGTGATAAAATACAATTTTAGCATATCTTAAGTCCCATAAAAGAATGAAAAGAATAATAAGTTATCTATAAACTTTCTTAAAAATCTATAAGGTTAATAAATTAATCTCTAAACATAAACATGACATTACTATTTCATTCTAAATAATTATTCATTAAAGATAATTATACATTAACCATGACATCGTGTAGGCCAATGATGGGCGTGAAACCCTTATCATCCTTCATCCATGTGTTCAAGACCTACGGGCTCTCCAGACATGATTGTTAGTCACCCTACATACATGTTGTCCTTTTCTAAAATCACACTAATATAATTTACAAAATATAATGGAAATCCTTTAAATACGGCTAATCACTAAATAGCATTTTAACCATAATTTTCATTAGAAACTCAGTGAAAAAAATACTTCCTCCAAAGTTTAACATAAAATTTTCATAAATGGTTATCCTTATAACACTTATGAAATATTAAAATAAAAAACCATTGAAAAAAAAGTCATAAAATCCTCTTAACATTTATCCCCTATCTATCACAAAGCAGCTCTTGGCTGTTACATTTCAAACATGTGAATACCCTCATGGTAAATTATCTTTTAAAATGGTGAAAAAATTAATTACCATAAATAATTATTGAAAACATGCATTATTTTATATTCTATAGATTGTTGGATATATTCTACAAATCCAAGAAGTTGTAAACTTCAACCATGATAGGATGCACAACTTTTCAACATATCCTTAATGAGTACCAAGGTAATTAATACCATCCAATTTAGTTATTCATAACAACATTATCTTAATATAAAGAAAAAATTAAGGGTTACCTTCCCATAGTCGAAATATCACCTTGTCATTAAATTACTTCACCAGTCCATCAAGATCATTCAACATAAATTTTAAAATAATGAGAAAAAAACATATATAAAAATATCTTTATATATTTTATCATTCATAATTCTTGAATCAAAATATATAAAAACATCGATTACTTCATCCTAGTGCCTTTGACAAGGCTATCTCATCATAATACCTCATTCCAGTCACATTTAATTTGTAGTCTCTTCATGATCAGTAATGTGAAAATTACTTGAAGCACGTTGTTGATTCTATTCAAGATATTTCCTCTTGGTACATTGATTTTCATAATGACCGTTTATTCAACATTGAAAACAATTAACCTTCAATTCTCTCTCAGGGAGGCCAATGTTATCATCTATTTCATTAATGGAGCTCTTAAATTTTCCCTTTTAGTCACTTTCTTTGTGTCATTCTTTTCCACAATCAAAAAAAACTTCTTATCTCTATAAGACATTCACTTAGGAGATTCATTCCACATTATTTACACAAATGGAACCAAATATTCCTTCCTACAGGTTTTGTATTACCTGATCTCCCAATCAAATCCATTTTTCTATTCCTTGGTGAGTTTGAGAGTTGGCTTAGGTATACATTGTTGAACATGTTCCATGAAAAATGATTAGGCATGATCACAACATCTCACACTGTAGTGATCATCCCACTGGACTGTTCATCGGAAAATCTTCCTTTGCATTCAACATTAATCAGGTTCCTTCTAGTTCCCTCCATTGACTAAAACAATAAGCATAGTGTGACCATTACTTATTATTGTATAAAACATCATAATTGTGAAGATAATTACTTAAAGGATATCCATATAATGACACATTTCTTATTCAATGACACCATAGGTTTATCCTAGGGTTTTCAAAGAAAAATTATATTCAAATCCTTCATAATGTTTCATGATGAGTTTATGAATTACCAAAGCATATCCCTAAGGAGTGTCAAACTAGTTGTGTAGGAAGAAATGTTTTCATGTACCAGATTACCCCGAGTCAGGCCCGAAACATCGTTTTAGATTTTTTACCCCTAGGAACATCTTATTCAAATACACACCCACTTGTAGTATCTAGATAGGGAATTATTGTTTGGAAACCATTGACTATATCCTTTACCAAAATTCCAGGACATTTTCCTAAACATTAACTCATCCATGTACCTATCCTTAGAGACATCCCTAAACACACCCTTATGAATATACCTAGGGATATCACTAAAGTTTTATCATCCTAGTTTTCAAAGGTTTCCTAAACCATTATTTTGATACCATCTTTAGCGAGCCAGACTTGACATACATGGATATTATATCATTTTAGAATAATACTCAGTACATTAAAAAAATATATGCCCAAGGACCATAATAGTTTAGTGTCTTTAGAAACATGGAAACAAAATCCTTTAGCTTGCTAAAAGATAGTCGATATCTCCCATTAATATCTTCACCTTTAGTACATATACCTAAAATTTTTCTTCATAACATTGAGAAATAAAACATAACAATGGGTAAGCTCAGTGCTCAGTGAGGGTAAATAAAGGAAATGTGTAAGCATAACATGAAAAATGGTATGTAACATGAGAATAACAATTAAAGATAACAATATTCATATTAAAGATCATAAAAAAGATCTTCAATTCATAATACATGGATAATAATAGAACTAAGAGCATGATTCATGAATGCACAACATAGGAATAAAACATAGAATTGTGGAAGACACAGAAGCATAAAATATGATTTCTATAATACCAAATGAATTATTTCCCAAACCATCTTGGTGTTATTGATTATAATCCCCACACCATTTTGGTAGTCTTGGTTCACTCCCTTGACCATCTTAGTAGCATGAGTTCACTTCTCATACCCTATTAATATTCATAGTTCACTACCATTGTCATATTAGTAGTCAAGTTTAATTCCCAATACCATCATAGTTTATCTAATGGGAAATAAATATTTACCCAATGCATTAGAGGAAGATATAGGTCCCAAGAATCTCGTAATGAAATAATACATACATGTTCCACAATATTGTAAATAATCATATTATAACCCATAAAATTAAATGTGTATCATTAACATGTAATCATATCATAACATCTGGAAAAGGAAAGGTTTCATAATCATTTCATCAAAATCATAAAACATAAAAGAGAAATTTATTTCATAAACATAAAACCCATACAAGAGAATAGGATTTCATAGATATATAACAGATGAAAGAGAAATAGGTTCCATACGAGCATTACATTAAGTATAACCCATTTATAGAAATAATATGAATAGATACTTTAGATCATTTCCTAGAAGTGCATGAGTAACATAAACGGATGCCATCATAGAATGAAAATAATTTTGAAATACGACTAATTTTTTTTTGAAGAAGGTATCCATTCTACTTTGAAAAATAATTTTTAATACATAAATTCATTTGAAAATCATTTTCTTAGAAAGAACCTTCAAAACTTATAAAGAATAATTTAAATCTTTTTGAAAACCTTTTTCTTGGAATATATATAAAATATGATTCAAAACATTTTTGAAATCTTTTTCGTAGAAAACACATTGAAAGATTATAAAGAATTCTTAAAAATGTTTTGGAAACCATTTCATGGAAAATAATTTGAAAACATATAAATAAGTCTTGTAAAAATCTTCAAAAACTTTTCTATTGAAATCGTATAAAATAATCTTGATTTTTTTTCTGAAAACTATTTTCCTTGAAAACTTATAAAAGGATCTTCAAATTTTTTGAAAACCATTTTCCTAGATAATATATTTTTAAAAAAAAATTCAAAAAAACTAATTTTCAAACATTAAAATAAATATTCAAATTATTGACGACAGATAATTCCATACATGTCTTATGAGGTAAAAAGAACATTCCATTTATATGGTAAAAAGGTTAGAAAAATGCCTCATTTGGAAAGAATAAAGAAGATTACATTGAAAAAATTGGTAAAATAAAGATAGGATAAAATTTTAGTTTAAATATTAATGGATAATGGTACAATATTATTGGAAACCCTTTTTGTAAAACATGGTTTTGAAGGAACATAGATTTTCGACCGAAGAAAAGGTAAAGCCACGATTTCTTAAAAACACTTTATTAACTATATTATGTACCAAAGTGTGAAATAAATATTAAAAACATATTAATAAATCATTATTAACCGTAGGAAAATAAAATTCATGAATTTTCATGAGATATGGATTATATTATTTCATCTAAGGAAGCATAAACATGAACAATCTTGAAAAGGGATAAGATTATCACAATAAACTCTTATAATTTGTTAACTTGTGATCATGCTCTCCTTGTAAGAAAAGGAAAGTGAATAAATATTAAAATATAATGAAAATAATTAAATTCATGACATAACATGTAAAATAGTATTATATACACCTTGAATAGAATTTTGGTGCATAATAAAGCATGAGTCTCAAAGAATGAAAATTGAGACAAAACTATTTCACTGATTTGGATACTTTTTAAACTTATACCCCATGAAATAAATATCATAAAATGGAAATGTGAAACCCATAAATTTATGTATAAAATAAATTTGATATAATCATGTAAATTATATACACCACAGAAAAGGAAAGAGTGGTGAACATAGCATGTATCTCATAGAAATAAAAAGTGAGATAAAATACCCTTACCTCGTGTATTGAGTCTCATCATACTCATTCAAACCACCTGTATAATAAACAAAAATTTATTATAAATATTCTAAATAACCATATTCTTATATCTAATACCATATATGGTTTGATTATGAATTTATATTACCTGTGTGTTAACAATCCTATGTTATAATTTCACTTCAGGTGATTTTCACTTTGTTCTTTTCATGTGTATTAATTTGTTATATCGTTGGCCCTTAAACATAAATCATGATTATAAAAAGTAAAACATGATATAAATATCATTTATATATAGTATAGGTTTATTATAATAATCTATATAGTATAAATGTATGAAACAGAATACACCGTTCATGGAGACGGTAGGTCGTATGTATGCATGAATACTATTTCTGTTTAATTATCGTGTTGAAATAAAGAAAATTAAAAGACATATATATATATATATATATATTAAAATAGATCTATTATATCATATGTATGATATATATTCATTAAAACCATCCATAATACAATCCATTTAGGGTATGAATGAATCATAAGGCTTTGGGTGGGCAGTAGTCCACATTTACTCAAACAAAATTATTGTATTAACACAAAATAGAAAGTAAAACATATATATATTGTAAAAAGGAAAAAATAATATTAAATACATAATAAATATAATATATGACATATATAAATAGAGTTTCCATCATAATGTCCAACACGGCACATAAATAATATGTTTGTTACCCATTAGATGGAGGTTTGTATAATTTTAGGATGATTAATTATCATAAAAAAATACTAGTATTTTTATGATACAGTTTTTGTTATACAATAATGTAATAAAGATAGTATAGGGGGGATATAAGTAAAATAAATGAAACAAACTTGAGAGAAGGTGTTACCTATTAATTGGGTAACTCATTTTGGATTGTTCCAAAAGGATTCCATGAAGACTTTATGCCTAAAGGAAGGATTCAAGTAGGAAGGTATGGATTTTGGGAGGAATATTTAGTATAAATTTCATGATTCTAAAAGGTTTTAGAGGTGTTAATAAGAGGTAGCATTGGATGCATTTGATAGAGAAGGAAAAGGACTCACATGGAACTTTTTAAAATAAGTGTACACATGTTATTACCTAAATGAAGTCATATAACCCAACATAGATAAATAAATAAAGGGTTATGGAGAAAATATTTCAAAAAAATGGGTTTTTGATAATCTTATAGGCCATTTGGCCCCCAAATATTAAGGTTTAGTCCCTAATTAAGCTTAAATTGACCTTAATCGTTATGATTAATTTTAATCACTTTTACTAATATTTTTTGTCAAAAATTAAGTTAATATTATTATAATGTATATATTTGATAGATTAAAGTAGTTTATTTAGGTTTTTTAAAAGTTAAATCATTGAAGCAGAAGAAATAAGATTAATTCTAGTCCCATATATGGGAGGAAATTATGGGTATTTAAGGTAGAAAAAGTTCAAAATTTTATTAAGTTATTTACATTAAATTTAAATGTGAGATTGATTTTAATTACATAAATTATATTACTATATTTATAATTGATAAAATGAGACTTTAAATAAATTTAAAATATAATTTATCATTGCTAATTATTTAAATTAAAATGTAGTTTTTAACCTAAAGGCAGTATATTTCACTATTCATCAAAAAAATGAAGTTCCTCAAAAAAATATAAAAAATTAACACTAAGACAATTTTGGTATACTAAATTAGAAAATTAATTTATTTTTATAAAATTGAATTTATAAATGTTTCTAAATTATTTTTATAATTTAATGTGGTTCATTCAATAAAACGATATTTTTAAACTTAAAAGGAATTTACCAAAAAACATATCTTTCATTATCAATATGTTTTATCAATATAAAAAAATTATAATTAATATTTGAAAATTATTTTTTTAAATTCATATAACTTAGTTTAATATATAGGTAATAATATCTCATTTAAATAATTATAACAATAAAATGATGTTTTATAGAAACATCGATGTTGCGTGTAACATACGCCAAGTCAGTGTTGCAGGTAGCACAAGCCAATTCAATATTTCATGTGCGTGAGACAAGTAAATATTTCATTTAGTGTAAAAAATTCAGTTTCTTGTGAAAAGAATGTTGGACTTAGTGCTTTAATATATATATATATATAACTATTTTTAGTGTCATGTGAAATGTAAAATATCAAAAAGATAAATTAATTTGGGAAAAATGAATCACTAAATCTCAGGCTGTTATACCATCAATGGTTGCGCCATGGGTCTTAGAGAGGTGAATTATATATAAAACCAACCATATTTTTATTCTTCAAAATAATATCCATAAAGGGGGAAAACTCTCTAATGATTTTAGGGTTCTTATTTCATGGTCCCAGGACCACATCTTAACCACTCTAGCTACATCACGACAAAATCATTGTGTGATTTTTTTAGTGGAAGATTTTAATTTTCATACAACCCCCTTTTAACTTCCACCTCTATCACCCTTGATCCTCACATGACTTGGTTGATTTCTGGTACTTCTCTTTGGTGATTTTACCACCTTCATATTTAACCCTTGTACATTTGAAGCTTCATTTATTGTAAGGGTTCTTGCTTGGTGATTCTAAGATCATCCAAGACATGTCTTTCTTCACTTTCCACTATTAAATTTTGTTATTTTTTGAAACCCCAAACGTGTGGACTTATGACTAATTTTATGTTTTATAGGGTTCATTATTGAATTTATGAGTGTGTATTAGTGTGTACACACTATTAATCATGAGGTGGGAAGTCTTTACCGTGTAAAAGATTTCGTATGAATTTGTTGTATTGACTTGAATGCAGGTGTGTTTGTGGCCATTTATAAACTTTCATTTTCATATCAAAGTTACCATATAGTTTTGTATGAGTGTGGTTTACCCCTTTGAAGGGGAGAAATTGGTTTAAGGAAAGGTTATAGTGGAAATATTACCTCAAGACATGGGTAATAGAAGGGACATCCAAGATGGGAATTTAAACTTAGGGATTAAATACTACTTGGTGGGGTAAGAGTGGCTTGGTAAAGTAGTATGGATGTGTGTGTGATAATTCACCTCACATATGAAAGATTTTTATACATGTTATTCCTAGTTTCTTTCTTGTTGATTACTAATTTCTATCCAAGGATTAAATGATAATGGGTGGCCTAATACATTAAATGTGTCCTTTCTTAAGTGAGAAATTATGGTTAAGATTCTAATGTCTAGGTCCACCTTGAGTGATAAAGAGTGTCTTGAGACATAATGTGTGACAAACCATGAGTGAGATTCTGTTATGTGGTGTGTTTTGATCTCCCTTGACTAAAACGGGAATGTTTGAGTGTTTAAAGTGATATTGTGTCTTATGTGAGAAATAATACATTTTATTAAGACTTACATATATGTTTCTTATAGAAAATTCCATTAGGCATAGAGTCAATGCTAGTACGGATAGGAATTTATGGTTGTATGGTTAGTGCATGATGACCTGGTGGGTGTTGAATGTTTATTTATTTGGTTTTTTATCGATTAATACACCATTATACATAAGTTTGAATTTTTTAATGTCCCTCTAGTGGTGTTCCAATAGATTTATACTCACACGATTCACAAGAATCATTATGTGCATGAAAAACATAATACTCCAATATCTAGCAAAAGGAAAGGGTCGTGTGATAAATTTTTGAGTGTATAGAGTTGGATGGGATTGAAGTGATTATAGTAAATAATCTATGATATTTTATAGTGATTCATCAATTATAATTTTATTTATTTTTAAATTGTATATGCATTGATACACCGATTATGGGGATTCATTTTGACTTAATATACTGGTTATTATATGATATTGAGATATCGAATGGTATGAAATCATTATTTCTTCCACTATGTATATAACATTGTTTAAATTTATTATTACTATTATTATATGAATTTAATATGATTGGTATCTAATAATCATCTTATATTCTCCCCAGAGTTTCATTTATCCCCTTGCTTCTAGTTGGTATCATCTTCTATACAGGGATGGGTGCATGAGGACATGCAACCGTCCGAATCCGACCTAGTGATATGGGTTAGGCAAAAAAAACAAAATTTTATAAGATCCCATTTAATTTTGATTTAGTCTCTAGGTCTTGTTATAATGGATATATAATTGTAATAACTTTGGTAAGAAACTATGCTGGTGTCTAGACATTTCTTTCATCGTGGAAAAATAAGCCACTAGTGTAGTGGGATTGTGTATGTTGGTAGTGATGTTCATATTTTATTTTTTTCCTCTAGTATTTTTGTATTTTCATAGTTTATGAAAGTTAATCTTGGAAAAATTTATTATAGTGGGTTAGTTAATGAACTATATGTAGGCGTGTATGATTACAAGTCATACACCACATTTCTAGTGATTAATTTAGTTCTATAATAATTAAATTCCAAAAAACATATAATCTATATTTCTGAAAATTTATTATTTTTGAAATTCATTTAATTTACAGGATCATTCCTATATTTATGATTAATATGATTATGACATAAATATACATGTTTTTGAACATTTCTTAAGCCTCATATGAGTTCTAGGTGGTTGGAACTAGTGGTTGTGGGTAGACCTTATGGATATGTTTTCTAGGATCATTATATACATGTGTTCCTATTAATTTCTTAAGTATAGATAATATTTAAAATATTAAAGGAATTCCTATATATCTATCATGAAATTTCAGATAATATCACACTATTGACTCTATATAGTGCTACCTAGGGACTAAAGTTCGGATGCTACCAGAGAATGTAATTATCCTATTATATAAACAGAATTATAGGAGGGTCTGCCTAAAAATAATTTATTGGAACCATGGTTGTTCATGGAAAATAAAAATTATGGTTTGTTTTTGTTGTCAATCTATGCATGCATGACCAGGGACATAGACCATGAACCATGTTTGGGAATGTTTCATGGACCGCGTGCGAAACAGTGGGAATGGTACGTGGAGTAGTTTGTAATACCAAAATTGGTTCATGAAGAAGGTTTGTGGATGGAGGTGTATGGTACGCAAAAGGTTTAAGGTTCACATGATAGATGCAGTTGGCGGGACAGGAGAGGTATGTAGTGAATGTTGAACCAAATCAAAGATTTGGTAAATCTTGGATCAAAAAAATTTTGGATCCTTATCTGCCTTTATAAGGAGAATTAATTCCCTTTGTTAAGGTATTAGATTAGAGTTTAAAAAATTCCGGAATAATTTTGGTGAAATTCTAAGTGGTTCATAAAGGATGAGACGGTATGCGGACAGAACAGTCTGTGTAATGAAAAATATATTATGAAAGAGATTGCAATTTGCAAAATAGGATCTCGCAGTACGTGGCAGACTAGGGCGGTATGCGGAGCTCTTGTGGTGCATGAAGTAGGAGTGGCTGAAGGCAGTTCACGAAGGTGTTTTGCAGAGGATGTTTGTGGAGGTGGAACATGGATGTGGTTCGCGGAGAGTTGATATACACACCATACCCACTACTCAGTATGAGAAGAATTTTAGGCGGTATGTGGTGCACCCAAGGAAGCCTAAAAAGAGACCAAATTAGTTTTTCAAAATTAATTTCCACAACCTATCAGGGTGATGGAAAGTAAATTACATCTCTAGGTGAAAATGAGGCGTCAAAAGAGAATGATTTTATAGTTGAAGATGTATAAATTAATGATAAACCATTAAAGCGACATTCAAGTCGATAAACTGAGTGAATATTCTTACAACACATTAAGCAAGGGGGAGTTAGTACATGTGATCTGAGGGACATAGTGTGTTATCCCCAAAACATTGTAAATGCAGTGTTCCGGGAACAAAGTGATTGCGCTAAACTCTTGTAATCCAAAACTTTTGAAGATTAGTGGTTTTTTTATGACTAACACACTATTGGTGTATCCTCCTTGGACATATCCCTTAGTGGTGAACCAAGTAAAAGTGTTGTGACATTGCTTTGTATGTGATATTTTGTTTTCTACACTTCCTATTCATATATGTTTAATAAAATCCTACCAATGCGGGAATAAGATCCATCTGTTTACAAGAAAAATTTGACACCTTGATTCACCCATCCCCTCTTAGGGTGTTCTAGGGTCCTTCATACTTCTGACATTTTCTTTATATTTTAGTTATCAGGGCCTCTTCAAAAAAGAGTCTTTCAAATAGTTCTTATAGGAGGATGAGGTTCCCATTAGGGAGGGCCAATGATGGTGGATTTAAGCTAGGATTTATAGCTATATATTACTCTATATTTTTATGGTTTGTGTGATCTGAAATATATTTAGGACTTTTTCTAGATACTCAAAGGGATAATCAATATTAAAGAGATGCATGATGATCATTTGATAATCATGGTAACATACATGCAATATGGACCACCAAGCGGTGGGGGATTTATTTTCTATGATTGGTTCCATGAGTGTCTAGTATAGGAAACCATAATGGATCTATATTTTAAGGATATATTTCTATATATGATGATGTGAGATAAGGATCAAAAGTTTTTGAAGCTCCCACAAGGGTGATGTATGTGGCCAATTTCTCAACACTTTTTATAGAGTTTATCCATTTTGATTTACTTTTGGTCAGAAATGTGGCTCAAAACACCTTGAGGGTTGATATCATCCTCGATCATTGGGTGATTCACTAGATCGATAATTTTTTTACCTCAAATCATTCTCTATGGTAGTTCACAAGTATCTCACCATTTATAAGGCCCTATAATAGGATAGCACTGAAGGGTTTACTCCCTTATTTAGTGGGTAATTTGGCATCCTTCCATGTAGTGTTTTCCATACATCATATAGTTTATAGAATAAGAGGTCTAAGGAGATGTTATAGGGCAAGATATGTAGTCTAGATAGGGTTGGAATTCCTCTATTCTAGATCTAGGAGGGACTCCCTGTATGTTATTTCAATGTTCATAGATTGGAAATTTATTCTAGATGTGTACTAATCAACTAGAAAATTAAACTTTTTACACAAGCATGGGAAATATTTAGTGCCTCTTGTAACACTCCAATTCTGGTAAACTAGAGTCAGTGATTATTTTATTACATTGGAACAATATATTGGTGATCACATCTCAAATGATTAAACAATTTACCAATATTGGATAAATGATTTCATACATGATTCCCACATTATATTTGAAAATATGAATTATAACTTAAAATTCTTGGGAAAACTTTATTATTCCTTCTAGTATAGAACAAAAATCATTCAAATATATCTTCTTGGTGTGTTGGGGAAAGTAAAACATAATAAAGGGTGATCTAAAATGCTTAGTAAGGGAAAGTTCACAATAGAATCAATCCCAGAATAAATAATGCATGAATAATATGGGAGAGTTAAATAATAATAAACTATTCCATATAATTAATATAAAAAAGGGTAACAAATATTGATGGAATGAAATATAATAATTAATTGTCTAAAAATTACTATATTCATAATGATAGAATTCATACTGTTAGACATTATAATCATAACATCAATATATCATGACAAGACATCATATATAAATAGGTAAGGCGTATTCCAAATACCCAAACAAGTTTGTCGCATGAGACCCATAGATGCATCAAGGGGAGGTAATTGGATCCTCTCATCACCTACTATGTCCAACTAATTCATTATATAAATGAAATGAAAAATAAATAAGTACATAATTTATGTGAACATTCATATTGAAAAAAAGAATAACAAATCTTAATATTTTTCCCAATTAATAAATAAATTGACATGTCTATCATAAATTACAAAAAATATGGTCGATGGTATAATTAATATATATACCTAGTGTATAATAAATAATCATTCATTTTTTTACATAATTGAAAAAAAAATTAACATAAAAAACATCTTTTTCTTTGAAAAAATATAAAAAATAACATTTTCCTTTGAAATTTTTTTAAATAATACTTTCAAAAATATTAAAAATTACCTTTATTTGAAAATAAATTTATAAATTCATAGCCTAAGATTTATAGTAATGAACATTAATTCAGGTGATAATAATCATTCATATGGTAAAAAATTTAAAATATTACTTGTCTCACGGGTTTAGTAAAAGGTCAAAATCTTATCATTCAGAAAATGATAAGAAGATTCCTTTTAAACCTTAAAAAAAGAAACCCAATATAGTTGAAAATGACTATAAAAATAATTAGAGTACAATATAAACATTATTTAATACCTTATATTTAACATTATTGTAAAGGATAAATATTTCCAATCAAAAGTAGAAATAAGGTTGGTTTTCCATAAAAACATTCCCCGGTCAATTTAAGCACCAAAGAGGGTAAAATGTAAGAAAAATATGTAAAATACTTATATAAAAGAAGAAAAATAAAACATATAGTGTTTAAACAAGAAATATTTTATAATTTTATTAAATTTATATTTAATCACAAATAATCTAAAATAAAAATGAGATTACAGATTAAACACATACCTGGAGGTTGACTGTCCATGTACGTACTTTACCTCTAGTTTAAAAATATTATATTATTTTTTGAATTTATGAATAAAATTATTAGGTTTATTTCGATCACATAATACTGTTTATTTCATTTATTTCTTATATATTTAGTAAGTTGGTTAAGTTCATTAATGACTTTATGGGGTCATCCAATTTAATAGCTCAAAATAACATCATTATGTTGACCATGGTCAAAGGGGTCATGATTCCATTATCTCACGAATAATAATAGTTACATAATTATAGTACTATACATTAAATAAAATTTTATAATCATCCAATAATAGTGTACATAAAAAATTAATCACATCACTTTGTCGAGGAGGAAGCCCACACGTTCTCATGAGCAACGTCATCATTTTTAATTGGAAGAAGGTTAAGAATATTGATGAAATATTATATTCCTATAATCATTATTATATCATTTATATTATTTATTTTCATTATTTATATATTTATAAATATCTAATTAAATGTTTGATGAAAAGTTAATTACACTGATATGCAGAGACGATAGGTCGTGCCCATACAGGAGCGATGTTTTCATTTTCTATATGATGGGAAATGAGTTGATGAATGATTTTTACTTCAATATAACAACAATTAAATATATTTTATATATTTATGTTATCATGTTATGAAGGTTATATAATATTTTATTTGTTTTTAGAAGTAAATAAACATCAAAACACTTGGTTAAGAGTTATACCTATTTATTGGGAAACATCATTTTGATTACTCCTTAAGACTTCAATGATTGGTCTTTTGGTGAGACCAATACCTCTAGAATGCGGGTAGGGATTCTTGGATAGTATTTATGTAGTTTTTTGTCCATAGAAATGACTCAATATGTGTGAGAAATAGAGTAGAGAATGTTCTATTATATAAATGTGGTGAGTGTCACACTTGTAATAATTTGTAACTATAAAATATTATAAGCATTTTACTTAGGGATAAATGGCACAAAAATAATTAAATTTAAAATATAAGGTTATAATTGTGAAAATAACCTCATGAAATAATAATTCATGTGATATTTTATGACCTTATAAAAAAAATTTATCAAAAATTAACATGTTTGACCCCTTTACCCTGGTGACAACATTTTTACCAGTTATTATTCATAATGACCAAAAATGAAATTGTTCTCATTAAAAAATTTTATCCTCATTATTTAAACTATCAGATACATTTTTTATGATTCAATTTTTATATGGTGAATAATAATTATTAATATAAGTGCGAGCAATTCAATGAAAAACAGTTTTATAGAAAACTTCATTTTTAAGCATAAAAGTAATCTTATACCAAAATAATATAATATAGATTTCTATGTAATTAATTATATTATGTTTAATAAAATAGAAAACTTTTACCTTAAATCCAAACTAAAAACAGAATTGGGATTTTAATTTGCATTTCCTAATGAAAATAAATGAATATTTTGCAAAAAAATATTCATTTTTCATTATTCACCTAAAATTCAACTATTTCTAAAAAAACCCAAAAATTTACCCTGATATAAATTTTCACTACTAAAATAAAAAATGATAATCATATTATCTTATTCAATTTAAAAAATATAATGACTTAACTTTTAAATACAACCATGGAAAATTTTATTATAATGATAATATAATATGATGTGTATTTGGAAATAATCATGGGTTGTAATGTTTACCTATTATAGGTTGATATCGGGTACTAAATTCTCCCCAATTAAATATTTTCATCCTATGGCTTCTCACAAAATCCAGTTATTAAAAATATTTGGGCAATCTTACCTCATAACTTCTTCTCGATATCATGTTTTCTATTTTAGTTTGTGATTACCCTGAACAACATTCATTTGTTGAGTTTTCTAAATCCTAAATAATTTCAATATAGTTTAAATGATAAGGATAGTATCTTCATAGTAGGATAACTTATGTTTGGATTCTATTTCATCATAACTGATCACAATCATTAGTCTTGACATTACATCCATCATAATGAGATATGTAACATGTCGTGTATATTAGAGCATCTAGGTGGAATTTCAAAATGTTATGACACAACTCCAATTATTTCCTAAATTTCAAATGACCTAATGAACCATGGACTTATTTTACCTTTCCTTATAAGACTTATGACACTCTATAATAGAGATTACTTCAAGAAAAGATGATCTCTCTATTAAACTTTTAAATCATTACTTCAGTTATTAGTGTATCTTTTTTCAACTTTGAGTTTCCTTAATAAGATTCTGAATCGTCTCCACTTTCAATCTTGCCTCTTCTATAAAACATAGGCATATAATCTTCCGAACACCAACTTTTCCCCAAAAATATGGATTATGAAATCAGTTTCAATACAATGCATCATATAGTTCAATTTGGATTTTAATAGAAGCTATTATTATTTACCGAATCCACCTAATGTAAATACATATCCAAAATACCATGAAATTTAATTGATAATTTCCTCAACATATCGTATATTTTTTAAATAGTCATTTCAAACCACCAATAAGTCTGAGGATGATAATTGATTCTCAAATAAAGCTCGATGTCAACATCCTTCTTAATAATGTTCCAAAAATGTTAGGCACACTATGTATCATGATCAGATACAGTCTAAGTTGGTGCACCATGAAGTCTCGCAACATCATTAATATATATGTGTGTGAGTATATCAAGAGGTATATCTTCCCTTATAGTGAGAAAATCTGTAGAATTGGTAAGGAAATCAAGAATAGACCATATAGAATCAATCTTTATAAGTGTTTTTGGAAATCTACTGAAATGTTCCATAGTAATATAACCTCATTTCTTAATAGGAACATGTTTAGGTTTCATGTCTCCTTTGGGATATTTAATATTAGCCTTTACCAATTGAAAAATCTAGCATCTTGATATATATATTTCAATTTCCCATTTCATATTATCCCACTAAAAATTTCCCTTTGAATCCTATTATATTTTAGTGCTACTATGGTGTATTGAAAAATTTGAGCTATGGGGTATATCTAATAATTTAATTTTTAGACAAAGCATGCATGGAACTCATATCCACATTCAAAATGTCAATAAACAACCTTTATAGATGTATTTTAATAACTTCCTATTATTCATGACTTGTATTAAATTTTGAATATTTTTATAATCAATATGGGTTCATTTTTTGTCTCTAATAATGATTGTTTGGTGATAAATTGGAATATATATTATGTTCCACATTCTTCAATTATTCCCATAAAAATATTTACTAAATCAAAGAATATAAGTTCTTTTTTAATCCTCATTTTCATCAAACCCCAATTATCTTTACTACAAAACTCATAAACCACCATATTTTCCATACTAGAGTGATATTGTATTGAGAAATCATTATCCATGAGTAGTTCAAGGCATTAAATTTTTACCATGTTGATCTCTTTCTATGATAATATGTATTACAAAAAATTTTTGGTATATATTTCACATCATTTATTATAAAGATAATGCCTCTATAACATCAATGTAATGTTTATGGATGCCAATGCATGATCATGGGTTGGATAATTATTTTTTTGATTCTTTACCAACCATGATGGATATGCAACAACATTATCATTTTACATAATCACATGCCCAATTAGATTCTTTGATTCATCACTATATGCCACAAATATATCTCTTTTAGGTTGTATAGTAAATAACAGTGAATTTTAAAATCTTCTCTTTAATTATTAAAAACATGCCTTGCATCATTTTTACCATATGAACTTAAACTAGTTACATGTGAAAATGGTTTATAGGTTATCTAATGAAGATTTTGTTTGAAAAAAATCACTGATAGTAACCCATTAATCCATGGAATTTATGTACCTCAGTTATATTCATTAATGTTGGTCATTCCGTTATTACCCTTTTCTTTTTAAGGATAAAATAATATTCTATCATTATTAAAAATTTGGCCATGAATGGGAAATTCCTAATGAAATAATTGACATTTGACAAATTTTTCATATAACTCATTTTCTCTTAGAACCTTAAGATTTGATTTTCAAATGAATCTTATGCCTATAATGGATTGTATACTTTACCTAGATATCATCAATTAGTACCACTATGAAATTGTAAAGATGATTCTTGAATACTCTATTCCTCAGATCCATAAAAACAGAGAGTTCATTAGTCAATATAAAGGGAATTACTTCAAATTCACAATGTCAATACCTCATATGAATTGTTATCTTTAGACTATATTCAATCATTAATTGAAGTTGATGTTACCCAAAAAAATATCAATCTTTGAAAAATATTGAGTGCATTGAAGTTGATTAAACAATTCATCAATGTGGGGTACATGATACTTTTTTATATTTTTATAGCATTAACTTCCATATAATTGATGAATAACCTCATAAAACCGTCTTTCTTCTTACAAAATATAACAAGGGAATCCTATAGTGAAACATTGCTGAATATAAATCCCTTATCACAAAACTACTATAATTTCATCTTTAGTTCCACTAATTCCAGTATGGCTATTCTGTAGAGAGTCTTATATATAGGATTTTCATCATGGATGAGATTAATGGGAAACTTATCTTCTTGATCAGATGTATATCTTGGTATTCTTTCAGGGAACACAACTATGTATTCCTATAAAATCTATACATACTATATTATAATATTACTTTTCCAATTTATATGTTTAGTCTACTCTCTTTATTTAGGAATATTATTAAAGAAGAGCTATTATAGGTGGATCCAGACATGATTCCAATGATGTCATCTCCCCTATAAAGATAATAGGATTCAACATCTCTATCACAAACCATACTCGCCATCACTTGGAAATAAATTTTCACATTATAATTTTAAATAAAATATATACTGTAGATTAAATCAAAGTAAATGATAGGTATAATAACAAATTTTTTAAATAGTGTATGTCCATGTGTCATAATTAGAACTAAATGGAATATCCATTTAAAAATGTGATTTCAAATAGGATTCTTGATTCAAAATATACTTATTAAGATGTTAGTGAAATATCTAATATTCATGAGAAACTTGGAAGGTATAAAAGAGTGTAAAGATCGATAAAAAAATAATGCATCATATAAATGTGAGGTTATGGTAAAATTACATGTCACCACATCTTTTGAAACTTCAAAATTTGTTTTTGTGATCACATAAGCTTTTACTTGTTCCCCTGATATTTTCGTAGGAAAATTCACTTTATACTTGGGGATTCATTCGAATAGTTTCTCATATCCTAATATTTTTTGAATTGATCATTGGGGGATTCTTTAATACTCTTTAATTTACAATCATTACAACCTTTCCCTCTATACCTGAATAATACACTCGTTATCATCAAGCATATTCCTTGAAATTTCATTCCACAATTATTATTTGTTTGAAATTTCACCCATCCCTTGCTACCATTTTCTATATTTATTTTTAATATTTCTCTACCACCTTCTTATTTTATTATGTTTACAAGAAAAAAATACATTGGGAATTATTTTTCTATCTTAATAGCACTAAATATTATATACTCATATTTTGAAAATGTATCAGAGACTACTCCCATTCAAATTATTAGTTTTTTCATAACAAATAAGTGACCAATATTAATTCTTAGATCTTGAATATAATACATAACATGATTTTCTAATCTTGTAAAGTTATATTCATTTTCCACAACAATTGTTCCTTTCATTTTCCTTGTAATGAGGAATGCACTCTCTATATTAAATTGTTTCTCATGACTAACGTATTTTTCAAAAATTATCTCCTAGAAAGCATTCCACTTCAAATTATATATTTTTTTCAAACACCATACTTTTCTAGATTAGTGACCACCATTGATCCACATCTCATATAATATGAAAAATTAACATAGAAACTTTCTCTCATTCACTAATTTCCAAAGTGAGAAATATATTTTCTAGGGATGTGATTCATTTCTTTGCTACAGATAAACTTGTAGTCACACTGAATAAAGGATTTTTTTTTATTGAAGTGGTCTAACATTGTTTC
The DNA here is from genome assembly GCA_963277665.1 of Viscum album. Lineage (NCBI taxonomy): Eukaryota > Viridiplantae > Streptophyta > Magnoliopsida > Santalales > Viscaceae > Viscum > Viscum album. Next base: position 1,523,703,208 of record OY728131.1, on the reverse strand, counting down.
AGCATGTTATAGATCAATATGTTACTCAATATGATCACAGTATTTGTTCATGTCCTTTGATAGCCTCTTCAATATAGTTATAATTTATTCACTTCCAACTCCAGCTTCATTGTCTTTCCCATGAGGGAAATACTTACATAAATTATGCGCATTGATATTATTTATATTCATTATACTAGCTATCATTTATGAAAAATGGAATATAATAAATGTTCTCATAACATTATAAATTTTAAATCATAGTGAATAATTTTAAACCTGGTGTAACACATTTCCTAAATTGAGGATTTATTAAAATATAATCATGAATCATAAGATCAACATCTGTTTTTATATCAACATATTATAAAAAAATAAAATCTTAAAAAATGATTCATAAATATATTGTGAATCAACTAAACAATATCCCCCAAAAGTATCTATTAGGGATTAACGTCTTAGGCCCACTCATCATTCACTGAGTAAAGATCGAGTTGATACCCAACTAGCCTTTTTTTAGTGCATTTACCCCTAGGTGTATAAGAGCCATAGTTTCAGCAATATTCCAATTTCAAGATAGGTATTTCATACAGGTGATTATTTTAATATACTAAAAAAATATACGAGGTATTGTATTACAAAGATCAAATAGTTTATAATTTTTGACAAACTAAATACATTAATAATTATTAGAATACATTTGAAAACATGATGTACAACTTGAAATTCTAGTGAACACATTATTATTTTCTCTCAAACATTATTAGAATCATTTATATATCTATTTTTGGTATATCAGGGAAATGGAAACATAATAAAGGTGAGTACATATGATTAGTTAAGTATTTTCTATAGTAAAGGATATCATTAATGTATTAAATCATTAATAATAATATAGATATAAATAATTATCAAATATTTCATATAAATAATATCAAAAAAGTGAAATATGTCCATGGATGAAATATCTTATAAATAATTACATGGATAAAAATATCTATATTCAAAATTATATAATGAAAAATGTCATACATCATAATCTTACCATCAAGGTCTTCTGCCAATAAATCATGCATAAATTTTCAAGGCATATGCCAAGCACAAATACTAGGTTGTATCATGAGGCCTACCAATGCATCAAGGAGCTAAAAAGGTCCCCAATAATAAATTTTTTATGTCCATTTCATTCATCAAATTAATTAAATATATAATAATTCATATATAATAAATATAAACATTCAGATTGAAAAACAATTATACTATACATTAATATGTTCCCACGTTAAAAAATAGAATAACATGATCATAAGACATCAAAAAAGGCAAGGTGAATGGTATAATTAGATTATATCCCTATTAAAGAATAAAAATTATAAAATTATGCTGACATAGATTACAATACCATTAAAATATCATTCAAACCTTTCTTTGAAAAAATGAGAAAAATATCATTCTCTTTTTAAATTATTTTAAATAATAAATTCTAGAATCCTAAGAAAATTATTTTTTTTGAAAATAAACGTGGAATAATTTGATGTAATATTTAGTAAATGAATATTTTTTATAGTAAAAAAACCCATTAATTTATATAACATTAAAAATATTATTCCTTTCATATTTTTAGAAAAAAGTTAAATGTACCTCATTTGGAAAATGATAAGAAGATTCCATTTAAACCATTGTAAAATAATATTTTGGAAAATGAGTTTAAAAAATCATTGGAATATGATATAAACAATATTAAAAACATTATAGAGAACATGGATATGGAGAATAATGATTTCTAGCCAAAAATAGTAATAAGGTAAGTTTTATATAAAAAATATTTTCTCAATAATTTTAAGTAATAAAATGAGGAAAATGAATTTAAATCATATAAAATCTATAAATAAATACCTAAGAATAATATATATGGTGTTTAAAATAAATATTTCATCTAATTTCCTTTAATTAATGGTTAAAATAAATAATACAGGCTAAATTTAGAATATAAAATAAACCATTACCTGGAATCCAACTTATACATATGTATTATTACTCTTATATAATAAACTTGTTTTTATTTTATACATTATATATAACCTTTTTTAGGTTTATTCCCTTTTCATAATCCATTTCATTCCATTTATGTATTATATAGTTAGTAATTTGGTTATGTTTATATTGGAGATTTAGGGGTCCTTCGGTTTGTAAACTCAAAATAACCTTAGTGTGTTGACCCTGGTAAATGGGTTTGTGGATCCATTATATCCCGAGTATTAATAATGATATAATTATATCTTTTATACATTAAACAATATTTTATAATCATATATGAAATTAATGTATGAAAAAATAATCATATCGTTTTGTGGAGTTCGTATCGCACACGCACACATGAGTGACATTATCATTTATATAACTGTCAGAACAGAAATAAAGTATATGATTTCATATAAATATTGAATGAAATTATTTCATAAATATAATATATACTCACTACTTAAATCTTTAAAATTGTCCAAGTAAAGTTGTGATAAGTAAAAGTTGTCACCACTACATAGAGGCAATAAGTCATTCATTAACATGAGTGATGTTTTTGATTTTCTATAGGAAACAAAAGGAGATAATAAAGGGTTGTTCCATCAACAGAATAAAATTTTAGTATATAGATGATATTGACATTATAATATCATCATGGATATATAATATTTAAATAATATTTAAGAATAAATGAATAAGAAAACACTTGGTCAAGAGTTATACCTCTTATTTGAGTCTGTTCGCTTACATCATAATCCTTCTAGGATTGGTATTTTGGTGAGACCAGAGCCTCTAGGACATGAGTATGGAGTATATTAAGGTATTTTGGTTGATCTTGGTTGATATTGGTTGATATAAATTCCTCATTGGGTTTTAGGAAGAGATGAAAGTAGGATCCCTTATATAAGTTATGTGAGTGATGAACGTATAATTATTCTTAACTATTAAATATTATAAATGTCTTAATCATGGATATGTGTCACTTAAAAAAATTATTTTTTTGAAGATAAAGAGTTATGTTTTAAAATAAAATCCAATAATTAGAATAAATATGTGATTTTATGACCATATCATAAGGTTTTAACCTTAATTAATCTATTTTACCCCCTTATTAAGGTCATTACATTTTTAAAAAAATTACTATTCATAATGACCAAAAATAAAATTAAACCATATTAATAAATATAAAACTCAAAATTAAAAATATAATAAAAAAATTTCGATATTAAATTTTAATAAGGATAAAAAATTTCTTTTAACATTGGTGAACAAAACACAATGAAAACTATTTTTATTGAAAAATGTGATTTGAAGCATAAAAAAACTTATACCAATACCAAATATATTGTTATTTCCAATGAAATTAATTAGATTATTTTTTTAAAAAGATATTATGTTATTTTAAAAAGAAAAGAAATAAAATTATTGGGCATTTAAATTTCTTGATATATATAAAATAAATTATTCTCTTATAAAAAATGATATTTCTCACTTTTCATCAAAAAAATCAACTATTTATGAAAAATCAAAAAAAGTCACCATAAGATAAATTTTCCTTTATAAAGATAAAATTGATATATATTTTATCTAATTTAATTTTGGTAATTTATAAATTTTACTTTTAAATATAACCATAAATAATTTCTATTACAATGATAACATAATAGTATTTGCATTGGGTAATAGTGTAAGTGTAAAGACCTGAAGCCTAACGTACATGAACATTACGTTACTTTTGCGGAATACTTAATACATAACAAAAATACACACACAAGGATCGTAATAGTTTAGTGTCTTTGGAAACTCGGAACGTAATCTTCTAATCTTGGTGAAAGATCTTCAAAATCTCCCATAAAGATCTTCCTTTTTTTTACCTAAAACCTTTCTTTATATCCTGGGGAAAAGAAAACATAAAAGGGTGAGCTCAAATGCTCAGTAAGGGTAAACAAAAGAAATATCAATCACATAATTTTCATAAGAACATAACTTTTTTGGAAATCTTAACCTGCAAAAGAGAGCATAATTTCATAACATGGGCTAAATCATAGTAGTGAAATGAAATCATAACATAAAACATTACTCATTGTGGCATACACACATAATCATAGAGAATCATTTCTTGTTAGTCAAGACTCATTACCAAGACTATCTTAGTGGACAAAGTCCCTTTCTGAATCGAGTAATCCTCGTTTCAGTCCTGTTTCACTGAACCGGTATAACCTACCATTCCAGCCATGTCTATCTCATGAGATATGAAATCTTTACCCAATGCATTGGAGGGAGATATAGGTCCCACCCATCTCTTAATGAATCCTTTCTTATGTGTGCCACAGAATCATAAATCATACATCATTGCATAACCCATGTAATAAAAATGGTATTCTTAAACAACATGACATCATAAAACCATTCATATAAGATAAAGGAATTCATAAACATAATTCCATCACAACATAGTCAAATCAATGTAAAAATATGGATAGAAACAGAACCCTTTATTATCTTAGATGGAAAATAATTTTGATAAAACACTTGAATTGAATTCTTGAGGAAAATATCCTTTCTTCTTCAAAATCAATTTCTTTTCACAAAACATCATGAAATTTTTAAAAGAAAGAGATTTTATTGAAAATAGTCATGAAATATTTTGGAGGAATCTTCATAAAAATAAGGCTTTATAAAACCGTAAAAATCCGTTCGTGCCGTTTAAGTTAAAAAAACATTCTTCTCGTACTTTTGTCGGAAAAGTCAAAAATTACCTCGTATGAAAAACGACAAAAGATTCCTTTCATATCTTTTACTAAAAACTCACCTAAGGGTAAAATTGGATTTAAACAATTGTAGGTGGATGTAAATAACATTACATATTGAGGAAACATGGATGTGGATGATAAAATACACCCCAGTAATTACCAAAGTAAAAACAATCTCGGATAAAAAATGAGATTGTGATATTTCCCTTACCTTAGGTCCGATTTGATTCGTATGTGTCCGAACCTCCTGTATAATGATTTAAATAATGTCATTGACTTATTACAGAATCATATTCATTGTTTTGATATCATATATGGTTCACTTATGACATTATATTACCCGTTCTTTTGTAAATTCCATGTTAAAGAAGCGTTTTGGGTAAAATCATTTCATTTATCGTAGGTGTTTTGACTTGTTGTTCTTGACATCATTATTAATTACATCATGATTTACTTACTTCCAGAATATAAAATATTATTTATATATCATATATATTCAGTATATATATATATATATATATAATATATATATAAATAAAATGAAAAACACCGTTCATGGAGAGGGTAGTCCGTACGTACGCATGAACGCTGTTTTCCTTTACTTATTGTCTTGAAATGGAAGTAAGTAGATGACATACATATATATATATATACATAAATCCAGTAGCTTTATAATGTCATATATTTCATTATTATTTCTTATATATATACTTTATAATCATTCTTAAATGGTTAACATGGAGAATGAATCTCATCGCGTCGTGGAGACGGTATTCTGTACGTACGCACGAGCGATGATATCATTTCTATAAATATTGAATTGAATTGGAGTGGATTATACAATATATCAGAATCAATATGATGTTGTAATAACTATGTATAGTTATTCTTTACAACATTATACCCATCCATGTAAGGTGGTGGTGGAAAAATTGATTACACCACGGCGTGGAGACGGTATTCCGTACGTACGCACGCGCGGTGATTTCTTTTTCCGTAGGATGGATAGATAGTGAAATTGGGTTGTTTCATACTTATAATAACATATCAGTATATGAGTGATACTGATGTTATTACTTCATAATGAAACAACCTACGAAGAATAAGTGGAAGAAGAAATAAAGATGAAAGAATTGGTAACGGTAATTACCTCTTCTTTGAAGTGCCTCTTTGAGACCTCCTCTTAGGGCACTAAAATTGGTCTTTGAAAAAGACCAGAACCTCTAGGATGTTTCTAGGGAAGTGGAGAAGAGATTTTGGCAGGGGTTGGCCGAGCTTGAGTGCTCAAATTGGTGTGAGGAGGAGGGGGAGGAGGTGTCCTTTTATAAGGGAGGAGAGGGGCACCTTAGGAATACCTCAAAATATTATTTTATATTAATGTCAAAATCGGTTTATAATGGTTCCAAATGGTATTATTTCGAAGCTAAAGTGGGGATGGGTCGAAATCCAATCAACCAATAGGATTTAGACAAGTTTAGGGTATTATTTTAACCTTATCAATTAGATTTAACTCTATGTTAAATAATTTAACTTTTACCGTGTCTTTTTGTTTTCTTTCACTATATGGTTAATAAACTTACTATAACATGCCAAACGAACCCCAAATTGTATATTATTAATACATATATCCTTATTTAAGTCATTTTGCCGAACCTTATATTTTTAGGAATAAAATAACAATTAATAATATAATATTTGATTTAAAAACTATTTTGTGTCAATTTTGACACTATTTGATATATGATTTTTGTGAAAGTCATAACAGAATTATATGTTCGAACCAAGATGATTAAATCAACACTAATATATCATAGTAACCTAGAAAATTAGTGTAATTCATAAAAAGTCTTAAATTACATTTATTTTGGTATTTATATTATCAATTATGTCAATATTTCATTAATAAGATAATTACTGCATCATTTTTGTGTCATAAATAAATTATATTATATGATGTCTAAAAATTACAAATAAAATACCATCATGTAGGAAATCTTGTTAGCTTTCTAATGAATATTTATAGTCGAATTTATCTTATGTATAACCCCATATTAAAAATGATTTACTTATTAAACTTTGATTTTAACTATTTTAACCCTTCTTTAAATAAATTAATAATAAATGTCCTAATCTAATCCAAGTGGGCCTAAATGGTCATATTTTATTCCTAAGTTTGTTTTTGGTCGAATTACACTTGTCCAATAGAATTTGGACATGTGTTAGGGTAATATTAATATCATATTTACCCTTAGTTACCTTATTTACTATTAACTGTGGTAAAAAAAGTAAAAAGTTACTATTCACCAAAAAATTATTTTCATCTCATTGAACCACATTTTAGTCCTTGATATTAACCGTGTCTCTCGGATTTTCGAAATTCCATTCACAGAAGCGGTAAAATTAAGTTTTATGCAAAATTCAGTTTTTAACCTACCACTTAGTAGTTTCACTATTCATCAAAAATTGATGTTTTTCAGAACAATGCCAAAATTTCATCCCAAGCTATATTTCATATTCAAAATTCAAAAATGAAGTCTATTTTACCAAATTCATAACATAAAAGTTGCATTAATTAATTTTATAATTAAATCCCGCTGTTAAAACAAATAGCGTGTTTTTAAGAAACAATATCTATCAAAAGATTGACACTTGTTTATGTCTAGTTTAAATGTGAAATTACATCCAATGACCAACATTGTATTAAATTGTAAAAATATATTCTAAATATACTTTAAAACCACTCAAATTAATGATTTATCACTATTAATTATTTCGATTAAAAAAGTTGTTTTTAATTATAATTTAGTAATTTTCACTATTCATCAGAATATGAAAGTTATCCGAAAAGTACCAAAATTTCACCTTAGGCTAAATTCGATACTCCGAATCCAAAAATGAAGTTCACTTTGAAAAATAAGATTTACATAATTTCAAAAAGTTGTTATTACTATTCATAACGGCTAGTTTTAATAATATTTTAATAGCATATCGTTGTTTAGTGAAACTCGTTATTACGTACTACACACGCTATCGAGGAAGGTCGTGATTGCGTGTATGCAAGGCAAGTCAAGGATGCGTGTTGTGCAAGCTCCTTTTGGTGTAGCGTACAACACAAGACATTAAAATTAAAAAGATTATTTTTAATAAAATCTCGGGCTGTTACATTCTACCCCCCTTAAAATGAATTTCGCCCTCGAAATTCGTCGGGGTTATAAATGGTTTACTATTCGAAAGTTTCTTTAATAGAAACCCACATCGTAAAAAGGAATACCAAAACTTGGCTTTAAAAACTAAAGTATGAAATGTAACGATTACCCAAATAAACTAATCACTGGGTTTCCACATAGGTGAAAATATGGATATGGAAGAGAAATCTAACCATAATGTTCTGATGGAGAGTGGTAGAGAACATGGCTATGGAAAAGCCAACAATTACAAATCCATAAATTTGTGACGATCTAAGGTACCATCCGATTCATCAGGTATAAGATCACTAGGACAACATTTTTGGTTTTCAAGATCATTTCCCTAAAGTTGAAAATTTGAATTAGAATAAATACTTACTTTATTTTGGTACAATCTCACTGTTGTTTGTGCCTTGAACAATTTCCACTTCATCTCTTAAATAAATGAAGTTGAATTTGTTATTCATGAAGTGTTAGCAGATTATGTGATAGAATGACGGGTCATTCCATCTGTCTCAAACAAAAGATTAGAAAAAATTATATGCATAAGTCGATCTATAGTGAGATTAATCATATATGGTTCCTAAAATGGACTTATACTTCATATATCATACTGCTTAATATAATAAAACTAGTTTCTACTAAACAGGGACTTCCTGTAGGTTAGTGGTAGGCGATAAAGGCCAGTCGCACTTCGGTTGTGGGTTCGATTCCTACAGCCTTGTCCGAAGCGATGGGCTGTCGCCCGTCCTGCAGGTTGTCCCTTTTTCTAAAACTACGTTACTATAACATCCCATCAATAATATCGAAAATCTTCTATCCTTAAACAATACTAACTTATGTCCAACATAATCCAGTCTAATCTTTAGGCTTATACATAATACTGCAGTCCACTCTCATAATATAGTGACAACGATCACCAGAGATTTAATACTGTCGTTGATCCCCACATATCATAAGATATGTCTTGTTGGTCACATTCCAAACATTCAAAGTCCTTAATCGTGTATTCTCTTGAATACCTTAGTGAAAACATGTGTGCAGTTAAAAGTTAATACTTTCCATATACCAAAATCCTCAAAATTCTATATACTCAAACCATGATATCACTTAGTCCTTATATCAATCATGAGATCATGAATACTATCAAACATTTAATTTTCTCCTTATCCCTTCATTATGCGCATATCATCTACATTCCAAAAATATCTGAATAACCTTTCATGGATATTGGTAACATTAATCATATACTTTCAAAACACAAGGAAAGACAACAGTGTAACAATCCATAGATGTCTCTTTATTCCAAAATTACACATGATAAACATGTAATCATGCCACTACATTCTCAAACCATTGACCGAGCTTCAAAAATTCTTTCATCTCACATATCATTTGTAGTCTCTTCATCATCATCCACATAAATACTACCCATATGACCATACTGATTCTCTTCATGAGTCTTTCCCTTAGGGCATTGTTTTGCATAATGCCCATACATTCCACATTTAAAACACTTAACCATTTTTGATGTCGTAGCAATACCATTATCCTCATCCATGGTGTTAACCGACCCTTTTCCTTTGCACTTACTTGCTTTGTGTCCTTCTTTTCCACACCCAAAGCATCTTCCAGTTCCCTTGAAACATTCTCCTTGATGCCTCTTCCCACATGATTTACATAGGGGAAATTGAACTTTTTTTCCTCTATGATCATCATGGAACTCCATCTTTCTCTTATTAGTCGAGTCAGGAAACTTACCAAATTTTACTTTATTGATCATATTGTGAGATTGTTGATTCGGCATAATAATGATGTTTGGACTTCCAAATCCCATTTCATTTGGTTTCTCAGGAAGAATATCATTCCATTGTCCATCATTTCCTCCATTATCGTGAATCACCTTGTTTCCAGCCATTTTCTAAAACCCAAAAAGAATAGCGTGAGAGGAAAAAATCATGCTAGGGAAAACAACATAATAAAGGGGGAGTACCTTGAACATCTAACATCTTAGGTTTAATTCTATGATCGTTAGCGTAGTTCTAGTACTATAACCTATACGTATACTTAACCTTAGGGACATCCCTAGACATACCTTAGAAATATCTCTAGGGATCTCACTAACGTTTTCACATCCTAGTTTCCAAAGGTTGACTAAACCTTTCCTCTGATACCAACTGTAACGGTCTAGAATTACTTCTAGTGGACTACAATTGATACCTATCAGGGCACTCCATGGGCGGCTACACCCCCTGGGCGGGACACACCACCATCCCCAGTGGCAGCCATTTCCTCATGAAGCCCTTGGGCGGAGAGCCATGCTTCGTCCAACGCTCACATGTGAGAGTTCCCAAGGATCAGATACATTCCTACCTCCTTTGCCTCTGATACCAACTGTAAAGACCTGAAGCCTAACGTACATGAACATTACATTACTTTTGCGGAATACTTAATACATAACAAAAATACACACACAAGGATCGTAATAGTTTAGTGTCTTTGGAAACTCGGAACGTAATCTTCTAATCCTGGTGAAAGATCTTCAAAATCTCCCATAAATATCTTCCTTTTTTTTACCTAAAACCTTTCTTTATATACTGGGGAAAAGAAAACATAAAAGGGTGAGCTCAAATGCTCAGTAAGGGTAAACAAAAGAAATATCAATCACATAATTTTCATAAGAACATAACTTTTTTGGAAATCTTAACCTGCAAAAGAGAGCATAATTTCATAACATGGGCTAAATCATAGTAGTGAAATGAAATAATAACTTAAAACATTACTCATTGTGGCATACACACATAATCATAGAGAATCATTTCTTGTTAGTCAAGACTCATTGCCAAGACTATCTTAGTGGACAAAGTCCCTTTCTGAATCGAGTAATCCTCGTTTCAGTCCTGTTTCACTGAACCGGTATAACCTACCATTCCAGCCATGTCTATCTCATGAGATATGAAATCTTTACCCAATGCATTGGAGGGAGATATAGGTCCCACCCATCTCTTAATGAATCCTTTCTTATGTGTGCCACAAAATCATAAATCATACATCATTGCATAACCCATGTAATAAAAATGGGATTCTTAAACAACATGACATCATAAAACCATTCATATAAGATAAAGGAATTCATAAACATAATTCCATCAAAACATAGTCAAATCAATGTAAAAATATGGATAGAAACAGAACCCTTTATTATCTTAGATGGAAAATAATTTTGATAAAACACTTGAATTGAATTTTTGAGGAAAATATCCTTTCTTCTTCAAAATCAATTTCTTTTCACAAAACATCATGAAATTTTTAAAAGAAAGAGATTTTATTGAAAATAGTCATGAAATCTTTTGGAGAAATCTTCATAAAAATAAGGCTTTATAAAACCGTAAAAATCCGTTCGTGCCGTTTAAGTTAAAAAAACATTCTTCTCGTACTTTTTTCGGAAAAGTCAAAAATTACCTCGTATGAAAAACGACAAAAGATTCCTTTCATATCTTTTACTAAAAACTCACCTAAGGGTAAAATTGGATTTAAACAATTGTAGGTGTATGTAAATAACATTACATATTGAGGAAACATGGATGTGGATGATAAAATACACCCCAGTAATTACCAAAGTAAAAACAATCTCGGATAAAAAATGAGATTGTGATATTTCCCTTACCTTAGGTCCGATTTGCTTCGTATGTGTCCGAACCTCCTGTATAATGATTTAAATAATGTCATTGACTTATTACAGAATCATATTCATTGTTATGATATCATATATGGTTCACTTATGACATTATATTACCCGTTCTTTTGTAAATTCCATGTTAAAGAAGTGTTTTGGGTAAAATCATTTCATTTATCGTAGGTGTTTTGACTTGTTGTTCTTGACATCATTATTAATTATATCATGATTTACTTACTTCCAGAATATAAAATATTATTTATATATCATATATATTCAGTATATATATATATATTATATATATAAATAAAATGAAAAACACCGTTCATGGAGACGGTAGTCCGTACGTACGCATGAACGCTGTTTTCCTTTACTTATTGTCTTGAAATGGAAGTAAGTAGATGACATACATATATATATATATACATAAATCCAGTAGCTTTATAATGTCATATATTTCATTATTATTTCTTATATATATACTTTATAATCATTCTTAAATGGTTAACATGGAGAATGAATCTCATCGCGTCGTGGAGACGGTATTCCGTACGTACGCACGAGCGATGATATCATTTCTATAAATATTGAATTGAATTGGAGTGGATTATACAATATATCATAATAAATATGATGTTGTAATAACTATTTATAGTTATTCTTTACAACATTATACCCATCCATGTAAGGTGGTGGTGGAAAAATTGATTACACCACGGCGTGGAGACGGTATTCCGTACGTACGCACGCGCGGTGATTTCTTTTTCCGTAGGATGGATAGATAGTGAAATTGGGTTGTTTCATACTTATAATAACATATCAGTATATGAGTGATACTGATGTTATTACTTCATAATGAAACAACCTAAGAAGAAGAAGTGGAAGAAGAAATAAAGATGAAAGAATTGGTAACGGTAATTACCTCTTCTTTGAAGTGCCTCTTTGAGACCTCCTCTTAGGGCACTAAAATTGGTCTTTGAGGAAGACCAGAACCTCTAGGATGTTTCTAGGGAAGTGGATAAGAGATTTTGGTAGGGGTTGGCCGAGCTTGAGTGCTCAAATTGGTGTGAGGAGGAGGGGGAGGAGGTGTCCTTTTATAAGGGAGGAGAGGGGCACCTTAGGAATACCTCAAAATATTATTTTATATTAATGTCAAAATCGGTTTATAATGGTTCCAAATGGTCTTATTTCGAAGCTAAAGTGGGGATGGGTCGAACTCCTATCAACCAATAGGATTTAGACAAGTTTAGGGTATTATTTTAACCTTATCAATTAGATTTAACTCTATGTTAAATAATTTAACTTCTACCTTGTCTTTTTGTTTTCTTTCACTATATGGTTAATAAACTTACTATAACATGCCAAACGAACCCCAAATTGTATATTATTAATACATATATCCTTATTTAAGTCATTTGGCCGAACCTTATATTTTTAGGAATAAAATAACAATTAATAATATAATATTTGATTTAAAAACTATTTTGTGTCAATTTTGACACTATTTGATATATGATTTTTGTGAAAGTCATAACAGAATTATATGTTCGAACCAAGATGATTAAATCAACACTAATATATCATAGTAACCTAGAAAATTAGTGTAATTCATAAAAAGTCTTAAATTACATTTATTTTGGGTATTTATATTATCAATTATGTAAATATTTCATTAATAAGATAATTACTGCATCATTTTTGTGTCATAAATAAATTATATTATTTGATGTCTAAAAATTACAAATAAAATACCATCATGTAGGAAATCTTGTTATCTTTCTAATGAATATTTATAGTCTAATTTATCTTATGTATAACCCCATATTAAAAATGATTTACTTATTAAACTTTGATTTTAACTATTTTAACCGTTCTTTAAATAAATTAATAATAAATGTCCTAATCTAATCCAAGTGGGCCTAAATGGTCATATGTTATTCCTAAGTTTGTTTTTGGTCGAATTACACTTGTCCAATAGAATTAGGACATGTGTTAGGGTAATATTAATATCATATTTACCCTTAGTTACCTTATTTACTATTAACTGTGGTAAAAAAAGTAAAAAGTTACTATTCACCAAAAAATTATTGTCATCTCATTGAACCACATTTTAGTCCTTGATATTAACCGTGTCTCTCGGATTTTCGAAATTCCATTCACAGAAGCGGTAAAATTAAGTTTTATGCAAAATTCAGTTTTTAACCTACCACTTAGTAGTTTCACTATTCATCAAAAATTGATGTTTTTCAGAACAATGCCAAAATTTCATCCCAAGCTATATTTCATATTCAAAATTCAAAAATGAAGTCTATTTTACCAAATTCATAACATAAAAGTTGCATTAATTAATTTTATAATTAAATCCCGCTGTTAAAACAAATAGCGTGTTTTTAAGAAACAATATCTATCAAAAGATTGACACTTGTTTATGTCTAGTTTAAATGTGAAATTACATCCAATGACCAACATTGTATTAAATTGTAAAAATATATTATAAATATACTTTAAAACCACTCAAATTAATGATTTATCACTATTAATTATTTCGATTAAAAAAGTTGTTTTTAATTATAATTTAGTAATTTTCACTATTCATCAGAATATGAAAGTTATCCGAAAAGTACCAAAATTTCACCTTAGGCTAAATTCGATACTCCGAATCCAAAAATGAAGTTCACTTTGAAAAATAAGATTTACATAATTTCAAAAAGTTTTTATTACTATTTATAACGGCTAGTTTTAATAATATTTTAATAGCATATCGTTGTTTAGTGAAACTCGTTATTGCGTACTACACACGCTATCGAGGAAGGTCTCGATTGCGTGTATGCAAGGCAAGTCAAGGATGCGTGTTGTGCAAGCTCCTTTTGGTGTAGCGTACAACACAAGACATTAAAATTAAAAAGATTATTTTTAATAAAATCTCGGGCTGTTACAGTAAGGAAGTAGTTTCTACCTGTTATCATAAAATTTGGGGTATTACATATTTATTAAAGTATTTAAACTACTATTATGGGTAGCGGATTGAGGTAGACACATGAACAATGATCATTTTCAATGGGACCCTATACAGATAACAGGGCTACATCTAGGTGATGTGGTAGTAGAGATATCCTAGGGTTATTACAGAAACTACTAAAAACACCATAGGGATCAATTTAATAGGTGAGTTTTATATTTTAGGGGAAGGTTTATGTTTATCACCCTGAGATTTTGTTATTTTTTTGAATTAATTTATGTTTTTAATATTTTTCATTGCACGTGATACAAGAAAAATTCTTGTGTCTATATAAACACTAAATTAAACTTTCGTTTCAAAAACAATATCAACTTGTATTTTTATACATAAAATACTAACTAGTATTGCACTACACGCAATAACACCTTCGTTTGTGCAACCAGCAACACCGACATGGAATACGTTGCATGCAAGAACGATGTTTTTACGAAACATCTTGTTATTTTTATATTTTTTAATAGAAAATTTTAACATAGACATTAAACAAAGTTATACAAATAGAAAAAAAGTAATTTTCAAATATCATTTTTTATATTGATAAAATATAATGATCATGAAAGTTATGATTTTTTGTAAATACCTTCTATGTTTAAAAATATCATATTCATGAATGAACCACTTTTAATAATAAAATTATTTTTAGAAAAATTTAGAAATATAATTTCATAAAATGAACTTTATTTTTTGTGTTTATAATTCTAAAATTTTCTTGGGGGTGAATTCTTGGGATTTTTATAACACATTATTTTTTGAAGAATAGTGAAAAATATTGTGTTTTAGTTAATAACAACCTTTTAATTTAAATAATTATTAATGTTAAATTATATGTTAATTTTTTAGGGCCACATTAAATCAATTTTATATCTATTAATACAATTTAGGTCATTATAATCAATTTCACTTTGAAATTGAATATAAAAACTTAACAAACTTTTGAACTTCTATCTACTTTAAAGATCTGTAATTTCATCTAGTCTATGGAATTATAATTAATCTCAATTTCTCTACTTTTGTGAATTGAATGTCAAAAAAATTACATAAACCATTTTAATAAATATTATATTTATATTATAATTATATCATGTTTATTTTTTGACCAAAATGATTACTAAAAGTGATTAAAATTAATCACAACTATTAAAGTCAAATTAAGCTTAATTAGGGACTAAACCTCAATCTTATGGGGCTGAATGATCAATCCACTTAATAAAAAACCATTTTAGGGAAATTAATTGGCCATAAACATTACATTATTTATTTATTCTGGTTTGGTATCATCTGTTTTGGTAATAACATGTCTCCACCTAACATGTTTTCAAAAATTCAAATTGATTCCTTTTCATTCTCTATAAATAGCCACCAACTCTACCACTTATTCACACATCTCAAACTACTTAAGATAGGAAAATATTTATTTAATCCACTTTCCAACATACCTAAATCATCCTAGAATCATTACCTTGGGCATAATTCAATCCAAAGATTCCTTTTGGCATAAACCAAAATGGGTTACCCGATTAAGAGGTAACATCTTTTCTCAAGTCCCTTCATTGATTTCCATTATATAACCCATCCAACTCTCTTTATTCTATGATTATATCAAAAAAATATCCCAAATATAATATTTTGTTGTTATGGAAAATGTTTTAACCTACACTTACACACACCTCTATCTAATGGGTAGCAAACATGAAATTTCTGTGTACGACGAACTACTACCTCACGAAACGATGATTGTTCATTTTTCCTTTGCCACCTACCATATTGTAAATTATGATGTAATTTATATGTATATATTTAATATATTAAATTTATTATTTATTTAATATTATTTATTCCTTTTTACAACACATGTCTTTTTATTTCCCATTTTTGTATTTACATGATAATTTCGTTTGAGGAAGTGTGGACTACTACCCTCTCAAAGTGATATGATTCGTTCATATAAAACATATATTGTATTAAGAATGGTTTTAGAAAATATAATATATATATATATATGATATAATAAATCTATTTTTATAATTATATATATATATATATATTACTTTCATTCTATCAACAAGACAATTAAACGGAAATAACGTTCATGCATACGTACGATCTACTGACTCCATGAACGGTGTATTTTTTTCACACTTATATATTATATAGATTATTATAATACACATATATTGTATATAAATTATATTTATATCGTGGTTTAAATTTTATAAATTATGATTTAAAGTATAAATTCCAATGATATAACAAACTAAGACACATGTGAATAATAAAGATAACATTACCTAAAGTGAGACCTTGACAAAGGATTGTTATCAAGCGTGAAATATAAGGTTATATTAAAACCATATATGGTATTAAATATAATAATATGGTTCTATAAAATATTAATAATAAATTATTATTTATTATATATGTGGTGTGAACGCGTACAATGAAATTCAAGGCACAAGTTAATGGGATTTCTTCTCACTTTTTATTCCCATAAGAGACATTCATTATTTTCCACATTTTCCGTTTGTGTGGTGTAACTACATAACATTATTGTATTATATGTATCTTATACCTAAATATATGGTTATTAACATATCATTTTTATAAAATTTCATTCATGGGGATTAAGTTTCAAAAGTTACCAAATCGGTAATGATGTTATCTCATTTTCCTTCTTTCAGACACATGTTTTGTTCTATACCTAAACTCTTTTTTGAGGTGTATATACATCCATTTTAATTTTTATATATTTAATCTCTTTATTTTCATTGATATTTTAAGCTTCATTTAACTTAATTTTATTACATGGATACTATTATCCCATTATACCAAGTTATAATAGTTTATTAAGACAATCTCGTTGCTTTTCGAGATTATTTATGTTTATTCCTCCTTTGATGAATTATATTGTTCTATATCTCAATAAATTCACTAGTTTTATTCTTATATGGTTATTCATGATATATTAACATAGTGGAACAATTTTTACTCTTTGGTACGTAATATAGTAATGAAATTATTTTTAAAAAAGCATAAATTTAGCCTCTCTTCAGTCGGAAATCTATATTCCTTAAAAACAATGTTCTCTAAAATGTGTTTCCAAGAATATTATAGTAATATCGTTTGAAAATTAATATAAAGTTTTACCATGTTTATCTAATAAAATTGTTTACAAAATAATATTCTTTTCTCTTTCCAAACAAGCCATTTTTTAAGCTTTGCATCATGAAAAAATAACATCCTTTTCACCTTGTTCGATATGTACATATTTACCCACCATAAATCCTTTGAAGCTTCATTTATAGGATGAAAAAGTTTTCTTTTTAAATTTAAATTTTCTCTTAATATTCTAGATACTCAATATTTTTAATGTTCTTTTCAGAGAAAAAGGTTTTCAATTTTTTTTATGTTTTAAAAATTATTCAAAATGTTTTCATGATTTATTTATAAGTGTTCAAAGTAATCTGAAGGAAATGGTTTTCAAAATGTTGCCATGAATTATTTACAAGGTTTCCAAGTATTTTCAAATAATGGGTTTCAAAACATTTTCATGATTTATTTATATGTTTTTAATGTATTTTCAAATAAATGGTTTTCAAAACATTTTCAGGAGTTATTTTTTATTTTCAAAGTATTATCATGGAAACATGATTTCAAAATGTTTTCAAGATTTCTTGATATGTTCTCAAGTAAAAAGTTTTTAACAAAAAATAAAGCTTCTTTAATAAAATTTCAATGTTTTTTCAAAGAAAAATGTATTTACAATTTTTTGAAGCCTATTTTAAATGTTTTCTAAGAAAATGTTTTTCAAAATGAATTCTTGTCTTATTTTTAAGTTTCAAGGTATTTTCTAGGAAAATGATATTATGTATTAAAAATCCTTTTTCAAAGAAGAAATGGAATTTTCCTCAAGAAATGATTCTAAAAGATATATCATAATTATTTTCTATATAAGATGAAATTCGTTGATGTTACTCATTCCCTTATAAGAAATGATCTATAGGTTCCATTCTATTAGTTCTATGAATGGGTTATGCTTAAGGTCATGGTATTTATGAAACAAATTTCTCTTTCATGGGTTATATGTTTTTGAAATCCATTTCTCTATCACATGTTATTCTTTTTATGAAATGATTATGAGACCGTTATATTTTTCCACAGTTGATGGTATGTTTACATGTTTATGATTCCTATTTACTTTCATGGTTTAATAATTGATTATTTGTGATATTTTCGATCAACTTGGTATAATTTCATTATAAGATGGGTGGGACCTGTATCTCCTTCTAATTCATTGGGTAAGGATTTATATCTAATGAGGTAGACTAATATGGACTTTGGAATGAAACTTGACTACTAAAATGACCATGAGATTAAACCATGACTACAAAGATAGTAAGAGTAGTGAACTCATGGTACTAAGATGTCCATGTGAGTGAACCATGACTACCAGGATAGTATGGGTAGTGAGCCAATATTAACAAGATGGCCTTGGTAGTAATTCCTTGGCTACTATCAAAAACATTTTATATTCTTTTGTGTCTTACACAATTCCATGTTTTATTCCCATGTTATGCATTCATGGCTTATGTTCTTTATTAATTTATGATTAATGTCTTATGAACTACCATTATTTATTCCATTATTCATGTATATGATCTTTGATATGTAGGGTATGATCTTATATTTTTAGTATCATGTTCTCAGACCCTTATGCTCATAATTTTTATTATATGTCTCCCTTGTTTACCCATACCAAGAATTTTATCTCACCCATTTCCTATAATTCCCCTCCACATATTATGAAGAAAGGTTTTAGGGTGACGTACTAATGGTGGTGATATTTAGGGTATAAGTTGAAGATATTTTACCAATATAGAAGTTTTTGTTTCCATATTTCCAATGATAATAAACTGTTATAGTCCTCAGGCATATATTATTGGAATGCACTGAATATTTATCTAAAATAATGTAACATATATGTATTTCATGCCTAGGTCGCTATTGTTGGTATCAAAGGAAAGGGTTTTTCACCATTTAGAAACTAGGATGAGAAACTTTTAGTGATATACCTAAGCATATTTATAAGGTTATATCTAGGGATGTCTCTAAGGATAAATATAAGGATGAGTTAACATATATAAAAATGTAATGGAATTTTTGTGAATATTAAAGTGGGTGTTTTCAAATAAATACATCCATGTATGGATACTATAAATGGATATGGCTTTATTATAGATGTACCTAGTGATAAAAACACTAACAAGATGTTTCGAGCCTAACTCAGGGTAATTTGGTACATGACAGAGGGCCTTACTGCACACCTGGTTTAACACTCATGGGTTATATGCATATGAATTTCACAAAATATTCATGAACTATCATGAAAAAATTAAATATAAGTTGGCTATTAAAAACCTAGGATGAAACTGGGGTGTCGTATATTAAATAAGGTTTCATGATTTAGAAATCTGATTAGTAAATCTTTTCACGAATATGTGATTTTCTACTATGATAAGTAATTCTCACAATTTGATTTTGGTTTTAGCCAATTGTGAAAAATGAAAGGAAATGGATTAATGTTTAATGTTATGGATGATTTAATAATGATCAGTCAAGTGGATTGATTACTGGGGTGGGTTGTCTTGTGGTCATGCCTAATCAATTGTCACAGAAAATGATTAACAATGTCTACCTTAACCAACTCTTGGGCTCACTAAAGAAGAGAAATAAGGAGTTCACTGAGATTTTAAGTAATAGAGACTATGGAAGAAAGAATATCCAGTTTCATTTGTTTCAATAATGTGGAAAGAATCACCAAAGTGTAAGTCTTTTAGTAATAAGAAGATGTTTTTATTGTGGTAAAGAAGGTTACAAATCAAGTGACTACAAGGGAAAAATGAAGAGTTTGGTTAACGAAATGGTTGAGAATATTAGCCTCCTAAAGTAATCATCAAAGTTCAAGTGTTTTAATTGTGATGTAAATTATCATTATACATATTAGTGTTCCCATAGGAATGCTCCTGATATGGATCAGCAAGGTGGTACACGTAATGGTTACATTTCTGATGATGAAGAGACTACATATGAAATGTGAAAGGAGAGAGGTATTATGATTATATAGCCTTTTAAATGGATTAAGGATGAATTAATTTGATGTTTTTAAATATTTGGATTCAAGAAGTATGTCATATTAAAGGTCAAATATTCAAGGTTTGTTCAATTTATGTTTTTCAGTAAGGATTTTAAAGAACACTTTAAATGGTTCCGATAGAAGAGAAATGTGATATAATGGCAAGGTGATGTCCCTGAAAAACAAATGATTAAGGGAAAGGTAACCCTTAATATGTTCCTTATGTTTTGATAATTCTGTTTGGATAATGATATGTTGGATATGAATAAGTAAAGTGGATGGTATTGATTACCTTTGAACTAATTAAGTACTTGTTCTGAAGTAGTTTGTGCTCTCATGGATAATTTTTTTGAATTGTTGGATTTTAATAATTTATCTAGCAATCACCATAATAGGGAAGAATGAATATTTTATAAAAGGAATTATGGTAATTTAGGTTATTACCATGTTTCAAGAGAATATATAATGAGTATACTCACATGTTTTAATGTGACAACCAAGAGTTACATTGTGTTATTTGTGGAATCAATGTTAAGAAGATTTCATGACATTCTTTCCAATGCTTATAATTTTCTTCTTTCAAAAGTGTTATAAGGCTAAGCATTTATGGAAAGTTTAAGTTACAATATAGATTAAGTTAGTAATATTAAAGTGTTATCTCTCTATATGAGGATTTATTCATAATGGATAGCCTGTTCAAACTACGTCATGTTGATGACAACTAATGACAAATAGTATGGCATATCATGGATCTAATGATTTGTCAGTACTTTAAGAATGAAAAAGTCACTTTACTTTTTAGAGAAAGAGGTGAATTGGAGAAAGGAACAAAAAAGGGTGAGGTTGTCCTAAAATCATGAAATTATATCTTTTTATGAAAATTACTTAACATTTTGAAAATGATCATGAAACCAAAAAAATGATCCTAATACCTTCATTTTTGATTAATCATTAGGTCCCTTTGGTCATCACAGATTTAGATATTTATGATTATTAACTATCTCCTAATATTGTTCTCTATCACATTCCATCGAAACATGATAGTTATATTTTTCTTCCATGTCTGTGTTTTCACTTCCAACATATGTTCTTTTATGCAAAAATAGAGTAATATATTACTTTGGATAATAGTTAATCTCCCAACATTACATTTTATGGGATTTTTTAGTATTCATTTTTATGATGTGGGTTTAATGGAATGAAACATTCATGTATTAAAACATTGATAATGCAGATGAATTTCGAGGGATAAATTCAATTTAGGGGGGGGGGGGTAAAATGTATCACATTGATATTTTGTGAAATATTTTTTCAAATTAATTTATCTTTTCGATATTTTTCAATTCACATGACACTAAAAATAGTACATTATATACATATATATATATAAACACTATGAAAAATATTCTTTTCACTTGAAATACCGACTTGGATTATAGTATATTCAATACTGACTTGGATTACACTACACATAGTAGCAATTTGGCTTGCTCTACCCCCAACACTGACTTGGTGTACATTGCACGCATCCCCGATATTTCTACAAAACATCATTTTATAATTATATTTTTTTAAATGTGATAACTATAACCTAGACATTAAATAGAGTTATATGAATAGTAATAAATAATTTTAAAATATTCTTAAAAAATATTTTACAAAGAAAAAAACATATTAATCAAGAATGATTTGATTTTTGGTAAAGACCTTCTAGGTTTAAAAACATCATTTTCTAAAATGAACAGCTTAAAATAATAAAAATAACTTTTTGAGAAATTCAGAAATATAATTTGATAAAATGAAATTAATTTTGGAATTTATAATTCCTATATAATCTTTGGGTGAATTTTAGGTATTTTTTATAGACTTCATTTTTTATAAAAAGTAAAAAATCCCATGTTTTCGTTAATAAATACCTTTTTTAAATAATAATTATTGTTAAATTATTAGTTAAATTTGTTTCAGGGTCACATTAGATAAAATTTTCATCTATTAATAAAATTTAGTTCATTAGAATCAATTTCAATTTGAAATTGAATATAAAACCTATTGAACTTTTAAACTTCTTTCAACATTAAAGACCTGTAATTTTGTCCCATATGTGGGATTAACATTAATCTTACATTTTCCACTTCAATGAAATAAATTTTGAAGAACCAACATACTTCATTATAATAAGTATAATATTTTTATTCTAATTATATCATGTTCATTTTTTGACAAAAAATGTTTGTAAAAGTGATTAAGATTAATCATAGTGATTAAGGTAAAATTAATCTTAATTAGGGACTAAACCTCACTCTTAGGGGCCTAAATGATATGGAAACTTATAAAAAACACATTTGATGGAAATTATTAGGCTATAAAAATTACATTATTTATTTAGGTCGGTCTTTTATGACTTTTTTAGCTAAGAACATGTGTCCACCAAAATTATTTCCAAAAATTCAATGTGAGTCTTTTTCCTTCCCTATAAATGGGCATCACCTCACCCTCTTCTTCACGCCTATAAAATGTCTTAGGTTCTACAAATATATGCTCAATACACATCCCAAAATCTCTCCCTTCTAGAAACATTCCCTTAGGTAGAAAAAAAATCCAAGTAAGCCTTTGGGCACAATCTAAAAGGAGTTACCTGATTAAGAGATAACGTATTCTCTCAAGTCCTTTAATTTATTTTCCTTATCCACTCCATCCAACTCAATTTATTCATATATTATATAAAAACACCAAAATTTATAATATAATAGGATGTTTTAATTTAAATGGTTCTACTAAACTAACACACACCTCTATATAATGGGTAACAAACATATTGTTTCTGTGTATGGTGAACTACTTCCTCACGAAACAATGATTATTCATTTTCCCATTACCACCTACTATGGTGACCATTATAATGGAAAATGTAATTATATATTTCATATATTAAATTTATAATTTCTTAAATCTTCTTTATTCATTTTTAAGACACATATCTTTTTTTCGTTTCCATTTTATGTTAATACAATAATTTCGATTTAGGAAGTGTGGACTACCACCCTTCCAAAGCGATACGATTCGCTCACACACCTCATGGATTTGATTTAGCTTGGTTTTAGTGAATATATAGAATATATATATATATATAATATAATAAATATATTTTATTAATGATATATATATATATATATATGCATATATTTACATATATTTATTTTACTTTCATTCTATCAACACGACAATTAAATGAAAATAGCATTCATGTGTATGTACGACCTACCTTCTCCATGAACGATGTATTTTGTTTAATACTTATATATTATATAGATTGTTATAAAACACTTATAATTTATTCAAATTATATTCATATCATGTTTTACATTCTATATTTCATGATATAAATTATAAATACCAAATACACAATCAATTAATACACATGTGAATAATAAGCCGAATATTACCTGAAATGAAACATTAACATAATATTATTAACAAGAGGGTATTATAAGGTTGTAATCAAACCATATATGGTATTATATAATAAAATATTGTTCTCTAAAATATTTTTAATAAATTTATATTTTTATTCAGCTGGTTTGAACATGTACAACGAGACTCAAGACACAAGTTAAGTGGATTTCATCTCACTTTTTATTCTCATGAGATACATGATATGTTCACGACTCATTCCTTTTTTCTGGTTTAATAATTACCCATGATTGAATTCAATGTATATTATACCTAAATTTATTTGTATTAACAAAAACTTTTTATGAAATTCTATTAATGGGGTTTATGTTTCCAAAGATACCAAATTGGTGAAAATGTTTTGTCTGAATTTGCTCTCTTTGAGGCTCATGTTCTGTAATGCACCTAAATTTTTTTGGAGGTGTATACATTTAAATTTTAAATTTTCTATCATGAATATCCTTATTTTCATGATATTTTAAGCTTCATGTCATTTACTTTTCTTACATGGATAGTATGATCCCAATTTACCATGTTATAAGAGATTATTGAGACAATCTCATCTCTTTTAGGGATTGATTATGTTTATGCTTCCTTTGATGGATTATTATGTTCCATATATCAAGAAGATAATTAATTTTCTTATCCTTTATTTATTAATGATATATTAATGTATTTGTACCATTTATACTCTTTGGTACATAATATAGTAAAGGAATTGAATCTCGAATTTACCCTCTCTTCCATCAGAAATCTATGTCCCTTAAAAACCATGTTTTCTAAAAAGGGTTTACAAGAATATTATACTAATATCCTATGATCATTAAAATATGTTTTTACCATTAATTTATTTTAACATTGTTTTCAAAATAATCTTTTTTTTTCTCTTTCCAAACGATTCATTTTTCTATCCTTTGCACTGTGAAAAAGGAATGTTATTTTCACCTCTAATGACATGTACAGATTTACCTACTGTAATTCCCTTAAATATTACCTTACAAGATTAATTAGTAATTATTTTTAAAATAAAATTTTCTCCTAATATTCTGGATATTATTTATTTTTTAATGTGGTTTTTACAGAAAAATATTCTTAAATTGTTTTTGTGTTTTAAAAAGTATTGATAACAGTTTTAGTATTTATTTATAAGTTTTAAATGTAATTTCAATGAATTGGTTTTAAATACAAAAATCAAGATTTATTTATATGTTTTCGAATTATTTTCAACGAATTTTTTTTCAAAATGTTTTCTAGATTTATTTTTATGTTTTCAATGTATTTTCAATTATATGGTTTCAAAACATTTTCAAGATTTCTTTTTATGTTTTCAAACTATTTTCATATAAAACTATTTTAAAAATGATTTCATGATTATGTCATATGATTTCAAGTGAAATGGTTTTCAAGATAGTTTCAAGATTCCTTAATAAGTTTTCAATGTGTTTTCAAAGAAAAAGTTTTTTAAAATGTATTGAAGAGTATTTTATAAGTTTTTATGAAAAAGGTTTTCAAAATGATTTCAAGTATTCTTTATAAGTTTCCAAGGTATTTTTTAGGAAAATATTTTTATGTATTAAAAATATTTTTTGAAAGAAGAAAAGACATCTTCCTTAAGAAATGTTTTTTAAATATATTTCAAAATTATTTTCCATCTAAGATTACATTCATTGATGTTATGCATGACCTTCTAAGAAGTTATCCAAAGGTTATATTCATATCTATTATATGAATGGGTTATTATAAATGTCATTGTATTTATGAAACCCATTTCTCATTCACAGGTTATATGTTTATGAAATTGGTTTCTCTAACAAGGATTATTTTTTAATATAATGATTATGATACCTCTATATTTTTTCAAAAGAATTGGTATGTCTACATGTTTATGATACCCATTTAATTTCATGGGTTAAGATATGATTATTTAAAATCTTGTGCTACATATATGTATGACTTCATTAAAAGATGGGTGGGACATATATCTCCCATCAATGCATTGGGTAAGGATTTATATCTCTTCTGAAAGACTAAGATGGTCTCATGAATGAACCTTGACTACTAAGAAGACCATGGGTGTGAACCATGACAACCAAAATGGTATGAGCAGTGAACTCATGCTACTAAGATGGCCATGGGAGTGAACCATTACTACCCAGATGATCTGGGGAGTGAACACATACAACTAATATGGTCATGGAAGTAAAGCCTTGGATACTTTGGAAATCATATTATATTCTTATGTGTCTGCAACAATTCAATTTTTTATTCCTATTTTGTGCTTTTTTGGATTGTGGTATTTATTTCTTTATGATTCATGTATTTTGAAATACCATTATTTATGTAATGATTCATGTATATGATCTTGGATATGTAGGGTATGATCTTATATTCTTATGATCATGTTATTATACCCTTATTCTTATGATTATGCTTATATATCTCCCTTGTTTACCCTAAATAAGAATTTGAGCTCACCTCTTTCTTATGTTTCCTTTCTCTAGGTTATATAGAACGGTTTTAGGGAGAAGTAAAATAGGTGGAGATACTTATGGGAGATGTTGAAGATCTTTCCATAGGATAAAATATTTTCTCTAAGTTTGAAAAGACAATAAAATATTACGGTCTTCATGAAAGTATTATTATAATGTACAAAATATTCATTTAAAATGATTTAATATACATGTATTTGAAGTTTGGGTCACTATATTAGGGATCCAAGGAAAGCTGAGTATACAATTTTTAACAGGTTTAAACTGATGACCATGAGTGTCCTTTGATGGTTAGAGTTATGATTTTGATTATCTAAATGATTGCAGTTTCTTTATTTGTTATAATGGATTATAATAACTTCATTTTTTCCTAATATGTATCTAAAATTGGGTTGACTAGATATTGTTTTCTTAGATTTTGGTTATTTAATAAATTATTTGGAATATTTTATATCATGTTCATAGCTTCTTAGAATGTGTCGTATTGGTTCTAGGATACTGAAAATTTTCAAATTTCTAGGTCCAATATATGAAAAGGATAAATACCATTTTTGGAATGGATTGGATAATGCCCTTTTGTTATGACATCGGTTTCTACTGAAGGTGAGATAATTTTACCCCGATTAGGGGAGAGGGGTATGTTATGGTGGCAGTTTGGGATATAGAATTTTTTAAAGTTATAAAAAACTTCATCTAGGTATGATTCATTACAACATTTATGGAAATTATGGTTCTTACAACATATTAAGTGATTGTACGAACAACTTTACATCTACTATTAGTATAATACTAGAATTAACTTCCCAATTATTTATCATGAGATCTTATTGAGAGGTTGATCGAGTAATAAATTGACCTTTGGATATAGGAGGATCCCATATTGATCCCAACTTATTGGATGTAATTAACCAAGTTAGAGATGATATAGGGATATATTAAGGACCATAATCTGAATGATTTTACCTATATAAGTACATTTCCTTAGGGTTCTCTAGTTTTATTCATATATAATTTTTATGATGGATGAAAGTAGTGTGTGCATTACTAGAATATAAACTATGTCATGGTGAGGAACCAATATCTATTATTGTGTATGAATAAACCTTTTAACCAATTGAGGGGTACCTGATAGTTATATAACATCAATATATAATTGTGTTGCTATCAGTTGTTGGTTTGGATGTTGGATGTACCAAAAATGTTTCTTAGGAGTGGGTATATCTGATATGAGTACTTTGTAATGAAATTTGGTTTGAATAATGCAATGGTGGTGTTCTTGGATCTCTAAAACGAGATATCTCATCCCATCCTAGACTTTGTGTAATGACCATAGATTTCACTGTATATTTTCCTTAGGTAAATACTTTTTTGATACTATTCTCCATATGTACCACCAAATTAAAACAAAATTCATAACAAGTTTTGATAAATAAAAATATTAAACATAATCATTAAAACAAAACCATTAAATCTTATTTTATGAATATTAGTAACTATATTATGAAATATAGGTATAATAAAAAAAGACTACTTTTAATAATAATGAAATCCAATTAGTATACCTAAAAAATTAGGAAAATCATTTAGTCCAAGGAAATATATTTTTCCATTATAGGTTATTTAATTCATCAAATTGATTATATTATAATCATGTAATGATAAAATATACTAATAATATGAATAATATATTACCAATAAATTAATATGTAATTAATAGGAAATAAAAATAAAAAATGCACATCATTTTAAAAATGTTAATTTCAAATATGAACAATTTTTTACTATATTAATGTATTTTATTTAAATATTAACTTATAAAAATTTATATATTCAATTTTAAAAAATTAACTTCATTTTTGGATTTACAATAATATTTTTATCTTAAAATGAAATTTTGGGATTTTGCTGAAGCATTTATTTTTAGATAAATACTGCAATATACTATTTTTATTAGTACGAAGATTTTATGTCATTATTGGTACATTAGTATTACATGGAAATTTATGAAGCATTTTTTGGGAAAGATAAATTATTTAATCATTTAAACTATACACTTTAAAAAATACTTTTCAAACCAATTATTGATATTTTAGAAATCACATAATAATTTTCTCAAAAATTATTTTAATATATTTAACATTTATCATATTAAAATTTATTTCTAACACAATTAGAAATTGAATAAAAAAATGGAATTCAAATTTAGAATCAATATTTCCAAATAATCTAACATGTAACACTTTATCGTTACTACGAATATTATGTTTCCTTGGGTAAACATTAGTTAACTAAGTAAAATGTTTCTTTTCCAATGAATAATAATGTTCTAGATATTATTTTTATTAAATTATATAGATATATTTTAAATTAGGAAACTAATATGATGTTTACATATATATAAAAATTGAAATAACTCTTTTATTTGGTAATCAATGATAAGTAATATTAATAACACATAATGAATAAAAGAACATATTAATATAAAAACTATTTTTCAACACATTCTATGTTTAAATTTAAAAGAAATTTTTGTAATATATATAAATTGAATTAGGATAAATGGATTCCAAATTAATATCAAAATATTCAAAATTTGGTATGAAGGGTCATCTTATATTATTAGTAAAAAAAATAATTACCATGATTAATTTTTAATCAAGATTAGTAAGGGTAAAACAGGTAAGTAAAGTGTCTCAAATTTTTAATATTTAGAAATTTAATTACACCTTTTATAAAGCCTTGTTATGTATTTCATTTATATACACATACCTCACCAACTATTTATCCACAAAATTCACCAAACCCACCCAAAACCCCATATGATTCAATTCCCACCACTTACCTAACTATAGTTTTCCATGAAAAGACCCCCCCCATTTTCCCTTATAAATAGATCTCACTCCCACCCATTATCTCATAACCCTACACCCCAATGTCCTTATTAAAAAATTATGTTAATTATACCTCTATAAATCCCCCCAATGAGTTTATAATGATATAAGGATCCCTTTAAGCTTTAAGAAGCTACGTATCTAGATAAGGCATCCACTCCTCTTCTTAATTCAATTACTTCTTTTATGATAGTGTAATTTATGTTTCAAATGAAAATGATTTCATAAGATCATAATCAAATGCTAAATATCTAAATTATTAATTATTTCATAGATGATAACATTATGTTTCTTTAAACCCATTATATAAAACATCTTATATAGATGTTATGCTACTGAAATTACTCTTTGATTCTCTCTCTCCCTCTTTAAATCCAAGCCCTTAATTTATTATAAGATTCAAGGTTTCCATGAGATTATTCATCCATATGATCATAACCAATAATTTAATATCCAAATTAATTAATTTTAATTAAATTCTACCTTTCCCACCCATTAGAACTATTTCATAATCCTTTTTTTATTATTGTCCTGCTGCCAAACTCCTTCTACGAAATCTGGTATCTTATTGTGAATTCTCAACTCTAATATCATTCAAGGGTATCCAAATAAATAATTATTATAAAGGGTTATGGTCTTGAAAATAGGTTCTTAAATATATTACTAAGATATCTATTTTTATTACAAAAGAGTTTAGAATAATTTTTAGTTATTGAAAACTAGATGTAAGGGTTTCATCGTAAAATTTCCTTCTTTGAGACACATTTTATTTTATGAACCAAATTTCATTTAATTTTTTTATATATTAATAGTTGAATATATAATATCATTAATTATCATTATTAATGTTATTTTGAATTTAATTTTAATCTCTTCCAATTTCAAGTGTTTATTTTTATTATAGCATTTCCTAATACATATGGGTTTTTTCATGACAATTTTTCTTCAGTTAGACATGTTTTATTATTATACACCAATTTATTATCTATATGGTGTATAAACATCCCAAGAATTTATTTTGGAATATTAAATTATTTAGTTTATTTTATTTATATATCCATATTATTTTAATTCTTCTAATGAATTTTGATAGAAAGATTACTAAATTTGTAAGGCTTTTGATAACTCAATTACCTTTCATTGAGTTATAATCCTATTTATTGAAACATATCACTAAATTTTTTTTCATTATAATATATATGATGATATAATTATCTAAACCCTAATTATATTCTAGTTAATTATTTTTTATATCCCTATCTTCTTATATAATTATTTAAAATTAAAATAATGTGATATTGAAAAGAATAATTCTCAAATTTTTTAGTGATCATTTCATTTCCGTCACCATATTTTCCATTTCCACTAAATATTTAATTATTATTTTGAAATAAATTTTTATTTATCTTATTTGAATCTCATATTTCTCAACACCATAATTTAAAATGAATTGTTATCAACCTTTAAAATTATGTGGGTATTCACAAAAAAAACCTATAAAAGGATTTAAATTTCATGCTCTTATATTTTATCTTCTAACACATATTTTATTATATATGAAAATTATAATTTCAAGATTATTTATTTCCTCAAATAATTTATTAATTGAAGGTTTAAAACATTATACAAAATATTTAGGAAAATAATTTATTCATTATTATATATACAATTTATAAGGGTTTTAAGGAAAAATATTTTTTACTATTTTAAAATAAATTTATTATAGGTCTCTAAATGGTTTACCTCCATTAGAGTTATGTTTCATGATTGAACTTTTATATTCTATAATAATTTATTTTATTAGGGTGAACCAGTTTTTGTTTTAATAGATTTTATGTTGGAATTTATTTTATGTGATACGATCGGATAATACCATTAAACTCATTTTTCCTCCAATGGCATATTTTATAATTTGATGATCTTTTTTAAGTGATGAAAAAATATATGGATTATACAATTTTTGGGACATATATCACTTCCATTAATTTGGTAATGTATCATATTTCATGAGATAAACCCGTTATGTTAACAGGTTAGCAAGTATCTAGGTTCAAAAATGGTGAGTGTGATGGGGTGTAGATCTACTCATTATTTTACATGTTAACAGGTGAATGAGTAGTTAGGTTAAAAAATATTTAGCGTGATGGAATTTATCTCTACTAAGAAATTTACATGCGAAGAGGTTGTCATATATCAAGGGTTATAATGGTAATAAATAGTATTTTTATGATTTTTCCACTTTATTTATTAAATTCCATTGCACATATACTTCATGTTTTATTTTCTCATTCTATCATAATTGTGTTATAATATGATATTATATGGCTATATTTAATAGTTATGGTTTAATGTTATATATTTATCTTCTTTTTATTCAAATATTTTTCTAGTTCTTGATTTCCCACATGTGTATGGTTTAACAGTTACTGGTTTTATATGGTATCCCTTACCGAGTGTTTAAGCTCACTTATTCTTATTTTTTCCATTAAAAAGGATTTGAAGATGATTATTCCATATAAAACATCGAAGGGGATATATATTTTAGGTAAAATTTTCACAACATGTAAAATAAGTATTTTTATGTTTCAAGTCTCCAAGGTGCTAAACCTTTTAAGTCCTTCTGTAATGAAACTATTTGAAAAATTTATTTATCAAACCATGGTGTTAATTTATTCTTTATTTTTTATTAACATGGGAAAATTCAGTTGGTATTATATCGGGGTTTGGTTATTTTAGAAATTAGTTTATTTATTTTGGGGATTAGTTTATAGAACCTTAGTGAAAACATTATAAATGAGTATAAGAATATAATTATATACTTAAATATTTTAAAATTCTTGAGTAGATATATATACTTATAAATAAATTCCTATATAGATACTGCATGTATATTTAGGCTCTAGAATAGATGTACCTAGGGGTAATAACCCTAAAAATGGCATGTTGAATATTAACTCAATTTTCATCTAGTGCACAAAAAAGCGGCCTAATTACACACCTGGTTTGACACTCTTAGGTAGTATTATTTTGTTGATCACATGATCATTATGAACCACTGTGTATGATTGGTTTCTAGGTTACATTGAGGGATTATGTTGAGAAGTATAATATAACACAATAGAAAGTATCCTATGTTAAATTAAGATCGATATAGGTTGAACTAAAGGAAATATAGGATAATATAGTAATATGAATGAACTTGGAATTTTAATGTTGATCTTAATTTTATTATTATGATAATTACCCAATATTATTAAATTTTTTTCAGTCAGGTATAGCCTTTTTCTTTATTAATGGTTGGAACTACAAGGAACCGTTGGGGTGAGGGATGCAAAGATTACCTCAATGAAAAACCCATTAGAATGGGAACTAAAATTCGAATACTTATGATTATGAAAAACCATATTTCATGAAATATGATTAAAAATTTAAAAACTGTAGAGGTATAAACCAGAAAAACTAATGGAAGGATAGAGTCTGATGGAAAATCAAGTAATGAAGATTATAAAATAAAAAATGCTCAATTTCTTATGGGTAAAAAATATCGAAAGACGCACCAAGGGAATTGCCTCAAGGGGAATGAAATATGTTTTAAATTTATAAGCATGTTTCAGTATCTATATCCATAATTTTTTATATAATATTATTCTTGATATATTTCTTAACTAGTAACCCCAATATTTAATTCAATTGGGAAATATAATAAAAATTTTAAGTTTTTGTGTGACTATTATAACCCAGCCGATGAATTGGAAAGTATAAAAAAGGATAAAAAATATATACAAAATATATATAAAGAAAAAACTATATAAAAATTTATTTATTACTTCTTAGTTAATAAGCACTCAATTTTTAATAATGTTTTTATACTATTCAAAAATACATTGTCATCATAATATATTTTTTTTCATTTTTTTGAGCTATAATTATAAGAAATATGTTGAGTTTTTTTTATAAAAAGGATATAGTTTTTTATTCCATCATATAAAATTTATCTTATAGTTAAATATTGGTATTTTTCTAAAATGATATGTTTTCAAGGAATAGTGAAAAGTACTGATTTTTAATGACAATTGTATTTTCCTGTCAAGTGTTTACAAATTGAAATTCAATTTTTGATTATTTTCAACGTTTATTTAAGAAAGTTTTACTAAAAATTATACAATTATGGTCTTCTAGATTAATTTTATACTTGAATTTTATATAATTTTTTTTTACTAAAAAGTCATTTTTTGAAGAAAAAAATCATTCAGTTTTTTTTGTTTAATTTTAAGTTAAAATATGCCAATTCAATAAATTTAATATTGAAAAATTGATTTCATATTTAGAATGAGTATTCAAAAATTTATTTAATAGTTACCCATTATTTGTTTCCATTTTAAATAGTAACTATAGTAAATATTTGTTACCTCGGTAAGGGTAAATTGGTTAATTAAGGATAAAAATAACGTGATAATGCCTAAACCTTTCCCAAAAACTTATTTTTATTTTATTATATAATTTTTTTAAAATATTGAAAATATATGATTCTAATTTTTTTTTAATTTTCTACCACTTTCCTTTGATTATAACTTTTATAATATTTTAAGTAAATGTAATTCCAAAAATTTCATTTTCTTGCTAAAAATATAAATAAAATTCTGTGATGGGGATAACAAAATTTTTTTTGGTTATAAATTTTTATTTTAAATATAAAAGATTTGTTTTTCATATTAATTTATTTCTAATTATTAGTGGTGAAGATTAAAATTCATACACAACGCCGACACAGTATTTATTCATTTAATTGAAAAATAAAATTAATTATTTTAACATGCTTAAATTAATATAATTTAGTTGAACTATTGTGTTACATTAACTTTTTAGATAAATTTAACATATAAAGGATGTTTTAAATGAATATATTTCAATTTATTGGTTTTCATATTGTTTCCATAGCCAAATTAAATTAATAGTTCCAAAAATGAAATTAATAATATTTTATAATATATAAATATTTTAAAATGATTTAAAATTCCTGAAAAACATATCATCAACCAAATTAATGGGATATAGTTTATTATGTCTATTATGTAACATTTTTTGTTTATGTATCCATTTATTTTAAGTTTCATGACTCATTTAGTGTAAAAAACAATGATACCATGGTAAGGGACAAAAGGGATGATGAGGGGTTAAAACCAAGAGGTAAGGGTGAAAACATCACCTAAACTTGTAAAAATTTTATTATATGAGATTATTTAGACCCATACATATATTAGATTCTAATTATTTTAATATGAATCCATTTTTTATGAAAAATAATTATATTAATTTAACATGTTAAGTAATTCCTAGAGTGCCCCTCCCTTCACTTATAAAAGGTCACCTCCTCTCGTCTATTCCTCACATGTTTTAGGAATATTATATCGGTCTATACCTACCCATATACCTTATTTACATCCATACCCACATCCTTCCTACCTTTTTTACAATAAACCCATCCTAGGAAGACTTTTGGTGTAAACATAAAAAAGATGTCTGAAGAAGATGTATAGTTTTTAACCAACTGTTTTTGTTTTACTTCTTCTTTTACTCCATAAAATACTCATAAAATAATAAAAATATAACACTATTATATTACATATTAATATATTTTTTAATTTTAATGGTATTTTTTATATCCATATTCTCTTCAATCAAATGGGGAATGAAAATATCATTCACCTTCACAGCGGACTACCACCTCATGAACAGTTGTAATTTGTTTTCCATAACTTCCTATCATAACTAGTTATAATGATGTAATTAATGTATATATATTATATTAATGAAATATTTACCATTATTTAAAGAAAATATATCAAAAAATTTCTTATATTTTCATTCAATTAAAAATTATAATATCGTTCATGTGTATGTGTGGACTACGACCTCCATAAAAAGATGTGATTCACTTTTCATCGCTATATCAAATGGATGATATGTATAATTTTATTTAAATATATAATATTTTATTTATTCTATACTCATTACTATGGAAAGGTAAAATAATAATTAATTTCATTCCATAATTACTATTACAAAATAGAAATGTTACTCCTTCGTACGTATGATTTATCCTCTCCATTATTGTAACAAAATTCATTTTTTCAAACCATATTTCCTGGATGTATTTAAAATTATAATTAATGAATAAAAATTATAATTATTACATAACTATAATTTTTTTATATGATCAAATAATGTCCTTATTGACCATAGTCAACCTATGGAATTCATTTTAGGCATATGATCCAAATATCACCAAAACACTTAACCTAAACATAATTGATTAAGTAATTGATTATAACATGATAATTAAATAAAAATGAATATTAAACATGGATTTTTTTTAAGAATATAATTATTTATCATATTTTTATTATCCATGAATATAAAGAAAATACCTGAGATTTAGACTAAAGGTAAGGGATACTTAAACTAAAAACACCTCATTTTAAATGTTTTACTGAATTATTTCCTAAATATCTTTTTTCAAGCCCATATTCTTATAAATAATTCTTATTTGTAATAATATAGACACAAATTAATTATAATGGAAGTTTTATAACTCTTTTTTTATAAATATAATTTTTCCAGAATAAATATTTTAAGTGTTTTTATGGAATGTTTTGACTTTCTTTATAAGATCAATAAAAGGAGTGTTATTTTTTAATGTATATGGGATGAATTTATTTTATCTCTATAATGACCGTTATTAATTTTGAACCTTAATTTAAAACATTACATGGTTATTTTGAATAAAATAATTTTCTCAATATTTTTTTAAATTTTAGTTTTTAATGGTATCAAAATAAAAGCTAATTTTTCTTTATTTTATGTGAAGAATAAAAAATTCTTTTATTATCAGTTCAAAATTCTATTTTAGTGATTTCTATTATGAAAATAAAATATTATAAATTTTTTATATAAGTTATGTTACTTGTATACTTATTATGATTGGGTGAGCCCATTATAACTCTCCAATTCATTGGATAATCATTATGTTCTCTATAGAATTATGTTTCAATTCGACCGTAATGGTTATTAAAATTATAAGGGTCATATAAAGGGTTATATTGTGATGATTTACCAAGGAACATACATGGCTTTTATATTCTTCAAAATAGGTTTTCATTAAAATAAGTTCACTTCAAAAGGTAAATTAATGATATTTTATTTAAAAATATGGATTAATTTCTTTTAGGGTAAAAAGGATTCATTTCAAGGAACGCTTTATCATGGGTTATAATGTTTTATAAGAAACCCTCATGAATATTATTTTTCATATATGTTTTTTTATTAGAAGTATTTTTGAAAAAATCTTTTCAACAAAATAGATTTCATTAGTATGTAAATGATAGAAAGGGATCAAATTTTATTTAGTTAAAGGAAAAATCTATTTTAAAATATTATAGTTCTAAAATAAACACACACGTTTATTTATTCTTATTTTTATGTCCCTTATTCGGATTTTTTTCTAATCCCATGTCTTATTTTTTGATTGGATTTAAGTATTTTTAAGAACAAAGAGGACATTATGTTTAAAATAATAATGATTTTTCATAAAAAGAAAAAATATTTGTTTTTAAATGTATTGTATTATGGGTAAAATGAATAATAATAGGAATTTTCCATCATAAATGTTTAGATAAATTTGGATATTATGGTGTTTTATTGTTATGGTAAATTAAGAGTCCAAAACACCATAATGGGTTTATAAGTTCATGGATGATCAAAAGTTTAAAATAATTAATAATTTTCTTGATGTTTTATGAGAATTGAGTACATAGAGAGACATTTATTGGGTTTTGATAGATATTTGATGTATATTTAACCATTAAGTTTGAAATGTGAAAATGATATTTGAGGAGGAATGCTTTTACATTTTGAGGACATTAGTTTAATGTTACTAATAGCCTTTAGGGTTTATATGATCTTTGATATAGAAGTAATTATGGGTTATTATAATTTTGGAACCTATGATTTATCATTTAGATAATGACGGTATTGAAAAATGATTTATGAATATGTGATCAATGTAATTTTGGGGGTATTATTTTATTGTGGGAACATTTTATGATTAAGGTAAATGGATATAATTTTTTCTATGATGGGATTTTATTTATAGAATAACAGTTGAATTATCTTTTGAAATAATATATTATTTGAATGTGAATATTTGATGATTCATGTTTGAAGGAAATTATTTCTATTTTTTAGAGATTTATTGATTAGGGAATAAACTGTTATTGTTATACGAATTTTTGAGTGACTAATATTGATCGAAGATAAATGTTAATCAAATATTTGAAGAAAATGTGATCGAATCATACTAAATATTTGTGTTTCAATCTTAGTCTATAATATTTTGAAGCATTTTAAAGTTATATATTTATTTATTGATCCATATATTACTTTGTGTGTTATTATTGTGGATTTGGATATTAATGTTGCATTTCTTCGTATCAAGGTTTATTCATTTTGGGTATTACCTTTTGTTTACCATATTATTTTGGATAATTTTGAAATATATTAAGGATATATTTTATTCCATTTTGTATTATGTGATCCATTTTGAGGTTAATTTTGTTCTTTATTCATGAAAAATTCATCTTGATTACTAATCGTGTGGAATACAAAATGAGATTTCTGAGTAAAATAAATTATACAATTCAAATTTGTATATCCCCTTATGTTTTTCTTCTTGATGAAAAAATAGATACTCAAATCTAGGAAAATGATCTTCAAATTAGAAATTTATCTTATTACCAACATTTATGATGAATTTTTGGATTTTTTCTCACCTTTTTAGTATACAATTTTGTGGTAACTAACAATCTCTTGATCATTCACATTCCTATAATCAATATTATGCATCAAAATCCATCATTATTTGGACATTACCTTTTTCCATCAGGTTTATATTTTTACTTCCCCTAAATTTTCTTATATTTTGGAACCTAGTTATTTGTTTTTCTAGATGACCTTCATATTTCTCTTTCCCTCCTTTGAAAACAAAGCTTTATTAACCGTTTTTAGGATACGAGATTTCAACAAATATTTTTTCAAATTTAAATACCTTTATTACCAAGATCAAGTTCAAATTATGGGTAAATAATGTTTCAGTTGGGGGAGAATCTAAAACCCCAATTTTCTAAAATAATAATTTTATTAATAGCTTGCTTAACATAAAACACCAAGATTTCATATAATTGGGATATACTATTAAAATATAATTACTTAAAGTTGATAGTCATAACCTAGCCATTGATTTAGAGATTAAAATTAGGATTAACCACAATATGAAATATAATTAATGTTTATACTCATTAAAAATTTATTGATTAATTATTAGGAAATAGGTTCTCAATTTTAGTAAAGACAATTTACTCTTCAAAAATATATTTTATTCAAAAAAAGGTTTTAATTTTTTTAGGAGTGAAATGTATAATTATTTATTATAATATATAGAAATAGTAATTTATAGAAATTATATCATTTTATAGGACATAATATAAAAAATATGTTAGGGTGAAATTATTTTATTTTTTTGAAAATATTGATTTTACAATTGAAAGTGAAATCTACTTTTTTTGTTGAAAACCTTATTTTCCATCCATGTATTTACATTTTAAAATTAAATTTTAGATTAGTTTTAAAAATTTATTTTTCACTTTTAATTCAAAATAATACAATTTTGGTCTTTTAAATTATTTTTATTCATTAATTTTGTGTTAAAACATGTTTATACATAAAAGGAATTTTTATGAAAAACAGTTTTCCATCACATTTTATGGGTTTAATTTAATATAAAATTCTACCCCTTTTTTGAATTGAATCTTAAAAAATGGATTTTATATTTTTAATCATGAGTTATATATTTATTGAATATTCCCCTACTATTTTTTACCATTATGAATAATAACATGAATAAATATTTGTCACGTCGGTAGGGGTAAATATGGTAATTAAGGTTAAAAATAATGTGATAAGACCTAAAAACATCCCTAGCACTATTATTTATTTTATTGGATAATTAATTTTCAACATTGACCATCCAAGAATTTAAAATATGTTAATTTATAACCACTTTCCATTGATTATATGTTTTATATTTTTAAGTAAATATTATGTTAAAAATTTCCCTCTCTTGATTTTAATATCATTAATATTTTCAAATAGGGATAAAAACAACTTATGTTTTCTTTAAATGGGTGATTAGAAATATAAGTTATTTTTAAGGTAAATTTATATATAATTTTTAATTATGAAATAATTACCTGAAATTCTTATACAATGTCGACATAATTTTTGTCCAATTAATATAAAAATAAAATTAATGATTGAAAATGTTAAAATTAATATAATTTGAATAAATTATTATATTACATGAATTATTTAGATAACTGTAAAATAATATGTATATTTGAAATTATTATATTTGAATTCATTTTCTGCTATGTTTTTTTTTCAATGTCAAATTAATGGAATTATTCGAGAAATGACATTAATGATTTTTATAATAAATTATTTTTTATTAAATGAATTAAAGTAACTAAAATTTAAAAATTCATATAAATTAATTGTAAATGGTTATAATATCAACCATGGGTTATTTATTTTTCAATTTTTAATTTATAGTAAATCTTTTGAATGCTTTAGTGTAATATAACTTTGATACCATGATTAATGTTAAAAGGGTTGGCTGGGGTTAAAAAAAGAGATAAGGGTGAAAAAATCTCCTAATTGTGTAAAAAATTTATTGGATGGGATTATTGGAACCACAATCAAATTTTCTTTAAATTATTTTAATTTAGAGAAATTATTCCATGAAAATTAATTTATATTAATTTAATATTTTGTCAAATTCCAATAGTTCCCCTACCCTCCCTTAAAAAGGTCACCTACTCTCCTCTATTCCATGTATATTTTTAAAACTCTATATCATCCAATAATATTCCAAATCCCTTCCTTACAAAATTTTTCATGCCTTTCAGTCCTTGGTCTGATCATAAAACTATCCTAGGAATGATTTTTGTGTAAAAATGATAAGGTTGTCCAAATAAGATATATAGTTCTTAACCGAGTGTTTTCATTTTATTTATTTCTATATCAAT
The DNA here is from genome assembly GCA_963277665.1 of Viscum album. Classification (NCBI taxonomy): domain Eukaryota; kingdom Viridiplantae; phylum Streptophyta; class Magnoliopsida; order Santalales; family Viscaceae; genus Viscum; species Viscum album. The sequence goes on along the minus strand of OY728131.1, from coordinate 1,523,662,473 downwards.
AAAATATTCATGAAACTTTCTAAAATAATAAAACAAATAAATTCCATATACCGATATTCTATTATATTGATTTAATTTTATTTATTTATCTAATCTTCTATCAAATGGGGCACAAAAATATCGTTCGTGTGTACGGTAGACTACCACCTCGAAAAATGATATAATTTGTTTTACATAACTACCTCTCATGTCTGTTTATAATGATGGAATTAAGGTATATATATATATATATATGATTTTAATTAAATATTAAGAATTTTATAAGGGTAATATATCACCTAGTTTTTTAATTTTCCATCCATTTAAAAGTGATAATGTCGTTCAATAAAAGACGTGGAAACCCACCTCCATGAAGCAATGTGATTCAATTTTTATCACCAAAAGACATGGATAATATATATTAGTTTTTTTAAAAGAGGTAATACAATATTTATGATATAAGAATTATTAAATGTTTTTTATACATTCTATGGTACCTTCAAATGTTTTATGATATAGTGAGCCTGGTATACCTCTCCAACTCATTTGGTAATGAGTATGTTCTCTAGAGAGTTCTGTAGGAAGTCAAGTATAACGGTTATTGAAATTATAACGGTTCTTGTAAGGGCTTCATGATGATGGTGTACCATGGAACCTACACGAATTGTAAATTCTAGAAAATTATGTTTCATAGAAATTGTTAGTTTTCCCAAGTGAAGCTAATTATATTTTGTTTTAATCAAAAGATTAAACCCTTTCAAGGTAAAAAAGGTATGTTTTAAAGAAAAAATATTATAAGGTTCTCATGGTTTTTAAGAACCAGTCATGATTAATATTTTTTATTTATGATTTTTATAATGTGTTTTATGAAAACAATTATGTAGTATTCATAATTTTAAGATAAAGTAAATGATTACTTGAGATAAATGTTTATTAAGTTAAAGGAAGACAATATATTATGATCTTAGGTTTAAAATGTATTAATGGGTTTCTTTCTTCTTCATCTTCTTATTTTAGTTGCTATAATTTCTGTTCTCATTACATGTTGTCAAATGTTTTTCATGGGTTTTAAGTATGGTTTGGAACAAATAATAAGTCATATTGAAAATCATAAATATTTTCCTAAAAAAAACATGTTTATTTTTAGAATTTTTTTATTATGGGAAAATTTTATTTTAAATAGATGTGTCTAATATGTATTGTATGGGCATGTAATGTAAGAGTTTTGACTTAATTATCTAAAAATAAATACCTAAAATAAACCATAGGAATTTAAGAAATAAAAAACATGACTAAATACTCGAAATTATGTAATTTTTTATCATCGAGTACATAAAAACTAGTCACCAAAATTTATAGGAAAATGGAGAGTTATGTTAACATAATTTAAATAAATATATTAAATACAATGGTACCATTAATAATTCAATATCTTATGTCTGGGGAACTTGAGAATTATCCAAGTTAATTCCCTAATCTAGGAACTATTTAAAGAAATTAGCAACAATAACCTCTAATACCAAGAGGATAAGGAAATAACTATACCAACACTAATCCCTAAGTAGATCTTGATATTTACGGTACATGTACTCTCTAATCTGGAGTTGTATATGTCTTTTTTTAATTTTATTCTTCAAACTCTTATATATGTAAGAAAATTTCTAAGATCATTAAATCACCACCTAGATGATTATATTGTTGAAAAAATCCTATAGTGATATAAGTATTGTATTAAAATTTGATTTTTAAATTAATATTCCTTGTGTAAATCTTATTTCCCTTTCTTTAGATAAATTTATCCCAGCTTTGTGATGGATTTTTCCGCTCTACTTAGAGGAAATTTTATCTGGAGAAATGAAAACACATTTTATATTATCCAATGATATTATATCAACCAAAGGATAATTATAAACACCCTATATAAATTAATTATATAATGTCGGTCTTGATACCGTATAACATTATACTCTTATCCTAAATGGTGAGATAAAAACTCAATATTATGTATAACCCTATACTAAGAAAATAGATATGTTTCCCAAGTTTAAAAGGTTGATAAATCTCTAGAAAATATATCTTGATGTGTCTCAATAATTTTGATTCCCTTATCTATTTCCATTCACATGGGATAATTAGAATTTCAAGGACACATTTAATTTATATTTACATTCTATTGACCCAAGACTTCGAAATATATTTTTCTTAATTAAATACATGGTTCGATAAATTTCATGACATGAATCATTGAACTAAAAAAACCATGATATATTTTTATAATATAAAAAATTTAAATATAATCATTAAAAAATATTCTTTTAATTATAGCGTATGAATATGACTAACCAAATTATGAAATATGGGTATTATGAATATAATTTCTTTGTTTAATACTATGAAAATTCAATTAGAATAGATAAAACAACTAAAAAAGTCATTTTTTGATTACCAATATATATTTTTAAAATTAATATTTTTTTAGAAACTAATTATATTCAAATTATATAACAAAAAAATTCATTATCTGAATAATAAATTTCGAATAAATTAATTATTAATTGATAATAAAAAAAATAGTTCTTATTTTTAAAAATCTATTTTCCAGTTTGAGCAATTTTCAACAATATTTTGTGATTTTATTTAAATTTTGAAATTTTAAATTTGAGAAATTCGATTTGAAAAAAAATAAAATAAATAATAACAATATAAACTTAAGATGAAATTCTTGGATTTAAAAAAACATTTTATTTTTAGATGAATATTGTAATATACCATTTTTACTAGTATAGTGACTCTTATTCTATTATTAGTAAATATGTAAGACCTAAGAATTAATAGAACTATTTTCAAGAAAAAATATGTATTAAATAATTTAAAATTAATATTTATTAAATTTTTTTTAAATTTTACAATCCTATGGTTGATATTTCATAACTCAAGTAATATTTTTCTAAAACATTATTTTAAAACATTATACATTTAATATATTTAAATTAATAATTAACAATTTTACAAATTGAACCAAAATAAATAAATTTCAAATTTATAATCAAAATCTATAAATTATCAAATAAGGAATAATTTTTTAGTCCATATTATTTATTTACCTCGGGTAAATATTAGATGGCTTGGTAAAATAGTTATTTTTATAAAGAGTTATAATTTTATAAATGTTGTGAATTTTTCATAAAATAAATGGTTTTATTTTAAATTAGGGATAATATATTGTTTTTAAGAATATATAAAAATTAATTAACACTCAGGTAATTTTTAATCAAGATAAAATAATATGAAGATAACTTAATGAATAAAACCACATTTTTATACAAAAACGGATTGTCAAAACATTTTATGTTTTAATTTATTGGATAGTTTTCTCAGATTTAGTAATTAAATTTAGTGAAATCGAGTCAAAATTTGGATTTAACAAATCTAAATTTTTTAGGGTCATAACATATTTTTAGTAAAAAAATAATTACCATGATTAATTTTTTATCAAGATTAATAGGGGTTAAAATCGATAAGTAATATATCTTGAAATTTTAATAATTAAATGATCACGTACCCCATATAGAAAGGTTTATTCGATATTAAATTCTTACCCACATGTATCACTGAAACTATCTCCACCGAATTCACCCAAGTCACCAAACCCACCTAACACCCTATGTGATTCCACTCTTACCCATTACCTAACTCCATTTTTCAATGAAAAATCACCTCTTTTCAACTATAAACGATGCTCATTCTCACCCTTTATATCATCCCACTACACCCCAAATGAATTTATCTTGACCTTCCCTTCCCTATACCTCTATAAATACCTCCTAAGTAGTTATAAAGGTTCTAAGTATATCTCCCAACCTTTAATAATCTAATTACAAAGCTAAGGGTTCTCCTCCTCCGCTTTTTAATTATAGTAATTATTTTTTGATAAACACAATGAGTTTAAATTTATTAATTTTTAATATTTTAATATTGAACCAATTAATGTCAAAATTATTACCTATATATTATATAATACCCTTACTTTTTTTAAAGGTTGGGGTCGAATCCTCATTAAATTATTTAAAGAAAAGACCTCTTTAGACAGGGTAGAGGGAGACCCATTACATAGCCTGAAATCCTAAGTCCATGTAGCCAGAAAACTAGGCTTCAAATCCCATTTTTCCCCAAAGGGCCCCTCGGTAAATAGTAATGCTATAGTACTCAGACTACTGTAGTACCTACTAAAGTATTGCCGCCGCTACAGATCTGCCGCTGCTACATTACTGCTACAGTGCCCTCCTACATTACCAGAAATTAGTCCCTACCCATATTTGATCCTGGGTCTTTTTGGATGCCAAGAAGGATACTGTACCACTAGGGTACATTATCTTTGGCATGTTATAATACCCTTACTTATAATTAAACCCATTTTATAAATCTTTTTTTATTATTGGTATGCGATTGAAATAACTTTTTGATTATCTCTCACATTTTTATAATTAAAGAACTTACATTAATATAAGACTTTAGGTTTCAATGAGATTATGTATAAAAATATTAATAATCAATACTTTAATCTCAAAATTATTTTTTATTAATGAGATAATACCTTTATAAATCATTAAATCCAATTCATTATCACTTTTGTAAAGCCAACATGATACTAAAACAGTCATTGACTTTTCGTCATCATGTTGTGAATAATCAACTCTAATTCCATTCAAGGTTATACATATAAATGAAGTTTACAATTATTATTTATATGAAAATGGACCTTAAATAGTATAAAAATATATTAATGTTTTTATATAGGATGTTAGAACAAGTTCTAGTTACCGAAAACTGAAGGTAAGGGTTTTGTCTCAAAATGTTCTTCTTAGAGATAAATTTTCATTTATAAAAATAATTTCATTTATAAGGTGTTAATACTTCCAATTAGATATATAATATCATGAATTTTATCTATTAATGGTATTTTAACATCAATTTCATTCTCTTCCTCTTTCAATTGTTTTTTATTATCACATTTCATAATGTCATAAGGGTTTTTTGACTCAATTTCTCTTTATTGAGACATGTTTTAATGTTATGTACCAATGTCTAATATCTATTGTTTATATACTTTCCAATAATATATTTTTAAAATACTTAATGATTTATGAAATATTATTTACATATACGTATGATTTTCAAGATTCCAATGAATTTTCATTAATTCATTACTAAATTCATAAGGATTTTGTTAACTCAATTATCTTTTATTGAGTCATACTCCTATTTATTCAACCTTATCATTAAATGTTGGTTTTAATAATACCTATGAAGATATTATGTTATAATGCATGCTTTTTTGGGGTAATTATTTCTTATATCCAAGTCTTCTTTAGTGATTATATATTTTATATAAATGTGACTTTGAAATGAATAATTCATATATTTTCTAATGAACCATTATTTTACATGTCCATATTTTCCATTTCCACCTATGTTTTCCATATTATATGGAAACATATTATGTTTTCTCTCTTTTTAACCTCATATTTATCATTACCAATTTTTGAAATGATGTTTTATCACCTTTTAAAACAGTGTGGGCTTCGAGTAGCTTGGTTCACAATGGATGAGTCTAAATAAATTTAGAACTACTCTCAATTTTACATGTGAATTGGTTAGCAGGTATCCAGGGTCACAATGATATTAAATACTATGTTAATGACTATAAAACATTATTTCATATGTTCCATTGAAAATGTTATATATATCATGTTCTATTTTATCCTTACACCATAAATATTTTATCAATTTAAATGATATGATTATCTTTCATAGTCTTGGTTAACACTTATTGATTTATGTAATTTTAAATCAATTTTCTTCCTCATTTATTTACCCCCATGATTATGATATAGGCAGTTTTACCTTTTATATTCTATACCTTACTGGTATTTTATCCCTCTATTTATTATGTATTTTATTTCCCTATTTTTAAAGATGATTATATCTCATGGAATAACTAAGAAGAGATTTAATATTTTTAATAAATGTTCATGGAATTTAAGTAAAGTGATTTTATATTTCTAGTATCCAAGACATTAAACCTTTAGGTCGATCATTTGTGTGATTTCTTTCATGATATATTAATTAAACCCTGGTATCAATGTATTGTTTATGTGTGTTTACCTTGGGTTACATGACTCCTTCATCGTGGTGTTTATCAATGAAATCTTGGTATATTAATGGAATGTGGATTCATACACTAACAACCTTAATGTTATGTGGAGTATACTTTGGTCACATTAGATTTATGAAAATTATTTGAGGTTTCACTTTTTAATTTAAGATGTGAACTTTCTTAGGAACATGATCTCAGAGTCATAGATCATAGTTATTCTAGAGAATGTGAAAGTGGTGATGTCTTGGTTATGTCCCATGAATGTTTTTTAGATAAAGTGTTTCCAAGGATTTTTTAGGTATTATTGTATATTAATTCGTCTCTTCTATAACATAGAAGCACATATGGTTGGGCTAAGAAAGAAGGGATCCATGTTCAAGTGGACTAGTAAGTGTAAAGATTCCATTATAAAGATGAATATGTGGTTGAAATATACTCTAATATTGATTTTTCCAAGCCTAATGATCAATTATAGTGTTTATTATGATCCCAAGAGATTTAGAGTGGGAGTTTTTATTATTTAGAGAGATTAGTTAGTCTCTTTTGGGTTTCATCAGCTTGGATATGATAAGTGTAACTATCCTTCCCATGACATGGAACCAAAATTTTTAGTTCATACCCTAATGTGTAAGCTCCATAATTTCCTTGATGAGATGTTTAGAACCTACACAGGACATAAGTCTTTTTATTATATGTTCTCCTCATGATACCCAGACATATGGTAGATATGTTGGGTTTTTTACCTTTTGGAATTCATATTTAGGGAAAATATACCTTAGGAAAAGGGAACTCCATTACATATTATATGGGTATGAAGACCTAATGGTAAACAATTTAGACATATATACAGGAGGGGAAACAAATGATCCCACCCATTGACCAAAATATAGATCTATAATAGGAATAAGTGGTGGTGTTTTTTCTCTATTTAGCATTAACTCTTCACTGGTGGGTTATGTTATCACTTGCTAGGAGACTGATTTTGATTGTATTTTGATGGAAGAATGTCACATGTGGTGATTCTATTCTATTATTGTATTTTGATGGAGATGATGTGTTGTTAGTCCATTGTATGGTGGTAGTCCATACTATAACAAGGTAAGATTTGATTAGGGGCTCCCATGCCTCATGAATTTTAGTGCTTCCAGGATTCACTAAGATGTACCATGATATGAAGTATTGTTTTAGGTGTAGGTTATGAGGAAAGATGTTGTGGGTTATGTTTCTAGACACGTACCTATCAGAGGAAAAAGGTAGGTAATCAATGACTTGGTGTTTTACATAAACCCCTTCTAATGCCGGTATAGAAATGGGATGAGGTGACTATAGATATCATCATGAGACTAACCATGACCCTCAAGGGATATAATGAACTATGGTTAGAATTTTTTCAATTGATAAATGTTGTGAAATTTATTCCAATTTTAGAGACTCGATCTTTGGATGAGTTTGGTAGGATATATGTGTGACAAATGGTGTTTTTCACAATTTAACTTTTTATGATAATATTGGTTTGGGATGCATGATTTACACTGAGATTCTCAAAATTCCTATAAAGGTAATGTGGTCTTTGTTGTATCTGATTACAAAATATCATCTATTGAAAAATAGAAAGTCAAATAGGATGATCTAGATATTAGAGGGTTTTTTAAGGATGTGTTTGCTAGATTTTGGTGATTCTTGGTATGACCATATGGATCTGAAATTGTTTTATAAAATAATATATTTCATTATTTAATATAGATATATCCATTTGGGGAACTTTATGGTAGTTTGTTCCACTCAGCATTGTCTTATTTGATAGAGGGTGAGTCAATTGTCATCGGACTGAGCTTAAGGAAAGAGACCACAGAGTGGGTGAAATTGATTTGAAAATATTTAATCACCACTTATATTAAACACTTCTCATTTTCTTTATAGATGTGGAAACTTTTTTATTTCACCATGGGAAAACAAGTATTCTTCTTGGTATCAACTTGGATGGGGAATCAAAGGATAAGATTTTAGAGGAAACTTGTTCCATGATTCATTGGTTTGTTCAAGAGTGTCGTTGTGATTGGGATGATGAATTGTGAGTTATCAATTACAACACTACATAGTTTTATGCATTTTTTTTCAAATTTTTAATCTCTAGAATTATGAATTGGATCCTAAACATGGGATCGATGGTGTTGTTGTCATGTTAGGGGAAATTATTCATTCAGAGAATGTGTCATACAGATTGTGGACTGGAGTGATATGGTGTTTCACCGAAAGAAAAAACCTATAGCACATGTGTTATAGATGCATGGTAATATCCAAGAGGAGACTTTGGAGTTGGAATTTTATGAGTGTGAAATGTGGATAAATATATTCATCCAAGAACCCAAAAGGTATTTCTCATAAATGATAATTCCATATAGGGGGCTTATAATTCCCATTGAATTTCATGGTTCATAATGTTTTGAATTTAAAATTATATTAACTCATATTTATGGTATTGGGTATTTTTGGATATTTTAGAAGACTCTAGAGTGGTTTTGAGAATACTATACCGGTTTAGGAGAAAAAATTTTATAGACTACATGCTATCATGGTGTGGATACTGGGTGTCATAACCTAGATCCCAGAGTAGGGGATATTTAAAGTGAAATTTAAGGATATAATATATATATATATGATGGGTGGATTCCTTATATAATCATCACAATTTACACATCACTAGTGGATATCTATATAAGATTCAACCCCTTATTCAATTTTTGGGTTCTTACACAATGGTCTAATGAAAATGCCACAACACTGCCTGGCGAGGCAACACCATGGCCCAACTACCACTATTGTGTCTTAACCCATCCACTATGTTGGTTTTAAGGGAATATTGTTAATCTTTTTTGTACCCCTTTTAACATATTATACCATCCACCTTGACCTTCACCCAACCTATGAAACAATGAGAGATTCTCTTGCATAATTTTCTCTTATCCAACTTCAATCCTAGACTGTTTTATATGTCATTCCTTTTCATAGTTTTCTCATAGTGAGTATAATCCCATTCAAGATATAGATGTATTATTCTTCTTATATTCCATGGATTTATTTTAATAAACCATAAATTTGAGGAATGTTAGTTAATTTTAGGTTTCCAGAGGTTCAGGATTGAATCAAGGAGTGTGGCCTTTTGAGTACATTATTTTATGATCGATATAGTGTTTCCCTACCATGTTATGGATTTTATATAAAGTTATATATCTAAAATTAAATGAATGTACTTGTGTAGAAATGTAATAACTCATATTTTGTCATCAATATGAAAGGGTAGGTCAATATTTGTGTTTTAACCCCACATAGGGGAGTAAAAAGTTTATGTATTGGTTAATGTGGAAATCCCCCTTGATTCATTGGTAATGGTCAGGTTTTTCTCTTGGAAAATTTTAACTTGATGGGGGATTTGGTCCTGGTTAGGGATTGAGTGGAATATTAAATTTTTATATGATTTTAGGTGATTAGTTCCTCACTTTTAGTGGATTATGATTTGTCTTATTACTAGTACCATACTGCTTTATTGCTAATGTTTGGGCCATTCTTGAGTAATAAAGGGTTGTGTGAGAGAAGTTGTGTTTCTTGCCTTTAGTGAGAAGTCATCATTAAGATTTTGATATCTGGGCCCCCCTTGAACAATAAGATAGTAACTCGTATATTTCATACATAGATATTTCATCTTTTTGTATGATTATTAATTACATTACATAAATTACCATGCCGTAATCGTGTAGGTATAATTCATTTATAAATATATATTTATAAAAAAATGGTTCATAAGTTAACTACATCATCTCCCAATATGTTCTTCATAAAATAACCCTTATTAGTCATATCATATGTAATACCTTTCTTCATAACCCGGGGAAAGGAAACACAAGAAATTGTGAGATCAGATGCCTAGTTACTATAAACAATGGATATATTAACATAACATCATAATATGGGTATGTAAACATGATCATAAATTTTGAAAAACCATACCCCTCAAATCATAGATCATAATCTTGAGTCACTTCATGAATCTTTTTAGTTCATAAGATATAAATCACAATGGACTCAAATAACATGATCCATGAGTGTATAAATTAGGAATAAGACATGAGTTTGTGGCATTCACATAAGAATCGAAAATTATTTCCATAGTAGCCAAGGAACACTACTAAGACTATCATAGTGGACTAGGTATTCTCCAAAAACCATACTAGTAGTAATGGTTCACTCAGAAGACTACTGTAGTAAATATATTCCCTTAATGAACATGGTTCACTCCCTATTCTAATCCTATTTTTCTCAAGAAATATCAGTCTTTATCTAATGAATTAGAGGGATTTATAATTATGGGCCCACCATCACATAATAAAAATAATACATATGTGTTCCAAAAATAATAAAACATTCATTATATTAGAAATAAAGAAAATAAAAGGGTTTTAAAAACATTTCCTCTTAGAATATCCTATAGAAATGAATTGGGGTTTTGAAAATTGATATCATTTCATCATAGCATAATTCTTGTAAGTCTAATGGTCTTCATAAAAATCATTATATCATGGTATTAAACAATCCGTATAAATAATAAGGATGGTATCATTAGATAATATTCCTATTAAAACTTATATAACAACAAATTATGTCATATTAGATGAAAATTTTCTTTAAAATATCAATTGGAACATTTCCTGAAAAAATGTCCTTTTCTATTTGAAATCACATATTGAAAATCTAAAAAAATTATAAATAGTAAGGAAAAAATTTTCTTAGAAAATATCATTGAAAATTGTAATTCAAGCTTAAATTATTGAAATTTCATGATGGTGTTAAATGTTGTACATTCTATACAAGCAGAAAAACATTCCATTCATACTTTTTGAAAAATTCAAAAAGTACATCATTCAGAAAATAATAAGAAGATTTATTTAAAACTATTTTTAAATTAAAACATAAGTTAAAATGACTTTAAAATATCATAGATATTTGTAAAAAAATATTAAAAACATGATTATAAAACATGGACATAGAAAAGAATGGATTTTTCCCAAATAGAGAAATGATGTTTATTTTTCTTAAAAGATTATTTTTTGTCTCTTGAGTACATAATGTGAGGAAAATGAAATGAAAACATATATTTTTAATAATTAAATATAGTATAATACAATAAAATTTATTAATTATAGTTATATTATATTATTTCATCATTTTAAATTTGATCATAAATAATCCTGATAAACAGTGAGATTGTTAGTTAAAATCCCTTAATGCGTTGGTATCATTTGAATCATAAGCCCTAAGAAAGAATATATTAAAGTGAAACATTAAATATATTGAAAATAAGTATAATCATGATATATCATTTCAGATGAAAATAAATATAATTTAAAAAATAATGTAGCTACATGAGAAAACAAATGTCCCAAAGAAGATAATTAGTGGTGACAAACCCTTACATCAAGTTCCACTTGTTTCTAAAAAACTCAATCATACTTAATAATAAATTTTAATTTATAATAATTATATTAATGATTACTATACACACTTATAATATCATATATTATTCCCATATAACTTTTCAACATCATTGTATTAATAATTTCTTTATTAAAACGTTATTTATATGTGTTAAATGATTCAATTTTCATTCGAATTTTGGTTTGATATTTTTAGTCCATGTACAATTATCATGGTTCCATCATATCCAAAATTTTAATAATGATATAAATATAATATATATATATATATTAAATATTTATAATTATTCATAAAATATAATGATAGAAAAATGTATTACAGCGTTCATGGAGACGGTAGGTCGTACATACACAAGAATGTTATTTTCAATTTTTAATGGGATGAAAAAAATGTTAAATAAAAACATACCTTTAGATAATAATTATTATATCATATATATAATATATATTCAATAAATTCATCCTTATTACCATCCAAGTAAAATGAAAAAGAAAAAAAAAATCACATCACATCATGAAGGTGGTAGTCCACACAAACGCATGAGTTGCGTTATTATTTCCCATATAATTTGGTAATAAGGTTCATATGATATTAAAATTATCGAAGTATAATTTTTAATAATTATAATATATAAACCATAAAACCCAGCATAATAACAATCCATAAAATATGGTGGTGAAAATTAAATTGTATCACTACTTGGAGATAGTAAATCGTACATACGCAAGAACGAGATCTTCACTTATTTTTTATGGGAAAGAGGTTGCATAATTTGGATTTTATAGTAATAATGAAATTTTACAAAATATATGATACATAATTTATTATTTTATAAACAATACCATATATTTATAGGAGGTAAAGTAGAAGTTAAAAAATAAAGTGATTGGTTAAGGTGATTACATTTCCTTTGAAATAACTTCTTTATATCTCATCTTAAGGATCATAGGGTTGGTCAACTGGAAAGAACAACACCTATATAATGTTAATAAGGATGCTTATATGAGATTTTTTAGGTAATGGTCATGATATAAGGATCAAATGGTAAAAATAAGTGATAATTAGAGGTTCCATTTTATAAATGAAGTGATGGGAATTCTTGGGATTTTTTTAAAGATTAAAAAAATAATAAAATAATTCTATTGAAAAATGATACTAAATGGACATGATTTGGAATAAAAAGTTACTAGGGTTAAAATAAAACCATCCACAAAAATTTATAAAGTTTTTGGTGTCATTTTGAACCTTATATTTTTTATTAACATGTTTTTAAAATGTTTTGACCTTAATGATGGAAAAAACTATTTTAACCATTATGGGTTAATAATGTTATGATTAATATAAAATTGACTCATAAGTGGAAAATGTATGATCTTTTCACCCATTTTCTATTCACATGGATTAATATATTATTATTATGAATTTTAATTCATTTAACAAAATATCAAAAATGAAAATTTTTGAACCATTCATTTCATTTGTTGTTAAAGACACTAAGAAAATGAAGAAAATAAAATATAATCCTTTTAAAGATAAACAATATTCCTTGTTTATATAAAATAATATGTTAACAATATAAATCAATCAAATTATATTAATTAAAATATTTGAAAAATCATTTATTTTATTGTTATATTTATTGAATAAATATCATATTAGTGTTACACAAGAGTTTTTGGTTCTTATTTAATTACAAAAAAATATAAATATATTTTAATAATGAAAATTAGTTCATTAGTATCAATGAATATTTTTATATTCATTCATAACTTTATTTGTTCCCTATTTCAAAACATTAGAGATATTTAAAACTAAGAGAGCGACACATTGTAACGTTCTTTGATTTAAATAATATATTTGTCATTTTTCGAGAAAAGTGTCCACTAAGCAAACAAAATTCAATAATAAAGAGATAAATATTGAATTAACATAATCCTATAATATTTAAGATGGAAAATTATGGCATTATCACTTACTTTTAACCAATATTAATAGTTTTTACCCTCTATCGTGGTGATAAAATTTAACATAGTTATTGTTTGTAATGACTTAAAATAAAAGAGACCTATTTACCAAATTTTGAACTATTAATTCAAGAAATGGAATATTTTTTTCAATATTCCATTTATATAAGTGATATATTTTAATTTTAAAAATAAACATTAAAATTGTGATGAAAACCTCATTTTATAAAATTACATTTTTATACATAAAACCAGATTTATTTTATCACATGCCTAGAAAAGAATATTAGACGAAAATTAAAACATTTGATTAAATATATAATATATAAATTTCATTAAAATAATTCACCAAAATTTAATAATTTAATATATTAATATAAAAATACATTGTTGTCATAAAAATGGTTTTGTAGAGTAATCATGTCATTTATTTTCAAATGATTTGTATTTATATTTAAGATTATTTGATACCTAATGAATTCATTTTACACATATTTAAATCATAAATTTTCATAATTTAATTAGTCCTTTTTTACCGCTTAATCCAATTATGAGGTAATAACTGCCACTTGAAAATATTTTCATAATATATCATGGTTTTTTAAACTCGATGTTGTGTGCAGTGCTAGATATTGAAGAAATATAATTATTTAAAGAAAAATATTTTAGAAAAATCTCATGATTTCACATTATACCCCCAATATAATTTATTTATTCATTGAAAATTTTTACCCTGACACAAAAATGAGGATATCCATATTTCACTATATCCTAAGGTTCCCAAGTTGTTTCATAAAATTTTGAATTCATCCATAGGACATTTACTAGATAAATAGTCTTGTTTCATAACACTTTATCTCTATGATATAATATTTTTACAGGTTTTTCTTCATAGAAAAACCATTCTATAGTGGTACACCCCCTGAATTTAGTACATGTGATAAATCTGTTATATACTTCCTCAAGAGAGATACATGGAACACATAGTGAACATGAGATATGTTCGGTGAAACCACCAAGTTATAACATACCATCCTTACTCGATCAAGCATCCTAATAGGTCCTATATACATTGGGATAATATTTCATTTGTTTCTAAATCTTATAACCTTAATTTACTAATAAATTCACAAAAACTTATTCTTGCCAACTTTCAATTCTAGATCCATTTGACGATTGTCATTATAACTTTTCCATCAACTTTTAGTTACGTGGATGTATTTCCGAATGGAATTGACTTTCTATTCCATTTACTCAATAATCTAAGGTCTTAATAGATTTTTTTAATCACCCAGATATATTGTATTTATACACATCTTTCTATATAGGGCTTCATAAGGAGCCATCTTAATGCTTGAATGAAAGCTATTAATGTATGAAAACTCAATTAAGGGTAGTTTTTTTATCCCAAACAACATTGAATTACATGTAACTATATCCTAACAAATCCTATAGGGACTTAATGGTTCTCTCATACTGACCATCTATTTGGTGATGATATTCCATACTAAATCACAACTCTATATCAAGAGCCTTATGGAGACTTCACCCGAACATTGAGGTAATCATAAAATCCCAATAAGATACAATGGAAGGTGGTACTTTATGGAAACATTCAACTTATTTAATGTCTACCCTAGAAAGTTGGTTAAGAGAGAAATATTTTCTAATGTAAATGATGGGTATTAAATTCCTTAGTCAATCAACTATTACCAAAATATCATTATATGCTTTAAATGTTTTGTGGAGTCTAATGAAAAAATACATAGTGATTTTTCGCATTTCCCTTCTGGTAAGGGTAATATTTGTATCATCCCATTATAATTTTCTCTCTAATATTTAACATTCTTATATACCAAGAACCGAGATGCAAATTCTATGATATCTCACTTCATTTATTCCCACTAAAAATAAACTTTTGGGTATCAACACATATTTATACTTCTATGATGAATAATAAATCAAGAACTATGAGCCTCATCCAATATCTCTTTATTCAACTCTTGTATTGATGGAACATATACATAGTTCATTAACATTATCATTAACTCACCATAAAGGTTGAACTCCAAGACATTTTTGACCATTTTTTCTAGTTCCACATCTTCTATCCACTCCACTTTAACCCTCCCATGGATAAATGGTTGAACACTCATTTCAGAAAGATAATATTTATCCACTTCCTTCAAGATTTCTAAATCAAAGAAATTAAAATTTATAAATATTATATCATTTTTTACCCTATCAATAGAAAATATGGCATGATCCTTTGTACTAAGAGCTTCTTCCACCTTGTTTGATATTTAAGGTTGGTAATGTATTGAGAATTCATAATCATTAATCAACTCCATATATATTCTCTAGTTTGTTTTAAACTCTCTCTGAGTGAATATATTCTTTAATCCTTTATGATTGATGAATATATAAAAAATTTCTTTGAAAATATAATAGATCTGTATCTTTAATGAGAAAAACCATAGCTAACTCTAAATCATGAGTTGTAAAAATTTTCTCATGAAGCTTCAATTGGATTTAATCAAAAGCTAACAATATAAATTTTTTTATAAGAAAACATCTTAGTCCCTTCATCAATTCATCGCTATAAATAAAAGAACTCTCTCTATTCTATGGTAACATAAATATACATTCACCAACTGAACTTCTATTCTATTCCTTGAAATTTTCATCACATTCATCAGTTGGAAGAAATATGTCCCCATTACATGTTATCTTGGTGAGTGGATTATATATTCATGATAAATTCTATAAAAATATATGATAATATCCATCCATATGGATAAAAATGCAGATCTCGGTTAGAGTGGTTGTTCTGGGACAATTTTCATTGACTTTTGTCTTTGAAGTATATACTCATATACCCACACATGAGATTATATTACCCAAGAATGAAACATTTTGAAGACAAAATTAACACTTTATAAATTTTTCATTTAAATCATCCTTCCTCACAGTCCTAATAACAATCATAAACTTATCTTGATTATCTTCCTTCTTATTATATAAATATAATCAATAAATACTACAAAAAATTGATCAAGGTAATCTCTAAAGAATCCTTTCAAAAAATATATAAAGATAGAGAGGGTATTAGAAAGAATAAATGGAATCACTATAAATCAATATTTTTCATACATTGTACTGAATACATTCTTGGGTATATCCTCCTTCTTGACCCCCAATTGATGATAACTATATTGAAGTTCAATATTGGAATTATATTGAGATACACACAATTGATAAAAGAATCAATAAATATGGGGTAGAGGATAAATGTTCTTGATGGTGATATTTTTCGGTTGTTGATAATAAATGTAAAATCACATTGATCCAACTTTATTTTTAACAAAAAGAACTTTTTCACCTTGTGGTGATGCACTTGGATAAATGTGTCCCATGTTAAGATTCTACTGGAGTTGCTTCTATAATTTCTTCTACTCAATCAAGATTAATCTCTATAGAGTCTTTGAAATAGTTGTTCCACAAGATATGAGTTATATTGAAAAATAAACTTCATAATTCAATGGACCAAGAAATTATTTTGGAAAGTCATAAAACACTCATGTATTATAGGCATATCGTTAATGTTTAGTTTCAGAACAACCATCTAAGATAATTATATCTTTTAAATAGGAATCAGTACACATATAATGGATCTCCATTCCATATTAAGTAAATATTTTTTATTAGACCAAAATAAAATCATATATTGTTTTATAATATAAAATGTAACTTCCTTTCATTGGAAATGGATGTGGGATTTATGTAAAGAATACCAATCTATTCCCATGATAACTTCAAATTTAACTAGAGGGAAAATAATAATATATTCAAAATGAAAATTTCCACAAGAATCAACGATCGACTAATCATAGAATTCATATATGATAATCCTTCCATTAGGGGGTTTTAATTCCAATTCAATATAAAACCATTATTGTTTAATTCCTCATATTTAAAATAGTGGTTAGAACTATTGGAAAATATGACATTAGAAATTATAGGGTGTATTGTAATATAAACTTTCACCAAATCATTATCATACCATCCAATTAGAAATAACCATGGTATTAGATTTACCTTTATCACTCATCTTAAGAGATTTTTGACGCCGATCATCTTCATTAACCTTCAGATTTGAGAACTGATTACCTAAAAAAACATACTCCTTTCATTTGAAATACTAGAATGTGGGTGGTGCATTATATAGAGATTAATCTCTATTCACATAATTATATGTCTTATTATTATCACTTGATCATTTTATTTCATAATGACATCTGTTTCCATACAATAAAAAATTTCTAGTCTATTTAAGAACTATTTCCACAACGTTTCCTACTACAAATTAAAAATAATTTGAATCTCATTTTCTTCTCTAAATTATATTTAGATTTTTTTTGAATTACATGATTCTTTTTTAACAAAACTATGTGATGGATATTTGACTCCAATAACTATTTCCACCTAGATAGTGCATCGAATGATTTATTCATAGCTACTAAAGTCTCTAATTTAAAATTTCAATTAGATATTTTATCTAAATCCAATGGTGAATCAAACAACATTAATTTTAATTTGGATGATAATACAATAATAATACCTCACAAGTCTTTTAAAAATTTCCTCATAGGTAGAAATGGGTTCGTTATCCTCTTTCTTTAGCTTAAATAATTTCATCTCTATTTTTGTACAAAGAATTTGAGGAAAGTGCTTATTGAAGAATATAGTATTAAACTAACCCCACTATATGGAGTAAATTAATTCATATTACCTAATATTCTTGATATGCTTTCACCATTGATATGATTCTCCTTCCAAATGATAAAAATATGGAATAAATGTTTCATGTTTTGATCATTTGGATATTGATAAAGATCCTTTCAGTGGTACTGATCAATTTCTCAGTAACTAGTGGATCAGTGGAACTACAAAAATAAGTTGGATGTTTCCTCATAGAGGACCCAATAGAACATTTTAACTTAATTTTCTCAATTATATGTTTATCATTATCAATATATTGTGAATGTTGTGTGAGTATAATAATTAGATTTTTTATTCTAGCTCCCATAAAATTTGGTTAATCATGGGGAAAATCATTTCATTCATCATTAATATGATTCATTAATGTTTAAGATATCAAATAAAACCAAAAAATATATTTTTATAGACACTAATCATAGTGGGAAACAACATAATCATGAAAATAATTTATAGGATATATGAATCAAGATACCTTCTTTTAAATATAAGACACCATAGTTTAGACAAGGTCATTCCAGATTATTTCTAAAACATTGGGATGTTATACTATACATATTCTCATTACCATGGTTCTCACTAAAGGTTCATCATCATAGTTTCCGAAGGATAACTAATGATAACTCTAATTTCAACTATATCATCACATACATTACATCCATATATATATTTTATCATTTTAAAAAATATTCATTATATAACATAGTTATCCATTCCATAATTGTGATGGTCAAGTACCTTTGGAAAATTCGACACATAAAAAATAGTTCATTAGTAAAATATATCATATTCCACTATTTTCTTCAAAACTATCACCCTTCTTAGTCATATGATGTTTAATGACTTTCTTCATAACCTTGGGAAAGTAATCTTAAGAAACAGTGAGCTCAAATACTCATTAAGGGTAAACAATATAAATATCAACATATAATGATCATAATGGTTTGTGAACATGAGTATAACATTTTAAAAAGAATTAAATTCATATCATGGATCATAACAATGATCAATGGAATAAATATTTGTATTTCATAACACATCAATCATAAAGGAATCAGAGAACCTAATCCATGAGAGTATAAAATTTGTCTATGATATGAGTTTCTGGAATATATGTAAGCATAAAAAGTTATTTCTACGGTGGTAAAGGATCACTAAAAAACTGTCATAGAAGATTGGATGAACACCCCAAACCATCTTAGTTGTCATGGTTCACTCTCAAGACTATAATAGTGGTTAAAGTCTAATATTGAACTAGATTGACTACCCATTCCAATCCTACTTATCCCATGAGAAATCAATCTTTACCAATTTCATTAGAAAGATATATAATGTCAGAACCACCCATCATATAATGGAAATCCTACAAATATGTTTCAAAGGATCTTAATCCATTAATAATATCACAACCCTTGAAAAGAGAAGGGTTTCATAAATATTTAATCTTAATATAACTCTAAGAAAATAAACATGTTTCATAAACACTATCATTTCATCATAGTATAACCTATGGAAAAGGAATGAGTTTCATAAAAATATTTTCATCATATTCATAATCTAAACAGATAAATAATATCAATGGTATCATTGAATTATATCACCATTAAAATAGAAGTAACATTGAAGGATATCATCTCAGATAAAAAATGACTTTAAAATATTAGATGGAACATTTTTATAGAAAAATAAAATTTTAAATTTTAAATTACTTATTTAAAATATAAGAATCCCAAAAATATTAAGGAAATAATTTTCTTTGATAATAACCTTGAAAAACATTAAATGAATCTTCAAAGCATTTAGTTCTTACAGTAGTCGGGAATTCCATTCATGTTGTATAAGTTAAATAAATTTCTTTCATTCTTTTGGAACAAGTCAGAAAGTACTTTATTTGGAAAAACAAAGAATATTAATTTTACGAAATTTTATGAAAAGTAAATCTTGGATAAAGACCTCTTTAAAAATAATTCCAGAATATTTAAAACATTTTTAATTTTTTTAGAAAACATAGACATCGAAGAAATAGTATTTTCACCAAAGAGGGAAATGAAGCCCATTTTCCTTAAAAGAGTATTTTTAGTCTCTTAGTGCTTATTGTGAGGAAAATGAAAGGAAAAAAATATATTAAATAAATAAAAATAGGATAATAAATTTCATGTGTCTAGAGAGCTACATCATAATAATTAGTCAATGGAATCATAATCATAAATTATCTTTATAATCATTGAGATTGTAGCATAAAAACACTTACCTCTTTTTTATCATTTGAATGTGTAGCCCCATTAATGTATAACATAAAATGAATCATCATATATCATGAACATAAGTATAATTATTATATAACACTCCAAAAGATATTATATCCACTTCAAAAAAGAAAATAGGTTCATGACATATCATATGTACCAAAAAAGATAATTTGAGACGACAAAGCCTTTCCTTGAGTTCCACTTTTCTCAAAAGAACGATACACTCTTATATAAAAAACATAAATTTGTTATACCTCTATATCATAGTAACATACAGACTTATATAAAAATATAAAATCCCTTTATAACATTTCAACACCCATTTACTAATAATTCCTTATTAAAATAATCTTTTCTATGCCATAACTCTTTCATTTATCTTGTGGTTTTTGGTTTAGTATTTTTGTATCATTTTATGTTTCTCATGGTTCTATAATAAATAAAATTTTTATAAATAAATAAATAATATATATATATATATCCATTATAAATATATTTATAATCATTTATAAAATATGGAGATAGAAAAATGTATCACACAGTTCAATGAGACTATAGGCTATATGTGCACATGAATGATGTTTTTACTTTTTGAAAAGTAAAAGAAAATAAATTTAAAGATTAAATGAAATATATATAATTATTTAAATAAATTATATATCATATATATTCCATAAATACATATTTATTATTATCCATGTAAAATTAAAATGAAAAAAATCACATTGCTTCGTAGAGGTGGCAGTCCACACGTAGGCATGAGTGACATTACTCTTTTCCAAAAAATTTGAATGTAATAAAGTAGATGTAATGTTTAATTTAAAAAGTATAATTATTCATAATTATTATATATAAACATTATACCATTATAATAACCATCCCTGAAATATGGCAGTGGAAAATGAACTATATCACTTTATGGAGACAACAAGACCTACGTATGCACGGATGGTACTTTCACTTCCCATTTGATGGTAGAGAGGGTGGATAATGGTGATCTCATAATCATAAGAGCATATAATTATATTTTTAATATTTAATTTAATATTTTATGATAAATTATAAAGATTAAGAGTTAAATAATAGTTAAAAAAGAAAGTGATTGGTTAAGGAGACAACCTCTTCTTCGAATGAACTCCTTTAGATCGCCTCTTAAGGATCATAGGGTTTGTCTTTAAGGTAGAACAACACCCATAAAATGTGAAAATGGATGTTTAAACATTATATTTCTAGGTTATGTTGATAAATAATGCTAAATAGTGGGAATAAGAGAGTAGAGGAGGTTCCCTTTTATAATTGAGGGGAGGTGAACTCTTGGGATTTCTAAAAAGATTAATAATATAATATAATAATTCTCTAGAAAAATGATTCCAAATGTAAAAAAATTTGAAAAAAAGTGTCTCATGTTAAAATAACACGGGAAAATGAATTTTAGATAGGTTTTTTGGGTCATTTTAAACCTTACCTTTTTTTATTAACCCCTTTGTTAATTATTATTGACCTTAACGGTGGAAATAGCTATATTAACCATAAAGTGTTAATAATGATACCATAAATGTAAAAGTGACTCATAGATTAACCATATATTATGTGTTCACCCGTATTCCATTCACATGGATTAATATAATTCTTTAGAAATTTCTAATCCTTTAATAAAATATCATTAATGTCTATTTTGGAATAATTTGTTTAATTTGACCTTAAAGACATCCCGACAATAAAAAAATAAAATTTAATCCTTTATAAAACCAATAATATGTTATATGTGTTTAATAAATTTTAAGAATTCTATAACTCAAAACAATTATATTACATTTAATATTTTTAAGATCATTTATTTTTTTTTATATTAAAGAAATAAATAATGTATTAGCATTGCACGAGTAATTAAGTTAATTATTTTATTACTAAAAATTTGATATAGATTTCAAAAATAAAAATAGGTACATTTTTTTCAAAATAGACCTTTATGTTCACTCATTACTTTTCTTTATCTCATCCTAAATATATAATAGATATTTAAAGATATGAGTGTGACACTTAGTAACTTTATTTGTTTTAAATATTATACATGTGATTTTCATGGAAATATGTCCATTAAAAAATAACTTTTGAGCCTATTGTGATAATGTTATCATTACATTCGTTCAATAAATATTAGGATTCAATATTATGGCCCCATCACTTAGTTTTTACTAATATTAACATGATTAACCCTTTACCGTGACTATAAATTTTTACGACAGTAACTATTCAAAATGACAAAAATAAAAGGACATTTTTGCCAAATTTTTAAATCCTAATTCCAAATATTGAATCCATTTTCCATTATTCAATTTATATAATTTTTAAAAGTTAATTTTAAAAATATTTATTCCAAACACAATGAAACCCTCTTTTTTGAAAAATATATTTTTTAATATAAACTAGATTTATTATTATTTAATCTCTAGAAAAAAAATTATTTGAATATTAAAACATTTGATTGAATATATAATATATATATTCTGTTAAAATAATTAAACAATAGTGATTAATTTAATTTATTCAGATAAAAATATATTATACTCTTAAAAAATAGTTTTCTAAAAAAACATCTCTTTTACTTTCAAATTATTTTTATTATAATTTCTAATTATTTTATACCTAATGAATTCATTTTATACATATATAAACAATAAATTTATCATTATTTAGTTAATCCAATCCATTCCCACCCATCCAATGGATATGAGATTACATTAACATAATAATATTTCAATAGTACACCACGGTTCGTTTAAACACGAAGTTACATGAAACACAAGCTATCAAAAAAATAAAATTATTTAAAGAGGCATATATTCTAAAATCTCAATGGGTTACTGTAACACCCTGAATTTTTATGAACTCTATTTTTTCAAATAAATTAAATTTCATTTATGTACTGTGTTTTATTCCATACCAAGTTAATCTCGCATTATATGTTACGCTATGCTAGTCTTTCACTACACACAACACCAGGTTAACATGAGTTAAACACCACATTGAGTATATTTGAAATAGAATTTTATTAATATAATTATTTAAACAATACAGCTATAACTTAATCAATAAACATAGTTATATGAATAATAGTAATTAATTTTATACATTATTTATAGTGGTTTTATAGAAATAAAACATTTTAATAATGAAATATTTAATTTTTGGTAAAGTCTATATGTTTTGAAAATACTATTTATTTGAAAGCAACATTTTATTCCTTTTATGAAAAATAATGAAATTAATTTTTAAAACTTTTTGAAATTTAATTTCATAAAAAAAATTAAATTATTAAATTCATAATTTTAAAATTTTCTTAGGTAATAAATTTTGGATTTTTTTGAAATATTTCATTTTTTGATGAATAGTGTAAAATATGGAATTTTAATTAAAAACCTCCTTTTTTAAAATTTATTGATATAGTTAAATTATATTTTAAAACTATTTTATATAATAATTAGTTCCATTATACATAAATCAATCCAATTAGATCATTGGAATCGATTTTCCATAGAGAATAGATATAAAAATATTTCAAACTTTTGAACATTTTCACTTTAAAAACAGGTTGTTCCTTCCCATATATAAAAATAAGTAAAAATTAATTTCCTCTACTTATATGATTTTTTTAAATGGATTACATATTCATAATCATAATAATTTATAATTTCTAATAAGGTAAACTTAATATTTTATTAAATTTATTAGTGAAATAAATTAAAAATAATTATAGTGATTAGAGTAAAAACAATATTTATTAGTGGTTAAAATTATAACATAAGGTGTAAAAATGAACATAAACTAGTACAAAACCCATTTTATGGAAATAAATCTAATATATTCTATCTTTTATCAAAAATAGTTCATTATTTTAGTCACATAATGTAAAGGGGATCTCCTAATAGTGTTCATCATTTGGTATTTACAAGAATGTCACACCTGCTCCACTATAATAGGGTGCTCAACCCCTTAATTATTCCACCATTTCAAGACGTTTGAGTATAATGAAAAAATATATTATATCTCTCTTAATTTCTTACCTTTATCCTATATGACTTAATTTGGTCATAAATCCAACTTAGGAAGTCCTTCGGTGCCAACTAAATTGAGATACCCAAAGAAGAGGTAATGTTCATAAATGAATGTTTTTGTTTTATTTATTCCTTAATCTCCATAAATTATTTTTATATTTTGATTATATATTAACCTAAATATCTTGAATATATTGAGATGTTATTAATTTAAGTTTACCACCTATAACTTCCTATAATTCCATCAAATGGGATACACAATCATTTTTCGTGTGTATGGTGGACTACCGCCTCACGAATCGATGTTATTATTTATTCCATAACAAATTTAAAGGTTATAAATAATAAATATTTATAGACTATATATGATATTTATTATATTTATGATTTTTTATGATTTTTTAATATTTATATCACACATACCATCATGATTTCCATTTTCGTGGAATATGATATCCTTCATGTGTATGGTGAACTACTACCTCATGAAGGGATGTGATTCATGTACACGTTACTGTATAAAGGTTGGTTTTAATAATAAAATTAATATATATGGCATAAAAAATTATTCATTAATGATAATATATCATATTTTTTAACTCTAAAAAGAAAATTAAAATATCGTTCATGTGTAAGTATGACCTACTATCTCCATGAATGGTGTATTTAATTTCCAACTTATTTTTTTGTATAATATTTTAAATACATATATAATGAATATATATATATATATATGATATTTATATCAGGATTATAATTATGTAGATTATATAACTCACTTATGGACCAGTGTCTATGTTTTCATGTTTTCAAAGTCATTAAATGAATTCAGTCTTTGGGCATGTGTCTGTATAATATATTAAATAAACAGAAAAAATGATGTAATGTCAGTATATAAGACAATAGGGTCACTATATTTTGTACCAGAGCTAAGTTTTAAGAAAAATTTGGAAACTAGGTTTATAAATCCTTAGTGAGATCCATAAATGCATTTCTACAGATAATTCTTAGGATTTGTAAAATTAATACAAAATGTCATGAAATTTTAGTAAAGGATAGGGAGAGTGGATTCCTAGAAATGAATCCCTATATAGATAGTACAAGTGGATGTGGCTATGGAACATATTTACCTTGGGTAAATGTCCATTAAAAACCATATTGATCTATACTCGATCGGGAATTGGTGCATGACTATGGGACTTTCTACACAGCTAGTCTGACACTCCCGTGGGATAATCTTTGAGAATTCAAAAACTCTTTTTGAATCATAATGAATGATTTAAATATATTTTGGTTATTAATGACATAAGATAAACCTAATATTCCACATATTAAATAATATTTCATAATTTATTCAACCTATAAGTGATTTCCATGATTATGTGGTTTCCCATAATGATTATGGTTTCTTATACTATGATTTGTTTGTTTTAGTCAACAATTGGAACCTGAACTAACCATGTCAATGCTGAGTTTTATGGGAAATGAATTGATTTTTCTCCAAAAAATCCAAAAATTACAGGATAAGGAATCAAAAATCGTGTTTCTATACTTAACAAATATTCTTATGCTACAAATCTATTGGACTTCCAAATGAGAAAAAAGGGAAAAATATTCTACTGAGTCCTTCATCAAGAAACATCCACCATCATTCAAAGGGTATTATAATAAAAAAAGTTATTGAATAGTGGATCAATAATAATGAAAAGATTTTATCAATTATCTAGTGTTTATAACTTAATAAATTCATCCTAGTTGTTTATCATTTTTAAGGAAAATCAGACTGGTGGTGGAATCTAATCAAGAATACAAGGTAGTAAGTTGAAATTGACTACATGGATTGGAATGAGTTTAAGAACTTATTTTTTAAAACATAATTTCCTCATAGTCATTATATTAAAATGGAGAAGGATTTTCTCAAGATAAATCAAGGGGATTATGAATTTGTTAATACCTATATAGCCATCTTATAAAACCTTTTATGTACGCTTCAAAAATTATCATCATACTTGTAAATAGGGTTGATCGATTCTTTAATGGATCAAAACAAAATTTTAAAAGTCAATTAGCCATAATATCCTTTAGTAGATAGTAATAATTTTTTTGTTGTTCTATCATGGTGGAAATGGAGGTTGGATTTACATATTAATCTCCTAGTTTTGACAAGAAAAGGAAGATGGAGTTCAAAGAAAAATATAAAAACCATGGACAAAAGAAGATGATATTTCTTTTATGCTCAAATTGTGGGAAGAAGAATGAAGGAAATTTTCTTAAGGGTTCTAGTAAATGTTTTATGTGGGGAAAGGAAGGTCATCATGAAGTTGATTTCTGAATTGATGGGGATAAGTTAGCGAATAATTTTAATAGAGAGAAAGTTGTACAAAATATGATTCCCACACTTTAGTCTTAAAGTATAAAGAGAATGGAAATTTTAAAAACCAGTTATGAAACACAAGGTTTAATGATGATGATCTACATTAGAAACCACTTAATATGAAGGATAAGTGAAAATATCATGTTATCATAGTTTCTGATGAGGGGTGCGATAACGACATAATGACAGTTACTCTTGTCATTCACTCTAGAACTCTTAATGTCTTATTTAATCCTCAATCTACCCACAATATCATATATAAATAATTTAATAATGGTATTAAGATTCCAAAAAAATAATTATATGTGTAATTGATAGTGAAAACCCATAATTGTTTGATTATTGCAACTTAAGTTTATGATTCCTCTCCGATTGTCATCTGTGGCAATGTTCTGCCTGTAAATCTAGGAATTCATCCTCTAGTTGAAGTTGATGTAATCATAGGTATGGATTGTATTTATCGACATAAATACCACATTATGATTTCAATAAGGGAAGTTATGTTTGATATTTCAAACAAACCTATGATTTTCTATCAATTTGATGATAAGTATGAACCTCTTATTGAAATTATATCCAGAGTATGGGTCTTAATTCCCATTCAGAAGGAATTTTTATCTCAAATGGTTGGGGATAAATTCAATTTTTTTTAAATTCCTATTGTTTTGGAATATTTTTATTTATTTATAGAATAATTTCCTAGTATTACAATAAAACTTGTAGTTCAGTTATCATTAGAACTCTTACCTAGTTCCACACCCATTTCAAAGACTCTCTATTGAATGGATCCAATTAAGTTACAATCATTGAAAAAAAACTCCAAGAAAATAATAAAAAGGGATTCATTAATCCAAGTGTATCACCAAAGGTTGCAACTATTCTTTCTATGAAAAAATAAGATGGATCAAAGAGACTCCACATTGATTATCAAGAGTCGAACAAGATTACGATCCAGAAAATGTATCACATTCCCAATGTTGATGACTTGTTTAATTAAATATATGGAGCTCAATACTTTTCCATGATTTAAATTACATCTGGATATTATCCATTTAGGGTTAAGAGAGAGGATATACCCAATATAGATTTCTGTATAAGGTATGAGAACTATGAATATATTTTTATGTCTTTTTATCTTACTAATTTCACTATTATATTCATAGATTTGATTAATAAAATATTTTGAGATTATATTAATGTTTTTATGGTGGTATTTATAGATGATATTCCTATATATTCATAGATAAAGGGAGAACATTAAGACCACATTATAATTTTACAAAACAACCAAATAAAGGAGAAACTATATTCCAAATTTAAAAAGTGTGAATTTCAAATGGAAAAGGTTTTAATTCTAGGTCATATAATCTCAAGAGAATATATATTAGTAGATTCCTCAAAGATATAGGATACAAAATTTTGTCTTAGACCATACACAATAACTGAGATTGGTAGCTTTCTAGGTTTAGCTAGATATTATCAATGGTTTGTGGATAATTTATCACAACTATCTAATACTTTGACCAAGTTAACTTGAATGGGAGATGACTTCCTCCGGATAGATGAATGTGATGAAAATTTCAAGGAAATTAAGAGAAGTTTAGTCAAAACACTTGTTCTTACATTACGTTGTAGTGTAGAAAGTTTTTCAATATATAATGATGCATCTAAGAAGGGGTATGGATGTTTTATTATTTAGAATAACATGGTTATAGCTTATACTGTGTGACAATTGAATAATCAAGAAAAAAATTACCCAAATTATGATTTGGATTTAGATGCAACAATTTTTTCATTAAAGATATGGAGGAATTATCATTATTGATTAATGTTTCATATATATACCAATCAGAAAAATTTAATCGTGTATATTCCCATAAAAGGATTTCTACATGAACTGGTGAAGATTGTTCGATCTGATTAGGGATTATGACTACTCAATACATTACCACCCTGGGAATTCGAACAAGGTGGCTGATGCTTCGAGTCAAAAGGATCGACCTAGCTTATCCATGATGAGGATAAAAAAAGATCCAATTTTTTATATTTTCATATGATGGATGTAGAAATCATGAAGGAATAGGAAAAATATTATCTTACTCAATTGAATATCGAACCATCTATCCAAGTAAAGATTAAAGAGGCAGAAGATAAAGATTTAGAGATGAAAAATAATGTTATAACTGTTCTTGAGTTTATCTATGATCATATTATAAGGTTAAGGTTTAGTAATTTTGTATGTGTTCTGTCTATACCAAATTTGAAGAAGGAGTTGTTAGAGGAAGATCATAATTGTTAATTATCTATTCATCCTAGAGGTACTAAAATGTATATATTTGAAATAATACTTTAGGTGGGATGGAATGTAGATAGAAATCATAGAGTTTGTATCAATATGAATGTTATTTTAATATGATGAGGCTAAAAGATATAATTATAAGTGGTTGTTTCATTCATTACCCAAAAAAGAATGGAAATGGTAGGACAACACTAGGGATTTCATCATTGGACCCCCTAAAACCTCTAAAAAACATAATACAATATGGGTTGTAGTTGATCACCTTATGAAATAAATACACAACATTTTTATCAGAGATTAATTCCATCTATCTCAGCTTTATAGGATAAAGATTTAGAGCTAAAAAATAATTATAGAAATGTTCTGGAGTTTAACCTTGATCATTATGGAATGATGAGGTTTAGGAACCATTTATGTGTTCCATCTATACTAGATTTGAAGAAGTAATTGTTAGAGGGAGCTCATAGTTCATCATAATCTATTTATCCTAGATGTATGCATATCTATAGAGATATAAAATAATATTTATGGGGGGATAGAATGAAGAGATATATCATAGAGTTTGTATCTCAGTTCTTGGTATGTCAACAAGTTAAGTCTAGAAGATAAAAGTCTAAGGGGATGTTTCATCCATTACCCATAAAAGAATGGAAATGGGAGGAAATCACTATATATTTTTTCTTTCGACCCCCCCAAAACATATAAAGGTTATAATACTATATGGGTTGTTGTGGATAAACTTTCGTAGTCAGCACACTTCATTATTATCAGAGAATACTTCTATCTAGATCAGATTTATAGGATAAACATTAAGGAAGTGGTAAGGTTTTATGGAGTACAAAATTCCATTGTGTCTGATTGGGATCAAAGGTTTACCCCAAAATTATGATGAAGTATTCCATAATCCCTTGGTACAGAATTGATTTACATCACTACTTATCATCCAAAAAAATATGGTCAGTTCGAAAGAACAATTCACACCCTAGAGGATATGTTGATATCTTATAACTTAGATTTAAAAGGTGGTTGGGATCAATACCTTCCACTATTTGAGTTTTCTAACAATAATATCATTCACTCAAGTATTTAGATGGCTCTTTATGAATCCCTCTATGGAAATAAATATAGAGCTATAACATGTTAAAAATAAGTTAAAGAAAGAAACCTATTGGGGTTTGAGATCAACGATGAAATGATGTAGAAGGTTATATCAATTGCTTAGTATATGAGGGAAGCTCAGATTATCCATAAAATATATGATGATAATAGTCAGATTGATCTATTATTTGAGCCACTGATAACTTGTTTCTATAAATATCTCCCTGGAAGTTGGTTATAAGACTCAAGAAGAAACATAATGTAATCCCTAGATATATCGGTCCCTTTGAAATTCTTAATAGTATCAGGACCGTAGACTTTCTCTTGATACTTCCACAAAATCTCTCTCAAGTCCACAATGTGTTCCATGTACCTCTCTTGAGTATGTAAATAGTTGAACCATAAAATCTATTGAACTTAGAGGTCATATTGCTCTAGAAATACCTTTCTTATGAGGGATAACTGGTAGAAATTTTGGATCATATATAGAAATTTATATGCGAAGAGACCACTCGCTTAGTCAGTATTTTGGGAAAAAAACACCAGTTTGAGGAAGCTACATGTGAAATTAAGGATACAATGTGGAAACATAATCATCAATTGTCTGTATCAGAGTGATGAATTTTTTTGGGCGGAAATCATTTTATGTGGGGGTAGAATGTAACACCCTGAGTATTTATGAACACTTTTTTTCACATAAATTAATTTTTTTTGTAGTATTGAATTGAATTTTACAAAAATTTAATCTATATTTATAAGCTAAAACATGTTAATCTATCCAAAAAACAACACAGACTTATCATACATTACATGGAACATTGAGTTTCGACAAAACAAAATTATAATTATAATTATTTGAATAAGAAAGTTAAAACCTGGTCCTTAAAATTACTAATAAGAATTGTAATAACTAATTTTGAAATATTATATATAATTTTTTTATATAAATAAAACATATTGATAATTCAATATATAATTTTCATCTAAGTCAATATGTTTTAAAAATACTATTTTCTCAAATAACTAGTATTTCTGTATTTTTTTTAAAAATAATTAAATTAATTTTTCCCACTTTTCAAAATTTAATTTTATAAATTAAAATTTATTTTTTAATTCATATGTTCAAAATTGTCTTACAGTGATTATTTTTGGATTTTTCTAAAATATTTCAATTTTGGATGAATAATGAAAAATACTGAATTTTAATTGAAAATGTCGTTTTCATCTAATTTATCTATATTGTTAAAAAATATTATATATTAGATTTAAAGTATAATTAGATAAATAATAAATTAATATATTCAATTCATTTCATTGAAATAAATTTCAAATTGAAATTGTATATAAAAACATTTCAAAATTTTGAATATTTTCACTTTAAAACTCATTGTCTCATCCCATCTGTGGGATTAATTTTTAATTAATTTCTTCCAATTTTGTGTATTAGATTTGGGATAATTTATTCCAAATTTTTAATCATCATAATTTATAATTTATAATAATTTCAACTTTCATTTTTACTAAAGTGATTAGTGAATGCAATTAAAATTAATTACAGTGATTAAAGTTAAAACAAGATTACATAGTGGTTAAACATAGAACATAAGGTGTGAAAATGAACCTAAACATGTATAAAACCCATTTTGTGGAAATATATTGGCTATATACTCTCTTTAATAGAAAATGGATCATTATTGGAGGCACTTGTGTAAGGTATACCTCCTAATAGTGTTTACCATTGGGTATTTATAAGCAAGTTATTCCTCATAAACTATACAATGGAACTCACCCCCTCACTTATTCACACCTTTCAAGCAATTTGGATCACCAAAACCCTATCCAAATATCTTCCTAACTTCTCTAAATTCATCCTAGAAGAATTTATTTGGCCAAATATCTAACCAAGGAAGTCCTTTGATAAAAACGAAAATGAGATACCTGAAGAAGGGGTAATGTTCATCAACAATGTTTTTTGTTTTATTTATTACCGAAACACGTTCAATTATTTATATATAATAAATATATAATAACCTAAGTATATTAAAAATAATTAAATTTTATTATGTTAAGTAAAAGACTAAAACATCACACACTTAAATAAAATGGGTTATGCAAACATTGTTCGTGTGTATGGTGGACTATCACCACACGAGTTGATGTCGTTTGTTCTTCCATTACAATATTTAAAGTTTGGGGAATAATGAATTTTTTATAGATTATTTGGGATATTTATGATTTTATTATGATGTTATTATGATTTTTTAATCATCATATCACATATACCTTCATGGTTTCCATTTTTTGGGAATACAATAATTTCGTTCGTGTAGAATATAGACTACCACCTCGTGAAGTGACGTGATTTTTTCACCCTTTAAAGAGATTGTATTAAAGATATTTTTAATAAATATATTTAATTTATAATACATAAAAATGATTCTATAATGATAACATATCATATATGTTTCTTTCTTTTAATCTAAAAAAATGAAAACAACTTTCAAGCGTACGTATGACCTACCATCTCCTTGAACAATGTATTTCATTTCCTAGTTCTATATTTTATAGAATATTATAAATACATATATAATTAATATATATATATATATATGATATTTATATCAACTTTATCATTATGGAGATGTTTAAGCTCACTTATCTACTGGTGTTTATGTTTCAATGTTTCTAAAGGCACTAAACTAATATGGTCACTCCGAATGTGTTTGTGTAATGTGTTAAATATTCCACCAAAATGATGTAATTTAAAAATAAGAGTATCCTACATCACTATAGTTATATATAAGGTTTATGGATTTTTCTTGTTTCCCCAACCATGAGTAAGAATATGGTATGTTTTTCACAATCAACTCCCTCGAGTGGGAAGGGAATGGCCAGGTGTTCAACATGATGTCATGTCTTTATTGAAAAGGCATATGCTGTATTTTAACATTTATCTAATGTTCCAATAGAAAAATCCTACCAGTATGGATCCAAATCATGTATATCTAGGAATTCCTGGCTATATTTTACAATTTCTAAATAAGAACTTAATTAAACAAAACTATAACTTTTCTTTGAACATTATTTAGATAAACAAACATAAATGAAAAAAACTTAAACCAATATATTAAACATTAATTTACATGTTCGAGACAATAAAATTAATTAATTTAAATTGATATATTTTTTAAACAATTATAGATTATAATAAACTTGAATTGATTAAAATATAGGATTAGACATGAAGGTTCAATCAGAAATGTAAAAATCAGTATTCTAAACCCAATAATTTAAAAAGGGAAGTAATTAAAAATTAATAATTCAAGAACACCCTTAACAATTTTAGTTTATGAATTATGTAATTTAAAACTTATTGATTTTTTAAATAAAACCAATTAAAAATTAATACTAATCTTGAAATTAAAAATCACCATAAAACATTAAAAATGAGAAGAATTCATTATCTCTCAATTGTTGAATTATCCCTTAAATCCTAACAAATTATTAAAAAAAATATTCTTTCCGGTGTCCTTTCATAAAATCAATATGAGTTATTATAAAATAAAAAATTTAATCATAATCATGTTTTAGTTCATTTACTTATAAATATTATTCAAAGTAATTACAAATAGATTCAAAAGAAAGTTAATTTTAATAGACCTAGTTTAAATGTACAAACAAACCTAAATTTAGTTATATCAAATAAAATTAAACAAGATACAATATTACCATGAAAATTATTAATTTTAAATTAAATTAGTGAATATTACAGTGAAAAAAATTTGTAACATGAATATTTAAACTTATAACACTCAATATTAATATGCATAATTTACAAAAACTCATAAAATTAAATATCATCTTCTCAATAATTATGTATCCAAATAAATACCTATTTATTAATGGTTATGTTGTTATACCAATGAATTTTTCATTTTCTTATACCCCATTCAATTTTATGGAATCATATCATCCAAGTATAAACATGAAAAATTAAACAAACATTACATACAATAAATGAAAAATAAAAATAATCCAAATGAAATAACATTAAAACAATAGAAAAAATAAGTAAAAAAATCACAAAAAGATCAAAGAACATATTTGATGTCAAAAAAAATTAATAAAATATAGATAAAATAGATTACATTAATTTAAATAAAAACTCAATTATTTCAGAGTGCTTTTGTTAATTCCCACTCAAACTATTTAACTTTGTTATATTTGAACATATAATTACATACACCTTCCAATTTCCAAAGTAATTTACTAATCATTATAATAATAAGAAATTAGAATCATTATTTAAAAACCTCATTCAATTTTCATTCCATGAAATTCCATTTCCTATTAAAAAATTTAAAAAATTATCTTGTTAACTCTTTGTGACACCCAAACACCCTCATGTACCACCACCATGTTTCTCCAAAATTGTCCAATAGTATAAAAATTTTGAAAAATGGAACTACATGGGAATATATTGAGTTATTTTCATAAACACTTCATTGGAAAAATTTGTTAAGTATATTTTAAAATATTATTTATTAAGCCATTAACTAGAATAATGGAAAACCAAGAAAAAATATCAATAAGTAAAATATCAATTTATCGTGATTAATAAGAATAAATTATCAATTATTAGATTATGTTATGGCTCCACACATCCCTTACCTGTATTCATAATTAGTATGCATTAATTATGTTAGGTAGCCAATTATGTCATGTTTTTATTACCCATTAGTAATGAATTTCTATTTAAATTTCTATTTATTTTTCAATGAATAAAGTGAAAAGTATTTAAGATATTAACAATAAATTTTTTTATAAAAATGATTAATTCATGAGATGATGTTAAATTTGATAATTAATTTGAGGATTTTTATGATAATGATGATTATATTACTGCAAGGAATAATAGTCCTAGTTGTGGTGGGGGTGAAAAATTTCCTAGAGATTATTATGATGAAGATACTAAAAGTAATTATTCTTGTGTGGATTTTAAAAATTATGGTGATGGTATTAATGAAAATGAAAGTAGTAGTGGTCAACAAGGAGATACTTATCCCATCTATATCAAATTCAATATTTATAAAACAACCCTGAAAATGGTGTTTGATGAAAAAACTTATTTTATATGTTCTCTTTTATTATTTTAAAATTATCAACAGATTAAATATGAATTTTATAAATTTTTTATTTAATTTTCATTGTGATTGATTGAATTCATAAATTTTTTTACAATGCAATATATTGGATGAATTGTACTTGAGGTGATGGTGCAAGTTGGGTATTAAGTTAGTGTAGTGGGATTCTATACCAATAATTATGTGACCATTAGTATAACATCATATACCATTGTTTTAGTAAATAATTGGTAAATGAAATTTTGAACCACCTATATTAATTATTTATTGAAAAAAATTGGTATAGGGGTATCTAGGCACCCAACTCCCCAATTGTTCTTGGGAACCATTGGTATAACCATTCCAATGGTTCCTAGACCTATACCAATAGAGCAAAAATACTAGTATATGTTAATTTTATTTAAATTAATAATCATAATTTAATAAATGAAACTCTTAAGTAGCATTTGATGGTTCAAAGTAGTTATATCAATTTTGAGTCAAGTGGGAGTGATATCCATCCATATACTCCATTAAAGAATAAACCCAAGGGTGAATGGGTTTAGTAAAAGGGGATATCATCTATGAGAAAATTCAATGATTTATATAAATATAATTAAAATATCATAGAGAATAGTATGAAACACATCTTATCATTATAGAGTTGAAAAGTCTTGAAGGGGAGATTCACCCATACTGATAAGAGGCAATTGGTTTACTCATTAAAGAAAAAGTAAATTTCTTCTAAACAAAATCATTGTGAATAAAATAATGTCCTTAAATCTTATGGGAACACATGTTCCATACAGTAATCAATGAATCTATGAGATTTCTCTTCGTGTGATTTTCTTGGACATAAATTGAGGCACTAGTGGTATAAAATAATGGTACTAAAATCTAAGAAGAAGAATCAATAACACCAGAGTGAGTAAAAGATGAAAGTATATATAAATCATGATACATTAAAGGATACTTCTAGTGGTAAAAAAATTAGGAAACATGTCCAAATTTTTTCACACATGGATACTGAAAGATCTAGAGTTATATGATCAATTTAATCCTAGTTATTAGTGGAGTAGTATTTTTTGTTTTGTAAAGGAGGTTGAGGAAAATCAGGACGATCCCACCAAGAATAGGTGGATCTCAATGATAATTTTTTTCTAACTAATATTTTTTTGGAACTATCCTTATAGTTAATCATGATAAATCAACTTTAACGAATAAATAGGGAGATTTTTAAATTTATTTTAGTCTTCAAAATTCAAAATGTGTTTTAAAGTAACTTTAAACAAAGAGATATCCATCAGAAACTATCATTATTCCAAATGGTTTTATAAGACAATATAAGTGCAAAAAATAATCAAAATAAGATACCCTGATTCTATTCATATTCCTATGAAATTAGATAAAGGGATTGATCAACATTATGGAAAGTATGTTCTGAATATTTTTATAGGAAAATATACAAATCTATCAAATACAAGGCTTTTCTACATTAGAAAACCTCATCCTTTAAAAATATAAGTTATAAATCGAGGAATCATCTTCTTATAATTATGATTAAATTACTTGATGATACATTGGCATAAAAAATGTAGTTCATTATTTATAAAATCAAAGAGGGTACTTTAAAGTAAATTTCTAATATAATATCTCTTATGGATTACATACTAATTCTAATTTATTGATCTTATTTCCTAAAATGGGCATTATCTCATAAGATTATAGAAAATGATTGATATTTATATTTAAAATCATTTAATTATTTAGATTCTCAAATATATTTTTAAATAATTCAATGGGAAGGTAATTACTAAAGGATGGTCATAAGATAATACATCCCTCGCCACTATGGAGTAAAGATATAAGTATTCTTGAACCATCCTTGGAATAAGAGTATAAGAATTCTTGTAAAGGGTATATAGAGAAATTTTGGAAAAAAATATATTAATGACCATACACATTGAAAAACTCTTGAAGAACTCTTGGAAAAATGAAAAATCACATTGATTTAGAAGGAAAATATAAATCTTGTGACTCTTTGAATATCAAGGAAATTTTCATTGGTTTCCTGATTCCTTTTTCACCGGTGGATTATTTTCCTTCACAAACACTATCCCACATAATAGTATAGTGAAATTAACCTCTATATAGAGTTGGTTTTGGATTCAACAATTGATGAGGATTTCATGACACATCATCAAACTTATTCATTATGTATAGTTAAATTTTCTTCTATGTACTATTGAGAAGACATACTTGTGATTGGAATTAATATTGATATATAACATGTCTTATCACTTTTATATAGAACCATGAAGATACTATCTAAGATCATGGTGGTTAAAGGATCTTGGGGTGATTATGTAGAATCATGATGTAGATTGAGGATCATTATGGATGTTGAATATGATGGGGGTGAAATTTTTGGAATGTACTTGAGGAATTATATATTTTTTAGAATAACAAGTCACAATTACGATTATTTCACTAGGATTAGTTGAGTTTAAGGATGTTAATGTTATGTTTCACTATGAATGAAAAAATCATGGCATGAAGGATAGTGATCAGGTCACAACATAGTTGAGTTTATCTCATTTTATAAGAGAATTAATATTTTTAGAGAAACAAGGGTATTAGATTAACCGTATATATATTTGAATTAATCATACATGAGAGTAATTACACCAAAACCAATTTAGTTGGAATATGATGATACTGATAAATGAATTAGTTTAATGTTTGTGAGAAAATATGTAATAGAGATAATATGACATCATAAATAAGGGATTCTGACATCATAATTACCACAGTAAAACTGCTATGGTTGTATCACAAGGTTTTCTCCAAATATTTTCTAAATTTTTAATTAACCCATGAAAACCTAGAAGGAGAATCTGATGCAATACAAATCTGAATGTCATGTAGCCATGTGTCTCAGTCGAATGTATCACACCATAAAATCTAGAGATGATTAAATACTTTTCACCATAATAATATTTTTTATTATATAAACCACCATTTTATGAGAATTATAATAAATATTGGTTTTATAATTTACAAAATCACTTCTCCCTAGATTGTAGGTTGTGTTGTAGATTTAGAAAACCACATGAGGTTATACAAATGATGTTTTACTGTCCATGCAATGATGTTTTAAGGGTAGTGAGGATTTGGTGGATATTTTTGACATATTTAAACAGATATTTCATCCTATATTTTAGAATACATTGTTTGAAAAAATACTTCTTCATGAATACAAATATCACACATAACATCATCTATTGTTTAATAATTTATAACATCACATCTCAATATGGTTAATTTGATAATATCCTAATTTCATATGCCATATTTTATAAAATGGAAAAGGGGGTAATAATTGTGGAACATCAATACTAAAAATGGATGATTTGACTCAAGATGTTATGAGGATATCACGTGGGGGGAAGGTAAGGAGATCGTAAACTCATGGATTGATCATGATTTTTATTAGAGATATAGAGGTATGAAATAACACTATAAAAATAACATCCTTGTTTTTTTAGGAAAATTTGAGGTTAAAAAACAACCCAATTGAATATATAGATGAGATAGTCCACCCATATAGGTCAATATTATGAGAAAAATGTGGGTTAACACCTTGTCTAATGGTTGGTGACACTCGAGGAATATATAGGAAAGATCACACATGCCGAAGTGATTTCTTGTTGCAAATATTTTTCTCTAATAATTATGTTTAAAATTATTTAATAAGTACAGCTATATATCATTTCACATCTTTCAATCCATTCATGAATTATAATAATATGTGGAAGTGTCAATTGGGTTGATAACTGATGGATCACTTAGGACATAAACACTTGATTAAAAGTTTTTCATTAACCTTGTGATCATGTGTGTCTACATGTATTCTATATATCAATTATCATCACCATCATTAATATTGTTATTAGGATACTTATAATATCCATTCAATAAACATCAATTTGGTAAAATCAGTATTGGAAATAGAAAAAAAATTGTTCAAAATATTGACCACTAATTCATCCCCACACCCAACTCCTCCTATGAATGATCAAAAATCTCCATTACATAGGCTAATACAATCTTAGATTTCTGAATTATCGTTTGTATGTTGATATTCTGGTTGGCATGATTGACTATAAAGGAAATGAAAATTATGGATTTGTTAAACATGGTGGATATTTCAATGAAATTTATGAGCGAAAACCTTATTCAGTAAATGGATCTTGTTCCCTACAATAAAATTGTATTAGGATAATCATATTATATTATATTTTTATATGATTTATAACTGATATAATTATTTTTCACACATTGGTATCCATGTGTTGGACCCTTCAGGATATTGTATTTTTCACAATCACAAATAATGTCAATATACAGTTTCATATCATTCAGGCCAATTTTAATATCTCTATGTGAATCAATTTTTTCATACAACAATATATACTTTAATAAGTCAATTGCTTATAAGTCAAAAATCAATATGTTTATAAGTGTATTTTTACTTATAATTTGATTAAAAATTCATCTTGTAATGGTATATTTAAGACAAACGCTTCACAATATTTTCTGGATTCCCTGACAAACCGAAGTTAACACACCGAAACCGAAGTCGACACACCGAAACTGAACTCAACACACCGAAACAAAAGTTGAAACACCGAAACTGAATATGACACACTGAAACCGAATATGACACACCAAAACTGATGTTGACACACCGAAACCGAAGATAACACACCGAAACTGAAGAACGACAGACCGAAGTACAACAGACCAAAGTATGACAGACCCAAGTCGACAGACCAAAGATAACACACCAAAGATGAAAGACTGATGTAATCAAACCAAAGACAACATATTGAAGATTACTCACCGATTGATATAAATAACTATTTCCATTTTATTAATTCAAATTTATTTCTAACAGTCATATGTAGAAAAATTAATGTTTTTGACTTTATTTAATGTTGTCTATAGGATTATCCGTAGACAAGTACAAGGTACATGCACATGAGAAGATCGTTATTTCTAGAGGATCATGGAGTATAAAAGGACCTCATCTTTTACGATAAAAAATAGACGACGACAGCACCAGTACACACTAATATGCAGATTGTTCGAACACCAAAAAAGAAGAATTAAGCACTTGAGATTACTAGAAGACTCTACCAATCTATCTTTACCAAAAATTCTCAATATACATCGAGACATCAACAGGCTGATCCTTTTCACTACTTGAAGATGGTTTACAAAAACTTTGATACTCTGTTCTGAAGAAAACATCTAGAAGAAGACTCAAATATGATTTTTTCAACATTCATTGAGTCTAAAGCCTTACTTCACAACACACAAAGAATTATTAACCCTATTTTTATCCTTAACTCTATTGTGTTTTATATTTTTTTTTTAATTCGAGCAGTGTGTATGTCTATTTTTATAATACACACTGTCTTCTGAGCTTAACTGGAGGATATCAAACTCTCCTCATACTCAATCATCTTTTTGCTTTCTGTTTCCCACGAATAACTGTGGTAGAGGTCATGTGTGACCTGGACAGTTGGGTGTGCTATTGTAACCCATAATCCAGGGTGTGGATCAATATTTAATTTATATAAACTGTTTGGTGGAAGGTGGTCAACAAGTGGAGAGGATTATGTCTCTGCTTGAGACTGAACGCCTTGTTTAAATTGTTGTATTAATCTTCAATTACTATGTTTTCTTTTATCCGCTGCTTATATTTTCTAAAACTTAAAACTATTTTTTCATACACTTTTATAGTTATTTTTGGTTAGTGTGTGTATTTGTTTAATTCCTTAAACTCATTTCAAAAGTCGAATTAGGGTTGTAAACTGATTTATCTGAGGACTAATCACCCTTTGAGAAATCTTTTGACCAATTGAACATTTACATTTCTACTTCTCTAATTAACCAAGTCGTTATTAAAATTGGCGGTTTTCTTAACCATAATTTTTTTAAATAGATATTTTGAATTAGAACTCAATTCACCCCCCCCCCCCTCTTGAGTATCCAATCCAACCAACATTTTGTATCATAGGGTTATTTATTTTAATTTTTTTTAAATTACTTTCGGGTGTGATTTTATTTGTATCTTAAAGATCTTAAAATTTCTGTCATATCAAAATTTTCAGTTCTTTAAATTTAAAGTAATTATGGAAACTAGAGTTGAGGGTGCTACTACTAACATTCCAACATTCTTTAATGGTAATAACTGTGCTCAGTAGAAATTAAAAAATAAAATGTATCTAGAGAGTATGAAACCTAAAATCTAGGACACAATTTAAGAACAACATACATTACCTGCTACTGCTTGGGATACATGGTCTCAGTTGACCAAAGCTACATATAATAATAACTCTAAAGAAATGAATTCCTTGTAATGTTCTCTAGGTGATTATGAATTAAATAGAATATTTTTTTTAAAACTTCATATGGAATTTGCGATACTTTAGCTATTTCCCATGAGAGAACAACTAATGTTAATGAAATAAGGCTAAATACATACACAATTAAATATGATAATTTTAAAATGAAGCCTGATGAACCTATCTCTAAAATGTATCTAAGGTTCAACGAAATAGTGAACACTATGAGTATGCTTGAATAACCGGTTGACATCAAGGACCAGATCATGAGACTGCTTCGATGCCTACCTGACAGATGGAGGGGAACTTCTGTTTCCATCCGAGAATCTCTTGTGATATAAGCAAGATTCCAGTGAAGGAAGTAATTGGACAACTTATGATGTACGATGTAGCACTTAAGGAGAATCAATAAGTAGATGAGGAACCAAGGAATAAATCACTAGCATTCAAGACTAATACTTCAAAGAGAAAAACCAAAGAAAAATATCAAGTTCCTACAGACAGTTCCACTAGTGAAGAGTCAGATTCAGACAGCGACGAGGAGATGGATCATCTTGAAAAGATATTCAAAACGTTTTACAAATAGAAGAAATTATTTAGGAAGTAAAACTACAAGGGAATGTATGATAGTAATGGACAATGAAAGAAAGAAAAAAATGGAATGACAACTAAAATGAAATAATCTGCTATGAGTGCAAACAAAAAAGTCATGTGAAGGAATACTGTCCCAAGATGAAATTCAAGAAGAAATATGAAGACAAGGGGAAAGGAAATAAAAAGGATATGAAATATACCTGGAGTGCTTCAGAAGACAGCTCCAGTGGATCTGATGCTTCTGAAAGTGAATAGAACAATCATGCCAGCTTATGTTTCATGACAGAAACATCTAAGATAACACTTCACTCTCCTATACATAATTCCTATTATTTTGGGAATAAGAGTGAGTAACACAATGATGAATATATTACTAAGGATGAACTATTTGAATATTGTGAAATTCTTGAGGATACCTTTAATGAGCTCAAAGACAAGTATAAATCATTAAAGAGACTTAATTCATTAAATGAAAATTACAAGTCATGTCTGGATATTGGGAAAGAAAATGTGCTCAGTTGTTAAAAGAAAATACCAAACTCAAATTATCAAATGAACAATTAAAGAAAGATCTTGAAAAATTTACTGCTGGTAGAGATACCCTGACTCAGTTTCTAGGACAACAAATTTTCCCAAAATATACAACTAGTCTAGGATGTCAACTAGTACAGAGAAGGATCATTAAAACTAAATTTATTCCAAAATCTAGACAATTCATTGCTATTTCATGTATTGGACCATTTCTTGAAAAACTATTCTCTAAAGGACCAAACAATGTGTTTATGTCTCAAAATATATCTTCTGATTATATGAAATCTGTGAGACATGTATGGGTTCCAAAAATGTTACTTGCTAACCTCTTAGGACCCAAAAAAATCAAGGTACCAAAGTTACACCATGTCTAATCTGTTTTGAAGGGATGTTTCCTAAAGAGTTATTATAAGACTATTTAGTATTTGGATATAATATTTTCAAGACATATGATAGAAGACTACTCATGCTTCAGGAGCCTAATCAAGGTTGATGGTGGTCACATAACTTTTGGTGACAATGAAAATGGAAACATTGTTGGATTAGGCCAGATCGGTAACCCTAATAGAGTATTAATTTCCAATATACTTTTTGTTGATGGATTAAAGTACAATTTACATAGCGTCTGTCAATTGTGTGATGATGGTATCAATGTCAAATTTAAAAATGATGCATGTAATGTCTTTAATTCCAAAAATTATTTAATATTTACTGCTCTCAGAAATGAGAATGTGTATGGTATTGACGTAAATTATTTACCTAATAAAAATGTTTCTTGCTCAA
This sequence comes from Viscum album, assembly GCA_963277665.1. Classification (NCBI taxonomy): domain Eukaryota; kingdom Viridiplantae; phylum Streptophyta; class Magnoliopsida; order Santalales; family Viscaceae; genus Viscum; species Viscum album. The sequence continues at coordinate 1,523,618,582 of OY728131.1, read as the reverse complement.
ATGATTTTCATAAGGAATTATGGTTGTGGCACAAAAGATTAGGACACTGCAATGTGCACTCTCTTAGGAAACTAACTAGGAAAGGTTATGTTAGAGACTTACCTAAACTAGAATTACCACTTAACAAAGTGTGCAATCCTTGTCAAAAGGGAAAAAACGCAAAGTTTCTTTCAAACCAAGGAGATAATTTTATACTTCTCAACTTCCTAAGTTGGGTCACATGGATTTTTTTGGACCATCAATAGTTTAAAGTTTAAATGGGAAGCACTATGTTTATGTTCTTATAGATGATTTTTATAGGTACACTTGGGTATACTTTCGAACTCCCAAAAGTGAATCTGGTTCTTTTTTTATCAAATCCTCCAAGTCTATAGAAAGCCTTAGTGGACTTAGAATCAAGACCTAGAGATGTGTTCATGGCCGTGAGTTTGAAAATTAGGATTTCGAATCCTATTTCTCACACAATGGCTATAGTCACAATTTCACTACTCCAAGAACACCTCAACAAAACGGAGTCATGGAAAGAAGAAATAGGACCCTTCAAGAAATTTATAGGACTGTGCTTAGTGAGTATAATTTACCTATTTATTTTTGGACTTAAGCTATAAAAACAGCTTGTTATACCATTAATAGAGTCTTGATTAGACCTATTCTTAAGAAGAACCCTTATGAACTTTGGAATAATTGGAAGCCTAAGGTTAACTACTTCATAGTTTTTGGTTTCAATGTATTTATCCTTAACACTAAGGACAATCTTGACAAATTTTCCTCCAAGAGTGATGAAGGAGTTTTCTTAGGTTACTTAATATCACGTAAAGCCTATAGAGTATTCAATAAGAAAAACAAATGTGTGGTAGAGTCAATTCATGTCTAGTTTGATCAAACTAGTCCTCATGAACCCAAAACCTCTCTTGAATATCTTGAGGAAGATATGTCAATTCTGAACCTTAATGATAATGATAGTGAATCCCCTATAAAAGTGACCAGTTCTGGGAATCTTCCAGAATCTGCACCTATTGAGTCTGAACAAACAGACCATCATGAGGAGTCTAGTTAAAATCTTTCTAGAGGCATTATAACTCTCAAGAATTATACATTAGATGCTGTTGTTGGTGATTTAAACCAAGGGACACAAACTAGAGCTTCTCTGAGAAACAAGGTTGAACATCAAGCTGTTCTTTCATAGCTTGAACCCAAAAATATTAACGATGCTATCGATGATGAATTTTGGGTGATGGCTATGAAAGAAGAATTAAATAAATTTGAAAGAAACAAAGTCTGGGAACTAGTAAAATGACCTAAGGACACCTCAACCATAGGCGCTAAATGGGTTTTTTAGAAACAAAGTTGATGAATCCGGTAATATAGTTAGAAACAAAGCTAGGTTTGTTGAACAAGTTCATAGTCAAGAGGAAGGAATAGAATATGAGAAGTCCTTTTCACCTACAGCTAGGTTAGAGGCCATGAGGATACTACATTATTATGAATCTCATTGGAATTTCAAACATTATCAAGTAGATATCAAAAGTGATTTACTAAAGGTTTATATAGTTGAGGATGTATTTGTTGAACAACCCCTGGCTTTACAAGTCCCCATTTTTCAAATCTTGTTTTTAAACATTATAATGATTTATATGGTCTAAAGCAAGCTCCAAGATCTTGGTATGATAGACTTACTTCGTCTCTTATTTCAAAAGGTTTTACTAAAGGAATAGTAGATCCTACTTTGTTTATTAAATGGATTTACAAAGATGTTTTAATAGTTTAAATTTATGTAGATTATTTAATTTTTGGATCTTCTAAAAATTTTTTATGTACGGATTTTTCAAAAATAATTCAAAATAAATTTGAAATGAGTTTAATGGGAGAATAAAAATTTCCCCTTGGATTTAAAAATTTTCAAAATAAAGATGGTATTATTTTAAATCAAAGTAAATATATTAAATAACTTTTAAAACGTTTTGGTTTGGATGGTAGTAAAGGTAGTGACAGACCTATGAGTACCACTTGTATGTTGGATGCTGATTAAGCTGGAGAATCAGTGGATCAAACCAACTATAGAGGCATGATAGGGAGTCTGCTCTACCTTAGTGCTAGTACACCTGATATTATGTTCAGTGTATGGATGTGTGCTTTATTTCAAGCTAATACCAATGAATCTCATATAAATTCTGTTAAAAGGATTTTCAAATATCTTAAATATACTCCCAACATATGACTATTTTATCCAAGAGGACACCATTTGATTTAATAGGCTATTCAGATGCTGACTTTTCTGGTTGTAAGCTAGATAGAAAAAGCACCTTTGGGACATGTCACATGTTAGGCAAGTCACTAGTAACATGGTGCAGTAAAAAATAGAATTTTGTTTCATTATCTACTACCAAAGCAGAATACATTTCTACTTGTAGTTGTTGTGCACACATTTTGTGGATGAAACACACTTTACTAGACTATGAATATCAATTCGAACATGTCTCCATTAACTGTGACAACCCAAGTGCTATTAACATTTCTAAAAATCCAATATCTCATTCTAGAACAAAGAATATTGATGTAATACATCACTTTTTGAGAGATCATTATCAAAAAAGTGATATAACTATTGAGTTTATTGGGACTAAACATTAGCTTGCTGATATATTCACTAAACCCTTAAATTCTGACAGAATGAATTAGACCATACATGAATTAGGAATGGTAAATTTTTGAAATGGATTTTTATGAAATCGATCTTTATGAAACCGATATTTATGAAAATGTTCTTTATAAAACCGATATTTATGAAACCAATCCTTAGGAAACTGATATTTATGAAACCGATCTTTATGAAACCGATCTTTATGAAACCGATTTTTATGAAACCGATCATTATGAAACTGATCTTTATGAAACCAATTTTTATGATACCAATCTTTATGAAACCGATTTTAATGAAACTGATCTTTTTGAACATGATTTTTGTGAAACCTATCTTTATGAAACCGATTTTTATGAAATGGATCTTTATGAAACCAATTTTTGTTAAATCGATAATTATGAAACCAATTTGTATGAAAATGATCTTCTTAAAACCGATTCTTTGACAATGATATAATTAAGGGATGTTGTGTAAATTCCATATGCTTTATGTGAAACGATGTTGTTTTATCTCTTTCACCTTGTCGTGATTAAGTTTTATGTTTTACATTTTACAATCCCTAAATGATTTATTAAGTCCAATCTATCTCGACCTTTCACCTTCTCCATAGTCGTAAAGCTTTCTACATTTAGTCTCTCTTTCTCTCTCTCGACTCTCGACCTCTCAACACATTTAGAATCCACAGCATCGCCATGGAAAGGACTAAGCATGAAATAGAAGAGCCTCGAAAATTTCCTCCTACTAAGAGTTAGAAGGGTGAAACCAGTGGGACTAGGAAACCAAGCTTAGAATGTCAGGTTGTTATAGATGGAAAGGAAGTGTCTGCTGAGTGGATTATGTCAAGAAAATCGTTTTTGTTAAAGGTACTAGAATCTCAAGGGTGGCTGAGTTGGTTCACCAACAATGAAAGACCCTATTATCCCCATCTAGTGTATCAGTTCAATCAGCATTTGAGTATAACACTGGATGAAGCTGAGGTAGCAAAGATTAAATCTATAGTAAAGGGAAAGGAAGTGGTTTTCTCTTTGAAGGAATGGGCTGAATGCTAAGAGGTACCTCATGAAGGTGTCTATGCTAACTGCCTTGGTAATATTACACCTTCTTCAAATTTGTTTTCATAAGAATATTCTATGAAGGAGCTTACTAGAAATGAAGAATCCATAAGGACTGTTGCAAATGAATTTTAAGGAGAAGTGATATTTCTTTTTAAGTTCATATAACTTCAAATATACCCAAGGGAGATTTATCTACAGTGAAATATCAGGATTTGTTCATGATATTTTTTTTGAAACATGGAATAAGGGTGAATCTGTGAAGATATCTTATGGTATATATTTCTGAGTTGATTAAGCCATCTAAGAAGGCAACCTGCTTATACTATCTGAGAATTATTTCTTCCATCTTGAAGAGATTATATTGTGTGGAAGATGGAGATAAAATGATAAAATCCTGTAGTGGTTTTTCAATCGAAAAGGAAATTTGTAAAAGGATGAAAATATTCTAGAACCCATGAAATAGATGATAGGTAGGAGATGAAGAAAATTTGTATGAGTAATTCAATCTAGTTGAGCATCCTTATAGACCAAAGGACCAAGTTGATCTTGGTCTCAAACCTGGAGAAGTTCCTGTCTATTCTGATGAGGAAGCTGAGGCTGAAGTGCCTAGGAAAGAAGGATCTCCATTTGATGATAAGAGTGATCCTGATATTGCTGAAAGTCCTAAGAATATAACTTTTGAACCCGCTAGTCCATCCATGGAACTACCTTCAAGATAAAATATTCTAGGTGATGAAGAAGAGGGAGAAACTGAAGTTACTGGAATTAAAGGTTATGTTAGAAAATTATATTAGGAATATGATGATGATGATGATGATGATGATGTTGATGATGATTATGGTGACAACGGTGATGATGGAGGAAGTGTTGAGCATGTGTGTGACTCTCTAAAAGTGGGATAACAAGTGGTTGAAAGATCCAGTAAAGAATCTATTCGGGGAGCTAGTGATGAAATTGAGCCTACTGATCAACAAGATGATAATTATAGAGATGCTGGACATGAGGAAAGATCACTCCATCCCAATGCTAAAGATCAAGAGATCATTTAGGTATTAAATGATATTATGGCTTCTGGACAAAATGAAGAGGATTTAGTTTTAGTGGATTAAATTAAAAAGTACATGGTGAAGTTGAAATAGCTGGAGCTTAGGCAGAGCCTGAAGTCTGGTTGGTTCCTATCCCCAGACAAGTTATTATGGCCACATAACAACATGAAGAAATTGATGATATTGATGTTATTCCTAAGCCTCGGGGAAGAAGGGTATGAATTGATACCATTGATCCAAGATATTGGACTTGTTCTAGAGAGTGGAATATTAATCCATCATATATTCATTTCTGTTTAGAATATGACTCATAAGAGGAAATGGTACCTCCTCCTCATGTTCCTCAATTCCATGCTGACCCAAAACCTACTGCTCATGTTCCAATAGTTGTATCTTCAGGAGTAGACCTAGTTGATCAGTCAATGCCTTGTGACTATGTCACTAAGGCTGATTTGGAAAAGTCTAAGAATGAGATATGTGAGTCTGTGCAAGCTTCAATGGGATCTAGAAATAAATCCTCCTCCTCATTAAGTATCTCGGATGTTTATGCAGCAAAAACTGAAATAATATTCATTCAAGAGATTCAACCAAATCTTATTACTATAGAAGAAACTATTATTAGACACAACACTATTCTGAGAGAAGAAGTATGAAATATGTGCAATGAGCTGAATTCCTTAACCTCTGACTTCATGACCTCCTTTAGTGGTGTTCAGGAAGGTCTTAGGAACCTGGTAACTCATCTAATTATTGTAGATTTTAAAACATTGAAAGAAGATCTTGGAAAAATGTTTATTGGATCACCTAGTTCTAGGAGTGGAAGAATTGCTGTTGCTGATTTAGAGTCTCTCAATGATGTGATGATAGATGAGAGTCAGAAACTATAGATTGGATCAGATAAGGAAACCCATGAAAGGTACATCAGAATATAGATCTTGTGTACAATATGGTCAGACAATGCACCAATGAAGCCTCTACATCTCAGAAGGAAATTTGGGAAATGGTGGATAAGTATTTCACTAAGATATATACCAATGATGATCTCATCAATAGTTTCAAATTTATGGCAGAAAATATTTGAATTCCCCCAGTCACAGATGATTTCAAAAATAAAGTTCTCCAGTTAAAAGAGTTTACACCTTTACTGAGTAAGTTTATGGAGAATAAGGATGACTTTGAGAAGGAAATTCAATATAGAGGAGAAGTCATTAATGACTTCATCAAACTACTCAAACCTTATCTGCATGTCCTGGCCGAGGCTATTGTGGTCCCTCTAACTACTTCAATTGGTACTACCTCTCGGCCTCCTACTCCAATGACTGTATCTCAAGCTCTTACTCAGGTTCAACCAATCATTACTGAGAAATATCTATGTCATGTGATCTTAGAGAGAAGTCCAACCCTTGCAGCTACTGTTCCTACATGTGTTTCTCTACCTAGTGTTATAATCAGATCAGCTCCATCCTCTGCCACTACCAAACCTTCTCTTTCCCCATTGTATCCTTCAGGAAAAGGCAAAGATCCTATGAATCCAAAATCTTAATGATGGATTGTAAAGACCCGTAAAATTCAATGGAAATTTTTTCTTAATTTTCTTTGAAATTTTACAAGAGCGCGGTTTCTGACGGTACCTGATTCCGAGGCCCGGAGTGCCCGGAATCAATTTCCGAAGTTTGGCTCGGGTACGTTCAGTGAACGAACGAGCGGGAATTTCTAACTTTTGATCCGGTGCTCGGAATTGAAATCCGAGGAGACCGATAAACTCGCAGCGCCGATATTCACTTAAGGAGACCTTTTCCGAAGTTGCGTTTATTGCGGGACGAAAGTTAGTTTTTGGGAGAATTAAAAGAAGTTAAAAAAAATGTGGAACACTTTTTATTTTTCTTACTTGTTGGTTAACTCCTCTCAAAGGAAGTTAAAGGTGGGACCCACATCCACTTAACCTCCCTTGGGAGGATTAAGTGTGGTGGGGCCCACACGAAACCCAACTTTTCATCTCCTCTCAAAACGCCCTTAACTCCCCTTTTAAATGATCTTGACTACTTAGCTTATTAATTAGGTTGAGTTGTTTAATCTTTTTCAAACCATTCAAAAAGGTTTGGTTGAGTAAATAAAATAAGCTCTTAGCTTATTTTATTTGGTTAGAATTCTCTAGCCTCTTGAGAGTTTTGAAGCTTTCTCCTTCTTCTTTTTCTTCTTCTTCAAACTTGACGAAGAACACGAAGAACCTTCGAGCTCCGACGAAGAACGCCGCTCCTCTCTTCTTCGTAGCCGGTTGTTTCCGAAGATCGACGACGCCTTCCGTGTCAACGAAAGGGAACGTCGCTTCCTCCTTGGACTCCCTTCGTCGGCTTACGAGGATTCGCCAATGACGTACCTCTTCGGACGTACCTCTTCGTCATCGGATTTGACGAACGTTTACCGCGACGCCCGACCTCCGCGACGTTGTCTTCCACGGGTCGTTGTCGAGCATCGATCTTGAAACCGAGGTAGGGGTTTGTTGTGGTTTATTTCTTTACTCTCGTTCTTGGTTCTAGAATGATAATCTTGTGATTTAATATTTAAGAGTTATAATCTAACGAGAGGGGGGTCGGACCGCACAAACATGGCCGAATTCCCCCTCCTTTGTTCTTGGTTATTTATATAATCTTGTGGATGAACGAGAAGGCGTGGTGTCGTCGCACCACGTGGGAATCGCCCGGCTTATTTACGCGACGCCGTCACGCCGCGCCACGGGAAGTTTATCATGAACGCGACGCCATCGCGCCGCGTCGAAGGGAATCGAAGGCGCCGCAGCCGGAGCGGGGCCGCGGCGGAGGGGCGCGGTGCCGTCGCACCGCGCCGGACGACGAACACTACTGCCGGTTCCGGGCCGCGGCGAGACGGGAAGACCGGCGGCTCGTCGGTCCGCCGGTGTCGGAAGCCGGAAGGGGACCGGCATTGCCGGTCCGTTGAAGAAGAACCGGCCGGCCAGGTGGGCCGGCCGGAAGGGAGAAAGACCGGGGGAATTAAATTCCACCGGCTAGGTCAAATGCCCCCCCATTTATGAGGGGGGGGCGGTTTCTTTAAGGGGGGCAGGCGGCCCCCCAGTTTTCCTCAAAGCAGGCCCGCACGAGGCGGGCCGGTTTCTCCAAAAAGGCGCGACTTTTAGCCGCGCCGCCAGTAGGAAGCGGGGGCCATGCCCCCCGCGCGTGGCACCCAGCGGCGCCAGGTCGCGCCGCCGCTGGCCGGGCCGCGCCGCGGCGCCAGACCGCGCCCCCGCACCGGGTCGGACCCGGGTCGGGTCCACCCGGTTCGGGCCGACCCAGGGGGGTCGGGCCGGGTCGCCCCGGGCCCGGACCCCCCGTTTTCGAATCGTTTTCGGTCTTTTGGCCATAACTTGAGCCACAGACCTCCGATCGACGAACCGTCAGCGGCATTGCGATCCTTGGATCGAGACGGTCGATTCGGTATATTACACTCAGGGTTTTGGAACACTTTGAGTTCGGCCGGGTTGGTTCGTACACGAAACCAATCGGGCCTTCGGAGCGGAAACGCTCATATCTTGAGCTACGGACGTCCGATTGACGTGCCATCAGCTTTGTTATGTTCCTCTTAGTGAGACGGATCTTTTGGCATTCTCCGCCCGAGGTTTGGACGCAGGTGGAGTACGGTCGGGTTGGTTTTTCCTTATAAACCAACCGGGCCCCTAGGACGAAAAAGCCAATAACTCTCAGACCGGGCGTCCGATCGACGCACCGTCTGTTGAGTTGAGTCCTATTGACGATACGGATCTTTTGGATACATCAACTCTGGACCTTGTGACAGTTGATGTATCAGCCTCTCGGCTCGTGGAGCGGACCCTCCTGAACGAGCTTGCTGTGTGCGGGAACCCTAGTGCTGGCTGCGACTGTGACTGCTACTGCTACTGCTACTGCTGTTGTGACTGTGACGACGACAGTACAGAGATCCTGTGTGGATTCAACGACGACTACAACACTACGTGATCCTACGTGGATTAGTGCTACAGGTCCTGTGTGGGCCCGATCCTGTGTGGGTCCGATCCTGTGTGGATCCTTGCGCTCAGCAGTCCTGTGTGAACCAGCGCCTACAGGTCCTGTGTGGGCCCGATCCTGTGTGGGTCTTTGCGGGGGTTAGTTACCTATCGATCCTTCGTGGGTCCGACGACTTAGATGGATTAGAGATCATCTTTATCGTCCTTTGAAAAAGTATACCTGTGTGAGCTGAATCCTGTTGCTTTCCTATGTGGATTGTGTTGTACTATCCTGTGTGGATTTCGTTTTGCTTTCCTGTGTGGAATACGTTTACTTTCCTGTGTGGACTGAGTTGTACTTGGGCTCGGAGGTTGGAGCGTATTGGAATTGATGACTTAGGTATATGTATGGGCATATACCTAAGCAGTGTCGGTTGTTACTTCGTGATTGTACCTTTCTTTGTGGTTTATACTATGAGGATTTTGAGAGACCTTCAGGGGACTCGGGGTCCCTACTGAGTAGCTTATACTCACCCATGCATGGGCTATGCCTGCACTATGTTGTGTTGGTTGCAGACGATGGACAACGTTGATCTTGGCTGAGGCTTGCAGAGCAGGACGCTGACAGGAGACGGAGGCCACTAGAGTTCGAGGATGGCGACCACGTCTTCTTGCGGGTCTCACCTCGACGTGGTATACAGAGATTTGGCCGTGGCAGAAAGTTATCTCCGCGCTTAATCGGACCCTTTCATGTCCTCAGCAGGGTTGGCGACGTGGCTTATCGCCTGGCTATACCACCTCAGTTGCACCGGGTGCACGACCTCTTCCACGTGTCTCAGCTGAGGAGATAGGTGCACGACCCGACGCACATCATTGACCATGGGGAGCTTGACATCGACGATGGGGCGACTTTTACGGAGGTCCCGGTGGAGATAAGGGATCGACAGGAGCGGGTCCTACGTGGGCGATCGATTCCTCTTCTGCGCAACAGATGGCAGCACGAGAACCTCCAGGAGAGCACATGGGAGCGGGAGGCTCAGATGCGTGCTCAGTACCGTCATTTGTTACCCTAGTTTTGATGTATCTTTACGGGGACGTAAAGCCCTGAGGTGGGAGTAATGTAAAGACCCGTAAAATTCAAGGGAAATTTTTTCTTAATTTTATTTGGAATTTTACAAGACCGCGGTTTCTGACGGCACCTGATTCCGAGGCTCGGAGTGCCCGGAATCAATTTCTGAAGTTTGGATCGGGTACGTTTAGTGAACGAACGAGCGGGAATTTCTAACTTTTGATCCGGTGCTCGGAATTGAAATCCGAGGACACCGATGAACTCGCAGCGCCGATATTCGCTTAAGGAGACCTTTTCCGAAGTTGCGTTTATTGCGGGATGAAAGTTAGTTTTTGGGAGAATTAAAAGAAGTTAAATAAAAATGTGGAACACTTTTTATTTTTCTTACTTATTGGTTAACTCCTCTCAAAGGAAGTTAAAGGTGGGACCCACATCCACTTAACCTCCCTTGGGAGGATTAAGTGTGGTGGGGCCCACACGAAACCCAACTTTTCATCTCCTCTCAAAACTCCCTTAACTCCCCTTTTAAATGATCTTGACAACTTAGCTTATTAATTAGGTTGAGTTGTTTAATCTTTTTCAAACCATTCAAAAAGGTTTGGTTGAGTAAATAAAATAAGCTCTTAGCTTATATTATTTGGTTAGAATTCTCTAGCCTCTTGAGAGTTTTGAAGCTTTATCCTTCTTCTTCTTCTTCTTCTTCAAGCATGACGAAGAACGCGAAGAACCTTCGAGCTCCGACGGAGAACGCCGCTCCTCTCTTCTTCGAAGCCGGTTGTTTCCGAAGATCGACGACGCCTTCCGTGTCAACGAAAGGGAACGCCGCTTCCTCCTCAGACTCCCTTTGTCGGCCTACGAGGATTCTCCAATGACGTACCTCTTCGGACGTACCTCTTCGTCATCGGATTTGACGAACGTTTACCGCAACGCCCGACCTCCGCGACGTTGTCTTCCGCGGGTCGTTGTCGAGCATCGATCTTGAAACCGAGGTAGGGGTTTGTTGTGGTTTATTTCTTTACTCTCCTTCTTTGTTCTAGAATGATAATCTTGTGATTTAATATTTAAGAGTTATCATCTAAAGAGAGGGGGGTCGGACCGCACAAACACGGCCGAATTCCCCCTCCTTTGTTCTTGGTTATTTATATAATCTTGTGGATGAACGAGAAGGAGTGGTGTCGTCGCACCACGCGGGAATCGCCCGGCTTATTTACGCGACGCCGTCGTGCCGTGCCACGAGAAGTTTATCATGAACGCGACGCCGTCGCACCGTGTCGAAGGGAATCGAAGGCGCCGCGGCCGGAGCGGGGCCGCAGCGGAGGGGCGCGGTGCTGTCGCACCACGCCGAACGATGAACACCGCGGCCGGTTCTGGGCCGCGGCGAGACGGGAAGACCGGCGGCTCGCCGGTCCGCCGGTGTCGGAAGCCGGAAGGGGACCGACTTTGCCGGTCCGTTGAAGAAGAAACGGCCGGCCAGGTGGGCCGGCCGGAAGGGAGAAAGACCGAGGGAATTAAATTCCCCCGGCCAGGTCAAATGCCCCCCATTTATGAGGGGGGCGGTTTCTTTAAGGGGGGCAGGCGGCCCCCCGGTTTTCCTCAAAGCAGGCCCCCACGAGGGGGGCCGGTTTCTCCAAAAAGGCGCGGCTTTTAGCCGCGCCGACAGCTGGAAGCGGGGGCCATGCCCCCCGCGCGTGGCACCCAGCGGCGCCAGGCCGCGCCGCCGCTGGTCGGGCCGCGCCGCCGCGCCGGACCGCCGCCGGCCGGGCCGGGTCAGACCCGGGTCGGGTCGACCCGGTTCGGGCCGACCCAGGGGGGGTCGGGCCGGGTCGCCCCGGGCCCGGACCCCCCGTTTTCAAATTGTTTTCGTTTTTTTGGCCATAACATGAGCCACGGACCTCCGATCGACGAACCTTCAGCAGCATTGTGATCCTTGGACCGAGACGGTCGATTCGGTATATTACACTCAGGGTTTCGGAACACTTTGAGTTCGTCCGGGTTGGTTCGTACACGAAACCAACCGGGCCTTCGGAGCAGAAACGCTAATATCTTGAGCTACGGACGTCCGATTGACGTGCCGTCAGCTTTGTTATGTTCCTCTTAGTGAGACGGATCTTTTGGCATACTCCGCCCGAGGTTTGGACGCAGGTGGAGTACGGTCTGGTTGGTTTTGCCTTAGAAACCAACCGGGCCCCTGGGACGAAAAAGCCAATAACTCTCAGACCGGGCGTCTGATCGACGCACCGTCTGTTGAGTTGAGTTCCTGTTGACGATACGGAACTTTTGGATACATCAACTCTGGACCTTGTGACAGTTGATGTATCAGCCTCTCGGCTTGTGGAGCGGACCCTCCTGAACGAGCTTGCTGTGTGCGGGAACCCTAGTGCTGGCTGCGACTGTGACTGCTACTGCTACTACTACTGCTGCTGTGACTGCGACGACGACAGTACAGAGATCCTGTGTGGATTCAACGACGACTACAACACTCAGCGATCCTACGTGGATTAGTGCTACAGGTCCTGTGTGGGCCCGATCCTGTGTGGGTCCTTGCGCTCAGCGGTCCTGTGTGAACCAGCGCCTACAGGTCCTGTGTGGGCCCGATCCTGTGTGGGTCTTTGCGGGGGTTAGTTACCTATCGATCCTTCGTGGGTCCGATGACTTAGATGGATCAGAGATCATCTTTATCGTCCTTTGAATAAGTATACCTGTGTGAGCTGAATCCTGTTGCTTTCCTGTGTGGATTGTGTTATACTATCCTGTGTGGATTTCATTTTGCTTTCTTGTGTGGAATACGTTTATTTTCCTGTGTGGACTGAGTTGTACTTGGGCTCGGAGGTTGGAGCGTATTTGAATTGATGACTTAGGTATATGTATGGGCATATACCTAAGCAGTGTCGGTTGTTACTTCATGATTGTACCTTTCTTTGTGGTTTATCCTTTGTGGATTTTGAGAGACCTTCAGGGGTCTCGGGGTCCCTACTGAGTAGCTTATACTCACACCTGCACGGGCTATGCCCGCACTACGTTGTGTTGGTTGCAGACGACGGACAGCGTTGATCTTGGCTGAGGCTTGCAGAGCAGGACGCTGACAGGAGGCGGAGGCAACTAGAGTTCGAGGATGGTGACCATGTCTTCTTGCGGGTCTCACCTCGACGTGGTATACGGAGATTTGGCCGTGGCGGCAAGTTATCTCCGTGCTTCATCGGACCCTTTCAGGTCCTCAGCAGGGTTGGCGAGGTGGCTTATCGCCTGGCTCTACCACCTCAGTTGCACCGGGTGCACGACCTCTTCCACGTGTCTCAGCTGAGGAGATACGTGCACGACCCGACGCACATCATTGACCATGGGGAGCTTGACATCGACGATGGGGCGACTTTTACGGAGGTCCCGGTGGAGATAGAGGATCGACAGAAGCGGGTCCTATGTGGGCGATTGATTCCTCTTGTGAGCATCAGATGGCAAAACGGGAACCTCCAAGAGAGCACATGGTAGCGGGAGGCTCAGATGCGTGCTCAGTACCCTCATTTGTTTCCCTAGTTTTGATGTATCTTTACGGGGATGTAAAGCCCTGAGGTGGGAGTAATGTAAAGACCCGTAAAATTCAAGAGAAATTTTTTCTTAATTTTCTTTGGAATTTTACAAGAGCGCGGTTTCTGACAGCACCTGATTCCGAGGCCCGGAGTGCCCGGAATCAATTTCCGAAGTTTGGCTCGGGTACGTTCAGTGAACGAACGAGCGGGAATTTCTAACTTTTGACCCGGTGCTCGGAATTGAAATCCGAGGACACCGATGAACTCGCAGCGCCGATATTCGCCTAAGGAGACCTTTTCCGAAGTTGCGTTCATTGCGGGACGAAAGTTAGTTTTTGGGAGAATTAAAAGAAGTTAAATAAAAATGTGGAACACTTTTTATTTTTCTTACTTGTTGGTTAACTCCTCTCAAAGGAAGTTAAAGGTGGGACCCACATCCACTTAACCTCCCTCTGGAGGATTAAGTGTGGTGGGTCCCACATGAAACCCAACTTTTCATCTCCTCTCAAAACTCCTTTAACTCCCCTTTTAAATGATCTTGACAACTTAGCTTATTAATTAGGTTGAGTTGTTTAATCTTTTTCAAACCATTCAAAAAGGTTTGGTTGAGTAAATAAAATAAGCTCTTAGCTTATTTTATTTGGTTAGAATTCTCTAGCCTCTTGAGAGTTTTGAAGCTTTCTCCTTCTTCTTCTTCTTCTTCTTCAAGCTTGACGAAGAACGCGAAGAACCTTCGAGCTCCGACGAAGAACGTCGCTCCTCTCTTCTTCGTAGCCGGTTGTTTCCGAAGATCGACGACGCCTTCCATGTCAACGAAAGGGAACGCCGCTTCCTCCTTGGACTCCCTTCGTCGGCCTATGAGGATTCGCCAACGACGTACCTCTTCGGACATACCTCTTCGTCATCGGATTTGACGAACGTTTACCGCGACGCCCGACCTCCGCGACGTTGTCTTCCGCGGGTCGTTGTCGAGCATCTATCTTGAAACCGAGGTAGGGGTTTGTTGTGGTTTATTTCTTTACTCTCGTTCTTGGTTCTAGAATGATAATCTTGTGATTTAATATTTAAGAGTTATCATCTAACGAGAGGGGGGTCGGACCGCACAAACACGGCCGAATTCCCCCTCCTTTGTTCTTGGTTATTTATATAATTTTGTGGATGAACGAGAAGACGTGGTGTTGTCGCACCACGCGGGAATCGCCCGGCTTATTTACGCGACGCCGTCGCGCCGTGCCACGGGAAGTTTATCATGAACGCGACGCCGTCGCGCCGCGTCGAAGGGAATCGAAGGTGTCGCGGCCGGAGCGGGGCCGCGGCAGAGGGGCGCGGTGCCGTCGCACCGCGCCGGACGACGAACACTGCGGCCGGTTCCGGGCCGCGGCGAGACGGGAAGACCGGCGGCTCGCCGGGCCGCCGGTGTCGGAAGCCGGAAGGGGACCGACTTTGCCGGTCCGTTGAAGAAGAACCGGCCGACCAGGTGGGCCGGCCAGAAGGGAGAAAGACCGGGGGAATTAAATTCCCCCGGCCAGGTCAAATGCCCCCCCCCATTTATGAGGGGGGGGGGGGTTTCTTTAAGGGGGGCAGGCGGCCCCCCGGTTTTCATCAAAGCAGGCCCCCACGAGGGGGGGCCGGTTTCTCCAAAAAGCCGCGGCTTTTAGCCGCGCAGCCAGCTGGAAGCGGGGGCCATGCCCCCCGCGCGTGGCACCCAGCGGCGCCAGGCCGCGCCGCCGCTGGCCGGGCCGGGTCGGACCCGGGTCGGGTCGACCCGGTTTGGGCCGACCCAGGGGGGGTCGGGCCGGGTCGCCCCGGGCCTGGACCCCCCGTTTTCGAATTGTTTTCGGTCTTTTGGCCATAACATGAGCCACGGACCTCCGATCGACGAACCGTCAGCGGCATTACGATCCTTGGATCGAGACGGTCGATTCGGTATATTACACTCAGGGTTTCGGAACACTTTGAGTTCGTCCGGGATGGTTCGTACACGAAACCAACCGGGCCTCGGAGCGGAAACGCTCATATCTTGAGCTACGGACGTCCGATTGACGTGCCGTCAGCTTTTTTATGTTCCTCTTAATGAGACAGATCTTTTGGCATAATCTGACCGAGGTTTGGACGCAGGTGGAGTACGGTCGGGTTGGTTTTGCCTTAGAAACCAACCGGGCCCCTGGGAAGAAAAGGCCAATAACTCTCAGACCGGGCGTCTGATCGACGCACCGTCTGTTGAGTTGAGTTTCTGTTGACGATACGGAACTTTTGGATACATCAACTCTGGACCTTGTGACAGTTGATGTATCAGCCTCTCGGCTCGTGGAGCGGACCCTCCTGAACGAGCTTGCTGTGTGCGGGAACCCTAGTGCTGGCTGCGACTGTGACTGCTACTGCTACTGCTGCTGTGACTGCGACGACGACAGTACAGAGATCCTGTGTGGATTCAACGACGACTGCAGCACTCAGCGATCCTACGTGGATTAGTGCTACAGGTCCGGTGTGGGCCCGATCCTGTGTGGGTCCGATCCTGTGTGGGTCCTTGCGCTCAGCGGTCCCGTGTGAACAAGCGCCTACAGGTCCTGTGTGGGCCCGATCCTGTGTGGGTATTTGCGGGGGTTAGTTACCTATCGATCCTTCGTGGTTCCGACGACTTAGATGGATCAGAGATCATCTTTATCGTCCTTTGAAGAAGTATACCTGTGTGAGCTAAATCCTGTTGCTTTCCTGTGTGGATTGTGTTGTACTATCCTGTGTGGATTTCGTTTTGCTTTCCTGTGTGGAATACGTTTACTTTCCTGTGTGGACTGAGTTGTACTTGGGCTCGGAGGTTGGAGCGTATTGGAATTGATGACTTAGGTATATGTATGGGCATATACCTAAGCAGTGTCGGTTGTTACTTCGTGATTGTACCTTTCTTTGTGGTTTATCCTTTGTGGATTTTGAGAGACCTTTAGGGGTCTCGGGGTCCCTACTGAGTAGCTTATACTCACCCCTGCACGGGCTATGCCCTCAATACGTTGTGTTGGATGCAGACGACGGACAACGTTGATCTTGGCTGAGGCTTGCAGAGCAGGACGCTGACAGGAGGCGGAGGCCACTAGAGTTCGAGGATGGAGACCACGTCTTCTTGCAGGTCTCACCTCGACGTGGTATACGGAGATTTGGCCATGGCGGCAAGTTATCTCCGCGCTTCATCGGACCCTTTCAGGTCCTCAACAGGGTTGGCGAGGTGGCTTATCGCCTGGCTCTACCACCTCAGTTGCACCGAGTGCACGACATTCTCCACGTGTCTCAGCTGAGGAGATACGTGCACGACCCGACGCACATCATTGACCATGGGGAGCTTGACATCGACGATGGGGCGACTTTTATGGAGGTCCCGGTGGAGATAGAGGATCGACAGGAGCGGGTCCTTCGTGGGAGATCGATTCCTCTTGTGCGCATCAGATGGCAGCACAGGAACCTCCAGGAGAGCACATGGGAGCGGGAGGCTCAGATGCGTGCTCAGTACCCTCATTTGTTTCCCTAGTTTTGATGTATCTTTACGGGGACGTAAAGCCCTGAGGTGGGAGTAATGTAAAGACCCGTAAAATTCAAGGGAAATTTTTTCTTAATTTTCTTTGGAATTTTACAAGAGCGCGGTTTCTGACGGTACCTGATTCCGAGGCCCAGAGTGCCCGGAATCAATTTCCGAAGTTTGGCTCGGGTACGTTCAGTGAACGAACGAGCGGGAATTTCTAACTTTTGATCCGGTGCTCGGAATTGAAATCCGAGCACACCGATGAACTCGCAGCGCCGATATTCGCTTAAGGAGACCTTTTCCGAAGTTGCGTTTATTGTGGGACGAAAGTTAGTTTTTGGGAGAATTAAAAGAAGTTAAATAAAAATGTGGAACACTTTTTATTTTTCTTTCTTGTTGGTTAACTCCTCTCAAAGGATGTTAAAGGTGGGACCCACATCCACTTAACCTCCCTTGGGAGGATTAAGTGTGGTGGGGCCCACAAGAAACCCAACTTTTCATCTCCTCTCAAAACTCCCTTTACTCCCCTTTTAAACGATCTTGACAACTTAGCTTATTAATTAGGTTGAGTTGTTTAATCTTTTTCAAACCATTCAAAAAGGTTTGGTTGAGTAAATAAAATAAGCTCTTAGCTTATTTTATTTGGTTAGAATTCTCTAGCCTCTTGAGAGTTTTGAGGCTTTCTCCTTCTTCTTCTTCTTCTACTTCAAGCTTGACGAAGAACGCGAAGAACCTTCGAGCTCCGACGAAGAACGCCGCTCCTCTCTTCATCATAGCCGGTTGTTTCCAAAGATCGACGATTTCTTTCGTGTCAACGAAAGGGAAAGCCGCTTCCTCCTCAGACTCCCTTCGTCGGCTTACGAGGATTCTCCAACGACGTACCTCTTCGGACGTACCTCTTCGTCATCGGATTTGACGAACGTTTACTGCGACGCCCGACCTCCGCGACATTGTCTTCTGCGGGTCGTTGTCGAGCATCGATCTTGAAACCGAGGTAGGGGGTTGTTGTGGTTTATTTCATTACTCTCGTTATTGGTTCTAGAATGATAATCTTGTGATTTAATATTTAAGAGTTATCATCTAATGAGAGGGGGGTCAGACCGCACAAACACGGCCGAATTCCCCCTCCTTTGTTCTTGGTTACTTATATAATCTTGTGGATGAATGAGAAGGCGTGGTGCCGCCGCACCACGCGGGAATCGCCCGGCTTATTTACGCGACGCCGTCGCGCCGCGCCACGGGAAGTTTATCATGTACGCGACGCCGTCGCGCCGCGTCGAAGGGAATCGAAGGCGCCGTGGCCGGAGCGGGGCCGCGGCGGAGGGGCGCGATGCCGTCGCACCGCGCCGGACGACGAACACCGCGGCCGGTTCCGGGCCGCGGCGAGACGGGAAGACCGGTGGCTCGCCGGGCCGCCGGTGTCGGAAGCCGGAAGGGGACCGGCTTTGCCGGTCCGTTGAAGAACAACCGGCCGGCCAGGTGGGCCGGCCGGAAGGGAGAAAGACCGGGGGAATTAAACTCCCCCAGCCAGGTCAAATGCCCCCCCATTTATGAGGGGGGGGGGGGGGGGGGCGGTTTCTTTAAGGGGGGCAGGCGGCCCCCTGGTTTTCCTCAAAGCAGGCCCCCACGAGGGGGGCCGGTTTCTCCAAAAAGGCGCGGCTTTTAGCCGCGCCGCCAGCTGGAAGCGGGGGCCGTGCCCCCCGCGCGTGGCACCCAGCGGCGCCAGGCCGCGCCGGCCCGCGCCGCCGCGCTGGACCGCCGCCAGCCGGGCCGGGTCGGACCCGAGTCGGGTTGACCCAGTTCGGGTCAACCCGGTTCGGGCCGACCCAGGGGGGGGGGGGGGGTCGGGCCGGGTCGCCCCGGGCCCGGACCCCCCGTTTTCGAATCGTTTTCGGTCTTTTGGCCATAACTTGAGCCACGGACCTCCGATAGACGAACCGTCCGCGGAATTGTGATCCTTGGATCGAGACGGTCGATTCGGTATATTACACTCAGGGTTTCGGAACACTTTGAGTTCGGCCGGGTTGGTTCGTACACGAAACCAACCGGGCCTTCGGAGCGGAAACGCTCATATCTTGAGCTACGGACGTCCGATTGATGTGCCGTCAGCTTTGTTATGTTCCTCTTAGTGAGACGGATCTTTTGGCATACTCTGCCCGAGGTTTGGACGCAGGTGGAGTACGGTCGGGTTGGTTTTTCCTTAGAAACCAACCGGGCCCCTGAGACGAAAAAGCCAATAACTCTCAGACCGGGCGTCCGATCGACGCGCCGTCTGTTGAGTTGAGTTCCTGTTGACGATACAGAACTTTTGGATACATCAACTCTGGACCTTGTGACAGTTGATGTATCAGCCTCTCGGCTCGTGGAGCGGACCCTCCTGAACGAGCTTGCTGTGTGCGGGAACCCTAGTGCTGGCTGCGACTGTGACTGCTACTGCTACTGCTACTGCTGCTGTGACTGCGACACGACAGTACAGAGATCTTGTGTGGATTCAACGACGACTACAACACTCAGCGATCCTAAGTGGATCAGTGCTATAGGTCCTGTGTGGGCCCGATCCTGTGTGGGTCCGATCCTGTGTGGGTCCTTGCGCTCAGCGGTCTTGTGTGAACCAGTGCCTACAGGTCCTGTGTGGGCCCGATCCTGTGTGGGTCTTTGCGGGGGTTAGTTACCTATCGATCATTCGTGGGTCCGACGACTTAGATGGATCAGAGATCATCTTTATTGTCCTTTGAAGAAGTATACCTGTGTGAGCTGAATCCTGTTGCTTTCCTGTGTGGATTGTGTTGTACTATCCTTAGTGGATTTCGTTTTGCTTTCCTGTGTGGAATACGTTTACTTTCCTGTGTGGACTGAGTTGTACTTGGGCTCGGAGGTTGGAGCGTATTGGAATTGATGACTTAGGTATATGTATGGGCATATACCTAAGCAGTGTCGGTTGTTACTTCGTGATTGTACCTTTGTGGTTTATCCTTTGTGGATTTTGAGAGACTTTCAGGGGTCTCGGGGTCCCTACTGAGTAGCTTATACTCACCCATGCACGGGCTATGCCCGCACTATGTTGTGTTGGTTGCAGACGACGGACAACATTGATCTTGGCTGAGGCTTGCAGAGCAGGACGGTACCTGGAGGTGGACCACTGGGCGAGACGTACTAGGAGCGGACGGTGGGACCCATGGAGCAGTGGAGCTATCTGTACCCATCCTTCAGGTGGGATCTCCAATGGACA
Source organism: Viscum album (assembly GCA_963277665.1). NCBI lineage: Eukaryota > Viridiplantae > Streptophyta > Magnoliopsida > Santalales > Viscaceae > Viscum > Viscum album. The sequence goes on along the minus strand of OY728131.1, from coordinate 1,523,598,537 downwards.
GCTCGGTGTAGCAGCTTTTACTTACAGTTGCTGTTTTCCCTTTTCGAGTTGTACTTTACTTTCAGTTTGGGTTTGTATACTGGCCCATTTACTTTTCCGCACTTTCAGTTGTACTCTGTTTTTACTTAGTGTTTACTTTCTTCTTGCTTACTCTGTGGTGTTTGTTTACTTTACAAAGGCAATGCCTTCCCTTTTTACCGGGAATTACGCCTTGGTGCTAGTCGCCAGCCCCTGGCCTATGGAAGGCGGGCTTAGGGTAGTCACGAAATGGACCCCGAGGGTGGGTCGTTACATGGATTGTTTCTTTTTTATATGGATTTGTTCTTTTTATTTGTCATGTACTCTTATGACTTTGAATGAAAATTCATGTGGTGTTTTTCTTTTATCTTATTTCTCCTTCCGATTTTCTCTTTTTGTTAATCCCAAAAGGGGGAGAAAGTATGGATGGAACATGAGAAAATTAGGGTGGGATATACTTTTCTTAATTCATCTAGTGAGGGGGAGATCTGTTTTAAAAAAATTCTTGCAATGTAAAACTTTAGTTATATTAGACAAGTGTTCTCAGCCATGTCTATTCTATATTTTTCATATATGCCATAATTTGCGATTATCAAAAAGGGGGAGATTGTTGGACCCTTCATGATATTTTATTTTTCATAATCACAAATATTGTCAATATATAGTGTCATATCTTTCATGAAAATTTTCATACCTCTATGTGAATCAATTTTGTCATACAACAACATATACTTTAATAAGTCAATTACTTATAAGTCATGAATCGAAATGTTTACAAGTGTATTTTTACATATACTTTGATTGAAAAGCCATCTTGTAATGGTTTATGTAAGACATACTCTTCACAATATTTTTTGAATTCCATGACGAACCGAAGTCGACACACTGTAACCGAAGTCAACACACCGAAACCAAAGTAAACCCACTGAAACCGAAGTCGACAAACTGAATCCAAAGATGAAACGCTGAAACCGAATATGACACACTGAAACCGAAGTCGACACACCGAAACTGAATATGACATACTAAAACCAAAGAATGACTGACTAAAGCACAACAGACCAAAGTATGACAAACCGAAGTCGACACACCAAAGATAACACACCAATAATGACAGACCGTTGTTATCAAACCGAAGAGAACAGACCGAATATTACTCACCGATTGATATAAATAAATGTTTCCATTTTATTAATTCAAATTTATTACTAATGGTCATATGTAGACAAATTAATGTCTCTGACATTATTTAATGTTGTCTATAAGAGTATCCGTAGACAATTCCGAGGTACATGCACTTGCAAAGGTCGTTATGTCTAGAGGATCATGGATTATAAAAGGACCTCATATTTTACGATAAAAAAGAGATGACGATAGCACCAGTACACGCAGAGACACAGATTGTGTGAACACCAAAAGAGAAGAATTAAGCGCATGAGATTACTAGAAGACTCTACCAAACTATCTTCACAACAAAGGCTCAATATACATCAAGACATCAACGAGCTGAACCTTTTCACTCCATGAAGCTGGATTACAGAAACTACGATACTCTTTTCTAAAGGCAACTTCTAGAAGAAGACTCAAATACCATTTTCTCAACATTAATTAAGTCTAGAGCCTTACTTCACAACATATAGAGAATTATTAACTCTATTCTCATCTTTAACTTTGTTGTGTTTTATTTTTTTTCTACTCGAGCAGTGTGTATGTTTTTCTGTATAACACACACTTTCTCTTGAGCTTAACTGGAGGATATCAAACTATCCTCATACTCAATCATCTTTTTTCTTTTTTTCACACCAGTAACTATGGTAGAGGTCAAGTGTGACCTGGACAGCCGAGTGTGCTATTGTAAACCCTGATATAGGGTGTGGATTAAAAGTTTATTTATATAAACTGCTTGGTGGTAGGTGATCACCAAGTGGAGAGGATTACGTATCTGCTTGAGACTGAACCTCTTTTTTATATTGTTGTGCTAATCATCAATTACTCTATTTTGTTTCATCCACTTCTTATTTTGGTAAAACATAAAATTCTTTTTTCTTACACTTTGATAGATAGTTTTTGTTAGTGTGTGTATTTTTTTAATTCATTAAACTCATTTCAAAAGATGAATTAGTGTTCTACACTGATTTATCTGAGGAATAATCACCCTTTGAGAAATCTATTGACCAATTAAACATTTACATTTCTACTGCCTTAATTAACTGGGCTATTTTAAAATTTGGGTTTTTTCTTAACCATAATGTTTTTAAATAGAAATTTGTATTTGGAACTCAATTCACCCCGCTCTTGAGTATCCACTCTGACCAACACCATGTAAAGGGATTTAATAAAGTGGGTAAAAATGATTAGAAAGGTATAAAAATGGGCTGAGTGATGATAAATCGTCAAGAAAACTTATATAATTTACCATGATTTAAGGTGTCATTCTTTCATTTCTTGGACCCTATTTGATTTATTATTTTCAATATGTTGATTGAGATTTTTTATATTAGTTTGGAATATTTTAATTTTCCTTTTGATTCTTTTGGGATATAATTTATTAATGTTTCAGGTTGCATCAAGATTGAAATGAATTAAATTGGAAATATGTACACCTGGAAAGGGAGTGGGTTTAGTCTTAATGTAAATGGTGAGTGATCTAGATTAGGAAGAAAAAGGATATATTTATTAAATGGTATTTTTTTCATAGTGGTCCATGGGGTTAGTGTGTCTAAGTAGAATCCTTGATGGGACTAAGTGGTATTGGAGTAGTTAGGGGTATTCCATTATGATTGTAATGGAAAGGGCCATAGTGAACATCATTATTTTATCCAAAAGTATTTTTTTGTGATAAATATAATTGTTGTTTAATTTATTTCCATCAAGGTTTTAAAAGAAAGATTTATTGTGTAAATGGGAACCTTTTTGTTACTACTCCCAAAGATATGCCTTTAGAACTTGATGTGTTGAAGAAAAATCATTGGAATTAACCCCATGCCATGAATTAATTTATTTGGAAGTAAACCAAACCCAATATTCCACAAAACAATGTAATAACATACGATAATACAGAAAATAACTAATAAATAAAATGATAGAAAAGAAAAAAAATTCACAATAAAAAAATATTATGTGGGTAAGAATTACATCATAATATATAGAATTTTTTTTACTATTACTTAAGGAAGAAGATTTCAATGCTTGATTTTAACTTAAATATATCATCAGAAAGTTATCGAACCCTACATTATATAAGAGTTTCCAGTTAGTGTCATAGGTCTCCTACATCATCTTATTTTCCTAAGTCACTGTCCAACTCATCAAATCTTCATGAATAAAGTTATATTTATTCAAGGATTCCCATCTCCTAAACTATCTCTAATAATTCATAGTTATCCTTCCAAATATTTCACTAGATATTGAACATAATGTATCATCCAATAATCAAACATCTAGTCTTTATTTCTTCTTCAGTCTTCTAGATATCATATTACTTATATATCTGGTATACCATACCCATCCGCTATCATTTCATTTTCTTATCTAGTCTATAAAATTAAGGCCTATGGAATTTATATTATTTCGATTGTCTTATATTCCCCGAAAACAATATTCTCACACTCACCAACAATATAAATTTAGAGATTCATTAAAAGTATTTACCTTGACTGTGTCCTTCATCAGCCTCCACAAACTTCCTTCAATTTAATTTTTTAAGATAGCTACATGGTTCCCCAGCCATAAATTTCTAGTCATATAAGTTTGACTGTGGAATATCGTCTCACAAGAACATCCTTGGTAACTACCTTGATCAACACATCTTTATGATTATAAATGCATAAATATTCTATAGTTCCAATACTATGTCCTCCAACACCTTCTAGATGAAGTTATTATTTAGCTGAAAGTTATTCTTCCAGGAATAAAACAATGTATTTCTAGGCAAATGAATCATGCTTGTGATTCAAAAAACAATATCTCAACTTCGGGTCTTCTTCTGAGATCCCCTATCAACCTCTTCATCCACACAGAATTTATCGCTATTTTCATAAATGTGAAATATTATACTTATATTGTAGAGAGTGCAACAACTAGGTGAATCATAAATATATAACCTATTACTTCCCTACAAAAAAGTAAACACATTACCATTCGTGCTATATTTTATATATAAATCTCCATCGAAATCATAATCTTTAAAACCCTGAAATGTATCATCAGTTTTAAAAAAAAAATTTATTCTTAAAAAACCTTTAAACTAAAATAGAATCCACATCACATCCTCCCAGTGATCACTTTCTTCATTCGATGGGAACCTTCTGATGACTCTCAATTATTATACAATTTCCAAACAAGTGAAGATTAAGGCATATAAAAAATATTTAACAATTGATGTATATAAACATTCCTCATGTACTCAATCTCTATTTTTGATTATTGGTTATTTCCCTTTTATAATATTGAAGTTTCCCTCCAAGGGTGTGTACATTAGCTTTTCCACTGTTATTTTTAAGCGCTCAAATCTCATCTAGATGTATTGTTTCAGAATAAAGTACAATGTGTTGGAACTTAGGTTCCTTATGAATCTCATCCCAAAAATCTACTTCATCATAAAACAATCAATTACCTCAAAAAATTTGGCCAAATCATCCTTCATCTCATCAATCATTCCTTTTATGGGACATACAATTAGTATATTATCGATATAGATAAGAAGGATAATAAATCTATCATCACCAAATTCCTACTGATAACAATAATGGTCCCTATTTATTTATAAAAACTTTCACTAATCCAGGAATTCGTTGAAAATAATGTTCAAACACACTGGATCCTATTTCAAACTCTAAATTTTATGTTTAAGCATACACAAAAGTCCCTAGTTCTATTAATCATAGAAACCAACATGTTTCTCCTTGAAAATTTATTCATTGAATAACCCTTTAAGATATTTTTTATTCACAACAATTTAATCTTGATGTTGTTATTTGGATGTAACAAAATAAAACACCATCTGGATAGTCAAGTGGTTTACTACTAGTGAAAATAATTATGAGAAATCTACAACTTTTATTTGTTAAAATATATTAAAAACATGATTGTCCAAGTACCTTATTCTACTATATACCTACTCCTTAAAATAATAAAAACATTTATTTTTAAGAAACATTTTTAATGGTTCTCTTCATAAGATCCCACATTATGGACACATGGAGATAATTGAGTTCATACATCATAAAAAACTCCCACAATTTTGAATTATTAGAACTCATCACCACTTCTGATCTCTCATGATTTTCATCGGCTCTTCAAATAATGTAGTTAATACATTAATATTTCATTTTAATTGGGAATCTTACCTAGTAGATCTCCTGAATTTTCCATAATGGTGAGCTCTTTATGGTACTTCATATTCTGGATTGTGAAATTTCAGTTCTCAAGAATTTACGGTCCTTGAACTCACCAATACATTTGTCCTAGGTACTACTATTAGAATGTGAACTCATTATTTTAGTAAATACTCCATATTTTATAGTATTTTTTAACCTTATGTAATCACTGGATTCTCTATAAATTTTTTATCCAGCTAAACCATGGTTTTTAATGATACTTTTCCCGTATCAAAATTCAATTCCTTTTTGTGATCCCTCCAAGGTATCTCTTCATTACTGATCACATTTTTTACTTCTAATTTCTTTCTAATATTTATTTTCCTATTGATGAAAACCAAACTCTTTATTCTCATAGATAATAAAATAATATTCTTGAGACATAGCCTCCATATTTTCTCATTTATTGGTATAAATATGGACATAGGAAAATGCTCTAAAGAATTTAAGGAGGATAAAATCAATAACACTTATAGAAAATAGATATTTGGAAATATTATTAGATAGAAGCTGATGGACTCCAGTTGGTTAAATGTATCACATAGTTCACAAATTCTCCCATAAAAACAATAGGGAAAAAATTGGGAATATTCATATTTATAGCCTTCTCTACCATCATCTGGTTTATCCTCTATAGAACTCTATTATCTAAGATCCTTCCATGATGATCTAAAAAAATCCACTTCTTCTAGCAGAACTTCTTGAACTCCCTACATCCATACCCTCCACAATTATCAAAATGTAAGAACATTAACATGAATATGTTCTCTTTCTCCAATACAGGCCCCCATCTAATGAAATTCCTAAGCACATCAAATTTTTGACTTCAAAATACACCCACATTTTTTTGTGGAATTAACAATGAATTCCACATACAATATTGACCCTCTATAAAATATCACTATTACTTGTCCCCATACATCAATGTGAATAAGATAAAACTTACGATGCTTTGTAATTTTCCCTTCAATCCAAAAGTAAAAATTCCAACGATTTATAAATATATAATCCTATATAATTTCATAATCAATGTTATCAACCTTCCAAAATCCTTTGGTGGACATGAATTTCATACCTTACTAACTTAGGAAACCAAGGTGGTCATGACATAAACTTACTTAAGATAAATCTTCTGTACAAATCACTCCTTTCATTGAACCTATAAGGTAATGATTCCTATCATTCACTCCGCTTATGTTGATCATTGATACACATAAAATCGTCCAAGAACCATCCATGAATGTTGTATATAAACCCATATCATGGTGTTTTCTGAAATAAATTAGGTTTTTCTACAAGCCTAGAATATTCCACCCATCCTATAACCACATATTTTTTTCATTATTTATATTAACCCAAAAATATCTCATACCCCACTATCTCTAGAGAATTTTCATCCTCATTATATAACTTTAAAACCCTTATTAAAGTATAGTTCTTCATAATTACAATCCTAGAAAACGTTTGGAATAATGGTATAGATTCTATCACCTAAAAACCTAATGAACAAGTGGTATATAAGACGAGGAAACTCTTAGCTTACAATAAGGGTTTAATATATCCACTTATGTACATCTATAACCTATAGTTATCCATTAATTTACTATAATATTTATTGATATTCTCTTTTCTATAATAATTTTTTCTAAGGGAATAAATATCAACAACGATACTCCTACTCCTAATTCACTTTCATTTTCCCTTCTAGTGACCTTTTCATCTAGTGGTGCATCCTCTCCCTTCATCATTGTATGCAATTATATAAGATGCATGAATCACGTCCCAAGAAATATCCACTTTCAGTATTAATAAAAAAATATATGAAATTAATGTCTACCTTTATTTTGGAATTTATCACAATGATCACCATCACTTCCCATGACTCTTGGAGAGAAAAGATTGATATCAGTACCCTAACCAGGCCTCTAAATCTAACCTTTACTAAGTCCAAAAAACATCAAATGAAAATGAATTTAATAATACAATTAGTGGTAGATCTTAATTATATCATTCATGTTCAAAAAATATAAATATTAAGAACACTTTGTTCAATGATTCTGTTTTCATACATATCATCTAAGGTCTTCATGAGTTCAGATGTCATGTTCACATCCTAAATTTTGTATTCCACGTTCATAGAAAGTGTCATATACATCACCCAAATTGATTTCTTATCTATCCTCTCCCATTTTTATTCTTTAATCGCTTTTATCATAGCTTTAGTTAATGACTATTAATGTTCCTCTAATATAATTCATTCCTCTATATGCATCTTCCAAAACCATAAATTTGTTTCTTCAAACTTCTACACCCAAGATTTACTCTCATCAAAATTCATCACCCTAGAACATGTAATTCTCCCTATGTTCAAATAACATTATATGAGATGTCATGAGATGAAAAATTATATTCTCATATAACAAAAGTGGGAAAATGTTAATATTGAATAGAGATATTGAATACCTTTAGCAGGGCCTAATCCTTTGGAATCACTCCATCCTAGAACTCTAATACGAACTATTGGGTCTAAGGGAATCTTCCAACTATACCACCAAATGATATGTATCCAAATCATGTTGTGTATAAATAAAATATCTATAATGAACCACATGATATGATGTATTGTACATGGAACACAACCAAAACCAAGCCACCACTACACAACATAAACCCACTTTATATTTTAGACAACAACTAACAGATGCAGTTATTAGAAATAAAAAAATGTTCATGAACAATAAGGATTATGTGGTTCAGAAATATATCCTAATCTCTGGTGGAATCTTGTTTACTATTACTCAAGACAAATGATTATAATTATTGATTTTAATTTTAATCCATATTTATAATTTTATATCTCCCTATATTATATAGGAGTTCCCAGCCAATTTCATTGGTTGCCACCGCCATCTGATCTTCTTTGGTTACTGTCACCATATCCTATCTTCATGGAAGGACCTTCATGTAGTCTTGGATTCCTACCACCTAAAATATCTCTACAAGGTAATTTCTTGCCTTTACATATTTTGAAAAATATGGAACCCAATGTATCTTTTGGTGATCAATCTTTTAGTCATCGGTTTTATTGTACCATTTCAATTATTATCTTCAATCAGAAACTAGTAATCAAAACCCAACTATTATCTCTTCATCACCCCATCTAGTCATCATAGGTAAGACGTATGGATTTTCACTCCTTTTAGTTATCTTATATTCCTTCAAAAGAAAATAAAACTAACACGGTCTAATAGGGTGTTCATGATATTTTTATTATATCCACTAGGTTTCGAGGACTAGAATGATCTTAAATATCTAGAGTTTATGGTTCCAATGATATCACTCATGGTTGTGGGTTTGAATTTTTAGATTCATATTATAAAGGCATAAATTATAATGAAATGGGACAATGTTTTCCATGGTCTTCTATACATAATGTTAAACATATGGCCTCGTCTTGTTCATCAGTGAAACAATGATCTGATATCTTATTCCACTATACAAAATATTTGGAAAAAAATATTTTCATATTTTAAAATTGTATACTCTATTGTGAAATTTCTTCCAGGTTTATTTGAGTAATTAATATCTATGCCATTACACTTTTTATGAAGACAAAATTAATCTTGTGGATGTTATAGTCAAGTAGAAACCTCCACATAGTTTTATTTACACCTTCAATACCTAATTTTATGTTTGGGATAACTTGATATTTATATTACAAGTAAGATTTTGGATTGTCTTAGAAGTATTGGATCTAATGACACACTCGTCATAAATTTTGATGATTGTAACGGTGTTATAGATCCACTTATAGACTGTTGGAATGTTTTTTTTGTTTTAGGTTCAACTGGGTATATATAAGTCCTTTTTTAAGTTCAATTAGGAATATAAAAATCCATATCATTATGTTTCAAAAAAGGGTTTGAGAATCAATATCTGATAATCATTTTAATGATGAAATGCATCAAGGAAAAAATGAAAAATTTTAGAAATAGATGATATATAAAATTTCTATCATTTCTTGATGATATTCCATCAATAATTTATATATTTTCTGGATTTAATATAAGACTAATTTCATTAACAAAATCTGAGAGAACTTTATTCACAATAAAAAGAACTATGTATATAAAAAATGTCTTAATATATCACATGAGAGTATTCTTTTATATTCAATTATAATCCTAAAAAGTTTAGAAAAGGAATTATCAAATTTAAGACCCTTCCTGAAAAAACAAATTAAATGTGGGTTGTTCATTAATTAACAGATATAAAATGATTCTATTAAAAAAACAATTAATTTTTTCATGCTATTTTAGGCTACAATGGAAATTTTGACTATTTGATTAGTATTATGATTTGATTTTAAATCACTATATTTCATGTTAATTTCTATGAATTTTTTATCAATATTTATTTATTATATAAAATATATGTGTGTGGTTTGAATTTTATCTTTTAAGTGTATCTTTTTTAAAGGACCTTATTTGGTGGGCCTGACTACTAGATTATGTGCTTCTGTTAGGGTCCTCAAAATAAGAAATATTTACTCTTCCCTTTTCCAAACTGAAATTGTATAATCTCCTATAATTTTCATTTGAATTGATATCATCACTTAATGAAGAAGATCTAATTGTGATAACAGGGTCTTGGTGTGTTTCTTATACTATGCTTCTATGCCCCCAACAATACTAGTGATCTGCATCCCTTTTACTATTTCCAATCAACTTCGGTGATGTATCCTGGTAGCCATTTTTTATTTATTCCCTAATATAGATTCAATATCCCTCAATTTAGCCTCCACTATATGAATATCCATACTCCTCTTCATTTTTTCATGTGAACATTCATCGCATCACTTTTTTGAGAAGTTATTATAGCCTCACGGTTTACTTTCTTGAGGATAACTCATCATCTCCTGTTTTCATTTTTTATATCTAAATTGATATTCATTCAATAAAAATAAAATATTGATAGGAATAGAGAAATATTGGAGGATCACGGTCCTAGAGTCCCCCCACTATCATTCCACTATGCATATTCCTTTGAAGAAAAAAACTGGATATATCACCCCTTTCAAGTTCATAGGATGATAATGACAATATATAGAGTAGTTTTCAATACCTCCAGTACTTATAAACCCATTCACAAAATATCTCTAAGTAATTGGTGTAATCCTAAACCTATAAGAATGATATTATTTTATTTTTAGTTATATGTTGTATGAAATGTCTATCGTAGTCATCCTAAGTGTGTGTGTGAGTTTATCGAAGACTGTTTCGGAAGCTAAATCATCATGATCTAGTTTATCAAGACCACCTAATTTAATAAGAAAATATCCTTAGATAGTTTTTATAACCCACATCCAAATTTTTTTCAACATTTCTTATTTTAATATAATAATTTTTTTGATAGTGTTATTTCCATTCCCATAGGTCCAAAGTGATCTGAATCACATTACATATTTTAATTTTTTTACTAATTTTATTTATTATTTTCTTTTCTCCTTCTCTTATATCCTCTATTCATATCTTCTGCTTTTGGTTTTCTTTTTTATTTGTGAAATCATTATCAAACTCAAACACATTCACTACTATTGAGTGTATTTTATATATTTTGTGGGTCACAACCCTCAAAAATTGGTATTATAGATTGATATTGAGTTTATTAATTTCATTCATGAAACCTAAAGTTAAGAATCATTAAAAATAGAATGATTTAAATTTATAGATAATTGTAATGTGAGTGATACCTAAAACCAATGGGGTTTTATATAATTTATATAATTATAATAAATCACTTTCTATTGTGTTCTCTAAATGATAGACCACAACTTCTTATGATGATGTTAGCCTTGGTAATCTTCAAACAACACACTGCTTAATTTTGTTAACTCTGGATGATAAATTCTTGTATAATACATCTCAAAATTCTTCTGGTTATGTTGTCATATTAAAATTATAATATGTGTATATGAATAAATCTATTATTGGTATTATGTATAAGAAGATAGAAATTTATAATCTTAAAATAATTCCTGGAATTTATGCATCGTTTCATTTAGACAAATTCAATTAGTTCCTAGTGGTTTTAGAAAATATTAATGTATAAATAGTATATGAAGACTAGTGTATTGTTTTTTTAACTCATTAAATAATTTTTATACTTATTTTAAAGATTGAGTAACGTATATTATAGAGTTGATTACTCAAGAGGAATTCAAGGCTACATTATTATTTATGGATTGTCAGACTCACAGTCTAAAGATGGAGGCTAGTGGGGTAATTTCTTTACTATAACTGGTGATTTTTAGGGGTAAAACAAAAAATAATGGAAATGACAAGAAAGATGAAAAATTTTAAGTACGTTATGTGATATCGATGTGGTTAAATTAGTCACATTAAAAGTTATTATATTAGGTCCACTATACCAGATACCCTGATAGGGGGTGAATCATGGGATGACAGATTAAAATAATTTCCCCTTTTTTATCTTGTTTTGTTGTAATAAAACTCTCCTCCATCTCCTTCCCATTGTAGAGTATGAAAAAATCTAAAATCATGAACAAGACACAACAATTTTACTTGGTTCACCCTCACTAGTCTATGTCCAAGGAGCATACAATGGTGATGTGACGATGTACTAAATCCACTATAAGAACAGAAATATTTACAATGTTTGTAGTAAACTCACTATCCCTCCTAGTTTACAACCAATCATAATTTGAATTCTCATTTCTCTCTCAACTAATGTGTGATCACTACTTCTTCAAAAGATCCACTCACAGTTTATAGAGTTGTAGGTCCTTTCATTATCACTAATTAATGCATCATCCACTGTATATAGATGCTCTATTGAAATATCACTTTCATCCATTGATGAATACAACATTACACTAAACACTGGGAAAAAACTTTTGAACTGACTTTTGAAAATCTCACTACTTCATGAGGCACCCAATTTTTCAAAACTCAAATAATACTTCGCGAAGTTACTGCCTCTTTCTGAAGAACACACCTTCACAGAGAACACTCCTTTATAGAGATCATTGATTCATAGAGATCACTACTTCACAGAGCTCAAGAAATTAAAGAGTACATTTCTTTTGTAAAGACCAGACAATTATCTGCAAACCACACCACTTTCACAGAGCACGATTAGCCACTGTAAAGCTCATTCCTTTAATGAATCACACTACCTCTGCAAACCTCCTTGATGATTTGATAGCCTTATGTTTTTTGTTGAGCCTCTCTACTCTTCTATTGAGGATGGTGTCTTATTCATTGTAATTTCCCACTAAATCTACAACCATCCATGCCATGTATATTCCATGTAATCTCAAATCATAGAGCTTTATATTTTCAGCTGAAATTCACTCTATTTCATGAAGCACCATGGTAAATTTCATATTGTAGAGATTGTCATAATCGCATAGTGTTCCATCAATTCCTTTGTGGAACCTTTTGAAAGATCCCTTGCAACTCTCTTCACCTCTGCAACTCACAAAACTCGTTGTAATCGCAGAGCTCACCATCATGATTATTCATTTATTTACCAAATCTGCTTCATGGATCCCATTTTCTCGAAACTCATTCCTTTTCCATACATTTATGAGATCTTCAAAGAAATACACTTTTCACAATTCTCACTAAACTTCAAATTTTGGACCCCAAAAATTTGGAAAACACTAGAAAACAGTGCCACCTTGTATCTGTTCTTTTTTTTACCACCTCCAGATCTTCCATCCTTTTTTCATTGTTCTTTGTCAACAAGGGCTCTCAACAATATCTCTAGAACTCAAAAATTCAACATAAAAATATACTTGTTCAACAATCACACCTATACCAAAAATGGTCCAATGATACCTTGAGAAACTTTTTCACAACAGATTATCTTGAGAGTAAGTTTAGCGATGGTGGATAATAGTAAAATGTTGTTCAACACCCTTTTTTTGATAGTGTTCATATCTTATAGTGTCTACCAGTCCTCTTAGGGTAGAGTTAGAATGTATCTCTATATAGTATTTATTTTTTGATCTTAGGACAGGATCTTCATGTGATTTGTAGAGGCCACCAATTGGAAGGGAATGTGTGTGGGAGATAAGTTTATGGTTCTTTTTAGGTCTAAGTGGAGAGTTGTATCCATTTAAATTAGGGTTTATTATTCATGCGTTTTTTGCCCATTTTATTTAAAAAAATTATATCTTATATATATATATTGATTATTATATTTTATTATTTTTTACAAAATATGGATACTGCTTCTATCTAAAGTTTTAGCGTTATTAGTCGAGTTTATGGAAAATAGGATACCACAATTAAGAAGATAATATTACTGAATCCATTATTTGGTAGAGACATGTATATTTTGTAATATTAGTATTTTTTTCTAGAAATAGGATTCATATCTCTGAGAATATGTACATTAGTGTATTGATTTATAATAATTAATATGGGAAGACATGTATCTTTGTGACACATCCTCATGACATGATCAAACTGAGATAAATGATGTCAAACTTAAACTATAATATATATATATATAGAAGTAGTTATTTTAAGAAGGTTACCAAAACAAACACTAAATAAATAAATATTTTATTTCTAGAAACTCATTTAATGGTATAATTTAATTATGTATTTATAAGTATTTTTCATCTAAACTACACTAAATGTTCAAGAGAAAAATAGTCATTAACCGTTCCCCCACACCCTCAAACTGAATCTATTGAGACCATGAAGCACCTACATATTCCATGACCAATCGCATCCTTTAATCTAACATCACAACCCTCACCTCACTGACCTCCACATCATCAACATCCTTCACTATAATTCTCTAGACTTTATTCTATCAATGTTCTTCACTATGATTCCATTCCCCATCAAACATGACCGGGATCATATGAGACCCAACTATAAGGACTTGGGTGTTTTGAACAGAGATTCAGGTGGGGTATCGATCATCCAGGTGTGTTGGGACCTGGGGGATGTTTTGGGAGTGTTTGTATAGGACATAGAGTGGGCCTTTGGACTTGGCCTATGCTTGTGGGTATAGTTTATATAATTATGGTTTCAAGTTCTATGACATGATTTTTTTGTTACTCAAGGGTTTGGATAATATTGGAAGGACTAAAATGAGTTACTAGTTTTTTGGGGTTTTGGGACTTACAATTATTTTTTTAAAAAATGGAAAATTATTGAATGAGTATGAGTCATTTTGGTTTGAGTATTATAACATATCATTAATGGTTCACTAATAAGTAACTAAACCAGATTGTTTATATCGCCCTAAGTGTGCCTCTTCATATGATAGAGTATACCAAATTGATGTGAGGTAATAATGGGACACTATAGGGAGACTATACCCCCAGGAGAAGAGAAGCACAACAGTGATAATAAATGAATAAATATGATGATAATAATAATAATGAAAAATAGAGAAGTATAAGTAAATTATCTAGAAATTTGTATAAACAAGCCATAATAATCATCATATATAAATGAGTAGTTTTTCAAGATGATATATAAAATTTTGTAAAACATGGAAGAATGAACACATACATAAATGTAATTAAAATAAAAAAATACTAGAAGGATATCCCCAATAGCATCATGATAAAAGGATCAGTCCCATAACCCCAAGCTGTCATGTTATGCAAAAATCAAGCATCCATGACTGAACCCTTTCCCATCTCCATAATAGAATCTATGAAGTCTTTCTAGGTAATAATTATCATCCCAAATAATGTGCGAGATATAATCAGTAGGCCACCACCAATGGTGTTTATAAAAATTAAAACCTATTAATAAAAACAATTTATATCTGCAAGTAAAATGGGTAAAGCTATAATATGAATGAAGGATATAAAAATTTATAGAAGAAGATGTAACTATGAGTAGGCTATAAAATGTACATTAATCAATGTAAATGTGATTTTAGTACATTAATGTATGGTCTGAAAGTATCTACAATCATTATCATACACATAATACATATAAAGTATCTAACTGACATGGTTTAGGTCCCAATGTGTAAAACCAAGGTGACCTTATCAAGACCAAGGAACTTAGCCAATTGAACTCAGAATAGTGTATACCTACAAGGTCTAGGAACCCAGGGCCCACCGGTGAGTAATCCTAATATCCAAACATATATGGGTATACAAAGGTCTTAGGTTCCATGCCTCTATCCCTCTTATTGGTTTCATACCGTAAACTATATTGATGTTATATCCTTAATCAAAATTGGTTCCATATCATTATTCAACATAAAAAAAATAAAATTAAAGGACTATGTTAGTTTCAATACCCAAATTCTTTAATCCATAAAAAAACAATCAAATACAATATTAATTTTATTATAAAATCTTTATTAAATCCATTCATCAACTCATTTAATTTTTTTCAGGGCTTCTACAACCAGGTGGAAAGATAAAACACTCCCAAGGGATAGTTATTAGATTAACCAAACCACCTTGGAGGTGGTTTTGGGTGAGGTTGATAACCTCTAACCTTGTTAAGGGGTTATGTGTCCATCAAATTTATGGATCAAACAATTAATATAATAAATTGATTAATTTTAGCAGAACCATAAGGAAGGTCTAATGTGCAACACAATGGTGATAAGTTAATATGTGACAAGACCTTAGGGGAAAGATATCAAAACCAACCTTATGGAGGTAAATGATATCCCATCTAGTATTGGATTATGATTCATAGAATAACAAGAGAATATATCGGAATAAAAAAATATTTTAAAATAAGGAAAAGTTTCCTACTTGAGGATCGCACAATAGATAGTGAGATAAATATATAAAATAAGGTAACATATAAAATCTCTTACTAGTGTCTATCCAATAAGATAGACGACACATGTTTCAAACCTTCGATAGAGAACAAGGATCAATTATGAGGCAAGGATACTGGAGGTGCTCTTCACATGGGCTTCTACTAGAAAAATAGAGAATATAAAGGGTTTTTAGATTTAATAATAAAGGAGGGAAATAGTTGGATTTCACCCTAATTTAAGGGATTTCACAATTTCTCCACTCATTTGTCCAAAACATGTTCCAACTATGTGATAATCACTCTGCATGGAAACCCATCACAAAGGCTAGGTGAACTATTAAACTAATGATGCACATCCCATGAAAAACTCATCTACCAAAAGATCTATAGATTTTTTGTGTTTATAAAGACATGGTGGCATGGTATTAAAATACCATGCATCCCTCTTCTATTCATTATATCACCACATTGTTTAAACAAACCATGTGGAATGGGATGCACACTTTAAACTAAAAATTTGTACCACCTATTTCCCCCCAAAAGTTGGGGCTCCTTGATCTAAAACAACCTCAGATACTGCTAAAATTCCCCTTAACCCATTAAGAGTTAGTATTAGAAAAAATCAAATAATTTAAAAAATAAAATAGTTTCGTACCTAAAGATAAAAAATAGGTTGTTATTTCCTCTCTCACATAAGAAAACTCATCCCCAAGTTACACTTCTAAGGGTAATAAAATAACATCAACAAGAAGCTCAGGCCATTGAGTATGTACAATTTTATATTTCCCATATTTATTATCTTGTACATGGTCATTCTTCCATAGCACATGTACCAAAGAAAATTATCGTTCTCAGAGAAGCTTTGTGATCAGGTTCACGATACAAATAGGGTGATCCTCAAAAGAAGACTCAGCATCCAATTCCACATCATCAAGATAGAAAAGTGAGATGGTTTTGAGTAATAGAGAGGTAACTAAGAAACATTAAATATGTTGTGTATAGATTTATATCACTGTGGGAGTTCTATCTAGAAATACATTGATTCAACCCTCTAAAATACCTCAAAAGGAAAAAAACGAGGTAGTAACTTACCTTTACATCAAAACTGTCAATTCCCTAGTCTAGTAGAAACATGAAAGAATACATCATCCCGAAAATCAAACTCTAGATATCATCATTGGGGATCAACATATGATTTCATCCTAGAATAGTCCATATCCATTCAGTTCATGACCTTATAAAACTAATTTATGTCTCTTGAATGATATGGGGTCCATGAAATGATGTCTCCCCAACCACTAACTAGCTTAGTGGTGATCGGTCGGGCCTACCATATAAGTCCTCAAAAGGATCCATCTATATAGTTTCCTAAAATATATTAATTTAATTGAATTTAGATAAGGGTATATGATTATAATATGAAACTCTAAAATTAGATATGCGTTCTTTATGAATGTCCTATAACACATGTATTATACACTCAGACTTCCCTTTAGTTTGAGTGTGGTTTAATATACTCAAAAGTACATGTGTACCTAATTCCCTATGAAACCCTTTCCAGAACCTAGAAGTAAAATGGGAGTCTCTATCGGATAAATTAATATTTTCAATTCAATGAATTCATCTAATCTCCAAGACACATATCCTTTTTATATTATCCTCTAAGAATAAATCCTTGATAGGTAAAAGTTGATCAACCTTCATGAGTTTAACGGAGATTACCCATACTACATCATTGCCTCTAGGGGATATTGATAATACATTCACAATTTCTATCGTTATGTCATCCCATATCCACTTAATATTGGAAATTTATAGTAAAATCAATGTGGGTATCTAGGTTTCCATCTTTAACTACTAACAGGTGGAACACCAAGTGAAAAATCCAACTATCGCTATTTTCATACTCAGCCACCGGTATTGTAAACATACATCATCAAACATCTTTTTAATCCCATGGTGTACATCCCAAGAATATGTGTGATCCATTCACATCAATTTTTCCAATATGACTTTAGAAACCCAAATTCATCCATGTATGAATAAGACATCATCCTTATCAGAGATACAGTCTGGCGGTGGGTTCTCTCCCAAAAGACTCCCTTAGAAATAGGTCCTCGGTATCTGATAACTTCCATATCTTTACTCTCTCCATAAGTGAAGTGGTTACTACTACAACTATAAATATAGGCTAACTGTGATTCTCGTATACCTATAAGTGTATCTCGTAAAATTGATCTATCAAATTCCACTAACTAATTGTCTCTTGAACTTCATATTTCTGTGTCCTTTAGCTTAGATTATCTACCATATAATTACCCTTCCTAGGAATATTGGCAATATCATTGTCAAATAAATGTAGGTATTCAAATCTCATAACTACCATATATTTAATACATGATTTGTAGAGATATACTTTAGGATTTTTGGGTCCTTATACACCAAAAAATTCCCTCCTAACAAGTGTTTCCTCAAAAACGCATGGTGTAAACTTTGTATGTTATATCATGATCATGTGTGAGGTTATTCCACTTGTGTGTCTTAAACTGACGAGACCTGTAAAACATGAATTGATATTTTTGTATTAAAAATTCTCCTAGAATGATTCCTAATGTGTCACAATATACTTTATATCTTCTTTATGAATCTATTAGAATCAATATTGGAACTATATTCAATCTCCCTTTCATCTCTTAAAAGGATATCTAATAGGATTCTGACCATATGAACTTCACACCCTTCTTTTTAAAGCCTATAATAGGCACTGCTATGTGTGAAATTTCCTAAATTAATTGCATTTAATATCCATCTAGACTCAATAATATATGTATGTAAAATATTTTATTGGAATAATCTGAGGTTACTACAGATCTAACCTTCTCTGGTTCAAAAAATACTTTTACCTCTGAGATAATGTGACCCATGAAGTGAACCATGTCGATCTAAAAGTGGAATTTAGGGATATTATCATACTTATTCTTCTCTGTTAGTTTATTCATCACAATATCTATATTTTTTTCATGGTCGTATTGAGTACAATAATTCACCAACATATCATCCCTGAAAGATACCACAAATTAATCTAGATGTGGGTGTAAAACCCTATTCATTAGAGCCATGATAGCAGAATGTGTGGTTGTCAATCCATACAGAATAACCATATTCCCATAAATAATATACTTACTTTGAAATTATATATGACGTATGTACGAGGGTCTAACTTGTACCTAATAATAAACCAAACTTAAATCAAACATGGGGAAAACCCTTTCTCCTCAGAGATGTTTTAAGAGGTTATATATACATAGTAGTGGGAACCATTTCTTCACCGTAAGCTAGTTAAATCTTCAATAATCCAAAAAAATATTGAGGGTCACATCTACCTTGTTGAAAAAAATAATGGGTGACCCCTAAGGATTATAACATGATTCTATAAAACACTTAGCATTTAAGTCCTATAACTATATCTTGAGCTCCTTAAACTAAGTAGTGGATATCCTATAAGGATGAATGGATACTGGTGATGATCCTAGAACTATCTCAACCATAAAATCTACCTCTCTCTCATGAGGTAGTCTAGAAATCATCAAGGAAAAATTCCCTTAAAATATCTAATACATGAGGGAAATTATCCTAATTCATTGCCTGATCATCTATATAATGTCTAGTAATCTTGACTGTCACTCTTCTCATCCCATGATTCTCTAGTCCAACAATAGTTTCCTAAACATACCATTCACCCTTTTGAATAGGGATATTACCCTTTAGTGATGTAAATGATACCCTATAGTGGTAAAAGTATACATAATCATGACAGGGGACCAACCAGCCCATCCAAAGAATGACATTGAGATACGTCATCTCATGGATAAAGGGATACCATAAAAAATGATGGTCACAAACCTCAAGGTGGGATTCATTACATTGGTATACACTTTATGAGGATACTCTTAATATATTACCAAGCATCATTATGGAATATAAATACTAAACTCAAGCCCAAGACATTCTATGATAGCTATAGATATAAAGGAGTTGGAGGATTCCTCATCAAATAAAATAGTTACCAAGGTCTTTTATAAAATAATCATACCTCTAACTATAGATGGTTTGAGACTCTAACACCTTGGTATAGGTTTCACTACATAAATCCGGACCAATCCCAGGCTTTAATGTACTACCTGAATTCCCAAAGTAGTCCCTTTCAGTTCATGATGTATCACTGGTGTTTCCTTCCCTTAGCCATAACTACCCCCTCAGTTGGATCAGTTGGCTTCACACAATATCCCATCCAAACACAGAGATGTTATTCTCAATCTAGTACCTAGTGTTGATGAAAATACTCTCTCACTAGACACTATAGATAATATTCCTCAAAACTACTCTAAATGGCACATACTTTTGTAGGCTTGTCACTAAAACATGGCTCTCTAACAAAGAGTTTTCATGTGCCCTATCATTCCACAGTGGTGACAGACTATAAAACTGCAATAATGTGAACTCTAACTAGTACTTCACTTATGATAGGTCTTGAAACAACTCATCATTTTATAAGATACTACACCACTCACCTAAAATTTTGAACCACTCGGATCCTCCAACTTTCCTCAGGTTATGCTCGGTAATACGGGCCTAGTTTTATATCTCAAAAAATGTAGTCAACTAGAATATATTCACCTAAGATAGAAAAGGATGCTTCATCCAATCCTCATATAATCTCTCCCAGGAGAGCTTATAAAAATTATATATTGAAACAAATCTCATAGGATCTGTTAAGTTAGATTAATTATCCATTATAAATATGGTAACATACTCCAGGTGTATAAACTCTCTGGCATTATCATCCATTAATGCATTCAGTAAAAAGTAATAAAAAACAAGATTTGAAACCCATCTATTTCATTTCATGGAGCTAATTTTACTTTTTCTGTACATTCCACCAACGTTGGGCGGATCCATGAAGAATATATCTTGTGAGCTTGACCCTACATTCTATAGGCATCTCTAGATGCTCGAATAAAGAAAAAATAGTCTCAATCCATAACTAAGTTTCCAATGGTCCACTATCCCCCGAATAAATATGGTAAATGTTTCTATTAAAACTCTCTTATTAACTCTTCTATAAAAGAGGAAGGTTATAAATATCCCTATAATGTTTTCATCTGACACAAGAATGAAACCCAAAACTTGGCATCATTTCCCACATCTGGAATAGTAGGAGGTTCCATAGGTGGAACTACATGAGGTAAGCCTAGAATCTCAGGTATCACCACCTCTATAGCATGGTCATCGACATACTTATAGTTCATGACTCAAGGATGTTATGGTGTAATTTCTCTAAAATTCAAAGAATACTCTTTAGATAGGTATTGATAACAAATACAACATATATAAATATAGGATAGGTACAAACCTTTCTATAAGTAAGTCAATACCCCCCTCCTTCTCCTAAACCCATTTTTATGAAATGTATTAAACTATATAAGATCACAAGATACACTACCTACATACCACTACTAAGTCAAGTTCGAGGTCAAGCTCTATTTTTAGTAAGGGGTCCTGTTATATGGTGTGTCAATTATAAACTATTGAGGAAAATTCCTTTTAAAATCCCCTTTTAATGGAGACTATATTTTGAAATAAGATTTTATAATTGCAGAATTTATATTATATACCATTTAAGTGAAGTACAATTCCTAATTTATAGAAGTAAATTTGACGTAAATTATAAATGGTAATTCATGTAACTATATCCAAACCATTACATTTAATGACATAATGTAATGGGTAATATAATATTATTTGACTAGTTGATTCTTCATGCCCAATATGTAGATGAATATTCACTCTTTAAATAACAAATGACACACATGTATTCAAAATAATCCAATGTTTTGGTCTAGTTAACCTCATTTACATAACTTAAACATGAATAATTAATTCGTTAAGGTTCTATTATCAAGATACTTGGGAAAACACTATTTAGGTTGATGCAGACACTTTAAATAACTAATTTATTAATCTCTTTTTATTTAATAAATTTTAGCTTCATAATAATTTCCTCACTCCCGACATATACAACAAGTATCATGCATTCAAACAATAAAATATACCTGGAAGGGCATAATTTTTGACATATTAATCCTCTAAGGTTCCAATAATGAAGCATGATCAATTCTTCTTTCCTGTACTGGGACAAGTATAAAACCAAGTCCATAATAACAATAATAAACACCACACACCAATTTCATCACCCAACGGTGAAATTTGTATAACCATAAAAAATTATAAAAAAAAATTCATCCCATGAAATTTATGTTTTCCATCATACATGGGTTATCTACTCCCTGGAATATGCTCATTACAAAATTCTAACACATCCCATCCTCTTATATACATACCCAAAATAGTAGTATAATGGAAAAAAGACTACTATGACACAAATTTGTAACACCCTAGAACAATTTAACTCATACGTAACTGAACCATGGTGGTCACATGGCCTCATGAGAACCTCCACGTAAAAAAGAGGTTGTCAACTTGCAGTGAGGGTGTAAGGCGATATAGTGGAGAGACAATATCCCCATGATCAGAGTAGTACAATAGTGATAATAAATGAATAAATAGTTGAAGGATAAATGATAGAGAGGTAACTGGAAACACTTCATCCATATAATAGTAATAAACAAGCCAAAAGAAGCATCATATACAAAATGAAGATAATGTGATGGAGCTATACAAAAGAGATTCATACATGGAAGAATGTACGCATACATATATGTAATCAAGAAAACCAAATATATTGAAAGTCAATATCTAATAGCATCATGATCCAAGGCTTAGTTCCATACTCTCAAGCTCCAATGTTATTCATATATCAAGTATCCATGAACGGGTTATTTCCCTTGTCCCTAACTACATTCATGAAGGCTATCTGGATACCGATCATTAGGATTAATAGAATGTGAGATATACACAGTATCCCACCACCAACATTGTCTATAATAAGTCAATCCTGTGAATAATAACGATGTCAGTGTGCATGTAAAATAGGTAAATATATAATATGAATGATAAGTATAAAAATTTATTTCAAAATATATAACTATGGTAAGGCTATAAAAATGAACATCAATTTATATAATAGTAATGTTGGTATACAAAATTCATGTATTCAAGTAACTATTATCTTATTCATACATTGTATATATATAAAGTGTCATACCAATATGAGCCAAGTCTTAAGGCATAAAACCAATGAAACTTTCTCGTAACCAAGGAAATTTCCCAAGGGAACTCGAAATAGTGTAGACCGACATGGGCCAAGAACCTAGGGACCACGGATGAGGCATCCTAATATCCAAATATATATGTGTATATGGAGGTTTTAGGTGCTATAACTTATCCCCCCAACGGTGCCAAACAGTTAATCAATATCGATGTCATACCATAAATCAACATAAAACAAGTAGTATAAAATTCATTAGCCATGTTAGTGTCCATACCCAAAATTAATAATAAAAAGAAAAATATAGATACAATATCCATTTCATTAAAATATCAGTATTAAATCCATTCATTAAATCCTTTAATTTACTTAAGGATTCTATAACCAGTTGGAAAACTCACACACCTAAGGGGTAGTTTATAAATGAACAAAAACACCTCTGAGGTGGTTTTAGTGAAGGTTCACATACTCCAACCAATTCTTGGTTCAATGTGGGATTCACATTTAAGGACAAAATAATTAATTTAACACATTTATAAATTTTAGGAGAAACCTCTAGAAGGTCCAGTGTGAAGCACAATAATGACAATTTAATAATTGAAAAACCTAATGGAAAAGGTTTAGATCACCAACCTTGTGGAATTAGAGGATCACTCAACCAGTATCAGCCAATGATTTAGAATAGAATGAAAGAAAATGTAGAAATTGAAAAAATCTTTGAAAATATGAAAAAAGAACCTCTTTAAAGATCACACAATGCATAACGAGATAAATAGAGGTAAGTAGGTAATAGGTTGAAGTTCAAACTAGTGTTGATCCAATCTGACATGAGACACTTGATTCTGATGCTGAGTGCAGAAGAGGGATCAAGGGCCAGGTGAGGAGGATGGAGGATCTCTTAGCGTGGGATTCTATAGTAGAAATCAATAATAGATGTGGTTTTTTGATTTAAGAAGAATTGAGGGTAAATATGGAATTTCACCCTACTTTAAGGGGTCATGTGGTTTAGCCACATATTTTTCCAAATCGTATGACAACCATGTGACAATAACTTTCCATGGCACAACCATGCATAGGCTAGGTTCATAGTTAGACTAACCATGAACAACTCATGAAAAATACCTCTAAAAATAGGAATTTAGCTTTTTCATGGTCGTACGACCTAGGATGCATGGTTAGAAAAAACTGTATATCACTATAATTTTCAGTAGAGAACCCCTCATGGTTTAAAAAAACTATGAGGAAAGGGATGAATATTTTGAACAGACCATGTGGCCCACCTATTTCCAAAAAAACTCTAGTCTTTAGGCTCAAAACAATCCATGAATTCCCTCAAAATTCACTTTATCTAATTAAGAGTTTATTTTGGAAAAAACCCAAAGAACTAAGCTAAAATTAATGTGGATTCATACATCAAAAGAAAAAACTTGTTGTTAAAAGAATGAGTCATTATAGAAAGTAAATATAGTTATTTCTGGAATGATTCTCAATCAAATCTAAAATGACTCCCTATCAAAAAAAATTACCCCTTATCAAATTCTTATTGAATCCTTATGAAATATAATATGACTCTCTAAATAGTTAGAAATGAATACTTATGAATCCAAGACGTCTCCCTATAATGTTTGAGATGACTCTATATGAACTGATTATGAGTCATTAAGGTACTTGTCACATTTTCAAGGGATGAACATTGTTTCAAGAATGAATCCATGTGAATTATTAAATGACTCACTATAAATTGAGTGTAAGCCATTACAGTGTATTAAAAATTTGTATTCAAATGATTAGTTTTTCTAGAATGTTATATATAACGAAAAGGTTAAAACACCTATTTAACCAAAATTCGGGCTCTTACATGAACATTATGGGAATAAATATTTTCAATCATACATGTCATTCATTTATTCTTCTTCAAGTGAGAAATACCTTATTTCTTTTCGAAATCTTGTGTTATATGGATTTTGAGGGAGCTATGGGAAGGTCTAACTATCTTCTAATGAATAATGTTTATATATCCCTATATATATTTTTTCCCTATACAAACAAACCCTAATTTAAGGGATGTTGTATGATTTCTCTAAATCTCCCAAATTAGGTGGAATTATCTTGAGATTCATAATTAGTGGAGTCTTACAAACTCCAGGTAGGTGGCCACAAACTATTTACTAATTATACATGTGTTATTTATAATGAAATAAATAAACATGGACCATATCAGAGTTATAAGGCCAATAACAGTACCTCTTGGGGTATAGATTGTTCAAAAGAGATGTTAGAGGGTATTATCATGTGGGAAATTTTGGGTTTATCTTAGTATGTATATGTTTTTTGGTTTTAGGGTTCGGTTATCAAGAGTTTCTATGTTATGGATTTTATTATTTTTTAGTAGTAATGGTGTTGAGGTTTTTTGGTATGGTATATATAGTGTTGAACATTTCCACTAGTGGAATAGTAGGTTCACCAATATTGTGGCCTAGGATGTTAGTGATTGTCTCTCACGATGGACTGGATGATGGGTACAACACTCTGAAATAACATATAATCATAATATTTATCATAAGGTTTTCACTTTCAACATTTAGAGGATTGTTTTTTTAAATTTTTTTAGGGAATTAGGAAAAACTCTTATATATCAAAACCCTATAATAAAAGGGGACACTTCCACTAAATATCAATTTTTCCGTAAAAACAATATATCTAAAATTAATCTTTCATTTCATTAAAAATGTGTTTTTTTCTTTAAATATGAATCCCCATAGAGGAAATTTAAACTTTTTTATAGTTTCATAATCATACTTAGGCCCTATGAAGAACATTCGAAGATTTGTTTTGAGAATAAAAGGATTAGTATGGAATAAATTAAAAAATAAACTCATTAGTATATTTTGAAAATCATGTATTCTTATAATAAATTTTGCAATTTTTTATATAATAATAATTGATCTCAAATATTAATTTTATTACTCATGAAATAAACTTAATTTCTTAAATATTTTCATAAAAAGTCTTCGAAACAATCACAATGGAATTATCATAATGATGAGGGTTTCTTGTGAAACAATGTTACTCATGAAAATTGTTTCTTGAAAAAAAACATTTCACCCTTAAAATGGTAATAAACTCTCCTATAAACATAATCTCAAAAGAATACCTTATGAAACAAAAAGATATTCATGAAAAAAAATTAAATCATAGAAAAGTCGTATAGATACCTTTAGATATCATTTTCATATAATTGTTACAATCACTCTTATAAGAACCATTATAAATGGAATAACCTATGTGGTTAATTCCAACATTATTCCCCAGAGAAAAAATTATTACCCAATGTAATGGAGATATATATTGGGCTAAACCATCATTATTTATAATGTACAAGGGACATAAAATACATAAAGCACATATAATCATGTATTTTAAACTAAAAATATCCTAAATTATTCTATTTAAAACATATGCAGGAGCGCTTTTAAGCTTTAAGTAAACAGATTAATGGAAAAACTTTTTCATTGGAAACTCTTTTAAAAAATTCCCAAATGAATTTTAATTGGGATAATCATGGGAAACCCCAAAAAAATTGACGAGTAATAACATAACTGAATAATTATCACAGTGGTGGTAAATTCATCTCATGTTGTATATGACCAAAAAATATTCCTATCATATGATTTTAAAAATGTAAAAAATAACCCATTTGGAAAAAATTTAAATGTATTATTATAAAACCTCTATCAAGAAAGTAAAATATGGTATAAAATTAATATTATAATAAATTTATGTATATTAAAAACATAACTAAAACATTTTAAATAATATGGATATAATGGTAAAACATAATATAAACTTAAAAAACCTCAAAACAGGGTTTTAATGGAAAAATCCAATACCTTGAGTCTAACTCTATATGTACTTACATTAAATCATGTTTAATAAAATTTTGTTCATTTTTTTATTTACTGAGAACCATATTTATGTGAATTCACATATTATTATACCTTTTATTCCATTTGATGTAATTCCTTATATTTTTATTAAATCAGCTAAGTGCATGTTAGATTTTTTTAGTATTTTCAATTCATAATCTGAAAACAAAATTGATGGGTTAACCATAGTCAAAGGGGTAAAGGTTCCTTTATATCCATAAAATTAATAATTATATATTTAAATTTTTTATATATATTAAATAAAATTTTATAACTATCAATGAAATTCATAAATTAACAATAAACAACATCACTTTGTAGTGGAGGTAGTCCACAGGTAAGCACAACCAACGTTATAATTTCCCAAAGAATGGGAGACTAAGAAGGTAAGCAATAAATTATCTTCATAAAATAATATTTATTTCATTAATGTCACATATATTCATTAAATTCATCTTAATAACTAACCTTGTGTGGTTGTGATTAAAAATGAAACACATCACTCCATGAAGGTGGTAATCTACACATATGTAGGAGCAATGTTGTATTTTACCATAGGATTAAAAATGGGTTGAAAAAGGTTACAATGTAATAATAATAAAATTTAATATATTTAATATATTCATTTTATTATTTCATCATAGATAATGTAATTTTGAATGTGGTAGAATAATAATTATAAATGAAACACTTGGTAATGAATTATAACTACCCTTTGGAAAACCTCATTTGAATTACACCTTAAGCCTTATTGGGATGGTATTTTTCTAAGACTCAGACCTATAAAAAATCATGAGGTATTTTGGGAAGATAATTTTTAATAGATTTTTTAGCTATAGTTCTCAAGTTATGTGAGGAATATATGGGAGTATGTCTTCTTTTATAAATGAGGGAAGTTGAACACTTGTAATTTTTCAAGACTTTTAAATATTGTAAACATATAAAATAGTGTATATTGGATCAACAAATATCCAATTTATAATTAAGGTGATAAGGATTTAAATATTCTTACCCTATAATAATTAATATAAAATTTGGTTTCCTTATCAAAAATTATCTACCTTAATTAACCCAATTTACCATTTATTACGGCAACACATATTTTCCGTAGTTAATATTCATATTGAGAAAAAGATAAATCGTTAATAAATTTGAACCAAATGATTCAAAAAATGGAATACATTTTTCATGATTTATTTTATCGAAGTAGTGTGAATTACTTTAAATTTATGTGTGCAAAATACAATGAAAAATATCTTTTTAGAAAATTGTGCTTCTAAGCATACCAATGACCTTATACCAACATAAAATAAAAATTTGATTCTTATGGAATTATATAGATTATGATTAATAAAATGGATATTATATTACATTTAAACTAAACCCAAAACATATGATTACTTTTAAATTACTTTATTTAAATAAAATAAATGACTATTTATTAAAATATTTATATTTTATTATTCGTTGAAATATAAAAATTTTCAAAAAATTCCAAAAAAATCTCCATAATATAAATTTTATATACTAATATATAAAATAAATTCTATTTTATCATATTTAGTTTCTATAATTAATAAATATAGCATTAAAATGGTACCATATAATATAAGGAAAACACTTTAGTTAGTATAAAAAAATTGATAAATGTTTTTTGTAATGAATTTAAATCCATAAAATATAATAATGAATATTAATAAAACATGACATTTTTTTATTATTTACATTACCATGTTTTTTATGTCCCCCCCTCTTAAATAAATTAAAACCTCCCGATTTTATATTATATTAAAATGGGTAGGGGTATTTTTCTCTCATGGCCTTTTTAAGTTCCTATTTTTCTTCCTCGATCATGTGGTTCTTAAAAAAATAACGAAGTGAGTTAAATTTATTAGAATAATAAATAAAATCATTATTTTAATTATCAAAAATCATTTTTCTTAGTAATTAATAGTTATTATGTTTTTTTAATCCTAGGTTTTTTAGAAAAAACTAAAAAAATGACTATGTCTTGAAGTTACCGCATCAATATACCATATAAAGACTTAGAACTAACTATAAAGGTTAGGTGTTTGTATATAATTTAAATCATGAACAAAAACTAACCATGTTTCAAATGAGAAAATTTTCTTCAATTCTTGAACTGGCCACATGGTGTGTTTGAGGAACCACACAAAGGATTCAACAGGCTGCATGGTTACTTAAAGTGATCATGTATACAGATAGTGATTTTTTGTAAAGTATTGAACATGATACATGAATAAATAAAGTGAACAAAATATGAATTTACCACAAGGTAAAGTGAATATTAGCTCAATTGTTTGTAATATCATGAATTGTAATAAAGTTACTGCAAGATCATGTAATCGAAAGATTATGTTTTTTCAAGCATACGAAACTATAAGGTGAAGTGACTATAAGATAGTGAGATCATTATTATGTGATTTTTAAGTGACCATGTCTAACTTATAAAGTGATGAATATTTAAAAATCCCAAGGCTATATTTTGAACCTTTTACTGAAGACTTAGATCATTTAAGGATGACAGATCAAACAAATGAGTATGGGGATTAATTTAAAAATATTCTCCAATAGAAAATTAGATAAGGCACTCTCTTTAAGAAACAAAACCGTTCATAGAAAAAATATAGGGGACATACACTAAAATATTTATCGGATCAAATACTTATCTATGTGCTTCCACAACACTATGTTTTGACCTGTTAGTACAATATCTATTTATATATTTTTCAAGGATATATTTAAAGATATTTGATCAACTAAAGCTAATTAGATTGAGCTACCTGAAACCACTCCATTCATATCATTGATCTATATATTTTTTTGATTTCCTCCCAGCTTTGTTTACATTACTCTATATATTCATTAAAATATACTCATGCACTATATTTTAAAGTATTAGATTCTCCCTTATGTTTTTTACACGTGTAATCTCATAAATAAATATGGAAGTGGTTGTGATTTTCCTGGATTGATTGTGAGTAATTTTAACTATAAAACCTGATCTAGGTTATGGATCTATTTATTCTATAAAAAATATTCTTGGCAGTGGGAGACCATCATGCGGAAAGGGTTATGTCTAAACATAAGACTAAATATACTTTATTTATTTCTATTGGGTGTCAAGTTTTTCTTCTTAAATTGTCTTTTAAAATTAGTTTATTATATAACATACCAGGTAAATAATGAGTAATACATTTTCATATTTATTAATATTTGTGAATTAAATATTAATTTTACCTTAAAGGGGACGCTATGATTTGATAGAATACCCGATACGCAAAAATGGGTTTCTTT
Organism: Viscum album; assembly: GCA_963277665.1. Taxonomy (NCBI): domain Eukaryota; kingdom Viridiplantae; phylum Streptophyta; class Magnoliopsida; order Santalales; family Viscaceae; genus Viscum; species Viscum album. The sequence goes on along the minus strand of OY728131.1, from coordinate 1,523,567,879 downwards.
GAAATCTTACATTGCACAAAATGATGAGTCATATTGAAAAATAATAATATAATATTATTATTTTAAATTGTAGTTAACGCCTAGCCATTGTAATGGAGGGAATGAAAAAAAACTAACTACAATATGATTATACATGTTTATTAAATGTTTTTACATTTATCTAATAAAATTTAGAGGCTTAACATGTGAATGAATCTAATTTTAAGCATAATTTAATTTAAAAGGTTGATTTACCAACTTTTGATGGAGAACCATCTCTAAATATATTTTTGGTAACTTTATATGTTATTTTTTATAAAATAAAATTATAATTTAGAACTACGACAACAGAATTCACATTGGGAAAAATTTTGGTACTTTTCTGATAAAATTCTGTTTTTGATGAATTGTGAAAATACTGTATTTTAATTCAAAACTTCCTTTTAATATAATTTATTTATATGGTTAAATGATCTATTTAATTGGTTTTAAAGTGTAATTAGATTATATTTTTTCCATTTAAGCGAATGGTGGTCAATGGAATTAATTTCACTACGAAAATGTACATAAACAAGTGTCAATCTTTTGATAGTTATTGTTTCTTAAAAACACACTATTTGTTTTGACAATGAGGATTAATTTTAAATAAATTAATAAAAATTATATGATATTAATTTGATAAAATATAAATCATTTTTGAATTCAGAATATCAAATATACCCTAGGCTGAATTTTTGGTATTTTTCTGAAAAACGTCCATTTTTTATGAATAGTGAAACCACTAAGTTGTAGTTAAAAATACGATCTTTTTCATTTAAATGAAATTTTACCACTTCTGTGAATTGTATTTCGAAAATCTGACATACATAGTTGTTATTAGAAAGTAAAATTTGGTTCAATAAGATGAAAATAATTATTGGTGAATAGTAACTTTTGACTTTTATTTACCACGGTTAAAGCTAAATAGGGTAATTCAAGGTAAAAATAATATGATAATAATACAAAATTACCTTAACACTTGTCCTAAACTTATTTTATGAGTAATTTCCAACCACTGGCATCCTTGGGTCAATTTTGGGACCCCATGTAGCCACTTATGAATGATAATGACGCTTTATTTTAATTAACTTAATGTATAGGAAAAATTGACATAAACAAATATCTTTTAGTAAATAAATTTTTTACATGAGGTTTTATAAGTCAAATTTTCAACTATAAATATTATTTGGAAAGATAATAAGATTTAATACATTATTTTATTTTTATTATAATTTTTAGACATTATATAAATTAAATTATATATGACACAATAATGATGATGTATTTACCTCTTTAATAAATGATTTTAATAAGTAAGATTATAAATATTAAAACAATATCCAAAACCTTTCCAATTATTATTGGATGATTTTATTTAGACCATGAGTCATCTTATCTTTTACATTAATTAGTTTTGGATCTTTAGAAACTGAATATCATTATATAATAAAATAATTTTTTTACACTTTCCTAAAGAGCCCCTCCTCCCCCTTATAATAGGACACGACTTCTAACCCATTCCTCACACCTCTCAAGCCCCTTGGATCATCCAAACCTGGCCCAAATAATCTCTCAAGATCCCTTTCTTCTATCTATAAGCCTTACCTTAGGCAGAATACACTTCAATAAGTCTTTTTGGTTCAAACCAAAGGAAGTTACGCATTTTAAAGCTAACAGTTTCTCTTAAATCGGTTTGTTTTGTTTTGTTTTATTTTACTTCTCCAACCCCCTAAACTCTTTGTATTCCTTTATTTTATAAAAAAAACCAGTATACTAAATATATGAGTATTTTTTTATAATAATTATTCTAACTACAGTTACACACACACTATCTAATGGGTGAAGAACATACTGTTTCTGTTGATGGAAAACTAACGCCTCAAGCAACAATGATTGTTCGATTATCTCCTACTGCCTAACATGGTTTCCATTAAGATGACACTATATTTATATTTGATTTATATTATATTTGAGTTTTATTTATGCTTTTGTATTGTTCATTTATAACATACCTTTATGGTTTCCATTATGGGTAAACGCGATAATTTATTTGAGGAAGGGCGGACTACCATCCCCTCAAGGTGATATGATTAGTTCATGACAGACATGGAATGTATAAAGGATGGAGTTAATGAAATAATTTAACATTAATATCACATGATATTATAATGGAATTATAATATACCAATTTATCATTAAATTTTCATTCCTTTAAATATAAAACAGAAATGAAAGTAGCATTCATGCGTACGTACGGCTTACCATCTCCATGAATAGTGCATTTCATTTCTTCACTCCAAATGATATGGAATATTAGAAATACATATACACTGGATATATATGAAATATATGATATATAAATCATTTATATAATTCTAGAGATAATGGAATTTTGACCACATGTACAAATTGTAATTATAACAAGTTCATTTTTGACTCAAGTTCTGAACATCGATAAAATATCCAATATAAACTCAAATAATTAACTTGTTTTTATAGCAAGATAATAAGTGATATAAAATGAATAATAAACTATAATTTTTTTTAATGAATTAGATATTAACTTATGTTTATTATTCATGATGAACATGGAACATATTAGTCATATAGGACACGAGGTAAGGGGATTCTTATCTCACTTTCAATTCCATGATATTTCCATTGTTCGCCACTTATTTATTGCATGTTATGTAATGTATACTGCCATTGATATAAGAAGAATTAATTATTTCATATCTCAAATTATAATGGAAAGTATGATAAAAGAAGAAAGAAGATAGATATTGGAAAAAGTATTATTCTGCTAATGGGATTTCCTTCTACGAAAGTAAAAGGAAATGAAATATATATGATGACCGTATAAAGAGTAAATATAAGAAGAGTTATGGGGGAAAAGAGAAAAGAACAAAGAAAGAAATGAAGGTCACTTGAAGGGAATCTGAATATAACTTTAGTAACATGGAATCTAGATGAGAAAAGGAATATGAAAACAAAAAATTATGATTTATGGCTATTGATTAAGAAGTTCCATCAATTTCATCAAATCATTTATCTAATGACTCTGAAATTTCTAATGAAAAATTATATGAATGTTCATTTATACTGGTAGGTAACATAAATGAGTTAAAATATAAATAGAAAAATAAAAAAAAATCCCATATATTGTGTGATGTAGATAAATCAAATATTAGTATAGAAATGGAAAAATTCCAATCTTATAATGGAAATTACTAATCTAAAACAGGTAAATAAACAACTTAAAAAGTATTTGAAGAAATTTTTGACAACATAAAAACCTTGAATATTATACTTGTAAAAAATACCAAATCTAAATCTGGAATTGAGTATGGATTTTGATAGCAATAGAATCTGTATAAAAACTCTTTTAAACCCAGTTTTAAAAAATACATAAATTTCTAGTGAAACTACTAGTTTTAGAAATAAATATAAAATATTTATACCTAAAAATTGTTTTCAAGCGAAATATATTATTATTTTTATAATAAATCCTATGAAAAAAATGTATATTTCAAAGTATTTATTTTCTAACATTCTGGACCAATGAAAATATGGGTACCAAAGTCAATTCTTGTTTGATTTTACATAATAAATTGTTTAAAAATATCTATAAAAAATATAAGGAATCTAGATAATGAGTGTTTTACACATATTATTAGATACCATTCAAGCTTCAAGAATATTTTAAAATTGTACGATGGACATGTCACTTTTAGTTAAATTTAGGAAAATATGTAACTCAAAATCAATGTTTACTTCTAAAGTGTTATTTTTTAAGGTTAAAAATATATCTTGATTAGTATTTCTCAATTGTGTGATGATGGTTTAATGTTATATTTTAAAATAATTATTGTATTAATTATGATAAAAAGTATGATGATGTATTTACTACTTTAAGAAGTGATATGTTTTGTGTTATTAATTTAAATTCTTTATTCTCAGAAAATTATTATTTTATAAGTCATTTCTATAGAGAATCTTGGTTATGGAATAAGATAAGTGGAAACTAAAATATATACTCACTTAAAAAACTAAATAATAAGTGTTTATTAAATGATAATCTCAATATATAATTCCATAATACAAACTTTGAAATTCTTTTTCAAAAGGGAAAAACACAAAATACATTTCAAAACAATCAAAGAAGTATCTATATTTAAACCACTAGAATTGGTTTATATGGATTTATTTAGCCATATAAAATTTCTATTTTAGAAGTAAAATAATATTCTTATTTTATTATTGATGATTATTCATTATATACATGGATATTTTTTCAAGATCACAAAAGTGAATCTTCTTATACTTTATTAATATATACAAAATCAGCAGAGAACCTTATTGGACTCACTATAAAAACCCTGAGAAATGATCAAGGATAAGAGTGTGAGAATAAATTTTTTGGAATATCACTTATCATAACATGTATATAATCACAATTTATCTACACCTTGAACACCAATGAAATTGTGTTGTTGAAAGGAGAAACAAGACTCATCCAAAAACATCATGAACTATTCTTAGTGGATATGACTTAAATATAAATTTTTGTGTTGAAGATATTAAAATATAATGTTGTGTAATTGATATAGTTCTTATCAATCTTGAAAAATATTCAACTTGAATTATATAATGGTTTTTATTATTTTGATGAAAATTCTATGTTCTAAATACAATAGATAATCTAGAGAAATATGAACCAAAAATATATGAAATAATTTTTAATGGTTCTTTAATAACTATTAAATCTTATAGATTCACTGACAAGAAATATAAAGTTACTGAAGAAACAAGTAATGTCAATTTTTATGATATAGATACACATGAACTCAAACCATTAAGAAAAAAATCATGATGATCATATATCGAATTTTGATATCAATAATACCTCTGAAACTTCTGATCTTTCTAGAAATTTACCTGATTAATTTTCAAAAAAAGATCATCAAATCATTCCTGAACTAGAAGAAAACTTACTATAACCATGTAATTTAGTTCCTATAACCATTAGAACCATCCAAAACCATCCCTTGGATGTTTTTGTACGAGACCTATATAAAGGTACACAATCCTAAGCCTTACTAAGAAACAATTTTGAACATGTGGAATTTTTGTTACAGATTAAACATAACAACATCAACGAAGTAATCAACGATAAAAATTGGGTAATGGATATGTAACATGAATTGTGTGAGATTTAAAGAAATAGATTCTAGGAATTAGTATATTGACCTAAATAATACCTAATCATTAGCACTTAGAGGGTAAATAGAAACAAGTTCGGTAAATCTAGAACGGCTATTAGAAACAAATCTATATTGGTACAGAAGGATATAGTCATTAAGAAGGTATAGACTATTAAGAAACCACTTCACTATATCTATAATTAAATCTATTACAATAATTATTTTATATATTGTACATATAAATTTCAAAATACTTAAAATGGATGTCAATAGTGATTTTTAAATGGATAAATTATTGAGGGTGGTTTTGATGAAAACATCCTCAATTTCAAAATCCCTAATTTAAAAATCATGTTCTTATGATTTCTAATGTTTCCTATAGATTAAAAATGGCTCCTAGAGCTTAGTATTGTAGGCTCATTTCTTTTCTTGTTTTAAATGGTTTTTAAAAAGGTGTTTTTACCATACTCAATTTATAAAGATAATTTTAAGGATACTTTAGTATTTCAAATATGTGTTGATGATATTATTTATGTATCATCCAAACAATCCTTATATATTTATTTCTATAAAATAATGGAAAATGAATTTTAACTGAGTTTAAGGGGCGACTTAAAATTATTTTTTAGTTTTCAAATTTTTCAGGAAAAAGTTTTATTTTTTAAATCAAATTTAATACACAAATGAAATTATAAAATGTTTTGGTATAAATAGAACAAAATATAGTGGCACTATTATGAGTACAAATTGTAAGATATATCTAGATGAAAATGTTAATTTAGTTGACTAGACTACTTATAGAGTTATGATTGAAATTTTTACTATGTATAACTATTAGTCTACTAGATATTATGTTCAGTGTATGTATATGAGCTTGTTTTCAAGAAAACCTTATGGACTATTTTTTGAATACTATTAAAATTATTTCCAAATACCTCAAATATGAAACTAATTTTGGATTGTTCAGCTCTAAAAGACATGAATTTAAATTATTTATTTATTATAATGTTCATTTTGAGGTCGTAAGTTCTCTTGAAAAAGTATCACTGGAATACATCATCTTTTGGACAAGTCTCTTTTTTCATGGTGTAGTAAAAAGTATAATTCTATTTCATCATCTTTTATTGAATCTAAGTGAAAAAATGTTGGAAAATTCTGTGGAAAAATATTTTGGATGAAACACACTTTACTATACTATGGTTATCAATTGTTGACATATCCCTACAAATATTGATAATACAAATGTTATTAATATCTCTAAACATATTTTGTCTTGTTCTTGGAAAAAATTTATTGATATAAGAAATCACTTTTTGGGAGATTACCTTCAAAATGGTGATATTACTCTTGAGTTTACTGGAACAGAAAATCAAAATGATTATATGTTTATGAATACTAATAACATATATAGATCAAATTATATCAAAAATTTGTTAGGAATGATTAATTATTCCTAAATAATTTATTTTAGTTTACAACCCCTGTATTTATTTTATTATAATTCTTAAATATTACTTAAATTATATATATATTATAGTCCTTAACATATTAATTCATTAAGACTTATCAAAATTTATGTTTTCTATAATGTTTTATATATTATGGAAACTAGTATTAGTGAATATAAGTTATATGGTCACTTAAAGTAATCATGAAATTCAAATGGTCAGTTAACCTATTATGATCCCTATCTATTACCGCAAGGCCTTTCTAATGGTATATAAACAAACCAGGACTTATTTAAGTTACTCCAAGTATATTTTCTATCAGTTAATCAACCATGAATATTTGAGATTGAAATTATAATTAAACATTTTTGCAGTATTTATTTTACGTTTATTATTATCATTTTCCCAAAATTATTTAATTGAATTAAATTTAAATTTAAATAATCACACTAGTATTATCCCATTATATTATTAGAATACCTAGATTTTATCTCTCTCAAATATCTATTTTTAACCCCCTTTCTCTCTTAAAATCATTACTAATCCTCTTGAGTTTTTAATCATAGTATAAGGATGGTTAGAATGAAATAGATCACAAAGTAATATCTCTAATTATTTTTCCTCCATAATATATATCTAAAAAGGATCAAACTAGCTCAAGTTATAAAGTCAATCACAAACCTGATCTATAAGATATGCCTATTTTTGTAGAAAAAAAATTTGATGTCAAATAGTTATAATCTAAATAGTCTATTGTTTTAAATTTGATTGAAAAGAAAAGATTGAGTGAATGGTTTAAGGATAATAGTAAGACACCTTATCCTCTGTTGAATAAATATTTTCAGGTGAATATTTATTTTGTTATGTTTATTTAAGAAAAATCATTATAATGGGTTTAAATAGAGAAAATAATGTATTCTCTTCAAAGTTATTTTCTAAAAGATTGAATATTAATAATATAGAATAATAAAAGTATTATCAAAATTCATATCCTATAAATCATTATTATTTTTATTTTTTGAATTACCTCGAGTAATTAACTAGGAATAGGACTCTTAGAGTACCAACTATTGAAGAATTAAATAAGGAGTTCAATTTTGTTTTTGAGAATTTTATCAAATATCTAATTAGTCCCGGGAAAGGGGAATGTATCATTTTGTGTACTTTTTTATATTTGATGAATATTGGAGATTGAATAGATTTATTGAGATATATCATGAGTAATATAGTTGAAAATTATGGGACCTCCTCTAGATTTAGTTCTTTAACATATCGTAAATATATCTTATCAACGTTGGATTCCAAAGGGTTGGTTTTTGAAGGAGAGAAAAAAAATCATCTGTTGGTTTTTTGATGAATAATAAAATCTGTAATCATATGATGATTAATTAGATCCCATGAAAAAATGATTGGGTGGTTGATAATGAGAATATTTGAGATTATTTAAATCTTTTTATGGATCCTTTTATATGAAGAGAAAACATGTACCCTAGTATAAAACCTGATTAGGCATTTGATTATTATTTTGATAAAAATGAGGATTCCATGGGAATTGAAGAAGATGAAAAAGAAGAAGATATAGATTTTAGTGTGGAAACCTGGGTGAAACATAAGGTTTTCAAGGATCTATCTCTTGTTGTATCTTTTATATCTCTTAATTCACCCCTACCTATATCCTCTAAATAATAAGAATTAAAAGATGAATACCTTAATGATACAAAGGCTTCAATGAGTAATAATTTTGAAGAAATTGCATGGGAGTGAAGTGAATCTAGTGAAACTAAATGATGTGAAGAAATTTATAAAAAATTATACTTTTATACCAATCATTAAAAATAATTATAGAACTATTAAAAGAGAAGAAACACTTTAGGGATAGGATTCTAATGGTGGTGATGATAATGGGACAATCCACTTGCGTATGGGGGACATTCTCTCTATTCTCCTCAGAGAGTACATAAAGGGTTTTAATTTAAGTGATTAATTTTAAAGAAAGAGTTGAAGTATATCCTCTTAGTAAAATAGCTGAATAAGTTATTGAAGAGATTTTTGGCCCAAATACTACTAGAGATATTGAGGAACTAGTATATAGAAATATGAAATATTCTTTGGGACTTACCCATAAAGATATTTTTAATGATGATATGGAAGAAGTTGGTGAAGGACTAGAAGTTCTGACTTTGAGACTATAGCCTATGTTATTGAAGTTGATATTTATGGTTGGATATTTCTTCATACCCATCAATATATGTACCTTTTTCCCCTTATATATCTTTTATGACAAAAGATGATTTAAATGTCTTAAAATAGGAAATGAATGGTGTTTTGAAAGCGTTTTTTATTAGTTTTCATAACATAATGGAACCCATTATAGAAGTAGTGGCCTTATGGATATTCATTCTAGTTATCTCTCATTTTCACCACAGCTTCCTCTTAATATAAATATTATGAAAAACTAGATTTAATACCTTATAGTTCAAGTAGAAGACTTGAAAAACAATTTTAAATACATAATATTGATGTCAAATTATAGGTATCTAAATGATTTTTTTCAATATTTTATATCAGCTTCTCCCCTGAATTGTCTTCAGTTTCACCTTCTAATCCTATGAAAAATGTTGTTAAAGAAGATAAAATCAAATAGATTATGAGGGATGAGTTGCAATTTGTCTTGGATGAGTTTCACTAGACTTGTAAAATAGTATATAAGGGATTTAAAACACATAATACAATAAATCTAGAAATTTTTTTAAGGGACGTGAGGAAATATAGCTAAAACAAAAACATGATTTAAATCTACATTGATTTTTATCTTAGTAGGGACTCAACTAAGTCTGATATAAAAACCTTGTTCAGATCCATACATGTGATCTCATGATCCCCCCTATGAATCAGGATTTCAAAACATGTGTAGAGATGATAAAATTTATTACTCGTGTTTTGGAATCTAGTTTTAGAACATGGAAGACTATTTTCAAGCCATAGAGCATGGTTATAGAGCTATTAAGGGCTTCACTCACCTACACAAACCATACATTTGTGCAACCAATACATCCATTTTGGAACCTCTTAACTGAACTATTTCCTCAACTCATACTTCTACCACATCTATTACCAACCATTTTATCTTGTCTTCGAGGCAAGGTGTTCAATATCTTCTCCCTGTTGATAAGTTTGTGGTTATTCATAAACCATATTCTATTTCTTCACCATAACCTATACCTCATTTTTAGCCTCTACAACTAAAGGAAATTATTTTATTCTCCCTTATAATTTTATATTTTTTTATTTTTCTTCTAATTGGAGTGTCTGATAGGCCTTTTTTATAATTATTTTTGAGTTATCAATGAAATACACACTTTCCTTCATATGTTTCCCTTTATCCATTTTTTTTATATTTTTATATTCTTTTTATGTTTTCTTTTTCATCTCCCAATACCTATGGAATAATTTTGGATAATATCAAAATGTGAAGAAATTTTGTTTAAATTCATTTCATATAATTTATAATTATTTTTTATTATTTAAATGGAGATAATTTTTTCTTAATCCAAGATGTCTTTATTTTAATGCTCTTAGTTATTAATATGATTTATGTTTTATGATAGAAAAATGTTTTTTTCAATAAAATAATCAGAAAAGGATAAGTCATGAAGTTACTGCATCAACCTTACATATGAAGACATTTAACAAACCATTATGGTCCAGTGTCTTTATAAAAGAGACTGTATGGAAAAAAAGTAACAATGTGTCAAATAAAAAAGTTTTATCCAGGTATTGAACTGAATGAATGGGGTATTCAAGTGACCGCATGAATAATTCATCCTACTTTATGATGACTTCAAGTGACCATACAGGCGAAAAATAATTTTTGGATAGGTATTGTACTTTCTACATGAAGTGATCAAGTTACGAAAAGATCAAGTGACTATAAGATGAAGTTACCGTAAGAAATTTAATATAAAATCAAGTGACTATAGGCTCAACTGGCCATAAGATCAGGTGTACACACGATCTAGTTACTACAAGATCAAGTGAATGAAGGATCAAGTAAGTACACGGTGAAGTGATCACGAGCTAGAGTGGTCATGCATATGTATAAATGACCATGTCTAACATAAACAATATAAAATATTTAAAACTATAATAATAATCTTTTCATTCATTTACTGAATATTCATAGAATATTTTGATTCTAGCTCAGATTAATAAGTATGATGCTTATTTTATGAATAATCTTCAATGGTTAATTAGATCAGTTTCTCTCTTTAAAAAGTAGATCCATTCATGTGAATAATATAGAGTACCTATTCTAAAATAATAATATGACCAACTGTGTGACTGTATACATCTACAATAACCTATTTTTTACTTCTCATTGAAATATTTTCATGACGATTTTTTGAGGAACAATTTAAATACAATTGATAAAATAAAGTGGATCAACTTGATCCCCTTAAAAATATTTTCCTTCCTATACTTTCTCTCTATTTTTTATCTTAACATTGAGTTTGGTTTAGATTACTCTATGTATTTGTTATCAAATTATCCTTCACTATATTGCAGAGTACAATATACTCTCTCTTATTTCTTTTAAATCTTTTATCCCATGAATAACTATGGAAGAGATTTTGTGTATCATGAAATACTTATTTTATAGTAGTAATTTTAAAACCCAGTTTAGGTTTAGGGTCTTTTTATTATTTAATAAACATTCTTGGTAGTGGGTTACTATTATGTGGAGAGTATTATGTCTCTTCCTGAGACTAAAACTCCTATATTTATCTTAATTTTGTGTTTTTCTACTGTGTTTTTAAAAGTTTGTTTATTCCTTAAAAAACTCTTTCAAAAATCTATTCTTTGATATTTCGATTTATTAAGTGATTTATATAGTTTCTTTGATGTGATAATAATTTTTATAAAAGTTAAAGTGGATTTTAAACTATTTTAATTGGTTTTTTTTGGAGAAAATGAGAAATATCTGAAAAATCAAAAATTATATATTTTAACCATTTTTGATGACTGGTCTATCTTTATAAAATAGTGAATTTAGTTTTAAACTCTTTTAAAACAAATTTTTTTATTGGAAAATTAATTCACCGCCATCATGAGTCATTCTCTTGAGAAAAAAACCTTATTCCATAACACCATCTCTCTATTTTCAATAATATTATCATCTTTTTTTTCATTATAAAAACTCCCTTATAACTTCACTACATCTAGGATCAAAACATGAGATGTATTGCGTACATATTTCCTTAACAAAAAAATTTGAAACACTTAATGTAGCTGAGATAAACACATAGGTAAAGATATTCAATAACCAACTATACCACCACTTTAAAAATTCTATACGGACGAATAAAAGATGGTCACAACATTATTTCCTTCCTAAAATGAATAATAACTTTATAAGATGATATTTTTAGAAAGTCATGATCATCAACCACAAACGAAAGGAACTTCTTCCTATTATATACGTAACACTTCCCTCTACTCGGAGATACCCTTTTTCCTCCTGATTCATAAATAACTTCTCAACTATTTCTTCTCCCTATTATTTTCCCAAAAACTCGGTTTCACCAAATTTATTCTATCAAGGTGGAATCTATAACTAATTTTCATATAATCCTTCAAAGGTGACATATATATACTTGATTGAAAATTTTTATGATAAAAATTTTTACTAAAGAAATATTTCAATCCCAACTGCCCTAGTAATTCAATTAGAAGGACCAAAGAAATTCTCCTAGAGTCAAAATCATTTACTCTGGTTTTCAATCAGATTGAGGATGAAAATTTGTAAAAATAATCAATTCAATACCGAATTATTTTCAATTTCCTTCCTATAAAATTGATATAAATCTGGTATCACATTAAGATAAAATAGAGATATGGACTCCATGTAATCTTATTATATCTTTGAGATATTTTTTTTGAAATTTTATCTAAATAATTATTATCTTTAATGTGAATAAAATTCATATATTTAGTTAAACTATCAATAATAACTCAAATATCATTATTTTTCAAGATGCATCTGGTAATACCACCACTAAATCTATGGATATATTCCCCAATTTCTATCTATTTGATGGAAAATATTGATGAATCCTATTAGGCAGTTGTCTCTCTACTTTAAACTTTTGGAGTTTCAATCATCTCAATGTAAAATAAGTAATATATTTATTCATTCCTTACAAAAAATAATATTCTAGAATGACTTTATACATCTTATTGTTACCAAGATGAACAAAATATGATGTTATATGATATTCACTAATCAATTATTTATTTAATGGTGGATCACTTGGCATAAATAGTCTCTACCTAAATCTTGTAACACCTTTTACAGAATTAAATTTTTGAAATTTACCCTTTTAACCTACTCTACCCTTTCATTCAAAACTAGATCTTATTTTTGAGAATGATAAATTATATCTAACATGGATGACAAAACTAGAACCTAAACCAAAAGTATAGTTCATGTAATAAAAATTTATTGGAAAAAATTAATTAAATCATAAACTAAAGGGTGAAATTACAAAAAAATAGTATCTAATCATGAATTATCTTTTCATATCAAGGCATTAGCTACCTTTTTTTTATTTACATGGATGATAGTGAATTGAAAAAAAAAATTATTATCAGATCCAACAATATTACCTACCTCAATTTCAACTCTTTTGAATTGAATATATAGTTTTAAATATTATTTTTTATTATATATTTCATATTTTACTACATATAAAATATGTCTCTAAATTTTTAAATAAAAAACTAATGAATCCAATTAAAGATCATTCATGAGGAAATTATATTCCTAGATTTTCAATTTGAGTGATGCATATAAAATTTCCTGATTATCTTGCATCAATACACAAACAATTCCATTAAATAAAGCATCACTATAAATAACAAAATCCTCATTTCAATATGGAAAATCCAATACTTGAGAATTAACTAGTCTAGTTTGAAATTCCTAAAGACATTAATTATATTCTTTTTTCTAGATTAATTTAACTCCATTTGAGTTAACTTAGTTAGTGGGATAGATAACCAAGTATATTTTTCAACAAAACATCTATAGTAACCCCCTAATTTAATAAAAATGAAAATATCACTTACATTTGTAGGTCTTTTCCACTCTTCCACCAACTTTGTTTGAGAGGGATCAATGTTTCTTTCATATTTATAGATAATATGTCCAAGAAAATAAACATGTTGTAATAAAATTTACATTTACTAAATTTTCCATTAATTTTTATTATTTGAATATATATAGAAAAATACTTAGATATCATTCATATTCCTCATAACTTCTAGAATATAGTATAAATTTAGTAATAAATTGGAAAGAATTATCCAAATACTCCTGGAATAATCTATTCATAATATCAATGAATACATCATGTTCATTATTCAACTATATTAGAATAACCAATTACTCATAATTCCTCTAAAAAGTATAAAATAGCATCTTTATAATGTCTTCATCCTTTACTTTTAAATGGTTATATTGAGTGCTGAGACAAATTTTTTGAAATATATTACACTCTTTGAATCTGATCAAACAAGTCAAATATATTAACCAATAGATACATATTCTTAATATTAATGTTATTTAGTGCTCTATAATCAAAAAAAGACTCATTTAACCATCTATATTTTTCACAAAAAAATAGGAACACCCCAAATTGTTGTATGAGGATTAATATAACCCATTTTTAAGTAACTCTGGTAACACATTTTTCATTTCCAGTAACTCTAATGGATCCATTCTAAAAGAGGGGTTTAAAATTGATTTAGCTTCCGGAAGTAAGTAAATACTGAATTCAACCTTCTATTCAGAAATAGCACAAGTAAAATCAGTAGGAAATAAATCCCCATAATCATTTACTGCATGGACATCCCTAATTTGAACAACATCCTTTTTTATAATATGAGAAACATAACTTGAACTTATATCTTTAGTCACTTTCTCATCTACTTGATATATTATTATAGGTGTGAAATCATTATTATATGATAATTAAACCTCACTTTGAAAATTGAATATAACATTCATATCATTGAAAAATATCATATTATGATAAACTAAAATCCAATCCAACCAAGAATTATGTCAATACCAACTATGGGAAAGGCAATGATATTTTCAATAAAAATAATTCCACATATAATTATAGGATGGTTTATATAAATATTTTTTCCATTTAATACTTCCACCATGAGTTTTTAATAAATGTTTACTCTCCATTTCTAGAGATAATATTTCCATTTTATTATAAAATTACTTAAAAATAAAAGAATGTTTACATTCTAAATGAAAAAAAACTTTCAAATAATCTGAGTAAACAATTAATATAATGGTTTCTACTTAATTTGATAGTCCTATAATTTTTGAGGTAGTTGTAAATGAATTTTATACACCCTTATGATTAATGTATTAATTATTCCTATAATTGATGTATTTCTTTAGACACACATCAATATAATGGCCCATATCATTGAATTCTAAAAATATCACTACATGCTTATCATATTTGGTCTGACCATTACCCAAATTCTTTTAATTGAAATTCTGGGTCAAATGTCCTGGTATACCATATTGATAACACATTCCATATTTCAATAAACACTCAAAAAGATGTTTCTTAATAGAATTGTCACAACATGGAAATTTAGACCTCTTACCTTTAGATTTAATCAGTGAATACTTTCTCGTTGCTTACTACCTTGACCACTTCTTATTTATGTTTTTATAAATGTCAACAAAGTCCATCTTAGTCTTCTCAACACATCATATAACATTATAATCACTTTTGAATTCTCAAGAGGCCAAATTTATTCAAAAAAACGTTTTTCATCCTCGTAAAACTGTTTAATTATACTATCATGATCCATAATGATTTTTTTGTATGCATTGACAATCCAAAAAATTGGCTTCATATGTGGAAACTAAGTCATATTCCTTTTACTTTATTTCCAAAAATTTCCTTTACATACATTGTATAATAACCTTTTAAAAATTATTATCATGTAAAATATATTTATATGTTTTCTACTCACTGTAATCAATCTAATATTTCAATTTTGTATTCACTATCAGATACCACAATTGATCATATTCACCATCAAATTAATAAATTGTAAGAATTACCTTTTGATGTTCAGAACAACCGAAAACATCAAATATCATTTCCATAGAACTAATCAATTAGTTGGATACCATTGAATCTTATTTTTCACCAAATTTTAGAGTGTAAAACCTTGAGGTTTTATGAAATATTTATTTAATAAATTAAATGTCATTAATAACTTGTGTTATACATAATAATGAGTTTAAACAACCAATGATATACTAATAAATAATTTTATTTTAAGTGATGGTTAACTTCTAGACGTTGGATTCTTGGGTATTAATAAGAATAAAAAATTATGAAATATTTATGTTTAGATATTTATAAAATTAATTCATTATTAATCAACTGATTATAATTCAAAAATAAAAAAATAGTTGAAACAAAATAAATTTTTTTCTGAAAAACATTGTTTTTTCTTGTAAGGTATTTTTAATTTAATAAATTAAATTAATAACTATTATTTAATTATCTTAATTAATTTAATATATTATCTATTCATTGAAATGTTTTTACATTAATTTAATATTTTTCTAAGCATGGGACAAAAATAAACAAATTTTTATACTTAAAAATATATTTTTCTAAAAGTCTATTTTCATCATGTTTTTCATTATTATTTTAAAATTTATTTTGGCCAATTATATATAATTAATTTTATAAAATTAATTTCATATTTTTAATGAATAATTTAAAATATGGTAAATAACCACTTTTATTTTCTACCAATATGATTAGTAACCGTGGTAAAATTTATCACCTCAGTAAAAGGAAATGTAAGGATAATATAGGTTAAAACTAAGTAATAACACCACAATTTTTCATAAAACTATTTTTCATTGAATTTAATTAGATATTAATCTCCTTAACCATGAAAATTAGTTGTTTAAAAGAAATTTTTCCATGAGTATGACCTATATAATTTTCAAATCAAAGAAAGTTACAAAATGTCACTATCTTAGTTTTAAATATATATTATGTTTCATCATAGGAACTAAAGATTTTTGTAAAAAAAATATAAGTATCAATTTTGAGACTAGTAATTTTTTTATAACGAAAATTTATTTCTAATTATTTTTAATTATATAATTTCTTTAAATGCTTATGAATCACTGATGCGTCATTTCTCTAATTAATAAAAAATATTAATAAATGATTTTAAAAATGTTAAAAGTAACTTATTTTGGATGTGTTAATGTATCACATTAATTTTATAGATATATATGAGAAAATGGTGAGGTTTTAAAGAATTATATTTTAAATCTATGTTTGTATCGATGTATTTAAATTTGAATTAAATTAATATTTTTAAAAATTACATTAATGATATTTTAGAATAAGTATTTTTTTATTAAATTATATAAAATTCATAAAAATATTATTTTCAACAAAATGCATGGTATATGCTTTTAAAAATCATCCATGTTCCATTTATGGGTCATTTAATTTTCATAGTAACATTATTAACCCTTAAATTATATAAAACATTATTATTATTGTAATTTTCAAATGTCTAAATGAATGGTTAAAACAAAAATATAACGATACAAATGTGACCAAGAATTGTCTGGATTTTATTTTATGAAATTTTTTCTACTCATAAAAATGTTAATTTATAACATAATCAATTTTGAGACTTTTTTGCATCGAAAATAATTTATACTACTTTAATATTTTAGGACATTTTAAGGGTGGACCACCCCACAATTATAAAAGGGAACCCCTCCTTTCTCTAATTACCACCAAATCGACACTTCTAGATCGACCAAACTCTACCAAGTTCAATTATTAACTCCCATATAAACATTAAAAAAATATATTATTTCCAAGAGACCAACCCTAGATCTCTGAAGAAGGCGACTAAAGGAATTATTTTGCAAAAGAGTTAAATGCCTTAACTGGTCGCTTTCTTTTTAGTTATTATTTAATGTCCTCTAAATCTATTATATTATTCAAAAAAATAATTAATAATGTGTTCTAAATATAATAAATTATTGTTATTTTTATTAAACCACTTCTATTCACTCTCTTTCCATAAATGTTTAAGTGAAAATATCACTCGTGCGTAGGTATAGATTACTATATCCACATAGTGATACAATTCATTTCTCATCACCATATTTTATGGATAGGTATTATGATGGTTTTAATGTTTATATATTATAATTATGAAATAATTTTAATTATTTAATTATTATATAATATCTTCCTTCTTACCCTCCAAAACTTTGGAAAATGATAACGTCGATCATGCGTATCTGTGGACTACCATCTCCACGAAGCGATGTGATTCCTTTTTCGTTTTTACATTACTTAAGTGGTAAGAAGGATGTATTTAATGAATATATATGATATATATAACATAATAATTATTATTTAAAGGTAAGTTATTATTTAAATTTGTTTATCTTTTAAAAAAAACACCATTCAAGTTTACGTACGACCTACAATCTATAGAAATAGTGTAATTTATTTTTAATTTTTGCATTTTATGAATGAATAAAAACATTTATATAATAAATATATTGTATATTTATATAATTATTACCATAGTTTATATAATGTTACAATGATAAAAATATAAGGACTAAAACTACCAAATAGAAAAATACATGAAAAACAATACATTTATTACCTATAATAATGATTTTAATAAAAAATCTACTATATATAAAAAATTTGTGTTCCTATTCAAAGAAGTTTCACCCATATATCCTTCAACATCATCCCTCACCATCCATTTTTTCATTCCCTCCATCAATACCCTTCCCTGTTCAGGATTTACCTCAACTGAAAATAGGTTTCTCAATCGATTTTCTCCACCTCAGGCTCCTCCGGCTCGGGCTCCTCCGCCTCATGCTCCCCCACCTCACAGGAATCTTCCTCATGATCCTCCACCTCAAGATGCACTTCCTCAAACTGTTGCACCTCTGGTCAGTTAATCTCTAAAAAATCCCTTACCTTATATGGTGGGTGAATTCCAGTACATTTTTTCAACTCATTCCATTAGCCGATTAGAAAAATTTTTCATTCAATTTTTCAATCACATGTTTGTTTTTTCAAGATATATAATTAATTCCTCTAGTAAACCATAACATCTTCTAGTACATGTATCCTTAACCAAAATTATTGACTATTTCTTATATAAAAAATATTTTACTACTTCTTTGTTCAATATCACCATAACCACTTGAAGTATATGTAACACTTTCTAAAATTATTGAATAATCCCTATATGCAATCTATTTTCTTATTTTAGTCTATGAATTTAGACTTAAAATGGTTAGCTACAAAATTTTAATCTCATTGAATTATTTATTTGTTCATTCAATAGTATAGGAACATGAATTTCCTCCCCTAAATTTATTTCCATTATCTGTATCTTCTTTCACTTCTAGATAGTTCAGAAAGTAGAACATTATTTTTGTTATGTGGTCTCAAAAAGTGAAACTAATTCTATTTAGTTTCATGTTTTAACAACTAGCATCCATTAAATATTTTAATTGTAATTTTAATTGTCACTATTAAAAACATTAAATCTTTTTCCTAAACTCATTTCCAGTATCTTTTTCTTATTTCACTTCCATATAGTTTAGAAGGGAGAACATTTTTTATGTGATCTCAAGATGTTAAACTAATTCTACTTAGAATTTGGTATGAAAAATGAGATTCCCTACATAATTTAATTTCTATTTTTTATTGGTATTAAAAAATGTTAATCTATTCAATGATTTGGCTCCAAAAAAATCACCCTAATCTTCCATTCCATTGATTTTTTCTAATATCATAGTGTATGATATTTTTTTTTCAATATTGGTTTAATTGTTTTCTCACCTTCTATATATATTCTAATTTATGGTTTTTGACCTTTTTAACTTTCCAATATTTGTATTTATTTTTTAATGTTGTTACCCAACATGAACTACTTCATCATAATATATGTAATCGTCACACACACACACAAAATACACACAGAGTGAGAAATTATTTCTGTACATAAATATTCTTTGCATCTATACTTATAGAACATACATATATACATATAAGGTTTATGAAATTTCTTTCACGTTTTATATATAAATAATGTGTATATGAAAATATTTATTCCAATTTATCTAAAATATATATATGTTACATATTTTCAGTTTATTTTTTTAGTTGAAGTAGTACATTAAAACATGGGATAAACATGGTCATTTCAAAATTTATTTATACTTTCGATTCTATCATCATCCTAATATTTTTATAATCTTATTTTCTTAATTTCTAAGGACCAATATTCAAATTTCATCACTAATGACCATTCCTACATCAAATTTAGTTCTCCTTCCAATTTTTATAAGGTTTACATGTTTTATGTCCTGAACCCCTTACTTTTTAATCAATATTCAAAATTTAATTTTTTATTTTAGTAGTCAAGATTCCAAAACAAATTTTTTTTGCATAAAAATGGAGGGATGATTCTTATGTAGAATAAAAGAGTTTTTTATATTCTATTAGGAAAGAGGTGTTAGAAATATCATGTTTTCATGTGCTTATTATAATAGTTTAATGGAATTTACCTAAAATACTGTTTTCATTTTCTTAAGGGATCAAATTTTATTTGGTCCTCAAGTTACTATGTAGTGCATAAAATAATATATAATTCCATCTTCCTTTTATGTTATTCTCTTTTTACACACTTCCTTTTTCAAATTATTTTTTATTCTTTTGGTTTTGCACATTGATATTCATTCCAATACATTCATTTGGAATGATTTATTTCAAAATATTTTAAATATTAATAATACATATGCACTCATATTTTTTTTTTTGACTATATTAATTTAAGATTTTTATCTTCTATTTTTATTGGTCTTTTTCTCACAATTATATTTTTATCAATAATGTTATATGGATGAAACGAGGTAATGAAATTGTACATGTAGTTGTGTTATTGATGTTAATTTTTCTGTATTTCATTGAAATGTTATAAAATAAATACAAATAAAATAATCACAGTTGATAGTAGTTATTAACAAATTTTTACAATATAATAATGTTAAATAAAATTCATATTCAAGATAAATGGTGTTGATTTGGATTCTGAAAAAAACATACATATATACATTAAATTCAATTTTTTTACTCCACTATCTAGAATTTTATATATTCATATTTAATTTTATATTTTGTATGTACCACTTCTAAGAACCTGGCTATACTAAATCTCAAAGATAAACATTCAAAAAAATTTGAACACATCCTCCCCAAGTGGAACCAAAGGTACGTGGCTACTCTATTCACTATACTTCTTTCATTAAAAATGCTTATTAAATTTTGTACTTCTATACTTAAATATATATTTTAAAATACATCTAATGACTCAAATATTGAAAAAAAACTCACTAAATGTATATGTATTACAATATTTTTTATATGTTAAAAGTGTTTCCTCATTTTAATTTTTAAATAAATATGTTTCTCCTTGTACTCTAGTTAATTTATATCAAATTTTTAAATATTTTTACACTAATATTTAATTTTATTAATATTCTTCCAACATAACACTCCTAGATCTGTCTAGATATATTCATTGATGTTATTCTATCCTCTTTCCTCACATGTTAAATTATTCTTTATACTTCCCTAATTTATCTTTATTAATAAATTATTAGTATTTCAATTTTCATATGAAAACTTATTCTCTTATTACAATACAAATTTTTTTTCAAATTATCAACTACAAGTTCCATTCAATTCAGTCTGTAAGAAATTATTTTTCTTGATTTAATTTGATGATGTTATTACATTTTTGGGTACTTCTTCGAGTTTTAATTCAATAGATTTACAGGATTCCTTAATTTTTGGTTTTTTTCATTACAAATTCATGTACTTGTTTCCATTTAATATTTATTATTATAATTACTATGATTTATGTAACTATAATAATTTTTAGGACATTAAATTTAATCATCTATAATTTTTATGACTGCTATAATTTTTACCCATATTCACTACATTCATATTTTATGACCACTACACTTTTCTGCATTTATAGCTACATAATGAATGAATTTTAATGAATTCATTTCTAGGTGAACACTGAATTATTTTTTCTGGTATAATTTTCATATATTAGTATTTTTTATAACCTCATTTTCAAGTACACACTAGATGAATTTTTTTCTAGTGGTAAATTACTTCTGTTGTTGCAAAACATCTAATTTTTCAAATTTTCAATTACAAAATCCATTCCGTTATGTCATTCAGAAGTTTCGTTTCATTATTTCATTTGATGTTATTTTTACATTATTGGGTATTTCTTGCGTTTTTAATTCAATATATCTCCTTGATTCTTTTTTCTTTGATTTTGGTAGCATTTAAAAATGAATTAGTCATTTTATTTTGTTTTTTAATAGTTATTTGACACTCATTAAAGGAGAAAATTAAATCATTATTTCTCAATAAAATTCAACATATCAATGCATAATTAATGACTAAACACATTCTAAAGCATGCCTTCAATTGAATCTTTGAGTAAAGTAGATGTATGGAAAGGGGAAGTGGAATCATGTGATATGTTGATTTGCAATATGACCTTTCAAACTTTAATTTTTCAAAACCACTAGTAAGGAAAATGGAGTGCAGATCCACCTTTGACCTTGATTAGATTCCATAATATTCAAAAATTATAGATAAAAAGCTAACACACACATCCATCACCTGATTATGCTTATAAAAAATCCAAATACATTAACACCTTCATTTTTAGTGTAGCTAGTGTGATAACCTAAATTTAAAAATGTTTCATCCCCACAAATTTTCTTCTTAATTTAATATATGTTATGTTCCCATTCACGTGAATATGAATCCTAGCTTGGATATTATTTTTTTGGAGGAGTTCATGTTTTACCTCCTTTGCAGTAAATAACCATAGATAATATTTAGACTAGGAGGTTGTAATGATCATACTGAAAATGTGTCAGTCATGACAGAGGAGAGTTAATATTTTAGAGCATCATATAAGATCCTCTATGAGGAATGTATTAGTAACTCTATGTCTCTATGAACTAATGAGCTAGATATCTATGACCACAGTTCAAAGCATGACTTCAATAGAATTTTTGAGTATATAAACTGAGAGGATAATGGAGTAAACATCACAAAACATTCATTCAGAACAAAACATGTATTCAATCATATTTAGACCTATTATAAATTATTCTCTATCACTATCAATTCTAGTATTTCAAAATTCATTAGTATTTATTATAATTTTTTAAAATTATTTTTCATAAATTGTTGAATGTATATAAATTGTACATAACAATTGAGTAAATCTCAGATGTCCTTCATAAATTGTTATTCCTAGATTGTGTTAGTATTTATTCTAGTTTTTATACATTATATTTCTAATTTTTTCAATTTTTATGTATGGATACTATTGAATGTGTTAAAAGATCTTGATGTTGAAGATTCATTAGAATGGTATAATGGGATTAAACTTTATGTTTTTTACTATTTTAACTATATCCATATTTAATCCTCCTTTATTGTAATATTATGTACAACTAATTTATGTTTTCAATATATTCTATATAATAAATATAAATTTTGGGTTTCAATACTGCATACAACATGACAGGGTGGAGGAACACTAGATTTTGGAGAAATACACCATTATTGAAGAGAGTAACAAGGTAATATTTAGGATCAATGGGTCATTTTATTTTGTTTCTATAAATAATTTCTTTTACATGTACTAAATATGACTGGTGATTCATTTTTTAGAGAACTGTATCATGTACCCTCTTGGATAGGTGAATCATGTATTTAATTTGACTAGTGGATGTTTTTATAGCATTAGAACATTTATTTTATTTGATTAGAGGATAATGAATTTTTATTTAGCAGTGGATTATTTTTTATAGAATTTGATCTTATTATCGTATAAACACACAGGTGATTACTAATTGTTAATAAAATGGTGATAAAAGGGTATAATTAGACCATATATGATATAATATATATGATTGTGTTTCTATAATAGATTTTAATTAAATATATATTTATTATACATGGGGTTCCAATCCATAGGAATAAATTTTACCTAAGGTGAAGGATTTTCATCTCACTTTTCTTTTTATGCGACACCTACCTTATACACCACTTGTTTCTTTTGTGTGGGTATATATTTAACAAGAATGTATTTTATGATTCTTATTACAAAAATTATGGGGATTAATATATCAATATAAGGATATTTATTTCATGGGACCTGTTAATCAAATTTTACTAAATTTTTAATGGTTTTATGTTACAATATATTATTTATTTTGATTGTTTTTTATTATATTTCAAATGATGAAATATTGTAACACCCTGACCCCAGTTACCCAGAGTCGGTGCATTATTACATTACATTGGTATGATCACAAGAAAGATCAAATCTCGAAAGACCGATTGGATTAGTAGCCTTGGAAACACTAGATATATTCATAAAGGATTACATCATCAAGTGGAAAAATACTACAACAACATAGTGTCCATATTTCACACTCATATCCCCACATACTATCCCTGCAGGTCATTCATAACTTACTTCTTCACATCCTGGGAAAATAATACATAGAAAATGGGTGAGCTCAAATGCCCAGTAAGGATAACAATATAGCGGAAACTTTCAAAAATAAGCATAAACATTTAAGGAAATGTATAACTAAAACAAAAGCCTTTTAAAATTGAACTTCAACATAGTATGGCTAAAGTCAAATGAAATAATGCCATTTACTTATTCACATGGATATTCTACTAGTCGAATAATCACATGCAATATCAATAACCACTTTCATAATGATGGAATGCATAATTCCAGACTATCACAACCACATGGCCAAGGCCTCATGCCAAGACTACAAATAAGATTTTGCCAAGGCCTTATGCCAAGACACTAGTTTGTCTCATGAGACCTACCAATGCATCGAGGATCTATAGTGGGCTCCACCCGTCACATATTAATTCCAATGCATTCCCATATGAAAAGGTTTAAACATAACATAAACATTCGTATTAAAACTAGCATACGAAATGTCAATAATTTCACCATAAACCATGAATGGTATAAAAATAGCACATCCACAGTCAAACATATCACAAAACCTTCAATACTATATAGAAGTTTTGTATCATAATAAATCAACTTCAAATAAGCGTAAAATCCATCAAAGGATGTTGACATAGATGAAATAAAAACTCTTTTTAGAGAAATATCTCTTTCTATTTTGAAATCATTTAAGAGTCATATATTTATAAAATAAAACATTTTATTTGAAAATATTTTTATAAGATTGTAAGGGAAGTTTCGATGATTTTATAATGGCGGAAAATAGCCGCACCTGCCGTATAAGTTAAAAAAACATTCTTACCTTAATTTTGTCGAAAAGTTTAAAAAGCACCTTGTTTGGAAAATGACGGAAATATTCCTTTATAAAACTCTTATAAAAAGTCAAACAAGGGTATAAATGACTTTAACCCATATTCTTGTAAATAGTAAAAATGTTTAGAAATACATTTTTAAGAAACATGTATGTGGATGATAAAGAGATCCCAGTAGATTATTATGTATAAACAACCTCGGATAATGAAGAGATTGTGAAATAACCCTTACCTTGTTCTTTTCCTTGGATGGGGTAGGTTAAAATCATTTATAATGGTGAAATAATTGTTATTAAATTATACAAGAATCATATATATTAATATGATATCATATATGATCTTTTAACAATGATTTGTTAATAATATTTTAGAATTATCGTCGTTTCGGGTGTTAACTTACTCGTTTTCTTTTATATGTTTTGTTACATAAGCCGTGTTTGTTATGGATAGGTTGTATCTTATTCATATCCAAAATGATATCAAGTCCTTAAACATCATTTTTAAATTATCAAATGATAATTATACTTGAATGGATACGATGGAGAATGAATCTCATCGCGTTCGTGGAGACGGTAGTCCGTACGTACGCACGAGCGACAATATCATTATTTTGATAATAAAATAATATATAAGTTGACAGTATATCATATATAAAGAATAATTATCATGTTATATTTATTATTTACATGAGTTACACTTCATTATTATAACCATCCAAATAATAATAAATTGAATAACAATTACACCACGACGTGGAGACGGTAAGCCGTACGTACGCACGTATGGTCACATGTTATTCAAAGGGTGGATAGAATACTGAATATGGTTGTACCATATTTATAACAACATCACATTATATATAAGATACTAGAGTTATTATTTTAGAATGGTAATAACAAAGAAAGAAGAAGTGGAAGAAGAAAGGAACTTGAAAAGGGGTGGTGAAAACATTACCTCTTCTTCGGGTTCTTCCTTTTGTTTTGATCAAAAGGGCTCCTTAGGTTGGCTTTCTGATCAAAATAAGGCCTCTAGGTTGTAGTGAGAGAATTTGGGAGAGTATTTGGGCAGATTTTGGCCGAACCAAAAGGCTTTTAAGGTGTGAAGAAATGAGAAAGAGGAGTGCCCTTTTATAAGAGGGGTGAGGGGCACCTTTGGAAAAGCTAGAAATATTAATTTATAATAAATTAATATTCGGTTTATAATGGCTAAAAAGTTTATTATTAAATTTTTAAGGTGGGAATTGGTCGAAAAACATTCAACCAAGAGAATTTAGACAGGTTTGGGTTACTATATTAACCTTATCTTTTAGTTTTAACTCTTAGTTAATTAGTTTGACATTTACCATATCACTTTGTATTTTTATAATATATAGTTAATAAACTTACTATATACATCCAAGAGACCCCCAAGTGGTCCATTAATGATGAACCTATCATGATATAAGTCTCTTGGCCGAACCTTAGATTTTTAGAAATTTAATATCAATTAATAATATAATATTTGTTTTAAAAACTCTTTTATGTTAATTTTGACACTATTCAATAATTGATTTTTTTGAAACTCATAACAGAATTATTACTTCGACCAAAGTTAAATAAATCAATCCTAACATGTCATATTAGCCTATAAATTTATTTTAATTCATTAAAAGTATCAAATTATATTTATTTTGGAATTTATAATATCAATTATTTTAATTTTTCACAATTATGGTAATTACTGCATCATCATTGTGGCATAAATACATTACATTATTTAAAGTCTAAAAATTATAAATAAAATATTATTATGTAGGAAATCTTATTATCTTTCTAATTAATATTTACAATAGAATATATCTTATGTATAACCCTATATTAAAAATGTGTTAGTAAATAAACTTTGATTTTAACTCTTTTAACTCTTCTTTGAATTAAATAATAATAAATGTCCTAATCTAATCCATGTGGACCTAAATGATAATATTTTATTCCTAAGGTTGTTTTTGGTCGAGATACACTTGTCCAATAGAATTAGGACATGTTTTAGGGTACTATTAATATCATTTTTCCCTTAATTACCCTATTTTACTTTTAACCGTGGTAAATAAAAGTAAAAAAGTTACTATTCACCAAAAATTATTTTCATCTCATTGAACCACATTTTACTTCATGATATTAACCGTGTCTCTCGGATTTTCTAAATTCCATTCACAGAAGTGGTAAAATTAAGTTTTATGAAAAATTCAGTTTTTTAACTACCACATAGTAGTTTCACTATTCATCAAAAATTGATGTTTTTCAGAACAATGTCAAAATTTCACCCTAAGATATAATTGATATTCTAAATTCAAAAATGATGTATACTTTACAAAATAACAATCATATAAGTTGCATTAATTAATTTTATAATTAATTCCCGCTGTCACAACAAATAGCGTGTTTTTAAGAAACAATATATATCAAAAGATTGATAATTGTTTATGTTCGGTTTAATTGTAAAATTATGTCTAATGACCAACATTATATTAAATGGTAAAAATATATTCTAAATATACTTTAAAACCACTCAAATTCATAATTTATCACTATTAATTATTTTGATTAAAAAAGTTGTTTTTAATTAAAATTTAGTAGTTTTCACTATTCATCAAAATATTAAATTTATCTGAAAAGTACCAAAATTTCACCTTAGGCTAAATTCAATATTCCGAATCCAAAAATGAATTCCATTTTAAAAAATAAAATATATATAATTTCAAAACGTAGGTATTACTATTCATAACGGCTAGTTTGATTGGTTATGGTGTCTTAGAACTCGGTGTTGCGTACAACACACGCTAACACATTATTCAATGAGAAGCGAACCGTAGAAGCTTGGGGTGTTACACTCTCCCCTCCTTCAAATAATTTCTTCCTCAAAATTTCTAGAATACTTATCACATGAAAAGACTCGGGTGGTTCTTCATCATAAGTTCCTCGGGTTCCCACGTTGCCTCTTCCATCTTATGGTTTCTCCATAAAACTTTTACCAGATGCATCGTCCGGTTTCTCAGTACTTGTTCTCTCGTATCAAGAATCCTGGAGGGCTCTTCACAATAATACAGATCAGGTTCCAGTTCTAATTCTTCATAGGTGAGTACATGTGTTGGGTCAGGTGTATTTCCACAACAGAGATACATGGAACACATCGTGAACTTTGGAGAGATTTGGCGTCATTGCCAATCGGTAAGCTACAACCCCAATTCATTCTAGAATTTCGAAAGGTCCGATGTACCTGGGACTCAATTTACCTTTCTTACCAAAACGTATGACTCCCTTCCATGGAGATACCTTCAGGAAAACATGATCATCGACTTGAAATTCCAAATCCTTCCTTCTATTATCTGCATAGCTCTTATGCCTGCTTTGAGCTGCTTTGATGTGATTTTGGATTACCTTCACCTTTTCCATCGTTTCCTCCACCAGTTCTAGACCTACAAGTCTTCTTTCACCAACGTCATCCCAACAGGTTGGTGTGTGACATCTCCTTCCATATAACGCTTCATATGGTGCCATCTGAATACTCGAATGGAAGGTATTGTTATAGGAAAATTCTACCAGAGGTAAATATTGATCCCACATACCCTGAAAGTCAAGTGACCAAGATCTCAACATTTCTTCTAAGGTTTGAATAGTTCATTCTGATTGTCCGTCTGTCTGAGGGTGGTAAGCAGTGCTCAAATGAAGTTCAGTATCCAGGGAATTCTGAAGAATTTTCCAGAATCTTGAAGTCAAATGGGGATCACGATCAGAAACAATTGATAGGGTTACTCCATGAAGTCTCACAACTTCATTAATATATAGTCTTGCTAGACGTTCTAGGGGTAAATCTTCTCTTATAGCAAGAAAATGTGCTGACTTGGTAAGACGATCAACAATAACCCATATTGCATCCTTCCTTCTAGGAGTCTTTGGTAGTCCCATGACAATGTCCATCGTAATATTGTCCGATTTCCAATCCGGTATGGGAAGAGGTTGCATGACTCCTCCAGGGTGTTGCCTTCCAGCTTTCACTTGTTGACAAACCATACATCTTGACACAAAATCAGCAATCTCCCTCTTCATATTGTCCCACCAAAAATGTTCCATCAAATCTCTATACATTTTGGTGCTCCCAGGGTGTATAGAGAAATTGGAACTATGAGCATCATCCGACAATTCCCTTTTTAGATCAGGTATATTGGGAGCACAAAGTCTCCTCCCGAATTTCAAAATTCCATCTTCATACACAAAGTCTCTCAGTCTCCCATCATTCACATCTTTAATCTTCTTTTGAAATTATTCATCATTGGTCTGAGAACACTTAATCCTTTCTAGTAAAGATGGTTTGGAAACCATTTGAAAAAGCATTGATGTTTCACCTTCCCTGGTTATTCCCATGTCCATCTTCACTAGATCTATGAAAATTGGATCCCTTTCAATTCTCATCACGTTCAAAACTCCATGATCTTTTCTGCTCAAAGCATCTGCCACCTTGTTTGCCTTTCCTGGGTGATAGTGTATCGTACAATCATAATCCTTGAGTAATTCAAGCCATCTCCTTTGCCTCAAGTTGAGTACTTTTTGTGAGAAAATATACTTCAAACTCTTGTGATCAGTATAAATCTCACATTTTTCACCATAGAGGTAGTGCCTCCATATCTTCAAAGCAAAGATCACAGCCGCTAACTCATGATCATGAGTAGGATAGTTTTGTTCATGAATTTTTAACTGTCATGATGCATAGGCAATAACCCTATCATTCTGCATAAGGACACAACCAAGTCCTTTCTTCGATGCATCAATATAAATAACGAACCCATCATTCCCCGATGGTAGAGTCAATATAGGAGCATTGAATAATCTTCTCTTCAGTTCTTCTAAACATTCTCCACACTCTTTTGTCCAAACAAATTTAACCCCTTTACGTGTGAGCTTCGTTAATGGGTTAGCCAATCGGGAAAAATTCTGGACGAATCGTCGATAATAACCTGCTAAAACAATAAAACTACATACCTCAGTTATACCTGTAGGTTCTGGCCATTCGTGGATTGCCTGGGTCTTAGAAGGATCAACAGAGATTCCATCTTTAGAGACAATATGGCCAAGAAAAGAAATCTCCTGAAGCCAGAATTCACACTTGCTAAACTTCCCATATAATTCATGTCTTCTCAGAGTCTCCAAGATAATGCACAAGTGATTTTCATGATCTTCATAGCTTTTTGAGTATACCAAGATATCATCAATAAATACCACCACAAATTCATCAAGATACTCCTTGAAAACTCTGTTCATCAGATCCATGAATATAGAGGGTGTATTAGTCAATTCAAAAGGCATTACAATAAACTCATAATGCCTGTACCTGGTTCGAAATGCTGTCTTCGGAATGTCTTCCTTCTTCACACACAACTGATGGTATCCAAATCGAAGGTCATTCTTTGAAAAGTATTGAGCTCCATGAAGTTGGTCAAATAAATCATCAATGTGTGTTAGGGGATACTTGTTCTTTATTGTTATAGCATTGATCTCCCTATAGTCGATACATAACCTCATAGATCCGTCTTTCTTTTTAACAAAAAGAACAGGGGCTCCCCATGGAGAAACACTAGGGAGAATAAATCCCTTATTACTCAATTCCTCTTGTTGTTTCTTTAGTTCAACTAATTCTACAGTGGCCATTCTATAAGGGGTCTTTGATATAGGCCTTGATCAAGGAATTAAATCAATGGAAAACTCAACTTCTCGTTCTGGAGGATGTCCAGGTAAATATTCCGGAAATACATCTACAAATTCTTTCACAACAGGTTCATCCTCTATTTGAACATTCCTTTCCTCACCCACATTTATTTCATTCTCTTCCTCCCTAATAATTGAATTTAGTTGAGCTACTGGGGGTGGATCTAAATAAGAATCAGGTGGTGACGATTCTGCTCTAAAGATAAGGCGTTCCTTATCATTATCATCAAGAATCGTAACCTCTTTCTTCTTACAATAAATCTTCTCATCATAGTCCGAAATCCAGTACATACCGAGGATTATATCAAACTCAATCATAAGTATGACGATGAGATCAGTAGATAAAGAACATTTATGTGCTCTAATGGGGACTGATTCACAAAACTTTGTTGCAATGATACTTCCCTTAGGAGTTTTAACTGACAACTCCCTTGTTAAATCAAATTGGAAATATCTAATTTTCTTAGCAAACTGGGAAGATATGAAACAATGCGATGATCCAGAATCAAATAATGCATTTTCTAAACTTGAGGAAACCATTAAATTATCTGCAACCACATCTTTCGGAGCTTCTACCCCAGCAATAGTGATAGCATAAGCCTGGACTTGATCCCTTTGTCTTTTCTGATGTAATTGCTCCTGACTCTTAGTACATTCATTTGCATAATGCCCCATCTCCCTGCAATTGTAGCACTGAACATTGGTATCTTCCTTCTTCCCTTTGCAATCACGAGCTTGGTGGCCTTTTTGACCACATTTGTAACAGACGCCCATTCCCTTCAAGCAAGTACCGGGGTGTTTCTTCCCACATTTACCACAGGATGGATATTCAACCTTTCCTTTATTCACCTTATTTCCATTCCCATATTGTTCAGCAGACCTCTTCTTCTCTTGCTTTGCTTTAAAGTCATAAGACTTAGAGAATTCCTTTTCGGTCTTGATAGCACATGAGACAATGTCTTCGTACGATGAAAAGGATTTTGAGACTAATGATCGACGGAGAAATGGTATTAACCCATCAAAGAAATGATCAATATTACTTCTTGGGTTACGTATATAATCACCAGAATACCTTGATAACCTTGTAAAGTTAGCCTCATACTTTGTGACATTCTCATCCTCCTTCTGTCTCAGACTCAGAAATTGCCTTTCCATATGTGCTCGATGGTCGCGAGGAAAGTATTTTTCTAAAAATAGATCTTTGAACTCCCTCTATTCCATATTTGACAATTCATCATCTTCCTTCGTATTTTGAATCAATGACCACCATTGATCAACATCTCCAGTGAGTCGGTAAACTACCATGATAACTTTTTCCCTTTCACTACTCCCCAATGCCTGAAATATTTTCTCTAGGGAAAATATACATTGCTCAGCTACTAAGGGATTTGTACTCCCATTGAACGTTGGTGGTTGTTGCCTCGTGAATCTATCTAACATTGATCCTCCATGCTGCGGATCAAGGTGCTCCATACGGGAAAGGTTATTATTCATAACCTGAGTGAGTTGTCCCAGTATGGTGATTAGCTGATCGGCACCAGTTGCATCACCAGCTCCACTATAATTATCTTGAGCAGTAGGGCAATCCCTACATGGAGTGCGTGCACTGATACAGTTTCCATTTCTTCCACTAGGAGACATTTCTAAACAATGGCATAAACTAGATCAGTTTATGAATCAAAATACATAATCCCATACTTATAAAACACTTAACATAAATTGAACTATTTATGGATATAATCCATAATCATAAAAATGTTTTCTTTAAGGAAATATATACTCATAAACCCTTCATAATTATTTGTAAAGAAAATGAGAGTTATCCTAAGCATATCCCCCGGGAGTGTTGTAACCAAGAGTACAGCAAGGCCCGTTGTCGTGCACCAGTTCCCATTCAAGTCTAGCTCAAAGCGGTGTTTTTGGGTTTTACCCCTAGTTACATCTGTGCCAGAGCCGCCTCTACCTGCTCGTATCCATAAAAGGATGTATTGCTTGGAAAACTCAAAAAATCTCTACAATACCAAAATTCTAGGAAGTTCTTCTATACTAATCCTCAAAGTTCATCTTAGGTCTACATGATCAAATCAGAGTTTATCTAAATATAGCTTCCAAGGTTTGAACTAAACTTCCTCTGATACCAACTGTAACGCCCCGACCCCAGTTACCCAGAGTCAGTGCATTATTACATTACATTGGCATGATCACAATAAAGATCAAATCTCGAAATACCGATTGGTTTAGTAGCCTTGGAAACACTAGATATATTCATAAAGTATTACATCATCAAGTGGAAAAATACTTCAACAACATAGTCTCCATATTCCACACTCATATCCCCACATACTATCCCTGCAGGTCATTCATAACTTACGTCTTCACATCCTGGGAAATATAAAACATAGAAAATGGGTGAGCTCAAATGCCCAGTAAGGATAACAATATAGCGGAAACTTTCAAAAATAAGAATAAACATTTAAGGCAATGTATAACTAAAACAAAAGCCTTTTAAACTTGAACTTCAACATAGTTTGGAAAAAGTAAAATGAAATAATTCCATTTACTTATTCATATAAATATTCTACTAATCGAATAATCACATGCAATATCAATAACCACTTTCATAATGATGGAATGCATAATGCCAGACTATCATAACCACATAGCCAAGGCCTCGTGCCAAGACTAAAAATAAGATTTTTCCAAGGCCTTGTGCCAAGACACTAGTTTGTCTCATGAGACCTACCGATGCATCGAGGAGCTATAGCAGGCTCCACCCGTCACATATTAAGTCCAATGCATTCCCATATGAAAAGGTTTAAACATAACATAAACATTCATATTAAAACTAGCATACGAAATGTCAATACTTTCACCATAAACCATGAATGGTATAAAAATAGCACATCCACAGTCAAACATATCACAAAACCTTCAATACAATATAGAAGTTTTGTATCATAATAAATCAACTTCAAATAAGCGTAAAATCCATCAAAGGATGTTAACATAGATGAAATCAAAACTCTTTTTAGAGAAATATCTCTTTCTATTTTGAAATAATTTAAGAGTCATATATTTATAAAATAAAACATTTTCTTTTAAAATATTCTTATAATCTTGTAAAGGAAGCTTCAACGATTTTATAACGGCGGAAAATAGCCGCACCCGCCGTATAAGTTAAAAAAACATTCTTACCTTAATTTTGTCGAAAAGGTTAAAAAGAACCTTGTTTGGAAAATGATGGAAAGATTCCTTTATAAACCTCTTATAAAAAGTCAAACAAGGGTATAAATTACTTTAACCCATATTCTTGTAAATAGTAAAAATGTTTTGAAATACATTTTTAAGAAACATGGATGTGGATGATAAAGAGATCCCAGTAGATTATTACGTATAAACAACCTCGGATAAGGAAGAGATTGTGAAATAACCCTTACCTTGTACTTTTCCTTGGTTGGGGTAGTTGAACCTCCTGTATAATGGTGAAATAATTGTTATTAAATTATAAAAGAATCATATATATTAATATGATATCATATATGATCTTTTAACATTGATTTGTTAATAATATCTTAGAATTATCGTTGTTTCAGGTGTTAACTTACTCGTTTTATTTTATATGTTTTGTTATATTAGTTGTGTTTGTTATGGATAGGTTGTATCTTATTCATATACAGAATGATATCAAGTCCTTAAAAATTATTTTTAAATCATCAAATGATAATTATGCTTGAATGGATACGATGGAGAATGAATCTCATCGCGTTCGTGGAGATGGTAGTCTATACGTACGCATGAGCGACAATATCATTCTATTGATATTAAAATAATATAGAAGTTGATATTATATCATATATAAAGAATCATTATCATGTTATATTTATTATTTACATGAGTTACACTTCATTATTATACCCATCCAAATAATAATATATTGAATAACAATTACACCACGACGTGGAGACGGTAAGCCGTACGTACGCACGTATGGTGACATGTTATTCAAAGGGTGGATAGAATACTGAATATGGTTGTACCATATTTATAATAACATCACAGTATATATAATATACTGGAGTTATTATTTTATAATGGTAATAACAAAGAATGAATAAGTGGAAGAAAAAGGAACTTGAAAAGGGGTGGTGAAAACATTACCTCTTCTTCGGGTTCTTCCTTTTGATTTGATCAAAAGGGCTCCTTAGGATGGATTTATGATCAAACTAATGCCTCTAGGTTGTATTGAGGGAAGTTGAGAGAGTATTTGGGCAGATTTTGGCCTAACCAAAAGGCTTTTAAGGTGTGAAGAAATGAGAAGGAGGAGTTCCCTTTTATAAGAGGGGTGAGGGGCACCTTTGGAAAAGCTAGAAATATTAATTTATAATAAATTTATATTCGGTTTCTAATGGATCCAAAGTTTATTATTTAAAGGTTAAGGTGGGGATAGGTCAAAAACCATTCAACCAATAGAATTTAGACAGGTTTGGGTTACAATATTAACCTTATCTTTTAGTTTTAACTCTTAGTTAATTAGTTTGACATTTACCATGTCACTTTGTATTTTTATAATATATAGTTAATAAACTTAATATATACATACCAGAGACCCTCAAGTGGTCCATTAATGATGAACCTATCATTATATAAGTCTCTTGGCTGAACCATAGATTTTTTAGAATTTAACCTCAATTAATAATATAATATTTGTTTTAAAAACTCTTTTAGGTCAATTTTGACACTATTCAATAATTGTTTTTTGTAAAACTCATAACAGAATGATTACTTAGAAAAATGTTATTTAAATCGATCCTAACATGTCATATTATCCTATAAAATAATTTTAATTCATTAAAAGTCTCAAATTATATTTATTTGGGAATTTATAATATCAATTATTTTAATTTTTCACAATTATGGTAATTACTGCATCATCATTGTGTCATAAATAAATTAAATTATATAAAGTCTAAAAATTAAAAATAAAATATTATTATGTAGGAAATCGTATTAGCTTTCTAATTAATATTTAAAATAGAATTTATCTTATGTATAACCCTATATTAAAAATGTTTTAGTAAATAAAATTTGATTTTAACTCTTTTAACTCTTCTTTGAATTAAATAATAATAAATGTCCTAATCTAATCCAAGTGGACCTAAATTATAATATTTTATTCCTAAGGTTGTTTTTGGTCGAGATACACTTGTCCAATAGAATTAGGACATGTGTTAGGATAATATTAATATCATTTTTCCCTTGATTACCCTATTTTACTTTTAACAGTGGTAAATAAAAGTAAAAAGTTACTATTCACCAAAAATTATTTAATCTCATTGAACCACATTTTACTTCTTGATATTAACCGTGTCTCTCGGATTTTTTAAATTCCATTCACAGAAGCGGTAAAATTAAGTTTTATGAAAAATTCAGTTTTTTAACTACCACTTAGTAGTTTCACTATTCATCAAAAATTGAAGTTTTTCAGAACAATGCCAAAATTTCACCCTAAGCTATAATTGATATTATGAAGTCAAAAATGATGTCTATTTTAAAAAATTACAAAAATATAAGTTTCATTAATTAATTTTATAATTAATTCCCGCTGTCACAATGAATAGCGTGTTTTTAAGAAATAATATATATCAAAAGATTGATAATTGTTTATGTTCGGTTTAATTGTAAAATTATGTCCAATGACCAACATTATATTAAATGGTAAAAATATATTCCAAATATACTTTAAAACCACTCACATTCATAATTTATCACTATTAATTATTTTTATTAAAAAAGTTGTTTTTAATTAAAATTTAGTAAATTTCACTATTCATCAAAATATTAAAGTTATCCGAAAAGTACCAAAATTTCAACTTAGGCTAAATTCGATATTCCGAATCCAAAAATGAATTCCATTTTAAAAAATAAAATATATATAATTTCAAAAAGTAGGTATTACTATTCATAACGGCTAGTTTGATTGGTTATGGTGTGTTAGAACTCGGTGTTGCGTACAACACACGCTAACACGTTATTCAAAGAGAAGCGAAACGTAGAAGCTTGGGGTGTTACAAATATTATCATATACCTAGCAATATACTCATAAATTATCTTCACATCTTTTTATTTCTTAAAAATACAATTTTTTCATTCATTTTCCTCACCTTAAGAACTCAAGAGACTGAAAATATGTTTTAATGAAATTTTAATTTTTTTCTTTTCATATCCATTTTTCAAAAAAATATTTTTGAAACGGTTTTTACTATTCTCTTATGATTATTTAAATTCATTTTTCCCAGGTTTTTATGTTTAAAAATTGTATAAAATGAATCTTCCAGTCATTTTCCAAATAAAGTAGTTTTGGATTTCAGTATGAAAATGTAAAAGTAATGTTCTCTTTTAACATATATTGCATGAATTGAATTTCCCACCAATATAGAAACTCAAGGTTTTAAGGAATCCTTTATAATTTTCCATGCTATTTTCCAAAAAAATCTATAATATTTTGGAATTTTTTCTATTTTAATATATATTTTAAAAATATAAAGTTTATTTTCCTCAAGAAATATTTTAGTGATCTTTTAAAGGAATTTTCATATAAAATAACATCATTTTAAGTTAATTATGATTTACTAGGGATATGGTCTAATAATAAAATTATTAGTCTTTATCTATGTGGTTAATGTTTATGCTGATTAGATTGTTATGAAACCCATTTATTTTCCCTGGGTTAAGTTATAGTTAATTGTTTAAATGTTTATAAAACCCATTTTATTTGAATAGGTTATGATGAGATGATATGATGAGTGTTTTATGATCCTATGGTAGATATATCTATATTTTTTCATTATGTGATGGTATTTACCTTATAACTAAAGATGGTAGTAACATTATAACTAAGGATGGTGGTTACATTATAACCCACGACAATTATTATGATATTACAAAGGATGGTGGTTAGGTTATAACCAAAAAAATTGGTTACATTATAACCAGGGTTGGGGGTTACATTTTGAAAAATGATGGTGGTCAAGTTATAACCAAGGAAAGGTGAGACCTATATCTACTTTTAATGAAATTGGTAAATATTTATATCTCATGAGATAAATAGGACTGGATTGGGGAGTCCACCATATTCAGTAGGGGACAGTTCCACTATTATAGTCTTAAGAGTGAACCCATTCCACTTTGATAGTCTAGAACATGATCATTATGTACTAAGGAAATAATTTTCTATACTTTTGTGTATTATAAAAACTCATGTCTTATTCTATAGTTATTATCTGATGTATCATGTTATTTTATTCCTTTAGGATTCATGTCTTATGAACTGCCAATATTTAGGATTATGATATGCAGGGTATGATTTTAAAATGTTACACTCATATTCTCATAGCCTTATATTTAGAGTATTCTCAAGTGATCATTTATATCTCCCTTATTTACCCTTACTGATTATCTAATCCCAACCTTTCTTATGTTTAATTTTCCCAAGTTATAATTAAGGATATTAGGTATGATATATCTATAAAGGGCGATAGTAATTAAGAACATAGTGGGAGAAGATGTATATATTTTATGAACCAGTTGTTTATGTGTCTAAGTTTCCAAATCACTAGATTTATGAAAATCTGGTGTGGATCATTATGTTATGTAATTAGTATTCATCTATTAAGATGTATATCTATGTATTAAAATTATTGGTAACTATATGGTGGGTGATGTTTCATGAAATTATCTATTAAGACGTATTCTTATATGGAGGTTTTGGTCTCTCTCTAGCTTGGTTAATACCATTAATAACCTATATAAACTAGGTTAACATTGATAAAAAAAATTTCTTATAATTCCAGTCATTCCATCTTGCAGATTCAAAAGGAAAATATCTTTTTGATGACTTTCCACTTCATTCACAATGTTTACTTTTTGGAAAACCATTTTGAAATTGGTATAGATTATAAGAATGGAAACCCTCAGAGTTTTCTCATGAGAATATAATCCTTAGATTAACATCCCATTAATGTATTAATAACATCATAACCACTAATTTTATCTAAGAACTTCCTTTGATACCAACTATAACACCCCACAACTTAAACAACATGTAATTACATGATTTAAAAAAGCGTTTCACTTCAGTGCATTTTGAGGTTATTTTTTGTTTAGAATTTTAGATAATTGGGTGAAACACTTACATATCAAACCCTTACAATAAAAATTTATGCTTCAAATCAGTATCCCTTTTTCATAAAAATAGGATAATTAAATTTCAATGCTCATTTAATTAAAAATAGATTCTATTTTTTAAATTTAAATCCCTACATCTGAAAATTATACCTTGAAAAAGTTCTTTACACAATATTAGACCTAGTAAAAAATTAAAAAATTGGGATGAGTATACAAATCTTGGTAAGGGATAAAAAATGAATAAACCCATTAGTCCATTTTGAAAATCGAATAATCCATAACAAATTTTTTCATTTTTTACATAAGAAAATATGAGGTCAAATATTTGTTTACTTACTCCGAAAATAAGATTCTTAGAAAAAATTTTCTCATAAAACAAATAATATCAAATATTAAAGTCAAAATCATAATCATGAGGGTTTCTTGTAAAACATGGGTACACATTAATTTTTTTTAAACATACTTATTACCCTTAAAAGGGGTGTAAACTTTACTATAAGTATAAACTCATTATCTTACCTTGAGAAAACAAAGTACTTACATGAAAACACAATTTTATTAATATAAAATCCATGTAGTTACCTTGATACATCATCTTCATATCACTCTTATAATAAAATTCATAATAACTCAAATAATTGGAATAACTTGGTCAATTAATTCCAATATAATTTTTTAGAGAACATAATCATTTCCCATTTCATTAAAGTAATATATCTGGCTCAGTGATCATAATGACCAATTTCCAAGGAACATAACAAAAAATAGAAATAATATTCAATTTTTATAAATAAATATAAAAAATTATTCTATTATACACATATACAGAAGAACTTTTATGATTCGTATAAAAATAAGGTTAAAAATCATTTTCTTTCAAATGCTATTTAAAAACTCCCAAAATATTCAAAAATGTGATATTATATTAAAATACAATGAAAAAAATTGATTATGCATATTAGAGAGTAATTTTCATGAAAACGGGAAATTATATTCATGCCATATACAATAAAAATAAATTTCATTCACACTTTTCTAAAAATGTCAAAAATAATTTTTTTGAAAAACATTTTAAAGTTGTATTTTTAAAACATCCAAAAAGAAAGTAAATAATGATTTAAAATTTATTTTAACATAAATTTATATATATTAATATTATTTCTAAAACATTTTTAGGATCATGTATATTGAGTGAAAATAGGGAAAAACTTTAAAAGATTTAAAATAGGGGTTCAAGTAAAAATCCCTTACCTTGAGACTGACTTTCTGTGTACATAATTTAACTATAGTATAATAAACATTTATTAATTTTATACATTATTATTTACCTTTTTAGGTGTATTTAACTATTATTATCATATTTATTTCATCTATTATAATTTTTATAAACTTATTAAATCATTTAACTTCATATTATAAATCTTCAAGATGTTCGAGTCATAATCCAAAAACTACATTGATAGGTTGACCACAGACAATGGGGCCATACTTCCATATTAAACATAATATTAATCATAAAAAAATTATAATTTTAATAAATTAAATATAATTTTTTAACAATCCATTAATTGTGTACTTGAAAAATGAATTGTGTTGCTTCGTGGAGGTGGATGTCTACACGTATGAATGAGATACATTATTATTTCCCATACAATGAATGGATAACAAATTAAGTATTATATTATCTTTTAAGAATCATAAATATGTCATTATTATCATATAATCTCATTAAATTCACCATGATAATCATCATTGAGTGGTCGTGGTCAAAAACAAAATGCATTTCTATGTGGTAGTGGTAATCCCCACATATACACAAGTGATGTTTTTATTTCTCCTATGATGAAAAAACATAGGAAAAGGGTTATAACAAAAATAATAACATTTATGTTTATTGATGATAATTATGTAATTATTTTAAATTTTCATATAATATGTAATGTATTTAGAAGAATAAATATACATAAATCGCTAAGTAATAAATTATACATCTTCTTCGAAAAAACTCACTTAGATTACATTATAAGCCTTCATAGGTTGGTATTTTAATAAGACTGGGACCTATAGGATGTGGGGATAGTTTTTTGGGAGATATTGTAAGAACCCAGTTCTTACTTTTTAGGTACGGGTTTCTTATTTTCTCTTTTCCTTAAGGTTTTTTGAGAAAATATGGAAAATGGGGGAAAATACCAAATTTTGGAAGTACACGCCATGTTTTTTTTCACACGCCATGTAATTTTGGCCATGTGGGATGAGTACATAGTGTGTGTATCTATGTCGGCAATGAAGGGTGTAAAGACCAACAACACGCCGTGTAGTGGTCTCTTACACGCCGTGTAGTCAGTCGGCAGATGAATAGTAAAGCGTTGGCCAGCTGTGCGACCGAACACACCGTGTACTCAAGGATACATGCCATGTAGTCATGTCAGCAGATGAACATTGCCACACGGGTGAGAAACTACCAGAGGAACTGTTAAAA
The DNA here is from genome assembly GCA_963277665.1 of Viscum album. NCBI lineage: Eukaryota > Viridiplantae > Streptophyta > Magnoliopsida > Santalales > Viscaceae > Viscum > Viscum album. Next base: position 1,523,526,248 of record OY728131.1, on the reverse strand, counting down.
AATGGGAAGTACACGCCGTGTACATGGAAATACACGCCATGTACTTTGTTTTTTTTCACATAAAATGGGTAGTAGCCTCCCCTGTTCACAGGGAAGGCTTAGAACGGGAAGAGGGATCAGGAGAGGAAGGTCAGAGCTTTGGAGATCCGCCGAGCATTCGTCAGGAATCCGTTTTCTGCACCGTCGATCTCCTTGGAACCGCACGGGTGAGTTCTCCCTTCTCCTTGAGTAGTTATCTCCAATTCAATCCCATAGGGAAGTTACTTGGGGTTGAACGAGGTTTTGTTTCACCTCATATCTACGTCGTTCAAGGACGAATCGACGATTGTTGTTTGCGTATATCGTTCGTGGGTGTTAAAGGTAGGTGGCTTGGTGTTTATTTTTCATCTGTCGTGCGTTTTTGTGTGTTTTTGAGCTACGAACCCATATTTGGGGTGTCGTGTGGCTAAGTCCGTAGATATTTTAAATACCTAGTGTTTATTAGGTAATTAATTGTGATAATAAAACTACTGTTTGGGATCGCTGCTTGGATCCAAGACCACCCTGGGGGTGCGTTCATCTGTTTAGATGTTTGGCCCGGATACCCGAGGGTATGCCTTGTTTATATTCTACATTAATTTTGCCTTGAAAGTAATTGTATTTGAATTGATTGTGATATGTTGGGCATATCCCGACTACATCACCCTGAGGGAATTGTTTTACTTAGCCCAAGGGCAGTAGTTATCTTATCCTGAGGGCAGCTTCTTCCGTGCCTGTGGGCAATAGACTTTGTTCCTTAGGGAGACACTATGTACGACTGAGGGCAAAATCTATTCTGCCTGTGGGAATGTACCGGCGGGTTACGTTCTTTAATACCTGAGGGTAAGGGTTGAGTATCTGTGGACACTGGCTGTTTACTTAGAAATTCACTGTGGTGGTTTATTAAATAATAAATCATGAAATGAATGTTAAAAATGGAAATAACTAGTAAAGTTAGTTACTTTTGAGTACTACTTAGTTTATTGCATTTACTTTTTCATGCTGTTGTTTCATGTTTTCACATAGTTGGGAACGAGCCTTTGGTGGGTGCCTACTGGGATTTATTTCTCACACCCTGTTTGGGTTATGCTTTTTGGCCCAAACAGATTACGTTTCTGCAGGTGTAGATAAGGGAAATGGTCCTTATACAGGTACTTGATTGATGTTGAGGAGTAGGGGAGCATGGGACCGGGCTTAGGCTCGCGATGCTACCAGTTGCTTTATTTTCTTTTGTTTTACTCTGTATTGTATGGACTGCTATGTAACATGTTCTGGTTGTTTTCATAGAACATTACACACGGTTCATCATATATATATTCATCTGGATGGTTATCATTTACTCCAGTTGTTATATAAATGTGTATGGTTTATTGCTTTCGCTATTGTTGTATGATTTTTATTTTATTCTGCTGTACTACACATTGAAAAATGAGGGCATAGATTCCACACTAACAGACCGGGGCCCTCGCTGCTAGATGGCAGCCTCTGGAGTTTGGGGAAATGCGCTTGAGGTCACGTGGTGAACCGGGTTCGGGACACCCGTTTACTGGCACCCGGAACCGGGACGTTACAAAGTGGTATCAGAGGGGTTTCTTTTCTTTGACTTATTATTCGGAGCCTTAGTCCAGGATATGATGAATGGTAGTTGGTAATAAGTTGTGCCCGGGTGTAGCTAACCCAAGTAATGGGAAAATCCAATCTACCTCGTATTACAATTTTACTGATTTTGCAATATACAGTTGATATGATTTCACCGTTGGGTGACGCACTTGTGGTTGTGCTATTTATAGTTTATCATTGGGTTCTATTTAGTTGCAACGCAATGAGATGAGGGTGTGCCATCTCATTCATCCTTTAGGCACATGCTATAAATCACATGTCATGCATAGTTCCATTCCATTTAGATGCATTAGAATTTGCTTTTTGTTATGATAGTTGTTGTACTAGAAAAGCATGCTATTATGATAGCTGCTTGATAAATACCCGCTATGTGATAGGATATTGTTGGATAAACTTGTAAAAAGAATGGAGGCCAGACTTTAGTTTTTAGGGAGTATGGGACCTCATTTACCAGAATTTGGTGGATCATTAGGTGTTTACCGTATTTCATAACACATATAAGATGCCAAACTTTGATTCGAGGGGAGTATGGGCCATCACGGATCAGAATTTGGCACTTAAGTGTTTTTTTTCAGTGTTTTCTAGGTTCCAGAAAAGTTTTTGAGGCATACTGTCCAGAAACCCAGTATACATGTCGTGTAGTGCTTTAAACACACCGTGTATGTTCTTCTGTTCAGGAAGAAAAAATAAACTTTTTGAGTACACGCCGTGTAGTCTCTTTCCGGTTTACAAACCGTGTGGGTGGTGACACGGGGAAAGGAAGAGCATGGGGTGAACATGCCGTGCAGCTTCTATATACATCGTGTAGTGTTGACCTGGAGACCTTGTCGTGTAACTAAAAAACCCGAACCGGTGTAATCGTTTCTTGAACATATTGTGTCAATGAAGAACATGTCGTGTAGTCTGAACTGGGGACCCGGCCATGTAACAAACAACACGGGTCGGTGTAATCCTTTTTAACACACGCCATCTGTATATCGACCACGCCGTGTAGGTTGAGCCGTTTATCCGGTCGTGTAACTAACAACACGGGTCGGCAGAGCTCGTCTGAGAACATGTCGTGTACCGATGGGACACGTCATGTAGTCTTGTCCGAGGACCGACCGTGTGGTGTCAGCCGTGTGGCTAGAAAAACGGGGTTGTTGAAAGGACGTTTACGGGTGTAACACACCCTGTAGTGTCAAGCCGAGTAGTCGGTCGTGTCACAAACTACACGGGCAGTTAAAAAATTACACCATACACGCCGTGAAGATTATATACACGCCTTGTAGTTTTGTTCAACTGGATCCATGTGGCTCAGCCGTGTAGAAGGACTCGGGCAGCGAAAGAGAAGTCATGAACACGCCGTCTAGTCAGTATACACGCCATGTAGTCTTATTTTTCAAATTTTGAATGCCTTCTTCCTCCTGTTCTGTTTTGGGTTTCATCGTTTTCAGTCGGTGTTAATCTTGATCTAAGGTGTGTGTTTGACCATGTAGAGTCATGCCACCGAGACAACCACACGTTGTTCTCTAGGAGAGAGGAAAGGATTATACTCTAGAGATGGTGGTCCATGGGCTACTAGTTGATCCTCCAGCAGAGCCAGATGCGGTGCCAGCTATTATACCGGATACAGGTATGGAGGCGCAGTTCCGTGAAGGCTTTATGCAGTTCATGCAGACCTTTCAGGGAGCACCGCAGGATGCCACATCTATGGCTGAGCTAACACGTATATTCCAATAGCAGCATCTGCCTACATTTTTAGGGTATGGCAGACCACAGGCTGTGGAGTCTTGGAAGGGGTTGATGCAGACTATTTTTGATCATCTTGAGACACCTCTAGGGTGGAGGGTCAAGCTCGTGACATACATGTTGCGTGATTCCATCAAGAGGTGGTGGGATGTTACCACCCAGTCAGAGCATCATAGAGACATGGCGTGGGAAGATTTCCATGCAGTCTTATATGAATTATTCTTTCCAGAGACACTGATGGGAGATAGATCTCTAGAGTTCATGAATCTGCAATAGGGCACTATGTCGGTGATGGACAATTCTTCTCGCTTTACCGAGCTTCAGTGTTTTGCACCCGTTTTGGTGGGTGATGAGACGTTAAGGACCAGGCGCTTTGAGGATGGTCTCCGATATGAAATCTGATAACTGATAAATGTTTTCAGGTTGCCTTTAGTACATGCTATTGTGAATCAGGTGCTGATTACAGAGAGGAACCTGTGGGAAGCTAGTGGTGTGGGCCAGGGCGGTTCAGCACCAGTTTCTGGTACTATTTCTACTGGTAAGAGGACGAGACATATGGACATCTCTCAGGGTGGCAGTACCATCTAGAAGGATGCTTCAGGTGGTCAGGTATGGTGCTACCATTTTGGTAAAGAGGGGAAGAAGAGACCACAGTGTCCACGTGATCCAGTGGAGTGCCGATTTTGTGGCAAGATGGGTCATATGAAGCGCTTTTATTGGGGGTTTCCACCGATGGCTAGTAAGATGGGTTCTACGTAGACTCCTCATGCAGGAGCCGGACTAGTGGCTTCTTACCATTCGGGGAACTGGAATACGTCAGGACGTGCAGGCGGGGATGGTGCTCGTGGTCGTGGTAGCTAGACACCAGGATCTCAGAGGCAGTAGGGTGGGACAGCTCAGGGTAGCCAGGCTGTGTCATAGGGTCGCGTCACTGGGTAGGCATATACAGTGCAACAGACCCAACAGGAGAAGGATCCCGGGCCTTCTACAGTCAGAGGTACTATTTTAGTAGCTTCTGTTTTATCTTCAGTACTTTTCGATACGGGTGTTATACATAGTTTTATATCTGTTCCCATTGTGGATAGCTTTGGGCTCTGTGTTTCTACTTCATCTGATATCATGTCGCTAGACACTCTGTTGGGGACTAGAATGACTGGTGTGCATCAATGCAAGGAGTTCCCCCTTGAGGATGGTGGGTATCACTTCCTTTGGGACCTCTATGTCTTAGAGATGACAGCTTATGACATCATTCTCGGGATGGACTGGTTGGTTCCCTTTTGAGCCTTTGTAGATTGCTATCGTCTTAGGGTGAGATTCACATCCCCAGAGGGTGGAGAGTTTCAATACAAGGGTGAATGGGATGTTCAGGTGAGTTGAGCTGGACCAGAGCATCGTGGGAGAGGTGGAGTCACAGCCCAGATTTTGAGTTTATGTCTGGATGACCAGGGGACTTGTCATAAGTATTTCCCTCAAGTGGTTGATTGTTTCAGGGATGTCTTTCTGGATGACTTTTCATGTCTACCTCCGGAGCAAGAGGTGGATTTCTCTATTGATCTTGTTCCAGGAGTAGCACTGGTGTCCATTCCTCCTTATAGGATGGCTACACCAGAGTTTCAGGAGCTCAAGAGTCATTTAGAGGAGTTACAAGAAAAGGGTTTTTTCCAACCCATTACTTCTCTCTAGGGTTCCCCGGTCCTTTTTGCGAAGAAGGTGGATGGTACCCTCAGACTTTGTGTGGATTAACGGAAGTTGAACCAATTGACGGTCAAAAAACGATATCCCTTGCTGAGGATTGATGATCTTTTTGTTCAACTTCACAGAGCATGAGTGTTATCGAAGATTGACTTGAGATCAAGATATCATCAGCTGCAGGTTAGATCATCTTATATACCTCTCATAGCTTTCAGGAGCAGGTATAGTCTATATGAGTATACGGTTATGTCGTTCGGACTCGCGAACGCTCCAGCAGTTTTCATGGCTCAGATTAATAATGTGTTCCATCCTTATCTGGATTATTTTGTGGTAGTATTCGTGGATGACATCTTGGTGTACTCTCACACTCGTCACGACCATGACACCCATCTTGAGATCGTATTGAGTACACTGAGAGAGCATAGGCTATATGCTAAGCTCACAAAGTGCCACTTTTGGATGGAACATATTCACTTCTTGGGTCATATCATCTCAGAGGCAGGAGTTGTAGTAGACCCATAGAAGGTGAGAGCAGTAGTTTCTTAGGAGCATCCTAAGAATGTGTTTGAGATACGGAGTTTCTTAGGGCTGGATGGTTAATACAGATGCTTCATACAGGACTTCTCCCACTTAGCAGTGTCATTGAAGGGTTTGAATAAGAAGTGTGTGATGTTCGTTTAGACAGAGGCTTGTGAGAAAGCCTTTTAGGATCTGAAAGGAAGGTTGACATTAGCACTGATCCTGATACTCCCAGAGCAGGGGAAGAGCTATACAGTTTACTGTGATGCATCAGGTATTGGGCTGGGTGCAGTGTTGATGCAGGTGATCGAGTAGTTGCGTACGGGTCTCGAAAGTTGATGCCACATGAGAGGAATTACTCGACACATGATCTTGAGTTGGCTGTAGTTGGGCATACGTTGCGCTGATGGAGACACTATCTGTTGGGAGAACTTTTTGTGGTTTTCACCGACCACAAAAGTCTCAAGTATATCTTTCTTCAGCGTGACATGAATCTGAGATAGCGAAGGTGGGTTGAATACCTTCAGTCCTTCTACATCGAGCTTTCCTATACACCTGGTAAAGGTAATGCAGTAGCTGATGCACTAAGCAGGAAGTCTCAGATACAGGCAGTACAGGAAGCCAATGGTGAGTGGCATCTCATGGCTTTGTTCTCTAAGATGCATTTGGAGGTGCATGACAGTCAGGGGAATACTTATATTTCATCTTTAGCTGTGACTTCTACCCTCCTGGATAGAGTGAGTATGAGACAACTATCTGATTCAGAAGGCCTAGTTATGTGGGAGTCAGTGGAAAGTGAGGACCCTCCTCCTGGTTGGACGATAGGAGATGATGAGGTATTGCATTTCCAGGGATGAGTGTGGGTTCCAGGGGATATACGTGAGGAGCTGATGCAGGAGTTTCATGCTTCAGCTTGGGCAGTTCATCCTAGGGTTACCAAGATGTACCGAGACTTGAGACTTCAGTACTAGTGGCCGGGTATGAAGAAAGATGCGGCTGGTTTTGTTACAAGGTGTTCCACATGTCAGCAGGTGAAGTCAGAACATCAGAGGCCAGCTGGTCTATTACAGCAGTTATCTATCCCAGAGTGGAAATGGGATGATGTCGTGATGGGCTTCGTGACTGGTTTTCCATGTTCATCACAAGGAAATGATGCCATGTGGGTTGTTGTGGATAGACTCGCGAGGGTATCTCACTTCTTTCTGATCAAGGAGACCTTCAGTGTGACGAGCTCGGAAGGTTGTATATCCAAGAGGTCGTACGTCTACATGGGGTTCCTCATTCTATCGTTTCAGATAGGGACGCATGTTTTACATCTCATTTCTGGCAGTTTTTTTAGAGGGCACTAGATACACAGGTGCTTCTGAGCACAGCTTACCACCCTCATACTGATGGCCAGTCCGAGCATACGATACAGGTTCTTGAGGACATGTTGCATGCATGAAACCAAGACATTGGGATCTCTTGGGAGAAGCACATACCCCTCGTCGAGTTTGCCTATAATAATAGTTTTCAGGAAACTATTGAGATGGCACCATATGAGGCTTTATATGGTAGGTCTTTCTGATCACCCTTGTGCTGGTTAGAGGCAGGTGAGGCAGCTCTATTGGGACCACGTCTCATGCGGGATACTTCTAAGTAGGTCCAGTTCATTCTGAAGAGGATGGCTACCACGTAGTCTCGTCAGAAGTCTCATGATGATCGCCGCAGACGACCTTTAGAGTTTGTGGTCAGGGATCAGGTTATCTTACGTGTTTCGCTGAGGCTGGGACAGAAGCAGATAAGGAGACAGGGTAAACTTTTACCGGGGTATGTGGGGCCATTTGAGATTCTGGAGAGAGTCGGGCCGGTTGCCTATCGGTTACAGTTACCGTAGAGGTACCGAGCCATGCACGACGTCTAACATGTATCTCAGTTGCGCCTCTATCATTAAGAATCATCTAACGTCTTTCAGACAGAGGAGGTTGAGCTTCAGATAGACGCGTCCTTTGAGGAGCATCTAATTCGTATCGTTTATAGGAGCACGAAGGTTCTCTGAGGCCGGTCAGTTCCTCTCGTACGGGTGCTATGGCAGTATAGTTGAGTGCAGGACAAAACTTGGGAGCAGAAAACTGATGTACATGCTCAGTGGCTGGAAATGGAAAATGGGGGGAAATCCCAAATTTTGGAAGTACACACCATGTATTTTCCACACATTGTGTACTTTTGGTCCTGTGGGATGAGTACGCATAGCGTGTAGCCATGTCGGAAATGAAGGGTGCAAAGACCAACTACACGCCGTGTAGTGGTCCCTTACACGTCGTGTAGTCAGTCGGTAGGAGAATAGTAAAGCGCTGTCCAGCTGTTCGACCGAACACGTCGTGTACTCAAAGAGACACACCGTGTAGTCATGTCGGTAGATGAACAATGCCACGTGGCCGAGAAACCACCATAGGAACAGTTAAAATATGGTAAGTACACGCCATGTACATGGAAATACACACTGTGTACATTGTTTTTTTCGCTTAAAATTGGGCAGTATCCTCCCCTGTTCACAGGGAATTATTATAACACTAAGAGGGCTTGAGAGAGAAAGGCCAGAGCCTTGGAGATCCGCCGAGCATTCGTCTGGAATCCATTTTCTGCACCGCCGATCTCCCTGGAACCGCATGGGTGAGTTCTCCCTTCTGCTGGAGTAGTTCTTACCAATTCCTTCATGTAGGGAAGTTATTTTAGGTTGATCGAGGTTTTTTTGCACCACAGATCTACGTCGTTCAAGGTGGAATCGAGGATCATCATTCGCGTATATCGTTCGTGGGTGTTAAAGGTAGGTGGCTTGGAGTTTATTTTCCAAATTTCATGCATTTTTTATGTGTTTTTGAGCTACCAACCCATATTTGGGGTGTCATGTGGTAGAGGTCGTGGCTATTTTAAATACCTAGGGTTGATTAGGGAATTAATTGTGGTAATAAAACTGCTATTTGGGATCGCTGCTTTGATCCAGGACCACCCCGGGGGTGTGTTCCTCTGTTTAGCCATTTGGCCAGGATACCCAAGGGTATGCCCTGTTTATATTCTGTATTACTTTTTCCTTGAGATGAATTCTATTTGAATTGCTTGTGATATGTTGGGCATGTCCTCGTTACTTCACCCTGAGGGTGTTGTTTTACTTAGCCTAAGGGAAGTTGTTATCTTAGCCTGAGGGCAGCTTCTTCCGTGCATGTGAGAAATAGTTTATGTGCCTGAGGGCGACACTACATACTCCTGAGGGCCAAATCTATTCTTCCTGTGGGAAAGTACCTACAGGTTATGTTCCTGAATACCTGATGGTAAGGGTTGAGTGTCTGTGGACACTGGCTGTTTACTTAGAAATTCACTATGGTGGTTTCTTAAATAATAAATCATGAAATGAATGTTAAAATGGTAATAACTGGTAAAGTTAGTTACTTTTGAGTACTTCTTAGTTTATTGCATTTACTTTTGTACGCTGTTGTTGCATGTTTTCACACAACTGGGCATGGGCCTTTGGTGGGTGCCTACTGGGATTTATTTCTCACACCCTATTTTGGTCATGTTTTTTAGCCCAAATAGATTACGTTTCTGCTGGTGTAGATAAGGGCAAGGGTCCTTATACAGGTACTTGATTGTTGCTGAGGAGTAGGGGAGCATGGGACCGGGCTTAGGCTCACGATGCTACTGGTTGCATTATTTTCTTTTGTTGTACTCGGTATTGTATGGACTTCTATGTAACATGTTCTGGCTATTTTCTTAGAACTTGAGACATGTTGCATCATATATATATACATCTGGCTGGTTATCCTTTACTGTAGTTGTTATATTAAATGTGTATGGTTTATTGCTTCTCCTGTTGTTGTATGATTTTTATTTTATTCCGTTGTGCTACACTTTGACAGATGAGGGCATAGTTTCCCCACTAACAGACCTGGGCCCTCGCTACTAGTCGGCAACCTCTGGCGTTTGGGGAAATTTCCTTGAGGTTACGTGGCAAACCGGGTTCAGGGCACCCATTGAGTAGCACCCAGAACCGGGACGTTACAAATATATAGGTCGGGATTGCGTAACGACTAGATATTTTAATATATGTTTTTCCCTAATTAAGTCAAATTTATTCTAAGATATTTTCCACATCCAACATCATTTTAAAATAAAACTGGGATATGTTTAGAACATCAAAACCTTGCCACTAATTCATCATCATGTTTAAGAATATAATTTTTATGCGGTCTACTTTTTATTAAAGAAAACATAGTATATTATTATTAAATTGTGATTTTAAAAAATATTATATTGATTCATTAATTCTAGGTTTATTACTTTTTAAAAAATATTAATAAAAAATAAGTATTTATTATTTTATTTTTCCATAAAAAAATTTCTCAGTGCATTTTATAATTTTAATTAAAATTTAAAATAAAAACTTTTAAAAAATAATTACTATGAAAAACATTATTTTAGGATTTATAATTTCAATATTAGAATAAGGTTAATTTTTTTCTTCTAAAACTAACTTATTTTTAGCAAAATAATTCAAATTTCCTTTTTTATAAATAATATAAATTTTATACATTATTAGTATATAATAATGAATTGTAAATTGGTGAAATCTATTTATAAGACCAAATAGGTAGTTTATTACTAAATTTCTAATTTAAAATAAAATTAATTTATAAACTCATAATTGACATTCTAGAATTGAGTAAAGTTTTTCAAAAAAATCATTTTATGTACTTATATCTAAAAATATATTTATCACTTTTATAAGTTAAACATAATTAAATTATTTATACTTTTATATTTATCAAATTATAATGAACTTATAATTTTTATTTTATTTTTCTAAAATAATTTAAATTTCAGATGAATGGTGAAAAATACAGTTTTTTTAAAAACATTTACTTTTATTACTTTACTTCAATATAAGATAGGAAAAGGTTGGTATAAAACACTTATTTTATAAGTATTTATTTAAATAATTATATTATTGTTTTTAAAGATATTTTTAAAATTTATAAAACCTATTTTTAACCATATAATATAAAATTAATCTCAAAATTCTAAAAAAATATTTTTAGAATTTTTCCTTTAATTAAAAATTATTTTAGTAAAATTTGGTTTTGGATTTATTTTGATGGAACATAACTTCCATATTTTTATGATAAACCAATTAATTTCATTTAAATATTAAGCATTGATAATCTTATCCAACACATAAATTATAAGCTTAAAATAAAAAATTTCTAGGAAATGGTTTTTTATATGTTATGTGCACTAACACTAAAATTAATTTCAATAAAACATAAAAGTTTTAATTAAGTAAATTATTACTATTTTTAAAATAATTTTTTTAAAATTATAAAATTATTTAAATTTTTAGACCATTTAAATTAGTTTCCAAGTGAAAAAGTGGAGGTAACAACGTAAGGGTAAAATTGGGTAAAATTCTTTTAACAAGGTGAAAAAGGGTTGAATTATGTCATAAATTGTGATATTATATATTTTAAAGAGACTCAGGTTTATTTATTTCCCCAAACCATTGTAGGCATTTTTTGATAATTTATCCTTGAATAATAGAGTGATATTAATGAAAAATAATGAGTTTTTACAGTAGTTTTCTTTTCATCCCTTATAAAAGGATTCCAACACATCTTTATTACTTTAGCTATTATAAAGATTTTTCTCAACCTAAAATCTGAGATAATCTCCCCAAAAAATGCTCCCCATACCTTTTAAGCATTGGTCTCACCAAAATACCAATATTATGATCCTTAAAGAGTTACCTAAGGGAGAACTTCCAATGAGAAGGTATTATTCTTGACGTGACTTCTATCAAAGAAGGTATAATAAAATACACATTTCCACTATTATTAAGTGTTACTATACTAGTAGAATATCCATTTTATTCTTTCCTCTAAAATCATTGAGAAAATGGATAATGTCACCATGTGTGTGTGCGGACTACTGCCTCCCTGAATGACATTTTCAATTTTCCATCACCAAGTTAAATGGTATGTTAAAAAAGGTTATTTAATTAAATGATATGATATTTTACAAACCATTATAATTTATGATTTATATTATTGGTCACTATCTGCATGATTAATAAAAAATGTTCTTAGTAACTTCAAACACCTTAAATGGACTTAACAAGGTACCATATTAATTTGGATTCATTTTTGGATAACCTTTGATATAGTAAAATTTTTGACCTAAAAGAAAAGTAAGGGAGATAAATTTTAAAATTTATATAGATTATGAATTTATTTTACCATAACTTTTACCAGGGTCAACAAACGTAAAGTGTTGCAAAGAAATTAAAAAAACCACCAGTAATTGACTTAAGAAAAAACTATATTAAAAATAATTAACCAAATGTAGTAGATGTAACCTATAAACTTAAATATAGGTAAAAAAGGTTCTTGTTTATATATCTGTTGAACATAGATTAATTTTTCGTGAAGTTAAGTGAAAGTGAATATCACTTTCGTACATTAGGTAAGGGTTTTGTCTAAAAATCACCTTCTTCAAGACACATTTTATTTTATACACCTAATTTCATTTAAATTGATAGTATACTAACAATAAGATATATATAATATTATGAATTAAATATATTCATGTTATTTTAGTGTCAAAATTAATCTTTCTTCCATTTTAGTAGTTTTATTAGAATGTATCTTAATTCGTAATTGTTTTTGTCTTAATCACCCTTCATTGAGGTAAGATTTGTTGTTATGAAACAAATATTAACTTTGACAGGGTCACTACTTCCCCGATGACATAAAATATCTTACATTATCATTTAAATTGTAAAATTAACATCCATTCATGTTCTTCCTTTGTATGGGCTGCAATTGATGTCTTACATAAAATATAATGGTCTTTCGTAACTCAATCTGATTTACTGAGTTATAATTTTTCTCTTTAAGATTAATATTTCATTTAATATGGTATGCCCTATTTTTATATTGGAAGATCAAAATTGATTCAAACCCTTCTTACTTGTGATTTATTTTCCATTTTGAAAACCCAATAATGTTAAGAATAATTCCAATCCATTTAAATGTTGGTTTCCCCTCCTTTTCTAAATTTTTTTATCCCTACAATTTTATCCATTTTAATTGGAATACTAATTATGTATTATATCATGTGAAAATAAAATTTGAATTCTCTCATTTTAAAAATAACGTTTTTTTATCATATTTAAGGATTTGGTATTTGAAAAATTTTGTTTTAAAATATAAAAAGGGATCCCCTGTACTTCCTCCATGACTTATCGGTTATGAATTCTCTTCCTTTTTATACCTTTTAGGAAATGTTCTTATCATGAAATTATTATATATATATTAGTTAAATATATTCCTAGGTAAATATATTTTTCAAAGCTAGGTTTTTATATGTCCTTATTTCCCTTCTAAGATTCCATTTTAAGGTAAACCTAATTTAAGGGAACTTTAGTATTTCATATCTCATGTCAATAACCACCCCCATAAAATGTTCTTAATTAATGAGTTTCTTCTGAAAAACAAATTATTTTATAAAGAAATCTCTTGGTTCAACTCTGGTTTTACGGAGAAAAATCTCTTTACTTCTTTAAAAAGATCATTTACATACTTCAAAAAACATTACCCTAGTAATATATTGTAATCTTCTTTCTCCTAGATGCTTCTCATGAATTTTATAAATTAGAACTACATGTTTAGGACCTATTTTCCATTATCAATTATGAATTTTCAAAATGGTTTATTTCCTTCCTCTCTTAGGAATCCTAATGATTTATCCTTCGGTTATGCCATAAATCAAAATTATTAAATCAACTTTATTCTCATGGGTTTGATAATGATTATGATTTATATATGGTTTATTTTATCTCATAGAACACATATTTATGTACATTTATTTGATGGGTTATCCTTTTATATCCCTATAACGCATTGGGTAATGTTAATGTCACATGAGATACCATGTATGGTGCATGGGTGGTTAGCCCCAGCACACTATGTTATGATGTGGTTAGCTCAAGTATATGATGATTAGGATGGAGAATAGCCTATTTTATGTTGTATTAGTGATTGGCATTTAATTGTTCTTATTATGGAATTCATTATGATGATACTGCATGATTATGGTTCAATGATATTCTGATTTCCTTTCCTTAGTCCATGTTTTCATTCCTATGATAATCCCCATTATTATATCATGTTAGGCCTCTTAACTCTCTTGTTATTCTTTATTTCCATAATTATTCCCTTACTATGATTTCTCACACACCCATTTCTTTATTAGTTTTACAATGGGTATCTAATTATATTTTAGAAGATATATGGGAGTTAGGAACACTATATAGAGTTTTAAATAAAGATGTTGTTTTTACATTTTATATGATATGTTCATGTATCTAATCATCCAAAGAAACTAGACTGCTAGATACTTGGATTATATTTTTTGGAATGTATTTGAAAAACTATTAAATCAGGATTGATTAAGGCTTGGGTTTCTATAGTAGATATCAAAGAAATGTATAATTATTTTTATATATTTGGATGATAAAACCTTAGTGAAAACCTTAGAGATAAGTCTAAGTGATAAGCTTAAGTGTAGAAGAACATCCTAATTTTTCTAAGTAGATATTTTATGTAATTCCATAAAATTTAATCCCTATTTTAATATTGTAAAGTTGATATAGGCTATGAAATAGTTGTACCTTGGTTTAATAACCCCAAAGCAGGTGTTTTGGGTATTAACTCAACTATGATGTGATGCATGACAAAGAGTCCTAACTTCATACCAAGATAAACATTCCCAAAGGATGCACTTTTGTTAATAAAATTCTCTTTAAAACCCCCTATAATGGATTGAATTTATTCTTATTTTGAGGTAATAAGTTGAGAAGTATAATATGATCCAACTTAAAGTAAACTTTGTTAAACTAAGATCAATATAAGTTGAACTAAGGGAATTGTGGGCTAATGTGTTTATGTAAAAGTGAAAATGCATGAAGGTGGAATCCCTTTTATGTTACTAATTATGATAATGTGATTATGATGTTAAATATCCATCACTCATGTTAATCCTTTTGGTTTAAATTATGGATAGAACTAGAAGGAACCAAATTAATATAATGACCGAAACTTTTATAAATGAAATTCCCCTCTGATCGAATAAATAAATTATTAAGTAATATAGTTATAGAAAACACATGCACTTCTTTATTTCTTTTGGATCATTATAAAATATATCATGTCAGATTAAAAATACCATTAAGAACCTTAACTATTAACATGATAGTCATTTTATAGTGATCAATAAGATTCATATATTTTAATGGTTATAATAAAGTCTAATTGACATAGACGAAAGAAGTGATGGACTTGACTTGTAGGATCATACCCAATGAAGCCCATTTATTGGAGCTTTATAGGGAGATAAAATCATTAGGATCTTCCCTTGACCAAGACCTAGATGAGGTTAAATAATTATAAATTGAGTGAAACCATTTACGATAGAAGTTCCTACTTATCGAGATCAGATTCCAAACCATGTTTTTCAAACCACCCCAAGAAAGCCTCACCATCTTACACCATACCCATAGAGTGTGTGCTGGTTTAATAATAGGTTATATATCTTGAATTTAGTAATATGAATTTCCATAATTTATTTTCTTAAAAATATTAATTATATTTATCACTTTTTATTTATACTTTATAAATGATTATATGGTGAGTTTGATAAGAATTTGATTTTGATATGAAGAAATAAAAATGTCTTCTTAAAATAATATATAGTTTCAATTAAGAATCTGTTTTGGATAATTCAATAATTTTTAAAATAAATTCTATTTTGAAAGAATATTTTCTATATATATTATTTTTTAAAATATAAATGATAATATAATTTAATGAATACCAATATGATTTTTATAAGTCTCGAAAAGTTGTTTGGGTTGTAAATACTAATATTTTTTAATAAATAAAATTTTTTATTAAAAGGTTAAAACTCCCATATTTAGAAAATTAAATTTATAAAATTATTATTATTTCGGAAATGAGAATGTCAAAATTATCCAATGGAAATTTTTTCATAATTTTCCATGATAAGAGGTTTTTTGGTAAAAATTCAATACATTGTGAACATATGGTCAATATTATGACATCATAATGGACGAAAAATGATGTAATAAATTCTATAAAAGGAATACATAACCAAATATATATTTCTACTTAAAAATAATGTGTTTTTGAATTAATTTTGAATATTTTTTATAAAACCTTAATGATTCCTCCAAAACATATGATATATTTTTGGGTTTTAAAATCAATTCTTTATTAACATGAATAAATTACATATCAACAATGGTATTATTTTAATATTTTTGTTTCTTAGCCAAATAAAATTTATATAAAGTCCCTTATTTGTAAGAAACCATGGTAAACACGTGGGAAGGTATATGGTCTTTATTATTATATCTTATAGAGTCCAAAATCAATGTTTAGAAATAATTAAACAATTCCCATCACTTTTAAAATAAATACCCACTCATACAACCATTACTCTTTACTAAAAACTCATTGAGAATTATTTTCATCTACCTATCACTCTCTAAATCCAACCAAAAGGTTTTTTAAGCTCTTAAAATATCATCTCAAGTATTTAGAAATTTCATCTCAAGGTAAGGGATCCTCTCCTTGTCCCCTTTATTAAATAACTTCCATTTTATTATGCCTTTTTTATTTCCAAATATTCATGTTGGAATATGTTTTTAAACTTCCCATTTATTGTCCTTATGATTTCCACATAATGGGAGACCTCATTTCACACTTACTAAACCATTCCATGAATTCTTATATACACTAATAATGTTTCCTAAATTATCCTATGATTTTCTATTCCAAACATTTTTATAGTAAATACCCATCTCCACTTACCCTTATAAGAATTCACTAAGATTTACATATCCTTCATTGATTAGGTACTTCCATTTATGTAACTAACACTATTTACCCATGTAGTTAAATGGGATAAAGGATGTTATTATGTTTTATAATTTGTACAATGGATAAATTCTTGTACATGATATAAATTTCATGGATGGGACCAAAATTATATTACCCTGCAATGCATAGGGTAATATTTTTATCTCATGAGATACCATGTCTGCTGCATGGGATATTATCCAAATCATGTTATGTTAGGATGTCTTCATTCTTAGAATTAACATATGATTATGATGTCATGTTTTAAGTTGTTTAAATAGTATAAATATTTCCTTTAATAGGTATAGTATAAGGGATTTATCATTGCTATAGAAGCGTTGGTAATACAACCAACATTAAAGGGTTGGATTTAACAGCACTCATAAAAATCATTGTTAAAGTGCCACTTTAACAACCCTAAAAAACTCTAATAAATAGGTCTATTATCAGTACTTTTTAGAATTGTTAAAGGGTGACTTTATTATTGCTTTTTCTGGCACTGTTAAAGGCCACCATTATCTACACTTTTTTATCACTTTTAAAGGTGGACTTTAATAGAGCTAAAATACACTGATAAAGGTCCCACTGATAAAGAGGGATAATTTTATTTTCATACTCATCATACATTTTATCAGCACTCCCTACCCCTTTCTCAATGCTTTTTACCCACTTTACTAGGTGACCCCCCCCCCCCACACACACAATTTATCAGCACTTTAGATAATTCCACCCTCCTACATGTGCCCCAACTTATAATTAGTTTTAAACCTAAGACGTCCGGCCTCTACGCCTCTGACTTTTCTACTCCCCTATATTGTTTTTTCATTTTATGATATATATATATTTATACAATTACTTTTTGTTATCCATATATTTATATATATGTTTATATATATACATATATATCAATTTATATATTTTTTTAAATACTTAGATAAAATTTTATTTTTAAGTATATGTTTGTTCATAAATACATACATACATACATATATATATGTGCATCTATAAATATAATTATACATATTTTTATTTATTTTCATATATTATATATTTATATTTATAAAAATATATTATAATATGTAGATAATTATATATTTGTTTTTCAATACGCACACATAAATATATATATATATATATATATTATTTGTATATATATATAAATATTCAAACATTTTCATTTTAAGTAAAATGGATATTAGTTTTTATTTAGATAAGGTTTCTATATGGATATATATATTTTATATGTAAATAAGTTTAAATATTTATTTATAAAATTAAATTTTTATATATGAATATATAAAATAAATGTATATATTTTTATATACTTGATTACAAATAATAGTACAATATGAAAAATGATAAAAATTAGAATTCATAATATCAATATAAATGTAATCCATGTGAATAATTCCATCCCCCACTAAAAATAGGGAAAATTTCCCTCTTAAATGAGGATAAAATTTTATCAAATGTTAAAACATTTGGGTAACCCAACTAAAACCTATATTTTATAGTCCATATGGGCCTTTTTGAACTTGAAAATTGTGTCAAGGTTCCCCTAGATCACCATTATGTATAGATCATCACAACCATCAATTTGATTTTTGGTAGATCCCAAACAGACACCTGAATCAAATGTTATGGTCTTTTGATGTTCGAGTTACGTTTTCAACTTATTTGAGATCTTTTATAATTTTTCTGATTTTTGGTCATCAAATTGTTATTAAATGACTATTACTCACTAATAATTAGAAAATTATTAGTTAAAATTATTTTTAAATTATTTTATAAGCTATTATCAATAAATATATTATATATTATGTTTAAATGCATATATATCCTTATATAAAACATATTTAAATAATATATATTATATTTATATATTAATATATTATTTTCAATGAAATATGTTTTTTGAAATTTACCCTTTATCTACACAAGTAAAAAAGCATTGATATAGGGGTGTCTTTATCAATACTTTTAAAAAATCACTGATAAAGACCCCCCTTTATCATCCCTTTTTCACAAGTACTAATAAAGACCCTCATTTAACAATTATTTTTTACTAGCACTAATAAAGGTTACCCCTTTATCTGTTTTTTTAATAGCATTGATAGGGGGCTTTATTAGTTCTTTTTTACAAGTGCTAATAAAGAGCACTCTTTAACATTTTTTTTACAATGTTGAAGACCCCCTTCAACAGTGCCAAAAAAAGAGCCATTAAAGACCCTATTTAATAGCACTTTTTCTAGAACTAACAAAGGGGGTCATTAATAGTGCTTTTAGAGAGCATAGTTAAAGCCCTAGAGCTAGATAAACCCAGTTTTGTAGTTGTGTTTCAAGAGTCCTTATGATTACTTGATATGATCATGTTATATCATTCTTCTATGTTCATGTTTATGATTCTCACTCCATTTAGTCCACCTTGATATTCCACTTGACCCACATGTATTACTTACATCATGTTATTCTTTGTTTATTCCCTTACTGAGATTTATAGATGACCCTTTTTATGTACATCATCAAGTTATCTCATGTAAATTTAGAAGAGAAATGTAATTTCAATACCATGTTAATTAGTTTTAAATAATTTATTTGTATCCATGTTTTTATGTTATTATGTTATGTACCAGATTTCATAAAGAAACTACTCCTCTTGATCTTGTGTGATTGTATTATGTGCATCTCTATAAAATCATGAAATAAAATTTATAAATGATATTGGTTGTCATATCTGGTATCAAAAGGAGGTCTAGTTGTGTTTGGTTATTGGGGTTAAAACCTGTAGTGAAATCCTTGGGGATAATAATAAATATAAAAAATATCCTTATATTTTAGTAAATTATAGAGTGAGTGGTTTCCAAAAACATGTTCATGTCAAGATAATACTACTGGATATGTATCCTTCATAGCTATACCTATGTATAATAGTCATAAAAATGGAGCATTGGTAATTAACTCAATAATCACCAAGTGAATGACAAATATGACTTACTATAAACCTAGTTTGGCACTCATGGGGAATATTATTTTAAAAATTCAAAAGCTATTTATAAACCATTTTAAAATAAACAAAAAATATTATTAAATTTAATGTTAAGAAATAGAACACGGATAACATAGATTGAAACCTATAAATTCATTGGTAAAATAATATATGTCATTTTTGAGTTACCTCTTCAATGTTCATAGTTTCTCTTTTATTTTTTTAATAAATTATAAATTCTCATCCATAATTTTCCAATTATTTTTAATCAATGGCTGGAAGAAGGAGGAAACAATTCAACAACCAATGTGATGTGTAATGTTATGACTACCCAAATGAGATGCCCAATCATATGGGAGTATGCATTGAGAAAATCATGATAATACTTACTCAATTAACTCAAGTTTTAAATAGAAACATGAATCAAGGGGAAACTGTTATCCCCCTGAGAAAGAGAATGTTTCAATTGAGACCTTTATGTGGGCCTCTGATATTCAATAAATCTTTTGATCCCTTAATCACAAAAAAGGATCATATCTATGGAAAATATATTCTCCATCCTTCATATCTATTATTAAGAGAAGGTTGTGATGTCTATTTTTCATATGGAGATAGAAGCTAATAAATAGTGGGTGTTGATAAAAAAATATGAAGTATGAATAGGAGATCAAAAAAGATGAAGTGGAATAAATTATATACTTTTTTTTAATAAATATTTTACCCACAATCCTCAATTAAAAATAGAGTGTTAATTATTAATCCATAAGAAAAAAAGATAACAAATCAATTAAGTCTTATGAGGAAAATATCACAAGACATTTATGATATTCCTATGACTTTTTCATTAACCCTGAAAGTAATGTTGTCCACTTATTTTGTGGGATAAAAAACCTTGAAAATCCTTGAATATTTGATACTTTTATAGTAATGAGAAAAGTTTTCAATGTATCCGAAAAATAGAAATATTAATCAGTAAATCACAAGGGTCCCATGGGTTAAGACATAAGTAGCAGATAATGGGTTTTAATTCTGGTGGTGTGATGAAGAAATATCTTGGGGGAAATAATGTCCAACATCCCTCTTGAACAAAGTGTGGGAAAAAGCATCCCAAAAATTTACTAAAGGGGAAAAAGAAATTCGTTAGGTTTTGGAGAGAAGGGAACCTAGCTAGTGAATTATAGTAGGAGAAACCCACTAATGTAAATAAAGAAAGTAATTATTTAGTAAACCATGAGCCTACCTTCCAAGTGTGGTAAAAACTAATCTATAACAATAACCCCCATGGCCTAAAAAGAAATGGAGAGATTATGTCATCATAACTATTGAGGTGGATCCTGACAAAAAAGTGGTGATAGGCATTCTAGTTATTCATTTATCGATATTTAATGTACTATTTGATTCTAATTCTATGCATTCATCCATATCACTCATGTTTAGTAGAACTATTCAAACACCACCTCAAAACATGGAATTAGTGCTATGGGTGAAAATGGAAAATGGGTCAATTATTACATCCCAAGTATATAACATTATCTATATCCATATGTGCAGGATAAATTTCCAAACAAACCTTGTGATACTCCCATTAGCGGAATTAAATGCTATTCTATGTCTGGATTGTCTTTCCTTTTATAGATAAAACTTAAATTTACAATTGATGTAAATTACCTCACATAACATGAATTGCCCTGCAAATTTATAAAAGTTCAAAGAGGATGATTAATATTTTTTTGAAACATCATCTCAATCATGGATATTCTTACCTTATGAGAAATTATATATTTACCAAATGATTGATATAGAGGAAATGATTATACTTTAATACATGACCATTTTGAGGGAATATTCTAATGTGTTTCTTGAAAAATTACTTGGTATTCCTCCATGTTGTGAGGTTGAGTTATCATTCGAGCTTATGCCTTCATCTTTGGTAATATCCAAGATTCCATATAGAATTTCTATTATTGAACATTAATAAATATAGAAGAAACTACCAGATAATATAGATAAAAGGTATTATACACCAATTTGATTCACCATGGGGTGTTTTGGTCCTCTTTTTCTAAAATAATGATGGTTTAATGAACCTATTCATTGATTATTGTGATCTAAAAATGATCATGATAAAGAAAAAATATCTTCTTCTATGGATTTATGACTTGTTTGATTAGCTGAATAGAGGCTAGTACTTCTCTAAGGTGTACCTTCGATCAAGATATTATTAAGTAAATTTGAAGATGGTGGATAACCACAAGACTATATTTCATAAAAGGTACTGGTGATACAAGTTCATAGTAATTCCATTAGGACTAAATAATTATCCAGTTATCTTTAGGTAATTAATGAATAGTGTCTTTAGGGATTGCCTTAAAAAATTTGTGGTATTTTTTATTGAAGATAATATTTTCTACTCGAAGTGAAATTAGGAACATGAGGATAATTTAAATGTTTTACTAAAGTCCTTGTGAAAATAAAATAAATATATATATATATATATATTATATAAAATTAGTTTTTTGGTTAGAGAAAGTAAAATACCTAGGTTTTTTATCCCTAGAAAATGGTTATATATAGATCCATTAAAAATAGATGATTTTGAAGGATGGGTCATACTAATATCTATGATAGAAATATATTTATTTCTTGGATTAACTTGATATTATTATAGATTTTTTAGAAACATCTCATAATTTTCAACCCCACTAACCAGGTTAAATCTAATGGAATTGAAGTTGATGTAGATTCATGAATGTGGTCAAAGATTTAAATAGGGAAATAAGAGGCTATTCACTAAACCTTTTCTCACATTACCCAGATGTGGGGAAGTATTTGCAGTCTACATTGATTATATTAATAAAGTTCATGGGTTTGGGACAAATGTAAGATGAAAAAGCGATAGCCTATTCCACCTTCCAATTCAACATTCTTGTGTAAAACTACTCTACCAATGATCTAGAAATAGCCTCAGTGATATTCACTTTGAATATTTGGAGACATTATCTATATAAGAAGAAGTGTGAGATATATACAGATAGTAAAATCCTCTAGTGTATATTAACACAATAAAAACTCAATATTCACCAATGGACATGGTTAGACTTGATTAAGGATTAATATTTTTCAATAAATTACAATCCTTGGAAGGAAATAAAAGTGGAAGATTCTATGAGAATAAAGGATCTTTCAACCTAATCCATGATGAGGTTTTAAATGGATCCAATCCTCTTGGACATATAGAGTTTGAACATGGGAATAATAAAATGATATTAATCATACATTGATCAACTGATTTTCCAACCATCCATATGGAGAGGATCAAGGGGGACCAAAAGTATGATAATGTAATATAGAAAAAAGTATCAAATATTCTAGATTTTAACAATGAAGAAGTTGGATTTATAAGTTTCGAACCCGAGATATGTGTCCCATAAAAACAAGAGACGAAGAGGGAACTTTTGGATTATGTACATAGATCATCCTTGTCTATTCATCTAGGAAAAACTAAGATATATTAATATCTAAAGAAAAAACACTAAAAGGAGAACTTAAATAGGGATATTGAATAATTCATATCTTGATACTTATTATGACAACAAGTAAACACTAAATGATATATGTCTAAGTTTTCCTGTATGAAAAATGGGAAAACATAACCATGAATTTCATCATAGGGATCCCGAGGACATCTAAAGGTTGTAATGTAATCTGGGTGGTAATTGATCTTCTTATAAATTCAAAAAATTTCATTATTATTAGGGAATATTTCACTCATGACAAAATTTGTAAGATATAAATAAGAGATGTGGTATGACTACATGGATTACCAATCTCCATTATATTTGAACAATATCCATGTAACACCCCATGCTTCTACGGTACGCTTCTCTTTGAATAATGTGATAGCGTGTGTTGTACGCAACATCGAGTTCTAACACACCACAACCAATCAAACTAGCCGTTATGAATAGTAATACCTACTTTTTGAAATTATATATATTTTATATTTCAAAATGAAATTAATTTTTGGATTCGGAATATCGAAATTATCCTAATTCGAATTTTTGGTATTTTTCTGAGAACTTCCAATTTTTATGAATAGTGAAAAATACTTAAAAACAACTTTTTTAATCAAAATAATTTATAGTGATAAATTATATTATTTAGTGGTTTTAAAGTATAATTAGAATTTATTTTTACCATTTTATCCAATGGTGTTCATTAGAATTAATTTCACTTTGAAATTGGACATAAACAATTATCAATCTTTTGATATATATTGTTTCTTAAAAACACGCTATTTGTTGTGACAGCGGGAATTAATTATAAAATTAATTAATGCAACTTATATGTTTGTAATTTTTTAAAATAGACATCATTTTTGAATTCGGAATATCAATTACAGCTTAGGGTGAAATTTTGGCATTGTTCTGAAAAACTTCAATTTTTGATGAATAGTGAAACTACTAAGTGGTAGTTAAAAAAACTGAATTTTTCATAAAACTTAATTTTACCACTTTTGTGAATGGAATTTCAAAAATCCGAGAGACACAGTTAATATCAATAAGTAAAATGTGGTTCAATGAGATGAAAATAATTTTTGGTGAATAGTAACTTTTTACTTTTATTTGCCACGGTTAAAAGTAAATAGGGTAATTAAGGGTAAAAATGATATTAACATTACCCTAACACATGTCCTAATTCTATTGGACAAGTTTATATCGACCAAAACAGCCTTAGGAATAAAATATTATCATTTTGGTCCACTTGGATTAGATTAGGACATTTATTATTATTTAATTCAAAGAAGAGTTAAAAACGTTAGAATCAATGTTTATTTACTAAAACATTTTTAATATAGGGTTATACATAAGATAAATTCGATTTTAAATATTCATTAGAAATATAAAAAGCTTTTATACATAAGGATATTTTATTTATAATTTTTAGTCTTTAAATAATGTAATTTATTTATGACACAATGATGATGTAGTAATTACCATAATAGTGAAAAATTAAAATAAGTGATATTATAAATACACAAATAAATATAATTTGAGACTTTTTAGGAATTACACTAATTTTATAGGTTAATATGACATGTTAGAATTGATTCAATTAACATTGTTCTAAGTAATCATTCTGTTACGATTTTTACAAAAATCAATTGTTGAATAGTGTCAAAATTGACACAAAAGAGTTTTTAAAATAAATATTATATTATTAATTGATATTCAATTCCTAAAAATCTAAGGTTCGGCCAAGAGACTTATATCATGATAGGTTCATCATTAATGGACCACTTGGGGGTCTCTTGGATGTATATGGTAATTGTATTAACCATATAATATAAAAGTACAAAGAGACATTGTAAAAGTGAAACTAATTAACTTAGAGTTAATACTTAATGATAAGGTTAATATAATGACAAAAACCTGTCTAAATTATATTGGTTGAGTGTTTTTCAACCTATCCCCACCTTAACATTTAAATAATAAACTTTGGAGCTATTAGAAACCGAATATGAATTTATTATGAATTAATATTTCTAGCTTTTCCAAAGGTGCCCCTCACCCCTCTTATAAAAGGGCACTCCTCCTTCTCATTTCTTCACACCTTAAAAGCCTTTTTGTTCGGCCAAAATCTATCCAAATACTCTCCCAACTTCCCTAAATACAACCTATAGGCATTATTTTGATCAGAAATCCAACCTAAGGATCCCTTTTTATCAAATCAAAAGGAAGAACCCGAAGAAGTGGTAATGTTTTCACCACCCCTTTTCAAGTTCCTTTCTTCTTCCACTTCTTCTTTCTTTGTTATTACCATTCTAAAATAATTACTCCAGTATCTTATATATACTGTGATGTTATTATAAATATGGTACAACCATATTCAGTATTCTATCCACCCTTTGAATGACATGTCACCATACGTGCGTACGTATGGCTTACCGTCTCCACATCGTGGTGTAATTGTTATTCAATATATTATTATTTGGATGGGTATAATAATGATTTTTAACTCATGTAAATAATAAATATAACATGTTAATGATTCTGTATATATGATATACCATCCATTTATATAATATTTTAATATCAAAAGAATGATATTGTCGCTCGTGCGTACGTACGGACTACCGTCTCCACGAACGCGATGAGATTCATTCTCCATCGTATCCATTCAAGTATAATTATCATTTGATGATTTAAAAATGATGTTTAAGGACTTGATATCATTATGGATATGAATAAGATACAACCTATCCATAACAAACACGGGTTATGTAACAAAACATATAAAAGAAAATGAGTAAGTTAACACCCGAAACGACGATAATTCTAAGATATTATTAACAAATCAATGTTAAAAGATCATATATGATATCATATTAATATATATGATTCATTTATAATTTAATAACAATTATTTCACCGTTATACAGGAGGTTAACCTACCCCAACCAAGGAAAATTACAAGGTAATGGTTATTTCACAATCTCTTCATTATCTGAGGTTGTTTATATGTAATAATCTACTGGGATCTCTTTATCATCCACATCCATGTTTCTTAAAAATGTATTTCGAAACATTTTTACTATTTTCAAGAATATGGGTTAAAGTCATTTATACCCTTGTTTGACTTTTTATAAGAGGTTTATAAAGGAATCTTTCCATCATTTTCCAAACAAGGTTCTTTTTAACCTTTTCGACAAAATTAAGGTAAGAATGTTTTTTTAACTTATACGGCGAGTGCGGCTATTTTCCGCCGTTATAAAATCGTCGAAGCTTCCCTTACAAGCTTATAAGAATATTTTCAAAGAAAATTTTTTGTTTTATAAATATATGACTCTTAAATGATTTCAAAATATAAAGAGATATTTCTCTAAAAAGAGTTTTGATTTCATCTATGTCAACATCCTTTGATGGATTTTATGCTTATTTGAAGTTGATTTATTATGATAAAAAACTTCTATATTGTATTGAAGGTTTTGTGTTATGTTTGACTGTGGATGTGCTATTTTTATACCATTCATGGTTTATGGTGAAATTATTGACATTTCGTATGCTAGTTTTAATACGAATGTTTATGTTTTGTTTAAACCTTTTCATATGGGAATGCATTGGACTTAATATGTGACGGGTGGAGCCTGCTATAGCTCCTCGATGCATCGGTAGGTCTCATGAGACAAACTAGTGTCTTGGCACAAGGCCTTGGCAAATTCGTATTTGTAGTCTTAGCACGAGGCCTTGGCTATGTGGTTATGATAGTATGGCATTATGCATTCCATCATTATGAAAGTGGTTATTGATATTGCATGTGATTATTCGATTAGTAGAATATCCATGTGAATAAGTAAATGGCATTATTTCAATTTACTTTTTCCAAACTATGTTGAAGTTCAAGTTTAAAAGGCTTTTGTTTTAGTTATACATTGCCTTAAATGTTTATGCTTATTTTTAAAAGTTTCCGCTATATTGTTATCCTTACTGGGAATTTGAGCTCACCCCTTTTCTATGTTTTATTTTTCCCAGGATGTGAAGAAGTAAGTTATGAATGACCTGCAGGGATAGAATGTTGGGATATGAGTGTGGAATATGGAGACTATTTTGTTGTAGTATTTTTCCACTTGATGATGTAATACTTTATGAATATATCTAGTGATTCCAAGGCTACTAGACCAATCGGTATTTCGAGATTTGATCTTTCTTGTGATCTTGCCAATGTAATGTAATAATGCACCGACTCTGGGTATCTTGGGTTGGGGTGTTACAGTTGGTATCAGAGGAAGTTTAGTACAAACCTTGGAAGCTAGATTTAGATAAACTCTAATTAGAGCACGTAGACCTAAGATGAACTTTGATGATTAGTATAGAATAAATTCCTAGAATTTTGGTATTGTAGAGATTTTGTGAGTCTTCTGAGAAATACATCCCTGTCTGGATACGAGCAGGTAGAGGCGGCTCTGGCACAGATGTACCTAGGGGTAAAACCCGAAAACACTGCTTTGAGCTAGACTCGAACGGGAACTGGTGCACGACAATGGGCCTTCCTGCACTCTTGGTTACGACACTCCTGGGGGATATGCTTAGGATAACTCTCATTTTCTTTAGAAATCATTATGAATGGTTTATGAGTATATATTTCCTCAAAGAAAACATTTTTATGATTATGGATTATATCCATAAATAGTTCAATTTATGTTAAGTGTTTTAGAAGTCTGGGATTATGTATTTTGATTCATAAACTGATCTAGTTTATGCCATTGTTTACAAATGGCGCCTAGTGGAAGAAATGGAAACTGTATCAATGCACGCACTCCATGTAGGGATTTACCTCCTGCTCAAGATAATTATAGTGGAGCTGGTGATGCAACTGGTGCCGATCAGCTAATCACCATACTAGGACAACTCACTCAGGTTATGAATAATAACCTTACCCGTATGGAGCACCCTGATCCGCAGTGTGGAGGATCAATGTTAGATCGATTCATGAGGCAACAACCACCAACTTTCAATGGGAGTACAAATCCCTTAGTAGCTGAGCAATGGATATTTTCCCTAGAAAAAATATTTCAGGCTTTGCGGAGTAGTGAAAGGGAAAAAGTTATCATGGAAGTTTACTGCCTTACTGGAGATGCTGATCAATAGTGGTCATTGATTCAAAATACGAAGGAAGATGATGAAGTATCAAATATGAAATGGAGGGTGTTCAAAGATCTATTTTTAGAAAAATACTTTCCTCGCGACCATCGAGCAGATATGGAAAGGAAATTTCGGAGTCTGAGACAGAAGGAGGATGAGAATGTCACAAAGTTTGAGGCTATCTTTACAAGGTTAGAAAGGTATGCTAGTGATTATATACGTAACCCAAGAAGTAAGATTGATCGTTTCTTTGATGGGTTAAAACCATTTCCCCGTCGAGCATTAGTCTCACAATCCTTTTCATCGTACGAAGACATTGTCTCATGTGCTATCAAGACTGAAAAGGAATTCTCTAAGTCTTATGACTTTAAAGGAAAGCAAGAGAAGAAGAGGCCTACTGATCAATCTGGGAATGGAAATAAGGGGAAGAAAGGAAAGGTTGAATATCCATCCTATGGTAAATGTAGGAAGAAACACCCTGGTACTTGCTTGAAGGGAATGGGTGTCTGTTACAAATGTGGTGAAAAAGGACACCAAGCTCATGATTGCAAAGGGAATAAGGAAGCTACCAATGTTCAGTGCTACAATTGCAGGGAGATGGGGCATTATGCAAATGAATGTCCTAAGCGTCAGGAGAACTTACCTCAGAAAAGGTCAAGGGATCAAGGCCAGGCTTATGCTATCACTACTGCTGAGGTAGAAGCTCCGAAAGACGTGGTGGCAGGTAATTTAATGGTTTCCTCAAGTTTAGAAAATGCATTATTTAATTCTGGATCATCGCATTGTTTAATATCTTCCCAGTTTTCTAAGAAAAATAGATATTTCCAATTTGATTTAACAAGGGTGTTGTCAGTTAAAACTCCTAAGGGAAGTATCATTGCAACAAAGTTTTGTGAATCAGTCCCCATTAGAGCACATAAATGTTCTTTATCTGCTGATCTCATCATCATACCTATGATTGAGTTTGATATAATCCTCGGTATGGACCGGCTTTCGGACTATGATGCGAAGATTTATTGTAAGAAGAAAGAGGTTACGATTCTTGATGATAATGATAAGGAACACCTTATCTTTAGAGCAGAATCGTCACCACCTAATTATTATTTAGATCCACCCCCAATAGATCAACTAAATTCAATTATTGGGGAGGAAGAGAATGAAATAACTGTGGGTGAGGAAAGGAATGTTCAAATAGAGGATGTACCTGTTGTGAAAGAATTTGTAGATGTATTTCCGGATGATTTACCTAGACATCCTCCAGAATGAGAAGTTGAATTTTCCATTGATTTAATTCCTGGATCAAGGCCTATATCAAAGAACCCTTATAGAATTGCCACTGTAGAATTAGTTGAACTAAAGAAATAACTAGAGGAATTGAGTAATAAGAGATTTATTCGCCCTAGTGTTTCTCCATGGGGAGCCCCTGTTCTTTTTGTTAAAAAGAAAGACGGATCTATGAGGTTATGTATCGACTACAGGGAGATCAATGCTATAACAATAAAGAACAAGTATCCCCTACCACGCATTGATGATTTATTTGACCAAATGCATGGAGCTCAATACTTTTCGAAGATTGACCTTCGATCTGGATACCATAAGTTGTGTGTGAAGAAGGAAGACATTCCGAAGACATCGTTTCAAACCAGGTACGGGCATTACGAGTTTACTATAATGCCTTTTGGATTGACTAATGCACCCTCTGTATTCATGGATCTGATGAATAGAGTTTTCAAGGAGTATCTCGATGAATTTGTGGTGGTATTTATTGATGATATCTTGGTATACTCCAAAAGCTGTGAAGATCATGAAAATCACTTGCACATTATCTTGAAGACTCTGAGAAGACATGAATTATATGGGAAGTTTAGCAAGTGTGAATTCTGGCTTGAGGAGATTTCTTTTCTTGGCCATATTGTCTCTAAAGATGGAATCTCTATTTATCCTTCTAAGACCAAGGCAATCCAAGAATGGCCAGCACCTATGAGTATAACTGAGGTATGTAGTTTTATTGGTTTAGCAGGTTATTATCGACGATTCTTCCTGAATTTTGCTCGATTGGCTAACCCATTAACGAAGCTCACACGTAAAGGGGTTAAATTTGTTTGGACAAAAGAGTGGGAAGAATGTTTCGAAGAACCAAAGAGAAGATTAGTCAATGTTCCTATATTGACTCTACCATCGGGGAATGATGGGTTCGTTATTTATAGTGATGCATTGAAGAAATGACTTGGTTGTGTCCTTATGCAGAATGATAGGGTTATTTTCTATGCATCACGAAAATTGAAAATTCATGAAAAAAACTATCCTACTCATGATCTCGAGTTAGCAGCTGTGATCTTTTCATTGAAGATATGGAGGCACTACCTCTGTGGTGAAAAATGTGAGATTTATACTGATCACAAGAGTTTGAAGTATATTTTCTCACAAAAAGAACTCAACATGAGGCAAAGGAGATGGCTTGAATTAATCAAGGATTATTATTTCACGATACACTACCACCCGGGGAAGCAAAAAAGGGTGGTAGATGCTTTGAGCAGAAAAGACCATGGAGTTTTGAACGATATGAGAATTGAAAGGGATCCAATTTTCATTGCTCTAGTGAATATGGACATGGGAATAACCAGGGAAGGAGAAACATCAATTCTTTTTCAAATGGTTGCCAACCCATATTTACTAGAAAGGATTAAGGTTTCTCAGACCGATGATGAATAATTTAAAAAAAAGATTAAAGTTGTGAATGATGGGATATTGAGAGACTTTGTGTATGAAGATGGAATTTTGAAATTCGAGAAGAGACTTTGTGTTCTCGATTTACCTGATCTAAAAAGGGAATTGTTGGATGATGCACATAGTTCCAATTTCTCTATACATCCTTGGAGCACCAAAATGTATAGAGATTTGAAGGAACATTTTTGGTGGGACAGCATGAAGAGGGAGATTTCTGATTTTGTGTCAAGATGTATGGTTTGTCAACAAGTGAAAGCTGGGAGTCAACAGCCTGGAGGAGTCATAAAACCTCTTCCCATACCAGAGTGGAAATGGGAAAATATTACGATGGACTTTGTCATGGGACTACCAAAGACTCCTAGAAGGAATGATGAAATATGGGTTATTGTTGATCGTCTTACCAAGTCAGCACATTTTCTTGCTATAATAGAAGATCTACCACTCGAACGTCTAGCAAGACTATATATTAATGAAGTTGTGAGACTTCATGGAGTACCCCAATCGATTATTTATGATCATGATCCCTGTTTTAGTTCAAGATTCTGGAAGTGTCTTCATAAATCCCTGGATACTGAATTTCATTTGAGCACAGCCTACCACCCTCAAACGGATGGACAATCAGAACGAACTATTCAAACCTTATAAGACATGTTTAGATCCCGCTCACTTGACTTTCAGGGTATGTGGGATCAATATTTACCTCTGGTAGAATTTTCCTATAATAATAGCTTACATTCGAGTATTCAGATGGCACCATATGAAGCGTTATACGGAAAGAGATGTCATACACCAACCTGCTGGGATGAAGTTGGTGAAAGAAAACTTTTAGGCCTAGAACTGGTGGAGGAAACGATGGAAAAGGTGAAGGTAATCCAAAATCGCATCAAAGCAGCTCAAAGTAGGCAGAAGATCTATGCCGATAATCGAAGGAAGGATTTGGAATTTCAAGTCGGTGATCATGTTTTCCTGAAGGTATATCCATGGAAGGGTGTCAGACGTTTTGGTAAGAAAGGTAAATTGAGTCCCAGGTACATCGGACCTTTTGAAATTCTAGAACGAATTGGGGCTGTAGCTTACCGATTGGCAATGCCGCCAAGTCTCTCCAAAGTTCACGATGTGTTCCACATATCTCTGTTGAGGAAATACATGCCTGACCCAACGCATGTACTAACCTATGAAGAATTAGAACTGGAACCCGACCTGTCCTATTGTGAAGATCCCGTCAGGATTCTTGATACGAGAGAACAAGTACTGAGAAACCGGACGACAAGTCTGGTAAAAGTTTTGTGGAGAAACCATAACATGGAAGAGGCAACGTGGGAACCCGGGGAACTTATGATGAAGAAACACCCGAGTCTTTTCATGTGATAAGTATTCTAGAAATTTCGAGGACGAAATTATTTGAAGGAGGGGAGAATGTAACACCCCAAGCTTCTACGGTACGCTTCTCTTTGAATAATGTGATAGCGTGTGTTGTACGCAACATCGAGTTCAAACACACCACAACCAATCAAACTAGCCGTTATGAATAGTAATACCTACTTTCTGAAATTATATATATTTTATATTTCAAAATGAACTTCATTTTTGGATTCGGAATATCGAAATTATCCTAAGTTGAATTTTTGGTATTTTTCTGAGAACTTCCAATTTTTATGAATAGTGAAAAATACTAAAAAACAACTTTTTTAATCAAAATAATTTATAGTGATAAATTATATTATTGAGTGGTTTTAAATTATAATTAGAATATATTTTTACCATTTTATCCAATGGTGTTCATTAGAATTAATTTCACTTGGAAATTGGACATAAACAATTATCAATCTTTTGATATAAATTGTTTCTTAAAAACACGCTATTTGTTGTGACAGCGGGAATTAATTATAAAATTAATTAATGCAACTTATATGTTTGGAATTTTATAAAATATACATCATTTTTGAATTCGGAATATCAATTATAGCTTAGGGTGAAATTTTGGCATTGTTCTGAAAAACTTCAATTTTTGATGAATAGTGAAACTACTAAGTGGTAGTTAAAAAACTAATTTTTTCATAAAACATAATTTTACCACTTCTGTGAATGGAATTTCAAAAATCCGAGAGACACGGTTAATATGAAGAAGTAAAATTTTGGTCAAAGAGATTAAAATAATTTTTGGTGAATAGTACCTTTTTACTTTTATTTACCACGGTTAAAAGTAAATAGGGTAATTAAGGGTAAAAATTATATTAATATTACCCTAACACATGTCCTAATTTTATTGGACAAGTTTATATCGACCAAAACAGCCTTAGGAATAAAATATTACCATTTAGGTCCACTTGGATTAGATTAGGACATTTATTATTATTTAATTCAAAGAAGAGTTAAAAGAGTTAAAATCAAAGTTTATTTACTAAAACATTTTTAATATAGGTCTATACATAAGATAAATTCGATTGTAAATATTCATTAGAAAGATAAAACGATTTACTACATAAGGATATTTTATTTATAATTTTTAGACTTTAAATATTTCTATTTACTTATGACACAATGATGATGCAGTAATTACCATAATAGTGAAAAATTAAAATAATTGATATTATAAATACAAAAATAAATATAATTTGAGACTTTTTAGGAATTAAACTAATTTTATAGGTTAATATGACATGTTAGTATTGATTAAATTAACTTTTTTTCTAAGTAATCATTCTGTTATGAGTTTTAAAAAAATCAATTATTGAATAGTGTCAAAATTGACATAAAAGAGTTTTTAAAACAAATATTATATTATTAATTGATATTAAATTCCTAAAAATTTAAGGTTCGGCCAAGAGACTTATATCATGATAGGTTCATCATTAAAGGACCACTTGGGGGGTCGCTTGGATGTATATGGTACGTTTATTAACCATATAATATAAAAATACAAAGAGACGTTGTAAAAGTGAAACTAATTAACTTAGAGTTAATACTTAAAGATAAGGTTAATATAATGACCCAACCCTATCTAAATTCTATTGGTTGAGTGGTTTTCGACCTATACCCACCTTAAAATTTAAATAATAAACTTTTTAGCCATTATAAACCGAATATGAATTTATTATAAATTAATATTTGTAGCTTTTCCAAAGGTGCCCCTCACCCCTCTTATAAAAGGGCACTCCTCCTTCTCATTTCTTCACACCTTAAAAGCCTTTTTGTTCGGACAAACTCTGCCCAAATACTCTCCCAACTTCCCTCACTACAACCTAGAGGCCTTAGTTTGATCAGAAAGCCAACCTAAGGAGCCCTTTTGATCAAATCAAAAAGAAGAACCCGAAGAAGAGGTAATGTTTTCACCACCCCTTTTCAAGTTCCTTTCTTCTTCCACTTATTCTTTATTTGTTATTACCATTCTAAAATAATAACTCCAGTATCTTATATATACTGTGATGTTATTATAAATATTGTACAACCATATTCAGTATTCTATCCACCCTTTGAATAACATGTCACCATACGTGCGTACGTACGACTTACCGTCTCCATGTCGTGGTGTAATTGTTATTCAATATATTATTATTTGGATGGGTATAATAATGATGTGTAACTCATGTAAATAATAAATATAACATGTTAATGATTCTGTATATATTATATACCATCCATTTATATATTATTTTAATATCAGAAGAATGATATTGTCGTTCGTGCGTACGTACGGACTACCGTCTCCACGAACGCGATGAGATTCATTCTCCATCGTATCCATTCAAGTATAATTATCATTTGATGATTTAAAAATGATGTTTAAGGACTTGATATTATTCTGGATATGAATAAGATACAACCTATCCATAACAAACACGGCTTATGTAACAAAACATATAAAAGAAAAGGAGTAAGTTAACACCTGAAACGACGATAATTCTAATATATTATTAACAAATCAATGTTAAAAGATCATATATGATATCATATTAATATATATGATTCTTGTATAATTTAATAACAATTATTTCACCATTATACAGGAGGTTAACCTACCCCAACCAAGGAAAAGTACAAGGTAGGGTTATTTCACAATCTCTTCATTATCCGAGATTGTTAATACGTAATATTCTACTGGGAACTCTTTATCATCCACATCCATGTTTCTTAAAAATGTATTTCAAAACATTTTTACTATTTACAAGAATATGGGTTAAAGTCATTTATACCCTTGTTCGACTTTTTATAAGAGGTTTATAAAGGAATCTTTCCGTCATTTTCCAAACAAGTTGCTTTTTAACCTTTTCGACAAAATTAAGGTAAGAATGTTTTTTTAACTTATACGGAGGGTGCGGCTATTTTCTGCCGTTATAAAATCGTCGAAGCTTCCCTTACAAGCTTATAAGAATATTTTCGAAGAAAATGTTTTATTTTATAAATATATGACTCTTAAATGATTTCAAAATAGAAAGAGATATTTCTCTAAAAAGAGTTTTGATTTCATCTATATCAACATCCTTTGATGGATTTTACGCTTATTTGAAGTTGATTTATTATGATACAAAACTTCTATATTGTATTGAAGGTTTTGTGATATGTTTGACTATGGATGTGCTATTTTTATACCATTCATGGTTTATGGTGAAAGTATTGACATTTCGTATGCTAGTTTTAATATGAATGTTTATGTTATGTTTAATCCTTTTCATATGGGAATGCATTGGACTTAATATGTGACGGGTGGAGCCCGCTATAGATCCTCGATGCATCGGTAGGTCTCATGAGACAAACTAGTGTCTTGGCACAAGGCTTTGGAAAAATCTTATTTGTAGTCTTGGCACGAGGCCTTGGCTATGTGGTTATGATAGTCCGGCATTATGCATTCCATCATTATAAAAGTGGTTATTGATATTGCATGTGATTATTCAATTAGTAGAATATCCATGTGAATAAGTAAATGGAATTATTTCATTTTACTTTTTCCATACTATGTTAAAGTTCATGTTTAAAAAGATTTTTTTTAGTTATACATTGCCTTAAATGTTTATGCTTATTTTTGAAAGTTTCCGCTATATTGTTATCCTTACTGGGCATTTGAGCTCACCCCTTTTCTATGTTTTATTTTTCCTAGGATGTGAAGAAGTAAGTTATGAATGACCTGCAGGGATAGTATGTGGGGATATGAGTGTGGAATATGGAGACTATGTTGTTGTAGTATTTTTCCACTTGATGATGTAATACTTCATGAATATATCTAATGTTTCCAAGGATACTAAACCAATCGGTCTTTCGAGATTTGATATTTCTTGTGATCATGCCAATGTAATGTAATAACGCACCGACTCTGGGTAACTGGGGTCGGGTCGTTACAATCCAATGTTTACCTCAGGGTTCTAGAGAACACACTATCAAGTGTTGGTTACAAAGATACTATTTTGTACTACTGATTACCCCTAGAAGCATTTTTAATATTAATTATACCTTAAAACTCTAGCGTATATTTTGATATAATGTCCAATATATTTACAATGATGTTTGGGTCAAATCATTGACATAATGGAGTTCTTATATAACAATAATTTCCATTCTAGAATTCAAATGGAAGCTTATGAGGATCTGTATGGGAAGAGGTGTAAAAATACAATTTGTTTGGATGAAGTTGGAGAGAGGAAGAAGAGTGGACCTGATCTTATCCTTGAATTTACTGAAAAGGTTTAAACCATTCAATTTCATTTGAAATCCACATAAATGCAACAGAAAGTCAATGATAACAATGATCGATGAGACATAGAGTTTGAGATTAGAGATAAATTGCTCCTTCATATATTTCTATGTATTAAACTCATGAGGTTATGGAAGAATGGAGGTTTTAGTAAAACTTACATCAACCCCATTTAGATCTTTGATCTCATCGGAGTGATAGCCTATCGACTATCCCTCC
The DNA here is from genome assembly GCA_963277665.1 of Viscum album. NCBI lineage: Eukaryota > Viridiplantae > Streptophyta > Magnoliopsida > Santalales > Viscaceae > Viscum > Viscum album. The sequence continues at coordinate 1,523,489,438 of OY728131.1, read as the reverse complement.
CACTTAACCTATATCAAGTACATGATGTGTTCCTTGTATCTATTTTGAATAAGTACATACGAAAACCATAAAATGTGCTGAATCCAGAGGTGGTAACCTAAATAATTTCATTTAATGAGAGGAGTAACTGGTGATGATCGGACATCATAGAGAAGAGTTTCTATTAGACAAGACAACTCACATGGTCAAAGTGTTGGGGTGGAACCACAATATCAAGGAAGCAACATGGGAACTAGAAGTAGTGATAAATTTATTTACCCCCATCTATTTAGTGTATGAAATAAGATTTTAATTTTCTTAATAGGGGAATAATGTAACAACCCATAATTTTATAAATGAAATTACATTTTGATCAAATAGATTCCATTTTATGTAATACAGTTATAGAATACACATGCACCAATTTGGTAATTTGGTGACATTATAAAATATTGTTAGTAAAACTTAAATGAATGTTATAAAATATACCCCCATTAGTTTTTTTAAAGTGATTGTTAATATTATTATATATTAAGAGTTATGATAAATTCCTATTGACAATAATAGATGAAACAATGCCCTCACCCAATAGGATCCTCCCCTATGAATCTCATTTATTAGATCTTTTGAAGGATAGGAATAAATGATATTATATCATAACCAATACCAATCCAATATTCAAAAAATGATGCTAGATAAAAGCATTTCTTAGAGAAATTCAAGCTTATTAAGATCACAGTCCAAAGAATTGTTGTCGGACCACCCCAAGAGAGATCCATCATCGCACACCTTACCCTTGGGGTGTATATCTATGTAATAAGGGGTTATGTATCTAAACCCTAGTAATATTAATTTTTATATTTTATTTTGAATAAAATATTTTTCATATTTAAACATTTTTTATTACTTTTATAAAGGATTATATAATTATTTTGATAAAAAAATTTGCTTTTATATGAAGAAATAATAAATAAATTTTTAATAAATATATAGTTTCAATTAATACAATCCTTTTGATAATGTAGTAATCATTTAAATTAAAGATATTTTAATCAAATATTCTCATTAAATAATATTTATTTAAATATCGATGATAATATGGTTTAATGAAGTCAAAAAAAATTATAAGGTTTAGAATGTTTTTAGTTTCACAAATATTATTATTTTTCAGTAAATAATTATTTTTATTTAAAATTGAAAAATTGTCATATCCAAAAAATTATTTGGATATAATAAACATCATTTTTCAAATCACCCTAAAAAATTAGCCAATTGTTATTTTTTATAATTTTCTTAGATAGCCAAATGTTTTGGCACAAATTATGTACAATATAAATATACAGTTTGTATTATGACATACTAAAAGACCGAAAGTGATGTAAAAAATTCTATAAAAGGTATGCATGAACAATTATATATTTATTCTATAAAATATTTTATTTTATTTTATTTTTATTAATTTTATAAACCCTTAATGAATCCTCAAAAACCTATATTATCTTTTAAGATTTTATAATAAATTCTTCTTGAACATGCCTCACTTCCACATCACCAATGGTATTATTTTAAAACGTTTAGTTATTATCATGAACAAAAATAGTAAATATAACTCCTATTTGGTAGGAACTACAGGGAAAATAATGTTAAGGTTTGTGGTTTTTATTATTTTATCATATTGAGTCAAAAACCTATGTTTAGAAATGAATAAGAATTCCCCTCACATTTTCTATTAATACCCACCCAAACTCTCATTCATATTCACTCAAAACCCATTTAACATGAATTTACTCTATCGATACTTATCTAAATCCATATCAATGTGTTGACCTCACCTATTTTGATAATCCCAATTATGCTTTCACAAGCATTGATAATCCTAAAAAATGTTTATTTATATATTAATTCTTTCATTCTATGACAGTCTATTATCAATATGATGATAATAATAAAATAGTCCTTGAAATATGTTAATCAATGATTATCTATATTTATATGAGTGTTGAATTAATTCTAACTAAATCAGATATGTTTTGCATAAAACAGATAAGTATTAAGTCACTAATCTTCTTATAGCAACTGATACAGATCTACAGGTACTTAGTCTACCGATAGACATAGTTACCGATAAGCTAAAGTCACTGATACACAGAGCTACTGATAGAACAAGTCTATCGGTATGAATAAGTCTACTAATAAATATATTACTGGTACTTAAGTGAAGCTACCGATACAGATAGTCACTGATACATCAAGCTACTGATACAAGCTACTGTTACACTAGAGATACCGATAGAGTAAGTCTGTCGAGATGAACAATTCCACCGCTATGAAGCTACCAATGAAAAACGAGCTACCGATAGAAGTAAAGTCTGCCGATAGATGAAGTCACCAGTATATAGAGAAACTGATAAACAGAGTAACAGCTACCGATACAAGGATCTACGGGTACATGATTAAAGAGATACCGATAGAAGGTCACTGCTACATAAAGTCAGCTGCTACCAACAGAAGGCTACTGACGAAAGCTTGACCAGTCAAACTCTATACTCTCAATACTATTTATGTATTAAAGCAACAATTATATTTTATGTTTTTAATTCAATTAATGTTATTTAATGATAGTTGTTGGCATGTCAGGAAACTATACCTAATACCCAAGAAAAAGGTAATATTTCTTTTTACCGGAGCTAAAATCTATAAAAGGAAGGACAAAGACCGAACAAAAGGATATGAAGAAGGCATGTGAAGGGTATAAAAGGCAAGGGGTGAACAGTATTGAAATGTGGTTCATTCACAAAAAAAATGAAAATCTACATTCATACTGGAAGAGCACTGGACATACACGAATCCATTTATTCTAGAGGAGAACACAAGATACATCTTGAGTGAAGAACTACAACGAACTCTTCATTTACACAAGCCGATAAAGCTGAACCTAAAAACCAAGGAAGAAAAATGACACTCTATTTTTTAGACAAAAACCATAGAAGAACTCAAAAGCATTTCTGATTAATCAAAAGAGTCCAGAGCTGCGCTTCACATCACTAGAGCATTCTAAAATCTTATCTACCCTCTTAGTGATTCTTTTATTTACATTTCGAGCTGTGTGTATACTCTGTATATTTCTTACACACATTGTATACTGAGTTCAACTGGAGGATTTATAAATTTTCACACAAACTTTCTATAACTCTCTTGTATCCCACTATGGATAGTGGTAGAGGTCATGTAAGATCTGGACAGCCTGTGAGCTGTTGTTTGTTTTCCCACATAGAACTGTGGTAGAGGTCTTTGTACCTGGATAGTTTTTTCACTATTGATTACCCTGATCCAAGGTGTGGATAAAATTTATATAAATTGTTTGAGAGGAATAAGTCTCGGCTTGAGACTGAAACTCTTGGTTACATCTACTGTGCATTTTAGTTTAAGTATAAAGTATTCTAAATATTTTATATTCCGCTGTTAATTACTTTGAAATACAATTTGTTTTAATGTTACATTGATAGTTAAACTATCAAGTTTGTATACTTATTTGTGAATCAGTAATTTAGTTTCAAAAGAGAACTTAATATTCTGATTAGATTAACTGATACCTAATCAATCTTGGAGAAACTAATTGAACACTTACAATCTCTATAAATTCACTACAGTTTAACTCTTTTTTAAATAGGAGGATTTTAAGAGAAATATTTTTTAACAGAAATTTTAATTGGAACTCAATTCACCCCCTCTTGAGTATCCACTCCGACCAACATTTGGTATCGAAGGATTTGTTTTGATTATCAATGTTTTCTAAATGCTCTGTTTTTCAACTGTGATTTTAGTTGTATCTTAAAGATCCTAAATTTCTGTTAGTTCTAAATTTTATCTCTTTAAATATATTCTCTAAAATCTAGTTATGAAAAATAGACTATAAGGTGCTACTACCAACTAGCCACCTTTCTTCAATGGTACAAATTATGCCCAGTGGAAACTAAAGATGAAAATTCACATAGAGAGTATGGGATTTGATATCTGGACTGCAATAGAGACTCATTATAAAATTACAGAAACTGATAGAACTACTTGGGATGATCCTACTAAAATAGCTTACAATAATAATTTTAAATCTATGAATGCCATGTATTGTGCTCTAGGATATGAAGAGTTTAATAGAATATCTGCTTGTAAAACTTCTTATGAAATCTGGGACACTTTGGCTATTTCCCATGAGGGGACAACAAATGTTATAGAAATGAGGCTGAATATCTATACTATTAAATGTGATAATTTTAAAATGAAGCCTGATGAGCCTGTTTATTAAATGTATCTTAGGTTCAATGAGATTGTCAACACCATGAGCTCACTTGGAAAGGTTGTTCCAGTAAAGGAAAAAATTATGAGGATATTAAGATTTCTTCCAGAAAGATGGAGAGCCACATCTGTTTCTATTAGAGAATCATGTGACATCAGCAAACTTCCTATTAATGAATTAATAGGTAAGCTTATGATGTATGAGAAAGAACTCAAGGTGAATAAGGAAGAAGATGATAATACTAAAAGTAAGTTAGTGGATTTTAATTCTACTGCCTCAGAGAGAAAGGACAAGGAGAAAGTTCACATACAAACTGAAAGCTCAACAAGTGAAAGTTCAGACTCTGACAGTGATGCTAAGATGGCTCAGATAGCCAGAAGATTTAAGAAATTATATAGGAAGAAGAAATTCTTCAGAAAAACAAACTACAAAGGAAAATATGATAACAGAGGACATTGAAAAAAGTACTGGAAGAAGCCTGATAAAGGTGATGAGATTATCTTCTATGAGTGAAAAAGGAAAGGACATTTAAAAGCTGACTGTCCAAAATTGATGTTCAACAACAAACATGACTATAAGGACAAAAAGTATAATAAAGCAATGAAAGATACTTGGAGTGCTTCAGAAGACACTTCAAGTGATTCTTATTCTACTAAGGATGAATATTCTCATAAATCTATCATGTGTTTTATGACAAACACGTATGAGGTAACACTGGACCCTCCTTCTTTAAATTCATACTATTCTGGAGTTAATTCTAATTCTGATTCTGAATCTAAAAACATGTATAGTGAAGAATTATTTGAATATTGTAATATGCTAGAAGGGACATGTAATGAACTTAAGGAAAAGTACAAAGCCTTAAAGAAACAGCATGCTCTATCCAGCACTGTTAAATCCACTTTTGAAATTGAAAAGGAAAAGAATGCTCAACTGTTAAAAGAAAATACTGAATTGAAATTGTCTAATTAGAAACTGAGAAATGACTTAGAAAAATTCCCAAATGGAAAAGATACATTTACACAAATTCTAGGTAAACAAGTGGCACCAATGTATACTGCTGGTTTGGGATACCAACCTAGACAGAGGCAATTTACCAAAAATAGATTTATTCCTAAATCTAGACAAAATTATGCTAGTTCCAGTTCTGGAAATTCATATGCCTAAACTAGTTATTTACATTGTTATTGATCAAAATAAATTTATATTTCAAAATCAATTGATTCTGTGAATTATATGAAACCCATAAGACAATTTTGGGTACCTAAAACTTTACTTGCTAACCTGTATGGACCCAAGAAGATCTGGGTACCAAAATCATTTTCCATCTAAACCTGTTTTATAGGAGACCTTCTTAAAGAGTTCTCACATAAAGATATGGTACTTGGATAGTGATGTCCAAGGCACATGTCTGGAGACTATTCATTCTTTAAAAGCTTAATAATGGTTGATGGAGGCTATGTCAACTTTTGTGATAATTCTAAAGGAAAGATCATCGGCCTAGGCCAAATAGGTAACACTAACTCAATTTTAATTTCTAAAGTTTTATTTGTTGATGTACATAAATATAATATGTTAAGTATTTCTCAATTATGTGATGATGGATTCAATTTTAAGTTTGAAAATTATTCTTATAATGTTTTTAACTCTAAAAATGCTTTAGTATTTTCTTCCTTGAGAAATGAAAATGTTTACGATGTTGATTTGAATTCTTTAGCCAAGCAAAATGTTACTTGTTTAAATGATTTTTCTAAAGAATCTAGGCGTTGGCACAGAAGACTAGGACACTTCAACATTCATTCACTTAGAAAACTGACTAGGAAGAACTTAGTTAGAGACCTACCAAAACTTGAATTCCCAGCGGATAAAGTTTGTAATCCCTATCAAAAGGGAAAGCAACATAAAGTTTCATTTAAATCAAAGAAAGATGTTTCGACTTCTCAACCTCTCGAGTTGGTTCACATGGATTTTTTTTGGACCTTCTAGAGTTTCCAGCTTAAATTGGAAGCACTATGTCTATGTCTTAGTAGATGACTTTTCTAGATATACTTGGGTATACATCATAGCTCACAAAACTAAAGCCTATTATTACTTTATTAAATACTCCAAGTCTTTAGAAAAACTTAGTGGTCTTAATATTAAAACCCTAAGAAGTGATCATGGCCGTGAGTTTCAAAACCATGAGTTTGAATCTTATTTCTCACACAATGGATATAGTCATAACTTTTCTGCCCTTAGAACACTCCAGCAGAATGGTGTAGCAGAAATAAGAAATAGAACCCTTCAAGAAATTGCAAGAACCATGCTTAATGAGTATGACCTATCTACATATTTTTGTTCTGAATCTGTGAATATAGCTTGTTATATTATCAATAGAGTCTTGATTAGACCTATTCTTAAGAAGGACGCTTATGAATTGTGGAACAATAGAAAACCCAATGTTAGTTACTTCAGAGTTTTTTGATGCAAAGATTTTATTCTCAATACAAAGGATAATCTTGACAAGTTTGCTTCCAAAAGTGATGAAGGAATTTTTATTGGTTATTCCTTAACTAGAAAACCCTATAGAGTCTTTAACAAAAGAACCAAATGTGTGGAATAATATGTTCACATCATGTTTGATGAAACTGATCCACATGAACCTAATCCTTCTCTTGAAAATCTTGAAGAAGATTTGACTGTTTTGCACCTTAATGATAAAACTAAAGAACCTGTAGTAAAAACATCCAATTCTGGACATATTCCAGAATCTTATTCTATAGAACCCAGACTTAGAGAAGATCCTGAAATTTATAGTCCTACCTTTACTAGATCAACTAGGATTCTAAGGAGTCATCATTTGGATGCTGTTGTTGGTAATCTTGATAGAGGGACACATACTAGAGCTTCTCTAAGAAACCAGAATGAACATCAAGAATTTCTTTCACAGCTAGAACCTAAAAATGTCAATGATTCAATCAATGATGAATTTTGGGTAATGGCTATGCAAGAAGAGTTAAATCAATTTGACATAAAAAATCTGGGAATGAGTTGACCGACCCAAGGACACTTTAACAATAGGCACTAAATGGGTTTTTAGAAACAAAGTTGAAGAGTTTGGAAATATAGTTAGAAACAATGCTAGGTTAGTTGCACATGGATATAGTCAAGAGGAAGGAATAGACTATGAGGAAACCTTTTCCCATGTTTCTAGATTAGAATCCACTATAATTCTACTTGCCTATGCTGCTCATCTGAACTACAAATAATATTAAATGGATGTCAAAAGTACTTTTCTAAAAGGGTTTATAATTGAAGATGTTTTTGTTGAACAACAACCTATATTTACTAATCCTCATTTTACAAATCAAGTTTTCAAGCTATCTAAAGCTTTACATGGTCTGAAAAAAGCTCCAAGAACTTGGTATGATAGACTTAGTAATTTTCTTATTTCAAAAGGTTTTACAAAAGGGATTTCTAATCCAAATATTTTTATTAAAATAATTTCTAAAGATGTTTTGATAGTACAAATCTATGTTGATGATATTATTTTTTGATCTTCTAAACATTCTCTATTTACTGATTTTTTACAGAGTATAAAAAATGAATTTGAAATGAGTTTAATGGGAGAACTCAAATATTTTCTATAATTTCATATTTTTCAAAATGAAAATGGTATTATTTTGAATCAAAGTAAATATAAAAAGGATCTTTTAAACGTTTTTGTTTGGGTAGTATTAATGAAAATGATACTCCTATGAGTACTGTCGGTAAATTGGATGTAGATGAAATTGGGAAACCAGTGGATCAAACCAATTACAGAGGTATGATTGGAAGCTTACTTTACCTTACTACTAGTCTACCAGCTATTATGTTTAGTGTGTGCATGTGTGAAAGATTTAAATCTAATCTAAAAGAATATAATTTACTTGCTGTTAAAAGAATTTTTAAGTATCTTAAACACACTGTAAATTTAGGATAGTTTTACCGAAAAGGACAATCTTTTTTATTAATGAGTTATTCAGATGCTGGCTTTGCTGGTTGCAAGTTGGATAGAAAAATCACATTTGGAACATGTCATTTTCTAGGTAATTCCTTAGTATCTTGGTGTAGTAAAAAATAGAATTCTATAGCTTTGTTCACTGCTGAAGTAGAGTATATAGCCACTGGTAGTTGCTGTGCACAAATTATGTGTTTGAAACACACTCTTTTTTACTATGGATTTGATTTTAAGCATGTTTCAATTAACTGTGATAACACTAGTGCAATAAACATTTCAAAGAATCGTGTATCTTACTCTAGGACCAAACACATTGATGTAAGGCACTATTTCTTGAGAGATTACTACCAAAAAGGTGATATTACTCTTGAATTTATAGGTATTGAACATCAATTAGCTGACACATTCACCAAACCTTTATGTCCAGATAGGTTAAGTTATGTTATACATGAGTTAGGAATGTTTTACCTTGATCGGTAGAAACCTCACCGATGTACCTCACCGATGCGAAAACCTCACCAATCTAAAAACCTCACCGATATACCACACCGATGTGAAAACCTCACCGAAGTTCCTCACCGATGTGAAAACCTCACTGACGTGAAAACATCACCGATGTACCTCACCGATGTGAAAACCTCACCGATGTAAAACTTCACTGATGGACCTCACTGATAGGAATTCTCACCAATAAACACTACAGATGAGTACATGCTGTTTTAAACTTCGGTCTACCACAAGAATTTGTATTGTTTATACTTCATTTTATTTTATTTATTTTATGATTCCTAAATGATAAAATAATTTCCTAGTTACTTCTCAATCCAACGAGCCTCAAAACCGTTACCCTCAAGCATTAGCTCCCGAAATTCTTGAAAACCCTATGTTCCTCGAACCAGAGATGGAAAAAACCAAACTCCCTACCATCAGATATGACATTGATGAGATGAATGTGAAGAAGCAGAAGTCTGGCCCAGAAGGAAGTGGAAGTATTGGTAGAACAAGGTCGGGAAGTTGACCAGTGAATCCTCATTTGCAAAATAGAGTTATTATGATCAAAAAAGAGCTATGCGTGGAATTGTTGTTCCCTAGTAAATCATTAGTTCTCAAGGTGCGAGAAGATCAGAAGTGGGTATATTGTTTTTCAAACAACAACAGCCCCTACTATTCGAAGCTAGTAAAACAATTTTATGAGTTTGTGAGTTTTGAGAAATCATAATATGAGAACCGAGTGATTTATTTTTTGAAAGGAAAGGAGATATCTTTTTCATCTTTTGAGTGGAATGAGTGCCTGAAGGTTCCACACGAAGGTGTTTCTGGATATGTCTCGAAAGCAATACCACCTACAAGTGATATATTCGATTATGAGACAGCCTTATAGGATCTCACTAGTAGTGGAAATCAAAGACAAGTGGTGGTTGCTGAAATGGATGGATAGAGCAGATTTCTATTCAAAATATTTTCGGCATGTATTAATACCAAGGAGAGTGGACTTTCTGATTTTAAGATATCAAGATATCTATCTCTTACATCTCCTGAGACATTGTGTGAAAGTGAATCTATGCAGATTGCTAATGTTTAAAATGGAGGATATGATTAGAACTAAGTCAAAAACAAATTCATTATTCTTTTCCAAGTTGATCTCAGTGATGATCAAAGTAAAAGGAGTGGCTGAGTCTCAAGATGAGACAGTGGTAGTAAGGAATAATTTTTGTATCAGAAGCATAGTTTGAAAATATATGAAGATAAACTGGAATCCACGGAGAAGAGAGTGGGTTAGTGATGGCAATAAGGTTTATGATAAGTTCAATCATATGGATAATCCTTCAAGGCTTAAGGATGTGAGGGATCCCGGTCTAGGTCCTGATGAAGAAGAACCTGAGTACAGTGATGAGACTGATGAAGAAAAGACTTCTATGGCTGATGGAAGGGATTCAGACTTGCCCCCAAGTCCTATTTCTGAAATTATATCATCTGGAAAGGGAACTTTATTAGAAGAAGAAACTCCTACTGATGAGGAATACTAGCCAGGCCCTGAGAATGAAGAAGAAAGGGAGAATGAATCTGAATCCTCTGATTCTGCTAGCTTAAGTCTGAGTCCATTGATTGGAAGCTCAGTTGTTCCTGTTAAGGATGTAGTGGGAGAGATGGAAGGACCTGTACCTAATCCAAAGGAGCCTCCAGCTGTTGCAGAGATAGAGTTTATTATAGAATATTCTTCTGAGGAAGAATGGCCTGCTGAGAATGATGTTGTTGTATAAGAGAATTCACCCATTGAGGGGGAGCATCCCACTAGGTTTGGCAGTGTTTCAGTGGCAGTTGAAATTGAGGATTGGGTAGATGACCTAGGTTTTGTGGTTTGTGGATTGGACTATCCCGATTCTGATAATGAGGCATCCCTCAATAGACCAAAAAACAATTATGATATTCAGATGGAGTTTTTACCTGAAGATGTGGTCAGAATGCATGATCTGGAAAAGCTCAAGTTTGATCTCAAAATCAGTTTTGTGGAAGAAATAAGGAAAATGGAAGCTTCATTGGTGTCATCAATTCAATCGATCGTGAATGACTCAGTGACCAGTATAGTATCTGGAAGTGCACCTTTTGTTATTTCTCCTACTGATATGATCACTAGGGATGACTTAGCTTCCTTAAAGGCTAAGATGAAGGAACTTTTGAGTGATTTTGTTACTGAGTTAAGGAGTCACTTTGTTGAAGAATTGAGCGATTTGGAAAAGAACTTTGAACTCTCTCTTGGCTGTAATATCTATACCTTTGTGGCAGAGATAGTGCATGAAGTTACATCTTTATAAACTCAAGAATCTAGATTGGAAGAGGATGTTGAGGTTCTACAGAAATCGGTTATCTCTTTAGAGTCTTATATGAGTTCTAGATCCCAAGAAGATAAAGATTTATCTTTTGTCAAAGGTGTTGTGAGCCAGATGGTATCAGTGTTTGAAGGTTTTAGAACCTCTATGAAAGATCATGTCAGTACCCAGGATTCCCATGTCAAAAATATTATCAAGGGATTAACCAAAAACTTCAAGTAAACAATAACTTTTTCTGTTGGTTCTCTTCCTCCAGACCTCCAATTGAACTAAACCAAATTCAAGTTGTGATGAAGGAGGATCTTGGTTCAACATCAACCAGTGGATCTATGGACTCATCAGATCTGACCAAAGTGGTGAATTCTACTCGATATATAGCTAGAGAGATAATGAAGATTGTTCAGGACTATATGAGAGAAGCTTCTGCCTCTGAGAAATAAGTGAAAGAAAAGGTAGACTACTTTATTCAAAGAATTTATACCAAACATCAACTCAATAATCACTTCAAACTTCTGTTAGAAAACCTAGAAGTTACCTCATGTTAATCAAGCCTTTAGAGAGCAAGTCAGCAAGCTAAGAGAACTGACTCTAGCCTTGGACAAATTCATGAAGAACAAGGATGATTTCATATTTGTTATGGAGAGAGGTGGAGGAATAATTAGGGATTTCAAAAATCTTTTGTTCCCTTTATTGCATGTCGATGCTAGACCAGTGATTATACCTCCAGATTTACCTACCTCTGCCTCTACTGGTTATCCTATTCAGATGACTCCAGCCCAAGCCATTCAAATCCATACTCCTATGATCACTCAAAGAACTACTCAGTACAGGCCAAGAATAGTTTTCGTGGATCAGCCTCCTGTGATCATTTCTGGAATTCCTAAACCTTCACCTCCATTCACACAACCTGAATCTTCTTCTGGTCCCAAGAGAAAATCTCATATTGAGGAAATGGATTGACTAGGTGGCTAAGATATTTGATAGGAATCCCTTGTATTTTGTTTTCTTTCCATGTACCTTTTTACAACATCAAATACAACCGGCTTTCTTTTCATTCTCATTTTGTTCCTTTTCTCTTTGTTGTTTCCCACTTTTTGATTATCACAAAGGGGGAGAAATATTATAAGGAGAGAAAAATTATATCTGGGAATAACAAATTTTATGCAAAAGGGGGAGAAAAATTATCTAAGGGAGAGCTACTATGCTTTGTAACTTGTACCTTTGATACCATTGCATCTAATTCTACATCTGGTATATTGAATATTTCACATTTTATATTTTTTTCTCTAATCCAATTGAATTTAATGATATATCCTATGAAACATTACTGGTTATTTTGAGATTATAATATCATAAGTTGTGATTATCAAAAAGGGGGAGATTGTTGACCTCACCTGTTTTGATAATCCAAATTATTCTTTCACAAGCTTTGATAATCCTAAATAATGTTTATCTATATATTAATTCTTTAAATCTATGATAGTCTATTATCAAGATGATGATAATATTAAAATAGTACTTGAAATATGTTAATCAATGTTTATCTATGTTTATATGAGTTTTGAATTAATTCTAACACAATCGGATATGTTTTGCATAAAACAGATAAGTATTAAGTCACTAATCTACTTATAGCTACTGATACAGATCTACCGGTACTTAGTCTACCGATAGACATAGTCACCGATAAGCTAAGGTCACTGATACGTGGAGTTATCGATATAACAAGTCTACTGGTATGAATAAGTATACTGATACATATATTACTGGTACTGAAGCGAAGCTACCGATACAGATAGTCACTGATACATCAAGCTACTGATACAAGATACTGTTACACCAGAGTTACCGATAGAGTAAGTCTGTCGATATGAACAAGTCCACTGCTATGAAACTACTGATACAAAACGAGCTACCGATAGAAGCAAAGTCTACCGATAGATGAAGTCACTGGTATATAGAGCTACTGATACACAGAGTAATAGCTACCGATACAAGGAGCTACTGGTACATGATCAAAGAGCTATCAATAGAAGGTCACTGCTACATAAATTCAACTGCTACCAATAGAAGGCTACTGAAGAAAGCTTGACTAGTCTAACTCTATACTCTCAATACTAATTATTTCTTAAAGAAACATTTAAATTTTATGTTTTTAATGCAATTAATGTTATTTAATGATAGTTGTTGGCATGTCAGGGAACCATACCTAGTACCCATGAAAAAGGTAATCTTTATTTTTACCGGGGCTGAAATCAATAAAAAGCAGGACAAAGACTGAATAGAAGGATATGAATAAGGCACGTTAAGGATGTAAAATGAAAGGGATTAACATCATTGAAATGAGGTTCATTCACAAAAAAGAAAAATCTACATTCATACTGGAAGAGAACTGGACATACATGAAGCCATTTATTCTAAATGAGAACACAAGATGCATCTTGATTGAAGAACTACAACGAACTCTTCATGCACACAAGCTGATAAAGTTGAACATGAAAACCAAGAAAGAAAAATGAAACTCTATTTTTCAGACAAAAACCAGAGAAGAACTCAGAAGTATTTCTGATTAATCAAACGAGTCCAGAGCTACACTTCACATCATTAGAGCATTCTAAACTCTTATCTACTCTCTTAGTGATTCTTTTATTTGGACTTCGAGCTGTGTTTATAATCTGTATATTTCTTACACACATTATATCCTGAGATAAACTAGAGGATTTATAAATTGTCACAAAGACTTTATATAACTCTCTTGTATCCCACTGTGGACAGTGGTAGAGGTCAAGTAAGACCTGGACAGCCTGTGAGTTGTTGTCTGTTTTCCCACATAGAACTGTGGTAGAGGTATTTATACCTGGATAGTGTTTTCACAGTTGTTTACCCTGATCCGGGGTGTGGATCAAATTTATATAAATTGTTTGAGAGGTCTAAGTCTCGGAATGATACTGAACCTCTTGGTTACATCTGCTGTGCATTTTAGTTTAAGTCTAAAGTAATATTCCACTGCTAATTATTTTGAAATACAATTTGTTTTAAAGTTACATTAATAGTTAAACTAGCAAGTATTTATACTTATTTGTGAACTAGTAAGTTAGTTTCAAAAGTTAACTTAATCTTATGATTAAATTAACCGAGACCTAATAAATCTTGGAGAAACTAATTGAACATTTAAAATCCCTATGAATTCATTATAGTTTAACTTGTTTTTAAATAGGGGGATTTTAAGAGAAATTTTTTTTAATAGAAATTTTAATTGGAACTCAATTCACCCCCATCTTGAGTATCCACTTCGACTAACACAATGTGTTTTCATTCTATTAATAATCTCCTCACAAGTTTTAAGAAGCACATTCACAAGGTAAGGGATCCTCTCATTCACCTCTTTATTCAAGAGATTTTTTTATTATGACATTTTTCATAATTTTCATATTTGAATATTTATTTAAACATACATTTTACTATCCTTATGATTTATAAGTATTTAGATACCTCATTTCACCCTCCTTAAACCCTTCCTTGAACACTTATGTACACCAGTTATGCTTCAGAAATTATCTTGCAATTTTTCATGAAAAAATATCTGTAGGGAATACCCAAATACATTTCCACTCAACTGTATTCACCTAGATGTACCTATACTTCATTGATTTGGGAAATTAATTTATATGACCCACAATCCTAAATCATGTGATGAAAATTGGTAAAATATTTTATTATGTTGTATAAACTATGTGAAACACAAATGCATGTACCTGATATGAATGTGATGGGTGGGTTAAGAATTATATAGCCATCTAATGAGTTGGGTAATGTTTTTATCTCCTTAGATACAATTTTTTTGTGCATAGAAGGTTATCCAAATAACACTATGTTACGATTTCTTGGTATTTATCCTAGACCTATGTTTATGATTTTATGTGGTATATTGTTGCCACATTCCCTATGTTTCCTTGATGTTATCGTCTTATATCATGCTTTGATTTTAATTTTTATAATTATAACCTATTTTGTGTCCCATTGATATGCCTATAGAATCACATGTGTTATATTCATCATGATATGATTTTTTAATTACCATATTTGTATTTATATCTTACCCAATTTTTATATAGATCCCCAAGTTATCCCATGCAGTTTTAGAAGAGATATTGAATTTTTAGATCTTGTTAAAGAGTATTAAACAATGTTTTTGTGTCTCTAATTTATTTTATTATGTTATGTTCCCCATTTTACATAGACACAAGGCCTATCAGTATTTTGGGATTGTAATATATTTTTAACTATGTAAAAAATCAGGAAATAAAATGTAAAAAAATATGGGTTTCCATAGTTAACCTTGGGTGCGAAAGAAAATATGAGGAATACCTCATGGATAACCCCATTGGAATGGGAGATGGATTAGGTTATCTATTGATTATTCTAAACCAATTATCATGAATCATGATAAATATATTACCATTAATGAAATAATGAGTGCACTAAATAACAAAAGGATGCAACATCATAAAAATATATGCCATAAATATGATAAAAGATGGTTTATTCAGTTACCTTAATATAAAAAATGTGTAAAGAGGCGCTAAGGTAATATCCCCAAGGGGGCTACGAAATGATTTACTTATGGTAAATGAGGTAATTTAGATACAAGTTGTTGAGTGAAAAGGGTAGATATAATGAAGGAATATAATGTTCATCCTAAGGATCCACTAAAGATTCAATATTTTAGATGTGATGAATTTGGTCACTATGAAAAAAAATCACCAATATATGGGTTAAAGTGTAAATACATCACCAAAAACATCCTAGATCATGGGAATAAAGAAAATACTATACAATGATTATTTTAGAGTTATATAGTGATCATTCACTATAGATTTTTTGATGTCTTATGTCATGTAATATTTGAACAATTAGATATTAAAATATAAATAAAAAACATATAGTGCTATAATTATTATTTCCATGGTATATTTAATTTCATCAAGGTTTGAGGAATGTTATTCATTTAGAATTATCTCTTCATCAATTTTTAGGATTCTGTTAGGATGGAAATATCTCTTTTTATAGAGGGAGCTTATCAAATTATATAGAAGGAAATATCAATTCCTATCAACTGCTAGTGTATTTTTAATTAAGATCTACCTATAGAAATTACCCCCATTGTATGAGTGTTAAAATTGGGAAGATGTAATTTATTTAAATATTGGAGAATTTAACGACCTTATATGTTAATATATTTTTGATTAATCATATTATATAATCTTTGTTGACTGTGAAATAAATTATTACAGGAGGGGGAAAATTTTATTTCTAAAAAACATAGTTTAAAAGAATTAAATTAAAAAAATTGAAAAACCTATTTATGTAAAATATTAGGTTCAAAATCATCCCTCTATATGATTTTACAAAGTATCATAATCAAGATTTATTTTTATATATCATTTTTATAGAGTCATAATTATTATTAATATGATTAAATCAATGTTACATCATCGGTATCTCAGAGGATCTGATTAATTAGAGTTTAAATCACAATCATAGTTTATACTATAATACAAACAGGTTATATTAAGTTTAATATGATGATCAAAATTACTATTTAATATAAAAACTAGAAAATAAACTTTTAAGGAACATGTAATAGTTATAATAAAGTAAAAATGTCTTAGGGATATTAAAAGAATAATCTCTTTTAACCTTAAGAACAAGTTAGTCACTAATCCTGACTAATGGTACCCCTTTCATTATACTTACAAGAATGTTTGTCTTTCCTTGTAAAGGAAAGCCTTACATAAAAATATTGTATCACTCTTCATAGCCACAAAATCCCTTGATATGATGGATCAAATTATTTGTCTCTTTATCCACATGATCCCTCGATGAAGATAGACGGATTCTCCATCTTCCTATCTCCAGAAGCCCTCGATCAAAATCACTTCAATTGGATGTAATAAAAATTACAAAGATGTTATCAAGGAGACAACTGAACTTGGTTTCCTTATAATGAATCTTTCTATTGAATTACAAGAGACCCAAAACAAGTTGTTAACTCTATGTAATCTTTAGAAGAATTTGAGAGTAAATATAATCATCCCACACTATAAAACAACTTCAAAATATTCAAATTACTGGGTATTTATAGGAATCTTCGCATTCATCATTTTTTTCTCAAAATGGTCTTATTTATCTAATTTTTTTGAAATGACTTGGAAACCTAGAACTCAATGGATCTATTTTAACTGATTGTATGATGTCGTATTGGTTTACACCAATTCAGTTTAAAAAGTATTCCTTACATTACAATTATGTTTTCCATATTATGAATATAAAAAATTTTTAGTCTGATGGGATTCCTTACTATTTTCATTATGATATACTTCCTTAGGGCTAGTCCGATCTTTATAAGAACCATTATATGTCCAATGTTTAAACGATTTTTGTTTTTAGAGAAAAAAATATATTCTAACATCTTCCATGATAATGGTGAGTATGATTTTTATTATAAATAGTCTCAGTCCGATAATCATAATGAAGAATATAAATGTTTTTGATCAAATATATAATTATTTAATATAAGTATGGAAAATATTATGTTTCCTAAAAAACATATAAAAATTATTTGTACATAAAAAAGATAGAAATTATATATTAAAAAAAATTTGTAATTTAAAAAAATGGAAAAGTAAGAAATGGATTTACTGACTGAACCATATCCCCCTTTTTGGAAAGCACAAACTATACTATTTAAATGAAAAAAAATAACTTTGAAAACATATTTTCTAGGTTCATTTAAGTTCCTTGTATTTAGATTTTAAAAAATAAAACCTTAACTCTATCTGAGTTTATAACTTTTCTGAATATGACGGATAGTATGATGTTGAATTGGATTAATTATACCATAGGATGAAAGCTTCCCCAAATGACCATATTATCCCCCTTAAATTAATAACTCTACTTCATGAAAAATTTATCTACCTCTTTCTCAAAAATATCTCGTTCTGGAATAACTCCCCCTTTGAAAATTCATTCTCGCTGAATAATAATTATTCTCCCTTAAAAAAAATTTCCACTAGATGAATATTTATCCCCCTTTGATATTTTCAAGAAGGATAGTGAAAATTATTGAGTATCTTAAATTATTAGTAAGGTAACAAAATATAAAAGAATATAATAAAATAACTATTCATCCAAAATAAATTTGGAAGAACATCTTCCAATTGTAATTGAAAAACATTTAGACAAAATTGTATCCAGATGAAAATAATAATTCATTCATAATAAAATGATACAAATTTTTTTTCCAATAAATAAAGTAAAACAAGTGTTCATAAGGAAAAAATTTAATATCTCTTCATTAAAGTCTTGAAAATGATTTTAATTTTCTTTAACTCTTTTCGATCCTCCACTAACTTTTATACTCTTTCATCTTGAGTCTGGAATTTCTTAGATAAATCTTGGTTTTCATCTATCAAAATATTAAACTTCTCTTCATAGGCATTTAGTATGGTTTTATCTATCTTCATGTTATGAATCTACCCATTTAGAGATTTTATTTCCTCTATATGATGATCAGTTAAATCAATGAAGTATTTCAAAAAATATACCTTTTTAACCATATCTTTTTAAAATTTATTATAGGATTCAGTGGAATCTTTGAACACCTTCTTTATGTATAAAAAATTGTCATTATATAAATTGATATTGGTATTGATCTGATGAGACCACTTGACAACTTTATTGTATGACTTCTTATGAGTTTGATATTTTCTTACAAAAGCCTCAAATCTGCCTCATTCTGAATGAATCATTCTATAATCATCTTTAATGATTCTAATTACCGATCAAGACTTCCATGAATCATTTATCATTTGGCTTAAAGTCTTAGAAAATATTGGATTGTTCCTCTAGGTCTCTTAAAAGACTTAATAATGTAATCAAACCCTTGACAAGATATCATATTCACTAAATTCAATTAAGCATTCTCAATTTCAGGAGGATTTGTGTGACTGGTTTTGAAATCATCCTCCTTTTCTTTGCCTTTATCATCTTTCTTGTGAAATTTTTCACCAATTCATTTATTTTACATTAATTAAATTTTATCCATATCATTGGTGCAAGATTTATTATCCTCTTACTTTGAGTTTGGTCTTTTTCATCTTTCTTAAATGATGAATGAGATTATTCCTCTGATTATTCTTTCTTTTCAGAACATTGACATTTTTCTTTTTCCCATATTTTAAAGGAAAACATATGATGATGGCTCTAATGATATCAATAAAAACAATCTAGATTGACTTTCTTTCTCATAAAAATAACCATATTTTCATTATTCTACTTCTCTTCATTTTCTTCATCCTCTTCTCAATTTTCTTCA
This sequence comes from Viscum album, assembly GCA_963277665.1. Lineage (NCBI taxonomy): Eukaryota > Viridiplantae > Streptophyta > Magnoliopsida > Santalales > Viscaceae > Viscum > Viscum album. The sequence continues at coordinate 1,523,469,981 of OY728131.1, read as the reverse complement.
TTTTCATCATCAATCTCTTCCTCTTTAACAAATTCTTCTTCTTATTCACTAACTTAATCTTATTTTACATTATCTATTTTATTAATCCCCACAACCTCTTCATCCATTGCTTTTTCAAATTCCTTCTAGAGGTGTCCCTCTGTTCTTAATTATTCTTTTCTTAATAGTACCAATTTCAATAAATTTTATTGAATTTTATGTATCGATTCTTGAATAATAACTTTATCATTTCCTTTATTGGTTACCAATGGAACATCGACACGGATAACTTCTATTTCTTGAAAAGCTAATACAACATCTAGATTTGGTTGATCGGTTTGAGTGATTGGATGTTCCCAAACCACATTACCCAAGGCCTTCTCCACTGATTTTAAAAAATTCTCATATAAATGAACATAAGTAAACTACATATTCTGTAGGATCGAAATAGTGATGTAGATGCTCAATATACAAGAGGGGGGGTGAATTGTATACATTAAAAATTCCTTTGGAACTTTTAAAGTTAGTTATGAATAACTATGTTTTCCTTAAGAGAAGGAAAGGGCTAACTTTTACAAAGTTAAACTAAGCAAATTCACAACACCTCTAACACCAAATGCAAACTTGGAAAGAGATTCCGAAAGTAGGTTCCGGAAATATGGTTCCGGAAATTGAAACTTAACAAAAGATTACAATATGAGATTCTACCTTAAAGCGTATAGAATCTAAATGAAACAGAGTACAAATAAGGAAGTATAAGAAAGTTATACTTTCCTTATAATACAAAATGCAGCGGAATATAAACAAGTAGTTAAACTACAAGTAACAAGATATAAGTCTTTTAACCCAAAGAGAAGGGTATCCAACATCCTTGGATAAAGGTCCCTTAATTTATACTTTCAAGCAAGTCTGTCTTACCCACACCAGGGTAAGCCCTCGATACGAAGATCGGAGTCTCTGTCTTGCTATCCCCGCAAGCCCTCAACTTCAAGGTAGTTGGCAACCTCTGTCTTCCTCAGCAAGGAAGCCCTCGAACTTCAAGGTAGTCGGCACCTCTGTCTTCCTATCCTAGGAAGCCCTCGAATGTGATCACCAACATTTGGAGTCGCATGAAGATTTGAGAGTTAATAAGAGCCTCTCTCTCTAGAAATCACTTCAAGCATGTAATCACATGATTCGAAGATCTGTCAGCCTTTCAGCAGCTTTCAGCACCGAGCTCTTTCAAATGAGCTCCTATTTATAGGTAAGGTTGGCTCCTTCTCCAACGGTCATATTTTCCTTAAAGATCGGAGGGACCTGTACACGTGTCACTTAGACTACGGTTAATTTATAACAAAATAGACGACATCGTTTTATAACAAAACAAGTGTAACAGAATGTACGACATCGTTTTAAAAACTGACTCAAAAGTTCGGAATGCAAAATTCGGAGTGAAGTTTCGGAGTGTAATGAAAATAATAAAGAGTAGACAAATTATAGAAGTGTAAGCAGAATAAAAGTTCGGAGTCTAACCAAAATATTTTTCGGAGTCTGAATTAATTCAGAGTGTATAAAACAGAGATGATCAGATTCTGTTTAATAGGTGAATTCAGAATGAGAATTCGAAATGGGAATTCATCATCAGAATTCGTAATGAGAATTCATCATCAGGATTCGTAATGAGAATTCGTCATCAGAATTCGTAATGAGAATTCTTCATCAGAATTCGTAATGGGAATTCGGAATTATATTTCTTCATCAGAATTCGTAATGAGATTTCTTCATTGGAATTCGTAATAAGAATTCCTTATCAGAATTCATAATGAGAATTTGTTGTTGAATTTCATAAATATTTGTATCCTTAATCTGGAGTAAAACTGTATTCGGAATTCGGAATGAAAATTTATCACAGTTCTCATTCTGGATTTCGGAGTGAAACTTTATTACAGTTCTTGTCCAGAATTCAGATCCTAAAACAGAATACTTCATATCAAAGTTTCAAGTAATTCCGAGAAAATAAAAGTGAATTCGAATCTCATACTTAAGAAAAATCTAGATGAAAATATAATAAGGATAGTTTTTCTTATAAAAGCAATTTTCCTTATAAAAGAAATTTTTCTTATAAAAGCAATTTTCCTTATAAAAGCAATTTTCCTAAAGATAAGGTGTTTGTGATTTTCAAAACAAGAAGGAATAGAAAAGTCATAAGGAAAACCTTATTGACTCAACAATCTACCCCTTTTTGGAAAGCACAAACATCCTTACGAAAAAGAAATTCTAAGAAGAAAGAAAAACATTAAGGCTTATCTCCCTTGGCTTTAAGGAAATTGATGAATACGACTAACTCCCCCTTAGGCTTTGAAACACTAAGGATCGTATTCTAGATTTCTGGAGTGACATTTAATTACGAAAAAGAAAGTATTATTTAATTAAAAACTCCCCCTTAGATAGAATCTTATTAGAGTTCTTTTTCCTTTAAGGATCTTTTCCTTCTCCCCTTTAGATAAACTCTCATTGGAGTTCTTCTTTTTCTTAAGGATCTTTTCCTTCTCCCCCTTTGTGATTTTCAAAAAGAAATCGAGCGAATGGAAAAAAAATATCAATGTACCTGAAAAATTAGTAATAACAACAAAAGAAACAAGAGGCACAATTTTCATTAGGTTTGAAATCTCGAGAACAAAGAAAATTAGATAAAACAAAAAGATCGGATATAGTTATTTCAGATATTTTTCCTTCGACATGAGCCCCTTAAGAATAGTCTTTATATTCTTCAGGTCTTTATGATCTTCTTCAGCTTTCTTCTCTAAGACCACTATTCTTGCACTTTGAGCTTCACTTCTTTCTTCTTGGGCTTGAAGCTTTTCTTCCTGAGCTTTGATGTTTTCTTCCTGAGCCTTCAACTTCTCTTCAAACTCAATCCGATGATCTCTTTCAAATTTCTAGTTCTAAGAAACAGAATTCAACTTCCCATTCAGATCTCTGACTTGTTGAATCCGGAAGTTCTTTTCATTTGTCAGCTTTTCTTCAAAGGATGAAGTCAGGTCATTTATCTTCATGTCCTCAGTCTCAAAGGCATCTTTAACATTGTCTTGAAACTCATCAAATAACCTCATCTCTTCAACAGTCTTCTTTGACCAGTTTGTCATCTTCTTGCAAGATTTTCTATGAGATTCGTAGCCAACAAAAAATATTTTGAACTGAGCCTCAATCTCAACACACTTGTCCATAACCATAGACACAGAGTCTGTTTTCTGATTCAAAGAATGTTGGAGCATCTGACATCTTGAATCAATACTAGAGAAGGTCGGAATGGTTCATACCAACTTCTTCAAAGACTGAACAACAAATTCATGCCCCACCAGAGATGACTCCGAATCCGAAACTTTTCTTGGATAATTTTATTCTTCAACAAGGTCAAGCTTTCTCTTCGAAGAACTAACAACATCCTTCCTCTTCCTCACTTCTGAGCTCAGAGTATCAGCAAGAATTTGCTTTCCCTTGTCTTTTTCCGGAATTGAATCATGTTCCGGAGTTCTCTTCTCACTATCAGAAACTTGAACAACATTATCTTCCTCAACAGCAACTTCCTGAACATGAACCCCTACGTTTTCCTTCTGAGAAACATCATGTAAAAGTTGTTCTTCTTCTCCATGATAAGTAACTTCTTCTTCTCCTTTCTCTTCTTCCATTGCTAGAGTAACTAGCTTCGAAGATTCAGCTTCTGAAGTTCGGAGTGATAAGTGTTCCGAAGGTGTCCCCTTGTAATCATCTACTTGTTTCAACACATCTCCGGTTTCACCACTTCCTTCAGCAACATATTCTTCTTGATCCACTTGCTTAACTTGCTCTACTTCCTCAGTAGTCTTAGCAACAGCTTCTTCCGGAGCAATGAAATTTCTTCCTGGAGTCTTAGGTAGAGATTCCAAGGAGAAAGATCTCGGAACAAGAATAGTTGCTGAAACCATCTCATTGAATTTCAACAAATCCTGAGCTACCTTAGCCTCAGACATCTTCTTCTTGAGCTTCTTTTCATTTACTTGTTTTTCAAGCTCATCAGCAGTTCTCTCCTTCAAGGCCTTAGCCTCCACAGGGTCCAATCCGAACTGCGGATCCCCTTCTTTCCTTTTCTCTTTATCTGCTCTCCACTTCGCAACAACTTCATCAGGATAGGATTTATTCTTCTTTGGTTTTGGAGGTGCGGAATGGACTTCCTTAGACTTAGGATTCTCTGCTTCTACTTCCACTTCTTTCAGCTTTCTCTTCCTTACTGTCTTAGAGGATTCTGGATCAGTAACTTTCGGAACTGCTTCTCCTTGAGCAGGTAGATCAATAAACTATCCAGACTCTTTGTCAAAGGCTACATCCATTCTCTTAAGAGTACCATCTCTCACCAACATGATCTTGAAAACTCTTGGCTTAGATTTGCAAGCCTCCTTGAAAGACTCAAGGCACCGAACTATCAACTTGGAGAGGATTGTTGGATACATAATAATCTGAGCTCTCAGATTTCCTTTCTTCAAATTCTCAAGAGTGATAAGAATGTGCTTCATTAAGTTAAACTTCCTCAGATTTATCAGAAAATCTAGGATGTAGATCTCACTCTTCTTCAAGCTATCTTTGTCACCTTTTCTCGGTACGATAAGACCTTGTACCCCATAACTCCAGAATTTGGAAATTTGTAGATAAAATAGCAATCTTCGGAGCCTTGTCATCAGTCAGTCCGAGAGTTTCTAAAGCTTTTTCCTTGTCGAAGATACCTTTAGAATCCGGCAACACATGAGAAACAAACTCAGCTTCACCTTCATTCTTTAGCCCTACCAAGCTGGCTGCCTTGGCATATGAAAGTTTATAAGTATTCCCATAAGACTTAAAAGAAAATTTGTCCTTTCCATCTTCCTGAAGAAAAGAAACTGTCTCATAGAATTCAACAAGTAAGTCTGAATACACTTTATCTTGGTTCCCGGGTTTTGACACCGCAACATCTTCCCAACCATTAAGCTTGATATTCTTAGAAATAAGAGAATCATACTTGTTGAAGAAATCCGGATGAACCAGCTTCTCTCTATAAACTAACCACTTCGAGATCAGCTTAGATGAAGACATATCTTGAGAAGATACTTCCACAGACATTCAGATTTGAAAACCTCTGAGAAGTTCGGAACTGAGAAAAATGAAGTTCGGAACGACCTTAAAATAGAGGGGCAGAGATTCGGGACATGAGAGCATGAAAACCGATGTGGGACAACTATTTGGGTCCCCTTTATATAGGCAATGAAACGACGGTTAAACTTCCTCGATTAATCGAACGGTTGTGATAAGTTGAGATCAGATCTGACGGTTGAAAACCAATTCTCTAGAAAACTTGAATTCGATCTTTTTGAGGGTTTTTATAAAAACAAAGAATTAAGAAAAGTATAATCCGAAAACATAATACAAGATAATGCCAGCAAGTACGATATGACTACGAAAACATGGGTAAGGAAATCATACCTTTCGAATTGGTTTAGGAAGATTATTCGTATTTGGTAACATTCCTAAAAAAAACTTTTACAACGAAAAATAAATTCATTACGAAAAACAAAGTATGAAAGACAAACTCAATATGGAAAACTCAGTACGTAAATTTTTAAAAAAATGAAAACGAAAAACTTATTATGAAAGATTCGGTACGAAAATCCCGTTATGAAAATACTAGTACGAAATTTTCCATTCCGGAAATGTTCAATACGAACACTTCCATTCCAGAAGTATTCTGTACGAACAAGTACATTCTGGAAAAATTTGTAGTTCTGGAAATCTCCATTCCGGATATCTTCGTTCCGAAAAGTTTGAAAATAGATTTTTGAAAAACTTTGTTAAACTAACAAGTAAATGTACTCCCCCTATGAAAAGGAGTGTATTGATGTAAGGAGATTTTTTTCAACAGAAAGTTAATTATGGAGGATTACCTTACAGTTATCATTCCTAACTTCTGTTTAATATATTCAAATCTATCAGAAGGTAATGATTTTGTGAAAATATCAGCAAGTTGATCTTGCGTTCCAATAAACTGAATAATAATATCTCTTTTAAGTGTGTGATCCCTAAGAAAGTGATGCCTAATATCTATGTGTTTTGAATGGGAGTTATGTGCAGGGTTCTTACTAAGGGCAATGGCACTTGTGTTATCACACAAAATTTGAGTTTTAGTAAAACTCAAGCCATAGTTTGTGAGTGTGTGTTGCATCCACAACACTTGTGCACAACAACTTCCAGCTACTACATATTCAGCTTCAGCAGTGGAAAGTGCTACAGAATGTTGCTTCTTGCAGGACCAAGAAACTAAGGAATCTCCTAAGAAATGAAAAGTTCTGGATGTACTTTTTCTATCCATTATACATCCACCAAAGTCAGCATCAGAAAAGCTTTTTAGGACAAAATCATTTCCAGAAGTATAAAATAATCCTAGATCCATGGTTCCCTTAAGGTAGCGAAAAATTATTTTTACCACCTTTAAGTGAGATTCCTTAGGATTGGATTGATATCTTGCATATAATCATACTGAAAACATTAAATCTGGTCGACTAGCTATTAAGTATAGTAGACTTCCTATAATACCTCTAAAAGATGTTTGATCTACTGGTTTCCCAGCTTCATCAATATCTAAAGAGTTTGAGGTACCAATGGGAGTACTTATACTCTTAGTGTTGTCATAACCATACTTTTTAAGAAGATCATTAATATACTTATGTTGAGATATGTAGGTTCCTTCTGGTTTTTGAGAAATTTGAAAACCAAGAAAAAAATTTAACACACCCATCATACTCATTTCAAACTCATATTTCATTAGACTTGCAAAAGAGTTAGTCAAAGATTGCTGAGTTCAACCAAATATGATGTCATCAACATAAATTTGAACAATAAAAACCTTTTTCTTGTCTTTCTTTATAAAAAGGGTTGGATCTGCATTTCCCTTAACATAGTTATTTTGAAGCAAAAAACCAGTGAGTCTATCATACCATGCTCGTGGGGCTTGATTAAGACCATAAAAAGCTTTGTTAAGTCAAAAAACATGATCCGGATGTTTTGTATCTTCAAAGCCAGGAGGTTGTTCAACAAAAACATCCTCTTGAACATAACCGTTAAGAAAAGCACATTTCACATCCATTTGAAAATGTTTGAAATTAAAGAATGCTGCAAAAGCAAGTAGAATACGGATAGATTCAAGTCTAGATACTGGAGCATAGGTTTCTTCATAGTCTATTCCCTCTTGTTGATTATAGCCTTTAGCAACAAGTCTAGCTTTATTTCTAACAATGACTCCATTTTCATCACATTTATTTATAAAGACCCATTTTACTCCAATAACAGAAGTTTCCTTAGGTCTTTCAACCAAGGTCCAGACTTTATTCCTTTTGAATTCATTTAGTTAATCTTGCATGGCTTTAATACAATCATCATCACCTAAAGCTTCATCAGTGCTTTTAGGTTCTAATTGGGAAAGAAATGCTAGATGTTCTACTTCATTTCTTAAGGAACTTCTAGTCCTTACAGGTTGATTTACATCACCAATGATACTATCACTGGGATGATTCTTAGGAAACACCTGATTTGGGTTTTGTAAAACATGTTCATCAACATAGGGTAGAAAGTCTTCTGGGGTAAATGTTTCAGAAGTATCTTGAACAATTTCCTTATCAGAAGGTTCTTCTATCAAAGGTTGACAATCAGTTTTTGAAAACACATCTGAGGATGTAGGTAGGGATGTTTTAAAAACAAAAGGATCTGACTCATCAAATTTTACATGTACTGTTTCCTCAACAGTGCAGGTATTTTTATTAAAAACTCTATAAGCCTTAGATGTTGTGGAATAACCTAAGAAAATTCCTTCATCAGATTTTGGTGCGAATTTATGTAAGTTACCTTTAGTATTCAAAATTAATACTTTGCAACCAAAAACTTTGAAGTAGGAATGTCTTGGTTTTCTACCATTCCATAACTCATAAGGAGTTTTATTAAGAAAAGGTCTAATTAAAACTCGATTTATAGTATAGCAAGCAGTACTTACAGCTTCATCCCAAAAATGTGTAGCAATAGAATATTCACTCAACATGGTTCTAGTTATCTCTTGAAGAATTCTATTTCTTCTTTCAACTACACCATCTTGTTGAGGAGTTCAAGGTGCTGAAAAATTGTGAGTAATACCTTTCTTACTACAAAAAGTTTCAAAATCAGAATTTTGAAATTCTCCTCCAGGATCACTATAAATAGTTTTCAATGGAAGGTTTTTCTCATTTTTAACTTGAGCTCTAAAACTTTGGAAATAAGAAAAAGCTTCAGACTTCTTTGCTAGAAAATAGACCCAAGTAAATCTAGTGTAATCATCAACTAGAACAAACACATAGTATTTGCCTCCAATACTTCTAGTTTGTGTTGGACCAAAAAGATCCATGTGCACTAACTGTAATGCATCAGTTGTTGAGACTTCACCGATCGATTTAAAACTAGATTTATGTTGTTTTCCATATTGACAAGGATCACAAACTTTAGAAGAATCAAATCTATGCTCCGGTAAATCCTTAACTAGTTTCTTCTTAGAGATTTTACATAGATTCCTAAGATTACAGTGACCTAGTCTTCCATGCCATAACCAGGAGTGATCTTCCATTGCACTTAGGCAAGGTAAATCTTGGCTTCTGAGGTCTTCTATGTTCAGAGTGTAAACATTCTCTTGCCTATTGGCTGAGAGAATAAATTCTTCCTTGGAATTGTGAACTAAACACTTCTCATTCCAAAAATTCACAAGGTAACCTTCATCACATAACTGACTTATGCTAATGAGGTTGTGCTTAAGACCTTTAACAAAAAGAACATTTGAAATCAAGGTTTTACCAAGAAGAACAATATTACCAATAACAACAATCTCTCCCTTAGCATTATCTCCAAAAGTTACCTTTCCTCCTTTCATTTTGATAATCTTTTCAAAATAGCTTTTGTTACCAGTCATGTGTTGGGAACATCCACTATCCATGTACCATGTATTGTTTCTGGTACTTTCTTTATTTTCCTGAAATCAAGAAGAAAATTAGACTTTCGGAATCCAAACTTGTTTGGATCCGAGATTTCCAGACAATAAAATTTTAGGTACCCACATCTTCTTAGAAAAGTAAGCTTTGTGAAATCCTAGAGATTGGGTTTTGTTTAAGGAACAATTCTTTGCCCAGTGACCACCACATTGACACTTGGTACAAAATGCGGCACTTTGAGGAACAAAATAATTGTTACTGGAAATAGGTTTTGCATGGGTATAACCAAATCCAGATTTATTTCTTAAAGGTCGTATTTGGGAATACATCTAATAAAAATTTTATTTACCATGGGTAAAGTTTGATAAACACTTCTTTAAGGAAAACATTTCGGACTTGAGTTTTACAACCAAGTTTTTATCCTCAAAATCATTGGTTTTAGAACTAGAGCTAGGCTCAAAAACATTTTTATTAGAAATTACTTTTTCTAATTCTTTAGAAAGTTTATTCTTCTCAGAACTTACTTCCTCAAGATTTTTTGAAATATTTTCAAAATCAACATTTTTCTTATCAAGATCTTTAGAAAGATCTGATATCTCTTTCATAAGAATAGAATTCCTAGAGTTTCCCTTATCAAGTTTCTTATTGAGTTTGGAATTCTAAATTTCAAGAAGTTCAGCAAACCTAGAGACTTCTTCATAAGTAGGTAAAGTATTTTCTTCATCAGAAGAAGATTCTTCATTAGAAGTGTTATAATACTTACTATCATTAGAATTTAAAGAAACATTGGTCAATGATTCGGCATTTCGTACCTTAGCCATAAAACAATGATTATCAATAGGTAAACTGGCTATAAGACAAAGATTCTTCTGTCCTGAAGATTCATAATCAGAAGATTCATCTGAAGAGTCACCACCACTGGTACTCCATGTGTCATTTTCTTTCAGAACTTTCTTAGCTTTTGCTTTATGATACTTCTTCATGTTCCTGTCTGAATTCCTTTCTTTTCTTTCTTTCTTTTTGAGCATAGGAAAATCTGGTCTAATATGTCCAGCTCTCTTGCATTCATAACAATTAACTTCTCCATATTTCTTATCTTTCATTTCCTTTTTCTTATACTTGGATTGAAATTTTCTTTGTCCAGCTATCTTGTTCATCCTTCGAGCAAGATTTCCTAGTTCATTTTCAGAGACTTCACTCTCACTAGATTCGGATTGGAAAATAACTTTCTTAGACTTGGATCAGGTTACTCTCTCAGGAGTCTTAGCTTTCATCTGATTTGAAGTTATTGTAAAAGCAACAGTACCATTTCCATTCTTCTTCTTGATATTGTCAGCATCTCTCTTCATTCTGGTTTCATGTTGTAGAAGGGTTCCAAAAAGCTCATCAAGAGTAATTTGAGTGACCTTCCTGTTCTCATCTATAGCTGTTCTCTGGGATTCCCACTCATTGGGCATAATATCAATTATCTTATCCACAAGAGCTTCATCATCTAAACCTTTCTCTCCCATAGACAGTAGACTATTGACGATAATCATAAATCTCTGTTTCACTTTAAATATTGGTTCACCATAAGGAAAGTTGAAGCTATGATATTCATCTCTAAGCATAGCTCTTCTAGTCTCAATTACCTTAGATGTTCCAAAGTGTGTAACTTCTAACTTCTTCCAGATACAATTAGCTGCTTCACAAGAAAAAATTTTGCTATATATATTTCTGGTCATTGAACATAGTAAAGTATTGCGTACCTTATAGTTGAGTTGATATTCTTTCTTTTCTTGATTAGTAAAAGTTCTGACTTCCTTGCCAGGAATTTTATAATCTCCAGTAAGCATAACAAAGTTTTCCACTCCAGTATTGATAACAAAAGACTTCATACAATCTCTCCAGTATTCATAATCATTACCATCAAAGATAGGTGGTATTGTAGGATTTAGATTATCAATTGAACCAACATTAACTCCTTCCATACTAGAAAAATCCTTGTACACACAAACTTGTTACTAGAAAAGATTCGTAATAACAAAGTTCGGAATGAAAATGTTCGGAATTAGAAAATTCGTAATGAGAATGTTCATAATGAGAAAGTTCGGAATGATAAAATGAGCAAGAAAAACATATTCGTGAGTATAAGTATTTCAGAGACCTCCTCTGATACCAATTGTAGGATCGAAATAGTGATGTAGATGCTCAATATACAAGAGGGGGGTGAATTGTATACTTTAAAAATTCCTTTGGAACTTTTAAAGTTTGTTATGAATAACTATGTTTTCCTTAAGAGAAGGAAAGGGCTAAGATTAACAAAGTTAAACTAAGCAAATTCACAACACCTCTAACACCAAATGCAAACTTGGAAAGAGATTCCGAAAGTAGGTTCCGGAAATATGGTTCCAGAAATTGAAACTTAACAAAAGATTACAATATGAGATTCTACCTTAAAGTGTATAGAATCTAAATGAAACAAAGTACAAATAAGTAAGTATAAGAAAGTTATACTTTCCTTATAATACAAAATGCAGCGGAATATAGACAAGTATTTAAACTACAAGTAACAAGATATAAGTCTTTTAACCCAAAGAGAAGGGTATCCAACAACCTTGGATAAAGGTCCCTTGATTTATGATTTCAAGCAAGTATGTCTTACCCACACCAGGGTAAGCCCTCGATACGAAGATCGGAGTCTATGTCTTGCTATCCCCACAAGCCCTCAACTTCAAGGTAGTTGGCAACCTCTGTCTTCCTCAGCTAGGAAGACCTCGAACTTCAAGGTAGTCGGCACCTCTATCTTCCTATCCCCAGAAGCCCTCGAATGTGATCACCAACATTCGGAGTCGCACGAAGCTTTGAGAGTTAATAAGATCCTCTCTCTCTAGAAATCACTTCAAGCATGTAATCACATGAGACGAAGATCTGTCAGCCTTTCAGCAGATTTCAGCACCGAGCTCTTTTAAATGAGCTCCTATTTATAGGTAAGGTCGGCTCCTTCTCCAACAGTCATATTTTCCTTAAAGATCGGGGGACCTGTACACGTGTCACTTAGACAACGGTTAATTTATAACAAAATAGACAACATTGTTTTATAACAAAACAAGTGTAACAGAATGTACGACATCGTTTTAAAAACTGGCTCAAAAGTTCGTAATGCAAAATTAGGAGTAAAGTTTCGGAGTGTAATGAAAATAATAAAGAGTAGACAAATTATAGAAGTGTAAGCAGAATAAAAGTTCAGAGTCTAACCAAAATATTTTTCGGAGTCTGAATTAATTTAGAGTGTATAAAACAGAGATGATCAGATTCTGTTTAATAGGTGAATTCAGAATGAGAATTCAAAATGGGAATTCGTCATCAGAATTCGTAATGAGAATTCATCATCAGGATTCGTAATGAGAATTCGTCATCAAAATTCGTAATGAGAATTCTTCATCAGAATTCGTAATGGGAATTCGGAATGATATTTCTTCATCAGAATTCGTAATGAGATTTCTTCATTGGAATTCATAATGAGAATTCCTTATCAGAATTCATAATGAGAATTTTTTGTCGAATTTCATAAAGATTTGTATCCTTAATCTGGAGTAAAACTGTATTCGGAATTCAGAATGAAACTTTATCACAGTTCTCATTCTGGATTTCGGAGTGAAACTTTATTACAGTTCTTGTCCAGAATTCGGATCCTAAAACAGAATACTTCATATCAAAGTTTCAAGTAATTCCGAGAAAATAAAAGTGAATCCGAATCTCATACTTAAGAAAAATCTGGATGAAAATATGATAAGGATAGTTTTTCTTATAAAAGCGATTTTCCTTATAAAAGAAATTTTTCTTATAAAAGCAATTTTCCTTATAAAAGCAATTTTCTTAAAGATAAGGTGTTTGTGATTTTCAAAACAAGAAGGAATGGAAAATTCATAAGGAAAACCTTATTGACTCAACATATTCTACTTCTTTTTCTTTGTTTACTTTTTCAATTTATCAACAACATGAATCCTTAAAGATTTAGCTTCTACTTGGTCAATTCTAATAAATGAATCACCCATTTTCCTTTTATCCTTATTCTTTATCCAATTATCTCATAATTCATCTGGGAATTTTTCTTTTTAAATTTATTTGGTGGGGAATAATATTTTAGTTTTATTTTTTTTCTACACATTGTGCATAGTTTTATTTTAGGGATCTACTTCTACTGCAACACCACCAGGTTTCTCAAAAAACATTTTTTATTCATCATCAAAACTAAACCTCATTATCTTTATTTTATCATATCTGATGTATAAAATATTCAACCTCTTTGGAATTAATTTATTAGGAAGCTTGAAAAACATCATGAATTCAACTATCAAATTACTTATAACAGTTGGAAGCATTATTATTTTTGACTTGATGGATTCGTTCTTCTTGTTTTTATGGTAATAATGATGAATCTGATAAGATTTATCTTCCTCATGTTAACTAAAAAATACAATATAAAAACATTAGACACCTTAAGAGTATCTTGATCTCCATTCTTTGGAATAATAAACCCTTTCATCCATGGGTTGAATGTGCGAGTGCTCAGTGTTAGATGGATAACTTTCCAAACTTTTTTATAATGATCAAATAAAGAATATTTTACTTTATTCTTATTAAGGGTACCAAGATCATCATGATGTTTGTGTGAGGGAAAAAATAAAATCCTTATGAGGGTATTACAATAAAATTTTAGAATTACTATAAGACAACCTGTATATTTTTTCATTCATAGAAAAATTGAATATTTTAATTCCTTTATACTTAAAATTTTTAACATAGACATAAATTCATATTAGATGACTAGTGTAGAAGAGATCCAAACATTTTTCCAAATTCTGAACAAAAATAGATTCCTACCCTTGATACTTAATAATATTTTTCATATAATAATCATATTTATCATAAAATACTCTTGCTGATGACCTTTCTTTGAAAATAAACAAATCATTAAAATCCCATCAAAATTCATTTTATTAAGACTAGTACTAAAATAGTTAAGATAGAAGAGAATTTGTTCAGATTGGGACACTTAAGGGTAGTAGTTTATCGAAGTAAAAATGATGTATTCCAATGATGTGGGGCACAGGGGGTCCCCCTTTTTATAGGCACTTGGGTAGTGATTGATTATCTACAAACATGTAAAATGGTTAATATTCAAACTCTTTTGATCTGATGGTTGAAAATAATCTGAAGAAATATTAGAAGTATTTTTGAACTATTGATGTTTTAGAATATTTAATGCATTGGGATATAATATTATTCAGAGTTTTTTTATAAAAATATGTGTAGCAACTACAACAAAAAACTAACACAAAGAAATAGTGTTAAAACTAAAAAAAATTATAATTACATTTCAGATTGAAGATATTCATCATTAATAATGACCCGTTGATATTATTTTTTTAGTAAAATGATAATTTTGATTATAAAACATTGAACAAAAAATTTAAGAAAAATTTAAATATAGTAATTTTAGAGAAAAAAAAATTATGATGTTTTTAAGAAAACTAATTTAAACAGTTTTAGTAGAAAAACATATTATGATTATTTTCAAATATAAAATTTTAATAACAAAAACTAAATCTACAAAATTTATTGCATTTTTTGAGTCTTGAAATCATTTTGAGGATTCTGAATCCTAAAATTTTGTAAAGAATCATTAGTCTGGAAAACTCCTTATTATAGAATTTTTAAGAAACATTTTGAAAACACAATTTTTTGAAAAAAAATCAAACTTATGTATTCCCCCTACGAAAAAGGGCATCATAATGTAAGTATGTGGTTTAAAATAAATATATATGAAAGATTATTTTACATTTATCAGTCCTAGATTCAATTTAATGTATTCAAATTAAACCGAAGGAAGGGGTCTTGTGGAAATATCAGTAAGTTCTTCTTGAATTCGGATAAATTATAAAATGAAATATCCTTTAAATGTGTGATCCTGAATTAAATTATATCTTATATCTATATGTTTAGAACATGAGTGATGTTATTGGTTTTTACTTAATTAAATGGAATTTGTGTTATTAAAAAATATTCGAGTTTTCTCAAAACTTATTCCATAGTTATTGAGTGTGTGTTGCATCCACACCACTAGAACACAACAACTTCCAGTTGCCACATATTTGACTTCAGCAGTGGAAAGTTCTACTAAGTTTTGTTTATTACAAGACCAAGAAACTAAAGACTCTTCTAAGAAATTACATGTTCCATATTTACTTTTTCTATCCATTCTACAACCACCAAAGTCAGCATCTAAAAGACTTTTAAATTCGAAAAATTTCCAATTGAATATAAAAGTCCTAAATCCATAGTCCGCTTAAGATAACAAAAAATTAGTTTTACATATTTTAGATGAAATTCCATAGTATTTTATTTATATATTCTCCATAATCATAGAGAGAAAATAAAATTTGGATGACTAGCGATAAGGTAATGTAAACTTCATATCATATTTCTAAAAATATTTTGACCAACTGGTTTCCCAACCTTATAAAGATCATGTGTATTTGAGGTATATATAGAGTACTAATACTTTTATTATTTTTTTATCCAAACTTTTTAAGAGTATATTTAATATACTTATGTTGAGATATAAATGTTCCTTCTGGTTTTTTTGAAATTTTAAAACCAAGGAAAATATTTAACTCACCCATCACACTCATACCAAACATAGATTTCATAAGATTCAAAATTAAATCGATTAAATATTTTTTAGTTTATCCAAATATAATGGAATCACCATAAATTTTAATCATCAAAATATTTTATTTAACTTCTTTTATAAAAAGTGTTCGATCTGTATCTCTTTAAAAAAATGGTTTTGTAACAAAAATCATATTAAAATATATTACCAAGATCTAGTCACTTTTTTAAGTCTATATAAATATTTGGTAAGTTTATCGAAGTATTCAAGGGGTTTTTTATTTTCAAAACTTGGTTTTTTTTCATCAAAAACTTCCTCTCGTACATATCTGTTAATAAAGCCACACATCATATTCATTTGAAAAAGTTTAAAATTAATAAATGAAGCAAGGTCGAGTAGACTACGAATAGATTCATGACTAGCTACTAGTGCATAGGTTTCCTCATATTCTATTCTTTATTTCTGATTATAACCCTTAATAAAAATTATTTCTTTATTTCTAATTATTATTCCTTTTTTATCACATTTTTTTTTCTAAAAACCCATTTTACTCCAATTATAGAAGTTTCTTTGGGTCATTCATCCAAGGTCCAGACTTTTTGCCTTAAAATTCATTGAGTTCATCTTTATTTTCCTTAATCTAATCCTCATCACCAAAAGCCTCATCAAGATTCACATTTTCAAATTGGGAAATGAAACCTATATGATCAATTTCATTGCTTAAGGAAATTCTAGTCCAAACTGGTTGATCAACATCACCAATGATATTATCACTAGGATTTTTTATAATAAAAAATGAATTCTTGGGTTTCCTAAAACCTATTCTTAAATATAAGGTAAAACTATTCCTGAGGAATAAATTCAGAAATAATTTCTTGATTTATGTGCTTAATAAGAATAATTTTCTAAAAAAGGTTGAAAATCATATTTTGAAATTACATCTGATGATGTTGATTGAATTTGTTTGAAAACAATAGTATTGGATTCATCAAACATAACATGTACTATTTTCTCAATAGTAAAATAAATTTTATAAAAAACTCTATATGCCTTAAAATTAGTGGAATAACAAAAAAACATTCCTTAATCAGATTTATGTAATGATTTTTGAACATTATCTTTCATGTTCAGGTTGAATACATTACATCCAAATACTATGAAGTGAGAAACTTTTGGTTTGGTCATGTCCACAATTCATAATGAGTTTTACTGAGAAAGGGTGGAACCAATACACTATTTATAGTATATTAGGCATATATAACCACTTCAACCCAAAAAAATAGTAATTGAGTATTCACTCAACATGGTTCTTGTTATATCTTAAATAATTCTACTTCTATCAACAACACCTTTTTTCTGAGTGGTTTTAGGAGCATAACAGTTATTCTCTATACTATTCTTACAATAAAAAGTTTCAAAATCATATTTTACAAATTCTCTACCATGATCACTATGAATAGTTTTCAAGGGAGGGTTTTTCCCATTTTTAAATTAGCTATAAAATTTTTAAATTAAAAAAGGATTCAAATTTCATTTTGAGAAAATAAACCCATGTATATCTAGTGTAAGCATAAACCAAGATATATAAATAGTATTTTCCTCTAACACATCCAGTTTTTGGGGGAACAAATAAGTATATGTGCAATAAATATAAATAATAAGAAGTTGATACTTCACAAATAGATTTAAACTTGACTTATGTTTCTTACCGTATTGATAAGGGTCATATAATTTTTTAGAATCAAACCTAAGTTATGGAAGATTCTTGAAAATTATTTTCTTATTTAACTTATCTTAGTTTATAAGGTAACAGAGTCCTAACCTTCTATCCATAACCATGATTTATCTTTCATTTCACTATGGAAAGGCAATACTTGGCTCATAAGGGCTTATAATTCAACTGTATAAAAATTCTCATGCATATAGGTAGAAAGAATGAATTTATCCTTGGGACTATGTACTAAACATTTATCATTCCTAAATTTCACAAGGTAACATTCATCACATAATTGGGTTTTCCTTATAAGGTAGTTCTTAATATCTTTAACAAAAAAATTGAAAATAGTGATTTTCCAAAAAGAATAACAATACATATCTTCATAATATCTCCTTAATCATTATCTCTAAAAGTAACTTTTCGACCTATCATCTTGATGCTATTTTTGAAAAAATATTTTTTACCAGTCATATTCATGGAACATCTACGATCCATGTACAATTTATTCTTATTGTTGGTACTATCATTATTTTAATAAAAACAAAAACATTATCCTTTTAGCACCCAAATATTATTAGGTATAGTATTGTTAGAAAATAAAAAATTTGGAATCCACATTTGTTTGCAAAAATTGTCTTTACGGAAACCAAACGATTGAAATTTATTAAGAGAAAATTTTTATTCCAATGTCCCCCACATTGACATTTTGTAAAAAAGTGTTCACTTTTGGAACAAGTAATTTTTCCTGAAAATAAGTTTTTTATAGGAAAAACCCATTCTATAATAAAAACTGGTTTGTAATCTCTTATTTTCAAAAATAAATTTTTCTAAATCTTTTGAGAAAGTATCCTTTTTGGAATTATTCGTATCAAGATATTTAGAAAAATATGATGTTTCATTTTTAAAAACATTAATTCTTGGTTCATCCTCATCAGGTTTCTTATAAATTGTAAACTTTTCATTTTCAATTAATTTTGAAAAGTGAGAAACTTCATCATAAGAGGTTAAGTTATTATTATCCCTGGCTGAAGAGGATTCTTCATCCGAAGAATTTGAATCCTTCTCATCTAGATAATTTTCACTCTGAGACATGTTAGTAAGATTATCAATAGTTTTAATTGTATCTCTGAACCATTGATTTACTTGAGGTATACTTAAAAAAAGACCTAATTTCCTCTATTTGAAACTAAAATTCAAAGAAATATCTTCAAAAAAATTGCCTCCACTAGAATGCTAAGTTTCGTCAACTTTCAGAACATTCTTTCCATTTTATTTTTAATACTTCTTGATGTGTGTTTATGATGTTATATACATTTTATCTTTCTTTATAATCCTTGGAAAATCTATCCTTATGTGTCCAGATTTACTAATAAGCGACTTCATCCTTCTTATCACTTTTATCCTTATGAAATTTTGTGTATCTGTATTGAAAATATTTATTTCCCACTATATTGTTCATTATTCTAGGAAGGTTTTATATATAATTTTTAAAATTTTTAGAAACAATTGAATTTAACTTAATAACAACTTTCTTCTTTCTTAAAGATCTATATTTTTTTTATAGTATTTGGTCTTAAATAGGAATAATAGTTGAAACGATAGAAGCACCTAAATTTTTTAATTCTATTTTTCGGCATATCTCTTCAATCTTCCTTTATATTTCATTAAAGTTCAAAGAAGATCATTAAGAGTAAGATTATTCAACTTTCTTATCTCATCAATGACATCCCTCTTAGATTCCCACTCATTAGGCAAAATATCAATTATCTTCTCAATAATAATATCATCATCTTATCCTTTCTCACCAATATCTTGTTAACTATTAATAATAGTCATAATTCTCTGATTCATGGTGGTGACATATTCTCTAGGAATAAAATTAAAAGCATGATTGTCATCTCTTAACATAGCTCTGCTGGTCTCTACAACCTTTCAAGTTCCAAAATGTGTAACTTTTATCATTATTCAAATACTATTGGTGGCTTTATAAGATGATATCTGACTATAAATGATTCTTTTCATAGATAATAACAAAGTATTTCAAACTCTGTAATTCTAATGTTATTTTTATTTTTCTTAATCGGAGGAGGCAATTAAATCCTTATCAGGAATATTACAGTTTCTAGTAAGCATGAAATAGTTATCAACCCCAGTGTTAATAATGAAATTCTTCATCCTTTCTCTTTAATATTCATATTCATAATCATCAAAAATTGGTGTTTTTTAGTATTCAAATTATCTATGGATGCGATATTCATTTATTCCATTTAAATAGAATAGAAAAACATTTTTTTCTAAATAGATTAGTGTAGAAATATTATATAATAATATTTAATAACAAATATTAGTAAGAACATGCAGATTATAAAAGAAGTAAAAACTAATAAAGTAATCCAATTGATGGATAAAAAACACAAAATGATCTTTAATTAGATCTAATACTAATTATTGGATCGTATGATGTGATATTTATAGCTTCGTAAAGCAATTCTTAGAAAAAGGGTTAATTGTAGTTTTAAAAAATATTGTTTAAAATAATTAAACTAAACAAACTCAAAAACCTCTTTATGTAAAATATCAGATTCTTAATCGGCCCTCAGTATGATTTAACAAAGTATCATAATCAAGATTGATTTCAATATATAAGAGTTACAAAATCACAATTAGTATTAAATTGATTAAATCATAGTAACAAAATCAGTATCTCAATAGATACGATTAATTATATTTTGAATCATAATCACAATTAATATGATAATATAGACCAAATATAGAAAGATGAATATGATGATCAAAATTAATATTTAATATATACAATAAATAATAAACTTATAAGCGAAAATTAATAGCTATAGTAGAGTAAGAATGAAATATATCTATTAAAAGAGTAATCTCCTTTAACCTTAAGAGCAAGGTAGTCATTGAACCAAACTAAAGGTATCCCTTCTTTTATACTTACAATAAATCATGTCCTTCCTCACCAAGGACATCCCTCGATACAAAGATTAGATTTGTTTTCAAATCCATGGAATCCCTGGATCTGATTGATCAGATTCTCTATCTCACTATCTTCGTGAGACCTTGATCAAGATGATCAGATTCTCTATCTTCATATCCCAAGAATCTCTCAACCGTAATCTCAACAATAGGACACAATAATAATTAAAAATTTGTTCTTAAGGAGACAACCTGACTTGGTTTCCATATAATGACTCTATATAAATAATTTAAAGAGACTAAGAACAATTTGTTTATACTATGTTTTCTTTAGAATAATTTAATAGAAAATGTAATCATCACACACTGTAACAACCGCTCAAACTCTTCAAATGATAGGGTATTTATAGGCACCATCCTAAAGGTCATATTTTTCTCCCAATGGTTATATTTCTCTGAGTTTGTCACAATGACTTGGAAACCTATCACTCAATGAATCTATTGTAACTGATTTTTTGATGTCCTATTGGTTTAAACCATTATAGTGTGAAAATTATTCCTTACATTAGAATTAAGATTTCTATATTCTACATATAAAAAGGTCATTCTGATGGAATTCCTTACTATTTTCTTTACGATGTTCTTCATGATGGTTAGAAAAATATTTTTTAGAACCAATATCTTTTTGATGTTTAATAAATTTTTTGTGTAGAGACCCTAGTTTTTCCTTGTAATACATATGAATATTTCAATGAATATTTCCAGAGTTAGGTGCTGAGAGGGCGTACAATTCAATGTCATGTAGTTCCCGTAATAAATTATACAAAAATATTAATCATATTTTAGACTATGCATGAAAAGAAAATGGGATATCTCCCAAATAGTGGATCGGATCGAAAATCAGAGACCACAATTAGGTCTAAAATGTGATGTTTACACTATGCGCGACATAAAATGAGTTGGTGCAGGACGTTCTAACCCCTCGCTTTTTGTAAGTCTATTAAATGAATGAATTAAAATATTAATTTATTCAATTAATATCTCAAAACCAAATAACTAACAAAATAGGGACTCATATGAGAAATATGATTCCAAAGTTGAGTTCAGAGTATATATTTTACCCTATGTTGGGTATAACTTTTGTCTGCATTTGCTATTCAGCTTATGTACCATTATGGTAGAGTAAATATATAATTAAATAATTATTTATTAAATTATTTGATTAATACCATAACCTAATTGAGGGTTATAAATTCTCATTTTAGAGGAATTCCCTTATAACTTGATTTTTTCAATGAGTACAAACCCTCTCTTCCTCTCCTCTCCTTCCTGTTGATGAACCCTAGGATATAGAACGATCAAAGTGTAGAAGATCCTCTTCTTAGGTCGATGAATACATCCTTCATCAATAGTGAAAGATTCAATATATGTGGGGTTCATTATTTGTATTCGTACACACTGAATTATACATTGATCATGCTGTAATTCAATTATTCAACCTGCTCCTTTGATCAAATCTCTATATGAGTCTATGTACCAATTTATACTGTTCATCACATGTTCTAACCTCAGTGCCCTTTTCTCAATCATTGGCTAAGTATACTTGTATAGTTATGATTCAATCCTTGGTTATGGATCTTTTTCCTTCCCTACTTTGAATTTTCACTATTTCATCCCCATAGATTTCAATTTGACAATTGTCGGGTGACCCAAGTTCGATCGGGCACCGGAAACATGAAGGATCTATATCATAATCAAGCAATGGCAACAGAACCATTAGCGGAGACTATCTATGCATAGATCTTGACCCGAGGATCAAAGACATGAGATCATTTGAAAGTTTCAAGTTATAATGAAAGCATCATGGCTTGGGGAATGCACGACGTGTCCGCGCGGTGCATGTGAGGTAGCTAGGATGGCAGTCCAGCGCGTCTCTGGGCATTGCAGTCCAGTAGAGGTACGTGGGTCTGGTGGTGAGTAGTATGCATTCTATGGCATACTGGTGTATGGTGGAGGCTCCAAGAAAGCTCAGGTAAGTCTGACAGGGAAAAAACACATAAAGGCTCTAGGGTGAGTGCGGCGGTGTGACAGAGTGGGGTCAACAGAGGCGGAGACCACTGCTCCAGGCAGTGTGGAAAGCCAAATGTGGTGGCGGTGGGGGTCCCGGGAGGCATAGTGGGTTTGAGAGAAGCCTGGGGGCTAGAGTTTATAGGGGTAGTGCACATGGTGAGTAAGGGGGAAGGGATACATATTTGGTAAAAGAAAAAAATATATAAATAGAAAAAGAAAAATAACAATATTATTATTATTTATTTAAACCCACATAACTCCCCCATGCCGCATCTGATTGATGCGTTGGTAGCCACGACATGACCTCATTTAAAGGGTGCTCATTTTAAGACCATTTTGTACAATTTTCTCTAACTCACTTCCTAGGGACACAAACTGCTCGAGAAATAATAGATTTAATATTATTATTAAATCTTCGTCCCGCCATAACATTTTCTTGTAAGGTTTGATGGGCATGCCCTCAGCGGAAACGTGACCATGTCATTAAGAAAATTGATTCAAGAACAATGCTAGAAATTGAAATCTGGTATGTGAATTAGGTCTATGAAACAACCAATATTATTATTGTTGTTGTTGTTTTTGTTTTTGTTGTTGTGGTTGTTGTTGTTGTTGTTGTTGTTGTTTTTTGTTTTTGTTCTGGAAATATTTCATCAGTCATAACTCTTCCATACAACATTGGATTAGCGAGCCCTCAGTGACGTTTGTGATCCTAAAATTGAGTTATACTTTTCAAGAACAATTTTTAGGTGTTTAAACTGAAGATGAGTTGTGGGTCCCACTTATCCCAATATGTGTGCATTCTGGTGAAATGCATCTTTTTCACCGGGTATCTGTTTGGGATGAATAAATAGTCCGACTCATCTGTTTTTTCATGAGGATTAAAATGGATCATTCAATATAATTTTTGTGGGGACCAATTAATGGTCCCCAAAAGATGCTTCTCGAGTGTATTGTGGCGATATATGACTTTTCCATCGGATGTCCATTCGGGGTGCATAAGCCGTCGATCATGCATGTTTTTTTACAAGGATAACAACAGTATGATATTTTTAGATATGTAGAGCCTTATTCATGATCTCATTAAATATAGAAACAAGAAAGGAATATAATTGGAAGATTATTATGATGTGCTTGAAGAGAATCCACAACTTACGTCAGCATCGACTGTTGTGAGAGTGGAGAAGATGTATGAAGAAATGTGATAGGATAAGTTCCGAGCGTGACGCCTTTCTGGGGAGACAATAGTTGTCTACAGTGGAGTTACTCATTCTTTTTGAGAGGTACCATCTACCATGGATAACCAATTTTGTTCTTCATTGACTTCCGAGGGGAACCCTTCAGTCAAGCAGGTCATGGTTCCTTGACGACACTAGAGTGGAACCCTATAACCAGGCTATGCACGGGTCCTCAACCCTTTTCTGAGTGGAACCCTCCATCCATGATGGGCATGGGTCCTTGATTAAACTAGAGTGAAACCCTCTAGTTGGGCTGGGTATGGGTCTTCAACCCTTTTTCGTGTGGAACCCTCCAGTTTCACGGGGTATGGGCCCTTGAGGACACTAGAGTGAAACCCTCCAGCTGGGCTAGTCATGGGTCCTCAACATTAAGATGGCCTCCTTACTAAAGATCAGTGAAGATACATACTTTGAATTACCTAAGGACCCACAAGAAATTGGGACGCTTTCCCCCACTGAGATGCATTCTGGTAATGTGATCCAAAATAGTTTGGGTGAGTCAGTGCCACCTAAAGTGGATAGTATCGATGTGCAGTGATTTTAGCCCCTTTGATTTGGGACTCCTGAGCAGACAATGAGGTGTTGGGAATAGGCTATGGTCTTTCTTAGAGCTGTTGGCTACTCACTTTCCTAGGATGATCTTTTGAGATGGAGATCCCATTACTCTATCATTTGGGTTTCTTGACTAAGAATATATATATATATATATATTCTTTTCTAGTTCCAAGTTGTTGGGTTTTGGATACTATCCTTCCAAGAGTGGTGAAGATGCGTAGGGTATGCCATGTGTTTTTTGTGTCTATCTTATCATGGTTGGATGAGTCTACTCACCTACTATAGGTAGAGAAGTCATGGGAATAAGTACATATTCTCACTGTTTCTAGCTTCGTGCATTTGGATGATCTTTCTTCACTCTCTCGTTGGGTTAGGCTTCACTAAGTTTATTTACTTTGTCCTATCTACTGATTTCTTTTTTAGAGTATCTCTTATGGCTCCCCCTTCAGCTTTTCAGGGTGTCCTACTGATTATTTTTATACTCACACCTACATGAGTTTTTCCTGCATATGTCATGCCTTATACAGATGACCGAAAGGTTGATCGTAACATTATAGGAGCATTGGGATATGGGTGCTTAGACTGCGTATGATGGTCATAGATTAGGTTCTAGGAGTAAGGCTCTCTTAGATGTTTGCCATTTAGTTACTTCGAAGCTGTGAAACATTTCTGGCTGGGTGTGTATTTTTCCCCTTTTTCCCATTTCAGTATAACATACAACACTTATAATTTTTAGTGGTTCATTCATGTTTGGTTTATTTATAGTAGTTTTCTATCTTTTGTTCATTTCCCTCTGCACTTTTACATTGAGTCAGTTATGTGTGTGTGTGTTTGTGTGTGTATAGGTTCTTAGTAAAAGCCCTCCCTCAGTTTTTTATATCTTCGGCACTAGTCTCTATCCCCTAGCCTATGGATACGAGCTTTGGGTGGTTGTGGGATGCGCCTCAACATGGGTAGAGTCGTGAAAAAGTGGTATTATAGATGGTTCAACCCTTGGGATGTTGTTTGGACATATCCCTAAAAGGTATTGGTTGGTTTTATAGAAATAGTGTCAACATGTCTAGAGAGCGGCCCTTAGTCCTGGTAATCCAGTGATGGTGTGGCGGTTGACGTAGCCATTAACCAAGACCCCGATTACCTACTTGTTGACTCATTATGTTGAGACATTTTTTGTAGGGATAAATGGTACATGAATCATATAAGATTGAGTCTTTTATATCCTTGTTGGTTCATCTCCACATTGTTTTTGATATATATATATATATATATATATATGCTTATCTAACTGCAGTACTTCTTGATAACTTTCAAGATGCCTCTGTGACGACATCCTACCAGGATACCCTCTCCAGTTCATGATGATGATCTTGCGAGTGATAATCCCTTAGTATAGGACCCATCTAATGATCCCCTTCCTCCTAGTTGGCCAGTGGTGGCACCTCCACTAGTGGATCAGTAGATAGTACCAACAGAATAGGCTGAGGATAGTGCAGGTTGAGCGCGCTTCCTAAGTTCCAGCACCAGAGGATGCTGATGTTTTGAGGTGAGACAGAACCCTAGGAATCAAAGGATTTATTTGATTATGTGGTCCACCTCTATAGGCTTTCACATACTCTCACAAATTGTATAGTGTCTTTGGCAGCCAGAATGTTCCATGGAGTAGCTAAGTGTTAGTGAAACTTGGTTACATAGATACTCGATGAGTGGACACTCTTGTGGGATGTATTCCAATAGCTATTTTAGGATGAGTATCTCCGCTCCTTCATTCACTAAATTTGACTTCATGAGCTCATCCAGTTTTAGAAGGGAGGGATGTTGTTGATTGAGTACATGACTAGGTTCACAGACCTTGCACACTACTCTCTGAACATGATCCTTGATTTCTACTTCTGAGCATAGAAGTTTTAGCAGGGACTCTGTAGGGAGATCCATTCTATCATAGTTCCCTTTTGCATCCTCACATTTTCCAAGGTGATAGAGCGGACACTATTGGTAGATAGATTAATGTCATGCCATACAACTGGTTGTGGCAGTGAGTGCAATAGAGCTGAGATGTCTATCACTGCTAGCAGATGTATGTTTATAAGATCTAGATATTGGAGACCTCCCCAAAATGGGTCTCATGCACATTGTCATATGGGGTCAAGGTAGCATAGAATGCGGGAAAACCCCAGGGAGGGCTTGTGTTATGCTAGTGATGGGTGAGGTCACATGGCATGAGACTTCCCGACCAGACTTGATGAGAACACCATGCACGCAGTAGCTAGACCACCATGTAAGAGACATCATTGTGATGAGGGTGGTTCCCATGGAGGTGGTGCTAGTAGAGGAGAAGAAGAATCTAGAGGTGGGGGAGAATATTATGAGGTCCTTCCACACCCACCAAGTGGCCCACGTCAAGCTCAAGAAGCTGGTAGCTGGGTCTATAGACATTTTTGAGATTTGGGTTTCTATGATCCTACAGAGCATGGGACAATAATAGGTACACCTTGAATTGGTTCTAATTTTTGTAGTAGAACTTGTTATGAAATGCATGAAGTTATTTTTTCTCCCTAAACCTTACTTGAGTTTTTTCAGGTTGACGGTGGGGCATTGGTGTTACCTTGTGTCAGTGTTGTTCTATGTATCTTTGAATTCAAAAATAATATGGGTCTTTCCCCCACTGAGACACGTTTTTGTGATACGATAAAAAACGCGAGGGTGATTCAGTGCCACCCAAAGTGGATAATATCGACATGTGGTGGAATAGTCCCTCTAACTTTTGTGTTCAGTGCAAGGATGCGCAAGGTAGTGTCAGAGAAAGTCCTAGAATTGGTTGTGTTGTTTTTCTTCTTAACCTTATTTTCCATAGAATTCCACTAGTGGGTGTGGCGGAGTGTCTGGTTTGGGACTACTCTTCTACCAAGATAGGGGAATTTATGCAGGGTATGTCATGTGTTTTTTGTGTCTAGATTCTTATGGTTGGATTCATTTACTCACATGAAATGTTCATTGGTACCTTTGAGTGCCCAATGTCAACCTTGATACCTAAATTATTAAGTATAGGTCAAGGTGATAGAGACCCCATGAGCAAGGATATATGGATCACTATATGGTTCTAGCCACAGTATTTTTCAACCTGAGGGTTTGGAGACACTACTTTTTGGGAGAACGCTTTGTGGTTTTCCCAGGCCACCAGAGTATCAAGTACATATTCACTCAGGGAGGCTTAAACCTGAGGCAACAATGCCGGTTGGGAATTTTTATAGGACTATTACCTCGAGATAGTCCATACTCTCGGAAAGGGAAATGTTGTAGTAGAGGCCCTTAGTGGTATGTTCTAGGCTCACTGAGTGCGGGAAGTTTCAGAGCAGTTAACTTCCCTACAGCTGACCCTCAAGGAGTAGAAGGGTACATTTTTTTAGTCTATAGTGTTGACTACTTCACTTCCTAAGTGTGTAAGAGATTCTCAGATGTGATGCATTGACTATGAAATCCCTCATTACCAGATTTCCTTGGGTACTTCACCGTCTAGATATTCTAAAGGATGGAATCATAAGACCCTATTCCAAGAGAAAACCTTATGAGGATAAACCATCCCTTTGGTTCGTGTGTTGCGTCTGCACAAAAATATGCAGATCTTCCTAGTAGAAGGAGAGGCATGTGTGAGATTAGTATCCCAAGATGTTTACCTATTTTTTCTTATTTAGGAATAAAATCATAAAGGATGGAATAATATAGAAACCCTATTTTTTCCTGTAATACATTAAAATATATCTATGAAAATTTTTAGAGTTAGGCGCTGAGGCGGCATGCAATTTCGAGGCCTGAAGTTATTGGAATAAATTATACAAAAATATTAATTATATTTTTTAATATGAATGAAAAGGAAATGAAATATCTTCCTAATGGTTGATTGGATTGGAAATTTGAGACCATGGTTGGGTCTGGAATGTGGTGTTTACCCTAGGCATGACATAAAATTACTTAGTGCGGGATGTTCGGTCCCCTCGTTCGTTTGAGGTGTGTTGAATGGATGAATTAAATTTCTAATTTATTCAATTAATAGATCAAACCCAAATAAATCATGATATAGGGACTCAAATGAGAAATCTGAGACCACCATTGAGATCAGAGCATTTGTTGTACACTATGTGGGGTATAACCTTTATCGGCATCATGAGTTCAGCTTATGTGCCATTGTGGCTGAGTAATTAAATAACTAAATAAGTTTTTATTTAATTTTTTGATTAATAACATAACCTAATTAAGGGTAATAAATTCTCATTTTAAAGTAATTCCCTCATTACTATATTTTACCAATGATGAAAACCCCTCTCTTACTCTCCTCTCCTTCAAATTGACGAATGATGAATGCAGAACAACGACGAACCCCTAGATCTAGAAGGATCAAAGCACAACGGATCACCCTCCTACATTAATGAATTCATCCTTCATCAACAACACATGATCCAATCTGGGTATGATTCAATATTGGTGTTCTTATGTCCTAAATTAAACTTTCAGGATATTGTTAGTCAATTCTATAACCTAAGCCTTTGGTCAAACCACTCTATGAGCCCACGTTCCAATTTATATTGTTCATCACATGTTCCAACCCAGGTGCCCTTTTCCCAATAGTTGTCCAAGAATTCTTGGACAATAATGATTCAAACCATTTTTATGGTGCCTTTGTCTCCCCTAATTCTTCACATTTGTCTCCATGGAATCCATGTGGATTGCAGTTCAACAATTTCTGGGTGACCCAATCTCGATTAGGTGCTCAAAACGAGACATATCCATGATGAAATCATGTAATGCCAAAAAAATCTTAAGTGGAGACTAGATAGGAATAAATCGTGGCCTGAGGATTATAGATCCATGATCGTTCCAAATTTTCAAGTTATATTGAAGGACTCATGTCTCACAGAAGGAGTGGAACATCCACACGGTGCATGTGAGGTAGTTGGGATGGCAGTCTGGCGCGTCTCTAGGCTAGGCATCCTGGCATAGAGACGCAGCTCTGACAGTGAACAGGAGGGGGTTTATGGTGGATTGTTATACAGTGGAAGCTCTGAGCGAGCATAGGAAATTTTAGCAGGGAAACAACTCACAGTGGCCCCCAGGTGAGTGTGGCGGCGTGACAGAGTGAGATCGGTAGAGGCGGTGATGGTGGCTCCATGCAGCCTGGCAGGCTGGAGGCTACAGCGGCCATTTCGAAAAGCACAATGGGTGTTTGGGAATCCTGAAAGCTAGGGTTTATAGGGGCAGCACGAGTGGGGAGAAAGGAGGAAGGGAGACATAATTGGTAATAGATAAAAAAATATAAAAATAAAAGGAAAAAAGAAAAAAATAATATTATGATTTATTTAAACCCCTGCAACTCCCTTGTGCGGCATCTGATTGACGCACCATCGATGGCGGCATAACCCCTTTTATTGGGAGGCCTTTTTAAGACTATTTTATATAATTTTATCTGAATCGTAGCCTAGGCCCACAAAATTCATGAGAAATAATAGATTAAATATTATTATTAAATCATCGACCCACAATAACTCATGTGTGCAACATCCGATGGATGTGCCATCAGCGGAAACATGACCCTATAATTAATAATTCTATTCAAGAATAATGTTTGGAATTGAATTCTAGTTCATGAAATGGGTCCAAAAAACACCGAATCATATTAATATTATTATTGTTGCAGAAATATTTCATCTATTGTAACTCTTTCATATAACATCGGAATAGCGAGTCGTCAACGGTGTTGTGATCCTGACATTGATGGAGAATCTTCAAGAACAATTTTATGTATTTAAACCCAAGATGTGGTATGGTCCTCACATAACATGTTTCATAGGCGTTGTGGAGAAATTATTCTTTTTCACCGGGTATCAGTTTTGAACGAATGAGCAGTCATCCTTGTGTGTTTTTTTTAGGATCACAACATCGTGATCCATATAATTTATTTCAGAACCAAGTTTTTGTCCCCAATGGATGCCTCTTGAGATTATTTTGGTGCTATATAAATTTTCCATTGGATTTTTTTGGTCGTATAAGTAACCAATCCTGCATGTTTTTTTCTCTAAGGATCGCAATAGTGGGATACGGGTGAATGTGTGGAGCCTTATTTCTAACCTCAATAAATGTGGAAACATGAAATTAATATTGGTGTTAGATCATTTTGATCTATTTAAAGAGAATCCATAGATTAGGTTCGCATCGACTCTCGTGAGAGTGGAAAAAATGTATGAAATAATGTGATACGAGAATTTTTTGGTGTGAAGCCTTTCTAGAGAAACACCTGAGGACTATAGTGGAGTTCCTCAGTCTCCCCAAGAGGTACCATCCAGTATGGATAACCAATGGAGTTCTTCATTGACTTCAGAGATGAACCCTCCATGCAGGTTGGGCCAGGATGCTCAACCCTTTTCAAGTGGAACCCTCTAGTTGGGCTCAGTATGGGTCCTCAATGACACTGGAGTGGAACCCTCCAGTCAGTATGGGCATGGGTCCTTAACCCTTTTTCGATTGGAACCCTCCAACAGTGTTGGGTATGGGTCCTCGATGACACTAGAGTGGAACCCTCTAGCTGGGATGGGCATGGGTCCTCAACCCTTTTTCGATTGGAACCCTCCAACAGGGTTGGGTATGGGTCCTCGATGACACTAGAGTGGAACCCTCTAGCTGGGATGGGCATGGGTCCTCAATATAAGATGGCCTCCTTATTATAGTTCAATGATGAGACAAAATTTGGCATACCTAAAGACCCACAAGAAAGATGGGCACTTTCTCTCAAATATGCATTCTTGTTATGCGATCTAAAACTGTGTGGGTGAGTCAGTGCTTCCCAAAGTGGGTAGTATCGAAGTGTGGTCATTTGAGACCCTTTAACATGTGACTCATAATCAGATGATGAGGTGTTGGGAATTGTAGATGGTATTACTTGGAACAGTTTCATACTCACTTTCTTTGGATGAGCTTGTGAGATAGAGATTCCCTTACTCTCTCACTTGAGTTTCTTTGACTGAGCATATATATATATATATATATATATATATATATATTATTTTCCAATTCCCACTCCTTGGTTTTTTATACTCTTCTTCCAAGAGAGGTGAAGATGCGAGAGTTATGCCACATGATTTCCATGTATAGCTTCTCATGGTTGGATGGGTCTACTCTCCTACTATAGAGAGATAATACTTGAAGAAAATTTCATCATCTCACTATTTCAATCTCCTTAAGTTTGGATGAGCATACTTCACTCTGTTGTTGGGTTTAGTTGTACACCTTTTTTGTACCTTTTCCTATCTACTACATTCCATTTTAAAGAATCTCTTACGTCTCCCCCTTTGCCTTTTTGGGGCATCCTATTTAGTATTTCTATACACTCCCCTGTATGGTCTTTTCCCGCACGTGGCGTACCTTATGTAGATGATGGACAGGTTGATAGTGACATTAGATTAGCATAGGGATATGAGTGCTTGGACCCCATACGGTGGTCACAGCTTGGGTTCTATGATCAGGCCTCCCTCAGTTGTTTACTATTTAGTTGTTGTGAAGTTGTGGCACTTTTCATGTTGGAAGTGTATTTTTCTCCTTTTTCCCCTTTCAGTTTTTTGTACAATACTTTTACTATATAGTGGTTCCTAGATGTTTGATTTATTTATAATAGCGTTTTATCTTTTGTTCCTTTCCCTTTATACTTTTGCATTATGTTTTTTGTGTGTGTATACAGGTTATTTGGGAATGGCATCCCGAAGTTTTTTGTGCCTTCGGAGCTAGTCGCCAGAACCTAGCCTATGGAGGCGGGCTTGGGGTAATTACGGCTCGAGCCCTGACATGGGTAGGGTCATGACAGTTAGTACTGAAGAAAAGACAACTATTATAACATCTTCCATGATAATTGTTAGTCCGGTGTTTATCAAAACATAATCCCATTCTGATAATCGTAATGGAGAATATATAACTTTGTATCTAAATACTTTAGTACGTAATATAAGTATTGTAAAGATTATTTATTCTAAAATAATATAATAAAACACTCTACGCATACTAAATTTTGTAATTATGTATTTATAAAAGATTTTTTGATTTCCCAAACAAAAGGAATGGAAAATTAAAAAAATAGAATTTATGACTGACTGATTTTCCCTCTAATTAAGTCAGATATGTTCAATATTTTAGTCCAAATATGATATGTTTATACCATCTAAATCAAGTTTTTTATTTAGAAGTTATGAAAACTAGTGACTAAAATTTGAAACATATTTTTATATATAATGGTTATTTTACATAAATTTACTTAAAAATTTATTTTGTTTAAGAATATATCCTCTTATACGATGTACTTTTTATTGAATAAAAAAACATAGATTATTTTAAAACAATTATTTTAACAAAGTATAATATTTATTGATTAATTATATCCTTATTAGTGTTTTATAATTAATAATAAGACCAACTAGTATTTAAAAAATTATTTTCCTATACAAAAATTTTATCATTGTATTTCGTAATTTTAATCAAAGGTTAAAATAGAAAATACTCCAAATTGTATTTTTAAAAATAATATTGATATTTTGATTTATAATTTCAATTTTTATTTAAGATAAATTTTTAGTTTTTTTCAATAATAGGATTTATTTTTAGGTCAATAATGAGAAATGTCTCTTTTACAGATAACACAATGTTTATAGAATTATTAGTATGTAAGTATCAATTGAAAATTCCTGAAATGTTTTTATAGGACTAAATATATCTGTTATAAGTTTATTGTTAATTTTTAAAATATTTTGTTTTAATTTAAAAACACATATTTAAATTTTCAGAACATAAGATATATTTTTAAAAAAAATTATTGTGTTTTAAGCACTTATATCTAAAACTACTTTTTATCACTTATATAAGTTGAAAATAAAAAAATTAATTCCATTTTTTTATTCATCATATAAAATTTAACTTAGTATTAATTTTTGTATGTTTCAAAATTAATTGATTTTTTTAGATGAATAGTGAAAGGTACACAGTTTTACAAAAAAATGACTTTTATTACTTTATTCTGATATAAGAAAAAATCAATTTTTTATAAAAAAAATTAATTTTTCAAATATTTACTTAAGTAATAATTTTTTTCATGTTAAATATATTTTTTAAATTTATAAAACCTATGTTTGACCTTGTATAACAAATGTAATATTGTAATTCTAATAAAAATAGATTATAGTATTTTTATTTAATTAAAATTTATTTTGATAAAATTTCATTTTGGATAGATTTTAATTCAACGTAACATTTATTTTCTCGATAATAAACCAATTTTTGTCTCCATAATAAAAATAATTGATAATATTATTTCACAATTAAATTTTATGCTTAAAACCAAATTTTTATAAGAAACGGTGTTTGCGTGTATTGTGTGAAAATACAAAATTTAACTTTTCTACCTCATAGAAATATTATTTTCTGAAATTATTTAAATAATTTTACTTTTACTTTTATCTATTGAAAATAGTTTCCATGTGTGAAAGTAGAGTTACTGCGGTAAAGGTAAATTAATGTAAAAGTGGTTTACCATTGTGAAAAGGGTTGAAATGTGTTGAAAAAAATGTTGAATTGAGGATGAAGGACGGACCTTATATATTTTCCTACACCATTATTGGCCATTTTTTATCCTTTAGAATTGAATAATGGATTGATATTATAAATAGTTTTTATAAAATATAATTGTCATCACTTATAAAAAAAGGCCAACTCATTCCCATTTCTCCACCAATTAGAAAGCATTATCTCAATAAAAATGCCACATTATTCTCTACTAAAATATTTAATATCATTTTAATCCTTTTTCTCACCAAAAGACCAATCTTATAGGACATAAGGGGTTACTTAAGTGAGAACATCCAAGGGATAGGTAATACTCTCAACCCGACTTCTCTATCAATTTTCATCTTCTACAACCCTAAAATACCTTCCTTCCTTTTAGGTATGATAACACCACCATTTTTATTAAAATAAATTTTTATTATGAAAATATTATATCAATTTTAGAGTTTCCTCTAAAATAATTAAGCAAAAGGAAAATTCTTCCATGTGTGTGTGTGTGGACTTCTACCTCCATGAACGACGTGTCCAATTTTCTATCACCACCATAAATGGTAGGTATAAACAGGTTATTTAATTAAATAATATAATATTTTCCACACAATTAATATTTTTGAAGAATAATACTTGGTCTTCTATATATATATATATGATTGACAAGAAATGGGCGCAATTACATTGACCTCCATAAATAGAGATTTCAATGAACCTATCTTTATTTGGATATATTTTGGGAAAACCTTTAAAACTGTATAAGTATTTTTCTAATGTAATAATAAAGGAACAAAACCTCCACTATTTTAGATATCATTAAGTTATGTTATATAAACATTAACCATGATCAAAAAACTGAAAGTGTTCAAAAGAAATTAACTAAACAAGCGTGAGTAACTGATATAAGGAAAAACTATATTAAAAATAACAACAAAATGATAATATATAGACCTTGAAATACTATATATATATCAATAAGGTCGTTGGGTATGTATTTAAATAACATAATTTAATTATTCAGAAAGTTTGTTGCATGTTTAGAGTGCTTTCGTACATGAGGCATAGGTTTTATCTCAAAATTTCCTTCTTTGATATGAAATTTATATTATAATTCTTATTTCATTTAAATGATGTGTATACTTAAAATTGCATATATAATGTCAAGAAATATCAATATTCAGAGTATTATAGCTTAAAATTAAATCTTTCTCTCCTTCATGGTGTTTTATTAGAATGTTGTCGTAAGGTGTTTCATCTCAATCACCCTTCATTGAGGCATGTTTTGATATTATTCACAAATATTAAATTTTATGGTTTAGGGACTACCACCATGAGTTATAATATCATAAATTACTATTGAAATTGGAAAATTCACTTCCATAATTCTATTATTTATTATGGGTTATGATTGGTGTATTTTGATAAATATAAGGTTCTCTCATAAATCAATCTGATTTCTTGAGTTATAACGATTCTCCTTAATATCCAACATTAATTTTATAAGGAATACCCTATTTATAACCAATAAGATAATTATTTTTAAAATACTATAAACTACAGAGTTTTAATGAATTTATAAAATTCAATAATGTTATGATTATTTTCCATCCACTCTAATGATGGTTTTCCATCTTGGTATATAACATACCTTCCCGGCAATGTTATCCTTTTAAATTGGAAACCTAATTTTGTTTTATCTCTTGTAAAAATCATAGATAATTTTTTCTATTTCAAAATAATGTTTTATAATATTATTTTTTAATTTGGGATTTCAATAAAAATAAATTAAACCATAAAAGAGATCTTTTATACCTCTTTCATGACATATCATTTACACATTCTCTTTATTTTTCACCATTTTATGAAATATTATTATTATGAAATTATTATATTTTTTCATGTATTACAAAAACATATATACCTAGTTAAATATCTATTTCATTTGTAGGGTTATACATGTCATTATCTCCTATCAAAAATTACAATTTAAAGTAAACTAAATTTAAGAAAACTTTCATATTTTATGTCTCATGTCAAACATGAATCCCGTGAAGTATTTATAAAACATGAATATTTTATATAAACCCTAATTATTTTATATATAAACCTCTTGGTTTGATACTAGTTTTTTAGAAAATAATAATCTCTTTCATTCTTCAAAATATTCCTTACTTAATTAACAAAGCATCACCCAAGTGGTACATTTATATTATTATTTCTCCTAGATCCTTCTAATTAATGTTCTAAATTAGACCTCCTTGTTCTATAATAATGTTAATTTTTCAATTATTAGTCTTTAATATTATTTAATTCCTTCTTATGAGGGTAATATTTATGATTTAGCCTTCAATTATTCCTTAAATCAAAATTATAAAACTCACTTCCTTCTCTTGGTTTTGATCATGTTTATGATTTATGTATTGATCATTTTATCTTATAGAACACATATACATGTAAAAATTAGGATTTTATGGTTGGTTATGTTATATCCATCTAATGAATTTAATAATGTTAATGTCTCATGAGATACAATGCCTGGTGAACAGGTAGTTTTCTAAGAGAACTATGTTATGATGGAGGTTATCCTAATCATAGGAAAATTATAATGGTGATTAGATTATGATAAGTTGTCTTGGTAGTTATCCATTAAATATAATAATGATTTCATGTTTTTTGATGTTTCAAAATGATTATGATATCATGATCTTATAATTTCATTTTTTTTCTCTATGTTAACCAGCTTATAATCATACTATTTATGATATCATGTTGAGCCTCTTGACCCCCCAGGTTTTTCTTTATTTCCATGGTTATTCTCTTACTAGGATTTCAACCACCCCATATTCCATATGTATTTAATCACAAGGTATTTAATTCAATTTTAGAATATCTATGGGAGTTATGATAACTATATGGAGTTTTAAAAAAAGGATATTTTCTACATTTAAGATGATGTGTTTATTTATCGAATCTTCTAAAGACACTCTACCTCTAAATCCATTGATTTTATTGTTGTAATGTAAGTTAAAAAATATGAAATAAAGAATGATTAAGGCTTGTATCACTATTGTTTTAATGATCTAGAGTGATCCAAATATGTAAGGAATAGTGGATAAGAGTTACCCTTTTATAAGTGAGGGGAGTGGGAGACCGGTAATTTTTCTAAACTTCTAAATATTATAAATGTCTTGCTCATTTTTAAGTGGCTAAAAACATTCCAATTTATAAGATAATATGATAAGTTTAAAAATACCATAATCCAATAATATTTAATATGAAAAGTTTTAAGCATATCAAAAACTATTTACATTTCTAAACATTATTTTTCCTTTACTAGGGTGACACATACTTACCAATGGTTACTATTCATAATTACAAAAAATAAAATTAATATTGTTACTAAATTTCAACCTCCTGATTCCAAATTTTTAATAAATTTATCAATATTCTATTTTTATAAGTAGTAGATAATTATGTTAATATAAGTGTTCAAAACACGATGAAAATTAATTTTTTAGAATATTGTGTTATTAACTATAAAAATGAACATCTTCCAAAATGAAATATAATGTTTATTATTATGGAATTATTTGGATTATGTTTAAAAAAAGTAACTTATGTAACTATAAAACTATATCCAATAAATAATTTTGAATTTAAATTCATTCATTTAGAGAAACTATAGGATTGTTTTGAAAAAAATGGTGTTTTATTATTTACTCAAAAATAACTTTTTTTATCAAATTACAAACAATTCCCCAAAATATATATTCTATATGAAGATATCAAAAAGTAAGTCCAAATTATCAAATTTAATTTCTAAAATTTTGAAATATAACATTTATTTACTACCATATAGTACATGGAAAACACTTTAGTTGGAATAAAAATACTTGTTTTAATAGGAAAATTATTTTAAAAACATATGCATCAAAGTCAAATCATGAATATTAATAATAGATGAAATATATTTATTATCAAAAAATTATACGTTTTAACATTATACCCCTCTTAAAGAAATTATTTCCCCACAAATTTTTCTGCCACTTAAATAGGTCGGGTTATATTTTCATTTGAGTCGTTTCATGTTCACATGAATCTTCCAAAATCATGTAGTTATTACACACAACATTAATAAGGTGAATTTCCTTATTCTATAGAACCTAATCTCTATAATCTATAATCTACAATAAAAATTCCTCATAAGAGAAATTCTCTTCAAACTGAAATAACACTGTGGTCAAAACAATAGAACCATCAGGTACATATTTCCTTAATGACAAAACATTAAAAACTTCATATACCTATGATAAACTCAAAGAAAAATCTACATATTAAGTAACTGATCACATCTTTTAAATTATTATATATTGAAAAATAAACAATGTTTTTTTACTTTCTATTCCTTAAAAGTTTCATAACACCTTTAAAAGGATATATTTTATAAAATACATGATCACCTACCTCAAATGAAATGTATTTATTCTTGTTATCTGCATAACTCTGATTCCTACTCTGAGCTACTATCATGTGTTTTGAATGATCTATACCTTATCAAAAATTTCTTCTATCTATTTTGGTCCCAATAACATTATTTCATTAACTTCATCCCAACATACTAGAGTTTGACACCACATTCCATATAATTCCTCAAAATGTGACATTTGTATATTGGAACTAAAGCTTTGTTAAAAAGAAAATTCTTCTAAATAAATATACTAATCCAAAATTCCGTGGTAATATAGTTTCAAAACACAAAGAATATCCTCTTAAGTGTAAAACATCCACTCTGACTTCCCATAAGAATAAAGTTGAAAAGCTATAAAAAATTAATTCAGTACCCAATGAATTCTGAAGTTCATTCCAAAAATTTTATGTACGTCTTGGATCATTGTATGATACAATAGATATAGGGATTATGTGTCATCTAATTATATCTTTATGATAAATTCTAGAACTTTTATCTAAATAAAATGTTTCTAAGTTGGAAAAAATGAACATATTTAGTCAGATGATCAGCAATAACCCGAATTGCATTATTACCTCAATATCTCTTTGGTAATACCACCACAAAATCCATGGATATATTATCCCATGTATATATTTTATCAAGAAAAGGCTAAAGAATCCCCATATATATTTTTCATTAAGCTATAACCTAATGATAATTCAATCATTTCATGGTAAAATCTACAGTATCCTTCTTCATTCCTTCCTACCAATAATATTCTTGATGGTCTTTATATATCGTAGTTCTTCCTTAATGAATATAAAACAATGATTTATAAGAATAACTAAATAATTATATCTTCAATAATATATCACTAGGTACATACAACCTCTTTTTAAAAATTATGAAACATTTTTTATTAATTTTATACTCATGAAACTTACCCTTCCTAACCAAAATTACCCATTATTGGAAAGCTCAAACTTCTTTGTTAGTATGATTAATTCTATCTAATAAGGATGACTACACTGACACCTAAACCAAAAGATATTGAGTTAAAGTATGAAAAATTTCATGCCCAACATTCATTAAATCATTGAACAAAGTATCATGATCAAAACAATGCATAGAAAATGATGCAATATCCTTTTAGATCAAGGAATCAACTACCTTGTTTGATTTATCTGGATTATATTTTTTGATGAAATTTTAATAATTTATCAGTTACAACCATATTCTAGGTCTCATGTATGTCTCTTTTTTAGTGAATATATAATTTAAACTTTTATATTCAATATATATTTCACATTTTACCCCATATAAAAGATTTCTTAATATTTTTAAAGAAAAAATTATTTCATTGAGTTCAAGATTTGTTTTGGGGTAATTATGTTCAATGATTTTTCAATTACTATGATTCATATATAATTTCCAATATTTGTGATGAATATGTAATTACTTAATCATATTTCATCAAGAAAAAACCATGTCCCTTCAATGAATCATCACTATTGATGATAAGCTAACCATTTCTAGATGGAAATCAAAACACTACATCATTAACAAATATACTTTTAAATCATAAAAACAATATTCGAATATCTTTATCAAGAATAATTTAACTTTTTTTAGTTAACTTGGTTAGTGGGAAAGATGAATGAACCATTTTTTCAAAAACCCATCAGTTGTAACCCGCTAATCTAAGAAAACGTTGAATATCAATGTCATTTTTAGGGCTTGGACACTCTTCCGCCTCCTTAGTTATGGCAGGATCAATAGTTACTCCACTTAAGAGATAATATGTCCAAGGAAAGTAATCTATTTTAACCAAAATTCACATTTTCAAGATTTTCAATATAATTTATTTTCCTTTAAATTCTATAAAACAATCTTTAGATATTATCCATATTCCCCATAAAGTCTAGAATAAACTATAATTTCAAAAATAATACAACCAAAAAATTATCCAAATACTCATGAAAAATCTTTTCATAAGATACATGAATATAGTGTATGGAATAATTAACCAATATGGAATAACCACAAACTCATAATACACCTACATATTATGAAATTAAATATTTTTAATTACTTCCTCCTTTACTTTCTGCAGATGATATCCAAACCTAAGGTCAATCATTGAAAAATATTGTAATCTTTAAATCTAATCAACCCAGTCAATAATATGAGGCAATGGATACTTGTTTATACTAGTAATTATATTTATTTCTATTAAATAATTAAAATTATTCACTAAAAATAAATATTTTTAAAACAAAAAATTGGAGATCCATGTAACTCCATTTATGGGTTACTATGAAGAGTAGTTGGGTTGGGTATGTAAAAGTATTCAAGATTTCCTCCCCCTATGCCAAAGGCTACCAACTATGAGCGAGGGCTAAGGATGTGACTATGTGGAGACTATTCTCTTGTATCATTGTAAGAAATACAATTGAAAATAACTAAACATGACATAGTATAATAATTGGCTTAAATTGAAATGGAATATATTAATATTTTATATTATAATAAAGGAAATGTTGTAGTTTAAAATAAATATACAGAATTATTAAAAAAAACACTTATTCTCGGTCTTTAGTTTACACGCATGCAAATATTTCTGCTTAAGAAATAAAGATCATGGTCCTCATTCCATCAAATTGTTTAAAACAAAAGTGAGATTTTCACTAGTATCCAAGTGAAAACGTGAACCGATCAAGGTGTGAGTAAAAAACTAAGTAGGGAACTATAAACACGGTCTCGTACATAGCTAGAAAAAGTTTTGTATGTTTATGTGAATCAATCAAATCAATAAAAATAATATTATAATTATTTATCTACTATGAATAAATTAAATATATAATGGGATACCTAGGTCTAGATGGATACCTGGGTCTGATAATTCCTACTTTGGCCAGCACCGGAGATGTATCTTAGCAAGCTACACCACCAATAGTGGGTACATGTCCTACCCTTGGGAACACCCATAATCAACTCCACTAAATATAAGTTAGGATTTAATTCATCAACTTGAATTCATGGAAGTAATTTATTGAGTAGGATCTAAGGATTATTAGGCATACCACTCAATCTATGAGTAAATAGTGGGACCTAGATAACTTCTCAGTGTTCTCTATTTCAGTCCAATATTATATTATTAGGTCCTGGTCTATAGGAAACCTTGACATTGGAAACTATAATGAATCCCTAAGGTGATGAACCTTTTGAAATATGTATGTAATACTCTTCTGATACATGATAATAATTAAATATACAATAATCATGAACTATATGGCCTATTATCAAATGGATCTGGGAAATTAAATCATGGGGAATCCAACTGATCCTAGCGAGTTTACTAGGAATAAATTAAGGAGAAAAAAATAAATCATTGGGATTTCACAAACATCTTATTCTGGGGAGAAATAAGGCCACTCAGTAACCACTTGTGGCATCTAGATCATAGTGTGTTATGCATCCTAGGTAATACACTAACTAAGAGGGGTTTCTAAGATTCAATTAGAAACATCCTTTGTTTCCTAGTGTAGGGAGGAATCCAATTTAAATAAGGAATTATCGTTATGGTATCATCGAATATTGGATCCTGAACTCACCAGGCATCAAAGTCCTTATATGGATTAATTAATTTTAATTTAGATAATAAATTACTGATAAATGTCAATCAATCTTAATTAGGTGATAGATCACATTATTTTGTGAATCAAAATTTATATATAATTTTTTTCAAACATCCAGATATACAAGTATAAATGTATTTATAATTATAACTACATAAAACTTCCTAATTTATCACATTTTGGATTCAGGTAGAACTGATATCTAACATAATAGATTGGTAGGGTCGGGACATTGGTGTCTTTGGTACGCATCCATAAAATTAGCTAATGGACTCACATCCCTCAAGAAATACTAGTTCATTTATAATTATATAAATCTATTTAATTAAAATTTAATTAATAAATGAAGTGATGCTTAACATAAATTTACAGGGTTCGCTAAAGTCTAGAAACTATCTTTTGATAATGTTAGCCTTATTACCTATACTAGTTAATCCATAATTTAGATGGGATACCC
Source organism: Viscum album (assembly GCA_963277665.1). NCBI lineage: Eukaryota > Viridiplantae > Streptophyta > Magnoliopsida > Santalales > Viscaceae > Viscum > Viscum album. The sequence continues at coordinate 1,523,427,722 of OY728131.1, read as the reverse complement.
CTGGTCATCACAACCAATTCCTAACACTCCCATACCAGGATCTTAACATGATTTGTTCCCTCTACTCAGGATCCCCTCTGAGTCCTAACTCATGGTAAAATCCCACATATAATAGTATGAATGCCCCCTATGACATACGCACTAACACATCAGGATCGTTAAGAACTAAATGTAATTAGTCAGTTGGTCTTAGAGCCATTAATGACCCCCATATTTAACTGTACTAGTTCAAAAGCACAAGCTTCTTCAATAATGTCCCAAAGTCACCTACAACTAGGTCTATTAGGTCATTCTCACCCATTCTGTATTTAGGGATCCTCATCGTGTTCTACTTCAATATAAGGAAATGATATATAGTGAAGTCACATCCAGTATTGGAGGATGAATTGAATTATTTACATGGGACCAATAAAGCCCTAGGAACCTTTCTCTATGTATGGGTTAAGAAAATTGATTTATTTTAAACAATTTAATTTAGTTATTTAATGAGTTTAATGAATTTAAAAGAAAAAACATTTGATCATGGGTTCCTCACCATCGGTGGAGGTAGTTGAGCGCATCACATAAAACATATGTGTGCTAAATTTATCTAAGGGGAAAGTATGGTAGAACACCTACCTCTAAGGATATTTACTGTTTTATCATCAAGGGCCAGCAATAGCTTCCAAGGACCGCCTAAACCTATCCAACCTCATCCAAGTTATTTCAGGAACTATCTAAAAATAAAACCAAAAAATTAATTATTTATAATCACATTATAATTAATGAATTAATATCATAAATGTATAATTAACAAAACTATTTAGTTCAAATAAGAAAAAAATCCAAATTCTCACTAACCAAACTCATCATGCTGAGAATTCGACCAACCACTCGTCAAAAACCCACAAAATACCCTCTAATGTATTACTAGAAAAAATACCTAAACATAAGCTCCAAAAAATTATTAATCTAATTTAATTTAAAATCAAAATAATTAAAAATTCTTGATAGTGACTTACCTCAATGAAAATACATGTGGGGATCTGAAGATATACTTCCGAGTTATCTTCTTCCTAGGCATAGTGAAAGAAACATCACTCCATAACGATTTCATAATGATGTGGTAGAATAAAATATAAATCCATAACTAGGGAAGAAAAAATTAGAAAGAAATATAGGATAATACAAGAGGATATCAATGGCGGGTTAGAAGTACCTTAAATCACTCAGGGAAGTAGTTAAAACCTTTAAATGATGGATCTTAAAGAAGAGAAGAAGGGGGAGGGTATCCTACTTGTGTGAGGGAGGAAAAAAGGGAGAAAGAGGGGTCAACACTCAAAATTGATATGGAGGAAAAAAGGGTAATTTTATCTTTTTAAATGATTACCATGGTTTTGATTCGTGGTTAGACACCTCATGGGCCAAACCATGTGACCCCACCATCCATGGCATCCCACCTCGCACGGTTTAGCCACACAGTTCAAAAAAACATACACTAACCATGCGCCAACCATGAAACCACCTATACAACATCAATTATTTACCTCTGAAATAATACATGGTTTGACCTCAACCATGTTCCAATAATGTGAGATAACCATGGTCTGAAGTTAACCTAATGTTCATTGAACATCATAGTGCCACATGATTTCCCCAAAACCATGATCCCTATCTAAAAACCTCCAAAACCATATAACCTACCTAAGACACCCAAAACATAAATCAAAGCCTATAATGTTCACCCAAATACTGATAAAAAACCTCCAAACAATCATTCCCTAACTAAGATAATCACTTTTATCCATTAAAACTCATGGAATTTTGTTCCAATCTCTTATAAAAATTCAACCTGTTCAGTAATTGAAAATTTAAACTCCTAAAAATTTCTTCTCGTACAGATATAGGATCTTAAAAATGAACCCATATTAATTTTTTATATCCTCACAAATCCATTTTGGTAATAAAAACTAACATCCCAACAAACCAAGACCATTAATTCTTGCAAAAACCATTGTGTTCTTCCTTTTAATGCCAAACACACCTCTAAAGTTCCACTTGAAATAAAGTTCATAAACCACCAAAACACAATAAAATACCCATAAAAACAACCAAAACATAGATACAGGGATTAACCAAGAAAATATTTCCCAATACATGACCATTTCATTATTGTATTCACTGAAGAGCCAATGGTTCCCCCCACTATCAAACTGAGCACGAGATGGCCATTTCTGAGCTGTGACACTACCCACAAAAAAACATTCACACCAAAACACTCATCCCACATTCCAAAAATGAACCTTGAATAGTTTAAAAAACCCAAACCCATTCACATATGAGAACAACAATCCTATTTCTTGATTTTAATTCCCATGTTAAAAGGGATATTCCTCCATCGCCCATTTACAAAAATGATTATGATGACCTTTCCTCGAAAGGCACCATAAAAAAACCCAAATTTATCTTTTCATATCCCAAAGGATGTGCCTAATGTATTTCCCAAATTACTACACCTAATTTCATATATTAACATTAGTTGAACCACCTCAGGCTAACATTCCTTATAAATAATCAACTCCAGCTATCGAACCATTACCAAAACATGATCACAATGCCTTAATCCCTATTGGCATCATGTGGTCATCTTAGAATACTCCAAAAATACTATATCTATATTCTAGGGATATTTCCTAGAAAAACAATCCACTTTCCATTTCCATCTTCATTTCACAACATGAACATCGATGTTTCACTAACTTGATCTTGCTCGGATCACCTCAAAACCAAATCAAGATTGATTCTCATTCTCAGAATCCACTTAATATTTTATCTAATTTATAATTTTTATTCATAAAGGAATCTAGTAGTACTTAGTTCCATTATTATACTAGCATCAAGACTCCAAAATGACCTTGCAATGTCTAGTCACACTCTCGTGAAACTTTTCAGGAAATTTTCAGACATCTGTGACTGGAACCCCACTCCCCACTTTAAGAGAATTATTATCAATACAATAATAAAAAAATACCTGATCACTATATCTAATCCCCCATCCATCACCATAAATAATAACAGGCATGACCATCCCTCACTCACTCCTAAAAAGCACCTCAACAGGTTTCATAATAAAACATATCTAATTCCCCATGATCCACTCTCATCACTAGCCAACCCTTGACACAACGTCTTCCTAATAGTGTGTGTTAAGGTCCATCCTTAGGTCCACATTTGTACAAAACCATATTCGTTTCTAGAATAACCTTCACCCCAAGAGTCCCACATTTATTTAAAAAAATATCAAGGTTACTAAGATCAACAACTTCTCATCAGTTACCATCAACCACCAACCAACACTTGGCTTATCACTGATCAATATCCAAATCACACTCCTATGAGTCACACTACACTGATCCAAGATCATCATGCTCCAGGAAGGTTCAGCCTTAACATGACAAGATCTCCTTATGAATTCCTCTTAAAACTTAGTAACTCAATTCATGCAATGATCCATCAATAACTTCCCACCTCACTCTATTTTTCTAGAACCAAAAGTGATCATCCCCTTTCTATGTCATGTCATCCTCATCGATAGACCTAGATATCACCCAGTGTCATTCCACTCATGAGTGTCCTATTGAACTTAGACCACACTGATAAATTCATCCAACCACAAAGGTCCATATGTCACCATGCCTTTTCCTCAAAACCGTACCTTTATACCTAATCACCAACACACAAGGTTCTCATTTCAAAGACCCCATTCACTTCTCAGGAATTAGCCTTATACCCAAAATCAACACTTCCACTTCTCTTCACTAAAGAAAAAACATACCTCAGGATAACCCATCTCACGATATCCCTTGATCAACCACACAATGAACCACTAGCATTTTATTAAAACTAAAGTCCTCTAGGTATCTCATGTAGACCTTCCATTAGTGTCTCATGTTAGGTTCACTAAGTCTAACAACCTTTCCTAATGTAAAATTCAAATAATTTCTTGCTCATTGGGAATCATGAACAATCCCATTTCAAAACCCACAACATTGACATTATGAAACATGCACCATATGTTTTCACATATAATTACATCATATTTCGACCACTACACATCACTAGGGAACCTTCCTCTCTAAGCATCAACACAGCAGACTTCTCCCTATAGGATTACATCTCATCGATAAATTCTCCCATAACCAACAATATAATACTTGATGAACCGTACCAAATGAAAACAAACGCATAGTCAATTTAAGTATAATTAAATTCCAATATATGAGGGAAATCACTTTATATGGTGTTACTATCACATTAAATAACCAATAAAAATTTCCCACAAGGGGTTCGTCATTAGGCATTCAATTTCATACCAATATACCAAAGTAACTGCACCTCATATGCATGAGGAATGCATCATTGTCCTCATTTTCAATGAGTATCAAACTATAGATCCACATAAACATCCATAAAAAGTAAAATCCATGTACAATTTTTACCATTAGAGTAGAATTCTGAAAATGATCTTATATAATAAACCATAGAATAAGCTTCTTCAAGAACATTAAATAACCAATCCTCAATCATTAGTAATATAAATCAACCATAATAGGGCATATGTCATGTGAATCTCATGCCAAATATGATTCAGGAGAATATTATCCTTACCTTTTTAAGAAAAGAGTCATAATAAATCATTGGACCATCTATAATAGAATAGGAGCTAGAAATCTAAAATATGTCATAAAATACAAACCAAAAGAGTATTGCTCGGAGTGAAAAACATACACAATTGTATCATCACAAACCAAGAACATAGATCTCATATCCATAGTAAACTAGAAATATTAATACAATAATATTTCTTGATGCATCATTTTGATATCCATCCTAGCCTCCCACACATTTCATATAATCTAACTATCATGTCCAAGATTGTAATAAATGGGAAAGTAACTTCTCTGATAACAATTTGTATTTCCCCACCTGGGTTACTATGAATAGTAACTAGGTTGGGTCACCACATGGCCTCAAGTATGCCTCCCTATATAACAGAGGCTACCAACTAGCAAGGAGGAACTAGGGCATGGTCATGGAGAAAATATACCCCTATAAGAGAGTAATAAAGATAGTACAAAATAACTAAAAATTACATAAAATAAAAATAAACTAATAATAAAATATAAGATGAAAATATTCCATTTTGTAATAATGAAAATGTAGTAGTATAAAGTAAATACATTGATTCATTATAAAATACCACAGCCCGGCCTCTAATTACAACATGAGATAACTTTTCCACTCAATAAATAAAGACGCCAAGTGCAATCCCATCTCATACCTAAAAAAAAGTGGTGTCTTCTTGCATACCCAAGTGAAATGTCAACCAAAGAAGGGTGTGAGAAGAAAAATCAATAGGGCCCCACCAACATAGTTTTGAACATATCCATTAAAATAAGTGTATGTATATGTCGCATTCTATATGCAACCAAGACTTTGGAAATTGGAATTAATTATTAAAAGGATGAAAATTTGTAAATTTATAAGGAATACTCTTCCTATCTAATATGATAACTTGAAATCTATCAATAATCAGCTCTACAACCTATTTTGATACATATCTATACAATGCAATCATGGTGCATCTACCCGATCTTTGGAATTATCCTAGAAATCAATTGAGGATACCATTATCAACCTTGGGTATGTCACAAAAATATAGTGCATAGGAGAAATAAGACCACCCCACAACCTATAGTGTCATCTAGACCCTAGTATGCTTGGAATCCTAGGTAATGTTATTATTAAGGGGGGTTTCCAAGATACACTCAGAAACATACTTTTTTCATGGTGCAAGGAGGAATCTCAAATACAGTAGTCATTTAGAAAAAAGTAGCATCGAATATTAGATCATGAAATCATCAATAATCCAAGACATTACATACATTAATTAATTTTATTTTAAACATTAAATTATTGTTAAATAAACAACTATGTTAATTAAGTGACATATACCATTCTATTGGGAATCCTACATGTTATATATTCTTTATGAAAAACATCTATATATTCAAGTATAAATTTTCATATGATTATAACCATATACAACATGTTTATTTTTCATATTCAAGTTTTGAGTGGAATCGAACTCTGATATAATAGATAGGTAGGACCAAGAACTAGGTGTCATTGGAACATTATTGTTGAAGTAATTTAGGTTGGTATGTCTCTCAAGCACTAATAGTTCATTTATGATTATATAATTATAGTAATTAAAATTTAACTAATAAATAAATTGATACTTAAAATGAATCTCCATGGTTAGGGTAACACTAAAAACCATCTTATAGTTACACTAGCCTTATAGGCTGGTCTAGTTAATTCATGATTTAGATGTGATACCCTTGGTCATCACTATCCATACCAAACACGCTCATACTAGGGTCTTAAGGTGATCAGGGACCCTACCAAGTCCAAGCTCAAGGCGAAAGAAAATATTTAAGGGGAAAACACCCCTAAGACAAACCCTCTAACACATTAGGAACTTTAAGAACATGATGGAAATATATGGTTGTTCTTAGGTTCATGAATTACTCCCAAGACCAATCATTGTATTTTAAAACAAAAAACCTTCTTAAAGAAGGTCTCTAAGTCACATTTTTCTAGGACTAGTAGGTCTCTCTCTCTCCCATTACCAATATAGGGATCCCCCATCAGGGTCCATTTCAATCTAGGAAAATGTTTTACAGTTAGTTCATGGCCTACAGTAGCTGAGGAATGGAGTCGGTTCCCAAGGGAAAGAAGTGGCCCTTGGTACCTTACTCTATATATAGGTGAAGACAATTAATTAATTTTAAACAATTTAATTAAGTTATTTAATGATTTTAATGTATTTAATGTATTTAATTGAATAATACATTTAATTATAGGTTATTCATTATAAATTCACTTAAAAGGAAATTAAGGTAGACCAATTACAATTAAGGAGATTTCCAGTTTTATGGTTAAGGGTTTCTAATGGCAATAAAGGCTTCACTAACCCCATACAACCTCATCCAAAGTATATGAGGCCCTATATCCAAATCAAAGAACAAAAATTAATAAACTATAATCACATTATAATTTATAAAATAATCCAAAATTTTATAATTAACTAATCTATTTAGATAAAGAGTCATGAAGAGAAAATTTTCATTGGATGATCCCATAACTCAGATACAATGAACAGGCACACACCAACAACCCATGGTGTACCCTTTACATTGAATCAAGAAAAATACTTATCCATAAACCTAAAAATAAATATTTATGTAATTTAATTTATGCTCAAAAGAATTAAAAATTCACCATAGTGATATAACTCAATGAAATGACATGTGATGAATTGTGCATAGCCTCTTAGGTTACCCTCTACATTGGAATAGTAAAGGCCCCATCATGATCACCAGATTCCACCATACTCAAGATGAATCATAAATAAATACCTAACCATAGAAAAATAAATTAAAAATGAATAGATAAGAAGAAAAGTGTATATAAATGGACAGTTGGACACACCTCAAATAACGTAGGGAATCTATAAAATTCCTCCTATTGACTGATATTTAAGAATATGAGGTGGAGGGGATTTGGCTCAGGGGATGGAGTAAAAGGGTATAAATAAGGGGTTAACTAATAAAAATTGGGTGGAAAATATGTTTATTTTCCATCATTGAGTTTATTTCATGGTTTGGCCATATGTTTGGCTAAAACTTGAACCAATTGTGTGACCCCATTATCCAAAGAATCACATGTCACATAGTTTGGCCACATTTGTTTCCTATCCATGCACTAACCATGAAATCACCATTGTATTCTCTCTTGATTTCCCCTGAAATGTCGCATGGTTTGACCTTAATTTTGAACCAATCATGCGAGAGAAATGTTATATTTAAAAATGAACTAAAAGTTAATTCAAAGTTAAGTTATTTCATGGTTTGTCCTAAAATATGCACCCAAACCATACTCCTAGCCCAAAAATCCCTCCAAAATCATTGAACATAACTGAAACATTTGTAAGTATAGTTAAATCCTTTGAGGTTCACTCGAACACCCGAGGAACCTCATAATCTTCATTCCATGTATAAAAACATCACTTTGAGTCATTAAAACTCTGGTAATTTCAATTTAATTATTAGATTATAATTTAACTATCCAATAATTGAAAACTTGAGTTCCTTCTGAAAATTCTGACTCTTATAGACACTAGATCATAAAACCCCCAAAGTAAAGTTCGAGGATGAATAATAACCTTTTCAAGAAACTCATATTGCTAATATTTCAATTATAATAACTCTAATAGACCGATTTGATAAGGGTTTTTAAAATAATTTCAAATCTTCTGAAGCTATGTTAATAGTGAATTCAACCTCCCATATAAAAATAACAACAATTAAATCATTAGTAAATACATCCACATTTTAATTTAATATTTTAACAACACTAATATGAACAAATTTCCATTTTTAAAATATAAGAATGATAATATTCATTCTCATCTTTAATCATTTTCCCAGCTTCTTGATATGTTATAATAGGTAGGAACTTATTCTAATATAAAAAATCAAAATCACCCTAAAAATTTAATATAACATTATTATATCTAAAATATTACATAGCATTATAAACTAAAATCAAATCTATAACCATAATAATATCATATTCAACTATAAACAAGAAAATAATATTTTTACAAAAACTCATTTAATAGATAATCCTAGGAAGATTCTTATAAATCACTATCAACTTAATAATTCCCCTATGGGTTTGTACTAAAAGTTATTATACTATTTCATGAGGTAATATTTCCATTTTATCATAAAATCCCTAAAAAATAATAAAACGTGTAGACCTATAATAAAACAGGACATTGTCATAATTTGAGTCAAAAAGTAATGTGTTTGTTTCCACTTTTTTATGGTATGTCATTTTCTAAGGTAGTCTCAAATAACTATTACACAACCTTCTATTTATGTACTTTATGATTCCCATAATTAATTATTTTCTTAGTAAATGGGTCATATAATGTAGCATCTCATTACATTTAAATCATCTCAATGTATTCTTATTATATTGGTTCTAACCATTACCCAAATTATTTTCCTTCCAATCATTATTCATATGTCCTAGAATGCCTAATTCATTATACTTTATATATTTCAAAAAACACCCCCAAGATTCATCTTAATAAAATTATCGCAGGAGGAAAATTTAAACCTCTTTCCTTGGGATTTTTTCGATGGATACTTTCCCATTTCTTTACAAATGGGATGTTTATTGTCTTGGTTTTTGTAAAAGTTAATAAACTCTCTCTAGAACTTCTCAAAACCTTATACAAAATTCTCATAGATTTTATGTTCATGAGTTTCCAAATATCTTTAGAAAATTGGTTTCAATATGGAGTAATACCTATCAATTTTATAATCATGTTACAGAAGGATACCTAATGTCTATCCGGGAAATCTAGTCAAATTAGATTCAAATGTGGAAGAAGATTTCTCCTTCTTTTGATTCAATTCCAAAAAAATTATTTTTCATCCTAAATATAAAAACATTAGTAAAATAATTCTCAATGAAATGATCTTTAAATTATGTCCACATAATGGAATTGATCTCTTCTTTCTCCTTTGTATTCTTAATCAGAGTCCACCACTAATCGGATTCACCTTATAAATAATAAGCTATTAGAATTAAATTTTTATGTTCAGATTTACCTGAATATTAAAATTTATTTTCTTGATCAATGATCCATCCTCAAGCTACCACTAGATTTGAGGATTCTTAAAAATATTATCGGGTACTATTTCATGAAAATGTACACTATATAAATGATCTTATATTGAGAGTATGGTTGGTCACTTAAATGTGTACCACCATCAATATCATGCACCAACTAAGTTAACACAGCTAAAAAATTGTTTTGTTGTAATTATAACCATTTTAGGTTATTAATTCCGAATGAAAATATCCTACTCATTCCGTTCCACTTTGTTCACCCTATTTTCTCGAGGAAAAAACATCCCAAAATAGGAAAATATTATATAAATCAACATGGGAAACCCTAAATACTTCTCATGATAATATTACTCATAGTTTAACATCAAATAAATTTCTTTTAATAATAAAATCCATACCTATAATTTTATCGAAACAATTCCTTTGATGCCAGCTATAACACATTCTAACTTAAACGATCCATAATTACATGATTTATAACAAGGGTTTCACTTTATTAAATTTCTAGGATTGTTTTAGTTTAGAGTTTTATATAATTATGAATAAAACTTATTTATCAATCCATTAAAATATAAACTAGACACTTCCACTCAATATCCATTTTTACATAAAAATCTGGTACATAATTTTAAACTCATGTTTTATTAAAAACACATTCACTTCTTTAATGTTGAATCCTCATAACAGAAAGTTAGACCTTTAAATTATTTTATACTCATACTTAGGGTCTATTAAAAACATTTGAAAACATAGGATGATAAAAAAAATTCAGTAAGGGATATGAAAATAAATATATCCATTAGTCCATTTTTAAAATCTTGTAATCCCATAAGATTTGTCTCCCTTTTTATATAATAAACTTTGAGATAAAATATTCACATTAATACTCATAATATAAGCTAAATTTCCTAAATAAATTCATAAAAATATCATAATAAATCATAAAGTTAAAATTTTAATCATGAGGGGTCTTGAAAAACATGGTAAATCATGAAAACATATTCTTGAAAAACATACTTATCACATTTAAAATGGGCATAAACTTTCTTGTGAACATAATAGAATTATCTTAACTGATGAAATCATTTAAATTCCATAAAAACAAATTTTATAGAATATAATATTCATTTTAGGACCTTGGTAAACTATCTTAATACCACTCTTACAATCTCTCCTATAAGTACTCTTATAAATGGAATAATCTACTTGATTAATTCTAAAATAATTCCTAAGAGAACATAATAATTACCCAATACATTGAGGAGAAATATCGAGCTCACTTTTCATCATTAACAATGTAAAAGTATAATAAAATATTAAAAAATAGAGTTTTTCATATAAAAAATAAAATTTTATAAATTAATATTTTTATACATATGCAGATGGAATTTCAGGCATCACGTAAAAATATGGATATTTTTTCTAAAAACTCATTAAAAGAATTCCAAAAATAATGAGAAATATGATATTATTTTTGGAAACTATTAAAATTTTAATATTAATCTTATTAAAGTTTAAAAATCATGATAGTGTAAAATTCCACTCATTTCATATATGATAAAATATATTCCTTTCATTTTTTTATAAAAATTTCAAAAATAGATCATTTCAAAATCATTTAAAAGTATTATTTTAAACCCATAATAAAGAATGTAAAACATGGTTTTAAATGACATAAAATTTATATTTTATTATATTAATAACATACTAAAAACAATTTAACGAACATTGATAAGGGTGAAAATGGAATAAAATCATCAAAAATTTTATAACATGGTTTAAATGAAAAATCTCTTAACTTGAGTTAGACTCACAAAGTACAAATATTAAATCCTATATAATAAACTTGTATTAATTTTATAATTTATTAATAAAACTATTTATTGGTATTACAATATTAAAATCCCTTATAATTTATTTTGTTATTATGCCTTATATAGTTATTAAATGAGTTAAGTTTATGTCCAATGTTTTATGGTTGTTCTATTAGTAATCGTAAAAAATATTTACTGGGTTAAACATGGTCAAAGAATTCATGGTTAAATAATATTTAGAATAATAATAATGACATAATTAAAATTTTTAAACATCAAATAAATTTATAGATCTATCCATGAAATGTGCACATGAAAAATAAATTGTGTCAGTCCGTGGCAGTGGTAGTTTACACGTACGCACAAATGGTGTTATCATTATTCAGTGGATGGAAGGGTAAGAGAGTAAGTAATAGCTTGTCATTAAAAAAAATAATTATTTATTGAATATCATATATATTTATTAATTCTATAATAATAACTATCCTTTTTAGGTGGTGATGAAAAATGAAACACGTGGTTTCTTAGAGGTGGTAATCCACACGTATGCACAAGCGATGTCTTCATTTATCCTTGTATAGAAAAGGTGATGAATAAGGTTTTTATGATAATAATAATAAAATATTAATTTATTTATGAAAATTATTTTATTTTTTCATCATTGTTAAAGATGATTTTATTTATATAAAATAAGAAATAAACTTGAAACACTCAGTAATTAATCATTCCTCTTATTTGGAAAACCTCCATGGGATTAAAACTTAAGCCTTCTTATGTCAGTATTTTGATAAGACTAGGACATATTGGATGTGGGGAGGGGTGTTGGGCATAAATATTCATATCTATTTTCTGAGGTATTTTTCTCATAATATTTCAATAATATAGGAGTGGATATATGCTTTTATATTTAAGGGGAGTGACATACTATTAATTTTTCTAATCCTTTAAATATTATAAATTTATTACACGTGTTCATGTCGCAGAGGTTCCCTTTTATAATTGAGGGGAGGTGAACTCTTGGGAGTTCAAAAAAGATTAATAATATAATAAAGTAATTCTATAGTAAAATTTTTCCAAATGTACACAGATTTAATAAAATTGGCTCTTGTTGAAATAAAACATGGCAATGAATTTTAGATAGGTTTTTGGGTCATTTTAAACCTTTCCTTTTTTATTAACCCCTTTGTTCGTTATTATTGACCTTAATGGTGGAAATATATATATTAACCAAAAAGTGTTAATAATGATACCATAAATGGAAAAGTGACTCATAAATGGACCATATATGATGTGTTCTCCTGTATTCCATTCACATTGATAGAGATAAGTTTCTAGAAATTTTTAATCCTTTAATAAAATATCATTAATGTATATTTTGGAGTAATTCTTTTAATTTGACCTTAATGACATCCTGAAAAGGAAAAAATCAAATTTACTCCTTTAAAAACCAATAATATGTTATATGTGTTTAATAAATTTGTGGAATTCTATAACTCGAGACAATTATATTACATTTAATATTTTTAAGATCAGTTATTTTTTTATATTAATTAAATAAATACTGTATTAGCATAACACAAGTAATTAAGTTAATTATTTTACTACTAAAAATAAGATGTGCATTTCCAAAATAAATATAGGTTCATTTTTTCAAAATAGATATTTATATTCACTCATTACTTTCCTTTTTCTCTACCTGAACATATAATAGATATTTAAAGATATGAGTGTGACACTTAGTAACTTTCTTTGTTTTAAATATTATACATGTGATTTTCACAGAAATGTGTCCATTAAAAAAATAAATTTTGAGCCTAATGTGATAGTGGAATTATTATATTCATTCAATAAAAATTAGGATTCAAAATTATGGCCTCATCACTTAGTTTTTACTAAAATTAACATGATTATCCCTATACCGTGATGATAAATTTTACCACAGGAACTATTCAAAATGCCAAAAATAAAAGGGAATATTTACCAAATTTTTAAATCCTAATTCCAAATATGGAATCCAATTTCCATTATTCAATTTATAAAATTTTTAAAAGTTAATTTTAAAAATAATCATGCAAAACACAATGAAAGCTGCTTTTTTGAAAAATATATTTTTTAATATAAAACTAGATTTATTCTTATTTCATCTCTAGAAAAAAAAATTGAATATTAAAACATTTGATGGAATATATAATATATAAATTCAATTAAAATAATAAACCAATAGCGATTAATTTAATTTATTCTTATAAAAATATATTATTCTCTTTAAAATAGTTTTCTAAAAAAACATCTCTTTTAATTTCAAATTATTTTTATTATAGTTTTTAATTATTTTATACCTAATTAATTCATTTTATATATATATAAACAATAAATTTATCATTTTTTAGTTAATACAATCCATACCCACCCATCCAACGGCTATGAGATAACTTTCACAAAATAATATTTTAATAGTACATAAAGGTTCGTTTAAACATGATGTTTCATGAAACCCAAGCTATCAAAGAAATAAAATTATTTATAGAGGAATATTTTCTAAAATCTCAAGGGGTAATTGTAACACACTGAGTTTTTATGAACTCTATTTTTTCAAATAAATTAAATTTCATTTATGGATTGGGTTTTATGCCATACCAAGTTAATCTCGCTTTATATGTTATGCTAAGTTTAGCATTCACTACACACTACACGAGCTTAACATGAGTTACATGCAACATTTAGTTTATATGGAATAGAATTTTATTAATATAATTATTTAAATAACAAAATTATTACTTATTCATTAAACATAGTAATATGATTATTAATAATAAATTTTATATATTATTATAGTGGTTTTATAGAAATAAAACATTTTGATAATGAAATATTTAATTTTTTGTAAAGTCTATATGTTTTGGAAATACTATTTTCTTAAAAACAACATTTTATGCCTTCTGTAAAAAATAACATAATTAATTTTTATAACTTATTGAAATTTAATTTCATAACATAAACAAAATTCTTTAATTCATAATTTTAAAAATTTCAAAGGTTGAAAATTTTGGATTTTTTTTGAAATATTTTATTTTTGGATGAATAGTGAAAAATATGGAATTTTAATTGAAACCCGCCTTTTTCTAATTTATTTATATAGTTAAATTATTTTTTGAAATTATTTTTTAGAATAATTTTTTACATTATACATAAATCATTCCAATTAGTTTTTTGGAATCAATTTTCCATAGAAACTGGATATAAAACCATTTCAAACTTTTGAACATTTTCACTTTAAAAACTAGTTGTTTCTTCCGATATATGAAATTAATAAAATATAAATTCCTTCCAATTTTGTAAATTTATTTTTTAAAAAATTGATTCCATATTCATAATCGTAGTAATTTATAATGTATAATAAGGTCAACCTAATTTTTTACCGAATTTATTAGTGAAATAAATTAAAAATAATTAGAGCGATTACAGTAAAAAAAATATTACTTAGTGGTTAAAATTACAAAATAAGGTGTAAAAATGAATATAAACTGGTCCAAAGCCCATTGTATGGACATAAATCTACCATATTACTAATTTTATAAAAAATGGTTCATTATTGGAGGCACATGATGTAAATGGGTTCCCCCAATAGTGTTCACCTTTTGGTATTTACAAGAATGTCACTTCTGGTCCACTATAATAGAGTTCTCACCCCCTCAATTATTCAAACCTCTCAAGACATTTGACAATAAAAAAACATATATTATCTCTCTCATAATTTCCTACCAGTATCCTATATGACTTAATTTGGTCATAAATCCAACTTAGGATGTCCTTTGGTGCCAAATAAAATGAGATACCCAGAGAAGAGGTAATGTTCTTCAATGAATGTTTTTGTTTTATTTATTCCATTAAATCCATAAATTATTTTTATATATTGATTATATATTAACCTAAATATTTTGAATATAATTAGATGTTATTAATTTATGTTTAGCACCTATAACTTCCTATAATTCTATCAAATGGGATACACAATCATTGTTCGTGTGTAAGGTGGACTACCGCCTCACGAACCAATGTTATTATTTATTACATTAACACATTTCAAAGTTAGAAATAATAAATATTTATAGATTATATATAATATTTATCATTTTTATGATTTTTTATGATTTTTTAATTTTTATATCACACATACCATCGTGCTTTCCATTTTGTTGGAATATGATAACGTTTATGTGTATAGTGAACTACTGCCTTATGAAGGGATGTGATTCAGGTACACTTTATAGTATAAAGTTAGTTTTAAAAACAAAATTTATATATATGGCATAAAAAATAATTCATTAATGATAATATATCATATTTTTTAACTCTAAAAAAGAAAATTAAAATATCGTTCATGTGTAAGTATGGCCTACTATCTCCATGAATGGTGTATTTCATTTCCAAATTCTTTATTTTATATAATATTTTAAATACATATATAATGAATATATATATATATATTTATGATATTTATATCTGGTTTATAATTATGTAGATTATATAACTCACTTATGGACCAGTGTCTATGTTTTCATGTTTCCAAAGTTATTAAACTAAATCAATCTTTGGGCGTGTGTTTGTCTAATATATTAAATAATCAAAAAAATGATGTAATGTCTATGTATAAGATGATTATGTCACTATAGTTTGTATCAGAGCTATGTTTTAGTAAAACTTTGGAAACTGGGAAGGAAAATCCTTAGTTAGATCCATAAATGCATTTCTACAGATAATTCTGAGGAATAGTAAAACTATTAGAAAATGTATATCAATTATAGTAAAGGATTGGGAGAGTGGTTTCCAAGAAATGAATCCCTATATAGATAATACAAGTGGATGTGGCTATGGAACATATTTACCAAGGGTAAATGTCCATTAGAAACCATATTGATCTAGAATCGATCGGGAACTGGTGCATGACTATGGGCCTTGATACATGCCTAGTTTGACACTCCCATGGGATAATCTTTGAAAATTCAAAAACTCTTTATGAACCATAATGAAGGATTTAAATATATTTTGGGTATTAATGACATAAGAAAAACTGGATATTCCATATATTAAATAATATTTCATAATTTATTCATCCTATGTGTGATTTCCATGATTATGTGGTTTCCCATAATGAATATGGTTTCTTATACTATGATTTGTTTGTTTTAGTCAAAAATTGGAACCTGAACGAACCATGTCAATGCCGAGTGTGATGGGAAATGAATTGATTTTTCTCCTGATAATCCAAAAATTATAGGATAAGGAATGAAAAATATTGTTTCCAAGCTCAACCAATATTCTTATGCTACGAATCTATTGGACTTCCAAATGAGAAAAAAAGGGAACAAAATTTTATTGAGTCCTTCATGAGGAAAAGTCCACCTATAATAAAAGTTTATTATAATCCAAAAGTTATTGAATAGTTAATCAATAATAATGAAAAGTCATACTCTTTTATTTAGTTTTTATAACATAAGATATTCATCCTGGTTGTTTATCATTTTTAAGGAAAAGCAGACTGGTGGGGAAACCAATCAAGAATACTAGGTAGTAAGTTGAAATTGACTCCATAGATAAGAATTAGTTTAAGAACTTATTTTTAAAAAAATAATTTCCTCATATTAATTATATGAAAATGGATAAGTAGTTTCTCAAGATAAATCAAGGGGATTGTGAATAGGTTAATACATATATATCCATTTTATAAAACCATTGATGTACGCTTTAAAAAATATCATCCAACTTGAAAACAGGGTTGATTGATTCTTAAATGGATCAAAACCAAGTATTCAATGTCAATTAGCCATTATATACTTTAGTAGATATTAATAAATTTTGTGTTGTTCTATCAAGGTTGAAATAGAGGTTGTATTTACATATTAATCTCCTAGTTTTGACAAGAAAAGGAAGATGGAGTTCAAAGACAAATCTAAAAACCAAGGAGAAAAGAAGATTATATTTTCTTTATGCTCAAATTGTGGGTAGAAGTATAAAGGAAATTGTCTTAAGGGTTCTAATAAATGTCTTATGTGGGGAAATGAAGGTCATCGTTAATTTTATTTCTGAATTTATGGGGATAAGTTAGAAAATAATGTTAATAAAGAGAATGTTATACAAAATATGATACCCACACTTCAATCTTAAAGTACAAAGAGAATGGAAATTTTAAAAACAAGTGACCAAACACAAGTTTTAATGATGATTATATACATTAGAAACCACTAAATATGAGGCATAACGAGAAATCTCATGTTATCATAGTTTCTAATGAGGGGTGCGATAACGACATAATGACAAGTATAATAGTCATCCACTATAGAACTCTTAATGCCTTATTAAATCCTCAATTTACCACTCTATCAAATATAAATAATTTAATAATGGTATTAAGATTCCAAAAAACTATTGTATGTGAAATTAATAGTGAAAACCCTTAATGGTACGATGATTGCAACTTAAGTTTATGATTCCTCTCTGGTTGTCATTTGTGGGGATGTACTTCTTATAAATCTTCTCATTCTTCCACTAGTTGAAGTTGATGTCATATTAGGAATGGATTGTATTTATCTACCTAAATACCACATTATATTATTAATAAGGGAAGTTATGTTTGATATTTCAGAAAACCCTATGATTTTCTATCAATGTGAGGATAAGTATGAACCGCCTATGGAAATTATATCTAGAGTATGGGTCTTAATTCCCATTCAGAAGGAATGTTTATCTCAAATGGTTGGGGATAAATTCAAAATTGGTTAAATTCCTAGAGTTTGGGAATTTTTTGACATATTTATAGAATAATTTCCTTGTATTACAATAAAACTTGATGTTGAGTTATCATTAGAACTCATACCTAGTTCCACACCCATTTCAAAGACTCCCTATTGAACGGATCCAATTAAGTTGCAATAATTGAAAAATAAACTACAAAAAACCATAAAAAGGGATTCATTCATCCATTTGTATCACTAAAGGTTGAAATTATTCTTTCTATGAAAAAGTAAGATGGATCAATGAGACTCTGCATTGATTATTGATAGTTGAAACAAATTATGATCTAGAAAATGCATCATCTTCCCTTTATTGACAACTTGTCTAATCAACTACGTGAAGCTCAATAATTTTCCATGATTGAAATTCAATAAAGATATCACCAATTGAGGGTTAAGAAGGAGGATATACCCAATATAGAATTTTTTAGAAGGTATGAGCACTATGAATATATTGTGATTCATTGTTATCTTACTAATTTTACTGTTATCTTCATGGATTTGATTAATAAATTTTTTTGAGATTATATTGAAAATTTTATGGTGGTATTTATAGATGATATTCTTACATATTCATAGATAAATGAAAACCAATATGACCACATTATAATTTTACAAAAGAACCTAATGAAGGTGAAACTATAATCCAAATTTAAAAGGTGTGAATTTTAAATGGAAAAGGTTTCATTTCTTGGTCATATAATCTTAAGATAATATATATCGGTAGATTCCTCAAAGATAGAGGCTTCAAAATTTTGGCCTAGACCATACATAGTAACTAAGATTGGTGGTTTTCTTGGTTTATTCAGATATTATCAACGGTTTGTGGATAATTTCTCAAAAATATCTAATACATTGACCAAGTTTACTCGAAAGGGAGTTGAGTTCCTCTAGATAGATGAATGAGATGAAATTTTCAAGGAACTGAAGAGAAGTTTAGTCAACACACATGTTCTTACATTACGTTGTAGTGTAGAAGGGTTTTTAATATATAATGATGTATCCAAGAAGGGGTTATGATGTATTATTGTGTAGAATAACATGGTTAGAGCTTATACTATACCACAACTGAATAATCATGAAAAAAATTACCCAACTCATGATTTAGATTTAGATGCAATAATTTTTTTGTCACACCCCAACACTTGAGATTATTTTATTTTTATTATTTTTCTACCTTGAATTATTTTTTTGTTGGGGTATGGGGTCAGTCTCGGACGAAGTTTTCAAGTTTGTGATTAAAACATGTGTTTTGGGTTCGACATTTCTGGATGCAAGGGCAGAGCGCGACGCTGCGCGGCTCCGCCCAAGCAACTGCATGGCCCTTTTCGTAATTTTTATTATAAATAAAATAATATGAATTATTTTATTATTTTTTATTTATTATTAAGGTTATTGTTATTAATATGATTATTTATATTATTAATATTATTACGATAATTATTATTATTCTTATTATTATTATTAAGAATTAATTATTAATAATAATAATAATATTATTATTAATTAATTTTGTAATATTTTATTTTATTTTATTTTATTTTTTAGTTTTTTTCTTCTTCTTCTCTCTTTATTCATTCTTTCTTCTCTTTATTTTTTTTTATTCCCTCCTTTTTTTCTTCTTCCACGTAGATGCTCTATGCCCTTTTTTTCTCCCTTCGTCACGCAGCTTCGACCGTTTCTTCTACACACGCTACGACCCGACCTCCCACTCTCCCCCAGCAGTTGGCGCACCTTCTCCTTGCTGCGTAGCAATGCCGCTTCACTACCCATGATCCCTTCTATATTCGCTACCACGCAGTAGCACTATAACTGGCACGCCCGGTTCTCCTCTCATCCAGCAGCCGGCTCCTCCCCTGCATGCGCACGCCCCAAAAACCCCGACTCTCCTTCCCTTAGCAGGGATGTCCGCCGCTGGAACCCTCGAAGCCCCTACACCCCACACCTCCCCCTACTACCTTCGGCCTGAACCAGTGCGCGCATTCCAGCCTACTCCAGCTCCACCCGTAGCCAGTGCCGCTCCACCTCCTCTCCTCCACCTACACAGTCGGACCCCCAGCTCCCTTCCTGTCCATCGCCGCACCCAACGGAACCGCCGACCACCCTCTCCTTCAGCACAGGACTCCCGGCCCCCGCCTACTGCTAGCCTTATGTGCTCCACCCACTCCCCCCTGCCCTGTGCACTCCACCAACTCCTTCCCTCTTCTCCAGCAGTCAGCACCCCGACACCCTTCGTCTGCAGTCGCGCAGCAGCCCATCCCACTGGCCGACCTCCTATCCAGCTCACCCACGCCTAGAGGCCTCCCCCGGACTCAGCACTCCTCGCAACAGCAGCCCAGGCACTGTCCCGAGCCCCGTCGCCCCCCCTGTTGGTATATCTCCTTTTATTTATTCTCCCTTGATATTTTTATTGGATATAAATATAAATATATATATATATATATATTACCTTGGGATGATGGGAGTTTTCATTAATTACATATTACTTTGGATCGGTTTCACTTTTTTAGGACCCGTGCGGAGCGTTTCTGAGTGAGCACCATCACCGCACCTTCTTTCCGAGCTTGCACCTTCATCGCGCCTTGGCCTCGAGGTAGGTTCCCCCTTGAACTGCTTTTTAAAATTTAAGTTACATTATTTCATACTGTTTATGCACATTAATTATTCAAATTAAATATTTTATTAATTTTAATAAATGTGGGTTAATATAAGATAATTAATTTTCAAATGATTATTTGGTGTAAAAAGAGCCGTTTATTTTCTACCGACCACTTGAAACATTTTTTTTGACGAACGAACACCGAGTATTGAAAGAATACCAGTTTTTATTTTAAACATAATTCATAGAATTTGAAATGTGGTTTTGGTTTTAATGATAATGGATTTCTTCTGAAGTACGAACAATAATTTTGGTTCTTTTTTTAAATGGTTATTGTGAAATGCGTTTAATGCCAGTTTGGGACTTTAAGGAAAATGATAAAATTATTTTGATGAAAACCCTCCTAGGATAACTCGGCTACCTTGGTTGCGACTGTTTGTTTGGGAGGCCGCGCTTAGAGGCTCCCGGGTGCTCGAGTAGTCTAAAGGCATGAGGTTGTCTTAGGGAGTGGCTTGGGGTGATGCATGTTGTGCTGTATATATATATATATATATATATATGTGTGTGTGTGTGTGTGTGTGTGTGTGTGTGTGTGTGTTTGTGTGTGTGTGTGTGTGATTGGATGCTCGGCTGGTGTTTCTTAGCTCACCCCCTTTCATAAATGCTTGAGACATGGGAATCTGGCATATTGAGTTAATTTTCTGAGAACGATTGCTGCACTAGTTAGATTATGCACTGTCTAGTGTCCCTATAGTAGGGGAATACTGAGTTATTACTACTATGGGGATTGGGCCCCTCAGTTAGGCAATGTAGGGCTATACTGAGCGTTAGGGCGTCATGATATCATCACGTTAGGGCATGCCTTTAGGATGAGCCACATGTATGGTTTGTTCTGGATTATTCATGATCTCCTAGGTTTGACCCATGTTTCTTTTAGAGTTTATTTGAATGTGGAAGATGATTGATAGGTCTAGTTTGGTAGTTGGCCCCTGTGTGCCACTTTTTCCATTGCCTTAGTGTGTGTTGCGTGTTGTGAGGTTTTCCCTTTTTACTAACAGCTGAAAATTGAATTTATAAATTGTTCACAGCAATGTTTTAAAATGAAATGAACTTATTCCCTTCAATCATTGAACTTGTTTTTAAAATTAAAAAGGGAAATGGACTATTATTTACTTTATAAATGAAAGTGTGTGTGGAAACCCTTATTTTATAAAATTTAGTTCAAACCTGGAATTAGTGAATTCTTTATTTAATGGTAGTGAATTAGGAATAGATATCATGCTAGCCTACTGAGTTTTAATACTCGCGCTTATAGTTATTTTCTGTTTTTAGTGTTGTGCAGGCTACAACTTGAGTGTGCTTTCCTTGGGCGATGCTTGACCGATGAGTTGGAGAGTGACCCGCGGGGTCACACGGAGTTAGTTCGGGCATCTTGTTTGGTTAGTTTTATTTCCTTTTATTCTTGTTTAGTTACTTTATTTGGTTTATTTATTCTGCACTACTCTACATTATTTATGCTTCTTTATTTATTTGTATTGGGCGAACTCGTTCCCTCAGCCTCTGTTGATGCCATGGCACTTGTCGCCAGTCCGGGAGGATCGGGAACACCTCTTGGGCCATGTCACGGACAGGCTCGGGTGACTGGTTCAGGGTCGACTAGGGTTGGTTCGTGAAAAAAAGGTATCAGAGGAGGTCAACTCTTAGCGGACCTCACTTTTCAGATTTCCCTTTGTTATTTGGGATGTCAAGGAAGATGGAGTAGGATTTTTGGGACTTGAGGGGTATGTGAGGGGAGAGCATCGCGAACTCTTTCTCATTACGATCCCCGTGTTTCCATGGGAAGTCTGGTTTAATTATTTTCTTTGTATTTTTTTAGAGTGTTTTGTTATTGGGATATGCAAAGAGAGTTGGACAAATAGTCCTCCTAACCTGCCCGGCCTGGCAAGCCATGTAAAGCTAGGATCATGGTCCAAAAAGACTCTCTGTGTCGGTGATGTGTTTGGAATATGGCCACCAACCATATGGTCATGTCACTCACTGACAATAGTTCCCTATTGAGTTGTTTTGGGTTTCTCCTTACTTTTGAAAATTTTGAATCAGAAAAAGTTGATTTTGAAAAGAAAAAAATGGTTGTTTTTTAAAATGGGTTGAATGATTTGTTTTGGAAAAAAATTATGATGTTTTGTTTTTGGCCTTGGTGTTCATAAGGGTTCTCACATGTATAGTGATATATAGAAATGTGGACGAATGTCTGGTATGAAGGATGTATTCCCGGGGTGGCACAGAGACATGCATGTGAGTGAGACTCTAAAGAATACCAAGGGAGAGGGTTTAACCCACTAAGCATTTTTTAAATTAAAAAAATGTTTTCAAAAAGGAATGTATTGATGTTATGATAGCCTATTTCCCTGTGTTTATAGAATGTCACATATGCGGTGTTTGATTTTGAGGATTTTTATATATTGAGTTGGCCTTGATTGTGTTTTTAGCTTTTCTTGTCCAGCGGTTATCCCTTGAAGCTTCGATGGCTGATCGTAGTGCGATTGATCAACCTAAGGATTTTGTGCTTGAGTTTCGGAAGTTAGATCCACCTATCTTTTATGGGAAAGCAGTCCCTTCCGTAGTAGAGGATTGGATGCAGAAGATTGAAAGGTACTTTGATCACATTGAGTTTCCTAAGTCGTTGAAGGTCATGTTTGTGACCTTCACGCTTGAAGGTTCACTGTGGACGTGGTGGAAGTCAATGTCTTGGAATAAGCCCCGTCAAGAGCTTACATGGGAGTTGTTCAAGGATTCATTCATTTGTTAGTATTTATCTGAAGAAGAAAGTGTGAGGAAAAGGATGGAGATGTGTTATTTGTAGCAGGGCGATAGATCTGTGTTATAATATTTCCAGCACTTTGTGGAGCTAGTCCCTTATGATTCAGGGTATGCTATAGATGACTCCATGAAGGATCGACTCTTCGAGGCGGGTCTCCATCCTGATCTATAGTCGAAGGTGTCGGCGTCCAATCAAACTTCTTTTGCTGATGTGTCGAGACAAGTGTTTCATGTCGAATCCATGATGACAGGAGTGCTTGAAGTGGTCCTTCCTTCTTCAATTCTCAGGAGTAGTGGGGAAACATCCAACAAGAAGATGAGTAAGAAATCGAAAGTTGATGAAGCAGGTCATGGAATCAAAAGGCCTCAGGATCTTTCATCACCCTCTTCGGAGCAGGAGATATTTGTGTGTTATCAGTGTGGAAATTTAGGTCACAAGAGGCCGTCGTGCCCAAGTGCTCTGAAGCCCTGTCATGTTTGTGGACATTTGGGTCATTTAAAGCGGTTCTGTCAAGGTGTTTCTAGAATGCATTGTGGAGTAATTTCTTAGAAGTGGTGTAATGTGGGTTTTTGTTTAAAGTTTCTTATATATGTTTCCTTCCAGTGTGAGGGATATTTTTCTGTGGCTGTTGTACGGGTGTTATTTAGGAATTGAAATGTATGGGAATGTCGTGGGTTTTGATGAACTCTGGTATTCAATGTCAGCGTGGTTTTTCATTTCAAAACTCTATCTTTTTCTTTGTAAAATTAAAAGATGTATGGTCCTAACTGGGATTATCAGATCCTAACTGCGAGGAAAGAGATGCTTCATCCATCAGAGCTGCAACAAAAAGGCCTCAGAGTGAAGTGGGCACGTAGTCAGGAACCCTGGGAAAATTTTTAAGAAGCTTGGCTAAGGTTGTGCCTCGAACGTTTCAGTGAGGCAGTTTTAGCACGTTTGTTGTGGTTTCTTGGTCGTTTTAATTCTCTTCTTGTCGCAAAGAGCGTGATGTAATTATTCCTCATGCAATTCAAGTGATTGTGCCCTTTTGGGTTCGTTCGGAGTTTTCAGTTCAACTCCTATTCCTTTCGGACGGGACTGACAGGTTTAAGTGTTCTTGGTTTGTTTCTTTTAGCTTGAGTAAGACCCAGTCCAAGTACTAGTTGAATTCTTATGGTGGGGAGACCATTTGGGCCTCCCCTCTATTTATGTTTTCTTTCGGGCAATAGGGTTAAGTCCCATTGGTGATAGATGAAACATCCATTTGTTAAGATGTTGGATCGTGTCGTGTGGAATCCCTAAGTGTTGATCGATCGGCTGGATAGTATCGTGGTTTTCCGGGGACAGAAAGTGTTATAGTGGGAAGAATCGTCACACCCCGACCCTTGAGATTATTTTATTTTTATTATTTTTTCTACCTTGAATCATTTTTTTTCTGGGGTCCGGGGTCAGTCCTGGACGAAGTTTTCATGTTTTCAATTAAAACGCGCATTTTGGGTTCGACGGCGCTGGACGCACAGGTAGAGCGCAACACCGCGTGGTTCCGCCCCTGCAACTGCATGACCCTTTTTTTAATTTCAATTATAAATAAAATAAGATGAATTATTTTATTATTTTTGATTTATTATTAAGGTTATTGTTATTAATATGATTATTTATATTATTATTATTATCTTTATTATTATTATTAAGAATTAATTAATAATAAAAATAATAATATTATTATTAGTTTGGTAATATTATATTATATTTTATTTATATATTTATTTTATTCCTCTTCTCTCTTTATTCTTTCTTTCTTCTCTTTATTTGATTTATTTTATTTATTTTTTATTCCCTCCTTTTGTTCGTCTTCCACACGGATGCTCCCTGGACCTTTTTTTCCCCTTCTTCACGCATCTTCTGCCCTTTCTTCTGCACACTCCGCGACCCGACCTCCCGGTCTCATCCAACAGTTGGCACACCTCCTCCTTGCTGCATAGCAGCGCCGCTTCACGACCCCCACTCCCTTCTCTCTTCGCTGCTGCGCAGCAACACAACAACTCATACACCCGGTTCTCCTGTCCTCCATCAGTCGGCTCCTCCCCTACATGCGCATGCCCCAACAGCCCCGACTCTCCTTCCATTAGCAGTGTTATCCGCTGCTGCAACCTGGGAATCCCCAGCACCACGCACCTCCCCCTACTGCCTTGGTCTGCACCAGTGCGCGCAGTCCAGCCTGCTATGGCTCTACCCGCAGCCAGCGCCGCTCCGCCTCCTCTCCTCCACCTGCACAGCCGGACCCCAAGCTCCCTTATTATGCATCGCTGCACCCAGCGGAACCGCCCGACCACCCTCTCCTTCGGCGCAGGACTCCCGGCCTCTGCCTGCTGCCAGCCCTGCATGCTCCACCCGCTCCGGTGCCCCCATGCCCTGCGCGCTCCACCCGCTCCATCCCACCTTCTCCAATAGTCGGCACCCTGGAACCCTCTGTCCGATGTCGCGCAGCATCCCCTCCCACCGGTCGACCTCCTGTCTAGCTCACCCGCGCCTAGCGGCCTCCCCGGACTCAGCCCTCCCAGCAACAGTAGCCTAGGCGATGTCCCGAGCCCCCCCCCCCCGTTGGTATATCTCTTTTTATTTATGCTCCCTTGATATTTTTATTAAATATAAATATATATATTCCTATGGGATGATGAGAGTTTTTATTAATTAAAAATTACTTTGGGTCGGTTTGACTTTTTAGGACCCGCGCGGGGCATTTCTGAGTGAGCGCCATCACCGCGCCTTCTTTCCAATCTTGCGTCGTCGTCGCGCCTTGTCCTAGAGGTAGGTTCCCCCTTGCACTGATTTTTAAAATTTAAGTTACATTATTTCCTGGTGTTTACACACATTAATTGTTCAAATTAAATATTTTATTAATTTTAATAAATGTGAGATAATATAAGATAATTAATTTTCAATTGATTATTTTGTGTAAAAGGAGCCGTTTATTTTATACCCAACACTTGAAACATTATTTTTGAATAACGGACACCCAGTATTGAAAGAATGCAAGTTTGGGTTTTTAACATAATTCAAGGAATTTGAAATGTGGTTTTGGTTTTAATGATAAAGGATTTCTTCTAAAGCACGAACAAGAGTTTTTGTTATTTTTTAAAAAAAATGGTGATTGTGAAATGTGTTTAATGCTTGTTTGGAAATTTAAGGAAAATGATAAAAATGTTTTGATGAAAACCCTCCTAGGATAACTCTGATGCCTTGGTTATGACTGTTTGTTTGGGTGGTCGCGCTTAGAGGCTCCCCGGTGCTCGAGTAGTCTAAAGGCATGTGGTTTTCCTAGGGAGTGGCTCGGGGGGATGCCTATTATACTATATATGTGTGTGTGTGTGTGTGTGTGTGATTGGATTCTCGGCTGGCATCTCATAGCTCACCCCCTTTCTTAAATTCTTTAGACATGGGAATCTAGCATGTTGAGTGAATTTTCTGAGAATGATTGTTGCAATAGTGAGATTACGCACTGGCTAGTGGCCCCATAGCAGGGGAATAATGAGTTCTTACTGCTATGGGGATTGTGCCCCTCGGTTAGTCCATGTAGGTCTATACTGAGCGTTAGGGAATCATGATATCATCATGTTAGGGCATGCCTTCAGGATGAGTCACATGTATGGTATGTTCTAGATTATTCATGATCTCCTAGGTTCACCCATGTCTATTGGCTTTCAGTTACTTGCAGTGATGTTTTCGTACTTGTAGGTATTTCTACATTGCCCTTGTTGTGTACTTACTCTGTGTATTGTTTTTCTTGGAATTTGGTAAACTGGTTTTGACTTGGTTTCAAAAAAATGGTTTTCAAATGAATGTATTTAATCCTCTTTGTAAAACGTTGAAAATTTAAACATAACGTTCCCTTTGAAAATTCTAACGTCTCACTAGATTAATTGAATTGGGTTTTTGAGAAATTAATAAGGGCAATGAATTATACTTTATTTTTGAGTAATGTGTAGAAAACTTTAATTTTATGATTTGTAGTTCAAACATGAAATGGTGGTTCTTTTATTTTAAAGGTAGTGCATTAGGAATAGATATTGGGCTAGCCTACTAAGTTTTAATACACACACCTATAGTTCTTTTCTTTTTTTAGTGTTGTGCAGGCTACATCTTGAGTGTGCTCGCCTTGGGAAATGCTTGACCGTTGAGTTGGAGAGTGACATGCGGGGTCACATGGAGTTAGTTCAGGCATCGTGTTTGGTCAGTTTTATTTCCTTTTGTTCTTGTTTAGTCACTTTATTTGGTTTATTTATTCTTCTCTGCTCTGCATTATTTCTGATACTTTATTTATTTTTATTGGGGGAAATCGTTCCCTCAGCCTCTGTTGATGCTCTGGCCCTTGTCACCAGCCTGGGAGGATCAAGAATGCCTCTCGGGCCATGTCATGGACCGGCTCGGGTGACAAGTTTAGGGTCGACCTGGGTTGGTTCGTGACATTTTTCATTAAAGATATGGAGGAATTATCATTATGGATAAATTTGTCATGTATTTACCAATCAAAAAAAATTTAAACATGTATATTCCCATAAAAGGATTTCAACATGAACAAGTGAAGATTCTTAGATCTGATTAAGGATTCTGACTACTCAATACATTACCACCCTGGGAATTCAAACAAGGTGGCTAATGCTTTGAGTTAAAAGGATCGACATAGCTTATCCGTGATGAGGATCACAAAAGACCCAATTTTCTATATTTTCATATGATGTATGTAGAAATCCTAAAGGAATTGGAAAAATATTATCTTGCTCAATTGAATATTGAACCATCTGTCCACGTAAATATTATAGAGGCACAAGAGGAAGATTTAGATATATAAAATAATGTTAGAAATGTTCTTGAGTTTAACTATGATCATAAAGGAAGGTTAAGGTTTAGTAATTATGTATGTGTTCTTTCTATACCAGATTTGAAGAAGGAGTTGTTAGAGGAAGGTCATAGTTGTTAATTATCTATTCATCCTAGAGGTACTGAGATGTATTGATATTTGAAATAATACTTTAGGTGGGATGGCTTATAGAGAGATATCATAGAGTTTGTATCTATATGAATGGTATTTTAATAAGATGAGGCTAAAAGATAAAATTCTAAGTGGATGTTTCATTCATTACCCAAAAAATAATTGAAATGGAATGACAACACTATGGATGTTTCCATTGGACCCCCCCCCCCCCCAACAACTGAAGGTTGTAATACTGTATGGGTTGTAATCGATCACCTTACGAAATCAGTACACAACATTGTTATCAGAGAATAATTCTATCTATATCAACTTTATAGGATAAACATTTAGAGCTACAAAATAATGTTAGAAATGTTATTGAGTTTAACCTTGATCATGATGGAATTATAAGGCTTAAGAACTGTGTATGTGTTCCATCTATACTAGATTTTAAGAAGCAATTGTTAGAGGATGCTTAAAGTTCTTCATAATGTATTCATCCTAGAAGTATGAAGATGTATAAATATTTGAAATAATACTTATGGTGGGATGGAATAAAGAGATATATCATAGAGTTTGTATCTCTGTGCTTGGTATGTCAACAAGTTAAGTCTATAAGATAAAATTATAAGGGGATGTTTCATCCATTACCCATAAAAAAATGTAAATGGGAGGAAATCACTATATATTTTTTCTTTAGACCCCCCAAAACATATAAAAGTAATAATACTCTATGGGTTGTAGTAGATCAACTTATGAATTAAGTATACTTCATTGTTATTAGAGAAGACTTCTATCTAGATCGTATTTCTAGGATAAACATTAAGGAAGTGGTAAGGTTGTATGGAGTACAAAATTCCATTATGTCTGACTGGGATCAATGGTTTACCCCAAAATTCTGATGAAGTCCTCCATAATCCCTTGATAGAAAATTGATTTGCATCACTGTTTATCATCCTAAAAAATATGGTCAATTTGAAAGAACAATTCACACCCTAGAGGATATGTTGATATCTCATTACATGGATTTAAAAGGATTTTGGGATCAATACCTTCCACTATTTGAGTTTTCTTACAACAATATCATTCACTCGTGAATTTAGATGGCTCTTTATGAATCCTTCTATGAAAATAAATATAGATCTCTAACATGTTAAAAATAAGTTGAAGAAAGAAACCTCTTGGGGTTTGAGATCAATGAAAAAATGTAATAGAAGGTTAGATCCATTAAGTAGTATATGAGGGAAGCTCAGATTCAACATAAAAGTTATGATGATGATAGTCAGAGTGATCTATAATTTGAGCCAGTGATAACTTTTTTCTACAAATATCTCACTCGAAGAATGTTATGAGACTCAAGATGAAACATAAAGTAATCCTTAGATATATCGGTCCCTTTGAGATTCTTAATAATTTTGGGATAGTATCCTTTTGCTTGGTACTTCCACAAAATCTCTCTCATTTCCACAAAGTGTTTCATGTACCTCTCCTGAGTAAGTACATAATTGAACCATCAAATCTATTGAACTTATATTTCATATTGCAAGAGAAATACATTTCATATGAGGGATAACCATTTGAAATTCAGGATCATAGAGAGAATTTTTTATGCAAAGATACTACTCGCATAGTTAGTATTTTGGAGGAAACCCCCGGTTTGAGGAAGCTACATGTGAAATTAAGGATACGATGAGGAAAACTTATCCTCAATTGTTTGTATCAGAGTAATGAATTTTTTGCATAGAATTCATTTTAAGGAGGGGGAGGGGGTAGAATGTAACCCCCTGAGTTTTTATGAACTCTTTTTTTCAAAAAATTAATTTTTGTTGTTGTATTGCATTGAATTTTACAGATATTTAAGCTTGAATTATAAGCTACACCAGGTTAATCTTTCCAATAAACACAACACTGACTTATTATACATTACATGCAACATTGAGTTTCGACGGAACAAAATTATAATTATAATTATTTAAATAAGAAAGTTAAAACCTAGTCGTTAAAATTATTAATTAGAATTGTAATAACTAATTTTTAAATATTATATATAATGTTATTATATAAATAAAATATATTGATAAATAAATATATATTTTTAATCCAAGTCAATATGTTTTAAAAATACTGTTTTCTCAAATAACTATTATTTATGTATTTTTATAAACAATAACTAAATTTATTTTTTCCAATTTTCAGAATTTTATTTGATAAAAAAAATTAATTTTTTAATTCATATGTTCAAAATTATCTTATGGTGATTTTGTTTTTGATTTTTCTTAAATATTTCATTTTTGGATGAATAAGGAAAAATACTGAATTTTAATTGAAAGTCTCATTTTCATCTAATTTATTTATATAGTTTAATTATATTATATATTTTATTTAAAGTAAAATTAGATAAATTATACATCAATATATTCAATTAATTTCACTGGAATCAATTTCATATTGAAATTGTATATAAAAACATTTCAAACATTTGAATATTTTCACTTTAAAACTCGTTATCTCATCCCATCTGTGGGATTAATTTTAAATTAATTTGTTCCAATTATGTGAATTAAATTTGGAAAAATTGATTCCATATTTTTTGAATCATCATAATTTATAATTTCAAATAATTTCAAATTTCTTTTTTACTACAGTTATTAGTGAATTAATTTAAAATTAATTATAGTGATTCAAGTTAAAATAAGATTACGTAGTGGTTAAACATAGAACATAATGTGTAAAAATGAACCTAATTATGTATAAAACCCATTTTTTTGAAATATATTGGCCATATACTCTCTTTAATAGAAAATGGTTCATTATTGGTGGCACATTATGTAAGTTATACCTCCTAATAGTGTTTACCTTTTGGTATTTATATGCAAGTCACTCCTCATCAACTATAAAATGGAACTCACCCCCTCACTTACTCACACCTTCCAAGGAATTTGGATCCCCAAACCCTATCCAAATATATTCTTATCTACTCTACCATAATCCTAGAAGAATTCATTTGTCCAAATATCCAACCATGGAAGTCCTTTGGTAAAAACCAAAATGAGATACCTGAAGAAGAGGTAACTTTCATCAACAAACTTTTTTGTTTTATTTCTTATATAAACACATTAAAATATTTATATATAATAAATATATAATAACCTATGTATATTAAAAACAATTATATTTTATTATGTTAAGGGAATGACTAAAACATCACACACTTAAATATAATGGGTTATGCAAACATTGTTCGTGTGTATGGTGGACCATTGCCTCACGAGTTGATGTCGTTTGTTCTTCCATTACCATATTTAAAGGTTGGGAATAATGATTTCTAATAGATTATTTGTGATATTTATGATATTTATGATATTTATGATGTTATTATGATTTTTTAATCATTATATCACATATACCTTCATTATTTCCATTTTGTGGAAATACGATAATGTCGTTCGTGTGGAATATAGACTACCACCTTGCGAAGAAACGTGATTTTTTCACCCTTTAAATGAATTGTATTAAGGACAGTTTTAATAACTATATTTAATTTATACAACATAAAAATGATTCTATAATGATAATATATCATATATTCTTCTTTCTTTTAATCCAAAAAAATGAAAACAACATTCAAGCATTTGTATGACCTATCATCTCCATAAACAGTGTATTTCATTTCCTAGTTCTATATTTTATAGAATATTATAAATACATATATAATGAATATATATATATGATATTTATATCAACTTTATCATTATGGATATGTTTTATCTCACTTATGTACTTGTGTTTATGTTTCAATGTTTCTATAGGCACTAAACTAATATGGTATCTCTGAATGTGTTTGCATAATGTATTAAATATTCCACCAAAATGATGTAATTTATATATAATAGGATCCTGCATCACTATTGTTATATATAAGGTTTATTGATTTTTCTTGTTTCTCCAACCCTGAGTAAGAATATGGTATGTTTTTTACAATCAACTCCCTCGAGTGAGAGGGGAATGACCAGGTGTTCGACATGGGGCCATATCTTGATTGACAGGTCATATTCTATCTTTTCACATTTATCCAATGTTTCAATAGAAAAATCCTTCCATTGTTGATACATATCGTGTATATCTAGAAATTCTTGGCGATATTTTACAATTTCATAAAAAGAACTTAATTCAGAAAAAACTATAACTGTTTATTTGAACATTATTTTGATAAACAAACCTAAATAAAAATAACTTAAACCAATACATTAAACATTAATTTACATGAAAAAGACCATAAAATTAATTAATTTAAATGTATATTTTTTTTAAAAAATTATATGTTATAAACAACTTGAACCAATTAAAATATAATATTAGACATGAAGGTTCAATATGAAATGTAAAAATCAGTATTCTAAACCCAAGAATCGAAAAATAAAAGTAATAAAAAATTAATAATTCAAGAACAACCATAACAATTTTATTTTATGAATTATGTAATTAAAAACTTATTTATTTTTTAATAAAACCAATTAAAAATTAAAACTAATCTTGAAATTAAAAATCACCTTAAAATATTCAAAATGAGTAGAATTCCTTATCTCTTAATCGTTGAATTATCCCCAAAATCATAACGAATTATTGAATTTAAATAATCTTCTAAGTTTCATTTCATAAAATCAATATGATTTATTATAAAATCAAAAATTTAATCAAAATCATGTTTTAGTTCATTTACTTATAAATATTCTTCAAAGTAATTACAAATAGATTCAAAGGAAAGTAATGTTTAATAGACCAAGTTTAAATATACAAACAAATCTAAATTTACTTATATCAAATAAAATTAAACAAGATACAATATTACCATAAAAATTATTAATTATAAATGAAATTAGTGAATATTCTACTGAAAAAAATTTCTAACATGAATATTTAAACATATAACTCTCAATATTAATATACATAACTCACACTAAATCATAAAATTAAATATCAACCTCTCAATAATTATGTATCCAAATAAATAACTCTTTAGTAATGGTTATGTTTTTATCCCCATGAATTTTAAATTTTCTTATACCCCATTCAATTTTATGGAATCGTATCATCCAGGTATAAACATGAAAAATTAAACAAACATTACATACAATATATGAAAAATCAAAAC
Source organism: Viscum album (assembly GCA_963277665.1). NCBI lineage: Eukaryota > Viridiplantae > Streptophyta > Magnoliopsida > Santalales > Viscaceae > Viscum > Viscum album. The sequence continues at coordinate 1,523,393,841 of OY728131.1, read as the reverse complement.
ACACAAAATGAAATACCATTAAAACCATAGAAATAATAAGTAAAAATCAATCACAAATAGATCAAAGAACAAAATTGATGTCCAAAAAAATTAATGAAATATTGAAAATATATATTATGTTAATTTAAATTAAAACCCAATGATTTTAGAGTGCTTTTGTTAATACCCAGTCAAACTATTTTACTTTGTTATATATGAACATATAATGACATACACCTTCCTATTTCCAAAATAATTTACAAATCATTATAACAATAAGAAACTGTAATCATTATTTAAAAACCTCATTCAAGTTTCATTCCATGAAAGTCTATTTCCTATTAAAATATTAAAAAAATGATCTTGTTAACTCTTTATGACACACAAACACCCTCATGTTCCACCACCATGTTTCTCCAAAATGGTCCAATAGTCTAATAATTTTGAAAAAATGAACTCCATGGGAATCTGTTGAGTTATTTTCATAAACACTTCATAGGAAATATTTATTATGTATATTTTAAAATCTTATTTGTTAACCGATTAACTAGAATCATGGAAAACCAAGAATAATATCAATTGATCGTGATTTATAAGAATAAATTATGAATTATTGGATTATGTTATGGCTCCACACATGACTTACTTGTATTCACAATTAGTATGCATTAATTATGTTAGGTCATCTATTATGACATGTTTTTATTACCCATTAGTAATGAATTTATAGTTAAATTTATATTTATTTTTCAATGAAGAAAATAAAAAGTTTTGAAGATATTCACAATAAAAAAAATGTATAAAAATTATTGATTCAAGAGATGATGTTAAAGTTGATAATTAATTCTAGGATGTTTATTATAATGATGATTATGTTACACCAAGGAATAATAGTCTTAGTTGTGGTGGGGGTGAAAAATTTCATAGAGGTTACTGTGATAAAGATACTAAAATTAATTATTTTGGTGTGTATTTTCAAGATGATGGTGATGATATTAATGAAAATGATAGTAGTAGTCGTCATCATGGAGATACTAATCCCCTCCATATCAGACTCAATATTTATAAAACAGCCCTGAAAATGGTGTTTGATGAAAAATCTATTTTATATGTGTTCTTTTTTATTTTAAAATTATCAACAGATTAAATATGAATTATATAATTTTTTTATTTAATTTTCATTGTGATTGATTGAATTCATAAAAAAAATTACTATGCTTTATATTTGATGAATTGTACTTGAGGTGATGGTGTAAGCTGGTTATTAAGTTAGTGTAGAGGGATTCTATACCAATAATTGTGTGACCATCGGTATAACATCATATACCATTGGTTTAATAAATAATTGTTAAATGAAATTTTGAACCACCTATATTAATGCTTTCTTAAAAACCATTGGTATAGGAGTATCTAGGCACCTAACTCCCCAATTGTTCTGAGAACCGTTGGTATTGCCATTCCAATGGTTCTTAGACCTATACCAATAGAGTAAAACATCTGGTATATGTTAATTTTTGTTAAATTAATAAACACAATTAAAAAAATGAAACTCTTAAGTAGAACTTGATGGTTCAAAATAGTTATATCAATTTTGAGTCAAGTGGGAGTGATCTCGATCCATATACTCCATTAAAAAATAATCCCAAGGGTGAATGGGTTGATTAAAAGGGGATATCTTCTTTGAGAAGATTAAATGATTTATATAAATAGAATTAAAAGATCACAGAGAATAGTATGAAACACATCATATCATAGGAGAGTGGGAAAGTCTTGAAGGGGAGAATCACCCATACTAATAAGAGGCAATTGGTTTCCTCATTAAAGAAAAAGTAAATTTATTCTAAAAAGATCATTGAGAATAAAATAATATCCTAAATCATATGGGAACACATGTTCCATACTGTAATCAATGAATCTATGAAATTTATCTTCGTGTGATTTTCTTGGACATAAATTGAAGCACTAGTGGTATAAAATTATAGTACTAAAATCTAAGAAGAAGAATAAATACCACCAGAGTGAGTAAAATATGAAAGTATATATAAATCATGATACAGTGAAGGATACATCTGGTGGTAAAAAAATTAGGAAACACGACCAAATAATTTCACAGATGGATACCGAAATATCTAGAATTGTATGATCAATTTAATCCTAGTTAGTAGTGGAGTAGTAATATTGGTCTTGTAAAAGAGGTTCAGAAAAATCAATAGGATCCCACCTAGAATAGGTGGATCTCGGTGATAATTTTTTCCCAACTAATTTAGTTTTTGGAACATTCCTTATAGTTAAGCATGATAAGTCCACTTTAAATAATAAATAGGGAGATGTTTCAATTTATTTTAGTCTTCAAAATTCAAAATATATTTTGGAATTACATTAAACCAAGAGATATCAATTAGAAACTCTCACTATTACAAATGTATTAAGAAGACAATATATGTTATGAAAATAAGCAAAATAACATACCATCATTCTATTCAAGTTCCCAAGCAATTAGAGAAAGGGATTGATTAGAAATATAGAAAGTATGTTGTGGATATTCCTATAGGAAAATCTACAAATTTATCAAATAAAATGACTTTCTACGTTAGAAAACCTCTTCCTTTAAAAATATAAGTTATAAGTCGAGGAATCCTCCTCTTATAATTATGATTAAAATACATTATGATACTTTGACATAGAAATCATAGTTCATTATTTATAAAATCAAAGAGGGTATTTTAATGTAAATTTCTACAATAGTATCTCTTATGGATTACATACTATTTCTAATTTATTGATCTTATTTCCTAAAATGAGAATTATCTCTTAAGATTATAGTAAATTATTGATATTTATATTTAAAAGCATTGAATTATTTAGATTCTCAAATATATTTTTAAATAATTCAATGGAAAAGTAATTATTGAAGGTTGGTCATAAGATAGTACATCCCTCGTCATTATGGAGTAAACATTTAAGTGAAATTTTATCAGATCCCCATGAAGATGAATAGGCCACCCTCATTAAATGTGGTATATGAACCACAAACAATTAAGAAGAGATACTAAGGTGAAATACTAATCATTATATATCTAATTTACCTTAGGAATATATATCTAAAGGGGTAGAAAAACACATAAATCCAAACTGAAATTACAGAAGAGGTTGATTTATTTATGATACTAACATTTATTATTTACTTACATAATGTTTCAAAAATAAATACATGATTTGATTGGGAAAATATGTATGATGGTTGTATTTCAAATAAATCGAGAAGGGGTTAATTATGTTCCCATTCAAGATATGAATATGAAATCCATACATTACTCATATTATTATTTCATGTTGGATTTTTATTATAAAACATTCAAACATGATTATTTGAAATTTACTATATTTTAATTATGTTAAGGAAAGTGATATACTTTTGGAAATTGATGTGTCCATTTTATGTTAGATTTTTTAAGGCTGATGAAGATTGAAGAATATCATTATAAGTTTAATTGAAGATATAAGTATTCATGAACCATCCTTGGAATAAGAGTATTAGACTTCTTGTAAAGGGTATATAGATCAATTTTTGGAAAAAATATATTAATGATCACATGCATTGAAAATCTCTTGATGAACTCTTGGAAATATGAAAAATCACATTGATTTTGAAGAAAAATATAAATCTTGTGACTCTTTGAATATCAAGGAAATTTTCATTGGTATCATGATTTCTTTTTCACTAGAGGATTGTTTCCATCACAAACACTACCCAATGTAATAGTATAGTGGAAATAACCTCTATATAGAGTTGTTTATGGATTCAACATAGGATGAGGATTTCATGACAGAGTAACATACTTATTCATTATATATAGTTAAATTGTCTTATACGTACTATTGAGAAGATATACTTGTGATTAGAATTAATATTGATATATAACATGTCTTATAACTTTAATAGAGAACCATGAAGATACTATCTAAGATCATGGTGATTAAAGGAGCTTGGGATGATTTTGTTGAATCAGGATGTAGATTGAGGATCATTATGGTTTTTTAATAAGATAGGGGTGAAAATTTTGGAATGTACTTGAGGAATTATATATTTTTTTAAAATAAGTAGTCACAATTAAGATTATTTCACTAGGATTAGTTGAGTTGAAAGATGTTAATATTATGCTTCACTGTGAATGAAAAAATCAAGGCATGAAGGATTGTGGTCATGTCACAACTTTGTTGAGTTTATCTCATTTTAGAATATAATTAATATTATTAGAGAAACAAGGGTATTAGATTAACCATATATATTTTAGTTAATCATACATGAGAGGAATTACACATAAACCAATTTAGTTAGAATATGATGATACTGATAAATGAATGAGTTTACCTTGTGTGAGAAACTATGTCAGTAAGATAATATGACTTCAGAAAGAAGGGATTCTCACATAATAATTACCATAGTAAAACTGGTATGGTTGTATCACAAGGTTTTTTTCCAAGAGTTTATTAATATTAAATTAACCCATAAAGACCATGTGGGATAATCTTATTCAATAAAAATCAGAATGTCAAGTATCCATGTGTCTCAATATAATGTATCACACCAAAAAATCTAGAAAAGATGAAATACTTTTCACCATAATTATCTTGTTCATTATATAAACCCCCATTTTAGGAGAATTATAATTAATATTGGTTTTATAATTTACAAAATCACTTATCCATAGATTTTAGGTAGTGTTGCAGATTTAGAAAACCACATGAGGTTATAAAAATGCTGTTTTACAAGCTATGTGATGATGTTTTAAGGTTAGTGAGGATTTGGTGGATCTTTTGACATATTTCAATAGATATTTCATCCTATATTTTAGAATATATAGTTAGAAAAATTAATTGTTCATGAATAAAAATATCACACCATAACATCATCTATAGTTTAATAATTTATTGCATCACATCTCAATATGGTTAATTTTATAATATCCAAATTTCATATGCCATATATTTTATAATGGAAAAAGGGGTAAGAATGGGGTAACATAAATAGTAAAAATGGAGGATTTGACTCATGATTTTATGAGGATATCACATGGGGGAAGGTAAGGAGATCATAAACTCATGGATTGATCATAATTTTTGTTAGAGATATAGAGGTATGAAACAACACTATAAAAATAACATCCTTGTTTCTGTTTGAGGAAATGATGAGGTTAAAACATAACCCAATTGAATAGATAAATGATATAGGCCACCCATATAGGTTAATATTACGAGAAAAATGTGGGTTAACACCTTCTCTAATGGTTGGTGACACTCGAGGAAGATATAGGAAAGATCACACATATCGAAGTGACTTTTTATTGATAATATTTTTCCCTAATAATTATATTTAAAATTATTTAATAATTACAATTATATATCATTTCACATCCATAAATACATTCATCATTGATAATAATATGGGGAATTGTCAATTAGGTTGATAACTGATGGTTCACTAAGGAAATAAACACTTGATTAAAATATTTTCATTAACCTTGTGATCATGTGTGTCTACATGTATTCTTCATATCAATTATCATAATCATTATTCATATTGTTATTGGGATAATTATATGATCCATTCGCTAAAATTCAATTTTGTAAAATCAGTATAGGAAATTGAAAAAAAATCGTTCAGAATATTGACCACTAATTCATCCCCCCCACCCAACTCCTCTTAATAATGATCAAACATCTCCATTCTGTAGGCTAACATGATCATAGATTTTTTAACCATATTGTGTATGTTGATATTTTGGTTGGCATGATTGACTATAAAGGAAATGAAAATTATGGATTTATTAAACATGGTGGATATTTCAATGAAATTTATGAGCAAAAACCTTATTCACAAAATGAATCATGTTCCCTACAATAACATTTTATTAGGATACTCATATTATATTTTATTTTTATATTATTGATAACTGATATAGTTATGTTTCAATCATTGGTATCCACGTAAATGGATTTGATAAATAGGGTATAAAATGATATGAATGGTATGGAAATGGGTTTTGTGATGATAAATCATCAAGAAAACATAAAAAATAAAACATGATTTTTGGTAACATTATTTCATTTCTTGGACCCTATTTGATTTATTATTTTCAATGTGTTGATTGAGATGTTTTATATTAGTTTCGAATATTTTAATTTTCCTTTTGATTATTTTGAGATATAATTTTTTAATGTTTCAGGATGCATCAATATTGAAATGCATTAAATGGTAAATTTGGACACCTGGAAAGAGAGTGGGTTTAGTCTTAATGTAAATAGTTAGTGATCTAGATTAGGAAGAACATGGATATATATATTAAATCATATTTTTTCATAGATATCCATGGGGTTAGTGTGTCTAAGTGGAATCCTTGATGAGACCATGTGGTATTGGTGTAGTTAGCGGTATTCCATTATTATTGTGAAGGAAAGGACCATAGTAACCATCATTATTTTATCCAAAAGAGTTTTTTGTGATAAATATAATTGTTGTTTAACTGATTTCCATCAAGGTTTAAAAAAAAGATATATTGTGTCAATGGGAACCTTTTTGATACTACTCCTAATGATATGTCGTTATAACTTAATGTGTTGAAGAAAAATTATTGGAATTAACCCCATGCTATGAAGTAATTTGTTTGGAAGAAAATCAAACCCAATATTCCAAAAAAAAATGTAAAACCTTAGGATAATACAGAAAAAAACTAATAAATAAAATCATAGAAAAGTAAAACAATTCATAATAAAAAAATATTATGTGCGTCATAATTACATCATAATATTTTTTTACTATTACTTAAGGAAGAAGATTACAATGCTTCATTTTACCATAAATCTATCATCAGAAAGTGATCGAACCATACATTATATAAGAGTTTCCAGTTATTGTCATTAGTCTCATACATCATCTTATTTTCCTAAGTCACTGTCCAACTCATCATATATTCATGAATAAAGTTATATTTAGTCAAGGATTCCAATATCCTAAACTATATCTTATAATTCATAGTTATCCTTCCTAATATTTCACTAGAAATAGAACATAATGTATCATCCAATAATCAAACATCTGGTCTTTATTTCTTCTCCACTCTTCTAGATATCATATTACTTCTATATCTAGTATTCCATACCCATCAGCTATCATTCCATTTTCTATTTTAGTCTATATAATTAAGGCCTATGGATTTTATATTATTTTGATTGTCTTATATTCCTCAAAAACAATATTCTTACACTCGCCAACTGTATCAATTTGGAGATTCATTCAAAGGATTTACCTTGACTATGTCCTTCATCAGTATCCACAAACATCCTTCCATTTAATTTTTTTGATAGCTGCATGGTTCCCCAAACATAAATTTCTGGTCATATATTTCTGACTAAGGCATGTCGTCCCACAAGAACATCCTTGGCAACTACCTTGATCAACACATCTTTATGATTATAAATGCCATAAATATTTTATAGTTCTAATAGTATGTCCTCCAGCAGCATTCATATGAAGTTCTTATTTAGCTAAAAGTTATTCTTCCAAGAATAAAACAATATATTTATAGGCAAATGAATCAAGCATGTTATACAAAAAACAATATCTCAACTTCTGGTCCTCTTTTAAGTTCCTATATCAACCTCTTCATCCACATATAATACATTCCTATTTCCATAAATGTGAAATACTATACTTATATTGTGGAGAGTGAAATAACCAGGTGAATCTTAAATATATAACCCATTACTTCCCTACAAAAAGTAAACACATAACCATTCATGTTGTATTTTATATATAAATCTCCATTGAAATAATAGTCTTTAAAACCCTAGAATGTATCATCAGTTCTAAAACCAATTTTTATTCTTAAAAACATTTAATATACAATTGAATCCACATCACATCCTTCCAGTGATCTCTTTCTTCATTCGACATGAACCTGCTGATGACTCTCAAATCTTATACCATTTCCAAACAAGTACAGATTAAGGCATACATAAAACTTTTAAAAATTGATTTGTATAAACATTCTTCATGTGATCAATCTATACTTCCATTATTGGTGATTTCTATTTCCTAATATTGATGTGTCCCTCCAAGGGTGTGGACAATATCTTTGCCACTATTATTTTTAAGCGCTCAAATATCATCTAGATGTAGTGTTTCAGAATCAAGTACTAGGTTTTGGAACATAGCTTCGTCATGATCCTCATCCCAAAAATCTACTTCATCATACAACAATCAATTACCTAAAAAAAGTGGCCAACCCATCCTTCATCTCATCAATCATTCCTTTCATGGGACATAAAATCATTATATCATTGATATAGATAAGAAGGATAATAAATCTATCATCACCAAATTCCTACTCATAACTATAATGGTCACTATTTATTTATGAAAACATTCACTACTCCAGGAATTCATTTAAAATAATGTTCAAACACACTGGCTCTTATTTCAATCTGTAAATTGTATGTTTAAGTATACTCGCAAGTCCCTTGTTCTATTAACCCTTGAAACAAACTAGTTTCTCCTTGTAAATTTCTTCATCTAAGAACTCTTTAAGAAATGTTTTATTCCCATCTATTTACTCTTTATGTTTTCTTTTGGATGTTACAAAATAAAACACCATCTGAATAGTCAAGTGGTTTACTACTAGTGAAAAAACAATATGAGAAATCTACACCTTTTATTTGTTAAAATCAATTAAAAAAAGATCATCCATGTACCTTATTCTACTATATGCCTACTCCTTCAAATAATAAAAAAATTTATTTTTAAGATACTTTTTTAATGGTTCTCTCCATGAGATCCCACATTATGGACACATGGAGATAATTGAGTTCATACATCATAAAAAACTCCCACTATTTTGAATCATAAAAACTCATCACCACTTCTGATCTCTCAGGATTTTCATCTGCTATTCAAAGAATTTATTGAATACATTAATATTTCGTTTTAATTTTTAATCTTCCCTAGTAGATCTCTATAATTTTCCCTAATGTTGAGCTCATTAAGGTACTTCATCTTCTGGAGTGTGAAATTTCAGTGCTCGAGATTTTACTATCCTTGAACTCTCCATTACATTTTTCCTAGGTAATACTATCAGAATGTGAACTAATTATTTTATTAAATCCTCCATATTTTATAGTATTTTCTAACTTTATGTTCTCATTGGATTCTGTATAAATTTTCTATCTAGATTAACCATGGTATCTAATGATACTTTTCTCATATCAAAATTCCATGCCTTTTTGTGATCCTTCCATGGTATCTCTTCATTAATGATCACATTTTTACTTCTAATTTTTTTCTAAGATTTATTTTCCTATTAATGAAAACCAAACTCTTTGTTCTCAATGATAATAAAATAATATTCTCTAGACTTAGCCTCCATATTTTCTCATTTCTTTGTATAAATACGGTCATAAGAGAATTCTAGAAAGACATTAAGGAGGTTAAAATTAATAACACTTATAGACCAATAGATATTTGGAAAATATTATTAGATAGAAGATAATGGACTCCAGTTGATTAAGTATATCACATAGTTCACAACTTATCCCTTAAAAACCTTGTGGAACCACATGTGAATATTAATACTTATAGCCTTCTCTACCATCATCTGGCTTATCCTCTATAGAACTCTATTGTGTTCCTAATATCCTTCCATGGTGTTCTAAAAAAATCCTCTTCTTCTATAAGAACTTCTTGAACTCCCTACTTCCATACCCTCTACAATTATCAAAATGTGATAACTTTAACATACATCTATTCTCTTTCTCCAATATAGGCCCCCATCTAATGAAATTCTTAAGCACCTCAAATTTTTTACTTCAAAATACACCCACATTTTTTCTGGAATCAACATTGAATGTCTCATAAAATATTGACCCACTATAAAATCTCACTAGTACTAGTCCCCATATATCAATGTGAAGAAGATAAAACTTACAATGCTTGGTAATTTTCCCTTCAATCCAGAAGTAAACATTCCAACGATTTATAAATATATAATCCTATATAATTCCATAATCAATGTTATCATCCATCCAAAATACTTTGGTGGACATGATTTTCTTACCTTACGAACTTAGGAAACCAAGGTGGTCATGACAACCTTACTAAAGATAACTCTTCGGTACAAATCACTCCTTTCATTGAACCTTTAAGGTAAAGTATCTTATCAATCACTCTGCGTATGTTGATCATTGATACACATAAAATCTTCCAAGCACCATCCATTAATATTGTATATAAACCCATATCATTGAGTTTTCTGAAATAAATTAGGTTTTTCTATATGCCTAGAATATTCCACACATCCTATAACCATATATGTTTTTCATTATTTATATTTACCTAAAAATATCTCTTCTCCCACTATATCTAGAGAATTTTCTTCCTCAATATATACATTGAAAACCCTTATTAAAGTATTATTCTTCATAATTCCTATATTATAAAACGTTTGGAATAATTTTATGGATTATATCAACTAACAACCTAATGAAAAAGCGGTATATAAATACAAGGACACTCTTATATTCCAATAAGGGATTAATATATCCACTTATGTACATCTATAAACTATAGTTATCCATTCATTTACTATAATATTTATTGATATTATCTTTTCTCTAATAATTTTGTCTCGGGGAAGAAATATCCACAATGATACTTCTACTCCTAATTCACTTTCATTTCCCCTTCTAGTGACCTTTCTATCTAGTGGTGCATCCTCTCCCTTCATCATTGTATGTAATTATATAAGATGTATGAATCACGTCCCAAGTAATCTCCACTTTCAGTATTTGTAAAAATAAATATATGAAATTAATTTCTACCATTATGTTGGAATTTATCACAGTGGTCTCCATCACATACGATGATTCTTGGAGAGAAGAGATTAATAATAGTACCCTAATCAGGCCTCTAAAGCTAAACTTTACTAGGTCCAAAAAACATAAAATGACAATGAAGTCAATAATAAAATTAGTGGTAGATCTTAATTCTATCATTCATGATTAAATTAATATAAATAATAAGAACACTTTATTCAATGATGTTGTTTTCATACATATCATCTAAGGTCTTTATGAGTTCAAATTCCATGTTCACATCCTAAATTTTGTATTCCACATTCAATGAAAGTGGCATATACATCACCCTGATTTATTTCTTATCTATCCGCTCCCATTATTTTTCTTTAATTTCTTTTATATTATCTCTAGTTATTGAATTTTCATGTTCTTATAATAAAATTCATTCCTCTATATGCATCTTCCAAAACCCAAAATATGTTTCTTCCGACTTCTACACCCAAGCTTTACTCTCATCAAAATCCATCACTCTGGAACTGGTAAATTCTCACTGTGTTAAAAGAACATAATATGATATGTAAGGAGCTGAGAAACTATATTCTCATATAAAAAAGTGGGAAAATGTTAATACTATATAGATATATGAAATACCTTTAGCAGGGCCTAATCTATTGGAATCACTCCATCCTAGAACTCTAATACGAACTATTCTGTCCAGGGGAATCTTTCGACTATACCACCAAATGATATGTATCCAAATAATGATGTGTATAAATAAAACATCTATAAATAACCACATGATATGATGTATTGAACATGGAACACAACCACAACCAAGCCCCCACTAAACAACATAAACCCACTTTATATTTTAGACAATAACTAACAGATGATGTAATTAGAAATAAAAAAAGTTCATGAACAATAAGTATTATGTGGTTAAGACATATATCATAATCTATGGTGGAATCTTGTTTACTATTACTCAATAAAAATGATTATAATTCTTCATTTTAATTTTAATTCATCATTATAATTTTATATCACTTTATAGTATATAGGAGTTCCCAGCCAATGCCATTAGTTTCCACCACTATCTGATCTTCCTTGGTTACTATCACTGTATACTTTTTTCATGGAAGGACCTTCTTGTAGTCATGGATTCCTACCACCTGAACTATCTCTAATAGGTAATTTATTGCCTTTTACATATTTTAAAAAATATGGAACCCAATGTATCTTTTTGTGATCAAACTTTTAGTGATCAGTTTTATTGTAACATTTCAATTATTATCTTCAATAAGAAACTAGTAATCCAAACCCAAATATTATCTCTTCATCACCCCATCTAATCTCCAAATGTAAGACCTATGGATTTTCACTCCTTTCAGTTATCTTATATTCCTTTACGAGAAAATAAAACTCACACGGTCCAATAGGGTGTGCATGATATTTTGATTATATCCACTAGGTTTTTAGGACTAGAATGATCTATATATCTAGCATTCATGGGTCCAATGATATCACTCATGGTTGTGGGTTTGAATTTTTGGATTCATATTTAAAGGAATAAATTACAATGAAATGGGACAATGTTTTCCAAGGTTGGGTATAAATATTGTTAAACATGTTGCCCTGGATTTTTTATCAGTGAAACAATGATGTGATATCTTATTCCACTATAAAAAATCTTTTGAAAAAAATATTTTCATATTTTAAAACCATCTACTCTAGGGTGAAATTTCTTCTAGGTTCATTTGAGTAATTAATATCTATTCCATTACATGTTTTATGAATATAAAATTAATCTCGTGGATGTTATAGTCTAGTATAAACCTACACATAGTTTTATTTACACCTTGAATACCTAATTTTATGTATGAGATATCTAGATATTTATTTTGCATGTAGGATTTTGGAATGTCTTATAAGTATAGGATCTAATGACATGCTAGTCATAAATTTTGATGATTGTAACAACGTTATAGACCCACTTATAGACTGTTGGAATATTTTGTTTTTTTTAAGTTCAACTGTATATATATATGTCCTTTTTTATGTTCAATTATGTATATGGAAATCATTATCATTATGTTTCAAAAAAAAGGTTTGAGAATCAATAGCTGATAATCTTTTTAATGATAAAATGCATCAAGGAAAAATGAAAAATTTCAAAAATATATGATATATAATATTTCTATCATTTCTTGATGATTTTAGATCATTAATATATATCTTTTTTGAATTAAATATAATACTAATTTCATTACCAAAACCTGAGAGAACTTTATTCGCAATAAAAAGATCTATTTATATAAAAATTGTCATAATATATCATATGATATTATTCTTATATATTCAATTATAATCCTGAAAATATTTAAAAAGGAATTATCATTTTTAAGACCCTTACCAAATAAAATTAAATGTGGTTTGTCCATTAATTAACATATTGTAAAATGATGCTCTTAAAAAAAATTAATTTTTTCATGTTATTTTATACTACAAATAAAATTTTGACTATTTGATTTGTATGATGATTTGATTTTAAATCACTGTATTTCATGTTAATTTCTTTGAATTGTTTATTAAAATTTATTTATTATATAAAATATATTTGTGTGGTTCTAATTTTATCCTTTAAGTGTATTTTTTTTAAAAGGACCTTATTTGGTGGGCCTGACAACTAGTTTGTGTTCTTCTGTTGGGGTCCTCAGAATAAGAAATATTTACTCCTCCCTTTTCCAAACTGAACTTTTATAATATCTTATATTTTTTATTGGGATTAATATCATCCCTCAATGTAGAAGATCAAGTTGTGATAACTGGGTCTTGGTGTGTTTCTTATACTATGCTTATATGCCCCCAACAATACTAGTGATATTCATCCCTTTCACTATTTACCATAACATCTGTGTTGTATCCTGGTAGCCATTTTTTATTTATTCCATCGTATAGATTCAATATCCTTAAACATGGCCTCTACTATATGAATATTCATACTCCTATTTATTTTTTCATGTGAATTGTCACCACATCACTTTTTTGAAAAGTGATTATAGCCTCACGGTTTACTTTCTTAAGGGTACCTCATCATCTTTGGTTTTCTTTTTTTTATATCTAAATTGATATTCATTCAAAAAACATAAAATATGTAGATGAATAAAGAAATATAGGGGGAGCCTGGTCCTAGATTCCCCCCACTATCATTCCAATATACATATACCTTCTAATAAAAAAATTGTATATATCACCCCTTTCAAGGTCATAGGATAATAATGACAATATATAGAGTAGTTTTCAATACCTCCAGTACTTATAAACCCATTCAGAAAATATCTCTAAGTAATTGGTGTAATCCTAAACCTGTAAGAATGATCGTATTTTATTTTTAGTTCTATGTTGTATGATATGTCTATCTTAGTCATCCTAAGTGTGTGTGTGATTTCATCCAAGAAAGTTTTGGAATCTAAATCCTTATGATCTAGTTTACAAGACCACCAAATTTAATGAGAAAATCTCCTTTGATAGTTTTGATAACCCACATCTAATTTTTTTCTTTTTTTAAGATTTCCTATTTTAATATAATAATTTTTTTGATAGCGTTATTTCCATTACCATAGGTCCAAAGTGATCTGAATCACATTAAATATATTAAATGTTTTACTAATTTTATTTATTATTTTCCTTTTTCCTTCTCTTATCCCTCTATTCATATCTTCTGCTTTTGGTTTTGTTTTTTATTTGGGAAATCATTATCACACTCAAACCCATTCACTATTGTTGAGTGTATTATATATATTTTATGGATCAAAAACTTCAAAAATTGGTATTATAGATTGATATAGATTTTATTAATTTCATTCATGAATATTGAAGTTAGGAATCATTAAAAATAGAAAGATTTCAATTTATAGAGAATTGTAATGTGAGTGATACCTAAAACTAATGGGGTTGAATATGATTTATATAATTTTAAGAAATAAATCTCTATTGTGTTCTCTAAATGATAGACCACAACTTCTTATGATGATGTTATCCTTGGTAATCTTCAAACAACACACTGCATAATTTTGTTAACTCTGGATGATAAATTCTTGCATAATACATCTCAAAATTCTTCAGGTTATGTTGTCATATTAAAATTCTAATATGTGTATATGAATAAATCTATTATTGGTATTATGTATAATATGATATTTATTTATAATCTTAAAATGATTCCTGGAATCTATGCCTCTGTTCATTTAGGCAAATTCAACTAGTTCTAAGTGGATTTAGAAAATATTAATGTATAAATAGTATATAAAGACTAGTGTATTGTATTTTGAACTCCTTAAATGATTTTTATACTTATTTGAAAAATTTAATAACGTATATTATGGAGTTGATTACTCAAGAGGAATTCAAGGCTACATTCTTATTTATGGATTGTCAGACCCACAGTCTGAAGTGGAGGCTAGTGGGGTAATTTCTTTACCATAACTGGTGATTTTTAGGGGTAAAACAAAAAATAATGGAATGGAAAAGAAAAATTAATTTTTTTAAGTTCATTAGGTGATATCATTGTCGTTAAATTGGTCACATTAAAAGTTATTATATTAGGCCCACTAGGACAGATACCCTGATAGGGGATGAATCAGTGTGTGACGGATTAAAACAATTTCCCTTTTTTATCTTGTTTTGTTGTTAAAAAACTCTCCTCTCTCTCCTTCCCATTGTAGGGTATGAAAAAATCTTAATGCATGAATAAGACACAACAATTTTACTTGGTTCACCCTCACTGGGCTACGTTCAAGGATCATACAACGGTGATGTGACGATGTACTAAATCCACTAAAAGCACACAACTGTTTACGATGTTTGGAGTAAACACACTATCCCTCCGGGATTACAACCAATCACAATTTGAAAGATCATTGATCTCTCAACTAATGTGTGATCACTAATTATTTAGAAGATCCACTCACAGTTTATAGAGTTATAGGTCCTTTCATTGTCACTAATTAATGGATCATCAACTATATGTTGATGCTCTATTGATGCCTCACTTTCATCCACTATTTAATACCCCTTTCCCACTGAACAATGGAAAAAAACTTTGGATGTTACTTTTTCAAAGCTCACTACTTCATGAAGCACCAAAATTTTCAAAACTCAAATAATCCTTTGCGAAGTTACTGCCTCTTTGTGAAGCCCATACCGTCACAGAGCACACTGCTTTACAGAGCTCATTGCTTCATAGAGATCACTGCTTCATAGAGCTCAATAAATCAAAGAGTACCTTGCTTTTATAAAGATTAGAAAATCCTTTGCGAACCACAGCTCTTTCACAGAGCACGATTAGCCACTGTGAAGCTCATTTATTTCACGAAGCTCACTACCTATGCAAACCTCCTTCATGATTTGATAGCCCTATTTTTTTCGTTGAGTCTCTCTAATCTTCTATGAGTATGGAGTCTTATTGATTGTATTTTACCACTAAATCTAGAACCTTCTGTGCCACGCATATTGCATGTAATCCAAAATCAGAGAGCTTTAGATTTTCAGCTGAAATTATCTCTATTTCGCAAAGCACTATAGTAATTTTAATATTATAGAGCTTGTCAAAATCACATAGTGTTCTGTAAATTCTTTTGATCCACCTCTACAAAGCACCCTCACAATTATATTCACCTCTACAATTCTCAAAGCTCGTTGTAATCACAGAGCTCTCCATCAAGATTATTCATGTATTTTCCAAAAATGCTTCATGGATCTCATTTTCCGAAAACTCATGAATTTTCTATATATTGATGAGATCTTCAAGGAAATACACTTTTTAAAATTCTTACTAAACTCCAAATTTTGGACCCCAAGAATTTGGAAAAAACTATAAAACAGCACCACCTTGTATCTATTCTTTTTTTACGACCTATAGATCTTCCAATATTTTTTCCTAGTTCTTTATCAACATGGGTTGTCCACAATATCTCTTGAACTCAAAAATTCTATATGAAAATATACTTTTTCAACAATCACAATCAACACAAAAATGTTAGTTATACCTTGACAGACTTTTTCACAACATATTATCTTGAGAGTAGGTTTAGGGATGGTGGATCATAGTAAAACGTTGTTCGACACCTTTGTTTTGATGGTGTTCATATAATATAGTGTCTACCAGTCCTCTTAGGGTAGAGTCAGAATGTATCTCAATATGGTATTTCTTTTTTGATCTGAGGACTTGCTCTTCATGTGATTTGAAGAGGCCACAAATTAGAATGGAATGTGTGTGGGGGATAAGTTTATGGTTCTCTTTACGCCTAGGTGGAGAGTTTTATCCTTTTAGATTAGGGTGCTTTGTTCATGCGTGTTTTTATTCATTTTATTTCTAAAATTTTTATATCTTATATATATATATATATATTGATTATAATTGTTTATTGTTTTTTACAGAATATGGATACTTCATTTATCTAATGATTTAGAGTTATTAGTGGAGTTTATAGAAAATACGATGCCACTATTAGGAAGATATTCTTACTAGATCCATTATTAGGAAGAGACATGCATATTTTGTAATATTAGTATTTTGTGTTTCTATAAATAGGATTCATATATCTGAGAATGTGTACATTAGTGGATAGATTTATAATAGTTAATATGGGAACACATGTATCATTGTGACACATTCTCAGGTCATGATCAAACCGAGATAAATGATGTCAAAATTAAACATTAATATATATATATATATAGAGAGAGAGAGAGAGAGAGGTAGTTATGTAAATGATGTTACCACAACATCCACTAAATAAATAAATATTTTATTTCTAGAAACTCATTTAATAGTATAATTAAATTGTTTATTTATAAGTATTTTTCATCCAAACTGCACTAAATGTTCTTAAAAAACATCATCATTTCCCCTTAACCCTCACCCTCAAACCGGATCTCTTGAGACCTAGAAGCACCTACATCTTCCATGAAAAAAATCTCATCCTTTACTCTAACATCACAACCCTCACCTCATTGACCTCTACATCATCAACATCCTTCACTCCAATTCTCTGTAATTCATTCTATCAATGTCCTTCACTAAGATTCCATTCCACATAAAACTTGACCAGGATCATATGAGACCCAACTATAAGGTCTTGGGTGTTTGGAATAGAGATTCAGCTGGGGTCTCAATCATCCAGGTGTCTTGGTACATGGAGGGATGTTTTTGGAGTGTTTGTATAGGTCCGGGAGTGGGCCTTTGGAATTAGCCTACGCTTGGGTGTATATTTTATATAATTATGGTTTCACGTTATATCACATGAATTTTCCATTACTCAAGGGTTTAGAGAATATTGGAAGGACTAAAATGAGATACTAGTTTTTTGGGGTTTTGGGACTTACAAGTATTTTAAAAAAAATGGAAAATTATAGAATGAGTATGAGTCATTTTGGGTTGAGTATTATAACACATCATTATTGGTTCACTCATAAGTATCTGAACCAGATTGGTTATATATTCCTAAGTGTGCCTCTCCATATGATAGATTATACCAACTAGAAGTTAGGTAATAATGGGCCACTATGGGGAAACTATACCCCCATGAGTAGAGGAGTGAAATAGTGATAATAAATGAATAAATATGATAATAATAATAATAATGAAAAATAGGGAAATATAAGTAAATTATCTAGACATTAGTATAAACAAGCCACAAGAAGCATCATATAGAAATGAGGATTCTTTCAAGAAGATATATAAAAGGTATGAAAAAATGTAAGAATGAACACATACATAAATGTAATGAAAATAAAAAATACCAGAAGGATATCTCCAATAGCATCATGATCTAAGGCTCAGTACCATAACCCCAAGCTCTCATGTTATGCAAAAATCAAGCATCCATGACTGAACACTTTCCCATCTCACTACTAGAATCCATGAAGTCTGTCTAGGTAATAATTATCATCCCAAATAATTTGTGAGATATACTCAGTAGGCCACCACTAATGGTGTCTATAACAATTAAAACCTATTAATAAAAACTATGTCTATGTTCAAGTAAAATGGGTAAAGATATAATATGAATGAAGGATATAAAAATTTATAGAAGAAGATGTAACTATGAGTAGGATATAAAAATGTACATTAATCAATGTAAATGTTATTTTAGTACATTAATGTATGATCTGAATGTATATACAATCGTTAACATACACTGAATACATATAATGTATCTAACCTACAAGGTCTAGGTCCCAAGGTGTAACACCAAGGTGACCTTATCAAGAACAATTAAATTAGCCAATTAAACTCAGAATACTGTATACCTACAAGGTCTAGGAACCCAGGGCCCACGGGCGAGTCATCCTAATATCCAAACATATATGTGTATACAGAGGTCTTAGGTTTCATACCCCTATCCCCCTTATTGGTTCCATACCGTAAACTATATCGACGTCATATCCTTAATCATAATTGGTTCCATATCGCTATTCAACATAAATTCAAAAATATAAAATTCAAGGACTATTCTAGTGTCTATACCCAAAATCATTAATCCATAAAAATAAACAATCCAATACAATATCCATTTCATTATAAAATCCTTTTAAAATCCATTCATTAACTCATTTAACTTTTTTAGGGATTCTATAACCAAGTGGAAAGATAAAACACTCCCAATAAATAGTTCTTAGATGAATGAAGCCACCTTGGAGGTGGTTTTGGGTGAGGTTGAGAACCTTTAACCAAGTCAAGGTGTTATGTGGGCATCAAATTTATGGTTCAAACAATTAATATAAGAAATTGATTCATTTTAGGAGAACCATCAAGAAGGAATACTTTGCAGCACAATGGTGATAATTTAATAAGTTAAAAGACCTTAGGGGAATGATATCAAAACCTACCTTATGGAGGTGAGTGATATCCCATCCAATATTGGATTCCAATTCATAAAATAACAAGAGAAAATAGAGGAATACCAAAATATTTTAAAATAAGGAAAATTTTCTGACATGATGATCGCACAATGGATGGTGAGATAAATATATAAAATAAGGTAACATATCAAATATCATAATGGTGGCTATCCAACATGATAGACAACGCATGTTTCTAACCTTCGATAGAGAATAGGGATCAATTCTGAGAAATGATAGTGGAGGAGCTCTTCACATGGGCTTCTACTAGATAAATAGAGAATAGAAAGTGTTTTTAGATTTAATAAGAAAGGTGGGAAATAGTTAAATTTCATCCTAATTTAAGGGATTTCACAGTTTTTTCACACATTAGGCTAAAACATGTTCCAACCGTGTGACAATCACACTGCATGGAACCCCATCACACAGGCTAGGTGAACTATTAATCTAATGATGCACATCCCATGAAAAACTCCTCTACCAAAAGATCTGTAGAATTTTTTTAGCTATAAAGACAAGGTGGAATGGTTTTAAAATACCATGCATCCCTCTTCTATTCATTATATCACCCACATTGTTTAAACAAACCCTGAGTAATGGGATGTACAATGTAAACTAAAAATTTGGGCCACCTATTTCTCCCAAAATTTGGGGCTCCTTGATCTGAAACAGCCTCAAATACTGCTAAAATTCCCCTTAACCCATTAAGAATTAGTATTAGAAAAAACCAAATAACTGAAAAAAAAATAAATTGGTTTCGTACCTAAAGATAAAAACCAGGTTTTTATAGCCTCTCTCACATAAGAAAACTCATCCCCAAGTTACACTTCTAAGGGTAATAAAATAACATCAATGAAAATATTAGGCCACTGAGTATGTACATTTTCATCTTTCCCCTATGAATTATCATGTACATGGTCATTATTCCATATCACATGTACCAAAGGAAATTACCTTACTCAAAGTGGATTTTTTACTTAAGTCCATGATATAAATAAGGTTCTCCTTAAAATAAGCATCAACATCCAATTCAACCTCATCAAGAGAGAAAATGTGAGATGGGTCTGAGTAATAAAGAGGTAACTAAGAAAAATTAAATTTGTTGTGTATAAATTTATATCACTGAGGGAGTTATATCTATAAATCCATTGATCCAACCCTCAATAATACCTAAACAAGACCATAAAATGAGGTAGTAACTTACCTTTACACCAAAACTGTCAATTCCCTAGTCTAGTAGAAAAATTTCAAGAATGCATCATCCCTAAAATCAATCTCCTGATGTCATCATTTGGGATCAACATATGATTTCTTCCCAGACTAGTACATATCCATTCACTTCATGATCTTATAAAACTAATTTATGTCTCTTGAATGATATGGGGTCCAAGAAATTATGTCTCCCCAACCACTAATTAGCTTAGTGGTGATCGTCCTGGCCTACAATATATGGCCTCAAAAGGATCCATGTCTGTAGTTTCCCAAAATCTATTATTTTAATTGAATTTGGATAAGGGTATATGAATCTAATATGAACCTCAAAAATAAGGGATGTGTTATTTACAAATGTCCTCTAACACATGTATTAATCACTCAGACTTTCCTTTAGTTTGAGTTTGGTTTAGTATACTCAAAAGTACATGTGTACCTAATTCCCTCTAAAACCCTTTCCAGAGCCTAGAAGTAAAATGGGAATCTCTATATGATAAAATAATATTTTCAATTCAATTAAGTCATTTAATATCCTAGACACATATCCTTTTGATATTATCCACTAAAAATAAATCTTTTATAGGTAAATGTTGAGCAACCTTCATGAGTTTATCGGCGATTACCCATACTACATCATTGACTATAGGTGATCTTGATAAGACATTTACAATTTCCATCATTACATCATCCCATTTACACTTCATATTGTAAATTTATAGTAAAATCCATGTGGGTCTCTAGGGTTACATCTTTACCTACCAACAGGTGGAACACCAAGTCAAAAATCCAACTATCTCTATTTTCATACTCAGCCACCAGTATTGTAAACATACATCGTCAAACATCTTTTCAATCCCATGGTGTACATCCCAAGAATATGTGTGAGATAATCACATGAATATTTACCATATGACTTTAGAAACACAGATGCATCCATGGATTCACAAGACATCATCCTTATCAAAGATCTAGTCTAGAAGTGGTTTCTCGCCTAGAAGACTCCCTTAGAAATAGGCCCTCAGTATCTGATAACTTCCTCATCTTTACTCTCTCCGTAAGTGAATAGGTTACTACTAAAACTAAAAAACATAGGCTGACTATTATTCTCATATACCTATAAGTGTATCTCATAAAATAGATGCATCAACTTCCACTCACTAATGGGCTCTAGAACGTCTTATGTCTGAGCCCTATAGCTTAGAGTATCTACCATTAAAGTACCCTTCCCAGGCACATAGGCAATCTCATTTTCAAATAAATGTAGGTATTCAACTCTCATATCTACCTGATATGTAATACATGATTTGTAGATATATACTTGATGATTATATGGTCCTTATACACCAAAAAAATCTCTCCTAACAAGTGGTGCCACAAAACGCTAGGTGTTAACTTTCGATGTTAGGTCAAGATCATGTGTCGGGTTATTCCACTTGTGTTTCCTGAACTGATGAGACCCATAAACCATGACATGATCTTTTTCAATCAAACATTCTACTAGAATGATTCCTAATGTGTCACAATATACTTTATAGCTTCCATGTGGATCTATTAGAATCAATATTGAAACTATATTCAATCTAAATTTCATCTCTTAAAAGGATATCAAATAGGATTATGACAATATGAACTTCACACCGTTCTTTTTAAAGCCAATAATAGGCACTTCTATGTGTGAAATGTCCTGAATGAATTGCATTGAATATTCATCTGTCCTCAATAAAATATGTTTGTCAAATATTTTTATTGGAATTATCTTAGGTTACTACAGATCTAACTTTCTCTAGGTCAACAAACACTTCTACCTCTGAGATAATGTGACCCATGAAGTGAACCATGTCGAACTGAAAGTGACATTTGGGGATATTATCATAATAATTGTGCTCTCTTAGTGTATTCATCACAATATCAATATATTTTTCATGGCCAGGTTGAGTACAATAATTCACCAAGATATCATCCATGAAAGATAACACAAATTAATCAAGATGTGGGTGTAAAACCCAATTCATTAGAGCCATGAAAACAGAATGTGTGCTTGTCAATCCATACGGAATAACCATATAGTCATAAATACTATAATTACATTGAAATTATATATGAGGTATGTAAGAGAGTCCAACTTGTAACTAATAATAAACCAAACTTAAATCAAACATGTATAAAACCCTTTCTCCTCAGAGATGGTCATAGAGGTTATGTATAAATACTAATGGGTACCATTTATTCACAGTAAGCTAGTTAAATATCTGATAATCCACAAAAATCATGAGGGTCACATCCACCTTCTTGAAAAAAATCATGGGCCACCCCTAAGGATAATAACTTGGTTCTATAAAACACTTAGCATTTAATTCCTATAACTATATCCTGAGCTCCTACAACTAAGTAGTGGATATCCTATAAGGATGAATGGATACTCGTGATGCTCCTAGAACTATCTCAACCATAAGCTATACCTATCTATCATGAGGTAGTCTAAAAATCATCAAGGAAGATTTCCCTTAAAATATTTAATACATGAGGGAAATTGTCCTGATTCATTGCCTGATCATCTATATAATGTCTAGTAATATCGATTATCACTCTTCTCATCCCCTGATTCTGTAGTCCAAAAATATTTTCCTAAACATACCATTCACCCTTGTGAATATGGATATTACCCTTTAGTGATGTAAATGATACCCTATGATGATAAAAGTATACATAATCCTGACAGGGGACCAACCAGTCCATCCAGAGAATGACATTGAGATACCTCATCACATGGATGAAGGGATACCATAAAAAAAGATGGTCAAAAACTTCAAAGTGGGATTCGTTACATTGGAATACATTTTATTAACATACTCCTAATATATTACCAAGCATCATTATGGAATATAAATACTAAACTCAATCCCAAAACTTTCTATGATAGCTATAGATATAAAGGAGTGGGAGGATTCTGTATCAAATAAAATAGTTACCAAGGTATTTGATAAAATAATCATACCTATAACTCCCCAACCCCAGTTACCTAGAGTCGGTGCATTATTTTAATACATTGGCATGATTACAAGGAATCAATTCCCGAAGGACCGATAAGTTTAGTAGTCTTGGAAAATAGATTACATACATGAACTTTACATTACAATTTCAAACATACAACACAACATAGATAGTTCTTTGAGAACGCCATTATTCATTCAGCTTTACACTTCTTATTAATCAGAATACGCTTCATGCAATGCTGGGAAAAATAAAACATAGAAAGGGGTGAGCTCAAATGCTCAGTAAGGGTAATAAATACAGCGAAAGATAACATAAATATTAAGTATGGTGAATAATTGTAACCACATACCTTTACCAATAATAAACATGAATACTTTTATGGCAGGAATATGAGATGAGTAAATAATGCCATAATAAAACTTAATCATGGGTATTCTACTAGTCGAATGACCACATGAACCATCAATATTATTTTCTTAACGAGGGAATGCATAATTCCAGTCATTCTAAAACATTTTGTCAAGGCCTCATCCAAGACATCTAAAAGTGATTAAGGACTTGGCCAAAACCATATATCAAATTGGGAAAGGGCCTCAGCCAATTCCACATCTAGTTGCCTCATGAGACATACTGATGCATCGAGGAGCTATAGCGGGCTCCACCCGTCACTTACTATGTCCAATACATTCCTCATAAGAAAAGGATGAAACTTAACAAAAACATTCGTATAAGAACTAGGATACTAAATGTCAATACATTAACCATAAAACATGAATTGTATAAAAATAACACATCCACAGTCAAACATATCACAAAACCTTCAATACAATATGGAAGTTTTGTATCATAATAAATCAACTACAAAACAAGTTTAAAATCCATTAAAGGATTTGACATAGATGGAAATGATTTGTAAAACTCTTTGATTGAAATATCCCTTTTCATGAAAACATTTAAAAGTTACACAATTTAGGAAGGAAGACATTTAAAGAAATTTTTGAATCAATCTGTCCCATACCACTTTGAAACATTTTGAAAGGAATTAGCATTTTTAAAACATTCATGTCCATATAAATAAATCCTTAAAAACAATTTTGAAAACATGGACATTAATGAGAATGATTTAGAAGAATAAATATTTAAAACATTTAAAATGATGTTTTAGTAAAAAGTCCCTTAAAAAGAATCCCCTTGAAAAATTATTTATGAAACATGGACATGGATATTAAATATGAAACAGTAGATACTTACGCAAAAACAACCTCAGATAATAATGATATTGTGAAATTAACCATTACCAATTTGGTAACATACGAAACATACACCCCATGAAAGGAGTATCATACAATGAATATGTAAATACACATAAATTAAAGTGTATTACACAAAGAATACAGTTATGGGCAGTAAATATACCAAAAAAAAGGTAATAGTGGTAATATGGCATGAATCTCATGGGAATAAGGAGTGAGATGAAAACCCCTTACCTCGTGTCTAACTTGACCCGTTTGTTCTTTAACATCCTTTAATTTGGGTAACTCTCTTTAGTTTGAACCAAAAAGGACTCTTGAAGTACCTTGTGCCTAAGGTGATTCTTCTAGGAGGAGTAGAGGGATGTAGGGAGCTTAATTGGGTAGAGTTAGGATGATCCAAAAGGTTTGAAAGGTGTGAGTAATTTGTTATAAGTGGTGTCCTTTTATAAGGGGGAGGAGCGGCTCTTTAGGAAAAACTTAATGTATTAACTTATAATAAATTAATATTCGGTTTATAATGGCTCCAAAGTGAATTATTCAATGTATAATGTGGGGATGGGTCTAAATCCACTTATCCAATAAGTTTTAGACTGGTTTGGTTCACTTTATTAACCTTATATTTTAGTTTTAACCCTTAGTTACTTAGTTTGACATTTACCATGTCTCTTTGTATTTTTATATAATATGGTTAATAAACATACTATAAACTTCCAAGAGACCCCAAGTGGTCCATTAATGATGCAAATATCATGATCTAAGTCCTTTGGCCGAACCTTATATTTTTAGGAATATAATATCAATTAATCATATAATATTTGTTTTAAATATTAATTTATGTCAATTTTGACACTATTTGGTATTTTGTTTTTTTGAAAGTCATCACAAATTGATTACTTCGAAAAAGATACATTGAATCAGCCCTAACATGTCATAGTCACCTAGAAAATTCTTGTATGTCATAAAAACTGTGAAATTATATTTTTTTTAATATTTATATTACCATTTATTTGATTCTTTCATTAATAAGGTACTTACTTCATCATCATTGTGTCAAAACTAAATTTAATTATTTAATGTCTAAAAATTATAATTAAAATACCATTATGTAGGAAATCGTTTTATCTTTATAATGAATATTTATAATCGAATTTATCTTTTGTATAACCCTATATTAAAAATTTTTTAGTTATTAAACTTTGATTTTAACTCTTTTAACTCTTCTTTGAATTAAATTATAATAAATGTCCTAATATAATCCAAGTGGACCTAAAGGGACATATTTTATTCCTAAGGTTGTTTTTCACCAAATTATACTTATCAAATAGAAATATGGCATGTGTTAGGATAATAATAATATCATTTTTACCCTTAATTACCCTAATTACTTTTTACCGTGGTAAATAAAAGTAAAAAGTTACTATTCAGAAAAAATTATTTTTAACTTATTGAACCACATTTTTCTCCTTGATATTAACCATGTCTCTCAGATTTTTGAAATTCCACTCACAGAAGCGGTAAAAGTATGTTTTTTCTGAATTTACAAATTCTCCTAGGAGGTGTGTAAAAGACGGTGAAAAAGTTCAATAAAATTTTTATATATCTAAAATTATTATAAACTGAATCCAATTAATTACATTGAATTTATATTGGTATTATGTATCTATTTTGACCTAAAATAAATTTAAATAAATTTAAATAATTATTTAATTAAAAAGCCAGTTTTAAACAATAACTCAGTGTTTTTCACTATTCATCAAAAATTGAAAGTTTTCAGAAAAATACCAAAAATTTACCCTAAACTGATTTTGAGATTAAGAATTCAATAATGAAGTCTATGTTACCAAATTAAAAACATAGAAGTTTAATTTATTAATTTAAAATTAATTCCCGCTGTTAAAACAAAATGCGTGTTTTTAAGAAACAATAACTATCAAAAGATTGACAATTGTTTATGTTTGGTTTAAATGTAAAATTATGTCCAATGAACAACATTGGATTAAATGGTAAAAATATATTCTAAATATAATTTAAAACCACTCAAATTTATTATTTATCACTATTAATTATTTCTATTAAAAAATTTGTTTTTAATTAAAATGTAGTAATTTTCACTATTCATCAAAATATGAAAGTTATCCTAAAAGTGCCAAAATTTCACCCTTGGATAATTTCGATATTCCAAATCCAAAAATGAAGTCCATTTTGAGAGATAAAATTTATAAAATTTCAAAAAGTGGGTATTACTATTCATAATGGCTACTTTGATTGGTCGTGGTGTGTGTTAGAACTCAAAGTTGCGTTCAACACACGCTATTGTATTATTTAAAGAGAAGCATACCATAGAATCTTGGGGTGTTACATTCTCCCCTCCTTCAATAAATTGCGTCCTCACAATTTATACTCGGTATTGGAAACTTGGGGTTGACATTTCAAAATATCTTATTTGAAATCCCACATCGAAAAATCGATTAATCAGGCCTCTATTGAAAATAAAGAGTGGTAAGTATGAAAGTTACCAAAAATAACACATACTAGGGTTCCATGTATGAAAATATAGATATGGAAGAGAAATCTAACAATCAATATCTGATGGAGAGTGGTAGAGAACATGGCTATGAAAAGGCCAACAATCCCAAAGCCATAAATTTGTGATGATCTAAGGTACCATCTAGGAAAAAAAATTTGTTTTAAGTTCCTTTTCTTAATGTTGAAGAATTTATTTATGAGTTTGGATAATATCATAAGGATATATACTTCCTTTATAATTAGAGTTTTATCCACTAATAAATTTCTACTACAAACTCATCTTTTACCCCAAAACATAATACAACTCAAAAATACTCTATTTATCCTAATCGTATAGGGTTCCAAATATAATGAATTTATAATTCACATATCATATCTTTTAGAAAAAGAAATTACATTACACCATCTAAGAACTTCACATAGTCTAGTGGTAGGCAATAAATCCCAATTTCACTATGGTTGTGGGTTCGATTCTCGTAGCTTTGTCCGACGCGACGGGTTGTCACACGGTCTGTGTGTTGTACTTTTATAAAAATCCAAAAATAACCTTTCAAACATAATCCCTTCCAACCTTTAGAATTATCCAAAATACTTCTGTAAACACTCAGTCCATAATTTATATGAAAGGTAAACATAATGTAGATCCTTTTTACCCCATAATGGCATGTTAATACCTTCATCATGTATTCTTTTAAAACACTGAAACATCCTGAATTACCATAAAACCTTATTTATTACATTCATGCTCCCTTATTCCTTATAGAATACTGGATATACTTCATCCATCCAAAAATGTTGTAGACTCCAACAATGATGGAATATACAAATCTTTAATCAGTTTCAAGGCAGTCAAGAATATCGAATATAATTTACCCAAATCAACCATATCTTATTCCAAAATTAGCACCTCAATATTAGAACCATATTAAGGATTATATTTCCTTCAACCATGTAATTTCCAAAAAGTTTAACTCCCTATAGATTCACTTTTCTTAGTACCATAAAATCTCAAATCCTCAATGAAATAGTACTACAGTACAATCCTTATTTATTTCTTGAACATCATTGATACAACACTCAAATGAAATAATTTCAAAATGACAACATAAGAAAACTAGTCATTCCTTTTAATTTGTGGTTGTAACATAACTTGATTATTATCCAATAGCATCATTTGCATCATAGTCTGATGACTGGGACATTGGTTCACGTAGTGTCCAAACTCCTTGCAGATGAAGCATTGTACATTTGAAACCTTTTTCTTACTCTTGCAGTCACGTACATGGTGTCCTTTTTCTCCACACTTATAACATACTCCCATTACCTTCATGCATTTTCCAAGGTGATTATTTCCACAGTTATAACATATGGGAAAATCCTTCTTTACCATCTTCCCTTTATCTGTCCTTCTCTCTACCATCCTTTTCTTCTATGGATTCCCTTCAAAGCCATAGGACTCCGAGAATTCTTTACTTCTCTTATCAACACATGATACTATTTCTTCATATGATGATAATACGTGGGAGACTATTTCCCTTCTAAATTCTGGCTTAATATAGTGGAAGATATGATCCTTCTTACTCTTTGGATCATATGTATTGTTGAAGTTCACATTCCTTCTATTAGGAACAATTTCTATACAAGGCATACACTAGATTAGTTTATGAATAGAAATACCTAATCCGGAACTTTTAAAACACTTAACATAAATTAAACAATTTAGGGATATAATACATAATCATAAAAATGTTTTCTTTGAGTAAGTATATACTCATAAGCCCTTCATAATGGTTTGTAAAGAAAATGAGAATTATCCTAAGCATATCCCCTGGGAGTGTCGTAACTAAGAGTGCAGCAATGCCCGTTGTCGTGCACCAGTTCCCATTTGAGTCTAGCTCAAAGCAGTGTTTTCAAGTTTTAACCCTAGGTACATCTATGCCAAATCCGCCTCTACCTGCTCGTATCCAAACAGGGATGTATTTCTTGTAAAACTCACAAAATCTCTACAATACCAAAATTCTAGCAAGTTCTTATATACTAATCCTCAAAGTCTATCTTAGGGTGATGTTCCCTAATCAGAGTTTATCTAAATCTAGTTTTCAAGGTTATTACTAAACTTCGTCTGATACCAACTGTAATTCCCCGACCCAAGTTTCCTAGAGTCGGTGCATTATTTTAATACATTGGCATGATTACAAGGAATGAAGTCCTGAAGGACCGATCAGTTTAGAAGTCTTGGAAAATAGATTACATACATGAACTTTACATTATAATTTCAAACATACTGCACAACATAGATAGTGCTTTGATAATTCCATTATTCACTTAGTTTAACCCTTCTTATTAATTAGAATATGCTTCTTGGAATCCTAGGAAAAATAAAGCATGGAAAGGGTTGAGCTCAAATGCTCAGTAAGGTTAAGCAATACAGCGGATGATAACATGAATATTAAGCATGGTGAAAAATTGTAACCACATACCATTACCAATAATAAACATGAATACCTTTATGGCAGGAATATGAGATGAGTAAATAATGCGATAATAAAACATAATCATGGGTATTCTACTAGTCCAATGACCACATGAACCACAAATATTATTTTCATAATGAGGGAATGTATAATGCCAGTCATTCTAAAACATTTTTTCAAGGCCTCGGCCAAGATGTCTAAAAATGATTAAGGCCTTGGCCAAAACCATATATCAAATTGGGAAAGGGCCTCGGCCAATTCCACATCTAGTTGTCTCATGAGACCTATCGATGCATCGAGAAGCTATAGCAGGATCCACCCGTCACTTACTATGTCCAAAACGTTCCTCATATGAAAAGTATGAAACTTAACAGAAACATTCATATAAGAACTAGGATACGAAATGTCAATACTTTAACCATAAAACATGAATGGTATAAAAAAAACACATCCACAGTCAAACAAATCACAGAACCTTCAATACAATATGGATGTTTTGTATCATAATAAATCAACTTCAAAACTAGTTTAAAATCCATTAACGGATTTGACATAGATGGAAATGATATGTAAAACTCTTTGATTGAAATATCCCTTTTCATTAAAACATTTAAAAGTTACACAATTTTGAAAGGAAGAAATTTAAAGAAATTTTTGAATCAAAGTGTCCCATACCACTTTGAAACTTTTGAAAGGAATTAACATTTTTAAAACATTCATGTCTATATAAATAAATCCTTAAAACCCATTTTGAAAACATGGACATTAATGAGAATGATTTAGAAGAATAAATTTTTAATACATTTAAAATGATGTTTTAGTAAAAAGTCCCTTAAAAAGAATCCCTTTGAAAAATCATTTATGAAACATGGACATGGATAGTAAATATGATCCAGTAGATACTTACGCAAAAACAACCTTGGATAATAATGATATTGTGAAATTAACCATTACCAATTTGGTAACTTACGAAACATACACCCCATGAATGAAGTATCATACAATGAATCTGTAAATACACATAAATTAAAGTGTATTACACAAATAATACAATTATGGGTAGTACATACACCACACAAAAAGGTAATATTGGCAATATGGCATGAATATCATGGGAATAATGGGTGAGATGAACACCCCTTACCTCGTGTCCGACTTGACCCGTTCGTTCTTTAACATCCTTTAATTTGGGTAACTCCCTTTGGTTTGAACCAAAAAGGACTCTTGTAGTACCTTATACCTTAGGTGAGGCTTCTAAGAGGAGTAGAGGGATGTAGGGAGATTAATTGGGCAGAGGTTGGACAAGCCAAAAGGCTTGAAAGGTGTGAGGAATTGGTTAGAAGTGGTGTCCTTTTATAAGGTGGAGGGGGCCTCTTTAGGAAAAACTTAATGTATTAATTTATAATAAATTTATATTCGGTTTCTGATGGATCCAACGTGAATTATTCAATTTTTAAGGTGAGGATGGGTCGAAATCCACTTAACCAATAGGTTTTAGATAGGTTTGGGTCACTTTATTAACCTTATATTTTAGTTTTAACCCTTAGTTACTTAGTTTGACATTTACCATGTCTCTTTGTATTTTTATATTATATGGTTAATAAACTTACTATAAACTTCTAAGTGACCCCCAAGTGGTCCAATAATGATGAAACTATCATGATATAATTCTTTTGGCCGAAAATTATATTTTTAAGAATATAATATCAATTAATCATATAATATTTGTTTTAAATATTAATTTATGTCAATTTTGGCACTATTTGGTATTTTATTTTTTTGAAAGTCATTGAAACTTGATTACTTATAACAAGATACATTGAATAAGCCCTAACATGTCATAGTCACCTAGAAAATTCTTGTATGTCATAAAAACATTGAAATTATATTTATTTTAATATTTATATTAGCATTTATTTTATTCTTTCATTAATAAGGTAATTACTGCATCATCATTGTGTCATAAATATATTTAATTATTTAATGTCTAAAATTTATAATTAAAATACCATTATGTAGGAAATCGTTTTACCTTTCTAATGAATATTTATAATCAAATTTATCTTATGTGTAACCCTATATTAAAAATATTTTAGTTATTAAACATTCATTTTAACTCTTTTAACTCTTCTTTGAAATAAATAATAATAAATGTCCTAATCTAATCCAAGTGGACCTAAGGGTCATATTTTATTCCTAAGGTTGTTTTTGGTCGAATTAGACTTATCCAATAGAATTAGGACATGTGTTAGTGTAATAATAATATCATTTTTACCCTTAATTATCCTATTTACTTTTTACCATGGTAAATAAAAGTTAAGAGTTTCTATTCACCAAAAATTATTTTTATCTTATTAAACCACATTTTACTCCTTGATATTAACCGTGTCTCTCAGATTTTCGAAATTCCACTCATAGAATCTCTCCCTGGATAGCTAATAAAAAATATATATTAAAACAAAGAACATAGTCTATTTTAAGTTAGATTAATAATCCATTATAAATATAAGGCCACGGCCTTAATACATTACATAATCTTCAATTAAATGAATAATTCACATTAGGGATCCTTTCAGGTTTATAGTTTTAGAGAATTAGGACATAACTATTACATCTTGATGATTACAAAGTAGACACTTCTACTCAGTTTCCATTTTTTCACAAAATAAATACTCTTGAACAAAAGAGACATTTCTAGTTCCATGTTTTAGACAACATGACATTTCCTTGAACCCATCCTTGACCCTATTCCACTTTATGTCCTGTGAAAAACATTTCAAAAACTTGGGATGAGCATAAAAAGCTCAGTAAGGGATATAAAAATACGGAAACAAAGCATTAGTCCATGTATATATAAGAATCAATGAAATCATACATTACTCATAAAACATAAGCACTTTAACATACCTCATGAAATCATAAAATTTATGAATAACTCATAGAAATCATAATACATAAAGGTAACTTGATGCATTCATAACATTCTTACATAGGGAGTAACCCTCATGGTTACATTTGGAATACCCATCATAGTGTATTCCCTAAATCTCTTCAGAGAAACCTTTGCGTTTAACTCCTTCACATTACCCAATGCATTGGAGAGCTATCTCAGGCTCACCCGCCCTTAGTTTATCACAGAACCACCCGTCTTCATAACAAATTTCCAAGAACTATAACATAATTGTATCACATAAAACATGCATAAAGGAAACATAACATTTCCACATTTCAATCACAATATATCAATACAACACATTGATATAATAAAAAAATTATCAAAACCATTTTCAATACCAAAATAAAGTAAAACATGGTATTTATTTTTCAGTTAAAAGAAGTTATGGCTTGTAGAGGATGCTGAAACTCAAATAATGGTCATAGCGGGTGAGAAGTCATTGTCGCCGCATACAGAAGACAAAAACATTCCCTTTTTTCGTTTAGTAAAATGCTTCATGTAAAAAAGATACCTTTAGAATGAAATTAATAGTCAAAAGGGTTTTATACACCGTATCAAATAATGTCGTGTAGAAATCGAAAGATTCCTTTATGAAAGGAGATTGAGATGAAGTCCCGTACAAAGACAGTATCCTTAGATTAAGGATAAATCAATTACATAATTATGTGTAACAAATAAAAATACACCCAATATAAGTGGATATTAAGTGTAAAAAAATCAGAGGTCATTCACACATAATCATAGTGCGACATAATCAAGAAGTAAAGGTTTTACCCAAAGAATTGAAATTGGTTTAAGAGGTTCCCTTACAGAAATTCGACAGCCTAACGATGTCACTTTAAAATTCAGAAAATGATTTGATGAGAGATAAAAAGAGTATCTCATCACTTGGACATAAAATTTACATAAATAAGGATATATATGAACATATCCCAACATTAAGAAGATGTAAATTATAACACCTAACAAAAACAAGTCTTTTAAAAAGAGGAGGGTGAAAGGTTCCCTTACCGATTTGGGTAACTATCAAAACGTACAACCCATGAAATAAGGACTATAAAATTTGGATTTAAATACCTATAAACAAAAGTATATTACACAAATAGTAGAATAATGGGCAGTACATACACCACTCAAAGGTGATAGTGGCAAATATAGCATGAATCTCACGGGAATAAAATGTGAGATAAAAACCCCTTACCTCGTTGCAATAAATCAGGTCATATAAAGAAAAGATAATAAGAAAAAAATTAATCACAGAATACCATGAATAGAATCATGATAATATATATCAAATGGAAACCCACAATACACTACATGAAATAAATAATTGGCAAACATTGTAAATCTCATGGAATTAAAAGTGAGATGAGAAATCCCCTTACCTCAAGTCCGACTTGTCTTGTTCGTTTCTTTATATTACTAAATAATATTCTTGGATTTAATTTATAATTTCTTAAGATATTCTTTTAAATATTATTATTCGATTAATATCACATATTATCATGTTATAATAATTAGTTAATTATGTGAGTTCATATCATACGTTTTGAAGATGTTCGGTACATGAGTCAACAATAAACTTGTTTGAAAAGAATTGTCCATGTAGTTATAAGTACATCATCTCCATAATAGTATTAATGATTTAAATATCATATATATCCAGTATATATTCATTTTATACTATTCAATAACATTTGGAGATAAAAAATGAAATGCACCGTTCATGGAGAAGTAGGTTGTACATACGCATGAACGCTACTTTCATTTCTTTGTCATATTAAAAGAATTAAAAATAAATTGAACATATATATATTATAATTAAAGTATAAAATATATGTTATATAGGTTGCATAAGTTCATTAATTTCACTCTTTATACATTATATGTATTTCATGAACGAGTCACATCACTTGAGGGGGCGGTAGTCCACACTTCCTCAGATGAAATTATCGCAATTACACGACATGAAAAGAATAATGATATGATTTAAACATAAAATAAAGAAGAATATATAAAAGTTAAATACCATATATATTATATATAAATACAGTGATAGCATAATGTCCACCATGAAAGGTGTTAAGAGAAGATTGAACAATCATCGTTTCGTGAGGCAGTAATTCGCCACCCACAGAAACAGTATGTTTTTTAACCATTAGACGAAGGTGTGTGTAAGTGTAAATCAAATACTTCACATCAAAAAATCCTAGTATATTTCAGATATTGGTGTTGTTATGGAATCAAATAATAAGATTGTTATGGGGAGTTAAGAAGGAAAAATACAACAAAGTATTTTGAGAGAAGGTGTTACCTCTAAATCTGGTATCTTCTTTTGATTTAAGGTAAAGGATCTCTTGAAAAGAGTTCTATCCAAAGTAAGGCTTCTAGAAGGAATAGTGGGATGTGTAGAGATAATATGAACAGAGGTTGGATGATCCAAGTTCTTGAGAGGTGTGGGTATGGGGTAGAGGTGAGATATTTTTATAAGAGGGAGGAGGGGCACTCTTGGAAAGTCATGAAATATAAATTTATTATAAAATGTTTTTCAAATTATAATGGTTCAAAAATGAAATATATTGAGTATAAGAGGATAAGGGGTATAAATATACTCAACTAATATGATTTATACAAGTTGAGGTTATATAATTCACCTTATCTTTTCATTTTAACCATTAGTTAAAAACAATAATTCTTTCCAAGTCTTTTTTTATTTTAAAACTATAAGGTCATAATAGTAACATTAAAATTCAAATAGTCCCATAATTGTATAAATAATAATATTAGTAATATATTGTATGTCATTTAGAATAATATTAGATTTTTTGGACTATTATACCATTTAATAAAAAAACATTTTTTTTAAAACTCACTTATGCAAATTTTGACACTATTTGGTAGTTGACTTTTGATAAAGGCATAAAAGCTTTATGACTTCGAAATAAAATCATTGAAATGAATTTTAAATCTCATACTCGTCTATAATATTCGTGGATAACATCCAAAGTCTCAAAAAAGAATTATTTTAACACTTATAATATCATTTATTTAAATCTTTCATTAATGAGGTAATAACTGCATCATCATTGTGTCATAAATAAATTTATTAATTTAATGTCTAAAAATTTTATATAAAATACCATGATATAGAAAATAGTTTTATATTTCCAATTAATATTTATAGTCAAAGAGATAATTTATATAAACAAATCTAAAATTGTTTTACTTAGGTGATACAAACTTTTGTTTTATTTTCCTTTCTTTAAAAATAATATGATAAAAGGTCACTATCACACTAAACTGATACCATGAGGTCACAAAGTTGGCACAAGGCATCCCATGGTCGGCCATGAGTCAAAAAATATAATTAAGACACATGGATGGGTAATTGTATGTTATTATAACATTATTTTATTTACCCCTTTTTACCCGATTTACAAATTAATCACAATAATTAAAGATAATTACCGTCGTTACTATTCATAATGTCCAAAAAAACAAAAGAGTATTAATTACATAATTTGGAATTTATGATTCCAAATATGGAATCCATTTTATCAAATTCCAATCACATAAATTTAAGTAATTAATTTAAAAATAATAATTCTCATTGTCAAAACCAATGACGGGTTTTTAACAAGTAAAATCTATCAAAAGATTGATTTGTTTATACATCCAATTTAAAAGTGAAATTAAATAAAATGACCTACATTGTATTAAAAGATTAAACATAATTAAATTACTTCTCAAACCCAATTAAAATTACAATCTAAATATATAATTAAATTGGATGAAAGGGCAGTTTTGAATTAAAATGTTGTATTTCTCACTATTCATTAAAAAATGAATTATCATTAAAATACCAAAAATTCACCCTAAGATATATTTGATATTCCAAATTTAAAAATGATTTCCATTTTACCAAATTCAAAACATATATGTTTCATTAATAAGTTATATAGTTAATTCTCGCTGTCAAAATAAATAGTGTGTTTTTAAAAAACAATATCTTTCAAAAGATTGATACTTTTTTATGTCCATTTTCAAAGTGAAATTAATTCCAATGACCACCATTGGATGAAATTGTAAATATATATTTTCATTACATTTTAAACCCAATTAAAAAGATAATCTAACAATATAAATAAATTAGATTAAAAGGAGGTTTTGAATTAAAATACAACATTTTTCACTATTCATTAAAAAATGATCTTTATCGGGAAAAAATAAAAACAAATTTACACAAAGTAAATTTTGATGTCCCAATTCTAATGAAGGATTTTATTTTTTCCTATATAACATATAAAATTCGACAAAAAGTATATTTAAAAAGGGTACGCCATCAAAAGGTGGTTAATCGACCTTTTAAAGAATATTATAATATTTATGCTTAAAATTAGATTCATTCACATTTTAAGCCTCTATCATTTATTGGGTAATTGTTAAAATATTTAACAAACATATATAATCATTTTTTTAGTTATATTCATTCCCTCCATTACATCGGCTAGGCGTTTACTACCATTTAAAATAATATTATTGTATTATTAGTGTGAAACGTAAGATTTCAAAGAAACTCGTTGTTGCGTATTGGGTATGTCATTGAACATAGCATCCCCTTTAATGTAATATTAATATTTAATTCACAAATATTAATAAATATGAAAATTTTATATTCTTTATTTACCTGGGATGTTACAATAAACATGGTAACCTACTCCAGGTGTATAAACTCTCTGGTATTATCATCCCTTAATGTATTAGGTAAAAAGTAATAAAAAACTAGATTTGAAATCCATCTATTTAATTTCATGAAGCTCATTTTCCTAGTTTTTTATATTCCAACAATTTTGGGTGGATCCATGAAGAATATATCTTATGAGCTTGACCCTACATTCTATAGGCATCTCAAGATGCTCTAAGAAAGAAAAAATAGTCTCAATCCATAACACATTTGCCAATGGGCCACTATCCCCCCAATAAATATGGTAAATGTTTCTATTAGAACTCTCTTATTAACTCTTCTATAAATGAGGTAGGTTATAGAGGTCCCTACAATGTTTTCATATAACACAATAATTCCACCCAAAACTAAGAATCATTTCCCACATTTGGAATAGTAGGAGGTTACATAGGTGGAACTACATGAGGTAACCCTAGAATCTCAGGTATCACCACCTCTATAGCATGGTCATCAACATACTTATAGTTCATGTCTCAAGGATGTTATGGTGTAATTTATCTAAAATTACAATCATAATCCTTAGATAGTTCTTGATAACAAATGCCACAAATATAAATATAGGAGAAGTACAAGCCTTTTTATAAGTATGTTAGTCCCCTCTTCCTTCTCCTAAAGAAAAGTTTATGAAACGTATTAAACTATATAAGATCACAAGATACACTACCTACTTCCCACTACTAAGTCCTGTTCAAGGTCAAACTATATTTTTTGTTAGGGGTACTGTTATATGGTGTGTCAATTATAAATTATAGAGGAAAATTCCCATTAAGATGAAATCCGAATCCCCTTTTAATGGAGGCCATGTTTGAATTAAGATATTACAATTTTAGAATTTATATTATATACCATTTAAGTGAAGTAACATTCCCAATTTATTGAAGTAAATTTCATATAAATTAAAAATGGTAATTCATGTAACTATATCCAAACCATTACATTCAATAATAGAATGTAATGGGTAATATAATATTATGTAACTAGATGAATCCTCATTCCTAATTAGTAAATGTATATTCACTCATTAAATTACAACTCACATAAATGTATTCAAAATAAACTAATGTTTTGGTCAATTTAACCTCATTGACTTAACTTAAACATAAATAATTACTTAGTTAAGGTTTTATTTTCAAGATACATGGGAAAACACTATTTAGGTTGATGCTGAAATTTTAATAACTAATTTATTAATCTCTTTTTCTTCATGAAATGTTATCTGCATAACAATTTCTTCACTCCTAACATGTACAACAAGTATCATGAATTAAATAAATGAAACATACATGGAAGGGAACAATTTATGACATATTAATCCATTAAGGTGTCTATAATGAAGCATGATCCATGCTTACTTCCTGTACGGGGATAAGTAAAAAACCAAGTCCATAATAACAATAATAAACACCACACATCAAGTTTATCACCCAATGGTGAAATTAGTATAACCATTAAAAAATATTATAAAAAAACAAATATCATCCCATAAAATTTACATTTTCCATCATACATGGGTTTACTACTCCCCGGAATTTGCTCATTACAAAATTCTAAAACATCCCATCCTCTTATATACATACCCAAAATAGTAGGATAAGGAAAAAAGACTACTCTGAAACTAATTTATAACACCCCAAAACTATTTAACTCATACGTAACTGAACCCTGTTGGTCACATGGCCTCATGAGAACCTCCACGTAATGAATAGTTTGCCAACTAGCAATGAGGGTGTAAGATGATATAGTGGGGAGACAATATTCCCATGATCAGAGTAGTACAAAAGTGATAATAAATGAATAAATAGTTGAAGGATAAATGATAGATAGGTAAGTGTAAATACTTCATCCATACAATAGTAATAAATAATCCAAAATAAGATTCATATACAAAATGATGATAATGTGATGGAGCTATACAAAAGAGAGGCATACACAGAAAAAGGTATGCATACATATATGTAATCAACAGAACCAAAAATACTAAAAGTCAATCTCTAATAGTATCATAATCCAAGGATCAGTTCAATGATCCCAATCTCCAATGATATTCATATATCAAGTATCCATGACCGGGTTATTTCCCTTATCCCTAACTACATTCATGAAGACTATCTGGAGACCAATCATTAGGATTAATAGGATGTGAGATATACTTATTAGTCCACCACTAATAGTGTCTATAACAAGTCAATCCTGTTAATAAGAACTATGTTGGTGTGCATGTAAAATAGGTAAATATGTAATATGAATGATAAATATAAATATTTATGGAAAAATACTTAAATATCGTAACTCTATAAAAGGGAGCATCAATTTATATAATAGTAATGTTGGTATATAAAATTCAGGTATTCAAGTAACTATGCTATTTGTCATACATTGTATGCATATAAAGTTTCATACCTACATGGGCCAAGTCCTAAGGCAAAAAACCAAATAGACTTCCTCGTAACCAAGGAAATCGCCCAAGGGAACTTGAAATAGTGTACACAAACATGGGCCAAGAACCTAGGGCCCATGGATGAGGCAACCTAATATCAAAATAAATATGTGTATATGATGGTTATAGGTGTTACACCTTAATCCCATCATCGGTTCCATATAGTTAATCAATATTGATTTCATACCATAAATCAACATCAAACAAGTAGTATAAAATTCATTAGCCATGTTAGTTTCCATTCCCAAAATTTATCATAAAAAGGAAAATACAGATACAATATCCATTTCATTAAAATATCGATATTAAATCCATTCATTAAATCATTTAATTTACATAAGGATTCTATAACCAGTTAGAAAACTCAAACTCCTAATGGGTGGTTTATAAATGAACAAAAAAAACCTTTGAGGTGGTTTAGGTGAAGGTTTAAATACTTCTGC
Source organism: Viscum album (assembly GCA_963277665.1). Taxonomy (NCBI): domain Eukaryota; kingdom Viridiplantae; phylum Streptophyta; class Magnoliopsida; order Santalales; family Viscaceae; genus Viscum; species Viscum album. The sequence continues at coordinate 1,523,353,071 of OY728131.1, read as the reverse complement.
CAATTCATGGTTCTATGTGGGATTCACATTTAAGGTCAAAATAATTTATTTAACACATAGATTAATTTTAGGAGAAACCTCCAGAAGGTCCAGTGTGCTACACAACAATGAATTTTTAATAAGTAAAAAAACATATTGAAAAGGTATAGATCCCCAACCTTGTGGAAGTATAGGATCACTCATCTAGTATCAACTGATGATTTTGAACATAATTAAAGAAAATAGAGAAATTGAAAAAATATATGAAAATATGAAAAAAGGGCCTATTTTAAGATCAGACAATGCATGATGAGATCAATAGAGGTAAGTAGGTAATGGGTTGAAGTTCTAATTGATGTTGATCCAACATGACACAAGAAACTTGATTCTGAAGCCAAGTGGAGAAGAGGGAACAAGGGCTAGGTGGGGAGGATGGAGGATCTCTTCGTGCGGGGTTCTACTAGAGAAATCAATAACAGATGGGGTTTTTTGATTTAAAAATAATAGAGGGTAAATATGGAATTTCACCTTACTTTAATGGGTTGTGTGGTTTAGCCACAAAGTTTTCCAAATCATATGATAACCATGTGATAGTCACTTCTATGGAACCCCCATGCATAGGCTAGGTTCACAGTTAGACTAACCATGCACAGCTCACAAAAAAAAACCTCTAAAAATAGGTATGTAGCTTTTTCAAGGTCGTACAACCTAGGATGTATGGTTAGATCAAAATGTATATCCCTATACTTTTCAGTAGTTCACCCCTCATGGTTTAAAAAAAACTATGCGGAATGGGATGAATATTTTGAACAAACCATGTACCCCACCTATTTCAACTAAAACTCAAGTCTTCGGGCTCAAAACAAGACCTTAATTACCTCAAAATTATCTTTATCTGATTAAGAGTTAATTTTGGGAAAAAACCAAAGAACTAAACAGAAATTAAAGGGGTTTCATAACTCAAAATAAAATACATGCTGTTAAATGTATGATTCATTCTAGAAAGTAAATATAGTTATTTCTGGAATGACTCTCAGTCAAGTCTTAAATGACTCCCTATCAAAAAAAATTACCCCTTATCAAATCCTTAATGACACCTTATCAAATATAAAATGACACTCTAAATAGTTGGAAATGACTCTTTATGAATCCAATACATCTCCCTACAATGTTTTAAATGACTCTCTATGAACTGACTATGATTCATTAAGGTACTTGTCACATTTTCAAGGGATGAACAGTGTTTCAAGAATGACTCCCTGTGACTTATAGAATGGATCTCTATAAATTGAGTGTTAGCCATTACAGTGTATTCAAAATTTGGGCTCAAATGATTAGTGTTTCGAGAATGTTATAAATCAAAAAAATGTTAAAACACCTATTTAACATAAATTAGGTCTCTTACATGAACATTATGGGAATAAATATTTCTAATCATCCAAATCATTCATGCCTTATTCTACAAGAGAGATATCCTTTATTTATTTTCATAATTGTGTGTTATCTGAATTTGGAGGGAGCTATGGGAAGGTCTAACTATCCATTAATGACTAATGTTTATATCTCCCTATATATCTTTTTTCTCTATCCAAAAAAACCCTAATTTAAGGGATTTTGTATGATTTTTTTAAATCTCCCAATTTAGGTGGAATTAGCTTGAGATTCATAATGAATGGAGTCTTACAAATTCCAGGTAGGTGGGACCCAACTATTTGTTAATTATACATGTGTTATCTATCATTAAATAAATAAGCATGGCCCACATCAGAGTTATGAGGACGATAACAGTACCTCTTGGGGTATATATTGTTAAAAAGAGATGTCAGAGGGTACTATCATGTGGGAAATTTTGGGTTTATCTTAATATGGATATGTTTTTTGGTTTTAGGGTTCAGTTAGCAAGTGATTGTATGTTATGAATTTTTTATTTTTTAGTAGTATTGGTGTTGAGGTTTTTGGTATGGTACAGATAGTATTGAACATTTAGACTAGTGTAAAAGTAGGTTCACCAATATTGTGGCCTAGGATGTTTCTGATTGTCTCTCACAATGGACTGGATGATGGGTATAACACTCAAAATAACATATAATTACAAGATTTATCATAATAATCTCACTTTCATCTTTTTGAGGATTTTTTATTTTAATTGTTTAGGGGATTATGAAAATCTCTTATATATCAAACCCCTATAATAAAAGGGGGACACTTCCACTCAATATAAATTTTTCCATAAAAATAATATATCTTAATTTAATCTTTTATTTTATTTAAATTATGTTTTATTCTTTAAATATGAATCCCCGTAGAGGTAATTTAAACATTTATAGAGTTTCATAATCATACATAGGACCATTTAAGAACATTTGAAGAGTTGTTTTGAGCATAAAAAGATTAGTATGGAATAAATAAATAAATAAACTCATTAGTATATTTTGAAAATCATGTAATCCCATAAAAAATTTAACACTTTTTATATAATAATCTTTGATCTAAAATATTAATTTTCTTACACATGAAATAACCTTAATTTCCTAAAAAGTTTCAAAAAAAATATTTTAAAAAATCACAGTTGAATTATCATAATCATGAGGGTATCTTGTAAAACAAAGTTACTAATGAAAATATTTTCTTGAAAAACAATCATTTCACCCTCAAAAATTGAATAAACTATCCTATAAACATAATCTCATAAGAATACCTTATGAAACCAAAATATATTCATAAAAAATTAAATCATATAAAATTCATGAAGATACCTTTTGATATCATTTTCATATCATTGTTACAGTCGCTCTTATAATAACTATTATAAATGGAATAACCTAGGGGGTTAATTCCAACATTATTCATTAGAGAAAAAAATTATTACCTAATGCATTAGAGAGATATATTGGGATAAAACATCATTATTTATAATGTACAAGGGACATAAAATACATAAAACACATATAATCATGTATTTTAAACTAAAAATATCCTAAATTATTCTATTTAAAACATATGCAGAAGTTCTTTTAAGCTTCAAGTAAACCCTTTAATGGAAAAACATTTTAATTGGAAACTCTTTAAAAAAATACCAAAAGAATGTTAAATGGGATAATCTTGGGAAACCCCAAAATAATTGAAGAGTAATAATATTTTCGAATAATTATCATGGTGGTGGTAAGTTCTTCTCATGTTGTATATGACTAAAAAATATTCCTTTCACACAATTTTGAAAATGTCAAAAATAACCCATTTGGAAGAAATTTAAAAGTGTTCTTATAAAAACTCTATTAAGAAATTAAAACATGGTTTAAAATGAATTTGATAATAAATTTAAGAATATAAAAAAAATAACTATATCATTTTAAATAATATGTATATAAAGGTATAATAGAATAAAAACTTAAAAAACCTTAAAATAAGGGTTTAAAGTAAAAATCCAATACCTTGAGTCCAACTCTATATGTATTTACTTTATATCATATTTAATAAAATTTTGTTCATTTTTTAATTTATTGAGAACCTTAATTATGTGAATTAACATATTATTATACCTTTTATTCCATTTATTATAATTCCTTATATTTTTATTAAATCTTCTAAGATCATGTTAGATTTTTTGAGGATTTTCGTTTCATAATAAAAAAAAAATATGTGGGTTAACCACATTCAAAGGGGTAAAGGTTCTATCCTATACATAAAATTAAAAGGTATATATTTATAATTTGTATATAATTAAATAAAATTTTATAACAATCAATGAAATGCATAAATTAACAATAAACCACATCACTTTGTGGAGGAGGTAGTCCACAAGTACGGATGACTAACGTTATAATTTTCCAAAGAATGGGAGACTAAGAAGGTAAGTAATAAATTATCCTCATAAAATAATAATTATTTCATTAATATAACATATATTTATTAAATAAATCCTAATAATTAACCTTCTTTTTTGGTGATTAAAAATGAAACACATCTCTCTATGAAGGTGGTAATCTACACATACGTATGAGCAATGTTGTATTTTCCCCTTGGATTAAAAATGAGTTGAAAAAAGGTTACAACATAATTATAATAATAAACTTTAAATATATTAACTATATTTATTTTATTATTTCATCACAGTTAAAGAAGATTTGAAGTAGGTAGAATAATAATTATAGATGAAACACTTTGTAATTAATTATACCTCATATTTGGAAAACCACATTTGGATTACACCTTAAGCCTTATTGGGATGGTATTTTTCGAAGACCCAAACCTATAGAAAATCATAAGGTATTTTGGGGAGATATTTTTTAATATATTTTTTTATATATAGTTCTCAAGTTACGTGAAGAATATATGAGAGTATGTGTTCTTTTATAAGTGAGGGAAGTTGAACACTTGTAATTTTTCTAGACTTTAAAATATTATAAACATATAACATAGTGTATATTGGCTCCAAAAATTTCCAATTTATAATTAAGGTGATAAATCTTTAGATATCGTTATAACATAATAATTAATATAAAATTTGGTGGCCTTATCAAAAATTATCTACCTCAATTAACCCAATTTACCATTTATTGTGGCAACACATTTTTTCCATAGTTAGTATTCAAATTGAAAAAAAGATACCTCGTTAATAAATTTGAACCAAATGATTCAAAATATGGAATAAATTTTTCATGATTTATTTTATCTAATTAGTGTAAATTACTTTTAGTTTAAGTGTGAAAAATACAATGAAAAATTGCTTTTTAGAAAATTGTGCTTCTCAGCATACCAATGAACATATACCAAAATAAAATAAAAATTTGATTATTATTGAATTATATAAATTATGATTAATAAAATGGATAATATATTACATTTAAACTAAACCCAAAACATATGAGTACTTTTAAATTACTTTATTTAAATAAAATAAATGAATTTTTTTAAAAGTATTTATTTTTTATTATTCGTTGAAATATCAAAATTTTCAAAAAGTTCAAAAAAATCACCATAATATAAATTTTATATACTAATATATAAAATAAATTCAATTATATCATATACCGTTCCTATAATTAAGAAATATAGCTTTTAAATGAAACCATATAATACAAGGAAAGCACGTTAGTTAGAATAAAAAAATTGATAAATGTTTTTTTGTAAATAATGCGAATCCATAACATATAATAATGAATATTAATAAAAAATGAAAATGTTTTATTATTGAAAGTTCCAAGTTTTTTATGTCCCCCCCCCCCTCTTAAATAAATTAAACCCTCCCAATTTGATATTACATTAAAATGGGAAGGTGTATTTTTCTCTCATGACCTTTTAAGGTTCCTATTTTTCTTCCTCAATCATGTGGTTCTTAAAAAAATAACAAAGTGAGTTAAATTTATTAGAATAATAAAGAAAATCCTTATTTTAATTATCAAAAATCATGTTTCATAGTAATTAATAGTAATTATTTTTTTTGATAATCATAGGTTTTTTAGATAAAACTACCAAAATGACTATGTCTTGAATTTACTGCATCAATATACCATTTAAATACTTTTAACTAAGTATAAAGGTTGGGTGTTTGTATATAATTTACCTCATGAACAAAAAACTAACCATGTTTCAAATGAGAAAATTTTCTTCAATTCTTGAACTGGAAATATATAGTGTTTGAGTAACTACACAAAGGATTCAACAGACTGCATGGTGACTTCAAGTGATTGTTTAGATGGATAGTGATTTTTGGTAAAGTATTAAACCAAATACATGAATAAATAATGTGAAAAAAATTAGAAGTCACCAAAAGTTCAAGTAAATATGAGCTCAATTGTTTGGAATATCAAGTTATTGTAAGAATGTTACTACAAGATCATGTAATTGAAATATCATGTTATTTCAAGATTAAGAAACTACAAGGTGAAGTGACTCTAATCTAGTGAGATCATTCTTATGTAATTTATAAGTGACCATGTCTAAATTATAAAGTGATAAATATTTAAAAATCCCAAGGCTATATTTGGAACCTTATATTGAAGACTTAGATCATTTAACGATGCCAGATCAAAAAAATGAATATGGGGATTAATTTAAAAATATTCTCCAATGGAAACTTAGATAAGGAAATCTCTTTAAAAAACAAAACCAGTCATAGAAAAAATATAGAGGACATACACTAAAATATTTAACAGATCAAATACTTTTCTATGTGCTTCCACAACACTATGTTTTTACCTGTTATTACAATATCTATTTGAATATTTTTCAAGGACATATTTAAAGATATTTGATCAAATAAAGATAATTATGTTGAGCTACCTCAAACCACTCCATTCATATCTTTGATCTATATATTTTTTATATTTCCTTCCAGCTATGTTTAAATTACTCTATATATTCATTAGAATATACCAATGCATATTATTTGAAAGTACTAGATTCTCCCTTATATTATTTTTACACATGTAATCTCATAAATAAATATGGAAGTCGTTGTGTTTGTCCTAGATCGATTTGTGTGTAATTTTAACAGTAAAACCGGATCTAAGTTATTGATCTATTTATTCTATGAAAAATATTCTTGGCAGTGGGAGACTATCATGTGGAGAGGTTTATGTCTCAACTTAAGACAAAATATATTTTATTTATTTCTAGTGGGTGTCAAATTTTTCTTCTTAAATTGATTATTAAAATTGGTTTATTCCATAAAAAAATAATTCTATAAATATATACTCTCATAGTTATCTTTAAATTAGTTACTTATATATTGGAGTTGATGTGATTATATTTGTATCAAAACATAAAGTGGTTTTAAAATTGTCTTAAATGGGTCTTAATCAAGCCTTCGAAAAATATTTTGAAAACATTAAATTATATTTTTCTATTATTGTAGTTAAATAAGATATTTTTATAAATTGGGGAATGAAGTATTAAAATATTTTTAAAAATACATTTTTATTGGAAACTAAATTCAACAACCACTATATTTTTCAACTTCAACCAGCATTTGGTATCATGTATCTTTTTTCTCTATTTTCTTATATTTTACCTTGATCATGTTTCTTGAATGATATTTTTTAATTTATTTTTATTGTCTAATTCATTAGTATGAATGCTAAGTTTAATTTTTTTTATAAACACACCTACTTATTTTAATAGTCCAAATTATTATCAGTGGAAAATAAAAATGAAAATTCATCTTGAGAGCATGGGATGTTATATTTGTTGATATATTGATGATAAAAATATAAAAGCAAAAATTTCTATAAAATAATGGTATGCTAAAAAAAGATACTTATGATTAAAATTTCAAAACCATGCATGATTTATTTTTCAATTAAGGAGATAATTACTTTAGTAGGATATCTTATTGTGATACCTCTTATCAAATTTAAGATACCACATTTATGTCACATGAATGTATATATAATGATAATGAATGAGACTAAATGAATATAAGATTAAGTATTATAATTTCAAAATAAATATTGAGGAATATATCTTTGAAATGTATATTAGTTTTAATGATATCACAAATACTATTATTAAGCTTAGACAGAAGATTATTGAAAAGAAATCAATTTATAAGAATCCTAAATATGCATGCCAGATCATTGGTAATGTACTAAAATATCTATTAGATGGTAAAGTGACATTAAAAACTACTAGTCAATGAGCTAATTGGAAATATGATGATTTATGAATAGGAGCTAAAATTAAATAATGAATATGATGAGACCAAAAAAATAAAATTGATTACCTTTAAACAATTATATTAAAAAGCCAAAGAAGTTATCAAATCTAATAGAACAAGTGAAAGTGAAATTGATACATATAGTGAAGAAGAATTTCCATATATAAACAAAACATTTTAAAAAATTTATAAGAAGAATTAATTATTTCATATCTCAAATTATAATGGAAAGTACCATAAAAGAAGAAAGAATAGAAATAATGGAAAAAGGGATAATTCCTCTAATGGGATTACCCTCTATGAAAGTAAAAGGAAATGAAATATATATGATGAATGTATAAAGAGTAAATATAAGAAGAGGTATGGGGAAAAATACAAAATACCAAAGAATGAAATGAAGGTCACTTGAAGGGAATCTGAATATAACATTAGTTACATGGAATCTGGCTGAGAAAATGAATATGAATATGAAAAAGAAAAATTATGATTTATGGCTACTGATTAAGAAGTTCCATCAATTTCTTCAAATCATTTATCTAATGAATCTGAAATTTATAATGAAAAATTATAATAATGTTCAGTTATACTGGAAGGTACCATAAATGAGTTAAAATATAAATAAAAAAATCCAAAAAATGGCCCATATATTGTGTGATGTAGATAAATCTAATATTAGTATAGAAAAGAAAAAATACCAATCTTTTAATGGAAAATACTAATCTGAATCAGTTTAATAAACAAATTAAAAAGTATTTGGAGCAATTTTTTGACCACATTAAAACTTTGAATATTATACTAGTAAAAAAAATACAAAATCTAAATCTGGAATTGAGTATGGATTTAGATAGCAAGATAATCTGTATAAAAATTCTTTTAAACCAAGTTTTAAAGTATACTTAAATTTATAGGGAAACTACTAGTTTTAGACAAAATTATAAAATATTTATACCTAAAAATTTATTTCAATCGAAATCTATTATTATTTTTATAATAAATCCTTTGAAACAAATTTCAATTCAAAAGTATTTATTTTCTAACTTTCTGGACCCAAGAAAATTTGGGTACCAAAGTCAATTGTTGTTTAATTTTACATAGGTTGTTGTATAAAAATATACAGAAAAAATATAAGGAACATAGATAATGAGTGTTCTATATATATTATTAGATACTATTCAAGATTCATGCATCATTTAAAAGTTTACGATGGATATGTCAATTTCAGTGAAAATTATAAAAATGTGTAACTCAAAATAAATGTTTACTTCTAAAGTGTTATTTTTTTATGGTTAAAAATATCTTTTGTTTAGTATTTTTCAATTTTTTGATGATGGTTTAATGTTAAATTTTAAAATAATGCTTGTATTAATTATTATTCATTGTATGATTAAGTATTTGCTACTTTAAGAAGCGATATGTTTTGTGTTATTAATTTAAATTCTTTATTCTCACAAAGTGTTTCTTTTATAAGTCATTTTCATATAGAATCTTGGTTATGGAATAAGAGAGGAGGACACTAAAATATATACTCACTTAAAAAACTAAATAATAAGTGTTTATTCAATGATCATCTAAATATATAATTCCCTAATACAAACGTTGAAATCCTTTTTCAAAAGGGAAAAACACAAAATACCTTTCAAAACAATCAAAGAAGTATCTATATTTAAACCACTAGAATTGGTTTATATGGATTTATTTAGCAATATAGAGTTTATATTTTAGAAGTAAAAAAGTATTCCTATTTTATTATGGATTATTACTCATTATATAGATTGCTATTTTTTATGATCACAAAAGTGAATCATCTTATACTTTTGTAAGATATAAAAAATCAGTAGAGAACCTTATTGGACTCACTATACAAACCATGAGAAATGATCAAGGATAAGAGAGTGAGAATAAATATTTTTAATATCACTTATCACCACATGTATATACTCACAATTTATCTACACCTAGAACATCACAAAAATAAGGTTGCTTAAAGGAGAAATAAGACTCATCCAAAAATTTCTTGAACTATTCTCAGTGAATATGACTTAACTATATATTTTTGGGTTGAATATATTAAAATATAATGTTGTGTAATTGATATAGTTCTTATAAATCTTTAAAAATATTAAATTTGAATTATATAATGGTTTGTATTATTTTCATTAAAATTCTATGTTCTAAATACAAACGAGAATCTAGATAAATGTGAACCAATAAATATGAAATAATTTTTATTGGATATTTAATCACTATTAACTCTTATAGATTCATTGACAAGAAATATAAAGTTATTGAAGAAACAAGTAATGTAAATTTTTATGAGATAGATACACTTGAACTCAAACCATTAAGAAAAAAAATCAGGATTATCATATATAGAATTTTGATATCAATAATACATCTGAAACATCTAATCTTTCCACAAATTTACCTAATAAATTTTCTAAAAAAGATAATCATATCATTCTTGAACTAGAATAATACTTACTAGAACCATGTAATTTAGTTCCTAGAACCATTAGAACTGTCCAAAACCATCCCATGGATATTGTTGTACAAGACCTATATAAAGGTACACAATCGTAAGCCTCACTAAGAAACCATTTTAAACATGTCGACTTTTTGATACAGATTAATCATAACAACATTAATGAAGCAATCAATGATAAAAGTTGGGCAATGGATATGTAACATGAATTCAGTGATTTTTAAAGAAATAGATTCTAGGAATTAATATATTGACCTAAATACTACCAAACCATTAGAACTTATTGGGTAAATAGAAACAAGTTTGATAAATCTAGAACGGTTATTAGAAACAAATCAATATTGGTACATAAGGATATTGTCCTTAAGAAGGTATAGACTATGAAGAAACCATTTCACTATAGCAAGAATTAAATCTTTTAGAATAATTCTTTTATATACAGTACATCTAAATTTTAAAATATTTAAAATGGATCTCAATAGTGATTTTTTAAATGGATAAATTATTGAGGGTGGTTTTAATGAAAAAAGCCTCAATTTCTAAATCCATATTTTACAAATCATGTTTCTATGATTTATAATGTTTCCTATATATTAAAATTGTCTCCTAGAGTTTAGTATTGTAGGATCATTTCTTTTCTTATTTTAAATGGTTTTTAAAAAGTTGTTTTTGACCATACTCAATTTATAAAGATAATTTTAAGGGTACTCTAGTTGTTCAAATATATGCTTATGATATTATTTATATATCATCTAAACACTTCTTGTGTATTTATTTCTATAAAATAATGAAAAATGAATATTAACTGAGTTTAAGGGGTGACTTAAAATTATCTTTTAGTTTTCAAATTTTTTGGGAAGAAGTTTTTTTAAAATAAAATTTAATACACAAATGAAATTTTAAAATGTTTTGGTATAAATAGAATCAAATATAGTGACACTCCTATGTGTAAAAGTTGTATGATATATCTAGATGAAAATGTGAATTTAGTTGACTAGAATACTTATATAGTTATGATTAAAAAATTTATTATACATAACTATTTGTCGACTATATATTATGTTAATTGTATGTATGTGAGCTTGTATTCAAGAAAACCTTATGGACTATTTTTTGAATATTATTAAAATAATTTCCAAATACCTCAAAAATACAACTAGTTTTGGATTTTTCATCTCTAAAAAACATGAATTTAAATTATTTATTTATTCTAATGTTCATTTTGGATGTCGTAAGTTCTCTAGAAAAAGTATCAGTGGAATACGTCATCTTTTGGTCAAGTCTCTTGTTTCATTGTGTAGTAACAAGTATAATTATATTTCATTATCTTTTATTGAATCAAAGTGTAAAATTATAGGAAAATTTTGTGGAAAAATATTATGGATGAAACACACTTTACTTTACTATGGTTATCAATTTTGACATATCCCTATAAATTATGATAATGCAAGTGTTATTAATATCTCTAAACATATTTTGTCTCATTCTTAGAGAAAATATATTGTATAAGACATTGCTTTTTGAGAGATCACTTTCAAAATGGTGATACTACTCTGGAGTTTACTGGAACATAAAATAAAAATGCTTATAATTTTATGAATACTAATAACATATAGAGATCAAATTATATCAAAAATTGGTTAACAATGATTAATTATTCCTAAATAATTTATTTTAGTTTACAACCCCTGTATTTATTTTATTCTAATTCTTAAATATTACTTACATTATATATATATATATATATATTTGTCCTTAACATATTCATTCATTAAAACTTCTCTAAATTTAAGTTTCATATAATAGTTTATCCATTCGGGAAACTAGTATCAGTGAAAATAAGTTATATGGTCAGTTAAAGTAATCATGAAATTAAAATGGTTAGCTAACGTATTATGATCCCTCTCTGTTACTGCAAGGCCTTTCTTATGGTGTGTAAACAAAACCTGACTTATTTAAGTTACTCCAAGTATTTGTTTCTATAAGTTAATCAACCATAAATATTTGAGATTAAAATTATAATTAAATACTTTTGTAGTATTTATTTTAAGTTTATTATTATCATTTTCCCAAAATGATTGAATAGAATTAAATCTAAATTTCAATCAGCACACAACTCTTAGACCATTTTCTTTTTTGAATACCTAGATGTTACCCCTCTCAAATATCTATTCTCTAACCCCCTTTTTATCTTAAAATAATTACCAATCCTCTTGAGTTTTTAATCATAGTATAAGGATGGTTAGAATGAAATAGGTCACAAAGTAACATCTCTTATTATTTTTCCTCAATTATATATATCTAAAAAGGTTAAACCAATCTTATATTATATAGCCAATCACAAACCTGGTCTATAAGATAGGCATGTTTGTGTAGAAAAATAAGGGAATTTAAAATAGGTATAATCTAAAAAGTATATGGTTTTAAATTTGATTGAAAAGAAATGTTTGAGTGAATGTTTTAAGTATAATAGTAAGACACCTTATCCTATATTGAATAAATATTTTAAGGTGAATATTGATTTAGTTATGGTTATGTAAGAGACATCATAAAATGGTTTTACATAGAGAAAATAATATATTCTCTTCAAAGTTATTTTCTAAAAGTTTGAATGTTCATCATATAGAATAATACAAGTATTATCAAAATTCATATCCAATAAATCATTATTATTATTAAGTTTTGAATTACATCTAGGAATTAACTAGAAATAGGACTCTTAGAGTACCAACTATTGAATAATTAAATAGGGAGTTCAATTGTTTTTGAGAATTTTATCAGATATATAATTAGTCCTAGGAAAGTAGAATGTATCATTTTGTGTACTTTTTTATATTTGATGAATATTGGAGATTGAATAGATTTATCAAGATATATCATGAGGAATATAGTTTAAAATTATGGGACCTCCTATAGATTTAGATCTTTAACATATCGTAAATATATCTTAAAAATTTTGGATTTCAAAGGGTTAGTTTCTGAGGGAGAGAGAAAGAATTTCATCTGTTGTTTTTTTCATGAATAATAAAATCTGTAATCATATGATTATTAATAAGATCCTATGAAAAAATGGGTGGGTGTTTGATAATCAGAATATTTGACATAATTTCAATCCTATTTTGGATCTGTTTATATGAAGGGAAAATGTGGACCCTTGTATCAAATCCGATTAGGTATTTGATTATTATTCTGATAAAAATAAGGATTCCATGGGAATTGAAGAACAAGAATAAGAAGAAGAATAGATAGACTTCAGTGTGGAAACCTGGGTGAAACATAAAGTTGTTAAGGATCTCTCTCTTGTTGTATCTTCTGTGTCTCTTAATTATCCCGTACCTATATCCTCTAAATAACAAGAATTAAAAGATGAATACTTTAATGATACTAAGGCGTCAATGAGTAATACTATTGAATAAATAGCATGGGAGTGAAGTGAATCTAGTGAAACTAAATGAAGGGAATAAATTTATAAAATATTATACTTTGATACTATCAATTAAAAATAATTATAGACCTATTTAAAGATAATAAACACTTTAGGGAGAGGAATCTGATAGTAGTGATGATAATGGGCCAATCCACTAGGGTATGGGGGGGACTGCTCTTTATTCTTCTCAAAGAGTACATAAATGGTTTTAATTGAAGAGATTAATTTTGAAGAAAGAGTTGAAGTATATCCTCTTAGGATAACAGTTGAATAAGTTATTGAAGAGATGTTTGGCCCAAATCCTACTAAAGATATTGAGGAACTAGTATATATAAATATGACAGATTCTTTGGGATTTGCCCATATATATATTTTTAGAGATGATATGGATGAAGTTGGTGAAGGACTAGTAGTTCAGAAGTTGAGACTGTAGCCTTTGTTATTGAAGGTGAGATTTATGGTTGGATATTTTCTTCATACCCATATATATATATATATATCTTTTTCCCCTTATATGTCTTTTATGACTAAATAAGATTTGAATGTATTAAAATATGAAATGAATGGTGATTTGAAAGAGTTTTGAATTGGTTTTCATAACATAATGGAACCCATTATAGATGTAGTGACCTTAAGGATATTCATTCTAGTTATCTCTCATTTTCAACCAATGCTTCCTCTTAAGATAGATCTTATAAAAAAAACTAGATTTAAGACCTTATAGTTCAAATCAAAGAATAGAAAACCAATATTAAATACATAATATTGATGTCAAACTATAGGTATCTAAATGATTTTTTTCAAAATTTTATATCAGCTTCCCCCCTTCATGAATGGGGTATTCAAGTAATCGCATGAATAATTCAACCTACTTCATGATGACTTAAAGTGACAATATAGGAGAAAATTAATTTTTGGAAAAGTAATGTACTTTCCACATGAAGTGATCAAGTAACGACAAGATCATGTCACTGTAAGATCTAGTTACCATAAGAAATTGAATATAACATCAAGTGACTATAGGTTCAAGTGGCCATTAGATCAGGTGGACACCTGATCATGTTACTACAAGATCAAGTGAATTCAGGCTCAAGTAACTACATGGTGAAGTGATCATGAGCTGGACTGGTCATGCATAAGTATAAATGGACATGTCTAACATAAACAATAAAAAATATTTAAAACTCTAATAATAATGCTTTCAATAATTTACTAAATATTCATAGAATTTAAGGATTCTAGATCAGATTAATAAGTATGAGGATTAATTTATGAATATTTTTCAATGGTTAATTTGAGAAGTTTCTCTCATTAAAAAATAAATCCATTCTGTGAATAATATAGATTACCTATTCTAAAATAATAATCTGACCAACTTACTTGACTTTATACATCTACAACACTCTATTTTCACTTCTCATTGAAATATTTTCACTATGATTTTTTGAGGAACAATTTAAAGACAATTGATTAACTAAAGTGTATCAACATGAGCCCCAAAAAACTATTTTTCTTCATATAATTTCTCTCTCATTTTTTATCTTAACATTGAGTTTTGTTTACACTACTCTATGTATTTATTATCAAATTATCCTTCACTATATTTCCGAGTACTATATGCTCTCTCTTATTCCTTTTAAATCTTTAATCCCATGAATAACTATGGAAGTGGTTTTGTGTATCATGACATGCTTAGTGTATATTAGTAATTTTAATACCCATTCTAGGTTTTGGGTATTTTTATTATTTAATTTACATGCTTTGTAGTGGGTGACTATTAAGTGGAGAGGATTAGGTCTATTCCTGAGAATAAACCTCTTGTATTTATTTTAATTTTGTATTTTTTTTTATTTAAATTGTTTTTAAAATTCTGTTTATTCTTTTAAAAACTCTTTTAAAAATATATACTCTGATATTTAGCTTTAATAAGTGATTTATATAATTTGTTTGATGTGATATGAGTTTTTATAAAAGTTTTTCTGGATTTTAAACTATTATAATTGGGTTTTTTGGAGACAATTAGAAGTATCTAAAAACTAAAAAATTATATACTTCAGCCAGTTTTGTTGACTTGTCTATTTTTATAAGATAGTAAATTTAGTTTTAAACTTTTTTAAAACAAAATTTTTATTGGAAACTCAATTCACCCCATCATGAGTCATCCTCTATGAAAAAAAACTTCTTCCATAACACCATCTCTCTATTTTCAATAATCTTCACATCATTTTCCCCATTATAAAAACTCTCTTACAACTTTACTATATCTAGGATCAAAACCTGAGATGTATCACGTTCATATTTCCTTAACAAAAAAATGTGAAACACTTCATGTACTTGATATAAACACATTGGTAAAGAAAATCAATAACCAACTATACCACCATTTTCAAAATTTTATATAAACCAATAAATGATGGTCACAACATTTTTTCCTTCCTAAAGTGAAGAAAACCTTTAAAAGAAGATATTTTTAGAAAGTCATGATCACCAACCTCAAATGAAAGGAACTTCTTCCTATTATATGTATAACTCTTCCCTCTAATTAGAGATTCCATGTTGTCCCTTGGATTCATAAATACCTTCTCAACTGTTTCTTCTCCATATTATTTTCCCAAAAAATAAATTTCTCCAAATTCATTCTATCATTGTGGAATCTATAACTACTTTTCATATAATCCTTCAATGCTAACATCTATATACATGAATGAAAAATTTTATCATAAATTCTTTTTCTAAATTAATATTTCAATCCCAACTACCCAAGTAATCCAGTGAGAGGGACCAAAGAAATTTTTCTAGAGTCAAAATCATTTACTTTGGATTTCAATCAGATTCAGGTTGAAAATTTGTAAAAATAAATAAATTGAGTACCAAATTATTTTCCATTTTATTCCAATAAAATTGATTTAAATCTGGTATCACATTAAGATAAAATAGAGATATGGACTCCATGTAATCATATTTTCTTTTTGTGATATTTTTTTGAATGTTTATTTAAATAATTAGTATCTTGAATGTGAATAAAATTCATATATTTAGTTAAATGATCAATAATAACTGAAATCTCATTATTTTTCAAGATGCATTTAGTAATCCCACCACTAAATCCATGGATATATTCCCCCATTTCTATCTATTCGATGGAAAATGTAGATGAATCCCATTATGCAGTTGTCTCTCTACTTTAACCTTTTAGAGTTTCAATCATCTCATTTTAAAATCAGTAATATATTTATTCATTCCTACCAAAAATAATATTCTAGAAGGACTGTATACATCTTATTATTACTAAGATGAACAAAAAATGAAGATATTTAATATTCACTAATCAATTCTTTCTTTAATGGTGGATCACGTGGCATAAATAGTCTCTACCTAAATCTTATAACACCTTTTACAGAATTAAATTTTGGAAATTTACCCTTTTAACCTACTCTACACTTTCATTCAAAACTAGATTATCCTTTTGAGAATGATAAATTATATCTGACATGGATGACAACACTAGAACCTTAACAAAATGTATAGTTCATGTAATAAACATTTATTGGAAAAAAATAATTAAATCATAAACTAAAGGGTGAAATTCCAAACAAACAATATCTAATGATGAATTATCTTTTCATCACCAGGCATTGGCCACCTTGTTTTTATTTACATGGATGATAGTGAATTGTGAAACCAAAATCTTTTATCAGATCCAATGATCTTACCGACCTCATGTTCAAATCTTTTTAAGTGAATTTATAGTTTTGAATTTTATAGTTAGTATATATTTAACATTTTCTATATAACAAATATGTCTCTAAATTTTTAAATAAAAAACTAATGAATCCAATTCAAGATCATTCACGAGGAAATTATATTCATGGATTTGCAATTTGTGTGATGCAAATAAAATTTCCTGATCATATTGCATCAATACACAACCAATTTCATTTAATAAAGCGTCATTATAGATAACAAAATCCTTATTTCAATATGGAAAATCCAGCACTAGAGAATTAACAAGTCTGGTTTTCAATTCCTAAAAAAATTAATTATATTATTTTTTCTAGATTAATTTAACTCTGTTTGAGTTAACATAGTTAGTGGGATAGATAACCAACTAGATTTTTTCAACAAAACATCTGTACTAACCCCACTAATTGAATAAGAATTAAAATATTAGTGACATTTGTAGGTCTTGGCCACTCTTCCACCAACTGTTTTTTAGAGGTATCAATGTTTCTATCATATTTATAGATAATATTTCCATGGAAGGAAACATTTTGTAATAAAAATTTACATTTGAGAAATTTTCCATTAAATTTTTTTCTTTGAATGTATATAGAAAAATACACAGATATCATTCATATTCCTCGTGACTTCTAGAATATAGTAAAATTTTATTAATAAATCGAAATAAATTACCCAAATAATCATGGAAAAATATATTCATAATATCAATGAATACATCAGGTGTATTATTCAACTCTATTGGAATAACCAATAACTCATAATACCCATAAAAAGTATAAAACATCCTCTTTATAATGTATTCCTCCTTTACTTTCTAATGGTGATATTGAGTGTTGAGACATAACTTTTAAATATATTACACTCTTTGAATTTGATCAAAGAAGTCATATATATTACCTAATAGATACATATTCTTAATAGTAATGTTATTGAGTGCTTTATAATCAATAAAAATCCTCATTGAACCATCTCTATTTTTAACAAAAAAAAGTAACACCTCAAATTGTAGTATGAGGATTAATATAACCCTTTTTAAGTAACTATGGAAAGTGATTTTTCATTTTGAGTAACTCTAATGGATCCATTATATAAGAGGTTTTTAAAATTTATTTATCTTCAAGAAGTAAGTAAATACTGAATTCAACCTCTTAATTAGAAATAGAACTAGTAAAATCAATAGGAAATAAATCCCCAAATTCATTTTCTACTAGAACTTCCCTAATCTAAACAACTTCCCTTTTTTATAATATGAGAAACATATCTTGAACTTCCATCTTTAGTCACTTTCTCATCTTCTTGATATATTACTATAGGTCTGAACTCATTATTATATAATAATTCAATCTCACTTTGAAAATTGAATATAACTTTCATATCATTGAAATATATCATATTATGATAAACTAAAATCCAATCCCACCAAGAATTACATCAAAACCAACTATGGGAAAGACAATGAGATTTTCAAGAAAAATCAATCCACATATAATTATATGAAGATTTATATAAATATTTTTTCCCTTTAATATTACCACCATTAGTTTTTATTAAAATTTTACACTCCATTTCTTGGGATAATAAATCCATTTTATTATTAAATTACTTCAAAATAAAATAATTTTTACATACTAAATGAAAAGAAATATTCAAAATAAGAATTTGGTAGGAAGTTTACTATACTTGACAGCTAGTCATCCCGACTTAATGTTTTTAGTATGATTATCTGAAAGATATATATCTAAAACAATGGAATATCTTTTAAATGAAGTGAAAGGAATTTTTCTCTATTTAAAGTGAACCATGGATTTAGGGCTTTTCTATACTTCTGGAAATGATTTCATTTTAAAAAGATTTCCATATGCTTATTTCGGTGGATTTACATTGGATAGAAAAAGTTCACCTGGAACTTGTCATTTATTAAGAGGTTTGTTAATTTCTTGGTCATGTATGAAGAAACACTCAGTAACACATTCCACTACTAAAGATGAATATGTAGCAGATGGAAGTTGATGTGCTCAACTGTTTTGGATGCAACACACACTCACAGACTATGTCATGAGTTTTACAAAAAAAAATATATTGTGTGATAACACTAGTTCCATTGGCCTAAGAAAAAATAATTCACATCACTCCTATTAAAAACACAAAGATATTAGGCATGAATTTCTTAGAGATCACACAATTAAAGGAGATATCATTCTTCAATTTATCAGAATGCATGATCAACTTACTGAAATTTTTATAAAAGATTTACCCTCTGATAGATTTGAATACATTAAACAAAAGTTAGGAATAATAACCATAAGGTAATACTCCATATTAAGTTTTTGTTAAAACCTATATTTTTATATCAACTAACTTTATTTCATTTGGGGGGGGGACATTTTCTTGTTAACAAAAACTTTTGATTCACTCTTAATCAAATTTTCTCTCGTAATAAAATTGTTTAGAACTCACAATTCTGAAACCTAATATTTTCCCAATTACATGGTAAAATTTTTTGGATTCAAAAATTTTCATTCCTTAATAAAATATTATACAATCTAATGTTCATAAAGAATAATTTTCCCCTTTAATGAAATTTTTTCTAGTGATCCGGAATGTATGTTTCCTTATATAGGTTTTTGTAATGGAATTTTTTACTTGTTGGTATTTTTTTCTTATTTTAAGGAATTGTTTTGGGATTCACTTTTCCTTAAATCTGAATTTTTACCTTAAATCCTCAAAAGATCGGAACCTACCAAATTATTATTTAGATTTCATCTCAACTGTCAGATCAGATCGCACTTGTTTCAACCATTGGATCAATTTGTATGCATTGACAATCCAAAAAAATGGCTTCACAGGTGGCAAATAAGTCATATTATTTTTACTTTATTTCCGAAAATTTTATTTCCATATTATGTATAATAACCTTTTAAAAATTATTATCTAGGAAAATTTATTTAAATATTTTCCCCTGGATGTAATCGATCTAATATTTCACTTTTGTATTCACAATTAGATACCACCATTGATCATCTTCACCATCAAATAGATAAATTGTAAGAATTACCTTTTGATGTTCAGAAAAACCCAAAACATCAAATATCATTTCCGTAGAACTAATACATCATTTGGATACCATTGAATATGATTTTCACCAAATTTTAGAGTTTAAAACCTTGAGGTTTTATGAATTATTTTTTTAATAAATTTAATATTATTGATAGCTTTTGTTATACACAACAATGTGTTTAAAAACCAATGATATACTACTAAAATAATTTTATTTTAAGTGATGGTTAACTTCTAGACGTTGGATTGGTGGGTATTAATAGGACTAAAAAGTATGAATTTTTTTTTAGATATTTATAAAATTAATTCATTATTTAAAAATTGATTATAATTCAAAAAAAATAGTTGAAACATAATAAATGTTTTTCTGAAATACATTGTTTGTTCATGTAAGGTTTTTTTATTTTAATAAATTAAATTTATAACTATTATTTAATTATCATAATGAATTTCATATATTATATATTCATCGAAATGTTTTTACATTAATTTAAAGTTTTTCTAAGCATGGGATAAGAATAAACAATGTTTTAAACTAAAAAATATATTTTCTAAAAGTCTATTTTCATCATGTTTTTCATTCTTATTTTAAAATTTATTTAGGCCAATTATATATAATTAATTTCATAAAATTAATTTCATATTTTTAATCAATAATTTAAAATATGCTAAATAGCCACTTTTATTTTTTACCAATATGAATAGTATCTGTGGTAAAATTTAACACCTCAGTAAAGGAAATGTCGGGATACTATAGGATAAAACTATGTAATAACACCACAATTTTTCATAAAAATTATTATTCCTCGAATTTAATTAGATATTTAACACCTTAACCTTGAAATTTAGTTTTTTAAAGGACACTTTTCCATGAAAATGACCTATACAATTTTTAAATCAAAGAAAGTTACAAAATGTCACTATCGTAGTTTCAAATATATCTTTTGTTTCAACATAGGAAAAAAATGCTGTTTGTAAAAAAATATAAGTATCTATTTTGAGACTAATTAAACATTTTATAATGAAAATTTATTTCTAATTGTTTCTAATTATATAATGTTCTTAAATTCTTATTAAACAGTGATGCATCATTTCTCCAATTAATAAAAAAATATTAGTAAATGATTTTAAAAATATTAAAAGTAACTTAATTTGAATGTGTTAATGTATCCCATTAAATTTATAGATATATAAGATAAAATAGGGAGGTTTTAAATAATTGTATTCTAAATCTCTGTATGTATTGATTTATTTAAATTTATATTAAACTAATATTTTCAAAAATTATATTAATGATATTTTAGAATAAATAACTTTTTATTAAATGATATAAAAGTCATAAAAATATTATTTTCTTCAAAATACATGGTATATTCTTTTAAAAAACATCCATGTTCTATTTATGGGTCATTTAAATTTCATAGTAACATTATTAACCCCTAAATTATATAAAACATTATTTTTATGGTAATTTTTAAAAGTCATAATGAATGGTTAAAACAAAAATATAACGATAAAAATGTGATCAATAATTGTATAAATTTTATTTTATGGGATTGTTTCTACTCATAAAAATGTTAATTTATAATATAATCAATTATGTGACATTTTGGCATCAAAAATAATTTATATTAATTTACTATTTTAAGACATTCTAAGGGTGGCCCTCCCCACAATTATAAAAGGGCACCCCTCCTTTCTCTAATTTACACCAAATTGACACTTCTAGATCAAACAAACTCTACCAAGTTAAATTATTAACTCCCATATAAACATTAAAAAAGATATATTCTTTCCAAAAGACCAACCCTAAATCTCTGAAGGGGGCGTATAAAGGAATTATTTCACAAAACAGTAAAATTACTTAACTGATCACTTTCTTTTTAGTTATTATTTAATGTCTTATAAATATAATATAGTATTAAAAAAAAAATAACTATAGTGTTCTAAATATAATAAATTATTTTTATTTTTATTAGACCACCTCTCTTCACTCTCTTCCCATTAAATTTTAAGTGAAAATATCACTTGTGCGTACGTACAGATTACTGTATCCACATAGTTATACTATTCATTTCTCATCACTATATTTTCTGGATTGGTATTATGATGGTTTTAATGGTTATATATTATAATTATGAAATAATTTTAACTTTTTAATTACAATATAATATCTTCCTTCTTACCCTCCAAACCGTTGGAAAATGATAATGTCGATCATGTGTATATGTGGACTACCACCTCCATGAAGCGATGTGATTCCTTTTTCATTTTTACATTACTTAAGTGGTAATGAGGATGGATTTAATGAATATATATGATATATATGACATAAAAATTATTATATAAAGGTGAATTATTATTTAAATTTTTTTCATCTTTTTAAAAAATAAAAACACCATTCAAGTGTACATAAAACCAACAATCTATATAAATAGTGTAATTTATTTTTAATTTGTACATTTTTTGAATGAATCAAAACTTTAATATAATGAATATATAGGATATTTATATAATTATTACCATATTTTAGATAATTTTACCTTGATAAAAATATAAGGACCAGAACTATGGAATAGAAAAATAAATGAAAACCAATACATTTAGTAACTGAAACAATGATTTTAACAAAAAATCTACTATATCTACTAAATTTGGGTTCCTCTTCATAGAAGTTTCATCCATATAGCCTTCAACATCATCCCTCCCCATCCATTTTTTCATTCAATCCATCAATACCCTCCCCTGCACAGGATTTACCTCAGGTGAAATTATGGTTCCCTGTCAATTTTATCCACCTCAGGCTCCTCCACCTCGGGCTCCTCCGCCTCATGCTCCTCAACCTCACACGCATCTTTCTCAAGCTCCTCCACCTCGAGCCTCTTTCCCTTGAACTGTTACACCTCTGGTCATCTCATCTCTAAAAAAATCCCTTTCCTTACTTGGTGGGTGAATTCCACTACATTATTTCAACTTATTCCCTTAGCTGATTATTACATTTTTCATTTAATTTATTAATCACTTGTTTGTTTTTTCAGGATCTATAATTCATTCTTTTATTACACCATAACACCTTGCAGTATAGGTACCCCTAACTGAAATTATTGACTATTTCTTATATAAAAACTAATTTACTACTTCTTTGTTCAAGATCCCCATAACCACTTGATGTATATGTAATACTTTCTAAAATTAATGACTAATTCCTATATGAAATCTATTTTCTAATTTCAGTCTATGCATTTAGACTTAAAATTGTTAGCTGAAATATGTTAATTTCATGGAATTATTGATCTGTTAATTTCATAGTATAGTAACAGGAATTTCCGTCCCTAAATTTATTTCCATTATCTATTTCTTCTTTCACTTCTAGATAGTTCAAAAAGGAGAACATTATTTTTTTATGTCATCTCAAAAATTGAAACTAATTATATTTGGTTTCAGGTTTTAGCAACTAGTATACCTTCAAGATTTTAATTATAATTTTAATTGTTACTGTTAAAAACATTAAATCATTTGCCTAAATTTATTTCCATTATCTTTTTCTTATTTCACTTCCATATATTTTAGAAGGGAGAACATTTTTTATGTGATATCAAGATGTTAATCAAATTTTACTTGGATTTTGGTATAAAAAATGAGCTTCCTTACATAATTTAATTTCTATTTTTTTATTGGTATTAAAAATATTTAATCTATTATATGATTTGGATCCAAAAAAAATCACCCTAATCTTATATTACATTGATTTTTTCTATTATCATAGTGTATGATATTTTTTTAAATATTTGTTTAATTGTTTTCTCACATTCTATCTATATTATAATTTATGGTTTTTAAACCTTTTTAACTTTCCTATATTTGTATTTATTTTTTAATGTTGTTACCCAACATGAAAAAATTCATCATAATATACATAATCTTCACAAACACACACACAATAAAAACAGTGGGAGAACGTATTTCAGAACATAAATATTATTTGCATCTATAATTATAGAACATACATATATACATAGAAGGTTTATGAAATTTCTTTCACATTGTATATATATATATTGTGTATATGAAAATATTTCTTCCAATTTATCTAAAATATATATATGTTACATATTTTCAGTTGATTTTTTCAGTTAAAGCAGTCCATTAAAACTTGGGATAAACATGGGAATTTCAAAATTTTAGTAAGACATTCCATTCTATCAACATCCTTACATTTTCATAATTTTATTTTCTTAATTTCAAAGGGCCAAACTTCAAATTTCATCACTAATGACCATTCCTTCATCAAATTTAGTTCTCCTTCAAAATTTGATAATGTTTACACAAGGTAGGTCATGACCTCCTTAAGTTTTAATCAATATTCGAAATTTATTTTTTTATTTTAGTAGTCAACATTTCAAAACCAAATTTTTTAGCATAAAATTGGAGGGAAAATTATTCTATAGAAAAAATTAGTTTTGTATATGCCATTAGGAATGCGGTTTTACAAATGTCATGTTTTCATGTTCTTATTATGACAGTTTAATGGTATTTACCTAAATTACTCTTTTCATTTTCTGAAGGGATAAAATTTTATTTGGTCCTTACATTACTTTGTAGTGCATGAAATAATATATAATTAAATCTTCTTTTAATATTATTCTCTTTTTACACACTTACTTTTTCAAATTATTTTTTATTCTTCTATTTCTTCACATTGATATCCATTCCAATACATTCATTTGGAATGATTTATTTCAAAATATTCTAAATATCAATGATAGATATGCACTCATATTTTGTTTTTATTTTGACTGCATTCATTCCAAATTTCTATCTTCAATTTTTATTGGTTTTTTTCTCATAATGATATTTTTATCAATAATGTCATATGGAAGATACGAGGTAATCAAATTGTATGTGTAGTTGTGTTATTGATGTTCATTTTTTATTTTTTTCTTTCAAACATTATAAAATACATAAAAATAAAACAATCACGTTTGATAGTAGTTATTAACAAATTTTTACAACATAATAATGTTAAATAAAATTCATATTCAAGATAAATGGTGTTGATTTTGACTCTCAAAAACACTAAAATATATATATTAAATTCAATTTATGTTTACTCCACTATCTATAATTTTATATCATCATATTTAATTTTATATTTTGTATGTACCACTTCTAAGAACATGGCTATACTACATCTCAAAGATAAATATTCAAACATTTTTTCTATTTAAAGCATCCTCTCTAAGTGGAACAAAAGGTAAGTGTCTACACTATTCACTATACTTCTTTCATTCAAAATGCTTATTAAATTTTACACTGCTATAATTACATCTATTTTTTCAAATATATCTTATGACTAAAATATTGAAAACAAAATCCACTAAATGTATAGGTATTACATCCTTTTTTATATGTTAAAAATGTTTCCTAATTTTAATTTTTAAATAAATATGTTTCTATTTATACTCTAGTTAATTTATTTCACATTTTTAAATATTTTTAAACTAATATTTAATTGGATTAATATTATTCCAACATAACATTCCTAGATCTGTCTAGACATATTCATCAATGTTGTTCCCTACTCTTTCCTCAAATGTTAAATTATTCTATTTACTTCCCTAATTTATGTTTATTAATAAATTATTAGTGTTTGTATTTTATTAGGAAATTTTCTTTTATTGAAATACATAATAATTTTAAAATTATCAACTATAAGTTCCATTCTATTCGATCTGTAAGAAATTATGTTTCTTGATTTCATTTGATGATGTCATTACATTTTTGGGTACTTCTTCGGGTTTTAATTAAATATATTTACAAGATTCCTTAGTTTTTTGTTTTTTGTTTCATCAATAATTCATGAAGTTGTTTCCTTTTATATTTTAATATATTTATAATTATTATGATTTATGTTTGTATAATAATTTTTATGACATCAAATTCAATCATCTATAATTTTTATGACAGCTACAATTTTTACCCATATTCATTACATTCATATTTTATGACCGCTACACTTTTCTGCATTTATAGCTACATAATGAATAAATTTTAATGATTTCATTTCTAATTGCACAATGAATTATTTTTTTGGTATAATTTTCATATATTAATATTTTTTGAAACCTCATTTTCAAGTATACACTAAATAAATTTTTTTCTGGTGGTAAATTACTTCTATTGTTGCAATACATCAAATTTTTCAAATTATCAATTACAAAATCCATTCCATTATGTCATTGAGAAGTTTCATTTCATTATTTTATTTGAAGTTACTATTACATTTTTGGGTATTTCATGCATTTTGAATTCAATATATCTCCTTGCTTCCTTTTTTAATTGATTTTTATAGCATTTAAAAATGAATTAGTCATTTTATTTTGTTCTTTAATAGTTTTTTAACACTCATTAAAGAAGAAAATTAAATCCTTATTTCTCAATAAAAGTCAAAATTTCAATGCATAATTAATGACTAAACACATTCTGAAGCATTCCTTCAGTGGAATCTTTGAGTATAGTCAATGTTTGGAAAGGGAAAGTGGAAGCATCTGATATATTGATTAGCAATATGACCTTTCAAACTTTAATTTTTCAAAACCACTTGTAAGGAAAATGGAGTGCAGATCCACCTTTGACCTTGGTTAGCTTCCATAATATTTAATAATTATAGATAAAAAGCTCACACACACTGCCAACACCTGGGCATGCATCTAAAAATCCAAATACATTAACACCTGCATTAATAGTGTATCTAGTGTGATTAACTAAATTTAAACATGTTTCATCCCAATAAATGTTATTATTATTTTAATATCTGTTATGTGCCCATTCACGTGTAGATGAATCCTAGCTTGGATATTATTTTTTTAGAGGAGTTCATGTTTCACCTTCCTTTCAGTGAAAACCTATATATAGTATTTAGACAAGGAGGATGTAATTATCATACTGGAAATGTGTCAGTCATGACAGAGGAGAGGTAATATTTTTGAGAATCATATAAGATCATCTAGGAGGAATGTATTAGGAACTCTATTTCTCTATGGACTAATGAACTAGTTATCTATGACCACAGTTCAAAGCATGAATTCAATGGAAGTTTTGAGTTTATAAACTGAGAGGATAAGGGAATGAACATCCCAAAACACTCATTCAGTACAAAACATGTATTCAATCATATTTAGTCCTTTTACAAATTAGTCTCTCTAACTTTAAAATCACAGATTTCAAAATTTATTAGTATTTATTATAATTTTTAAATATTATTTTTCATAAATAATTGAATGTATATAAATTGTATATAAAAATTGGAGAAATATCAAATTTCCTTAATAAATTTTTATTCCTTGATTGCAATAGTATTTTTTTAATTTTTATACATTATATTTCTAATTTTTTTTAATTTTTATGTATGGATACTATTGAATGTGTCAGAAGATCTTGATGTTGAAGATTCATTACAATGGTATAATGGGATTATCATTTATGTTTTCTACTATTTTAACTATCTTTATATTTAATCATCTTTTATTGTAATATTTTGTACCACTAATTTATGTTTTCAATATATTCTATATAATAAATATAAATGGAGGGTTTCAATCCAACATACAAGGTCATATGGTGGAGGAACACTATATTTTGGAGAAATACACCATCATGGAAGAGCGGAGCAAGGGAATATTTAGGATCAGTGGGTAATTTTATTTTATTTCTATAAATAATTTCTTTTACATAAACTAAATATGACTGGGGATTCATTTTTTTGAGAATTGGGTCATGTAATCTCTTATATAAGTGCATCGTGTATTTAATTTGACTAC
The DNA here is from genome assembly GCA_963277665.1 of Viscum album. Taxonomy (NCBI): domain Eukaryota; kingdom Viridiplantae; phylum Streptophyta; class Magnoliopsida; order Santalales; family Viscaceae; genus Viscum; species Viscum album. Next base: position 1,523,324,908 of record OY728131.1, on the reverse strand, counting down.
TGGATGTTTTTAGAGCATTAGAACATTTATTTTATTTGATTAGTGGATAATGATTTTTTTTAGCAGTGGATCATTTTTTAAATAATTCGATCTTATTGTCGTATAAACACACAAGTGAGTATTAGTTTTTAATAAAATGGTGATAAAATGGTATAATTAGACCATATATGATATAATATATATGATTATGGTTCTATAATATATTTGAAATAAATATATATTTATTATACTTGTGGTTTCAATTCATATGAATAAATTTTACCTAAGGTGATGGATTTTCATCTATCTTTTATTTTTATGGGACACCTACCTCATACACCAATTGTTTGTTTTGTGTGGGGTATATACTACCCAAGAATTTATTTTATGATTCTTGTTACAAAAATTATGGGGATTAATATATCAATATAAGGATATTTATTTCAAGGGAAATGTTAATCAAAAGTTTATAAAGTTGTAAGGGTTTTATGTTACAATATGTTATTTATTGTGATTTCTTTTTATTATGTTTCAGATAATGAAATATTATCATATACCTATCAATAAACTCAGGAATTATCTTCACATCTTTTTATTTCATAAAAATACAATTTTTTCATTCATTTTACTCACCTTAAGTACTCAAGAGACAGAAAATATGTTTTAAGGAAATTTTATTTTATTTCTTTCTCTGGTCAAAAGAAATTATTTCATATCCATTTTTTCAAATACATATTTTAAAAATGGTTTTTACTATTCTCCTATGATTGTTTAAATTCATTTTTCCCATGTTTTAATGTTTAAAATTTTTTTTAAATGAATCTTATGATTAATTTCCAAATAATTTAGTTTTAGCTTTCAGTATTAAAATTTAAAAGAAATGTTCTCTTTTAACTTATATTGCATGAATTCAATTTCCCCCCAATATAGAAACTCAAGGTTTTAAGGAATAATTTACAAATTTCCATGGTATTTTCCAAAAAATCCATAATATTTTGGAATTTTTTTATTTTAAGATATATTTTAAAAATTGAAAGTTTATTTTCCTCAAGAAATATTTTAGTGATCTTTTAATGGAATTTTCATATATGATAACATCAATTTAAGTTAATTATGATTTACTGGAGTTATGGTCCTATAATAAAATTATTAATCTTTATCTATGTGGTTAATGTTTATGTTGATTAAATTTTTATGAAACCCATTTATTTTCCAAGGGTTAAGTTATAGTTAATTGTTTAAATGTTTATAAAACCCATTTTCTTTGAATATATTATGATGTGATGATATGATGAATGTTTATGATCCTATGGTAGATATATCTATAGCTTTTCAGTATGTGATGGTGGTTACCTTATAATGAAGGATGGAAGTAACATTATAACCAAGGATGGAGGATACATTATAACTAGTGATGGTGGTTACGTTATAAAACACAATAGTGCTTATAATATTACCAAGTATGGTGGTTATGTTATAACAAAGGAAAGTGGTTACATTATAAACATGGTTGGGGGTTACATTTTGAAAAAGGATAGTGGTAAAATTATAACCAAGGGCAGGTGGGACCTATATCTCCCTCTAATAAATTTGGTAAAGATTTGTATCTCATGAGATAAATAGAGTTGGATTGGGCAGTCAACCATATTCATTAGGGGGTTATTCCACTATGATAGTCTTATGAGTGAACCTTAAGTACTAAGATGGTTTGGGGAGTGAACCCATTCCACTTTGATAGTCATGTACATGATCTTTAACTACAAAGGAAATAATTTTCTATACTTATGTGTATTCTAAAAACTTATGTCTTATTCTATATTTATTATCTGATGTATCAAGTTAGTTTATTCCTTTCTGATTCATGTCTTATAAGCTGCCAAGATTTAGGCTTATGATTTGCAGGGTATGATTTAAAAATGTTACACTCATATTCTCATAGCCTTATATTTAGAGTATTCTCAAGTGATCATTTATATCTCCCTTATTTACCCTTAATGAGTATCTAAGTCCAACCTTTCTTATGTTTCCTTTCCCTAAGTTATAAAGAAGGATATTAAGTATGATATATCTATAAAGGGTGATAGTAATGAAGAACATAGTGGGAGATGATGTAGATATTTTATCAACCAGTTGTTTATGTGTCCAAGTTTCAAAATCACTAGATTTATGAAAATATGGTGTGGATCATTATGTTATGTATTTAATATTCATCTATTAATATGTATATCTATGTATGATAAATATAGGTAACTATATGGTGGGTGATGTTTCAAGAAATTATCTACTAATACATTTTCTTCTATGGAGGTTTTGGTATCTCTCTAGCTTGGTTACTACCATTAATAACCTATTTAAACTATGTTAATATAGATTAAAATGTTCTATTATTATTCCAATCATTCTAGCTTGCTGATTCCGAAATAAATTTTCTTTTTGATGCCTTTCTACTTTATTCACAATGTTTACCATGTGGAAAACCATTTTAAAATTGGTATAGATTATATGAATGGAAACCCTTAGAGTTTTCCCATGAGAATATAATCCATAGATTTACATCCCTTAAATTTCTTAATAATATCATAAACTCTAATTTTATTTAAACACTTCCTTTGATACCAACTACAACACCCCACAACTTAAACAACTCGTAATTACATGATTTAAAAAAGGGTTTCACTTCAGTTCATTTGGAGGATCCTTTTTGTTTATAATTTTAGATAATTGGGTAAAACACTTACATATAAAACCCATACAATAAAAATTGATGCTTAAAATTAGTATCCCATTTTTCATAAAAATAAGATAATTAAATTTCAATGCTCATTTCATTAGAAACTCATTCTATTTTTTAAATTTAAATCCCCACATCTGAAAATTATACCTTAAAAAAGTTCTCTACACAATATTAGACCTAGTAAAAAAGTTAAAAAAAATTGGGATGAGTATATAAATCTCAGTAAGGGATAAAAATGAATAAACCCATTAGTCCATTTTGGAAATCGAATAATCCATAATAAATTTTTCCATTTTTTACATAACAAAATTTGAGGTCAGATATTTGTTTACTTACTCAAAAAAAATAAGATTCATAGACAAATTTTTCTAATAAAACAAATAATATCAAATATTAAATTCAAAATCATAATCATGAGGGTTTCTTGTAAAATATGGGTAATTATTAAATTTTTTAACATACTTCTTACCCTTAAAAGTGGCATAAACTTTACTATAAGCATAAACTCATTATATTACCTTGAAAAATAAAAGTACTTACATGAAAACACAATTTTAAGAATAGAAAATCCATGTAGTTTCCTTGATACATTATCTTCATATCACTCTTACAATAACATTCATAATAACTCGTATAATTGGAATAACATGGTCATTTAATTCCAATATAATTACTCAGAGAAAATAATCATTTCCCATTTCATTAATGTAATATACCTGGCACACTAATCATAATGGCCAATTTCCAAGGAACACAACAAAAAACAAAAATAAACTTTAATTTTGATAAAGAAATATCAAAAATTATTCTATTATACACATATATAGAAGCACATTCCATATTTGTATAAAAATAAGGTTAAAAATCATTTTCTTTCAAATTCAATTAAGAAAACTCCAAAAATAATAGAAAATATGACATTATATTAAAATACCATGAAAAATTTTGAGTATGCTTATTAGAGAGTAATTTTCATAAAAACGGGAAATTATATTCATTCCATATACAATAAAAATAAATTCCTCTCACACTTTTCTAAAAATGACAAAAATAACTTGTTTAGAAATCATTTAAAAGTGTTATTTTAAAACATCCATAAATAATGTAAGGAATGATTTAAAATTTATTTTAACATAAATTTATATATATTAATATCATTTCTAAAACCTTTTAAATATCGGGTATTTTATTTGAAAATAGGGAAAAACTGTAAAACATTTAAAATAAGGTTTTAAGTAAAAATCACTTACCTTGAGACAGACTTTCTGTGTACGTAATTTAACCAATGTATAATAAACATTTATTAATTTTATAGATTATTATAAACCTTTTTATACATGATTATTAACCTTTTTAGATGTATTTAACTATTATTATACTTTTTATTTCATCTATTATCATAATTTATAATGTTACTAACTCATTTAACTTCATATTAGACTTATTGAAGATGTTCGGGTCATAATCACAAAACAACTTTGATGGGTTGACCAGAGTCAAAGGGGACATAGTTTCATATTCACCAAAATATTAATCATAAAAAAAATTATAATTTTAATATATTAAATAAAATTATATAACAATCCATTAATTGTGACTTGAAAAATCAACTATGTCGCTTCGTGGAGGTGGAAGTCTACACGTACGAATGAGAGACATTATCATTTACCATCCAATGAATGGATAATAAGGTAAGTAATATATTATCTTTTAATAATCATAAATATGTCATTAGTATCATACAATCTCATTAAATTCACCATGATAATCTTCCTTGAGTGGTGGTGGTGAAAAACAAAATGCATTTCTACGTGGTGGTGGTAATCCACACATATGCACAAGTGATGTTTTAATTTCTCCTATGATGAAAAAACATAGGAAAGGGTTATAACAAAAATAATAACATTTCATTTTATTAATGATAATTATGTAATTATTTTATAATCTTTATATAATATGTAAAGGATTTAATAGAATAAATAAACATAAACCTTAAAGTAATAAATAGTACATCTCTTTCAGAAAAAATCACTTTGATTACATTGTAAGCCTTCATAAGTTGGTATTTTAAAAATACTAGGAACTATAGGATGTGGGGATAGATATTAGGGAGATATTTAGGTTGAGATTTCATAATGACTAGATATTTTAATATATGTTTTCCCCTAATAAAGTTAAATTTGTTCAATGATTTTATCCACATGCAACATAATATTAAAATAATACTAGGATATGTTTATAATATTAAAACCTTGCCACTAAATTAGTTGGTATAAATAATAGAGACTAGATTATAATATATATTTATATATATGTGTTATTTTTTAGAAATTTACTTAATTCTTCATCATGTTTAAGAATATAATTTTTAGTATTCTAATTTTTATTAAAGAAAACATAGTATATTATTATTAAATTGTTATTTTAAAAAAAATTATATTAAATCATTAAGTCTAGGTTTGTTACTTTTTTAGAATTATTAATAAAAAAGTATTATTTATTATTTTATTTTTCCATAAAAATAATTTCTCATAGTATTTTATAATTTTAATTGATAGTTACAATAAAAAACTAAAAAAAATAAATTTTATGAAATAATCTTTATTTTTGGATTTATAATTTCAATATTAGTATATGGTGAATTTTTTTCTTCTAAAACTGACTTTTTTAGCAAAATAATTCAAAATTACATTTTTATAAACAATATAAATTATATACATTATTAGTATGTAAGAATGAATTTTAAAATCATGACACCTTTTAATAAGACCAAATAAGTAGTTTATTACTAAATTTATAAACACATAATTGACATTCTAGAACTTGAGTAATGTTTTTCCAAAAAAAAATCATTTAATGTAAATATATCTAAAAATATATTTATCACTTATATAAGTTGAACATAATTAAATGATTTCTATTTTTACATTCATCAAATTATAATGAACATAGCATTTATTTTTTTATTTTTCTAAAATTATTTAAATTTCAGATGAATAGAGAAAAATACAGTTTTTCTTAAAAAACAATGACTCTATTACATTACTTGAATATAAGATAAGAAAAGGTAGGTATAAAACACTTATTTGATAAATATTTTTTTAATGAATTATATTATTATTTTTAAATATATTTTTAAAATATATAAAATCAATTTTTAACCATATAATATAAAATAAATCTTAAAATTCTAAAAAATTATTTTTAATATTTTACTTTAATTATAAATTATTTTCGTAAAATTTGGTTTTGGATTTATTTTAAAGGAACATAACATTTATATTTTTATAATAAACAGATTAATTTCTTAAAAATATTATGCATTGATAATCTTATCCAACACATAAATTATAAGCTTAAAATAAACATTTTCTAAGAAATGGTTTTTTATATGTTTTGTGCACTAACACTAAAATTAATTTCAATAAAACATAGAAGTTTAAATTAATAAAATTATAGATATAATTAAAATAATATTTTTAAAATTATAAAATTATTTAAATTTTATTTTGACTATTAAAATTTGTTTTCGAGGGTATAAGTGGAGTTAACACTGTAACGGTAAATTTGGGTAAAATCGGTTTAACAAGGTGAAAAGGGTTGAACTATGTGATAAATTGTGATATTATCTATTTTATGGAGACTCAGGTTTATTTATTTCCATGAACCATTATTGTCATTTTTTGAGCATTTCTCCTTGAATAATAGAGTTATATTAATGAGAAATAATGAGTTTTTACGATAGTTTTCTTTTTATCACTAATAAAAGGATGCCAACACATCTCTATTACTCTACATATTATAATGATATTTTTCAACCTAAAATAAGGGATAATCTCTCCTAAAAACCCTTCCCATACCTTTTAAGCCTTGGTCTCACCAAAATACCAAGATTATGAGCCTTAAAGAGTTACCTAAGGGATAACTTCCAATGGGAAGGTAATATTCTAGACGTGACTTCTATCCATGAAGGTATAATAAAATACACATTTCCTTTATTATTAAGTGTTATTATACTAGTGGAATACCCATTTTATTCTTTCCTCTAAAATCATTGGGAAAATGGATAATGTCACCATGTGTGTGTGCGGACTACCGCCTCCTTGAATGATGTGTTCAATTTTCCATCACCAAGTTAAATGGTATGTTAAAAAAAGGTTATTTAATTAAATAATATGATATTTTACACCCCATTAACATTTATGATTGATACTATTGGTCACTATATGCGTGATTAAAAATAAATGTTCCTAGTAACTTCAACCACCTTAAATAGACTTATCAAGGTACCATATTAATTTGGATTCATTATAGGATAACCTTTGATACTGTAAAATTATTGACCTAAAAATAGTAAGGGACCTAAATTTTAAAATTTATATAGATTATGGATTTATTTTACCATAAATTTTAACACGGTCAATAAAATGAATGTTTTACGATGAAATTAACAAAAAAACAACCAGTAATTGAATTAAGAGAAAATTATATTAAAAATAATTAACCAAAGGTAATAGATGGAACCTATCAAATTAAATATAGATAAAAAAAGTTTCTTGGTTAAATATCTATTGAACAGAAATTAATTATTCATGAAGTTAAGTGAAATTGAAGATCACTTTCATACATTAGGTAAGGGTTTCATCTCAATATCACCTTCTTCAAGACACATTTTATTTTATACACCGAATTTCATTTTAATTGATTGTATACTAACAATAGGATATATAATATTATGAATTATATATATTCATGTTATTTTAGTGTAAAAATTAATCTTTCCTCCTTTTAGTGGTTTTATTTGAATGTATCTTAATTCATAAGTGTTTTTGTCTCAATCACCCTTCATTGAGGTAAGATTTGATATTATGAAAAGAAATATTCATTTTTATGGGGTCACTACTTCCCCAATGGTAGAAAATATCTTACATTATCATTTAAATTGTAAAATTAACTTCCATTCATGTTCTTCCATTTTATGGGCAACAATTGATGTCTTATATAAAATATAATGGTCTTTCATAACTCAATTGGATTTACTGAGCTATAATTTTTCTCCTTAAGATTCATATTTCATTTAAATTGGTATACACTATTTTTATATTGGAAGATCAAATTTGATTCAAACCCTTCTTACTTATGATTTCTTTTCCATTTTTAAAACCAAATAATGTTAAGAATAATTCCAATCCATTTAGATATTTGTTTCCCCTCCCTGTCTAAAATTTATTTATCCCTACAATGTTATCCATTTTAATTGGAATCCTAATTAAGTATTATCTCATGTGAAAATAAAATTTGAATTCTCTCATTTTAAAAATAAAATTTTTTATCATATTTAAGGATTTGTTATTTAAAAAAATTTGTTTTAAAATATAAAAAGGGATCCTCTTTACATCCTCTATGACTTATCGGTTATGTATTATCTTCCTTTTTATCCCTTTTAGGAAATGTTCTTATCATGACATTATTAAATTTATATATATTTATTTATATATATATATATATATCAGTTAAATATATACCTAGTTAAATATATTTTTCAAAGATAGGGTAATACATGTCCTTATTTCTCTTCTAAGATTTCATTTTAAGGTAAACCTAATTTAAGGGAACTTTAATATTTCATATCTCATGTCAAGAACCACCCCCACAAAATGTTCGTAATCCCTGAATTTCTTCTAAAAACTAATTATTTTAGAAAGAACTCTCTTGGTTTAACTCTGGTTTTATGGGGAAAAATCTCTTTCCTTATTTGAAAAGATCATTTAATTACTTCAAAAAACATTACCCAAGTTGTACATTATTATTATTTATTCTCCTAGATCTTTCTCATGAATTTTATAAATTAGAACTACATATTCAAGACCTATGTTCCATTATCAATTTTGAATTTTCAAAATGGTTTATTTCATTCTTCTATTAGGAATCCTGATGATTTATCCTTCAATTATGCCTTAAATCAAAATTATTAAATCCACTTTATTATCATGGGTTTGATCGTGATTATGATTTATATATGGTTTTCTTTTCTCTCATATAAAACATATATTTATACATTTATGTGATGGTTATTCCTTTTATATCCCTCAAATGTATTGGGTAATGTTAATGTCACATGAGATACAACGTTTGGTGCATGGGTGGTAAGCCTTTTCACACTATTTTATGATGGTGGTTAGCCTGAGCATGTGATGATTGTGATGGGAAATAGCCTATTTTATGTTGTATTAGTGGTTATCATTTAAATGTTATTATAATGGAATGATTTATGATGATGTTGCATGATTATGGTGCAATGATATGATGATTTCATTTACTTGGACCATGTTTTCATGCCAATGATAATCTTTATTATTATATCATGTTATGCCTCTTAACTCTCTTGTAATTATTTATTTCCATAATTATTCCCTTACTATGATTTCTTGCTCACCCATTTCTTTATTAGTTTTAAAAACAGTATCTAATTATATTTTAGAAGATATATGGTAGTTAGGAACACTATATATAGTTTTAAATAAATATGGTTTTTTACATTTTATATGATATGTTCATGTATCTAATCATCCAAAGAAACTAGAATGATAGATACTTGGATTGTATAGTTTGGAATGTATATGAAAAACTATTAAATAGGGATTTATTAAGGCTTGGGTTTCTATAGTATATATAAAAGAAATGTGTAATTTTTTTTATATATTTTTTTAAAAAAACCTTAGTGAAAACCTTAGGGATAAGTCTAAGGGATAAGCCTAAGTATAGAAGAACATCCTAATTTATCCAAAAATTAGTTATTTTATGGAATTTCTAAAACTTTAATACCTATTTTGAGATTGGAAAGTTGATATAGGCTCTAGAACAGGTTTACCTTAGTTTAATAACCCCAAATTAGGTGTTTTTGGCATTAACTCAACCATTATATGATGCATGACAAAGATTCATAACTTCATACCTAGAAAAACATTCCCTAGGGATGCACTTTTGTTAATGAAATTCTATTTACAAACCCCTATAATGGATTTAATTTATTCTTATTTTTAGGGAATAAGTTTATAAGTATAATATCATCCAACATAAAGTAACCTATGTTAAACTAAGATCGATATCTGTTGAACTAAGGGAATTTCAGGCTAATGTGTTCATGTAAAAGTGAAAATGCTTTAATGTGGAATCCCTTTTATGTTACTGATTATGATAATGTTCTTATGATGTAAAATATCCATCACTCATGTTAATCCTATTTGTTTTAGTTATGGATAGAACTAGAAGGAACCAAATTAATATAATGACCAAAACTTTTATAATTGAAATTCCCATCTGATCGAATAAATACCTTATTAAGTAATATAGTTATAGAAAACACATGCACTTATTTATTTATTTTGGATCATTATGAAATATATAATTTCAGATTAAAAATACCATTAAGCACCTTAACTATTGACATGATAGTCATTTTATAGTGATTATTAAGATTCATATATTTTAATTGTCATAATAAAGTCTAATTGACACATGCGAAAGAAGTGATGGCCTTGACTTCTAGGATCTTACCCAAAGAAGTCCATTTATTAAAGCTTTAGAGGGAGATGAAATCATTAAGATTTTCCCTTGAACAAGACCAAGATGAGTTTAAATAATTATAAATTGAGTGAAACCATTTACGATAGAAGTTCATACTTATCAAGATCAGATCCCAAACCATGTTTTTCGAACCACCCCAAGAAAGCCTCACAATCTTACACCATACCCTTAGACTGTTAGCTGGTGTAATAATGGGTTATATATCTAAATATTAGTAATATTTATTTTCAAATTTTATTTTACAAAAAATATTAATTATATTTATACCTTTTTATTTATACTATATAAATGATTATACAGTGAGTTTGATAAGAATTTGATTTTGATATAAAGAAAAAAAATGTATTTTTGGAAAAATATATTGTTTCAATTAAGAAACTATTTTGGATAATTCAATAATTTTTAAAATAAATTCTATTTTGATTGAATATTCTATATATATATATATATATTATTTTTTAAAATATAAAGGATAATATAATTTAATAAATTCCAATATAATTTTTATAAGTCCGAAAAGTTGTTTTGGTCGTAAATACTAATATTTTTCAATAAATAAATATTGTTATTAAAAGGTTAAAACTCCCATATTTAGATAATTAAATTTATAAAATTATTATTATTTGATAAATGAGAATGTCAAAATTATCCAATGGGAATTTTTTCATAATTTTCCAAGATAAGATGTTTTTTGGTAAAAAGTAAATACATTATGAATATATGGTCTATATTATAACATCATAATGGACCAAAAATGATGTAATAAATTCTATAAAAGGAATACAAGACCAAATATATATTTCTACTTTATAATAATGTTTTTTTGAATTAATTTTGAATATTTTTTATAAACCCTTAATTATTCATCCAAAACATATATTATATTTTATGGTTTCAAAATCAATTCTTTATTAACATGAATCAATTCCACATCACCAATGGTATTATTTTAATATTTTTCTTTCTTAGCCAAATAAAATGTATAAAACGTACCTTATTTGGTAGAAACCATTGGAAACACCTGGGAAGGTATATGTTTTTTATTATTATATCTTATAGAGTCCAAAATCTATGTTTAGAAATAAATAAACAATTCTGCTCACTTTAATAATAAATACCCACTCATACAACCATTACTCTTCACTAAAAACTCATTGAGAATTATCTTCATCTACCAATCACTCTTTAAATCCATCCAAAGGTTTTTTGAAGCTCTTAAAATATCATCTCAAGTTTTTATAAGTTCCCTCTCAAGGTAAGGGATCCTCTCCTTGCTCCCTTTATTAAAGAACTTCCTTTTTATTATGCCTTTTTTATTTATAAATATTCATGTTGGAATATGTTTTTAAACTTTCCATTTATTGTCCTTATTATTTCCACATAATGGGATACCTCATTTCATACTTACTAATCCATTCCATGAATTCTTATATACACTCGTTATGTTGCCAATATTATCCTATGATTTTCAATTCCAAACACTTTTATTGTAAATACCCATATCCACTTTTCGTCTAGGGAATTCACCATGATTTACATATACTTCATTAATTATGGACTTCCATTTATGTAACCCACACTCCTTAACCATGTAGTTAAAAGGGATAAAGGATGTTCTTATGTTGTATAATCTGTATGATGGATAAATTCTTGTACATGATATAACATTCATGGGTGGGACCAAAATTATATAACCCTCCAATGCATTGGGTAATATTTTTATCTCATGAGATACCATGTATGGTTTATGGGATATTATCCTAATCATGTTTTGTTATGATGTCTTCATTCTTAGCATTAACATGTGATTATGATGTCATGATTTATGTTGTTTAAATAGTATAAATTTTTCCTTTAATAGTTCTAGTATAAGGGATTTATCATTGCAATAGAAGCACTGGAAATACAACCAACATTAAAGGTTTGGCTTTAGCAGTGCTCATAATAATCATTATTAAAGTCCCTCTTTAATAGCCCTAAAAAATCTAATAAGGAGGTCTATTATCAAAACTTTTTTAGCATTGTTAAAGGTGGACTTTATTAGTACTTTTCCTGGCACTGTTAAAGGCCTCCATTATCTTCCCTTTTTATCACTTTTAAAGGTGGGCTTTAATTGAGCTAAAAAACACTGATAAAGGTCCCACTAATAAAGGGGGATAATTTTATTTTCAAACCTATCCTACATTTTATCATCACTCCCTACCCCCCTTATCAATGCTTTTTACGCCCTTTCTTAGGTGAATCCCCTCACAATTTATCAACACTTTAGATAATTCCACCCTCCTACATGTGACCTTACTTATAATGAGTTTTAAACCTATGACCTCCAGCCTATATGCCTCTGACTTTTCTACTCCCTTGTATTGTTTTTTTCATTTTAATATATATATATATACAATTACTTCTTTATCCATATATTTATATATGTGTTTATATATATATATATCAATTTATATATTTTTTTAAATACATATATAAAATATTATTTTTAAGTATATGTTTTTTTATAAATACATACATACATATATATAAATGTGCATCTATAAATACAATTATTCTTATTTTTATATATTTTCATATATTATATATTTATATACATATACATATATTATAATATGTAGATAAAAATATATTTTTTTTAATACACACACACAAATATATATAAATATAAAAAATATATATAAATTATTTTTATATGTATATAAATATTCATACATTTTTACATTAAGTGAAATGGATATTTTTTTTAGATAAGGTTTCTATATGGAGATATAAATTTTATATGTAAATATGTTTAAATATTTATTTATAAAATTAAATTTTTATATGTGAATATATAAAATATATGTATATATTTTTATATACTTGATTATAAATAATAGTATAATATGAAAAATGATAAAAATTAAAAATCATAATTTCAATATAAATGAAATCCCTGTGAATAATTCCATTCCCCACAAAAAATAGGAAAATTGACCCTCTTAAACGAGGCTAAAATTTTATCAAATGTTAAAAAATTGGGGTACCCCAACTAAAACCTCTATTTTATAGGCTATATGGGCCTCTTTTACCTAAAAATTGTATAAGGGTTCTCGTAGGTCACTAGGATGTAGAGATCATCACAACCTTCAATTTGATTTGTGGTAGAGTCCAAACGGACACACGAATCAAAAGTTATGGTCTTTTGTTGTTTGAGTTACGTTTTCAACTTATTTGAGATCTTTTATAAATTTTTTGGTTTTTGGTCATCATATTGTAATTAAATTACTATTACTTGATAATAATTAGAAAATTATTAATGAATTTTTTTTTAATTATTTTATTATCTATTGTCCCTAAATATATTATATATTATGTTTAAATGCCTATATATCCTTATATAAAACATGTTTAAAAAATTAATATAATATTTATATATTAATATTTTATTTTTTATGAAATATAACTTTTTTTGAAATATAACCTTTATCTCTGCTAGTCAAAAAGCATTGATATAGGGGTGTCTATATCAGTAATTTTAAAAAATCACTGATAAAGACCCCCCTTTATCATCCCTTTTTTACAAGCACTGATAAAGACCCACATTTATCAATTATTTTTTACTAGCACTAATAAAGGGCCCCACTTTATCTGTTTTTTTAATAGCATTGATAGGGTCTTTATTAGTTTTTTTTATAAGTTCTAATAAAGGGAACTCTTTAAAAATGTTTTTTTAGAAATATTAAATACCCCCCTTCAATAGTTCTAAAAAAAGAGTTGTTAAAGACCCTATTTAATAGCACTTTTTCTAGAACTGACAAAGGGGGTCTTTAACAGTGCTTTCAGAGAGTGCAGTTAAAGCGCTAGAGCTAAACCCAGTTTTTTAGTTGTGTTTCAATGTTCCTTATGTTTCCATGATATGATCATGTTATATCATTCTTCTATGTTCATGTTGATGATTCTCACCCCATTTAGGCCACCTTGATATTCCACTTGACCCACATGTATTACTTTCATCAGTTTATTCTTTGATTATTTCCTTAATCAGCTTTATAGATTACCCCTTTTTATGTACGTCATCAAGTTATCTCATGTATGTTTAGAAGATAAAATGAATTTTAATACCATGTTACGTAGTTTTAAATAATTTATTTGTATCCATGTTTTTATGTTATTATGTTATGTACCTAATTTCACTAAGAAACTACTCCTCTTGATCTTTTTTTATTGTATTATGTGCATATCTATAAAAAAATCATGAAATAAAATGTATAAAAGATATGGGTTGTCATAGCTGGTATCCAAGGGAGTTCTAGTTATGTTTGGGTATTGGTTTTAAAACCCCATAGTGAAATCCTTGGGGATAAGAATCAATACAAAAAACATCATTATATTTTAGTAAATTATAGAGTGAGTGGATTCCAAAAACAAGTTCATGTCAAGATAATATTAGTGGATATGGCTCTTTCATAGCTATACCTATGGATAATAATCTTAAAAATGTTGCATTGGTAATTAACTTGATAACCACCAAGTGAATGACAAATAGGACTTACTATAAACCTAGTTTGACACTCATGGGGAATATTCTTTCAAAAAATTCAAAATATCTTTATAGACCATTTTGAACTGAACAAAAAATACTATTAAATTTAATGTTAGGAAATAGACCATGGATAACATAGATTGAAACCTATAAATTCATTGGTTAAATAATATAAGTCATTTTTTAGTTACCTCTTCAAAGTTTATAGTTTCTCTTTTATGTTTTTAATAAATTATAAATTCTCATCTATAATTTTCCCATTATTTTTTAATCGATGGCTGGAAGTAGGACGAACCAATTCAATAACCAATGTGGTGGGTAGTGTGTTGACTGCCCAAATGAGATTCCCAATCTGATGGGAGTATGCATTGAGAACTACATGATAATACTTACTCAATTAACTCAAGTTTTAAACAGAAACATGAATCAATGGGAAACTGTTATCCCCCTAAGAAAGACAAAGTTTTTATTGAGACCTTTATGTGGGCCTCTAAAATTCATTAAATCTTGTGATCCCTTAATCCCAAAAAAATGTATCATCTCCATTGAAAATATATTCTTCATACTACATTACTCTGAGTAAGAGAAGGTTGTGCTATCTATTTATCACATAGAGATAGAAGATAATAAACGGTGGGTGTTGATCAAAAACATGATGTATGCGTAGGAGATCAAAGAGATGAAGTATAATAAATTATATAAAATAGTTTTCAATAAATATTTTACCCACACTCAACAATTAAAAATAGAGTGGTAATTCTTAATCCTTAAGAAAAAGGATAACAAATCTATTAAGTCTTATGAGGAAAACACCACAAGACATTTATGACACGCCTATGACTTTTTCATTAACCCTGAAAGTAAATTTTTCCATTTATTTAGTGGGATAAAACAAAACCTACAAAAATCCTTGAATATTCGATACTTTAATAGTAATGAGGATATTTTTCAATGTACCCTAAAAGTAGAAATAGTGATCAGTGAATCACAAGGGTCCCATGGGTTAAGAAATAGGTTACAGATAATGGATTTTATTTCCCATGGTGTGATGAAGAAATCTCATGGGGGAAATAAAGTCCAACATACATCTTGTACAAATGGTGGGAAGAAGCATCCCAAAAATTTAATAAAGGGCAAAACTAAATTTGTTAGGTTTAGGAGAGAAGGGAACCTAGCTAGTGAATTCTAGCAAGAGAAACCCATTAATTTGAATAATGAAATTAATGCTTTAGTAAACCCTTAGCCTACTTTCCAAGTGTGGTGGACAATAATCGATAATAATAACCTCCATGGCCTAAAGAGAAAGTGTGATATTATGTCATCTTACCTATTGAGGTGGATCCTGACAACAAAGTGGTGATAGGAATGCAAATTTATTCAATTATCGATATTTAATGTACTATTTTATTTTAATTCTATGAATTCATCCATATCACTCATGTTTAGTAGAACTATTCAAACACAACCTCAAAACATGGAATTAGTGCTTTGGCTGAAAATGGAAAATGGGTCAACTATAACATCCCAAGTATATAACTTTATCCTTATCCAAATGTGTAGGATAAATTTCCCAAAAAACCTTGTGAAACTCCCTTTAGAAGAATTAAATGCTATTCTAGGTCTGTATTGTTTTTCATTTTATAGAGAAAACATAAATTTACCATTGAAGTAAATTACCCGACATAATATGAATCGCCCTCCAAATTTTTAAGAGGAAAAAAAGGATGATGAATATTTTTTAGAAACATCATCTTAAGCATGGATATTATTACCTTATGAGAAATAATATATTTACCAAATGGTTTATATAGAAGAAATGATTATACGATAATACATGACCATTTTCATGGAATATACTGATGTGTTTCTTGAAAAATTACTTGGTATTACTCCAAGTCATGAGGTTAAGTTATCATTAGAGCTTATGCCAATATCTTTTGTAATATCCAAGATTCCAAAAAGAATTTCTATTATTTAACATGAATAAATAAAGAATAAACTACCAGAGAATATATATAAAAAGTATTATACACCCCAGTGATTCACCATGGGGTGTTTTCGTCCTCTTTCTCTACAATATTGATGGTTCAATGAACCTATTCATTGATTATTGTGATCTAGAAAAGATCATGATGAAGAAAAAAATATCATCTTATATGGATTTATGACTTGTTTGATTAGCTGCATAGCGGCTATTACTTCTCTAAGGTGGATCTTTGATCGATATATTATCATGTAAATTTGAAGATGGTAGATAACCACAAGATTATATTTTATAAAAGGTACAGGCACTACAAGTTCTCTGTAATTCCATTTGGACTCAATAATTCTACTATTATCTTGATGTAATTAATGAATAGAGTCTTCAGGGATTACCTTAAAAAATTTGTGGAATTTTTTATTGAAGATAATATTTTCTACTCGAAGTGAAATTAAAAACATGATGAGCATTTAACTGTTTTACTAAAGGCCTTGTGAAAATAATATATATATATATATATATATTATAAAATGAGTTTTTTGGTTGGAAGAAGTAAAATTACTGGGTTTTGTTATCCCAAGAAAATGGTTATATGAAGATCCATTAAAAAAAGTGGAAGTTGAAGGTTGGGTCAGACTAACATCTATGATAGAAATATATAGTTTTCTTGGATTAACTTGATATTATTATTGATTTTTTAGAAACTTCTCACTATTTTCAATCCAACTAACTAAGTTAACACTGATGGAATTGAAGTTTATCTAGACTGATGAACGTGAGGAGAGATTTAATGAGAGAAATAAGAGTCCATTCACTACACATTTTCTCACATTACCCACATGTGGGGAAGGATTTGCGATCAACATTGATTCTTTTAAAAAGGGCATGGGTTTTGTACTCATGTAAGATGAAAAAGTGATAGCCTATTCCACCTTCCAATTAAATATTCATGTGTATAACTACTCAACCCATGATCTGGAATTAGCCTCAGTGATCTTCACATTGAATATTTTGAGAAATTATCTATATAGGAAGAAGTGTGAGATATATACAGGCAGTAAAATCCTCTAGTATATATTAACACAACAAAAACTCAATATTCACCAATGGGCATGGTTAGACATGATTAAACATTACGATTCTTAAATAAATTACCATCCTCGAAAGGAAATCAAAGTGGAAGATTCTCTAAGAATAAAGTATCTTGAAACCCAATCCATGATGAGGTTCTAAATGGATCCAATCTTCTTGGACATGAAGAGTTTGACCATGAGAATAAAAAAATGATATTAATCATACCTTGATCAAATTATTTCCCAACCATTCATATTTATAGGATCAAGGGGGAAAAATTATGATAAATTAATATAGAAAAATGTATCAAATATTCTAGAGTTTAACAATGAAGAAGTTGGATTTATAAGTTTCGGACCCGAGATATGTGTCCCATAAGAACTATATATGAAGAGGTAACTTTTGGATTATGTACATAGATAATCCATGTCTATTCATCTAGGAAGCACTAAGATCTACAAATAAATAAATAAAACACTAAAAAGGGAACATAAATAGGGATATTGAATAATTCTTATCTTGAATATTAGTATGATAATAAGTTAACACTAAATGATATAAGTCTAGTGGTTGCTGTATGAAAAATGAGAAAACATAACCATGAATTTCATCATAGGGCTCCCAGGGACATCTAAAGGTTGTAATATAATTTGGGTGGTGATTGATCTTCTTATAAATTCAGAAAATTTTATTATTATCAGGGAATATTTCCCTCATGACCAACTTTCTAAGATATAAATAAGAGATGTGGTATGACTGCATGGATTACTAATATCCATTATATCTGAACAATATCCAAGGTTTACCATAGGGTTCTAGAGAAGACATTAACAATTGTAGGTTACATAGATACTATTTTGTACTACTTATCACCCTTAGAAGGATTTTTAATATGAAATATACCTTTAAACTCTAGATTTTATGTTGATATCATTTTAAATATATTAACAATGATGTTGGGGTCAACTCATTCATATAGTGGAGTTATCATATAACAATAATTTCCATTCTATAATTCAAATGGAAGATTATGAGGCTCTGTATGGGAAGAGGTGTCAAACTCCAACATTTTGGATGAAGTTGGAGAGAGGAAGAAGAGTGGACCTTATCTTATCCCTGAAATTATTTAAAGGGTTTAAACCATTCAATTTCATTTGAAATCCACACAAATTAAACAGAAAGTCTATGATAACAATGATCGATGAGACATAGAGTTTGAGATTAGAGATAAAGTGTTCCTTTATATATTTCCATGGATTAAACTCCTGAGTTTAGGGAAGAATGGAGGCTTTAGTCCAACATACATCAACCCCTTTTAGATCCTTGATCTCATCTGAGTGATAGCCAATCAACTATCCCTCCCACATAACCTATCTCAAGTACATGATGTATTCCTTGTATCTCTTTTGAATAATTACATACCAGAACCATAAAATGTGCTAAATCCAGATGTGGTTACCTTTCATAATGACCTTTAATGAGATGAGTAACTAGTGATGATCGTACATCATAGATACAAGTTTCTATTAGACAAGAAAATTCACTTGGTCAAAGTGTTGGGGAGGAACCACAATTTCAGGGAAGCAACATGGGAACCATAAGTAGTGATAATTTTCTTTACCCCCATCTATTTAGTGTATGAAATAAGATTTTAATTTTCTAAACCTGGGAAGAATGTAACAACCCACAATTTTATAAATGAAATTCCATTTTGAACAAATAGATTCCATATTTAGTAATACAGTTATAGAAAACACATGCACTAATTTGGTAATTTTGGGACATTATAAAATATAGTTAGTCAAACATAAATGAATTTTATAAAATATACCCACATTAGTTTTTTTAAAGTGACTATTAATATCATTATATATTAAGGGTTGTGATAAATTCCTATTGACATAAATAGAAGAAACAATGTCCTCAACCAATAGGATCCAACCCTATGAATCTCATTTATTAGAGTTTTTCAAGGATATAGAATAAATGATATTATATCATAACTAATACAAATCCAATATTCAAAAAATGAAGCTAGATGAAAGCATTTATCAGTGAAATTCAAGCATATTAAGATCACTTCCCAAACCATCGTTGTCGTACCACCCCAAGAGAGAACCATCATTACACACCTTACCCTTGAGGTGTATATCTATGCAATAATTGGTTATGTATCTAAACCCTAGTAGTATTAATTTTTATATTTTCTTTTTAATATAATATTTTTCATATTTATACCTTTTTATTACTTTTATAAATGATTATATAATTATTTTGATAAAAAGTTTATTTTTATACGAAGAAATAAAAATTATATTTTTAATAAATATATAGTTTTAATTAATACAATCCTTCTGATAATGTAGTAATTATTTAAATTAATGATATTTTAATAAAATATTCTCATTAAATATTACTTATTTAAATATCGATGATAATATAGTTTAATGAAGTCCATATTAATTTTTATAAGGGTTAGAAAGTTGTTCATTTCATAAAAATTATTATTTTTTAGTAAATAATGATTTTTATTTAAAATTGAAAAATTATCATATCCAAAAAATTATTTTGATATAATAAACATAGTTTTTCAAATAAACTTATAAAAACTATCCAATTTTTATTTTTTTCATAATTTTCTTAGATAGCCAAATTTTTTTGTACAAATTATGTACAATATAAATATACAGTCTATATTATGACATCTTAAACGACCAAAAGTGATGTAATAAATTCTATAAAAGGTATGCATGGACAAATATATATTAATCCTTTAAAATAGTTTATGTTTTTATTTTTATTTTTTTAATTATATAAACCTTTAATGAATCCTCCAAAACCTATATTATCTTTTAATATTTTATAATAAATTATTTTTGAACATGACTCACCTCCACATCACCAATGGTATTATTTTAAAATTTTCAGTTATTATCATGAAAAAATATTAAATACCACTCTTATTTGGTAGGAACTATAGTGAAAATAATGTTAAGGTTTGTGTTTTTTATTATTTTATCATATTGAGTCAAAAACTTATGTTTAGAAATCAATAAGAATTCCCCTCACATTTGCTGTTAATAACAACCCAAACACTCATTCCTATTCACTCAAAACTCATTTAACATGAATTTAATCTACCGATACATATCTAAATCCCTCAAAATGTGTTTTTATTCCATTAATAATCTCCTCACAAGTTTGAAGAAGCACCCTTATAAGGTAAGGGATCCTCCCATTCACCACTTTATTCAAGAGATTTTTTTATTATGACTTTTTTCAGAATTTACATATTGGAATATTTATTCACACATTCATTTTACTATTATTTTTATTAATAAGTATTTATATACCTCCTTTCACTCTCATTAAACCCTTCCAAGAAAACTTATGTACACCAGTTATGCTTGGGAAATTATCTTGCGATTTTATATGAAAAAATATCTGTAGCGAATACGCATATACATTTCCAGTCAAGGGTGTTCAACTAGATGTACTTATACTTCATTGATTTGGGAAATAAATTTATGTAACCCACAATCCTAAATCTTGTGATCAAAATTAGTGAAATATTTTATTATGTTGTATAAACTATGTAGAACACAAATGTATGTACATGATATGAATTTGATGGGTGGGCTCAGAATTATATAGCCACCCAATGATAGGGGTAATGTTTTTATCTCATTAGATACCACTTTTTGTGCATATAAGGTTATCCAAATTACACTATGTTATCATATCTTGGTAGTTGTCCTGGACATATGTTTATGATTTTATGTGGTATTTTGTTTCCACATTCTCTATGCTTCCTTGATGTTATCATCTTCTATCATGCTTTGATTTTAATGTTTATAATTATAACCTATTTTGTGTCTCATTGATATGCCTATTGAATCACATGTATTATATTCATCATGATATTCTTTTTTGGATACCTTATTTGTATTTATATCTTACCCCATTCTTATATACATCCCCAAGTTATCCCTTACAGTTTTAGAATAGACATTGAATTTTTAGATCATGTTAAAGAGTATTAAACAATGTTTTTGTGTCCCTATTTTATTTTATTATGTTATATTACTAATTTTACAAATACACTAGTCCTATCAGTCTTTTTGGATTGTAATATGTTTTTAACTATGTAAAAAATCATGAAATAAAATTTTAAAAATATGGGATTCCATAGTAAACCTTGTATATGAGAAAATATGAGGAATAACTTGTGGATAAAGACATTGGAATGGGAGATAGATTAGGTTATCTGGTGATTATTCTAAACCAACTATCATGAATCATGATAAAAAAATACCATTAATGAAATAATGAGTGCACCAAAGAACAAACGAATGCAGCATCATGAAAATATAGGCCATAAAGATGATAAAAGAAGGTTTATTCAATGACCTTTATATAAAAAATGTGTAAAGAGGCACCAAGGGAATATCCTGAGGGGGCTATAAAATGATTTAATTATGGTAAATGGGGTAATTTAGAGACAATTTGTTGAGTGAAAAGGATAGATACAATGAAGGAATAATATTTTCATCCTAAGGATCCACTAAGGATTCAAATTTTAGATGTGATGAATTTGTTCACTATGAAAAAACAATCACCAATATAAGTGTTAAAGTGGAAATACATCACCAACCACATCCTAGATCACGGGAATAAGGAAAATACTATACAATTATTATTTTAGAGTTATATAGTTATCATTCACTATAGATTTTTTGATGTCTTATGTCATGTAAGATTTCAACAATTAGGTATTGAGATATAAATAAAAAACATTTGGTGCTATAATTATTATTTCCATATTATATTTAATTTCATCAAGGTTTGAGGAATGTTATTCCTTCAGAATTATCTCTTCATCAATTTTTAGGATTCTTTTAGGATGGGAATAACTCTTTTTGTAGAGGGATATTATCTAATTATATAGAAGTAAATATCAATTCCTATAAACTACTAGTGTATTCTTAATTAAGAGCTACCTATAGCAATTTCCCCCATTGTATGAGTGTTAAAATTGTGATGATGAAATTTATTTAAATATTTGAGAATGTAATGACCTGATATGTTAATATATTTTTTTTAGTCGTATTATATAATCTTTATAGACTATGAAACAAATTATTACAAGTGGGGGAAAATTTAATTTTTAAAAAACTTAGTTTATAAGAATTAAAATAAAAAAAACCAAAAAACCTCTTTAAGTAAAATATCAGGCTCAAACTCAGCCCTTTATCTGATTTAACAAAGTATCAAAATCAATATTGATTTTGATATATCATTGTTATATAGTCATAATTATTATTAATATGATTAAATAAATGTAACATAATCGGTATCTCAGAGGATCTGATTAATTAGAGTTTAAATCGCAATCATAGTTAATACTATAATACAAATAGATTATAGTAAGTTTAACATGATGATCAACTTTAATATTTAATATGAAAACTAGAAAATAAACTTGTAAGGAACAAGTAATAGTGAAAATAAATTAATAATGTCTTAGGGATATTAAAAGAATAATATATTTTAACCAAAAGAGAAAGTTAGTCACTAATCCTGACTAAAGGTAACCCTTATTTTATACTTTCAAGAAAGTTTGTCTTTCCTTGGAAAGGAAAGACTTCAATATAAATATTATATATCTCTTAATAGCCACAAAATCCCTTGATCTGATGGATCAGATTCTTTGTCTCTCTATCCCCATGATCCCTCGATGAAGATAGATGGATTCTCCATTTTCCTATCTCTGAAAGCCCTCAATCATAATCACTACAATTAGATGTAATCAAAATTACAATGATGTTATCAAGGAGACAACTGAACATGGTTTCCTTACAATGACTCTCTCTAAAGAATTACAAGAGACCCAAAACAAGTTGTTAACTCTATGTAATCTTTAGAAGAATTTGAGAGTAAATGTAATCATCCCACACTATAAAAACAACTTCAAACTCTTCAAATTACTAGTTATTTATATGAATCATCCCAACCATTATATTTTTCACATAATGGTCATATTTCACTGATTTTTTTTAAATGACTTGGACACCTAGAACTCAACGGATCTATTGTATCCAATTGTTTGTTGTCATATTGGTTTACACTAATTCAGTGTAAAAATAATTCCTTAAATTACAATTGAGTTTTCTATATTCAGAATATAAAAAAAGTTCAGCCTAATAGGATTCCTTACTATTTTCATTACGATATACTTCCTTAGGGATTGTCTGATATTTTTTAAAACCATTATATATCTAATGTTTGAAAAAATTTTGTTTTTAGAGAAAAGACAAATATTCTAACATCTTCCATGATAATGGTGAGTATGACGTTTATTTGAAATAGTCCCATTACGATAATCATAATGAAGAATATATATGTTTTTATCCGAATATATAATTATTTATTCTAAGTATGTAAAACATTATGTTTTCTAAAGAATATATGAAAATGATTTGGATATAAAAAATATAAAAATTATATATTAAATAAAAATTGTTCAATTTTAGAAAAAAGGAATGGAAATGTAAGAAATAGAATTGCTGACTGAACCATATCCCCCTTTTTGGAAAGCACAAACCATACTATTTAAAAGAAAAAATTAACTTTTAAAAATTATATTCTAGGTTTATTTAAGTGCCTTATGTTTTGATTTAAAAAACTAAAACCTTAACTCCTTTTGAGTTTATAACTCTTCTGAATATGATGGATAGTATGGTGTTGAATATGATTAATTCTGCCATAGGATGAACGATTCCTCTAATGATCATATTATCCCCCTTAAAGTAATAACTCTACTTCATAAAAAAGTTATCTCCCTATTTCTCAAAAATATATCTTTTTGGAATAACTCCTCCTTTGTAAATCTATTCTCTTTGAAGAAGAATAATTCTCCCTTAAAATAATATTTCTACACTAGAAGAATTTTTATCGCCCTTTGAGATTTTCAAGAAGGATAGTGAAAAGTATTGAGTTTCTTAAATTATTATTAAGGTAAAGAAATATAAAACAATATGATGAAATAACTATTCATCCATAATAAATATGAAAGAACATTTTCTAATTGGAATTGAAAACCATTTAGACAAAATTGTATCTAGATGAAAAGAATAATTCATTCATAAAAAATGATAGAATTTTTTTTCCAAAAATCAAAGTAAAACAAGAGTTCATAAGGAAAAAATTCAATATCTCTTCATTATTGTCTTGAAAATGATTTTAATTTTCTTTAACTCTTTTCAATCCTCCTAAAAATTTTCTACTCTTTCTTCTTGAGTCTGGATTTTCTTAGATAAATCATGGTTTTCATTTCTCAAAATATTAAACTTCTCTTCATAGGCATTGAGTACGGTTATATCTAACTTCAGGTAATGAATCTTCCCATTTAGATATTTTATTTCATCTATACAATGATTAGTTAAATCATTGAACTATTCCGAAAAATATACCTTTTTAAACATATCTTTTTAAAATTTATTATATGATATAGTGGAATCATTGAACAACTTCTTCACGTATAAAAAATTATCATTATATAAATTGATATCGACATTGATCTGATGAGACCACTTGACAACTGTATTGTATGCCTTCTTCTAAGCATGAAAGTTTCGTAAAAAATCCTCAAATCTACCTCATTCAAAATGAATCTTTCTATAATCACCTTTAATAATTCCAATTTCTGATCAATACTTTCATGAATCATTTATCATTTGGCTTCAAATCTTAGAAAATATGGGATTGTTCTTCTAGGTCTCTTAAAAGACTAAATAATGTAATCAAACCATTGACAAGATATCATATTCACTGAATTCAATTCAACATTCTCAATTACAAGAGGATTTGTGTGACTGGTTTTGATATCATCTTCCTTTTCTTTCCCTTTATCATCTTTCTTGGGAACTTTTTCACCAATTCATTTATTTTCCGGTAATTAAATTTTATCCATATCAATGGTGCTGGCTTTATTATCCTCTTCCTTTGAGTTATGTCTTTCTCATCTTTCTTAGATGATAAATAAACTTCTTCCTCTGATGATTCTTTCTATTCAGAACATTGAAATTTTTCATCTTTCTCATATTTGGAAGGAAATCAGATGATGGTGCCTCTAATTATTTAAATAAAAACTTATTAGATTGACTTTCTTTCTCATAAAATTTATCATATTTTTCATTATTCTATTTCTCCTCATTTTCTTCATCCTCTTCTCAATTTTCTTAATTTTAATCATCAATCACTTCCAATTTAACAAATTATTCATCATATTCACTAACTTATTATTATTGTACATTATCTATTTTATTAATCCCCAAAACCTCTTCATCTATTGATTTTTAAAATTTCTTCTAGAGATGTTCCTTTGTTATTAATTATTCTTTTCCTAATAGTACCAGTTTTGATAAATTTTCTTGAATTTTATGTATTGATTCTTGAATAATAACTTTATACTTTCCTTTATTGGTTACTAATAGAACATCAACATGGATAAATTCTATTTCTTGAAAAGATAATACAACATCTGGATTTGGTTGATCTGTCTGAGTGATTGGATATTTCCAAACCACATTACCAAAGGCCTTCTCCACTCATTTTAATAAATTCTCTCATAACTGAACATCAGTAAACTACATATTCTACTTTGTTTTCTTTGCTTCATTTTTTATTTTATCGACAACATGAATCATTAAAAAGCAAGGTTCTACTGTGTCAATTCTAATAATTGAATCACCCTGTTTCCTTTTATCCTTATTCTTTATCCAATCATCTCATAATTCATTTGGGAATTTTTTTAAATTTATTAAGTGGGGAATAAGATTTCGTTTCCTTTTTTTCTACTCACTGTTCTTAGTTTTATTTTAGGACTCTACTTACACTGCAACACCACTAGGTTTCTCAATAAACATTTTAGATTCATTATCAAAATTAAACCTCATTATTTTCATTGTATCATATCTGATGTATAAAATATTCAACCTCTTTGGAATTAATTTATTTGGAATCCTGAAAAACATTATGCATTCAACTATCAAAATACATATAACAGATGGAAACATTATTATTTTTGGCTTGATGGATTCATTCTTCTTGTTCTTTATGGTAATAAAGATGAATCTGTTAAGATTTATCTTCCTCGTGTTAACTAAAAATTCCAATATAAAAACAATAGACACCTTAAGCATATCTTGATCTCCCTTCCTTGGAATAAGAAACCCTTTCATCCATGGGGTGATTACGTGAGTGTTCGGGGTTAGATGGATAACTTTCCAAACTTTTTTATAATGATCAAATAAAGAATTATTTACTTTATTCTTATTAAGGGTACCAAGATCATCATGAAGTTTGTGTGAGGGAAAAAATAATATCCTTATGAAGGCATTCCAATAAAAATTTCCGAATTTCTATAAGATAACTTTTATATTTATTCATTCATATAAAAGGAGAATATTTCAATTCCTTTATTATTAAAAATTTTCACAGAGGCATAAATTCAGATAAGATGACTATTGTAGAAGAGATTTAAATTTTTTTTGCAAATTCTAAAGAAAAATAGATTACCACCCTTGAAACTTAATAATATTTCTCATAGAATAATTATATTTATCATAAAAGACTCTTTCTACTAACCTTTCTCTGAAAATAATCAAATCATTGTAATCCCATCAAAATTCATTATATTGAGACTATGACTAAAATCATTAAAATAGAAGATAATTTTTTCAGATTGGAAAACCTAAGAGTAGCAGTTTATCGAAGTAAAAAAGACGTGTCTGAATGTTTTAGGACATAGGGGGTCCCCCTTTATATAGAAACTTGGGTGATGATTGATCATAAAAAACATGTCAAATGGTTAATATTCAAACTCCTTTGATCTGATATTTGAAAATAATCTGAAGAATGATTAGAATTATTTTTGAACTCTTGACATTTTATAATATTTAATGAATTGGTATTTAATACGATTAAGTATTTTTTTATAAAAATATGAGTAACACCAATAATAAAAAAACTAACACAATGAAATAGTGTTAAAACTAAAAAGAAAATGAGAAGTACCTTTAAGAGTGAAGATATTCATCAGTAAGAATGAATTGATCTTATTATTTTTTTAGTAAGATGATAATTTTGATTATAAAAAATTTAAGAAAAAAATTTATGAAAAAATTAAATATCGTAATTTTAGAGATAAAAAATTATGATGTTTTAATGAATACTAATTTAAACAGTTTTAGTATAAAAACATATTATAATTTTTTTCAAATATAAAATTTTAATAAAAAATCTAAGCCTAGAAAATTTATTGCATTTTTTTAGTCTTGAAATCCTTTTGAGGATTCTGAATCCAAAAATTTTGTAAAGAACCATGAGTCTGGAAAACTCATTACAATAGAAATTTTAGGAAACATTTTGAAAACAAAATGTTTCGAAAAAAATTCAAACTTATGTAATCCCCCTATGAAAAAGAGTGTCATAATTTAAGGATATGGTTAAAAATAAATATATTTGAAAGACTATTTTACATTGATCATTCCTAGATTCAATTTAATGTATTGAAATTATTCATAAGGAAGAGGTTTTGTGGAAATATCAGTAAGTTGTTCTTGAATTCTCATAAATTATAAAATGATATCTCCTCTAAGTGTGTTATCATGAATTAATTGATGTCTTATATCTATATGTTTAGAACATGAGTGATGTGATTGGTTTTTACTTAATTAAATGGAAATGGTGTTATCAAAAAATATTTAAGTTTTTTCAAAACTCATTCCATAGTTATTGAGTAAGTGTTGTATCAACACCAGTTGAACACAATAACTTCCCGCTACCACATATTCAGCTTCAGTAGTGGAAATTTCTACTGAGGTTGTTTATTATAAGACCAAGAAAATAAAGACTCTCCTAATATATGACATGTTCCTGATGTACTTTTTCAATCCATTCTATAACCACCAAAGACAGCATCTAAATAACTTTTCAATTAGAAAAAATTTCCAATGGAATAGAAAATTCATAAATCCATAGTTTTAATAAGATAATGAAAAATTAGTTTTACATATTTTAGATGATATTCCTTTGGATTTTATTGATACCTTGTCCATAATCATATAGAGGAAATTAAATTTGTATCACTAGTGGTAAGGTAAAGTAAACTTCGTATCATATCTCTAAAAATATTTTGACCAAGTGGTTTCCCAACCTCATAAAGATCTTGTGTATTTTAGGTATATATAGAGTACTAATACATTTGGTATTTTTGTATCCAATATTTTTAAGAGTATATTTAATATACTTATAATGAGATATATATCTTCCTTCTGGTTTTTATGAAATTTGAAAACCAAGGAAAAAATTTAACTCACCCATCACACTCATAACAAACTTAGATTTCATAAGATTCAAAAATTAATCTATTAAATATTTTTTATTTGATCCAAATATAATGTATTCACCATACATTTTAAATGTCATAATATTTTATTAAACCAGTTTTATAAAAATAGTTTTATCTGCATCTCCTTAACAAAATGGTTTTGTAACAAAAATTGTATTAAACTATATTACAAAGATCTAGGGACTTGATTAAGTCTATATAAATCTTTTTTAAGTTTATAAAAGTATTCAAGATGGTTTTTATTTTCAAAACTAGGGTATTTTTTCAAAAAAAACTTCCTCCTATAAATATCTGTTAAGAAAATCACACTTCATATCCATTTGAAAAAGTTTGAAATTAAAGAATGAGGAAAAGTCTAGTAGACTATGAATACATTCATGACTAGCCACCAAGGAATAGGTTTCTTCATATTCTATTATTTCTTGCTGATTATTACCCTTAAAAAAGTCTTTCTTTATTTCTAATTATTATTCCTTTTTTATCACTTTTTTTTCTAAAAACCCATTTTACTCCAATTGTAGAATTTTCTTTGGGCCGTCCAACCAAGATCTAGAATTTGTACCTCTCAAATTCATTGAGTTAATATTTATTTTCCTTAATATAATCCTCGTCACAAAAATCCTCACCAATATTCATAGTTTCAAATTGGAAAATGAAACCTATATGATCAATTTCATTGCTTAAGGAACTCTTAGTCCAAACTGGTTGATCAACATCACTAATGATATTATCACTAGGACTATTTCTAACAAAAAATGACTTCATGGGTTTTGTAAAACCAATTCTAAAATATAAGGTAAAAAATATTCCTGAGGAATATCTTTAGAAATAATTTCTTGAGTTATGTGCTTATTAAGAATAATTTTCTAGCAATGGATGAAAATCAAAATTTGAAATTACATCTGAAGATGTTGATTGAATTTGTTTGAAAATAAAAGGATTGGTTTCATCAAACATAACATGTACTATTTTATCAATAGTACAAGAAATTTTATAAAAAACTCTATATGACTTAGAATTAGTGGAATAACGAAAAAACATTCCTTCATCATATTTGTGTATAGATTTTTGTAAGTTATCTTTCATATTCAGGTTGAATACCTTACATCCATATACTCTAAAGTAAGAAAATTTTGGTTTTTGGCCTGTCCACAATTCATAAAGAGTTTTACTGTGAAAGGGTGGCACCAATACATGATTTATAGTATATTAGGAAATACTAACCACTTCAACCCAAAAAAAATTGTAATTGATTATTCACTCAACATGGTTCTTGTTATATCTTGAATAATTATACTTCTTCTATCAACAACACCATTTTTATGATTGGTTCTAGGAGCATAAAAGTTATTCTCTATACCATTATTATTACAAAAAAATTCAAAATCAGAATTTACAAATTCTCTACCATGATCACTATGAATTTTTATCAAGGGATGGTTTTTCCCATTGTTACATTAGATATAAAAAAATTTAAATAAAAAAGGATTCAAATTTCATTTTGAGAGAATAAACCCATGTATATCTTGTGTAATCATAAACCAGGACATACACATAGTATTTTACTCTAACACTTCTAGTATTTGTAGGACCGAATAAGTCTATGTGCAATAACTATAATGAATATGATGTTGAGACTTCACAAATAGATTTAAAACATGACTTATGTTTCTTAAAATATTGATAAGGGACATAGAATTTTCTAAAATCAAACCAAATTTATGGTAGATGTAACATCTCAAGTAAGTAATGAATAATAGATATTTTTATCTATGTCTATTTATGAATTATATAGTGTTTTAGAGGCTTAAAATGAGAATAAATCCAATCTTAAGCATAGAATTCTCTAATATTTTTAAAAGACTGTTTTACCGCCTTTTGATGGCGAACCATTTTTAAATATATATTTTGACACTTTTATAAGCTATATTTTTCCAAATAAACTTATTATTTATGATTGGGACATTGAAATTTATCTGGGGTTAATTTTTGGTATTTTTCTGACCATGTTCATTTTTTAATGAATAGTGAAAAATACTGCATTTTACATCAAAACTACTTTTTCATATATTTTAATTATATGGTTAGATTATCTTTTTAATTGGTTTTAAAGTGTAATTAGAATATATTTTTACCATTTAATCCAATTTTGTTCATTATAATTAATTTCACTTTGGAATTGGTTATAAACTAATGCCAAACTTTTCATAGATATTGTTTCAAAAAAAACCTGCTATTTGTTTTGACAACGGGAATTATATTTAAATTAATTATTTCAATTTCTATGTTTGGAATTTGGTAAACTGGAATCCATATTTGGAATCATAAGGTCCAAATTATCTAATTAATACTCTTTTGTTTTTTGACATTATGAATAGTAACGACGACAATTATCTTTAATTATCTTAATTAATTAGTAATCAGGTAGTTAAGGATAATAAAATAATATCATAATAATAAAAAATGACCCCAAAATGTGTCCTAATTCTACTGGTTGTATCATGTCCAACCATGGTATGCCTTGTTCCAAACTTGGGGACCCCATGGAATCACTTTTATGTGGAAATGACTTTTTAACTTTTTATTTTTAAAGAAAGTTAAATTTAACAAAGAATGTATCACCTGAGTAAAACATTTTTAATTTTGTCTACATAAATGATCTTATGGACTACAAATAGTCATTGGAAATCTAAAACTATTTCATATATCATAGTATTTTTTTTATAAATTTTAGACATTAAATAAATTAAATTATATATGACACTATGATGATGCAACGATTGCCTCATTATTTAACGATTTAAATAAAATGAAAATATAATGTAAAATCTAAGACCTACACATGTCAAAAACCTATTGTATGGGTGGATTTAGAACTATTATAACTGTATCCTCTAAATTCATCAATTTGGGACCATTAAAATCCGAAACTCATTGGAAAATAAAGTAACATGTTATACCTTTCCAAGAGTGCCCCTCCTCTCCTCTTATAAAAATCCCCCACCTCTACCTCCTTACCCACACTTCTCAAGCCTTTGGCTCGGCCAAGCTATGCTCATTTTGTCTCTCCACATCCATCTCCTCATCCTAGAAGCCTTACCTTAGGCATAAATCTCTTCAAGAAACCAATTTGGTTCAAACCAAGAAGAGTTACCCGATTTAAAGGTAAAGTCTTCTCTAATGTTCTTTTGTTTTATTTTGCTTCTCCAACCCCCTTAATGCTTTTTATTCATTTCTTTTGTAACAAAAACAGTACCCTAAATATACTAGGATGTTGTTATAAGAAGTATTAGAGCTACACTTACACAGACCTTAATCTAATGGTTAAAGAGCATACTGTTTCCGTGGATGACGAATTTCTACCTCACGAAACGATGATTTTTCAATATTCTTCTAACACCTTCAAAGGTGGACATAAATATGAAACTATATTTATATATGATATATAATATGTTTATGTTTTCCTCAAGATTCTGTATTTTTCATTTGTTGGCATACCTTTATGGTTTCCATTATGGGTAAACGCGATATCTTCATTTTAGGAAGTGCGGACTACCGCCCCCTCAAAGTGATTTGATTAGTTAATACCATATGTGGTATATATAAAGGATAGATTTAATGATATTATATATGATACCATACTGGAATTATAATACTGTTATGTATCATTATGTTTTAATTCCATTAAATATGAAATATAAATGGAAGTAGCGTTCATGCGTATGTGCGGCTTACCGTCTCCATGAACGGTGCATTTCATTTCTTACCTCTGAATGTTACGTAATATTATAAATTCTTGTATATACTGTATATATATGATATATATGATATCTACATCATAAATGTAACTCTTGATATAATGGATACATCAACAACTTGTAATTATATAGAGTTTATTTTTGACTCAAGTACCAATGATCGTTAAAACGACCGTTATTAACTTAAATAATTAAATAGGGTTCATGACATGGTAATAAGTGATATAAAAGGAATAATGAAATTGAAAAAGGTTCTTAAGCAAGTATAAATTAACTCATGTTTATTATTCAAGAGATTAAAGAACGATCGAGTCAAGTCGGATATAAGGTATGGCACTTCGTCTCAATATCCTTTCATTGAGGCATATTTTGTTTTATACAGCACTTTATTTTATACGGTGTATAAACCCCTTTGAATTTTACTTTTATTAAAAAGGAATATTTTTATACGAATTGTTTTACTAAATGAAAAAAGGTAATGTTTGTGTCTTACGTATGTGGCAACAACGACTTCTTCGCCACCGTGACCATTATTTGAGTTTCGGCTTCCTCTACAAGCCATAACTTTTTAAAAAAAATGAGAAATAAATACCATATTTTACTTTTCTTTTATTTTGGTATTGTAAATGGTTTTCATAATGTTTTTATTATATCAATATGTTGTATTGATATCTTGTGACTGAAATGTGGAAATGTTTTATTTTCTTTATGTATGTTTTATGTGATAGGATTATGTTATGGTTCTTGGGCATTGTTATGAAGACGGGTTGTTCCGTGATAAACTAAGGGAGGGTGAGCCCAATATAGCTCTCCAATGCATTGGGTAATGTGAAGGGGTTAAACGTTAAGGTTTATCCGAAGAGATTTAGGGAATATACTGTGATGGGTATTCCAAACGTAACCATGAGGGTTACTCCCTACGTAAGAATGTTATGAATGCCTCGAGCTACCTTTATGTCTTATGATTTCTATGATTTATTCATAATTTGACGAGTTATGTTAAAATGATTATGTTTTATGAGTAAAGTATGATGTTTTACATGGACTAATGTTTTCATTTTGTACTTTTATATCCCTTACTGAGCTTTTTATGCTCATCCCAAGTTTTTTTAAATGTTTTTCACAGGTCAAGGGAAAGGTACATGATGTGATGATAGGGTCAAGGAAGTTTCATGAAAGAATCCATGTTTTGTTTTAAATATGTTTCCGTTGATGCGAAAAAATTAATACTATCTTTTATGTAACCACTTTGTTTAAATGTGGAATTTAATGCATGATTTATGATCTAATTATCTAAAACACTAAATATGAAAAGATCCTCAATGTGTAATCTTGTAATAACTCAAGATTAATTAATGTTTAATTCTAGGGCCTTATAGTTGGTATTAGAGGTCATTTTAGATAACTTTAGGAGTTATAATTCTATTAAATGATTATCCAAAAATATTTTTTTATGGTCAAATTGAAATGATATAGCATTTAAAGATTACCATGTTGCTTCATCTAAGACATTTTTTTTAGAATTGTTTTCCTCAAAGGAAACAGGGAAGCCGTGCTAGGAAGGCATACAGAAGGAAATAACCTTCTGAATCAGCATCCCGAGATGGTCGGAATTGGAACTGAACAGTTTGTTGCAGTAATGGCGTAGTTGAATCAAGTGATAAATGGTGGTGGTATCCATCCATGAGATTAGCCAGATCAACCACAGAGGAACATGTAAGTGGTGGAACATTTCATGAGGCAACATCCCCCATCATTCAGAGGATCATCTAACCATGTTCTAGCTGAAGGGTGGATTAAATAACTGGAGAATATTTTCGATGTCATGGGTTGTTCAGATAGTCAAAAGGTTAGTCTTGCTATTTACCATTTGGAGGGTCAAGCAGATGAGTGGTGGTCGATGGTTAAAAATATCAGGGACACTGATGAGATTGATGCTCTCGACTGGGATGAATTCAAAGGTATGTTTCTTGAGAAGTATTTTCCTAAGGCTGTTCGACTTAGGATGGAAAAACAATTCTTGGAATTGAGGCAAGAGAATGACTCAGTGGCTGCTTATGAAGAGAGGTTCACTCGATTGGAAAGGTATGCTCTAAATTTTATCTGAGACCTTGATAGTAAAATCAATCGTTTTTACTCAGTATCAAAAGCCAAAATATCGAATGGCTTTAGCTTTTCGCGAGTCCAAGAGTTATGAAAAGATTTTTCGATGTGATGAGAAGGTGGAAATGGAGTTTTCCGATGATCAAGTGTTCTATAACAACCAGAAGAAGAAGAGACTTAGGTGGCAAGAGAAAGGAAATAATTCTTCAAAAAGGTCTGACGATAAGAAAACTAAGTTTCCAGTTTGTGATAAATGTGGTAAAAGGAATGTTGGGGAATGTATTTTGAATTCTGGAAAGTGCTACTGATGTAGTAAGATGGGACATAAGGCTCGTCATTGCACTGAAAAAGATCAAGGTG
Source organism: Viscum album (assembly GCA_963277665.1). Taxonomy (NCBI): domain Eukaryota; kingdom Viridiplantae; phylum Streptophyta; class Magnoliopsida; order Santalales; family Viscaceae; genus Viscum; species Viscum album. Next base: position 1,523,289,391 of record OY728131.1, on the reverse strand, counting down.
ATGGTAAGTCCAATTTTTATTTACAGTTAGTGAGATGTTTTAAGTGCAATGAGATGGGACACTATGGAAATGAATGTCTGACAAAGAGCTTGAGTGATGGGAAGCAGTTAGACTACAAGTAGAAAGGGGTGGTGAAATCCATTGCAACTACTTCAACAGATGTCGGGCCATCAAATGAAGTGGTATCAGGTACATTGTTTGTTTTTCAGATTATGCTAGTGTGTTTTATGATTCAGGGTCTACACATTCTTTCATCTCTGAAAACATTTCTAGTAAAATTGGAATACCAACACAAGAAATGACTCTTGAACTTGTGGTAAAAACACCTGGGGGAAATGTTGAGGCAAAAATAATTTTTAAGAATCTTCATATCCTTATCCGTGGAAAGAACCTACTTTCAAACCTTATTGTTTTACCTCTAGTAGAGTTTGATGTTATCCTGAGTATGGATTGTCTCTCTATTTACCATGCGAAGATTGACTGTAGAGCTAAAGAAGTGTCTTTTCAGAAAGGCTTTCAATTTGTGTACAAGAATGAACCCTTACTATTGATAACATATCAAGAGGCTGGGAAACTTTTAAAAGATTAGAATGAATGTTACCTTGCACATATTGTTGAAAACAAGGGAACTGTTTGGATTAATGATGTGCCAGTGGAAAATGAGTATCCTGATTTTTTTTCCTAAAGAGTTGCCTAGAATAATACCAGACCGGGAAGTTGAATTTACTGTTGACTTAGTTCCTGATGCTAATCCAATTTCAAAACCCCTTTATCGAATGGCTCAAATTGAACTTTTAGAATTGAAGGAGCAATTGCAAGATTTATTAGAGAAAGGTTTCATTCGACCTAGCACATCACCATGGGGTGCTCCTGTTTTATTTGTTAAAAAGAAATATGGTTCTATGAGACTTTGCATTGATTATATAGCCTTGAATAAAATCACTGTTAAGAAATAATATCCTTTGCCTCATTTCAATGATTTGTTTGATCAGCTCCAGGGAGCTCAGTTTTTTTCAAAGATTGACCTGAGATAGGGGTACCATTAGTTGAAGGTAAAGAAAGAAGATATTTCAAAGACCGCGTTTCATACAAGATATAGCCATTATGAATTTGTAGTAATGCCTTTTGGGCTAACCAATGCACCTACTGTATTCATGGACCTTATAAATAGAATTTTCCATGAGTTCTTGGATAAGTTTATGGTTGTTTTCATTGATGATATTTTGGTGTTTTCTAAAAGTAAAGACGAGTATGAAATACATTTAAGGGTTATTTTTCAAACCTTAAAAGAAAAGAAATTGTATGGTAAATTCAGAAAGTGTGAGTTTTGGTTGCAACAAATTTCATTCCTTGGTCATATTGTTTCTAAAGATGGGATAACTGTTGATCCTACCAAAATAAAGGTTGTTGAAGAATGGCCAAGACCCACAAATGTAACTGAGATTCATAGCTTCCTTGGTTTGGAAGGCTACTACCAAAGGTTTGTTAGAAATTTTTTATGGTTATCTAGTCCAATGACTAAGCTAACTCGGAAGGTTGTTAAGATTATCTAGACAAAATAATGTGATGATTGTTTTCAGGAATTGAAAAGAAGATTGGTTAATGCTCCAGTTTTGGCACTACCTTCCAGGAATGGTGAGTTTGTTATCTACAGTGATGCTTCATTGAAAGGACTTGGTTTGGTCCTAATGCAGAATGATAAGGTAATTGCTTATGCTTCACGACAGTTGAAAACAAATGTGGTAAATTACCCTACACAAGATTTGGAATTAGCTGCTGTTGTTTTCACTTTAAAAATTTGGAGGCATCATTTGTATGGAGTAAAGTGTGAAATATATAATGATCACAAAATTTTAAAGTATATATTCACTCATAAAGAATTGAACATGAGATAGAGAAAATGGATGGAATTAATCAAGTATTATGATTGTACAATTCATTACCATCCGGGAAAAGAAAATAAAGTGGATGATTCTTTGAGTCTAAAAATTAATGCTTCATTAACAATGTTGCGTTTGGAACGTGATACTTTGGTTAAGTATTTGATGAACTTTGGCATAGAAGTTGTTGGTGTAGGATGTTCTTCTGTTTTGTTTTAGGTATCAGTGAAATCCTCTCTATTAGACAGAATTAAGGAAGCACAGAAGCAAGACAGCGAGTTGCGGAAAAAGGTAGATTTGGTTCAGAAGGGTAAGTTGCCTGAATTCAACATTGATAATGATTGTGTTTTGAGATTTTGGAGGAGATTGTGTGTGTCGTGTGATTCACATTTGAAGAGAGATTTGTTATTTGAAGCTCATAGTTCTCTGTTTTCAGTTCATCCAGGCAGTACTAAGATGTATAGAGATCTTCAGGAGTACTACAGGTGGGACGGAATGAAAAGGGATATTGCTGATTTTACTGTGAAGTGTTTGACTTGTAAATGGGTTAAAGCAGAGTGGCAGTTACCGAAAGGGATGCTTCAGCCTTACCAGTGCCAGAGTAGAAATGGGCGAATATATCCATGGACTTCGTTGTAGGATTTCCGAAGACACCTCGAGGTAATAATTCAATATGTGTTATTGTTGATCGCTTGACTAAATCTGCTCATTTCCTTGCTATACGAGATACTTTTTCCCTAGATCAACCTTCCTGTTTGTATCTTAAAGAGATAGTAAGGTTACATGGAGTTCCTCTCTCTATTGTATCTGACTGTGATCACAGGTTCACTTCTAACATTTGGAAAGGCCTTCAAAAGTTGTTAGAAACTGAATAAAATTTTACTATAGCTTTTCATCCTCAATCAGATAGGCATTCAGAAAGAATGATTCAGACTTTGGAGGATATGATATGTTCTTGTTCGATGGATTATCATGGATTTTGGGACCAACATCTTTCTTTGGATGATTTTTCTTATAATAACAGTTTTCATTCCAGTATACAGATGGCACCATTTGAGGCGTTATATGGGAAGCAGTGTCGAACTCCAGCTTTCTGGGATGAAGTGGGTGAAAGAATGTTTATGGGACCAGAATTGGTAAAAGAGTTGGCAGAAAAAGTTTAACTGATACAGAGACACATGAGAATATCTTAGAGTAGGCAGAAGAGGTATGCAGACAACAGGAGGAAGGATCTCTCTTTTGAGGTAGGTGATCATGTCTTCCTCAAAGTCTCACCATGGAAAAGTGTGATGTGATTTGGTAAGAACGGAAAGTTGAGTCCAAGGTTCATTGGACCATATGAAATTCTGGAGAGAGTTGGATCAGTTGCATACCGAGTGTCTTTACCTCTGATTTTATCTCAGGTACACAATGTTTTTCATGTTTCAATGTTAAGGAAGTACATGCCAGATCCATCTCATGTTTTGAGTCTAGAGGTAGTTCAGCTGGAAGAGAATCTATCTTATGAGGAACAACTGGTCCAGATTCTTGACCATAGGGAGCAAGTTTTGCGTAAAAAGGTGATTCATCAAGTAATGGTTTTGTGGAAAAACCACATGAGTGAAGAGGCAACATGGGAATCTGAAAATGCAATGAGGGCTAAATACCCCCACTTATTCGATAAGTAAATAAATTTCGAGGACGCAATTTTCTAAAGGGGGAAGAATGAAACATCCCATGTAGGTAATGAATAATAGATATTTTAATCTATGTCTATTTATGAATTAGATAGTGTTTTAGAGGCTTAAAATGAGAATAAATCTAATCTTAAGCATATAATTCTCTAATATTTATAAAAGATTGGTTTACCACCTTTTGATGGCGAACCATTTTTAAATATATATTTTGAAAATTTTATAAGCTCTATTTGTCAAAATAAACTTATTATTTATGATTGGGATATTGAAATTTACCTTGGGTTAATTTTTGGTATTTTTTTGACCATGTTCATTTTTTAATGAAAAGTGAAAAATAAAGCATTTTACATCAAAACTGCTTTTTCATATATTTTAAATATATGGTTAGATTATCTTTTTAGTTGGTTTTAAAGTGTAATTAGAATATATTTTTACCATTTAATCCAATGGTGTTCATTATAATTAATTTCACTTTGTAATTGGTCATAAACTAATGCCAAGCTTTTCATAGATATTGTTTCAAAAAAACCCGCTATTTGTTTTTGACAGCGAGAATTATATTAAAATTAATTATTGCAGTTTCTATGTTTGGAATTTGGTAAAATGTATTCCATATTTGGAATCAGAAGGTCGAAATTATCTAATTAAGACTTTTTTTTGGACATTATGAATAGTAACGATGACAATTATCTTTAATTATCTTGATTAATTAGTAATCGGATAGTTAAGGATAATAAAATAATATCATAATAAAAAATGACCCCAACATGTGTCCTAATGATACTTTTTGTGTCATTTCCGACCATGGTATTCCTTTTTACACACTTGGGGACCCCATGGAATCACTTTTGTGTGAAAATGACTTTTTATCTTTTTATTTTTAAAGAAAGTTAAATATAACAAAGAATGTATCACCTGAGTAAAAAAAATTAATTTTGTATAAATAAATGATCTCTTGGACTATAAATATTCATTGGAAATCTAAAAATATTTCCTACATCATAGTATTTTTTTATGAATTTTAGACATTAAATAAATTAAATTATATTTGACACGATGATGATGTAGTGATTACCTCATTATTTAACGATTTAAATAAAATAAAAAGATAATGTAAAATCTAAGACCTACACAGGTCAAAAACCTAATGGATGGGTGGATTTCGAACTCTTATCACCTTATACTCTAAATACATCAATTTGGGACCTTTAAAATCCGAAACTCATTTGAAAATAAAGTAACATTTTATACCTTTCCAAGAGTGCCCATCCTCTCCTCTTATAAAAGGCCCCCACCTCTACCTCCTTACCCACACTTCTCAAGCCTTTGGCTCGGCCACGCTCTGCTCATTTTGTCTCTCCACATCCCACTCCTCATCCTAGAAGCCTTAACTTAGGCATAAAGATCTTAAAGAAACCATTTTGGTTCAAACCAAGAAGAGTTACCCAATTTAAAGGTAAAGTCTTATCTAATGTTCTTTTGTTTTATTTTGCTTCTCCAACCCCCTAAACTCTTTTTATTCATTTCTTTTGTAACAACACCAGTATCTACAATATACTATTATGTTGTTATAAGAATTATTCTAGCTACACTTACACACACCTTCATTTAATGGTTAAAGAGCATACTATTTCCGTGGATGGAAAATTTCTGCCTCACAAAACGATGATTGTTCAATATTCTTCTAACACCTTCAAAGGTGGCCATTAAGATGACACTATATTTATATATGATATATAATATGTTTATGTTTTCCTTAAGCTTCTGTATTTTTCATTTTTGGCATACCTTTATGGTTTTCATTATGGGTAAACGCGATATCTTCATTTTAGGAAGTGCGGACTACCGCCCCCTCAAAGTGATTTGATTCGTTAATATCATATGTGGTACGTATAAAAGATAGATTTAATGATATTATATATGATACCATACTGGAATTATAATACTATTATGTATCAATATGTTTTAATTCGATTAAATATGAAATATAAATGGAAGTAGCGTTCATGTGTACGTACGGCTTACCGTCTCCATGAACTGTGCATTTCATTTCTTACCTCTTAATGTTATGTAATATAATAAATGAATGTATATACTGGATATATATGATATATATTATATCTACATAATGAATATAACTCTTGATATAATGGATACATGAACTACTTGTAATTATAAAGAGTTTATTTTTGACTCAAGTACCAATGATCGTTAAAGCGACCGTTATTAACTTAAATAATTACATAGTGTTCATGTCATGGTAATAAGTGATATAAAAGGAATAATGAACTTTAAAAAGGTTCTTAATAAAGTATAAATTAACTCAAGTTTATTATTTAGGAGATTAAAGAATGATCGAGTCAAGTCGGATATAAGGTATGGGACTTTGTCTCAATCTCCTTTAATTTAGGCATATTTTGTTTTATACACCACTTTCTGTTATACGGTGTATAAACCTCTTTGACTTTTATGTTTATTCAAAAGGAATCTTTTTATATTAATCGTTTTACTAAATGACAAAAGGGAATGTTTTTGTCGTACGTATGCGGTGACAACGACTTCTCCGCCGCCGTGACCATTATTTGAGTTTCATCTTCCTCTACAAGCCATAACTTTTTTTAAAAAAATGAGAAATAAATACCATATTTTACTTTTCGTTAATTTTGGTATTGAAAATGGTTTTCATAATTTTATTATTATATAAATGTGTTGTATTGATATCTTGTGATTGAAATGTGGAAAAGTTATGTTTCCTTTATGCATGTTTTATGTGATACGATTATGTTATGGTTCTTGGGCATTGTTATGAAGACGGGTGGTTCCGTGATAAGCTAAGGGAAAGTGAGCCTGATATATCTCTCCAATGCACTGGGTAATGCGAATGGGTTAAACCTTAAGGTTTCTCCGAAGAGATTTAGGGAATATACTGTGATGGATATTCCAAACGTAACCATGAGGGTTACTCCCTATGTAAGAATGTTATGAATGCCTCAAGTTACCTTTATGTCTTATAATTTCTATGATTTATTCATGATTTGATGAGGTATGTTAAAATTCTTATGTTTTATGAGTAAAGTATGATTTCTTACATGGACTAATGTTTTCATTTCTTACTTTTATATCCCTTACTGAGCTTTTTATACTTATCCCATGTTTTTTGAAATGTTTTTCACAGGTCAAGGGAAAGGTACATGATGTGATGATAGGGTCAAGGAAGTGTCATGAAAGAATCCATGTTTTGTTTTAAATATGTTTCCGTTGATGGGAAAAAATGAATACTATATTTTATGTAACCACTTTGTTTAAATGTGGAATGTAATGCATGATTTATGATCTAATTCTCTAAACTCTAAACCTGAAAAGATCCTCAATGTGTAATCTTGTAATAAATCAAGATTGAGTAATGTTTTAAGGCTGGGGCCTTATAGTAGATCCTTGAAAATTATTTTCTTATTTAACTTACATAAGTTTATAAGGTAACAGTGTCCTAACCTTCTATTCATAACCCTGATTGATCTTTCATTGCACTAAGGAAAGGTAATACTTGGCTCCTAAGGTCTTCTAATTCAAGTGTATAAACATTCTCATGCTGATAGGTAGAAATAATGAATTCATCCTTGGGACTATGTACTAAACATTTATCATTTATAAATTTCACAAGGTAACCTTCATCATATAATTGGGATATTATTATAAGGTTGTTCATAATATCTTTAACAAAAAAAATAAAATTAAAGATTTACTAATAAGAACAACAATAAATATCCTAATAATATCTCCTTGATCATTATCTCAAAAAGTAACTTTTCCACCTTTCATCTTGATGATATTTTTGAAAACATATTTTTTACCAGTAAAATTCATGGAACATACACTATCTATGTACAATGTATTCTTGTTGTTGGTGCTATCATTGTTTTAATTAAAATAAAAACATTATCCTTTTAGAACCCAAACATTATTAGGTCTGGTACTGTTATAAAATAAAAAATTTGGAATCCACATTTGTTTGAAAAATTTTCCATTATGGAAACCTGAGGATTGAAATTTATTAAGAGAAAAAAAATTATTCCAATGTCCCCCAATTTGACATTTTGTACAAAAGGGTTCACTTTTGAAACAGGTAATTGCGCCTGAAAATAAATTTTTTATAGGTAAAACTCATTCCATAACTAGATCCATGAGGACATATTTATTTATACATTTTTTCAAAGTATTCATTAAGAATATTATATTTTGACAAAAATTTCTTCAATAAATAAATTTCAGACTCTATTTTTACAAATACATTATTATCATCTTAAATAATTGGTTCGGAACATAGTTTATCACAACTAGTTTCTAAACTCTTATTTTCAAAAATTAATTTTTCAAAATATTTTGAGAAAATATCCTTTTTGGAATTATACTTATCAAGATATTTAGAAAAATATGATATTTAATTTGTAAAAACATTAATTATTGATTCATCCTCATCAGTTTTATTATAAATTTTAAAATTTTCATTTTCAATTAATTTTGAAAAGTGATAAACTTCATAATAAGAGGTTAAGGTATTATTATCTCTGGCTGAGGATGAGTCTTCATCCAAATATTTTCAATCCTTCTCATATAGATAATTTTCACTATTAGACATGTTAGTAATATTCTCAATAGTTTGAACATTATCCCTTAACCATTGATTTACTTGAGTTATACTTACAAAAAGACCTAATTTCCTTTATCTGATACTGTATTTCAAAGAAATATCTTCAAAAAAATCACCTCCACTAGAACTCTAGGTTTCATCAACTTTCAGAACATTTTTCCATTTTATTTTTAATACTTCTTGATGTTGGTTTCTAAATTTATGTACATTTTATCTTTCTACATAATATTTGGAAAATCTAGACTTATGTCTCCTGATTTATTAATAAGCAACATCATACTTCTTATCACTTTTATCCTTATGAAATTTTTTGTATTTTTATTGAAAATATTTATTTCCCACTATCTTGTTCAATATTCTGGAAAAAAATTATCAAATTTTTAGAATGTTTAGAAACAATTGAATTGGATTTAATAACAACATTCATCTTTCTTAAATATCTAACAATTTTTTATATCATTTGGTCTTAAATAGGAATAATATTTAAAGGAAAAGGAACACCTCCATTTTTTAATTCTATTTTTCAGCATCTTTCTTGAGACTTCCTTTATATTTCCTTAATGTTCAAATATGATCATTAAGAGTAAGATTATTCAATGTTCTTATCTCATCAATGACAACCCTCTTGGATTCCCACTCATTAGGAAAAATATCAATTATCTTCTCAATAAAAATATCATCATCTTATCCTTTCTCGCCATTAGCTTTTGACTATTAATAATAGTCAAAATTCTCTAATTCATCTTGGTGACATATTCTCTAGGAATAAAATAAAAAGATTGATTTTCATCTCTTAACATAGATCTGCGGGTCTCTACAACCTTTGAAGTTCTAAAATGTGTAACTTTTTTCTTTTTTCAAATACTATTGGTGGCTTCATAAGATGATATCTGACTATAAATAATTCTTTTCATAGAGAATAAGAAAGTATTTAAAACTCTATAATTCTAATTTTATTTCTATTTTTCTTAATCAGAAGAGTAAATTAAATCCTTATTAGGAATATTATAGTTTCTAGTAAGAATGAAATAGTATCAGCCCTAGTGTTATTAATGAAAGTCATCATCCTATCTCTCCAATATTCATATTCATCATTATAAAAAATTGGAGTTTTTCTAGGATTCAAATTATCTATGTATACAATATTCATTCATTCCATTTAAATAGAATAGAACAACATTCTTTTCCAAAAAAAATAGTGTAAACAAATTTATATACCAAAATTGAATAAAAATCTTAGTAAGAACTTGCAGATTTTAAAGGAAGTAAAAACATAGAAAGTAATCCAATTGATAGATAAAAAACATAAAAAGATATTTAATTGGATCTAATACTAATTATTGGATTATATGATATGATATTTATATATTGGTAAAGAAATTCTTAGAAAAAAGGGTTAATTTTAGTTTTAAAAATATTGTTTAAAATAATTAAACTAAACAAACTCAAAAACCTCTTTAAGTAAAATATCAGATTTTGAATTGACCCTCAATATGATTTAACAAAGTATCATAATCAATATTGATTTCAGTATATCAAAGTTACAGAATCACAATTAGTATTAACACGATTAAATCATAGTAAAAAATCAGTATCTCAATAGATCCGATTAATTATATTTTCAATTTTAATCACAATTGATATGATAATATAGAAAAAATATAGAAAGATGAATATAATGATCAAATTAAATATTTAATATGTACAACAGAAAATAAACTTATAATCAACAAGTAATAGATATAGTAAAGTAAGAATGACATATATCAATTAAAAGACTAATCTCCTTTAACCTTAAGACTAAGGTAGTCAGTGAACCTAACTAAAGGTATCACTTATTTTATACCTATAAGAAATCATGTCTTTCCTCACCAAGGACATCCCTCAATATAAAGATTGAATTTCTCTTCCAAGCCATGGAAACCCTAGATATGATTGATCAGATTCTCTATCTCACTATATTTGTGAGCCCTTAATCAAGATGATCAGATTCTCCATCTTCATATCCTAATAATTCCTCAACCATAATCTCAACTATCAGACCCAATAACAATTAAAAAGTTGTTCTTAAAGAGACAACCTGACATGGTTTCTATGTAATGACTCTATATAAAGAATTTTAAGAGACTAAGAACAATTTGTATCTACTATGTATGCTTTAGAATAATTCAATAGAAAATGTAATCATCGCACACTGTAACAACTGCTCAAACTCTTCAAATGATCGGGTATTTATAGGCACCTTCTCAAAGGTCATAGTTTTCTACCAATGGTCATATTTCTCTTAGTTTGTCACAATGACTTGAAATCCTATCACTCAATGGCTCAATTGTAACTGATTTTTTGATGTTGTATTGGTTTACACCATTATAGTGTAAAAATTATTCCTTACATTAGAATTAAGTTTTCCATATTCTACATATAAAAAGGTCACTCTGATGGACTTCCTTACTATTTTCATTATAAAGTTCTTCATGAGGGTTAGTAAAATATTTTTTAGAACCAATATCTATTTTATGTTTAATACATTTTTAGTGTAGAGACCCTAGTTTTTTCCTGTAATACTTATGAATATTTCTAGGAATATTTCCAGAGCTAGGCGCTGAGACAACGTGAAATTCTATGGCCTCTAGTGCCCGTAATAAATTATACCAAAATATTACGCATATTTTTTACTATGCATTCAAAAGAAATGAGATACCTCCCAAATAGTTGATCAGATCGAAAACCTGAGACCACAATTTGGTCTAAAATGTGGTGTTTACCCTATGCGCGACATAAAATGAGTTGGTACAGGACGTTCGGACCCCTCTCTTGTTGGAAATTTGTTAAATGAATGAATTAAATTATAAATTTATTCAATTAATATCTCAAACCCAAATAACTAACGAAATAGGTACTTCGATGAGAAATATGATACCACAGTTGAGTTCAGAGTATAGGTTTTACCCTAGGATGGGTATAACCTTTGTCTGCATTGGTAATTCAGCTTATGTACCATTATGGTAGAGTAACTATATGATTAATTATTTATTTATTAAATTATTTGATTAATACCTTAACCTAATTGAGGGTTATAAATTATCATTTTACAGGAATTCCCTTATAACTTTATTTCTTCAATGAGTACAAACCCTCTCTTCTTCTCCTCTCCTTCCTATTTTCGAACGATGAATGAAGAATGGTGATGAACCCCAAGAACTAGAAAGATCAAAGCGTAGCGGATCCACTTCCTACGTCGATGAATGCATTCTTCATCAACAGTGCAATATCCAAAATAGGTGGGACTCATTCTTGGTATTCTTACACCTTGAATTATACTTTTATCATGTTGTCAGTCAATTATTCAACTTGTGCCTTTGATCAAATCTCTACATGAGTCTAAGTTCCAATTTATATTGTTCATCACATGTTCTAACCTTGGTGCCCTTTTCTCAATCACTGGCCAAGAAAGCTTGGATTGTGATGATTCAAACCTTTGTTATGGAACTTTTCCCTCCACTCCTTCTTTGAATTTTTCACTATTGCATCCCTGTAGATTTCAATTTGACGATTGTCGGGTTACCCAAGCTCAATCGGGCACCCGAAACAAGAAGGATCTCTGTCAGAATCATGCAATTTCAATGGAACCATGAGCGGAGGATGGATATGCATAGATCTTGACCCTAGGATAAAATATCTGAGATCATTGGAAAGTTTCAAGTTATAATGAAGGCATCGTGGCTCGGGGAAGGAGCAGTGCATCCGCGTGGTGCATGTGAGGTAGCTGGGACGACAGTCTGGCGCATCTCCAGGCAAGGCAGTCCAGCGGAGGTACGTGGCTCCAGTTGTGACTTCGATGCATTCTGTGGTATACTAGTGTGTGGTGGAGGATCTGAGAAAGCTCAGGTATGTTTGACGGGTCAAAAACTAACGATGGCTCTTGGGTGAGTGCGGTGGTGTGACAGAGTGGGGTCAACAAAGGCAGCGACGACTGCTCCAGGCAGTGCGGCAAGCCAAAGGTGGCGGCGACAGTGGTCCGGGGAGGCATAGTGGGTGCAAGAGAATCCTGGGGGCTAGGGTTTATAGGGGTAGCGCACATGGGGAGTAAGGGAGAAGGGATACCTATTTGTTAAAAGAAAAAAATATATAAAAAGAAAAAGATTATTATTATTATTATTATTATTTATTAAAACCCACATAACTCCCCCATGCAGCATATGATCGATGCACTGTTAGTCGCGACATGACCTCATTTAAAGGGTTCTCATTTTTAGACCATTTTGTACAATTTTCTCCAACTCACTGCCTAGTCCCACAAAATTCCTAATAAATAATATATTTAATATTATTATTAAATCTTCGACCCGTCATAACATTTGCGTGCAATGTTTAATGGGCATTCCCTCAGCGGAAACGTGACCCTATCATTAAGAAAATTGATTCAAGAACAATTCCATAAATTGAACTTTGGTTTATGAATCAGGTCTATGAAACACCCAATATTATTATTATTATTATTATTATTATTATTATTATTATTATTATTATTATTATGGAAATATTTCATCAGTCGTAACTCTTCTATACGACATTGGATTAGTGTGTCCTCAGCGATGTTTGTGATCCTGACATTGAGGTAGACATTTGACGTACAATTTTCAGGTGTTTAAACTGAATATGAGGTGTGGGTCCCACTTATCCCAATTTGTGTGCATTGTGGTGAAATGCATCTTTTTCACCGGGTATCAATTCAGGATGAATAAATAGTCTGAATCGTCTATTTTTTCATGGGGATTACAATGGCACAATCCATATAATTTTTTTGGGGACAAATTTGTGGGCCCCAAAAGATGCTTCTTGAGCGTATTGTGGCGACATATCACTTTTCCAGCGGATGTCCATTTGAGGTTCATAAGCATTCGATCTTGCATGTTTTTCCACAAGGATCACAACACCATCATATGTTTGGATATGCGGAGCCTTATTCATGATATCATTAAATATGGAAACATGAAAGGAGTATCAGTGGAAGATTATTTTGATGTGTTTTAAGAGAATGAATGGCTTATGTCAGCATTGACTATTGTGAGAGTGGAGAAGATGTATGAAGAAATGTGATTGGAGATGTTCTGGGTGTGACGCCTTTCTGGGGAGACACTAGATGACTATAATGGAGTTCTTCATGCTTTTTTAGAGGTACCATCTACCAGGGATAACTGGTGGAGTTCCTCATTGACTTCAGAGTGGAACCCTTCAGTCCGAATGGGCATGGTTCCTCGACAACACTAGAGTGGAACCCTCTAAATGGGCTAGGAATGAGTCCTCAACCCTTTTCTGAGTGAAACCCTCTAGCCAGGATGGGTATGAGTCCTCGATGACACTAGAGTAGAACCATCTAGTTGGGCTGGGAATGTGTCATCAACCCTTTTTTGCGTAGAACCCTTCAGTCACATTGGGTATGGGCCCTTGATGACACTAGAGTGGAACCCTCCTGTCGGGCTGGTCATGGGTCCTCCACATTAAGAAGACCTCCTTACTACGGATCTGTGAATATACATACTTTGACTTACCTAAGGACCCACAAGAAAGTGGGATTCTTTCCCCACTAAGATAAATTCTTGTAATGCGATCTAAAATAGTGTGGGTGAGTCAGTGCCACCCAAAGTGGATAGTATCGATGTGCAGTGATTTGATCCCCTTTGACTTGTGACTCCTGAGAAAATAATGAGGTGTTGGGAAATTTCTAGGGTCTTTCGTAGAGCTATTGGCTACTCATTTTCCTAGGATGAGCTTATGAGATAGATATCCCATTACTCTATCATTTGGGTTTCTTTTAATGAGCATATATATATATATATGTATATATATTGTTTTCTAGTTCTTAGTCCTTGGGTTTTGGCTACTATCCTTCCAAGATTGGCGAAGACGCGTAGGGTATGCCATGTGTTTTCTGTGTCTAGCTTATCGTGGTTGGATTATTCTACTCTCCTACTATATGTAGAGAATACATGAGAATAAGATCATCTTCTCACTGTTTCTAGCTTCATGCATTGGGATGAGCATACTCCACTCTCTTGTTGGGTTAGGCTTCACTCATTTTCTTTACCTTGTCCTATATACTGCTTTCTTTTTTAGAGTATCTCTTATGGCTCCCCCTTCATCTTTTTAGGGTGTCCTACTGATTATTTTTTTACTCACCCCTGCATGAGTTTTTCCTACACATGTCATGACTTATACAGACGATTGAAAGGTTGATCATAACTTCAGAGGAGAATAGGGATATGGGTTCTTAGATAACGTATGGTGGTCGTAGATTAGGTTCTAGGACTATGGCTCTCTCAGCTATATACCTTTTATTTACTTCCATGTTATGGAACATTTCTTGTTGGGTGTGTATTTTTTATTCATTTTCCCATTTCAGTTTACTGTACCACACTTATACCATTTAGTGGTTCATGCATGTTTGGTTTATTTATTTTAGTTTTTTATCTTTTGTTCATTTCCCTTTACACCTTTTCATTGAGTAGGATGTGTGTGTGTGTGTGTGTGTGTGTCTACAAGTTCTTAGGAAAATGAATCCCTCAGTTTTTTATACCTTCGACACTAGTCTCTATCCCCTGGCCTATGGATATGGGCTTTGGGTGGATATGGGTTGAGCCCCAACATGGGTAAAGTCGTGAAAAAGTGGTATCAGAGATGGTTCTACCCTTGGGATATTGTTTGTACATATCCCTAAAAGGTATTGGTTGGGTTTAGGGAAATAGTGTCGACATGTCTTGAGAGCGGCTCTTAGGCCTGGTAGCCTTGTGATGGCGTGGTGGTTGACGTAGCCATTCACCAAGACCCAGATTACCTGCTTGTCGACTCAGAATGTTGAGACATTTTTTGTAGGGATTAATGGTACATGCATCATATAGGATTGAGTCTTTTACAATCTTTTTTGGTTGATATCTCTATTGTTGTTGATATATATATATATGTGTGTGCTCATCTGACTGCAGTACTTCTTGATAACTTTCAGGATGCCTTTGTCATGACATCCAGCCATGATACCCTCTCCAGTTCATGACGACGATCTTGCGAGTGATAAGGCCTCAGTATATGACCCATCATACGATCCCCTTCCTCTGAGTGGGCTAGTGGTGGCACCTTCATTAGTGGAGTAGTAGTTAGTACCAGCAGTAAAAGCCGAGGATAGTGTAGGTTGAGTGCGCTTCCTGAGTTCTAGTACCAGAGGCTACTGAAGTTTCGAGGTGAGACAGAACCCTAGGAATCAAAGGATTGATTTGAGTATGTGGTCCACCTCTATAGGATTTAAAATACTCTCACAAATTGTAAGGTTTCTTTGGTAGCCATCATTTTCCATGGAGTAGTTCAGTGTTAGTGGAACTTGGTTACCTAGATACTTGATGAGTCAACACTATTGTGGGACTGATTCCAGTAGCTATTTTATGATGAGTAACACCCCTCCTTCTTTCACTAAATTCAAATTCAAGAGCTCATACAGTTTCATCAGAGAGGTATGATGGTGATTGAGTACGCGACTAGGTTCATAGGCCTTGTACGCTACTCTCTGAACATGATCCATGATTTCTACTTCTAAGTACATATGTTTTAGCAATGAATCTATAGAGAGATCCATTCTATCATATTTCCCTTTTCATTACCACTTATTCCAAGCTGATAGAGCAGACACTGGTGGTAGAGAGATCCATGTCATTCCATACAATTGGTTGTGGTGAGTGCAACGGAGTTGAGACTTCTGTCACAGCTAGCAAATTTCTATTGATAAGATCTATATGTTATAGGCCTCCCCATAATCGGTCTCATGAATGTCATTGTATGGGGTCTAGGTAGCTTAGAATGATGGAAAACCCTAGTGAGGTCTGGTCTTATGCTTGTGATGGGTGTGGTCACATGGCACGAGATTGCCCGACCAGACGTGTTGAGAACACCAGGCATGTTGTAGGAGGACCACAGGGGAAGAGAGATCATTGTGATTAGGGCGGTTCCCTTGGAGGTTGTGCTAGTAGAGGAGAAGGAGAATCTGATGGTGGGGGATAATGTTATGAGGTCTTTCCACCCCCACCAAGTGGCATACATAAATCTGAAGAATCTGTCAGCTAGGTTTATAGACAGTTGTGAGCTTTGGATGTCTATGATCCTATAGAGCATGGGAAAATAATAAGTACACCTTGAATTCCTTCTAATTTTTGTAGTAGAACTTGTTAGGAAATGTGTGAAGTGTTTTTTCTCCCTAAAAATTACTTGATGTTTTTAAGGTTGATGGTCGGGCATCAGTGTAACCGTGTGTCAGTGTTGTTCTATGTATCTTTGAATTCAAAAATAAGATGTGTCCTTCCCCCACTGAGACACATTTTTGTGACATGATAAAAAATCATGAGGGTGATTCAGTGCCACCCAAAGTGGATAATATTGAGATGTGGTGGAAGCGTCCCACTGACTTTTGTGTTCAGTCAAAGGTTTCACAGGGGAGTGTCAGAGAAAGACCTAGAATTTCTTGTGTAGTTTTTCTTATTAACCTTCTTTTGCTTAGAATTACACTAGTGGGTGTGATGGATTTTCTGGATTGGGACTAATCTTATACCAAGATAGGCGAATATATAAAGGGTATTCCATGTGTTTTCTATGTCTAGCTTCTTACGGTTGGATGTGTTTACTCACCTAAAATGTCTGTTGGTGCATTTGAGTGCTCAATATCAACGTTGATACCAAAATTATTAAGTACAAGTCGAGGTGATAGTGACCCCATGAACAAGGATATGTGACACGCTATGTGGTTCTATCCACAGTAGTCTTAAACTGGAGCATTTGGAGACACAACCTTCTGGGAGAACTCTTTGTGGTTTGCACTGGCCACCAGAGTATCAAGTACATCTTCACTTGGAGATACTTGAACCTGAGGCAACAACGCTGGTTGGGAATTCCTATTAGACTATGACCTCAAGATAGTCCATACTCTGGGAAAGGGAAATGTTGTAGTAGATTCCCTTAGTGGGAAGTTCTAGGCACACCAAGTGCGGGAAGTTTCAGATTAGTTAACTTCCCTATAGCTGACCCTGGTGGAGAAGAAGCGTACATTTTTTCAGTCTATATTGTTGACTCCTTCGCTTCTCGAGTGTGTAAGAGAGTCTCGATTGTGATGCATCGACTGTGAAATCCCGCATGACCAGCTATACTTTGGTAATTCACTGTATAGATATTCTGAAGGAGGGAATCGTAAGACCCAATTCCAAGATCAAATTTTATGAGGATGGACCATCCCTTTGTTTCACGTGTTGTGTCAGCACAAAAAAAATATGAAGATTTTCATTGTAATAGGAGAGGCATGTATGAGATTAGTATCCCAATTTGTTTACTAGTTTTTATTATTGATGAAGAAAATCATAAAGGAGGGAATAATATAGAGACCCTAGTTTTTTCCTTCAAGACTTTGAAATATTTCTAAGAATATTTTTAGAGTTAAGCATTGAGGCGGCATGCAATTTCTAGGCCTGAAGTTCCTGGAATAAATTATACAAAAACATTAAGTATATTTTTGACTATGAATGAAAAGTAAATTAAATATCATCCAAATGGTTGATTGGATCAAAAATTCGATACCATGGTTGGGTCTGGAATGTGGTGTTTACCCTAGGCATGACAAAAAATAACTCAATGCGGGATGTTCAGTCTCCTCGCTCGTTGTAGGTGTGTTGAATGGATGAATTAAATTACTAATTTATTAAATTAATATATCAAACCCAAATAAATCATGATACAGGGACTCAGATAAGAAATCTAAGACCACTATTGAGATCAGAGCATTGGTTTTACCCTAGGTGGGGTATAACCTTTATCGTCATCGTGAGTTCAGCTGATGTGCCATCGTGGCTGAGTAATTAAATAATTACATAAGTATTCATTTAATTATTTGATTAATACCTTAACCTAATTAAGGGTAATAAATTCTAATTTTATAGTAATTCCCTCATAACTCTATTTTACCAATGATGAAAAACCCTCTCTTACTCTCCTCTCCTTAAAATTGATGACCAATGAATGAAGAATAGCGACGAACCCCTAGATCTAGACGGATCAAAGCACAACGGATCCTTCTCCTATGTTAATGACTGAATCCTTCATCAACAACACATGATCCAATTCAGGTAGGATTCACTTTTGGAGTTTTTATGTTCTGAATTAATCTTTGAGCATGTTGTTAGTCAATTCTTAAACCTGATCCTTTGATGAAACCTCTGTATGGGCCCAAGTACCAATTTATATTGTTCATCACTTATTCTAACCCAAGTTCCCTTTTCTCAATCATTGGCCAAAAATTCTTGGATAGTGATGATTCAAACCTTTTTTATGGTGCCCTTCCCTCCCCTACTTCTTCACATTTATCACCATGGAATCCCCGTGGATAGCGGTTCAATGATTTCTGGGTGACCCAATCACGATTAGGTGCTCGAAACGAGATAGATCCCTATTGGAATCGTGCAATGCCAACAAAATCATGAGTGGAGACTGGATAGGAATAGATTGTGACCCAAGGATCATAGATCCCTGATATTTCCAAATTTTCAAGTTAGAATGAATGCCTCATGTCTCACATAAGGAGTGGCATGTCCGTGCAGTGCATGTGAGGTAGTCGGGATGGCAGTCTGGCCCATCTCTGGGAAAGGTAGTCTGGCAGAGGGACACGACTCTCACAATGAACAGGAGGGGTTTTTTGGTGGCCTGTTATACAGCGGAATCTCAGAGCGAGCTCATGAAGTTGTATCGGGGCAGCAACTCGTCGTGGCCCCCGGGTGAGTGTGGTGGCATGACGGAGCAAGGTCGGTAGAGGCGGTGATGGCAGCTCCATGCAGCGCAGCAGATCGGAGGCTGCAGCGGCAGTTTTGAAAAGAACGATGGGTGCGGGGGAATCCTGACAGCTAGGTATTATATGGGTATCACGAGTGGGGAGAAAGGGGGTAGGGATACATAATTGGTAAAAGATAAAAAAATAGAAAAATACTATTATTATGATTTATTTAAACCAATGCAACTCCCCTGAGTGGCATCTGATCAATGCACCATCAGTGGTGGCATAACCCCATTTATAAAGAAGCCTTTTTAAGACTCTTTTAGATAATTTTCTCCAAATCCTATCCTAGTCCTACAAAATCCATGATAAATAATAGATTTATTATTATTATTAAATCATCGACCCTTCATAACTCCTGTGTGCAACATCCGATGGATGTTCCATCAACGACAACATGACCCTGTCATTAAGAATTTTATTCAAGAACAGTGATTGAAATTGAATTCAGGTTCATGGAATGGGTCCAAAAAACACTGAATCATATTAATATTATTTTTGTTGTGGAAATATTGCATCTGTTGTAACTCGTTCATTCAACATCAAAATAGTGAGCCATCAGCGGTGTTGTGATCCAGACATTGATGGAGAATATTCAAGACCAATTTTAGGTATTTAAACCCAAGATGAGGTGTGGGCCTCACATAACTTGTTAAACGCTCATTGTGATGAAATTATTCTTTTTCACCAGGTATCCATTTTGGACAAATGAACAGTCTTCCTGGTGTGTTTTTTTGTGAGGATCGTAATTGCATAATCCATATAATTTGTTTCAAGGCCAAGGTTTTGTCCCAAATGGATGCCTCTTGAGCTTATTTTTTCGACATATGAATTTCCCATTGGATTTCTGTTCGGGTCGCATAAGCATCCAATATTGCGTGTTTTTTACACAAGGATCGAAATAGTGTGATCCGGGTGGATGTGTGGAGCCTTATTCTTGATCTCATTAAATGTGGAAACATGAAATGAATATTGGTCTAAGATCCTTTTGATCTATTTGAAGAGAATCCATAGAATAGGTCAGAATCAACTCTCGTGAGAGTGGAGAAGATGTATGAAAAAATGTGATATGAGAAGTTTTGGGTGTGAAGACTTTCTGGGGAAACACCTAAGGAATATAGTGGAGTTCCTCAGGCTCCCCGAGAGGTACCATCCAGTAGGGATAACCAATGGAGTTCTTTGTTGACTTCGAAGGAAAACCCTCCATGCGGGTTGCGCCTAGATCCTCAACCCTTTTCGAGTGGAACCCTCTAGTTGGGTTGGGTATGGGTCCTCAATGACACTGGAGTGGACCCCTCTAGTCTGGATGGGCATGGGTCCTCAACCCTTTTTCGATTGGAACCCACCACCTAAGCTGGGTATGGGTCCTTGGTGACACTAGAGTGGAACCCTCCAGCTGGGATTGGCATGGGTCCTCAATATAAGACGACCTCCTTACTATAGATCAATGCTGAGACAAAATTTGACTTACCTAAAGACCCATAATAAAGTGGGGAACTTTATCCACTAATATGCATTCTTGTAATGCGATATAAAACTTTGTGGGTGATTCAGTGCTTCCCAAATTGGATAGTATCGAAGTGTGGTTATTTGAGACCCTTTAACATGTGACTCCTAATCATATGATGAGGTGTCGAGCATTGTAGACGGTCGTACTTGGAACTGTTGCATACTCACTTTCTTGGGATGATCTTGTGAGAAGGAAATCCCCTTACTCTCTCATTTGAGTTTCTTTGACTGAGCATATATATATATATATATATATATTCCAATTCCCACTACTTGGTTTTTTCTACTCTTCTTCTAGGAGAGGTGAAGACGTGTGGGGTATGCCACATGCATTCCGTGTCTAGCATCTCATGGTTGGATGGGTCTACTCTTTTACTATAGAGAGATAATAATTTAAGAGAAGTTCATAATCTCACTATTTCTAGCTATTTAAGCTTGGATGAGCTTACTTCACACTATTCTTGGGTTGAGTTGTACTCCTTTTTTGTACCTTGTACTATCTACTGCTTTCCATTTTAAATTATCACTTACGTCTCCCGCTTTTCCTTTTTGGGGAATCCTACTGAGTATTTTTATACACTCCCCTTCATGGCCTTTTCCCACACATGATGTGCCTTATGAAAATGATGGATAAGTTGATAGTGACTTCATATTAGCATAGGGATATGAGTTCTTGGACCCCATATGGTGGTCGCAGCTTGTTTTCTAAGATCAGGGCTCCCTCAGCTATTTACTATTTATTTTCTACTAGGTTGTCCACTTTTTAAGTTGGGAGTGTATTTTTTCCCCTTTTCCCCTTTTAGTTTATTGTACTGTACTTTTTTCTGTATAGTGGTTCATGCATGTTTTGTTTATTTATAATAGTGTTGTATCTTTTGATACTTTCCCTCTATACTTTGGCATTGAGTTGGTTGTGTGTGTATACTTGTTCTTTGGAAAAGGCCTCCCCATGTTTTTTGTGACTTCAGTGCTAGTTGGTAGACCCTGACCTATGGAGGCAGGCTTGGGGTAATTACGGCTTGAGCCCCGTCATGGGTATGGTCGTGACAGTTAGTACTAGAGACAAGACAAATATTCTAACATCTTCCATCCTAATTGTGACTCTGGCGTTTATCATACATAATCCCATTCTGATCATCATAATGGAGAATATATAACTTTGTATGTAAATACATTATAACTTAATATAAGTATGGTAAAGATTATTTATTCTACAAATATATAATAAAACACTCTGTACATAATAAATTTAGTAATTATGTATTTAAGGAATATTTTGTGATTTCCGAAACAAAAAGAAATGGAAAAGTAAAAAATAGACTTTTTGACTCACCAATTTTCCCTCTAATTAAATCAAATATGTTCAATAGCTTTCACCATATATGATATGTTTATACCATTAAAATCAAGTGGTTTAATTTGTAGGTATGAATACTAGTAACTAAATTTTGAAACATATTTACATATATAATGGTTATTTTACATAAAATTACTTAATAATTTATTTTGTTTAATAATATATCCTCTTATACGATGTACATTTTATTAAATAAAACAAAATAGATTATTTTCAACTAATTATTTTAATAAAGTATAATATTTGTTGATTAATTCTATTTTTATTAGTTTTTTATAATTAATAATAAGACCAACTAGTATTTAAAAAATTATTTTCCTATAAAAAAAGTTTATCATTGTATTTTATAATTTTAATAAAAGGTTAAAATAGAAAATAATCAAAATTGGATTTTTAAAAATAAAATTGATATTTTGATTTATAATTAAAATATTTATTTAAGATAAATTTTTAGATTTTTTAAAAAATAGGATTTATATTTATGTCAATAATGAAAAATATCTCTTTTACAAATAACATGATGTTTAAGGAATTATTAATATATAAGTACGAATTGAAAATTCGTGAAATGTTTTTGTAAGACTAAATATCTATTTTATAAGTTTATTGATCATTTTTAAAATATTTTGTTTTAATTTAAAAACACATATTTGAAATTTTATAACATAAGTTATATTTATTAAAAAATTGTTTTTATTGTGTTTTATGTGATTATATCTAAAACTAATTTTTATCACTTATATAAGTTGAAAATAATAAAATTAATTCCATTTTATGATTCATTGTATAAAATTTAGCTTAGTATAAATTTTTTTATGTTTCCAAATTAATTGATTTTTTTAGATGGATAGTGAAAGATACATATTTTATACAAAAAATCACTTTTATTTCATTATTCTGATATAAGAAAGAATCAATGTTTTATAAAAAAATTAATTTTTCAAATATTTACTTAAGGAATAATTTTATCCATGTTAAATATATTTTTTAAATTTATAAAACCTATGTTTGGCCTTGTATAACAAATGTAATATTGTAATTCTAATAAAAAACAATTATGGTCTTTTCATTTAATTAAACATTATTTTGATAAAATTTCATTTTGGACTTATTTTAATTCAACGTAACATTTATTTTCTTTATAAAAAACCAATTTTTGTCTCCATAATAAAAATCATTGATAATATTGTTTCACAATTAATTTTTATGCTTAAACTAAACTTTTTATAAGAAATAGTGTTTTCATGTTATGTGTGAAAATAAAAAATTTAACTTATTTACCACATAGAAATATCATTTTCTGAAATTATTCAAATAATTTTACTTTTACTTTTATCTATTAAAAATAGTTTCCAATGGTGAATGTAGAGTTACTTAAATAAGGTTAAATTAATGTAAAAGTGGTTTACCATAGTAAAAAGGGTTGAAACATTTTGAAAACAATATTGAATGGAGGCTGAAAGATCGGCCTTATATATTTTCCTACACCATTATTGGCCAATTTTTAACCTTTTTAATTGTATAATGGATTGATATAATAAAGATTTTTTATAAAATATCATTTTCTTCACTTATAAAAAGAGGCTAACTCATCCCCATTTCTCCACCAATTACAAAGAATTATCTCAATAAAACCCCAGCACAATTCTCTACTAAAAGCCTCCCTAATATTTTTAATCCTTCGTCTCACCAAAAGACCAAGAATATAGGCCATATGGTGTTACCTAAGGGAGAACATCCAAGGGATAGGTAATACTCTCAACCCGACTCCTCTATCACTTTTCATCTCCTACACCCCTAAAATACCTTCCTTCCACTAAGTTATGATAACACCACCATTTTTATTCTAATAAATTTTGATTATTAAAATGTTATATCAATTTTAGAGTTTCCTCTAAAATCATTAAGAAAAAGGAAAATTCCTCCATGTGTGTGTGTGGACTTCTGCCTCCATGAATGACGTGTTCAATTTTCCATCACCACCATAAATGGTAGGTTTAAAAAGGTTATTTAATTAAGTAATATAATATTTTTCACACAATTAATATTTTTGAAGAATAATACTGGGTGTTCTATATATATATGATTAACAATAAATAGGTTTAGTTACATTGACCACCTTAAATAGATATTTCAATGAATCTACCTTAATTCGGATATATTTTGGAAAAACCCTTTGAAACTGTATAAGTATTTTTCTAATGTAATAATAATGGAAGAAAAAATACACTATATTAGATATCATGAAGTTATATTATATAAACTTTGACCATGATCAAGAAAACTGAAAGTGTTAAAAAGAAATTAACTAAATAAGCGTGAATAACTGATATAAGGGAAAACTATATTAAAAATAACAACAAAAATATAATAGATAGACCCTAAAATACTAAATATATATGATTAAGGTTGTTGGGTATGTATTCAATTAACATAATTTAATTATTACGAAAGTTAATTTCATGTTTATAGTGTTTTCGTACATGAGGAATAGGTTTTGTGTCAAAATTTCCTTCTTTGATATGAAATTTATTTTATACTCCTTGTTTTATTTAAATGATGCGTATACTTACAATTGCATATATAATATCATGAAATATAAATATTCATAGTATTATAACTTAAAATTAAATTTTTCTCTCCTTTATGGGTTTTTATAAGAATGTATCTTAAGTCGTAAGGGGTTTCATCTCAATCACCCTTCATTGAGGCATGTTTTGATAGTACTGAAAAATATTAATTTTTATGGTATTGGTACTACCCCCATGAGTTATAATATCATAAATTACCAGTGAAATTGTAAAATTCAATTCTATTAATACACTTCTTTATTATGGGTTATGATTGATGTATTTTGATAAATATAAGGTTCTCTCGTAACTCAATCTGAGTTATTGAGTTATAATGTTTCTCCTTGATATCCAACATTAATTTTATGAGTAATACCTTATTTATAACCTATATGATAATTCTTTTTAAAATACTATAGACTATTGAGTTTTAATGATTTTATAAAATTCAACAGTGTTATGAATAATTTCTATCCATTCCAATGATGGTTTCCCCTCTTGGTTCATAATATACCTTCTTGCCAATGTTATACTTTTAAATTGGAAACCTAATTTTGTTTTATCTCATGTGAAAATCATAGTTAATTTTTTCTATTTCAAAATAATGTTTTATAATATTATTTTTTAATTTGGGATTTCAATAAAAAAAAATTAAACAATAAAAAGGGATCTTCTATACCTCTTTCATGACTTATCATTTACGCATTATCTATCTTTTTCACCATTTTATGAAATATAATTATTATAAAATTATTATATTTTTTTATGTATTACACAAACATATATAACTTGTTAAATATCTATTTCATTTCTAGGGTTATACATGTCATTATCTCCTTTCAAAAATTACAATTTAAAGTAAAAAATATTTAAGGAAACTTTAATATTTTATGTCTCATGTCAAGCATAAATCCCATAAAGTGTTTATAAAACATGAATATTTTATAAAAACCCAAATTATTTTATGGAGAACCCTCTTTGTTTGATTCTAGTTTTTTAGAAAATAATAATCTCCTTCTTCCAAATATTCCTTACTTATTTCACAAAGCATCACCCAAGTGGTAGGTTTTTATTATTTTTTCTCCAAGATCCTTCTAAGTAATGTTCAAAATTAGACCTCCTTGTTCTATAATAGTGTTAATTTTTCAATTATTAGGGTTTAATATGATTTAATTCCTTCTTATGAAGGGAATATTTATGATTTATCCTTCAATTATTCCTTAAATAAAAATTATAAAACTCACTTCCTTCTCTTGGGTTTGATCATGTTTATGATTTATGTATTTTCCATTTTATCTTATAGAACTCATATACATGTAGAAATTAGGATGTTATGGTTGGTTTTATTATATCCATCTAATGAATTGTATAATTTTAACGTCTCATGAGATACCATGCCTGGTGAACATGTGGTTTTCCTAAGAGAACTATGTTATGATGGAGGTTATCCTAATCGTAGGATAATTATAATGATGATTAGACTATGATATGTTTTTTTGGTGGTTATCCATGAAATATAATAATTATTTCATGATTTTGTATGTTTCTAAATTATTGTGACATCAAGATGTTATAATTTAATATTTGTTCTTTATGTTTACCATCTTATAATCATCCTATTTATGATATCGTGTTGAGCCTCTTGACCCCCATGTTTTTTTATTGCCATGATTATTACCTTACTAGCATTCCAACCTCCCCACTTTCCTTATGTATTTAATCATAAGGTATTTAATTCAATTTTATAATATCTATAAGAGTTATGAGAACTATATAAAGCTTTAAAAAAAAGTATATTTTATACCTTTAATATGATGTGTTTATTTATCGAATCATCTAAAGACACTCTACCTCTAAATCCATGGATTTTATTGTTGTAATTTATGTTAAAAAATATGAAATAAAGAGTGTTTAAGGCTTGGATCACTATTGTTTTAATGAGCTATAGTGATCCAAATATGTAAGGAAGAGTGGAGAGGAGTTCCCCTTTTATAAGTGAGGGGAGTGGGACATTGGTAATTTTTTTAAACTTCTAAATATTATAAATGTCTTACTCATTTTCAAGTGGATAAAAACTTTCCAATATAGAAGATAATATAATAAGTTTAAAAATAACATCATCCAATAACATTTAAGATGAAAATTTTTAACCATATCAAAAATTATTTACATTAATAAACCTAATTTTTCAACTACCGTGGTGACACATACTTACCAATGGTTACTATTCATAATTACAAAAAATGTAATTAACATTGTTACTAAATTTCAACCTCCTGATTCCAAATTTTCAATAAATTTATCAATATTCAATTTTTATAATTAGTTGAAAATTATGTTAATATAAGTGTTCAAAACTCGATGAAAAATATTTTTTTGAATATCGTGTTATTAACTATAAAAATGAACATATACCAAAATAAAATATAATGTTGATTATTAAGGAATTATTTAGATTATGTTTAATAAAATGGATCTTATGTAACTATAAAACTATATCCAAAAAAATATTTAATTTAAATTAATTCATTTAAAGAAAAGATAGGATTGTTTTGAAAAAAATGGTGTTTTTTATTATTCACTCAAAAATAATTTTTTTTATAAAAATACAAAAAATTCACCAAAATATATATTCTATATGATGATATCAAAAGAAAATTTGAAATTATCAAATATATTTTCTAAAATTTATAAATAAAACATTTAAATAAAACCATATAATATATGGAAAACACTTTAGTTGGAATAAAAATACTTGTTTTAATATAAAATTATTTTTAAAAAATATGGATAAAAATAAAATAATGAATATTAATAATAGATGAAATATATTTATTATCAAAAAATTATACGTTTTATCATTATACCCTTCTTACGGAAATTATTTCCCCATAAATTTATCTGTCACATAAATATGTAGGGTTATTTTTTCCTCTGAGCTGTTTTAACTTCCCATGTAGCTTCCATAATAATGTAGTTTTTACAAAAAATTTAATAAGGTGACTTTCCTTATTCTATAGAACCTACTCGCTATGATCTATAATCTACAAAAACTTTTCCTCGTAAGAAGAATTCACTTCAAACTGTACTAACGCAATGGTCAGAACAATAGAACCATCAGGTACATATTTCTTTAATGACAAAACATTAAAAAATTCATATAACTAAGATAGACTCAAAGAAAAATCTAATCTGTAAGTAACTGATCCCATCTTTTCTATGATTTTATATAGAAAAATAAACAATGGTTTAAACTTTCTTTCATTGAAAAATTATTAACACCATTACAAGGATATATTTAAAAAAATACATGATCACCTACCTCAAATAAAAGGCATTTCTTCTTGTTATCTGCATAACTCTGATTCCTACTCTAAGCTAATATCATGTGTTTTTAATGATATATACCTTATCAAGAATTTCTTCTATCTATTTTGGTCCCAATAACAATATTTCACTAACTTCATCCCAACATACTAGAGTTTGACACCACATTCCATATAATTACTCAAAATTTGACATCTGTATATTGGAACTAAAACATTTTTAATAAGAAAATTCTTCTAAAGAAATATAAAAATCCAAAATTCCTTCTTAATCTAATCACAAAACCCAAAGAATATCCTCTTAATTCTAAAACATTCACTCTGACTTCCCATAAGAATAAGGTTGAAAAGATAAAGAAAAAATTAATTCAGTACCCAATGAATTATGAAGTCCATTCCATAAATTTTTTGTAAGTATTAGATCATGGTATGACACAATAAATATAAGGATTATGTGTCATCTAATTATCTATTTATGATAAATTATATCAATTTTATATAAATAAAAAGTATCTAAGTTTGAAAAAAATGAACATATTTAGTCATATGATCAGCAATAATCCAAATCACATTATTACCTCAATATCTCTTTGGTAATACCACCACAAAATCCATGGATATATTCTCCCATTTATATATAGTATCCAAAAAAGGCTAAAGAATCCCCATATATATTTTTCACTAAGTTATAACCTAATGATAATTCCATCATTTCATGGTAAAATCTATATTGTTTTTCTTCATTCCTTCCTACCAATAATTTTCCTAAAGGTCTTTATAAATCCATTTCTTCCTTAATGAATAGAAAACAAAGATTTATAAGAATAACTAAATAATTATATATTCAATAATGGATCACTAGGTATAAACAACCTCTTTTTAAATATTATAAAACTTTCTTTATTAATTTTATACTCATGAAACTTACCCTTCCTAACCAAAATTACCCATTATGGGAAACCTCAAACTTCCTTATTAGTATTATTAATTCTATCTAACAAGGATGACTACACTGACACCTAAACGAAAAGAAATGGAGTTACAGTATTAAAAATTTCTTGGACAACATTAATTAAATCATTAAACAAAGTATCATGATCCAAAAAAAGCATAAAAATGATGCAATATTCTTTTAGATCAACGAATCAACTACCTTGTTTGATTTACCTGGATTATATTGAATTATGAAATTATGATACTTTATCAGTTACGACCATATTCTAGGTCTCATGTATGACTCTTTTTTAGTGAATATATACTTTAAACTTTTATATCTAATATATATTTCACATTTTACCCCATATAAAAGATTTCTTAATATTTTTAAAGAAAAAAATATTTCATTGAGTTCAAGATTAGGTGTGGGGTAATTATGTTCAATGATTTTTCAATTACTATGATTCATATATAATTTCCAATTTTTGTGATGAATATGTAATTATTCAATCATATTTCATCAAGAAACAACCAAGTCCCTTCAATGAATCATCGCTATTGAGGATAAGCCAACCATTTATAGATTGAAAGGAAAACACTACATCATTAACAAATCTTCTTTTAAAATCATAAAAAAAATCTTAGAATATCTTTATCAAGAAGAATTTAACTTTTTTTTAGTTAACATTGTTAGTGGGAAATATGACTGAACAAATTTTTCAAAAACACATCAGTTGTAACCCACTAATCTAAGAAAACATTGAATATCAAAGACATTTTTAGGGCTTAGACACTCTTCCACCACCTTAGTTTTTTCAAGATCAATAGTTACTCCATCTTGAGAGACAATATGTCCACGGAAAGAAATCTATTGTAACCAAAATTCACATTTTCAAGATTTTCAATATAATTTATTTTCTTTTAAAGTCTATAGAATAATCTTTAGATATCATCCATATTCACCATAATGTCTAGAATAAACTATAATTTCATAAATAATATAACCAAAAATTTATCAAAACACTCTGGAAAAAATATTTTCATAAGATCGATGAATATAGTGGATGGAATAATTAACCTTTATGAAATAAGCACAAACTCATAATACACCAATGTATTATGAAATGTAATATTTTTAATTAATTCCTCCTTTACTTTCAACAGATGATATCCAAACCTAAGGTCAATCATTGAAAAATATTGTACTCTTTAAATCTAATTAAACCAGTCAATTATATGAGGCAATGAATACTTGTTCTTAAGAGTAATTATATTTATTTCTCTATAATAAATAAAAATTATCACTAAAAAATAATTATTTTTTAAAAAAAAATTGTAGAGCCATGTAACTCCCTTTATGGGTTACTATAAAGAGTAGTTGGGTTGGGTATCTACAAGTCTTCAAGATTTCATCCTCTTATGCCAAAGGCTACCAACTATGAGTGAGGGATAAGGATGTGACTATGTGGAAACTATTCTCTTGTATCATTGTAATAAAGACAATTTAAAATAACTAAACATGACATATAATAATAATTAACTTAAATTGAAATGGAATATATGAATATTATATATTATAATAAAGTAAATGTAGTAATTTAAAATAAATATACAGAATTATTAGAAAACACATATTTCGGGTCTTTAGTTTACACACATGAAAATATTTCCACTTAAGATATAGAGATCTTGGTCTTTAGTCCATCCTAATGTTGAAAACAATTGATATTTACACTAGTATCCAAGTGAAAAGGTGAACCGATCACGGTGTGAGTAAAAAACTAAGTAGGTAACTATAAACATAGTCTCGTAGATAGCTTTTAAATGTTTTGTATGTTTATGTTATTCAATCAAATTAATAACAATATTATTATTATTATTTATCTACTACAAATAAATTAAATATATAATGGTATACCAAGGTCTAGATGGATACTTGGGTCTGATCATTCCTGCTTTTTCCAACATCGGAGATGTATCTTGGCAAGCTACGCCACCAATAGTGGGTACATGTACTACGCTTGGGGACACCCAGAATCACCTCCACTAAATATAAGGTGGGATTTAATGTATCAACTTGAAATCATGGAAGTAATTTATTGAGTAGGATCCAAGGATTATTAGGCATACCACTCAATCTATGAGATACTAGTGGGACCTAGATGACTTTTCAGTGTTTCCTATTTCAGTCCAATATTATATTATTTGGTCCTGGTCTATAGGAAACCATGAATTTGGAAACTATAATGAATCCCTAAGCTGGTGAAACTTTGGAAATATGTAAGTAATACTCTTATGATACAACAAAATGATTAAATATACAATAATAATCAACTATATGACCTACTCTCAGATTGATCTAGGAAATTAAATCATTGGGCATCCAACTGATCCTAGGGAGTATCCTAGGAATCAATTAAGGAGAACAAAAATAAATCATTGGGATGACACAAAAATCCTATTATTGGGAGAAATGAGGCCACCAGGTAACCACTTGTTTCATCTAGATCATAGTGTGTTATGCATCCTAGGTAATACACTAACTAAGAGGGGTTTATAAGATTCAATTAGAAACATAATTTGTTTCCTAGTGTAGGGAGGAATCTAATAGAAATAAGGAATTATAGTAATGATATCATCGAATATTGGAGCCTGAACTCACAAGCATCAAAGTCCTTATATAAATTAACTAATTTTAATTTCGATAATAAAATATTGATAAATTTCCATCTATGTTAATTAAGTGATAGATCACATTATTTTGGGCATCAACATTTATATATAATTTATGTAAAACATCCAGATATACAAATATAAATGTATATATGATTATAACTACATATACTATCCTAATTTCTCACATTCAGGATTTAGGTAGAACTAAAATCTAGCATAATAGATTGGTATGGTCTGGTCTTAGGTGTCCTTGGTACCCATCCATAAAACTAGCAAAGGGATTCACATCCCTCAAGAAATAATTGTTCATTTATAATTATAGAAATGTATTTAATTAAAATTTAATTAATAAATGAAGTGATTCTTAACGTAAATTTATAGGGTTTGCTAAACTCCAGATACTATCTTTTGATAATGTTATCCTTATTAGATATACTATTTAATCTATACTTTAGAGGGGATACCCTTGGTCATCATAAGCAATTCCTAACACTCCCATACTAGGGTCATAACAGGATTAGGTCCCCCTACCCAGGGTCCCCTCCAAGTCCTAACTCAAGGTCAAATCCCACATCTAAGAGTATTAATGTCCCCTACGACATACCCACTAACACATCAGGACCTTTAAGAACTAAATGTAATTAGTCAGTTGGTCTTCGAGTCATTAACGACCCCCAAATCAAACTATACTAGTTCAAAAGCACAAAATTCTTAAATAATGTCCCATAGTCACCTACGACTAGGTCCATTAGTTCATTCTCACCCATTCCCAATTTAGGGATCCTCATAGGGGTCTATTTCAATATAAAGAAATGATTTATAGTAAGGTCACATCCAATAGTGGAGGACGAATTGAGCTATATCCCTAGGAACCTTTCTCTATATATGGGTTAAGAAAATTGATTTATTTTAAACAATTTAATTTAGTTATTTAATGAGTTTAATGAATTTAATATAAAAAACATTTGATCATGGGTTCCTCACCCTTGGTGGAGGTACTTGAGCACCTCACATAAAACATATGTGTGATAAATTTATCTAAGGGGAAAGTATGGTAGAACACCTACCTTTGAGGATATTTACCCTTTTATCATCAATGGCCAGCAATAACTTCCAAGGATGGCCTAAGCCTATCCAACCTCATCCATGTTATTTGAGGCTCCATCTAAAGATCAAACCAAAAAATCTATTAATTATAATCACATTATAAAAAAAGAATTAATCTCATAAATTTACAATTAACTAAACTATTTAGTTCAAATAGGAAAAAATCCAAATTCTCACTAACTGAACTCATCATGCTAGGAATTCGACCAACCACTCGTCAAAAACCCACAACATACCCTCTGATGTAGAACTGGAAAAAATTCCTAACCATTAGCATCATAAAATTATTAATCAAATTTAATTTAAGATCAAAATAATTAAAATTCACTATAGTGACATACCTCAATGAAAATACATTTGGTGAATTGAATATATCCTTCTGAGTTTCCTTCTTCTTGGGCATAGTGAAAGAACCATCACTCCCTAACGATTCCACAATGATCTGGTAGAATAAAATAGAAATCTGTAACTATGGAAGAAAAAATTATAAAGAAACATAGGATAATACAAGAGGATATCAATGGAGGGTTAGAAGTACCTTAAATCACTCAGGGAAGTAGTTAAAAACCTCAAAATGATGGATCTTAAAGAAGAGAAGAAGGGGGAGGGTATCCATCTTGTGTGAGGGAGGAAAAAGGGAGAAAAAGGGGTCAACACTAAAAAATTATCTAGAGGAAAAAAGGGTAATTTTATCTTTTTAAAAGATTACCATGGTTTTGATGCATGGTTAGACACCTCATGGGCCAACCATGTGACCCCACCATCCATGGCATCCCACCTCTCCCGGTTTAGCCACACAGTTCAAACAACCATGCACTAACCATGCACCGACCACGAAACAACCTCTACAACCTCAATTTTTTTCCTCTGAAATAATACATGGTTTGACCTCAACCATGTTCCAATAATGTGAGATAACCATGGCTTAAAGTTAACCTAAAGTTCATTGAACATCATAGTGCCACATGATTTCCCTAAAACCATGATCCCTAACTAAAAACATCCAACACCTCATAACCAACCTAAGACACCCAAAACATAAATAAAAGCCTATAATGGTCACCAAAATACTGAAAATAGCTCCCAATCATTATTCCATACCAAAGATAATCACTTTGAACCATTACAACTCTTGGAATTTTGGTCCACTCTCTTATAAAAATTAAACTTATCCAGTAATTGAAAATTTAAATTCCTTCTAAAAATTTCATCTTGTATAGATATGAGATCTTAATAAATACCAACATTAATTCTTTGTATCCTCAAAAATCCCTTTTGGTCATAAATACTAACATCCAGACCAACCTCAGCCATTAATTCTAGCTAAAACCATTGTGTTCTTCCTCTGAACACCCAACACACCTCTAAAGTACCACTTCAAATAAAGTTCATAAACCACAAAAACACAAGAAAATACCCATAACTACCCCCAAAACATAGATATAATGATTAACCAAGCACATATATCCCAATACATGACCATTTCATTGTTTCATTCACTGACCAGCCAATGGTTTCCCCCACTATCAAACTGAGCATGAGATGGCCATTTCTGAGCTATAACATTACCCACTAAAGGAATTTCCTACCAAAACACTCATCCCACATTATAAAAATGATCCTGGAATAGTTTAAAAACCCCAACCCCATTCATATATGAGAACAAAACCCCTATTTATTGATTTTAAATCCCATGTTAGAAGGGATATTCCTCCATCGCCCATTTACAAAAATGTGTATGATGACCTTTCCTCGAAAGGCACCATACAAAACCCAAATTTATCTTTTCATATCCCAAAGTATGTGAATAATGTATTACCCAAATGACTACATCTAATTTCACGTAAAAACATTAGTCGAACCACCTCGTGCTAACATTCCTTGTAAATGATCAACTCCAGCTATCAACCCATTACCAAAACACGATCACAATGCCTTAATCCATATAGACATCATGTGGTCATCTAATAATTATAAAAAAAATAATATTTCTAAATTATAGGGATATTTACTAGAAAAACCATCCACTTTTCATTTCTATCTTCATTCCACAACATGAACATTGATGGTCCACCATCCTAATCTTGATCGGATCACCTCAAAACCATATCAAGCTTGATTCTCATTCTCAAACTCCACCTAATATTTTATTTGATTTATACTTTCTATTCAAAAATGAATCCAGTAGTACTTAGTTCCATTTATCCACTAGCATCAAGACTCTAAAATGACCTTGAAATGTCTAGTCACACTCTTATGAAACTTTTCTGGAAAATGTCAAACATCTGAGACTGACATCCCACTCCCCACTTTAAGAGAATTATTATCATTACAATAATAAAAAAATACCTGATAACTATATC
Organism: Viscum album; assembly: GCA_963277665.1. Taxonomy (NCBI): domain Eukaryota; kingdom Viridiplantae; phylum Streptophyta; class Magnoliopsida; order Santalales; family Viscaceae; genus Viscum; species Viscum album. Next base: position 1,523,254,491 of record OY728131.1, on the reverse strand, counting down.
CAATGCCACACCCATAACCATAAATAACAACTGGCATGGCCATCCTCTGCTCACTCTTAAAAAACACCTCAATAGGTTTCATAATAAAACATATGTAATTCCCCATGATCCACTCTCATCTATAGCCAACCCTTAACACCATGTATTCCTAATAGTGTGTGTTAAGGTCCATCCTTAGGTCCATAGTTCTATAACACAAAATTTGTTTCGAGAATAACCTTCTTCCTAGGTGTCCCACATTTATTTAAAATAAATCTCAAGGTTACTAAGATCAATAGCTGCTCATCTATTACCATCAACCATCAACCAACACTTGGATTCTCACTGATCAATATCCCAATCACACTCCTATGAGTCGTACTACACTAATCCAAGATCATCATGCTCCATGAAGGTTCAGCCTTAACATGCCAAGATCTCCTTATGAACTCCCCTTAAAAACCAGTAACTCAATTCGTGCAATGATTCATCAATAACTTCCCACCTCACGGTATTTTTATAGAACCAAAAGTGATCATCCCCTTTTTATGTCATGTCATCCTCATCGATAGACCTAGCTATCACCAAGTGTCATTCCAATCATGAGTGTCTTGTTGAACTCAAACCACACTGCTAAATTCATTCAACCAAAAAGGTCAATATGTCACCATGCCTTTTCCTCAAAACCATACCTTGATACCTAATCACCAACACACAAGGTTCTCATTACAAAGACCCCATTCACTTCTCATGAATCATCCTTATACCCAAAATCACCACTTGTACTTCTCATCACTAAAGAAAACACATACCTCAGGATAACACATCTCATGGTATCCCTCGATCAACCACACAATGAACCAATATCATTTGATTAAAACTAAGGGCCTTTAGGTATCTCATTTAGACCTACCATTAGTGTCTCCTGTTAGGTTCATTAAGTCTGAAAACCTTTCCCATTGTAAAATTTAACAAATTTCACAGCTCAAGGGGCATCATGAACACTACCATTTCAAAACCCACAACATTGAAATTACAAAACAAACACCATATGGTTTCACATATAATGACATCATGTTTAGACCACTATACACAACTGGGTAACCATCCTCTCCAAGAATTTACACACCAGATTTCTCCCTATAGGATCACATCTCATCGATAAACTCTCCCATAACCAACAACATCATACTTAATGAACTGTACCAAATAAAAACAAACACATAGTCAATTTAAGTAAAATTACATTTCAATATATGAGGGAAATAACTTTATAGGGTGTTACAATCACTTTAAATAGCCAAATAAAATCACCCACAAGGGGTTCATCATTAGGCATTCAATTCCATACCAATATACCAAAGTAACTGCACCTCATATGCATGAGGAAGGAAACACTGTCCTCATTATCAATGAGTATCACACTATATATCCACATAAAAATCCATGAAAAGTAAAATCCATATACAATTTCTCCCATTTGAGTAGAATTCTGAAACGATATTATATAATAAACCACAGTATAAGAAGATATTAAATAACAAATCCTCAGTCATTAGTAATATAAATCAACCATAATCGGGAATATGTCATGGGAACCTCATGCCAAATATGGTTCATGAGCATATTCTCCTTACCTTTATAAGAAAAGAGTCAAAATCAATCATTTCACCCTCTATAATAGAACAAGAGCTACAAATCCAAAATAAGTCTTAAAATAAAAACCAAAAGTGTATTGCTCGAAATGAAAAACATACACAATTGTATAATCACAAACCAAGAACATAGATCTCATATCCCTAGTAAACTAGAAATATTAATAGAATAATATTTCTTGATGCATCATTTTGATATCCATCATAGCCTCCCACACATTTCATATAATCTATCTCTCATGTCCAAAATAGTAATAAATGGGAAAGTAACTACTCTGATACCACTTTTTACTGCACCACCTAGGTTACTATGAATAGTAACTAGGTCGGGTCACCATGTGGTCTCAAGTACGCCTCCCCATATACTAGAGGCTATTGACAGGTAGGGAGGGACTATGGTGTGGTCATGGGAAAAATATACCCTTGTAATAGAGTAATAAAGATAGTACAAAATAACTAAACATTATATAAAATAAAAATAAACTAACAATAAAATATAAGCGGAAAATATTCCATGTTGTAACAAAGTAAATGTATTATTATAAATTTAAGGCATTGTTTCATTATAAAATACCTCTTCTCGGTCCCAAATTACAACATGAGCTAAATTTTCCACTCAGTAAATAAAGACTCCAAGTTTCATCCAATATCATACAAAAAAAACAAGTGGTGGCTTCTTGCGTAACCAAGTGCAATGTTAATGAAAGAAGGGTGTGAGTAGAAAAATAAGTAGGGCCCACCAACACAGTCTTGCTTAAAAGAAGTGTATGTATATGTCTCGTTCTATATGCAACCAAGACTTTGGAGACTAGAATTAATTCCTAATGGGATGAACCTTTGTAAATTGATAATGAATACTCTCCCTGTAGGATATGATAACTTACAATCCATCAACAATCGGCACTACAACCTATTCTGATACATATCTACACAATACAATCATGGTGCATCTACCTGATCATTGGTATTATCCTATAAATCAATTAAGGATACCATTATCAACCTTGGCTATATCACAAACAAATAGTGCATAGGGGAAATAGGACCACCCCACAACCTATAGGGTCATCTAGACCCTAGTATGCTAGGAATCCTAGGTAATGTGCTTAATAAGCAGGGTTTCCAAGATACACTCAGAAACATACTTTGTTTAATGGTGCAAGGAGGAGTCTCAAAGACACTAGTCATTTAGGAGAAAGTGGAATCGAATATTTGATCTTGAAATCATCAATAATCCAAGACATCAAATATATTAATTAATTTTAATTTAAACAATAAATTATTGTTAAATGAACAGCAATGTTAATTAAGTGACATATCCCATTCTATTGGGAATCCTACATGATATATACTTTATAAAAAACATCCATATATACAAGTATAAATTTTCATATGATTATAACCGTATAAAACATGTTGATTTTTCATATTTAGGTTTTGATTGGAATTGACCTCTGATATAATAGATAGGTAGGACCAGGACCTAGGTTTCATTGGCACTTTATTGTTAAAGTAATTGAGGTCAGTATGTCTCTTAAGCACTACTAGTTAATTTATGATTATCTAAGTCTAGTAATTAAAATATAAATAATAAAAAAATTGATACTTAACATGAATTCAAATGGTTATGATAACACTAAACACCATCTTATGGTGACACTATCCTTATAGGTTTTTCTTGTTAATTCATGATTTAGGGGGGATACCCTAGGTCATTACTATCCATTCCAAACACTCTCATACTAGGGTCTTAATGTGATCAGGGCCCCCAAAAAGTCCTAGATCATGGTGAAAGAAAATATCTATGGGGAAAACACCCCAAAGACAAACCCTTTAACACATTAGAAACTTTAAGACTATGAAAAAATTAGATGGTTGGTCTTAGGGTCATGAATGACTCCCAAGATTAACCATTGTATTTTAAAAGAACAAACTTCTTAAAGAAGGTTCTGAAGTCACCTTTGTATAGGACCAGTAGGTCTCTCTCTCCCATTACCAATCTAGGGATCCCCATCGGGGTCCATTTCAATATAGTAAAATGATTTTTAGTAAGTTCATGGCCTACAGTAGCTGAGGAATGCAGTCGGTTCCAAAGGGAAAGAATCGGCCCTTGGTACCTTACTCCATATATAGGTTAACACACTTAATTAATTTTAAACAATTTAATTAAGTTATTTAATGAGTTTAATGTATTTAATATATTTTATTGCATAATAAATTTAATTATAGGTTATTCATTATAAATTCACTTAAAGGGAAATTAAGGTAAACCAATTACAATTAAGGAGATTTCCACTTTTATGGTCAAGGGTTTCTAGTGGCAACAAAGGATTTACTATGCCCATACAACCTCATCCATGGTATTTGAGGCCCTATATCAAAATCTAAGAACCAAAAATAATAAATAACAATCACATTATAATTAATAAAATAATCTCAAAATTTTATAATTAACTAATTATGTAGATAAAATAGTCATAAAGACAAAATTCTCATTGGATGATCCCATAACTCAGATACAATGAACAAGCGCTCACCAACAATCCATGGTATACCCTCTACCTTGAATCAATAAAAATACTCATCCATAAACATTAAAATAATTATTGATGTAATTGATTTTAAGCTCAAAAGAATTAAAAATTCACCTTAGGGATATACCTCAATGAAATGACATGCGACGAAGTGTGGATAGCCTCTTAGGTTAACCTCTTCATTAGTATAGTAAAGGCCCCATCACGATCACCAGATTCCACCATACTCAAGTTGAATCAAAAATAAATCCCTGACCATAGAAAAAAAAATTAAAAATGAATAGATAAGAAGAAAAGTGTAGATAAATGGAGGGTTGGACACACCTCAAATAACTTATGGAATCCATAAACTTCTTCATCTTGAAAGATATTTAAGAATATGAGGTGGAGGGGATTTGGCTCATGGGAGGGAGTAAAAGGGGAGAAATAAGGGGTTTTTTAATAAAAATGGGGAGGAAATATGGTTATTTTACATCATTGAGTTTTTTGCACGGTTTTCCCATATGTCTGGCTAAAACATTCCCCAATTATGTGACCCCACTATCCAAAGAATCACATGTCACATAGTTTGGCCACATTTTTTCCCAAACCATGCACCGACCATGAAATCACCATTGTAAGCTCTCATGGTTTCCCCTGAAATGTCACATGGTTTGACCTTAATTGTGCAGCAATCATGTGAGAAAAATGTTATATTTAAAAATGAAATAAACGATCATTCAATGTTAAGTTATTTCATGGTTTGTCCTAAAATATGCACCCAAACCATATACCTATCCCAAAAAGCCCTCAAAAATCTTTGAACATGACTGAAACATTTGTAAGTTTAGTTAAATCCATTGAGACTCACTCAAACACCCAAGGAACCTCATAATCCTCATTCCACATATAAAAACATCACCTTGAGTCATTAAAACTCTTGGAATTTCAATTTAATTATTATATTATAATTTAACATATCCAATAATTGAAAACTAGAGTTCCTTATGAAAATTACAACTCTTATAGAAACAGGATCTTAAAAACCCCAAAGTGATGTTCTAGGATGAATAATACCCTTTTCAAGAAACTCATATAGCTGATATTTCAATTATAATAACCCTAATAGACCAGTTTGATAAGGGTTTTTAAATTTTTTCAAATCATCTGAAGCTAAGTCAATAGTGAATTCAACCTCCCATATAAAAATAACACCAATAAAATCATTAGTAAATACATCCACATTTTTATTTAATATTTGAACATCACTAATATGAAAAAATTTCCATTTTTACAATATAAGAATGATAACAATCATTATCATCTTTAATCATTTTCCCAGCTTCTTGATATGTTATAATAAGTATGAACTTGATCTAATATAAAAATTCAAAATCACCCTGAAAATTTAATATAACATTATTAGATCTAAAATATTTCATAGCATGATAAACTAAAATCTAATCCATAACCATAATAATATCAAACTCAACTATAAAAAAGAAAATAATTTTTTTAAGTAAACACATTTAATAGATAATCATAAGAAGATTCCTATAAATCCTTGTCAACTTAGAAACTCCACTATGAGTTTTTACTAAAATATATTACACCATTTCATGAGGTAATATTTCCAATTTATAATAAAATCTCTCTAAAATAATAGAATGTGTAAACCTATAATAAAATAGGATGTTGACATAACTTGAGTGAACAAGTAATGTGTATGTCTCCACTTTATTTTATGGTTTTTCATTTTCCAAGGTAGTCTTAAATAACTATTACACACCCTTAAATTTATGGACATGATGATTACCATAATTAATTCGTTTCCTGGGAAATGGGTCATATAATTTCTCATATAATTACATTTAAATCATATCAATGTATTCTTATTATATTTGTTCTAACCATTAACCAGATTATTTTCCTTCCAATCATTATTCTTATTTCCTATAATACCATATTGATTACACTTTATAGATTTCATATGACACTCCCCAAGATTCATCATATAAAAATTATCATAAGAGTAAAATTTAGACCTATTACCTTTGGATTTTTTCGATGGATACTTTCCCATTTATTTACACATGGGATGTTTATTGTCTTTGTTTTTTTAAAAGTTAATAAACTGTATCTAGAGCTTGTAAAAACATTATAAAACTTTCTTATAGATTTTAATTTAATGAGTTTCTAAATATATTCACAAAATTTGTTTCAATACAGAGTAATACCTGTCAATTTTACAATCATGTTACAGAAGGATTCCTAATGTTTATCAGGGAAATCTAGTAAAATTAGATTCATATGTAGAAGCATATTACTCTTTCTTTTGATTAAATTCCAAAAAAATTATTTTCATCCTAAATCAAAAAACTTTAGTAAATTAATTCTCAATAAAATGATCTTTAAATTATGTCCACTTCATAGAATTGATCTCATATTTCTCCTTGGTATTCTTAATCAGATTCCACCACTAATTGGATTCTCCTTATAAAAAATAAGTTGTTAGAATTAAATTTTTATGCTCATATTTACCTAAATATTAAAATTTATTTTCCAGATCATTGATCCATCCTCAATCTACCACTAGATCTAAGGTTTTTTAAAATATTTGAGGGTATTATTTCATGAAAATATTAACTATATAAATGATCTTATATTGAGAGTATAGTTGGTCATTATAATGTGTACCACCATCAATATTGTGCACCAACTACGTTAACACAACTAAAAATTTCTTTTGTTGTAATTATAACCATTTTGGGTTATTGATTCTGAATGAAAATATCATACTCATTACTTTTTAATTTTTTCACCCTATTTTATCTATGAAAAAACATCCCGAAATAGGCCAATATTATATAAAACAACATGGTAAACCCTAAATACTTCTCATGATAATATTACTCATAGTTTAACATCACTTCAATTTATTTTCTTAATAAAATCCATAACTATAATTTTATCTAAACCATTCTTTTGATGTCAGCTATAACACCCCATAACATAAATGATCCATAATTGCATGATTTATAAAAGGGGTTTCACTTTATTACATTTATATGCTTGTTTTAGTTTATAGTTTTATATAATTATGAATAACCCTTATAGATCAATTCCATAAAATATAAACTTGACACTTCCCCTCAATATCCATTTTTACATAAAAATCTTGTAAATAAGTTCGAACTCATGTTTCATTAAAAAAACATTAACTTCATTGAAGTTGAATCATCATAACAGAAAGTTAGACATTTCTATAATTTTATACTCTTACTTATGCTCTATTAAAAAAATTTGAAAATATATGATGATAAAAAAAATTTAGTAAGGGATATGAAAATAAATATATCCATTAGTCCATTTTGAAAATCTTGTAATCCCATAAGATTTCTCTCCCTTTTTATATAATAAAATTTGAGATCAAATATTCACTTTAATACTCATTAAATAATCTAAATTTCCCAAATAAATTCATAAAAATATCATAATAAATCATAAGTTAAAATTCTAATCATGAGGGGTCTTGAAAAACATGGGAAATCGTGAAAACATATTCTTGAAAAACATACTTATCACCCTTAAAATGGGCATAATCTTTCTTCTAAACATAATAGCATTATCTTAACTTATGAAATCATTTAAATTCTATAAAAACAAATTTTATAGAATATAATATTCATTTTAGGACCTTGGTAAACTATCTTAATATCACTCTTACAATCGCTCCTATAAGTACTCTTATAAATGGAATAATCTACTTGATTAATTCTAAAATAATTCCCAAGAGAACATAATCATTACCCAATACATTAGAGAGAAATATCAAGCTCACTTATCATCATTAACAATGTACAAGGATAACAAAATATATAAAACAAATATAAATTTTCTTCAAAAAAATATAAATTTATAAATTAATCATTTTTATACACATGCAGAAGGACTTTCAGGCATCACGTAAAAATATGGATATTTTTTTTTGAAAAATCATTAAAAGAATTCCAAAAATAATGAGAAATATGAAATTATCTTTTAAAGCAATTAAAATTTTAATATTAATCTTATTAAATAATAAAAATAATGATTGTTTGAAATTCCACTCATTTCATATATGATAAAAAAGATTCCTTTCATTTTTTTATAAAAATGTCAAAAATAGCTCATTTCAAAATCATTTAAAATTATTATTTTAAAAACATAATAATGAATGTAATACATGTTCTTAATTGACATAAAATATATACTTTATTATATTGATAACATACCAAAAAAATTAATGAACATGGATAAGGGTGAAAATAGAATAAAATCATCAAAACATTTAAAATCGTGTTTTAAGGAATAATCTCTTAACTTGAGTTCGACTCACAACGTACAAACATTAAATATTATATAATAAACTTGTATTAATTTTATAATTTATTAATAAAACTATTTATTGGTATTACTATATTATAATCCCTTATAATTTATTTTTTATTGTGCCTTATATAGTTATTAAATGAGTTAAGTTTATGTCCAATGTTTTTAGGTTGTTCTGTTAGTAATCATAAAACATCTTTGGTGGGTTGAACATGGTCAAAGGTTTCATGGTTACATAATCTTTAGAATATTAATAATGAAATAATTAAACAAATTATACATTAAATAAATATATAGATCTATCCATAAAATGTGTACATGAAAAATTAATTGTGTCGGTCCGTGGTAGTGGTAGTATACACATACGCACAAGAGGCATTATCATTATTCAGGGGATGGAAGGGTAAGAGAGTATGTAATATCTTGTCATTAAAGATTAATTATTTCTTGAATATCATATATATTTATTAATTCAATCATAATAACTATCCTTTTTAGGTGGTGATGAAAAATGAAACACATGGTTTCTTAGAGGTGGTAATCCACGAGTATGCACGAGCGATGTTTTCATTTATCCGTGTATATAAAAGGAGATTAAAACAGTTTTTATGATAATAATAATAAAATTTTAATATATTTAAATAAATTATTTTATTTTTTCATCATTGTTAAAGATGATTCTATGGATATAGAATAAGAAATAAACCTGAAACACTCAGTAATGAATCATTCCTCTTCTTTGGAAAAACTCCTTGGGATTACAACTTAAGCCTTCTTATGTAGGTATTTTGATAAGATGAGGAAATATTGGATGTGGGGAGGGATGTTGGGCATAAATTTTAGTATCTATTTTCTGACTTATTTTTCTCAAAATATTTCAATAATATAGTAGTGGTTGTACCATTTTATATTTAAGGGGAGTGACATACTTTTAATTTTTTTATGACTTTAGATATTATAAATTTATTACACATGGCCATGTGGTTCAAAAAATAAAAAATTTATAAGATAAGGTGATAACGTCTGAAATCCCATCATCAAAAAATATTTAAGATAAAATTTTTTGGCTATATCACAAACTATTCATCTAAGTTTAACAGATTTACCCTTTACTATGGTGAAACATTTTTATAATTTTTATTGTTAATAATAATCAAAAATGAAATTTAACTAATTACTAGACTTTATCCTCTTAATTAAAGATATGGAATCATTTTTTCAAGAAATTTTAAGAAGTTTCTGAAATTTCTTTTAATTTAAATTTTCCAAAAACAATAAAAAAATAGTTTTTTAGAAAATTATGCTTTAAGCATAAAAAAGAAATTATATGAAAAAATAAAATATAATGTAGATTAATATGGAATAATTTATATTATTTTCAATAAAATTAATATTATTTTACATTAAAACCAAATCCAAAAGTTAATGGGGGTTTTAAATGACTTGATATAATTAAAAGAACTGACAGTTTTTTAAAAATATGCATTTTTTCAATTCTCTCAAAAGTCAATCCTTTCAGAAAAATCCAAAAAAAATCACCCTAAAATAAATTTTATATGATGATATAAAAAATGAAGTCAATTTTATAAAATTAAACCTCTATAATTTATAAATATAAATTTTAAATCAAAGTATATAATACATTGAAAACACTTTAGTTAGAAAAAAACTATTTTTTCAATATAAAATTATTTTAAAGAATTTAAATCCATAAAATATAATCATGAATATAAATAAGACAAAAAGTTTATTTATTATTACCATTACTCAGGTTATCAAAGTGTGTTTTATGGTATTTTTCACACATATAATGGTCCATGAGGTGTTTTAGTTCACTCATTGTTAATGTTGGCCTTTCTAGATTATACGGTAGAGGTGGATGGTGTTTAACATTGGTATTTAGGTGTTTCACACCATAGATCCCATGGTTAGTGGTGAGAGAGACCATAATTTGGTAGTGAATTGCTTTCAGTGTTGAGAGATATATTGGTATAATCTTTTGAAAATATTGTTTGATATACTTGTGGGTGTTGTGGTGGGTCTATGATGAGGAGGTTTGTTATGAAATATGTAGGACCGGATTGACACAAGTTTGATCAGAAAGTCACGAGATCTTATAGTAGGAAATATTGTAGATGTATCATTCCATTATGGCACCGGTCAAAGAAGGTAAATAATCACCATGTCTTGATGATAACAGGCGGATTATGTGTAGTAATTAATTATTGATAGGTTTTTACTACACTATTGCATTGATAGGTATATGTATGGATTTACAAATGGGACACCAATAGTGGTTTCCTATGAAGTTTATATTCACACCCTTCATGCTCCCTCTGGGATGCATGTATGATTTTTTTCTTATGGAATAAGAATGGGAAATTTATTATCATCAAGGTTTTATTTAACAGTTATTTGTAGACTGTGTATGAACCATTTGGTATGATTTTATAGATGATTTAAGGGTTCTCCAATGCTATGTTTGTAATGATTTATGGTTATTTTGTACAATTACATATATTATTAGCCCATGGGTGATCCTTATTACTCCTTTATTACATTAATGACTTATGAATAATAGTTATATTATCATATGGGAGTGTTTGGAATTTTTTTCTTTTAATTTAAATTACATCCACAATGTTGGTGTTATTATTATGATTATTATTTATCAATATAGGGTATATTCTTTCCATTATCACCCAACAGACCTCCACTCCTAGTTAAAAAACATTAGAGTATAGGGCTACATGCTTATGGTAACATAGTGCACTGCTATCTCATCCATTGTCATGTGGTTGTGGGGTAGTAGGGAATTAAAAACTAGTGTCAAAGCTTAGGTATTATAAGGTAGTATCTGAGCAGGTTGATTATAAAGTTTTAATAAAGTCTAGTTGTTTCAAGGAGGTATTAAAGTTTAGTTATTTAAATGTGATTTTTCATTTGGGTTGTGGTAGACCTCCAGTATAATAATTTTTTGGTTCAAGGAATGTTTTTAAACTTGGGGTGGATGTCACGTTTTGTGTCTCACCACCACTTACTTGCGATTATGTTAAAGTTACTAAGAGAACTATTATTTTTTTATGTTTTCTCTATTACAATCATAGTTATTTCAAAGTGTTCGTATATTGATGTCTAATGTTTTGATTTTATTGTTTTTTATTTTCAACTCTTGTACTTTAATGGAATGTTGTGGTACTCATAATATTAGGTATATATGGATCACATAACATATATTTTTTTTCTTGTGATTATTGTTTCTACCTGGAATAAAAATTGTAGATTTAACTATTAAAAGATTCAAATCATACTAAATAGTGTTTTCTTGTATAGTCTTATTTTAATTATACTCAAAAAAACTATAAAAGGGTTGTGGTTCTAGAAATTAAAATGTATTTGGTGGTTTAAAGTTTCAATAAGAACCTATATAGTGTTTTTATGTATATTTTCATGGTGGAATTCCACTCAACAAAGCTAGGTTTGTGACTATTGGTGTGATAATAATGTGGTCCTTTATGGGTGTGATAGATATATATTATAATACTAATATGGATAGGAGGGACCATAAGGCCTAATTATAGGTGACTAGGGAGTAGTAGAAAAGTGTAAGGGCTCATTGGAAATGTTTCTTATTATATATTTCCATGTTTATTATATGTGGATTAATATATATATACTGAGAGGAGTATTAAATTCTTCACAAATATCCCACTAAGATGAAAACCATTAGAACATCATAAGGATAGGGATATAGTACCAATTAGGCATGCATTGGAGGAGGTTTCGGAGGGTAGAGGAGAGCATAATCTACAAGAAGAGACTTCAAGATCAGTTGAATAACCAGATAGACTCTATTATTTGGGATAGTATGTAAGAACCCGGTATTTTATCTTAGGTATGTGTTCTTTAATATTTGGTCTAATTCATTATTTTGGACAAAATATAGAAGCCTAATGTGGTTGAAAAGGTTTCGGGTGTATGAGGGGCTTGTTCAAAGCTCGGAAGCCCGATTGGTGGAGAAAAACACTCGGTTGCATAGTTAGTAGAAATCGTGTGACCCAACACACATGGTCTCTCCTAAACATGTCAAACTAGATAGTGGGTTGAAGAAGGGTTCATATTTTCCTCTAACCATGTGATAGGGTATGCACTCCAATTCAAAAAGTCTTCATTTTTTAAAAGAGGTTTTACATTGTTGGTGCATGGTTTCTCTAACTATGTTTCCCAACTGTGGGGGTGCCCCATTAGCACAGTAAAAGGTACACATTGGGTGAACGGTTTGGTCAAATATGTGTCCAAGTCATTCAACCCATAGTTTGGGTAAAATTAAAAAAATAGCTCGTAACATTGTTGTGTGTGCTCTGATTTCATCAGGCGTGGAATATTAAATCCATATTCCTTTCTTACATTCATTGTACTTATATTCAAGAGATTTTTCTAAAAAAATTATTCAGGTTGTTAGAAGTTACAAGCTCAAATCTATCCATCCCATGTAGGGAATTTCAATATTTATGCCTTTAGTATTTTGAAATGTTTATATTCACCTCCATTTGGGTATGTTATAGATTGACCCTATTAATGGTAATCCCTTCTTAAATAAAATGACTATTTAATTAGTGTTTAGTATCCTTGTATATGTTTGTTATTCTTGTACCTTATAAGGTGAGTGTTTTAAATTAATCAATGAATCTTTAAACTATAAATTGAAAAGTATATTATGGATATCACTTTCCTTAATCTATTATAAATTAATTGCACATGGTTTCTCTTCCTTATCCCATATTAACATGTTTATAAAATGTAAAGGAGAAAACCAAGTAATTAAATATGAAATTATAGAAATGGATACATGTCCTATTAAACTTTTCACACTAATGAAAGGTATGGAATAAAACCCTTGACTTATTAAATGGAATATTTATTACATGGACTTAATTAAATGAATTTATTATAAGGTTTATAATGCATATGGACCTTGAAATTATTATAGGAGTGGTTATACTCAAGATCACCTTGGATTATTGAGGGAATGTATTGAGCACTGTTGGACACCATTCCTATTCAATAATGAATATTTAAAAGGTCGATACCCACCTTGGAACTGGGTCCTTTTCTACTGGTGGATGCCCAGTATGACACCATAGTATACCTCCTTTATTATTATGAGGATTCCATGGATACACTCCTTGGATCCAGCATGAAATCTATAGACATGAGGCACCTTGGATACACTCTTGGGCCTAGTCATTACTTATCTCTTTTTAACTTGGATGATTTCCTTGACTCTGTTAGAATCATTATTGTGTAATTACTTGGTAAATTCCCCTTTAATTACACTCTTACAACTTAAACCCAGGCTACAGTTTATTACCTGATTTTTCATGACCACTAAGATCAAGGATGCCTTGGTTATTACTTTGTATCCCCTTCATTATTAATATTAATAGGATACCTTGTTATAGCATTCATCCTTCACTATTATTATCATGTCATGATTTAAGCGCTCATTATACCTCATGTAAATTACTATATAAACTACACCATATTTAATAAATGAAATTGTTATGTTTTTGACACCACATGAGGTTCAAGGCGGTACTTGGATATTTATTTTATTGTACTACTATACATTTATATATGCATTCTTTCACTCTTTTTTAGTTTATATTACATGAAATAGACAATATATACTCTATTTGTGTTGACCTATTGAGATTTATCTCACTACCTAACTGGGAATCCATTGGTACCTGAGAATATTACATGTAAGTTGGTGTTGAAAAAGGGAATCATCCCGCTTGGAATAATTGATTACCTGCTTTCATTAGGATGGAGCTGGTAGTAGATGATCGAGTTGTATCCCAGCATGATGGATAGTTTTTTCAATCCGATTTTATTATTTTTTATAGTATTGATTCTTAATAAATTGTTTACATTTTTTCCATATTTATAGAGACATTACATGTGTCATCGTTTGTATATGATTTAGCTTTCAGTTGTAGTTGATTGTTATTCCTCTCTACTTTTATTGTGCCATCTATTAATTATATTTCATCCACCATTTCCTTTTTTTATTTGTTTTCTTATAATATATTAATGAGGTAATAGTCTCCTCATAGACATACCATAGTCCCTTCGTATTTTTTCAACAGGATTTAGCATTCGGGGAGATACACTAGAGGCCATGTGGCCCACTAGGAATAGGGCGCCTCTAAATGGCATCTAGTTCTGGGATATCATAAAGTTGAGTAAAATGGGTTCCTTTATTAAATTACTATTTGGAGAAAATATAAAATAGATTAGGAATGATTGGAACTTGGTTATAATCCAGTCTTGGGAATAGATAACCCATTATCAGGGTAAATTTCATGTTTCCAGAATTATAATTGTTGTTCTGATTTTTCCTATTACAGTTGATAAATTCTTTCCATTTGGTGATTCATGTGTTGTGTGATGGTTATTATTATTATTCTGACTGAAAATTTTGTTTCATAATAGGCCTGATGATATGAGGTCAAGGATAATTGTTACATGAATTATCGTAGGCACCTATAATTCACATGCACACCATATTCCATTCTATATAGGTGAATTTCACTATTTTCATATCTTTATATGATTGTGATTTTTGAGTGATCTATATAACTATAGATTATTATTCTTCTCCATGGTTGTGATTTTGTGATTTCCATTTTCAATTCATGAGGTGTATAGGCCCTTATGGGTTTGAATGGGTAGTTTACCGAGTCAAACTATTATATATAACCCATTAGATTCTGAGACCAAATTTAGACCAGGTTAATTGGAATTCAAATGGTTTTTGATCTTAGTGATAATGAGTATGTGCCCTGATTCACTGGTAAAAATAATCCATTTTAAACAAACATTGATTTAAGTTTATAAGTTAATGAAAATAGTAAAATTAAAAATTGACTTAAAGATAAATGTTTGTTGTTAAATTATGAGTAAAATTATAGATGAACCCTCATTTACTAGAACCCCTATAATTTACACTTGAACACTTACCAATATATGTCCTTCTATGTGGGTAGTTGGGGTAGTAGACTATGGGTAGTGATCCCTTTACACTCTTTCATATTTCTCTATCTCTATCTATCTACTTCAAGCTTGTTCAGAGACATTATCCAAGCATTATTAGACCAATTCCTTTATAACATCCCTATTTCATTCAACTGGAGGGTGGAGAAAACCATAACCCAAACGTAGTGGGCCCTGAGCCACTAGTCTTACTTATAAGAGTGCCACTTGAGAGACTGCATTCTATACATTATCCTGTCACTAATACTAACCCTCAAGAAACTTTTCTACGTCTTCTATATTCAATTAAAGATACTCAACAACCTACACCAACGATGGTTGATCTAACGCATGGCTTCTAGCTACTGCAGCAGCCTACCTTCACAGGTTACGTTGGTCCACAGCATACTGATTGTTGGCTAAATACCACCCTATCTATATTTGAAAATCTAGAGATGCCTCCAAAAAATAGGGTCAAGATTTTGACTTAAAATGATGCATGATTCAGCAAAGCACATGTGGGATGTGATTACCAAGGTAGTCAGTCATTAGGGAATGGTGTGGGATTATTTCCAATCTACCTTATATGATTACTTCTTTCCTCAAACCCTAAGGGATTACTGAGTGAGAGAGTTCATGCATCTAGGTAATGATGATATGTCAAGCATGGGGTATTTAGTGCATTTCACAAAGTTAAATCATTTTGTACCACTTCTATCCAGTGATGAGATTTAGTGTGTTGCATGCATTGAGGATGGGATTTAGTATGTCATCTATACTCAAGTGAATGTTTTTCACCAACCTAATTTCTATGAGATAGCCAATCGGGATCCTATCACTAAGTGAAACCTGGAGGACAGTGATATTATCAGTCATAGGTGACTAGTGCTGAAGCATGAGAGTGGTTTTTCAGGTAATAGGAAACATTCCCTCAAGGATTCACATTAGATCAGTTGTGATTAGAGTGACCACACTAGAAACTCCATTGTATGCCATCAGTGTAGATGATAGGGTCATCTGAAGCCTTAGTGTGATAGAGAACCTATATATTGTCATGATTGTGGTAGTATGGGGCATCTTCAAGGATTTTGTCGATCCTTTCCACCAGTGTCCAATAGAATAAGATCCACACTAGCTCCACCTTCTGAGGAAGGTTATTTTACATAGTGTCGTCCAGGGAGTTAGATTAGCACTGAAAGGACTGGATGAGGAGGAGTTCATGGACAAGATATCCATACATTATATCATCATCTCCGATAAAGAGATCATACTTAGGGTAGTACAACTATAGAACAAGGTTGTGGATTAGGTTAGTTGCATGCTCTTCTGCCGATACCCAAGGGTCAAAGTGCTTGATCATCTACTATACGAGGTACTATTCAAGTAGCATCCACTGTAGTATCTACTTTATTTAATATAGGTTATTAAAAATATTTCATCTCATTTACATTAATGGAAAGTCTCAAGATGTAAATATAGTATTATTGTGGTGTGAAAAATCTAGACACGTTGTTGGTAGTGCGGTTAGAGGGAATATGCTGATACAGGGACTACCCCCTTGAGGTAGGAAGTTACCCTTTCTTGTGGGACCACTTCATCCTCGAGATGAAAGTATTTGATGTTATTATTGGGATGGATTATTTGCTTCTATACCATGCCTTTTCAGACTACTATTACCACATTGTATCATTTACATCCCCATAGGGAATCAATTATCTATAAAAGGGTGAGTGGAATGTACAGGCTGCTAGAACTAGACCAAAGCATCGTGGGATAAGAAAAGTGACCACCTAGATTTCCAACCTCTACATGCAAGATTAGTGTTTACATCAATATGAATTCCCTATATTAGTATATCATTTATAGGATATATTTCATGATTATTTTTATTTCTTACCTCCTGAGAGATAAGTAGAGTTTATGATTGACCTCATTATAGGATTAGATCTAGTGTCTATTCCTCTATACGGGATGGAACCTACTAAGCTCTAAGAGTTCAAGCAGTAGTTAGATGATTTAGAGGCCAGAGGTTTTTTATGGCCTAACACTTCCTCTTGGGTTTCACCCATTATTTTCACCAAGAAGACTGACAGCACCCTTTTTTTATATATGGATTACAGATGGTTGAACCAACTTAAGATCTAGAACATATATCCATTACCTCGAATAAATTATCTCTTTGACATGCTCTAAGGAGATATGGTGTTTTCTAAGATCAAAATAAGATCAGTCTCTCATTAGTTGCAGGTTAGGCCATCATACATACATCAAATAGATTTTTGTAGTTGGTATGGTCCATATGAGTACCTTTTTATGTCATTCGGTTTTACGAAAACACCCACCATTTTCATAGATTTGATGAATAGGTTGTTCTGCCCCTATTTGTATTCTGTTTTCATAGTCTTTGTGGATGAAATCTTGGGGGTATTCTCATACCCATGAGACCATACTATGAACCTAGAGATCATTATAAATACACTAAGAGAGCATTAACAATATAACAATACTTTAAAGTTCCACTTATCGATTGATAAAGTTAACTTATTAGGTCATATTATCTCATAATTAGGACTCTTTTGACACATAGAAGGTCAGTGTTATGGTTTCCTGGGAGAATCCTAGTAACGTATTTGATATACAAAGTTTCTTGTGGTTGGTTGGATATTACATAAATTTAATACAAGAATTATCACACATTTTTTCACATGTTACTGGTCTTATAAAAAAGGGTGTCAAGTTCTTGTGGTCAGAAGAGTGTGAGAAATCTTTCTAGTATCTAAAAGGGAGGCTTTTGTTTAAACCTATTTTGATACTTCCACAGCTTGGAAGAGGCTATATAGTGTTCTATGATGCATTCAACATCGGTCTAGGTGTAGTGATGATGTAGGAGAATAGATTTGTTGTATACAGATCTCATAATATGAGGCCTCATGAGAGAAATTATACAAAACATGAAATCGATATAGTAGTAGTTTTCCATGCCTTACATCACTGGAGACACTCTCTGATGGGTGAGAAATTTTTTGAGTATTCAAAACACAGGACCTAAAATATATCTTTACAAAGTGTGACTAAAATATTTTATATCATAGATGAGTCAAATATTTTTAGTCCTTTGATTTTGAGCTTGCTAATGCACCAGGAAAAGGTAATGTGGTTGCGGATGCACTGAGTCAGAAAATATAGGCATAGGATTTATGGGAATACAATGATGAATTAAAATTGATTTATTTATTTTCTAAGATACATCTAGAGTTTCATGATATTCATGAGCAGTATTACCTCTCATCCTTAATAGTTACCTCTTCCCTCCTTGAGCAAGTGAAGAGCAGGTAGTTTTCAGATCCTGAAGGCTTGCTTCTTTGTAAGAGTATTTTAAGAGATGACCCAACTTTGGATTGGTATATGGATAGAGATAACATCCTATATATACATGGACATGTCTTGGTTTCTATAGATATGATAGAGGAACTAATGTATGAGTCCCACACTTCTCAATGAGAATTTCATCTAGGCATATCTAAGATGTATTGAGGTATGTGACACTATTATTAGTGTCCTAGGATGAAATGTCATATAACAAACATTATCAGTAGTTTTTCCACCTATTAGTAGGTGAAGTGGTAGAACCACAGATTTTCTGGCATGTTATAGCCACTTTTATTATCTAAATTTAAATGGGAATATTTTTCCATAGATTTTGTAGTCAGTTTTCTGAGGTCACCTCAAGGAAGCAATTCAATATTGGTTGTTTATTTAACAGAATGACAAAAGTATCCCACTTACTTCCTATCTAAGAGACTTTATCAGTTGATGAGTTGGAAAGATTTTATGTCTGTGAGATCGTCCAACTACACAGGGTCCCTCATACTATAGTTTCATATAGGGATTCTCGCTTAATGGCATGGTTTTGGTTGGGATCACAGAAGGATATGGGTAAACTGTTGATTTTGAGACTATACTTTCACCCTTAGATCAATGGATAGTCATAATGGATGATACATGTTTTAGAGGACATGATCCCATCATTCTTCCTTTATTTTAGTGATTCTTGGGATAAGAATATCACTCTCTTAGAGTTCTCCTATAATAATATCTTCCATACAACAATTAATATGGATCATTTTGAGGCCTTGTATGGTAGGATATGTCATTAACCCTTGTTCTGGCTAGAGGCTGGTGAGGAAGTTCTACTTGTTCATCATATCATTCTTAGGTCTACACATAAATTTTATTCCACTCGTCATTGAAGAACTCTATATTTAGAGGTCAAGGATATTTTTTTCCTATGGGTATCGCCTAGGATTTAGCATAGATAGATACAGAGGCAATGGAAGTTTTCACCTCATTATGTATAGAGCTTTGAGATTCTAGGGGGTTTCGGTTGAGTAACCTATCAGTTGCTAGTACTTTAGAGGTACCATTTCATGCCTGACATCTTCCACATTTCACGGCTTCATCATTATCATGCTGAATTCTCTCATACCTTTGATCCATAAGAGGATGAGTGATATGTTTATTATATTGTTGTTAAGTATCCTATACACGTAATTTTCTGGAGAATGAAGGCTCTCCGAGGTCGGTCTGACCATCTAGTACAGGTGTTATGGTTGCATGACTATGTACAAGGTGATACTCAAGAGTGGGAGATCGACGTATGTGCCCAGTGGCTAGTGTTGTTCTCACAAAGTGTTTCACCTCCCTTGGAAGATGAACTCGAGAATGAGTTCCTTTAAGGGGGAAGACTGTAAAAAATGGTTTTCATATTTGCTAAATATCCTTTTAAATTTGGTCTAATTATTTATTTTAGTCCTAATATGGATGACTAATGGGGTTAGAAAGCTTTCTAAGGTGTCTGGGGATTGTTCGGAGCTCAAAACCCCTACTGATGGAGAAAATCATTAGACCAAACAGCTAGTAGAAATAGTGTGACCTAGCCTAGACGGTCTTTCATAACTGTATGGGGCTAGATAGTGGGGTGAAGTAGGATGCCCAGGTTTCCCTAACCATAGCCAGGGACCTCATTCCCATGAAAAAAGTCTACAATTTTTAGTATAGGTGTTTCCCGAAGTTTGCACATGGTTTCTCTAATCATGTGACCTAACCATACGGGTGCCCTCATAGCGTAGTATAAGGCACACTGTTGGTTTATTATTTGTCCAACCATGAATACAAACTGTGTGACCCCTATTTTTTGGTGAAATTATAAAATCTCCCTTAATAAAATGTTTTAACACCCCTCCTTCCTCATTTTCCCTTTCCAATGGATATCCCTCTCCCTTTGTCTATCCTTTCAAACTCTTTTTCAGTTTGGATCCAGGATCATCATCTGAAGTCAGATTCAATAATTATTCATCACATAGGATGTGTATCGATAAGATCTCAATTCCTTTTTAGTCATTCATCATTCTTATTTATATAAAAGATGTTATTTAGATGTAGTCTAATATTCCCTATTTATATGGAGTTGATATGTTCCTCAAATCTCTCCTAATCTAGGCTAAACTAGTGGTTGGTACTATATAAGTAGATTTTTATGAGTATGAGGTGGGTGTTCTATAACTCATCCCTTAAGTTTCATCATTTTAAAAATTTTCATTTTTTGTTCATGCACCAATTTTATTATGTGTGGCCTATTAAATCCATATTCTATGCTTATATTCATCATGATCATGTTCTAGAGCTTGTTTTATTAATGTTATTCATATTTTTGTAGGTTAAAAGCTCAATGTTATCCATCCCATGTATGGTATCTCAAAATTTATTCCCTGAGTGGTTTGACATGTTTGTCAGTGCCACTATTCGAGTATGCTATGACTTGACCCTGGTAATGGTAAGTCCTTCCTTAATAATATAACTATTGAATTGGTGTTTAATATCCTTGTATATGTTAGTGACATTTTACCCATCTAATATAAGTTTTTTAAAATAATAAATGTTCTTTAAATGATAAAATGGAAAGTATGTTATGGATATCATTTATCCTAGTCTATTCTAAATTAATTTCACATGGTTACTTGTCCTTAACCCGCCTTTCCATGTTTATGAAATATCAATCATAGAACTAAGTCATTAAATATGAAATGACATAAATGGTTATATGTCCTATTAGTTTTTTCACACTAATAAAAGGTATGGAATGAACAACTTGACTTATTAAATGGAATAATTATTACACAACCTTGATTAAATGAATTTATTATAAGGTTCTTAACACATAAAACCTTGACATTATAATAGGAGTTTTCAGACTCAATATCACCTAGGATTCCCAAGGGAATTCCTTGCGCACTCATTGACACCATTCTGATTCAAGGTTTATGGTTGATCATGTTGATACCCAACTAGGAACCCAATCCTTTTCTACTAATGGATACCCAAAATGACACTATATGATCTCTCCTTTATTATTATAAGGATTCCTTGGATAAACTCCTTTGATCCAGTGTGACATCTATAGATATGAGGCACCTTGTATACACCCTTGTTTTTAGTCATTTCTTATCCCGTTTTACCTTGGATAATTTCCTTGGACTCTCTTGGAATCACTATCCTTGGGTGATGACCATTGTATTATAATCTTACCCCCTTATATTCAGGATACAATTTATTACTTGTGTTGGATTGACCCCAGAGTTAATGGATTCCTTGGTTATTGCCTTGGAACCTCAAAATTATTAATATCAATGTGAAGCCTTATTATAACATGGATCTTTCACTATTATTATCATGTTAGGATGTCATTAATGATTATATCTCATGTGAAATACTATATAAACTGGAACATAATCAATAAAATAAATACATATGTGTTCAAACGCCATCTAAGGCTAAAGAAGGTACTTGGGTATTTACATTACTGTATACCTTTAATTATATATATACAGTATTGTACATTGTTTCACTTTATATTGCAAGGATTTTATGTTATAAACTCCATTTTTTGTGGCCTACTCAGATTTATCTCACACCCTATCTGGGCCTCCATTGGTACCGAAGAAGATTACATGTATAAAGGAGTTGATAAAGGGAAGTTTCCTTTATTAGACAGATGATTTTGTTCTTTTATTAGAGTGGATATTTGCAGAAGGTGATCAATCTTGAGCTTGGGATTCTTGGATAGTTTTTGGATTCCTCTTTGCTTCTTTTTTATAGTACTATTTCTTACTTCATTGTATACCTGTTTTCCAGCATTATAGAGACATGAAATGTATCATATTTTGTATATGATTCAGTTTCTAGTTATAGTTGATTATTATTGATGTCCAATTCTATTATTCCATCTATTTATTTATATTTATTCTTCTATTACCTATTTTATATTTATCCATTGTGCTAAACTATATAAATGGGGGCATAGTCTCCCCATGGATACCCTCGGGGTACTCAATGCTATTTTATAGCCTCTGGTGTTTGGAGAGATGCTCTTGAGGCTATGTGGCCCACCAGGATTGGGGAACCTTTGAGTGGAATCTGATTCTAGGACATAACATAGTGGTTGGGTGAGTAATTCAAGGAAACTTTAGTGTGAGTTATCCAAATCACTGGTCAGAGAGTATTGGTAGTTAATCCTTCCATTAAGTAGCAAAAGTGGGAGTTTTGGTGGTATCAACCTATTTTGTTCTAAGTATAGGGTGGACTACTGATAGTGGATTACTCAATAGAGTTAGTACAATCTATATTCAATAATATTGAGACATCTCCATGTAGGAGGCTGAATTTGGACACATATATTATAATGTGAGTTGAGAAACATTGGTGGGACATACAAGTATAGGCATGTAAGAATGAAGGGTGTACATGGAAGAACTTTTATGTCATGTTTTTTTTCAATTTGTACCTGAGACACTGAGTGAGGAATGATATCATGAGTTTATTTACTTGTTGCAGAGAGAGAGATAGTTATAGATTATTCTTGTAGGGTTGAATGTTTTTGCTTTTTTCACCAATGTTTGAAGGAGATGAGAATATCATGGTTCAATGATTTGAGGATGATTTATGTCATTTAATACAAGTGTGGGTAAATATCTTCAGGCTAACTACATTCTCAAAATTCATAAAATAGGAACTAATGGTGGAGTATAACTTGGAGGAGAGCACATAAGTAGGTAGTGGAACTCTAGGTAGCTTGAAGTAAGGTCCTTAAGAGATCCAATATGGTAGTCAGAGAATAGGTGATATAATTCCACCTTGGAGTGGTTTATCCGTGATGTGCATTTAGTGTGGTAATATTGGACATGTTCAAGCTCAGTGGGATCAACCACTCGAAGAGTGCAGGGTATTTGTCTAAATGTGTGCATCTAGAGAGGTTTTTTCAGAATACCTCATTGAAAGCTTGGAATTATGTACCCAATAAAAATCAATGATCTGAATTATGACCAATATATTTTATATTGGATTCATCTTCATGAAAATTTCATTGTAGTTAACAGGACATGTTACAATGGGGCAGAGGCTGGTGGTGAGTACGACTCCATGGGTAGGAGATACATCGGGTAGTCAAGCTTTGGTCCAGCTGCATATGATCAACTTGAAATATATAGGGTAAGATGTAAGTTCATCTAAAATTATATGTACATTATTATCATGGTGATAATTGTTTCTTATAGTGGGTAGTGGGGCCTGATTTGTGTATGTGATATATGTGGGATACATTATATTTGAATATTAGTTGGACATCGAGTACAGTGAAAGAAGATATCTGAACATTGGGATGATGTCAGATGATAAGGGATGATTATTGTTGGCTATGTGGGTATATCTGGTGTGTGTGTGTGTGTGTATGTGTGTGTGTGTGTGTCTATGTGTGTGTCCTGTGGATGAGTGTGAATCCATTATTGAGTTAGTTTATTAAGTGAGGTGAGATGAGGTTGTTAATCCTATAGTGGGGAGTGCAATGGAAGGAATCGTTATGTATGATTTCTTAAATTAGGGTAGTTCAGGTTTTTGGGAAATAGATAGATGTGTTTGCAAAAATCTCTTTTTTAAGTGGGGAGAGTGGGAGACTCTCGTTTTAGATATGATATAGGAATCAAGTAGTAGGGATAACTTAAGAGTGAGAAATCTTATTTTTGGGCGGTTGTAAGGCCCTGGGTATTTGGAATATATTTAATACCTATACATTTTAGTATATATTTTAATTAAAAAATACATTAATGATTATCTTCATCCACATGCAACATCAAACTGAAATGAAACGGTGACACATTTCATTAAGATAAAATTATGAATATTAAAATATGATAATTATAATATAGTTATTAAGTTGGCAGATATAAATAGAGGTTACCACATTATTAAATATTTTTATAAACAAAAAATGGTTATTTTTTATACTAATGAATTTATAATGTCTTATTTGTCTAGTTAAATAATTAATGACATCATTTTAGGAATAAAAAATAAAATTTAATAAAAATGGATTTTTGTTATGTGTTGTGAATTTTCAATTCAATAAACTAAGTATATTATAGTTATATGATGATAAAATATGTAATATATATATAAAATATATTAACAGGGATTTAATTAGTAGTTAATAAGGAAATAATAATAAAAAAAGTTAATATTTGAAAAATTAGTTTTCCTACAAAAACATTTTTTCATTATATTTTTTATCCCCACATATAAGTTAAATCATTAAATATTAAAATTTGAATTAGAAAAAATGAAATCCATTTTTGTATTCATCATAGAAATATTATCATGGGATGAATTTTTTTGCAGTATTCTAAAAACATTAATTTTTAGGTGAATAACACAAAATACCATGTCTTTTATGAAATCATTAGGATATATCCATGACTTGAAAATATAGGAAAACTTTTTCCTAATATATTATTTATTTAATAAATATAATTATACATCTAAAAATATTATATTTTATTTAAAATCCTATATTTTAAATTTTATAACATAACTTATATTTTTCTCTAAAATTGTTTTTGATGTATTATTCATTAAATATTTTAGAATAAATTTTTATCAAAATTATAATTTATATCTAATAAAATTTATTCCATATCCAGAATAAATATTTCTATATTACTTAATAAGTCCCATTATATTTTTGTTCATAAAAATAAATTACTTAGTTAAAAATTAGTTACAACGGTTATAGTCAAAATGGTAAAAGGTTAAAATAATGGGTTACAGACTAAAATAATTTTTAAAAACGGACCCCAATTTTTTATTTGAGAGTTTTATTAACCAAAACTATTCCCCAATCCAATATTATCCAATTTTTTAGCCACATTTCTTAGAAATTTACATGAAAATAATATAGAGTTATGGGTATTTACAAAATTTTTACTCTCCTCACTTATAAAATGAGACTTGTGCCACACCTTGGAATAAACAATATAAACATTATTTACACTTCTACTTATATAAAAATCCCTCCACATAATTCCAAGACAAGTCTTATTGGTTGTAGTCACATCAAATTACAACCCCTTATAGACTTGATTAAATTTTCAATGGAGTTGTTCCAAGGAGTAAGGTACAATACCCATATCACTTTTTTTCATTTATAATTATTTAAGTATTATTCTTAAAAATCAAAGTCTATTATACCATAATAAAATAATAACATCATTATATTAAATATAGCTAATTTTTATTATATTTATTGAACATGAATTATTTATTTCCATCCCTTTCATTTGAAAAATTATAATGTCATTTGTTTTATGTGTGGACTACCGTCTTTATGAGTGACGTGTTCCATTTTTCATCACCACCTCACAAAGATGATTAAAAGGGGTTATTTAATAAATAAATATTATATTTTAAAAAAAAATATTATTTGAAGATATAAAAAAAATCTTCATTCTATTCAGTGGAAAAAGAATATGGCATCCATGTGTATGTACGAACTACAGCCTTCATGGAGTGACGTGTTCCATTTTTCATCCCTGTAATATGTATTCGATTCTAAAAAGTGTTTGATGAAAATTTATATATAAATATGGTATAAATGATAATATATATCATTAATATTTCTATTAATGTATGACCAAAAAATAGATGATCATTATGAAGTAATATGTTGATATTGATAGATTAACCAAAACAAACTCTTCTTGGATCTCATTCTCTCAAACTACGTAGACTGTTTTTATAAAATAATCTTTTTTATGTATAAAAAATAGAAACAAGATGATTTAAATATATTTTTAAATTTATTAATTACTAAAATAATATTAAATAAATTTTTTTGATGTCACCATTACGAAACATGTGTGAAACAATAAAAAATACAACATCCAATCATTAAAATAAGTGATAACTAACTAATGAATTTATAATAAATTATTATAAAAATATTAAAAAAATTATATATATGAATAATTTTATTAATTTATTTATTAAGATAGTTATTTTTATTAAAAATTATGTTAAATAACTTTTGTAGAATCCAATAATTATTGTAAGGGGTTTATCATCTGAGGTTTTTTTCTCTAAGACTTATGGCATATCCACCATTTGTTTTTTTTTATGGTGTATATACTACACAATTATTTCTTTTTATTATAATTTTAATTAGTATAGATGATATTAAATTTCCATCACAAGTATTATATTCAAATAAATTTTGGTTCAAGGATTACCAAATCCATAAGTGTTTATTTCCAATCTCATTTTCTAATCAAGATTTTTATGAATGAATTTTTATATTGAGAAACTTTATTTGAACTTTATCTATAAATACCCAAAAAATTTCTTCTCCTAGATTTCTTATTTAGTTTTTACATTTTATCTCTCAATTTAATTTCCCTTACTAAATAATTTTCTTGATGTGATGTTTTTATATGAAATTGACACCACCAATTATTTTCATATGAGAATTTTCATCCTCTATGAGGATATCAATTAGATTGTCTTATTTATGTCCATATCGATGATTTAAAATTTTATTATGGTCCTTTTATACTATTTGAACATTCTTTAAAAATGTTTGAAATAAATATTTCGACATTTTCTCCAAGGATTTTTTAAAGTGTGAAGGAACCTATTTTTAACATTTTCCATGTGAACAAATTCTATTATGACTATTCTTGTTTATAAATATTCATTTTCATGTTTTAAAATGTTTTTGAAAATGATTTTTAATTGTTAATTATTTTCAAAATAAAAGGAAATATTTCAATATTTTTTAAAAGTAATCATTAAATTTTAAAAATGAATTCATGATGTTAAAATGTTATTTTAAAGCTTCTGTTTCTAAGAAAAAAGTCATTCATGTATTTATGTATTTTCAAATAAATATTTAAAAAAACATTCTTTTATAAGGTTTTAAAAAAACTATTTTTGTTGTAATGGTTAATTTTTAAAATTATTATCAAAATTAAAGTATTTCATTTTAAAAAATCACTTTTAAATGGATTTCAAGAATTTTAAAAATAGATATTTCTTCTTGTTTTTCAAATCAATTTATCCAATAATCTTAGAAAGGTATTTTTAATATATGTATACATCATATAAAGTTATTTATGTGACACTTGGGAGATGTCTTTTGATATCATACACATTTGTTCTATGAATGTCTTATAATGATTATGTTTTAGGAAGTTTTCATGATACCTATTTTTTCCAAGATTTAATTATGTTATGATGAAATTATAAAGGTTAAATTTTTTTATGGAGTACATTTGAATGGTTTATTAATATATGATTATAGAAACCTTTAATTTATTGTTAAATTTGAAATATAATGAGCTCAAAGAAGGTACATGGGTGTTTATTTAAAGCCTAAGAAGGTACATATGTGGTTAAACTAAGCCAAAGAAGGTACATAGGTAGTTATAATAAGCCTAATAAATTACACATGTGGTTATTTGAAGCATATTAAGTTACAATAGTGGTTATCCCAAGTCTAAGAAGGTACACTGGTGGTTATCCCAAGACTAATAAGGTACATTTTTTATATGACCATGATTAAAAGGGTATATGGGTGGTTAGCTCAAGCCTACTATTTGATGAATGTTTTGGTGGGTAGAATTGACATATGATTTTTATGCTTATGTTTTTGAAACACTCTTATGTCATATTATTATTCCTATTTTATTCTATTATGGCTCAAGATTGTTTGATTTTATAAACTTTTGTAACTCATTTATTATGTTATCTTGATTCTTTATCTCATGACTTATTATTTTCAATTTATGTATTTGGGTATGCTATGTTGGCAGTGATCCTTAATAAAGGAAATGATTTTTTATACTTATGTTTGTGTCATAATCTTATATTTTTCAGTGTGTTCTGGTTTTGATTGCTTATTACTTATGTTATAATCATATCATTATTCCTTGATCTATAACTGATGATTTGTGGTTATTTGGGTTTGGTTTTCTAATATTATGTGAATTGATCTTGACTATACTCTCATACCCACATACATATCTCATACTCACTTAATCGTAATTTTTTTCTCTTATGCTGACCATTAATGAGAATCTAATCTCAACCCTTTCTTATTATCAATTCCCCTGGTTGTGAAGATTAGTAACATCAAGGAGATATATAAAAGGGTATCTGGTATTGTGTGATTATTAAGATATATTCACAGTAATATTTTTTATGTAAATAAACTATAATGAAACTAAACTTCTCAATTCATGGGGTTCAAGGATTATTTGGGAGATATAACATTTAAATTATAAAAACAATGAGAAGTACATGTACATTTAACAGGATCATCTCAGTTTGTATTAAATACTAAATAAATAATGTGTTTTTTCATTTGATATGGGAGTGTGGGTCTAGGGGTCTATGTTGGTATAAAACCTAGGTTTAGATATTTTGGTGGATTAGAAATAGAAAACATTTTTAAACCATTACTGATAATTCCAAGTATAAGATAAAATCCTCAAATTTTAGTAAAGTAATGATTATACGGTTTATTAAATTTGAAAATACTATTTGTATATAGACAGGTTGATGCAATCTCTGGGATAGATTCACCTAGGGGTAATAATCCTGAAAAAGGTTGGTTGGGTATTCACTCATTCTTCACTTAGTGAACAAAACATGTCCAAACTTCACATCTGGTTTGACACTCTAAGTGGATATGCTTTGTTGATTCACATACTCTTTATAAACCATTATGAAAGATTTAAATAGAATTTGATCCTGAAATATATAACTAGTTGGTTTAAAAACATAATAGGAATACTACCATAAATAACCAAGATTTTAACTTATAGATTTATATGTTAGTTTTTTTATATCATTCATGAGTTACTTATTAAAATATTTCAT
Organism: Viscum album; assembly: GCA_963277665.1. Taxonomy (NCBI): domain Eukaryota; kingdom Viridiplantae; phylum Streptophyta; class Magnoliopsida; order Santalales; family Viscaceae; genus Viscum; species Viscum album. The sequence goes on along the minus strand of OY728131.1, from coordinate 1,523,224,673 downwards.
TTTTATACATCTATTAATTTTATTATTATCATACCACAACATTCATTTATTCATGTATGTCACGACCCAAACTTAGGGCCCATGTCACGAGTACCACAAGCCCAACTTCCAAAGGACAGGTGATGGAGACTATCGCTAAAGGCATTATCCTGTAATTGGGAGTCATTAGCTGAGTACCTGTACACATGCACACTCACAACCCCATCCCACAATGTTGAAACAAAAAAAACACATTCCACTAAGACAACCACTAAGTGTGAAACAGTATAAGTTGAATGTAAAGGGGCCAGAATACAAGACCAACAAAGACAAGATGAAAACAAGAAGGTACAAAGGTCTATATAAATCCATATATAGAAAACCCTACCAAAAGGGTAAGTGTTTAGTAGCTTCCATATGATGTAGGAGTAGGCCTCGTCCGTCTGATCTCACAGGGCACCTCCTAGTCCCAGACCACCAAGGTCTATGTCAATGAATCAATCTTCTGCACAAGACACAACACGTGTGAGCGAAACCAGTGCAGGGGTGTGTAACACAATACTTAGTAAGGACCCCAAACCACAAAGAAATACCACAAAGGAAATGTACACATGAAGTAATGGACATCTCAAACAGGTATAACCTAATGTATAGAAAGAAATATTATCAATTGTAAAGCTAAAAATCTTGTATTACTGAGGCAATCATCCCTAATGAGTCACTAAGGTATGTTCGACTATTGGGCCACTAAGGTCGACTAGGTTACCGCTTTTTTTCTGGGCCACAGAGGTCTGCTCGGCTACCGCTCGTCTTTGAGGCCACTGAGATCTTCTTGGCTACCGCTCGTCTTTCAGGCCACTAAGGTCTGATCGGCTACTGGTTGTCTATTGGGCCACTGAGATACTCCTGGATATTGCTCATCTACCGGGCCACTGAGGCCCACTCATCTACTGCTCTTATGTCAACCCACTAAGGTCCCCTCAGCTACTGCTCATCTGTTGGGCCCCGAAGATCCACTTGTCTACAGACCATCTGTCGGGCCACTAAGATCTGCTCAACCATTTCTCATCTACATGATTTATTCCAAGAGAATCTACCCCTCAATCCATTGGTCATATCTCAACTTCCAAGAAAACTAAATTGGAGTATTTCAAAATAACCTCCTCATTACGAGGGTCCCAACTCTGCAAACGGCTCATCATCTGGATGCACGGTATGTAAATTGTGGACGTTTTAGTAAAGAGGGGTCAGTGGGGTCCAGGTCCGGCCCAACCCAGTCGGACTGACCCGACCCAACACAAACTGGGGTCCACCTACCTGACTTAGTCTTCTAGGCCTAGATTGTCTCACCCAGACATGACAATGGTCACCGCGTTTGATCTCGGTCAATGCAACAAGTTCGCAATGGGGCCCTCCTACTACGGTCCTACTAGACCGCGGTCCCCTGGCCGCATGACACAGCTCGATGTGACTACTGCTGGAGACCTTGCCTCCGACTATTGCCAAAGGCCCTCATCTTATGCCCTGTGGACGATGTCGTGGGGACCTCCACCACTGCGGCTCCCCACCAGTGCATGTCGCCTCCTACACGCAGTCGTCGATGCATGCCTCCACAGGTGGGTCCTTCTATGGGCCACCATACAAACATAGATTTTCCATTCCATGATCTACAAGTTCTTTCAAGTTCCTTGGGTCATCTTCGTCCCTACTACAGTTTCAAATAAGCCTTGTCATCGATCTGGGGGTTTGGTCAGGAAGAACGCAAGAACTCCTATAATGGGTGGATATGGCCTTGTTTTTGTTAGCCTTATTCCTCCACGTTAGAATAAAAGGGGGAGGATTAATACTATGTTTCTATCCCTTGGAGCCCAAGATAAAAAAATCAACCCATAGGAACAAACGACATGAAAATCAACTATTAGTGGGTGGATCTGCATTCATTGTTTAGAAAGAAGGAACGGGGAAACAATTTCATAAAAAAAACCCTAAATCAAGGTCGGGTCATTAATTGGAAAAGAACTCACCACTTTCATTCATCATTCCTTAATTCGCAGCCCAGCGTTGTCATTGGAGATCCTTCTAAGGATGGGAGAATGGAGGGAGAATGGTGATCAACGTCCTGGGCGATATGTCGATCGTCGCTCGCCAATGTAAAATCTCTAAGTTCAGAGACACTCAATTGAGCCAACAATCCCGTATTCGATTAACCCATTAAATTCATAAAACACATTTCATCATTACTATTATGCTGTAATGAAATTCAAAATTTAAATAAAATAAACTAAATGTTTATTTTATTTTTCCTCAAGAAAGTTTATTTTATTATATTTTCTTAAAATTTTAAAAAATAACTTTTTCCCTTGGTGCACAGGTTGAGGTTAAGTCCATTATTAGGTAAATTCATCATTCTAGATGCAACGGTGCCCTCAAATTTTTAATCCAGGAAACCATTTATAATTTTATGTAACCGCTCAAGTTTTCTAATTTAAGTAACTTAAAAAAAGTTCAAACTATTATTTTAGGCTCACTGGGCCTCTGAATCAAGTATAGTATGTGAGCCTAGTATCGAAATAAACGAATATATTTTTAAAAAAATACATGGAATTCCAGGATATTACATTAACACCACCTTTAGGTATTTACGTCCTCATAATCCAAAACAAAGGATAAACAAATAAATTGGGGTACTGAGCATAAATTTAAGCATCATGATACCATGTTCTCTCTTAGATATTCTTGTGCTGCCATCAAATGCCCTCTAGAGGAATCGATCGTCCATGAAGGGTCTTCTCCTGTAGATCCTCAATCTCTACTGGGAACTCTAGAAATGTTTCCTCATCATTGATGTCCAACTCCCATAGTCAATGACATGCGATGAATCATGCATGTACCTCCTCATCTACGATACATGGAAGACATTATGCACCTAGTGAATCTATGGGGGGGAGAGCTAGGTAGTATGTCGCCTCTCAAACTCTGCTCAGAATCTAAAAAGGGCCAATGAATCTCAGAGATAGCTTGTCGTCTCAGCCAAACCTCCACAATCCCCATCGAGGTGAGACATAAAGCAACACATGGCCTCCCTAATAAAATTCATATAGATTTTTTCTCCTATCAGTATAAGATTTATTTCTTCTATCTATAGTCCTAATCCACTCTTGGATTACCTACACCTTCTCAGTGGTAGCCTGTACCAACTTTGGACAATGAGTGCTGACTCCCCTGGGTCTGTCCAGCGTAATGGTGATCTGCATGGTCGCATGTAAATCCCCTCAAATGGTTCCATACCAATGGTGGAGTGGTAGTTGTTTTTGTAAATGAACTCCACCAGAGGTAGGTGATCCTCCCAACTACACCTGAAGTCCATAATACAAGCATGAAGCATGTCCTATAAAACTTGGATATTCCTCTTCATCTGACCATCCATCTGGGGGTGAAAAGACGTGCTCAAACAAAGATGAGTCATGAAAACCTCCTATAATCCCTTTTAAAACATGGTTGTAAAATTTATGTCTCGATCCAAGATCGTCATCGATGGAATCCCATGGAGTTGAACTATCTCCTACATGTATAGGTGTCCCAAGCCCTCTACTGAACCCTACTCCTGGATGGGTAGAAAGTGGGCCGACTTGGTGAGATGGTCAACAATCAACCATATGGTATCATGCCCCCAGATTTTATGGGGTAAACCCATCACGAATTCCATTGAGATATCATTCCACTTCCACTTTGGAACCTCAAGTGGCTGAGTCAACCCTTCTGAAACCTGATGCTCCACATTCACTTGCTAAAAAGTGAGGCACTACAAAACAAACTCTGCCACTACCTTCGTCATCCCTGGCCACCACTATTGACATTGAAGGTACTGATACATCTTCTCCACTTTTGGAGGTACCTCCAAATGGGAGGTGCGGAACTTCTTTAGAACCTATTCACATGATTCCATTGGCATAATAGTGCATCCTCTAAAAAGGATGACATGTTCCTAACCTATCAAATTTCCACCAGGAGCTTTTCCTGAGGATAAATGAGCATATCAGGCCTCGTAGTCAACATCCACAAGCTATATCTCCATAACTCGCCATAAGAGTATGGGAGTGATAGTCATCAACTAAAGATAAGATTCTCCATCATCATCCATGTTGGATATCTACATCGTGGGTAACTGCTCTGATGTCTCACTCATAAACTACAAACTGAATCTCCTACTGAGCATTTTTGTTACCACATTTCTCTTCCCAGGAGTATAGACTATCTTGAATTCATAGTCCTGGAAGAATTCTATCCATCATCGATGCCTCGTATTCAGGTCCTTCTAGGAGAAGATATACCTAAGACTTTTTCAGTCTGAGTAGATAGTAAATCACTCACCTAGAATGTAGTGCTACTATATATTCAAAGCAAAGACCACTACTACAAGATCCAGGTCATGGGTCACATAGTTCTGCTTGTGATGCCTCAACTACAATGAAATATAGGCAATCATTTATTGCTCTTGCATCAGAAAACAACCTTGTCTGGTCCTTGATGTATCGTATAAAACTACATACCCAATTCCCTCCTCAGGTAGTCTCAAGATAGGGACACTCATCAATCTCTACCTCGGATCCTGGAAACTATGTTGAAACTTATCTTTCCACATAAAGGGTTGTCCCTTCTATGTAAAATATGATAAGGGTGTTACTACCCTAGAAAGTTTGGAAATGAACCTACAATAGTACGCAGCCAAACCAAAAAAACTAAGAATCTCATTCATGCTCCTAGGTGGATCACAAGAAATCACTACTTCTATCTTTGTTGGATCCACTTCAACTCTAGCCTCTGAAATAAATTTTCCTAGGAAGTGGACCTCTCGAATCCAGAACTAACACTTCGAGATCTTCCCATAAAGATGGTGCTATAAAAATGTATCCAGGACTATCCACATGTTTGTAGCGTGCTCCTCACCAGACACCAAGTACATGAAGATGTCATCAATGAAGACCACAACAAACCGGTCAACGTAAGGCTATAAGATCTTGTTCATGGGTAACATGAACACTACTGGACCATTTATCAATAAAAATTCATCACATAGAACTTTTAGTGTCCATACTAACATCTAAAGGTTGTCTTTGGTACATCCTCACCCCGTACATGGAGCTGATGATAGCTAGATGTGAGGCCTAACTTTGAGAACCATCTCGCTCCCATCAGCTAATCAAAGAGGTCATCAATTCTCGACAGTGGGTACTTGTACTTCACAGTCACATGGTTTAGGTTCACAAAGTCCATGCACAACCTCAAACTCCTATCAGCCTTCATGGAAAACAAAACTGGGGCTACCCATCGTGAAATGTTGGGTGTCACAAAGCCCTTCTCCTACAAATCCTCCAACTCTACCCTCAACTCATGAATCTTAGTGGGAGCCATCAAATATGTTGGTGTGGATATCAGTGTCATCCCAGGGTATATATCAATGCATATTTATACCTCACTGTGAGGAGGTAATCCCATAACATCTTCATGAAATATGTCTTTATACTCATATACCACTACAGGAAAGTGAGTACTCTTATCATCCACCACACTGAGGTTGATGCTAGCCAACTAGAGAGTGATTGGCTACACCCTCATTTTATAAATTATGTCATGTACTATGAGATCTCCCTTATCATTAATGAAGCAAAACTGAGTCCATCCTCATGGACACACTGCACTCTGCATCTAAAGCTGTCGATCTGAGCATGAACGTTGGAAAACCATTCCACACCCAAGATGACATTGTAAGAATTCAACACCGCTACTAGGATATCACAGTAGAATATCTCTCCTCCCATAGTAAGCTCACACAACATTCACTAGTGTGTAATCATTTAATCCCCTCCCATAAGAATATCTGACAGTAATGATCGAGCCAACAACACCACCGGAATCTTTGAGCCCTGAACAAGGTATGTGGTAAGGAAAGAGTGGTTGGAACATGTGTCTATAAGAACCATATCTAAGGTCTTGAAGAAACAAATCATATCTCCAGTCATCTTTGGAGCACCATGTTCATAGGACTCCATCGCTTGTAGCTCGCCTCACCCCTGTCCACCAGCTCCTAGAGCTTGTGGTGGACCACCAAAGGGTGGTGGTGGTAGCATATCAAACCTCTATCTACTTCATTCTACTCTGTTGGCTCCCTAGACACATCTTCCACCCTACAGACCTCCTTAATCTAACTTGTTCCTCTACCTTAGTGGTCCCTCGACCGTCTACTGGTCATCTGTGTGGTGAGTCTACCAATCATAAGCAATGTGCCCTTGCATGCCGCATGAGTAGCACACTCTTCCCCTATGATGACTCCCTCCTCCCCGAGGGTCTTGTACCACCGATCCTACATCCTAGGACCATCCCCGGAAATTCCTAGCCCACATGGTCCCCCATGTATGCTTCTGGATACCCACGGTTGAAGACTCCACTCCCTGGGGTCTACTCATAGCTCCTACTACTCGCGACTACTCCGGTAGGAAGCTCTCCATGAGTAGGGCTCACTTCAGCACCCCAACCTGAGTAGGGATGCTAAGTGATAGCATGGATTCCCTGATCTTCCTACGTAGTCCCTGCTCAAAGTCTTGTGCCCTGAATAATGGTTCTCATACCTTGTCTGTTTGTAACGACCCAAAGTTTTTCAATGGAAATTCCCTTCTTATATTTATGTCATAAAATAACCTAAAATCACAACATAATGAACTACTAAGTGATAAGTGACCATTAAACATAAGTTTGTCACTTCTGTGTTAGGAATTTTGAAAATTTTACATACAAGGTTGTGTTCAAGATGATTTTTGGAGTCTAATGAAACAAAAATAATTTTTGGGGAATAGTGACCAACCATTATGAATAATAACATACCCTTATGAATAGTAATATGACCCTTATAAATAGTAAATCATCCAACATAAGAGTAACATTACCTATGAATAATTAAATAAAATTTAGACATCTTAGAAAGTGACAATTTGACCTTAGTAAACGTTTTGGTATTTTCTAAGTCATAAATAATTAATTATAATTAATTAATTAATTTAAAAGAATATTTATTTCCAGAAAATGTATTCATAAATTATTGAATAAATTTCTTATAGTTTTTAGATAATTTTATAATACCCTATGTAATTTTTGAAAGCACTATAAAATCAGTTTTAATCTTAAAAACTGTTTTTTTGTAAATTATGATTTTAATTAAATATTAAATTAATAATATTTAGAAAATTATTTTTGAAAAATTGAATTAATTTTTTGATTCAACACATAGAAAAATGGTTGGGGTAAACTTTTGGGATTTTTTTGGATACTTGAATTTTTATGAATAGTGAAATACCGTAATTTACAAAATAAGCTAAATAAGCTAATTATAGGGTCATGTGTGATATTCTGCTGATGTAAGCCCACTTGGTTTGGGATTACATTATAAAATTACTATTATTGGTCATTTAAGACTCACTATTCCTTGTCTTGTGGGTAAATAATAAACTAATGAATTATATATCAAGGAAACCCCTCTCCCCTCCACTATAAATACCAGCCTTCACACCCTCATTTCCTCACACCTCTCAAGCTCCAAGCCTTATCTAAACTCTGCCCAAACACCATCCCCATACCCTCTCCCACGTTCAAGAGCTTCTATTCTCATCAAAAGACCAAGCCTAGCTTCCATAAGGAGGATCTCAAGAGGAAGATTTAAGAGGTAATTTCTCTCCCTCTTCTCCCTTAATTTCCGTTCAAGTTCAAGTTCATTTCTTGATCTCTATCCACCTATATTCATCCAAATTGTATTGTAACTATATTATTATACATATAATATAATTTTATGATTCTAATGTGATATTATATCACCCAACCCCCTTTACCTCTTCCTTTTATTTTATTAAAGAGAACGTTGTTCGTGAGGTGTTAATTTATCACCTTCAAGAACGACATACTTTCTTCTTCCATTTATACCTTCATATCTGGTTATAAAACCATTTTTATGGTTGAAACAGAATATTTTATATGTATTAAGTTATATTTAAAGTTATTCAAATAACCTATGTCCATATTACTAAGTGATAAGTTAAAACAAGTTCGTTGTGATCCAAAATCCGCCCCAATTTACCCAAATAACCATCATTTAATTCATATAAAATGATTCATCAACATGGATATAATATAATTCATTATAAGATCATTAAAAATCATGTAATATCATTAATGACATGTAATATCATTTCTGGATGTTTACTCACGTTCTACCCAAACTTCAATTTAAGAATACAAGTGAACTACCCAAGAAAAACCATAAAAACGAACATCCCCAAACAATGTTTGTAAACTCTATAAGTAATCCAAAGGAACATAATATGACATAATGAAACCAGAATGAACCCTATTAATGTAAACATGGTTCTGGATTTCTAATTAATTAATATAATGTCATTATAAAGGACATTAAAGAGAATGAATCATTCGGGTACAAGGTAGGGGGAAATTCTCGAACCCAACTTTCATCCTTCGGGTTCTCCCTCTTTCACTCTATTTTTGATATGGTTACTCCTTAAAGATAATTTTTTCATAATTATATTACCGTTTCTGGGATATAAATGTTTTCTACTAAAGTTTATTTCAATTAAAATGTTTTCCAAAAGAACTCTTCTTTTAATAATTCACCTTTTACCTCTCATTCAAGGTTGATGGTTCTTGTATCAAGTATGATGTTCCCTTTTTCTTTCGGGAACCCAACGTTTATGAATGTGTTCTTATGAGATGAAACTCATTCCTTTTCATGGTTTATTTATGTTCATTTATGTTATATGTTCATTGTGGCAGGCATGATAAATGATAATGTTATGATGTGATGGGTGCGCCTGGAATTATATAGCGCAATATGAAAGTTTAAATGTGACAGGTGCGCTCAGAATTATATAGCGCTCCAATGCATTGGGTAAAGTGATGAATCTAATGAGTAAATGTTAAATTATGTGTGATCAAGATTCTATCTTGGTTCACAAGTATGTGTCGTTGTTAACCACTAAGACGTGATGTTTCATTTTTATGCATTGCCACATTTCAAGTCTTTTATTTATGCTCCTCTCATGTTCATGATCTTTTGCCTATGTTATGATTATTCTCACCCCATGATATATTGTTATTATCTATCCTCTTACTGGGATTCTAGCTCACCCATTTTGATGTATATCCTCAGGTGGCTACATGTACTAAGGAGAGGACAAGTTCCACTAAGAATCTAGAGAAGAAGAAATTAAATAAATGTTTATGGTTGATGTTCTATTTGTTATGTGTGGTCCTAGTTTTCCCAAGACACTAAACCTTTGGATCCTCTATGTGTAATAATATTATGTTGTTTATCTTTGAAATTATGTAACAGTAATGTAAGAAAAGGTCGGGTCTCTATACTATTGAGTAGAGAGAAAGCACAGTGAATCTCTATGAGTACTCTACTATGTCATGCCACCCTATTGTAGGTGTAGTAGATCTTATATGCACACTGAGCGCAACATCGCCAGAACAAACTTCTCTATGAAGAGGTTCTCAATGTATATACATGTGAGGGTCACCTCATCATGTGTCTGGATCATAAATCTCACCATCTCACCACTGATCCCTGAAGAAGGCTCGCGGATAAGATCACCATCTTCTTGAGAGGCATCCTCACCTTATAGAAGATTCGTGTAATTCCTTCAAGCCAATCCTCTACCACCTAGGGGTAAGTCTCACCCTATAACCTAGGAGGTCTCTATAAATGGAACTTGTGTAAGGAACTGAGCCTATGTGTGTCCTCTATTAGTATTATCAATATCAACTGCTGACCAACTGGTGGTGGCAATGTCGGTGCACCTTAGAGTGGGGCCATCTCCAGTACTGGTCTCTACACTAATGCCTCATCGATGGGAATACAATCCTTGTGGCCATGTACTAGAATCCTTACTAGATATCTACGTGGTGATATCCTAAAACAGATCAAGATGAACCACGGTCAATAGGTTATACCTGGTGAGCTGACTCGAGAAGTACATGAGGAAACACTCAAAATCCTCTTTGATTCATGAAACCAGTGATTTCATGTACCGATTCAAAAATAGAATTCAGGGTACTGGTGTATGGATACGTCAGCCACCTCACCAATACTGGACTCCCCGATCTCGAAAGTTGAACTCAAAAAATTTTATACTATTTCCCCAAAACAAATCCACATACACTCATTCTTTAATGTAGGACTGTCCAGATCTGATACCAATTTGTCATGAATCGTCCCCTATTGCCCTTGTTAAAACTACCCCAATCCCACCTCCTGATGGACAGGGGCTAGAGACTAGTTCTGAAGGAATTATTTTGTAAGTGGGAGTCATTAGTCGAGTACCTGTACACATGTTCACCCACAACCCCGGCCCAAAATGCTGAAAAGGGAAACATGTATGCCACTAATACAACCACTGAGTGTGAAATATTTTAAGCTGAAAGTGAAGGGTCCAAAATAAAAGGCCAAAAAAGTGAAGTTAAAAAAAATAAGGTAGAAAGGTCTCTATAAATCCATCCATAGAAAACCCTACCCAAATGGTATGTGTAGAGTAGTTACCGGAAGACCTAGGAGTACGCCTCACCTATCTGATTTCACCATGCACCTCCTAGTCCTGGACCACCAAGGTCTCAGTCAAAGAATTGATCATCTCCAAAAGATATGACACATGCAGATGAAACCCATGATGGGGTGAGTAACACAATACTTAGTAGGGAACCCAAAAAATAAAGAAATACCACAAAGTAAAAGTAAACATGATGTAATGGACAGCTCACATAGGTATAATCTAAAGTATAGAAATTAAGATTATCAGTCGTAAAGATGAACATGTTATAATATTGAGGTACACATCCCCAATGAGTCCCTAAGGTTTTTTCGACTATTGGGCCACTAATATTCACTTGGCTACCACTCTTCTACCAGGCCACTAAGGTCCTCTCGTCTACTACTCGTCTAATAGGCAATTAAGGTCCGCTCAGTTACTGCTCCTCTATTAGGCCACTAAGGTCCACTATGCTAATACTTGTCTGTCCTACCACTAAGGTATTCTTGGTTACTACTAATCTGTTGGCCCATTGAGTTCTTATCGGCTATGACTCATCTGCCAAACCATTGAGGCCTGCTCAGCTACTGCTCTTCTGTCGGGCCACTGAGTTCTGCTTGATTATTACTCGTCTGCACACTTGATTCTAGAAGAATATAGTCCTCAAGTCATTGTTTGTATCCCAACTTCCTCAATAACTCACTTGGAGAATGTAAAAAGGATCATCTCATCGTGTGTGTCCCAACGCTACAAACATCTCGCCAATTAGATGTAAAATTTGGAAGTTATAGACATTTTAGTAAAAAGGGGTCAGTGGGGTCAGGGTCCAATCTGACCTGACCTGAACTAGGGTCTGTTGACCTGACCCGGTCCACTGGATCTGGCCTGATGGGGCTACTTGACCATCCTTCTCCTGCCCAACCTGCTATGACTGGGATGACTTGTCTCGCTCGGACGCAGTGGCGGTCGCCACATCCACTCCCAGTCAATGTGGTGAGTTCACCTTGTGACCACGTCATGGGTCGCCACGAGTCCCTCTTGCCTTGGTCTCACTATACGATAGTCCTCTGGTCACATGACTTGACTCGATTCCACATGCATCGGGGACCCTGCCACCTGCTATTGCCAATGGCCCTCATCTATCGCCCCACAGAGCGTCGTCGGTGCGCATTAGCGGGTCATTCCACATGCCACATAACATACTCTGGTGGTATGTTCTCCAATTTACAAGCACTTTCATGGTACTCAGGTTGTAACCGTCCTCACTATAGTTTCAAAGCAGCCTTGTTGTCGATCTATGGGTTCGATCATGAAGAAGGCAAGAAATTTTACAATGGAGGGATCTTGCCTTGTTCGTGTCAACCCGATTCCTCCACATTAGAATAAAAGTGAGAGGATTAATATTAAGCTTCTATCTCTTCAATATCAAGGTAAAAAAATCCACCCTATAAGAACAAATGACCTGTGGATGAACCTGTTAGTGGTTTGATCTGTATTAGTTGTTTATAAAAAAGGAACGACGAAACAATTTCATCAAAAACAAACCCCTACCTCAAGTTTGGATTCTTCGTTGCGGAAGAATACACCACTGTCATTCACCATTCCTTAATTCGTAGCCTGTTATTTTCATTGGAGATCCTTAAAAGGATGGAATAATGGAGGGGGAATGGATCTCTTTCTCATGAGTGATTTTTCGATTGTCACTCGCCAGTCAAATCTCCATGTTCAGAGCAACTCGATTCTGCCAACGATCTTGTATTCGATTAACCCATTAAATGGGGAAAATACATTTCAGCATAGTTGTTACACTATGTTGCAATATTGTTACACTGTTTCATTTATGAAATGGTGTCTCTTTTGCACTACAAATAAATTCAAATTTAAAATAAAATCAACTAAAAGTTAATTTTATTTTTCCTTAAGAAAATGTCTTTTATTAAATTTTCTTACATGGTCGAAAATTAAAATTTTCCCTTGACTCTTACCAGTAAAGGATAAATCCATTATTAGGTAAATTCATTATTCAAGAAACAACGGTGCCCTCATATTTTTAATCTGGGTAACCATTTAGAAGTTGAAAAAACCACTCATCTATGCTAATTTAATTAACTTAAAAACGATCAAACAACTATTCATGGCTCATCGGGCCTTAGAATCAAGTGATGTCTGAGCGCCTTATCTCGAAATTAACATATATAATTTAAACAAAATACATGTAATTATGGGATAGTATAATGTAATCGTTGAATCCTAGAGGAACCAAGATAACAATGGGTACCATTGACAATGTGGTGATTATCCTTACAAACAATCAAATGATATAATATCTGAATTAATAAATCTTGTGGTTATGCCTAAAAATATATCTTGAGTTATGATTAACAATTTTTACCAAGTTTATTTTCCAAACACACCACATAATAGAAAATTTTAATTTCATGGATAATCATATGGTAAATACTAGAGGAAATAATACCCAACTTCATACATCTAAATAATGTGGTAAGAAATCACTTAAGGGAATGTGTCAAATGAACAAGAAAATTATTCAAGTGTTGAAGGATTAGTGATAGATCAAAATTTTATTGAATATTTTATTTAAAATAATTGATATAATTTCTTCACATTATGGTAACTATGTTCTTTTATGGAATATTTTGGATTATATCATTTATTAGAAAATTTGATTAAAATTCTAGTTTTACCCATTAATAATTCACTAAAGTATTTTGAACATAAATAATTTAATTTTTATTATTCTAACTTACTGTTTTTTAAATGTGTTCTTGACTTAATTTTATAAAACTTTTATTTAGGGTATTTGAGTTAAATCATGCATTTTGTTGGTGCAAATCGGCCATGAAGTAAAAGTTGGGCTGGACTCGCCATATTGAACTTTGGTTCTGTATTTGGGCCATAACTTCTTCATCCATTATTTCATTAAGTCAAAATTTTGAGAGGATATATAGAAATTATTTCCACACAAATAATCCTTCTTAAAAGTGATTTTTTTCATGCATTTTTGTGGTCAAATGAGCGGTGAAAGTTGGATTAAAATATTTGGTCGAGATTCCCCATTCACACTTCCAACCACTTTGAACCTAGCCTCCCCTCCACTCTATAAATTGGTGTTTTTTCATTTGAAGGGGTTTGGGGATGTGAATTAGGAAGTTGAGGGAAGAGGAGAAGTGGTGTCACTCCAATTCTACAATCAATTCAATAAGGGTAGATCTTGAAGCAAGGATCCCTTCGTCGAAGCCTTCTTCTTCTTCGCATTGTAATGTTTGTGTTTTCATAATATAATTCTTAGTTCCACTTTAATTTCTTCTATTTTATTCTATTATTTTCAATTTTATTATTCTCTTAATCTTCCTCTTTGGTCTAGAATTCAATATTAGAAACAATATTGGGTTATACCCTTTCTAAACCTGTGCACATGAAAAACTTTTCTATGATGACTACACCGCCCATGGAAGAGTAGTTCTTTTTAGTAATCGATCTATCTCACACATTAATCATACATTTATTTTGAATAAATTATGATACTATAATATAAATAATATGATATATTAATTGTGTTTTTAAATTAAAAATAAACTAATAAATCAAATGAATAATTAACTCAAAAACACATGAGGTCGAGATTTTGTGTAAATTGTGAGAGCGAAAACTTAATCTGTAATACAAGACCACATGGGATAAGTTTATAGAGTTAAAATATAATCCCAAAACTCAATTAATTCTAATTTCTAGAGTGTATTTGTGCTATAATTATCCACTAACCATAATCTAACCTTAGAACATCAATGAAAGTAGGGTGATGTGATTGTGTGTTCCGAAGCTAGCCTGGGGTTTAGGTAAATTCATCTTTGTGGTTAAGTTAACACTCATAGGGTTCAAGGGTTAACAAATTAAGGGATCATAATTAATTGGATATTAATTAAAATGATAATTATTAATAATTAATTGAATATATAGAATTAGATATATTACACATTTTAAAATATTTTTGAAAAAAACATCACCTAGTTGCGTCTTTTTAATAGAACTTCATTTCAAAATTAAAAACAAAAAAGATGAAATATTCTTCCAGAAACCTTCGTATAGTTTTATAAGTGATAAAAAACCCATAATTTCAATTAGTTTTTTTATTTTATTTTATTTTATTTTCAAAATACCTTTAATATATTGTTAAATTTACTTCCTCCGTTGATAGATGACCTTGGTCAGCCACTCTGTTGCACCTAAAATAACCCAAAATCAAATATCAATTTAGAGCACCCATGATAGCACATTTCAAATTGGCATCATTGATGGGGATGAAAGTAATTTATTCAACCAATTAGACGTATTTGTTTTATTTTTCATTTTTATTCTTTTCTTATCCTCTTTCTTTCTTATTTGCCCTTTCTTAAGTTTTTTTTTCTTACTCTCTTCTTTTATTTTTATCAGACCAACTCAAACTTATTTTATTTTTATTATGGTCTAATTGTATCCATTTATTTTTTATCTTTTATTGATTTATAACACAAACTAATTCTGAATATCTCTTTGATCTGGACCATTAGATTGAATTCAGCTTTAGGGCTCGAATCATTCATTCTTAGTCTACGAAAAGTATCAACATTCAACCAGTTGGATAATTCCTCCACTACAAGAACATAGAAATTTTAAACACTTATAAGTATAAATTAAAACAAGAAAAAAATTCTGAAAACAATAACAATGAAATTTATAGAACCATTTGATAATTGGATTCACCCGATATTAGCTATTAACCAAATTGTATTGCATACCCAAATCTCAAATCGGACTTTGAACTGAAATCTAGATTAATTCACCTTCTTCAAAAATTTCATGGATTATCTGGTGAGGACCCAAACAAACACCTTATATAATTTAATTTGGTTTTATCATCCTTGAAACCAAGAAATGTCTCTGAAGATAAAATAAAACTAAGAGTATTCCCATTTTCACTTGATGGAGCTTCAAAGGATAGGATGTATTATTTACAACCTGAATATGCAAAATGTTGGAACGATTTGAAAACCATTTTCTTACAGAGATTTTTTCTAGAATCAAGGACCATATCCATTTGAAAAGAGATCTCTAGGATCAAGGAATTACAAGGAGAGTCAATATATAAGTACTGGGAGTGATTCAGGCAGTTGTGTGCAATCTATCCACATCACCAAATCATTGAGAAACTACTCATCCAGTACTTCAATGAATAAATCACACCTATGGAGAGGATCATGGTGGATGATGTGGCTGGAGGAGCATTGGTGGACAAGATAGTAGTAGCTGCACATGCATTGATGGAAAAAATGACCCAAAACTCCCAACAATTTGGAAATCAAGGTACACCGCATGTTAGGGGAGTACATCAAGTAAGTCCTTCTTTTCTTGAGAGTCATTTAATTGATACCAAGTTGTAAAAATTGACCACTATGGTGAGATAGATTGCTAGATAAAAAAAAAAAGAAATCCCAATCCCCTCCTTCAAGGCCTTGTGGAATTTTCACTGAGATATGCCACCAAACTAACTGTTTCCCCCAACTACAAGAAACAAAATATTGTGCAGCAGTGTTTCCAGTTGACCATATCAGCAGGAACAACAACCACATCCCAAAAATAATCTTGATTCCGTTTCTCAAACATACAACCAAGGGTGGAAGGATCAATAAGACATGAGGTATGGCTCTGGACAACTATAAAGGACCCCTTTTCAACAAAACTTCCAACAAACTCTGCCTTACCAATAGGGTTTCCAACAACCCCAAAGGTGATTTGAAGCTCAAGCATCAAAAATCTAGTAACAAGGGAATCTCCCACCAAAGGTAGATTCTAACTCTGATGACCTTTTGAAGTAAATTATTCTTAATCAATATAATGAGTTGAAGAGTCCAGGTTTGGAGCTGATGGAGTTGAAGACTCAAATGAGCCATATTTTCATCGCCCTCCATGAACTTGTGAGTAAGAACACTGGAAATATTCCTTCCCAACATACTCCAAATCCCAGGGGGAATTTCAGTTCCATCACATTAAGAAGTGGGAAGAAAACAACTGATATATATGCACCTATTGTTCTATCGGGATTCACCTCAACTCCAAAAAAGCAATATTCCACACCAACTATTGATAAACCCAAGGAGAAAGATAATGGTAACAAAAAGATTGATGATATTCCTACTAAACCCCTTCCTTTTCTAAATAGAGTTATTAGAACCAAAAATATGGATAAAGAGGCTATGCAAAAAAAGAAGTTTTGGATAAATTCAATCGTGTGGAGATTAACATCCCTTTACTTGAATCCATTAAAAAAATACCAAGGTATGCCAAATTCTTAAAACAACTTTTTACCAGTCGAAGAGGGATGAAGGGAAATGGGAGGATAAATCTTGGAAGGAATGTGGCAGCACTCTTTGCACGAACTCTAGAAATGCCAACAAAGTGCAAGGATCCGGGGACATTCACCATCTCATGCACCATAGGAGAGTTGCACTTTTCTGATGCACTTTGTGATTTAGGAGCTTCCATACATGTAATGCCTCACTCTATTTTTTCTTCTTTACAGGTTGTTGAGTTGAATCCCACAAGAGTTGTGGTGAATTTGGTGAATAGAGCTATAACATATCCCACTGGGGTCCTTAAGGATGTACTTGTTCAGGTAAGATACATGATCTTCCCAGCAGATTTCTATGTGCTTAACATGGAGGATGATCATGTAAGTTCTCATGCTCCCATTATCTTAGGTAGGCTCTTCCCCAAAATTGCAAAAAACTATCATAAATGTTAATGAGGGTACACTTTCCATAGAGTTTGGAGATGAAGTTGTGATATTTAAGGTGATGGACTCCATAAAGTACCCCTCATAAGACTATTCTGCTTTTGTTATCTCCCATTTTGAACCATCAAGTAAAAAGCACATAGATTTTGATTGCCCTATTCTTAGAGAGATTATAATTATTGGTTCAAGTTTGATGTCTAAGAACACTTCCACACCAATTTCTAATGCACAAACCTCTGTTAGATTTGATTTTGAAATGGATTCATATTCTAATTTTGATAATTCTCACTCTGATTATGACATGGAGGTTGAGTATACAGATGGATTTGATGATGTATTCTCTAATTTTGAAGATGTATATTCTGATACTGATGTTCATTGTGCACATATTTTATTTCCTTCAATTTATCCATCCATACATCACCCCCCTACACTATAACTCAAGCCATTGACACCTAATCTCAAAAACTCATACTTGTTAAGTGGTGAGAAATTACCTGTTTTCATTTCTAATAATATCACTTTCGAACATGAAGAAAACATTTTGAATCTTTTGAGGGAGAACATCAGGGCAATCAGGTGGAAATCGGCTTACATATCAGTTATTAGCCCCTCTATTTTCAAGCATTGGATTCTTTTAGAAGATGGGGCTAAACCGGTTAGGCATCCACAAAAGAGACTTCATCCAACCCATCTGGAAGTTGTTAAAAAAGAGGTTGAAAATTGCTCGAGGTAGGTATAATTTATCCCATTTTTGATTCTCAGTGGGCAAGTCCTATTCGGGTTGTGCTTAAGAAAAGGGCGGTTACTATTGTTAAAAATGATAAAGATGAGTTAGTTCCAATGAGGGTGAAAAATAGTTGGCGTTTGTATATTGATCATAGGAAACTAAATCAGTCCACTCGCAAGGACCATTTCCCCCTACAATTTATTTATCAATTCTCGAGAGACTATAAAGGAAAACACACTATTGTTTCTTGGATAGTTTTTTTAAATATTTTCAGGTTCCTATTGCTCTAGAGGATCAAGAGAAGACCAAATTCACTTGACTATTCGGTACGTTTTCCTACCAAATGATGCCATTTGTACTTTTCAATGCATCGGGTATCTTTTAGATATGCATGGTGAGTATTTTGTTTGATTTTATTGAGACCTTCATGGAGGTATTTATGGATGATTTTATAGTGTATTGGTCTTCATTTGATAATTGTATCTCTAGTTTGGGAAAGGTTTTGAATCGTTTTATTGAAAATAATCTGGTCTTAAACTTTGGAAAGTATAATTTTATGTTAGAGCATGGCATTGTCTTAGGGAATGTAGTGTCAAAACATGAGATAGAGGTTGATAGATCTAAGATAGATATCATTTCATCATTAATATATCTTTCACGTGTGCATGATGTTAGATCTTTCCTAGGGAATGCATGATTTTATCAGTGCTTCATCAAAGATTCTAGTAAGATTTTTCATCCTATGTTACGATTACTTCAAAAGGATTCTGATTTTGTGTTTGATGATTCTTGCGGGACTTGCTTTGATGAGATAAAGAAGTGTCTGACCACTCCACTGATCATACATCCCCTGTAGTGGGAGTTTCCTTTTGAGCTTATGTGTGACACCTCCAACTTCACGATCGTAGTTTTCTTATCTCATAGGGTGGAGGGACAATCACTTGCCATCGCCTATGCTTCGAGGACATTAGATTCAACCCGATCAAACTACACAACCATGGAAAACGATTTTCTTGCCACAATATTTGCTTTAGATAAATTATTTTATTATTTATTGGGATCTAAAGTAATTGTTTTTATGACCAGGTAGCTCTGAGGTACCTCTGGAAGAAGCCACATGAAAATCCCAAGCTAATCTAATGGATGCTCCTTCTTCAATAATTTGACATTTAGATAAAGGACCATAAGGGGTCATAAAACCTGGTGGCAGACCAAATGAGTATGATTACTCACACACTAAAGGATGACACCTTGGACTAGGTACCACTTCAGGACACTTTCCCTAATAAGAATCTGTGTTCCATCTTAGGTGTGCATCCTTCAAATGATGATTTAGTTAACTACCTTGTTGCATATTAAATTCCTATAAATTTAGAGAAACATCAAGTCCTAAAGTTAAAGAGTGAGTCTAGATTTTATATGTCGTATGATCCCTATTTATGGCACATGTGTTGTGGCCAAGTTATTAGTAGGTGTGTTACTGATCATGAGTTTGAGTCTCTTCTCCAATTTTATCATAAACTTGCTTATGGTGGACACTTTGGACCCCAACCGATAGCTAATAATGTTTTGGAATCTGGATTGTATTTTCCATGTTTATTCCATGATGCTCATGTGTTTTGTATGTCATGCTCACATTGCCAACACACTGGTAATATTTCTAGAGACACGAGATGCCCTAAAAACCCATATTATTTTGTGAGATTTTTGATGTATGGGGAATTGATTTTATGGGTCCTTTTCCTAGTTCATTTGGTTTTATATATATTTTGGTTGTCATTGATTATGTGAGAAAATGGGTGGAGGATAAGTCCACCAAGACTAATGATTCTCAAGTTTTTGTGGACTTTGTCAATGCAAAATTTTTTTGTAGGTTTCGAGTACCAAAGGCCATCATCAGTGACCAAGAGATAGACTTTTGCAATGGAAATTTTTCTTCCCTCCTTCAAAAGTATGGGGTGACACACAAAACATCATCACCATACCTCCCCTAAACAAATGTCCATGTTGAGGTTTGAAATAGGGAGTTGAAACAAATTTTGGAGAAAATTGTGCAGCCAAATAGGAAGGACTGGAGAAAGCACCTAGATGATGAATTGTGGGATTATAGGACATCATACAAGACCACCATCAGTATGTCCCCATTTCAGATTGTTTTTGGGGAAGCGTGTCATCTCACTGTGGAAGTTGAGATTCAGAATTATTGGGATATAAAGAAATGCAATATGGATTTTTCCCAAGCTAGAATCCAAAGGAAGCTGAAAATTCAAGAGCTTGAGGAGATTCAATTGTCTTCATATCAGAACTCAAGTCTATACAAGGAAAGATCAAAAAAAATATCCTAAAAAATGATCCATAAAAGATAATTTCAAGTTGGATAGAAATTCTTTCTCTATAGTTTATGACTAAATCTGATGCTTGGTAAGTTTCATTCCCGATGGTTTGGTCCATATATTGTGACTCATGTTTTTCCTTATGGTGAAGTGGAGATCACACAAGAGGATACATGAAGGAGCTTCTATAATCAATGGGAAAATTTTGAAGAAATACATTGAGGGACTTCTTACTGATGTAGTAGATTTCATCAAACTACATGACCCCATCATCACTTGATCATATCAGGTTGTTCCAAACCATTTCACTGTTTTATTCTTTGTCCTATCTAAAATATTATATTTCATATGCATATATCATCTCATAGTTTCATATTGAGAACAGTTCAATATTTTAAGTGTGGGGGATGGAACCTTTTAGTTTAGTAATTTCAATTGTTTTCTTATTTTTCAATAATTTTCAAAAAAAAATGTGTGTTTTAAACTTTTATGTGATTATTTTTTAATTTTTTGTGTATTTTGGAAACTTTTAAACTGAAATGATTCTCATCACCATTTTGAAATCCATATCAATTAATGAAACAATTTATTCCATGAATCTATGATTAAATGAATGCTTAAAATGACTTTGTTTCAAGTTCAAATATTTAGTAATTTCATGAAAAGTACTCTGAATTTTCAATCTCATGCCACATATCACTGTCTTTTTATTTGAAATCATATTACTATGAGGGTTTTGAACCATTATTTTCATATTCATTACATTTTCCTCACTTATTGAGAGAACCAAGCCATGCTTTACTTAACAGGAATTTGATTTATTCTTATCAAAACCTGAGGGTTTTAAGTACTTATGTTTTAAATGATTGAGGCATTTTTTTGGTATTAAATCCCCTATTTCAAAGAATCATTTATATAATAGACTAACTTGAATTTTTAATCCTTGAAACCCTTATAAGCCATGAACATCCTATTATATGCCACATTACAAGCCAATTTTCCATATCCAACTAACTCTTGAAGTGAAATTTCATAATCTAGTTGAACTTAATTGTGGGGGAGCTGTCTTGTGTTGTTCTACCATATTGTTCGATCCTTTGGGTGGAAAATTAAATTCTGAATATATGTGTTTGCTGCTGAAAAAAATCATTATATTGAAATCTATTACTTTTCTAGATCACTCATGATAGGTGAAGTTATGCCTTTCTGGAGATTCTAATAAAATAATAATGTTGTGCATATCTCGAACTTTAAATAAAATCATGTTTGAGAAGATTGACATTTTTACTGCTGAAATGATGAATGGTGTGCACATTCCATTATTTTTCATGATGGTGAATATGAATTTATGCTAAGGGGGTTGATAAGGAGAACATATTTAAGTGAAAATTAGATTAATGCAGTTTTTCTTCAAAAGGAGTCAATCCCCCCTCATTCAGCCTCATAATTTTACACATATAAATCCTACCAACCAAAAGCCACAGAACAACCTTGAAAATTCCTCATGATAAAACTATGTCTTTGACTCACATCCGGTGGTGATGTAGAAATTTATGAAGCCTATGGTAACCCTTGTATGATTTTGGATGAGAAATACATTACTGAAAAATTTAAATTTTTGTGATAAAAGAAAATTCAAGTGAGGTATGTGTTTTGTGCATGGGAGGATAAATGAAGTAGAAATATTTTAAATTATATAAATGCAGAAATTTAAATGATGGTTTTTTATGAGCCATTATATCTTTTGGTTCTTGGTGTGGAATTTTTGGATCTCAAGGATATGTGTTTTAAAATCTGTTTTGATTTGATATTGATGTTTACTTGTCACAATTTTTCATAATACATGATATGAGGTTTTGCTCGGGATTGAAAAATGTTAAGTGTGGGGAATTTGATAAAACACAATTTTATTGAATATTTTATTGATAATAGATGATATAATTTCCCCACATTATGGTAACTATGTTCATTTATGGAATATTTGTGATTAGACCAATCAATTGTAAATTTGATGAAAAATCCAATTTTACTCTTTACAAATTCATTGTAGTATTTCAAACATAAATAATTTTATTTCAATTATTTGAACTTATAATTTTGTAAATGTGTTCCTAAATTAATTTTATTCAACTTTTATTCTGTAAATCTGATTTATATCATGCATTTGGTTGGTGCAAATGGGCCATGAAGTCAAAGTTGGGTTGGACTCTCCAGATTGGACATTGGTTCTATATTTGATCCATAACTACTTCATCAGTGCTTAGATTAGGCACAAATTTTGAGAGGATCTATAAGACTCATCTTCACAAAAATCATCCATCTAAAGAAGATCTGGTTCATGTGTTTTGGTGGAAAATGAGTAGTGAAAGTTGGATTAAAATATTTAGCTGAGATTCCCCATTCACACTTGAAAACACTTTTAACCTAGCCTCCCATCCACTATATATTAGATTTTTTTATCATTTGAAGTGTTTGGGGGATGTATATTAGTAATTTTATGGCAGAGGAGAAGTGGTGTCACTCCAATTTTCCAAGCAATTCAGTAAGGATCCCTTTGTCGAAGCCTTCTTCTTCTTCTTCTTCATGTTGTAATGTTTTTATTTGCGTAATATAATTCTTAGTTACTCTTTAATTTCTTAAATTTTATTCTATTATTTTCAATTTTAATCTTCTATTAATCTTCCTATTTGGGTTGGAATTCAAGAGTAGAAAAAATATTGGGTTATCCCTTTCTAATCCTTGGCATATGTAAAATATTTCTACGATGACTACACCTCCCATGGAAGAGTGGTTCTATTTAGTAATTGATCTATCTCACACCTTCTTCATTCATTTATTTTTAATCAATGATGATAATATAATACACATAAAATTATCAATTAATAGAGTTATTAAGTTAAAAATAAACTAATAAATAAATTGAATAATTAACAAAAAAACACACGAGGTCGATATTTTGTATAAATTATGAGAGTGCAAACATAATCGGTAATACAGGACCACACTAGATAAGCATGTAGAGTTAAAATATAATTCCTAAACACAATTAATTATAATTTCTAGAGTGGATATGTTCTCTAATTAACCACTGACCATAAGCTAACCTTAGAACATCAATAAAATTAGGGTGCTAGTAGAGGATTTAAGTAATTTCATCACTATGGTTAAGTTAACTCTCGTAGGGTTTGAGGGTTAACAAATTAAGGGATTGTAATTAAGTGGATATTGATTTAAATGATAATTATTAACAAGTAAATTAAGAGGTATAGTTAGATCTATTATTCATTTTAAAATATTTTCTAAAAAACATCTTCTTTTTGCGTCTTTTTAATAGAACTTCATCACAAAATTAAAAACAAAAAAAATGCAATATTCTTCCAGAAAACTTCTTCTTATTTTATAAAAGATAAAAAAACATCCCATAATTTCAAGTAGTGTTTTTATTATCATTTATTTTATTTTAAAAATACATTTAATCTGTTTTTAAATTTAATTCCTCTTTTGATAGATGACTTTGGCTATCCACTCTACTGCATCTAAAATAACTCAAAACCGAATATCATTTGAGAGGACCCACAACAACACATTTCAATTAGCCATAAATCTCATGATTATAATAGAGATGAAAATAGGGTTTTCAATAAAATGGATGGTTTAAAGGTACTAACTATTTCTTCACCCACACATCAATTCCTCAAGTTCAAGGTGTTTATAAATTATTGAAATACATTCTCTTTATCAAACAAGGATAGTAAATATAGTTAAACTCTAATACTAAGGAAACAACGAAGAACATATGCATTGAATACTATCTAAGTGGGTCATTATAAGTATTTCATGTTGTATTCTAGTTCAATGCACTCCGTTATATCTAGGAAGTTTTCTAAGAGCATCAAATCACCACCCTAATGATTTAATTATCAAATAAAACCTCTCTTTGTATGATTAATGCATCATAAGTTGAATTTTTAGCGAATGTTTTTTATGAATATCATATTATTCGTAATTTAAAGTAGTCTAATTTCAATTTTTATAGATTTTCTCATTCTACATTGATTTATATCAATGTCTAGAATAAGGATTTCATATTTCATATCATAAACCAATCTATGATCATATATTAGTGACAGGATGAATATAAACTCATTATCAAGATTACTTCCATTATATGGTTCTCATTACTCAATAATTACATGAGTTTACGAGTATTACTCATGTTAGTGAGGTTTATAGTTCATTAAAAAGTAAATCTTGTGTTAAAAATAATCTATTTTCATTGGTGGGAGAAATTAACATTTCGAAGATGTAATTTATTTAATGGGGTAGAATGTTACATCCTAATATTTTAGTATAAGTTTAATATTAGTAAAATACTATGTTGAAATCTTCCTCCATAGACAACATAGAACTCAATTTAAAATGTGACATGTTTTATTAAGGTAAATTTATAAATATTAAAATTAGATCATTATAATGAATATATTAAATTGTAAGATATAAATAAAGGAAAAATCATTACAAAATATATGTACAAATAAAAATTTTCATTTTAAATACTAATATATTAATGAAATTAAACTAGTGTTTCTAAAAAACCAATTAAATCATTTTAGGCATAAAAATTCACTTTTCTAAAAAAATATTTTTTATGTGCTATGAATTTTCATTTTAAGAAAGGAAGTATATTATGGTTATATGAAAATAAAATATACTATTTATAGAGATAATATATTAAAACAAATTTAATTACAAATTTATTATGAAATAATAATAACAACAATTAATATTTGAAGAAGTCATTTTCCTATAAAAATAAATTTTTATATATTTAAAGATTCCCTATATAAGTTAAATTACTAAATTTGAGAATTTTATTGTAAAAAATGAACATATTTTTTAGATTAATCAAGTTAATATTATCTTATGATGAATTATTTATTATTATTCTAAAAATAATAATTTTTAAGTGAAAGGTAAAAAATACCATTTTACAAATACGGTGTCTTTTATGAAATCATTAGGATATAACAATAGATTAAAAATTTATTAAAAAATTCAAATAAATTATTTAGTCAATATTTATAATTTTAAATTTTAAATATTATTTTCTATTTATAATTCGAAATTTGACATTTTTGAACTTAAGTTATATTTTTCTATAAAATTTCTTTTAATGTTGTTTACCTTTTTATTTTAGAATTAATTTTTTTTAATTTTGTAAAAGGTATCTAATAAAATGAATTCCATGTTTTGAATTATAATTTAAAAATTATTTAATAATTCCCACTATATTTTAAATCATAAAAAATAAATTATTTAAAATTTTGTTGCTACTATAAAAGTCCAAAAAGTAAAAGGTTAAAGAAAAGTTTATTAGACTTAAATCAAGTTAAAAACATGCACCCAAATAATTTTAAGGGATTTATCAACCAGGATTAATAACCTATCTATTATTTTCCAAATTTTTTTAACACAATCCTTTTAAAGTTATAGAAAATTAGTATGAAGTTAGGGGTATTTATAAAAGTTTTTTTGTCCTCACTTATAAACGGAGAATTTCACCACCCCTTTGAAAACTCTCTAAAAAATATATTTCTACTTTAAAATATTCCAAAATCCCTCCGTAAAATTACTATTAAAGTTGTATAGGTTTCTTTATCATTAAAATACAACCTCTAAAACACTAAATCAAATTTTCAATGAATTTATTCCAAGGACTAAGGAATAAATCTCAAATCACTCTTTCCATTTCTTGGTATTTAAGTCTTCTTATTCTAGCTGAAATAATATTATATCATTCTAAAATAATAACATTAATATCATTATTATACATAAGTTTTATAATTTTTATGTAACATCCATTATCTATTCCCCTTCCATCCATTCAAAAAATGAGAATATAGTTCGTGTTATGTGAGAACCACTGCCTCCATGGGTGACGTGTTCTGTTTTTCATAACCATTTTAAAAATATATTTCAAATGGAATATTTAAAAAATAAATTTTATATTTATTAAAATATTAATAATTTTAAAATATAAATTAATTTCCTCAGTATTTTCAATCAATGGAAAATAAAAACATCGTAAGTGTTTACGTGCGGACTACGGCCTCCATAGAGTGACATGTTTTATTTTTCATGACCACATTACATGAGTGGTTATAAAACATATTTTATGAATATATATGACTTAAAATATTAATATATATCATGAATATTTTTCTAAAAGTACGACACTAAAATTTATTATCATTATGAAGTAATTTTTTGACATCAGTAGATTACCTGAAAAAAGCTCATCATGGATCTCATTCCCTCAAACCTTACCCATAGTTCCCATCAAATGAAATTAGTGGTGTATAAGACTTTTAGAAAAATTATATAAATATATCTTATAATATTTTCATGATGAATTTTATATCAAATAATAGGGTTTGGAATCTATATAATGAAACACGTGAAAAATAGTTTGAATTACAACAATTGATAATGTAAATAAGTGAAAACTTACCAATTAATGTATAAAAATTGATTACAAACAAAGAGTAAAAATGGTTATAGATTTTAATAAGGTTATAAAATGAGTTATAAAGATATTTATGTTTATTAAAAATTATTTTAAATCCATTTTTTGGAATCCAATAATTAAGGTAAGGGGTTTCTCGTCTCAATTTATGTTATCTGAGACTTATGTGATGTCAACCACTTGTTATATTTTGTGTGGTGTATATGTTCCCCATTGATACATTTTTATAATAAATTTAATTAGTACATAAGTGGTTAAATTTCCATCATAATTATTATCTTATAATAACTTTTGGTTCAAGGGTTACTGAACCTGTAAGGGTTTCTTTCCAATCTCAATTTTCAAATCAATATTTTTATGAATGAATTTCCATATAGAAAAAAATTGTGTAAATTTTTCTATCCCAAACATTTTATTCTCCTAAAGTAATTATCAAGGTTTTACAAACTCTCTCTGGATTTTATTTTCCTTGGTAAATAATTTACTAGATATGACACTTGTAATTGAAAATGATCACACCCCCTTCTTTTTGGGTGAGAATTTACATCTCTATATTCATATTTATTGGATGATTTTATGGATTTCCATATTTATTATTAAATAACATATTAAATTCATTTTATAATATTGTTTAGTTTCTAAAAAAATATTTGGAAGATATATTTTAACATTTTCCAAATGGATTGTTTTGTCTAATGTGGTAAAAGAACCACTTTTTAATATTTTTAATGTGGGCACGTCCTTTTATTTCCATTATTATTTATGAGGCTTAATTTTTATGCATTCAAATGGATTTAAAAATTATTTTTAATTATTAATTACATTGAAAATAAAGTTATAACATTTTATGTTTTATGAAATATAAATTTTGATTTTAAAAATAAATTATTTATTTTAGAAAGGTATTTTAAAGGCTTATATTTTGAATAAATAATTATTTAGTGTCTTTATGTATTCTAAAAGAAAGTTTTTTTATTGAATATTTATTTTATAATGTTTGTTCCATAAAATCATTTTTGTATTCAAATTTTAGTTTTAAAAATGATTATCAATCTCATTTTTTTAAAATGAAACACTTTTAAGTGTATTTTTAGAATTTAAAATGGGGACTTTTATTCTAGTTTTAAAAGTTGATTATTTCAATAATATTGAAGGGGTGTTTTTTTTTTATATTAAAATCCTTTGAAATTCAATATGTTACACTTGGAAAATATTTTTATTATGCCATCCAAATTCTTTCTCTAGATGGCTTATGATGATAATGTTATGAGGATTTTTTCATGAAACCAAATTATTTACCATGGGTTAACTAATCAATGATGTAATTATGAATTTTTATTTCCTGGTGTCATACATATTAATGGTTGATTATTATGTTATGGGAAGTGTTTATTAAATCCCTCTATTGAATGGGTAAATTTTAAATCTTATCATCTTAAATATTTGTACATGGGTGGTTAACCGATGATTAAGAAGGTACATGAGTGGTTATACAAACCCTATTTTATATTGAATGTCTCGGTGGATAGACTTATAAAATTGTTTATATTATTATGGTTATTCAACAATATTGTGTGATTTTTTATTTTTAGGTTATTCTCTCATGGCTCAATTTTTTTTATGTTTTGTACTCTTATCACTCATTCCTGATGTTATTTTGATGTTTTATTCCATGACTCAAGATTTGAGATTTATGTATTTGGGTTTGACCTTCTTTGAAGTGATTCATGAAAAAGGAACTGATTTTTTATTCTTATGTTTGTGCTATAATCTTATTTTTTAAAACATGTTCATGTTATAATGACTCATGTATTATGGTATGATCAAATACTTATTCCTTGATTTATAATTGATGATCCATGATTATTTGGGTATGATTTTATATTATCAGGTTCATAGACCTTGAATATTCTATCATAACCACATTATTATCTTGTTCTCACTTATGATCGTCAATTTTTATCTCGTCTGTTTACCCCTACAGAGCATCTGATCTCACCCCATTATTGTGTTTCCATTATCTAGGTTATAATGATGATTATAACCAATGATATTTGAAGAATGGGATGTAGTATAGTGAAATTAGGGAATAATTTTTACAATAATATATTTGAGGCAACTAATCTCCAAATAGAATAAACATTTTGATTCTTGTGGTTGTGAGATTATTTGTGAGTTGTAATATTTATATTATGAAATAAATGAGAAACGCATGCATGTTTATATTTGATCATCTCATTTTGTAACAAATACTATGAATAATATTTTTTTGATCCCCAGATCTGGGAGTGTAGGTTAGAGGTGTCTCACTAGATATTCATACGAGGTCTTGGCTTTGGTAATATTTTTTTGGGCCTAGGGGATGCATTGGGAGTGTTTCTATTATTGAAGGAGTGAGCCTTAAGAGTTATATAGTGATTGGAGATTCGATTTTTTGAATTATATTATAAATTATTCTAGTGTGAATTTTTAGGAATCTAAGGGTTTAGATATTATTGGTTGTCCTAAAAATGAGTTTCTAGTGTTTTGGGGTTGTTTGGGCATGTAGATATTTTTTGGAAATTTAGAAAATTCTAGAATGAGTATGACTCATTTTTGGATTGATTATGAGTCATTTTGGAATGTAAATTTTTCTATCTATGGAATTACTCTATATAAAATCTTAATAACTCCTTATAAAAATAAAATCTTCCTAAGAAGTTGATATTGACACATTATAATGTGATACGTGACATTCTAGTGTTTTCAAGAGTTTAGATGAGACGAAAAGTGTTTCTAGATTCTTATAAATAAATAAACAAATCTTAAACATGAATATTTAAGGGAAATTAGGGATCTTAAAATACCTGTATAGTATAAAATCTTACAAAGCATCCATCTCATTCCTCTCTTCTTCTCCAAGTGATGTCTCTCTTGTTTATTGTTAGAATTTTGTGTTCTCTGAAGCAAGAGAGATATATGGGTAAGGCTAACCATCCACAAGTAAATAATGTTTATTTTATCTCTATTTATTTTTTCCTCATTAAATAATAATAATTTCAAGGATTTATTCAATTTTTTAAATTATTATGATAATTTAGAACAAGCTAGTGATTCTTAATGAGTGGGGTCCTGTAAACTCTAGGTCAGTGGTCCCTAGATAGTTTCTATGTTTTTGGTGTCTTGTAATAAATAATCAAGGATTAGATCATATTTATGAGACAATGAATGAAATTTATTAGTATTATCCATTTTTTAAGAGACGTTAGGTTTAGTCTCGTATGGAAAATTGTGTTTTAGCTTTTTGGATTAGTTATATGGTTTTAGTGTTTGTTTGGAATGAAGATGTATATTAAGTATTGGTTATTTTTCAGGGGTGTTGTTTTACGATATGGTGAGAATTGTGTTTACCATTTATGCAAGTGGAAATGGATGTTCTTCAATGTCATGGCATGGGATGTTGGTGATTTTCTCTCACTATGGATTGGGTGATGGGTTCATTGGGGTTTTGCGTACACAAAGAATAGACCATAAGGTATTTTAGTCCAATTATTGTCGATTGTGGCCTCTATAAATTATTTTTAATATGTTTATAGTGTTTTCCTTTAGTATAGAGTAAGTGAACATTGTAGGGGACATGATTAATGGTGAGAGAGACCACAATATGGGAGTGTGCTACTCATAACAGTGAGAGATATATTAATATGATCTAATAGAATTAATTATGGATTTACCCTATTGGAATCATGATGGACATGTTATGTACATGTTAGTTACTGAGGATATATGAACTGGGTGAAAATGGTTTCCTCATATGGTCGAGGGATATTTTAGTTTAATAGATTATGGATGTATCATTTCACTCCAGAACTAGTTGAATCAGGAAATACTCACCATTGATTTATGAGAATGGGTGGAGTATATTTTATAATTAATTATTGATGGTTTTTTATTTCCCTTTTACATACATCTGTATATGTATGGATAGTAACCAAATTCATACTCACAACCTACACATGGCCTTTAGGATGTATGAAGAAATTATATCTTATAGAGAAGGTAATTAAGGGAAAGTAATTTTCATTATGAGTTTTTTGGATAGTAATGTATTTATAATGTATAGACTATTTTATATGATATTATAGATAGGCTACGTGGTTTAGTGGTGTTGGGATAGTAGTTATTTGTTTTGTACATGTACATATATGATCGGCCCACGGGTGATCCTTCTTACTATTGTATGGATGGCATGACAAGTTAATTTTAATTGCATTACCATATGGATATTTTTGGTTTATTGTCACATGTTAGTTAAATTCCTTCAACTGTATTATTGTTAGTATTATTATTAATTATCATTATAGGGTATAGTCTCCCAAAAATCACCCAACAGACCCTCACTATTATTTTTCTACCTTGGCTGTATAGGGAGGTGCACCTAGGTTCATGTCTTGAATCATAGCTTCTTTTACTATTGAGAGTTTATAGGGTGGCTAGGTGTATAAAATCCTAAAATTTTAAAAAGAAAACTATGTTCGCTATCATATATGACATGAAACACCATGTCTAAATGAAGCATGAAATATTATTATTTTAGTATGACCATTGTAACCTAGATCTTAAATTGGAAGGTATAAATATTATTAAAAATATTATGAAAAATATTTATAAATTTCCTACTCAATATAATTTTATTGATTAATTATTATTAAATAATAACTCAATTTTTAATAAATACATTTTATTCTTCCAAAAAAATATGTCTTCATCAAAATTAATTTTTTTTCTTTTTGTGAGAATATATTATAATTAATTAATTTAATATTTATAAAATTTAATTAATAAAATCAAATTTATTTGTTAACTCCTCATATTAAAATTAACATTGGGTGAAATTTTAGGATTTTCTTAAATAATTAATATTATAGTGAATAGAGAAAATTACTAATTTTTAAAATACAATAATTTATTTTTATTAAATAAAATAATTTAAAAGTCACATTATATTTTAGAAATGGTATTAAAGTAACATATTAAATATTCCATTTTATTATAATTACATAACTAATTTCATTCAAATGAGTAATTTTCATGATTTTTCTATATGTTTATTTTTACACTTAAAAACATGGTTTCTACAAACTATTTTTAAGTGCATAAAGTTTATCTAATTATATTAATTAAAATAACCCCTAGAAAGGAAATAATTAAATTAAATTTATATATTATAAATCTATTTATAATAATTCAAATTTATTTAATGATGATTTTCTAGTCATAGAGTTAATATAAGATCATTTATTTCATGAAAAATATATTTTCTTGAAAAACCTCTTTTCATCGTGTTTTGTAGGTTTAATTTTTATGTTAAATTCCACCAATTTTATAAATTGAATTTGATAAAATGGATTCCATATTATTAATAATAATTAATTATATAAGTTAATAAGTTCAAAATAATTTTTTGTTATAATGAATAGAAAAAATC
Organism: Viscum album; assembly: GCA_963277665.1. NCBI lineage: Eukaryota > Viridiplantae > Streptophyta > Magnoliopsida > Santalales > Viscaceae > Viscum > Viscum album. The sequence goes on along the minus strand of OY728131.1, from coordinate 1,523,192,262 downwards.
ATAAAAATTATTTATAGAGGTTAAGGTTAAATGGGGTTTTGTGTGCTACATGAGTATATGTAAAAATTTATTTTCCACAGAGATAAGATTTTTATTTGTTAAATAATATTTCATATTTTTAACCAGTGGGTCCAAATTTTCTAATAAGTATCAATTTAATTTTATTTCAAAGGGATAAATTACATAACTAAAAACTCGTTACCATGGAGAAAATTAAAATGGTAAAACTAAGTAAACATAAATATGAATTGAATAACATGTTTAAAATATTTTTTAATTTATTATGTATTTATAAACCTTATACTCCACCCATTATTCCTTTTATCAAATTTTTAGGCCCTTGTATTGAGTTTGACTTCCCATTATTGAATTTTTTTGGTTATTTTCTACTCCTTCTAACATATAAAAGGGAACCTCCTCTCCCCTTTTCATCACACTTAAAAAAAATTTTGGTTCCAAAAATCTCTAAAAATCCCTTATTTAATCCCATTATAACTTTATATAGTCCTTTTTTATTATAAAACCCACCCTGAAAGGATTTCGGTGCAAACCTAAAGAGGTTGTCTAAAGAAGAGGCATCGTTTTTAACCTAGAGTTCTGTTTTATTTATTATTCCTTAAACATAAAACATTATTCAACCAATATGGTATAATAAAATTCATATCTCTCATATACTAATATATTAATATTTTAATGTAATATTCTATATACATATCCTCTTCCATCAAATGGGAAATGAAACCATTGTTCGTGTGTATGGTAGACTACCTCCTTGTGAACCAATGTAATTCGTTTTCCATCATACCCTACCATAGATGTTTATAATGATGTATTAAATTAAATATATAATATTTATGAAATATTTATCATTCTATAAAATTAATATATCATTTATTTTTAAACCTTTTCATTCACTAAAAATGATAATATCATTTGTGCATATGTGTTGAATATCACCTCTACGAAGCAATGTGATTCATTTTTCATCATTGTGCCATATGGATGGTATATATATAAGTTTATTCAAATAAATAATATGTGTTATATGATATAATCATAATTATATAAATAAAAAATAATATTTACCTTCTTTCTATCAAGATCATTGAAAAATTGAAAATTTTACTCATTGTACGTACGACCAACCATTTCCATGGTTGTTACATAGTTCATTTTTCAAAACCATAATTAATGGTTGGTTTTAAAAGTATATTTGAAGAATAAAAATTATTATTATTTAATTATTATTGTTATTTCTATTATGGAACAATTAATTCTTTTACCATTGTAAATCAATTGAAGTAATTTTGAACAAATAAACGGAATGTCCTCAAAATGTCTGATGTGAAATTAATTGATTAAGAAAATAAATATAACATGGTAATAAATAATAAAATGAATAATAAACTTGAAAAATATTATTTATAATGTAAATAATAAATATGATTTTATTATTCAGTAATATGAAGTGCGTATGTGACGAGTCGAACTCTAGGTAATGGGTTTCATAACTCAATTTCTTTCCATTGGGTTATATTACTTGTTTATTGAATATGTCATTAAAAGATTATGTAATGGGTGATATGTATTGTTTGTTGAATTCCAACTGGTTTTATCGGCATTTTAATTTTTTACGCATAATCACTTCATTGATTGATTCTCACATCAATGTTCTCATCTTTGTAAAATATTTTATCTCAATTTCCCTTCATTGAAGCATATTTTAATTTTATGAACCTAATTTATTTTATATAGTGTATATAATACCCCTATTACATATTATATCATGAATAATTCTTACTTCATATAATTTGAGTTTCAATTCATTTTACTTAAAACAAGGGGTTTCGATTTGAAAGTTACCAATGCAGTAAAGGCTTTTTGTTATAATCTCCATTATTTTTTTACTTATTTATGCTCATGGGTCCTTTAATGTAAATCTTATACAATTATTTTATTGAACCACATATCTTTTATTATCATATAGTTTTAATGTGATTTACTTATTTTTTTCCTTTTCTGCCTTTATTTAATAAATAATAATCCAGAAAATTATTTGTAAGTAATACTAATCATGTATCTTCTTTTAGATCTGCAATATTTCTCTTCCATGTATATATTATCCTAAAAATATTGTAAATAATGTTTTTAATCATTTATAATGATTTATTATATTTATTTTTACCCATTTATAAATTTTTCAAAATGTTTTAAAATGAATATTTATTTCGTTTTCTGAATAAGGTACTTTTTCACTTCTTTACAAAAGTGTGAAAGGGATGTTTTCCTAAATGGCATGAAAAAAATTTTCTATATTCGTGACCTCTCAGTAAATTAAAAATTTCCTTAAAATTTTCTTGGTTTTTTTTCAAATAAAATATTTTCTATAATAATTTATAATTTTTTATATTTAAAATAACTGATTTCAATATGAAAAGGTTATTTTCCTCAAATAAATATTAAATGTGATATTTAAATGATTTTTTCATCAATGATGACTACCTTTTATGTTAAAATTTTCTTCCTAATTCTATATATATGTATCTTAAATATATACATAGATAATTCTCCCATTCTTTTAGGGTTAATACATTCTTTGGGTTCATTTATAAAATTCCTTCATTATTAAATCTCCTTTGATTACGACATGAGGAAAAATTATGCAACCCATTTCTTTCCATTGGTCATTATTATGTTTCTACCTCACAATTGATTCAATTTTTATGGAACATGTAAGAATTTTGACGTTACTATGGGTTTTTCCAAATAGACCTCTAATTCATTGGGTAATTTTTTGGTATCACGAGACATTATATATGGTATTAGGGAGTGAACCTAATCTATTAGAGACTTTTTACAGTATGTGATAATGTTGTGGTAGTAATCCTTAACTTATTCTTATGTCATGTTATATATATTTGTCGAATTTATTGTGATTCTATGATATTATGACAACATGTTCCTTCTGTTATGATTCCATTGGATTACTCATGATCATCCTCTTTTATAATATCATGTTATACCTTTGAATCACACATGATGATTCCTTACCATGTTTATTACCTTTCTATGCTTTTTATCTCACCCCAACCATTTATGTATTCCCCCATGTTATCCAAATTAGTTTTAGGATCTTAATGAGATTCTTTATCTCACTAAGTAGAATAAAAAAGATGTTGTATTTTAGTTTATTTTAATGTTTTATATACCTAGCCTTCCAGAAAACACCAGGCCTCGTCATATATGAGTGGTAATTAATGTATTGTTATGTTAAAAATAATTTTATAATCCATGTAAAAGGATTGGGTTGATATAGTAGGTATCATAAAAATGTATAGCTATTTTTGGTGAATAGAATACATTAGTGAGAACCCTAGGGTTAAGTCAAAGTATAAGAAAATATCCTGGAATTTTGCCGATGTATAAAGTGATTTCTAAGCAATTACATACTAGTATGGATACTAGAATTGGGAATGGGTATATACCAGTTGTACCTTGGTGAAATATATCTGAAAAGGGGTGTATTAGTTTTTTACTCCATTTTTCCTTGGTTCATGACAAATAGGTCTGGTTTCACACTTGTTTTGACACTCCCATGGGATATGCTTGCGTTAACTCACATTTTCCTTTGAATAATTATAAGGAATTAAATAATATAACCTATAAAATCATATGATATCCCATAGTGATATGATATAAACCTAAGGTTTCTTGGGATGATATATCTATGGTTGGTCACATGTTTAAAGGAATAAATAACCATTTTTATGTCTTATGTTGTGGAAGTCTAAGATGATAAGGAGTATTTTGGGACACATTTATGGTAATATAACCATTCAGTCTAGTATTATTTTTAGTACAAATGTTATTTTAGGAATAATTAATTTACATTTTGTGTAAATAAGTTTAAATATGTTGATAACTTTAGGGTTAATATGATCATTGAAATTAAGGTAATTATAGTCAATTAAGACTATTTTATTTTGTGTAAAAATAATAATTTGAATAGAAAACCTCAGTGGTTAACTAGTGATTTGATTATTAATATTATTTTTTAGTATGTTTATTATATTTTTTGGAATTTTATATGAATTAAATAAAAAAAATTAGAAAAATAAAACCCCACATATCGGGATACGACCCATCACATCTGGTAAAAATGTGGGTCTTGAACTCATAGTCGAAGGGAGAGAGGGGTTTACTTACTACCAATAAGTTATGTGATTTCCTAGTTAGTATGGTATTATTTTAAATTAAATGATTTTTTTGGATAAATATTATGTTAATTTCAAGAAACTTATTATAGGATAAAATATTTTTTAATTTTTAAGATTTTGAAGTGATTAATAATATTTTGGAAGATGTTTTATTGTCCTGGGGTATAAGTAACCCTTAGGTATATTATGTGGTTTAACATGATATAATATTTGAGAAGAACAAAATTATGTTTCTGAATTTTGAGGTTATTTGGAATGTAGGGTTATTTAATGATTTAAGGTAAACTTTAGATTTGGATATTGATATAACGGTGTATTCATTTTAGGATTCATCTTACCTTGTGAAAAATATTATTTATTTTGGGTAATTTAAAAATATAAGAGGAATAAATTGATATCATTTTTTGAAATCATGTTATCTATTGGAAGTTTATTTTAGTGATTCGGGTATAAAAAACTCATCTTGAATACTCATAATTTAGAGAAATATATGATATTGTGGTATAAATTAATTAAAAATGAAATTATACTCATCAAGTGAGTATATTCGCATATCATTTCAGTTTATAAGGTAAATTAATTACTAAAATCTTGGAAAAGGATCTTGAAACAATTTTTTCTTCTTATTATGATCATTTCTAATTAATTGATTGTCTTTTCACCCATCATAGATCTATGGATTTATGGTAGTTAACTTTCTCCTAACCATGTTATCTATCACCTGCTATTATTTCATGAATGTTAGTTTACCTACATTTCCATATTTTTATTTCCCATTAATTTTCTCACACTTGGAAACATAGTTTTGTGTTATTCTACATAACCTTTTTATTTCCTTTTTTCTCTTTTTGCGATGAATTTTTATTAACCCTTCTTTGATGTGGGTTTTCCAGAAAGGAATTTTCAAATGTCAAACCCTTGAATTGTGATTTGATTTTTAAATTTTGATGATTAAATTTAGTAAATTCTGGATAATGTAACACCAAAAATTTTTAAAAAGAAACTTATGTTCGATTGCATATACGACGTGAAACACCAAGCCTAAACTAACATTAGAATAATATTATTTGAATATGATCATTGTAACCTAGCTATTAAATTAGTGGGTATGAATAAAATTAATTTATTTATGAAATATATATATATATATATAAAGGTAATATAGAATAAAAATATATTTATAAAATCTTATTAAATAATCACTCTATTTTTAATAAAAAAATTATTCCTAAAAAATATGTTTTCTTAAAAATTGATTTTTATTGATTTTTGTGAGAAAATATTATATTTAATTTTTGGAACTTTTATAAAATATATTTGATAAAATTAAATTAATATTTTAACTTCAAATATGAAAATTAAATTATGGTACAATGTAGGGATTTTTCTAAAATGATTAATTTTTCAGTGAATAGTGAAAATTTCTAATTTTTCCAATATTCTGAATTCTTTCCATTAAATAAAGTATTTTAAAAACCCCATTTTATTTTTTATTTTGTATTAAATATAAATTTTAACCATTTTTTATAATAATATAATTAATTTTATTCTAAATAGTAATTTTCATGGTTTTTTTCTATGTTTCTTTTTACACTTAAAAACAAAACTTTCTACAAACTGATTTTAAGTGTATAAAGGATTTTAATTTAATTAATTAAAATAACTCCTATTAAAAAAGATTTAAATGAATTTATATATCATAAATCTATTTATATTAATTTTAATTCATAAAATTATGATTTTTAGTCATAGAGTTAACAGAACGTCATCTATTCCTGAAAAAATCATTTTCCTAAAAACTCACTTTTCATCGTGTTTTTGGGGTTTAATTTTAAATTATACTATGAAACATATGTTAATTTAATTTTATAAAATTTATTCGGTATTTTTAATCATAATTAAAAATATTACGTAATAATGTAAACTTAATTTTGGTCATAATGAAAAGAAAAAATAAAAAAAATTAATTATAGAGGTTATAGTTAAAATGGTGGTTTGTGCGTTACTTGTGTTTGAGTTAAAATTATTTTTAAACACACATAGGATTTTTATTTAATAAATTTTATTTTATATTTTATATCTTTAGTTCTAAATTTTCTAATAAGGCTCATTTTTCTTTTAGTCTTAAAGGATAATTACCTAACTAAAAACTAGTTACTATGGTGAAAACTAAAATGGTAAATGTGAGTAACCATAAAGGTAAAGGGAATAAAATTTTAAAAAAAATTATTTTTAATTTTGGATGTTTGTATGAAAATTATAGTCACTAAACTACTTCATTTATCTATTTTATAGTCACTTTTCTAGAGATTTAATTCCCATTATTGAATAGTTTTGGGTATTTAAAAAAAATGTCACTCCTCATTTATAAAAGGGAACATACTCTTTTATTTTATTAACACTAAAAAAGTATTTTTGTTCAATAAATCAATAAAAAAGTTTTCCTTAATCCCTTTACACACCGTAGAGTCCTTGGTTTGATTATAAAACCCTCCTTGGAAGGATTTTGGTGCAAACCTAAAGAGGTTTTCTGATGAATAGGGATTGTTCTTAACTAAAAATTTTTGTTTTAATTATACTTCCACTCCCTTTAAATATTACTTAATAATTATAATATAATAACCTCATTTTATAAAATATAATTAGATGTTATTATATTAATGGAATTACATACATCCATCTCATCTTCCAATAAATTGGAAACAGAACCATTGTTCATGTGTACGGCAGACTACCCCCTCGTGAACTGATATAGTTCATTTTCCATAATCACCTCTAATATATTTTTATGATGATGGATTTAATTTATATATATGATAATAATTAAATATTTACACATATATATAATTAAAATATCAGATATTTTATTTTTATTCTATTAACTGAAAAATGATAATGTTGTTCGTGTGTATGTGTCGACTACCACCTCCCTGAAGTGATGTGATTCATTTTTCATCACAGAATCACATGGATGGTATATATAACTATATTTAAATAAATAATATGGTATTTATGATATAATTATATTTTTAGAAAAATAAAATAATACTTATATTATTTTCATCATTGTCATTGATAAATGGAAAATGTTACTCATGCCTACGTACGACCTACCATCTCTATGATTATAACATAATTCATTGTTCAAAACCATCTATAATGGTTGTTTTTAAATTTATGATTTCTATATAAAAATAATAATTATTTCATTACTATTATTCTATATATTATATAATAATGACTTATTTTACAACATTCAATCTACTAATGTTATTTTTGATATATGAATGGAATATCAACAAAACGTTGGACGTGAACTTAATTGATTAAGTATATAAATACAACATGGTAATAAAAAAATAATAAAAAAATTATTAATAAATTAAATAATTAACATGATTTTATTATTCGGGAATATAAAGTACGTAAAAGATGAGTCGAACTAGAGGTAAGGGATTTCATAACTCAATTTCATTTCATTAGGTTACAGTACATATTTTTTTAATATGTCATGTCAAGATTATATATGGAATAAGATATGATTATTTTATGATTTATTTCAAAAAAAATTATATGTATTTATATTGGTTACACACAATCAACTCATTGATTAATTTTCACATCAATGTTACGGTCATTGTAAGGGATTTGATCTCAATTTACCTTTACTGAGGAATGTTTTAATGTCATGCGCCTTAATTATTTTATTTGGTGTATATGATTTTATTTTTAAAAATTATATCATAAATCCTTTATAGTTCAAGGAATATTATGTTTCAATTCATTTTAAACCATCCATGTGTATTTTGATTTGAATGTCACCAAAGTTTTAAAGGATTTATGTTACAATCTCCTTTCTTTTATTGATTGTTTGTGTTAAAATTTCCTTTTGGATGAATTCATATATAATTTTTTTTAACCACATATATTTTATTTTCCTCTAGTAATGAATTTTTTTACATTTTTGGTTTCTATTTTCTCCCTTATTGAATAAATAAACATCTAGAATGTTTTTTTAAGTAATATTGGTTTTGTATCTTATTTTAGATATGGAATATTTATCTTACAAGTCTATATTATCCTTAATGTATTTTTAATAATGTTTTTACACTTATATAATGATTTACTAAAGACATTTTTACCCATGTTTACTTTATTAAAAATGGTTTAAAATGAATATTTATATCATTTTATGAAAGCAATTTTTCTTATACGAAATGAGTGGAATTTACCAACATCAAGACTGGTAAATGATTTAAATATTCCTTTATAAGTTCCCGAGGTTATTTTAGAATAAAAGTTTTCTACAAATTTTTTAAAATTTATAGATTTTAAATAAGTTACATCAAATTGAAAAAGTTATTTTCCTTAAGAAATATTCCATGAGATCTTATAATTATGTTTTAATCAAATATGAAAAACTTTTATGTTATGGGTTGATTATAAATTCAATAAATATTTATGTTATATATATTCATAGCTCATTGCACCTTCTTTTTATTGTCAAATACTTTCCTTAAGTTCATTTATCAAATTCTCTCTTTATGAAATCTCATTTTATTATGACATGATGATTGATTATATAATCCTTTTCTTTCCATGGTTAATTATTATGTTTATATCGTATGATTGATTTCATTTTTTGGTACACATAATAATGTATATGTTATTATGGGTGTGGAAATATAGTTCTCCAATGCATTGGGTAATTTTTTTGGTCACATGAAACATTATGTATAGGATTAGGGAGTAAACCTAATCCATTATGGGACTTTGTCCACTATTTGATGTTATCTTGGCATTTATCCTTGAATTATGCTTATATCATGTAATTTTTTGGTGTCAAATTTCATATGATTATATGATATTATGATACCATGTTCTTTATGTTAGGATTCCATGTGATCACTCATGAGCCTTAACTTTTATGATATCAGGTTATACCTTTGACTGACACATGATGTTTTTCTTACCATGTTTATTCCCATTTTGTGCTTTTTATCTCACCAAATTCATATTTGTGTTCCCTAGATTATCCTATGTAGTTTTAGGATCTCAAATAGATTTAGGATCACACTGAATAGAATAAAATAACATATATGTTATGTTTTATTTTTTTTATTTTTTATAAACCAAGTCTTCTAAAGACACTAGGCCTCATGATATTTGGGTTGTAATTAATGGGTGTTTATATTAAAAATAATGTAATATTATGTGTAATAATCCTATGTTGCTATAGGTTATTAAAAATTGGTATCATATATTAGGTATTACAAGGTAGTACCTGGTCGATTTGATTATAAATTTTTAATGTTGTTCGGTTATTACTAAGTGGTATTAAATATGTGTTATTAAAAACTAATATGTTATTTGGATTCTGGTTGAAATCCATTTTAAGAATTTGTTGGGTCTAGGAATTAATTTTAATATGTTATTGATTTCATGTTTTGTGTCTAACTAGGTCCTACATGAGTTGATGTCCAAGTTACCTGGAGAACTAAGATTTTTTTTATTTTTTTTATTTTATAGTTGCAATTATTTCAAATTGTTCTTACCATTATTTTTTATCTTGTTATGTTATTAATTTTTGTTTCAAACTCTTGTCCATGAGATGAAAGAGTTAGTACTCATGCATCTGATTAGGCACATAGGTATCATGTGGTATATGTGTGTTTTTTATGATTATTGTTTTAAACCTAGAATAAAAATAGAGGGTTTGTATATTTAAAATGTTAATAATTGTATAAATAATTTTTTTATTTATAGTCCCTTGGTGGAATCATACTCAAATATCCTGGAAATGGGAGTGGTTCCAAAAATGAAAAGTGGTTCAACTATTTAAAGTGTTAGAAACAACCTTTAAATTTTTTTATTTTATTTCTTCTTAGTGACATTCTACTCATTCATCTCTGGTTTATTACTATTTGTGTGGTAAGTATGTAATCTTATGTGGATGTGATTGATATATAACATAACCCAAATATGCGTAGTCTTGGTACATAAGGATGGATGATATGTGACTTGGTTATTATAGGAAACTATAATGTCTTTTGGGTAATGCTTCGAGTTGTATATTTCCATATTATTGATAAATTAATTTTTATATATCTATTGATAAGAGTATTAAATTCTTTAGTGATATTATACTAAGGTGGAATCCAATGGAGAATTAGGAGGGTGGGGATATTGTACCACCTAGGTGTGCACTGAAGGAGGTTCTTGCGGGAAAAGGAGAGCATGAGTTGAAATCATGGACTCTGACACTGATAGGATATCCATAGGGGATTGGAAATTTAGGACAATAGTTATACGAGTAGATCATGGTGATCATAGTGTGGGTTATCCATATCATTTATCAGGGAGCACACTAACTTGATCCTTTTATAATATACTTTATGTGAGAATTACAATCGTATAATCCTCCTCTTTTCTAGGGATAGGGTGGATCATTAGTGGTATATTACTAGATAGAATCAACATAAAATATATTTGACAAGATTGATACACCCCTTGAGAGAAGGGTGGATTTGTAAACATATATTCTTAGAGGATAATGAAAAATCTGGTGGGATATGCATGTAAAGGAAAGTAGGAATCATGGATTGACATGGAAGGACATTGAGGCCATGTTGTTTAATCATTTAATCCCTAAAACACTAAGGGTAGACCGAGTGAAAAAGTTCATGCACTTATATTAGAAAGTGACCTCGTTTATATATTGTAATGGAATGTTTATAGATTTATTATGATCAGAAACAACATTGACACAAGACAATATCATTTTTGTGCTATGGTTCAAGGATGGTTCTTGTTTAGGTAAATATCTTCATGTTCAATTCATTATTAAAAGTGGTATACTAGGTGCTAATAGTGTAGTTGAACCTGGTAGAGGAGAGTGGACCGAAAAATAAAGTAGTGATGGGAGAGATAGGTAGGGGAGCTATGATTATCCAAAAGTGGGGTTGTGAGTAGACCCAACTGGGAAGTCAGAGTATATGTGTGATCATATCATCATAGAGTGTTACATAAGTTACAAGGTTCTAGTGCTCACACTAGACATGTTTGGACTCAGTGCAATTAACCACAGAAATAGTGCAGGGCATGTGTCCAAATGGGAAATCAAGAGAGGTTTTATCAAAAGACCTCATAAATAGCTAAGATTCATATAATGAGTCAAAATCAATAATCATAGGTAGGACCAAGAGCAGGTATCCATGAATTTTATAAATTTGGAGGTGATGGAAATGGATGGGGTACATAATAGTGGGGTTAGTGTTCAGTAGTGACTACAACTCCATAGGGAGGACTAGCACTTGTTCGTTAGGCTTTGGGTCCATTCAATATAATTAAGCCGACATACATAGAGTATAATAAAGTGAAATCCATAGTATTATGTATAGTGTTAGAATGGTGATAATGGTTTTGATTAATGGTTAAGGTCATAAAATTTTCATAAGTGATATATGTGGGATTTGTTGTTGTGACACCCTAAAATGTAATTTTCTTTCTTACGTTTTTATGGTTGATTTCTCTTTTAATTTATAGATTCCATGAGGTGTAATTTTTTAGTTTTTAAAAATTTTCCATGGGTGAACAATTAGGTTCGTGGTTTAGGAAACCTTAAGGCCTGGGTAGTTTCTAGTCAATGATGAGAGCATAGCTTATACATGGTTTGGTAAACCATGTGAGACAACCATGCACTAAACTTCGGTTTGATCATATTTTTCATTTTGAGTTATTTTTAATTGATGATTATTCTATAAGCCTCTCTATTTATACCCCTTTATATATGGTTCCTCCTAAGGTAATATATTTCACTACTATGCACCTCCAAGGAAGATTTAGGGTGATCTCTTGGAAGATTCTTCCCAAATCGAAAGGTAAGGGATCCTCCTTCCATATCTTGAAAATTTCTTCCAATTTATCCTATCTTTACTACTCCTAATGGCCATGTTTGGACAATATTGGTTCCATAGGGTTGTAACTATTTGGTTTTTAGGTGTATGAGGGTTTTTATCCAACTCTTTCGGCCTTTTCCTATGGTTTTCATCAAACGGGGAATGTTTCTACCACTTAAAGTTGATGTTTCCATTATTTTGATATTTATTAAATATTTTCTTAGTTTCTTGGTGTTTTAAAAGTTTTTTTGAAATTAATTTTTGGTGTATATGATATCTAGTTTTTGTTATCAATGTATATCTATGATTTTTGGGTTTTACATATAATAAAATTGGTTAATGGTTTAGTTTAATTGAATTTTTTTCAACTACTGTCTTATGCATTCTTGGAATTTAATAAAATTCCATTGATTGTTTTCTTTAATAAAATTGATTGGTTTGAGTTTATTTGGTCTAATTTGGGTTTATAAAGTGGGTTGTTCATACTTTAATGAATTTTTCATGTTTTTAAAAAGTTATGTGTCTTTATCCTCTAGATTTGGCTGTTTTTCATGAACCCTTTGTTTGATTGGGAATGTTGATGGTTTTATATTGTTTATGTTTTTCCCAAAGTTTACCTTATTTTTAAAGGTTATTTTGAAATATTATTTCCAAATTTGTTACCTTTATTATGATTTTGTGTTATGTATGAATTTAATTGGATTTTTTTAAGATATAAAGGGGTCGTCAAATGGATTTCCAAAGTATGACATTTATATTTATAAATATAAGTCTTATTTGGATCCTTGAGATAAGGTGATTTACTAATTAATGTTTATACCTTAGATTAAGCATTTTGTTATCCATTTTTAATTATTTTATTTTTTTCATTAAAATTAATATGAATTTTGATTCATGGTTATTTGGTCTGGGTTTGGGGCCAGTTATTAAAAGAGTTATTTTGGATGCGGAAACTTTATGATTGTTGTGTTTTATTGATTTATACTATTTTATTGCCTTTTTATTTGCATTAACTAGATAGTTTTATAAATCTATTGTCTATGGCATGAGGAACAATAGGCTAATAAGTGGGGATTCAAGGGACATTAGTTATTCTAGTTGAAAATTTTTTCACTAGTTATTACCCTTATTTGAAAGTCATGACTAAGCTAAGGGGTTTCACTAATGACATTAGTTAGAGTGATTTAAGTGATGGGTTATGTAATTATTAACTTTCCAAAAGTTTTTTTGACATTTTAATATCTAGTACTCACACTATAAGTCTCTAGATTGTTGCCTCATGATATTTATCATATAATATGCCTATTTATTGTTTATTGGAATGCAGTTTTTTTATTTCCTCTGGGAGCCTATTTTGATATGTTGTTTATTTTTGTGTGAGGGTAATTATTCTAAGGGTTACCTTGTATTATTATTTTCAATATTTTTATTCTTCAAGGAATTTAATTTTATTGGGATTTAGCTTGTCCTATACTCATATTGAGTGTGTGTGTGTGTGTGTTAATGTTTTAAAATGGGGCAATAGAAGGTTGCATTAAATTCAAGCCTTTCGAATATATTATTTAAAAATAATTTAAACCATGTGATTCTTTTTTACAAAATTGGTGATTTAAAAAAACATAAGATTTTCTTTAATAAAAGTCATTTTAAAAAGGTATTGGTTTATTTTGAAATGGAATTACCCTACTAAGTCATCTTTCAGTATTTTTTTATAAAAGGCGTGTCTTAAGAAATGAGATAAAGTGTTTTATTTTTATTTTTAATTTGTAAAAATAAAATAAAAACTTATTTTATATTATTTTTATACTAGTTGACTTGGTTTCTTTAAAAAATTAATTTAATGGACTCATGGTTCTATCTTGTTTTCCTTTTTCTCACACCCAACAAACTCACATTTGTAGGTATGTAGTCTTTATGCTTTCTTCTAGTTTCAAGTTATCACTTGTAGGTTGTGTAATTGTTACTCTTCATTGAAAATTGGGTGATCTTAGGGTTACGGTGCGTAATTTAGAGTTACATGGTCATAGTGGGTTTTATCACTCATGTTATTTGAACCGATATAGGTTGTGCGGTGTATCATCCTTCCAGCCTCATGCTTTTGTCTTCAAATTTGTTCCATTTCTTTGGTTTGTAAAATAATTTTATAAATAAATGGTTTAATTTTGTGGAAAAAATGTCTTGGAAAAATATTTGGTTTTTTTATTCTTATGATTATGCCATGTTGGGTTAGAACCTATTTTACGTTTGTTTATATATTTTGGCATGGTCATCCAAAGTAAGAAGACATCATATAGGGTTTTCAATTAGAACTCTTATTGATCCTATCTTATCTTGATGGTGAAATCATTCCTATGAGTTTAATAATGATATCATAGTTCTTGTCTATTTCCTAATATGATTGGGAACATTCCTAAGACCTTATGGAAGAATGACTTGGGTGATGGGTCTGGTGGCCCTATGCAGATTTGTTAAAACATAGTATCATATGACCCTCTTGTTATCTGGGGGTAAAGTTAGAATGGATCGAGGACCATAAAATATCGATTTGTGGGTGTGGACGAATTCCCAGATAGTTCTTCTTCATGTTATTTTTCATGTTTACATGGATTTTTTTGAGTATTATTTCGAATTTAGGATTTATGTTTGTTTATTATTGAGATATTTTGATACAGATCACATCTACTCTAAGATGTAATAAAATCCTAAAAAATGTATTAGGAAATTCTTAGTTTGAGAGTGAAACTAAATGTAATATAGAGACACATGGTTAATGTTAACAGTATATGAAACTATGCATATTCCGTCCATACCATTCTAGATAAATTCTAGTAGAACTCACATGGTTGGCCCATTCTCTAACAACCCATGCGTCCAATCCTAGTATAGTGGAAAAAATTTAAATTTTGTTTGTTTCCTCTCCTTTGATTCTTTTAAGATCTCTTGTGTTTGATTCTTCTTACTGTGAGTGATCAAGTGAATATTTTGGGGGTTTAATTTATTTTTTTATAAAATTTTAACGCAACGTTTTATGCCTTGGTATTTGAATTTTTTCTGAAATCCATGTTTTGGGTTCTTGAGTTATGTTGTGAAATGTTATTAAACACTAGAACAAGTTATTTAAGTGGATAAAATGATTTTTGTGTTTTCAGGGATTTAAAGGAATTAACATCATGTGTTTTAATCTTATTTTAATAATTAGAATTCTTTTTTAATTGTTTTAATATCCAAAAAATGAGTTACTTTAGAAAAATGTAAATGATTTTAGTGTGTATGGTTCAAGGGGAAAATTCATTTTTCAAGAAGAAGGTTATTATTATTTTTGGGACAAAAATGTTTTAAGGTTTTTGAAATAAAACATTGAACATTATTCTTATAAAACCTTGTGGTGTTTTAAAATGGAAATAAGGCCTTGTTAGGTTTTTTTAAATGGGTTTATAAAGGGTTATTTGTGATGTGGCCTTGCCTGATTTATGATTTTGTATCCATTGTTTTGTATATAGGGATTTTCTAATTAAATGTTGTGTTTTTGTGATGTTTTATAATATAACCCTAAAATGAATCAATAATCCAAGAATAAATTTACTTAGGTATTCACTCTAGTGATCCCGCTATCGCCTTCCCCATCATTGACTCTACCCAAACACTCAATGGAGTGGCATGGTCTTGTTCTTCTTGGCTCATGGATCATGCATCAGAGATTATGGATCAAAATACTGAAGTGTTTAGTGTTGAAAAATGATTTCAGTAGTTGATAGATTTTATAGCTAAGTTTTAAGAGATATTCAAGTTATTATAGACTCCTAATACCTCTAGGGTGAGGTGAACTACTCCTTTTCTCTAAGGATTGGTCTTGGATTGGTAGAATTACACTGTACATGCTAAATTATTTGAGGTATTGTCATGTGAATTTTTAAATTAATCCTTTTTCCAAAAAAATTATCCAAAGGATATTAGAATCTCTAAGGTTATGGAATTATTATATGTTTATTAGGCCAATCAGTCTATATGGGACTATGTTTAGTATTACACTAGACTTTCCCCATTTTCACCTGAATTTGTTGATAATGATTTGAAGAAGGCTTGGTTCTTTACTAGAGTCCTTCATACTGATCTCAATTCAATGGTATTGTAGTCTATAATTACTACCTTTGTATAGGTGATGTATAATGTCGCTATTTCGAATGCATTATCATAAGGCCAACTTACGGAATATGATGTTTCAATCCAATCAGGTGTCATTAAAGGTGATACGACTAATTGAAATATGAATCTAGTAGTGTCATACTAGTGTGGAAAATTTGGGTATGTTAGACCCTCCTATCCAATATCTCTAAATATTTATTGTCATTGTTGAAATCCCAGTCACATACAGAGGTTTTTCAAGATGAATGGACATTAAAAGAAGAATTATGAGACCAATTTTCAATCCTAGAAATAGATTATTGAGTTCCTTCCATGGAATATTCAGAAGTTGTTTTATTGTTTTGGGAGTGTTCTATATTATAGATTTTGGTTTTTTTGGACTCTTTTTCATATCTTTTATACACCTAGTATCTTTTTATATACTAGATGATAGATATTTCTGGATCGTGTTCTTATTGTATTAGGATATTCAGGCCTATTGATGTTCATTACATATTTTTTTGTGGTTCTTGTTATCATTTTTCATGGTTTAGACCATGGTTTAAGGTTTAATTGATAAATTACATGGGAATTACTTGGGTGTGGGATGGGGTTTTAAGGATAATCTTTTGGTTTCTAGGTATACTGTAACAACATGAAATTTTATGAATAAAATTCCAATTTTTATTTAATTAAATATAATGAAATTGAACTTATTTTGTTTTATTATATCTAATTGTATTTAGATGGCCATTAAGAATCTTTACCATTGATAATATAGTCATTGAATAGTGATCACGTGACTAGAATAAATATACAGTCTTAATAAATCCTTTTGGAACAAAGTAAGTGTTGGCCACAACCAATAGGATCATACCCTATGAATCCCATTTATCAGAGCTTATGAAGGATATATAATTTCTAGTATTTTTCCTAGACCAATCTCAAGATGATATCCAAAAATTTAATCATGGGTGAAACTATTTTCATGATAAGTTCAAGATTATCAACATCACGACCCAAACCATGTTCATCAAACAGCCCCTGAAAACCCCACCATTGCACACCTAACACTTAGGGATTATGTTTTTTTATTAAAGGTATATGTATCAATACCATATAAATAGTAATATATAAATTATTTTTTATTGAATAATGAATATATTTTCATCCTATTATTGTTACTTTGTAAATTATTTATAAATCACAAATTTTATTTTTGGTTAATATTCAAATTTAACAAATGAATTTATGAATTAATGGTTTTTGAAATAAATAATAGTTAAATGTAATATTATTATTAAATAATATTTATAAAATATAAATTATCATATAATTTTTATTATGTCAAATGTAATGTTTATAAGGGTTAAAAAACTGTTATTTGTCAAAAACTCGTCATTTTCAATAAATGTCAGTTATTATTTTAAAGGTTGAAAATCAAGTATTTAGAAAATTATTTAGATAAAATTAATATTATTGTTAATAAGTATTTCAATATTATCCATCGATTAATTTTTCATAATTCTTTTGAGATTATTGAATTTTTTGGTTAAAAATAAATATCATATAAATATATGGTGTTCTTTATAACATCATAATGGCCCAATGGTGATGTAATATATCCTATAAAAGGTATCCTCATACAAATATATGTTTTCCCTTTAAAATAATTTTAATTTAAGTTTATTTCATTTATTTTATAAAACCTAGGTGAATCCTCCAAACATTATAATATATTTCAAGATTTCTAAAATCATTTCTTTGAGAGTGTGACTCGTCTCCATATAAGAAAGGGAATTATTTTATTATCTTAGACCCTATAACTTATAAAATAATATAAAACACTCCCATTTGGTAGAAACCATTGGAAAAATCCATCGTATGGTTTGTGGTTTTGAATATTTTATTATGTAGTGTCCAAAACCAAAATAATAAAGAAATCCCCCTCATTTCCTCTATAAACCCACCCAATATCCCATTTATCTTCACTAAAATCCTTGAAACATTTCAAAACTATGTAATTTACTCCCTATAGTCCTCACAAGGATCCACTAAGCTCCCAAGAAGACTCTCCCAACACCTTGGGGTCACACATTCAAGTAAGGGATCCTCACCTTTCTCTCCTTCTTTCAGTTCAAGAATATTACATGAAATTAGTCTTTATAATTCCAATTGGTTATATTTTGATACATTTAATATAATTCTATTAATTTCCACATGACTTTATTTTAATTAAATACTATTTGTCCTCTATCATTTGACCTTTATCTAAGTCATTACTATGCCAAAATTTCATAAGGGATCTTCTGCCCTCCTCTTTTATCAGGCATTCATTTTATGTTATGTCTTTTAATTTCCTTTTTCCTATATTGGTTTATGTTCTTAAATATCCCCCTTAATATACATTTGATGTATAAATTATGAGATCCCATTTCACTCACATTCAAACCTTTTAATTATCTTTTTTTACATATGTTACCATGTCAAAATTTAGTATGGGTTCTTCCCTTTCTCCTATATCTTCAAGTTTCTTTATTATGATCTGCCTTATATTTCAAATTAATTAAGTTTTGGAATGTATTTGTATATATTTATTACATACCATTTCATGTCTAAATTATTAGAAACCCATTTATCTCTCATCAACCTATTTTATGAATTTTTATATGATGTCGTTATGCTGCTGAAATTGCACCGCGATTTTCCATGACAAAATAATTTTGTAACTAATACCATACCAATTTCACTATAAAAGATATTCAAATTGATGAACATATAATTATTTATTTGGTACATAAATTTATTTATTCCACATTCCTTTATCATGGAATAAATTATGATTTTGAATTAATTCGAGTCATAAGATCTATGTGGAACACTTAAGCATGAGATGAAATGAATATGACGGGTGCGCCAGAATTATATAACACTTCAATGAATTGGGTAATGTTTAGTATCATGACGAGTAATTTTGGGAAAGGTGTTTACCTAATTCCTTTATGGGACTTTTGTCCACCATGATATCTTCTCATGTTTGTCCTTGACCTGCGTTTATGATGTAGTGTTTTAAGTTGTTTTCACATTTCCCAGGTTAGGATTATCATGTTATATCATACCTTATTATTCAGGTTTTTTATACCCCATTGATATGCCTATTGTCTAAAATGTATTTTTTTCCTCATGTTATTTGTTTTTCATTCCCTTATTTGGATTTATATCTCACCCATTTCTTATGCATGTCCTCAAGTTATCCCATGTTGTGTTAGGTTAGAAGGAACATTTTTTTTATGTCAAAGAAGTTTTAAATAAAGATGTTGTTTTTTATGTTTTAAGTTGTTATGTAATGTAACTAATTTCCCAATGACACTAGAACTGTCAATATTTTTGGTTTTATGAAGTGTAATTTAGTTTTAATAAAACATGTATTAATGTGTAATAAAGAGCAGGGTTGTTATAGTTGATATCAAAAGATAGGTTTAGTTATTATTAGGATTCAGATTAGAAAACTCTTGAAAAAAACCTTAGAATTAGAGAAATATATAGAATTCCTTTGGAATAAGACTAAGTATAAAAAACATCCCTACATTTTGGTAAGTATATAGAATTTTTTTTATCAAGAATATATATCTCTATCTAGATACTACAAGTGGACGTGGTTCTGGAACAGATTTACCTAGGGGTAACAACTTCGATAAGATGTTTCAAGACTCACTTGAGGTAATCTGGTGCATGAAAACGTGCCTTACCACACACCATGTTTGAAACTCTTAGGGGATATTCTTTGTTAAATTCATAATCTCGATACGAACCATTAATAAGGGGAAAAAATTCCCATAATAATATATGTTAGGAAACAGATCATGGATAGCATAGATTGAAGCCTATAAACTCATAAGTTAAGGGGATAAATGTAATTTATAAGTTATCCCTTTAATTTAATTAGATTCCCCTTTACATGTTTAATTTTAAGATACTCATACCTAATTCTATTTTTTCTATCCAATGTCTAGAAATAAGATGAATCATGTTAACAACCGATTTGAAGGGTTGTGTGATGATTTCCCCAATGAGATGCCATGTCTTAAGAGAGAAGGAATCACAAACTTTTTCACAATGATCTCTTAGTTAACACATGTTGTAAACAGAAACATGGAGCAATAGGATCACCTAACCCCCCCCCCCCCCAAGATATAACAACTTTCAATCAAAATATTCTTGGGACAAAGGCCTCCTAATTTTAATGGATCATATGATACCATAATCACAGATAACTGGATAAGATATACTTAAAAGATCTTCTACATCCTTCAATGTTTCAAACAAAAGAAGGTTATTTTTGCTATTTATTGCATGGAGGGTGAATTTGATCAGTGGTGGACATTGATCAAGAATAAAAAGCCTGGGGAAGGTATTGAAGCAATGGAGTGGAAGGAATTCTTGGAAAATGTTTTTTGACAAATATTTTTTCCACACCCTCTATATTAAAATAGAAATATATTTTATAAAACTCAAGAAAATGGAATATGGATATGTTTGAGAGTATGAGTCAAAATTCACAAGACTTTCATGATATGGATTCAGTTTTATCGTTACCCTCAAATGAAAGTTTGACCTAATATTTAGTGGGATAAAGCATAGTCCATGAAAAGCCTTAGAAATCTGTAACTTTGATAGATATAAGGAAATTGTATGGTGCGACCAACCGATCCATGATTACCCATATAGAATCACATAATTCTAGAACATAGGGTATTCCTATGATAAAATCCATCAAGATATCTTCATACTTCCACTCAGGAACACCTAAAGTCTATAACTAACCACCATGAAAATGATGTTCTTCCTTCACCTACAAGTAAACTAGACACTATGCCATGAACTCTTCCACTACCTATTTCTTCTCGGGACACCAAAAATGCATCCTCAAGATATGGTACATCATGGATACTATTGGGTACATTGATAATGGTGAGTTGTGAAACTCATGAAATAATTCCTCATTCCTCTCCATTAAAATTAACAACGTCCTCTAAAGTATATATCAATGTTGATCCTCCTCTGACAATCCTTCAGGGGAATCACCGTAAACATCTTGATACCACATAATTTCCACCTCTGGGTCTCTAAATTGAGACTCTTATACCTTTTGTATCGTATAATATTTTAATATAATATAAAACAAGAAAATAGCACCATTAACCAATATTTAATATAATTTTTTGGATTCCACATCCTTTATCTCCCTTCAAGAATCCTCAAACACATAAACAACATCCTTTTGAAACTTCTTGCTTAGTGCATCTGTCATGGTATTCCTTATCCCCAAGGTGTAGTAGATGTCACAGTAATATTCCGGGAGAATATTTATTAAACTATATTTATAAAGATCAATTTATGCTTAGAAAATATGTACCTCAAACTATTATGATTAGTGAAGAACAAAAAATAATTCTCTAGTAAGGTAATGTCACCATAGATTTAGGAAAAACACCACTACTGTCAATTCCAAATTATTAGTGGTGTGGTTATGCTCTTAGGGGCATAAATTTATAGAAACATAAGAGATAAAAAAATTATAATTCATTAAGATTCATCCTAGACACGAATTGGATGTATCACATAACACCTAAATCATCACACCTTCCTAAGAAAATTAGAGAGATGGGATTCTAACCAACTACTCCTTTAGATAGTCAAATGGTTCCTAGCACTAACCAACCAAAATGAAAGCATGTTCATTCCAAGTTAAGGTTATTAATGGGGCTGAAATTTGAGAGAAATAAGACCAAGTCTATGATAATAACCCTTGAGACCAAGAAATATATGAACCTATACCATGCTCTTAGGTTCTTCCCAAGTAACAAATACATTAACCATTATTGGATCCACTATTACTCTCTATTGAGACACCACATTTCCAAAGAAATAAACCTCCCATATATAGAATATACACTTAGATAACTTCCCATAGAATTTTAGGTGTCAAATATTCTATAAAATTATCTTCATATTTGTTTCATGCTCTTCCTCAGACCATGAGTATATAAGAATTTGATTGATGAACACCGCTACAAACTAGTCTAGTAACACATGAAATACATAGTTCATGAGTCTCATGAACACTATAGGTGTATTCCTAACACTGAATTTCATAACTAAAAACAAAAATGGTCTATATCTATAATGGAATGTAGTTATTGGAATACATTCCTCCTTTACACTCAACTAATGATATCTAGACTACATATCGATCTTTGAAAACTAGCTAGTTCCTCTTAACTAGTCAAAAAGATCATCAATCCTTGGAAGAGGGTAATGATTATTGACCTTCGCATGATTTATCATTTGGTATTCTATAAAAAGCCTCATAATAATATCTTATTTTTTAGGAATAACATTAGCTCATCCTATGGAGACACACTGGTCCAGATGATACCCTTTTGTATCATATCAAAAATTTCAATCCCCAACTCCCATGACTCATAAGGTTCTATCTGATAAGGTTACATTAAAATAAGATAGACTCCTAGTTATGATTATATCATAAACTTCACATAACGTTGACAAGGTAGCATTACAACCTCCTCATAAAAGACTTACATAAATTCCTCAATAAATATGGGAGCCTCCACCATCTCACTTCCCACTAACTTCACTAAAAATTCTTCCATCAAGGATGGAATAGGCTTCACATGCCTATTTCCCATATGGTATCCCTATAAAATAATGAAAACATTATGTTGGTTATTTACATCCTAAAACATGACTATCATATGAATTAAACTGATAAAAACTCATAAAAAATACAAACAATCCATGTTAAGAGTGACATTTTATAGTAATATCTATAACAATAATAAAATCGTCTCATGACTAATGTTTCCTCATCACCAGTCTATCTCTTAGAATACATCAAACAAGAAGGTCTAGCCTCTAACGAGAATATTTAACACCAAGATCATGAGAATCCTCAACATGTCTAGTCCCAATACATGGATTTTCGTAGGTTTAATAAAGTATTTTGAGTCTATTAAATCAAAGAATGTAGAAAAAAGGGTGGAAATAAGTTAATCATATCTTTGATGATCTAGGTCCCCTATTGGTTTGGAATCTCCATTGCATGAAATTTTATAATATAGATCATTCATTGCACTAATGTCGACAATATCCACAAACATGGTTGGGTTGAAATCCCTAAAGATGAGTAACATTCTAAGGTCAGCCCCTACCTACCCCATATCCTCTCGGTAGAGCATAATCCAGCTACAACAACTGTAGTTGTGGCCTCACTGGAAACTGCTACTAAAGTTGATGTTAAACATGAATACCACTACTATACTGATATCTATGTACCATTGGAAATGATACCAATGAAGAAAATAGTTCCCACATACAAATAAAAGTAGTCAAAATCCCCCTAGGAGATGTATGGGGAAACAAACTACTAAGGTCGACTCCCCACTAGTCAAAACCTCTCCAGCCCCAGCATCTAAGATATTATACTAACAACTATACTCCTTAAGAATCATTAATACATTCCCCCTAATTAGATCCCTCTTTGGTATTTTATACGCACACTCACCTCTAACATATTCATCACCTCCAAATATGTCAACAATTTTAACAGAGTAATTGCACACTGGAAAAATGGGTGGAGCTCCTCCTCTCGACATTTCACACAAGACTCCTAGTTAGGAAAAAGATGAAATGAATAATGGAAAAGGTCCTTAAACCTGAATCTAAGCTCTTGAATAGTCATACTCCCCTATAGAAGAGAAATTATCGCCTGCCTCTTTGTTACCTTCATTGTCAATTATATGAATTCCTCTTGAAACTCCTTCTAGAAATATTCCCACAAAATGTATGCCTCATTTCACTCCCTAGGATAAAATGTCCACCACTGACATTATACACTCCTCATCTGACTTAATGCTAGCATAACATACTACTCCTCCTGAGCTTAAATAAAACTAATATCAATATCAATCTCCTCCAACTAGTACTCCATATACATATAAAATGTGTTTCCCACATTATTCTCGTGATATTTCTTTTTGAAAGGAATGCAACATACTCAACCACTACTCATATACTCATCTGAATCGACCCTTTGATGGTCAACCAGGACAGCCTACTAAACCTCTTTAGCATGAACCACATGTATATGAAATTGAGGGTTCATAACTAAAATGGAAAAAATATTTCCTAAGCTCAATAGTGTGGAATATTAAGTTTATTTAATTAAATTCATTTCAATTTTTGAATTAAACTGACTCAATCAAAATCCTAAATAGTATGATGGATGCATCTTTCCTTGGTCTCTACTCTTAAAATAGAATCACTTCACATAGAATGTTTATTAATCTTGAGGTCCTTACATCAGATCGTAGGGGTTTCTAAAATCTTATATCATAGTTAGTCTCTCTAGTTTACATCAAACATTGGATCCACTAACATTGTTCACCTAAAAACCCATGAAATCATCACCAATGAATAACTCTAAAATCCACTCTATTTATTAAAAAAGGCTTTTAAAAAATATTTCATGACACACGCCCACTATAAACCCCTCTAGGGACAATAAAAAATATTAGAGTGACCCCTTAGGCCTACCTCAAATAGGCCCTAGGAAATTAACACCGAGGGTATAAAATAAAAATATAGGATTCAATACCCTCATAAGTATATATATCATAAAAATAAAAAACCAAACCATTATATAACATAAAAAAGGAAAATAACAAAAATATCCCACAATGAATGAAAATGTAAATGAATACAATTCTAAAATAAACATTCCCAAAGAATCCTAATGTAGCGGCTCAACAGCTCCATGCTCCAAGATAGAAATGCCTAGTTCGTCCTCCAACTCCCTCCTGGTAACCTAAAAAACACTTTATATATATTGGGTGATCATAACATATATACCCATTATGATCATACCCATGTAATATCATGTAAATTTGAGAATAACATATTGGTTCCCCAGTGAACAAATAGCATAATCAATAAAAATCTATTAGGTCAACTAGTTCCTAGACTCACTAAGGCCCACTCACCAAATAGCATATCCACATATAATAATATAAGAATAATTATATCAGGAAAGGGTTCCCCATGCCATTTCTTGACTGGTTTTAAAATCGAACTCCCCATCATCATACATTCTGGCATTCCCATCCCATCTTTATCTATCAACCTCATACCACCACATGACTTACCATAATGGTAATTCCCCGGCACTCAATCTATGCCAATCATTGCATCATAGCCTCATCATTATTATACCATGTTCCACAACCATCACATCCTCATCATACCATAACCACTTCAATATAAAAAATAGTAGAGTATTTTCAACATGAAGGGAATCAACCACGTACCTTCCTTCTACCATACATGGCCCCCAATAAAAACCACCTCATCCTATCATCAGTCATCAAATCTAGTGAAATATAACCACAAGACATCCTTGATTATATTTAATAACATTTCCTAAAAGAGAGGGTAGGGAATAGGGGGTCTCCAGCCATCTACCCTTGAAAACCTAGATATTTAGAAAAGACACCAAACACCAAAAATTGTTGGGTGTTAGTGTAAACATAGGACTCATATAGCAGGTGTATAGAAATCGTAAAGAAAAATACAATGTATAATAGTTACAAACAGGACCAAACTATGGATTCACATAATCAAAACCACTAAATTACCACAACCTTCATATCACCACTATTGTACATCAATATTGTTTCCATAATAATTACCACCCATCATGTCCCACTTACCAAGAACACAACTACACATCAATCTCATAGTTCCTATTTAACCACAGTTACTAACCATTTACATATTCATTTACTAACATTATATATTTAATAAAAATACATTCTCTAGATAAGTCAAGTATTTATTCATATCAATTCCCATTAAATTTATGCATCATTATCTAATTTATTAT
Organism: Viscum album; assembly: GCA_963277665.1. NCBI lineage: Eukaryota > Viridiplantae > Streptophyta > Magnoliopsida > Santalales > Viscaceae > Viscum > Viscum album. The sequence goes on along the minus strand of OY728131.1, from coordinate 1,523,166,064 downwards.
CCATTATTTATTTATTTCTAACCCCAAACCATTTTATCCAACCCAAGTTCATTTTATAACATTTACATTTTCAAGCATTCCATACCTATCAGGAAACTTCCCAGCTATTGAACGATATCATAAATGACCCATGAATCAACCCCAAACTTTTATATCTCACATCATCACTACTTCACCACAAATAAAACTGAGTAAGCAATCGTAACCATAATTATTTTCATCCTGAAAATCATCACATCAAATCAAATTCATGAGCAAAGGGGAAAAAATTTATCATTTACATAGAGTTTGTAAAATTACCATTAATAAGGTATTTACTATTTTCATGTGATATGACTTCCAAAAAAATATTTTAGAAAGCATAAATATTTTTAAAGAGGAAAGAACATTTCATAACCAATAAAATCTAGCACATAATCACGAAAAACAAAAAACATGGAATCAAGTAAATCATATGCAATATCTTCCCATTACCCTACATTTTTTTCATGTAAAGTTAATTATCTTTATTAGGAACACTCTTATCATCCACCCAAAAGAAAATATAAGAATATTCATTTAACATAGTCCCCAAAAAATTGAAAACACTAATATCCTTCCTTGATCATCACTTTCCAATTCATTCCATGAAGACAAGGTGAAGTGGGGATTCCTATGAACTATAACCACACCAAGGAAAGGTCAAAATACTAGAACACACCATCCCACATCATTATTTAACCAAAAAATCACAAAAAATGATCTCTCCCTTGATATAAACCCTCTTCAGGTGAATAATGAGAAGAAAATGGAGAGGATAATAGAAGGTAAATGACCTTGATTCGTGAAGGATTAATCTACCATGTTTGGGGTTGAAATATGATGAAATTTATTAACCAATATTTCCCAATAACAAAGATAAAATTTGGAGGAATTATTGGGTTCAAGGGGTCTTGGGGATTTATAAGAAATATAGAAAACATAATGCCACAACACAATGTGCAAATCAACTGTGTAAAAGGGGTGACATGGGACAAAACTAATGTGAAAGGAAAGAGACCATTCCACAATGTGTCCAACCAAAAACACATCTAAAAAACATGTTGTGGTCCACATTAAGATCCTATAAACCTTTAAAAGAGACAATACTGAAATAGAACCACCACACTAAAGAATTCAAAAACTAATGAAGAAGGTCATGGAGCAGCATAGCTCCATAGGGCAATGACCCTAAAATAAACCCGACCAAAAAAATCACCTCTATGGGGATATAAATCATAGACAACCCCTACTCTGGAATGATATTGAATTAGACATGGTCACCCAAACTCGACTTCCCAAGTCTCCATGTCGTATCCAAGCTCTCTACCCCACCATACCAATCTCCAACAGACCTCCATGGTGCAACTCTATCCTCCACAGTATAACCCCACCCTCATATCCTTCTATGGCGTAATATATTCTTACATGATACAAAAAAAACTCCACAAATAAAATTTATCCTACCACCCCTTCCTCCTCCTCTAAGGATTCTCCTGATACCTCCAACACCTAAAACACACAAACTAACAAGCCTAAAATCTCCAAACCAATACATTGAAGCTTCAAATATTCTTCCACTATCTCCCTAAGTTAAAAAGAACCTCTAAATCACTTGAAAATAATTAGATGATCCAATATTTCTTTCCATATCAAACTAATCAGACTAATCAAAAAAGGTAAAATCTAAGATTCAAACCTGAACTACCCATGGAAACTTGAGGCTCCAAACAGAAGAGAGATCACAACACTTTCCCACACATGTATGTCTTAATATTTGACCATATTATCACCATACTATCATGGAAGGCCCCAAATAATAAGAGGGTTACTCAAAAACCTAGTCTCCCGCAACAAAACCGAGGTTATGATACCATATGTAACAAAATAGGCTAGGTTATTATATGAACCATAACTCGAGTAGGTTTTCCACAATCACAAGGGGAATCCCCAATATAAACATGCTAGAAACTAGTGCTTGGATATCAAATTAAAGCACTTGTGAATGATTTTTCCCTTAAATAATAGTTAACACACAATGCAAATCCATCCAAAAATCTAGAATGGGCTGTCAGTAATTCGAACGTCCATTAAAAAATCAAATAAGTGGAAAAGTAAAAGTATAAATTATAAAAATTTAAACAAATTAATGTAAAATAAATCCCTTTTATCACCATTCAAACTTCCCCACTAGTAGCTAGATCCAAGTCTCACTGCAACCTCCACATATTTTACGCAATCCACTAAAAACCATAATTTAAAACAATAAAATCTTGCTTGAAAGGGGATATAATAATTATAAATAATATAAATAAACTATTAACCACAAACTTTCACCAGTAAATATAGAGTATTTTTGTTAAACGTGTGATCTTGTTGCTTGGTGAATCAAATTAGATGTTTTGTTTTTACTAGAAATTTTGTAGTATAGCAGGAACCCTTGGTCGTATCTCGATGGAGCCTCAGATCATTAATTTAAAATGATGATTTGGATTATGAAAAGGGTAATGGTATTTTTTTAAAAAAATAGGGTTTTGTTTTATTTAATAAGATAATATATGAAGGTAATCAATAAAACAAAATGAAAATTAACAGATTTGATTTACCATAATCAACCTAGGGAAATGTCATAATGCCCATCCTCCATTGCTTCAAGATAATGGGTATAAATATTTTAATGCCTAGTTTGTAACACAAAGAACCCTGATTTTAATAATTTCATACTAGGATACCAATTAAGGTTTATTCAAAAACACAAAATGATTCACTGTCTACCACCGATGATAGAAGGATTTGTGTCTGACTTCATAACCAAAACTAATAGAGAAAACACATGAAGAACTCAAAATGTTGTACAGGTTTGTATGTTATTTTAGGGTGATATCATGTCATAAAATTACATGTCCATGATAGTGTTTATGTAAATTAAATTAACCAATATTAACCACACAAACACAGTAATTAAAAGGGGAATAAGAAGTGGTAAATGGTGTGTGAAACATCACATGATTGGATACCCGAAACATGATCATATGAGTTTGACCATGACATACCAATACATAAATCGGTTAAAAAAGATAGGATGATGAAAAATAACACAAAAACCTGTAATTTAAAAGGTCATTCAAAATAATACATATATGGAGCTTGGGGTATACATCACGTTCCTCCTTAGGTGATCACAAGGGGTTTCGAACTCCATCAAAGGGAAGGAAACAATATATGTGAAGCGTAACATCCTAAGAACTCCAATACTAAAATATGGTATAAAACATGGTATAATTAGGGTGAGGGTGTTTTATGGTAAAATACATCATAATTTCAACAAAATAAGTCAAGTGCCTAAGGGACTGGGTCACTATTCATGGAATACTTTTTCTCCCTTATTTATCTAGTTGGTTGACAAACCAAAACTCCTTAAAATGTCATAAAAATATGTTGATAGGTGGAAATTTGAGTTATCTTCCCAATTTAGGTGTAATCTTCCCAATTTGAGGTATGAGGCCTAAGTTATGGACTTGATATATAAGGGTGGACCAATCTGAATCACCAAGAATTCCTTCACATTGTGGGCCTATTTTGGGCCTCCAAATGGATGAATTAGAATATATGGTCTTAAAGATAAATTTATCACACATATTATTTCCCTCTTCCACTAATTTCTATCCCAATTGGATGAATGGATTATCTACAGAAAAAAAATTCATATGTGTGCTTGGTATCTTGTGCAGTTTAACCTATTTTGCTTGAATTCCATCGCGAGCTCTCCAAATCACATTCACCTATAATGAAACCTTCAAAACAAGTAAAATTTAACTTTTTAAAACTGATAAAAATTAAATTATTGAATAAAAAATGAAGTGAAATTTATTATTATATTTTTATTTTTCAATACAAAACTAGTTTAATACAGCGGTGTAATAGTGAAAATTAATAGAAAATCACTATGTGATCACACCCCCACACCTAAACATTTTCACTCTTGGGAAAATCACCATTTCAAAAAAAAATGCATGTAGATATTAACAAATTCATGATGATTTAGCATTTAATAAAATTTTATTTTATTATAGTAATGAGATCAATGAAAAAATCATATCAAGGAGTTATTCCCATTGATCATGGAAAAAAGATGTCTTGAAAATTATATCAGAACAAAATTCAAGGAGATTTATGATACCATTCTGATAAAAAAATTAAAAAAACAATCAAGTCAGTAACTCTTCATGCATGTGTGAAAACCATTTCTTGCTATTCTATCCACTTTCTATTCAGTATATATAGGTTGTTTTAAAAAAAATCTGGTTACCTGATTCTTTCCACTGAACCTACCCTACATTCTTTATAATCCAATTTTAAGACCCATTCACTTAATAATTCCTAGAATTCAAACCATAATCTCCCAACCTATACATCCCCATATGTTGTCTATTTAATCACTCCCCTCATTATTTATTATTATTATTATTATTATTATTATTATTATTATTTTGTTTCTTATTTTTACAGGGTAGACCATAGTTGAATAACAGGAACACATGCATATGTCAATCTAGTATAGTAATGAAATTGATCGAATAAGGAATGAATGTCTGGAAAAATCATTTTATAAAGGTGATAAATATTAACCTAATGTATAATTACCTTATATTAAGTAAGAAATATTCACACTCTATGGTTTGGTGTAAAGATGTGTAGAGATTTTAATTTAAACAATTTTCCAATAAAATATTCACACAAAGTGTATCATTCATCTCAAAGGTTTTATTGAGATACAACCATTTATATCATAAAAACCTAATTTACTAAAAAAATACACCCCAATGTTAAATTCATTCTAAAATTCACATTCCATAATTGTGAAAAAAGTTTCATTAAATGTTAATAAAATATGGAATTGGGAATTTTGATATTTATATTTAGTAATTTCCAAGATCTTGTGAGTATATGGGGGAAGGTAAAAATACTATTCAGCAAGAAAAAAAGATAAAAAAGAAGAAATATAATGAAAATCCTAATAAACTCATAAAGGTGGTAAAAAGTAAAAATACTATTTAGCAAGACAAAAAAAGAGAAGAAAGAATAAATATGATGAAAATAATGATGAACATAAGAATTTAGCCACCCCCCTCCCCCCACACACACACACCTAGAGTGTGTAGTGTACTCACTGTAATAAAAGAGAATATGGGAAGGAAGGATAAAACCTGGTAGGTTTCATAAGTAATTTTATTCTTGAAGGTGGATTTCCTCCACTAGATGATTTGTAAAATTCTTATAAAATTATTTAAGCCTCTACCCATTGACGGTAATACTTTATCCACTCTTCTCCTTAAAAACATGTATTTCACCAAAAAATGTAAATATTAGTAATAATGTAAGGATATATCCATTAAGAATGAAGCTTACCAGGGTGGAGCTTTAGCCTTGAATTGTACATGGGGACCGTATCACCTATATAAAACATTCACTGATTAATTAAATTTTCATTAATATCCTTTCTCATTTATTTATTATTTTGGGAGTTCTCATATGCATCATTCCAAACTTCTTCAAACTCCTGAATCTACAACTTCTTATGCTCACCTGTATCTAAAAGATTAATATTACATTGTTTAAAATACCAATATGAATTGTGATATACCTCTATCGAGAGGTGAAAAGGATTTTGAAATATAATCTTATATGGTGATATTCTGATCAGGGTTTTAAAAGCAATACGATATACCCAAAGTTCATCATCTAAGTGCAAATTCCAATATTTCCTATTGGGTTGTACCATTTTTTCACTATTATATTAACTCCCCAATTTGATATTTCTAATTTTCTATTAGTTTGGGGTTGATATGAAGTGTCTAATTTATGAACAACCCCATACATATGAAGCAATTTTTTCATGTTGTAATTGAAAAAAGTTAACCCTTGTCACTAAGGATGAATCTTAGAAAACCAAACCTACTGAAAATATGGGACCTCACAAAATCAACAACCTCTCAAGATTCATTGGTCCTAGTATCCTTTTATTCCCGCCACATAGAGACATATTCAATATCTAGTAATATGCACATAAATTCAAATGAATTTGGAAAAGGCCCCATGAATTCAATGCCCCATGCTTTGAAGATTTCACAAAATAACTTGGGTTGTTGGGGAATATCATTCCTCTTAGAGAAATTCCATGTGAATTGACATCATGTCCATGACTTACAAAATCTATGGGAATATCTATATAATATTAGACAATAAATTCCTGAGTCAAGGACCTTTCAACTAGTATGTTGAGAGCCAAAGTGGCACCTATAAGCCAATGTGTGGCGGAATCTCAAAATAGAGGTAAACTCATGGTCATGGACACACCGATGAACAACTTGGTAACTACAAATTTTCCACAAATATGGGTTATCCCAAATGTACCATCATGAATCATGCTTAAGTCTCTAGGTTTTTGAAGTGCTTAAATTAGTGGGGACCTGAGATGTTGTTAGAAAATTCACATTGTCTGCATACCAAGGGGTAAGGTCCACAACATCAAAAAGGTTCTCAAGAAGAAATAATTCTCTAATGGGGAGGGTTTATTCAACATGGTGATCCAATGGTGTGGAAATACTACTAATGTTGTCAGCTATCACATTTTTCACTCCTCTCTTATATCAAATCTTAACTTCAAACTTCTAGAGGAGGAGCATCCCCTAAATGAGGTAGGGCTTAGATTTGGGCTTCTTTGGGAGAAAACAAAGGGAAAAATGATCAGAGGAAACCGTGATTTTATACACAATAATATATGAATGGAATTTTTTAAAGGTAAAAACAATATAAATGAGTTCTTTTTAAGTTGTTTTGGAGTTTACCTAAGAAGGTTCAATGGTACTCGAGGCATACACAATGACATGAGGAACCTTATCAACCCATTATGATAAAACTTCCCCAACGGTAAAGTTATAGACATCACACATAAGTTCAAATGGGATATCCCACCTCGGTTTTTGGATAATGGGAGGTGATGTGAGACTTCTTTTTAGTGAATTGAAAGATTCCTTGTGATTTTTATGAAACACAAACTCAGAATATTTTTGTAATAACCAGGGAAAGGGAAGGGAAATATTACTAAAGACTTTAATAAATCAGTGGTAAAAACCAACATAACCCAAAAATTATCACTGCACATGAACATATTTTGGATATGTGAGGGAGTCAATTAATTAATTTCTTGAGTTATCCACTTGAATTACCCTTTATGAAATAACCTTCCTAATAACTATCCACCTCTCAAACATGAAATGTTATTTCTCATAATTTTATATGAGATTTTTTTCAATGCAATAGTGGAGGAAATAACCTATGTGTTCCAAATAGTCATCAAGAGAAGATCCATAAACCGTGAAATCATCCACAAAATCATCCATAAAATTTTCATGGTACATAGAAAAAATACTCAACATACAATGTCGAAATGTACTAGGAGAATTACGAAGACCAAAAGGTATCCTTATATATGTAAATGTACTTAATGGACATGTAACTATTGCCTCTTATTGATCCTTAGGGGATATATAGACCTAAAAATAACCCAAATATTCATCAAGGAAACAATAATGGGACTTACCAGCGAATATTTCTAACATTTGTTAAATGAAAGCTAGAGGAAAGTGGTCCTTCTTCATGGCTTGATTCAATCGATGGTAGTCAATAAAGTCTCAATAATTATTTTCCAAATGTGTTGGAACCAATTCATTCCTTTCATTTGACACTATTTTTATTCCAATTTTTTATGCATAATTTTCATTGGGCTAACCTATTTACTATAAAATCTAGAATAGATGATCACAATAGTTTATAATGTACTAACTTCTAATTTTTTCACTTTAAGGAGAGTGTTATTCAACTAATGTTGATATTGCCTTATAGGTTTAGCCTCATCATCTAAAAGAATATTTTTCATACAAATAGATGGGATAATCCGAGGAATATCATCCAATGTCTATCCTATCACCTATTTTACACTCTCTCAAAAGGTCTAGCAGTTTTATTCCTACTGAGGAGAGATTTTATCATCAATAATAATGGTAAATTGGTTAATACCCTCAAGATCGGCGTATTTTAAATTATAAGAAAGAAGTTTTAATTCAAAAAACGGTGGTTTTTTGGATTGAGGGAGGGGATTTAGGGGGAGTGAGGTCTATGAAACTATCTATCTCCTCATGTTCATTCTCAAAGAAAATAGAATAATTGGAAATGATACCTTTAGAATCATCAGCAGTAATTGGTACCTTAAAATGAACACACTCTTCAATTAATGTACAAAATTTACACTTTTCTGAACCCACACAATACTAAAGACATGAATCAAAATTCAAATCATCCAAGACTGAAGAAGAGGGAGATAAATGAGAGTATGGGTGGAGGAGATAATTTTTTGTGTGTGTGTTTCATTAGAGAGAACATCCATCAAATAGATAGTAATATTGTAGTGCTCTTCAATGGGGTGTTTCATAGCATCAAGGATGATAAAACATACCTTTTATCCACTGAATTCCATAGATAGGGTACCATTGTGATCATTGATGGTCATATTTGTTGTTTTAAGTAATGGTCTTCCAAGTATGAGAGGGTAATTTCCATAGGTTCAGGTATCCTTCATCTCAAGAATGTAGAAGTGAATAGGAAAGCTGAAATTATTCACTCTTATGAGGATTCCTCAATCACTCCTAATGGGTGTGTTGTACTCTAATTGATTTGTTTTATGACAATGCCCACTGGTTTAAGATATCTAACCTACAGAGAATTATACACTACGTAAGGAATTACATTAATTGAAACACCTAAATCTAGCATTGAATCAGAATATTTTGTTAGTTGTATCAAATTAAAGACATTACTTTCAAGGTTGACTCTCTCATTATCCTTCAGTCGTTGTCTATGGGTGCAAAGTTATTTAAAAAAAACTATCGTGGAGAAGAATATTTTAGCTTCATACAATAAAGTAGTACGAACTTATAACTTTTTAAATGAATCCATTATTTATATATAAATCTCATTATCAATTTTTTTATTAGATTTAGATATTATTTGGGGAAAGGAATGATAATTTATTGTTTAGGGGAATCCTCAATAATAACTTTTTTACACTTTTTGTTTTTTTTCTTTACTATAATCTTTTACAGGTAAAGAAAGAGAGTTTTCAAGTGGGGTAATTACCTGTTTTATATAATCATTGTTTGAAGAAAAATATTTACCACTATGATGTATGATTGAACAAGAATTTCCATTGTCCTTTAGATTAACTTCTGGATGGGATGGTAGTTTTCCAGAACCTTGAATCCTTATCTCACCGATGCTATTTTCCAATTGTTATACTTGAGTTTATAGGTCTTGAATAGATGATTGTGTAGTCTGTTAGACCTAGAGGTTTTGGGATTCTATTTTCCTCACTATTTCCTGGAGGATTGGTTTAGATTTAGGAGGAGGAGGGTTTTTTGAGCTGGAAAAGGATAATATGGTTGCATACCTTGGCCTTTTTTATTATAGTTATATTTAGGGTATCTCAAGTTGCTTCCTTATTGGTACTATAGATTTTCTTACCACAGATGGTTTGGATTTATCCTGAATGGTTCCTTCTTAAAGGTAAGTATTATTGTAATGGACACCCAATAAATATTGTTGCACAAGACTCAGATGAATCTTGAAGTCGTGTGCACTGGTCAGAAAAATGAGTGTTATCCGAACAAATACCACAATGCAATATGATGGTAAGAGAGTGTGAATTACATTAAGATTTAGCACAGTGGGTTCAATTACTCATGTATGATATTGTTGTGCATTTTGAACCATGTTTGATATTAAGTCACGAGTTGCGGCAAGAGTTTTATCAACTAGGGAACCACCAGCTACAACATCTATCATTCCCTGGTTCATGGGGATAAGTGCATCATATAAATATTGAATTAGAAATTGTTCTCTAATTTTGTGGTGGGGATATCTTGAACAAATACTTTTGAATCTTTCCTGGTATTTATGATGGGTCTCTCATTGTGATTGCCTAATGCCCCAAATTTCTTTTCTAATTAATACAGTTTGAGTGGAAGGTAAGAAATTTAAAAAAAATCATTTTCATTCATTCCATCCCCCAATTATGGTAGGCATATAGTATATATAATCTTTGACTAAACCATCAAGGGATAAATGGAATGCCTTAAATTTTATGAGGTCCTCATACAAATTTTTGGGTTTAATGGTGGAGTAAGTTATGTGAAATTATTTGATATTTTTGTGAGTGTCGTCATAAGTAAGTCCATGAAATTTAGGAAGGATCTGAATTTGGTGTGATCTCAGCTCAAAGTTGGATACTTTCTCTAAATATTAGATGTATGCATATTGGTACTCTACATATGGGGTGGTCAATTATTTTAAGGTCCGGATATTTGTAGTTTTGATTTCTTAGGTTTGATTTAGTTCAATTTTTTATTGGTTTGGGACTATTGGAGGTTCTATATTGGGTTCCTCATTGTCAATTTATTTTCTCACTATATATGAACTGATTTTTGAGTGAAGGTAATATACAATTTCTTGAAATATTTTAAATAGTTTTTCTTTTCCTGATCAGGTCATGTAAATAATTTGAAATTTTTGTTTGTTTTTTTATTTATTTTATTATTTTTATATAATATGGATAAAATAAAAACACTTAATAATAATTGAAGTATAAAATAAAAGATAATTTGATATTATAGAATAAGAGAGAGAGAAAATAAGAGATAGGGAGAGAGAATAAAAAACAAAAAACAAAAACAAAAACAATTAAAAGAGAATGGGAAAATATAAAAAGGAATAATAAATAAAAAATAAAATAATGAAAGAAAATGGAAAAATTTATATTTGAACCCCATAAATGGAACCAAAATTTGGTTGTGTTGTTGAGTGTGTCAAATTATATGTTATGTTTTTACTAGAATTTCTGAAGTATAGTAGGAACCCTAGGTTATCTCTCAATGGATCAATATATCATTAATTTAAAATTAATGTTTTAATTATGAAAAATGGTAATGTTATTTTATAAAAATTTGTATTTTTTTATTTAATAATCCAATTGATAATGGAAATAAATAAAAAATAGTAATTAACATATTTGATTATGTGTGATCAACCAGGGGAAATATCATGATGCTTATCCATCACCACTTCAAGATATTGGGTATAGATCTTTTAATTCTGGGTTTATAACACCTATAACCATAGTTTTACTTATTTTATACTAGGATACTCCCTAGGGTTCGGTTAGAAACATAAAATTATTCACTGACTACTGCCGATGATTGGGTGATCTATGTTCGACTTCATAACTAAAACTCACTGGGGAAACACACAAATAACTTGATGTATTGTTCATTTTTTATGTTATTTTTGTTTGATACCATTAAATAAAAGTAAATTTACATGAATGTGTTTATGTAAATTCAATTTACCAATATGAACCATGAAAACACCATAATTTAAATGGGGAAAAAGAAGTGGTGAACAGTGTATGAAACATCACATGAATGGATACCCCAAAAATGATCATATGAGTTTGAGCATGACATACCAGTACATAAATAATTTAAACAATAATAAAGGATTATTAAAAATAACATAAAAATCTATAATTTAAAATATCATTCAAAATAATACAAACATGGATCGTGTGGTTTGCAATATGTTCCTCATCGGGTGATCATAAGGGGTTTAGAACTCCATGGAAGGGGAGGAAGCCATAGATGTGAATAAGAACATAGAGATAAATAAATTAATACTATATAGTTCCCAAAAATTTAATAATGAGGTTGAGGGGTGTTTTTATAGTCAAATACATCACAATTTCCACAAAAAAAGTCAAGTGCATAAGGGACTATGTCACTATTCATGGTAGACTTCTTCTATTTTTTTACAGTTGGTTGACTTAAAAAACACTTGAAAATATCTGAAAATTATTTTAATATGTGTTAATTATATTTATATATCCAATGGATTCTGACATAGACCAATTGGAGTTCTGAGACCAAAGTTATGGCCTAAATACATAAGGGAGGTTATATTTGTTGCGTACAAAATTTCTTCACATTTTGGGCCTCTAAATGGATGAATTATGCTCCAAGGTATTCTATAGTAATTTTTGCCACACATTTTATAACTCATAAACCAATATTAATCCCCATTATATGCATGTACTATCCATATTAAAATTTTAATTCCACATGTGTGCTCAGGCTGTTGTGCAGTTTGGCCTGTTTTTCTTGAATTTCATCATTATCTCTCCAAATCACCTCTGGCTACAATGAAACCATAAAAACTAGTGTAATTGCCAATTTCAATAATGATAAATATTATATTATTTAACAAAGCCTTAATTTCAAATATATTATTAAATTTTTATTTTTCAATACAAAACCAGTTTAATATAGTGGTGTAGGGGTGAAAATGAATAGTGAATCACTATGCGATCAACACACCCTCAAGACCAAAAAAAGAGTTGAACCAAAGGCCTAAAATTGGGATTTGATAATATAGGTATTATTAAAAAAATCTCATTATTCTACCACCCACCTTTATATATTCCAAACCATTAATTATAGATTAATGTTCTTGCTTTTTTGAAACAAATAAATTAAATTATTACATCCAAACCTATATTTGGTGTCATATTTATTTTCATCTTTATATAATGAATTATATATATAATATTTATATTAAAGTCATGTTTATAAGATTTTCTATATATTAAGTCTTGGTAATGAGTGGTGCACAAGAAAAAATAAAGTGAAACACCATGATATCTCTATATCAAGGACTTAGTTTGTGATGTGTGGAGTTAATTACATATTTAGAAGTAGTTGATAGATTAAGGGGGTATCTAGTTCCTTAAGACTATAAGTGATGTTTGAGTTAAATATATTGAAGTTGTTTTGTGAGAAATTTGTGGCCTCTATTTTAGATCTAGAGTCTGAGGATGTATAATCCTAGAAAACTTGGTGAAGTTGAGTATGTAATATTGAAACTCAAAAGAAAGATGTTTTATATAAATTGGGAATCTTAGAATTTGTTTTACCGCATTATTAATAATTGAAAAAATTTCTAGTGTTTTTTAATTTTTAGGCATGAAATATTCGAGGTTCATGTGAACTTTATTGAAGTATTTGGAGTTCATCTGATCTCATATATGAGATCCATTTGTGATAGAAATAACATTTTTTCAGCGGTCTGCATAGTCAAAAATTCTACATAGCCGTAATGCTCTGTGATTTTGAGAAATATTTTTTCAAAATAAATTTAATATTTTTTGTATTTTTTGTTACACACAATACCAATTTTATATTTAATTACACATAATAAAAATTTATATTTCCTTACATGCAACCTTGAGTTTAGTTTCTGTTACATGCAACATCGAGTTTAAACAAAACATGACATGCTATTAAAATATTATTATTTAATATTATAGTTATCACTTAACTATTAGAATGGAGGGTATGAATATGAATTAATAAATTATGAAAACATATATCTTTTACATGTATATATAATTATTTATTTTAGGACCAATTAATTAAAAATAAAAATAAAAACTATTTGAAAATAAATGAAACCTTCTTTAGAAAAAAACTATTTTTATGCAAGAAAACATGTTTTACCATAATAAATTAAAAAATAAATTCTTGTGATTTATATTAATAAAATTTATATATTACATATTCAATAAAAAAAATTTACATTCATATTATATGTTTTCTAGAAAAATAAAAGAATATATCCAATTTAAAACTTAAACATCGTTTTTTTAATCAGTTCTATCGCCTATTGTGAACTTATTTAAAAAATACTTTTTGACAGTTATGGAAAATTTATTTGAAAAAACAATGTAAATTTTTGAATTCATAATGTTAGAATTATCTTACGGTGTATTTTTTATAATTTTTTTACAATATAAACTTTTCACTGAATAGTGAAAAATACTATTTTTTATTAAGAATTGTCATTTCTTTTAAAGAATTTAAAAACATAAAAATTGATTTAAGATGGTTTTTGAAGAAAAATTAGTTCTATTATATATATATTAATCTAATTTAGTCCATTTCAATAATTTTTATATTTATTTTTGATATAAAAACTTATTAATATTTTAAAAAAATTCTCTTCGAAAACCGGCTTTCTCATCATATCTATGGGTTCAATTTTCAATTAATTTTTTTTACTTTTTTTGAATGGAATTTTGAAAAAAAATTATTCCGTATTTTTAATCATAATAATTTATATTATCTAATACGTTTAATTTTATATTACCATAATGAATATCAGAAACATTAAAAAAATATTTATCAAGGTTAAGGTGAAAATGGGTTTACTCGGGGTTAAACTAAAACGATAAGGGTTTAAAATGACCTCAAACTTATACAAAACCCATTTTATGTTAATATATAGAATTTTTATCTTATATGTTCTATAATTTAACATTTTGGATCCTTTTTCTAGTGAAAAATGTGTCCACACCTTTTTCTTTTCAAATATTACAATTGTGTCACTCACATCACTTATATAAGGCCATCCCCTCTCCTCTCATACTCACACTTTAAAAACCCATTTTTTTATAAAATACCAAACAAAATAACTTCCATAATTGAATCATATCATCCGAGAATAATTATTTAGTTCATATATCCATCCTATGAAGTATTTTGGTGTAAACATAAACAGGTTACTTGAAGAAGACGTAACGTTCTTCAAAAAGAATTTTAATTTTATTTCTTTCACCAAATCCTTCAATTATTAATAATACATGGTGATATAATAAATTAATTATAATAGAGATACATATATGTTATTATGTTCAGTTAATTACCTACAACCTTCTTCTTTTACATCAAATAGGTTACAATATCATCATTTTTTGTTTATGGCGGACTACAATCTCGCAAACCGATGTCATTCATTTTTTTATTACCACCTCTCTGGTAAGTATATAATGATGGATTAAATGTTTATATAATATATTTATTGTATTATTATACTTATATGATTATTATATCAAATATAACTTCTTATGTTTCAATGTGTGGGAATATGATAATGTCGCTCCTGTGTATGGTGGATTGCCACCTCGAAAAGTGACGTGATTCGTTTATGCTTTATATGGATGATAATAAGAATGGGTTTAATGAAAATATCTGATATATATAACATAAAAAAAATTAATGGTAATATATTTTTTAACTTTATTTTTTTCAATCCATTGATAAAATTGAAACAACGTTCATGGGAATGTATGGCCTACCGTCGCCATGAACAATGTATTTTATTTTCTATCTCTAAATATTATGGAATACACTAAATACATATATACTAAATATATTTTATATTTATAAAATTGTTAAAAAAATTATATTATGTGACCATGATGAATTTTGTAGGACAAAAAATTAACAAATAAAAACATATGCGAAAAACAAAGCAGTTATTTCCTGAAATGTGATTTTTTTCATGGAATTATTAATAAACGGGTAATAAATGGTCATAAGTAAATAATATATCATATAATATATATATATTTGTGTGTTTTTGTGTGTGTGTTTATGTGATATATTTTAAAAAAACTTATATTTATTATACAGGAGGTTCAAACGTGTTTGAATGAAGTTGATACTTATGATAAAAAATTTCTAGTCTCTCTTTTATTTTTGGGAGACGTATACAAATTCATTACTCATTTCTTTTTTGTGGTGTATATAATTCCCCTTATAAATTTTATATAATTAATCCCATTATTTTTATGATATTTAATTTTTTATTTTATTATATAATTTATTGGGGCTAACGATCCAAAAGATTACCAAAACAGAAACGGGTTTCCATATCACCTTTATTTTTCTGTGAGACGCAAGCCATATTCACCACATGTTTCTTTTTTATGGTGTAAGTAATACCACATTGACATGTTATATCTTCAATATTCTTATTTTCATGATATTTTATGTTTAATTTAATTTTATTCATTCATGCGATATACGATTCAATGTTAACAAGGTGGTAACATTTTTACATTACAATATCATCATTTTTCAATATTGATTATGATTATATTTCCAATGATAAAATATTATGATATATCTCACAAGAAACTCATGGATATTATTATATTATAATTATTTCATGATAATACTCATTTTCTAATAATTTTCCTCTCTTTATATACTCAAAAGTTCAAAACAAAATTTTAAAAAAACATCTTTATTTCTCTCTTCAGTTGAATCTCGTTTTTTTTTCAAAACCATGTTTTCTAAAAAAAATTCAAATTTTTTTTTATAATTCTATAAATTTTTATCAAATACATTTTTAACCATGTTTTTATTTTTTTTAAACAATTAAATGAATATTTAGGTCATTTTCCAAAAAATTTCCATTTTGTTTTTACCAAAAATGTAAAAGGAATCATTATTTTAATTTTTAAGACAAGAACATAATTTCTTGTTATTATGACCATTATTTTCTTTGAATATTACTTTATAATATTTCAAGGTTATTTTTAAAGAAAAATAATTTTTAAAATGTTTTTTGTTTAAAAAAATTTAAAAAGGAAAGAATAATTTCCTCAAGATAGTTTTTAAATTATTTTTAAAGATACCTTTATATGTTTTCATGGTTATTTTCAATTAAAAGGATTTAAAAAATATTTTATGATTTTTTAGTTTAAAAAAATGAAAAAAAAATATTTTCCTATAAAATTTTCCAAGTGAGTTTTCTTTCAAAATCAGTTTCCATCTAAGATGAAAAACCTTAATGTTACTTATGATTTACTGGGGATATGATCCAAGGATACCATTCTTATTCTTTTTCTGAATGGTTTATGCTTTAGATGAGAATATTTTTATGAAATACATTTCTCTTCCATGGGTTACACCATGATAAAATGCTTATGAAACTCACTTCTTTCACCTGAGGTTATGCTTTAATGAAATGATGAAATGATTATGAAACCCATTCGTTTTCAGGGGTTCTGATGTAATGAATGTTTTATAATTTTTTGGAACATGTATGTATAAAATTCAACATGTTAAGTGTAGGACCAATATCTCCCTATAATTTATTATGTAAATATTAACAATTTGTGTCCTTAAAGGGTACATGGGAGGTTATCCTAATCCTGAAAGAGAGTACAAGAGAGGTTATCCAAATCCCGAAAGAGGGTGCATGGGAGGTTATCCCAAGCCCGAAGCTGGTAGATGGGTGTTTATCCAAATCCTAACATGTTATGAATTTATTAGTGGGTATCCTTGACATAATATTTTATATGATTGTGTATATTCCACAAATATATGTCTTATTCCAATATTATGATCTCATGGATCATGTTATTTTATTTTATTACGATTCATGTCTTATGAAATACCAAGATTTATACCAAGTCTCAATATTATGATCTTTAATATGAAGTGTATGGTTTTAAAATGTCAATATCATGTTCTCATACCCTTATGCTCATGTCATACTTATTTGATCATTAATATTTGACTTTATTAACCTTACTGAGCATATAAGCTCATCCTTTCTTATGTTTCCTTTCCCCAAGTTATGAAGAAAGATTTTAACTATGGTTATTTTGTGAATAGTACTAAATGGGAAGATCTTTATTGTATATGTTGATTATATTTCACCAAATTAAAAAAATTATGTAACCGGTATCCAAATACACTACACTATTATGGTCCCAAGGCATGTGTTTATGTAATTTATTGAATACTCATCTAAAAATATGTAATATCTATATATGAAAATCAGGGTTCACTATAGTTGGTATCATAAGAAAAGGAAGTGATCTTATCCTTGGAAAATATAACACATGAAAATTGGGAAAATCATGACTCCCTGACCAAGGGATTCATAAGGAAATAGATACCAATGAGGATCGTGGTGGACCTCACCTAGGAGGTATATCCACCCATGGAGTGCCCTGTTAGATATCAATTATATCCCACTTGATATAATCCTAGAATGTTATAATTAGTATCTGAGGAAAGGTTTAGATAACCTTTGTAAACTAGGATTAGAAAATTTTAGTGAGATCCTTATGGATATTTCTAAGTATATGTCTAGGGATATATCTAAAGATATTTCTAAGGATGAGTCAAAGTATAGTGAAATGTTATGTAATTTTGGTAAAGGATAGAGTGAGTGGTTTTGAATCGATTATATCCATATATGACTATTACAAGTGGTTTTGGATCTAACATAGAGGTTCTTAGGGGTAATAACATTGAAAAGGGTGCATTGATTTGGACTCGATCCTCACCAACTATATGAAAATGGGCCTTTCTATACACTACGTTTGACTCTCCTGGAGGATATTCTATGTAAATTCAAAAACTCTTTATAAACCATCATAAAGTGCTTAAATAGATTATTATTATTAATAACAAACGATAAACCTAAGGTGTAATAGATTAAAAAATGGTGTCATGATTTAGATATCCTATAAGTGATTTTTCACGATTATGTGGCTCCCTACTATGATTAGTGTTTCTCACATTAGGATTTTAGTTTTAGTAGACGGTTGGAACCAAAAAAAATCATATTAATGATTAATGTGACGAACAATGAAAAGATTTTCCTCTTGAGAAACAAAATTTTATAGGATCTAGAATGAACAATATTGTTTCTATGCACGTAAAAATTTGTCAAGATATGAATCATTTTGTACTTCCAAACAAGCAAAGGAGGGAATATCATTTTGCTGAGTTATTCATGAGGTAACTTCCACCTTATTTCAATGGGTCTTCTGATCTAGTAGTTGGTGAGAAATGGATCAACACCACTGAAAATATATTTTCCATCCTCTAGTGCTTGGATCATGAGAAAGTAATTTTGGTTGTCTACCATTTGGAAGGTAAAGTAGATCAATGGTGGACTCTAATCAAGAATACAAGGGAAAATTATGAAATTGACTCCATTAATTGGGATAATTTCATGAACTTATTTTTCAATAATTACGTTCCTAATATTCTTCATATGAATATAGATAAAGAGTTCCTTTATCTAAATAAAAAATTATAATGAATTTTTTGGTACCTATAGGGAATAATTTAGAAGACTTCTAAGGTACACTTCTAGTATTATCATCCAACCTAAAAGTAAGGTTGATCAATTCTTTAATGTATTAAAACCAAGTCTTCAAAGGAAATTAGACATAATAGACTTCAGCATCTATGAAAATATTGTTCAATGTGCTTTCAAGGTTTAAATGGAGATTGTAGTTATCTATAAATATCATGTTTTTGAAAAGAAGAGAAAAATCAAATTCAAAAAAATCAAAAAACAATAGAGTGAAGAAGATGATATTTTCTTTATGAAAAAATTGTGGGAAGAAACATGGAGGATATTGTCTTAAGATAACTAATAATTTTTTAAGTATATAAGGTAATTTATTTGGGAAATATAATTTAAAAGTGATGTGAAGAAGTTATCTAATGATTCAAGTAGAGAGAAAACTCCACAGAATACACTACCAACACTCAAGTGTTTCAAGTTCAAGGATCTTTGTAATTATGAGAATCAATTCCCCAATAAAAATAATGATGTGGATGATAAGCCATGACAACCTCTAATGGAAAATGAAAAAAGATAAATCTTATTTAATCACAATGGTTGAAGTAAATTGTGGTGATTAAGTAAAATTATCCTCCTTTCCTTAGTTGTGAATTCCATGTTTGATTTGGTATGAATAACCTCTATAAAAATATTATTGTTCATCATTTAGGGAAATTAATTTTTATTATGAGCATTGATTTTCTTCATCTATATGGATTTTAGAGTAGTGAAATCACATTTGATATTGTATCATTACAAGTTTATACCCAAGATTCTAATGTAAATGTTTTTGTATGAGATAAGATTTTACTTAATGAATAATGGGTTAATTATTTTTCGAATCATATATGTCTCCATGTAATACTAATATAAGTGTTATAGATTCCATCATGGGTTTAATAGTTTAAGGTTGATCATAAGTTCAAAGTAATTGACACCCCTTTTTAGGTTTATGTGATGGGAGTTTTTCAAGATTAAGGATATTATAAGAGATATTTATGGAAATACAACCCTTTAG
Source organism: Viscum album (assembly GCA_963277665.1). Taxonomy (NCBI): domain Eukaryota; kingdom Viridiplantae; phylum Streptophyta; class Magnoliopsida; order Santalales; family Viscaceae; genus Viscum; species Viscum album. Next base: position 1,523,145,924 of record OY728131.1, on the reverse strand, counting down.
TTTTATATGTTTTAGTGAAAAAAATTATTTGAGGTGGTATGCCTTTAAAAAAATTACATGTTATTAAAGGTACTAGAAACCTTTAGGGTTTATCTCATCTTTTATGTTGAGTTAAGTATGGGTTTTAGTTTATCACCTTATGAATTCAACACACTTCATTGCTATTAGAGAATATTTCTCTCTGGATCATCTTGATATAATATAAATTAAGATAGAGGTATTCTTTCATGTAGTACCACATTAAATTTTATTTTATTAGGATCCAATGTTTACCTATATGTTTTTTTGAAGACTTTACCACACTCTTGATACAGAGTTGACTTTCATAACTCGGTATCGTCCATAGATAGACATTCAGTCTAAGAGTAAAATTCAAACCCAAGATGATATGTTATAATCTTGTTATATGGATTTCAAAGGTGTTTGGGATCTACACCTTCATATAGTTGGTTTTTCTTAAAACAATAGTTTTAACTCAAGCGTGCATATGGCTCCTTATGAATCACTTAATGGAAAGTAGTGTAGAAATCCAACGTATTGTAATGATGTTGCGGAAAGAAAAATATTTTCACCTAAGAAAGGTGTTGATATGTCATAAAAGGTTAGATTCATTAAAAAACACATAAGGATAAAACAAAGTTGACAAAATTGTTATACTGATAATTTTGTATGTGATCTAGAATTTTAATTGGTGATAACGCCTTTCTAAAAATTTCTATGTGTAAAAAATAAGAAAAAACTACACCATAGATAGATCAGTCCCTTTGAAATACGTGGTCATATAAAGACAGTATCTTATCATTTGGTGATTCCTCGTAACCTATCTTAGGTTTATGATGTGTTCTATATATCTCTACTAAGGATATAAATACCTAATTTATCACATGTACTAAACTCAGAGGTTGTATTTATAGAGCATGATCATTCTTATGAGAAAAAACTTGGGGAGATTCTGAATTGTATAGTGAGAGTTCTAAAAAATAATACCACTCAAATGGCCAATGTTTTTTTTGATAAAACCACCTTCTTGAGGGTAGTATGTGGGAACAATAAGAGGTAATTAGGTAGAACTATCCTCAGATTTTGGAGCAAATGTGATGAATCTTGAAGGTTAAATTCATTTTAAGGGGGGTAGAATATAACACCCCAAATTTTTGTGAAATATTTTTTAAAAACAAAATTAATACTTTTGATATTTCATGTTACATGAAACACTTAGTTTATCTTTCACTACATGTAAAACTAAATCTATCTTTCATTACTCACAAAACTGATTTTATCCTGAATTGCACATCATGCCGAGTTTAAATGAAATGTGACCTAATATTAAAATATTATTATTTAATATGATAGTTATCACCTATTCAATGGAATGTTGAATATAAATAGAATTAACTAAATTATGAAAATATATATCCTACACATGTATATATAATTAATTCTCTAGTGACTAATTAATTATAAATGAAAATAAAAACTACTTGAAAATAAAGGAAATCTTCTTCTGAAAAACTATTTGTAATCACACAAATGTTTTTTACATCAATAAAATTAAAAAATCACTTTAGGTGAATGATTTTAATGAAATTTATATAGTAAATATTAAAACAAATGTTTAAAATTCATCTTATTTTTTTTCTATACAAGATATATTAATAAATCCAATTATATTTTTCTAAATAGCGGTTTTATCGCCATTTGAGAACTTATTTTAAAACCATTTTTTGACAATTTTTTAAAATTTATTTGAAAAAATAAAGTTAATTTTTTAAATCATCATCTAAAAATAATCTTAGGGTTAATTTTTTAAAATTTTTTATAAAGATAAATTTTTGGATGAATAATGAAAAATACTAGTTTTTATCAAGAATTGTCATTTATTTTAAAGCATTTAAAAAACTTATAAATTGTTTTAATAAGGTTTTAAAGTGAAATTAGTTCAAATATATATCTCTTAAGAGAATTTATTTCATTGAAATAAATTTCATATTGATTTTTGATATAAAAACATTTTAAACTTTTGAACATTTTTTCTTTGAAAACCCACTTTCTTGTTACGTCTAAAAAATCAATTTAAAATTATATTTTTCAACTTATATGAATGGAACTTGAAATAATTGATTAAATATTTGTAATAATAATAATTTATATTATATAATAATTTCAACTTATCTTTTGACCATAGTGAATAGTAACAATAGTAAAAATTATTTACTTCGGTTAAGGTAAAAATTGGTTTATCGGGGATTAAGATAAAAATAAGGGTTAAAACTAATCCAAAACTTTTCCAATAACCATTTTCTATCCATATTTGTAAAATAAATCTTCTAGGTTTAATAATGGCCCATTTTGGATCCTTTTGGCCTGTGAAAAATGTTGTCACTCCTTTTTCTTTTCCAAATTTAATAGTGTGTTGCTCAGCTCACTTATAAAAGGCCACCACCTATCCTCTCCTCTTCACATATTAAAAATGAATTGTTTCAACCAATGACTAAAAAAATCACTTCTTTAATCCCCTAATATCATCTTATAATCCTTATTTTGGTCATTAATCTAATCAATTAAGGATTTTGGTGTAAACCTAAGGAGGTTACTCGAAGAAGAGGTAGCGTTCTCCAACGTGTGTTTTTAATTTATTTATTCCACCAACTCATAAAATTATTATTCAACCACAGTGATATAATAACCTCAATATATTTTATATACTTATTTTTTTATGATGATTTCAGGGCCTAAAACTGTCACCTCTTCCATTAAAATAGTTATGAAATCAACATTCATGTGAACGATGGACTACCACCTCTTGAACTAATGTCATTATTGTTTCCATTACCACATCTCATGGATGGATAAAATGATGGATTAAATGTTTATATATGATATTTATGATATTATTACACTTATAAAATTATTTTATTGCATATACTTTCTTACTTTCAATTCTATGGGAATACGATAATGTCGCTCATGTGTACGGTGGACTACCGCCTCGCGAAATGATGTGGTTCATTCATGCTTTACATGGAAGGTAATAAGGTCGGGTTTAATGAAATTATGTGATATATATGTCATAAAAATTATTCTATAATGTTAATATATTATTTTCCATTCTTTATCTCAATCCTTTAAGAAAATGGAAACATCATTCATGCGTTCATACAGTCTACCGTCTCCATGAATTGTCTATTTCATTTTCTGTAAAAAACATTTATGGAATACTATAAATAAATATATAATTAATATATATTATATTTATATAATTGGTATCATTATGGATATTATGTAACTATGATCATTATAACATTTCTAAAAAATAACAAATCAAAACATACACGAAAAAACCAAGATATTATTTCCCAAAACATGACTTTAAAATAGGATTGTTAATAAATGGGTGATAAAAGGTCATAAGTAAATCATATATGATATGATATATGTATTTATAGTTTTCTAATATATTTTAAAACATGTAAAAAGAAATTTTATCCTTACTGTAAGGGATTTCTAGTCTCACTTTTATTTTGAAGATACATAATCAAATTCACCACTCTTTTATTTTGTTTGGTGAATATACTACTCTTTTGACATGTTATATCGTGAATATTATTATTTTATTGATATTTAATGTTTCATTTTATGTTATTCTTCCTTGTGGATTATGATATAAAATATAACTGAAGTGGTAAATGATTTCCATATCAATTTTATTTTTTTGTGTGACACATGATTTTTTTTAAGAAGGTCGTGCCTTGGCTAAAGACCAAAGCACTATATATTGAATAAATAAAAGGTATTACAAGAGACGATAAGAGGGAAGTTTTTTACAATATTTATTAAAAATCTTAAATAGATCAGAAGGGAGGGTGTCCAACCAAGTTAATTCTTGGTTGATACACTTATTGGAAAGCGCATCCACTACCATATTAGATTCACGGTAAACGTGTGTGGAAATGTAGTGCATCCCCATCAGTGAGTCAAGACATATCATCCATCGAGTGGTGTGAGGCCATGAAAGATGTTTCATGTCCTTCAAAATCTCTTGTACAATGGTAGTTGAGTTGCTTTCAATCCATAGATTTGTCCAGCCTTTCTGAATGGAAAAGGTGATAGCATGGATGACACCCATCATCTCTGCTTCTAAATCTATGGCAATACCACAGCCAGTAAAAAATCATACAAGGAATTTTCCATGAGAGTCTTTGAAGATCGCGCCACAACCTGGAAGACCTGGATTTCCTTTTTAAGTACCATAAACATTAACTTTGATCCATCATGGCATCGTGGATTTCTAGAATACCTAAAAAGTACGCATGGGTGGTTGATAGAGGCCCTTAATCTGAAGTTTGCAAAGAATTTCAAAGTCTCCAACAGAGTTGTTGCAATAATCTTTCTGAATTGACGCAACCTCACGAGCTGCAATAAGAATCCGAGATTTACCTGCATTTAAATTTAATGATCATCTATTGAAACGTAAATCATTTCTATCATACCATATCACATGGAGCATCTCAGCAATAGCAGTTATGAAAATGTTTTTAATTTGCTGAGAGGAATCAAGAGCCACACATCCTTTTAATTGCGAGATGAGAGAGTCATCAGAAAAAAATCTGCAATTAAAAATGTTAAAATGAAATTCCATAACGCAGAAGAAGTAGCACAAGATAGAAAGAGATGATTGATATCTTTCCTATGTTGATTGCATAGTTGACATTTAGAGCATAATTGAATGCTGAAATATTGGAGAAAAAATTCAGTGGGAATTCTATTATGAGAAATATGCCAAAGAATAATGAGTCTTGTGGGTTTTATCCAAGGCTTTTTAAAGTGGTTAAGTCTATCAAATTATTTTTGATTCTAGAGAAATTGTGATTATAAAAAAATTTTGAGTCAAGAATGCCATTGTGAGAAGGTTCCAAAACAAGGAAGTCATCAGAATTGGAGTAAGGTTAGTTATTATAATATGTTCAATAGTGTCAGGGATATCGTTTCTGTGGGATTGAAGAACATCCTTTATAGAGAAATTTTTGTTTTCAGGAGGATAGTTGGGGGAAGGCTGGAAATGAGAGGAGTACTAGTCCAATTATCCATCAAGAAATTAGTATTAGAATGAGAATCAACCATCCATCTATAATTTTTTATAATATTGTTGAAAGATCATTTTATGGATGGCCAAATTGAGGAGGCAATATAATTAGCATTCCTTTTTTGAAGTTTACATAGGAACCTTTCTTTAAGGAAATTAAGAGCATCAGAGTTGAGATTGATAAGCATCCAAGTGAGTCTAGCCTGAATCACGTCATTAAAAAAGATTTATATTTTTTATGCCAATGCCACCTTTGTCAATTGGTTTACAACATGTGTTCCAAGGAATAGTGACAAGTTTTCTTTTAAGTATACTTCCCGTCCAGACAAAAAAGATTATGTAAGAGTTGATTTTATTTCAAATTCCATTAAGGCACTTGTAAATCATCAGAAAGTAAACCATTTTAGATACAATGGTTGATTTAATAATACAAATTCTTCTTGCCATGGATAGAGATTTTTTTTTCAAGAATAAAGTTATTTAATGATTTGATCTAAAATATTGGAAAAATAAGAATATTTTGGCCTACCCCAAAATATTGGGACTCCCATATAGGTGAAGGGAAAAAACCTTCCTTAATACCAAGAAACTCTTGAATTTTATTCTCCTACAGTTATTTCAAGAGAATAAATTTTTATCACTTAATTTTCCTCTATTTATATATAGAATATTTTAAAAGAACATTTTTAATAAAAATCTACTTTATTTCCCTCTACATTCAAAAAACCTTTTTCTTCCAAAAACATGTTTTATAAAACTATTTTCAAAAAAAAATTATCATTCTCCAAATAATTTATTAAATTCATTTTTAACTATGTTTTACTTTTTACAAAAAAAAATTAAAATTAATATTCATGTCATTTTCTAAACAATTCCTATTTGGCTTTTACTGAAAATATGAAAGGAATTCTTGTGCTAATGTGTACATTATGAAAAAAATTCCCCATAGTCATGAACATTTTTTTCATTGAATAATCCTTTAAAAAATTTCGATGATATTTTTAAAGAAAATGATTTTCAAAAAATTATATGTTTTCAAAAATATCAAAGTGGAAAGTATTTTTCCCCTATAAATGTTTTAAATTATTTTTAAATATTTATTAATAAGATTTCATTGTTATGTTTAAATAACAGTATTTCTAAAATATTTTAATAAGTTTTAGTTTTAAAATTTTATTTTATAATAAAATTTATTTTCCTCAAGAAACATTCATATGGTTTTTCTTTAAAAACAACTTTTAATCTAAGATGAAATCCTTTTAAATTACATATACCTTACTGGGGATATGATCCAAGGATACCATTATTATTATTTATCTGAATGGTTTATGTTTTTGATGAAAATATTTTAATGAAACTTTTTTATTTCCTATAGGTTACACCATGATAAAATAATTATGAAACCTACTTCTTTCTCTACAGGTTATGCTTTTTGGAAATAATTAAATGATTCTAAAACCCATTTATTATAATGGGTTCTTATATGATGAATGTTTTATAATTTTGTGGAACTCATATTTATTATTTTCATCATGTGATGGGTGGCACCTATATCTCCCTCCAATGCATTGGGTAATGATTAATGTTATATGAGCTTGAAGGGTATATAAAAGGTAACCCCAAGCCCGAAAGAGGGTACACAGGAGGTTATCCCAAACCCAAAAGAGTGTGCATGGGAGGTTATCCCATGACCAAAGTAGGTATGTGGATGGTTATCCCAAGCCTAACATGTTATGAATGTCTTGGTGGGTAGCCTTGTTATGATATTTTCTATGATTATGTATATTCCAAAAATCAATGTCTTATGCCAATGTTATTCTCTCATTGATTATGTTCTTTGATTCTATTATGATTTATTTATTATGAAATACCAAGTATTATGCCATGCCTCAATATTTGATATTTGATATACATGTTATGGTTTTCAAAAGTTAACCTTGTGTTATCATACCCTTATGGTCATGTCATTCTTATGTGATCATTAATATCACAGTTTCATAACCTTACTGAGCATCTGAGATCACCGTTTCTTATGTTTCCTTTCTCTAGTTTATAAAGAAAGGTTTTAAGTATGGTATATTTGTAAAGAGTACTATATGGTAAGATATTTATGGGATATGCGTAATATATTTCACAAAATTAGAGGATTTCATAACTAGTCTCTAGAGACACAGAAATATTATTCTCCTCAGGATTATGTTTCTATAATATATTTAACATTAATCTAAAAATATAAAATATATAGGTATGAAAAATATGGTTCTCTATAATATAAAGGGAATATTTTCCAATCATGAGGCTATAATTTGTTATAGATCCCCATAGAACCTATGCTAGTATGTAGACAGTAATACGATGATTGAAGAGAAGGATTTTCCGTTGAGTCAAATTTCTTACACAATATTGATCATTTTTAAAATAATACAAAGAAAAGTTGTATATGGTCTAAGGTGGTGTTTTTTTACTACCTACAAATGAGAAATTTTTGAAAATGAAGTGGAACCACATAGTGAGTTTTCTAATCATATAGAGAGTATGTGGGGCCACACAAGCAGTTTTCTATAGAGGAAATTTGGAAAATGAATTCAATTTTTTGTATCACATATTTAAGGTCACGTAACATTAGATTTGTTTACAATATAAGTTGGGTATTTTGGAAGGACCATATAGGATCGATTATATAGCATTAATATTGGTTTATGAATGGGATTAAATAGAATTTTGATGATTAGTATTTTCTTTATAAGAGTTTTCCTATAATACCCAATTAATACCATCCACAGGTATTAATAAAAAGTTAAAGAGAAGATCCAAGTATTGATTAGAAGAATGGATAATTTAGGATTTCTCATAGTAAGGAAAGATAGCATAGAAAGTGAAGTTTACAAATAACACTATTTAGTAAAGAAAATTTGTTCATGAAACAAGTTAGTGTACATGGCGCATTAGGAATTTCAAGAAAGGCCATACTACAAAGTGTCAGGCCATTCACATAGCACATAAGGTAGTTCATGAAGTAATGAAAGTGGTGATCAATGTACCATGTAGGAGTTAAGTAAATTCATGAAGTACATATGAAGGTTATTTAAGGAGTATTATCATGAAGAATAGTTCATGAAGGGGGGTTGTGAGAGGCAGTAAGAAAAGGATGGTATATAGGAATATTATTAGATTGAGATATTAGGAAAGATAAAGTTAGAGTGATACATTTAAATTATAGTGTGTAATTTATCTAATCCCATAAAGAAATGTTGTTGCAGTAATTTCATGGAAAAAAATATTCCACTCTCAAATTCTGGAGTTGATCTCATCCTTCATATTAGATAAAGTTAAAGACAAGGTGGAATATAGTAAAACATAAAATTAGGATATATAATGCAAGAAAGTTATTATTATAGATAGAGATATAGTGTTATAAATTTAATTTTTTAAATTGACCTAATAGTTTATAAAATGTGAATGGACTTTTACCAAATCAGTGTGTGGATGTTAAAAAGAGGAAGTTCACCTTGGGTGAGGATTGATTGATCCCATAATCTTGTAAAGGAAGAGATCCTTTCATATATTTTATATATATTAAACATTTTATCCACAAAACTAATGAATATTAGAATATTTTGGTAGATCAACACATAATTTATGTGATCTCCTTTGACATAGTCCATTTTGGTAAACCAAGTAAAATATGTGCATTTTGTGCATGCTTTACATTCATGGATATTTGTGTTCATTTTAGTGATTTAACATTCATTTTTAATAGGTTGAAACAAATTCTTACCAATATGGGAAAAATATGCTAAAGGGAGTTAAATAGTTTTAAAATAAAATCTTAGTTAATTCATCACCCTAATTCACCCCCCCCCCCCATCATGGTGTCTCTAGTTGCAACAAGAGATATCAAATCCAGGTTTTAAATTGGTTTTCAACCTCTTGAAAACTATTTGGAATTGTTTCACTATGTATTATATTTTTAAGCCTCAATTTTTTGATGATTAAACTAAATTTATTGGATGGAAGAAACAAATGTTCATGTACCTACATACTTGTCATGTGTAGTTTAAAGATTATATCCAAAGAGATGCTGACTTAAGAAAGCATAATTAATTAATTAGAAATGCATATATATAAAATATCTTGAATATAAATTTATCCAATGATGTTTAAAAGAAACATATTCATTGTGAAACTTCTTTAAAAATTTGGAAGACCCTAGAAACTATTTATGGAAATAAAATAATGAAATGCAGGTTGTCATCACTACCTCAAATAAAATTTGTTAAACTGTTCAAAATGTGCAACTAGTGATCAAGGTTGGTAAAGAGTGTCTTATGGATAAATGAAAGAAGAAAAATAGAAATAATAAGAAGTCTCATTTGACAACAACGACCAAAATTGAGTTAGATAGATTTATTAATTACATAGAAGAATAGGAAGGGATAAAAATAATCATTGAAAAATAAGTCAAGGTTATTGAATGTTTAAATTCCATTATTGAAGAAAAATATCAAAAGAGTGAGAAACTTGAGGAAGAAGTTACTATATATAAATAAAGGTCATTCATGGATCTCTTAAATGATGACTATTATGGAAGTAAAATCTTTTTAGGACTTAGTAATGAAGATGAACCACTTGTGTATGATGAGAACATTGATAATGAAGAATTGGAAACAATGTATGGCCATTAATTCAAAGAAATTTTATGTCGAGACTAGAAAAATATTAATTTCCTCCAAGTCATAATGTATAAATAGATGATATAGTATGAAGTGGACTATGCAGTCATTGAATACATTTTTAAAAGAAAATAAGAGGATGATAATTTTATAGTTGTCCATGAATATTAACATAAAAATGATGGGTGTTATGATGAAAGAACAAAGAAACTTACTTAAAGATATTTCCTAATAAATAAGTATGAAAATTTCCACATATATAAATTAAGATAAATAATTCTCCCTCTAAATTTGAATCTTTAATAGAGGAGAAAATCTGAATTTGGACCTTCCTTGAGTATGAAACAAGTGAAATCCCATTTAAAGAAGAAATATGTAAAGATTATGAAACTTGAACCTAATCTCATCAATCCAAAGGGTAAATAAAATTTTAATATTTCAACAATAGTATCCAAAATAGGTGAAGGAAATGAATTTTAAATCTTGAATCTTTATGTAAATATACATCTCTTAAAAAATATAGAAGTAAATTCTCTCATAGGAAAGTGGACATAGAGTACTACTTCTATAGAAGAATGGGACACATCATGATTATGTGTCTAGAATCCCAAGGAATCAATAGTAAATGATAACTATATAAATAAAATTATAAAATAATGTTTGGTCACTTGAGGTATATTTTCTATGGAAAATATATTATATGTTCTAACTATAATCATATGGAAAAGATCCATAGTTAGAAGAATGTAATAAAGGCTAAAGACACCTTAAAGAGACCCGTAATTGTTATGACATATAAAGAAAGAGTTTATCCAAGAAATAAACCTATTAATTTGGAAAAAAATGTTAAATATTCTTAAATAAAAACATGATTCTGAATTAAAGTTGAATCAATCACCCACTATGTTACACTCACATCAACCATTGTAGAAAGAAAAAAAATAAAGTCTATAAGAGGAAATATAATGCCGCTCTAGTTGTGAGTAAGAATCATGTACATGAAAAAAAATACCTTCCTTAAGAGAAAAATAATGAGGTAACTATTATGAGTAAAAAAGAAAATAATAATAAATAAATACATTGTTAACTCATAAGTTATTTCACAAGTTAATAAATGATGGAAAGAAAAAGTTCCCTTTAATAGAGGGAGAAGCGTGAGTAAAAGACAAGTGTTGTATCAAAGAAATACACCTATAAAAGTTGGTATAAACCCATAATTATTTACAAGATCAAGACTAAAAATAAAAAGGAGACAAATCATATTCATAAATAAGGATTAATTATATGAATAAATCAGAAAGAATTGGATAGAAATTTGGAATGAGTAGAGAAAGATATAATTGCTTTTTCTGATGAATCTAGAATCAAAGGTGTGGTCAATAATGACCAACCAAAATACTATACTTTAATATTCTGGTGGTACCACTATTTCCATCCATTTAAATTTTTCTAAATATCGTTCAAAGTGATGCAAAACTAAGGGAGAGATACGGTCCATGGGGTAATGGTGCTGAAAATGAATTGGTGTGTGTACCAAAAGGGAACATGTGCATACTCATAATGGACTTAAATATGATAAGAAGTGTTTAATTTCATGATATTTTCAGGTGGTTTTAGAATCAAAAAGTGGATTTATGAAGCCCCTCTAATCATCAATTCTAAATTTGGAAATTTTATGCTGGGAAAATGGGGAACAAATGATAATGAGGATAATTTGAAGTTGAAAAGGTCTCAAATAAACATCTGAATGAACTAATGGAGCCAAAGCATATTAAATATTATAAAATTGGTATTATTCCTCAGTTAAATTGGTATTAAAATTATTATAAAGAGAAGACATAATGGTGTAAAAGTAGTAACATGCATACATTTTATAAATATTTATCTTTTCTCTAAAAATGTGTTATAAAATAACTATTTTTTAGAATAATAAAAAGATATTGGAGTAATATTTCATCCAAAAGGTGACCCCCCCCCCCCCCAAAATAACAATACTATAGTTGGTATCATCCCAAATATGAAGAAATAATGGGAGATTTGATTATGAGAATTTAAGATTTTGTTGAAATTTCTTTGAAAGAAGGAATCTTATTTATAATTGAAGATCATGTAATACCAGTAAATTCATGATGTTATCTTTAATAAGTGTCACCAATTGGTTAAAAATGTGGTATTTATCACAAATGTTGTGACACTTTGGTTATTTAGTAAATTTTTTATTTTAGTGTGGTTAAGATCATAGTATGATTTACAGACAAAATACAGGCATGCTTCTTGCATCTATGCACATAAGTGAGTGACATAGAAAATATTGATTTTTATTGGATTAAACTATGGATTTCAATATATATTTATAACTCATTAGTATTAGATTATTTTTCGATGACTCAATTCCAAGTGGTAATTTTACTAGTATAAAATATTTCAGAAGTATAAATTTATAAGGAAGAGAGTATATTTGGAAAAAAGAGAAAAGCTTCAATCATAAATTGATAGATACAGTTGATTGAGGAATATGGATCCAAATTTTTTAAGTTGATAATTTTCAAATTCTTGACATAGGTCTTCAACTATCAACATATGGTATTGTAAATTATTTTAAAAAGTTCATAAAAAGGGGGGTAAAATCTCTCCATATCTAAATTTTAGGAGTTGGAGGAGAACTGTGTTCCACCCACATTCTTTAAATTAAATCGTTGAAAATTTTATGTATAATTATTATCAATATATGGGGTAGATATATAGATGAATTCTTACATCTATGATTCTATGAGAAAAAAGGGTTAAAATAAAAAATAAAATCTAATGAGTCCCTAAGGAGGTGAGAATTTTTTCGATGTACCTATTCAATTTGATGTCAAAGTGGGAGGAAATATAGGCTTGGAATCTTATGATTATTTAATAGAGGAGGGATTTATAATATTATTTATAAAAAAATCCAAATGGGGGGAATTTTGGACCCAAACTTATGTTTGGTGTTGGATGTTTTGTTAATCTTAGTGTCATGAAGTATAAATAGACTACTAACATGGAATAAATTGTTGGAGGATGGTCAATCTAGAAATATTTGGTAATGAGTTGTACACTTGGAAAAATTAAAAGAGACACCTTGATATCTCTATATCAAGGAATTTTTTGTGACATGGGGAGTTGATTGCATATCTAAAAGTTGGAGATAGATTAAGGGGTGTTTTAGTTCCCTGATACTGATAGGGATGTTTGTGTTTTGTAACGCCCCAACCACAGAAGCCCATAGTCGGTGCATTATTACATATCATTGGAATGATCAAAAAAGATCAAGTCTCAAAAGACCGATCATTTTAGTATCCTTGGAAGTACTAGATAAATTCATAAGGTTTACATTGCATCATAAAATGGAAAACTACAGCAACATTGTTTACATAGATAACACTGAGATCCCATATACTATCCCGGCATTTTAGTCATAATATTCTTCTTCACATCCTGGGAAAAATAAAACATAGAAAGAGGTGAGCTCAGATGCTCAGTAAGGATAACAATATAGAGTAAAATTTCATAAATAAGCATAAACATTTATGGAAATGTATAAGACTAAAACAAAATCCTTTTAAACTTGAACTTCAGCATAATATGGCAAAGATAAAATCAAATAATGTCATTTACTTATTCATATGGATATTCTACTAGTCGAATAATCACATGTAATATCAATAGCCACTTTCATAATGATGGAATGCATAATTCCACACTTATATAACCACATAGTCAAGGCCTTATGCCAAAACTACAAATAAGATTTTGTCTAGGCCTTGTGCCAAGACACTACTTTGTCTCATGAGACATACCGATGCATCGAGGAGCTATAGCGGGCTCCACCCATCACTTACTAAGTCCAATTCCTTCCTCATATGAAAAGGTTGAAACATAATCTGAATATTCGTATTAAAACTAGCATATGAAATGTAAATATTTTTACCACAAACCACGAATGGTATAAAAATAGCACATCCACAGTCAAACATAACTTATTCAATACAATATGAAAGATTGTATTATAATAGATCAACCTAAATAGAGAGTAATGAATGATATTGATATAGATGAAAATAATCATCAAAACTATTTGAGAGAAATATCCCCCTTTTTCTTGAAAACATTTAAAAGTCTCACTATTTATAAAGAAGCCATTTAAAATATATTTTTGAATCAAAGTGTCCCATACCAATTTGAAACTTTTAAAAGGAACTTTAATTTTAAAACTTTAATTTCCATATAAAAAATTCCTTAAAACCGTTTTTAAAACATGGACATTAATGAGAAAGATTTAGAATAATAAATCTTTAAACCATTTTGAAATGATATTTTAGTTAGAGTTCCTAACAAAAAGATAGACACTTAAATAAAAATAATTGAGGTAATAAACACTTTATAATATCATGTTAATAAAGGGATTCATGATATACTATGTCAAATTACATTATATACACCATATAAAAGTTAATTGGCGTATAACAACAAGGAAGTCTCAATGGAATGTAAATTTAGATGAAATATCTTATAAAGATTGTATCCTTAGGTTAAGGATAAATCAACGACATAATTATCTGTGAAAAATATAAATACACTCAATATTATTTGATATTCAGTGTAAATCAATCAGAGGACATTCACACATATTCTTGTAAAAACAACACCAATGAATTGGATGTTTAACTCAATAAATGGATATTGAGTTAAAATTACTCTTATCAAGTTCATATCGATGACTTGAGAATTTATAAATAGAGTGATTATATGTATCAAAAGTATATCCACATAAAGGGGATTTAAAATTACTACACAAATAATAAATAGTGATTCCACACATAATCATGGAGTAAAATAATCAATGAAGTATGCATAAATCCCAATGAGTGGAAATTGAAATTTGAAATTCCCTTACCAATTTGGTAACTTACGAAACATACATCCCATGAAATATGGATAATAAAATAAAGATGTAATTACTCATAAATTAAATTATATTACACCAAAAATACAATCATTGGGCAGTATATACACCACACAAAAGGAAATAGTGGCAGTATGGCATGAATCTCACAGAAATAGGAAGTGAGATGAAAACCCTTACTTTATTGTAATCAATCGAGTCGTATGGAAAAAAGTTAATAACGACCAAATGAATCACATAATACCTTGAATATAAAGAGAATAATGATAATATATATATCAAATGATAGTACACAATACACCCCATTTAATAAATAAGTGGTGAACAATGGAAATCTCATGGAATAAAAAGTGAGATAAGAAACCCCTTACTTTGTACTTTTCCTTGGTCAAATGTAGGTTAAACTCATTTATAATGGATAAATAATTGTTATTAAATTATAAAAGAATCATATACATCAATATGATATCGTATATGATCTTTTAATATTTCTTTGTTAATAATATTTTAGTATTATCGTCGTTTCGGGTGTTAACTGATTCATTTTCCTTTATATGATTTGTTTCTTAAGTAGTTTTTTTTATGAATAGGATTTATATTATTCATATTCATAATGATATTAAGTCTTTAAACATTATTTTTAATCATCTAATTAAAATTATTCTTCAATGGATTACGATGGCGAATGAATCTCATCGCGTTCGTGGAGACGGTAATCCGTATGTACGCACGAGCGACAATTTCATTCTTTTGATATTAAAATAATATATAATTGGATGGTATATCATATATAAAGAATAATTATCATGTTATATTTATTATTTACATCAATTACACATCATTATTATACCCATACAAATAATAATTTATTGAATAATAATTAAACCATGACGTGGAGACGGTAAGCCATATGTACGCACGTATGGTGACATGTCATTCAAAGGATGGATAGAATAATAAATATGGTTGTACCATATTTATAATAAAATCACAGTATATATAAGTTACTGGAGTTATAATTTTAGAATGTAAACAACAATGAAAGAGGAAGTGTAAGAAGAAAGGAACTTGAAAGAGGTGATGAAATATTTACCTCTTCTTCGGGTTCTTCCTATTGATTTGATTAAAAGGGCTACTTAGGTTGTCTTTATGACTAAAGTAATGCCTATAGGATGAATAGAGGACAGTTGAGAGGGTATTTGGGCAGATTTTTTCCGAGAAAAAAGGCTTTGAAGGTGTAAATTTGAGGGAAGGGGGGGTGCCCTTTTATAAGAGGGGTGAGGGGCACCTTAGGAAAAGCTTGAAATATTATTTTATAATAAAATCATTTTCCATTTCTAATGGCTCAAAAATGAATTATTTAAAGGATAAGGTGGGGATGGGTCAAAAATCACTCATCCAAAAGGTTTGAGACAGGTTTGGGTTACTATATTAACCTTATCGTTTAGATTTAACTCTTAGTTAAATAGTTTGACATTTATCATGTCTCTTTGTATTTTTATATTATTTGGTTAATAAACTTACTATATACTTCCAAAAGAACCCCAAGTGGTTTATTAATGATGCAACTATCATTATATAAGTCTTTTAGCTGAACCTTATATTTTTAAAAATAGAATATCAATTAATAATATAATATTTGTTTTAAAAACTCTTTTATGTCAATTTTGACACTATTTGGTATTTTGTTTTTTTATAAACTCATAACAGCATTATTACTTCGAAAAAAGTTCATCTAAACAACCCTAACATGTCGTATTAACCTAAAAAATTAGTGTAATTTATAAAAAGTCTCAAATTACATTTATTTGGATATTTATAATATCAAATATTTTAATATTTCATTAATTAGGTAATTACTGCATCATCATTGTGTCATAAATAAATTAAATTATTTAATTTCTAAATAAATAAATAAAATACCATTATGTAGGAAATAATTTTATATTTCTAATTAATATTTATAATTGAATTTATATTATGTATAACCCTATATTAAAAATGGTTTAGTTATTAAGATTTGAATTTAACACTTTTAACTCTTTTTTGAATTAAATAATAATAAATGTCCTACTCTAATCCACGTGGACCTAAAGGATCATATTTTATTCTTAAGGTTTTTTTTTGGTTGAATTACACTTATCTAATATAATTATGATATGTGTTAGGGTAATAATAATATCATTTTTACCCTTAATTACCCTATTTACTTTTAATCGTTGTAAATAAAAGTCAAAAGTTACTATTCACCAAAAATTATTTTTATCTTATTTAACCACATTTTATTTACTGATATCAACCGTGTCTCTTTGATTTTTGAAATTCAGTTCACAAAAGCGGTAAAATTAGGTTTTATTCAAATTTGCAAATGCTCCAATGAGGTGGGTAAAAGACAGTTGAAAAGTTCAATAGAAATTTTATATATCTAAAATTATTATAAACTGACTCCAATGAATTACATTGAACTTATATAGGTATTATGTATCTATTTTGACCTAAAATAAATTTAAATAAAATAAATAATTATATAAATAAAAATTTGGTTTTAAACTATAACTTAGTGTTTTTTACTATTCATCAAAAATTGAAAATTTTCAGAAAAATACCAAATAATTCACCCTAATCTATTTTCGATATTCTAAATCCAAAAATGAAGTCCATTTTGAAAGATAAAATATATTAAATTTTAAAAAGTGGGTATTACTATTCATAACGGCTAGTTTGATTGGCCGTAGTGTGTTAGAATCTCGTAGTTGCATACAACGCAAGCTATTACATTATTCAAAGGGAAACGTACTGTGGAAGCTGGGGGTATTACATGTTTAATATCTTTAAATTATGTTTTTAAATGGTTCTTTAATTTATTAAAGACCTAGAATTTGAGAATGGTGAATCTTGGTTGGACTCGTGCAGTTGATTATATAATATCAAAATTCCAAATAATGATGGTTTATAGAAATTAAGAAGCTCAGAATGTGTTTTTTAATAGTGTTAATAGTAACAATATTTTATAGTGTTTACCAAATTTTTGGGCATGAAAATTTAAAGGTTCATGAGAAGTTTAGTGAATTATTTGAAGTAAATGATAGGTTTATACATAGCTTAAAAAGAATCTCATGGAGACTATATAGCATGGAATGAATTTCATGATAGAATTGAATTTTTGCATAAATAGTACGTGGATCCCACATAGGAGAGAAGATTGTGATCAATATTTAGTGTTTTATTGGTGACCAAAATCTCAAAAATTCAACATAATAATGGTTTCATTTTTGATCTAGAGGAGGTATCTTTTTATGTTTTACAATGCCAATTATATATTTTGAAAAAACATTTGATGTTTGAAGAGATAGAATTTTTTCTAAGAAAAAATTCCCACATAGCATTGAACGTTTTTGAAAAACCACAAGTAAAATTCATTTGTGGTATAATGTGGTGTTTAGCGTAGCCCGTGAAGGAGGGATTTTGGAAAATTAGAACTGCATAGTGAGTTAGAAAACTTTATATTGAGTATGTGTTGCCATGAAATCAGTTAACAGCAGTATAAATTTTCAAATGGAATTCATTTTTAATAGCACATATGTGAAGCTTCATAACACTGGTGTCATTTATGGTAGGCATTGGTAATTTTGGAAGGACCATGTAAGATAAACCACAACAAATTTATGTTAGTTCATAAAATGCGTTAAATGGAATTTTTGTGATTAAATTTTTATTTAGAGGTGTTTTTTAATAAATACCCCACTAATCCCATCATTAAGTATCGATCATAAGTTAATGAGAATATCCATAGATTTATCGAATAAACAGAGAAGTTTGAGAGTTCACATAGAAAGGACTAACCACATAGTAAGTGAAGTTTAGGAATCACACCATTTTAAAAATGAAATCAGTTTGTGAAATAATATTTTCCACATGGAACATTGGTAAATTCATGAAGGACCTTAATGTGAAGCACAAAGTCATTCACATATCATATAATGTAGTTAATGAATAAATGCATGTGGTGAATAGTGTATTATGTAAGAGTTAAAGAAATTCATAAAGTACATAGGATAGTTTATAAATTATTTTTTCCATGAAGAAAAATACATTAAGGGAAGTTATGAATGGAATTAAGAAACATTTACTACATAGGAAGAGTATTACATTGATATATTAGGATAGGGAAAGTCAGAGTCCAATAAGAAAATTCCATTGTGAAATTTTCTCATCATATAGAGTAGTGATTTTCTAGTAATATCCTTGAAAACAAAGTTTCAACTCTCACATTCTCAAGTTGATCTCATCCATAATTTAAGATGAAGAGAGAAAAAAAGTGAAATACAACAGATCATAAAACCAAGAGATATGATGCAAATAAATCCCATGCTAAATAGAGAAATACCATCATGAATCTTATATTTTGAAGAGACTTACAATTCTATAAACTATGGATAGACCTTCACCAAATTAGTGTGTATAATTGAAGAAGCGGAAGTTCACATTGGGTGAGGAGTGACTGAACTTATAAGATTTTAAAGATAGTGACCCTAGCACAAACTTTTATTACTTGAAACATTATATCCATAGAACTACTGAAGATTATTGGATTTTGTCACATCAACACATCATTGGTGTCTTCTCCTTGGACATATCCCTTTCTGGTGAACCAAGTGAAATCTATGTATTATGTGCATGCCTTACTTTTCTATATATTTGTGTTTGTTTCAATGATTTCACATTCATGAGTAATAATTTGAACAATGTTCCTACCAACAAGGGAAGAAGATCCTAAATAACGATGAATGGTTTTAAAATAAATTTTTAATTTAGCCTCCTTGATTCACCTCCCCCCCCCCTTAGGGTGTCTCAAGTTATAGAAAAAATATGAAACTTTTTTTGTTAAATGAAAACAATCACTTTAATAATAAAACATTTATCATTCAAAATATCCTCTTGAAACCCCACCTACATTAAGTATTCACCTTTGAACTTTAATAAAAACTTTATTTTAAAAAATATTTGAAGAAAAAAATAGGTAAAGATGAAGGGGGATGGGGGGAGACCGAGATGCAGAGAGCAGAAGAACAGCACCCGACTCAAACACCAAACCCTAAAGAAAATTTCAGATCATTCACAGATTTGGTGGCTGGGAGATCCATGGAAGAAGCCTCTTTGAAGGAAAATGTGATACCTGATGTGCAGATTAAACCAAAAAATTTTCTTCATCAAGGAAAAGTAGTGATTTCTTTCTCAACAGAAGAGGTAAACATTCTCGCATCAGATTTACGCTTTGTGATTGTTGGGAAGTTTTTGAATCATAGACCCACTTTGAAGTTTCTAAGATATTCTCTTGAAGCAATAGGATTCACGGGTTTTCACATAGGTCTCCTAAATCCCTCACACGTTGTCTTTAGATTCGCATCAGAAGAGGATTATTATAGGTTGTGGGTTAAATGATCATGGTTATTTGGTGAATGTTTCATGAAAGTTCTTAAATTTAATTCGGATTTTGATATGTATGCAGAATCCCCTATTGTGCCTGTATGGGTTGGCTTTCCCGAGCTACCCCTTCATCTTTTCAATCAAGATTCCTTATTTCCTATTTCCAGTCTCATTGGAAACCCTTTGAGATTAGATTCAACAACAAAATTCCTTTTTAGGCCCTCAATTACTAGAATATGTATTGAAATTAACGTCTCACAGCACTTTCCTTCGCACATTTAGATTCAGTGTGGTGAATCTGGGTTCTCACAAGAGGTGTTTTATGAGAGGCTTCTTGATTATTGTCATTCATGATTTAGACTTGGGCATTCAAAAAACAGTTATGGAAAAGGTAATGTTTGTCCCAGGAATTGGAAACCCACTTGGATTGAGAAGAGTAACACAGCTGGCCCTTCTATGAACTCTAAAAAGGAAAACACTGAAAATAATGTTAGATTGGAAGTTATCCAATCAACTGAGAACCAAATTTCAAATTAAGTATCTTCTATCCTTGACATCACTGCCAATCCTACCCCTTGTAAGGAAGAAAATTATGAACATCAGGAGTCCTCTAAAAAGGGAGAAAATGATTTCCCAGATCAAATTTTAGTTGAAAAATAGAGTGAGCACATAAATACTCAAGAGGATAAATGCAAGAACCATGTTTATGCTTTAGTTTCCAGTGACTCTTCAGTTGAGGAGGATGATAAACCTGAAGAGATTGAGGAGTCCTATATGAAGTCCATGGCCAAGAAAGGAAAAAATCCTATGGTGGATGCAGACAGATTTATAACTCCAAATCTGAAGAAAACAAGAAGACGTAAGGATTACTATCATACTTAAAGAACTATTGTTACTATATCTCTTGATGATTCCAGGAAGGAAGCCTCTGGGCCATTTCAAGAAAAACCTCATATTGATGACTCGAGTCTTGTTTTATATTATTTCTCGCAGTAGTTCATAGAGTAAGAAATCTAGGATTGGAACAATCATTTGGAAAGGCAACAGAAAATGACCCACCAAAAACTCTAAAAGGGTGTAATTTCTGCTTAGTAATATCTTAACTTAAAATGATTCATTTTCAGCGAATGTATAAAGATGTTTATTCAGTCTCTTTGATCTTTTGAACCTATTTTTGTTCATTTCTAGGCTTTATTTTTCATGCTTTTCTCATGGGGTCTATCGAATGATGTTGTATATGTTTTGATTCTTTGATGCATGATGTTGATGGTTTTATGGTGGGGTTTCTGGATAGTGTTGCAGATTTATCAGGTTTTGAGTTTTTGCTATCAATAGAGGAAGTTTCCTTTCTATCTTATGGTGTTAAATTTTTCTCAATGAATTCATTTTGAGAGTGTGGTACTTGATGAAACAGAACTCTTTGCTACTCTATTGTCTCTTGCACACCATGGTCTCCTTTTTAGGTCTTCTGTTTGGATGGATGGGTTCTGTCCGGTTGCATAACTTCTGGGTTTATGTGTTTTAGGCTTGAAGTTGCAGGTTTGTTTCTTGAGAGGGCTGGATTAAAATTCTTCAGGCGCTTTATATAATGTCGAACTCTTGCAGACGTGTCTCCTCTTAGACTTTGGTATGCTTAAAGATTTATCATGTATAATATTTAATTCCCTGCTGGTGTAAGTAAATTACACCTCGTGCATGTACTGTGATCCTTTGTTTTTTAATAAATTCCCAGTGGGGCATGTATCGGGAAACCAATTCATGTCATCACCTTTCTTCAAAAAAATATAGGTCAAGATGAAGCTTAGAGCATAAAACCTGATAAAAACTATGAGCCATTATATAGTGACAAAAAAACAAGGAAAATGTTCTATAAAAAATAATAAAAATTTTAACGTCCCAAGATTTCATATTATGTTATCTCTTCAAAGTAATTCAATAACTTGCGCTACATGCAACACCGAGTTCGAGCGCACCGTGACTTACCAAACTAGTCGTTCAAAAAGTGTTTATATATAATATTAACTGAATTTTGAATTTTATATACTCCATATAATTTTAACATCCATATTATGTGTTTCTTAGATATAATATAAGGACAAATTCAATTTTTCAGATAAAAAGGTTTTTTTTTAAATGAAATTTTACCGCCTTTTAATGGAGAACCATTTTTAAATATAATATTTGACTCTTATATATTCAGTTTGACAAAATAAACTTCTTATTTAGAATTGGCACATAAAAATTTAGTTTGGATAAATTTTTTGTGTTTTTCTGATAACTTTCCTATTTTTATGAATAGTGAAAAATACTAAATTTTAATTGAAAAAAACTTTTTTAATCAAAATAATTTATAGTGTTAAATTATAAATTTGAATGGTTTTTAAGTATAATTAGATTTTATTTTTATCACTTCATACAATGTTGGTCATTTGAAGTAATTTTACATTTAAATTGGAAATAAACACATATCAATCTTTCGCTAGACTTTACTTCTCAAAAACTCGTTTTCTGGTTTTGATAATGGGAATTAATTTTAAATTAATTAATGAGAATTATATGTTTTGAATTTGATAAAATATACATAATTTTTGAAATCATAATATCAAAATTAGCTTAGGATTAATTTTTTGTATTTTTCTAAAAACTATCAATTTTTGATGAATAGTGAAAAACACTGCGTTATTGTTTAAAACCAACTATTTTATTTCAATAAAAATTTATTTTATTTAAATTTATCTTAAGTAAAAAATAGATACATAATACCCATATTATTTCAAGGTAATTCATTGGAGTCATTTTATAATAAGATTAGATGTATAAAATTTTATGGAACGTTTTAACGTCTTTTACCCACCTACTAGGCACATTTACAAATTAGCATAAAACATAATTTTACCACTTCTGTGAGTTGAATTTCAAAAATCTAAGAGACACGGTTGATATTAGTAAATAAAATGTAGTTCAATAAGATTAAAATATTTTTTGGTGAATAGTAACTTTTGACTTTTATTTACCATGATTAAAAGTAAATAGGGTAATTAATTGTAAAAATGTTATTATTATTATCCTAACACATGTCCTAATTCTATAGGATAAGTTTATTTCGACTAAAATAAACCTTAGAAATAAAATATGATCCTTTTTGTCCACTTGGTTTAGATTGGGACATTTATTATTATTTAATTTAAATAAGAGTTAAAAATGTTAAATTAAAGTTTTCATAACTAAAACATTTTTAATATAGGTTTATACATAAGATAAATTCAACTATAAATATTCATTAGAAAGATAAAAATATTTCCTACATAGTGGTATTTTATTTATAATTTTTAAAAATTAAATAATTAAATTTATTTATGACACAATGATGTTGCAGTAATTACCCTTTTAATGAAAGGTTAAAATAATTGATGTTATTAATATGACATGTTAGGGTTGATTCAATGAATTTTTTTATAAGTATTCATGATTTTATGACTTTCACAAAAACCAAATACAAAATAGTGTCAAAATTTACATAAATGAGTTTTTAAAATAAATACTATGTTATTAAATGCTATAATATTCCTAAAAAATATAAGGTTAGGAAAAAGAACTTATATAATAATATATATGTCATTGATGAACCACTTGGGGTTCTCTTGGCATTTTATAGTAAGTATATTAACCATATAATATAAAAAGATAAGAGGACATGGTAAATGTTAAACTATTTAGCTAAGAGTTAAATCTAAAAGATAAGATTAAAATGGTGACCTAAACTTGTCTAAAACCTATTGGTTGAGATGATTTCGACCCATACCCACATTATCCTCAAAATAAATTCATTTTGAGCTATTATAAACTGAATACTATTGTATAATAAAATAATAATTCAAGCGTTTCCTAAAGTGACCATCACCGCTCTTATAAAAGGGTACTTCTCCTTCTCTCAAAATCACAGGTCCAAATCCATTTGGATCAGTCAAACCCCACTCAAATATTATCCCAACTACCCTAAATTCAACCTAGAGGCCTTCCCTTGAGCATAAATCCAACCTAAGGAGACCTTTTGTTCAAATCAAAAGTAAACACCCAAAAAAGAGATAATTATTTTATCACCACTTTCAAAGTTCTTTTCTTCTTCCACTTTCTCTTTATTTTTTATTTACATACCAAAATAATAACTCCAGTACCTTCTACATACTATTATGTTATTATAAATATGGTACAACCATATTCATTATTCTATCCATCCTATGAATGATAATGTTACCATGCGTGAGTAGGTATGGCTTACCCTCTCTACGTCGTGGTGTAATTTGTTATTCAACACTATGTTATTTGAATGGATATAATGATGAGTAATATGTATATAAATAATGAAAATAACATGATGATTTCTCTGTACAATTAATATACCATCCAATTCCACACCTTTTAATCATCTAGGAAATGATATCGTCTCTCGTGTGTACGTATGGCTTATCATCTCCACGACGTGATGAGATTCATTTCAACATTCACCATTCAACGATGAATATAAAAATATATATTATTAATAAGAATGTAATATAAGATATAATAATTCTACTAGATATATATGTATCCACTAACTTTCGTTCAACACGATATGAAAATGGAAACAACGTTTATGTGTATGTACGGCCTATCATCTCTATAAATGGTGTTTTCCATTTCATATATATATTTATTATACATATTTATATTTTAAATATATGTGATATATAAATCATGTTTTATATTCTAGAAGTATTTAAATCATGATCTAAATGGTACGATCAAGAATAACAAGTTAAAACACATACGATAAAGAAAGCGATTATTACCCAAAATGTTAATTTAACATGGAAATCATTAATAAATAGGTAGTATAAAGTCATAAATGAATCATGTATGATATAATAAATATTAATATGGTTCTGGTATAATTTAATAACATACTATGGTCATTAGACAAGAGGTTAAACGTACCCTCAACCAAAGGAAAGTTCAAGGTAAGGGTTAATTCCTCAATCTCATTATTAGTCAAGATTGTTTATGTGTATGTTTTTACTAGGAAATGTTTATTATCCATTTTAATGTTTCATAAAAGTGTTTTCAAAACGATTATTTTTAAATGATTCTTTAACTAAAATATCAATTTAAATGTTTTAAATATGTATTCTTCTAAACATTTCTCATTAATCTCCATGTTTTCAAAATGGTTTTAAGGATTTATTTATAGGGACATGATTGTTTTAAAATGTTAATTCCTTTCAAAAGTTTCAAAGTGGTATGGGACACTTTGATTCAAAAGTCTCTTTTAAATGACATCCTTTATAATTGTGTTACTTTTAAATGATTTCACAAAAAGGGATACTTTTCTCAAAAAAAATTTAATGATCATTTTCAAGTATGTCAACATAATTTACTGAAAATTATTATTGATTAAGTTTGATTTATTATAATAAAATCTTCCATATTGTATTGAATTATTTATGATATGTTTGACTATCGATGTGCTATTTGTATACCCTTCATGGTTTATTTTTGAAGTATTGACATTTCATATGCTAGTTTTAATATGAATGTTTATGTTATGTTTCAAAATTTTTATATGAGGAATGCAGTGGACTTAGTAAGTGGTTTATGGGGACTGCTATTGCCCCTCCATGCATCGGTAGGTCTCATGAGACAAATTAGTGTCTTGGCATAAGGCTTTGACAAAAAATTTATTTTTAGTCTTAGCATGAGGCCTTGACTATGTGGTAATGATATCTGGAGTTAGGCATTCTCACATTATGAAATTAATTATTACATTTGATTATTCGACTAGTATAATATACATGTGCAAGTTTATATGGTAATGTTTAGTTTATTTTGTCCATAATATGTTCAAGTTTATGTTCAAAAAGGCTGTTGTTTTTATTACACATCTTTCCTTAAAATTCTATAGTTTCCGCGAAATTATTTATCCTTACTGAGAATCTGAGCTCACCCCTTTCTTATGTTTTAATTTCCCAGGATTCCAAGAAGTGTATTATGTTTGATATGCAGGGTTAAGTTATGGGAATAATGTAATTCTCAATGGATTATTAATGTTGGGTTTTATTTTTTAATGTGTAATGTAACATTCATGTATGTAATCTATTTTACAAGACTACTAAACTGAACATTATTTCGGGACTTGATTCCTTATAATCATGACAATGTTATGTAATAATGCACCGGATCTGGGTAACTGGGGTCGGGTTGTTACAGTTGGTATCAGAGGAAGTTTAGTAATAACCTTGGAAACTAGATTTAGATAAACTATGATTAGAGAACATTACCCTAAGATAAACATTGAGGATTAGTATAGAATAACTTCCTAGAATTTTGTTAATGTTTAGATTTTGTGAGTATTCCAAGAAAATACATTCCTGTATCGATACAAGTGGGTAGAGGCAGCTCTAGCATAGATGTACCTAGGAGTGAAAACTCTAACAAGGAGTTTTGGGCTTGACCCAGGGTATCCTTGTAACACCCCGAGCTTCCACGATACGCTTCTCATTCAATAATGCAATGGCTTGCATTGTACGCAACTTCGAGTTCTAAAACACCGCGACTAATCAAAGTAGCCATTATGAATAGTAATAACCAATTTTTAAAATTATAGAAATTTTATATTTCAAAATGGACTTCATTTTTGTATTCGTAATACCGAAATTATCCTAAGTTGAATTTTTTGTAACTTTCTGAGAACTTCCAATTTTTTTATGAATAGTGAAAAATACTTAAAACAACTTTTTTAATAAAAATAATTTATTGTGATAAATTATACTATTTAGTGGTTTTAAAGTATAATTAGAATATATTTTTACCATTTTATCCAATGGTGGTCATTAGAATTAATTTAACATTGAAATTGGACATAAACAATTGCCAATCTTTTGATATAAATTGTTTCTTAAAAACACGCTATTTGTTGTGACAGTGGGAATTAATTATAAAATTAACTAATGCAACTTATATGTTTGTAATTTTTTAAAATAGACATCATTTTTGAATTTGGAATATCAATTATAGCTTAGGGTGAAATTTTGGCATTGTTCTGAAAAACTTCAATTTTTGATGAATAGTGAAACCACTAAGTGGTAGTTAAATAACTGATTTTTCGTTTAAATGAAATATTACCACTTCTGTGATTTGATTTTCAAAAATCCGACATACATGGTTGTCATTAAGAAGTAAAATGTGGTTCAATGAGATTAAAATAATTTTTTGGTGAATAGTAACTTTTAAGTTCTTAATCGTGATTAGAGGTAATTAGTGTAGTTTAAGGTACAAATAATGTTTTAATAATATGAGATGAGCATGACACTTGTCCTACTCCTATTGGAAGTGTCATGGCAGACCAATACAACCCATGGGTCAACTTGGGGACCCCATGGAGCCACTTTAGTTGGAAAATGACATTAATATATATTTATTTAATGTTAAAATTAAATTGACACAAACATGAGTTGTTTTACTAAAACAGTTTTTAAGTGGGGTTACACAAGTCCAAATTTTGATTATAAATATTCATTAGAAAGATAAAAAGATTTCCTACATCATAGTATTTTTTTATAATTTTTAGACATTAAATAAATTAAATTATTTATGACACCATTATGATGTGGCGATGACCTCATTATTTAACGATTTAAATAAAATGAGAAGATAATGCAAAATCCAAGGCATACGCTTGTCCAAAGCCTATTGGATGAAGAGATTTAGAACCCTTATCACCTTAGCCACGAATTATATAAGTTTGGGACCTTTAGAATCCGAAAATCATTGTATAATAATGTAACATTTCAATCTTTCCAAAAGAGCCCCTCCTCTCCTCTTATAAAAGGCCCCCACCTCTCCCACCTTATTCACACCTTCAAGCCATTTGGCTCGGCCAACCTCTGCCCAAATACTCTCCCAAAATCCCTCTCTTACTCCTAGAATCCTCACTTTGGGCAGAACTCTTCCCAAGGAAGCCTTTGGCTCAAATCAAAAAGAGTTACCCGATTTTGAGGTAATGTCTTCTCTAATGTTGTTTTGTTTTATTTTTCTTCTCCAACCCCCTAAACTCTTTTTATTCATTTCTTTTGTAACAACACCAGTATCCGAAATATACTAGGATGTTGTTATAAGAAGGATTCAAGCTACACTTACACACACCTACATCTAATGGTTAAAGAACATACGGTTTCTGTGGATGGCGAATTTCTGCCTCACGAAACGATGATTGTTCAACACTCATATAACACCTTCAAAGGTGGCCATTAAGATTTCACTATATTTATATATGATATAAAATATGTTTATGTTTTGCTTATGCTTCTGTAATTCTCATTTATGTAATACTTTATGATTTCCATTATGGGTAAAACGCAATAATTTCATTTTAGGAAGTGCGGACTACCGCCCCCTCAAAGTGATTTGAATCGTTAATGCCATATGTGGGATGTATAAAGGATGGATTAAATGGTATTATACACTATATTATACTTTAATTATATTATAAATTTATATCATTATGATTTCATTCCATTAAATATGAAATAGAAATGAAAGTAGCGTTCATGCGTACGTACGGCTTACCGTCTCCATGAACGGTGCATTTCATTTCTTACCCCTAAATGTTACGTGACATTATGAATGAATGTATATAATGTATATATATGATATATATGATATATACATCATGAATATAATTCTGGATATAATGGATATTTCACCACATGAACAACTTGTAATTATAAGAAGTTTATTTTTGACTCAAGTACCAAAGATCGACAAAACGACCGTTATTAACTTAAATAATTAAATAATGTTCATAACATGGTAATAAGTGATATAAATGGAATAATGAACATTAAAAAGGTTCTTAAGTAAATACAAATTAACTCTAGTTTATTATTCAGGAGGTTAAAGAACGGTTGAGTCAAGTCAGACACGAGGTAAGGGAACTTCTTAACCCAACTTCCATTCTTTGGGTTAATCTCCTACTTTCCGATTATGTCATGATATTATTATGTATTATTTTGTATTTTTACTTTCGTTATGTGTACCAATAGTGAATACACATAATAGATCTATTTTATTCTAAAAATGATCTTTTTAAGGACTTCGTCTCAATCACCATCCATTGAGACATATTTTGTTTTATACACAAATTTCTTTTATACGGTGTATAAACCCCTTTGACATTTACGTTTATTCAAAAGGAATCTTTTTTTATACGAAGCGTTTTTCTAAACGAAAAAAGGGAATGTTTTTCTTTCCATACTTATGCGGCGACAACGACTTCTCCGCCGCCGTGACCATTATTTGAGTTTCGGCTTCCTCTACAAGCCATCATTTTTTTTAATGAAAAATAAATACAAAGTTTTAACTTTCTTTTATTTTGGTATTGAAAATGGTTCTGAAATCTTTTTTATTATATCAATGTGTTGTATTGATATCTTGTGATTGAAATGTGGAAATTTTATGTTTCCTTTATGCATGTTTTATGTGATACGATTATGTTATGGTTTATGATATGTTTAAACCTATTCATATGAGGAATGTATTGGACTTAATAAGTGACGGGTGGAGCCCGCTATAGCTCCTCGATGCATCGGTAGGTCTCATGAGACAACTAGACGTGGAATTGGCCGAGGTCCTTTCCCAATTTGATTTATGGTTTTGGCCGAGGCCTTAATCATTTTAGACGTCTTGGCCGAGGCCTTGACAAAATGTTTCAAAATGTCTGGCATTATACATTCCCTCATTATGAAAGTGGTTATTGATATTGCATGTGATTATTCGACCAGTAGAATATCCATGTGAGTAAGTAATGACATTATTTCATTTTACTTTTTCCATATTATGTTGAAGTTCATGTTTAAAAGGCTTTTGTTTTAGGTATACATTCCCTTAAATGTTGATGTTTATTTATGAAAGCTTCCGCAATATTGTTATCCTTACTGAGCATTTGAGCTCACCCCTTTCAATGTTTTAATATTTTCCAGGATGTGAAGAAGTATTTTATGAATGACCTGCAGGGATAGTCAGAAGAGGATATGAGTGTGGACTATGAAGACTTTGTTATTAGTTTTTCACTTTATGATGTAATGTAACATTTATGAATGTATCTAGTGTTTCCAAGGCTACTAAACTAATCGGTCTTTTGAGACTTGATCTTTTGTGATCATGCCAATGTTACGAAGTAATGCACTGACTCTGGGTAGCTGGGGTAGGGGCGTTACAGTTGGTATCAGAGGAAGTTTAGTACAAACCTTGGAAGCTAGATTTAGATAAACTCTGATTAGAGCACATAGCCCGAAGATAGACTTTGAGGATTAGTATAGAAGAACTTCCTAGAATTTTGGTATTGTAGAGATGTTGTGAGTTTTCCGAGCAATACATCCCTGTCTGGATACGAGTAGGTAGAGGCGGCTCTGGCACAGATGTACCTAGGGGTAAAACCCGAAAACACCGCTTTGAGCTAGACTCGAACGGGAACTGGTGCACGACAACGGGCCTTGCTGCACTCTTGGATACGACACCCCTGGGGGATATGCTTAGGATAATTCTCATTTTCTTTACAAACCACTATGAACGGTTATGAGTATATACTTCCTCAAATAAAACCTTTTTATGATTATGGATTATATCCATAAATAGTTCAATTTATGTTAAGTATTTTATAAGTATGGAATTATGTATTTTGATTCATAAACTGATCTAGTTTATGCCATTGTTTAGAAATGGCGCCTAGTGGAAGGAATGGAAACCGTATCAATGCACGCAGTCCATGTAGGGATTTCCCTCCTGCTCAAGATAATTATGGTGGAGCTAGTGATACAACTGGTGCTGATCATCTTCTCACCGTACTGGGACAACTTACTCAGGTTATGAATAATAACCTTACCTGTATGGAGCACCCTGATCCACAGCGTGGAGGATCAATGTTAGATCGATTCATGAGGCAACAACCACCAACGTTCAATGGGAGTACAAATCCCTTAGTATCCGAGCAATGGATAAATTCCATAGAGAAAATATTTCAGGCTTTGGGGAGCAGTGAAAGGGAAAAAGTTATCATGGCAGTTTACCGCCTCACTGGAGATGCTGATCAATGGTGGTCATTGATTCAAAACACAAAGGAATATGATGACGTATCGAATATGGAATGGAGGGAGTTCAAAGAGCTTTTCTTAGAAAAATACTTTCCTCGTGACCATTGAGCAGATATGGAAAGGCAATTTCTGAGTCTGAGGCAGAAGGAGGATGAGAATGTCGCAAAGTATGAGGCTAACTTTATAAGGTTAGCGAGTCATGCTTCCGATTATATACGTAACCCAAGGAGTAAGATTGATCGTTTCTTTGATGGGTTAAAACAATTTATCCGTCGAGCTTTAGTATCACAATCCTTCTCATCATACGAAGATATTGTCTCGTGTGCTATCAAGACAGAAAAGGAATTCTCTAAGTCTTATGACAATAAAGTAAAGCAAGAGAAGAAGAGAACGGGGGAACAAGAGACAGATAAAGGGAAAAAGGGAAAGAAGGATTTTCCATTATGTGATAATTGTGGGAAGAATCACCCTGGTACTTGCCTAAAAGGAATGGGAGTTTGTTATAAATGTGGAGAAAAGGGTCACCAGGCTCGTGATTGCAAGGGAAAGAAAGAGGCTGTCAAAGTTGAATGCTACAATTGTAGGGATATGGGGCATTATGCAAATGAATGTCCTAAGCGTCAGGGAAACTTACCTCAGAAAAGTCCAAGGGATCAAGGACAATCTTATGCTGTTACTACAGTTGAAGCAGAATAATTATTGTATTTGTGTTTTTAGAATCAAGAACTAGATTATGGTTATAAGAATAATGTGATATATATAAGGATTGTACTGCAGTACATGTTGTTTTCTTTAAGGATTTAATATGATGAAGGTAATCATATTTTTAGTATGTGATAATAAGAGAAACTTTACTTTGTTTGGGGAATCTGATAAATTGATTTTGGAATTAAGAGACCTTTTAGAGAAAGTCTGGACAGAGGTATTTTGGAAAACTATAAAGGTTGGAGTGGATTAAGTTGATCTTTGGATAGTATTGTTTAAGGTTAAAAAATTTATGAAGATTATTTTTGGAATATTATGATACTATAGTTTTAGGAAAAGGACAACCTGCAGGGTAGGGCATAACCCGTCGCGTCGGACAAAGCTGCAGGAATCGAACCCACAACCATAGTGCGACAAGCCTTTATTTCCTACCACTAGCCTACAAGAAGTCCCTGGTTATTACAAAATAGTTTAACTAATCTAAATGATATGTGTTAACATTTGGAACCTTATACAATTAGGATAAATAGAATATTTTTGAGTTCCGTTACCATTTGGAGTAAAATTTGGGTTTGTGGTAAAAATTTATTAACGAATGAAATTATACATAACAAGTATGTATATTCCCTTACGTTCTTAGTAAATCTCCTAAATAAATTCCTCAACATTATAAAAGGTAACTTAAAACAAAAATGTTGTCGGTTAACTTTTCCAACTGGGGATTCAATGACCGTTTAACCAATCACAAGTTTGTGATTTTCTTATTGTTAACTTTCACCTAATCCGGTTTTCTACAACTCTCCATCAGACCTTGATGGTTTGTTTTTCTTCCATATCCATATTTTCATAGAATCCTAGTATGGGATATCTAGGGTGACCTTTGTACTTATCTTGCTTTCTTTTAATGTTATATATTTATTAACCTTATTTCCGGTGTGGGCTTTCCTCAAAGGTATTTTCTCTTTTCAACATTTTATTTTCCAAGAAAAATTTCAAATTGCGAGGACGCAATTTATTGAAGGAGGGGAGAATGTAACACCCCGAGCTTCCACGATACGCTTCTCATTCAATAATGCAATGGCTTGCATTGTACGCAACTTCGAGTTCTAAAACACCGCGACTAATCAAAGTAGCCGTTATGAATAGTAATAACCACTTTTTAAAATTATAGAAATTTTATATTTCAAAATGGACTTCATTTTTGTATTCGTAATACCGAAATTATCCTAAGTTGAATTTTTTGTAACTTTCTGAGAACTTCCAATTTTTTTATGAATAGTGAAAAATACTTAAAACAACTTTTTTAATCAAAATAATTTATTGTGATAAATTATACTATTTAGTGGTTTTAAAGTATAATTAGAATATATTTTTACCATTTTATCCAATGGTGGTCATTAGAATTAATTTAACATTGAAATTGGATATAAACAATTGCCAATCTTTTGATATAAATTGTTTCTTAAAAACACGCTATTTGTTGTGACAGCGGGAATTAATTATAAAATTAACTAATGAAACTTATATGTTTGGAATTTTGTAAAATAGACATCATTTTTGAATTTGGAATATCAATTATAGCTTAGGGTGAAATTTTGGCATTGTTCTGAAAAACTTCAATTTTTGATGAATAGTGAAACCACTAAGTGGTAGTTAAATAACTGATTTTTCGTTTAAATGAAATATTACCACTTCTGTGATTTGATTTTCAAAAATCCGACATACATGGATGTCATTAAGAAGTAAAATGTGGTTCAATGAGATTAAAATAATTTTTTGGTGAATAGTAACTTTTAAGTTCTTAATCGCGATTAGAGGTAATTAGTGTAGTTTAAGGTACAAATAATGTTTTAATAATATGAGATGAGCATGACACTTGTCCTAATCCTATTGTAAGTATCCTGGCAGACCAAGACAACCCATGGGTCAACTTGGGGACCCCATGGAGCCACTTTAGTTGGAAAATGACATTAATATATATTTATTTAATGTTAAAATTAAATTGACACAAACATGAGTTGTTTTACTAAAACAGTTTTTAAGTGGGGTTACACAAGTCCAAATTTTGATTATAAATATTCATTAGAAAGCTAAAAAGATTTCCTACATCATAGTATTTTTTTTATAATTTTTAGACATTAAATAAATTAAATTATTTATGACACCATTATGATGCGGCGATGACCTCATTATTTAACGATTTAAATAAAATGAGAAGATAATACAAAATCAAAGGCTTACGCTTGTCCAAAGCCTATTGGATGAAGAGATTTCCAACCCTTATCACCTTATCCACGAATTATATAAGTGTGGGACCTTTAGAATCCGAAAATCATTGTATAATAATGTAACATTTCAATCTTTCCAAAAGAGCCCCTCCTCTCCTCTTATAAAAGGCCCCCACCTCTCCCACCTTATTCACACCTTCAAGCCATTTTTCTCAGCCAACCTCTGCCCAAATACTCTCCCAACATCCCTCTCTTACTCCTAGAATCCTCACTTTTGGCAGAACTCTTCCCAAGGAAGCCTTTGGCTCAAATCAAAAAGAGTTACCCGATTTTGAGGTAATGTCTTCTCTAATGTTGTTTTGTTTTATTTTTCTTCTCCAACCCCCTAAACTCTTTTTATTCATTTATTTTGTAACAACACCAGTATCCTCAATATACTAGGATGTTTTTATAATAAGGATTCGAGCTACACTTACACACACCTACATATAATGGTTAAAGAACATACGGTTTCTGTGGATGGCGAATTTCTGCCTCACGAAACGATGATTGTTCAACACTCATATAACACCTTCAAAGGTGGACATTAAGATGTCACTATATTTATATATGATATAAAATATGTTTATGTTTTACTTATGCTTCTATAATTCTCATTTATGTAATACTTTATGATTTCCATTATGGGTAAAACGCGATAATTTCATTTTAGGAAGTGCGGACTACCGCCCCCTCAAAGTGATTTGAATCGTTAATGCCATATGTGGGATGTATAAAGGATGGATTAAATGGTATTATACACTATATTATACTGTAATTATATTATAAATTTATATCATTATGATTTCATTCCATTAAATAAGAAATAGAAATGAAAGTAGCGTTCATGCGTACGTACGGCTTACCGTCTCCATGAACGGTGCATTTCATTTCTTACCCCTAAATGTTACGTGACATTATGAATGAATGTATATACTGTATATATATGATATATATGATATCTAAATCATGAATATAATTCTGGATATAATGGATATTTCACCACATGAACAACTTGTAATTATAAGAAGTTTATTTTTGACTCAAGTACCAAAGATCGACAAAACGACCGTTATTAACTTAAATAATTAAATAATGTTCATAACATGGTAATAAGTGATATAAATGGAATAATGAACATTAAAAAGGTTCTTAAGTAAATAGAAATTAACTCTAGTTTATTATTCAGGAGGTTAAAGAACGGTCGAGTCAAGTCAGACACGAGGTAAGGGAACTTCTTAACCCAACTTCCATTCTTTGGGTTAATCTCCTACTTTCCAATTATGTCATGATATTATTATGTATTATTTTGTATTTTTACTTTCTTTATGTGTACCTATAGTGAATACACATAATAGATCTATTTTATTCTAAAAATGATCTTTTTAAGGACTTCGTCTCAATCACCATCCATTGAGACATATTTTGTTTTATACACAAATTTCTTTTATACGGTGTATAAACCCCTTTGACTTTTACGTTTATTCAAAAGGAATATTTTTTTATACGAAGCGTTTTTCTAAACGACAAAAGGGAATGTTTTTCTTTCCGTACTTACGCGGCGACAACGACTTCTCCGCCGCCGTGACCATTATTTGAGTTTCGGCTTCCTCTACAAGCCATCATTTTTTTTAATGAAAAATAAATACAAAGTTTTAACTTTCTTTTATTTTGGTATTGAAAATGGTTTTGAAATCTTTTTTATTATATCAATGTGTTGTATTGATATCTTGTGATTCAAATGTGGAAATTTTATGTTTCCTTTATGCATGTTTTATGTGATACGATTATGTTATGGTTTATGATATGTTTAAACTTATTCATATGAGGAATGTATTGGACTTAATAAGTGACGGGTGGAGCCCGCTATAGCTCCTCGATGCATCAGTAGGTCTCATGAGACAACTAGACGTGGAATTGGCCGAGGCCCTTTCCCAATTTGATTTATGGTTTTGGCCGAGGCCTTAATCATTTTAGACGTCTTGGCCGAGGCCTTGACAAAATGTTTCAAAATGTCTGGCATTATACATTCCCTCATTATGAAAGTGGTTATTGATATTGCATGTGATTATTCGACCAGTAGAATATCCATGTGAGTAAGTAATGACATTATTTAATTTTACTTTTGCCATATTATGTTGAAGTTCATGTTTAAAAGGCTTTTGTTTTAGTTATACATTGCCTTAAATGTTGATTTTTATTTATGAAAGCTTCCGCAATATTGTTATCCTTACTGAGCATTTGAGCTCACCCCTTTCAATGTTTTAATATTTTCCAGGATGTGAAGAATTATTTTATGAATGACCTGCAGGGATAGTCAGAAGAGGATATGAGTGTGAACTATGAAGACTTTGTTATTAGTTTTTCACTTTATGATGTAATGTAACATTTATGAATGTATCTAGTGTTTCCAAGGCTACTAAACTAATCGGTCTTTCGAGACTTGATCTTTTGTGATCATGCCAATGTTACGAAGTAATGCACTGACTCTGGGTAGCTGGGGTCGGGGCGTTACAATCCTAGTACACAACAACGGGGCGTGTTGCACTCTTGGTTACAACACTCTCGTGGGATATGCTTAGGATAATTCATATTTTCTTTACAAGCCATTATGAAGGATTTAGGACTAAATACTTCCGAAAACAAAATATTTTTTATGATTATAGATTATATACATAATCTTTTCAATTTACGTTAGGTATTTTACAAGTTTGGAATTATGCACTATGATTCATAAACTAACCTAGTTTAAGTCATTGTTTAGAAATGGTTCCCTGTAGAAGGAATGAGAACTCCAGAAATATGCATGATCTAAAGAGTAATCAAGATCATATCTTTCATGGTATTACGCCAAAATTTATAAGGTAAATAGTCTCCCATGTATTCTCATCATATGAGGAAATATTATCATGTGTTAATAAGATAAATAAATAATTCTCTAAGTCCTATGGCTTTGAAGGGAAGTAAGATAAGAAAAGCATAGTAGAGAGAAAGATGGATAAAGGTAAGAGGGGAAATAAGGATTTTCCCATATGTGATAACTATGGAAAGAATAACCTTGGTAAATGATTGAAGGGAATGAGAGTGTGTTATAAGTGTTGAGAAAAAGGACACCAAGTACGTTATTGAAAAGGTAAGAAAAATATTTCAAATGTACAATGCTTCATCTACAAGGAGTTGGGACACTACACGAATCAATGTCCAAATCATCAATGTATTCCCCAAATGATACTATTGGATAATAATAAAGTTATTATCCTACCATAGATGAAGAGGAATGACTAGTGTTCTTATGTTGTTATTAAAGAATTATTTCATTTGAGTTTTGTATCAACAGTGTACTGGTTATATGAATTATGTAAATAAATAAGGATTGTACTGTAGTAATATTTCATTGAGTATTTGAGATTATATGGTTCTAAGAAAAGTGAATCAATAGTAAGTTAAACTTTTTGAAAAATAAATGGTTAAAGGAAAGATAAACCTTAATATTGTTCTGATACTGAGGTAGTGACTTTGGGATAAGATATGATTGATTTGGATAAATTATATTCGGTATTCTTGACTACTTTGAAACTAATTAATTTTTTGTTTATTCCATTATTGTTGGAGTTTACAAAAAATTTTGGATATAAGGAGTATATCCAATATTCTATAAGGAATAAGGTAGAATAAATGTAATCAATAAGGTTTTATGGTAATTCAGGTTGTTATCGTGTTTTAAAAGAATACATGATTAAGGTATTCATATGTTATTACATGGAAAAAAGGATCTTCATTGTGTTTACCTTCCTTATAAATTTTGGGTTGTGAGTTTGGACAGAAGTATTTTGGATAATTATAAAGGTTGGAATAGATTAAGTTTGAAATTGGATACTATTGTTAAGGTTAAAGCAT
Organism: Viscum album; assembly: GCA_963277665.1. NCBI lineage: Eukaryota > Viridiplantae > Streptophyta > Magnoliopsida > Santalales > Viscaceae > Viscum > Viscum album. The sequence continues at coordinate 1,523,107,816 of OY728131.1, read as the reverse complement.
TTATTATTATTATTTGTTTGGATTGTTATAGAAGGACAACCCGGAGGTCGGGCAACAACTCGTCGGGTCTGGCCAGGCCGCGAGACTTGAACCTGCAACCGAAGGGCGATAAGGGAGCCTCACCTACCACTAGCCTAAGTGATGTCCTGGTTTTTATAATTTATTTTTTTTAATATTCTGACAAATGAATTATAAATTCATTATTTTTGGAACCCTATACAATTAGGATAAATAGAATATTTTTGAATTCTATTAATTTTGGATTGAAAGATGAGTTTGTGGTAGGAATTAGTTGAAGGATGAAACTATACTTGTCAATTATATTTTTTTCCCTCTTATTCTATTAATAAATTAATTCTTAAACTTTAGAGAAATGATAATAAAAGAAAAAATGTGTTATCCTAATACCTTGTGTTTTTTTGAACCGATGATATTTTAAATCATCATAAATTGACTGCTTTGAGGCCCTCAATTTTACACTTGTTTGTATTTGATGACCACAATCACTCCATCTAAATATTTACGTTTTTCCTACAATTATTTGTCTCTAATTTTCACCAATGTTCTCAAAATCTAGATCATAATTTGGTGGTGACTTTTTCATTTCCCTTTCCCTCTTATTAAGACTAAATTTTGTTATCCTAATTTCTGATTTGGGTTTTCCACAAAGGTATTTTTCTATTTTTAACCTTTCATTTTTAAAGAAAAATTTCAAATTGCAAGGATGCAATTTATTTAAGTAGGGGAGAATTTAATATCCCATGATTTCCTAGTACGTTATCTCTTTAAAGTAATTCAATAACTTGCGCTACACGTAACACCGAGTTCGAGCGCACCTCGACATACCAAACTAGCCGTTCAAAAAGTGGTTATGAATAGTATTAACTAAAATTTGAATTTTATATACTCTATATAATTTTAACATTCATATTATGTGTTTCTTAGACATAATATAAGAACAAATTAAATTTTTCAGATAAAAGAAGTATTTTTCAAAAAAATGCAATTTTACCGCCTTTTAATGGCGAACCATTTTTAAATCCAATATTTGACACTTTTATATATTCAATTTCAAAAAATAAAATTATAATTTATATTTGTGACATAAAATTTTATTTTTGATAAATGTTTGGGGTTTTTTTGTTAACTTTTATATTTTTATGAATAGTGAAAAATAGTAAATTTTAATTGAAAACAAATTTTTTAATAAAAATAATTTATAGTTTTAAATTATACATTTGAATGGTTTTTAAGTATAATTAGATTATATTTTTATCATTTAATCCAATTTTGGTCATTGGAAGTAATTTTACATTTAAATCGGACATAAACACATATCAATCTTTTGCTAGTTTTTACTTCTCTAAAACCCATTTTCTGGTTTTGACAACGGGAATTAATTTTAAATTAATTAATCCAAATTCTATGTTTTGTATTTGGTAAAATAAACATCATTTTTGAATTATTAATATCATAATTATCATAGGGTGATTTTTTGGTATTTTTCTGAAAACTTTCAACTTTTGATGAATAGTGAAAAACACTATGTTATTGTTTAAAACTGACTTTTTTGTTTAAATAACTATGTACTTTATTTAAATTTATTTTAAGTCAAAATAGATACATAATACCTATATTTTTGTAATTTAATTCATTGGAGTCATTTTATAATAAGATTAGATGTATAAAATTTTATTAATCTTTTTAACGTCTTTTAGGAACCTACTAGGAACAATTCAAATTTGCATAAAACGTAATTTTACCGCTTCTGTAAATTGAATTTCAAAAATCTGAAAGACATGGTTGATATCAGTTTGTAAAATTTGGTTCAATAAGATGAAAATAATTTTTGGTAAATAGTAACTTTTGACTTTTATTTTCCACGGTTAAAAGTAAATAGGGTAATTAATGGTAAAAATGGTATTATTATTACCCTAACACATGTCATAATTCTATTGGATAAATGTATTGCAACCAAAATCAACCTTAGGAATAAAATATTATCCTTTTGGTCCACTTGGTTTATATTAGTACATTTATTATTATTTAATTTAAAGAAGAGTTAAAAATGTTAAATTCAAACTTTCATAACTAAAAATTTTTTAATATATGGTTATACAAAAGATAAATTAGACTATAAATATTAATTATAAAAATAAAATGATTTCCTACATAATGGTATTTTATTTATAATATTTAGACTTTAAATAATTAAATTTATTTATGACACAATGATGATGTAGTAATTACCCTTTTAATGAGAGGGTAAAATAATTGATGTTATAAATATCCAAATAAATATAAATTAAGACTTTTGATGCCATCCAAGAATTTTATATATTAATATTACATGTTAGGGTGGATTAAATGAATTTTTTTCTAAGTAATCATGTTTCTATTAATTTAAAAAAAACCAAATACTAAATCGTGTCAAAATTGACATAAATGAGTTTTTAAAACAAATACTATATTATTAAATGCTATAATATTCTTGAAAATATAAGGATCAGAAAAAAGGACTTATATAATAATATATATTTCAATAATGAAGCACTTTTGGTTCTATTGACATTTTATAGTATGTTTATTAACCATATAATATAAAAATACACAGATACATACTAAATGTTAAACTATTTAACTAAGAGTTAAATCTAAAAGGTAAGGTTAAAATAGTGACCTAAACTTATCTAAAACCTATTGGTTGAGAGGATTTTGACCCATAACCACCTTATCCTTGAAATAAATCCATTTAGAGCCATTATAAACCGAATGTGATTTTATAATAAAATAATAATTCAGGCTTTTCCTAAAGTGACCCTCACCGCTCTTATAAAAGTGTACTTCACCTTCTCTCAAAATAAAAATTCAAGCTTTTACTATGTTATTTGGATGGATATAATGACGAGTAATATTTATATAAATAATGAAAATAACATGAAAATTTATTTTTACAATTAATATACCATCCAATTCTACACCTTTTAATCATTAAGGAAATTATATCGTCGCTCGTGTGTATGTACGGCTTACCGTCTCCACGATGTGATTAGATTCATCTCCACATTCACCATTCAATGATGATTATAAAAATATATATTATTAATAAGTATTTAATATATGACATAATAATTCTACTGGAGATATATATATATATATGTATATATGTATATATGTATATGTATGTATGTATTTTTTTACTTACATATATCTTATTCACTTACTTCTGTTTAATATGATATGAAAACAGAAACAACGTTTATACGTACGTATGGCCTACCGTCTCCATAAACAGTGTTTTCCATTTCACATATCTATCTATTATACATATTTATATTCTAAATATATGTAATATATAAATCATGTTTTATATTCTGGAATTATTTAAATCATGATCTAAATGATACGATCAAGAATAACATGTTAAAACACATATGATAAAGAAAGCGATTATTACCCAAAATGTTAATTTAACATGGAAATAATTATTAAATAGGTAGTATAAAGTCATAAATGAATCATGTATGATATAATAAATATGAGTATGGTTATAGTATAATTTTATAACATACTATGGTCATTATATAGGAGGTTGAACATACCCTCGACCAAAGGAAAGTGCAAGGTAAGGGTCAATTCCTCAATCTCATTATTATTCGAGATTGTTTATGTGTATGTTTTTATTGGGACATATTTATTATCAATTTTCATGTGTCAAAAAATATTTTTGAAAAGGATTATTTTCAAATGAATCTTTAACTAAAATATCATTTTAAATGTTTTAAATATTTATTATTCTAAACATTTCTCATTAATGTCCATGTTTTCAAAATGGTTTTAAGGATTTATTTATATGGACATGATTGTTTTAAAATGTTAATTCCTTTCAAAAGTTTCAATGTGGATATAATGACGAGTAATATTTATATAAATAATGAAAATAACATGCTAATTTATTTTTAAAATTAATATACCATCCAATTCTACAACTTTTAATCATTAAGGAAATGATATCGTCGCTCGTGTGTATGTACGGCTTTCCGTCTCTACGACGCGATGAGATTCATTTCCACATTCACCATTCAATGATGATTAAAAAAATATATATTATTAATATGTATGTAATATATGAAATAATAATTCTACTGGAGATATATATATATATATATGTATATATGTATATGTATGTATGTATGTATTTTTGTACTTACATATATCTTATTCACATACTTCTGTTCAATATGATATGAAAACGGAAACAACGTTTATGTGTACGTACGACCTACCGTCTCAATAAACAGTGTTTTCCATTTCATATATCTATCTATTATACATGTTTATATTCTAAATATATGAAATATATAAATCATGTTTTATATTATGGAATTATTTAAACTATGATCTAAATGATAGGATAAAGAATAACAAGTTAAAACACATACGATAAAGAAAGCGATTATTACCCAAAATGTTAATTTAACATGGAAATCATTATTAAATAGGTAGTATAAAGTCATAAATGAATAATGTATGATATAATAAATATGAATATGGTTCTCTTATAATTTAATAACATACTATGGTCATTATATAGGAGGTTAACATACGCTCGACCAAAGGAAAGTGCAAGGTAAGGGTAAACTCCTCAGTCTCATTATTATTCAAGATTGTTTATGTGTATGTTTAAACTGGGACATATTTATTATCCATTTTCATGTTTCAAAAAATATTTTTCAAAAGTATTATTTTCAAATTACTCTTTAACTAAAATATCATTTTAAATGTTTTAAATATTTATTCTTCTAAACATTTCTCATTAATGTACATGTTTTCAAAATGGTTTTAAGGATTTATTTATATGGACATGATTGTTTTAAAATGTTAATTCCTTTCAAATTTTTCAAATTGGTATGAGACACTTTGATTAAAAATTCTATTTTAAATGACTTCCTTTATAAATGTGTGCCTTTTAAATGATTTCACAAAAAGGGATATTTCTCTCTAAAAGTTTTACTGATCATTTTCAACTATGTCAACATCCTTTATAAGATATTATTCTTGATTAAGGTTGATTTATTATAATAAAATATTCCATATTGTATTGAATGAGTTATGATATGCTTGACTATGGATTTGTTATTTTTATACCCTTCATGGTTTGTGGTTGAAGTATTGACATTTCGTATGCTAGTTTTGATACCAATGTTTATGTTATGTTTCAACATTTTCATATGAGGAATGCAGTGGACTTAGTAAGTGACAGGTGGGGCCCACTATAGCCCCTCGATGCATCGGTAGGTCACATGAGACAAATTAGTGTCTTTTCACAAGGCCATGACAAAACTTTTATTTGTAGTCATGGAAAAAGGCCTTAACTATGTGGTAATGATGTCCAGTGTTAGGCATTCTGTCATTATGAAATTATTACATGTGATTATTCAAATAGTAGAATATCCATGTGCATGTTTATATGGTAATATTTGATTTATTTTCTCCATATCATGTTCAAGTTTACATTCAAAAAGTATGTTTTTTTATTACACATATTTCCTTAAAAGTTTATAGCTTCTACTAATTTATTTACCCTTACTGAGCATCTGAGCTCACCCCTTTCTTATGTTTTGTTTTCCCAGGATTCCAAGAAGTGTATTATATTTGATATGAAGGGTTAAGCTGGGGGAATAATTGCATGATAAATGGATTATTTATTTTGTGTATTATGTTTGAATGTGTAATGTAGCGTTCGTGTATATAATATATTTTCCAAGACTGATAAACTAAATTGTCTTTCGGGACTTGAATTCTTGTAATCTTGACAATGTTATGTAATAATTCACCGGCTCTGGGTAACTGGGGTCGGGTTTTTACAGTTGTTATCAGAAAATTTTATCAAAAACCTTGGAAACTAGATTTTTATAAACTCTGATTAGAGAACATTACCCTAAGATAAACTTTTAGGATTAGTATGGAAGAACTTATTAGAATTTTGTTAATGTATAGATTTTTTGAGTTTTCCAAAATATACTTCCTTGTCTGGATACGAGCTGGTAGAGGCGGCTCTAGCACAGATGTACCTAGGATTGAAAACTCCAACAAGGAGTTTCGATCATGACATAGGGTATCCTGGTACCTGACAACGGTTCCTTATTTCACTCTTGGTTACGACACTCCCAGGGGATTTGCGTAGGATAATTCACATTTTCTTTACAATCCATTATGAAGGATTTATGAGTAAATACTTCCTAAAACAAAATATTTTTTTATGATTATTGATTATATGCATAATCTTTTTAATTTATGTTAGTTATTTTACATGTTTGTAATTATGTACTGTGATTCATAAACAAACCTATTGTATGCCATTGTTCTGAAATGATGCCCATTAGAAGTAATGAGAACTCTATAAATATGCATGATCCAAAGATTAATAATGATCATATCTTTCATGGTATTAAGCCAACACTTATAAGGAAAATAGTCTACCATGTATTCTCATCATATGAATAAATATTATCATGTGTTAATAAGATAAATAAATAATTCTTTGAGTCCTATGGCTTTGAAGGGAAGAAGGAGAAGAAAATAATGGTAGAGAGAATGATGGATAAAGTTAAGAGGGGAAAGAAGGAATTTCCCATATGTAATAACTATGAAAATAATCACCATGGTAAATTATTGAAGGGAATGTGAGTTTGTTATAAGTGTAGAGAAAAAGGACACCAAGTACGTTATTTCAAGGGTAAGAAAAAGATTTCAAATGTACAATGCTTCATCTGTAAGGAGTTGGGACACTACATGAATCAATGTCCAAATCATTAGATAATGCCCCAAATGATGCAATTAGATAATGATCAAGGTATGATACTACCACAGATGAAGATAAATGACTAGTGTTTTTATGTTTTTATAAAATAATTATTTCATTTTAGTGTGGTATCAACAATATACTGGTTATATGAATTATGGAAATAAATAAGGATTGTACTACAGTACTATTTCATTAAGGATTTTAGATTATATGGTTCTATGAAAACTGACTCAATAGTAAGTTAATTTTTTTTGAAAATACATGGTTGAAGGAAATATAAACCTTAATATGGTTCTGATACTGAGGTAGTGATTTTGGGATAAGATATGATTGATTTGGATAAATTATATTCGATATTCTTGGCTACTTTAAAACAAATTAATTGTTTGTTTATTCCATTATTTTTGAAGTTTACAACATTTTTGGATATAAGGTGTATATCCAGTATTTTATATGGAATAAGGAAGAATTAATGTAATCAATAAGGTTTTATGGTAATTCAGGGTGTTTCCATGTTTTAAAAGAATACATGATTAAGTTATTCACATGTTTTTATGTGGAAAAAAATATCTTCATTGTGTTTACCTTCCTTATAAATTTTGGACTGTGAGTTTGGACAGAAGTATTTTGGATAAGTCTAAAGGTTGGAATGAATTAAGTTTTACATTGGATACTATTGTTAAGGTTAAATAATTTCTAAAGATTATTTTTTTGGATTGTTATAAAAGGATAACCCGGAGGTCGAGCAACAACTCATCGCGTCCGGTAAGGTCACGAGACTTGAACCCACAACTGAAGGGAAAAAAGTTTGCACCACCTACCACTAGCCTACATGATGTCATGGTTTGTATAATGTAGTTTTTTTTATATTCTGACAAATTAATTATAAATTCATTATTTTTGGAACCCTATACAATTATAATAAATATAATATTTTTGAATTCTATTGATTTTTGGAGTGAAAGATGAGTTTATGGTAGGAATTAGTTGAAGAATGAAATTAACTTGTTAAGTATATTTTTTTCCTATTATTCTATGAATAAATTAATTCATAAAATTTATATTAAAACCAAAAAAAAATATCCTAATACCTTATTTTTTTTAAACTGATGATATTTTAAAGCATCATAGATTGATTACTTTGAGGCCTTTAATTTTACACTTGTTTGTAATTGATAACCTCAATAACTCCCTATAAATATTTATGTTTTTTCTATAATTAGGTGTCTCTAATTTCCACCAATGTTCTCTTAATCGAGATCATAATTTTTTGGTGACTTTTTCATTTCTCTTTCCCTCCTATTGAGACTAAATTTTATTAACTTAATTTTTTATATGGGTTTTCCACAAAGGTATTTTTTATTTTTAACCATTATTTTTAACCTTTAAATCCAATATTTGACACTTTTATATATTCAATTTGGAAAAATAAACTTTTTATTTATATTTGGGACATAAAAATTTAGTTTGGATAAATTTTTGGTGTTTTTCTAATAAATTTTATATTCTTATGAATAGTTAAAAATACTAAACTTTAATTGAAAATAACTTTTTAAATCAAAATAATTTATTGCGTTAAATTATAAATTTTAATTTTTTTAAGTATAATTAGATTATATTTTTATCATTTAATCCAATGTTGGTCATTGGAAATAATTTTACATTTAAATTGGTCATAAACACATATCAATCTTTTTCTAGTTTTTACTTCACAAAAACATGTTTTTTGGTTTTGACAATGGGAATTAATTTTAAATTAATTAATGAAACTAATATGTATTTTATTTGGTAAAATAGAAATCATTTTTGAATTCTTAATATCAAAATTATCTTAGAGTGAAGTTTTGGTATTTTTCTGAAAACATTCAACTTTTGATGAATAGTGAAAAACATCGCGTTATTGTTTAAAACCGAATTTCTTGTTTAAATAATTATGTATTTTATTTAAATTTATTTTAAGTCAAAATAGATACATAATACCTATATTAGTTCAATGTAATTAAATGGAGTCATTTTATAATAAGATTAGATGTATAAAATTTTATTAAACTTTTTAAAGTCTTTTACCCACCGACTGGGCACATTTGCAAATTTGCGTAAAATGTAATTTTACCACTTCTGTGAATTGAATTTAAAAATTCCAAGAGATGTGGTTGATATCAGTAAGTAAAATGTGGTTCAATAAGATGAAAATAATTTTTGGTGAATAGTAACTTTTGACATTTATTTACCACGATTAAAAGTAAATAGGGTAATTAATGGTAAAAATGTTATAATTATAAGCCTAACACATGTCCTAATTCTATTGGATAAGTGTATTTAGACCAAAATCAACATTATTAATAAAATATGATCCTTTTGGTCCACTTGGTTTAGATTTGGATATTTATTATTATTTAATTTAAAGAAGAGTTGAAAATGTTAAATTCAAGTTTTCATAACTAAAACATTTTTAATATAGGGTTATACATAAGATAAATTAGGCTATAAATATTAATTATAAATCTAAAAATATTTCCAGAATAATGGTATTTTATTTATAATTTTTATACATTAAATAATTAAATTTATTTATGACATAATAATGATGTAGTAATTAACCTTTTAATGAAAGGTTAAAATAATTGATGTTATAAATTTCCAAATAAATGTAAATTCAGACTTTTGACACCATCCACGAATTTTATAGATTAATATGACATTTTAGGGTTGATTAAATGAAATTTTTTCGAAGTAATCATGTTGTTATGACTTTTGAAAAAAAACAAATACTAAATAGTGTCAAAATTGACAAAAATGTGTTTTTAAAACAAATACTATATTATTAAATGATAAAATATTATGAAGAATCTAAGGATTGGAAAAAGGACTTATATAATAATATATAAGTCAATAATTAACCACTTTTGGTTCTCTTGTCATTTTATAGTAAGTTTATTAACCATATAATATAAAAATACCAGGAGACATGGTAAATGTTAAACTATTTAACTAAGAGTTAAATCTAAAAGATAATGTTAAAATGGTGACATAAACTAGTCTAAAACCTATTTGTTGAGAGGATTTCAGCTCAAAACCACCTTATCCTCGAAATAAATCCATTTTGAGCCATTATAAACCTAATATGATTGTATAATAAAAAAATAATTCAAGGTTTTCTTAAAGTGACCCTCACCCCTCTTATAAATGGGTAGTTCTCCTTCTCTCAAAATCACACCTCCAAGACCATTTGACATGGCCAAATCCATATCAAATATCCTCCCAAATACCCTCCATTCAACCTAGATGCATTCCCTTGAGGATAAATCCATCCTAAGGATCCCTTTTATTCAAATCAAAAGGAAACACCCAAAGAAGAGGTAATTATTTTATCACCTCTTTCAAAGTTCTTTTCTTCTTCCACTTTCTCTTTCTTTGTTATTTCTATACCAAAATAATAACAACAGTACCTTATTCATACTTTGATGTTATTATAAATATGGTACAACCATATTCATTATTCTATCCATCCTATGAATGATAATGCCACCATGTGTGCGTACGTACGGCTTACAATCTCCACGTCGTGGTGTAATTTGTTATTCAACACTATGATATTTTCATGGATATAATGATGAGTAATATGTATATAAATAATGAAAATAACATTCTAATTTCTCTGTAAAATTAATATACCATCCAATTCTACACCTTTTAATCATTAAGGAAATGATATCGCCGCTCGTGTGTACGTACGACTTACCGTCTCTACGATGCGATGAGATTCATTTTCACATTTACCATTCAACGATGATTATAAAAATATATATTATTAATAAGTATGTAATATATGAAATAATAATTATACTGGATATATATATATACTTATATATATCTTATTCACTTACTTTTTTTCAATACAATATGAAAACAGAAACAGCGTTTATGCGTACGTACGGCCTACAGTCTCCATAAATGGTGTTTTACATTTCATATATCTCTATATTATACATATTTATATTATAAATATATATGATATATAAATAATTTTTATATCCTGGAAGTATTTAAATCATGATCAAAATGATACGATCAAGAATAACAAGTTAAAACATGTACGATAAAGAAAGTGATTATTACCCAAAATGTTAATTTAACATGGAAATAATTATTAAATAGGTAGTATAACGTCATAAATGAATCATGTATGATATAATAAATATTGATATGGTTCTGGTATAATTTAATAACATACTATGGTCATTATATAGGAGGTTAAACATACCCTTGACCAAAGAAAAGTGGAAGGTAAGGGTCAATTCCTCAATCTCATTATTATTCAAGATTGTTTGTGTGTATGTTTTTACTGGGACATATTTATTATCCATTTCCATATTTCATAAAAGAGTTTTCAAAAGGATTCTTTCGAAAGTACCCTTTAACTAAAATTTCATTTTAAATGTTTTAAATATTTATTCTTCTAAACATTTCTCATTAATTCCCATGTTTTCAAAATGGTTTTAAGGATTTATTTATATGGACATGATTGTTTTAAAATATTAATTACTTTCAAAAGTTTCAATGTGGTATGGGACACTTTGATTCAAAAATATCTTTTAAATGAATTCCTTTATAAATTTTTTACTTTTAAATGATTTCCCAAAAGGGGATATTTCTCTCAAAAGGTTTTACTGATCATTTTCAACTATGTCAATATCCTTTACTGGATATTATTCTTGATTAAGGTTGATTTATTATAATACAATATTTCATATTGTATTGAATTAGTTATGATATGTTTGACTGTGGATGTGTTATTTTTATACCTTTCATGGTTTATAGTTGAAATATTGACATTATGTATTCTATTTTTAATATGAATTTTTATGTTATGTTTCAACATTTTCATATAAGGAATCCAATGGACTTAGTAAGTTATGGGTGGGGCCTAATATTGCCCCTCGATGAATCGGTAGATCTCATGAGACAAATTAGTGTCTTGGAACAAGGCCTTGAAAAAAAAATTATTTGTATTCTTGTCACGAGGCCATGACTATGTGGTAATGATGTCTGGTATTAGGCATTCCCTCATTATGAAATTAATTATTACCTATGATTATTCGAATAGTAGAATATCCATGTGCATGTTTATATGGTAATGTTTGATTTATTTTATCCATATTATGTTCACATTTATGTTAAAAAGGATATTGTTTTTATCACACATCTTGCCATAAAAGTTTATAGCTTTTTCTAAATTATTTTCCCTTACTGAGCATCTGATCTCACCCCTTTCTTATGATTTGTTTTCCCAGGATTCCATGAAGTGTATTATGTTTGATATGCAAGGTTAATCTAGGGTAATAATGGAATTCTCAAAAGATTATTTATGTTCTGTTTTATGTTTGAATGTGTAATATAATGTTCATGTATGTAATATATTTTCCAAGACTGCTAAACTAAACGGTCTTTTAGGACTTGATTCCTTGTAATCATTCCAATGTTATGTAATAAGGCACCATCTCTCGGTAACTGGGGTTAGGTTGTTACAAAAATGGAAATATAAATCAACTAAAAATCCATCACAACAAACCACTAATCAAAGTGGAGGTGTCATTGGAATCATCATAGGTACTAGTGTTAGATAAACCTATAGAGATTATTAAACTAATTTGGAAAAACTTATAGAATATGTGGAATCCCATACAATACACAAGACACCTGATTCCTTGCACACCCACTTTCTAGTGGTCACACCCCTAGCCTGGACTAAGTCACCCTTGGGTAGAACAGATGGTGTGTGGATTAAACTAGCATAGCATAAATATCAGCCTCTCGTCTAGCTACCCAGGTTCTTAAGACCAAATTAGAGTGAAGGTGACCAAGAAAATAAGTAAGTATAATAATATGTAATCAATAACTCACCCTCACTGAAAACTCCCTCTCATGTAATATCCCCATTTCACTCATCATCCAAACATCACATACACAAATAAACACTAATAAAGTAATGGTAACAACATGGAATAATTTGGGATTCACACCTCAAAACATTGATTTTTCTAGGGTGTCAAATAGGCCTTTAAGGAAAAACTTTCCTTCAAATTTAAAATATTAAAATCAAGTTAAAAACAAAGTTCAAATGACATTCAAATACTACATATTTTTAAAATAACTCAAAACCTCATGTTTTAAATCAAACACATCAATAAAGCCTAGGTAAACCTTTAAAAAATCAATTTAGAGGCTAATTATATTATAGAAATATGAATATAAATTTTAAAGGGCTAACCAGGTATTATAACGAACACTTAGTGTGTGAGAAAGGTAAAATGAGATTTAAAATATACCTTCCAATATAAAACATCTTCTCTTTCTATAGAAACCAAAGTGAAACCAAGTTTTATTTTTCTAATTTCAACAAACATAATTAATAACACCAATAATTAATTAATACATGAATATACAAGGTAATATTTCAAAAGTTATATAATTTAAAGTATATGGTATAGGAAAACCTACCATGAATCATTAGATAATGTTCTAAGAAATCAATAATTGGATTAATAGATTACATAGAATGGTTCACATTCCCAAAATATGAGGAAATCACAAAAAAAATCAATCCCTTGCCTAGGGATTGATTAAGAAGGTCACACTGTAAGGGGAGAAGAATAAGAAGAAGAATGGCGGAATTGAAAGATAGTAGGAGGATATGCCTTACCTTAGGAATCTAACCTGATATCACAAGTAAACCATGCTTAATCATAAAAATAGAGGAGAATTGAATGATAGTATGAATGGGTCATTCAATTAAAGAGGAACATGACAGGGAGGGGGTGTATGACATGATAGGGAGGGAATTGGGATATTTGGGGTTATAATTAATTAAGGGAAAATGGTAAAATTTAAAAATTTAAGAATTTGGGTTTCCTGCAAGGTTTGGGAACATGGTTTAGAAAACCTTGAAGTAACCATGTATAGGATACTAGAACCTCAAAAATGAACTGAACGGTTCCCTCTAGGACCCTGCATGGTCTTAGAAACCATGTATGGATATATTAAAAGTTTAAACACTATCACATAGACAATGCACAATTTACCAAATATTTTGGGATAAACGTGAAACCCCTAAAATCCATTAACATTTCAAAATCGCATGCCAAAAAATTATCTAAACCTAAAATAATTCAAATTAATATTAAATGATATTAATAAGATCCAAAATGACTTAGTATGTTTCATAGTAGATGTGTGTGAAATAGATGGGTCTAAAACTATTATTGAGTTGGTTAGTTAGGTGTGGTGAGATAAGGTAGGTGATTCTAATGGTGACAAGTGTTATCGAAGTAATGGATGTGTTTTTTGGGTAATTAGGGTAGACTAGGTTTTTTAAAAAGTAATGAATGTTATTGAAATCATCTATTTTTTAAAAATAAATAGTTTGAGACTTAGGTTTTAGATATAACTTAGCTTAAATGTTGTTGATATGGCTTTGGGATAAGATATCTTATGGTGGAGAGTTTGTAAGTTCCTATGTATTTTGAATAGAGATTTGGATTGAGTTTTGGCCTGACCAAGTGTGTTGAGACCCAGTGGAGGTGTTGGAATTGTTAGTGTAGGCTATGGAATGACCCTTGGGAGTTGAATTGGACTTAGAGGGTTAATTTTTTTAATTATGGTGACATGTGCCTATCGTGGGGTGTGGTAAAAACAAATATAACCGATGTTAAAATGTATTATAGTGGATTACCTAGGTTGTCTCCAGAGAGGAGTGCACAACAATTAAGTTGTCACCTTAAAATAAGATCAAAAAGTGTGGTTGTTTTCCTGAATTTGATTGATTTTTGAAAAGGGAAGAAAGAAACTAAACAAAGGAAGGAAATTTAAGAAAAATATTGAGAACAACTTAACAAATCAAGTGATTGAAACTATTAAATAAGAAGTGTGATTAGGTCAGAGTTGGTTCTCCATTTGTAATTCTATCATAGTTCCAATTTATCCAATTCTCTTCTGCTAAACCGTTAAGAGTGAGAATCCACAATCGTTTCTTCTCACTCCCTTGGTCAATTAAAAATGTGAGAATAAACCTTACTAAAATCTTAGGTTGGTCTACTCTCCTTCCAATGTGTAATAGAGTTGTAGAAAATACTCCCAATTATCTTAGGCAATTCCCAATCGGGTCTTCTTTATCCCAAGTAATCAAGAACATTCACTACTCCTCACACACGTACCGGTGATCACCGAGTACTTCCCCACTAAGTCCCGGTCTATTCCATCATTTATAAACCAGAACCTAGTGGAGGGAGATATTTATCATTGACCAAATATAAATGAACAATAGAATCTAAAATCAGATACAATCGTACATGACAATAAAAACTGTTATAGGAAATTGAAACTGATTCACAGAAGAGAATAGGATTTTAAAACATTAAGAGAAGGAACTCATGAAATTAAACATGGAAAACCTCCCCTTCCCCAATCACATAGAAGTTTACCCCACCAGGTTAAGGGTAATTGAGACTAAGGGGAAAGAAGAATTCATTAAAAAACTAAGAAGAATAAAAGAGAGAAAACAAAGAACAGAAAATTTGATGCTCTAGAATCTGTACTCCAGATGTTTTCCTCTGTTATGCCCACCCTCCTGCCGAAACTCACTGATGTCCCTTCTTATAGAATGTTGGTAATGACGTTTTCTATCGACCCTCAAAATTTGAGAGTCATTGGACAGGTGTAAAGAAAGATATGGCCAAATGAATGACCATTACTTTTCTGGCCGCCAAACACTGTTTCACTTACTCCACTTGGACGCTACCAAATGATACCTTAATGAGATTCATATTTTATGAAATTTAATATTAACCGTCCCTTGAAAGTCCTCTGTTGACACCAACTAGAATCACCTCATTCTAAGGTCGGATAAAGGAGATATTCTATATTTAATGAAGTGGGGTCCATTCTGCCTTCCAAACTGATTTCTCCACTTGATTGAATTTTTTGTAAAATTGGGTTTCGAATTGGGTATTGGTCCAAAAGGAACTTTGAAGCCCACAAGAATAGGAATCCTAAAAAAAGATTCACTTCAATTGGACCCATATTATAAAAGTTATTCCTGAAAAACAGAAGCTATATAAAACTGACAATTTTACAGAATTACCCGATTTTCACATTTAAGCCCAAAATACACCAAAAACACATAAATGTTGAAAATACACTATCATTGAATAATTGGGAGGGATTAAGTCATTAAAAAACATATAAATATTAATGAAAATATTAACTCTATAAATTCCCCCACACTTATCACTTGGACTCCTGGACAAGTCAGAATCAAAATAAAATCAAAGTAAATTCAAAACACATATCCATGAGATCCACAAATTTGAAAACAAGAAACAAAATATATCATGCCTCCTCAAACTCTATTATTTCATGTTCTTAATTTATGATCATTCAATAAATTTACTCTTCATTTCTCCTCCCATGCACACAAAACACTTACCTAACTTTCATTATATCTCATTACACAAATCTCAATTTTTTAGCAAAGTCTTTCTCATCCAAACTCATAAAAGGGTCACCATAGGCTTGATAAATTCCTACCTCTCCACTCTATGTGAGTCAAAGACATATGTTTATCATGAGTACTTGTTAAGGTTTTTCTTGTGGCTTTCAGTTGGTAGGATTTATATGTGAAAGATTCTGAGGCAGAATGAGAGGGCTTGGCTCTTTTGGAAGCAAAATTGCATTAATCTAAATTTCACAAAAGTATGGTCTCCTCTTCACTCCCCTTAGTAGAAAATAAGCTCATTCTTCATGGAATATTAAGGAATGGTCACACAGATCGTCATTTCAGCATCAAACATTTCAATCTTCTCAAATATAATATTTCTTGAAAGCTCCAGAAAAGGCACAGCTTCCTTTTTACATTAGAAGCTCCAGAAAGGGCACAGCTTCTCTCATCATGAAAGCTCCAGAAAAGGCACAGCTTTCAGCTAGATGGGTTTTTTTTCAGCAGCAATAGCATCTCTTCAACATTTTTTTTCACCCAAATTATCCCCAAATAAGGTAGTACAATACAAGACATCTTCCTCCCACACTTATGTTCAACTAGATCATGAAATTTCACTTCAAGAGCAGGTTGGATAGGGAATATTGGCTTGTAATGTGGCTAACCTAACAGGATTTTCATGGCTTCTATGGGCTACAAGGATTAAATTTTCAAGGTATGCCATTATGAAATGGATTATCTTGAAAAGGGGGCTTTCAAACCAAAGAAATTCCTCAATCATTTAAAACACAAGTACCTCAAACCCTCAAGTTTTGACAGGAATAAATCAAATTCTGGTTAAATCAAGCATGATTTGGTTCTCTTAAGAAGTGAGGTGAATGTAAAGAATATGAAAATAATAGGTTCATAGGCTTCACGGGAATGTGATTTCAAATATAAAGACCGTGATATGTGGCATGGGATTCAAAAAACAGATTATTTTTCATGAAATTCCCAAAGAATTGAACTTGAAACAATATCATTTTCAGCATTCATTTAAGCTCAGTTTCAAGGAATAAATTATTTCACTCATGGAGATGTGTTTCAAAAATATCATTGATAATCATTTCATCTCAAAAGATTCAAAAACACACAAAAATTTAAAAATAAACACAGAAAATTTTAAACACTCACATGTTTTTTTAAACAAATAGGAAAACAAACAACACATAAAAATCATAGACTACAAAGGTTCCCTCCCCCACACTTAAATGATGCAGTGTCCACAATGCATTCAAATGTATTTAACATGTAAGAATATTGGAAATTGAATCACAACAATCATGAAAATATAAAGGAGAGGTACGACCTGATGAAGTTTATTGATAAACAGGTTTGAGGAGTGTGATCTCCTCCATTGGCTCTGATGGCATGGTCCCAAGGAATTTCTTCAATCTATGACCATTAATAGTGAATGGATCCTTCACTCCATCCTTCACAATATGCACAACACCAAAAGGATATACATGAGTAACTATAAATGGACCTTCCCACCTGGAACGAAGTTTACCTGGCATCAGCTTGAGTCTTGAATTGAATAACAACACTTTGTCTCCTGGATGGAAGTCCTTTGGTTGGATCAGTTTGTCATGATCCACTCTTGTTCTCTCTTTGTAAATCCAAGAATTTTCAAATTCTTCCCTTCGAATTTCTTCCAACTCCTGTAATTTCAATCTTCTCACTTTCTCAGCACTTTCATGATCCAGATTCATCTTCCTCATAGCCCAGTATGCCTTATGTTCCAATTCCACAGGTAGGTGACAAATTTTTCCATAAATCAGCCTATATGGACTCATTCCAATTGGAGTTTTGTAGGCTGTCCTGTAAGCCCATAATGTTTCTTATAACCTTTGGCTCCAATCCTTCCTATTTGGATTAACAGTCTTTTCCAAAATTCCTTTGATTTCTCTATTGGACACTTCAGCTTGCCCATTAGTCTGTGGATGATAGGGAGTTTATGTTTTATGATGCACCCCATACTTTTTCAACAAAGCCGCCATTCTCCAATTACAAAATTGAGTCCCTTGATCACTAATGATGGATCTAGGAACTCCAAACCTACAAAATATGTTAGCCCTGACAAAATCACAAACAACTTTAGCATCGTCAGTTCTGGTGGCTTTTGCTTCCACCCATTTGGAAACATAATCAACAGCAAGAAGAATATAAGAATTTCCAAATGAAATTGGGAAAGGGCCCATAAAATCTATCCCCCAAACATCAAATATTTCACAAAAATTAAGTGGCTTTTGGGGGATTTCTTGTCTCTTTGAAATATCTCCTGTAAACTGACATTTTTTACACCGTTTACAGAATTCATGAGAATATTTGAAAAGTGTTGGCCAATAAAGTCTAGATTCTAAAACCTTCCTCACTGTCCTTTGAGGTCCAAAGTGGCCTCCACAAGCTAATGTGTGACAAAACCTAAAGACTGATTCAATTTCATTTTTAGGCAAACATATTTTGATCATTTGGTCATTTCAAATCTTCCAAATAAATGGATCATCCCAGATGTAATATTTAGATTCATATTTCAATTTGTGAATTTGGTGAGAATTTAAATGAGATGGGACCTGAGATGTTACCAGATAATTGACCATGTCAGCATACCAAGGTACTTCTCCTTTAATCAAGTACAACTGCTCCCCTGGAAGGCGATCATTTAGTGGTTCAGTGTCTGGAATTTCAACTTCAGCAGTGTTGGGTAGTCTACTTAAGTGATCAGCCACTTGGTTCTCAGATCCCTTTTTATCTTTGATTTCTATGTTGAACTCCTGTAGTAGTAGCATCCATCTCACTAGTCTTAGTTTTGCTTCAGCCTTCTTCATCAAGTACCTAAGAGCTGCATGATCAGAAAACACAATGACTTTAGTTCCAAGAAGATATGATCTAAATCTTTCTAAAGCAAAAACAAATGCTAAAAACTCATTTTCTGTTGTTGTGTAGTTGAATTAGGCTGCATCTAAGGTTTTCGAGGCATATTCAATGACTTGTGGCCTGCCCTCATTTCATTGAGAAAGGACAGCTACAACTTCTTGGTTTGAAGCATCACAAAGTAGCTCAAATGGTTCTTCCCAATTTGGTGGTTGCATCACTGGTGGTGTAATCAATTTCTTCTTCAACTCATCAAATGCTTCCCTAAATGAACCGTTAAAATCAAAATCAGCATCTTTCAAAAGTAATCTAGAGAGAGGGAGAGAAATCTTACTGAAATCTTTTATAAACCTCCTGTAGAATCCTGCATGTCCTAAAAATGATCTAACATGTTTCACACAAGTTGGGTAAGGCAAAGAATTTATCACTTCAATTTTTGATTTATCAACTTTAATTCCTTTCTGAGAAATGACATGCCCAAGGACAATTCCTCTCTCAACCATAAAATGACACTTTTCAAAATTCAAAACAAGGTTTTTTTCAATGCAAGTTTTCAAAACTTTTTCCAGCTTTTTCAAACAGTGGTCAAAAGAATTTCCAAAAACTGTGAAATCATCCAAGAAAACCTCCAAGCAATATTCAATGTGATCATAAAATATACTTACCATACACCTCTGAAATCTACCTGGAGCATTACACAATCCAAATGGCATCCTTTTGTATGCAAAAGTACCGAAAGGACAAGTAAAGGTTGTCTTATCTTGATCCTTGGGGGCAATGGGTACCTGAAAATAACCTGAAAATCCATCCAAAAATCAATAATGAGTTCTCCCTGCCAATCTCTCTAAAATCTAGTCAATGAACGGGATAGGGAAATGATCTTTTCGAGTGACCTGATTCAGCTTCCTAAAATCGATGCATACTCTCCAGCTATTCTGAATTCTCACAGGGACTAATTCATTTTTTTCATTCCTCACAATGGTTAGGCCAGTTTTCTTTGGGACTACATGGATGGGGATAACCCATTTTGAATCTGATATGGGATATATGATCCCGGCTTCTAATAACTTCTCAATCTCTTTTTTCACAACCTCCATCAGGGTAGGGTTCAGCCTCCTTTGGGGTTGTCTGACAGGTTTGGAATCTCCCTCAAGAAAAATTATATGTGAGCAAATGTTTGGGTTTATTCCTGGGATATCACCTAAGCTCCACCCTATTGCTTGGAAATTCTCTCTCAAAAGCTCAATCAATGATTTTTCTTGAGTTTTAGATAGATTATTAGCAATTATTACTGGTAATTTTTCCCCCTCCATAAGGTAAACATATTTTAAATCAGTGGGGAGTGGTTTTAATTCTAGATCAGGAGGATGCTCAAGAGATGAAACTAAATTGAGGTTCTCCACTTCCAATGGTTTGACATCCTTCACACAAGAAATCATATCATCTTCATCATCCTTTAACAAATTATCAAAGAAATCAGATTTTACCTCTTCTTCCAACAGGAAATCAGAACCTCCAAGAGTTTGGGAATCCATATTTTTAGTGATATCTTTAATGGAAAAATTATCTCCTAATGATAAAAATTCATGAAACATACCTGATTCTTCAATTTGTTCTATTTCATCTTCATGGGAGAGTGCGAAGAGTGAATGATCATCTGATGGGTGCCTCATGGATTCAAAAATATTGAAGTGGACAGTGCTATCTCCAAACTCCATGGTAAGTGTCCCTTCATGGACATTGATGATGGTTTTGGCTGTCTTTAAGAATGGTATCCCCAAAATGATGGGTGAGTGTGATGGGATCCTATCATCTTCCATATTCAACACATAAAAGTCAGCAGGGAATAAAAGATCTTTGACTTTTACCAGGACATCCTCTAGAACTCCTGCTGCGAATACTGTAGTTCTATTTGCAAGCTAGACCACCACTCTTGTGGGCTTCAAGTCTCCCATCTGCAAAGAAGTATATACGGATTGAGGCAATACATTAATTGATGCACCTAAATCGCACAAAGCATTAGAGAAATTTAATGAACCAATGGTGCATGGAATAGAAAACGTCCCTGGATCTTGACATTTGGTTGGCAATTGTGGTGTGATAAGGGCTGAGACGCTTCTTCCCAAATTGATCCTCTCATTCCCTTGAATTCTTCTTTTCTTGGTGCAAAGATCCTTCAAAAACTTAGCATACTTTGGAATTTGTTTGAGTGCATCAAGCAGAGGTATGTTGATTTCCACTTTCTGAAAGGTGTCCAGAATTTCTTTTTGTAGTGCTTCTTCTTGTAATCTCTTTGATTCAATCATCTGTGATGGAAATGGTGGTGGTATATCTTTCTTCTCCCTTTGTTGCCTTTGAAATGGTGTTTCTTGTTTCTTCCTTCTTGGACTATCATTATCATCCTCCTCTTTCTTATCTTCTTCCCAATGCATTTTCATAGAATTTTCATCATTTATAACTTCATTCTCACCCATATTAGTTTTTCTTGTTTCAGGTTCAATGGTGGATGGTGGTTGGAGTTCTTTTCTACTTCTTGTAGTTATAATACTAACATTCTCTTTTGGGTTTGGGACTGTTTGGGAAGGGAGTTTACCTAGATTTTTGGTCAGAAAGTCCATGAGACTCTCAAACTTATTGGATAAATCTTTAACAGTGTCTTTCAGTCCTTAAAACTCATATTTTTGTTGGTTTTGAATTGGAGGTTGGGCACTAGTGGATGGTTTCTCATATGGTCTTTGGATATTGGTTGGTTTTTGGTAAGAAGGCTGATTATAAGACTTCTTTTGTTGAAATGGTGGAGGGTTCTGGAATTGATTCTGGAATGGGGGTTGGTTTTGAAACTGATTTTGGTACAGGGGCCTAGCTTGATTCTGTTGATTTCCAAATCCATATTGGACTTGGTTAGGCTCTCTCCATCCTTGATTTTGCTAGAACTGCCTTGGTTGAAAGGCTGCTGCACAACTTTCTGTTCCCTGTATTTCAGCACACTGGTCAGTGAAATGATCAGGAGATGATCATAAACCACATACCTTAGCTGGTGCTTGTTGGTCACTAACTTGCTTCAAGGCCATCTGCCTCACCAAACTAGTAAGCTCTTCAATCTTAGTTTCTAATAAGGGTGATGGATGAGAAGTGTGTACCTCATGAATACCTCTTGTTCCAATACCTCTTGTTCCAAATTGCTGCGAGTTTTGGGAAATCTTCTCAATCAAGCCCTTGGCTTCTTCTGGCGACTTTTCAATCAGTGCACCTCCAGATGATGCATCAAGAAGGTTTTTGTCATTGTCCAGTAGTCCTTGATAGAAGAAGACAAGAAAGTGGTGTTCCTCAATGGCTTGATGTGGACAGTTGGCACATAGCTTCTTAAATCTCTCCCAGTACTCGTAAAGAGTTTCTACATATGATTGTCGTATGGTGTAGATTTCCTTACGAATGGCTGTGCTTCTATAGGTGGGGAATAATCTTTGCATAAAACATCTTACCAGGTCATTCCAGTCATGTACGTCTCCTGGTTGTAGGCCGTAAAACCATTCTTTAGTAGCTTCATCCAATGAAAACGGAAATTCCTTCCACTTTACCTGCTCCTCGGTAATTCCACGGGGTTTGAAAGTTGAGCAAACATGTGTGAACTCTTTAATGTGATTGTTTGGATCTTCACCAGCCAAACCATTAAACTTTGGAAGCAAAGGAATCATGTTAGTTTTCATTTCAAAATCATTTTGTAACACTGTCATGGAAAGTTGATTATTTTGATTAAGGAATTGTGGTGCACAGAGGTCTCTAAGTGTTTGGTTTTGATTTTCAGCCATGATGACAGGCTCAGAGTGAACACTTGAAGTTTCACTTGAGTCTGCAAGGGGAACGTCCTCAAATTCAGATTCTAAATTAATGTTTCTAAGTCTATTCAACAAGTTTCTTTCAATTTTAGGATCTATGGGTAAAGGTTCAGTTTTTGAGGTTCTAGTCATGCAATTTTGAAGAGAAAAGATGAGAAGAGAGAAAAGAAAAGAAAAGAAATGTTGGCACTACCTCCCCAGCAACGGTGCCAAGTTTTGACACGTTCCTGTCATGGGGTGTGGAAAAAACAAATATAACCTATGTTAAAATGTATTATAGTAGATTACCTAGGTTGTCTCCAGAGAGGAGTGCACAACAATTAAGCTATCACCATAAAATAAGATCAAAAAGTGTGGTTGTTTTTCTGAATTTGATTGATTTTTGAAAAGGGAAGAAAGAAACTAAACAAAGGAAATTTAAGAAAAATATTGAGAACAACTTAACAAATCAAGTGATTTAAACTATTAAATAAGAAGGGTGATTAGGTCAGAGTTGGTTCTCTATTTTTAATTCTATCATAGTTCCAATTTATCCAATTCTCTTCTGCTAAACTGTTAAGAGTGAGAATCCACAATCGTTTCTTCTCACTCCCTTGGTCAATTAAAAATGTGATAATAAACCTTACTAAAATCTTAGGTTGGTCTACTCTCCTTCCAATGTGTAATATAGTTGTAGAAAATACTCTCAATTATCTTAGGCAATTCCCAATCGGGTCTTGTTTATCCCAAGTAATCAAGAACATTCACTACTCCCCACACACGTACCGGTGATCACCGAGTACTTCACCACTAAGTCCCGGTCTATTCCATAGTTTATAAACCAGAACCTAGTGGAGGGAGATATTGATAATTGACCAAATATAAATGAACAACAGAATCTAAAATCAGATACAATCATACATGACAATAAAAACTGTTATAGGAAATTGAAACTGATTCACAGAAGAGAAGAGGATTTTAAAACATTAAGAGAAGGAACTCATGAAATACAACATGCAAAACCTCCCCTTCCCCAATAACACAGAAGTTTACCCCACCATGGTAAGGTTAATTAAGACTAAGTGGAAAGAAGAATTCATTACAAAACTAAGAAGAATAAAAGAGAGAAAACAAAGAACAGAAAATTTGATGCTCCAGAATCTGTACTCCAAAGGTTTTCCTCTTTTATGCCCACCATCCGGCAGAAACTCACTGATGTCCCTTCTTATAGAATGTTGGTAATGAAGTTTTCTATCGACCCTCAAAATTTTAGAGTCATTGGACAGGTGTAAAGAAATATATGTCCGAATTAATGACCATTACTTTTCTGGCCGCCAAACACTGTTTCACCCACTCCACTTGGACGCGACCAAAAGATGCCTTAATTAGATTAATATTTTATAAAATTTAATATGAACCGTCCCTTGAAAGTCCTATGTAGACACCAGCTGTAATCACCTCATTATAAGGTCGGATGAAGGAGATATTCTATATTTAATGAAGTGGTTTCCATTCTGCCTGCCAAACTGATTTCTCCACTTGATTGAATTTTCTGTACCATTGGGTTTCGAATTGGGTATTGGTCCAGAAGGAACATTTGAAGCCCACAATAATAGTAATCCTAAAAAAAGATTCACTTCAATTGGACCCATATTATAAAAGTTATTCCCGAAAAAACAGAAGCTATATAAAACTGACAATTTTACAGAATTACCCCATTTTCACATTTAAGCTCAAAATACACCAAAAACACATAAATGTTGCAAATACACTATCATTGAATAATTGGGAGGGATTAAATCATTAAAAAACATATAAATATTAATGAAAATATTAACTCTATCATATGGTTATAAGTGTGCTATAAATAATTGAAAGTTACTTAAGGATTTTCAGATGTTAAAAATTCCTAAAATTGGTTTTTAGAGTTCTAGAGGTAGGGTGGGACTTGCAACAATTTTATGGAAATTTGGAAAAGTGTGGGATGAGTATGATCCATTTTCAGTTCTGTATGAGTCATTTTAGAATGAAAATATCACTATGACTTGAATGACTCCCTATGAAATCTTAAATGACTTGCTATAAAAACCAAAATAACTCCCTCTAAAATCTTAAATGAATCTATATCAAAACTAAAATAATTCCTTGTAAATTTTTAAATTAATCCCATGAAGTAAAAAATGACTCCTAATCAGTTTTAGAATGACTCACTTTGAAGTGAGTATGTGTCTTTCTAGTATTTATAAATTTTTTAAGGAATGAACTGTGTTTTCGGCATGAATCCCTATGAAATTTAAATTGGATCCCTAAGGAGTCTAGAAAGACTCACTATGAAGTGAGTATGAGTTATTCTAGTGTCTGCCAAATTTTTTATTGGATGAAAAGTATTTCTAGAAACCTCTAAATTAGTAAATAAAGGTTAAAACACCTATTTTAATAGAAATTAGGGCTCTTATATGACTTTTACATTATAAAATCATCCAAATCATCCCTCTTGTTCCTCTCTTCTTCTCTAAGTGAGATATCCACCATTTCATGACAGAATCACCTACCATATAAGGTTTGAGGGAGAAATGGTTAGGGATAATTTTTTTCATACAAGTAATGTATATATTTCTCTCTCATTCATTTTTCATCTCAAGAAACACTGATTTTAGGGATTTCTTTAAAAAAAATCTGAATCTTAGGATTAAGGTGGAACATGGTAGATATTCTTAATAAGTGGAGTCTTAAAAAATCTAGGTAAGTGGTAACTAGATATTTCATATGTTAACTTGTGTTATGTGTCATGTAAAAAATAGATGTTTTTTAGGTCATAATTATGAGACTGAGAATAGAACCATATGTGGGTATTCATTGTTTATTTTTTTATTACAGGGGTGGTCTCATGTGGGAAATGGTGGGTTTAGATTTCTATGGTTTTTTTGTGTGGTTTTAGGGTTTTGTTAGCATAAGTTTGTATGTTAAGTATTAGGTATTTTTTATGTGTGATATAGTGAATGTTTTTTGGTATGGTTTGGATGGTGTTGACTATTACCATGAGAGGTGGAATGCATTCTATAAAGGTATGGTCAAGTATATTAGTGATTTTCTCTCATTGTGGATTGGTTGACGGGTCTGTTGGGTCATTTTCATACAAATAATAGACCATGATGTGGTGTATTCCACTCATTATGGGTGTTTTCCTTCATATATTATGCATCATAGGTGGATAGTTTTGGTCATCAATATGAAGTAGGTGCACACTATAGAGACCATAGTTGGTGATGAAAGATATCATCGGATGGGAGTGTGTTTGTCACTATATTGAGAGAGATATTGGGAAGAGCTTATAAAAAGAGTTATGAACATTCCAGTGGGGGATCATGGTGGATTTGTGATGGATAGGTTAGGTATAGAAGATGAATGACCTGAGTGACCTTATTTCGATTAGAAGGATGAGGGCTATTTGAGTATAAAAAATATGGATGTATCATTCCACTTTGGTACTAGCTGAATTAAGTAAATACTCATCATGTCTTGATGATCATGGGTGTAGTAAGTGTGGTAATTAATTACTGATGTATTTTTATTTCACTATTTCATACACTAGTTTATGTATAGATATTACACAGTGATATCATGGTCTCCAAAAACTTGCATACTCACTCCATGAATAAACCCTTCAGGATGCCTAAAAACTTTATATATTATAGAAAAGGTAAGGGAAAGGGACCATAATCAAATGTTTTATGGATAGTTATTTGAAGTCTATGTATGGTTTGGTTGGCATGATTTTTCTGAGGGGATGACTAGTTCCTTGATGTTATTCTCTGGACCTATAGACCTAGATTTGGTGCTAGATACTTACCCATTACATGATGTCTTGATACCAATAATGAAAAATTATATATTAAATAACCCATAATTATGAGTTTAAAATAAATTATATCATTTTCTGAAAATTTTAGGATCTATTAGGTATCATGTTTTAGGGAATTAGTAAATACAATACATAATAATGTGGACATATCTATATGGTGTGCATTTTTTTCACACACACAAAAAAGATTCTTATGTTTACACTATTATTTAATTCATTACACATTTTCTTCATTCAAGAAATGTTATTTTTGTCCTTAGTATAATTTCTATACATCCACAGTTCATGTGAAAATAATTTGAAAATATGGTATTAGTGAAACAAATCTCAGTAGACAATATGAAAAACAAAGTAAATTCAGTAATATCTTTTTAAAAAATTGGAAAATCAATAAGGAAAATTTCCTTTTTACAAAATAAACATTGAGCTTAAATAATCATTTATGCTCCCATAAAACCAAATTTATCTCCCAAATATTCTTATAAAACATCATTTATCATACATAAAGGAAAAAAATCTGAATCCATGATAGATTATTCAAAAACATGAAATCGTTTCATTGAAAACAAACCCTTCACATTAAAAAATTGAAAAGGTTTCCTTTAAATAATAAACTCATTTTCTTATCTTAGGAAATGAAAATATTTCCAAAAAACCCCATATAATAGAATAGAAAAACATGTAGGTACCATAGGAAATCATCTTTATATTACTCTTATAATCACTCTTACAAAGGAATAATATTCTTTGTTAATTCTATTTTGTCTCCTCTTGGTGAACATGTCATTACGCAATGCATTTGATGAATATATCAGTGTCACCCATCATGATAAATAATTTCCAAGAACCGTAACTTTAATAAAAAACATAAAAAAAAATTTCCATTATATTAATTATAATAATTATAATTTTATCCCATAAGAAAAAAAATTCAATTATCTCATAAAAATGAAAATAAATATCCTTTTCTCTTGAAAAAATCTTAAAATTTAAAAAATTTGAGAACAAAATGAATAGGATACTCTTTTAAAAACTATAAAAACATATAGAATAATATTAATAACAAATAATAACTATGAAGGATGGAAAATTTGGTCATGAGTTAAACATTAAAAAACATTATTTTTTCACTTTTGAAAATATATTAAAAAAACATTATAAGAAATATTAAAAATTTTCCTTTTTAAACTTTTTAAAGTAAGTAAAAAATTTCAAAAAATAAACTTTATAAATATTTTAATTGTAAATAACAAAAATATTAAAATATTTTAGAGAATTTGGATATTTAAGAAATGGAGTTTAAAACATTTAAAATAATACATTAAAGAAAAATCTCTTATGACATTAGTAGCTTTTGAATCAAAAGGAATTTGAAGAATAAAACATAAAATATTTTTTTAAACCACTTTAATTTCAGTAAATTGGTGATATAATACATTAATATGGTATTTTATAAACCACATAAAATAAACCATGTGGTTAATATGGTATAAGTCAAAAAGAAAGGAAATTGAGATGAGAAATCCCATTCCTTGAGTCATTACATTCCACGTACATCTTTTGCATTCCGACATTATAAAATTATAATAATTATTTTATTAATTAAGATTCTTTTTATCTTAATTACATTATCATTATTCCTTTTATTTTCATTCATTAACATGTTCTATTATGTTACTAATTTGGTAAAGTTTACATCATATGTTTTAAGGCCATTTGGTCCAAAATAGCTTTGGTGTGTTGACCATAGTCAAAGGGATCATGGTTCCTTCATCTAAAAAATATTAAACATGTTATTATAACTTTTTTTCATACATAAAATATTATTTTATAACCAACTAGGTAAGGTATCCATGAAAAATTAAATACATTATTTCATGGAGGCGGTAGTCTCCACGTACACATGAGTGAAGTTTTCATTTTACTAATGGATGAAAATAAAATAAATTAGATAAAGGTTTAACTTTACATAATCATAATAATACTATAAATATATTATTTATTCATTAAATATATCCCTATAATAATTCATGTGATATGGTAATGAAAAATAAAATATGTCGTTTTTTAGAGGTGGTGGTCGCATGTACACATGAGCGATGTTTCCATTTTTCAATGGATAGGAGGGTAATAAGGTAGATAATATATTTTTTAGAGAATCATGATTATTTAATAAATATAATATATATTTATTTAATCTATTTTTATATCTATCCATGATAGGTGTGGATCAAAAATCAAATACATTGTTTTATGGAGATGGTAGTTTGTGCATATACATGAGATATATTTTAATTTACTATTATATGTAAATGAGGTATAAATAGTTGTTCCATCAACATAATAACATTTTAAGTATTTTAAATATATTGATTTAATTATTTTATGATGGTTATAATATATTTTAATTATTTATAAGAAGAAATAAACTTGAAAGAATTTGGTTATAACATATACATACTCCTTGGAAATCTTCCTTTGGATTACAATTTAAGTCTTCTAGAATTGGTCATTTGGTGAGAAAAGGACCTCTAATACATGGTTAGTAGAGTTGGGGAGAGATTTATATAGATATTTCTCAATATAGGGTGCCCAATGTGTGCTAATAATTGAAGCTATAAGGTTCCCTTTTATTAGTGACAAGTGTGGTACCCTTGTAAATATTAAGAACTTTAAAATATAATAAATGTATTTCTCATGGAAGGTGTCTCTAATTTAGTCCAATTTTCAATATAGGATAATTTAATATCTAAATAAACTCATTAAGTATTTTTTAGAAATTTTTTTAAATATATTTGAATCCTTATCTCTTAGTTTAACCCCCCCCCCCCCACCCATTAAACATTTATCATGCTGACAAACATTAACTATAGTAATTATTCATTATAAATAAAAATGAAATTGATCTATTTATAAAATTATAAAATTGAAATAATAAATATTTAATTAATATTATGATATTAAATTTCTAAAATAGGTCAAAATTAATTTTAATATAAGTTCAAAAAAGGAAATGAAAACCCATTTTTTGAAAAATACCTTTTTAAAGTATAAAAATGATTTTACACCGAAATAAAGAATAATATTGATTATATTGGAATTAATTGGATTAAATTAATAAAATGATAATTATTTGACTTTAAAACACAAAAAATATAAAATAACCAGGTAAAAAGATGATTAAAATTAAAGAACCAAAAAAAGTTTTCATTTGAATAAAAACATTACTTAGATTTTCAAAATATCGAACATAGATTTCTAAGTTCAAAATTATATTATTAAATAAATATTATTAATTATTAAATATATACTAGGTCTAAAAAAGTTCTCATAATATTTTAATTCATTATCATATCTTGAAAATAACATAAAAATTACAGTATTTGTAAAATAGATATTTTTCACTATTCACCTAAAAATCAACTATTTCATAAAAATCCCAAAAAATGACTACAAGATAATTTTCAAATTATGAATTAAAAATTTAATTTAACTTAATAAAATTAATATTTTAAAATTCATAAATTTAACTTTTAAATGAATGTTTAAAATATAAAGATAAAGTGATTCTATAAAAAATAATCATTTTAATCATTAATTTGTAATGTCTCAGAATTTCTGTGTAAATATCTTTTAAATTATATGGAATTATTTCGAGACCACATGCTTTGATGGCACATGATTCCAAGGACAGATGAGCCCAAAACGGAATTTTGAACTTTTTTTAGTTTACTTAAGTAAACATGTGAGCGGGTTTTTTTAACTTTTGAACTGGTTCTTGGATTGAAAATCTGAGTGCACCATTGGAATTAGAATTCCAGGACTCACCTATAAAGGAATTAACTTTGACTGGAAATGGCCGGATGGAAAAATTAATTTTTTGTACTTTTTGGAAAATAATAAAAACTTAAAAAAGTTATTTTCTTTTCTTTCACACTGCTGAGTGGCGGACGGTGGTGTTGTGGTGGGGCAACGAGGCGACGATGAGGTGAATTAAAAGATTATCATTAATAGTTTGTTAATGTGTAGCCTAATGACACTTTAAATGAAGCGTAACAACACAACTTCGCAGCATAACAGAAACGTTGTGGCGTGTTTTCTTTTAAGAAGTTAACGTGTTGGAGGAAACAAGAATTAAACATAAGACAATTCTCTAACGAACTGCTAGGGAGTTTTCTCTCTGACGAAGAACAATGAACGTCAACATAACATTAACAACTTCGACGCACCTTGGAGAACAGAGTTAGGAAGCAATGAACTCCTTCTACTTCTTGAATCTTCAGGGGCAGACTGCTTCAATGTTGAATTACTTCAAGGTAGGTGTTTGTTTTGGTTTATGTTTTCCCTGTTCTTCATTCTAAATGACAAACGCGGATCAACACATGAATAGGTTCATCTGCGGATCGTCCGTTCTTGCCAGAGGGTGATGTTTCTTGGGTTTTCTATTCAGGATTAATTTTTTATGATTGATAGAACTAAAATCCTCAAACCTCCCCCTATTTTAAAATTCTAACACGGACGGTGTGGGCCGTCACGAACAAGGCATGATCCCCTCTTCTTGTGCGTTCTTCATGACCGAATTTATAAGTGGTCGACAAGGTGGATTCGAGGTCATCATAGGGAAGATGGCATCCCCCAAAGTTTGTAGGCGCAAGAGGCACAAAGGACGGACCACTGTTACGCATGTGGTGGTCTGCCGAATGCCCCACCGACACACCGGCGCCGACAGCGGCGCACCGGAGAAGACCGTCGTGGTCAGCATGGGCCGTGGTGCAGTGGGAGAATCCATTAGCCTTCACGCTGGCAGCTGGCAGTGATAGACGTAGCACTGTTCCATGTCACACACGGTGGGTCATGGTCAACCAACTGCAGTAGGGGGGAGATGGTCCAACGAATGACAAGCGGGGAAGGGGTGTCGAATCCATCTTCCATCCGCATCCAAGCCAGGTGGAAAAACCGATCCACCTTCATCGGACTGGGTAGGGTGTAGGCTAGACTGTGGCCCAATGTACTAGAACTATTTCAGGTCGGTCAGTGGACTTGGGTTGGGTCGGGGGACCCCGGGCTGGGTCGGGTCGGTCTGGTCGGGCCGAACCAAACCCAAACCCAACCAACCCCTTTTTGGAAAAATGTCAGTATCTTGCAAACCGGGTATCCGATTGACGAGCTGTTTGCGGCGTTGGAACCCTCGTGATGATGAAGGTATTTCTAAATACTCTACATAGGATTTCATGGAATTTGGAATTTAACGAATGGCTTGAAGAGCAGTTCTCCTGGGATCAGGTGTGCAACTTGCGGAAACCCTACGGCTGGCTGAGAGCCAAATAATGATAACAAAAGACCCTATGTGGATTGGATACTATAGCCCAATGGGAATTGGATTCTATATGAACTGATAGTCCCATGTTGGGGAGAGGCTTCTGTGTGACTCGGCATACCCACGGTACTCAACAAGAGGAGTACCTCAGTATGGCCATAGGTTGGAAGTGGCTTTTGTGTGACCTGTCATGCCCATGGTGGAGAGAGGCATCTGTGTGACCTAGAATACCCATGGTACTCATTAGGGATGAGTACCACAGCAGTCCTAAGGGTATTGGGATGCAGCTTCAGTGTAACCCGACAGGCCCATCGCACTCATTGAGGAGGATTTCTCCAATAGTCTATGGTGTTTGATGATGTGACTAATGGTTCTAGTTTCCTACTCTAGAATATAACTGGTGTGAGATTTCTTTCCTTGTTATCATGATTGGTGATCATGCTTTTTGGTTTGGTTTTGGATTCCTTTTCGGTCTTTCCTTATTTATTTGGGGTCCCTACTGAGTATTTTTTTACTCACCTTTTCATGGGATTCACCCACACGTGTTGTGTTCGGTGCAGATGACTACCCCCCTTGATTGAGGACTTGGTGGCCCAGGACCTGGTGGTGCCCAGTGAGACCAAGAAAATGGGATGTACTTCTACGAAATTAAGCAACTACTCTGTACTGACCCATCAGGTGGGGTTTTCAGTAGATGGATACCCATAGTTTCTTTTTCACTTCCCTATTTTCCAGTTATTCTTTTGATGTGTTCGTATTCTGGCCCATTTGAATTTCAGTTATACTTGTACCTAGGGATAGTTTTGTGGCATGATTGTTTACTTTTCCAGCTTTGGGACGTGGTTGTGTGTGTGTGCATACCAGTACTCAGGCAAATGCCTCCCACTTATAGGTTGACTCCTTCAGCACTAGTCGCCAACCCATAGCCTTCAAGAAGGGGGCTTGGGGTATGTCATGGAATAGGCTCTGGGGGATGGGTCGTGACAAAGTGGTATCAAAGGTGGTTGGTTCTACCTCAATGACCGAGAGTCTTTTTTTGTTTTGGGGAAATAGTGTTTAATGTTTTGAGTTCAACTTTCAGATTCTGGGAGTCATGTGTTAGTGCGATAGCTAACATATCCATACACCAGGACCCTGGATTTTTCTTTTCAGATCTATAGATGAAAAAATTGGTTGGATAAGTGTCTTCTTATGATTTTCTTGAATAAGAGTCATATAACTAGGTATAATATTATAACTTTGATACATCTTGATCTCTTTCAAGACACCTCCATGCAGATAGCCAGCTAGGCTTCTAATACGTGATCGTGTTGACATCCCACCTAGCAATGAGGTGTCAGTTCAGAGGGAAGTCTTAGAGATGGCCCCACCGGGTGGTGCCCTGGTGTTTCCACAACCTGTTGATTATCAGTTACTGCTGGTGTTACTGGTATAGGACATACATTGACTCAATGCCTTGCATGAGTTTCATAAATAGATACCTCCTAGGTTTAGGAGAGAGATAGATCCTCAGGTCGTTGAGGACTACCTGGAGACAGTGACGCGGGTCTTCCTCTTAGTGAGGACACTGCTTAACCAGATGGTGATCTTGGATGCGATCCTTCTATAGATATCAGCAGAGAGATGATGGATCTTGACCATACATACACATAATGAGGTGACCCTCACCTAGGCAGAATTTGAGAGGCTTTTCCTGGAGAAGTTTTTCCCCGTGACCTTGCACTTGATGCACATACAAGATATGCTTCATATGTAGTAGGGTAGCATGTCAGTGGATGAGTACTCAGAGAGGCTTACAAACCTCTCTTTCTACTCCACAGACATCGTGCAGGACCCTTTCTTCAGGGCCCGGACCTTTGATCAGGGACTCAAATGGGATATCATGGCATCAATGGGGTCTCTCATCATCCCCACCCATGCTAGAGTGCAGGAGCGAGCCCTTCTTGTGGAGAGCTTCCTAGCAGAGTAGGCACCGATAGCTTGAGCCACTAGAACACCTCAAGCGGCATATTCTTCAATGGTAGGCAATAAACAGTAGACATAGGGTCCCAAATGGGCCATGTCTTTCAGGGGACGACCCTAGGACTCGGGGTCGACAGTGCGGGTCTCCCAGAGCCGAGGGAGTCAGTAGGGAACTAGGTTGTGCTTCACGTGTGGCAGGAAGGGACACATTGCTCATTACTACCCAACCTACCACGTAGATGATCAGTAGATGGTCCAGGGATCTCCAAGGAAGGTTCATAGGTTCAAGTGAGGAGGTCTGCATGGCGGAGGATGTGGTAGGGGAGTAGACAGAGTGGAAAACGGTGGACAACGATTCGAGGTGCTACCACCACCACCCCCAAGAGGTTCACCATGGGCTCAGGGAGCTGACGGACAGGGGTGAGTCCAGCTTCAAGTGATGGAGGCCTACTAACACAATTATCCAAAGATGATTAGAGGTAATATATGTGTCTTCTCCACCTTAGTTGAAGTTCTTATATACACAGGTTCTGGTCACTCCTTCCCTACCACGTACATCTTTCAAGGATTAGAGATTCGGGTGGAGTTGTTTTCTCAATCCTTACAATTAGAGACTCCTAGGACATATGATTTGATTATTACACACCAGTTCCAGTAGTGTGATCTTACTCTAGGAGGAAAGAGCTTTGGATGGGATCTCTTAGTAGCAGCATCAAGGCCTTATGATGTCATCTTGGGTATGTACTGGTTTTCTATAGTTCATGCTCAGATCAACTATTTTAGGCACAATGTTTGGTGTGACCGCGAGGATGGGACTAGGTTTTCCTTCACCAGTGAGAAGGGAACCTTTCTATCATAGGATGGAATTTCTTGGAGGAGGGTGAAACCGATCACTCACTAGTTGGCAAGCCTCACCCTCGTTATGGTGGACGAGAGGAGTCCGAGCTTTCCTATAGTGGTGGATAAGTATGGGGATGTATTTATTGAGGATGTTTTGCGACTACCTTCTTGTAAGGAGGTAGACTTATTCATTGACCTATACCCCGGGATGGTGTTGACATCCAAATTGGCATATCAGATGGATCATGTGGAGCTACGTGAGTTGAGGGTATAGCTGGAGGACTTGCAGGAGAAGGGGTTCGTAAGGCCCAGTGTTTCACTATGGGAAGCCCCAGTGTTGTTTTCCAATAAGGTAGAAAAACTCTTGAGGCTATACGTGGAATTCCAATGCCAAAACTAGGTGACTGTGAAGAAAAATTATCCATTTCCAAGGATTGATGACCTCTTTGACCAGTTGAAGGGAGTGAGGTGGTTCTCAAAGATAGACCCCATATCAGGATATCATCAGATTTGTGTACGGGATGAGGACATATTGAAGATAACCTTCAGATGTCGGTATGGCCACTATGAGTTCTTGGTTATTCCCTTCGGCGTGACCAATACCCTAGCAGTGTTCATGGGACTCATAAACAGGATCTTCCAGCCTTACCTCGATCAGTTTGTGGTGGTCTTCATTAATGACATCTTAGTGTACTCGGTGTCAGAGGGGGATCACGCTACACACATGTGGATAGCCCTAGATACAGTCTAAGAGAACCAAATTTTTAGTAATCTCTTAAAGTTCTAGTTCTAGATTTGGGAGGTCCACTTTATAAGACACGTCATCTCTAAGGCTGGAGTTACAGTGGATTTCATAAAGATAGAGGAAGTTCATGCTTGGGAGCCACCCAGAAGAATGAATGAGGTGTAGAGTTTCTTGGAGTTAGACGGATACTATCAGAGGTTTGTGCCCAACTTTTGAGAGTAGCAACACCTTTATCAGCCTTGACACGAAAGGAACAGACCTTCGTGAGGACGGAGAAGTTCCAACAGAGTTTCTAGAAGCTGAGATGAAGACTGATGAGTGCCCCCATCTTGAGACTACTAGAAAAGGGTATTGGGTATGTAGTTTTCTGTAATGCATCAGGGACCAGATTGGGTTGTGTCCTGATATAGGAGTAAGCATTGATCACCTACGGCTCACGGCAGTCAAGGAAGCATGAGTAGAACTACGTGACACATGACCTAGAGTTAGCATTAGTAGTCTTAGCCTTGAATATGTGGCAGAACTAATTGATGGTTGAATGCTTTACCGTGTACTCTGACAATAAGAGTCTTGGGTATATCATCTCAGAGAAGGACCTGAACTTGAGATAGAAGTGACGGATGGAGTTCGTCCAAGACTATGACATTGAGATAATCTATACTCCTGGGAAGGGGAACATAGGGTAAGACGGTCTCAGTAGGAGGTATGGTTTAAAACTGTTCAGTGAGGCAATGGAGCAGCTAGCTACGATGCTGATATCCTTCATGGATGGTGATAGAGCATCTTACCTTCAGTCATTGAATGTCATTCCACCACTCCTTCAGTGAGTTTGGGAGGCACAACTTGTGGATGTTGAATGTGAGGCCTGATGTTCTCAGTTATCCTCAAGACAGGATCCTTGTGGATTTTAAATAGGTGGGGATCACGTCATCCTTTTCAGAGGATGCACCATAGTACCAGTGATGTTATGGGAGGAGGTGTTGAGGGAGTTCCACACATCCCCTTCAGCGGGACATCCTGGTGTGGTGAAGATGTATTAGGACCTCCAAGGTCAGTACTGGTGGCCAGAGATGAAGAAAGAGGTGGCAGAGTTTGTTTCGTGAAGCCTCACTTGTTAGTAAGTGAAGGCCGAGAATCAGGTCCCAACAGGCTTAGCATAGCGACTTAAGGTACTAGAATGGAAGTGGGATAGTATCACCATGGAATTTTTGATGGGGTTACCATGCACGTCTAGGGGCCATGATTATATCTCGATGATCATTGACCAACTCACCAAGTCATCTCACTTCCTACCTATCTAGAAGTAGGGATCAGTATAAGGCGTAGAATGCCTCTATGTCCATGAGATGGTGCAGCTTCATGGGTTTCCTTCAATGATCATCTCAGACCATGATGCATGCTTCACATCTTAGTTGTGGAATGGATTGTAGGAGGTGTTCGGGACTCAGCTGTGCTTAAGAATAGCTTTTCACCCCCAGACAGATGGTCAGATGGAGCAGACCATACAAACCTTAGAGGACATGATTCATTCTTGTTTCCTTGATTTTG
This sequence comes from Viscum album, assembly GCA_963277665.1. Classification (NCBI taxonomy): domain Eukaryota; kingdom Viridiplantae; phylum Streptophyta; class Magnoliopsida; order Santalales; family Viscaceae; genus Viscum; species Viscum album. The sequence goes on along the minus strand of OY728131.1, from coordinate 1,523,070,513 downwards.
ATCACATTTGGAAGGACCACTTACCACTGGTGGAGTTTTCATATAATAACATTTATCACTCCACCATCGGCATGGAACCATTTGAGGCCTTGTACGGGTAGCCATGCAGATCACCTCTATGCTAGATAGACCCAGGGGAGTCAGCACTCATGGGTCCAAAGTTGGTATGGGATACCACTGAGAAGGTTAAAATCATCCAAGAGTGGATGAGGACTACACATAGGAGGCAAAAATCGTATTCTAATAGGAGGTGGAGACCCTTGTAGTATCAGGAGGGAGACCATGTTTTCCTATAAGTCTCACCCCAATGAGGATTGCGGAGATTTGGCTGGGGCATCAAGTTATCTCTGAGGTTCATCGAACTTTTTTAGATTATTAGTAGAGTTGGTTAGGTCATGTATGACCAATCTCTTCCCCCAAAGATTCACCGGCTTCACAATATTTTTCATGTGTCTTAGTTGAGGACTTACGTGCATGATCCATCGCAAGTCATCTACTAGGGCGAGATGGACATTGATGATGGGGCGATGTTTGAGGAGTTCCCAGTGGAGATAGAGGATCGACAGGAGTGGGTCCTTCATGGATAGTAGATTCTTATGGGGTGTGTTCGATGGTAGAATTAGAATCTTCAAGAAAGCACATGGGAGCAGGAGGCTCATATTCATGCTCAGTACCCCCCATTTGTTTGATTAGCCTTTGTTTTGGCTTTCAGGGGTGTAAATCCATAAGGTGGGGAGAATGTAATGTCTCAAAATTTCCGTGTATTTTTTTTAAATTATATAGAACTATTTAGAGACCACTAACTTTAAAGGAAATTGATTATGAGGCCCAGTGATCCCAGAATGGAATTTTGAACATTTTTTAGTTCACTTAAGTAAATGCACGAGTGAGTTTTTCTATCTTTTAAACTGGTTCTCGGATTGAAAATCTAAGGGAACAGTTGAACTCAAAATGTCGAGATTCACCTATAAAATACATAACTTCAGACATGGTAGGGGGATCTTTCCCCACGAATGACCCGTGGGGTAGGGGTACAGGACGAGGCTTCTAGACACATCTCGGCCAAGTGGACTAGGAAGGGTGTGGGTCAGACACGCTTCAGCGGGCTAGACCTTCCCCAGCAAGCTGGACCCACGGCCCAACAGACTAGACCTAGGCCAAGCCAAGTCCCGGTCAGGTTAGTGAACCCAGGTTAGGTTGGTAGACCCTGGGCCGATTCGGGTTAGGTCGGTCCGATCGGGTCGGACCGGGCCCATACCCAACCAAACCCTTTTTGGAAAAGCATCAATATCTTGCCAACCAGGTGTCTGATTGACAAATCGTTTGTTGTGTTGGAACCATCATGATGAGGATAATATTTTTTCATAATCTATGGAGGATTTAATGGATGTTATAATTTGAAGAATGGATTAAGGGGTGGTTCTCCCAAGATCAAGCGTGCGAAATGCAGAAACCATGTGGTTGGCTGAGACCTAAAGACTACTGACGAGAGACCCTATGTGGATCGGATACTATGGCCCAGTGGGAAGAGGATTCTATGTGACCTGACAGGCCCATGGTGTGGAGTATCTTCTATGTGACCCAGCAGAACCACGGTACTTGACAGGAAGAGTACCTCAGTATGACCATAGGTGGGAAGTGGCTCTTGTGTGACCCAATATTACCACAATGGGGAGCGGCTTCTGTGTGACCTAGTATACCTACAATACTCATCAGGGATGAGTACCACAGTAGTCCTAAGGTTAGTGGGAAGTGGATTTGGTGTGACCTAGAAGCCCCACTATACTCATTGAGGAGGATTTCTCCAGCATCCCATGGTGTTTGATGATGTGACTAATGGTTTTACTTTCCTACTCTAAAATACACCTGGTGTGAGCTGTCTTTCTTCATGATCATTATTTTTTATCATGCTTTGTGGTTTGGTTGTAGACTTCTCTGTGGTATTTCATAGTTTTTTGGGGTCCCTGTTGAGTATTTTGTTACTCACCCCTGCATGGGTTTTCCTATACGTGTTGTCTCTGGTACAGAAAATCACTGCCTTGAAGGAGGACTTTGTGGCCCAAGACTCGGTGGTGCCCAGTGATACCAGGAAGACGGAACGTACTTCTACGGCTTCCAAAAGCTAATCTGTACCAACCCATCATGTGGGGTTTTCATTGGAAGGATATCCAGAGTTTCTTTTGTACTTCCCTATTTTCCAGTGATTCTTTTGTTGGGTTTGTATTCTGGCCCATTTTACATTCAATTGTAATTGTACTCAGGGGTTTTTTTAGTGGTATTTTGGTTTACTTTTATAGATTTGGGATGTGGTTGTGTGTGTATGCATACAGGTACTCTATAAAATGCATCTCACTTGCAGGTTGACGCCTTCGGTGCTGGTCGCCAACCCTTGGTCTTCAGGAGGCAGGCTTGGGGTATGTCACGGAACGGGCCTTGAGGGATGGGTCGTGACATAAGTGTTCTTAACCTTATTTCATATCATTTATCAATGTTTTTTAATTTAATTATTTTCAAATTGTACATTCAAAATGTATTTAATTTTACCATTCATTTTAATAAATTATTACTCACTTTTTTTAGTGATTCACATATCACTCCCTATTCAAAAATATTTTTATTTAAAGTAATACATACTAAAATATTCGGTAATTATATTCCCCCTAAATAAATTTCAACCTCAAAAAAAATTCCCTTACCGAAAATAGTGAATCCAGAAAATGTAAAAAAAATATATATTTTTTATCTTGATAAGTAATTTCTAAGTCACGGCTACAAAACTTAGTATTTTTTTAATTAAATATTTCTAAAACCATGTGTGTACCATTATAAGACTCATACGTGCAAATTAGTTTCAAAAAGAAAACATGGATAGCCAAGAAATATTTTTATATATAAGACTGAATGGATTTTTCTTCCTATAACTCGATTCTAAGGAATTATTTTACCGTCAATATAGAGAATGATAAAAAATATAATTACTTTATCACTTTCCATACCATAATCATAATTTCAAACTTTGATTTCGTTTAAATTAGGTTTCCATCTATGCATCACCTTATATTCTAAGTGATAAATAAAAATGATAAATTTTTCATTCCTGGGGCACTAAAATTAACTTTTAACAGATCATAAGATCGACAAAATGGTAATCATTTATTCCTGTTGAATATATCCTTTAACCAAAACCAAAAATAATTATCACAATTCAAGATAATATCCAATATAAATATACCTTCATATGATTAAATTATTTATTAATCTTCAAAACCTCAAAAATAACACCCAAATTTCAACTTAAATCATTCAATAAATAACTAACCCCAAAAACTCTTCAAAATATTAGAAACAAAAATTAAAATCCAAATATTAGAATTATTGGATTACATATACTTCTAAAATTAAATTACCATTTATCTCTAAAAACATTAATCACTCATAAAGTAACATACTAAAAATTATATTACATAGTCTTATATTCTCTAAATTATACAAATCTTTTCCATAAATAACATGAATAAACATAAATACATTATAAAATAATACATTCATCCAAAAGTTAACTTAATATTTATTCCTCAATTAATATCAACCACTTTGATAAAAAATTCCATACTCACCAAAAATACACCATTTACCTTGATTCTTATAATATTCCCAAAAAGATAGTGAACATATTCCAGAATAACTTCAACCAAATAGTCACCAAATCACTTATTTAATACCATGAAATTATATATGACTAAATATATGTTCTCAAAAATATAATAACCCTTTATCCCAAATAACCATAATTACCTTAACATCAAATATCATATTAATCCATATGATTATTTGTGATTCAATTATGAATTGTTCCTAAAACCCAATAAACATCTCAAAAATTATCATTAATCACTTCAAAATTGAATAATACCTTAAAAGGGGATCTATAAATTTGAATTTATTATCATATTTAAATATTACAACCATTAAATAAAATACCACTACATTATAACTCTTGAAATGAAATATTTAGAGGCATCAATCATTCAAATTACTTAATAAAACTTTAACTAAGATTTTTCATCTAATTCATTAATACTTATTTATTATAAAAAAATATAAAAAACTTGTAGAACTAAAGGAATTTCTAGGAACCACTAAGATGGGGGTGCATTAGTGGTATACACTTTTTACACAAAAAATCCATTTTATACACTACTGCACATAAGGCCTTTAACAGTGCTAGAGTAGGGATTTTTGTACTCAAAAGTGTTAAAAATCAAAGAACCATTAAAATCAATTGGACTTTATCATTTCTATAAAATCAATAATAAAGGGACCATTTATCAGTGCTAAAAATATAACTGATAAAGAAACCCTTTATCTATGCTTATTTTATCATTGATAAACGAGTGTATTGCTATAGTATGCTATTAAAATTACAACACAGTGTAGTAGAAAATACATGTAGAAAATACATAGTGATAATAAAAAATTTAATTGAAATAAAATATAAAAAATAATAAAAGTAAAAACACAATTTTATAGACATTTAATACATTGGTTTATACAATTACATTAGTGAGTACAATTTATCAAAAACGTTCAAAAACTTCAATATTCCTTTTTCTTTGGCCCCCGAATCGAGGTCAGGCTATTAGTTTTAGAAAAAAACATTCCATCTCAAGAGAAATAATTCACCTATATAAGAAAATAATTATTATGTTAAAAATACTTGAATGGAATAAATTAAACACAAAGTGTAAATTTTAAACTAAAAACATTTAATTTGATTCATACCAGACACAACATATATCTGATTGAGTTTTAGTTGATTATTACACATCACACCATTTCTTATTGTTCTAAAAAGAAGGTTATCTTAAATTAGATCACAACTGTGGTGATAAAAAATCCTACTTTGGATGTGAGACAATTTAAGAGCACTTGATATTGAGAAAAATTCTTTAATTGTGACACCATTTATTATTCGTCTTCAAACATTATCTCTATTAAAATTAACTAAATAAGTATCAGATAAAAATGATAAGGAAATTAATTGATTAATAGCAGATAAAATGATGATAGAATAATTTGAGCTTGTTTTGTCAATTTTATCTATGTGATGTTCTTTTTACACTAAAATGGAACTTATATATTGAAAACACACACTTCGGATCATGCTGACCACATCATGTGTCACATTGACAAGAGGTCAATTTCTAAATGTCCAAAATGAATTATTTATTATTTTTATAAATTTTAAACATAATTCAAGCTTATTTTCTTGATTTTTTTAGTGATGTGCTTTTTAAACAAAAATGACACCTTTATATTGAAGACACACATTTTCAGAGATATCGATCACATCATGTGTTGGATTGATGTGCAGTTAATTATTACTCATAAAAAATGAATTATAAACTATTTTATTAATGTTTTAAATCAATATGATATCATTTTATATTTTTTGGCTATTTCATGTGTGTTTTAAACTAAAATGGTACTTTTGTATTAAGAAAATGAACTTTGATTCATAACAACCACATCATGTGTCAAATTGACATGTGGAAAATTACTACATGTCACTAATGAATTATATATCATTTTAGTAAAGTTTTAAAACAATATGATCAATTTTTATTAGTTTTGGTGATGTGACATGCATTTTAAACTAAAATGGAACGTTTATACTAATAACATGCACTTCAAGTCATAATGAAAACATCATGTGTTAGATTGACGTGTAGTAAATTCCTGTAGGTCACAAATGAATTATGTATTTTTATCCTAAATTAGTAAAAAATTGAAGCTTGTTATTGTTCTTTTCCCTAGTGATGCATGTTTTAAACTAAATTGAATCCTTTATATTGAAAACATTCACTTTGAGTGATATATATCATATCATGTATTGGATTGACGTGCAATTTATTTATACATGTCACAAATGAATTATGGATCATTTTCCTAATTTTTGAAAAAATATGAACTCATTTTCTTGGTTTTGGATATTTGATGTGTGTTTTAAACTAAAATGACACCTTTTTATTAAAAAACACACTTCGAGTCATACCGACCACATCGTGTGTTTAATTGATGTGTAGTCAATTCCTACACATAAAAAATGAATTATGAATCATTTTCATAAAGTTTGAAAATAACACAAACTCATTTCATCAGTTTTGGCTATCTTATGTGTGTGTTTAATAAAAATAGCACTTTTATATTGAAAACATGCACTTAGAGTCATAAAAACCACATCATGTGTTGGATTGACATGTGGTTGATTCCTACACAACACAAATGAATTATAAATCCTTTTACAAATGTTTGAAAACAATTTGATATCATTTTCTCTATTTTATTAAGGTAACACATGATTTAAACTAAAATGACACATTTTTATTGAAATCATGAACTTCAAGTCATGCCAACCACATCATGTATCAGATTTAAATTCAATCAATTACTACATTTAATAAATTAATTATGGATATTTTTGAAATTTTGGAAAATAATCCAAGCCAGATTTCTTAATTTTGGCTAGTGACATGCATTTTAAACTAAAATTACACCTTTATATTGAAAACATGCAATTTGAGACATATCAGTCATATAGTGTATCTTATTGATGTTTAATTTATTTTTATACATCAAAAATGAATTATGGATCGTTGTAAAAAAATTTGAAAACAATTTGATCTTGTTTTCTTACTTTTGGAAATTTGAAGCATTTATTAAACTAAAATGAAACTTTTGTATTGAAATCAAACACTTTGAGTCATACCAACCACATCATTTGTCAAATTGATATGTAGTTAATTTTTCCATTTCAAAAATTAGTTATGGGCCATGTTACAAAATTTTAAAGGCAATCCATGCTTATTTTATGGTTTTTGGATTTTTTATGTGTGTTTTAAACTAAAATGGAACTTTTTTGTTGAAAACATGCAATTCAAGTCATATTGGCCACATCGTGTGTAGAAATTATGTTTCGTAAATTCCTATAAGTCACAAAGAAATTATAGATCATTTTATATATTTTGAAAACAATCTAAGTTCATTTTCAAGTTTTTGGTGATGTCACGTTCATTTTAAACTAATATAGAACTTTTATATTGAAAACATGCACTTTGAGTTCTACTAAACACATCATGTGTAGGATTTATGTGAGGTCAATTCCTACATATCACAAATGAATTATTGATTTTTTACCTAATCTTTGAAAATAACCCAATACTATTTTCTTGGTTTTGGATAGTATCATGTGTTTTAAAATAAAATGACACCTTTATATTGAAGACAATCACTTTGAGAAAAATCAGTCATATCATGTATCAGATTGATGTTTAGTCAATTCCTACACATCATAAATGAATTATGGATCATTTTTATAAATTTGGAAAATAATATGATCTTGTTTTCTTTATTTTGGATATTTGATGTATGTTTTAAACTAAAATTACACTTTTATATTGAAAATGTGCACTTTGAGTCATATCGAGTAAATCATGTGTTGGATTTATGTGTGCTCCATTCCTATATGTTAAAAATGAATTCTAGATACTTTTCATAATGTCTAAAAACAATCCGATCTCATTTGATCATTTTTTTTGTGATGTGACACATGTTTTAAACTAAAATGACACTTTCATATTGAAAACACACATTTCATGTCATACGAACAAAATCGGGTGCCATATTGACATATGGTTGATTCCTACACGTAAAAATTTAATTATGGATTTTTTTTCAAAATTTTGAAAAACATATAATCCTACTTTCTCAATTTTGGGTATTTGATTTTTTTAAACTAAAATGGAACATTTGTTTTGAAAACATGTAATTCAAGTCATAATAACCATATCATGCATCAGATTGATGTGCGGTCAATTCCAACAAATGATAAATAAATTGTGGATCATTTTCCTAATGTTTGAAAAAAAATCTAAGCTTCTTTACTCATATTTGGATATGAGATAGTTATTTTAAACTAAAACATAACTTTTATATTAAAACACGTACTTAAAGTTTGAGTTCATGATAATATTACATCAGTGCATCATCCTTGTTTAAGAAAAAAATATAGATGGATTCATTTCTTTATGAACTCTTCTATCATGACCCAACCTAATGGGGTCTGGGCTGTAACTCCCCAAGCCCACCTTCAATAGGTTAGAGGCTAGAGACTAGCACCGAGAATGTATATCACTAACATGGGATACATTTCCTATGTACATGTCTGCAATCACACATCTACAAGCTTGTAAAATTATGACATGTAGAAAACCAAAGGCAACCAATGCATGCATACATTTATATCCCACAACTAGAGTACAACAGAAGCACTAAAGGCATAAAAGGGGAAAAAATACCGCCAAAAAAATTGTAAAAGTGTCCAAACTGCTCATAAGTAGGGGATCCCTTTCAACTGCAACTGCCAGAGAGCTCATCGTCCAAGCTCCAGTAAACACCTCGATCTATCTAGATCACTAAGCTCTACCTACCTCGGGTCCTCCATGGACTCTGTGAAAAGGATTTTGGTCTACACATGACAAAAAACATGTTTGGGCAAAGCTTGTGCTGGGGTGGTGATAAAAATACTCAATAGGTTCCCAAAAAACCCCAAAAGAAAAAAGGAGAAATTGAATGGAAACAGTCTTCTCGACCTAGATAGAGGGAAACCCAATTGAGAGAGAGAAACTACATCTCGAACCATCCTCAGATGTACATGAAAAGTAATCTTGGTCTATAAGGGGTGTTAACCTCAACATGTGACAACACCATAAGGACTCCCAGAAATCACCCAGATATACGCATCTCAGACACTAAGTCTCATAAGGTTCCAACCTCATAACTATCAATAGGATTCTCTTCATAGGATCTAACCATAACATAAAACTATGATAACACACTCCACAAGATCATCTATCCCAGATGGAATCTATCTAATGGATTCACTCCATGGAGAACAACTCTACCATTCTGAATGGTGCATCCAAGAGAATGTGCTCCGTCGGGAAAATCTTAATAGGTCTTACTTTAGTTCCCAACACCATAGGTCTCATCATCACTTTCTCGTGCCTAGAGTAAGCTAAAGAATCCTAAGTGAAGAGGCCCACCCCTCACCACTACACATAGTCAAGGGAGAACTAATCCAGACTATGCACAGTGTACATCCTCTCTAATAAGAGACAATAGAGGGACTCACTTCTTGCCACTGCCCCACAGTCAAGGTAGTGCTACTCCCAACTAACATAAGAAACCTTTATCTCTCCTATAATAAGAATCCCACACCTCAGTTCATCAAGGGAGCACTAGATCCTATCTAGGTATCTTTCACATCAAGTGGAATTTCCCAATCCTTGTAACTATATCTAATGTCCGAAAGAGAACCAACTCCAATGGAGGACTTACTCCCTACTGATACTCAGATATGGGGGAGTAATACTCTTTAAGTGAGGACCTGCACCCTAATTCTATATAGGAGTACTAATTATAAAGGACATGCACCCTGATACATCATAGTAGTACCACTTTATAAATTGGGCACCTGCACCCTAACCTGGTAGGGGAGTACTACATAGTAGCTAGAGGACTCGCACCCTAGAATGATAGGGGATTATTGAATTTTCCAACTAGTTCATTATGGAATACCTTCACCCTCACACGTTGGGGGAGTACTGAACCCATGCTTGAGGACCCACTCATTGAAATTGTAGGGTAACTACTTTGCTGGAACAACACGTATGAACAACCCGTTCCCTGGAACGATAGGGGAGTACCAATTCCTATAATAGAGGACCCTCACACTACCCAATAGGAGAGTGCCAACTTTATCTATACGTCATTTATGGAGGACCCCCGTCTTGATCCACCAAGGGAGTACTAAATCCACAGATAGAGGACCTGCTCCTAGGACCAACAGAAGAGTACTTACTCTACCTTTATAAACATCATGTGAAACCTACATCCTAGTTCATCAGGAGAGTAACAACCCCAGAGGAAACTACCCAAATGTAACAAACCCACAATTACGAATTGGGGAGTCCTATCTTCACCTAAGTAGAGTGGTAAGGAAAACTCGTGCCCTAGTCCAACAGGGGAGTAACAGTCCCAGTGTATCTCTATACAAACCACACCAATCTCTAATATCATCTCAATACCACTCTACAAGTGTCTTTCTCGATTCACATCACCTCATAACTTATAAGCCATAATGGAGGCCACCATCATGTTCTATGTGGAAAACCTCTTATTATAAACTACTCACAAGCCTAAATCTGAGTCCCGGAGAAAGAGATAGAGAATGTGGAAGACCATCAAAGGATCTCTTAGTAGTACACAGTGTACACTAGGGAACAAACGGCATGTGAGCCTTCCTGAGCACCTGCTTGTGTATCTATTCCATAATGGTTCCAAACCATGTATGGGTACACAACATGTATAGGATATACACATCATGTCCCTCATCTTTCAGACCTTGTTAGTGTTCCTCCTCTACACAGACTGGCTGACTCTGTCCCTCTCTTTCCATATATCCCATACTACACGGCTTGTTTAGATAAATGGACACCTACCCATGTAGCTTCCCATGTTCATATACCATACCCCGTGTCTATGTAATGGACCCCATGTCCATGTATCTTGGTTGTGTGTTAGTACACAGACATGTGTTTCCACATGGCTATCTCAATCCATGTTCCATGTTCATACAGTTTAAGGTACCATGAGGAGTGTAACACCCATACATGGTGTGTAGTCCCAAATGTTCATCTTTTCCGAACATGAAGAGCTACATGATGTGTGTCACTGAACTACACACTGTGTAGATGTTGATTCTAGTCGGGAATCACCTGCAAAATTCCCTGATTCCCCCCAGTTTACTCCAAAACCTGGAGATCTACCCAGAAAGGATATCTAGTAATTGTAATAAGGCTCTATAACCTTAGAAAAACACAAAAAATGTATCGAGACTAAAAATAAAATACTCCTACCTTAATGGAGAAACACTAAAACTTTGGTTGAAGAATAGTGCCTAGATCGCTCTGGTTCTCAATTTGGTGATGATCTGTGTCAAAGAAAGGGATCAAGGGCACCTTCCTTCGATGATTTGGTAGTGGTTCATCATCTCCAAATGGAGAGTAGGAGATGTACATCTCTACTTGGTTGGGGTGATGCGTGTATGAGGGTTAGTGAGGTGAGTAATTAGGTTTAATAAAAGTAAACCAATTAATTCCCCTCTCAACACCACATAACCAAAAATAGAATCCGAATGAAACTCCCGGCGTGGAAAACCTTAGGTCACACCTAGAGTAAAAATGATGTTCCGGACTCAGCCACAGTCTTTAAAATCTGATCCAATATTCTGAATGGGGTTTATTTACGTTTCAAATGAAACTGTGTGTGTGTGTGTGAAAAAATATTTAATATTTTTAATATTGCTGCACTAAGGCACCTTGGGCCTTAGATTCCCACACTGACTCAGCACTCAGCTCTAGGAATATTTTACAAAATATTCCAAATCCATACAGGTCAAAACCCGAGTCATTAAATTCTCCCCACCTTAAAGCATTTATTCCCTGAAAAGAGAAAGGTTAATAACAAGGGAAGAAAGAGAGCTCCCCACTGGACCCTCATTCTAGCGAGCTCATCAAGGGTTCCTATGCTTATTACAAGGATGCACATAGAGGAACCATGAAGATAAAACCCCTCTTATATATAGCTTCTATCATGACAAAATCATGTAACAATGGGAACATGTCCCCTTAGCTGTGATAGGTGGGAAACCACCAAGCACCATGGTACATCTATATTCATGAGTTCTAGTGTTACACTACCTTGATAACCTAACACAGATACTAATAGAACCCTATAGTTTACATCCACCCTTGGATGGACTATAAACATCCTCCTCAAGTGTCTTTCATTCAATTTTGATGCTAAACATGTGAGGGTACTCATGAACAAAACAGGGTTTCCCAAGAGTAAACACTGGGTCTTACTAGGCCCTTCATCTACAAACCTCCAGCTATAACATAACTCACAAAAATATAAACACTACCACACCCACTAGTGGCATCCTAGCTGAGTATGGATGGAAAGAAACCAATCCATACTGCAAAAACATCATAGGGTCTAACTATGCATCTAAGAAACAATTTTTAGCAAGGACCTCCCTCTCCTAGGTCCACCAAGCTAAAAGGGGGTTGAGCAAGAAAACTCCACTGGAAAGGCCAAGACCTATGTGGATGCTTCAATTAATAATCTCACCTTGAAAATTCAATTCTATGGAACTCATCCACTACACCTCAATATTGTTCTCTTTGGGTGGAACTGACTCGCCCTCACGGTTTTGATCGCATCACAAAAATGAGTTTTAGTGGGGAAAGTGTCTTATATCACTCGTGAGTTCAAAGCTACATAAAACTGCACAACCTCATCCTCAAGAATGTCACATAGAAATATGATTCCAAACATACAAGGGTGCCCATGAAAAACAAAGTTCTTCTTGAACACACAATGGGTCTTACCAGGCCCTCTATCACAACTACCAAGACGGGGTTCTACCGATGCCCTGTGTCACCCTGGTTAAACCACAAGCATGAATGTAAAGAAAATATTACCCATACAGTGCCTAAAAATTTAAACTACATAAATTATTAGGGATACAAGTTATACCTCTATTCATCCTTGGAGATTTTGGGTCAAAGACCTCTATGGCCTGTATTTTTCCTCACCCATGTACTCCAGCACCCTGAGCCTAGCGCAGACCACCTGTGGTGGTGGTGGAAGCACCCTGAACTACCTTCCACCTCAATCCACTCTTCCAACTCCTCCACCTTGTATTCCACATTCCGGAACTCCTTCCTCCAAAAATAGCCTCTACCAAGGTGGGTCATCATCCATCTCCCTCTTAGCAGCATAGAGAGTTGGACAATCTCTAGTGATATTCCCTTGGTCATCGCAAGCGTAACACTACCTCTACTATGGATAATCTAATCCTCGGTGTTTCTCCTATACTACAGACCCACATGTCTGTGCCTGGGCATGGGTATTCCTCCTTCACTGCAAACTTGTTACCTATTGTCTTCCAGCTTCTACATAATCCTCAGCCTCATGAACACTGTGGCTATTTATGTCCACCTATTCCTTAGCCAAGAAAATTTCCACCACCAGGGCTCTCTCCAGCACTCCAGTGTATGTGGGAATTCATAGTGGAATCACAGATTCCCTAATCTCTAGATACAATCCTTGCTCGAAGGTCCATGCTCTAAAGAATGGATCCCGAACCATATCTAAGGAGTATCGCGACATGTCTGTGAACCTCACCTAAAACTCCAGGATAGTCATGATACACTGCCAAAGCTGTAGAAGATCCTGGATACACACTGATCTTAACGCGGTTGGGTAAAACTCTTCCCTGAAGAGTTTCTTGAACTCCTCCCAAGTTAGTGTCATGAGTTTTTATAATCAGACTCCACCATCGCCTAACTGAATATTTTAGAAGGTTTGCCTTTAAGACCACCATATGATTAGAAGGGGTCCTCACTAGGCGGAAAATTAGCGTGACTGCCTCAAGCCATTCATCTTCTTCTTGGGGGGTCTGTATCACCTAATACCTCATAGGTCACTACCTTTAGAACTCTATAGCGCACTCATCCTGCATGCATCCCCAGCCTAAACCGCCAGTAAAACCTACTCCTCCATGGGTAGTGGCACCACCAGAAGACCACCCAGAGGTAACACCTCAGAATCAGTTCCTTGTACTGAAGCCTTCTCGTGGTGTGGATCATCATCATGATCTCAATGTATAATCATATCCGGTTGTCTTCATGAAGGCATCCTAAAATATAATCGATATATACCACTATCAAATAGTATATTTGGGGGGATGACTCAATAAGGATAGGAAAAAAGAAAAACTCTATCTTATATGATGCATGTACCATTTATTTCCTAGTGGCCATTATCCTAATGTACTGATTCAAAAATTAGGCTATCAGAGTCCTAGTGAAGGGATACGTTGGTTGACGCACCAATATTAGAACCTCTGGACTGAGATCCTAACTCAAAACATCTTAACATTGTTTCTATGCAACCCAAACCAAGCTCACAACATTATGGTCCCAATGGGGAATTGACCACCTCTGATACCACTCTATCATGACCCGACCCAACAGGATCTGAGATGCAACACTCCAATCATGCCACTGATTGGACAAAGGCTGGAAACTAGCACTAAGGAGGTATATCACTAAAATAGTAGGTGTTGCCTATGTACATGTACACACAAACATCTCTAAGATCACAAAATGATGAAATGTAAAAAAAAACAAAGGCAACCAATGTATGCATACTTTTGTATCCCACAACTTGAGTACAACAGAAGCACTGAAAGCATAAAATGGAAAAACAATGTCCATCAAATAAAACTATAAAAGCATCCAACCAGCTCAAAATAAGAAAATCAATGTCAACTATAGCTTCCATAAAGATCCTCAGACAAGCTTCGGTAAGCACCTCAGTCTGTCTAGATCACTAAGCTAAACCTACATCAGGTCCTCTGTGGAATCCATAAAAAGTAATGTGGTCTAAAAAATACACAAAACATGTATGGGAAAATTTTCTGTAGGGGTGAGGATAAAAATACTTATTAAGAACCCCCAGAAACCCCAAAATAAAAAGGGAGCAACTGAAAGTAAATAGTTCTCTCAACCTAGCCATAGGGAAACCCAATCGATAGGGAGAAACTCACCCTCAAACCATCCACAGTTGTACATGACAAGTCAACTCGGTCTACAAGGGGTGTCAACCTCGACATGTGACAACACCATAAGGACTCCTAGAAATCACTCAGATATACTCATCTTAGACAATAAGTCTCATGAGGTTCCAACCTCATAGTTAGCAACAGGATTCTCTTCATAGGCTCTAACTATAACATAAAACCAGGAAAATAAATTCCATGAGCTCAGTCATCCTAGATGGAACCCATATGAGAGATTCACTTCATTGGGGACAACTATACCATTCCAAATGATACGTCTGAGAGAACATGCTCCATTAGGAACATCTTACTAGGTCCTTCTCTACTACCCAACACCATAGGTCCTATCATCGCTTCCTCGCACCCAGTACAAGCTAAAGAAACCCAAGTGAAGAGGACCTCCCCTAACCACTTCACATAGTTGATGGAGTAATGATCGAGACTATGCACCACATGCATCATCTCTAACAAGATAGAATGGATGGACTCACGCCTTTCCACTTCCCTACAGTCAAGGGATTACTGCTCCTAACTAAACTGAGAAACATCTATCACTCCTGTAAAGAGTAGCTTGCACCCTAGTATATCGAGGGAGAACTAGATCCTATCTAGGTATCATTATCATCATGTGTAAGGGACCATTATTTATAATTGTATCCAATAACCAAAGTATCTCCAACTCTAATGGAGGACCTGATCCTCACTGCTACTCAGATACGAGGGAGTACTACTCCATAAGCGAAGGATCACACCCTGATCCAACAGGGGAGTAATACTCATAAAGGACCTATAACATCCCGGCCTTTTCTTACATTAATATTACATTATTTCAAAGATAAAAAAACATAATAGTATTACACATATAGGATCCAAAGGTTTATTGTATTGGAAAAACTAGGACCATACATAACAAATACAACATCAAGAATAAACATTTATTTAATTTCTTCTTCTCTAGATTCTTATCGGCACGTGTCCTCTCCTTAGTACACGTATCCACCTGAGGATATACATCAAAATGGGTGACCTAGAATCCCAGTAATAGGATAGTTAAGAACAATATAGCATGGGGTGAGCATAATCATAACATAGTCAAAAGATCATGAACATGGTAGGAGCATAAAGAAAAGACTTGAAATGTGGCAATGCATAAAAATGAAACATCATGTCTTAGTGGTTAACTACCACACATACTTGTGAACCAAGCTAGCATATTGTTCATACATAATTTCACATTTACTCATGAGATTCATCACTTTACCCAAGGCATTGGAGCATTGTATAATTTCGGTATCAACTGTCACATTGAAACATTCATATTGTGCTATATAATTCCGGACGCACCTGTCACATCATAACATTATCATTAACATGCATGCCACATAGAACATATATAAATAATTAACATAACTAAACCATATAAAGTAATGGTTTTCATATCATAATAACACATTCATAAACATTGGGTTCCCAAAACAAATGGGGAATAACATACTTTATACAAGAACCATCAACTTTGAATGAGAAGTAAAAGGTGAGTTCTTAAAAGAAGAGTTCTTTTGGAAAACATTTCGTTTGTCATAAATACCAGTGAAAAACATGTATAGCCCATAAAAGGAAAGAAAAATATGAAAAAAAAAATATTTTTAAGTAGTAACCATATCAAAAAGGAGTGAAAGAGGGAGAACCTGAAGGATGGAAGTTGGGTTCGAGAATTTCCCCTTACCTTGTATCTGAATGCTTCCTTCTCTTTAATGTCCTGTATAATGACATTATATTTAATAATAAGAAATTACAGAACCTTTTATACATTAATATGTTTCATTATGGTTTCATTATGTCATTTTATATTCCTTTGTATGACTTATAGAGTTTAAAAACATTGTTCGGGGATGTTCGTTTTTATGGTTTTTCTTGGGTGGTTCACATGTATTCATAAATTGAAGTTCAGGTAGAACATGGGTAAAAATTCAGAAATTATATTACATTTCATTAATGATATTACAGGAGTTTTAATGATATTATAATTAATTATATTAGATCTATGTGTATGAATAATTAAATAAGAATTAAATGATGGTTATTTGGGTCAATTTCGGCGGTTTTTCGATCACAATGAACTTATTTTAACTTATCACATAGTAATATGTCCATAGGTTATTTCCAGAACTTTAAATAGGAAATAATACATATAAAATATTCTGTTTCAACCATAAAAATTGTTTCATGACCAGATATGAAGGTAGAAATGGAAGAAGAAAGCATGTCGTTCTTGAAGGTGATAAATTAACACCTCACGAACAACGTTCTCTTTAATAGAATAAAAGGAAGAGGGAAAGGGGGTTGGATGATATAATATCCCATTAGAATAATAAAATTAAATTATATGTATAATACTAGAGTTACAATAACATTTGGATGAATATAGGTGGGGAGAGATCAAGAAATGAACTTGAACTTAAAGGAAAATAAAGGAGAAGAGGGAGAGAAATTACCTCTTGAATCCTTCTCTTGAGAACCTCCTTAAGGGACTAATCTTGGTCTTTTTATGAGACCATAAGCTCTTGGAAGTGGGTTAGGGGATAGTTAAGGTGTTTGGGTAGATTTTATAGAAGGCCTGGATCTTGATAGGTGTGAGGAAATGAGGGTGTGAAGGGTGGCTTTTATAGTGGAGGGGAGAGGGGTTTCCTTAATATAAAATTCATTAGTTTATTAATTTCCCCTAAGACAAGGAATAGTGAGTCTTGAATGAACAATAATAGTAATTTTATCATTTTATCTTAAACCAAGTGGGCTTACATCAGCAGAACATCATCGATGTCTCAATTAATCCATTATTTAGCATTTATTGTGAATTATCAGATTCTACTATTCATCAAAAATTTAAGTATTTCGGAAAAATCCCAAAAAATTTACCCCTACCATTTTTTGATGTGTAGAATTCAAAAATGAAGTCCATTTTTCAAAAATAATTTTCTAAATATTATTAATTTAATATTTAATTAAAATCATAATTTACTTAAAAAAACAATTTTTAAGATTAAAACTGATTTTATAGTTCGTTCAAAAATTACATAGGGTCTTATAAAATTATCTAAAAACTATAAGAAATTGATTTGATAAATAATGAATACTTTTTAAGAAAATAAATTTTCCTTTAAATTAATTAATTAGTTATAATTAATTATTTATGACTTACAAAATTCCAAAACATTTACTAAGGTCAAATTGTCACTTTCTAAGATGTCTAAATTTTATTTAATTATTAATGGTTAAGGTTACTCTTATGTTGGATTATTTACTATTCATAAGGGTCATATTACTATTCATAATGGTATGTTACTATTCCTAAGGGTAAGTTACTATTCACCAAAAATTATTTTTGTTTCATTAGACTCCAAAAATCATCTTGAGCACAACTGTGTATGTCGGATTTTTAAAATTCCAAACACATAAGTGACAAACTTATGTTTAAAGGTCACTTATCACTTACTAGTTAATTATGTTGTGTTTTCATGTTATTTTATGACATAAATATAATAAGGGAATTTCCATTAAAAAACATTGGGTCGTTATATTCTTCCCCCTTTAAGAATTTTCGCCCCTGAAATTTCACTTTACACAAATAGGTGAGGGTATTTCTCCTTCATTTCCTCTTCTGGTTCCCAAGTTGCATCCTCAAACTTATGGTTCCTCCACAACACTTTGACAATATGGGTTGTCTTATTGCATAGAACCTTATCTCTCCGATCCAGAATCTTTACTGGCTGCTCCTCATAGGAGAGATCATCTTCCAGATGGACCACCTCTAAGTTTAGTACAAATGAGGGGTCTGGTATGTACTTCCTCAGTAGTGATACATGAAAAACATCGTGAACTTGAGCCATATTTGGTAGAAGTACAATATGATAGGCCATGGATCCTATGCGGTCAAGGATTTCAAAGGGGACAATATACCTTGGGATTAGTTTCCCTTTCTTCCCGAATCGCATGACTCTCTTCCATGGAGATATTTGAAGGAAGACTTTATCTCCAACGTCGAACTCCAAGTCCCTTCGATGGTTTTCATAATAGCTCTTTTTCCGACTTTGAGGAGCTTTGATGTGTTTCTGGATGACTTGAACCTTCTCTGTCATCTCTTGAACGAGATCGGGTCCAAGTAGCTTTTTTTCTCCAACTTCATCCCAACAGGTTGGAGTTCTATGTCGCTTTCCATACAGAGCTTCATATGGAGCCATCTGGATACTCGAGTGGAAGCTATTGTTGTATGAGAACTCAACCAATGGTAGATGTTGATCCCAACCACCAATGAATTCAAGAGATAAGGCTCTAGCATATCTTTAACTGTCTAAATAGTCCTTTCAGATTGTCCATCAGTTTGCGGGTGATAGGCCGTGCTGAAATTTAATTCAGTTCTCAAAGAATGTTGAAGGCTCATCCAGAACATAGATGTGAACCTTAGATCACGGTCAGAGATAATTGAGAGTGGAACACCGTGAAGTCTCACCACTTTCTTCACATATATCTTTTCAAGTTGTTCAAGTGATATATCTTCCTGAATAGTAATAAAATGGGCAGTCTTGGTGAGTCGATCAACAACAATCCATATCGCATTATTTTCCTTTGACGTCTTCGGGAGACCCGTGACAAAGTCCATGGTAAAATTTTCCCATTTCCACATGGGTATAGGCAATGGCTACATCATACCCTTGGACTTTTGTCACTGAGCTTTAACTTGCTAACATACCAAGAACCTTTATATATATTTCGCAATCTCCTTCTTCATGTTATCCCACCAGAAGTGCTCTCGGAGATCACGGTACATCTTGGTACTCCCAGGATGGATAGAGAAAGTTGAGCTATGTGCATTATCCAATAGATCCTTCTTTATCCCGGGTGATGAAATCACACAAAGCCACGTTCCAAACCAAATCACACCATCATCATCGATATGGAACTCTTGCAGCTTCCCTTTCTTTACTACATTCACCCTCTTTTGTATCTCCACATCATCCCTTTGTTCTTCCTTAATCTACTCCTAGATGGATGGATGCGCAATCATTAGGGCAGGGTAGGATGTATCCCCTGCCCTTATGATTTCCAAATCCATTCTTTGTATATCCATGAAGATAGGGTCTTTATCAATCCGCAGCATGGATAGAGTAGCAGGTTCTTTTCTGCTTAGAGCATCAGCTGCCTTGTTTTCCTTTCCAGGATGATAGTGAATAGAGCAATCATAATCCTTGATTAGCTCTAACCATCTCCTTTGACGCATGTTGAGATCCTTTTGTGTGAATATATACTTTAGGATCTTGTGTTTGGTGTATATGTCACACTTCTCTCCATAAAGGTAGTGCTGCCAGATTTTCAAGGCAAAAATCATGGCTGCCAGATCTATATCATGTGTCGGGTAGTTCTACTCATGGATCTTTAACTTTCGTGAGGCATAGGATATCACATTTTCATTTTTCATGAGTACACAACCCAAACCTTTCTTTAAAGCATCACATTATATCACAAAACTTTCTCCACTTTTCAGTAGTGTGAGTACAGGTGCAGTGATCAGCCTTCTCTTTAGCTCCTTGAAGCTTTCCTCACATTATTCCGTCTAGACATACTTTACCCCTTTCCTTGTTAACTTAGTTAGCGGACTTGACAATCATGAGAAGTTTCTCACAAAATGTCGGTAGTAGCCAGCTAATCCAAGAAAACTACGGATTTTTATGACACTAGAGGGCCTGGGCCATTCCTCAATCACCTCTGTCTTTGAAGGATCCACGGAAATTCCCTCATTTGTGATCACATGTACCAAGAACATGACTTGCTTCATCCAAAAGCCACACTTTCTGAACTTGGCGTAAAACTTCTCTTTTATTAATGTCTCCAACACAAGTCTTAGATGTTCTTCATGTTCCTCCTTTCTCTTGCAGTAGATGAGAATTTCATCGATAAACACTACCACAAATTTGATGAGGTAATGTCTAAAGAATCTATTCATCAAATCCATGAAGATTGCAGGGGCATTAGTAAGTCCAATGGGCATCACCAAAAACTCATAGTGCCCATACCTTGTACAGAAGGCAGTCTTCTTAATATCTTCCTTCCTCACCTTTTCCTAATGATATCCAGAATGAAGATCCACCTTTGAGAAGTATTAATCTCCTCCTAAATGGTCTAACAAGTCATCAATCCTTGGGAGAGGATACTTTTTCTTTATGGTGATCTTGTTAAGTTCCCGATAATCGATACACAGCCGAATTGTTCCATCCTTCTTCTTCACAAAGAGCACTGGTGCACCCCAAGGTGACGCACTAGGGCATATGAACCCTTTGTCTAGATGCTCTTGTATCTGCTTCTTTAACTCCTCCAGTTAGATAGGAGCCATCTTATAGGGACACTTTGAGAAAGGAGTAGCTCCAGGTATGAGTTTAATTGATAACTCTACCTCACGATCTGGGGGAATTCCAGGTAACTCTTCGGGAAATACATCTCTGTATTCCCTCACGATGGGCATTTCTTCAAGGTTGGCACTTTCCTTCAACTCAACCATTTGGGCGAGGTATGTTTCTTCATAGGGAATCAACACCCACACCATTGAAGGATTTTTCAAAGGATATTCATGATCTTCCTTGCATTTGTAGAGGAGTATGGGATGGTTTAGAATATGAAAAGATATTTCCTTTTCCTGGCATTTGATATGTGCTCTATATAACAAGAGCCAATCCATTCCCATTATAGCATCAAATTCCACCAAGGGAAGTATTACGAGATTTACCAGAAGAGTCTTCCCACATACGCCAATAGGAGAAGAGTTAAACACATGGGTTGCAATGATTTTACCACTTGGTTTTTTTACAGATATTTCTACTTCAAGGTTTCAGGGCTTCGATTCTATAGTTCTAACAAACTTTCAAGATATAAAGGAATGCGTAGAACCAGAATCAAATAAGACTTTTTCCATTCTTGAGTGAATAAGAAGTGTACCTTATACGAATTCATTATCATGATACACCTCTACAGTAGTGATGGCATAAGCCTTCCCTTGTTCCTTTGGCTTTGGTGGCTGCTGACACTGATTGCCCTCGAGAACTCGAGGTTTAGTGCATTGGTTTACATAGTTCCCTAGCTCCCTACAGTTGTAGAATTGAACCATGAGTGGTTCTCTCCTTTCATCGGCTACATTATCCTTCCTTTTCATGTCTTTTCGACAATCTTGAGCATGTTTTCCTTCTTTCCCACACTTGAAGCATTTCCTAGTCCCTTGGAGGCAGTTCCCATGGTGCAACTTCCATCATTTTTGGCATGTGGGTCATTGATTTTTCTTCCCGCCTTTGTCATTAGATCCACCAACTTGAAAATCCATCTTTCTTTTCTTATCACTATAGCCATGGGACCATTCTCCAAACTCCATCTCCACCTTTAGAGCACACAAAAAAACTTCTTCATAACTCCCAAAGTCTATAATTGCAAGAGCCTTTTGAAGGTGTGGTTTTAATCCACTAAAAATCTATCAATCTTGCTATTAGTGTTGATAACAAAACCTGAAGCATACCTTGCAAGCCTTGTGAAATTCTCTTCATAGGTTGTGGCAGATTCTACTTATTTTTGCTTGAGCTCTATAAATTCTCTCTCCATATTCATGCAAAGAGTTCATGGGAAGTACTTATTAAGAAACATTATCTGAAAGTCTTCCCATTCCATCTCTTCAATTTCCTCCCTTGGCTTGGTGTTCTTAATAAAAGCCCAACATTGATCTGATTCTCCATCTAGATAATAAATGGATAAATTCACCTTCTCTGTCTCAGAACAGTGAAGAACAGAAAAGATCTTCTCCATCGAGTTGACCCACTGTTCCGCAACTAGTGGATCGGAAGATCCACTAAACGTCGGTGGTCGTTGTTTTATAAAACATTCCATAGCCAGTTGCTCCCTCTTTGGTGAAGGAGGAAGTTCCCCATTATTATGGTTATTGTTCATAACCTGAGATAATTGGGTAAGCATCGCCATGAAGTTTTTAACTCCACCTCCCAAATCATTGGGGATGTCGTTCGGGCAATCGTTGCATTGGCCCTCGCAAGAGTTGTTGGCCTGATTTCTCCTGGTTCCCACCATTTTCTAAAATAGAAAAGGTTAGAACAAAACATAAGTAAAAAAGTAATGAATACATAAATTATTCATTTGAACAATTTATACTAAAATCATAACATATGGGATCCCTATGTAAATACTCTTATGTGCATATTTGTACTTAATCTCATACTAGAGGTTTTCTCTAGGGTTCACTAATCCTAATTCCAAAATTAACTAAACCTTGCCTCTGATACCAACTATAACATCGCAACATTTTCTTACATACTATTACATCATTTCATAGATAAACAACATAATAGTATTACACATAGAGGATCCAAAAGTTTAGTGTCTTGGGAAAACTAGGACCATACATAACAAATACAACATCAAGCATAAACATTTATTTTATTTCTTCTTCCCTAGCTTCTTATTGGCACATGTCCTCTCCTTAGTACATGTATCCACCTAAGGATATAAATCAAAAGGGGTGATCTATAAGCCTAGTAATAGGATAGTTAAAAACAATATAGCATGGGGTGAGCATAATCATAACATATGAAAAATATCATGAACATGGGAGGAGCAAAAATAAAAGACTTGAAATGTGACAATGCAAAAAAATGAAACATCATGTCTTAGTGGTAAAATACCAAACATACTTGTGAACCAAGATATCATCTTGTTAACACATCATTTCACATTTACTCATGAGATTCATCAGTTTACCCAACACATTGGAGCTCTGTATAATTCCAGGCGCACCCATCACATTGAAACATTCATATTGCGCAATACAATTTCGGGCGCACCCGGCACATCATAACATTATCATTAAAATGAATGACACATAGAACATATATCAATAATGAACATAAATAACCCATTTAATTAATGGGTTTCATCTCATAATAATACATTCATAAACATTTTGTTCCCAAAACAAAGGGGGAATAACATACTTGATACAAGAACCATCAACTTTGAATGAGAAGTAAAAGGTGAGTTCTTTAGAGAAGAGTTATTTTGGAAAACATTTGGTTTGTCATAAATACCAGTGAAAAACATTTATATCCCATAAAAGGAAAGAAAAAGATGAAAAAAATATTTTTAAGGAGCAACCATATCAAAAAGGAGTGAAAGAGGGTGAACCCGAAGGATGAAAGTTGGGTTCGAGAATTTCCCCTTACCTTGTATCTGAATGATTCCTTCTCGTTAATGTCCTATATAATGGAATTGTATTCATTAATTAAAAATTAAATAAACTTTTATACCTTAATATGGTTCATTCTGGTTTCATTATGTCATTTTATGTTCCTTTGGATGACTTATAGAGTTTAAAAACATTGTTCCGGGATGTTCATTTTTATGGTTTTTCTTGGGTGGTTCACTTGTATTCATAAATTGAAGTTTGGGTAGAACATGGGTAAACATAAAAAAATGATATTACATGTCATTAATTATATTACAGGAGTTTTAATGATCTTATAATGAATTATATTAGAACCATGTGGATGAATCATTAGATAAGAATTAAATGATGGTTATTTGGGTCAATTTTGGCGGTTTTACGATCACAACGAAATTGTTTTAACTAATCACTTAGTAATATGAGAATAGATTATTTCCATAACTTTAAATAGGAAATAATACATATAACATATTCTGGTTCAACCATAAAAATGGTTTCATGACCATATCTGAAGGTATAAATGGAAGAAGAAATCATGTTGTTCTTGAAGGTGATAAATTAACACCTCACGAACAATGTTCTATTTAATAAAATAAAAGGAATAGGGAAAGGGGGTTGGATGATATAATATCCCATTAGAATCATAAAATTACATTATATGTATAATACTGGAGTTATAATACCATTTGGATGAATTTAAGTGGGGATAGATCAAGAAATGAACTTGAACTTGAAAGGAAAATAAAGGAGAAGAGGGAGAGAAATTACGTCTTGAATCCTTCTCTTGAGAACCTCCTGAAGGGACTAAGATTGGTCTTTTGATGAGACCATAAGATCTTGGAAGTGGGGGAGGGGCTAGGTAAGGTGTTTGTCTAGAGTTTAGATAAGTCTTGGAGCTTGAGAGGTGTGAGGAAATGAGGGTGTGAAGGGTGGCTTTTATAGTGGAGGGGAGAGGGGTTTCCTTAATATAAAATTCATTAGTTTATTAATTTCCCATAAGACAAGGAATAGTGAGTCTTGAATGACCAAAAATAGTAATTTTATCATGTGATCTCGAACCAAGTGGGATTACATCAGCATAAAATCATCGATGACTCAATTAATCCATTATTTAGCATTTATTGTGAATCATCGGATTCTACTATTCATCAAAAATTCAAGTAGTTCAGAAAAATCCCAAAAATTTACCCGTACCATTTTTCGATGATTTGAATTCAAAAATGAATTCAATTTTTCAAAAATAATTTTCTAAATATTATTAATTTAATATTTAATTAAAATCATAATTTACTTAAAAAACAGTTTTTAAGATTAAAACTGATTTTATAGTGCTTTCAAAAATTACGTAGGGTCTTATAAAAGTATCTAAAAACTATAATACATTGATTTGATAAATAATGAATACATTTTAAGAAAATAAAATTTCCTTTAAATTAATTAATTAATTATAATTAATTATTTATGACTTACAAAATTCCAAAACATTTACTAAGGTCAAATTTTCACTTTCTAATATGTCTAAATTTTATATAATTATTCATGGGTAAGGTTTATCTTATGTTGTATGATTTACTATTCATAAGGGTCATATTACTATTCATAATGGTATGTTACTATTCCTAAGGGTATGTTACTATTCACTGAAAATTATTTTTGTTTCATTAGACTCTAAAAAACATCTTGAGCACAACCGTGTATATCGGATTTTTAAAATTCCAAACACAGAAGTGAAAAAATTATGTATAAAGGTCACTTATCACTTAGTAGTTCATTATGTTGTGTTTTCGTGTTATTTTTTGACATAAATATAAGAAGGGAATTTCCATTGAAAAACATCAGGTCGTTACAGGACCCACACCCTAACCCGGTAGGGGAGTACTACTCAGCAGCTAGAGGACCCGCACCCTAAAATGATAGGGGAGTACCGTCTCTACCAACTCGTTCATTATGGGAGGCATGCACCCAAACACAGTAGAGTATTTCTAACCCCAAGCTTGAGGACCCACTCCTTGATATAGCAGGGGAGTACCAACACTACCGGAATAACATGTGTGGAGGACCCGTGCCCTGGAATGATAGGGGAGTATTGACTTTTATAATAGAGGACTCGCACCCTACCTAATAGGGGAGTATACACTCTATCTATAAGTCATTTAGGGATTAACTTTGCCCTAATCCAATAGGGGAGTAATGACTCTACAGATAGAGGACCCACTCTCTATCCAATAGGGGATTACCTACTCTACTTTTACGAATATCACGGGGAAACCTACACCCTAGTCCATCAGGGGAGTAACACCCCCAAAGAAAACTACCCAAAGGTAACAAACCCATGCCCATGACTTGGGGAGTCCCATATCCACCAAATAAGAGAGGAATGTAAAACTCGTGCCCTAGTCCAACTTGTTAGTAATAGTTCTAGTGTCTCTCTATATGAACTAAATTGATCTCTAACATCTGCTCAGTACCGCTCCATAAGCATATTCCTCGATTCACATCACCTTGTATCTTGTAAGCCATAATGGAGGCCACCATCACATTCTATATGGAAAACTACTCAATATATACTACACACAACCCTAAATATGATTCCCATAGAAGGATATATGAAAGGCGGAAGATCCTTAAAGGATCTCCTAGTAGTACACGGTGTGCATCGAGGCACACACAGCGTGTGAGCCCGCCCAAGAACCTTTATGTGTATCTGGTCCACATGGGTTCCAACCCATGTAGGGGTTCACAGTGTGTATAGGAGGTACACACTGTGTCCCTCATCTCTCGGCCTCTGGTCATGTTCCTCTTCTAGACAGACCAACCGACTATGTCCTTTACACACTATGTGTCCCATACTACATGGTGTGTTTGAATAAACAGCCACTTTCCCATATAGTTTCCCATGTCCTCATACCAAACCCCATTTTCATGTACTGAACCATGTGTCCATGTATCTTTTTTGTGTGTTAGTAAATTGCCATGTGTTTTCACATGGCTGCCCTAAGCCATGTCCCATGGTCACATGGTTTAAGGCACTACACGGCATGTAACACCCATACCTGGCATGTAGTCCCAAATCTTCATCTTCCTTGAAAAATAATAGATACATGAAATGTGTCACTAAACTGCATGCCATGTAGATGGTGATTCCAGTCAGGAATCACTTACAAAACACCCTGATTCTCCTCGATTTACCCCAAAACCTACAGATCTACCTATAAGGGAACTCTTAAAATTCTAATATGGATATAGAACCTAAAAACAATAAAAAATAAATGGATTGGGACTATAACAAAAATTCTCCTACCTCAATGGTGAAACATTGAATCTTTGGTTGAAGAACGGTGCTCGGATCGCTCTGTTTCTCAATTTGATGATGATCTGCATTAATAACAGGATCTATAACACCTTGCTTTGATGATTTGGTGGTGGTTTGTTATCGCCAAAGGGAGAGGAGGAGAGTTGTGGCTCTCCTTGGCTGGGCTGATGTATATGTGAGGGTCAGAGGGGGGTAATTAGGTTTAATAAAATTAAACCAATTAATTCCCCTCTCACTACCACGTCACCCAAAACAGCCTCTGAATGAAACTCCTAGTGTGGAAAACCTTAGGTCACGCCTAGGGTAAACACAATGTTCTGAAATCAACCATGTTCTCAGAAATTAGATCTGAGACTCCAAACATGAGTTATTTACATTTCAAGAGAAATTGTGCGTATGCGATAAAATATTTAATATTTTTAATATCACTGCACCAAGTCACCATGGGCCTCGGATTCCTACACCAACTCAGTTCCCAGTTCTGAGAATATTTTCTAAAATATTTCAAATCCTTACGAGTCAAAACCAGAGTCATTACATATGTGAAAATTAAAAATATATGTTTGATATAGAAATGATAAGGAAATTATCTAAAAATATATAAAATTACGATAAAATTAATGGAATAAGTAGTAGTAAGTAACCTCTTCATGATGTCTATATACATTCTAAAACCATTTATTCTACCCATTCATGTATAAAAAATAAATTTATCCCATTAAATTTATTATTGAGAAATATATTAAAAATAATATATAAGCATTAAAATACTTGTTATTCACATCCCAAATTATCACCAAGGTTATAGCCTTTACTAAATCACTGACATAATAGGTAAACAACAAAAGTTGATGTTGGAAAAAATTCTACACCATGTAATCTACCTACTCATCTGTAAACATATTTACTTCTCCTTTTGAGTATGTAGACTATTTTTAATGTTTGTGGTAAATAGAAAATATATATAAACAAATGATTAAGAAATATTTTTAATGAAATTTTAATTACCTTCATATTTTACCTATTCAAGGATTCTATTATTTTGATGGTATATGATATCTTTCATAAATGTGAAAACATAATATCCATAATTTTTGTACTTATCCTACTTTGGACAATACAAAAAAAATGACCAAAATAATTAAATTTTCTCGAAATATATTTTGATTGTAAAATATTTCTATATATACCATAATATGTTTCCATTTGATGAAATATTTAGGATTCTTATGTTCAGCCACCGACCTCATTCCATGATTTAGCTTATATTTATAAATCTCCATATCATAAAAAAAATTATAATTAAAAAAACTAAAACATATAATTGGATATTTATCTATAAATTGTTGATTGCAGTGCATTATAAATTCAAAATACACATCATGTGTGATCTCTTTAATGGAAATACATGCATTGGATCCAAGAAATAAATATTTAGGGCATCCAAATTTATTTTTATCAGCATCTAATGCATCCTAAAAAAGAAAAAAAAAGTAATGAAAAGAATAAAAATATATTTTATATGATTATATTGAAGAGTTTTAACCCCTAAATTATAGGAATCAAGAAGATTTTGTCGTGTTTTATTTTCTTCTTTAACTCCTTGCTTGGTTTATGTTTTTTATTATCAATTTATTTTAACTCCAAAAAAAATTGCATATAAATTATATAGGGAGTAATGAATTAAAATCATGCTTCATGGGGTTTTACATTTATATATTACTAATATAATTGAATATATAAAATATGTATATGTATTAACTTTAATTAATATATTAGGTTATTTTATGGACATATAAATTATGAAAATGTACCTAATGTATGTATACAAAAATGAGACTCCTAGCCATTCAAACTTGAGAATCTCATTTATTCTCTCTAGAACAACCAAAATAATAATTAAATTTATAAATATTTTTTATTCATATTGAATTTATGACACATTTCAATATTTTAATGTTGTGTCTTCGTGAACTTGTAATGTTAATATATTTTTTAGTGGAAGTGGAGGGGAGAATATACTCCCAATAATTCCTTTTGTTTTATTGGTAAATTCAATGGATTATCTTGATCTTACCTTCTATTTCCCCATATTTTTATCCTTGTGTAATAACATACCTCATTTATGACCTTTTTATATCAACTGTTATAGGTTTTTCATTTGAAAATAATTGTTAACAACATACCTTGTGTATCTTTATAAGATTAGACGGCCTTTCTTGGAAAGATCAAATAGAATAATTGACCATTTTAATATCTATATCGTTAGGTGGAATAGGAAACTCAGTGATCAAATCCTAAGCTACTTTAATCCTCACTCTCATGTGATAGTTTGGGAATTCTTTATTGTGTAGAATGTATCCTGGGATATTATGCATTATACCCATCACAATAAGGCGATGTGTGGGTGTTGACAGATAGAAATCACATAAAATTTGTACCTACATAATTTTAGTAATATCAAGTTATCAGAAGTTTTTTTATTCACATTCAGTAAAAATATTAATGAAATTATTGATTACCTCAGGTATGGTATGTGGTTGAGGGGAATGACTAGCCTTAAAACTAGTGGGGCCGTTTTTCTCTTCATGTTCTGATCTTTGTTCAAATGTCCATTCACTTTGATCATTTCACATATATTGGTATACCAAAATGGATTTAAAAATAATATCTTTTAGGGAATCTATTTTTACCTAAATTCATTTCACCATCTGATATGTATCTTTTTGTGGCTTTGTATTCTTGAAATATGTTCGAAGTGACACTCTAAAACCTACACCTCTCATGTGACCATATTGTTATGGCCACTTCAAAGATATTAAAATTACTTTCTATTCAGGTATTATCACTGCTGATTCTTATTTCTAAACTGAATAAATGATATATGAACATAACTATAAATTTTTATGTAATACTATTATAAATCATAATTAATTATTATTATGTCATACTTACACATGATTACCATACTACTTGTGTGTTTTCATCTACTAGTTTACCCTCTTTATTTATGAGTAAATAATTCCATAACACATGATATGGGATGGAAGTGGATTGATATTTTGATTCCTTAATCTACATATAAACATAAGAACATATGTTGTTTCATATCACATAAAACATCTTTGTATATTTAAAATACATAATGTTTTCTTCTCTAGTGAAGTGTATTTCATCCTTACTTTGGAATAGTGGTAAATTGGTTTTGATTCATGTTATTTATTTTCATTACAACTTTTTGGTTTCATAAATTATCAATTTTGAATCAAATTGGATAAAATAAATAATTTTAGAAAATATATTGTCGATTATAATGCACTTTAAATGATTTCTCATCATGACAACTCATGAAATCATTCCATGTTTCCTAGTTTATAATGTGTATATACATAACTGGTGGGTGGGGAATTACTTTCCCCTTAGTATCCATAGGATAATACTTAGAAAGAAGTGTCTAAAAGAATTTATGGTATTCTCTAGTGTCCATTAAGACATATTTCTTATAAAAATCATCTAAAATAAACAAACTATACAAGGGATAATGAAAATTAAATAAACATTTCGTTATATAATTTTTTTGTAAAATAAGGAAAATATATTGTAACATTACCTTAATATCTTTCCAAAGGGTTTCCTTCATTACAGGCTGGACATGGTTCCACATATCTATATCAATTGGCACATTCATTCTCGTTGTGACCCCAACATAACTAATAAACATTAACTTTTGGGTAATAATAGGGTGGCCATATTAATTCTATCCAACCTCAAATTTTATACCCTTTCTTCTTTCCTTGATAATTTTAGTCAATATAGTGATGCTAAATTGTTCTTGTTTTTTCATCAACAAATTGTTTATCCCCTAATAATTATTCAGTTTTAGAATCAACTATTTATTCTTCTCTGAGATTGGTAACATATTCATGTGCAGAATCCATTGTCTACTTGAGTAGTCAAACATTTAATTTAGATTATATAAATGCAGTAAATAACATATAATATTAGGGGAAAGATCATAGTATATTAAAAAACATTAAGCTGATCATTGAACTCTATTTATTTTATTTAAATGTTGAATAGATTTGGCTCCTCTATCAAGAATCCAAATCCCCTATTTGTGGTCCCCTAAAATGTAAAATACATTATCTACATTAGGACTTGAAGAACCTATGTGGTGTTTTGTTTTGAAAAAGTTTTGTATTTGTTGAAAACTAATCTTTTTTTTTTTGAAGAATGTTTTTTAGTTATAGAAAGTTGAAGTTTCTGGTCACTAAAGATTTTCTTAAAGAGGATGATGTTGAAAAATAAGAAGTTAGAAGTTAATAAAGTGTCTCAAACTTTCTAAAAAATCAGAAGATGATTTGTTGATCTTAAAGTTCTCACATATCATGAAAAGTTTCATGATAAAAGATGTTGAAGAAATTGTGAAGAGGGTTGACGATTTTCACTAAGCAAAATTCTAAGAAAATTCGGAACCTGTTTCTTGAACCAGAAATTTGGAACCTGTATCCTGAACCAGAAATTCGGAACCTATTTCCTGAACAAGAAATTTGAAACCTATTTCCTGAACGAGAAATTCAGAACCTGTTTCCTAAACTAGAAATTCGGAACCTATTTCCTAAACCAGAAATTCATACCCTGTTTCCAAAACCTGAAATTCGGAACCTGTTTCCTGAACCAGAAATTCAGAACCTGTTTCATGAACCTGAAATCTAGAACCTGTTTCTTGAACTAGAAGTTTGGAACTTGTTTCCTGAATCAGAAATTCAGAACATGTTTCCTGAACCAGAAATTCAGAACCTGTTTATTTAACCTGAAATCAAAAACCTATTTCCTAAACCAAAAATTCAAAACCTATTTCCTGAACAAGAAATTCGGAACCTGTTTCCTAAACCTAAAATCCAAAACTTGTTTTCTGAACCTGAAATTTGGAACCTGTTTCCCAAACCAAAAATCCAGAACCTGTTTCCTGAACCAGAAATCCAATACCTATTTCTTGAACCTAATTTTGGAACTTGAATTTTGAGAAACCTTATGAGGAAACCTGGATCCTACTTCTGAACATGTTATCCAGATCCTACTTCTGAGCATGTTGCTGGGAAACTCAGATCCTATAACCTGAAGATGTTGTTGAGCTCAAGTAAATGCTTCCTACAAAAAAATTCCTTAGATAAGAAAAAGTTCCTTAGGGAATGAAAATTTTCTCATAGAAAAGGTTTGTCAAGAAGATTGAAGACTTGAAGAATTTGAAGGAAGATCAAGAAAAGTTCAGAACCTAAATTAGGAACCTTATGACAATTCTGAGTAGCATGTTGAGAAAACCAGAATGACAATTCTGAGTAACATGTTGAGAAAACCAGAATCTGATTTGTGCACAATTTGGAACCTGATTTCTGAGCAAGTTTTTTAGAAAATCAGAAACAAGATCCAGCTTTATCTTTCTGAAAAAAATATGAAGAGTTCAAGAAAACCCAAATTTCAACATTGAGTAAATCTTGGAGAAATTTAAGTAGATTTGATGAAGTCAAATATTTAAGATTAAATGTGTGATATTTGTAGAGTATTTGAAATTTGAGGAAGCAAGAAAGATGTTCAAGTTTCCTGCCTTTGTTTTATGAGTTGCCTATAAATATGTGCTTAGACCATTCGCTCATTGGAAATTTTTTTCCCACATGTGGAAAAGTCGGAGCACTAAAGAATTTGAAGTGAAAAGTTTCTACCATCTTGAAAAAGTTTTCCTGAGTGTTTGAGAAGAAGATAATCAGAATCATCTTACCTGGATAAGAAGATCAAAATTATCTTGAAGAATATTTTCTTGAGTTTTTTAGTAGAAGGAAATCGAAATCATCATTACCTTGTTGAGAAGACCGGTTTCAGAAAATTGGATTCAAGAAAACAGGACTAAAGATTCGGAGTGATCATTAGTGGAGCAGCTTCAAAAAAGTTCTTATTATTATGTTTGGAACATTTTTTCTTTAAGGAAACATTGTAAACTGATGGGAGTTAGTATAATCTTTCCTATCGGGAGATAGAAGGTGTCTAACAGGAGTTGGCACAAGTTTTATTCACTTATTTATTATATTGGATTTCCATAGACCTATGGGAGTGGCTATCGCAAGGACGTAGGTTCACTTATTGAGGATGAACCTTGTAAATCTTGTGTGCCTTTCTTGCTTTACCTTCCTTTCATACTTGAGTTTCTTACTAAAGGTGGATAAGGAAATAAATCTTAACATGTTTCAAGGGTTAATTTGCTTAAAGTTTTGAAACTTATAAAAAGTTTAACAACTGATTCAACCCCCCCCCCTTATCAGTTGTTATTCGATCCTTAGAACTTCAAGTGGTATTAAAGGGAGGTTCCCTTGTTTTATCCTTATCATAGAGAATATTAATTCTGTCAATAGTAGAGGAATTCCTACATTCTATGGAAAGAATTATTATGGATGGAAAAAATAGGATGATTCCTTATCTCCTATCTCTTGGCCTTGAATTTGTTGATGCTGCTACTATTTGATTTCCACCTATTGAGAAAAATGATCTTATGACGTTTTCTGATAAGAGAAACATAGAATTTGATGGAAAGGCTAGAAATTTTATTCTCATGTCCTTATCATAAAATGTTTATCAAAAGGTGATGGTTCTCACAACATTGAAAGGCATGTGGGACAAGCTGGAAAGTGTTTTCGAAGGAAATACAAAAGTCAAGGAGGCCAAGATACAAATCTGGCGTAGTAAGTTTGAAGAAATCAGGATAAGAGATGATGAAACAATTGATGAATACTTCACCAGAGTTAATGAAATTATATGCAACATCAAGGGATTCGGAGAAGACTTGGAAGATTCTACAATTGTGAAGAAACTTATAAGAAACTTTCCAGGTAGGTTTGATTCTAAAATTTCATCTTTAGAAGATAAGGATGATTTATCTCTTGATGAACTACATAACATTTTTATTGCTTATGAAATGAGGAAAGCTCCAATATTTAAGAAGAATATGAAATATTAAATGGATTTTGAAGCTATGAGAAAGATGAAAATCCAAGATGATGATTAATCCGATCATTGTGAGTCTGTTGATAAGGAAGATGAATAGTTGAATGAAAAAATCACGTCTCTCATATCCAAGAACTATCGAAGAGGAAGAGGAGAGTATGGAGGGAAACTTCCTCTCAAATGTTTTGAGTGTGGTGGAATCAGACACTTTTCTAGGAATTTACCTAAGAAGAAATTTGGAGAATATTAAGATGTTTCTAATGAGAATCCTTGATGGAAGAAGTATAACAAGAATGAAAAAGAAGATGAGACTTATAAAGAATTCAAGAAGAAGTTTTCTGGAAATAAAAGAAGTATGTTGAGAAAGAAGGTTGAATCAGAATCATCTGACAATGATTTCTCAGAAGATGAAAGCAAAGAGAGATTCAGAACCTTCATTGCAAAAGTTGAGAAAACAAATGTTTCCTCAGAGAGTGAAGAAGGTGGTGAAGAATCTTATAGAGAATATCAGCTAAGATCCGAACTTCTTGCATGTCTTGATCAAAACAAATCTCTCGAGAAATAAATTCGTGTGGTGAAAAAAATAATGAAGAAGTTCATGATGGAAGTAAATATGTTACCAAGAAAGAAGATTGATACATTCAAGAAATTTTAAGTTACAAACTTAGAATTTCTGAACAAGGAAGGATGATCGAAGATCTTAGCAAGAATATGGAAACTAAAGAAGAAGAGGTCAACAAGTTGTAATCAAAAGTTATTGAATCTTAAAATTCCCTAAGGAAGATGAATGAAAACTTCCAAAAATCCACTAAAGTAAAAGCTGAGACTTCCAAGATTGCTGAGAAGGCTTACCATGAGAATCAGGTGTAATCTTCTCCTATCAAAAATAATGTTTTATCTAATTCTTCTAACATTTCAGGTTATGAGAAAAGTATTACTAAATCTTCAGTGGATAAAGGATTTGAGAAACCTATCAATCCTAAAAAAGTAGAAAACTCACTCAAAAGAAGAGATGGACTATATCCTGAGTTTTCTAGAGCTGAAAGAAGTTATCAACCTCAACAAAGTTTTCATAGAGAAAGAACATTCTTGAATAGAAAACCAAGATTTGAGGGCTATTCCTGGTGCTATGGAATATATGGTCATAGAGCTTATAATTTTTGGCACAATTTATCTCTACCCAGAAGAAGGTTTGAGAAAAGTGGAAGAAATAGTGAAATAAGAATGAGTAACTTTCCATACTCACATAAAGTTGAAAAGGTGAATTCTCAAGATGTCAGAAACATTCCAACAAAGAATCAATTTGAATGTTTGAAAGAATTTTGTGGAAGATGTGATCAGTTTGGACATAATGCAAAATGATATATGACTCTCTTTCTAGAACAATTTTCTTATGATAAGAAAGAAAAGAAAGATAAAAATAAGAAGGTTGATGAGAGAGCTTTTGTTGTTGAGACAGCTTTGAAAGCAAGTAAGAGGAAAAAACCATGTATTCTTGATAGTAGTTGTTCTTCACACATGACAGGTGATATAAAAATATTGGAACATGTTCAAATTCATGATGGAGGAGAAGTTACTTTCGGCAATGAGAGTTCCTTAAAAATTAAGGGAATTGAAACAGCAGAGATTGAAGCAGAGAAACTGAAATTTAATGAAGTCTTGCTTATTGATGGGATAAAACATAACTTACTTAGTGTAAGTCAAATTTGTGATGATGGAAAATAATTTATCTTTAGCAAGTATTATTGTATCATCAAAATTGTGAAAATTTGAAAATTGATTACAAAAGGAGAAATAACCAGTGGGAATCTCTTTCAAATTAGAGAATCCAATAACTCTTATTATTTGAGTGTTGAAGATGAAAACAAGTTGTGGAATTGAAGAATTGGCCACCTTGGGAAGAAGAACATGAGTAAGCATTTTAAAGTTGATGTTGTTCGAAATTTTCCAGAACTGAAAAGAAGAGATGAATATGTTTATATTACTTGGAAGACAGAAAATATGACTAACAAAAGTCAGAAAAGAGTTGAGATTCAATCTAACAAACCACTTGAGCTTATTCATTACGATTTGTGTGGGCCGATGAGACATCAATAAACAAAAATAGATTTATACTTTATCACTTTTATTGATGATTTCACAAGGATGAAAAACATCATGTTCATGAAGCATAATTCAGAG
This sequence comes from Viscum album, assembly GCA_963277665.1. NCBI lineage: Eukaryota > Viridiplantae > Streptophyta > Magnoliopsida > Santalales > Viscaceae > Viscum > Viscum album. The sequence continues at coordinate 1,523,034,012 of OY728131.1, read as the reverse complement.
GCTATTGAAATGTTTAAATTATTCATAAGAGATGTTGAGAAAGAATTGGGATCTTCCATAAAGAAGTTGAGAACAGACAATGGTACCGAAGTCACAAGCAATGCTTTTGAAACATATCTAAGGAATCATGGTATCAACCATCAGTATATTTCTCCCTATACTCCACTACAAAATGGAGTAATAGAAAGGAATAATAGAAGCTTGGTAAAAATAGGAAGAAGTATGTTATCAAAATAAAAACTTTCAAAATTCTTTTGGAGAGAAGCTGTTAGCACTGCTGTCCATGTTCAAAATAGATGCTTGTTGAGACCAGAAACCAACATGACTCCTTAAAATATGTGGTATAACAAAAAACCTTATTTTAAATACTTCAAAGTTTTTGGAATTCTATGATTTCTCAAAATCAAAAATATGGACTTAGGAAAGTTTGATGAGAAAGCTAACGAAGGAATATTTATAGGTTATTCACTGAATAGAGGAAGTTACAAATGATGGAACAAACATTTATGGAATTTGGTGGAATCATATGATGTGCAGGTAATTGAAAATTCAAGTTCCTTCACAAAATCTGTTAAGAATACTGAGGAAGATAAATCATAGAATCCCCACCAGAGTGAAAGTGACTCATATGAGTCACATGGGGAAGAAAGTGATGCTAGGAAAGGAAATGTGGGTTTTACTACCATACAAAAACATTTTGAATCTGAAAATATTATTGGGGATCAGAAGGATCCAGTTCAGACAAGAAGGAAGTTAAGATTAGAAAATCAGACTTCCTTTATTTCAAAAGTTGAACCAGAATCAGTTTTAGAAGCTATTCAACATAAGGAATGGGTGGATGCTATGAATTAAGAACTGGATCAGATTGAGAAGAATGAAACATGGGAACTTGTTCCAAGGACAAAAGATAATAATATTATCAGAACCAAGTGGGTTTACAGAAATAAATTGAATGAGCATGGAGAAGTTACAAGAAACAAAGCAAGGCTTGTGTGTAAAGGATATGCACAAGTGGAAGGTGTGGATTTTGATGAAACCTTTTCCCCTATTGCAAGGTTGTAATCTATTCGAATGTTTCTTGTAGTGGATACTCATCAGAATTACAAAGTTTATCAGATGGGTGTAAAGTCATCTTTCTTAAATGGTGAGATTGAGGAAGAAGTTTACATTGAACAACCTTGTGGGTTTTTACTTGATGAGGATGAAAACAAAGTTTGAAAATTGAATAAATCCTTGTGTGGGATGAAACAAGATCTACAAGAATGGTATTCAAAGCTTGAGAATTCTCTAAGAGAGATGAACTTTTCAAAAGGAAAGGTTGATAGCAACTTGTATGTTAAATATGTTAACTCCGGAACATTAATTGTAATCATTTATGTGGATGATATAATTTTTGATGGAGATGAAGAAACGTTTTGTGAATAGTTCGCTGAAGAGATGAAGAAAAATTTCAAAATGTCAATGTTGGGAGAATTAACTTTCTTCCTTGGATTACAAGTTCAACAACAAGAAAACTACATTTTCTTATCCCAAGAAAAGAATGCCAAGGAATTGTTAAAGAAGTTTGGGATGGAAGAATTAAAGGAAGTTTCAACTCCTATATTAGTGGGAATAAAGTTTATTAAAGATGAATCAGGGAACAACGTGAATCAGAACGACTTTCAAAAGTTGATAGGAAGTCTTCTTTATCTTACAGCTTCAAGGCCTGATATTGCTTATGTTGTAACTCTATGTTCCCGATATCAACGTAATCCAAAATAATCACACATGTTGATAGTTAAGAGGATTCTGAGATATGTTAAAGGAACAACTTCACACATATTGTTATACAAGAGAAACAATGAGATGAAGTTTCATGGTTATATAGATACTAATTGGGTTGGTGATTGTAATGATAGAAAATCAACATCAGGAGGAACATTTTTCTTAGGGGAATGATATGTGAGTTCGCATAGTAAGAAACAAAGTTCAGTAACTTTAAGCACAACTGAGTCTGAATATATTGAAGCTACTCAGGCTTGTACTCAAATGATGTGGATGAAGGTTCAGCTGGAAGATTTGAAAGTAAATTTTCTAAACCTTTGAAGATACTCTGTGATAATCAAAGTGACATTGATATTTCTAAGAATCTTTTTCAACATCCAAGATCAAAACACATTGATATAAAGTATCACTTTTTGAAAGAGAGAGTTACTGCTACAGAAGTCTTGATGGAATATATTTCAAAAAAGTATCAGATTGCGGATATTTCTAAAAAAGCAATGTCAAAGGAAAGGTTTGTTGAACTGAGGTTGCAACTCCATGTTCAGCCTCCTCCCATGACTTCCTAAAAACATATAAGGAAGTCTCCCCCATTGTGTTTTGGATTATATTGATAAAGGGGGAGAGTAAGTAAAAATGTTTACTTGGATTTAATTTGTGAATCTGAAGTTATGGTTATCATATAATGGGGGAGAGAGAAAGAAAAATGAGAGAGGAAAAGAAAAGTGAGAAAGAGAAAGATAAAAGCTGGGGGGAGTTTGAGTAAGGTTAAGTTTATCCTTACATGGCCGCAAAATTTTCGTGTCACTAAGGGATGTAAATCCTTAAAAAAAATTACTTTATCCAGTAGTGTGTTGTCAGGAAACTCTCTTTATGGGAAAGGCTATGTTTTTTGTAATGTTCAAGAACCTGAGATGTGAAATTTTTTTTGATTTGAAAATTTGTAAACAAGGGTTGCCAAAAAAATCCAAAGGGGGAGATTGAATAACCTATGTGGTGTTTTGTTTTAAAAAAGTTTTGTATTTGTTGACAACTAATCTTTTTGTTGAAGAATTTTTTTTAGTTACAGAAAGTTGAAGTTGCTGGTTGTTGAATATTTTCTTAGAGAGGATGATGTTGAAAAATAAGAAGTCTGAAGTTAATAAAGTGTCTCAAACTTTATAAACAAAATCAGACAATGATTTTCTAATCTTAAAGTTCTCACATATCATGAAAAGTTTCATGATAAAACCTATTGAAGAAATGATGAAGAGGGTTGCGATTTTCACTAAGAAAAATCATGAAAAAATTCGGAACCTGTTTCCTAAACCCAAAATTCAGAACCTATTTCCTGAACCTAAAATTCGGAACCTATTTCATGAACCTGAAATCTAGAACCTGTTTCCTGAACCAGAAATTCGGAACCTGTTTCCTGAACTAGAAATTCAGAACCAGTTTCCTGAACCAGAAATTCCAAACATGTTCCCCAAACCTGAAATTTGGAACCTGTTTCCTAAACTAGAAATTTAGAACCTATTTCCTGAACCTGAAATCCAGAACCAGTTTCCTGAACTAGAAATTCAAAACCTATTTCTTGAACCAGAAATTCGGAACCTGTTTCCTAAACCAGAAATTCGAAACCTGTTTCTTGAACCTGAAATTCAGAACCTATTTCCTAAACCAGAAATTTGGAACTTGTTTCCTGAACCTGAAATCTAGAACCTATTTTTTGAATGAGAAATTCAGAACCTATTTCCTAAACCAGAAATTTGGAACCTGTTTCCTAAACCAGAAATCCAGAACCTGTTTCTTGAACCAGAAATCTAGAACCAATTTCCTGAACCTAATTTCAGAACCTGAATTTTGAGAAACCTTATGAGGAAACCTGCATCCTACTTCTGAAAATGTTATCTAGATCCTACATCTGAGCATGTTGCTGCCAAACTCAGATCCTGCAACCTGAAGATGTTATTGAGCTCAAGGAAATGCTTCCTACAACAAAGTTCCTTAGATATGGAAAAGTTCTTTAGAGAAAGAGAATTTTCTCACATAAAAGGTTTGTCAAGAAGATTTAATAATTGAAGAAGTCAAAGGAAGATCAAGAAAAGTTAGGAACCTGAATTTGGAACCTTATGAAAATTCTGAGTATCATTTTGAGAAAACCAGAATGGAAATTCTGAGCAACATGTTGAGAAAACTGGAACCTGATTTGTGAACAATTCATAATCTGATTTCTGAGAAAGTTTCGGAGAAAATAAAAAACAAGATCTAGCTTTATCATTCTGGGAAAGATATGAAGAGTTCAAAAAAACCTGAATTTCAACTTTGTGTAAATCTCGGAGAAATTTAAGGAGATTTGAAGAAGTCAAAGATTGATGATTAAATGTGAGAGATTTGCATAGTTTTTAAAATTTGAGGAAGTAGGAAATATTTTCAAGTTTTCCAAATTGGTTTTCTAAGTTGCCTATAAATATGTGCTCATACCATTCACTCATTGGAAATTTTTTTCACACATGCAGAAAAGGCAGAGCACTGGAGAATTTGAAGTGAAAAGTTTCTACCATCTTAAAAAAAAATTCTTGAGTGTTTGAGAAGAAGAGAATTAGAATCATATTACCATGCTAAGAAGATTAGAATTATCTTGAAGAAGTTTTTCTTGAGTTCTTTGGCCAAAGGAAATCGAAATCATCATTACCATGCTGAGAATACCAGTTTCCAAAAATCAGATTCAAGATAACCGGACTAAAGATTCTGAGTGAGCATTTGTGGAGCAGCTTCAATAAAGTTCTTATTCTTGTGTTTGACTCATTTTTTCTTTAATAAAACATTGTAAACTGACAAGAGTCAATACAATCTTTCCTATCAGGAGATAGAAGGTTTCTAATGGGAGTTGGCACAAGTTTTATTCACTTCTTTATTATAATGGATTTCCATAGACCCATGGGAGTGGCTATGGCAAAGACGTAGGTTCTCTTATTGAGTCCAAACCTTGTAAATCTTGTGTGCCTTTCTTGATTTACCTTCCTTTCATTCTTTAGTTTCTTTCTAAAGGTTGATAATGAAATAAGTCTTAATAGGTTTCCAGGGTTAAGTTTCTTAACGTTTTGAAACTTATAAAAAGTTTAACAACTGATTCAAACCCCCTTTCTCAATTGTTATTCGATCCTTGGAACTTCAGGACTACCATGAGATGAGTGTGATATCCCAATGAAAGGGTCATCCTCAATTGAATTATTATATGAACCAAAAATTGTTTTACTCTCAATCAAGATAATTGAAAAAATCTTATTTTCTAGATCCAATACATATAATATATAAACTTATTTTGATTCCATTATGAACAGCTCATCCTTATACCTTCCATAATGAAATTCAACTACACAAAGATCATTTTATCAAAATTTACAGCACACCTATTGTCAACCCATTTGAAAATGAAAATTGGTACTGGAATTATTTTATAATCAAACTCATATATTTGTTCGATGATGTCAAAATATAAACTATTTGTATAAAATGGATTTTTATCCTTGGAACAAGATATGTGCATCACTTCCACCACAAGTGCAACTCCACTATTTTTCATTGTACTAAATTAATCATGTTATTTTTTATAGAATGTATAACCATTAATTAAAAAACCAATGTAAGATATAACATTTTGATTTGGTCTTGTGGATAGCCATCAAAGTCATTTGGAAATTGAATTCATATTTTAAGATAACTCCTTATTAATATGATATCAGAACCATCCTATATACTATTGATTATATGTATTTTATATCCATACTTTATCCCATTATGGATTTAAATTTCTAAGAATTTCCTTATGGGCTTCTACGTATGGATCAACATCTTCTCTATTATTTAAAATGAAAAGGTGAGATTGATCCTTTTCTATGATGGTAATTGTAACAACATCTCATCCAAAAATCCCTTCACCCCTAAGGAATCCATTGTGGAAAGATGTTGGGAGACAGATTTTATCCACATCTGATAGGTAATCAGTAGTTAATTCAGAATCTTCTTCAAAAATATATCATTCTATAATACAACCTACTAATGACTTGGATTCTTGATGTACACTTTCAATATATATATATATATATATATACCATTCAATAGGGTACATGCATATATAATGGATAGGACCACATAGTTGAACCTCTCAAACCAAGTGAACCATTAAGTGGACTATTATATCAAAGAATGATGGTGGTAAGAACATCTCTATGTCACATAATATGACTACAATTTCCTTATTAATGATTGGAAACTTTTTCAAGTCCATAAATTTACTGCATATGGATTTAAAAAATAAGAAGATTTAGGTTAATATATGTCATATATTTTTAAGAATAATGAAACGTAAAGCAATAGGAATCAAATATTATATCAAAACATAACAGTCATGTGATTTTAAACCCCATAACTTCAAATTATTTATTAAAAATACATTCTTGATATTTGATGAATACCCCTCTGGAACATTTACACCAATAAGAAAATTTCAAATTTTTCCTATCTGGATAGATTATAAGCTACTAGAAGAATAAAAATATGCCTTTAACCCTTCACTAATAATAAATATTCCCTTATCTTCATGTAAATCATTTCCAACTAAGTCATGATTCCATATTTAGTAATGTGCCAATAAAACTATCAAATAAAGTTTTTCTACAAGCATGATATCAGGAATCCTTCTAATGTACAAACAATTCTAATGTGGTAATTTAAAGAAAATTCATATATTTTTCTAACTTGATAATGTTAGGTTTTTCAAAAAGAAATACCGAAAATAGTTTTAATATATTTTAATTTATCAAATGGTTGATCACTCATTAGTGGAGATGGTGTTGTACCTTGTTCAGTATTCTCATAAAATATTGTCATCCATGATTTATGTCATCGAGGTAAATATTTATGATATACTATAAACATAGTCTTCAAGGAAAGTTTCAACTAAACTAATCATGTTCATTCTTTAAAACTGGTACACCCCAAAATTATTTTACTGTTATATCCTGAAAAAAATATATAAGTAGGAAAGTCATTTATCATATCATATAACATGGTACTCAATGTGAATTCTTTACTTCTATGAGAATAATAAATTTTAAGACCAATATCCCATATTAATTTCAAATCTTTTATCAATGGATTCAAATAGACATCAATATCATTATTGGGTTGTTTTGATCCAGATATAAGTAGAGACAGCATAATGTATTTGCACTTCATGCATAACCTTATTAGACATTTATAATTTACCAACATAACTGGTCATGTACTGTGATTAATACTATGTATACAAAAAGTATTTATTCCATCTTTAGATAATGTGAGACGGGGGTTTCTTGGCTCATTTCAAAATTCAGGATACTCAAAATCAATTTTATTACACTAAGGAGAGTCTACAAGATGATGTAGTTTCCCATATTCAATTATTATATATGTGTTCCATATTAACTATCCCACAGTTTCTTGACATCCATATAGTTTTCTAAATCATGGAATGATAGGAAATTACTATACACATTTTGAAGGACTTTATTCATCTTTCTTGTACCAATGTTTTCCACACATATGGAATTTTATGAGTGATTTATGGTCCTTTCAAAATAATATGAAATCATTTGGATAAACATGTATTTTTTAGTGATCATTCCCATTTAACATAGCATCCGTTTAGCATCATATGTTCAAAAAGGAGGTTCATTTTCTTTTAAGAACATATCATTCAGGATACCAAGTATTTTTATAATGTTGGTGTCACTCCATCCACTATTAGATTTCAAATTATATAACTTCAATATAGATAACAATGTTGTTTATTTAGTAAAACTAGTATGCAATGGTCTCTTAGTATAGTTATTTAACTTCTTAAACAACTTTTTACAATCATGAAGGCCATATTAAATTCTCATTTTCATTTCATTAATATGATATCTATCATCATTTACATTGGTATTCATATAAAATGATTCATAAACCATAGTATCATTATAATAAGTATGAAAATTCAGTTTTTTCTTCTATGTTTAGTAAAACATTTATAGCTCTAGTCTATTCTGTGATAAATAAAATGTTCTTCCAACTCTTATGGACTAATTTATCTTGATTAAAAAAACTTAAACACATACAAAGGATTTGAGAAGGGTCATATGCATGATCTTTTTAAAACATGTAAAACTATTTAAGCCCATTTTCATACTCTTTTTCATATGATTAGAATATATCCATTTTTATTCATATCTATCCTATTAGTTTTATAAAATATTCATTTTTTACAAAAAAATATATAAATACATAAAATATATTCATAATAAAAGGAGAAAGTTATAGATACTTTTAATAAGGGGGCCCAACATTTGAATGTTATAAGTGATGATTAATTAAATGATATCATTTTACACATGAGTGACATGAAAATAAATAACATAGGTTAAACATGTGGTTGGTGGTCTAGGTTCTCGATTTGATGTTGTGTGGGAAAAAATATGGTAATTCTAGGAAGGTTTCTCTAACCTTGAATGGTGGGAGTTCAAAAAGAGCGAGGAGTTAATGTTTTTTCATTTCGTCACTTGGTACATGGTGAGCCAGGTTGGATTCACCAATAGGGTGCTTAGGATCCAATGTTGATGATCTTTTATCAAATGATGAAACAGTCAACTTCAACACAAGTTGAAGAAGTGTCCTAATAGAATCATCAGAAATATTCACCTCAATATAATGATTGAAGTATAATCCCAACTACCTAGGATCACTTGAAAATAAAACTCAACATTTGTGGAACCAATAGAGATAATAAAATCTATAAAAATGTCTATGTGGAAACCTAGAGCAAGGTAAAAATAAGACGAAAACAGATATTGATGTTTTGAATGTTGGTCATGATACTAATTTAAAGATTAATGGATAGTCTGAGTGGAGCTTTAAATAAAGTTATGGGATTCTTCACCTCAAACTAATGTTGGTCTTGATTTCAATTTTTATGTATTCCAACACCTCAATCATATCAAATTTATCTCAATAATATTACAATTATTGATTCAATAAATCTCAAAAGTTTTTATGAAACATTTCTAGATGGGAGTACAATAAGTGGTAGGAGTTGATTATAAAGTATCCTGGAGGATCCTTTAATTTTTTTAATTTCACCTTCTCATTGGATAACATTATATATTTTATATATGTCATAAGAGGAGTGGAGAGTCTTATATTAAAATCTAGTTTTCTTCTTTTAATAGTTACTTCATACCCTAAAATCTATTTCCACTTACTTTTTTTCACTATTGATGTCAATATATCAATGATATTATCATAATATTATATTTTTAGTATTAATTTGATAATTTTCTTGGGTTTTTTAGATTTTCATGTTTTTAGTATTTCAACCCCTTATTTTAATTCATTAATATACTCCTTTTTTATTTCATTAATGATTTTCAATATTTAACATCACAATTTGAGTTCTTCCCATGAATTATTTGTATATAAATATCTTCCAAGGATACTTCTAGTATAATCAGAGTGAGAAAATTATAGTGGTGATCAGAATGAATGCATGTGGGGGGGGAAAGAAAGAACGCACATAAAATAAAGACCAACTTATTAATTGGAACCGATGTTGAAATGAAAGTGGAAGGAGTCTTCATTGGGGTCATCAAGGGGAATCAACTACTACAAGTAAAAATTTACATAATTGAGGCACTAATAATGAAAAATCATGTGAATTAACCTACATAATAATGATCTTAAACTTTCTTATGAAATTAATAAACATGATTTAACAAAATAATTTTAATTCTATTTAAAGATGGACTCTATAAAATGAAAAAATAAAAATTTAAAACTTTTTTTATAATTTTTGATGGGTTAATCAATAAATATTTTAACTGGTATAAATTAAATTAATATGATAACTTTAATAGTTGGAAATATTTACAAAAATTATTAATATTATGTATGTTCTTATAGGATTTTGTAAAACATTTTTCTAAACCTATCAATTGTTAAAGTTCATAGTAACATGTTAAAGAAACTAAAATGAATAAATTATTTGGATTAATCTCTCTCTAATAAAATTTTTTGGTATTTTGAAATAAATTCCCAATTTCAAGTGTGAATTAGATTCATACAGAGCAGTGGATCGGGGATAGAGGGTTTAGGGGATTGTATAGGAAGGAGGCAACATATATGAACATGTGATAAGGGGGTGTTTTGATGTTTAAATAGAAGGAAATACATACATTCAAATTTGATTGTTTTTTAATAAAAAAGTATGAAATATAAAATGAAAAAATATATTTGAAGTGGGGTCAAGAAGTGGATTAAATCTGGACAAGGCAACCGCACAAGAGAGGCTAGTGTAGAATGAGTCAATATAGTATAAAACCATAAGCATGGATCAACACTAAAAAGGGTAGAAGGCATGTGGTAGGACCAGTAGAAACCCTGAAAGTGGGATGGTGTGTGCTTGTTTATCAACTAGCATCCACACATGGAACAAAGTTGATGTAGGATCATAGAATCAGAGGGTAGATCAAGGAAAAATAAATGTGAGGGGTAGGGAGAGGGTGACACAACAATGGATTAAGGCGAGGGTGATTGGGTGGAGAATCACATAGGTATATTGATGAAAAACAAGATCATTCACTCATGGAATTCAAAACCTTTGGAAAAACAAAAAAGAGATAAAGAAGAACTAAAAATACTAAAATAATGCAAGATCTTGAATGGTGGATCACAAGTCACATACCTGGGGTTTTGAAAGTGATGACTTTTCAGAGATGTTGAATGGGGAGTGACAGCAAAGATTTAGTTCTGTGAGATCTTGAATGATATGAGAGATGGGGAACCCTATTAGGGTCATATTTAAAAGATCATAAAGGTTTTAACAGTGCTTTCTAAAAAGTGATGATAAATAGGGTTTTTGTGAGCGCTAAAATAAAAAGTGCTTACAAAACCTATTTTGACCAATGTTAAAAAAAGCACTGATAAAGAATAATCTTTATCCATGCTATAATTTTAGTGGTGAAAAAGATAAGTTTTAACAGTGATAAAATTATAATGCTGATAATGATAATATTTATCAGCACTTTTTTAGCACTGATAACGATGTATCTTTATAAACACTAAAAAAGCATTGATAAAGACCTGTATAATTAATTTTTAATAATATAATTAATATAATTAAAAAATTGAATTTATATAATATTGAATAAATATAAATAAATATAATTATAAATATATTTAAAAAATTATAAATATGTATTTTTAAATAGATATATATATATACAATTATAAATAAATAATTATTTATATAGTCCTAAATATATTAAAATAACAATAAATATATATTTATAAATATTTGAATATAATCATAAATATATTTATATAATTATAAATATTATTATATATTTTTATATATTTATTTATACATATATTTATATATTTATATATATTTATATATTTACATATAATTATATATATTTATATATATTTATATATATATATATTTGTTAATATATAAATATAATAAATATATTTATTATTTCAGTATATTTATTATAATTTTTTTATTATTTAAACATATAATTATTTATTTATAATTATATAAATACTTTTTAAAAATTGTGTGAAATTGAATAATTAAAAATGAATAAACATAAAATATATTTAAAAAATTGATAGAATTTATTAATTATACCAATTATTTAAAAAATTAAATATGGATATGTATTAGCACTAAAAAAACATATATCCATTCACTCTCTTTGGAAATCTCTAGTAAAAACAATATAAAATACATTAAAAATATTAAACGAATATATAAGAAAAATGAACATATAATTAAAAAGATAAAAATTAATTAAATTTTTAATTGAATAGATATTATTAAATGAATGAATGTTATAAATTGGTGAAATTTGATAATTAAAAATGAATAGACTTCAAAAATGTTTAAAAAATGAATGAGTTTTATTAATTATATAAATTTTTAAACAAATTAAAAATGAATATTTATTATAAAATGAAATAAATACATATTAAATATATGCATTATAACCATATTAAAACCAATAAATTTCAATGAATAAATATGTATAAATGAATATTAAAAATGAAGAAATTATAAAAATATTAAAAGAATAAAAAATTAAAGTGGTTAAATTATAAAGAAAAGTAAGAAATAAGTATCATTATTAGTGAATAAATAATACAAAATGATAATAAATGAATGGATGTCAAAAAAGAGTGAAATTTAATAATTAATAAATCAATAGATTGTAAAAAAATATTTAAAAATAAACAAGTGTTATTAATTATATAGATTATTTGAAAAAATTAAAAATGAATATATGTTAAAATGAAAATGAATTTATATATAGGTAAATTATAATTATATTTAAAAAAATTTACTAAATAAACATGTATAAATAAATAATAAAAACGGAAAAAATTATTAAAATATTGGACAATGAAAAATTGAAAATAAATAAATTATAAAAATATTAAAAAAATTAATCAAGATTATTAATGAAGGAATAATATTAAAAATGAATAAATTTAAAACATAATAAAAAATAATAAATGCTATATATTGAATAAAAATATAAAAAATGAACAAAATTTTCCTATTAGAAACATATTAACATTTTAATAAATAAATATAAATAAATATTAAAAACTAATGATTTAAGAAAAAATATTAAATCGATAAAATTAAAAATAAATTTAACACACAAACAGACACCCAGATATATATATATATATATCAATTAAAAATAATAAATAGTGTGTGTGTGTGTGTCAATATATATTTCTATATATAAAATAAGAATTTAATTATGAATAAATATTAAAAATGAATAAAATTAAAAAGAATATTGAATAGTTAAAAATTAATATATGTATATATATTAAATTTTAAAGTAATAAAAATTTTATGTGTGTGTATTAAATTTATTTGCTTTTATTAATAATTGTTTCATTAATAAAAATTTTAATTTTTTTGTCATTTCTTCATTGTTAATTTAGATTTGTTTAATTATTTCATTTTATTCATTTTTAATTAATATATACTATTTATTACTATTTATAGTTTATATATATATATATATATATTAAACTTATTCATTTTTATTAATAATTTTTTCATTAATAAAGTTTTTAATTTTTTTGAAATTTATTCATTTTTAATTTTAAATTGTTTAATTATTACATTTTATTGATTTAATTTATTTATATTTAATATATACTATTTATTACTATTAATAATTTATATATATATATATAATAAATTTATTCATTTTTATTAGTAATTATTTCATTAATAAATTTTTTAGTATTTTTTATATTTATTAACTTCTAATTTTTATTTGTTTAATTATTACATTTTATTCATTTTATATATTTATATTTAATATATACAATTTTTTACAATTTATAATTAATATTCATATATATATTAAATTTATTCATTTTTATTAATAGTTGTGTCATTAATAAAGTTTTTAATATTTTTTATATCTATTAATTTTTATTTTTTATTTGTTTAATTATTACATTTTATTCATTTTATATATTTATATTTATTATATAATATTTATTACTACTTTTAATTTATATAAATATCATTCATTTTTATTAATAATTATTTCATTAATTAAACATTTAATATTTTTTAAATTAATTCATTTTTAACTTTATTTGTCAAATTATTTCAATTTTGTATGTTTTTACTAAGTATATTTTTTTATTAATTTTATTATTGGAGTATATAAAATTCAGGGGAGGCTGGGTAGGTTGGATATTTATAGGCTTGCACGTGGGAGGCCCAATGTATATGGGTCAGGTATGGCAATTGGGTAGGTGGGTCGACAAATGTAGCAGCCAGCCCGTGAAACCTGTGTACAGTTTAGTTTACGTGGGTGTCGATCCCCCATAGCCATGACTTGTTGTGATGGTGGAACACCCAGGCTTATAAAGTGCTTCCCAAAAAAGAAAAAGTTTGATGTGGGATAAAGCTGTGTGGGAAAACACTTTATCAGTCCTAAATAAAAGTTATAATACAGGTCACCATTTAGCAGTGCTAAATAAAAGTTCGGATAAAGGTGGCCTTTTTAGCACTTTTATCTAGCACTGATAAAGGCCATCACTGTTTATTACCGCTTTTGTAATAGTGATATTCAGCCTCTGGAACCTGTTAGAATTCTTGATCCACTCAATACAATCCTACATCCTCACCACATGTGCAATGGAAATGAATGAAAGAGTAACAAATGTTATTTACAAGGTTCAATATAAAATCCCACTCCTTTCCATGTTGGTTAGACACCCCAATATGGATTCTTCACTATAATCTTATTATCAATTACATCGGTCTCCTAAGTCCACAGGAGTGAAATTTGTTATACCCCCAATCATATGTCCATGGCAGCAACTGGTTATACTCCCTAGTAATTTATACTCCTATTGTTTCTGGTTATACACCCCGACCACCAACTCTTCTTCCATGATTCATTAGACACTCTAAAAATTCTTCTTCTCTTCAAGTGGTTATACACCTCTTTCATCTTATCTTTAAGCTTTAATCCAACTATAGAAATATCTCTAGAAACTCATGAATAATCATTCCCCATGAGTGTATAGGATCTAGTTCACTCATGTAAAATTATTAAAGATCATCAATAGCTTCTTGGAATAGGTTTGTTAGTCATGAAACTCTTTACTTATCTGGTGCAATCTAGATTCTCCTCGGTATTTTAATACTCGGGTTTTTCTTCTTCAAGGAATCTTGGATTAAACTAGACTTATTTCCTCAATACATCATATATAGGTCTCTCATAATTATATTTCAATATGCCAAAGTCTTCTCAAATCTCAAATACATTCCTTATTTGATACCTATACTAAAATTTTATAGGGGGATGACAGCATTAAAAATTCTTTTTTTATCATTATTTTGAATTACCATTCTTTTTTATAATTCAAAATCCTGTGTGATTATTAGAATTCAAAGTTGTAGCGTCCCGGCCTAGAATCCAATAAACTTGGGCCCTGAGCCGGTGGGTCACATGTCCACAAGATAACCTCCTTCTACACCATAGTTTGTGGACTAGAAGTGATGGTCTAAGGTGGTACCATGGGAAGACTATACACTCATATCAGAGTGGCATAGTGTATAACAAAAATAAGAATAAAATAGCATAAGAATGATAAAAATAGATATAATAATGAATTTTGGAATCATAATAACTAAAAAATTTAATAATAATATCAAAATCCACAAGGCATTGTCATATACATAAATTCATGACACGATGATATACAAAAGGGGAATATAGGACAAGAATATACAACATGCTATACAAAAATAAAAAGAGTAAAAAATACTGATCCACTGGTATCTCAAGTATATTCTCACTCCTCTACCCCTATGATCCTATTATAGGTTACCCATATCCAGAATATGTAGATTGGTTCTTACCTTAATCCATACCCGTAGACTAGTAATGTAATCGGGTACCAAAGGCAGCCTGAGTAGGGAGTGGGATAAAATCTCAGTTGGCCACCATCAACGGTGTTTAGAAGTAATCCAATGAGTCTACATGGCAGTAATAATGTGCAGGTTTAAATGAAAGAATAGACAATGTTGAATAAATAAGTGTCAGCCTACTCAAGTTCTTAAAGGAAATCAGGCAGCTCTACCTACTTTGTCTCATGGCCAGAATGAGTTTCAGATCAATAACTACATATATAGTAATAATATATATATATATAGTACGGTTATATACTAAATGAACATATATTATCTAACTATGTGTGGATGTAAGTATCCATATACCTATAATATTATGTGATGGTTGGGCCTAGGCTTAACTCATCATTTATAACTATTCTAAATGTTATTATAAGCACAATAATAGGTTACAAGCACTATATATCAAACAAAATTTGATTCTTCATTATCATCATTGGAGATGGTGGGTGATTCTTCATGTCAACACCTGTATAAAATGACATGGTGCATCATGCCCACCATCCAAATAGTGTCAATAGTGTGAGACGTCATGCTCAGCACCTGATGTAAGGGGGATTGAATCACCATGCTCAATAATTCCCTTAACCATCATTCCACAACCAATATCAATGGTGTAATCATAACAATAATAGTATCATTGATTTATCACCTCTCATGCATTTTTCTCATCAAGCCCAAATATAACCAAGGCATCACAATTCAATTATAGCATTCAATAAAGCATGAAACAATCAGTGTGGACTTTAAAACATTTTAAACCACTTCAATTAATCCATTTAATTCATTTTGGTAAGAAAAACGTCATTAGGATTTCCATTAAATATAATAAATCCATTTAATTAACCAAAACATGGAAATTCAATTTACAAGGTTCAATGAAGCACTTAAGAGGTTCTATTATCAATTTAGAAACTACCTAAAAGGAAAATTTCATTTCTAAGTTAATCTAATAACTTAGGAGGTGCTTTGGTTCAAGAAAAATTTACATAGTAGTGGGGTATTTTAATTACCAACCATTCTGAACACTTAGGATGTGTTCTAATCATTTAATCAGTTAAATATATAGGTTTATTTCAAGCCAGAACGCCAATGGGGTGTCTATAATTAGTTCAACATCCTCTAATCACTCATAAAGGCTCAATGGTAGTATAAAAATTTGTGTGTATCATTTTAGAATCAAAGAACTCATTTTAAATAAAATCCAAGGAAAAGGCCAGTGTGTGGAACAACGACGTGGCTATTAAACAAAAAAACTGTTGAATATAATGATAAGACTACCTACCTTAGGGATTTTTATGACTACACATCCAATAGAGGCCTCAAATTCAATGTATATTGGAAGAAATCAAAAAAACTGTCCAAAACCCTAAAAATATGGTGAATGAGATTGCACCAAAATAGCACAATAGATGGGAAGAGAAATTTAGAATGGAAGAAAGTGGAGTAAATATCTTACTAAGAAAAGTCTGATGCTTCTGATGAAACTCGATTCAGACTTTGGATCAGAGAGATATCAAAATACCTATGAGATCTTGAGGGAGAGACAACATGGGGAGAAGGAGGGGGATTCCACTAGAAAGGAATAGGATAAAATGAAAAATAGGTTTAAAGATTTATTAAGGTTAAAATTGCAATTTCACTCTCAAAAAAAGGGGCGCATGGTTTGGCCACATGGTTTGGCCAAACTGTGTACAAACTATGTTTAGCCCACTATCCCAGGAGATACCTTTCATGGTTTAGGTGCACAGTTTCCCTAACCATGCAAAATATCTCTATCAAAAACTATAGATAGCCTGTATGGGAAAGTGCTTTAGGTCACATGATTACAAAAAACAATGTGGTCCCTAATCCTCAAAAGGTTTCTGGCATGGTTACCCCCACACAGTTAGTAATAACCATGTGGTAACGGTACGACCTACCCTGATTTCCAACTTTTGGGAAATTTAGGCTTCGAACAAGCACCAAAGGCTCTTGGAACCTTCCTTAGGCTATAGTGCACATTTAAAAAGATTAAAAAGGAAATATATTAAAAAAATTATTTATTTGTACCTTCATAAAAAGAATGGTTTTCATAACCTTCCCTCCTTAGATCAACTTGTTCCTGAGTAGGACTTCTGAGAGTAAATGGGTTCCATAAGCAAAGAGTTTTGTCCATTAAGCTCTTATATTAGTTTTTCATTCCTAGGTCTCATCATGTACTCGATCATCATTCCATGGCACCTATACCAAAGGAATTGACCTACCTCAGAGTGTCTTAATTCTCTAATCCACTATACGAATAGGATTCTCCTTAAAATAAGCATTTACATCATGATCAACCACATCAGGCTGAAATACATTTAATGGGTTTGGATAATACCAGAAAAGTCAACATATGTGAAAGAAATCATGAATTGACTAGTTTCTCTGAGAAAGTGTTATATGGTAAGCCACTGGTCTTATCTATTTCAAAAACTCAAAGGGTCCAAAAAAACATAGGTGAGAGCTTACCCTACCTCTAAATACATCTATGGATCAATCTATGTGAGACTCGTAAGAAAACCCGATATATGACCTTAAAATCAATAGGTTGTCGGTGTCTGTTGTCGTATGACTACTATCAAAAATGAGCTATCATCATGCACTTTTTGATTAATTGAACCATCTCTATAGTCTCCTATATGAGATATTTTCCAAGAAATGATACCTCCTCTACCTCTAACTAGCACAGAGGTGAACGGTCGGGCCGACCATATAAGGCTTCAAAAGGAGTCATCTTAATGGTAGCCTAAAATATGTTAGTATAAAAAAACTCAATGAGGGGTATGTGTTTCTCCCAAGAACCCCAAAATCAAGGAAACATGCATGGATCATATCCAATAAAACCTCAACTGTATACTCTATTTTTCCACCGATCTAAGGGTGATAGGATATTCCCATAAGTACCTATGTATTGAAGGCCTTTTTCAACCCTTGCTAGAATCATGACATAAAGTGAGTGCGTCTATCAGAAAAAATGTAATGAGGAGCTCCATGAATATATAAGACCTCCCTAATGAATATTATACCTAGTTCATCAATGGATAAGGTCTCTCAAACAGGTAATAAATTCACAACCTTCATCAAACGATCAAAAAAATCCCACACGGTATCATTTCCATGTGGTGATTAGGGTAAACCAGTCACAAAATCCATTGAAAAATTGTCCCATTTCCACTTGAGAATGGACATTGGCTATAAAAGTTCTTCTGGTCGCTGATGTTTTTCCTTCACCTGCATACAGGTGGAACATCGAGTGATGGAGCTGGTAATCTCTCATTTCATACTTGGCCACCGATACTGGCGATGTAGATCTCAATAAATCTTGGTTACATCAGGATTAACTTCCCATGCTGAGGCATGAAATTCCTACATCATCACCTTGATGATGTTTTTCAGGACCCATACACGCCCATATAAGTGTAAAGTTCCATCCCCATCAATGGTCCAACTATATGATGTATCGTAATCTGAGACACTTTCACTTAGGACACAGCCATCAGGATTTGAAAATTGTCTCATTATCACCCATTCTAGAAGGATAGAGGTCACTTCCCAAGCTGAGAGGATGGTCTTTCCAGGAACCTCCTGAACCTCAACATGAGTTTTCTGAGAATAAGGTCATGAGATTCCTTTCACCACTAGCCTCCTATAATGACTGTACTTGAGTCTTTCAACTCATAGAATAAGATATTTCATTACCTTTCCCATGCATGTAAGCAAGCTCAATATCAAATTACTATAGGTACTCAACCCTTTTTTGCTACCTAAGATTCAGATCATGTTGTGTAAATATGTACTTAAGGCTTTTGTGATTAGTGAATACCACAAAATTAACTCCAATTAGATAGTGTATTTAATAGTGTAGATCATGAACAGTCGAAGCTATCTAAAGGTCATGCATTGAGTAATTCTGCTTGAGAGGGATCAACCGATGAGGCATGTACATGACGAATCACTTGTCCTATATCAGGATAGCTCCAAGTTCAATACCTAATGCATCACAGTAGACTATATAGGTCTTATCAGGCTCCATAAAAATGAGTATCAGTTATGAAGTTAAATGGATCTTCAAATCCTAAAAGGTTGCTTCACATACTTCTAACTATATGAATTTCACACCCTTCTTTTTCAAGCCTATAAGTGGCGCTACAAGGCATGATAAATCCTAGATGAAGCATCTGTAATACCCATGTAGACCCAAGAAACTCTTTATTTCATATAAATTCTAGGTCTGTTCCTAGAAAACTATATCTCTCACTTTCTCCGGGTCTACTAAAACTCATGACTCTAAGATAATGTGACCAAAGAGGTGGAAATTTTCAATCCAAAAGTGGAATTTACTGAACTTAGCATAAAGATGATGCTCTCTTATTGTATTAATCATGATATC
The DNA here is from genome assembly GCA_963277665.1 of Viscum album. Classification (NCBI taxonomy): domain Eukaryota; kingdom Viridiplantae; phylum Streptophyta; class Magnoliopsida; order Santalales; family Viscaceae; genus Viscum; species Viscum album. Next base: position 1,523,014,312 of record OY728131.1, on the reverse strand, counting down.
AAGGTGATTGAAATGGTTGTGTTGAGAAATAGAATACACTAAAATATATTCAACAATTACTACCACAAATTAATCCAAATGCTTGTTGAAAACCTGATTCATAAGAGCCATGAAAACTGTAGGTGCATCTATGAGACAGAACAAAATTAATAGATACTCATGTAGACCATACATAATCCTAAAAACTATATGAGGTTTCTTTGATGACCCAAAATGCACATGATGATAAATCAAACTCAAATAAATCTTTTAAAACTCCCTCACTCCTTAGATCTAATCAAAGAAGTCATCTATTTGAGGTAGTGGATACTGGTTCTTTTTTGTGAGTTTGTTTAGTCTATGATAATCCATGAAAATTCAGAGGGTATCATCTACCTTCTTGGAAAAAAGATCATTGAACCCCAATGAGAATTGTTGGGGTATATAAATCCTTTAGCCTATATGTATTTTAACTATTTCCTAAGATCCATAAGCTCCATAGGTGCCATCCTATAAGGGGGAATGGTCATTGGTGATGCTCCTGACACAAGCTAAATAGTAAGATCTACCTCTCACACTATAGGTAGATCATAAAAGTCATATAGGAAGACATCCCTACAAAATCAACTACATGAGAAAAAAGAGTGGGTTGTAACCCCTAATCATCCAAGAAGAGATTGGAAATCTAAGATGTCACATTACCCAGACTTTTTTACTTGGGTCCAACTTGAGTCGCATGAACATCCCTTTCTACCTTATGCACATTCCTACCACCCTATGGTGATGTAAACATCACCCTCCGATGATATTAGTCAATATAGGCTCGATAGGGAACTAACCAGCCCATTCTGATGATTACATAAAAGCATGTCATGTCGAGGATGAAAAGATTCCATGTGAAGAGATATCCACCTATTTCAAGGGGACAAGAATTACACCAGCGTACACTCTATGATCAGATACCTAATGGGGTATCAAGAGTTATCACACCGTAAAAGTGTTCAATCTAAAATACCAGACTCCCCATAATAGTCTCATATATGAAAGAGTGAGACATGCCTATTTCAAATAAATTAGACACTAAATTGGAGGATACTAGAATAGTAACTTGAACTATAGAAGGCATATCACTCTGCTCCTCTGGAATAGGTTGCACTATAAGTAACTAGCCTAAACTATAGCTCTAAGACACACCCTGACTTCCCTGAGCAAGCTATCTCTATTGGCACTGATAATCATGAGTATGATTTCCTCTACCTCGATCACCACCTCATCTTGAGCGGCCAGTGGTATTCTATCTTCCTTCCTAGAGATATCCTGTTGGCCCTACTCGAAAACGTGTGGTTGGAGTAGATCCCCAATAGATAGTAAATAGACGAAAATTCCTACAGAAATGTAAGATATGGTCCATCCTTCTGTTGCATCTACATTCCACTGGATCCCATAAACCTGGGGTTTTGAATGTCTCTTCTTCCTATATTAGTGACATATCAAGAAATTGTCAGCATGAGGAGCTTGATTGCTGCTACTCCCACAAGAAACCTCAAAGTGATTCTTGCATCCATTAGAAGAACCACTAATAGACCTAAGTGTTGAACTACCCTGACTCACACCATTAGATTCCCTAAGATTCTTCTCTGTAATAAGGGAAAGATAGACTATATCAGAAATATTTATCAAATGAAAAACATTTACCTATGATCAGATGGCATATACCATCCCATCCTAGAATCTCCTAGCGGTCATAATATAATCAATCGCTATAGTCATAGTGAACCATTATATCTTGTTAAAGAGACGAGAATACTCCATGATAAACATATCTCCTTGTTGTAGGTTCATAAACTCCCCATTCGGGTCAACCCTTGTAGTCTATAGAAATAAATAACCACAGAAGATAGTCTAGAAATCTGCCCAAACCATACTACAATTTCGATCTTTCTGGGTAATTATATCCCACGATCTCTTGGAAGAATGGAATAGCATATACGCAACAAAATTGACCCTCCACTCTGATAAGGTCTTCATATGCTCGAATATAGAAAGAGTATCTTTGAGCCAAGACTCATTAGCTTGTGGTCTTCTATCCCCCAAAAAGGTGGGAGGATGCTACTACTGGAACTCCCAAGTCAACTCTTCCATAGTCATGGCTGGTCAAGTGACACCTTATATATTTTTCAACAGATGAAAAAATACATCATGGAACCAGGCATCAGTTCCCATATCAGGAATAGGGAGAGCCTCTAAAGGTGGAACTACATAAGGAATCATAGGTGGCTTAGGACCCACAACCGTCGGTGTATGGTCATCACTACCTTCAGGGCGTATGAATAGAGGACATCATAGAGGCATGATATTATAATTCCAAATTCATGTATCAATATAGATTATAAAAATCAAGAGAAATTAGATATAAAACTAAGACAGGTGTATAGTCTTCCTATAAATAGATCACACCTCTCAGCCTACACCAAAATCCAGGTCTTGGTGGTAAGGAAAGACTATAGAAGGTCATAAGAGACTCCCAACTACCCACTAATAAGGTCACTCTTGGGTCTAAATCTCATTTCACATGTATAATATGACCAGTTTATTCTAAAAGTAATATTTATTTGAATTTTTACCCATTTATGTATGTAGATATCTTTAAATGGTTGAATTAGATGGATCACCATTTTTGATCCATAAGGACTCATACTCCTTATGAACTAAAATATGGAATCCACTTAATCTATACCATAATATTTTCTAGCCCATCTGATGAATGGTTCATGGATTAGTGTACCATGACTAACTGCTAAATGTGTCTTCTTTAACCTATATAGGAAAACATTATTAGGTTAAGGTGGTAACTTTAAGTTTCAATTATGTTTTCCAATACCCTACAATAAATTTCATCACATTTAAATACATAATCAAGTTACTAATAATATGGAACATGAAAATTCATGTTGAAAGTAGATGTGGCATGAAAAAATGCAGGGAATATTAATATTATTGTGCCTATAATGATTCATTCCATGAAACTCCATCATTTCATTTGGCCTAAGTGAAATAAAAATCATTTCAATCATACCAATAATAATAATATAACAAGATGTGTTCATCAACCAATGGTGAATTCCTATAAACTAAAATAGGTGAAAAAAATAATAGAAATTACTCATCCCAAGTAAGTTGGGTTTCCCCTGTATGTGGGTTAGCTATCTTAGGAATAGGCTCATTACCAAATTTCATTAGCTCCTAGTCTCCTCTCTAATACCCAACCATTAATACAAAAAAAATGTGGCTCTAATACCACTTTGTAATGTCCTGGCCCAACATCCACTAAACTGGGGCCCCAATCTAGTGGGCCACATGGCCTCGAGTGTGCCTCATCATACACCAGTGACTGCTAACTAGCAGTGGGGGTCAAAGGTGGTACAGTGGGAAGAGTATAACCTCATATCAAATTGGCATAATGGATAACAACAATAATCATATAATAGTGGAATCATGATAAAAAAAGATTTCATAATAAACTGCAGAAGAAAAATAACTAAAAAACCAAATAATAATATAAAAATCCACAGGGAAGTTTCATATACATGAATACATGGCATGCTGATATAAAAAAGGGGAATAGGGGATAGGCATATACAACATGCTATAAAAAGATAAAAATATATATATTTCTCCACTATCATCTTGAGTATATTCTCTATCCTCTACCCCTATGATCCAACAATAGGTAAAGCATATCATGAATCTGTAGTAGGTCGCTTGACCTTATCCATACCTATAAAAAAGTAATATACTCGGGGTACCAAATGCATATCAAGTAGGGTTTGAGATAAAATACTATTAAGACACCACCAATGGTGTTTATAAGTAATTAAAGTATTTTACATAGCACCAACAGTGTGTAGGTATAACTGAAAGAATAGACAATGATGAAAAAAAATAAGTACCATCATACTCAGGTTTCTAAAGGAAACCTAGTGGCTCTGCCTTCTTTTCCTCATATAAGGAATGAGTCTCTGATCAGTAACTATATATATAGTAATAATATATATAGAGTATAGTTAAATATTTCATCCACCTTTATGCACTAAGTACGTGAAGATGTAAGTAGCCATATACCTGAAATACTAGGTGTTGTATAGACTAGAGCATAACTCTGTCATCCATAACTAGTCTAAATGGGCCTATAAGATCAATCAGAGGGTACAAAACCTATATCTAATAATGAATTTAGGTCACCATGCTCATCACTCGAGATGGTGGGTGAGTCGTCATGTCAACACCTGAAGTAAGGGATGTGGTGCATCATTCCCATCATCCAAATAGTGTCAATGGTGTGAGACATCATGCTCAACACTCGATGTAAGAGAGAGTGAATTTTTGTGCTCAATAATTCCCTTAACCATTGTTCTACATCCAATATCAATGGTTTAATCGTAATAATGATAGTATCCATGAGGTATCACCTCTAATGCATTTTACTCATCAATCCCAAATATGACCAATGCATCACAATTCAATTAAAGCATTAAATAAAGAATCTAATAATCAGTGTAGCCATTCCACCCTTTCTAAACCATTTCAATTAATACATTAAATTCATTTTTGAAATCAAACCATCATGAGGAAATAATTTCCTAATAATCAATCCATTTAATTATAGAAATTTAATTTACAAGGTTCAATGAATCGCTTAGGAGGTTCCATTATCAATTTAGAAACCATCTGTAATTGAAAATCCATTTATAAGTCAATCCAATCACTTAGTAGGTTCTTTGGTTCAATAAAAATTTACATAGTATTGGGAAATTTCAATTACAAACCAAGACGAATACTTAGAAGTGTTATGATCATTTAATCAGTTAATTATAAAGGTTTGTTTCAAACTGACACACCTATGGGGTGTCCGTAATTGACTTCAACATTCTATAATCACCTAGAAAGGTTCAATGGGAGTGTAACATGATGAATATATCAATTTATAATCAAAGAACTCATTTTAAGGCAACACGCATCAAAGGTCGGTGTGTGGAATGGGTGTGGATATGAAACACCAAAACTTCTGGGGAAAATGAAAATACCTCCTACCATAGGGTCGTTGATGACTTCTTATCCAATGGGGGCCTCGTATTCGATGTATATTGGAAGAAATCAAAGAAACTGTCCAATGAACTGAAAATAGGGAGAGTTGTCCTGTATTAAAATATCACAATAGATAGGAAGACAAATTTAGAATGGAAGAAAGTTGAATAAATATCTTATCGAGATGGATCTGATGCTTCTGGAATAACTCAATTAAGACTTCGGATCAAATAGATTTATGGAGATCCAAAGTGGGGAGTAGGAGGAGTCCACTGGAAATGAAGAGGAAAAAATAAATATTTGGTTTAAATATTAATTAAGGGAAAATTGTAATTTCACCCTCAAAACTGGGGGCACACGGTTTTACCAGATGGTTTGTCCAAACTGTTTGCAAACTATTCTAATCCAACTATCTGATGAGATACCCTACATGGTTAAGGCACATTATTACCCTAATTGTGATTAAAAGGTGAAAAATCACTCTTTCAAAAACTGTAGATGTCTTGCATGGGTGTGTGCCTTGAGTCGCACAGTTGTAGACAACTCGTGTATCCCCTATTCCCTAAAATGTTCCCCACATGGTTATCCCACATGATTAGTAGTAACCATGTGGTAACTATGCGGCCTACCCTAATTTTACACTTTTTGGAACTCCGAGTTCCAAATAAGACCCAAATTCTCCTGGAATTTTCCTTAGTACATAGTTCACATTAACCAAGATTTAACAAAGTAAACGTATTGAAAAGAAATTGAGTTATACCTTTATGAAGAGACAGGTCATTACAAAAGTCATTTAAATCCTTAAGAAAACCAATAATTCTTCAGTATTTAATCTCATTTAAATTTGAGATAATATCTCCTTTGAAACCTCCTAGAGACTCGAGTATTTCTCCTCATGTGATACTAAATTATCACAAAATCATTTAAATTCCTTAATACTCCAAATTGATTCTACTTTAAAACCCTCTATAAAATCTACATAATTTTAAATAACCATGAATCTTTGGATTTTATCTCATGTGGTTATTTAAAACCTTCCTCGTAGGGTTAGAAAAAAACCACACCATCTCTTTTATCTTCGATGACATCATCACATGACATGAACTTACTACATGCAATGATATTTTATTTAATCAAGCATCTAACTTCCTCACTATAATAGATTATCTCTCATTTATGGTCATTTTATCTTAGGCACTTATCCATACATTATCAACTTAATTATTGAACTCACAACATGCAATTATAGTTGATAGTAAACATAATTACTTGCATTATCCTCCAAAAAAGATTTATCTTAGGAGTGTATTGTAAGTTAAACTCATCTTGAATGTGGATGACTCAAATTTTATCTTTCATGTGCATACACGAATCATACATGGATACTCTATTCTTGAGAATGCATATTTCATTTGAAAATTAGGCTTAAGGTTGAAGATGATCTGGTTTCCAACACCTGTGATCGATCTTTATTCCTATTGTGAAGTCTCTTATAGGTGATTCAGAGCTTATCATATGGTTATTTCATCACCCTCACAATATCTCGGGTGTTCATTATAACTTCAATATACTCATGGTAGGTCATTATCTTACATGTTTTCAGTTGGTGTGATCATTCGGTTAGTTTAATTTTCTCACGATAGGTTCTTACCTCATGGGGTCACTAACAGTACCCATTGTTGTTTCTTGCAGTAACTCATAGTCCTTCATGTGGTTGGTTTTTCTATATTAGGTTTATTACAATTACTCTAGATCAGAGGAACGCTCATGGTAGGTCGATCTACCTTAATGGAACTCATGGTAGGTATGCCTTTGTTCAAGTGGTAGGAGTGCATCTCACGGTAGATTCATATATCTTCATGTGGTTGGTGCACCTATGGTTGGTCTAAATCATACGATAGTTCATATCTATGTGGAATTATAGGACTCTAAGTGGTATATTAGTGAGGAATATGGGACATGCGATACCAAATCACTCATCTTTGATTATATATATTTATTATAATGATACAGTAACAATATTGTGAAAATTTTCATCCCAAATCAATGTTCTAGTTGTGCTCACTTTGTTTAATAATATTAGATGTACTATATACCTCTCATACATAAGTAGCGGGTTATCTCTTCATACACTCACACACTCCACTCATAGTGTGTGTCACCCAACATGTACATTACCTCCTATGCACACACTACGCATGCTCCCTACCTGCACCTATTCTCCATGCCTCCAATATGCGTGATTCTTACCTTGAAACACCTAATCCATGGTTGGATTAATCTTGGGCTAATATTTTGGATAACTCAAAAATCACTTAGTAAAATACAAAATTGTAAAATAAAATTTCATCCTATAAGTCACCTCAAATATTTTTTTTTTCTACATAAACTATTCTTCATGAAAAAATATATTTTTTCATGCCCATCTCATAACATTACCCATACTATAATGGAAATGTGAAAACATCACTATGGATTTTTTTTTGTAAGACTCTCCAAAAACATATAAAGGGTATAATGTGATACATATTATAGTCTATATCCTAAAAAATTCATCACACTTTATTGTTATCATATAATACATGTCTCTTGATCATCTTTCCATAATATAAATTAGGGAAGTGGTAAGGTTTCATGGAGTAGCACATTCTATATATCTGATTGGGATCCATGGTTTTTCGTGATGTTGTGGTGAAGCCTTCAGCAAGCTCTTGATACATAGTTGAGTTTCATCACTTCGTATCATCCTCAGACAGATTCTCATCCTGGGAGAACAATTCAAACCCTAAAGGATATTCAAAGATCTTGTTCTATGGATTTCAAAGGTGTTTGAGATCATCACCTTCCTCAAGTTTAGTTTTCTTACAATGATATATTTCAGTGGAGCATTCATATGGATCCTTATGAATACCTCTATGGAAAAAGTGTATAACTTCAACATGATATGATAAATTTGGAGAAATAAAGCTATTGGGACCTGATCTAGATAAAGAAATGGTAGAGAATGTTATATCCATTAAGATCATATTAGGGCGATACAAAGTTAATAGAAAAGTTACATTGATAATTGTCGATACGATCTGGAATTTGAACTTGGTGAGAAGGTATTTCTATTAATTTCTCTATGGAATAATATTATGATATTTGGAAAGAAGGGAAACTAAACCCTAGGTACATCATTCCCCATGACATTCTTGATAGTATCGAGACTATATCTTATTGCTTGGGGCTTCCACCAAACCTCTCCCAAGTTCAAGATGTGTTCCTTTATCTCTATGGAGGAAGTACATACATGATCCATCATATGTACTAAAATCAAAGGTCATACTAATGGAGCATGATATTTCGCATTAGGAATGATCGGTGTATGTTTTTCTTCATGTAGATAAAGTGTTATGAAACATGATCACTTGCATGGTAAAGTTTTATGGTGAAACTATCAGCTTGAGGACGCTATGTGGGAACCTGAGGATGTAATGAGACTAAATTATCCTCAGTTTTTTATACCAAAGTGATGGAATTTTGAATGAAAATTTCATTTTAATTTGGTTATAATGTAACAACATAAAATTTTATGAAATATTTTTCAAATAAATTTAATTTCTTTGATAGCTTGTGTTCCACACAACACCAAGTTTTAACAAACCATGATATACTAATAATATTATTATTTAAAAAAGATTGTTATAACCTAGAATTTAAACATAGAAATACTAATAGGAATAAATACAATTTAAATATTAAGTAAAATGGTTTTATATAAATAAAACATATCGATAAAAAAGTATTTAATTTTTAGTAACCACTTAATATGTTTTGAAAATAATATTCTCTCAAAAAAATTATTTCTTTTTGTGAAAAAAATAAAAAAAAGTATTTTTGTTAGTTTTAGAAAATTTATTTGAATAAATGAAATTAAATTTGGAAATCTACATGTAAAAATTATATTTGATTGAGTTTTTGGTATTTTTCTATAAATATTAATTTTTTGATAAATAGTGAAAAATACTGGTTTTTATTAAAAACTACCTTTTTATTTAAAGAATTTTTAAGGTTCCATTTTGTTTTAGAATGGTTTTATAAGAAAAATTATCACAATTATATTATAATTAATCCAATTTATTTCATTTGAATCAATTTTATATTAAATTTTTATATAAAATCTTTTTAAACTTTTGAAAATGTTTAATTTGGAAAACCACTTTTTCGTCATGTCTGTGCGTTTATTTTTAAATTAAAAACTTTCCACCTCTAAGAATTGAATTTTAAAAAATTTATTTCATATTTTTAATCATCATAATTTATATTATACAATAATTTCAGAATAATTTTTGGTCAAAATGAAAATTAAAAAGAATAAAAAATAATTATCACGGTTAGGGTTAAAACAGGTTTTCGGGGGTTAAACTAAAAAGGTAACGGTTATAAATGACTCAATCCTTGTATAATTTTTATTATATGGAAATATGTTTAACTTAGAACTTCTTATGTTTGATAATTATGTATGTTTTATCCTTTTTCCATGTTTAAAATTTGGGAGCAATTTTCCTTTCCAAAAATTTAATGTGTGTCCTCTCCCCCACTTATAAAAGGCCACCCCCACTAATCTTCTATTCACACTTCCAAAAACCTTTATTTAAGCCAATAACTACCAAAATATATTCAAAAATTACCTCACCACATAATATAGGTATTATTTTGATTATTAAACCCTCCTGATAAGCCATTAAGTATAAACCTAAATAGGTTCTCTGAAGACGTGGTAAAATTATTAACCTTGTGTCTTGTTTTATTTCTTCCTACACATCCTTCAAATATTATTCAATTATGGGGATATAATAAAAAATTATCTCAAACTTATATTTTATTATTTTAATTTTAAAACCTATATCCATCTCCTCTTCCATAAAATGGTTAATGAAACTGTTGATCATGTGTATGGCGGACTACCGCCTCGCGAACCGATGTAATTCAGTTTCCCTCACTGACTCTCATGGTTGGATATAATGATGGATTTAATGTATATATATGATATTTATGACATATTTATACCTTTATAATTCTAATATCACATATAACTTCCTAATTTATATTTCTTGAGGATCTGATAATGTCGCTAATGTGTACAACAAACTACCGCCTTATGAAGCGATATGATTCATTTTTCACTTATGATTTACATAGAAGGTAATAAGGATAAATTTAATGAATATATTTGATATATATGAAATAATAATGGATCTATAAAAGTGATTTATTATTTACCTTCATTTCATTCCATCCAATAAGAAAATGGAAATAGTGTTCATGTGTACGTACGGCCTACCGTTTCCATGAATGACTTATTTCATTTTCTATCTCAATTTAAGAGCTGAATCCCATTGGTAGATATTTTCAACAAATTTATATTCAAATATTGGGGTTCACATGAGAGATAAACAATCGGTCTTTTGGATAACCAGCATATTATGATTCAGTTTTCTTCTGAGCAGGATCTGAATGTGGTGTGGTCCAACGCGCCCCGTGTTTACAACGATCTTCAATTATTCTTATTCTGATGGTCTTATGACGTACATTTTCACCAGGATCCATTCACGATGTCGATTTGGGTAAGCTTTCCCAAACTCCCCCTTCCATTTTAAAACCAGCAATCCTTTGAATGTTAGGGAACTTAGTGGGCTAGTACTTGTGATCAGATAGTATAACTAGAGCCATTTTTCGCCCTATTTCTCCAAGAATATACATTGAGGTTGATGTTACATGGAATCCAATTGAGTCTTTGTGGTTATAGGTCAGATAAGAACACTGATATAAATAACCAGTCTATTTTGAGCAGTGCATCAATTAATGTTCCTCGTGCATGTGCCTTGGTCATCGGGTGGCAATGTGTAGGCGTGGGATTTTGAACCGGGATCAAAAGGAAATCAAGGAGGGATCAGGTTCTTGCAACAATAGTCATGTTCCTGATGCATTCTAGTAATATATTATTGAAATAAAACCCTATTCTTCTTTGGAAGCATCCAGTCCATTGGACTTGGGCGAGGCAGCCCCTATCTTGAAAAGAAGTGCGTCTGAGAGAGATGAACCTCAAAGTTGTAGATGTGTTCATCAGGTTGAAAAATGATTTGGTCATTCCATGTTCAAATTTTCATACTCTCATGGGGTCATGGGGAGCTGATGTGGTGACTCCAGGTTCCTACGCAGAGGTTGTGCGGTCTAACAGTGGAGACTACCCTAAAGGGGTGCGGCGAACAGTTTACATGGATGTTTCAATGGGATGTAAGGGTTCGGTGAATCACTTACAGGGTCCTGATGGTTGGAAGAAGGTTACAAAAGGTTACACTCTAAGGAATATCTTGACTAATTTAAAACTATTTAATCCTTTCGATGGTCTGGATAATAAAGATTAGGTCATGGATCAAAGTGAGCTTGTTGTATCTCTAGAAGATGGTCAAGCTCAGTCTGAAGCTGATTCAAGTGATTAATATTCTAGATACCTTTCTGATTTTTGTATAGGGGGAAATCTCCATTAAAAAATTATAGTCTGAGGATCAAGAAATGAAGGAAATGAGGTAGGCACTTAGGGAATTGTATCCTTGATAAAGGGAAGAAAGCTAAATGTCTAAAATATTATTCTTTCCTCCCCAAACCAATGGAGACTATATCTTCATCTATGTTGAGGGCCAAGGAAAAGGATAGTTTTTTCATTCCCAATGTGAAAGAATCTGAAGGAGGAGTTTCTAAGGAAAATTTTCTTCCTAGTGGGGTGATGGGAGGCCCCATCCAAATATATGGAAACTCAATAGTGGAGGATCTTGCATTTGGTGAGACTCCTAATAGGATGAATGATTTTCATAGAGAAGTAGGGGTCCCACTGGGGGATTCTAATTTAAATCAAGAAAGCATAGAGGGATCTATAGACTTAGAGATTATTTTTCCTTCAAAAGAAGAAATGGTGGATGAGTTTCTTTTGATTAATGACACAAACGCAGAAGCTGATAGGATGATGGAGACACGACTTTAGTGGATGTTAATAATGAGTAGACTGCATGGATTGATAATCCAAACCTAATATTGATAATAGGATTACATGAAGGGAATATGATCATAGAATAATACATCAAAGCTTGGGATGAGTTGGTGTACCACTATGAAGACCTTATAAAGGATGATTCAGAACTTCTGGTAACCATTCTTTCATGGTTCCAATAATAAACCTATATTTCTTATTAAGGGATTTTCAAATGTTTGTGAAGGCAGTAGAGACTTAATGTAATAGAATTTCATCTCAAATAGTATTCTTTGAGACATATGTTATTTTATGCACCTTTATCCATTTTCAAGGTGTATATATAGCCCCTTGGACATGTTATATCATAAATTTATTTATTCTTGTGATATTTAAAGTTTCAATTGATTTTATTCTTTAACGGTTCTTATGATTAAATAGTTACCGAAGTGGTAAGGGTTTAATGTTATAATCTCATTTTTTATTGGGGTTGTATATTATTATGCTTCCAATGATGAGATATTATAATATACCTATTAAGAAACACATGAATTTTCTTCTCCTATGGTTATTTATTTAGAATACATGTTTTACTTTCTATTTCCTCTCTATACATACTCAAGATTCTAAAATAATTTTTTAATAAAAATTGACTTTATTTCTTTCCTTCGATGAAAACACTTTTTATTCCATGCCCATGGTTTTTAAAAATGTTTTAAACAAATTTTTTTATATTCTCCAAATATTTTTTAAATCCATTTTCACCCATGTTTTACTTCTTTAAATATGGTTTTAAAATGAATCTTCTTGTCTTTTTTTGAACGAATCACTTTTGAATTTTCTTCGATAATGTGGAAGTAATTGTTGTTTTAATGTGTATGGTATGAATAGAATTTACCATAATCAAGACCACAAAATGTTTTAAATTTTACTTTATAAGTTTTAAAGGTTATTTTAAAAGAAATTTATTTTCACATTATTTTGTGAACTTTTAGACTTAAAAAGGTAATTTTTAAAATGAAATGGTTATTTAACTTAAAAAACGTTCCAAGTGGTATTTCAAAATCATTTTACATCTAATATGAAATATATTAAAATTACTTAAGATTTACTGGGGATATTATCCAATTATACCATCCTTATTATTTCCTTGTATGGTTTATGTTTATGATGAAAATAGGTTTATGAAACTCATTATTTTTCCATGGGTTATAATATGGTGAAATGTTTATGAAACTTGTTTCATTTACAAAGGTTATGATATGATGAATATTTTATGAACATGTGGTGAAAAAATGTATATATTATTTAATGGGAGGAACCTATATATCCCTCCAATAAATTGGGCAATTTTAGATAACTCATGAGTTAATTATCTTATGCATAAAAATATTTTAATGTTTAAAATGTTATATGTTTACCGTCATTGATGTCAATAACATTAAGTGTAGTCCTGGTTTTCATGTCCATGATTTTATGTGAGGACCTAATTTCATGTACTTAACTTATTGAGTGAGGCTATTTCTATTTATATATGTTTTCAATATTATAAGCTTATTTGATTTCCAAAAATCTATTTCTTATCAAAATGTTATTTTATCATTGAGTATGTAGTTTGATTCCTTTAGGATTTATATCTTATTAACTACCAAGATTTGTTCCATGACTCATGTTTATGATCTATGATATGTAGGGTACAATTTTAAAATTTGAAGCTCGTTTTATAATACTTTTATACAAATGTTATTCTTATGTGATCATTTATATCTCTATTGTTTACCATTACTAAGAATCTGAGATCTCCCTTTATTATATTTCCTTGGCTAGGTTATACATAAATTTTTTGTGTAAGATAAGTCTAAGAAGGGTGAAAGTAATGAATAACTTAGTGGGAGAAGATGTAGTTCACTTATGAACTAGTTTTTTACATTTCCAAGCTTCCAAAGACACTATACCTATATGATTCTATCATGGGTCATTATGTTATGTAACAAATATTCATAAATTGAGATGTAATATCTATGAATGAAAAGTGTGGGTCACTATATTTTTCATTGCTTCATGTATAGAAACTTCTTTATATGATACTAGTTTCTCTCACTCTTTTATATCAAAACACTTTGTGAACCTTTTAAAACTTTATATAGAACTAATTATATTTATTATTGAGATAGAAACACCTCTCAGGATGAAAAGGGAATGGGGTTTCTCATGCCCATCATGCACCTTTTCTATATCTGGGGTTGACTTAACTTCGGAATTCTTAGTTATTGATATAGATCTCTCTGATGTAATTATTAGAATGTATTGGATGGTTTCTCACTAGTATTGGATCAATTTTTATTATTTTTGGGTGTATTTCACTACCCTTGATGAGAAATTCTGGTTTTTCCAAGAAGAATGAGATTTGAGTCCCATCGAGCAGGACCTTCTCTTCTAAATCTTGGTAAATAAATATCCTCATTTTTTTAGATTAATGAGGAAAGCTTGAGTTTTTAACTTCCTCAAGTTTTTAAAGAGTTTATATATATGTTTCCAACTTCCTTTATTAGTCTACCTATAGAGAGAGAGGTCATGTCACTTATTGACTTTGTACCAGGAACCCAGTTAATATCTATACCTTCTTACCATATTTAATTGGAAGAATTAAAGGAGATAAATATTCAGTTGGATTATTTATAAGCTAATGGATTTATAAATTTGAGTGTATCATCTTGGCCATCCCCAATTCTCTTTACCAAGAAGACTGATGGAACCCTTCATTTATGTGTTGATTATCGGAATCTCAACTAGATGATGATGAAGAATGAGTATAAATGCCCTGTATTGATGATTCATTTGATCAATTAATGGGGGAAAGGTGTTTATGAACGATTTATCCTCTATCTGGATGACACCAACTTAGAATTAATTATTTGAATATTTTTTATAATACTTTAGGATCAGGTATGGTAACATTAAGTATCTCATTTTTTCTGACAGTTTTTATGGACCTGATGAACCAGATATTTCATTAGTACTTGGATCCATTCTTATTGTTATTCATAGATAATATCTTGGTTTAATCAAGAAATAAGTAAGAGCATGAGCTTCATCTAATAAATATTCTAGGAACATTGAGAGATCATTGCCTTTATGTTAAGCTATCATATTGTCACTTCTAGATCTGAGAAGTTAAAATATTAATACTTTTGGTCTCAAAACATGGAATCTCATTTCACCCTAAAAATGTGAAAAGTACCATTTCATAAGAGAAAAAATGAATATTTTCAAGATTCTGGTCTTCTTGGTTCTGGTGGGTTATTACCCATTATTTATGAAGGATTTCTCAAACCTGTAATCATCTTTTACTACTCTGACTAAGAAGAGAAGAAAATTCTATTAGGATTCAAGGTGGTAGGATTCCTTCAATGAATTGAATTGATGTTTGAATTCATATCTTATCATCATATTTCTAGAATTTATACATGTATATGTGGTTTTTTGATATTCTTTAGGCACAAACTTGGGATTTTTTCTTATATAAGGGGATCATTTTGTGGTGTATGATTCTCATAATCTTCAACCTCATGAAAGGAACTACCACACTCATGACCTAGAACTTGTTGCAATCAATAATTACCATAGTAATTATAGACATCACTTTTTGTTGAAAGGTTTTCTAACATTTTTATAATAAGATTTTTAACTATATATTCTCTTAGAGAAACATGATCCTCACATAGAGGCAATGGGTGGAGTACCTATAGTTGTTTGATTTTGAGATTTCCTACACCCCAAGAAATGGGAATGTTTATTTCAACACCCCTGATAGAAAGTTTCTATATCATGTTATGATGGATTATAAGGATTAATAAAAATTCATAGTACATTTCAAAAGTATGCACCTAGATTTAAAGGATAAAAGGAATAATGTTTCTCTAGTGAGTATAAAGTTGAAACCATCTCTCCTAGAGTTGATTTTTTAGGAATAGTGGAAGGATTGTGAATTATTGAGTATTAGAAATTCTTTATATAGTGGTGATACCATCATCGAGTGGTATTTCTCCATATATGGTGTTCTTTGTTTCTATAACTAGTGTATTTTTCCTTCACCCATGAGAAAGATTGTGATAGAGTAGTGTCATTTATCTCAATGTTTCATTCACCTAAGCACTACTAAGATGTATTATGACATGAAATGTTATTTTTAGTGACCCATTTTTAGGTGGGACATAGTTTATTTTGTATCACATTTTTATACATGTCAGTAAGTTAAGGTTGAGAACCAAAATATTTTTTTTCATCAGTCACTCCCTATTCCTATATGAAAGTGGGAAAGATTTTTCATAGAATTCATTATTAGACTACCATGGACTCCTTGAGAAAATAATGAAATATGTTTAGTGATTGAACTATTATTTATGTTGGATATTTTTATCCTAATATATGATACTACTAAGGTTGAATACTTTGGAAATTTTTATGAGTGTGAAATTGTGAGGTTTCATGGGGTTATGTCATCTCTCATTTCAGATAGAGACCCCTGGTTTACCTCTTGATTTTGGAAAGGCCTCCAGGAGGTGATGGGTTCTCAAGTTATATTGATCATAGCCTACCATCCTAAGATAGATGGTCAAATTGATCAAGTGAATTTTATTTTAGAAAATATGATATGTTCATGTGTCCTGGACTTTGGATGTACTTGTGAATACCACTTTGGACTAGTCAGTTTTTTTTACAATAATATTTAACAGTTTTCCATCGAAATGGATCCCTTTGAAGCCTTATATGGTCAGTCTTACATATCACCTATTTATTGGTATAAGTTTAGTGAATCTTTTTTATTTGAGTTGAGTATTTTTTAGGAGATGGCAGATAAGATTAAAAAAGTTCATCAGTTTTTGGATAAATCTCAAAGTTGGCATAAGTATTTTATAAATTTTTGGCACCATCCTTTGGATTTTTCAGTAGATTAATAGGTGTTATTAAATTTTTTCTCAGTTGTATCTCTAATGAATTGGGAGTAAAGGAAATGTATCTTATATATATGTGAGTTCTTTCAAGATCATTGAGCATATCGGAAATGTATCACATCATTTGGAATTGCCACCTAAGTTGACTTTTATCCACAATTTGTATCATGTATTTTGGCTCAAGAAGTAATTTCTTATCCCTTCTTACATTATTAATCTGGAGTATATTGACTAATATCCATATGTGTTGGTCTAACAACCAGTTCAAATATTTTAATTTCAAAATATATCATATTTGGAAGATTTATTATGTTATTTTTCATGCTATGATAGCACAGATTAGATTCTCATGAAAAATGGGAGCAAGAATCATTTATGAGGGAGCAGTGACTGTGGTATTTTTTGGATCAACATTCTTATGGTTATCCTTATTGGGATAAAAGGAAATATGATAGGGGGGAATGTCACATACCAATGTTAATTTTAGGTATGAAAATTCTTTTTATCTATATTTTTTATCTTCTGGTTGGTTTTAGGGAAATTCGATGTGTTCTGGCTCTTTGAAGGAGCTGCAACACTACTGCTACAGTATTTTACAACATGAAACATATGTTCATGCTATAAACTATTTTTGGTTGGTATCTAGGAATATAAAGGTACGGAGACTAAGTTTCATAACTTGTGATTCATGGTATGAACCACCTATTCATGTCATTAACCAATCAATGTTAAAGGATTCATGTCATGAATCATGTTTCACACTGTGAACTTTTCAATCTCAGTTTTTAAAATATTTTTTCCCAACTATCCCTTTTTGATATTTAACCCTATTGTTACTTCCTTTTGTACAAACCTAAACGTGGTAGCATGTCACTCATACATTCCCCTTTTTCCATTTACCCATGGTGTGATTTTGGAGGATATTTTCCCTATATATTCAATGAGAATTGTGGTAAGTGGTTCCTCTCATATTCTAGGATATCTTCCCTTATCTCTTGTTTTTTTTTATCGTTATCAGGCTTTATAATCCCAGGGTTTTTTGGATATGTACTTATTTTGATGAGGGTTTTGGGTTTGGGGTTTCATTTCCTCTTATAAGGGTGATCTCTTTTGTTGGTTTTTGGGTTCCATTTAATTTCTGGTTATTCCAAATGATTAAGGTATGTGGTTTCATAAAAATAATTTTTTGTATGAATCTTTCTTAATTGCTGCTTTTTGAAAGAGGTATTAAATTTTTAAAGGAATACATTTGGTTTCTTGAAATATTTTTTTAATATGGAAATTTAATTGATGTTAAAAATGATCTTGCAAACATGTTTATGCCTAGTCATGTGGTTTTTTGTATTACTTTTATGAAGATGGATTTTTATTGATAAAACTCCCCTTTGAAATATTTTTAATTGTGAAAATGGAGATATCCCAAGGGAGGATGGGTATATAGTGACCCTATTTTTTCTTACATGACTATTACATTATTTTAAATATAAAAAACATAGTAGTTAAACTACTAAAAAATAGGCCTTTAATAGTGCTAAAAATGGAATTTATCAACACTAAAAAAGCACTGACAACTGAAGTGAGATTAAAATACCTAGTATTTTATCAGCACTAAAAAAGAACTAATAAAGGGATACTTTATCAGTGCTTTTATAATCACTTATAAAGGAATAATTTATCAATGATTTTAGAAGTACTAATAAAGGGTCATACTACAGTATACTGCAACAGCACAATGCAGCACCAGTGCAGTATGTTGTAACAGCACACCGTAACACCAAAAACATCACAAAATCGGAAAAATAAAGTATGAATACATAATTTAAATGAAATAAAATTTACAACACAAATACAAGTAAATAACACTATATTATATACATTTCAAACATTGGTTTATACAATTACATAAGTAAAAATTATTACATACATTTAAAAACAACAGTCATCCTTTATCTTTTGATCCAAACCCCTTCTCGAGAAAAAAACGCACCTATACAAGAAAAAAAATTCTTATGTTAGTAATAATATAAGGAAATAAATTAACATAAATTGATAATTTTAAACAAAACTCTGAGTCATACTAACAACATTGTGTATCAGATTGAGTTATAGTTGATTCTTGCACGTCACGCCATTTCTTATTCATCTTCAAGCATTATCTCTATGAAAATTAACTAAATAGGTATAAGATAAAAATTATAATGATGTTCATTAAGTAATATAAGATAAAATTATGATAAAATAATCTAGGCTTGTTTGCTTAGTTTTAGCGATGTGATACGGCTTTTAAACTAAAATGACACTTATATATTGAAAAGATGTAATTCAAGTCATACCGGTCACAAAATGGATCATATTAAGGTTAGACTTATTCCTAAACACCTAAAATTACTTATGGGTAATTTTCTTAAATTATCTAAATAATATGAATGTGTTTACTCAGTTTTGAGTATATCGCTTGTCTTTTTTAATAAAATGTCATTTCAAACTAGAAACACACACATTTACTCGTACTGGTCACATCATGTGTCAGTTTGATGTGATACTAATTCTTACACATCAAAAATTACTTATGAATCATTTTCCTGAATTATCAAGGCAATCTGAGTGTTTTTTCATAGTTTTTAGTGAGTGACACTTTTTGAACTAAAATATCGCTTTTAAAATGATAACGAACACATTGAGTCATACCATGAACATTGTGTATCAGATTGAGGTGAGGCTGATTCATACAAAAAAAATACTTATGGATCATTTTCTTAAAGTATCAAAATAATATGAATTCATTTCCTTAGTTTTGAGTATATTAGTTGTCCTTTTTACTAAGATTGATGTCAATTTTAAATAAAAAAACGCACTTGGAATCATACCAATCACATTGTGCATCATATTGAGGTGAGGTTTATTCCTACACCTTAAAATTTTCATATTTATAATTTTACTAAATTATCAAAAAAATAAATGTGTTTTCTTAGTTTTGAGTAGGTCAGTTTTTCTTTTTACTAAAACTGATGTTAATTTTCAATAAAAAGATTCACTTAGAGTCATATTGGACACACCGTGCTTTGGATTGAGGTGAATCTAATTCCTACACATAAAAAATGTATTATGGAATGATCTCATAATGTATCAAAACAAAACAAATTCATTTACTCAGTTTTGAGTATATCACCTGCCTTTTCTACTAAAATGTCATTTTAATCTGGAAACATGAATTTTGACTTATACTGATCACATCGTGTATCATTTTAATGTGAGATTGATTTATATATTTCAAAAATAAATTCTTAATATATTTCATAAATTATCAAGAAAATTTGAGCATGTTTGCTCAGTTTTTAGTGAGTGGAATTTTTTGAACTAAACTATCGATTTTAAACTGATAATGGACACATTGAGTCATAGCAGAAACATAACATATCATATTGAGGTGAAGATGATTCCTACATGTCAAAAATTACATATGTATCATTTACCTAAATCATCAAAATAATTTGAAAGTTTTTTCTTAATTTTTAGTAGGTCGGTTGTCCTTTTTACTAAAATTAATGTCAATTTTAAATAAAAAGACGCACTTAGTATTATACTAGTCACATCATGCATCATATTGAGTTTTGGATGATTCGTACATGTATAAAATAAATTATGTATCATTTTATTCAAGTATCAACAAAATCCTAATATGTTTCCTCATTTTTGAGTACATCAATTGTTATTTTTACTAAAATGTCATTTCAAACTGGAAACACACACTTGGAATCATTCCAATCACAGCATGTATCGGTTTGACGTGAGACTGTTTCCTACACATCAAAAATTAATTATGAAACTATAACCTAAATTATCAAGAAAATAAGAGTGTGTTTTCTTTGTTTTCATTGAGTGACATTTTTTGAACTAAATTGTCGATTTTAAACTGTTAATAGACACATTGAGTCATAGTGATCACATCGTGCGTTGGATTAAGGTTTGGTTGATTCATACACATCCCAAATGACTTATAGATCATTCTTATAAAGTATCAAAATAATAAGAATATGTTTTCTTAATTTTGATTTTTTTCAAATGTCCTTTTTACTAAAACTAATGTCAATTTTAAATAAAAAGAAGCACTTGGAGTCATACTGGTCACACCGTGTGTTGGGTTGAGATGCAGAAGATTACTACACTTCTCAAAGTCTCAAAATAATCATAACTTCTAATTTTACCACATTTATATTGTCTTTCTATGACTAACTACAAACACTACATATTGACTCGATGTTCTTAGCCGAAAAAACTTTTCTCATAGTTGAAATTTAGAAGAGAAGATGAAGCTCATGTGCCCATTATATCATAATAATTCCCCACAATGGTAATATGATCTTCCTAAAATATTTTGTATTTCAAAATAAATGTTTTTTAGCTAATAACATAGTTCAACAAAGAAAGGTAGTGAAAATGGAAAAAGTGGTAACATTTGAAGAAAGAATCATTTTATCTCTTTTGTGGATTGTTGTAGATATTTAAAATCAAAATATGACTTCTCAAAAGTTTTGTGAAAAAAAAATAAGTATTAGAAAAAAATGATAAGGATATTAACTTACAAATATTAGATAAAATGATGAAAAAATTAATTAAATAAGTAGTAGGAATTCACCTTTTCTTGATGGTTGTATGAATTCTTGATTCATTTCCTTGTTGTCATTATCTCAGTTGCATGCTCAAATTCCAATCCCTTATGAGCATGAGAAACTTCAAACAAACCACCCCAACTCAAACAAAAGAATCCACCTATGTAGGAAAACAATTATTATATGAGTAAAACTAAAGAGAAATAAATTAAACATAAATATGAAACAATACATTAATTCTATGGATAATGATTCTAATGTGAAAACATTTTTGACCATAGGGATATGCCGATGGTAAAGCAAGAATAATGATAATTAATGAAAATATATATTGCTAAATATTCAATCAATAGGTGAGGAGGATGAGGAGAAAAATAATATACCTTGTATTGAATCTTTTAATCATATTATAGAAATTAAATATATCCTATTGGGTTTATAAAATATTAATTTTTGATTTGGGGTCAGTAAAAATTTATGTTAATTGTGTTTGAAAGAGGAAATTTATTTTTGGTAGTGAAAATTTGATCATATTAGATAATGATACAAATAAATGTTGACGTAAAATGTGTAGGTTGAGATGTTTTTATGATGATAAGATAAAATTGATAGATATTTTTTACAAACTATAATGGGGAGATTGTTAATAATTAAAATAATGATGAAACATCAGAAGAAATTAATGTTTAATTGAGTATCATAGGGGGGAGCACACGGGGTTGTGGTAGACTCAACATAAGACATTTATGGTGAGGAAAATAAAGAGGGGTTATCAACTATAAGAAATAAAATCAATGATGAAATCAAAGAATAAAATTTCATTGGTGATCGGACAATTTTTGAGAAAAATCGAAGGAGTAAGGATCTATAAAAAACCTCATTTTTCCCATGTAGATCCTCACATGAGCCTCAGCTCGGTTGGTGAGGACTTGCTAAGTGCATCCAAGAGACCCGAGATCAAATCTGGGTGGAGGAATATTTCCAGGCACTATAGTAGTACTATAGCAGGCACTGTGGTAGGTATTGTTTGGTACTGTAGTAGTAGGAACTATTCATCCATCTAGGCCTTTGGGCCACCGGTTTGGTCCTCGGGTCCTAAAAGGCTTTTGGGCCACCCAAGACATTTGAGCCAGTTGATTCTCAAGGCCTTCGGGCCACCTTAAGGCCTTTGGGCCACCCCAAGGCCTTCGGGCCACATGAAATGCAGATGTACCAGTCATACTTCAAGGTACAAGGCTTCAGAGGAGAATTCAGGGCAGGCATGTTCACTAGATCAGAGCTAACTAGAATTGGAAGAATTAGAGGGTATGGCTTTGCCATTGGTACCAGGCTTGTCCAGCATTGCATAGGACAGTTAGCTGACCAGCCCTGTAAAGGTGGGGTGATGATATCATGACATATGTTGGGGAGGAGTAGTTCCAAGTTGTCTTGTCTGTGTGGTTTCTCTAAGACCTACAGGTCATGTAATTGTCTCTAAGCCTTCGGGCCTTGTAAGGGTTCCACCTCACCCCTTGAAAGGTGGATTATAAAAAATAATAAAAAATTAAGGCCTTCGGCCCATTCCGACCATGTAGAGCCTAAATAATTTTGATAGGATGACATCGATGATAATTGGATCAAATATATGCATGAGGATCTTGATCCGATAACAACAATGTGACATGGGAAGTTCTTCCAAGGATGGAAGACAGAAATGTAATCAGAACCATGTGGGTGTTCAGTAATAAAATTATTGGGTATGGAAAAGTGGATCAAAATAAATAATGGATTGTGTGAAAGGGGAACTCCAAGATCAAAGGAATTTATATTTATGATAAATTTTCTCCCATATCCTGGTTGTAAACTATTTTAATTTTCTTGGTTATTTTAGTGAAAATGTATTTAAAAGTATACCAAATAGATGTCAATATATATGTTCCTCAATGGAGTTATTAAGGGGGTATACATTAAGAAACTGGATGGGTTTATTATGGATTAAAACGAGAGAAAGGTGTTCCATTTAAAGAATTACTTGTATAATATAAAGAAATCACTGAGGATCTGGTATTTGAGGTTGTATAAATACTTAAGAAATATTGGTTTTTAGGAAGGTAGAGTTGATCACAGCCTATACATCAAGAAGGTGAATGATCAAAGGATGTTGGTACTCATATATGTTGAAGACATAATATTTGAGGATTGGACAAAGCAGAATGAAATTTTTTTTGGACCATATGAGATACGATATCGAGATGTCTATGATTGGTGAAACATTTTCCTTATTTTATAGGTGAATCAAGGAAATCATGGCACATTAATTTTTCAATGAAAATATGAAAAAGAGGGTTCTAAATGATTTTCAATGGAATATTCCAAACCAATGATAATATCGGCCGCTATATGGATGAATTTTTCAAAAGTTTACAATTGAAAAGAGGTAGATTTCATGGAATATAGGTATTATGTGCCTAATATACCTCACAAAAACATGACCCAAAATTGGGTTTGATATATTTTAAGTTGCACAGTACCAATGTTGTTTCAAGGAGAGCCACATGCTATCAGGAAAGACGATACTTCAATATATCTAAAAAAATGTTTTTGGGTCATTTAATTATAGGATAGTGCAACTGGACTTGTTGGGATACAAGGATGTGGGATGAGAATTTTCAATAGATAACTAAAGGAAATTAAAGATATTGAAAATCCGAGATTTCATTCGACCCTTGGTTTCATTCGACCCTTGAATAGCTCGAGACTTAGATTCAATCCTTAGAATAGTTAGAGCCTTGATTCTAGCCCAGATTCGAGCTTGGATTCGATAATGAGGAGCACCAACAACAAGTGGCTTCCATAGAGAGCTTCAGATATCAGGAACTAGTTCACGATGGTTAGGGTTCTTAAAATAGATCGGGACATATTTATCAGCACTTCCAAAAGAATACTAATAAAGATACCTTTTATAAGCACTAAGTTAATATGCACTGATAAAGATAGAGATTTATCAGCGCTAAAAAAAGAACTGATAAATACTTATAATAATTTTTTAAAAAATAATACTTTTATAAAAAAATTATAATTACTATATATAAATATAATACTTATAATAATAATTTTTATAAAATAATAATTTTATAATTCTTTGAGTATATAATTATAAATTTATAATTATATAAATGATTTTTTAAAAAATAATACTTATATCATTATATATATTTATATCATTATATATATATATATAATATATTTATTTATTTATTTATTTATTTATTTAATAAATATATATAAATATAAATATAGTAAATATATTCATTATTTAAATAAATTTATAATAAATTTATAATTATTTAAATATATATAATTATTTATTTATAGTTATATAAATAACTTTTAAAAAGGTTGGGTTATAACCACCAAATCGTGGCTCACGCACGCTACAAAAAAACTACAAATAAACAGTCTTGGGACTCGACCCCAAGATCTCTGCCCCAAACCCCTCCCCCTGTCACCCCACCCATGTGTGGGGGGAAATTATATAAATTATTTTTAAACAAATATTATTTATTTATTTATAATTATAAATGTATAAAAATAATAAATAAACATTTATAGATATATTTATTTATAAATAATTTTTTACAAATATGTTTTTAACATTATTAATTAATATTTAATCTTAAGTGAAAGCATGTTAAAAATGAATAAAATTGAATAATTAAAAATGAGTACCCTTTAAGAATATTGAAAAATTGGATAAGTTTGACTAATTAAATATAAATCATTAAAAAATGGATATATTTTGAATTAAATATTAATATATATTGAAAATATTAAAACATAGTAAATAAATATATATAAAATAAGTAATAGAAATTGATTAAATTCCCCAAAAAATATTTGTTTGTGTGATTTATATATAAAAATGCATTAATTAAGTTTATGTGAAATTGATATAATACGTTTGATCTATGTTAAATTAAGAAATCAAACTACATTTAATTATGTCCATTACTCGATGCAATTAGTCGGTATTTTTAATTCATATTAATTTTTAATTATAAAACATTATTCACTAAATATGTTACTAATTTAATGTAAAGCATAAATATTTTTTTATGTAAATCATATTTATATACATTTATATATATCAATATATTTAATATAAACTATTTATTAACATTATCAATAATTATTTAATTAATAAAATGTTTATTTTTTTCTCAATTAACTTTTTTTTATTTTTTATTTTTAAATATTAATTTTACATATATATATATATATTATTTATTAGTATTTATAATTTATATATAGTGTAAAAAATTTATTCATTTCTATCAATAATTATTTAATTAATAAAAATTTTAATATTTTTTTTATAAAATCACTCTTATTTGTTATTTATTTAATTATTTCATTTTATTCGGACTTTTATCAGCACTAAAAATAATCTGTAGATAAAGGGTGTTTTTATCAGCGCTAGAAAAAAGTGCTGATAAAAGGTACTCTTTATCAGCGCTTGTTTTAGCACTAATAAAGGCCAGTGTAGTTAAAGACTTGTTTTGTAGTAGTTTTATACATTCAATGATCGAATGGTTTAGTATCTTGGGAAAATTATGATCATAAATCACTTATATATAATAAATCATAAACATTTATTAAAATCTGTATTCATTATACTTTTAAAATCACATTTTCTCCTTAGTATATGTAGTCACTTGAGTATATGCATTAAAGAAAGGGGTGAGCTAAAATCCCATCAAGAGAAGGAATAAGGGACATGAATCAATATAACATGGGTGAGAATAGTCATCATCATAACATTATAATCATAGGATAATCATCATAATCATGATGGAAACATTTTATAAAGGCATGGAATGTGTTGATGTAAAAAAATGAAACATCATGTCATAGTGGTCAAATACCACACATAGTTGTGTTCAGATCTAGCTTCATGTTCACAAATAAATTATGTGAATAATCTTAATATCACCATTATGAACAAAGATATCATCATGATCTCACATAATACACATTATCTCATAATATGCATCGCATTACTTGATGCATTAGAGGGCTGTATAATTTCGGGCCCACCCATCACATAATAATATTTACATATTTATACATGTCACTTAGAACGCATACAACCCATAATCATGAAATAACACATGGAAAGGAATTGGTTTCATAAGTATTTCATAAGTAATGATTACATAAATAAATTTGGGGTTCCCAAATGAATAAGGGGAAACATATTTGGCAAAAATATCATCATTCTTGAGTGAAGGAGAAACAACTCAAGAGGAGTAAAAGATATGTTTTGGAAAGAAAATCCTTTTGGGAAATATTTGTATTTGGATTAAAAATAAAGGTGGAAACATGTATATCCCAAAAATTAAAATGGAAAAATAGTGAAATGAAATTTTTGTAATATTATAGGAATATCCATACTCAAGATATCATGCAAGATAAATAACCCAAAGAAAATGAGTTGGGTTTGAGAATCCCCTTACCTTAAATCCCTCTTTTTTGTTTCTTTTTTTCCGCCTAAATAATAAACTTTGGTTTATTAAAACATAGATCCAGAATTTAATTGTATTCATTTTTTCCACTATTTATCCATTATAATTATTGTATTCTAATTTTATAACACTCTTTTTTAAATGTGAATTTATTTTATATCATGTTTTCATTAAATTTTTCCATTTTGTTTCAATGTTTCTATTTCTATTTTTGGTCTTAAAAAACATATATTTATAAATTTTTATTTTATAAGTAATTTATTACTACCATACATTAGGTTGATGATAAGAAATGAGTTGGAAATGTTCTCATTGGCATTCAACTGACTATTAACGTTAATGTTGTCCAAATATGAAGAAAACTAGATATAAAGTATAGATGCATAAAAAATATAATTTTTATAGTAGGTTAACATCATTAATATACTTTAAACATTATAATAATTAAATATTATAATATTTTATTTTTAAATAAATTGGTAATAGAGATATAATAAGAATAAATTAAGAGAAGAGTTTGGAGAAAAACTAACTCTTTCTTTAGTGTGCCTTCTCTTGTATGACACTAGACTTTCTTGATGAATGGAGTTGGTTTACTCCATCACATATCTAAAATTATTAAGGGCTGAAGTGAGAGAGTTTTGGATGAAATTTGTCTTTTTATAGTGAGAGAGGAGTGGTTTTCTAAGGGGAGGAAGAGGGGTTATTTATACTTGGGGAGAGGGGTATTTTTAGAATAAAATATTAAATAAGATATTATATCAAAGGTAAAACTTGTAATAGTAAATTTTTAAAAATATAAAACATATATCAATAAAATAGATTTTTTTGGGACTTTAAACCCCTTTATAATTCTAATTAACTTATTTTTTTAAAAAGTAAAGTGGAAAAAAAATAAAAAATGGTATTTTAAGGGATCACTTTTGACTTTATGTTTTGGAAAATGATTTTTAGGTTTGGAAGTTAAGTTTATTGTATTTTAATGAATAATTTATGAAATTAAATAAATTTTTTCCAAACATCAATTTCTCAAAACTATTAAGTCATTATTACATAATGAATGATGTAATTCAAGATACACTGGTCACGTGAAAAACTGTATTTTTACTATTCACTTGAAAATTGAAGTATTTCATAAAATTACCAAAAAAATCACCCTTGGAAATTTTTGACATGGTTATTTAAAAAATTATATTCATTTTACTAAAATAAATGAATAAAATGGTTGATTTTCATTTTTAATATAAAATATGATTTTTACAAAATACTTTAAAATAAAATTTATTAAAAATGTGCTTATATTTTCTTTGACTTTTTTAATCATGATATTTATTTTTAGGAATTATAATATTTTTATTTAATTATATTACTCTTGATAAATATTATTTATATTACACTTTATTATTTTGTGGTTAAATTACTTTTTCAATAGTCAGATTACTATTCCCAACAGCCATGTTGAAATCCCCAATGGTCAGGTTACTATTTCAATGGTCACATTACTACACTAATGGTCGCATAACCTCCTATAGATACCACTTCATTATTTCACTCAATATTCACTTCAATTCCTCCCAAGGTTATATATTTTCATTTTCTAAGATTTTGATTGGTTTGTTAATATTTTTTTCATTTCTACATTATTGTCCATAAGGCTGATGATTATAAAAAAATTATGGCAATCTATATTTTCCCATTTTAGCTTTGCTATTTTATATTTTATACCCAATTGTAATGTTTGTAATTTTTATTGGTTTTTTAGATGACTAATATAATGATCTTTATTAATTAATTAAAGTGTTTTCGGTTTCTCTATGTTCTCTCTGTGTATAATACTTGTATAATATAATATGACACACTTTTATTTATGAAACAATTTTCATTTAAAAATTTTGGGTCATTACATTCTTCTCGTATTTAGAAATTTCATCCCTAAATTTTTGACTCATATTCTTAGTTAATAAAAGGTTAGGGTAATTATGTTTACTTATTTCATCTAGTTCCCATTTCACCTCTTCATACTTATGGTTCCTATACAACACTTTGATAAGGTGAGTTCTCTTATTTCATAAAACTTTGTCTTATGGTCCAAGATCTTCACTGACTACTCCTCATATGAGATTTCATTCTCCAATTATTCCACCTATGTATTTAGTACATGTTAGGGGTTGGGTACCTATTTCCTTAATAGTGATACATGGAACACATCATGAAAATAAGACATATTTGGTGGAAGTTCAATCCTATAGGCCACTACTTCTATTTGATCAAGTATATAAAATGGGCCAACATACCTAGGGAAAATCTTACCTTTCTTTCCAAACCACATGACTCTCTTCCATGGTGATATTTTAAGGAAAACTTTGTCTCCAAATTCAAACTTCAATTCCCTTCGATGATTTTCATCATAGATATTTTTTCCGACTCTGAGAAGATTTTATATGTTATTGGATGTCTTCAACCATCTCTATCATATCTTTCAAAGGAAAAGTTCCAAGTAGACTTTTTTCCAAATTCATCCCAACAATTAGTAGTTTTACATTACTTCCCATATATAGATTCATATGGAGCCATTTGAATACTTTTCTGGAAGATGTTGTTGTATGAGAACTCAACTAATGGGATATGTTGATATCATACACCTTTGAATTACATTGATTAGGATCTCAGTAAGTCCTTTCAGATTTTCCATCAGTTCGGGGATGATAGGTTGTACTGAAATTCAGTTAATTACTCAAACCTTGTTACAAACTTCTCTATAATTTAAATTTTATCCTCGGATTATGATCATAAATTATTGAAAGTGGTACCCCATATAGCCTTACCTCTTCCTTCACATATATCTTGGAAATTTTTCCAAGTGATAAATCTTCTTGAATAGAGATGAAGTGGAATGTCTTGGTGAGTCGAACCACTACAACCCACATCATATTGTTTCCTTTGGATGTCTGCAGGAGACCAGTGATAAAGTCTATAGTGGCATTCTCCCATTTCTTTATGGGTATATGAAATGATTTCATTATTACTTTAGACTTATATTTATATAATTTAACTTTTAGACATACCAAGAACCTTAATATAAACTCCGTAATCTCTTTCTTTATGTTTTCCCACTAAAATTTCTCTCAAATATTGTGATGCATCTTGGTACATCTAGGATGGATTGAGAAATTTGAGTTATGCACATTATCCAATATCTTCTTCTTTATCTCGGGTGATAGAGGAAAATAAATCCTTTCTCAAAATTGAATGAAACCATAATCATAAATGTGGAACTCATGTAGCTTTCATTTATTACTTTCACCTCCTTTTAAAGATCCAAATCATCCGTTTGTGATTCCTTGATCTTCTATTGGATATATGGTTGACAAATAATTTGGGCAAGGTAGGATGTATTCCTTGCTGTTATGATTTAAAAATCTATCATTTATATATCCATATAGATAGGTTGTTTTTCAATATTCATCATTTAAAAATTATTAGGATATTTTTTGCTAAGATAATCATCTACCTTGTTCACCTTTCCCGATGGTAGTGAATAGAGAAATCATAGTCCTTTATTATCTCTAACCTTATTCTTTGAATCATGTTGAGATCGCAATAGGTGAATATATACTTTAGACTCTTATGATCAGTATATATTTCAAACTTATCACCATAGAGATAGTGCAACAAAATATTCAAGGTGAAGATCATAGCTATAAAATCTAGATCATATTTCTAGTGGTTTTTCTCAAGGACACTCAATTATCATAAGGCATAGGCTATCACTTTTTTATTCTTCATGAGTATACAAACCAAGACATTCTTTGAATCATATCTGTATATCTCAAAACCTTATCCACTTTTTTGGTCATGTAATTATAGTTGTAGTGATTAGACTCTTATTAAGCTCCCAAGATCTTTCCTCACACTCTTCTATCAAAAAATACATTACTCATTTCCATGTTAACTTAGTTAGAAAGCTGTAGAATCATGATAAATTTCTCAAAAAAATGGTAGTACCCTACTAAGACAATAAAAATATATATTTATATAACACTAGTAGGTCTAGTCCATTCCTCAATTATCTTTGTCTTTTAAGGTTCCACAAATATTCCTTCACTTGTGATAATGTTCCCCAAGAATGAAACTTGCTACATCTAAAAGTGACACTTGATGAAATTATCATACATTTTATTCTTCCTTAATGTCACCATCACATTCCTTATATACTTTCGTGTTATTTCTTTCTCTGGGAGTAAATGTGAATATTCTTGATAAACACTACCAAAAATTTGTTGTGAACGTCTCTAAAGACTCCACTCATCAAATCCCTTAATATTGTAGGGAAATTAGTAAGTAATAAGGGAATTAATTTGAGTTCATAATGACCATACCTCATATGGAAGGTTTTCTTCTAAATATATTCCTTCTTAACCTTTATCTGATGATATACAGAATGAAAATCCACCATTAATAAGTATCGATCTCCATATAGTTGATCAAACAAGTCATAAATCCTTGGTAGATGATACTTGTTATTTATGGTGATCTTTTTTAGCTCTCAGTAATCACTACACAGCCGAATTTATCCATCATTTTTCTTTACAACAAGCATAGGTTCACCCCAAGGAAATAAACTAGGGTATATGAACCCTTTGTCCAAATGATCTTGTATCTAATTCTTTAACTCATTGTGTTTGATTGAGGTCATCCTATAGGTGAATTTAGAGATAATAGTGGATCCATGTATAAGTTATATTGATAACTATACCTTGTGATTTGGGGAAAGTCCAAGAAACTCTTTAAAATATACATCTATGTTTTCTTAACAATCGGAATTTTCTCAAGTTTGATGATTTCCTTTGACTCAATCATTTGGATAATTTATTCTTCTTCATAGGGTATCAACACCAATACCGTTGAGGGGTTTTCCAAAGGAGATTCATGATATTCCTTGAATTTATGGAGGAACATGGTATGGTTTAGAATATAAAAATATATTTCATTTTCCTGATGGTTGATGTGTGGTCTATATAACAAGAGTCAATCCCTACCTAGTAGAGTATCAAATTCCACCAAGAGAAGGATTAAGAGACTTGCTGGAAAAATATTCCCACATACACTAATAGTAGAATAGTCCAAAACATGGGATACAATGATCTCACCACTGTTTTTTTACATATATCACTACTTTAAGGTATCAGGGATTCAATTCAACAATTCTAGAAAACTTGTAGGATATACAGAAATTCATAGAACCAGAATCAAATAAAACTTTTTCCATTCTTGATTGAATAGGAATTGTACCTAGTAAAGATTAATTTTCATGATCCAATTCAGTATTAGTAATGGAATAAGATTTCCCTTACTCCATTGGATTTAGTTATTGTTGACACTAATCACCCTCAATGACCTAAATTTAAGTGCACTGGCTTGCATAGTTTCCTTTCTCCCTACATCCGATGCTTTGAACCACGGTTGGTGAATTGGGAGTTGCATTCCTTTCCTCCATCATATTGGTAAGATTCTTCATGTGTCTTTATCAGTCATGATCTTGGTGGCCTTCTCTCCCATACTTGAATCATTTCCATGTTCCTTTGAGGTAACTCCCATGATTTTTATTCCCAAAGTTTTTATATGTGTGTGGTTAGATCCTCTTTCCTCCTTTGTTATTTAACCCAGCAATATGAAACTCTATTCTTAATTTTTTATCATCATGTAAAAAAGACCAATATCTAAATTCCATCTCTACTTTGAGATCATATCAAACCACTTATTCGTAAATTCTGAAGTCTTCAGTAGTCAGAGCCTTTTAAAGGTGTGGTTTTAAACCACTAAAGAATCTATCTATTTTTTATATCATTTTTTATAACAAACCATGAGTCATATCTTGAAATACTTGTGAAGTTTTTCTTGTATTTTTTGATAGATTCACCTTCCTTTTTATTTATTAATATGAATTATTACTCCATTTTTGTTTGTATAGTTTGATGGAAATACTTGTTAATAAATATTTTCTTAAACTCTTAAAACTCATTGTATTCCATTTCATCCTTCATCTTGTTTTTTATTATAAATTTACACCCTTGATTGGCTTCTCCATCTAAATGATAGGCAATCAGAGTCACCTTCTCCTTCTCAGAACCATAGATCATAGAAAATATCTTCTCTATTGCGTTAACCCACTATTTTGAGACAAGTGGATCAAAAGATAATCTAAATATTGGTGGTTGTTTCAACATAAAATAGTAAATATCTAGTTGGTCATTCTTGTGGGAAGGAGGATATTCCACATGGTTTGGGATATTTTTCATAACCTGAGACATATGGGTAAGTATTTCCATAAACTTTTGAACTCCACCACCCAAGGCATTAGAGATATCATTCATAAAATTGTTGCATTGTCCCTCACATTGGTTGTTAGACTTATTTCTCCTAGTTCCAAATATTTTATAAATTATAAAAGGTTTGAAAATAAATCAAAAATCATGAATAGATAATTTATTCTCTTGTGAAATTAACTATAAAGGCATATCTTATAGGATACCAATGTTTATCTTTTTTTCTAAAACAAATCTTCTTGGATGTTTACATATACTTATACTTATCATAAGGGTTGTCACTAATGTTTTCTAATACTAATTCCCAAATTATTTCAACCACGTATCTAATATCAACTATAGTGACCCTAATTTTTCTTACATTACTATTACATTATTTTAAAGATAAACAACATAATAGTTATATATTCAAAGATCAAAAGGTTTAGTACCTTGGAAAATTAGGATCATAAATCACTTATACATAATAAATAATAATAAATTATTTAAATCCTTATTCTTTATCCTTATAAAATCTCACATTCTCCTTTGTACATGTAGTCACTTGGGGATATGTATCAAAGACAGATGTGATCTAAAATCCCAATAATAGGAGAAATGAGGGACATGAATCAATATAACATGAGAGAGCATAATCATCATCATAACATCAGAATCATAGGATCATTATCATAATTATGAGGTAAACATTTGATAAATCCATGGGATGTGGATATGTATAAAAATGAAACATCATTTTATAGTGGTCAAATAACACACATAGTTATGAGAAAATCTTGCATCATGTTCACACATAACATAACTGAAAAATTATAAAAAAATTATTATGAACAAGTCTATAATCATGTTCATGCATAATAAAAAATTTCTCATGTGATTCATCATATTAACCAATTCATTGGAGGGCTATATAATTCTGATACCACCCATCACATCATAATATTTACATAATCATGCATTCCACTAAAAATGTATAAAAATCATAATCATGAAATAACCCATGGAAAGGAATGGGTTTCATAAGGATTTCAAAAAGAGTGATTTTATGAATAAATGTGGGGTTCTTAAATGAATAATAGAAAAAATATTTGGCATAAACATCATCATTTTTGAGTTAATGGGAAAAACTCAAGACAATTAAAAGATTTGTTTTATAAAAAAATGTTTTTTAGAAAATATTTGTATTTGTATTAAAAAAAACTGCTAGAAACAAGTATATCCCCAAAAAGAAAATAAAATAATAGTGAAATGATATTTATTGAATATTAGAGGAATATAAATACTTAATATATTGTGAAATAGGGATAACCTAAAGAAAATGAGTTGGTTCTGAGAAACCCTTTACCTTAAATCTTGCTTTATTTTGTTTCTTTTCCTCCTCCAGGATAATAAATATAGGATTTTTAATACATAGTTCCATAAGTGAATTATGTTCATTTTTATACTTTATCCATTATAATTATTTTATTCTAATTTTATAACACTCTTTATTAAATGTGAATTTTTTTGATATCATGTTTTAATTAAATTTTCTCATTTTGTTTTGATGTCGCTATTTTTGTTCGAGATTATTTATAGGTTAGTATAATTAATTATAGAATCTTAAAAAAAATTATTTATACCTTTATATATAATAGATAATTTATCTTTACCATACATTATTTTAGTGATAAGAAACATATTTTAAATTTTATCTTTGTTGGTTAACCGACTATTAATAGGAATGTTGTCAAAATATGAAGATAAAGAGCTATAAAGTATAAATAAATAAAAAATATAATTTTTATTATAGTTTAACATCATTAATATAATGTTAAAATTATTCATAATTAAATATTATAATATTTAATTTTGAAATCATTTTGGAAAAGAGAGAGAAGAAGAAGAAAATAAGAGAATATTTTGAAAAGAAAACTTACTCTTTCCTTAGTGTGGCTTCTCTTGTATGACACTCGACTTCCTTCATGAATGGAGTTGTTTTAATATATAATTCCCCTAAGTTTGATAAGAGGTTATAATATAGTATTAGGGAAGAACTTTCACTTTGTAAAGTTAGGTAGGAGAGTTTTCCCAAGGGGAGGGACAGGGGGTGTTTATATATGAGAAGAGGGGTATTTTTAGAATAAAATATTAAATAAAATATTATATCAAAGGTAAAACTTGTAATAGTGATTTTTTTAAAATATAAATAATATATGAATATAATAGAATGATTTTAGGACTTTAAAACCGTTTATAATTCAAATTATATTTTTTTATTAAAAATTAAAGTGGAAAAAAGAAAAGGTGTTATTTGAAGGCATCACTTTTGACTTTAGGTTTTCAAAATTTCTTTTTAGGTTTGGAAATTAATTTTATTGTAATTTAATTAATCATTTATAAAATTAAATATATTTTGGTCGAACAAAAAGTTATATAAATTATTATGTCATTATTACATCATGAATGATGTAATTTAAGATACATTGGTTATGTGAAAAAACAATTTTTTTACTATTCACCTAAAAATTGAATTTTTTCATAAAACTACCAAAAATAAACCTTGCACAATTTTGACGTGATGATTTAAAAAATTATATTCATTTTATAAAAATTAATTTCTAGTATAGGTGATTTTAATTTTTAGTATAAAAATTGTGATTTTTATAAAATACTTTAAAATACATTTTATTAAAAATGTTCTTATATTTTCATTGAGTTTTTTAATCATGATATTTATTTTTTGACATTATAATATTTATATTTATTCATTTTAATCATGATAAAAATAATCTATATCACACTTTATTATTTTTAGGTTGAATTATTATTCCAACAGTCAGGTTACAATTACCAACGGTTAGTTTACTATTCCCAACTATCGAGTTACTATTCCAATTGTCACATTACCCCCTGTAAATACCACTTAATTATTTCACTCAATTTTAAATAAAATTCATCCCAAGATTATATATTTTCATTTTCTAAGATTTTGATTGTTTTACTAATATTTTTTTCATTTATATAGTGTTGGTCGTGGTGGCGATGATTCAAGCTGATTGGGGAGATCCATATTTTCCCATTTTTTCTTCTCTATTTTATATTTTCATCAAATTTTAATATTTGTAATTTCCATTAATTTCATATCCTGATAATTTAATGATATTTATTAATGAATTAAAGTATTTTTGGTTTCTCTATGTTATATATGTGTATAATACTTACGTAATATATTATAAGACACATTTATTTATGAAACTATTATCATTTAGAAATTATTGGTCATTATAGGGTATTAGGTGGGAAGTCTTGGAAAAGAATAGATAAGTTTGGTTAGCCTCCCTATTATTGGAAATATATGTAAAATTTAACTAAAAATTAGTAATGCATGGAGACATATGACGGTGATCTCTAGTGAGTGTGCACCCATTTATTTATTTTTCTTGGTCACTTGCAGTGTGAGAATCCTAGATAGAGCTGACTTGATTTGCCTTTGGACCCCTTATCATACTTATTAATTGTTTTTAAAATGGTTTTCTCTTTATCATTAGTTATTGATTCATGTTTTTGAAATGATTTGTGAATATGTTCTTTGCAAGCTATATTGAAATGGTAGATTATCATGTACTAATTTAAAACTGTGAGATGTTGTTCTTCATTCCTTTTAAAAATATTGAAAAGTTATTATTTTCCCTATATTATGAAAGATTATGAAAAGTTTTTCTAAAACTTTATTTTTTTAAATTTGGAATAATTGATTTATTTAATAAATTCTACTTATGGGGAACTTGGTGGGACCCTATTGGGATATTGATCTCGCACCCTACATACACTCAAGGGGTATATATAGTATTTTTCATAAATGATGCAAGAAATTGAGAGGAATATATTGGAGAGGGTGGGTATTCAAGCTAGCTCATGTTCATGTTATAGTGGTGGTGTTGGGGGATGATGAACCACATGTCACATGGAGATGTCTTGCATTCTTCTATGTTGTTTCATTTTACCCATAGACTAGTACTTTTATTAAAATTGTGGAACCTATATCTTTTCTTTCTTTATATCTAGATCTATTTTGTTAAATTGTGTTCATATTCTAAGTTTCTTTTATTCATGTTTTATCTTTTTTTATGTTTATTCCCATTCTCCTTGATAGATCTTGGTTTTTATATTTCATTGTGTGAAAATTAAATCCCAAATATTTTTCTTGGATGCTCAGGCCCTTTTCATCGGCCTTTAGGGATCGATAATGCCCTTTGGGCCTTTCCATGAGCCAACTCAAGTGTCATATTTGGGTATGACTCTAGATTAGTTCATGAAGTAGTGGGTTAAGATGTGGATACATGACTATAGTATGCTTATTTGAGTAGTGGGTTGAGTTTTTGATGATTCCATACCCTGAGTCTTCAGGTATGGGATGGGTACCAGACATAGTGTCACAAGGAGATGATTGGACTCTAAGATAGAATTTAAAGAGTATGGTCAGGCACCGTGGTGGTCTGGTTAGTACACGATGGCCTAACTAGCATGTATACTTTGACCGGTGTCATGGTGGCCTAGTGAGTTCATGAAGACCCAGAAAGTATGTTTATTTAT
Organism: Viscum album; assembly: GCA_963277665.1. Lineage (NCBI taxonomy): Eukaryota > Viridiplantae > Streptophyta > Magnoliopsida > Santalales > Viscaceae > Viscum > Viscum album. The sequence continues at coordinate 1,522,976,269 of OY728131.1, read as the reverse complement.
GCATTTATCTTACTTGTGAATACACATGCATATAAAATCATATATTAGGGGTGTTTGATGAGACCCTAATATGTTATATGCTCCCACCCTATACAATCACTCCAGTGTATGTCTATAACTTATGTCTATTTTTAGGTTCAACACAAGGTTTATAGGGGATTGGACTGGAGAAAATCAATGATTATTAGGATATTGGGATAAGACCAAGGGATTTTAGTAGGACAAGTGTGCATATTTTTGTTTTTCTATTTTATATTTGGGATCATCTCGGTGGTAGATCAGCATATACCTTGTATGAAATCATCATATATGATATTATATGTGTGTGTTTTTGTACTCTGAGGTAGATTTATCTTGGATATTTATATTTATTGATTATAGTGATATTGATGGCATAGTATCCCAAATGTATGTTTTAGGCTCGCACTTCTAGTCATAATACTTGAGTGTATGGGGAGGTGTGCTTCTGGTCACATGGAATCCTCGACCTGAGAACTGTTGGGTGGCCTAAGACTATATCATCATATACACCACCTAAAATATCGTATTGAATTGTGTAAATATACAATACCAATCAATTATATGAGTGTAGTAGTCACACTACCCTTAGTGTGTATCCTGGTGATACATACCCGCTTGTATCGATGACATCTAAGATATTACTTAAAAATATTCATATTAAAAAAACATTTTATACATGAAAGCTTAAAATGAACTTACCTTTGCATACCTAAGTTCTCAACTCCACATAACTCAATACCTTGTTGATCACATTCCAACAAAAGGATCTCAAAATATCCTCAGTGCTTGAAGAACACCAAAAAAACAAGTATTACTCATCCTCTAATAACACAAATGAAAATATCAACATAAAAGTATAAAAATAAACTCAAAGTGAAAAAATTCATATGAAAACAATATTAGAAAATAAAATACATCATGTAAATAATGAAAACAAAACAAATCTTGGTCTATAAGGCTCAAAGTAAAAAATCCAATCACTCAACATAAATCTAGTACATAACCAGGAGAACATACATCTAATGAGAACAAGATACCTAGAACTGTGCAATAAAGGGTCACACATTCTAACATGTACCACTATAAAATTCTTGAAACCCCAATCTTAAATATCATCTCGTAAACATGATAAAACTAAACTAGCAAACAGGGGCATCCAACTACAAAGCTAAGGAAACCCCTATAAATCTAACTAATAACATTAAGTTCCTAATTTTTAGGTACCAAACTAATGTCATTAATGAGATGCCAATAGTACCAACATGAATCCAAGAGTCCATACAACCATATACACATAAACCTAATTATATAACCACTACCAAAGATATCACTATTATCACACCTGGTTATCTCTTAAGAATACCAACCCTCCTAGGACATAAAGAAGAACAAAACCCAATATTGAACCCATAACTTTTACCCCTATATGAACACTAAATAGATTGTAGAACATCAGCATCATCATAACTAGGATCAACTAGGTTATATTAAACTTTATTACCCTTTAATATTTTTCTCTATAGATAATCCTTCTTAAAATGACATAGTTTACCATAATGATAAAACTTAACCCTCTTATTATCCTTCTTATTTTTATTCCACTGACCTATATGTTTCGATATACCCATAAAACTAAACTCTTATTCCTACGATTTTATCTCATTCTTAGTCTATAATTCCTTTGAAAGAATATTTTACTTAACTTATTATAATATTAGTATTTATGTTAGCTAGGTATAGAATGATTTTATTAAACTTAGCTAAGTGATCCCAGAGGGGGAAGTGTCATACAGCATTTTAAATTAAAAGGTATCACTTTATTATAGATCCTACCAACAAGAGATTTTTTCATAGAGATATTTTAAATATTAATCTATATAATAGATATAGTGATCTCATAAGCCACCTCACATAGCACATTATCACCCAGAAGAAAAAAAAGATTATGGGCTTTAATTAACACATCAGAAAGAATATCTTCATGAGAAACAAAAGAAAGTTCATTAGTAGACAGTGTGTCACCTTATTTTTTGGACCACATAGATAATTAATCAAACCATACTAAAATAACATGAGATGTATTTTAATTTTAAATAAACTTAATTAATTTTCAAAACCAAACTTCTTGATTTTGAATTTTAAATATGTCATCACTAATATCAATTAAGATCTAATACAAATTTTTATGGGATTCATTATAGGGAAGTATTCATTCAATAACTAAAATATATTATTTATTTTAGGTATTATTAAAAACATAAAATATAAAAAATTTAAATAATATTGTTATCTAAATCTAATAAAAATAAAAATTTGATAATCAGTCCAACAATAGAGATAAGAAAATGAACAAAAACATGGTAGTAGCTATTATTGAGGAAAGATTCAAAAATTTGATAAAAAACTGAACAACATCACAACAGGTTCAAATCATAACAGTGTCACATGAAAATCTCAAGAGTCAACAAAAAAATATTCAAATAAATGCAGAATCATAACATGATCTAGTTTAAACTAATGGAAATTACAATTTAATATTATAAGAAGAACTATAAATTATTTACAGCATGTATTTTTTAAAAGAAATAATGATTTTTACATCCTTTAGTATAATTAACCAATATGCATGGGGCAGAGGCGCCATAGTTTTACTATAAAAGAAAATGAGATTATATTACAAATGAATATTTAATGTTGAAAAGTACTAAGAAAACAGTCTAAATTGATATTTAAAAGAGGATAACAAAATATTAAAAAAAATTGAGTAAGTTCTTATAGAGATGAGTTCTTATTACCAAGAACACATATACACCTCAAATGAGTTTGTAAAAGATTTAAGCTTCAAATTTCATGGGGTATCTCTTATAGATGTCTATCAATACATAGATTTATAAGACACAAGCCAAAACAGATATCCTCTTAGATCCTTTAGCACTCTAAAATCAATCTAGCACAACCCAGCACTGTCGTAGCATGAATCACATAATATCCTCTTCGATCAACCTCTCTAAAACTCCCTCAAATATCCTCTAGGATTATAAAACTGGTAATAAAACATGTTTTTACTCTCTTGTGAATAAATAATCACAAATATATTCTTTTTTCACTTAGAGAAAATAAAAAACTATGGACAATTTTTCAAATGGATTTATTCCCCAAAAGTCGATGAGGCATGTCACGAACTAACCCGGGTCAACCCTAAACCGGTCACCTGAGCTGATCTGTGGCAAGGCCCGAGAGGCGTTCCTGATCCTCTTGGGCTAGCAATAAGAGCCAGGGCATCGACAGAAACAATGGGAATAGTTTCTATTAATACAAATAAATAAAATCATAAGAAATAATAAAGAGAAACTCCGAATAAATAAACCAAATGAAGAGACTAAACAAGAACTGAAGAAAATAAAACTAACCAAATAGAACAACCACTATCTCTATGTGACCTCGCAGGTTACTCTCTAACTCATGACCGAACTTCGCCCAAGGAAAAAAAGCTCGTGTCAAACCTACAACAGAAACTAAAAACAAGAAAACATTATATGAATGAGTATTAAAACTCACTAGGCATTCCCAAACAATCTATTCCCAAAATACTACCATTAAATAAAGAATTTTAATAATTTCAAGTTTGAACTATATTATATAAAATATTATTTTTCACATGCACTTTAATTTTTTAGGAAAGTAATAGTCCATTTCCCTTTTCAATCAAAAAACAAGTTTAAGGTTTGGAGGAAAAAGATACATTACATTTTTAAAACATTTTCTCGAACAATTTAAAATCCAAATTTCAGTTGTTAACAAGAGGAAAACCATACGCAAACACACAACACACAATAAGGGAAATGGAAAATTGGTGCATGGGGCCAACAACCAACTAAGAACCTCAAACATCTACCACTTACAAATAAGAACTAAAGAAAACATGGGTCGAACCTAGGAGAGCTTGAATAATCCAGAACGTACTATACATGTGACTCATCCTGAAGGCATTCCCTACTCAATGACATCATAATGCCCAAACAATTGGTGTTACCCTACCTGGCCTAACTGTGGGGCCCAATTCTATAGTAGAGCAAAGTCTGTACTAAGGGACACTAGTTAGTGCATAATCTAAACTAGTGCAGCAATCGGTCTCAGAAGATTCACTTACTATGTTAGGTTCCCATGTCAACATGTGTAATAAAAAGGGTGTGAGTCAACAATTTCAATCAAGTAACCAATCACAATTCACAAACACCACACGCAACAACTCACACAATCCACGAACACAGCAAGATCACCCCTGAGTCACCCCAAAGAGAGTTTTCAAAATATTTCATTTCTTTTAAAGTGTCAAACGGGCCTTAACCAACCAATCAACACCAACCTATTTTCATAAGAACCAACACACGCCAACTCTATTCCAAATAATCAAAGAAACACCACTTTCAATCTCAAAACCATTTGAAACCCCATTTAATAAATTCATTTTAGAAACTCAAATCACCATTTTGAAACTAAGACATAATTACAAAGACCAATGGGGAATTTTATCAACACTAATTATGCACATTAAAAAAACATTTCCAAACAATTCAAGCACAAGAGAAAACTACTATCTTTCACAACAAACATTAATTCTAAGACTAATTATTTAATATTATTTACCATTAATCTAAAATTAATGAAATAACAAGAAATTAATAAATTCTAAATATAATGGCAAGTGCATTGCGGGACCTACCACAAGGTGGAACCAATCCATCCACTCGGCTCTTGGTGCTTTCTAACTAAAAGATGATGCTCCCCCACTAAGCATATGCACTTTCACAAGAATTTAAGGACACCAAGCCCCTATGTACACACCCACATTGCCATGAACATGTAAAATGGGATCCTTACATATATTCTTATATGCATATACTAGTCGTCACTCACCTACGCATGCATTTTCATATATATGAATAGGAACACCTAGCCCCATACATGTATATTCACTGTCATGGATGAATATATGTTTAACTGGGAAACCTACATATATATACATATACTTACCTATGCATACACAGACGAGTCTCCCTTGGACCGACGACTCGAAATCGCGCCAAACAGTCCAACGCACTATGCAAAAACAACCAAGGACCCTTTTAAACAATTAAGTACCTTCAGTTAGATGGTGTGACATCCAAACAACATAAATAATAATTAACTAAGTAGAAAAACATACCTCAAAACATGCAGCTCTTGTCGATGGAAACCCGAAACCGCTTCACCTATATGCATATAAATTTTCATATATATATATACCCTTTGATCAAAATACATATTCCCTGTACCATGAGGGAATATACGCAAGGAGGATATACATATATACATGTTTACCCATGTATATACCTATAGGTCTTCATCGCTGATGACCAAAACCCACACCACGATGAGAAAAACACCCTACAACGATGCAAGGGAGTCCAATAACTACCAAAGGCTCCAAAAAAACTAAAGCAACTTCACTTCCCATAAAATAATATAAATTAATTACAAAAACTAAAAATACACCTTTCATGGAAAACATGCCACAAAGTCAATTTGCATTACACTCACAACTTAATAAATCATTTACATAATTAATACAACTTTTCCAAGATGTATAACAAAGCTTCACTTAAAAAAATACTCCACTTCCCACTTTAAAATTAAACTCACACTAAAAAAATTTCCACACATGGTTCACACCTTTTATATGATTAAAATAAAACATTAAAATAATTTATAAAACAATTTAAGTAACACCCTAAGCTTCCTCGCCAAAATTTCACCCAAAACCCTCTTTAAGAAACAACTGCACCCCAAAGACACCCTTTATCACAAGGGATATACTTTTTAAAATCCAAATACACACCAAGACCAGTTTAAAACATGTTTCATTCCATATTAAACAATTTCCTTTTTATATAAAATAATGCAACTAAAGTGCAAAACATGGAAAACACACTTTTCATAAAAAAACCATGTCGCAAGGCCAATTAGAACCCAAAAACCCTCCTATTTTAGATTTGAAAACCTATTTTAAACCAAATCATGGTAAAACTAGTAGTAATCACTTTTCCTATCATGCCCAACCAATTCCATTTCATTTTAAATAATGCAAGTGTGGGCATAAAGGAAAAAATATATTTTTCTTAGTGAAACAAATCTCAAAACCACAAACGCACTTCAAATATACTTCAATTTGCACTTCAAATTACACATAAAATTTAAATAGCATATTTGCACCATACAAGCAGAAATGGATTAATCGAAAACTATAATAACACCAAATCACCAACCTCAAGACCTTGGAAGATGGACCAAGACGAACTGAAACGTTGCGGCTTCAACAGCAGATGTCGAAACTTGATCAAAGCTACTCTGAAGGACCTATCGCACACCCTAGAAACAAGGGAGGAGTCAAAATTGGTTTACCCAAAACCCTATCCAATAGAAACCTAGACTTTAAAAAATTTAGGAGAAACCTTACCCAGATGAGAAGGAGGTGCAGCCACTGGGAAGAGGAGGGAGGCCGCCGGAAAGGGTTTCGCTGGGGGGGGACTCACCAGCAAGGTTTCTTCCAAGAGGATGAGGGGCATGAAGGCCATGAAAGGGGTGGTACGATTATGGTGTGAGACAGTGACTGTGCGGGGTCTGCGTGAGGCAGTGGTGGTGCGGGTCACCGATCGGTGCAGCAGGAGTGAAGGAGGTAGGCGTCACAACTAGGGTAAGGGGAGGGAGTTCTTGTGCGCGATGGACCAAGGGGGGTAGGGGTGTAGCACGACCGGGAATAAGGGTGAGGAAGAGAAGTGAGGGAAAAGAGAGGAAAAAATAAAATGGGAAATGAAATAGGATATAAAATAAAATAAAATAAAATAAACCTTAAAACTTAAACTAACCAAATAAAATAAAATAAAATAAAATCATTACTGATGTGTGATGTTCAGGTGTGACAAGGCAATAGGGGTAAATTGAGAAATATAAATTGGTTACAACAAACCAAAATCCCACAACACACATGTATTATAATATCCTAATATTTTATGATATATTTTTCTTTAAATAAATTTAACTTCTTCGATAGCTTCTTTTACACATAACACTGAGTTTAAAGGAATCAAGATATACTATAGAATTGTTAATATTTAATATGATGATTATCACCTAGTCATGGGATTGATAGGTTTGAATAAGAAAAAATTAATTATTAAAAGTAGTATTTACACATTTGTAAAATTAATTCATTGGTTATATATTGGTTAGAAGATAAAATAAAATTATTTGAAGGTTACAAGAGATATTTTTCTGAAAATTTATTTTTATGTGTACAATTGCATTTATTTTAATAAATTAAATTAATAACTATTGATGAATGATTTTAAAAAAAAATTACATAATACATTCAATAAAATATATTAAAATTAATTTAATTATGGTTATTAGTAAATGAAAGATAATAAAGTAATTTTATGCATCAAAAATACATTTTCTCCAAAACGGTTTTAATTGCATTGTGTGCATGAATATTATGATTAATTTCTATCAATTTTATAAATTGTATTTGAAAAAATGGATATAATTTTATAAATAACTATGTAAAAATAGGTTTAGGATTAATTTTTTTTTTAATTTTCTCAAAAGATTGATTTTTGAGTGGATAGTGAAAATATAAATTTTTCAAATACTGTCATATTTATGAAATCATTATGATATAAGCATGAATTAATAAATTTTAAAACATTTGTAAATACTAATGATATTTTTATGTAGTAAAATAATTTTTTTAAAATATTATTTTGAATTTTAGAACTCAAGCTTGACTTTATTGAATGTAAGTTATATTTTATTCAAATTAAAAACTATTTTGGGTCTTTGCATTTAATATGTATGGTCAGAATGTTTCATTCAGTTTTGGCATGACAACAAATTCTAAAAAAAATATTTTTTATTAAATAACATGGAATTATATTTTAAACCAAATTTTTACTAGATTTAATTGAAAATTTATTTTTACGCTTAAAATGGGTATTTTCCTAAAAACTATTTTTTATTTGTTTTTTTTTCTTATATTAAAATTAACTTATGTTGTTGATAAAAATTAAATTTCATAAAATTGATTAAAATTTTATATTTTTTCATTAAAAAATTTAATTCAATTTTTTTTATTCATACAATTAATTTTACAAGAAAAAAAAAGTTAAGTAACCATAGTTAAAGTTATAATGGGTATAAAGTGGTTTAACAGATAAATAAGGCTAAAAATGTCTCCAACACTTGTTTAAATGTGATTGGTTGAGTTTATTTCATCCGTATATCATATTTTATTTATATTTTGTATGCCTCAATTCCACTTGATATTTTTTTGATATAAATTCTATTTATACCTTTTAAGTAACTTTAAGTGTATCATTTACATCCCTTATAAAAGGCCACCTCCTCTTCTCCTTTATTCATTGAGTTTGAGCACTCTTTCTCATCCAATACCTCGCCTAATATATTTCTATGTTACTTAACTTGGTTTTAGAGATTATGGTCTTCCCCTAAGACCATCATAATAATCCTTAAGGTGTAATCCAAATTAGGTTTCTCAAAGAAGAGGTAATCATCTACCTGGATCTTTCAAAGTTTATTTCTTCTTCTACATCATATAAATATGTTGTATCCATACTAATATGATGAATACATTATCATAAATATACTGAGATTTTATTATGTTTATGCAAAAACCTTTTTCACCTCATTTTTATCAAATGGTAAATTAAAGTATCGCTCATGTGTATGTATGGACTTTAACCTCCATGTTGATATATGATTCATTTTCCATCACCATATTTCATATTCAGTTATTATGTTATGGTTAATATTTATATATGATATTTCTGCCATAATTATACTTTTAAAATTATAATATATTATCAACCTTCTTACCTTATCATCCTTTTTAAAATGATAATGTCGCTTGTGCATACTTGTGGACTACCACCTCCATGAAGTGATGTGATTATTTTTTCATTTCTCATTTAAATTTTTGGTAATAAGGATAGATTTGATAAATATATATGATATTTATGATATAATTATGATTATTTAATGATGAATTTTTATATAAATTTTTTATTATATCCATCAAAAAGTGAAAACATCACTTGTGCGTACGTATGGACTATTGTCTCTACAAAGTGATGTAATTCATTTTTTCATCACTGCTTTATATGAATGGTTATATAATGAATAAATATAATACTTATGTTATGGTTAAGAATCTTTATTTGATGAAACTATGACCAAGGTAAAAATACCAAAACCATTGAACTAAAACATGCATGGTTAATAGACTAGTTTTTACCAGAAATTACATTTTAATAAAGAAGTTATTAATAAAAGGATAATTTTAAATTATAGAGGAATGATACATAGTAAGTTATGAATGAATATGTTTCTAAATTATATGTATAACAAATCTATATTTTTTATACTATATTTTTTAAATGCGTATGAAGCAAGATGGGACTTGAGGTAAGGGTTTATGTTGTAATCTCATTTCTTTTTGGGATTGTCAATGCTAAATTTTCATTGAGAGAAATTATATAGATCTTATCATTTAAAACACATATATTTTCATATCCTATAGTTATTCCTATAATTTCTATATATTAGTATCATTTTCCTCTCTTGGGTACTAAAAATGATTAAGAAAATGGTTCTAAAGAAAACCACCCATATTTATTCTTTGGATGATGAAAGTTTTATTCCATGTCCATGCTCTTAAAAATTGTTTTAAATGACTTTTTACCTATACTTGAAATTTTTTAAAAAATAATTTTCATTAAATTTTTAATTATTTAAAAAGTTTTAAAATTAATATTTCTAAAATAATGTTTTCTGAAAAAAGTATTTTTTGACTTTTTATAAAATTGTGGAAAGAATGTTTTATTTTAACATATACTTTATGAATATATTTTACCACCATCTTGATTGTTCTTTTCTTTGAATATTCATTTACAATTATCCATGTTTATTTTCATATAGAATAATTTTAGAAATATTTTATAAATTTTTAGTTAAAATGTTATCAAAAGAAAAGTATATTTTTATCATGTTTTCAAATAAAAGATTTACTGTTCTTTTAAAAGTATTTTTTATCTATGTAAACATCCTTTAAGGATTATTATATTTTACAAGGGATGTGGTATTATGATGTTATCCACCTTTCTAGATGAATTATAATGATAATGATCTTAGGATGACTTCATGAAACTAATTTATTTTCTACGGGTTAATTAATATATAATGATATAATTAATTCTATTTTGATACCATCCACTTATTTTCTCTTGATTTCTTATAATTATGTGATTATGAGATGTTTATAAAGCCCATTAATTTTCTAGGGGTTATGTAATTATGATATGATGAATTTTTTATGATCTTGTGGTTCACATATGTATGGTTTTCATTATGTGATAGGTGGTCCTAGAATTATATATCCTCTAATTCATTTGGTAAAGGATAATATATCGTGAAATAATAAGTATTGAAATAGGGAGTGAACCAAGTTCATAAAGGGACTCTTTCCATTATAAAATTCTTGAGAGTGAACCATGCCTAAGAAAATGATGGAATGGAGAGTGAACCTAATCCACTCTGATAGCCTTGAAAGTAATCCTTGACTAGGGAAATTACTTTCTATGCTTATGTATATGCCAAAAAACTTATAGATTATTATTATGATATACTCTCATGGATATTGATTGATTATTGTTGATTCTACACTCTTATTTATTATGTATTTTTTTATGAAAAAACTTATTTCATGATTTATGATTAAAAATAACTGACTGATTGGGTATAAATTTTTTAAGTTATGAATATGTTCTCATACCCCTATGTTTATGTTCACTTATTATTATTGATTAATATCTCCTATGTTTACCCATACTGAACATTTAAGGTCACCCTTTCTTATGTTTCTATTTTTCCTAGGTTATGAAGAAATGTATTAAGAAATAAATGTCTAAGAGGGGTACTATGAGAGAAGAAACTTGTGGTATATGTTGAAGGTATTTTATGAAATAATTTGGTTATGTATCTAGTCTTCAAAGACACTAAACCTTTACGGTCCCCAAGTATATATTATTTTTAAATGTGTTGAGTATTCATCTAAAATGTTGTAATATTTATATATATTTTTCTCAAATAACCTTAGTTTGTATCAAGGTAGGGTTTAGATATTTTTTGATATTAGGATTAGAGAAATTTGTTAAAAACTCTAGGGATACGTATAAGTAGATTATAACATCCAAATGTTTTGGTAAGGTAGAAATTGTGTGGTTTTCTTAGAAAATACATCCCTATCTCGATATAGGAAAGTGGATGTGGTTGCGGCATATATGCTCCTAGGGGTTACAACTTAGAAAGGGGTGGATTGGGTATTAACTCGATCATCTGCATGATGAATGGGCCTAATACTACGCATATGACTAGATGTTCAAGGGTGATATGATTTTGGTTAATTCACGTTTTTAATAAAAACTATTATGAGGAATGAGAGGGTGGAACCTATGAAAATCAGTGATAAGACATGGTGACATGATATGAACATAAAGTTTCAAGGGTTGAATGGAGGTATCATTACTAGGCCCCACAGGCACCCAAGTTTTCTTGTAGACATGCAATCCCCTACCAAGGGCCCACACATATTCCAAAACGTGTCATCTGTTTAATGATTGTCCCCATAGTCCAACACATGTTATTTTAGTGTGATTTTTCCTCACTCACACACACCTTGAGAAACTTCCCATGTGGTTACCCACCCAAATCACTACTCCATTATAAACCGCTATAACTATGAATTATAACAAGTTCGGATCCCAAAAATAAAGGTGCATCTTTCCAACAAGGCTAGTAATATTTATCCTTTTAACCATTTTACATTTTTTATTGTAACATTCACCCATCATTTTATATCACAATTCTCTCATGTGAACCCTACATCTCAACTCATAAAGTACCACCATACTTCTAGTTAGGTTCCTCCACTGATACTAATATAATAATTGGGCCCCATATGCACCTAAGTTTCCCCACATACACATGTTATCCCCTTCATAGGGCCCAACCACATGCCTGAACTGGTTAATAGACTAATGAATGTCCCCATAGACCAACACATGTTCTTTCAATGTACTTTGTCCTCACTTGCACACACCCTGAGAAACATCTTAGGAGGTCACCCATCCTAATCACTAATCCAAGACAAACCTCATTAACAATTTAGTTATACTTAGGTATGATCTTGAAAAGAAAGGTGCATCTTGTTGAAATGGGTGGTAACATTTATCCTTTTAACCCTTTAACTTTCTAGGATGTTGTATCCATAATTTAGGACGTCGTGAGAATTATTTTCATAATCACATGAGTTTTTACTATTATTATTGATGTTTGATACTCACACTAAGTTTTTTAGTTTTAGTCAATGACTAGAACCAAGATAAATCGTGTGAACAAGGATTGTGATGGCTAATGAAACAACCATCCTCATGAATAACCAAATTAAATGGAAAATAGAAAGAGAAATCGAATGGTTATTCTCACCTAACTCTTTCAAGATATGAACAGTAACTTGAATCATGTAGAATACCCAAATTAAAAAAGGAAGGAATAACAAACTATTGAGTATTTTATGTAGAAAATTTCACCTTCCTTCAGTGGTTCCTCTGATCCACTTATTGATGAGAAATGGATGAAAGAAATAGAAAATATATTTTTTTCTCTAATACTCAGAAAATGAGAAGGTTATTTTGGCTACATATTATTTGGAAGTTGAAGCTAATCAATGGTGGAATCTTATCAAGAATATAAGACAAGCATAGGAAATTAAATCCATGACATGGGATGAGTTTACAATTTTATTTTTCTCTAAGAATTTTTCCTGAACTCATAAAATTGAAAAAAAAAGGGAATTTATTTAACTTATGCAAAAGGATGATGAATTTATTAGTACCTATGAGGAAATTTTCAACAGACCTACAAGGTATGCTTATGGTTTTATATTTGATCCTAAAATAAAATTTGATTGATTATTTAGTGTCTTGATACCAGTTATCTAAGAGGAATTTTCAATAAGATACATTTATAGCTACGAAGAAATTGTTTGATGTGCTCTCGAGATGGAAATGGATATTGGATACTTTCAATGTTCTCATGGTTTTGGGGATAAATAGGGAAAGATGGAATTTTGTGGAAATTTTATCAAAAAATTCATGGAAGAAAGAAAACTAATCTTACTTCATGTCATAAGTGTGAGAGAAAGTACATAGGAAATTCTCTTATGCCATATGGTAAATTTGTTAGGTGTGTAAAATAATTTCATCGAGCAATATAATGTTTAAGTGATTTGAAGAGGTTAATCAATAATGGTGATAAACCTTAAATGAATGTGTTACCCATAATCCAATGATATAATTTAAAGGAGTGTTTAAATTATGCCAATTAATTCCCAAGTTTAGGCTTTAATGATGGTAATTGGTTTCAAAAACCTATTAATCCAAGAGACAAAGGGAAAGCCCATGTGAGAAAAACTACTGAAGAGGGTCATCAGAACAATATTGTGAAATTTACACTTATCATCCACTATATAATTGAAAATATCTTATTTGATTCAAGATATAACCACTCTATTATATCTGAATAATTTTATAAGGGTATCATATCACCACCTCGATGATTAGATTTTGAGTTGGTAGTAAAAACTCTTAATGTCATGATGATTTCATCTCAACTTTATAGAACCTATCTAATAGAATTTTGTTGTAATGTGATTCATTAAAATCTTTTTATTCTCCCTTTAATTTAATTTATTATTATATTAGGAATGTATTAGACTTATTAATATAGATACAATATCAATTACCATGGAAGGGAAGTCACATTTTATATTCCAAATCAACTGATGATTTTCTATTAGTGCGAGGATGAATATAAACTTTCAATGGAAATTAATTTTGTTGTATAAGTATTACTATATATTTATAAGGGATATTTTTCTCAAATAGTTGGGGATAAAATCAACCTAGAAAATATGCCTATTATTTCATATTGTGATGGTGTATTTCCTAATGAATTTCATAGTCTTTCCTCAAATATAGAAGTTGAGTTTTCAATAGAACTCATGCTTGGTGCTATACCTATTTCAAAGACTCTTTATAAAATTAAACCAACTGAGTTGAGAGAATTAAAGAAGAAACACTATAAGAATATAGAAAATGGATTTGTATATTTGAGTGTTCCACTATAGGGTGCACATATTTTTTTTAAGAAAAAATATTTATCAAGGCGTATTTGCATTGATTATCAGGAACTCAACAAGATCACTATCAAGAACAAGTTTCCTATACCCCATATTGATAAATTATTTGATTAATTGTGTGAATATTAATAAATTTACAAGATTAATCTTTTTTCTAGATATCATCAATGTAGGTTCAAGAAGGAGGAAATTGTAACGTCATAGGTTTTTGAGTGGGTCAAATTCCTCAACCATTTTGAATTTTTGTGTTTGGTTGTCAGTCCAACTCTTTTCTTTATATTTGAAACCTAATTATGGGAGTTTGGATGACCCAAGGACCTATTTTTAGAATCTTTATATGTCCTAGAAATTTCATTGGGGTTTCAGGTGATATTTGAGTGTGTCAGGGCCTGAAAACTTTGTTTTAGGAAAGCGTAGATAGAGGCACATGGTTTGAACAAACTGTGCAACCTCCTAGGAGTAACTATGAAACACACCTAAAGCACTGGATATGGTTGAAAAAACTATTCAGGTGAGGGGATATGGACTTGTGACACCTCTATAGTTTTTAATAGAGGGTAATCACATGGTCTACACATAGTTTGGGAAACCGTGCACCTAATTGTTCATAGTGTGGTGCTTGGACAATGAGCATCGTAAAGTTAGTGCACGGTTAAGAAAACCATGCAGATAAACCATGAAAGTAATTTATTTGGATAAAATTTCCAAATTTACCATCCCTATATTTACATTTTTTCATATTCTTTTCATTCTTCACCCACATGCACAACATAGGGATAACCACCTCTTTCCATCTTTAAATAATTTTAGGGATCTTTATCGTTCAAGCTTCGATCTGATCTCTTTTCGTCTGGTTAGAAGAATATTGTAAAGACCTTCAATCCAATATATTATTTTATTTATTTATCTCTCTACACAAAATTCTAAATACATGAAATATCTTTTGGCCTATTTTCATGGAGTTCATCTAAAACACTAATTTCTCTCGTTTCAACTTGAGTTAGAGGCTAATATTAGATGAGCAAGTTCCTACTAACCTAAGGTAGGTGGTTCCTATATTTAAACTTGATTTTTTGGATGTTTTGGGGGTATATTCTATATAATTCATGTGGTTTGTTTGACAAATACCATTAAGTATTTTAATGGTTACTATTAAATTGTTTAATTGATGATATGAGATGCCAATGGGCATTCTCCTACAACACTAGAAATGGTTAAGTCGGGTAAGGGGCTTGGACCAACCTGGGTAGTTTAGGAAAGGTGTGAAAATTTATTTACTTAAATATTTTATATTAAGATGAATGGTTCCATGGAAATGTGATGGGATTATCTCAAGAATTGAGTTGATTTTGATCACCTAGACTGGGGTGATGTGGTTCATCAGTTTGGGCATGGAAAAGGACACATGGGGTGATTTTGATCACCAGGTTGAGGTGACATGGTAATTGGGTTTTAGGTGATAAGGTCATCGGGATGAGGGCATGGTTCTCAGGACAAGGGATAGTGTTGACCATTGGGATTGAGTGACGTAGTCACATGGGCATGAGGTTTCGGATGATGTGGATGAGGTCATTTGCTTATTTTCACTCGCTATTGTTGGAATATGCACTATTGGAGTCGTGTACACACATATAGGACTCAGTCGAGGAGGTGTTGACCACTCGTTATGGGTGGAGGCCTCCATAGATTATGTTTCTTAGGGGATGGTCTTAAAAATCAGATATATTGGGGGGTCCTCATCATAGAAATCCACATAGATAGTGATAGACCATCAGTTGATGGTGTTGAGACCATCACTTGGGTTATGAGGCTCGCCGCTATACTTGAGGTCATTGGTCTAGGATATTGGGAGGATGGATATCTTCATGACACTTGATGTTAGTTATTGAGTTGAAGGTGGTTATATGTTGGAGGATAGATATTTTTATGCCTCGAGATGTTAGGATTCAAGTCAACAGTTATTTTATGAGCTAAGGTCAGTGGGAATGGGTACTTTATTATGTGTTCTGTTTGGACATCGGGATACATGATTGATGTCATGAGGTTCCGATGACATGATTACAGGTGGAACCTGAGGGTTCATAATTTTTGAATTTCATTAGGGGGTGACTTGGGCACTAAGCCAAGGATCCTCACTAATATAAATATATATATATGTAGACATGTTTTGTATTCCATATATATATATATATATTTGGGAGAATGTATTCAGACTTATACCAGTGATGGAAGAAGTAGGTATAACACTCTATTTTGGTTGTTGAACACAAGTGGAGTGATTTGAATATATAATTTATGTGCATATTTCCTTTTATATATTTTTAGCATACACCTGCATAATAATATATGTAAGATAGAAACATATTGGTGGTGGTCTACTAAGATTATTCTCACACCCTACATGGGCCCCTCAAATTCATGTAGACTTTAAATATCTAAGATCAAGTAAGGGATCAGGCTTAGGAGTTGTACATTAGTGATCGAGTTATACCTATTGCATGGTATGGATGGCATTGGATCTTGGTGGTTCCTCTACATTATTTGGAGTTTACTTTTGGGTTTTAAAATGTTTTATATGTATATATTGATATGGTTTTCTATAGGAAACCCTACATTCCCATTATTTTGTATGGCCTATTATGATATGTATTGTCTACAAATGGTATGAATTTGGGATTGTTTATTTATTACTGATGCTTCTTCTTTATGCTTACACTATGTTTATCTATTGCTTCTATTTTGATGTCCTTTCTTCCACTTCTATGTTTATATATGGACCATTATTATTATCACCATCATAGGGTATAGTATCTCCACTATAACCACTCATACCCTTAATGTTAGTCAGTAGCCTTTGGTGTATGGGTATACATGTCTAAGACCTAGTGGCCAACCACCCCATAGCATTTTTCAGGTGGAGAACTGGGTTAGGTCACAACAAATGGTATGAGAACTATTTTATTTTCCTTTTTGTTCTTACTACTTCGGCTATGGTAGACCAGAGACTGGGATGTAGTCAAAACTTGTTACAGAGCTCATGTTTTGGTACTTGAAGCCCCATTTATGGTGGATAGACCCAATTTCTATGGGTGGTATATTTATGTTTTGTAGTGTTATTTTTATAATTTATTTTATTTCCACCTCAAGTGGCTCACTTGGTTGTGATGATTATCTATTATACGGATTTGAAACTTAGCCCGGTATGGAAAGGGAGGTTTGATTACACATAATGATAGTCACTTAGGATCAAATTATGTATTCTTTCTTGTGATTGTAATTGGGAACATGGAATATTATAAGAGGGGTTGGGCTGTTTAAAGTGTCAACAAAGAAGTTAAATAGTGTTTTCCTACTGATCCTCTTTTGGTGGAATTCTACTTAGCCATCCTAGGCATGTAGTTCCAAGGAGATCTGTATGTGAATCTATATGCTTGTGACATATGGGTCAAATCCTAATATGGTTTGGTAGAGATGATGATAGGAGTGATATGTTAAAAGTTTCAACAAATAACCTAAATAGTGTTTCCATGTATAGCCTTGTTGGTGGAATTCTACTCAACTGCCCTGGTTTGATGATATATGATATGTGATTCCTGAATATGTTATGGGTAAGGGTCTATGAGGTCAAGTTACATGTGATGCATAACCCTGATATGAAAATTTAAGGGTATACGAGGTTTGATGATACTTGATACCTAAATTAGATATGGGTGGATAAGGGGCCTTGAGGCCATATTTTATATGACAGGGTGGAGAAGGGGAGTGTAAAGGTGGTGAGATGTGCTGGTTATTACAACTTTCCCTATTTGTGTTATATATCTATATTTATGGTTTTTTTACCATTGTGATTGGTATTCAGTGGGACGCCACCAAGACAAATTCCACTTGAGTGTTAGGAGGTAAGTGATATGTTGTCACATGACTGTGCATAGGATAAGGCCCCTGAGGGTTGGGATGAGGCCCAGAGGGTCAGGATGATCATGATAAGAAGGTACAGGATCTGGTAAAAGTAGGACAGTTATATAAGATGGCATAATTTGGGCCTTGGATTGATAAGAAACTTAGGGAGAGCATGGTATGGGTCATACAGGGTATTGAATGAGGATATCAAGGAGCTAATCCATTTATAGTATACATTATATTGGAGTTTTTATCTCATTACACACTTCTATTTGAGGTTGAGGGTGGATGATAGGTAGTAGATAGCTAGATAGAGTCGATCCATACTATCTTCAAACAGCTCAATACACCCCCGAGTCAGAGGGTGAAGATGGCGATGTACATTCTCAAAGGATTAGTAAAGCACTGGTGGGATGTATAGGTCCAGGCCAGTAGACATGAGGGACTACATTAGTTTGATTTCAAAGCTAGGATCTTCAAGAACTTCTTCCCAGAGAATCTAATGTTAGACCAAACCCATTAGTTCATGAATCTCTCGTAGGGGGATACATCAGTCATGGACTATGCATCCATATTCACAAACCTACCATGATTTTCACTTGCTATGGTTGGTGATGACATCTCTAGGTTGAAATGATTTCAAGATGGCTTTAGTTATTCCATAAATGTGCAATTGAACATCTACATGATGAAATCCTTCTCAGAGGTAGTCAATTAGGTGCTGATAGTCTAGGGGAACTTGATGGAATGGTCTTATATGATCCAGGTGATAGAGTTATGTGATTTGAGTAGTGATTCTTATGGTAGCATGAAGTAGATCCATGAGAAATATTTTCAAGGCAGTCAAGCCATAGATTTAGGAATACCATTACGAAATGGGTCTTAAGATATGTGCTACCATTACGGGTAGTCGAGGAATGTTCAGAACCAGTGTGATCAGATTCTAAAGAGTGTCGGGTGTGAGGCTAGATGGACCATCTAGAGAGGTTCTGTAGGAAGCCTTCTTAGATAGTTGGGATCCAATAACCATGATAGACTCATATATTTGAGGTTAGATTAGGAGTGGTACCAGGATTTGGTATCCAGGATTCATCTTCATGTGGTGGTCATAGAAAAGTTAGTGGGACACAGTAGTGGGGTCTATAGCTAGTAACTAGTGTAGTGCAGGGAGGAAAGGCTTCAGGCAATTGGGATTCAGGCTAGATGCACATAGTTGAACTTCCAGGTGCAAAGAAGACTAGGGATTTGAAAACAATTAAAGGTACACCATGGGTGTGATTGGGTTTCTTTTTATTTTGGAATGACCAGTTTTGGTGTACGAGGTGCATGGGTATTGTTTCTGGACTAACCAGGCATTAGAGGTTGGAATTAGTTATGATGTAGGATATATATATATATATATATATATATATATATTAGGTGTGTTGTCACTAGGACTTATTGTCGGCATAAATGCGATGTTGGTTTTATATGAGGTGTGTAGGAATCTAGGCATTGATGAAATATAGGATATGTATGAGATGCGTTGACATCTAGTCATGAATGCGATGTGGGATATGTATGAGGTGTGTAGGAATATGGATTTTGATGGGAATTCATATGTATATATGATGTGGGATTATTTAGGGCATTTGTTGAGATGCAGGATCTATGGGAATCTGATGAGATGCAGGTTATTATGAGTGTCATGTATGACACATGTACTTTTGGTCATCTGATGAGATGCGGGACTTGATGGGTGTTGGATATGACACGTGAATGATTTTAGAACCTAATGAGGTGCAGGAATGATGATGAATTATGGGAGTAATTTTGAGTCTACGGATGGTTAAAGGACCATCACAAAATGTGTTTTCGTCGGAATTGACTGGGTAGCTAACTCTTAAGGTAGGGATATCTTTGAGGGAAGTTGACCTGTGACTTAATAACTAGGGTAGAACAGGTTAATTTTGATGATATGGGTATGTTTGGTACCATATCTGGGTAAGGTTTGATAGCTCAAGGATGATCTATGTAAATGTGTGGATATTGTAATGTCCTGGATTTTTGAGTAGGTCAAATTCCTCAACCATTTTGAATTTTTGTGTTTGGCAGTTGAACCAACTCTTCTCTTGATCTTTGAAACCTAATTATGAGATTTTGGTTGACCCAAATCCTTGTTTTTAGATGGTTTTAAGTCCAAGTAAGTTCCTTAGGGTTTCGGTTGTTTTTCAGGTGCATCAGGGCCAAGAAACTCCATTTTAGAAAGCACGGATAGAGGAGCATAGTTTGGACAAACCTTACAGCCTCCCATGAGTACCCATGTGTCCCACCTACAGAACTAGACATGGTTTTAAAAACCATGAAGGTGGGGGTACATGGCTATGTTACACCTCTATAGTTTTTAATAGAGGGAAATCACACAATATGTGCACAGTTTTGGAAATTTTTTGCCTAACTGTGTATAGTATATCACTTGGGTAGTGAGTTATGTATAGTTATTGCACAGTTAGCCAAACCATGTGGGTCATTTATTTGGGTGAAATTCTCAAATTTCCCCTCCCTATATTTATTTTTTTTCTTATTATTTTCCTTCTTCACCCATACGTACTATAAAGGGAGAGACTCTTCTTTCCCTCTTTGAAGAATTTGAGGGGTATTCATCATCTTAGCTTTGATCTAAGCACTATTGGTCTCATGGGAATCACATTTGTAAGACCTTCAATATGTTTGCTTCTTTTATTCATTTATCTCTCTATGCAGAATACTAAATCTTTGTGAGCTCTTTTTCTCTATTTTCAAGGAATTCATCTAAATCGCTATTTTATCTCATTTCAGCTTGAGTTAGAGGTTGATATAAAATGAGCGAGTTCCCACTAACCAAAGGTAGTTGGTGTCTAGATTTCTTCTTTTTGGATATTTTGGGGGTGTGTTCAATATGCACCATGTGGTTAGTCTGGGAGAGACACTTAATTATTTAAATTATTTCTTTTTAAATCCTTTAATTGATGATATGAGATGCTTATGGGAATTCTCTTGATACACTACAAATTTTTATTTTGGGTAAGGGTATTGGACCAACTTGGGAAATTTATGCTAGGTGAGAAAATTGATTTATTTAAATTATTTATATTCATATGAATGGTTCCATGGGAACATAATGGAATTGGCCAGAGGATTAAGGTGATGTTAATCATCTGGACTGAGGAAATGTGGTTCTTCAGGTTGGTCATGGCCCGAGACACATGGGGTGATGTTGATCACCAGGTTGAGGTGATATGATCATCATGTTGGAGGTGATGAGATCATTAGGATGAGGGAATGGATCTTTGTACTTGGGATGGTGTTTTCATTGGGATTGAGTGACATGGTTACAGGGGAATGAGGTTTCGGGTGATGTGTCTTAAGTTGTTTGGTGAGTGTCTCTCACCATTGTTAGTTTATGCACCATTGTATTTGTGTGAAATTATATAGTACTTAGTCAAGGTGGTGTTGACCACTCATTATGGGTGGAGGCCCCTGTAGATTATGTGACTTGGGTGTATGGTCTCGACCATCAGATATGTTAGGGGTTCTCACTATAGAAATCCATGTGGATGGTGATGGACCATCAGTTGATGGTGTTGAGACCATCAATTGGGGGATCAGGCTCACCGCTATACTTGAGGTCATTGGGACTTTATATTGGGAGGATGGATATCATGCCTCGGGATGTTAGCTATTAAGAAGATGGTGATTATATATTGGTGGAAAGATATTAATCTGCCTCAGGACATCAAGATTCGATCCAATTGTAATTTTATGAGCTTAGTTTCAAGGGACCATGGACTTTATTGGCCATTTCATTTCAATTTTGGGTAACATTTTTGATGGAATGAGGTGTCAGTGGCGTGATTATGGGTGGAATCTAAGGGTTCACTGGATTTGACTTTTGTTAGGGGATTCCTTGGGCTTTATTCTATATACTTACCATATTAAATATATATATGTAGACACATGTTGTATTCCATATATAAATTTGGGAACATGTATTCATACTTATATTGATGATAGAAGAAGCGGGTACAATGATCACTTGTGTTTGTTAAGCATAAGTGGTGTGGTTTGAATATATAATGTGTGTGTGTGCATTTCCTTTTATTTATTTTTATCATGCACATACATAATTATGGGTGTAAGATAGGAACGTGTTGGTGGTAGCTTATGAATCACGCCAATTGGAAGGTGAATAAGGTGGTTGATTCTTTGAGTTGGAAATACCATGCTCATTTATCCATGATAAATATTGAAATAAATCCAATATTTATGGATTTTAGAAAATGGATCTTGAAATATTGAGGAAAGGGTAAATATTATATATTTGTAATATGAATGTTCAACAATCCATCCATGTGAGTATTAAAAAGGTGCAAAAGGAAGTTGTGGAACTATATAAGAATGTGAGAAATTTTTCTAAATTAAACCATGGTTTTGATGGGATGATAAGGTTCAGAAACAAGTATGTTTCTATTCAATACCAAACATGAAGAATGAGTTATTATATGAAGCTCATAGTTCACCATTCTCTATTCATATCATAAGTACGAATATGTGTAGAGATCTAAAAAATTATTTCTAGTAGGATAACCTCATAAGGGATATTGTAGAGTATGTATCTCGATTCCTAGTGTGTCGGTAAGTTAAGGATGATAGATATAATCCTAAGGGGATATTAATACCATTACTTATACCATAATATAGATGGGAAAACATTACCATTGATTTCATTATCGGACTCCCAAAACATCTAAAGGGCGCAATACTATTTGGGTTATAGTTGATCACCTTAAAAAATTAGTGCATTTTATTTCCATTAGATAAAGATTTATCTCTTGATCATATTTTAGGATATGCATTAAATAAGTGGTAATGTTTCATGGAGTACCATGTTCTATTTTATCTGATCGGAATCTGAGGTCTACCTCAATGTTTTGGAGGAATCTTAAACTAGATTTGAAGATGGAGTTGAAATTTATCACTTCTTATCATTCTCCAATAGATGATTAAACTAAGAGGCTCATTCAAGCCCTATAATATTTATTGAGATCATATTATATGGATTTAAAATGTTTTTGGGACCAATATATTTCTCTAGTAAATTTTTCTTACAAAAATAGCTTTCACCCAAGAATTCAGATGAATCCTTTGAATCCATCTATAGTGGGAAGTGCATAACTCCATTATGCTAGGATGAAGTTAAAAAAAGAAATAAATTGGTACCTGAGATAATTGAGGAAATGGAAGAGAAGGTTAGAGTCATTTAGCAGCACATTAGAGTAGATTAGATTCAATGGAAAAGTTATGTCATGACCCAACCCACCAATGCCCACATGGCCAATGAAAGACCAATCTGTCAATACCCTAAGACCACCTCCAATAGAACAGGGGCTGGAAACCAGTGCTAAGTAGGCATATTTCACACATGGGAGGCCTTAGCCTAATGTATATATAAACATTCATACATATACATCTCAATGAAACAGTACAAAGATAATAAAATGAATGATATAAAATTCATGAATATATCTATATCCCATAAACAGATTACGATAGTATAGGAAAGAAAAAAAGGAAAAAATAAAAACCCACCAAAAACTAGAAAAGCATCCAACATACTCATAAGGAAGGGAATACTATCAAATAAAACCATTAGTACACACCTCAATCTGTCTATCTCTCTATTATCCACCAACTCTAGGTCCTCTTAGGACTCCATCGAAAGACCTTTCATATAAATAAGACATGATTTTTTCATGAAGATTCCATGCAGGGGTGGGTAAAAAAATACCTAGTAGTATCCCAAAATACCTAAAATAAAAGGGTGAAACTGAAAGGAAATGGATTGATCAACCCAAAACTAGAGGAGGAAACCTAGGAGAGAGATAAAAAAGAAAATACATCTCAAATACTCCTTGGTTATACATGATATTTCATCTCATCTTTACATGGTGTGTTAATAAATAAATGTGACATCACTGCAAGGACTCCCTAAATATCCAAGATATACTCATTTTAGACTCCAAGTCCTATGAGGTCCTAACCTCATTGTCAGTAGCATGGTTCTACTTGAGGATCAAAGGTATTACTCGTCCATTAGAACTCACTCCAAGATCCTTTCCATCCCTAATGGAACTAATCTGAGAGATATCAATAATTGGTTACAACTCTTCCATCTCTGATGGAACTCATTTGAGAGATATCACTCATGAGGTAACACTAAACTGATGGCACATCCCCACCATCTCTAATAGCACTAATCTGAGACATATCAATCATTGGGTACAACTCTTCCATCTCTGATGGAACTCATTCAAGAGATATCACTCATTAGGTAACACTAAATTGATGGCACATCCCCACCATACCTGATGTAATACATCTGAGAGAACATGCTCTTCAGGACTTTCCATGAAGAAAGTAAAATTGGAACCTAGTGGATCTAGATACTTATATAAGGGATCTCACCCTACCCTAATGGGGACTTCTATAAACCTACAATAAATAATAAATATATCATCTCATGGATAGGGGATCACACCCAAGACTACTGGGGGACACCATGAACCTGATCTGGTACCCTAGAGATCATATTGCTTAGATAGGGGATTTTCACCCATTTTGTGTTCGTCACGATGATTTCATGAATCCCATCTAGAATAGACAACTATGTAGGGAATTGTATAGATGATGATACCAAAAACCCTAATAAAATCATCATCTATTTAGGGGATCATAAACCCGATGATGCCACAAACCCTACTGGGCTAACCAGTTAGATAGGGGATCACCTCCCATATAGTTTTTATCATAGTGATATCATAAACCCCACCTATGGAAGTCAATAGAATAGAGAATCCCACCCCATCCTCTCGGAGGGATACACTAACTTTATTAGAGATCATCCTATTGAGGGGATCTCAATCTTGTGCTAATGATTTAATGAAACATTGTACCCCCATAAAGATAGACTAAGGGAACTCACTCAACTGATATTGGTTTAAATGTATCTAATAGAAGTGACCCACAAAAATAACTTAACGCCACATCTCTAATTCCAAAACCATAGCCACCATCATTTCCAACATGGAAAACTACTCAAAATGGGCTACTCATGATCCTCTATATGAGTCTAGATGATAGAAATTCATGAGGGTAAGTATCTAAGGGGAGTACATGTTGTGTGCCAACAATGCATGACACGTCTCTCCAATCTGGCCCTTGGTCAGGTACCCTCTCAATAATCGATATATATTTGGGAATATGTATGGTGTGTTCCCTACATCACATGGTGTGTGACCCAGTCTGATCACTTGGGTGTGTCCTTTCCCATACATAGTCGGCAGACCATGTCACCCCACACGACATATACCATTAGCACATATAATATATTGGCTATCAGGCTACTTGGTCATGTCCTTAGCCCGTGATTATTTCGAGTACCCCATGCATGTTTACCAAGTCATGTACTAATACATGTAAATGTCCCTTGATAAGGCATCCCTAGCTATTTCTTCAGCTACACGATCCATGCTCACTACACGGCTTATAGTTCTCAAAGATCGTCTTCCCTGAATAGGAAAAACACCCAACATGTGCTCCTGTAATACATGTTGTGTGATTGGAAATTCTGAATTGAAATACCCTAAGAGCCATAGAAAAATACCTGATTTCCACTAAAACTCATAGATCTACCCCCATTGGATCTCTAGAAATCATAATATGTCTATAAAACCATAAAAATTCATAAAAAGGATCAAGATTTAAATCTCATAAATCTTCCAACCTCATGGAAAAAAAATATGAATATTTGGGTCCAAAACGATGCTTGGAAACTACTGCACCTTGATCCAGTGATAACCGGCATCAAAAATATGTTTTGGTGGCACCTCTTATCCTCAATTCAGCCTCAGGTGTTCCATCATGCAAGAGGGATCCTCCCTCTCCTCTCTATGCATGATAAAAAAAGGGGTAGGGATATATTAGTTTAATTATTTTTAAATGAACTAATACATCATCAACACGCCCACCGACACTCTCCCTCATCCATCCACCTGATACCAACAAACTTTATCTCACACCTAGGGTAAAACTCATGTTTTTAACTCAACCATGATATCATATTTCTAATCTGATACTCTGATCGATGGCTATTCCAATTTAACTTAAAAATTGAATACATGTGATAAAATATATTTAATATGTCTAATATGACAACACTGAGGAACTCTGGTCCCCAAAATCCCACATAGACTTAGCATTTGATCTTATAATTATTCCTAGAAATATTCCAAAGTCTTACATACCTAACTAGAGTCCCTTCACTCTCCCCACCATCATGAATTTTCATCCCAAAAAGAGAAATCCTATGAACAAGGGAGAAAATTGATATCTCAACAAGATCTACCACAATAGTGATCTCACCAAAGGGTTCTCATGTTGTCTACATACAGGCACTCAGGGGAACCACAAGCCCAAACAGGGTCCTTTCTGGCTAGATCCTAGCACAACTTATTACCATAAATTCTATAACACACCCAACATTTAGCTCAAACTAGGTCATCATTTTGAATTGAAGCATACACATGTATCATCAATTGGGATTGGTATTAGAATGCTAATCACCCAGACTAAGTGAAATTTTAGGGTCAAGAAGTACACCACCTCGCTAACCAGATGTAGATACTGTTATAACCAAGAATTCTCCATCTTTCCTTGATTAAACTGCACCCTCAACATCCATCAATATCACCAACTCTAATCCCACAACATGACCTCCCACTAGCTCCGACTAGTATAGTGGTGGCCTATGGGACCTCTCGAACATGGCCTCAAATGGTGTTATACCATGGTGGAGTGACAAATTTACCACGCCAACATGTAAACTCATTGCATGTCCTCCAAAACCTAAATGTTTTACTCTACTTGGAATAAACACCCCTCTCATGGGTGTACTTATGAGAGAAAGAATCTTCCTCATCACCTCATCTCAAAGAGTTATTGGTGTCATCATTAATACAAGGAATGTTGAGTTACTCCCCACCTTTCAAAAACCCATAAAGAAGATGTCTAGTGGATATCCAGTCATGTAAGACCTCATTAATATAATCACCTAGATGTGCCTCCCTACCTCACTAAAAAAGAGGGGTAACCACTAACAACTAGAGATATATTGCATCATACTTAAGCATCTCACGTACATCTCTGATTCTGAGCACTTGAGGGTACCAAAAAAACACAGGGCTGCCCAAGCATACACACTAGGATTTACCACGCCCTCTGTCTGCAAGGCTCTAACTACACCATAGCACATGAATCTCTAAATGAGACAAATGATATATTGATGAAAATATCAAGGTAGTCTCAAGGTGCCATTCTATGCATAAGTTTAACTCTCGATGGGAAGGTAAACCCAACACATTCTCAAGTAGACATCCTCAACTCCCCAACTATAATAGGCACTAATACTAGAAAATTTGGCTATATCCATGGTCAAAAATTGTATCTCTATAGGTAAAAATTGTGGTTATAATTTATAGCCATGGTTTTAGCTGGTCGTGGATCATATTGGTATAGAAATAGGGAAAAGCTATAGCCACAATCTTAATGGGATATATCCATGGTTTCTATGGTTTTTGAAACTATGGAAATATCCCTCTTAGTTGTCCAATACGCCAATAGACCTATTTACATGGTGTAAACAATGGCTATATGTTTTGTTTTCATAGTAGATAACCATGGATATATCCCCTATAAACCATGGATATAAGGTTAGAATAAATTCCCACCAACCGAATTTGATACCCATACATCCACTATCGATATCCAGCCACATTACCACTACATTAAAGACAACTTATGGTGTGTGTGTGTGTGTGTGTGTTATTTTTATAAACCATGGAAATAGTTCTTCCATCCACCTTCCCGCATGAAAAAAAATTCCCAAACTTACATTGGATACTTATAGCCATGATTTACAAAAATTGTGGAAATAGGTACACTCTATAGCCACTATTTCAAAGAACCATGTCCATACCCTTTGAACCAACACTCTATAGACACTATTTAAGAAAACTATGTCTATAAAATTCCCCTATATCCATGGTTTTATCTAAACCATGGAATAAATACCTATAGTCATGGTTTAAGAAAATCGGGGCTATAAACTACCCATATATCCTATATAGCCTTGGAATAAATACCAATAGCCACGGTTTTGGAAAATCATGTCTATAGGTTTGTGGATATAGATATATTTTTTAGTATTGAAACTAAAATCTCATAGCACTACTACTCCAAGGGTCATAATATCCATATGATAAAAGTCAGTTGTATCTTGACACACATGATCTCATCCTGGTCGACCTATGATCACTCCTCTAAAAAGGAGGAAAACTTCATCCCATATTCTGAAAACACTTCCACACCCACTAGTGAAAACCATATGAGCATGGATGGTAGGAAACCTATACACTCTATGGAAATCATTGTAGGGACTCTCTATACTACTATGGGAAGGTTCTATATGAATCTCTCCCTCAACTAGATTCCGGTCCTACTATAGATAGAAGTTCATAACCTCTCATCTTCTCTGTTGGTGTCTCCACATATAAGGGTTAAGTAAAAAGGATCCACTTGTATCATTATGCCTCGAATAGGGGCTACTCATAGAGAAATGTGGCTCACAACTATGTTCTATGTATCTAGGGAAGCAAAACCACATGTCTTACCTCAAACCACACTCAAGACTATATGTCATAAGCCCCTTCTTTCTAAAGCTCTTGATTTGCATCACCTACCTATCTTACACAACTAGGGCCTACTCTAACACCTAAACACCAACTTCCTCAAACACACAAGTCAAAGGAACCTGTCCGCCACACCTCAACACTATCCGTTTTGGGTGACACTTACCCACCCACACAATTTTGTATTATGTCATAAGAATGAATCTCAATGGGGGAAGAATACCTCTTCATTGTGAGTTAAAATATAAATAAAAAGTCACCATCATAAGGCTCTACCAATTCCCGACATCACCTTGGATAGGCCTCAAGCAAGAAGTGGCAGGAAAAGAGTATATCACACCTGTATCTATTAATACTACTACAAAATTAGAAAGGATATAGATCATACATATAATCATCCTTAGAGCCTATGGGTCATAGTCCTTTATGACCTACATTTGTCCCCCCCCCCATCCTCCATCTCCCTAAGACTGGCGCGGACCAGCTGGGGTGGTAGTGGTGGAAACATATTGAAGCATCTACCACCTCCTGATGCTCTACCCACTCCTCCACATCTACCATCATATGGAACCCCATGATCTTATAGATATCTAATTTAGGGTGTCCCATGGACTATCTCCCTCTTATTAGCACATTAGGTCAGACAATCTCATGTGGGATGTCCCTACCTTTCACAAGAAAAACATTGCCTCTCTCGCGGTTGACTAGATCTAGTCTGGAATCCCTAAGACATAAACCTTACTTCCTAGGAACTTCTCCTGAATCATATCACATGACTAGATCCACATGCCTATCATCAACTAATCATTGTCAAGGTCTCAACTCTTGTGTTCCCAACACCAATAGTTAGAGTCTACTCAGTCAAAAAACTCTCCACCACTAAGTCCCTCTCAAGCACTCCAGTATAGGTGGGAATGCATAGCAATATCACTGAAGCCCTAATATCCCAATTTAATCCCTACTCAAAGGTTAGCGCTCTAAAAATATATCTTGAAACATATCTAAGGAGTACCATGAAAGGTCTGTGGACCCCACAGAATACTTGACCACGGTCATGCTATCCTACCAAAGCTGCAGTAGCTCATGAATATGTATTATTCTCAACATATCTAAATAAAATTATTCTCTAAAGGGACACTCAAAATCCATCCAATAGAGATCCATATCATCGTGGTTCTATGTCATCAGACTCTACTATCTCCTGGATGATCCCTATATAATACTCACTACTAGAATCACCATCTGCTCAGGTGATTTCCTCCCAAGGAGGAAAACATGTGTTACTGCCTCAATATAGTCATCAACTTCCTGGGGGTCTAGCTCACCCCAATACCTAGGACGTATCGACCTCTGAAACTCATACAACACAATCATCCTATGTGAAACCTTATCCTGAATTTCCGATACAACCTGTTGCTCAATGGGTGGTGGCTCGAATGGAAAACCACCTAGAGATGTCGACTTCTATGGAGACCCATGCATCTAATCATCATCATTGGGTAGATCTCAATCACAATACCTCCATGGAACCCTATCTGGATATAATTATGGTAGAATCCTGAAATAGAATTAAGATGTGTCATGGTTAATGAGTATATCTAGGGAGATAACTCAAGAAGGACATGAAACCCACAATCCATTCCTCTATGATCCATGTACCAACATTTCCTTGAAACTAGTGCCTAAATGTTTTTAGTCAACAAGCAGTATATTAGAGTCATGGTGAATGGATATGTCAGCTAAAACACCAACACTCGAGTCCTTTTCCTAAAATCCAAACTCGAGACACTTTAACACTATCACCATAAAACCTAAACCAAGCTCACATCAAGACAACTAACTCTGATCCTAAGGAAATTCCTCCTCTGATACCACACTATCATGACCCAACCCACTAGAACCTTCTTAGATGATGGAAGTCCAAGCTGTTACTACCCCAAGCATGCCTCTTATAGGCCAAGGGATAGTTACCAGCATCAAGTATGAATATCAAACATATGGGAGTCCTTAGTCTAATGTACTTGTATGCATGTACACACATACATCTCCATGAAATGATGTATAGATAATAATATTACTAATGAAAAATGCATGCATACATATATATTCCATAAAAAAAGTACAATAGTATTAGAAATCATAAAAGGGAAAAATACAAGCCCACAAAAAATAGGAAAAGCATATAACCTTCTCATAAGGAGGGGACTGTTGTCAAATGAATCCATTGGTTCACACCTTGGTCTATGTAGCTCTCTATGCTCAACTAGTTCCAGATCCTCCTAGGACTCCATAGAAAGTCCTATCATCTGAACAAGACATGATGTGTGTGGGAAGAGCCTTTATAGGGAAGAGTATAATAAATACCCAATACATGTCCCAAAACCCAAAATAGTGGGAAAAACTTAAATGAAACAGTCTGATCAACCAAAAACTAGACGAGTAAACCCATGTGAGATTGAAAAAGAAACTTCATCTCGACTATTCCTATGGTATACATAATAAGTTAGCTCAACTTCACATGGTGTTTCAATCAAGAAATGTGGCATCACCACAAGGACTCCTAGAACATCCCAGATATAATCATCTCAGACTCCAAGTCTCATTATATTCTGACTTCATTTACAACCACAAGATTCAACTCAAGGATCAAAGGAATCGCTCATCCAAGAGAATTCACTATAAGAGCCCTTCCATCTATAATGGAACTCATCAAAGAGATATCACTCATTAGGTACAGCTCATCCATATCTAATGGAACTCTTTCGAGATATCTTACTCATTGAGTAATACTAAATAGATGGCACATTCATGTCATCCCTGATGGCATACATTCAACAAAACACGCTTGTTGGGGCTCTCCATGAAGAAAGGCACACTGGAACTCAACAGATCTCGATAATCAGATAGGGGATCTCACCCATCCCTAATAGTGGACACCTGTAACCCTGCTAGAATTACTAAATATCTCATCTCGCATATAGGAGATCACACCCAAGACTACTGGGGGACACATAAAACCTAATATAGTACCCCTAAGATCATGTCACTTAGATATAGGATCACTTCCTGTGTAGTGTTGGTCAATATGATTTTAAAAACACCATCTATAAAAACCCTCTAATTAGGGGATTATAGAGACAAAAATACCAAAAACCATACTGAAAACACCCACTATGTAGAGGTTAGTATACTCAACAATTCTACAAGCCCTACTAGGAAAACCTACTAGATAGGGGATTGTTCCCTATGTATTGTTGGTCACGACGATTCCACAAACCCCACCTAGGAAAGTTGATATGATAGAGGACCCCTCCCCAGCCTCTTAGATGGATACACCAACTCTATCCAAGATCACCCTGTTAAGGGGATCACAATTCTATATTGAGGATATAATGACACATTGTACCCTTACAGGGATAGACCAAGAGAACTCAATCAATCGATACCAGTCTATATATCACTAATAGAAGTGACACAAAAATTACACCTCATGTCACATATCTAATTCCAAAATCATGTCCAGTATCTCATCCAATGTGGAAAACTAGTCAGGATAGGCTACTCATGGGAATCCATCTGAGTCCTGGAGATTGAGATACATGGGGAGAAGTCTCTAAGGGGAGTACACGATGTGTACCCATAGTACACATAGTCTCTCTAAGCCAGCCCTTGGATTTTTCCCCTATCTGTACTTTTCATGTATTTTGTAATATACATAGTGTGTACCATACATCACATGGTCTATGACCCCATCCAATCACCTAGTCTTTTGCTTACCCATACACGATTGATTGGACCTTCCACCCCACATGGCATGTGCCATTGGTACATGACGTATCTTGGATATCCAGCTACTTGTCTATATCCTCATATTGTGATTATTTTCAGAACCTCATTCCCATTTATGTATGAATGTACTTCCACACATCCAAGTACCTCAACATGAATTCCCTAGACATGCCCTCAACTACACATCTTGGGTTCAGTACACAGTGTGTTCCCCTAGTACACGGCACGTAGTTCCCAAAGATAATCTTCCCCAAATGGGAAGAACACGCGATGTTTCCTCCTGTACTATATGTCATGTGATAAAAAATTCTGAATGGGAATCCCCTATGATCCACCCAAAACTCTCTGATTTCCACTAACACCCATAGATCTACCCCGGGGTATCTCTAATAGTTTTAATAAGGATATAAAACCATAAAAAAATCGTAAACAGGGATTGAGATGCAATATTATAAATAATCCTATCTCTTGGAGAAATACCGAATCTTCATGTCCAAAACTATGCCTAGAACCTACTACACCTCAATCTAAGGTTGATCAGTGTACAAAATAAGGTTCGGTGGCACCTCCCCACCTAGGTTCGGCCACGGGTCATCAATATCACAAGGGAGCTCCTCCCTCTCTTCTTCATTCATGAGAAAAAAGGGGGGATATATAAGTTAATTTATTTTAAAATAAACTAATATATCATCAACATGCTTGTCGATGCTCACCCTCAACCAGACACCCAATGATAACAAACATTATGTCACACCTAGTGTGAAATCTAGGTTCTAAACTAGACCATGGTCTTAGGTTTATGATCCAGGACTCTAATCAGTATTTATTCCACTTTTATTGAAAAAATACATATGCATGATAAAATATTTTTAATATTTTTAATATCGTTGTAATGAGGAACTTTGATCCCCATAATCTCACACCAACTCAGCTCCTAGCTTCTGAACTATTCCTATAATTATTATGAAGTTTTAAAGGGAAAAACCAAAGTTAGTACAATTTATGCTGACAATCTTCATCAAGATCTTGAGTTTGAAGTTGGTGATAAGTTATTTTTATGAATATCTACTTGGAATAAGGTTATGAGATTTGGAAATAAGGAAAAGTTGAGCCCAATATATATTGGTCCCTTTGATATTCTTGATCATATCAAAGTTTTTTCTTACCACTTAGAACTTCCACCAAATCTCTCTCAAGTTCACAATGTGTTCCATGTATCTCTCCTGAGGGAGTACATATCTGATCCTTCACATGTACTAAACTCATACATTGTAAAAAAAGAGTAATATGTCTCGTGTTAGTAAAAATTAGTGGATATTTTTAATTGCAGATATGAAGTGTTGTGAAATAACACCACTCATCCAGTCAATATTTTGTAATGAAATCATATATTTTAGGAAGCTATATGCGAACCAAAGGATGTGATGAGGAAAAAGTATCTTTAGTTGTTTATATCTATGTGATATAATTTTGAGGGAAAAATTATTATAAAGGGATTAGAATGTAACACCTATAAATTTTATGATATATTTATCCTTAAATAAATTTAATTTCCTTGATATCTTGTTTTACCCGGAACATCGAATTTAAATGAATTGTGATATACTATTGAATTATTATTATTTAATGTAACACTTATCACCTAGTTGTGGGATTGGTGGATATGGTTGAGAATAACTAGATTATGAGAAATTATTTTTTAAACATGTAAAAAATTATTTCATTGGTAATCAATTGGTTATCAAATAAAATTAAATCATATTAAGATTAAAATAGATGTTTTATTCTAAAAAACACTTTGCATGCATGTTATGTGTCTTTATCTTAATAAATTAAATTAATCATTATTGATGAATGACTTTAATGAAATTTTTAGATAATATATTCAATCAAATATATTAGCATTGATTTAATTATGGTTATTAGGAAATGAATGAGAATAAATTCATTTTATGATTCAAAAATACATTTTATTAAAAATGGTTTTTATTTCATTTTATGTGTGAATATTATAATTAATTTATGAAAATTTTATAAAATATATTTGAAAAAAATGGATATCATTTTTGAAATTACATGTCATAATAGTCATAGGAATAATTTTTTAAAATTTTCTTTAAAGATTGATTTTTGAGTGAATAGTGAAAAATACCTATTTTTCAAAATAATATCACTTTTATGACATTATTATGATGTAAGAATTACTTAATAAATTTTAAAACCATTTTTCATCAAAATATATTTTTATGGATTAAAATAATTCTGTTAAAATATTATTTTGAATTTGGGAACCCAAACATTACTTTAATGAACATAAGTTATATTTTATTCAAATTCAAAACTATTTTGGATCTTTGGATTTAATGGTATGGTTGGAAGGTTTCATGGTAAAAAACTAAATATCTAAAAAAATAATGGAAAACAATTTTTTACATGATTTCAATGTAAAATGGTTTTTATTATTAAATTGAGTATTTTCCTAAAAACTGTGAAATGCCCAGGGAGGTGGTGCACCACTGAAAAGGGGCGTCGAATCAGTGGTTATCTTTACCAATTTTATTTCTTTTGAAATTAACCAATGTTAACCTTTTTGGATCTGGCCCACTCTTAAGATTACTCAACCTTTCCCAAATGTAGTAAAAGTGAATAGCACATGAATAAAATATTTTTACAAGGTTTTGTCTCAATGTGTGCCTACTCTTTTCCATGGTTGGTTACTCCCCCCAACTATGGATTCTTTTCACTATATCCCTAAGTGAAATCCTGTAACAAGTAATCATGTGATATCCCACCAAACATGTTATAATTCACACCCAATATCACAAATTCATGTTGTAGAACAAAATATGTTTATAAAAATGAATAAGATCACTAGTATAACTAGGTTTATTTGGCAACAAAGAATAAAGATCCAATTATATGAGCCTCTAGGATATGTATGAAATTATTGATCATAGTCTAGTATTGAAAGTGTTGTACCTCTCGTACCCCTCGTAGTTTAATTTTCATGATCACAATCACTATCTTATTTATCTAATCTTGTTTTAAGTGTTTTTGGATGATAGGCATGATTTCAGGTTGCCAAGGAATTGGGTCAAGAAAGCCAGAAGGCAAAAGTGGACTGATTTGAGTCCACCGGCCAACCGGTGGATGACCACCGGCCAGCCGGTGGACTCTTGACAGAAGGCATCCCCTCTGTCCAGACCACCGGCCAACCGGTGTCCCATCACCGGCCAGCCGGTGGAACCCAGACAGAAGGGACACCTACTGTCTCACCACCGGCCAACCGGTGGCCTCCTCACCGGCCAGCTGGTGGTGCCTGGGCAGAAGGCCTCTCCATTTTCCAAAGCACCGGCCAACCGGTGGCCAAGCACCGGTCAGTCGGTAGGCCCAGTCAAACTAGCCATTGGGCTTTGACCAGACCTGTACTTTTGACTCCCAACGGCTCCGAAGACCTCTCCAACGGCTCCGAAGACCCCCAAAGGCCATTTAAGTGTTCCTCTCCTATAAATAAAGGACTAGGAAGCCCCGGAAACACAAGTAAGCCCACGGGAACATTTTTCAATCATTTGGCGAACCTCCGGCGGATTCCTTCAAGGAACCTCAATTGCTCCAACCCACTTCCACATCCAAGGAGCACCACCATAGAAGCTTGGGAGCGCTCTTCATCATCACCAATCAATCCATTGGCGCCCAAGACTTCTCCTCTTTACGTTTTTTATCGTTTTATCATTTTGAGCTTTATTTTGAGTTTGTGCATACAAACCCCTCTTTCTCTCATCCTCTCTTTGTTTGGGTTTTCACACCACCTTCAAGGTGTGAAGAGGTTAGTCAAGCCTTCCCTTTAAAAGGATTGAGTCATAGGTGAGCTAGCCTTCACCTGTAAGAAGGCTAGTGGGTTCTTGCTCAACCATTAAAAGCAAGCTGTAATAGGTTCTAGACTACCTTAAAGTCTAGTGGGTTTCTTGCTAAAACCATTAAAAAGCAAGCGGTAGTAAATCTCTCAACGGTTGAGTTGGGAGCAGAGACGTAGGCTTTGGTTTAAGCCGAACTCCGTTATCAAGTTTTGTGTCTTGCCTCTTTTATTTCCGCTGCACCTTTAACTTTGTTTTAAATTCTTAATTTTTTTTTAAAAGGCAATTCACCCCCCCCCCCCTCTTGCCATCACTCTCCGCCCCACAATTGGTATCAGAGGCAAAATTTGAGTAATACCCTAACCGGTTTCAAATTCAAGATCCTTTGTGATGGCTTCAACTTCTTTCGCCCCCGAAGGCTATTCTTTGGGTCGTGCTCCATTCTTTGATGGAACCGACTAAACTTATTGGAAAACTCGCATGATTACATTTCTTAGAAGTATTGGCTATCCTATATATAGA
The DNA here is from genome assembly GCA_963277665.1 of Viscum album. Taxonomy (NCBI): domain Eukaryota; kingdom Viridiplantae; phylum Streptophyta; class Magnoliopsida; order Santalales; family Viscaceae; genus Viscum; species Viscum album. The sequence goes on along the minus strand of OY728131.1, from coordinate 1,522,939,106 downwards.
ATTGTTATGCAAGGCTACACTCTCTCTAGCAAAGATGAGTCTAAATGGACCCCCGAAGACATTGCTAATTTTGAGCTTGATGGCAAAGCCATGAATGCTCTTCATTGTGGGTTAGACCGTAATGAATTTAATCGTATTTCTACTTGCACCACTTCTCATGAAATTTGGAAGCTTTTGAAAGTGACCCCTGAGGGCACTAACAAAGTCAAAGACACTAGATTGGATATGTACCGTCAAGATTTTGAGTCTTTTACCATGAATCCATCTGAAAATTTAACTGAAATGTTTACACGTTTTACTGATGTTTGCAATGGGAGAAATTCCCTTGGTGATGATGTGTCTGTAGAAACGATGGTCAAGAAGATCCTTTGGATCTTACCAAGCACATGGGCACTGAAAGTCACGGCAATCCAAGAAGCAAAAGACATCAAGAACATTCCGGTCGAAGAGCTCATCGGATCCCTCATGACCTACGAGATCACCATGAGGAGGCAAGCTGAAAAGGAAGGCAAACCGATCAAGGTTCCAAAGAACATCGCCTTCAAAGTTCAAAAAGAAGAAAGCTCCTCCTCCTCATCTTCTTCCTCTTCAAGCGGCGATTCAGAAATCGAGAACCTTGCCCGAAAAATGCACAAATTCATGAAGAAGCACAAGAAGAAGAAATCCCACAAGGCTCAACCCAACGAAAAATCCGAGCCCGAGGTAACATGTTACGGGTGTGGCAAGAAAGGCCATTACAAGCCCGATTGTCCACTCAACAAGAAAAAGGCTAAGCAAAAGGAAAAGAAGAAGGCATTCAAGGCCACATGGAGTGATAGATCCACATCCTCCTCCTCCTCCTCCTCAAGTGACAACGGTAAAAAATGCCTAATGGCATTTCATGAGGTATCCTCTTCCGACTCCTCTTCCTCTTGTTCTTCCAATTCTTTCAATCATTTATCGTACGAGGATCTCCAACATGCAAGAGATCAATTGGAGGAAGGTTTTCACGAACTTTCTTCCAAATTTATTGCTTTAAAAAAGAATTTCAAAAAACTTTCTTCCAAAAAGGAACAACTTCTCAAAGAAAAGGAGGAGTTGTCCCTCAAGGTTCAAAACCTTCCCGATGTTGATTCTATGGAATCAACAATCAAGGATTTAAGGAAATCCCTAGCCAAGTTCACCGAAGGTGAACATAACCTTTCGAAGCTCCTTGGTTCCCAATGCGTATCTAGAACCACCCAAGGGCTTGGCTATTCCAAGCAAGCTTCCTCTTCCCATGCTCCTACTATTTTTGTAAGGGGGAGCTCCCAATATAAATTTTGCAACTATTGCAAAAAGATCGGGCACTTAATTTATGAGTGCGACTGCAAAAATGCCCGGTATGGAAGGCCCAAAACCATTTCCTTTAATGATGAATTTCATAGGAGAAGACCCACCACTAGACAAGTTTGTATTGAAAAATCCCTTTTAGCGAGTTTCACCGGACCAAAATTTGTCTCGGTTCTAAAATCCTCTCCCCGGTGATTTGTTGTTTTTATTTAGGGGGAGTTAGGATCGTTCAAACCTTTTTGCGTTTTTTCAAAACTTTCAATTCAAAACCTTCAATTCAAAACTTTCAATTCAAAACTTTCAATTCAAATCTCAAAAATTTCAATTGGTTTAAAAACTCTATCTTGTTTTTCAACCTTTCCCTCAATCAAGTTTTATGCCCCGTGCTATTTTGATAATCACAAAGGGGGAGAAATTCTTGGTTTATTGGGGGAAAAATATTTCTCTCATGCTTTGATTTATCCTTTAAAGCATGCCTTTCATTTCAGTCTTTTACATTGCTTGTTTTGGTGATTGTGATCATCAAAATAGGGGGAGATTGTTGTACCTCTCGTACCCCTCGTAGTTTAATTTTCATGATCACAATCACTCTCTTATTTATCTAATCTTGTTTTAAGTGTTTTTGGATGATAGGCATGATTTCAGGTTGCCAAGGAATTGGGTCAAGAAAGCCAGAAGGAAAAAGTGGACTGATTTCAGTCCACCGGACAACCGGTGGATGACCACCGGCCAGCCGGTGGACTCTTGACAGAAGGCATCCCCTCTGTCCAGACCACCATCCAACCGGTGTCCCATCACCGGCCAGCCGGTGGAACCCAGACAGAAGGGACACCTACTGTCTCACCACCGGCCAACCGGTGGCCTCCTCACCGGCCAGCCGGTGGTGCCTGGGCAGAAGGCCTCTCCATTTTCCAAAGCACCGGCCAACCGATGGCCAAGCACCGGTCAGCCGGTAGGCCCAGTCAAACTAGTTGTTGGGCTTTGACCAGACCTGTACTTTTGACTCCCAACGTCTCCGAAGACCTCTCCAACGGCTCCGAAGACCCCCAAAGTCCATTTAAGTGTTCCTCTCCTATAAATAAAGGACTAGGAAGCCCCGGAAACACAAGTAAGCCCACGGGAACATTTTTCAATCATTTGGAGAACCTCCGGTGGATTCCTTCAAGGAACCTCAATTACTCCAACCCACTTCCACATCCAAGGAGCACCACCATAGAAGCTTGGGAGCGCTCTTCATCATCACCAATCAATCCATTAGCGCCCAAGACTTCTCCTCTTTACGGTTTTTATCGTTTTATCATTTTGAGATTTATTTTGAGTTTGTGCATACAAACCCCTCTTTCTCTCATCCTCTCTTTGTTTGGGTTTTCACACCACCTTCAAGGTGTGAAGAGGTTAGTCAAGCCTTCCCTTTAAAAGGCTTGAGTTATAGGTGAGCTAGCCTTCACCTGTAAGAAGGCTAGTGGGTTCTTTCTCAACCATTAAAAGCAAGCTGTAATAGGTTCTAGACTACCTTAAAGTCTAGTGGGTTTCTTGCTAAAACCATTAAAAAGAAAGCGGTAGTAAATCTCTCAACGGTTGAGTTGGGAGCGGAGACGTAGGCTTTGGTTTAAGCCGAACTCCGTTATCAAGTTTTGTTTCTTGCCTCTTTTATTTCCGCTGCACCTTTAACTTTGTTTTAAATTCTTACTTTTTTTTTAAAAAGGCAATTCACCCCCCCCCCCTCTTTCCATCACTCTCCGCCCAACAGAAAGTTATATAAAAAATATTCTCTTAATCCAATATAATCTTCTAAAGATGTGGGTTTCATCATATATTGATTTATGAAGAACAAAACCTCAGCTACAGAGTCCACTCTTTTTTTCCAATTTATTTTTTTGTTTATCACTATCAGATGTCTTATGTGCATCAATGGGATTTAACTACTTGATACCATATAGGGGAAATTCCCCATGATCTCCATTCTCTCTCTTTTATTTTTCTAGATATTATACTCCATGACCTATATATATTTTAATTTCTCCCCACAATCTCAGTGACAGATGAAAAAAATTGTATCTATATATGAGATAAAAAAGTATTTTAAAGAGTATTAAAATCACCATTTAAAACTAATTTTGAACTGCTAAAAATTTCTTCAAAATATGCTAGAATCATGGATTAAAAATTTAATCATTTGATTATGGAAGAATTCAAAACTGCTCAAGCATCATTGTAATTAATTATCGCCTAAATATTTGAATTCTGAAAACTTGTAGAAACCCGAACCATAGGTAGTGAGAAATATGAATTGGCTATATAGAACAATCAACTATATAGAAATCAGTTATATGTTTCTCAATAGAAAACACTCAAAATCAAATGGTATCACTTCATCTGATCTCTATCCCTTCTCAAAAATACTTTATTGCATCATGAAACATCCTTCCATGATATGTAACGCTATACAAACTAGATCATGCATCATCAGACTAATGAATACCAAAAAATGGTTTTTAACAAATAAAACAATCCAATATCACCAGGAAACATGGTATCTTCAATATTTCTCAAACCAAGAGACAAATACATGAGGTTCATCAATATCCACCTTTGGATTTGTTCAAAATCAATTGAAAACCTCTTGACTTACTATACCTCATACCAAATCCGGTGATTTATTGCCTTCATCGTGTATCTATATAAGATCTATTGAAATACCATTACATAAAATCACTAGGTAATAACCTTCCTCATTGCTTTTATCCTTATATATTTTATTACAAGCTTCTTCCAACATTTATCATCATTTAGAAAATATCCTTTGAATCATCTGATTTACAACTCCCCCTATAACTTAAACTCCCCCTTCATCATGGACTTCTCTCCCCCTTTGGTAATATAATACAAAGGACCGTGGGGGATCTCAAAGAAACAAAAATTCATGTTTATGGGTAATTTTCACCCAAAATACTTCAAATGAGAGGATATTGTTGAATATGAAGTTTCGGTTCTAGTTCCACAAACCTCTCTTTTGGCATAGCATTGATGAAAATATCTATAATCTAATATTTTTATAAATTTATTCAAGATTGATATCTTCAACTACTAAATTTTATTTGATAAAATGATATCTTATATCAATATGATTATATATTTACTTTTGTACTGGATTTTTATACAACCTTATATCACTTTGATTATCACAAGAAAATTATAGTGGTATCTCATTTTAAATATTAAAATATGTTAATTACACTTGAATCCAAATAATATTTATACAAGAATGCTTACCTACTACATATTCTGCCTCATTCATGCTCAGTTTCACTAAATTCTACTTCTTTTTGTACCAACTAACACAACACTATCCCATAAATAAATTTCCACCTCGAGCTGATCTCATGTCTATAGAGTCATCGCCCGAATCTAAATCTGTGAATCCGAACAAGTTTAAATCAGTATTTTTTCTATATTGTATCCCATAGTTAAAATTTCCTTTTATATAACTCAATATTCTCTTATTATCCAAAAATTGAGACTCATGAGGATCACTCTAAATTATTTCACCTAGATTCATTATATAAGTTAAATCTGGCCTTGATGTTGTTAGATAAAGAATGCTTCCAATTATCCTTCTTAATTATTTATAGTCAACACTACTTACAGCTTCATCCTTTCACAATTTGGTTCCAATTAAAATTGGAGTTAAAACTTCTTTTTAATTTTACATTCCAAAAATTTAAATAATTCTCTGTCATAATTTTCTAGATATTGAAATTTGTAATTTGAAATATTACCAATATAAAATTCCAAAAAGTATGTCATCTAACTTATCATATAAATCTCAAAATACTTCTTCATCAACTCAATAAACTCTTCATTTAGACACTCCTTATTACCAGAATATATGATCTCATCTACATAAACAATTACAATGAGAGTGTCTTTACTCATTTCTTTCACATAAATGTTACATTCAAATTTACCATTTTTAAATTTCATATCACTTAAACATTCATCTTATTTATAATACCAAGCTCTATGGACCTAAATCTAACCATAAAATTATTTATTCAATCTGTATACCATGTTACCACCATTATCTAAGATAAAACCATCAGGTTTTTCAATATAGACTTTTTCCTCAATATCACCATTCAAAAAGAAAGATTTCACATCCATTTGATAACTATGTAATGTTTTGTAGTTAACACTACTAAGAACATTTTTATATTCACCATTAATACTACTGGTGAAAAGGTTTCTTTAATATCAATACCTTCTATCTAAGAACATCCTTTGAAAACCATCCTAGATTTTTTCCTTAATACTTCACCTTTATCATTTATATTATTTCTAAAAACCCACTTAGTTACAATAATATATTTATTTTTAGGTCTTGGCACAAGATCCCAAGTGAATTAGTTTTCAATCTGATCAAATTCCTCATTTATAGCTATTATCCACTTCTCATTCTCAATTGATTTTCCACTGTGTGATGTTCAATTTGATAAATTAGTGCGGTTTGATCTTCTAATGTAAATATTCTCTAAGTTTGAACTAGATCATATTTATTTACAATGATATTTTCTATTTAAGAATGTTTCTTAAATTTTCTTTATCATTTTTTATTATTTATAAAATCTTCACCTTCATCACTTGTTTATTTAGAATCAATATTAGCATTGATTGGCTTCTTCTCAGTAACTCCATTATTCTTTTTCTCAGACATCGGCATTCCATTTTCTAATAAATATTATAAATATAAATTAACTATCATATTTAAATTTCTCTTGTTTTTGATAATCTTGAAATCACTATAATCAACTATATTTTTCATCCATCTGTTCCAAAATCTGTATCCACTAACATTTGATAGGTAGCCCATGAATATTCCTTGCCTAGATTTCTCTTAAAATTTTCCCAAATTACTATTATTTATTTTTATAATGCAAGGAATTCATAAAACTCTGAAGTATTTAATATTTTCCTTTCTCATATACCACATATCATATAGTGTCTGTTATATTTAGGGTCTATATAGACACATGTTCTATATGTGTATGGTAGTATATACATATTCTATCTAGAAATACTTTGAGATATTTTGTTCAGCTAACATAGTCATTCCCATCTCAATTATTCTTTTGTTCTTAATTTTAGCAACCTCACTTTGGCATGGAGTATATAGTGTTCTATAATGATTATTGATTCCATTTTTAGAAATATATATTTTAAAAGAATCACATGTAAACTCATTACTATTGTCAGATCTTATTTTATTGATATAGAGACCCAAATCATTCTCATCTTTCCTTCTGAAAATTTTGAACATTTTGATTATGTTTGACTTATGTTTTAAAAACAAGACATTAGTTAATTAAGTATAATAATAAATAAATGTAATGAAATATAGATCACCTCTAGTGTAATTTTGTCTCATTAGACAACATAAGTCAGTATGAATGAGATCAATTGGTTAGGAAGATAGAATTTCTACTCCTTTATGAGAACCAAGTGCCATTTTCCATTTTTTGAAGGTTTCAAAAATTCCATCCCTATCTCTATTCAACTTCAGTTGATCTCTCACAATAGCATGCTTCAAAATTTTATGCATACTTATTTTTGAAAAGATGACTGAGACTTATATGCCATAATTTATTTTCATCTTAGGCACTCTGGTAATAAGAATCACTATGATCTCCAATTAGAAATAGATATCCATTAGTTCTTCTCCCTTGATTAATGATCCTTCCATCCCTTATTCTTTTGATGATACATGTATCTTTCTTGAAAATCACCTTATTTCAATCATCACAAAGTTGACTGACACTAAGTAAATTGTGCTTCATCACTTTAACAAATAAGACATCATTATACTTAATATTTTGGGATTCAATCTAGGATGATCCAACTCCTTTTGATTCTCATAGAATAATTATTTTCAATTATCACTGCTCCTCCCCCATGCTTCTCACTATTTCTCATAATTTTTGTGTCACCGGTTATGTGTGAGAAACAACCACTATTAAGAATCCATGACTTGGTTTTCTGACTAGCCTTCAATGAGAATTCAGAAAAACATTATTTTTCTTCCTTCATCTTCTAAATTATGTTTCCTTTCTCAATATTAATAATTTTTTTAGGTAAACAGGTCATGCAATTTTTACCAATATGAGCATGTTAATCACATCTACCACATATTTATTCTAAGTAATAATTTTTTTGTTCTTAGATATGTTGAATTCCTAGTAATTTCTCACTTATTTTTAAAATATGTTCTTCTTTTCTCAAAATGGATCCCCCTTGGTTCAAGTATCATATCTGGTAGAGACATGTTATACCAACATGAGTAGGATTTATTAACAAACACACCATAATACTAGAAGTATCCTCTAAACCTTGATCTTCCCTATTGTAATAGTTATGTACTGAATATTTTTGATGTTTTATTCTCATATATTGTGTATATCAATGCTCTAAGAGAAATGATCTTTTTGAAGAATCAATTTCTTCAATTAATTTAGAATGGGATTTATCAATGGTATTCATGGTCTATACAAGTCTAGAATAGATTTTAGAACTTTCATTATTAGAGATAACTAGTTTATTTTGAAATTTACAGGGATCTAAATTAACCTTCTTCTTTGGACCCCTGTTTTTACTGGCTTGTGATGATTGAGCCTTGATCTCAAAAACTATATTTTAATATTCTATGATCTTATTCTATTCATTTTGAGCTTTAAGGAATTATGATTTAGTCTTAGACTATACTTATTCCTTGAGAGAAGTTTTTATTTAAGGTCTTTTACCATATTCTCCATTTCAGCTACTTTTAGTTTTTATCTCTTGATATCATCTATGTAAACAGCCTTTTAATTTTCATATTCTTCCTTTCCTTTAGTAATATTATATTTTTATTTCAATATAAACCTCTTCTATTTATTTAATTTTTTTTATCAAGACAATATTCGAAATCATTCTAAAACATGTTCACCAGCATTGTTCGTTCATTTTCATCATCCTCACTGCCAGATGTGCCATACCATTTTTCCACATGATCCAAGAAATTAGTTTCATCTCTAAATTGGCTACTTTATGTGGAGTTATATTCTTATTATTTTCTCAGTAAGCTTATTATTTTACTTTTAAATAATTTCTTCTTCATTCCATAAAATTTTGTGGATCCTTTTTAGAATTTTCCACATTTATTTTTTTGTGTTTTCGCATCTTCTATCTTAGGTTCAGCAAACTTCTTCTTACAAAAATTTACAGAAAAGTGCCTAATTTCATTAAAACTATAACATCTTGGTCATAATTTACCTTTACCCTTAAATTTTTCCTTCTTGAGTCTCTTTGATATGGGAGAAATAATTCTATTATAATCTTTATTTTCATATTTATCATCATACTCACTTGATTATGAAATTTCATTATCTCTATGTTTGGTCTTCAACATGGCCTCAAAATCCATATCATCTTTGATATTATTCTTGAAAGTATGGATATTTCAACTTTTACAAGACATGATAATGTCATGTAATTCATCATGAGTTATATCTTCTCTATCTTACAAAGATGAAACTTTAGGATGAAAACCATCAAGAAATTTTCCCATAATTTTTTTAATAATAGTTGAGTCATCCATTTTTTCTCTAAAACCTTGAATATTACTGACCAATTTCATTGACTCTTGTGAAGTAATAATTAATGTTTTCTTCTTCATCTGTATTTATATCTTAAAAATATCTTCTCTAAATTAAAATTTTGGAATCATTGAATTTTACATTTATTTCATAATTATTATCCAATTTATTCCACATTTCCTTGGTATTATTGAGTCCTATAAACTTTGTGAAAACTTTTCTAAAATAGACATCAAAATTGAATTTTGAGATTTTCCATTAACTTCCATATTTCTATTATCAAAAAAAATCATAGGAGAATATTCATAAATAGGTGGTAATACAACTAGTAACACCTTGATATTTTATATGAACATTATGTTTATATAATATACAACACACAACATCAATCTTAAACAAACCACAAAATCGTATTATTTAAATATAACCATTATAAACTAGTTGTTCAATTGGCATGTATAAATATAATTAACCACATTATAATAAATATATATAAATAACCTATACAATACAAGTTTATTTACTCATTATAATAAAATAAGCACTCAATTTTTAGTAAATACATTTTATTCAACAAAACACATTTTCATTAAAAATAATTTTTATCGCTTTTTTGTGAGAAAATAATATATATTAATTTCTATAACTTTTAGAAAATTTATTTGAGAAAATTAAATTAATTTATCTAATCATAATTTTAAAATTATCATTGTGTGATTTTTTTTATTTTTCTAAAAAATATTTATTTTCTAGTGAATGCTGGAAAATAATGTTTTTTATTGAAAAATGTATTTTTGTTTAAAGAATTTAAAAAAAAATTATTTTAAAAAATGGATTAAAATTAAAATTAGTTCTCCTATATTTATAATGATCCAATTAAATTCATTGGAATCAAATTTATGTTTGAATTTTTCATAAAAACATTTTTATACTTAAAGGGCATTTTTCTAAAAAACTATTTTTCATTGCATTTTGTGTTTTTCTCATAAATTAATTTATAACACTTATAAAAATTGAATCTTTAAAAATTGAATCCATGTTTTTAATTAGGAAGTAAAAACATTTAAAATAGGTCCCTTTTATTTTTTATCGTTATGAATTGTATAACCCTAGTAAATTTATGTCCCCTTGGAAAGGGTAAAATGGGTAAATAGTGTTAAAACCATGAGATTGGGCCTAAAAATCATCCCAAAACAATCCATTATACTATTTTATGGGTTTAATTAGGTAATATACATTCAATTACTGAATATATGGCCACTTAGTTCCATATTTATTTGATTAGGACCTGTATATTAATTTAAGAAAATAATAAATACAAAATGTCACTCTCTTGACTTTAATAACTCTAAATTTTTATTGTAAGGATATAAATAGGGTAAGTTATATTCTAAATGTTTATTAGAAATATAAATGATTTTTTTTTATCTTGTTTATTTATTTATAATTTTTAGTGATTAAATATTTATCTTAAATTCTTACGCAACGTCGATATAGTATTTATTCAATTAATATAAAATAAAATAAATTATTTTAAAAAATAAAAAAGAAATATTTTTTGAGTGATTTAAAGTGAAACAATTTTTTTATAGATATATATGAAATAATATATATTTTTAAAAATTCTATATTTTAATTTCATATTTGTCTTGATCTCTTTAAAGTTAAATTAAATGAATAGTGTCAAAAATGACATTATTGATATTTTATAAAAAATAATATTTTATTAAATTATTTAAAAATCATAAAAATATTTAAAGAGTGAAATTATGATATTATATAGTCTAAAATTTCATCCATTTTCCATTTATGATCCCATTTTTACTTTATAAGTTCAATTATAACCCTTTAAGAGTGAAAAATACATTAGTGTAGTTAAGGTTAAAATAGGTTACCTAAGGGGTTAAACCAAAAGATAAGGTTTAAAATACCACATAAAACTATAAAAATTTTATATTTTAAATTTATCTCAACCATATCTAGTATTATCTTAGATATTATGGCCACATTGTTCCACTTTCACAATAAAATGAATTTATTATATTTAAATATTTTATTAATTCTATGTGTGTCCTTTTGTTCACTATAAAAAGGCACCACATATCCTCTTATATACTCTACATAAAACATATTATCTCAACAAAATCATGTCAAAACCTCTTATCAACATCCTTATACATGTTCTAGAGGTGTTTTTTTCCTAAAACATCAACCCTAGGTCACTTAAGTGAAGATCTAAAGGAGCTCTTTCGAAGAAGAGATAATCCTCTTTACCGACTCTTTAAAATTTATTTATTATTAAACTTAAAATAAATTTATTAATAATTACTAAAGTATAATAATTATACTTATATGTTATTATTATTATGATTCAACCATTTTCCATCTCTTTTTCATCCTATGAAAAGCGAAAACATTGCTCACGCGTATGTACGGCTTACCGTCTCCACGTAGCGGTGTAATTTTTTTTCATCACCACTTAAATTTGATGGTTGTAGAGATATAAATAATGAATATATATAATATTTATTACACAAATATTATTTTTAAATTAAAATATCATATATACCTTCTTGCATTACACTCTTTTGGAACACAATAGCATCACTTGTGCGTACGTGTGGACTACCATTTCCATGAAGCGATGCGATTCATTTTTCATTTCCCTTTTCATGGATGGTAATAAGGATATATTTAATGAATATATAATATATTTATATGTTTATTAAAATTATGGATATGATGGTAACATAATAAAATTACAAGGACTAAAACTACCAAACCAAAACATACATGAAAATGAAGCATTTATCACCCGAAATAGTGATTTTAATAATGAATTATTAATAAATGGGTGGTAAAATTTTATAAGTAAATAATATATGGTATGATATATAATTTTATGTTTCTATAATTTATTTATAATAAATATATATTTATTATGTATGAGTTTTTAACACATACGAAGAATGTCACACTTAAGGTAAGGGACTTTGTCTCAATTTCTCTCCATTGAGGCATGTTTTAATATTATACTCCTTATTTATTTTATATGGTGTATATAATTCCATTTTACATGTTATATAATTAATCCTTAATAATTCATGGTATTTTAAGTTTTAATTAAAATTATTTCATCCAATGGTATCTGACTTGAATGTTACCAAGTGGTGAGGGGTTTCTTAACTCAATTTTTATTCATTGGTTATACTTATACTTAATTGACTATGTTATGATAAGATTATGTGTGAAATGAAATAAGATTATATAATATTGTATTTAAATTTTTTTTGAATTTATATTTGTTACACATAATCACTTCATTCATTAAACTCCCACTTCAATGATACAATCTTTTTAAGGGTTTCTCATCTCACTTCTGTTTCTGTGATACATATGCCATATTCACTGTTGATTTATTTCATGTGGTGTATATACTTACCATTTTATATGATATATCATGATTATATTTATATTAATGGTATTTAATTTTTTATTTGAATATATTTCCTTCATAGGGGTTATGATTCAAACAATACCAAAGTGGTAATAGTTTATTTCACGATCTCATTATTATTTAGGATTGTTTATGTTAAATTATCTGTTAGGGAAATTATTTGATATTTATATATTAAATCCAATATATTTTTCTATACTATGGTTATTTCTATAAATTATAATTTTTCCTTTCATTTTACACTCTTTAATTACTCAAGATACCGAGATCATGTTTTTAAGGAAAACCATTGTTATTATTCTACTTGGTCGGGAATCTTTTTCTTCTATATCCACATTTCCCAAAAAAATATTTTAAATAATATTTTAAAGATTCAAAAATTATTTATTAAATAAATTTTTACAAATGTTTTAATTTTATAAAATTTTTTAAAAATAATCTTTTTATCATTTTCTGAATGACGTAATTTTTTACTTTTCATAAAAAGGTGTGAAAGAAAAAAATCTTACTTACACGACATGAATAGAATTTATCGCTATCATGATTGCTAAATGATTTTAAGATTAATTTACATGTTTATATAGTTATTTTCAAATAATATATTTTACTTAATATTTTCAAAAAAATTTGATTTTAAATACATGATTTAAAAGTGAAAGGGGGTATTTTCCTCAAGAAATTTTCTAGTGATTTTTTTAAAGTATTTTCATATATGTCAACATAATTTGTTGAACCATATACTTTACTAAGGATATACTCCAAATATACAATCTTCTATATTTTTTGGATTGTTTATGTTCATCTATTGTGAGTAAAGTATTGACATTTTGTATTTTAATTCTTCCAGCACAGGAAGTTGTTAATTTTTAAGGAATATTGATTAAGTTATATTATTTATTCATATAATGAATTAATTGGAGTTATTAATTGATAGGTAGGAACTAAAATTAAATAGATTCTCAATGCATCGGTAGGTTTCATGGGAAAAACCAGTTTGATAGCCTTATTAACATGATTTTTGGTGTATACCTACCCATAGTTTAAATTGTCTTAGTATAAGGCCTTAGTGGTATATTTAAGATGTCTCAAATTATGTATTCCATAATTCTAAAATCAGTTATTTATTCCCATATGATTATTTTGAATAATATCCATGTATAAGTTTCAATTTAAAATGATTATTTATATGGAATCGTTTGTTCTTCATTTACTCCTATCATATTAGTCTTCATGCTCAAATTATTGATTAAATGGAATGTGTTTTAGTTATTTACCTTTACATATTTATTATGCCTTATTTACTCATGATCTCTTCCACTATACAGAAAACTTAAAGAGAATTTGGGCTCACCCTTATTTTGTTTCTTTTCCCCATGATATGAATAAGTAATCTTTGAATGAATTCAAGGATGTGAAATATTTACTTTCACTATATTTTTTATTTTATGTTTTAAAATATAATGTGAGATTAAATTATGTATCTAGTTTAACATGAATACTAAACTATTTAGTCCTTTAGGATGTGATTCCTTAAATCTAGTGTAAATGTAATAAAGAAAGCACAATATCTAGGATACTAGGTTATGGGTATTTAAAGTTAGTATCAGTGAAAGTTTAGTAGATTCTTTAAGAACTAGATTTATTAAAATATATATTATATAGCATAACCCTATGACTGGATTTAAGAATAATTCTAAGTATAGGATAACATCTTAAAGTTTTGGTAAGATAGATATTATGTAGGTTTCCAATCAATACGTCATTGTTTGGATGCTACAAGTGGATGTGGTTTTAACATGGATACATCTAGGCGTAATAACCCAGAAAAAAGTTGATTGAGTATATCTTATCTAGAATTCTAGTGTATGGTGAGTGTGCCCTTACTATGCACCTCGTTTGATACTCATGAGGGAATGATTGGGTTAATTCACATTTCCTTTAGGAACCATTATGCAGGATGTGTATCAATGATAACCTAGGATAGAATATGTTAAAGTTCATGATTTATAGAGTGAAAAGAAGGTGTTATAATTTATACATCCCATGAATGATATATCGTTACTTCCCACTATGATTATTTTTTCCCATACTATGATTTTTTGTTTCAGTCAATGTATGGAACTAGAAGGAACCATATTAACATTTAATGTGATGGAAAATGTGGGGATTATGATGAATCAAATGGGTTGATGACTATAGTGAAAGATATTGTGATTATTACAAATCAGTTATCAAGATATGTGATTAATAACTTTCACCTTAACCAACTCTCATGCTCACCAAAAAAATAAGGATAGATTTTACTGAGAGATCAAGTAGAGGAGACCATGGAGGAAAGATGGATCAATTTCCTTCATGTCAGAAATTTGGAAATTGAAACCCTAGGGAATGTATAAATGGAAAGGGAATATGTTTTATATGTGGAAATTCAGGTCATATAGCAACGAATTACCTATTATTTCAATATTTTATGTGTGGAGAATAAGGGCATTATCCAAATCAATTCCCCAATATTAAGGGTTAAATCCTAGAAAAATGAAGGACATATTACATTCCAATAAGTAAAGTGGAAGGAATGAAGTGTTTATGTATTGGTATTTGAGAATTATATTATATAAGTGTTATGTTTATGATATTTTGGTTATAAGAATTAGGAAACATCTAAATATTATTCCACATTAGTTTTAATTTAAGTATTTTAAAGTATATGTTGAATGGAACTAATGAACTAGAAAATTTATTTAATGGTAAGGTGAATTTTTATGGAAAACAAAAGATTATGGGAAAGATAGCCCTTAAAATGTTCCTAATGTTGAATTAGTAATGTTTATTTAGGATAAACAGATGACCGACATTAATGAAGTAAATGGGATAGTATCGGTGACATTGAAATTGGTTAGTGATTTGATGACAAAGTTATTTAGGTCATCTTGGATGAATTTTATTATTATTTTTTTGAATTATGGAAATAGTCTATGGTTTTATTTTAAGAATAAATATTGTGTTAATTTTTAGAAGAAGATGTCTTTTTATTAAGGTTTTATAGTGATCAAGGTATTAAAATATTTGTTATGTGATATTAAGAGATACTTTATAATGTTCGGGGGATTAATGTTAAGTTTATTTTGGAAATTTAGTGATCTGTTTCCTAAATTTTTGGATTTTGAATTTGGTCAGACATATTTGGAAGTGTTTTAAGGATAAATAGTTGTGGAATGAATTAAGTCGAACATTGGGTGTTACTATTGATGTTTTTGAGATTAATGTATTATATTGGAAAACTTCTGTTAACCATTTTGGTTTGGGTAAATATTTAGAGAAATATGGAAAGACTTTTAATTCTTTTATAGATCTTATGATCTGTTAAAAGTTAATTTTAGTGATTCAAGCATAAAAAAATTCATCTTGTAGTTAGATATGAAGTTTAAATTGGTCAAAGCACAACCAAAAAATGATATTATACATGTAAAGTAAGTATATTTAATTATATTCTTAGTATATATGGTAAAGAAATTACCTGGATCTAGTAAAATGATCTTGACAGGAAAAATTTATCCTATTGGGATAATTTCTAAGGAATCAATGGTCTAATCACCCATCATATATTTATGGTTTTTTGTTTTTTAACTTTCTCCTAAACATATTATCTATCAAATTATATTATTACTTTAGTGTGAATTTTCTCCTCTATGTCCATATTTTCACTTTCGACAAATGTTATCCTATTTAGAAACCTATCTATTTTTCAGATGACCTTCATATTTCTATTTCCCTCTTTTCAAGATAAATTTTTATTAACCCTTTTTATGAAATGGGTTTTCCACAAAGGAATTTTTAAATGTCAAACCATTGATTACCTAGAAAAAGTTAAAATTACAAGGATGAAATTTGTTGAAGTGGGTAGAATGTAACACCCTGATATTTTATAATAACACTATATTTGATAGTGTATACAACACACAACAATGATCTTAATTAAACCAGAAAATAATATTATTTAAATATAACCATTATAACCTAACAGTTGAATTGGTTGGTATGAATAGGATTAAACACATTATGAAATATGTATATATATAAATTTTATACTAAATAAAAATTTATTGATTAATTATTAGTAAATAAGCACTCAGTTTTTAGTAAATACATTTTATTCTTCAAAATATATTTTCTTCAAAAATGATTTTTATTTATTTTTATGAGAAAATAATATAAATTAATTTATATCAACTTTAGAAAAATTATTTTAAAAAATTAAAATCATTTTCTTAATCATCATGTCAAAATTATTTTTGAGTGATTTTTTGGTATTTCTCTAAAAAATTATTTTCTAGTGAATAGTGAAAATACTCTTTTATAGAAAATTATTTTTTTGTTTCAAGAATTTACAATGTTACATTTTGTTTTAAAATGGTTTAAAAGTAAAATTAGTTATCATATATTATTAATAATCCAATTAAGTTTATTTGAATTAATTTTATAGTTTATTTTGTATAAAAACATTTTCATTTTTAAAAATAAATTTTTCTAAAGAAAAAAATAGATTTTCATTACATTTTGTGTTTTTATCTTAAATTAATTTCTTTAAATTATATAAATTGAATCTTGAAAAATGGATTCCATTTGTTAATCATGATGTTAAAATTTTATAAAAAGATCTCTTGTTTTCATACCTTTGAAAATTTTTATCACCTCAGTAAGGGTAAAATGAGTAAAATAGTGTTAAAACCATGAGATAGGGTCTCGAAATCACCCCAACACTTTTCTTTATCCTATTGGATTGTTTTATTTCATAATTTTACATCCATTTATCCAATATATGGCTACTTAGTGCCATATTTCTTTGATTAATACCATGATATTAATTTAAGAAAATAAAAAAAATGCCACTCTCTTGACGTTAGTAACTCTAAATTTTTATTATAAGGATTAAAATAGGTAAAATTTGGTTATAAATGTTAATTTTTAATATAAATTTTTTTTCATCATGGTTATTTATTGATACTTTTTAGTGATTAAATAATTACCTTAAATTCTTACACAACACCAATAGAGAATTTATTCAACTAATAGAAAAATAAAATAAATTATTTCAAAAACTCTAAAAGTAATATTTTTTTATTGAGTTACAGTGACCCATAAATTTTATAGATATATATGAAATATTAGATATTTTTTAATATTCTATATTCAAAGTACATATTTTTATTGATCTCTTTAAATTCAAATTAATTGAATGGTTTTAAAATAATAATAATGATATTTTATGAAAAATAATATTTTATAAAATTATTTAACAATCATAAAAATATTTAAATAGGGAAATTAGGATATTATATGGTCTAAAATATATTCCCTTTTTCATTTATGGTCTTATTGTTACCTTATAAGTAAAATTATATCCGTTTAAGAGCGAAAAAAATGTTTTTGTGTTAAAGGTTAAAATAGGTTAACTAAGGGGTTATACAAAAATGTAAGGTTAAAAATACCACATAAACCTATAAAAATTTTATTTTATGAAGGGATTTCAAAAATTTCCTATATTATATTTGAAATTATGGCCACATTTTTTCACTTACACATGAAAATAAATTTATTATATTTAAACCTTTTTATTAATTTTATTTATGTCCTATTGTTCACTATAAAAGGCATGATCTATCTTCTCTTATATACACCACATAGAGAATATTATCTCAACAAAACCCTAACAAGAACTCTTATAAACCTATTTTTCCAAGTTTTGGATGTGTTTTTATTCCAAAAAGATAAACTCTAGGTCCCTTAAGAGAAGATCCAAATGAGCTCTTTCGAAGAAGATGTAATCATCTTTACCAACTCTTTCTAACTTATTTCTTCTTGAAATTACTATAAAAATGTTAATAATAACTCCAATATCATAAATATAATGTTATTTTATTATAATTATGATACAACCATGTTCCATATATTTTCCATCCTACAAAAAGTGAAAACATTTCTTGTGCATGCGTATAGCTTACCGTCTTCACATGGCAGTGCAATTCGTTTTTCATCACTACAATACTTAGATGGTTATAAAGATGAAAATAATGAATATATATGATATTTGTGACATAAATATACTTATTTAATTATAATATCATATATACCTTCTTACCTTCCAATCTGTTGGAACACGATAACGTCATGAGTTCATAAATGTGGACTACCACCACCATGAAGCAATGTGATTAATTTATCATTTCAATTTACATAAATGATAATAAGGATAGATTTAATTAATATATATTATATTTATATCATTATTAATAATTTATATATTATGGAACCTTGATCAAATTACAGGGACCAAAATTACTAAACCAAAACATACATGAAAAACGAAGTAGTTATCACATGAAACTGATATTTTAATAAAGAATAAATATGTGATAAAAGGTTATAAGTAAATAATATGTTGTATAATATATATGAGTATGGTTATATAATATATTTATAATAAATATATATTTATTATATAGTATTTTCAAACACATGTGAAGGATGTGAGACATTAGGTGATGGATTTTTTCTCAATTTCCCTTTATTGAGGCATATTTTAATATTATACACCTTATTTATTTTATATGATGTGTATACTACCCTATTAAATTTTATATCATAAATCCTTAATAATTTATGTTATTTTAAATTTAAACAAAAATTATTTCATCCAAGTGGATTTGACTTGAATTTTATAAATTGTTAAAGGGTTTCTTAACTCAATTTTCATTAATTGGGTTATACTTCTACTTCATTAACTTTGTTATGCCATGATTATGTGTTAAATGAAATCTGGTTGTATTATGTTATACTTAAACTTGTTTTTTTATTTAAATATGATACACATAATCAATTAATTTATTAAATTCTCACTTTAGTGATACGATATTTTTAAGGGTTTCTTATCAAACTTTTGTTTCCGTGAGATATATGTCATACTCACCACCAGTTTCTTTCATTTAGTGTATATAATACCACTTTGACATGATATGTCATGATTCCATTTATATTCATGGTATTTAAAGTTTCATTTTAATTTATCCATTTCATGTAGGTTATGATTCAAAAGTTACCAAAGCGATAAGGGTTTATTTCCAAATCTCATCATTATTCGGGATTTTTTATGTTAAAGTATCCACTTGGGATATTATTTTATCTTTTTATATTAAAACCACTATATTTTATTCTAATTTATTTATTTTTATAAATTAAAATTTTTTCATTCATTTTCAGCTCTTTAAGTACTTGAGATACTAAAATCATGAATTTAAGGAAAACTGACTTTGTTTTTTACTTGATTAAGAATATTTTTATTCTATATCCATATTTTCTGTAAAATATTTTAAGGGATGTTTTATTATTATAAAATGATTTATTAAAGAATTTTTACCCATGTTTTACTTTTATAAAATGGTTTAAAATGAATATTCCTGTCATTTTCTGAATGAGTTACTTTTTAACTTTTCTTACAAAAATGCAAAAGAAGTTTTTTTCTAACTTATACAACATGATTGGAATTTCCTGCTATCATGATCTCTCAATGTTTTGAAGATTACATTAAATATTTAGAAGGTTATTTTCAAATAAAATTTTTCCTTAAAAATTGGTAATTTTTTTATATTTTAAATAAGTGATTTCAAATTTAAATGGGGTATTTTTTTAAAGAAATTTCCCAATGATATTTTTTAAAGTATATTCATCTATGTCAAAATAATTTTTTGAATATTATGATTTACTAATTATATACTCCAAATATGGCATCAAATATATTTTTATCAATGTTTTATGTTCATATTTATTGGGGAAATTATTGAAATTCCATACTATAGTTCTCCTAATATAGAAAGTTAATTATTTTTAAGGAATATTGATTAAGTAGTATCATTTACTCATATGATGAATGGATTGGACTTACTAAGTGATGGGTGAGGCCCCAAATTACATAGCCCCATGATGCATTAATTGGTCTCATGAGACAAACTAGTTGGATAGCCTTATTAACTGGGGTTTTTGTGTATACCTACCCATAGTTTAGTTTTCTTCACACAATTACTCAATGATAAGTTTCAAATGTTTGGTATTATTCATTTAATCATTATAAAATCGGTTATTAATATCTATATGATTATTTTTAATAATTTTCATGGATCGGTTTCAAACTAATGTGATTATTTATATGTAATTATTTTATCTTCATTTACTCATGTTATAGTATTCATCATGATTAAGATATTGATTAAATAGAATGTGTTTTGGTTTTTTACTTTGTTATATGTATTATGCCTTATTTAATCATGATATATTCCACTATACATAACCCTTACTGAGCATTTGATCTCATCCTTATTTTGTTTCCTTTTCCTAGGATATGAAGAAGGAATGTTTGAATGAGTTTAAGGATTAAAAATATTTACCTTCACTGCATTTTTTATTTTATATTTTCAAATGTAATGTGAGATTCAAGTATGTATATAATTTACCAAGTCTATTAAACTATTTAGTCTTTTAGGATGTGATCCCTTGTATCTTGTGATAATTTAATAATGTAACCATCATCTATATGCTAATAGGTCAGGATATTTACACTATTGTTATTGCATATTTAAATTCAAGGAAAATAGATAGTAGATAGGGAAACATCATATTCTTTTAATTGTGATTGTTATTTTCATCAAATGTAGGAACACCACTACTATTGATAGAACTCAGATTATCCATTTTCCACACTTAGTGGGTCTTGATAGAGGAACATTCACTCTAATACCAATTTAAATTTCCAAAGAGGTGTTTCACTACTAAGAAGGGGAATAAATTTTTCTTTCTTTTGAAATTTACCTTTGTTGGCCTGTTAGGATTTGATTCACTATTATGATTACTCAACCTTTCCCAAATACAGTAAAATTAAATATCATAGGAATAAAATCCTTTTATAAGGTTCGGTCTTGATGTGAGCCTAATTATTTTCATGGTTGTTTACTCTTCCTGAATATAGATTCTTTTCACTATATCCCCAAGTGAAATCCATTTATAAGAAATCATGTATATTCCCACTACACATTATAGGAGTCACACCCAACATCATAGCTTTTTGTTTCATAAAAAAAGATGTTTAAAAAATTAATAATATCACCAGTAAGACTAGGCTGGTTTAACAAAAAATAATGAATATCCAATTCCATGGGCTTCTATGATATGTAAGAAAGTATTTCTAATAGTGTAGTCTTGAAATCACTATTCAAAATATTCTTAGACTCATTCAATCTTCTGAAGATGCGGGTTTTATTATATTTTGTCACTAAAGAACAAAACCTCATCTAAAAACACTACCATTTTTTAACCCTTTTGTTTTTGTGACTATCACTATCAACTCTCTATTGTGTGTCAATAGGTTTTACCTTTTTGTTGCTATGTAGGTTACACACCACACATTCTTCTTTCTCTATCTTCTGTTTTTCTATAGATTATTCTCTAGGGTCTTCGTATATTTTAATATCACCCCATGATCTTTGTGATAGCTAACAAAAATTGTATATAAATCATGGATCAAAAAAAATTTTATAGATTATTTAAATAAATATTTAAAACTCCTTTATAACTATTGAAAACTATTTCAAAATATGTTAAAATCATGACTTTAAAATAAAAGCATTTGATTATGTAAGAATTCAAAACCATTCAAGCATCATCATAATTAATTCTCATCTGAATATTTTAATTCTGTAAACATACAGAAACATAACCATATGTTATGAGAAATATAAATCATCTATGTGTAAAAATCATCTACATAGAAATTTTATACATGTTTATTAATAGAAAAAATTCAAACTCAAACAATATCACATCATTCGATCTCCATACCTTCTTAAAGACACTTTCTTGCATCATTAAACTTCCTTTTATGATATGTAACTCCATAAAAAAAATTAGGAATATTCAGACTAATGAATACCTCACCAATGGTTTTCAAAAAATAAAACAACCCAAACTCATCAAGAACCATGATATCTTTAATCTTTCTCAAACCAAGACAAAATCCATGGGGTTCGTCAAACTGTTTTTATGTGTTTTGTATTATTATAATGAAAGTAATTTTTAACACCTATAGAAATTGAATATAATAAAATAGATTCTAATTTTGGAATCATCGTATTTAATTTTTTTTTAAATCCTCTTTTATTTTTTTCATATAATTAAGTCATCATGATAAAAAATTTAAGTTACTATGGTTAAGGTTAAAATGAGTTTAAAGCGGTTTAACAATGAAAGACGGATTAAAATGTCTCCAGAACATGTATAAATTTGATTTAATGAGTTTATTTTGACCCTATCACATATTATCATCTAATTTTTGGTGTCTTGGTTCCACTTTACATGATTATGTTATATATTAAATTTAAAATTTTTAAGTAATTTCAAGTGTGTCATTTCCCTAACTTATAAAAGGGAACATCCTATTATTCTTTTCTCATAAAGTTTGAGAGCTCTAGATCAGAAAAGAGATACCCTAATACCCTCATAGATTATTTAAATATATCCTATATCTTCTATTATTCCCATAATCGCATCCTAATAATCCTAAATGTATAGGTCAAAGTAGGTCTCTCAAAGAAGAGGTAATCATCTTACCCAACTTTTTCAAAATTTATTTCTTATTATACTTCATATAAATATATTATATCCTTCCTAACATGATGTATCTAGTGTCCTAAATTTAATTATATGTTATTATGATTATGGGACAATCATTTTTTACCTCCTTTAAATCAAATGAGAAATGATTGTATCACTTGTGCGTATGTGAGGACTATCGCCTCCACATAGTGATATGATTCATTTCTATCACCATATCTCATGCTTGTTTATTATAATATATTTATATTTTATATTTATGATATAATTATTCTTATGAAATTAAAATATTTTATCTAACTTCTTACCTTATCATCTGTTGTAAAATGATAATGTCACTTGTGTGTATGTGTGGACTATCACCTCCACGAAGCGATGTGATTCGTTTTTAATTTTCTATTTACATTACTGGTAATAAGAATAGATTTAATAAATATATATATTATATTTATGAAATAATTATTATTAAGTAATGGTGAATTTTTATAAACCCTTATTTCATTAAATTCATCAAAAAGTGAAAACATCACCATGCATACATACGAACTACTATCTCCACGAAGTGATGTAATTAATTTTTCATCACCACTTTATATGAATGGTTATAAAAGTGAATATAATGAATAAATATGATAATTATTCCATGATTAAGAATATGGATATTATAAAACCATGACTAATGTATAAATACCACAACCATCTAACTGAAAAAATACATGGAAAACAGACCATTTTTTACCCGAATGTTCATTTTAATGAATTTTTTTTTAATAAGAGGATAATTAAAAATTATAAAGGAATGATAAATAGTAAGTTATGTATGGATATGGTTCTGAAATATATGTATAATTAATCTATATTTATTATATAGAAGGTTTGAATTCATATGAAGTAATACAGGACATGAGGTAATAACTTATTTTACAATCACATTTCTTTTTGGGGTCATCTATAATAAATTTCCATTGAAGGAAATTATATGGATATTATATTTTAAATCTCATATATTTTGTTATCATCTATTTATTACAAAAATTATTATGTATTAGTATCATTTTCCTCTCTTTGATACATAAAATTATTGATAAAATGTTTTTAAAGAAAATGCGACCTTATTTCCTCTTTGGTTGATGATTTTTTTTCATGGTAATACATTACAAAATTTTTGTATGGAAGTTTTTACCTATAATTGAAATGTTTTAAATCATAAATTTTTATTACATTTTACTTTATTTACAAAATATTAAAATAAATCTTTTTAACAAAACATTTTCTGAACAAGATACTTTTGAATATTTACAAAAGTGTGAAAATAATATTTTCTTTTAACATATATAGTATGAATGGATTTTCCTATCATCATGAAATTTATTTGATTTGAAGATTATTTTACAATTTTACATGATTATTTTCAAAAAAAATAATTTTACCAATATTCTAGGAAGTTTTAGTTAAAATTTTATCTAAAGAAAAGGATATTTTTCTCTTGTTTTCAAAAAAAAGGTTTGGATATTATTTTAAAGGTATTTTTCATCTATGTCAACATTATTTAAGGATTTTTATGTTTCACTTGGGATATGATCTTAAGATGTCATCCACTTTTCTAGATGATTTATGATGAGGATGATCTTAGGATGATTACATGAAACTCATTTCTTTTCACACAGATTAATTAATCTATGATGAGATAATGAATGGACTTATAATACCATTTACTTCCATACTATGGATGACTTATGATTATATGATGATGATATGTTTATGAAACTTGTTTATTTTCCATGGGTTATGATATGATGATATGATGAATGTTTTATGATCTCGTGACACACATATGTATAATTTTAATTATGTGATGGGTGAGTCTGAAATTATATAGTCCTCTAATAGTATATATATAGATTATGATTATGTTTGAAGTTTTATGTTGGTATTGGAAAGAAACACAAAGGGGGGGATTGTAAGGCACAAGTTATGTTTTGATTGTATTTGTTGTCAACATATCAATATGTATAAAGTTGAAGAATACTATGAGTAGAAAAATATCCTTAATAATAATCCCTTAGGAAATGACATAATAAATTTGGAGGTAATAAATAAAAAGAAATTGTAAAATGATTTTCAGAAAAACCTTCCAAACAGACCTTTCCAAACATAAAGTTTCGAACAGAGGGGTAGTAATAATAATTGAAGATGTAAATTATGTGAAGAAAAAAGAAGAATATGTTGAAGAACTAAAGCTAGATATTATGAGAATACAAAAGAGGAAGATATTATTTTCTAGAAAAAAATTCTTAAAACACCTTTTCAGTTATAGAATATTGGATAGAGGTTCTGAGTAAAGAAAATAAGATGATGCTTTGTTAGTAGTTCAAAGTTACTAAATCATAAAAGTTTCATGATACAAGTAGGAGGTTATAAAAGAGAATAAGTGGAGATTTGGTTTATTAATAAACTCTATTAGATATACTGGGAAGAAGGTCCAAACACAGAAGACTGGACAAATAACTAAAAAAGGGTAAGAACCACATTTCTAGACACATACATCTAGGTAGACTATTTGTACAAAGTATTTTGTACATGGGAGTTTAGAATAATTCATGTACCAATCATTTCTTATGAATTTTATGGAAGTAAATTGAAAGAAATATGAGGCTCTAGACATAAATTTTTGGATGAAAAGTTCCAGAAAAAAGTTTCTAGATATATAAGAAGTTGCAAAAATATATCTCTATATAAATATATTTGGGAAAAATCTTCCAGATGAAATTACAGATGCATATTAGTGGACAAAGATTTCTAGTTTTTGACTTTCAGGCTGAAAAATGGTATAAATTTTAGTTTATAAAGTTGGAAAAAGTGGTTGTTCAAGGAATGATTAATGAATTTGCAATCAAAATAAGTTTGAGTTACAAATTTCTATGGAGGATCAGTAGAGGCAGACCAATTAATAGGGAAATATTTATAAATCTATAATGGAAAGAATCCATTCGATAGATGTATGAAAAGATCCAATGGATAATATATTATGGATTCCAACATATGAATAAATTAAAGGGTTTTATATAAGAACCTGGTTTTTCCTTGAGGTAATGATCCTTTAATTTTCAATGTAAATCTTTGGTTTTGTCCTAATATGGATTCCTAGTGAGTATATAGAGAAAAAAGTTTTTCTGGGGCTTTTTTAGAGCCTGAAACCTCATACGGTGAAAGAAATAATTAGGCCACATGGTTAGTATAAACTATGTAGCCTATTATGCATGGTTTCTAGTTACTATGTGGGGTTTTCAGTGAGAAAAAGTGGGCCACATAGTTTTCCCTAACCATGTGGCCTATAACACATTCTCATATAGAGGCTCTGTGGTTTTAACAGATCCAAAAAATCATGGTTTGTGCATGGTTTCTCAAACCATGTTCATGAACCATGCAGGTTCCCTTATTATACAATGTGTGGCACATGGTTAGTGAACAGTTTGTCCATACAAGCATCTAAACCGTGTGATCCCTAGAATTTGGGTAAAATTACCATTTCAACCTTCAATTATTATAACTCTTACCCTCCTTATTTTCTCCTCTGGTGGACATGAGGCCTTATTTCTATCTCATTTTATCTCCTAAGCCATCTCTTTTAGGTTGTGATCATGTTTCATTATCTAACCTCTGATTTGAGATCTGATCGTCTCATTGGATTCTTATTGGTAAGTGATTCATTTCTTAGGCTCATTTCATCATTTTTCTTCCTGTCATTGATGATATTTTGATGTAGAATCATATTCTCTATTATCAAGGTGTTTGTCCATTCTTCTGTTTTCTTCTAATCCATGCCAAACTAAGGGCTAATACTGGATGAGGCATCTACTACAAGTGTAAGGTGGGTGATCTAAAACTTTTCCGAAAATGTCTTATCATTTTTAAATTGTCATTTTTGTGTGCATGTCAGTTTCATCGGGCGATGCTTCTAAAATACATTTGTATTAATTATAATTTTTTATCTTTCATTCTAAAGCCTTAATTATACATTTTCTTTATGTAATTGGAGGTTGGGACCTCAACTTCATCCATCCAATTAGGGTGTATACCATGTTATATCATTTTCCCCATTGTTGGGATTATCTGAGATGTTGTTTGGGTGTGATTTAACTTTTCCTTGTTAAGGTAAGTATTATATAAAAAATAAATGAATATTTAAATTATTAAATGGAAATTTTACTTATAGATATCACTTTTCCTAGTTAAATTCTAATTGAATTGATTTAATATTTGTTGCATGTCCTCTACCCCTTGTCATATTTAATGAAAGGTATGGAATGAACCAATTAAATGTTTATAAATTAAAGTGATAAATGGTTGAATTGTCTTGATATACCTTGTTATTATTATTGAATGGAAATGGAATGAACCTATTAAATTATTAAATGAAATTATTATTACATGACCATGATTATATATTATATAAATTGAATGATTATAAGGTTCCTTTTCCACTAGACCTTTTTCATCTTTATAGGAGTGTTCAGGCATGATCCAGCCTTGGATTCATGAGGGAATTCCTTGAGCACTCAAAGGATTCCATTCTGATTCATTTATCTGATTATCATGGGATATACCCACCATAAAATCTAGTCATTGTCCCATTACATGAATGCCTCAGCATATTACAAAAGATTAACTCGATATCTCTTCTAGTTATTAGAATGTCTGGGATACACTTCTTGGATTTATTTTAATGTTTGTGGATACACGGCACCATGGATTCACCCCATTCGGCCCAGTCATGCTTAGACCAGGATTACTATAGATGAGATCCATGGACTTTTTTTGACTTATTTATGGTAGAATTACTTGGTAATTCCCCTTAGATTACACTTAGAACCCTTTTTTCTAGACTGCATGAGTTACTATTGTGAGTTGGCTTGGCCCCTATGGTTAAGGATTCTGTGGTTACACCTTGGATCCTGATTTATTATTATTATGATATATATGGGTAATTTTGACACCTTCACATGATTTATCTATATAAAATAAATCATAATTAATTAAATGGGTACATTTTCATATACTAGCTAAGGTTGAATTAGGTGTGAGTTTTTTATTTATGCTTATTTCCTTTATTATATACATTTTCATTGTACACTTTATATTCACATACTAGATTGTATAGACTTCGTTGGTTGTAGCTTACTAAGATTTATCTCACACCCTATCTGTACTACCATTGGTAATCAAGAATATTATATGATTGTAGGTGTGGAAAAGAGTGAGTGTCCTTCTTTGGAAACCTGACTTGTTTTCTTTAGGATGGAGCTTGGTAGCAGATTATCGGGCAAGTGCTCAAGATTATTGGATAGTTTTTGGTTTTTTGATTATTTTTTATAGCATTTATTATATTTATTTTCTGTTTCCATGTATTATTTATTTCCCTTTTATATATACATAACATTACATCATCTATTGTATATAATCTAGTTTATAATTATGGAAATGGTTATTTATTACTTGGATGATTATGCTTATTTCTACTTCCAGTCTTATTTTTCACTATTATGCTTCCTCTTCTTATTCATCTGTTATATATCCAATGTGATCCACTATAACTATAGGTCATAGTCTCCCCATAGTTTCACCTTATTCCCTTGTTGTTATTTGATATCCTCTAATGTATGGGTAAGCACGCTTGTGGTAATGTGGTCGACCAGGTTCAGTTACTCAAGAGTGAACTGGGTTTGGGATTTTACAAATTGGTATCAGATCGTTTCTTTTATTTTTTCTTACTTTTTGATAAATTTATATAGGATATTAGGAACATCTTGGAACTTGGTCATAATATGTGCCTGGGATTAGATAGCCCACATTCAAGGTAAATATCAAGTTTTCTGGGAATGGGAAATTTTTGTTTTTTATTTTACATATTATAGTTTATATACTTTCACTATTGGGTGATGCACATGAATTGTGGTATTTGATGTACTTTATGGATATTTACCTTGGCTGGGAATAGTAAGGATAATTATTACATGCATCATTATAGGAACCTAAAATTCATATATCATACATATTCCATTCCATATAAGTGAATTTTATTGTTTTCACTGCTTGTGTTACATGTGATTATTGAGTGATTTATGGTGGTTATATATGCATGTGCAACTAACATCCTCTATAGGGAACGAAAGTTGGTTGTTTAAAATGTAAGAATTAATCTAAAAAAATGTCCTTTCTAGTTTGATGAGGCATCTTAAATATCCAATTTCAACCCATGTAAGTTGTGTACCCCTGGTTACATGAGTGGGGCTTTGGATGCAATTATAAGATTACCGATTTCAATTATAAGGTGTATGGGCCTTCATAAATTGGAAAGGGTAAATCAATGATTCAATCCATTGTATTTTACCTGTTACATTCTAAGACCAAATGTACAGGGAAAAATTGATACTAAATGGGTTTTGGCTTCAGTTATAAAGTGTATGGGCTTTTATTAACTAGGAATGAAAAATCATTTTATTGAGCCTTGTGCTATGTATAAAATCACTTATGAACTTAAAATGTAAATTTTGAATTATAAATGAAATAGTTTATAGAAAATAGAGAGGCCAAATTTTATTTAAAGAGTGTTTTACTCCATAGATAATAATTGACCCTTCCATATACTAGAACCCCTATAAATAAAAGTTTGAACACTTTCTAATACCCTAGCCTTATTAGTGGGTAGTTGGGGTAGTATTTTGGGTAGTGATTCCTCTTTGTTATTTTGTGTTTCTATTAGAGTTCTATCTGTATTCAAATCTTATTCTGAGGTGTGTTCTTGGTATTTGTAGAGTTATGCAACCATGACATCCTCTGGTTGTGTGCTGGGAAGGTGGTGATGACCATACTCGAGAGAAGGTGTTCCCTAATCCACTAGTGATACCTCTTATAGTTCCACATGTGGAACCACTTCTTATTCCTGAACTAGGCACTACGCTTAGCTTCAAGAGGGTTTCTTACATCAAAATCAGTCTATTTATGGTGCTCCATGACCATAACCTACGATGTTTGATCTAACTCATGAGTTCCAGTAGTATCATCCTTTTATCTTCTTAGGGGATAGTGGTCCTTAGGCAGTTGAGTCTTGGTTGGAATACATACTCTCTATCTTTGAACATCTGGAGTCTCCTTTAGGGGGGAAGTTCAATCTCACCACCTACATGCTACATGATTCTACCAAATGTTGTTGAAATGTTATTACTATGGTTGGTCAACATTAGGGCATGGTTTGGGAATACTTCCAGAAAATATTCTATGATTACTTTTTCCTTTAGATTCTGAGAGTGGACCAATTGAAGGAGTTCATGTACCTATGTAAAGGTGCTATATTTATTGACTATTCAGTGTGTTTCACTGAGTTTCAACATTTCACACCGCTTCTTGCTGGTGATGATAAATTGTAAGCAAGATGTTTAGAGGATGGGATCAAGTATGCCATTTTATCACAGGTGAATTTTATTTTACCTATATACCTTTTTTAGATCATTAATTAGGATTTTATAACTGAGAACAACCTAAGAGAGGCTGATAGTACTGGGTATATAGTTTCAATTTCGAGATACGGAATTAGTTCTTATGGTAGCATGAAGCAGAGCCTTGAGGTTTCTTATTAGAGCAGTGGCATCCAAAGTATTTAAACTAGAAACTCCATTATATTCCATCAATGTGGAAATAAGGGACGTGTGATGCCTTGTTGTGGTAGAGACCAACTTGAGTATTGTTCTTGCGGCCAAATGAGTCATCTTTGGAGATTTTTCTGAACCTTTTTGCTTGTTTCTAGTGGAAGGGGATCCAATCCATCTTCACCTTCATGAGTAATATCAGTTATGCCACATCAGTTTGGAAGCTGGAGTAGTATTGGTCGAATAGGTCAAGGAGGAGGTTGTGGTTGTGGTAACCAAACTTTTGATTATCAGTGCTAGCAGAGTGAACCTGCTCAGGATAGTCCAGTTGTAGGTCAGGGTTGTAGATTAGTCTAGTTGCATGCATTACATTTTATATCTAAGGATCAGAGTGTAGGACCATATACTGCTTGAGGTACTATTCTAGTGGCCTCTTCTATATTATATTCCTTATTTGATACAGTTTCATCTCACTCCTTTATCTCTGTATTGATTTTGGAAATTTCCTGGCTGAAAATTCAGTACTTATGTGGGGTGATGACCTTGGAAACACTATTGGGTATACGGTGAGAGGTAATATTCCAATGCAAGTACTTTCCCTTGAGGTATAAAATTATTATTTCTTATTGTACCTATTCATCCTTGAGATGACATGCTTTGATTTCATTCCTGGGATAGACTAGTTTGTTCCCTATCACACCTATATGGAATTATATCACTGCATGGTATCTTTTACATCACCATAGGGTGATAGTTATCTTCACAAGGGTGTGTATAATTTTTAGGCCAGTAGATGTGGACCAGAGTATCGTGTGCTAGGTGGTGTGACATCCCAAACTTCCAGTCTTTATCTGGATGAGTAGGGTTTAAATCAAGCATATTTCCCTCCGATTGTAGATCGTTTCAGGGATGTTTTTTCCTTTTTTTTTTGTCTTACCTCCTAAGAGAGAGGTCGATTTTAAAATAGATCTTACTCTAGGAGAAGCTCCAGTGTCTATTCCTCCATATATTATGGAACCTATTGATCTCCAGGATCTCAACAGACAGTTGGAGGATTTAGAATCTAAGGGTTTTATCTGACCCATTACATCATCTTGGGGTTCACCTGTGCTTTTTTTCAAGAAGATAGATGGACCCTTAGGATATGAATGGATTATTGGTAGTTTAACTATATTAAATTAAATAACTGAAATCCATTTCCTCAAATAAATGATCTCTTTGACCAGTTTCAAGGAGCTAGAGTGCTCTCAAAGATTGATATGAGATTGGGCAATCATCAGGTGTGATTCAATGCTTAAGATATACCATGTATAGATTTATAAGGTTATTATAGTATATATGAGTACCTTATTATGTTTTTTGGTCTTCTATATTCACCCACCATTTTCATAGACTTGACAAATAGGGCTTTCCACCCCTATCTGGATTCTTTTGTTGTAGGTTTTTTGGATGACTTCTTAGTGTATTCTCGTACTCAAAACAATCATTCAAAACATCTTGAAATCATTCTAAGTACATTGAGAGAGAATTAGTTACATTATGATCTCTCAAAGTACCACTTTTGAATTGAAAAATTTCACTTCTTGGGTCATATTATCTTAGAATCAAGAGTATTAGTTGACCTAGAGAAGTTGAGTGTTGTGGTTTCCTAGGATAATCCGAAGAACATGTTTTATATATGGATTTTCTTGGGGATGGATGGATATTATAGGAATTTCATATAGGACTTATTACATATTTATTCACCTCTTACTAGTCTTACTAAGAAGTTTGTGAATTTATTATAGTCTAAAGTGTGCGAGAAGGGCTTTTAAGAGATAAAAGGAAGGCTTACTTCAACACCTATTCTGATTATTCCAGAGCCTAGAAGTGGATATATAGTGTTATATGGTACATAAGGCATTGGTTTGGGTGCATTATTGATGTAGGAGGATAGATTAGTTGCATCTGGGTCTCTATAGTTGATACCTCATGAGCGTAATTACCTAACACATGACCTCAATATTGCAGCAGTTGTTCAGGTTTTTCATTTCTAGAGACCCTATCTAACGGGAGAGCACTTTTTGGTGTATACAAAACATAAGAGAATTAAATATATCTTTACACATCATGAATTGGATATCAAATAGTAAATATGAGTTGATTCTAATCATTCCTATGACTTTTAGCTTGCCTATATTCCTGGAAAGGGTAATTTGGTAGTTGATGCACAGAATCGAAAAACTCTGGCATAAGATGTTCAGGAAGTCGGTGATGAATGGAAAATAATTTTAATTTTTTATAATATACATCTATAGTTTTAAGAGAGTCATGAACAACCTTTTCTTGTATCCTTAGTAGTTACCTCTTCACTCCTTGATATGATGAAGAGAAGTCAGTTCTCAAATCCTGAAGGTTTGTTTCAATGGGAGAGTATTTCTGGTGAGAACCCACCTTCATATTGGTCTGTCAATGGAGATGGCATCCTACATATTCATGGGCATGTCTGAGTTCCTACAGACATGATAGGACATGATGTAAGAGTTCCATGCTTCTCAATGGGTAGTTCATCTAGTCATCTCCAAGATGTATCATGATATGGGTTGCCAATATTGGTGGCTTAGAATAAAACATCTGATAGAAGGTTTTATCATTGGGTGTTCTAAATTTCAACAGGTTAAGGTGGAACTCCAGTGGCCCACTAGATTTTTATAGCCATTTTTGGTCCCATAATGGAAAAGGAAAGATGTTTTAATGGATTTTTTAGTTGGATTACCGAGGTCACCATGAGGTAGCAACATGGTTGGGGTAGTCATGTATTGATTGAAAAAGGTATCCCACAACCTATCTAGGATGCATTTTCAGTTTTTGATCTAGGAACATTGTATGTCTGTGAGATTATACGATTGCATGGGGTCCCTCATACTATTGTTTTATATATGGATTCATGTTTCACAACAAGGTTCTAGAAGGGGTTAAAAAGATCTTTAGGTATATAGGTGATTCTAAGCATATGTTTTCACTCTTAAACTGATTTCCAGTCAGAATGAATAATTTAGGTGTTGGAGGACATTCTATGGGAATACATCATTGATTTTGGAGGCTCTTGGGAGAATCATATCCCTCTTGTAAATTTTTCATACAACAATATCTTTCAGTAAATGATTCATATGGCTTCATATAAGGCCTTATATGGTAGTTATTTTTGTTCACCCATGTGCTAGTTAGAGGTAGAAGAGGTAATGATACTAGGTCCTCATCTCATGCAAGAGACTTTGGAGTAGGTTAAATTGATCAGAAACTATATGGATACTTCTTATTCTAGACAGAAATCATATGTTGATCACCGTTGATGACCTCTAGAGTTTGAGGTTAGGGATCATTTTTTCTTGTAGGTATCACTCATAATTGGGCATAGATGGATAAGGAGACAAGGGAAGTTGTCACCACATTGTGTTAGGTTTTTTGATATCTTGGATAGATTCTGTCAGGTAGCCTATCAGTTTCTATTACCTTAAAGGTATTGTGCCATGCATGATGTCTTCCACCTTTCACAACTTCATCATTATCATGTCAACCCATCTCATAATTTTTATCCTGATGATATTGAGTTATCTGTTGATGTTTATTTTAAGGAGTATCTCATACACATCGTTAATCAGAGAATGAAATCTCTCTGATTCCAGTATGTCCCTTTAGTGTGGGTTTAATGGCAGAACAGCTATGTATAGGATAAGACTTGGGAGTGGGAGGCCGACGTATGTACTCAGTGGCTAGAGTTGTTCTCAGAAAGTGTTATACCACCCTTGGAAGGGTAACTCAGGGATGAGTTCCTTTAAAGGGGAAGACTGTAAGAACTCAGTTTTTCCTTGAGGTATGGATCCTTTAATTTTCGGTTTAACTCTTTTTTTTACCTAATATGGATTCCTGGTGATACTATGGAGTAAAAAATGGTGTACGAGGATTGTTCTAATTCTATAACCCCAGCCAGTGGAAGAAATCATTGGGCCTCACCGTTAGTAGAAATTGTGTATCCCAGTCTGTATGGTTTCTACTAACCATGTGGGGTGTTTAATGAGTAGAATTGGGCCGCACAGTTTTCCCTAACCATGAGACCCAAGATTCACACTCGTATGAAGGCTCTGAAATTTTTAAAAGATCCAAAAATTGTTTTTTGTTCATGGTTTATCAAACTGTGTGCATGAACCATGTGTTTTCCCTTCTTAGATAGTGTATGGTACACAATTGGCACATGTTTTGTACAACCGTGTGACCTTGGAATTTGGGTAAAATTATATCTTCCCCCTTAAATTATTATAACTCTTAACCCACCTCTATATTTTCTTTTCCATCATACAAGAGGCCTTATTTCTCTCCTAGTAAAGCTCCCAAGCCTTATCTTCTAGGATTTGATCATGTTTCAGTGTCCAACCTCTGATTCGAGATATGATCATCTTGTTGGAGTCCTATCGGTAAGTGATTACCTCATTAGGCTCATTTCATCATATTTCTTCCTATCAATGATGTTATTTTGATGTGGTTTGATACTAGATAAGGGAACTACTATAGGCATAAGCTAGTTTATCTATGACTTTTCCTTATAATTCTTTTCGTTTATAAATTTTCATCATTGTGAGCATGCTGGTTTCATCGAGCGATGATTCTAAAATTAATATTCCTTAATTATAATTGTTTATATTGTGTTATAAATCATTAATTATATATGTTTTTCATTCCATTGGATGTTGGGACCTCAATACTATCCACCCAATTAGGGTGCATACCATGTTATGACATTTTTCCTCATTGTTAAGATTATCTAAGACATTGTTTGGGTGTGATTTAACTTTTCCTTATTAAGGTAAGTGTTCCATCATTAGTAAATGAATATTTAAATTATTAAATGGAAATTATATTTATAGATATCACTTGTCCTAGTTAAATTATAATTTAATTGATTTAATATTGGTTTCATGTCTTCTACCCCTTGTCATGTTTAAAGAAATGTTTGAAATAAACCTATTAAATTTTTATAAATTAAAGTAATAAATGGTTCCTTAATACACCTTCTCATGATTATTAAAGGGTAATGGAATGAACCTATTAAATTATTAGATGGATTGAGTATCACATGACCATGATTATATATGATATAAATGGAATGAGTATAAGTTTCCATTTTCATTGGACATTTTTCATCTTTATAGGAGTGGTCAGACTTGAGCCAGCCTTAGATTACTAAGGGAATGCCTTAAGCACTCATATGATTCCATTATGATTCATTGAGTCAATTACCATGGGAGACACCCACCACATAATCTAGTAATTATCCTATTACATGAATGCTTTTGTATAGTAATGATGATTCATTTGACATCTCTTATGGATATTAGAATACCTTGGATACACTCCTTGGATTCAGCATAATGTCTTTGTACATGGGTGCCATGGATTCACTTCATTGGTCCTAGTTATGATTCACTCAGGATTACCATAGATGAGATCCATGGACTCAGTTAGACTCATTTATAATATAATTCCTTGTGCATACCCCTTGGATTACACTTAGACCCTTTTTTCTAGATTTCATGAGTAACTATTATCGATTAGATTGACCACTGAGGTCAAGGATTCCTTTGTTACAATTTGGATCCTCCTTTATTATTATTATTATTATCTATATAGGTAATTTTGACACCTTCACATTATTTGTCTATATAAACTGAATAATAATTAATTAAATGGGTACATGTTCAGGAACCAACTGAGGTTGAAGTAGGCAAGAGTTGTTTATTTTTAATGCTTTACTTTATTATATACCTTCACACTATATATTTTATATTCACATACTTGATTGTATAGAAATATTTGGTGGTGGCCTACTGAGATTTATCTCACACCCTATATGGGTCATCATTGGTACCTGAATAGATTATATGATTTAGGTGTGTATAAAGGGAAGCGTCCCTCTTCAGACACCTGAATTATTTTCTTTAGGATGGATCTTGGTAGCAGATGACCAGGACAGTGCTTGGGATGCTTGGATAATTTTTGGTATTTTTGATTATTTTGTATGGAATGTATTGTATGAACTTTCTTCTACCATGTATGTATGATTTACCATTTTTAGATACATGAAATTACATCATATTTTGTATATAATCTAGTTTATAATTATAGAGATGGTTATTTATTACTTGGATGAGTATGATTATTTCCACTACCGATCTTTTTTTCATTATTATACTTCCGCTACTTATTCATCTGTTATATCTATGTTGTGTTCTACTATGACCCAAGGTCATAGTCTCACCACAATCACACCATAGTCCCTCACAGCTATTCAATATCCTTTAGTGTACAAGGAGGCTCTCTTTAGGTCATGTGGATGATTGGGTTCGATTACTCGGGAGTGAATCGATTCTAGGACATCACAAATTCTAAGCATAAATAGATAAATAAATTTTGAGATGAATTTCAGAGTACTGTATGAACATGAACCATATAGAAAATTCTAAATCATTTTTGGACAAAGAAGTTCTAGAAAAGATAACGGATAGAGGAAAGATAAGGAACTTACATTCACTTTTTATGTCCTTAATTATGATGCTTCCAAAGCTAGTATTAAATGTTTGAGTAACATGTTGAGATTAAATTATTGGACAGTGAAATATTACTTCATCCGACAAAGAGTTCTTAAAGATACCCCAGATATATATTTTTCGGATAGAGGTAAATTGAGAAATGTTGAAGTTCTAGATAATTCAATAAGGTTCAAGAAGACTCAAGAATAATTGAGAAGAGTTTGAATGAAATTAAAATGTGAAAATAATTTGGAATTGAAGATTTGATTGAGTAGGAAAATCATTTCAGTTTTCCACCCTTGTAATTTTGAGTGCACCTATATAAAGGATGAAAAGTATATTATATGTATCACTATTCATGCATGCAGGAATCTGACACTCTAATGATTTTGTGACATGATGAGTTCCCAACTAATAAGGTTGAAGTTGATAAGGCCAGATAGAGTTCCATCAAATAAAGAAACTTCGATCAAAGATCCATCAGAAAGGGTTTCATCAGATGAAGAAGAATGTGTGAGTTTATGATTGAGTTTATACTCAATTGAAGTATAAATTGCACAAGGTCAGACTTACTTCATCAGACATAGATTCATCTGATGATTCCATTATATGGAGTAACTCTAAATGCAGAAAAGTTAATTGAATCATAGTGAAGAGGTTCAGTTGAAGGAAAACTAGATATATACATCGGATGGAGGAAAACCTGATGGATCCCTTGGATGGAGGAAAATAATACAGATCCATTAGATGTATATTTTCTAAGGGATTTTTTCAATGAAGTTTAGAAAAACTCAGATTAAGCATATCCAGGTCTACTAAAGATCTGGAGAAAGTTTTGAGAACAACATACTCTTAATAGGGTTGTTGAAGATCTTGAAGGTTGTACATAGGTAATGTTGATCCATCTTACTTTTTGAGGAAGTGAATAACTTTCTAAAGTTGGTTGGAAAAGAAAAATAAAGAATCTTGTAGTTGGGGTGTAGAACCAGTTGTTGAAAAGGATTGTTTGTTGGGGTGTATAACCATATATGAAGGAAGAGTATATGAAAAGGATATTTGGGGGATATTTTCATGATCCCCTCCCTCCAAATATGTTGTAATTATGGGAGATATATAATGACCCCCTGAGTCCCACCTTCAGTAGGCCCTGGGTTAGAGACTAGCATTGAGGGTATAAAAATATCATGAAATGGGAGGCATTAGGATATATAACAATATAGTATTGGGAGATAAGATGATTCATCCACAAACAACTCCATGGAATAATATAAAATAAATCAAAACCATCCCACGAGTGAATTTATAAATAAAGCTTACATAGATAAAAGTCTTCAAAGTAAATACCCAAAAGAAAAGATAAAGTAATGACATAGTAGCTATCCAAAGGTCTGAGCTAGTAATGTCTAACACAGTCCATGTAATCCTCATAGAAACCTGAAAAAAAAATTATATAAATATGGTGAGCATAAATATTTACTCAGTAGGAAAATAAAATTCTATCATACACATGTGAAATAACCATATTAATGCACCTGTGAGAAAAATAGTGGAACCAAGAGCACCTAAAAAGGTCAAAAATCCATTCTAACCTCACCAAGGCACACTCACCAAATAATTCAAGTTAATTAAAATAATATTACATGAGTCACATTGATAAAGGGTACCCTGCATCACTTTCCTTATAGTATGCCACTTTCACAACCCAATGTTGTATGTCTTGTAACTTCCATCTCTTTCAAATACCACACCACCCCATAAGCCACAGTCACATAACATCACACCCATAGACACCTGGTCTTGCCACCCCACAAGCACAGACACATCACATCTCACCAGAAAACACTTGGTCTACAACACATCCACAATCATAACCAGAGTAGTAGGGTATCGTGAACATGAAGGATATCAACCTCATGCTCTCCTCCTATCATGCACGACCCCCACTGTAAGCCACCTCATCTCATCTCATCCCAATTCTAGACACCTGGGATATGTCGCATCACACCCGAATACACCTCGTCTCACCCCCCCCCCCCCACAAGCACATCCACATCACATATTTCCCAAAGACACCTAGGCTATCACAACCACCATTTAGTGCACTATCATACCTCAAGTCATCACAACCTGTGCAATACCTACCTCTTCTAGAATAGAGAGTGGGAAATAATAGATACCCATCCATATTTCCTCCTTACTAGATGTTGGTAAAATACCCCTCATATAAATATGTGTGTCGACACTTAGTACTTGACATGGGTGGGGTGCATATAGAAATCATAAGGAATATACAAGTACATATATATAGTCAAACATAATCCCAATCTATGGGTTCAAAACCAAAAATCTAACCAACTCTCAACATCATCTCTTCTGTTTCCACCACTAAATGTATAACACCACACAAGACACAAGCCACATTTCATATTTCCAACTAAACCCATTATCATGTCCATTTATTTCATTATTAAGCATCAATCTCATTTAATCACATAGCTCATCATTTATTTAATAATTAGACATTTCCATACCATTAACTAAACCAAACCCCGTCCATTTCAATCATTATTAAATAAATATTCTATCACTACATGGGAATCTAGCACAATTTCGGTACACATCACAAGCATATCATCATCCCCATCATACCATTACCTCATCGCCCCACAAGAATGGCCAAACAACCACCACCTATCCACCCCAAAAGTACATCCAAATAACCACCACCTCTCCACCCCACATCTCATCACAAACACACATCGCCACTCTACAAACATCGCCACACATCACAACACATCAAGTCCATTTTTTGGATTTAAAAAGGGGATTTTATCACATTTCACTTTACTTTAATGGCATTATCACACAATACATAATACTAGGGAAACCATTTCATTAGAAAAATATAATTGGTTGGCTAATTTCCATTTTAGGGTGATATAACAATAATCACAATAGACATAAGAGTCACAAAACATATAATCCAATGCAAACAAATCCCCCAATGGCCACAATTTTCAATGGGGCATCAAGCTCGTACAATCTGTTATATCACAATAAAAAAAGCTATAAAAACATGTGAAACTTTCCCATTTTCCCCATAAATTTCAATTAATTAGTTCTTTATCTTAAATTAATCCAGCACAACCATCCTCCATAGATAAACAAAATCAAACCCCTCCTTCATGATACACAGTAAGGAGAAATGAGGGATTCCCTACCTCAAAGAATATTTTCCAACTCGATGCATGCCGCAGGATGAAGAAGAAGCGCCAAAAAACCACAACAGCGCATGGAAAATTTAGGATATACCTACACTGCACCCAAGGATCATAAAAACACATCCCAAATCACACCCTAAACCAAAACTGCACCACCATAGTGAGTTCTCAAAATAAGAAC
Organism: Viscum album; assembly: GCA_963277665.1. Lineage (NCBI taxonomy): Eukaryota > Viridiplantae > Streptophyta > Magnoliopsida > Santalales > Viscaceae > Viscum > Viscum album. Next base: position 1,522,898,443 of record OY728131.1, on the reverse strand, counting down.
AGGATAAAACCACCAAAAAGGGAGAATAACTTACCAAAGATTACCAACGGGGTCAACCGGAACTAACATATCAAACAAGGTAGAAGAGGGATAGAAGGTCTCCTCATGGTGCTTAGGATTAGTCTAGAATGAGAGAGGCAGATTCCATGGCCAAATGAGATGAATTGGTCTAGGAAAAGAAATTTAAACCTGGAATCCCACTGGTTTCATGTCATGTAAAATTTACACAGCATGTAAACCACTGGTTTTCTGAAAATTCCATATTTCATCAAAAAAATGTATCACCTCAGCCTTTAATTAATACATGTCATGAATTAAACTTACATAATATGTAATACATCTCGTGGGTTACCCCTATTCCAATTTACATGTTGTTAACCAGCTGGATATATAAGTCATGAATCACTTTTACATGTTGTGTAAACATTACACAGCGTGTATTTCCTGATACAGCACTCCTGTAGCCCCAACCTCCACTAGAAACCACCATAACCGCCTCCAGAACTTCTCTGAAACACCTCCAACACACAGCTAGAAAATTAATTGGTTGAGGAGGCATGGTACATTACATTAGATACCTCTTAAATGATTCTTTCCTTAAAGAATTCAAAACCAAACCCAGAAGTAAATGGGTCTGAACAAACACCCCGCAAGATACCTCTCAAGGATCTCTTCATAACTAAAACACTATTACCATTAAAACACACCAAACCAAATGGAAACAAAACATATTGCACAACCTCATCACCACACAGCCACAAACTACCTCCTCTCACAAAACTACACTACCACACAACCATCTCAACCTCCATACAACCCAAACCAACAACCTTCACAACAAACAAACCTCACTTCCCCAAAAATATGAGTCAAAAAATTTCATCCTCCATGTCAAGATACTATCCTCTCAGGGTATAACTAACTATCCCACATGGGTTTAATTTCTTTGTAGTATAATGCATCTCTATTAGGAATCAGGTCCACCGCTTTTCATATATTGGAACTTTATCACACATCAAAGATCACAAACCAAGGAAGATATCTCATCTCATAAATCAGAAGGATCCAAACATCACAAAGAAAAAAATAGAAAACAAAAACTAAAAAAACTTCGGGTACTAGGCATGCGTCTGCATCTCTCTCTCCCAAGTACTCTTCTCTAGGCTATCATGCCTCCACAACACATGAACCAAAGTGGTGGTTCTTTCTCATAGAACTTTCTCCAAAGGATCTTGGATCTCTATTAGCCACTCCATGAATGTCACATTATCCTCAATATCCAACTCTCCCTAGTCAATGTCATGGAATTCAATGTGAATATATTGATGAAGATGAGATATGTGGAAGACATTGTGGATCCTCTCTAACTATGGTGGAAATGCTAATAGATATCCCACGTTACCAAATTTCCCCCAACAACTCAAAGGGCCCAATGAACCTAGGATAAAACTTACTCCCTCTTCCAAACCTCCACTTCCCAATTTGAGGGGAAACCTTCAAGAACATGTGGTCCAAAAACTAAAACTCCAAGGGCCTCCTCTTATGATAGGCATAAGACTTTTTTTGGTCATGCACTACTTTCATCTTGTCAAGTACAAGTTGAACCTTATCTATTGTTCTCTGTAGCATGTTAGGTCCAAGAACTTCTACCTCCCCAACCTCAGCCCATCACTACATAGAATGACATAGTCTCATGTACAAATCCAAAAATGGGGTCATACCAATGGACGAGTGATAGTTGTTGTTGTATGAAAACTTGAATAAAGGTAATTTTAATTACCATGATCCACCAAATTAAAAGATGCATTCCTACAAAATATCCTTCAATGTTTGGATAGACCAATGTGTTTGTCGATCTGTCTGGGGGTGGAAAGCAATTTTGAGGTGAAATTTTGTGTCAAAAACATGTTGAAATCCCTGCAAAACTTGTACGGTAAAACATATGTCCCGATGTGATACAATGGACCATATAACTCCATCAAACCATAACACCTCATCCATATACATCTTATCTAAATAATCCACTATGATCGACTCCTTGATTGCTAAGAAGTGGGACAATTTCATCAACTAATCCATGATCACCTAGATAGCATCACAAAATCTCTGATCTTGGGTAACCTAGTGATAAAAACCATCAATATTTAATCCCATTTCCACTTGGGAACATTTAAAGGGTGAGAAAAACCTCTAGGAACACAATTCTTGGACTTTACCTACTAGAAAACCAAACACTTCGCCACAAACTACACCGTTGCACGTTTCATTCTAGGCCACCAAAACTGCATCCTAAATCCGCGATGTATGTAACGCCCTGAACCTAGTTACCCAGATTCAGTGCATTATTACATAACATCAGCATTATCACTAGAGATCAAGTCCCTAAAGACTGATTAGTTTAGTAGCCTTGGAAGTACGAGATACATATATAAGTTTTACATTACATTATAAAACGAAAAAAAAACATTGTGTATCCTTTGAACACAATCAAATCCCATAACCTATCTCTACAGATCAATCAAGATATACTTCTTCACATCTTAGGAAAAATAAAACATAAGAAAGGGGTGAGATCAGATGCTCAGTAAGGATAACAATATAACAGAAACTATTATAAATAAGCATAAACATTTAAGGAAATGTATAAAACTAAAACACAAACATTTTAAACTTAAACTTCAAAATAATATAGAAAATATAAATAAAATAATTCCATTTACTTATTCACATGGATATTCTACTATTCGAATAATCACATGTAATATCAATAGCTAATTTTATAATGATGGAATGCATAATGTCGGACATCATAACCACATAGTCAAGGCCTCGTGCCAAGAATACAAATAATAATATTTTCAAGGCCTTGTTCCAAGACACTAGTTTGTCTCATGAGACCTACCAATGTATTGAGGGTCTATAGAGGGCCCCGCCCATCACTTACTACGTCCAATGCATTCCTCATATGAAAAGGTTGAAACATAATATGAACATTCATATTAAAACTAGCATATGAAATGTTAATTCTTTAACCATAAACCATGAATGGTATAAAAATAGCACATCTATAGTCAAAAATATCAAAAAACCTTTAATACAATATGGAATATTGTATCATAAAAAATCAACTTCAAACAAACATAAAATCCAACAAATGATGTTGACATAGATGAAATCAATCCAAACACTATTTGAGTGAAATATATCTTTATACTTTGAAATCATTTAAAAGTAAAGAAAAATTTTATTTTGAAAATATTCTTATAAGATTGTAAGGGAATCTTAAAAGGTGTTATAACGGCAAAAAAAAATATTCACCCTCCTTATAAATTAAAAAAAACATTCTTTCCTTAATTTGTCAAAAAGGTCATAAAGTACCTTGTTTGGAAAACGATGGAAAGATTCCTTTCAAAACATTTTATAAAAAGTATAAAAGGGTATAAATGAATTTAACCCTTAGTATATAAAATAGTAAAAATGTCTTGAAATACATTCTTAAGAAACATGTATGTGGATGATAAATAAGTCTCAGTAGATACTTACGTATAGAAAACCTCAGATAATAAAGAGATTGTAAAATTAACCCTTACCTTGTCCTCTTACTTAGTTGAGGGTACGTTAACCTCATGTATAATGGTTAAAAAATAGTTATTAAATTATAAAAGAACCACATAAATAAATATTATATCATATATGATCCTATAAAATTTCATTGTTAATAATATTTTAGTGGTATCATTGTTTCGGGTGTTAACTGATTCATTTTCCTTTATATGTTTTGTTACGTAAGTCATGTTTGTTATGGATAGGATGTATTTTATTTATATCCAAAATGATATTAAGTTATTAAAAATTATTTTTAATCATCAAATGAAAATTATTCTTGAATGGTTATGATGGGGAATGAAATCTCATCGCGTCGTGGAGACAGTAAGCCGTACGTATGTACGAGTAAAAATATCATTCTATTGATGGTGAAATCGTATGTAATTGGATGGTATATTATATACAAATATTCATTAACATTTTATATTTATTATTTAAATTAATTATACTCATTATTATACCCATCCAAATAATGAAGTGTTGAATAACAAACTATACCATGACGTGAAGACGGTAAGCCGTACGTACGCACGTATAGTGACTTTGTCATTCATGGGATGGATAGAATAATGAATATAGTTGTACCATATTTATAATAACATCTCAGTATTTATAAGGTACTGGAGTTATTATTTTATTATGTAAACAATAAAGAAAGAGGAAGTGGAAGAAGAAAAGAACTTTGAAAGAGGTGATGAAATAATTACCTCTTCTTCAGGTACTTCCTTTGGATTTGATCAAAAGGGCTCCTTAGGTTGGATTTATTATCAAAGTAAGGCCTATAGGTTTAATTTAGGGTAGTTAGGAGGATATTTGAGCATGTTTTTTCCAAACCAAATGGCTTTGGAGGTGTTAATTTGAGAGAAGGGGAAGTTCCTTTTATAAGAGAGATGAGGGGCACTTTAGGAAAATCTTGAAATATTAATTTATTATAAAATTATTTTCGGTTTCTAATAGCTCCAAATGAATTTATTTTAAGGATAAGGTGAGTATGGTTCAATATACTCTAAATAAATAGGTTTTAGACAAGTTTCGGTCACCATATTAATCTTATCATTTAGATTTAACCCTTAGTTAAATAGTTTAACTCTTACCATGTCTTCTTGTATTCTTACACTATATGGTTAATAAACTTACTATAAAATAACAATAAAACCTAAAGTGGTTAATAAATTACATATCTAACATTATATAAGTCTTTTTTCTGAATCTTATATTTTTAGGAATATTATATCATTTAGTAAAATAGTATTTTTTTTAAAACTCATTTATGTCAATTTTCACACTATTTAGTATTTGGTTTTTTTTAAGTCATAAAAACTTTATTACTTCAAAAAAAATACATTTAATCAACCCTAAAATGTCATATTAAATTAAAAAAAAATTTTATGGAAATAAAAGTTTCATTTTATATTTATTTTAATATTTATAACATCAATTATTTTAATCTTTTATTAATATGGTAATTACTACATCATCATTGTGTTATAAATAAATTTAAATATTTAATGTCTAAAAATTATAAATAAAATACCATGATGTAGGAAATAATTTTATCTTTCTAATGAATATTTATATTAAAATTTATCATATGTGTAACCCTATATTAAAAATAGTTTAGTTGTTAAACTTTGAATTTAACACTTTTAACTCTTCTTTAAATAAAATATAATAAATGTCCTAATCTAATCCAAGTGGATCGAAAAGGATAATATTTTTTTCCTAAGGTTGATTTTGGTCGAAAAAAACTTATGCAATAGAATTAGGACATGTGTTGGGGTAATTATAATATCATTTTTAGCTTTAATTACCCTATTTACTTTTTACCATTGTAAATAAACTTCAAAAGTTACTATTCACCAAAAATTATTTTCATCCTATTGAACCACGTTTTACTTACTGATGTCAACTATGTCTCTCAAATTTTTGAAATTCAATTCACAGAAGCAGTAAAATTACGTTTTATGCAAATTTGCAAATGTGCCTAAAAGGTGGGTAAAAGACGTTAAATAGTTCAATAAAAATTATATATATGTAATCTTATTATAAAATGAATTCAATGAATTAAATTGAACTAATATAATTATTATGTATCTATTTTAACTTTAAAATAAATTTAAATTAAAAATAAAAATTATTTAAATAAAAGGTCGATTTTAAACAATAACGCAGTGTTTTTCACTATTCATCAGAAATTGAAAGTTTTCAAAAAAATACCAAAAATTTAACCTAAGATAATTTTGATATTACGAATCCAAAAAAGAAGTCCATTTTGAAAAATAAAATTTATAAAATTTCAAAAATTGTATATTACTATTCATAACTTCTTTTTAAATGACTAGTTTGATTGGTCATGGTGTGCTAGAACTCGAAGTTACGTACAGTGAAAGCTATTGCATTATTCAAAGAGAAGCATATCGTGGAAGCTTGGGGTGTTACATTATTTCCTCATTCAAATAATTTCATCCTTGAAATTTCAAGAATATTAATGCATAAAAAGATTTGGGTGGTTCTTTATCATAAGTTCCTCAGGTCCCCATGTTGAATCTTCCATTTTATGGTTTCTCCAAATAACTTTTACCAGACGAGTTGTCCGGTTTCTCAACACTTGTTCTCTGATATCAAGAATTCTAATAGGCTCTTCACAATAAGATAGATCGGGTTCCAGTTCTATTTCTTCATAGGTGAGTACATGTGTTGGTTCTGGCACGTATTTTCTTAACAGTGATATGTGGAACACATCATAAACATTTTAGAGACTTGGCGACATTGCCAAACGGTAAGCTACAAATCCAATTCGTTCTAGAATTTCAAAAGGTTCGATGTACCTGGGACTTAATTTTCCCCTCTTATCGAATCATATAACACCCTTCCATGGAGATACCTTCAAGAAAACATGATCTCCTATTTGAAATTCCAAATCTTTCCTTTGGTTATCAGCATATCTCTTTTGCCTACTTTGAGCTACTTTGATGTTGGTTTGGATAATATTCACCTTTTCCATTGTTTCATCAACAGATTCTGGGCCTACGAGTTTTCTTTCACCAACATCATCCCAACAAGTTGGTGTGTGACATCTCTTTTCATATAACGCTTTATATGGTGTCATCTGAATACTTGAATGGAAGTTATTGTTATAGGAAAGTTCTACCAGAGGTAAATACTGATCCCATATACCTTGAAAGTCAAGTGAGAAAGATATCAACATTTCCTCTAAGTTTTGAATAGTCCGTTCTGATTGTCCATCAGTTTGAGGTTGGTAGGCAATACAAAAACAAAGTTCAGTATCTAGGGCTTTCTGAAGAATTTTCCAGAATCTTGATGTAAAATGGGGATCATGATCAGAAAAAATCGATTGGGGTACACCATGAAGTCTTACAACTTCATTAATATATATTTTTGCTAAACATTCAAGTGGTAAATCTTCTTTTATAGCAAGAAAATGTATTCACTTGGTAAGACGATCAACAATGACCCATATTGCATCATTCCTTCTATAAGTCTTTGGTATCCCCATGAAAAATCCCATCATAATATCATCCCACTTCCACTCAGGTATGAGAATAGGTTGCATGACTCCTCCAGGATGTTGTCTTCCAGCCTTCACCTATTGAAAAACCATACATATTGACACATAATCAGTAATATCCCTCTTTATGTTGTCCCACCAAAAATATTTCTTCAAATATCTATACATTTTAGTGCTACCGGGGTGTATAGAGAAATTGAAGCAATGAGCATCATCCAACAATTCCTTTTTTAGATCAGGTATGTCAGGAATACAAAGCATCTTCCCAAATTTCAAAATTTCATCTTCATATACAAATTCAACCATTCTCCCATCATTTAAAGCTTTAATTTTCTTTTGAAACTCCTCATCATCAGTCTGAGAACTTTTTATCCTTTCTAGTAAAGATGGTTTGGAAACCATTTGAAAAAGTATCGCTGTTTCACCTTTTATGATTATTCCCATATCCATCTTTACTAGATCTGTGAACATAGGATCCCTTTCAACTCTCATCTTGTTTAGAACTCCATGATCATTTCTGCTCAAAGCATCTACCACCTTATTTTTTTTTCCTGGGTGGTATTGTATAGTGCAATCATAATCCTTGAGTAGTTCAAGCCATTTCCTTTTCCTCATGTTGAGTTCTTTCTATGAGAAAATATACTTCAAACTCTTGTGATCAGTATATATCTCACATTTTTCACCATAGATATAGTGTCTCCATATCTTCAGAGTAAAGATTATAGTTTCTAACTCAAGATCATGAGTAGGATATTTTTGTTCATGAATTTTTAGCTATCGTGAAGCATAAGCAATAACTCTATCATTCTGCATAAGGATGCAGGCAAGTCCTTTCTTTGATGCATCACTATAAATAACAAACCCATTATTCCATGATGGTAGAGTCAAGATATGAGAATTGAATAATCTTCTCTTCAATTCCTCAAAACATTCTTCACACTCTTTTGTCCAAATAAATTTAACCCCTTTACGTGTGAGCTTTGTTAATGGGTTAGCCAATCGGGAAAAATTCTGGAAGAAATGCCGATAGTAACCTGCCCAACCAATAAAACTGCGTACCTTAGTTATACTCATCGGTGCTAGTCATTCTTGGATTGCCTTTTTCTTTGAAGGATCAACAGAGATTCCATACTTAGAGACAATATGGCCAAGAAAATAAATCTCCTAAATCTAGAATTCACACTTGATAAACTTCCCATATAATTCATTTTTTCTAAGAGTCTTTAGAATAGTGCTCAAGTGATTTTCATGATCTTCGTAGCTTTTGTAGTATACCAATATATCATCAATAAATACCACTACAAATTAATCAAGATATTCCTTTAAAACTCTATTTATTAGATCCATGAAAATAGAGGGTGTATTAGTCAGTTCAAAAGGCATTATTGTAAACTCATAATGCCCATACCTAGTTCGAAGTACTGTCTTTGGAATGTCTTCCTTCTTCATGCACAAATGATGATATCCAGATCAAAGGTCAATCTTTGAAAAATATTGAGCTCCATGAAGTTGATCAAATAAATCATGAATGCGAGGTAGGGGATACTTATTCTTTATTGTTATAGCATTGATCTCCCTGTAGTCGATGCACAACCTCATAGATCCATCTTTCTTCTTAACAAACAGAATAGGGGTTCCTCGTAGAGAAACACTAGGGAAAATAAATCCTTTATTACTCAATTCCTCTAGTTGTTTCTTTAGTTCCACTAATTCCATAGTGTCCATTCTATAAGGGGTCTTTGATATGGGCCTTGAACCAGGAATTAAGTTAATGGAAAACACACTTTCTCATTCTGGAGGATGTACATGTAAATCCTATGGAAACACATAAACATATTCTTGCACAATAGTTACATCCTCTATTTGAACATTTCTTTACTCAACCATAGTTATTTCACTCCCCTACTTCCCAATAATTGAATTTAGTAGAGCTACTGGGGTGGATCTAGATGATAATCAGATGGTGATGTTTCTACTCTAAAGATAAGTGATTCCTTATCCTCATCAAATATTGTAACCTCCTTCTTAAAAAAAAAATTTTCATCGTGGTATGAAAGTCAATCCATACTGGAAATTTTATCAAATTCAATCATGGGTATGACAATAAGATCACTAGATAAAGCATGTTTATATTCCATAATATTATCTGATTGAAAAAACTTTGTTGCAATGATGCTTCCCTTAGGACTTTTTACTGATAACTCCCTTGTTAAGTCAAATTGTAAATATATAATTTTCTTGGAAAACTGGGAAGATATGAAAGAATGTGATGATCCAAAATAAAATAAATCATTGGCTAATTTTTATGAAATGATTAAAGTACCTTCCACCACGTCATTAGGAGCTTCAAACTCAGTAGTAGTGATTGCATAAGCTTGGCCTTACTCCCTTGGCCTTTTTAGGTAAGTTTCTTTAACTCCTAGGACATTCATTTTCATAATGACCCATTTCTCTACGATTGTAGCATTAAACATTGACAACCTCTTTCTTTCCCTTAAAATCATGATATTAGTGACATTTTTCTCCACACGTGTAACAAACTCTCATCCCATTTAGGCAAGACTAGGTTGTTTCTTCCCATAATTACTACAGGGTGAAAAGTCAACTTTTCCCTTTTTCCTCTTATTTCCTTTTTTAGAGTGTTTAGCAGATCTATTCTTCTCTTTCTTCTATTTAAAGTCATAAGACTTAGAGAATAATTTTTTTGTCTTGATGGAACATGAGACTATATCTTCGTACGATGAGAAGGATTGTGAGACTAATTCTCAATAGATAAATGGTTTTAATACATCAAATAATTGATCAATATTACTTCTTGGGTTACGTATATAATCTGTAACATGTCTTTCGAACCTTGTAAAGTTAGACTCATACTTTGAAACATTATTATCCTCCTTTTTCCTCAGACTCATAAATTTCCTTTCCATATCTGTTCGATATTCATGAGGAATGTATTTTTCTAAGAAAATATCTTTAAACTCTCTCCATTCCATATTGGGTACTTCTTCATCCTCATTTTTTTTGAATTAATCACCACAATTGATCCACATATTCTGTGAGGCGATAAACTTCCATGATAACTTTCTCTTTTTCACTACTCCCCAAAGCATGAAATATTTTTTCTAAGGAACTTATCCATCGCTCAAATACAAATGGATTTGTAGTCCCATTAAATTTTGGTGTTTGTTTCCTCGTGAATCGGTATAACATTGATCCTCCACGTTGTGGATCAGGGTGCTCTATAAAGGTAAGGTTATTATTCATAACCTGAGTGAGTTGTCCCAGTATAGTTATAAGTTGTTCAGAACCAGTTGCATCACCAACTCCACTATAATTATCTTGAGTAGGAGGGAAATTCCTACATGGATTATATGCATTGATACAGTTTCCATTCCTTCTACTAGGCACTATTTCAATGGAATACACTATATTGGTTTATGAATCACAATGCATAATTCCAAACTTGTAAAATACTTAACATAAATTGAATAGTTTATTCATATAATCCATAATCATAAAAATGTTTTCTTGGAGGAAGTATTTACTCATAAATCCTTCAAAATGGTTTGTAAAGAAAATTTGAATTATCCTAAGAATATCCTCTGAGAGTGTCAAACCAAGTGTGCAGTAAGGCCCATTGTTGTATACCAGGATACCTCAGTTCAAGCTCAAAACTCCTTGTAAGAGTTTTCACTCCTAGGTATATCTATGCTAGAACCACATTCACTTGTAGTTTCTATACAGCGATGTATTGCTTGTAAAACCCACATAATATTTACATTACCAAAAATTTTGGATGTTATTTTATACTAATCCTCAAAGTCTATCTTAGGGTAATGTTCTCTAATTAGAGTTTTTCTAAATCTAGTTTCCAAGGTTTGTACTAAACTTACTTTGATACCAACTATAATGCCCCGACCCTAGTTACCAAGAGTCAGTGCATTATTATATAACATTGGCATGATCACAAGAGATCAAGTCCCAAAACACCAATCAGTTTAGTAGCCTTGAAAGTACTAGATACAAATATAAGTTTTACATTACATTATGAAATGAAAAAAAACATCGTGTCTCCTTTGAACACACTCAAATATCTTAGCCTATCCCTGTATTCCAATCATAATATACTTCTTCTCATCCTAGAAAAAATAAAATATAAGAAAGGTGTGAGCTTAGATGCTCAGTAAGGATAAAAATATAGCGGAAACTATCATAAATAAGCATAAACATTTAAGGAAATGTATAAGACTAAAACACAAGCCTTTTAAACTTCAACTTTATCATAATATGGAAAAGATGAATCAAATAATTCCATTTACTTTTTCACGTGAATATTCTACTAGTTGAATAATCACATGTAATATCAATATCTAATTTCATAATGATGGAATGCATGATGTCAAACATCATAACCACATAGTCAAGGCATCGCGCCAAGAATAAAAATAATAATATTGTCAAGGCCTTGTTCCAAAAAACTATTTTGTCTCATGAGACCTACCAATGCATCGAGGGGCTATAGTGGGCCCCTCCCGTCACATACTATATCCAATGTATTCCTCATATGAAAAGGTTGAAACATTTCATAAACATTCGTATTAAAACTAGCATATGAAATGTTAATACTTTAACCATAAACCATGAATGGTATAAAAATAGAACATATACAGTCAAACATATCACAAAACCTTCAATACAATATGGAAGATTGTATCATAATAAATCAACTTCAAACAAGCGTAAAATCCAACAAAGGATGTTGACATAGATGAAATCAATCCAAAAACTATTTGAGTAAAATATCTCTTTCTACTTTAAAATCATTTAAAAGTAAAGAAAACATTTATTTTGAAAATATTCTTATAATCTTGTAAGGTAATCTTCAAAGTTGTTGTAATGGCAAAAAATAGTTACACCCTCCATATAAGTTAAAAAACATTTTTTCCTTAATTTGTCGAAAAGGTAATAAAGTACCTTGTTTAGAAAACGACGGAAAGATTCCTTTCAAAAAAAATATAAAAATTAAAATAAGGGTATAAATGACTTTTGACCTTAGTCTAGGAAATAGTAAGAAAATTGAAATACATTTTTAATAAACATGGATGTGGATTATAAAGAAGTCCCAGTAGATACTTACGTATAGACAACCTCGGATAATAAAGAGATTGTAAAATTAACCCTTACCTTGTACTCTTCCTTAGTCTAGGGTATGTTAACCTCCTGTATAATGGTTAAATAATAGTTATTAAATTATACAAGAAACACATACATAAATATGATATCATATATGATCCTCTAATATTTCTTTGTTAATAATATTTCAGAGGTATCATTGTTTCGGGTGTTAACTGATTCATTTTCCCTTATATGTTTTGTTACGTAAGTCATGTTTGTTATGAATAGGATTTATTTGATTAATATCCAGAATTATATTAAGTTTTTAAACATTATTTTTAATCATAAAATGAAAATTATTATTGAATTTTTATGATGGGGAATGAAATCTCATCGCATCATGGAGACGGTAAGTCGTACGTACGCACAAGCGACAATATCATTCTATTGATGGTGAAATCGTATGTAATTGGATGGTATATTATATATACATAATAATTAAAATTTTATATTTAATATTTACATCAATTATACTCATTATTATACCCATCCAAATAATGAAGTGTTGAATAACAAACTATACCACGACGTGGAGACGGTAAGTCTTACGTACGCACGTATGGTGACTTTGTCACTCATAGGATGGATATAATAATGAATATGGTTGTACCATATTTATAATAACATATAATTATGTAGAAGGTATTGGAGTTATTATTTTATTATGGAAACAACAAAGAAATAGGAAGTGGAATAAGAAAAGAACTTTGAAGAGGTGATGAAATAATTACCTCTTCTCTGGGTGCTTCCTTTTGATTTGATCAAAAGGGGTCCTTAGGTTGGATTTATGATCAAATTAAGGCATCTAGGTTTAATTTAGGGTATTTTGGAGGATATTTTATCAGTTTTTGGACGATACAAATGGCTTTGGAGGTGTGAATTTGAGAGGAGGGGAAGTTCCCTTTTATAAGAGAGGTGAGGGGCACTTTAGGAAAAGCTTGAAATATTAATTTATTATAAAATCATTTTCGGTTTATAATATCTAAAAATGGATTTATTTATATTATAAGGTGGTTATGGGTCTAAATACTTTCAAAAAAATGGTTTAATGCAAGTTTAGGTCATGATATTAACCTTATCTTTTATATTTAACCCTTAGTTAAATAGTTTAACTCTTACCATGTCTTCTTGTATTCTAACACTATATGATTAATAAAATTACTATAAAATATCAATATAACCTAAAGTGATTCATTAATGACATATATAAAATTATATAAGTTTTTTGGTCTAATATTATATTTTTAGGAATATTATATCATTTAATAAAATAGTATTTGTTTTTAAAACTCATTTATGTCAATTTTGACACTATTTAGTATTTGTTTTTTTTTAAGTTATAAAAACTTTATTACTTTGAAAAAAATAAATTTAATAAACCCTAAAATGTCATATTCAACTATAAAAAAATTTTATGGCAATAAAAGTTTCATTTTACATTTATTTTAATATTTATAACAATAATTATTTTAATCTTTCATTAATAAGGTAATTACTGCATCATCATTGTGACATAAATAAATTTAACTATTTAATGTCTAAAAATTATAAATAAAATAACATGATGTAGGAAATATTTTTATATTTATAATTAATATTTATAGTAAAATTTTTCTTATGTGTAACCCTATATTAAAAATGGTTTAGTTATTAAACTTTGAATTTAACACTTTTAACTCTTCTTTAAATAAAATATAATAAATGTCTTAATCTAAACCAAATGGATCAAAAAAGATCATATTTTTGTACTAAGGTTGATTTTTTTCGAAAAAAAACTTATGCAATAGAATTAGGACATGTGTTGGGGTAATTATAATATCATTTTTACCTTTAATTACCCTATGTACTTTTTACCGTGGTAAATAAAATTCAAAAGTTATTATTCACCAAAAATAATTTTCAACCTATTGAACCAAAGTTTACTTACTGATGTCAACTGTGTCTCTCAGACTTTTTAAATTCAATTCACAGAAGAGGTAAAATTATGTTTTATGCAAATTTGCAAATGTGCCTAGAACGTGGGAAAAGGATGTTAAATAGTTCAATAAAATTTTATATATCTATTCGTATTATAAAATGAATTAAATGAATTAAATTGGACTAATATAGGTATTATGTATCTATTTTGACTTTAAAATAAATTTAAATTAAAAATAATAATTATTTAAATAAAAATTAGGTTTTAAACAATAACGTAGTGTTTTTCACTATTCATCAAAAATTGAAAGTTTTTAGAAAATTACCAAAAATTAACCTTAAGATAATTTTAATATTATGAATCCAAAAATGAAGTCCATTTTTAAAAATAAAATTTATAACATATCAAAAAGTGGGTATTACTATTCATAACTTCTTTTTAAACGACTAGTTTGATTGGTCATGGTGTACTAGAACTCGAAGTTGTGTACAGCGCAAGCTATTGCATTTTTTAAAGAGAAGTGTACTATGGAATCTTGGGGTGTTACAATAAATATTGGAAACTCCTAGGTGTGCCACCAAATGTGGGCTATGAAACTCATGAGGGACTCCCTCACACATCACTACTGGAACAAACAATCTCCCATGAAACAACATATGGTTCTGACCATCCTCTAACCATACCATCAAAATATCACCATAGACAACATAATCATTCATCACCTTTTCCTCTAAGTCTCCCAACTGAGACTCCTCCACTTACTTCATTAGATGGGAATTAACCATCCTCTGAAACAAATAGAATCTAATATCATCCACCCTTTCATCTAATTTTAAGGCTTCCAACTCCTCCATTGCTCTCCAAGTATCCGCAGACTTCTGAACAATATCCTATCATAACATTCTGCTCAAAGTTTCGGCCACAAGTTTCCCTTTTACCAATTAGTAGGATATCTCAAAATAATAATCCTAAAGAAAGAAAATTCAGATCACATTGAGAAAATACATACCTCAAACTCTTGTGATCTGTGAAGACCACAAAACACTCCGTAATGGGGTAATCCCACCACAACTTCAACACAAACACAACCAATGCTAACTCCAGATCATGGGTGTCATAGTTACACCCATGGGGATGTAAAATCCTAGACCCATAATAGATCAATTCCCTCTTCTACATCAATACACATCCCAATCCCGAACAGAAAGCATCATAAAAAACCTCAAACATCACACCCCCTCAAGAAACTAGAGCACTGGAGCACTAATCAAATTCCCCTTCGGGTAACCAAATGCTACTTGGAACAGATTAGTCTACACAAAATTATATTCCTTCCAAGTCAAAATTGTTAATGGGGTTAAAAATCAATATAAATCAAGTACAAACATCTTATAATAGCCTAGAAGACCAAGAAAATTGCAAACCTATGACACATGCTTGGTCACTACCAAAGAAAAATAGCTTGGACCTTCAATGGTTCTACTTCCACACTCTGCTGATACACCACATGTCTGAGGAAATGCACCTCTCATGTCTAAAAATTACACTTAGACAACTTCCCAAAAATATAGTGGTCTCGAAGGACCTATAAAAAAACTCTGAGATGCTCGGCATGCTTCTCCTTTTACTTCGAGTAGATCAAGATGTAATCAATTAATATGATGGAAAATGGTCCATGAACTCAGGGAATATAGAGTTCATAATCCCCATGAACAAAACTGGTGCATTCATAACACTAAATGGCATGAATCAAACTCAAAGTTCCCATACACAACTAAAGGCAGTCTTCAGGATATCGGCCTCCTTCACCCTCAACTGGTGATATCTTGACCGCATATTGATATTAGAAAACCAAATCACCGCTCTCAGTGGGTCGAAAAGATCATATAGCCTCGGATGTGGGTAACAGTTCTTGACCATCACCATATTAAACCTCTAGTAGTCTATACACAACCTTATAATACCATCCATCTTCTTGGATAACAACACTAGAGAATTTCACGATGACACATTGGGCTAGATAATACCCTTCTTTATTAGATAATCTATCAAATCCTCAACTCCCATAACTCAGAAGGTTTCATATGATAAGGATCCATTGAAATTGGAGAATCTCCGGGCTATAAGTCTATCCCAAACTTTCAGACCCTTATTTTCAATTCCATGCTTTGTTTCAAATCCTCTTTTGGTTCTTACTTTTCTCTTGGTTTCTGGGTGTTTCATGTTTAAATTTGGTGTCTCAATTGTCCTTGATTTAAATCATTAGTCTGGGAAGTCTTGGGTAATATTTTTCCTTGTATTTTTTTAGAGGAATGTTATGAGGATGATATGGATTGTAATTGAATTTTTGACACTCCTAGTGGCACCTTTTTTGGGTATGTTTGTTGGGGTGGCTTATACCCTTGAGTTTGATGAGTTTTAGGGTGAAAAGGGGTTTCCTTTTGGAAATGATTTCCTCATATACTTTTCATATCTCTACCCCTTTAATCCCCCCTAGGACCCCCTTGAAATTGGATCAAAATAACAATTTTTTTGGTCGAAAAAACTAGCCACATGGTTTACTAAACCATTCATCCAAACTGTGTTGGGTGTCCAGCACATTAAAATTCTTTTTTTAATTTCAATTTTTCCCTTACAGAATAAACCCTATTGATCCCATTTCTTCCCAATTTTATGACTCACATCTATGGAAACCTCCCAAGATCACCCAAGATCCTTATGAACCCATTTTTTATGGGGTTTATAGTAGGGAAACTTCAAAATCATGCAAGTAAGTGATTCTCTCTGTGTTTTCTTCCTTCTCTTTAGGGTTTCCTCCCTCATTCTTGAAGTTCTAAAATTTCCAGAATCTAGGGTTCGTACCTAGGGTTTGATCTTGTGTATTTTTTGTGTAATCTTGTGGATTAGGGTTTGTTTTATTTCCCTTTTGTTGGGGCGGTGGTGTGGTTAAAGTTTCACACACCGATTTGGGTTTTTTGACACAAAGGTAGGTGATTCCATGTGTAAGAATCTTTTGATGAGTTAGATTTGATTTATTAACATTTTTATCATGATTAGTGCCTATTATGTGTGGTTTGAAAACCATTTTTGGTATATTTAGTTAAGTTTTTGGTTTTAAAATTTCATTTTTTCTTGAAATTGTGAGTTTTTCATGTGTAACTCTTGTGATATCTTTTGGGGTTATTTTTCAATGAATGGAAGTGGTTTATAAAATGTTGTTAGGGATGAAAATATGTTTTTGTGTGGTATTGTTGAGTTTGTTTCCTTAAAATAGTTTTTTTGACTGGGTTTTATGTGAAAACCCTTGTTATACTTCTTGGAAGTGTTTTATGAAAATTGTAAATTGTTTATTGAGTTACACAAAGTGTGAAAAGGATGTTTATGTGCTGTTTTGGTGGGTGTGTGTTATTAAAATGGGTTTTTGAAAGGTAAGGTGGTTATTTATTATGTCAAAAGTTTTGAGAACATTTTATAAATTGTTAAAATGATTTATCAAATTTTAAGAAAGGTGTGAAACATGTTTGTGGGTTGTTTTATGTGAGTATGATGTTAAATTAAATTGAATGTGAAAAGAGTATTATGTGACATGCTTGTGGGATGTTTTTTGTGTGTGTGATTTGTAAATGGAATTTTCATTTTCAAATGGTATTTTATGATATGTGGAACTTGATTGAGCACAAATAGGAAAACCTGGGTATCTAGGTGGGCGGACATGTACTAGTATGCTAATGATCTAGAGTGGTTTCGTCCCTGTTTCACGTAGTAAGTTTGATGTTGAAAACAATAACTAAATAATTATTATGATTGGGGACCACTAGGTTATGGTTATTTTACCTACTAGTGTCTCATTCATGAGAATAGATATTTTTTATGGTTACTTTTCATTGAGATATGTGGTACGTGGGGCCCACAACTATCTAGTGCCTAGGGGTGTTCATGTGACTAGTTCTCATTGACTATATGATATTCATCATCATTATATAGTGTGTTTGTATGTAAAATTATGTATCATGTGTGTTTTATATAAAATTGTTCATTCTTTAAAGTAGCCCTCTTGAAAATTGTTTTCATTTAAAGTTACATCCCTTTGAAATTGTTACTAGCATTCTTGTTTATAAAACTTGCAAGCTTTCTTTGTCATAAAATGTTTATCACATGGAGTCTCTTTGGGTGGAATTATATTGGGATTAGGATCACACCCTACATATACCTTTGGGTGTAATTATACTTGATTATGTTTGACGTAGGTAAGGGCAAGGTCTTTGGGGATGGTGGTTCGGGGTGTTAGTTTCCTTCCTTGGTGCGGTGTTGTGGAGAAGGCTTGGGGTGATGTCCATATTCCGTGTGGTGATTATTGAGTTGTATTTTATACTTATATTTAGTTTTTTACCTCTTGATTCTTGTTCAAACTATGTACTTCAATTCTGATTTTTTTTATTAAAGGCTTGTTTTGGTTAAATTTTCAGATTTGGTTTATTCATTCTTATTGGTTGTATTATGTTTCTATATTCAGGTAAATAATTCTCAAACACATATTTATGATACTTTGGAACTTTTTATAGCCCATGGGGATTGGGAATGCCCTTTAGGACTTTTCAGGGACCGGGTTGGGTGCTGGTTTTGAGGGTGACCAGATCTGGTTCGTGACAAAATGGTATTAAAGGAGGTTCGCTCTTTTTGGGTTATATTCTTTTGGGAATAGAGTCTGGGTAGAATGGAGCTAGTATTTTTAGGACTTGAAATTCTTGTTACAATTAGTGTGCCTAGCCATCACACCTCATTATGGTATTCATGTCACCAGGGGAAGTTGGGTTTTATCTAAGTCCTTTTGTTCTCGTGGTTCGTCAATGATTGAGGAAATGAAAAGAGAGTTGGATCAATGGTCTGAGTGAGTTATCATGGATTGGAAATCCATGTGGAGTCAGGGATATTACCCTAGAACACTCTCTATTATGGTGAAGTGATTAGCATATGGCCCCCAATCATTTGTCCAATCCACCGACTGACAATAATTTTTTCTCGAATTGTCTTATGTCTCCTTGTGTCAGAATCTTGGAAACTTGGTTTTAAAATTAAAAATGACTTGATTTTGAGAAATTTGAATTTTTTTGAAATTATTTTCTAGTAAAGAGGAAATTTTTTTGTTTATTAAAGGGTGGAAATGAATTTTATAATTGTTTTGAAATGTTAAATGGTGTGTTTACACCTCTTTTGAAAGTATGAATTATGTTAAACTGGGTTTTGAAAATCTTTTTCAAATTGAATTATATGAACAGTTGAAAATAGTTTTGAATGGAATAAAGTTTTCTGTAATTTATGTGAGGGGTTTGAATATGACTTTTTATTTGGTAATTAGTGTAATTTTGAAAAGTTTCATGAATTTTGGGGAACTTGTTTCAAATAAGGTTAAATTATTTTTTGAATGAATAAGTGTTGATGAAATGGAGTTTTTCATAAAACCAGAAGTTTTTTGAAATGGGTCGAGATGTTTAGAAATTTATGTGTACTATTTTAAAGTGAGTTTTAATTAGTGGTTGGTTATTTTCTGAAAAGGTTTTTGAGATTTAAATTGGGTACTGATTTTGAGGTTGTCGATTTTGAGAAAGAGAAATTGTTGCTAGAATGTTTTGATTTTGAAAAGAGGAAAGGATTGATTTTGGTCTTTGGTATCCTAAAGGGTCTACATTCATGGGTTTATATGGAAATATGGATGGTTAATTGCATGATTAGATGAGTATCGGGGTGGGTATGTGGAGGGTTTCTGGCGTGGCATGGAAGAATTCATGTGTGAGGACCATGAGATACCATTGGTGAATGTGCTAACCACTGACCCCGTTTATTTTCAAAGAAATGATTTTTAAGGAAAATTTTATGTCTTAAAAACTATTGTTTGGGTCATGTGTTTTATGTGCTTTTGGGATTGTTGTTGTGGAATTATTTGAGTTTGATAACCCCTCTTTTTTGAACAATGTTTTAGGTTTGTGTTTTGTTGGTAAGTCGGGTTGAAGTGTTAGTCAGTGGTCTCTTTTAAGAGATTTTTTGGGAATCCTATGTTGTGGTCCCCCTTATCTGTTTGGTTCTGGTTTATGGTATGTTTTGAAAAAAGGACCATCTTGGTGGGGTCCTTGGGTTTTCTTGTTGGCTATGGTACTCCCCCATAAAGAGTTAATGCATAATTTAAGTATGGCCATGGGTGATTCAGCATTGGTAGGTTCTCTAGTTGATCCAAGCACAGACTCTTTTCTCAGATTTCAGGGTTGAATTTATCTCTCTTTTTTTTGAATTATGTAGATCCTCTTGTAGAAGTTGGGTGACTATGAAAGGAGTTGAAAGGAGTCGTGGTTTCTTGAGTTTCTTGAATCATCATAGGTGAAGTTTGACACTATTGGGTCTATAAGTCCTATTTGTAAATGGTGAAAAGGAAATTCTAGTGAGGAAGGTGGAATGAGTCTGGGGTTGTTAGTGAAACGTGTTATCTAAGAGGTCCTATGTGTATTTTATTAGTCTTTTCAAGGATGTTATGGTTTCTTGTGGTAGTCTCATGCTACTTGGAACTCATTTCAAGGTTCCACTCCTAGTAATGTCTATGTCAGCTACAAGGGTCATGTTCGGTGGTGCCTTGATGTGTTTTGTTCTGTTTATATTGTTGGATTGTAGTGTAGTCTCTTTTGGCACCAGAAGAAGAAATTTCATTCAAGGGCCTTAATGCATGACTGTGTGGTAGGATATGCTTCAATCATCTGATCTCCAGCCATAGGTCTCAGAGCGAAGCGGGTGTGTATTTGGGAAACCCCCATATATGTAAGTGATATTGGTTTTACTTCTATCTCTGGTGTGGGGTGTGGAGATAGATTGAGGTTTCAGTGTGGTGGTTTTGTTCCAAGTGGTCCGGTGTGGTGGAAAGGTATGTCCACACCCTATCCCTTAGGTTTGTGGTCTGTATCGGTGGAAAAGTCTCTCCTTGGATATAGGAAGGTGGGGTGGTTTTGTTTTCTCAAACCCAGTGCTTAAACCCTTGTGGGGGAAACTCTCAGTATGGTTGCTCATGTATGAATAACCCAGTAGGCTCTTTTCATCTCATTCATGGTCGGGCTCAGTCAAGTATGGTGATTCCCATGGGATTGGTGAACCATGTAGTGTATTTTTTTGGTTTGGAGTCTCGTTGATTACCCCCCCCCCCCTGCAATGGGGATTGGGTCTTATAGGGTCATTTTCATGTCGTCTCATGCTAGTCGGTTAAGATAGTTGATTCTTATGGTGGGGATACCCACCATAGGTCTCATGTAGGTTCTTTTGGGAATAATTATAATGTTATTCTATCCTTTATGGTAAGTAGTTTGTTCGGGCCTCCCCCTGTTGGTGTCCTGGTTCTGTCTCAAGAAATTAAGTTGGCTTTTAAGGTAAGAAATCTGTTCGGGTGTCCCCATATCAATAACTCGATTTTGACCTTGGTGTTGGATTGGTGGTAGGTTGTCTCGTTCAGATATACCTATCCACCAAATTCTTTCTTGGGTAAATGTTGGGATTATATAATTCCCAACAGTTCTATTGAGGTAAGGCTATGGTAACCCTGTTCGAATTCATCATTTGTTTCATGTAATTTTCTTAAGATTCGCCTGATATTGGTTAAGGTGTTTTTTCTTGGGATGTGTCTCAATTGTGTTTTCTTGTTTCAGGCATGTGGTGTAAATTTTGGTTGGTGAGAGTATTTTTCCCTTTATTTGATCAACTATAGGTGTTTTGGCCTTTTTGGGGGTGGTTGAAACTTGGTAAGGGAGTTCATCTTGGTCTATTGATTGGGTTTTGTTTTTGCATATGACCTTGTTGTGTATTTTTAGGGATGGAAAGCTTTATGGTGGGGAGAATTTTCACACCTGGATTTTCAATTCCATGCTTTGTTTCGAATCCTATTTTGGTTCTTACTGTTCTCTTGGTTTCTGGGTGTTTTGGGTTTAAATTTAGTGTCTTAGGTGTCCTTGATCTAAATCATTAGTCTTCAAATTCTTGGGTAGTATTTGTCCTTTTCTTTTGTTAGAGGAAATTTATGAGGATTAGGTAGCTTGGAATTGAATTTGTGACACTCCTAGTGGAACCTTTTGTGGGGTATGTTTGTTGGGGTGGTTTATACCCATGAGTTAGATGAGTTTTGGGGTTAGAAGGGGGTTTCCTTTTGGGAATTATTTTCTCATATACTTGGCCTATATCTCCCCCTTGAATCCCCCCTAGTATCCCATTGAAATTGGAAAAAAAATGGGAAGTTTTTGGATGGACAGAATAGGCCACACGGTTTACTAAACCATGCAGTGAAACCGTGCAGGGTGTCCAACACATTAAAAATATTTTTGTAATTCTAATTTTTCCTTTCAAAATAAAACCTATTGTACCCATTTCTTCCCCATTTCGTGCCTCACGTCCATGGAAGGATCCCAATCTCCCCCAATCTCCTTAGGTACAGATTTTTTATGGGGTTTTTGGTGGGAAAACTTCAAAATCATGCAATTAAGTGATTCTCTATTTTTTTTCTTTCTTCTCATTGGGGTTTCATCCCTACTTGAAGTTATAAAATGTCCATAAACTAGGGTTCTTACCTAGGGTTTGATCTTGTGTCCTTTTTGTGCAATATTGTGGATTAGGGTTTGTTTTCGTTCCCTTGTGATGCGGTGGTGGTACGATTGAAGTTTCGCACAACGGTTTTGGGTTTTTGACACAAAGGTAGTTGATTCCATGTATAAGAATCTTTTGATGAGTTAGATTTTATTTCCTAGAATTTTTAGCATTATTCATACCTATTATGTGTGGTGTGAAAACCATTTTTGGTAGATTTAGTTAAGCATTTGGTTTTAAAATTTCATGTTTTCTTGAAATTGTGTGTTTTTCATGTGTAACTCTTGTGATATCTTTTGGGGTCATTTTTTAATGAATGAAAGTGGTTTATAAAATGTTTTTAGGGATTCCAAATCTGGTTTTGTGTGTTATTGTTGAGTTTTTTTCCTTAAAATAGTGTTTTTAATGGGTTTTATGTGAAAAACCTTGTTATATTTCATGAAAGTGTTTTATGAAAATTGTAAATGGTTTATTGAGTTACACAAATTGTGCAAAGGATGTTTATGTGTTGTTTTGGGGGGTGTGTGTTATTAAAAAGGTTTTTTGAAATGTAGAGTGGTGATTTATTATGCCAAACGTTTTGAGAACATTTTATAAATTTTTTAAATGATTTATCAAATTGTAAGAAAGGTGTGAAACATGTTTTTGGGCTATTTTGTGTGCGTATGATGTTAAAATGAATTTGAATGTGAAAGAAGTATTATGAGACATGATTGTGGTATTTTTGGTGTGTCTGTGATTTGGAAATGTAATTCTCATGTTTCAATGGTATTTTATGATATTTGGAACTTTATTGAGCATAAAGATGGAAACTCAGGTATCTAGGTGGGCGGACATGTACTAGTATGCTAGTGATCCGAAGTGGTTTTGTCCCCATTTCACGTAGAAAGTTTGATTTTGATAACAATAACTAAATAATGATGATGATTTGGGACCACTAGTTTATGGTTATGTTCTCTACTAGTGCCCATGCACGAGAAGAGATATTTTTTATGGTTTCTTTTCACTAAGATATGAGGTACTTGGGGCCCACAGATAGCTAGTGTCTAGGGGTGTTCCCATGACTAGTTCTCATTGACTATATAATATTCACCATAGATATATGGTGTGTTTGGATTTAAAATTAAGTATCATGTGTGTTTTATATAAAAAATTTCATTCTTTAAAGTATCCCTCTTGAAAACTGTTTTCATTTAAAGTTGCATCACTTTGAAATTATTACTAGCATTCTTTTTTATAAAACATGCAAGATTTATTTATCTTAAAATGTTTATCACATGGAGTATATTTGGTTGGAATCCTATTTTTATTAGGATCACACCCTACTTATACCTTTGGGTGTAAGTAGACTTGATTATGTTTGACATAGGTAAGGCAAGGTCTTTGGTGATGGTGGTTCGGGGTGTTAGCTTCCTTCCTTGGGGTGGTGTTATGGAGAAGGATTGGGGGTGATATCCCCATGTTGTGTGGTGATTATTGAGTTTTATTTGTTTCTCCTATTTAGTTTTGGACCTCTTGAGTCTTTTTTAAACTATTTACTTAAATTCTAATTTTTTTATTAAAGGCTTGTTTGGGTTAAATTTTCAGATTCAGTTTATTCATCTTTGTTGGTTATGATACCCGGGCACTTGTTACATATTGTGGGGATTGGGAACACCCTTTGGGCCTTGTCTCATACTGGGTCAGGTGTTGGTTTTGATGGCGACCAGATCTTGTTTGTGACACAAACTCAACATCACGTTGAGGGGGTAGCATCACGATGTCCTCGGAAAAAACATCCAAAAATTCCCTAATGACCCTAGGGACCTCCATTGTACTAGAATCCATATATTCCACTTAAAAATTAGTCATGAAAGAAATAAGAGGCTCCAAACACCAAATTCCCACCTGAAGACCTCGCTTGCCCATGAAAACCACACACTGGTCATTCACATATGAGAACAGAACTATCCTCTAGAAGTATTCGATAATATCACACACATAATACAATAAATATATGCCTAGGATGACATCTTATGGCTTCATCTATATAAAGAAAAGATCCCCATGAGACTGATGTAGCCCCATCATCAGTCTAAATCCCCAACACACATCAAACAAGATGTTTTAGCCTCTGAATGTCATAGTCAACACTAGGGGCATGGGAATCCTCTATACATATATTTCAAGAGAAAGGACTAGAGTGGGTAAAATAAATGAGTGAGAATCTCTTAAATCAAATAAGGAAAAAACAAGGGTACTAAAAAAATGATAATACCTCTAATGATCTATAACCCCTATGGAACTTTTGCCTCCATTACGTGCAACTGACTATGCCCATCTCTTCTTCCTCTCTGCGGATGACCACCTCCACAACCATACTTGGGTCAAGCTTCCTAAACATGAGGAACATCCTGAGTTCAACTTCTACCCACTCTATCTCTATTTTACAAAGTATAATCCTGCTACCCCTACTATTGAAATGGTGTCACTGGAAATTACTAGTGAGGTTGGCACTAAACATATCCACCACCATTGAACTGATATTGAAGGACCATTGGTCACTGGTTCAAATGATTTCCATGAACACCACAAAAAAATCACACTATAACAAATCACCTAGGAAGAAAATGAAAAGCACTGGCCCCAAAAGGCCATAAGGGAAACTACTGAGGTCAACTCCCCATTGTTCGAAACCTAAAATGCCTTGGTACCTGATACCTTCCACTGTCAACTCTTCTCCTCAAGGAACCCTACTGGTTCCCCTCTCATGAAAAACCTCATCACAAGTGCATCCTCTAAATCACCTCCACCTTCTTCTAAACCTAAAGATATGTTGGCAATGTAAAAGGAGTAATTGTATACTATATAGAAAGATGAAGTACCTCCTCAAGATGTCTCACATGCTACTCCTCATATGGAAAAAGATATGAGGAAAATTGTTGAAGGTCCTTAAATTTGATTCCCAACTCCCATACTGACATACTCCCATGTTGAATAGAAATAAGATCTTGCATCTTCACTTCCTTCATGGTTGAAAAAAGGTACTCTACCTGAAAGCCTTTATGAAATTCTATCCATAAAGAATTTTCCTCCATCCTCTCTCCCAGATATATCTCCCACCACTGTAATATAGCTCCCTGCATCTGACTGACTTCCAAAGGGACCCAGTACACAATTGGGGCCCAAATCAAACTAAAATAAATCTCAAGCTCCTCCATATACCTCTTTATCTCTGCATATAAAACACTACCCTCATACTTCTCTAAATATTTCCACCAAAAAATTACACAATTCCCCCTATCAAACCTCATCCTCCTCTACCAGATCTACCCTATGGTGATCAACCAGATCAACCTACTGAACCTACTAGTAGTATGTAATTTCATTTAGATTCATTTTAATTCACTTTATTCATTTTAACCTTCAAAATAACCAATTTAAAACAAGAACACAAGTCATCATGATGCATGTACCTCTCCTATTTATCTACCCAGCAAATAAGTCCACCTTACTTGGTCATTCAATAAGCTCATAGTTTGTGCACTAGATCATAAGGGACCCAAAAATCTTGTGTCCTAGTTGGTCTCTTTAGCCTATGACACATACTAAGGTCAACTGGAACTTCTGTCATACCAACCCATGAAATCCTCATTATGATTAACTCCAAACATCATCATATCCCTCAACCATCAGCCTTTAAAACCACTATTTCATGACCCCTACCTCCAAAGATACCACAGTGAAGGGAGAGAGATAATGATCCTTGAGTTCCACCTCTAGTGGGCCCTGAGTTGGTGACTAGCACTAAAGGTATAAAAATCTCATTAAATGGGAGGTTTTACCCTCTATAACAAAATAGGATTGGGAGATAAGATGAATCATAAAAAAAACTCTATGGAATAATATAAAAGAAACCAAAACCATCCCAAAAATGAATGTATAAATAAAAATGATATAGATAAAAGTCTCGAAATTAAATACCCAAAATTAAAGCTAAAGTAGTGACACAACAGCTATCCAAAGGTATCAGCTAGTAATTTCTAGAACAGTCCATGTAATCCTCCTAGAAACCTGAAAATATATATATATATAGGGTTAGCATATAGTTATACTCATTAAGAAAACCAAATTCTCTCATGCATATGTGAAATAAGAATACTAATACACCCATGAGAAAAACAACAGAACCAAAAGCACCTAAATAGGTCAACTATCCATCTAAACCTCACCAAGGCACACTCTCCAAATAATGCAAGAAAAGTAATATAATATAACATGAGTCACATCGATAAAGGTTACCCTGCAATGATTTCCTATTGGTATGCCTCTCTCACACCCCAATGTCATACATCCTAGTGCTTTCATCTCTTCTGAATACCACACTACCCCATAAGTATGGTCACATCACATCACACTCATAGAAACTTAAGTTAGTTTCCCCACAAGTGCGACCACATAACGTCTCACCCAAAAACACATGGTCCACAACACATCCAGAACCATAACCAGAGTAGTAGGGTTTCATGAACATGAATTAAATCAACATTATTCCCTCCTCCTACCATAAAAAACCCCCACCGTAAGTAACCTCATCCCATATTATCCCACCTGAAGACACTTGGGCTACATCACATATTTCCTGAAGACACTTAGGCTCACCGCCCCTACAAGTACGGACACATCACATCTCACTCAAATACACCTAGGCTATCCCAACCACCATATAGTGAACTATCAGACCTTCAGACATCATAGCCTCTAAAATACCTACCTTGTCTGGAAGAGAGAGTGGGAAAGAGTGGGTACCCAGTCATCCATCCTCCTCACCAGATTTTGGAAAAAACACCCCTCATATAAATATGAGTGTTGGAACATAGTGATTGATGTGGGAGGGGTGTGTATAGAAATCACAAGGAATATACAAGTACATACATATAGTCACACACAATCCCAACCTATGGGTTCACAACCAAAAATATACCCAACTCACAACATCGTCACTTTTCCTGCCACCTCTAAATGCATAACACCACACAAGCCACAAGCCACATTTCACATTCCCAACCAAACCCATTATCCAGCCTATTCATTTCATTATTAAGAATAAATCACATTTAATCACATTTCCTATCATTTATTTATTCATTATCCATTTTCATACCACTAACCAAACCAAACCCCAGCTTTTTCAATGATTATTAAATAATTACTCCATCACTACCCAAGAATCTAGCACAACACAATCACACTTCACAAGTAGCTCATCATCCTCATCATACCATCTCCTCACCGCCCCACAATGACAGCCAAACAAACCACTACCTCTCTCCCCAAAATCACGGTCAAACAACCACCACCTTGCCACCCCAAAAGCACATCAAAACAACCACCACCTCACTATTCCAAAAGCAAGGACAAACAACCACCACCTTAATGCCCCAAAAGCATGGCCAAACAACCACCACCTCACCATCCAAAAAGAACGTTAAAACAACCACTACCTCCCCTCTACACATTGAATCAAAAACACACATCACATCACCAAAAGCATAGTCACACATCATAAGACATCAAAAAAATTAAGATTTAACAAAGGGTATTTTCTCATATTTCATTTTATTTTAGGGGTGTTATCGCACAATCCATAATCCCGGGGCAACCATTTCATTAACCAAATATAATTGGTTAGCCAATTTATATTTTAGGGTGATATCACAATAATCACAACAAACACAGAAGTCACAACACTTATCATCCAGTGCTAAAAAATCCCCCAATGGACATAGTTTTAAGTGGGTAATTAAACCTATACAATCCATCATATCAAAATAATAACAAAGCTATAAAAAATGTGAAACATTACCCTTTTCCATTCAATTTCAATTAACCGTTTCTTTATTTTAAATTAATCCAACACAACCATCATTTCTAGACATTTGGTCTATACCAAAAGTTCAAAACCATTGGTATAGGATGTAGAACCATTGGTATAGCCCATACTAATGGTTCTCTAAACTATTGGTTAAGCTTCTATAGGTATAGGCCTATACCAACAGTATTTAGTAAAATATTTTTATAGGTCTTCTGAAATTTCATGTTACCAATGGTTTAAAAAACCATTGGTATATACCTCCCATAAATTTCTAGGCAATGACACCCCCCACCCTACCTAAACAGCCAGTAGAAATCACAGCAGCATCCCCCACCTTTCAATTACTTGTATAAATCGCTAAACAATTACACCAAACATAACCAAACAAAATTAAAACATTGATAACATAAGAAACTAATTAATACATTAAATTAGTGATAACACGCATTGAAAAAATCATATATATATTCATTAAAATATAATCAAAAAGCATCAAATGTCATAAATATCTATCAAAAATGTAAAGGATTGATATCTCACTCATCGCCATCATCACCAATGTCATCACCTTCATACTCATTATCATCCTCCCCATCATCCTCCCCATCATCCTCACTATAATCCTCATTTTTATCCTCACCACCATCCTCACCATCAATATTTCCATCTCTATCACCATCTCCATCACCATCTCTGAGAATGTTATCATCCCAAACATCACTAGTACCATCGCTCAGTGAACCATATAATGTACATATAATTGACATATATGGATCATAATCCATAGAGGTATCTTGTGAAAGTGATGGACATAATACTTCCATAAATTTCATAAATTCATAATTTTCCTTTTGACTCCATTCACACTCCTCTGTGACCATTTTTTTGGTCTCTTCTTCCTAGACTTGAGCCTTTTATGCCTATGCATGAGCTGTTTCCAACTTGGTGCTACCAAAACTGGCACCTGAAGTGGGCTAATATCTAGTCGGGACAATACTCTTCCCTAGTCAACAATATACTCTGTCATGGTTCTCATCTCCCAAAACCTGATGAAAATGATCATTTGGACCAAAGTTGTAAGATTTCTACTCATCAAGGGCCACCACAGAAAACTATTACAAATATTAATGGACTATTTATTTGAAAAATATATATTAAAATTTGAAATAAACAAATTAAAACTTACAATATGATGTTGTGTCGGTTTTTTTACTGAGATTCTAACTTTATTCTTTCTTCTCGAGCAAAACAATTTTTCTCAAGGCACAAGTACTTCAATATTCAAAACCACCCACTAAAATGAAATTGAATGTAGAAAACCATAATTAAAAATAATTGATTAATAAGTAATTTCATAACTAAAATCTACTGGATATACTTGATGATGCAATATGATTTTTTATAATGATTGATTACTTTATGCTAATATGATATGAGTTTGTTAACAAAATATATTTTATATAATAAATTGTTAGAATTTAAAATATGATTAAATAATGATTTCAAAAATTACGTTAAAGTGTAATTTAAGGATTCTTGTTTTTATATATTATTTCCATTAATATAAGGTCAATGTATTTATAGAATAATGGAAATGGAATGTCTTTATTGAAAAAACTAATCAAGATTAAATACATGTATAATATGGTAAGATGGAAAGGTTAAATCTATTCTAGATGTGTTCATATTTGGTTGTTTTTAGGTTTCTATGATTTAATTTAAAAGGGGTTAAAATTGGGAAAAGCAAGGTAAATTTTTCATTGATGGATATTGATGAAAGCATATAGTCAATATTGGTGTTTTTTTTGTTAAAAAGATACATTAATGAATTAGATTTATTGTTTATTTGGTGAAATATTGTCAATGTTTAGTTATCATGAGAGTGTTTAAAATTCAAATTTATGTTCTAGGAAGATTAATGATCTGTTAGTTGTGCTGAAATGGTGTGTATATTGTTTTCCTTATGGTTTAGGTAAAAGTAAAATATTTTTAGTTTCTTTTATGTGTTAATTCTAGTTTTTCTTTGAGTTCTTAATGGATTCTTGATATTTGGTAATTATAGTGGGAATTAGGCTTTTAATCCATGTGGGGAATGGTAACATACCTTGAAGTAAGTGGTTGTGAACTTCTTTGAGATTACAATTAACTACTATAGTGTATTATGGTTAATATGATAATTGAATTTAGTTGTTTTCTGATTGCTTGATATGAAATTAGTCATTAATTCAAATAGGGATATTCTAACATGATTTTTTGTAGATTAATAATGAGAATAAATGTGAAATTATATAATATTTAGCTTAGAATATTGTAGGTAATTAAGTATTCTATAGAATAAAATGAGTTGTGTGATTTAATAGAGACCTTAAATGTAATAAAATGTTTTACGATGTTTTATTTTATTTTATTTATATTGTGAAAATTTTATTATCAGGTATTTAATAATTATTTCATGTGATTTAAAGGGGTAAATTGATGAAATAGCGTTTAAAGGTGATAAAGGTGCCAATTGTCAAATTAATGACACTAAATCATATGGATGTGTTATAATTTTTCATTTTAATAGTGTTGTTTGTGTGGTGAGTGATCATTAATGGTCTATAATTATTTTTTTAAATCATCATGTGGCATGTTGACATATAAAAGGTATTTTAAATTATATACTTTCTTGTTTAGGTTTAATAATTTGTAACATGATGTACTTTCTATCATGGATTTTGGAAATTAACTCATCATTTTTCTTATTATGATTATTTTTTATGAACTTTGAGTCTCATAAACTCTCTCTTTATCTTTTAAGATTCATGTATTGAATTCTCTGCTATTTTAAATCAAATTTGAAATTTGTTGGTAACATTAGTTCTATCTCAGTGATAGATTTAATAAAACTATAATTTTCTAAGAATGTGATGAACTTTTGTCACTTTCAAATTCAAATATTATCTCCTCTAATTCTAGTTTGGTGTATTATTGATTCTTTGCATTCTTAGAGAATCTACAACCTCCTTCCATGTGTAGATTTGGGTTATTGTTCAATGTTGTTAACTTATTTATTTTATTTAGTGTTTAACTTGTGATTATATATTATATGTGCACTATTTAATGATTAAATAATTTCATGTGAGTTTTTTGGCATGTAAAACTAGTTCTTGTGTCAAATATTAATATGCTTTTTTTTGTGACTTTCACGTTCTAATGTTGTTTCTGAGTGCTGGAATTATGGAAAAACATGTTTAAAATGGTGAATTAAAGATAATAATGGTAAAATAAAATGTGTAAATTTTGTAATCATTGATGAAATTATTAAGGTGAATAAATTTGGACTATAATTGATGTTTAAATGATGAATTAGGTGTGTTAAGTGTTAATAATTGTGATAAAAATTAATATTATTTGTTTATAGTTTTTAGTTTATTATTGGAATGAGTTTGTTATGTTGTCTATGTTTAAAAAAATGATTTCCACTGTAATGAGAATATTATTATATAAAAATAATGGTTTAAGAGTAAACACGCTTAATTAACTAGGGGATTTAATGATGTGTATGTGTGATGTGTGTTGTGAGTTTTGTGTGACTTTTTATGATTTGTGTTTTGTTTGAATTTTTTTATTAAATATGGTAAAGTGAATATAAGAATTGGAAATTGATGAATAATATTTAATATAAGGAAAAGTGTGATAAATATATAAAAGGGTAGATTTATTTCGAAAATACTTACTGAGTTTGTGTGTTTTATACTAAAAATGTAATTTGGAAATCTTGACTTTTCTTGTATTTTTTAAAGTGTGTTCATTATTAAAGTGGAATAAATTGGGATGAATGTTATATTTTATTCTGGAAATTAAAGTAATGTTTGGATGGTTTCTAATAACTCTTTGGTATTGTGTAAATTTCCTTGAAGTTAATCACTTGAATCCTTCAATGGATTATGTGGTGACATGAGATATTAACATGAGAGATATATTCTTAGCTTAGACTTGAGTTAGGCCTAAGAAATATGTGATTTTGTGTGTTTGGTTTGACTTTCTATGATGTTTGTTTTTCTTTATTTTACAATTACATTGGGTAAAGTGAATATAAAAATAGAAAATGGATGTAAAATATTAAATATATGGAAAAGTGTGATAAAGATACTAAAAATGGAATTTTGGTGTGAAAACACTTTCTTAGTTTGTGTGTTTGATACTAAAAATATAATTAGGAATTCCTAAATTTTCATTTATTTTACATAGTGTTTTATTTATTCAAGTGGAATACATTTATATGAATTTCATATGTTTTTATAAAAATTAAAGTCATGTTTGAATGATTTTTTGTAAATCTTTGGGATTGTTGAAAGTGTTCAGAAGTTGATCACTTACATAATTCCTTTGGTTAGATAGATACATGAGTAATTGACATGAGATCAATGTGTTTGAATTATTCTTGAGTAAGTTCTATGAAATATGTGATTCCATGTGTTTGGTAGATGATATGTTGTGATTCTATGAGTTTTACATAAGGGGTGATGAATAGAAGTTTTTTTCCTACATTGTTATACAGGTATCGACATTAGCTAACATAGGTATGAGTTTATTTGATTGTCTTGGTTTATAATATTTTACTTAAATTGTATGATGAAAGTGATATTATTAAACCATTTTATAATTTACATTGATTATATATGATCATAGCCATCTCTATTGGATAATAAGGGTTTTAATGGTTTCTACTAAGGATTTTATTCTCACTATTTATACGTACATATCTCGTGTATATACAAATTATATTCATGATGTTTCAAGTAATAGTTAGAGGACTCTGTATCGGGGATACAATGTCAGTAGACAAATCATAGTTGATTTCATGTACTTTTAGAGTCATGTGGAAGGAATTTTACATATTTTTTTATTTTACTTTTTAGTTGTTTTGGTCATATAATGATTTTTGGGATTTACATTTGAATCATTTTTGGTACTAGAATACTTTTAGAGAGAAATAAGATCCTTCTAATTTTATTTAAATATTTCAAATTTGGTGGATTACCTTATGAAGAAATAACATATTTGTTACTTTTAATTGTTCATCATCAATCATATAAGTGAATTATTAATGGATAGAAGGTGTGTTGTATTTATGTTCATCATGTTTATTTACTATTCTTCTAGAAAATTATATTTCTAATTGGTTTTAAGTTTCTAAAATGTTTATAAATTTTTGGTATCATTGAAATATATCATAACTATTCCCCATGAACCACTTTCTAATTACCTCATAAGAGGCACCCCACTCTCTTTTCCCATAGTATCCTAACTAAAACATATGACATTAACACACGATTAAGAGGTTATATAATATTCTATAGGGAAATATTATATGTTAAACCCCATTTTACACTTCCCTATAATAAATATATCTTTATCATATCCCAAACTATTTAATTATAAAATATAGATGTTTTGAAAATATTCTAATGAATATATATAATTTACAATTGAAGAAATATTATTTATATAATTTATTTAAATAGAAAAATTATAAAAAAATGCCATACCTTCCTCCTCTCATGTTCTAACATCATAGTCCGCTGCAAAGTGTGGAGGTGTTTCGTATAATCCTAGTTTTTTATTTCTTTATGATGTTTTCTAAAAAATAATTTTTAATAATAAAAAACAAATAATTAATGTAAATCGTGGTAATTTTCATTCAAAAGCCCACAAATTTGATTAATACCTTAAAATAAGTACTCTTATAATAAACAATCATTTCCTGATAATATTGTACACTCGTTCATGATAGGTGTAGCCTCTAAATCCATACCAAGTCTAGCACACTAGCCATTATACAACTCATACTTGTATGCACTCCACAACTCACCTAATCCCATGAGTCATATTTTCCACACAACCTCACCATTAAAAAAATTATAACGAATCTAGAACCAAAATATTAATTCGTATAAATATAATAATAATATAACATTAAATCTAATAAATTTTCTTAACCGTATTTATGCCCAATAATTATCCTTTACTTTATTTTGAATGTGTCTTTAGGAGAGTGGCCTGACACGAATGATGTCAGAGGATTTGGAAATCATCGCCATAAACTCCTATATTCTCAACCTTTTTTACAATCATTTTATTGTACTCATTGTACTCAAACATTAGTTATGTGTGGTGGTTCTACATCTCACGCATGCGTGTACGCCCATGCCACCTAGTGGCAGATCAAACTATGAAATAAAAAAAACATATATTATATCAATACAGCTTATAATGAAAATAATTTATGGTCAAAAAAAATTATAGGAATATATAAATATACCTAAGGAAGCCTAGTCAGTGGGTGACGCTGGATCCCTAGGCTTTGAAGGATGGTTAACCTGTACAAAGGGAGTGGGACCTAATGTTTACTCTGGAGGTTTAGAATGTGTTAGAGTAGAATTCGAAAAAGCATAAATATATAATCTCAGGGAGAAGGAATTATAGGTAAAAGAAGATGTCATAGATGTCTATAGAAATGTATAATATGGATGGGGAGTAGGATCCATCATCGGATAAGGGAAAGAAGGGCGAGGAGGATCATATGCAAATGGTGGTGAAAACATAGGTGGCCAAAATATTTTAGGAGCCTCTAACGACATTATGGGATAAGAAGGTGTGCTAGATGGTGTTTCACAGGAAGGTATTGGGTGTGATCAAGTACGTAGAGTGGTATGTGTAGCTATAGTACACCACCACCTCATCACATCCTCTGGATGAGCATTGCTACCACTAGGATTATCATAGAATAACTATATCTTGGGTGGTGGATCCGGATTAAAAGTTAAAAAAAATTAATAACATTAAATTATATGCCATTGATATATATATATATATGTGTGTGTGTGTGTGTGTGAAATAAAATACTCACAATAGGAACTATAGGAGGGACACCCATCTCTCTCATGCAGCGATTACTGTATGTCATCTATTTCCTTCATATCTCTTCAATTTTGTTCATCTCCTACATTTGAAAACAAATATGGAATTAATTAGAAATTCATAACTAATGTTTAATCCAAATAAGAAAGAAAATGGGACATGAATTAATTATGGAATACCATTTTTCAAACCAAATAAAGGATAAGTAGTGATATAACAAAATCATTTTATATTTAGTTGAATGAATATCCAAACATAAAACATGTTTCATAAAAAATCAATATGTTCAAATTAGAATGTTTAGCATGGGTTTGATATAGTTTTCTTCTATTTTCAATTCAATCCAATTTAATTTTGTTAAGGTATTATGGTTCATTTTGGTTAATTGATTAGGTCATTTCTCCATTTTTTGAGTTAGGTCATTTGTTTCATATTTTGTGTTATGTCATTATTTCATTTTTTGGTTAGGTCATTATTTCCATTGGTTTTTATTTTCATTGTAAGTAGTTTAATATGTTTTAATTAAACTCATCTTGTTTTTGTTATTATTTAATTTTTTTTAGTTTTTTTTAGTTTGGTAGGTTCTAATATAGTTCAATACAATATTATAAAATGTAACTCAAATAAAACTGCAATAAGAATTCACATAAAGGTCAAGCTGGATACAAAATATTTGTAATTAATAGTAAATAAACTTGGATATTACATACTTTAACAACCCAAGTCAATCTAAACAAAAATAACTGAGAACATAGATGGATGATTCTATATATTTGGCACCACAACTTCAGGTTCATAATTAACTTTGATAATTGAACTATTGGAGTCATCATAAGTAATAAATTGATCGAGTGCAATGGGGGAAAGGATGGTTTCAATTTCATCTTTATCATCATCAAAAATATTTCTTGGTATTACTTCAATAATGACACAAAATTCATGTTGTGGATGATCTTAAACATAAATTACTTGTTTCGCTATTGATGCCAATATATATGGATCATCAATAGTAAGAGTATGAGTTGGGTCAATAACTTGAATTCCAAAATCATCAATAAATATTTCATGCCTCATCATTGAATCAAACCACTTTAATTTAATCATATTGACTTGACCATGAGAGTAATAATCTAATATTAGTATTTTCTCAATGACTCCATAATAAGATACATTTTCAAATCAAGGACTAATATATGACGCACTAGCATAACGGTCTATTGTGGTAGTTACCATAACACCATCATGTTGTGTTCTCATGTTCATTTCTCGTTTAGTGATAATAAATTTGTACACATTGATCAAAGCCAATTTTCATTCACAAACCATATAATTACTACCAAAAGTCAAATCTCTTATTTCCTCAGAGATGGATTCAGCATGAAAACTCAATACCAGAAATATAAATGAATATTAAAATTAACTAAATATTAATTTTATTAATTTATTATAGTAATACTTCTACCTTCGATTTCTACTGAGGATAAAAATATTTTCTATGTAAAGTCTCTCTCCTTCTCAAAGATCAATAATGATGTTTTTTATTTATAATATGTTTATGTTCTCTATAGAAAAAAAATATAAATAGTTTAATAGATATATATATATATGATTACATGAGATGAGATAACATATACATGTTCAATTTACTTACTTGATATAGTCATCAAACAAATCAAAGTTAAACAAAACCGTGAGATGTTCCAACCCCTGCTCTTTAAGGTTTAATGTGTTCAACGTATATTATTTGGGAATTTCCCCTGTTTGGGGAAGTGATGGAAACTAGGCTCAATTTGATTATAATTTTCTTATTCATTTCTCCTCGGTCTGTTCTATCTCGTAGTCACATTCGATAGATACATTGAAAATAAATCCATACATTCTTGATCCAAGTAACCTTTCATGATGAAACCTTCAGGATGATTCCTATTCTAAACATAAAACTTCAGTGTGTACATATTTCTTTTAGTTGGATACATCCAACGAAAAGAAACAGGTCCTCCAAGAAGTATTTTGGTTGGAATATGGACAGTTAGATGCAACATGCATGTGAAAAATAGAGGAAATGTTTTCTCTAACTCACACAAAATTAATGGTGTCTCTTCCAAAAAAATTTAAAGAAAGACTTGGAAAAATTCTTAGCATAAAGATCTCTATAAAAATGGCATAACTGAATAATTATCACCCTTACATTATTGGATAGTAGATTTCTGATTTTTATTGGAATTAACTCATGAAGAATGATGTTATAATCCTGAGTATTTAAAGATTCCAGCCTCAACTCTCTTCTGTTGACCCGTTTTGATATGGTTCTTGAATATCCATCAGGAACTTTAATAGTCTCTAGTACTTACAGAAATTTATTTTTTTCTGTAGGTGTCATCACATAAGAAGCATGCAAAAGTTTCGATTTATTTTCACTAATACACAAAGGATGAAATTCCAGTATGATACCCCAATCCACCAAGTCACGCTAAGATCATAAATCATCTTTTGTATTTCCCTTGATATTTATAAGAATTGAAAACAACATTTCACATTTTTTTCATTTTTCATTATGTCTAAGAAATAAAATAACAAATTGGTTGACCAATAAAGAAACTCAAACAATATACTTGTCTTCTTCCAATTATAACTTTTTTTGGTGGAAACATTCTTCCTATTTTTAGATTTCATCTAACCCATACTAAATGAAAAACTAACATATTTATATTCATTAATAACATTAGTTCTAGACATATGTTGAGGTAGAATTTCAGTCTTCATGGTATTGTCAAACCTTCAACGATTATTCCTATATAGATGATCCATAGGCAAGATTCACTGATATCCCATAAAACTGAAACTATGAAGACAATATGTCTTATGGATTGTTTATTTTTCATAAAAATAGGAAATGATATATTTCCATTCGTACTCCATCCATACATCATTACATAAGTAGGAAAATTATTAATCATTTATATAAGTGCAGCACGCATCTGAAATATGTATTTTGAACATGAATCAATATATGTGTGCACACACACATTCCAAAGATGCTTCAACTCTTTTATTAAAGGTTTCATGTATACATATGTATCATTACCAGGATTAGAAGGTCCAAATATGAGTATACTCATGAAAGTGAAAGGTTTTTTCATACACATCCATGGAGGAAGGTTATAAATGTGTATGAAAAATGGACATGTGTTGTGTGAAGTAAGAATATACCTAAATAGATTAAAATCTTCACATTATAGACCCAACCTCACATTATACATGCCAACTTCAAAATCAGGATATCAATAATCAAATGTCTGCCATGAAAATCCATCTTTAGGATGAACAAGCATGTCATTATCCTTCTTTCTCTCAGTATCATTTCATCACATATTTATTGATTTTTCTTCAAACTTTAAAAGATTATAGAGTCTAGAAATCAATGGAAAGTGTCAAATTACATTCTATGGCACACAAGATGGTGTTCCATCAGCATTTGGATTCTATTGGGATGCTCCACATTTTATATAATCATTTTTTTAGCAGTTTCCTCCAAAAATAAGATGCAATCTTTCAGGAAAGCATGAATTTTGTTTTTAGAAAATCCAAGGAGTAAGTCCTCCAAAAAGGTAAGAACATAATTGATGGAAGTATTATAAATATCATACAAGGTTTTCTCATGAAACAGTCAGATTAAAAATTTCAACTTTATCATTTTACCACATTACCGATATACTGGAGTCGTGGTAGCCTCATTAAATTTTTTTCACCCTATCAAAATCATCATTTTTATTACATGCATCATGTGTGCTCGTATCAAAGTCTTCTTAGGTCGGAATCCTTTCTTTCTCATGATGATGAATAAATGGAAATTGAGCATCTAATAAATTCTCTAATCCATTCCTCACATTCGGATCATGAACATTTTGAGATTGCATTTTCTCCTCATTATGATACCAGAAAACCATATTTTATTTTAAAACCACATTTGGTTATATGGTAGTTAACATCACATGACTTAATCAAGGTCTTCCAACACAATTATAACATGGGCAGTGTATGTGACCACTATATAAAGCATTGTTAAATGAAAAATCTAAAAATCTCTCCAATTTTTTTTGAAATTTGCTTGAGATCTTATTAGTTTCATACTTCTAACTTTTATCAATTTAGTAAAAAATGTAATATCTCATGTCATAAAATCAATTAAATGAGATTGAATTTAAATCAAAAATATATTTAAGGAAACGTGAATTTCTCACATTATATGAAACCGTAATTGACACATTATTCTATATAGGAATCATAATATAAAAAAAATACTATATATATAACAAAATACTATAAATATAAAACCATGATATTAAATTCAATTATATCAATGAGTAATAACTATACATAATACTACACAAAATTGTGTGTATAATTGTAATTTTTATTTTTTCTATTATTCTATTCACTTTTTAACTAATGTTATTCTTATTCTATAAATTCATGTATATAAGATTGTTATTTCTAGGTAACCATCTTCTACAGTACACATA
Organism: Viscum album; assembly: GCA_963277665.1. Lineage (NCBI taxonomy): Eukaryota > Viridiplantae > Streptophyta > Magnoliopsida > Santalales > Viscaceae > Viscum > Viscum album. Next base: position 1,522,858,328 of record OY728131.1, on the reverse strand, counting down.
AATTATGAGTGAGTGTGAAGGTCCTTGTGGTGGGGTAGTCCAATGCAACAGCAGATGGTAAGAGGGGGTGTCGCAACAAGAATATTAGGATCATGATGTGAATCTTGGATACTCAGTTTGGGAATTCGTGTCATGACCCGTCCCCCAGGGGTCGTGCCGTGACAACCCCAAGCCCGCCTTCCATAGGCCATGGGCTGGCAACTAGCACCAGAAAGACATATCCCTAAAACCGAGAAGGCATTGCCTTAAAAACCTGTAAACTCACACAACCAAGCACACACCAAGATACAAGCACAAGTAAACTATATAGTAAACAGAGTGAGTAAAGTAAGTAAAGGGGCTGGAATTAAGAGTGTAATTTCAGCCTGGCCCAGCCCGGCCCGGGCCGGCTCGAACAACCCCATGTGGCAGCTTGAGCCCAGCCTCAGGCCGACCCCAACCATCTGGTCGGGCCGGGTTTTTTCAGGCCGGGACAGGATTTTTCAGGCCAGGTCGGGCTTTTTCGAGTCGGGTTATGGTGGGCTTTTATTATTTTCAAAATAATTATCTGTTTTAAATTTTTTTATTTAAACATTTTTTTAACATTTTTTTAAAACGTTTCTTTACATTTATTTTTAAATGCATGTCTTTTGTAAAAATGTTTATTTTATTTTTTATTAACATTTTACAGTGGGTGGATATGTTTTTTTTTCTAAATAGATTTTTATATTGTGAATATATATATATATATATATATATTATTTTCAAATTGTAAAAAAAATAATGAGGGGGTGTGCAGCTGTTGTGGGTGAGTTTAAAGCTTTATTATTTAAACCTTTTTCTAAAAATTTTTTAAAACATTTTTTTATATTTATTTTTTTTAACTAATTTGTAATTTTTTAAGTGTTTGTTAATATTTTTTATTTAAACATTTTTATTTAAATCGTTTTTTAACATTTGTTTAAAACATTTTTTTTTTACATTTATTTGTAAATGATTAATTTAAAACATTTTTTAATTTGTTTAAACGCATGCTTTTTCAAAGTGTTTTATTAAAACATTTAACTTTTTTCATATTTTAATGTAAAAAGTGTTTTTTAAGTGTTTGTTTTAAAAAAATTAATTTAAATGTTTGTTTTAAAAACTTTTTTTAAACATTTTTATTTAAAAATTTATTTAAACTTTTTTTAACACTTGTTTAAAATGTTTTTTTACATTTATTTTTAGACCTTTAATATAAAACGTTTTTTTGAACACATATTTTTTACATGTATTTTTTTAATCATTTAACACATTTTATGTAAAAACATTTTACAATGGGTGGATATGTTATTTTTTCTAAATAGATTTATATATGTCTGTGAATTTATATATATTATGTATAAATTAAAAAAAATTAATGAGATATTGGGGGGTGCGCAGCGGTGGGTGGTAGATTTAAAGTGTTGTTATTTAAACGTTTTTTATCATTTATTTAAAATGTTTTTTTATATTTATTTTTTTAACTTATTTATGAAAAGTATTTTTAAGCATTTGTTTAATTTAAAACATTTTTTTAACGTTTTTAAATTTTTTTGCAGGGCAGATCCGACCTGGCCCTGTCTGGACCGAAATTACACCCTTAGCCGGTGCGCAGCAGTGGGTGAGTTAATTTTTTTCTAAATATATTTATATATGTATATATAGTATATATAATATATTCAAGTTTTATCATATATAAAAAAATAATAATGAGGTTGGGGGTGTGCGAACATCATTTGGTGAGTAGTTATTTTTTTGTTAATATATAATAAGTTATTATATGTATATATAAATAATATGATAAAATTGTGAAAAAATAATTAGGGGTTGGGGGGTGCGCCGCAGTGGGCGGGTTAATTTTTTTCTAAATAGATTTATATATAATAAATGCAAGTTGCAACATATTTAAAAAAATTAATGAGGTTGGGGGATGTGCACGAATATCAATAGGTGAGTGTGTTTTTTTTTGTTAATATAAAATAATTTATTATATAATATTAAATCATTGACACACACACACACACATATATTATTAATGGATTTTTAAAAGCCACACTTAATTGATATATATTATTAACAGCTTTATATATATTATTAATGGCTTTGTTTATATATATATATATATATATATATATGTATATATATATATTTATATATTTATATATATTATCATATCATTGATATATATATATATTATTAGTAGATTTGTTTTTATATATACATATATATAATATGCAAGTTTCATCATATTTAAAAAAAATTAGTGAGGTTGGGGGTGTGCGCGAATATCATTGGGTGAGTGTTATTTTTTTATTAATATATTATAAGTTATTATATATATATAATGTTAAATGATTGATATATATAAATATATATATATATAATATGATAAAATTATAAAAATAATAATTAGGGGTTGGGGGTGCATCGTAGTGGGTGAGTTAATTTTTTTTTCTAAATAGATTTATATATGTGTAGTATATATATTATATTCATGTTGCAACATACTTAAAAAAAGTAATGAAGTTGAGGGACTTGCACGAACATCATTAGGTGGGAGTGTTATTCTTTTATTAATATACAACAAGTTATTATATATATATATATAATATTAAACCATTGATATATATATATATATAATATTAAATCATTGATATATATATATATATATTAATAGCTTTGTTTATATATATATTATATTAAATCATATATATATATATTATTAATGGATTTTTAAAAACCACACTTAATTGATATATATTATTAATGGTTTTTTTATATATATACACTATTATATATATATATAATTATATATCGTTGTATATATATTTATACACACATTATAATTATATATAATAATAATTATATGTATATATATAATATTATTTTTTGTTAATATATAATGATATATAGATACATATATAGAGAAGTGTGTGTGTGTGTGTGTGTGTGTGTGTGCATGTATGTATATATGTATATATACATATATATATATATATATAAGCTGGCGATAAGTTAACAGGCGCAGCACCTGGACCAATTGGTCCAGGTGCAGCCTTTGGAGCTTGTGGTAGGGGGATCATCACCCTACCAGTAGTTTCCCGGTTAATTTTTTTACAACAGGTGGGCTTCGCACAAGCTAGTGGGTTAGGCTTCACGCGGGTCAACAGGTCGGGCTTTTTTAGGCCGACCTGGCCCACGGGACTTCTTGGATAGGCCCAGGCCCGACCCGCTGAACCTATGGCCAGAGCCTGACCTGGCCCAATGCGGGCTTTGTCGGGCCAGGCCACTCGGGCTTTCAGGTCGGGCCTATCGGGCTTTCGGGCCGCCAAGCCAAAATTACACCCTTAGCCTGAATACAAGCTCAACTGGAAAGTACAAGTAAAACTGGAAGTACAAGTAAAACTGGAAACAGCTCATGTGAACACCTGCCAAGGATCCAACCTGAAGGGTGGGTACAACTCTCAAATGGTCGTCTTTGTGGTACACCTCATCTAAGGTCCACCTCCAAGTAGCCTCCAGTCCTGGTACCCGCGATCTCAGTCAGCGTTGTTCATCGTCTACACAAGACACGACAAGGTGCGGGCGTAGCTTGTGTAGAGGTGAGTATAACAATACTCAGTAGGGACCCCAAGACCCTAGAAGGTATCTCAAAAATCCACAAAGGATAAACCACAAACATGGAAACAACAGTAAACCCTAAATAGGTATATAACCATACATATACCTAGGTTATCAAGTATACATATCTCATTCATGAGGAAACACAAGGCCCAACTCTTTAGCCAAAAGCTCAACTGTTCCACGAAGGAAAGAATACCATGAAGGTAACACCACAAAGGTAAGTACCACAAAGGTAACATCACACAAAATAATACCACTTAGGTATCACCACGAAGGGAAGTACCACAAAGGTAATGCCACACAGAAGATTACCACAAAGGTAAAGACTTAAGTAGAACTGCTTCTAACCCACACAGGATCGATAGGTAACTAACCCCCACTGACCCACACAGGATCGATAGGTAACTAACCCCCACTGACCCACACAGGATCGATAGGTAACTAACCCTCACTGACCCACACAGGATCGATAGGTAACTAACCCCTGCTAACCCACAGAGGATCTAACCCACACAGGTTTGGTATGCACTGACCCACATAGGATCACTAAGCGCTGACCCACACAGGATCACTGAGCGCTGACCCACAGAGGATCGGTATGCACTGACCCACACATGATCGTTGAGTGCTAACCCACACAGGATCTTAAGATGACCCACATAGGATCTGGAGATTCTTCAAGTACAGCTAGCCACTGGGTTTCTGCACTAAGAATACTTGATTCTGGGAGGTTCTGCTTCTCAATTCATCGTTCGATACTTCCACTATCATGAAGTCCCATGAAGAAGTATATCAAAGGTCTTTCATGTCAAAAGGAACCCAACACAACTGACATCATGTCAATCAGACGCTCGGTCTGTAAGTTATTAGCATTTCTGTTCTGAGGGCTCGGTTGGATTCAAGTTCGATCCAACCCGGTCATACTCCAAATTTATCCAAAACTCAAGTGGAGTGTACCAAAATGATTGTCTCTATCCAATGATTCTGGCACTACACACTGTTCGTCAAATGGATGCCCAGATCACAAGTTATGGCCAAAAAGGTGAAACTGGGTCTAGATGGGCCCGGGTCCGATCCGACTATGTCAAACCGACCCGGCCCGACCCATCCTGGGCTGACCCGACCAGGTTCGGGTCACCCCAACCCAGTCTGGGTCTGACTCGATTGGCCTAGGCCATGGAGGGCCTGACCCACTAGGCCGTGGTCCAGCCCGGCCCGCTGCGGCGCGGCCTACTCGGCTAGTGGTCTGCCATGGCGGGGTTCGCCCTAGCCGAAACCCAGGGGGAGCCCCCCTGGCATTCGGAACGGTCCGGTGGACCATTCTACTCGGCCTATCCCGGCGGTGCCATGTGGCACCGCCTACTGGAATGCGGGACTCGTCGGAGCGGGTCCTGCCCGGTGCGACGCAGCCGGCCGGATTCTCGACTGGTCCTCCTCCTAGCAGTGTGACGGTGTCATTACCATCTGCGGTCGGCTGGGTGTCTTCCACCCTTCGGCCCCCGCCATGGCCAAACAGTTTCGTTCTCCAGCTCCGGCGGCGCGGACACACACCGCCGCTTCGCCACGCGGTCAGCCAGATGTCGGTCGCCGCCCTGCTCTTTCGCGACCGATGGGTCGCAGCCTCATGCTCAACCAGCGACACGGGCATGCTCTACCCTACCACCATGCGGCCGACTGGTGCACCGGCCTCCCTCCTCTTTCACGGATCACCGCAACTTCGTTCTAAGCCCGAAAAATATGACGACCGCATATTCGCGATTCTCAAATTGAGGGCTCCATGTCCATAAGTCTCACTCAATAAAACATTGTGTTTTCAGCACACTTAATTATCTAGCATTGAAGAACGCATGAAGAAAGTGCAAAGAACAAAAGAAAAGGTCATGGTACAAGTGTGGAACTATGGCCATGTTTGTTTGTCCATCATCGTTGTGAATCCAGAATATGAAGAATCAACAAATCAATTTAATCATATTTCAAATTGAAATCCCTACCTAGATCATCCGTTGGATACGGTGTGGGGAAGAAGAAGAAGATGGTGTAAACAATGAGGGCGCCAACGTTCGTCACTCCAACAACATGCTTCTGAAGTCAGGCTCGTGCGTCGTCCTCATTCTTGATTTCTGAGAAAGTTCTTTGTTTGAGGATATTTCTCCAAAGGTTCTCCCAATCTCTCCTTTCCTTTGCCAATGATTTCTCCCACAAAAGGTGTGGTGCCAATCTTAATTAAGTTAAGGATTAGAAATTCAATTAAAGTTGTCACATTAATTAAATTAAAGTCGTCACATAACTAGGGTAATCTCAAGGGTTAACTCGCATTAAAGGGGGGTTCAGGTAGTCCCCGCCACCAAGTATTCAAAATAGAGGTTTCAAGAAAATAAAATAAAAGTTGTTTTATTTTATTTTTAGCCTTTTAACTCTCCCACAAAAATCCGAAAAACTAACTTTCACCCTCGACCTACTGTGGTCAAGGTGAAGGTCTCATTAAGCGAATATCGGCACTGCGAGTTCAACGGTGCCCTCGAATTTCAATTTCGAGCACCGACTCAAAAGTTAAAAAACGTCACTCACGCATTTACTGAATGTACCTAAAAAAGTTCAGAAATTCATTCTGGGCACTCTGGGCCTCAGAATCATGCGTCGTTAATTTTCACAAACTCATAATATTTCCATATAATGAAAAAAAAAACTTTACATGGAAAAATCTGGGTCTTTACATTCTCCCCACCTCAGGGATTTGCATCCTCGAAAGCTGCAACACAAACTAGGGAAACAAGTGGATGTACTAAGCACGTATCTGAGCCTCCCACTCCCATGTTCTCCCTTGGAGGTTCCCGTGCTTCCAACGAATGCACACTAGAGGAATCGACCGCCCACGAAGGACTCACTCCTGTCGATCCTCAATCTCTACTAGAACCTCTGAAAATGTTTCCCCATCGTCGATGTCCAACTCACCGTGGTCAATGACGTGAGATGGGTCATGTACGTATCTCATCAGCTGGGATACATGGAAGACGTCGTGCACCTTTTCCAAATGTGGTGGAAGGGCTAGGCGGTATTCCACCTCACCAACTCTGCTAAGAAATTGAAAGGGTTCGATGAACCTCAGAGATAACTTGCCGCCCTGGCCAAATATTTGCAATCTCATAGAGATGAGACTCGTATAAATACATTGTCACCATCCTCAAACTCCAATGTTCTATGTCTCCTATTAGCATAAGATTTTTTTCTGCTCTGTGCAGTCTTCATCTGATCCTAGATGATCTGCACCTTTTCTGTGGTATCCCATACCATCTCTGGTCTCATGAGTGCTGACTGCCATGGGTCAGTCCAGCACAGAGGTGATCTACAAGGTTGGTCATACAATGCCTCAAATTGTTCCATACTAATGGTGGAGTGATAGTTGTTTTCGTATTCGAAATCCACTATGGGAAAGTGATCCTCCCAGCTATGGCCGAAATCAAGGACGCAAGCACGTAGCATGTCCTCAAGGGTCTAAATGGTCCGCTCTGTCTGACCATCCATCTGAGGATAGAAGGTGGTGCTCAACCGAAGTTGTGTCTTGAACACCTCCTGTAACCCCTTCCATAGCCGGGAAGTAAAAAGTGCATCACGATCAGAGACAATCATAGATGGAACCCCATGAAGCCGCACAATTTCCTGTATGTAGAGGTGTCCCAAGCCCTCTACTGGTCCCTGGTCTCTGATAGGTAAGAAGTGGGCAGAATTGGTGAGTCAATCAAAAATCACCCATATGGAATCATGTACCTTGGACGTGCGTGGAAGTTCTATCACAAAGTCCATGTAAATTTCATCCCACTTCTACTTTGGCACCTCTAGTGGCTGAACCAAGCCTGCTGGAACCTGATGCCCTGCCTTCACTTGCTGACAAGTGAGGCACCGTGAGACAAACTCTGCCATTACTTTCTTTATTCCTGTCCACCAGTACTGACGCCATAGGTCCTGCTACATCTTCTCCACTCCTAGATGTACTTCTAGAGGGGACGTATGGAACTCCCTCAACACTTCCTCTCGTAGTGCCACTGGTACCATAGTACATCCTCTGAAGAGTATGACGTGCACCCTACCTACAGAAAATCCATCAGGTGTATATCCTGTGGATATCTGAGCACGTCGAGCCTCATAGTCAGTGTCCCCAAGCTGCACTTCCCTAACTCGTTGAAGGAGTGGGGGGTGACTGTCATAGATCAAAGACAAGCTTCTCTATCTTGATCCATGTAGGATATCCGTAAAGCAGATAGTTGCTCCGCCGCCTCACTCAACAACTGAATACCAGATCTTCTGTTGAGTGCATCTGCTACTACATTCCCCTTCCTAGGATAATATACTATCTCAAAGTCGTAGTCCTGGAGGAACTCAATCCAATGTCATTGTCTTGGGTTCAGGACCTTCTGAGAGAAGATATACCTAAGACTATTGTGATCAGAGTAGACTGTAAAACGTTCACCCATCAAGTAATGTCTCCGCGTCTTCAAGGAGAAGACCACTACTGCTAACTCCAGGTCATGGGTAGCATAGTTTTGCTCATGTTGACCCATTTAGAGAGAACCATAGGAAATTACTGCTCGCTCCTACATTAGTACACATCCAAGTCTGGTCCCTGATGTGTCGTAGTAGACTACATACCCAATGCCCTCCTCTGGTAACCTCAAGACGGGGCACTCGTCAATCTCTACCTTAGCTCCTGGAAACTCCACTTGCATATCTCTAACCACACAAAGGGTTTCCCCTTCTTCGTCAATGCTGATAAGGGTGTCGCAACTCTGGAAAAGTCAGGAACAAACCTCTGGTAGTAACTGGCCAAACCCAGGAAACTCTACACCTCCATAACATTCCTGGGTGGATCCCAAGAAAGCACATCCTCAATCTTCATTAGATCCACCGCAACTCCAACCTCTGAGATGATGTTACCCAGAAAGTGGACCTCTCGTATTCAGAACTGGCACTTTGATAGCTTACCATAAAGATGGCACTCTCGGAGTGTATCCAGAACTATCTGTAGATGATAGGCATGCTCCTCCTCCGTCACTGAGTATATCAGGATTTCATCGATTAAGACTACCACAAATGGATCGAGGTATGGATAGAATATTCTATTCATGAGTCCCATGAACACTTCTAGGGCATTGGTCACACCGAATAGCATAACCAAGAACTCATAATGGCCATACCAACATCTGAAATCCATCTTCTGCACATCCCCGTCTCATACTCTGAGCTGGTGATATCCTGATCTGAGGCCTATCCTTGAAAACCACCATGCTCCCTTCAGCTGATCAAAGAGATCGTCAATCCTCGTAGTGGGTACTTTTTCTTCATGGTCACCTGGTTCAGGCGTTGATAGTCCACACAGAGTCTCAAACTCCCATCCTCCTTCTTAGCAAACAAAATCGGGGCTGCTCAAGGAGAAACATTGGGCCTAATAAACCCCTTTCTTTGCAAGTCCTACAGCTATACTCGCAGCTCTTGAAGCACTGCGGGATCCATCCGATATACTGGTGTAGATATCGATGTTGTCTTGGGGTACAAGTCGATATAAAAGTCCACCTCTTTGCGAGGAGGTAGACCTAGAACATCATCAGGGAAAACATCAGCATACTGGTCCACCACTATAGGATAGCTCAGACTCTCAACATCAACCGCTCTGAGGGTAAGGCTAACCAACTAATGTGTGATCGGCTAAACCTTCTTCTAGGTAAGTCTATCCTATGATGCAAAGGTTCCCTTCTTTCTGGTGATGGAAAATATAGTCCCATCTGTGCGGACACACTGCACCTTGCGCCTAATATAGTCGATCTGAGCATGGGCTGTGGATAACCAGTCTATACCCAAGATGACGTCGTAAGGCCTCGACACCGCTACTAGAAGATCCCATCTAAAGCTCTCACCTCCTAGAGTAATCTCACACTGTTGGCACCAGTGTGTAATCATCGAATCTACTCTCATAGAAGTCTCTATCCATAAGGATTGAGCCAAGGACTCTACTGAAATCTCCAAGCTCCGAATGAGGGTCATGGAAATAAAAGAGTGACTGGAACCTGTGTCTATAAGTACTGAAGCTAAGGTAGAGTAGAAACAGATCGCACCTCAAATCATCTCCAGAACACTGTGTTCTAGGCCTCAGCTGCCTGAAGCTGAGCTCATCCCTTTCCACCTACTCCCTATTATCAGGGTGGACCACCTGGAGATGGTGGCGGTAGAACCTAGAATCGTCGCCCACCGCCTACGGCATGGCCTGCTCCTCTGCTACATCTGCCTACTGCCTTCGGACCTCCTCGATCAAATCTTCACCTCTTCCAAGGCGGTCCTTTGACTGTCTTCTAGTCGTCCGTATGGCGGTTCGGGTAGTCGCAATCCATGTGACCCTACCCGCTTCACGTGTAACACTTCTTATTCCTTACCTATCCTACTCTATCTCGAGAGCCCCGCACCACCGACCTTGTATCCTGCAGTCATCCACCTGTAGTTCTGGTTCTCTAGGACCTCTACGTCATCTGTCTACTGCCAGCTTCAAATGACTCTACTACGTGTCATCCGGTGGTGCGTCTCACTACCGGTAACTACTCAGCAAGGAAACTCTTCACTAAGAGTGATCGCTCTAACACCCCCGCCTACGTCGGGATGCTGAGAGAAATCTCAAGGATCTAATCTCCCATAAGATCCCATGATCGAAGGTCTGGGCCCTGAAGAATGGGTCCCTAACCATGTCAGTGGAGTAGCATGAGAGGTCAGTGAATCTCGCTAAATACTGAGCCATGGTCATGTTGACCTGCTGCAAGTGGAGAAGCTCATGTATACGTACTGAGCGTAAAGTCGCTGGGACAAACTCTGCCCTGAAAAGGCTCTTGAATTCCACCCAGATGAGAGTCACCTCGTCATGAACCTGAAGCATCAAGCTCCACCATCTTCCCATTGCTTCCTGAAGAAGACTGGTAGTAAGGATCACCATGAGATCAGATGGTGTCCCTACTAGTCGGAAAACTCTAACCACAGCCTCCAGCCAATCCTCAACCTCCTTTGGATCCATCTCACCCCAGAACCTTGGTGGCCTCTGGCACTGGAACTTGTGCAATGCGCTCAAGAGGTGTGCACCCTCTGCTACTGGGGCTGGTGGAATTGGCTTCCCAATGGGCAGTGGTGCTGCTGGTACACCACCCAATGGTACAACTGTCGTAAGGGGACCCTGCACCGAAGCCTCATCGCTCGGTGGGCTGTCATCGCATACTCTACTTGGAACCATGGGTAGCTGTCTGCATGGAGGCATCCTGAAATGAAACAGGTATTCCATGGTCAATAAGTTATACCTGGTGAGTTGACTCAATAAGATCACAAAGAAAACTTTTCAAAAACACACAAAAAATCAGTGTTTTCGTGTACTGAATCAAAAATCAGAGGTTAGGGTCCTGGTGTATGGATACGTCAGCCTCCAAACCAACACTGGACTCCCCAAACTGAAAACCAAACTCATAAACTACTAGATAAATGTGATTTGGAGCCCCTAACATGGTCAACCGCCTTTGGCGGTTGCTGGCCTTAAAAAAAACCTTCGGCACCCCCCGTCCCCCTCCCCTCGTGAAACCCTACCCGCATCATGCCGCTTGTCACCCGTCGCCCTCCATCCTATACCCTCACCGCCCATCCCCTCACCTCCCTCCACCCCTCACCGCCCTTCCTCTCTCCGCCCTCCACCATCCTCCCTCTGCCCTCCGCCCTCCACCTGCTCTGGCCTCCGCCCTCCGGCCTCCGCCCTCCACCCTCTGCCCTCCGCCCTCTGGCCCTAGCCCCCTCCACTCACCTCCCCCTCTTCCCTCCACCCTCCGCCCTACTCCCTCTAGCCTCCGGCCTCCGGCCGCCACCCCCCTCTTCCCTTTACCCCCTCGGCCCTCGTCCCACGGCCCTCTTCCCTCCACCCTCCGCCATCTACCCCTTCGCTACCCATCCCCCATCCCTTCACCGCCCTCTTCTCTAGCTCTCCATCATCCCCTTGTCCCCTCCCTCTTCACCCCCCTCCCTCATCACACCGTCACCACCCATCCCCTCCCTCCCCGCATGGCTGCTGCTCATCCCCTCGCCACTACCACTCGTCCACTCTGGCTCCTCGTTGTCCTCTATCCCCTCCCTCATCATCCCACCCTCGCTGCACCGTCGCCACCTCACCGCCTCCTCTCCTCCAGCTCGTCGCTGCCGTCGCCGCTTTTCCCCTCCCTCACTGCACCGTCTCCAGCTCTGGCTCCCCTTCACTGCCTCTCCTCTCCCCCGCAGCACCGCCTTCGGCTCCCCTCCCTTCCAGGTTTGTAGCACAATCTGGTATGACATGACATAGGCTTTCACTTACATTCTATTATCTATTATCTTGTTTATTATTCAGATATATAATTTGATTATTTTATCAATGGTCCACAAGCAATTGGTTAGTATTTATTTTAAATAAATTTGATATGAAAAATTCATGTAATAATCCTTGTGTAAATGTTTTTTATACAGATATTATTATGAATAAGAGTTGGATTGATCTTACAAATCAAACATCTAGAGAATATTTCAATGGAATTATGCAGTTTATTTACTTAACCAGAGGATTTAAAAGTGACTATATTAGTTGTACATGTAGAAAATGTGCTAACAGATATCAATTAAAACGAGATACTATGAGGGAGCACCTATTCTTTAACGGATTTCTAAAAAATTATAAGATTTGGACTCATCATGGAGAAGAATATGTTCGTTGTCAAAATATGGATGCAGTTCAGATGGATGTTGATGCAAGGATGAATGATCCAATGCATGAAATGCTTACTGAAATGGTACGTGGGTTGGATCCTGAAGGCATTGACATCCAGAATCTTGAGACCGGTGAGATAAATCTTCACTCTGGTGCAGATCATGATTCTAGGAGGTTTTATGAATCACTTGATGATGAAAAAACATAATTATATCCTGGATGTACTTCTTACAATAAATTGTCATTTATCGTGGTGTTTTTGCATTTGAATACTTTGAATCAGTGGTTAGACACATCATTCGACATGTCGTTGGTGTTATTGAAAAAAGTTCTTCCTTTCGACGCTAAGATTCCTGAGTCGTATTACCATGCTTGTAATTTGACAGAGAACTTAGGTTTTACATATGAGACCATAGATGCATGTGAAAACAACTTTATGTTGTTTAGAAATGAAACTTCCCATTTGGATATTTGTACGGTTTGTGGCGCTTCCAGGTGGAAAGAGAATAGGGGAAATCAAAATCATCAAAGTCAGATTGTGATACAGGGGAAACCGATTACTGTAAAGCAAATTCGTTACTTTCCCCTTAAACCGAGGTTGAAAATATTTTTTATGTCATCTAAAGTTTCTAATTTAATGAGATGTCATGCAGAAAGAATTCATGAAAGTGTTATGTTAACCCACTCGGTAGACTCTCATGCATGGAAGGATTTTGATAAGAGACATCCCAATTTTGCTAAAGATGTTCATAATGTACGATTGGGGTTAGCAGCAGATGGTTTCAATCCATTCAAGTCTATGGTTGGTGCAACTCATAACACATGGTTCGTGGTGTTGGTTCTGTATAATCTTCCTATGTGGCTTTGTATGAAGCAACAATTTATATTACTTTCCACTCTTATTGATGGACCTAGAAGTTTGGGGGATACGATTGAGGTTTACCTTCATCCATTGATTGATGAGTTGAAATAATTTTGGGGCAATGGTGTGATGAGTTATGACTATGAAATGAATGAAATGTTCAAACAGCAGGCTGCTTTATTGTGGACAATCAATGACTTCCTGGCTTATGCAAATTTATCAGGCTGAAGTACGAAAGGGGAATTTTCTTTCCCATGTTGCAATAAAATTGAAAAATATGTATGGATTAAACATTCCAAAAAATGGGCATACATGGGTCACAGACGTTTTCTCTCCCCTCATCACAGGTTCAGAAAGGACAGAGTGGCATTTGATGGTTCTAGAGAGTTCATCCTAGCACCAAAGATCATGACAGGAGTTGAAATGTTATCGCAAATTGAGGAAGAAAACATCTGCACGGTATATGAAATTCAGGATTTGGTGGCTCATCCATTACGTAATATTCGTGCTGCGGGTAGGCAGCGCAGTCACAATTGGAAAAAGAAAATTATTTTTTATAGTCTTTCGTATTGGAAAACTAACATGCTAAGGCATAATTTGGATGTCATGCACATTGAAAAAAATGTTCTTGATAACATATTGTGGACCATTTTAGGTGTCAGTGGAAAATCAAAGGACCATTGTAATGCACATCATGATTGGGAAGAAATGGGTTTGAGGAAATAGTTGCATTTACAGTTAGCTGAGGGAAACAAGGAATATATGTCTGCTGCACAGTATACGATGACTACAAAGGAGAAAGAGACATTTCATTCCATTTTAAATATTCTTAAGGTGCCTGATGGTTACTCTTCTAATATTTCAAAGTGTGAATCTGGCGAGAAGGACATTGAAAGGGTTGAAAAGTCATGACAATCACATACTAATTTAGCAGTTGATTCCAATCACAATTTGTGATTGTTTATCCCCCAATGTTGTTCAACCATTGATTGAGATGAGTATTTTTTTAGACAGCTTTGTTTAAGAAATCAACGAATAAGTGATTTAAAAAGTTTACATGACTGAATTGTACTTATGCTTTGTCACTTTAAGAAACTATTCCCCCCTCATTTTTTGATGTTATGGTCTACTTGACAATGCACCTAACTGATGAAGTAATGGCTACTGGTCCAGTGCAATTCAGTTGGATGTATCCTATTGAGCGGTATTTAAGTATATTGAAATGATTTGTATGCAACAGAGCTCATCCGGAGACATCAATAGACAATGGTTATTTGATGGATGAGTGTACTACTTTTTGTACAGAATGTCTTATGGATGTTGAAACAAAATTAGATAAGCCCTCTCAGATTCAAGATGGTCCAATTGAAGAAGGAACCATATTTGATATGGACAACATCGAGTAGATACAAGCGCATCGATATATCTTGTTCAATACTCCATCAGTTTCACCATTAACGCAATAAGTGTCTTATCACTTTTATTATTTAACTTTTATATGTTTTGTTTGCATAAGTTGATCATTTAAACATCACATTATCATTTTCAGGAAACACATTAATGATATGAAATCAGAGATGTATCGTGCGACTGGGTATCAAATTCAACAATCTCATTATGATTCATTTCATGATTGGTTCAAGGATTATGTACGTATAAATTGATTTTCATTATGAGTGAAGTATTATACTAATTTCTTTCTACAAAAATCATTATTGAATTCTATGAATTATGTAGGTTCATAAGCTGATGGAGCTAGGGGACCCCACGCTAACTGAAGAATTTATCCAACTGGATGAGGGTCCATCTATAATGGCTCATTGTTATAAAGCTATAGATGCTAATGGTTTTCGATTTCGCATTAAAGATGTTGATGATAAACGAGCAACACAAAATAGTGGCATCATTTGTCCATTCGTCAATTTTGGTTATTACTATGGTTAATTGATAGACATCATTGAAGTTTTATACGCACATGGGTTGAAGTACATATTGTTAAAATGTAATTGGGTTGATCTAGTGTGCGGATGTAATGTCGATCAATATCAGTTTTCATTAGTGAATTTTAACTATATGTTATACAAAAATGAACGAGTTGATAATGAACCTTTCATTTTGACATCACAAGTGGAACAAGTATTCTTTGTTACTTTGCCTTCGAATCCAAGTTGGCAAGTTGATGTGAAAATGTCCTGATGAGGAGTATTTTTATTTGAACAAGATGAACTCGAGAATGTTTCATTTGTTTCCCAACAGCTTGATCAACATACCATAGTTCAACGTGAAGAAGATATTTATTGGGTCAGAGAGGCCGTTGAAGTAGAAATGGTCGATTTTCATGCTTAATGAAAGGTATAATTGTTTTCCCACTATTAAGTATTGAATGTCCTAGGATATCATAAATTATCTAACCATTTTATAAATCCTTGTAAGTTTTAATCCTCACTTTTGGAAGTTTATTCATTTATAAATATTTAGGGTGATTTATCTTTTGGTATCTTCAAGTTATTGTCGGTGTATCTTCCCATTGAGTTATTCTTCATTTGGTTCATGTGCTTCTTGAATTTTTATTAATTCAATCTAAAATTTGGCTATGCATTGATTGGTTTTGTACATAATTTGAATATATGTTTTGTTAACTTTCTGATTTTTTAAAATCCATTCACAACTAATTGTTCAATATCTTTTTATTTTATTAACAAATGTACAAGTTTGATTTTTTTTTAAAACAATCCAATTTATCTTTTGGAAACTTTAGATAGTCCCCTTACTAATGTTTTCTATGACTGCAGGCATGTCAGTGGAAGAGGATGCAGATCCACATCATCCATCTGAGCCATCTACATCTCAGGGTCGAGGTATGTTTGAATGTCATTGTGTCTATTTTTTATGTAATTGATAAACATATATATATATAACATATATCAAATTATATATAAAAAAATTTTCAATGGGATCAGACTCGACTGCTTCTTCCTCTCACAAGAGAGGCCCTAGTCTTGGCATTTCATCATAGAATTATGACACGACATTTGATGTTTCATTTGATGATCTATTTCATCCTGCGGTATTGAATGCTCCTACATTTATTCTTCAGCTGGGTCATATCATATGTGACCCACATCGATTTCCATTGACCACACATGACTGGGCTTCTATCCCTCAGGACACATTAGATCTTCTTTGGAGGGAGGTTCAGGTAAGAAGACCATTTTACTTTCTTCCATATGTTTAAACAATACTAACATATGTGATTTTTTTCATTAATAGAAAAATTTGAAAGTATTACCCGATGAGTTTAGGCCCATGTGTATGAGAAAATGTTGTAATATGTGGAAATATTATAAACGAAAAGTCAAGAGGAACCACTGGGTACCAAATGTGGGTGCCCCAGACATTCTGGAAAAAGTTCCGAGAGGTGTCCTCCCGGCTCAGTGGCGTGAGTTAGTTGCATATTGGTCTACTGAGGGTGTTGCGGTTTGTATATTTATTTTGGTATATATATTTTCAATAATGTGTAATTGTTTGAAATTTGAATTAATTGAATGTAGGAGGTGTCAGCACGCCATTCTGAGAATCGAGTGTTGCAGGGACCACCTCACAGGCTCGGGACTCGTCACGTGTCTCAGATCCAACATGAGTTATTTATTATTCATTTTCTAATTTATTAATTAATATGGTTTTGTGTTTATATTCTATTCATATACAATTACAGGAGCAAGGTGCACCGACTGATAAAATGTCGGTGTGGATGAGGACTCGTGATCGAAATGATCCAAAGGCTATAGCAATGATAGTAAGTGCTTGTACTCAGTACCAATACTTACATAAATCTGTATATTAACAAATATATGTATATATATTTAAACATTTCACAAGCTCAATTAGAAGCTGAGTTAGAATAGCTTCCATAGGACCAGCGATAGCTTCCCATGCGAAGGGATGAGATCTTTCATCGCATTATTGGTCGGGATGGCCATGGATATAGTTTGACCTATGGAACAGGGATTCCTCGTTCTATAGTATCACATGCTATGATTATCGGCCCTTTTATTGCTCAGATGACACAGCAGTTGTCATATTTCGAGGCACGGATGTGCGCTTCCGAGGAGGTAAATGTGCAATTGATCGCTGAGGTTAGAGCACTGCGGGAATATGTGTGTCAAGGTGATGGTGCAGGGGATCATACGATGCAGGTTTATACTGTATTTATTTATTTAATTTCTATTATTTTTGTTATGAAAATATTCATAATTTTTATTTTTTGTAGGCCCATAGCCCACCGGATCGAGGTAGCAGTCATGACCATGCATGACGCATCATATTCACGAGGTGTGTTTCTTTTTTTATTGGTGGGGTTGTTATTGATGTTTAGGTTGGGTTCCTAGTGAGATTTTTTGAGATTTCGGGGTATCATGTGTGTTTTGGCCTTATTCAATGTTTGTGTGCACAAATTGAGAAGTAACCATGAAACTGGTTAATGATTTGGATATTTTTAGTTCATTTTATTCTTTAATGTTTTCAATTGCATGTTCTATGAATAGTTTTGAAAAAACCATGTGATTCCTAATAGAAACCATGGAACTTGTTTTTGGTGACTGAGCTTAGGTTCACTATTTGTAGGCCCCTGGCCCACCCTAGATACCCCCCCGCACCCCGGACAGCCCCCCCCCACCCCGGACAGCCTCCCCCACACCCCGGACAGCCCCCTCCCCCTCGCACCCTGAAAAGCCCCCCCCCCCCCACACCCTAGAATTCATTAGGAAACTTGACCATTATTTCATTAGGGAAATTGTTCATTAGGATATTAGGACATTAGGGAAATTGTCCAGTTGGCCAATTGTCCAATTGGATGTAGGCCAAATGGCCATTAGGCCATTATTCCATTATTCAAATTGTACAACTAGACAATAGGACATTATTCCAATTGTTTGTTAGGACATTATTCTATTAGGGCATTAGGGCATCAGGTGAACTGGTAAAACGGGATAATTTGACATTGGGTCATTAGGAAAATTGACCTTTAGGCCATTAGGATAATTGATCATTACGCCATTAGGCCAATTGGACATTAGGACAATTAGTCATTATGCCCCCCCCCCACCGGAAACCCCCCCACCCCGGACACCCCCCACCCCCAGACAGCACCCCCCCACCCTGGATAGCCCCCCCCCCCCCCACGCATGCATTTCAAGCATGAAAAACACCTAAAAAACGCATATTCAGCCGTGTTGCGCAAACCGCATGGCCAAATGATGTGTCATCTACTTGTACACCTGACAAATAATAATTAGGGTGTTTTCCTATATTTTCAATTCATGACGATGTTGTTCGGTATGCATTTGACCTTTAAACGCATGTTTTGACCATTTATGACACGCGGCATGCGCTTCCGGTCACCACGGTCGAACAACACCTCTAATTGATGTGTCTTCTACCCGACCATTTCAAAATTCACCCACCCTTTATTCTCCTCTGATTTCATGGCATTCTGAGGTCGTTCGGTTGCTTTTGATCACCCCACGCACGCTTTTCAAATGCGCCAAAACGGCGTGTAACGGTCGAATTCAGAGCAAACGTGCTCAAAATGACTTGAAATCACACGAAAACAATAGGAATAATATTCGTGACATATAGGAGGAGATGAAATGTCAATCAGGCATGCAGTGTGCGTGGTATGACCGAATATGCTGTTTTGAACAGTTCGGTGTGCTCTAAAAGGGCGCGTTGGGTGGTCAAAACCATCCGAACGACCTCAGAATTCCATGAAATCATACGACAACAACCTTCATATGATTTGAAATGTTCGGGTAGTTGTCACATCAATCAGAGGTGTTTTTTGACCGCGGTGACCGGAAACGCATTTCTGGAGTCATAAAACACCAAAACAGCGTGTAACGGTCGAATTCAGAGAAAACGTGCTCAGAATGACTTAAAATCACACGAAAAAATAGGAATATTATCTGTGACATGTAGGAGGAGATGACACGTCAATCGAACGTGCGGTGTGCACGGTATGACCGAATATGTTGTTTTGAACAGTTCGGCGCGCTCTAAAAGGGCGTATTGGGTGGTCAAAACTACCCGAACGACCTCAGAATTCCATGAAATCATACAAAAACAACCGCGGTATGAATTTTGAAATTTTTGGGCAGACAACATGTCAATCAGAGGTGTTGTTTGACCACGGTGACCGGAAACGCATTTCCGTAGTCATAAAACGCCAAAACGACGTGTAACAGTCGAATTCAGAGAAAACGTGCTCAGAATGACTTAAAATCACACAAAACAATAGGAATAGTATTCTTTAAATGTATGAGGATATGGTACGTCAATCGGATGTGCGGTGTTCATGGTACGACTGAATATGTTGTTTTGAACAGTTCGGCGCACTCTAAAAGGGCGCGTTGGGTGGTCAAAACCAGCCAAATGACCTCGGAATGCCAATAAATCATACGAAAACAACTGTGGTGTGAATTGTGAAATGTTCAGGCAGAAGGAATGTTAATAAAAGGTTTCATTTGACCATGGTGACCAGAAACGAATTTCCAGAGTCATAAAAAGCCAAAATGACGTGTAACGGTCGAATTTAGAGAAAACGTGCTCAGAATGATAACATTTCTTAAATTGGGGGTTTAAAATTATTATACACCCATAATTTGATGTCAAATTTAATTTTATTATATATATATTAACTGAATAAATATGTTTAATATACGTTTGTTTTGTTTAGTTGTTTTTTTGTATCTTATTGTAGGTTTATTGAAGCAAAAGATTGAAATGGATTTGGATCATTGAAGCATGTCTGTCATTTATTATTTATGACGATCTTGTTGTTTATGCTGTTTGGAATTTGTTTTTTTATGATTTTTAACCTGTTTTTGTTTATTGGGAACTGCAAAATTTTTTATAAAAAAAAAATTCTCAGGGATAGAGACCGCCATTGGCAGTCGCTATAGCTTGGTCGAGCATCAAAACAGTGACCACCATTGGCAGTCGTTGTAGCTCAGCTGAGGATCATTATAGCAACTGCCAGTGAAAATTTATATTGTTTGGTCGAGCAATAGGTCAGCGACCGCCTAGCGGTCGCTGTAGGTCAGATTTCCGGCCTCCTTTAGCGACCGCCAATGGCGGTCACTGTAGGCCTACTACAACGGGCCTAAAGAGACCGCTATTGGTGGTAGCTGAGCGATCTCTATAGGCCATTAAGGACCACCATTGGTGGTCAGTAATGGCCGAATTTTTAGTAGTGATAACACTTGATACTATTTCCACATCGAAAATATCAGAGTCCTAGTTCTTTGGTAGAACTGAACTCCTCTGATACCAATTTGTTACAACCCATCCTCTGGGGCCCGTGTCGTGACTACCCCAAGCCCGCCATCTGCTACTGTAAATTAAGCTTATACCAATGGTTTCAAACCGTTGGTAAAATCCCCAAAACCTTTGTGAATTTCTTTCCTAACGGTTCACTGAACTGTTGGGTTGTGAGGCATGAGGATAGAAATATCCCAACGGTTCAAGCTGAACCGTTGAGATAGGTCATCTGGATTTTTAAAATACTAATAGTTTATTATTAACAGTTGGTAAATTTATATCCCAATGGTTAATAATTGTGGGTGTATACAACTACACCAACGGTTTTTAACCGTTAGTATACACCAATTGTAACGGTTCAAAGTGAACCATTGCCATAATCCGGGTTGTATGGATCTGTATAACAACGGTTCTATGAACCGTTGATATTTATTCATATCTACAAAAAAATTGTGGGCACCTCTTCCTACCAACCCCTCTTTCATCCATCCAGAACCAGTATCCAGTGACCTCCCCTCTCCAATTCTAGTACTGCAATTCCAACAAGCAGTAGGAAGCTGGCTCCACTCTAGAATTACAGTACAAACCTGTATAATAATGATGAATACAAAAAAACACTCATTCAGACAATATAAAATGATGAATACAACACTTGAAAATACATAATTTTAAAAAACACTCATGTAGACAATACAATGTATAGAATTCAAAAAAAACACCACCACCCCTTGAACACCACCCCCCCTTGAACACCCCCCCCCCACCCCCGCACCCCCATGCCCCCTGGATATCCCCCTTTCACCCCCTACACCCTCATTCCCCCCCCCCTGAATATCCCCCTTTCACCCCCCCTGTACAGCCCCAGTGCACCCCCTTGAACACCCCCCTTCACCCCCATGCCCCCCTGGACAACCCCCTTTCACCCCCTGGACAACCCCCTTGCACCCCCACTGGACACTCCCTCCACACTAGACACCCCCTAGACACCCCTGGAAACCCCCTTGGACACCCCCTCCCCCTTAGACACCCCCCAGGACACCCCTCCTAGACCCCCCCCCCCCCCACACCCCCATGGCCCCCCTGGACAGCCCCCTTGAACCACCCTTGAACACCCCCATGCCCCCCTGGATAGCCCCCTTGTACCCCCTGGACAGCCCCCTTACACCCCCACTAGACACCCCCTCCCACCTAGACACCCCTCTTAGACAGCCCCCCTAGACCCCCCCCCCCCCTGAACACCCCCCCCCCTTTGACAGACCCTGGACACACCCTCCTAGACACCCCACCTGCACCCTCCCCCTACCCTACAGACCCCCCCCCCTGGACAGCCCTTGGACACCCCCCCTAGACACCCCACCAACACCCTTCCCCCTACCCTACAGATCCCCCAGACCCCCCCCCCCCCCGGACAACCCTTGGACACTCCCCTGGACAACCCCTCCTAGACACCCCACCTACACCCTCCCCCCTGCCCTGCAGACCCCCCGGCACCCCCCCTGGATATCCCTTGGACACCCCCCTAGACATCCCCTCCTAGACACCCCACCTGCACACTGCCCTACAGACCCCCCCCCCCCCCCCCGAATAGCCCTTGGACACCCCCCCCCCCCCCCCGCGGATAGCCCCTCCTAGACACCCCACCTGCACCCTCCCCCTGCCCTACAGACCCCCCGACACCCCCCTGACAGCCCTTGGACACCCCACCTGGATATCCCCTCCTAGACACCCCACCTACACCCTAACCTATAGATCCCCCCTCCATACAGCCCTTGGACACCCCCCTGGATATCCCCTCCTAGACACCCCATTTTCACCCTCCCCCTACCCTGCAGACCCCCCGGCACCCCCCCCCCCCCAGGACAGCCCTTGGAAACCCCCCTGGATAGTCCCTCCTAGACACCCCACCTTCACCTTTCCCCCTACCCTACAGACCCCCCCCCTGGACAGCACTTGGACACCCCCCCTGGACAGCCCCTTCTAGACACCCCACCTGCACCCTCCCCCCTACCTTGTAGACCCCCTGCACCCCCCCAAGCTTTCATCCATTACACAGCAGCCTTCCTATTTTACCAGTACAACAAAAATTTTATTTTGGATAGTTAAGATATTAACAAATATAACAAAACAAATACGAATCACCTCAATAAATCCAGTATCCCAAAGACTCCATCTGGTAGTCTAAATTGATTCATGTAACCCAATATATTCACATTGTTTAGAATTCATCAGGTAGTCTAACAAAAAATACCTCTGATGATTCTAAAAACAAAGTTTCTTATGTATCACTTTTTGGAACTGATATAAAACCATGTATTTTATCCTAGAAGAAACTGGTGAGAAAAAAAATGTATAGTTTTTAAACCACCGCTTATAGGGTCTGATATAGCACTTCCTTTTTCCCTTATTAGTGATTCCTCCACCACACCCAGGAATATAATAAACGAGAATAAAAGAAACATGAAATACCTGTTGTGGAATCATCGGGATTCACAAGGAAAAAAACGAGAAATGAAAGAAAATGAAAAAGGAAAGAAAGCACACAGAACACACAAATTTACGTGGTTTGAGAATAATCCCTATGTCCACAGAGAGGCAGAATTCTCACTAAAAATATGGAGCACAAATTACAGAGTTTTGCAGGTTAGAAAACTTAGCCCGAAAATGGGCTACATATGGAGAATATGATCCACTGTTCCGAACAGGAAGTCTGCATCGCTACAGTGAACGGTGGCCACCTTTGTCAAAAGTGCTACAGTGGCTGCTGGCTAGAAGTCAAAAGTGAAACAGTATAGTTGACCCTACTAATATTGTGTCAACATTGATATCTTACCTCACAATCACTCTATAGAAGTGGAGTCCAAAGGAAGAAACAACTAGTGACAAGTCATCAAAGACTTTACTCAAACCACCAAGCGATTAAGGAATCATCTAAGTCTATATTAGGAATGTATGGAACCAACTGGATAAAATGATTTCTGTACTCGAACACTATTTCATCTCTTTAATGGATCCTAGAAAATTTTATAGCCATCAGTACCTTCACTTCATTATGAAAGAATTATAAATGAACCATGCCTTGAAACTTTTCCAAGAATAGTCTTTGTCTGGATTAGTATAAATAATAGACTTCCACCACTTATAACTTGAACCCTCTAGTAGGATGGTTATAAAAATAACCTTAAGAGACTCATAAATCTAAATTTGGATAGAAATATCCTCAACCTTCAATACAAAAACCAATTCATCCTAAGAATCTTGTTACCCAGGAATTATTGTGGAGCTACCATCTTGATTCTGGGGTTCCTAGGTTTTCCTTCAAGATCGATTTATTCAAGGCTTTTGATTCGGTCAGGTGGGACTTCTTATGGGATTCTTTCGATCTACTCGGATTTCTGGCTAGGTTCTCATCTTGGGTTAAAAGATGAGTCTCTACCCCAATGTTCTCGGTGAACATTAATAGTAGTTTACATGGATACTTTTTTGAGGAAAGAAGGCTCAGGCAAGGGGATCCGATTTCACCTTTCCTTTTTGTGATTTGAATGGAGTTTTTCTCACACATCCTGGACTCCCTTATTTCATCTTCAGATGCTTACAAGTTTCATTGGAAATGTGGTAAAACCTTTATTTCTCACCTTTGTTTTGTATATGACCTTATCTTATTTTCTTATGGTGATTTGGATTTAGTTTTAGTCTTGAAGCATGCTTTGGATCTTTTTTTATCCCTATCTGAATTGAATGTTAATCTTTTGAAGTCCCTAATGTTTACGGATGGTATCTCTCCGGATTTTTGTGATTATATTGAGGCTGTTAGGGTGGTTAGGAAGGGTTCTCTTCCTCTTTGTTATCTGGGAGTTCCCCTCACCACTTCCAGGCTTTGAGCTTCTGATTGTGTGGTCTTGGAAGAGAAAATTGTTTGAAGAGTTAAATTTTGGACTAATAAATCTCTATCCTATACTAGGAGGTTATAGCTTGTTCAATCGGTTCTTTTTAGTATGCAAGATTATTGGTGTTATCACTTCATTTTACCCAAGATAGTGGTCAAATACATTGAAGCCACCCTTAGGAATTTTCTTTGGAAAGGTCCTTCATTGGCTTCCTCTGGGGGTGGCCTGTGGTTTTTTCTTTGCTGGAGGTGTCGTTTGGATGGGGGTTAGAGTACTGGTTTTGAAGGATGATTGTTTTGTCTATATGTAGTGGTAGTGGTTTTCTGGTGGATGGGGTGTTGGTTTGTTGTGGAGCTAGGTGCGGGCTGGTGGTGTGCAGGGGATAGGGTTTTGGCTGCTGTGGTTGGTGTCTGTGGATAGTTTGGGCTGGAGTGGTTGGTGCAGGTTGGAATGTAGGTGGCAGGGGATTGGAAGGGGGATGGTGCGGGTTGGAACAGGTGGTATGGGGTTGTTTTTTAGGTGGAAAGGGGTCGTTTCAGGCTAGAATGCAGGAGGCTGGGGACTGGTGCAATGGCTAGTGTGGTGGCTGGTGCGGTGGCTGGTGCGGGCTGGAGTGGCTGGTGCGGGCGGGAAGGCAAGTGGAAGGGGGATGGCATGGGGCTAGTGCAGGTTGGAATAGGTGGAAAGGGGCTAGTGTGGGATGGATTTCAGGTGGTTGGGGGCTATTGGGCATGTGGTAGGGGCTGGTAAGGGTTGGGATGTAGGAGGTCGGGGGCTGGTGAGGGCTGGAACTAGTGGATGGGGCTATTTTGCAGGTGGAAGAGGGATGGCATGAGTATTTTGTAGGGGGATGGGGGTGGGGGCTGGTGTGGTGGTTAGTGTGGTGGCTAGTGCGGGCTGGATTGCAGGTGGTTGGGGGCTGGTGCAGGCTCAAATGTAGGTGGAAGGGGGCTGAAATGCTAGTGGAAGGGGGACGGTTGCAGGTGGTGGGGGGATGGTGCGGGTTGATTCGAAGGTGGTAGGGGGGCTGCTGCGGGCTGGAATGCTGGTGGCAGCGGGCTGAAATGAAGGTGGAAGGGGGCTAGTGCGGGTTGGATGTGGTTGGTGCTGGCTGGATTGCGGTGGTTGTAGTGGTTTATGGTTCGTAGGTGGACTTTGGCGGTCTCCTTGTGTTGGTGGTTGGGAGCGTGTGTTCGTGTGGTTGGGTCTGTGCATGTGTTTTTGAGTGTGGGAGTGTGTGCTCTCTGTGGGGTGGGTATGTGCATTTTCCTCTTGGTTGTCACTTGCGTTGAGTGGAACTTGGTGCTTTCATGATGGCGGGGAGGTTTTGTGTGATTCTCAAGTCTCCGGTTGGATGTTCGTTGATGTTCGCATGTTTCTTCTGCGTCTCTTTATGTGGAGGCTACTTATTTGCTACTGGTGGCGGGCTGATGGTGGTTGTTGCGGTCTCTTCCTTTGGGCGCTGCTTGATGTGCTCAAGATTATTGTTATTCGCGTGCTCTTGATGGTGCTTTCTTCCTTTCTCTGGGTTTCGGACTCCGTGTGGCTTAGAATTTTGGGCGGTTGGCTTGCTTCTGTAGCCTTGGGTCTCCCAGGGGGCTGGTTCTTTTCTTGGCTGCTTAGCCTTGTTCCTGGTGCTTGGTCACCTTGTTCTACCCATTGGTTGAGTGGTTTTTTATTCATTGTAATTCATCTTACACCTTTTATATATGTTCTATTTTCCTTGATATATATATATATACTCTAAAACAAGAAACACAAACACCCTTAAAATGGACTTCAAAACTCCAGCCCCATGAGACATAAAATTGATCAATAAGTAATCTCAAGACATCATTTAAATAAAACTAAAATCCAATAATTTATAAATTCCTAAAAATAAAACAATATGGACTTTTACTTCATTGAATAAGTGATCCAAATTTTCCTATTTAACCCAACATGGTTTTATCAAAACTTATTTCAAAAAGAACTTTCATTCATTAAAACATCATTTTTACGCATGAGGTTTTGAAAAACTCATCTAATAAATAGAAACATTAATTGTTTATGAAACCATTTAAACGCAATTATAGATTTTGGTGAAACATTTCTAAAATTTAAATAGTTCAAAATCATCTATTTTAAAAGTTCGTTCGGCTTCAATCCTTTAAAATATTCTAATTATGCTTTATTAATATCACTTTAATTAACACTATCCCTTTTTCTAATGGAATTGAAAAAATTTCCAAAAATAGGTTATCATTTTAAAACAAAAACATTTTAGACACTTTTCTAAATACAAATATCATTATAAAATTATTCTCAAGTCTTCTTATTGTCCAAAATTTACTCTGATGTCCCCCGAGCACTTAGATGGTCCTTGTAGAATACAAGTATCAAGCTTCACCCTCGTCTCCAATGTTGTCTACAGGTGATTAAATATTTTCATGAAAGACTAAATCCAGATATTTTCTACCTGAGGGCCTCCCTCCCCATTAACTATGGGTGGGTAATGTATCTAAAACTCTATCTAGGTATCATACATTGAATTCTGATAGGACTGCGAACCACCGCGGGGTGTCATCCTAGAGCAAGGCTAAATCACGGTATTACCACGGCGTGATCGCGGCATGACCGTGGCGTGACTGTGGCATGACCGCGGTGTGTTGTCCTGGTTCAACAACATCCGCGGGGAATCATCTTCTGGCTAGGAGCGAAGGGAGTGGGAGGAGGCAGGGAAACATTTCGTTCATCGCCCCACTGGCAGAAATTGTGATTAGTCAGTCTCAACATTAATCACAAGACTCATGGAATACTATCACAGAGCTGATCATCCATCAGATTCCCCATTTTTGTAGAAAGCTCCAACTACACTATATGTGGTGTTTGTTGTTTACTATTCTCACAAAAAAAAGATAATGTAGAATCATCTTCTCTATAAGGGTCAAAACACTCATCAGATCATCAGGATCATAAAAATATTAAACTCTGAAGGACAAGGAAAAGTACAAAGCAGATTACCATACATAAATGGTTTCATCAACCCTGTTGATAAAGTTAATTAATCATATTTTAGTAGAAAATCTTTTATTCTTATTTTTATCAATCATGTTATATAATTTCATATACAATTAATGAATCCCTAGAATGGAAAAATCAGGATAGGACTCCACTCTTATAGAACATGGAACCATGTTGTCATGGAATGAAGTGGGGAGGACTAGTGATCATATAGAGTTTTTAAGTATTATTGAAATTTTATTCTACTTATCAATGTCTATATTAGATATCAAAATTTTGATTACTCTTTATACAGGATTCCAAATAAATCCTACGTAGTTGTCCTTCACATTATAGAAACCGATCTTATGTTATAAAAAACAGACTCTTGATTCAGGATTGTGGTATGATAAAGATATATATTTTATATTCATTTTTTTTAAAAGTGGTACTAGGTAGTTGAAACTACTGATTGAGAGTCAAATTATGCAGGTTTATTACTTATCAATGGTATATGCATTTCTTGGAACTCTAATAATAAAAATTCATTCACCTTGAGAACAATATAATTTGAGTATGTTTTAACATCTCAGGATGAAACACAAATCTTATGGGAGAATTCATATATATAAAAAATTAGATGTGCATCAAGGCCAGGCAAACACCCCAAACGGTGTTAAGACGAAGCTTATAGTGGGGAGCACCATAATCCTGACAGGTGTTAAACAATGACACCATCAGTGTTTTTAGATATATAGGCTCGGGTAAACACCCAAAGGGGTGGCCAAGAGGCTAACACCCAAAATGGGTTTCTCCATAAGATTAGGTCACAATGGACATGATAGAATAAATCAACTATTTAATATGTTATAACAAGGGATATTTTGAAGGTTGTAGTGAGTGGCACAATGACGCAATGTCTAAAGGGAAACGAAATGATGGAAAAGAATCATACACCCTAAACAAACCATTTACAAATTCATTCACTTCGCCTGAACATGGAAATTTCATTTATAATATTCAAAAGGTGAAAAGGAAAGTATCATGGTCAAGACATATGCTTACTCAGGAAATGTCATTTGATCTAAACAAGTATGATAATCCAAATTATATTATTCAAAGAAAACAAAAAGTAACATTCCACAAAACAAACACCAACAAGAGACATTTAAAAAACTCAAACCAAATCTAAACATGATACAAATAACCATCACTACACTTTGGTTTAGAAGACAGTGAACCTCCGTTGGAGGGATTTTATTATAAAATCATGACATGTCTTCATCACACAATTCATTTAATTATATTTAACATTTATTCTAAAACTCATTCAGCACAAATCAAATGCAATAACTTAAGCTACTAGATCAACATAACTATCACTGTGAGTTGTCACGGACATCGCACCTCCGTTGGAGGGGTTTTATTATAAAAACATAAATTTATTTATCAAATGAAACAATTATATTAAAGAACAGTTATTCAAGATATCAAATTCAATATAATTAATCATAATTAAGAAATAAGTTAAATTCAATTTAAAGCATTCTTGAATTAAAGAGGCTAGGAGAGGGACCCTACCTCAAGGTGGAACCAAGCCATCCACTTCGGCTCTTGGAGCTTTCTAACTAAAAGTTGTTGCTCACCCATTGGGTATATGATGTTATTAATATTTCCAGGACTTATTATATACTCCATTTACTTATTTTATATGAAATGTGCATAATTTGTGTGAAATATTAATGTTTTAATATTAAGTATAATTTTTGAGCATTTTTAGAATTAGTCCAATCGAGTCAGTTTACTATTTTATTTATAACTATTACCCTACTGATTAAAATTGTGTGTTTCTTGTTTTTTAGGATTCCTAATTCAATATAAAACATTTCATTATAAGGGATCATGGTCCAACTTTTCCATTTTAAGGCTCATATGGACCACAGAAGAAGGCCCACAGAATCTGTGAGGAAACTGGACCATCCATGAAGATTGAATTATTGGGCTCAATCTAGAAGTGAAAAT
Source organism: Viscum album (assembly GCA_963277665.1). Taxonomy (NCBI): domain Eukaryota; kingdom Viridiplantae; phylum Streptophyta; class Magnoliopsida; order Santalales; family Viscaceae; genus Viscum; species Viscum album. Next base: position 1,522,828,897 of record OY728131.1, on the reverse strand, counting down.
TAATTAATTATCCTCCAAAATCCTTATAACAATTCAAGTAGTAATGGATAAAAATTTCAGGACCAAACTCCAATAACAAGGGGCCCAACTAATGCTTTGAAGTCCATCCCACCATTGTGTTCAGGAATTAAAATCAGGACACTATTCATGACATATCTCATGATTTAATCATCAAATAAATCTGATATTTTGTAGTGTGAAAGAAGAGATATGGTTGGCCTAATTTTTTTAATAAATAATTCGGATTTGAAGGCATCTTCCTATTCCAAAATCCATTCACATTTTGGTCATCAAAAAATCATGGATTAAAATGGACAATTTAACTTTGTTTAATCAACTGGACATAACATTGTCTCCTTAAGTCCAATGGCCACCAAATTTTTAGAGTATACATAAGAGATATTTATCTACAACTTGTAAGAATATAAAATCTCTAGATTTTTCTATCTAATATATCAAATTGGTGATGCAAGTAGAGGGGCAGTTGTGGAATGCAAACATCCCACAACATTGGGCTATAAATACATACTCCTCATCTCCTTGCAAAGAGTTGGCATTTCAGAAGAGAACATCACATATTGGAACAAACAAATACTTTAAAAGGTCTTGTGAGGACCTTCCATACTCAAGTTTTCACTTGAGAGACCTTTCCGCCTCTCTTTGTTTTCATTTACTTTTGTGTTCTTCATTTTTGTAATCTTGTAAGTCTTTTTCTTTGTAATTCTGTTTTAATGCAATTTTCTTCTTTAATATCTCTTATTATCATCCACCTTATATAGTTTAATATTAATTTTCTTAAAATAGTTTAAATACAGTTTAATCCCCTTCCCTTCTTTTTCTTTCTTATTCAATCTAAATTTCGTTTTAAATTCTTATCATAATTCGTGTGTGTGTTCGACGCAAAATTCTTTTATTATCCCTTTCTTTTTCTTATCTTCTTAATTTATCATCATAATAATTATAACCAGATTAATAATCATTTAAATGGATGATTAAATATCTCATTGGGTTGAGTTATAATTTAGGTATGGTAAGTGATTGAGATCTTTTTCTTGATGAATATTCTTCAAATTAACATTGTGTATGTTGAACTTAGCATGTCATGGATTAAGGACTTGTTTTTTTTAACATATAGATTCCATGGATTATTGGAACCATAAATACACTACCAAAATCAAGTACTTATTGAGGTTATAATCCTAGTTAAGTAAAGTCTTGGATTAAATCTTTAACACTTAGGAATTCAAATCAACATCAACTTGTGACATGGGTGGTAATTTAATGAAATATAAAGAAAAGCTCAAGGATATCACAAGATTAACTACCTAATGATGAAATCACCCCAATATTTATCAATTTGTTAAATCAAACATCATCCATAAATTATTTCATAAGCTCTGAAAACAAATCCCCCAATCAGAATACAATTAACTAAAAACAACCGACTATAAAAAAGTATCATCGTTGAGGATTCGACCCGAGTGCTGTTATACACATTAGCAGAGCATTGGAACTTTGACCAGTTGATAGGTGACAATCAGCTGCGCATTTCAAATGGATCCATTGCTGGGGATGGTGATTTAAGTATTCATTAGTTTCTGGTTATTGTAAAAAAAGAAAAAAAATTAAAAAAAAATTAAAAAAACACAAAGAAAAACCCGCCTTCTCATAAAAATCATAAACTGAAAAAAAAAATTCAAATAAAAACATGTCTTCCTATTTCTTCCAACATCTCTCTAAATTCCCTGTAGCCTCCCAAACAATCCCTCTGATTTTTTTGACCCTGAAATTGAGCAAACACTTCACCAACTTAGGAGGAACATTATATATAATCAACTCATTCAAGAACCATCCCCCGTCCAACCAGTTGAATTAGAAATGGGCAATCCTAGGGAAAAACCCTTAAAGAACTTGTTGCCCCTGATATGAATTACCAACCCCTTGGTATTCAATATCCAAACATAGATGCTGATTTTAAACTCAAATCGGGTTTGATTCATCTTCTACCTCATTTCCATGGGCTAGCGAGTGAGGATCCACATCTCCACCTTAAAGAGTTCCAAGTGGTGTTCTCTACCATGAAGCTTCAAGGGGTTTATGAGGAACAAATAAAAACATTGAGCATTACCTTTCTCCCTAGCTGAATCCACCAAGTCATGTCTTTACTACCTCCCTCCTGGTTCCATAACCACATGGAATGACATGAAGCATCTATTTTTAGAAAAATTCTTTCCTGCTTCTCCTACTACTTATATCCAAAAGGAAATAAGTGGTATTCATCAATTCCCAAATGAATCACTCCATAAGTATTGAGAGAGGTTCAAAAAGCTTGTTACAACCTTCCCACACCACCAAATCCCTGAATAACTCTTGATCCAATACTTCTATGAGGGGTTATTGGCTATGGAGAGAATCCTCATTGATGCCACAAGTGGCGGTGCTCTTGTTGATAAAACTCTTGTAGCTGCAAGAGATCTCATAAGCAACATGGCTGTGAACACACAACAATTACATACTCGAGTACAAGCTCAAGTCAAAGAAGCCCAAGATAGTCAGTCGATAGAGCCTAACAAGATGACAGAGTGTATGAGTGAACTTACAGGTCTCGTGCGACAACTAGTTGTGGCTACCAAATCCCCAACCTCATCTTCTCCGCAATCAATGTTTCCTAGACCTGTCAAAAACTGTGGAATCTGCAACTCACCAGCTCATCCAACAGACACATGTTCACAACTTCAAGAGGATCAATCTGATTCATCTGGACCAATGGAGCTCAATGCAGCATATACTCAGCGGAATCCCAACCATCAAAAATCAGGTCAGTTTGTTAGAAACTTCAACTAACCTCACTCTAAGTCCTTCTCTTCTTCCTATAACCAAGGCCTGGGGTATGGTAATTTTGTCTCTCATCCCCCTCAATTCCCTCATCAAAACCCAAACTAGTTCTAATATGATCAAGGTGTTGGTAACTTCCAACAACCTTATCCTTTTATTCCTCAACCTCAAAGGAAGAAACCTCCTCCTGGATTCCAATATCCTAGTGAGCCTTCCAAATTCCAAAACCAATACAATCGCTTTCCCAAGAACCAAAATCTAGGTAATCCCAATTAGGGACAAGCCTCTTCTTCCAAGAAACCATAGGAAAGAACTGTTGAAGATCTTGCCTCCTTCACCCATTCTAGTCTCAAGAACATTGAAACCCAAATTGGTCAACTTACATCCCACCTTAGTCAGCAGAAATCATCCAATTCTTCCCAACTTCCAGCTCAACCATTACCCAACCCCAAGGGTAATGTAAGTGCAATTTCACTTAGATCGGGGAAGCAAATTGATATGCCTCAAGATAAGTCCTCCAACCCCCCCCCCTTTAAATGTTGACCTAGAAAATGAAAAGAAAAAGAAACTTGAAAAGGAATCTGAAACCATTCCCTCACCTCTTTCTATTCCACTTAGGAACCCAATTCCTTTTCCTTAATCTGTTTCTAAGACAAAGAAGTCCTTTGAACCTGATCCTAAAATGCTCGACATGTTTAGACATGTTGAAGTCAACATTCCCCTCTTAGATTCCATAAAACAAATCCCTAAGTATTCCAAGTTTCTTAAGGAATTTTGCACCCATAAGAGGAAACTTAGGACCTTCGAAAATGTTTCCACCTAGTAGTATATTCCCATAAAGTGAAAAGATCTAGGGACCTTTATGGTTTCATGCCAAATTGGAAGTTCTAACTTCGATGATGCACTCATAGACCTAAGAGGATCAATTAATGTCATGACCAAATCCATCTTCTCTAACCTCGGTCTAGTTCCCTTACATCCAACGGGTGTTGTCATTCAGTTAGCCAATCGAAGCACAACCAGTCCTGAGGGAATAATCTAGGATGTCCTTGTTTGTGTTAATGATATTATCTTCCTAGCCTATTTCTATGTCCTTGACATGGAAGGTGAGACAAACTCTTCTCGACCTCCCTTAATTATAGGAAGACCATTCCTAATGACAGCGATAACCAAGATTGATGTCCATTCAGGCATCTTATCTATGAAATTTGGTGACCAACTGGTCAAATTCAACATTTTCCACGCCATGTGATACCCATTTGAGGATCACTCTGCATTCTCAATCTATGCTTTCAAGGACACTTCTAAGAGTCAATTGAAACTCATTCCGTCATGTTCATCCTATTCTGATGATAAAGGATCTTGTGAAATATGCACCATGATTAACCAAGTCATAAATAGTGAAGTTGATGTGGACCTCTCATTCATAGACTTCATTGATCTAGAGGAACTTGAAAACTATCTTGAATCCCACGCCAACTTTGATCTCTACTGATCTACCTTGAATAGTATTAAGGAGAATGAATCTGAAGAAACTGAATTCCCTTTCTCCATTCTTGAGTTTTCTAACCCAAAAATAAAAGATGAGACTAATCTGAAACCTCTTCCTGAACACCTGAAATATGCATTACTTTTCCATGATCACTCTTATATTGTCATTATCTCTTCTTCACTTACTGAAATAGAGGATTCCAAACTTGTTCAATTGTTATAGGAAAACAAAAAATCCTTCGGGTGGACCCTAGATGACATACCAAGAATCAACCCTTCCCTTTGCATACATCACATCCATCTTGAGGAATCATCCAAACCAATTAGAAAACCCCAAAGAAGACTCAATCCACTCATCCTTGAGGTAGTTAGGGAAGAGATCACCAAGATTCTTCAAGATGGTATTATCTACCCAATTTCTGATAGTGAATGGGTTAGTCCAATTCAAGTTTCACCTAAGAAGGGTGGGATAGCTTTTGTCACAAATGAACATGGGGAGGTAGTCACAACTCAAGTGAAGAAGAAATGGCGTGTGTGTATCGACTATAGGAAATTAAATATTGAAACAAGAAAATATCACTACCCTCTTCAATTCCTTGATCAAATGCTAGAACGATTATCTAGAAAGTCACACTATTACTTTCTTAATGGATACACTGGCTACTTCCAAATCCCATTCTCACCTCAGGACCAAGAAAAGACCACTTTCACATGCCCCTTTGGAACATATGTTATAGGAGAATTCCTTTTGGCCTTTGAAATGATCCTGCAACATTTCAGAGGTGTATGATGAGTATCTTTTCTGAATTCATTGAACATTTTATGGAGGTCTTCATGGATGACTTTACCATTTATGGCGAGTCATTTGAATCTTTCTTGAATTCACTCTCTCTAGTCCTTAAAAAGTGTGTCAAGTGTAACCTTGTGTTAAATTTTGAAAAATGTCACTTCATTGTTGCAAATGGGATTGTTCTAGGGCACACAGTTTCAAAAGATGGTATTGAAGTTGATCCTTCCAAAATTGAAGTGATCCAATCACTTCCTGAACCCACTTCTATTCGAGACATCTGTTCATTCCTCGGTCATTCCGGTTTCTATAGGAGATTCATCCATAACTTCAGTAAAATTTCCCTCCCACTCAATCGGTTGCTCCAAAATGATGTCACTTTCCATTTCAATGAGGTTTGCAAGATAGCCTTTGTTGAACTCAAAACTGCTCTTAAATATACCCCAATAATCCAACCCCCAGATTGGTCCTTACCCTTTGAGTTGATGTGTGATGCTTCTGATAGAGCCATTGGGGATGTTCTTGGTCAAAAAAGATAAAAAATTCCTCATGTCATCAATTATGCCTCAAAAACATTGTATGAAACTCAATCTCACTACACTATCACTAAAAAATAACTTTTAGCAGTTGTTTTTGCCTTAGATAAATTCTGACCCTATCTCTTAGGTGCCAAAATCATTATCTTCATAGACCATTCTGCTATAAAGTTCTTACTCAAGAAAAGTGATTCCAGACCAAGGCTAATAAGGTGGATCCTAATGCTCTAAGAGTTTGAACTTGAAATCAAATATATACCAAGAAAAGAAAACCCAGTGTCTAATCACTTGAGTAGAATTTCTAATTCTTCTCATTATGAAATCATCGATCCTGAATTTCTCACTGAGCACCTTTCATCTCTCACTCCAAAACTACCATGGTATGCCCCAATTGTAAATTACTTGGTTTCTGGTGTTTTTCCTAAAAAAATTTCAAAAGAACAAAAAATAAAGTTGAAAAGTGATTCAAAATACTATTTTTGGGAAGAAAATGAACTTTGGAAAACTGGGGATGACATGGTAATAAGGAGATATGTTGATGAAAATGAACATTCTTCCATATTAGAATTATGTCACTCAATGCCTGGTGGTGTCCACTTTGGACCACAAAGGACCTCCTGAAAGGTCCTAGACTCTGGATTCTTCTGGCCTTCACTCTTCAAGGACTCACATGAGTTCTATCAATCATGTACCACTTGCCAAAAGTTTGGAACAATTTCAAAGAGAAATGAAATTCCCCAAAAGACTTTAATTTTTGGTGAGATCTTCGAAGTTTGGGGCATTGATTTCATGGGACCATTTCCTCCTTCCAATGGATTCACATACATCATTCTTGTGGTCGATTATGTTTCTAGGTGGGTCGAGGACAAACCCACTAGAAAGGATGATTCACATACTGTTAGTGAGTTCCTAAAGACACACATATTCCATCGATTCGTCACACCACGTGCCTTGATCAGTGACTTAGGAACCCATTTTTGTAATAGAAACATGGAATATATTTTGAAAAAGAATGGGTTTGTACATAAAACTTCAACTGCATATCACCCCAAAAAAATGGCATGGCTGAACTTTATAATAGAGAAGTGAAAAGATTGCTTGAGAGAATTGTAAAACCCACCAGAAAATACTGGCCTGAAAGACTTGGTGAAGCACTTTGGGCTTATCGAAATGTCTATAAAACACCCATTGGGATGTCTCCTTTTAGGATATTTTTTGGTAAAGCATGTCATATACCAGTTGAAATCCAAAATAAGTCTTTTTAGGCTATGAAAACCTATAATTTTGATTGTGAAAAATCTGGTGAAGAAAGATAGTTGCAATTGGATGAACTAGAGGAGCTTCGACTTGATTCTTACGAGAATTCTAATCTCTACAAAGAAAAATTCAAGTCACTCCATGACAAACAAATCCTGAGAAAGGTATTCCATGAAGTTGAAAAGGTAATTATCTTCAATTATCGATTTTGGATTCACCCAGGTAAGCTTAATTCTCGTTGGAAAGGTCCTTTTGTTATTACTAATGTTTACCCATTTGGTGTAGTGCAAGTCCAAGACCCCTCTTCCAAAAGGACATTCACAGTTAATGGACATCAGTTAAATCATCACCATGAGAGGATGCACAATCCTGGATCAATATTGACTTCCACTGGATCCCCAACTTCTACATTTTACCCACCACTAGATGGAGATGGAAACCCACCAAATCCAAACTAGGGGGCACCTCTTTCCCTTTAACTCTCTCTGTCTCTCTTCCTACCTCTACCTCTTTCTTCTTTTTCCTCTTTCTTTCATTTTTTTACCACTTTCTTTATCAAACCCTTTATTTTTCTCTTTCTATTTTTTGTGGGTGAGTCTTTATTAAAAACTAAAAAAAACCTAAAAAGCATCATAACAAAAAAAAATCAAGATTCATGCTTACTCACTATCGAGTTTTGAAACTTTGTCCAATCTTTTTGGGGAGTCAAAAGACATGGTTTCATCTCAAAAATTTTATGGTTTCTTCATAAATTTGGATAAAGAATATTGTGTCAAAACCAAAAAAAATTGAATGCTCAATTTTTGATTTGGAAACTGATTTTCCCCACCCGTGAGGAACAACATTAGCTTTCATGCCAAGGCCACCTATGTCCATATTTTCAAAATGTGTATTTTTCACCCCCATTTGTGAGTCTTGAGTTTGTGGACCTTCAAGCTTAATTTCCTACTTTAGTGTGCATTAATATAATAGATCCATTTTCTAAACCACATGAGAATCATAATAGCCAAATATCCTCCCATTTCCCTTACATTAATCCTCTTTTTAAAAGACCCTTCAAGCCTATTAAAACATTTTCTTTGATAGCCACATTACAATCCCAATACCTTTTCCCACCCAATATCAACATGGATTTTCATTGCATAATTTTTTTTGAAATTTTAGTGTGGGGGGAATGGATTTCATTTTGGGTACCCTTTTTTTGATTTCACCATGTTATCATATGCTTGAGGGCAAGCATCCATTTCAGTGTAGGAGAGAGGTTGTCCTTCAGTGGGGTTTGGGAATTTATATATTCTTATGACATATTGTTCAAATTTTATTGACAAGTGTTCAAGAAAAAAAATTTAAAAAAATGAAAAAAAATAAAAAAAAAGGGTTGTGTCTTGGGTATGTCAAAAATCACTATTTATCGGCCTTTGATCCTATTATAACTATTACAATTAGTTTCATGATGAGATCAATCATCGGTTGGTATATTATTGTGAGATCTATTTCAAGTTCAACTTTTGAAAAAAAGAAGAAAAAAAGAAGAAAAAATAACACTTGCATTATATTCTTGTGTCATTGGGATAAGTTTTGTGTTTTGTAAATATGTCATCTTCTCATTCTCTTTATATTTTCTTCCACTTTTGTTTCTTATTTCACATTTTCATTCCCTTATAAATATGTGTTTCCATTTCCTTTAATGTCTCATTTCAAAAAAAATGTGCATTGCTTTTTCCTTGTTGGTGGCTTACCCCTCTTCTTCTCTCTCTTGGACATTATATTCCTACCATCCCATAGCCACAGAAAAACCCCTTCAAAATACCTCTTGATTCTTGTGCACTTTGTATAGGTATTGTAAGCTGAGAGCTCTTTCAAACTCTAAGATTTTCACTTTTGGTTGGTGAAAGAGTGAACCTCCACAAATGAATTTTATCATCTTGAGAGGTGTGGGTTTTGAGTGTCCACATTTTCCATTTCTAAATTTGAGCATGAAAAAGAGTTGTTTTTTAAAAAAAAATCTATAAAAATTTGACGTGTAATTCAATATGGATGAGTGAAATAGTCTAAACCTCCCCTGATTATAGAAAACAAAATTTCAATATTTGTTGGTGAGTGAAAATGATTTTGTCATGTTTTTATATTTGTTGCACATGAGGACATACACAAGACTAAGTGTGTGGGATTTGATGTTATTAATATTTTCATGACTTATTATATACTCCCTTTATTTATTTTATATGAAATGTGCATAATTTGTGTGAAATATTAATGTTTTAATACTAAGTATAATTTTTGAGCATTTTTAGAAATAGTCCAATTGAGTTAGTTCACTGTTTCATTTATAACTATCACCTTACTAATTAAAATTGTGTGGTTATTGTTTTTTAGGATTCCTAATTCAATATCCAACATTTCATTATAAGGGATCATGGGCCAACTCTTCCATTTGAAGGCTCATATGGACCACACAAGAAGGCCCATAGAATCTGTGAGGAAACTGGACCATCCATGAAGATTGAATTACTAGGCTCAATCCAGAAGTGAAAATTCATTAATTATCATCAAACATTAGGATAATAAGTAATGTATAAAAATTTCAGGACCCAAATCTAAGAACAAGGGGCCCAACTAATGCTTTGAAGTCCAACCCACCATTCTGTCTGGGAATTAAAATTAAGACACTATTCATGACATATCTCATGATGTAATCATCAAATAAATCTGAGATTTTGCAGTGTTAAATATGAGACATAGTAGGCATACTTTGTTGAATAAATCATTCAGATTTGAAGGCATATTACTATTCCAAAATCCATTCACATTTTGGTCATCGAAAAAGCATGGATTGAAATGGACAGTTTAACTTTGTTTAATCAACTGGACATAACTTTGTCTCCTTAAGTCCAATGGCTACAAAATTTTCAGAGTAGACATATGAGATATTTATCTACAACTTGTAATAATTTCATATCTCTATATTCGTCTTTATAATATATCAAATTGGCGATGCAAATATAGGCGAAGTTTTGAAATGAAAATAGCCCACAACATTGGGCTATAAATACATCCCCCTCCTCTCCTTGCAAAGAGATGGAATTTCAGAAGATAGAAACACATATTGGCACGACCAAAGCCTTACCAAGGGATTTTGAGGACCTTCCATACTCAAGTTTTCAATTGAGAGACCTTTCCTCCTCTCTTTGTTTTCATTTACTTTTGTGTTCTTCATTTTTGTAATCTTATAAGTCTCTTTCTTTGTAATTCTGTTTTAATGCAAGTTTATTATTTAAAATATCTTATTCTCATCCACCTTTTGTAGTTTAATATTAATGTTATTAGTTTAAATACAATTTAATACCCTTCCCTTATTTTTTTTCTCATTCTATCTAAAGTTTGTTTTTAATTCTCATCATTGTTCATGTGTGTGTTCGACGCAAAACTCTTTTCTTATCCCTTTATTTTTTATTATCTTCTTAATTTATAATCATAATCATTATAAACAAATTACTGATAATTTAAATGTATATGTAAATCTATCATTGGGGTGAGTTATAATTTAGGTATGCTAATTGATTGAGATCTTTTGCTTGATGAATATTCTTAAAATTAACATTGTGTATGTTGAACTTAGCATGTCATGGATTAATGACTTGTTTTGTTTATCATATAGATTCCATGGATTATTGGAGCCATAAATACACTATTAAAATCAAGTACTGATTGAGGTTATAATCCTAGTTAAGTTAAGGATTGGATTAAAGCTTTAACACTTAGTAATTCCAATCAACGTCAACTTGTGACATGGGTGTTAATTTAATGCAATATAAAGAAAAGCTCAAGGATATCACAAACTTAACTACCTAATGATGAAATCACCCCAATATTTATCAATTTGTTAAATCAAACATCATCCATAAATTATTTCATAAGCTCTATGAACAAACCCCCTCAATTAGAATATAATTAACTAAAAACAACCAACTATAAACAAGTATCATCGCTGAGGATTCGACCCGAGTGAGGCTATACACATTAGCAAAGCATCAAAACTTTGACTGGTCGATAGGCAGAAATCGGATGCACATTTCAGTATATGCACCTTCACACACATGCAAGGACACGTAGCCCCTATGCACACACTCGCATGACCATGAGCATGTGCAAGGGGATCCTTGCATATATGCTTATATGCATATACCAGTTTCCACTCACCTACGTATGCATTTGTATATATATACATGGGAACACCTAGCCCCATACATGCATAATCACTGCCATGGATGACCATACACGTAATAGGGGAACCCACATACATATACTTACTTACTTATGCACACGCAGGTGATTCTCCCTTGACTAAGTGACTTGAAACCAATGAGTAAGGATCAACGCACTACACAAAGGATATTAGGAACCTTAAAACACATAAAGGACGCTAAATAACCAGTGAGAAACAAACCAACGACATTAAAGCCTTACCTCGATTGGAAGAAGAGAACCAAATCCACCCAAACCAACACGAAACAATCCAACGCCATACTAAAACCATAATATGGAGTCAAAAATACCAAAATTCCCAAATACATGAGGTGTGAGACAAGTAGTAACCATAAAATATTACCTCAGATCAAAGCTAGCAGACTGAATCAATCTGAACCCCTTCGCAGAATATAACTACCCTTTTCCCATAGAAAGTAGTAAAAGACCTAAGTGGCCAATGTGATAAAGAAAATAAAATAAAAACTAAACTAAAACATACCTGTCTCTTGTGACTATACATGTCATCATCCAACATATAAGAACCACAACACCCCATGGGTCAAATCATGTTCCTGCAAGCAAAGGGGAAACAGATACATGTTTCAAAATGATACTATCAAATAGTACATTCCTATTAATTAACAATTACTCTTCCTATTAATGGTATATAATCAGTTTGGATCGAGTTTGAGCTTAGTTTCGTTTTGTTTGATACAAGTTTGTTTGGGACATTTCCATTAGATTTAGTTTGCCTTGTTTTTGTTTATATTATCTTGGACAATTTCATTCATTTGGGTTCTAGTCAATCATGAAATTAATAATAATCAGTCAATCCATATTAATAATTATATCCATTAGTTCCATACCAGAAGTAAAAAATGCATAGAAATGAATGATATCATATAAGGAAAATCATAAGAGGGGCAAGATGTAAAGTAGTCTTATTCATGAAATTCATACCTAATATAGATTTTTTATGGACACATAAATCACTAAAAGCCCCAAATTAAATTGTTCCAAACAAAGAGGGCAGAATAAACCAACCTCAAATGGTGGCAGATGAACCAAGATGATCCAAACTGCTTTACCTTCGACAGCATATGCCAAATCACATCTGAGGTGGACCTGAAAGAACCATGATAAGCCCTAGAAACAAGGATCAAAGTTAGATAAGGGTAAATTATAAAAATAAAGATCTACAACGTTTATGATTGAAAATTTGAACTAAAAATGGAAACCATCCATGAAAGAGATAGTAGAATTGGATTAGTAGTTGACATTTCTAAAGAAGATCCTAAGAGGTTTCCTGAGGAAAATCAAAAGTAGTTGAAGATGTTTTTTGAAGGTATAATTATGTTGATCATGGGGATATCATATGTATGATTTTTATTCTAGTGTCAAAAGAATTTTATTAGTGGTAATGGAAAATATCAAATGTTATCATATTCTAAATCAGTTTCTAAAAATGGATCCACACCTATGAAGAAGGTTGAACATGATAAGAAAGAAAGTTTGATCATATGGTCTGATGAGTTATAAAAGTATAAACTAAAAAAAATGGAAAACATTGAGAGTGTTGTAATTGTTCAAGTAAATATGAAATTTTAAAACAATAATAAACATGTGAAAGAAGAGAAAACCATGTTTCCTAAAAAACATGTTTAGAATGTGAGAAGTAAGAAAGTGAAAAGAAAATCAAACACTATTGAGATACAAAAAAAAGTTCTCCAATGTTGAGAAAAAGCCTCAGTCAGTGTTATAACTTATAAGATGATAAACCCACATTATTACCATAATTTTTTATATAAAAAAGAATAAAATGGAAATGTCACATAACACGCACTTCACATATATATTTTTTTTGTAAAGGAAAATAATTTTGAGAAATGAATCATTCATATAGTGTTGTTATTCTTCTATGTCACTCTCAATGCATCCATGAATCTCAGCTACACAAATCTCCAATTGAAAATGCCTATTTCAATAACTAATAAAATTGATTTTTGGGAAAACCCCTTGGAAGAATATGAAAAGGTTAATAACTTAATGGATCGATGTGCAAAAATAGGAAGGGATGAATAACCTTTCCTAATTATAGAAAAATCGATGAATAACCCTTCCTAATCCTAATTATAGAAAAAACAGAATATGAAACATTGAATAACCCAAAAAAAGAATATGAAACATTGATTTAGGGTTCCCCTATTTCCTAATTATAGAAAAATCTCTATCATAAATGATTGATTTCACCATACTTTAGTGAAATCGAGGAATAACCCTAAAACAAACACTTCTGAAATCAGAAATGCTACCTCTGTGCATGTCATGCATGACACACAGAGTGAAGAATTTGTGGGGGAGGGGAGATCGATGGCTCCTAGGGCTTGGGATTAGAGGGAGGGGAGAGGAGGGTGACGACGAGTGGGGAGCGGGGAGCGGAGAGCAGGGAGTAGGGAGCAGGGAGCGGCGAGCGGGGAGTAGTGAGCAGTGAGCGGCGAGCAGTGAGCGGCGAGGGGGAGTTGGAAAATAAGGGAGTGCGAGGAGAATGAGAGAAGTGGCGAGCGGAGGACGGAATGGGAGCAGTAGCGAGGGGAGGTCGGGTGGTTAGGTGAGGTTAGGCGACGAGGGGAGGTCGGGAGGAGCGGTGTTGTGCTGTAGGGATGGAGATGTGGGGTGTGACCAGATGGGAGAAGGAGCCCGATGGCTGGGGGTTTTTTGGTGTCTCTATCCCAATGGTTCATATAAACCGTTGGTATTGAGATGCTTTTTTCCAACAGTTTACTATAACCATTGGAAAAACCCAACATATATTAGTCTACTCTAATGATTTCACAGAACCATTGGTATAGATTATTTTTCCCAATGGTTTTTCCAAACTGTTGGGAAAGAAGTGTTGGTATAGGTGGGATTTCCACCATTGTTCCATAGGCCAGGGGCTAGCGACTAGTACCTGAAAGGCATATCCCTAAAACTAGGAAGGCATTGCCTTTAAAACCTGTAAACTCACACAACCAAGAACACAACAAGATACAAGAACAAGTAAACTATATAGTAAACAGAGTGAGTACAGTAAGTAAAGGAGCAGGAATACAAGCCCAACTAGAAAGTACAAGTAAGACTAGAAGTACAAGTAAAACTGGAAATAGCTCTTGTGAACACCTGCCAAGGATCCTACCTGAAGGGTAGGTAGAGCTCTTAAACGGTTGTCTTTGTGGTATGCCTTATCTAAGGTCCACCTCTAAGTAGCCTCCAGTCCTGGTACCCTCATCCTCAGTCAGCGTTTTCCATCTTCTGCACAAGACACAACAAGTTGCGGGCGTAGCCCGTGCAGGGGTGAGTATAAAAATACTCAGTAGGGACCCCAAGACCCCCGAAGGTCTCTAAAAATCCACAAAGGATAAATCACAAGCATGGAAACAATAGTCAACCCTACTTAGGTATATTCCCATACATATACCTAATTTATCAAGTATACCCATCTCATTCATGAGGAAACACAGGGTCCAAATATTTAGCCAAAAGCTCAACTTTTCCACGAAGGAAAGAATACCATGAAGGTAACACCACAAAAGTAAGTACCACAATGGTAAACACCACACAGAAGAATACCACTTAGGTATCACCACGAAGGGAAGTACCACAAGGGTAACACCACACATAAGATTACCACAAAGGTAAAGACTCAGCTCACACTAGGTATAACTTAAGTACAGAAGTATAGATGATTAGTCGTAAATCTATATCATCTTATTCTGTTAAGTAGCACTGCTTCTGACCCACACAGGATCGATAGGTAACTAACCCCCACTAACCCACACAAGATTGATAGGTAACTAACCCCCGATGACCCACACAGGATCGATAGGTAACTAACCCTCACTGACCCACACAGG
Organism: Viscum album; assembly: GCA_963277665.1. NCBI lineage: Eukaryota > Viridiplantae > Streptophyta > Magnoliopsida > Santalales > Viscaceae > Viscum > Viscum album. The sequence goes on along the minus strand of OY728131.1, from coordinate 1,522,813,850 downwards.
ATCTGAACCACATAGGATTGATATGCGCTAACCCATATAGGATCGTTGCACACTGACCCACAAAGGATCTGAAGATAACCCACACAGGATCTAAATATTCTTCAAGTACATCCAGCCACTGGGTTTCTGCACTAAACATACTTGATTTTGGTAGGTTATGCTTATCAAGCCATCGGTTGATACTTCCACTACCATGAAGTCCCATTAAGAAGTATCTCAAAGGTCTGTCACATAAAAAGGAACCTAACACAACTGATGGCACGTCAATCAAACACTCGGTCTGTAAGTTATTAGCATTTCTGTTCCAAGGGCCCGGTTTTATTCAGGTTCGATCCAACCTGATCATGATCCAACATTATCCAAAACTCAAGTGGGGTGTACCAAAAGGTCCATCTCGATCCAAGGATTCTGGCACCGCATATGATTCATCAAATGGACGGTCGGATCACAAGTTATTGCCAAAAAGGTGAAACTGGGTCCAGATGGGCCCAGGTCCGGTCTGACCCGGTCGGACCGACCCGACCTGACCCGGCCTGGGCCAACCCGACCTGGTTCAGGTCGACCCGACCCGGTCCGGGTCCGTCCCGGTTAGCCTAGGCCGCGTCGGACTAGGCCCGCTGGGCCGTGGTTCGGCCCGGCCTATCCCGCGGGCCACGACCCACTACGGTGCGGCCCGCTCGGCTGATGGTCTATCATGGTGGGGTCCTCCCTAGTCGAAACCCAGGGGGAGTCACCCCCTGGTATTCCGAACGGTCTGCCAGACCATTCGTCTCAACCTATCCCAGTGGCGCCATGTGGCACCGTCTGCTGGAATGCAGGACCCGCTGGAGCGGGTTCTACCCAGTGCGACACAGCCGACCAGATTCCCAGCCGGTCCTCCTCCCAGCGGTGCAACGGCACTACTAACCTCCACGGCCGACCATGTATAATAGAAATGATACTGATTCTAGTATTGAAATGATAATGTAGATGTTCAATATACAAGAGGGGGTGAATTGTATACTTTAAAAAAATCTTTGAGAACTTTTAAAGCTGGTTAGAAACCTTTCTATTGTTTAACAAGGTTAAACAAGGTAAATTCACAACACCTCTAAGTTCTACAAACTTTCTTGATTCTGAAAATGTGATTTTGAGAATGTAATTATGAAAAAGTTATTCCAGAAATGAAACTTAACAAAAATTTACAAAGATAAAGATTCTACCTTAAAGCGTATAGAATCTTACTAAATCAGAGTATACAAGTATAAGGAAGTATAAGATAGTTATATTTTCCTCAACAAACAAAATGCAGCGGAAAACTTGAAACAACACAAGTAACAAGTAGTAAATCTTTTAACCCAAAGAGAAGGGTATCCAACAACCTTGGATAAAGGTCCCTTGATTTATACTTTCAAGTAAGTATGTCTTACCCACACCAGGGTAATCCCTTGATATGAAGATCAGATTCTGTCTTGAAATCCCCACAAGCCCTCAACTTCAAGGTAGTCGGCACCTTTGTCTTCTTATCCTCAGAAGCCCTTGAATGTACTCAGCAACATTCAGAGTCGCACAAAGCAATTCTGAACAAAATGTTCAGTACGCACAAAGCAATAAAGTCTCTTTCTCTAGAAATCACTTCAGCAGTATGTAATCTCTAGATTGATCAACTTTTTGTGAGCTCGTTCAAATGAGCTCCTATTTATAGGCACATTCTCAATGGTCAGCTCCCTCCTCCAACGGTCATATTTTTCCTTGAATTTCATAGGGACCTATACATGTGTCACTCAAACAACAGTTAGTTAGTAACTGAATTCACGACATCGTTTTATAACCATAACAAGATTAAGAAAAAATATGATGCTTTACCAAATTTATTTTTTGGTGTCTAAGGAAAAAATGAAAGTTCGGAGTCTAACCAAAAAACCATTTGGTGTTTATAAGATATGAATATTCAGATTTTGTCTTCAAAAGAATTCGTAACCTAAATTCTATAGAATTCAGAGTCTGAATTTCAAGAAAATTTGGAGTCTGAATTTAGTAGAATTCGGAGTCTAAACTCATAAGAGTTCAGAGTCTGAATTTAGGGAACTCAGAGTCAGAACTCATAAAAGTTCGGAGTCTGAATTTAGAGAACTCGGAGTCAGAACTCATAAGAGTTCGGAGTCTAAATTCAGAGAACTCAGAGTCTGAACTCATAAGAATTCGGAGTCATAATTCAGAGAACTCGGATTCAGAACTCATAAGAGTTTGGAGTCTGAATTTAGAGAACTCGAAACCTGAATTCGGATCCTAAAAACAGAATTCTTTATATATAAGTATATAAATGATTCCGAGGTTTTGGTTCTGAAACTGAATTTTATACTTAGAATATGAACAATGAAAAAATGGTAAGGATAAATTTCCTTGAGGAAGGAAAGTTTTCCTTATGAAGATATAACATAGGAAAATGAAATTTGCCTTAAGGAAGAGTGTTTGTGATTTTCAAAACATGAAGGAATGGAAAAGTCATAAGGAAGACTTATTGACTCAACAATCTCCACCTTTTTGGAAAGCGCAAACATCCTTACGAAAAAGAATATAAGGACTTAGAAAATATTTTTCTAGACTTTGAAAATAAAACTTATCTCCCTTAACACATAGGCAATGATGAATACGACTGACTCCCCTTTCGGCTTTGGAACCACTAAGGATCATATTATGATTTCCTGAATGAGATTTTTCATTATCTTGAATATGGAAATCTTTATAATGAAAACTCTCACTGACTTGGGCTTAGTATTCTTCTTGACATTGCTTTCTACCCCTTTGTGATTTTCAAAAAGGATTAAAGGGAATGGAAAAGAAATTATGGTACCTGAAAAATTAGTACTAAACATCCAAAAGACAAGTAACCAAAAAATTCATTATGATTGGAAAAAAATTACAAGGAAGGAACATAATCAAAAGATTGGAATTGAATAATTTTATCCTTCCTTTTCCTTTGGCAACAACTTCTTTACAATAGTTTTGAGCTTCTTTAGCTCCTTCTGATCTTCCTCTACTCACTTGAGAAGCTGATCCTGATCCTTTGATTTCTTTTCTATGGCTTTGATTCTTTCTTCCTGAGCCTTAAGAACCTCTACCTGAGCCTTCAATGCTTCTTCCTACTTGACAAGATTTTTTTTATCTCTATCCGGAGATCCCTTTCTCTCTTCCAACTCTGAGCAACTAAATATAACTTTCTATTCAGATCTTTCACTTCTTGAATCTGAGAATTGTTTTCCAGAGTAAGCTTCTCCTTAAAGATATTTGTGATATCCTTGATCTTCACATATTCTGTGTCAAATGAATCCTTGAAACTATCATGGAACTCATCAAGATTTCTCATGTCTTCTATAGTTTTTATTGACCAACTGGTCATCTTCTTGAAGGATCTCTTGTGAGCTTCATAATTTATGAAAAAAGAGTTGAAATCTGTTTCAAGCTTGACACAATTATCCATCACCATGGATACTGAATCCGATTTTTGATTTAAGGAGTGTTGAAGCATTTGGAATCTCGAGTAAATGCTTGGAAATATAGGGATAGTTCCAACAAGATTCTTCAAGGACTGTACTACAAAATCATGTCCTAGAGAGGATGATTCCGAATCTAAAATTTTTCTTGGTGAGGTTTCTTTTTCTAACTCAGCAGCATTCCTCTTTGAAGAACCACCAACATCCTTCTTCTTTACCACAGACTTGGTAAGTGTAACAACAACCACCTATTTTCCCTTATCATCTTTTGGAATGACTTCCACTTGGTCAGAAGATTCATGTTCACTATCAAACAGTTGAACAATTTTGTCTTCCTCTATGTCTTCCTTCTCAACTCTTTCCTTAGCATCTTATGGATGAATGAAATCATGATTAGAACTTTCTTCTTCAGATAGCTTATTCACTTCTTCTTCAGCCTTGTCATCTTTCCCAGGGGTAGCAAGCTTTGAAGATTCTGCTTTAGAAGTTCGGATTGATAATTTTTCAGAAGGGATCTCCTTTTCATGAAATTACTCAACTTGCCTTATTAGATCTTCAGTATCGCCACTATAAGATTCTTCTTACTCTTCTTATACTGCTTCTTATACTACTTTTTCATGGACTTCTTTCACTTGGACTTTTTCCGGAGTCACATATTTCTTTCCCGGTGTCTCTGGTAAATCTTCTATTGGGATGGATTCTGGTACCAGAATGTCTTCAGAAGCTCTCTCAGCATCCTTCATAAGTGATTGCACTATCTCATCTTCAGTCATCTTCTTTTGTTTCTTTTATTTTTATTGATTTTCAAGATCATCAGCAGTATTTTCTTTTAGAGATTTTACTTCAGCAAGATCCAAACTAAAGCTAGGCTCCCCTTCTTTCTTGTTCTTATTTTCTTCCCTCCATTTTTTTACTACCTCATCCGAATAGGATTTTTTCTTCTTAGGTTTTGGAGGTACGGATTGGATTTCTTTAGTTTTTAGAATTTTTTCCTTCTCTTATACTTCCTTTAGCTTCCTCTTACTTCCTTCCTTATTAGAGGTCACTACGGCCTCCTGTTTCTTCGATAAAGATTCAATTTATTTCTCGGGTAAATCATAAAATACTTCAGATTCTTTGGAAAATCCAACATTCATCCTTCTCAGAGTATCATCACTCAACAACATGACTTTGAAATTCCTTATCTTAGAACTACAAGGTATTTTGAAGGACTCTAAACATCGAACAATCATATTTGAGAGAATGGCTGGATACATAATGATCTAAGCTTTCAGATTTCCATTATTTATATTCTCGATTGTAATCAAAATATGCTTAAACAAGTTAATTTTCCTTAGATTTACCATGAAATCCAGGATATACATGTCACTATTCTTCAATGTATCCTTTTCCCCCTTTCTCGGAATGATAAATCCTTGCACCCATAATTATAGAATCCGATAATTTGTAGATAGATGATAAATCTTCAAATTCTTTACCTCAGAAAGTCCAAGACAAGCCATAGCCTTAACCTTATTGAAACATCCTTGATTATCAGGAAACTTATGAGAACAAAACTCAGCTTCTCCTTTATACGGAATACCAACCAAGATAGCATCCTTGGTGTATGAAAGAGAATAAGTCTTCACATATCTCTTGAAAGAGAACTTATCTCTGCCTTATTCCTTGAAAAAACTTACTGTTTCATAAAATTCAACTAGAAAATCTGGATATACTAAATCTTGAGCTCCTGGTTTCTATAAGAAAACACTATACCATCCATTGAGCTTGATGTTATTTGAGATGATGGAATCATACTTGGTGAAGAAGTTTGAATGCACCAACCTTTATCTATAAACCTTCCACTCAAAGATTGTCTTGAGAGTTAACATGTCTTTCTGAGAAGATTCTTCGACAGACATTCGGATTTGAGAAAGATATGAGAAGTTCAGAACGGGATTAAGTATAAGGGAAGGACTTTGACACATGAAATATTTGAAATTGATGTGATAAAACCATTTGAGGGTCCTTTATATAGGCATTTGGGGTGACGATTCATCTTCCAAGCTCAATCCAACAGTTGAGAAACCGTGTGATCAGATCTGACGGTTGAGATGATAACCGGAAGGAAATATTTATAGAATCCAATATTTTGATGTTTTTAATAAAAGCATTTGGATTTAAGAGAAGATTGAAAACGAAAATTTAAAAACAGATGAAAATACCAACAAGTAGAATATGATTACGAAAATTTAAAAAAGGAAACATACCTTTCAGATTGCTAGGAAGATTATTCGTATTGAGGAAAATTCTTCTTGAAGAACTTTAGATTCCAAAAATTTTGATTACGAAATTTTAAACTATGAAAATTTCATTATGAAAAATCTAACTCCTGAAGAAAATTCATTACGGAAATTTAAAAAAAAAATCATTACGGAAATTTTGAAAAACTTCATTATGAAAATTTTGAACTACAAAAAACTTCCTTACGAAAAATTTAAACTACAAAAAACATCATTACAAAAATTTTGAACTAAAAAGATCTTCATTATGAAAATTTAGAAAATCTTCATTATGAAAATTTTAAGAGGAAAAATATTTGAAATATTTATAGACTACAAAAAATAGATTACGAAAAAAAATTGAAATCTAACAAACAAATGTACTCACCCTATAAAAGAAGTTTTTTACTGTAAGGAGATTGATTTCAACAGTAAGTTAACAAGGAAGATTACCTTACAGTTATCATTCCTAACTTCTATTTAATGTATTCAAATCTATCAGAGGGTAAAGATTTTGTGAAAATATCAGTAAGTTGATCTTGAGTTCCGATAAATTGAAGAATGATATCCCCTTTTTGTGTGTGATATCTGTGAAAGTGATGCCTAATATCTATGTGTTTTTCACGAGAGTGATGTGCAGGGTTTTTACTTAAGGAAATGACACTAGTATTATCACACAAAATTTGTGTTTTGGTAAAACTCATAACATAGTCTGTGAGTGTGTGTTGCATCCACAACACTTGAGTACAACAACTTCTAGCTGCTACATATTCAACTTCATCAGTGGAAAGTGCTACTGAGTGTTGTTTTTTGCATAACCAAGAAACTAATGAATCTCATAAGAAATGAAAAGTTTCGGATGTACTTTTCCTATTCATTCTACATCCACCAAAGTTAGCATCCAAAAAACTTTTCAAAATAAAATCATTTCCAGAAGTATAAAAGGGTCCAAGATCCATGGTTCCCTTTAAGTAGTGAAAAATTATTTTCACTTACTTTAAATGAGATTCCTTAGGATTGGATTGATATATTACACATAAGAATACTAAAAACATTATGTCTGGACGACTAGCTATCAAGTAAAGTAGACTTCCTATCATACCTCTAAAAGATGTTTGATCTACTGGTTTCCCAGCTTCATCAAGATCAAGTGTATTTGAGGTACCAATGGGAGTACTTATACTCTTAGAGTTGTCATATCCATACTTCTTAAGAATATCTTTAATATAATTATGTTGGGATATAAAGATTCCTTTTGGTTTTTGAGAGATTTGAAAACCAAGGAAAAATGTTAACTCACCCATCATACTCATTTCAAACTCAGATTTCATTAGATCCGCAAAATAATCAGTTAAAGATTGTTGAGTTGAACCAAATATAATGTCATCAAAATAAATTTGAAAAATCAAAACATTTTTCTTATCTTTCTTTATAAAAAGATTTGGATCATCATTTCCCTTAACATAATTATTCTGAAGCAAAAATCTTGTAAGTCTATCATACCAAGCTCGAGGGGCTTTCTTAAGTCCATACAAAGATTTGGTAAGTTTGAAAACATGTTCAGGATGTTTTGTATCTTCAAAACTAGTAGGTTGTTTAACAAAAACTTCCTCTTGAATATAACCATTAAGGAAAGCACATTTAACATCCATTTGAAAATGTTTGAAATTGAAGAATGCTGCAAAGGCAAGTAAAATACGAATAGATTCAAGTCTAGCTACTGGAGAATAGGTTTCTTCATAGCCTATTCCTTCTTGTTGATTATAGCCTTTAGCAACCAATCTAGCTTTATTTCTTACAATGATTCCATTTTCATCACACTTATTTCTGAAGACCCATTTTACTCCAATAATAGAAGTTTCCTTAGGTATTTCAACCATGGTTCAGACTTTATTTCTTTCGAATTTATTTAGCTCATCTTGCATTGCTTTTATCCAATCATCATCACCTGAAGCTTCATCGGTGACTTTTGGTTTTAATTGGGAAAGGAATGATAAATGTTCTATTTCATTCCTTAAGGAACTTCAAGTCCTTACAGGTTGATTCACATCACCAATGATACTATCACTGGGATGATTCTTTAAAAACAACTGATTTGGGTTTTGTAGAACCTGTTCATCAACATAAGGTATGAAGTCTTATGGGGTAAATGTTTCTAAAATATCTTCTTGGGCATTTTCCTTATCAGAAGGATCTTCTATCGAAGGTTGATAATCAGTTTTTGAAAACACATCTGAAGATGTAGGTTGAGGTTGTTTAAAAACAAAAGGATCAGTTTCATCAAATTTGAAATGTATTGTTTCTTCAACAGTACAAGTATTTTTATTGAAAACTCTATAAGCCTTAGAAGTTGTGGAGTAGCCTAAGAAAATTCCTTTATCAGATTTTGGTGCGAATTTGTGTAGATTATCTTTAGTATTCAGAATGAATACCTTGCAACAAAAAACCTTGAAGTAGGAAAGTCTAGGTTTTCTACCATTCCATAACTCATAAGGAGTTTTATTAAGAAAAGGTCTAATCAAAACTCGATTTATAGTATAACAAGCAGTACTTACAGCTTCATCCCAAAAATGTTTGGCTACTGAATATTCACTCAACATGGTTCTTGTTATCTCTTAAAGAATTATATTTATTCTTTCAACAACACCATTCTATTGAGGTGTTCTGGGTGCTGAGAAGTTATGAGTAATGCATTTTCTACTACAAAAAGTTTCAAAATCAAAATTTTGAAATTCTCCTCCATGATCACTATGAATAGTTATCAAAGGAAGGTTTTTCTCATTTTTAACTTGGGCTCTATAACTTTTGAAATAAGAAAAAGATTCATATTTCTTTTCTAGAAAATAGACCCATGTATATCTAGTATAATCATCAACTAAGACAAATACATAATATCTGCCTCCAATGCTTCCAGTTTGTGTTGGACCAAAAAGATCCATATGCACTAACTATAATGCATCAGTGGTTGAGACTTCACTGATTGATTTAAAACTTGATTTATGTTTCTTACCATATTGACAAGGATCACAAACTTTTGAAGAATCAAATCTAAGCTCTAGTAGATCCTTAACTAGTCTTTTCTTAGAGAGTTTGCATAAATTACTAAGGTTAAAGTGTCCTAACCTTCTATGCCATAACCAAGAATGATCTTCCATTGCACTAAGGCAAGGTAGATCTTGGCTCCTAAGGTCTTCTAAGTTTAGTGTGTAGACATTCTCTTTCCTATTGGCAGAAAGAATAAACTCTTCCTTGAAATTGTGTACTAAGCACTTGTCATTGCTAAAATTCACAAGGTAACCTTTATCACATAATTTACTTATGCTAATGAGGTTTTTCTTAAGACCCTTAACAAATAAAACATTTGAAATCAAAGTTTTTCTAAGAAGAATAATGTTACCTATACCAATAATTTCTCCCTTATAATTATCTCTGAAAGTTAGTTTTCATCCTTTCGTCTTGATAATCTTTTCAAAGTAGTTTTTGTTACCAGTCATATGCCGGGAACATCCACTATCCATGTACCAAGTATTGTTTTTGGTAATTTCTTTATTTTTCTGAAAATAAGAATGTTAGACTTTTGGAATCCAAACTTTCTTAGATCTGGAAATTTCAGAAAGCAAAATCTTAGGTACCCACATTTTCATTAAAAAATAAGATTTATGAAATCCTAAATACTAGGTTTTGTTTAAGGAACAACTTTTTGCCCAGTGTCCACCACACTGACACTTAGTTCAGAATGGAGCACTTTGAGGAACAAAATAATTTTTACTAAAAATCGGTTTTGAACTTGTATAATCAAAACCAGAATTATTCCTAAGGGGTCGGATTTGAGAATACATCTTATCAAAATTTTCCTTACCTAAGGTAAGTTTGAAAAACACTTTCTCAAGGAAAATATTTCTGACTTCAGTCTAATAACTAAGTTTTTGTCTTCCAAAACATTAGTTTTAGAACTAGAGTTAGGCTCGAAAACATTTTTCTTAGAAATTTCATTTTCTATATCCTTAGAAAGTTTATCCTTCTCAGAATTAACTTCCTCAAGGTTTTTTTAAATACTTTCAAAATCAAGGGTTTTCTTATAAATATCTTTATAAAGATATGATATTTCCTTAGTAAGAATAGTATTCCTAGAATTTGTCTTATAAAGCTTTTTCTTGAGTTTTGAATTCTCATTCTCAAGAATCTTAACAAACCTAGAAACTTCTTCATAGGTAGGTAAAATATTATCTTCATCAGAAGAATATTCTTCATTAGAAAAGTTATAATATTTATTATTACTATTTAAAGATACATTGGTTATGGATTCGGCATTATGTACCTTAACCATTAAGCAACGATTTTCAATAGGTAGCCTGGCTATTAAACCAAGGTTCTTCTGTCCAGAAGATTCGTAATTTGATGATTCATTTGAAGAGTCACCACCACTGGAACTCCATGTGTCATTAGCTTTCAAGACTTTCTTAGCTTTATATTTGTAGTACTTCTTTCTATTTCTCTCAGAATGTTTTTCCTTTATTTCCTTTCTCTTAATCATAGGACAATCTGATCTTATATGTCCAACTATTTTGCATTCATAACATGTGACTTCTGAATCTTTCTTATCTTTCCTTTATTTCTTCTTGTATTTGGATTGAAAGTTCTTATGTCCAATAATATTGTTCATCCTTCGAGCAAGATTGGCTAACTTATTTTCTGAAGATTCACTTCCACTAGATTCGGATTGAATAACAACCTTCTTAGATTTAGATCTTGTAACTCTCTCAGGATTCTTGGATTTCATATGATTTGAAGTTGTTGTAAAAGCAACACTTCCATTCCTATTCTTTTTCTTAATATTATCAGAATCTCTCTTCATTTTAGTCTCATGTTGAAGAAGAGTTCCAAAAAGTTCATCAAGATAAATCTGAGTAACCTTTCTATTCTCATCAATAGTAGTTCTCTTGGATTACCACTCATTGGGAATGATGTCTATGATTTTTTCCACAAGAGTTTCGTCATCTAATCCTTTCTCACCCATAGATTGTAAACTATTAATAATAGTAATGAATCTTTATTTCACCTTGCATATGGGTTCTCCATAAGGAAAGCAGAAACCATGATATTCAGCTCTGAGCATGGCTCTTCTAGTTTCAATAACTTTGGAAGTTCCAAAGTGTGTAACTTCAAGCTTCTTCCAAATACAATTTTCTGCTTCACAAGATGAAATTTGGCTATATATATTTCTAGTCATAGAACAAAGTAATGTATTGTGTACCTTATAATTCAGTTGATATTCATGCTTTTCTTGGTTGGTGAAAGTACTAACTTCCTTGTCAGAAATTTTATATCCTCCAGTAAGCATAAAAAAATTATCTACTCCAGTATTGATAATGAATGTCTTCATATAATCTCTCCAATATTCGTAATCATTACCATCAAAAATAGGTGGTCTAGTAGGATTTAGGTTGTCTATGGAACCAACATTCCTTCCTGTCATCTTAAGAGAAAAACTCTCCACACAAACTTTTCAGTAATAAAAGTTTGTAAACAAGTATAAAAATATCATAAGCAAAGAAAATATAGAACAATGAGAAACTTGATCAAGAAAACTTATATGTGAATATAAGTATTTCAGAGACCTCTTCTGATACCAATTGTAGGATCAAAATGATACTGATTATAGTATCAAAATGATAATGTAGATGCTCAATATACAAGAGGGGGGGTGAATTGTTTACTTTAAAAAATTCTTTGAGAACTTTTAAAGTTTTTTAGAAACCTTTCTATTGTTTAACAAGGTTAAACAAGGTAAATTCAAAACACCTCTAAGTTCTACAAACTTGCTTGATTCTGGAAATGTGATTATGAGAATGTAATTCCGAAAAAGTGATTCTAGAAATGAAACTTAACAAAAGTTTACAAAGATAAAGATTCTACCTTAAAGCATATAGAATATTACTAAATCCGAGTATAAAAGTATAAGGAAGTATAAGATATTTATACTTTCCTCAACAAACAAAATGCAGCGGAAAACTTGAAACAATACAAGTAACAAGTAGTAAATATTTTAACCCAAAGAGAAGGGTATCCAACAACCTTGGATAAAGGTACCTTGATTTATACTTTTAAGAAAGTTTGTCTTACCCACACCAGGGTAAGCCCTCGATATGAAGATTGGAGTCTGTCTTGCTATCCCCTCAAGCCCTAAACTTCAAGGTAGTCGGCACCTCGGTCTTCCTATCCCCAAAATCCCTCGAATGTACTCAGCAACATTCAAAGTCGCACAAATAAATTCTGAATAAGATGTTTAATACGCACAAAGAAATAAAGTCTCTCTCTCTAGAAATCACTTCAGCAGCATGTAATCTCTAGATTGATCAACTTGTTGTGAGCTCATTCAAATGAGATCCTATTTATAGGCACATTCTCAACGGTTGACTCCCTCCTCCAACGGTCATATTTTTCCTTGAATTTCGGAGGGACCTGTACACGTGTCACTCAAACAATGGTTAGTTAGTAACTGAATGCATGACATCATTTTATAACCATAACAAGAGTAAGCAAAAATATGATGCTTTACCAAATTCATTTTTCAGAGTCTAAGGAAAAATGAAAGTTCGGAGTCTTACCAAAAAACCATTCAGTGTTTATAATATATGAATATTCAGATTATGTCTTCAAAAGAATTCGGAATCTGAATTCTATAGAATTTAGAGTCTGAATTTCAAGAAAATTCGGAGTCTGGATTTAGTAGAATTCGGAGTCTAAACTCATAAGAGTTCGGAGTCTGAATTCATGGAACTCGGAGTCAGAACTCATAATAGTTGGGAGTCTGAATTCAGAGAACTCAGAGTCAGAACTCATAAGAGTTCGGAGTCTGAATTCAGAGAACTCAGAGTCTGAACTCATGAGAATTCGAAGTCTGAATTTAGAGAACTCGGAGTCATAACTCATATGAGTTTGGAGTCTGAATTCAGAGAACTCGAAACCTGAATTCGGATCCTGAAAATAGAATGCTTTATATCTAATTATATAAATTATTCTGAGTTTTTGGTTATGAAACCGAATTTTATACTTAGAATATGAACAATGAAAACATGTTAAGGATAAATTTCCTTGGGGAAGGAAAGTTTTCCTTATGAAGATAAAACATAGGAAATTGAAATTTTCCTTAAGGAATAGTGTTTGTGATTTTCAAAACATGAAGGAATGGAAAAGTCATAAGGAAACCTTATTGACTCAACAGACCGGGTTTCAGTTGCCTTTCAGCCTCCGCCGCGACCAAGCGGCTACAGTCTCCAGCTCTGGCAGCGCGGACACGCGCTGCCGCTTGCCATGCGGCTAGCCGAATGCCGATTGCCACCTTGCTCTGCCATGGCTGACGAGCTGCGGCCTCCTGCTCAACTGGCAGTGCGGACGCGCGCCACCCTACCACCACGCGGTCGGTCGGTGTGCCAGCCACCCTCCTCTTCCGCGGGTCACCACAACTTCGTTCTAAGCCTAAAAAATATGACGACCGCATATTCACAATTCTCGGGTCAAGGGCTCTGCGTCCATACATCACACTCAACAAAACATTGTGTTTTTAGTGCGCTTAATTATCTGGCGTTGAAGAACGCACGAAGAACGCGTGAAGAACAAAAGAAAAGGGTAAGGTACAAGTGTGGAACGATGACCATGTTTGTTTGGCCATCGTCGTTGTGAATCCAGAATATAAAGAATCAACAAATAGATTTAATCATATTTCAAATTAAAACCCTACCTCGATTGTCCGTTGGAGACGGTGTGAGGAAGAAGATGAAGACAATGTAAACGATGAGGGCGCCAACGTTCGTCGCTCCCGCAACATGCTTCCGAATTTAGGATTGTGAGTCGTTCTCGTTCTTGATCTGGATAAAGTTCTTCGTTAGAGGATATTTCTCCAAAGGTTCTCCCAAGCTCTCCTTTCCTTTTCCAACGATTTCTCCCACGAAAGGTGTGGTTCCAATCTTAATTAAGTTAAAGATTAATAATTCAATTAAAGTTGGCATATTAATTAAATTAAAGTTGGAACATAAGTAGGGGAATCCCAAGGGTTAAATCACATTAAAGGGGAGTTTGGGTGGTCCCCACCACCAAGTATTCAAAATGGAGGTTTCAAGAAAATAAAATAAAAGTTATTTTATTTTATTTTTATTCTTTTAACTCTCCCACGAAAATTCAGAAAACTAAATTTCACCCTCAACCTACTACAGTCGAGGTGAAAGTCACCTGAAGTAAATATCGGCGCTGAAAGTTCAATGGTGCCCTCAGATTTCAATTCTGAGCACTGGCTCAAAACTTACAAAATGTCGCTCCCGTGTTTACTGAACATACCTAAAAAAAGTTCAGAAATTCATTCTGGGCACTCCGGGCCTCAGAATAATGCGCCGTCAATTTTCACAGACTCGTAAAATTTATATATAATTAAAAAAAACTTTACATGGAAAAATCTAGGTCTTTACAATTCGATTCACAGGGCCTTTAAGCCATTAAAAATTATAATGGGCCTCCAAGCCACTGGTCTTTCGGGTAATGTAAGGGTTACCACTAAACCATGTTGAAAAGGGAGCTATCTTTCCTTAATAAAAAAAGGGGGGTGTTGTCCCCTACCTATTAAAAAAATGAGTCAGAGATCCAGTTTTAAAGAGGAGTGGTGAGGAATTTTTTTTATATGGGACTGACATGAATAGTGATCGTGGCTATAAGTTTAATAGAGTGATCTTAGGTTCAGTTTCATGTGACCCTTAGAGCGTGGGACTAGATTCTCTATCTAGTTGCATAAAAGTGTGAAACCATTGAGTTTTGATTTAATCTAGGTGGAATTCACAAACATGGAATGCGTTGGTCCATATGGAATATGGATTGGGTAGTATGGGAGTGTAAACCAATAATGCTTAAATGATATTGAGGTTACATCTGTTTTGTACATGAGGTGTCTGTTGTGTTATGTAATAGTGAGCATAAATTTTCGGTATATAGACCGATGTTTTTTCTTTGGGTTTTAAATTAAATTGAATTAAAGTGATTATGGTTTTATTATTGAGTAATAGGGATTTTTCTGAGATAGTTCATAGGGTATGTTATAAACCATCCACAAGTGGTTAGTCACAATTTCTATGTAGTACAATCATCCAGTTACTTAATCAATATTTACGGAAATTTAAAATAAATTGATTAATTGTTATAAATGTTCTAATTAGTTTTTTAGTAGTTCTTGGCATGAGATAGGGCGCCATGTGTGAGGTAAATAACTGGTACACTTGGACATGCCTACATATTGATGATCAGGTGGTGCTTAAAGAGGGAATTGTTTAACTTATAAGATAAGTGGTCCTTTAAACCTACCCCCTTAGTATTATACATGTTTTTATATTGATTGTGATATTTTTGGTATCTCCACATTGTGCAATTGACCCTTTTTAAAATTAATGAATTATATATTTTATGATGATATATATGGAGTTGAATCAAATAATGTTCTAAATCCATGGTGGAATGTGAGAACTAGATTGATTCCTCATCCATCGAGGGTCAAGGATTTAATTATGATAATATTCCTTATGAAATATAAAATCAATGAATTATATAGTTTTTCACATGTTAGTGAAAAACAAAAAATAAAAAATGATAAGTGAAAAAATTTCCAAATAGAGTCAAATTAGGTTCCACATATCAAAAATGCAAGGCTGATAATTATAGTGAGAAACCTATCACTAAAGAAGTCCCCTAGAGGGATTGAGATAAGAAAATAATCCATTGAAAAACTAAAATTATATAGATGTAATTAGTCCATGTAGAAAACAAGAAAAACAAAGAATGAATAACCATAAAATTAACAAATTCTCCTTCAATATAAGTTTGGACAACCCTTGTTTAAACACCCACAAGAAAATTTAAACATATAAAAAGAAATTAAATGTGAATAAAAAAATGAATATACCGTGGTGTTTTAGAATTTGAATAAAAAATGAAATTGATGGTTGATACAATACCTGAATGGTTTGGAAGTCAAAGATTTAATATTTAAGAAGAATGGAATTAAAACAATAAGTGATGAGAGATCACCGCGGGTGGGGAAGAAACTAAAACACCAGATGATGTTAGGGTTCTGGATGCAAATGCGACGGGAGGAAGGGAGCCTATGTGGGATAGTACTTGTGGAAATTCTATACCAACAGTTTTTTAAAACTGTTGGCATTGCCATCTCTATTCAAACAGTTTTAAAAAATTGTTGGTATAATGATAACATAAACTACACATCTCAATGGTTTTGATGAACTATTGGGATAAGACCACCTATACCAATGGTTTTTTATAATCATTGGTATAAGACTGTAGGTATAGCAAGTCATTCTAGTAGTGCATCCCCTATAGATAAACAAAAGCAAGTCCCTCCAACATGATACACAATAAAGAGAAACGAGGGATTCACAACCTCAAAGAAGCTTTGTCAACTTGTTGCGCGCCACAGGGCGTAGAAGACGCGCTTGAAAACCACAACTGTACAAGATAAACCACGAATCAACCTACACCACACCCAAAGATCATCAAAACACAACCCAACTCACACACTAAACCAAAATCGTACCACCACAGTGGGTTCCCAAAAGAAGAAAAAGGAGAAAACCACCAAGAAGGGAGAAGAACTTACCATGGATTACCAATGGGGATCAACCGGAACCAACAAATCGAAAAAGGGAGAAGATGGTTAGAAGGTCTCCTCGGGGTTCCTAGGGTTCATCTGTAATGGGAGAGGGAGAGGCCACAAACGAATGAAAGGAATCATCCGAGAAAAAAAACTTAAAACCTAAAATTCTGCCAGTGTCATGTCCTGTAAAATTTACATGGTGTGTAAACCACAAGTTTTCCAAAAATTTCATCTTTCTCCAAAAAAATGTGTCACCTCAACCTTTAATTAATACACATCGTGAATTCCACTTACATGACATATAATTTATCTCACGGGTTCCCCCTCTTCCGATTTACAAGTCGTGAACTAGCCAGCTACACAAGCAGTGAATTACCTTCACACGTTGTGTATTCCCTACTGCAACACTCTTGCAGCCCCAGACTCCACTGGAAACCCCCAGAACCTCCTCAAGCCTCCTTTGGAACACCTCCAACACCCATAACTGGAAAAATAATGGTACGGGAATGCACGGACCATTACAGGTATAACCAACTATAATAGGAAAGTTTACTATTGGGGTTGTAAAACTATTTGATGCTTGTGTCTTTGTATTCTTGAAAGAAAGTTAGTAAAAGAATCCATGTTGGTAGGGATATCCAACATGACAAAGAGTGTGTCTTTCTACCAAACCTTGTAAATATTGCGTGTTGCTCTCTCTTTATATTTGTTGCATACAAAAGGCGAGGTTTAGATTTATATTTCAGTGGATCGTAACACTAACAGGTTTTTAGAGGTTAAGAAAGTTTCTTTAAGAAGTTAAGAAATTTTCTTATAAAAAGAAAAAGTGATCATTGATTTACCCTATCTCCCTCTCAGTGATCTTAATCAAAATGGAACTTTAGTTTTCATTTTCGTTTTACATTGTTGGTAATAAGGATTGATTTAATGAATATATATGATATTTATTATATAATTACGATTTGGGAATGGTGAGTTATTATATACCTTGTATTCATTACATCCATCAAAAAGTGAAAACATCACCATGCGTACATACGGACTATTGTCTCCACAAAGTGATGCAATTCATTTTTCATCGTCACTTTATAAGAATGGTTATAAAAGAGCATATAATGAATAAATATAATACTTATGTCATGATTAAGAATCTGGAGATGATGAAACCATGACTAAGGTGCAAATACTGAAACCATCAAATCGAAACATGCATGGAAAACAAACCATTTTTACCTGAATGTTCATTTTAATGAAAAAAATTATTAATAAAAAGGAAAATTGGAGATTATAAATGAATGATACATGGTAAGTTATGTATGAATATGATTCTGAAATATATGTATAATAAATCTATATTTATTATATAGGAGGTTTGAACGTGTACGAAGAAAGACGGGACATGAGGTAACAATTTATGTTACAATCACATTTCTTTTCGGGATTGTCTATGCTCAATTTCCATTGAGGGAAATTATATGGATCTTATTCTTTAAATTTCATTTATTTTCTTCTCATCTGGTTATTCATGAAATTTTTATGTGTTAGTAGCATTTTCCTCTCTTTAATACTTAAAATGATTGATACAATGTTTTTAAAGAAAAGACAACCATGTTTCATCTTTGGATGATGAATGTTTTTTTCTATGTTCATGCTCTTAAAAATTGTTTTATGTGAGTTTTTACCTATACTTGAAATGTTTTAAAGTGGACATTTTCATTACCTTTAACTTTATTTACAAAACATTAAAAGGAGTCTTTTTAATGAAACATTTTCTGAACAAGCAATTTTTGACTTTTTATAAGTGTGAAAATAATATTTTTTTAACGTATACAGTATGAACATATTTTACCGCCATCATGATTGTTCGTTGCTTTGATACTTCATTTACAAGTTTCCATGATTATTTTCAAAGAATAAGATTTTCTCAATATTTGGGAAATTTAAAGTTAAAATGATATCAAAAGAAAAGGATATTTTATCATGTTTTCAATGAAAGGTTTGAATGTTCTTTTAAATGTATTTTTATCTATGTCAACTTTTTTTAAGGATTATTATGTTTCACTAAGGATATGATCTTATGATGTCATTCACTTTTCTAGATGACTTATGATGATGATAATCTTAGGATGATTACATGAAACTCAATTCTTTCACAAGAATTAATTAAGCTATGATGAGATAATGAATGCCCTTATGATGTCATTCACTTTCTTTCTTTGGATGACTTATGATTATGTGATGATGAGATATTTATGAAACTTGCTTATTTTCCACCGGTTATGCTATGATGATACGATGAATGTTTTATGATTTTGTGGAATACATATGTATAGTTTTTATTATGTGATGGGTGAGTTTGGAATTATATAGTACTCCAATATATTCAGTAAATAATGGTATCTCATGAGATAATAAGGATTGTAATGGAGAGTGAACCTAATTCAGTAAGGGACTATGTCCACTGTGATAGTTTTAAAAGTGAACCTCGACTAAGAAAATAGTGGAATTAAGGGGTGAACTCAATCCACTAAGATAGTCTTGATGTATTGACTAAGAATATGATTTTCTATGTTTATGGGTATATCACAAACTCATGTCTCATGCTTATGATATGTTCTCATGACTCGTGATTGATTATTAATGATTCCACGCTCTTATGTCTTATGCCTTTTGTTATGACAAAACATCATGTCTTGATTTATGATTAAAGATCTTTGACTAATTGGATATGACTTTCTTAGGTTATGATCATATTCAGATACCCTTTTGTGTATGCTCACTTATGATTATTGATTGAAACTTTTCTTAGATTTCCATTTTCTCCACAAAAAATGCATTAAGAAATATCTAAGAAAGATACTATCAGAAAAGAACCTTGAAATAAGTTGATTATGTATCTAATCTTCAAATACATTAAACCTTCACAATCTACAAACATATATTATTGTGAAATGTGTTGAATAATCATCTAAAATATAGCACGCGCTGACGATTAAGATTCACTTTAACCTACACAAAGCAAAAAAGGGAGCCGATCAGAACAGGTGCCCAAGGAAGTTAGGGCATCAGCTCAGCCATGGGATCAGAAAAACCCCAAAAGCACAGAACGCAGGGAGAAGCACAAAAAAAAAAAAAAAAAAAAAAACAAATCAAACCAAACCAAATCAGTAAGCAGAGATAAACACCTAGGGCAAAAATCAAATTATCCACGCGGATATATGTGCAGCCCCGCCAAATGAAAAAGGACCAATAAACAATCCAGTCCGTATAAAACAAATCCCAGCATATATTTGTATAGACATGAACAAAATCATTTTATTTTACAACCTAAGTGAACTAAAAAAATCACAATCATCATGGTAGAACGAAGGATCGGGGAGAGATCATCACTGGTCGTTTGAGGGCCAGGGCACAGTGATCCCTTCTGAGGGACGAATTACGCTATACCCGTGTATAATCGACAAACCTCAGAACGGATCATGTAACCCTAGCAAGGGCAAAATCTGCTAAAATTGCGAGGACATCTAGCGGAATCTTATTAGGACGACGGCGTAATCACTTGCAAAAAACTCACCAAAAGAATCATGTAACCCTAACCGAACGAAAAGCTACGAAAATTGCAAGAAACATCAGGTGGAATATTACATGAACGAAGAGTTGCACATCATACTTACATCAAATATACACGCACAAATCTAGCCATAGCAACATCAATGACATAGGATTAGCATTGCCGAGTTCTAGAGGGATCAGGCGCTGCCGATCGTGTCCTCCGGATCTTCGTAGTTCGGATCTTTGGCGTCCAGGGCTTCTTCCGGCAAGGCGGTCTCAGACCGGGACAAGTCGGCGTCGCCGGCCCAGGTGAACTTGCCGCCGTGACCCCCCTTCTTCGGAGATCCCTTCCTGCCGGTGGACGACTTCCGATCACTGTGAACATCGGGCCCCGGCTTCGAGTTGGGTTTCGAACCCTTCGCTCCTGAATCCTTCATCGTTCCAGCACGCGAACCGCAGCGAAAGCCCCGGAGTTCTGGATCTCGATATATATATATATAAAGTTCGGTTTAAATAGAAATTTAAATTCCAAATTTGAATTTGAATTTGATTTTGGACATAATATTAAAATTGGATTATATATAACATTTATTTACACATACACAAATATGTAATTAAATGATCATGTGTGTGTTTGTGTTATATATTTAAAAATCAATACAACCGCAAGTACGACACACAACACTACAAGAAAATTGCAAATAAGTATATGTTATAAATTTAAATTAATATGTATATAAAAATATTTAAATATATAATCAAAATATTTATATTAATATGTATATTTATATAAATTTAAATGTTTATATACACACAGATGACTGTTTGTATTTATGTATGTATGTTATTTTTTATATAAATTATAAATATATGCATTAAAAACTTATTTATTTTTGAGAATGAGGACAATAGGTCAAGCGTCAGACACGCCGCTCTCCAACTTGACTAACACGGGTTTTGACTCTCGAAACCCACCCAATTCTACATTTTTTTAAACCAGGCATTCTTGAACCTATAAAATAGCATCAAGAAATGTCATATTTCTCCACGCTACTTAATCTATCATTAAGAAAGAGTGGTCTTTCTCAATATTGTGGCTTTTAGAACCAAGGAAGCTCCTACAAAATGTTAATAAAAGCATGTTACACATGATTGCCCCCCCCCTCGCCTCCCTGCACCATCAGTTTCCCAAAGTGTCTCCATAGTCCCCCTTGCTCAATCTTCCTCCCCGCCGACCTCGCTCACCCTCATCGATCATCGTCATCAGTTATCACATAACATCACTACGAGCCTTCACTATTAGCCTTCACTACTCGCAATGCCACTGATTACCCGTCTCTTGAGTGGTTTCAAAACAAACACCACTTATTTTTTCAAACACTGATTATCTATATAAATTTTTACTATTGTTGGAATTGTTTTATCATTGTTGTTTATTTATCATTGATAATGTTATTGTTCGGACAGCATTGTATCACAATTAATTTGGATTCAATTAACCATGATAAAGATTTTTACGCCATTTTTAAAGATTAGTTCACACTTGTGGAATAATGTGAGGTTGTTATAAAATTGGATTTTTAAATTATGTTGGGTATGATTTAATTTCTTGTGTTGAGTTTTGATTAATATTGGTGTAAGTTAGTAAGTGTAATGATTTTCTTTTGGAATATTTGATTTGAGGGAGAAAAGGCAAACACTTATGAATTCTTTTTTAGAAATTACTAAAAACACATATAGTGTAATAATATTTTTTTTTAGAAATTGTGCATGTATTTTTATTATAAGAAAATATTTGTGAATGTTTTGAAAATTTATTAACTATTTTCCTTTAGCATAACAATGAATTAGGTCGAACTTCTATAGTGAAAAATGTTTTTGAAAAATTGATTAATTTATATGCTTAATTTATAACAATGGTTTTATCTTTTATATCTAGTCATTTTTATTTGTTTCATATTTCTACTATCTCAAATATTATTTGGTAAAATAATGTCTTTTCATCTTGAAAACATGAAATTTCTATGATTTCATTCCACATTTAATTTCTTAGAAAATGAAAAACTTTTTTTTAAATGCTTTTTTCATGTTTTCATGAAAATGAAAAGGTTTAGATATATAACTTTTATGAATCCATGTTTCTATTGAACACTTGAAGCACCAAAAGTACTACACACTTTGTAATGTTGTTGGAACTAATTCATTTGTATACATATTAATGAAATTTATGCATTTTACATCCATCTTTTGATGCAGGAAGTTTGTTATTTCAACATCAACAAGAGTTTTTCTCTTATTTCCTATTAACCTATCCTCTGGGCTCTTAAAGATGATGTATGAGTAATGTTTATAGTTTTATTTGTTTATATGATATTACCTATGTATCATGTTAATTTATCATTTAAGGGATTCAACTATCCTTTAGTTTTTATTTATTGAGGATTATATATTTTTTGAAGATTTTAAAAGTTGTTTTAAATAATATTATTAATAACTTAATCATGAATATTGATAAACCTCAGAGGATAAATATGATTTTAAAATGAAAATAATATGTCAAAATAATATGAGGATGAGGCCAAAAAGATCATTAATTTTACAATATACCATATAAACTATTGAGTTTTTATAGACAACACCTTGTCCAAAAGTAACAAAAGAATCATACACAACACCTTTTCCACAAGAACATCTATAAGAATTTTAAGAAGAATAATAATGTAAATGAAGAACATACCTTTTAGTTGAGCCTTCTCCTTCAACAAATTCATGATGAAGATATCTAAAAAAATCCAAAGGACTCATATTTCCATAGGTATCCACCAATTGTGTGAATCTCAAAACTCCTTTAGAAGGATCTCTCAAAAAATCTATGGTATGCTAGTACCCTAGGTTAAAGGAGAAGGAGAGAACCAAGTTTCAACCTTAGTAAGAATAAGATTTCATTGATTTCACACACCCATTCCTCTTGGTTTGACCCCCCTTATATAGGCATCCTGGGATTCTCCAAAGACTAGGTAAATATCGATACATTGCATAAATGTTTCACTCATTGTAACTTACATAACTTATATATTATTACCCAATACAAACCAACCAGTAATTTTTAATGATGAAACATTCATGTTGACCCATTACATTTCCCATAAACATCATTTAATGATGCTAAATTAAACGTACAATAACTTAGTTGGAAGAGATGAAATGGATATGTATGATATCCCATATTTAATGCATATCACTCAAATGATATGCCTATATTTCTCTAAGAAATATATTCCACATAAGTATATCTCTCCAAGAAATATACATATATCCCATACAATAATCATTGTATCACATATAGTGATATAGTCATATTACAAATTGTAATAAAAATTTAGTACAAATATTTCTTTTAATCTCCGACTTGCATTCAATCATCATAGATTTCATATACATTTCACCTTATGTCACATCATATGTATCAACTTGTGAAACCATACCCAAAACTCTTTTGGATATCTTCCTACACTCTTTTGAATAAAATAAAATTAACACTCCTAGTTGTATACAAATACTTTTTAACAAAACTTATATGAACCGACCCTTTGGATCCTCACTTGGTTCGGTGACAAGGACAACTATTCCACTCCAAGCCCACTTATATAAGGCCCAGGTGGGAGTAGACAACCATAAAGAGGGTGGGGTGAATCAATGGTTACTAAAACACCAACTCTAAAAATCATTTTTCGCTCACCATTTAGTGAAATTGGATATAAAAAAATGATGTTATATGATGATAAGAGATAGAAAAATAAATAACACACACAACACAAGGATTTTTACATAGTTTAATCATTCTTTATCGAGTGGATAATCAATAGTGAACAATGGTTGTGATCCCACCGCATGTGTAATTACCTTATTATCAACAATAACAAGGATTGGAGTTGGAAGATGATCTTGAACTCCAAGTACAAAAAAGAAATACAAGAATCAAAAAGTCTATTGATCTTTACTTCACGACCTCAGGAACCTCTAAAATTTAGGCTGTGTGTGCACCCTTGTTCTTCTCCTCAGTCCCAACCAAAATCTCCTTGAAACTATCCCTTGAATGGGTGGCTAGTTATCCTAATTTTTTGACATTCCATAATGTGTGAAACACATTATTTATTTATAGGTATAACACCATAATGGAATAACCTCATCCACCATGACCTTTTTTGTGTTGATGTCATCTAGATCCATAATTCTCACCTATATATCCTCTTAATCTGAAAATTTTCCTCAATCCATTTTAGTTGATAGATATAAGGACCCAGCCTTAACACATTACATATTCTAGAGTTTTAGACAAGAACATACATTCTTACTTATTGAGGATCTTTTTAGGTTTAGAGTTTTAGAGAATTAGGACATAAAACATACATAAAATCCCAGAATCATATATGAGGATACCACTAAAACAATATCAATTTCTTCCAAAATATAAAACTTTTTTAATAAAACATGATTTCTTTGACAAATCTTCATAACAATTAACTTGAATTTATTCTTTCCCTTACACATCCTTATAACATTTGAAAAACATTTAAAAAAACTTGGGATGATCACAAAAAGCTTAGTAAGGGATATACAGAAAGAAATCGTTAGTCAAGTGATAACATAAAAACCTAATAAAACCCATTTCATAAAAACTCGTTAGCATGCATAGAAAAATCATGTAGTTTCCTTAGGAAATATTTAACACAACACTCTTACAATCACCCTTATATATGGAATAACCATTTGGTCAACTTCCATCTTCAGAGTACTCAATACATTGGAGAGTTATAATGGGGCTCACCTGTAATGTCTCAGATTTTCTGTGTATTATTTTTAAATATTATATGGAATTATTACGAGACCAGGAATGGAGACGACACATCATTCCGAGGCCCAGTGAACCCAGAATGGTGGTTTGAACTTTTTTTAAGGTAAGTGATCTGGCACAGGTGTGCAGTTGTGACCGTTTCCAAATGGATTCCTAGATTAAAAAATCTGAGGGCACTGTTGCATCCGGGATGACAACTTTACCTAAGAACAGGTTTAACCTTGACCGGCGCGGGTCGAGGGAAAAAGTTATTTTTCAGACGTTTTTAGTAAAATAAAATAAAATAAAATAAATTATCCAAGTTTATTTTATTTTAATTGGAAACATCTGCTGCAACGCAGCAACGAGGTAGTTGTTTCCTTATTTAATGTCATGTAATAATGAATCATAAACAAAAATGCTGACTCATTATTACCACAGCGTAATGGAATGCCAAAAATGTTTCCCTTTTTATTGGGATGTCGCTCGCTGGCAAGGATTGAGAGGAAACTCTGGAGAATCCGTGGTGCTTCGGAGAAGACTCCCAGCGACAAACGACGACGAATCGAAGCTTTGAATCGCTACACCAACGAAGTTGAAGGATCTTGATGATGACGGCAGCGTGACCCTTTCGTCAATGATCGATCCTTTCTTAAAGGTAGGGGTTGTTATTTCTTTCCTCTTTCCCCATTTTTTAATTTAAACGACGAACGCGGATCAACCATGAACAAGTTGATCCGCGGATTCGTATGTTCTTGCGAGAGGGTTTTATTGGGATGATTATGGGGAATTAATCCATGTTGGTTATTGTTGTTGATTTCTACTCCCTTTAAGCCTGATAATGGGAGAAAATCAATATCGTGACGAATGACGACAGAGGTTTGTTCCTCAAATTTGTTTTATTACATTTTCTTTCCCCCTTTCATTCTCGTGCGTTCTTCACGTTCTTTGTGGGGCGATGAACAACAGATCATTGCACACCCGTCCTGCAATACAACGATCCCAAACTGGAGATCCGACATCGCAATGAACCTATGGAGGTGTGATGGCCATGATGGATGATGAATAGGCTTGGATCGGAAGAGTCCATTCTTCGAGCGTTCTTCGCGTGGGAAGATCAAAACATGTTTTCGGAGCCGATCGGAGGTCTGAAAACAACGGAAGAAGCTTCGTGGTGTCTAGGTGACCAAAACCTGGGATTTCTATGGCGATTGGATGACCAAATCGACGAATGAGGCACCACAAAAGGTGCGGTGGTGGAAGTCCGCGATTCTGTAAATTTCCAGAATACACAGCGTATACTTTCGAAGAACACGTCGTGTAGTACTAGAAACGACGGATAGGGTTTTGGGGGTCAGAGAGGAATCACACGGCGTGTGACCCTGGTCACACGACATGTTGGACTTTCCCCGAAGCTCAGTATATATTTTGGAAGGTACACGGACATGGGATGGACTACACAGTTTTGGAACATGGCGTGTGCTCTCTACACAGTATAGCAGAGGTGGCTACACATGACTCAGCATGTATCCAGGGGATACACTGACACAGGATGGAGTACACGACCGTGTACTCCATCACATGACCAGGAGAGGCCAGTAATGTAGGGCACCCTGTGTACCCAATAAACGGGTTGGCACACATGGGTTGAGGCCATGTACGGGCACATGGCCAGCATACACAGAGTCGACCCCAGTCACTCAGACACGACATGTACACCATACTACACGCCATGTACTCACTTTTTCTATACGACCAGCCTTACAACACGAGCTGTTATACACGGGTAGTACCTGGGGTCATACGACACAATGTGTAAATTTTCTACACGACGTGTAATTTTTGGAAAATGGCATGGTATTCTTTTCTACCGTATATTGGACATGTTTCATTTGGGTTAGCACCCCTTCTTATCGTTCCCCTAAAGGTCAGACATCATTTCCTTCTATAAGAGTATGATCCCTTCAGTAGGAATTTCTATGATAGAGTCGGCATACCTTCGAAAGGCCCGAAGTGAGATCCTATATCCTTTCCTGACCCTAGGTAGAGTCAGGCATCAACGTAACAAACTCTACTGGGCATTGATCCTCTACCTAGCTGGTGAATCCAGATAAGTCGCGGTATCCGCCATGGCCCTAACAGTGATCCTCATCTGTGTATCATGATCTTTCTCACTCAAGAGTGTGTCTCCCATAATGACTGCATCTATTTATCGTGATCCTTCCACTCAGGAGTGTGTCTTCCAAAATGAGTGTAACAACCTCTCGTGACATTTCCCAATGAATAGTACTTCTCAGATGGACATCATTAGAGCTACCAGACTCATGGAGTGTGTTCTCTCAAAACGAGTGCTTCATGAAACCTTCAAACTGAATCCCTAGTGGGGGTATGCGGTTGTGTGACTTGTTTCTAGACCTCGGGTATGAGTTTTGAGTATATTTGGATTGTTTTATCCTGTTATATATTTAGTAGGAATATACTGTGTAGAGATGACTGTGCCTTTTCTTTGTGTACTGCTTTGTATTTTTTAAGGTCCTCTACTGAGTATTGTTATACTCACCCCTGCATGGGCTCTGCCCACACGTGTCGTGTCTTGTGTAGACAAGCATCCTTTTGACAGAGTCCAGGGCAGACCGGGATAAGACTGATCTTTCTGAGTTCCCTACAGGCCGAGGCGTTCCTTCGGCTACAAGCAGTAGTCCCAGTACCTCTTGTGTTTACAGGTTGGAATTTGCAATTTTCAGACTCTTGTTTTTGGTGGGCTTGTATCCTGGCACATTTTACTTTCAATACTTTACTTTTTTCCGTATTCTATTGGTTGGGTTTAGTTGTATGCATGCATTTTGTTCCTTAGTGGTTTTTACATTTTAGAATTTGTGGGCTTGGAGATGTGTGCGTGTGTACAGGTTCTTAGTCAATGCCTCCCATGTTAGTAATATGCCTACTCAGTGCTAGTCACCAGCCCCTGTCCTATTGGAGGTGGGCTTGAGGAGTCACGGCATGGGCCCCACTGGGACGAGTCATGATAGAGTGGTATCAAAGGTGGTCGGTTATACCCTAGGACCAAGATTATGTAAGATTGGTTTGGGGAAACAATGTTAAGTATTCCGAGCATGGATTTTAGGCCAGAGACTCCAGTGTTGGTGCGGTGGCTGACGTATCCATACACCAGGACTCTGATAACATGATTTTCGACTCAGTACATGAAAACACTGGTTACAGGGGGAATGAAAGAAAGGTACATGCATCATATAGGAATGGGTTGTATTTTCCATTCCCTTTGAGTCAAATATCCAGATATACTCATGGTACATATTGTTTCTTTACAGGATGACTCCACGACACATACCCGCTAGGATTCAACATCATGATCTCGAGGATGACCCCCTTAGTGACGAGGCTTCAATTCAGGGACCAGTTCCCCAGGCGTTTCCACCAGGTGGTGCACCTTCTATACCACCACTAGTGGAGCAGCCCGTGGTATGTGCAGTACCGACCGATGAGGAGAACATGCTTAGAGTGCTCCATGAGTTCTAGAGACAGAGACCCCTCAGATTCCAAGGAGAGCCCGACCCTCAGGCAGCTGAGGACTGGCATGAGGCGGTGACCAGAGTTTTCTGTCTAGTGAGGACAACAATAGACTAGATGGTGATCCTAGGAGCAAGCCTTCTTCAGGGTTTGGCAAAACGATGGTGGAGTCTGACCACACAGACTCACGACGAGGAGACTCTTTCGTGGAAGAAGTTTGAGAGACTCTTCAGGGATGAGTTATCTCTAGTTATGCTGAGAGCTGTGCATATCCAGGAGCTTCTTCAGATCTAGCAGGGCTGTATGACGGTAGCCTACTATTCATCGAGGTTCACCAACCTCGCTCGATACTCGATGGATATGGTCAGGGATCAGTACTTCAAAGATCAAACCTTCGAGAGAGGTTTATGATGAGACATCCGAGCTAGTGTCATTACTCTATGCATTTCAACTTATGTTGGAGTTCTCGATCGGGCCTTGGTGATCGAGAGATTTTTAGCGGAGCAAAGACAGCCGGCGACAGTCAGCAGCAGGCAGACAGGTCCGGAGACCTCGACAGCAGGGAGCCGACGTCAGACGTAGGGATCAAGACATGAGAGATGTCAGAGGAGGACCCAAGATAGGGGATTGACAGTCTAGGGATCTCAGGCTAGATCTAGTCATCCTATGGAGAAGCGGTACTACGTGTGCGATGGTAAGGGAAATTTTGCTAGAGATTGTCCGACCCATCGAACTGCTGATAGGAAAGCAGTGGATGGACCACCAAGGCAGAGACAGAGAGTGGATCAGAAAGACCCACCAGGCGGCAGACGTGGCAGAGGAGTAGGGAGAGCTACAGGTGGTGGTAGATGCTTCGACTTACTTCCACCACCACCCCTAGGAGGTCTGCACTAGGCTCAGAGAGCAGGGGGCAGGGGAGGGGACAACTGCATGCGGTCGAGGTGTATGACCCATGGGATCCATGGATGATACGAGGTACGATCAGTGTCTTATCTACCTTAGCTGCCATACTTATAGACATAAGTTCCAGTCATTTCTTCATAGCCACATGTCTTGTGCGAAACCTTGATATTCCGGTAGAACCATTGACTCGATCCTTACGCTTGGATACACCTACGGGAGGAGACTCGACGATCACGCACCTTTGCAGATAGTGTGATCTTACCCTTGGAGGCAAGAGTTTCGGTTGGAACCTCTTGGTGGTAGCGTCGAGGCCTTACAACATCATTCTCGGTATGGATTTGTTATCTTCAGTCCATTCCCATATTGACTATTTTAGGCGAAGGGTGCGGTGTGTCCATAGTTATGGGATGAGGTTTTCTTTTGTTGGAGAAAGGGAAACCGAGGCAGCACATAATGGGATCATGCATGGGGGGGGGGGTGAAGCTGATCACTCATGAGATTTCTAGCCTTACCATCAGAGTAGTAGATGTTGTGGGCTCTCAGTTCCTAGCAGTAGTGGCAGAGTACGAAGACATATTTTCTAAATATGTTCCAAGATTACCTCCCCATCGGAAAATCTACTTCTGCATCGACTTACACCCCGGGATGAAACCGATTTCCTCACCAGCATATCAGATGGCTCCCGTAGAGCTTCGTGAACTGAGGGTTCGGTTGGAGGATTTGTAGATCAAGGGTTTCGTGAGATCCAGTGTTTTACCCTGGGTAACCCCAATCTTGTTTTCCAAGAAGGCAGATGAAAGTTTGAGGTTGTGCATGGATTACCGACACCTGAATCAAGTAATGGTGAAGAACAAGTATCCACTGCCGAGAATTGAAAACCTCTTCGATCAGCTGATAGGGGAACAATGTTTCTCAAAGGTTGACCTTCAATCAGGTTATCACCAGTTACGAGTACGGGATGAGGATATACCAAAGATGGCCTTTACATGCTGCTACGGTCACTATGAGTACTTGGTGATGTCTTTCGGCGTGAAAAACGCCCCTACAGTGTTCATGGGACTGATGAATTGGATCTTCCAGTCGTACCTGGACCGGTTCATAGTGGTATTCATCGACAAAATCCTTGTGTTCTCAGCATCAGAGGAGCACACAAGACACCTATAGATAGTTCTAGATGTGCTCTGAGAGAACCAGATTTATGGGAAGATCTCGAAGTGCCAGTTCTAGATTCAGGAGGTCCACTT
The DNA here is from genome assembly GCA_963277665.1 of Viscum album. Taxonomy (NCBI): domain Eukaryota; kingdom Viridiplantae; phylum Streptophyta; class Magnoliopsida; order Santalales; family Viscaceae; genus Viscum; species Viscum album. The sequence continues at coordinate 1,522,783,407 of OY728131.1, read as the reverse complement.
TCTGGGATATTTCATCTCAACAGATGAAGTAGCTGTGCACCCAGCCAAGGTGGAGGCAGTGTTAGCATGGGATCCACCTCGGAGCATGACGGAGGTTCGGAGCTTCCATGGGTTGGCAGGATATTACCAGAGGTTCATTCCTGATTTCTCTCGAATATTAGCACCGATGATATCCTTGAACAGGAAGGGGAGACCCTTTATGTGGATAGAAAAGTGCCAGCAGGCTTTCGAGCAGTTGAGACAGAATTTGATGAGCGCCCCAATCTTGATATTGTCAGAGGAGGGTGTCGAGTATATATTTTTCTGCGACGCATCAGGGACCGAGCTTGGTTGTGTCCTGATGCAGAGGCATGCAGTGATTTCTTATGGTTTGCTCCAGCTTAGGCCACATGAGTTGAACTATGCAACCCATGATCTCGAGTTGGCAGTGGTAGTCTTCGCATTGAAGATGTGGCGACACTACCTTATAGGTGAGCGATTCATCGTCTACTCTGACCACAAGAGCCTCAAGTACATCTTCTCACTGAAGGATCTGAATATGAGGTAGAGACATTGTCTATAGTTCTTCCAAGATTATGATTTCGATATCATCTATACTCCTGGAAAGGGGAAAAAGGTGGCAGACGCTCTTAGTAGAAGGTCGAGCTCACAACTATTGAGTGAGGCGATAGAGCAGTTGGCCACATTGCAGTTGTCCTTTGTGGATAGAGAGGATGCAACTTACCTGTAATCGATGACTGTCACCCCTATACTCTTACAACAAGTTAGGGAAGCGCAACTTGGGGATGTCGACTGTAAGGATTTACATGCTCAGTTATCCACAGGACATGCTCCTGATGGATATTCTCAAGGTGGGGAGCACGTACTTCTTTTCATAGGATACACTGTTGTACCAGCAGTGTTGCAGGAGGAGGTCCTAAGTGAGTTTCATACATCCCCCTTGGTGGTACATCATGGAGTGGAAAAGATGTACTAGGATCTCCGACGATAGTTCTGGTGGTCAGGAATGAAGAAGGAAGTAGCAGAGTTTGTTTCTCGATGTCTTACATGCCATCAAGTGAAGGTTGAGCACCAGGTTCTAGTGGGATTAACTCACCCCTGGAAGTTCCAGAGTGGGAGTGGGATGGAATATCAATAGAATTTGTGACAGACTTACCACATACGTCCAAGGGGCATGATTTCATCTTGGTGATCATTGACCGACTCACCAAGTCGGCCCACTTTCTATCCATCAGGGAGTAGAGTTTCTTAGAGATCTTGGGATGCCTCTACGTGCAGGAGATAGTTCGTCTTCATGGCATCCCTTCAATGATAGTCTCGGACCGAGATGCCCACTTTACATCCCGGTTGTGGAAGGGATTGTAGGAGGCCTTTGGGACTTAGCTACACTTGAGCACGACGTTCCATCCCCAGACCGATGGTTATACGGAGAAGACCATTTAGGTTCTGGAGGATATGTTGCAGGCCTGTATCTTGGACTTTGGTCGCAGTTGGGAGGACCACCTACCATTGGTGGAGTTTGCGAAAAATAATATCTACCACTCCACCATTGGTATGACACCTTTCGAGACTTTATATGGGAGACCATGCCGGTCACCGCTTTGCTGGACCGACCCCGAAGAGTCAGCACTCATGGGTCTAGAGTTGGTGCGAGCTACCACTGATAAGGTGCAGATCATACAGGAGCGGATGAAGACTGCACATAGCTGACAGAAGTCTTATACTGATAGGTGATGGAGACCCCTGGAGTTTGAGGAGGGAGACCACGTCTTTCTTCAGGTCTCACCTTGACAAGGGTTACAGAGATTTGGCCGAGGTGGAAAGCTATCTCCGAGGTTCATCGGGCCTTTTTAGATACTGCACAGATTTGGAGAGATGGCGTACCACCTAGCATTACCACTGCAGTTGCATCAGGTACATGATGTCTTCCATGTGTCCCAGCTGAGGAGGTACGTGCATGACCCATCACATGTCATCAACTGGGGTGAGCTGGACATCGAGGATGGATTGACCTTTGCTGAGTACCTGGTGGAGATCAAGGATCGGTAGGAGAGGATCCTTTATGGGTGGTTGATTCCCTTAGTGCACATTCACTGGCAGCATGGGAATATTCAGGAGAGCACGTGGGAGCGGGAGTCTCAAATCCATGCCCAGTACCCTCATCTTTTTGAGTAGTCTTGTTTTGTCTTTTTAGGGATGCAAACTCCCAATGTGGGGAGAATGTAATGTATCAGATTTTCTGTGTATTATTTTTAAATATTATATGGAATTATTACGAGACTAGGTGTGGAGACGACACATCATTCTGAGGCCCAGTGAGCCCGAAATGGTGGTTTGAACTTTTGTTAAGGTAAGTGATCCGGTACATGTTCGCGGTTGTGGCAGTTTCCAAATGGATGCTCAGATTAAAAATCTGAGGGAACCATTGCATCCGGGATGACAACTTTACCTAAGAATGGGTTTAACCTTTACCTACATGGATTGAGGGAAAAAGTTATTTTTCATAAGTTTTTAGTAAAATAAAATAAAATAAATTAGCCAAGTTTATTTTATTTTAATTGGAAACATCCGCTGTAGTGCAGCGGCGGGGCAGCTGTTTCCTTATTTAATGTCATGTCATAATGACTCAGAAATAACAATGCTGAATCATTATCACCATAGCATAATGGAATTCCAAACATGTTTCCCTTTTTATTGGGATGTCGCTCATTGGAAAGGATTGAGAGGAAACTCTGGAGAATCCATGGCGCTTCAGAGAAGATTCTCGGTGAAGAACGATGACGAATCAAAGTTATGAATCGCTGCGCCAACAAAGTTCAAGGATCTCGAAGATGATGGCAGCGCGACCCTTTCTTCAATGATCGACCCTTTCTTAAAGGTAGGGGTTGTTATTTATTTCCCCTTTTCCCATTTTTGAATTTAAATGACTAACGCGGATCAACCATGAAAAAGTTGATCCGTGGATTCATATGTTCTTGTGGGAGGGTTTTATTGGGATGATTATGGGGAATTAATCCATGTTGGTTATTGTTGTTGATTTCTGCCCCATTTAAGACTACTAATAAGAGAAGATCAACTCCATGACGAACGATGGTGGAGGTTCATTCCTCAAATTTGTTTTATTGGATTTTCTTTCCCCCTTTCCTTATTGCACATTCTTCGCATTCTTCGTAGGGAGACGAACAATGGATCATTGCGCACCCATATTGCAATGAAATGATCCCAAACAAGAGATCCGACATTGTAACGACCCTATGGAGGTGTGATGACCATGACAGATGACGAATCAGCTCAGATCAGAAGAGGCCATTCTTCGAGCGTTCTTCACGTAGGAAGATCAAAACATGTTTTCAGAGCCGATTGGAGGTCTGAAAACAACAGAATCAGCTTCGTGGTGTCAGGGTGACCAAAACTCGGGAGTTCCATGGTGATCGGACGACCGGATCAACAAACGGGGCACCACGAAAAGCGCAGCGGTGGAAGTCCAAGATTCTGTAAATTTCTAAAATACATGGCGTGTACTTCCGAAGAACACACCGTGTAGTACCGGTGGCAGCGGCTAGGGTTTCGGGGGTCAGAGAGAAATCACACGGTGTGTGACCCTGGTCACCCAATGTGTTGGACTTTCCTCGAAGTTCGACATGTATTTTGGAAAGTACACGGACATGAGATAGACTACATGACTTCAGAACACGGTGTGTGCTCTCTACGCAGCATGGAAGAGGTGTCTATACAGGAATCAACATGTATCCAGGGGATACATAGACACAAGATGAAGTACACGACCATGTACTCCATCACACGGCCAGGAAAGGCCAATAATGCAGGGCAACCCGTGTACCCAATACATGGGTTGGCACACATGGGTTGAGGCTGTGTACAGGCACATGGCCAGCGTATACGGAGCCGACCCCAGTCACTCGGACACAACATGTACACCGTAATACACATCATTTACTCACTTTTTCTATATGACCAGCCTTACGACATGGGCTATTGTACATGGGCAGTACCCAAGGTGATACGACATGGCGTGTAACTTTTCTACACGCTGTGTACTTTTTGGAAAATGGCATGGTATTCTTGTCCACCGTATCTTGGACATGTTTTGTTTGGGTTGGCTCCCATTCTTCTCATTCCCTTGAAGGTCAGGAATCATTTTCTTCTACAGGAGTATGATCCCTTCACCAGAACTTTCTGTGATAGAGTCGACATCCCTTTGAGAGGCCCGGATTGAGATACTCTATCCTTTCCTGACCCTAGGTAGAGTTAGGCATCAACGTGACCAACTCTACCGGGCATTGATCCTCTACCTAGATGGTGAATCTGGATGAGTCGCGGTATCCTCCATGGATCTGGCAGTGATCCTCATCTGTGTATCGTGATCTTTCCCACTCAGGAGTGTGTCTTCCATAATGAGTGGATCAATCTATCGTGATCCTTCCACTCAGGAGTGTGTCTCCCAAAATAAGTGTAACAACCTCTTGTGATGTTTCTTGATGAATAATACTTCTCAGACGGATGTAATCAGATCTACCAGACTTGTTGAGTGTGTTCTCCCAGAATGAGTGATTCATGGAACCTTCAAACTGAATCCCTAGTGGCGGTATGTGGTTGTGTGACTTGTTTCTAGACCTTGGGTCTAAGTGTTGGGTATATCTAGATTGTTTTTTCCAGTTATATGTTCAGTAGACATATACTGTGTAGAGCTGACTATGCCTTTTCTTTTTGTACTGCTTTGTGTTTTTCAGGGTCCTCTAATGAGTATTGTTATACTCACCCCTGCACAGGCTCTTCCCGCATGTGTCATGTCTTGTGTAGATGAGCATCCTTTTGATAGAGTCAAGGGTGGACCGGGACAAGAACAATCTTTCTAATTTTCCTACAGGCTGAGGCGTTCCTTTAGCTACAAGCAACAATCCCAGTAACTCTTGTGTTTACAAGTTGGACTTTACAGTTTTCAGACTCTTGTTTTTAGTGGGATTGTATTCTGGCCCACTTTACTTTCAGTAATTTGTTTTCCATAGTACTCTGTTGGTTCAGTTTAGTTGTATGCATTCATTTTTTTCCTTAGTGATTTTTAAATTTCAACATTTGTGGGCTTGTAGATGTTTTTGTGTGTACATATTCTTAGGCAATGCCTCCCATGTTAGTAATATGCCTACTCGGTGCTAGTCACCAGCCCCTGGCCTATTGGAGGTGGGATTGGGGAGTCACGGCGTAGGCCCCAATAGGACGGGTTGTGACATCACCCATCATATCTTGAGCTATAATGGGCTCAACCCAACATATCTTGTGCTATAATGGGATCAAACCAAAATATATTGAGATATAATGGGATCAAACCAACATTACTATGTCCAACAAACATATCATACTAATAAAGTGTAAAGATGTGGAATTTCCAAGTATTTTTTTTATATATGAGAATTTTACGAGTTCGCAAAAATTGATGGCGCGTGATTCCGAGGCTCGATGTGCCCAGAATGAATTTCTGAACTTTTTTTTCGGGTACGTTTAGTAAACCTACGAGCGGTTTTTTCTAACTTTTGAACCGGTGCTCAGAATTGAAATCTGAGGGCACCGTTGAACTCGCAGTGACGGTATTCATTTAAGGAGACCTTCACCTCAACTACAGTAGGTTGAGGGTGGAAGTTAGATTTTCACATATTTGTGAAAGAATTAAATAAAATAAAACGGTGTAACTTTTTATATTATTTTTCTTGGGAATTCCCCATGTGGATATTTCACAGGTGGGGACCACCTGAACTAAAACCTCCCATGAGAGGTTATGGAGGTGGGGACCACCGAGACTAACCTCCCATGAGAGGTTATGGTGGTGGGGACCACCTGAGGTTTAAAACCCCTTAAACTCCCTCATAAGTGTAGGGGAGACTCTTAAAATTCCCCACTTAAATGGTGCCACCCCTTAAATTTATTATGCCAACCTAGTTAATTAATTTAGACAATTTGAATTTTGTGCCAACAAACTATATAATAGATAACATAATCTATTATTTTGGGATGCCTTTAATTTTGGTGGAATTAAGGGAAAAGGATTAGAAGAGGGGTGAACATTGGAGACTTGGGATAAAGCTCTCCAAATAAGAACCATGACGTACAACTTCTTCCTTGGTACATCCTCCAACATGAGACGCCATTAACCGATGCCCGTTATTTCCTCCTATTGGACATTAACAAGCAATCAAACGAGGTAGTAGTTTATTTGTGTATGATTATTTGTGGGAAGTTGTAGGGTGATTGTTTGAAATTATTATCTCTTACATGTTCTTGATTCAAAAATGGTGAACCAATTTCTATCGCTCTAACGTGGAGGGGGCGGGCCAAAAAAACATGGCCCGACTCCTCCGCCATTCTTCCTTATTGTGTTCTTCGTGATGGAAGAAGGTGGCTTACACCACGACGACGAAGGAAGAGAGAGTCCGGCTAAACCAGCCGCCAGTGAAGGCACTATGCCCCGCCTCCCCATGAATCCACTATCCACGGCTCCTCTGTCTGTGGCCTCCGCGCCTCGTGGACGAGCCGCCGCTCGCGACCTCGTCGCCCGGGCCGCCGCTGGCGTCTACGGCCGCACCGTTGCTCGCGACCTCACCCCCCGCATTGCCTCCACCATCTGCAACCCTACTTTGCTGCCCCACGGCTCCGCCATCTGCGGCCTCGCTACGCCCCCCGCAACCGCCCCACCCCACAGTTGTTCGCACCGCCCTGCGGCTGTCCGCGCCGCCCCGCCCCCATGACCTGCCGCGCCACCCCGCGACCACGCCACCCCGCTGCTGTCCGCACCCCCTCGCGGCCTACTGTGACACCCCGCGGCTGTCTGTACTGCCCCGTGGCCTAGCCGCGTCACCCGCGGCCCTCCGAGCTGCCTCACGTCCTAGCCGCACTGCCCGCGGACCTCCGAGCCGCCCTGCGGCCTCGCGCCGCCCGCGGTCTCCAACGGCCCTCCGTGGACCCCCTCGCGGACTCGCGGCCTCCGTGACCCCCACGACCCCTCGCGGCCCTCACGGGCTGGACCGCCCAGAGCTGGCTGGGCCAGACCCAGCAGGCCGGGTCGGTCTGGGTCAGTCCGACCGGGTCGGACCAGACCCAGACCCACTTCGACTCATTTACGCATTTTCGGCCATATCGTCGAAACTGGGTGACCGTTTGATGAACCGTCTGCGGCACCGGAAACCTTGGAGCGAGATAGTCCCTTTGGTATACCCCACTAGAGTTTTGGATAAGTATGGGGTATGGTCGGGTTGGATCAATCACAGATCCAACTGGGCCCTCGGGACTAAAAGGCTAAAAACTCATAGGCCGGACGTCCAATTGACGCACCGTCTATTGAGTTGAGACCCCTATGACGTGGCATTCATTTGAGATACTTCTTCATGGGACTTCATTGTAGTTGGAGTATCGAACAGTGTCTTGGGGAGAAGACTCTCTCAGAGACGAGCAAGCCTAGTGCGGGAACCCAGTAGCTGGCTGTGACGAGAAGACTGACTAGTGATCCTGTGTGGGTTAGCTCCTAGCGATCCTGTGTGGGTCAACTCCTAGCAATCCTTGGTGGGTCAGATTTTTGGGATTCTATGTGGGTGAGCTCCTAGAGATCCTGTGTGGGTAAAATCCTAGCGATCCTCTATGGGTCAGCTCCTAGCGATCCTATGTGGGTTAGCTCCTAGCGATCCTGTGTGGGTCAGTTCCTAGCGATCCTGTGTGGGTCAGCTCCTAGTGATCCTATGTGGGTCAGCTCCTATCGATTCTGTGTGGGTCAGCTCCTAGAGATTCTGTGTGGGTTAGAAGCAGAGACTGTTAACATAGTAAGATGATTTAGTATCTATAACTAATCATCTCTACTGCAGTACTTAAGTTATACATGGTGTGAGCTGAGTTTGTACCTGTGTGGTACTTGCCTTTGTGGTTTTCCTTCCTTTGTGGAACATTTGATCTTTGGGATTTTGGGTTGGACCCTGTGTTTCCTCATGATTGAGATGGGTATGCTTGATTACTTAGGTATATGTATGGGCATATACCTAAGTAGGGTTAATAGTTGACTTCTTACTTTGAGGTTTATCCTTTGTGGATTTGTGAGACCATGAGGGTCTCGGGGTCCCTACTGAGTATCGTTATACTCACCCCTACATGGGCTACACCTGCACTTCATTGTGTTTGGTACAGACGACGGACAACGCTGACTGAGGAAAAGAGTAGCAGGACTAGATGGTACTCGGAGGTGGACCATACGGCGTGTCGGTACGTAGAGGAGATGGGTAGATGTGGAGTGCTGAGGAGGCGATCTGTGCCCACCCTTCAGGTAGAAACCTCAGAGGATGATCCAGTAACTGTCTTTATTTTTCTTCAGTTGTATTGTATTTTAATTGTACTTGTACCTTTACTGTTGAGCTTGTATTCCGGCCCCTTTTTTACTTTCATCACTCTTTTGGTTATACATTTTTCTTGTGTTTGTATCTTGTTGTGTGCTTGGTTATGTGAGTTTATAGGTTATAAAGGAAATGCCTTCCCAGTTTTAGGAAATACGCCTTTCAGTGCTAGTCTCCAGCCCCTGGCCTATGGAAGGCGGGCTTGGGGTAGTCACGGAACATGCCTCGGGGGACGGGTCATGAAATTAAATATCATGAAATCACAAAAAACCACTCATGCCATGTATATAAAAAACAATCTTTTTGAATTTCATTAAAGAGACTTTTAAAAGGATTTTAAAAGGAGAGTCCCTTACAAATATAATTGGATTGTGAATTAATAGAATAGAATGGATATGTGTATAAAATGTAAATAAACATAATAAAATATAATATAAAAAAAATTCATCACACAAATAATCTCAATACCACATAATGAATAAAGTAGAAGGTTAACCCAAAGAATGGAAATTGGGTTAAGAATTCCCTTACCTTGGGTTCATCTTACTTTAAACGTGATTAAAACTTTTGTATAATGGTTAAAATAGTGTTATTAATACTTAATAGAAGCATAATAATTTTTATAAAATCTTATATGATCATTTTATAACATCATTACACCCATTAATTTATAATATTTTGTTCTTTCCATTGTTTCAGATGTGTTCTTTACATGATTTCCATGGTCGATTCGTAAATGATTTCCCTGTCGAATGGAAGAAAAACTCCAGAAGTGAGATGAGATGTTATTAAAATGTTTATAGAATATTAAATGATTCCATTAATCATTTTGGTTATATGGTATGATAATGAATCATTAGATAAATCATTAGTGACAATTGTTAGTTTATTTTGGTGAATTTTGATCATTATGAACCACTTTTGTTTTATTAATTAATAGTATGCATAAACAATGGTTACAGAACCTAATATATCATATAACATGTATAATAAAATATTATTTAACCATATTAATGATTTTATGACCAGATTTGAAGGATGTAAAAGAAATTTAAGACACATCATCCATGATGTTGGTAAATTGACACATCACATATGATGTTTTTATTTTGAGAATAAGAGGGAGAGGAGAAGTTAATTGATGAATTTTCCATAAACATGATAAAATTACAGTATATATATGATAATTTAGATTTCATTACTCTTGTATAAGGGTATGGGGATATAGTATAAGAAAAGAAAAATAATTCAAATGAAAATAAAAGAAAATGAAAGAGGATTTTTACCTCTTGATCTCTTCTCCTTGAGATCCTCCTTTAGGTCTTTGGTATTGGACTTTCAGTGAGACCAGAAGGTCTTGGACGTGGAGAAGGGCCTTGGGAAAAATATTGGGCATAATTTAGATAATTCTCAAAGCTTGAGAGGTGTGAGAGGAAGAGGGGGTGAGAGTGGTTTTTATAGTGGGGGAGAGGAGGGGTTTTCCATTATTTTATTCACTAGTTTAATAATTTTACTCAAGACTATGAATAGTATTTATTATTGGAAAAAAATAGTAATAAGTGCATGTGATTTTTAACCAATTTTCATTTACATCAGTCATGACTCAAGCATGATGCATAAATTCATTTATTTAGCACATTTCATAAATTATCGAATTTCACTAGTCACCAAAAATTCAAGTATTTCAGAAAAATCCCAAAAATTCACCCCAACCATTTTTCGGCATGTAGGATTCAAAAATGAACCCTATTTTATCAAAATAATTTTATAAATATGAGAAATTTAATTTTCAATTAAAATCATTATTTATTCGAAAAATAACAATTTTAAAAACTATAACTGATTTTATAATTCATTGAAAAATTAATTTAGGTATCAGAAAATTATATTATAACCATAAGATAATAATTTATGATTGCATTTCATGAAAATAATTTTTCATTTAAATTATTTAATTAATCACAAAATTTTATTTAAATATTTATGACTTAAAAAAATACCATCACTTATATAATGATCATATTGTCACTTATAAGATGCCTTTTTATTATACATTCATGAGTGAGGTTGCTATAAATTTGGATGATTTACTATTCATAAGGGTTATATTACTATTCATAAGGGTATGTTACTATTCACCAAAAATTAAGTTGGTTATATAAGACTCTAAATAACTTACTGATCGCAACCGTGTATGTCTATTTTTCGAAATTCAAAACCCAGAAGCGGTAAAATTATTTTTAACGACTAGTTTATAACTATATCCTTAAAATAACGTGTCATTATGTAGAGACTCAATGTTTCATTCATTAAATTAAATTTATTTTAAAAAACATGGGGTGTTACATTCTCCCCACCTTTTAGAAATTTCGTCCTCATAATTTTTATTTACTTATTAAACAAGTGAGGGTACCTTTCCCTCATAGCATTTTCAGATTCCAATGTTGCTTCTTCAACCATGTGGTTTCTCAAAAAAACATTTACCTGGTATATTACCTTATTTCTAAATACTTTCTCTCTATAATCAAGAATCTAAACATGCCTCTCTTCATAATAAAGGTTCTCTTCTAGATGAACTACTTATGGGATCAAAACATGAGATGAATCTGGCACATACTTTCTCAACACCGAAACATGAAAAACATTGTGTACTTGAGATAAAATCAGAGGCAGATCTGCTTAGTAGGTGACTGGTCTAACTTTATCCAGGATTTTATAAGGTCTAATGAAACATGTACTTAGCTTTCCTTTTTTACCAAAACGCATAACACTTTTACATGAAGAGATTTTAAGGAAAACATGATCACCTACCTCAAATGAAATGTCTTTCCTCATATTATTTGCATAACCTTTCTACCTACTATGAGATGTCCTCATATGTCTCTGAATCATATGAATTTTTTCTACCACATCTTCTACTAATTCCACTCCCATTAACTTCCTTTCCCCAACTTCATCCCAAAATGCTGGAGTTCGACACTGATTTCTATACAATGCCCCAAAAGGTGCCATCTGTATACTAGAATGAAAACTATTATTATAAGAAAAATAAAATAAAGAAATATTCTAGTCCCAACTTCCTTGGTAGTCCATTGAACATACTCAAAGCATATCCTCTAATTTCTAAATTTTTCTCTCGGTTTGTCAATCAGATTGAGGATGAAAAGTAGTGTTAAAATTTAATTATGTGCCCAATGAATTCTGAAGGCCTTTTCAAAAGTTACAAGTGAACCTCAGATCATAGTCAGATACAATGTAAAGAGAAACTCCATGTAACCTAAAAATATCATTGAGGTACAATCAATAAAACTGATCTAAAGACATGGTATCTTGAATAGGAAGGAAATGTGCATATTTAGTCATATGATCAACAATAACCCAGATTGCATTATTACCTCAAGATTTCTTTGGTAGTCCCACAATGAAGTCCATGGATATATTTTACCATTTCCACTCAAGAACTGGTAAAGGTTGAAGCATCCAATTCATTAACTTACAATCTTCTTTAACCTGTTGACATGTCAAACATTTCACAATAAAATCAGCAACATCTCTTTTTATTCCATCCCACCAGTAATACTCTTAAAGATATCTGTACATATTTATGTTGTTAGGATGAAATGAAAATGGAGAAATGTGAGCTTTACATAACAATTATTTCTTCAACTGAGAATCACAAGAAACACATAATCTCTTCCCAAAACTCAAAACAAAATCCCTATCAATGTTAAATTTTGGTAACTTACCCATTTAAACCAATTCTACCTTTTTCTGTAACTCACCATCTTCTTTCCACGATTTCTTAATTCTATCTAATAGAGATGACTACACTAAAACCTGAAACAAAACAGATTAATTTCCAACACAAAAAATGTCCAAGCCAAAGTTTATCAAATCATTCAACAAAGGGTCACATTCTAAATGTAACATGGTTAATGTATCATTAATTTTCCTACTCAATGCATCGACCACTATGTTTGCTTTTCTAGGATGATAATGAATTATGCAATCATAATCCTTGATTAGTTCTATCCATCTTCTCTGTCTCATGTTTAATTCATTCTGAATAAATATATACTTAAAAATTTTATGGTCATTATATATTTCACATTTTACTCCATACAATGATGCCTCAAAATTTTTAATGCAAAAAACAACAATAGCTAATTCCAAATCACGTGTAGAGTAATTTAACTCATGAGGTTTCAACTGACGTGAGGCATAAGAAATTACCTAATCATTTTACATTAGAACAGAACCAAGTACCTTCAATGAAGCATCACTATAGATTAAAAATTAACCAATTCTAGAAGGTATGGTTAGAACTAGAGAATTCACCAATCTTATTTTCAATTATTGAAAACAATCATCACATTCTTTTGTCCAGATGAATTTAACTCCTTTTCAAGTTAACTTAGTTAGTGGGCCAGATAACCATGAAAAGTTTTCAAAAAACCTCCGATAATAGCCTATAAAACTAAGAAAACTAAGAATCTCAGATATATTTGTGGGTCTTGTCCATTATCCAACAACCTTTGTTTTAGCAGGATCAACAATTATGTCATCTTTAGAAGCAATGTGACCAAGGAAAGATTTTTTTTGCAACCAAAATTCACACTTGTTGAATTTTCAATACAGTTTATTTTATTTTATGGTTTAAAAACAACCCTTATATGTTTTTCATGCACCTATTTAATTTTATAATATACTAGAATGTTATCAATAAACACAACTAAAAACATATCCAAGAACTCATGAAATATTCTATTAATAAGATCCATGAATACAACAAGTGAATTAGTTAACCCAAATTTCATAACTAAAAATTCATAATGACCATATCTAGTATAGAACACAGTCTTTAGGATGTTTGCATCCTTTACTTTCAATTGATAGTACCCCGACCTCAGGCCAACCTTTGAAAAATACTGTTCTCCTTGGAGCTGATCAAACAAATCATCGATATGAGGAAAAGGATACTTATTTTTAATAGTGATGTTATTCAAGGCTCTATAATCAATGAAAATTATCATTGAACTATCTTTCTTTTTAACAAACAATATAGGAGCACCCCATGGTGAAGTGTTGGGTCGAATTAAGCCTTTATTTATAATTCCCACAACTAGTTTTTTAATTCAAGAACTTACATTTGATCCATTTGATAAGGGGGTTTATAAATTGGCCTAGAATCCGGAACTAAGTCAATAGTAAACTCAACATCTCTATTAGAAATAACACCAGGAAAATAATTAGGAAAAACATCCAGGTATTCATTTACTACTGGCACATAATTAATCTAGATAGTCCCCTTATCTTCAAAAATATAAGCAAGATAACTTTTATTTCCATATTTTTTCAGTTTCTTAGCTTCCTGATATGTTATCAATGGTATGGGTTCATTCTTGTACAAAAATTGAAACTCTTTCAAAAAAAAAACTTCTATTTCTCTACAATATATCTTAGCATGATAAAAAGAAATCTAGTTCATACTCAGAATAACATCAAACTCCACTAGAAGAAATACAACAAGGTTTTCACCTAAACTCTTTCCACAGACAAAGATAGGCAGATTCTTATAATTTCTTTTTTCCATAATATTTCCTCCATGTGTTTTTACCATCAGTTCTGGTTTCATTTCATGAGGTGGAATTTCCAATTTTTCAAAAAAAAAAAGAAATAAAGAAATTTGTAGACCTCAAATCAAACAACACATTTGAAAAAATTTTAAAAATAAGAAATGTACCTGATACCACTTCATTTGATAGCTCAAAATCTACTGAAGTTTTCGCAAAGGATTTTTCCACACCCTTCTTCTTCCAATCTTGCTAATTTCCTACCTAAGTGACTAGCTTCAGACACACATTAGAAAAATGACCCAATTTATTATAATTAAATCATACCAGTGGATTATCATTAATTTTCAAATCATTTTCCTTGCACTCATAAGACATATACCCAAACTTTCCACATTAGTAGCATTTACAAAAATTTATAATACATTCACCAAGATTCTTTTTACCACAATTTTCACAAGAAGGGAAATTTATTTTCTTACCTCTAGATTTTTTTAATGAATTCTTCCCAATGCCTGCCAACCTGACCGCTTCTTATTCTTATCATCACGAAGAACATACTTGTCAGTAAACTTTATCTCAACTTTTTCATCACAACAAACAAGTTTCTCATAGATTTTAAACTTTCATGAATCCAAATATCTTTATAAAAATGGTTTCAAACTAGAGTAAAATATATTAATTTCACTATCAAAATCCTAAGTAAAATTTGGTACATACCTGACCAGTCTTGTAAAATTGGATTCATATGCTGCCACAGAATCATCATCTTTCTGATTCAGTTCCAAGAAATTTTTCTCCATTCTGAGTCAAATAGTTTTATAAAAATATTTTTTTCTATAAAAAGACTCTTAAAATCATCCCATTCCAGACTATAAAGATCATATATTTCTCTCGTATTCTTAACTAGAGACAACCATTGATCAGATTCACCTTCAAAAAGATAAATTTATAGTGTTACCTTTTGACTTTTCGAACATCCCAAGACATAAAATATATTTTCTAGAGCATTGATCCATCCTTAAACTATCACTAGATCTATGGTTCCACTAAATGATGGAGGACATTGACTCATAAAATGATCCAAAAAAGACATGTTTCTTTGTGGTTTGTCAGGTTCCTCTATAGCATCGATATCACTACCATTTATCACCTAAGTCAACTGAGCCATTGTTGTCACAAACTACTCAGTTCTGATTACCACCATTCCAGGCTGTAGATTTGGATAGATATCAGCCTCTTGGTGCCTTCTTACTTCAAATTACCTATTTCTTCTACGGAAAACCATTTTTAATAGACATATATTAGATTAAGAAACATTGTAATCTTTAAATTCTATATCATTTCAAATCAACCATTAAGTAAAAATCATTTATGGTATTCTATTAACATCATCCTAACCCCAAAATTTATCTAAACCTCACTTTTATAGAAACTATAAGGACCCAACCTTAAAACATTACATATTCTAGAGTTTTAGACAAAAAAATATATTCTTACATATTCAGGATATTTTTAGATTTAGAGTTATAGAGAATTAGGATATAAAACATGCATAACATCCCAGAATCATACATGAGGATACCGCTAAACATATTAATTTCTTCCAAAATAAATTTTTTTTAAATAAAACATGATTTATTTAAAAAATCTTCATAAAAATTAACTTGACTTCATTATTTCTCTTAAAAATCCTTATAACCTATAAAAAAAATTAAAAAAACTTGGTATGATCACAAAAATCTCAGTAAGGGATATATAAAAAGAAATCATTAGTCAAGTGATAACATAAAAACTTAATAGAAACCATTTCATACAAACTCGTTAGCATGCATAGAAATATCATGTAGTTTCCTTGGGAAATATTTAACATATAAATCTTACAATCACCCTTACAATGAAATAACCATTCGATCAAATTCCATATCTAGAGTACCCAATACATTAGGGAGCTATAATGGGTATCACCCATCATATCTTGAGCTATAATGGGCTCAACCCAACATATCTTGAGCTATAATGGGATCAAACCAACATATCTTGAGCTATAATGGGATCAACCCAACATAAATATGTCAAAGGAACATATCATTTTAATAAATCATCATGAAATTAGGGGAAACTACTCATGCCATATATATATATATATATATAAAACAATCTTTTTTAATTTTATTAAAGAGACTTTTAAAAGGATTTTAAATGGAGAGTCCCTTACAAATATAATTAGAGTGAGAATTAATAGAATGGAATGGATATGTGTATACACTATAAATACACATAATAAAACATAATATAAACAAAAAATACATCATAAAGATAATATCAATACCACATAATGAATAAAGTAGAAGGTTAACCCAAAAAATGGAAATTGGGTTAAGAATTCCCTTACCTTGGGTTTGTATTAATTCAAACTTGATTAAACCGCATTTATAATGGTTAAAATAGAGTTATTAATACTTTAAAAAATCATAATATTTTTTATAACACCTTATATGATCATTATATAACATCATTCTACCCATTAATTTATAATATTTTGTTCTTTTCATTGTTTTGGGTGCGTTCTTTACATGATTTCCATGATCGGTTTGTAAAGGATTTCCCTGTAGAATAGAAGAGAAAATATAGAAGTGAAATAAGATGTTATTAAAATGTTTCCATAATATTAAACTATTCTATAAATCATTTTTGTTATATGGTATGAGGATGAATCAATAGATAAATCATTAGTGATAATCGTTAATTTATTTTGGTGAATTTTGATCATTACGAACCACTTTTGTTTTATTAATTAATTGTAAGAATAAACACTAGTTTGAAAATATAATATATCATATAATATGTATAATATGATATTATTTAACCATATTAATATTTTTATGACTAGATTTGAAGGAAGTAAGAGAAATTAATTACACATCATCCATGATGTCGGTAAATCGACACATCAAAAATGATATTTTTATTTTGAGAATAAGAGGGAGAGGGGAAGAAGTAAGTTGATGAATTTTCCATAAACTTGATAACATTACAGTATATATATGATATTGGAGCTTTCATGCATCTTGGATAAGGTGATGGGAAGGTAGTATAAGAAAAGAAAAATAATTGAAATGAAAAGAAAGAAAAATGAAAGAGGATTTTTACCTCTTGATCTCTTCTCCTTGAGATCCTCCTTAAGAAATTTGGTATTGGACTTTCAGTGATACAAAAAGTTCTTGTATTTGGGGAAGATCCTTGAGAAGAATATTGAGTAGAATTTAGACAATTATCAATGCTTGAGAGGTGTGAGAGGAATATGGGGGGGGGGGTGAGGGTGGTTTTTTATAGTGGAGGAGAGGAGGGGTTTTTCATTATTTTATTCATTAGTTTAATATTTTTTCTCAAAACTATGAATAGTCTTGATTATTGTGAAAATAATAATAATAATTTTATGTGAGTTTGAACCAATTTCCATTTACATCATCCATGACTCAAGAATGATGTAGAAATTCATTTATTTAGAACATTTCATAAATTATTGAATTTCACTATCCACCGAAAATTCAAGTATTTCATAAAAATACCAAAAAATCACCCATACCATTTTTAGATGTGTATAATTAAAAAATAAACTCTATTTTATCAAAATAATTTTATAAATATGAGAAATTTAATTTTTAATTAAAATCATAATTTATTTGAAAAAATAACAATTTTAAAAACTATAACTGATTTTATAATACCTTGAAAAATTAATTTAGGTATCATAAAATTATCTTATAGCCATAAGATAATAATTTATGATTACATTTCATGAAAACAATTTTTCATTTAAATTATTTAATTAATCATAAGATTTAAATTAAATATTTACAACTTAAAAAAATACCAACACTTATACAATGATCATATTGTCACTTATAAGACATCTTTTTATTATACATTCATGGGTGAGGTTACTATACATTTGGCCGATTTACTATTCATAAGTATCATATTACTATTCATAAGGGTATGTTAATATATATTATATATACTAAACTTGGCTTCTCCAAACTGATGCATCACCTTACAAATTAACCACGTCACCTGCATTTCTAAATTCCTCCTACCGCATTCGGTAATTCCACGACGAGCTTTGCATATCCCCCGCACAACCTCATTTCCTCCATCCAGCTTAGGGTTTCCTCCATTCATCAGTAGTCTTCTAGAATGCTTCGATGATCAAGTTGGATTCCTCCTGTCTCCTCCCTCTGCAGTCAGGCTTCCCTCGATGAGCTTACCTTTTCCACCGCGTGGCCTCAATTCCTCCATGAAGCTTAGGGTTTCGTCCGTCCTTCGGCAGGCTTCGTGAACGACTCCTCTTTCAAGAAACTTTCTTCCCATATATCTTATCGCAGATCACACTATAGTCTTGATCTTCCCTCTATATTATGGTATCCGAGCATTCTTAGCGACCAACTACTCTGGTAACGAGCTTCCTACATCTACATGTCCGCCCATCTACAATCTCGCAGATCTCGCTATACCTACCTCTTCACCTATATTGCAGCCTGATTCCATCACCACGCGCATACAATTTCCTACTCTTCCTCCCCTATGATGGATACTGAGTCCTTATGCTCGCGTATCAATCCACCTGAAGTTCGTCGACTATATATCCCGCAGTGTTCTTTTGATAAATCAAGCGGTCAAAGTATCTCCATCGGCTATAGAACTAGCTGTTAGCTTCAACACCAGGAAACTTCCCTATCTCACACAACTACATCTACCGCTGTAAGCAATTAATACCAAAAACAATTACCTCCATTTTAGTCTCATTCCATTTACATGATCACCTTCGGCTCACAATTCGGTTCCCTAAAATTTGAAGTCACCGTTGATTTCTGGTGTAACAAACCATAGAAGAGGCAAACCCACTTTCTATAGTTTTAAATTGTTACTATAACTACAATAGGATTATGTGTATCCTACAGCTATCCTTA
Source organism: Viscum album (assembly GCA_963277665.1). Classification (NCBI taxonomy): domain Eukaryota; kingdom Viridiplantae; phylum Streptophyta; class Magnoliopsida; order Santalales; family Viscaceae; genus Viscum; species Viscum album. Next base: position 1,522,764,477 of record OY728131.1, on the reverse strand, counting down.
CATTATACATTCACTATCTGTTTTAGGTGGAATATCTTGAGACCTACATACTGATTGCCCTATTACACACTGTAACAGGTGTTCTTGATGTGCAACATAAATAAAGAGCATCAACAGTACTTCAATCTATTCTATCCAAAATTATTTAAGAGGTAATTTTTTTTTCATTTTCTCTAAATAACAAGTTGACTACTTTATTGCAGTTACAAAAAATAACTCACATGTATCGATGTGTTTGTAGTTAATATGTCCTTTATTGATTCATTAAGAAACATTTTAACAATATGCATTCACTGTTTACCATGATTTAGCTGTTGGACATTTAAATTATAAAAAAAACTATATGTTTCAAGATATTTATGCAAGATAAAATTTTTTATTCCCATTATATGTTTAATTAAATCTATTGACCCATAAATATACTATGGTTTCCTTCCAAACCTTGAAAATTCAACAAAAATAAAACCAATACAAAGATGCAGACACTGTTAAAATAGAGAGATGAAAGGTTTCAAAGGATACTACATATGAGAGAATGACAAAAAGGTAGAAAACTAATGTAACTTCTTCCAATGATTCCATAAAGTTAGATACTCTTTTACAAGTTCGTACATATCTAGGAAATTCACCTTCATACTACCATCACCTATGTTCTACTACAATGCATGAAGTAATATAAATGAATTCCAAGTTGAATAGAAGAGCATGCATACCACTGTCACCTTTATCTACCAATGGTGATTTCAATTTCAATTTACTAAAAATTTCAAATACAATCAATATATTACTTCTAAATAACGTTGACTACTTTAATTATTCTACTGTTGAATTCATAGTGCCTCAAGAATGTGGAACTTCTTCACCAATATCTGTTAGAACAAACAACATAAAAGGTTGTAATTATAGTAATAAATGTACTTAAAATAATTATTTCTTCTTTTAATTCTTTGAATACATGTGTTTACTTTATTAAATTTTTCTACATGTACTGGTTATTCACCTATGGACTATACTTACCTGTGTTGTACTAAAACATCTGAACCACTACAAGAAATTTGCACCACCAAAGGAGGAGCACGGATATCATTGTCGCATTTATCTTTGAACAATGAGTTCCATTACAATGTCATAGTACATTGAATAATAGTATTTTATTTACTATGTCGTAACATATATTAGTTAGTTAACTATTATATTTCATTGATAGATCATCATGAATGTGAAACTTCGTCAACAAAATCTACGCGATGTAGCAAGAGAAAACATATATCAGAATCCAATGCAGAAAATTATGTCCCATTTGGTAAGGATTATGTCAACCTGTTCTTGTGAACAACATTCATGTTACATCTCCCTTCTATTCAAGGGTTAACTATATCTTCATTACTTATGATAGATCTAATGACCGAGGGAAACATTCACACTTACCCATCATCTACCTCTTTATTAGAGTGAGCACAAGTCATGACTTCAAATGATTTTCAATTTTCACATAATGTAATTTGTTGCATACTCCGTTTACAAAAGATACTGTTTCCCTTCTTCAACTACTGGAAACCAAGATTATTTTCCTAACATAGGTGTGCTGTAAAGTTTAATCACCCTTTCTTATTTATTTGTATGTATACATAGATATATTCATGATTTCAGTATTTAGTAGTAGTTTAAATGCAGATTCTACCCAATAACCAGAGGTGTCAACTAAATTGACTCATGTTAGATTATAAAGACATGTAACAATAACTGCTGAAATACATGCTGAAAGAAATCCTACAACAAACTTTTCAGGTATGAGTTACTACATATTCATTCATTAGTGTACAATTATTTTGCATGCATTATCTTACTAACTTTAGAAAGTAATGCTGTAGAAAGAGAACAACTACTTCAATTAGTAGAAAATACAGGTTACTATATGATTTTTACCTATCAATATACTATGATTCAATTCATGACACATTTATGAAATTTATAATGCCTTTTTTATTAACATATTTTATTTAATCAATATTCACCTACATATTATTTGAATAGTGGAGATCCTTATAATGTATGTCAGTATTGTGGTTCTATCTTTTGGTTTGATGAGAGAAATAAAAAATGTAGCACCAAAGAAAACCCATGATTTTCTCTATGCTGCTCTCTTGGTAAAATTTCTTTGGAATTACTCCCGTCATGTCCTCAATACCTTAGAATGTCATTCTTAAATCACAACTCTATGGAGGCAAGATAATTCTAGGAAAATATGAATATTTACAATTATATGTTCTCATTCACGTCAATGGCCTGGAAGGTTGACATGTCACTCAATAATGGTAGATCTCCAAATATATTTAGATTTAATGGCCAAAACTACCATTGCATAGGTAGTTTGTGTCCTCCTAAGGGAGAACCACCAAGTTTTTCCTAGCTGTATGTGTATGATACTGCTAATGAGTCTCAAAATAGGATTCAGAACATCAGGTAATATTTATAGTGGTAAGTTAACACATTGACGTGATTGTGATATTTTCACTTCATTTTTAATTTAATTTAATGTGTAGTTATAACGGTGCGAATTCAAACATAGAGGTCGATTTTAATATTTTTTTCAACCTAAAAAATACAATTCATGAAACAAATGATTTAACTCTTCATTTTAGAAGTTCAAGGGATGTTCTTGGTCTTTAAGAAATTTCAAATTTAAATTTGTGACTACTTAAGAGAAGAAAAAAAGATGCAGTGACATACAAGTTTCCTACTAATTCTGATATTTCTATTCTTATTATCGGTGACATTGAAGATCTCGACTGTGAAAGAGATATTATCATTCAAAGAAAAAGTGGTGAATTACTGTGGATTGATGAGCTTCATCCATTGTATCTTCTATTTCAATATCCACTGATTTTCTCAGGTGGTCAAGATGGATACGTTAATAACATATTACATCGTTCTACATCTTTGAGTAAATGTACAAAGCATTAGAAGGTTACAATGATAGAATACTTCTCCTATCAATTACAATGTCTTTTCAATGATACTTCAAAATTACAACATTCAAGAAGACTGTTGCAACAATTTATTGTTGATGATTATACAATGATAGAGTCTCAGAGACTTTCCTTCATCCACTTTATTCAAAAATTCTTGAGGCTTGAGTTGTACAATGGGTTGCAAGATGATTTTCTTCGAGGTGACCGTGATGGTTACACATGTGGGAAGCGAATCAATTTACCATCTACATTTACTGGTGGTCCTAGGTATATGATTCAAAATTACCAAGATTCTATGTCAATATGTAATTGGGCAGGATATCCACATTTGTTTTTAACATTTACATGCAATTCACTATGGCCTGAAATCAGTAGATTTGTTTCACATTATAATCTTCTTCCATCAGACTATCCGCACACTATATCCAGAATTTTAAATATTAAGGTTTATCAGTTAATGAAATATTTATGATATGTGTGTTTCTTTGGGAAGTCACGAGCATGTAACTAACTTTATACCAATTAGTTTTTGAGTTATACATTTTCTTATTTAATGTATCGATTATTAAAATGTGTCATTAACATAAATATTTTATATATAGTTGTTCGTACAATGGAATTTCAAAAATGTGGACTACCTCATGTACACATTTTATTGTTTTTATGTTATAAAAACAAAATAAGTACTCCTGTGTGCATTGAAAAAAATTTTTGTGCTGAAGTTCCAAATAAAGGTGAATTCCAAAATCTTTATGAGGCTGTTAATTTTTTTTTGATACATGGACCTTGTGGTGATGAAAATCATAGCTCACCTTGATGTATTAAATTTTTTCTAAGAAAATTTGTTGATAGTACAACAGTTGATGGTGATGGGTATTTTCTATACTGACAAAGAAATGATGGAAGTACAATCGTGGAAAATGATGTCCCTTTGGATAATCAGTTTTTTGTACCATATAATCCTTTATTGATAATAAAGTATTAAGCTCATCTAAATATTGAAGTTTACAATCAATAAACTTCCATCAAATATCTGTTTAAGTATATTAGCAAAGGTAATGATCATTTTACAATAAATTTGTATCAGACCAACAATAAAGAGTTGTTAGGAAATAATGTTGATGGGATTAAGATGTATTATGATTTCTGATACATCTCTCCTTGTAAGGATTCCTGGAGGATATTTTCTTATGATATCCACTATATATATCCTCCAGTAGAAAGGTTGAATTTCCATTTACCAAGACAAAATAGTGTTATGTACACTAACACCGATCATATTGAGGATGTCTTTAGTAAGGATAACATTTCTAAATCAATGATTATGGTGTAGTTTCAAGCTAATGTTTCTTACCAGGAAGGTAGATGTATGACATATGCATAATTTCCAACAAGATTTTACCAACAAGAAAAAATGGTATCCAAGAAAGCATGGGTTCAGTATTAGTAGACTTTATTATGTGACGCCAAAAACTGGAGAGCTATATTACCTATGATTAATGCTCACAAAGATCAGAAGCGAAACTTCATTTGAAATTATTAAAAGTGTGAACAACATTACTCATGGTACTTTTCAGTAGGTTTGTTCTGCATTGGGACTTCTTGCTGATGACAGGGAATTTATTGAATCAATAAAATAGGTATCAACTTGGACTATGTGACAGACTCTACACAGAATTTTTGCCAGCATTTTGTTCTCAAACAACATGTATCAACTAGAAATTATGTGGCATGAAACCTAGAAGATCCTCAGTGAAGACATTATTTATGCGTAACAACAGAGGATACAAATGCTAGGTATATAATTGAAGTTTTCATTCTATAGATTCCTACCTATGAAATTGTTCATTATATTAACTATAATTGATTTACTAAAAAATTATAATTGTTATATAACACTATTTATGAATTTCATATAGATTTGACACTCATGGATCGTTAAAAAAATATGTATGATTTGCTTGATATAGAGAACCTTCTTCAAAGGAATGGTAGATCTCTTCATTCTTATCCACCAATGCCAGCTACAGATTCTAAAAATTGTTTCTCAATGAAATCAGTTGCTATCAGATGAACTAAATTATAATAGAGACAACCTTTATAATGAGTATCTAACTTTTCATAGTAAGCTTACTAATGAACAGAAAGAGGTAATAACTATCATTATGTATTCATTAACTACATGTGTTGGTGGTTTCTTTTTCATGCATGGACATAGAGGCATAGGTAAGACTTTTATTTGTAAAGTATTGACATATCTACTATAGTCGTAAGGTAATATCGTTCTAGCAGTTGCATCCAGTGGAATTGCATCATTACTGCTACCTGGTGGGAGGAAAACACATTCCAAATTTCGAATTCTAAAATCTATTTCTGATAACTCTATTTTCAATATTCAATAAGGGAGTGATGATGAGGATCTTCTACAGTTAACAAACCTAATTATTTGGGTTGAGGCACCTATGATTAATAAGTACTGTTTCAAAGCTCTTGACCGTACTTTAAAAGATATAATGTCAGTAAAAATAGAAAACGCTTAAAACTTAACATTTGGTGGTATAATGATTGTGTTGGGTGGGGATTTTAGGTAAATAATACCTATAGTACCAGGTGGTAACATAAATGAAATAGTGTTTTCAAGTATAACATTGTCATACTTGTGACAACATTATTGTGTTCTAACACTGATAAAGAACATGATATTGCATTCCAATTATTCTAAAATTTCAGATGAAGTTCATGACTTTTCTAAATGGACTTTAGATATTGGTGAAGGTTTCATTGGAGAGACAAATGATGGTGAAACTATAATTCATATTCCATCAGCATATCTTCTTACTTGGACTAGAGATCCGATTTCTGTAGTTGTTGAACATACTTATCCCAATTTCATGGGTAACTATGGCGATGTAAATTATCTTAAAGACCATGCCATCTTAGATCCAACTCATGATATTGTTGAAGAAGTAAATGAGTATATGATGTCTCTCACATGTTCTGAAGGAAAAGATTATTTCAGCTCAGATTTAGTTTGTGATGCAAGTTTTGATACAGACAGGAGAGAAAACATTTACACATCTAATATGTTAAATGGTATTAATGTTTTAGGGATGCCTACCCATAAAATTACACTCAAAATTGGGGTTCACATCATGTTGCTTCAAAATATAGATCAATCTGTTGGATTATGTAATGGGACTCACTTGATTGTTACACACTTGGGTGTCCATTTCATCTAAGTAAGAATTTTATGTGGCTGTAATTTTGGATATCTTTAATTCATTCAAAGATTAAATATGACACACTAAAATTTCCGATGGCCTTCAAAAATTCAAATAAGACAATATAATTTGATAGTTTTTTATGCTATGACTATTAAAAAAAGTCAAGGAAAATCATTGTCTTCTGTTGGGTTGTATCTTCGAAAACCTGTGTTCTGTTATGGTCAACTATATGTTTCTATATCTAGAGTCACATTACCATTAGGTTTGAAAATATTACTTGGTGATAATAATCCCACAACCTGTGAATCGATGCAAAATATTGTTTACAAGGAAATATTTGATATATTGTGTTAGGTATATTTTAGATTAAATGTTAAATTGTCAATGTTTGGTTTGTTATGCTTATTTATCTTTTATTTCATGAATCTCAATGTTTCTGAATATGATCTATTTGTACACAAATTAAAATAGTACATATTTTCCAACATGTCGTGATCAATTAACCCTTTGAATGAGATCACACCTGAGACTGATGAGACATTGAAGATACAAGTGCGTATTTTCAAATTGTGGTGAAACACATCATCCAGGTACTCCAATACTATTGTTTCTATTGATATGATTCTTGGAGATCAATAAGAAACTTAATATTTAAAATATACTACGTTTTCTTTCTTCTACAATATTTATTTTTTCATTTTAACTATACAACAACATTTTCAACTTGATATGTCTGTTTTTCAATTTTTAACAATATTTAAAAAATCATTCTATAGGGAATAAAGATACATAGTAATCTTAGTGGCCATAAAATTCTCCCTAAGTTCAAAAATCTGTTGTGTGAAGGAATATTCTATTTTATAAAAAACTTTAAAATAAATACTAATCAATGTAGCTACTTAGGAACTTGACATGCTTATCGAATACTACTCACATCAACAATGTATGTCCGACCATGTGATGTACCACTTCCACATTTCTATTTCAATTTTACTTCTTTTAAAGATATAAAACAGAGAAGGGTTCCTGAGAAACATTTAATAGGTACAACTTTATTGAGGTTTTTGTAAAATTTTATAAAATTTTATAAAGGTTCTTTTTAGATCATTATATAACTTAATGTAAGAATTTAAACTAATTGTATGTTACATTAAATAAAATTTTGTTCTTTCTTATCTGTTTTAGAAATAATTGGACATTTACATTGGTCACATCCTCTCGAAACTTTGGGTAATTCTAATTTTAAGATACAGATTGTCTTAGAGGATGAAAGGTGAGTCATTGTGGCCTTTTAGTATATCTGAACAGCTATTTACATTTAACATTATGATGTACTCATTTTCGTATAGTGGGTTACAAGTTAAATGTAGTTTATGGGGTGACTATGCAAATCAGATGTCACGTTACTTGGAAGACAATATTGGGTCATCGACCATTTTAATATTGTAGCTTGTTAGAGTGAATAAATTGAATAATATGATTTTTAATAACACCATGCCTTATTTACCTTTATATTATTCATTACTTTTATAAGTTATAAACTAGTATTCCCTCTGAATTGGTTCAAAACTTCTTTTAGGCTATGTTATAATAACAACTGCCATTAATACGACAAAAAATATTTTCAACCTTGATATTGAAGATGTAGAAGAATTCAGAAAATGGTGCTCTAAATACTTAATTGAAATGTGAATTTTATATCTACTTTACAATGTGTACTATATCATTAATGTATATATTCTCTTTCACAATTGAGTTTTATTTTTCAATATTCAGATGTGGGTTTATAATGGCATTAGAGAATCATAGTCCAACACCAACATACCCAAATTATTTCTCTATATAAATTATTTATTGGGATAATAAAATAACCATTTCTAAAGTCAATAATTGTGAACAGGTATGTAATATATGGTCAAATTATAAATTTAATTATGAAATTTATTATATTGTAGGTACCAGTACTATATTGTACAAATTAATCAACTATTGTATTCTCAATGTTCCATATCCTAAAAAGTGCTTAATTTCAGTCACGATACAAAAAATTCAAACCACTCACAACTGGTTCTACGAATCATACAATTCTTTCATGAAAAAAGTGCATAATGTTGTTGGAAAAATTTGGTGCAATAGTTGCAAATTTTTTCCAAATTACACTAATCCCAGGTTCTTATTTTTTCTTTTCCTTAATATTTTATTAGTCATTTGATATTTTAATAGTAATGACTTATTTTACTAATATTTAATCCTTAGTAATCACATTTATAAATCAACAGATTTAGAGTGTAACTGCTTGTGACTGATATCAGTGACTTCTTCTCATTAGTCCTATTTGATAAACAAGTAATGAAATTTGTAAGAAAAAAAGGTATAGATTTGAGAGAATATTTGGTACAGGTATAAATACAAAATAAAATAGCACAATGACAAAATATTTTCGCTTCATTTAAACTAATAGTTACTTTATTTTTCAAATTAGGATGATGATGATTACGGTCTTCTTACAGAAATAAATGTTTTCAAATAAAAAAGGTTCTACTATTAATTGAAGTATCAAATTTTAATATTCAAAATCGTCACCGTTCAATAGAACAAAACACATACAAGGTAATATTCATTAGTGAAAATGAAAACTACATCAGCAATTTAAATGACAGCTTCACAGAAAATCAGGTACTAGATATTATATATTCCTAATTTCATTAATATGGATAAACTACAAAGCATTAATCCTATTATTATTTTTATAAAGGATCATCAAAGTAGTGGATCTATAAATGTAAGTAGTGGGAATGAACAGATTCGGGTACAATATTTTACATCATATTCATTTTCTTTTCCCTGTTAGTAAATAACATGTAACTGGACTATTGTTTTTATCATTACATCATAGGATCATCAGAGTGTTGAATCATTTATACTTAGTGTAAATGTTGACTTGGGATTTTTGACATCATCTATGGTTTTATAAAAAATTTAGGTATATATATGTTATCTTCCATACATTTTGTTTAACAAGCCCTTATTTTAATCCTTGAGTACAATTTCTGTGAGAACTACTATTTCTTTTAACTATATTCTGTATGTAGAACAACCTACTGAATGAAATTTTTAGTGAATATGTTTTTGAGAAATATCATCATTTACCACCAGATAGTGTGGGTAGAACATGACAAGCAAAAAATCTGGAAATCTGAATGAAGGATAAATTAAAAGACAAAACTAAAAATAATAACTGATATTTTCTACAGATATGAAAGGTAATACTACATCAGGTAATTATTTATTATATTTTATTTTATATAATAAGATTAAATATTACTTTCAATTACAGTATTTCTCTTTGTATTTTACATTTCCATTAAATTTAATCAAATCTGCACAAATCATACATGGAGTGATATGTGTTCAACAACACTACAAAAAATACTGGATGTACACCATATATTGTTGATGTTTTATAAGGTTAACTATACATAACATCACTGTTTTTATATTTGGAATACACTATTAGAGTTATATTATTTAAAATTTTTTATCATCTATTTACATTCAATGTAATAAATATCAATCCAGGGTTTCATTGCTGCATTTAATACAACAAGGATTACTGTATCTTCATTTTGGATATATAAAACTTCATCGAATAGACAAGATATGAGGGGATGAATGAATTGTGGAAGTTTTTCTAATGTTTATGTAATTATTTTCTTCTACCTTTAATACAAATCAATTTTCAATCATGTATTTCAAAACTAGACCATTATCTTTTACAATACTTATCAATCCTCTAAACTAAGGGCTTTATATTTTCTACTTTTCATTTGTTAAATTACACTTTTAAAGGTGTAGTTTACCATTTGACAATGTTCATTATAGTCATCCTTCCTATTTTCATACAGTTATAACTTACATTTTTCATTTTCCCACATCCATATATGTGTTTATTTCTATTTATGTTGAAGCATATTTTAGTTGCAGGCAGTCTTACTACCTTTATATGTGTTCAACTTTATTACATTTATCCTGCCTCTTTTTATACTGGTATAGATTACATTTATTAATTTCCCACATCCATGTATGTGTGTATTTCTGTTTATATTGAAGAAGATTTTAGTTGAAGGCAGTCTTACTACCTCTAAATGTGTTTAACTTCATTATAGTGATCCTGTCTCTTTTCATGTAGGTATAGCTTTCAATTATAATTTTCCAACATCCATGTATGTGTGTATTTATATTTATGTTGAAGAAGATTTTAGTTGTATTCAGTCTTACTGGCTCTAAATGTGTATAATTTCATTGCAGTGATCCTTCCTCTTTTCATGCAAGTATAGCTTACATTTTTCATTTTCCCACATCCATGTATGTGTGTATTTTTGTTTATATTGAAGCAAATTTCAGTTGTAGGCAGTCTTACTGCCTCTAAATGTGTTCAAATTCATTACAGTGATCCTGACTCTTATCATGTAGGTATAGCTTATCTATTTCATTTTCCCACATCCATGTATGTGGTTATATCTATTTATGTTAAAGTAGATTTCAATTTCAGGTAGCCTTAATACCTCTAAAATTTTGATTATTTAAATGAATTTATTCATTTTCCCATTATTCTTTTCATTTTACATATTTAGTTATAAAACGAACATGTTAACATGTTTGGTAAGCCCAGTTTTTTGATTTTTTAACCATCTTAATGAAATTGTTTATCTTTGTAAATTCATAACTATCCTAGTTTTTCTTTAATAATTTTTATATTTGAAAGGTGTTTATTCATTATTGTTGTGTGTTTTCCCCCATTCTTGAAATTTCATTGGAACAAAGTCCTATTTTTTGAGAATTGGATCATTTCATTCAATTATATTTCATTTATCAGTTTTTTAGAATAAATGGTCTCACTTCTATTTTTTCCTTCACATTTTTCTATTATGTATCTTGAATCACTAAATTACTTTCACCACCATCTTCATGAAGAAATAATTCCTTGCTACTGCAGAATGGTATGACATTAGAATCATTGCAATACTTTCTTTCATAAACATAATTAGTAGAAAAGTAACACATGATAATTTATTTTTTACTGAAAACATGCTAAATTAATGTGATTGAAATAAATAGATCATGTTAATAAAAAGTATTAAAAAAATTTTAATAGGAAGAAATTTTATTTTATCTTCAACCCTGATCATGAATTAAGGAAGGGATCAAATTGTTTTTGTTAAAATGATGTCATAACAGGTTTTGATTGACTGAAATGCTTCCAATTTAATGGACTTAGGAGTAACATAATTAGACTGAATTTTTTCACTTACAACTTCTTTCTTCAAACCGGGGGCATGATAGAAGAAGAGATCCTTGCTTATCATAACCACTCTCCATCCCATAATTCCATGTCATCATGTATCCAAATTCTCTTTTTCACAAAATTTCTCTACTATTAACTGTTGATTGAATCTGTGTCTGTTTATTGATGTCCGTTGTGCTGTTACTAGCGATTTACTTAGGTGATTCCAATGGTGTTGAAGTGCATGCCTTTATGCTTTTGGAAATAGAAGGTCTCTTTCTGATCCAATGGTTATACACCAGAATGACTGAGCTACCCCCTTGAAATAGAAGTTAATGATATTGAACTTGTCTCTATCTCCACTATAATTCTTGAGCTGCCCCCTCGAAAGGCACCTACCTTTTCTAGGTTCTTGAGTACCATGGAATATGCATCCAATTTGAATTTTCCAAATAACACTTTTAGGAAGTGGAAGAATACTTATCACTATGAATAATTCACTACTCCTTCATTCCTACAGCCTCCTACATCAAGCATGGTATGTGGTATGTCCTTTATACTATCTAATATGTTAATATCTTATCTTTTATTTTCATGGACCTAATTTTCTATCATTTCTCATAACAGGGGATCAATGAATGTTTTCAAAAAACTAAGGATTTCCATGATAACTATGACAATTGTTCTGATAAGACTCTATATGGTTGGTATAGAGTGATTTAGAGGCAAATTTAGAGGTCACAATATCAATAGTTGATTCTTGTATTTCTTAGAAATTGAGAAAAGGATAAGGAGAACCCAAAATATTGCATTTAAAGAATAGTTTCAGATTGATAGATTGTACATCTTCTACTTGCTGAAAAATTTCTCCATATCTAAACATTACAACATCTCTATTTTTGAAGATTTGTTTTCTTTATTTATTATAATTAATCCTCAGAACATCTCATATTTATTATTAGAACAACTCTTCTTTAAGTAATTTCTCTTTAACTATGTGTTTCACCATATGCAATATTGTTTTTCTAAATGTAGTTGATATTTAAATGAGGTCTCCATCCTCGACAATTATAAATTTATTCACTTTAAAATTAATGTATATTATTTTAACTATTTTAATGGTGTCTTCATATTTGAGTCACTTCTATTTCAATATTATGAACCACTTATTTGTGATTAAAATACATTCAACGTTACTATTTCTTCTCAAATTTTACAAATGGTACTCTCTTATTAAAAAAATAACAATTACTACATATTACCGTGCGTACGCATGGGTGAGTATTAGTTCATCAAAAATTAAGTTGGTCATATCAAACTCCAAATAACTTACCAATCATAGCCTTGTATGTCCGTTTTTTGAAATTTAAAACCTAGAAGTGACAAAATTATGTTTAAAGGCTAGTTTATAACCATCTCCTTAAAACAAAGTGTCATTATGTTGATAATCAGTGTTTCATGCATTAAATTACATTTATTTGTAAAACCTTGGGGGTGTTACAATAAATATACCTTCAACTCAAAACTCTATCTGAATTGATCATTTTGACATCAACTCCCCATTATAAATCTCTAGACTCTTTTTATGAAAACCCAAATTCATTATATCATTGTATCACCCAGATGTTTTTGTGAAATATTTTATTTAAATAATTTTAATTCATTAATAGATTACATTGCACACAATCATGATTTTAAATGAAACGCGAGACACCCTTAGTATAAAATGACCATTAAAACCTAGGAATTAAGTTAACGGGAATAAATATAAATAACATATGAAATTTTTTAGTGATGTTTTTGACTACCAATTATTTATGGAAAATATAAACCAATTAAATGTAAAGAAAATATTTGTATTTTTGTATTAATAAATTAAGTGAATTAAAATTAGTAAATTAAATTAATGAAATATATATGTTATATATTTAATAAATTATTTTTTATATTCATATAATAGATATTTTATTCATAAGGTATGAATAAACACTATTTGATGTATAAAAACCTATATTTTTCAAAAGGGTAATTTTACATCCTTTTAATGGCGAACCCATTTTAAATTAAAATTTTAACAAATTAATAATTTTTATATGAGAAAATAAAATTATTATTTGGAAGAAGGATATAAAAATTTACTTTGGATGATTTTTTGATATTTTTCTGATAACTTTAAAGTTTTGATAAATAGTAAAAATATACTAAATTTTAATTGAAAACAAATTTTTTCATTGAAATAATTTTTATGGTAAAATTATATTATTGAAAGGTTTTAAAGTATATATAGAATATAATTTTATCAGTTAATATAATTTAGGTCATTGGCATTAATTTTAAATTGAATTCAGATGTAAAAACATTTCAATCTTTTACAATGTTTTAACTTTTAAAACTCGTTTTTTCATTTTGAAAATGAGATTAATTTTAAATTAATTACTGAAATTTCTGGGTTTTTAATTTTAAAAAACGGATTCCATATTTGGAATAAGTAGGTCCAAATAATGTGAATATCTTTCTTTTATTTTTGGGCATTATGAATAGTAACTTTGGTAATTTTTATTAATACGGTAAAAGAGTAAATCAGGGAATTAAGGGTAAAAACAATATTATAAATTTACCCTAACACTTGTACTAAAATAATTGGATGAATTTTTTTTGACCTAAATCATCCTTGTGTCTAAATAGTATCCTTTGGAATCTATTTGGATGAGATTATGACATTTAATTTATTTTATTTATAGAAAAGTTAAATATGGCTTACTCAAATTTTAATAACTATATCATTTTTAATATGATGTTATACATAAGATAAATTCGATTATAAATACTATTTTAAAATCTAAAATGTTTTTATTTATCATGGTTATTTTTTATAATTTTTAGGAAATAAATAATTACCTTAAATGCTTATACATTTATGGCGCAAAAAATTATTTAATTGATGAGAAATTAATAATTTTTTTATTAAAATGATAATAACAATTAAAATACCCAAAAACTTGACTAAATCTTATTAGTAGAGTATATCTCAACCATAATCATCCAAGGGTTGAGTTATTGACCATTTGGAGCCATATAAAAAATATCATGGCACTTATAATATTTTATTTAAAGTGATGTTAAAGTTGTCACATTAATATTTTAATAAATATAAAATTTTTAATGTGGGATTTTCTAGAAGATATTTTCCTCAATCCATTTGTTTTACATGGATTTATGTTATGATGGAATGATGTTTAAGAAACCCATTTTATTCTTTGGGTTATGCTATGATGAATGATTTATGTTTTTGTGGGACATGTAAGAATGATTTCATTATGAGATAGGTGTGACCTATATCTCCATCCAATGAATTGGGTAATGATTTATATCTCACGAGATAGATAGGGCTGGAATGGGAAATGATATCAGTTCAGTAATATAAGGTTATAATCAATGAACTCGGTTTAGTAATGGACTTTATCCACTATGATGGTCTTGACAATGAGCCTTGACTAATATGAAATGATTCTCTATGCTTAAGTGTATGCCACAAAATTTTATGTCTTATATTATGAATTTTGGGATTACATTCATTAATTTTTATGAACTTTTATGATTTATCCCATGAAATGATATCATGATATTTCATATGCAGGATAAGATTTTCAAATGTTATGTTATTATGTCTTACGATTATGATATAATTGATATCTCCCTTGTTTACCCTTACTGAGAATCTGAGCTCGCCCTTTCATATGATTCTTTTCCCCAGGTCACGAATAAGGGTTTTAAGTAAGATATGTTAACAAATGATCTAGTTATGAAGGAATAAGTGGGAGACAATGTATATTTCTTATAACTAGTTGTTTATGTTTCTCAGTTTCTAAATACACTAAACCTATATGGTCATGGTGTGTTTTTTTGTGTTCTGTAATGAATATTATTCAATTTTGAAGTAATATCTATGTATATAAATTATAGGCCATTATAATCATGTTATCTCTTTGGCCATGACATAGAATTCCTCATCTTTAGCCTAAAATACCCAACCACTATGCCTGTTTTCCTTCAAGGCATGACACATAGAAATTTTTCATTCTAAGAAAGGATCCAAAATGCTTATGTCAATATCGGTTCCCCTTGGTAATTTCTTAGTCATTCTTTCGATCCTACAAGCCAAATATCTAGAACCATGACCATTATCACTATGGGAGTTTTCACAACCAGACATGGAATAAGGGAACTTTGAAATGGCCATTTTGGTACACCTCATTATCTACTGCCAAAAAATCATGAGGAAATTCCCAGGGAAACAACTATTGTGATTAAAACTCCTCACAATATACTTTACTATTTCCACTACAACCATTTTCTATAGTCAACATGACATGTGAAAGTCCTGCTTAGAATTTATTCATTCCTTTTCTTTTAGATCAAATCAAAATAGCCTCTCAATCATCCATGATATTATCATCAATAAAAAACATGAAATTTCATTCATAACTCATGAATTAATTGCCTCAAGAAACAAGTGTAATGAACTAAACTTTTTTTAATGATAATTGTTTCCAAAAAACGTGGTTATATTATTTTGTACTCAACAAAAACTATATCCTTTAAATAATTAAGTGATACTAATTAAAACGTGACCATTGGATTTTGAATTTTATATGAATATTTTTTAATTATTACCATTGGTCAATATGACCATTAGAAACAATAATCTTAATAATATTTTTTATGTTATAATTATTATTATAAATAGAAATGATAATGGTTAATTAATTCATAAAGAAGTTCCAATGGCCTCATCCAGTAGAGTTGTGTCATACAAAGCCCATTTGTTAGATCTTAGGAAGGAGGTAGAATCATTGGGATTCACTCTTGACCAAGACCAAGCTGAGATTTGACATGTTAAGCATAAATGAAATTGCCTACAGGAGAAGTTCAAGTTAGTGGAGATTACCACTCAGGAGATGTTATCCGAGCTTCCCCAAGAGTCTATCACCATCGCACACATTACCATTAGGTTGTATGAGAGTGTTATAAGGGGTTATGTGTCAAGTCTTTAGTCACTTAATGTGTAATCCCTTTGTTTAAATAAAATTGTAATTCCATCATTTCTATTTTAAGAATAGCCTTTCTTAAAAATTGAGACAGAATTTGATAAATTGATTTTTTGGGTAAAAATTATACTTCTTAGAGAGATATAAATTATTATATTAAACTAATGTTTTATTAATAATGTTTATTATAATTAAATATTATTATAAAAACACTCTTATTTAATTAAAAAAGATAAAATATTTTTTTCAAGTGTCAGAAATTTCACTATGCATTTACTGTCTGTTATTATTTTTAATAAATAATTATTTTTATAGTTAAAAATTAAATTTATAATATTTATATAATTATTATGATAAAATAAATTTCATTTTTTAAACTATAACTTCGATATTAGTTTAGGGTGAATTTACGAGAATTTTCTAAAATACTTTAGTTTTTTGTGAATAGTAAAAATACAGTTTGAGTTTTTCGATATGTTTAATGACATCATAATGATGTAATAATTAATATAAAATTTTGTTTGAATATTTTGAATTTAAATATCATAATAGGTGTCCCAAGTGTTCGATACTATGGTCAAATCCATGGTTTTTCAAATATCACTTCCGAGGTGTCCAAGGAAATTCATAAAAAAAATCCCTCACTTTTTTTATAAATACCCACCAATTTTTCCATTATATTTCATTAAAAATTAATTATACATGAAACTATAATAGTATTACCTCCCAATAATCCCTCCCAAGGTATTATTAAGTCCCCAAGATCCTGATCTTTGAGTTTTAGGAGTCACTCTTCAAGGTAAGGGAAATCTAAACTTCTCGTTTCCTTTCAAGTTCCTTTTTTTTGTGGTATGTCTTCAAAATTTACAAAATATATTATTCTATAAATTTTATTCTATTCCTTTACTATATTAATATTATCTTATTAATGTTAGTCCTTTTCCCCTCTCCTTTTTCCTTTTTCTAAAACCATGTTTCACACCCATTATACTGCCGAATTTTCTTTCCAAAATTTCTCTCTTTTTCTCAAGAAATTATCTTATTTTATTTTGTGAATACCAAAAACTCTTTATTTTATAGGGATATTAACCTAGATTTTAAAACTATCTATATTATTCCAGGATTAACATACATGGATCCCTCCTTCTTTTTTCATGGGTTAATAATGACATAAAAATCTCGTCTTTAAACACGTTTCCTTTAAAAGCCACGATTTTGATATGAAACCCATTTCTTTTATTATCCATGGGTTATTTATAAAATAATTTATTACGATATATGTGGCTCAAATTAATTAATACATATTAAGGGTGCACCCGGATAACACTCTAATTAATTGGGTAAAGAATTTAATCTTTAGAGATGACATGTTTTACGACACCTTGGTGAATAACCTTTGTATTTTTTATGAAACCTAGATGATAAACCTTGGTGATATGCTTATAAATGAATAAATTAAATGTTTTATCCACATTTCCATGTTATTATTTGTTTTTTTACTATGATATGTTACTTTTTTTCCTTTTGTCATGTCTTTTTGATATTCTTCAAGTTCTTGTTGATATTGCTCAAGATCATAGGTAAACTATTTCCCTTGTTTTCTATTACTGGACCTTATTCTCACCCTTTCCATTGATGTATATCCCCAAGTTATGATATATAATAAATGTACTTAGGATATACCTTGAATAATAATTTCAAGTGGAATAGAAGAAAATTTTATCTTTTCATGTTTTATGTACCTTGTTTCCAAGAAACTAAACTTTAAAAGATCTTATATTTTGTACAATGTAATGAAAAGTTTATATAATAAAAAGTTTGTATACTATAGTTGGTATCAAAGAAATGTTTAGTTATTTTTGGAAATTAAGGGTTTAAAACTTTATGAAGAACATTATGGACAAGTTAGAATATAGGAAAATATCTTGGTATTTTGGTGAAATATTAGGTAATTGGTTTCCAAGCAAAGAAATCCTTGTCTGGATATGAACAAGTGGACGTGGATCTAGCATAGATGAATTTAGGGGCAAAACCCAAAAACACCACTTTTATCTAGACTCGAATAGGAACTGGTGCATGACAATGGGTCTTACTACACTCCTAGTTTGACAGTCCTGGAGGATATTTTTAGTTAATCATAGGCTTTTTATGAACTATTATGAAGGATATATAGAAAATGTAATTGCTGTTAAATAATAACATATTTAAGAATGGTGTTTTGAGACATGAAATTCCTTTAGAATCATAATATTATTAAATGAAGAAAATTTCTCACTAAGGTTTTCTTATTTTAGAAAATGGAAGGAAATAGGAGAAACCGTGTAAATGATGAGCGCAATGAACCAGGCGCTAATGACCTTTCTATGGAATCCAGAATGGAAAACTTCATGAGAATGATGAATCAATTGACTCGAGTTATGGGAAATAACTTGAATCAAGAGGTGAGATCATATTCACCTCGAAGGGAAAACATTTTCATTGAGTCCTTTATGCATCAATGACCACCTTCTTACCGACCTATTGATTACTAAATAGTGGATAGGTGTTGGGACCAAGTTGGATGGAGAAGGAAGTTTGAAGAGTTAGCCTTTGCAAAGTGTTGTATTTTGTTGTTAAAGAAGATAAATCAATTCACTTTGTAAAAGGACCAGAAACCAGACGATGCTTTTCTGATTTGTATTTCACAAATATCATAAGTTTGGAGAACTTGTGATGCAACCCTTATGAAGAGTAGAGAGAGTAAAGAAGTGATTTTTGGAAAAGGAAAGAAAGTGGCGTGCAAGTCAAGAGTGGCGTGCAAGTATTGGTGCACAAGTGTATATTGCGTGCAAGTCATATTTCAAGATCATCACATCAAAATATGACAAAGGAAATAAAGTGGTGCGCAAGTTAAAGATTGGTGCGCAAGTATAAGTGGCGCACAAGTGTATATTGCGCGCAAGTCATATTCCAACATCATCATATCAAAATATGAAAAAGGAAAGAAATTGTCATGCTAGTGATGAAAGGGTGCACAAGTGATGGAGTGGCACACAAGTGATGGAGCGGCACACAAGTAGGAATGATGCGCAAGTGTATGTGGCTCACAAGTCACCAAAATTCCTATAAATAGACAACCAGCCTCCTCATTTTCTTATGCTCAACACTTAAGAGAAAATTAGAGCTCTGATCATGAAAGTAGTGGTGGGTGCTCTGATCGTGCAAGTAGCAGAGGGCGGCACGCAAGTTGAGGATTATTTATAAGGTGCGCAAGTAGGGTGTCGCACAAGTTTTGTCACGCAAGTTTTGACGCACAAGTTGTCAGAGGCACGCAAGCAGGGATGTACTTTCAAGAAGTGGCCTATGTATAAGACCAAGGTGGCGCGCAAGTTGTGAGCTATGATCAATGGTTGAGTGCAAGTATTAAGTAGGCATGCAAGAAGGTGGCGCG
This sequence comes from Viscum album, assembly GCA_963277665.1. Classification (NCBI taxonomy): domain Eukaryota; kingdom Viridiplantae; phylum Streptophyta; class Magnoliopsida; order Santalales; family Viscaceae; genus Viscum; species Viscum album. The sequence continues at coordinate 1,522,744,519 of OY728131.1, read as the reverse complement.
TAAGCAGTGAGGCACGAAAGCAGGTGGCGCGTAAGTAGGGAGGCACGCAAGCAGGGAGTGGCGCGCAAGCTGTCTGCACCAGGAGGTTCTTACCAGCTTCTGGGTAGGAAAGTGAAGAATTGTTTTGAAATATTTGATATGTGAAAGTTCATTAAGAAGAAAAAAATAATTACATGACCCTATTTGTGATAAGAGGGAGCACACACACTATTGGATTGGTTTCAAAGTGCTACACGAGTGTAAGGGTATATCCTACTTTTTGTATTCCACATCAAAGGATTTTTTCTAGTGGATTGTGTGGAACTGGATTATTTCCATACCATACTAAGGACGTAGCTACTCTTATTGAGTAGTGAACCTTGTAAATCTTGCGTTCTTGTTGTTTTGTGTGTTAAGTAGGGGAGAAACTCTTTAACAGGAGGTGAAGGTTGTTTCAAAAAATAGGAAACATAAAAAGAAAAAGATATCACTGATTCTCCCTTTCACTCTCTCAGTGATACTTGGATCCTGACTGGGAACTTAATTGGTATCAGAGGGATGTTCCCTTCATTTATTCTCTACTGAAGTGGTTGAAGAGAAGTTGTGTTGGAGAATCTAAATTGCGTGAACAGTAAGATGATTCTGATTTCTAATGGAAAGAATTATCACATATGGAAGGACATAATGATGCCTTATCTTATGTCTCTTAGATATGAAGTTCTTGAAACTACAATGAATGGATTTACTACTATTGATGACAAGGTTACTCTTACTCCTATCGATAAGAAGAAACTTGAGAATTATGGAATAGATAAAAATTCATTACTCTCATCTCTTTCTGAGAGTGATTTTTTAAGAGTGAAAGGTGTTGCTAAAACCAAAGGAATCTGGGACAAACTGAAGAACATCTATAAAGGAAATACAAAAGTGAATAAGGGTAAACTACAAATCTGGAGATTGAAGTATGAATATTTGAAAATGGGAGAATCAGAATATGTTGGGGATTTCTTTACCTGGATAAATGATATTGTCAGTACAGTCAGATGTCTTGGTGAAACGTTGTAGGATTCTACAGTTGTCAAAAAGATCTTGCGAATTCTTCCTGACATATTTGATGCTAAAGTGTCTTCATTAGAAGATAGAGACCCTGAAACATTATCTTTGGATGATTTTCATAGCACTATCATTACTTATGAGATGAGAAGAGATAATACTATGAAGGGAAAAACAAAAGCTGATAGAGAAATGTCATTCAAGGATACAAATAGAGATAAGTCAAAGAAGACTCTTATTGAAGATGATGCTGGTGAATCTGATTCTGAAGATGAGGTACATAAAATTTTTGATGAAAATTTATCCTTGTTTTTTAAGAATGTGAAAAGAGGTATAGGGAAATACAAGGGTAAAATTCCCTTGAAATGTTTTGAGTGTGGAGCCGTTGGTCACTTTGCGGCTAACTATCCTCAAAAGAATAAATAAGAAGACATTGATGATGATAACAGAAGGCCAAGAAGGTTGTGGAAGAAACAAGATGACAAAGATAAATATTTTTCAAAGGGGAAGGATAAAAAGTTCTTCAAATAAAAAATAATAATCTTTTTATCTAAAGATAAAGATGAAGAAGATAGTGAAGATGAATCCGAGAAATTATTTATTGACAAATCTAGAGAGAATACCTTTATTGCTGTAGTAAATAATGAAGAGTACGAGAGAAACAGTTCAGAAGAAGAAGAAACTCAACTTGAATATCATCTGAAAGAAGATTTGAAAGAATGATTGATGAAGATCAGAAGGCTTGAGAAGGAAAACAACAAGATGATAAATGAAAATTCCACATTAAACAATCAATAAGGTTTTACTAATGAGAAAATCAAGATGGAAAAAGAGATTGATGATCTGAAAAATTCTCTTGAAAATACAAAGAATCATAATGATCATCTTGAAGTAAAGTTGAAGGAAAAAGAAGAAGAGTTGGAACTTGTCCAATAGAAACTTTATAAAGCTAAATAAATGAATATCAGTTTCAAAAATTCTATCTCAGAATTTGGTGAATGTTCCAGTAAGAATGAACCAAACAAGGATCCACAAAAGTTACCTTCAAAGGTAAAAATGAAAGAAAAAACTGGTTCTGATAAGAAAAAGGCTGGAAAGACCTTGTATGTGGTCAAAGTCAGCAATGATGAAAAATAAGAAGTGCCTAAAAATCACGAGTCAAGAAAGACTTCTAATAATTATGGTGGTGGTAAATCTAAAATGATAAAGGGAGTTACAAATGAAAACATGAAGGTTGATGGTCAACATAGTTATATTAAGAAGGTTGTTGAGAAACATGTTCACAAATCTGCTCAGTATAGAAGTTTCAGAGGCAAATATTATTTCTATGGTTATTGCTGGTATTGTGGTGGATTCAGACACATGGAAAATATGTGTTGGTTCAACCAACAACATTACAACTATTCCACAAGTTTTTAAAGTCAAGGATTGAGGGGGAGTAAATCCTTTCAAAATAGAAAGTCTCCAAATAAATTTTAGAAGATATCTGAGAAGACTGGTGTGAAAGTTGAGAATAGGTTCCAACCACTGGAAACAAATTGTGAAAGATGTGATCGAACTGGATATCTTGCCAAGGGTTGTCTTAGTGTGTTACCATAGCAACAAAAGATTCTTAATAATTGTCAAAAGCCAGAGTTTTTAAAAGCTAAAAGGGACAAGTCTGATAAGTCCAAAAAGAAAGAGTGCATGGTTGTCTGGCCAGAACACATTGAACTGTCTAGGAAATTGGAGGAAGCACAACAGAAAGTGAAGGAAAAGTAAGAACAAAAACCTCTTGTTGTAGAAACTGCTTTGAAAGCTACAAAATGAGAATGTACATGGATTCTTGATAGTGGGTGTTCTTCTCATATGATAGAAGACTTAAAGTTGATGAAGAATGTGAAAGACTTCAAAGAAGGAACCTTTACATTTGGAAATGATGAATATCTGAGAATCAAAGGTGTTGGATCAGCCATCATCGGAAAAGAAAAAAATGAAATCTAAGAAAACATTATATGTTGATGGGTTGAAACATAATCTTATGAGTGTTTCAAAACTCTATGATGAGGGAAAAAAGTTATATTCAGAAAATATGGGTTCGTTGTGAAATGTGAAAATGATGGAAATATAGTTACACGAGTCCAACGTACAAAAGGAAACTTGTTCTAAGTTGGTGAAGTACAAAATTCTTGTACATGGGCATGGTGGATGAAAATAAGTTATGGCATAAAAGGCTGGGACATATGTGTCAGAGAAACATGTGTAAGTTATCAACACGAGACAATGTACGAGATATGCCTGATTTATCAAGACGAAGAGATTGGTGCTGTACTATCTGTGAAAAAGGGAAGATTGCAAACTCTTTTAATAAGAGAGTTAAAATTTATTCAAAACAAAACTTGGAACTTATACATTCTGATATATGTGGACAAATGAGAAAGCAATCAAAAAATGGAGATAAGTACTTCATTACTTTCATTGATGACTTTACTCACATTACTTGTGTTATGTATATGAGACATAAGTCAGATGCTCTAAAAATGTTTAAGAGTTTCAGGAGGAAAGCCGAAAAGGAATGTGAGTATTCAGTGAAGAAGTTGAGAACTGATAATGGTGGTGAGTATAAGAATGAAGATTTTAAAATCTACCTTGAGAAACATGGAATTTGGCATGAGTTCAGTTCACCATACACACCTCAACAAAATGGGGTTGCTGAAAGAAAGAATCGAAGTCTAGTGGAAATGGGGAGAACTATGTTACTTGAACATAGTATTTATCATTATTATTGGAGGCAAGCCATAAGAACTGTTGTTTATATTCATAACCGATGCTTCTATAGGCCAAACTTAGATATGACTCTATATGAAATGTTCTATGGAAAAACTCCAAGTCTGAAACATTTAAGAGTATTTGAGAGTCCATGCATTATAAAGAAGAAAGGTGGAAACCTTGGAAAGTTTGACCAAAGAGGAGATGGTGGAATTTTTCTTGGCTATGCTCCAGAAGGAAGAGGATATAGATGTCTCAATAAAAAAATAGGAAGAATTATTGATTATTTAGATGTAAAAGTTGTTGAAAATGTTGATAAAGAAAAGTAGTCATATGTTGATGTGGAAGTTGAGCAAGATAGAGAAGCTTTTGTAAATGATTCTAATAATGCTACAGACTGTGTTTATCCTACTGGTGAAGAGTAATATGACTCAGAAATCTTGAGTGATGAGGATTAAGTTCGAACAACTCATCCTAGGTTGAGGAAACAAGTGGATGCTTAGAATATTATTAGAGATAAACATCAGAGGTTTCAAACAAGAAGAACAACAGATGCTATATCACATACTTCTCTTTATTCAAAAGTTGAACTGAATGATGTAAATGAAGCATTTGAGTATCCAGAATGGGTTCATGCAATGAATGAAGAGCTTGATCAGATAGAGAAGAATGATACTTGGGAACTTGTACCCAAGCCGGACAATAAGAACATTATTGGTACAAAGTGGGTTTTCTGGAACAAGATAGATGAAGAAGGTAAAGTGATAAGAAAAAAAGAAAGATTGGTTTGAAAAGGGTATTCAAAAATTGAAGTCATTGATTTTGATTAAACCTTTTCTCCAGTGGAAATATTAGAAACAATCAGAATCTTTCTTGCTATTTCTACACAATGAGGTTACAAAATCTTTCAAATGGATGTAAAATCTGCATTCTTGAATGGTGACCTTGAAGAGAAATTTCACATTGATCAACATTGTGGATTTGTTATTTGAATGGATGAAAGTTATGCGTGTAGGTTGAAGAAGGATTTATATGAGCTAAAATAGGCTCTGAGAGCATGGTATTCTAAATTAGATACTTTCTTAAAGAAGATGAACTTTAAGAAAGGTAGAGTTGACAATAATCTCTACATCAAGGAATGTTAGGAGTTTTCACTGATCATTATTGTTTATGTCGATGATATTATATTTTCTGGAAATGATGAAAGATCATGTGAAAAATTTGCTGAGGAGATAAAGAAGTTATTTGAGATGTCCATGCTAGGAGAAATGAAGTACTTTCTTGGGCTATAAATTTCACAGAAGAAGAATCAAATTTTTCTGTCTCAAGAAAAGTATGCTAAGGAACTTATAAAGAAGTTTGGAATGGAAAATTTGAAACTAGTTTCCACACATATTTCAGTGGTAACCAAGTTTTCTAAAGATGGAGAAGGCAAGGAAGTTGATCAGAAAGAGTTTCGAAAGCTGATTGGAAGTCTGTTGTATTTGACAGCCTCAAGACCTGGCATCGTCTATGCTGTCACTTTATGTGCAAGATTTTAGAGTGCTTATAAAGAATCACATTTGATTTCTGGAAAAATAATTCTCAGATACATCAAAGGCACAACAAATTTTGGAATCAGGTATGATGGCTCATGAAATATTGATCTATTCGGGTATTATGATGCTGATTGGGCAGGAAATGTTGATGATTGAAGATCCACAACTGGTGGAGTTTTCTTTCTAGGGAAAATTTGTGTTAGTTGGCATACCAAGAAACAGAATTCAGTAACACTTAGCACAGCTGATGCACAGTATATTTCTGTTACTCAAGTTGAAACTCAACTAATGTAGAAGAAGACTCAATTAGAAGACCTACTTGTTGAAGTAAAGCTACCATTGCTCTTGGGTTGTGATAATCAGAGTGCAATCAATCTTAAAATAAATCTGGTACAACATTCTCATTCAAAACACATTGATATAAAGTACCACTTCATCAAAGATAAAGTGGATAAGAATGAATTAAGGATAGAGTATGTTCCTACATCTGACCAAGTTGCTGATATATTCACCAAACCTTTACGGAAAGAACCATTTTCAAAATTGAGGTTGAACATGGGTGTCCACCCTCCTTCTCATCAAGGTTAAGGTATGTGTTTCTGTCCCCACTCTCATCTTTCCTTTGGATAGTGTTGTGAAGGGGGATAATTGTTTCATAAATCTATCCTTATAGATGAATGCATAAAGGGGGAGTTGTGGGTAAGCTGTGAATCCAGCATGAATGTGTGTGACCTATTCTAATTGTTTGTTGGAGTGGTTGTAGGAAACAATTTTTTTTTTGTATTCCAAGAATTTTGAAGAAGTGAAGAATGCTGAAGTAGAAGATTGAAAGATGTTATGAAATATGCTCTAAAGAAGGATGAGGAGATATTATCATGAGATTTCATAGTCACTACCTTTGGACAACATGATTTTGTATGTCAATAATTATTATTTCCTACAATGAGTTAGCTCATGTAGGATTAGAATTGTTGATAAGTAATCCATTTCATAAGGTTACAAAGTTAAGTGATTTATGAATCTTGGTTGACAACAAAATCCAAAGGGGTAGATTATTGGGACCAAGTTGTATGGAGAAGGAAGTTCGAAGAGTTCTCCTTTGTAGAGTGTTGTATTTTGTTGTTAAAGAAAATAAATCAATTCACTTTGTAAAAGGACCAGAAACTAGACGATGCTTTGCTGATTTGTATTTCAAAAATATCATAAGTTTAGAGAACTTTTGATGCAAGCCTTATGAAGAGTAGAGAGAGTAAAGAAGTGATTTTTTGAAAAGGAAAGAAAGTGGCGCGCAAGTCAAGAGTGGCGTGCAAGTATTGGCGCACAAGTGTATTTTGTGTGCAAGTCATATTTCAAGATCATCACATCAAAATATGACAAAGGAAATAAATTGGCGCGCAAGTTAATGATTGGTGCGCAAGTCAAAAAGTGGCGTGCAAGTATAAGTGGCGTGCAAGTGTGGCATGCAAGTATAAGTGGCGTGCAAGTGTATATTGCACACAAGTCATATTCCAACATCATCATATCAAAATATGACAAAGGAAATAAAGTGTCGCGCTAGTGATGGAAGGGCACAAAAGTGATGGAGCGGTGCACAAGTGATGGAGCAACGTGCAAGTAGGAACAACGCGCAAGTATATGTGGCACACAAGTCACCAAAATTCTTATAAATAGATGACTATCCTCCTCATTTTATTATTCTTAACACTTAAGAGAAAATTAGAGCTCTGATCACGCAAGTAGTGGAGGGTTCTCTAATCGCTCAAGTAGCAGAGGGAGGCGCGCAATCTGAGGGTTATTTATAAGGCACACAAGTAGGGTGTCGTGCAAGTTTTTTTGTGCAATTTTTGACGTGCAAGTTTCCAGAGGCGCGCAAATAGGGAGGTGCTTTCAAGAAGTGGAATGTGTATAAGACAAAGGTGGCATGCAAGTTTTTTTCTATGCTCAATGGTGGCATGCAAGTATTGAGTAGGCGTGGAAGCAGGTGGTGTGCAATTAGTGAGGCACGCAAGTAGGTGGCGCGAAAGTAGGGAGGCATGCAAGTAGGGAGTGGCGCGCAAGCTGTCTGCACTAGGAGGTTCTTACCAGCTTATGGGTAGGAAAGTGAAGAATTGTTTTGAAAGATTTTATTTGTGAAAGTTCATTAAGAATCACATAATCATTACATGACCCTATTTGTGCTAAGTGGGAGCACACACACTATTGGATTGTTTTCAAAGTGATACACTAGTGTAAGGGTATATCCTACTCGTTGTATTCCACATCAATGGATTGTTTTCTAGTGGATTTTTTGGTACTGGATTTTTTCCATACCATACCAAGGATGTAGCTACTCTTGTTGAGTATTGAAACTTGTAAATCTTGTGTTCCTATGGTTGTGTGTGTTCAAAAGGGAAGAAAACTATTTAACAGAAGGAAAAGGTTGTTTCAAAAAACAGGAAACATAAAAAGAAAAAGATATCACTGATTCACCCCCTCCCCCTCTTAGTGATACTTGGATCTTGAATGGGAACTTCAATAGGCTCTATCAAAAAGATATTTTCTGTACTCCATTGTTCAGAACAAGAGAAAGTCACCCCAGCTATTTACCACTTAGAGGGAGAATTTGATCATTGGTGGTCACTGATAAAAAATATAAAGCAAAGAGGGGAGATTAAAGCTATAGAGTGGGACGAGTTCAGGGGAGCCTTTTTCAAAAAATATTTCCCCCATTCAATTCAAATGAAAATAGAGAAGGAATTACTAGAGATGAAGTAGAATGATAATGAATATGTGGGAATTTATGAGATGAAATTCACAATAATTTATCACTATATCTCTATCTTTGTCATGGATCCTAATAGAAAGGTTGATATATTATTTAGTGTACTATGACCCCATCTATGGAATAATCTTTCCAATCAAGACTATGATATCTATGAGAGATAGTATCAAGTGCTATGAAGTTCAAACTGAAGTTTGGTGAGATGTAGCGGTCTCACAAATCCAATGAAAAGAAGATATATTTAAAGACAAGTTTAATGATTAACTTTGATCATGGAAGAGAAGAATAACAAGTGAAACTTTCCACATACAACGAATGTGTGAAGAAGAATTTAGGGAACTGCTTGATTGGGAGCATGAAATACTAAAAGTGTGAACGAGAAGTCCATATTTCTCATAACTATCATAGTGAGGTGAAGAATCAACTCCTCAACACTAAAGACAAATGGAAGATGGTGTAGACCCTACCTGAAGTCCAATGCTTCAATTGCAGACAACTCGAGCACTTTTCCGATCACTGTCAAATCTGAAGTTAATGGAGGGGAAACACCATCAAACCTAGTATAGTCTAATGTATAAAGTTTATGATTTTACTATCATGATGAATGAAGTTTAATCTCAAAATGATGTGGTGGAATGCACTCTCTTTGTTCTCTCAAATCTATCAAGTAATTTTTTTTGATTCTGGTTCTATGCATTCATTTATTTCCTACAAGTTTGCAAAGAATATAGAATCAATACACAAACTTCTAGACATAGAGTTATCAATAAATACTCATAGAGGGATTATCCAAGAATCAATTGTATATAGAAACTATAGTATTCACTTTTTCTAGCACAATCTCATCGAAAATCTAGTAGTCCTTCTCATGTTGGAATTCAACATTATACTAGGGATATACTGGATCTCAAAGTATAATGCTAAGATCAACTGTAGATGCAAGTAAATCTTAGTAGTATTGAATGGAAAACCTATATTTGTTTTCAAAGGAGATATATATCAACCTGATCTTTTTCTATAAGCACAACCTGTAGCATTATTTATGAAAATTATTGGTGAATATGAAGAAGGTAATGAAAGTATATGAATAGAGAATGTCCCCATAGTTCAGAAATACATTGATGTATTTTCTGAGGAGTTACCTGGACCTCCTCTAGAAAGAGAGGTTGAGTTCTCCATTGAGATCATTCTTGGTTCCAAGACAATTTCAAATACCCATTATAGAATGGAAAATGTGGAGCTGGATGAATTAAAGAAGAAACTCCAAGATCTCTTGGAGAAGGGGTTTATATGACTGAGTGTGTCTCCTTGGGGAGCACCTGATATATTTTTGAAAATGAAGGATGAATAAATGTGGTTATGCTTTGATTATACAAAACTTAATAGGATGATAATGAAGAAAAAATACCTCTTCCAAGAATTTATATTTTATTTGACCAGCTTCATGGGGATCAATTATTCTCCAAGATTGATCTTCGATCTGGTTATCATCAATTGAGATTTAATAAAGAAGATATTACAAAGACCTCCTTCCAATCAAGATACGATCATTATTATTTTCTTATTATTCCCTTTGTCTTGACTAATGATCCTTCTATTTTTATGGATTTTATGAATAGAGTCTTTAAGGACTACCTTGATAAGTTTTTGGTAGTTTTCATTGATGATATTTTGATATATTAAAAAAGTTGTGGGGAGCAGGAGGATCATCTAAGGATTATATTGAAAACTCTAAGGAAAGAGAGTCTATTTGAAAGGTTCGTAAAATGTAAATTTTGGTTAAAAAAGTTTCTTTCTTGGGTAACATTGTAACCAAAAAAGGAACCTCAATTGAACTTGCAAAGAAAAAGGTTGTGGAGGAGTGGATTCATCCTACAATAGTAACTGATATTTGTTGTTTCTTTGGTTTAGTGAGATATTATAGGAGGTTTGTGAAAAAAAATCTTAACTTTCTAATCCACTAACCAAGTTAACTCGAAAAGTTTTCAAGTTCACCTAGGAAAAAGAGTGTGAAGAAAGTTTCCAAGAGCTAAAGAAGAGATTACTTACTGCTCCCGTGTTAACTCTACCCTCTATCGGAGAAGGATTCATTATTTTTAGTGATGCATATCTGAAAGTGATTTGGTGTGTTTTCATTAAAAATTATAAGGTGATTTCTTATTCATCTCTATATTTGAATAATAATTAGTATAACTATCCTATGCCTGACTTAGAGTTGGTTGTGGTTGTTTTTTCTCTGAAGATATGGAGGAACTATCTTTATGGGGATAAATGTGATATATACATAGACCATTAAAGTTTGAAGTATATTTTCAGGCAAAAGTAATTGAACATGAGATAGAGGAGTTGGTTAGAACTTATTAAATACTATGATTGTCCAATTAATTATCATCCCATAAGAGAAAACAAAGTCACTAATTCATTAAGTAGAAAAGTCCTAGTTTTTTTACCAATGATGAGGATTAAAGGATATCCATTGATCAAAGACCTAGTAAAACTAGACATGGGAATCATAAGGGAAGGGAAATTATCAAACCTATCCCAAATTATTTCTCAACAATAATTACTAAAGAAGATCAAGAAATATCAAAGAGAAGATCCTTTGTTATAGAAGAAGATATAGGTCGTGAAGAATGATAAGTTTCATGAGTTCAATATTGATCAAGAAGTTATACTAAAATTTCATACAAGGATATGTGTTCTATATATTATAGAAATAAAGAAAGATATGATGAATGAAGCTCTTAGATCTGCATTCTATATAAATCTTGGAAGTACTTAAATCTATAGGGACCTTCATGATCATTATTTGTGAGATAACATGAAAAGAGAGATTGTAGACTACACTAAAATGTTCTTAATGTGTCAACAAGTAAAGGCAGAGTGACAAATTCCTAAAGGGGTATTAAAATCACTACCCATACTAGCATAGAAGTGGGACAATATCACAATGGAATTTGACACTGGTTTCTTGAAAAATTCAAATGATATAATGTGATATGGGTTATAGTGGGCGGTCTCACTAAGATTTCCCATTTTATCTCTATTATAGAAGATTTATATTTTGATCAACTTTCCAGTATTTATGTGAAGGAAGTGGTAAGGCTTCATGGGGTACCACTTTTTATTATTTCAGGTCATTATCCAAGGTTCACATCAAAATTATTTAGAATTATTCAACATAATCTGAATACTGAATTGAATTTTGGTATGGCCTATCACCCACAAACTGACAACCAATCTAAAAGGACTATTCAAACACTCGAGGAAATGTTGAGAACATACTAAATAGAATTTAAAGGTGGATGGGATCAACACCTCTTATTAGTTGAGTTATAAAACAACAACAACATCCATTCGAGTATTTAAAAGGAACCCAATGAAGCTCTATATGAGAAGCGATGTAGAACTATTACTTGTTGGGATGAAGCTGGTAAGAGAAAGCTTATAGGGCCTAATATTATGCAAGAGATGATATAAAAGTTTCATGCCATCCAACAACACATAAAGGTTGACCAGAGTCGGTATAAAAACTATGTTGGCAACCATCAAATGGAATTGCAGTTTGATTTTGGTGAAAAATTCTTCCTTCAAATTTCACCTTGGAATATAGTCACATGATTTGGGAAGAAAGGGAAGCTCAACCCCAGTTACATTGTCCCCTATTAAATCATTGATCGCCTAGGATCATTGGCCTATCAGCTTGTACTTCCACCAAATCTTGCACAATTTCATGATGTTTTCCAAATATATCTATTGATAAAGTACATATCTAACCCTTCACATGTACTGAATCCTGGAGTGGTACAACTGGAACATGACCTCTCTTATTAGGAGTAGTTAGTGGAGATCTTGGACCATAGAGACAAGGTTATACTCAACAAGACTACCCAACTCGTTAAAGTGTTTTGGAGGAACCAAAAATATGAAGAAGCAAAGTGGAAAATAGAGGAGACAATGAGGAAGAAGTACCCTCAAATTTTCTCTTCTGAGAGCACAAGTTGAGATTTCTGGGATGAAATTTCTTAAGGTGGAATTATGTAATGACCCAAACTTTTTGAATGATAATTGTTTCCAGAAAATATGTGTTATATTATTTTGTACTCAAAAAAACTATATCCCTTTAATCATGAAGTGATAATAATAGAAATTTGAACATTGGGGTTTGAACATTATATTATTGATTGTCAATATGACTGCTGGAACCAATAATCTTAATAATATTTTTTATGTTATAATTAGCATTATAATATAAATGATAATGGTTAATTAATGCAGAAAGAAGAGATGATGGCCTCATCCAGGAGAGTCATGATATAAAAATCCCAATTTTTGAAGCTTGTAAAGGAGGTAGAATTATCAGGATTCACTCTTTACCAAGATCAAGCCGAGCTTCAACATATTAATCTTGAACAAAATTTCCTATGGGAGAAGTTCAATTTAGTGGAGATTACCACTCAGGAAATGTTATCTGATCCACCCCAAGATTCTATCACCATTGCACACCTTAACCTTAGGTCGTATGAGGGTGTTATAAGGGGTTATGTATCAAGGACTTAGTCACTTAACATGTAATCCCTTTTTTTAAATAAAATTTTTATTCCATCATTTCCTTTTTAAGAATAGTCTTGTTTAAAAATTGAGATAGAGTTTGATAAATTTATTTTTTGGGTAAAAATTATACTTTTTTGAGAGATATAAATTATTATATTAAACTAAAGTTTTATTAATAATATTTATTATAATTAAATAGTATTATAAAAATACTCTTTTTTAATTACAAATGATAAAATATTTTTTTTCAAGTGTTGAAAATTTTATTATGAATTTTACTATGCATTTTTTGTCTGCTATTATTTTTAATAAATAAGTATTTTTATAGTTAAAAATTAAATTTATCATATTTATAGAATTATTATGATAAAATAAATTTCATTTTTTAAATCAAAACATTGATATTAGGTTAGGGTGAATTTATGATAATTTTCTAAAATAGTTTAGTTTGTCGTGAATAGTAAAAAAAGTTTATGTTTTTCAGTATGTTTAATGAAATAATAATGATTTAATAATTAATATAAAATAATGGTCGACACTTGTGGATTGAAATATGATAATAAGTGTCCTAATTGGACAATACCGTGGGGAAATACCTTGGGAAAGCCCATGGTTTTTCAAATACTACTACCGAGGTGTCAAGGAAATTAATAAAAAACTCTCTCACTTTTTCTATAAATACACACCCATTTATCCATTATCTTTCATTAAAAATTCATTATATATGAATATATGATATTATTATCTCCTAATAAGTCCTCCCAAGGTTTCATTAAGCCTCCAAGGTTTTGATCTTCTAGTTTCAGGAGTAACACTTCATGGTAAGGGAAATCTCAACTTCTCATTTTTTTTTCAATCTTATTTTTTATGTGGTATGTATTCCAAATTTCCAAACTATATTATTATGTCCATTTTGTTCCATACCTTTACTTTATTAAGATTCTATTATTAATTGAAGTCCCTTTTCCCCTCCCCTTTTTCAGTTTTCTAAAACCATGTTTCATACCCGTTATGCTGTCAAATTTTATTCTCAAAATTTCTCTTTTTTTCTTAATAAATTCTCTTATTTTCCTTTGTGAATACCCAAAAATAGTTATTTTATAGGGGTATTCACCTAGATTTAAAAATTATATTTCTTATTTTGGTATTAATATACATGAAACCCTCCTTCCTTTTTCATGGGTTAATAATGACATAAAAATACATTCTTTAAGCACTTTTCTTTTAAAATCCATGATTTTGATATGAAACCCTTTTATTTTATTCTCCATGGGTTATTTATAAAATGTTTTATTATGATATATGTATCTCACATTAATTAATACATAAAAAGGGTTATCCCTAACAGAACTCCAATTCATTAGGTAAAGAACTAAATCTCAAGAGATGACATGTTTTACGATACCTTGGTGAATAACCTTGTCAATTTTTATGACACCTCGATGATAAACCTTGGTGATTTTCCTATGAATGGATTAATTAAATGCTGTATCCATATTTAAATTTTATGAATCATTTTTTTAATATAATAAATCTCTTTTTTATTTTCTCATTTCCTTATGATATTATTCAACTTCTTATTGATATTCCTCAAGATCGCAAGTAAATTGTTTCCCTTGTTTTCCCTTACCGGGCCTTATGCTCAAACTTTCCTTTGATGTATGTCCCTAGGTTATGAGATTAAATAAATTTACTTAGTATGTACCTTGAATAATCCTTTCAAGTGAAAGAAAATAATATTTTATATTTTCATGTTTTATGTACCTTGTTTCCATGAAACTAAACTTTAAAATATCCTCTGTTTTGTACAATGTAATGAAAAGTTTATGTAATAAAAAGGAGAGATGCCATAAAAATTCATAGTATAAATACAATTTTAAGGTTATATAAACACTAAATTTTATAATATAATGATGTTTTTGAGAGTTCTCTAACATCTCAGTGTAAATACTAATACCATAATTTCCATGCTTCAATTGAGAAAAACTCATAGCTCCCCCTTAATCATTTTATTTCATGATAACTCTTCAAGGTTAATTATATCCATGTATTCAAATGGATATTCAATTTTGACTAATTAATATTCAATATAAACCTTTTTATTTTTTTGAAACATACAAATTATCACATGAGATCTTCTCCAATCTTCAACTACCAACTTTTCAACTCTCCCACTGTACCAATACCTCTAAAAGAAACTAGATTATCTCCAATTTTTCATGAAGAGAACATTTGTATTATACCACTTTGTTAATAAATGAAAAGTAATGAAATATATAAAATAAAAAAAATTTATGGGTATATTGGGATATAATTCACTTATAACAACACTCTCATGTGTTGGAAGGTATCCTTTGTTAGGGATATTTTCAAGATATCTGAAACTTGTTCCATTTTTGAAACACAATCTAATAAAATCTATCCATGTCCCACATTCTATTTGACAAATTAATACTTAATATTAATATGTTTTGATCTTGAATATTGGACCAGATTCATAGAAATATTGATTAGACTTTGATTAACACACCCAATCATTAATGGCTATGAAACATTACCCTTATGTATTCAAGCTATGACTTCATACACATAATTTGTGTTATGGATTGCAAGGAAGACACATACATAGAATATATTTCCATTAGAGTGACTAGATTTTTCTTCTTAGATATCCAATTAATGCATCTTCCTCTAATTAAGAATGAACCTCCATAAGTAGTCTTTTGATCAGTAATGTCACATATCCAATCCACATCGAAATAACCAAAAATATGAAAAGAGGAATATTTTTCATACCTCAAGGAATAATCAAGAGTTAATTTTATATAAAATAATAACTATTTATCTTACATAATACTAGATTACTTAGGATTTCTTTAAACTTATGCATGAATAATAACCTCAAACACTATATACAGTTTAGACGCTGTTAAGTAGAGAAGGATTCCAATAATCCTTCAGAACTCTATTTTGTCTACACTCATTCCTTCTTTATCCATGGAAAACTTGGTCCCAAGTACTATAAGAGTAAATAACTCTCTCAACCATTCTATTTCAAACTTATTTAATAACTCATGAGCATATTTTTATTATGATAGAAAGATATAAATTATTGTGTTCAAAACATGTTGGCCAAAAAAGAGTGTCATCTCACCAATCATTGACATCTCAAAGTGTTTCCTATTTTATAACATAGTGTCCTTATAAAAATTTATTTATTTCCAATAGATATAATTTCATCAACATACATACTCATAATGAGATAGTTTGTGTCATCTCCCTTGATATAGTGATTAGAACCCACCTTAATTTTCTAGAATTTCATGCTCCATAAGTTTCTTTATAGCTTTGAATACCATGATTAGGTAACTTGTTTAATCCCATAAAGTGATTTCTTAAACTTTTATACTCAAGAACTATCACCATCAATAATGAATACTTCTATTTATTCAATATAAAATTCTTCCTCAATTTCACCATTGAGGAATGTTGAATTTACACCCATTTGGAAAACTTTTAAATTCCCCTAAGTATATATCAGAATAAAGGTTCATAATGTTTCAATATTTTCAATCAGAGTAAAAGTATCATAAAATTCTATAGCCTAAATTTTATAGAATCCCTTGAATATAAGATGATCTTTCTTTTATGCTACTTCACCTTTCTCATTGTGCTTATTTATGAAGACTAACTTTATACCTATCACATTCTTGTATTTGGGGTGTGAAAAAAACTCCCTAGTGTCATTATTCTAAATATAATTTTCACCAATTATATCATTGCAATACAATCCTTATATTATAATTATTTTTAACACTTTTCTATGCAACCTATGAGAGAAAGCTGATGTGATTGGAAATTCAAAGACTTCTCTTGGTTTACACACCATTATTGCTGTCTATAAAGATGTTTTTAATCTCAAAATGTTTTCGAAGTATTTAAAACCTATATCATTATTTATTTATTTCTTTATCACCACTAAAACTTATATAATAAACATGGGAACTTTAAAAATATGACACAACATTAAATACTATCTCATTTATTCTAATGTTTTCTCCTTATGAATCTCCAATCTCATTATCAATAGGTAATTATTTTTGAAAGTAATTTTAGTTTTTAGAGAAAATTACATCATATTCATCAATGAACTTTCTTATATTTTTTTGTAACACTAGTTACTCCTCCCACTAGTCCTATATTTAAAAAACATGTCATCATTATAACTCTAAATTTTTTTCCTATATTCATCACTTTGGTCATCATATAAAAAGGGGAACCAAATAAAATTAAACCCTTCAAGTTTTACTTCTTACGAAACAACATTTCATAAGGCGTTTTTACCAAATTTGGTTGGAGTAAACACCAATTGAGAATGTAAAAATTTTCATTCATGGGTTTTCTTTAAAAGTACATTAATATTTTATTATTTGATAACACAGTTCTCATAATGTCCACCAAAATATAGTTATTATACTCAGATTCTCTATTTTTTGGTGTGTATATAGAGTGTTTAATTTATGCCTTACTCTATTATTCTAAAGATATGACTCAAATCCTCAATTATTGTATTCAGATCCATTATTTGATTGAAATATTTTGATGTCCCATCTTGTTTGATTTTCATCACACCACTAAAAGTGATTAAAAATATCAAGATCTTGTTATTTACTCAACATAAAGTATACATAATTCATATGAGTGAAATAATCAAAAAAAATAATGAAATATTTATCTCCATTGGTTGAATTGATCTCATTGGACCACACACATCTAAATGTATCAACTAAAATGGTTTCATTTTTTTAATCTATACTACCTTATAACTCATGTTAACCGTTTTTTATTTGTGACATGTGTCATAAGTATTGAGTATTTCACAATTAATATTTGGTATATTACCCATTTATTTATGTTTAACAAACATAGTAATGTTTTATTAATAACTAAATATCTTATAACACATCTCATTCTCCTCTTTCATTCTCAAGAAACATGAAATTTAAACATTAGATATCTAAAATAGCTCTTCATTGGTTTTCTATACCTTATAGATGATTGTTTCAACCTTTAATATCCTTATGGAACTTCTATTCTTGTGAAATATCACCTCATTACCATTATTTAAAAGTTTAAAGATGCTCAAGAGATTGTACCCCAACCCATAAATATAGGGAATGCATCTGGATTCAATATTCTTCTCACTAATTTAATCACTTTCAGATCCTATAGAATTTATTGATCTATTTTTTTGAAAGATACAATCCCCATTATACCTTTAGATATAATTTAATATTTTCTTATCTAGTCATGTGTAATGAGAAACCAATATCAAGTATCCAAGGCTTCCTACCATTTACTACTTCACAATCCACCTCAACCACTAATAATTTTTCATGATCACTCATCCCATTAATAGTTTTGGAGTTCTCATTTCACTTCAACTTTTTTAGTTATATATAAGGACACTTATTGGTAGTGTGTCTAATTTGATCAAACTTCCCACAAGTTTAATTAAGATAATCAAAAGAGTTATGAAATTATACCATCTATTTTTTTTATGTTGTCTTGGATGGACTCTTAGAACTTCATGTTGAACTCACTTAATCCATAGCCTCTCTTTTATTAAGGGAGTGGGAGGTTATACCCACTCACATTATATTTATTTAAATAGACTCTACAATATAAAATTCTTCTTTTAAAGTAAAATCTCCTCGGTTATAAATAATATTTATCAAAATTTTCTCATTGGATTTATTTATAATTTGAAATAAAATGCTTCATTTCAACTTCCTCATGCATAAAATCATAAACATTTTCCTTATTTTTTCTCCTAGGCTTATCCTTGACACTCTTCTTCTTCTTCTAAACCCCATTGATTTTGGAATTTTCAGCACTACCACTTTGATTAAAAATGGTGGTTTTATCCTTAAATGATGAAACCACTTATTTTCCTTTCTTTCCATAGATTCCATCATTATGTTTGCAAGTTTAAATGTTCAATATGATAGTTAGAGTCATGATAATATGATCTAAAAACTGTTTATGGGCATCAAATACTTTATCAAATGATTTTGATCATTTACCAAGTTCATTAAAAAAGTATTTAATCCAATATTTTGTTTTATTCCTATGTTTTTCAGCATTTAATAACTTTAACTTAATATTATACAACTCTTTATTATTAGAAATCATATTTATAATGGTAATCTCAAAAATTTTATCCATTCCTTAAGGATTTCATTGAGATCTCCCATATTTCTTGTTAACTTTATTTACAACTTTACAATGTCATTGGATTTTGATTTGTCGAGTGATTTATTTTATGAATCACTATAAAATTTAAATACTTTATTTTCTATCTCAATATTTATGTTTTATTTTAAGAAAACTATTCTTAATTCCTTTAGTGTCTCCTCATCACTTCTTTTATTTTCTTTACTCTCCTATTATTATTCATTAGAGGAATTATAAATAGTTTTGTTTTATTCATGAAAGTTATATGATCTTAATACTATGAGTCTTCATCATCCTTTTTAATTTTCTTATCATAAGATATAACATCATGTTTTGAGAGAAAATTATTCTTATTTTTTGTATTATAATTTCTTTTTTCCTTTGAAATAATTTTCTATATTGCAACTACCCGCCAAAATGTTTCTCTTAGATGGTATTTTATATTAATCATTTTTATTATTTTATTATTCCTTCTCAGGGAAGTCAACTGAAAAATATCCAATATTTTAATAATTTAAACACATAAAGGGAAGTTTTCTTTTGTATTTACCTTTGTCTCATTGAATGAATTTTGATAATAATGATATAAACTCATCAAAAACCAAGGAAACATATTAATCTTCACATTATTTCTCATAATAATTATTAGGTCATGATGTTACAAATATTTGAACCTTTTAATGTCATCTCATTCTCAGATTTAGCTTTTCTCATTAAGGTTGACCCTCTGCTTATCTCATAGGAAATCAATATGTGGTTACATTTATCAATGGTCCAATTATCCAAGTCTAAATCCTCTAGGTAAAAAATATTTGTATCAAACTTCTCAAATAAAATCCTTATCAAATTCTTTACCACTATGAAATATTAAATAATTTCTCTATAGATTTAAATTAAGCTTATAAATTTATTTACCTAAATTAAGTACTTATCCATAAATCTATCTTATCTTATCAAAAAAAAAACCTCAAATTTATACTAGAAGTTTTATAAATACAACTCCATAACATTGTTTTATATATCATGGATATCGTAAAGTTTCATTGAAATTTCATTCAATATTTTTCACCCATAACTTGTGTAAACCCCTACTCTAAGAGAGATAAGGGTTATATATTTCATGCTCTCACACCAGCTCAAATATTTTTTTTATTAAAAAAATAGTATGTTATCCTAACTTTGAGAATATTTTCACCATTTTTTTTATTTCAAGAATGTCTAAGATAAGTGAAAAAATACATTGAACCACCCTATACTTCCATTGATAGAATCCCTTCCCATAGAACATGATAAATCCCTTGTTTTTGATGGTGTTCATAATTTCCATAGATCTATTTAATCAAAATATGTTATAAATAAAAATAAAACTTATATCCAAGGTAATAATGCTTAGAATAACTATTATTACATCCAAAATAACAACTTACTTCAATATAGATTTGAATAGTAGCTGCCTACTCTAATACCAAGTGTAAGGTCCAAGTGGGAGTATACCACCACTGAGAGGGGGCTTAATTAGTGGGTACCAAAGCACTAACAATCAATTTTTTTTATCCCTTCACTATTTACTGTTACTATATCTCAAATTAAATAATGTTATGGAATGACATGGAGTGATAAGGAACATACACAACTTAAGGTTTCTTACAAGGTCAACTAAATTTTTTTTATCAAGTGGCTAATCCTTGGTGAAAATGGTTATGATCACTTTTCACATATTCTTATTTTATTATTAGCAATAAAACGACATTGATAAACAATATGGTATTAAACTCCAAGTATAATAAATAAATATAAGAATCAAAAAGTTAATTTATATTCTTTTATTTACTTAAAGTGCCTATAGGATTTGGATCATGTGTGCACTATTGTTTTTCTCCTCTATACAAACAAAAATATATTTTGAACTATCCTTGGAATGGGTGGATATTTATCACAAAGTTTCATTATGATTGTATATTAATTGAACAATATTTATTTATAGAAAGTGTACCACCATGGAATAAATTTATCCACCACACCCATTTTGGTGATGGATTCATCTAGATCTATAATTCATATCTATATCTCCTCCTAATCTGACCATTTTCTTTAAGACATTTCAATTTATAGATATAAATTCAACTCAAAATGCCCTCTAAAATTCACATTTTGACATAAACTCCCTATGGTAAATCTAAAGAAACTCCCCTGAAAACCCAAATTCTTTATAACATGTTCTCTCTTTAGCCATGATATATACCTACTAATCTTTAGCCTAAAATCTCCAACCTTTATAGTCATTTTTCTTCAAGGCATGCCACACAAGAATTTTTTCTTTTGGGATGGGATCCAAAATGTTTCTGTTGAGCTCAATTACCCATTGTTTCTTCTTAATATTTCTCTCGATCCTATAATCACAATCTCTAACATCAATATTCTTCTTACCATGGGTATTTTTAAAATATATAATGGTTAAAGGGAAATTTTAAAAGCATGTTTTGGGCTATCACATGGTTTATTTACATACTATCATGAGGAAACACCCAAGGAAACTACCATTTAAATTATAAATCTTCACAAGATATTTTAACTTTTCCACAATTTCCATTTCCCATATTCACCATGATATATAAAAGGACTCGTCATAATTTCTCCATTTATTTTCTTTCAGCTAATCTCTAAATAACCTCTCAATCATCCATGAGCATATTGTCAATAAATATAATAGGAAATCACCTTCATAATTCACGAATAAATTGATTCAAGAATTAAGTAATAGTATGATTCTAATGTGAAGGTTATATAAAAATCAAAATATTGGATAAAATTATATTTTTTATAATTATATAACGTTTTAGTGTAAATACCAAAACTATATTGACCATGTATCAATTGATAAAAACTCAAAACCCCCTACTTGTTAATTCACTTAATGAGATATCACCAATACTCATTAACTCTTTAAAATCCAAGGGACCTTCAATCTCCCCTACATGCTCTTTAACTTAAAATAGGATGGTGTATAGTGACTAGAACCTAGAGGACACACACATACAAATGGGAGGGATTTTCCCATGAAAACTAAAATAATAAGACACGAATAATCCTTTGGATAATGATAGATGTAAAATAAATCCATAAGGTAAATTGGAAATACATGGACATATATGTGACATACCATCCATTAACCATAAAATTATACATAATTAAGGTCATAACATATGACGATTGCAATATAACAACTCAAAAGAAATATAAATTTCCATGAATGAAAACTAAAAGTAAACTATTCAACCAACCAACGTAGAATCCTCTACCTAGACACCTCTTATAATCATAATTTTTCCACCTATATAGATAAATACCACTAGATCCATATCTCTATATCCTCTTATAAAATTTCAAATGTTTCATAACCATCAGTGCATCACTTCATAAGTGCTTATTCAGGGGTGAGTATAATTACCAAGTAAGACATCCTAAGTGATAAGAAACACTAAATATAATCTCACATATGAATGATAATTATAGCGACCTGAGCCTTTTACATAAAATATTTCATGATTTTAAGCATAATTAATCATCAGAGTACAATCCAAGGATTGTTAAGTCTAGTGTCTTGGAAGACTAGGTACATATAACATAAAACATAGGGCTAAAAAAACGTCTTTATTTAATCTCCATAAAGATCTTCTAACTTCATTTTATCCCTTACATCTTCATAGGGTACCCTGGGGAACACATGAACAAACAGATGAGCTAAAAATACCAGTAAGGGAATGAACATAAGGATACATCTCAAACACATGAGTTAGGAGGCATGACATAAAGATATCAAAAGAATAAAAATTATAAAATAATTTAATATAAGCATGGGATAATATAAACATAGAATCATATAAATGTGGCAGAATCATAAATCATATCTTTAGTACGGGTCAAGGCTAACCACCAATCCCGTTTCCCATTTTAGTACGGGTCATGGCTAACTACCAATCCCGTTTTACATCGCATCTCATGAGAATTAACCTTACCCAATGCATTGGAGAAATATTTGGGCGCACCCATCTCAAAATTTTCATGAATAATCTTTCCACATAAATATTCTTTCTACAAATTCAATCAAACATAATCAACCATACACAAACATAAGGGTACCCATGGAAAGAATTAGGT
Source organism: Viscum album (assembly GCA_963277665.1). Taxonomy (NCBI): domain Eukaryota; kingdom Viridiplantae; phylum Streptophyta; class Magnoliopsida; order Santalales; family Viscaceae; genus Viscum; species Viscum album. The sequence continues at coordinate 1,522,721,491 of OY728131.1, read as the reverse complement.
ACCACAATCATGACATAAATCATAACCAATGGGTGTATCATGAAAGTGTCCATGTAAGGAAAGAATTATAAAATAAATGGATGTTAAAAGGAATATAACATGGTAAGTGGTGTCAAACATAAGTTACAACATATGAGAAATGTATTTTAGAAACATTAGCATTAAAATTTTTTTGTGCGGTTTTAAGGAAAATACTATAGAGCTTTTAAAATAGTAAAGAAGACATTATTTTATATAAAATCAGAATTGAACCAAGAAGGTTTTCATAATAAAAATACATAATTTAAAAAGATAATGGTGTCTTAAAATAGAAGATAGAGTTCACTTGAAATTGTGTAAAAGTTTGGGAAGTTCCTTTAAAACGAGTGTGCTTATTGGGAAGTATCGAAGAGAGATTCACTTAAAAGCATGTATATACCCGAAATAGAATGAGATATGGATATTGGAACATGAGTTTGGAGAATATAAACAGAATTTTGAATTTCTACATTAAAATAAAAGACAACTATATTTTGGTAAAAAGAAAGATAGAGCAACCCGAAGGAATAATGTAAGTTCGGGTAGAATGCATTATGGTTTATCGGCATAGTATCGGGTGTAACTAAGAGGGATTGATGAGAGAGATAAGGGGTTTATAATTACTTATAAAACATTATTTCATTATGGGGAAGGCGTATAAACATATCCCATCACTTGGTATTACACCAAAAGACATAGCATAGGGAATAATCTTGATTAAGAGTAAAAAGGGGAGGATCCCTTACCTTAAATCTGTTGGTGTTCTCCACTTGTTATTAATGACCTGAATAAACAAATTAGGATTATTAATTAATAAGTCCAGAACCTATTCTATATTCAATTTATTTATTATAACTCTTTTTAGTTCATTCAAAGCCTTTTTGATTAGTTACAAGGTTCAATTTAATTGTTCAGGCTCGTTTGTTTACTTGGATTTAAAAGATCAGTTCACTTATATTCAAGTTTGTATTATATGAAAGATGAAAGTGGTTACCCAGAATTGAAGTTATATTATTTAGTTCATATACAGGAGATTAAATGGTTTTAATTTTAATTATGTTACTTAGAGTGAAGTCTAATTTTTATATATATAACCATAGTGATAACCGTTTTTGTTAATCGATGGATTTGATTACAAAGAAAGTGTTTTTCTTTATAACTTAATTACATTTGTACCAAAGGATTTCAGAACAAAAAATATGATATATTAGATATATAATAATCTGGTTCAACCATAACACAAATGGTTTCATTACCAGAATTAAAGATAATAATAGAAATTGATAAACCATTGTCCTTGAATGTGCTAAATTAGCACATCTCAAATGGTGCTTTCATTTCTTTCAAATAAAAGGGTGGGGAAAGAAGATAATATAATAAAATATAACACTAGAATGAATAAATTAAAGTAAATTTATGTTAATGGATTTATCATACTATTATGTTGAAGGGATGTGAGGAAAGAAATAAAAAAGAAAATAACTTAAAAGAAAAGAAGAAATTGGGAAGAGGAATTTTCCTCTTGAGACTTCCTCCTTTGAGAACCTCTTAAGGGGAAAGGTTTTGGTATTTTGAGGTGTATGAGATATTTTGGACGTGGGGGAATACCTTGGGGAGATATTTTGGCAGAATAATGGCAAGTCACAAGGCTTGAGAGGAGTGGAGAGAAGAGGGGGTGAAGGGGGGGGGGGGTTTATAATGGAGGAGAGGAGGGATTTCATAATATTATAATCATTAATTTATTATTTCTTCCCAAGACAAGGAATAGTAAGTCATCCATGACCAAGAATAGTAAATAAGTCATGATAGTTTGGAATTTGGGTACTTACATCACTTGTGTTGTCAGGAATAGTGGGTTTTAATTATAATGTATTTATACGGTAAATTAATGTATTTTACTATTCACCAAAAATTCAAGTATTTTAGAAAAATCCCAAAAATTTACCCCAACCATTTTTCTATATTTAGAATCCAAAAATGAATTCCATTTTTCAAAAATAATTTTCTAAATATTATTAATTTAATATTTAATTAAAATCATAATTTACTAAAAAAACAGTTTTTAAAATTAAAACTGATTTTATAGTGCTTTAAAAAATTACGTAGGGTATTATAAAATTATCTAAAAAATATAAGAAATTTATTTGATAATTAATGAACAAATTTTAAGAAAATAAATTTTATTTTAAATTAATTAATTAATTATAATTAATTATTTATGACTTACAAGATACAAAAACGTTTACTAAGGTCAAATTGTCACTTTCTAAGATGTCTAAATTTTATTTAATTATTCATGGGTAAGGTTACTCTTATGTTGGATTGTTTACTATTCAAAAGGGTCATACTACTATTCATAAAGGTATGTTACTATTCACAAGGGTATGTTACTATTCACCGAAAATTATTATTTTTTCATTAGACTCCAAAAATCATCTTGAACACAACCATGTATGTCGGATTTTCAAAATTTCCAACACAGAAGTGACAAACTTATGTTTAAAGGTCACTTAGCACTTAGTAGTTCATTAAGTTTTGTATTCATATAATTTTATGAAATATTTATAAGAAGGGAAATTCCATTGAAAAACTTTGGGTCGTTACATTTTTCCCCATTATGAAATTTCACCCTTGAAATTTCGTTTTACATTCTAAAAAAAAACAGGTGTGGGTACTTTTCCTTCATTGCTTCCTCCAATTCCCATGTTGCCTATTTTTACTTATAGTTTCTCCATAGTACCTTGACCAGATGAGTATTCTTTTTGCGTAGAAATTTTTCTCTATGATCCAAGATCTTCACTAGCTACTCCTTGTAAGAGAGATCATCCTCCAACTGTACCCCCTCTAAAGAGAGTACATGTGAAGGGTCTGGTATGTACTTCCTTAAGATTGATACGTGAAAAGCATCATGAACTCAAGCCATATTCGGTGGAAGTGCGAGCCGATAGGCCACATCTCCTATGTGGTCAAGGATCTAAAATGGGCCAATATACCTTGGGCTTAGCTTCCCTTTCTTCCCGAATCGCATGACTCTTTTCCATGGAGATATTCGAAGGAAGACTTTATCACCAATGTCGAACTCCAAGTCCCTTCGATGGTTGTCAACATAGATCTTTTTCCATCTTTGAGCATCTTTGATGTGTTTCTAGATGACTTGAACCTTCTCTGTCATCTCTTGAACAAGATCGGGCCCAAATAGCTTTCTTTCTCCAACTTCATCCCAACTGGTTGGAGTTCTACATCACTTTCCATACAGAGCTTCATATGGAGCCATCTAAATACTCGAGTGGAAGCTATTGTTGTATGAAAACTCAACCAATGGGAGATGCTGATCCCATCCGTAAATGAATTCTAGAGAGAAGGCTCTAGGAATATCTTCAAGTGTCTGAATAGTTCTTTCAGATTGGCCATTAGTTTGGGGGTGATAGGCCGTGCTGAAATTTAATTCAGTACTCAAAGAATATTGAAGGTTCCTCCAGAATTTAGATGTGAACCTTGGATCACGGTCAGAGATAATTGAGAGTGGAACACCGTGCAGTCTCACCACTTCATTCACATATATATTTGCAAGTTTTTCAAGTGAGTGATCTTCCCAAATAGAGATAAAATGAGAAGTCTTGGTGAGTCGGTCAACCAAAACCCATATCACATTATTTTCCTTCAACATCTTCGGGAGACCCGTGACAAATTCCATAGTAACATTTTCTAATTTCCACGTGGGTATAGTCAATGGTTGCATCATACCTTTGGACTTTTTTTGATCATCTTTAACTTACTGACATACCAAGCACCTTGATATATATTCCTCAATCTCCTTCTTCATGTTATCCCACCAGAAGTGTTCTCGGAGATCACGGTACATTTTGGTACTCCCAGGATGGATAGAGAATGTTGATCTATGTGCATTATCCAATAGCTCCTTCTTTATCTCAGGTGTTTAAATCACACAAATCTGCGTTCCAAACTGAATCACACCATCATCGTCGATATTGAACTCTTGCAACTTCCCTTCCTTTACTGCATTCACCCTCTTTTGTATCTCCACATCATCCCTTTCTTCTTCCTTAATCTTCTCCTGGATGGATAGTTGTGTAATCATTTGGGCAAGGTAAGATATATCCCCTACCCTTATGATTTCAAAATATATTCTTTGCATATCTAAGAAGATAGGGTCTTTCTCAATTTGTAACATGGATAGAGTAGCAGGTTCTTTTCTGCTTAGAGCATCAGCTACCTTGTTCTCTTTTCCAGGATGGTAATGAATAGAGCAATCATAATCCTTGATTATCTCTAACCATATCCTTTGACTCATGTTGAGCTCCTTTTGTGTGAATATATACTTTAGGATATTGTGGTCGGTGTATATGTCACACTTCTCACCATAAAGGTAGTGTCGCCAGATTTTCAAGGAAAAAATCATGGCTGCCAGCTCTAGGTCATGCGTGGGATAGTTTTTCTCATGGATTTTCATCTTCTTTGAGGCATAGGCTATCACTTTATCATTTATTCATTAGCACACAACCTAACCCTTTCTTAGAATCATCGCTATACACCACAAAGAGTTCTCAACTTGAAGGGAGTGTGAGTACCGATGCAGTGATAAGCCTCTTTTTCAACTCCTTGAAACAGTCTTCACATTCCTGTGTCCAGACGAACTTTACTCCCTTCCATGTCAGCTTGATCATTGGGTTTGACAATCGTGAAAAGTTCTTCACGAATCGTCGATAATACCCAACTAGACCTAAAAAGCTACGGATCTCCGTTACAGAAGTTGGCCTCCGCCACTCTTCAATTGCCTTTGTCTTGGAAGGGTCCATAGATATCCCTTTCCTGGTGATAACATGCCCCAAGAATGATACTTCCTCCATCCAAAACTCACATTTACTACACTTTTCATACAACTTCTTTCTTCGCAAATTCTTTAACACAATTTCCAAATGCTCCTCATGTTCCTCCTTGCTCTTGGATTATATCAGAATATCATCAATAAAGACCACCACAAATTTGTTGAGGTAATCTCTAAAGACTCTATTCATTAAATCCATGAAAATTTCTGGAGCATTAGTGAGTCTGAAGGGCATCACTATGAACTCATAGTGTCCATACCTCGTTTGAAAGGTAGTCTTGGGAATATATTCCTTCCTCACCTTTAGTTGGTGATATCCTGACCGAAGGTCCACCTTAGAGAAATAACTAGCCCTAAAAAGCTGATCGAACAAGTCATCTATCCATGGGAGGGGATACTTGTTCTTTATAGTGATTTTATTGAGCTCATGATAATCAATGGAGAGGCACATTGATCCATCCTTCTTCTTGACGAAGAGGACTGGAGCACGCCACGGTGAAGCACTCGGGCCTATAAAACCCCTCTCCATATTCTCCTATAACTGCTTCTTTAGCTCTTCTAGCTCTACGGTGGCCATTTTGTAAGGTGTCTTTGAGTTTGGTAGAGATCCAGGGATAAGTTCAATTGAGAACTCAACCTCTCTGTCAGGAGGAAGACTAGGAAACTCTTCAGGGAATACATCAGTGTAATCCCTCACGATGGGCATGTATTCAAGAATGATTCTATCCTTTGTCCCAATCATTTGAGCTAGATATTCTTTCTCACAAGGAAGCAGTATCCAAACTTGAGATGAAGATTCTAAAGGAGACTCATCTTCCTCCTTACACTCATAAATAATCATAGGATGCTTCGGGATGTGAAAAGTGACCTCCCATTCCTGACAATTGATGTTGGCCTTGTAAAAAGAGAGCCAATCCATGCCCAAGATAGCATCAAACTCCACTAAAGGAAGTATGACAAGATTTTCTAGGAGTTTCAATCCACAAACATTAACTGATGAGGATTTATAAACCATGGATGAAATAATTTCCCCATTAACTATTCTCACAGATAACTTTTCCTCCAAATTTTGCGGTGGTGTTTGAATAGTTCTACTAAACTTGCAAGATATGAAAGAATGCGTAGAACCAGAATCAAATATTACGTTCGCTATTCTTGAATTAATAATAAGCGTACCTGTCACCACATCGTTTTCTGGCTCCACCTCAGTAGTAGTGATAGAATAAGCCCTTCCTTGTTGCCTTGGAGGTTGTTGCTAATTGCCTCCGACAACCCTAGGCTTAAGGAAATTGTTTTCATAATGCCCAAGATCCTTGCAGTTATAACACTGCACTATAGGTTGAGTGTTGATATGAACCTTCCTTTCTTCTTCAACATTAGCGGGATTTTTCATATCCCTTCGGCAGTTCTTGGCTAGATGACCAAACTTTCTGCATTTGAAGCAATTCTTGGTTCCCTTGAGACAGTCACCAAGATTCTTCTTCCCACAATTTTTGTAAAGGGGAAAGTGAGGCTTCTTTCCATCATGGTATTTGTTTTATGAACCACCCATGTTGTTCTCTATTTTTCTCTTCTTTTCACTAGGCACATGAGACCACTGAGAGTCTCCAATCTCTATTTCAACCTTGAGGGCACAATGAAAAATATCCTCATAGCTGTCGAAGTCTCAAATCTCCAACACTTTTCATAGACTCGGATTTAGTCCTCTAAAGAAGCGATCCACCTTGATTTCGGTGTTCATGACCAAGCCCGAGGCGTACCTTGAAAGCCTTGTAAAGTTTGCTTCATACGCCCCGATGGACTCATCTTTCTTCTACTTGAGTCAAAGGAACTTTCTTTCCATGTTGAGATGGAGGGTTCGAGGAAAATATTTGGTGAAAAACATCCTCTTAAATTCCTCACATTCTATGGAATCAATTTTCTCTTGGGACTTTATATTCTTGATCAGTGTCCACCATTGATCAGCTTCCCCATCAAAACGATAGACTGCCAGTACAACTTTCTCTTCTTCTGAGCACTGGAGGATAGAGAAAATATTTTCAATGGAGTTAATACATTATTCTACGAGGAGGGGATCAGAAGACCCTCTAAACATGGGAGGCCTTTTCCGCATGAAGGATTCTATGACAACTTTCTCTTTCCTTGTAGGCGGGGGACGTTCCACCTGATTCAAGTTATTATTCATAACTCGAGCCAGCTGATCAAGTACTTCCATGAAGTTTTGAGTACCCACTTCCATCACATCAGGCATGTTATTAGGGCAATCACCACATTTCCTATCACATTGGTTGTCGGAACATGTTCTTCTATTTCCTTCCATTAACTAAGAAAAAGAATGTATAATTATAGGTCTTGAATACTTAGCTATTGAGCATAAAAAAAACTTTGAACATAAAATTATGAACTTATAAAGAAGAAGTATATCCTGACTTGTGATTCCTTAGGTTTATATCTAGGTTATCCTTGATCTATTTCTTAACTTATATTCTTATTGGATTCTTTTTGTCCCTTAATAATGGTTTTTACTAAGCTCGTGAATCTACCGAAGCATATCCCCCAATAGTGTCGTAACCAAAAGTGCAACAAGGCCCATTATCATGCACCATTTTCCGTTCGATTCTAGCTAAAAGTGGTGTTTTCAGGTTTTACCCCTAGATACATATGTGCCAAAGCCACCTCTACCTGCTCATATCCAGACATGGATGTATTTTCTTGATAAACCACTTACTCTATACTCACCAAAATTTAGGATTGTTTTCTTATACTTAGTCTCATCCTTAAGGTTCTCACTAAGGTGCTCTATTCCTAATCTACAAAAATAACTAGACCATCCTCTGATACCAACTATAGTGACCCAAGCCTTTTACATAAAACATTTCATGATTTTAAGCATAATTAATCATCAGAGTACAAGCCAAGGATCGTTAAGTCTAGTATCTTAGAAGACTAGGTACATATAACATAAAACATGGGACTAAAAAAAACTTCTTTATTTAATCTTCATAAAGATCTTCTAACTTCCATTGAGCCCTTACATCTGCATAGGGTACCCTAGGGAACACATGAACAAAGGGATGAGCTAAAAAGCCCAGTAAGGGAATGATCATAAGGATGCATTTCAAGCACATGACTTAGGAGGCATGACATAAATATATCCAAAGAATGAAACTTAAAAAATCATTTAATATAAGCATGGGATCATATAAACATGGAATCATATAAATGTTGCATAATCATAAATAATATCTTTAGTACAGGTCAAGGCTAACCGCAAATCCCGTTTCCCATTTTAGTACGGGTCAAGGCTAACCGCCAATCCCGTTTCACATCGCATATCATGAGACTTAACCTTAAACAATGCATTAGAGCACTATCTGGGTGCACCCATCTCAAAATTTTCATGAATATTCTTTCCATATAAATATTCTTACCAAAAATTCAATCATACATAATAAACCATACACAAACATAAGGGTACCCATGGAAAGAATTGGGTACCACAATCTTGACATAAATCATAACCAATGGGTGTACCATGAAAGTTTCCATGTAAGGAAAGAATTAGAAAATACATGGACGTTAATAGGAATATAACATGTTAAGTGGTGTAAAACATAAGTGACAACATATGAGAAATGTATTTTAGAAACATTAGCATTAAAATATTTTTGTGCAGTTTTAAGGAAAATACTATAGAGATTTTAAAATAGTAAAGAAGAAATTATTTTATATAAAACCAGAACTGAACCAATAAGGTTTTAATAATAAAAATACATAATATAAAAAGATAATGGTGTCTTAAAATAGAATATAGAGTGCAATTTAAATTGGGTAAAAGTTCAAAAAGTTCCTTTAAAACGAGTGTGCTTATTGGGAAGTATCGAAGAGAGATTTACTTAAAAGCATGTATATCCTCTAAAGAGAATGAGAGATGGATCTTAGAACATGAGTTTGGAGCATATAAACAGAATTTTGAAGTTCTACATAATAATAAAAGATAACTATATTTTGGTAAAAAGAAAGATAGAGAAACCCGAAGGAATAATGGAAGTTCGGGTAGAATCCATTATGGTTTATCAGCATGCTATCAGGTGTAACTAAGAGGGATTTATGAGAGAGATAAAGGGTTTATCATCACTTATAAAACATTATGTAATTATGGGGAAGGTGTATAAATGTATCCCATCACTTGGTATTACACTATAAGGTATATCATAGCGAAAAATCTTGATTAAGAGTAAAAAGGGAGGATCCCTTACCTTAAATCCATTGGTGTTCTCCACTTGTTATTAACGACCTGAATAAAAAAATTAGGCTTATTAATCAATAATTCCAGAACCTCTTATATATTCAATTTATTTATTATAACCCTTTTAGTTCATTCAAATCCTTTTTGATTAGTTATAAGGTTCAATTTAATTGTTCGGGCTCGTTTGTTTACTTGTCTTTAAAAGATCGGTTCACTTATATTCAAGTTTGGATTATATGAAAGATGAAAGTGGTTGTATAGAATTGAAGTTATATTCTTTTTTTCATATCCAGGTGATTAAATGGTTTTAATTCTAATTAGGTTACTTAGAGTGAAGTCTAATATTTATATATATAACTATAGTGATAACCGTTTTTGTTAATCTGTGGATTTGATTACAAAGAAAGTGTTTTGCTTTATAACTTAATTCCATTTGTACCAAAGGATTTCAGAACCAAAAATAGGATATATTACATATATAATAATCTGGTTCAACCATAAAACAAATTGTTTCATGACCATAATTAAAGATAATAATAAAAATTGATAAACCGTTGTCCTTGAATTTGCTAAATTAGCACATCTCAAACAGTGCTTTCATTTCTTTCAAATAAAAGGGTGCGGAAAGGAGAGAAGATAATGAAATATACCAATAAATGAAAAAATTACAGTACATGTATGTTACTGGATTTATCATACAATTATGGTGAAGGGAGGTGAGGAAAGAAATAAAAAAATAAAAGAACTTAAAAGAAAAGAAGAAATTGGGAAGAGGAATTTACCTCTTGAGACTTCCTCCTTTGAGAACCTCTTAAGGGGAGAGGTTTTGGTATTTTGAGGTGTCTGAGAGCTTTTGGACGTGGGGTAAGACCTTGGGGAGAGATTTGGGTAGAATAATGGCCAGGCACAAGGCTTGAGAGGAGTGGAGAGAATATGGAGTGAAGGGGGGTTTTTATAGTGGAGGAGAGGAGGGATTTCATAATATTATAATCATTAATTTATTATTTCTTCCCAAGACAAGAATAGTAAGTCATAAATGACCAAGAATAGTAAATAAGGCATGTGAGTTCAGGATTTGAGTGCTTACATCACTTGTGAAATCAAGAATAGTGGGTTTTAATTATAATGTATTTATACGGTAAATTAATGTATTTTACTATTCACCAAAAATTCAAGTATTTTAGAAAAATCCCAAAAATTTACCCAAACATTTTTCGAAGTGTAGAATCCAAAAATGAAGTCCATTTTTCAAAAATAATTTTCTAAATATTATTAATTTAATATTTAATTAAAATCATAATTTACTAAAAAAGCAGTTTTTAAATTTAAAACTGATTTTATAGTTCTTTCAAAAATTACACAGGGTCTTATAAAATTATCTAAAAACTATAATACATTGATTTGATAATTAATGAACAAATTTTAAGAAAATAACTTTTATTTTAAATCAATCAATTAATTATAATTAATTATTTATGACTTACAAAATACAAAAACGTTTACTAAGGTCAAATTCTCACTTTCTAAGATGTCTAAATTTTATTTAATTATTCATGGGTAAGGTTACTATTATGTTAGATGATTTACTATTCAAAAGGGTCATATTACTATTCATAAGGGTAGGTTACTATTCACAAGGGTACATTACTATTCACCAAAAATTATTTTTGTTTCATTAGACTCCAAAAATCATCTTGAACACAACCGTGTATGTCAGATTTTCAAAATTTCCAACACATAAGTGAGAAACTTATGTTTAAAGGTCACTTAGCACTTAGTAGTTCATTAAGTTGTGTATTCCTATGATTTTATGACATATTTATAAGAAGGGAAATTCCATTGAAAAACTTTGGATCGTTACAATAATCTAAGTAAATGATATCATAATATATAGTTATCACATTATATCTCAATAAAACCTAGGGGTAAACTAGGTTAACTATCATGTAGGAGAGTACCTCATACTTAAGTACTCTCAATATATAAAAATTGAGAACTATCTCATCTCAAATATATGAATATAATCATCCATAAGTCAAACTTATCTAATTAATTTATACCCAAGAATACCATAAAAATATATATCTATAAATAAAGAAGGTAGAGAAGATACTTCACCAAGTTAAGGGCCTCAAGACCACACCCTTATTTACTAGAGAATGTCATTGTACAACTGTGGGGTCATATGATGTCAAATATTTATGCCTAATGAATAAATGCATTATCCCTATCTTAAACTATCACATAGTTCCAAGAGTCATGATGACAGAGAAATGTCTTAACTCCATGCGTTTTTATGGATACTTCTTTAGTATGGGTCCCTATGTTAGACATATGGATTCCTTAACTCTATATCAATTAAGAATCTATAGATAACCATTCGACGTAGTGTCTTAGTGATAGGGAAAATCTGAGAAGAACTTTGGGTTATGTTCAACCAAATATCAATTATTGAAATATAATAAAACCACCTAGGTTCACACATTAATGATATAAATATTCACTAAATATAAACCATGATATATTGGTATAAACTATAGAATGGTTCACCATATTGTGGTCTGTATTAATTTAAACCATGATGTAGTAAAGGACATCACGTCATGGTTTTATGCACATAAATGAATGAGTTCCATGATAATGCATGATTAAAATACTTTTCTTCCACCTAATATATCATGATTGGTTTATATTATCATATTATGATATTTATAGGAGTTTTAATGTTTGAATTAAAGCTTAAACATTGAAAAATCAATGAAATAAATGAACTATACATTATAAAGAATTGTAATATTTTGAAACATTTATCAAACATTTCATTGATGTAAAAATATTTATAATATGTTTAGAGTCCAAGGATATTACTTATTGAGCTATATAAATTGGTTCAATCATTATAAATTTATTATATAAGATGTGTATGACACTTGATCCATGAAACTCTAAAGATAAAGTAATCTCTCTCTCTCTCTAGATGTGGTTCTAATAGACTACGTGGAGGAGGGGATCACTCCCCAAAATTTGTAGATTTATAACATTCCATGGATCACCTTAGAGATCCATCCATCTATTTTTTTATTTAGAGATGGCACTTTTAACGGTTAAGTGTGAACTAGAACAACTCCACTTGATTACAAATTCAACCACTACAAGATCCCACCCATTGTAAATTCAAGAATCAAAAGACCGCTCAAAAATTTCCAAAATTAAAAATTCAAAAGGATTAACATCACCAAACTATGAACACATGCCAACCATCATTATGATTCACTATATATCGCATCACTTCCAACCACTGTCATCCTCATCACCGGAGCCGAACCCTCCTTGCCACCGAGGATCAAGCTGTCGACACCGTCTTCCTCCCGAAACTGCCCGCTCAAACTCACATCCCAAAGATCCTTGAAGCCCACCACGTAGCTCCAACTCGGAGAGATTGGAGGAAACCAAGATCCATAGTAGAGAAAAGTAGGTAATTGTTGGTGGGATAATTATACCAATGAGGGATCTTCATCAATCTCATGTAAGAAAATATTTTAAAAAGTATTTTTATTAGAGAAAATGTATGTTCTTAATTTATATTTATTCAATTCAAATGAATAGATGTATCTTGCATAAAAATATATTTTGTAGGTTTGTTTCCACTATGTTTGGACAAGTATTGTCCCATAAAAACACCAAAAATGATATTGTAGAAAATTACATTACATTTGGATTGATGTTTAAATTTAAGAAGAATATAGTAAAAATATTTTTTCCCAGTACAATGAGGTGTTATATGAAAAAATTTTCATGGTTCATGAATATTATCAAAACCACAATATAATTTTATGATTAAGAGTCATGGTTTATACAAGATATAAAATTACATTGTGTTTTAAAGAAAAATTTTTACGGTTTGAAATTGTTTCTTATAAATAGTCTATTAGAAATGGAAAGGAAAAACATAATGTTTTTCACTTATAAATTCTTTACAATATGTGGGAAACCCAAATATGATTTATAGTAAACCATATTATTATTTTAAATTTTATAAATAATTTTTTCTTAAAAATATAAAAAGTGTTAACATAAGGTACAAAATGTTCACTTAGAATATATGAAGTTTTATATTCTCAAAATATCATATATTTAAAATATGAAATATTTTACATTAAATTCATTGAAAATTAATAAAATGAAAGAGTTATCATGAAAATAAATTTTAATTGATGATATTTATTTATGTTATAGAATTCCCACAAAATCATTTATAAATTATAAAGTGTTTATAATTTTTTATTTATGAATTATTCATAATTTTTTATCTTATGTATAAATTTATGAAATGTTCATTTATTTATTTTATTACCTATTTCATTTAATTCATGAATATAAAGTGTCTACATAATGAATGAATACATTATTTATCTTAAAATATTAAAATTATTTGATAAATGTCATACCATGTATATAATAAGTCACATTCAATGTATAATATAAGATTTAGTTACATTCAACTGTGAATATTATTTTTTTGGGTTTTTAACTTGGAAGTAAAGGTTGGTTGGGATTTATACATATTAGGATTTAAAATGATATTGGAATTATGGCCTCTCTTGAGTATTGATATATGGATAATGTAACTTTTAGTTAGACTTCTCTATAGCTTGGTGGTTTAGGTCATGTTTAGAAAAGTGGGGGTTGGATACCTATCAAATCATTCTTGCACTTTTGGGGATTTTATTTTCATATGAGTTTAGACCATTACATGAAAGGGTTTTATATACCTTATTCATGGGATAAATTTGGAAATACATATGGGTATAATTAGATTTTATTTTTGGCTAAGTAACAAAAAAACATGAGTTTTATCAAGTGTTATACATTGATAATTTTTAAACATATTAATTAAGTTAAAGGTATAAGATAACAAACTAAATCATTAGAATAATGAATACATAATGGGAATAAACGAGTTAAGATGGTGAAATTTTAAAACCCTTTAAAAATACTAAGTGTTAGATTCCTCTTAAAGAAAACAATTTTCAGAAACTCAATTATCTAAATGGGCTGGCCATGCAAAAACTGGGTTCCCATAGATTATATTGTATAAGACAAGTAGAATATGAGTGAAACTAATAGGATTAGGTGTATATATCTGGAATGAAATTTAGTCAACACTTAGTTGGAAAATTCTAAAGGTTAAGATACTAAAGGAATAATGTTTAGATGAGATATATGATGGTTTAGGTAAGGATTTGTCCACAAAACTACCCAAGAGTCATTTTGAAATGATTTACATGATGGTTTACCAAAATAGCTAAGTGATTAGAGTAATGAAAAAGTGGACTAAATGATATAATAAAACATATATCTTGGACCACTAATGGATATGATACAAAATTTAAATTGGTTATTATTTTAGTGGAAAAACATTTAATTAAAGTCCTCAATAAATGATTAAAAAATAGGAGTCATTATATAGGAAATTTCGTTGTAGATAAAATGGAATCATTATCATAAAAATTGACTTTTTAATCAATTATTTAAAAGGAAAATCTTAACATAATAAAATTACTATACTGGTATATAAATTTAAAATATTTATCAAGTAAGAATAAAAGTTATATGTGTTATAGTAATGGATACCTATGAAAGAACCTCCTTAAGAAGCTAGTAAATAAGAGAAAAATTATTTTCAAAGTAATAGTAAACATTTTATTGAAATATCTACCTTGATTCTTATTTATACAGATTCAAATATTTAAATACAATATAAAAATATAAATTATTTTTGGATGATAAATAATCTAAAAAAGGTTATAACAAAAACAAAATATACATGAGATATATGAAGTTTCTAAAACACTATTTTAATATAATATGACTGAGAGTACATCAGTATCAAACCATGTGTTCAATATGATTAGGTACATAAATGAATTAGAGAGGCTGAGGTCACCATTTCATCTTGATCTGTCCCTAAAATTCATTCTAAAATCATAGCCATAAATGTTTTGATAATTTATTATGAACTATAACATGAATGAGTGCCAAAAACATTTATTTGATCTCCTAAATATGTTAAGTATTGTTGATAAGGACTTGGTAGGTCCAAGATCAAGTTCCATTATGATGGTATAGAAAGTAAAGGGAAAAGTTTTTAGTGTAAGAACCTGGTTCTTATTATGAGGTATGGGTTTCTTATTTTACTTTTCCTTTGAGTTGTTTTTGAGAAAACAAGAAAAAACTGGAAAAATGTTAAGTTTTAGTAGTACATGCCATGTATACTAGCCATGTAGGAGGGGGATACACGATGTGTTCTTTTTTTGGTCAGGAAGAAAAGAAAAATCCACTATACTCTGTGTACTTTCTAGTACACGCCGTGTAGTCATGTTGGCAGGTCGGTGCAGGACGTGTAAAGTAAGTTGAAAAATTTATGAATAGTAAAATGATATACATACTCTGTATATGAACTTACATGTAGTGTACTACTAAAATTCAGATTAAAATGGATAGTAGCCTCATTTTCTCTTCTTCTATACAGAAGAGCCACTGGGTGAAGAACAAGGAGCTGCGAGATCAATTCCTTATCCCGTTTCATCATCCGGGACCCAATTCAAGTACCGTTAGTCACGTTTGAACCTAATTGGTAAGGTATTTCTTCTTCTACATCCGTTCTTGGTGATTTTGTCTCTTGATAGAGTTATTTAAGGTTAAATTATTCACCTATTTTTTTAGATCTACGCCGTTCTAGGCCAGTTCAAGGGCCGACGTCATATTATAACAGTTATACAACATCAAGGTAGGTGGTCTTGTGCCTCTTGTTAATTGTTGAGGTGTTTATATGTGTCTTTGTGCCACACACCCATATTTAGGTTGTTGCCTTGAAAGAAAATTGATCCTTCTTACCATTAAATGTTGTTGTGATAATAAATTCAATGAATTGAATCATGTTTAGCATTGTTGATTGATTAAGGGTCACCCCGCAGGTGTATTTCCCTTAGATAAATGGTTTGGACATTTTTACCTAGGATGGCGAAGGGAATGCTTTCTTTTCCCCTTGAGGGTTGTTTAAAATGAACTTTATTATTAATACCGCCAGGGATGGACTAATTGACATGAACTATATTATACATAGAATGATACCTTTGGCCTCCCAAGTAGGACCACTGAGGATGGAATCGCTTGATCTTACACCAATATTTAGAGTGATACTCAGGGATCCCTAGTAGGAACGCTAAGAATAGACTCGTAGGATGTCAGAATAATTACACCTGTAGTGATACTTGAATTCCAACTTAGGAATATAAAGAACGTATTTAGGTTTTACTTAAATTATGGAATGTAAGGAATTGTAAAACGTCTTCCAAGCTAAATCACAAGCTTGAGTTCATACTTTACTTACTTGTTTGGAGGTCTTTTGAGACTTCTGTTGTTATTACCTTGCTACGGGGAATGTCAGGATTAGTCCGGATTCCAAGATTTAAATACTTAAAGTAAATGAACTTCTAATGAACATAGTAAACTCTATAAACGAATACCAGTATTTGTAGGATTGTTTACTTTTGAGTGCATACTACTTTAATGCATTTCATTTCTATACACAACTGCTGTATATACTCACTGATAGATTGGCATAGACCTTTGGTGGTTGCCTATTGGTATTCATTTCTCACACCCTATTTGGGTCATTTTTTGGGCCCAAACAGACTATATTGTTGTAGGTATCAAAAGGGGAAATGCTCCTTTTATAGGTACTTGACTATTTCTTAGGATCAGGAGAGCATGGGACTAAGCCTTGGCTTGCGATGCTGCTGAGTTTAATTCTGTTTTACTATACTTTGTTTTTGTATTGTACTTGATTTTAGTGTATTCTATTTTCTCTGTTTTCTTTAAACATGTGACATGCTGCACCATTTTGATATTACATACCTTTTTGGATATCTTGATCTTCAATCTTCAGCTGTTTACTTCAGTTTTATGTTGTTTACTACTTCCGCTATTATCATTAATCATTCCACTATGTTACACTCTTTCAATGAGGGAATAGTTTACCCACTAACACAACCTAGGCCCTTGCTTCTAGTCGGTAGCCTCTGGCGTTTATGGAAATGTGCTTAAGGTGACGTGTCCAACCGGGTATGGGATACCTTTTAGTGGCATCTGGATCCAAGACATTACAAAGTTGTATTAGAGGGTTTCTTTTATGCTTTGTCTTACTATTTGGAGTCTATAGATAGGTATAGGAAGGAATAAGTACTTGGTAATTAGCTGTTCCTGGGAGTAGCTACCCCACGTATAGGGAAAAGCCAAATTGCCACGAATTAACTTGTGATATTTAGATTTTGAGCTATTACAGTTGATTTTATTTCACCGTTGGGTGACACACTTGATTTATACTATTATTATAGATGCAATTGTGGGTACTATTTTAGTTGCAACCTGATGAGATGAGGGTATGCCATATCATGTATCATATAGACACTTGTTAGAATCACATGCCATGCATTATGCCATGCCATCTAGGATTAATTAGTTATCGCATGCTGCTATGATAGATGGTGTGATAGCTAAGCCTGTTGTTGTGATAGGTGTATTGGTATGTGATATGGTTTGGATTGAATGGATGCCAAACTTTGGTTCTTGAGGTGTATGGGCCCTCTTGGACCAGAATTTGGTAGTCATGATGTAGTTTTTTATCTATAATTGTATTATAATATGTTCTTATTGGGTGTAAAAATTTGATTTGTGGGGAGTATGGGCCCTCATAGATTAGAATTTGGAATCCCATTGGTTGGGTTTTTTTCAAAACAAGGATTTTTTGGGCAATCTGGAGTTTTTGTCTTGAAAAACCTAGTATACATAGCATGTAGTCAAGCCTAACACACTGTTTGTTCTTCCTTTTCGGTGAATAAGGTGTTCCATGTTTTAAGAAGAAAACACCGTGTACCATGTATACACACCATGTAATCCTTGGCCGTGTAACCAGCCGTGTGAGGAGGTAACACGAGTTGTCGAGATTTGAGTAGGAAACATTGTGTAATGTGAGTACAAACCACGTATAAGTCGACCGTGTATCCATCCATGTGACTAAAAACACGGGTGGATGAATATTTTGATGTACACGCCATGTCTAGTATGAACACTCCATGTAGTCTTACACTGGAAGAACCGTGTAGTTCTAGCCTTGTAGAAGTAATTGGGTAGGAAGGAAACTCAAGTACATTCCGTGTCACCTGGGGAACATGCCATGTACATGGGGTGTTATATAGCCATGTTAGGAAGAAGTACACGCCCATGTAAAGGCCTAGGAGAACACATTGTTTGAGGGGTTGTACATTCTGTGTACCCCTATTTTGAAAAACTTGAATCATTCCTCTACTTATTCTGTTTTTATACTTTTGAGTAACCATTTCCTTTTTCGTTAAGTCTGTACTGAGGCGTGTGTGATGGAATTTTTAGAGTTATGCCGCCGCGATAACCAAGAGTTGTACGACGGGAGAGTGGTGATGAGAATACACCAGAAATGTTGGGCCATGGGATACTGATGAATCCTTCAGTTGTGCAAGCTACGACACCCGCTGTTATACTAGATGCTAGTGCAGATACACAATTCTGAGAAGGTTTTTTGAGGTTCATGCAGACCTTCCAGGGAGGACCGTAGGCTACCACATCTATAGTAGAGATAACATGCATATTCCAAAAGCAGCATTCGACTACTTTTTCAGAGGATGATAGACGACAGCCTATAGAATCATGAATGGAATCAGTGATGACTATCTTCGAGCATCTAAAGATGCCTCTTGAGATGAGGGTCAAGATCGCGGCATATTTTTTGTGTGATTCTGCCAAGAGATGGTGGGATGTTATCACTCAGGTAGGGAGTCATCGGGATATGACATGGGAAGAATTTCAGACAACCTTCTATGACTATTATTTTCTTGAGATACTGAGGGCTAACTGAGACCAGGAGTTCATGCACCTAGAGCAGGGCACACTATCAGTTGTGGATTATTCTGACCGATTTATTGAGCTTCAGTTATTCACACCTATTTAATGAGTGATGAAATATAAAAAGCTAGAAGATTTGAGGTTGGTCTCAGGTTTAAAATCCGATCACAGGTGAATATATTCAGGCTGCCTTCTATTTTTTCTATTGTGAATCAGGCACTGATTACTAAGTGCAACCTACAAAAATCTAGGGGTGCGAGCTAGGGCGGTTAAACACTGAGATCTGGTATTGTCTCTACCAGAAGAAAAAAACATCATATGGATTTTTCTCATGGGGATACAAGAATCCATAATTTTTTTTCCAGCATCCAGGTAAGGTGCTACCAATGCGGTAGGCCAGGAAATCTAAGGCCCTAGTGCCTGAAGGACCTAGCTGAGTTCTGAGCTTGTGGAAAGATGGTCCATCTATAATTATTTTGTAGGATGATTCCACTAGTGGATAGTGAGATAGGTTCTATATAAACTCCACATGCAGAAGTAGGGTTAGTAGATTCTCACCAATTTGGAAACTGGAAGATGTCAGGGTGTGCAGGATAAGGTGGTGGGCGTGGCCGTGTTATCCAGACCCCAAGATCTTAGAGATAGTAGGGAAGGTCAGTTCAGGGTAGAAAGAATATGTCACAGGGCTGTGGTATAGGCCAAACATATGCAGTGAAACAGACCCAACAAGAGAAGGATCCTAGACCTTCTTCTATCAGAGGTACTATTTTAGTTGCCTATGTTTTATCTTCTGCACTTTTTGATACTGGCGCAACACATAGTTTTATATCTGTGCCCATTGTGGAAATCCTTTGGCTTTGTGTTTCTATTACTTCTGATTTTATGATGCAAGAAAATCCATTAGAGATTTGAATTCTAGGTGTAAGTCAGTGTAAGGAGTGCCCCTTGAGATTGGTGGGTGTCACTTTCTATAGAACCTCTATGTCTTAGAGATGACAGGTTTTGATGTCATTCTTGGAATGTACTATTGGTTTAATTTCGATCCTTTGTTGATTTCTATCACCATAAAGTGAGTTTCACATCACAAGAGGGTGGAGAGTTTCTACATAAAGGTTAATGGGATGTACAGGTTAGCCAATCTATAACTGAGCATCGTGGGTTGGGCGGAATGACAGCCCTGATTGCGAGTTTATATCTTGATGACCAGGGAACATGTCTATAAGATTTTCCTTCAGTGGTTTAACATTTTAGGGATGTTTTCCTAGAAGACTTCTCAGGATTAACTTCAGTTATAGAGGTGGAGTTCACTATCAATCTAGTACCAAGAGATACAACGATATCCATTCCCCCTTACAAGATGGCTACAATGGAGTTTCAAGAGCTCAATAGGTAGTTGGAAGATCTGGAAGCTAATAGTTTTATCCGACCTCGTACTTATACTTGGGGTTCACTGGTCCTTTTTGTGAAAAGTTGGATGGTACCCTTAGGCTATGTGTGGAATATCGAAAACTGAACCAGTTGATGGTTAAAAACCAATATCCCTTACCATAGATAGATGGCCTGCTTAATCAACTTAGAGGACCACGGGTGTTCTTGAAGATTGACTTAAGGTCAGGATATCACTAGGTACATGTTCAACCTGTAGACATACCTCGTACAAACTTTCGTAGTAGGTATGGTCTCTATGAGTACTTGGTTATGTCGTTTGGTCTCACAAACGCACCACCAGTTTTCATGGCGCTGATGAACTGAGTGTTCCATCCTTACCTAGATTCCTTTGTGGTGGTTTTCATGGATGATATCTTGGTTTATTCTCACAATCGACAAAACCATGAAAAACACCTTGAGATCATTTTTAATACACTAAGAGATCATCAGTTATATGGTAATCTCACAAAATGCCACTTCTGGATGGATCAGATTCACTTCCTGGGTCACATCATCTTAGAGACTAAAGTATCAGCGGACCCAGAGAAGGTGAGAACATTAGTTACCTAGGAGAATCCCAAGAATGTTTTTGAGGAGTAGAGTTTATTAGGGCTAGCTGGTTACTACATGTGTTTTATACATAACTTCTTATGCTTATCAGTGCTGATTAAGGGAATGACTAAGAAATGTGTAAAGTTTGAATGGTCAGATTCTTGTGATGTATCCTTTCAGGAGCTGAAGGGATGTTTTACTTCAACGCCGATACTGATATTTCTAGAACCGAGAAGGATTTACACTATGTACTGCGATGCATCGGGTATCAGACTAGAAGAAGTTCTTATATAGGGGGATAGAGTCATCGTGTATGGGTCTCGACAGTTGAGGTCATGTGAGAGAAATTACCCGATGCATGATCTTGAGTTGGTTTTAGTTGTTCATGATTTGCGCTTCTGGATACATTATTTTTTGGGAGTGTTTTATAGTGTAAACATACCAAAAAAGTCTCAAATACATCTTCAATCAGTGTGATTTTAATCTAAGACAACAACAGTGGGTGGAATACCTTCAGTATTTTGACTTTGAGATTACCTATATGCCTGGAAAAGGCAATGCTATGACTGACACACTGAGTAGGAGGACTCAGATACAGGTAGTGCAAGAGGCCAGTGGTGAGTTGTAGCTTATGGATTTGTTATCTAAGATGCATTTAGAAGTGAACAATAGTTAGGGACAAACTTATCTTTCATATTTGGATATTAACTCTACCCTACTGGATATAGTGAGGATGAGGTAGAAATTATATTCTGAAGGCCTAGTTCTACGGGTGAGTATGGCAGGTGAGGACCCTCCTCCTGGATGGACGATATGCTACGATGAAGTTATGCATGTCCATAGACATGTGAGGGTTCCAGAAGATATACATGAAGAACTGATACAAGAGTTTCATTCTTCATATTGGGTAGTACATCTCGGAGTCACCAAGATGTACCATGACTTGCACCGTCAATACCGGTGGCTGGGTATAAAGAGAGAAGTAGATGGTTTTGTTATGAGGTGTTCCACCTATCAGTAGGTGAAGGCGGAACATTAGTGGAAAAATGTAATTTTACAACAAATATCCATTCCTAAGTGGAATTGGGATGATGTCGAGATGGATTTCATGACGGGGTTACTGAGGTCTCCTAGAGTCAATGATACTATGTGGGTTATAGTTGATAGGCTTATTAAGGTCACTCACTTCTTGCTGATCAAAGAGACCTTTGGTGTTGATGAGATTAGAAATCTGTATATCTGAGAGGTGGTATGACTTCATGGGGCCCCTTGTTCTATCATTTCAAAGAGATAAACCCTCTTTACATATTGTTTCTGGAAGATTTTTCAGAGAGAATTGGGTACACAAGTGCTTCTGAGCACAACATACCACCCTTATACCGATGGTCAGTCAGAGTGTATGATATAGGTTCTAGAGGACATGTTGTGTGCATGTGTCCTAGAATTTGGTGGATCTTGGGAGAAGCATATACCCCTAGTTGATTTTTCCTATAATAATATATTCTAGGATACTATTTATATGTCTCTATATGAGGATTTGTATAGTAGGCCATGCCAATCACTCCTGTGTTGGCTGGAGGTAGGAGAGGAAGCTGTGCTGGGATCTTGTCTTGTCCAGGAGACTACTAAGCAGGTTAACTTGATTCAAAGATAGATGGATACTACACAGTCTCATCATAAATCTTATGACGATCACCATAGACGACCCTTGGAGTTTGAGGTTAGGGATTATGTTTTCCTACATGTCTCACCGAGACTAGGACACAAGAGGATTAAGAGATAGGGTAAGCTTTCAATATAATACATCGGACCATTTGAGATTATGGAACGAGTCGGGTCGATTTCCTATTGGTTACAATTTTCTCAAAGGTACTGATCCATGCATGATGTCTTCCATGTATCTCTGTTACACTGCTATCACTTAGATCCATCACATGTTTTTCAGCCCGAGAAGGTTGAGCTTCAGGTTGATGCATCCTTTTATAAGCATCTGATTTGTATAGTTTACAGGATCACAATGGTTCTCTGAGGCTAATTAGTTCCTCTCATATGAGTTCTATGGCAGCACAACCAAGTACATAACGAGACTTGGGAGAGGGAGGCCGACATACATACTCAGTGGCCAGAGTTATTCTCAAATTTTCCTTCACCACCCTTGGAAGGGAAATTCAGGGATGGATTTCTTTAAGGGGGAAGTTTGTAAGAACCTGGTTCTTCTTATTAGGTATGGCTTTTTTCTTTTTATTTTCTTTTGAGTTTTTTTTATAAAACAAGGAAAAACTGAAAAAATGTTATGTTTTAATAGTACACACCATGTAATCCTATGTACATTCCATGTATACTAGCCGTGTAGGAGGGGGATACACAGTGTGTACTTTTTTTGGCTAGGAAGAGAATATAAATCCACTACACTCCGTGTACATTCTAGTACACGCCGTATAGTCATGTAGGAAGGTCTGTATGGGACATGTAAAGTAAGTGGGAGAATTTATGAACAGTTAAATGATATACATGCCATTTATATGAACTTACACTCTGTGTACTACTAAAATTTGGCTTAAAATGGAAATTAGCCTCATTTTATCTTCTTCTGGACAGAAGAGCTGCTGAGTGAAGAACAAAGAGCCAAGAGATCAATTCTTTCTCCCGTTTCATCGTCCGAGACCCGATTAAAGTATCTTTAGTCATGTTAGAACCTAATAGGTAAGGGATTTATTCTTCTAGGGCCATTGTTGGTGATTTTGTCTCTTGATAGATTTATTTAAGGTTAAATTATTTACCTATTTTCTTATATCTATGCCATTATAGGACATTTCAAGGGCCGACATCGGATTATAATAGTTATACAACATCTAGGTAGGTGGTCTCGTGCCTCTCATTAAATGTTGAGGTGTTTATATGTGCTATTGTGCCACAAACCCATGTTTAGGGTGTTTCCTTTAAATGAAATCGATACTTCTTATCATTAAATGTTGTTGTGATAATAAATTCAATGAATTGAATCATTTTTAGCATCATTTATTGGTTAAGGGCCACCCCATGGGTGTGTTTCCTTGAGATAAATGGTTTATCCATTTTTCCCTAGGATGGATATAGACATGATTTCTTTTCCGCTTGAGGTTTGTTTAAAATGAACTTGATTATTATCTGGAATTTCAATTGTGTTATAATTATAATTATTTGATTATGGATTTGGTATTGTGTTTGAAACTTTTCCATGCAGTGTTTTTGCTGTAAAGAAGGTTGGAAAATTTTATTGAATTTTTAATGGGTAAATAGTAAATAGATTTGGGTGATACATGGGTTTAGCTTAAAATTCCGTGAACAGACTTACAGGACTATTGTACCTTGATGCTTTGGTGATACATGGGTTCATCTTAGAATGCCATGGACGAACTTGAGAGGTTTTTGTTTATATTTCATTAGTGACACTTGGGCTCCCTATTAAGACTTCCAGGGTCAGACTAATTGACATGAACTATATTATACATAGAGTGATACCTTGGGGATCCCTAGTAGGACCACTGAGGATGGACTTGCTTGAACTTACACCAACATCTAGAGTGATACTCAGGGCTCCCTAGTAGAACACTGAGAACGAACTCATAGGATGTTGGTAGAATTACACCTGTAGTGATATTTGAATTACAACTTAGGAATCTCAAGAACTGAATCAGGTTATAATTAAATCATGTAATGGAAGTAATTTTGTCATGTCTACCAAGCCAAAGCACAATCTTGAGTTCAGACTTTACATACATGTTAGGAGGTCTTATGAGACTTTTATTATTGTTACCTTGCTATGGGGAATATCAGGATTAGGATAGATTCTGAGATTTAAATACTTCAAGTAAATGAAATACTAATGAACATAGTAAACTCTATAAATGAATACTAGTATTTATAGGATTGTTTACTTCTGAGTGCATACAAATTTACTGCATTTCATTTCTTTACACAACTGCTGCATATACTCACTGACAGATTGGAACAGACCTTTGTGGTTGCCTACTCGGATTCATTTCTCACACCCTGTTTTGGTCATGTTTTTAGGCCCAAACAAACTATATTGGTGTAGGTGTCGAAAGGGGAAAGTCTCCTTTTACAGGAACTTGATTTCTATTTAGGAGTAGGAGAGAATGGGACCAAGCCTTGGCTTGTGATGTTGCTGAGTTTCATTTTGTTTTACTGTACTTTGGTATTATATTATACTTGATTTCATTGTATTATGTTTTCGCTATTTTCTTAGAACATGTGATATGTTCCACCATTTTGATATTACATACCTTTTTGGATATATTGATCTTCAATATTCAATTGTTTTCTTCAGTTTCATGTTGTTTATTGCTTACGCTATTGTTATTAGTTATTCCACTGTGTCACACTCTGCCAATGAGGATATTGTTTCCCCACTATCATATCCTAGGGCCTCACAGCTGGTCGACAGTCTCTGGAATTTGGGGAAATGCGCTTGAGGCCATGTGGTCAACTGGGTATGGGGCACCTTTTAATGGAATCCAGATCGAGGATGTTACATTTAGATAAAAATAAATTTATAAAAGTCATGGATATTCCACACCTACATATTTTAAACAAAAAAGAAACTTTTAGGAAAGGGAAATGTTTTTTTTCCAAACCTTGAAAATCAGGATGAAATTTTCTAGAATACAATAAGAGGTGAATGAAACTCTTTGGAGAATCTATGTATGGTATTAATATTATGGAAATAAACTTTTATATTTTGATGGGCATGTGATTACAATTATGCATTAAATAATTTTTATAAATGTGTATAAGAGTCTAAAATTTAAGAAGAGTTAATGGATGTGGAATTTAAATATGCATTCGAGTGATAAAGAAAAGGGTTTATATATCAAGGAGGTGAATGTAATGGATTACTTTGAATTTCAAGAGGATTTAGAAATTATAAAAATATGAAACTTTTACCTCATTTTATTATATTTGATTATATAGTTATTATTGTAAATAATGGTTGTTATCAATGAATGAGATGATGATTTTTATGTACATGATTAATAATTTTATTAATTTTACAATTATTTGAAAATATTATAATAATAAAAGGTATTTTACCAAGATAAATGAGTTCTGAAAAGTTTTTTTCTAAAATATGAGGGAAAGAGTTCTTACAATCTAACAATGACATATTTTAAAATACTAAAATATTATTTTTATAAAATCACTCTAAAATTCATAGAATTCTATATATGACTTGGTAATCCACAATTTACTTGTTAAATATTCAAACTAAGGAAAATAATATTTATTTCTTAACACAATAGATTTTATAACGTAGAGTTATATTTTAGAGAAAATAAATATCTAAGAGGCTAGTGGGAGTTTGTTTTATTCTTGGAGAAGTTAAAAGTATAAAAAATAAATGATTATATGAGTAAATTAAAAGTGAAATTCATTGTATATTCTAAAATAGTTTTGGATATGTTGTTAAATAATGATCTTAATGTAAAGAGTTACATTTGAATTTTTTTACAAAATTATCTTGAAGAAAAATTTTAATATTTTTTAAAGAAGATGATTAATTTAGAAAGATTTCTATGTTTTTAAGAAAAAAATAAATTAACATTATAACATTGGTTACTATGAATTAAAAATGTTTGAATAGTATGTTTAAAGAGTCAAAATTGTAGATTAAGAATATAATTCTCACTTTTATCCCAATAATTTTTATTTATTGATGCTAACCCACTAAATGAGTATAGTGAGAGGATTTATCAGATGGCCAAATAGAGATATGATAGATATTATATAATTATGTAATTAATTTAAAAAAACCTTAAAAAATTAAGAAACATAAGTATTATCTGGTACTTTATCATATGGTATATGATTAGACTAATTATTATGTTTGATTTTTATAGTATAATATTAAATTAGTTGAAGAATAAATAAAATGAATCATCTTATACAAAAGATAGCCTCTAATTTATGGTTCTATAATATAGCTTGAATATATTTCATAAAGTGAAATTATAATTAACCTCTCAAAGTATGAATTTGAGTTATCCTTAATAAATGGTCATCATATATTATCATTGGTTGTTATGGAATGTGAAAATTATAATTATTTGGGTTTCATATAAATATATAAAATTCACCCATGAGACACAAAAAGAATTTTTTGTGTGGGATCATCCACTACGTATACCACATGGAGTGTCACACACTATGTATTTAGTATACTAAGGACACATGCTTCATATTGAATCCCAATTACCTAATGTTGGAAAGGTACTTAGCATAATAACTTCATAATTTTATAACATTATTACATTATCCTTGAGGATGAGCTAATCAGGGTGTGGTTGGGTTGTTTCTAATCATGTTGTTGGTTAAGATTTAACCAAGATGTTATTTATACTCTCATATGATGAGTATGAAATATACGCCCTCAACATATATTGATTGAGTAAGTGCATGGACATACCAAGATATCTGACATGTAATTCATGTATCTATTTGGATAAGGGGTATGTGATGTTCACATCCATCTGGGTAAATTAAATGTGACGTGTTTATCCTTATGGTTAATCTATACGAAAATAATCAATAATGCATGAGTAGTATATACAATATTGACATAAATTACTTATTATACTCACAACATTTCTTGGATAAAGGGATTATATGATTATATATATTGTATATTATACATCTAGTGGACACCGATACGATGATACATATGTTTGATAAAGATCATTCCATATCCTTTTATAGCTTGAGTATAACTTATGTTTTCTTAGAGGCTTATATTTTCTTAATAATTCATAATTATTATTAATTATATAAAGTATTGTGGGTTAACACTTTATTCTTGTGCGAATAAGGATTATGTTTTATTATAATTTGTTTTCAGAAGACATTTAGAGTGACTCTAAAAGTGTTTTGGAGGATATGAAAATGGGAGTTGTATGTATTTTTACAAGTTATTACATATGATGTAACATATGGTGAAAATGAATAATAAATTTTATAAAAGGTTGTTTAGAGGAAATCCAAAATGTGGTTTTGATATGGTTTCACAAGTTGTTATATATGATGTGACATAAGGGGAAAGTTCATGAAGTCCATGTGGATTTAGTGTAATTAGGAGATAGATGAAAAAAATAATTTAAAGATAAACCATGGTATGGTGGTAAAAACCCCATCATGTTTTCTGCTTTGTAAACCACGACATATTAAATATCACTACACCATGGTTTTATGCATGGAAATGCATGGGTTATATGATAACACATGATTTAGCTAATTTATTCCATCTAATATATCACGTTTAGTTTAAAATATCACATGATAATCTTAAGAAGATTTTAAAAACTCAGATGATTTTTAAATTCTAAAATATTAATTAAATAATTAAGTCCCATGTTATAAATAGTTATAATTTTTTGAAACATTTATGGAATGATTCAGTGATGTCCAAACATTTATAAAACATTCACATTCCAAAGAGAGCATGTAAAGGCCTATATACAGAGCTTCAATCCCTGTGTAATTGTTGTACGAGATATGTGTGACACTTGATCCATTAAAATATGAAGCTATATATATATATATATATATATCTCACTTTAACTAAGGTTCTACTAGATTTTTAAGAAGAGAAGATCCTTCCCAATCATTGGGGGACTCATAAAATCCCATGGATTACCTTTAGTGGAAGGATACTTTTGGATTTGAGGGATATCTGTCAAGATAATATAACATCTTGGATAAATTAATTTCATTAGAGAAAAGTTATATTCTTTATTTAAATATATTTTATTCAATTTAATGGTTAGATATTATGGAAAAATTTATTTTAGTGGTTCCTTTCCACTATCTTTAGACAATATATATTCATTATAAAACCCAACAATCAATCCATTCATGAATTTATCCCCATAAGAAACCATATCATGATGTAAAACCCTGAAACTTCCATCCAAAGGTAACATCATATATTATCATCAACAATATCATCTCAAAGAATAAAATCCATAAGTATCACAACATAGATCATATAGCTGATCAGTAGGTTATCTCACCATCACCATCAACATCAATATATAGGGAGATATGAATCATTTGGTAATCTTATAAAATAATTTATTATGTTCAACAGAAAAACATTCCAAGAAGGTTTTAATTACAAATAAGTTATACCAACATAGTTTCATAGAGAATCATTAGATAACTCATACTTATTATGAAGCCACACTATGGAAACACTACCCACCAATAGTAAAGAAAATGGTGTAATAATGAGATTCAGAACATTGAATGGTTGTGCCAAATCATTCTATCTATATAAAAGTTCATAATAATAACTCCTAAACTCCTCAATATCATCATAATTTCATAGGTCATCAAACCCATTGATGGTTCATCACCGATCATCATCACAATAAACATATTAAAAACACCACAGTGTATTAAATCACTAATTTTTATGAGCATTCATAGTCATAATCATGATTATGTGTCCCAATGAGAGTTAATTTCATGTTACAATCACCATAACTATCATCAAAGTGAAATCTCACATTTCCATATACAAAATCACCATTTAACAAAAAACAACTACATTAGTAGATTCAACTGAAAAAAAAGAATATACCATTGTGTTTTACACAAGAAAACACATACAAAAATACTATTTGAATATTACTTGGATAATATATCACCAAATTCTATATCCAAATATTTAAAATGATAAAAACTATTTTAATGACCCCTAATTAAATTATAAAACTCTATATTATGATTTATTATAAAAATAAGTAAATAAGATTATTCATTTTTCTAAAATGGATATCAGATAAATA
The DNA here is from genome assembly GCA_963277665.1 of Viscum album. Lineage (NCBI taxonomy): Eukaryota > Viridiplantae > Streptophyta > Magnoliopsida > Santalales > Viscaceae > Viscum > Viscum album. Next base: position 1,522,691,613 of record OY728131.1, on the reverse strand, counting down.
ATAATAATTTTTATTAAATTATTAATAGAATAGGCCATGTGGTAGTCAAATGAAACACCACATGGAATTACAAATTTCATATAAATTCCCTATAGGTTCATGAAATATGCAATCAAGGGAAACTTTGGGTGCGCTACTAGAGAGGGTTGTGTCTACACTAACATGACATGTGTAATTAAACCACTTGACTATCGGGGGAATTAAACCACCTGAATATAAACCAAGGATTGGAAACTTCCTTAGCCATATGCTATCAATGAGCCACTCTACCTAGTATAATCAAGAATCCAGACCATGTTTTTACCCATATCCATCAAAAAAAGAAGGTTTGGGTAGCCTAATACCTCACCAAACACATGGTTGGTAATGTAACTATCTGATCATGATGATTGGATAGGGATTATGGGGTTAATTGATTAAAAAATACAATATTTTTTTATACAAGTAGAGGGTTGATACAAAAACCCTCCTTCAACGTCCAAAATTAGTTTCCTTCCTACCCCCTAAACCCTATATGCCACACACCTCACTAAATAAATTCTCCCTAAATATTGAAATAATTATTTATGGGATGAAAATAAAGTGTTCTATAGTGGAGGGAATGATTGATTTACACTAAGGTCATCTTATTTGATGGTCAAGAGATTCTTTAACAACTGTATGTTGTACTAGTACGAAAACATCAAGAGGAGGATAAGTGAATTTATGTTTTTACAAACATAATTTTTTTCCCTCATAAGGAAATGTATAGTTTAGAAGTTAAAGGTTATGAAATAATTAAAGAATAAAAAATTATAAAACTAGTAAAATATAAATTATCCATAAGATACAACTTAATCGAATAGGGTAAAGATTAATGGAATAATAATATAATGAAAAATAAAGAATATAATGATGTGTTGGAGGTCAAGATAGGAATCTGTAAAATTCAAAATAATTTTTGTTAAAGGATATAACTGTTCTCATCCTCACAATTCTTCAATTTTAATCCAAAGTGATAGGAGAAAAAATATAAAAATCTAATGGATAAATAGGTTCCATAACGAAAACATCTACGATCAAAGAGATTAAAATAAATAAGTATTATCCTTGAACTTGTTAATTATATTCAATGACAAGTTCTATCCAGAAACTTCATAAAATGGAGTTTTAAAACAAAAATTTATTATGTTGGAGATCTTATTTAAATAGATGATCAAAATATTCTAAGTACTTATACCTATAATTTTTTCAAACATAAATTATTGGAATCAATAGTTCCTATCCAAAAAAATCTTCAATAACAAGCCAATAATAATCAAATTATTATAGTTGGAAACTTAAAACATTACAAATAAATCATCATAATTAGAAGCTCAAAGTTCAAACTAAAAACTAAAAAGAAATTGATGCTCTCCAACATTATGTTAGTGTAAAGATCACAAATTTTTTTATTATAGAATATAGTCCTTGAAGCCTTAGTCTCTTATTTATAGTATATAATCATAAAAATACTCATAATAGAATATATATGGACTTTATACACAACTTACATTTATAAAAAATCTCCAACATGATCCTCATTTTTTAAACATTACAAGTGACTTCATGATGTTTTGGAATATAAATGGTGAAAAATTATCTCGTTCTAAACATGTGATTCATAAGTTAAAAGTGAATTCAGTAAAAAAATATAATACAATTAAGAAAAATAAAAATATATAATGTTTTGGTGATTAATAAAAACAAAGGATCAAGATGATATTTCATTTAGTAAAATGAATCAATAACTTGATGATCATAGCATTTCATTTCTTATAGGCTTACATGGTTAGTGGTGAGCGTGATAAGGCTCAATAGTTTCCATGACCCTTTATCCATGAAAATTACCTGAAGTAATAAAAATATCCATCTTTTATTTTTAATAATAATAGAAATAGTTAGTCAAGGAACTATAAAATACCCTTCCTCTTTATTAAAATAAATATTAAATAAGTCTAACAATGGGAGTTTTACATTTTCCTCTAATATAGATACTCACTAAATCATCAGGTGGAATATCATACCAATGAAAAGAGTTTCATATCACATATTTATTTTCCAACATATTAGTTATGACATTCACATATTGGTAAACATGAGTGAAAATAGAATTGGTTTGATAAAGGTAATTCATACACTTCACCCGTTGTGGTAGAAGCTTCTATGAAAGGTGATTTTAAAAATTACATATCATTTGAACGATTTATGTCGAATCAATTTAAATGTACAAATTGTTCCATCCTATTTTCTCTAAAATGTGTAATGTTTTTATAAATTCTTGAATTCCAACCTCAAGAAGGAATTTGGTACCATATGATTCATGAAAGCTACCAACAATATCTCGATTATGAATTCTGAAGACCATCCAATATCCTTATATTCCAATATTTCCTTTCAAAGCTCCATTATTTTTTATTTTTTATAACATATAAGAGGTGGATTCCAATAAATATAAATAATTATTTTGTATGATTTGAATTTACCTAATATACCAACCCTATTAAAAATAGATAAGTGTCTCAATGAGTCATCAACATTTCCACCCTATAGAGAGTCGACCTACCTGAGGGTATTTAGTAAATGTGAGATGGAAACATGTGAAGAAAATTTAGTTCCACCTCAAATATGATCATTATTATAATACCTAATAATGTTAACTAGTTCAAAACAAGAATCCAAAAAATGTTATTTAGTTGAAAAAAGGAATAAACACTAATACACTATTACTATACATCAAATATAGTGCAATAATTATTCATCTATATTTTATAAATATCAAATATTTCATTCTAGATAATAAGGGAAACAATAAATTTTAGAAAGATATAGTCAATATACTTAGTATGAGAATTACATAAAATGAACATTGAAAATTATGGAATTCTAAAATCTTTGAGACAATAATCAGTAAGGATCGTATTATATACAATCCTCAATATAATCCAAGTCCTATATGTCTTTATACAGGGTTTATTGAAATGCAGTATCTAATGAAAATCATGATCCCTCCTAACATTTTTAAAGAGATTATATTTCTTACATGTGTGGATATAATTCCTAATAAGTTCCATAATAAGAAAATATTCACAAAGAGTAATAGAGTAATTGATTATGATATATCTGAAAGAGGGGGGAAGTGTAACGACCCAAAGTTTCATTAATGGGAAATACCTCTTGATCCAGTTAGATGTATCTTTATGAAAAAATGTTTTTATAAGATGTCAACTTCTTTGGTTTTATGTTATTAATTGTGACCATTGTTAATATAGCCTTTGAATAGTGATCACATGATTAGTATACATATAAGGCTTTAACGAACCCAATTTTACTCAGACAAAGGAAGCAATGGCCTCATCTAGTAGAATTTCCCCATACGAAGCCCATTTGTTGGAGCTCGGAAAAGAGGTGGCATCATTGGGCTTCGCACTTGACCAAGCCCAAGCTGATATTCACCATGTCAAGCTCGAACGAGACCATCTACGAGAAAAGTGGAAGTTGATAGAGATTACCACTCGAGCGATGTTATCCGAGCTGCCCCAAGAGTCTGTCACCATCGCACACCTTACCCTTAGGTCTTATGAGGCTATTTTAAGGGGTTATGTAACAAATAAGTAGTACTATGTTCATGTACATTATTTTTTTTTGTATATAATAATGAATATAATTTCTAGTCATTTTTGATACATTGTAAATAGTTTTTAAAGTACAAATGGTGTTTTTAGTTATTATTTAATTAAGAATTCAATTTTATTAAATTAAGGGATTTTTGAATTAAATAATATTTTAATAAAATATTATTATTAATATTAAATTATTTTTTATTAAATATAAATGATCTTATAAATTTATGAATACAATTAAAATTTTTATTAAGGTTTGAAAGCCATTTCTGTCAAAACCCGTGAATTTTTGATAAATGTTAGTTTCTATTTTAAAAGTGAAAATTAACACATTTAGAAATTTTTTAGATAAAATAAATGTCATTTCTAGAATCAGGACGTCGAAATTATCCAACGGTGAATTTTTCATAATTTTATGAGACAGTCAAATTTTTGGGTAAAAATTAAATACCATTTAAATATATAATGTGTTTTATGACATCATAATGACCCAATGGTAATGTAATAAAATACCATAATCCTTATGTTCGGCCAATATATGTTTTATCATTAAAATAATGTGATTTTGGGTTTTTTGACTTACTTTTCAAAGAATTAATGAACCCCTCAAGACTTATTCAACACTTTGCCTTTTTAAATTAATTTCCATGGGAGTGTGACTCACCTCCACATAAGAAACCTTATTATTATAAGAAGTTAGGACTTGGGCCTTATAAAATATTTTTTTCCACTTCCCTTTTCCAAAAAACATGGGCAAAAACCATGGTATGGTTTGTGGTTTGTATTAATTTAATGTAAGGGGACCCAAACGTAAATAATAAAGAATTCCCTCACCTTCCCTATATAAAGCCCCCCAAGATTCCACTTCCTCATCACTAAAATTCCTTGGAGTTAGTCCAACCTCTACCCTACTCTCTCTATAATCCTCCCAAGGTGCCCCAAGCTCCAAAGAAGCCTCTCAAAAGCCTCTCTCTAGCCTTTGGAAGAACACTTCCAAGTAAGGGTTTTTCTTCCTTTCTCTTTTTTGTCAATTTTCTTTAAGTTGTATTTACCTTTTTAATTTCAATTATGAATGTTGGGGTATGGTTTTTCACCTCCCCCATACTTCCCTCTTATTGTTTTAATGATGGGAGACCCCTTTCTCTCTCATTAAATGCCTCCCATGTACACCCGTTACTATGCCGAAATTCCGAAAGGAACTTCTCTCTCTTCTTTTACATTCAAGCAATACTTTTGTATCATGAATCTAAATTCCATTTCAATTGTTGGGACATGTATCTATATGACCTACATACTGTCCATTACATGTAAATGTTATGAGAAACCCCTTTCTCTCTCATCAACCTTTTTTATGAATTCTTATGTCACGCCGTTACGCTGCTGAAATCACATCGATTTTCTAAGCCAATGTCATTGTGTAGTGAATACCATGCCCATTTCTCCATCAAGGGTATTCACCTTTATGAACATTTACTTAATTATTGTAAAGTTTCATGTATGAATTCCACATTCCTTTATCATGGAATAAATGATTATGTTTTATGAATCCATGTTTTATGATCCATGTGGCACACTTATGCATGAAATGAAATGTTTAAGAAGGGTGCACCCTTATAGCGCTCCAATGCATTGGGTAAAGTATAGTATCATGATACGTCATGTTAAATGAGTGTTGAATGATGCTAATTCAAGTGAAACGAGGGTTTACTCGTGCTTCATGTGCAATTAGGGTTTACTCAAGCTCCATGTGCAATGAGCCTTGCCTCATGCTAATTCAATGTTAAGTGTTGTTGCCACATTTCCATGTTATGATTATCATGCTTTATCATGCCTTTATGTTCATGTTTATTTTATGCTCTATTGATATGCCTATTGTCTAACATGTATTTTAATCCTCATTTTATTCCATGTGTACTCCCTTACCGAGCTTTATAGCTCACCTTTTTCTTATGCATCTCCTCAGGTTATCCCATGCAATGCTAAGTACGAGGGAATGTAGTGGTCATGTAAAGGAAGTTTTCAATAAAGATGTTTTATTTCATGTTTTAAGTTTTTATGTAATTATCCTAAGCCCCAAAGACACTAAACCTCTCGATCTTCTTTGTTGTATCAAGTGAATTTTTATGTAATGAATCATGTTTAAGTTGTAATAAAAAGTAGGGTTGTCATAGTTGGTATCAGAGGATAGGTTTAGTTATTTTTGGGATTAGGAAACCCTAGTAAAGCCTTAGATACAAGACTAAGTATAATAAAAACATCCCTATGTTTTGGTAAATACTAAGTTAGTGGTTTATCAAACAAATACATCCCTGTATGGATACGAGCATGTAGAGGAGGATCTGGCACAGATATATCCTAGGGGTAAAACCTGAAAACACTGCTTTGAGCTAGACTCGAACGGGAACTGGTGCACGACAACGAGCCTTGCTGCACTCTTGGTTACGACACTCCCGAGGGATATGTTTTGATAAATTCACAATCTTCGTATGAACCCTCATTAAGGGAAAAACTCCCCTAAGAATATATGTTAGAAATTAGATCATGAAAATACTAGATTGAATCCTATACACTCACGAGTTAAAGAAATTAAAGTTTATTTATAATTCATCAACTTTTGTATTTGGATTACCCTTTATGTGTTACCCCTAACTTTCTTTTTATTCCATCCAATGGCCGGTAATAGGAGGACTTGGGCTAACAATCGTTGTGAAGATCAGTGTGATGATTGTACTAATGAGATGCCCAATCCAATGGGAGCGGGAATTGTGAACTTTTTCACACTTATCTCTCAGATAACTCAATTTTTGAATAGAAACACGGGTCAAGAGGAACGTTCAACCCCCCCTAAGAAAGAACAAGTCGCTATCGAGAGCTTCATGAGACAAAGGCCTCCTACTTTTAGTGGATCATCTGATCCCATGATCGCTGAACAATGGATCAACTCCATTGAAAAGATATTCTCCATCCTCCAATGTTCTGAACAAGACAAGGTTCTCCTGGAGGCTTATCGTATGGAGGGTTAAGATGATACATGGTGGACGTTGATCAAATATACAAAGCCTGAGGAGGAGATCGAGGCTTTGGAATGGAAGAAATTCCAGAAGATGTTTTTCGATAAATATTTTCCGTGCACCCTCCGTCTTAAGATGGAAAGGTAATTCCTTTCCCTCAAGCAAAAAGATGAAGAATCTATGAGAGCGTATGAGGCATACTTCACAAGACTTGCACGATACACTTTCGTCTTTGTCATTACCCCCGAATGCAAGGTTGAACACTTCTTTGGTGGGCTGAAGCCTAGCTTGCGGAAAGAATTAGCGATCCGTGACTTCAACAGCTATGAAGAAATTGTCTGATGTGCCCTCAAGGTTGAAATGGAGATTGGAGAATCACAGGGGTATAATGGGGACAAGAAGTGTAAGGTGGACTTCAATGATGGTGGTCCGATGGATAAATCCAACGACTCTAAGAAGTTCTAGCACCCCACTTGCCAAAATTGCGGAAAGAAGCACCCTGTAAATTGCCTTAAGGGGACGAGAAAATGCTTCAGGTGTGGAAGAGAAGGGAACCTAGATATTAACTGTCAGAAATAAGGACCCGCAGCTGCGACATAGGAGAGGAACACTCCGTTCGAACCTCAACGCATTGTTCAATGCTAAAAATGCAAAGAACCGGGTCATTTTGGAAATCAGTTCCCTAATCCAAGGGTTATCGGAGGCAACTAACAACCTCCAAGACAGTAAGGAAGAGATTTTTCCATCACTTCTGCCAAAGTGAAACCTGACAATGAAGTGGTGACAGGTACACTAGTTATTCATTCAAGAATAGCGAACGTACTTTTTGATTCAGGTTCTACACATTTTTTATATCTCGAAAGTTTAGTAGAACAATCCCACCACCACCACAAATCATGGAAGTAAAGATGTTAGTGAGTAAGGAAAATGGGGAAATCATTGCATCCCATGAATATAAGTCCTCCACTATTATAATCTGTGGATTGAATTTCCCGGCGAACCTCATCATACCCCCTCTAGTGGAATTTGATGAAATTATTGGCATGGATTGGCTTTCCTTATATAGAGCCAACATAAATTGTCGGGAGAGGGAAATAACACTCCATATGGAGAATTGACCCCCGATTATTTACTAGTGTCAGGAGGAAGGTGAATCTCCTTTATCTCCATCATCTCAAGCATGGATATTACTACCCTATGAGCACGCGTATCTGGCTCAGATGATTGAGTCCAAGGAAGAAACCATCCTTGAAGAAATTACTATTGTGAGGGAATTCACGGAAGTGTTTCCCAAGGAACTGCCTGGTCTTCCTCCTAGAAGAGATGTTGAGTTCTTAATTGAACTTATACCTGGGGAATTACCAATATCCAAGAATCCATATAGAATGGCTGTTGTTGAGCTTGAAGAGCTGAAGAAACAACTACAAGAGAATCTGGATAAAGGGTTTATACGCCCAAGTGCTTCACCATGGGGTGCACCGGTCCTCTTCGTTAAGAAGAAGGATGGGTCAATGCGGCTCTGCATCGATTATCATGAACTTAACAAAATCACGATAAAGAACAAGTATCCTCTCCCAAAAATCGATGACTTGTTTAATCAGTTGCGTGGAGCACAATACTTCTCCAAGGTGGACTTGCGGTCGGGATATTATCAAGTAAGGGTGAAGAAGGAAGATATCCCCAAGACTGCTTTTCGTACAAGGTACGAGAACTATGAATTCATAGTAATGCCTTTCAGACTCACCAATGCTCCAGCAATATTCATGGACTTGATGAATAGATTCTTTAGAGATTAACTTGAAAAATTTGTGGTAGTCTTTATAGATGATATTCTAATATACTATAAAACCAAGGAGGACTATGAGGAGCATTTAAGAATTGTACTGTAGACTTTGCACAAGGAGAAGCTCTATGCAAAGTACAACAAGTGTGAGTTCTGGTTGAAGTATGTCTCATTCTTGGGCCATATCATCACAAGCAATGGGATATCTGTGGATCCCTCCAAAACAGATGCAATTGAGGGATGGATGAGGCCAAAATCGGTAACCGATATCCGTAGCTTCTTGGGGTTAGCTGGATATTATCGACGATTTGTGAGAAATTTCTCACGATTGTCCAACCCTCTTACCAAGATAACTCAAAAGGGAGTAAATTTTTCTTGGAGTGATGAATGCGAAGAAAGTTTCAAGGAGTTGAAAAGGAGGCTTATCACTGCACTCGTGCTCACTTTACCCACAAGTGGGGAGCTTTTTTGTGGTATTCAGTGATGCTTCAAAGAAGGGATTAGGCTGTGTGCTGATTCAGAATGATAAAGTGATATCCTATGCCTCAAGGCAGTTGAAAATCCATGAGCGAAACTATCCAAAACATGATATGGAGTTGGCGGCTGTGATCTTTGCCTTAAAAATATGGCGGCATTATCTCTATGGAGAGAAATGTGAGATATATACTAACCACAAGAGTCTTAAATATATATTCACACAGAAAGATCTTAATATGCACCATAGAAGATGGATAGAGATCATCAAGGATTATGACTGTTCAATACATTACCACCCTGGGAAAGCGAATAAGGTGGCAGATGCCCTAAGTAGAAAGGATTCAGCGATTCTATCAATGATGATAATTGAGAAGGATCCAATCTTCTTAGAATTGATGAAGATGGACGTGAGAATCATAAATAAGGGAACATCATCAATCCTTTCACAAATGATTTCTCAAACATATCTTTTGTAAAGGTTAAAGGATGCTCAAAAGGATGATGTGGGAATTCAAGAAAAAGTGGAAGCTATCAAAAAGGGGAAATCCTCGGAGTTTAATGTTAATGAAGAAGGAATTGTGCAGTTTGGGAAAAGACTATGTGTTCCATCAAGTCTGGAGCTGAAGAAGGAACTTTTGGATGATGCACATAGTTCAAATTTCTCTATTCACCCAGGGATTACAAAGATGTATCGAGATCTTCGAGAAAACTTTTGTTGGGACAATATGAAGAAGGAGATCACCGAATATACATCAAAGTGCCTGGTGTGTCAGCAAGTGAAAGAAGAGAGGCAGAAGTCTAAGGGGATGATGCAACCATTGCCCATACCAGAATGGAAATGGCAGAACATCACCATGGACTTTGTCACCGGACATCCAAGAACATCCAAAGGCAACAATGCAATCTGGGTTGTTGTGGATCGTCTTACAAAGACTGCACACTTCATTGCTATTCGAGAGGATTTCTCATTGGATCAACTAACACAAATATATATCAGGGAAGTGGTAAGGTTGCATTGAGTACCACTATCTATTGTGTCTTACTGAGATCCAAGATCCACCTCTAAGTTTTGGAAGAGTCTTCAACATGCTCTGAATACTGAACTGAACTTCAGTACGGACTATCATACTCTAACTGATGGCCAATCCGAGAGGAATATCCAAACACTTGAGGATATGTTGAGAGCATGCTCAATGGACTTTAAAGGAGGATGGTATCAACATTTTCCTCTGGTTGAGTTCTCTTATAATAATAGTTTCCACTCGAGCATCCAAATGGCACTATATGAAGCCCTATACGGGAAAAGGTGCAGAACACTGACATGTTGAAATGAGGTCGGTGAACGTAAGCTGCTTGGACCATAAATGGTCAAAGAAATGGTAGAGATGGTGAAAACCATTCAGCAACATATCAAGGCAGCCCAGAGTCGACATAAGAGTTATACAAATAATCGTTGATGAGACCTTGAATTTAAATTTGGAGATATGGTGTTTTTACGCATATATCTATAGAAGAAGGTCATGAGGTTTGGAAAAAAAGGGAAGTTAAGTCCAAGGTACATCGGCCCATTCGAGATTCTTGATCGTGTTGGGGCTGTGGCCTATCGACTAGCACTTCCACCTACTATGGCCAAGGTGCATGATGTCTTTCATGTATCCCTCTTAAGGAAGTACATAGAGGACCCTTCACATGTACTCTCTTCCGAGGTGGTACAATTGGAAGATGATCTTTCTTATGAGGAGCAACCAGTGAAGATCTTAGATCGTAGAGAAAAAGTTCTACGAAATAAGACAATGCCCCTCGTCAAGGTGTTGTGGAGAAACCACAAGTTTGAATAAGTGAATTGGGAGTCAGAGGATATGATGAAGCTGAGTTACCCACATTTGTTTTAGTGTGGGAAAAGGAAAATTTCGAGGGCGAAATTTCTAAAGGGGGGAATATTGTAACGACCCAATGTTTCATTAATGGAAAATACCTCTTGATATAGTTAAATGTCTCTTTATGAAAAAATGTTTTTATAAGATGTCAACTTCTTTGGTTTTATGCTAATAATTGTGACCATTGTTAATATAGCTGTTGAATAGTGATCACATGATTAGTATAAATATAAGGCTTTAACAAACCCAATTTTACTCAGACAAAGGAAGCGATGACCTCATCTAGTAGAATTGCCCCATACGAAGCCCTTTTGTCGGAGCTCGGAAAAGAGGTGGCATCCTTGGGCTTCTCCCTTGACCAATCCCAAGCTGAGCTTCACCATGTCAAGCTCGAACGAGACCATCTACGGGAAAAGTGGAAGTTGATAGAGATTACCACTCGAGCGATGTTATCCGAGCCGCCCCAAGAGTTTGTCACCATCGCACACCTTACCCTTAGGTCTTATGCGGCTATTTTAAGGGGTTATGTAACAAATAACTATTACTATGTTCATGTACATTATTTTTTTGTATATAATAAATAATATAATTTCTAGTCATTTTTGAAACATTGTAAATAGTTTTTAAAGTACAAATGGTGTTTTTAGTTATTATTTAATTAAGAAATAAATTTTATTAAATTAAGGGATTTTTTAATTAAATAATATTTTAATAAAATATTATTATTAATATTAAATTAATTTTTATTAAATATAAATGATCTTATAAATTTATGAATGTAATTAAAATTTTTATTAAGGTTTGAAAGCCATTTCTGTCAAAACCCATGAATTTTTGATAAATGTTGGTTTTTATTTTAAAAGTTAAAATTAACATATTTAGAATTTTTTTTAGAAAAAATAAATGTCATTTATGGAATCAGGACATCGAAATTATCCAACGGTGAATTTTTCATAATTTTCTGAGACATTCAAATTTTTGGGTAAAAATTAAATACCGTTTAAATATATAATGTGTTTTATGACATCATAATGACCCAATGGTGATGTAATAAAATAGAATAATCCTTATGTTCGGCCAATATATGTTTTATCATTAAAATAATGTGATTTTGGGTTTTTTTGAATTAATTTTCAAAGCATTAATGAACCCCTCAAGACTTATTCAACACTTTGCCTTTTTAAATTAATTTCCATGGGAGTGTGACTCACCTCCACATAAGCAACCTTATTATTATAAGAATTTCGGACTTGGGCCTTATAAAATATTGTTTTCCTCTTCCCTTTTCCAAAAACCACAGGCAAAAACCATGGGATGGTTTGTGGTTTGGATTAATTTAATGTAAGGGGACCCAAACCTAAATAATAAAGAATTCGCTCAACTTTCCTATATAAAACCACCCAAGATCCCACTTCCTCCTCACTAAAATCCCTTAGAGTTCGTCCAACCTCTGCCCTACTCTCTCTATAATCCTCCCAAGGTTCCCCAAGCTCCCAATAAGCCTCTCACAAGCCTCTCTCTAGCCTTTGGAAGCACACTTCCAAGTAAGGGTTTTTCTTCCTCTCTCTTTTTTGTAAATTTTCTGTAAGTTGTATTGCCCTTTTAATTTCAATTATTAATGTTGGGTTATGGTTTCACACCTCCCCCATACTGCCCTCTTATTGTTTGAATGATGGGAGACCCCTTTCTCTCTCATTAAATGCCTCCCATGTACACCCGTTACTATGCTGAAATTCCGAAAGGAACTTCTCTCTCTTCTTTTACATTCAAGAAATACTTTTGTATCATGAATCTAAATTCCATTTCAATTGTTGGGACATGTATCTATATGACCTACTTACTGTCCATTACATGTAAATATTATGAGGAACCCCTTTCTCTCTCACCAACCTTTTTTATGAATTCTTATGTCACGCCGTTATGCTGCCGAAATCGCACCGATTTTCTAAGCCAATGTCATTGTGTAGTGAATACATGCCCATTTCTCCATCAAGGGTATTCACCTTTATGCACGTTTACTTATTGATTGTAAAGTTTCATGTATGAATTCCACATTCCTTTATCGTGGAATAAATGATTATGTTTTATGAATCCATGTTTTATGATCCATGTGGCACACTTATGCATGAAATGAAATGTTTAAGAAGGGTGCGCCCTTTTAGTGCTCCAATGCATTGGGTAAAGTATAGTATCATGATACGTCATGTGCAGTGAGTGTTGACTCATTCTAATTCAAGTGCAACGAGGGTTTACTCGTGCTTCATGTGCAATGAGGGTTTACTCATGCTCCATGTGCAATGAGCCTTGCCTCATGCTAATTCATTGTTAAGTGTTGTTGCCACATTTCCATGTTATGATTATCATGATTTATCATGCCTTTATGTTCATGTTTCTTTTATGATCTATTAATATTCCTATTGTCTAAAATGTATTGTACTCCTCATGTTATTCCATGTGTACTCCCTTACTAGGCTTTATAGCTCACCCTTTTCTTATGCATGTCCTCAGGTTATCCCATGCAATGCTAAGTACGAGGGAATGTAGTGGTCATGTAAAGGAAGTTTTCAATAAAGATGTTGTATTTCATGTTTTAAGTTTTTATGTAATGATCCTAAGCTTCAAAGACACTAAACATCTCAATCTTCTTTATTGTATCAAGTGAAGTTTTATGTAATGAATCATGTTTAAGTTGTAATAAAAAGCAGGGTTGTCATAGGAAGATAATCAAGATATGTCAAAAACTTAAACTTTATTGAACTTTGAAGATCATTACTTGTTTTAGAAGTATAAAAATAAGTAATAAGTGGATTAACTGTCTAGTTATAATACTATAAGCTTATATCAGAGATGGAGGAAGATGACCACCTTGAATAAAGAATTATGATTAAGTATGAATCCCTTTGAGTAGGCCAAATGGATCAAATAAAATAATAGTGATTACCCATTTTGAGCCTCTTATGACATTTATAATTCAAGAAATATAAATTTTAAAATTATCATTGAAAAACATTCACATTAATTAAACTTGAAGTGTCTCATTAAATATCCTCAAATTTTCACACCTAACCCTCATGATTTGATAGGCTTGCAACATATTTTCCAAGGCATAGAAAATAGATTTTTATCTAATATATTTACACTTTAAAAAATGTTCTTGACCAAATCATTAAGCCTCTTAATAATTATAGAGTCCATATATACACCATAAATGAATAATTATTTTTTAGTGATGAAAGCCTTTAAAAGATTGATCTTTCCTACCATTGAGAGATAATTCCCATACATGTTATCAACAAATTCCTAATTTGAAAAGAAAAATCTATAAAATACTACACTTTGGGTCATACTTAAAAAATAGGGGTACCCAATTATGTAAATGGTAGTGATATTTCCCTATTTACTAAATAATTTTGGATATTCCCCTTTCAAAAGTGATTCACTTAAAAAAAAGATAAATTATTTATAATAACTGATATTTTGTGTATAAACACTCTCATAGTAAAAGAAGAGAGTTTTAAAGAACTTCATGTTTCTCTTTCACTAATAATTAGAAATATTTATTAATTGAAAAAAATATAAATAATAGAGTTCAAGGGTGACTAAAGTGATTGAGCCTGAGGGAATCTCCATGTATAATGTTCTTAGTGTTAGAGTAAATTCTAAGATATTATTCTTGTACACCTTTAGAATCAATAATGTAAACATCCATGATCCCATCACACCATGTATAAAGAATATTTATGTACCTCTTGAGAAAACCTCTATAAGATATAATATAGTAATAAATATACTAATGAGTATGGAAATGGACTAACATGGATTTTTCCACTTTGATGTCTTGGACCCAGTTCACTCCTATGTAACCAAACTCAGTTGTCCACATGGCCTCAAGTGTACCTCCCCATACACCAGAGGCTGCTGACTAGTAGTGAGGGAATAGGGTGTATCCATGGGGAGACTATACCCTCTAGTTAGAGTATAACACAATGATAATAATAAATTAATAAACAAAAGATGAATAATAATGATCAACCAAAGAAATGGAAAAGATAAACATCCAAATAAGATAAATATACTGAACAATAATAACCAGCACTGTATACAAAATTTTGTCTATGTCATGATGTTATACAAAAGAAACATGTATACATGGAATTAAACATCTATAAAACACATGTATATCAAAAGGAAAACAAGTAAAAAACTATCTCCAGTAGTATTGTGAGACTAATCTCGATCATGTACTCCAAGATCCCATTCTATATTCAAATATAACATCCATGACCAGGTACTTTCCCTTATCCTAATCTGTATCCATGAAGTCTTTCTGGGTATGGATTGGTGGCCTAAATAGAGTGTGAGATATACTCTATAGGCCACCACTAATGGTGACTATAATAAGTAAAATCTATGTATATAAATATAGTAGTGTGTAGGTATAAGGGTATGTAGTGAAATAAAATGTATGAAATAATAACCATGTCGAGATTGGATCCTCATGAGATACTCGAACGACCATACATGCTTAATTTTATGATAGATAAATCTGAATGGGTGACCTTTAAATGGTAAGGGTCTAAGAATATAACCAAGGTGTCCAAGTAAAAGCAATATATAAAGTGGTACCCAAGGTGTAACCAAGGAATCTAAGTAGTGATAAGAGGAGGATATGACCCAAGGTGAAACCAAGGAGATATTGATATTATAATGTCATTATAGATCACAAAAATAACTATTCTTCCTAGATATAGGGGTATATGTGTAATCCAAGGGGGTACACATGAGGTATCTCACTAGAAAGGTGTCCAACCGTGCCCATGGAGCATATCCATAGTAAAAACTGGGCTAAGCATGACTAGGGATCATGGGAAGAATCCAAGGTTACACCTATCCAAGGACATCAAGATAAATCCAAGGAGTGTATCCAAGGCATTTTAATTTTAGGATATAGATCAAGTAAATTATCAATAATACATAGAGGTATTCACATACTAATAAGAAAAAATATGAATTCGAAGGTGGGTATCTCCCTTTGTAACCAACTCAATGAATGAAGGTGGAATCCTTCGAGTGCTCAAGGAATTCCCACAAGAATATATGGCTCACTCAAGTCTAAACACTCATTTAATAAGAAAAATGTTCATGGTAACAATTTGGAACCTTAAATTAAAAATAACCAAAGGCCATGTAATAACCATGCCAATTTACTATTTTTATTTAATTAAATCCATTAACCTTTTAGTCATAAATGAAAAGGGTCAAGGTGGTGTCATACCATTAATAAATTTCATTAAAATTTAATAAGATCCAATTGAAACATATTTTACCTATTATATTGAATTATTTCAACAATTCAGATTAATTAAATTTCTTAGTGGAAGTCAAACCAAACACACTGAAGTGGATTTTTATTAATAATAAAAAATGGTCATATAGATATATAGATGGTGTACCCAAGGGGTGGATCATATTGAGATAATTAAACTTTGATAATAGAAGGGGTTTGATTAGGGTGTTTGGGTTGAATTTATGAAACTAATTTAAGGAAGAATGATTTTAGAGGAAAAACATGGGTAAAATCAATGGGAAACAAAATAATTACAAATATAAATAACATGTTCCAAGGTAAATTTATATAAAACATACCTTATAGTGCTTGGTTAACCCTCATCTATTACCAGAATTTGATTTTTCCTAGAAAGAAAATAGAAAAATAGAAAAATAAACTAAAAATAGGGAATATTATCTTACCTGGAAATAATAACAAAGATAGTGAGATAAACTGAGAAAGGAAGTTAATGTACCAAAGAACTCATAATTGTCTAAACAAAATAAATAATAGAGGTTTGATCAACATCTAGATGAGGGAGATGCTTCATTACCTAGGTGAATCCACGGAGGAGCTCTCACGAAGGAGGAGTTTTATGTGAAATGAAATAAAAGTAGTGTTAATAGATATTAAGGATAAAAGTAAACATAGAAATTTTACCCATTATAAAGGGGGAACATGGGTTAGACATATGGGTTGTCCAAACCATTTGCCAACTATGATTGCTTACCACCTAAGTGGCACTAAGTGTCCGAGCTAGGAACACAATTTTAAAAACTGTGTGTAACCCATGCGAGTCCCCTCTAAAATTTCTCTATAGTTTTTCACATGGCCATGTTGTAGCGACATGAACCCAGTAAGGGTTAAGCATAAAATAAGAAATAATGAATCAATGAGAATAATCAATATGGTAATGTAAGTAACTAAAAACACATGACATTTAATTAATGAACTAAGAATGAAATTTCATCCATAGATAATGTCAAAGAAATGATCCCATGAATAATAATAATAATAAATGAATTCTAAATAAAGACAATGATTAATTATTGTATGTCATTTTTACCAGGCACATGAAACCTTTACCATCAATACCTTTCACAATATAGTTTAAATCTATGGTTAGAAACTAGGCTATTCTTCTTGCGAAAAAACTCAAAGGGTTTTTACCAGCTAATTTCACCTCATGAGAATACCAATGCATCATGGAGATTACTTTAAATGGTCCTTAACACATAGGGATTGCATTAAATGTAACCCAACCCATATGTACTATATTAACCTATCCCCAACCTGTATAGTGTATGTCCAAGTCATTTAAATAAACAAAGTGCCTTATCAAATATCCATATTGAGTAAAGGATTCATATTTATTAATATTTACCTAGTCAACAAAATAACTATCAAAGTAAACACCATATATAAAAATGATATATGGTTTAGGCAATAAATATATCCATGATAAATTATATGGACAGTTAGGGAGAATTCAATGATCAATGATCATAATAAATTAAATATTTAAAGGGCACTAATAAAGGAATAAAGTAAGTGAATATCAATAATATATTTGAAAAAATCACTCATAAACCATAAAAAGTAAGAATAATGATGGTAATAATAAAACATATCCCAAGTGGTGTAAAAATAAAGGTTTGTTGTCATTAATGAATGAAAATACTATAATTTTTTTAAGAAATATTCTTGAGGAAAATAACCTTTTTATTTTGATTTTTTTAAAATCCCTTTTTTAAATAAATTTTGAAAACATTTTCTTAAAAAATTAACCTTTAAAACTTGAAAAGGAAGCTTCAATGAAATGACAGTAGGTAAATTTGTATATGCCTTACAAGGTAAAAGGAATATTTCTTTGACATGGTAAAAAGGTTATAAAAGTGACTTGTTTGGAAAAGGAAAAAAACATTCCTTTAAAAAAAATTATAAAATAAAAAAGGATAAATATTTATTTAATAAATAATTATATAAAGTTTATTTTTTTTGAAAACCTTTTTAGAAAACATGGGTTTTATAAGAAAACATTTTCTCTAACTAAAGAGAGAAATGAAGTCGGGTTTTCTTAAAAACATTTTTTAAAATATTTTAAGTACAAAATAATAGAAAAATGAAAATATTAATTGAAAAATTTCATAAATAACTAGAGGAGAATATAATTAAAGGTTTTACTAAACAATGATCCATTAATTTCCTCTAATGTAAATTCAAGTATAAAAAATCCTGAACAAAATGAGATTTTGAAGTAAACCATTGAAAAGACCATAACATTGATGTGAGAATCAATAAATAAATAGATTATGTGAGTCAAATGTAAATCCACATAATTTTTTTTAAATAAAACAATATATAGTAAAAATTAATTACACACATAATCTTAGAATATTCACAATAATGGGGAAGTAATAAAACCCAAATAAAATAAATTGGGCAATGAAATTATTTACCACTTAGAAACTTTTAACTAAGATATAATTAGAAGAAATAATTCAAATTGAAACTAAAAATAACATTAATATAAAAAAATTCATGATATAATATATAAAAATGGGTAGTATATACACCACACAATAGAAGTGGTCAATATGACATTTACCTCACAGATGTAGAAAGTGAGATGAAAATCCCTTACCTTGATTTTCCTTTTGGGAAAATATACTTTAACCTCATAAATAAGGGTTTTAAACAAGTTTATAACTTTAAAAAAACAATAATAATATTTAAAATATCATATATTATCATATAATAATATTCTATTACTTGTTTGTTAACAAAATTTCATTATTTTTACTATTTCGAGTGTTAATTGCCTAGTTTCTCGAGTAAGTTTTTGACTAGTTATTTTTGTTAGTCTTACATAGATAATGATTTAATAATATAAGTAATGTAAATAATTATGTAATTATAATATATAATAATTAAATATGTAATTAGATTAATTAATAATATTTGTAGATAAGAAATGAAATGCACTGTTCATGGAGACGGTATAAGTCATACGTACACATGAACACTACTTCCATTTGTTTATCGTATTTTAAAAGAATGAAAAGTAAATGATATATATATGTATATTATAATTACATTATCATATATATGTAATATATGTTACATATTTTTATAAAAATAAATTTTTTAATACATTCCATGTGTATCATGAACGAATCACATCGCTTTGAGGAGGTAATAGTCCACACTTCCATAAACGATGTTATCGAATTCCCCAAAAAAGGAAAGTATGATGGTATGTTTTATATAAAAATTAAATAAGAATAAGGAAATAATAAATATAATATATATCATATATAAATAATGTATCCATAATAATGTCTAATTATAATAGGCGGTAAAGGAAAAACAAATGACATCATTTCTTGAGGCAATTGTTCTCTATTAACATAAATGTAAGTTCGTTATCCATTAGATGGAAGTGTGTGTAAGTGTAGATAAAAAATATAAAATAATGATATATTAGTATATTTAGGATAATTATTTTATTATATAATAATTTAATAAGAATATTTTAGGGGATGGAGAAGGAAAATAAAACAAAGGAGCTTGTGGAAGGATGTTACCTCTTTTTCGAGTAACTTCATTTGTTTTGCACCAAAGGGATTCCTTGGATAGATTTATGAACAAGGTGAGGATTATTGGTTTAGGAGATGTATTTTTATAATTTATTTGGTTATATATTGGTCGATCCAAATTGTATTTAGAGGTGTGAATAAGTGGAAGGGGCGAGTGTCTTTTTATAGTGGAGGAGGAGTGGTATTCTTGTAAATCTTTGAAAGGGGAATTACACCCACGTTTTTCCTATAAAAATTGGATCCAATAATGAAATAGAAGAGTATAGAGTGAAAATATTTCTATATAATGGGGTTTGTACAATTTTATAGGTCATTTTGGCTCCTAAGTTTAAGTTTTAGTCTCTTGTTAAGCTAATTTTCCTCTTGATGGCTGTAATTAATTTTAATTACTTTTACTAATATTTTTGGTAAAAAATAAGTTAAAATTATTATAAATTAGAAATTATTATGATTAAAAATATTTAATCTATTTTTAAAAATTCCAATCACAAAATAGGTATAAATTAATTTAAATTTAATCCTATAGACGGGACGACAAAATGAGATTTTAAAGTAAAATGTTCAAAAGTTTGCAATGTTTTTATATTAAAATTTAAAGTGAAATTGATTAAAATAACCTAAATTTTATTAATTTATATAAAATTTATTTAATTAAAATTTAAAATCAATAAAAATACAATTTATCCTTAGAAATAAATTGGACGAAAAATAAAATTTGAATTAAAATTCAGTATTTTTCACTATTCATCAAAAAATGAAACCTCATAGAAAAAATACCAAAATTCGCCCTAAGATAATTTTTATGTTTAAATTTGAAAAGAAAAGTTTATTTTTTCATACTAAATTTATAAAAGTTCAAAATATTTTATTTAAAATAGGTTCTTCTTTAAAATGAAGCAAAAATCGCCTTAAAAAATACAATTTTAAGCATAAAACATGATTTATTCTTATCTTATGCCTATAAAATATATTAGATTAGTATTAAAAAATATTTTATTGAATATATAACACATATATTTTATTAATATCATTCACTAATTTTAATTACTTTAATTTATTAGGATATAACACCTTTGTGAGCACAAAAACATTTCTTTTATATTCAATTGGTTTTTATATTTATTTCTAATTAATTGGTAACCCATGAATTAATTTTATATTTTTATAAACTATATATTTTAATAAGTTAATTAATAATATTCATAACCACTAATTTAATGATCAGGTTATATCTTATTATATTAAATAATAATTTTTTATTAATATATTATTGTTCGGTAAAACTTGGTCTTGCGTGTAATGCAAATCATCAAAGAAACTCGTTGTTGTGTAAAACACATACTAACTCAATATCACATAAATTTAAAGCTATATCATGTGTTAATTTTATTAAAATAGTAAATATATTATATATTATCAGGATATTATATTCCCTTACATGCTTGGTGTTGTGTGTCATACACACTATTGAATACAATGTTCTTACTTTAGAAATTCAATGTGTTACATTCTCCCCACCTTAATTAAATTGCATAATCTAAATTTAAAATATAACTTGGTAATAAATTGTTTGATATTTTTTTTAAATACCACATTGTTATAAGGGTTCATAAAAAATCCTCTAGAAAAGAGAGAACTATAAGTACAAAGGCCATTTGGACTAACATATAAGTAGGTCTTTAAGTAGGAGAAAATTATTGGAAAGTTGGGATACACACATGGAGGAAATGAGTAAATATTTATAGGGAGTGACCGAGGTCATCAATATTAAAAAATTTAATGATCAATGGAAAGTTGAGGGCCTCAAATCCATAATTCTAAAATGATTTAATAGACCACTGGTTTAACAAAAATTAAGCCATTATGAAAACATGTTTGTTTTAAGATGATTTTCCTAATGTTGAGGAATTGTTTTATTGACCAAGAATACAAGGAAATACAATTACTTGATATATTTATATAAAAAAAATTTCATCCTTTGTTTGTGATTCAATCAATTTTCCATTTATCCATTACTTATTGAAATGGATTTCCAAAAATTAACTTTGATGCCTGAAGCACTAAAATACACTTTTAATGGATTTTAAGGCCCTTAAAAGAGTGAAAAGTCTAAATATTTTTCTATAAATATTTTAAAAATTAAATATGGTTAATAAATTAATCTCTAAACCTTAAAAGTAACGATAATGGTTTATCATTAGTAGTTATTTGTCAAATTGTTTAACTAAAAACAATGAAAAATTAACAAGGACATCGCATAAGCTAGTGGTAGGCATGAAAACCTTATCGGACTTCAGTCATGGGTTCAAGTATCATAGCCTTTATGGTTTTGATGGGTTATCACTCTTTATAAAAGTTGTCTTTTTCTAAAACCATATTAATAAGTATGATGAAAATCCATGAAATTTAGTCATTAAATAACATTTTCACTAAGGTTTTTAATAAAACCTCAATAAAAAAATACTTCATCCATTTATGTCCACATTAGTCCTTAATTGGTCTAGAGGTTATCCTTTTGAAGAGGGAATTGACTTGGGTAATGCCTATATTTCCCACATCTAAGTCAATGAACTATAAATGGATACTTAGGATGTGTTTTATTTTCTTCCATCACACTCTTCATTTTTACTCTCCAATTCTTTACTTTATATTCTTATTTCCAACACATAAAGCATTTCTCTATTTTGTTGAGGAACTTTCCTAAGAATATCCTTCCAGATTTCGTTCATGATGAAAATTGAGCCTTCGTTTCTCTATGGTCTCCAACACTAGAGATCTTATAAAACTCCATCATTCTATTATTTTGTGAGTTCAGGAGCTAGTTAAGGTATATGTTGTTAATCATATTTTGGGAAAAATAATTAGGAATAAACATGATATATTTCACTAAGTTCAATACCTCATTTGGTCTCTCATTGTCACCACATTGTCCTTCATGTTCAATGCTAACTTGACTCCATCATGTTCTAGACATTGAATAAAATTAGAAAGCATTGTGTGAGTAACAATAGTCATAGTAATAAAATAATATAATCATTTATAGGATATATAAATCATGAAACCTTACTTTAAATCTAAAACACATTAGTTTTATCCTAGTTTATTCGTTTTCATCACATATTTAAATCCTTAATAATGATTTTTAAATAAAATGTGAATTGTCCTAAGAATACCCCCCACGTGTGTCAAACTAGGTGTGAAGTAAGGCATATTGTCATGTACCGGGTTATGCTCAAGTCAGGCCCAAAACACCTTATTAGAGTTATTACCCCTAGATACATCTGTTCAAAAACCACATCCACTTTTATTATCCAAACATTGATGTATTTCTAGAAATACCCACATAATATATACCTTACCAAAATTCTAGGATGTTCTTTTATACTTATCCTCAAAGTATACCTTAGGGTTATGTTCCTTAATCTATGTTTTCTAAATATAGTTTCCAAGTTTTCTACTAAACTTACTATGATACCAACTCTAGTGACCAGACCTGAGTAATCTCATAGCTCATGTATACTACCATTACATTATCATGATTACAAGGAATCAAAACCTAAAGTACCATAGATTTTAGTAGTCTTGATAAACTAGATATATACATGAGTCTTGAATTAAAAATATATACACTAATTATAACATATTTTTTTTCTTTCTTATATAATAAATTTATTCTATATAGCATATCCTTATATATATTTCTTATTATACTTCCAAGATTCCTGGGTAAGGAAACAAAATAAGGGTGAGCTAAAATTATAAGTAGGGGTTATGAATAGTTTAATAAATAATGAACCAATGAGAATAATCAATATGAACAGGTAAATAACTAATAACACATGCCATTCAAAAGATCAGTAAGGATAAGTAAAGTAGAATAAGTAATGAATTGATGAGAATAAATCAATATGGAAAGGTAATAACTAAACACACATGACATATAATAAAGTAACTGAATGGATAAATAATATGGAAAGGTAATAACTGAAGAAACATTCCACTTAAATAAATGGATATGGAAAAAGCAATATGTACAGGTAAGAAGCTAGAAACACATTCCATTTAATTAATAAAATGATAATTAAAGTACATCCATAGATAATGTCAAATAAATAATCCCATTTATATCGATAATAAATTAATTATTAATAAAGGTAATGCATAATTATTGAAAATCATGTTTCCTAGGAACATAGTACCATTACCATCAAGACCTTTCACAAGACAGTTTAAATCTATGGGTAGAAACTCATCTATTCTTCTTAGAAACAAACTCAAAGGGTTTTTTACAACTAATTTTATCTCAGGAGACAACTGATGCATCATTTGGCTTACTTTAAATGGTCCCTAATCCATAGATATTGTATTAATAGGTCCCCAACCCATATAGTGCATTTCCAAAACATTTAAATAAACAAAGTGGCTTATCAAATATCTGTATTGAGTAAATGCTATAGATTTATCAACATTTCCCTAATTAATAAAATAATTATTGAAGTAAAAACTATATATAAAAATGATATATGGTTTAGGAAATAAACATATCCATGATAAATGATATGATCAATTATGTGAAATTCAGTGTTCAATGATCATAGAAAATTTAATATTTCAAGGGGACTAACAAAGGAATCCAGGAAGTGAATCTCAATACTATACTTATACAAATAAATTATAAAAAATCCAATGGAAGAATAAAGAAGTTATTAATAAAACATATCTCAAGTGCTTTAAAAATAAATAGTCGTTGTCATTCATGAATGTAAATACTATAAAAATGTATTTTTTAAAAAAATATTCTAGAGGAAAATAACCATGTTTATTTTAATTTTTTTAAAAAATACTTTTATTTGAAAATCACTTTTTAAAAAAATTTCTTTAAAAATTAACATTTTAAACTTTCAAAGGAATCTTCTAATAAATGACAACGGGTAAATTTTTACATGTCGCACAAGGTAAAAAGAACATTCCTTTTGCACGGTAAAAAGTTTAGAAAAGTAATTTTTTGAAAAATGATAATAAAATTCCTTTGAAAACATTTTTTAAAGAAAAAAGGATAAATATTTCATTAATAAATCAATTTTTAATGGTTCAAAAAAATATTTTTGATTTTTTTTAGAAAATAGGGTTTTTAGAAGAAAAAAGGTTATCTGACTAAAGAGATAAATGAACTCGGGCTTTCTCAAAAATATTTTATGAAACATATTAAGTACCAAAGAGTGGAAAACCGATACTATTACTTGAAAAAGGCCATAAATAATTATAGAATAATAAAATTAAATGTTTTACTGAACAATGATACAATAATTTCCTCTGATGTAAATTCAAGTATAAATAATCTCAAACAAAATTAGACTGTAAATTAAACCTTGAAAAGACCATAATGTTGATGTGATAATAAATCAATAAATAGATTATACGTTTTAAATTTAAATACACATAAAATAAGTTTAAATAAAAAAACAGTTAATTAAAATTTATTACACACATAATATTAGAATATTAACGACAATGAGGAAGTAATATAACCCTAATAAAATAAATTGGGTTATGCAATTCTTTACCACTTGGTAACTTTTAGATAAAATCCCCTTAGAAGAAAAAATTAAAATTGAAACTCAAAATAACATTAAGATAAAACAATTAATGGTTTAATATATAAAAATGGGTAGTATATACACCATAAAAAAATAATTAAGTGGTGAATATGACATTTATCTCACAGATGTAAAATGTTAGATGAAAATCCATTACCTTATGTTTAATTTTTTGGAGAACATACTTTAACCTCATGTATAAGGGTTTTAAACATGTTACTAACTTATAACAGAACCATAATCATATTTATAATATCATATATTACCTTATTATAATATATTATTACCCATTTGTTAAAAATCTTTCATTATTTTTACTATTTTCGATGTTAATTGCCTAGTTTCTCAAGTAAGTTTTTTTGTTATTATTATATAGATCATGATTTAATCATATACAAAACATAAATAATGATTTAATTATCATATATAATAATTAAATATGTATTTATAATAATCTATAATATTTTGAGATAAGAAATGAAATGCACCGTTCATGGTGATGATAGGTCATAGATACACATGAACACTACTTCCATTTATTTATCGTATTTTAAAAGAATGAAAAGTAAATGATATATATGTATATTATAATTATAGTATAATATATATGTAATATATGTAATATATGTTTATTAAAATCATTCCTTAATACATTCCATATATAATGTGAATGAATCACATCGCTTTGAGGAGGCGGTAGTCCACACTTCCACAAAATATGTTATCATATTCCCAAAAAACTGAAATCATGAAGGTATGTTTTATATAAAAATTAAAGAATCATAATAAAATAATAAATATCATATATATCATATATAAATATTTTTTCTATCATAATTCCCAACCATGAGATGTGGTAAATGGAAAACGAACGACATCGTTTCATGAGGTGATAGTTCCCCATACACATAAACGGTAAGTTTGTTACCCATTAGATGGATGTTCATGTGAGTGTAGGTAAAAACATTAATATAAAAACATGTAAGTATATTTAGGATACTTATGTTATTATATAATCATATAATAATAAGATATGGGGTGGAGAAGAAAAATAAGACAAAGGAGCTTATGGAAGGATGCTACCTCTTTTTCAGGTAACTTCTTTTGGTTTTCATCAAAGGGATTCCTTGGATAAATTTATTCACAAGTTTAGGATTCTAGGTTTAGGTGAAGTATGTTTAGGATATATTTTTATAGATCTTGTTCTATCCAAATTGGCTTGATATTTGAAAGGAAGTGGGAGGGATGAGTGCCTTTTTATAGTAGAGGAGGAGTGGCATTCTTGTAAATTTTTGAAAGGGGAATTCAACCCATATTTTCCTATGAAATATTGTTTAAATAATGGAAAAAATTAGATAAAAGTTAGTATAGGTTAGAAATATTTACATAAAATTTATTTTAGACAAGTTTATAGGTCATTTTGGCTCATAGGTTTAAGGTTTAGTCCCTTGTTAAGATAATTTTCCTCTTAATCGATGTAATTAATTTTAATTACATTCCATAAAATTTTTGGTCAAAAACTAAGTTTACCTTATTAGAAATTATAAATAATTATGATTCCAAATATTTAATCCATTTTTCAAAATTCAAATGACAAAATTGGTAGAATTTAATTGAAATTTAATCCCATAGATGGGACGACAAAGTGGGGTTTTAAAGTAAAATGTTAAAAAGTTTTCTATGTTTTTATATTCAATTTCAAAGTGAAACAAAATAAAATAATCTAAATTTTATTAATTTATGCATAATTTATTTAATTAAACTTTAAAATAAATCGAAAATATAATTTATCCTTATAAATAAATTAGACAAAAAGAAGTTTTAAATTAAAATTCAGCATTTTTCACAATTCATTAAAAAATGAAACCTCAGAAAAAAATTCCAAAAATTCACCATAAGATAATTTTTATTTTTTTATTTCAAAAATGAATTTTATTTTTTCATACTATATTTATAAAACTTTCAAAAAATTTATTTAAAATATGTTCTCCATTAAAAGGCAGTAAAATTGCCTTTTTAGAAAAACACCGTTTTTAAGTGTAAAACATGATTTATTATTATATTATTCCTATAAAATGTATTGGATTAGTAAGAAATTTTTTTGATGGAATATTTAACATATATATTTCTTTAATACCATTCACTAATTTTTATTAATTTAATTAATTAAGACAAACCACCTTTGTGAGCATAGAAACATTTCCTTTATATTCAATTGGTTTTAATATTCATTTCTAATTAATTGTAACCTATGAATTAATTTTATATTTTTATGAACCATATATTTTCATAAGTTAGATAATACTATTCATAATCTCTAATTTAATGGCTAGTTTATATCTTATTATATTAAATAATAATTTTTTATTAATATATTGTTGTTTGGTAAAACTTGGTATTTCCTATAATGCTAGTCATCAAAGAAAATATTTGTTGTGTATGATTCACGATAACTTAGTATCATGTTAATTTCAAGCTATATAATGGGTTAATTTTATTAAAATAGTTAATACATTATAAAGTCTCGGGATATTATATTCCCTTACACGTTTGGTGGTGTATGTCATACACGCTATTGAATAAAATGTTCTTAATTTAGAATTTTGGGGATTTACACATGTATCCATCTATGAATGGTTAAATTAACCATGAACCCCATATTATAAGGACACATAGTTGAGTTTCATGGTTACCACTTACCATTCACCAATAGTGCGCCTCAGGCTATTTCTCCAAAAACCAGATCTCTAGACTTCGAATAAGCCCCAAACACTTTTTAAAACACCATAACCTCATTAGAAATTTACATAAGGACAAAAATAAATATTAAGACTGAAATTTAAGGGATACACACCTTTAAGAAAAATCAAGATCTTACAACCTCCCCCACTTAAGAAAACTCATCCCTGAGTTTCCCTTATAAGGGTGGTAAAGCATCATATGAGAATAAATATAGCCACTGTGAATGTACATCAGCATCTATATCCTAGGTATTATCCTCTACACTGGTTTGATACTATAGAACCCATAGCATAGGAACTGAAATAACTTGTAGATACTCCATTCTCTAATCAACAATATGAATAAGGTTCTCCTCAAAAGCAGCATCAATATATAACTCAAACTCATCAGGATGAAGGATATGAGATGGGTTTAAATGATAATGACGTAGCTAAGAAACATGAAACCCATCATGCATATCCTTATATCTATTAGGGAGTGATATATGATAATCCACAGGTCCAAGCCTCTCCAAAACCTCAAAAGGCCTAAAAAAGTAAGGTGATTGCTTATCTTGCCTCTAAATCCACCAATTTACCATCCTAGGTGAAACACATAAGAATACCCGATCCCTAACATCTAATTCCATATGCCACTGATGATGATATGAATAGTACTTATTTTTATAATGAGCTATATCCATTCACCTTATGATAAGATGTACTTTCTACGATGTCTCTTGAATGATACGAGGTTTCGATAGCATTGCCTCTCCTTCCTCTAAATAACACAAGGGTTAATGAAATGGATTACCATATAAGACCTCATAAGGATAAATTTATATTATAAAATAAAGATTTTTATTGTAAATGAACTCATCTAAATGTATTTTCTTTTTGCAACAACTTCTATAATCAAGGACACATGCTCTAATAATGTCCTCTAACACCTATATTGTATGCTTGGACTGACCATCGATCTAAGGGAGGTATGTTGTACTTAAAAGTACCTATATACCTAACACCCTCTACCACCCTTGTTAGAATCAATAAATGAAACAAGTGTCTCAATAAGATAAAATAGTCTATGAAACCCCATGAAGTCATATAATCTCTCGTACATAGAGCTATCTAATATCATCCACTGAAAAGGTATCACTGATAAGTATAAAGTGAGATACCTTGGTCAATATATTGATGATCACCCATACTGTATCACTACCTTTAGGGGATATAGATAATCCAGTCACAAAATTCATGGTGAAATCATCCCATTTCCACTCCATAATGTGTAAAAGATGCAAAATACCTATTGGTAACTGGTGTTCTAACATCACCTGGTGACAGGTGGCACACCTAGTGACAAACCCATATATCTACCTCTTCATTCTCAACCACTAATACTGGCAGTGTAAGTCATGATACATCTTAGTAATCTCGAGGTGTATCTCCCAACTTGATCCATGAGATTCTCACATAAATTTCTCACATAAATCTTCATGAATTTATTCATGTACATGAATACACAATATCACATACCCATTAATGAACCATCTTGGTGGAGGGTCCTCGATTGAAACACTCTCTCTTAGGCCTAATCCCTCTGGGTCTAAAATATGTATCATTTTAACCCTATCCAAAAGTAACGATGTCACTTCCAAAGCTACAACAATATGTTTCTTATGATTCTCCTAGAACTCTTTTTAAATAAAAAAATAGGGCCATCAACTGCCACTCACTAATGGACTCCTGAACTACCTCTATCTGAGTCTTTATAACTCAGAGAATCAGCCACAACATTTCCCTCCCTAGGCATATAGGCAAGCTCAAAATCAAAGTACTATAGGTATTCAACCCACTTTCTATACCTAATATTTAATTCGTTCTATGTGAATATATATTTAAGGCCCTTGTGGTTTGTATACACCATAATCCTCTCTCCCAGAAAGTAGTTCCTCTAAAAATTCAAGGCATGAACTACAATTTTTAGCTTGAGATCATGCATCAGGTAATTCCTCTCATGTGGAATAAAAAAAATATGCCTATATTCCATGAATCACTCTCCATGCATATGAAAAATACTCATAGCCTATTGTATGATGAATCATAATAAAATTTATAGATTCAACTCATCTTTAGAAGAATAAAGATCAATGATGAAGTTAACCATCCTTTAAACTCCTGAAAGTCCCTCTCATATGGTTAAGACCATCAAAATTTGACACCCTTATTATTTAAGCCTATAAGATTTGATGATGGGCATGAAAATTCTTGAATAAATCACCTATAATATCCAGCTAACCCTAAAAAACTATGTATATCAAAAATGTTATTGGTTTGATCCTAAGAAACCATGTTAATCACCTTATCTAGGTCAAATAATACTCCTTAATCTAATAAATTACGTCCTAGGAAGTGAAAATTATTGATCTAAAAAAGCAATTTTGTGAGATTATAAAATAGATAGTTCTCTCTCAGTTTAATAAAAATGATATCAAGACATTTGGCATGTTCATGTAAAGTATGTTATAACAGTAAGATGTTTTCCATGAATACTAACACAAATGAATCTAGATATGGGTGGAAAATTAATTCGTCCAAGCCATAAAAATGGTGGGCATGTTCATCAAACCGAATGACATAACCAAATACTCATAAAGATCATAACTTCTTTGAAACATTGTACAAGGTTTGTCTAAAGGCCTATCTCATACATGATAATAGTTTGTCATCAAATAAATCTTCAAGAAAACCTAAGATCCTTGGATCTATTCAAAGCATTCATCTATATAAGGTAGTGAATACTGGTTCTTAACAATAAACTGATTCAATTACTGATAATCCATGCAAAGTCTGAGGTCCCTATCAACCTTCTTAGAAAAATAATGGGAAAACCCCAAGGTGAATTATTGGGTCATATAAACCCTTTATCTTCCAGGTCCTTTAGCTATCTCTTGAGTTTCAAAATCTCAGTAGTATCCATCCTCTAAAGTAGAATAGATATCAATGCTGCTCCTAGAACTAGCTCAGTAATAAAATATCTCTCTCTCTCTCTCAGGGGTCAGTTCATAAAATTCATCAAGGAGTATGTTACCGAATCACTCCACTATAGGAGGGAAATATATACGTCATGTTCCCTGATCACTCAAAAAAAGACTAGCAATCTGTGATGTCATTCTGCCCATCCCATGATGATATGGTCTAGTTCTACTTTCCTGGTCATCCCATTCACCATTATGAATATATATTGGCCTGGAGTGATGTAAAAAATATCCTCCATTGATAAAAATACACATAGTCATGATAAGGAAACAACAATTACATCTTGATAATGATTTCAAATCCTATCATCTCAAGGATAAAGAGTCCCCATAAGAAATAATAATTTCTAACCTCAAGGGGGAACTCTCTGCATTGGCATACACTTTATGAATGTAATCCCAATGGTGTATCCAAAGTCATCACTCAATATAAATACTAAATTTCAAGCCCAAGGGCTTCCATGATAGTCATATAGATAAAAAATGTGAAGTGACTATGTTAAAGTGGGTAGATAATAAAGTAGAGGCTACTAAAACCATACATCATACTGTAGATAGCCCAAAAACCTATTCCTAAGGTATAATATGCAATGCATATATCTGTTCCGATCCATGGACTTGAGATACAACTTGACTACCCAGAGTGGGTCCACTCAGCTGGCGGTGCATATCCCGAGTCTAGTTTACTCGAGCATGTCTACCTCCTCAACTTATACGGCCAATGGTAGTCCAGATACCAGCTTGGCATGAAGCTAAAGATCCTACTCTAGAAGGAAGAGTTGGTGAAGATCCTTTTCTACTTAGAAAATATGGAAAGTTCTAGAAAAACTTATGAATATGGCCCTTTCTATTTAAAGCTCAACACTCAAGTGGGTTTCAGTCACACTGGGGCCTTACATTACCTTTCCATCCAAACTGATGGAATATTATAGAAATATTAGTATAAATATCCTAGTTTCCAATTATTTATTGAGAACCCTCCAAAATATGTTTATTTATTTTGGATGAACTACTACCCTACCTCGATATTGAACCACTGTTCTCTGTACTATCATCTTCCCTTAAGTTATGCTCAATGATCAAGGCCTGGTTCACAATCCCCAAAATGGTATTCAATGAATGACATTTACCTGATACTAGATGGTATACCTGATTCCATCCTCAAAGTTTCTCACTCTCGAAAACTCATCACCAAAGGAAGGTGAAAAACATTGAAGCTTAGTAAAGTGAGATGAATAATCCATAACTAGTAGTAATCCTTGCTCCAAGGGTATAAATTCCCAATCTAAATTAATTATTAGCATATCCAGAATGAAATAATCATAGAAATAAGCTTGAAGGTTTCTCTAGACCATATCATGATGATGGTCTACCTGGGTAATAATGTCCCAACAAATCCTTGTATAACTGTGGAGCATATAAGTATAAACCTTGAAACTTGTATATGAAGGCATCTAAAAATGCTCAAATATGGAAAAAATGGATTCAAACCTTGTATCAGTAGCCTGAGGACCACCATCCCCTAAGAAATTATATGGATGTGGCTACTGGAACTCTTGATTCAGCTCTTCTATGGAAGGGGAAGGTCACAGGGATCCCTACATGGTTTGCACAATCCATATAAAACCCAATTTAAAGTGGGTGTCAACACCCAATTCAGGTATAATTGGAGGTTCCACAAGTGTCACTACTAGAGGGTTAGGTCCCACCACCTTAGTAGCATGGTTATCTCCACCTTCCTAAATCTCGACCTGTGGCCATCATGGAGGCATATATGTACAATTTCCAAGAACACAACTCATAACTCGATAAGCAGTGAAAGGAAGCTTTTATGGTGTAAGGATAAGAATAAGGGATTACTGACCAAAATTTACTAGCCCTACTACCCAAGTCCACGGTCAATGTATTGGTCAAGTCTCAAGTCTTAATTATAGGGGTTCTGGTATATGAAGTGCCAATTACAAGTAATAAAGGAAAACACCCTTTAAGTTACAATTGGAATCCCCATTTAATGGAAACCAGTTATATTTAAATTTAGAACTCAATAGTTCATAAGTGTGTCAAATTGTGTGTGTATATATATATATCAAGGTATAGTTAGATGCGTCTATCATTCCCATGTTATAAAGTCCTACACTTTATAAGTTAAAAATGGTACTACATGTAACTACAACTAGGATTCTATGACGGTCCAATTAAATGTATCCCCATTCCCAACTTATAAAGGCACAAACACTTTTTAAATTAAAATTAGAATCCATGTAATTGTAACCAACTAACATTTCATTTTGTGTGACCAATGTTCTAGGGCACAAAAATTCTATAATTGGATAATTATGGTTCCACTATCAAGATATATGGGGAAACACCATTTAGGTTGATGCAGAAACTTTAATTAATCCAATTATTCAATTCCTATAAGAAACATTTCCACAATATCAACTATAACTATTAGGTCCCTATGAATATAAAAAAATCAGTGAAATCAATAAGTAAACATGGAATGGAATAATTCACGAAATATCAATCTTTAAGTGCCTATAATGATAAATGATACACAACCTCCTTTCCATACTGGGCTAAGGGTAAGGATAAAATCTAAAATAGTAATAAACACCAAAATTCATGTGATTAACCTAATAGTGAATAATTAAAACCATATTAGGAATAATCTAGAACATCAATTCCCATCCTAGACAATTTGGATTTCCCCATATGCGGGTTAACTACTCCCAGATAGAGGATCATTACCAAATTCCAACATGTCATAATCTCTAGTCTACAGTCAAAATAGTAAGGAAATGAAAATAAGGCATTTGATACCACTTTATAACATCCCAAACTCCATTTACTCCAAATTAATTGAACCCAGTTGGCCACATGGCCTCAAGCATTCCTCCCCACACACTGAAGGCTTCTGACTAGCAGCAATACCTAGGGTTTTTCCATAGGGATACTATGAACTCTGCTCAGAGTGTAACACAACAATAATAATTAATGAATAATTATAGGAAGTATATTAATGAATAATTAAATAAGTGGAAAAGATAATCATAAAAACAATACAAATAGACTAAACAATAATGACCATCACTATATACAAAATGATTTCTTTATTATGATGTTATACAAAAGAAACATGAATACATAACATCATACATACATATAAAACATACATATCAGAAGGGAAAAAAGAGAAAAACAATATCATGTAGCATCATAAGCCTAATCTTGATACAATTATCTAAGTTTTCATGCTATATGTAAATCAAATATCCATGATCAAGTTGTTTCCCATGTACATTCCTGCGTCTATGATGTCTATCCATGTACCAATCGACAACCCAAATGGGGTGTGAGATATACTCAGTAGGCCACTACCAATGGTTTCTATAACAAGTCTATTCTATGTATATAAATGTTGCACTATGTAGGTATATGAGCAGGAAGTGGAATAAAATGTGTGAAATAATTACCATACTGAGCTTGACTCTCTATGGGATGCTTGATCGACCATACCTGCTTCGGACTAAGTCGAATGCATCTGAACGGGTGATCTATAAATAGTTAGGTTATAATAATAGAACCAAGGTTTCCAAGTAGAATCAATATATAAAGTGGTATCTAAGGTGTAACCAAGGAATCTAATTAGTGATAATAGGAGGATAAGATCCAAGGTGAAACCAAGGCAACCTTGACCTTAGAAGGTCAACCCAACTCGTAGAAATAACTATGAAGCCTAAATATTGGGTTATAAGTGTAATATAAGGGGTAAAATTAAGGACACTGATTGGAAAAGTGTTTAACTAAATCCATGGAACATGTATATAGTAAATCCCGGGCTATGATTGAATATGGCATAATGAAAGATTCCAAGTTGCCTCCTATTTGAGGATATCAAGCTGAATCTAAGGAGAGTATCCATGGAATTCTAATTTTTGGATATTAATTGAGTAAATCATCAATACTAATCCAATTAATTCACATACTAATAATACAAATACCAAATTACAAGGTTCATATCTCCCTTGGAAACTAGATTAATGAATCATGGTGGATTCCTCTTAAAGATCAAGGAACTCCCTTAGAAATATAAGGATGGATCATGTCTAACCACTCCTTTTACAATAAAAATTTATTTAGTAACAATATAAACCTTATATTATAAAATAACCAAAGGAGATATAATAACTATTACAATTTACTATTTCCATTTAATTTAAGAAATTAATCTTTTATTCATAAATGAAAGGGGTCAAAGTGGTATCATACTGATAATAAATTTCATTATAATTTTATAAGATCCCAGTGAAAAATAATTTTCGTATTATAATGCAACGGTTCATCAATTTAGACTAATTAAATTCCTTAGTTGAAGTTAAACTAAACACACTGAAGGGTGTTTTTGTTCGTACTAAAAAAAATTCATAAGGCATACAGATGGCTCACCTGAGGGGTGTATCATATTTATATCATTAACCTCTAATAGTAGAAATGGGATCTATTAGGGTGTTTGGATTTCAATTTAGGCAACCAATTTATGGTAGATTTATTTTAGAGGAAAAGATTGAGAAAAAATGGAATGTGGAACAATGATGAAAAATATAAATTATGACACCTAAGGGAAATTTATAGACCACCTACCTTACAGTGGTTGATGAACTATCATCCAATATCTCCTTTCGATTTCGGATATAATGGAAGAAAATAGAGAAATATACAAATACGATGAAAATAGAGAAAATTATCTTTCCCAGAAATAACATTGAATATAGCGAGATAAACTAAGAAAGGAAGATAATATATCAAAGCACTTACCATTGGCTATCCAATTTAATGAGTGGTTGTCCAATCAGAGTCCGGATGAGGGAGATGCTTCAAAGCCCAGGTGAAGCCATAGAGGAGCTCTCATAAAGGAGGAGGAGATATGCACAGAGAGGAAATAAAAAGAGGGATAATAGATATAAATGATTAATGTAAAAGTAAAATTTTACTAATTTTAAAGGGGTTTCAAGGTTTGGATACATGGTTTGGCCAAACTGTTCCCTGACCATATAGACTTACTACCTATGTGGCACTAAGTGTGCAGGCCAGGGGCACAATTTTTCAAACTGTGTGTATCCTGTTCAAGTCACCTTTACAAATCCTCTATAATTTTTTCAATGGTAATTTAACCTCCTTTTCATGATTAAACTAATAGTGCACGTCCTCTTACAAGGTTTTATGGTTGAGCCACACGATTACCACTAATTCTGATCCAACTGTGCACTACATGATGTTTCTCCAAAAAATGGATCTCTAGGATCTGAACAAGACTTGAAAACTATTTAAAACACCACAAAATCATTATGAATTTACATAAGAATAAAACTAAATATTAAAACTAAAATTTAAGGTAGCCATACCTATGAGAAAAATTGGTATCTTAAATTCACTATAACATTGTTTGTTTCAACCTCATACAAGTCAAATTTGTAGTGATTTCAAAAAAAGAGTATACTAAGAAAGGATCTGGCTTCCTCTACCAATACCATAGAACCCCAACTATCATGTATGATTCCTCATACCTTATACATTCATAATTAATTGATCAGATTAACCATTCATATTGAGTTTTAGACTAATATTGGGTGAATTCAAGCACACCCATCAACCATGAAGAGATCCTCCTCTACCATCTATAGCCTATGAGTAGTTTGGAAATAGTTTCTAGAAAGAATTATTGGATTTTTTCAGTTTGATCAGAAAGTCAAGATAAAAAATTAGATAATGTGTTTTCTCTTTCAAAATGAAAGAGTTTCTCCTCATGCCCTGGTGTCTAGACACATTGTGTTCTTCCTAGATGACCCAAAATATTTTTAAAAAACAATTTTATGATCTTATGTTTCCATATATGATCTTTAATTATTGGGAAACAATTCATGAATTAAAAATATGAAAAAACTAACTCTATTATGATCCCAATGTAACTCCCATGAAAATACAAAATGAATTGATCCCATCATCCTTTAAAAAATAGGTACTATAGTGATTATATCTTAGATTTTTTTAGTAATAACATTTAGAGGCCATCTATATAATTTTGGGTTACACTTCATAATTTATATGAATGTAATATTTATTAAATCACCATAAAAGAAAATTATCCTTGGATAATATATATTTTCACCATAGATGTTTATCCCATGCATCAATTTCTTACTACACATGAGTGAGCTAGAGAAAATTAGAAGCGCGAAAATATCCCAAACATGAATAAGTAAATACACATTGTTTAGGATCCTCCAATAACTATATGCTATAGAAGATAATATTATATTCATTATCAAGAACCTAATTGATAGAACTAGGATAGTTACTCACTAGTTTAATTGTGATACCAGAAATCATACACTTGGGGAATAATGATAGGGACCTAGACCAATTATCATACCAGAATTCTATATTGACCTACCCCACGACCCAGTGTGAATAATCAAAGAGAATGGAAAGGGTCCCTCTAAGGCTAAAACAAAGGGGATATATTTTTATGATCTTATTAAGAATCATATGATTTGGATTTTTGTATTTATCATTGATATGTTTGGTCTAAATATATTTTACTACAGGAACCTCCATTTTAAGTTTTTCTAAAATTAATGAATGACTTCCCCATGGCTTTTGAAAATTACACTACCTTCTTAAATGGGTTTAGAAAGATGATACCATCTTTTCCAGTGGCATATTTACTTTTTATGGGATTCCAAAATAAATCCATTTAACACTCTTTAAATTATTATTACTTCTATTTTTGGAGCCTTGATTATAGATAGTTTATGTATAAGAATAAAATGAAAAATAATATCGATAAGGGTGATCCTACCAATGATGGATATAAACCTGTTCTTCTAGTTAGTGATGTGTGAAATGATTTTGTAACTAACTAATTTAAATAATGAATGTGTAAACCATACTCTTACTTGTATTAATATATCACCTTCTCAATTTTCCATTTTAATATAGAGTACTATTGGAAGTTTGAATTGAGTTATGTCAGCCATTAAAGAAGAAACAAATTTATATGAAGAATATATGATATATTTTAATGAAATTAATTATACCTATGAATGGATGAATCTATAAGTGATATTTATAACCATTAGAATGAATAAAAAATAAAATAAATGGTCCCACAACCAATCTGTGAACCCATATCACTTCATAATTAGAAGAATAATTATCCATTACAATATGACATATGCCTTGTCCATGTCAACTTTAGAAATAATATTATACCCAATGAATTTTATTTTGATATATGATAACATTTCATATTCCATTCCTATGACTCATCATATAATTATATCTCTTATAAATCCATGTTTCTCCATTGATATTAAGTTATGAAGAATCTATAAAAGTCTATTATTAAGTACGAAGGCCACAATTCTGTATTAGAAATTTCAAAAGCTTATTTCTCGATGCTGTCCAAATGAGTTTGATTATTTAACCTTTAGTTTGGGTACAATGGTAGAGTAACATTTAAATCTTGGAATCATGCACTAATAAAAAATCCCTTCTCCACCTTGATGAGATACTTATTGGTAAATTTTCAAGAAGAAATATAGAATGATCTTATAAAACCATGAATCCCAAGTGGACTATTTGACTTGATATTTTTGACATATTCCTTGATTTAATCCTTTTAAAGTGTTATTATCAAACCTATTATCTATACTAAATTTGGGTTTCTCCAGCTTATGTGTCACCAATTTATGTAGCCACATCACCTAAAAAATACAGTATTCCCTCCAATATCGGGATTCCGTCCTCCACAATCCCATTAGCTCTATGCTACCTCAGTTCTTACCTCTATGTTAGGGTTTCACTGCATCCGTCACAAGACACTGCAAAGGAATCTAACTGCCTGCATTTAGCTGCGCATATATCATCCTTCTCATAGATCCCATGCTTCCTCAGATCTTACCTCCATATTAGGGTTACCCTGCATCCATCGCAACCCACGTCGCCCCTCTATATCCCTTTTTCATTTCCCTATGCCTAAATCCCTCCCCCACTCAGGGTTGACCACTTCTTAGGGTTCTAGATGATTTCATTGACTACCTCCCTGACACCCCTCTCCATCTATGCCTCTAGATTTATCTCTACCTCTACAGCTAACTACTCCACATTTGACTCCTCCGACACCAGCTCTAGATACTCTACTAAAAGATCCTCCACTTCTGGCTGCTGTGCATCCCTCAAATTTCAGTCTTCTTGTATGCTTTCTTCAGTTATGAATATCAAACTAAATTTTTTATTTCCATCATCTGCAATTTGTTAGTATCAATTGTTATTATCATTGTTTATCAAATATTCATTTGTTTTAAATTAATATTTGTCTACAGTTTATTTTAATTTCATGTTCTATCATTGGCGTTTCATTCATGCATCCATTTTTCTTTCATGTAAGGAAGAGTTACACCGCCTTCACTATGGGTACATCAGCACTGGTAATTTCATTATCGTAATGGACATTTTATTTTGCACAATATATTTATCTCAATTTTAAAATTAGTGTCCATGATTTTAATCCTCTCTATAGTTTTTAGTGTTCTTGTGAAATCACATTTCAGTTCACACAGGATGGAGCTAAAATACATCACAACTTCCAAAAAAATAATGTAGAACCTACACCATGCATGTTGCAGTTCTTCTCTATGGGTGGTGTGCGGTTTATCCATGTAGGCAGAGGGTGTTTATGGTTTCATGTCTATTTTTATCTGATGTTCTAGTTTTTGTACATTTATGTGAAGACAATCCATGAAATTTTTCAGGCATTCTACATTAGTGCATCAAACCCACTTTAATTTTTTACTACTACAACCATATATGCTTAGTTTAGCAGATAATCACTTAACCCTTTGCACATACTGTCACATTATGGTTGAATTTTATCATTTTTTAGTTTGAATTAGGTAATTACCTTTATGCATATTTTTTTTTGTGTATTTCATCTTTTATATATGCATTATTTATTCACACAAATAGGCCTTCACCTCACAACCATCATAGCATACAATGGATTCTCATATTTTTGTCAGCGTTCCCATAAGTGTTTCATATATGAAAACCCAAGGTGCATGGGGATGGAATCCTAAAAGAACATTGTTCATGTGATCTTAGTGCATTTCATTATTTTAAATATGGCCCACATAAAGCATTCATGCATAAATATTCTCTATTTTAGGGTTTTTATTTATATACACATACATTCTATTGGGAAGCAGATGTTTTTAGGTGTTGATGTTTTAAGAAGAAACTGATTAGGAAGGATGAAGCATGTATTATGTTTTTTCTTTTGTTATTTAACATAAAAAACATAACCCTATTTATAACATAAACCACATAACAATGTTTACAAATTTTTTTATAGGTTATTGAAACATAATATATTTTAGATTATTTATATGTAAGTATTTCTAGATTACTAATACATAGATATTTATGGATTTCTTATTGAAGTGTATCCCAATTGTTCATACATAGTGTTTTTATAGATTTCTTATACATATTCTTGGATTTTTTATTGAAGTGTTTCCCTATTATTCATACATAGTATGCGTTCTTCTTTTTAAACATTATTGTATCTATAGGTAAACACATTGGATAAATGTGTAGGTGCTCAGATCTTGGCTTATTATCTATTCTTCCACAACTATAAATCATTATCACAACTAATAAACCAGGTACAAAAACAAATTTGTTTTTTAGATATGTTTTCATATTGATCATAAATAATTTAACATCCAAATATTATTAGTTACTTTTACTTTTACTAAATCTGACTTGACATGTTTTAGAGCAGTGGTTCTTTTTTCACAGTAGTGGATCTTCTATTTTCATTAATTAGTGAATCATGTATTTTATTTTAGTAATCGATCATTTTTTAGAGCAGTGGAACAAGTTTTTTATTTGAGCTTGTGATTCATGAATTTTTATTGGGTATTGTATCATGTTATTTGATTGAGCAGCTAATCATGTGTTTTATTAGATCAATGGATCATTTTTAAGAGCAATGAATCTGGTATTTTAGAGTAGTGTGTGTTAAAATAAAAATTGCATTATCCTTTTTGGAAGATTTAATCATAGAAATTTCAGAATCATTATGATTTTATTCCCTCTTCCCTCTTTAATATCACTTCATTCTATTTAATTAAATATCTGGTGTTTTAGTGTTATTTTTAGTTTTACAGGTAAATTGAGGTTTCTATCAGTCATTAAGATGCAGTGAATATAAAAACCATCCATGAATGGTATTTTTAGTCACACTAATATCTTTATTGTATGAATTTTCTTCCCATTGTATAGTAGTAAAAAAAATTAAGTCTCACAAAATTTCTTCAATATATATTAGAACACCATAACGCATGCCATCTTTACTATATGTATTTTCTCCCCAATAGAAAATTTTCTTATATTTTATTTTAGTTATTAATTTTTGTTGGAGTAGAGGATCATGTTTTGTTTTATTTTTTACTTCTACCAAATATATTTTGTATATCTTAATACTTACTAATTTCTAATATTTGATGATCCTTATTTTAGAGTAGTGGATCATTTTCTTCCTTGACATATTTTTGTTATGTGGCTTGATTTGGTTATTTACTTGAACCATCATGGTCATGAAGAAAGACTTACTTGGTACCACAACATGGTATGAAATTTAAATCACTATAACACTTTCTATCATAAACAATATTATTAGCATTAGAACATATGATATTTTATTTTATACTGGAAACATGCTAAATGATTCATATTAAATTTGTACATTAATTTTTTAATAAGTATATAAAATATGGTCATTTTAAGATGTTTTCTTTTCCCTTAAAGATTTATCATCCAATAATCAAGGAAATGTTTCAACTCATTGCAGAATCTTGCTCGACTATACTTTTCAGTGGGTTCTTCAAATGAATTTTCTCAACATTAAAGATCACCTATAGTGATGATGGAAATGATATAGTAAGGAAATTTTTGGATTTTGGAAATAGTATGAAAATATATGTATTTTCATATTCTATATGTACTTATTATTTATAAAACTTTGAAGTGGTTGAAAGCTCTCTACTGAAGCTACTTAGCATGGGTGATTGTCTCTAATCAGTGAAAAAAAATATGACAACACTTACACATACCCATTATTGGTCTATGATCAGGTGATATTTAAAACCAACAACAAAACACTTGTATATTTATTATATATCCTTATTTTTGAGTAGTGGATCAATTTTTCTTTGACAAATTTTTGTTATGTGTCTTGATTAGGTGACTTACCTACACCACCATGGTCATGAAGGAAAACTCGGTACCGCAACATGGTATGGAATCCAAATCGCTGCAAAACATTCTATCATAAAAATATTACTATCATAGGAACATATAATATTTTATTTTCTATTGGAAATATTCTAAATAATTTATATTCAATTCAAACATTCAAGTTATTAATAAGTACATAACATATTTTCATTACAAGATGTTTTGTTTTACCTTCATTATTTATCATGAATTAAGGAAATGTTTCCTCTCATTGTAGAACCATGCTCAAATAAACCTTTAGTTGGGATCTTCATATGCATGGGCTCAGCACTGAAGATCACCCATTAGACACAAGTAGTGATGATGACAACGATACTGTAAGGAATTTTTTGGTTGGTTTTTTGAATATATATGCACTTATATGTGTTCGCATATTATATATGCACTTATTATTTATAGAACTTCGTATTT
Source organism: Viscum album (assembly GCA_963277665.1). Classification (NCBI taxonomy): domain Eukaryota; kingdom Viridiplantae; phylum Streptophyta; class Magnoliopsida; order Santalales; family Viscaceae; genus Viscum; species Viscum album. Next base: position 1,522,648,763 of record OY728131.1, on the reverse strand, counting down.
TTATAGAATGGTGATATTGATTAAAATGTTACAACAAGATTCAATATTTCTTCATATATTTTTTTGATTATTTCATGTTGTTAGGTTTTATGAAGTGGTTGACGTCTCTTTGTTGAAGCTACTTGGAATGAGTTAATGACTCCAATAAAGGAAAAGAAATATGGTTGCCCCTCCACTTACATGACACACCCAAATCCTTCTTACATGACAAATGAATCATTATTACCTTTAATGATTTTTTTATTATTTAAGCCACAAATACACTGATTTTTTAGGACATTAGTAATATTATGACAGTACATTTGATCTTGTCAATACCCTGTAGCATGACATTCATGATAAAAAACTAAGATTCATAGGGAAAAAGGTATTGTAGTTATTTATTTTTATACATCCTTTGTTTCTTTTTTCCTTTTGGTGTTTTTTTTGGATATATAACTCAATGTTCATGGATTTTTTAATCTCATGTATTATTGGATCTTGTAATCTATTTGGTATCACGACTAAATGAAATTATTTCTATATGGGTTTTATGTATGGAATTATAGGGATATTTGCTTGCTTGAAGGTATGCTACACTAATTTGAATCACTTGGGACCCTTTTTACTATGAAAAAAGTCTTTCGGTTTCTATTTTCATGGGTTATGTTTAAATAAACCTTGTATTTTTACTATTTTTTTTAATTTATTTGTGTTGGATCATCTACGCACAATTTGGATCATCTAAAATATTTTCTTGAAAGTTTGTTTTACTAGTTGGAAAAGAGACTTATGATAAATCTTATGGGGCAAGATTATATTGATTCTTCAATATCATAATTATTTTCCATATGCTTATTTATGTATTTATCTTCATTTGTGTTTTTTTTCATTTTTATTGTTTTTCATACTGTAAGTTTTTGTGTCTGGCATTACAGGTTGTGACAATGATAAAATTTATCACATATGGGGTATTACTTAGAGAAATTATGGATGATCCTCTTTTTACCAACTTCATGTGTTATATTATTATTTTGTATGCCTTATTTTTTATTAGTTGATATTCCATTGGGATTCATCTTTCTATCTGTACTTCCATTAATTTTTTTGGACATGTTCCTCTTAGTGTAATTATGGTGGATGAGGCTCATGAAAGATACCTTTCGACAGATAAATCTCTGTAATATTTTTCCACAAACTGAATAGTTCATCTCTATACATTTTTCACATATCATCTTAAATCTAAATCCAACATTGTTGACCCAAAATGCGCCTCATTATCTCATCAGATACAATTAATGCCAAATCAATGTCTACTTTTTTCAAGGAGGTTTTGCTTCAAGGACTAATATGGGATACAATTTCTATTTTTTTTGTGATGGGTGTTTCCTTTAAATCATGTTGATCACAATGATTTTAAATATTTAAAATTAGAAGAAAGCGCCGAGGAGTGGATTTTGTAGAACTTGGACCCAGGGCCGAACCTACTATCTTATCCATTGAGGTATGTTGTTTTTATTTTTTGACGTTTTTTCCTAAATCTTATAAATTTTCACCCTGTGGCCATTTATCTTTCTCTATATTTCTTTTAAAAATACAAAAAATCATGCTTAAGAAACCAGTTTGTCTTGTAGTGATGCTATTTGTTTTGTGACAAAAAAACAAGCCTTAAATCACATGGTCTTTTTTGGGTTATATTATGACAATTTAATTGTACTGATCAGGTCAGTGGGTTTGTTGTGCAAAACAATTATGTTGAAGAACCTATCTCATATTATCTACAATCCTTAGTTTCGATTTTTATGTCAATCCATGAACAGGTGCTATTATCTTTGGATTAACATGTTTAAGTGATGATAAGATCATTCACACATTTTCTGAATGTTCAATCCACTGTGTAGTTCCTATTTCATATTCTTATCAATGATTTATCATTCAAATGGTTTTCATTTGTATTTATGGAATTATTTTTAGTGATTTTAATTTACACTTATTTTATTCGTGGTGTATCTCATAGTTTCAGATAAAATATAAATAAATTGTCTTAAAAAATGAAATCTTGCATATTTATTTACCATATGATTATTTATGAGACCATGGGTGATGTTTTTTTATTTATTACGGGGAAAGATGATATTGATGCTGCAGTCCAGTTGCTAACTGAAGAAACTCAAAAGAATGAATGAAATTCTTCAGGTGCGTTTGTCATATATTTTATAGAATTCTAGAAATATTGTGATATTTCAACTTCTGTTATATACTATCTTACTTTTAACTTAGTATTGTTTCAATTCCTCAGAATTTGTGATAATTATGCTGGATATGTTTTAGTAATGACAGGAAAATACTTCATATTTAGAGGCATATATGATGCCATGTTGGAAAACTGTATATTGTCATTATATTTCATTATTACTAAACCTTATTGTATAGATTTTATACAAAATAGTTTCAACAATAGTTCAATAAATCTGATATGTACTCTATAATTCAGCTATATCATTTTATTCTCATTACATGATTTATTTCATGAATGATGATGGATTGTTTTCCTATAGATTGAAGTTTTTAAAAAATTATGTTACCATGGGAGATTTTGGACAGTTGATGTCTATGTGGTTTGGATTTCTATTATTAGAGATGGGTGAGAAGCAATATAGATTTGTGATGTTTTTTTCCATCTTAGTGTTTTAAATAATATTGGATATGGATGGATATTTTAATATTTTTTTAAACATTATGATACTTTTTGGAGCATTAAAACCCACTGTTGGCTTCTAGAAATGTTGAAATTTAGGGTATATGCTGAAGAAAGATGGTTTGAGTTGCAGCGTGTGTAAAATAGGCCTGTAATTCCTTTATGTTTTCATAACTCTATGGATCACATTCTCACAGTGCTTTTACTACCTTGTGAAGTAGTGTTCTCATTTTATTTTGTTTTAATTAATAGTTTATTTTACTTTTATTGTGTATGAGTTATGATTTATTTTTTTATATTTCATTTTTGGTATCCTAAATACACTTATGGACTTTATTATAAGGATGTAGTATCTTAGATAGATGCTCCTCCCCAAATACCTGATTTTAAGAAGAAAGCCTGGTTAATTTACTGGCCTGTACAAAAACATCAAGCAATAGTCTGATTATAGAATATAACCGGAAGATTCCTAATATCATAGACTAGGTTCTGCAACATAAGAATGAAGGTCACCCATCAAATATGATTTTTTCAGAGTGAAGATTTCAATGGTTCCAATTAAGTACAGAGTGTATCTTATTGAGTATTGGGTCATTTATTAGAGTGCTTCTTATTGACAATTTGATGATTTATTTAATTTGATCAGTGTACAATTTTGTAGACCATTATAACAAGTATTTTTATTGGGTAGTGGATCATGTATTTTTATTGAGCAACGGGTCATTTATTACAGTATTGGATTATATCACCATGTGAATGCAGAGGCAAGTACTAGTTATTATTATTGTTATCATCAATATATCTCAGGATATTATTATATAAAGACTCCTTAAGGTCCTCTATTGGACAACCCTTATCCATGTCACACCTCAAATCTGATATTAAAGAGGTGAAATGATTTACGACAAGATGTCTAGTAACCTAAATATCTTTGGTATATGAACTTTAAATGAGAATATTATTCATTATAACCATCATTATAACCAAAAATTTCTTATTCTTAATATAATAATAAATAAAATTAAGTGTTATTATCTCCCTCCTTCAGCCATAGGGTTCTTGATATGTCCCTATAAATTTTATCCACCTTGAGTAGTTCTTCTCCCAGGTGATTTTTTTTATTTAACAAGACCACAAATATATCACAATACTCATTCTCCCATAAGTTAGATTCATCAAGATTAATTTCTATTTTTATATCCTCCAATTTAATATGAGTGTTAGTTAGGTTTTTTTTCCAATATAGAAGATCCCCTTTATATCTTCTGAGTTTGTTTTAGAAAGAAACCCATGCATAGCCCTATATGAGAAAACCCCATGAATTATGTACTATTTTATAGAATTCATTGTATTATTTCCATATACTATAAAATAATATGTTAAAATTGATATTATTTTAATATTTAAGTAATAAAAATACTAAACAATGGTTAGATAAGGAATTTTCCATGTGGGTAATGGTCAAATGGGGGAAGTTGGGAATCTCATGCATGTTTTTAAAGATCTATCCAGACATATCCAAATTTTATAAGATAAGAAATATTTAAAATCATTCATATCTTTTCAAGAGAATATGCCTCATCACCTTTTATATGAATACATAGTAATGGTTTTAAAGTCACCCCTAATAAACCAAGCCATATAGTTGGGATCCAAAGCTGATAACTGATTCCAGTGGTCTTATCTATATGACTCATCACATTTAGCATAAATAATAGAAAGGTAAATGGTACAATAAGGGTGGTATACCTTAATAACAATGTCACGAGATGAAGATTCCATTAACTATACTTTCAAATGATCATTCTAGAAGAGACAAATTTGATCATTCTTGGGACTATCATGAATAAAGTTTCTAACATGAATCTTGGATCCAAAATCATGAATATGTTCTACTTTCTAATTTGGATAAAGAATGAAAATCAATGGAACGTGGTTGGAACAAAATTTGATAGATATATTTTCATATTTAGTTGGGTATCCAATTCCCTTATCATTCTAGATGATAAAAGTGATCATGAGGACAAAAGTGGGAGGTAATTAATATCATTAACTCCAAGATATTGGGGAGAAGAAGATAATATTATAGAAAGATATTTGGACCAATATATAGTATTAACACCACCAAATTTTAATATATAGGAATCCTTTTTACACTGACACCATCTAATGGATGAATCCACCATGATATCTTCACCTATCAGGATCAATAGTTCAAAATGATTGGGAGAAATAAAACCATCCTCATATTTATCTTCCTTAATGGGAACCAGTAGAATATTAAGAGTATAAGAATGAACCATACCTAAAATTAAATTTAAATCAGAATTTTTAATAATATAATCCATCTTAGAAGAAATATTTATTATGTTGAGGTAAAAAATATGAGATATCCTGTGGTAAGAGTGATCACCAAAAAATAACTTCTTAGAAAAGTATCTACATCTACACCGTTGAAAAAATATGACTATAAAACCCATGATCAAATTAAATTTATTCAATATCTAGAGTATACATGATTCTAGTCTAAAAAACATCATCAAATGGGAGTCTAATGATCATGTGGGGGTCACTCTCATTAGAGACAAGCTTACCCATCCCATCATCTAAGGAGAAGGAGGCAGAGTAGGAGGTTCAGACCAAGTTTCAACCTGTGAAATGGGAGTATTCACCTTTGAGAACACTAAGACTATAGAAGATAGTATCCAAATGATGATTCTAGGCCTATTGGGGGAGGATCATATTAAATCCATCAGGAGAAAGTAGTAAATAATTCAATTAAGGAATCTTCACTGGTTGAGTATCCTAAATGGGTTGTGCCACATTCATATCAAGGATAATTCTCTTTTAATAGGTATCTATATTCCTTTAAATATGAAATTCAGAATAATATACCACCTTGGAGATATAGAAAATCCTTTTATAGTATGTTATTTTCTATCCCACATGTAATAGGATGCATTGGGAAAATTACAATGAGTGATCCATTTTGGAAAAAATATGAGTAGCTATAGTGGGATGCATCTAAATTATTCCTTAATTCACACAAAAAACACCCAATAGAGTCCACTATACCCTTGAAAACTGCTAGGTTATAGGATGGAATAGAAAACCCCAATAGGAAAATCTAAATAGATTCCATTTTGGGATCCCTTCTATAATATATTTACATAGACTACAAATATAAAATGAAACACCATCTTCTAAAATAATGAGTTTCACATGCTAAAGCTATGATGAGTCTTCTCTATAGAATAAGTTAATGAATAAGTATTTACAATTGATCACCAAAACCACTTATGGTGAAGATAAAGACTATGAATAGATAAGGAATTGAAATATTAGTAGTAATGTATAAACAAACACAAATGAAAATATAAGATTCTATTTATGGTAATTTACAACTACAACAAATTCATCCATTGACATAACAAAGATAGGATTACTGTTAACCAATACAAAATCATATGAAACTAATGAAATTACTTGAATTAAGGGAAGTGTATGTATTGGATAAGATGACAGAACACTATCTAGTGTATCCTTGAAGGTTAGACTGGGTAGACTATGGTATTATCTAACTGATATGAGATCCCTTATGGTAGAAACTGGATCAAAAATCATCAATTGAATTATTATTCTAAGAGAAAATTTTTGTTGTAACACCCCAAACTATGTCACTATGAATATTATATAGAATGAACCACCCCATGACCTCATTCAATCATCCACATATGCTTATGTTTGGTGAATAGTAATGGGGGTCTATAGAGATATCATAGAGAGACTATACCCCTTATATTAGAGTACACCATCATAAAAGAAATAACTAAATAATAGAGGATGATGGAAGAAGGAATAAATAAGAGCATGATATAATTGGATGAAATGCATCATACAAAATTGAATGGTTATGATCACATAAAAGTAAATACATTGAGGCTCCATAAATACCTCACCTCATTCTCTCAACCATTTGATTAATCCTAGTCGGTCAAGAAATACCAAACCTCAGTCCAAACTGAACCTTCCACCAAGTGAAGAGTCCTATCTGGTACCCTAGTTTAATGGATATCCAAGTAGAGCATGAGTACATAACTCAATTGGTTATTTCCAAAGCAGTCCCATACTATACCAACAATTTAGTGATATGTGTATGTGACATGCTCATAAAAATCAATAAACTGTTGTATATAATAAATTAATCTGACCACAATAACTAATTAATCTTGATGATAGAATGTATTTTATCATGTCATGATGACCATGATAACTATTGGCATAAATACCCTTAGGGAATATATATATACCTGATCAAATCCCAATAACCATCGTCGATCCTTGGGTATAATAACCCGATCAACCATACCTGTTTAGGCAAACACTATAGTGTGTTTGAGAATAATAATCTCCTCAAGGGAACCTATTTAATCACTCTAGGGACCCCCACACACGTCATTCAATGATTAGAATATCCTGGGAATCACTAGGAATACCTCATCCTCAAGCTCTCGAGACAAACCCCATGTTAGTACTTGGGTGTTCTTAGTGCCAGACTGATGTATGATTCCTAGGAGGGGGAATGACCTAGGAAATCCTATATGTCCAAGTGTGATTGATTATTAGGAATACCAAGTATTCAAAATGGAATACCCTCCCTAGATACCATGGTTAATTTCATGGTTATCCAATGCACTCAGCTCCTTAGTCATAACATATCTAGTGCATCCACCTGATCCTAGGGGGTACCTTAGGCATCGATCGGGGGGATTTGACTGTCACCCCCAGGATGCTCATCATTCATTATTGAGAATATAAGTCCATCTTAAACCTCATAACATCATTGAAATATCAGGAATAATGGGTATTCACAATGGTCTATTAGTATCACTATTAAAATCTTGAAAACCAAGAATTCATAAAGGTATCACTATATCAAAGGAACCCTTGACATCATGGGTATTCATCCATGCACACTATCATATCCTTTGATGTCAGATCCTAGGATTCACATCTAATAATAGACTCTTGTATCAAATACATTATTGGATAATAGTTTATCTTGGAATACACCCTCAATATACTGTGATATAGGATCCCAAACATACCAAGCATCCTATGGTCTCATCCATATCAACAGGTGATTCCCAAGAACATAGGGAAATCAAAGTAGTTCTAGACCTAATGATAAATTCCTAGGAACCATAAAAAATTAAATTTCCATAAAAACATACAAAAAGAAATCATATTAACGGATGGATGAATTCCTTCTCATGTCACACAGTTCATATCACCTCGGGATCACATGTTCATTACATGTTTCTATGTGACAGTCGCTAACATCTCTACCCATAGACACACAAACTCTCTTAGTATCATCACTTTAAGGGAAACCCACACAGGTCCCCTAGGTCATTACTATAACAGAGGCATCCCACTTGGGATCCTTGTACACAATGTGTATGTTGGAAAAACTCTCAATGATCAGAGGACATCCCATCCTTTGACATCATCCAAGTCATCACACAACCTCATACGTTTTAAGGGTATACTACATTGGTGATAGTATAAAGATATGGATCAAGTATTATCTTAATGTCTAGGGTTACTCCCAACCAGTAAAATCATCCTGCCCATCTCTAATCTACCTAAGGTATATCTATATAGAATTAACGCATCTCAAAGTTCCTCACATGGCCAAAAAGGGCCATCCATCTCAAGTCACATCACACATCATCTTGGAGGAATCAAAGTTTATAGGTATCCTCATAGTTTATGCCTCTTCCATTGATAATTGAGGTGTAAATCTAGTGAAAAAGGTTATCCATGGCCTTTGCACTTTTTTTGTTCTAGGGAATTTACTTTTAAGCTAAAAAATTTATTTAATTACCAAAAAACTAACTATAATAGGTCGTCTCCCTTGATGGTGTGACCACACACCCACATGTACATAACCAAAATCATAATTCCACATGGATAATACGAGGAAAAACTATATCATTCAATAATATTTCCCATTTAATACTTATTTTGGAAAATCACTTCCTAAGTTCGTCCATGTCACAACTGAGCCCATACCACCACCTAAGTTCCTATCACAATCCACACACTAGAAATAATTAGTTTAAAATGATTATAATTAATTATTTAATTCAAAACCAACTGGAATAATAACCAAAAACTCATTATTAATCCAAAAATCACCAGTTTCCTAAGCAACGGGGTGCCGACCATCCTCGACACACTTCTAAACCTACATCGATCCAAATCACCAACACATAATTTCATTATGATAATCAATATAAATTAAATTCAATGAAAAACCCAAAATAAGTACTTGACATGACATACCTTAGGTGAAAAAATGAGTAGTGGTAAGAATATATCATGATGGGAAGTCTTCTAAATCGGATACATGAAATCCCTATCAAAATAGAAATTTTTTACCATTATCAGGTGAAATATAAATTTCTGAATTAAACCCAACATTTCCTAAATCAATGTGATGAAGGAGGAACAAGAGTGAAAAAAGATGAGAAATCTTGTACCTTTAATCCTCCATGAAAATACCTCAGGACCAACCCCAAAATGAAGTGTATGAATGGAGGATAGGGGATAAAACCCCCTTTCCCATGCGTATTATCACCCCAAGGAGAAAGGGGGTCCAAGACCCCTTTTTTAAATTTTTTAAAAATAAACACGGGACCTTTCATGATGTGAATATATGTGCGACACCATGAATTTTCATGTTGTGTTCCTAGAGGCCTCGACTATCCCTATCATGGGTTGAACACACCCTATGAACCATTTCATGGCATGAAAGGTCTATTTATGTAGTTTTTAGCAGCCTTAGGTCCCCTTACCATTACTTGTCATTCACCCAAACTTCCAAGTCATCACCCAAGCCTTAAGCCCCATCCCAAAACCCATTTTGGGACACTAAAACCATCATAACCTCAGTCTGATCCTTTATTCTCATAATTATCACTCCATCAAATAATAAATTAAAATTCCCATTGTAATGTTCATGCCTATAGGGACACAAGGCATTAGAGATGCATATAGTGATAGTTATAAAATCCTAATTCATGGTAAACATCTAACTTATGATAAATGTTCCTTTTTAATGGTATGGACATTTTAGTTCTTTTATTTTGTGAGTTTTTGGTGCTAGAATAATCCAAAGTGTGTTTAAGGAGGAAGATGTCGACTTAGAGATGTAATTCCACCTATAAGAAGGTTTCATGGAATGAAGCTAGTTTCAAATCATGAATATGATCTGATATGTTTTGATGAAATTAATGGTTATGAATATTCAAAAAATGAAGGATATATTCATGGTGTAAATTATTTCATGGTTTCTAATTTTCAAGAACCATTATTTTTAGTGGAGATTTTATTTGAAGGTTTCACAGTGTTAAGGCTCATTCACACTATAAATGGGTGTTTTTATAGAACCTAAATAAATTCAGGAGCCAATAACAATTCCCTTATTTTCTTTTTATATTATCTTGAACTCTAGAATACCTAGTGTGTTATTTTGGGGGCCCCTGAGATTCATTTAGATGGCCTAATCCTCTTTCTCTAAAAAATTTATTCCTTATGATCCAAGGTGAGTTCTTCTCTATTTCCCTTGGGTTATTTCCATTTATTCCTTGGAAATTCCTAGTAGCATCATCTGTTCATGTTGGAGTATGTTAGGATGTGATTTTAATGATTTAATCAATGTGTTTTAGGTTGTTTTGGTATCCTCTTGTGTTGATCAGATCTGTTGGAATACTTGTTCTCCTTATTCTCATCGATTTTAAGTAGTTTGGTAATCACTGGTTGAGGTAGGGTATTTACTAACTTCTATTATATATTATGGAATTATATTATTGAATATCATGACTTTTATTTCCATCCTTTTTGCATTATTTCATTCCTTTATTATCTATATAATTGGTTGATGAGCGTTTATGGTTTATATGAAGAGGGAATGATTTCATGAAAAACCAAAAAGGAATTATGAATTTAATGAATATGATGAACTAGATTAGAAGAATATGGATGGGGAAAAGGGATTTTTGTGTTATTTATATATTCCATGTTATTACATTATGAAAAACCTTACCAATTTATGTGTGATTCTATGATATGTTTGCACAAATTGTTAATGGACCTCGAAAACTCCCAAATTGAATAATCACTTAAAGTTGGTAACATGAATGGGAAATTTTGGAATTGAAATGGGAAAAATTGTATTCTTGAAAATGTTGTTCTTTATATTTCCATTTCTCTTAGTATCCTTACTGTAAATGGAGTGTTTGTTGAGATGTTGATGCTTATTGTGAACTCTTTGTTTTTGGTAAAAATTAAGTCATGTAGTGGTAATTGGAATAGTAAATAAGAATTTAGAATTGGGAGTTGGTGAAATTATGAATCATTGTTAAATTGTTAACAGATTGATGATAATTTATTGACAAAAAGAATGGGGAAAAGTGATTTAGATAAATAAGAAAGGAAATGATTGAATGGTTTGAAATGATATATAAGGAAATGAATGAGTCATCATGGGTAAATGATTGGTTAATGAATTTAATGAATGGTTATAGATTGAATAAATGCGATGAATGGTGAATAGACTAATCTAGAATGGTATATAGAATGATGAATGGTTTTACAAGTAAGAGTGAATAAAAAAATTAAATGTATCTTGAAGTTGGTGACTAATAGGGAAATGAATTTCTTTGGTTGTGTATGATTGTTGTTTGTGTGGCCCCTGATTTATGAATTATCGTTGTGTTATTACTATTATTACCTTGATGTACTTTGTGATGATTGATTTGTGGTTAATCATGGTTGTTGGAACTGTGGAGAATTTATGGAGAGGATAACATGAAAAGGGGATTATGGGGTGATTATATATGGGCTATAATGGTTAGTGGTGGTTACATGTTATATCATGATGGGTTGGTGTTGGAGAACACCCAATGATAATGGGTTAGTTTTGGAGATCACCCGATATTGATAAGGATGTGGTATAGTGGGGGTCATGCATGGTAGGGGGAGGGAATGAGGTTGATGCTTTAAATGTTAATGACACCCTACTGTGAGTAGATAATGTATCATTTTTGGGGGATGTACATGGAAAGAGGAGAGAATGGGGTTTATGTCCTTCATTTCTACATTAACCTACTGACTATCATTTACTACTAACATTAATTAATTTATAAAAATAGTGAGGGATGCAGTACATCATGAGGGACTAAAAAAGTGGAGTCCAAGGGAAACCCCTATAACAATACCAACACCTCCTAGGGGGAGGGATCATAAGCTTGTAAAATCCAGAATTGGGACCTCTTGGGAAGTCATAGAGGCCAAGAAGTTGGCTTCTCAATTCCCCTTGAGCCAAGTATAGAGGATATCAAATTAATTATGAAGGAGAGCCTTGTACTTATGAATAAAATAAATCACTATCTAGGGAATAAAGTTGGTGCCTTTAAGATAGATATAAATAATATCTGAGCCTGTATAGACCATAGAAATCTGGATATTCTGTCTTTGGAACATCTCAAGTCTTCTAAGTAGAGCCACACACCCAACCTTTAAGGAATCACTATCCCCATAGAATGAAATTAAGGCTAAAAACACTAAACCATAAGAATCACAAACCACACCTCTTACCCTCATGTACCCATGGTTTCATTCTCTATCCATTTTGAGTTTTAGTCCATGGTGGGATCCAATCCACCCAAATGGACTGAATTCAGGTGGATGGGCATGACTAATGAACTCAAATTTGAAAAATTCCATATGAGAGAGGGGGCATCCTCATGGTGCTTTAGGAGGCCCAAAAGATCCACGACGAGGAATCTTTCACCTACCATCAATGAAAGTCCCAATAGGTGTTGTAAAACATGAAGAATCTAATTCCATGCCTGACAGAGAGCCCAACAACCTACATCAATAAAGACCACTCAGGAATCTTCCTCTAATTATTCTGGATAGTACCCTCAGACCACGATTGAGAGAATTCCTATAAAGAACCCACTATACTTTAAATGCCTAAAAACTCCACCATATATCTCCATAATATACCCACCCATTAATTATGAAAAAAGGTGTGATTTGGTTTACTCTTTAGAAACAGTATAATTAGAGCACTTCAAAGCAATTTGGACACCCTTACCCTTCACCACCTCATCCATCAGAATCACATGGTGTCATATTCTCTAGATCATAAAATTATATTTAGATGGTATGGATCTACACCAAAGGAAGATTACACATGATTAACTAGAAGGTTTCATAAATATTTATTTTTTTAGGCCTTGGAATCAAACTTACCAGATGAGGACTGGTGAAAATACACAGGTTCAAAGCTTCTTCCAACATGATACTTCTAAAATCTCTTTTCCATGAGTCATTGAAAATGGCCTGAGTGAAAGAAGGAAAAGAGTGAGCTTATTTGAAGGTCATATTAGTCATGAGACACTCTGGATACACCAGATACCACCTCCTTAATTAAACTCCCAAAATTTAATATCACCACGACCTATAATCCACTAAGATTGTTCTTGTATCGCTGGTATATAATCCCGAATAGAATTCCAAAGTAGTGAAGGTCTAACTTTTTTCCCTTTAGAATATAATCATACTTACCTTTAATGAACTTAATCCAAAGAGAGAATCCCTCAATAACATACCATGTAATTTTTCCCTGAATACAATACATTGATTCCCTTGTATTCCTTATGTTTATGCCTCCATGATCCAGTGGTTTGGCGAGTTTATTCCAAGAGGTCAAGTGACATCTACCCTCCCCTTGAGTGTCCCAAATCAAATAATTCAGAAGCTTATAAATCTATTTCAAATTGCCCTTTGGCACCTTAAGAGTTGACATGATATGCATAGTTATAAATGATAACATGCAATTGATAAGGGTGACTCTACCTCCGAACGAAAGAAACTGATTTTTACAATTACAAATTTGGTGTGATGAATGTGGTTATATAGTGATGATGTGATGATGTGGATATGAATATATGGAGATATGCTGATTAAATTTTGGATGTATATCACAATGATTAATGATATTTTGTTATCATAGTTTCATACTTATAGAATTACGCTTAGTGAGATGGTGATCCCCCTAGCTTATTATTGGCCAGAGTGAAAAAATACCTGAGTTGATAGGTTATAGTTGAGATGAATACTTTCTAGGACCAAACATGAAAGTGTTGTGATAAAAGTTTTGGGTTTGTGGTTTGGTTTGGTTGGGGATGGTGGTTTTGGTTGAGGATGTCGCATATATATAAGGAGTGTTATGGCCTCCTACTTGTATATAATGTTTGTTGTGATTTACTGACACTGTTACTTGTTTTTTTTCCATTATTATTATATTTTCTACATTTGATTATTTATTAATAATTTTTCACGGTTTATTTTCACCCATGACTACTATTTCATATTCATTACACACAAATGTTGACTTTTCTAGGAGGATGATCCTAACAAGTACTCACAAAGTACTCACCGAACCACAGTTTGATAAATATTTATAGGTTGGATCATTGGATCTTAAGCTAATGTTTAAGTATCTTGGAAGGTTTTGGTAGATGTATTGGAGTTTAGAGTTTACTTTTTATGTATTTCCTTTTTATTATACATTATTATGTATCATTTGGGTTCTAGGAAATTATGTATGAATTATAAACCCCTTGGCGTTGATTAGTGAATTTCTCCATTATCTCTTGTCCTAAAATATTTTATAAGGGTAATTCATTCCATATGTAAGATTTATTTTACACCCTCGGTGCTTTTTTCTAACCCTGGACCTACTAAGGGTGGGACTCAGGGTTCATTACTTGTCTTCCTTTATTTTCAAATGAGGGGTAAATTTGGATGGAGGGGGTTGTGAAAAAATGGCTTCAAAGGTATTGGCTGAGTGATGAGGTAGAGATTAGAATTAGGAATAGGTGAGGACTACACGAGATTTGTAGGGAATCTATGAAACTCAAGCCTAACATTTGACATAGACTAAGGAAATTGATTAGGATATATATATTTGGCCCCCCATGTGATCCGATACAAGGACCAAGGGTGTAAATTAAGTCTTATATATGGAATGAATTACCCTTATAAAACTGTTGGGAAAAAGTCCCTCAAGGTATCATTGAAGCATTTTTAAGGTGATTGTGTTTGTTGAAAATGTGGAAATCTGTGTTGTGATTGTTGAAAAAGCAAACCATGACATACAAATTTGTTGACAAAGGGGATTTCATAGTGGCATGTCGAGTTCAAGGAATGTAGTTAATGATCCAGTTAGATTCAAGAACGTCGAAAAAGGAATGGATGATCTAGAGGCGGTACAAAAAGGGCAGATACAAGGTGGTGGCATTTTCCAATGTTTGCCAATTTTTTGGGCCTGAAAATTGACAAATAAAGAAAAGTGGTTTTTGGAAAAGGGACTTGCGCACCGTGTACATGAAGGAGAGGAAAATTGCACGCCTAATGTTTTTCAAGTTCAGAACATAAAAATATGGCAAAGGGATAAGGGGCACCCAAGTTTTAGGGTTGGTCATGCAAGTGACTTGTGAGGCAGAGACATGCGCGCTGAGAGGATACTTGCACGCCATCGTACAGGGTTTCCAAATGACTATAAATAGAGGTCGACCCCTCATTATTCGGTGAAGAGTTCAACACTTAGAAAAATTAGAGCTCTCGTTGCGCATGTGTGGTGGTTGCACAAGTGGTGCATGGTGGCGCAAGTAGAAGTTGTGCGCTAGGTGATAGTTGCACGCCTAAGGTGGTTTGGGTGAAGAAGGAAGTGAGTCGACCAAGTCTTGAGTTGAATAAGGGGGTGTCACGCAAGTTGTTGAGGTGAACTTGCGTGCCAGTTTTGAAGAAGCGCGAAAGTTGTTGGTTGCGTGCCAATATTGGTTTGGGCATAAAAGGGTGTGAGTCGTGCAAGTTTGGAGTAACAGAAGCTTGTGTCGCGCAAGTGGTTGAGGTGGACTTGCACGCCAGTTGTAACTTGCACGCTGATACTTGCGCACCGACTTAGAGAAGGGCGCCAGGTAAGGTTGAAGTAAAATAGTGATTCAGGGCTGCGTGGAAGCTGGAAGATTGCCCGTTACCTTCAGTGCAAAGTGAGATTCATCTATGGTTGAAAGTTGGACTTCAACAGAGCATCCGCATACAACAGAGTATGTATTCATTATTGATAATGAAGATACCTACAGGCCTATAAACCGTGAGTGGATCCTTTCCAGAGCAGTGAGAAAAGGAAGAGGAATAAGGTGATCCTCTCCACCGGTAGTGAACCATAGAGAGAGAAACATGGAGTGAACCTTGGGAAATCAGTGAGCTGACCCTAAACATTGTAAAGGCAGTGATCCTGGGAATAGAAGTGATCTATCTCAAACCTTGTAAACAGCAGTGTGATTATAGTGGATTTGGTACATCAGCACATTGCCAGCGTATGCTCCTTGGACGTAGCCTAGTGAGGGTGAACCAAGTAAAATTTTTTGTGTCCAGTGCATGCTTTACTTTCTGTTTATATTGTGCAATTGAAAAGAGAGAGAAGAGTGTTTTTCTTAACAACAAAACAAGATCAGAAAGGGATTTAATTTTAAATTAGTTGTATTATCATTTACATTTTTAATTATATATGTGCTTCTATTACTATGCATGTGTGGTATAAGTTAACGAACTATCATTTCTTGATTGATTGGTTATTTAACATGAAATAAAAAGAGTAAAATGGTAATTAATTGGCATTAAATATTTTTCTAAACCTTTTTGAGACTTAAATGTGATATTCCATTTCTAATTATAACATTCTCCCTCATAAATTATTATTTTTTCAATGTTAAAATGTATCGCATTGTAACCTATTTCTCAAATGTCTAAATTTTTTAATGAAGCATTCTTAATGTATTTTTATATAAATAATTCCTAAATTTTGAGAACCTCTATAATTTTTTTTACTTAAATACATTTCATACGAGTATACTGAAATTAATTATTTTAAACCATTTTTAGTAGTATCTTAATTACTTGTATGTTGATATGATAAGAATTATTTTCATTCATGATATATTATGAGCATGTGATAGGTAATGATTATGAAATTTGGTTTTTGTGATTAAAATTATAGAATTCATGGATAATGACTAGAATTTTTATTAATAATGCATTCTAATTTGAAGACTTTGACATAAATAACAACCCTAAACCTTTTAAAACAACTATAGTTTTATAGTATTAATCTGATTATATATTTTATGAATAAGTTAGAAATTTATTAAAAGTTAGGAAATTTTGTGTCATTTGTTTCTAAATTTTAAAAAATGATATGAATTATTAGTGATAATTATTAACTATTTTATATTTTTCCAAATAATAAAATCTATATTATTTTCTAATCATTATTAAAAGTTTTGTTATGATATATTATTTATATTTTTGAACATCGTAATATGAGTATCATGCTATGTTTTACCTTCTTTTTCATGTTATGTAGCTCGCATGTGTTAGGAATTTATTTTGAGGCTAGGTAGTGTTTATTTGTTTTAAATTCTTGAAAAATGATGCCCATTATTTGTGGAAACCTATTGAGACTTGAGATTGTTTTACAATACCGAACCTATTCTTCCAAGATTGAAGAATTTATAGTACTAAAATAATTATGCCCTAAATGTTAAGTCATGATTATCATTCCATGATTAGGTGTTGAAATATAGATGAGTATTTCATACATGATCATTGGAAAAGAATCATGTCATTTAATGTACCATGGGAATCATGTTTAAAGTTGGAAAAATTTGAGTCGTAGTTATGAAATTGTCAATATGTAAATCTTGATCTTGTAACATGTTTTGTATATTGTATTTATAATATAAAAGAATGATGTATACCGACCATGTTGTATTTAAATGTGGAAGTAAACTCATGTTACCCTTATTGAGATGCGTAAGCATAGATTCTTGAGTGATGAAATGTTTGATTGTGGTTTTGTTTGAGCTTTTTCATCATGAAATATAGTGATATACCATCTGAAATTTTATTTTTTTTATATGAAAGAATGTTTATTTTAAAATATTAAATCATATTTCCCGCGTGATAAAATTTTTATGAAAATTTTAAATTTTCCATGGATAATATAATGTAAGTGAATTCAACATGTGTAGTTATTTGTCTATTGGAAGCATATTTCCTTAACAATCAAATGTTTAGTTTAAGTATACCATGAATAATTATAGTATCACCCAATGTGCAGTTTTTTGTCATTATATTTTCTTTATGTTATATTTATTAAAATGAAAGGCATGATGATTCCCCTAAAAGTGACTTGGAAGTTTTTAGTGTTGTTTGAAATTTACTTGTTTACTATTTTTTTTCATTGAATTTTCGGTATGACTTAATAAAAACATGTTTTTCAATAATATAAAATGATTTTTTTAAAAATATTTTTATGAAGAATATGTTCCATAATGAATCATAATCCATAAATATTTATTTTTCTTAACTTGGAAACAATTTGAACATAAAGATGATGTTTCTCAGTATTTTGAACAGTTACCCCTGTGGTAATTATCTATTGTTCAATGAATATATTGATGGTATCATCCACATCCCATAAAAGGTTAATGACTTAAATTTAGTAATAAAAAAAGTTTTTTTGGAAATATTAAAATTGATGGAAATGATATTTCTTTCCACACCTGAATTAATATGAAAGAAATATTAAAAGTATTTTACTACTAACCTATTGGTTGGGTTTTTTGTGTTTGATATTATTCTGGTGGTGTGTGTTATCGATTCAAGAACATAAATATAGGGAAACCCTTCCCCCATCATTACATGTCATATTTACGACATGTTTTAAAACCATGTGGTCAAGTCAGGCCTTCACAAAGTGGAAAATATCTTGATGCGGTGGATGGTTCACCTTGATTTATATAATTTTGTCTTTGATGGTTTGGATTATAGTGTGGTATGTGTTGGAAAATAAGGATACAATAGGTTTCCTTGATGGGAATGGGACATTATGATCTATTGTTATGGCAGTGGTGGATGGTTGGTTATGTGGAAGGGAAATTGTTCCATGGTTATTATGAAGTTGATGTGTTTTTATTGTGTTGATAATGTGTGTTATGGTTGAAATGATATTAATAAGGTAATAAACTCTTATAATAGGATGTGTTCTTTTGTATACATTTTAAAACCATGTGGGTGAGTCAGAGCTTCCCAAAGTGGATAATATCCTGGTATGGTGGAAGGGTTTCCTCAAATTATATGCTTGTAGTTTTCTTATTATTGTTGTAGTTTTTTATTATTAGAATGAATTTTTTGGTTTAATATTAAATCTTTGTTGTTAATATGAAGTTATTCGATCAATATTCCCTTGTGATGCTAGGAGTGAGGAGAATGAGTAGTCTTGGGATAAATCCTTGTTGAATTTTCAAATGTAGGAAGTGCTGAAGTTCATTAGTGGATCCTCTAACCCCAATAATGAGGGTTTTTAGAGTAATTTGAGGTTTATTTTAGGTTTTTTAAAAATTAGGATCATTTTCAAGATATGATATTTGTTGTTTTGTTTTGGAAAGATCCTTGTGAATGGTGGTTAATGAAGTTTGATAACCTGGAGAAGGTGTATTGGGAAAAATTACTTTAGTTATTAAATTGTAGATGCATGATCAAAAGATAGATATTAAAGATCTTCAATAATAGGATGAGAGTGTTAATAACTTTGAGGTCTGATTTATAGACACAATTAGTTGGTTCATGTGATTTATGTCTGATGCACAAGAGCGAGCCCAGTTTTTTGAGTCTTCCTTGAGGGTAATTGTTTTGAAATTGGTTTTTCTTTTTTAGTTGGTGTCCTAGAAATTGGTGATAGAATAACTTGATATCATCAAGAAAGGGTTTAATTTTAAGGAGTGTTTTAGTTAAGATCCATCTTGAGTGGTTGGGAAGGCCGATATGAATGTTCTGAGTTGCGAGGTTCCTAGTTTTTAAAAGAAGAGAGTGAGGTAGTCTGCTAAGGGTAGAGCACAACTTAGCACTATAAGGTTGAGTGGTTTAAGTTTTCCTATGCCTATAAAGTTGATCCATTTCCAAATTGATGATGTGGGACACCATTAGTATGACTAACCCAAGATTCAATATGTTTCCAAGTCTTCAGTGGAGAGTTAGTAGAGGGGGAATGTCATGGTTGAGTTCTACTCCTTCCGCTAAAACCTTGTAGTGGAATTTGAAATTTGTTTTAATTTTTTTGAATTATTTAGAAATTAAACTATTTATGTTTTCTAAAAAACTTATATAATAAACCTTTTTAAATTAAATGACGCGATTTAAACAATCCAAGGATTTTTTTACCAAGGTGTGGCCATATTGAAACCTGGTTAAGGTGGAAGGTGTGGTTAGGGAGAGTGGAATTCGAGTGAGAAGGATGGTACACATTGGATTCATCTGGTGATTCAACCTTTTTTAGAAGTATATCTTGTTATTATGAGGGTTTCCAAGTGATTTTTATTGGGAAAATCATGGTATATATCTTTCTAAGGTTTTTGGTAATATGTTGGTTCTGTTTGAGATGTATATCTTAATAGGGTGTTTTAGGGGAAGTCATTTTCCATTTAGCAATTTATTTGATTCTTGAGGATGGGAAACATATTATATGTATCTAATATAAAGGTAAAAACCTTTTGGGTGCATTTGTATATTTTGGGTGTTTGAGTAATCCATAGGGAGTTTTGAGGAGGAATAGGTTGAGTTGGAGTTGAAATTACAGTTGCATGAAGGTTTCATGATGTGAAGCCAAGTTCATGATGTGAATGTGATATGAATAGTATTGGTGAAATTATTCATTATGAATATTAACAGCGTGAAGAATATATTCATGAAATAAATTATTTTAGTGGTTTTTAGTTCCAGGTTCCCTGATTTTCAGTGGAAGTTTGATCTAAAGGTTTCACGGTGTGAAGGTTCATCTCACTTCATTAATGGGGGTTTTTATGGAACCAGAATAAATTATGGAGCTAGCCTATACCCCCTTGTTTTCACTTTATCTTATCTCAAACTCTAGGAAAACTATCATGAAATTTTGGGGGTCTTGAGATTCATTTTCCTATACTAATACATTTTTTCTAAGAAATTGATTCCTTATGATCTGAGGTGAGTTATTCTCTCTTTCCCTTGGTTTCTTTCTATTTATTTATTGAAAATTCATGGCATCAGTGAAAATTCATGTCAAAGTATATTGGGATGTTATTTTTATGAATGAACCATTATAGTTTATTTTTTTGGAGTTCTTCTCATACTGATTAGATCTGGTGGAATCATTGTTCTCTATCTTCTCAATGATTTCAAGAGGTATGTGAAGTGTTAGTTTTGGTATGGGATTTCTAGACTTACCTTCTATCTTCTGGAATGATATGCTTGAATATCCTCCTTGTGACTTCCTTCCTTAGTGTGTTCTCTATTTCCTTAGTTATCGATGTTGTTGGTTGATAAGCATTTACGGTTTATATGGATAGGGATGGATTTCATAAAACACCAAAAAGGAAGTATAAATTTAATAAAGATAATAAACCAAATAAGAAGAAATTAGAAGTGAAAAAGGTATGTGCATTTGTTATTTATAAATTCCATGTTATTACTCTATATTGAGCCTTAATAGTTGATGTGTGATATTGTGATGTAGTTTCTATTATTTTTAATGTACCATGAAACTATCCAAATTGAATAATCACTTAAATATGGAAACATGAATTGAAAATTCTAGAATTGAAGTAGGAAAAAAGTTATTGTTGGGAATTTTGTGCTTTATATTTATAATTCTCTTAGTATCCTTATTTTGAAGGGAGTGTGTGTGGAGATGTTTATTCTTATTATGACATCCTTATTTTTGGATAAAATTGGGTTGTGGAGTGGAAATAAGAATAGTAAAATGATGAAGGGTTAGGCATGGATGAATGAATAAACAACAAATTAAATGTGGCTATAAGCTGATGATTGATGTGGAAATTATTGATTTGAATGTGTATGATTTTTGTTTGTGTGTACCCTTATTTATGTATAATCGTTGAGTTATTTATATTATTTTCTTGATGTACTTTGTGAATATTAATGTGTGGTTTTTCGTGGTTTCTAAAACTATATAAGGTTTTGGAGAGAATTTTGTGGAAAGGGGATGATGTGATCATGATTTATGGGATATAATTTCTCATAATGGTTATATAGTGTATGATTATGTGTTGGTGTTGGATAATGCCCAATGATGTCAGGTTGGAGTTAGAGATCGACTGGTATTGATGGGGATGTGTTATAGTGGGGGTCATGCATTGTTAGGGGAGAGTATGCATTTTATGCTCTACATGTTCACAATAACCTACTATGAGTAGAGAATGTATCATTAGTGGGGGATGTGCATGGAAGTAGGATGGAATTTGGTTTATGTCATTCATGTTTGTATTAACCTACCAACTATAATTTGGGAAACTTGATATTGAGGAGTTATGATATCGGTAGATGAAGGATGTGGTTATATGGTGATGGTGTGATGATATGGATATGTATATGTGGAGATATGGTGATGCGGTTGTGGATGTATGACACTATATTTGTTGGTATACTAAGGGTGTATATTCATACTTGCATCCCTACACGTAGAGAGAGGGTGACCCTACCAGTTTTCTATCGATATGAGTGGGAGAACCCCTAACTTGATAGGTTGGATTTGAGATAAATACATTATAACACAAAATTTTGAAGTGTTTTGATGGAAGTTATGGGGTTGTGGTTTGGTTTGGTTGGAGATGATAGTTTTGGTTGAGTATGTCATGGATATAGAAGGACTTATAGGGCCTCTAGTTTGTTTATAATGTTTGTTGTACCTTGCTGATATTGTGACTTGGTTTGTTCCCATGCTTATTCTATTTTGATCTGTTGATTATGTATTGAATATTTTTCTTTATTTGTTATCACCCATGAATACTCTTTCATTTTTATTACTCATAGTTGTCGACTTGTATAGGAGGATGATCCTATTGAGTACTCTCAAAGTCCTCACCCACCACAATTCTCTAAGTGTTTGTAAGATGGATAATTAGGGATGGAGATAATATTTGGACAACTTGGATAGAGTTAATAGATATATTAGAGTTTATATTTATCTTTTCAAGTATTTCCTTATTGTTTTACATTTTTTATGTAAATATTATTCATGTTGAAGGGAATTGTTTATTACATGAAAAAACCATAGTATTGATTGGTGAATCTCCCCATCACCTCTTGTCCCTCAAATATTTTATGAGGGTAATTCCTTTCATATGTGAGATTTATTTTACACTCTTAGTGATAGTCGGCAACCCAGGGACTACTAAATGGGAGACTCAATGATCATTATCTCTCTTTCTTTATTACTGAACTGGGATGGGTACCTTTGGAGGGAGGGGGCTAGGACATCACTACCCTTAATTTTTATTTATAAGATAGATTTATTCAGTAAAATTTATTCATAAATTATAAATTTTTATACCATTAATAAAATAAAACCAAATATTTGAAACCACTCAATTAGTAATCATATAAAACCTTTTAGGAATGATCATACTGATAATAATGTAAATGGAACTAATCAAAATTAATTGGTCTAAAAAGATTAAGATCATTAATTGTATACAATTTACATATTATAGTTAGAAATCGAGAATTGATATATTTGGGGAGAAAACTAGTTTTAAATAAAATGTTAACTAATCTATCTACATCATGATTAAAAATATCCCAAAATTCCTAAAAAAAGAAGTTAGCGAACCCACCCAGGACTCATGAACTATCTAGATTTTGAATAAGCATAAACAATCCAATCAATAAAGAAAGAGGGGTTTCTCCATAAACCCTATTATATTTCTCCTTGATCACTACAAGAAAAATATCATTGATTTGAATAGGATAAGTTCTTACAATTTCATTGAATATATTATCATAATAGTAGTCAGCATAGACCATAAGGTCCTTCTTATTATGAATGATTTCATCTACAAATTTAATATGAGAAAGCAGTCAATACACCTTTCTAAACTTTTGTGAGGAGTTGAAAAAGGAGTCTTTTCTATCCCTTTCACAATAATAACAACAATAGAAAAATAATAATAATATAGATATCCAAAAACTATATATTATTATCATTACACCATGATCTAAATTCATGCACAAAATTATCAAAGGAGTTCTCAACATACTACCTTAGGGGGAAAACTATCTCCTCCCTTTACTCTAGAATCCATTCCACCTTAAATTTCATACCAAAATGTGTTTAAAGTAAGTGGCCTAGAATATTTCTAGAAAAAACCGCTATGATTTTTGAAACAAAAAAATAAAAAACCTCATAACTAATTTAAAAACATTATTCTAAGTAATAATTCACTAGAAACTTTTTAATATGATGTACTATTTTCAAGATATTTTTATTTTTTCACTGGGTACCCATGTTTTTGAAAATTTAATTTTTTGTATTTTCTTTCTAAACTTATCTTGACACTCAATTATACATTCTAAATTCTAAATTTATTATAAATAGATAGAAAATAATCCAAAATAATTGAAATAGAATCCAATTTATGAGAAAAAAAGTCATTCTCAAGTAAAAATTAGGGATGTTATACTCTCCATAACTTTAAAATCTTTTCATCCTGATAATAAAATCAAAATTGGAGGAGAATATTTTATTAAGACCCAGTTTTCAATTTAAACTATCATGTTCTCATAGAATATCATTATTCCTATAAACAAATCATATGAGATGATTCAAACCCTTATGATAAACCATTTTTAGGTAATTAGTCTAACACTGCTAATTGTTTGATGTCCACTCACATAAATTTTAACATCTAACACATGTCATCCCATGACATGTGATCTCCCATATATAAATATTCTAAAGATATGAATTATAAAATATATTCTTCATCCATCCATTGTGGTAACTAATAATTGGAAATTCAGTCATATGACACTACTTAAACATGAAATAATATAGCAATCCTTGAGAAGTGATCACACTATTGATCCAAATTCATTAGTATATAACATAAAATATCTTGAAGTTCATCCTAACTTTAAAAAAAATAAAACACAAAATATTTTCAGACATCCATGATAACCTAACTATTTAGACCTATCTAATCATCATTATTTGAGTAGAACATCATACTCAAATGTAATTGAGTCTCCAAATGTATCAATTAGCTCTGCCACAACTAATATAACAAATGATTATCTTAATCAAGAATAGTCATCAATTAAACTATATATGAAAACATTACCTTAGTTACATAAAACCATCCTACACACTCTATGAAAATAAAATTTTAAATAGTCAAGTTTTAGACTAATAAAATAGATCAATTCTCATATTAGTAGCATTCCAAACCTTCATAAAATAATAATGGATATATACTAAAGACATCATAATATCAATTTCACTTATATCTAAAAATAATCAGGATCTCACTCTAATTTTTTTTCATATTCTCATCATTTTTACTTTTCTAGATAATATCTATGGTATTAAACTACAAAAATAGATACACTTAATAAAATTATCCACTCATGATGTTTCCAAATATCTTGGATCATTTTCACACCCATAATATATTGTTATTAATAATAGTGTGATCTCAATCGACATGTACATTCCTATATTGAAAAATTACACTACTTAGATACATGTCATACTCCGAACCATTAAAAATTTACATTAGGAGTGTGACATGAGAACATATGATCATTCTATACCTAAATGTAAACATAAACAAGTTGTGTCCACTTCTCTTGATTAAAATTATTATAATCACTATGTTTATGCACAAATAATGTCCATCTCTTTCATTTAGTACAACCATGCACAAAACTATTAACCATTATATCAATATTTTTATGTATTTAAAACTAATTTCATATGTTTATATACATATTTTACTAATCATCTCCACAAATAGAGGAAATATTAAATTACAGACAATTATTTCTAAATGATATAAACACTCATGTTGACGTTATAGTTAACTATAATCATATTTTGAATAGTTTAATATTTATCATAATTTGAAAACAAATACATATAAGTATTAATTGAAAAACAAAAATTTGAATTAAAATATTATTTATTTATTATCATACTCATAATCCATCCAAAATTTAGGCGATCATTATAATGATTATAATTTCTAACACAAGGGGAAACACTAAACCTATCTTTAATTATTGTAACACTATGAAAATTATAGTTATGATTTCCTTAGGGTCACTAGATCAAAATTAATTGTTAAATTAAAACATATATTCTATTAACTTTGATAAATTATTCTTTTATCAATGATTACTAAGGACCTAGGTTGGATCTTTATCACTCCACTATGAAAGATGCCACCGAGGAGGTCATGTATCTGATGAATACACTCCCACCTCCTCTAACAATCATGAAAAAGGAAAATATTCTTTCAAAAATGTATATCACCACATATGATGTGTATAGTCTTGACTATGGTTATATTACTCTGATCATTCTACCCTGTACCCCAAGATAACACCTATATGTTCATGAAACTCCATCCATAAGAAATAAAAATAACTTCCACTGACCATTATTTCTTAACTACCACTTACACTTAGTGTCATTTCAATGAATTACATATCATATTGATGTTTATCATCATAATAATGTCTAATTTTAATTATCACTTATTTCACCCATTAATATCATCTTCATAACATCATGGAAATAATTTTACATGATGCCAAATTTGTGTAATCTATAATTTATCTTGAATAAGTTCACCTTAGTGACATAACCATACCATAAATCAATTATTATTTACACGAGTCTTAAAAAACATGTATTGGTATAAGACGTCAATTAGAAATTCCATTTTAGAATAATTGATCATCACTACAACTGATGATTTTAATACCAATGTCAATGAAGTAAATTCTTAAATAGATAATAAAATACTATATAATTTTAAGTATGTTTGAAATTATAAGATAAAAAATATTATACAAAATATGATAAATATACACCCTAATCACTAACTTTGGGTCATACACCATTGCCTCACCTCTTGATGCCACCAAAGGATCTCCCCACATAACACTTTCAAACTCTATGAAAAATATTTTCATTAAGGAAAAAATTTATAGTGCTTTTCCATCCATGTACTATCACAATCCTATAAAAATGAGAAATTAAAGTTATCTAATTATTCTCAAATAGAATGAAATATGACTATAATTTTATTACTAGTATCTACTCCACTAATGTAATCTATGTACTTATCACTTTTCATAACACTATATAATGATTTCAGAGACCAAGAAGTGATATCATAGTATGTATCTAATTTATAAATTCATACTCATACTCAAGAGTCCTCATAATATTATCAATATGCACTTTAAGAACTGAAAAAGTACTCAAATCATGAGGCTTGCCCCATAATAATAAAATAATACTATTTAAAATTACATAGTTCAACAATTGTTATGCAACCAAAAGTCAAATGTTAAGAACACATAAAAAGGTTTATGAATTTATGATTTAAATATTACCCCCTATAAAGGTATAATGTAATCATCCATCACCTACCCACTAATAATGAAAAAAGATCACCATAAAGTGATATATTGAAGATACAAGAATCATTGTTAGATGGAGCATCCTTTTGATATCATAAATCCAAATGATTTTATACCTAATATTAAAATCACCCAGAAAAAAATTAATATAAATCATAGAAACTCAAAAAAAATATAAATTTCTGGAGATATATCAACTTCTATACTAACTACATATTTGGTGTAAAATCACTTGAAATACTTTATACCTAGGTCCATGAATGAAGAGTTCATTATCATAAAGATCAAATATAAATGACAATTATATAGGTGAAGAACTAGTCATTTTTGGCTTATAAAATTTCAATGAAGTTTTACATGACTATGTTATCACATTAAAAAGGAATTAAAAATTTCACAAGAATTTCATAATAGTGAGAGTGATTGGGAATATATCATTGGGATTTCATAACTACCCATATTATGATTTTCCTCTATCATAAGAAAAAATACACATAGATAATGTCTATACCACTTTAGAAAACATGAACCATGATAAGTGTATCCTAAAAATAGTGGTATAAGTAGTTGAGTCAATCCTAAAATTATCAAATCTATTGCATTGAAAATCATCAACAACCAATCTATATATCTATCCTCCTAGTCTTAATATATTGAACTCTAATCCATATAAAATTATTTCCCAAGTTTCTAAAACTATAACAACACACATATTTAAATACAAACTCTATTATTATTATATCTATGCTTTGATACTGTAACAGCCCGAGATTTTATGAAAAAAATATTCTTTTTAATTTTATTAATGTCTTGTGTTGTACGCTACACCAAAAGGAGCTTGCACAACACACATCCTTGACTTGCCTTGCATTACACGCAATCGCGACCTTCCTCGATAGCGTGTGTAATACGCAATACTGAGTTTCATTAAACAACGATATGCTATTAAAATATTATTAAAACTAGCCGTTATGAATAGTAATAAACACTTTTTAAAATTCTATAAATCTTATTTTTTAAAATGAACTTCATTTTTGGATTCGGAATATCGAATTTAGCCTAAGGTGAAATTTTAGTGATTTTCGGATAACTTTCATGAATAGTGAAAATTACTAAATTTTAGTTAAAAACAACTTTTTCAATCGAAATAATTAATAGTGATAAATTATTAATTTGAGTGGTTTTAAAGTATATTTAGAATATATTTTTACAATTTAATACAATGTTGGTCATTGGATGTAATTTCACATTTAAACTAGACATAAACAAGTGTCAATCTTTTGATAGATATTGTTTCTTAAAAAAAACACGCTATTTGTTTTAACAGCGGGATTTAATTATAAAATTAATTAATGAAACTTTTATTTTATGAATTTGGTAAAATAGACTTCATTTTTGAATTCGGAATATGAAATATAGCTTGGGATGAAATTTTGGCATTGTTCTGAAAAACATCAATTTTTGATGAATAGTGAAACTACTAAGTGGTAGGTTAAAAACTGAATTTTGCATAAAACTTAATTTTACCGCTTCTGTGAATGGAATTTCGAAAATCCGAGAGACACGGTTAATATCAAGGACTAAAATGTGGTTCAATGAGATGAAAATAAATTTTTGGTGAATAGTAACTTTTTACTTTTTTTTACCACGGTTAATAGTAAATAGGGTAACTAAGGGTAAATATGATATTAATATTACCCTAACACATGTCCTAATTCTATTGGACAAGTGTAATTCGACCAAAAACAAACTTAGGAATAAAATATGACCATTTAGGCCCACTTGGATTAGATTAGGACATTTATTATTAATTTATTTAAAGAAGGGTTAAAATAGTTAAAATCAATGTTTAATAAGTAAATCATTTTTAATATGGGGTTATACATAAGATAAATTCGATTGTAAATATTCATCAGAAAGCTAAAAAGATTTCCTACATGATGGTATTTTATTTGTAATTTTTAGACATCAAATAATTTAATTTATTTATGACACAACGATGATGCAGTAATTATCTTATTAATGAAATATTGACATAATTGATGTTATAAACACCAAAATAAATGTAATTTGAGATTTTTTATGAATTCCACTAATTTTCTAGGTTACTATGATATATTAATGTTGATTTAATCAACTTGGTTCGAACATATAATTCTGTTATGACTTTCACAAAAATCATATATCAAATAGTGTCAAAATTGACACAAAATAGTTTTTAAATCAAATATTATATTATTAATTGTTATTTTATTCCTAAAAATCTAAGGTTCGTCCAAATGACTTAGATAAGGATATATATATTAATAATAAACAATTTGGGGTTCGTTTGGCATGTTATAGTAAGTGTATTTACCATATAGTGAAAGAAAACAAAAAAACACGGTAAAAGTTAAATTATTTAACTTAGAGTTAAATCTAATTGATAAGGTTAAAATAATACCCTAAACTTGTCTAAATCTTATTGGTTGATAGGATTTCGACCCGAACCCACTTTAGCTTAGAAATAAGACCCTTTGGAACCATTATAAACCGATCTTGACATTAATATAAAATAATATTTTGAAGTATTCCTAAGGTGCCCCTCTCCTCCCTTATAAAAGGACACCTCCTCCCCCTCCTCCTCACACCAATTCGAGCACTCAAGATCGGCCAACCCCTGCCAAAATCTCTTCTCCACTTCCCTAAAAACATCCTAGAGGTTCTGGTCTTCCTCAAAGACCAATTTTAGTGCCCTAAGAGGAGGTCTCAAAGAGGCGCTTCAAAGAAGAGGTAATTACCATTACCAATTCTTTCATATTTATTTCTTCTTCCACTTCTTCTTCTTAGGTTGTTTCATTATGAAGTAATAACATCAGTATCACTCATATACTGATATGTTATTATAAGTATGAAACAACCCTATTTCACCATCTATCCATCCTACGGAAAAAGAAATCACCGCGCGTGCGTACGTACGGAATACCGTCTCCACGCCGTGGTGTAATCTATTTTCCACCACCACCTTACATGGATGGGTATAATGGTGTAAAGAATAACTATACATAGTTATTACAAAATCATATTGATTCTGATATATTGTATAATTCAATACAATTCAATTCAATATTTATGGAAATGATATCATCGCTCGTGCGTACGTACGGACTACCGTCTCCACGACGCGATGAGATTCATTCTCCATGTTAACCATTTAAGAATGATTATAAAAGAAATAATAATGAAATATATGACATTATAAAGCTACTGGATTTATGTATATATATATATGTAAGTCATTAACTTACTTCCATTCAAGACAATAAGGAAAAGAAAACAACGTTCATGTGTACGTACGGACTACCGTCTCCATGAACGGTGTTTTTCATTTCATTTATCTATCTATTATATATATATATACTGAATATATATGATATATAAATCATATTTTATATTCTGGAAGTAAGTAAATCATGATATAAGTAACAATAATGTCAAGAACAACAAGTCAAAACACCTACGATAAATGAAACGATTTTACCCAAAACGCTTCTTTAACATGGAGTTTACAAAAGAATGGGTAATATAATGTCATAAGTGAACCATATATGATATCATAACATTGAATATGATTCTGTAATAAGTCAATGACATTATTTAAACCATTATACAGGAGCTTCGGACACGTACAAAGAAAATCGGACCTAAGGTAAGGGAAATATCACAATCCCATTTTTATCCGAGATTGTTTTTTCGTAAGTATTTACTGGGGTGTATTTTATCATCCACATCCATGTTCCCTCAATATGTAATATTATTTCCATCCACCTACAATTTTTTAAATCCAATTTTACCCTTCTATGAGTTTTTAGTAAAGGATATGAAAGGAATCTTTTTTCGTTTTTCGTACGAGGTACTTTTTGACTTTTCCGACAAAAGTACGAAGAATGTTTTTTTTAACTTATACGGCACGAACGGATTTATACTGTTTTATAAAGCCTTATTTTCATGAATATTCCTCTAAAAGATTTCATGACTATTTTCAATAAAATCTCTTTCTTTTAAAATTGCATGATGTTTTGAGAAAAGAAATTGATTTTGAAGAAGAAAGGATATTTTCCTCAAGAATTCAATTCAAGTGTTTTATCAAAATTATTTTCCATATAAGATAATAAAGGGTTATGTTTCTATCCATATTTTTACATTGATTTGACTATGTTGTGATGGAATTATGTTTATGAATTCCTTTATCTTATATGAATGGTTTTATGATGTCATGTTGTTTAAGAATCCCATTTTTATTACATGGGTTATGCAATGATGTATGATTTATGATTTTGTGGCACACATAAGAAAGGATTCATTAAGAGATGGGTGGGACCTATATCTCCCTCCAATGCATTGGGTAAAGATTTCATATCTCATGAGATAGACATGGCTGGAATGGTAGGTTATACCGGTTCAGTGAAACAGGACTGAAACGAGGATTACTCGATTCAGAAAGAGACTTTGTCCACTAAGATAGTCTTGGCAATGAGTCTTGACTAACAAGAAATGATTCTCTATGATTATGTGTGTATGCCACAAAGTTTCATGTTTTAAGTTATGATTATTGGGATTACATTTCACTTCTATGATTTATCCCATGTTATGAAATTATGATCTCTTTTGCAGGTTAAGATTTCCAAAAGCTATGTTCTTATGTATATGATGTGATTGATATTTCTTTTGTTTACCCTTACTGAGCATTTGAGCTCACCCTTTTATGTTTTCTTTTCCCCAGGATATAAAGAAAGGTTTTAGGTAAAAAAAAGGGATGACCTTTATGGGAGATATTGAAGAACTTTCACCACGATTAGAATATTACGTTCCGAGTTTCCAAAGACACTAAACTATTACGGTCCTTGTGTGTGTGTTTTTGTTATGTACTAAGTATTCCGAAAATGTAATGTAAAGTCCATGTACGTCAAGCTTTGGGTCTCTACAGTTGGTATCAGAGGAAAGGTTTAGTCAACCTTTGGAAACTAGGATGCGAGAACTTTAGTGAGATCCCTAGAGATATTTCTAAGGTATGCCTAGGGATGTCTCTAAGGTTAAGTATGCGTATAGGTTATAGTACTAGAATTACGCTAATGATCATAGAATTAAACCTAAGATGTTAGATATTGAAGTTACTCCCCCTTTATTATGATTTTTGCCTCTCACACTATTCTTTTTGGGTTTTAGAAAATGGCTGGAAATAAGGTGATTCACGATAATGGAGGATATGATGGACAATGGACTGATATTCTTCATGAGCAACCAAATGAAATGGGATTTGGAAGTCCAAAAACCACCATTATGCCGAATCAGCAATCTCATAATATGATCAATAAAGTAAAATTTGGTAAGTTTCCTGACTCGGCTAATAAGAGAAAGATGGAGTTTCATGATGATCATAGAGGAAAGAAAGTTCAATTTCCCCTATGTAAATCATGTGGAAAGAGGCATCAGGGAGAATGTTTCAAAGGAACTGGAAGATGCTTTGGGTGTGGAAAAGAAGGACACAAATCCAGTAAGTGCAAAGGAAAAGGTTCAGTTAACACTAGGGATGAGGATAATGGTATTGCTACGACATCAACAATGGTTAAATGTTTTAAATGTGGAATGTATGGGCATTATGCAAACAAATTCCCTAAGGGAAAGACTCATGAAGAGAATCAGTATGGTCATATGGGTAGTATTTATGTTGATGATGATTAAGAGACTACAAATGATATGTGAGATGAAAGAATTGTTGAATCTTGGACAATGGTTTAAGAATGTAGTGGAATGATTACAGGTTTATCATATGTAATGTTGTATAAGTAATCTCATGGTACTGTAGAATAAAGAGACATGTGAGGATTGTTACACTGTTGTCTGATTAATGTTACCAGTATCCATGAAAGGTTATTCAGATATTTTTGGAATGTAGATGATATGCGCATAATGAAGGGATAAGGAGAAAATTAAATGTTTGATAGTATTCATGAGCTCATGATTGATATAAGGACTAAGTGATATCATGGTTTGAGTATATAGAATTTTGAGGATTTTGGTATGTGGAAAGTGTTAACTTTTAACTACACTCATGTTTTCACTAAGGTATTCAAGAGAATACACGATTAAGGACTTTGAATGTTTGGAATGTGACCAACAAGACATATCTTGTGATATGAGGGGATCAACGACAGTATTAAATCTCTGGTAATTGTTGTTACTATATTATGAGAGTGGACTGCAGTATTATGTATAAGCCTAAAGATTAGACTGGATTATGTTGGACATAAGTTAGTATTGTTTAAGGATAGAAGATTTTCGTTATTATTGATGGGATGTTATAGTAACGTAGTTTTAGAAAAAGGACAACCTGCAGGACGGGCGACAGCCCATCGCTTCGGACAAGGCTGTAGAAATCGAACCCACAACCGAAGTGCGACTGGCCTTTATCGCCTACCACTGACCTACAGGAAGTCCCTGTTTAGTAGAAACTAGTTTTATTATATTAAGCAGCATGATATATGAAGTATAAGTCCATTTTAGGAACCATATATGATTAATCTCACTATAGAATGACTTATGTATAATTAATAACTTTTGCTAACCTTTTGTTTGAGACAGATGGAATGAACAGTCATTCTATCACATGATCTGCTAACACTTCACAAATAACAAATTCAACTTCATTTATTTAAGAGATGAAGTAGAAATTGTTCAAGGCACGAACAAAAGTGAGATTGTACCAAAATAAAGTAAGTATTTATTCTAAGCAAATTTTCAACTTTAGGGAAATGATCTTGAAAACCAAAAATGTTGTCCTAGTGATCTTATACCTGATGAATCAGATGGTACCTTATATCATCACAAATCTATGGATTTGTGATTACTGGATTTTCCATAGCCATGTTCTCTACCACTCTCCATCAGAACATGATGGTTAGATTTCTCTTCCATATCCATATTTTCACCTATGTGGAAACCCAGTGATTAGTTTATTTGGGTAATCGTTACATTTCATACTTTAGTTTTTAAAGCCAAGTTTTGGTATTCCCTTTTACGATGTGGGTTTCTATTAAAGAAACTTTTGAATAGTAAACCATTTATAACCCCGACGAATTTCGAGGGCGAAATTCATTTTAAGGGGGGTAGAATGTAACAGCCCGAGATTTTATGAAAAAAATATTCTTTTTAATTTTATTAATGTCTTGTGTTGTACGCTACACCAAAAGGAGCTTGCACAACACACATCCTTGACTTGCCTTGCATTACACGCAATCGCGACCTTCCTCGATAGCGTGTGTAATACGCAATACTGAGTTTCATTAAACAACGATATGCTATTAAAATATTATTAAAACTAGCCGTTATGAATAGTAATAACCACTTTTTAAAATTCTATAAATCTTATTTTTTAAAATGAACTTCATTTTTGGATTCGGAATATCGAATTTAGCCTAAGGTGAAATTTTAGTGATTTTCGGATAACTTTCATGAATAGTGAAAATTACTAAATTTTAGTTAAAAACAACTTTTTCAATCGAAATAATTAATAGTGATAAATTATTAATTTGAGTGGTTTTAAAGTATATTTAGAATATATTTTTACAATTTAATACAATGTTGGTCATTGGATGTAATTTCACATTTAAACTAGACATAAACAAGTGTCAATCTTTTGATAGATATTGTTTCTTAAAAAAAACACGCTATTTGTTTTAACAGCGGGATTTAATTATAAAATTAATTAATGCAACTTTTATTTTATGAATTTGGTAAAATAGACTTCATTTTTGAATTCGGAATATGAAATATAGCTTGGGATGAAATTTTGGCATTGTTCTGAAAAACATCAATTTTTGATGAATAGTGAAACTACTAAGTGGTAGGTTAAAAACTGAATTTTGCATAAAACTTAATTTTACCGCTTCTGTGAATGGAATTTCGAAAATCCGAGAGACACGGTTAATATCAAGGACTAAAATGTGGTTCAATGAGATGAAAATAAATTTTTGGTGAATAGTAACTTTTTACTTTTTTTTACCACGGTTAATAGTAAATAGGGTAACTAAGGGTAAATATGATATTAATATTACCCTAACACATGTCCTAATTCTATTGGACAAGTGTAATTCGACCAAAAACAAACTTAGGAATAAAATATGACCATTTAGGCCCACTTGGATTAGATTAGGACATTTATTATTAATTTATTTAAAGAAGGGTTAAAATAGTTAAAATCAATGTTTAATAAGTAAATCATTTTTAATATGGGGTTATACATAAGATAAATTCGATTGTAAATATTCATTAGAAAGCTAAAAATATTTCCTACATGATGGTATTTTATTTGTAATTTTTAGACATCAAATAATTTAATTTATTTATGACACAACGATGATGCAGTAATTATCTTATTAATGAAATATTGACATAATTGATGTTATAAACACCAAAATAAATGTAATTTGAGATTTTTTATGAATTCCACTAATTTTATAGGTTACTATGATATATTAATGTTGATTTAATCAACTTGGTTCGAACATATAATTCTGTTATGACTTTCACAAAAATCATATATCAAATAGTGTCAAAATTGACACAAAATAGTTTTTAAATCAAATATTATATTATTAATTGTTATTTTATTCCTAAAAATCTAAGGTCCGTCCAAATGACTTAGATAAGGATATATATATTAATAATAAACAATTTGGGGTTCGTTTGGCATGTTATAGTAAGTGTATTTACCATATAGTGAAAGAAAACAAAAAAACACGGTAAAAGTTAAATTATTTAACTTAGAGTTAAATCTAATTGATAAGGTTAAAATAATACCCTAAACTTGTCTAAATCTTATTGGTTGATAGGATTTCGACCCAACCCCACTTTAGCTTAGAAATAAGACCCTTTGGAACCATTATAAACCGATCTTGACATTAATATAAAATAATATTTTGAAGTATTCCTAAGGTGCCCCTCTCCTCCCTTATAAAAGGACACCTCCTCCCCCTCCTCCTCACACCAATTCGAGCACTCAAGCTCGGCCAAACCCTGCCAAAATCTCTTCTCCACTTCCCTAAAAACATCCTAGAGGTTCTGGTCTTCCTCAAAGACCAATTTTAGTGCCCTAAGAGGAGGTCTCAAAGAGGCGCTTCAAAGAAGAGGTAATTACCATTACCAATTCTTTCATCTTT
Source organism: Viscum album (assembly GCA_963277665.1). Lineage (NCBI taxonomy): Eukaryota > Viridiplantae > Streptophyta > Magnoliopsida > Santalales > Viscaceae > Viscum > Viscum album. The sequence goes on along the minus strand of OY728131.1, from coordinate 1,522,612,259 downwards.
ATTTCTTCTTCCACTTCTTCTTCTTAGGTTGTTTCATTATGAAGTAATAACATCAGTATCACTCATATACTGATATGTTATTATAAGTATGAAACAACCCTATTTCACCATCTATCCATCCTACGGAAAAAGAAATCACCGCGCGTGCGTACGTACGGAATACCGTCTCCACGCCGTGGTGTAATCTATTTTCCACCACCACCTTACATGGATGGGTATAATGGTGTAAAGAATAACTATACATAATTATTACAAAATCATATTGATTCTGATATATTGTATAATCCACTACAATTCAATTCAATATTTATGGAAATGATATCATCGCTCGTGCGTACGTACGGACTACCGTCTCCACGACGCGATGAGATTCATTCTCCATGTTAACCATTTAAGAATGATTATAAAAGAAATAATAATGAAATATATTACATTATAAAGCTACTGGATTTATGTATATATATATATATGTAAGTCATTAACTTACTTCCATTCAAGACAATAAGGAAAAGAAAACAACGTTCATGTGTACGTACGGACTACCGTCTCCATGAACGGTGTTTTTCATTTCATTTATCTATCTATTATATATATATATACTGAATATATATGATATATAAATCATATTTTATATTCTGGAAGTAAGTAAATCATGATATAAGTAACAATAATGTCAAGAACAACAAGTCAAAACACCTACGATAAATGAAACGATTTTACCCAAAACGCTTCTTTAACATGGAGTTTACAAAAGAATGGGTAATATAATGTCATAAGTGAACCATATATGATATCATAACATTGAATATGATTCTGTAATAAGTCAATGACATTATTTAAACCATTATACAGGAGCTTCGGACACGTACAAAGAAAATCGGACCTAAGGTAAGGGAAATATCACAATCCCATTTTTATCCGAGATTGTTTTTTCGTAAGTATTTACTGGGGTGTATTTTATCATCCACATCCATGTTCCCTCAATATGTAATATTATTTCCATCCACCTACAATTTTTTAAATCCAATTTTACCCTTCTATGAGTTTTTAGTAAAGGATATGAAAGGAATCTTTTTTCGTTTTTCGTACGAGGTACTTTTTGACTTTTCCGACAAAAGTACGAAGAATGTTTTTTTAACTTATACGGCACGAACGGATTTATACTGTTTTATAAAGCCTTATTTTCATGAATATTCCTCTAAAAGATTTCATGACTATTTTCAATAAAATCTCTTTCTTTTAAAATTGCATGATGTTTTGAGAAAAGAAATTGATTTTGAAGAAGAAAGGATATTTTCCTCAAGAATTCAATTCAAGTGTTTTATCAAAATTATTTTCCATATAAGATAATAAAGGGTTATGTTTCTATCCATATTTTTACATTGATTTGACTATGTTGTGATGGAATTATGTTTATGAATTCCTTTATCTTATATGAATGGTTTTATGATGTCATGTTGTTTAAGAATCCCATTTTTATTACATGGGTTATGCAATGATGTATGATTTATGATTTTGTGGCACACATAAGAAAGGATTCATTAAGAGATGGGTGGGACCTATATCTCCCTCCAATGCATTGGGTAAAGATTTCATATCTCATGAGATAGACATGGCTGGAATGGTAGGTTATACCGGTTCAGTGAAACAGGACTGAAACGAGGATTACTCGATTCAGAAAGAGACTTTGTCCACTAAGATAGTCTTGGCAATGAGTCTTGACTAACAAGAAATGATTCTCTATGATTATGTGTGTATGCCACAAAGTTTCATGTTTTAAGTTATGATTATTGGGATTACATTTCACTTCTATCATTTATCCCATGTTATGAAATTATGATCTCTTTTGCAGGTTAAGATTTCCAAAAGCTATGTTCTTATGTATATGATGTGATTGATATTTCTTTTGTTTACCCTTACTGAGCATTTGAGCTCACCCTTTTATGTTTTCTTTTCCCCAGGATATAAAGAAAGGTTTTAGGTAAAAAAAAGGGATGACCTTTATGGGAGATATTGAAGAACTTTCACCACGATTAGAATATTACGTTCCGAGTTTCCAAAGACACTAAACTATTACGGTCCTTGTGTGTGTGTTTTTGTTATGTACTAAGTATTCCGAAAATGTAATGTAAAGTCCATGTACGTCAAGCTTTGGGTCTCTACAGTTGGTATCAGAGGAAAGGTTTAGTCAACCTTTGGAAACTAGGATGCGAGAACTTTAGTGAGATCCCTAGAGATATTTCTAAGGTATGCCTAGGGATGTCTCTAAGGTTAAGTATGCGTATAGGTTATAGTACTAGAATTACGCTAATGATCATAGAATTAAACCTAAGATGTTAGATATTGAAGTTACTCCCCCTTTATTATGATTTTTGCCTCTCACACTATTCTTTTTGGGTTTTAGAAAATGGCTGGAAATAAGGTGATTCACGATAATGGAGGATATGATGGACAATGGACTGATATTCTTCATGAGCAACCAAATGAAATGGGATTTGGAAGTCCAAAAACCACCATTATGCCGAATCAGCAATCTCATAATATGATCAATAAAGTAAAATTTGGTAAGTTTCCTGACTCGGCTAATAAGAGAAAGATGGAGTTTCATGATGATCATAGAGGAAAGAAAGTTCAATTTCCCCTATGTAAATCATGTGGAAAGAGGCATCAAGGAGAATGTTTCAAAGGAACTGGAAGATGCTTTGGGTGTGGAAAAGAAGGACACAAATCCAGTAAGTGCAAAGGAAAAGGTTCAGTTAACACTAGGGATGAGGATAATGGTATTGCTACGACATCAACAATGGTTAAATGTTTTAAATGTGGAATGTACGGGCATTATGCAAACAAATTCCCTAAGGGAAAGACTCATGAAGAGAATCAGTATGGTCATATGGGTAGTATTTATGTTGATGATGATTAAGAGACTACAAATGATATGTGAGATGAAAGAATTGTTGAATCTTGGACAATGGTTTAAGAATGTAGTGGAATGATTACAGGTTTATCATATGTAATGTTGTATAAGTAATCTCATGGTACTGTAGAATAAAGAGACATGTGAGGATTGTTACACTGTTGTCTGATTAATGTTACCAGTATCCATGAAAGGTTATTCAGATATTTTTGGAATGTAGATGATATGCGCATAATGAAGGGATAAGGAGAAAATTAAATGTTTGATAGTATTCATGAGCTCATGATTGATATAAGGACTAAGTGATATCATGGTTTGAGTATATAGAATTTTGAGGATTTTGGTATGTGGAAAGTGTTAACTTTTAACTACACTCATGTTTTCACTAAGGTATTCAAGAGAATACACGATTAAGGACTTTGAATGTTTGGAATGTGACCAACAAGACATATCTTGTGATATGAGGGGATCAACGACAGTATTAAATCTCTGGTAATTGTTGTTACTATATTATGAGAGTGGACTGCAGTATTATGTATAAGCCTAAAGATTAGACTGGATTATGTTGGACATAAGTTAGTATTGTTTAAGGATAGAAGATTTTCGTTATTATTGATGGGATGTTATAGTAACGTAGTTTTAGAAAAAGGACAACCTGCAGGACGGGCGACAGCCCATCGCTTCGGACAAGGCTGTAGAAATCGAACCCACAACCGAAGTGCGACTGGCCTTTATCGCCTACCACTGACCTACAGGAAGTCCCTGTTTAGTAGAAACTAGTTTTATTATATTAAGCAGCATGATATATGAAGTATAAGTCCATTTTAGGAACCATATATGATTAATCTCACTATAGAATGACTTATGTATAATTAATAACTTTTGCTAACCTTTTGTTTGAGACAGATGGAATGAACAGTCATTCTATCACATGATCTGCTAACACTTCACAAATAACAAATTCAACTTCATTTATTTAAGAGATGAAGTAGAAATTGTTCAAGGCACGAACAAAAGTGAGATTGTACCAAAATAAAGTAAGTATTTATTCTAAGCAAATTTTCAACTTTAGGGAAATGATCTTGAAAACCAAAAATGTTGTCCTAGTGATCTTATACCTGATGAATCAGATGGTACCTTATATCATCACAAATCTATGGATTTGTGATTACTGGCTTTTCCATAGCCATGTTCTCTACCACTCTCCATCAGAACATGATGGTTAGATTTCTCTTCCATATCCATATTTTCACCTATGTGGAAACCCAGTGATTAGTTTATTTGGGTAATCGTTACATTTCATACTTTAGTTTTTAAAGCCAAGTTTTGGTATTCCCTTTTACGATGTGGGTTTCTATTAAAGAAACTTTCGAATAGTAAACCATTTATAACCCCGACGAATTTCGAGGGTGAAATTCATTTTAAGGGGGGTAGAATGTAACAGCCCGAGATTTTATGAAAAAAATATTCTTTTTAATTTTATTAATGTCTTGTGTTGTACGCTACACCAAAAGGAGCTTGCACAACACACATCCTTGACTTGCCTTGCATTACACGCAATCGCGACCTTCCTCGATAGCGTGTGTAATACGCAATACTGAGTTTCATTAAACAACGATATGCTATTAAAATATTATTAAAACTAGCCGTTATGAATAGTAATAACCACTTTTTAAAATTCTATAAATCTTATTTTTTAAAATGAACTTCATTTTTGGATTCGGAATATCGAATTTAGCCTAAGGTGAAATTTTAGTGATTTTCGGATAACTTTCATGAATAGTGAAAATTACTAAATTTTAGTTAAAAACAACTTTTTCAATCGAAATAATTAATAGTGATAAATTATTAATTTGAGTGGTTTTAAAGTATATTTAGAATATATTTTTACAATTTAATACAATGTTGGTCATTGGATGTAATTTCACATTTAAACTAGACATAAACAAGTGTCAATCTTTTGATAGATATTGTTTCTTAAAAAAAACACGCTATTTGTTTTAACAGCGGGATTTAATTATAAAATTAATTAATGCAACTTTTATTTTATGAATTTGGTAAAATAGACTTCATTTTTGAATTCGGAATATGAAATATAGCTTGGGATGAAATTTTGGCATTGTTCTGAAAAACATCAATTTTTGATGAATAGTGAAACTACTAAGTGGTAGGTTAAAAACTGAATTTTGCATAAAACTTAATTTTACCGCTTCTGTGAATGGAATTTCGAAAATCCGAGAGACACGGTTAATATCAAGGACTAAAATGTGGTTCAATGAGATGAAAATAAATTTTTGGTGAATAGTAACTTTTTACTTTTTTTTACCACGGTTAATAGTAAATAGGGTAACTAAGGGTAAATATGATATTAATATTACCCTAACACATGTCCTAATTCTATTGGACAAGTGTAATTCGACCAAAAACAAACTTAGGAATAAAATATGACCATTTAGGCCCACTTGGATTAGATTAGGACATTTATTATTAATTTATTTAAAGAAGGGTTAAAATAGTTAAAATCAATGTTTAATAAGTAAATCATTTTTAATATGGGGTTATACATAAGATAAATTCGATTGTAAATATTCATTAGAAAGCTAAACATATTTCCTACATGATGGTATTTTATTTGTAATTTTTAGACATCAAATAATTTAATTTATTTATGACACAACGATGATGCAGTAATTATCTTATTAATGAAATATTGACATAATTGATGTTATAAACACCAAAATAAATGTAATTTGAGATTTTTTATGAATTCCACTAATTTTATAGGTTACTATGATATATTAATGTTGATTTAATCAACTTGGTTCGAACATATAATTCTGTTATGACTTTCACAAAAATCATATATCAAATAGTGTCAAAATTGACACAAAATAGTTTTTAAATCAAATATTATATTATTAATTGTTATTTTATTCCTAAAAATCTAAGGTTCGTCCAAATGACTTAGATAAGGATATATATATTAATAATAAACAATTTGGGGTTCGTTTGGCATGTTATAGTAAGTGTATTTACCATATAGTGAAAGAAAACAAAAAAACACGGTAAAAGTTAAATTATTTAACTTAGAGTTAAATCTAATTGATAAGGTTAAAATAATACCCTAAACTTGTCTAAATCTTATTGGTTGATAGGATTTCGACCCAACCCCACTTTAGCTTAGAAATAAGACCCTTTGGAACCATTATAAACCGATCTTGACATTAATATAAAATAATATTTTGAAGTATTCCTATGGTGCCCCTCTCCTCCCTTATAAAAGGACACCTCCTCCCCCTCCTCCTCACACCAATTCGAGCACTCAAGCTCGGCCAAACCCTGCAAAAATCTCTTCTCCACTTCCCTAAAAACATCCTAGAGGTTCTGGTCTTCCTCAAAGACCAATTTTAGTGCCCTAAGAAAAGGTCTCAAAGAGGCGCTTCAAAGAAGAGGTAATTACCATTACCAATTCTTTCATCTTTATTTCTTCTTCCACTTCTTCTTCTTAGGTTGTTTCATTATGAAGTAATAACATCAGTATCACTCATATACTGATATGTTATTATAAGTATGAAACAACCCTATTTCACCATCTATCCATCCTACGGAAAAAGAAATCACCGCGCGTGCGTACGTACGGAATACCGTCTCCACGCCGTGGTGTAATCTATTTTCCACCACCACCTTACATGGATGGGTATAATGGTGTAAAGAATAACTATACATAATTATTACAAAATCATATTGATTCTGATATATTGTATAATCCACTACAATTCAATTCAATATTTATGGAAATGATATCATCGCTCGTGCGTACGTACGGACTACCGTCTCCACGACGCGATGAGATTCATTCTCCATGTTAACCATTTAAGAATGATTATAAAAGAAATAATAATGAAATATATTACATTATAAAGCTACTGGATTTATGTATATATATATATATGTAAGTCATTAACTTACTTCCATTCAAGACAATAAGGAAAAGAAAACAACGTTCATGTGTACGTACGGACTACCGTCTCCATGAACGGTGTTTTTCATTTCATTTATCTATCTATTATATATATATATACTGAATATATATGATATATAAATCATATTTTATATTCTGGAAGTAAGTAAATCATGATATAAGTAACAATAATGTCAAGAACAACAAGTCAAAACACCTACGATAAATGAAACGATTTTACCCAAAACGCTTCTTTAACATGGAGTTTACAAAAGAATGGGTAATATAATGTCATAAGTGAACCATATATGATATCATAACAATGAATATGATTCTGTAAAAAGTCAATGACATTATTTAAACCATTATACAGGAGCTTCGGACACGTACAAAGCAAATCGGACCTAAGGTAAGGGAAATATCACAATCTCATTTTTATCCGAGATTGTTTATTCGTAAGTATTTACTGGGGTGTATTTTATCATCCACATCCATGTTCCATCAATATGTAATATTATTTCCATCCACCTACAATTGTTTAAATCCAATTTTACCCTTCTATGAGTTTTTAGTAAAGGATATGAAAGGAATCTTTTATCGTTTTTCGTACGAGGTACTTTTTGACTTTTCCGACAAAAGTACGAAGAATGTTTTTTTAACTTATACGGCACGAACGGATTTATACTGTTTTATAAAGCCTTATTTTCATGAATCTTCCTCTAAAAGATTTCATGACTATTTTCAATAAAATCTCTTTCTTTTAAAATTGCATGATGTTTTGAGAAAAGAAATTGATTTTGAAGAAGAAAGGATATTTTCCTCAAGAATTCAATTCAAGTGTTTTATCAAAATTATTTTCCATATAAGATAATAAAGGGTTCTGTTTCTATCCATATTTTTACATTGATTTGACTATGTTGTGATGGAATTATGTTTATGAATTCCTTTATCTTATATGAATGGTTTTATGATGTCATGTTGTTTAAGAATCCCATTTTTATTACATGGGTTATGCAATGATGTATGATTTATGATTTTGTGGCATACATAAGAAAGGATTCATTAAGAGATGGGTGGGACCTATATCTCCCTCCAATGCATTGGGTAAAGATTTAATATCTCATGAGATAGACATGGCTGGAATGGTAGGTTATACCGATTCAGTGAAACAGGACTGAAACGAGGATTACTCGATTCAGAAAGGGACTTTGTCCACTAAGATAGTCTTGGCAATGAGTCTTGACTAACAAGAAATGATTCTCTATGATTATGTGTGTATGCCACAATGTTTCATGTTTTAAGTTATGATTATTGGGATTACATTTCACTTCTATGATTTATCCCATGTTATGAAATTATGATCTCTTTTGCAGGTTAAGATTTCCAAAAGCTATGTTCTTATGTATATGATGTGATTGATATTTCTTTTGTTTACCCTTACTGAGCATTTGAGCTCACCCTTTTATGTTTTCTTTTCCCCAGGATTTAAAGAAAGGTTTTAGGTAAAAAAAAGGGATGACCTTTATGGGAGATATTGAAGAACTTTCACCACGATTAGAATATTACGTTCCGAGTTTCCAAAGACACTAAACTATTACGGTCCTTGTGTGTGTGTTTTTGTTATGTACTAAGTATTCCGAAAATGTAATGTAAAGTCCATGTACGTCAAGCTTTGGGTCTCTACAGATACCTCTCTAACATGACCAAAATTATCAAGAACCCACCTAGATGTAGATAATTTTGAGTGTACTTCCCCAATCCTACCTATAAAAGGATCGGGGTTGGTGACTAGAACTAGGAGATAAAACACACAAAATAGGAAGGATTCACCCATGAAACCCATAATAAAAAACCACTGATGTTACACTAGAAAGTGAAATATAAAATGGAAATACACAAAGTAAACTGGAAATGCATGACCATATGTATAAAATTTCATCCATCAAGTAGAAAATCATAAAAAATAAATTATATAACAAATTATTACAATAATATAAAAACTTTAATGAAATAAAAAAGTCTGTGAATAAAATATCAAAGTAAAATTTTAGACCAATGAACATAGAATCCTCTATAAATACACCTCTAATAATTATCACTTGATCTACCTCTTAAGAATAACTCCACTTTCTCCATATCTCTATGCTATTTTATTAAATATTAAATGTTTTTATATACATTAGTACTTCATCACATAAGTTCTCATGATGGGGTGAGTAAAATAACCAATTAGGACTTCACAAGTGCTGAGAAATGAAAAATTAAATAATGTAAATTCATAATAATAAGGTTATATGAAATCATAATATATAGTCATGAACTCATAACTCAATTACACCAAGGGATAAATAAGGTTAACTATTAACTAGGAGAGTATCTCATTCCCAAGGTATCATAGGAAAGAAAATTTGAGAACTATCTCATCACATATATATAAATTTTATAATTCGTAAGTCCAAATCATTCAAGAAAGAAATATGTAAGATAAAAAAAATAATCACCCTCTAAATAATAAACCTTCTAATGATAAACACTTTAAAAAGGTCCCTAATACAATTCCATTAGTCACTAGATAATTCCATTGGACAACTAGGGGATCATGGGACATTCACCATCTATGAAAAATAAAGAAACAACCTAACCCCATAATAAAGTATAAAGTTAGGAAAAGTATCTTTTTAAAAGATGAATTTTTTACCTCTATGAATTCATATATGGAATATCTTGTAACGAAGATCCCTATATTATTATGTGGGATATCCTAACTTTATATCAATTAAGACTCAACCAATTACCACCAATCAAAACATGATAATGTTAAGGATTAACCAATAATAATTCCTTGTGATGATCAACTAAACATATTCAATGAAATAACATAAAAATATCATAGATTTTACATTAACCAATTCATTAAGTTGTCTCATAGAGGAACTAAACCTCAATATCAACTCCAAAAACCTTTATCCCAATGTAAAATTTTCCCTCATTATAAATTTCATTATCTCTAGAAAAATGACCTCCCAAGTGTCATTTAATAGGTCATATTGATGATTTGTAGTCTAAATAATCACCATCATCAATTTCTATAGAGACAAGACTCACTAGGTAATCCATTATAATCAAAAAAATAAGACAAACATAACAATATTCCATGACTATTTCATTTTTAAATCAATTATTCTACCATGTATGTATAGATAACTATTAGATAATTCTTTACTTGGATGAAGCCTCACTATATTCTCACTTCTAACATATAGTAAAGAAAATGGGATAACGATGATAATCACATCATTAAATGATTGCATCAAACCATCTTGTCACTATCATAAATTCACATTAATAATTCTTTATCTCATAAAAATCATTGAATGTTTATATATTATCAAACCCATTGAAGGTTCATCCTTATTTGATTTCATAAAGAACATCATCAAAACCTCATATTATAGTGAATCACAATTACCCAATCAAAATAAATAATTCCCATGGATATTGTATTTGACATTATATGATTTATATACTAGCCAAACTACACCAAAAAAATAATGATATAGGTACTCAAATCATTCAGTAAATGATCAGGGTCCTTGTATAGGAATCAATTGACCACCATACCCTATTTCTATGTTCACTATACTGATAGACTAAACTCAAATACCCATTAGAACCATTTTAATTATTTATAAAACCAAAATTTCACATGATCCTATCTCAAAAATATATACATAAGATAAAACTACTCTGATACCACTTGAAAAAAAATCAACATATTGGGACCCCACCTAGGACAATGATAAGGCTGTGTGTTCCTTCCTAAGACTGCATCCATAAACAAGGGGTTAGTGACTAAATCCAAGAGATAATACACAAAAAATTGGAGGCATTCATCTATGAAACCTGAAAAATGAACCAAAAATACTCTACTAGAAAGAGATATATTCAAAGTATATCAAAAAAGTAAACTATAAATTCATAAACACAGATATTATATAGTATCCATAACAAAAATAATCATGCATAATCAATTATATTACACATTATTTCTATAATATAATAATATAGGAAAAATACAAATTCTATCATATAAAAACATGAAGTATACATTATAATTAGTGTACAGATACTCTTATACCAAGTAAAATTATATGATCATCACCAAAATATATAGACCAACACCGCTATCTCTATTTTTTTAGGTACTCTTGTAAAATTTCAGACATCTGTAAATCCATCAGAACTTCACCGCATAAGTGATTGAATAGTGGTGAGAATAAAGACCCAATAGAACATCCCAAGTGTTGAGTAATGATAAAGTTATGAACTTTCATGCAAAATAATAAAAACATACAAAATAATTATATATAGACATGCTCTTGTAGCTCAATACCACCCAAGGGTGAACTATATTGACCATCAATTAGAAGAGTATCAAATCCTAAATTCCTTATAAGATATTAAATTATAGAAATAGTACATCTAAAATGATTGAAGTCACTATCCATAAGTCCATATAAATAAAAAAAAGTTATACCCAAGATTATCACAATCAATCACTTTAAAAAATATTATAATGATACAGATGCTAAAAAAGGTGACCCAAAGACTATAACCAGCATATACATAATTAAAATTTTCATACTAATAGAATAATTCCCTAACTTTATATGTTCATTAACGAATAATATCAAAGTACATATCACTATATCAAAAACAACGAAGTCATGAATATATATCAATCATTAATCCATGAATGGACACTATGAATGACATCTTAATTTTAGGGTATTGCTGATAATAACTTCATGCAATGGTTAACTATAGATAAATCACTAAAATATGATTAAAATTTCAAGGACCATACCTCAACTAATTTTTGAATTCATATATAGGAGTAACAAGTTTGTAATATAATCTCCAAACACTACTATCCTAAGATAAAACAACTTCATGTCATAAACATTATCCTATATAGGATGTAGATTAAAAAGTATCATGACATAGGTTATCTAGAAGATTAGTAGTCCAACTCACCATCAACATCAATATCTAGGTATATGGTACTGACTAATTCATCTTCCATATTTAATTAAGTTAGTTAATAAAGATATATTTCAGACCAATGTCATTTTAAATCAGTTATCCCAATATAGTTTCATATGAAACCATTAGATAATTTTTTTACTCCATTCAAACTGCACACATATAGCAGGGAAAATATGATAATGATGAAAATTACATTATAGAATGATTATGTTGAATCATTATACCACTCTCAGAAGTTCACAACAATAATTACTTAGAAAATATAACTCACTAAAAATTCTTTGCTCATTGAACCCACTAGAAATTAAAAACTACTCACCATGACGAATAACATCATAAAAACATTATTTTATAATGAATCACCAATTCACATGAGTATTTATAGTAATAATCCTGATCATTGTTCCCAATAGGATATTATGACGTTTTATAGTCCCCATAAATCTTATTTGAGTTCACTCACACAAATTAAATTCCAATATAATATTAAAAAATCATCGTCTTAAGATCTATAAATAACTTCAAAGAAGTCATTATTGTGTTTTAATTGATAGAACAAACAAAGAAATCCTAAAATTTTATTTTTCCAAGTTCATCCTAATTTAGTGTAAAATTATTTAAAATTCCAAAAACATCCTTTTTAACTATCCCAAATTACATTAAAAAATTAACCATTAAGGTTTATGTGTAAAAAAAGTAAAATGGGATATTAATTTTTTCTAAATATACAATGGGTGAATTTTTTGTTTTTTTTAATTCATGAAAAAATAGACCATGTAGTGGCTAGAAGAAACTCCATGTGGTGCTCCAGGTGTTAGATATAAACCCTAGATAGGAATAACACAAGTGATTAAGGACACCTATAGGTATGATTTGGGAGTGGGTTATCCCACACAAAGTCCATAGAGAATTAAATCACTTTTCTATAGGATTGGGCTTGGACCATACTTGTGACCCACTTTTCCTAACGTATTAGGGATCATGAGTTAGTGTGTTACCCACATCCACAAACCCAAGGTAGGTTGGACCACCCCTGACCTCACCCATTAGTATAGTTGTTTGGGTAACCATATGATCATCACAATCAAATAGTGATTATGGGGTCAATTTACCACATCATCTAATGGTTTATATATATGTAGAGGGATGTTGAAAGAACCCTCAATTATCATACCAAATCAACCTTATTTCACCCCACTTAACCATATCCACTGCACACATAATCAAATCCATTTGTCCTCTTCCACCATAATTCCCCTTCACTAAAATAGATTTGTACATGAGTTATGCATGAGAATATAGATCAAATTTCCATAGATCTTGAAATCCTAATCCATTGGATAAAAATTGAGTTTTTGATTAGGTAAGGAAGGATAATCCATGCTCTAGGTTATCTTATTTGGTGGTCAATATCTCTAACATATACCTCGGTTCTGGAAAAAATGCATTGCTCAAGGAAGAATACACCCAGTTTTATTAACAAAATAGTTCTATGGTGTCTATAACCTTTTAGTTGTGATAGGTACATAAAGTATAATGTCTAACAATTTATATATTTTGATTAGAAACATAAATAATATCATCATTATCATAAATATTAACAACAAAAACATAGATTTTAAGAACTATATATTTTTAATAGAAAACCATGATCTAAATGAATCAAAAAATTGTAAAAAGAGAGTTCAACATATAACTTTAAGGGTATTACCATATCCTCATCTCCCTCTAAGATTTGTGTTTCCTTGAATTCCATACTAACATGTGTTGATATAGGGAGTCTGTTTATTTATAAAAAATTGAGTACACTAAGGGTATAAAACCTAAAGATACAAAAACTCACCGCTAAATATTACACTGATGAAATTTCTACATGATGCTCTTTTTTGGAGATTTTTTTTTTCATTTTTTATTTACGGTGCTTGTTTTCAGAAATTAATATTTTTATATTTTATTTTGAAGATTCTCCCAGTGATCAATTATACATTCTAAAAGACAAATTAAACAAAATTTAGGTAATAATTATTTTAATAAAATCAAAATGAAATATAATTTATAAGAATAAAATAATTTATTCTAAAATTAAAATTTGGGAAATTATAAAAAAACCACTTTCACAATTTTTTTAACCCTTTGAACCTTTGAAATACTGGAAATGATTATAAATTTCTATTTGATTACCATACACAAATATATTCCTCATTATAGATTTAGTGATACTCTAGAAAAAAGGTGATCTACCAGGATCTCTCTCAAACACATTCATATCTATAAAAGATTCCATAATTTGTTTCTCATGCATCATGCATAGTCATACAATCCCTCTTAACAAGACATAAAGTATATCAAGGATACATGAAACATGTCAATACCATATATAAAAACTCATACAATCCAAATTTCTCAAGTAAATACTGATCAAACTGATGAATACATTACAATTCATTCATCAAAATGAATACATCATATGCCTTTCATAAAAGTATATGAGTATATACCATGTTGCTAAACTAGGAATGTCTATAAAATTCCTTGGTATTTATCACTATTAGAACTAGAAAATTCTCAACACACACTTTACTATAGAATCCATGATGTGATCCTAACTAAGAAAACACTAGTCGAAATTTGGTTGAGAAGTGTCTCCATGCCTAAAAACAAAATAGATAGTATTTCTATGTGTCACAAGAATTCTCTCAATATGAGGGTTAAAAATTTCTCAATTTTTTTCCCAATTTGATAAAATGGTGGTGAGAACCTTATTTAAGAGTATTTCATGGATTTCACACATCACTATTGAAAAATGTGTCAAATCCTTAAAAATCAGTTGTGTGGGTCTTTTGGGAACTTTTTAGCCTTCAAAAAGACCTTCTAGTGGGTATACCCCAAATCCAATGGATCTAATCACTTTTAAGGATTAAAAATGAATGGTTTTAGACCCAAAATGGACTTAAAGATCAAAACTTAGGACCTTTTAAAGATTTACTTCATTTTAGGAAAATGCAAAAAGAAATTCCATTGTGAAGTAAACACTTAGTGGAACATGAGATCACTTCATGGACCACGAGGTTCCTTCATGTAATGTGAGTTCCCCAACCTCAAGGAAGTATCCATATAGGTTTTCATGAACAAAAGGTTTTATCATGAGGATTATAACCCTATAAATTCATCAAACTCATAGATAATATCTCATGACATCACAAACTATGCAGCATCAAATAATTTTTCTTAGGCCCACCATATGGTGACTTCATGGCGAGGATGGGGTCGAGTTCATAGTATCACCTCGTGAAGCAACTAACATCATGAAGAACCTAGCCCTATGGCATCATGGTGTATTTTTTTGGTGCACTATTGGTTCTTCCACCTACTTCATTCACCACATTGAACCTTAACATGTACACCTATAATTACCCATACTTTACATACATAGATATTACATCAAAATTGAAGAATATTAATTAAAAAACCCAAAAAAACCACACCAGGGCCGTATAATTTTAGTGTCTTGAGAATTTGGGAAACAACCAATTGGTTCATAAGACAACTACTTTGTCTCTCAGTTATTCCTTCATAACTGGATCACCTTTTGACATATCATACTTAATAACCTTATCCATGACCTGGAGAAAAGAAACATATGAAAGGGTGAGCTCATATTCTTAGTAAGGGTAAATAATGTATATATTAATAATATCATAATAATAAGACATAATAACATAACAATTGGAAAATCTTATCCTTCATATAAAATATCACGATATCATGTCAGGGGATAAATTATGAATGTTTATAATAATTAATGAAAGTAATAAAAAAACTCATAATATAAGACATAATTTTTTTGGCATATACTTAAGAATATAAAATAATTTCATATTAGTCAAGGCTCATTTCCAAGACCATCATAGAAGACAATGTTCATTACTTAATTGAGTTCACTTAATGTTCCTACCCTGTATTACTGAACCGATATCATTTCTTATTCTAGGCTTGTCTATATCATGAGATATAAATATTTACCCAACGAGTTGGAGGGAGATATAGGTCCCACCCATATCATAATGATATCATTATTTCATGTTCTACAATAACATAAATCATTCATCATTTCATAACCCGAAGAATAAAATGGGTTTCTTAAATATCATTCCATCATAACATAAATCCATGTAAAAAAATGAATTTTATAAATATATTTCCATCATAAAAATAATAAAATAATAGTAAAAATAGTGATAGTATAATTGAAATATAACCCTATTAAATAATTCCATCTTAGATGGAATATAATTTTGATATATTACTTGAAATTAATTCTAGGGGAAAATATCCTTTCTTATTTAATAACATCTTCTTTTCTCAAAATGCCATAAAATTTTAATAGAAAATAATTTATTTAAAACTAAAATTTAAATATTGTAAAGTAATATTCATTGAAATAAGGTGTTATGAAAACATAAAAATCTATTCATTCCATATAAGTTAAAAGAAAATTTCTTCTCATACTTTTGTTGGAATGTCAAAAAGTACCTCGTATCAAAAATGACAAAATTTTAATTTCACACCATTTAATAAAAATTAAAAAATGGGTAAAATTTAATATAAATTTTTTTATAAGTATGGAAATAATATTTTTGGAATACATATTTAGGAAACATTAACCTGGATAATAAATATACCATAGTATATACTTACGTATAAATAATCTCTAATAATAATGAGATTACAAAATTATCCCTTACCTTAGGTCTGATATCCTTTGTATGTATCCGAACCTCCTATATAATTATTTAAATAATGTCATTGAATTATTCCAGAATCATAGTCATTTTTATGATATCATATATGATCATATTATCATCCGTTTGTTAACAATATTCCAATATTAATTGTTATTCGAGTATTACTGGATTCATTTTCTTATGCATGTTTTTTTCAAATAAGTTCTAGTTATACTTATTAGGTAATATATATATAATTAAAAAATTATATTAACATTATATATACCATATTTATTCATTCGATAAATTTATATAACCATGCTTTAATGGATATCATATAGAATGAATCACATCACATCGTGGAGATGGTAGGCCATACGTACGAAAGAGAGACAATATAATTCCTATAATTGTCAAATTTTATGGATTTGGATGGTATATATTTTGTTCTTGAATCCGTATCATGTTATAATAATAACATGTAGTTATTATTTCCATCATTACACTCATCCAAGTAAGGTGGTGGTGAAAAACATATTACACCACGACGTGGTGATAGTAAGCCGTACGTACGCACGTGTGGTGATTTCATTTTTTGTAGGATGGATAGAAGGTGGAATAAATTTGTTCCATAATAATAAAAACATACTTTAAAATGTAATAAACTCATGAAGAGGAAGTAGAATAAGAAATAAGTATGAAGGAATCAGTAGAGGAGATTACCTCTTCTTCGATGAGCTCCCACTAGATCTCCTCTTAAAGCACTAGGGTTGGTATGTAGAGAAGAAAAAATCTCTATAACATGATTAGGGCAGTTGAGAAGGTAAATGGTCAGGGGATGGCTGATATTGGAGATTCATAATAAGTTGAAGAAGTGACGGAGGAGGTGCCTGTTTATAATTGAGGTGAGGAGCACTTATAGAATCTCAAATAATATTAATTTATAATAAAATAAAACCACATCCAAAAACCAATAAAATATCATTGTTTAAAAGATGATATCAGATAAGGTTTTAATTTCATCAACCAATAATTTTTAGACAAGTTTTTATGTCCATTTAAACATTATCATTTTAATTTAAGACTCACTTATTCTATTTAATTTTAACTAAGGTAACAAATATTTCAATATTAAAAGGGTAAAATATTTAATTACATGATATAAATTATACCATAAATGAATAATTTATAATATTTTAGACCATATAATAATTATTATATATTTTTAAAAATGATTTATGATTTTTAAATAATTTAATAATACATTATATTGATAAACAATCAATAGTGTCAATTTTGACACTATTCAATTCATTTATTTTTGAAAATACGAATATAACAAGTTAACTTCGAAAAAAATATTTAATTATATTAATAATAGGTCAAGGTCATCTAAAACATTTGTTTTATATATTAATTATCCCAAATTATTTTTATTTTAATATTTTTAATCACATTTATTTGTTATCTCCATTAATAAAATAACTACTACATCACTTTTGTGTAATTATTTAATACAATTATTTTTTGAATAAAAAATAAAAATAAAATACTAAGATGAATATAAATAATCTTTATTTCAGAATAATACTTTTAGTTGAATATATATTCTAGAAAATACAACATTAAAAATGTTATATTTATTAAAACATGAATGTGACAACTTTAACATCACTTTAAATAAAATATTATAAGCATCATAATATTCTCCATATGGATCTAAATGGTCAATAACTCAAAAATTGGATGATTATAGTCGATATATACTTGAAAAATAATACTTCCTCAAGTGTTTGAGACTTTTAATAATTATTATCATTTTAATAAATATTATTTTATTGATTTCTCATCAATTAAATATTTTTTGCATCATAAATATATAAGAATTTAAGGGAATTATTTATTTCTGAAAATGAAAAATTAATTAACATGATAAATAAAAAAAATAGATTTAAAAAGAGTATTTATAATTGAATTTATCTTATGTATAAAATTATATTAAAAATGATATATTTATTAAAATTTGAGTAAGACATATTTAACTTTTCTTTAAATAAAATAAAATAAATGTCATAATCTCATCCAAGTAGCTTTAAAAGGATTCTATTTTGACCCAATGATGATTTAGGTCGAAAAAAACTCATCCAATGATTTTAGGAAGAGTGTTAGGGTAAATTTATAGTATTGTTTTTACCCTTAATTACCCAATTTACCTTTTTACTGTATTAATAAAAATAACAAAAGTTGCTATTCATAATGCCCATAAATAAAATAAATATATTTACATTATTTGTAAAAAATTATTCCAAAAATGGAATCCATTTTTTAAAATTAAAAATACAGAGGTTTCAATAATTAATTTAAAATTAATCTCATTGTTGGAATGATAAAACAAGTTTTAAAAGTTAAAACATCACAAAAGATTGAAATGTTTTTATATATGAATTCATTAGAAAATTAATGTCAATTACCTAAATTATATTAAATGATAAAAATATATTATATTTATACTTTAAAACCATTCAATAATATAATTTAACTATAAAAATTATTTTGATGAAAAAATTTGTTTTCTAATTAAAATTTAGTATACTTTTACTATTCATTAAAACTTGAAAGTTATCAGAAAAATATCAAAAATTCATCCAAAGTAAATTTTTATATACCTCTTCTAAATAATAAGTTTATATTTTCATATAAAAATTATTAATGTGTAAAATTTTTAATTTAAAATGGGTTCACCATTAAAAGGACATAAAATTACCCTTTTGAAAAATAAAGGTTTTTATACATCGAATAAGGTTTATTCATACCCTATGACTAAAATATATATTGGATTAATATAAAAAATGTTTTATTAAATATATAACATATATATTTTATTAATTTCATTTACTAATTATAATTCACTTAATTTATTAATACAAAAAATACAAATATTTCTTTTACATTTAATTGATTTATATTTTCCATAAATATTTGGTTGTCAAATAATTCACCATAGATTTTTATATTTTTGTTATATTTATTCATGATAACTTAATGGATAAGTTATAATGTTCATTTTATACCAATGGAGTCTCGCATTTTTTTAAACTCATGATTGTGTTCAATGAAAGCTATTGATGAATTAAAATTATTTAAATAAAATATTTCATAAAAACATCCAGGTGTTACATTCTACCCCCCTTAAACAGAATTTATTCCTCAAAATTTATCACTTGGATACAAACAGACAAGGATACATCTACCTCATCACAACCTCATGTTCCCACGTATCTTCCTCAAATTGGTGGTTCTACTATAAAACTTTAACCAAGAGAGTGGTCTTTTTTCGTAGAACATTTTTGATATGATCTAGAATCTACATTGGTTGTTATTTATAAGAAAGATCTTTCCCCAATGGTATAATTTATAAGTTTATTACATGTGAATGATCATGTATGTAGTCTCTTAAGATAGATACATGGAAAATATCATTAACTTGAGGGAGATTTGGTGGAAGTTCCAATCGATAAGCTACCATGCTAATACGATCCATAATTTCAAAAGGACTGATATTCCTACGGTTTATCTTTCCCTTCTTTCCAAATCCCATTACTCTCTTCTAGGGATATATTCGTAGAAAAATATTTTCACCTACTTCAAAATATTGGTCTTTTCATCGGTTGTTAGCATAATTTTTTTATCAACTCTGAGATGATCTTATGTGTTGTTGAATAGATATTAACTTATCTACCATTTCATCAACAAGATCTGGTCCTAATAGATTTATTTCCCCAAATTCATCCCATAAAGTTAGAGTTCTTCACTTCTTTCCAAATAGGGGTTCATGATGAGCCATTTGTATACTGGAGTGAAAGCTATTATTGTAAGAAAATTATACTAAAGGTAGGTGTTGATCTGAACCACCTTTGAAATCCATATAGTAGTCACTCAACATGTCTTATAGAGTTTTAATTGTCCTCTTAGACTGGCTGTCTGTTTGAGGATGATAAACAGTGATGAAACTTAAATTCGTATCCAAATCCTACTAAAGACTTCACCAGAACTTCAAGGTAAACCTCATATCCTGATCATATATAATGGAAATTGGTACTCGATGAAATCTTACCACTTACTTTATATATATCCTGGAAAGATAATCAAGAGATAAATACTTCCTAATAGTAATGAAGTGTGCTGAATTTGTAAGGTGATCAAATATAACCTAGATAGAATTATTGACTTTATATGAGTTGGGAAGTCTTACAACAATGTCCATAGTGATGTTTTTCTATTTATATTATGGTATGGGTAATGTTTGTAACATCCCCTTGGATTTCTGTCTCTCAGCCTTAACTTTCTGAAAAACCAAGCATCAGAGGCATATTCAGAAAGATCTATTTTCATGCCATCCCACCAGAAATATTGTACATATTTGTGCTTTGAGGATTAATAGATAATGAAGAACTTTGAGCCTCATCCAACAACTCCTACATTAATTCTGGTATGGGAGGAATAAAAACACGGTTCCTGAAACCTTATTATTCCATCACAATCAAGGTTGAATAAAAGAACATTTATCACATTCTTTTATATCTCAACATATTATTTCTATGCCTCCTTAATCTTAACTTGTATAGATAGTTGAATATTTATTTTAGAAAGATAATATCTCTCCCCTTACTTTTAAATTTCAAGATCCATCAATATTGGATATTTTGTTATCCTCATCATGGATATGCTAGCATGGTCCTTTCGACTCAAAGCATCTTCCACCTTTTCTCTTTCCGAGGGTGGTAGTGAATCGAGTAGTAACAATCTTTAATCAACTCCAAAAATATTCTATAGAGCATATTCGTATCCTTTTGTGTGAAAATATACTTTAAATTATTATGATCAGTATAAATATCACACCTTTCACCATAAATATAATGCCTATATATCTTTAATGAAAATATTACCATAACTAACTCCAAATAATGATTTGGGAATATTTTCTCATGGATTTTCAATTTTCATGAGGTATAATTTATCACCACATCATTTTGAATGAGAAAACATCCCAACCCCTTCTTGGATGTATCACTACAGATCAAAAATCTTTCTCCACTAAAAGGAAATGTAAGCATAGGTGTATTGGCTAACCTTCTTTTTAGCTCTTTAAAATTCTTTTCACATTCCTCCATCCACACAAACTTAACTCCTTTATGAGTCAACTTGGTGAGTGGATTAGATAGTTGTGAAGAATATTTCAAAAAATGTCAATAATATCATGCCGACCCAAGAAATATCCAGATCTCAGTTACCATTGTCAGTCTAAGACAATTTTCAATAAATATTGTTTTTGATGGATCCAAATATATCCCCCCTCTTGGGATTATGTGACCCCCAAAATGAAACATT
This sequence comes from Viscum album, assembly GCA_963277665.1. Classification (NCBI taxonomy): domain Eukaryota; kingdom Viridiplantae; phylum Streptophyta; class Magnoliopsida; order Santalales; family Viscaceae; genus Viscum; species Viscum album. The sequence continues at coordinate 1,522,590,223 of OY728131.1, read as the reverse complement.
CTGATGCCAAAATTCACACTTGGTAAATTTTTCATAATTATTATCCTTTCCCAGGGTCTTGAGTACAATTCTCAAGTGATCTTCATGATCTTCCTTGATATTCAAATATACAAAAATATATTCTATAAAGACTATCACAAACTGCTCAAGATAATATCTAAAGACTCTATTATTTAGATACATAAAGATAGAAAAGGGCATTAGTAAGACCAAAAGTCACCACTATAAATTCATAGTTTCCATACCTTGCATAGAATTTCATCTTCGGTATATCTTCCTTCTTGACCCTTAATTGATGATATACTAAATAAATATCAATCCTGGAGAAGTATTGGGCTCCGTGTAGTTGGTCTAATAAGACATCAATACGGGGAAAATGATATTTTTTCTTGATAATGATCTTGTTATGTTATTGATAATAAATAAAGAGTATCATTGATCCATATTTCTTATTAAAAATAAAATAGGTACATCCCAAGGTGATGCAGTAGGGCATATGAATACATTATCAAGATTATCTTGGTGTATCTTATTCAATTACTACAAAACAATTGGGGTTATTTTATAAGGTGTATTTTAAATAGGTATAGAACTCAGTACGAGTTATATTGAAAACTCAACTTCATGATTTGGTGGAAGACCCGACAAGTCTTTCAGAAAGACATCAACAAATTCTCATACAGTAGGTGTATTCATAATGGTGAGTTTCTCCCAACCCATTTGAGATATATAACTTCCATTTATAGGAATCAAGACCCATAATATGGAAGAAATTTCCTCTGTAAGGTCATATTCATCATTTCATCGATAGATGATCATATATTGATCTAGAATATGAAATGTGACTTCTCTTCCTTGGAAATTGATATGAGATATATATAGATAAATCTGATCAATGCCAAGAATCACATAAAATTACACCAAAGGAAGGATCACAAGATTGGTAGGAAGCACTTTCCTACAAACTTCAATAGGATAAGAATTATAAACTTTTGATACGATTGTTGTTCCATTAGGAATTATCACAGATAACTCAACATACAATTTTGAGGTAATATGATGATACCCTTAGAAAAGTATTTAGAAGTAAAAGAGTGGGTCGATCTAGAATCAAATAAAACATTTTTTTAGAGTGGATGGTAGGTATACCTTTCACCACTTCATTATCGAATTACACATCACCAATAGTGATCGAATGTGACTTTCCTTTATATTTGTCCTTAAGAGTTTGTTGTCGCTGATCATCATCAATAAACCTTAGATTAGGTAATTGGTTGACATAATGACCCATTTCTATGAACTTGTAGCATTAAAGTGTAGAAGGTTTATTCTGTGTATCCTTTTCTCCATTTGCATCATTGGAAACCTTTTTCCCATCACTTCAGCATTCAACTGCTCAATGACCTTATCTCCCACAGTTAAAACATTTTCTAGTCCCTTTAAGACAATTCAATCCATATTTATTTACACACTTTTAGAATAAGGGAAAACTCATCTTCTTTTTAGTGCGGTCTTTATATTTTCCCTTGAATTCCAGTTTTTTCTTCTTATCAAATCAATAAGACTGATGGGTTACTCCAATATCTATCTCAACCTTGAGAACAAATAGAATTATTTCTTTATAGCTATTAAATTACCCTATGGATAATTCCCTTCAGATACATGGTTTTAATCCACTGAAGAATTGATCAATTTTAATCTCATGTTGGATAATAATTCCAGAATCATACCTTGAATATCTTATAAAATTTTATTTGTAGGTACCAATAGATTCATAATACTTTTGATTCAGCTCAAGGAACTCCTTATCCATCTTTTTTTGAATAATATAAGGAATTTACTTATTGAAAAATAAGTTATTGAACTCATCCCATTCCATATAGTCAATTTTATCCCTTTGCCTCACATTTTGATAAGACTCCACCATTGACCAGCCTCACCTTCCAAATGACAAATTTCCGAGATGACTTTATCATTCTTTGAACATTAAATAATTGAAAATATCTTTTTAGTGGTATTAATCCATTATTCATACACTAGTGGATCATAAGACCCACTGAAATAAGATAGACACTACCTCATGAAGGACTCAACAGAATATTATTCCCTACTTTTCTCATTTTTAGGTCCTACATGATTTATATCTTGAAGAAGTTGAGTGAGCATGGCTACAAGATTTTTCATTCCATCTCCCATAAAATTTGGTTTCTTAGGAGGATAATCATTGTATTTCACTTTGTATTCAGCATTAACGTGGTTCCCTCAGGTTCCATCCATTGAATAAAAACAAGAAAGATATTATGATCAATATTAATCATAATGGGAAAACTACATAATCAAGAATAAAATTTAAATTTAGGATACTTTAGGTTTTATCCTAGGTTATTCATGATCATTTCTAAAAGACTATCCTTAGGGTTCCTACTAAGGTTTTCTCATCATAGTTTCCAAAGGTTAACTAAACCTTCTATTTGATAACAACTATAACGACCCATATTTTACATACATAGACATTAATTAAAAAATTGAATAATATTCATTAAAAAAAACAAAAAACCACACCATGACTATATAGGTTTATTGTATTTAGAGACTAGGAAACATAAAAAACTGGTTCATAAGACATCTATATTGTCTCCTGCTTATTCCTTCATAACTAGACCCCTTTTTGACATATCTTACTTAACACCCTTCTTCATGACTTGAGGAAAGGAAACATATAAACAAGTGAGATCAAATGACCAGTAAGGGTAAACAATAGAGATATTAATCATATCATAATCATAATACATAAAAACACAACCTTTGAAAATATTATCCTATATATGAAAGATCACGATATCATGTCATGGGATAAATAATAAAAGTTCATAAGAATTAATGAACATAATAAAAAAAGTAATAATATAAGACAAATTTTTTTGGCATACACTCAAGTATATAAAATCATTTCATATTAGTCAAGGATCATTTCCATGACCATCAAAGTGGAAAAAGTCCATTACTGAATCGAGTTCACTCCTTGTTCCAACCCTATATTACTAAACCAAGATCATTTCCCATTCCATCCCTATCAATATAATGAGATATAAATATTTACCTAATAAATTGTAGGGAGATATAGGTCCCAAAAATATCATAATGAAATCATTATTATGTGTTCCACAAAAAAATAAATCTTTCATTATATCATAACCCAAAGAATAAAATGGGTTTCTTAAACATCATTCCATCATAACATAAATCGATGTAAAACAAATGAATTTCATAAATATATTTCCATCATAAACATAATCATATCAAAGGAAAAATAGGTATATAATACTTGAAACATAACCCTATTAAACAATTCCATCTTATATGGAAAATAATTTTGACGGAACACTTGAAATTAATTCTTGAGGAGAATATCCTTTCTTCTTCAAAAAAGTTTTCTTTTCTCAAAATTCCATGAAATTTAAAAAAGAAATAATTTTATTTGAAAACAAACTTGAAATATTATAAAGTAAGTTTCATGTAAATAAGGCGTTATGAAAAAATAAAAAACCATTTATGCCATATAATTTAAAAGAAGACATTATTCTCATACTTTTTTCGTAAAATAAAAAATCACCTCCAATCGAAAATAAAAAAAGATTCCTTTCATAAAATTTAATAAAAATTAACAAATGAGTAAAATTGATTTTTTTATAAATATAGAAATAATATTTTTGGAACACATATTTAGGAAAAATGGACAAGGATGATAAATATACCAGAGTATATACTAACATATACATAATCTCAGATAATAATGAGATTGAAAAATTATCCCTTACCTTAGATCAGATATCCTTTGTATGTATCAAAACCTCTTGTATAATGATTTAAATAATTTAATTTACTTATTATAGAATCATAGTCAATTTTTTATATCATATATGATCATATTATCATCTTTTTGTTAATAATATTTTATTATTACTCGTTATTCAGGTATTAATGGCTTCGTTTTCTTATGCATGTTTTGTCGAATTAGTTCTGATTATCCTTATTAGGTCATAGTTATATCATTAAAAAATTATATTAACAACATATATACCATATTTATTCATTTTATACATTTATATAATCATTCTTTAATATATATCATGTATAATGAATCACATCACATCGTGGAGACGGTAGGTCGTACGTACGCATGAGCGACGATATCATTCCCATAATTGTGAAATTGTATGGATGTGGATGGTATATATTTTGTTCGAGAATAAATATAATGTTATAATAATTACATATATTTATTATATCTACATTATACCTATCCAAGTAATGTGGTGGTGAAAAACAGTTTACACTACAGTGTGGAGACAGTAAGCCGTACGTACGCACATGTGGTGATTTCATTTTTCGTAGGATGGTTAGAAGGTGGAATAAGTTTGTTACATAATCATAATAACATCTAAATATGTAATTTATATTGGATTTATTAATTTATAATGGAATCAACTCCTGAATCAAGATTAGGAGAAGAAAGAAGTTTGAAAGAATCAGTAGAGGATATTAACTCTTCTTCGACGAGCTCCCTCTAGATCACCTATTAAAGCACCAAGGATGGTATTTAGAGAAGACCAGAACCTATATAATGTGACTAGGTAAGTTTATAAGGGAAATTATCAGGGTATGTATCAGAATTAAGGTTCATAATGAAGTGAATAAGTGAGGTAGGAGGTTCCATTTTATAATTGAGGTGAGGGCACTTATGGAATCTCCTAAAATATTAATTTATAATAAAATAAAATAACATAAAAAAACTTTTAAAACTACATAGTTTAGAATATGATATGAGATAATGTTGTAATATAATAAATCAATAATTTTTAGACATGTTTTTATGTCCATTTAAACCTTATCATTTTAATTTAAAACTTAGTTATTCTATTTAATTTTAACTAAGGTAACAAATATTTCAATATTAAAAGGGTGAAATATTTACTTATTTGATATAAATTATACCATAAATTAATACTTTAGAACATTTTAGATCATATAATAATTATTATATATTTTAAAAAATGTTATTTAATTTTAAAATAATTTAATAATACATTATTCTGATAAACAACCAATAGTGTCAATTTTGACACTACTCAATTTATTGATTTTTAAAAATATTAATATAACAATTTAACTTTGAATAAAATATTTTATTATATTCCTAATAGGCAAATATAATATAAAAAATTCTTTGGATATATTAATTATTCCAAATTATATTTATTTTGATATTTTTAATCACATTTATTTGTTTTCCTTATTAATAAAATAATTACTACATCAATTTTGTGTAATTATTTAATATAACTATTTATTAAATAAAAATTAAAATTAAAATACAAAGACGAAGATAAATCCTATATATTTCATAATAATACTTTTAGTCAAATATATTTTCTATAAAATCCAACATTAAAATTGTTATATTTATTAAAAAATTAATGTGAAAACTTTAACATCACTTTAAATAAAATATTATAAGTTTCAAAATATTTTCCATATAGCTCCAAATGGTCAATAAATTGACCGGTGGACGATTATAGTATCAATATACTTGACCAATAATAGTTTTTAAACTGTTTTGGTATTTTAATGGTTATTAAAATTTTAATAAAAATTATTTTATTGATTTATCATTAATTAAACAATTTATGTATCATAAATATATTAGCCTTTAAGGTAATTTTTTATTTTATAAAAATTAAAAATAAATTACCATGATAAAGAAAAAACTTTTATATTTAAAAATAGTATTTATAATTGAATTTATATTCTATATAAAATTATACTAAAAATGATATAGTTATTAAAATTTGAGTAAGACATATTTAACTTTTTTAAAATAAAATACATTAAATATCCTAATCTCATCCAAGTGGCTTCCAAAAGATACCATTTAGACCCAAGGTTGATTTACGTATAAAAACACATCCAATTATTTTAGGAAAAGTTTTATGGTAAATTTATATTATTGTTTTTATCATTAATTACCCAATTTACCCTTTTTCCGCATTAATAAAAATTATCAAAGTTACTATTCATAATGCTAATAAATAAAAGAAATATATTTAAATTATTTTTAAATACTAATTAAAAATATGGAATCCATTTTTCAAAATTCAAAACATAGAATTTAAAGTAATTAATTTAAAATTAATCATGTTATTAGAATGAGAAAACATGTTTTAAAAGATAAAACATTGCAAAAGATTGAATTTTCTTACATCTGAATTAAATGTAAAATTAATGAAAATTCCCTAAATTATATTAAATGATAAAAATATATTGTATTTATAATTTAAAACTATTCAATAATATAATTTATTCATTAAAATTATTTTGATGAAAAAAGTTGTTTTCAATTAAAATTTAATATATTTTTACTATTCATCAAAACTTGAAAGTTATCAAAAAAATATCAAAAACATATTCAAAGTAAATTTTTTATATCCTAATTCTAAAGAAGAAGTTTATTTTTTTATATAAAAATTATTAATGTGTCAAAATTTTAATTTAAAATGTGTTTTCCATTAAAAGGGTGTAAAATTACCCTTTTAAAAAATATAGGTTTTTATACATCAAATAGGGTTTATTCACACCCTTTAACTAAAATATCTACTGAATGAATATAAAAAATATTTTATTAAATATATAAAATATATATTTCATTAATTTCATTTACTAATTGTAATTCACTTAATTTATTAATACAAAAATAAAAATATTTCCTTTACAATTAATTAGTTTTTATTTTCAATAAATAATTGGTAGCCATAGAATTCACCATAAATTTTCATATGTTAGTTATATTCATTCTTGATAACATAACATATATGTTATAATGTTCGTTTTATACTAAGGGAATCTCATGTTTTGTTTAAACTTACGATTGCGTGCAATGCAAGATATTATTGAATTAAAAGTTTTTAAATAAAATTGTTCATAAAAACATTTGGCCATTACACCACCCTTTTTTTGAAACTAGTTACATAAAACAACCTATAAATACCCATTTACTTATTTAAATTGACATGGGGATAATGAGACATCGATAAACACTTATCTCTTGAAAATATTCTATAGGTAATTAAATATGGAAACATCATGAGGAAATTAAAATACAACCTTATAATGATAGTATGTGAGGTCTTGCTCATAGAGCCACCTCATGGTCATACAACAAGATTGATCTCCCAAAGACACTTTATGAGGGAGACTTCTTAAGACTAAGCTAAAAGAGACACCTCATGAGGTCATAGCATGAAGTAGATATCATAGAGCCACCTTATAAAGGCCAATTCGTGAAGTCAATCCCATCAATACACCTTAGGAAGACTATTCTATGAGGTCACAACTCGAGGGTTCTTTTTTAGACCCCCTTATATGGACCATACTTCATGAGGATAGTACACATACTAATCCCTCCATGATGCCTCCATAAATACTTTTATGGACCCTTTTTTATGGACTCTTATTGAAAATCCATGTTTATGAACTCCATATGTGAGGCCTCGAGAAACTCCTTTCACGAAACCCTATCTTTGAACTCCTATTGCGGACCCTTGTCTGAGAACTCCCTATGTGAGAACCTTGTACTCAAACTCACTTCATGGACTCCACTATATGGATCCTCCACTAAGGGTTCATACGATGGGGGATTTACCCTGCACAAATGGTAGTGATGAGTGGTGGATGAGAAGGACACCACCAATGGTGTCCCTAAAACTATTTAGTAAATTTAAGTGAGTGATAGTGTGACATGATAGTATAACTAAATAAAATAAAAATAAATACTCAATATATACTTGACTTCTATCATGACACTGAATATTGACCATACCGTATTTGTCTAGTTTTAGTGTCAATTTTCAACTTTTAATATATAAATACTAAGGGTTGGTTGGATGTATTCCCATAATACCATATCATATGATAATATATACCAATTTTTTCTACACCCAACATTTAAAATAAATAATTTACGATTTTAATTACACCCAATACATGACTTTTAAGAACCCCTAGTTGGATCTACACCCAATCCAAATTAACCTTCTATTTATGGTTTTAATTACACCCAATTAATATCACAAATGTATCCACAATTAAAATCAAACCCGTACCAGCTATCTAAATGTGTATGGGAGTTATCACATCAAACCCATATATGAGGCTTGTTCATGGTTGGAATTTCACCAAACCCACTTCTTAAATACATAGACAGTTGGAATTACACCCAACCCAAGTCACATAACTGATTAACAGTGAGCATTACACCTAACCCTAGTAATCCATCCATCTACGGTTGGAATTACACCCAACATATATCACATGATCGCTCAAGGATGTTATTACCCCCAAAATTGTATTCAATACATAATTGGGTTGGTATTACACCCAATACCTTTCCAAGTTCATCCTCATTTAACACACCAGACATGAATAATAACATAATAAAATCACTTCTTAAGTTGTCACAAGAATAATAAAACATGAAAATGACCATAATTTTATCACATGGGTCCACATGTGTTGGAAACACTCCCAATTACAAAATACACTAAACATTAAGATGGTCACCAAAAACTCAACATGTTACCGATTCCTATTTCAATCAAGGCTACCACTTTGTTATATTTTCATCCTTTATTTATATCTCCATGATAATTCTAAGCCCCTACTCACAGTCCCATGGGTTATGATATAGCCACTGATACCTATACATTTCTCTCCTTCTAATTTCATTGCACATTTAGTTTGGTCCCATAACCATCAGTTGACATTTATCAGGATTCATAGCCCATGACTAACCACTCATGGACTGAATGAGACATTCCCACTCTGAAAGAAACAAGGACACCATTTTAGATTAATTAAAGGTCAATAACACATCATTAATAAGAATATATATCATAAATAACATTGAAATGAGAATTTACCACTGGGTATAGTTAGGGTCCACCTACCCATACCTAGAATGGTCTTTCTCATTGGATACCACTAGATGATTCATCTTTAATTGATATAAATCATGAAACTTAAAAAAACCCAATTAGGTCATTATTGATGGAATATTATGAAACAACAAATGGATCATAGTGGAGTGGTAGACTTACATGCCGTAATTTGATAAGATGATATTCTCTCGATTCTGATAGTGAATGATGGAGATCGAAATTGAAAGAGGTGGATCCAAAGGAGAATAGGGTTATGATCCTAAATTATATTAAATCATGGATTCCCCATTTTGGTCAACATTTAAAATCTTAAAATTAATTTAATTAAAACATATAAAATGTAGGTTAGAGATAGGTAAAATGAAAATAGGGGGGGAGGTGAATTTCCCTTAAAAAAAATAAAGGAAAACAATCCAATTTTAAAAATTCTTTATAAAAGAATATATGAAATTAAAACATTCATAATATAAAAACATAATTAAAATTTTAAATCACAACAATATTATATAATAATAAAATTGGAATATTAAAATGAATAATGATTGGAGAATAAATAGATTAATTACGTTTGATGGATTAAATAAATTATTAAACAAATGGTTGAATATGATAAAAAATAAAAAATTTAAAAATTAATGAGATAAGATATTTGGTAAGAAATTATGGAAATATTACCTGAAGGTACCCCTATATCTACCACCTCAATTCCTTGAGTATTAAATGTATTAGTTCCTTGGATTTAATGGTATCCAAGATACTAGAACTATAGATTATAGTAAGAAACTAGATACATTATTCACCAACTCTTTAATAAAAAATCTAGAAACCACAATAAAAAATAGTCCCTTTCATTTTTAAAGTAAATGATAAGAAAACCAAATTACCTCACTTTAAAGGCATTGAGAACCAATATTATAAGAAAGTGGAATAATAGAGGATTAATAGGAATAAATTACTTTGTAGTATGCTCTTAATTATCTCATTTAATATGATAAACATTAGAAGATAATGAGGATAAAAAAGAGAGTGATTTGGATATAATTTTTTTCACACTCTAGACGGAGAAAAATAAATTTATAAATTAATGAAATTTGAGTGAAATTGAGAAATTTGATCATGTTGTTGGATGATAAAGTGTGCTGATGTAGATTTTAAATCCACCCAAGCCTCTATTTATATCCTTTAGATCCTTTAGAAATGTTCTAAAATCCATTAGGAGTCATTAATCCAAATACATCTAAGTTCAATGTTTTTTTATCATTATTTGTTCAATCGTTCTTAATCCATTTAAAAACAACAGACTCAACATGGCTAATTTTTTTTCGGAATTTAAATTCAAAATAGTAATAATTATATTAAATAATTATAAATGAGGGAGAAAGAGATAAACATATTATCGATAATATTATAATTTTAATATAAAAAATTTTAAATATTAAAAATACTCATTAAAAGCTAAGAAAACCCCCAAAATAACTTATTAATGATAACACACAAATCTTGAACAATTCCATATTATAAAATTCAAAATTTAATCTTCAAATTTATTTTCATATTTAATTTTTTATAATATCAAACTTTAAAGATACTATATTAAAAACCATAAAATGTGTTTGAATAAATTTTTTAGAATAAAAAAAATAGAAAAAAATCAACTCAAAATAATTAATTCTAAATATTTTAATTTTATAATGGAAATATATGTGAGAATAAATAAAAGTTTCAATCTTCATAAAATTGACTTTAAAATAATGTAAAAATTGAGTTTCAAATTGAAAAAAAAATTCTCCCCCCCCCCCAAAAAATTTTAATCATAAAAAATCTCCTAAATTAAATTAATATATATATAAAAGATAGCTCCTCCTAAATTAATGCTTCTCTATAAAAATTATAAAAGGATCCATAGAAAAAATCATATTCAATGAACTGTACGAAAAACTTAGAAAATAAATATTTTGAAAAACCATTTTCATTATTAATGATTATAAAAGATTCAATAATAAACCATAGAAAATCCCCTAAGAGTGCCAAACCATGTATCTAATAGGGTCCACTCACCATGCATAGGATAGATAAAGGATTTCCAAACCTAATAAACTCTTTTTAGGATAAATAATGAGGATCATCTGTACCTGATTCACATCAATTTTTTGTACCTGAATATGACTATTTTTCTTAGAGTATCATACTCACTTCACTTTTCCAAAATTAATATATTTTTAAAAGCCTTTAAAAAAAATAAAATACTTTTTGGAAAAAAACTTTTGAAAAAAAGAAAAAAAGTTAAATTTCTCAATATTTAAAATATATTAAATTAATTTGAAAAAGATTTAGAAAAATGAAAAAATATTAATTTTTTTAAAAGTAATTAAAAAATAATTTAAAAGTAAATTTAAAAAGAAATTAAAAAATTTGGAATGAGATATAAATTTAAAACATGCTTGAATAAAGTTGAGAGAGTCAAATATAGATCATTAAAACAACCCCTATATAAAAAAATTAAAGCATATAATTTAAAATAATTCCAGGTTTATTCTTTTGATTCTAATTCTATGAGTTTATCCTTTTTGTAAAAAAACCCCTTCATAGTATAATTAATATTTTTCCCTTTATTTTTAGTTTCCAAATGAAAATTCAATGATGTTCAGTGAGACCTCCATGCAATATATCAAAAGATAGTTCCTTTTGGTACCTAGAATTTAGGCCCAATAGTGTGAGCTAATAAGCATTGAGATGGAGAAACAATTTTGTGTCCGCTAAGATTGGATAATATAGATTTTGGAACCCAAGTTTATTTAGAATGAGAATTTATTTTGGAAAATTAAGAAAAAATATTAACTCTTTTTTGGTCTACTATATCTAGAATTTTTATAATTGCATTTATAAACTACATGAACAACATTCTTAGAATAATTATAAAATTTATTTTGGGAAATTACCTTCACAAAGTAGCGGTTGTTGAAGAAGTTGTATTATCTATAGAAAATAAAAAACCATTATTATTTATTTTAATTCATTGATAACCAATAAATACATTAAGATATCATTCAATTTGGGTGAATTTTGAAAGAGATATTTTGAGATCCTTCATTTCATTTTTGAAAACCTCAACATTAGGTTGATTTTTTTATTTTTAAATTAAATCATACCTTTCCTTTAAAAGTTGATCTTATTCATTAGAAATAACATTTTTATCATTATAAACATATTTATATTTCTTTAATATATTTTCATATTTTGAAATAACTTCTTAAAAAAATCATTCAATTTCATTATCAGAAGAAGAGGAGCATAAAGAAGACCATGAATAAGTAGAGGAAGAATAATAAGAAGGATAATGGAAACTAACCTCTTCACCTACCTTGAGATGATCCATGAGGAATTTTGGAGTTGATTTTCTAGTTTTATAAGTTGAAATTGAATCTTCATTATCACTCTATATTGATACTTTAAGATCCTTATTACCCTAATTATTGTAATTATAAATTTTGTTCATGAAAAAATTGAGATTGATGAGGAACTTCCTTTTGAAACTAAAGCATATTATTCTATAACATCAATTTAATCTTTCTTTATGGAACATTTATTCATTTATTAATCACCATCTCTTTTAGAAGAGTTGTCTTTTATTATTTTAAAGTTGATGGAATCTTTTAGCTCTTTGGATTCCATGGGTTTATTGGTAGATTCATAAGATATTTTTAAAATATTCTATATTTCATGAGATATTTTTCATAAGGAAATATGGTTGATTTTATTTTTATTTAATCCACACTATAAAATATTCCAAAATTTTATAAAAATTTAAAATAGATCTATGTTTTTTGGGAGTCTAATTGTCTTTTAGAATATTTTAAAGTTTTAAAACATGAATAATAATTTTAAAAATAGGATATATAATAATGCTGATAAAGGTTGAAATTCGATTCTTCCAATAGGAATAATCAATTCCATAAAAAATAGAATATTGTGAAAAATATGTCATTAAAAAATAAATATTTAAAATAGATTAGGACTTATTTTTTTAAAAAATAAACAAAATTTTTAAATCAAGAAGATTTTTAATAAATAACTGTGAAATTAATGACTAAAATAAATAAATAAATGAAAATATGGAAAGTAAATTAGACAAGATATTTGGTACAAAATTTTGGAAATAGTACCCAAAGGTACCTATACATCTAACACCTCAATCCCATGAGGATTTAATATATTAGTCCATTGAATTTAATGGTATCCAAGATACCAAAACTATCCCTTTACTTTTAGGATATAGAATAAAAATAGATATAATAGACACTATTGATTTAATGAAAAATATAGAAACCATAATAAAAAAGAGTCCCATGGATTTTTAATGGAAATGATAAAAAACCAGATCCCCTCACTTTAAATGCAGTGATCACCAATATTAGGAGAAATAGGAAGAGTGTAGGATTTCTTAGAAATAATCACTTTGTAGTACAATCAAAATTCTCTCAATGAATATGATGAACACTAAGAGAAAATGAGAATAAAAGAAGATATTGATTTGGAAATTACAAAATTTTTCACTCTATAAGGATAAAAAGAGATTTAGAAATGATATCACTTTGATATAAATTATGAAATTTTAGTGTGTTGGTTGATGAAAAAATTTGAAAAGTATATTTTCAATCCACCCAAGCCTCTATTTATATCCTTCAAGTCCTTCAAAAATGTTTTGGAAACCATCATGAGTCTTTAATACAAAAAAATACATGTTCAATTATTTTTGATCATTATTTGTTCAAGCATGATTGATCTATTTAAAAATAACTAAATCAACAAGGACAAAGAAATAATTTTTCATTTAAATTCAAAATACAAATAATAATATTTCATAATTATCGATGATATAGAGAAATAAAAAAATATTATCGATGATTTTATCATTTTAATTTAAAATCATTTTTATAATTAAAAACTTCCATTAGAAAGTTCAAAACAACTCCAAAATAATAGGTCAAAGATAACACACAAATATCCCACATGTTCATTTTATAAAATCCAAAATTTGAACTTTATATTTCTTTCCATATTAAATATGTGATAATATAAAACATTAAATACGATAAATTAGAAACCAAAAAACAAGTTTGAGAAATTTGATTAGAATCAAACAAGAATTTAGAAAAAAAAATCAACTCAATATAACTAATTTTATATATTTTACTTTTATATCATAAATATTTCTGAGAATGAAGATCAATTTTAATATTCATAAAATGATCTTAAATTAATAATAAAATACTTCATATAGGTTCTATATCATTAAAAATAATTTATAGAAACATTAAAATGATTTAATTTTATTATAAACAAGAAAAATATCAAAATATCATTAAAATCATGAAACAGAGAAAACTAGAGATTAATTGATTTACATAAGGGTAAAATACCATTATATTTAAAAGTAAATTGGATATTATATAGGTTATATAAGGTTAGATCAAATTTTCTAAAGTTATACTATAGTTACACAAAGGTGGAAAGCATGCTGTGTAATGGTAAAAAGATAGTTCAAGGACTGTGTAAGGGTACTTCTATTCATGTGTAAGGGAACTGTGTAAATGTTAGTAGAAGATATCTTGTGTTGTGTAATGGTAGAGAAAGAGTTTTTTTAATGTAAAAAGATGATATAATGCACTGCATAAGGGTAGTGAAAGACTTGAGTAAAGGTAAAGAATAATTTAAACATGTTTTGTAATGTTTCCTTTAAGAACAAGTAAATGTAAACATATTTCATATAAGCAAGCATTATAGTGAAACATAATTTCATGTAATGGTGAAACATTCTACATAAGTGTAAAAAATAATTTATATAACTTTACTTAAAGTTAAAAAAATAAAATTAGAAAATTAATCTTTCACAAAAAAGAATTAAAAGTAATTACATAGAATAATAAGAATAATTAAAATAAATGAATAATGACTAAAAATCAATTAAAAAAAATTATTTCAATAAAATTAATCAAAATTATCATTATTCATAAAAACAATAAAATTATAATTATCAAAAATTGAAATTAATAATTAAATATAATATATTGTAATTATAAAAACATAAAATAATTAAAGTGGAAATGAGTCATTCCACTAATATCACCTATTTTATAATTTAAAAAACCAAAATATCAATTTCAAAATTTCACCCCTTTTTGGAATTGATCAAAAAGAATAAAAAAATAAGAATAGTTTCTTCCCCTTTTTGAAATAAATAAGTCAAAAATATCATATTGAAAATACATTTTATAAGAAAAATAAAATATTTGAATCATAAAAAATACTTATAAATTAAATAAATATATATAAAAAATATATAATTACCCCTAAATTTGTAATTCTCTAAAAAAAATCATAAAATGAGCTATGAAAACAAATAAAATGATATTCAATGAATTGTAAAAAAACATAGAAAATAAATATTTTCAAAAATTATTTTAATTATTTAGGATTAGTAATGATTGTATTAATAAACCATATAAAATTCTCCAGGAGCTTCAAACTAGGTGTGCAGTAAGTCCCACTCACCATAATTAGGATGAAGTAAAGATTAACAAAACCAATAAACTCTTTTTAAGGGTAAATACCTAGTGGAATCTGTATTAGAACCATAACCACTTGTTTTATCTAGAGCATTCTATTTTTCTTGTAGTATCATACTCAATTAACTTTTCCAAAATTATGTTTTTAAAAAAAATCTATTTTTAATTGAAATTCACTTTGGAAAAATAAAATATGAAAAAAAATATTAAAAAGAAAAAAATATCAAGACTGTAAAGAAATCAAGAGAATTTGAAAAATAATTTTTTAAAAAAATTAAAAATTAATTTAAAAAGAAATTAAAAAAAATAAAAAGAAAATTTGAAAATAAATTTAAAAGTTTTCCATTGGATAAACATTTAAAAAATGATTAGATAAAGGTGAAGGATTAATATATGGATCATTAAAACAACCCCCTATAATCTTTTTTCAAGAATACAATTTAAAATACTTCTTGGTTTTCTCTTTTTATTTTAACTCTATAAATTTATCCTTTTGATAACTAAATACTTTAGAGTTTATAGAAGATTTTATTTCCTTTATTATTTATCCATCAAAGGAAAATTCAATTAGGTTTAGTGTAATCTATTTGAAATATATCAAAAGGTATTTCCATTTGGTACCTAGATTTTGGGTTCAGTAGTGTGAGATAATAATCATTGAGATGGAGAAATAATTTTGGGTCTATTAGGATTAGTTAATAAAGATCATGGAACCCAATTTTTTTTAGAACAATAATTTATTTTAAAAAATTGATAATAAAGATTAATTATTTTTGGTCAATGATATATATCATTTTCAAATTTCATTTATAAATAATATGGCCAAATTTCTTTAAATAAGTAAAAAATTTACGTTGAGAAATTCCCTGTACAAATGTAGTGGTTTTTGAATATTTTTTATTATATTTTTAAAATCCAAAACAATGATTACTTCTTTTAATGAGTTAAGAACTGAGAATCATATTAATAGATGATTCAATCTAGGTGAATTTGGAAAGAGATATTTTTTTATCCTTGATTTAATTTAAAAAAATCAACACTAGGTTTATTTATGAATTTCAAAATTAAACCATAATTTTCCTTTAAATGTTGACAATTTTCATTATAAATAATATTTCTCTCATGAATAACACACTTATATTTTTTTTGAATTTTTTTCTTATTTTAAAATAAGTTACTGAAAAAAACTCAATTTTATTATCATAAGAATATGAGCATGAAGAAGAGGATGAATAAAAGGGTGAAGAGAAATGAGAAGGATAATGTGAACATACCTCTTCACATACCTCATTTTGATCCACAATCCATCTGGGAGTTGAGTTTATAGTTTTATAAGTTTAAATTGTACCATTTCTAGAACTCTGTGTTGATACTTTTTGATCTATATTACCTTGATTCTTGTATTGGGACATTTTTTCAAGGGACAAGCTGAATTTATGTGGCCCTTATTTCTACAACTAAAGCATGTTAATTATGGAACTTAAATTTGATCTATCTTTACGAAACATTGATTTATTTTTAATCTCCATCTATTGTATAAGAATTTTCATTTATTTTATTGAATTTGATGGTCTCTTTTAGTTATTTGGATTCCATGGATTCATTTTTACCTTTAAAATAAATTTCTATAATCTTCTAAATTTCATGAGACATTTTTATAAGGAAATGTGATTGAATTAATCTCTATTTAATCCAAATAATATAAAATTCATATCTTTTCTATCAAGCTCAAAAAAGATATATCATTGGGAGTCAAATTCTACAAAAAAATATTTGAATTTTTAAAAATATTCATAACAATTCTATAAACAGAGTAACTAATACTTCTAAGAAAATTTGAAATTCAATTCTTCTAATAGGAATAATCGATTCCACAAAAATAGAATCTAGTGAAAAAATTCCATTAAAAAAATAAAGAGTTAAAATTGATTTGGTTTAAAAAAATAGAAAATAAACACAATTTTGAAATCAATATTTTTTTTGATAAAAAAACAACATACACTATTGATACCAAATGTAAGTCAGAGATAGGTAAAATGGAAATAAGGGTGATTTTTCCTTGAATAAAATTATAGGAAAATAATATAATTTAAAAAAATTATTTATAAAAGAATAAAAAAAATTAAAACCTTTTGAATACAGAAAAAGAATCAATGTTTTAAAGTATAAAAATATTGTATTATAAGGAAAGTTAAAGAATAAAAAAAAGAGTGATTTGAGAACAAATCTATTAAGTGTATTTGATGGATTAAACAAATTATGAAGTGGATTTTTGAAAATGATAAATAATTGAAAATTTGAAAAGTAAATGAAACAAGATATTTGGTAAGGAAGTTTAGAAATAGTACATGAAGGTAACCCAATCTATAATAGGATAATCCCTTGTGTATTTATTGTATTATTTCATTTTTTAATGGTATCCCATATAAAAAAACTATCCATTTACTTTTAGTTTATAGAAAGAAACTAGATACAATAGATAGTAAATATTTGTTGGAAAATCTAGAAACCAAAATGAGAAATAGTCCCTTTCATTTTTTAAGGAAATGATAAGAAAACCAAAGTCCATCACTTTAAAGGTAGTGATCACCAATATTATAAGAAAGAGGAAGAACAGAGAATTTCTAAAAAGAAATCAATTTATAATATAATATCAATAATCTCAATGAATATGAAAAGAACTATGATAGAATGAGAATAAAATAAAAGAGTGATTTGGATATTATATATTTTTTCACACTTTAGAGGGAGAAATAGAGATTTATAAATAAAATAAATTTTAGATAAAATTTTTTTTTTCATATTGGCAGATGATCAAGTGTGTCTGTGTAGATTTTCAAGACACTCAAGCCTCTATTTATAACCTTAAAATCCTTAAGAAATTTTAACTAATCCAAAAGGATTCAATAAGATTAGTACATCCAATTTCAATGTATTTTGATCATTATTTGCTCAAGCCTCCTCAATCCCATTAAAAACAACTAACTCAAAAAGTATAAGGAAATAATTGTCTATTTAAATTCAAAATAATAATAATAATAATCTAGAATTATATAGGAGATATAAAGAGAGAGATAGTTTATCGATAATATTATCATGTTAATTTAAAACCATTTGAACAATTAAAACACCCATTTTTAACTTCAAAACAACTCTAAAATAATAGGTCAAAGACAACACAAAAATCTTACACAGTTTCATTTTATAAAATCTGCAATTTGAATATCAATTTTCTTCCCATATTAAACATGAAATAATATAAAACATTAAATATAGTATATTAAAAACTATAAAACATGCTTGAATATTTTTTTATCATCAAATAAGAATTTAGAAAAAAAAAATTAAATCAAAATACTTAATTCGAAGTATTTGAGTTTCATACTGTAATTTTATGAAAGAATAATTTTTTTAATATTTATAAAAACTAGTTTAAAACAATGAAAAAATACTTCATGTATATTTTATATCATTAAAAAAGAATTTATAGAAACATTAAAACAATTTAAATTTTTTTTATACACATGGAGAAAATTAAAATATCATGAAAATCGTGAAATATAGAAAACTATTGATTTTCATATTTATGTAAGTGTAAAATACCATACCATGTAAAGGTAAATAAGATATTACATATATTATATAAGGGTATATCTCATTGTGTTAAGTTATAATATAGTTACATAAAGGTAGAAATCACACTATTTAAAGGTAAAAATAAAGTTCAAGCATCCCATAATGGTACTTCTATTCATTTGTAAGGGTACTGCGTAAAGGCAAGAAGAAGATATCATGAAAAAATTTAGAGTATAGAAGTATTTATATAAAGTTATATGGAATATATCATGCATTGTGTTAGAGTAGATAATTTTTTTGGTAAAGTTAAAACAAAACTTAAAAATGCTGTATAAGGGTACCTTTAAGCTCATGTAAAGGTAAATAGATTTTATATAAGAATGGATATAGTTAAAATATAACTCTATGTAAGTATATCACTTTCCAAATAAGGGTAAAAAATAATTTATAAAAAATATATAAAGGTAAAAAAATAACTTATAGAAAATTATTTTTTCTCAAAAAAAGAATTAAAAATTATTATATAGATTAATAAAAATAATACAAATAAATGAAAAATAACTAAAAAAAATTAAAAAAAATTCATTTATATAAAACTAAACAAAATTATTATTATAAATAAAAATAATAAAATTATAATTATTAGAAAACGAAATAAATAAATAAGTATAATACATTTTAATTATCAAAACATAAAATAATTAAAGTGGAAAGGAGCCACTCCAACAATTGCACAATACATGCATTTTAGTGTGACCATTATAGTCATGGTGAAACACTACCGCTAGGGTCACATGATGGTGTCACCATCTTACTCACTACACAACACCTCTTCCCATGGAAGAACCAAAAAATATCCCATATCCTTTTTGTGGTGTAACCCTTCTAGTCATGGTGCAACACCCTTATATAGAGAAGAACCAGGAAACCTAATCCATGGGTATTCATAGTGCAACCCCCCCCCCCCTTCATAGAGAAACAAAATCAAATAGAGCAACACCCAAGAATCATGACCACCCTCTTGTAGTGTGATAAAATATTTCATGATGCAACCTACTATGCTACGACATAATCATACCCTAGCCTGACTTCATAGAAAAATACTCAGCGTTGCGACATGATAACCAATTACATAGACCTTTTCAAAGAACAACCCTTATGTGTTATGGCATAAAGATATGAATTTAATAGAATTTCAACCAAAACCTAGGTCTAACTATCAACACTGACCGTTGAGTCCTTCACCAACACCTACAACAACCAAAATTCACTAAAATACATGAGGTTTGGTGAAAGCTAGATCAACTTTATACGTCGATAATATACGGTGTGTTACACACACACACACACATATTGAATTTCAATATTATTTTCATCTAAAATTTCATTTTATGTTTTATATTTTAGTTTTATTTTGAATTTCAATTTTAAATTTGTAAATTTAAATATAAACTTGATTTTATCAATTTTTGAGATCAGATCCAATTTAAATAAACATATTAATTTAAATAATTTAATTATAATTATATATTTATATAAATTAACATACACACATGTTTACACCCATATATAAATTAACACACAAATATATATATATATATATATATATATATATATAAACATGAAAATGATGAAAAATAAATGAATAAATATTAATATAAATGTCCCGTATTTGAGTAATATCATTGAAAAAAGTTATATATACATGTATGCATATTTTTTATATATAAATATATTAATTTATATACAAATATAAATATAATTAAAATATTTAAATTGTTATATCTATTTAAATTATATATGATGTTCAAAAAGTGATAAAATCAAAATCAAAATCAAAATTTAAATTTAAATTAAAAAAATTAAAATAAATATAAAATTAAAAATATAATTCAACACACACACAAAAATAATTATATTCATATAAAAATATATTTTTTGTTTATAAAATATCAATCATTATCTTATTTTCATCACTTTAATATATATGGATTTATTCATATATATATATATAGATATATTTAAATTTATATTAATATAAATGTATTTATAAATTTATATAAATATATGATTAACATATATGTGTGTGTTTTTATTTATTTATTAATATATATATAATCTCAAAAAACTATATTTAATTTTTTATATTTATTTATTCACACTCGCACGCTTGTATGTATTTATGTTTCTGTGTGCATATAAATAACATATAAATAAATAAATATATAATTAATTTTATATATTTTTATCATTATATTTATATAAATGTATATAGACACATGCACACACACAAATTAATCACATATACTATTCAATGAGGTCTTTGGGTCGAGCAATGGAGGCACCATTTCTTGAGTTGAATGCTTAGGGTTCAAATACTACTAGTCTCCCAAGGAAATATTTTAATTCATATTTTGATATCATTTACTAATTTTAGTTTAAAACTGATAAATAATTCCTTTTTCATTATTCCATAAAAGGTTCATTTCTCAACACTAATTTTTTAGCACTAAGAAAGAGTGTCATTCTTAACTCATTTTTTAATATTATCATGAAAGATCTTCTTGTTTATTTAAAATCCTATTTCCCTTCTATTTTCTTATTACTCTCACATCAAGAAATTACCCTCTCTTTTTTGTTTCACCAACACTCCACATCCTGAACAATGTTGACCAAGCCCTGCAATTTATGATATGTTGATCGAGCATCCACCCTTTTGATTCTCCACTCACACACACACACATGTGTGTGTGTTAGTGAGAGAGTGTGGATATATACATACACACAGAAATTAATTATACACACATGAACACACCCACACATATATATACACATATATCAATATCTCTATGTGTATTTTCAGGAGCATGCACACACACATGTATGTATGTGTGCGTGTCTATAATCATATAGGTGTATATATGTATTTATACATATTTATATATGTTTTTATCTATGTGTGTACACATATAACATATCATGTTCTGTTATTATCTTCTTTAATTAATGTTAAACATAATTTATTGATATATATTTCTTTTACAATTTAAAATTTGGTTTACTTATGCATTGTTATGTGGTTGGTAGTGTAGGAGGTTTTTTTCATTTAGTATCTAATAGTATTTTTTATAAAATATTTTTATTATTTTTAATACTTGTGTTTATGATCTATGATGTTTTATGGATCATTTATTTTTTGATTATATATCTATATGAAAAATTATACAGTTACTTTTTTGACAAACCTCATAGGATAAATATAAATAAAAATTATGATTTTAGTCATATGTTAAAAGAATACGAAATATGAGGTAAAATATTTCATTAAGTTTGGAAGAAATTATGTTAAAACCCTTTTAAAGTTATGTTTTTGTACTTACATTGATATTACTCATTGATAGTTGGTATATATGAGTTGGAAGAACACTTAATTTGTTATAAAATTGATAAATGTTATAAGTGTTACAATAAACATGTCTAGGAAATAAATGATTCTAGTGAGTGTAATAAAAAAAGATATGAATCCATTTATTTCAATTAAAGTTTATATTTTGATATATATCTTATTGAGGAAATGAAAATGGTTGATTGAGATGAACTTCACAACCATCCTAATTTTTTTGAGAGGTTGAATAACTCTGAAATGATTTAATTATATAATAGTTGTACCAAATTTAAAATGTTATTAGCAACACTAAAATTATTTAATAAGAAAGAATCAAATATATGGAGTGTAACTAGTTTTATAAAAATACATTATTTTTTGAAAAATATACCACACAATAAAAATTACAATTACACACTCCTTTGTGAGATGTGAATTTCATAGTAAATTTGAATTTTTAGCATTGGTGAGGGTTTTTTTTGAACTGAAGTTCATATTGGGATTCAAAGAATTTTAAAATCTCTAGTATATGTTTTTGGATGTGGAGAAAATCTCATGAGGTCTTTTAGGTGCTTGGGTGGATAATGAAGTGAAGTTGTGTGAACCTATAGATGAAATTAATTGTATGTGACCCACCATATGGAGGAACACACCATGGTGGAACCCATGGAAGAGGGATAAATTACCATGTCATAGGGTAAGTATAACTAGAGAGGCATGCCACCTAGGGGGCCTCACTGTGGAAAAAAATAGAAAAAAACACCAAATTTCATGATTTTGGTGCATAGAAAATGGATAGAAGGGAGGTCCTGTGACATAGAATTGGGAATCTCTACTCACCTGGAGCCTTGTTTTCTAGTAATTTCAGAGTGTGTGGGACTGTAGGTTAGGCATGGAACCTAGGAGTTCCTCCTATAGGAATCAACCAGGGAGGCCACTCCGTGTTGGACTAATGGTTTCGGTTTTGATAGATAATGGGGAGAACAACACCACAGTTCATGGAATGGTGTAATGGGGGTATCCCTATGTAAAATAATAAGGTATAACCTCTTCATGGTTATTCTAAGGGTGATGAATTAGTTTTTTTGGACATATTCTATGGATATTTTCGTGGTGAAAGGGGGTAGGGGTCCCTTGTGTGAAATGGTGTGTGAGGGGAGAGGGCCTCACTATGGTCCTTGGAATGATAATAGATCACCAGTGTCATACTAGAGGTACATAAATACATGATACATGTCATGTAAACCTACCCAACTGTGTTAATTTTGGTGGAGTTATATTTTACACCTTTTTATTATTTAGGTGTTTTATTCCCCTTTCTACCCTCAGACTCATTTAGCTAAACTCAGAAGAGACCTAATAGCTCCCATATTCTTCTTGTTTGTTTTCTCCTTGGTTTGGGGTGGGTTTTTGGTGAAATTTATTCAGTTATTCATGGTGATATCTCATATTTCTTCCATTTTATTCCCCATGTGTTTCTCTTTCTAATTTCATGTGAACCATCTAGGGTTTTTTATTATTTCCACTAGAGTATGGTGTTAATCTTCCTGATTCTTAGGGGTTTTATGTGCGACTTGTAGAGAATGTACTGGGAGGATTTAATCCATCACTATTACATCATTCACAACGTGGTATGTTGCATTATATATCTTCATAAGGATTTTTTTATAATTAAATTAAATTGATCATTGACTGGATTCTAATTATTTGGGTTTTTTTATATAGTGTCAGATGTGATACATAGACCTTCCGTAGATGGTTGGTGATAGTTTTAGTTAAATGAGGCCAATTAGTGAGTTATTTGAAGATCATTCCTAAATTAAAATAAATTATAAATTATTAAAATTAAATTGAATAATTAATTATAATTTTTTTATAATTAATTATTCTTAATTTTTGCTTGTCATAAGTGTTTGAGAGTTGATTCAACACTTTTACGAGCTTGGATGAGAGTCACATGGCTGCATTAAATGTTAATAAATCCAAAATTTAGGTAGTTGGTCCCTAAGAAATGCCGTATGGTTTATGCACTTTATCTATGTTGGATGTAATATTTGGTCTCACCCCTATGGTGATAAACCTTTAATTTAAATGTTTTATTTTATTAAATAAAATTCTTATGGATAAAATGAATGTGACAAGGGCCGTAATTCACCCTTGGACATCACTTGTTGAATCTACCATTGGTGATTTAATCCTAGATTATAAATGATATCCTTGAAGCATACAAAACATTAGGGTTGATACTTTAATGAATTTAATGAATTTAGTGAACCTAAGTAGATTCCCTTAGACCCTTTTTAGTATGAATATATGAAGGGGTGAGAATGTTTAACCCAATTTTTCCATGATGGAACTATGAGCTACTACAGAACTGGTGAGCTAACTAATTTAAGAGTAGGGAGAATATTCTTTTACTGCTAGCAGGTGAGCACTCTGGTGGGTACACCCTAAATATATTGATATTAGTTTGTGTGAGTGGATTAACCTAGGAAGATCATTGAAAGAGATATAGGAAATATTCCATCTCTCTAGTGTAGTATTACTATGACAATTCTTGTGATTCAATTAAGTCCATGACATGATTATGATGATACTGAGGGATGTTATTCCCTATGAGTGATAGGGATTTTCCCAAGAGATGAGATTATTATTGAGCATACCATGTAAGGTGTCTATTCAATGATGAAACTGAGGGGACCCCAATGGGTTCCCCAATTATATATGGACTATAGAGAGGGTTAGTTTAGGGAAGATAATATAGGTGATTATGGGTGTTATATTAGAACCTGAATCATTTTTGTTATCCTGATATGGTTATAGTGATAATGGTAGGTTGTTCAATTAATAGGTTGAACTTGGTTATATTATATGGGTTGAGTAGATGTATAACCCTTATGAGATATGTTTTATGTGATATTTTGGGAGGTACACACTTCTCCTGACACTTTAAGTGGAATGCCCATGTGGTTACCTTAGATTAGACCATTTGGTAAAAATGGAATGTGTAGGGATGGTCACAAAGGATTCCATCATTGGTCCTGTTACATTTCAATGTGATCTCAGTGGGACAATATTCCACTGATAACTATTAGATTCCTAGGACAAGATCCTAGGATCCAAAGGTGATCCTGATAATATTTCATTCCCAGTACATTCCCTCATGATCCTACTTTTTATCCTGATACAAGATGAATAACTTGGGAAATCCCTTTAGATTTGTCCTTGAGGTCAATATGGAATTCCCATTATGTTTTGATTCATCTTTATACTATATATGCTTTCCTAAGGTCATTTCCCTTGGAATCAGTTGTATTCTTGTCATTACTAAATTTTCTAGGGTTATACCCCTAGGAATTAGTGATTTCACCAACTTTTATATGTATATTGGTGCCGGTTCTAGTTTTCATGATCACGTGACATGCTCAAAGACACTCCAACATAGGTCAAAGTAGATATATTTGACTCAGTGTGTCAATTATATCCCAAGGATCGATAATGTTTATTTATTTAAAATTCTGTTATTATTATTTATTTATTTAGTAGACAATATAACATGTGTATACCCAACATTTATTGGTTATGTTTGACACCCCATCGGTGGTGATATACTAAATTGTAATGATACTCTACTCAGGTGGCTATGACACTTGGGCACATGAGTAGGATTCCCTGATCATGGTTTTTGGTAGAAAATAAGACTAGTGTTATATAATTGAGTAGATATCTCATATATAATTTTTAGGTTGGGTTTGAGGTATGTATTAGGGAGGAAATTGGATCCCCACATACATTCAATTTATTTATTTTAGTTAGTGTATGCGATTGGCTAAGTGGGTTATCAATGTTTTTATGCTAGCATGACTATGGATATGTATGGATGTTTTCTTTCACATTCCATTTGTTATTGAATTTTATGTATTTTTTTATTCTATGTTACTTTATGGTTATTTATTATGGATTTTGATATATTATTTCGTTATTAATTCACACTCACAACCTCCCCATGGTAACACCCTATACCCTCACTTTTAGTTAGTATCCTTTGAAATATGGGGAGGCATGAATGAGGTCTCAATAGCTATTTTTCTAGGACATTGACTAGTGATATGAGGCCAGGTCATTACAAAGTGTTACCATAGAATCCTTTTCTTTTTTTTGTACTATTTGGTATTCAATAGACAAGGATTAGGGACGTATTTCATATTGTGATATATATTAGACTGGTAAAGTGTGAACACGTTTTTAGTAGAAATTCTAGGTTACTAGGCATATGGGATTTCTATTCCTGGTTTTTTATTTTATGGTTGTATGATTTCACCTAGAGAGAAACACTTAATTTCATGGAATTATGATTTATTATTTATGTAGTTTTTTGATCTTGGATCATTGGCAAGAGGTCATGTACATGCATCATACTTGGCATATAGGATTCACACGACATAAATTTTCATGTAAATGATTGATATCATTGATTATGAGGGTTCAAATATTTTAATTGTAAACAAAAACTTATATGAAGTTTTCCCATATAAATTCTTTGTGTTATTCTACTCTATTAAATCGTAGTATATTTTTTCTTGAGGATATGTCATGTGGATTTTGCAGAGCGATACTCCTTGGTGATAACTATGCATTCCCTATTACAAGGGATGAATAGTGACCCTTAATAGGTCCATATAGGGAATATATTCCTTAGTAATAAACCTTTTTTGGGTGGTTTTAATATTGTTTCTAAAAATAAAATGTGTTTGGTCATTTAAAATTTCAAGAACAACCTATATGATGTTTTCCCATATAGATTATTTGTGGAATTATACATAACCAAACCATATGACTATGGTACATTAACATATATCATCCAAGGAAGATATATTTATATATATTTGTGTATTAATATTAGGTTCTATATGATGTAGTATCATATATAGATTCCTGGTGAGGATCACTGACCAAGTAGGCTAACAACTTAACATGAGACGCATGATTTATATAAATATGTGTATATGAGAACCCTATAGTGGGTGTTTTGGAACATGAGTTTCTAGGTGATGTTTGATGTGGGAACAGATAGGTATTTCCCATGATTTGTGACCTAAGTGAGATATGATTTATGGGTTAGGTGGGAAGACCTAGTGAAATTTTGGTGAAACTCAATATGTTAGTGATCTAAGTGTCTTGGTTTAGTAGCAAGACATTTCCATACTAATGTTGGGATGAGATGTGACATATAAGGGTAAACTGAGAGAGGGTTTATACTAGTTCTATGAGTGCCTTAGATATGGGAAGTATGGTAATTTTCTTTAGGTCATGGGATCAGTTCATGAGAGGTGCTACCAATTATATTGTATAGGCTTGTGGGATTCCTTGGATTTTTATGATAAAAGAACCTTGAGTGGTAGTGTCTTAGTATTGAGGTCTAGTTTTATAGGGAAGGATTATCTAAAGGCCTAATCCTATTGATTTCAAGCATGTTTCCTAATGATATAGTTGGTTATGATCTTTTCTACTTATATTTATGATGGTTATATAATGGGTATATGTTGTTGATATAGAGATGATTCTGGTTGGTCTGTGATCATGCGATAGACCACGACATAGGTGAAATTCCTTGATTATTAATAAGATCACCGATGGTGCTTTTGTATAGATGAGACTGATATACAATGAGCATGGTCAACTATTTTTTAGGAGCATGAGCCTAAGCTTGGTGATTCAATACTCATGGGTGCATGATTCATGTTTTAATGACTAGGTGGTACAAGAGGGTACACCCACTGAGTTCAGATGAGATTGAGGTAGTATGAACTAGGGATGTGTGGTAATACTAAACTATGAAATAGTGCATAGACATGTATAGGATAAGGACTAATGGTTTTGATGGAATTATTCTAGGCTTCATTAATCAAGCTCATACGAGAATGATAAATTCCCCTCTATGGTGAGAGGTGACTTCAAAAATGTATTGGGGTACTGTGTTATGGTTGACCTGAGTGTGTTGCTTAACTTTTTATTATAAATTAGTGTTGATGGAACCAATAGAGGTTTCACTTAAGGAGTGATATAAATGGATGTAATATAGTTGAGAATTCCCTATAGTCTATTCGATGGTGTTACCCTCATTATAGATGGAAAATTTATCAAGTGTTAAGGATGAAATTACCATGATCTAGGATTGTAAAACAATTATCATTTTTTTTGGTGATCAGGTATTAATAGGAAGGTGGAGTTTAGTCATTAGGTGAAGTAAGGGAAATATCATAGACTATAGAGTGATAGCCCTCATATAGTTAGGTTCATGGGTTTGATGAGACTAAACATTGGATGTTTGAGGTGCCGCTTGGATTATATTGTGTAGATAGATTGGGTCTTATTAGGTTCTTTGGTGAATACTATATTTGATATTCAGATATAGTACTGAATGGAGTCCATGCATTGGAACTAGGATTAAGATTGTTTTGATGAGATCTGAGGATGAGTTGGATCAATGGTGCATTTTTCATGACCTGACCCACCAAGGCCGTCCTAGCCAGTGAATAGATGAACCGAAACCACCCAAATCCCACCTCCATAGGTAAGGGGATGGAAATAAGACCTGAAATACAAAACTAATATGGTATTTCTTTGCCTAATGTACCTATATACACACACCCAACCATCTTCATGTAGAATTTTATAGGAATAAAACAAAATATAGTAACATCTATAGTAAAAACCATTCATGTAATAGCCTCTAAGGAATAAAAGAGTATGATAATGTAATATGAAAAGAAAAAAGAAAAAATATATTCCCAACCGGAAAGATGTCCTAATATAAAAATAACTAGAAAAGTAAGGTTGTGAGAGCCCGAATATAGATCTCCAAGCCCCAACCACCATACACAGTCAAATACACCCAGGTATCCCCTATGATCCTGTATAATCACCACCAACCTTTCCATCATCTTCACAAGACATGTCACTTGAGGGAAAAGCCCATACATGGGTGAGTTTATACATACCCAGTTGGATTCCTCAAAAGATGAAGGGGAAGTAATATGAGACATGATAGAAGTAAATGGATCAACCCATAGAAAGTGAGAAATTAAATCCAACAATAAAGATACATATATATGCTGATAAATGAAACTTAGATGAGAGATAAAGGGGATATCTATCTCACATCCCAATCTAGGAAAAAATTCTACCAACAGTTTCAAGAGGTCCATCAACTATTCCCAACATCTCACATGTCTTTCCATATAAGTAACAATGTATAGGGAGAATGCCTCTTCACCATGATGTACAATCATGGGGATTAATATCTAAATAGAGGACCCACACCCTAGTGTGTCAGGGGGTTCCACTCAGTGTAAGGAGGACCTGCACCCTAGTACGATAGGGGGAACCACTCAGTTGAGAGAGGACCCACACCTTAGTCCACCAGGGGCATACCAATTAGTAGAAAGAGGACCCATGCCCTAGTCCATTAGGGGGTACCAATCAGTATATAGAGGACTCATGACCTATTCCATCAGCTGGGTACCACTGAGTAGATAGAGAACTCATGACCTGGTCTTTCATGGGCATACAGTCAATAGATAGAGGACCCACACCTTAGTCCATCATGGGGGTAACACTCAGTATATAGAGGACCCAAACCATAATCTGTCAGAGGTGTAAAACTTAGTAGATATAGGATGCACACCCTAGTCCATGAGGGTACTAATCTGTAGATAGAGGACCTACACCCTAGTCCATGAGGGGGTACCACTCATGAGATAGAGGGCCCACACCATAGTTTGTTAGGGGGTACCACTCTAATGATATTTTACAATCCCTGACATCATTGAGTGACACCTAAAGAAGTGTCACACTTATAACACCATGCATCATATCTCAAAAATCCACCACAAAGTCCACCATCACATTATATGTGAAAAAGAACTCAGGATAGGATACTTGTAGGCCAAAGTATGAGTCCAAATGATGGATATATGAGATAAAGAAGTTTCCTAAAAAATAAGGTACACAATGTGTAAGGGACCCACACAGAATGTGGTATCTATTTTCTACCCGGTCGTGTACTCTTCAGTACATGGATCTCTTTCCATGTATTTATACATAGTGTGTCTCATCCACCTAGGGCTGAGCCTTGTTCTCTTGGTCATGTCTATATACTCTAGTCGTATCCCTATATGTGTACTCCCAGAGTACATTCTAGGTCACCAGTACTGAGTCACATGGTGTGTGGGGGTATCAAATATCTTGTGATATTAAACTCTTCCAAAAACTCTTTCCACCACAGCTGGGTCACTACATGATGTGTGTTTATTAGACTACATGTTTTGTAGTCGAGTTTTCCAAAAAATTATAAATCTGATCATAGGATCTTGGATCCACCACTCTCACTACCAATTCCACCTGATGTTCACCCAAAATCAATGGGAAAAGCCTCCACTCATCAATTCTATCCCTTTGGTGGCCAGAAAATGAATTTTTATCAGTTCGTTCGAATCCTACACACGCCTCACATACCTTTCATGTCGTGACCAACTCCGCTTCAGATACCATATCCAAAAATCCATCATTGATACCCAAAATCCACACTAATTGATCATTTTAACTCCAACACATTCATTGTATGCACATCCACCATGAATTCAGTGGTTCGATCATGCTCAGACTCACCAAAAAATAGTCAAATTATGATCCCATGGTCCAATGATGAAGAACGTGAATAAAGAGAAGGGAAAGAAAAAATAAAAAAGGTGATATCATCATTGGACAAGAATTATTAGACAAATATCACATAATTGGGGATTTAAAGGGGATATTTCATTAAAAATGGGGAGATAAATCGAATTAATAAATTTATTTGACATGTGGCTCATGTGAAGTTTCCAAATAATACAAGATCAATAAGCAGATTGATAATACAAGATTAAATAGTTTAATAAAGATGGTGAAAACAAAAAATGACGAGTCCTAACTCGATTTAGATTTATCATTGGTGAATAATGCTACCTCTAGTAAAGGGAAATATCTATTTAATTCACTATGCCTTGATTCGCTTGGATCTAGAATCTCATCATCATCTGATCTCAATTCACCAATGATGGGTGGTGGAATTATCCTATGAACGGTCCCTGATTTATGTTTATAACCCTAGAGATTCATCACAATTGGCTATTTAAAAAGGGAAAAAGTTTTTTAGACATTAAATAAATTAATTAAATATTTCAATTGATTAATTCATTTAACATACCCACCAATAGTTACCTTATCTTAATGTCCCACACTAACCAATTTTAGGTTATGTATAGGGTAAAAACCAAGGTCCAGATTAAAATATGGTATTATATTTTCGATTAGAGAATATTCCTAGGAGATAATCCATTATTTATGAAAAACCATGTGTGAGTGATATAAAATATATAAAATATTTTTATAAAATTAATTCTGGGCACACAGAGCCTCAGAAGCGTGTTCCATCTCTGTGCATTAATTCAAAAATATTTCTCTATATATTTAATTGTATTAAAATGAAAAATCAGGGTCTCTACATTATTACCTCCTTCAATATTTTCATCTTAAAAAAGAAAAAAGAAAATAAAGATGGAGAAACTAAGGCTACATCTAGATATCCTTCTCCCAGGAGCTCTCCTATATGCTTCCATACCGCCACAACACATGAACCAAGGGAAGGGTCCATCTATGCAGGTTCCTCTCCTACTGATCGTTGATTTGAACTTGGTGCTCTATGAAGGTGGATCCATCCTCAATGTCCAAATCACCTTAGTTAATATCATGCATGGGATCATGCATGTATCTCCTCAACAATGACACATGGAAGATGTCGTAAATTCTCTCCAACCATGGGGATAATGTGAGGTAGTAGGCAACCTTGTCAACCCTCTGCAGGATCTCGAATAGCCCGATGAACCTTAGGGATAGCTTGCCTCCCTGACCAAATATCCATAATCTTTATCATGGGGAGACTCTCAGGAAAACATGGTATCCTTACTCAAACTCTAAGGTTATATGATGTTGATCTCCCTAATATTTCCACCATATATAAGCTAAACTTATCTATTGTTGGATCACCAAGACGTTCTATGTCATCACCTGCACCATCTATGGTCCAACAATAGATTCCTTGCCGATCTTAGAAAAACATAAGGGTGACTTGCAATGTCTCCCATATAGTTCATCAAAAGGATCCATGTTGATTGTAGAGCGGTTGATGTTATTATAAACAAACTCTACTATGGGTAAGTTATCCTCCCATCTCTAGGAAAAGTCTAACATGAAAGACCTTTTCATATCCTCAAAGACCTGGATAATGTGGTTGGTTTGGACATCTATCTAGGGGTGAAAGGTTATACCCATCCTCATATGGGTCCCAAATGCCTCCTGAAATCCTCTCCACAACCATGAAAGGAACCACACATCATGATCAAAGATAATCTTCGAGGGAACCCCTTGAATGTGGATGATATATCCCACATAAAACTACCAAAATATCTTTATTGAACTCTGCTACTTGATATAAATGAAGTGCACCGACTTCATAAGTCAATCAACTATCACCCATATGGTGTCTTGGCCTCTCGTTATCTATGGAATCCCTACAAGAAATTCCATGGATATGCTGTCCCATTTCACTTCGTGATATCAAGAGGCTACAAAAAACCGGTCAGATCCTGGTGATCACTATTTACCTACTAACACATGAAGTAATGAGAGACAAAATTGACCATTCTATGCCTCATTCCAATCCACAAAAACTTCTGTTGAAGTTATATGTACATATTTCCCACACTAGGATGTACCGCCAAAGGAGAAGTGTTAAACTCCCTCATCACCTCCTCCCTCACTGTGAACGGGACCACAATCCATCCCTGGAAAAGGATGACATGATTCTATCCCTTATAAAATCCATCTACACTACTACAAAACTCATCTTATCTAGCACTTGGATTTATTAGATCTAGCTAAAATCACTAATAAAGGCCACCTTTATCAGTGATAGAAAAATTATTGACAAATAATTACTTTATTAGCACTATTAAAAAATCATTGATATGGGGGGGGGGGGTTCATTATCAGTGCTATAAAAAAAGAACTCATAAAGGGGTCCTTTATCAGTTCTAGTAAAAAACTCCAATAAAGGGGGTTTTTATCAGTGATAGTAAATAATTTCTAATAAAGGCGGGGGCTTTATCATCGCTCCTCACTTTATCAATGCTTTTTTTCTAGTGCTGATAAAGGGTATATTTCCTAAAAAATAATATTTCATTAAAAACAATATATTAATATATAATTATATTTATATTGATATAAATGTAATATATATATTTTAAATATGTTTTAGATAAGGATAAATAGGAATTTACATTTAATTTATAAGATATTTAGTGAAAATGGATTATAAAATAATTAAAAAATAATATCAATTAAAAGTTTTTTAATTATTATAGGGTAATATTCATTTAATAACAGTTGGATGACATAAAAATTAATTGAATTAATGAACGGTCTAATATAATTTGAAAACATTATATAAACTTAAAACAACCATAACTTTTGATACGAGTGTCTGTTTGGGCTCTACCACATATAAAATTGAATAATGTGACAAGATATATGTAATTGTGACTAAGGGTAGACTTAGTCACATTTTATGAGGCAAAAATGGCCCACAAGGCCTTAAAAATTGAGTTTTTAGTTAGGGTATCCTAATTTTTTTTAACATTTGATGGAATTTCATCCTTGTTTAAGGGGGTATTCTTTCTTGTTTTCTATGGAAACTGAATTTATTCCTGGTTATTAAATTCATATTTCTATTATGGTTTTAAAATATTATCATTTTTCATAATTTAGTTTTATTTATTATTAAATATATTCATATTTCCTTATATTTAGTTATAATAAATCACTTGTATAAATACATATATCAACATATTTATGTAAAAATGTATTTTTAAATATATAAAATAAATATTTATTAATCATTTTATTTAAAGTAAAAAATTATTCATTTTATTTACCTTATAGAAATTTATTAATATGAATATATATTCCTATTTAAGTAATGTTTATATATAAACACCTATTTGTCAATAAAAAATATATATGTATATATATATATATTCTAATATATGTAAATAAATACATTTTCTAAAAATTTATTTAAAAAATATCCTGCCATTTTTTACATTATAAAAATATGTGAATATATATATACTTTTACAAATATATATATAATGTTTATATATACATATATGTGTGTATTAATAAATAAATAAATATATATATATATAATATTTTTGTAAATGTAAATGAATATAATATATAATATATAATATATAATATATAATATATAATATATAATATATAATATATAATATATAATATATAATATATAATATATAATATATAATATATAATATATAATATATAATGCATAATATATAATATATTTAAATAAATATATGTATATATATATCCCAAACACACACAAACATATATTTTATAGATGTATTTAAAAATAATTATATAAATATATGAATAAAAAATATACATGTATATATATATATATAAATAAACAGAAATATAATAATATAGACAATAAAACATATTTGTGGTAAAGACATTCGAGTTCTAAAGGAGAGGTGTAAGGATTAAATCTATGTGTGCACATGAGGCTCAAAATTCCATAAAGCGTTGATAAAGGGGGTGGAAAAGTGTTGATGGGGGAGGGGGTGACAAAAGTGATAATAAAGGGGGGAGGTCTTATAGAGGTTTGAACCTCTCTCTTTATCTGTGCTATCTTTATCAACACTTTTTTGTATCACTATTAAAGGGGGCCTTTATTAGCTTTTTTTATGAGTGCTGATAAACACTTCCCTCTAACATCACTTTGGTAATTAGATCTTTATAAGTGCTAATAATGTCCCTTTAATAGCGCTGTTGAAATCCAATTATTTAGTTGTGCTAGTGAATCTATTAAGGATATCTAGTCACGTAAGACCTTACAGTTGATGTCTTCCAATTGGGTCTTTCTTACATGTTGGAGAAGTGGAGGAGTCAACACCATCAACTGAAGAAAAGTTGAACCCTCCTCCTCAACTAGGGTTAGCTACAAGGAAACCGATTGGTCTTACATCTCCTACACCAAATGGGATTGGAACTTCCTGCTAAGGTAATTTTACAACATATTTTCCTTCCCAATAGTATAGACTATCTCAATGTCGTATCCCTATATGAACTCTAATTGGGACCTCTTTCTCAGGTTCATGTCTCTCTGTATAAAGACGTACTTGAGACTCTAATGGTCTGAGAAAACAAAAAATTTATCTCTTAAAAGATAGTGCCTCTACATCCTCAAAGTGACGACTACTACTATAAACTCCATGTCATGAGTTTCATAGTTATAATCATAGGGTCTCAACTTCCTCCACACATATGTTATTATTGCCTACCTCTTCATCAACACGCAGTTGATCCCAACTCCATAGGTATCACAATATACTACATATTCGATTCCCTCCGATGGTAGTCTCAATACAGGATCAATAGTTAGCCTTAGTCTCAAATCCTCAAAGGCTCTATAAAACTACTCAGTCTAGGTAAAAAACTGGACTTTCCATGTCATGGTAGTCAAAGGGACTACAATCTTGGATAAGTCTTCCACAAACCTCCTATAGTAACCTACCAATCGAAGAAAGTTCAACACCTTTGAAACACTATTGGGTGGCTCCTAATAAAAGACTAAATCGATCTTCACTGGGTCCATAGGTAATCTATTCTAAAAAATTAAATGACCCGAAAGGTGAACCTTGTAGATCCAGAACTAGAACTTCAAGATCTTTCCATAAAGATGGTGCTCTCAAAGCATGTTTAGGACCATCCTCAAGTGATATTCATAATCCTTCTCTCACGCATAGTATATGAGTATGTATTTAATAAAGACAAAAACAAATCA
Organism: Viscum album; assembly: GCA_963277665.1. Classification (NCBI taxonomy): domain Eukaryota; kingdom Viridiplantae; phylum Streptophyta; class Magnoliopsida; order Santalales; family Viscaceae; genus Viscum; species Viscum album. The sequence continues at coordinate 1,522,553,734 of OY728131.1, read as the reverse complement.
GTCCAATTACAATTGGAATATTCAGTTCATGAAATATATAAACACAGTGGGGGAATTCATCACATTGAAAGGAATCACCAGAAACTCTTATTGTCTTTAGCAACATCGGAATGCCAGCTTCATAATATCAACCTTGCGAACTTTAAAATGGTGCTAGATGGATTTGATATCGATCTTTTAGAACCATATCAAGCCTCAAAACTGATCAGAGAGGTCATCAATCCTCGATAAGGGGTAATTTTTCTTTATTGTGTCCTAGTTCTGGGTATGATAATCTACACAAATCCTTAGTCTCTTGTTCACCTTTTTCATGAAAAATCAAAGATCTTCCCAAGGGGATACACTGGGTTTGATAAAACCCTTTTCTATAAGGTCCAAAAACTATAACATCATCTCCTAGATCTATGTAGGGGCATCCAATATTCCATATAAGATATCAGAGTGATATCAGGTTGAAAGATGATGAAAAAATCCATCTACTACCTCATAGGTTATCCCAGAACATCCCTGTAAAATAATCCCATAAAATACTCTCTGATAGAAGGAATCCAAATTACTGAAAATCCTGCTACACCAAGGGATACACTCACCAACTGATGGGAAACGAGTTGAATCTTTCTACTCACAAAACACACTTTTCCTATCATGATATATCTCACACCCATAAAGGATAATATCATCCCATCAGTGAAAAGGAATATGAATCATTTATAGTGACAACCAATCAAGGATTAGACTGTGGAAAACTAGTCCATACCCAAGACGACATCATAAGGTTTCATCATTATGGCCAAAAGGTCCCACAATAAAATCTCCCCATGAAGAGATATCTCACACTTCCGGTAGATACAATATTTCAAAGAATTTTTCCCTATAGGAACATCAAAGAAATGGTTCTAGTCTAAAGTTTCAAATTGAAGCTACAACTCTCACACAAGGAGAAAATATATGATGTAATGACTCACATATATTTATAAAAGTACTAAAGAAAGTCTAGAATACACATTTATCATAACTATAATCATTTCATGACCTACCAAGTCATAAGCCTCTATATCATGTAACTGCCCATGACCCAGACCACAAAATCCATGAGCATGGACTAGGATGCTTGGTGGTGGTGGTGGAAGTAGCTCATAACATTATCCACCACAAAAAATTCCTCCACCTAGAGCCTCACCTACTATAATTTTAGCTCCACCTACTTGGGGGAAACTCTTCTCTCATTTGGTATATCCATGATCATAATTATGCCTCTTCAGTGGAGGTCCATACACCATCTTTCTACTCTCCTCAACATGTCGGGTCAGGTAACAATGTTCTATGTAACCTCAACCATCAAATACATAGAACCAACCCTCTTTGGGATTCCTTGGTCCTCTATGTGGTCTCTACTTCACATTACCACGTGTCTGAGTATGGTCATGGGGAGGTCTCCTATGTTGAGACCCTATAGACAGGTGCCTTCTAGATACTGTAGATGAATCAACCCCATGATTCCAACTACTATTTCTAGTTTCATGGAATCCCTCTAATAAGAATATATCTATCACTAGCACCTATTACAACACAACAACATAAGTGGGAATACATAGGGGTACCACACTAAAAAAGATGAATCTACTGAGAACCTACTCAAACTTCCATGACTTGAAGTACCCATCTAGAATTATGTCTAGAGAGTGTTTAATTAGGCCAGTGAATCTCAAAGAATACTCAATAACTATCATCTCTCCTTGATTCATCTCTAGAATCTCCAAAATCTAAACTATGCACAAAAATTAGAGTTAATACTTCTCATTGAACAGATGGTGGAAGTCGGTCTATGAGAGTGTTGAAACATCATGAATCTATGTGACTAATCTATAGTCAAGGGTTCTGCTACCTATTCTCCTAGAGGAAGTATCTCGCATGATGAACCATGAACTAAGGCTTCATCACTCATTGGATCATTATCACAATCTAGAATCAGTAACCTGGATGGATGTCTTAGTGGAGGCATCTTAAAAATTTAATCAAGGTGTACCAATGTCAAATGAGAATATATATATATTGGGATATGACTCAAGAAGGATATTAAAAGACTCAATCCTACATAATTCATGTACCAATATTCCCTAAAACTAATGTCTAGATATGCTGAGTCGACAAGCAGGTGGTCAGAGTCTTGATGTATGGATATGTTGACCGCCTCACATACACAAGGTTACCAGACCTAAAATTTTCACTCAAGAAAATTTTACATTGTTTCACTTAGTCCCTACCAAATCCTCATAAGGGGAAAATCGAAACACCTATCCTAAGGTTGATCTACCTTTAATACCAATCTATCATGACCTAACCCATAGGGGCCTACCTGATCAGTGGAGATACAAGAAGAAACTACCCCAAGCCCACCTCCATAGGATAGGGGCTTGTGATAAGCATTGAAAGGAATAATTAATATGTGTGACCTTTTCCTAATGTATGCATAAGAATTCACCCAACCATCTCTATATATAATTGAAGAGGAATAAAAAAATATATAGTAACATCTAGAGTAATAACCAAGCATGTAACAACCTCTAGTGAATATAAGAGTATGATAGGTTAATATGAAAAGTAATGGGGAAGAATACATGCCCAAATAGAAAGATTTAACAACCTAAAAATAACTAGAAAAGTAAATCTGAGAGAACTTAGATCCATATCTCTAAGCCTTGGACAATGTATGGAGTCAAATGCACCTAGGTATCCCCTATGATCCTCTATAATCATCGCCAACCTGTTTGTCGTCTGCATAAGACACAGAACATGTGGGAAAATACCTTATAGGGGTGAGTTTATACATACCTTGCAGGACACCCTGAAATATGAAGGGGGGGGGGAATAGAATACATGTTATAAGTATATTTCTCAACCCATAGAAAGAGGGGAAAAAATCCAAAAACCAGGACACATATATATATGCTCATAAAAGAAACCCAAATGGCAGGGAAAGGGGATCTCTATATCACAACCCATCCCAATAAAAGTTTCTTCCAATAGTTTCATGATTTCCATCAATGGTTTCCAAAATCTCACATGTCATTCCATAGAAGTAAACATGTGGAGGGACCACACCTCGCCACTATGCTGCATAGTTGAGGGGGCGCAATCTCTAAGTATAGGACTCGTGACCTAGTGTGTCAGGGGGTTCCAATTAGCGTAAGAATGATCTACACCCTAGTATGATGGGGGTAGGGTGCCATTCATTAGATAGAGGAATCATTACCTAGTCCATTAGGGGGTACCACTTAGTAAATAAAGGACCCATGCCCTAGTATGTTAGGGGGTACCACTCTATAGATATGGAACCGAATCCCTAGTCCCTCAAGGAGGATACCACTTAGTAGATAGAGGACCTACACCCCATTACCTAAGGGGGTAACACTAAGTATATAGAGTACCCATGAACTAGTCTTTCAGGGTGGTACCACTCCGTAGATAGAGGACCCATGCCATAGTTCTTTAGGGGGGGGGGGTACTACTCTAATGATCTTGTCCAATCACTACCATCATCGAGTGCAATATAAAGAAGAGTCTCACTCATAACACCAAAAATTATATCTCAAAATCCACCATGAAGGCCATCATCACTTTCTATGTGAAAAAACACTCATGATAGGCTACTTATAGACCAAAATAAAAGTCGAAATGAAAGAGATACAAGAGGTATAAGTTTCCTAAAAAATAAGGTACATAGCGTGTAATGGACCCACACAACATGTGGTCCTACTCTTCTTCCCAACTGTTTCCCCTATAGTACATGGTTCTCTATACATGTAGCCCTACACGGTGTGTCTCATCCACGCAGGGCTGAGCCATGTCCTCTTGGTCATGTTAGTGTACTCTAGATGTGTCCATGTACATGTACTCATATAGTACATGCTAGGTCTCCAGTACTGAGTCACATGGTATTTTGGGGTCCCACATGAAATGTGATAATTAACTCTCTCAAAATACCTAGTCGTAGAAGACATGTCACTACATTATGTGAGTTCATCAGACTATATGATGTGTTTTATGGTTTTATAAATAATTCAATATTTGTTCTGTGGATCCCTTATCTACTATTTACACTGCCAATTCCTCCCAATGTTCACCTAAAATCAAAGGTAAAATCCCCCATTCATTTATTCCATCCTAATGATGGTTGGAAAATGGATTTCTGTTGGTTCAATTGAATCCCACATATGAATCACATGCCTCCCATGTCACGAACAACTCAAATTCAGTTTATGGATCCACAAATCCATCACAACTACTAAAAATACACATTGATTCATACTCAAAACTCCAATATAATCATTTTTGACAAAACCAATATGAATCTGGGGGTCCGATCGTGCTCAGACCTACTCAAGTATAGTCGAATCGTGACCCTATGGTCTAATGATGAAGAACATAAAGAACATGTGGGGGGAATTTCATAAGAAAAAATGTGATATAATCATTGGCCAAGAATTCATGGAAAACCATCACAGAACTAGGAATTGGTAGGGGTTATTTCATGTAAAAAAGAAGATAAATTTAATTAACAAATTGATTTAACATGGGGCTCATGAAAAGATTCCAAATAATCACATATCAATAAGAATATTGATAATACATGCTAAAAAAGTTTAATAAAGAGTAACAAAACCAAAAATAATGAGTTCTACCTTGATTTTTCCTAACTTTTGGTGAATAAAACTACTATAAATGAAGGGAAAGATCTGTTGTGTTCACTGGACCTCGATTCTCCTAGATCCAAATGCTCATCATCATCTGATCTTAATATTCCAATGATGGGTGGTGAAATTATCCTCTTAATGGTCCTTGGGTTATGATTATAACCTTTTATATTCTCCATAACAGTCTATTTAAATATGAAAATAGGTTTTAGACATTATATTAATTAATTAAAATTTTTAACTAATTAATTCACTTAATGTACCCGCCAACAATCGCCTTATGTGAACATCCTATACTGACCAATTTTAGGTCATATCTAGGGTAAACCACATACTCCATATTTAGTTGTGTTATCATATTTTTGATTAGAGACTCCTTTTAGTAGATAATATATTATCTCAAAAAAAAAACATGTGCATGTGATATAAAATATATTTAATATTTTTATAAAATTAATTTTGGGTGCACCGGGCCTCAGAATCACGCGAAATCTCAGAACTAGGCTCCAAAAACATTCCTTAATATATTTAAAAGTATTATAGGTATAAAAAGTCTCACTAGAGAATTACCTATTGGGATTAGATCATGAAAATTAACTTGTTTGGTTGAGGATCCAAATATATAATTACACCGAGAGTCCGGTTCAAGCCTCAGTGTGGATTCTTGGATGATCTCAAGTTGAATTCAAGAGTTAAGGCATCATGATCTGGTAGCGAGATAGTTAAAAGGTAGATGTAATCAATAATATTTTACAACAATCAGTCAAAGGAGGGCTGACTAGAGTTTTTACATGAATTTAGTGCAGTGATATGGAAACCGCACTGATCGAGTTGATAGACCACTGAGAATTCATTTCGGTAGGCGATTCCAATATGGGGGAGCATCATGGATTGAAATCAAAAAATGATAATATAATTATTATCATGGGTAAAATCAAAATATTGGGGATGAATCTATTTACTATTCCATGGTGCCTTGGGTATATAGGTGTTGTGGAGAATTTTATAAGTGTTTTGGTGATAGTTATGAGTGGCCGATTGAATTTTGGTGAATATTGTGCCTCTATTTGGAGTTTCATAGTGTAATATAGATCATTGTTCTTGATTTTAATGAGAAATTTTGGTTATATATTGATTATTTATATAGTTCACAATTAACGTTTAAGGACTATTGAGATATCCTGGGAATGTGAAGTGTTATGGTGGGGAGTTTGTAAAGACCTCCTTTGTGAGACATGAATTTCAGAGGAAATTTTTCATGAACCCCCCTCTAGTGGTGCCCCTATGGGGATGGTAGTGAAGAGGAGTGACCCCCCATTTCCCACCTCTAGTAGGTATAGAGTTGTAACCTATCACTAATGTCATAAAACACTCATATGGGAAGAATTACCCTCAATATATGGAAATGATCAAGATATAAGATAAAATCCTACCAAAAAACCCCATCATACAATATACATGAATCCAAAAACCAATAATTCATGTCATTTAATAAAAATAAAAGTATTTTAAGTAAAATATTATGAAGGTAAATCCTAAAGAAACAAATCCACAATAACTCCAACCTCCAAGTTAGTAGTGTCTAGATCAGTCTCTAAAACCCTCCTGAAAAAATGAAAATAGTTTATATATATATAGGGTGAGTATAACATGAAAAATAAGTAAGATCATGCCTAGGGTCTCTCATGAAAATATTAAAAGAGCATACTAATGAACTAGTGAAAAAATAGTAGAACTAATAAGCACCTAAATAGGTCTACTAACCATCCCAACCACACCAATTCACACTCATAAAATAATGCATCCAAGGTAGTAAAATAATATCAAAGAACACAGATAGAGGTGACCCACAACCAATTATCCATTGAGATTCCACTCTCACACCCCAACGTCAAAATTTATATGCTCCCATCCCTTCCATGTATACTAGTCATCACATATCACATTGTATTTTATGTGGGTCAGGTCACAACCCTACCTTTCCCATCCTCTCACAGGGCCCAACATCTAGTGTTGGGATCAGTCAAAAACCACATATCACCTTCCCCTACCACATCATCATCTATATCATCATGAATCTAACTGGAACCTCATATTTAAAGTAGAATGGTATCATGAATGTGAAGGACATAAAAATAATTCGCTCTAAACACACATGACCCTCACCACATATCATTCATTCTCATCATTAGGTATCACCGATATTTGTGTTGTTTTTGGCTGGTACTCACCACTAACTAGGAACCTCTGTTACTTATTAATGCTAAATGGAGAGTAGGTAAGATGCTAAAATCATCCATACACTCTTTCAATAACCTAGATGTTATGGAAAACATGCCTTAAAAAATTTTGAGTTTCAATATATAGTACTCAACATGGGTGGGGTGCATATTGAAATATAGTGAATATATAAGGATTGTAGATAGCACACAATATCCAAAATAATGGTTCAAATCCAACTTCAATAGAATATCCCACTACACTACCACATCACCTCATGATATCCACCACTAACTACTGCCAAAACTAAATGAAACTCACCATATGAACCAGACACACACACAACCCACAATTTATCTCTTTCAATTACAAGTTAATCAATTTATAGATTTTATAATTACCAATAAAGGTTCATTGTTAATAAATTTAATCAAATATTTAATGAATAATGACTCTTTCCATCACCCATTATGAATTTCATTCATTTATCAAGGTTTAATTCAATAATGAGTTACTACATATAAATTTCAATTACTCTTACTTATTTTCTATTACATACCATTTCAATTTCATTATTAGCAACTTTGTTCCACGAATATTTATATATTATAATAATGTTACAAAAAAAAAACAACTTCTTATCCACCTTACCATAACCACAACACTTATCATAAAAACTATTTCCACAACCCTATCATTGCATATAAATGGCCACCAACCAACCTCTATAACCAGATCTCAACTCATCCTGAGCTAACCTAATGCAACCCCATTTACCATTAGATTATGCACCAAAAATGATCACCAAAATCACCATATAAACACCATGAGATCCAAACAAGCATCAAAATGAAAAAAGAACACCATCAAGGAACAACAAAATCTTTCTATCTCACAAAAAATATCAGGATTAAATTATGGATCTAATGTGGGATTGTAAAATATTTCATCATTTTTATCATGGGTATTTTCAAACAATTTCTTGATTTACACACAACTTGTTCATTACCCATATAAGTTCTTAAACTTTCATGATAGGTGCATTAAATAAATCAATTTTCAACTAGAAAAACTCTCATCAAAACAACAAATTGGTTTCAAAACAATAAAAAATAACCAACATGTGACCACATAAGAGAAATAACATAAAATAGATAAATCACAAATGATAAATACCTTCCCTATTAAATTTAAATTTAATATGATTCATTATATTATTAATTCAATCCATACTATCCACTAAAAGAGAAACATAATCATGTTAGTCCCACAAAGGAATAAAATAAAGGTTTTATAAGGATCCTATACCTCAATTAGAATTTCAACATTCTCTAATAAATAATGGAGGATCAAAGATCAATCAAAAAGGAAGGAAAACCCACTAAAATGGAGGTAAGACTCACTATAACCTACCCACAACAACCGCTATTTATATTTTATCAAATCCCATCCCAAAATATAGATTCTCCACCAAAATGAACTTCCAAAAGTAAGAAGAACAAGGAGAGAAAAATGAATAGGGAAAGGTAGAGATTATTTTGATCCTATACTTTGATACGGATGAAACACATGATTATAATCTAAAGAGATGTAGTTGTGTAGATATGATAGGCATAGAGGTTAGCTAGGGTTTAATACAAGAGGTGAAAATATAAACCAAGGAGAGGTCAAGCCTCTATTTATAGAGGATTATTTGAATATACTTCACTATAATATAGTGAACTACACTATGACCATGGTGTGTCTGATTAAAGAAAAGATATATAATTCAAAATTTTGGACCCATTATTCTCATGCATTTTAAAAATCATGTCAAATAATTTTTACCATAACCAAAACCTCGACCATGATGTGGTGGGATTTTCTTAACCATTTTGACCTACCACACTGAAGCCCACAATTTAGGGATTCCCCAAACTCACTATTTCCCCAATATACTCTCTTCAATCAACTCTTCCTTGATGCACACCATGCCTATCCTCCCACAGTGTAGGGAGAAATCCATTTCCATTTTGACCCACCGCACTAAGGAATATGGTGTGGTGGTATTTACACTACCTGATTCTAACAGTGTAGATCCCTGAGAACCATGCAAATCAAGAATCCTCAAAATGGTATTTCTAGGATTTTTTCATTGGTTGTTTAACATTGGTGGACACCCTATGTGAAATTCCATTCAAAACATCCATCCAGGCCATTTCACTCCCTATAGTGTAGTCCAAAACCAAATGGCCTACCCAACAACCAACCATTATGTGATACCTAAGAGACAACCCTTACGTTAGACTTACCCTTATCAAAGATAGGTTATACCCTTATAAAATGAAATTAAACCTCAACATACCTTTATTCATAACTCTACATGGGTTTGAAATGGCCATCATTGGTGTTTCACTCATCTTGGCACACAAAGCACCATACCACCAACTCTAAAATGCCCAACCATCAAAAAAACATAGTAAAAATTACCTTCACACACTCAATATTTCAAGTGATTTTCTAAACATATGACACCAAGATCTCCATTATGAAATTTTGACCCTTTAAATGGATATAAACTCATCTGCAACCATTGAAACTTCTCCGAACTCCCTCTCGACACCTGGAAGCCCTATGAAAACAAAAGGTAAGAGATACATTACTATGGTACATTAAAATAGATACTTATCAAATAATTCTCATCCTTGAAAATTTAAAAACAATTGAGAAAGAAGGAAAAATGGGTCTGAACAACTACTCCATGAGATACTACTCAAGGATCTCTATAGAAAAGAACACTACCAACACATCACAAGGTAAAATGTAAAATATTTAATGACAATAACCATATCATAATCAAGCAAGGATCTTATAAGTCATGAAAAACAAGATTAGAAAAATCATCAATAAAACTCACGGTATTGATCACTCATTTTAAACTCCCATTCCTAGGTACTCTTATCTAGACTTCCATGGATCCATAGTATACAAAAACAGGGGATAAATCACCTATACAACACCTTCTTCTGATGATCCTAGATCTCAACATACATTTCCATGAATGTTTCATCATCTTCGATATCCAAATCTACCTATTCAATTACATGGGTGTTATCATGAAGATACCATAAAAGTTATGACACATGGAATATGTTGTGGATCCTTTCCTACTATGGTGGAAGTGCCACCTAATACACCACCTAGACAACATGATCCAACACCTCAAAATTCCAAAAAAATGAGGATAAATCTTACTCCCCCATCCAAACATTTTATTACCTAGGTGAGTGGAAACCATAAATGACACTTGTTCTCTAGCTTTAAATTACAATAGTGTTCACATATGATTAATATCTTCATTATAATGGTCATTTTATGCCTTCTTCCACTATGAAACCATCTAGGTCTTCTTAGTCATACTCTGCACCACATCTTGACCAAGGATTGAATTATCTACAACCTCAATCCAACATAATAGAGAATGATATAGACTCCCAAAAAAATAATTGAATGAAACGATGTTTATATATGATTGATATCTATTCCTACAAGAAAACTCAACCAAGGTTAGTGGTTCCACCCACAATCCTCTAAAATCCAAAATGAATTATGAAAACATATCCTCAAGTATTTGGATGGTCCACTATGTTTTCAAATCTATCTAGGGATGGAAATAAGTTTTGAGGTGTAACTAAGAGATAAAAAACTACAACCCTCTCTAGACTCATGATGTGAACCAATGGTCTAGATTATATAATACAGTCCTTGGTACCCCATAGATCCTTACCAATTAATTAGTATACCACCTCACCAGAACATCCATGGCACTTGATTCCTGATTCACCAAAAAATGGGATAAATTCATCAGTCGATCCTAAATCTCCCAAATGGAACTGCATCTCCTAGTCTTGCAGAAATCTAATGGACAAATATATTGATATTTCCTCCCACTTCCACTCAAGGAAATCCAAAGGATTCAAAAGACCTCCATGGACATGTTTCTCTACTTTCATCTATTTACTAACGAAACACCATGGTAGAAACTATAATAATGAATAATTTATGCATGGACACCAAAGATACCTCCTCAAGACACAATACATCTTAGATACGCCGATAATGGTGAGTTTTTAAACTCACTGAGAACTAAACCATACATAGATGATTGAATAAACATATTCCTTTGGAACAAAATTAGATTCTGACTGTGACATTACTGCCTCTACAAAGTATCATCATGGACAAAATAGTCTCAGATCACCTCCACCTCCGAGTCTCCCTATTTAGACTCTTATACCTTCCATAATAAAAAATATTACAATTTTATCTATCATAATAACCCTTGAAATAAATCTCATATACCTCATGATTAAGACCCTCCAATACCTCCATCAACCTCAAAGAATCCTTAGGCTGTCAAACAATATCTCATAAAAAATTTATACTCAGTGAATCATCCAAAACATTTCCATTTTATAGTGCATAGGATATATCAACATCATAATTCTAAAAAAACTACATCCACCACCACTGATGTAGATTCAAATCCTACTATGTGAAAACATTCCTAAGAATACTATAGTAAGTGGAGACCATAAAGTGATATTTGATGACTTAATTCCACAAAAACATTCATAGAAAACACCATTACCATCAACTCTAGGTAATGGGTGGAATAACTATACCCATGGTTATGTAACTATCTAGTCCCATAAGAGATCACTTCCCTTTTGCATCAAGATTAATCCCAAACCCAGATGAGAAGCATCATAAAAGACCTCAAACATCACCCCTTCCTCCAATAACCAAAGCACTAGGGCACAAATAATACTCTCCTTTGGGTAATAAAAAATTGCTAGAAATAGATCAATCTAGATGAAGGCTTGGTCCTTCCTAGTTAGAAATATTAACAACTCTAAAATATGGAATAATTTATACAAAAAACTATGCTACTAACACTCCAAACCAACGAAAAATCCACCCTATACTTTGTTCTTAGGTGACAACCAAGAAAGACAATGAGCCCGTACCCGAGTGGTAAGGGCTCCTGCTTGGCATCCAAGAGACCCAGGTTCAAAACTGGGTGGAGGTGAATTTATGGGTACTGTAGTAGTAATGTAGCAGGAACTCTAGCAGTACTATAGTAGGCACTGTAGAAGGTACTGTTTGGTACTATAGAAGCCTGACTATTCACCCAAATTGGGCTTTCGGGCCACCGGTTTGGGCCTACGGGTCTCCAGGGCCTTTCGGGCCACAGGGACTTCGAGCTATTGAAGACCATGAAGTAGCCTAGTTCACACAGATCAGACCCAAGAAGAGGATCAGATCACCAGTAGCAGTCACCAGAAGTAGAGCTAACCAGATTGGAAGAATGAGAGGGTATGAAAACCGCCATCGGGACCAGGCACCGTGCAACTTTGTACGGGAAAATGCTAGCCGATCAGCAATGCAGGTGGGGAGCTAAAGGTGATCAATGATGTAGAAGCTAGGGGAGGGGCAGTTCTAGTGGGCTGGGCCTACGAGTCTTGTTTCGGGCATGGTATGCCTCTGGGCCTCCGGGTCATGTATTACGGGTCATGTTGGGTCTTGTTCCATGAGCCTACAGGTCATGTATGGGTTCCCCTTCAACCCTTAAAAGGGAGATTATCTATAAAAAAATAAAAAAATAATTCCTTTAGGCCATTCGGGGTGACAACCAAGAAACAAATATTACAATATTTGATAGGTCCATAGATATTACTTTATGAGACACCATATTCCCAAGGAAGTTCACTTATTGAATCCAAAAATTTCACTTGGATAGCTTCCCAAATATTCAATGGTGTTGAATAACCTGTAGGACATCTCAAAGGTTCTTGACATGATACTCCTCTACCTTAGAGTATATAAGGATGTATTTGATGAACATGGCCATGAAATAGTATAAAAATTAATGGAATAAAAATTTCATTAGTCCCAAGAACAAAAATGGTGTGTTTTTAACACCAAAAAATATGACTATGAACATTATGTTTCAATACCCACTCCAGAAGGTAGTCTTCAGGATATCCTCATCCTTTACCCTCATTTGGTGATATCCAAACCCAAAATCAACCTTCAAAAACCGAAATTACCCTTTCAACTCATATAATAGATCATATATATTTGGAATAGGGTAATGGTTCTTTCTCAATACTTTTTTCAACCTTCTATAGTCCACACACAACCTAAAACTACTATGCTCTTTTTTGGGGAATAACACTAGATCACCCCATGGTGATACATTGGGTCAGATGGACTCCTTTTACTATAATTCCTTGATCTAGATCCTCATTTTTCACAACCCTATGGGTTTTATAAGATAAGGATCCATTAATATTATATATGTATATAACTCTATCTCAAGTTAGATGTCATAATATGGGGGGGGGGGGTGTTACAAACTCATTTGAGTATCCACTAATTGAGATGAGAGGGACTTCATACTCCTACTACCCATTTGGTAGCCACTCTTGCCAATGAAAACCACTATCCAACCCACAACATCCTAAAACTTTTATCTACTCTCAATGTAGTCAAAAACTGTATTTATGATATATTTCTAGTCTATGCCATGGATTAAATTGTATGATTGTATTTGCAATAATAATTAAACACCCATAAAAAGATGTTTCCCCATCACGAATTTGTACTTTTATAACACATATAACAACATATAATAAACTAAAATTAGCATGGATAACACCAGGGGAATTGGAAGTCTCTCTCCAGTCATAATGCACATATCGAAACATGTGGAACAAAGAAGAGTGAATCTCTAGAATCAAATAGAGAAGAAATTAAGGTAGATAATAAAATGGTCATAACTAAAATAACCACCGACTCCCATAGTTTTGTAACCTCTATGGAATGAATCTATCCATTACCATAACCCATTCCTCACTACTGACAACCTTCATATCTAGTTTGTGTATCTAATGAAGATGGTTATCGTATGACTATCCTCTAATGACTTCATATCCTCTCCACTGAGCATAATCTTACTGAACCTTCTATTAAAAAAACACTATCCACCCCAACTACTAATATTACCTTAGGATAATTTTTACTATTGTATGAAAGGGTCATAACCCACCATTCTAAACTAACAACCCTAAGCAATCGAGAAATGAGGTTGATGATGAAATTGACCTCCAAAGAAAAAACACACCATTGTAGAGCTCTCAGTAGATGCTTGATACCTTTTAAAACTATAAAAATATGAAGTATATTACTATTATTAATTCCCTAATAATCATAATATCAACATACCTAACATCTAAAATCCCATACTAGAAGCTCTACACCCCAAGAAACTCTACCAACCTTCCTCTCAGGGCCCTCCTCTAGACGAATGAGTTTGCTCAATCACTACCACTTTATTCTAGATGTCCATGTATTTGGAAATAATATGTCAGAACCCAATTTTTCACTCAGGTATGGATCCTCAAATTTTAGGTCTAAATATTTACTTTTAACCTATTATAGATTCCTAATGAGTTAGCAAAGGTTCTGAGGGTGTCCGGGGCTTGTATGGAGCTCATAACACCTCTTTTTGGGAAAATAGGCCAAGTAGTACAGTTAGCGCACGATTAGAACATGGTTTGACTAACAATGCGGTTTGTGTTTTTTGGATAGTGGCACCTTGCACGGTTAGCATACGAACGTGAAACCAAACCATGCGGAAAAACCGTGCGTAGGATAAAAACCTATGTAAAATTTATAAAACTCCCTTAATGATATATTAATCATCCTTCCTCCTCCCTAATCTGAGGACCTATGGGATGTTTCTCATTTTTCTTCCATTTGGAGATTTTTGAAGGCCAAATCTAGGGATCAAGAGTTATTCTTCATCTAGAATCTGATCAAGCTTTCGTTCATCATGTTGGATGTGTAATGGTAAGTACTTGAGTCCTATTTTGCTGTTATTCTTCTCTTTCACTCTCGATCTAGTTATCTCCATGTGAGCATTATTAGCTTCTATTAGATCTTCTCTAATCCAAAGAAAATCAAGGGCCGATACCATAGAAGAAGGATCATACAACCCTAAGGCAGGTAGTCTATAACTCATCCCTAAAGTTCGTTGTTTTTGGAATGTTTGTGTGGGGCCCACTGGTTTCATTGGAAACCATTTATTAAATTAACATTTCATGATTATACTCATTATAATCATATGGTTATGATATTTCCAAATATGTGATTAGTTGTTAGTGGTTTCACCCACAACTCAATCTTCCTCATGTCAACAGTTATGCCTAAATTTTTTTTAGTGTTTTGACAGGTTTGACCCACCGTTTAGGTGTGAATTTACTTGACAATCCTAAATATGATACTTATTATCATAAATGGCTTGTTATTACAGAGAATTACATAATTACATGTACCATATATACTCACCACTTGACCGCCTAAGGTAAGTGCTTAGAAATGTTTATTAAATGTGAAATATGAAATGTGAAATAGAAAGTATACTAAGTGTATAACTTGGACTTATCAAAAGAGATTGAATAAAAGTTAAATGTCCATAGAACCCCTTTACATGTCTATGGAAGGTAGTAGAGTGAACCTCAATAATTAAAAAAATACTTAATGGATAATTAAGACTTGATTAAATGGTTGTAATGCTACATGAACTATCCACACTAATGGAAGACAAGCCTTGGACCGACAAATAAATGGGTTCTACTCTAATTGACATATCCAAACTAATGTAAGGAAAGAATTGAACCAAATAAATTATAACATGATTATAATATCACATAGTAATGGACGGACTCGAGCTCACCTTGGATTCTGAGAGGATAATACCTTGGGTCTCTGGAACCCCATTCCGATTCAAGGCTACAATTTTCTTAGGTTGATGCCCACCTTGAGTCCAGTTATTGTCTATTCCTTGGATTCCTCGTATAATAATAATGGGTCCCTTTATTTATTACAAGATACCTCAGATACACTCCTTAAATCCAACATTGGCTAGTAGGTGCCATGGTGAAATCCCATAGGGCCCTGTCTTTGTTTAGCCCCATTTTACCATGATCGATCACCTTAGGCTCGGTAGGTGCTTTATTGTGGAATTCCTTGGATTAAGCTCCTTGGATTACACTCTTACCCCTTAGATAGACTCAGATACTATTGAGTTAGCTTTCCATGAGTTTACGTTACCTTGGTTTTTACCCCGTAACTCCCTCACTGGATATAATTATCTAGTTGCCTTGTTACAACTTGGGAACTTCAATACTTATACTATCAAGAGGTGATGTTAGTGTTGGATATGCCTCATGTGACCTATTAACATTAAATGGTAATTGATTAGTTATTGAACTGGTTATATGTTCAGACACCAGCTAAGGGATGAAGCTGGTACTTGGTTATTTAGTTATTTTGTATGTCTTGATTTACTTTACATATGTGCCTACACACTGCAATATTCCTTTTTATGGGCCGAATGTTATAGACACCATTGGTGGCGGCCCAATGAGATTTATCTCACACCATCTCTAGGCACTGTTTGGTACCCGGAGTAGATTACATGATTGAAGGTATTGACAAAGGAAATCATGCAACTTTTAATACTTAATTACGTGCTGATAAGATGGATCTTGATAGCAGTTGACCGAATTGGATCTCAGGATTCTTGGAGTAGACTTTGTTTTATTTTACCTTGTGTAACATGTTATTCATATTATCTTGTATCCATGCTTTTGAGTTTTTTAGTGACATGACATTACATCATCACTATTCCAGGGGATACAATTATTGTTATTCTTGTTTATCTATTGCATCAGTTTGCTTCCACTATTTATTCATATTGCTTCTTCTATTTACTATTCATTTATATGTATTCCACTGTTCTATACTATGCTAATGAGGGCATAGTCTTCCTACGGACACACCCTAGGCCCTCAATTCTAGTCGGCAACCATTGATATTCGGGAGGATGCGCTTCAGGCACTACCACAAAAATAGTTTTTCCCAGCGCCAATCTTTATCAGCGCTAATGAAAAAGCACTGATAAAGGGGGGGGGGTGCCTTTATCAACGCTAAAAAAGCACTGATAAAGGGTCTCTTTATCAGCGCTTTTTTAGTAGCGCTGATAAAGGGGGGCCTTTATGAGCACTTTTAAAAGTGCTGATAAAGGGTCGACTTCAAAAAAAAAAATAATATAATAATATAATAATATATAAATATAGTTATATTGATATAAATATAATATATAATTTTTAAATATATTTTAGATAAGTATAAATAAACATTTACGCATAATATACTTAATATATAAAATATTTAGTGAAAATGGATTATAAAAAAATTAAAAAAATATTTTTAATTAATAATTTGCTAATTTTTATGGAGTAATAGTCATTTAATAACAATTTAAAGATTAAAAAATAAAAAACATTAAAAAAAAAGATCCAAAATATGTTGAAAACGCAAGTCGAACTTCAAACGGCCATAACTTTTGATCCGGGTGTCCGTTTGAGCTCTACCACATATCAAATCGAAGCCTGCGATGAGATATACGTCGTTGTGACCCGAGGAGACCCTAGTCAAGGTTTTTCCGAGGCCAAAAGTGGCCCAAAAGGCCTCCAAAACTGAGTTTTTAGTCAGGGTACCCCGATTTTTTAACATTTTGTGGATTTTTAGCCTCGTTTAAGGGGGTATTATTGGATTTTTTTGGTGGGGACTGAATTTATTCCAAGGTATTGCATTCATATTGATATTATGTCTTTGAAATTTCATCGTTTTTTATAATGAACTGCTATTTATAATCAAATATATAACAATATATACATATTTTTTATATATTCACACCTAAAAATTTAATTATAAATATAAATAATAAAATATATTTACATATAAAATATATTAGCTTTATCTAAATAATAACTAATATCCATTTTATTTAAAATACAAATATATGAATATTTATATACCTATATATTAATCTAACTATATATATATTAATCTAACTAACTATATATATATATATTAATATAACTACATATATATATGTTAATATTACTATAAATATATATATTAATATCACTATAAATATATATATTAATACCCCTATAAATATAGATATTAATATAACTATATATATATATATTAATATAACTATATATATATATATATTAATATAAATATATATTACTATAAGAATAAATATAACTAAATATATATATATAGAGAGACATATATTAATATTCCTATATATATATATATTAATATAACTATATATATATTAATATAACTATATATATATTAATATAAATATATATTACTATACGAATAAATATAACTAAATATATTTATATAAATAGAGATATATATTAATATAACTATATATATATATATTTATATAACTATATATATATATTATAATAAAACTATATATATATTAAAATAAATAAATATTACTATACGAATAAATATAACTAAATATATAAATATATAAATATATAGATATCCTGAATTGGAAAACAAATCAAAATTGAGGAGTGGTAAGGGCTTATGCGCGCAGGGGGGAGGTCTCGAGTTCAAATCCTGGTGGAGGCAGGGGCACGCGCGCATGGACGAATATTGGAGCAAGCGCTATTAAAGGGTGGAGGGGGTGCGTTGGGTGCTGTAGGGGGTGGAAAATCGTTGTTAAAGGGGGGGGGGGGGGGGTTTAAGCGCTATAAAAGCCCCCCGATTGGCAGTATTTTTTTTTTTTTTTATTTTTTAATGTTTTTTTACCTTTTATCAGCGCTTTTAAAAATGCGTTGATAAAAGGGGTCCTTTATCAGTGATAAAATGAAAGTGCTGGTAAAGGAATCACTAATAAAGGGGTCTTTTATCAGTGCTAAAACAAAGCGCTGATAAAGGACCCTTTTATCAGCGCTTTGTTTTAGCGCTAATAAAAGACCCCTTTTATTAGCGCTTTTTTGAGCGCTGATAAAGGGGACCCCCCCTTTATCTTTGTCGGATTTAACAATGCTTTTCTAGCACTGTTAAAGTCCATTTTTAGCGCTGATAAAATCTGTATTTGTAGTATTGAGGATATGTGGCCCACCAAACTCGTGGCACCCATTAAGTGGCATCTGGGTCCAGTTCGTCACAAAGTGGTATCATAGGTGGTTTATTTTCTTGACTTACTATTTGGAGATAATATATTGGAGAATATGAATGCTTGGGAATTGGTTATAAGCTATTCTTGGGCATCGTGAACCCATGTTTGGGGTAAAAATCAGAGTTACCCATAATGAAATTGTTGATCTATTTTTGCCTATTACAGTTGATATTATTTCACCATTGGGTGACTAAAATGTTGTGTGGTGTTTTTGATTATTACTCTTGGAAATTTATTTAATACTTGGCTAATTATATGAGGTTAAAGAGTATTTTTACATGCATCATCATATGCTCCTACATTTCACATTTCATGCATATTGCCAGGCCATATAGGTGCATTTCACTATTTTCCCTTACTTGATATGCCTATAATTGTTGAGTGATGCTGTGATAGTAGCTTTTACTTGCATTAATTTTTCTTCGATTGAGTGATTTCCTATATCAATTCATGAGGTGTATGGGCCCTCATGGGTTGGGATGGGTAATTTACCCAGTCAAGCCATTATGCTATAAGTAAATGGGTGTTGTTTTTGGTGATAGGTGTATGGGCATCGATTCATTGAAAATGACTATCCATTATAAAGTGAATCTTGAAATCTAAAATTAATTGGTTGAACATACTTCTCCCACCTTTTCATGTTTATGAAAGGTAAATGAGTTAACGAAGAAATTAACTGTGAAATGACATAAAAATTATACTTGAGCACTTACCGATGCTTGCCCATCTAAGAGGGTAGTTTGGGTAGTACGCCTTGGTTAGTGAGTTTTCTTACATTCAGTTCCCACTAGTGATGCAATATTATGCTTCTAAGATTGTTATAAGGTGTGCTTGTAATTTTTAGACCAATTCCACCATGACGTCCTCATGTCGTTCTCCAAAAGAGTATTGACGACCATGCTCCAGACATGGTGGGCCCTGAGCCGCTAGTCTTACTTCAAAGAGTGCCACTTGAGGCACTACCTGCTATAACTAATTTAGGAACTAATGCCCAAGCATGTGATAGTTTCTTACGTATGATGTAGTCCATGATTGGTGCTCCATGGGTTGCACCTACGATGGCTGATCTAACCTACGAGTTCCAGTAGTAGCATCCTCCTACTTTTTTATGGGATAACGGATCTCAGGCTGCTAAGTTTTGTCTAGAGGACATAATGTCTATCTTTTAGCATATGAAAACACCCCTAGAGCAGAGAGTCAAGCTTTCTACATACATGCTTCTAGATTTGTCCAAGCATTGGTGGGATATCGTTATCCACGCCGAACGTCATGAGGGCATGTTATGGTTTAACTTCCAAACTTCCTTTTGTGATCATTTATTTCCTCAGGCATTGAGAGCTAACAGAGCCAGAGAATTCATTAATCTCAAGCAGGGTTATATGTCAGTTATGAAATATTCAAAACATTTCAATGATTTACAATGTTCTGTACTGCTTCTAGCCAGTGATGAACTTTCGCGTGCTAGATAATTTGAGGATGGGCTATAGTATGCTATCCGAAATCAGGTGAATGTCTTTCACCTTCCTACCTTTTCTACAATAGTTGACTAGGACCTTATTACTGAGTGTATCTTTAGGGATGGAGCGAGTACCAAGTTTAAAGGATCAGTGCCTTGTCAGGATAGTAGTTCTTCCATTGGCAGGAAACGTTCCCTTGAGGTTTATCGCCAGGGAAGTGGTAGCCCGAATGTATAGTTTGATATCTTTGTTTTCTATAATTAGTGTGAAAAAATAGTGCATAAGAAGCCCCAATGTGATAGAGAACCTATAGAGTGCTGATCTTGCAGCTGTATGGGGCATCTTAGCATTTTTATAGGACCTTTCCATCATCTTCTAGTGGAAAAGGGTCTATGCCAGCTCCACCTTTAAGAGAAAGTTCTTTTATTCCATGTAAGGTGGGGAGTTGGAGTAGAAATGATAGGTCTGATTGAGGAGGAGGTCATGGATGTGGTAGTATGATCTCTGATCACCAACAGTGCCAACCGAGTAGTCATGATCGTGGTAGTCCAACTGTTGCACAAGGTTGTGTATCTGGTTAGTTGCATGCCTTAAAACTAATACCTGAGGACCAGGATGTAGAACCATCAACAGTACAAGGTACTATTCTAGTAGAATCTACTATTATCTCTACTTTGTTTGATATAGGTGTTTCAAACTCTTTTATTTCTATATCTATTGTGGAAATTCTCAAACTAGAGATACAATATCACTATGGTGTAATGACCCTCAATACACCGTTGAGAATAAGGATAGAGGGCATACGATAGTGCATGGACTTTCCCTTGAGGTTGGTAGTTACCCTTTCTTGTGGAATCTGTTTTTTCTTGAGATGATAGGATTCAATTTCATTCTCGGGATGGACTGGTTAGTTCATTATCACACCTTTTTAGATTGCTACTGTCATAGGGTTTCTTTTATATCACAAGAAGGCAGCAGTTATCTTTTCAAAGGTGAGTGAAATTTCCAGGATGGGAGAGTAGAACCGAAGTATCATGGGCTAGGTGGAGTAACCTCCCAGATTCCAAATATTTTCATAGAGGATCAAGGTTTCCTTCAAACTAATTTTCCTCCAGTAGTTGATCATTTCAGGGAATCCTTTCCTGATGACTTTTATGGATTACCTCCTGAGAGAGGTAAAGTTTGTAATTGAGATTGTTCTAGGAGTAACTCTAGTGTCCATTCCTCCATAAAAGATGACACCTACTGAGCTTCAGGAGCTCAACCAACAGATAGAGTACTTAGAGGCCAAAGGCTTTATATGACCCAATACATCATCTTGGGGTTCACCCATGCTTTTATCTAAGAAGGCATATGGAAATCTCCGTTTATGCATGGATTACAAAAGGTTCAACTAGCTTACGGTTCAGAATTACTATCCACTTATTTGAATAGATGATATATTTGACCAACTTTGAGGATAAAAGGTGTTCTATAAGATTGACATAATATCATGTTATTATTAGGTGTGATTTATACCATCAGACATACCTCATACAACTTTCTGTAGTAGGTATAGTCTGTATGATTATCATGTTATGCCGTTTGGTCTTATGAACACACTTTCTATTTTCATGGCTTTGATGAATAGGGTTTTCCATCCCTACTTGGACTCTTTTTTCATTATCTTTGTGGACAACATCTTGGTGTATTCAAGCACTCATAATGAACATTCTAAACATCTTAAGATCATTCTGAGTACACTAAGAGAGCATCATTTTTATACCAATATTGCTAAGGGAGACTTTTGAATCAACAAGGTCCACTTCTTGGGACATATTATTTCAGAATCAGGAGTATCCGTTGACCCTAAAAAGGTTAGTGCTGTAGTCTCCTAGGAGCATCCTAAAAACCTGTTTGATATCAAGAGTTTCTTAGATCTCACTGGATATTACATTCATTTCATATAAGACTTATCACGTCTTTCTTCACCTCTTACTAGACTTACAAAGAAGGGTGTTAAGTTCATGTGGTAAGAAGCATGCAGGGAAGCCTTTCAAGAGGTGAAAGGGACGCTTGTCTCTACATCTATTCTAATTATTCCAGAACCTGGTAAGGGTTATATTGTCTTCTGCAATGCATTGGGAATTTTCCAAGGAGTAGTGTTTATACTAGAAGACAACTTCATTGAATAAGGATCTCAGTAGTTGAAGAATCATGAGAGAAATTACCCAACACACGACCTCAAGCTAGAAGTAGTTTTCCATGCCTTACGTTACTGGAGACATTATCTTTTGGGTGAGCAATTTTTGGTGTATAAATATCACAATAACCTCAAGTATATCTTTTATCATCATGACTTTAACCTCCAACAACAAATATGGATTGAATATCTATAATCCTTTTATTTTTAGCTTTCCTATATGCCTAGAAAAGGAAATGTGGTTATAGATGCACTGAGTCAGAAAAATCAAACGTAGGCTGTATAGGAAGCCAGTGAGGAATGGAAGTTAATGGACCTCTTTCAGAACTTCATTTGGAGTTTCACGACAGTCACGAGAAGTATTAACTCTAAGACTTAACGTTACATCTTCCCCCCTAGAGAAGTTGAATAGTAGGATGTTTTAAGATCCTAAAGGTTTGGTTCTCCATGAGAGTATATCTAGAGATAACCCACCTCCGGACTAGTCTGTGGAAAAATATGATGTTCTACGTCTACGTAGATATATATGGGTTCCTACATATGTGAGAGAGGATTTGATGAAAGAGTCGCACACTTACCAATGGGCCGTTCATCTAGGAATCTTGAAGATGTATCGAGATATTCAACACCAGTATTGGTGGATTAGGATAAAACTTCAGATTGTAAGCTTCATCACTAGGTGTCTTACCTGTCAGTAGGTGAAGGCGGAGGACCATAGACCTATAGGCTTGTTACATCCACTTCCACCCTCATAATGGAAATAGAAAGATATTGCAATGGATTTCGTATTCGTCTTACCTAGGTCACCGAGGGGTAGCGATGCTATCCGAGTAGTCATTGACCAACTAATGAAATCATCCCAATTCATTTCTATTCAGGATACCTTCTCAGTAAATGATCAAGGAAGACTGTATGTCCGTGAGATCATATGATTATACATAGTTCCAAGTACTATCATTTCAGATAGGGATGCTCATTTCACTTCATAGTTCTAGAAGGGTTTATAGAAATCTAGGACTCAGGTTCTTCAAAGCACAACTTTTCACCCTCATACTAATGGAAAATCGGAACAGACAATACATGTTTTAGAGGATATGCTCCGAGCATGCATACTTGATTTCAACAGTTCTTGGGAGAATCATATCCCTCTCATCGAGTTCACCTATAATAATAGTTTGCAAGAGACGATTCAGATGGATCCTTTTGAGGCCTTATATGGTAGTCCATGTCGTACACCCTTGTTCTAGCTAGAGGCTGGTGAGGTAGCCCTACTAGGTCCTCATATTGTTCAGGAGACTTCATAACAGGTCCTGTTGACTCATAAGCGTATGAATAATTCTTAGTATAGATAGAAATATTATACCGATCGCCGTCGATGACCCCTTGAGTTCAAGGTTGGGGATTGTGTTTTTCTTCAGGTATCACCCAGGCTTGGGCATAGATGGTTACCGAAGTAGGGTAAGCTATTGCCTTGTTACATTAGTTAATTTGAGATTATAGAGAGAGTCAGGCCGGTAGCTTATCTGTTTCTACTACCTCAGAGGTATCATGCCATGCACGATGTATTTTATGTCTCACAGCTTCGCCAATATCATGCTGACCCATCTCATACCATTGATCATGAGGATGTTGAGTTAGATGTTGATGCTACCTTTCAGGAGTATCCGGTACACATCATTGACCGAAGCATAAAGGATCTCCAAGGAAAGTCTATCCCTCTCGTATGAGTACTATGACAACACGACTAAGTACATGATGAGACTTGGGAGAGGGAAGCCGATGTACATGATCAGTGGCTAGAGTTTTTCTCAGACAGTGTTTCCTTACCCTTGGAAGGAAAAATCAGGGGAGAGTTCTTTTAAGGGGGGAAGACTGTAAGAACCCAGTTTTTCACTTAGGTATGTATCCTTAAATTTTCAGTCTAAATCTTTACTTTGGACTGTTTATAGATTCCTAATGAGTTAACAAAGGTTCTGAGGGTGTCCAAGGATTTTTTGGAGCTTGGAACACCTATTTTTGGGAAAATGGTCCAAGTTGCATAGTTAGCACACTATTAGCACAATGTTTTCCTAACCGTGTGGTTTATGTTTTTTTCGGACACTGGTACCTCGCATGGTTGGTGCACGATCATGCAGCCAAACCATGAAAATTCCCCTTTTATTCCAGGTTCAGGTAGAACCATCTCACACGGGTTGCAAACGGCTTAAAAAACCATTCAGACAAACTATGTGTAGGCTAAAAACCTATGTAAAATGTATAATATTCCCTTAATGATCTATTAATCCTCTTCCTTCCTCCCTAATCTGAGGACCTGAAGAATTTTCCTCCTTTTTCTTCCCTTTGGAGCTTTTTGAAGGCCAAAGATAGGGATCAAGAGTTCTTCTTCATCCAGAATCTGATCGATCTTCCGTTCATCACGTTGGAAGCACAATGATAAGTACTCGACTCCTATTTATCCATTCTTCTTGTTTTTCACTCTCGATCTAGTTATCTCCATGTGAGAATTTTCATCTTCTCTTAGATCTACTCTAATCCGAGGAAAATCACGGATCGATACCATAGGATAAGGATCATACAACCCTAAGGTGGGTAGTTTATAACTCATCCCTAAAGTTTATTTTTGTGGAATATTTGTGTGGGGCCCACCGGTTTTGTTGAAAACCGTTTCTTAAATTAACATTCCATGATTATACTTGTTAGAATCTTATTGTTATGCTCTTTCCAAATACATAATTAGTTGTTAGTGGGTTCTCCCACAACTCAATCTTCCTCATGTCAATGGTTATGTTTTAATTGGGTTTTTATTGTTTTGACATGTTTGAGCCACCGTTCAGGTGTGAATTTACTTGAACATCCTAAATATGAGACTTATTATCATAAATGGATTGTTATTACTAAGAATTACATAATGGCATGTACCATGTATTCTCACCACTTGACCACCTAAGATAAGTGCTTACAAATGTTTATTAAATATGAAATATGAAATGTGAAATGGAAAGTATACTAAGTGTATAACTTGGCCTTATAAAAAGAGGTTGAATAAAGGTTACATGTCCATATCACCCCTTTCCATGTTGATAGAAGGTAGAAGAGTGTACATTAATAATTAAAAAATTGTTAATGGATAATTAATACTAGATTAAATCGTTGCAACGCTACTTGGCCTATCCACACTAATGGAAAACAAGACTTGGACCAACAAATAAATGGTTTCAACTCTACTTGACCTATCCACACTAATGGAAGTAAATACTTGAACCAAATGAATTATAACATGATTATAATATCAAATTGGAATGGAATGACTCGAGCTCACCTTGGGTTCTGAGAGGAGAATACCTTGGGTCTCGGGAACCCCATTCCGATTCAAGGATGAAATTTTATTAGGTTGATACCCTCATAGACTTTAGTTCTTTTATATTCCTTGGATGACCATTATACTACCATTGGTTCCCTTTCTTGATTACAACATACCTTAGATACACTTCTTGGATCCAACATTCACTAGTAGGTGCCATGGTGAAATCCTATAGGGCCCTATATTTTCTTAGCCCTATTTTACCTTGGTCAATCACCTTGGACTTAGTAGGCACCCTATTGTAGAATTACTTGGATTACGCTCCTTATATTACACTTTTACCCCTTATCTAGACTTAGATACTACTGAGTTATCTTAACATGAGTTTACATTACCTTGGTTTTTACCCTAGAACTCCCAAACTGGATATCATTGTCTGGTTGTCCTGTTACGTCTTGGGACATTCACTACTTATACTATCATGAGGTGATGTCAGTGTTGGACATGCATCACATGAACTATTAACATTAAATGGTAATTTATTAAGTAATGAACTAGTTACATGTTCAGAAACCGGCTGAGGGATGAAGCAGGTACTTGGTTATTTAGTTATTTTGTACTGCTTTCTTTACTTTACATATATGCCTGCACATTTCTACATTCCATTTCATGGGGAAGATGTTATAGACACTATTAGTGGTGACCCACTAATATTTATCTCACACTCTCTCTGGGCTCCGTTTGGTACCCAGAGTAGATTACATGGTTGCAGGTATTGACAAAGGGAAGCATGCAATTTCCAATACTTGATTGTGTGCTGATAGGATAGAGCTTGATAGCAGATGACTATGTAGGATATTGGGATTCTTGGAGTAGAATTTGTTTTTTATCATTTGGAACATGTTATTACTATTGTCTTGTTTCCCTGATTTCTAGTTTTCTAGTGACATGACATTATATCATCACTGTTCCAGTTGATACAATTTTTGTTATTCTTGTTTATCTATTACATCAGTTTTATTCTACTATTTATTCATATTTATTCCTATGTTTACTATTAATTTATATCTCTTCCACTATGACACACTCTGCTAATTAGGGAATATTCTTCCCATGGACACACCCTAGGACCTCTCTGCTAGTCGGCAACCTATGGCGTTTGGGAAGATGTGCTTGAGGCTATGTGGCCCACCAGGCTCGAGGTACCCATTAAGTGGTATCTGGGTCTGGGTAATTAGAGAAAAAATAGAGTTATTTTATATCTAAGTGTTTTATGAAACACCCCCTTAATGCAATTATCTTTTAAATACTCATCTAGAAACAAATTAGGAGAAAAATATAGCTGGTCCATTAACTCGATCTAGAGAAATTTCACATTGAGGCTCCCTTGTTGAAGGGAGTGTCGATCTTACCTCTTCACTACCTTCACCATCAATGATAGTAACTATGAAAGAAACTAATTCTATAATGAATCAAATAAAACATTAATCTCATTCCAATAATCAAGATATATATTCCACCATTGATGTGACTTAACTTTTATATGACTGATCTCAACCAGAACCCAATACTCAGCTCAAGCCTGAATCTAATTAAAGGTGACTTCAAGATCCTCTACCCAATGCTTCATCTATAGATCATAGACCGTCCAATAATACTTTTATAGACTATAATAATGGAATGCACATGAAATATTATTCGAAAACTCATACTCCCTAATCAGATTAATCCTTCAATGATTGATTATATCAAACTACTGAACATATCCTCCCTAAACTGCTTGCATACGATGACCATGAGAAATTTCAAAAAATAATCCACTATAGGAAATATAAGCTTGATAACATAAAATTATTTAGGTTCATTTAATTATTTTCATTTAAATTTCATGAAATCACCTCATTTAATTGAATGTGAATATAAGAATGATGCATATACCCCTCTTAAGTCTCTACCCCACAAGCCCTGTCACTTCACTAAGTACATTCAGTTTTCTTAAGGTCCTGGTGTTGATCATAGGGACTATAAAATATTATTTCCTACAAGGTATCTCTTGCTTATGTTACAAGCTAAGATCACCTATCACGACTTACTTAATAGAACATACACGCCTCATATGTTCCCAAACCCCAGTTCCAACCCATCTCTCAACCATAAGCTTTGATACCACTTTGTCTTGACCCCTCACTGGTCCCACTTTTGGGTTGATAGTGAAGAGGAGTGACCCCCCAAGTCCTTCCTCCACTGGGCCTTTGGTTGGTAACTAGCAGTGAGGGCATAAAACACTCATATACAAGGAATTAACCACAATATATGGAAATGATTGATAGGTTATACAAACAATCACCAAGAAAAATAATCATGTAATATAAAAGAAACTAACTACCTATAATGCATCCCAGGAAATTAAAATAAAATTCTCCAAAGAAAAATAGTATCAAAGGAAATATTAAAGTAGAAACTCCATAATGACTCCACCCTCTAAGCTAGTAATGTCCATATCAATATCTAAAGACCTCATGGAAACATAAAAAATAGTTTACATATATTCAAGTTGAGAATAACATGTATACTATATAGGAACATATCTAGGGTATCTTGTGAAAATGTGAAAACTAAAAAAAATGCACCAATGAAAAAAAACAAAACTTACAAGAACTTAAACATGTTAACTAACCATCCTAGCTTGATATAATATCACTCTACAAATAATGCATCAATGGTAGTATAATAATATCACAGAACATAGATAAAGATTCCCTACATCAAATTCCACACTGAGTTTATCTTCTCACACCACAAATTCAAATGTATTGTTCTCCCATACATTCCATGTATATTAGTCATCACATATCACACCATATAAGATGTGGTTCAAGTCACAAACGTACCTACCCCAGCCTCCCCCAGTGGTAAAAATCCTGTGTTAGCATCAATGAGCATCCACATATCACTTTATACTACCAAAAACCCATTTGTATCATCACACATACAACTAAAACCTCACAAATAGAGTATTTGGGTATCATGAATGTGAATGATACCACCCTCATGTCATCCTCCCACTACACAAGACCCGTGATATGTATCACATTCTCTCATCATCAATAATTTCCACTAACTATGTTATTGTGGGTCAGTACTCACCACTAACTGGGTATCACCATCACAGAATAATGCTATTCTATATATGAATTTCCGCCAGCTCTTATTTAATTTCTAACTCATGTCATTTCAATTTCATCATTAAAAAATCCTTCCATAACTACCATGTTACTGTAAAAATGATACCATACATTATGAATTCCCATATCCCTCACCACAACCACATCACATATCATGAAAAACTATCCCCCCAAATCTCTCATCACACCCCCAATGGCCACCAACCAACCACCAAAATGATCCCTTAACTCATCCTAAGCCAACTAACCTCAACCCTATCGCCTATCATATTTTTCACCCAAACCATTAACCAACCCAAAAGATCCACAAAGCACCATTACGATAGAAAATATTCCAGTATTTTGAAGTAACATGTTTCTAGATCACATAAAAAAACATTATTCAATTCCTTCTCTAAGGAGTGCTTACAGAATATTTCATCAATTCTAGCATGTATATTTTCACCCAATTTCTAGATTTACATTCCACCACTTCATTACCCATATATAATCTCTTAAACTTTAATGATAGGTGATTTAAAGTAATATATTTTCATTTAGAACAAAACTTATCACATCAATATTTTTTTTCACAATCAGCCACAATAACCAACATGTGATCATAGAAGTAAAATAACATAAAATAGATAAATTACATGTGGTAACGCTCTTCCTCCTTTAATTTAAATTTAATATGGTTCATTATCTTGTTAATTAATTCCATACTATCCACCCGAAGGAAAAAAACAAGATATTACTATACATTAAAAAAGTAAAGATATAACATGGATCCACTACCTCTATAATAAGTTCAACATTCTTGGATCAAGAATGGATGACCGAGATTAAAAAACCAAAGTGTGGTTCATGCCATGGAACAATCCATGACACATTTCATGATTGTGTTAATTGGGTGGATTTATATATTTTTTTCTCCTTTTCATTTTTATGGGTGCTTTTCCCCTTTAATCTTTCAAACTCAAGTGGATGAACTCAAGAGAGCCTTAGGATTTCCTCCCTTCTCATCCTTCAATCCACCCTCGGTTTGGGGTGTATTTTTGGTGTGATTCCTTTGATGATTCAAGTCAAGATATCATCTTCCACCAATTCTAGTTATGCATTTCTTTATAATTTTTGTGTGAACCAGATAGAAGTTTGATTATTTTCACCAAAACATGGTGTAAATCAACTTTTTTCTTAGGGGTTTCATGTGAAAATTAAAGAGGAGGTCCCATGAGGATGTAATTTGGACACCACTAATCATTAAACTTTAGTAATATTTCACTGTAGTTTTTCCTAAGGTTTATCTTAATTAAATTAAATTATCCATTTATCAAGTTACAATTATTAGGGATTTTTTATGTGATGGTTTTGGAAGTATGTCATAGACCTTCTATGGATGGTTGATTTTAGGTTTAGTATGACGAGGTCACTCAGTGAGTTATTTTGTGATTATACCTAATTGGTTAAAAATGAAATAAATAATAAATTCTTATAATTAATTTTAATAACTAATTATAAATAGTTTATAATTAGTTATTTTGGGGTTGGGATCAAGATAGTTTCCTAAAATTTGATATAACACTTGTAATATATTGGGAGAGAGTCTATGAGATTATTTAAAAGTGAATAACTGTAATTTAGGTGACCCCTAATAATTTCCCTATGGTTTATACAATTTATTTATGTGGTATGTGATATTTTGTCTCACCATTATAGGGATAAAACTTTCACTTAGAAGTTTTATTTTATTAAATAAAATTCTTTTGAATAAAATTAAATTGTCTAGGTCTATTATGGAGCCTTGTACATTAGTTTATTCCTCGGCCGATGATGGTATAGGTCTTGATTATAAATCTAATCCTTAAAGTATATAGACCCTAAGGGGAGATATTTTAATGAATTGAACAAACTTAGTGTACTTGAATAGGTGATGTTATACCCTTTTGAGTAGGAATATGTGATAGGTTGAGAACATTTGAATTGATCAGTAGATGATGGAACCTTAAGCTACCATATAATCATTGGTCTTGCTAATTCAAGAGTGGGAAAAGTGTTCCTTACACCCTAGAAGGTGATCACCTTTATGAGTAGAACCTAGGTAGATTTATGTTAGGTTGGGTTATTGGACCAACCTCAAATGATCTTGGAAAGAGAGATAGGTGTTGTGTCATCTCTCTAGAGTATTAATAGTACACAATTTACTCTGAGGAAAGTGGGGTTATGGCATGATTATGTTGACACCAAGGGATGATATACCCTTTGAGAGATAAGGTTTATCCCAAGATTTGAGATTATGATCAAAGATCCCATGTAGAGTGTCTAGGATATAATGATTCTTAGTGGATCTTGATGGGTGATCTAGTTATATATGGACCTTAGAGAGGGTTAGTACAATGAATAGGATTAGGTGACTGTGGGTGTCAGCTTAGAAGATGAATTGTTTGTGTGGGTCTGATATGGTTTTAGTGATGTTCATAGGTCTTTCAATTAATTGGATATCCATAGTTATGTGACATGGGTTTCAATGATGGATAAACATCATGAGATACGTTTTATGAGATATTTTGGGAGGGTCACTCTTCCCTTAAGGATTTAAGTTAAATTCCTAGGTGGTTACATAGGATTTTACCATTTGGTCTAAATGGAATGCATATGAATGGTCTCATAGTTTCCAACCATTGAGAAAATATTTTTTATGTAATATTAGGTAGATAACATGCACATAATTACAATTAGACAACTTGAATATGCTCCTAGTATCTAGTTATTGAGCTTGATACTATTTTATGGCTAGAAAAAGCTCATATGATCTTGATGTTGATTCTGGTACTATATTCATATATTGGTAATTCCATTGGTCCCAAACTTTCTATCTATATAGAATTTCTATGATGTTGGGATTCAGACTTTAGGTTTATATGATTTCACAGAGTCATTCCACTCAGAACTGGATATATTACTACCATTACTAGATTAATTAGGGTCATCCCTATATAGAATAATTTGTATGATTAATACTATTAGATTTCCTTGGGTCATCCCCACATGAATTGGTTCTTGAACCTGTAGCTATATGGTAATTATACCTAGTATTTGTTGGCATGAAAATATGAAATTTTTAGAGACATTCTAACACTGGTCGAATTAGGTATAGTCAATCCTAAGTATCTTGTTAAAACCAAAGGATCTATAATGTTTATTTATTTAATATATGCAATTATTTTTTTATTTATTCATCAGATCATATCACATGCATATAATTCACATTTACTGGTTATGTTTAGGACCCCATTAGTGGTTTCCTATTGAGTTTACTCACACCCTGATCGGGAATCCATGGCCCTTAGGTACCCGATAAGACTTTAATAATCATAGGTTTAAGTAGGGTAGATGCCTAGTGTTTTATGATTCATTGGATAACTGAGATGAGATTTGGAGATTGCGTTTGAGGTATGGCCTAGTGTGAGAAGTGTATCCCTATATACATTCAATTTATTTATTTTATTTAGTTAATTTGATCATCCCTATGGGAAATAAAAGTTTATATGATGTCATGATCATGGGTATATATGATTAATTTCTTTTAAATTCTTATTTATTATATCATTTTATAAAATTTTGTTTTTGTTTACTCTAATGATTATTTTTTATGGATATTTTTTTTTCATTTACCTATTATTCTTTACTCTAATTAGATGGTATAGTCTCGCCATGGTAACACTATAGACCTTAACTACTATTAAAAAGACTTTATCATATATGGAGGCACACTTGAGGTCCCTGTATCCCTCTAGACATGACATCTATGAAGTCGAGGTATTTTTAAAAAAACCTATTTTTGAACATATTAAGCTAAAATAATGTTATGTTCCATGGGTATGAGCTCTATAAAGACACCTAAATTCCCAAATGATTTCATTTTACTTATAAAGAGTAATGGTTTAATATAAAACTTTTCTAAATGTGATGTATATTAGTTTTTAGTTTTAGGTGTTATTTAATTTATAAAATTCATATTTTGGATGGAGATAAACTCAATAGAATTTGAATTTTTATGATAAATCTTTATAGGGGAACATTGCATAAATTTCTTATAAGTTTAAAGTGTGTATCTAGACAAGTAAAAATGGGTAGAAAAGACATGTATTTGAATTTTTTGGATATGAGTAAGTGGGGTTATATTGGTGGAAGTCCACAAAAATCCTTGTGTAATTAAAAAAACACCAATTAAATTCATTTAGAACACCAGTGGTAGTACCCTGATAGTTCATTATACTCAGTGAGGGTTATAAAAACTTAAATGGAGTGGACCAAACCACTTTGAGGGGGATTTTTTTGTTTTATCTAGGGTTATTTAATTAAACACCCTTAATGAGTTCTTATTCTAGGATGTGTGTACATAGGAAAGGATACCCCTCTCTCTTATTCTTTATCCCTTATCCCTATCTAATTCTATGAAATATTGAATGGTTTGGTTTACTGATGTGAGTTTGAGCCTTCCATATCCTCTTATATTATTTTATATATTTTTCTTCTCTGATTTTAGTATGACAATTATTGGGATTTGGTTTTTTTATTTCAATTTAGCGTTGTAAAATTACTCCAAATCATTTGGAATTTTTTTCTTGATGGTTAGTGGAACCTAGGATTGGATGAATTCATGTTTTTTAATATCAATTCAGTTTTGGTATATTTATTGGCGAGCTATTATTTTAATTTCTTCAATATTAGGTTAAATTGGTGTCTATTTAGGTTTGAGAAATTGATAATATTTCTCACAGGAGGACCACGAGTCTGTTATGGATTATCTATACCATAATTATTGTGTAATCAATGTCATTAAACCAATGAGAGAGTTTTTATTGGTTTATATTGATTATGGTTTATTATATGTATTAAAAAACATAAGAAATTTTGTTCCTTTTGATACAATAAGTTGTCATTGTTATCAAGGATGAATGATATGATCTATGGTGTGAAATTAAATATCATTTGAGTTATGTGTCCATTACATATCTGAGTATTTTTACTGATTTGGAATGTATGAATTTTTTACTAGTTATATTATTATCATATATAGTAATTAGTATTATTATCATGGTTTTGGTGAATCTTGAGAATTTATAAAATGGTAAAAAACTTATTTTAGTATTGTAATGCCTCAACCCCAGTTACCTAGAGTCGGTGCATTATTACATGTCATTGGGATGATCATAAAAGATCAAGTCTTGAAATACCAATTAGTTTAGTAGCCTTGGAAACACTAGATACATTCATAAGGTTTTAATTACATCATAAAATGGAAAACTATAACAACATTGTTTCCAAATACAACACTGAGATCCCATAGACTATCCCTGCAGGTCAGTCATAATATACTTCTTTTTATCCTGGAAAAAATAAAACATAGAAAGGTGTGAGCTCAGATGCTCAGTAAGGATAACAATATAGTGTAAAGTTTCATAAATAAGCATAAAAATTTAAGGAAATGTATAACTAAAACAAAAGACTTTAAAACTTGAACTTCAGCATAATATGGAAAAAAATGAAATAATTTCATTTACTTATTCACATGGATATTCGAATAGTTGAATAATCACATGCAATATCAATAACCACTTTCATAATGATGGAATGCATAATTCCTGACATTCATAACCACATAGTCAAGGCCTTATGCCAAGACTACAAATAATATTTTGTCAGGGCCTTGTCCCAAGACACTAGTTTGTGTCATGAGACCTACTGATTCATCTAGGATCTATAGCGGGCTCCACTCGTCACTTACAAAGTCCAATGCATTCCTCATATGAAATTTTTAAACATAACATAAACATTCTTATTAAAACTAGAATACGAAATGTCAATACTTTATCCATAAACCATGAATGGTATAAAAGTAACACATCCGCAGTCAAACATATCACAAAATATTCATTAAATTATGGAAGATTTTTATCATAATAAATCAACTTCAGACAAACTTAGAATTCATTAAAGGATGTTGACATAGATGAAATCAAAACCTTTTTAGAGAAATATATCTATTTTGAAATCATTTAAAGGTCACGTAATTATAAAATAAAGCATTTATATTTGAAAATATTCTTATAAGATTGTAATGGAAGCTTCAACGATGTTATAATGGTGGAAAATAGCTGCACCCACTGTATAAGTTAAAAAAAGGACATTCTTACCTTAATTTTGTCGAAAAGGTTAAAAAGGACCTTGTTTGGAAAATGACGGAAAGATTCCTTTATAAAACTCTTATAAAAATTCAAAAATGGTAAAAATGAATTTAACCCATATTCTATAAAATAGTAAGAATGTTTTAAAATGCATTTTTAAGAAACATGGATGTGGATGATAAAGAGGTCCCAGTAGATAATTAAGTATAAACAACCTCGGATAATGAAGAGATTGTGAAATAAACCCTTATCTTGTACTTTTCCTTGGTAGAGGGTAGGTTATCTTCTTGTATAATGGTGAAATAATTTTTATTAAATTATACAGAAATTATATACATCAATATGATATCATATATGATCTTTTAACATTGATTTGTTAATAATATCTTAGTATTATCGTCATTTCGGGTGTTAACGGATTCATTTTCCTTTATATTATTTGTTATGTGAGTCATATTTGTTATGGATGGGATGTATTTTATTAATATATAGAATGATATCAAGTATTTAGACATTATTTTTAATCATCTAATGAAAATTAGTCTTGAATGGATATGATGGGGAATGAATCTCATCGCGTTCGTGGAGACGGTAATCCGTATGTACGCACGAGCGACAATATCATTCTTTTGATATTAATGTAATATATAATTGGAGGGTATATCATATATAAAGAATATTTATCATGTTATATTTATTATTTACATCAATTACATATCATTATTATACCCATCTAAATAATAATGTATTGAATAATAATTACACCATGACATGGAGACGGTAAGCCGTACGTACGCACGTATGGTGACATGTCATTTAAAGGATGGATAGAATAATTAATTTGGTTGTAAAATATTTATAATAACATCACAATATATAGAATATACTGGAGTTATTTTTTTATAATGGAAACAATAAAGAAAATGTAAGTGGAAGAAGAAAGGATCTTGAAAGAGGTGATGACATATTTACCTCTTCTTCAGATTCTTCCTTTTGATTTGATCAAAATGGATATCTAGGTTGGATTTCTGACTAAAGGAAGGCCTCTAGGATGAATGGAGGACAGTTGAGAGGTTATTTGGTCAGTGTTTGTCCGATCCAAATGGCTTTTATGGTGTGAATTATAGAGAAGGGGGAGTGCCCTTTTATAAGAGGAGTGAGGGGTACCTTAGTCAAAGCTAGAAATATTATTTTATAATAAAATAATTTTCAGTTTATAATGGATAAAAAATGGATTAATTAAAGTATAAGGTGGGGAGTGGTAGAAAACCACTCAAACAATAGGTTTTATATAGTTTTGTGTAACTATATTAACTTTATCTTGTATATTTAACTCTAGTTAAATAGTTTGACATTTACCATGTCTCTTTGTTTTTTATATTATATGGTTAAAGAACTTACTATATACTTCCAAGAGAACTCCAAGTGGTTCATTAATGATACACCTATAATTATATAAGTTTTTTGGTTGATCCTTATATTTTTAGGAATAGAATATCAATTAATAATATAATATTTGTTTTAAAAATACTTTTATGTCAATTTTGACACTATTTGGTATTTTGTTTTTTTCTAAATTCATAACAGCATTATTACTTCAAAAAAAATTCATCTAACCAACCCTAATATTCCATATTAATCTGTAAAATTAGTGTAATTCATTAAAAGTCTCAAATTACATTTATTTGGGTATTTAAAATATTAATTATTTTAATATTTCATTAATAAGGTAATTACTACATCACCATTGTGTCATAAATAAATTAAATGATTTAATGTCTAAAAAAAATAAATAAAATACCATTATATGGGAAATATTTTTATATATCTAATGAATATTTATAGTCTAATTTATCTTATTTATAACCCTATATTAAAAATGTTTTAGTTATTAAACTTTGATTTTAACTCTTTTAACTCTTCTTTAAATAAAAATAATAATAAGTGTCCTAATCTAATCTAAGTTGACCAAAGAGGTTTATATTTTATTCCTAAGGTTGTTTTTGGTCGAATTATACTTATCCAATAGAATTAGGACATGTGTTAGGGTAATAATAATATCATTTTTACCCTTAATTACCCTATTTACTTTTAACCGTGGTAAATAAAAGTAAAAGCTACTATTTATCCAAAATTACTTTCATCTTATTGAACCACATTTTACTTACTGATATCAATCGTGTATCTCAGATTTTTGAAATCTCACTCACATAAGCGGTAAAATTATGTTTTATGTGAATTTTCAAATTCTCCCAGGAAGTGGGTAAAAGACAGTGAAAAGTTCAATAAAATTTTTATATATCTAAAATTATTATAAACTAACTTCAATGAATTAAATTAAAATTATATAGGTATTATGTATCTATTTTGACCTAAAATAAATTTAAATAAAATAAATAATTATTTAAATAAAAATTTCGTTTTAAACAATAACTCGGTGTTTTTCACTATTCATCAAAAATTGAATGTTTTCAGAAAAATACCAAAAATTCACCCTAAACTAATTTCGATATTTTAAATCAAAAAATGAAGTCCAGTTTGAAAGATAAAATTTATAAAATTTAAAAAAATGGGTATTACTATTCATAACGGCTAGTTTTATTGGTTGTTGTGTGTTAGAACTCGAAGTTGTGTACAACACACACTACTCTATTATTCAAAGAGAAGCGTACCGTTGAATCTTTGGCTGTTACATTCTAACCTCCTTCAAATAATTTCATTCTAGAAATTTATAGAGTATTAATGTGTAAAATGACTCGGGTTGTTCTTTATCATAAGTTCCTCAGGTTCTCACGTTACCTATTCCATTTTATAGCTTCTCCATAAAACTTTTACCAGACGAGTTGTCCGGTTTCTCAACACTTGTTCTCTAGTATCCGGAATCCTGATGGGCTCTTCGCAATAAGACAGATCACAATCTAGTTCTAAATCCTCATATGTGAGTACATGAGTTGGGTCCGGCATGTATTTTCTCAACAGTGATACGTGGAATACATCATAAACTTTTGTGAGACTTGGAAGCATTGCCAAACAGTAAGCTAAAACCCCAATTCGTTCTAGAATTTCGAAAGGTCCAATGTACATGGGAATCAATTTTCCCTTCTTACCAAAATGTATAACACCCTTCCATGGAGATACCTTCAAGAAAACATGATATTCTACCAAAAATTCTAAATCCCTCCTTCGGTTATCAGTATAGCTCTTCTGTCTACTTTGAGCTGCCTTGATGTGGTTTTGGATTACCTTCACCTTTTCCATCGTTTCCTCCATAAGTTTTGGGCCTACGAGTTTTCTTTCACCAACATCATCCCAAAAGGTTGTCGTGCGACATCTCTTTCCGTATAATGCTTCATATGGTGCTATCCAAATACTTAGATAGAAAATATTGTTATAGGAAAATTCTACCATAGGTAAAAATTGATCCCACATACCCCAAAAGTCAAGTGAGAAGGATCTCAATATGTCTTCTAAGGTTTGAATAGTTTGTTCTGATTGTCCATCTATTTGAGGGTGGTAGGAAGTACTCAAACGAAGTTCAGTATCCAAATATTTCTGAAGACTTTTCTTGAATATTGAAGTAAAACGAGGATCACGATCAGAAACAATCGATAGGGGTACTCCATGAAGTTTCACAACTTCATTAATATATAGTCTTACTAGACATTCAAGTGGAAGATCTTCTCTTATAGAAAGAAAATGTGCTGACTTGGTAAGACGATCAACAATAACCCATATTTCATCATTACTTCTAGGAGTCTTTGGTAGTCCCACGACAAAGTCCATCATAATATTATCCCATTTCCACTCAGGTATGGGAAGAGGTTGCATAACTCCTCCAGGATGTTTCCTTCCAGCTTTCACTTGTTGACAAACTTTATACCTTGACACAAAATTAGAAATCTCCCTCTTCATGTTGTCCCACCAAAAATGTTCCTTCAAATCTCTATACATCTTAGTGATACTAGGGTGTATAGAGAAATTGGAACTATGAGCATCATCCAAAAATTCCCCTTTTAGATTAGGTACACTGGGAACACAAAGTCTCTTCAAAAATTTCAAAATTCCATCTTCATACACAAAGTCACTCAATCTCCCATCATTCACAGCTTTAATCTTCTTTTGAAACTCTTCATCATCGGTCTGATAACTATTTATCCTTTCTAGTAAGGATGGTTTGGAAACTATTTGAAAAAGTATCAATGTTTCACCTTCCATGGTAATTCCCATATCCATCTTCACTAGATCCATGAATATAATATCCCTTTTAACTCTCATCTTGTTCAAAACCCCATGATCCTTTTTGATCAAAGCATTTTCCACCTTAATTTCCTTCCTCGGGTGGTAGTGTATGGTGCAATCATAATACTTGAGTAGTTTAAGCCATCTCCTTTGCCTCATGTTGAGTTATCTCTGTTAGAAAATATACTTCAAACTCCTGTTATCGGTAT
The DNA here is from genome assembly GCA_963277665.1 of Viscum album. Classification (NCBI taxonomy): domain Eukaryota; kingdom Viridiplantae; phylum Streptophyta; class Magnoliopsida; order Santalales; family Viscaceae; genus Viscum; species Viscum album. The sequence continues at coordinate 1,522,513,968 of OY728131.1, read as the reverse complement.
ATATCATACATTTTTTACCATAGAGATAATGTATCCATATCTTCATAGCAATGATTACAGCTTCTAACTCAAGATCATGAGTAGGATATTTTTTCTCATGGATTTTTAGCTATCGTGATGCATAGGAAACAACCCTATCATTCTGCATAAGGACACAACCAAGTCCTCTCTTTGAAGCATCACTATAAAAAAACCCATCATTCCTCGATGGTAGAGTCAAGATAGGAGCATCGAATAATCTTCTCTTCAGTTATTCGAAACATTCTTCACACTCTTTTTTACAAACAAATTTAACCACTTTATGTGTGAGCTTCGTTAATGGGTTATCCAATCGGGAATAATTCTGGACAAAACATCGATAATACCCTGCTAAACCAATAAAACTGCATACCTCATTTATACTCGTTGGTTCTGGCCATTCTTGGATTGCTCTTATCTTAGAAGGATAAAAAAAGATTCCATCATTAGAGACAATATGGCTAAGAAAATAAATCTCTTGAATCCATAATTCACACTTGCTAAACTTCCCATATAATTCATTTCTTTGAAGAGTCTTTAAGATAATGTGCAAGTGATTTTCATGATCTTCGTAGATTTTGGAGTATACCAAGATATCATCAATAAATACCACTACAAAGTCATCAAGATATTCCCTCAAAAATCTATTCATTAGATCAATGAAGACAGAGGGTGCATTAGTCAATCCAAAAGGCAATACTGTAAACTCGTAATACCCATACCTGGTTTGAAATGCTATTTTTGGAATGTCTTCCTTCTTCACACACAACTGATGATATCTAGATAAAAGGTAAATCTTTGAAAACTATTGAGCTCCATGAAGTTGGTCGAATAAATCATCAATGTGAGGTAGGGGATACTTGATCTTTATTGTTATAGCATTGATCTCTCTGTAGTCAATGCACAACCTCATAGATCCATCTTTCTTCTTAACAAAAAGAACAGGGGCTCCCCATGGAGAAACACTAGGGAGAATAAATCCCTTATTAATCAATTCCTATAGTTGTTTCTTTAGTTCCACTAATTCCACAGTGGCCATTATATAAGGGGTCTTCTATATGGGCCTTGAACCAGGAATTAAGTCAATGGAAATCTCAATTTCTCATTCTGGAGGATGTCCAGGTGAATACTCTGGAAAAACATCAACATATTCTTGCACAATAGGTACATCCTCTATTGAAACATTCCTTTCCTCACCCAGAGTTATTTCATTATCTTCCTCCCCAATAATTTTATTTAGTTGAGCTACTGGGGGTGGATCTAGATAAGAATTAGGTGGTGACATTTCTGCTCTAAAGATAATATACTCCTTATCATCATCAAAAAATGTAACCTCCTTCTTCTTACAATAAATTTTCACATCATGGTCTGAAAGCCAATCCATACTAAGGATTATATCAAATTCCATCATGGGTATGATGATGAGATCAGTAGATAAATAACGTTTATATGCCTTAATGGGAACTAATTCACAAAACATTGTTGCAATGATACTTCCCTTAAGAGTTTTTATTGAAAAATTGCTTGTTAAATAAAATTGGAAATATCTAATTTTCTTAGAAAACTGAGAAGATATGAAACAATGCGATGATCTAGAATCAAATAAAGCATTGTATAAACATAAAGAAACCTTTAGATAACCTACCACCACGTCTTTCAAAGCTTCAACCTCAGTAGTAGTGATCGAATAATCTTGGCCTTTTCTGAGGTAAGTTTCCCTGACGCTTAGGACATTCATTTTCATAATTTACCATCTCCCTACAATTGTAGAATTGAACATCAGTAGCTTCTTTCTCCCCCTTTCAATCATAAGCTTGGTGGCCTTTTTCACCACACTTGTAACAGACTCCCATTACCTTCAAGAAAGTTTTAGGGTGTTTCTTCCCACATATACTATAGGATTGATATTCAACTTTTCACTTCTTCCCCTTATTTCCATTTCTAGAGTGATCATCAGATCTCTTCTTCTCTTACTTTTCTTTAAAGTTGTAAGACTTAGAGAATTCCTTTTCTATCTTGATAGCACATGAGACAATATATTCATATCATGAGAAGGATTGTGAGACTAATGGTCAATGGAAAAATGATTTTAACCCATCAAAGAAATGATCAATCTTACTTCTTGGGTTACATATATAATCTGCAGCATGCCTTTCTAACCTTGTAAAGTTAGACTCATACTTTGCAACATTCTCATCCTCCTTTTTCCTTAGACTCAGAAATTGTCTTTCCATATCCACTCGATGATCATGAGGAAAGTATTTTTCTAAGAAAATCTCTTTAAACTCTATCCATCCCATATTTGATACTTCATTATCTTCCTTCATGTTTTGAATCAATGACCACCATTAATCAACATCTCCAGTGAGGCAGTAAACTTCCATGACAACTTTTTCCCTTTCACTACTCCCCAAGGCATGGAATATTTTCTCTAAGGATTTTATCCATTTCTCAACTACTAGTGGAATTTTACCCCCATTGAATGTTTGTGGTTGTTGCCTCATGAAGCGATCTAACATTGATCCTCCATGTTGCTAATGAGGGTGCTCCATACGGGTAGGGTTATTATTCATAACCTGAGTGAGTTGTCCTAGTATGGTGATTAGCTGGTCAGAACCAGTTGCATCACAAGCTACACTATAATTATCTTGATCAGGAGGGAAATCCCTACATGGAGTGCATGCATTGATACAGTTTCCATTCCTTCCACTAGGCACCATTTATAAACAATGCCATAAACTAGATTAGTTTATGAGTCTAAATACATAATTCCAAACTTGTAAAACACTTAACATAAATTGATCAGTTTATGGATATAATCCATAATCATAAAAAAATTTCTTTGAGGAAGTATATATTCATAAACCCTTCATAATGGTTTGTAAAGAAAATTATAATTATCCCAAGAATATCCCCTGGGAGTGTCGTAACCAAGAGTGCAGCAAGGCCCGTTTTCATGTACCAGTCCCATTCGAGTCTAGCTCAAAGTGGTGTTTTTTGGTTTTACCCCTAGGTACATCTATGCCAGAGCTGCCTCTACCTGATCGTATCCAGATAGGGATGTATTTCTCAGAAAACTCACAAAATCACTACATTACCAAAATTCTTGGAATTTATTCTGTAATAATCCTCAAAGTCTATCTTAGGGTAATGTGCTCTAATCAGAGTTTATCTAAATCTAGCTTCCAAGGTTTGTACTAAAATTCCTTTGATACCAATGGTAATTCCCCAACCCCAGTTACCCAGAGTCGGTGAATTATTACATAACATTTTCATGATAAAAAAAGATTAAGTCTCGAAAGACTGATTAGTTTAGTAGCCTTAGAAACACTAGATACATTCATAAGGTTTTCATTACATCATAAAATAGAAAACTACAACAATATTGTTTCCAAATACAACACTGAGATCCCATAGTCTATCCCTGTAGGTTAGTCATAATATAGTTCTTCACATCCTGGAAAAAATAAAACATAGAAAGGGGTGAGCTCATATGCTCAGCAAGGATAACAATATAGCGAAAAATTTCATAAATAATCATAAACATTTAAGGCAATGTATAACTAAAAAAAAGCCTTTAAAACTTGAACTTCAGCATAATATGAAAAAAATAAAATGAAATAATTCCATTTACTTATTCACACTGATATTCTACTAGTCGAATAATCACATGCAATATCAATAACCACTTTCATAATGATGGAATGCATAATTCCAGACTTTCATAACCACATAGTCAAGGAATTGTGCTAAGACTACAAATAAGATTTTGTAAAGGCCTTATTCCAAGACACTAGTTTGTCTCATCAGACCTACCGATGCATCTAGAAGTTATAGCGGGCTCCACCCATCACTTACTAAGTCCAATTCATTCCTCATATGAAAAGGTTTAAACATAACATAAGCATTCGTTTTAAAACTAGCATACGAAATGTCAATACTTTATCCATAAACCATGAATGGAATAAAAATAACACATCCACAGTCAAAAATATCACAAAAACTTCAATACATTTTAGAAGATTTGTATCATAATAAATCAACTTCAAACAAACTTATAATCCATCAAAGGATGTTGACATAGATGAAATCAAAACATTTTTTAGAGAAATATCTCTATCTATTTTGAAATCATTTCAAGGTTACATATTTATAAAATAAAGCATTTATATATGAAAATATTCTTATAATATTTTAAGGGAAGCATCGATGATGTTATAACCGCAGAAAATTTTTGCACCCGCCGTATAAGTTAAAAAAAGGACATTCTTACCTTAATTTTGTTGAAAAGGTTAAAAAAGACATTTTTTGGAAAACGACGGAAATATTCCTTTATAAACATATTATAAAAAGTAAAAAAGGGTATAAATGACTTTAACCCATATTCTATAAAATTTTAATAATGTTTTGAAATACATTTTTAAGAAACATGGATGTGGATGATAAAGATGTCCCAGTAGATAATTACATATAAACAACGTCGGATAATGAAGAGATTGTGAAATAAACCCTTACCTTGTACTTTTCCTTGGTCCAGGGTCGGTTAACCTCATGTATAATGGTGAAATAATTGTTATTAAATTATAAAAGAATCATATACATTAATATGATATCATATATGATCTTTTAACATTGCTTTGTTAATAATATCTTAGTATTATCGTCGTTTCGGGTGTTAACGAATTCATTTTCCTTTATATTATTTATTATGTGAGTCATATTTGTTATGGATGGGATGAATATTATTAATATCCAGAATTATATCAAGTCATTAAATATTATTTTTAATCATCTATTGAAAATTAGTCTTGAATGGATATGATGGGGAATGAATCTCATCGCGTTCGTGGAGACGGTAATCCGTGCGTACGCACGAGTGAAAATATAATTCTTTTGATATTAAAATAATATATAATTGGATGGTATATAATATATAAAGAATCATTATCATGTTATATTTATTATTTACTTCAATTACACATCATTATTATACCCATCTAAATAAAAATTTATTGAATAACAATTACACCATGACGTGGAGACGGTAAGCCATACATACGCACGTATAGTGACATGTCATTCAAAGGATGGATAAAATAATGAATTTGGTTATAAAATATTTATAATTACATCACAGTATATAGAATATAATGTATTTATTTTTTTATAATGTAAACAACAAATAAAAATGAAGCGGAAGAAGAAAGGATCTTGAAAGAGGCGATGAAATATTTACCTCTTCTTCGGGTTCTTCCTTTTGATTTGATCAGAAGGGATTCTTAGGTTGGATTTATGACTAAATTAAGGCCTCTAAGATGAAGGTATGACAATTGAGATGGTATTTAGGCATGGGTTAGCCGAGCCAAATGGCTTTGAAGGTGTGAATTAGAGAGAAGGGGGAGTTCCCTTTTACAAGAGGAGTGAGGGGCACCTTAGGAAAACCTAGAAATTTTATTTTATAATAAAATGATTTTCGGTTTATAATGGCTCCAAAATGGATTATTTAAAGTATAAGGTGGTTATTGGTCGAAAAAAACTCAACCAATAGGTTTTATATAGGTTTGGGTCACTATATTAACTTTATCTTTTGGATTTAAGTCTTAGTTAAATAGTTTGACATTTACCATGTCTCTTTGTATTTTTATATCATATGGTTAATAAACTTACTATATACTTCCAAGAGAACCCCAATTGGTTCATTAATGATAAAAATATCATTATATAAGTCCTTTGTCTGAACCTTAGATTTTTAGTAATAGAATATCAATTAATAATACAATATTTGTTTTGAAAACTCTTTTATGTCAATTTTGACACTATTTGGTATTTTATTTTTTCTAAATTTATAAAAGCATTATTACTTCAAAAAAAATTATTTAACCAACCCTAACATGTCATATTAACCTATAAAATTAGTTTAATTCATTAAAAGTATCAAATTTAAATTTATTCAGGTATTTAAAATATCAATTATTTTAATATTTCACTAATAAGGTAATTACTACATCACCATTGTGTCATAAATAAATTAAATTATTTAATGTATAAAAAATATAAATAAAATACCATTATATAGGAAATTATTGTATCTTTATAATTAATATTTATAGTCGAATTTATCTTATGTATATCCCTATATGAAAAATGTTTTAGTTATTAAACTTTGATTTTAACTCTTTTAACTCTTCTTTAAATAAAATAATAATAAGTGTTCTAATCTAATCCAAGTGGACCAAAGAGGTTCATATTTTATTACTAAGGTTGTTTTTGGTCTAATTATACTTATACAATAGAATTAGGACATGTGTTAGGGTAATAATAATATCATTTTACCCTTAATTACCCTATTTACTTTTAACCGTGGTAAATAAAAGTAAAAAGTCACTATTCACCCAAAATTATTTTCATCTTATGGAACCAAATTTTACTTACTAATATCAACCGTTTCTCCCAGATTTTTAAAATTACACTCAAAGAAGCGGTAAAATTAAGTTTTTTTTGTGAATTTTCATATTCACTAAAGAGTTGGGTAAAAGACGGTGAAAAGTTCAATAAAAATTTCACATATCTAAAATTATTATAAACTAACTCTAATGAATTACATTGAAATTATATAGGTATTATATATCTCTTTTTACCTAAAATAAATTTAAATAAAATAAATAATTATTTAAATAAAAATTTGGTTTTAAACAATAACTAAGTGTTTTTCACTATTCATCAAAAATTGAAAGTTTTCAGAAAAATACAAAAAATTCATCCTAAGATAATTTAAATATTACAAATCCAAAAATGAAGTCCATTTTTAAGGATAAAATTTATAAAATTTAAAAAATTTGGTATTACTATTCATAACGGCTAGTTTGATTGGTTATGGAGTGTTAGAACTCGAAGTTGCATATAACACACGCAACCGTATTATTCAAAGAGAAGCATACCGTGGAAGCTTGGGGTGTTACAAGTATAGTAATCACTAAAGGATTTCATAGCTAGGATAAAAGGTCTATTAAGTGATACATTAGTAGAACAAGTTTTGGTGGTTTACTTTACAAATTTTATGGGGTGTATGAGTTAATGTGTCATCTAAATTATATATATATATATATATTTACCATTAAATGTGTAGTTTAAAGGATAAATTATTTTGAAATGATATTTCAATGTAATTTTTTATATCAATCTATTTGAATTGGGATTTTAAAGGGAATTTAATAAATTTAAAGTGGGATTTTCAATAGATTTTCACTAAGGGACTTAAGTGTTTAAAATAATGAAGGAGTTTCCTTTGGAATGGTTTGTAAAATATATATTTTATGATTTTTTAAAGATTTATAAATAAAATATGTTTAAATAATTTTTTTTTCTGGTTAACCTCATATGGATGATCACCAGTTTTAAAATCATTCTGAATTAGAGTATTCTCTTATTTTCATGGTTTCATTATCAATTTTTTTTTATGATTTTAATATGGTTCATGATGATTTATGATTTATTTAATGTGAAACCTTCTTTTGTTTGAGTGATATATAGGTTCTAAATGCATACAAAGTATCTTATTGATGATATATTCACAAGACATTGAGAAGTAACCTTTTGTATTATAATAAATACTATACCATTTATTTTCATGAACTCTTGAATATGGGTTATGATGTTTTGATGAGACTTCTTGGTGATCACACATGGGTGTGTTCAAAATATGTGACAGAATTTAGGAAGGTGTTATACACCATGTGCTTAACTAAGAGATGGGGGGGGGGGGGTTCACCACCATCCCTGTGAGAAACATTTTCCATGTTGTAGGATATCCATAATATTTATTTTATTGATTGATTATATATGTATTGGGGAGATATTCCTACTATTTTTAAGATTAGTGATGGAGACCAGGGATATAGGAGAGGACTAGAGCAAGTTTTTTCCTTTACGTGGTTGGTTTTTTCATGTATGAAATAGAGAAACTAGGCACTCAAAATACTAGGAAATGATTATGTAATGATAGATCTCAGATATGAAAGAGTCATATGGGGCGACCTAAGGGATTATAATATGAAATAGATAGGTAGGTGATTTAGAGATGATATTTAGGATAATTATTAGACCACATGTGGGTAGGTGATGTCACAGATGACCTCTATGATCATGATTACCTTATAATGGGAGGAAATATCATAGATGACCTTAGGTATTACAATCATGGTTAAGTATAGTGTGGATTATTTTCATTTTAATGTTTTTTATGTGGATAATGATTTTTATTTGTCTATGATGATACAATTCCTATGAGTTCACTATGTATAAGATATATAGATATGAAACAATGTATAATGAGGCTATGGGATATATATTAATGGGAAATTTAAAGAATCAGATAGTTTTTATTAACAGTGGTGTCTTTATTTTCTCCAAGGATCTACCAAAAATATCACCATAACTATATAGATTAAACTATTTTGGATGTCTCTTTTAATTTTTTATATGAGGGATCAATTTATAACAATATTTCTATAATATAGTGTAGTGGGACCAAACCCTTTTAATGATACTCTATATATGAGACAAAGTGATATATACTCTATGTGTTATTTTTCATAGTTTTATCTAGTAATGTTTTCTAAGGAGAAATGGGGTGTAGTGTGAGAAATAATATCTCTCTTATTTAATTGAGTATTGGGACCCTTTTTTGTTTTCATATTTTTGTTACCATGGGATTGTTATTATATCATCATTTGATGATTCAAACCCCCCTTTACTATCTAATTTGTTTTAAATATCTCTTGAAATTAGTCATACATTAATTAGGCCCTCTTCGATTGTCATTATTTGAATTTCTTATAATGACCATGATTTCCCATGATATTTCTAGTTTAGGTTATTGATTTATAATAATAAAACCAATGGGTTTTTTGGGACTCTGATAATTGAGAGATTCAACATATTATGAATGTGAAATGAGATCTATTAGGAATGTTCAGTGTGATGAAAGTGTGATCTTATAGTATTCCCAATGCGGGAAGTGGATTGGTATATATTCGATAACATATCAGCAGGACTTGAACTATAGTTGGGTAGTATGAGAATGTGTGTGTCTTATAAACCATGATAGAATTCTTATTTGATGGAATTGTATGAGTATTCATGGTTTATATGTTCTAGGTTGGTTGAATTTCACTCTCCATAGACATGAACATGAATCCAATTCATCACTACCACTTAGTGAGTTAAAGAAAAAGAACCAATCCTAATGATAAATTAGAATCACCCTTAGCATCATATATGACAAGAATTCTGGTGTTCATAGTTAGAATTCATAATTTTTCACATGTTTAAGTAATATATCGGAGTTGGATTATAGTTTGATATGATTCATGTCATGGATAATGAGGAGTTGACTAGTGATATTATTGGTATTAGTCTATAAGTACATTTATTTATTTCATTTATTATATTTCATATGTATCCTCCATGAGGAAAATTAATATTTATTTATAGATTCACTCTTATGAACTTTTTAAATTTCAGACTGTATAAATGTATATCATGAAGATGGTTTTTATTTTACAAACTAGACCACGAGACACCACATTAGATCCCTAATTTGTTTCCATAGGTTGCTACATTCGATGTATATATGAATCATGGTGAATAATTTTATATTATTAAACAATATATATATATATATATATATATATATTCCTTGAAGGAATAGTCTCACTATGTTTGAATTAGGACTTGGATATGATTTTATAGCCTTTAGTGTTTGGGGAGGCACACCAAACACATTATGGTTAACCTATCCAAGGTCTTGGGGCCAGAACATGTTGATGAAAATTAAAAAATGGTAATGGAGAATTTTATTTTTTTAATTGAGTCAACTTAAATGTGGATATATCTTTTCCAGACATAGAATATAGGTTTCATGTATTTCTATACATAATGATCATAACTAAAATCCTATGTTTCCAGGGGATATTTAGTTTTTGGAGTAGGAACTCTTGGTATGAGTGAGATATTTTTATGAAATTTAAGTATGTAATGGATATGAATTGGGATAAGTCATATGGATCAATATACAAATATTTTTTCATTTTTAATACAATATAATAGTATAATATATAGTTTATTATATATGGATTTCAAATTATATTAATTGATGTGACCAACTCAAGATAATTCAAGATAAATTAAGAGATAATAATAATATATTAAATTGATTATAAAATAAACTATCCGTGAAAAATTAATTGATAAGGTCCAAATGAGTTTTTTTCTAATGTTATTGGTTGATTAATTATGGTTATTCAACCTCCATAGTATAAGGATTTTAATGTTTTTAGATTGTGAAAAATTGAGTTCACGAGGAGAATATTAGTGTGATATAATAACATGTATAATTTTTTTTATAAGTTGGTTTTACATGAAATATAAACCGAGGCTGGTGGTTTAGAAATTTAATTGGTATTTTTAAATAATCAACAAAATGAGATTTTAAAACTCAAGGATTGTGAAGAACTAGAAAATGGTTTTTTTTCAAAAATAATCAACGGGGTCAAGGATTTTAGGATCTAAATGTTTTGACTGAAAAAATCGTCGATTCTATGGGGGTAGTTGTTACTGTGAAAACCCCATTCTGAGTTTGTTTCGGGTGTGTAAAATGACTCCAAGGGTTATCAAAATGTGTAATCTGTGAGGGTATTACCGAGTTGCTTAGTTTTAATAAAATATTATGAGTTTATTGATTATTTTTTATTGGTGTTCATATATTGATACTTGAGTAACTAGGTGTGATTGTGTATTAAAGATCTAAGAATGTTTGATTCATGAGGATCTATGAATGAATTTATTGTAATGAAGTTTTTACCAGTCTATAGTTGTTTTGTTTTCTCATTGAAAAGATTTATAATGGGGATAACCATACAAAAAGTCAAGTTTTTTTATAGTGATTCATTATAGTAAAGAGAACCATAAGGCAAATAATTGCTTGAAGATACGTAATTTGGGAATATATAGTACATTTTAAAAAAATTAACATTATTTTTTAGGGAGTAGTGTGCTTAAGTAACTCGAGTTGTGTAATAAAATATCAATGAGTATTTTGGGATAAAATTTAGTATATTAGTGTGGAGTTTATATTCATAATAGGGAATGATATATATGAAAAATAATAGTTTGAATTTTTGAGTATGAAATGTGTTAAAGTTGGGAATTAGTAATACCCTATGGGTTTTAAAGTTATTTAATTTAAAAAATCTAAAATGGTAGTATAATGAAATATGAGAGAACATGAATTTTTGGGATTTAAATTACGGGTGGGATGTTTTTTATGTTTCCTAGGATTTTAAAGTGATTAATTGGATAAGTAAATATAAATATTTAATACTCATAGTGCAATTTTTGGTATATGAGTAATTAATGGTATTTGGTGGGATATAATAGTAGCTACTAGAACCCAAGTGTTTCTGAACCATGAATCTAGTGGAATCACCGAGTACCTAGTGAGGGCCACTAAAACTATAGTGGAGTAGCCCGAATCAATTATTGAATGGGTTATTTTTTCTAATAATTTTATTATTAAACCCCAATTGAGTATCATTATTCTAGAAGGTACACACAAAGTGGAGGCCACCCCTCTCCCACTTATTTTTTCATCCATAATTCTCTCTTAAGACATGAAATATAGGATGATTTTGGTTCCTTTATGTATTTAATGACCTTCTACTTCCTATTATTTATTAATTCATCCATGTTTTTTAATTTTAATTAGGTAAGGGAATGGTTTTGGATATGTAATTTCACCAAAACATGGTGAAATCAGTATAAAGAATGGGGTTGTCAGACCTTGACCTAGCTGATGCACGACTTGCGCAACTGTTATAAAATAGCACAACAAGAACGCACCTTTACCATGTATGCGATCAGTGACGGGTGGCACGGTCTGAGCGCGGCTCACCCAACCGCGCGCTCGGCGGCACGCGAGTCGTGCAGTTGAGCGATGTTTAAAATAAATAACATATTTTGTAACTAGGGTTATTAAATTATTATTATTATTATTTATATTGTTATTGATATTTGATTTTTACTCTTATTATTAATTTTATAATTATTAATTTTATTGTTAATAAATTTTATTAATATTATCTTTATTATGGTTAATTTTATTATTATTATTTTTTGTTTTATTATTATTATTATTATTATTATCATTTGTATTTTTATTGTTATTATTTGTATTATTATTATTTTTACTGTTATTATTAATATTGTAATAATATTATGATTTTTAGAAAAAAACCCCAACCCTAAGTGCTACCTGATCACCCCCTTCCCTATTCGGTGCTGCGGGTCACCCCCTACCCCCCTTAATTTCCTTTCTCAGTGCACCAGGACCCCGCTCCCCAGCTGCCTCCCTTGTCTGCAACCTTACTCTCGAGCGGATGCACTGGCCTCCGCAAGCCGCCTCGCCTCCCTTCGACTCGCCCAGGCCCTCGACCTCCTATTCATGCCCAGGCTCTCCTCTGCCGGCTCCCGCTCGCACACCACCTCCCTCTTCCCACGTGCAGAAGGGCCCCCTCATGCTCAGCCCCATGGTGGCCCTCTCCTCACCATCACAACCTAGCGGCCGACTCTCTCCCCCTCGTTGGCACAACACCTTCTGTCCAGAACATCACAGCCACGACACCCCCTTTTGTGCACCCCTATTGTGCACCACTGTCCCCTCGCCAGCGCGAACTGGCTGGCCACACCCTCCCTTTATGCATTGCACAACCACATCTCTATCTAGCCGGTGCGGCCTCCTCTGGCGACATCCTTCCCCCTTACTTTCGTCCTCCTTCCGGCGACATCCCCCTCATCTTTGGTAATTTTCCTCACTCCTTTGGTGGTTTTTTATTTTTATCCAAAGCTTAGATTTTTGGGTTTAATTTAAATTTTTTTGGTCCGATGTTGATGTTTAAGGTGTTTTTGGCTTCTCATTGGTGTGGTTGCAGTAAAAATGATGTTTCACACCAGTTTTGGGAGATCCGTCCACGTTCGAGGTTGGCATTTCTGCCTATAAATGTTTCTTGATGAATTAATTCAACCATTTAATTAATTTAGTATATTCATTGATCAGTTTTCTTGGAGTGAATATGGTTTTACATGATGTTTAATATGTTTCTGATGTGTTTAACATCGTGGTTATGTGATACAAGTGTTTTATTTATTTGGAAACCCATGTTGAGCTATTTTTAGTGTTTTATAAACTGTGTGGTTGGTTTATTAAAATGTGCAAGGGTTGTAGTTGTGTTTTGGTGTGACGTCAATGTGTGTTTAGTTATAAAAGAAGTTTTGAGTGAGTTTTTGATATTTGAGTCATGCAACACATTTTGAAATTGTATAATAAATTTTCATAGTGGTTTGTTTAATCGTGAAAATGGTTTATTTAATTGTTTAGTTAGTTTATTAATCTGTGTGAGTGGTGCTAATTGTGTTTTTGATGTGGTGTTGTGTAAGTTTGGTCCGAAAAGAAGGTTTTGTGTGGGTTTAGTGGGTAAATCCATGTTATTTGTTTTAATTTATTATATTATATTAATGGTGCAAAGGTTTTTTTATAAATGGTGTAAGGGTTATATTAAACTATTTATGTGGTTTTGAGTTGTTTTTGTAACGCCCCGACCCCAGCTACCCAGAGTCGGTGCATTACTTCGTAGCATTGGAATAATCACAAAAGATCAAGTCTCGAAAGACCGATTAGTTTAGTAGCCTTGGAAACACTAGATACATTCATAAGTCTTACATTACATCATAAAGTAAAACAAAACTACAACATCTTCTCTTCATATCCCCTTATATTATCCATCCAGATCATTCATAATATACTTCTTCACATCCTGGAAAAATAAAATATTGAAATGGGTGAGCTCATATGCTCAGTAAGGATAACAATATAGCGGAATCTTTCATCAATAAACATAAAAATTTAAGGAAATGTATAACTAAAACAAAAACCTTTTTAAACTTGAACTTCAGCATAATATGGAAAAAATAAAATTAAATAATGTCATTCACTTACTCACATGGATATTCTACTAGTCAAATAATCACATGCAATATCAATAACCACTTTCATAATGATGGAATGCATAATTCTAGACTATCATAACCACATATCCATGGCCTCGTGCCAAGGCTACAAATAAGATTTTGTCAAGGCCTCGTTCCAAGACACTAGTTTGTCTCATGAGACCTACCGATGCATCGAGGAGCTGTAGTGGGCTCCACTTGTCACTTATTAAGTCCAATTCATTCCTCATATGAATAGGTTTAAACATATCATAAACCATAACATAATCATATCGCATAAAACATGCATAAAGGAAACATAACATTTCCACATTTCAATCACAAGATATCAATACAACACATTGATATAATAAAAACACTTTCAAAACCATTTTCAATACCAAAATAAAATAAAGTTAAAACTTTGTATTTATTTTTCATTAAAAAAAAGTTATGGCTTGTAGAGGAAGCTGAAACTCAAATAATGGTCACGACGGCGGAGAATTTGTTGTCGCCGCATATGTACGGCAAAAAAAACATTCCCTTTTTTTCCTTTAGTAAAATGCTTCGTATAAAAAAATTCCTTTCGAATAAATGTAAAAGTCAAAGGGGTTTATACACCATATAAAAGAAAGTTGTGTATAAAACAAAATATGCCTCAATGAAAGGAGATTGAGACGAAGACCCTTACAAAGATCATTTTTTTTAAATAAAGTAGATCTATTATGTGTATTCACTATAAGTACACATAAATAAAGTAAAAATAAAAGATAGGACATAATAATATCATGATATAATTTGAAAGTAAGAGTTTAACCCAAAGAATAAAATTTGGGTTAAGAAGTTCCCTTACCTCATGTCCGAATTCACTCGACCGTTCTTTGATCTTTTGAATAATAAACTAGAGTTAATTTACAATTTATTAAGAACCTTTTTCAAGTTTATTATTAATTTTATATCACTTATTACCATGTTATGAACATTATTTAATTATTTATGTTAATAACGGTCGTTTTGACGATCTTAGGTACTTGAGTCAAAAATAAACTTCTTATAATTACACTTTGTTCATGTGGTAATATATCCAATATATCCATAATTATATTCATGATGTATATATCATATACATCATATATATCCAGTGTATACATTCATTTATAATATTACATAACATTTAGAGGTAAGAAATGAAATGCACCGTTCATGGAGACGGTAAGCCGTACGTACGCATGAACGCTACTTTCATTTCAATTTCATATTTTAATGGAATGAAGTTATAATTATATAAAGGTATAATATAATTCCAGTATAATATAATGTATAATACCATTTAATCCATCCTTTATACATCCCACATATGGCATTAATGATTCAAATCACTTTGAGGGGCCAGTAGTCCGCACTTCCTAAAATGAAATTATCACGTTTACCCATAATGGAAATCATAAAGTATGACATAAATGAAAAATAAAGAACCTTAAGTAAAACATAAACATATTATATATCATATATAAATAGAGTTACATATTAATGTCCTCCTTTTAAGGTGTTATATGATTGTTGAACAATCATCATTTCGTGAGGCAGAAATTCGCCATCCACAGAAACAGTATGTTCTTTAACCATTAGATGTAGGTGTGTGTAAGTTTAGATTGAATCCTTCTTATAAAAACATCCTAATGTATTGAGGATACTGTTTTTGTTACAAATGAAATGAACAAAAAGAGTTTAGGGGGTTGGAGAAGAAAAATAAAACAAAATAACATAAGAGAAGACATTACCTTAAAATCGGGTAACTCTTTTGATTTGATCCAAAGGCTTCCTTGGGAAGAATTCTGCCCAATGTGAGGCTTCTAGGAGTAAGGGAGGAAATTTGGGAGAGTACTTGGGTAGAGTTTAGCCGAGCCAAAAGGCTTTGACAGTGTGAGTAAGGTGGTAGTGGTGGGGGCCTTTTATAAGTGGAGAGGAGGGGCACTCTTGGAAAGTAATGAAATGTTACTTTATTATATAATGAGTTTCGGATTTTAAAGGTCCCATAATTATATAATTCGAGGATAAGGTGATAAGGGTTCGAAATATACCCATCCAATAGGTTTTTGACAAGTGTAAACCTTGTATTTTACATTATATTTTCATTTTATTTAAATCGTTAATTAATGAGGTAATCGCTGCATCATCATGGTGTCATAAATAATTTAATTTATTTAATGTCTAAAAATTATAAAAAAATATCATGATGTAGGAAATATTTTTATCTTTATAATGAATATTTATAGTAAAAAATATGACTTGTATAATCCCATTTAAAAATTGTTTTAGTAAAACAACTAATGTTTGTGACATTTTTATTTTAACTTTAAATAAATGTTATTTATGTCATTTTCCTACCAAAGTGGCTCCATGGGGTCCCCAAGTTGACCCATGGATTTTCTTGGTCGGCCATGAAACATACAATAGGGGTAGGACAAGTTTAAAGGTATTTTCATATTTTTATAATATCATTTTTACCTTAAATTTCACTAATTACCTTTAATCACGATTAATTAAACTTAAAAGATACTATTCACCTTAAAATTATTTTAATCCCATTGAACCAAATTTTACTACCTAATGACAACCATGAATGTTGGATTTTTGAAAATAAAATCACAGAAGTGGTAATGGTTCATTTAAAAAAAAAATCAGTTTTTTAACTACCACTTAGTGGTTTCACTATTCATCAAAAAATTGAAGTTTTTCAGAACAATGCCAAAATTTCACCCTAAGATATAATTGATATTCCGAATTCAAAAATGATGTCTATTTTAAATAATTGCAAACATATAAGTTTCATTAATTAATTTTATAATTAATTTCCGCTGTCACAACAAATAGCGTGTTTTTAAGTAACAATATATATCAAAAGATTGACAATTGTTTATGTCTAATTTCAAAGTGAAATTAATTATAATGAACACCATTGGATAAAATGGTAAAAATATATTCTAATTATACTTTAAAACCACTGAATAGTATAATTTATCACTATAAATTATTTTGATTAAAAAAGTTGTTTTTAAGTATTTTTCACTATTTATAAAAAAATGGAAGTTCTCAGAAAATTACAAAAAATTCAACTTAGGATAATTTCGATATTATGAATACAAAAATGAAGTCCATTTTTGAAATAGAAAATTTATATAATTTTAAAAAGTGTGTATTAATATTCATAACGGTTGCTTTGATTAGTTGCGGTGTGTTAGAACTCGAAGTTGCGTACAATGCAAGCTATTGCATTATTGAATGAGAAGCGTATCGTGGAAGCTCGGGGTGTTACAGTTTTTGTTTGTGAAAAACCGTGGTATACTACTCAAAATAGTTTTATAAATTTTTAGATAATTTTGATGCTGCGAGCATGGTTTTGAAAATGTGTTTAGGCGTACATGCTTTTAAATGTATATTTCAACATATTGTGCGATTTTTTCTAGTTTTTCACTCTACATATTTTCATAAAATGGCATGTTGGCTCTTTAAAATGTTTAGTGAGTTATTTTGGTGTTGTATGTTTTTTTGTAAACACTTTGTGGATTTTAAATTGGTTTAGTAAATAGTGTAAATGGTGCGAGTTGTGATTTGAAAACATGTCGAGGTGTTTCTTTCACATTGTTTGTGCGTTTGAATTGTTTTAAGTCAGTGGTAATGAGTTTTTAGTTATTGTGCATTTGTTGCAGCATGTCGGTGAGGAAAACCCGTGATACTGCGATCATCAACTTGTGCATGCTTCTGCGCATTCGCGAGGTGTGTCACGTCGTCACGTTCGAGCTGAAAATTGAGGTAGGTCCCCCACTACACTTTCCTTTAAATTTAGAATTTATTAATTTCTTGATATTTTATAAATTTTAATAAAAATATAGTTTTAGATGATAAATTTTTAAAGGATCACTTGATGTAAAAAGAGTCGTTTATTTTATACATGAAACTTGAAACATTTTCTTGATGAGCGGACACCCAATAGTGAAAGAATACCCATTTTAACATTAAACATAATTCATGGAATTTTAAATGTAATTTTGGTTTATTGATAAATGATTTATTTTGAAGCGCTAACAAGTGTTTTGGTTCACTTGAGAAATGAGGATTTTCCTTAAAATTGGTGAAGGCCCGTTTGGCACTTTAATAAAATATTTATTTTTTGGAAAACTCTATTTGGGGTGACTCAGATGTGATATTTGGTTTACGTTGACTACATGATTTGTGTGTGATGTTTGTACTTCTTGATTGAATTTGTTGACTCACCCCTTTCCTGTTATTATATGTGTTGACATGGGAACCTGGCATAGTAAGTGAATCTTCTGAGAACAATTGCTGCACTAGTTTAGATTACGCACTGGCTATAGGCCCTTAGTATGGATGACACTCTACTAGGGGATTGGTCCCCTCAGTTAGGCCATGTAGGGCAACACCGGTCATTATGGCGTTATGACGTCATTGAGAGTAGGTATGCCTTTGGGATGAGTCACATGTATGGTACGTTCTGGATTGTTCACGAGCTCCTAGGTTCGACCCATGTTTTATTTAGTGTTTATTTTTATGTGGCGGATGATTGATAGGTCTAGTTCGGTTGCTGGCTCCTGTGTGCCACTTCTTTTCTATTGCCCTTAGTGTGTGTAGTGTTTTGTGTGTGGTTTTCCCTTTGACTAACAACTGAAATTTGAATTTCTAAATTGCTCGTAGAAATGTTCAAAAATGCAATACACTTGTTCCTTTCAAACATTAAACTTGTTTTAAATTAAAAAGGGAAATGGACTGTTACTTGTCTTAGAAATGGAAGTGTGTGTGTGAAAACCCATATTTTGTATAACTTAGTTCAAACATAAAATTATTAATTTTATTTATTTAAAGGAAGTGTATTGGGAATATTTTATTGGGCACACCTACTGAGTTTTAATACTCACTCCTATAGAATTTTCCTATTTTTTTAGTTTTGTTGTAGGTTTGACTTGAACTTGCTCACCGTGGGCGAGAGTTGGTTGTGGACTGGTGAGAGACTCTCAGAGTCGTGAGGAGTTTTGGTTGTGGTCAGGTTAGTTTTCTGTTATTGGTTGTTCTTCATTTTTCATGTCATTTTTTCCTTGTGTTATTATACTTCTTTCGCTGCTTTACTTGTCTTTCATTTATGGGTCAAATCATTCCCTCTTGTTTAGTTTTGATGCCTAACACTAGTTTCCAGCCCATGGGGATGAGAACGCCCCTCGTTCCATGTCGCGGGCCGGCTCAAGTGACCGGTTCAGGGTCGAATTAGGTTGGTTCATGAAAAAATGGTATCAGAGGAGGCCTTTGTTATTTGGTGTGTCCGGTAGATGGAGATTAGGATTATTGGGAATCCAGAGGTAGGTATGGGAAGGACGTCATGAACCCTCATCCATTCTGAACCTCGAGTCGCTAGGAGTAGTCCAAGAATTGAGCCATTGTTTCATTCTGGTTTGTTTTTGATTGAGGGATGACAGCAAAGGAAATCCAATGTTACATCGTGATTTCATATGGAGTAGTGACCCATGTGGAGTTTGAGTACACGGTTTAAGTTCCTCCTAGTCATTAACGCTTACTTGGGGCATGACTCACTACCATGTCACTAGCTTAAGCATGACTACTAGTCCCTCCCTTAGGTGATTTGATGCAAGTTGAGTATTGTCTTGGTTCTGATTGGTGTAAGTTCATTCTTGAAAATGAAAAAGGGTTTTTGAAATGATAATGATTTCTTTTAAATGGCTTTAAATTTGTGAAATGTATTTTTTTTAAAACTGAAAGCTCTTGGTCTAAAAATTCGGTGATTTCTTGGAACTGGTAGAGGTATGGTTTGGGGTATAACCTCAGGCACTCTTTATGAATGTTTTCATATCTAAGGGAATGCATGAGAAGTGCGTGTTGGTGTATATGGATGAAATCGGATGAAAACATGTGCAACGGTTCATGGGATTACTGAGGTGTGCACTTGGAAATAAAGGCTTGATCTTGTTTTCTAAAGCAATTTTAATAAAGGTAAAATGGTTTTTTGGAAATTGAAATCGGTTTGAAAAGTGGGTTTGGTATTTGGGAAATGAACTTCAAAGAAGTTGGTTTTGAAATCTAAAATAAAAATGGATTTTTGTGTTGTGTTGTTATTTGTTTGGTTTTTGATTTGGATGTTTTTGGATGAAAATTATTTCAATGATATTGCTTTGGATTGATATTGGTTTTTGGTTCCATGTTTTATATGCTGTTCAGAAAATGCCGCCTGAAAAGGTCCCCATAGTTTCTAATAATTCATGCCCATTTTTTGGTCCTTCTTGGACATTGTCTGTAATTAATAGTTATTGTGGTCCGTTAAAGGTAGTTTTGTGGTTTGAAGAGGTCGATTTTTTATTTAGGATGTTGGGAACTCTTAAATCTATTAGAGTGCGTGTTGTTTCGGGACAATTTGAAGGTCCATCTCTGGACTTATGGGAGTTGATCGCCCCACCGTCAATGCAAGTTGGGATGACATGGGATTTCTTCAAATATGTCTTCGTCCGATGGTTTATACATGTAGAGGTTAAGATGAATAAATGGAAAGAACTTATGCGCTTTCAAAAAGGCCAATGAACGGTGAAGGCATATGTTGACCATTTCAAGGAGCTTGTATCCTTTTATCCAAAGGTAGCGTTGCAGGATTGGATGAAGACATCTCTCTTCATTGGGGGTCTTTGCCCAGAGATCAAGGAGTAGGTCCTCCTTTATAAAGACCATCATTTCGAGAAGTTGGTGGATGAGTTGTTCTTAGCTGAACTGGTCTCCAGATCACATGTGCTTGGCAATCCAACATATCCAGTTACTCGTGAAGGTTCCCCATCTAGAGATCAGGATGTACCAGAGGAACTTGTTTCAAAAGAGTCCTCTATAGTGTTTTTGGCTTCTAGTTCATCAGATCGTTCAGTGGTGTTCCACAAGTGTGGCCGTTTTGGGCATGTGAAGTTGTCATGTCGCATCCCTCTGAAGATATGTCATTGTTGTGGCTATCTGGGTCATTTGGAGAAATTTTACCGGAAGCATCGCCTGAGGAAGACGCTGTGACTGGAGGAATTTCAGTGCCTGACTGTGAGGCAGGAGATGCTTCATCCATCAGAGCCCCAACCATAGTCCTTGGGGTGAAGCTTGCACTCAGTCAGGAATTTCCAGGGGTGTGAAGCCTTGGTCCAAGTTTTGTGTTTTGTGCTGGCAGTGGAACATTTAAAGTCTTTTCATCCTTTATTTTTCTGATGTTAAAGTTTTGTCGTCGTTTTAAGTTCATTATTTAATCATGTTGTTGTAGTAGACATGTTACATTGTAATGGAATAGTATTGTTTGTCTGATTATAGTTTTCTGAGTTGTTCATTTTTCTTAAAAGTTATCCGACCCTTGTTTGGGTCGATCTTGGTTTAGTGGTGTTCGTTTGGAGATGTAAGTGCTTGCAAAGGATTTAAGGCTTTTAGTTTTACTCGGGTTCATTGTTGGGATCATGTTATTCTTGGAGGTTTTTAAATAGTGTTCGGGGTTTTTGATCTGGGTCGAGAGTCCCAATTTTCAGCAGAGGTGTTATTTCGCTTGTCCTATAAAACTTAGTTTGGATTGGTTGGGAGTTCCCGTGTTTCCCGCGTTACCCCCTTCCCTAGGTGGTATGATTGAGTGTTAATTTTTCGCTTTAGCTGAGTTTTTGTGGTGTGGATAACCCTATCGTGTTCTCTTGTTCTCTTATATTGTGGTTTCTTCTAGTTTTAATTGGGCATCTATTCTTATTTTGTCTATCGTTCGACTGGGTGACTTTCTGGGGGCAGAAGGTGTCTGTGGTGGGGAGAATTGTCACACCCCAACCTAGCTGATGCGCGACTTGCGTGAGAGTTATAAAACAGTGCAGCAAGAATTTACCTTAACCCTATATGTAGTCAGTACCGGGTGGCACTGTCCAAGCGCGACTCACCCAACTGCTCGCTCGGCAGTACGTGAGTCGTACAGTTGTGTGATGTTTAAAATAAATAAAATATTTTGTTATTAGGGTTGTTAAATTATTATTATTATTATTTATATTGTTATTGATATTTGATTTTTATTGTTATTATTATTTTTATTAATAATAAATTTTATTAATATTAAATTTATTATGGTTAATTTTATTATTATTATTTTTGGTTTTATTATTATTATAATTATTATAATAATTTTTATTTTGATTTTTATTATTTTGATTGTTATAATTTTTACTGTTATTATTAATATTGAAATAATATTGTGATTATTAGAAAAAAGAACCCTAACCCTAAGCGCCACTTGATCACCCCCTTCCCTATTCGGCACTGCGGGCCACCCCCTACCCCCCTTTGTTTCCTTTCTGAATGCACCAGGACATCGCTCCCTAGTCGCCTCCCCTGTCCGCAGCCTTTCTCCTGAGGGGATGCACCAGCCTCTACAAGCCTCCTTGCCTCCCTTCGGCTTGCCCAGGCCCTCGACCTCCAGTTCATGCCCAGGCCCTCCGTCGCCGGCTGTTGCTTTCACACCACCTCCCTATTACCGCATGCAGTAGCTCCCCCTCGCGTTCAGCCCCATGGCGGACCTCTCATTGCCGTCACAACCCAGTGGATGATGCCCTCCCCCTCATAGGCGCAACACCTTCTGGCCAGCACATCACAGCCGTGACGCCCCCTTTTGTGCACCCCATGTTGCACGCTGCTATCCCCTCGCCTGCGTGACCTGGCCAGCCACACCCTCCCTTTACTAATCGCACTACCACATCTCCCCCTAGCCGATGCTGCCTCCTCCAGTGATGCCCTTCTCCCTTACCGACATCCTCCTTTCGGCGACATCCCCTCATCTTTGAAAGTTTTCCTCCCTCCTTTGGTGGATTTTTATTTTTATCCAAATCATAGATTGTAGGGTTTAATTTCAATTTTTTGGTCCGATGTTGTTTTTAGGGTGTTTTTGGCTTCTCGTTGGTGCAGTTGCAGGGAAAACGAGGTTTCTCACCAGTTTTAGGAGATCCGTCCATGTTTGAGGTAGGAGTTTCCACCTATAATAGTTTTTATTGAATTAATTCACACATTTAATTAATTTAGTATATTCATTGATCAGTTTAATTGGTGTGAATATTGTTTTACTTGATGTTTAATATGTTTCTGATGTTTTTAACATCGTGGTTATGTGATACGGGTGTTTTTTTCTCTGGAAACCCATGTTGAGCTATTTGTTGTGTTTTATAAACTGTGTGGTTGGTTTATTAAAATGTGCAAGGGTTGTAGTTGTGTTTTGGTGTGACGTCAATGTTCATTTAGTTATAAAAGAATTTTTGAGTGATTTTTTGATATTTTGAGTCATCCGAAACATTTTGAAATTATTTAATAAATTTTCTCAGTGGTTTGTTTAATTGTAAAAAAGGTTTATTTAATTGTGTAGTTAGTTTATTAATCTGTGCGAGTGGTGCTAATTGTGTTTTTGAT
This sequence comes from Viscum album, assembly GCA_963277665.1. Taxonomy (NCBI): domain Eukaryota; kingdom Viridiplantae; phylum Streptophyta; class Magnoliopsida; order Santalales; family Viscaceae; genus Viscum; species Viscum album. Next base: position 1,522,490,448 of record OY728131.1, on the reverse strand, counting down.
ATGGCGTTGTGTACATTTGGTCATAAAAGAATGTTTTGTGTGTGTGTAGTGGGTAAATCCATGTGATTTGTTTACAAAAATTTATTTATGGTTTATTACATTATCTGAATGGTGGAAATGTTTTTTTATATATGGTGTAAGGGTATATTAAACTGTTTATGTGGTTTTGAGTTGGTTTTTTATGTGCAAAACCACGATATACTACTCAAAATAGTTTTATGAATTTTTAGATAATTTATTAAATAATTTTGATGCTGCGAGCATGGTTTTGAAAATCTGTTTAGGTGCACATGCTTTTAAATGTAGATGTCAACGTATCATGCGCTTTTGTATGGTTTTACACTCTAAGTGTTTTCTTAAAATGGCATGTTGGCTCTTTAAAATTTTTAGTGAGTTATTTTGGCGTCGTGTGTTTTTTTGTAAACACATTTTGGATTTTAAAGCGGTTAAGTAAATAGTGTCAATGGTGCGAGTTGTGATTTGAAAAAGTGTCGAGGTGGTTCTTTAACGTTGTTTGTGCGTTTGAATTGTTTTAAGTCATTGTCCATGAGTTTTTAGTTGTTGTTCATTTGTTGCAATGTGTCGGTGAGAAAAACGTGCGATACCGCGATCATCGACTTTTTCATGCTTCCACACATTCTCGAGGTGTGTCATGTCGTCACGTTCGAGCTGAAAATTGAGTTAGGACCCCCACTGCACCTGCCTTTAAATTTATAATTTATTAATTTCTTGATATTTTATAAATTTTAATAAAAAAATAGTGTTATATGATAAATTTTTAAATGATCACTCAATGTAAAAAGAGCCGTTTATTTTATACACAAAACTTGAAACATTTTTTGAAGGACCCCGGGACACCCTGAGAGGGGAGGGGTGAATCAGGGTGACCACTTTTTCTTTTAATGTGATGGATCTTGTTCCCATGTTGGTAGGAACTTGTTGAACCTGTATGATGATTATGATTAGAAAGAAAACATTCACATGCATAGAGAAGACACAACCCTTTTTACTTGGTTCACCACTAAGGGCTATGTCCAAGGAGCATATGCCGACAGGTTGTCAGTCGTACCAAAATCTACTATGCTTCACTAGCTGTAGATTACAAAAGTTCGGGTACAATCACTTTGTCCCAGGCTCACTGCCTTTACAAAGGTTCAGCGATATCTCACTACTTCCCCCGGGTCACTCCCGTTGACTCCCCCTGGCTCACTAACGTTGGTGAAGTCACACTCAGTTTATAGACGTGAAGGTCTCTTCAATTAATAGTCATGAAGTTCATTGTCCCCTGTTCAGCATGATACTTTTCTTGCATCAGAGTCCTGAGTTAATGCTCTATTAAAATCCAAATTCCAACCAATGATGAATACCCCCTTTTCCCTTGTCCACAGGGAAAACAACCTTTGGAAGAGGCCTTCGCAAAGTACCCTACTTCGAAAGGCTCCCAATTTTGCAAAGCTCAAATAAGACTTTGCAGAGCCCCTACCATTTCGCGAAGCTCAATCGCGAAGCACTCTCACGATGCTCCAGCCTTCGCAATGCATAGCTATCGCGAAGCTCCTGCTTCTTTGCGAGGCTCACTGAGCCAACACGGGGCGCACGTCTTTCACGGATCTAGAATAGCCACCACGAAGCTCCTCTTTCACGAAGCACACTGCCTTCACGAGAGACCTTTGCGAACCGAGAGAAAAGGAATTTCTCTGAAATTCTCTCTACTTTTATTTAGGGGGTCTGCCTCTATTTATAGGTGATTCCACCGACCCTCGACCCTTCTGCGCGAAGTCAGCGCCACGTCAGCTCAAATCGCGAAGCTCCGAAGATCCCGCCGGAATTCTGTCCAAATCGCAAAGCACCACGGCAATTTTCTGTTCGCGGATCTTGACGTAATCGTGAAGAGTCACCGTCAACATTCCTTCGCGCCTTCGCCACGAAGCTCCCTCGCAAATCCCTTCTCCACCGTGATGCGCTTCAAACTCTGACGTTCGCGAAGCTTGACGTAATCGCGAAGAATCACCGTCATCATTCCTTCGCGCCTTCACCGCAAAGCTCCCTCGCAAAGCCCTGCATCTCCGCGAAGCTCTCCAGCCTCTGCCGTTCGCGAAGCTTGACGTAATCGCAAAGACTCACTGCCTCCATTCTTCTGGTCTTCGTGAAACCCAGTCCATGCATCCCATCTTCGCGAAACTCATGCCTTTTCCATATTAAATTATGATCTTTCTGGAAATCCACTTTTTGCGATGCTCACCAACCTCCAAATTTTGGACCCCAAAAAAATTTGGAAAACACTGGGAAACGGCGCCACCTTCAATACTGTTGTGTGCTTGAATGGTATGATCTCTTTGCTGATACACGATCTGAACTTCCATTGATGATTGACAACAAACACAAACCACACTCCAAATCATGCATAGAAGACCATGGTTCCAACAATCTCCCCCTTTGGGTTTGTTGGAAATCAGAAGAAAAATTCAATAGATCTCCATCTATGTGAAAACCAAAAAACGAGAATCAACCCAGCCAACACTCTAAGTCTACGTGAGCAATGATCGGTGTAGAAAACAAGAGAGGAGGCTTGAATTGGGTTCCACTGTTTTCCTTCTCATTCTTCTCATCACAGAAGTTGCATGAATTTATTCCTTCGCTTCTCATCATAGAAGTTGCCTGAATTTATTCCTTCTCCTTTCTCCCCCATTGACAATAAATCCAAAGACCAGAAAATTTTTCACGTTCAACTCAAACCATACTCCCCCTGGATAGTATCTCCCCCATAAACCTGCATCATATCCATGAACAGATTAAAACATTTAAAACAAATGGGGAGAGGGGTATTCTGTATCCTCCTTATGCATTGGGAGGTGGTCGAACACCGAGGTTCAACCGATGCTTCTCAAACACAGCCGCTGACAGTGGCTTTGTCAGGATATCAGCCACTTGCTCATGTGTTCCCACATGATCCAATCTAATCATGCTTTTCTCAACTTTCTCTTTGATAAAGTGATACCTGATTTCAATGTGTTTTGTATGAGAATGCTGAACATGATTCTTCGTAAGATCAATTGCGCTCTTATTGTCATAGTAAATCACCATTGGTTGCATCACCTCATCCCCAATATCAGCTAATTGCTGCTTCATCCATAGCAGTTGAGTGCATGCCTTTGTGGAAGAGATATACTCAGCTTCAGCAGTACTAAGAGAAGTACTTTCTTGTTTATTTCTCAACCAGCCAACACATTTCTGCCCAATATAGAAAGCTCCACCACTAGTGGACTTTCTGTATACTACATCACCAGCCCAGTCAGCATCAGAAAATGCTGATAATTCACTGTCCCTGCCTGCAGCAAAAAATAACCCGAAGTTATGTGTACCTTGAATGTACCTCATGATTCTTTTTACTGCTGCCATATGTTACTCCTTTGGATTACTCTAAAAACGGGCCGCAAGGCATGTTGCAAAGACAATATCTGGCCTTGTCACTGTCAGGTATAATAGGCTTCCAATGATCCTCCTATACATGGTGGGATCAACAGAGTTCCCATCCTCATGCTTTCCAAGTTTAGTTCCAACTGCAATCGGAGTTGACATTGGTTTGGAGTCTTGCATATTGAACTTCTTCAGCAACTCTCTTGCATATTTTTCCTGAGAAATGAAAGTGTATTCCTTATTTTGAATCACTTGTAGCCCCAAGAAATATGTGAGCTCCCCAATCATAGACATTTCAAATTCTGATTTCATGTGGTTGGAAAATTCATCCACTGATTTCTTCCTACTGCCACCAAATATGATGTCATCAACGTAGACAAGTACCATGAATTGATCTTTTGGAGAATTCTTCACATAGAGATTGTGATCAACTCCTCTTCTTTTGAAATAAAACTTATTGAGATATGAATCTAGCCGTGAGTACCACGCCCGTGGTGCCTGCTTCAAACCATATAGAGCTTTCTTCAGTTTGCAGACCTTTATTTCATCGGTACCAAAGACAAAGCCCACTGGTTGTTCAATGTAGACTTCTTCTTCGAGTACACCATTCAAGAATGTTGTATTAACATCCATTTGATATACTTTATATCCTCTTTGGAGTGCCATGGCAAGGAAAAGCCTGATTGACTCCAGTCTAGCCACTGGAGAAAAGGTTTCTTCAACATCAATGCCTTCAATATGAGAGTATCCTTTACATACCAGTCGTGCCTTGTTTCTGATGACACTTCCATGCTCATAAAACTTATTTTTGAAGATCCAATTGGTACCAATCACATTCTGACCTTCGGGTCTCTGGACAAGATCCCATGTATGATTCTTGTCAATCTGATCCAATTCATCATTCATGGCTTTCACCCAAGATTCATCATTTGCAGCTTCTTCGAATGAGGATGGCTCTACAACTGATAGAAATGTAGACTGTGTGTTATTCCTCATCCTCCTTGTTTGAGTGGGTGCACTTTTGTCCCCAATTATGTTGGATGGATCAATCTCAGCTCTTCGATTTCTCCTGTGAGGTTTAGTAGCATTTTCTTCATCCATAGTTTCTTCTTCAGATTCTTCTTCTGAGTCAACATCATGATGTGACTGCTGAGTGTTTTGAAAAACTTCATCTATTTCTGCACTTTTATTTTCTTTACGTTAACATTCTTTTTGACTTTCTATCACATCAACATATGACGTCCTTGAAGAATTTGTGGTTTTCTCTTCAATTATCTTAACATCACTACTTTCCACAATTCTTCCCAAACGCTTGTTGAAACATTTGTAGGCTTTGCTGTTCATTGAGTAACCAAGGAAAATTCCTTCATCTGCATTGTCGCCATATTTCCCTTGATTTCCTTCTTTATTCCTGATGAAGCATTTACTTCCAAAGACACGAAAGTATTTTAGATAAGGCTTCCATCCATGCCACAATTCATATGGTGTCTTTTTCTCACCCATATAAAGTCCTGTTCGATTCTGAATGTACACTGCAGCTTGAACAACCTCTTTCCAGTAATGTCGTGGAATACGACTCTCAATCAGCATAGTTCGTGCCATGTTGTTCACCTGTCGATTCCTATGTTCAACAACTCCATTTTGTTGTGGAGTTCTCACAGCAGCTACCTCATGCTGTATCCCATGCTTCTCTAGATAATTCTCAAATTCAATGGATGTGTATTCTCCTCCATTTTCAGATCGCAACACTTTGATTGTTCGTCCAGTATCATTCTCGATGATTCGCCGATATGTTTTCATGCAGTCAAGGACTTTTTGTTTCCTGTGAATGACCATCACACATGCCATTCTACTGTAATCATCTATGAAAAAGGAAAAAGTACCTTTCTCCATGTGTTCCGACAACATTTATTGGACCACAAACATCTGTATGAATCAGATCAAGAAGGTGAGACACCTTTTTCTTCTTTTGCCGATATGAACTGCAGACCAGCTTCCCACGAATACAAGCATCACAAGATTTTTCACGCTCACGCTTCAGGTTGGGTATGTCCATGACAATCCTCAATTTTGATATTTTCTCCACATATTGTTGATTGATGTGTCCCAATCTCCGATGCCACAAATTGTTTTCTTCTTCAACAGTCATGTAACATACATTTTCTTCACTGTCAACCTGATACAAGTCGCCTTCTATTCTGCATCCCTTCATAAGTGAATTGCTGGTTTTTCCCTTGATATTGTAGCCTTTCTGATTAAAAGTAACCACAAGTCCTGAGTCACAGAGTTGACTCACGCTGAGGAGAATATGACGTAGGCCATCTACGTAAAGGACTTAAGTCTTCTTTAGTTTTCCATTAGCTAATTTGGTACTTCCACTCCCTTTGATTTTCAGAGCCCCATCATTACCAAATCTTACTGTACCATCAACATTCTTTATGATATTCGTTAGTAGGCCGACATTACCTGTCATATGAGATGAAAAACTGCTATCCAGAATCCAGGTACTGTTGTTCTTTGTAGCTTTTAGGGCCACCTCTGCAAGGTTGGATTTCTCAATCTTCTTCTTTTCCTTCCACGAGACATTAGATCGAGTATAGAGAACTGATGGTATTTCAATTATCTCTTTCGCATACCCAGGTTCTTCATAGTCAAAGTCTTCTTTGAGAGGTGAAAACCTGTTTGAAAGAGAAACACTGTCTTGCTGACGAGACTTGACTTGTCTTGAAATTTGGTATGAGGTGTCCATGTCCCTTCTCTGCCTACAATTACTGGCCTTATGACCAAAGTTAGAACAACAAAAACAATATACATAGAAATTATTTCTTCTATACGAATTAGGATATGAAATTTTTCTCCTTTGTTGAGCTTCTATATCTTCTCCATTCAGATAGCTTCTTGCCTCTTCACAATATGACATGGTATGGCCCAGATATCCATAGAACTGACACTTCATGAGAGGAAATGACTTCTCACTTGAATTTTTCCTCATACCTTCTTCCTTGGGAGAAAAGTAATACTGTCTGTCATTTCTGAATATTTGAGGATAATTTTTATGTCCCCTTTTAGTTTGGATTGAGGGTTCCTTTTTCGAAACTCTAGGAAATGTTTCAACATGTTCAACATTCATCTTATCTTTCTTTTGGGACTTTTCACTTCCAGCAATTGATGTCTCGGCCTCACAGCCAATTCCACTCTTTCCCATGAAAGCGGGTCTTTGATCACTTAAGATTTTTCCAACCCCATCTGAACCACACTTGGCTCTAGCTAGTAATTCTGCAACTGAGAATCTTCCAAACTGTATTTTCTTCCTCGATTCTTTCGGAACTGATTCAGTCCCCAGTTTACTCCTTAGAGTAACTACTTCCTCCTCAAGACCCTCAGCAGTCTTGGATTTTTCATCCAGTCTGGATGTGAGGTCATTGATGACCTTTGCCTGCTCTTCAATTCTCAGCTTCAGATCTACTACATCATCATTGCTTTCAATTATTTTAGACTGTACCTTCACAAATTCTTCCAGTTGTTCAATTTCAGCTTCAATTTGATCAACGTATTCAGTTTATTCTTCTACAATTTATTTCCACTTATTGCAGCTCTTACATTTAATCTTAAGCTTACTAACTGCATCCTTAAGTTGTATCTCAGGATCTACACAAGTTCTCAGTTTTTTTTCTCCTTCGGTATCTTCTGGATTTTCAACAGTGGCCATCATAGAAGCATGGTTCCCAGTTTTGAATTCTGGTTCTTCTTCATCACAGAATTCATTATCATCTTCTTCCTCTTCATAGACAAAACTCTTCCTTTGCATTTTCTTACTAGATTTGAAGTCTCCTTTTTGAAGAACCTTCTCTAAGGCTTCTTGAGGCTTTCATCCGCACTGTCTTCATCATTGATCATTTTTAAGCACTGAGAGGCAATGTGCCCAACTTTTCCACAACGGAAACACGCGAGAGGTAACTTCCCTTTGAATTTCCCTTTCCCCTTCTGAAACTTCTTTGAAATGAGAGAAAGAATTTCTTTTTCTTCGTCATCTTCACCGCTACTATCCTTTGAGATTTTCAGTTTATCCATGGCCTTGAATGCCATTTCCTTGCTCACCCGAGTCATAGCATCTTCTGGTTTTACTCTCATTTCATATGCTACCAAGCTGCTCAATAGATCATCTAGAGAAAGTTTGGAAAGATCTCTTTCCTCAAGGGCTGACACCTTCGCATTATACAGAAGTGGAAGTCCTCTCAATATTTTCTTTACAATATCAATGTCTTTTATTTCTTCGCCTAGACCCCAAATTGCTCCAACTACTTTAGTAATTCGATTGAATAATGAGTCTGCATTCTTGTCTGGATGCATTTATATCATCAAACCTATTGTGCATCACTTGTAGTTTTGCCTCCTTCACTTTTCTATCTCCTTCATAAATATTCTCAAGTTTATCCCACATGGATTTTGCTGAGGTACAATTCATCACCTTCAGGTAGATCTGATCAAAAAGGGCTGCAGTGAGTGCATTCTATGCTTTAGCATCTGCATCAAGAAGTTTCCTGTCTGTTTCCGTCATAGCTAGTCCTGTTGGATCAGTGACTTGTATTCCTTGCATAGTAGAAAAGAGAACTTCCATTCTAAGAGATCTTAGATGAGATCTCATTCTGTTCTTCCAGATATGGAAATTTCTTCCATCGAAGTGAGGGACTCCCCTAACATTGACCGCGTTTTCCATGACGAAAAAGGTCAGATTCAACACCAGCAACCTTTACCCTCTGATACCACTTGAAGGACCCCGGGACACCCTGAGAGGGGAGGGGTGAATCAGGGTGACCACTTTTTCTTTTAATGTGATGGATCTTGTTCCCACGTTGTTAGGAACTTGTTGAACCTGTATGATGATTATGATTAGAAAGAAAACATCCACATGCACAGAGAAGACACAACCATTTTTACTTGGTTCACCACTAAGAGCTACGTCCAAGGAGCATACACCGATAGGTTGTCGGTCGTACCAAAATCTACTATGCTTCACTAGTTGTAGATTAAAAAAGTTCAGGTATATTCACTCTATCCCAGGCTCACTGCCTTTACAAAGGTTCAGGGATAGCTCACTACTTCCCTCGGGTCACTCCCGTTGACTCCCCCTGGCTCACTACCGTTGCTGAAGTCACACTCAGTTTATAGACGTGAAGGTATCTTCAATTAATAGTCATGAAGTTCATTGTCCCCTATTCAGCATGAGACTTTTCTTGTATCAGAGTCCTGAGTTAATGCTCTGTTAAAATCCAAATTCCAACCACTAATGAATACCCCCTTTTCCCTTTTCCACAGGGCAAACAACCTTTGGAAGAGGCCTTCTCAAAGTAACCTACTTCGCAAGGCACCCAATTTTGCAAAGCTCAAATAAGACTTCGCAGAGACCTTGCCATTTCGCGAAGCTCAATCGCAAAGCACTCTCGCGATGCTCCAGCCTTCGCAATGCTTGGATATCGCGAAGCTCCTGCCTCTTCGCGAAGCTCACTGAGCCAACGCAGGGCGCACGTCTTTCGCAGAGCTAGAATAGCCGCCGCGAAGCTCCTCTTTCACGAAGCACACTACTTTCGCGAGAGACCTTTGCGAACCGAGAGCAAAGAACTTTCTATGAAATTCTCTCTACTTTTCTTGAGGGGGTTGGCCTCTATTTAAAGGAGATTCCACTGACCCTAGACCCTTCCGCGCGAAGTCAGCACCACGTCAGCTCAAATCGCGAAGCTCCGAAGATCCCGCCGGAATTCTGTCAAAATTGCGAAGCACCACGGAAATTTTCCGTTCGCGGATCTTGACGTAATCGCGAAGAATCACCGTCAACATTCCATCGCGCCTTCGCCGTGAAGCTCCCTCGCAAATCCCTTCTCCGTCGCGATGCGCTTCATCCTCTTCCATTTGAGAAGCTTGACGTAATCGCGAAGAATCACCGTCATCATTCCTTCGCTCCTTCGCCGTGAAGCTCCCTCGCAAAGACCTGCATCGCCGCGAAGCTCTCCAGCCTCTGCCGTTCGCGAAGCTTGACGTAATCAAAAAGACTCACCGCCTCCATTCTTCTGGTCTTCGCAAAACTCATGCCTTTACCATATTAAATTACGATCTTTCTGGAAATCCACTTTTCGCGATGCTCACCAACCTCCAAATTTTGGACCCCAAAAAAATTTGGCAAACACTGGGAAACGGCACCACCTTCAATACTGTTGTGTGCTTGAACAATATGATCTCTTTGCTGGTACACGATCCGAACTTCCATTTATGATTGACAACAAACACAAACCACACTCCAAATCATGCATAGAAGACCATGGTTCTATCATTTTCTTGATGAGCAGACACCTAGTTTTGAAAGAATACCTGTTTTTTCCTTTAAACATAATTCAATGAATTTTAAATGTAGTTCTGTTTTATTGATAAATTATTTATTTTTAAGCGCAAACAAGTGTTTTGGTTCACTTGAGAAATGATGATTTTCCTTAAAATTGGTCGTTGCCCATTTGGCACTTTAATAAAATAAATTATTTTGGAAAGATCTATTTGGGGTGACTCAGATGTGATATTTGGTGTACGTTGACTGCATGATTTGTGTGTTATTTTTTTACTGCTTTATTGAATTTTTTGACTCACCCCTTTCTTTTTATTATATGTGTTGACATGGGAACCTGGCATAGTATGTGAATCTTCTGAGAATGATTGCTGCAATAGTTTAGATTACACACTGGATAGTGGCCCTTAATATGGATGACACTATGCTAGAGGATTGGGCCCCTCAATCAGACCATGTAGGAAGACACTGGGCATTAGGCCATTATAACGTCATTGCGAGTAGGAATGCCTTCGGGATGAGTCACATGTATGGTACGTTCTGGATTGTTCACGAGCTCCTAGGTTTTAGCCATGTTTTATTTAGCATTTATTTTTATGTGGCGGATGATTGAGAGGTCTATTTCGGTTACTGGCCCCTGTGTGCCACTTCTTTTCCATTTCCCTTAGTGTGTGTTGTGTGTTGTGTGTGTTTTTCCATTTGACTAACAACTGAAATTTGAATTTCTAAATTGCTCATAGAAATGGTTTAAAATGAAATACACTTTTTCCTTTAAAACATTGAACTTGTTTTAAATTAAAAAGGTCAATGGACTGTTACTTGTCTTAGAAATGGAAGTGTGTGTGTGAAAACCCAAATTTTGTATAACTTAGTTCAAACCTGGAATTAGTAAATTTTTGTATTTAAAGGCAGTTCATTGGGAATAGTTTGTTGGGCACACCTACTGTGTTTTAATACTCATGCCTATAGTGTTTTACCATTTTTTTAGTTTTGTTTCAAGTTTGACTTGAGCTTGCTCTCCGTGGGTGAGAGTTGGTTGTGGACTGGTGAGTGACTCTCAGAGTCATGAGGAGTTTTGGTTGTGGTCAGGTTAGTTTGCTATTATTGGTTATTCTTCCTTTTTAGTGTCATTTTTTCCCTTGCGTTATTTTACTTCTTCCACTGCTTTACTTGTCTTTCATTTTTGGGCCAAATCGTTCCCTCTTGTTTAGTTTTGATTCCCAGCACGATTTTACAGTCTGTGGGGATCGGGAACGCCCCTCGGGCCATGTCGCGGGCCGGCTTGGGTGATCAGTTCAGGGTCAACCCGGGTTGGTTCGTGACAGGGGGTTTGTGTGCAATGTTTATAAGAGAATGCAATAAGATAAATGATTTTTATTCATAATTATTTTAGGGTTTTAAGTTATATTGTGAGTTATTATATATATTTAATTAATATTAGGTTAAATTTACTATTGTTTAGCTTTATAAAATTATATCTTTTTTATCATTATAGGATCGAGTGTTTGTTATGGGTCATTTCCACCTTGTTTCTTAGGTAATTGACATAAATTTTCTACTTTGTAAGATTGTATTAGTTTATAAAAATTATACATAATTATATGGATTTAATGAATTATATAATTTTATATATTTTAATTTAGTAAGTGATTGTTGGTATTTAATATAGTCAGTATGAGTCGAGATGAGAAATCGAATATAGTAAGTGGAAACCGGCCTTTACTTATCTAGGAATTGTGAGTGATTTAGAATTTCTAAAATTTATAGATATTTAGAACATGTTAATATATATTTATTTGTATTATAAATAATTTTTGTGAAATTTTGAGACTCCGTAAAATAGGAAGGTCCTCAGGACATCTTATTAGTCACTAAAGTATAACATTTCTTTGAAAATGGGTTTTTAGTGGTGCTTTAGTTTAATGAGTATCGATGGTCTACTTTAAAACTTGTATGGATCATATGAGTTAATGTTTTAAAGGGTTTATTATATGAAATGGTTTTAATACTAATAATATATTTCAATGGATAAATTATATTTAATAATATTTTAAAGGAAAAGTGTATTTAAATGAGATTTTGAAGAAAAGCGAATGAATTTAATTTGAGATTTTTAATAAATTTTAGCCAAGGGACTTGTGTATTTAAAATATGGAAATAGAATAATTTTTAATGGTTTAGGAAATATATGTTTGAATAATATTTTAAAGAAAAATAAAGATAACATATTTTGATAATTAATTTGGTCTATTTGACATCGTATAGGTGGGGTCCTTTTTTAAAGAATAATGTGTTAGAGTGTTCTCTTATATTATTGGTTTCCTTGTATGGATTTATTTTCTTTTTTTGGTTACATTATGATACATAATGATATATTATTTATTATATATGATGCCTTACTTGTTATGAGGTATTTTAAGGTTTGTGATGTGTAGTGAGAACCGTGTTAACCAAATTCTCATGGGACCTTGAAAGGTATGCTTTGAGATTATGATAGAGTCTATGAATATTTGGTTTCTAAGACCTACAGATATGGGTCTTGATGTTTTAGTGATAATTCATAGTAATTACACATGATCATAGTTAGGGATATGTTTTAAAATAATGGTTAATGATTAATAAAATAAGGATAAGTGATTAGAAACCCCGAATCCCAAGAAAACCATGCCTTTGAAACTGAAATTGGATAAAACTAGAAATGAATATCATACACCTTACAGTAATGTATGTTGTTTTCATCACCTTAAATAAACTCATTATGAAGATCACTAAGGGAAAACTAAAAGGCTATTATCTCCATAGTGTATCCACATGTTACCCTAAATCACCCATTTTTTTGGGGATGAACATACAAGCCTCTATGATATGATAATATATTGTGTCATTAAGGATGATAAAAGAAGTGAAATTTGAGTTAGAGAGTATTGAAAAAAGTTTTATCATGGATCACAAATAAATTAACATGGAAAATACTCTTTTATATAGTATTTTGGGATGCTCCCTAAACTCATTAATTTACTTTTATGTTTCATAAATACATGAGTAATGTCTTAGATTACATATTATATAACCCTTAGAAATAAACTCTCTCAAATCATTGCATCCAATGAAATGGTAATTAAATGGTAGATTATGTTTATTATATTCAAGTGTTAACTTGTTATCACATCACTACCTTTGATGAATTATAGTAGTGTCAAATGAATTATAACACATGATTTATGGAACTTTGCATCCTTTGTATTGTATAATAAAATCAACCCAGATAGTGTTTATATAATATTTCTATTTTTTAAAATATGTCATGACATAAATATATAAAATAATATTTTTATTTTCATTTTTATGTTATAATATATAATATAATATATCATCACATAAAGTATAACATAGGTTTAGGTAATATTCCCTTAAATATCCTACTTTCACTAAATATTGAAAGACTTTTCTACCATTTCAACTTATATCATATCATATATGATAACATGTAAAGTCATATCCAAAAATTTTATTGGATATCTTCTATAAAACTTTTTAAAAGATATCATTAAATTTACCATGTATCACATCGTTTGTAATACCTTTTGAATATCCATATAAAACTCTATCTGAATAAACTCTAAAACACATTTAATGAAGCAATTTGAATTTTTAAAACTCAATCCCCATTCATTCAATAACAAAATATGACCCCATGGGACTTTATATAATTGAGAAAAAAATATTAATCACTATAAATATAAATATAAACAAAGAGAAACCACTATGAATTCATCAGTACTACATAATCTATAAAGTGATATTGTGTGATATCCATCAAACACATGTATCTCTGTACCAATATCCACCTACTGTATCACATGTAAGTGTGTATAATCATATAATACATTATTATAAGACATAGATTTATAATGATAAATAAAGTATGACAATACCATATAGCCTCCTCATAGATTATCAACCTTTTGAGTATAGAAGAAATAGGATAATGAATATATCACATGTCATTCATCTAGAAAATGTGTCCATCACATGTTCCTCATCCAAGTATATAAGTGCACTGTATAAAACTTCTAATTATGAAAATAAATTTCCTTATTATATCTCAATTATGTTCCCAAATTTCATACACATCATAGGATCGGTAAAATCACATCTTGTTTAAGCTCTAACTAATGAGATGATCAACAATATACCCAACCAACCTTGATTTTCTAGGCCTCAACACTTTCATAAGAAAGGTATAGACATATAATGGTTATGATTCTAGTATTCTCACGAAAAATATATATTTTGGAATATAAATATGAACCATGTACCCCTAATACACTAGATACATATTATATTCCACTCTATATGCTATACTTCACATGCCATTTAGGACACAAAACCAATTTTATGCCTTGTGATCATATTTGGTATCCAAATATAATAATCATACTCGTGATGAAATTATTATTTAATCACAAATTATAATAATACAAGATTAAAATCAATTATTGATAAATTAAATTCATACTTTCAGAGGTCAATTATCATTACAGTTCACAAAATGTATATCAATATATATACATATATGAAACCATCATGAAAAAAATGATAAAAAGGAGAGTGCCTTTTCTATAATATGATAGATTATATGTTATTAAAATAATTTTTGGAATTCATAACACATACATACATAATTTAATGTCTATAAAATCATATCTGACAGACTACTTGACTATCCTTAATTTTGTTTCACTTTTAGGGTTTTTGTTAAGTTCATTACATCTCTATGTAATAATTATAAGAAAAATAAATATTAGCAGTGGTTTTTTCAATTAAATGGAATTTTAATAACTGGACATTGATTTATGATAATTTCATAAACTACCATATTTTCTTCTGAGTCACCCATTAATTATAGGTAATTTTTTATGAGATACGGTCCTTTAAAAATGCTACAAATCCATGTTTGGAGGTAGTTGTGAAACAATCGCTTAAATGAATGTGGTGGTTTTTTCAAATAATTTTGTACAATATAGATGTGGTTTAATTCATTTCTTTATTTTTTTCCTAAATTAGTGGTGGATATAATATGTACTGATATATTAGTGGTGGTTTATCAATATATAGAGGCAATTAGTTTTTGAGTAGTGATAGTTAAAACCATAGATAATTATATAACATCCATTTAAACCACTAATAATTACAAAAAAAAACAATAGATTACTACATCCTTCTAAATATGATACCACCAAAAATATAAAATAAAGATACATTCACTAGGTATATAAATCAATAATTTCACTTCTCAAACAAACAAAACATAAAAAATAACATTTATATAAATTATATCACATTATTTTTTACAAAAAAATATTTTTTTAAGTAAAATGATGAAAATGTATCATATATATATATATATATATATGTTTTTGTTACAAATAAAACACATGAAGAGGGGAATCATACATCAATACTACTCCCCTTAGCCAGGTTGGATACTTCCAAATGATCCATGATCATGATTTTTCTATTAGATACCAGACTCCGACACATCTTTTTTCAGCATTAAATGGAATTTATAATGTAAAATATTTTTAATTAGATAGAGTACAAAAAATATATTTATAAAAATTATCATAATAATATAAAAATATTAAAATAATTTTAGAAAATTTGGTACCACATTAGTTTGTTGTATAAAGGATTTAATGTCTTGAGGTATTCTCATAGTCATGACCTAAAATTATGTACTCAATACACTCTCCATCACTAAAAAATTATCATCTCATGCTATCCTCTTGTCTCATTACCCCATATTTTTTTCTCTAAGATCACAATTTTCTTGTACAATTTTGAGGGTTTGAGAATAATAACATTACTAAAACCTATAGGAAGTGGCGTTGCACTAAATATAGATGAAATGTTCCGAAAGTCTCCTGAGAGGGATGGTATAGAATCCAACACTTGAACAAAAATATCATGCTCCTTTCCAAAAACGTGGGAAATATAATTATTATACTATACTAATGATGATTCTGAGGGATTTTATTCATAGGCATCTTTAATTTTTTTATTCCAATAAAAAAAATATTTATAATTTTTTTTGAAAAGTGAATTGTAATCTAGATTTTTTACCCGAATGTTTTCAGTATATTTATTTATATAATCACCATCATCTTTCCTATTTACCTTGAATCATAACTCAAATCGTCCAACCTTATAACCAACTACATTCTCCTAAATCATCAAATAAAAAATACATGAAAAATATAAAAATTTATGTAATTAAAATGTAAAAGATCATAATTAATAAATAAGTAAAATATTACCTTTTTATCATTTCATTGATTTTTTGAACTAGACGTGTGTGGGATGCATTTTTTCTCCCTATTTGATGAATTTTTTAGAAGATTACTGAGAAAAATGTTAATATTAATAAAAAATGCATTATTTTTAATAATTTAATATCAATATGGTAAGATAATAAAAAATACCTTATGATAATTTAAATGATGCATATTCATAATGTATGTCCACTAATATCAAGGTATCACTTTGATTACATTTTTATACTTTTGATAGATACTCAATGAGGTGTTATTAAACTCACACAACTTCCTATACTTAAAGTCCCTCAACTTTTCCCCAAAAATTTTAAAAGTTTTTTGATGCACAACCGGGCATTGAAAATCAAAATCGAAAAGAATATATGTATTAGATTTGAAAAAACAATTATAATAACATTTTATATGAATATTAGAAAAAAAGTATATATACTAAATTTGGCTTACAATCAATTGTTAATAAAAAGTATCATTCTTCCAATTGATGGGAATATGCCTCCATTCACGACACATGATGTTAAAGGATGTATTCTAAAATGTTAATTGGACCAAGATCCATCTATAAAAGTCTACATAATCATCTTTAGGCACCCTAAAAATCTCAAATGGCATAACTACTTTAAAATTAGTTAGCCTATAAACCTCATATGTATTAATGTTTGTTTATCCATATTATTATCTGAATATTTTTAATAAATATACTCAAAAATTAGTATATAGAAGTAATAAATTATTTTTTCACTTTAAAAATTACATACCAATAACAGTGACCCTCCATTACCCTCATCACTGTAACCATGGTACTATATTCTTAGATGATGAATGATCCTAAGCTACTCTATGTAATCCCTCTAATATACCTGGAGTAAAATTAATTTCACTAGAAGTTTGGAGCATACATGATAAATATGAGAGAAAACATGATGAAATAAAATGACTAAAGGGGATAATATTGGATTTAAGGATGATAACTGAGGTAGGTGAGAGTGTATCTGATGGGTCATCCAACATCATAAGAGATATGTAAGATCTGATCGTATCTTAAAATCATTTTACACTCCCAATTCCCACATCCTATAGAAATATAAAACAAGTTATAACATGATATAATATATTAAAAAAATATATTTTTTGAAAAATTTATACATAGATTAATTGAATTCATGTATTATTAGGACATGTACATTTTATTCTTCCATCCAGGAATTGATTTTAAATTTTAAAACCTTAAAATGTCTCAAACCCCTTAATATATTGAGTTGTATTTCTAGGTAAGTTAATCCAATTTTTTTCCATTTTTATGCTATTTAAAAATATCTATAAAAAAATCATAACAATAATTAATTATATAAAATCCCATTAAAAATAATACATAATATTTATGGAATAATAAAAAATTAATATCTGAAAAAATATTATCATTTGTATATTTTTACTGAGAAAAAATTATTAACTGAAATATATTATAATCAATTGATATTTGGATTTCATATTTCACACAATGTTTTATATTTTTAACATCACACTCAGCATGATATTTAAATTATTTGATATAATATTTGGTCCATTAATTATTAATAAATAACCATCTATGGATGAAAAACTATTATCCATTATGATTATATTCCTTTATAGGATGATCATGTTTTTCAAAATTTGATTAAGACAGTTCCAACATCAATTACTAATTTCCCTTAGGATGATTCATCTTTTTTCATGCAGATTATAAGTTTCTTAATAAGTATATATTGATCTAGAGGTTATAGATTAATTTTTTTATTATATTTCTTCATGTTTTGGTAAAATGTGTTATGTTCTTTCACTTAAAAACTAAAATTGAAAATAAAAATTATCATGCCAATAAAAAAATAAAAATAAAAATTGAAAAAAATAGAATGGATTCATTTAACTAAAAACATTTATGATTTTAGTTTTCCCAACGTTCCATGATAATGACTCCAAAATCATTTCACACCAATCTGAATCATTCAACTCCCATAGATATAGTTAGATTTTAGAAATTTAAAATTAACTCTTCATAAAACATAATCAATTGAAACATAGTGAAGCGATAAATTTTAGGTCAATTCCATTAGATTATAATGAAATAATAAAAATCATAATTCATGAATTATTAAATAAATTACAAAAAAGAAAATTTTATAATTTACTTTCAAAGTTAATATTGATATATTTAATAAAACTGTTGTTAAATAAAAAAATATGAACTAAATTTTAAAATTACACTTTCTCTAAATATATAAACCTCAGTCACTTATGAATTAAATTAATTTGATTAGTTTAAATATTATAATCATAACTAACATAAATTTGGCCGAATCCTCTTACATTACTTTAATCTATTTGATTATATTTCCTCACATCCCAAATTAATGATTATTGTATTAAATTTAATTCATTTTAGAAAAATAATATTTTAAAATATTTCTCATAGATTAATTTTCTCTATTATTTATGATTTATTCCCTTGATAATTCACTTTTTAAGAGGATCAATAATGAATATCATATATTATAATTTCACAAATTAATAAAAATTAAAAAAAAAATTCATAAGAAAACATTGATGAAAAATATATAAAATCATATTTATATGCTTGGTCTCCTACCACTTAAATTATTTTTCCTCACATGAATAAATTAAAACCTACAAATAGTAATTAAATAACAATAAAAGTAAAAATGAAAACAATTAAAAATTATTACATGAATTTAGAATGAAAAAAATTAAAAAACTTAAAACTCACATGAATTTATTTATGAAATAGTTTATAGCATGGTAAAGGAATGGAAAATATGAGAAGTAAAAATTTAAATGCTAAAAACAACAATAAAAGTATAAAAAATAATAATATTGATAGAACTTGAAAAAATACAAGAATGGGATATGATCGAGGGTAGGGGAATGTGTCATCATGATCTATGGCTAGGATTGAGGGGATGGGGGAGTCATTGAGGGTAGGGTTTGGGGGGATCTTCAAGGGGATGAGTTTCTGGCATCGAGAAGTGGGATCATATGTAGGGGCACAACAGAGAGGCAATCGAGGGGAGAGGGAAGAGTGTTTTTGTGGAGGCTGAAATTAATGATTTATTTATGATAATTTTTAATAATCACTTCTAAAAAATCTTATAGAGGTATATTATTAAAAAACCACCATTTATAATTCATATGTAGATGTTTTCATGACTTCCTCCCTAAAAAGGTTCCCCTCCAGAGCTAGTAGTGAAGAAAAAGAGATAATGACCCTCAAATCCCACCTCCAATAGTTCAAGGGTTGGTGACCAGCATCTAGGGTATATACTACACAGAAATGGGAGGAAATATACTCTTATATAAGTTAAGGAATTCCATATAATATGATAAACAACCAACCATTGTCATGAATAAATAATAAGAAATCCCAATATATAATTTAATGTTATATAAAAACTAAAACAACCAGAAAGTACCCAAAATAAATCCATGGTAGTGTCCATGAATATCTAACAACTCCTGAATAACACCTAAAACTTATAATACTCATCTCGATCAAAAATCAGTTTCTATGGACCAGAAAAAAAAATTTATACATGTATGGTGATGATAAAATATATACTCAGTAGGATGCTGCCCAAAACCTCTCATAAAAATTTGAAACAAACATACTAAATCCCAATGAATAAAAAATGAAACCAAATTATCACCAAAACATGTAAAGTTGTTTTCCATCCTCATCGTGGCTCACTCACCAAGTAATGCATTAAAGTAAATGATTTTATATTGAAATAATTTATACAAGGAACATAACCTAATTCCACTTCTCCATTGGTTAATTCTCTCATGACCCAACGAAACACATCATATTCTCATACAGTCTATAAATAATCCTTCATAATCTGGGTAAATAGTATCATATAAATTATACATCTCACAAAGCCTGACACAACCTCATCATCATCATGTCATATATAAAAAAGTAGTAGTCTGTAAGTTACTACAACCCATGTGTCATGCATTAGACCTCAGGCCATCAAATTCCACTAATGTACACCCATGGGAATCCATAACCACCACAATCAGACATAAGTATGTGCTATTAAATCACGTTTTTATAGCTCACACATAAATGTATAGTGAAATTGAGACCAATCATAGCTCAAGTGAGTCCATTACATATACCTTAATCCATTACAACTTGGATATTTCCATATAAAATACTACAACTAAAGAGAGAGAGAGGAGAAGATGGAGAAGATAACCATATGTTCCCTCTCTATCCTAGATGTTGGAGAAAACACCCCTCAAAACATTTGGGTGTCATTTTACCTTCCAATTCAAGTGGTGAAGTGTATGAAATAAGAAAATATAAGAGTATATCACATACAACCACACTAAGGGAAACTACCCACCCTTAGAATCATCTTTAACTATCATCACACAAGTCCCCTAGTTTCCACTACTGAGGTCTAGATCTCAATCATGTACACCAACATCAATGTTAAATATTAATCATTAATAATCTATTAATTAATTAATTATATAATGTATTCATTTCAAAGATTGATACATTAATCTTACATACTCATTACCTTTATCACTATAATTTCATGCTTATTATTAATTATTTCATCATCATCTATAATAAAAAAACCATCTTTATTCTTTTATTAATTCATTTATCGTTTCATAATTTTTCATGTACTCTTGGAATAATCCTAAATTACCAAAAAGAGAATACACTTTTCATATATAGAATCAAACTACATCAATTAGTTGGGAACCATAACCAACAATATTTATCCAAATGACCATTAAATTAATCTCTTAGAAGAAAAGAATAAAGAAACCCTGACTTTTGATTTGTGTCGACCAACCTAGTTTAATCCCAAACACCATTGCACATAATATAATAAATACCACTATGACCAACATCATCACCACTATATCCCTAAGAAATTACCACCCATTACAAGCCATTATCCCATACATTCAAGGTTTATAATCAATCATAATAAATCTTTAATATTATGGAGTATACACACATGGTATTAAAGTATTTACAGCACACAACTTCAATGGGAAACTATGGCCATAAAACTAAGGAATTATATAATTTAATAAATAAATATTGGATTTCTAAACCCCAATAAATTATCTTCTATAATCAACCATTTTATTAACATATTTAATTAACTGATTCATTATGCATAGGTGTTTTCAATAATAACCCATAATCACTACAACTATCAATATCTAAGAATCAACAATAAACATGATTCAAGAATTATTCCCATATTAAATCAATTTCAAGAAATAAATATAATTAAAATACATGCCTCTTTCAATATTCACTTAATTTTATTGACTTTTCATTGTTTTTACCTTTTCAAACACATGAAATAATACCTGAAAGCAAGAAATCACACAAAGATATATATAATAACACATTATCTTGATAATCACATAAAATATTATCAAAATTATTATAAAATTAATCTCACCTTTATATTTATGTAATTTTTAGAATATGAGAAATAATAATAGGAATATTCATGTTATAGTTATCCAGATAATGAAACAATAATACTATATGTGATTCTAGATCCTTGAAGAAAATACAATCCCTAGCACATTATTTAAAAATATTGAAATAATAAGATTTATCGATGACATATTATAATACATTTTTTTCTTCTTCCTATTATTTCAATAATTGAGAAATATTATTATAATTAAACAACATGATACCATTCCTCTTTATTATTTTCTGATATTTCCATATTATTATATTTCTTAAAGATAAGTTCACCTATTCATCCAATGGAAACTTGATAATTCTTCAAAAACACCTAACACAAATATAAAGAGAAGAATTAGATACACTATATGTGTAAGATTCTTCACATAAGGTACACCAAGAACCAAGGAGAGATAAAATGATAGTAAATATCACACATGATTGGAAATGCAAGGAAGGATATCAAGGGAACTTTTAGAAGGATTTCAGATCTTGAATGTAAATTTTGGATCGCTAGGGGTCATTGGAAAATCAATACTACTATAATGGAGGAAAAAATATCAAATTTTAGAAGATAACAGATATGTTATCTATTATATTTAGAATACCTGACACATATTATATATATCTTTCGTTTTTAATCCATAATAAATTGATTTGATATTATTCAAAATTAAATATCCTAAATTTTTGGAAATAAAAAATTTAAATCAATATTCATAAAAAATTATTTGGAATCCTTACATTTTAATTATATTTTCCATTTTTTCATTAGAGATGTTGCAGTACCGAAATATGGTAGAAAAATAAAAAAAATTGAATAAAATATACCACCTTTACATGATAGGGGGTCACTGTGTAAGTTAATTGTTTTTTAACTTTACACAACACGTTTTTCATAATGATATATATGTGATACTCCCTAACTTTATACATCAATCCACCCTCACATGAATACATTTATGAATGGAGAATAAAAAAATCTCTACCCTTATATAATAATACTCATATAAAGGTAAGTGGTTTTACCTTTATGTAGTGTTAACTAATTAGATCCTAACTTTAAATAGATCAAGAATATATCCTTATGTGAGAATTTAAAACCATCTTTATAAAGGTTTAAAAATAAGAAATAAGTTTACTTTATGTGAGAAATGAAAACAAAAGCTAAACTTTAGGATACTATAAAAATGATACATAATTGTAAAATATGTTTTAGAAAAACTTTAATTTCAATTAAAGAAAACCATTATACAATAAAGATATAATTTATTATTATTTTATGAAATTCCAAACTAATAATTGAATCAGTTTAAAATTATTTTCATAAATTTTAAAACTCTTCGAAAATAAAATTTCAAAATAATAAAACTCTCTCAATCCACCAAACACTCTATAATGGAAAAATAATGAATCAAGAAAACTTCATGCCATTTAATTAGATACATCTTAAAAATTTATTATCCCTGAGAATTTAAAACAAAACCCATAAGGAAAAATTAGTGGAATAAAGAAAGAAACTCATAAGATTCCTCTTTGAGGAT
Organism: Viscum album; assembly: GCA_963277665.1. NCBI lineage: Eukaryota > Viridiplantae > Streptophyta > Magnoliopsida > Santalales > Viscaceae > Viscum > Viscum album. Next base: position 1,522,467,303 of record OY728131.1, on the reverse strand, counting down.
ACCTATCAAGGATCTTGATACATCAAGAATATAACCATATCATCCTAGGAACAAGGAACATAACCATGTAATATAATAAAACCATCTACTAATACAGTCTTTGGGGATATATTATTCAAATGGAACAAGTCCATAAATAAAGAGTTACATAAAAGATAGAATGAATCTCATAATTCAATATAAGGTCGAATATATCATCTAAAAAATAAAACCTCAAACAAATCAGGATACTGATATGGCATATGTAACTCTGACTCCAATGTGATCTCCTCCACAATATTGTGTCACCACATAACATGAACTAAGGGAATAACATACCCATGAAACACCTTCTCCCAACAATCCTGAATCTCGATAAGAAATTCCATAAATATTGCATCATCCTCAACATCCGACTCACCTGAGTCGATGATATGTGAATTTTCATGAAGATATATATGAATATATGGCACAATAATGACATAATGTATTTATTTCATTATATGGGGACATGATAAATGATACGCAATATATTTGACACAGACTAATAGCTTAAAAGGAATAACGAATCAGGTATATATCTTGCTACCGTGACCAAACCTTTACTACCATGATGAGGAGAAACCTTCTAGAAATACATGATCTACAATTCCGAACTCTAATTATCTCTTACTATGATCAACATAATACTTTTGATGATCCTATTCCACCTTTATTCACTCATTGATCACTTGTACCTTCCCTCTCATACTTTGAACCAATTACGATCAAAGAATAGTTGGCTCTATAACCTCAGTCCAACATAATGATGATTGGGTAGGTCTTCAAAATAGTTATTAAAATTGATGTATACTAATAGTATAGTGATTACTATTATTTTAAGTGAACTCCACCAAGGGTAGGTGTGTATCCCACAAAACTTGGAAATTGAGGATGTTTGTGTGCAACATTTCCTTTAGAGTTTGAATTATCTTCTTGGTCTGATTTTCCATATATGGATGGAAAGTAGTGTTAAGGTATAATTAGGATCCAAAATCACACTCTAGACCTCTCTAAAATATATAGGTAATCTAAGTATTGTGATCAAAGATGATTGTACTCGGAACCCCATGAAGCATCACCACCTCCTCTAGATATTTCCTTGAAAAAACCACCACTTATCTTGACCTTTTAATCTCTAAAAAGAGATATGACTTTATTAAGTGGTCAAAAATCACCCATATAGAATCACATAATCCGTGAGATTTAAGAATACTAGTGACAAATTCCATTGATCTGTCCTCCCACTTACACTAAGGTAAATCAAACAGCCAAAGAAAACCACTAAGAACATGATGCATAAAATTCATCTTCTAGAAGACTAAACATTGATAGAAAAACACCTCAGATGAACTCTTCCTAGAAGACAAAAAACAATCCTTTCAAAGAATGATACAAAATTTCTACACTAGGATATACTACTAAGGGAAAAATAATGAATTAACATAGTAAAAAACCATGAATCTATGAAAGAATGAAAATATTCCCCTGAAACAACACCCAATTATAACCATCCTTATACCATCCCTTATAGGTATCACAAAAAACAACTCGGCCCTGACAAACCTCTACCTAGGAATCACCAAATTGGGACTACTCTACCTGCTTTACTAAGAATGATTGTACTATCATCTGATAAAGAAACCCTCTACCATCAACAATCCACATATCAAGGTACATCACATCTAACTATTACATCAGTATATAAGAGTCTTTAGACTCATGCACATGTGACTTATTTTTCATAGAATCTACTACAAAATTACCATTAATATATATATATAAAATCCTAAATTCATGATCCTATAGTAAACATATCCATATTTTCTAACCAAAATCCATGTTTCATATAGAGAAGACATAAATTAGTCTCTTGTGGTTTGTGAAAATGAAAAAGTGTTCACTAATGAGGTAGTGTCACCAAAACATTAGAGTGAACAAAAATACTACAAAATTAAGATCATGGCTAGATTAGTTAAATTTTCGAGGTAATAACTAAAGAGACTCATAATATATAACTACTCTCTATTTCATTAATACATAACCAAATCAAAGTTGTGAAACATCCCAATAAAACATGAATGCAACAACTTACTCTAGAAGACAAATAATTGGATCACTCAGTAGCTTATTATTTACAGACTCAAATGTCTCAAGCATTTTTTAGTCTAAAAAAATGCTTAATACTTTCTATTCAAGGATTCTATAGGAGTCATAATCAATGTGAATTTATTTATGAGCCTCCTATAGTAACAAATAAGACCAAGAAAACTATGCATCTACGTAATATTCTTGGAGGTTTCCTTATAAAGAAAGGCCTCGATATTCAAAGGATCCACAACTACTCTATAATAGGATATGACATTCCCTAAGAAATAGAACTTTTGGGACCAGAATTCCCATATAGATGACTTCTTAAACAATTGATTAAACCAAGTAAATCCCAATATAGACTACAAATGCACTAAGTTATCCACAACTGACTTAAAGAACATGAGGATTTCATCATTAAAATCCACCAAGAACCAGTCCAAAAACCTATAGAACACTACATTCATTAGTTATATGAACACATATAGATTATTCATATTTTGAAAAGAATAAAAAACACAATTAACATAACCATATTTGAAATTAGACTTTTGGATATCCTCACCCTTCACTCACAGTAGATGATATCCAAACCATATATCAATCTTCAAGAACAAGTTAGACCTCTTAAACTAATCAAATAAATCATCAATCTAGAGGATGTGATATAGTTTCTTCAATATCACTTGAATCAAATAGAAATAATTGAAACAAAACCAAAAAATATCTTCATTCTTCTTCGAAAAAAGAATCATATCTCTCAAAAGATACACACTAATCCAAGTGAGTACCCTCTTCATGAGATTATCTACTTGAATTTTTAGCTTCCAAAACTCATAAGGAGTTATCCTATATAGAGACATCAATATAGGAGAGGCACCCAGTTGAAACCATATCCCAAAATGAATCTCCTTTTGAGGGGTTAATATAACAACCTCTTCAAAAACACATTAGGATACTATTATATAACCATAAGAAACATTACTAGATGATCCTCTAATAAAATCAACATTAGTATGACCATCCAGGAAGAAAAGGACTCAACATAACTCTAACCCATATGAGGGTCTCACTTTACAAAAAATGTTTCCCAGTCTCCATTAGCATCATAGAATAAGATATGCATCTTAAATCACTAAAAAAGGTCCTACAAGAAATTAAAATAATCCATGTTGGGATGAAGTCATATAGTTGTATATGAAAATATAAGAAAACCACCCAAGAGAGATGCTACCCTAGAATCATCTCGCCATCTCTACACATATCATACAAGATATCTATACCTCCAAATAGTGTAGTAAAAATAAAGGGAAAAGAAAAAATATCATCTTCAAGTCATAAATCATTAATAAGATGGTTGAAAAAGAGGAAAGTGTAACTCCTGAATCAAATAAGGTATATACCTATGTAGCAATTAGGTAGATAGTACTCTGCACAATGTCTGAATTTATTAGTAATAGAAATATTAAGGAATGAATCTGAACACTCACTAATCCATAGTCTCTGTAGAAGTTACGGATACCACCTCTATAATATTACTATACTCGTTGTCCCAAAGTAAAAGGGGTATCACGGGGTTACCCTCTACCCACCTCATCTCTTCTTAATTTATCATAAGCTGGATCACCCTGATGCTACTGATACTACCTTAGCTGATACTAGTACAATAACTAAGCATGAAATGGCCCATCAACCACACACTTACTACTATGGAAGGTTAATCACTCTTGCTTCTGATATCCATGACCTTCATAATAATAACAATCCATGCCAAATCCTCTGAATGGAATCCAAAAACTGTTAACCTTGGTGAAATGAGTTGAATAAGAATAAAACCTTCCCCCAAATGGTTGAAAACTTTTATTATAAATAATAAAATAAAAATTTTTGATCTAAGATCTACTCTATGTAAAATATTGATGACTCCCATATCGTGATGATACAGTGCTAGATATAATTCTATTAATGAACTCTTCCCTCACTAGTACCTCAAGATGTGTCTTCAACGTAAATGAGGTGATCTAGAGTTGTATCTTTAGGTGAAAAGACTCCTTGAAATTTATTTACTTAGCCTCCTTGTTTGGAGGAAGGTAAAAATCATAATTTATGAGGTTTCAATACAAGATAAAAAACTCCCTCACCCAAGAACTCCCCTGATAAAGGGTAAGAATATCATTTCGAAAAGAATCCTTCATCGTCGTAGAAAGTAACTTGAACTGAAACTGGTCTCATATGTTTTCCCATAAAACAAGTAACTACTCAAAAAACTTGAGGAATAAGAGACAAAACCGCTACACTCTTGTTTTTTGGAATAGTTATGTTTTGAAAATACCTTTTTGGGATTTATTGATGTAATGATAAAGGGACCTTGGGTTGGCTAGTTAATTTCTTGATTCTTCATATACCTCAAGAAATTTCATGATGTGGGTGGATTATATCTTTTCTACACATGTTCTAGAACTTGGAGGATTAGTTTTTATTAAATTATTTTTGAGTTATCTAAAAGGATACATTGGATTATTTATTTAAGGAAAATCATTTTGGTTTTTTGATTTGTAAAAATATTATAATTTGAATGGTATTTCAAAAACCCATTTGATTTATGTTTTTAAAATATAGTAATAGTTTAAGATAGGAAAGATTCTTGATTAAATGTTTTAAGGGGAATAATTTATTTATTTGAAATAATTATATAAGAGAACATGGTATACTTGGAATGTTGTGTGTCCATTTTCATTAGACGTGGCCATTTAATAGTGTGTGGTGCCGGACCAAAGACACCCAGAAGATTATCACCAATTATCAACTTTATGAATAGAATAGTTACCATTCATGAATATTGGGACTATCATGGAACACATTTTTGAAACAGGGAATGTGTATTACAATTGAAATTAATTAATAAATTATTACTATTTTAATTTAAATTTGTTAAATTTGGTAATTTTTTTTAATGTTCCTCTATTTTATTTAAATTATATTTTAAACTATGAGATAACATGTTTTTTACTTATAGAATGAGTTTGGTAGTCTATTAGGAAATTCCTATTGGGTATGTTTACCTGCCCTCTGTATATACACTTTGGTGCATATGCTGGTTCTGTTCTTCATGACATGGGTAATGGAAAGGTATCTTATTTATGCAGTGGATCATTATGATTCAACTTTCTCAGGATGGTTATTAGAGTTGGAGATCCCCTATAGAATGGTTGGAGTGACTCCCCATCAGTTTATCTATATTGGGATATCTTTTAGTTTTATTTGGATGACTTATTATTACTTTTAAATGAAACTCTGGTGATGTTGTTTTATGGTATTATTTTGAGTTTTTTTACTCTTATTGAGTCATATAGATTTAGTTTAGTTGTCTTTATTTTTTTTTTCCTGTTTTAGGTGGTTTTATTCAAATGGTAAATAATTTCACAACATTTTATTATTCTCTTGGAATTTATCTCTATCCTTTGATGTTTTAGGGATGTGAACTAGGGTTAGTGGAACCTCACCTCTATCCAAGACAATGATTATGGCTAGGATGTTACAAATGGTATTAGTTTTGGATGGTCAGTCATATTATGATGTTAGTAAGGAGAGAAGGAAATGTCATAACATGAAATGTATAATATAAAAATATATATCTAACCACTCTGTATTTTAATTCAAGTTACAAGGGTATTACAAGTATAAAATGTGTTTTTAAACACATTTAGTTGTATTTTAATATCATTGTTATGGGGTTAGACAATGAGCGTATCATATCATGAATTAGTAATGAGACTCCCCACTAGGAATTCCTTTAACAAATTATATTTAAATATTTTTGGAAATGATATATAATGATTGTTGATTTTGATAATTTTGAATATCTTAAACATTCAGTTTACTAGTTAGTTATCAATAAGTGAAATTTTTGTTCTGACTATAGAGAAATAAAATTGGTTACATGACCAAGATAACTATAAGAAGGGGCTATAGAGAATGTGGTTTCACCTCAACCAAAAGTTAACCAAATTATTGTTCAATGTTTTCAAGCTTTTGATAATGTAAATCAAAAATGTTAACCATGACATGCGAATCATTCTATGGAGTTTTTGGAGAAAAAATCAAACAATCATTTAGGGGGATTCAAAACCTAAAAATACATAAGAATGGATTATAATAATGAATATAATATTTTATTTCCTTAAATAACTAATTGATATAAACTTTAAGTTTTAAATCTATATGGATGAGGATATTGCACACTAATGTTGGGATTTATCTGTTGAGGAAAAATTCAACCAAGGCTTTACATGGGAGGGATTGAAAGAAAATTTCAACAAAATATTATACCCAAACACCTTTGAGATACCCATAATGATATTTTTATTTATTTTTAAGTTATAAATCTATTAGAGATAGAATATATAACTAATTTTATGAACTTGGTCCATTTGTTTCTTGAAGTGGATGCTAGAAAATCCTTGAAGGTTTATATATTTGAGTTAGGTCTACGACCAAAAATTTGTTCCAAGATAGTTTTTTATTTGTATTAATAATTATACTAATATGGTTAATAGATAGATATTTGAGAAAATAGATATAATTGGGAATCCTACTATAGGAAGTGAATTGGTTTATACGGGTATAGGTGGGAACTCTAATACTGGGAACAAGTGAAAGTGGGAAACCTACTTCTAAGGAGGAAAATCATCATAGAATTAAACAAATGTATTAGTTAAATTTACTCCACACCGTAGTAATTGGATTGAATGTTTTTAATATGGTACATTAGATATTAAGAATTGTTATTTTACATCACTTCCTAAATAATTTCAAAACTATAATATGGTGGGTCACATTAATTGTTATTTACCTAACATTACAAAGTCAGTTGATGATAATAAATATCACGTGTATTAAACATCTTATGCTCTAACTAGATGATTATGGAAGAATATTTATCATTATTATAAATTATATAGTCAAGGTTATTCCAAGAACACCCTATATCCTTAAACAATGAAACCGCAATAAGGAATAAAGTAATAGGGTGGAATGAGTAAGAAATTATATAGTGTTGAGAAGATGATTATAGAGGATCAATTAGGTCCTTCAACTATGTAAGGTACTATTTTTATTCACATAAAATATATGAATATTCTATTTTAAACTAGTTAATTACACTATTTTATTGCCTCATGAATCATTAATAAAATGGGATTTCATATCAAGATGATGTTACACACGATGAGTATCCAGACACCACTCTAGTAGTGAGAGTGCAGGGGATTTAAAGGCGTATCTTGTCATATAACAATCAATGAAGTCAAGTTTGTTTGGTATTTTTGTTGTACCCCTCTCTCTTGGATTTTAATGATCACAATCACTCTCATCGTGTTCTAACTTGTTTTGAAGTGTTTTGATGCTAGGAAAAAGGTTGCCCAGGAGTTGGCCCAAGAAGGCTGATAGTGGACTCTCTGAGTCCACCGGCCAGCCGGAGGACCCAGGCAGTAGGCTTGCCCACTGCCTGGTGACACCGGCCAACCGGTGGATGACCACCGGCCAGCCGGTGGAACCCAGACAGAAAGCCTGCTCTGTCTGGACCACCGGCCAGCCGGGAGCTCAGCACCGGCCAGCCGGTAGACCACCAGCTAGCTGGTGAGACACCACCGACCAGCTGGTGTGCCCAGTCAAACTAGCCGTTGGGCTTTGACCAGACTTGTACTTTTGACCCCCAACGGCTCCGGAAGCCCTCCAACGGCCATATTGAAGTGTTTATGGGTATTTATCCTATAAATAAGAAACCATGGATGTCGGGAACACAACCAAAATATATTTTTATGTCTTGACGCTCTAACGACAAATCTCCAAGGCCTCTTGTGATCCATTGCCATCCTTGAAGCTTGAGCTCCCTCTCCATCAGCTGCTCTCACACTTTTGGCGCTCAAGGCTTCCGTGTGTTTGTATTATTTTATTTGTTTAGTTCTTCATTGGGTTTGGATTAAAACAAACCTCTCATTTCCATTCTTTCTTTCAATTGGGTTTCTTGCTACAACCATAATAAAAAAGAAAGCTGTACGAAGGTGTTCTAGCCTACCTTAAAACGGCTAGTGGGTTTCTTGCTACAACCTTAATAAAAAAGCAAGCTGTACGAAGGTGTTCTAGACTACCTTAAAACGGCTAGTGGGCTTCTTGCTACAACCATTAAAAAGCAAGCTGACGTAATTAATCTCTCAACGGTTCTTGTTGGGAGCAGAGACGTAGGCTTGGGAATTAAGCCGAACTTCGTTATCAAATTGTGTCTTGCCTTTTTTATTTCCGCTGAATTGATAATTGTTTTAAATTGTTAATTATTTTTGAAAAGTCAATTCACCCCCCCTCTTGCCATTCTCTACGACCCAACATTTGGTATCAGAGGGAGCGTTTGTGTAATACCTTAACCAGTTACAAACTTAAGATCCTTAGTGATGGCTAATTCCTCGGATGCTCCCGAAGGGTATTCTATGACTCGGGCTCCATTCTTTGATGGAACCGATTACACTTATTGGAAAACTCGAATGATTACTTTTCTTAGAAGCATTGGTTATCCTATCTATAGGATTTTAATTCAAGGCTATACTTTATCTAACAAGGATGAGTCCAAATGGACCCCCAAAGACATTGCCAATTTTGAGCTTGATGGCAAAGCCATGAATGCTCTTCATTGTGGGCTAGACCGTAATGAATTCAACCGTGTTTCTACTTGCTCCTCTTCTTATGAAATTTGGAAACTTTTATAAGTAACCCATGAGGGCACTAACAAAGTCAAAGACACTAGATTAGACATGTATCACCAAGATTTTGAAAGTTTCACCATGCACCCACACGAATCAATTACTGAAATGTTTACTCGTTTTACTGAGGTTTGCAATAGAAGAAAATCTCTTGGTGAGGATGTTTCTGCAGAAATGATGGTTAAGAAGATTCTTTGGGTCCTACCAAGCTCATGGGCAGTAAAGGTGACCGCAATTCAAGAAGCAAAAGATGTCAAGAAAATGCCGGTTGAAGAGCTCGTTGGATCACTCATGACCTACGAGATCACCATGAAGAGGCAAGCCGATAAAGATGGTAAAACCTTCAAGGAGAAAAAGAACATTGCTTTCAAAGCAAAGGAAGAAAGCTCCTCCGCTGATAGAAAATCCGAGATTGCTCAACTAGCAAGAAAAATGAGCAAATTCATGAAGAAAAAGAAGAACTTTCGAAGGGAACGAAAGGAAGAGCCCAAAGCGGAGAATGAAGTTACATGCTTTGAATATGGAAATAAAGGCCACATCAAACCGGAGTGCTCCATTTTTAAGAAAAGGGTAAAAGAAAAGAAAAAAAAGAAGGCTTTCAAAGCATCCACATGGAGTTCAAGTGATGACTCCATATCTTCAAACGACTCAAGAGATGAAGGTGAACAATGCCTAATGGCATTTGATGAGGTATCTTCTTCCGACTCCTCTTCCTCATCTTCCTCTTTCAATAATGACATGTCCTATGAAGATCTCCAAAATGCGAGAGATCAATTAGAGGAAGGTTTTCACAAACTTACCTCTAAATTTATGGCTTTGAAAAAGAAAAATAAAATTCTCATTTCTGAAAAAGAACAACTTCTCAAAAAGAATGAGGAACTTACCCTTAAGATCCAAGATATTCCAAATGTTGATTCTTTGAATTCAACCATTAAAGATCTAAGGGAGTCTCTTTCCAAGTTCACCAAAGGTGAACAAAATTTGACCAAATTACTAGGTTCTCAGCGTTCGGCTTGAACAACACATAGACTTGGATTTAACAAACAAGCCACTTCTTCTAGAGCACCACTACTTTTGTAAGGGGGAGCTCTCAATATAAATTTTGTAATTATTGTAAAAAGACCGGGCACATGATTTAGGAATGTGATTGTAAAAATTCAAGGTATGGAAGCCCCAAAACCATTACCTACTCGGATGAGTATTTTAGATGGCAACCCTCTAGAAAAATATGGGTTCAAAAGTCTCTTTTAGCTAATCTTTCCGGACCAAAACTTATATGGGTACCAAAATCTATTCTCTCTTGATTTTGTAGGATAAACGCCAAAGAAGTAGGAATTCGAAAGGCTCGTGGTATCTCGACAGCGGATGCTCGAGGAACATGTGTGGCGATCCCTCCGAGTTCAACTACCTTGAAGAATTCGATGGAGGATACGTCACCTTCGGTGAAAATTCAAAAAGCAAGATCGTCGGAATAGGTACCATTGGATTTGGTAGCACCTCTTTAATTAAAGATGTTTTATTTATTAAAGGTTTAAAACATAATCTAATTATCATTAGTCAACTTTGTGATAGTGGTTTTTCGGTGAATTTTCAAAATGATTTATGCAATGTGTTTGATTTTCAAAATAAATTGATATTTTCTGCTTCCCATTTTCAAAATGTTTACATTATTGATTTAAAGTCTTTAGCTATCCAAAATGTTAAATGTTTAAGTGCTCTTTACAATGAGTCTTGGCTTTGGCATAGAAGGTTGGGGCATTGTAGCTCTCATTCAATTCTAAAGCTTAATAAGAACAAGTTCATCCGTGACCTTCCTAAACTTAAGTTTAAGAATGATTTGATTTGTGAGCCATACAAACTTGGCGAGCAACACAAGTCTTCTTTCAAATCTAAGAAGGAAGTGTCCACTTCAAAATATCTTGAGCTCCTACATCTTGATCTTTTTGGTCCTACCTCTATAGAAAGTCTAGGTGGAAAATCCTATACCTTTGTCCTAGTAGATGACTTTTCTCATTTCACTTGGGTTTTATTTTTAGCTCATAAAAATGATGCTTGTAGAACATTTTTGAAATTCTCTAGGAAAGTAGAAAAAGAAAAAGGATATAAAATTATATCGCTCCGTAGAGACCATGGAGGTGAATTCGAGAACAAAGAATTCGATGAATTGTGTTCCTCTCAAGGATACAATCACACCTTCTCTGCCCCTAGGACTCCACAACAAAATGGAGTGGTTGAAAGGAGAAACCGAACTCTCCAAGAAATTGCTCGAACCCTCCTTAGTGAATTCAACCTCCCTCAATTTTTCTGGGCCGAGGCAGTTAACACTGCTTGTTATACTATCAATAGAGTCCTTGTAAGACCCCTTCTTAAGAAAACCCCCTATGAACTTTGGAAAGGAAAATTTCCCAAATTGGGTTATTTTAAAGTGTTTGGTTGTAAATTCTTTATCCTTAACACAAAAGATAACCTTGGGAATTTTGATGTCAAATCCGATGAAGGTATTTTTCTTGGGTACTCCAACTCAAGAAAAGCCTTTCGTGTCTTCAACAAACGTTCAAAAACCATCGAAGAATCATCTCATGTCAAGTTTGATGAAAATCTTCCAAAACCCTATCCGGTCATTGAAGATGTTGAAGATAAGCTTGATAAACTTGAATTAAAAGATTCCTCTTCTCCTCTCAAGGATGATGATGATCATGAACCTTCTTCACCTTCTTTGCCTTTCACCTTGCCTAAGGTTTGGAAACCTTCTAAAGACCATCCTTTAGAAAAATTTATAGGTGATCTTCAAGCCGGTACTCAAACTAGAAGATCAATCCTCAACGAGGTTGAACATCAAGCCTTCATTTCTAACCTAGAGACTCAAACCATTAATGATGCCATTAATGATGAGAATTGGGTTCTTGCAATGCAAGATGAACTAAATCAATTCTCTAGAAATGATGTTTGGACTCTTATTGAAAGACCCAATGATCATCCAATTATTGGCACTAAATGGGTTTTTAGGAACAAACTTGATGATCAAGGAAATATAACCCAGAACAAGGCTCACCTAGTAGCTAAGGGCTATAATCAAGAAGAAAGAATTGATTATGGGGAAACCTTTGCGCCCGTTGCTAGATTGGAATCAATTAGGATCTTGTTGGCTTTCGTCGCCCACTAAAATTTCAAACTTTTTAAAATGGATATTAAAAGCACCTTTTTAAATGGTTTTATTTCAGAAAAAATCTTTGTTGAACAACCTCCCGGTTTTGAAGATCCAAAATTTCCAAATCATGTTTTTAAATTAACCAAGGCTCTATATGGCTTAAAGCAAGCCCCTCGGGCTTGGTATGAGCGGTTAACAAAATTCCTTTTAGAAAATGATTTTAAAATGGGTCAAGCTGATTGTACCCTCTTTTTAAAACACACTTCAAAAGATCTTCTAATCGTCCAAATCTACGTCGATGACGTTATCTTTGGTTCTACCAAAGAATCAATTTGTACTGATTTTTCAGATTTAATGAGAAAAGAATTTGAAATGAGCTTTATGGGGGAATTGAAATTTTTTCTCGGTTTTCAAATCTTTTAAAATTCAAAAGGTATTTTTCTAAGCCAAGGCAAATACACAAACTATCTCTTAAGTCGTTTTGGTATGGATCAAGTAAAGGAAATTAGTACCCCCATGAGTACTTCCTGTAAGCTTACATTAGATGAAGTCAGGAAACCGGTTGATAACAAGCTTTATAAGAGTATGATCGGGAGTCTACTTTACCTAACTGCGACCCGTCCTGACATCATGTTCAGTGTTTGCCTTTGTGCTCGTTTTCAAGCCAATCCCAAAGAATCTCATTTTAAATCGGTCAAAAGGATTTTTAGGTATTTAAGAGGATCCAAAAACATTGGTTTATTTTATCCTTCTAATACTTCTTTCGAACTTTCTTCATATTCGGATGCTGATTTTGGCGGATGTCAATTAGATCGAAAGAGTACTAGTGGAACCTGTCATCTGCTAGGCAAGTCCCTTGTATTGTGGAGTAGTAATAAGCAAAACTGTGTTGCTCTTTCTACTGCCGAGGCCGAGTACGTAGCCGCTGGGAATTGTTGTGCCCAAATTATTTGGATGCAGCACACTCTCTTGGATTATGGCCTTTCCTACGATCATGTCCCTATTCGGTGTGACAACACTAGTGCCATTAGTATTTCTAAGAATCCAATACAACACTCTAGAACAAAGCATATAGATTTAAGGCATCATTTCCTTCGTGACCATTTTCAAAAAGGGGATATCACTTTGGACTTCATTTCTACTGATTTCCAATTAGATGATATTTTTACCAAACTGCTCCTGGTTGAACGTTTTGATTTTATTAAGGGGGAGTTCGGAATGATTCGTCAATGAGCACTATTAAATATTTAATTCTTTTTTTTGTTGTTTATCTAATTTCTTCTCATTTTTTTTCTTTTTCCTCCTATTTTGATAATCCCAAAGGGGGAGAAATTTCTCTGTTTACTAGCTTCATATTTCAATTGATTAAAGTGCTTTTTTAAAAGTTCAATTTTTTTTAAAAACCGGTAAGTTATTGATTTTGTTCCTTTAAAAAAAAGAATGACCTATGGTTACAATTTCAAAATGACTCATTCTCTTTAGATTAAGATCATTTTCAATACATGGTACATCTCTTCAATTTTTTTTTTTGAAATGATCTCTAATATATTTTCATGTCCAAAATTGTTTATTTAAGTTTTCAATTGGGATATCCTTTTTAAAGCTTTATCTTTTGTGATTGTGATCATCAAAATAGGGGGAGATTGTTGTACCCCTCTCTCTTGGATTTTAATGATCACAATCACTCTCATCGTGTTCTAACTTGTTTTCAAGTGTTTTGATGCTAGGAAAAAGGTTGCCCAGGAGTTGGCCCAAGAAGGCTGATAGTGGACTCTCTGAGTCCACCGGCCAACCGGTGGATTCCCACCGGTCAGCCGGTGTTAGCGCACCGGCCAGCCGGTATGGGCACCGGCCAACCGGTTCTTGCCCACCGGCCAGCCGGAGGACCCAGGCAGTAGGCTTGCCCACTGCCTGGTGACACCGGCCAACCGGTGGATGACCACCGGCCAGCCGGTGGAACCCAGATAGAAAGCCTGCTCTGTCTGGACCACCAGCCAGCCGGGAGCTCAGCACCGGCCAGCCGGTAGACCACCAGCCAGCTGGTGAGACACCACCAGCCAGCCGGTGTGCCCAGTCAAACTAGCCGTTGGGCTTTGACCAGACTTGTACTTTTGACCCCCAACGGCTCCGGAAGCCCTCCAACGGCCATATTGAAGTGTTTATGGGTATTTCTCCTATAAATAAGAAACCATGGATGCCGGGAACACAACCAAAATATATTTTGATGTCTTGACGCTCTAACGAAAAATCTCCAAGTCCTCTTGTGATCCATTACCATCATTGAAGCTTGAGCTCCCTCTCCATCAGCTGCTCTCGCACTTTTGGTGCTCAAGGCTTCCATGTGTTTGTATTATTTTATTTGTTTAGTTCTTCATTGGGTTTGGATTAAAACAAACCTCTCATTTCCATTCTTTCTTTCAATTGGGGTTCTTGCTACAACCATAATAAAAAAGCAAGCAGTACGAAGGTGTTCTAGCCTACCTTAAAACGGCTAGTGGGTTTCTTGCTACAACCATAATAAAAAAGAAAGCTGTACGATGGTGTTCTAGCCTACCTTAAAACAGCTAGTGGGTTTATTGCTACAACCATTAAAAAGTAAGCTGACATAATTAATCTCTCAACGGTTCTTGTTGGGAGCAGAGACGCAGGCTTGGGAATTAAGCCGAACTTCATTATCAAATTGTGTCTTGCCTTTTTTATTTCCGCTGCATTGATAATTGTTTTAAATTGTTAATTATTTTTGAAAAGTCAATTCACCCCCCCCCCTCTTGCCATCCTCTACGACCCAACAATTTTCTATTCTAGATGTGTATTTATTGTAATGTATCTAGGTAATGGATTTTTTAGTTTATTTCAAGCCTCATATCGATTATTATGCACACCGAGTAAAGTTTACATCTCAAGATTGGATGATTAGTCTCTTTAGAGGAGGAAGGGATGTGAATTCTAGAAAAATAGGACCTTTAGCACCAATGGTTGGAAATATTTCTAATAAATTATTAGTGTTCACTTTGTGTACTAATGATATGATTGAGTTTAGAAAATTTCCAACCATTTTGGATCAATATCCTGATGTATTTTACAAAATATTTCACTGGTTTTACACCTGAAAGGGAAGTGCAATTTTCAATTGATCTTCCTTAAGAAAGAAAAAACTATTTCCATTCCATAATATAGAATATCACTAATTTAATTTAATTAATTTAAGTTCCAATTGGATGAACTGTAAAGTAAATGATTCATTAGACTGAATACATCACCTTGGTATACTCTAGTTCTTTTTTTCAAAAAGGCAGATGGTTAGTTATGACATTCAATTTTTATCATAAACTAAATCAGGTTTTGATAAAAAATAGATATCCTCTTCCAAAAATTGATGATATTTTTAACCAATTTAAAGGAGAAAGATGGTTCTCTAAATTTGATCTAAGTTTTTGGCATGACCAACATCAGTTAATAAAAGAGGTTATTCTAAAGACAACTTTCGAGAGTTGTTAAAGTCATTATGAATATCTAGTAATTCTCTATAGTCTTAAAAATTCACCGGTATTTTTAATAGAATTTATGAATCATGTATTTCAATGGTACCTATACTCTTTTATTGTGGTATTTATAGATGAAATTATAGTGTATTCTTGAACTTAAAAATACCATGAAGAACATTTAGATATTTTTTTGATCATTTTATGAGAGAATTAGAATATGAAAAAAAAATCTATAAGTGAAATTTCTAGAAATAAGAAGTTCCCTTCATTGTACACAAAAATTATAAAAAAATAATATTATTAAAAACTAAAAATATAAAAGTTATTTCCTCTTAGAAACCGTTGGGGAACATATTTGAGATATATAACATTTTGGTCTTAACATGTTACTATCATTTCTTCATTTGAGACTCCTCACATTTCCCATATCCTATGACAATACTAACAAGAAATGTAACTCTATTACACTAGAGTTATGATCATTAGGAATCCATTTTGGATCAAAAAACCAAGCTCAATTATGGACCCATTATTTTATTTCCAAAACATGAGATAAGTTACGTGGTTTATTATGATGAATATGAATATGGAAATGACTGTGTTCTCATGCAAGGAGATCATGTCATAGATTATGGATCATGAAAGTTATTAATTCATGAAAATAATTATCCGACCCCTGAATTGGAATTGTCTATGTTGGTTTATTATTTGAAAACTTTGAATCATTATATCTTTGGAGAGATTTTCATTCTGTTCACTGACCATAAAATCTTAAAAAAATATTCTCATAAAGGTATTTGAACTAGATACAAATAAAATGGATGGAATATCTCATGGTTTTTAATCTTACTTGTTTATACATCAAGAAAAGGAAATCATATGGTTTTTGATTTAATCCAAAATTTTTATAATAAATTTGAATCGGAGGCTTCAGATCAATAGTAATTGTTGACTAAGATTCCTAATAAGCATTTATAATGTACTTAGTAGAATGAAGTCACAATATTCTTTACTACAACACTCATAAATGATTTGGTTAAGAAATTTAAGGATTCTAAAATATTGGATCATGGTTTCCTTTCCATTATATCAGAAAAAAATGGTGGGGAGGCCATGGAAAATTGGAAACAATGTATAGACTTGGTGTTCTATTTTCAAGACTAAATAGTTGTTCTTACCACTTGTCAAGAACAACTTCTTTCTACTTATCAACATTATAACTGGGAAATTCATCTATGCATCCAAAATATTTATAAGCATATAAGGACCCATTTTGGTGGCTAGGTATGAAATGAAATTTTGTTGATTATGTTACAAAATTTCTAACCTATTAGTAGGTCAAGGATGAGAACAAATAACCAAATAGAATGATGAAATATTTCCCTATAACAATATGATATTTGAAGAAGATAACTATATACTTTTTGATAGGTTCACCAAGAACTATTTTGAATCATGATTCAATATAGGTGATTGTAGAATGATTAAAAAATCCATCCCACTTTATAATAATTTGTTAATATAATATGGTGGATGACATGGAAAATTTCATTATTTTAGAAGTGGTAAAGTTGTATTGAATAACATTTTTTGATCATATCTAGCTAGGATCCTTGATTTACTTCTCATGTTTTTTGATCACTATAGAAATATGTGGGTTCCCAATTGACAATGATCATATCATATCATCATCAAATAGATGGGAAGTCAGAACAAATGATTCAAACACTGGAAGACACACTCTGATATTGTGTTATGGAATTTATTGTCTCTTGTGAGGATCATTTATCCTTAGTGTAGTTTTCATATAACAAAAATTATCACAACACAATAAAAATGTCTTATTTTGAAGAATTTCATAGTTATCCATGTTGATATCCACTTTTTTGGTTAAATACTTAAGAAATAACACTATTGGGACTTAGGATCATTCATGAAATGATTGTGATTATTTAAATGATCAAGAAATGGAAATTTCATCCCAAAGTCATCAGAAATATTGTGTAGATCATTGAATTATCCCTTTATCATTTTTTGGGAGATCAACTATTCTGGAAAGTCTCCCCAAGGCTGGGGCATCACTAATTTTGTAAGCATGGAAAGTAGTCTCCTCATTATGGTTGAACTTTTGAGATACTTGAAATAATTTATGATCATGATTATTGATTGGATTTACTAAAATACTTTAATTTGGTTTATAATGTATTTCATGTATATCAACTAAAGAAATATAACCTGATCATAGCCATGTGATTTGGTGGGATCTTATTGATTTGTAACTAAATTCTATATTTTTCACACATGTATTCATATATTAGGTAGAAAAGCTATAGGATTGTGTATAAAAATTATTACATTAGTTTGAGTATTATTTAAACATTGTGAAATTCAACAGGAAACTTGAGAACATGAGAAATAAATGCTAGAGAAATACCCGAAACTCTTCTGAACGACTGCCAATCTCTAGATTTCCAAGGATGGAAATCATAATTTTTTAAAGAATATAACAACCATATTTTGAGTAAATTCACACTTTTATTATTTATTTTGAATTTATATGTTGTTTAGGATGTGTTATGATAGTTTATGGATTGTTTTATTATGATACTTTATGGATTGTTTAGGCTGAGTTATGACAGTTTATGGATTGTTTAGTATGATTTATGATAGTTTATGTATTGTTTTCTTGTGTTTTAGGGGTGTTTTTAAGTGTTCATGGTTTGAGAATGATTAAGGTAACCCATTCATCTTCTCTAACAAACCATGCAAGGGAATCTGGGAGTTACTAGGAAGGTGAATAGTTGGAACATTATTTGGAAAAACCATGTCAAAAAACATGTGAAATGGGAATGTTAGGACTATGTAATCTCATATGGTTGGTGAATCATTTTTCAATCCATGTGGCACAATTTCATGACCCTAGGTGTTGTCTAATAGATTTCACATGATTAACACACAATTTATTAAACCGTACAGACTAAATGTGAAATGACATTAATAACATTAAAAAATTTCATTTTTATCCCATTTATTAACTAAAAAAATATCATTCTTATCCATTTGACCTATGATCCCAAACTATATTACTCCTCTAGGTGATTTCAACAACTCCTCTCCCTTGGAACCTAATTTCAATGGATCAAAGTGTGTTGGATCAAAAAGATTAAATATAAGAGACCTATACTCTCTTCATTTTTATTTTCCTTCTAGACATTCTAATTTTAAATTGAATTTAACCTTATATAAGTTTTTATATTTCTAGATCTATTAGATCATTCATGTTTTAACAATTCAATTTTTAATTTTTTTAAGAAATGAGAATGAGAGATCAGGTCGACTAGATCATGTATTGGGTCTTTGTGTTCTAAGAAATTTTTAATGAGGAAGGCTTATTCTCTATTTTCTCCTCTTTTTCTAGAACTTGAAGGCTTAGTTTTTATTAACTGATTATCTTGGATTTTCAAAGGATACATTGGATGATTTATTTAAGGAAAATCCTTTTTGTTTTTGGTTTGGTAAAAATTAGGATTTAAATGGTTTTTGGGAAACCATTTGATTTATAATAATAAATTATGGTATTGGTTTAATATAATAAATATTTTTGATTAAATGTTTTATAGGGAATAATTTATTTATGTGAAATAAATAGATGGGATAACTTTGTATATATTGAATGATTGGTGTTCATTTTCATTAGATTTGACCATTTAATGGTGTATGGTACCAGACAAGAGATACTGAGAGGATTATCACCAATTACTAGCTTGGTTGATGGATGAGTTACCATTCATAAGTATTAAGATTGTCATGTCATGAATGTGTGTGAACTTATGAAACAATGAATGGGTATTTCAAGTGTAATTAATGGATAAACTATTTTTACTTTAAGTTAGTTTTAATTTCATAAACTTCTTTTTTATGTTCCTCTATTTTATTTTAAATATGTTTTGAACTGTGAGATAATGTGTTCTTTTACTAGTGGTGTTTGTTTGGAAGTATATTAGGGATTAACTACTTGGTATGTTCACTCACCCAATATATATATAAACATTGGGGAATATGGATATATCATTCTTCATGACACAGATAAAGGAAAGGCCTCTTATTTCTCTAGTGGAGCATGATGATACTAATTTTTTCAAGATTTTTATTAGAGATTAGAGTTCTATTGTAAAGTTGTTAGAGTGATTCCACATTTCATTTTATATTTTTGGTTGTCTTTTAGTTTTTGGGATGCCTTTTTCTACCTTTTTATGCTACTATGATGTTGTTAGTTTTGGTGTTGTTTTGACCTTCACTTTTTACTCTTCATGCATCATATAGATTTAGTTTGGTTACCTTTATTTTTTTTCATTTCATGTAGTTTTATTTATTTTTAAATTAATTACCCATTATTTTAATAATCCCTGGGAATTTATTTCTAGCCTTTGGAGATTTGGGGACATCACATAATGTTATTTGAACCTTAGATCTTTTTAAGACAATGGTTAGGTTCTGGATGTTACATCATCAATTCCTATCTCCAAAATCCATCCTATCTCTCCACCATCAGCACTGATACCACTATTTCATGATCCCCTCCCTACAATGGTATTCTTCATATTCTATAATCTAAGAAAGAGAGGTAATGGACCCTAAATCACTCCTCCAATAGGCTACAGGTTGGTGACTAGAACTGAAGGAATATAATATAAAATAATTGTAGGCATTACCCTCAAATATATGTTTAAGGAATAAGATAAAATATGAGAAAACACCAACCAACACCATGAATAAATAGGAATAAATTTTAATACATAATATAATGCAATAAGAAACTAAAATTGTAAAAAAATACGGAAAATAAATCCTTGGTTGCAACCATGACACTCCAAATGACTCCTAAACAACTCCTCAAACTATTAATTCCTAGCTTGGCCAAAAACTATCTCACTAGGAACTAGAAAATAGTTTATATATACATAGTTTTGTCATAACATATACACTCAGTAGGATCCTACCCAAAACCTCTCATAAAAAAATGAGAAAGAAGCATACTAAATCCCAGTGAATAATCAATTGAAACTAACTCATCATCCAAACATGTAAAGTTATTTCATATACCCACCATGGTTCACTCAACAAGTAATGAATAGAGGTAAATAATTTCATATAAAAATAATATATATAAGAAAGGTGCATCAATTCCACTTCCCCATTATTTTTTTATTATTACACCCCAACAGATCATGTATTATGATCATCCCTTCCATATATAATCCATACAGATCCTAAGAAATCATATCACAACCATTCTTCATCTCATGCATCCTGACCCAACATCACCATAATTATCATATCTTTAACTAAGTTTCAGTTTAAAAATATATCTCTTGTATCAAGAATTATACCTTAAGCGATTATAGCCTATGCGTGAACATTTATGGGAATCCATAGCCACCACCATTAGATGAAAATACTATTGTAACCTGAAGATGCTATAAGTCTCACAAAAATGTATAGTGAAACTAAGATCCATCACATATTGGGTGAGTCCATACTATATAACTTAATCCATAATACCCTAGAAATTCCTACACATAATAATACTACTAAATGAAGTGTGAGGGAGAGGTAGTAGTTAGATATCAATTCCCTCTCCATCCTAGATGTGGGATAAACCACCCCTAAAAAAATTTGGGTGTTGGGTGCCCTATCGAATCGGGTGTTGAAGTGTATAAAATCAAAAAATATTAGGGTATGTTACACAAAACCACACTAATGGAAACTAATCATCACTAGAATAATCTATAGATATCATCACACAAGATACTTGGATTCCACCGCTATGGTATAGATCTCAATAATTTATACAAGAATCAATGATCAATATTAATTATTAATCATCCATTAATTATTTAATATTATTCCATATTCAGTTTCAATATTAATATTTTAATATTCCAAGCTATGTTCCTTCAACACCACAATTTCCTTATTATTCTTAAATATACCATAATCATCTATAATCAACATGAACCTTCCATGTTATTTTATTAATTAATTTATCATTTCATAATTTTCCAGGTATTCTAAGAACCATCCAAATCTATTGCATGGATGATGCACTTTTCATGAATAGAATCAAATTGTATGAAGTAGTTAAGAACCATAACAAATAGTATCCTACCAACCAGACATTAAAGTAACACTAAGAAAAATCAATCAACAAAACCTAGCTTTTGATTTATTATGACACCATAGTGTCGCCCCAGCACCCTTGTGTATAATATAATAAACCCTTCCATAAAAACTATGGCCCTAATAAATTTTTACCCATCTATTTCCCTTTTCCTGACCATTCCAAGTTCACAATTAGTCATAAAAAGGATCTAACATCTTAGATCATACAAACAAGTTAGTCAAGTATTTCCAGCACACAACTTCAATGGGAATCTAATTCCATAGAACCAAGGTAATCGAACCTTTAATAAAATAATATGGGCTCTCTCAACCCCAATCAATTATCTCCAGAAATCAATTGTTTTATTACCATATTTAATTCAGTGATTCATTATGCATATATGGTTATAATAACAACACACAATCATAGTATCTATCAATAGATAAGAATAAATAATAAATATGCTTAAAACATTATTTCTATATTCAATCAATTCCAAGAAATAAATTTAATTAAATTATTTTCCTCTTTCTGTATTCCCTTAATGTTATTGATTTTAAGTTGTTTCTCCATTTTCAAACACTTGAGATAACACCCAAAATAATGAAATCATGAATATATATATATATATATATAATAAAAATTCTATAAACTCACATGAAATATTATTAATAGTAGTATTAAAAACATCTCCCCTTTATATTTCTCTAAATTCAAGAATTTGAAAAATAATTATACATCTGTATTTGATAGTTATCCTGACAATGAAACAATAATACTACATAATATTTAATATCCTTGAAGTAAATATAATCCAATTCATGTTATTTCTATATCTTTAAATAATATTATTAATCTAAATATAATTCATTTTCTCTTTCTTCTTATTATTTCTAGAATTATGAAATATTATAATCATTCTATAACATGTGATTATTATTATTATTTATTATCTTAGATTTCAATAACCTTTTATTTATTAAAGTGAATCAAACCTATTAATTCAAAGGAAATTTTATCATTCTTAAAACACACCTTGCACAGATATAAAGGGAAAAATCAGACCCACTATCCATGTAAGAAGCTTTATGTGAGCTACGCTAAGAATATAGGAGAGATAGAGTGATTATATAGATCTCACAGGACTGGAAACTCTAGGAAGGAACATTAGAGAATTTTTTAAAAGGGTTTTAGATATTTAATGGATTATTTGGATTACTTAGGATTAAAGGAAAATAAATAATATCTGAATGGATGAAAGACTCTTTGGGTTTTAAAGATAATAGATACATTATATCATAGTTTTAGATTAGAAAATACAGCTTATAAATATATTTACATTTTATTCCATATTAATTCCTTTTGATTTTATTCCCATTTAAATATACTAGATTTTCATAAGTCAAATATTTCATTCAGTGTTCATCAAAACAAATTTAAAATCATTCTATTTTAGTTATTTTTCCATTTATTCATAAAATATATTATATAATCAAAACAAGTTATAAAACTTAAAAATATAGATAAAATATACTACCTTTATGTAACAAGGGTCCCTTAATAAAGGTAAAATTGTTTACCTTTAATCAATTCATGTTTTTTAATGGCCTATACACAAGACATAATACCTTTACAAATAAATACAATCTCATGTGACAACCTTTAAGCACAAAAAATGATAAATTCACTACCCTTATGTAGCGATACTCATATAATGGAAATTGGTTTTACCTTTATGAATCATTAAGGAATTAGAACTTACCCTCATGATGATCAATAATCAACCCTTATACAAGATTTTAAAACCACTTCTATATATGTCTAAAAATAATAAATTACTTACCTTTATGTGAGAAATGAAAACAAAACCTAACCTTTATGCAACTTAATAAAATGTTATGTAAGGTTGAAATAATTTTTAGAAAAAAATCTACTTCAATTAAGTAAAAAAAATTAAGGATATAATTTATTATTATTTTTTCAAAATTAAAAATTCAAAATCAAATAACTTTAAAATTATTTTCATAAATTATAAAACCATTTTAAAAAGACTTTTTAAAAATAAAATAAAATCTCTTGAGCCACCAAAAACCCCATAATTATGAAGGAAGGTCTTAGAAAAAATCTAGGCCATTATGGTAGATTTATGTAAACTTCTGCATATAGGTTTATGTATATTTAATTTTCAGTAATTCCTGGTGGTTATATAAAAATTTCTTGAATAAAATACTAGAAATACTTATTTTTCTTCTAGTGAATTCCTTCCACATCTCTATTTGTACATCTGATAAAACCCTACCACATAACTCTTTAGGGAGTAACATCATAGAAGTAAGCTAGTTTGGATAACGGTGAGACTTAGGAATCATATTCCTGATGTTAATCTCCTTGAACATATTCAAACTCCTTAACTCCCCAATATCTATTGTTATGATTGTAATATCTTCTATTATCTACTTAAAACTATTTTTAAGTGCATTATCATCATTCATGAAATTCCTTCATCCAAAATTTTCATTTAAATATTTAATATAACTATTTAAATTATTACTTTACTTATATATACAAAATTAATTTAAGATATTGAAGGATATTTACTTTATTATAGTAGCAAAATATAACCCTTTTCATTTACCTTTACCATCATACCATAAAAGCTTTTGGATATCAAGTTAAATTTCATTTTGACTGGAATAATATTATATTTGTTAACTTTGAACTCCTCTAATTTCAAAATATACTCCTATTAGCTCCTTATAAAATATACTCATTTCATAATATAATTATAAGAAACATAAACTTATTTATGTTTAATAAGTAACACTTATTTTTTTAAGTGGTAATATTTAAAAAATAAACTATTATATCCATATTATATATTCAATTTTTTATGTTTCAATAATTTTTTAAAAATAATAATTTACTAAATATTTTAATTTTTGTCCTTCATTTTCTTGGGTAATTGGTTTTATACCAAATCAAGTTTCTTTTATTTTTTTCTCTTTTAAAAATATCATAGATTTGGATCATTTTCAATAATGTGTATAAAAATAGACATATAATTTTAATAATATTAATTACTTGTTTATAATAATTCTTATTATAACATAAATAAATGAGATAAATAAAAAAAATCTATATTTTTATTAAATTGAGCTTAAGTAATCCATTATATCTGGAACCATGATGTGGTAACCCCTTTTTATACCATTCAATTCATACTCTATTCTCTCATCTTTAATATCCATAATTTTTGAACTCATGTACATTTTTAAAAATTGTAAAACATATAGTTGGTATCAAAAACCATTCAAAATTAAATAATTGAATTATGTAACAATAATACCTTAGATATAATCTACATGTAGTTTATTATAACTTATCGAGTATTCTGGATGGTTAATTCTCCAATGTCTAAGATTTTTATAATGAATGATTTTCCCTTCCTTTTTTGGTTTAGTGAGTGTATTAGACTCTCTATAACCTCTCTTATTATATCTCTGGATAAAACATTTAAGACTATAATTTTCAACCATCAACATGGAACTTGAGTTCGGACCTCCCATGTACTACTTAGGGATCCTCAACTTATTGGAGAGATTGGGTAAACTTTTTTAAAACTCATTCATATTTTCATTCTCAAGGAACTATGCGAACCTTTCTAGTAGTGATCACATAACAATTATTATGGCCAAATAAAGTCTAAGAGGTGAAACCAACCTCTCTAAGTCATTATCATTCCTAATAATATTGATCACATGAGTTTATAATGATGTTCCTTATTTTATATTGTATCAAAAGATATCCTTTGACACACAATACCTCTCATGTATTGATTGTTCTTGATAGAGCCATTTTAGGTTGAATATCATCTCATATGCATCCATATTATCATGTTTATTTGTCAACATGGGTTCCAAGGTCACAATCATGAGATTTGAAAATTTTAGTGAGTCCTTTAGATTATTTCCATAAGAATTTATATTTTCCGGTTGAAGGGATTCACCATCTAGTTTATCAAGAATGGATTTCTCTAACACATAGAATTTTCCATGAAAAATTATAGAATATCCTGATATAATCAGTAATAGTTTTAAAAACTTGGATGATTAATCAAACTCAACAATCAATTAAGGGGGAAGCATAATATAGTATTTTATTATTAATGTGCTACTAAGTTGAGTAAAACTAGAGGGTTTCCACCTAGTTCCAATGTTATGGGGGCTTATTCGCCTAGGTTGTGGTTGTATGTATATTGAAGATGAAATCGTATGAGTGATAAATTCCACTCATGTGAGTTTAAACTGCTTTGTATTAGGATAACTAGGTAGTGTGTCACCTACTGGTATTGAAGGTGCCTTACCCAAGAATGTGTGTCTAATTGGGGAGATCTTGGAGTAAAAATCAATACTACAGGGGGGACTGAGTATAATTTGGGTTGCTTAAAAGTAATGTGTGGTAAAGATGATATGGATTTAAAATTTAACATTGGGAGATTCGGTTTATAAGGACCTTATACGTGAATCATATTCTAGTTATTTTTAGAGTTTGATACACTAAATTGAGTGGTACCAATTTTCTTTTTTAAAATCTTATTATGAGGGAAGTATATTGTTTACAATGAGAGTTTATTCAAGGTTTTATTGGTTTATAGGTGTAGGATTAATGGTGTTATTTGGATTGATGTAGAGTAGGGAATGAAGATGGTTGGGTATTCAACGGATGGAACTTGAGCTTTGGATATCTTGGATTATAATTCTTCATATAAATAGTTGAGGGGTACCTCCATCTATGGTGATCAAGTTTTTAATTGAAACTGAATCCTAACATCCCAAGTAGGCAACCCACTTTGATTTCCAAGGATCAATATATTAGTAAAATCTTAATACACGTTAATTATAGTTTATCCCCATCCCTCAAGATCACTAAGTTTTCAAATAAAACATTTATTTCCAATTATCACATAAATAAATTGAAAATGATTTATTTCAATGTAAATAAATTAAAAAGACCCAATTAAAATGAAAATTAAAAAACGAATGGTAAGTTAAATTTTAAAATTACTAGATTAAAGCACATATATTTAACAATTTCTTTTCAATGAAAATTAAAAATTGAAAACCATCTATAATATAAGATTAATTTATATATAAAAATTAAATTCAAAATTTTGTGCATTTAAATATTTTATTATCAAAATAAATATGAGCTTTTAACATTTATATTTTAATGTGATATTTTATCACTAAAATACATAATCAAGATTAATTTTATGTATTCACTCGAAGCACTTTTAGACAAGATAATTTGATTTTTACCTTGTTTTTATATTGAAATTAGTGATATTAAAAAGTAAATTTAAATTAAAATAATTAATAAATTTAGGATTCATCACTATCCCATACATGTATTTTGACCTTCTAGAAAAATATAACTTTTTAACACAAAACCATGAAAACTAGCCTACCCATAAAATCATTTTTCCTTATGTAAAATATATATTTAGTCCCAAATCAATAGTTTTTTATTATAATTAGAACCACTTAAAACCATGTACAACTTTGACCAACATCATTTATACTAAAATATTTAATATTTTAGAAAAATTTATATAAAATAGATCAAAAAATCATTCAAAGAGAAATACCAGTCCAACCATATCATGATACAAATTCTCAACAAGAATCCTCAATAGAAACACTATTTTTAATATAAAAAATCATGTAAGATTCCAAAATATTTGGATCTAAAATGTAGGTAACCATTTAAATATATCCCCACCACTATTTCTTAGTAAAAATTCAAATAAAAGATTCAAAAGTTTCTAAAAAACAATAATTAAACATAATTTACATATCAACATTCAAAGGATAGATTTATATTCAGTTTCAATTTATTAAAAAAATCATTTCTCAAAGAAATTTCAAATTAGTTTAAGTTTAGAATATCCTAATAAGTGAATAACTATAATTAAAAAAATATTTTAAACATAATCTAGTTAAAATCTAGTGTAACCAATTTTTTTAGAAAGCAGTATGCATAACCAATTCAATCATACATTTCTCAAAACACATCCTAAATTATCTAGTAATTCTCAGTATGAAACCCAAAATTTAAACTATAATTAAGAACTTGATGTAGTTTATATCCTACTCATATCAACCCAAATTTGACACTCTTACATTTTTCAATGAAATATTTCAATACATACATACAAACTAACTCATAAAAACTTAGCTTGTTAGTTTTAATAGATTTAAAAAATATCAATAAACCAAAATAGATATAGTGACTAAATTTTCAAATGATCAAGCCAAAAGTAAGGGATAATTTTTTATTCTTTCCAGTTAAAAATGAATCACACTTAATATATGAGTTTTATTACAAAGGAATGAAATTATTCTATCACCATGAAATAAAACCTTAAAAATTCATCTAAAACCATTTCATAACCCACTTCACATGATTTTCAATGTCACTGTTCACTAATGTGAATTTATAAATATGAAGTTATGAACATAAATGGAAAATGTATCATAACCATAGGCTTGTAAAAATTATAATTTCTCCATAATATGAGATAATTATAATTTCTTGAAACATGAAGTCTTTGAAAGGTTCATTTATTGGATTATAGTAGGAGAGTAATAATTTAAAATCAAAAGCTAAAAATAGGAGGGTTTTACTCTTTGAATATGATGTTTGATCAATCAAGTTAAACAATGAGACACCCTCATATAATTCCCCTTATAAAAAGATACTCCATGCTTCCCTTCCCTTGTGTAATCAGGTCATGAGTCTTGATAATGAATCTAATGAATGACTTCATGCTTATTCTCATATTTTTTATTATTATCTTTATAATGTAAACATTCTTTATATTTTATACTTTTTTCAAATATAATGGGATGGAAAATGAATGTAATGAATAAATAATGATTCATACCCTTTTTTTGTTCATGAATTGAGTTATATAGTTAATTATATTGAATAATTAAATACCACCTCTATTTTTTCCATTTTCATGTAATATTTTTAGTAGAATAACATTTTATATGTATTAAATGATAAATATTGACCAATCCCAATTAAATATTTCTTTTAAGAATTATAACACACTCCTAAAATTCCCATTTTAATAAAAATCTTACCAAAGATACACATGAAAGCCTCTTCCCCTACACTTAATCTTTAAATAACCTTGAAATTTTCTTTTAGGTTAAGGGTAGTAAAGGGAAAATTAGTCTTATAATTTGGATCAAATATAAAATTTTATTTATAGTATTCAAATGGATAAAAATGGTTTATGTACAAAGTATGTGTAAAGACCTTAAATTTTATCAATGAAATTTACCTCTGAATTATTGAATTATGTCATATTTAGTAAGTTAGTATAATATATAATAGATGAACCACATGATAAAACCAACAAAATTTTATTATATTAATTTTTTAAATTATATTTAGAAAATTAATATAGACATAATAATTTAAAGTGTTATAATAGGATGAAAAATAAAAAATAAGATAACTATAATATAAACATTTGGATATGATCAATCCCCTAAAATAATCACACACATGAACAATACTATAGAAATGAAATGGAATATGAGTAACACAATATTCGTTTTGAAAATTAAAAATATATATAACATTGAGAGAAAATAAATGTGAATGAAAAATGAATCAAATATAAGGTATTTATAGAAGGTAAGAAACTCATATAACCATAATAGATAGGAATATTAGAATAGTAATATGACCATTTGAATAGTAATCTAACCATTAAAAATAGTAACATGACTATTAGACTAGTATTCTCACTTATGGAAGTGTAAAATAATATACTAGTATCTTATAAAATGAAAATATGACATATTTATATCACCATACAATTAAATAAAGGTTTTAAAAATGATAAAATAATTGTTTATCTTTTTATAAAATATATATGTATTATTTTCATTTTTATAAAAAATATAAGGATTTGAAATAAAATATATTTTCATAAAATGGTTTTATAATATAGTACTAATTTTCATTAGAATGATAATATAATTTTATGAGACCTTAAGTAAATAAAATTAAATTTCTCATAATTTGAAAATTATTTTCTTAAAATGTATTTAATTTATGAAAATTACACTTTGATAAATGTTTAGTGAGAATTTTTGATATTTTTATAAAATATATTATTTTTTAGTAAAAACTGAAATTCAAAAAAAAATGATAATTTAAAATATAAAAAAATTAAAGAGAGAAATGAGTTATGGACTATGTAAGTAACCATTATATCAAAATCACATGCACTAATTACAATATATAGTCACAATAATCAAAACTATTGGTAGTTCTGAGCCTTAGTAATAAACTAATCAATATTATATTCCAAAAAACAACTCTCCTCCCTTTATAAATACACCCCATTATCCTCACCCCTTTTAAGCCTTAGAGATATTCCAAACATTTTTCGTTTCACTTCCCACCCTCCTCCCCATGTATAATGAGTTTCGATATTTCTAGAATACCATTACAAGGAGCCTTAATGGGAGACATAAGAGGAGACAACCAAAGGATAAGGTAATACCCACAATCAAGTTTTTTAATTTTTATTCCTCCATAAACTCTAAAAATTTTCCATCCAACATGACATAATGACTTTGGTATTATTAATATAATAGGATACTATTGTGTTAATAGAATATACATCATCCAAAATATTCTAATTAAATTATAAAATGAAATATTTATTCATGTTATGGTCAGTTCCCCACCCACATAAACAATACACTAAATTTTTGTCCACCACCTTCAAGGTTATTTATAGAAATAATATTATCTGAAACATTATGGCATTATTCAAAGGAATCAAAATTGAATTTTTGGTTTTAATTCCAAAAAACATCATTAATAATGTTTTTTAATGGGTTGGAGGAGGTATCGGGTCCATATAAGGCTTGTTCGGAGCCTATTGCCCCAAAAATAGAGGAAGCGAACTAGGCTGCATAGTTAGAGGAAATCATGGTGCCCTAGCCCAAATGGTTTTTTTCTAAAATATATGGTTTAAGACAATGGGGTTAATTGGATCACATGGTTTATCTAAAACCATGCAACCCCATTTTCACTCCCATGCAACATGTTTCAGGTTTCAGGTAGTGAGTTACCATATGGTCTATGAACAGTTATTCAAACTATGCTCCTAGTCATGCAATATACCTTCTTGAAGTAGTATATGGCCCATAGTTGGTTCATGGTTTGGAAAAACTATGGCCAAATTGATCATAGTGTATTTTTAGAATGAAATTATATTTTTTTCAATAATAATGGTTTTAACCTATTTTATTCTCCTCACTTCTCTTCCAATTTTGATTTTTCTCTCCCACTTGGTGCATGGTGGTATCCTCCTCCCTCTCTTAGGGTTTTTGATGTATACCTTATACATAGCCAGATTCATTAACCATCAAAAGATACAGACTCATCTTGGTAATCTTTATCTACTGTAATCCTTTATTTCAAGGTTTCTCCTCAATCCGTTGCTCTATTACGGTGCGACAAACTTATTACTTAATTTTGGGGTTTCATTAAATCTATCATTTCATTATATTTTAGGTTGAATCATGTCTTGTTATTGTATGTGTGTTGTACCATGACAATTAGGTAGTGTTTCTATGCCTTTTACCTATAATTTCATCTCCATTAAAGTGTTGGGATGTTGTGTCTCTAGATGGACTCTTTCGATGTGGGATTTTCTTACATATCAAATTGACCACCTTGGTTTTTTGAGTCTTTTGTGACCTTAGATAATGGAGAAACCCATTAATAGGGTGTTATCATTGACTTCGGCCACCATTTGGGTGTGCCCATCATAAATAGACTATTTTCCCCATCTTTTAGAAGTGGAAATCACCTTGGGTGCATGCGTTTATCATGAATTAATACCTTAATTGGTAAATTGAGTTGATATAAATGGTGAACCATGAGACTTACCTTGAACTAATTGCCTCATACTTTATATTTAAATGCACATGATGAATTCTTTATAACAAAATCCTTAATCCCTGTGTTAAATATATATGCGAGTTGGTTAATGCTTATGCACCATGTCAAATGTATTATATTTAAAATACCCATTTAATGTTGGATGAATGCCTTGATTTATGACTTATGCTTGTCACATTATGTTATGCAATGGAAATTTCCTTTTTAAATTCTCAATTCTTAATCCCTTTTTATGCCTTTAATTGAATGTTGTGCTTGTTCACACTTGATAGATTGATATATTGAGATGTCATTGATGACATGTGATTAAAGGCATGCTAGTTCCATGCTCCTTTGCTTGTGAATCATTTATTATACACGTGAATAGTGCCTTATACCCCTTTTAATCGGGTTTTGATACTTGGTTATATTTTTTAGATTTTGGGCATGATATGGTTATTTAATGGATTGAAATTATAAATGATTTTCCTTGATGTATACCTTTATTGTTATGGATCTTTTGATACAGGACGAGAGAGAACATTGGTTTAGACTTAAGGATCCATGGATGAACTCACTATGCTCAGTTGGTTACAACTCAACACATTGGGAGAGATGCTTTAACTTTCCAGAAAAGGGTTTCCCAGGTGGTTTCTTATATTATTGAATGATACCAATTCCATAGGAGAGAATCTATGGATGTACCCATTGGAAAGATAGCTACACCATGCTAGGGTTGATACTCAGTCCCCTATGTGAGATACTTGGGATGGACGTAAAGACACCATTCCTAGAGTGATACTTTAGATCCTATTGGATCACCTTGGATGGACTCGGTGGTATTGGATTATATTGGATGTTACCATAGTGATACATGGAATTCTTTTAGATCACCTTGGGAAGGGTCAGGAATCCACCACTAGGTTTGATGGATTTGAATGAATGATTGATTACTATTATGATATTCATACTTTATTATTAATGGGAGCCTGTTGTACTATCTCTTAATTATTATTATTTATACTTGTACATGCTTTTTGAAATGACATGGATATGAGACCCCAAGACAGTGTAAAATCATGGAGTATGATTTTTTTAGTTGCCTTGTTTACATTGGCACATGTTTATATGTATTGTGACTTGCATAGGTACTTGTCCAGACACATGGAATAGGACTAACTAGTTGGTATGGGATGGGTGATCATTTAGGAACCCAGACCAAGTTGTTAATGTTAATATATATATATATATTGTTCAACATTTATTTCTTATATGGCACATTGTATTTTTTTACAGCATGAAATGGAAGTGTCTAGACAGCATGGGTGCCGACCAAGTGAGATTTATATCTCACACCCTACTTGGGCACCATTTGGTACCCAAGTAGACTTTATGATCACAAGTATGGATAAAGGGAAGTGTGATTCATCTGATTCTTGATTTATTGGTTATATTAGGATAAATATTTGGGGAAAATGTACCAAGACTATGCTTGAGATGCTATTGTAGACGTTTTGGCATTTTTTAGTTTTTTTAGTATGCAATATATGCGTGTACCCATGTTACACTATAATACCATTTTTTTATATAATCATTACATGAAATCCTCACCATTTTTTATACAATATTGTTATTCAGTTTATACTGGGATATTTATTTCATATTGTCTTGTCTATTATTTTTATGTTTCTATCTGATTATTCATATGCTTCCTCTACTTCTTATATATTATTTATAATTGTTCTTTCATCGATCTATGAGGGCATATTCTCCCCATAGACACACCTTAGGCCCTCACTACTAGTTGACAGCCTCTGAGGTTCGAGGAGATTCACTTGATGTCCTGTAGCCACCATCTTAGGACACTGCTGAGTGTCACTCCGAGCAGAACACTACAAAGTGGTATCAGAGGAACTTTTTCCTTTTGTCTTACTATTTGGGTTTAGATAGGAGACTTGGACATTGGGATTTGGATCTGACCCTGTACTTAGACATAGATAACCCATGTACAGGGGATACCCAAATTTTTTAGGTTGGGAATTATAGTTATTGATTATACTATTTACCATTGATACAAATTCACTAAAGGGTGACACCCATGTTTTATTGTGTTATTGTGTTTATGTTATTTGGAGGAGGATTCATGTTACTTTAGCCTAATGAAATGAGATCATTGCATAACATGCGTCATATTAGGCACTATAGAATTGAAATTTCATGGATTACGCCATGCCACATTTACATTTCAACGTTCATTGTCTATTTACATTTGAGTGTTACTACTCCTTGATCTAATGAGCCCAATAGTGATTGTTCTTATAGATTCATAGAAGTGTTACAATTTACCTTAAAGGAGCATTCCATGTTTTAGGTAAAGTGGATGACACATTAAACTAATGAGGTGTATGGTCACTCATGAATTCAAATGGTGATCCACCTAATTCAGACAAGTTAAAACGGGTAATTAAATCCATAAATGAATTAAAATGAAAACCATATTTAAAATGAATATGGAATATTTGATACCTTGAACTTACCTTGGAAATGGGCTTAGGTTACATTTCTTATGATTCTTCTGAGATCTTATCCTTCTATCTAGACCTAAAATAAGAAGTAGGCTATTAGTTTAGGTGTGATCAGAGAAGATTTATATGTTTTCTTCTTTATATGTTTTCCTTATCTTCTTACTCTTTTCATTATAAATATTTCTTTGGTCGTGCATTTGTAAATTGTGGAGCTATGTCACTAGGATGTTCTCGTGTTTCATGCCAATAGAATGGAGATGATCACACTCCTAAGGTGGTGGGTTGTGAGCCACCTTTGATACCTCCCATACTATCACCAGAGGAACCTCATGTTGATCATCCACTAGGCCCCAATGCTCAAATCTGGGATATTTTTCTTAGGTTTATGTAGTCCGTACAGGGTTCTCCCCTTCATACTCTGACTATGGAAGAGAATAAATGGGGATTATAGTATAATAATTCTCTCACCTTCTTAGGGGATGTATGACCTTTTATTGCAGAGTCATGGTTAGAAGATATAGTCTAAATATTTGACCACCTTGAGATGAATCTAGAGTGGAGGGTTAATCTAGATACCTATATGTTTCATGACTCCACCAAGCATTGGTGTGATTTTGTCTCTCAGTTAAATAATTATTGAGATATTATATGGGTAGACTTACATATGAATTTCTTTGATCATTTATTTCCATATAACTTGAGAGTGGATTGAGCTCAGGATTCCCTGTATCTTCAGTAGTTCTCTATATCGGTTCTCGAGTATTCTTCTCATTTCACTAAGCTTTATCATTTTTCTCCATCTCTAACTGGTGATGAATTGACTACTGTGAGACATTTTGATGACAGACTTGGGTATTCTATCTTATTTTAGGTAAATGTCTTTTGGTTGACTATGGTGATAGAGATAGTTAACTAATCCATAATTATAGAATATAATCTCAGATAATTTTTTCTTATGATCCAAGTCAGTTCAATTTTAAAATAGAGTGATGGTTCTTCGAGCATTAAAAATCACCGATTTGAGGGTTCATATAGGGGTGGTGCCAACTAGGTGACATGCACTAAAAACTATATAGTATGTCACTAATGTGGTAGGATAGAACATAAGAAGCCTTAATGCATGAGGAAAATGATGGAATGAAAAGATTACTGAAATATGGGTCATCTTCAACACTTCTTTTGTCCTTTTCCTCTAGCATCTAGTGGTAGAGAATCTGTACCATTACCTCTATCAGGAAGATGATCTAAAATACCATGTTAGGATGGAATTTTGTCTTCTACTATCTAATCAGGCCTAGGATGTAGTGGTCATCGCCGAGGCATCCATGGGCCCGATCTTCAGTATCAGTAGATTGGATCTCCTTAGGCTAGTTCCGAAACATCTTACGGTTGTTGTTCAATCCATATGTATGCAGTGCATACAACTCCATAGGAGAGGACTCCAGGGCCATCTAATGTTATAGGTACTATTTTGGTGACCTCTACTTTAGTTTCTACCCTTTTCAATATAGGTGCATCAAACTATTTCATATATATTGCAGGCCTGTAGAGTCTTGCTTTGGATATTGAGTACCTATGTGGAATCATGTCTCTCCACACCCAGTTAGGGGTAAGAAAAGTGGGAATATTATAATGTTAGGAGTGACCCCTTGAGATAGGTGGGCACCCTTTATTTTGGAATTTCTTCATCCTTTAGATGAACGACTTTGACGTCATTCTTAGTATGGATTGGATTGTGATTTATCATTCCCAAGTGGATTTATATTGCTGTCGAGTGTCTTTTACATCACATAATGGAAATGTATATGTACACAAAGATGAATGGGATATCTAGTTATATCGAGCTGGACCCATGTGAGATGGACTTGGCAGAGTGATATCTTAGTTAGAAAGTCTCTTTCTGAGAGATCATGGAATAAAAAAAGTATAATTACCTCTTTTTTTGGATTAATTTAGGGATGTATTCCCTGATTATTTCTATGGATTAACTATTTAGAGATAGGTTGATTTCATCATAGATCTAGTGCCAGGTGTGCCAATAGTGTCCATTCCTCTATACAGGATGGCACCGATAGATCTCTAATAACTAAAAAAGTAGCTTGAATATCTTAAGGATAAGGGTTTTTTCAGACCTGGAACATCTCCCAGGGGTTCACATATTCTTTTCCCATAGGGAGGATGGTACCCTACGATTGTGTATAAATTAAAGGTGGTTGAATTTTCTTATAGTGAAGAACCATTATCCTTTTCTATGTATAGATGATCTCTTCAACCATATCCAAAAAGAAAATGTTTTCTATAAGATATATTTGAGGTTGGGATATCATTAGGTTTGTATGAGACCCTTAGATGACCACATAAAACATTCTGGAGTAGGAATGTCTTGTACAATTACTTGTTTATATCATTCGATCTGACCAATGCGCTGGCAATATTTATGGATTTTATGAACTGGGTTTTCCCCCCGTATATTGATTCCTTCATGGTAGTCTTTATAGATGACATATTGGTGTTCCTTTGCATGAGAACCGACTATGAAACCCATCTTGAGATCATGTTGAGTACACTGAGAGAGCACCGACTTTACATGGAGCTCATTAAATTCCACTTTTTGGATCAGTAAGGTTCACTTCTTAGATCATATCATCTTAGTAGAAAGCGTATATATTGGCCCATATAAGGCGAGAATTGAGGTTTCTTTAGAGAATCCTAATATATTTTTTGATTTGTGTAGCTTCTTAGGGATTTATTGATATTAAAAAAAAATTAATCTAGGAATTATCCCACTTAGAAGCATCTATTAGACTAAGAAGGGTGTTCAGTTCTTATGGTATGAATATTGTGAGAAGGATTTTTTTGGAGTTAAATGGAGGAATCACTTTAGTTATGATTGTAATTCTATCTGCGCCATGAAGAAGTTTTAAAATATACTGTGATATTTTAGGGATCATGTTGGGTGTAGTTCTAATGCAGGGTGATCGAGTCGCAGTGTATGGATCTCACCAGCTGAGGCCACATCAGAGAAACTCTACTATGAATAACCTCTATTTAGAATTTGTGGTTCATGATCTTTACTATTGGTGTAATTATCTTTCTGGTGAGTGATTAATTGTCTACACTGATCAAAAAAGCTTAAAATATATCACTACACAGTGAGATTTAAATGTAAAGCATCACTGGTGGGTGGAATACCTATAGTCATTTGACATTGATATTTATTATAAACCTGGTAAGGGTAATACCATGGATGATTCATTGATATGGAAAAATTAGATGGAATCCATCCAAGTGCCTAAAAGAGAGTGGTAGATTATGGCCATGTTTTCTGAGTTGCATTTGGATATTTAAGAGC
Organism: Viscum album; assembly: GCA_963277665.1. NCBI lineage: Eukaryota > Viridiplantae > Streptophyta > Magnoliopsida > Santalales > Viscaceae > Viscum > Viscum album. The sequence continues at coordinate 1,522,429,788 of OY728131.1, read as the reverse complement.
AGTACATGAAACTAGTCATAGCAGCTCTGGTAGTGACATAATATCATCTAGAATGGTTCTAGATGCCTCAGTTATTAGATTACAAGGACCTCGTTCTAAGGGAGAGTATCATAAGAGAGTACCCACCTCTTAGTTGGGTTGTTGATGGTAGTGATACCCTTATCGACTGTGGGTGTTTTTAGGTAACTTTTAATATACGGGAAGAGCTGATGAGGTAATCTCATGAATTTGTTTGGGAAGTTCATCCTGAGCTTACCAGGATGTATTGAGATATACATCATCAGTATTGGTGGCTAGGTATGAAGAGTTAAATAGTAGGTTTTGTCACTCAATGCTCCACCTATTAGTAGGTGGAGGTAAAGAACCAGTAACATATTCGTCTTCTATAATATATCTCCATTACTAAGTAGAAATGGAATTATGTCACTATAGATTTTGTGAAAGGATTTCAAAGATCTCCTCAAGGTAGTGATGTAGTCTGGGTGATTCATGATAGGTTGACCAAGGTCATGCACTTTTTTCTAATATTATAAACCTTCTACATTGATTACTTAAAAATTTTATACATCTAGAAGATAGTGAAAATTCATGGTGTACTCCATTCTATCATTTTTTACTGAGATTCTAGATTCACTTTACGGTTCTAGAAAGGGTTACAAAAGGAACTAGCTTCACGGGTGATATTTAGTACTACATATCACCCTTGGACTTATGAGAAGTCCAAGTAGATGATTCGGGTGTTAAAAGATATGTTTCAAGCTTGTATCCTTTATTTCTGAGGTTCTTGAGAAAAGAATATTCCTCTGGATTAGTTTTCTTATAGTAACAACTTTGAGGAAAAAATTCATATGTATCCATATGAGGATTTCTATGGTAGACCGTATCGTTCACCTATGTGCTGGCTTGAGGCAGGTGATGCATCTATTCTGGGTCCTTGTCTTATTTAAGAGACTTTAGAGCGGGTCCAGCTGATCCAGAAGCATATGGATACAACTAAATATAGACAGAAGTATTATACCAATCATCACCATAAACCTCTAGAGTTTAATGTGGGAAATAATCTCTTTCTTTCTATTTCTCCTCAGTTGGGACATAAATGAATCAAGAGACAAAGGAATTTATCACCATGATATTTTGGGCCTTTCAAGATAGTGGAGTGAGTTGGGCTGTTATTCTATCAGTTATTCTTACCTCAGAGGTACCATTACATGCATGACTTCTTGCACATGTCTCATCTTTTACAGTATCATCCAGACCTGTCTCATTCGTTTGATCTCAATGATATCGAGCCGGAGGTGGATGCATACTTTTAGGATCATTCAATTAGTATCATTTATTGTAGAATAAAGGCTCTATGAGGCAGGTTAGTTCCTTTGGTCTAGGTTCTATGAAATCAATGATGTGTTCAGTATGGGATATGGGAGTGGGATGCCGATGTACATGTGTAGTGGCCGAAACTCTTCTTATATGATGTCATACCACCTTCAGAAGGGAAACTCTAGGATGATTTGTTTTATATAGGGGAGGTTTTAATGTCCTAGATTTATCCAAATGTATGGACTATTTCATTTTTGGTTTTAATTAATTAAAAGGGACCTAATAATGATTCCTAAAGGGTTGGAGGAGGTATCAGTTAATTATGGGGCTTGTTCAGAGCTTGGAACCCCTAAATTAGATGAATTAAACTAGGACATATGGTTAAAGGAAACCGTGTAGCCCATCCCACATGGTTTCCCCAAACCCTGTGGTAGCGATCAATGGGGTAAAGTGGGATACATAGTTTTTCTAAAACTGTGTAACCCTAGGGGAACACCCATATAACATGTTTCCGGTTTCAGGAAGTTAGTTACTGCATTGTATATTCATGGTTAGTCAAACTGCATGCCTAACTATGTGGTATGTCCCCTTGAAGTAGTAGTAGGTGCATGGTTGGTGCACGGTTTGGCCAATGGTGTGGCCAAACTATTCGCAATGTATTTTGAGGTTAATATTCAATTTTTTTTACCTTAATGAAGCTTTTAACCTCTTTTCTTCTCCTCCATCCTCTTCCACTCAAGATTTTGATCTCCCCCATAGCGGATGGGGGTATCCTCTTCCCTCTCTTAGGTGTTTTTAATATCTCTGTCCTCTGTGGTCAGATTCGTTCACTGTAGGATGTTATAGACTCATCATGGTAGTCTCTATCTTCCGTACTCCTTTATTTCAAGGTTTATCCTCAATATATTATGCTATTTTGGTGTGATTAAATTATAACCTAATTTTTAGGTTTAATTAAATATCTCATTTTCTTTCATTTTAGGCTTAATAAGTGATTATTTAATAGATGTCTGTAGTAACACGATAATAAGGTAGGGAATCTAATCCTTTTTCCCATCGTTACATTACTTTTTAAGTGTTTTCTATTGTACCGCTAGTAGGGTTATTTTTATGAGGTCCGTTCTTGAATATCAAATTGATATAATTTATTTTCTAAGTTCTTTGTGACCTTAGATGATGGATAAACCCATAAATAGGGTGTTACCCTTGACTTTGGCCACCCTTTGGGTGTGCCCATCCCAAATGGCCTATTTTTTCCATGTTTTAGAAGTGGAAATCACCTTGGGTGCATGCGTTTCCCATGGATTTGTTCCTTAATTGGAAAATCAAGTTGATATAAATGGTGTAACATGAGACTTTCCTTGAACTACCTTCCTTGAACTTTATATTTAAATGGGCATGATGGATGATTCATAATGGAATTATTAAGCCTTGAGTTTAATGCACATGTGAGTTGGTTAATTATTATGAACCATGTCAAAAGACTTATATTTAAATTTCTCATTGAAAGTTAGATGAATTACTTCCTTTATGTATTATTATTTTCTCTTTATGTTATACAATGTTCTTTGCCTTGTTAAATAATCAATTCATAATCCCTTATTATGTCTTGAATGGAATGTTGTACTCAGTTAAGCTTGATATTTTGGGATATTGAGATGTCATTGATGATACATGATTAGAGGCATGATAATTCCATGTTCCTTTTCCTATGTCACATTTCCTATGTATGTTCATAATGCCTTATTCCCCTTTTAATTAGTTTGTGATTCTGGTTTAGTTGTTTTTAGATTTTGGGCATGAAGTGGTAACTTAATGGCTTGAAATTATAAATGATTTCCCTTGATGTATCCCTTGATTGATATGTATATTTTGATATAGTTCAATAGGGACCATGGGTATGACTTAAGGATCCATGGATGAACTCACTGTGCTCAGTTGGTTATGACTTGGCGTGATGAAAGCGATGCTTTGGCTAGCCATGAAAGGGCTTCCTGGGTGGTTTCTTATACTGTTGAGTAATACTGGTTCTCTAGTGGAGAAATCATGGATGTACCCATTGTCAAGATGTCTATGCCATGCCATGGGTGATACTTGGTCCCCTATATGATATACTTGGGATGGACTCAGAGTCACCATGCCTCGAGTGATACTTGGGATCTTATTGGATCACCTTGGATAGACTCGGTGGTATTGGATTATATTGGATGTTCCCATAGCGATACATGGGATTATTTTAGATCACCTTGGATGGGCCTGTGACTCCACCACTAGATGTGACATATTTGAATGATTGATTGATTTCTCTTTTGAGATGCATCCTTTATTATTATTTTTATCCCATTGTATTATCTCTCGATAATTCTTATTTATACTTGTGCATGCTTATGTGATGAAATCGATATAAAAACCCAAGATAGAGAACAATATTGGGGTAGGATTTTGTTAATTTACTTATTTACATTAGCACATGTTTATATGTATTGTGACTTTCATAGGTAATCATTCGAACTTCCGGCATAGGAAGAAGAAGATGGCATAGGAAGGGTGTTTATTTAGGAACCTAGAAAAGTTTTTACCATTCACACACACACACACACACATATATATATATATATTGTTTGGAATTTTTTATTATATGGAACAATGACTTTATTTACAACAAGAAATGGAAGGTTCTAGACACCGTGTGTACTAGCCTACTGAGATTTATATCTCACACCCTACTGGGGTGTTTTTTGGTACTTGAGTAGAATTTTTGACCGCATGTATGGAAAAAGTGAAGCATTCTACTTCCAATTCTTGATTTCTTAGATGCATTAGGATTGAAATTTAGGGGAAAAGGAAAGATCCTATGCTCGAGATGTTTTAGTGATTGTTTTTGGATTTTTTTTAGTTTTGTTTAGAATGAAGTATATGATTGTACCCCTATTCCCCTGCACTTAAATTTTTGTATAGAATATTGACATGACATCATCATAATTTTTGTATGTAATATTTTTATTTAGTTTTCATTGGGATGTTGATTTATTCTTGGCTTGTCTCTTATTTTTCTGCCACTTTTTAATTGTTCATATGAATCCACTCATTTTTATCTGTTATTTATCACTGTGATTACATCAATATATGAGGGAATATACATCCCATTGACACACCCTATACCCTCACTACTAGTCGTAAACCTCTGGAATTTGGGGAGATGTGCTTGGGGTCCTTTAGCCACCATCTCAGAGAACTATTGAGTAGAACTAAGGGTGGGATGATACATTATGGTTAAATATGATGATAATAATTATATTATATCTTATTTCATGTTTTGAATTTATTAATAATCATTTAATTAAATAAAAAAATCAGTTGATGATATTGGGTTAAACCACCTAAATGAACTAACCATATAATAATAAGGTTTATATTAAATAAATCATCCCGATGTTTAAACACATATAGATATTTAGGTTTATTTAAATTTATTGAAGGAGATGAATATCATTCCATTTCACTTCTAGAGTTGTATTACCGTTTGAAAAAAACTTTAATAATTATCCACAAACTAAAGGGACATTGAAGCCATGAAACTAAAAACCTCAAGATAATAAATATAGACACAATATCTCAATTAAATGACTCTAAGCTAACAGAAAATTTTGATAATAAATCTAATATATTTTAATATGGTTCTGAATCATGTATTTAATAAATATAATTTTATTATTCAGGTGGTTAAGTGAAAGTATAGATTGAATTTAGAAATGCGGTAATGGAGAATCTAAACTAACATACTTTGTTTTTTCCATGACTTTTGTAAGACCCCGTGTCCATATGAGTTGAAAATTTCAAGAAGAATTTCAAATTTTGATTACTGGATGGGTCAAATTTTTATTATAGATTTTTAATTGAATCCTAATATTTATAATTACTTTAATTGATTCTTTTAGATATTGAATGAATCTTGGAAGGAAGATCAGGTGCTTAGATGTACTTCAGAGGCATCAGGTTATGTTTTGAGAGTTTTGGAGATTTCTTGTTAAAGTACATAGTTTGGGTGAATAGTTTAGAGGAAATTGTGTGACACCATGAGGTCCATAATATTTTTATATCTCTTTTTATAGAGAACCATCTAGGAACAAGGTTAGCTCATGATTTTGGGAAAATGGTGTGAACATTAGAAGAAAATATGAAGAGTGGTTTGGACCTTGGGCTTGGGGTACTGTTTGTGAAAAGATATAGAAAAACCATAACGGATGTTGTAGAGGGGTTACAATTCTATCTACTTGGTTGTAATATGGTTTGGTAAGCCAGGTGATGTGGATACTGTTGAGGAAGTTCCATCAGCATGATTGGAACATGGTTTGAAAAACCATTTAGTCCATAAAAAGTGGGAAAACACCACTTTTACCCTCCTAGTTTCTTAAGAGAGTATCCCCCTTTCTCTTCCCATCCTCTCATGTGTGTCAATTCTCATCCCTATCATTTTTATTATTCCTCTCCCATGATTTGGGATAGATTCTGATCCCTTTTATTATCATTTTAAGGTGAGTATACTCCTCTATTAGCTCATGCACTTATCCTTTTCCATTTTCCTCTAATTTTAGTTTCCATGATTTAGGGTTTTGGTTCCAATTCCACAAGAGAATGGAGGAATCAATCGAGCAAGAAGGGGATTTTACTCTTCATAGGAATATGATGTCATGGGATTCCATCTACATGTGGTGGTTCATTATTTTGGGTGAGTTATGTCATGATTCTTAAATTAATTTTATTTTAATTTAAAATTGAAATTAATTAATTATATAAGTAGTAGGGTAGGTTAGTTTTTTTACCCAGCTTGGGTTTAGAAGTGTGTTGTGGGTGACCGACACCCATTTTATCTAAGATCTAATGATTATTGGATTTTATATGAGTTATCCAAATTTAGGAAAAGTTTGAATTGAACTGAATTAATGAATTAATTATAAATTTATATCTTGAGTTAAGAGATTGGGTGGTTGACATGAGCTTGGTTGATCATAGAAAAGGTTGGAAGATCTTGAATGGCTTTTTCCAGCTTCTCCTAACCCAAGATGATAAAAGTGGAACATTCCTTAAATGTAGGTGGTCCTTGATAGTTTCCCTATGTATTTTTCATGGAGATTATATACATGTGGGTGTATGAACTCACCATTGGGGTGATGACCCAATTTTAATAAATTGTTAAATTTAATATGAATTTTTAATTAAATTAAAATTTTTAGATTAAATAAAATTTCTAGAATAAAAACAATTCGAGGGACACACTAGACCCTCATGCACTGGCTGGTTTTCTTGGTCGCCAATGGGCAAGGCCTTGATGATAAATGTTTACTAACAACCCTAGAGTAGGATCCCTTTTAAACCTTTAAATGGAGGGGATATGTGTGTGATTATCTCCCATGTGGATGTGACTGACAAGTGAGTAAACCCTAAAGAGACTTGGTGGTAAGGATGGGTTTGAGGACAGATCTAGTGATGATGGAGAGTGAGATGGACTTAAAGTCTATCACTCTATATATATTAGATTTACTTAACACTTGTATCCTATCTAAACAGATGGTGATGTTATTGTTGTCGAGGGACTAAAGTCCTTCAAGCGTTGGCCTTAGGCCAGAGAATCTATATGTTAATGAGAATTCAGATTGGGATTTCTCCACTAAGGTGATGAAAAAGGGAATCCCTATGGATGACCCTTTTTGTAAATGACCCTAAGTGGGTACACATTGTGAATGGGTTGTTCACAGGTGACACCTTAGAGTCCATATCAGTGAGTTCAACTTTTTTAGGATGAGGTGAGCTAGGTCACACTCTAGGGAGTTTGACAAGGGTCTACATGGTGGGTTAGAAATATATCCACCCATGTTTAGAGATTTTATATTGATGTTCGACCTGGAATACACTATAGGGGGTCATGATGGTTGGATATGGACATTCCCATAATGAAGTTTAGTTGTAATTCTTATAGGTATTATTCATTGGATGGAAACTCACATAGGAGAAGTTATATGTGATTATTATAGGGCATATCCCCGAATGTGGAAACTCCTACAGGGGAGGATAACTGATATTCCTATATCGATTATGCCCTGGATGTGGACACTTCTATAAGGGAGTTTGGTTGTGATGCCTACATGGATTATCCTTATATGAGAAAACTCCCATAGTATAGATATGAGATATTGGTTGGGATTATAAGGATTTAGAGCCAGGATATACAGATGGTCCATCACAAGCTAGCTTGATGGGGGCGTTACGATGAGGGATTATAGATTTCTATCTTCCAAGTGCCTCTTATCTACTAAGGTGTGTCTGGTCTAGTATATTGGGGTGGGATTGACTCTAGGTTTATGATTAATATCGTACACTCCCATAGAGTAGTTTTTAATACTATTATAGAATACAACCTATGGATGGATCAAGAGGTAATGTTTAGAATTATTTCATGATTTTCTCAGAGATACTTTGACATTGAACCAAACCATGTTTTATGGTGTTTTATTTTCTTTAGTTTATTTATTAATTTTAGATGAGCATGTGTAATGTCCGGGTATAGTATCCACTATATTTGATGCCCCAATCTGGGACACCACATGACCTTAGGTGATCCTACCCATACACCAGTGGATGCTGACTAACAGTGAGGGTCTAATGGAACACATGAGGAGACTATACCCTCTTTATCAAAGTAATCCATAGTAGGATAAAATATAAAATCAAGGAAACATGTAAACAATAAAAACATGTCACAAATTCATATCCCCAAACTGTGTACAACCCACAACCAATAGAAAATATGCTATTTCACATCATAAAATACCAAGTGTAAGGAAACCCAAAATAAAGAGAAATTGAAGAATTCCCAAAATGGGTCCTGATTCCAACTCTGGATCCATCATATATGCACGTCCCAAGACCAAATCAACCCACTACCATAGGACCCTTAACCTCGTCATGAACTGAAACCATGAAGTCTACTTAGGTACCCAATGGAGACCTAAGTAGAATGTGAGTACAACTTAGTAATACTCCACCAACAGTGCCTACAAAATATCATGTCCAAATAGATAGTGTATGAATGATCCAATATTAACAACAAGATAAAAAACACTAAACTAGGTTACATTAGTTAACTAAGTTTACTTTAAACACTACATCAATTATCCTATAGGTTAAACATTTTAATAAAAACACTTAGGCCTATTCCAATTACATAATTTACACATAAGGGGTAAATTCATGTTCCCTATATCAATAGGGAAAACATTTCATAAACAAATACATAACACTTACCATAGAGCCTTAGTCTGGGTAGTCTCATAATATGCATCAGTTGGGGGAATATAGCCTCAATCTGACTCTCTAAACCATGAATTATAGGGGAGGGGCTTATAGCCTCAGTCTAACCCAAACCATGGGTAGAGAGACTCAATTCAAATACCCCACACTTACCTCTAATCCATGTGCACATGCTTCTTAAACCATAACACATTTACCAAACACAAACCATAACCATTAAACACATTTATCATTTACATAACTTATCCCATTAACACATTTCCGTTATCATATCTCAACCCATTCAAAACATTCATCATTCACATTTCTTAACCCATTTACAAATTTCCTTTAAAACCCATAAATCATTTAACACCTTCACTTGAATTCATTTAACCCATTCACATTATACAAAACACCCTTTTATGACATTTAAACAACTAGACACAATCTCTGTTAGTTTCATTTCATAACTCAATCTAAAATTTCAACATATTCATCATGTCTCTATCTAATAACAATTCAATTCGATGTTTAACACTCAATTACATGTTTAATAATGTAGCATGGCCATGGGTGTCCCTCAACTAGATATAATCAACCTCAATGAATCCCACAAGGATCATAAGGGGTTCAATTCATCAATTAACTAATTAATTCATCATTTATACCATGTAAAACGGAGGAAAACATAATGACACAAACATAGAACCACATACACATTAATTTCTCCCCAAAAACTATGGGATATATATTGTAGACCACCTACCTAGATTTTGGAGACAGAAACACACTCATCCTTAGAATTTCATTCAGAAACAAAAATCCTCTAAATCTCCAAACTATGAACTATTTGAAAAATAGGGTTTTAGGGATTTTGATGAATACGAGAGATTTTACAATCCATAATCAAGAAAAAAGAATAATTATAAATTTTAGACCCACCTGAAGCTTCATTATTCACCCAATAGTACTCCAAACAACTTAGACATGAGGGAGATCGAACCTTGAGATGTTTAGGAGGGTTTGGATCATCACTAGAGATGATGGAGGATGAATTTAGGAGAATATTGAGTTATAAAACTTACGGAATGAGAGGAGAAAATAGTAAAAACCCACTTTGAATGAGGTGCATGGTTTTGGCGCATAGTTTTCTACAACCATTAACCAATCGTGCACCACCCTCTATCCAAGAGGGGGCTAGGTAGCATGGTTTCCAGGGGAACTCACATGGTTTGAAAACCATATGGTAACCATGTGTATTGGATTTTCCAATTATACATGGTTAGGCTCCTACCCATGCATGGTTTCACCAACCATGATCCACCTCTCTCGGAAAGCACAGTTAAGCTGCACAATGTAGGTTCTGAGCGTAGAAGAAGCTCATGGGTGGATGTGCCCACTTGGCCTTTTGTCATTAGAAATGATCAATATGGGATCAATAAGATGATAAACACTACAATCCATGGATAAAATCACAGAAATAGACAAAGAATAAGAATAGTCCTGGAACCTCAAAGGAGGATCATCATATGTTGGTTATAATTAATTTAATTAATTGATAAGAATTACTTAATGGAATTATTTCTTCATTGATGTCTCTGGTCATGATCTGATGTGATCCGTCATTGTGTCTTAGAATCCAAGTGTTGGATTCCACTATCAGTGATGCATATGTTCTCCACGTATCTCTGGACGTCGCCAATGGAATCTATGGGTGCTAGCGTGGAGAATCCATTTCTTGCGTTGTCCGCCTTAGATCGCCTTGATCTGATGGAAGAGGATCTCTCTTGGTATTGAGAGCGTTTTTGGAGGAAGGATTTCTTTTGTCCTTGAGATAATTATCCAGAGTTGTTGTGTACAATTGTTAGAGAAAATTTTGGGGGTTGTGAAAATATTTATAATAGGGTGAGTTATTGAAATAAATAAATGTGTTATGCATTTTATTTATTTCATTAACTCTTATTGAAAACCCCCATGTCAAATCATTAATTACTTGAAATGTCCCCATGTTGATTATAATAAATATCATTTAATAAAAATATATTATTTCCTCAAAATCCTAACTAGAAAAACTACACGGCGTGTAATCATTAATACACGGTGTGTACTCGTTTTTCATTTCCTTTCCAAAATGAAAACCACACGGCATATACATTCAATTTACACGGCGTGTATATCTTGTTTTTAGTTTTATTCTACATCCAAAATTAAAATGATTTAGGCTTCCTTGAATGATTATTAAACCACATACGAGAATAATCTTTATTCTATATGAGATACTTGGATACACTTGTGTGACCCTCTAGGCCTCTTTTTCATTGGAATTAGGTGGGCTTACCAAAAGTGCAAGATTAATGTCTAGAAATGGGTCAAGGAACCCAAGATTAATAAGTTGAAACCATATTGACGTGTCACCTCATATGAAAACTTACCATGTAATTTAATCCCTTAGTCTCAATATCTCAAATGAAGCATGTTGCATGCTAGTGCCATCAACCGATGTGCTCGATTATTCTTTCTTTGAATTTCCAGAATTGAACTTGCCCATTCCTCACCATGGACATGTATTTATTTAGGCTATATCAATTCCATAAAAGGGATTGAGATATCTACTTCTGTTATGGAATATAAGGGACAAATCCTTTCTTGCATTATCTATAAATGTAGTATCACTCGTAACACGCCCAACGTATCCTACCTCGCTGCGAACAATGTGTTGTCATAGTTTTCATCAATAAATCTAATTGTGTGAGTTGTAATACCCATTAATAATAATCTTAAAGTATAAAGACCAAAACACAATTCCGCATATAGGAACATCCAATGACACTATGAAATGTGGATTTCCTACTGGCGGGTCTCGTTCTCATAATATCCTCCGGGATATTACCAAGGGCGCACACCATGAGAAGGTGCCACAAAGTTTTATGAGTCCTCACCCATAATGGCCTATATTATTTGTGTCTCTGAAATAACATCATCTAATCATATAAAATATATTCATGAATAGTGTTATGGAACTTCCAGGTTCTCATGATAGCAGGGATCTTCAATGACCCTTTAATGCAACAACTATCCTTAAGACATTATCACATGAATTGCCACATAGAAGAACAATCAAGATGTGATAAAGTATTCATTAATTTATAAATTAAAAAGTAGTTGGTTATAGGCCACCAACTCCAATAGACTCTCACTTGAACTAGAGACAACTGCTAACAACCTTTAAACCGCTAGCTCTCACATGATATTCATGCTTCTGTTGAGATAGGCCTTTAGTCATGGGGCCTGCCATGTTCTCTTCCGTGGACACTCTACTCACTGCAACATTACCCTTTGATAGAAATACCTCAAAAGGTGATACTTCTAGAGTATATGCTTTGTCCATTGATGTGACATTGATTCTTTTTCAAGATCCACCACTACAGTATTATCACAATACAACATGACATGATATTTACACCTAGGCACCACATCAAGCTCCTGGATAAAGTTCTGAATACAAATGGCTTCCTTGGATGCATCAGACGCTGCTTTATATTCAGACTCCACTGTAGAATCAGTGACAATTGGCTACTTTGAACTCTTCTAACTTACAACTCCTCCATTAAGACAAAAAACATATCTAGATTGTGACTTCAGATCGTTCTGATCTGTCTGAAAGACAACATCAGTATACCATCTGATGACAAGCTCCTCATCTCCTCTATACACCAGGAACATATCCTTAGTTCTTCTTAGATACTTAAGGAGAGTCTTAACAGAATTCTAATGTTGTTCTACTAGATTTGCTTGATATCTGCCTACCATGCTTAGTGCATAGGAAAAATCAAGCCTGATACATAACATGGCATACATGATGGATCTTATAGCCAAAGCGTATGGGATCTTACTCATTCTATCTTTCTATTGTTTTTTCTGAGGAGACATTTTATTAGAAAGATATAGGCCATGTGACACTAGAAACAATCCTCTCTTGGATTGTTCCATACTAAATCTCTTTAGTATCTGGTCAATGTATGTACCTTGACTTAGTCCAAGCAGCCTCTTGGATCTATCCCGAATGATTTTGATCCTTATAATGTAGGCGACTTCACCCAAGTCCTTCATGGAGAGACACTTGTTCAAACAGTCCTTAATTGATAGTAAGACTGGTACATCATTTACAATAAGAAATATGTCATAAACATATACTACTAGGATAATGACCTCCCTACCATTAAACCATTTATAAACACATGGCTCACATTCAGTCTTAATGATACCAAATTACTTTATGGATTCATAAAATCATATATTCCATGACCTAGATTCTTTCTTTAATCCATAAATGGATTTCTGCAACTTGAAAACCTGTTTGGCTTCACCTGGTGTCAAAAATCCTTCTGGTTGTGTCATATAGACATCTTTCTGAAGGTTCCCATTAAGGAATGTTGTTTCGAAATTCATATTCCAAATCTCATAGTCATGGTAAGCTGCTATGGAAAGTATTATTCTTATGGATTTAAACAGGTAAACTGGCAAGAGTGTTTCATCATAGTCAATTCCTTGATGCTGTCTAAATAATTTAGCCACTAGCCTTGCTTTATAGGTTCTAACTTGACCTTCCACATCTAGGGTTCTCTTTAATACCCATTTGCATCCAACATGCTTTTCATCAACTGGATCATCGACTAGAACCCAAACTTGGTTATGATATATGGAATTTATCTCAGAATTCTTAGCTTCTAGCCATCTTGTAGCTTCTGAGCTTTCTACTGATTCCTTGTAGGAGAGAAGTTCATCATTTTCCAACAATAATGATTCACCATCCTCAATGACTATAAATCCAAATCTCTATGGTTCCCTTACCTCTCTTGAGATCCTACATAGTACATGTGTTTTTGGAACCTCTTCCATAGGGAACTGTGTAAATTTTTCCTCTACCAACTCCTGTGTATCTTGAGCATTAACTTCATCAAAGTCAATCTTTCTCCCACTATTCTTTTTGAAGATGTGAGCCCTCTCAAGGAAGATGGCTTGTATGGCAGCAGTCAGTTTCTTATCTGAAGGTTTATATAGGTAATATCCTTTCTTTTCATTAGGATATCCTATAAAGATACACCTTGTGCCTCAGGGTGATAGTTTGTTGCCGAAGAAGACCTTAACAAATTCCTCGCATCCCCATACACATGTGTGCGAAAAAATGGGTTTATTTCCATTCCATAACTCAGAGGGAATTCCATTTTCCACCTTAGTTGGTGCTCGGTTTAATGTGTATACTATAGTTTGTAATGAATATCCCCAAAAGGATAATGGAAGATCTGCATGACTCATCATCGACCTCACCATGTCCAACAAGGTGTAGTTCCTTCTTTCACTAACACCATTCCAATGTGGTGTATAAGGAGGAGTGAGCTGAGATAGAATCCCAGACTCTCGTAGATGATCGATGAACTCTTAGTTCAGATATTATCAACATTGATCTAATCGAAGCTTCTTAATCTTCTTACCAAACTGATTCTATACTTCATTCCTGAATTCCTTAAATTTATCTAAGGCTTCTGACTTATAACTCATTAAGTTGACATATCCACATCTACTCAAATCACCAGTAAAGTCATGAAGTAAGAATATCCACCTCTAGCTTCTACCGGAAATGGTCTACACAAATCCATGTGCACCAATCCTAGAAACTCTATGGAACTTTCACCTTTTCCATCGAAAGGTGGCTTGGTCATTTTTCCTTGTAAACAAGCGTGACATATATCAAGTGGTTTTAGCTCAGTAGAGTCTAAATAGCCATATTGGCATAGCTTTGTCAAGAACTTCTTGTTTACATGACCTAGACGATGATTCCACAACTGGGTGATGTATGATTCATGTGAGTATGTTTCGTTATCGATTTCCAACACTTGGTTTGCATAATTTAATACATACAAACCATTATTTAAATGTCCCATACCATAACATACATTGTTCTAATGAAAGAGACAACCCTTATTTCCAAACTTGAAAATAAATCCATCCATATCCAAACAAGATAAAAAAATTATGTTCTTGGTAACACTAGGAACATAATAACAGTTATGTAAAACCAAAATCATCCCAGTTGGAAATGAGAGGTGGTAATTGCCAATGCCTAACGCAGCCAGCCTCACGCCATTGGAAGCTCGAAGATCCACCTCTCCTATGGCAATATTTATAAATATACTTGGTTCCTGAATTTTAATATAGATGTGAGCCCCAAAATCTCTATCTAATACCCAATGTGTAGAAATGGAAATATTACACAAGATAACGAAGGCACATTTAGCATCCCCATGCTTCTGGGTGTAGTTCCTCTTCCAGTGGCCTTGCTTGCCACATGAAAAACAAACCTCCTCCCATTAATTTCCCTGCCTATGTATGTTCCCCTTCTTGGAGGGATGACGCTCAGGGGCTTGAGACCATTTATAAGTCTGTGGCTCCTTTTCCTTGTCCTTCATTTTCTTATTCATTATAAGGACTGCAGGTTTGTCATGCCTCATGTCCTTATCTACTTAGATAATTAAGGTCAAAAGTTTTGATAGACTCTTCTCATTGTTTCTCATGTTGTAGTTGACAATAAATCTAGAGAAGGTCTTGGGTAGTGATGATAGGATGAGATCTGTACACAACTCATCCGGGAACTTAATCCCTAATATGTTCAAGCATTCAATGTCTCCAATAAGCTTGACTACATGA
The DNA here is from genome assembly GCA_963277665.1 of Viscum album. Taxonomy (NCBI): domain Eukaryota; kingdom Viridiplantae; phylum Streptophyta; class Magnoliopsida; order Santalales; family Viscaceae; genus Viscum; species Viscum album. The sequence goes on along the minus strand of OY728131.1, from coordinate 1,522,414,476 downwards.
GGCCCAGCTGGTGCAGACTCTCCAAGATTAGTTGTAAACAAAGAATTGGAATTATCATATCTCTCTTATCTCGCCTTCTCTTGGTAGATATCATTAAGGTGAGACATCATGCTATAAACATCCATGTTTTCATATTGCTTCAAGATCTCATTGGACATGTTTGATAGCATGAAACACTAGACATCTGTGGCTTCATCCATTTGTTTCATATGGATAGATAATTCCTCATCACAAGCCTCTTTCCCAGGAACAATTGGAATAGGCTCTTCCAGCACATATAATTTCCTCTCGTGCTGATGGATGATGCGTAAATGCCTCTGCCACTCTTGGAAATTGGTGCCGGTGAGAAGGTTTTACTTCTTGAGTATGGTTATCAATGATATGTTTTATGTCATTTTATTTAAATTTCTATGAATTAATATGAGCAAAGGTTTAGTACTTTATTATGATAAAACTAAGAAAAATAAATAAATGAATACTTATTAGTTTCCCACTATTTTATTGAAATCTAATAGCTGTCACCATTGACTTCGAAATACTCTGTTGCCTAAATATTCTAGTGGAAAGGCTCCATATTTCCCTTCGCATTGCCCCAACTAGGGGTGGTTAAACAACTTTAAGGGTTTTAAGTAGGCATTCCAAATTCCAACTGCATTACCTCATAGCTCCTTGATCCATTGAGTGGACTCCCCAACCCTGAAATCCTTTTATTTTGGATTTAATCAACCTTTGCCTCTTGGTCACACCAAATCCTGTTGTGGTAGTCAAACATTGATGCGAACCAAATCAAGTCAACCCAACATCTTGAATTAGAATTCCCAGACAATTGAAATCACCCCAACTAGGTTTGGTCAAGAACTTTGAACTATGGTTCGATTCTAACTAAGATTATGGAAGGCTATACCGACTTAATATTTCTTTGAGGGATTTTATCCTTATATGTAAATTTCCATTTTATTATCTTTGATTACATGATTTTTAATATTAAGTGGGATATAGTTAATTGATTAACTATGTCTAAGATAATATTTTACGCATAAGACAGTATTATTTTAGTTCCATCTTACATGATTGTTTAATTCATTAATTGTGTGATCGTGGCAACACACCCATAGTAAATAAACCATGAAACTAATAGAAATAAAATAAATGGTATGATTACGATCTTGTTCTATTTGTTAATTTATCTTGAGTTTGATAAACTATCCCAAGACCTAGGAAAGAAACACCTTGAACCTTTCAGGTTCGTGTTTACAACTTTCCACCAATCTACATTTTTATCTCCTTGGATTGGTTTCACCTTGGCGCCTGACATGAGCCACCTCCACTATCTTGAGATCTCCATCCATTACATATGCATTTATCTCACATTCAAGTGAGGGGTAAAAGGGGTTTTTACATAAAAGAAACATTGGGCTCATAGGCCCTACATATTAATGAGGAAAAAAATCACAGACCAACAAATTTAAATAAATAAATTAAAAGAAACCATTCACATACAAAGGTCTTGGTCTAGGTCATGATCATCCATACATGCAACGATATTTTTGCATAAATAAAACTAGCATTCAATTATTTAATCATTCTTATTTAAGATAAATCACACTCAAATCAATTAATTATCATTAGTTAATAAATAATTTTATCTTAATATATTTTTCTGAATTTCCTTGAGATTCTCATCCATCATAATTTTAAACAAATAAATTCATTTAAAATTATCTTTGTATGAAACTTTGTACCTTTGAGGCAACCCAGTGAATTCCCATTGACGAAGATATTAAATTAAACACAGATGTATAAACACCTATCACATGTTGTGACTCAGCTTTACGCCTGCACTATGGTACACGTCTCAAGGTTTTGTATAATATAATAATCAATTTTAATAAATCTTCATATTTTGGATGAGTACACAGCATGTAGTTTCAACTACAAGGCGTGTACTTTTGTTCACCGTCCATCCGAAGTACACTCCCGGGGACATGGCATGTTTTTGTACTTCAGAGGTTTTCAAAGTACACGGCGTGTTCAGTGGGACACATGCTGTGTAGTGTCCGAATTACACGGTTTCTAGCCGGCCAATCCATGTACAGGGTACACGGTCCAACCCTAACCTGAAGGGACTACATTCCGTGTTCAGTGGACCACATGGCATGTAATTCGGAAACTGTGTGCCACCTATTCCTGGTCAACAAACAGTGTCATTTATGACTTAGGTAGGATCCATTTACATGACCTGATTTGGTGGACCAGTCTAATGCATTGAACCTAGACTACAAGGCGTGTATTTAATAATACAATCCATGTATTTTGGTGTTGTACGGCTAAGAACATTTGGCAACTCTGGATGAGATCTTCTATTTTATTTTAATCAAAATTAAAAGAAAAAATTAATTTCTGTAAGGTGAATGAGAAACGAGAAAATAGGAACATATCTCGAGATTCAGATTTAAAGAATTATTAACTTGAATTGAAAAAACTAAATTATTAAATGTGTAAATCACCAATATAAAACAAAATAATTATAATCAATGATATGACTCACTCTGATACCACTTGTAGGTTTCGGGCACAATGAATGCTCATGGGGGGATGTGCCCACTTGTATTTTTGTCATTATAAATGATCAATTCAGGATCAATAAGATGATAAATGCTAGACTCTACGTATTGAATCACAGAGATATACAAATAAGAATAATAGTCCCAGAACCTCAAAGGTGTATCATCATATGTTGGTTATAATTAATTTAATTAAATGAAAAGAATTACCTTGATGGAATTATTTCTTCATAGATGTCTCCGGTCACGATCCGATGTGATTCATCATTGCATCTTAGAATCAAAATGTAGGATTCTTGTAGCATTAATTCACACCTGCTCCACGTATCTCTAGACATCTTCAAAGGAATCACCGGCTGCTAGCATGGAGAAGCCTTTGCTTGCGTTTCCTGCCTTAGATCACCTTGATCCGATGGAGGAGGATCTCTCTCGATCATGAGAGCGTTCTTGGAGGAAGGAGTTCTTTAGGCCTTGAGATAATTCTCTAAAATTGTTGTGTACAACGATTGGGGAAAAGTGTTGGGGTTGTGAGGATATTTATAATCTAGTTTGAGGTTATAGAGTTATGATAATAAATAAATACGTTATGCGTTTTATTTATTTTATTAACTCTTATTGAAAACACCCATGTCAAATCATTAATTCCTTGACATGCACCCATGCTGATTATAATAAATATCATTTAATAAAATGATATTATTTCCTCAAAATCCCGATTAGAAAAACTACACGGCATGTAATCATTCATACACGGCGTGTACTCATTTTTAATTTCCATTCCAAAATGAAAACTACATGGTGTGTACATTCAATGTTCATGACGTGTATATCTTGTTTTTCATTTTATTATTCCTCCAACATTAAAACGATTTGGGCTTCCTTGAATGATTATTAAACCGCATACGGGAATAATCTTTATTCTACTTAAGATACTGGGATACACTTAGTGTGTGACCCTTTAGGCCTCTTTCTCGTTGGCATTAAGTGGGCTTTCCTAAAGTCCAAGATTACTTTCTATAAATGGGTCAAGGAACCCAAGAGAAAGAAGTTGACACCACATTGACGTGTCACCTCATATGAACGCTTATCGTGTAATTTAATCCCTTTGTATCAATATCTTGAATCAATCGGGTTGCATGCTAGTGCCATCAACCCACGTGCTCAATTATTCTTTCTTTTACTTTCCAGAATTTAACTTTTCCATTCCTCACCATGGACATGGATTTATTTAAGCTATATAAATTCCATAAAAGGTCCTGAGATATCTACTTCTGTTATGGAACAGAAGGGAAAAATTCTTTCTTGCATTATCTATTAATGTAGTATCACTCGTGACGTACCCAATGTATCCTTCCTCACTGCGAATAGTGTGTCATTATAGTTTTTGTCAATACATCTAAGTGCACGAGTTGTAATAACCATTAATAATAATCTTAAATTCTAAGGACCAATACACACGTCCACAGATAGGAACATCCAATGACACTATGAATTGTGCATTTCCTACTGGCGGGTCTCGTTCTCATAATATCCTCCTGGATATTACCAAGGGCACACACCATGAGAAGGTTCCTAAAAGTTTTATGATTCCCCACCCCTAATGGCCAGTATTATTTGTGTCCCTCAAACAACATCATCAGGCCATAGAACATATATTCAAGAATAGTTTTATGGAAGTTCCGGGTTCTCATCATAGTAGGGATCCGCTATGACCATTTAATGCAACAACTATCCTTAGGATATTATCACATGCATTGTCATTCAAAAGAACAATCAATATGTGATAAATTATTCATTAATGAATAAAGTAAAAATTAGTTGGTTCTAGGACACCAACTCCAACACACAATTACTACTAACCATGATCCAATCATAAAACATGCACTGGATGACCCCACTTCCTCTATTTTGTGTCCCAACCCACCAGGACACCTCAAAGACTCATTTTGCATCCAGTAAAAATCCCATTTACCAAAATAAAGAGACTTAAACCAATACATAAAAAAGGACGTACCTAAAAAATATATGAGATCTTACAACATCCCCACCTTATAATGGATTATCCTCAAGCTGTACTTCCAAGCATCCCTAATCATCCAAATAAAAGAGATTAGGACACTGAAACCACATGTCACTCTCCCTCTCCCATGTTTCCTCCTGAATTTTACCATGCCACCACATCACTTGAACCAAAGGAAAAGTCCTAGACAAAGAATTTTCCTATTGTGATCCACAATTCTTTAACCCAATTCTCCTCAAGGGAAGCATCAACCTCAAACCCAACATCAACCACAAAACTCCACATGGAAGCTGATACACAATTTATTAAATTACGATGAAAGGAAACATTATACACAACATCACACCTCCTTGGAAGTGTTAATCATCACCATAACCAGCCTGATACTCTCCACAACTCATGGACCAAATTGATTGGCGCCAACATGCACTACATTCAAAATTCTAACGATGACCAAGACACTATTTTACATAAAGAAACACACAGTTCCTCACCAACATTCACCATCCTACTTCAGTCACAACTTGAGGTCCAATGACCTTTTTCCATCCTAAACACCCATAACACAACCCATGAACAAAATTCATCCCTAGGTACTCAATAGATCAAAGCCTAAGATAATTCCCTTTTCCAAACTGAACATTGAGATATCTTTTACCCCATCCCATCCAATTCGAAACACCAGTCACACCCTCAACCAACCACTCAATCGCTATGGTGACCCCATATGCTTTAGCTCAGAACCGCCATCTCTTAGTAGTTGGTACCTAAAAATTGGAAAGACCACAAGAATCTCAACTGAAACTTTCAAAATATTCTCGATTTTTTTTCAACCCACCACACCCAAATGCCCACAAGAACACCAATTAAAACATTTATAAAAAATGATAGTAATTATCCAAGAATTTAATACATTTTAAAACTAGACACCAAACATGGGTATCACTCTTTTAAAATCAAAACTAGTCCCAAGGAAATTTATTTACATCAATCTACTATTAAAGAAGTCATCAAAGATTTTCCTCAAGGGTAAACTACCCCCACATTTTAAATCACCATTTGAAATTAAACTAAAACCCCATTTTTAAATTTTTTTGAGTTAAACAAATCGATTTAAAACAATGTCACTTTATAATCATTATATCTATAAAAAAACTAAAACATGGTCAAATTTATGCAATTCCATTTTAAAACCATTTTATGAGTCAAATTAAATTTTAAAAGAGCATGGGATAATGAAACATTTCATTTCACACATGAAAACATCAAATTTATACTCTAAGTAAAATATGCCAAGAACCAAATCATAATGAAGATGCTTAAAAACATAACAAGGATATGAAATATATTTTTAATATTATAATAATGGAATTTATAAGGAACAAGAATATTATAATACCAAAAAGTAAATGAACTGCATAGTAACACCTACTAGATTCCATGATCGATTCTCAATGAGGTTCTAGAACGAAACCTCTATTACCCGTGAACTGCTGTCTTGTTTCACTTCCTCCATCACAATGTATAACATGAACACCTCATATTATGTTTAAAACCAACTTGAGTTCAAATCCAAAGCATGGCTTGGTCAACCACCACATCAAAGACCCACTTGTCCCTCCCTAAGAAGGATAAACATCCATCACACTAGATACTCATTGGCATCCTGATTCCACCACATCTATTAAATGGTCCAATCCACACATCTAAGATTGAATCATTTCTCCCCACCTTAGGAATTTCATTATCACCTCTTTCCTAAAAAAAATTCACCCCCATGGATCATTCTCCCTTCACTTAAGATCCCAAGAAGTGGATGTGGCCATCTCACCCTCACTTGAGAAAAGAATAAAACACTAACCTTCATCCATTCTCGGATCCCGAGAATAGAACCTTAAACATTTACTAACATGAAACCGCTTAAACAAATCTTATATGGAAATGTCTGATGGCGCAACACTCACTACGTAGATCCAATTTTAACTTAACCCAAGGGTGTAACCTTCAAGAAGTCCCTTCATACAACCAAGAGAAAACCTTAAGTATCATGGTGTATAGCTAGTACTCTCTTAGTGTACCCAAGACAATGTGAATATATTGGGCACGATCTATTAAGTACAAAAGTACCTCAAGATGATGTTTATCAAACTACAAAAAATAATCCATTGCTGATGTCACCTCCCACTATAGGGGAACCTTAACCTATCGAAAGTCTTGGGCTTCCCTACCCACCATCATCTCATTATAACCCTACCACCTCTGCTCAAGTGGGTTTCATTAATTATAACTCACCGCCACCCCACTACTCTCTTCCAAGTAGTTGTGAACCAACGTTTCCTTTTGCACTACATCCACCACACAACTCATGTTTGAATAGAACCACTCTGGTGACTCATAATGGAATCACAATGATCCATCACATCAATAAAAAAAATAAATTGTCTATTTCATAACTACAGCTTCCCACTATGACCATACCAAGAATGGGGGTGCATATCCCAAGCCACCTGCCCACATACCCAAAACAGCATCATGCCTCTCCCACATGTGTCTGCACCAGGACCTCATCTGACCCCTCTAGGTCACACAATTTTCAATAATCACTCTCCTAACCAAACTATGGACCTGAAAATATATATTTCACTAGAACTAGGACCAATTCCCACTTACACATCTTATCATGACTCCTCACTTGTCATCCTCATTAGATTTGAGGCATCCTTGATGTTTCCTTCCAAAAACCCTACCTTTCGCACAACAATACCAACCACATGACTAACCCTCAGCTTGGGTGTCACTTACATATCAAGAGTGATCATATATAGTTAAAATTTATCCCCATATTGAATATTTCCATAATATTCAGGTTATTCCCCCAAATGAATCTTCCCTTTGAAACCAACCTTACAACCAACCACAGGAAGTCAAGTGCTTCTCTGAAAAAGAAACCAAGGCACAAACATACCATTTAACAAAAACCAAAGGTACTCACCTTTCATCAATTCCACCTCTAAATCATCTCCAATGCTTCATATTCCAAGGAACCCGTAACACTGGGATAACCTCCATCAAGGCCACCCATGATTTTCCTGAGACTGTTAACTCATAGTCATGGATCAAGTCACGTCTCCAAAACCATTGGCTTTCCCACTTAGCCTTCCAGGACAAAGCCACACATTTTCAAACACAAAACATCGACCTATGTTTTAAAAACCCCAGAACACTCACAACATGGCCGAAGCCTCACCCTGGGTTTCTCTTGAAGGTCAAATGATGCCAACTCTTCAAGTTAGGGCTAGGGGTAGAAAATTTTCTAGGCTCTCCCTCTCAAACATATACATCAAATACCAACAAGTCACCACACCCCAGTGGCCCTCCTAACCCCATTCCAAAAAAAAACTATGTTCAATGCATCGAAGAAATAATTTACTCTAGGTTCCAAGACCATAACAACACAACCACCACTGATGGATAAATGAACCAAGACATCCATTTAAAAACCTAACATAACCTGCATGGTCACAACCCACTAGGGTTAGCACATCCATGTTATTAAATGATACCTATCAACCTTAAGGCTAAAACCTAACCAAAGGTAAAAATATTAACACCCCTATATTTAACACATAAAACTCACCAAGGTATCCTAACTACGTAACTCTCACTTCCTAAACCACCCATACACAATGCCTTGTAACAAAACTATGGATTCACATTTCCCATGTCCCTTCACATTAAATCTTTTTGTATGCTCGACACTCAAATACATACCTCTCTAGAAAACATAAGAGGGTGTTACAACTGAAACTCTCTAGTATTATTAAACATACTCAACATGACCCACCCTAGATTTCCCCTCATAACTGCATAAAACAATCAAGGTTCTGAAAGAACTTATCTTCCCCTCTATTATCTTGAACCAAAGGGTTTCTTTATCCATTATAGAAGAATAATTATTGATTATATACTCATGGCTTCCAACCATTGTATATCATCTTGGGAGAATCCCTCTACAATTCCAAGCACACTTCTCAATCACATAACATAAAGCTTCTATAGTTTTCACAAAGGAAGGCTCTCTACTCTCCCCACACAAACCCATTACCCATACACTATCCCAATAGATATAGTCACATTAATAACACTAACCTCTACCATCCATATAATAGGTCATTGTCAACAAGGAGTAAACCGACTTACATAGTTACAAGTAGTATCATTAAACATCATTTTAATCGTTATCACTTTCACAATGTAAATATTTCTCTTTTAGGAACCTTTCCATCTTAAAAAATTATTTCAACCAAAATTTTAACCCATTTATAACTTTTAATTAGGAAATATTCTTTAACCATTTCTTCACATTCTTTACATTTACCCATTTTCATCATATTTATTAGACACTACCTCTTTCAAAATTTTAAGGTAATTAGAATTCATTCTATCCCTAATGTCCCACACATCATCCTCGAGAGTTTTTCTATTATTAATTCCATCTATATCCCATGGTAACTAAAATTTTGTATTTATTCACAACCCCATTCCATTATTAACTTTCAAAAAATATCCTAAAATAGTCACATCACACTATAAGTTCATCAAATAAGGTGCAATATCTTCCAAATATAACAAAAAACATCAAGAATCGCAACCCCACCATGAGTACTTGGATTTCCCCTCATACATGGGTTAGATACTCTCATGAATGAGATAATTTACAAGGATTTAAACATTCCAGTACCCCACCCATCATTCTCAAATAGTATGAAAATAGAAAAGAAATACTCCTCTGATACCACTTTGTAACATCCCCAGACTGGTAGCCACTATATTCGTTGCCCCGATTCGAGTCATCACATGACCTCACATGCACCTTCCTATACACAAGAGGCTACCTACAAGTAGCTAGAGTCTAATAGAACATGTATGGATATTATACCCTATTTATCAGATTAATCCCCAATAAGTTAAAATACAAAATCAAGGAAATATGAAAATAATAAACATGTGTCACAAATCTATAACCCCAGTCTGGGTACAACCCATAACCAATATTAAATATTCTATGTCACATAATATAGTTCCATGTTTAAGGAAACCTAAAATATAGGGAAACTGAAGAATTTCTAAAATGGATCTCGATTCCATGTCTAGATCCCTCATCGATACACATCTCAATCCCAAATCAATCATTTCGCATAGGACCCTTGCCCTTGTCCTAGCCTTCAACTATTAATTGTACTTAGGTACCCAATGGTATCTTGAGAAGGTTGTGAGTAAAACTCAGAAGGACACCACCAATGGTGTATAAAAAATACACAATCCAAACAGATAATGTATGCATGATCCAAAATGAACAATAATATAAATAAATACTAAATTTGGTTCCATTAGTTATCCAAGATCCATTTAAAAACTATATCATTTATCCCATGGGTTAAAAATTTTCATTAAAACACTTTGGCCTATTTCGATTAAAAAATCTAAAAATAAGAGGTAAAGAAAAGTTCCCTATCTCATTAGGGAAACATTTCACAAATAAATTCATAACACTTACCTTAGAGACTCAGTCCGGGTTGTCTCATCATATGAATCAGCTAAGGGAATAAAGCCTCAGTTTGACTCCCAAACCCATGCATTATAGGGGAGGGGTTTAGATCCTCGGTCTAACCTAAACCATGGGTGTATATCCTCAATTAAAATACCCCATACTCACTAATAAACCATGTGCACATGCTTCTTAAACCATAACACATTTACCAAACATAAACCATAACCCTTAAACACATTTATCATTTACATGACTTATACCATTAACACATTTTATATTATCATATATTAAACCATTCAACACATTCATCATTCACATGCCTTGATCTACTTACACATTTCCATAACAACCGATAAATCATTTAACACATTAACTTGAACTAATTTAACACATTCACATTATTCCAAACACCCCTTTATGCCATGTCAACAACTAGATTCAATATCCATTAGTATCATGTCATAACTAGAGCTAACATGTCAATATATTCATCATGGATCTATCTCATAACAATTCAATTCTATTAATATCACCCAATTCTATGTTTATGAAAGAGGCACCCCATGGGTGGACCTCAGCCTAGTATAATAAAACTCAATGCATCCCTCAAGGATCATGAGGGGTTTAATTCATCAATTAACCAATTAATTTATCATTTATACCATGGAAAAACATGTGGATAGCACAAAATCACAAGAACACAACCACATTCACATAAATTTAACCACAATACTATGGAATATAATTTGTCGACCACCTACCTCGATTCCAAAGACAACTGCACACTCAACCTTAGTCTCTAATTAGGAAACAAACCATCTTTAAAGACCCAACATAGGAACCATTGAAGAAAAATGGTTTTAGGGATTCCGAAGAATAAGAGAGATTCTATAAGACCTAATCTAGAAAAAAGGGGAGTGTTAAACTCACTTGAAGCTTCGATCCACACAAAAAGGCACTATAAATGGATTAGAAGAAATAAAGAAAGACCCTTTAGAATTATATGAGGGTTTGGATCGTCACTAGGGATGTTGGAGGAAGAATGGAGGAGAATATTGAGTTAGAATAATTAAGTATTGAGTTTAAAATAGGTAAAAACCCACTTTTAAATTGGCTCACAGTTTGGCTATATGGTTGGAAAAACTATTCACCGACCACACATCACCTACTATCTAAGAGGGGCCTAGTTATCACGGTTTCATAGGGAGCCCATATGGTTTGAAAAACTATACATTAACCATGAAGTTAGCATATGGATTGTCTATGTCCAATTCCACATGGTTTGGCTCCTCCCGGTGTACGGTTTCACCAACCGTGCTCCACCTCTTCATGAACACATGGTTGAGGCACACAATTACTATTAACTATGAACCAACCATACGACATGCCTTGGATAGTCCCATTTCCCCTATTTTGTGTCCCAAACCCCCGAGACACCCCTCAGACTCCATGTACATGAAATAAACATCCCATTTACCAAAATAAAGAGACTTAAACCAACACTTAAACAAGGAAATACCTAAAAAATATGGGATCTTATATAATGTCACATGAATATATCATGAAATATTATTTTTAGTAGGTTATCACATTGGTGGTGTCCTATCGAGTTATGTACTCACACGTTTTTCAGGTCACCATTGTACATGGGTACCCGATCATACATTCACTTGGTCAAACATATAGGTTAGGTTGAGGCCTGGGTTTGATCAAGCAGGATTCCTCAAACATGAATATCTATCCAATATTGTGGGTGGTCAGTTATATAAATAGAAGGACTATTCTATCCTCTATTACATTTCATTTATTATTCTTATATATTTATTTATTCCTATGTAATATGATTATTTTCTACTGTTGATGGTGTTTTTTATTTTACGTATTATTGAACACTATTATATAGGGGGTATAGTCTTCCAAAGCACCACCTTAGACCCCCATTGTTTGTCAGAAGCCTTTAGCGTACAAGGATTTGTTTTTAAAGTCACGCAGAGAACACAGTTGGATTACTGTTCATAGTAAAATGGGGTGGGGATGTTACAAAGTGGTATCAGATAATTTATTTTCTATTATTATTATTTTTCAGGATATAGTATACTATTTATTTTGGAATGTTTCAAAGCCTATGAAGGATGTTTGGATGGTGTGTTGAAAACACCTGTTCTGATATGAATCCCAGGTTACCAGGTTTGGGATTTCTATTTTGGTTTTCGATGTTATAGTTGTATTTGATTTTTTTTCTTTGACCAGCACATATGTGGTTTGTATTTAATGATATATTATGGATTTTTATATCTTGGCCCATGGAAAAGAGGCGAATAATTTTATTTTGACTCTTGACCTGTAGAGAACTCATGCATAATATCTAGCACATAGGTTTAATATGATATAAGCCTGATTGTGTAATTTTATCTATGATGACTGATCATAAGTTGTTCAAAGTGTCCAAAACAATTCATACTATGTTTTACTATATAAGTACTTGGTGGAATTATACTCAAACTAGATGACTTGTATATGAATTCTTTTCTAATGGGAATTCATTTGGATCTATGGTGAGATGTTTGATGGTGAATATGAGGAAACAATCCTCATGCATGAGAGGTGAGACAACCCTAGTGGGTCATCATAACATTGGATTTCAAATGAAGGACCCCTTTTGTGTTTTTTAGGATTAGTTATTTAATGTTCCAATAATAACCAATATAGTGTTTTCCTATATATATTTGAATGAAAATCAATTTAAATGAACTACGTGCTATGTTTTCCCTTAATAAAAGTCATATAGTATGATGTCACTGTTTGTGATAGAGTCAACCAATGACTGTGATCCTCCAAGGAGTAGTCCCATTAGTGGATTCTCATGAGGATGAGTTCTCTAGTGGTGAGAGATGGTTTATGTATGATGTCATTATATGTGTGACCAAGTGAGTGGATCTTTGGATACATGAGTTTCCATTTATTTCGAGTTTGGTTCATGAATGTCACCTCATGAGTTGTGACCTCTATGTGAGACTTGATTAGTAGGTCTAAGTAGGATACTTATAGGCCCTTAGTTTTGACTCAAACCCTAGTGGGTCGATGGTTGGTTCAATCGAGGGATACCCATGAGAGGGGTTAGATCAAATTTTGTTATGCATATAGAAATGGTGAGAATGGTTGTATTATCACTACTATAGATCCTCCTTTATCTGTACTAGAAATCTATTTTATTAGTGCTAAAAAGAACTAATGTTCTAAGAACCATTAAAAGGGGGCCCCATTAATCAGTTCTAACAAAATAAATGCTAAAGGGACCTTTTTTTTCAGTGATAAAAAAGCAATGAAAAGGGTTATTTTATCATTAATAAACAAAGTGATGATAAAAGGAAAATTTATAAGTTATTTTTTTATTACTAATAAAGGACCACTTCTATCATCTTTAAATAAAGTGATGATAAAGGTCAAAAAAATTCTTAAAAAATCTCTAGTAAATTTAGAGGTAGAGAACTCCCCCTTTTGTCAATGCCTGATTAAAGCCTGCCTATCTCTACCCCTACAATTTTATCTATGCTAGTGGACCCTACCCTTTTATCATCACTATATCTCTTATTTCCCACCCCCATGTTCCCCTACTTTCAACTGGTTTTGAACCTGAGACCTCCCCCTCATGGATCTAAGCATTTAACACTATATTATATTGTTTTCCTCTCTATTTTTTGATATATATATATATATATTGTTTGTTACATTTTTTATCCACATATATATATATATATAATATTTTCAAAAGACATTTAGGAAATATGTTTTGTGTGTGTGTGTTTATAAATAAATAAATATTTATATTTATAGATGTGTGTGTCTATAAATATAACTATATATATTTATATTTATTTACATATATTATATATTAATATTTATATACGTATATTAGAATATATTGATAAATATATATCTATTTTTTAATACACACACAGAAATAGATTTATATATATGTAAATATTATATATATATTGTATAGGTATATAAAAATTCATAATTTTTTTATTTTAAATAAAATAGATATCATTTTTTATTTTTATATGGTTTATATATTTTGAAATACATTTTATATTTATATATTTTTACAAAATTTTATATAAAATTATGTTTTTATGTGTTAATATATAAAGATATGTATATATGTGTAAATATATAAATAAAATTAACAATAAAATATATCATAAAATTTGAACATCATAATATCTATATGAGTGTATTCATTGAGAATAAATTGAGACTCTACCAAAAACATATAATAAGACTTTCTTAAAAGAGGATAAAATCCCATAAAATGTTAAAAAATGGTGGTACCCCTACAAAAACCTCAATTTTAAAGGACTTTTGGGCCTAAAAAACAATTACTGGTGCCCTCCCCCTATTCATGAGGGCGTGTATCCTTTCGTAGTATTTGATTTGATATATGAAAGAAGTCAAAGAGACACCTAAATCCAAATTTACGACCTTTTGAAGTTCGAACCATGTTTTTAACATATTTACAATCTTTATTAATTAATTGATTTTTTTCTATCTTTAATTTGTTATTAAATTACTATTTATCAATAATAATTATTAAATTTTCCATTAAAATATTTTTTAAATTATTTTCATAAAATTTTTCCACTAAAATCTTATATATTAATTGTGATTACATATTTCATATTCTATAAATAAAATTTTATAAAATATATTATATTAATAACAATAAAAATATTTTTATATATTAATATATGTTTTTTTAATGATATATAATTTATTTTAAGAAATATACCTTTTATTAGTGCTAAAAACAGTCATTTTATCATGGATAAAAGACATATTTTTATCAGTTCTAAGAATAAAAATGATAAAAATACCCACTAACAGTTCCAAAAAATCACTGATAATGGGGGTACATTTATCATATCTAAAAAATGTGTTGATAAAGGGTTAATTTTATTAGTGATTTTTTAGCAATGATAAAATCACATTTTATCAGCACTCTTTTTTAGCACAAAAAAATGTACCCCCTTTATTAGTGATTTTTTAGCACTGATAAAGAGTAGCGCTTGATAAAGCCAATTCTATAGTATTATCTCATGATGATATTAGTATATGTGAAGTTTTACCACATATGTGACTAGTCATGATGATGGATTTGGTTTTTAACGAAGTACCCATGGTTCTGGTGTATCGATGTAGGTCCTGATGTGTAGGACTGTTTGGGTGCCTGAACCTATTGACCAGTGGATGTGCTTGTGGTGGCATGATCATATCGCTATTATATGATCATTACTAGAATGTAAATGGGTGGTGGCTATGTGTGTGGATGAGTTTGAAACACCTTATAATAAGTATGACCACCTATGATTCTTGGATAAGAGGTTTGTTGGCACAATGACCTATATCATTGGATGGAATAATGGAAATGCATCTATAATGAGGGATTCCCTTGCAATGGAATATGTGTCATGGGATGGTTGACCTAAGGATAGACCTAGACATGCATTTTTAGGGAGACATGGTGTCAGGGGTTGGCAGTAGATGATCATGGCCATGGTGGAGTGGTATATGTGGTTGAACAGTATGGGAAGGGGCATACGTCTTAGTGATTTAGTGATTCTGGTGATAGTTTGATGATAAGGATTCTCCTAAAGTGTGGGTTAGGATGTCGTTCACGAGTCAGTGAACATTGTGTGAGATGGTTCATGGGTGTGGTACTAGTTGATGGACAATCATTTTGGTGTTTTAATGTTGGTGGATAACTGGACCGGAGAGATACTTGATTCCTTAGTGAATTCTAGTTTCAAGTTTATATATAGAATCAGATGGAGTCAGTTCATTAGTATCATAATCAAGACAGTTTTAGTGTAGTCTGAGTGTGATCATATCGGTGGGGCATTGGTTCTTTTGGTTTGGAAATATTTCGGAAATGGATACTTGTTGGTTTAACCATGGAATTAACCAAAATTTAGGTATAAGAATTGGTGTGTGTTCTCAGAATGATCTCAATGTACCTTGGGATAAAGGAAGAATGATCATGTTTTGATAACACATTGGTAGATATGGCCAAGAATTTTTGAATGGAGTCACACAAGGGTGTTTTGACTCATGTTCCCTTATGAAATTGGATATAGTTAGATGGGAACCACATACACATCATATGTTATGTAACCTGAGAATTTCTCCAAAAAGTAAAATCTTTTTATGGAAAATTAAACAAGATTGGTTTTCATGCATGTTCAATTGTAATTCTATCACTTCAAAATAGAAAAAAAATTGGATTAGTTTTCTCATGTGTGAATGGGTGTGGTGATTTTAAAATCATACTAGATGTTTTGTTGGAATGTATGGATGTGTATTTCAATCGATAATTATGAATGTGGGGTGTTCCATGTATCGAAATTGGAATTCTCATTCTAGGTCCAATGGTAGTGAGAATAATATACTAGTTAATGAATGAGATGAAGATGTGGTCATGTATAAGGATAAATGGTCTCAGGTAACCACTATCTGGGTATTTTTTCTATGGTTATAGGTGATGGACCATGGTTGGGTAGCTTATGCGCCTTAGTTGGAAATTAGTGTTTCAAAATTGCATTCAGTGTCTAGAGGTGGAACATGGATGTTAGAGTTGTAATTTATGTATGATATTGGTCAGAACATGTAGATGGATGCCCACCATTTCTTCTTAGGGATGAGAAGTGTTGAGGTGGGTAGGTTATAATATCATGTGTTTATATGAGTTGACAATTTCAATAAGAATTTAAATTCTCAATTACTAGATAGAAAAAATTTCGTTCATAGTCCGGGAATATAATTTCGAGAGTTAGAATGCCTTAAAGTGATGTTTTTATTTGTGTAATGAGGTTCATAAAGTTTCTTAGGTTCTCAGGTGATCTTCAAAGGCAACGAGTTAATTTTCAATAATTTTTTTTCAGATATTGGGCTAGGGAAAATGATTTGGGGTTCATAGTTTAAAAGAAAATGCATGACACCATAATATTGAGGAGGTTTTTAGTTATTTTAATTCAACATATGATCTAGGGACATGGTTAGTGAATGGTTCAAGGAAACCCATAATAACTTCAGGGGAAACTATGTAGGGAGGTTTGTACTTAGGTCATGGAAGACAGTTGTAGAAACACCATGAATGATATTGCATAAGGGATGAAGATCCATCTGAATGGTTGAAACATGATTTGTTAAACTATACAGACCAACCATATGAGGTAGATTTAGTTGAGGTAGTTCCATTCACATGGTTGTCGTATTTTTTTGAAAAATTTTCAACTAAACTATGTAGACCATTAAAATTGAGAAAATACAACGTTTCTCCTACTGATTTATTAATGGGGCATCCACATTTCCCTTCTCCTCCTCCCATACAAACCTTCACTCCTCCCTCTCCCTTGTATCCTTATCCCCAATCAAATTATGGTGGATTATGAGGCATTTTCTTGGCATTTTATGGTGATTCTTCTCCTCTCTTGGCATCATTTCTCACCTCTTCCATTTTCCTCTAATGGAAGTTTCAATAGTTCAGGGATTTGGGTCCAATTACACTAGATCGTGATGGAATTATCCAATCATTATGGGGATTTTTATTTGAATAGGAAGAGGCCATCCTGAGATTCCATCTTCACATGATGGTTCATCATTTTGGTTGAGGTACGTCATATCTCTGAATTTCCTTTTGTTTTAATGTAAAATTTATTTTTTAAAATTATGAAATTTGTATTATAGGTAGGGGTTTTCACATGGATAGGATTTGGGGCTATGTCAAAGGTGGAATAAAACCCATTTATATAAGAACCAATGATCATTGGACATCTGGTGAGTTATTCAGATTTATACCAACTTTAAATTGAATTAAATAATTAATTATAAATTTTATAATTAAGTAATTACGAACATATGTTTAGATTTAGGAGCACATGAGGTTGACATGATCTTGGTTGATCTTGGACAAGGATAGAAAATCTTGGACAATCCTTTGAATCTACTACCAACTGTTGATGATAAAAGTGGAAAGTTCCTTAAAGGTAGTTGGTCCTTGGTACTTTCTCTATGACTTTTTCATGGTGATTATATGCATGTTGGTGTGTTTCCTTTCTAGTAGGGTGAAAAAATTATTTTTATAAATTATTAAATTTAATATAAATTTTTAATAGAATTAAAATATTTAGATTAAATAACATGCATGGAATTGTAGAAAGTGTCATGGGGCCCAATGGACCCTTGTATACTAGCATGTTTCCTTGGCTACTGATGGTTGAGGACTTGATGATAAATGTTTACTAATGGGCCCAAAGTATGATCCTTGTTATACCTTTGGATAGAGGGTTGAGGTGTGTGCTTATCTCTCATATGGATGTGACTGCCGGGTGAGTAGACCCAATAGAGACATAATGGTTAGGATGGGACTGTGGACCAACCTAGTGGTGATAGAAAATGATATATTATTAAAGTACATCAATATATAGATGTTATATTGACTTGAACCTTGATTCCTATGAGGTCGGAGGATTATTATGTTGGTTTAGAGGGACTGAATGTCCTTTATGCATCGAGATTAGGCCTAGGATGCTGAATGTGACTGAAAATCCTGAGTGGGATGCCTATTCTAGGGTTATGACCTTAAAATCCATGTGGGTGACACTTTTTTGAAATGATACTGAGTGGGTATATGTTGGGAATGGAATATAGTGTTCATGACTGTCACCTTAGAAGCTGAATCAGCCATTTGAGCATGTTTAGGATAAGTTGAGTTAGGTTTAATTATGGGGAGTTTGACCAAGGTCTTCATGAAGAGTTAGGAATATGACCACCTGTGTTTAGAAAATTTATAATAATTTTTTAAATGGTATATTCCACATATAATCTTGATGTTTAGATATTGAAAATCTAATAGGGGAGGATATATAAAATTGTAACAGCCTGACCCAAACACCAAGGTCCAAAATGAAGAGTCATATGACCTCATGCACTACTCTAGTATGCAAGCAGCTTCTAATTGGTAGTTAGGGCCTGAACACTACTAGTGAGGAGTCTATTACATTATTATAATGTTCTTGAAATAATAATAATAATATTAACTCAGTGCAAAAAATGTTGAATAAAATAATATCAAATGAAAAAAATGTTATATAACAAATAAATAAAAAAGCTCCCGATATGGAAAGTAAAAATAGAGTATATATTATAAAATTAAATAAATAAATAAAACTATGGTATCCTTCGGAGTATATCCTAGTACTACTCCCAGCTCCATGATTCTCAACTCAAACATCTTCCATGGGCCCATTTCCAGTCTGGATCCCTATACATGAAGTCTGTATGTCCATCAAAATACCTATACAGGGTGTGAGTAATAAAACTCATTAAAACACCACCAATATGAACTTAACTAAATCTAAACTTGTATAACATGTTTATTCCATGATAACAATAAGTGCGCAAGGAAAATTAACAATCAAAATCCAAGAAATCATTTTCTAACCAAGACACAATGATCCCTAGTCATACCAACTCTGAATTCATTATAGAAGGATGGTAAAGAAGTCATAAATGATCAAGAACTAGCCATTAGTCTAGATATATGTTACTATACATCCTCAAGTCATTGAGTGGACATGCTACTTGGTATCCATAAGGTATCAAGTTTTGGAACGTTCCCCAATATCCTTAAGGCATCTACTTCTATTCGGCCGACAAGTCTATCATGCTCGCAACCTATCTAGGGGTCCACTATCATCATATTTTTATGTCATTCACACTTACCCTATAATATTTAATCATACCATGGTGGTTTCCTACCAATAATACTAAGAAAAACCTACAACTACATGGTAATATAAAAAACATTAAAATCATAATAAGAAAATCCTTATACATAATCATGAGAATATTTCTAGAAACGTACAATGACTTGTGATCAACATTCATCATAATAAGAATATTCTCTAGAAATACCCATGGAAAAAATGATCCTATATGGGAATATTGGAAATACACAGACCCACAAACAACTACCACCAATCAAGAACAAAAATTCATTCCAACACAACATTAATCAAGGAAGCAAGAGCATAAAAGGGCCTCAAACTAGAAAGGAACTTCCTACCTCAAGGTTGTTGATGAAGAAATCTAAGGTTAATAAAAGTCAAAGATCAAACAAATTTCATAGAAATGGATAATGGGATCATATGTCAATGGTTCCTAACTCATGTTATTATTTTTCTAGAAAGAAATTTAGAATGGATACTCACGAAGATTCTATATCAATAAGGTTATTCTAGAATTAATTAAATTAAATATTCCCTCAATGAATTCAATTTTAATGTATGAATAAGGAAGGGACACCAATTCACCAGATCCATTGTTAAGGAAAGAAGGGATCATGAATTTATTATTGATACTAGAAGAGATCCTCAGGTCAATCCAATGTTCATTGATCCATCATGAATATATATTTTTAAATGTGATTCAAGAAATATAAGGTCTCAAGATGATCATTCTAGAGGAAATTATCTGGAAATATCCACCATTATTGGTAATTTTATCCTTAGTCAAGGGGTTTTTCAGTTGAAAAGTCAAATTCTATACTAATCTATCAATTAATCATTAATGGATTAAGATGACATCATAAATCTGCTATCAAGAATAGGTTTTAGAAGGTGATTCATATACCTACCCATTGAGCATTCATTATCGATGATAGATCTCAATTTGATTACAAAACAATGTCAACATTCTAGATTCACCACCAATATATAAATAAAGGGATAATTCATCATCGAATCATTATAAAAACCATGGACCCATCACAGATCCATTCCCATATAATGAAGAGGAATATAGAATTAGAATAGATCTTGTGAAAACTTAACATTCTTGTATTTCTTGGATTAATCAAAGGTTGGAGAGGATAACGAGAATAATGGGAGAGTCTAATAGCCATAGAGGAGGCATTAAATTTTAAATAGGGTTTATAGATTTAGAATTGGGTTTTAAAGAGTCTCAAAATTTGTGGCATTAAAATCTACTGGGGGTGAATTAATTTCAACATTAGACTAGTCACATTGGATAACATGTAGGACTTATTAGCTACCCAGTGGCACTCCATCGTCTAGCTGGTGGTTTCTACTAAAGCCAAAAAACACATTGGAACCCCTTTAACTAGCCAATGGGTTCTATGAGCTAGTTTGTGTCTATTTTATAGCCACCCCAAGGATGAACGCTTACTCAATTATTCTGCCATCAAAACCCTAGACCATAGGAACCAAAAATCATCCTCTTAATCCCTTATATAGTGAATAAAAAAAGGTAAGTGAGAATTATGTAAACATATTATACATTGAATCAATGTGCGAGTTTTACAATTATCATCCTATAATAGTTTATCATTACTACTGAGTACCTTAAAAGTTTCTTCTCAAACAAATCATACCATTGATCCCAATCATTTTCCTCCCACTCCTAGTTCTCCTCCTAGATTCTAAAATTATTATTTAGAATGAATAATAGTGGTACCATCTTCCCTTGAAAAAATTTCTTTTTTTGGTCTACAATTTGCACTAGCTATTCAATGTACGATTCAAGAAGATCAAACTCAATATCAACACAGTCAATTAAATTCATAGGATCAATAATTTCCTCCATATTTAAGAAACATTTAATATTTATTGTATAATTCGATAGAAATAAGGGAGATCTTGATGATAAACAAATATTTTAACCTTCTCAGTGTTCTTGAAAGGTCCAACATAGTATAACGCTAGCTTCCCTTTCTTTCTCAAATGTTGGTGGGAAAAATGAGGAGTCAGTCTTAGAAAATCCTGGTCACCTACATTAAACTTAGAAGGTATCTTCCTATTATTTTCATAAGAATTATCCTTATTATGATATTTGATCAACCTATTTTGAATTATCTTCACAATCTCAAAGGTCTCTTGTACCAAGTTGGGCCCCATAACTACCACCTCACTAGCTTTGTGCCTACAAAGAGGTGAATTAAATGGAATACCAAAAAGAGGCTCATAAGGTGTCATCTATATCAAATCCTAGTAATTATTTTTTTATAAAAACCTAATAAAGGTTAGGTGATCATCACAGTCTAATATAAAGTATAGTGCATAAGACAAAATAATATCCTTCAGTATGTGAATCATCTACTAGGACTGTCCATCTACCTTGGAATGGTATGTTTTACTCAATATTTCTAAGTCCCTAAGGACATCTACAATACATTCCAAAACCATGTTATAAAATTTTTATATTTTTTAGATATGATACTAAAAGGAACTCCATATAATAATACTATATCTCATCTATAAAACTTTCTCAGCTCATCTACTGATTTAGTCTCACAGATCGGTACGAAATGAGAATCTTTCATCAGCTTATTGAAAATCACCCGAACAGTGTTAAGGATACTCATGGTCCTTGATAATTTCATAAAAATTATATCACGATGTATTCCCACTTCCTCATGGGAAATATAAAAAGACAAAGAAAACTACTAGGTTACTAGTGCTCGACCTTAATCTTATGGTAGGGAAAGCATTTGGAAATGAATACAAAAAATTCCATCTTTATAATTGGAATCTAGAGCTTCCACATGAAGTCATGGTACATCTTTTTTGATTCAGGATCTAACACACACATATATGAAATTAATCCCCCATAAACTCTTCCCTAATGGAACAAGAGACTATAAATCTCCTATGAAAAAGGATCACATTGTCTCCATCCAATAACAACTCAAGTATTAGGTCACCACTGTCTAGTTATTCCCACATCCTAGAATACTCTACGTCAGTATAATATCCATCCTTTACCAAGTCTAAAAAATAATATTTTACCCCAAATGGGGAACATGTAATTAATATTGGGAACACTTTATTGTATTGAGTTTTTTGATCAAGGATGTCAATGAGGGTGTCAATGATGATCAATACGAACAATGATCTATCCTAAGTCAAAGTTGATGGAGAATGAAAAATTAGATGATTGCTGCATTGATATTAAGTTCAGTGAACTTGTGTAAAATGCGACACAATGTTTACAACATTTAAGTATCATCCATTAAGGATTATTAAAGATTATAAGTTTGATCATGAAAAAAGTAAAATAATTTTGTGATTTTCATGAAGTGGAGAAGATGAGAGAATATAGAAAATACTAAGGGTTTCCATTCATGGAATTTGATTTACTAGGTGGAAATTAATTTAATTTAATGTTAAAATATATTTTAACACTATTTTTTGTGTCCTTACTTAAAAATATAGGCCAACCCTCAAGCTAGCTAGCCAGCCTCAACCCGAGGCTCATGCGGGACAAGAGTCAACCGTGCCCACGGGAAGCCGGCTAGGATAGCCTGCAAGTAGCTGAGAGTGGGTTCATAGCACACCCATAGAGTTTTGGGTAGAATCCCACATAGGGTGGGTGTATAGAACACCCATAGAGAACTGGTATGGGGTGGTACTAGGGAGGGAGAGAGAGAATTCTGAAGCACCTTTGAAAGAACTTGATTGATATACTGTGCTCCCCCTATGTGTTGGATTTAATGTGGGATAGAGAACCGTGGATACTGTTCATCACTTAAAAACATTTGAGTGATCCTCTTCATCCATCCCATCTATGTCTCGCAATCTAATTGCCGCCATCCAATCACTCTGCGTCGTGCAAGTTTGAACCCAAGTCATCCGATGCTCCCGTAGCCATGTCATCTTCTTCCTCCCACCACTGCTTGACACCACTGGTTCTATCTACTGTAGTTGATGAAGAACCATGATCCCATCATCATGGTTGATAATTTCAATATTGTGAGGACCACTGGCTTGCAACGAGGCTATGCATGAAACTAACATCTTGCATGCATGTGTAAAAATTGAATAAGAATGTTCAGCTGAGGCAAACAGAGTTACCGAGGCCATGTGGATTCGAGAATGAACTTAAAACAAGATTCATGAAATCTCGCATGCATGCATAGGATCTTAAGGGAAATTGTTTGAAAAAGGAAACAACCATGATATCTGGAATATCTTTACACATGGTTAGAAAATTTTAAAGAATAGAAGATCTCAGTTATTCAAGGTAGGATTTTAGGATCATATCATTTAGATATTTTAACACGAAAAAAAAGAGATCTCTACCTATAAAATGATAGTTCCTAATCCAAGTAATTCCTGATGCTCCCATATTTCAAGAGCTATTTATTTTATTGAAAAACAGAGCATCTATGTGCTTCTACTTTGTGAAGGGCGAGCAAAGGAACTATGAGCTCTTTGGATATTCGAAGAGGAGATCCTACAAGCTTTTGAAAAGTGACACACACTCTTGAACCTCATTTTGAAACATGAACTAGTTACCACAAACATGAGACCAATTTTATTAAACCCTCATTGTGCTCTGCGAAGGTCATGTCACCATGATCCAATGGATGAGTGTCATCCTCCCATTGTGCCCTGTGAAGTCCCACACACTTTATGCTACAAGGAACCATGTGTCCTCTGCGTGAAGAAGAATACCTATGGATCTATCTACTTGCATGAAGGTAAGAACCACACTTCCTATTTATCATTTTTTGGGTTTTTTTAGAAGAATAAGGAACCTGCACATGGGTGGAAAATGCATACATTCACGCACACATGTGCTTTGTTTGAAGAAGCCTAAGGATTTGTGTGATTGTGTAAAGAAGAAGAATCAGAAGGGAAGGGGTATTTCATATACACATACACCCATATGTGAGAATAATATAAGTATGTACGTGTCCAAAGGCTTATACCCATTCGGGTTTGATCACAATAAGAGAAGAAGTGTACATATTGTGCTTGGTTTGTTCATACAGTATGCATGCGCTCATGTTCATGAATTAAAAACACCCAAACCAAGTGCAAATGGAAGAAGAGAAAATGGAAGAATATAAGAGGCTATGCATTCTTGCAATAATATATAAAAAAGGGCAAAATTTAGTTGAACAAACATTAATTACACCAGGAATAATATAAGATAAGAATAAAGAGAAGTAAGAGTGTGCCCAAATTAATTGAAAATCATTTAGGGAAGTTTTATTCTGATGATTACAAGTAATATGATCTTCAATTTTTGAATGATCAAAAAGGTGTTTGTGATTATTTCCAAGAAGAATAAGAATAAGTGCTAGTGCATCAATTTGTTGTAATAAAGAAGATGGAAGAAGAATAAGATGTGTGATTTTTTATTTTCACTGAATAAGATAAAGATAAGAAGATAGTTTCTTGCCTATTGATTTGGAATTAACCAAGTGAATAGAACTAAATAAAATCAAGAGAAGAAACTACATTTGAAGAAGGAAGAATACCATCTCCAAAGGCAATATAAAGAACCATCAAGGAATCTGCAAGTTAGACTAGGTCATCACTAGTCTAGGAAGAGGATTTTCACTTCCCCCTCAAATGTTTAGGGACTCAAACTGGACATATGATTTTTTCCATAGCCAAACCACTGTAGAAGTTATCACATTATTATAGAGAATCCATGCTTAGTCATTTACATGCATGGAAATGATGTAGTTTCTCTTATTTCATAGTGAACCTTGTAAAAATATCGTGTGCATATTTTTACTACTTTATATTATTGAATTTGATAGGTAAAAGAGAATAAAATAATAAAGATCCTAAAATTTCAATAGGTATAGGGATAAAAATTTAGAATCAGTTTAAAAAGTCCCCAACACTGATTCACCCCCCTTAGTGTTAGGTATATCACAAACTGGTCCTCTCAATTGGTATAATAGGGTAAGGTTATCCTCTATTAGATTCTCTACAATGAAGATATTATCTTTTAAAGACTTGAGTTTCTTTCCTGAGTCAACAATGAAGTGCATATTTGGTGAAGATTCAGTTAAATATGAGAATAAGTCCATATCTATAAATACTATGATGAAAAGGAAAAACAAAAGGAAGAGAAAGTTGAAGAAGAAGTCCCTCTTATCCAAATAAAAAGAAGTATATGGTTCTCCATACCTTACTGACAATAAAGACCCATTAGGCTTGGAAAGTAATGATAAGGTGGCTCAAGTTTCCACTACGAAGATGGATAACCTTTCTACCACAAGAGATCAGGAGGTATGTGTTAGTATTTTTGAAATTAATCTCATGATGGAAATGGTAGCACAAGTCGTGATGATCAATCTATAACCTCTCAAAAATTATCTGTTGATATATTAAGAATGATTTTACATGGTATTTCTAAAGAATGTTCATCCCTGGTTTGTGAAGTATTTCAATGTATGCAGGAAGATGTCACCCAGATGGAAGAAGATAATGATGTTTTGTATAAGGGCTTACAAGAAAAAATTGATGAATGTTTAAAGATCTCTATAGATGTTGGAGCCTTTGAAGCAACAAAGAGGGAATTTGAAACAAATTTATTAAAAATAGTTCATATAAGTTGAAGAGAAACATAGAGTCAATGAGTCTCTAAATGTTAATATCCATTCACTTGAAGATGATATGAAAAATAGAATTGAATTCATACTGTTATATTTGAAATAAAATTCCAAGAAGATCAAAGAACTTGACTCTTTATTACAAAACAAAGTGAAGCTACATGTAGAGGAAGTTAAAAGAATAAATAAACCATGTGAAGAGAAGATGATTATGATTGAAGATAAAATTCATCCTCAATATGATATTTTTATAAATGGAACCTCAGTTGACCAATATTGAGAAGACCCATATTATGACTTCTCAAAAGAAGGAAACAATTGATGCTGGTATTAACTGTTCATTAGAGGATTCTACTTTCAAAAGAACTCCAAAATGTGATAAGAAAATCACGGATTCACTCATTGATCTATCACAAGTAGATAGGAAATTAAATGTACAATCTATACTAACTCGTACTCATGTTTGTAAATGTGTTTACCCAAAAACTATAGGTTGAAAGAAAAATTCTAAACAAGTATGGATGAGGCAAGGTAATGAGATACCTAACACCATGACTAGGGTCGATAGGAATAAGAAGTTGGAAGATGGTTCCCCAAAGATAGAACAACACATCAAGAAGATGTCCCAACTACCTTATATAGAAGATATCAAGAAGTCAATATTTCTGGGTCAATTTTGGTGCGGCAATAGATTTGGGAATTTTGCATTGAATTGTTGGAACAATAATTTAAATATAAAAGCAAATAGAAAGCCTATCTCAAGGGGGAGCAAGCGAGAGAAGATGAAGCAACATCCATAGATCAAGAAGCATCTGTACACTGTAAAAATATTTGGAATTCAAGATAACATATGTGATGTATGCAATGGGAGTGGTCACAAGGTTGGTACATGTTCATCTAAATAGGTAACCAATTCTTATAAGAAAACAAGGTCACAGAAGCTGGATAAAAAATAAGAAGCATCCTTGGGAAGAAATAAGAATAATATTTCAAAAAAAATCACCCAAGAAGACTCCAAGAAGGAAAAGAGATAATTCCTTATGTTCTAAATCCAAGAAGGTAAAGGGAGGTTAATCAAAAATAAATCCTAAGAAGGATGTCACACATAATAATCCATGAGTAATATCTGATCTTAGTGCCTAAAATCATAATGAACTATTGGTTATTTTGCCAGCAGATTTATAAAGAGTGAGGAAAATGGATGGTGCACACACTAAGGCCAGTGAAAAATAAAAAAATAAAAATTTCATAAGAAGATAAAAGTTTCACCAATAGATTCAAGTGCTTTTAAAGATCTTGAATAATGAAGGATCACACAAAAATAAATGGAAGAAGTGATAAGATCCACACAACCACAATCAGAATTGAATATAAAATGTGAGAGTGTGAAGAGTGGAGAAAATAGAGCATCTTGGTTGAGAAAATCATGTCAAACTTTCCGTTCACATTGATGAAGCAAGGAGGATCCACCGTATTCCCATAAATTTATGTTTATTTTATTTTATCTGATAATACATGGAATTTAAGGTGAAGCAATTTCTCATGGGAATAACCGATGAAACAGTGATGAGAAGTGTTCCCTTGAGAGGGAGACATATGAAGAATCTACCAGGGTTATTATTTCAATTAGTATCAAATATAGTTGGTATCAAATTAAATTACTTTGAAGATTGTTTTAAGATTATGTCATTGGAAAAGGTATTTCATTAATTAATCTCTCATCCCTACTTACTCAAATTAAAGATCATCTTACAAAGGGGAAGTAACTAAATTAATCAGTGACATAAGAATAATGGAAGTTCCGCAAACTAACTTATCTTTCCTATTTCACTTGAATGTTTTGATCCATTTGTTGAAGTGAGTTCATGAGTTTTAGGTTGAATATTTTTAGAAAGATTCATCTCACATTTTTTATCCACAACCTATAATGAAAGTGGAAAACCATTAAATTCATGTATACAAGTTCTCATCTCTAAGTTATCATATCTGTGTGTAATGGACATGTTTGTTGTCTAAAAAATATCCTCTTTTTTTCTACACTGAGCATTTCTCAAGTAGACATAGAGTGAAATGATGGATGGAACACTGATTAAGTATGAATTGATACCCTTTTCCCATGAACTTTGTATTTCTTGTCAATAAGGGTGATATAAGTGAAATGAAAGTTTGGGGGAGAGAAATAAGTGAATGGGAGAGAGAATACTCACAATGACACATTCATTTGTAAGAAAACTTTGGGTATTGTCAAAAAATACAAAGGGATATATTTTTGGGACCACTTTAGTGTATTGAGTTGTATTTGATATAAAATATGACAATGAGGTTATCAATGATGATTAATATAAAGAAGGATCTATCCTAAGTCAAAGTTGATTGAGAATGAAAAATCAGATGATTGATGCACTAATATTAAGTTCAAATAACTTATGTCAAAGGTGACACAATGTTTACAACATTAAAGTATCATCCCTTGAGGATGATTGAAGATTATAAGTGTGATCATACAAAAATTAAAAGAATAATGTGATTTTACTAAAGTGGATAAGATAATAGAAGGAAGAGAAGAAGAAGGGTGTCCATGCATGGACATTGATTTACTAGGTGGCCATGCATTTCATTTCATTTTAAGATTTATGTTAACACTATTTTTTTGTGGCCTTACTTAAAAAAAATAGGCAAACCCTCAAGCCAGCCAGCCTCAACCCGAGGCTCATGCAGGACATGAGTTATCTACTCCCATGGGGAAGCTGGCCAGGCCTACCCGCATGAGGTAGAGAGTGGGTGCATAGTGCACCCAAAGAGTTTTGGGTAGAAGCCCTCATACTAGGCACATAATACTCCCACAATGAACCAGTACGTGGCGATACTAGGGAGGGAGAGAGATAATGTTGAAGCACCATTGATAGTGCTTTATTGATATACTGTGCTCCACCAGTGTGTTGGATTTGATGTGGGACAGAGAATTGTGGATACTTTTCATCACTTAAAAAACACAAGAGTGATCCTTGTTGTTCATCCCATCCACATCACATGATATAATCACTATTTTCCAATCACTCCGCACCAATCATGTTTGAACCTGATCCATCAGATTCTCCCATGGACATGTCATCTTCTTCCTCCCATTTTTGATCTATGCCACTTCTACTATCTAATGGAGTTGATGAAGAACCATGCTCTAATCACCATGGATGATCACTTCAATATCATGGGGACCACTGGATCACATTGAGGTCATGAATTAAACTAACATCTTTCATGCATGCATAAAACTCAAAGAAGAAGGTTCATCCAAGGAGAAAGGATTTTCTAAGCCCACATGGATTCGAGAATGAAAAGAAAATGAGATTCATGTAATCTCACATTCATGCACAGGATCAGAAGGGTGCTCGTTTGAAAAAGGAAACAACCATGATATCTGACATATCATCACATGTAGTTTTAAAATTTTAAAGAACCGAAGATCTCAGTTATTCAAGGTTGGATTTGAGGAGAATTTGATGTAGATATTTTAATGTAATGACCTGAAATTCTGAATAAATCTTGATCCTAATTTTATGTGTTATTTTATTTTATTTTTATACTCAACAAAAATGTTTCATTTGATAACATGATTATAATTAAAATGAGACCGTTGGCTTTAGACGGTTATATGAACATTGGTCAATATGACCGCTGGAAACTAAACATTTTGATTATTTTCTGTAAATACAAGTAATCTTGGTTAATTATTATAAAAAGAAGATTCAATGGCCTCACCCAGTAGTCTTGGACCGATCGAAGCCCATCTAACAGAACATGGGAAGGAGGTAGCACCACTGGGCTTTGATCTAGACCAAACCCAAGCCGAACTTCATCGTGTGAAGCTAGAACGGAATCGCCTTTGCGAGAAGTTCAAACTGATAGAAATCACTACTCATGCGATGTTAGCTGAGCCTCCTTCAGATTCTCTCACCTTAGCACACCTTACACTTAGGTCCTATGCTGGTGTGATAAGGGGCTATGTAAGGAGACCGTAACTGCCTTGTGTAATCCTTTGTTTTAAATAAAAATTGGGATTTCTTCTTATGATGAAGTTTATGAATTTTTAAATGAACGGATAAATATAGTATGCATATTTTTGATGAATTTTAGAAAAAGGATATTTTAAAAATGTTTATGTAAACCTTAAATAATTAAAAATGTGTAATGATTTTCAAAAAATGGTCTTCTACAAATATGTTCAGTACGAAATTTAGAGTCTAATAAGATCAAAATGATTTTTGATGAATAGTAAGTTATGAATAGTGATTTTATGATTAGGATTAGTAATGTGTCCAAATGGATTAGTAATCTCACTTAAAGAAAGTATTAATAAAATCTAGGCACCTTGATTAAGTAATGTGATTCAATAAAATGGTTAAATAACGGTTTCGTAAATTATTATTCAAGTATTAGTTTTTTTGAGTGAATAGTGTTTTTTTAATTAAAAATTAAATTAGAAATATTTAAAAAAATTATTTTTATAAAATGGATTTCATTTTTGAACTCAGAGCACCGATTTTATGTTATGGTAATTTTTGGGGTTTTTTCTAAAAAAATGAATTTTCTGTGAATAGTGTATTTATTTTAAAAAATAAATTAAAAATATTTAGAAAATTATTTTTATAAAATGGAGTTCATTTTTGAAATCAGGGCATTGATATTTGGTTAAGGTGAAATTTTGGGATTATTCTGAGAAAGTTGAATTTTCGATGAATAGTGAAAATACAGTTTTTAAGTTACGGGTGTTTAATGACATCATTAAATTATGTATTAAGTATGTAATCAATATGGTCGACTTATGAATAGTAACATAAGGTATGAGGTGTCCCAAGTGGCCAATACCATGGGGAAATACCATGGGAAAGCCCATGGTTTTTCCAAAACCACTAATGAGGTGTCCCTTGGCCATTAATGCCTTGTCCCATCACTTTCCCTATAAATACCAAGCCATCCTCTCATCCATTCGACTCCCCACTCTCCTACAACAAATTTCTGGTCTCATTACCTCCCAAGGAGTCCTCCCAAGGTGGCCCCAAGCCCTCAAGGTCCCAACCATTATGTTTTAAGAGTTACGTTTTAAGGTAAGGGATCCGACCTCTCTCTTCTTTTCAAGTAATCTATTTTATGTCATTTCATTTATACTCCATGTTCTTATGTTGTAGGATGTTCTTATATATTCATATTATGAGAGACCCAATCTT
The DNA here is from genome assembly GCA_963277665.1 of Viscum album. Lineage (NCBI taxonomy): Eukaryota > Viridiplantae > Streptophyta > Magnoliopsida > Santalales > Viscaceae > Viscum > Viscum album. The sequence goes on along the minus strand of OY728131.1, from coordinate 1,522,382,681 downwards.
GCTCTCATCAATTCGTTTTAAAAATGTTTAAGTGGTGCCGTTAGGCTGCCGAATTTTTAAGGGGATTCTTCCACCCTTCTCATTCTTTTCAAAGTTCTACTTTCATGTCAAGTCTTTCAAGTTCCTTTTTAATTAAGTTGGGGTATGATATCTAAATATATCATACTGAACTTTTATGTTCATATGATGAGATACCCTATTTTATCTCATCAATTCATTTTTGTTGATGTTTAAGTGACGTCGTTAGGCTGCCGAATTTTTAAGGGATTCTTTCACCCTTCCCATTTTCAAGTTCTATTTTCTTGTCAAGTCTTTCATGTTCCTTTTTATTATGTTGGGGTATGATATATATATATATTATTCTGATCTTTTATGATCATATGCTTAGAGACCCCATTTTATCCCTTCAATTCAGTATTTTGAAGTTTAAGTGGCGCCGTTAGGCTGCCGAATTTTTAAGGGATTCTTTCACCCTTCTCGTTTTCAAAATCTATTTTCATGTCAAGTGTTTCAAGTTAATTTTTATTATGTTGGGGTATTATCTCTATATCTATCATACTGAACCCTTATGTTCATATGATGAGAGACCCTATTTTGATCTTGTCAATTCATTTTTGGTTGATGTTTTAGTGACGCCGTTAGGCTGCCGAATTTTTAAGGGATTCGTTCGCCTTTCTCATTTTTCAAAGATCTACTTTCATGTCAAGTATTTAAAGTTCCTTTTGTATTATGTTGGGTTATGATATCTATATATATCATACTGATCTTTTATGTTCATGTTATGAGATACCCTATTTTATCTCGTCAATTCATTTTTGTTGATGTTTAAGTGACGTCGTTGGGCTGCTAAATTTTCATAAGAGAAATCTTATTTTTGTCTTCCTTTCATGTTCTTCATTTCATATGGTATATTTTCAAATATCATTACCATGTTCTTAAATCCCTTATATTCTGTCCCTATACTGTTTTATGTGTTATTTATGAATGTTTGACCCATGTCCCCTCTCTTTTCAGCGTTTTCTAAGACCTTGTAACGCAGCCGTTGTGGTGCAGAATTTTCGTCTCAAAATGCCTCTCTATTTTTCTCAAAATTATTTTATGTTATTAAGCGAATACTAAAAGATCTTATTTATATAGGGGTATTCACATATATACCAAAATGTTTTATTTTAAATTCTGGGATTTACATACATGATACCCGCTTTCCCTTTCCGTGGGTTTAAAGTGATGTAAAGATCATGTCTTTAAAGCAGTTTTTAAAAAATTTTGATTATGAAATGAAACCCATTTATTTTATGATATATGTGTTGTTTATGAAATGATTTATGATGATATGTGTGGATAAAATGATAATAAAGACAAATTTAAGGGTGCGCCCTGATAGCGCTCCAATGCATTGGGTAATGATGTAACCACTAGAGATTACAATTTTCACAATATCTTGGTGAATAACCTTGGTAATTTTCAAATGACACCTTGGGGATGGACCTTGGTGATATGTTCATGATTGTCTATATTAAATTTTGCATCCACATCTTCAAGTTATGAAAAATTTTATTTTTATTATGATATGCCTCATGATTTCTTTCTCATGCCTTAATGTTCTTTTCATGACCTTATTGAAGTATCTCAAGTTCACATGTAAAATGTTTCTCTTGTTTCCCTTACTGGGCCTTTTGCTCAACCTTTCTTTTGATGTATGTCCCCAGGTTATGTGATGCAGTATTGAACCTAGGATGAACATGAGGAGAAGTCTTTCAAGTGTTTTAGAAGAATGTTTTATGTTTTCACATTTAAAGTTCTTGGTTTCCAAGACACTAAACCTTAAAGATCCTTGGTTTTGTAAAATGTAATGAAAGTTTATGTGATAAAAATGTGGGATGTTATAGTTGGTATCAAAGGATGGTTTAGTTATTTGTGGAAATTAGGATTTGAAAACTTTAGGAAGATGCCTATTGAAAAGTTAAAATATATGAAATCTTCCGGGTATTTTGGTGAGTATTGAGTAAGGGGTTGCCAAGAAAATATATCCCTGTCTGGATACGAGCAGGTAGAGGTGGCTCTGGCACAGATGTACATAGGGGTAAAACCCGAAAACACCGCTTTGAGCTAGACTCGAACAGGAACTGGTACACGACAACAGGCCTTGTTTCACTCTTGGTTACGACACTCCTGGGGGATATGCTTTGGTAAATTCATAAGCTTAGTATGAACCATTGTTAAAGGAACAAAGATAAAATAAAATAAAGATTCACATAAGAATATATGATCATGGATAACCTAGATGGTAACCTAGGGGATCACAAGTTAGGGTATACTTTTCTTCTACAAGTTATCCTTATATGCTTTAGGTTCCTTTTCATGATTATTGGCTAAGTATTTAAGCCCCTAATTATAGTTTCTTATCTTAGTTAATGGCGGGAAATGGAAGAACATGTCCCAACAACCAATGGGATAGGAAATGCGATGATTGTCATATTAATATGATAGGGATGATTAGGGGATTAAAATATGATTATTATTTTGGAAGACGTTCACTATTTTGGGGACCCTACATGATCGAGGTAAATAGATTATTATGGTATTTTCATTGAGTAAGGTTGACTTATATTTTGAAGAATCGATGAATTTAAGGTGGACTTATAGTAATTTAGGTTACTTATGGAAATGATTAACCTATCTTGGGTAAAATATGTTTAGGTTAGCTACTTTTGTTATAAGATGTTAAGAGTGGTTGATGTTGTTTGGAGATAAATAATGAATTTTATTTTGGAAGACTATGTTATCAAATCCTTCTTGTATTTCGGTTTCAATATTAGTTTGGTTTATTTTGAGGAATATTAATGATTTTTATTTATTGAATGGTCAATGATGAACTATGGGTAGTACCATGGAACTTTGAAGATTTAAAAGTAGTTTCCATTCCTATGGGATTCTTTCTTTTTGAAGAGTTGTTTTACCTTACCCTTTTGGATAATGTTTAAAGATATAAGAAATAGATAGTCAATCTTTTGTGGATTATGTGATTCTCTAGAAGATGATTCTTGTGTTTTGATGAGACCAAGTAGTTTAGAATGCTCATAGTTTGGAGAAAAGATTATTTTTGGGTAGAAACTTATTAAAGGATGAAACTCTACATGAAGATAGGTATATTTTCTTATGTTTTTGTTTTATGTTGTAAATTAATTCCTCAAAATTATGAAAAGGAATGTAAAAAAAAACGTTGTTGGTTTACGCTTCCTACTAGGTAATCAAAGACCATTTACACACATCATAAGTTTGGGATTTTCTTATGGTTAACTTTCTCCTAATCATGTTCTCTATCACTCTTCCCCAGAACTTGACCCTTTTGTTTTCTTCCATGTCCATGTTTTCCTACATGAAATCCTAGTGTGGGTTAATTGGGTGACCTTTGTACTTCCCTTTGTTTCTTTTAAAGTAATAATTTTACTGACTCCTTTTCCGATGTGGGACATTCAATGAAATTTCAAAACCCAATTTTAAAAATTGCGAGGACGCAATTTCTTAAGGGGGGAAGAATGTAACGACCCGAAATTCTGAATAAATCTTGATCCTAATTTTATGTGTTATTTTATTTTATTTTTATACTCAACAAAAATGTTTCATTTGATAACATGATTATAATTAAAATGAGACTTTTGGGTTTAGACGGTTATATGACCATTGGTCAATATGACCGCTGGAAACTAAACGTTTTGATTATTGTCTCTAAATACAAGTAATCTTGGTTAATTATTATAGAAAGAAGATTTGATGGCCTTACCCAGTAGTCTTGGACCGATCGAAGCCCATCTAACAAAACTTGGGAAGGAGGTAGCACCACTGGGCTTTGCTCTGGACCAAACCCAAGCCGAACTTCATCGTGTGAAGCTAGAACAGAATCGCCTTTGTGAGAAGTTCAAACTGATAGAAATTACTACTCATGCGATGTTAGCTGAGCCTCCCTCAGATTCTCTCATCTTAGCAGACCTTACACTTAGGTCATATGCTGGTGTGATAAGGGGCTATGTAAGGAGACCATAACTGCCTTGTGTAATCCTTTGTTTTAAATAAAAATTGGGATTTCATCTTATGATGAAGTTTATGAATTTTTAAATGAACGGATAAATATAGTATGCATATTTTTGATGAATTTTAGAAAAAGAATATTTTAAAAATGTTTATGTAAACCTTAAATAATTAAAAATGTGTAATGATTTTCAAAAAATGGTCTTCTACAAATATGTTCAGTACGAAATTTAGAGTCTAATAAGATCAACATGATTTTTGATGAATAATAAATTATGAATAGTGATTTTATGATTAGGATTAGTAATGTGTCCAAATGGATTAGTAATCTCACTTAAAGAAAGTATTAATATAATCTAGGCACCTTGATTAAGTAATGTGATTCAATAAAATGGTTAAATAACGGTTTCATAAATTATTATTCAAGTATTAGTTTTTTTGAGTGAATAGTGTTTTTTAATTAAAAATTAAATTAAAAATATTTTAAAAAAATATTTTTATAAAATGGATTTCATTTTTGAACTTAGAGCACCGATTTTATGTTATGGTAATTTTTGGGGTTTTTTTCTGAAAAAATGAATTTTCGGTGAATAGTGTATTTATTTTAAAAAATAAATTAAAAATATTTAGAAAATTATTTTTCTAAAATGGAGTTCATTTTTGAAATCATAGCATTGATATTTGGTTAAGGTGAAATTTTGGGATTATTCTGAGAAAGTTGAATTTTCGATGAATAGTGAAAACACAGTTTTTAAGTTACGAGTGTTTAATGACATCATTAAATGATGTATTAAGTATGTAATCAATATGGTCGACTTATGAATAGTAATATAAGGTATGAGGTGTCCCAAGTGGCCAATACCATGGGCAAATACCATGGGCAAGCCCATGGTTTTTCCAAAACCACTAATGAGGTGTCCCTTGGCCATTAATGCCTTGTCCCCTCACTTTCCCTATAAATACCAAGCCATCCTCTCATCCATTCGACTCCCCACTCTCCTCCAACGATGTTTTGGTCTCATTACCTCCAAAGGAGTCCTCCCAAGGTGCCCCCAAGCCCTCAAGGTTCCAACCTTTGAGTTTTAAGTGTTACATTTTAAGGTAAGGGATCCGACCTCTCTCTTCTTTTCAAGTAATATATTTTATGTCATTTCATTTATACTCCATGTTCTTATGTTGGAGGATGTTCTTATATATTCATACTAATGCCCTTTTCATTTTCATATGATGAGAGACCCCATCTTTCTCTCATCAATTCGTTTTATGAATGTTTAAGTGGCGCTGTTAGGCTGCCGAATTTTTAAGGGGATTCTTTCACCCTTCTCATTCTTTTCAAAGTTCTACTTTCATGTCAAGTATTTAAAGTTCCTTTTTAATTATGTTGGGGTATTATATCTAAATATACCATACTGAACTTTTATGTTCATATTATGAGAGACCCTATTTTATCTCATCAATTCATTTTTGTTGATGTTTAAGTGACACCGTTAGGCTGCCGAATTTTTAAGGGATTCTTTCACCCTTCCCATTTTCAAGTTCTATTTTCTTGTCAAGTCTTTCATGTTCCTTTTTATTATGTTGGGGTATTATCTCTATATCTATTATTCTGATCTTTTATGATCATATTCTGAGAGACCCCATTTTAACCCTTCAATTCAGTATTTTGAAGTTTAAGTGGCGCCGTTAGGCTGCCGAATTTTTAAGTGATTCTTTCACCCTTCTCGTTTTCAAAATCTATTTTCATGTCAAGTCTTTAAAGTTCATTTTTATTATGTTGGGGTATGATCTATATATCTATCATACTGAACCCTTATGTTCATATTATGAGAGACCCTATTTTTATCTTGTCAATTCATTTTTGGTTGAAGTTTAAGTGACGCCTTTAGGCTGCCGAATTTTTAAGGGATTCGTTCGCCTTTCTAATTTTTCAAAGATATACTATCATGTCAAGTATTTAAAGTTCCTTTTGTATTATGTTGGGGTTTGATCTCTATATCTATCATAATGATCTTTTATGTTCATGTGATGAGATACCCTATTTTATCTCGTCAATTCATTTTTGTTGAAGTTTAAGTGACGTCGTTGGGCTGCCGAATTTTCATAAGAGAAATCTTATTTTTGTCTTCCTTTAATGTTCTTCATTTCATATGGTATATTTTCAAATATCATTACCATGTTATTAAATCCCTTATATTCTGTCCCTATACTATTTTATGGGTCATTTATGAATGTTTGACCCATGTCCCCTCTCTTTTCAGCGTTTTCTAAGACCCTGTAACGTAGCCGTTGTGCTGCAGAATTTTCGTTTCAAAATGCCTCTCTCTTTTTCTCAAAATTATTTTATGTTATTAAGTGAATACTCAAATATCTTATTTATATAGGGGTATTCACATATATACCAAAATTTTTTATTTTAAATTCTGGGATTTACATACATGATACCCGCTTTCCCTTTCCGTGGGTTTAAAGTGATGTAAAGATCATGTCTTTAAAGTAGTTTTTAAAAAGTTATGATTATGAAATGAAACCAATTTATTTTATGCTATATGGGTTGTTTATGAAATGATTTATGATGATATATGTGGCTCACATGATAATAAAGGTAAATTTAAGGGTGCGCCCTGATAGCACTCCAATGCATTGGGTAATGATGTAACCACTAGAGATTACAATTTTCACGATATCTTGGTGCATAACCTTGGTAATTTTCAAATGACACCTTGGGGATGGACCTTGGTGATATGTTCATGATTGTCTATATTAAATGTTGCAGCCACATCTTCAAGTTATGAAAAATGTTATTTTTATTATGATATGCCTCATGATTTCTTTCCCATGCCTTAATGTTCTTTTCCTGACCTTATTGAAGTATCTCAAGTTCACATGTAAAATGTTTCTCTTGTTTCCCTTACTGGGCCTTTTGATCAACCTTTCTTTTGATGTATGTCCCCAGGTTATGTGATGTAGTATTGAACCTAGGATGAACATGAGGATAAGACTTTCAAGTGTTTTAGAAGAATGTTTTATGTTTTCACGTTTAAAGTTCCTGGTTTCCAAGACACTAAACCTTAAACATCCTCGATTTTGTAAAATGTAATGAATGTTTATGTGATAAAAAGGCGGGATGTTATATTTAACATGGAAAAGAAGAGATCCCTACCTATAAAAGGACATGTTCAGAGCAGAGGAATGCTTGATTCTTCCATATGTCGAGAGCTCTCATTTTTCTTGAATAACATTGCATCTCCATGCTTATTCTTTGTGAAGAGTGAGTAAAGAAACCGCGAGATCTCTATCTATGAAAAGAGGATATCCTGAAAGCCTTTGAAATGTCCCACACACTCTCAAAATAATTTGAGAAGAATTTATATGATAAGAATGAACTGGTTACCACAAAAACAATACCGGTTTTATTAAACCCTTGATGTCCTCTACAAAGGCCATGTCATAGTGATCCATTGGATGAGTCTCAGACTCCCATTGTTCCTCGTAAATACCCACACACTATGTGCTATGAGGAACCACACATACTATATGTAAAGAAGAAGAAGATCTGTGGAGCGATCTTCTCGCATGAAGGTAATCACCCCACTGTCTGTTTATCATTTATAGGGGTTTGTTTTTGAAGAATAAGGAACCTGCACAAGGGTGGATAGTGCATATATGCATGCATGCATGTGCATTGTTTGAAGAAGCCTAAGGATTTGTGTAATTGTGTGAAGAATAATACTTAAAATGGAACCTGTAATTCATATACACATAAACATATATGAGAGATGAAGAGATGGTAGTGTGTGTCCAAAGGCTTATACCCATTTGGCTTTATGCACAAGAACCTAAGAAGTGGATAGATTGTGTTTGGTTTGTTCATACAACATGCATGCACTCATGTGGATGAATTAAAAACACAAAAACCAAGTGAAAATGGAAGAATAGAAAAGGGAATAAAATAATAGGCTATGCATTCTTGTATTAATACATAAAAGGGTAAAATTTAGTTGAACATACATTAATTACACCAAGAATAAGAGAATATATGAATAAATAGAACGAAGAGTGTGCCAAACTTAATTGAAAATAATTTAGGGAAGTTGGATTCTATTGATACCAAGTAATCTAATCTTCAGTTTTTGAATAATCACAAAGGTGTTCGTGATTCTATCCAAGAATAAGAACAAGTGATAGTGCGTTAGGTTTTTTCCCTAAAGAATAAGTAAGAAGAAGAAGAAGTTTGCATTCAGTTTTTCACTAAAGAATAAAAAGGGAATAAAAGAGTTTCTTTCCTATTGATTTACAAGTAACCAGGTGAAGAGAACTAAATAATATCAAGATTAGAACCTACCTTTGAAGATGTGATAATACTATCTATATAGTAAGTATAAAGAACTAGTAACGAATCTGCAAGTTGGACTAGGTCATCACCAATTTAGGAAGAGGATTATTTCCCTTCCCCCTCCAAAGTGTAGGGACTCACACTAGCTAGAGGATTGTTTCCCAAGACAAACCACTATAATAGTTATCAAATTATAGTGGATAATCCATGCATTGTTCATTTAAATGCATGATAAGGATGCATCTTCTCTTATTGAGTAGAGAAAATATAAAAATATTGTATGCATATTTCTTCTTCTTTCTATTATTGCATGCGACATGAAAAATAGAATAAGAGAATCAATATCCTAATAGGTCAAGAGGTACATGGATAAAAAGTTGGAATTGGTTTAAAAATTCACCAACACTGATTCACCCTCTCTCAGTGTTAAGTATATCACAAATTGTTCCTCTTAATTAGTCCCCCCATCCTTAGAAGAATTCGTCATCCAATATATGAAAAACTATCATCTTGAACCACTATTCCTCCAAAATCTATTGACTAAGATCCTAATTTTCTTGTGTCTTAGAAATAAGGGAATTTAAAATGAAGTTACCTTTAATCGGTTCATAATCCAAAAAAAAGTCAAAAATCTATAGATACTCTACCTAGAGCCTGTTCCTCAGGTTTGGGCCCTTCTATGTGATGATATAGAAAAATATCTCATGGTAAGTGATGACAACAAACCACTCACCAATGATATTGTGAAACCAATACTTCAAGGTATAGAACATTTTTTCTAGCTCCAAGTCATGGTTAAGATAATTCCAATCATGGGTTTGTAGATGACATGAGCCATAAGATATTAAGTAATTCTTCTTCATTAGTACTTCTCCCTAACCAACACCCAATACATCATAGTATACAATATAAAAAAACCCAAGGTAAAAAATAATAAAAATTGTAGTTCTATTAAACCTCACATTCAGCTAAATAAATTCTTCTTCACACTAAACTAACCATTGGAACGTTACACCCTTCTCCTTCAATTTATTCATAGGTGCTAACAAATATGAGAAGTCTTGGATGAAAATGTTGGTAGTATTCCACTAAAACCTAGAAATATCCTGATCATAAAAATGTTTCAAGGATGGGTCTAGGAAATTATTGCCTCTATTTTCTATAGGTACATATATATACATATCTCAAACACTACATGCCCCAATAATATTACCTTTTCAATACAAAAGTTACACTTTGAGAGATTGGAATAATGTTTATGTGATCAAAGTGTACTGAAGTATATCTCAAGGCTACTGACATACAACTCTAGGTTTAGTGAGTAGATGATGATTTCATCAACAAACACCATGAAAAATGAGTCAAAATATATTGGAATATCTTTTTATTGGGACCCATGAACACTATTGACACATTTTTCAGTCTCAACGACATCCCAGAGTACTTGTATATCCCATACCTTCTATGAAACTACTTATTAGCGATTTCTTCCTCTCTAACCCATAACTTGTGATATCCTGATAGAAGATAAATCTTAGAGAACCACCAGGATCCCCATAATCGATTATTGGATCATTAATCACAGGAAAATGATATATTTTCTTCACCATCATCTAATTTAGTTCCTAGTAAAACACATAGATTCAAATACTATCATCCACCTTCTTGAAAAAATATAGGTTCACCCTAGAGTAAATTAATTAGCCTGATAAATTCCTTATACTCCTAGTCCTTGAGTTTCACTTGGATTTCCTAAAACTAGTATGAAACCATTTAATAAGGGGTTATTGAAATGGAATATACACTCGAAACAAGATCAATCTCAATGTTATATACTTAAATAGGGGTAAGTCCTATTAAGTCATCTATAAAGATATTTTTATATACATACAAAATTGGAGGAAATTTGAGGTGGGGGGGGGGGGTTTCCCAGATCCTATTGATAAAGACTATCCTTTAATCCATGTGGTGATTATCCCAAGATGACTCAAGTATGGACCAGCCTCATTTTATCTTAGTTCCCATTCAAAGATTATCATTTACTACTCTACCATTGTTAAATTTTATGATACATGTATTTGATAGAAGTCAATGTGATATCATAAGCTAGTCAGCCAGTCCATGCTGAGAATCACATTGAATCTATTCATACCTAGAATCATAAATTCCCACAGGTGTTCATAATCACCAATGACTATAGTACGGTCTAGGAATAACTATATATGGTCTACTTTTGTTCCCAATGGTGTATCAAGGGAAAGTAAATTAGAAGAAAACTTGTCTGGTAATACTTTTACAGTAATAACATGTGCAGATATAAAGTAATGATAATCACTAGTATCAAACAAGGTAGTAGAAAATGTATAAGTGATCAGGACCATACAATGAACATTAGATAGTACCTCACCACCATCTTATAAAGTTTTATCCACTTGATAAATATATCCTACCTAACCTCTATGATCCTCTCCACAAGATTATTGACTAATTTGAGACTTCATTATCTCATCCTCTTGCTGAGGACCCTAGTTACATCCATAATTCATTGATCACATCCTTCCTCCAACCTATAGAACCTCGACCTCAAATATCTAGAGAACTACTACTAGAGATGCCCCATATTTTCATACTATTGATATGTGTCCTGAGGTGATGTATATATTAAGAGATAATTCTTGAAATTACTATAGTTGGAGTGCTATGGAAAACTTATGGAGGGTACTAAAGAATCCATACTCCAGTCCAGCTATATACTACTACTCTTCTGCACATCCCTACTATTCCTCTTATAGCTACTATAAGTGACACTCATCATGATAGTAGGAGGTATATAGAGACCCAAAGAATTATGTACATAGACATTACATTACTTTTGAAGAATATCTAATACATAACAAAAACAGACAACAAAGGACCGTAATAGTTTAGTGTCTGTGGAAACTTGGAACATAATCTTCAAATCATGGTGAAAGATCTTCATCATCTCCCATACAGATCTTCCCCTTTTGTTTTCTTACCTAAAACCTTTCTTTAAATCCTGGGGAAAATAAAACATAAAAATGGTGAGCTCAAATGATCAGTAAGGGTAAACATAGAGAACATAAAACAATCCATAAATATTTGATTGCAAAAACTTGAACATAAAATCTTAACATCAAAATCTTGAGCAAAGACATAAATAATGGAAGTACGTAAATTATATATCATAATGGAACATAAATCATGATAAAATATCATGAGAAGAAAACATGTAATTGTTGAAATCCATTAAGCACATGATATGATTTACATAGTATCCAAGACATTGTTGCCAAGACCATCTTAGTGGACAATGTCCATTACTGAACCGAGTTCACTCCTCGTTCCAGTACTGTATTACTGAACTGGATTAACTATCCATTCCATCCATGTCTATCTCATGATATATAAATCTTTACCCAATTAATTGGAGGGAGATATAGGTCCCACCCATCTCATTATGAAATCATTCTTACCTGTGCCACAACATAAACATAAATCATTCATCATAACCCAAAGAATAAAATGGGTTTCATAAACATCATACCATCATAACATAATCCATATGAAACAAATGGATATCATTTCATCCTAAGAAAAGTGAAACCATGTAAATCATAGATACATTATACTTAAAACATACACATATGAAATAATGTCATCTTAGATGGAAAATGGTTTTGATAAAACACTTGAAAGAGGAAAATATCCCTTCCTCTTCAAAATCATTTTCTTTTCACAAAATTCCATGAAATTTTAAAAGAAAAGGATTTTGTTGAAAATAGTCATGAAATATTGTAGAGTAAGCTTCATGAAAATAAGGCGATATGAAACTGTAAAAATCCATTCATGCCGTATAAGTTAAAAAATATTCTCCTCGTACTTTTTTCATAAAAGTCAAAAAGTTCCTCGTATGGTAAACAAAAGAAAGATTCCATCCATAACACAAAGTAAAAGTCAAAGTGGGGTAAACATGACATTAAAAATACATGGAAGAATATTAAAAAATTTATGAAAAACATTTTTATGGACATGGATGAAAAATATAACCCCAGTAAATACTTATGTATAAGAAATCTCGGATAAAAATGAGATTTGCAAAATTATCCCTTACCTTAGGTCCGATATGATTCATACATATCTAAACCTCTTGTATAATGATTTAAATAATTTAATTAACCTATTAAAGAATTATATTCATTGTTATGATATCAGATATGGTTCACTTATGGCTTTATATTACCCGTTCTTTTGTAAATTCCATGTTAAAGCAGCATTTTAGGTAAAATCATTTTATTTATCGTACGTGTTTGGGCTTGTAGTTCTTGATATTATTATTACTTATATCATTATTTAATTACTTCTAGAATGTAAATCATGATTTATATATCATATATATTCAGTATATATATATATATAATATAGATAAATGAAATTAAATACACTGTTCATGGAGACGGTAAGTCGTACGTACGCATGAGCGCTGTTTTCCTTTCCTTATGGAAGTAAGTAGATGAAATATATATATATACATAAATCCATTAGATTTATCATGTCATATATTTCATTAATATTTATTATATATACTTTATAATCCTTCTTGAATGGTTAACATGGAGAATTAATCTCATCGCGTCGTGGAGACGGTAATCCGTATGTACGCACGTGCGATGATATCGTTCCCATAATTATTGAATAGAATTGGAGTGGATGATATAATATCATAGAATCAGTATGATGTTATAATAACTATATATAGTTATTCTTCACACCATTATACCCATCCAAGTAAGGTGGTGGTGGAAAAAGAGATTACACCACGGCGTTGAGACGGTATTCCGTACGTACGCACGCGCGGTGATTTCATTTTCCGTAGGATGGATAGAAGGTGAAATGGGGTTGTTTAATATTTATAGTAACATATCAGTATATTAGTGATACTGATGTTGTTACTTTATAATTAAACAACTAAATAAGAAGAAGTTTAAGAAGAAAGAAAACTTGAAAGAATCGGTAAAAGAGATTACCTCTTCTTCGACGTATGTCTTTTAATATTCTTCTTAGGGCACTAGAGTTGGACTTTTGAGAAGACCAGAACCTCTATTATATAAATATAGAGGTGTAGAAGAGGAATTTTCAGGGTTTGGATGAGCTTCAAGGCTCAAAAGGGTGTGAATAGAAGAAGGAAGGGGTGCCCTTTTTATAAGGGAGGAGAGGGTCACCTTAGGAAAAACTTAAAATATTATTTTATAATAAAGTCATATTTGGATTATAATATTTTAAAATTTATTTATTTAGAATATAAAGTGGGTATGGTTCTAAATCCTCTCAACCAATAGGTTTTAGACATGTTTAGGTTACTATTTAAACCTTATCATTTAGATTTAACTCTAAGTTAAATAATTTAACTTTTACCGTGTTTTTTGTTTTCTTACAATATATGGTTAATAAACTTACTATAACAAGCCAAAATAACCCCAAGTGGTTAATTATTAATATATATAACCTTATATAAGTCATTTTACCGAACATTATATTTTTAGGAATAAAAAAACAATTAATAATATAATATTTGTTTTAAAAACTATTTTATGTCAATTTTGACACTATTTGGTAATTGATATTTGTGAAACTCATAACAACATGATTAATTAAAAAAAAGTTAATTTAATCAATAATAACATGTCATGTTAACCTATAAAATTATGGTAATTCATAAAAAGTCTAAAAGTACATTTATTTGGGTATTTATAACATCTATTATGTTAATATTTTATTAATAAGGTAATTACTACATCATCATTGTGTAATTAATAGATTAACTTATTTAATGTATAAAAATTATAAATAAAATACCATCATATAGGATATGTTTTTATATTTCTAATTAATATTTATAGTCGAATTTATCTTATGTATAACCTTATATTAAAAATGTTTTAGTTATTAAACTTTGATATTAACTATTTTAACTCTTCTTTAAATACAATAATAATAAATGTCCTAACCTAATACAAGTGAACCTAAAGGGTAATATTTTATCCCTAAGGTTGTTTTTGGTCGAATTAAACTTATCCAACAGAATTAGGACACGGGTTAGAGTAATAATAATATCATTTTTACCCTTAATTACCCTATTTACTTTTAACCGTGGTAAATAAAAGTAAAAACATACTATTCACCAAAAATTATTTTTATCTTATTGAACAAAATTTTACTTACTGATATCAACCATTTATTTTAGATCTTTGAAATTCCACTCACAGAAGTGGTAAAATTAAGTTTTATGTAAATTTTCAAATTCTCCTAGGAGGTGGGTAAAAGACGGTCAAAAGTTCAATAAAATTTTTATATATCTAAAATTATTATAAAATGACTCCAATGAATTAAATTTAACTTATATAGGTATTATGTATCAATTTTGACCTAAAATAAATTTAAATAAAATATATAAGTATTTAAATAAAATGTCGGGTTTTAAATAGTAACCTAGTGTTTTCACTATTCATCAAAAATTGAAAGTTTTCAGAAAATACCAAAAATTCACCCTGGGATAATTTGGATATTCCAAATCCAAAAATGAAGTCCATTTCGAAAGATAAAATTTATCAAATTTCAAAAAGTGGGTATTACTATTCATAATGGCTAGTTCATAATAATATTATAGTAATATCTCATTTAGTGAAACTTGGTATTGCGTACAACACACGCTATCGAGGAAGGTTGCTCTGGCGTGCAACACAATCCTAGAATAGTGTTTGCATATACTATTACCTAACATGGTGTTGTGTGTAGCTAAAGCTAATCTTGGTGTAGCGTACAACACAAGACATCAAAGTAATTAAAAATAATATTTCTCATAAAATCTCGGGTTGTTACTTTCAACCCCTCTTAAAATGAATTTCACCCTCGAAATTC
Source organism: Viscum album (assembly GCA_963277665.1). Classification (NCBI taxonomy): domain Eukaryota; kingdom Viridiplantae; phylum Streptophyta; class Magnoliopsida; order Santalales; family Viscaceae; genus Viscum; species Viscum album. Next base: position 1,522,367,383 of record OY728131.1, on the reverse strand, counting down.
ATCGGGGTTATAAATGGTTTACTACTTGAAAGTTTATTTTATAGAAACCACATCGTAAAAAGGAATACTAAAACTTATATTTAAAAACTAAAGTATGAAACATAACGGTTACCCAAATTAACTAATCACTGGGTTTCCACATAGAAGAACATAGGTGAAAATATGGATATGGAAGAGAAATCTAACCATCAAGTTCTGATGGAGAGTGGTAGAGAACATGGTTATGAAAAATCTAATAATCATAAAGCCATAAATTAGTGATGATCTAAGGTACCATCTGATTCATCATATATAAGGGAACTAGGAAAACATTTTTGGTTTTCAAGATGATTTCCCTAAAGTTGAATAAATTGAATTAGAAGAAATAATTACTTTATTTTGGCATAATATCACCATTTTCGTTCCTTGAACAATTTCCACTTCATCTCTTAAAGAAATGAAGTTGAATTTTTCATTTGTGAAGTGTTAGCAGATCATGTGATAGAATGATGGGTCATTCCATAGTCTCAAACAAAAGGTCAGCAAAAGTTATCAAATATACATAAGTCCATCTATGGTGAGGTTAATCGTATATGATTACAAAAATGGACATATACTTCATCTATCATACCTCTTAATAAAACTAGTTTTTAATAACCAGGGACTTCCTATAGGCTAGTGGTAGGAAATAAAGGCCTGTCGCACTTCGGTTGTGGATTCAATTCCCACAACCTTGTCCGACGCGATGTGTTGTTGCCCGTCCTGTAGGTTGTCCTTTAAAAAAACTACACTATTATAACATTCCAGAAATAATATCGAAAAAGGTAATATCCTTAAACAATATTATCTTATGTCCAACATAATCCGTTTCAAATCTTTAGGCTTATCCAAAATACTTTGGTCCAAGCTCATAGTATAAAGAAAATGATTACTTGAAATGTCACATAACAAGCACATGAATACCATAATTTATCCCCCATATATCATAAGATATATCATGCTAGTCACATTCCAAACATGTGAATACCTTAATCATGTATTCTTTTGAAACATGAATTACCATAGAACCTCAGTGAAAACATGAATGCTGTCAAAAGTTAACTCTTTCCACATACCAAAATCCCAAAATTTCTATACACTCAAACCGTGATATCACATTGTCTTTATATCATTCATGAGCTTATTAATACTATTAAACATATCTTTATCTCCTTATCCATTCATTATGTTCATATCATATACTTTCCAAAAATATCTGAATAACTTTTCATGGTTACCAGTACCATTCAACATATACTTTCAAATACTCTGGGAAAAACAATTGTGTAACAATCCTTAGATGCGTCTTTATTCCATAGTACCATTACCTATACAACATTACTCTTGATAAACATAAAATCATTCCACTACCTTCTTAAACCATTGACCGAGCTTCAACAATTCTTTTATCTCACAAATCATTTGTAGTCTCTTTATCATCATCAATATAAATAATACCCATATGACCATGATGATTTTCTTCATGAGAATTTACCGTAGGGAATTATTTTGCATAATGCCCATACATTGTACATTTAAAACATTTAACCGTTGTTGATGTCTTAGCAATACCATTATCCTTGTCCATGGTGTTAACTGAACATTTTCCTTTACAATTACTAGCTTTGTGCCCTTCTTTTCCACACCCAAATCATCTTCCAGTTCCTTTGAAACATTCTCCCTGATGCCTCTTCCCACATGATTTACATGAGGAAAATTGACCTTTATTTCCATTATGATCATCATGAAACTCCCTCTTTCTCTTATTAGTGGAGTCAGGAAACTTACCAAAGTTGATATTATTGATCATATTATGAGATTCTTGATTTGGCATAATAACGATGTTTGGAAATCCAAATCCAGATTCATTTGATTTTTCATGAAGAATATCATTCCATTTTCCATCATATCCTCCATTATCGTGAATCTTCCTGTTTCCAGCCATTTTCTAAGACCCAAAAAGAATAGTGTGAGAGGATAAAATCATGCCAGGAAAACAACATAATAAAGGGGGAGTACCTTCAATATCTAACATCTTAGGTTCAATTCTAATATCGTTACCATAATTCTAGGTCTATAACATATACTTATACTTAACCTTAGGGACATCCCTAGACAAACCTTAGAAACATCTCTAGGGATCTCACTAAAGTTCTCGCATCCTAGTTTCCAAAGGTTAACTGAACCGAACCTCTGATACCAACTGTAGAGACCCAAAGCATGATGTACATAGACATTACATTACTTTAGCATAATATCTAATATATAACAAAAACAGACACCAAAGGACCATAATAGCTTAGTGTCTTTGGAAACATGGAACATAATCTTCTAATCATGGTGAAAGATCTTCAAAATATCTCATAAAGATCTTCCCATTTTTTTCTTACCTAAAACCTTTTTTATATCCCGGGGAAAAGAAAACATAAAAATGGTGAGCTCAAATTCTCAGTAAGGGTAAACATAGATAACATAAAACAATCCATAAAAATTTGAATGCAAAAACTTGAACATAAAATCTAAACATCAAAATATTTAGCAAAGACATAAATCTTGGAAGTATGTAAGGAATATATCATAATTGAACATCAATCATGATAAAATTGCATGGGAAGAAAACATGTAATTGTGGAAAACCATTAAGCACATGATATGATTTCCATTGTAGCCAAGACATTGCTTCCAAGACCATCTTAGTGGATAAAGTCCATTACTGAATCGAGTTCACTCTTCGTTCCAGTCCTGTATTACTAAACGAGATTAACTTGACATTCTAGGCATGTCTATCTCATGAGATATAAATCTTTACCAAATGAATTTTATGGAGATATAGGTCCCACCCATCTCAAAATGAAATCATTCTTACGTGTGCCACAATATAAACATAAATCATTCATCATAACCCAAAGAATAAAATGAGTTTCATAAACATCATCCCATCATTACATAATCCATATAAAAAAAATGTATATCATTTCATCATAAGAAAATTGAAACAATGTAAATCATAGATACATTATACTTTAAGCATACACATATGAAATAATTTCATCTTAGATGGAAAATAGTTTTGATAAAACACTTGAAATGAATTCATGAGGAAAATATCCTTTCTTTTTCAAAATCATTTTCATTCCACAAAATGCCATGAAATTTTAAAAGAAAAATAATTTTGTTTAAAATAGTCATGAAATATTGTAGAATAAGCTTCATTAAAATAAGGCAATATGAAACCGTAAAAATCCATTCATGCCGTATAAGTTAAAAAAATATTTTCCTTGTACTTTTGTCTGAAAAGTCAAAAAGTTCCTCGTATGGTAAAAAAAAGAAAGATTCCTTCCATAACACAAAGTAAAAGTCAATGTGGGGTAAAAATGACATTAAAAATAAATGGAAGAATATTAAACTCTTTATGGAAAATATTTTTATGGACATGGATGAAAAATATAACCCCAGTAAATACTTACGTATAAGTAATCTCGGATAAAAATGAGATTTGCAAAATTACCCCTTACCTTAGGTCCGATATGCTTTGTACATATCCAAAACTCCTGTAAAATGATTTAAATAATGTCATTGACTTATTATAGAATCATATTCACTGTTATGATATCATATATGGTTCACTTATGACTTTATATTACCCGTTCTTTTGTAAATTCTATGTTAAAGCGGCGTTTTGGGTAAAATTGTTTTATTTATCGTACGTGTTTGGAATTGTAGTTCTTGATATTATTATTACTTATATCATTATTTACTTACTTATAGAATGTAAATAAAGATTTATATATCATATATATTCAGTATATATATATATATATATATATTTATAATAGATATATAAATGAAATGAAATACACTGTTCATAGAGACGGTAGGCCGTACGTACGCATGAATGCTGTTTTCCTTTCCTTACGGAAGTAAGTAGATGATATATATATATACATAAATACATTAGCTTTATCATGTCATATATTTCATTAATATTCATTATATATACTTTATAATCATTCTTGAATGGTTAACATGGAGAATGAATCTCATCGCGTCGTGGAGACGGTAATCCGTACGTACGCACGAGCGATGATATCGTTCCCATAATTATTGAATTGAATTGGAGTGGATGATATAATATCACGGAATCCGTATGATGTTATAATAACTATATATAGTTATTCTTCACACCATTATACCCATCCAAGTAATTTTGTGGTGGAAAAACAGGTTACACCACGACGTGGAGATGGTATTCCGTATGTACGCACGCACGGTGATTTCATTTTCCGTAGGATGGATAGAAGGTTAAATGAGGTTGTTTTATATTTATAATAACATATCAGTATATTATTGATACTGATGTTATTACTTTATAATGAAACAACTAAATAAGAATAAGTTGAAGAAGAAAGAAAACTTGAAAGAATCGGTAGAAGAGATTACCTCTTCTTCGATGCACCTCTTTTAAACTTCTTCTTAGGGCACTAGAGTTGGTCTTTTGAGAAGCTAGAACCTCTATGATATAACTATAGAGGTTGAGAATAAGAATTGTTAGGGGTTTTCTGAGATTCAAGGATCAGAAGGGTGTGAAGAGAAGAGGGAAGGGGTGCCCTTTTTATAAGGGATGAGAAGGGAACCTTAGGAAAAAATTAAAATATTATTTTATAATAAAGTCATATTCGGTTTATAATAGCTTAAAATTGATTTATTTTGAAGATAAAGGGGGTATGGGTCGAAATCCCCTCAACAAATAGGTTTTATACAAGTTTAGGTTACTATTTTAACCTTATCATTTAGATTTAACTCTAAGTTAAATAATTTAACTTTTACCGTGTCTTTTTTTTTCTTACACTAGATGGTTAATAAACATACTATTAGAAGCCAAATGAACCCCAAGTGTTTCATTATTAAAATATATAACATTATATAAGTCATTTGGAAAAACCTTAGATTTTTAAGAATAAAATAACAATTAATAATATAATATTTGTTTTAAAAACTATTTTATGTCAATTTTGACACTATTTGGTAATTAATATTTGTGAAACTCATAAAAGCATTATTAATTAGAAAAAAGTTAATTTAATCAATAATAACATTTCATATTAACCTATAAAATTAGTGTAATTAATAAAAATTCTAGAATTACATTTATTTGGGTATTTATAATATAAATTATGTTAATATTTCATTAATAAGGTAATTATTGCATCATCATTGTGTCATAAATAAATTAACTTATTTAATGCCTAAAAGTTATAAATAAAATAACATCATGTAGGAAATATTTTTATCTTTATAATGAATATTTATAGTAGAATTATGTTATGTATAACCCTATATTAAAAATGTTTTAGTTATTAAACTTTTATTTTAACTATTTTAACTCTTCTTTAAATAAAATAATAATAAATGTCCTAATCTAATCCAAGTGGACCTAAAGGGTAATATTTTATCTATAAGGTTATTTTTGGTCGAATTACACTTATCCAATAGAATTAAGACATGTTTTAGGGTAATAATAATATCATTTTAACTTTTAATTACTCTATTTACTTTTAACCGGGGTAAATAAAAGTAAAAATTTACTATTCACCAAAAATTATTTTTATCTTATTGAACCACATTTTACTTACTAATATCAACCGTGTGTCCTGTATTTTTGAAATTCCACTCATATAAGTGGTAAAATTATGTTTTATGTAAAGTTTCAAATTCTCCTAGGAGGTGGGTAAAAGACAGTCAAAAGTTCAATAAAATTTTTATATATCTAAAATTATTATAAAATGACTTCAATGAATTAAATTGAACTTATATAGGCATTATTTATCAATTTTGACAGAAAATAAATTTAAATAAAATAAATAATTATTTAAATAAAAAGTCGGTTTTTAAATAGTAACCCAGTGTTTTCAGTATTCATCAAATATTGAAAGTTTTCAAAAAAATACAAAAAATTCACCCCAGGCTAATTTTGATATTCCGAATCCAACAAAGAAGTCCATTTAAAACGATAAAATTTATAAAATTTCAAAAAGTGGGTATTACTATTCACAACTGCTAGTTCATAATAATATTATAGTAATATCTCGTTTAGTGAAACTCAGTATTGCATACAACACACGCTATCGAGGAAGGTTGCTATGGCGTGCAAGAAAAGCCTAGAATAGTGTTTGTGTATACTATAAGCTAACATGGTGTTGCATTTAGTGCCATCTAATCTTGGTGTATCATACAACACAAGACATCAAAGTAATTAAAAGTAATATTTATCATAAAATCTCGGGCTGTTACAAGGTCCACCCACTTGAGAAGTGAATTACATAAAAATACCAACTAAACAATCCTCTTTGAGAACTCTTTAAATTGTTAAGGACATGTATAGAAACATAGAGTATATCATTTGGTCTAATAGACTAACATGTCATCTGATGCCCTAATGAAGACCAATCTCGAACTTCCTGGACTTATGTAACTCATTTCCATCCAAGAGAGGTTAAAAAAGTACCAAATCAGTGGAATGAGTAGATTATGTAGATACAATTATGGACCCCTATAATAGCTCAATAAAATACTACTCTTGATCATACCTCAATGTATCTAGAATGAATTCATCAAATAATAGGTCCTTGAAAGACTCTTAGGTGGGACCCACACATCGGTGATCCTTTACCGTCATGCCACACCATCTCCTTGAGGGTCCCTACTACATGAATGATATTATCTCCAACTTCATATCCTCAAGGGTCTCAATGAGTTCAAACACACCCTTGATGAATTCTATCCATTCATATGCATCTTGGGACCCTCCAGTTCCCTGAAAGGCTGGTAGATTCCATAACTAAAAATATCTTGTGTAGTTTTTTGTAGACCTTGGTTCCTATAAGAACCCGATTCTTTTTTTAGAGGTATGGGCTTCTTCTTTTCGTTTACTTAAGTGATTTTGAGAAAATATGGAAAATGGGGAAAAATCCTAAATTTTGGAACTACACGCCCTTTACTTTATCCACATGCCGTGTACTTTTGGCCGTGTTGGGATGAGTACACAGGGCGTGTGGCCATACCAGCGATGAAGGGTGTAGGAACCGACTACACGCCATGTAGTGGAACCTTACACGCCGTGTAGTCAGTCGGCAGGCTTAAACAGTAAGGTGGTGGCATCGCCGCTAGCTGGGCGACAGTACACGCCGTGTACTCGAGAGTACATGCTGTGTACTCATGTCGACGTATGAACAGTGTGACAGTGCCACCATTTGAATAGTTAAATGAAGGGAGTACACACCGTGTACTTTTAAGTACATGCCATGTACTTTGTTTTTTCAGCATAAAACTGGCAGTAGCCTCCTCATTTGGCAGAGGAGGCACTTGAGCCGTTTTGGAGCCAAAGGAGGAGGCATGATCTTTGAAGATCCACCAGGCGTTCGTCTGGAATCCGTTTCGGCTTCAGACGATCTCGTTGGAACCGCACGGGTGAGCCCTCTCCCCTCCTGGTATCGTTCTTTCCAATTCTTCTCTCAACGTAAGTTATTTACATTTTAATGAGTTTTGTTCTTCGTCAGATCTACGCCATTCATGGGCATTTCTAGAGACGACGTTCAGGTATAGCGTTCGTTGGCGTATAAGGTAGGTGGATTTGTGTTTAGTTTTCCAACTGTTGTGTGTTCTGTGCGTTTTTGTGGCAGAAACCCATGTTGGGGTGTTGTGTGGCTGAGGCCATTTCTATATTTAAGGCCTAGAATTGCATAGGTGATTAAATTGTGATAATAAAATTCTGTTTGGGATCGCTGCTTGGATCCAGGACCATCCCGAGGGGTGTGTTCCTCTGTTTAGCCGTTTGGCCAGGATACCCGAGGGTATGCCTTAAATGTAGTAACTGTAGAATTTCCTTGAGAGGAATTTCTTGTTTACCATATTTTGATATGTTGGGCATTGCCCGGTTACCTATTAGCCTGAGGGCGTTGTTGTGATTGGCCTGAGGGTGTGACTGTTTTAGCCCGAGGGCTATCGTTATTCTGCCTAAGGGAAACCTTTCGTGCCTGAGGGATTGACTTCTGTGCCTGAGGGGGACAATTTGTATGCCTGAGGGCGAGAATTTTTGTTACGGATGAGGGAAATACCTGCGGGTTGGATTCTGTATGGCTTGAGGGAAAGCCTGAGGGCATAGTTACTATTTTATCCTGAGGGTGTGGTTACTATTTTAGCCTGAGGGCATGGTATTGGTTGGACTGAGGGCTTGGTGCTGTTGAGCACAAAAATGTTACTAAAATAAAGGAATTAAATGAATAATAAAATGGAAATTTAACTATTAAGTTAGTTAATTTTGAGTAATGCTTAGTTATTACATTTTACTACTGCACACTTGTTGCATGTTTTACACATAGTTGAGCACGGGCCTTTGGTGGGTGCCTACTGAGATATATTTCTCACACCCTATTTGGGTCACATTTTTCGGCCCAAATAGATTTTGTTGCTATAGGTGTAGATATGGGCAAGAGTCCTTATACATGTACTTGACTGTTGCTGATGAGTAAAAGGGCATGGGACCAAGCCTAGGCCCGCGATGCTGCTGCTAGCTGTTTTGCTTGCTTTTCTATACTCTGTTTTCTGTTGTACTGTATTGATGTATAACATGTACTGGCTGTTTTCTTAGAACATGAAACATGTAGCATCATCACTTATATACTGTTGGTTATATCCACTGCTGTAGTTATTTCAGTTGTGTATGTTTACTGCTTCCGCTGATGTTATATGTTTATTTTGGTATTCCTCTACGCTACACATTGACAATGAGGGCATATTTTCCCCACTATTAGACCTGGGCCCTCGCCGCTAGTCGTCAGCCTCTGGCATTTGGGGAAATGAGCTTGAGGTCACGTGGCGAACCGGGCTCGGGGCACCCATTGCGTGGCATCCGGGTCTGGGACGTTACAAAGTGGTATCAAAGGCAGATTCTTTTCTTTGACTTACTATTTAGAGCCATAGTCAGGGATAAGACGGAACAATAGTTGGTAATAAGCTGTGCCTGGGCATATCTTACCCGGGTACAGGGAAAAGCCAGTCTACCTCGTATATTTCATTCTATTGATCTTGCAATTTTACGGTTGATATGTTTCCACCGTTGGGTGAAACACTTGGATTGTGCTGCTTATATTTTATCTGTGGGTTATATTTAGTTGCAACCCGATGAGATGAGGGTATGCCGTCTCATGCATCATATAGGAACATGCTAGATATCACATGCCATGCATAGTTTCCATGCCATGTAGGTGCATTATAATTTGCATGTTGTTGTGATAGTTGATGTGCTAATAAAGCATGTTGTTGTGATAGCTGCTTGATAAATACCTGCCTTATGATATAGTGTTTGTGTTTGAGCCTATTTATAGAATGGATGCCAAACTTTGGTATTTGGGGAGTATGGGCCCCCATTGACCGAAATTTGGTGTATCATTGACTGGTTATTGGTTATAACACAAATAAGATGTCAAACTTTGATTCGTGGGGTGTATGGGCCCCCACGGGTCAGAATTTGACACTTAGATGTGGTTTTTAGTATTTTCTGGGTTCCAGAGAAGTTTCTGAGGCATACTGTCCGGAAAACCCAGGATACACGCCATGTAGGACCTCATACACGCCGTGTGTGTTCTTCTATTTGGGAAGAAAAAATGAACTTTTTGAGTACACACCGTGTACCCTGAGTACACGATGTGTAGTCTCTTCCCGTGTCACAAACCGTGTGGGCAGTGACACGGGGTAGGGAAGGTCTTGGGTAAAACACGCCGTGTAGTTTTTGTACATGCCGTGTAGTGTTGACCCGGAGTCCGACCGTGTAACTAACAACACGGGTCGGTGAACTCCTTGACAGAACACGCCGTGTCAGTTATGGACACGCTGTGTAGTGTGACCTAGGGACTCGGCCGTGTAACTAACAACATGGGCCGGTGTCACCATTCCCTGAACACGCCATGTACATATGGGACACGCCATGTAGTCTTGTCCGAGGACAGACCGTGTGGAGTTATCCATGTGGCTGGGAAACGGGGTGGTGTACACACCGTGTACAGTTGTAACACACCGTGTGTGGTAAAGACGAGTATTCGGCCGTGTCACAGCCGACACAGACAGTTGGAAAATAACACCGAACACGCCGTGTAGGTATTATACATGCCGTGTAGTTTTGTTGAACGGAAGCCGTGTGGCTTAGCCGTGTGGAAGGACCCGGGTAGGGGAAGGGAAGTCAAGTACACGCCGTGTAGTCATTGTACACGCCATGTAGTCTTGTTTTTCCAATTCTGAATACCTTCTTCCTCTTGTTCCCTTTTTGGTTCCTTCACTTTCAGTCTTAATAATATTTAATCTGAGGCGTGCTTTTGACCTTGTAGAGTCATGATGCCTAGACGACTGTGAGTTGTTCACCAAGAGAGCGGCGACGATTATACTCTGGAGATGGTGGGTCATGGGGTACCAGTTGAACCACCAGCAGAGCCAGATGCGGCACCAGCTGTTATACCGGACACAGGCGCGGAGGCGCAGTTCCATGCAGGCTTATTTCGGTTCATGCAGACCTTTCAGGGAGCACCACAGGCTGCCATATCTATGACTGAGCTGACACATATCTTTCAGCAGCATCATCCGCCTATGTTTTCAGGTGATGGAGGACCACAAGCTGCAGATTCTTGGCTAGGATCGATGCAGACTATTTTCGATCATCTTGAGACACCTCCAGGGTGGAGGGTCAAGCTCGTGACTTACATGCTGCGTGATTCCGCCAAGAGGTGTTGGGATGTTACCACCCAGTCAGAGCATCACAGGGACATGGCGTGGGAGGATTTTCAGACAGTATTCTATTACTTCTTCTTTCCTGAGACACTGAGGGAAGATAGAGATTGAGAGTTCATGAATCTGCAGTAGGGCGCTATGTCGGTGATGGACTACTCTTCTCGTTTTATAGAGCTTCAGCATTTTTCACCTGTACTGGTGGGTGATGATACGCTGAGAGCCAGACATTTTGAGGCTGGTCTTCGGTATGACATCCGAGTGCTGGTGAATGTTTTTAGGTTACCTAATGTACACACGAATGTGAACCAGGCATTGATTATAGAGAGGAACCTGCGAGAATCTAGTGGTGTGGGCCAGGGCGGTTCGGCACCAGTTACTGGTACTATTTCTGCTGGAAAGAGGAAGAGACAGATGGACTTCTCTCAGGGAGGCAGTACCAGCCAGGCAGCTTCTTCAGGTGGCCCGATCAGGTGCTACCAGTGTGGTAGAGAGGGGCACAAGAGGCCTTAGTGTCCACGAGACCCAGTGGAGTGCCGAGATTGTGGCAAGATGGGCCATCTTCAGCACTTTTGCATGGCATTTCTACCAGTGTCTAGTGAGAAGGGTTCTGTGCAGACTCCGTGTGCAGGAGAATGACCAGTGGCTTCTTACCAGTCAGGGAATTGGAATACATCAGGGCGTGCAGGCAGAGATGGTGGTCGTGGCCGTGATAGCTAGACACCAGGATCTCAGAGGCAACAGGGCGGGACAACTCAGGGTAGCCAGGCTGTGTCACAGGGCCGTGGCACTGGACAGGCATATGCAGTGCAACAGACCCAACAGGAGCAGGATCCTGGACCTTCAACAGTCAGAGGTACTATTCTAGTAGCTTCTGTCTTGTCTTCAGTACTTTTTGATATGGGTGGTACACATAGTTTTATATCTGTACCCATTGTGGAGAGCCTTGGGCTCGGTGTTTCTACTTCTTCTGATATCATGACGCTAGACACTCCGTTGGGGACTAGGACGGTTGGTGTGCGTCAGTGCAAGGAGTGCCCCCTTGAGGTTGGTGGGTGTCACTTCCTTTGGGACCTCTATGTCCTGGAGATGACGAGCTATGATGTCATTCTCGGGATGAACTGGTTGGTTCCCTTTCGAGCCTTTGTAGATTTCTATCGTTCCAGGGTGCATTTCACATCACTAGAGGGCGGGGAGTTTCTATACAAGGGCGAGTGGGATGTTCATCAGAGTCGAGCTAGACCAGAGCATCATGGGCGCGGTGGAGTCACAGCCCAAATTTCGAGCTTATATCTGGATGAATAGGGGATTTTAAGACAAATTTCCCTCCAGTTGTCGATCGTTTCAGGGATGTCTTCTTGGACGACTTTTCAGGTCTACCTCCGGTGCGTGAGGTGGATTTCTCTATCGAGATTGTTCCAGGAGCAGCACCGGTGTCCATTCCTCCTTATAGGATGGCCATGCCTGAGTTGCAGGAGCTCAAGAGGTAGCTAGAGGAGTTACAGGCAAAGGGTTTTATCCGACCCAGTACTTCTCCTTGGGGTTCTCCGGTCCTTTTTGCAAAGAAGGCGGATGGTACCCTTAGGATTTGTGTCGATTATCGGAAGCTGAACCAATTGACAGTTAAGAACCGATATCCCTTACTAAGGATAGATGATCTGTTTGATCAGCTTCGTGGAGCACGAGTGTTCTCGAAGATTGACTTGAGATTCAGATATCATCAGCTGCGCGTTAGACCATCTGATATACCTCTGAAAGCTTTTAGGAGCAGGTATGATCTATATGACTATACGGTTATGCTATTCGGACTCACGAACGTGCCAGCAGTTTTTATGGCTCTGATTAATCGTGTGTTCCATCCGTATCTTGATTCATTTGTGGTAGTATTCGTGGACGACATCTTGGTGTACTCTCACACTCGACACGACCATGAAACCCATCTTGAGATCGTATTGGTTACACTGAGAGAGCATTGCCTATATGCTAAGCTCTCGAAGTGCCACTTTTGGATGGACCAAATTCACTTCCTGGGTCATATCATCTCAGAAGTAGGAGTTGCAGTGGACCCAGAGAAGGTGAGACCAGTAGTTTCCTGGGAGCATCCCAAGAACGTGTTTGAGATATGAAGTTTCTTAGGGATGGCTGGTTACTATAGACGTTTCATACAGGACTTCTCCCGCTTAGCAGCATCGTTGACAGGTCTGACTAAGAAGGGTGTGAAGTTCGTTTGGTCAAAAGCTTGTGAGACAACTTTTCAGGACCTGAAGGGAAGGCTGACATCAGCACCGATCCTGATACTCCCAGAGCAGGGGAAGAGCTATACAGTTTACTGTGACGCGTCAGGGATTGGACTGGGAGCCTTTTTGATGCAGGGTAACCGAGTTGTGGCGTACGGGTCTCGGCATTTGAGGCCACATGAAAGGAATTACCCGACGCATGATCTCGAGTTGGCTGCAGTTGTGCATGCGTTGCGCTGTTGGAGACATTATCTGTTGGGAGATCATTTTGTGGTTTTCACCGACCACAAAATCCTCAAGTATATCTTTACTCAATGTGACATGAATCTGAGGCAGAGAAGGTGGGTCGAGTACCTACATTCTTTCGTTTTTGAGCTTGCCTATACACCTAGTAAAGGTAATGCAGTAGCCAATGCACTGAGCAGGAAGACTTAGATACAGGTAGTGCAGGAGGCCAGTGGTGAGTGGCAGCTTATGGCCTTGTTCTCTGAGATGCATCTAGAAGGTCATGCCAGTTAGGGGCAGACTTATCTTTCCTCGTTAGCTGTGACTTCTACCCTCCTAGACAGAGTGAGGATAAGGAAGCTATCGGATTCAGAAGGCCTAGTTATACGGGAGTCGGTGGCAAGTGAGGACCCTCCTTCCGGTCGGACGATAGGCGATGATGAGGTTTTGCATTTCCATGGGCGTGTATGGGTTCCAGGGGATATACGCGAGGACATGATGCAGGAGTTTCATGCTTCAACTTGGACAGTTCATCCTGAGGTTACCAAGATGTATCGTGACTTGAGGCATCAGTACTGGTGGCCGGGTATGAAGAGAGTGATAGATAGTTTTGTTACGAGGTGTTCCACCTGTCAGTAGGTGAAGGTAGAGCATCAGAGACCTGGTGGGCTGTTACAGCAGTTTCCCATTATAGAGTGGAAATGGGATGATGTCGCGATGGATTTCGTGACGGGATTGCCGAGGTCACCTCGTGGCAATGACTCCATGTGGGTTGTTGTGGACATACTCACAAAGGTAGCTCAATTTTTTCCAATCAAGGAGACCTTCAATGTGGACGGGCTCAGAAGGTTGTATATCCAAGAGATCGTACGTCTTCATGGGTTCCCTCTTTCTATCGTTTCAGATATGGAAGCCTGCTTCACGTCTCATTTCTGGTAGAGTTTTGTAGAGGGAGATGGGTACACAGGTGCTTCTGAGCACAACATACCACCCTCAGACAGATGGCCAGTCAGAGCGGATGATACAGGTGCTAGAGGACATGTTGCGCGCATGCGTCCTAGACTTTGGGGGTTCTTGGGAGAAGCATATACCCTTATTCGAGTTTGCCTATAACAATAGTTTTTAGGCAACTATTGAGATGGCACCATACGAGGATTTATATGGTAGGCCATGCCGATCACCTTTGTGCTGGTTAGAGGCAGGTGAGGCAGCTTTACTGGGACCACAGCTCGTGCAGGAGACATCTGATCAGGTCCAGTTAACTCGGAAGCAGATGGATACCGCACAGTCTCTTCAGAAGTCTTATGCTGATCGCCACAGACGACCTTTGGATTTCGTGGTTGGGGATGAGGTTTTCTTGCGTGTTTCGCCGAGGCTGGGACACAAACGGATCAGGAGACATGGTAAGCTTTCACCGAGGTATGTGGGACCATTTTAGATTCTGGAGAGAGTCGGGCTGGTTGCCTATCGGTTGCAGTTACCACAGCGGTACCGAGACATGCACAACGTCTTCCACGTGTCTTAGTTGCGTCGCTACCTTTCAGACCCATCTCACACCTTCCAGCTAGAGGAGGTTGAGTTTCAGCATGATGCATCCTTTAAGGAGCATCTAATCCGTATCGTTGACAGGAGCACGAAGGTTCTCTGAGGCCGGTCAGTTCTTCTCGTACAGGTGCTATGGCAGCATGGCTGAGTTCAGGAAGAGACCCAGGAGAGGGAGGCTGACGTACGTGCTCAGTTACCAGAGCTAGTCTGATCTTTCTCTTCGCCACCCTTGAAAGGGGAGTTCAGGGACGAATTACTATAAGGGGGGAAGTTTGTAATATACCGGTTCTTGTTTTAGAGGTACGAGATTCTTTATTTCCTTTCCTTAAGTGATTTTGAGAAAATATAGAAAATGGGGGAAAATCCTAAATTTTGGAACTACATGCCGTGTACTTTATCCACACGTCGTGTACTTTTGGCCGTGTTGGGATGAGTACACAGGGCGTGTGGCCATGCCGATGATAAAGGGTGTAGGAACCGACTACACGCCATGTAGTCGTACCTTACACACAGTGTAGTCAGTCTGCAGGCTTAAACAGTAAGGCGGTGGCGTCGCCACCAGCTAGGCGACAGTACACGCCGTGTACTCGAGAGTACATGCTCTGTACTCATGTCGACGTATGAATAGTGTGACGGTGCGTCCATTTGAAAAATTAAATGAAGGGAGTACACATCATGTACTTTGAAATACATGCCGTGTACTTTGTTTTTTCGGCTTAAAACAGGAAGTGGCCTCCTCATTTGGAAGAGGAGGCACTTGAGCTGTTATGGAGCCAAAGGAGGAGGCATGATCTTTGAAGATCCACTGGGCATTCATCTGGAATATGTTTTGGCTTTGGACGATCTCGTTGGAACTGCACGGGTGAGCCCTCTCCCCTCCTGGTACCATTCTTTCCAATTCTTCTCTCAACGTAAGTTATTTACGTTTTAATGAGTTTTGTTCTTCGTCAGATCTACGCCATTCTTGGGCGTTTCTAGAGCCGGTGTTCGGGTATAGTGTTCGTTGGCGTATAAGGTAGGTGGCTTTGTGTTTAGTTTTCCAACTACTGTGTGTTCTGTGCATTCTTGTGCCATGAACCCATGTTGGGGTGTCGTGTGGCTGAGGCCGTTACTATATTTAATGCCTAAAATTTCATAGGTGATTAAATTGTGATAATAAAATGCTGTTTGGGATCGCTGCTTTGATCCAGGACCATCCCGAGGGGTGTGTTCCTCTGTTTAGTCGTTTGGCCAGGATACCCGAGGGTATGCCTTAAATGTAGTAACTGTAGAATTGCCTTGAGAGGAATTTCTTGTTTACTGCATTTTGATATGTTGGGCTTTGCCCGGTTACCTGTTAGCCTGAGGGCGTTGTTGTGATTGGCTTGAGGGCGGGACTGTTTTAACCCGAGGGCTGTCGTTATTCCTCCTGAGGGCAACCTTTCGTGCATGAGGGATTGACTTCTATGACTGAGGGCAACACTTCGTATGCCTGAGGGTGAGAATTTCTGTTACGCCTGAGGGAAATACCTGCGAGTTGGATTCTGTATGGCCTGAGGGAAAGCCTGAGGGTGTGGTTACAATTTTAGCCTGAGGGCACAGTACTGGTTGGCCTGAGGGCTTGGTGTTGTTGAGAACAGAAATGCTACCAATTTAAAGGAATTAAATGAATAATAAAATGGAAATTTAACTGTTAAGTTAGTTACTTTTGAGTACTGCTTAGTTATTGCATTTTACTACTTCACACTTGTTGCATGTTTTACACACAGTTGAGCACGGGCCTTTGGTGGGTGCCTACTGAGATATATTTCTCACACTCTATTTGGGTCACGCTTTTCGGCCCAAACAGATTACATTGTTGTAGGTGTAGATATGGGAAAGAGTCCCTATACAGGTACTTGACTGTTGCTGAGGAGTAGGAGGGCATGGGATCGAGCCTAGGCTCGCGATGCCACTGCTAGCTGTTTTGCTTACTATGCTGTACTCTGTTTTCTGCTATACTGTATTGATGTATAACATGTTCTGGCTATTTTCTTAGAACTTGAAACATGTAGCATCATCACTTATATACTGTTGGTTATATCCACTGCTATAGTTATTTCAGTTGTGTATGTTTACTGCTTCCACTATTTTTGTATGTTTATTTTGGTATTTCGTTGCGCTACACATTGACCATGAGGACATAGTTTCCCCACTATCAGACCTGGGCCCTAACTGCTAGTCGGCAGCCTCTGGCATTTGGGGAAATTCGCTTGAGGTCACGTGGCGAACCGGGCTCAGGGCACCCGTTGCATGGCATCCGGGTCCGGGACGTTACAGTTCCCTTCCACCCTAAGAATAAACAAGTAGTAGGACTATCATATGATTAGGTCCCACTATATTCACCACTAGAGTTGGTGCAGAAGTGTGCTATGTTACACCCTCCTCCACAACATGTGTTGGAATAGGGGTATCCTCCCTAGCGAGAGCATCCTGACCCAAATAATCAAGTGTTCCCATCAGTCTCTTTAGGTTGACATCTTATGAAACATGAATGAACGATTTAGAAGAAATCTAGATTCATTAGGACAAATCTTAATCTGTCCCTGAGGATCACACATTGTTATGTTAGGAGTTTTACCTTAAACCAAGGTATATCCCTTCCATCATTGACCACGATATCCATCCCTACACATTATTCAAAGTCATATAAATACAAAAACATAACACGATTAGGTTCAACTGCTTAATTCCAACATACATATCACATCAATATGGAAAATAGATATATCACACAATAATAGAATACTAGTATATCTTGAATAGATAAAACAAATCAAGGAATTAAATTAATAAAATATAATGTAGCACATAATAAGTATATATATGGAATTAGATCCTACATGCCTAGTATTGATGCATGAATGAACCAAAAATTTAATAAAATTGGAACACTAATCCTATAAATTGTGACTTTGAGGTCAAATACACATAAGTTGTCTAAAAACATGGTAAATCCCATACTTAAGTCCCAGATATCTATCACATTTCTACTTTGTTCTATGTTAGTATAAAAGAGAAGAATAAAACCATTCTATGATACCATTTTGTAATGCCCCAACCCAAACCACTGGGTCTGAGCTAGAGAGTTACAAGACCTCATGTGAACCTCCTCATACACAAGAGGCTACTGACTAATAGTGTGGGTCTAAACACCATCAGCAGAGAGACTATACCCTTAGTATCATGTACTTATAGAAAATAATAAAAAATGAAATATAACAACTCAGAGTAAACAGTGTGGAAGAAAATAGTATCAAATGGATTACATTTCATATAAAAAAATAAACTAGCTCTCTATATAGAATCACAAATCATATTATAAAGAGTTCATGTAAATAAATAAATAAAACTATGAAATAATTATGATTACAACCCAGTAATGATCCCAAATCTATTCCCCTTATCTCAACCATCTTTAATGGTCCCCTTTCCCATTCCTAGATCCCTATACCTGAAGTCAACATGGTATTGAAATTCTTGTATAGAGTGTGAGTAATAAGACTTGGTATTACTTGAACAATGTGTCCTTAACCATATGTGATCATGTATAACTAGTGTATTCCATGAAAACAATAAGGGTGGAAAAAATATAAAACTCTCATATCGAGCACCGTAGTTCTTACTAAGACACCAAGAGAGTTAGATATACCTTCTTTGTAGACATGCTGTAAGGATGGTAAGGAAATAAGAAATGACCAAGAACTAACCACAAGGATGAAGAAATGTCACTCGACATCCTCATGGAATCAAGTGGGTATGCTACATGGTATCCACATGACATAGAGTTCTAGAACATTCCATTATATCCTTAATGAATCAAGTTACATTCTATCCAGAATGATATCATGCCCCTACCCTATGTAGGGTGTCCAAAATCTTCATTTCCGCATGTTATGCGCACTCCCCCTCTAATGGGAAATTATACCATGTAAGTCGCCTATCATGAATTCCAATAAAAACCACCAATGAAATTGTAATACACATAACAGAGAGAATCATAATAATAAAAGGATGTCATTTCATCATTATAATATAGTAGAAAACATTCAAAAATATTTAATCAACATCAATAATGATAATATGGTACTCTAGAAATACTAATGGAAAAAAAGGATATAATATATTGGTATCATAGAAGTGCACACACCCACAAAAATCCACCATCAATTAGAAAAAAAATCCATTCCAACAAAACATGAATCAAGGTAATAATAGTAATAAAGGTCCTTAAAATCATAAATAACTTCCTACCTCAATTTTTTTGATGAATAATTCTATTTTTTCAGGGATAAAAGAACAAACACATTACACACCCACAAATAATGGGATCACA
Source organism: Viscum album (assembly GCA_963277665.1). Lineage (NCBI taxonomy): Eukaryota > Viridiplantae > Streptophyta > Magnoliopsida > Santalales > Viscaceae > Viscum > Viscum album. The sequence continues at coordinate 1,522,348,231 of OY728131.1, read as the reverse complement.
TGTCAAGGGTTCCTAAATCGGGTTCCAGTTTGTAAATAAAGGGGTTTATAATGGATAATCAAGAACATTAAATGTCAATAATTTCATTCTAGAATTACATTCCTTAATAAGTATATCAATGAAAACAGTTCTTAGTTATGTCAAAGAAAGGGATGCCAATTCACCATATCCATTATTAAAGGAACAAAATATCATTAATTTCTTAATAATTCTAGAATACAACCTTTGGTATAGATAGTGATCATTAATACATCATTAATCTATCAATGAAAAATATATTTAGGTAGGAAAATCTCTCATGTTAATCTTCTAGAGGAACTTACATATAAATTTCCACCATTCTTGATAATTTTATCTCCGGTAAAGGGTTATTTTATTTGAAATGACAAATACTCCCCCAATATACCAAGGAATCATAAAAAATTAATGTTCTATCATCAATCTACCATCAAAAATATTTTTAAGAAGGTTATTAATGAATACTTACCCATAAGACATTTTTGGTCTATGGTAGATCTCAATTTGATCAAAAAATGATTTCAAATTTCTATATCCACCACTGATCAACAAAGATATGTAGAATTCATCATTGGAAAATTTTATAAACCACTGATACATCATAGATCCATTCTCATCTAACAAGTAAGAAAAATGATTTGGAATAGATCTAGAGAAAATTCACTATTCTTGGATTACTTGAACTGGTCAAAATTTAGAGAGGATAGAGGAGAAGAATGGAATAGTCTAATTGATATAGAGGAGGTATTAAATTCAAAATGGGGTGTTCGGGATTAGACTTAGGTGTTAAAGGGGGTAAGAATGTTTGGAATTCAATTCCCACAGGGTGCATTAATATCACCCTTGAATTGGGAACATCAACAACCTAGTGGGACTCCCCAGCTATGCGGTATTCCTGGAAGAACCAAATGGGTTATTATAGTGACACTAGGTGGTAGGGGGAACCCCAAAAACTGTAAAATGGGGTCTAATAGATCTAGAAGACTCACTAGAACCCCACTGACTTTCTAGTTCAGTCCACCAGCTAACCGATGAATATTTTTCATCCACCCCAAGGTCAATCACTTCCTCAATTGTTCCATATTTAAAACCCATAACCTTATCCACAAAAAATCATCCTCTTAACCACCAATATAGATAAGAATTAAAAGGGTAATCAAGAATTGTATAAAAATCACATATATTGAATCAAATCGCGGCTATTGTAGAAATTCTTATATAGATTATTCCCTAGATGGAAACTCCCATAGTGGCATTTGATTTTCATGCTTACAAGGAACATGCATGGATGTGGAAACTCCCATAGGGGAGGTTAGATAATATTACTATAGATATTATTCACCAACCATGGAAACTCTGATAAGGGAGGTTGGGTTTGATTCCCATAGGGCTTATTCCCCAGATGTAGACACTCCCATAGGGAAGGATGGATATGATTCCTATAGATCTTATGCTTAGATAATAAAATTACCATAGGGGAGGTATGTGATACCATTAGGGATTCCATGGATTTAGAGCCATGATGTATATATGGACCATCATGTGCTATCTCAGTGGGGGCCTTATGGTAGGGGCTTGGAGCTGACTATCTTCCAAGGGCATGTTATTTACAAAGGCATGGTTGGTCAAGTATACTGGGGTGATCTTTGCCCTAGGTTTTTAATTAATATTGTATACTATCATAGTGGATATCTTTGATAACATTATGGAATTAACCTTGTGGGTTGTTCGAGAGGTTATGGTTGGTATGATTTTTCATTATTATCAAAGAAAATTTGACATCAGCATAGAGAAGGTTGTATGATGGTTTATTTTTTATAGTTTTTTTATTTATTTCATCTGATAATGTCACATACACCTATCATGATATATTCTAGTTAGCATGATATAATATTGGTAGTTACATACTAAGTTATGTACTCACACCCTACTTGGGACACCAATACACTTGGTAAACCATGTATACATTCACTTAGTTACATGAAAAGGTTGGGATGAGGCTCAGACTTGATCAAGTGAGATGGATCGATCATGTATAGGGAGATGGGGATGAGTTTGGATCATGATTTCATAGAGATATAATTATATTATATTTTATTTATTATAGTATGTATATGTAAACTTCCCATAGGCTGGTCAATTGTATGTATAGAATGAATGTTTGGGCATCTACTTTATTTCATTTATTACTATTGGATGTTTATTTATTACCGTGTACTTTAATTATTTATATTTTTTGGATGTATTAAAGTATTTTATATTTTATTGTGAACTATTATATAGGGGGTAAAATTTCCCCACAATACTACCTTAAATTACCACTTCTAGTCGATAGCCTCTGTCGTATGAGGAGGCATGGTTGAGTTCATGTGGAAAACCCGGCCTAGTTACTGCTCATAGTGAACTGGGGAAAGGATATCACAACTTTTCCCTCTAAAAATCACTTCATAACATTATTATTCACATGTATTAATCTAATAGTCTTTATATATGTTCCAATAATATCTATATCAGTATATCATGGCCTTTATTCATTATAGATATAAATGTTTTTATGGTTTCCCTCTCAATTTCATTTGTTAAGAAACCCTGATTACGACACACTCTTCCATTTGTTATCCCATTTGATGTACTACTCCATAAAAATTTTTAAACCATTAATGGTTTCTAAAATTTATCATTATATTATTTAAATTATTTTTTAGTTCATTTATAGTTTTATGTAAATTAATATTCTATTTCCTATCTTTAAAGACTCTTTACCCTTTTCCCTAAAACCCTTCTTAAGAGGTACATTTCCAAAGCTACTTCACCACTCCTTCTTGAAATATTCACTTCACTTGGATATAATTTTTCATGGATTACGATTATGTTTTACTTTTTAATGTTCAATAATATTTTAATCACTCATTTCCTAAAAACCATTATGATATTCCATCTAGTTATACTATATAACATGATTATTCAACCCATTTCTTTCCATGGATAATTCTTATTCTAATTACTTACATTTTATTTCCTTTTGTGTAACACACATATATATACACACATAATTATGGGTGTTCCTAGATATAACTCAAATGAATTGGATACTGTTTATATACCATGAGATGACATATATGGAATTTGGGAGTAAACCGAATCCATGATGGGACACTGTCCACCATGTTACATTGTCTTATTAGAGATCCTTGTCTTATATTTATGTAATGTTTTATATTGTTTCCAAATTCCTATAAATAAATGATTTTATGATGTTAACTTAGTAATTTCATGCTTCCATATGACAATTCTTAGGCCTTGTCTTTATGATATCATGATATTCCATTTGAATCATATGTTATGCTCCTTTATCATACTTATTCACTTAATGAATTTAACAGTTCATAGTTTTTACATACTTACCAGGTTATCTTATAATTGTTTTTATGATAAAGGGAATTTAAGAGAACATTATAGATTATTAATTAATGATGATGTAGATTTTGTTAAAATTTTTGTATCAGGTTTCTAATCATCCAACAACACTAGACCTCTCGATCCTTAGGTTATGTTTTATTTATTTTTAACTTGAGATTTATGTAATTATATTTTTAACAGTATTGGGTCCCTATAGTTGGTATCATAGAAATATATAGTTTTTTTGGGTATTATTAAAAGAATAAATTAGTAAAAAATACAATGTATATTGCTATATATAGGAAAACATCCTAAAAGTTTAACAATGTATTGAGAGACTAGTTTCCATGCATTGAAATATTTGTTTGGATACTAAAATAAGATGTGGATATATAACATATGTAACTAGGGGCAATAATACTGAAAAGGATCATTGAGTTTTAACTTGGCCGATTCCAGGTGTATGAAAACGAGGACTTACTTCACACTTGGTTTGACACACCCATGGGATATACAATGTTAATGGTGTGAAATAGGTGGAATTGTGTCAACAACCAATATGATAGGTGATTTTACTATTTAATTACATATATTCCTAACCTAATGGGATTAAGTGATGAGAAATTTATTGTAGTTCAATTTCAACTAACTCAAGTTATGAATAGTGACCTGAGTTGTGTGGAACTCCCTTCTCCAAATAAAGTGAAAGCTATATTTGGGTCCTTTAAGTGACAAAGGTCTCCAAGTTTTAGTGGATCATACGACCCCCTTATCTCAAAATAATGTATTATATTTATTGATAAAATATTATTTATCCTTGAATACTTTAAACAAGAAAAATTTGCACTAGTTTTTTATCACCTGGAGGGAGAATCTATTTAGAGGTGAACACTAATCATGAACATGAAGCCCAAGTAGGAAATTGAATTCATGTAATTATAAGGATTGAAGAAAATATTTTTCAATAAATATTTTCCCCAAAATATCTGTCTTAAAATGGAGAAAAAACTTCTTTTACTAAATCATGAGGAGGATTATTCTATCTGGGATTATTATGGAAAAGTTCCAAGGAATGCACGATATGCCACTATCTTTTTCATCAACACCAAAATTAAGGTGAATTTATTATTTAGTGAATTAAATACGAGTCCAAAAAAATATTTGGTGAATTGAGATTTTTATAGACATGAAGAGATTGTTTATTGTTCCCTTAAGTTCAAGATTATTAATGGTGACTCTAAATGGACTCATGGGGATTAAGATAAAAATAATAAAATTGATTTTAATTTAGAAGGATCAATTGATAAATCCCATAGAGAAATGAAAAACCAACTAACCTCATGTAAAAAATGTGGGAAGAAGCATATTGAAAACTAACTCAAGGGGATAGGGATATGCTTCAAGTATGGAAAAGAGGGGAATCATGATAATCACTTCTAAATAAATTTAAATAATACCCCTAATGTGATAGAATAAAAGAAAATTCTAATCAACTCTCATCATGTAGTCTAGTGTTTCAACTGCAAGTATCCTAAACATTGTGCAATCAAATTCCCTATTCAAAAGTTTGTTATATACAATAAAAAATAACAAAATCCATGTCCTAGATATAAATGAAGGGAATATGTTATCACTACTGCTGAGGTAGATCCTCAAAATGATGTGGTGATAGGTATACTAGATATTATTTCAAGAAAAGAGAATATATAATTTTATTCTAGTTTTATATATTATTTTATATCATGAAAGTTTTTTTATATCTATTCAAGATCAACTCAAAACATGGGGGTGAGATATCTGTGAGAATAAAAGATAATGTAATTATTAAATCCCAAGTATATAACTCATCCCTAATAAAATTTTTGTGGATTGAACCTCCTTGTAAATATTTTTATGCATTATTTAGTAGAATTTGATATCATACTAACAATTGATTATAAATCCTTATATAAATCCAACATCAAATTCTCAACGGGGGAAATCACTCTCTATATCCCGAGTCATCCTATAATATTATAGAAGTGTGAGGGTAATTAATATAATTTGGATTATTTTTCTCAATCATGGATATTATTTCCTTATGATAATTCATATCTAGCTCAAATGATTAAGACAAGGGAGAGAAACTTACGTGATGTCATGCCCATTGTGAGCGACTATACTATTTTATTACTTTAATAATTTTCTGTTCTTCCTCCTAGACAGTAGGTTGAGTTATTAGTGGAACCTATTCCTAGATATCTTCCCATATTCATGAATCATTACATACTGACCACCATCAAGTTATAATAACTAAAGAAGTAGTGAAGGGGTTTTCTATGAATGAGTGCTTCACTATGGGGTGTTTTGGTCCTCTTTATCAAGAAAAAAGGATGGTTCAATTCTTATCTACATTGATTAATGTGAATTGAACAAGATCATGAAAAATAATAAGTATACATACCATGGATTGAAAACGTTTTTGATCAAATAAGTGGGTACCAATATTTATCTAAGGTTTTCCATTGATAAGGGTATTATTAAATAATGGTGAGGGGGAAGGATATTCCCAAGGATACCTTTAGAATAATGTACATACACTATGAGTTCATAGTGATGACCTTCAGACTTAGTAATGCTCTAAAAAAACATCATTTTCATGATGAATAGAGTATTTAGATATTATCTTGACAATTTTTTTTAGTATTTATATATCATATTTTAATATACTCCATAATTAAGGAGGAACATGAGGTTTATTTGAGTATTATGCTAATGAATTTGTGAAAATAGAGGTTATATGAAAAGTATTAAAAATGTGAGTTATGGATGGAGGAAGTATCATTATTGGAGAATTTTATCACTAGAAAAGGGATATATATGGATCCCTATAAGATAATGAAGGTTGAGGATATTCTCATAGAATCATCTATAATGGAGATATGTAGTTTCCTTAGACTATTTGGGTACTATCGATGACTTTGGAGTAACTTCTCATAATTTTCAACCCCAATTAAAAAATATACTTGGAATGGAGTGAAGTATTTTTGGACCAATGAATATAAATAGGACATTAAGGAATTTAAAATAGCCTTATCAATGCACTTGTACTTACACTACCTTGAAGTGGGTAAATTTTATGGTATGAAATAATGATTCAAAGAGAGTATTGGGTTGTGTATTAATGAAAAATGATAAAGTGATAGCCTATTACTCAAGGCAGTTAAAAGTTAATGAGTAAAAATATACAATTCATGATCCAAAGTTCGATACAATGATCATCACATTGAAGATTTCATGACATTATCATAATGAGAGAAGTGCGAATCATATATTTATTATAAAATCCACAAGTATATCTTCACATATAATGAAATTAATACGCACGATAAGAAATGGATAAATCTAATTACGAAATATTTTTTCCCAATCAATTACCAACTTGGGAAGGCTAATAAAGTGTAAAATTCTATAAGTGGAAATGATCTTTCAACATTATCAGTGATGTGAACCGAGATGGATCAAATCTCGTTAGACTTGGAAAAAAAGTACAAGGAATTCATAAATGAAAAAATTACATCCTACCTATATCAAATATTTTACAACCATCCATTCAAGAGAATATTAATGATGGTCAAATATATGAAGTGGAAATATTAAATATGTTTTAATCTATAAGAAAATAGAAATTCCCAGAGTCCAAAATTGATAAATAAAGAGTTTTATGATTTTATTCATGACTATGTGCACCATAAAATACTAACTTAAGAAGGAATGGTTGAATTATGCAAATATATTAACCTGATCCATCAGCTTAAGAAGAAAAAAGTTATATTGATGTATCATAGAGACTATTTGTGGGACAATATGAATCAGTATATCACATAATATACACCAAAGTTCTTGGTATTCCAACAAGTGAAGGTAAATAGAAAAAATTCATTGGGAATGATGAAATAATTACCCATAGCTATATGGAAAAGTGTACAAATAACAATGGATTTTTTCACAAGTCTTCTAAATACATCTAGAGGAAAGAATCACATATGGGTTATAGTGGATTGTCTTAAAAGGATGCATGCTTGAAGGTTATATGATAGGACTTATCACTCAATCATCATGAGAGGATAAACATTAGGGAAGTGGTGAGGCTAAATTGAATGCAAATATCGATTATATTTTATATTTATATCCAAGTTATAGAAAATTATTCAATATGACATAAAAACATACTTAAACTCCATTATGAATTATCACCCCCAAAATGATGAAAAATCTGAGCAGACTATCTAGAAACTTGAGGACATGTTGATATCTTTCTATATAAATGTAAAATGATGATGAGATCAATATATTACTTTGGCTGATCTTAGATAGAAAAATGCATTAAACTCAAGAATCCAAATTCCTCTATTTAAAGCCTTTTATAAGAAGATATATATAACACCTATGTATTGGGATGAAGTTTATCAACACAAGATACTAGGACAAGAAATGGTTGAACAAATTATAAAAAAGGTTAAAACCGTTCATCACTATATCATAGTAGCTCAGAGTCGATTAATGGGATATGGTGATAACCATCAGAGATACCTATAATTTGAGGTTGGGGAAAAAAATTCCTTAAAATTTCTCAATGGAAGAGATTCATGAGATTTAGTAATAATGTAAAGCTAAGTCACAGGTATATGGGACCCTTTTAGATTATTGATTGTAATAGAGTTGTGAAATATTTACTAAAACTAACCCTAATCCTATATCAAATGTATGAATTTATACATTTATCCTTATTTATTAAGTACATTAAAAATCCCTCACATGTAATAAATTTAGAGGTGGAACATCTAGAAAATGGAATCACTTATATGGAGAAGCTGGTGAAGATATTGGGTTGTAGAGAAAAAATTCTATGAAACATAAAAAATCACACAGTCAAAGTAATATGGAAGAAACATAAGTATTAAAAGGCAACATGGAAACTGGAAGAAGAAATGAAACAAAATTACCCTCATCTATTTCATCATAGAGGGTGAAATTAAACTATGAGGTAAAATTTTCTTAAGGCTGAAAGAATGTAATAACCCATAATTTTATCAACGGAATTTCCATTCATATTATATAATTGTGTCATATATAGTAATGTAGTATTATATTAATCAAACTCATTACACGAGAGAAGAATATTTTATTATTATATTGATTTAAAAATTATATTTCGAGAATAAATATGGCCATAAGAATTTAAATTTTCACAATAGGGAAAAATAGAAAATAAAATTACTATAATATGAAAATATAGATATGCCCAATCCCCAAGAATAACAACACTCCTGAAAAACATTATAGAAATAAAATAGAATATTATTAATGAAATACTAATTTTTAAAATCAAAATATATGTAAACTTGATATAAAATATAAGTGAATTAAGAGTAAATGAAATGTGAGGTGCTTATATATATTAGGGAACCCATATGACCATTAAAAATTTGACCAAAGGAATATAAATCTAACTATTAGGAATTGTAACTTGAAAATTATAATTATATATTTATCTATGTATGTTTAAAATAATATTTAGTTATCTTAGAAAATGAAAATATGACATATTTATATCATTATAAAATTAAATAAATGTATAAAATATAATTAAATAAGTGTTAATTTTTTTTTAAAAAATAAATGTTTTATTTAAAAATTTAAAATAAAATATAAAATTTAAAAATAAAATATATTTTCAAAAAATGTTTTTTGAAAATAATATTTAGTATCATTATAATGATATTATAATTTAATAAGCTAATAATTAATTTTTCAAAGGGACATAAAAATGATCATAATATCAAAATTGGTATTTTTAAAATAAATAAATTTTATATATAAAAATGAAATTTCTCATCATTATAAAAAAATTCATCAAATGGATTTTATTTTTGGAATCCATACATTGAAAAATATTTAGGGTGAATTTTTGGTTTTTATAAAATAGTACAATATTTAGTGAAACATGAAATATGGAAAAATACAATAATTTTTAATAAAAGAAAAATATAGGAAAAAAACGAGTAATGTATTGTTTAAGAGACCATTATATCAAACTCACAAGAACTAATTACTATATATAGTAAAAAAAATCAACATTATTGGTAGTCTTGATCCAAAATAATAAACTAACCAATATTATATTAAAAAACAACCCTCTCCTCCCCTAATATATACTACCGCTTCTCCTCACAACATCTAAGCCTTGAATATTGACCAAAATCTTTACATTTCACTTCTAAACACACCAAAACATGTCCATGAGTTTTTGGTCTTACCAAAATAATATTCCAATGAGACTTAAGGGGTGTACTAAGAGGATACATCTATAAGAGAGGGTAATACACTCAACCAAGATTTTTAAATTTTCCTAATGATCGTGCTCCCACAAAATTCAATCCAAAATGAAAAAACTACTCTAATATAATTAATATAATATAGTTTTATTGTGTTAATAATATATACATCATCCAATATCTTCTCATTTTATTCTTAAATGAAAACATTATTCACAAAAAAGTTGGTTCACCACCTCCATGAACAACATACTTCACTTTTCTCCACTCCCTTCAAGGATGGTTATAAAATTAATATTATGGATAAATATGAAGGTAAAAAGTATATTATAACTTATTTTACAATATATAATGTATTAATAATCATTTAATTAAATAAAATGAATCTTGTTCATGATGGTCCATAAAAGAACCTAAATGAGCTAACCACATATAGATAACATTTCTACTAAATGAACCATCCATATGTTGGAACAAATATAGATATTTGGGACCATTAAAACTTTTTTAAAGAGATGAATATCATTTCATATTACTTCTATAGTTTTAGTCCCATCCAAAAAGAACTTCAATAATTATCCAGAAACTCAAGCAACCTTGGAACCATTAAATGAAAAACCTTAGGAAAGAAATTATAGACCTAGAATATCAATTAAATGACTATAAAATAACCTAAAATATAGATAATAAATCAAATAAATTTGAATAAGGTTATCAATAATGTATTTAATAAATATTATTTTATTATTTATTAGGTTAATTTAAAGTGTAGAATGAATTCAAACATGAGGTAAGGGAACTTTTGAACTGACCTCCTTTATTTTGGGTCATGCCTTTTCCAAAAAAAAAATCATAGTTCAACACATTATTATTATCATGTATTGCTTTAATATTATATATATATATATATGATTCTATCACATATTTATCTAGTCATCATGACCTTTATTTTTGGAGGATATACATGTTTTTTAAATTTCCATCCCAATTTCATTTTTAATAAATCTTTATTAAATAGAAATTATTTATTTCTTACCCCATTTCAAGTAATACTCCATACTATGTTTTAAAGAACCCATGGTTTCCAAAATTGATCATTACATTATGGAAAACCCTTTTTTATTTTTATATGGTTTTAAAGAAATTAATATGTTCTTTGACCTCTTTAAAGACTCTTTACCCCTTTCCCTAAAACTCATCTTAAGAGGTATATTTAAAATGTTACTTCTCTACTCCTTCATGTATTCACAAAAATCTGACATAATTTTTAATTTCTTATGCTTATTGTTCACCCATGGACATCCCAGAATGTTTTAATCCCTTATTTAGTGTAAAAAATTATGATATGCCATTTTGTTATTCTACAAGACATGATTAAGAAACCCCTTTATTTCAATGGGTAATTATTATATTTATAACTTAAATTTTATATCCATTTTTGACATACATAAACATGTACATGTTATGATGGGTGTGCTCAAATAGTTCTCTAATGTATTTGTTAATGCTTATATCTCATGATACGATATTCATGAGATCAAAGAGTAAACCTAATCAATAATATAACTCTATATACCATTTTATATTCTATTGGAAGTGAGACTTGACTTATACTTATGTCATGTTTTATGTTGTTTAAACATTCATATTATTCTATGTTATTTATGTAATGCTTCCATAATATTATTCATAAGCCCTATATTTATGATATCAAGATATTCCATTTGACTCATATTCTATTATCCATTATCATGATTATTCCCTAATTGTGATTTATATCTCATCCTTTTTATGTATTTTTTGGGAAAAATCCCTTGAGGTAATATTGAAGACTTTTTGGGTTGATTATGCTTGTTGAAAAATTGAGTTTCCAAGGAATTATGTAGAGTTCAGAAGTATTGGTGACACTGTATGATGGAAAATATCAAAGAAAAAGGAATGAATTCCCTGGAAGTGGTATATAAAATTAAGTAAACAAGGTGACATTGTTTCCTAGTGTTTTCCAAATTCTTGGGGTCTAAAATTTGGAGAAGGGATAACATCGTGAAATATGGATTTTCTTGTTGGACTTATGAAATTATAGAAAATGAATGAGTTTTGGGAAGAATTGGATTTGTGAATCTGGTTTCATGAAGGTTAAAATAAGTTGATAGTGATCTCTACGGTTACGATGATCTTTTCGAATAGGGAATTTTATGGGAGTATCGTGTGATAGGGAGCATACTGAAGGAAATGAGGGAGTGTCATGAAATGGTGTTGATGTGGATAGATGCTTCTCAAATCAGTGTAAACTCATATAAATAGGCCTATACCCCTTCATAAAAGTGAGGGAGACTCAACAAAAATTTACAGTCTCTGAGTTTTTGAAGGTGGTTCATGGAGGTGGTTCATGAAAAAATGTTTGTGAAGGTTATAACAACTAATATAATGTTTTGAGAATTATGAAAGTAAGGGAGTTCACTAAATCTATAAAAATTTGATTGGAGGTTGTGTTCATTGTGAAGTCTTATTGAGCTTCATGAAAATTAAGGATCTTCACAAAGACTAGTTGATCCTCATGAAAGAGAGAGCTTTGTGAATGCAGTTAGCATCACCAAAATATTAAAAAGGAGTAGAAAAATAGACGTGCGGTAAATAGGTATTCATCTTGTGGATGAAAGTGAAACATAATTATATAATAAATGAGTTGTAAAACATATTGATTCAAGAAAGAAAAGGATAATATTATAATGATGCAGTGATCACACTTTTGTTGAGAGAGTAGTGAGCCTTCATATTATGATTGGTTGTAAACTAGGAGGGACAATGAGTCTGCTCTGAACATTATAATCAGAAGTGATATTTTAGATATTTTGGTAAAATGGAACATTTTCTTTGTATTTTCCTTGGATGTAGCCCAGTGAGGATAAACCAAGTAAAATTGTTGCATCTCATGGATGATTTAATTTATATTTATACATTGTTGTGGGAAAGAGAAAAAAAAGAAGTTTGTTTAACAACAAAACAAGATCTAAAAGGGTAATTAGTTTTAATCTGTCATACCCTGATTCACCCCCCTCTCAGATTATTTAACCTAGCTGGGATAACAATTGGTACCAGAGTAAAGGGTTAATTTCCGCATTTCTCTCATGGAGGTTGTTAATCACAAATAAATTCTGATCTTAAATGAAAAAATATTAAATTATAGAAGAATTATATGCAACACTATTTCTGATCTTTAGATATGGAAATTTATACAGTATAAACACTTGTAATTTTGGATAGTGTGGATAGTGGTGCTTTGTTAGAAGCTTATAAAAGGTAATTATATAATGATTCTAGAGGAATCAATGCATTAGGGGGAGCCTTATCCAAAAAAATATATACAATGTTAATGTAATGTAAGTCTACTCATGCCATGTGGGAATTTTTTTTGAATATCTATGAAGGTGATTAAAAATTTAGAGAAGAAAAACTGAATGTTTTTTGGAACAAATATGAGGATCTAAGAATGAACACCAATGAATCTATTAATTCATTATTAGAAAGAGTGAATGTTGTAGTGTAATATATGTATGGTCTTAGGGAAATTTGTGAAGATTAAAATATCATTAAGCACATTTTGAGAAGACTTAACCCTTGGTTCAATATGAATGTTTCTATGTTGGAGGATAAATATCCAAAGGAGATGACATTAGATAACCTGCATAGTACTCTTGTTGCATATGAGACAAGAAATGAGTACATTGAGTATGTGGAAAATGGAATTCCAAAGAGTTGGAATTCAAGACCATGAAGAAGATCACCATCAAAGATTGTCAAGAAGAAAGAAGGGACATATGAGGTGATTTTTTTCCTTTCTTAAAATCTACAAAGAGGAAAAGGAAAGTTCAAAGGGAAAACTCCACTTGCATGCTTTCAATGTGAAAAGGTTGGTCTTATTGTAGAAAGGTACCCCAAGAAGTTCCATGAAGATGATGAGGAAGAATTTTAAATTCCCATGAAAAAAAGTATTCAGCCTATGTGAAAGGTAAGAAATAGGTCAAGAGAAATTTCCTCAAGAATAAGAATATTATTACACAATAAAATGATACTTCAGATGAATCTAAAGTTGAAGAGGTAGATAACTACAAATATTATGGAGATAATTACATGGTGGAATTTTTAGGTAACTCATATAAAAATTAAGAAATAAATATTGATAAATAAGTGGTCAAAGAAAGAGATGATATGCAGGATGAATTGGAATCCTCTCTTGAAGAGATAGATGTTTGGAGAGCCAAAAGAAAGAAATACAGCAATGTGGTTCATAATGAAAAACTCAATATATAGAAATAGGATGAAGAGAAGTCTGATTTAATGGAAGAAATTTAGAATCTCAAGCCTTCACTGCTAGAGGACTCATAAATGATTAGTGGGAGTAAACTAAAAGTTTAAGAACATAAAAGGTGATCGGTGGTTTGAATAAAAAAGTGAAATAACAAATCAAATGCGTTGAAGAACAAGAAGAATAAGTCACAGGCCCATGAGAAAATGTTAAGGATCAAGAAAAACTCTTTAATCCCATTATGTTATTAGGAAATTAGATCATTCAAGTTATATAAAAGGCAGAAGTGGAGCATAGATATAATGCCCAACCTTAACCATTTATTAACCAAAAGTTATGTTGATAATTTGAATTTTTTCATATCGATGATATTTTTAGGTTTAGATCTTAAGAAAATTAGGCCATAACTCATACATAACAACTATAATATTACAAAGTAGACATTTCTACCTAGTATCCATTTTTTTCACAAACAAAAACTTTTTAAAAGAAACAAGGTTTTGTTTCATGTTTAAACATATTAAATTTTTATTGATCCCATCATTGACTCTATTATCCTTAAAATCCTATGAAAAATATTTCAAAAATTGGGATGATAAAAAAGATATTAGTAAGGGATACAAAAATAATGAAAACTATTAGTCTTGTGAAAACATGGAAACCATGAATACTTTATCATAAAGTAATACCATTCACCTTTAAGAAGTAGTAAATACACTTCAATGAATTTATGCTCATTGCTTACCATTTTTTTAATGAAACTATTACCTTAAAATCAATATAAAAAAACATATAACATATAAAGGTTACTTGGGATGTAATCATAATTAAATTTAATAACCATATGGTCGACATCCACACATATCACTAAATTGAATAGCCACATGACTGACTTCAATACCTAATGAATTTGAGGTTATAATACAACCACTTGTCCTTGGTTCATCATAGAACCACCCATATTTGGTTTATCATGTAACCACCCATCTTTGTTTTATCATGTAACCACCTATCAAATATCCAATTACCATTATATAAGCATAACACATAAAGGAATCAAATTATCAACATTTCCCTCATAAAATTTCATTTTCACTCACAAGAAATCATTTCAAAATATTGAAATATTCAACCCACTTCCAAAACTATTTTCAATACCAAATCACCATAAAATAAAATAATAGATTTATTTTCTTTTTAAAAACATTAAATCATTTATAAAAATCCAAATTTCATATAACGGTGACGGAATCAGAGAATTAGTTGTCACCGCATATGTTAAAATAAAATTCCTTTTGTTGTTTAGTAAAAATACTCATAAAAAAGATTCCTTTTGAAGAACATTTAATGAAATTAAAAGTCAAATGGGTTTATTATACATCCTATAAAATAATTTTGTGTATAAAATCATCATATTTCTCAATGAAAGGAGATTAGGATGAATTCCCTTACCTTGAGTCTGACTCGTCACATACAATTATTATATTCCTAAATAATAAACGTAGGTTAATTTATACTTTCTTGAGAAAATTTTTCATGTTTTTATTACTTTTATATCACTTATTACTATGTTATAAAAATAACATAATTTTAAAGTTCATTTCAGACATTTTGTTGATATTTGGTACTTGAGTCGAAAATGAACTTGTTATGATGTAAATTGTCCATGTGGTAATAAGTCCATCATCCCCAAAATAATATTAATGACATAAAATTAACTTTTTTTTTTAAAATTATACTTTCAAATCAAACCATTTATTTATGGTATGAGAAATGAATAATGTTATATTCATTGAGACGGTAGGTTTTACGTATGCATGAGTAATGATATCCATTTTTTATAGATCATTATGGAAATATGGTAATTATTATTTATTTTTAAGAATGATACAATATTATTAAAATCATAATAATAATTTAAATATACTTATATATATCATATCAGTAAAGTGGTGAATAAAAATGATTCACATCGCTTCGTGGAGGTGATAGTTCACACGTACACACGAATGACGTTATCATTTTTATGTGTATCTCAAGTAAGAACATAATTGAAATATTGTAATTTTAAAATGATAAATATTTAATAAATATAATATACAATCATTTATTCCATCATTATAACCATTCTTGATAGAAGGAAATGGAAAACTAACTATATCGGTTTGTGAGGCGGTAGTCTACCGTACACACGAATGAAATGTTCATTTCTCATTTGATAAAATTAGATATGGATATAGATGATTATATTAAAATATAAAAATATAAGAATATTTAAGACAATATAATTTTTATTTCAACTTATAAGAAACATATTTAAAATAAGTGTAAGAAGAAAAAAATAGAAATACTTAAAAAAATGATACCTCTTCTTCGGTTGATCACCTTTGAAGAATACCTTAACACCACTAAGGAGGGTGTTCTACCTAAAATAAAGATTCATGAATGTGGTAGGGATTATAGTAAGGGTTTTGGGTGGATCTTGGCCGAATAAAAAGGATTTTGAACTGTGAGTTTTAGAGAAGAGTGGGTACCTTTTTATAGCAAAGGGAATAGGCACCCTTGGAAACTCTTAAAAAATTAAATTAATATAAATTGATTTTTTAATATAAATGTCTCCAACTTGATATAAGTATAATATAAGATATGTATAGTTCTAAATCATATCATCCAATAATTTTCATACATGTATTGGTTTTATTTTAAACCATATCTTTTCGGTTTATCCTTAATTTGTTCTCTTTTAATTTAAATTGTGGTAACAACATTTTAAATAGTAAGAGGTTATAAATTTTACTTATATGAGGTCAATTAACAATAATTGGTACTTTTATGAACTTCTATAACTTATTATATCCACTTTATAATTTTAAAATATTCTTATGATATTTAAATAATTTATTAAATTATTTTCTATAACATATCAATTATATAAATTTTGACACTATTCATTTTATTGAATTTAAAAAAATCTAAAAAGAGATATAAATTAGAAAAAAACCATTTTATAGACTTAAAACATGTAATAATATCCTATAAAATTAGTTTATGACATCAAATATTTGAAATAAATATTAATTTAACATTTATAATATCATTTATTTGAATCTTTTATTAATAAATCTATTATTGCATCATCGTTGTGTCATAATTAAATTTAATTATTTTTTCCTAAAATTTTTTAAATAAATTACCATGATATTGGTAATTATTTTATTTTTCTAATGACCATTTATAGTTAAATATATCACATATATAACACCATATTAAATTAGATTTTTTTTCTAAAAACAATAGTGTAACAAAAATGACTATTCATTGAATATAATATTATAAATCTATTAAAGTCATCCATGTTGTCCTAAAATAGACCTAAGTATTCTCATGGTCAGGATAAAATCATGCAATTAAATTAGGATAGTTTTTAGGGTAGTTTTATATTATTATAATATTATTATTACCATTAATTACTCGATTTACCTTTAATTATCATAATAAAATTTATTACTAAAGTTTCTATTCATTATGTCTAAAAAAAAGGGAATTATTTACATAATTTGGATATTATGATTCCGAATATAGAATATATTTTTCTAAATTAAAAATAATGTAGTTGGATTAATTAATTTAAAATCAATCCCCTTGTCAAAACAAGAAAACATCTATTTTAAAAGTAAAAACCATCAAATGATTGATATGCGTTTATATATAATTTCAATATGAAATTACTTCTCATGAAAAAAATTGAATTAAATTATAAAAGCATAATGTAAATATATTTTAAAACCAATTAAAATGATAGTCTAACAATATAAATAAATTAGACGAAAAGGAAGTTTTGAATTAAAATGAAGTATTTTTCACTATTCATTAAAATATAAATTTTTTCAGAAAAATTAAAAAATTTAAACCATTTTAATTTTGATGTCTCTATTCTAAATAATAGGTTTATTTTTTCAAATATAATATATAAAAGTTACAAACCATATATTTTAAAAGGTTTCTTCATTAAAAGACGGTAAAACTACCTTTTAAAAAGTATAGGAGCATTTTAAGCTTAAAATTGGATGTATTCTCATTTTAAGCCTCAAGAATTTATTCAAAGAAATTAAAAATATTGAATAACCATGTGTAAACATAATATAGTTTGTTCTAATCATTCTTTCTAATACAAAAATTAGGCGATAAGTACCATTTGAAATAATAATATTAATAATATTTTATTTTTTGGGATTACTCAGTCTTGTGTACAACATAAGATTTCAGAGGAACCCATTGTTGTGTGTCGAGTATGATATCAGATATAGAATCCTCTTGAAAGTAAAATTTATATCTAATTTTTAAATATTAATATATATGAAAATGTATTATTCTATAATTACCTAAGATGTTACATCCTTCACCCCTTTAGAAAATTACATCCTCGCAATTTCATTCACTTATAGAATAAGTGGAGGTATTTCTCCTTCATTGAATTTTTGGATTACCATGTTGCCTCTTCAACCATATGGTCTTTTCCATAAAACCTTATCCTGATGAATCACCTTATTCCAAAAAACTTGCTATCTATGGTCAATAATATGATCTGGTTGCTCCTAATAAGAAAGGTTTTATTCCAACTACACTACTTCTAGACTCAAAAACATGGTATGGATTCAATATATAATTTCTTAACATTGAAACATGAAAAATATTGTGTAACTGGGATAAACGTAGAGGTAAATCCACTCTATAGGAAAGTGTTCCCACTTTCTATAGGATTTCATAGGGTCTAATGAACTGTGGACTCAACTTCCATTTCTTACCAAAACGCATCACACTTTTCCATGTAGAAACATTGAGAAAGACATGATCACCTACCTAAAATAAGATCCTCCCTTCTATTATCTGTATAACGTTTCTTCCGGCTCTGAGCTGTCCTCATGTGTCTCTAAATCAACTAAAATTTTTTATCCATCTATTTTACCAAATATAGTTCCATCAATCTCTTTTTACCTACTTCACCCCAAAAAGTTAGAGTTTAACACCCTTATCCATATAACACCTTAAATGGTACCATATGTATACTAGAATGAAAATTGTTAACATAAGAAAAATGAACCAATGAAATATGTTGATCCCAACTTCCCTAGTATTCCATTTAACATGCCCGTAACACATCCTCCAAAGTTTGAACTGTTCATTCTAAATTCCCATCTGATTGAGGATTAAAAGATGTACTGAAATTTAATTCAGTAACCAACAACTTCTGAAGTCCATTAAAAAAGTTAGAAGTGAACCTGAGATCATTATCAGATAAAATAGAGAGGTTAAATCCATGTTACCTGACTATCTCTTTAATATAAAACCGAGATAGTTGATCTAGAGACATAATATCTAGAATTTGAAGAAAATGAGAATATTTAGTCAATCGATTAAGAATAACCCACATCATATTATTACCTCGAGTAGTATTTGGTAATACCACTACGAAATCCATGGATATATTTTCTAATTTCCACCCCATCACTAGAAAAGGCTGAAGCATACCTTTCAGTAACTGTCACTCTACTTTAACCTGTTGAAAAATCAAATATCTTAGGCTAAAATTATCAATATCTATTTTCATTCCATCCCACCTGTAATACTCCTAAATATCTCTATACAACATAGTGCTACCATGATGAACTGAAAATAGAGAACTATGAGTTTCACATAACAAATATTTCTTCAACTGTGAATCACTAGGCACACATAATCTCTTTCCAAACCTCAAAAAACAGTATTTATCAATGTCAAATTCTGGTAATTTAAATTTCTGAACCAATTATACATTTTTATGCAACTCACTATCTTCCTTCTGTGCTTTCTTAATTTTATCTGATAGAGATTATTTCACTACCACCTGAAAAAAATAGTGGAATTTCATCACCAACAACTTCGATGAAAAATTTATCAAATCATTAACCAAAGGATATTGTTCCAAACATATAATGGTTAATGTATCATTACTTTTTCTACTCAATGCATCAACCACTTTATTTTATTTTCTTGGATGGTAATTTATCATGAAATCACAATCCTAGACTATTTCCATCACATCTTCTATCTTATGTTCAATTATTTCTGAGTGAATATATACATAAAATTTTATCAATTAGTATATATTCCACACTTTACTCCAAACAAATGATGCCTCTAAATTTTTAATGAATAAAACAGTAACTATTTTAAAATAATGTGTATGGTAATTTAACTCATGAGGTTTCAACAGAAATGATAAATAAGAAATTAGCTGCTCATTATGTATTAAGACACAACCAACTACTTTCAATGAATCATCACTATAGATAACAATTTCACCATTCCTGCCAGTTAGGGCCAAAATTAGAGAATTTACTAATTTTATTTTTAGTTCCAAAAAACAATCATAACATTCTTTTGTCCAGATGAACTTAACTCCCTTAAGTATTAATTTAGTTAGTGAGATAAATAGGTAATAATTTTTTTTCAAAAAACCTTTGATAATAACCCTATAATCCAAGAACATTACAAATCTATGTGATATTGTTAGGTCTGGGATACTCTTCAACAACTTTTATTTTAGAAGGGTCCATAGTTATTCCATATTTTAAAAAAATGATCAAGGAATAAAAATTTTCAAAAACAAAATTCACTCTTACTAAACCTTCCATATAGTTTATTTTCTTTTATTGTTTGATTTTTTTAAGTGAATTTCTGTTCCCTTTGTATTTTAGAATATACCAAAATATCATCTATAAACATAACTACAAACTGATCCAAAAACTGATGAAAGACTATATTCATGAGAATCATAAATATAGTAGTTGAATTAGATACAAAGTCTCATAGAACCATCTTTTCTTTTCACAAATGAATTATGATCACCTTATGGTGAAGTTCTAGGTAAATTGAAATCTTTATCAAGAAATTCGTACAATTTTTTTATCAATTCCACCAATTCTACATGATCCATTTAATAAGGGGGTTTAGATATAGTCTTATCATCAGTAACTAAATAAATAGTAAATTCAACCTCCTAATTAAGAACAATACCAGGAAATTCATCAGGAAAAAAATTTGTGAATTCATTTACTACAGGAATGTCACTAATCAAAACTATTTCTTTCTTTTCAAGAACACGAGCTAGATAACTTTCACCATAATATTTAATCAATATCTCAGATTTTTGGTATGTTATCAAAATTATTAAATCATTTAATCAAACTTTATTGGCTTTGTAATCTTTCTTAGTCTAATAAACTAAAAGACAATCCTTACCCAAAATGATATCAAATTCCACTATGGGGAGTTCAAAAATATTTATAGGAAATAACATCCCACTAATGATAATAATACGATTCCTATAAATCTTGGTTTCTTTAGTACTTCCACCTAAACTTTTTACCAATAGTTCTATATCACATTTATGAGGTGATATTTCCAATTTACTTGAAAATATCTTAGAAATGAAAGAATGTGAAGATCTAGAGTCGACTAGAGTATTGGCATATTTTGAAAAAAACCATAACATACCTGTCACCACTTCATTTGATGGTCCCACATCAACTTTAGTGGTAGAAAATGATTTTTTCATGCACTTATACTTTTAATCATGCTGGGTTTCACCCAAGGTAATTAACTTTGGACACACATTAGAATAATTTCATAACTCATTGCAACTAAAACATCTTACCACCGAATTTTCATTACTTGCATGAACATCTCATTTCTAGTCCTGAGAAATATGACCAGAATTACTACATCATAAGCACTTCCCAGACATTAAGAGACATTCTATATGATTCTTTTTACCACACTTCTTATAAGATGGAAATTTAGTTTTCTTACCTATGAACTTATTTGATGAATTATTTCCCATTTCCTACCAACTAGATCGCTTCTCTTACATGATCTCATGGAACACATGATCATCAAAAAACTCAATTTATAACTTATCAAGACATTAAAAAAGTTTTTCATAACTTTTTAACTCATGAGAAGAAAATGTCAGTTGATATTTCATATTTAATCCTAAGTAAAACTTATTTGTCTTACTATCAATATCCTAGAAAAAATATGGGACATACCTTGACAAATGGGTAATATTTTCTTCATATACATCCACTGAATATTCCTCCATTTTCTCAATTCCAAGAGTTTATTTTCCATCCTAAGTCAAAATACATTAGGAAAATATTTATCAAGGAATATATTCTTAACTTAATCCAATTCCATGGTATAAATCTCTTCACTTCCTCTGATATTTTTAACCATTAACCACCACTGATCAGATTCACCTTTAAAATGTAAAATAGAAATACTAACCTTTTTATTTTTTGAGCACCTCATTACATAAAAAATATTTTTTAGTGATTTAATCCACCCTTCATCTTGAACATGGTCAAATTACCCTCTGAATGATGGGGGATGTATCCTCATGAAATGATCCACTACCAATATATTCCTCTGCGGTTGATTTGGTTGATCTCATGCATAGACATGAATACCATTTATTTCCTGATTAAATTGATCCATCACTAAGAAAACAATTTGTTTTAGATTTTGACCATATTTGGATTCTGATTTGGAAGTTTTTTTTCTTCTATAAGTCTTCCCAACATAGCTTCCATATTTCCACTACGTAAAACCATTCTAAACAGACATATCTTAGATGGATCAAAATTGTAATCATAAAATGTTATATCATTTCAATTTTACCATATGGTAAAAATCATTTATGAAGATTCAATTAGAAATATCCTAATCCCTGAAGTTATTTAAACTAACCTCTGATACCAACTATAAGGACCCATCATTAAACATTACTTAATCTTGAGTTACGTCAATAATTTGAATTTTATTTACATCAAGGAACTTTTTAGGTTTATATATTTAGAGAATTATGCCATAAATCACAAATAAAAACTTAAAAATTACAAAGTATACACTTTTACTCACTATACATTTTTTCACAAATGAAAATTTTAAAAAGAAATGTGGTTTCGTATCATGTTTAAACATCATAAATTTTCCTTGATCACATCCTTGACTCTATTCTCATTTGAATCATGTGGAAAACATTTCAAAATAGAGATTATCATAAAAATATCAATAAGGGATACATAAAGAAGTAAATATATTAGTATTGTGAAAACATGTAAACCATTAATACTTTATCATAAAGTAAAAAATTTCACCTTTAAGAAGTAGCAAATAGACATCATTGGATTTATGCCCATTTCATACATTTTTTTAATCAAAATATTACCATAAAATCCATATAAATAAAAACATAACATATAAAAGTAACTTGGGACATAATCATAGTTAGGGAATAACGATTCGGTCAACTTCCACACATATCACTAAATGAGATAGCCATATGGACGACTTCCATACCCAATACATTGGAGGTTATAACATAACCACCAATCCTTTGTTTATCACAGAACCAACCATCCATGGTTTATCAAATAAACACTCATATTTGTTTTATCATGTAACCACCTGTCAAATGTCCAAGTGCCATTATATAATCATAACACAAAAAAGATTTCAATTATCAACATTCCACTCATATAATTTCTTTTTAAATTACAAGAAATCATTTCAAGATATTGAAATAGTCAATCCACTTTCAACACCAAAACACTTTAAATTTTAACGAGGGATTTATTTTCCTTCTAAAAACATTAATTCTTATTGATAAATCAAAATATCCAATAATGGTTGTGGCGGTAGAGAAGTTTTTGTCACCACATACGTTAAAAAAATATTCCATTTGTCATTTAGAAAAAAAATTCATAAGAAAAATTCATTTTGAAAACTGTTGTATGAAGTTAAAATTAAAAGGGTTTTATTATACATCATATAAAATAAGGTGGTGTATAATTTCTACATATGTCTCAATGAAAGGATATTGAGATGAAGTCCCTTTCCTAGTGTCCGACTCATCACGTACAATCTTTATATTACTGAATAATAAACTTTGGTAAATTTTTACTTACTTTAGAAACTTTTTCATGTTTATTATTCCTTTTATATCACTTATTACCATGTTATAAAAATTAAATAATTATTTTATTTCATATCGTACATTTTTTAGATATTCGGCACTTGAGTCGAAAATGAATTTGTTATGATGTAAACTATTCATTTGGTCATAAGTCCATCATATCCATAATAATATTCATGACATAATAATAACTTTTTATCTCAATTATACTATTAATTCAAAACATTTATTTATGGTCTAAAAAATGAACAATGTTATATTCATGGAGAAAGTAGTCTATACGTACACAAGAGTAGTGTTTTTCATTTTTTGTTGATCGTTATGGAAATAAGGTAATTATTATTTTATCTTTCCTGAATGATCCTAATATTATTAATATAAAAATAATCATTTAAATATACTTATATATATATATATCATACCAGTGATTTGTTGAATAAAAATGATTCACATTTCTTCATGGAGGAGATGGTTCACATGTACGCACAAACGACATTATCATTCTTATGTGTATAACAAGTAAAAAAATAATTGAAATATTATTATTTAAAAATTATAAATATTTAATTAATATCATATATACAATTTTTTTCTTTTATTTTAACTAGTCTTGAAAAATGATAATGAAAAATGAACTATATCGGTTCGTGAGGTGGTAGTCCGCCGTACACACGAATGAAATGTTCATTACCCATTTGATGTAATTGGAGATGGATCTTGTTGATGATATTAACATTATAACATCTTTGTATATTGAGGATACTATATTTATTATTTCATCTTAAAAAAAATAATATTTAAAGTAATTTAAAGAAGAAATAATATATAAATAATTAAAACATTATATCTCTTCTTCGATTGATCCCCATTGAAGAACGCCTTAACAACTCTAAGGAGGGTGTTATGACTAAAAAAGGCTTTTAGAATGTGTGGAGGGATTATAGGAAGGTTTTTGGGTATATATTGGCCACACCAAAAGGCTTTTTATATGAGAGTATTAGAGAAGAGTGGGTACCTTTTTACAGGAGAGGGAAGGGGCACCCTTAGAAACTCTTAAAATATTAAATTAATATAATTTTTTTAATACAAATGAAATCAACTTTAGATATGTAAAATATAAGATTATAATAGTTCTAAATAATTTATTACAATAATTTTTATACATTTATTGATTTTATTTTAAACCTTATCTTTTTTGTTTACCCTTAATTTTTCTCTTTTAATATTAATTGTGGTAGAAACATTTTAAATATTAAGAGGCTATAAATTTTACTTATATAGAATAAATTCACCATAATTGGATAGTTTATAAACTTTTAACCCATATTATTTATACCTTTTAATTTTAAATTATTTTTAGGATTTTTAAATAATTTAATAAATTATTATTTTCATAAAATATAAATTTTGTCAATTTTGACACTATTCCTTTTATTGAATTTTAAAAAATCCAAACAGAGAGATAACTTCAAAAAAAAAACATTTAATATACTTATATTATGTCATATTAACCTATAAAATTTTTTTATGGCATCAATATTTTAAATATTATTCATTTTAAAATTTATAAAATCATTTATTTGATTCTTTAATTAATAAATATTTTATTGCATCATCATTGTGTCGTAATTAAATTTAATTATTTGATTCCTAAAAAGTTTAAATAAACTACCAAGATGTAGGTAATATTTTTAGTTTTATAATTATTATTTATAGTCAATGATATCACTTAGATAATTACATATTAAAATACTTAACTTTTTAAAAAACAAAAGTTTAACAAAAATGACTATTCATTGAATATAATATTATAAATGTATTAAAGTCGTCTAAGTGGCTCCAAATAGTCATAAAATCGACCCAATGATTCTAAAGATCATTATACACTCATATAAGTAAATTAGGATAAGTGTTAGGGCCGTTCTATATTGTTATAATATTATTTTTAACTTTATTTACCCGATTTATCTTTAACCATGATAATAACATTTATTACTAAAGTTACTTTTGATAATGTCCAAAAATAAAATGGGCCTATTTACATAATTTAGACCCTTTTATTACAAATATGAAATCCATTTTTCTAAATTTAAACCACATAAGTTTCATTAATTAATTTAAAATTAATCCCCATTGTCAAAACGAAACAACATGTTTTTTAAAAGTAAAAAACATCAAAAGATTGACATACATCTATATGTAATTTCAATGTGAAATCACCTCCAATGGAAAAATTGGATTAATTGATAAAAAATAAAGTAAATATACTTTAAAACCAATTAAAATGATAATATAAAAATATAAATAAATTAGATGAAATGTAAATTTTGAATTAAAATGCAGAATTTTTCATTGTTCATTAAAATATGAATTTTATCACAAAAATACCAAAAGTCAACCAAAATAAATTTTGATGTCCCTCTTCCAAATAATAATTTTATTTTTCCAAATAGAATATTTAAAAGTGAAATAAACTATATTTAAAAATGGTTCTCCATCAAAAGGTGGTAAAACTACCTTTTAAAAACTATTAGAGTATTTTATGCTTAAAATTGGATTTATTCTCATTTAAAGCCTCTAGAATTTATTACAAGAATGTAAAAATATTTAATAAACATGTTTAAACATAATATAGTTACTTTTGTTTATTCCCTCTGATACAATAGGTAGGCGATAACTAACATTTAAAATAATAATAAAAATATAATATTTTCTGGTATAACTCAATCTTGTGTGCAACCTAAGATTTTGGAAAAACCCATTGTTGTGTGTTGAGTAAGCTATAAAACATAACACCCCCTTTAATGTTAAATTAATATCTAATTCATAAATAATAATATATATGAAAATTTCTTATTCTATAATTACCTGGGATGTTACAATAGAGCTCCAACAAAAAAGAAGATACAACCATGTTCATATGTTAAGGCCGATTTGGGGATTGACCAAAAAAAAATCTATGAAAATTGATGTCATATTGAAAGAAAATTCTCTGATATTAAAGATTGATTTTCATATGAAGAATAACCAGAATACTCATAGAACCCAAGGTATAACCAGTGGTGTAGAAGTGACATGCAAGAATGCACCCTATATCAAGTGTTATTTTTTAAAAAAGATGAGACACTAACAAAATGTGTGTTCCATAGCCAAGAGATACTAAAGGGAAAAAGAATAGTAGTTGAAGTAAAATAGATCTAAATACTATTTAACATCTTTCAAAAGAAATTGTTTTTGATGTTGAGGATTTGGGAACATGGCTTGATATTGTACATCAACCACATAGATGAATGTGCCAAAGAAGAACCAATGTATCCACAGGCAGCAAATCAAAGAATCAACGGGAGGAATGAAATAAAAAATCAATTTTTAGCGCTTCAAGATAATGAAGGTCTGTCATACTCTAAATAATATCAAGACTACTAATCTATACCAAGTATGAATTCAAAAATATGGATCAGAAAGAAACGAGCTGAAAAGGCAATGGTTTTGAAAATTACCCTAAATGAATCAAATAATTCTAGTATATGAATCCTTTATAGTTGTTGAAAATTCCATAATATAGGTAATAAGGATCTATTTACAGGCATAAAATATGATAAACAAGGTGTTTTAAAATTTGGAAACAATGATGGTTTGATGATAATTGGCTTGGGAAAGGCCAGGTTTGGGGGAAAAGTAATTAGACGTGGTGATATCATGTTAGTAGAAGGTCTTAGTCACAACTTACTTAGTGTTAATAAACTATGTGACTTAGGGAATTATAAAAAATTTACTAGGAATATGTGTACCATGGAAGGAAGAGATATTATAATTATTCTACAGGGAAAAAGAACAAATTGAAATCTATACCGTATAAGTGGAGAAGAAAATATGTGCTTTTTTATCCAGAGAGGAAGAAATAGGTTGTGGTATAAATGACTTGGTCATCTATGCCAAGCATCCTCAGAATATCTGGTAAAATTTGATGTAGTTAGAGACCTCCCTATTCTATCATATGATCATAATCATACCTGTAATGATTTTAAATAAGGGAATATCTTCAGATTTATGTACAAATAAAAAGAACATAAGTCAATAAATTTTATTGAATTAGTGCATGAAAACGTTTATGGACCTATCTCACCAAGATCCATTGAAAGGAATATGTATTACATTCTTTTCATTGATGATTTTAGTAGGATGTAATGGGTATTTTTCATTTCCCATAAGGCCGATGTGTTCAGTTACATAAAATAATATTGGAGGGAATCAGAAAGGATGATTGGACAAAAAATTATTAAGTTTCGTACTGATAATGGTAAGAAATTTAGAAAAAAAGGAATGTTATCTCAAGAAACATAGGATAATGCCTCAAGTTTATTCATCGACAACTCTTTAACAGAATCGAGTGGTTGAGAGGAGGAATTGGGTTATCAATAACAAGTCTAGAATAATGATTATTGAAAAATAACTACTGGATAAATTCTTGAAGGAATTAGTCTTGACATCGGTCTACATAACCGGTAGAGATCTGTTGTGTCCAAAGTAAAAAAAGACTCTGTATGAGATGTGAGATAGGAAGAATCCAACATTTATATACTTTCAAATCATTGGATGTAATTTATTTATTATCAATAAATATAAAAATGGGAAATCTATGTCATGTGGAGATGAGGGGACATTACTTGGCTACCCAAGAAAAGGAAAATCATATAAATTCGTCAACAAGAGGTTGGGAAAATTAGATGAAAGAAATGATGTCACCATAGTGTAAAATGAACAAAATATTCAATAGAAAAGTTAAAAGATCCCTAATGAGAGTAATGAAGAGGTAAGAAACAAAGGAGGATAAGAAGTGGTAGATGATGAATCAGAAGAAGATACTAATAATTATTAGGATGAAGTCAAATCGATATCTTTAAAAAAATACAAAGAGTCAATATGAAATTGATAAGAAAAATATAAAAGGTGGTCAGACAATTCCAGTAAAGAAAATTAGGATTAAGACTCAACAAGAAGCATAATTATTATCACAAGTAGAGCCCAAATGTTTTGCTGATGTATCTAGAGATGAAATATAGGTTGATTCCATGAATTATTATCAAATTGATAAGAATCAGACTTGGGAGATTGTTTCGTGGCCAAAAAATAATAATTTTATTAGGACTAAATGGGGTTTTTGTAATAAGATGAATGAACATAGAACAAAAATTCTAAAAAATAATAACTAGTGTGGAAAGGGTATTCCCAGATATAGGGTATTGATGTTGATGAGATGTTTTCACCTATTTCTAGGTTAGATATAGTTAGATTATTATTGTCCATAGCTGTGAAAAATAAATTCATAGATTTCCATATGGATGTTAAGTCAGCATTTCTAAATTGGGTTCTGGAAGAAGAAGTTTATATTAAGAAGCCAGGTGGTTTCCCCATTTATATATATGAGAGTCGAGTTTTTCTGGTGAAAGGGTGTTATATAGGTTGAATCAAGAACCAAGAGCATGACATTAAAGACTAGATCATTTTTTTGAAGAAGATAGGTTTTCAGCATGGTGGAGTTGATTTCAATATCTATGTCAAAAATCGTATTAATCAAAGGATAATGGTTCTGGTATATGTCGATGACATAATATTTGGTGGACTAGATAATTCTCAGTGAATTTTTTTTTCTAAATTCCTAAAAAGTGAATTTAAAATGTTAATGATTGGTGAAGTGGCGTTTTCCTTCATTCACAGGTGACACAAGGAAAGAATGACATATTCATTTCTCAATATAAATATGGGAAGAAGGTTTTTAGAAGAATTTTAATGGATAATTACAAGGATATGATGACTCCAGTGGCTACCTGGTTAAAACTATCATGGGATGATGAAGGTAATGCAATTAACATCACATGATACAGAGAAATCATTGGAAGTCTATTATACTTGATAGCGAAAAACATGATATTATTTTTTCTACATGTCATGCAACATGATGTCAAATAAAAACCAATGAAATACATTTTCTTACAGTATATAATAATACATTGGTATATCATGGATATTATAGATTTCAGTTTTTTATACAATGAAAAATCATAGCAAGAGTTATTGGGATATACAGATGAAGATTGGTCCAGATCAGTTGATGATAGAAAATCAACATCAGGTTGTGCATTCTATCTTGTATCATTGTGCATGTATTGTCTAAGAATTAAAAAATTTCATTTCATTGAGCATGATAGAAGCTAAGTATTTTTCAGATAGTCAAGCATGGAGATAGTTATTATGGATGAAGAAGCAGCTTGATGAAATGGGAGTTGAAGTGAAGTATTTGATCATAATCATTTGAAATAATTCAAGTGATATAAATCATAGAGAAAATACATTGTATATCACAGGGAAAAATAACATTAAAATCAAATATCATTTTATAAAGGAAAAGGTCCAACAAGGCCTTGGGAATTTAGATTATGTTCCTTTAGAAAAATAATTTGCAGAAATTATGACAAAGGCCTTACCCAAAGAGGTGTTTGAACAACATCGACTGGCTTGAGGAGTTCAGTTGAATCTGAGAACTT
This sequence comes from Viscum album, assembly GCA_963277665.1. Taxonomy (NCBI): domain Eukaryota; kingdom Viridiplantae; phylum Streptophyta; class Magnoliopsida; order Santalales; family Viscaceae; genus Viscum; species Viscum album. Next base: position 1,522,317,628 of record OY728131.1, on the reverse strand, counting down.
GAAAAAGTGTGGATGTGGGACCCCCTCTCCCTAAGGTATGGCGTGTTTTTCACTAATGTATTGATATGTATTATTTACCCTATTATAGACCACAACGAAGTGACCGTCAGGTTCGTCGTCAAGGGGGGGGGGGATTATGGAAATTAAAGTGAGAAAATGTCTTAATCAAGATAGTTGGAGAAGATGACAGGAGGATCTATGACATAAAGGGAGTTATTAGAGCTTATCTTGGAAATATTTAAGCATTAAAAATTAGTGTTATCAAAGCTTTGCTTGGAAAAATTTATGAATTCCAAGGCACGATAACCCAAGCAGTGACATAGGGGGAGCTTTAAATTTGACAATGCCAAAAGTGATTGATCAAATGTTATATATCATGACATATTAGGTTTATGATGAAATAAGTTATGTGGTCTTGTAATGAAGTGATTTATTGATGTGATCTGCATAATAGTCCTATTTCTAATGATCAGCATGGCTCATATGGTCTCAGAGTGTGTGTTGAGTAAATAATTTATTTCTATCAAAATCACATGAATAAAATATTGGTAGAAAATGTTATAATCTTTAACAGGGTATCATATCATGAATAAATGTCAACAAATCAAAAGGAGGAGATTGTTGGGAAAACGTATCTCAAGGTAACATTGCAGTATTTTGGGGTTGATTACGTTTGTTGAAAAAGCATGATTCCAAGGAAAGTTGTGGAGTCCAGAGAGATTTTTGAAACAATATGTTAATAGAGATAAAAAAGGAATTAATTCACTAAAATTGGTAAAAAAATCACATACACAATGTGACTTTGTTTCCCAGTGTTTTCTGAATTTTTGGGGTCCAAAATTTAGAGGAGTGATAACATCAGGAAATATATATTTTCTTGAAGGCATTATGAAAAAATGGAAAATTCATGAGTTTTTGTGTAGAATTGGATTCATGAAGGTGGTTTTACAAAGGTTCAAAGAAGTTGAAAATGATCTATGTGATTACGATGAACTTCACGAATGAGGAATTTTCCGGGAGCATTATGAGAGAGGGAGAATCACGAAGGAAATGAGGGAGCATCTTGAAAAGTAGATGACATGGATGGAAGTTTCTAGAATCAATGGAAACACCTATAAATAGTTCTCCACCCCTTTAAAAAAGTGAGTGAGACTCAATGAAGATTCTAAGTCTCTGGGTTTGCGAAGGTGGTTTATGTGAAAAAGTTCATGAAGGCTATGATAGCCAACCAAATTTTTTCAGCTTCACCGAAGTAAGGGAGTTCGTGAAGGATATAAAAATTATACTGATAGTTTTTTTCTTTATGAAGGCTAAGTGAGATTTATGAAAAGTAAGGAGCTTCATTAAGGCTAGTTGAGCTTCACAAGAGAATGAGCTTCATTAAAGTAGTGAGAATCATAAAAATATTAAAAATTAATTACCTAGTAGACTTGTGGTGAAGTGGTATTCATCTTGTGGATGAAAGTGGAACTTAACGATACACTAAATAATGTTTAAAATAAATAGAAGAATAATCATATGAAGAAGTAGTGATCACAATTTAGTAGAGATAGTAGTGAGATTTCATTTTGTGGTTGGTTGTAAACCATGAGGGATAGTGAGTCTGCTCAGAACATTGTAAATAGTAGTGTGTTTTTAGTCGATTTGGTACATCAACACATTTACCTTGTATTATCCTTGGACATATCTTAGTGAGGGTGAACCAAGTAAAATTGATGTGTCTTATGAATTATTTATATATTTTTATACATTTCTATAATAAATAGAGATAAAGTTGTTTTGTTTAATAATGAAACATGATCTAAAAGTGGTAGTAGTTTTAATAATTCATACCATGATTCACCCCCATCTCAGAGAATTTAACCTAGCTGGGATAATAATATTCCCTAGGATATCATTATAATTTTTAAAAGAACCAGGGAATTTAATAGAAGATTATGTATTTTTAAATATTGATGATGTAGTTTACATTTATGTTTTTGTATCATGTTCCTAATCTTCCAATGACACTATTACTCTAGACCCTTGGGGTTTATTTTGGATGTTTTTATATTTAATATAATGTAATTATATGTGTAAGATGACCGGAACAACATATTAAGTCCAAGGATAATGAGTGGATATACAAATAAGTGTGAAAATAAAATAAAAATAATCATATGAACTCAAAATCTTTGAAAGATAATTTATACAAGATATAGTTCTTATAAAAAATTCAAAATGATCTAAAAACAAAGTCAGGCTATTGGAAAAAAGAATCCAAATTATGTTAAGAATAACTATGAATATGGTTATTTTAATTTGGGATAGTCACTAGTGGTCTTGAGTTTCAATTTTTAGTTAATGATTTTAAAAATTCATAAAAACCATTGACTAAGTAAATAAATGTTTTTCATTAATCTTTTGTGTTTTTGAGCATTAATAATATGATCAAGCTACTCAATAATGACTTGGAGTTCAAAAAGTGAGTTGAGTTCAAAATTACTATTATATAAATATTGAAAAAATAGAAATTTTTTTAAAGATATATTTGAAAAAGATGAAAATACAGAAGACTATTTTTTTATTTTATTTTAAAAATAACACAATAAAAAATAGAAAAAAATTAAGGGAATCAAAAAAATGAATGTTCAGCCAATAGAAACTATTTACTCTATACTCTATTTCTACTTAAAAGTAAATTAAAATCAATAAACGTCATGTAGTTCTAAAATAGTTTAAATCAGGACAACAAATAAATTAGTATTAAGGAAAGATATGAACTGTTTGTTATTATTACATGGTAGAAATATTTGGAGAAGGTGGAATTACCATTTCATTATCCTTTAATGGTCTTCAGTTATACTGAAAAAATTATTTCCCATTCATCTCAACTATAATGAATAAAAAACCATACATTATTCTTTTGAAAATGAGAACATAATGACTACGTAAATTCTTATTTAAGGCATGAACAAAAAAATTATATTCTCATGGAATATTGAGTTTTTTATTCCATTGAATCTACCAAGAAAAAAAAGTATATTAAACTATGATTAAAATAAAATTAATTTTAAAATAGAAGTAGGAGATATAATTCTTTCTATGAAACCCCATAAGTGGTTTTTGTATTAAAGATTTAGATAGGTGAATAACCCATGGATCATCCCCTGTTTGAGGGTGGATGTAACACCACAATCTTCCACGGTATGCATCTCTTTGAATAATACAATAGCGTGTGTTGTACGCAACTTCGAGTTCTAACACACCACAACCAATCAAACTAGCAGTTATGAATAGTAATACCCACTTTTTGAAATTTATAAATTTTATATTTCAAAATTCACTTCATTTTTGGATTCAGAATATAGAAAATAGCCTAGGGTGATTTTTTGGTATTTTTATGAAAACTTTCAATTTTTGATGAATAGTGAAAAACAATGAGTTATAGTTTAAAAAATAACTTTAATTTAAATAATTATTTATTTTACTTAAATTTATTTTAGATCAAAATAGATACATAATACCTATATAAGTTAAATTAAATTCATTGGAGTCAGTTTATAATAATTATATATATATATATATATATTATTATTGAACTTTTTACCGTCTTTTACCATCCTCCTAGGAGTATTTGCAAATTTACATAAAACATAATTTTACCACTTCTGTGAGTTGAATTTCAAAACTTTGAGAGACACGGTTGATATCATTAAGTAAAATGTTGTCCAATAAGATGAAAATAATTTTTGGTGAATAGTAAAGTTTTACTTTTATTTACCACGGTTAAAAGTAAATAGGGTAATTTAGGGTAAAAATGATATTATTATTACCCTAACACATGTCATAACTCTATTGAATAACTGAATTCGACCAAAAACAACCTTAGGAATAGAATATGATCCTTTAGGTCCACATGGATTAGATTAGGACATTTATTATTTTTTAATTTCAAGAAGAGTAAAAATTATCAAATTTAAGTTTTCATAACTACATTTTTTTAATAAAGGGGTAAACACGATATAAATTCGACTATAAATATTCATTAGAAATATAAACATATTTCCTAAATAATTGTATTTTATTTATAATTTTAGACTTTAAATAATTTAATTTATTTATGACACAATGATGATGCAGTAATTACCTTATTAATGATATATTAAAATAAGTAATTTTATAAACACAAAAATAAATATAATTTGAGACTCTTTATGAATTAAACTGACTTTCTATGTCAATATTACATGTTAGGGTTGATTAAATATATTTTGTTTAAAGTAATAATACTGTTATGAATTTATCAAAAACAAAATACCAAATAGTGTAAAAATTGACATAAAAAGTTTTAAAAAAAATATTATATTATTAGTTGATATAATATTCCAAGAAATCAAAGGTTCTTCCAAATGAATAATCTGAGGTTATATATATTAATAATGAACCACTTGGAGTTCTCTTGGATGTTTATAGTAATTTTATTAACTATATAATATAAAAATACAAAGAGACATGGTAAATGTCAAATTATTTAACTAAGAGTTAAATCTAAAATATAAAGTTCATATAGTGACGCAAACCTGTCTAAAACCTATTGGTTGAGTGATTTTAGACCCATTCTTACATTAAACTTTAAATAATTAATTTTTTATCAATTATAAACTGAAAATGATTTTATTATAAAATAATATTTCTAACTTTTCCTAAGGTAACCCTCACCCCTCTTATAAAAGGTAACTCCCCCTTCTCTCCAATTAACACCTTCAAGGCCATTTGGCCCGGAAAAACCCTACCCAAATACCCTCTAGACTATCCTCCCTTCATCCTAGAGGTCTTACTTTAGTCATAAATCCAACTTAATGAGCCCTTTTGATCAATTTAAAAAAAAGAACTCGAAGAAGAGGTAAATATTTCATCACCTCTTTCAAGTTCCTTTCTTCTTCCACTTCCTCTTTCCTTGTTGCTTCCATTATAAAATAATAACTCCAGTATATTCTATATACTTTGATGTTATTATAAATATTTTACAACCATATTCATTATTATATTCATTCTTTTAATGACATGTCACCATACGTGAGTACGTACGGCTTACCATCTCCACGTCGTGGTATAATTGTTATTCAATACATTATTATTTGGATGGGTATAATAATGATGTGTAATTGATGTAAATAATAAATATATAATGATAATGATTCATTATATATTATATAACATCCAATTATATATTTTTTTAATATCAAAAGAATGACATTGTAGCTCGTGCATACGTTCGGATTACCGTCTCCATGAATGTGATGAAATTCGTTCCCCATCGTATCCATTCAAGTCTAATTTTCATTAGATGATTAAAAATAATTTTTAAATACTTAATATAATTACTAATATGAATAATATTCATCCTATCCATAAAAACATTATTTACATAACAAAGCATATTAAGGAAAACAAATATGTTAACACCCGAAACGATGATAATACTAAGATATTTTTAACAAAGAAATGTTAAAAGATCATATATGATATCATATTAAGGTATATGATTCTTGTATAATTTAATAAAAATTATTCCACCATTATAAAGGAGGTTAACCTACCCTAGACCAAGGAAATGTATAAGGTAAGGGTTAATTTCACAATCTCTTCATTATATGAGGTTGTTTATAGGTAATTATCTACTGGGACCTCTTTATCATCCACATCCATGTTTCTTAAAAAATTATTTCAAAACATTATTAATATTTTATATAATTTGGGTTAAATTCATTTATACCCTTATTTTACTTTTATAATAGGTTTATAAAGAAACATTTTCGTAGTTTTCCAAATAAGGTACGTTATGACCTTTTCAACAAAATTAAGGTAAGAATGTTTTTTTAACTTATACGGAGGGTGTAACTATTTTACACTATTATAACATTGTCAAAGAATCCATAACAAGCTTATAAGAATATTTTCAAAATAAATGTTTTTTTATAATTATGTGACTTTTAAATGATTTCAAAATAGAAAGAGATATTTCTCTAAAATGGTTTTGATTTCATCTATATCAACATCCTTTGATGGATTTTAAGCTTATTTGAAGTTGATTTATTATGATACAAAACTTCCATATTGTATTTAAGGTTTTGAGATATGTTTGAAGGTGGATGTGTTATTTTTATACCATTCATGGTTTATGGATAAAGTATTGACATTTCATATGCTAGTCTTAATACGAATGTTTATTTTATGTTTAAACTTTTTCATATGAGGAATCCATTGGACATAGTAAGTGATGGGTGGAGCCTGCTATAGCTCCTCGATGCATCGGTAGGTCTCATGAGACAAACTATTGTCTTGGCACAAAGGCTTGAAAAAATCTTATTTGTAGTATTGTCCCCAGTCCATTACTATGTGGTTATGAAGTCTGGAATTATGCATTCCATCATTATGAAAGTGGATATTGATATTGCATGTGATTATTTGACTAGAGGAATATCCATGTGAATAAGTAAATGTAATTATTTGATTTTATCATTTCCATATTATACTGAAGTTCAAGTTTAAAATGAATTTGTTTTAGTCTTATACATTGCCTTAAATGTTTATGCTTATTTATGTAAGTTTTCTCTATATTGTTATCCTTATTGAGCATCTGAGCTCACCCCTTTCTATGTTTTATTTTTTCCAGGATGCGAAGAAGTATATTTTGACTGACCTGTAGGGATAGTCTATGGGATCTCAGTGTTTTTATGGAAACAATGTTGTTGTATTTTTTCATTTTATGATGTAATGTAATCCTTATGAATGTATCTAGTACTTCCAAGGTTACTAAACTAATCAGTCTTTCGAGACTTGGTCTTTTGTGATCATGAAAATGATACATAATAATTCACCGAATCTGGGTTTCTAGGGTCGAGGCGTTAGAGTTGGCATCACAAGAAGTTTAGTACAAACCATGGAAGCTAGATTTAGAAAAACTCAGATTAGGGCACATTATCCTAATATAGAATTTGAGGATTAGTATAGAAGAACATCCTATAATTTTGGTACTGTAGATATTTTGTGAGTTTTCTAAGAAATAAATCCATGTCTAGATACAAGCAGGTAGAGAATACTCTGGCACAAATGTACCTAGGGGTAAAACATGAAAACACCGCTTTGAGCTAGACTCGAACGGAAACTGGTGCACGACAACAGGCCTTATTACACTCTTGGTTATGAAACTCCTGAGGGATATGATTAAGATAATCCACATTTTCTTTACAAATCATTATAAAGGATTTATGTGTATATAACTCCTCAAAGAAAACATTTTTTTTATTATTATGGATTATATCCATAAAATTTTCAATTTATGTTATGTATGTTATAAGTTTGTAATTATATATTGCGATTCATAAACTAATCTACTGTATTCCATTGTTTAGAAATGGAACCTAGTGGAAGGAGTGGAAAATATATTAATTCACTCACTCCATGTAGGGATTTCCCTCCTACTCAAGATAATTATAGTGGAGCTGGTGATGCAATTTGTGCTGATTATCTAATCACCATACTGGGACAACTCACTCAGGTTATGAATAATGACCTTACCCATATGGAGCACCCTGATCTAAAGCATGGAGGATAAATTTTATATCTCTTCATGAGGAAACAACCACCAACATTAAATGGGGTTACAAATCCATTAGTGGCTGATAAATGGATAAATTCCTTAGATAAAATATTCCACACCTTGGGAAGTAGAAAAAGGGAAAAAGTTTTCATGGCAGTTTACTGCCTCACTAGAGATGCTGATCAGTGGTGGTCGTTGATTCAAAACATGAAGGAAGATGATTTAGTATAAAATATTGAATGGAGATAGTTTAAAGAAATTTTATTAGAAAAATACTTTCCTCATGACCATCGACCAGATATGGAAAGATAATTTTTGAGTCTTAGGAAAAAGAAGGATGAGAATGTCGCAAAGTATGAAGCTAACATTACAAGGTTAGTGAGGCATGCTAAAAATTATATACATAACCCTAGAAGTAATATTGATAATTTCTTTGATGGGTTAAAACTATTTCCCTGTCGAGCATTAGTCTCAAAATCCTTCTCATCGTATGAAGATATTGTCTCCAGTGTTATCGAGACAGAAAAAAAATTCTCTAAGTCTTATAACTTTAAAGAAAAGCAAGAGAAGAAGAGATCTACTGAACACTCTGGAAATGGAAATAAGGAGAGGAAGGAAAAAATTTTAATATCCATCCTGCAGTAAATCTGGGAAGAAACAACCCGGTACTTGCCTTAAGGGAATGAGAGTCTATTACAAGTGTGGTAAAAAAGGCCACCAAGCTCATGATTTCAAGGGGAAGAAAGAGGCTGCCGATGTTGAATGCTACAATTTTAGAGAAAGGGGGAATTATGAGAATGAATTTCCTAAGAAGCTGGGGAACATACCTCAGAAAAGGACAAGGGATCAAGGCCAATCTTATGTTATCACTACTACTGAGGTTGAATCTCTGAAAGACGTAGTGGCATGTAATTTAATGGTTTCCTCAAGTTTAGAAAATGCTTTATTTGATTCTAGATCATCATATTGTTTCATATCTTCCCAGTTTTCTAGGAAAATTAGATATTTCCAATTTGATTTAACAAGGGAGTTGTCAGTCAAAACTCGTAAGGGAGGTTTCATTGCAAAAAAGTTTTGTGAGTCCGTCCCCATTAGGGTATATAAATGTTCTTTATCTATTGATCTCATCATCATTCCCATGATTTTATTTGATATAATACTCAGTATGGATTGGATTATGGACCATTATGAAAAAAAATTTTGTAAGAAGAAGGAGGATACTATTTTTGATGATAATGATAAGGAGTACATTATCTTTAAGCAGAAACATGACCACTTAATTCTTATCTAGATCCACCCCCAGTAGCTCAACTAAATTCAATTATTGGGGAGGAAGAGAATGAAATAACTGTGGGTGAGTAAAGGAATGTTCAAATAGAGTATGTACCTATTATGAAATAATATGTTGATGTGTTTCTAGAATATTTACCTGGACATCCTCCAGAATGAGAAATTGAGTTTTCCATTGATTTAATTCTTGGTTCAAGGACCATATCGAAGAACCCTTATAGAATGGCCACTGTGTAATTAGTGGAACTAGAGAAAAAACTAGAGGAATTGAGTAATAAGGTATTTTTTCCCTAGTGTTTCTCCATGGGGATCCCCTATCCTTTTTGTTAATAAGAAATAGGGATCTATGAGGTTGTGCATTGACTACAGGGAGATCAATGCTATAACAATAAAGAACAAGTATCCCCTACCTCGCATTGATGATTTATTTGACCAACTTCATGGAGCTCAATAATTTTAAAAGATTTAACTTTGATCTGTATATCATCAGTTGTGTGTGAAGAAGGAAGAAATTCTGAAAACAATATTTCGAACCAGGTACAGGCATTACAAGTTTACAGTAATGCCTTTTGGATTGACTAATGAACCCTCTTTCTTCACGAATATAAGTAATAGAGTTTTCAAGGAATATCTTGATGAATTTTTAGTGGTATTTATTTATGATATCTTGGTATACTCCAAAATCTAAGAGGATCATGAAAATCACCTGTGCAATATCCTAAAGACTCTTAGAAGACATGAATTATATGGGAAGTTTTGAAAGTGTGAATTTTGGCTTTAGGATATTTCGTTTCCTAGCCATATTGTCTCTAAGGATGGAATCTTTGTTGATCCTTCTAAAACAAGAGCAATCCAAGAATGGCCAACACCGATGAGTATAACTGAGGTACACAGTTTTATTGGTTTAGCAGGTTATTATCGGCGTTTCGTCTATAATTTTTCCCGATTCGCTAACCCATTAACCAAGCTCAAACGTAAAGGGGTTAATTTTTTTGGACAAAAGAGTGTGAATAATTTTTTTAAAAAACTAAATTTAAGATTATTAGATTCTCTTATATTCACACTACCTTCGGGGAATGATGGATTTTTTATTTATAGTGATGCGTCAAAGAAAGGACTTGGTTTTTTCCTTATGCAGAATGATTGGGTTATTGCCTATGCATCATGACAACTAAAAATTCATGAGCAAGACTATCCTAATCATGATCTTGAGTTAGCAGCTGTAATATTTACTTTGAAGATTTAGAGACACTATCTCTATGGTAAAAAATGTGAGATATATGTTGATCAAAAGAGTTTGAAGTGTATTTTCTCACAGAAAGAACTCAACATAAGGAAAAGTAGATGGCTTGAACTACTCAAGGATTATGATTTCACCATTCAATAACACCTAGAGAAGGCAAATAAGGTGGAAGATGCTTTGAGAAGAAAAGATCATGGAGTTTTGAATAAGATGAGAGTTGAAAGGGATCCTATTTTCATGGATCTAAAAAATATGGGTATGGGAATAACCATGGAAGGTGAAACATCAATGCTTTTTCAAATGGTTGCCAAAACATCTTTACTAGAAAGGATAAAAATTTCTCAGGCTGATGATGAGGAATTTCAAAAGAATATTAAATCTGTGAACTATGGGAGATTGATCAAATTCGTATATGAAGATGGGATTTTGAAATTTGGGAAGAAACTTTGTGTTCCTAATATACCTGATCTGAAAAGGGAATTGTTAGATGATACTCAGAGATCCAATTTCTTTTTACACCCTGGGAACACCAAAATGTATATAGATTTGAAGGAAAATTTTTGGTGGGACAACATGAAGAGGGAGATTGCTAATTTTGTGTCAAGATGTATGGTCTGTCAACAAGTGAAAGTTGTAAGGAAACAACCCTGAGGAGTCATGCAACCTCTTCCCATACCTGATTGTAAATGGGATGATATCATTATGGACTTTATCATGGGGCTACCAAAGACTCCTAGAAGGAACTATGCAATATGGGTCATTGTTGATCGTCTTACCAAGTCAGAACATTTTCTTGCTATAAGGGATGATTTACCACTTGAACGTTTAGCAAGACTATATATTAATGAAGTTGTAAGACATCATGGAGTATCACTATCGATTGTTTCTGATCATGATCTCGGTTTTGCATCATGATTCTGGAAAAGTATTCAGAAATCCCAGGATACTGAACTTCATTTGAGCACTGCCTACCACCCCCAAAATGATGTACAATTAAAACAGACTATTAAAACCTTAGAAGACATGTTGAGATCATAATCACTTGGATTTTAATGTATGTGGGATCAATATTTACTTTTGGTAGAATTTTCCTATAACAATAGCTTCCATTCAAGTATTCAGATGACACCATATGAAGCGTTATACGAAAAGAGATGTCGCACACCAACCTATTGGGATGATGTTGGGGGAAAAAACTCAAAGGACCATAACTTGTGGAGGAAATGATATAAAAGGTGAATGTGATCCAAAACCACATCAAAGTAACTCAAAGTAGGAAGAAGAGGTATGCTAATAACCAAAGGAAGGATTTGGAATTTTAGGTAGGAGATCATGTTTTCTTGAAGGTTTCTCCATGGAAGGGTGTTATACATTTCGGTAAGAAGGGAAAATTGAGTCCCAGGTACATTGGACCTTTCAAAATTCTAGATCAAATTGGGGATGTAGATTACCGTTTGATATTGCCTCCAAGTATCTCCAAAGTTCACGATGTATTCCATGTATCACTATTGAGAAAATACAAGCTTGAACCAAAACATGTACTTACCTATGAGGAATTAGAACCGGAACCTGATCTGTCTTATTGCGAGGATCATTTCAAGGTTCTTGATACAAGAGAATAATTATTGAGAAACTGGACGACTCGTCTGGTAAAAAGTTTATGGAGAAACCATAAGATGGAAGAGGTAATGTGGGAAACCGAGGAACTTATGATGAATAACCACCCAAGTATTTTTAGGACTTAATACTCTAGAGATTTTTAGGACGAATTTATTTGAAGGAGGGGATAATTTAACACCCCAATCTTCCATGGTATGCTTCTATTTGAATAATACAATAGCGTGTGTCGTATGCAACATCGAGTTCTAACACACCACAACCAATCAAACTAGCCATTATGAATAGTAATACTCACTTTTTGAAATTTTATAAAATTTATATTTCAAAATGTACTTTATTTTTGGATTCATAATATCGAAATTATCCTTGGGTGAATTTTTGGTATTTTTCCGAAAACATTCAATTTTTGATGAATAGTGAAAAAACGCTTAGTTATAATTTAAAATTGAATTTTTATTTAAATAATTATTTTTATATTTAAATTTATTTTGGGTAAAATATATAAATAATACCTATATAAGTTCAATGTAAGTCATTGGAGTCAGTTTATAATAATTTTAGATATATAAAAATTTTATTGAACTTTTTACCATCTTTTACCCACCGCTTATGAGTATTTGCAAACTAACATAAAACATAATTTTACAACTTTTGTGAGTTGAATTTCAAAAATCCAAGAGACATGGTTGATATTGGTAAGTAAAATGTGGTCCAATAAGATGAAAATAATTTTTGGTAAATAGTAATTTTTTACTTTGATTTACCACAGTTAAAAGTAAATACGGTAATTAAGGGTAAAAATGATATTATTATTACCCTAAAACATGTCGTAATTCTATTTAATAAGTGTAATTCGACCAAAAACAACCTTAGGAATAAAATATGACCCTTTAGTTCCAATTGTATTTGATTAGGACATTTATTATTATTTAATTTCAAGAAGAGTTAAAAGTGGTAAATTCAAGTTTTCATAACTAATGTTTTTAATATAGAGTTAAACACAATATAAATTTGCCTATAAATATTCATTTAAAAGATAAAAATATTTCCTACATAATGGTATTTTATTTATAATTTTTAGATATTAAATAATTTAATTTATTTATGACACAATGATGATGCAGTAATTACCTTATTAATTAAATATTAAAATAATTAATATTATAAATACCCAAATAAATGTAATTTGAGACTTTTTATGAATTCCAATAATTTTACAGGTTAATATGACATTTTAGGGTTGATTAAATATATTTATTTCGAAGTAATAACACTGTTATGAATTTAGCAAGAACAAAATACCAAATCGTGTCAAAATGGACATAAAAGAGTTTTTAAAACAAATATTATATTATTAATTGATATAATATTTTGAAAAATCTATGGTTTGGCCAAATGACTTAGATAAGGTTATATACATTAATAATTAACAACTTGGGGTTTTCTTGGAAGTTTATAGTAAGTTTATTAATGAAATAATATAAAAATACAAAGGGACATGGTAAATGTCAAACTATTTAACTAAGAGTTAAATCTAAATGATAAAGTTAATATAGTGACCAAAACCGGTCTAAAACCTATTGGTTGAGTGATTTTAGACCCATATACAAATTATCATTTAAATAATTCATTTTTGAGACATTAGAAACCGAAAATTATTTTATTATAAAATAATATTTATAGCTTTTCATATGGTGCCCCTCACCCCTCTTATAAAAGGGCACTCACCCTTCTCTCTAATTCACACCTTCAAAGCCATTTGTATCGGACAAAACCTACCCAAATACCATCTAAAATACCCTCCCTTAATTCTATAGGCCTTTATTTAGTCATAAATCAAACCTAAGGATCCATTTTGATCAAAACAAAAGGAAGAACTCGAAGAAGAGGTAAATATTTCATCACCTCTTTCAAGTTCCTTTCTTCTTCCACTTCTTCTTTCTTTGTCGTTTACATTCTAAAATAATAAATACAGTATCTTCTATATATGGTGATGTTATTATAAATATGGTACAACCATATTCATTATTCTATCCATCCTTTGAATGACATGTCACCATATGTGCGTACGTACGACTTACCATCTCCACGTCGTGGTGTAATTGTTACTCAATACATTATTATTTGGATGGGTATAATAATGATGTGTAATTAATGTAAATAATAAATAAAAAATGATAATTATTCTTTAAATATGATATAACATCCAATTATATATTATTTTAATATCAAAAGAATGATATTGTCACTCATGCGTACATACGGATTACCGTCTCCACGAACACGATGAGAATCATTCCCCATCGTATCCATTCATGACTAATTGTCATTAGAAGATAAAAAATAATGTTTAAAAACATAATATAACTATGAATATTAATAATATACATCATATACATAAAAAACTTTACTTACTTAATGAATCATATAAAGGAAAACGAATCAGTTAACACACAAAACAATAATAATACTAAGATATTATTAACAAAGCAATGTTAAAAGATCATATATGATATAATATTAATTTATACGATTATTTTATACTTTAATAAATACCATTTCACCATTATACAAGAGTTTAATCTAACCTAAACCAATAAAAAGTACAAGGTAAGGGTTAATTTTACAATCTCTTCATTATCCAAGGTTGTTTATATGTTATTATCTACTAGGACCTCTTTATCATCCACATCCATGTTTCTTAAAAAAGCATTTCAAAAAATTCTTACTATTTTATAGACTATGGGTTAAAGTAATTTATACCCTTGTTTGACTTTTATAGTATATTTATAAAGGAATATTTCAGTCATTTTCCAAATAAGTTACTTTATGACCTTTTCGACAAAATTAAGGTAAGAATGTTTTTTAACTTATACAGCGGGTGCAGATATTTTCCGCTGTCATAACATCCTCATAGCTTCCCTTACAAGATTATAAGAATATTTTCAAAACAAATGTTTTTTTATAATTATGTGACTCTTAAATGATTTAAAAATAGAAATATATATTTCTCTAAAAAGGTTTTGATTTCATCTATGTCAACATCCTTTGATGAATTTTAAGTTTATTTGAAGTTGATTTATTATGATACAAAACTTCTATATTGTATTGAAGGTTTTGGGATATGTTTGAAAATGGATGTGTTATTTTTATAAAATTAATGGTTTATGGATAAAGTACTTACATTTCAATATGCTAGTATTAATACGAATGTTTATGTTATGTTTAAACCTTTTCATACGAGGAATGCATTGGACTTAGTAAGTGACGGGTGGAGCCCGCTATAGCTCCTTGATGCATCGGTAGGTCTCATGAGACAAACTAGTGTCTTGGAATAAGGCTTTGACAAAATCTTATTTGTATTCTTGGCACAAGGCCTTGACTATGTGATTATGAAGTCTGTCATTATGCATTCCATCATTATGAAAGTGGCTATTGATATTTCATGTGATTATTCAACTAGAAGAACATCCATGTGAATAAGTAAATGGAATTATTTGATTTTATCTTTACCATATTATATTTTAGTTCAAGTTTAAAAGACTTTTGTTATAGTCTTATACATTTCCTTAAATGTATATGATTATTTATCAAAGTTTTCTCAATATTGTTATCTTTATTGAGCATCTGATCTCACCCCTTTCTATGCTTTATTTTTCTCAGGATGCGAAGAAATATATTATGACTGACCTATAGGAATAGTCTATGGGATATCAATGTTGTCTATGGAAACAATGTTATTGCAGTTTTACATTTTATTAGGTAATATAACCCTTATGAATGTATCAATTACTTATGAGGCTACTAAACTAATCGGTCTTTCAAGACTTGATATTTTGTGATCATGCCAATGATATGTAATAATTCACCGACTTTGGGCTTCTAGGGTCGGGGCGTTACAACGGATGAGGTTTATTCAGTATTAACCAATATACTTTTCCCTTACTATATCCCAAAGTTAACATCTTCTTGATATCCACTTATTGAAAGTACAATATATCCACTCTAATAAAAATCTATTTAAAGACAAGTAGGGGTGGATCAATGAGTAAGGGGTTTCCTGTAAAATTATAGATTGAGGAGTAAGGATTTATTCTTGATGCATCATCTCTATTGAATATTTAACATATATCATAGTGGTATATGTCAAATTATTTTCCATTAATTATAAATTACTCTTAAAACATGATACTTTATCAACCGCTTCCTTACTGGGTGGAACATTTTACTCAGGTCCCTCTAAAATTTATTCCAACATAGCCATTTTTCAATGGCATCTGCTTGTTTTTCTTCAACCAAGTTAGGTATCTAAGTTAACTTTTAACTATTAAAATGATGTAAAAAAACGTAAAAATTGTTGTTGTGGAATAAAAATAAAATTAATTCAATTTAAGTTCAACCTCCTCATGTTTATCAACTTGTTTTTCCATATCCTTTTGTGATTACTTTGAGAAGAATCTTGTAATGTCTATTGGAAGTAACATATCTTGAACCTTTTTCTAAAAAAAGACCACTTACAATAATTTTTCTACTTACTCATACCCTTCCAAATCCTGTATAAAATTTTCTAAGTCTACATATTTGAAATATTGAGAATCATTTTTCAATTAGTTTTATAAAAATTAACCAATAGAAAATTTTGTTTTCATAATATCCTTATATGAATTAATATATAAACCCTTATTCCTCTTGAAAAAACCTTGGTAAATATAGAAGAGATACATTGGAATAAATGGTTTTAAATTCATTCCAAAACTTATTTTATTTATTATCAAACAAATTACATTGGAAATAATTTCTTTTCTTATGGTTGTGGTCCTCACTCTATGAATTTTTGGTGGGTGGAATTCGTCCTTTCCATCAACACATTTAGCTCTTAAAAATCCTTTTAGTTATTATTGATTTTTTATTGAAATTAAATTAAATATTTAGTGTTAATATCCTCAATTCATGGTATTGGGAATTTTGAATTTGATGTTTATCATACTTATTTTTGTAATAGAAAGCATCCTCCTATCTATTTTGGTATAATGAAGGTTATTGTGGCCATTCAAAATTTTGTTGGTTGGGTCCTGTGTCAAGGTCAAATGGTTAATATCACGTTATGTTAGGGATATGTCCTTAAATAATGTTGGTAGTTCTATCATGGGTATCTTATAAATAATTTTTATCCCCTAAATAATGATATATAACAATCTCTTAGATTGTATCTTAGGGAGGTTATTAAACTTAAGTATCAAACTATCACTTTGGTTTTCTATTTTTTCCAATAAATTATTAATAAAATTGAGGATTTTTTTTATGAATACAATAAAAACTACAACAAAATATAATCGATCAAATGGATTACAAAAGAATATTTAAAATTAGATTTCAAAGCTGTTATTGTGGAAAGTGTGGATCCTTTGGAATCCCCCTTATTTCTTATCTAAAATGATTCTTTTATTTTTTATTTATCATGTTTTACCTAAATAATACTAGTTAAAGTCCTAAATATGCCTATGTACTATACCAAAAACCCGTTATTGGTTTTTTCTCCTTGATAAAATTGATTCATAATCCCAAAGATTTGAAACAAAATAAACCTAACAGAACTCACCATGATCAAAGAAAAGGCCTTTTAAAATAATATTAAACAACGAGAATAGTATGTTGAAATTTAGATATTGAGTAACTATGTAAAAAAGGTTAAAATAAAATTATTCAAAAAATAAAATGAAATCCTTCATTAAAAAATTAAGTTAAAAAAATACAAGAAACATACAATTAAAATTATAGGGACTAAGAAGTGTTTATCCCAGAATCACATAGCCATATCTACCTTGGATTTTAGTTTAGCATGGCTAACATAACACCTATATTTATTCTTCTTCCTCATAGTAGAACCAGCTCAATTCCAACACCTTTTCTATATTTTTTATCAATATCTATTTTTATTTTATTTTATAGATATTTTATTCTATAAAAAATAGTGGGAAAATTATTTAAATTTTATTTTCACCTTAAATTTTTCCCAAGAAGCTTCATGTGCATTAAGCATCTTCTTCTCGGTCGCTCTAAGTGGTAGAAATAATGGGTTATTCAGTCACATGGATGAGAAATTAAATTCTATGCACAGTAAAATTTTATTTATCATTATAACATCTTATGAGAAATGCCTTTTAATTTCCCTATTTAATTTAATATATGTGGACAAAGTGTACTATTGGAAAAAATCTTGTAGTGAAAAGTTTCTTTTCAATAATTATAAAAAATTTCACAAATTAAATCAACCTATATTGCAAAAAATATCATACAAGATAAAATGTATCATACATAGGGAGAAATCCCCTATGAGATAAAAATTTCATAGGATATCAGATTATAAGAAATGTAATTTTCCTAGTGAGTTCCAAAAAATATCATACATGGTTCTAAAACATTCTATATGAGTAAAAAATGTCTTACATGCCATAAAAAATAATATACAAGGCTGAAATTTGAAAAATGGAAACATCATAAGTTAAGGAAATATATTACAATGTAGAATTAAATATCTTATAAACTCTTAAACATAACTGAAATTCATGATTCTAATAAAAAATAATTTTCAAAGATTTCAAATAATTTTCATAAAAATCATGGATTAATCAAATAAATATATAAATGGTTTAAAACACTTAAAAAATTAATTAAAACGCATTTACTAAAATTCAAAAAATTCTTTAGATAACTAAAAGAGATTCAAATTAGCTCAAAATGAAAAATTAGTGGGGTTTTATTCATTTAAAATCACATAAAATGTTATAAAAATAAAAACATTATCAATACCCCAACATATATAACATTAAACTAGAAAATGTATCCAACAAATATCACACCAAAATAATTTCAAATCATAAACCCATGAGATTCACATTTTTAACACAAGGTAAGTAAAAATTATCATCAGTATAAAATAACAATTATTCAAAATTCTCTATTCATTTCACTCAATACATTTCCACTTCACTTATTATCACATTATCACAAATAACTTACCTCATAAATGATTTTCCTCTTCATGAAGATATGGATTTAAACATTGTTTTTCTCATCGAAAAAAATGAAAGAGTCTCCATATTTTTGATAAGATCCTAAATATACACCTAATGAGTTTTAAAAAAATGTGTAAAATAATGAGTTCTTACTAGGACTACCCTAAGGATTAAGGTTAGTAGGTTTTAAATTTGAAATTTTTTAGTGAAGAATAAAGGGTTTTTTTGGAAATATTTGAATTAAAAATATAGGATTATTTTACACTCAAGCGTGGTCTCTCAACATTATCCCATAAAAAAATAAACTTTAGCTTCTACAAAAATATACTGGGATAATTTACACCTTAAAAATATTAATCAAAATTTTATTTTATTCTCTCTTTCCTTAATTTATGAAATTGCTATCTAGTTATTGTCTATATCTTAATTTTAGAATAATTTTGAGATAGTGAAAGGAAGGAAGAAAACTTTGAGCTCTATAATATTGGGTTGAATTTTAAACCCTCTCTTGAGTGAAAAATAATTTTCCTTAGATTCAAAAAATTGATATTTCATTGATTTTTTAGTATCAACAACTTCGAATAATATTTTTTTTCATTTTAAACTTATAGTAATATATACAAAAATATCTAGTATTCAACAACTCTCAAAAGTAAAAAAACTTCTTAAACTTCATATATTTCTTCCCAAAATAGTCCAAAATGATGTTTCCATCAACAATATTGCTCCCCCACACTTTAATTTATCTAATTCTTGTGACTTTATTTCCTATAGAAGACTGGATAGGGAAAGTGGTCTTCTAATATTGTTAATTAGCATATTGTTCATGGATTCTAAGGACCTTAATATAATTAAAAATGTACAGTTAGGATTGAATAAATATGTTCTATTGAAAATGGGATTTTTAAATAAAACATAATTTCCTCAATAATTTAAAACATAAGTACCTCAAACACTAAGGTTTCAAGAGAAATAAGGTAAATTTTGGTTAAGCAAGCATTTTTTTCTTCTCTCAAGAATTAAGGTGAACATTAATGAGATAAAAAATGGTTTAGAGACTTCATAGTTTGGTTAATTTAAAATTCACAAGTGGTTTGAGTCATGGGATTCCAAATTTAAAAGATCCTTTCATGAAATTCTAGAAGTTTTAAATCTATAAAATAATTATTTAATTATTCATTTAATTTCTATTTCATGAGAAAATAAGTTCACTCATTTGTTTGGTTTTCAAAAATTAAAATAGTGTTCGATTTGAGAATACAATTTTTTTAAAAACAAATTCAAAAATGAAAAATAAATATAAATGAAAAATATCAACAAATAAAATTGAAAAAAATAGAAAAATAAAATAAAAATGAAAGTAAAACAGAAAAGAAAAAAACAAAAATATCAAAAATTAATCATATATCCACCCAATTATTTGACACAATATCCCCATTGTGCATCATTTTATATCAAAAATCACAGTCAAGGATAATAGATATAACAAAAACAAGTATAAATGAGAGAGACCACATAGTAATTAGTAATATTAATCTTCTTGTTGATAGATCTCCTCTACTATATGATCTTGAAAATTCTATTTGAACATCTTCAATTAGTGCCCATTTACTATGATGGGTGTTTCATTGTCTGTTTCTCTAATTTAAATTACACCAAATTCAAAAAACATGTGTAACAATGTAAGTTTCTTACCATTTAGAACAACATTTACCCAAAAATAGCTTCATTATAGAGTTATATAGTAGCACATTTTATCATCCTATAAAGTCCTTATTGAGTATCATTTGATCATGAAAATTTATTGATTTTTTCATTATACAATTTAGAACATTCACAATCATTATTTCTAATTTCATCAAACTCTTTCAAACATGATTTCTCTTTTTTTCACTAGAAAACAAATCATGTTACATGAATTATCCACAAAAGTATTGTGTTCTATATCAAAGAGTAGGTGAAATGGTTTCAATATACTATTATAATGGGTGGAACTACAATTGGGGATTTTAAAGTAGTTCTACAGGCCCATAGTGCATCATCTAGCTTAAAACTCTAGTTTTTCAATTTGGATTCACAATTTTCTCTATTATTTGTTTGATTTACCTATTTTATAGTTTTACCCTTCCATTATTTCATGGATTAAAGGGTGTTTAAAATATATGATTTAATCTATATTTATTTAATACAGATTCAAAAAATTGATTAAATAAGTGTGTTCCTTGATCAATGATTATGAACTTATGGAGAAACATATAAAAAAGAATTTTTTTAAGAATTTTTAAATATATTTTCCATAATTAGTTCATGTGGGGATATATTAAATCCATTTTAAAACATAATATACTACATGAAGTACATAAAGATATCAAATATAATTAGGAAATGTCTCATGAAATCTGTACCCCATACATCAAATATAACCCAAAACATGAGATTATTTTGTGTAAATTCATTTATCAAGGAAATATTACCTTGAAAATATCATATTTTACATAATTTATGTAATTCAAAAGTATATTTTAAATATTTGGGAAAATATGAACTAGAATATAGAACTTTTTAAGTTGTTTTTTGAGATCCAAAGTCACCCCATAGCTTAAAGTGTGAAAAAATGTAGGACTTATTAGAATTCATAATTCGGAATGTATCTTCTAATAATTTTTTTCATTTCCATCATGAAACATGAATGTATCATCCCAAATGAAATTCTTTGAATCACTCACCATCTTATTAATTTACTTTTTTTAAAACCAATGGTGCACTTCCCCAATATAGAGAAAATTCAAAAAATTATTTAACCATGGTATCTCTTTTTTAGTAGCAAACAATTCTTATTATAGAGAGGTTTCTTTAATGGGTGGATAAATTTAAATGTTTTTATCAAAAATAGTGGGAAATATGTTTAGATGTTATTCCAAAAGATTTTTAGTTCCTTTCATTTCCATTATTTCAATATCAAATTCTTATAACAATAATATGTAATTCAAAATTAGTGGTTTGGAATCATGTTCACTCATTTAAAATTTTATTATCGAATGGTCAGTGAAGACAACCGCTTTGGAGCCTAAAAAGTAACATTTGATTTTTTTCAAAATAAATAAATCCCTAAAATATTTTTATATGGTTTTTTAATTATCTATTATTAATCTAAAGTTCTAGAATCATAAGAAATGTCATGTTATTTCCTTTTTAACTTTTAGATTTAAATATCCACAACATAAAAATTAGAATCATTAGTCATGATTTCAAAGGTTAAGATTAATTTTCATTGTTGGATAATGGGTGGGTTAATAAATTTTTGTTTCTTATTTTCGAATTCATGTTTACAATTCTAATAAAATAAAAATTTTACTTCTTTTTAGAGCATCCTAGACCAGGTCTGTGCTTTTTTTTCTAAAATAGTTTATGAATATCCTTTAAAATTTCACATGTATAAGAAAAGATCTAATATATCTCATAGTTTTTGGGTAGTTAAGTTGTGAAATTACCTCAATTTTTTTATTATTAACTTAAATTACAACTTGAGACACAATATGACCAAGTAAAATTCCTTTGTTCTCTATGAAATGATATTTATCAAAATTTAGAACAAGGTGTTTATCAATATAATTTTTAAAGAAAATAGATAAACTCTTAAAATTAATTTCAAATGACTATAAATAGATAGTTAAGCCTTCCATAAATACTTTTATAAAGATATCAAGAAATTGAGAATAAATTCTCATGATATATCCTTGAAAAGACCATAGGACAGTGAAAATGTAGAAGGGAATAATCTTATAAGAAATTGTACCAACATGGCATTTAAATTTAATTTTATCTTGATCATAAAGTACTATGTGGATTTGAAAATAACCATATAATCCATCCAAAAAATATTAATGGGATCATCAAGCTAGTCTCTCAGGAACTTGATCAGGAAAAGGAAATGGAAAATTATATTTTCTTATCACTAAGTTGAGTTTCATATTGTCAATTCATATCCACGACTTGTTCGTATTTTTGGTAGATAAAAGTTCACCAAATTAACTTTTTGAGATATAAAAGACACTTTTATTAGGTATAACATGAATCCGGATCACCCATTGGCTATTAAAGATATTAAATATTATTCCAGTAGGTAAAAAAGTTGTAACTTATCTATTAATAACTTCAATCAAATATGGTTTTAGTCTTATTTAAAACTATCCCACATGTTTGGTAATTTTTTATAATAAAATTCTATTCATATAATTTTAAGGATTGATTCAACATATATTAAATAGGGTTCATCCTAAATCTTTCCTATGGGGTTTAAGGATTCCTGATATTCAGTTCTCTTGGCCATTTGATAACTATTTACAAATAAAGACAATGAAATATAATTCTCACCTAGAAATGAATATTTTATATTTTTAGAAAATATCTTAAATTATAATTCAGGTAAAAATTTTTATTTATTAAAAAATAATGTATATGACTTAGTAAAATCAATTTCAACTCATAGTTATTTACTAAAATGATCATATTTTAGAATGGGTTTGGGTACAGTTGACCACCTAGTAGTCTGTACAATGGTTTTTTCTTCTATAAAATCTCAAGATTTGAATGGATTTACATGTTTTGAATTTTTAGAAGTAATATTATCAATTTTAAAATCTTCAATAGTGTTTCACATGTAAAATTATCAACTTTTATGGAATAATAACATGTATTTTCAATTGATTTAAAGATTTCAATTGGTCGAACACTTTCACAAATAATAGTTTCTTAAGCTACTGGTGATTTTATTATTGGATATAAAAAATTATCATCTTCTTAATAAAATATTCACATTAAACATCTTTTAGGTGGTTAAAATTTATTTTGAAATTAATTTCAATAATATTGAAAATTTTATAGAAATCTTATTTAGTGTTTTCATGGTTTGAATGTTTAATCATTTTTGTTTTAAAATCATGTAAAATATTAATATAAAACCAATCAATCATGTTTACTTGATAATCTGAATGATCTTTAATATGGTGTTTTATGGATTGAAAAATGTTGAAATATAATACTCATATTTCAGATTATAATGAAATTTTTTCTTTATGGGTATTAATGATGGATTTGGTAGTTTAAAAAAAGAGCCTCCCAATAATGAGAGGTGTATTTGTGATAAATTTCTTATATTCTATATACAATATATAAAAATGATATTGAAAAAGGCATTTTTTACACGAACCAAAACATATTCAATAAATCCAGAAATTTTGGTGGTACGTTGGAAGAAATTTGAATGGATATTCCAATTGTTTTGAGTTATCAAACCTTTAAAGATGAAAAAACATATTGTGGTATACCATTTATAGAATCTCATAAGTGAATATAACATCCTTGAATTCAAATTTTCATATAGTAAGGGGAATTTTATATTTTCTAGGATATTTATATTTGAAAGTAAAAAATAATGTTATATCATTGAGATTACATTTCTTCATAAGTTAAATTTTTCTCTCCCCTGAATTTTATTTTTTGAGAGTATGTATCTTTCAAAAAATATCATAATTATGAATTAGTTTCACCAAATCTAATAAAGGGATATTTAATTTTAATTTTTTAAAATATTATGTGAATTCATTATCTTGCTATTTTTAGTGACTTTTTTTATCTTGTGTACTACTCCTAGGATATGGTAGTTGTGGTTTGAATATTTCTTGATCATTTTAAACATAATATCCTAACATCATTTTAAAATACTTTTTTGTATTTTCTTATAAAACATATTCTTATGACATTTATTTCAATTTTATAATATATTCTAAATTCTAAATATCGTTATAATTATTAAAAATATCCTAAATAATTTATTTCATTAATGTTGGTTCAAAAAGAGGTTAAAGATGTTTTCTTTTGGAATTAGAGTTAAAAATATTAGTTTGGGGGTTATTTAGCTTAGGTATACTTCTAATTTCTATGTAACTGACATTTTTCATTCCTTAATCTCATATATTAAGTTAGTTTTGTGAAGTAAGACCTCCACTAATTTGGTTGTTAATATGAAAAATGTCATAAGACAATTGACCAACTTATGTAATAAAAATATTAATCAACATAATTTTATATATCATAGATTCCAAAATGTTATTATCATGATTTTGGATAAGTTGGGTAGGATAGAAATTCCTTCCATGTTGAGAATTTTCTTTCTCATTGAACTATCTAGATTGAGAATTACACAATTTACCTTAGAAAAATCTATTCATTTGTTCAGGCTGTCTAAATATATCCTCCGTTTTATTATTCCATAATTTACTGGAATATTGGTTGGGTTAAAAAGATTTGTATTTGTTTTAATTAAATGGTATTAAAAGAAATAATATAATATAATTGTAAATATGATCACTAATTTTAGGTTATTGGTCACTAAAATGTTAATTTTGAGAGAAAATTTCCTAGTGGACATGAAATTGAAAGATTGTTTTGGGTTTGGGTTGATGTTGTGGAGTTTTGGAAGACATTATTGATTTAAATATGTTTTTAAGATCAATAAATTAGAATATAATAATTTTTTTAAGAATTGGAAGTAGGGAATTATTAGGCATATAAAACATGTAAAAGGTAACTTATTCCAAAATATTGAGCATTTTTGGATATATTTGCAATTATATTTCTAGAAGCCGTAGAAATTTTATCAATTAAATATCATCTGACAACAACACCAATAAAACTAAAATTAGTAAGACATAATCCTTGTGGTTTCCTCATTCCAAAAATTCCTTTTCTAATTGAATCAATTCATAATTAAGTAAAAAAATATTCATGGAAAATAAATTTCAAATCATTATATTATTTGATCAAAGGTAATTGTGAGTAAAATAACCATTAATTTTAAAATTATTCTAGATAAAATGTAAAAGGTATAAGTTTTTTTGGGTTTCTATATATTCCTATGGTTTTCATGTTAACACAAAGATAACTAAATTATTTCAAATGTCTTTCTAGATCTTAAATAGGAATTCCATTAAATTTTGATAGTTGGTGAATGAAACCCTATTTAATCTCAAAACAAATAGGTGTATTAGGATATTCTATAGGATTACATTGAGTTCCACCACAAAATGAAGTCAATTATTTATATTTTATTTTATTTTTCGATGGTAGGTTCAAAAATGGTTTTTCTTGGGTTTTTAGTTGTATAATCACAACTAGAAATAATAGAATATATAATAAATATATTCTTATATTGGTAAGTTCTATCAATTTCAATATTTAATGGTAACAAATTAGATTTATAATTATAGGAAATAAAAAAAACAAAAATATAATTCAACTCAAGAAACCGCCCTAGAAATTATTCAAATTGATAGTGACATATTTTTCAAGGGTCTTTTATCAATTATTTTTATCCCTTATAGAATGAAATATAGTAGTCCCTAAAATTGTCTTTCAAGGTCATTGTTAGACTTATGTCTCAGAATTTCACTTTTTTTTTATTTTTGGATGTAAATTTTAACTAGAATTTGTGAATTTTTTATTTGAATATATCCAAAGAAAAAATATAACATAATTGAGAAAAAAATCAAAAGAAGAGTAAAAAATTATATTTTAAAGAATAATCCATGGAAAGTGTGGATCTATATGAACTTCTTATTTTTTATTATCTAAAATGATTCTACTATTTTTATTTCTCATAATTTACCTAATTAACTCTAGTTAAAAAAAAATATACATAAGTTCTATAATAAGACCTTGACATCACTATTATTTTCATTATAAAAGTGATTAATACGCCCGAAGGCCTATAAGAAAATATGCATAATTGAATTCACTATACTCAATGATAAGACATTTTGAAAGAAGTTTTAGAAATTAGAACATTCACTTTACTTTGATAAATTGAGAAAAAAAACTTAGAAAATTTTCGAGGTAGAGTATTCAAGGAAGAATAAGAACCCTTTCATTAAAAAATAAATTTTTAGAAAAATAAAATTAATATAAATTGAAAATCATAGTGACTCGAAAGGGTTCATCCTGGGATCACACAACCATAATAAACTAGGATTTTATTCAATAATGGATAAAATGGATCCCGTATTTCTTCTTCTTCCTTAGAATATTACTAGATCAATCCCCACACCTCTACCAATTTTTTTTTCAATTTACCATTTGATTTAATTTGTATATCAGTTATTATATAAAAAATAGAGGGTTTTTTAATTTTATTGTTTTCTTTAATTTCCCTTGGGATGCTTTATGTACATGAAGAAACTTACATTCAATCAGCT
Source organism: Viscum album (assembly GCA_963277665.1). Lineage (NCBI taxonomy): Eukaryota > Viridiplantae > Streptophyta > Magnoliopsida > Santalales > Viscaceae > Viscum > Viscum album. The sequence continues at coordinate 1,522,290,622 of OY728131.1, read as the reverse complement.
TTGGGTGGTAACAACAACACTTAATTTAGTAATGTGGATGATAAATTAACTTCTAGTTGAATTTAGATTTTATTTATCCTTGGTATAATCCTATGTTCCGAAACTCTTCATCTCCCTCTTCAATCAAAGCCACATGGCCAATGTGTTCATTTGACCAAAACCTAGTAGTATGAAGTTTATTTTCCCTAATTACATATAATTCCATGAATTAAATCAATATATAGGGAAAATAATATCATAGAGAATGATAAATATCATTTGTGAGGAGAAATACCCTATGATCAAAACATTTCATATGATATTGAGTTCTAGGAAAGGTAAATTCCCTGTTATAGTTCCAAAAACATCGTACACATTTCTTAAAAACATCTTATATGAGTGAAAAATTTCATACATGGCCCATAAAAATATCGTATGAGGCTAAAATATGATAAATTAAAACATCATATGAGGATGATATATCCTAATAGGTAGAATAAAATATACCATTAACTCTTATACTTATCCAAAATACATGATTTAAAGGTCCGAAATAGAATTTTCACTAATTTCATATAATTTTTATAAAAATCAAAGCATAATCAAATAAATCCATGAATGATATAAAATACATAAAAATAATGAATTAATACATTTTCTATGAAATTATAAAAAAATATTTTAAGAACCAAAAGTGATGCAAATCAAATCAAAATAAACAATTGTTGCGGATTTATTCATTTAAAACTACATGAGAAGTTATGAAAATAAAAACTATATGTTTGACCATTAATGTAAGATCATTCACTCATTGAAGTTGGGAATATATATTAGGATCCATTATAATGATGTGTACCTATAATTAATGTTTTTCCTAGTCAAGGAAAGAAAATAAAGATGATAAAAAAAGAGATTGAATAAAGAAAACAAATGAAGACTATTTACATAGTTACCAAAGTACAAAAAATTTCAAATCTCTTCGATAATGGTTCCAAATTTAATGAAGGTCATGTTATCAATTAATTTGAAAATAATATTGTCCAATATATGATGGTTGTAGCCTAGTGGTCGACTGTGGGTTATATCTCTAAGAATCCACATAAATTTTCACTATTTTCATTACTTATTTTTTTAGAGTTTTTAATTTAATGATAAAATTGATAAAATGAATGTGGTTTCATGTTTAAAATTTAATAAACTATGTAAAATAAAATAAATAAATAAAATAAATAAAAAATAAAATTTAACAGGATAATGATTAATCCATGTTAAGTGAGATTATTATCATCATTGTTTATAAAATATTTATTTCATTTTAACTCAATAGTTATATTATATCCCATTACTCCTATAATATTTTTCCTTTTATAGTATACATGGATAGTGTGCTTGAAAACCTCTGAAAGTGAACATAAAAATCAATTTCCCCTGAGACACTGGGAAAGATCATATCTCTCCCAATTAGATTATCTACTAAACGTACTGATCATATATCACTTGTTATTCAACACTACTACACATAAATATTCAATATGTCAATTGAGGCAGATGAAAGTAAAAAATAGTTAGTTTCACAGTGGAAGAATTTTTTATTCTAATAATTTTTGTGATGATAAATAAACATCATCTAATTCTTTAATCACTCATCACCTCACCTAGAATTATAATAAACCAATTTAACATTGAAATAATCAAACTTAGTCAGTACCCCCCCTCTTGAATCAACCACAAGTTAGTTCCTCATAATAATTGAGTAATAGGGTTGATTTGGGAGGTGAGCACTATTTAGAAAGATGAGGAAAATAAGGAAAGAATGTGATTAAATATAGGGGTAATAAGTGAATAAAATATCATAGAAAGAATAAAATTTAGATGCATCCCACATCTTCAAAGGACTCAGGATATAATCTTATAATAGATTCATTCTCCTCTTATTGAAAAAATAGTTGATTCCCTTTTCCCCAATTTGAAAATTTAATATTTTTTAGAAAATATGAATGAATCTAATATTTTTTTAAATATAGTCTATGTTAGCCAACCTCCTTCCATTATCACCAGTGGAATTAGTTTAAGGAGAACTGATTATCAACTATTCCTCATAGTGGTCCTCAAATAATTTTGTGGAACTATAGAAGAAGTGGTTTTGTGGGGATGGTTTGTGTTGAACAACTTATGAACATGCTTTTTCATTTAAATTTATTTTTAATAATTTCAATATACCTATATCCATGGTTTCTTATTTATTTCTACTTTATTTTAGGCATGTAATTTCTCTTATACATGAGTTGTACTATTTATCTATTAAATTATAATTTAAATTCATGGGTTTATACTTTCCTTAATTTTTTGCGGGTTAAAAATTTATTTTATTAGGACTATTGATCATAATGATCTAGTGTCCCCTGATTACACTTGGTGGATTATTCATTTTTACTAACTGAGGCAAATCCTCATTGTTCTCCCGTGTCCTATAATATTCTTTCACATGTCTAAGAAAACTATTCCACAATTTTTACTCAAACGGCCTCATTGATATAGGTCATTCACATGTCCTTCATCCTGCACTTACACCTATTCCCACTGAGGCCTCACCTATCCATCAAGATTTCCTGGTGGATTCACCATTTTGAGTTCGTTAAAATTTCTTCATTCATCTTAGTTTTGGATTTGTATTGAAAGATGAAACCTCATTGTTCTTTATAAGATCTATAATATGAATAAGGTAAAATGATTTTTCCCAACACCAATGATCCCTTAAATCATTGATGTACAAATATCCTTCAAAAAATAAATCATTATAGTGGAGACTTGGTAGATATATAGTGTTCTTGGGTGTGGTAAAATGAAATAAAATACTAGAATCTCATTGATTGAATCCTTTCATCATAACTAGGATTCATTCAAGAAACTGAGATTTGTAAGAAAATCATTTATTTATTTTTTTCATGATCATCATTATGTTGTTTAATTTGTGTATATATGTGAGTTCATCCAAGAGTGGATGAAACTGAATCCTCATAGAGGGGTTTATCATCACAACATGGTTTATCAAGTTCATCCTCTTCTGATAGTTTCTCGAATCCATATTATTTTTTATTTTATTTTTTAATTATTTCCTTCTTTGATTATTAATAAATCATTTCCTAAGGTGGTGTTCTCATTGTGAACATGGAATATATGTGATATAAAGCATGTTATATATTGGTTTCCTTTTATTGTTTTTTTTATTTTCATAATACTAAATAATGATCACATGTTTTTTGAAAATTAATTCATTATTTTCTAAACAAAACAACAAAATTATTTATTTTATAACCATCACATATAAATTAGTCGGTCTTGGCCATTCATGGGGAAAATCAAGAAATATCTTCTCTCAATAATTATTATCATATCATTCTAAATGATAAAGGATGGGATATATGAAATTTGACCTAAATAATTTTGATGGTGAAATTGATTTCATATTTTGGTGAATAATGATGAGTTTTTTGGGTCATAATGAACTTATTATTACCCTCATCGGTTCCTGAAATAAAATCATCACCCAATTCCCTGATGAAAAAACTACTATTAATTTTTTTGATATTTATAATGATGACCTTATGAAATATTTTCACTTAATTCTTTTATCATTAGCTGATAATTTTCTTAGAGTAGTTGTTTATGAGTCTCTATATCCAGTATTTGGTCTAAAAAAGAATCCTTAGACATGACTAAATCTACTGAAAGTAGACTATATAACAATATGTGATTATATATATTAAAAATTCACCCTGTAACTTGATTAAAAGATCATATTTATGAGTTTTATAAAATATTTTCAGTTATTTCCATAATATATGTTTAATTAGGGGATGATGATCATGCCATAATATCTTTGACATCAATATATGACTCTTTTAATTATATTAAATATTTTATGATTCATGGTAGATAAACTCTTACTCTTGAATAGGTAAAATATGATTTATTAGAAAATTAATTTTAAAATAAGAGAGACGTTAAAGATGCAGTTGTGTGTATAAATGGTAGTGGTAGTGGTGAGTCTAGGTGTATAAGAACAGTGAGAAGTTATTTGGGGAAACATAGGTATAAATCCAAGAATAAATTTATAAAATGATTTTATTGTTAGTAACATAAAAACATAAAGAGGAACTATCTAAAAGAAATAAGAAACTATAAATATAACATTAATGGATATTATTTATTATCTAAACAAGATGTTAACATTACTAATGTGTTGAATGTTTGTGACCATTTCATCTCTAAAGAGTGTATCCTGTATTTTGGCATACATTCTGCATATTTCCTAGGATATAATACCTCACTAAATAGAGGGAAGTTTATTCAAGTGAGGCCTTTATGGAAAATAAAATGAGTTTTCATATTATGTTATCACATTCTATTTCATTAGAATTTTTAGATAGGGATGTAAAAACTCTTGAGGAGGTTAGTTGATTACCCAAAATAAAAATAAACCTAGTTTCCACAGGAGTATTTGTACAGAAAGTTTATAGTTTTTATTTAATATTTGGAAGCAACATAATTTTGTGTATATCCCACACTACTATGAAGTTAAATCTCTTACATATTCTATAAGTGTTAGATGCTAAAAATAATATGAAAAAGTTGGATGCCTCTAGTGTTTTGGGTTTAGATAAGGCTACCCTTTGGCGTAAGAGGATTGGGCAAGTGAGTTCTAAGTACATTAATGAGCTTAGGAAGAAATGGTTGTTTAGTGATGTTACTCTTAATAATCTTCCATTATGTGAAGATTGTTTCTATGAGAAATCTAAATCATTCATTTTTAGTATGTCAGTATATAGGTTTAGATTCCCTCTTGAGTGTGTCCACTTTGATCTTTGGGGTCCCTCTAGGATTGCTTCCCATGATGGAGGCTATTACCTTTTCATATTTATTGATGATTTCTCTAAGAAGGTATGGATTTAAATTTTAAAACGCAAGTATGATACTTTTCATACCTTTAAGAACATTAATGATAATTTATAAAATGAATTTAGTAAGAAACTTAAGTCTCTTAGGACTAACAATTGTTCAATACATCTATCCATTGAATGAATTTAATTCTATAACTATAAAGGTATCAAAAGATACAAGAATATTGTAAAAAACATACAATATAATGGATTAGAAATTAATATGAATAGAACTATCTTAAAAAGTGTTAGATACATGATACCACACTCTAGTTTACCAAGGTCTTTATAGGTTGAGGCTACCACTATAGTAGTGTGCTTGATTAATTTTTATTTATCCTCTATTAATCCCTTTAAGTCACTTAAATAACTATATAATGGTATACCCCCTATTCTTAGAAAACATTAGGTTTTTTGATTAATAACTTAAGCACATACAAAAAATTATAATATGGAACATAGGGTTGTCAAGTGTATCATTGTGGTATATGTAGACAGAGTTATGGATTACAGGTCATTGATAAATAAACCTAGTTATTAAAAGTGAATAATAATCCATGATGTGGTGTTACATGATTCAAATCTATCTAAGTAAAAGAGTGTCAAGCCTAGTGTGTATAATGATAAGATCAATGTTTTTAATGATGCTAAAACTACACCCCATAATTTGAATGTTTAAGCATCTATAGAGTCTAGAGAACAACCTGAACATGGGGTCTTATCCATTAACCTCCTTCTATAGATTCAAGATGATCCTAATAATAATTTAGACTATGATTCTAAAGTGAATAAACTTCATAATAACATAGATTATCAGCTTACCAAATATAGAGATAGGAGAATAATTTGTCCACTAACTCGGTTAAGTCACACTGATGTGGCTTCACACACATTTAATATAGCTCAATAATTGTATAGTGAGGAATTAAAACCCTATAAGAATGTTTTTGAGTCAAAAAACTCTATTTACTGGTCAGATTCCATGAAATATGAGATAAAATACCCTTTCAAGAATAAAACTTGTATTTTTGTAACTAAAACTAGTAATGATAGAATTATAGATTGGAAGTGGATATTGGGAATAATGTAAGGTAATGATAGATAATAAAAAATAAAATGAAAATATTGATTGGTTAAAAAATGTCTCTTTAATGTAAAGTATTGATAATAGTGAAAACTTCTTTTTCTGTTTTAAAGCATTCATCTATACAAATTCAGTATGTTTTTTTCTAAATTTTATTTTCACATTAAGAATTTTTTTATTAATACTTTATTTTTTCATGGTAATTGTGCTGAATTAATTTATATTACTACTCATGAAAGTTTTTCAAATCATTTAAAACCTAATAGAATTTATCTTATAATTAAGTCCTTGTATGAACATAATCAATCTTCAAGGAAATGGTATAAGAGTTTTAATTCATTCATCATTGAAAATGATTTTAATAGAAGTAAGTTTGATACATGTGTTTAATTTAATCATGTTAATAATAAATTTATTTAGGTTCTCTTATATGTTGATGAAATGTCCATAATCTATAAAAACATGAGGCTTATGAACCATTTCAAATAAAACATGATTTTGTATTTGAGTTGAAGGATCAATGATTAGATAAAAAACTACTTTGTATGGAAATAATAATATACCAAATGGAATGGACATTGTAGTTTTAAAATCATGATTATATAAGAAAAGGTTTTAAATAGGCACCTCTATGAGAACATAATACTAGGTAATATTAACTTAATAAAACACTTTAAATTTTCCCAGAATCATTCCCTGGTAATGAATTAGAGTTTTCTTTATGAATAGAATTATATTTTATATTACAGTAGGATGTCGTATGTATGAAATTTTTTATGTAAGGATAGATAATTTTTTTTTGTTTTTACCTTGAGCAGGTTCATTGGGAATCATAGTAAACCTCATTTCCATGCTTAAATGTTCTTCCTAATCTATGTTTCAATATCTACTAATATGTGTATTAGATATGAAGAAATAATAGTTTTTGTGATGGAATTATAATTTTTGTGGATTTTGATTATGCTTCTAATATTGATACTCATAAATCTAAAAATGGTTATGTGGTTCTATAATTTGGATTGTAAGTCTCCATGAAATTAAGAATTAAATCTATTATTATTCTTTCCATCATTGAGGTATAATATTAAGTAAGGTAATCAAGGAAGATATATGGCTGATATGTTTTATTAAAAAGTTATCTGTTTATACTAAAAGCATAATATTTCACTATGATAGACAATCTTCTTTACATTTTTCCAAAAACTATGTTTTCTAGGGTAGATCAAAGTGAATTGTTATTAGAAATAATTTTAGGTATATTATAGAATCTAAGATAGTTTTCTTCATGAAGATACACATTTGTGACAACCCAACCAATATTATAAAAGTGGTTTTTCATTTTTTAATGTTAAAAAATTATTTAATGTTGACAAATATAATTCCAATTCCATAATGTAAGTCATGACAACACCATTTTAAAATCTTCTTAATTACAAGGAGGTTATTTTTTTTAACTCCTTATGTATGTGTTGTTACATTTAAATTGATTTTGATCAATTGTGATATGCATGTATTCATGTTTTCCCATTTTTTATTCCACATTACATGCATGGGGTTTTCACTTGTACAAGTGGTTTACTATTTCTCTATGTAATTTTCATTTTAATGCCTAGGTTTCTAATTTTTCTTAGTTATTAATATATTGCAAATTTATTTTATTTGGATAGTTGACCACAATGATCCATCATACCTTTCTTGTGCTCAGTGTACTTGTCCACTATACTTTTTTTCTGTCATAGAATAGTGTTGATCCCTATATCACACTCATGGGATATGGAATTATTTCTTATGTACAAGAGAGATATAATGTGTTTGTAACATAAATAACCACACTGATTTTGTCTATCCATGAGTCCCTCATCACATGGCAACACTCATTGACTCTACACCTTTCTATCATGATTTATTGGAAGATTCGTCTATCCGAGTTGGTTTAAATAACTTCATTTAGTTTGTTTTTGGATATGGAGAGTGATATAGAACCTCCTAGATTAATGGAAATGTAAAATTGGGGTTTATAAATGATGCTAATCCCTTTCATACTCAACATACTGAACTCAAAAAATCAGTCCTTCCTTTTGATAGAGAGTCTATGGAGACGTCATGTTATTGAGTATTGGATTATAATACAATAATTTAGAAGGTATAGGCTTGAACCCTTTCTCTATAAACAGGTTTCAATCAAGGAACTTGGATATATAAAAAATTACTTCCTTCCATTAATCATGACTACTAGTGTATCCTTTTGTTTTCGTGTATGGGAGTTCATCTAAGAGTGGACGACACTGACTCCTCAGGACAAGTTTCATCACCAAAACCTGGTTCAATAAGGCCATCCTCCTCAAATAGTGTATCTAACTCATCTCCATTCTTATATGAGTTTTTAATTATTCTATGATTTGTTAGTAATAAATTATTTTCTAGCGTGTTTTTCTCACCATGCACATAGGATCAATGTGATATAAAGAATGTTATATCATGACGACTTTATATTTATCTCTATTTTATATTTTCATAATCCTAAAGAATTCAAATTATTTATATGAAATTATTTTTTAGTTTTATAATCAAAACAAAATACATATTCATTTCATTACTATCACATACGAATCAGGGGGCCTTGGTTGTTCTTAAGAACAACCACAACAACGCTGCCCCTAAAATGTTTAGTGATCGAGTATCTCTATTTTAGTATTAATATGAGCACTAGTTCTGATTGATCTTTGCATATATATAGGTATTGATTTGATTCTAGAAACATACAAAGAAAAATAGTTTGGAAAATATTCCTTTAATAAGGATTTCCATCAATCACTTTTTATGTAGGGTCAGAGCGGTGGGTTTGGATATTACTTAGACATTAATAGGATAGATTGATTATAAGAACATAGTTTTTATATCTAGTATGGATCTTTTTTATTTATGTTTTAACCCTTTTTAAAGTGATGTTGTGGCTTAGACCCTAAGCTTAGTTGTGGACCTATTGGGTTTGTTTTTGGGAAGAAAAAAATAGGTGTTGGAGGTAGGCTATAGGACAATTACACAGTGTGTAATTGTATTACACATCATATAATAATTACACGGTGTAAAATGGCTAGCCAACTCCTTTTTATGACTTGCAGTGGATTTTCACCAAAAGGAAATGCTCAATATTTACATGACATGTAAACCATTTACACTATGTGTAAATGGTTGGGGTGTTTTTAAAGGGGCATGCCCTTTTTTTATTTTACTCACCCCTCTTGTCTCTCACACAAGAGGTCTGATACAGGATCCCCCTTTTGAGATTAAATCTTGGTTCTTCTTCCAATCCTCCATTTAGACTCTGATTCCAAATCTATATTTCAAGTTTAAAGTGCACCAATAAGTACCTCAATCCGTTTGCACTGTTCATTATTTTTCTTCCTCTCGGGGACACTATTTTGATGCAGGCTCATATACCCTATTTATGGGCTTGGTTCATTCTTCAATTTTCTTCTGATCCAAGACAAACTAAAGGCTGATACTAGATGAGTAGAGTGATATAGGTTCTAATTAGTTTCTTTATGACTCATCCATTAAGTCTAAATATTTTATAAACTATCATCATTGCGTGTCCACCAATTTCATCGGGCATTTCCTATTAAATTCATATGCCTTGTTTATAATCTACTTTATCATATTATAGAGTCATTCTATCCTGAACAAAACCAGGGAGCCTTCTCTCTAGACACCCTACCTAGTTTGTGTCACAGACCGAAACACATTCTCAATCCCCATAGGCTATAAACCAGTGTCTGGGTATCAAAAATATACTTTGGTAGTTATTTAAAATATTTATGTAATCATAAACAACAAATAAGAAAAGCATCACAATAACTGATAAACATAACAAAATTATGTACAATAATTTTTATATTCAAAGCTTACAACTTAGAAAAAAACCAAAAGTAGAAAAATGGAATAGAAGCAACAAAACTATCCCAAAAACCTTCATTCCACATGAGGGAAATCACCCTGAAGGAACCAGCACCAACTTCTACATGAAGTGGAACACTAACAATCAGATCCACCATCACAGCCACGATACATATTTCATTTACCAGGGTCATAAAAAATGAATTCTATATACACCCAAATGTGTATGTAGGGTGTGAGACAAAGCCCGGTAGGATGCCACCCAAAAGAAAGGATTCCATGCTATAACATTAGAAGAAAAATCAACATGAAAATTTCCTTAGGAATATTTGAAACATTACCAAGAAATTTTATTAAATAAAACATTCTTAACAAACACTTTCTAATAATTTTTTTTTCACAACTATGCTTTCTTGAAATATAAATGTTCACAAGGTATACCATATGTCGATGGCTTGAAACGCATCACATAAGCATAATGTTACAAAAGAGAACCATGGTAAAATCACTATACGTAACTAGTACATGTGGAACTCTATGAAACTCATACCTTGGTGATCAAAATCCTCCAACTCACCTACCAACAACGTTCCCATGCACGAGTCGCTAGAGGTGAATTCATCCCAAGGTCTAGTGGTCTCAAAAACATAATCGAATACAAAAAGTGTTCCCATGCATGAGACTCTAGAGAGGAACACATTCCAAGGTCTATTAGTCTCCGATCATATCACATGTTTAGTTAGTTTTGTAATCACCAATCCTACAAGAAAAATCTAGGCCTCATCCACTTTCAAATAAACTATAATATTATTTCTTGTTCCCCACCTAGATACCGAGGATTCCCTTTGAAAAAAATTCTATTTCACTTATCATAATAATAAAAAAATTTACATACACGTTCTAAGAATCATAATAACACAAGTAAATCACCACTTTCTTATTTTCACATTGACCCAATGATCAAAAATCACATAGAAACCACCCCTTTCCAAAAAAGGGACTTTCCATTTTTTAAACACACCAAAACCATTTATAATTACATTTCAAACAACTTTCAGAATTTATGAAACTCATTTGAAAACACAACTAGAAGAACGCATATGAAACTCATCAATTTACATGGGAAAATACCTTTTTAAATACACACTCAACCCAAAATAATTTCATAGCATTATTTACATCACTTTTACAATCCAACGACAAATTAAAGGTGAAAAAAAATTAACATGTGATATGATCCTATTTCTCTTGAGAATTACACTTTCAACACATTATCACCTTTAAATATCTTTGAAAACACACTTCTCGCCTTTCGCAGAAGGTATGAAACACATTCAAGAAACACCACAATGAAACACACATTAACCATAACCACTTTAATTTATACAAATTCATTTTCATCACATGTGTGTCTCAAAACTTTTTCAAAAAATCTTTCACACCCCACAAACAATTCATTGAGAAATTTTAAATATCCAAAAAATAATATCAAAATCATCCAATATTGTAAAAGCATCGAACCGCCACCTCACATTTATAAATTTATAGAAATTAGTGAAAAACTAGAACCACACCACCACAAGACCCTATAAAGGAAAGATAAAATAGTAACCATAATGATTTTACCCAACATCTCAAGATCATACCACCATTAGCTCAAATAAACCACTAGAAAATAAGAACACAAGAAAGAGGGAAGAATACACCAAGAAAAAGGGAGAAATCATGAGAAAAGAGGCATAAATCAAGATTACTTGAAGATTTGAGTTAAAAAAAACCCAAGGTATAAAGACCAAGAGGTTTAAGAAAGCTTGGAAGAGGCTCTCATGGATGAAAATCCCAAATGGGGTGGAATAGTAGAGATTTAGTGTTAAAATCGAAGAGTGTAGAAAGGTAAATTTATGATTTTAATGACCTAGGAAGGTCGCATGAATTTCCTGCACAATTTTCCAATATGGGTGGAAAATATTCATCCCTCCCTGTATAAAGAGGAACAATACACACAATTATCCTGCATGGTTTGACAAAATGTGCACTAACTATGTGGTCTCTACTATCCAAAATGGAATTTGGCCACATGTTTACCTGGGGAAAGGTGCACGATTTCCCCTAAACATGTGACAATTTTGTGACACCTGCTATCAAGCCCAAAATATTTACTTTTCTCAAAAAACACATTGGGAACACAAGGGGTAAAATCAGGACCAAATAAAAACAAAAGAATACCTCAAAAAGTCAAGGATGTGACAATTCTTCCAACCATGAAAACTTTATAGCCTAAAAAAGTCATTCCAAATCTTGATCAGAGAGTAAAAATAGATACTCTTCTTCAATATAAGACTTTATCTCCAACATATCATGTTTATCACTACTATTAGGTCCAAAATGGTCTTAAATACCATTAGGGGGTGAATTAGGGTGTGGATATTCTTTTCAAAATTATTCCTTCCCCAACATATATTGACCTCTCTATTAAAAGGGTCACTTTGTTTTAACTTAAATATTAATTGCGATCTTATTATTTCCTTGTTTATCTAGTGATGATGCTTTGAATGTAATGTAGAAAAGCAAGCACAAGGACACAATAATTTTTACTTGGTTCACCGTCAGTCAGATACATCCAAGGATCATACAACGACGATGTGCTGGTTGTACCAAATTCATTAAGGACCACTACCAATAATGATGTTTAGGCTAGGTCACTTCTATTCCCATGATCAATGTATTTAAAAGGTTTGGGGTTTTCTCACTTCATTCTCAAGGTTAAGTCCTTATGTACCTTCCTCTGGTTCACTACCGGTGGGATGGATCACTGCCTTCCTCTTCCTTCACTCACTAATCTTGGAAGGGATCCACTCATAGAGTATGGACTTTTAGGTCCCTTAGTTTTCTAGAAAAACTATATCCTAAACTGTAGATAGATTCTATGTTAATGTTTAACATTCATCTAAATGATAAATACTACATTACTATAGATTTACTAGGAAACCACTCTCAAATACTTTTCAGGATGCACACTACCATTACGAAATTCCCTCTTTTACGAAGCTTCTTTATGGTTCTTTTTGTGAAGCTCATTCACGAAGATCAATAGTCTTTGTGAAACTCATTTACTTTCAGGAAAATCAAAACATTTGGTTGGATTTTATAGCCTTTACAATACTCTTTCCTTTTCCCCAAAATTAATTTTCCTATGTGAAGAAATTTTATTTCGTAAATCATGGAAAATTTGGTTGGCTTTTAAAGACTTGATGAATGTCTTCACATACCACCTTTGGGAACACCTTCACAAACCTGGAGCCTTCAGATTTTTGTTAAGTCTCACTACACTTTTAGAGGGGTAGAGGCCTATTTATATGCATTTCCACTAATTCCATAACCTTTTGGTCACATCATCACCATTTATTAAACCTCCCTAACTTCCTTCATGGTGATCCTTGTTTCACAACACTCCATAAAAAGTTCCCATTTGTGATTATCATCATAACCATGAAGAGTTCTCTCAAAAACATTCACGGTGTTCTCAAAGCCTACTCGTAACCGCGAATACCACCATCAGAAACCATCGTGTCTTCACGAACCACCCTTCATGAACACCCATTATTCATGAAACTCAGGCCTTTCCCATATTTTCGTTAAGCCTTCAAGGAAATCCATTTTTCATGGAGAAAGTCATAATCACATATCTTTATGTCATGAACCTTCATGCCTTCACGAACCACCCTTCATGAGAACCCAATCTTCAGGAAATTCATGCCTTTTCCATATTTTGACTTGGCCTTCATGGAAACCCACTTTTCACAATGAACTTCATAATCGTAGATATGACCATACAAAACTTTCACATCGTCATGAACCACCCTTCATGAAGATCTAGACATCACAAAATTCATGACTTTGCCATTTTTTACTTGGACTTCAGGGAAATCCACTTTTCGTGATGATTGCAGTAATAAAAAAGATCACTGTTATAATTATTTGATTTTTGGAAAAACACAACTCATGAATTCCATATTATTGAAATTATATAATTTACCATATTTTTATTAGATCTTAAAGAGAATCCACATTTCGTTATTCTTATCCAAACACCAAATGTTGGACCCCAAAAATTTGGCAAACACTAAGAAACAGCCTCACCATGTGTATGAAAATTTCTATAGCACTTCCAGTGAATCCATTCCTTTGTCTTGGATCTTTATCAACATACCATGTCAAAAATCTCTCTAGACTCCACAAATTTCAATGGAAACCATCTTTTTCAACAAACACAATCGACCCAAAAATGCTTCAATATTACCTAGAGAGATTTTTCCCAACAACTACCATTCTACCAAAGAACTCATACCAATGGAATAGACATACCATAAAGAAATTTCTCCTAAAAATCCAAAATCATTACTATCTTCTCAAACATAGATAAATTGAGATCCAATTCCAACTCTTCCCAATTCAAGACATGAGACAGATCTGGGTTATACTTTTTCAACTACGAGACATAGAACACGTCATGAATTTACATCAAATAAGAAGTAAAATTTAACATGTATTCCACTTTACCATATCTCTCATTAATTTAAAAAGGTCTTATATACCTTATAATTATCTTCCCTTGCTTACCCAAATGACGATGACCCAACCGAGGTGCCACCTTCAAGAACACTTGGTCACCCATCAAAAACATTAAATCTCGGCACCTCAGATCAACATATGACTTTTTATGACTTCAAACCATCAAAAATCATTGCCCGATCAAGTTAGATTTATCATAAGTTTCCTAAAAAAGGCTCAATCCCAATAATTAGGTCTCACCAACCTCATCCCAAAAAAAAAGGATAGCAACACAACTGGCCATAAAGCACCCCAAAACGAGGCATTTGAATAAAGGATCAGTAATTAATGGTATATGAAAACTCAACCAATACGAAATGGCTATCCCAAGAACCATAGAAATCCAAAACACATGCCTAGATCATGTCTTATAAAATATGATTCATCTTATTTGTATGAACATCCATTTTAGGATGGTATGTCATGCTTAATTTGACATGTGACCCATCTTATTATGAAGGATTTCCCAAAACCATGAGGTAAAATGGGGGTCTCTGTCATAAATAATTACCGATGACACACCATGAAGTCTCAAAACCTCCTAAATATACAATAGACCCAACTCATCCACATTGGATGAATCCTTGATTAGAATGAAATGGGATGATTTGGTTATACAATCAATTACTACCCAAAGGGAATTCCACCCCCAAGGTGTCTAAGGTAAGCCAACAATAAAATACATGGTGATCTTATCCCACTTCAAGGTAGGAATAGGTAGTGGCTAAAGAAAATTGGTTGGCATTTTATGCTCTAAATTAACATGATGAAATGTATAACACCATGATACAAATTCATCAATGTACTTCCTCATGCCTGGCCACCAGAACTACTGATTCACATCATAGTACATATTGGTAGCACCAGGATGAATGAAACACTAATATTAGTGGCTATCTGACATCACCACCTTACTCAATGATAAAGACAACATAAAGGGGGCCTTGATGCGCAAAACTCTCTCAAGAGACAACAACCAATCATAAGGAACCTCCCCAACATTATGGAACTACATAGTATTTTGGAATAACTAATCACCAAGCAACTCCCACAATATCAATTCCAGAAGGGAAGGTATTAGATATATACTAGCCAAGCACACACCTCAACTATGTTCCTTTCTCTAGAGATACATCTAAGAAAAAAAGACCCATCAATGTCGACTCATCACTAGAATATTTCAAAGATTTAACTAGTAATTTCATTCTCAAAGCATCTACAACCACTCTTCCTTTTCCTTGAGTATAGACTATATCAAAATCAAAGACCTGAAGATACTCTACCCAAAGTCGCTACCTTAAATTCAGATCTTTTTGGTAGAAAATGTTGGATAAACTTTTATAATATGAATAAAATATAAACTTCTCCCCAAAAAGATAATATTGATACATCTCCAAGGAATCCATTACTATCGCCAATTATAGGATATGGGTTGGGTAATTCTTTTCATGTGGTTGGAGATAGAGATATCCATAATCTAGCAATTGACCATCCTACCTCAACACACACCCAAGACCCATATATGAGGCATCAAAATAGACCACATATCCAATTCCAGACTCTATAAAGTTCAAAATAGGAGTTGTGGTAAAACATTATTTAGCTTTTTAAAGGATTCCTCACACTCTAGTATCCATTACAACTTCACCCTGTTCTAGGTGACAATTGTCATGGATGAAGCAATATAAGATAAATCTTGAAAAAACTATAAATAATGCCCTATCAGGGCGAAACATATTCTGATTTCAAACATATTGTTCAGCTGTTCCCATGAAATCACCGCACTGATATTATCAGGTTCCACTAAAACCCCTTTCTCTAATATCACATAGCCTAGAAAATTCACCTACATGATTCATAAGGTGAACTTAGAAAACTTTTAATAGAGATGATGTTCTCAAAGGGTGCCTATCAAAATCCTAAAATGCCGCTCGTACTCATCCTTATTCCCAAAATATACCAGAATATCATCCACGAATATGACGTAAAAGGAATTGAGATACTGGTGGAAGGCCTTATTAATAATCTCCATATAGACTTTTGGAGAATTTTGCAACCTGAAAGGCATGACCATGTACTCAAAATTGTTATAACTACTTTAGAAGGATACTTTTGGGAAATCCTCCTCTCTAACTATGAATTAGTGATATATAGAATGAAAGTAAATCTTAGAGAACAACCTCTAACCCTTAAGTTTATTGAAAAGGTCAACAATATTGGGAAATGGATACTTGTTATTGATTGTTACCTTATTCAGATTCTGGTAATCAATGCACAACAAGTGAGATCCATCAAACTTTTTCAAAAACAAAATTGGGGAAATTCAATGTGAGATGCTTGGGAGAATTAATACTTTGGATTCTAAATCATGAAGCTATACCTTTAATTAAATCAACTCTGTGGGGGACATATGATATGCGGTAATAGATATCGACTGCATTCGTGGTTCCAAATAGACAGTGAACTCTACATCCCACTCTGGTGGAAAACCCAAGAAAACATCTAGAAAAACCACTGAGAACTCACCCACCATAGGGGGAAAGCCACCCTCAAGAGCACCATCATCGTCCCCTAATGTGTGAGATAATATCTGAAAATTGATGCTACCCAATTTTAGAATTGGAAGTCCAAAACATCTTGACTGAGGATTCCATTCACCTTGAAAAACATGGTCACATCTAATAGGTGGAATAAAAATCACTCAAAACATATATAAATTGATGTTGTCCTAAAAACAAACCATTGAATCCATGCCAAGGATCACATCAAAGAGGTCCATCTAGAAAACTAGAAAATCACATTCCAGTTAAACCCATGACACATTGAGTGCATAATAAGGACACCTAAAACCCTACTATAACATACTGAAATTTCCATGTGTTATTTTTAGAAATTATATTGGTCAATTTTGAGACCATTCATTGAGGAAACATGTGATTCTGAGGCCCAGTGTTCCCGGAAAAATTGTTTGAAAAATATTAAACTTTTATCATCATGTACATGAAATTTTCCTAAAAAAGTGGGATAACTCTTAAACAGGTGCTCATATCAGAATTCTTAGGGCACCATTGAGCTAAAAATGGTAGATTTACCCAAGGTGTGACCTAACTCTAGTCAGCACAAATCATCTGTAGAAAAAGTCACCAAGGGAATAACCATAAATAAAATAATTTAATAAAGTTATTTTATTTTTAAAATCCTAATAACCCATGAATGGATTCTTGGACTGAAAATATGAGACCACTATTGAGTTCATAATGTGGTGTTTTCCCTAGGTGAAACTTAACTTTAATCAACGCGATTCTTCTATGGAAAAACTCTAAAAGGACGTAATAATCATTAAATAGAAAAAAAAATATTTTTATGATGTAGCGACATTTAATTTTATTATGCTTTTTATTAGGAATTTAGGGTTATCACCATAACCCTAAAATTCTTCTTGAGACATGGAGAAATAACTATCTCGAACAAATGGAGACAGATCATGGATCAACGATCAATGCACAACCGATTCGAAGGAACCTCACCAACAATGAAAACAAGATGATCATCCTTTGTCATCGACTAATCTAAATCGAGGTAGGGTGTGTTGTTTTGAGTTTCTCTTCCTTGTTATTATATTCTACGATGTACATGGGCCAATCAAAAAATAGATTGGTTTAGAGATCAGTCATTTTTTCTGGATGGGATATTATTTGCAGGGTTTATTAACAAGAGTTTGTTTTAAATTCCTCTTAGTTTATCCTTCTAATGGAAACAGATTGAGGCTAACATGAACAGAGGCTGAGGTTCATTCATAAATTTGTTCTTCGTGATTTCTGTTCTCTCCTGTTCTCCATGTTGTTCACCGTTGGACCCCCATGGCCACTTTTCAACTTGATGGGTGGCTTTGAATGCGATCAGACTCCGTGAATTGGAGGTAAACTGAGAAAATAGGCTAGATCTATGAATATCGGGACAGAAAGAGACCATATATGTGATTGTTTCAATTTTCGGACATCAAAGGTGGATCGGTGATCTGAAAAAAGGGACCACTAACATGGCATTTCAGTGAGGTTTCATGAGGCAGCATGAGGCAATGTGAGGTAGTGCGGAGAATGAAGGTGGAAGCTGTAGATGGAGAAGGTGGAGATGACTAGGCTGTGGGACATGGTGGGAAACCAAAGGCCAGGAAGGTCCATGAAATGAGACACACATACGAGAAAACGGGGATAGGTGCACCGAGCTGGGCCAAGGGTGATGCACTGAGCCTTGGTGGAGTGGGTTAGACCCCGTTGAGGAGGGTTGTGCCGATCAGGTCAGGCGAGGTGGGTTGAGCCCAGGCGGGCCAAGCCAAGCGAGTAAGACCCAGGTTGGGTCAGACCTAGGGTGACTAGGCTAGAACTGGGCCACATTTGATCCATATACCACACGGTTGCAACAGCTAGATGTGTAGTCAACCATGAGTCGGTCCACATGCCTAGTGGCCCCCATCTTTTGAAACCTCAAATCCCCATAACTTTTAAACCAAATGTCCATTTGATGATCCATCTACAGTGTTGGGACCCTTACGTTATGATGGTCATTTCAAAATATCCTATGGGATTTTTTGTGAGTGTGAATATGTCCTAATGGATTGATGATTGAGTTCTTCTATAATGTGTGCACTTTGAGCAAACATTTCTATGGATATTAGTGACCTAGAAACTATGTTTCTTTTAGAAACTATTTTCCTTATGGATACTGGGTTTCTTATAGAGACAATGTATCTTATAGAGAATGTGTGTATTATGAGGACTATGTGTCCTATTAAGAATGTGTGTCTTATTGGATTGAGTATATCCAGATAATTATTATAATATATGCTAATGAAATATACCCATGTGAAGTTGAATAGTATATCCTTGGTGGTATTTCATTCATGGTATTTCCTTCATAGTATATCCTTGGTGGTGTTTCCTTTATGGTATTTTTTTCATGGTATTTTCTTCATTTTATATCCTTGGTTGTATTTACATCATGGTATTTTCCTCATAGTATATCCTTGGTGGTATTTCCTTCAGGATATTTTCTTAGTGGGATTTCCTTCATCATAATTACGTTTTGTTTTTGGGGTTTCATAATAAGTATTTTTATACTCACCCCTTGATGGGCTAAGACCACACGTGTATTGTCTTGTGAAAACAATCAACCCTTTGACGAAGTCCTAGGTGGGCTAGGACCAGGTGGTGCTTGGAAAGGCCAGAAATATGGGGTGTGTTCCTGCAGTTCAGATAGTAGTCCCAATACCTCTTTTCCTATATGTTGTACTTGTGGTTACAGAATCTTTTTTGTGCGATTGTATTCTAGACTTTTCAAATTTACTGTACTTTCACTATAGTACTCTGGATGTGGGATATAGTGGTTGAATGGATTGTTTACTTAGTGTTTTTACATTTCATCATTTGGGGATTTGAGATGTGTGTGTGCGTACAGGTACTTAAGGCTAGAGCCTCCCATTTTTGGAATATTCATACTTAGTGCTAGTCACCATCCCCTGGCCTATTAGAGGTGGGATTGGGGTAGTCATGACAGGGGCCCCTCTAGGACAGGTCATTATAGAGTGGTATCAAAGGATATTAGTTCTAATTTAGAATCAGGAGTCTGTGAGGTTGGTTTGGGGCAATAGTGTTAAGTGTTTTCAGTTCATCTTTGAGACCATGTAATCTAGTGTTCATGCGGTAGCCTATATATCCATACCCTAGTACTCTAGGAACGTTCTTTTTGACTCGGTACATGAAAACACCAGTTATAGGGAATATAATGGTACATGCACCATATAGGAATGTTTTTTTTTTCATGTACTTATTGAGTTAGATCTCTAGATATACTCAACTGATTGTGGTATATATTTTTTTACTTCAAGATGTTTGCATGTAGGCAGCTAGCTAGGATTCTACCATATGATCATGAGGATGATCTATCGGGTGACAAGACTTCAATATAGGGATTTGTTCCGAAGATACAACCTCTAGGTGGTGCACCAGCTTAACCACCACCTGTAGAGTAGCATAGGGTAGCACTACAAAAAAATACTCATTTAGGAGTAGTTTTTTTAATATCACAACTTTATAAACCACCACTACATGGTTTTGCAATGGTTTCAAAAAACCACTTCTAAAATTGGTATTGGGATGACACAAGTGGTGGTTCCTTCCATTTAGTGGCAGTTTCTAGAAAGTGTAAGAGAATGCATATTTCATGGTGGTTGTCTCAGTTTTAGGGGCAGTTTTATTTTTAAAAAATATCAAGAATATAGAGGCAGTTTATAACCCCCGCTAAATTTTGTAGTTTTTTATCGAAAAACTACTAGAAAAACAAATAAAACTACCGATAAATAAAAAAATTTCATATTTAGTGGAAATTTTAACTACCACCCCCAAACAATACCATAATATAGAAGTGTTTTAAACCATGGTGAAAAATAAACACTATATCTAGGGGCGGTTTAAATTGTCACTAAATCATGAATTACAAAAAAACTGTAGATTTTGTTTCCCCCAAACCTGCAGCCATAACAACATAATAATA
The DNA here is from genome assembly GCA_963277665.1 of Viscum album. Classification (NCBI taxonomy): domain Eukaryota; kingdom Viridiplantae; phylum Streptophyta; class Magnoliopsida; order Santalales; family Viscaceae; genus Viscum; species Viscum album. The sequence goes on along the minus strand of OY728131.1, from coordinate 1,522,269,562 downwards.
AGAATGATAATTTGACCCGATCATAAAATATATCATCAATATACAAAGAAAAAATAACTTATTAAAACTAAAGAATCAATGTACATTGATTCTCACCAAAACATAATGAATCAACACATTGGAAAATGAAAACAACACATTTGAAGAAATAATACATTTTTCAATGAATTGAAAGAATAAAAAAAGACACAACATGTTAAAAGAATTAATGATACATAAATGAATTGAAAGAATCAATAATACATTTCTCAATAAATTAAAAGAATCAATACATTTCTCAATAAATTTATCATTACATTTCTCATTGAAATTATGTTGATTTTTTAAACTATTACACTACACATTTCCAAGGAAAACATAAATTGAATACATTTAAAACTAGCTATAAAGAATAAACATACTTTCATTAAAATGTGTCTTCACTTATTAAAACTAAATCCACCAAAATTAAAAATAAGATAAATTAATTTAATAATAATGAAATAATTCTCAATATGAAACCATCCATCATGGACACCATTTACATCAAAAGGGTCATTTATGAATCAAAACCAATAAGAAATGCTTATCCAAAATAGAGAAAGCCCTAAATATCTTTAAATGATCTACACTCCCACAATAGAGGATTACAATTGACCTAGATTTATACAATGTGTAAATACTTTATGAAATCATAGGACTTCCAAAACTAATTCCACCCCTTGATAAGATCACAAAAAAAGCATTGATGCCACTATGTTCCTAGTCTGAGAAGAATCTACTTAGTCTAAGTTACCCGATTAAATCCCCATGGATTATCCAGACCAATAAGGCAAATCTCAAAAAATAGGTTTTATGCACAAATAGATCATAAAAAAATCTCTCAAAAGATAGATCACCCAACACATCAAGACTGATCTCTAACCGAGAAGGTAAAAACAAAAGGATACTAATCGAATATAAGGTTTGATAGATATGTGTTATCCTATATGTTATAGGCTTGAGATATCATTGTATGGATATGTGATATATGACCCTAGTTTGGTGAGAGATATCATTGAATTATCCTTGGTCAGTAGGACTGGGTCATGATGTGAGTTTTGAAAAAGGGTATAGACTTTCCTATAATGGCTAGGTTTAGATAGAGATTATGGTCTTGGAGAAAACCATGGGGTTCTGTGTCATGACTTGACCTATAGGGGCCCTACTTCGGACCCCAATAATCCTAGAGTGACATCACATGTTCACCCCCAATAGGTTAAGGGGTAGTGACAAGCATAGGGAATATATATCACTAAAGTGGGAGGATTTATCCTATTGTACATGAACACACACAACCTCAACTCCCTGAAATAGTGCATAGGTATAATAAAATAAAACCTCTACGGTGTAAAAAATTCATGTATTAACCTATATGAAATAAATAAGAATGAGATATATAAATATCCAAGAAATGAAAAGGGTAAAATACATGCCTAACCAAGAAGAAGGAGAGTAGGTCCTAAACTAGAAACAACTGAAAGGGAAAGGAAGAGGAGTTCCCAACTCTAGATCCCTATGTCTGACCACCAAACATGGTCAGTGACTCTACATAGTTCTATGTTCCATAGATACTAGGTCCACTAAGAACACCACCATTCTACCAGTTATCTGTATAAGAAAAAAATAATGCATGAAAGGCCCTTGCATGTGTGAGTATAAAAATACATAGTAAGGGACCATGAAAAAAGTGGGAAATAATAAAATATAATAGTCAGATCAACCTATATGTAAATAAGACAAGAAAATAAACATCATATATGATCACAAAGAAATTTCAATATCTATAGATAGTTGAAACATACCATATAGACACATGTTTATACAACACATACATAGAGAACCCGTTGTCTCAATCCCATATAAATTATAATAAAAAGTTACAAAACCCATTGTACATAAAAAACCCTCTCCAAAAATCATTTCCTAATGATGAACTTTGCTCTCCACCCTCTCCATCTTCATCTCTATTTACCTTCTAACCACCAATCATCACTTAAATATCCCTAGGGATAGATCCGATTGTCTTCTTATATAAATCAAAAAATAATTTCTTCAAAATAGATATCTCAACCCCCTGTTCATAAATTGTGTTTTTCATAGAACCAAACATTATCCGAGAATCTTGGTGTATGGAGATACTAAAAACACGAGTATATGCACTTGAAATCTATTTTTCCTTACCAAATACCTCAAATGGTACTATTCCCAAGCCCATCATGCGCACTCGACCAGGATGCTTCTCCCCAAGGACTTTACCAAATAGGTCATCTTGGAAATTGAGTAGGACTGTACGGGATTGGAATCCCATAGTTCTTTAATTTTTAACTATAAATAAAATATCATTCATATTTGAAGAAATATATATTAATATAGTAACAACTGATAATAAGTTATTATAATGAAAAATGAATTCATACCCCATCTTCTTTGGAAGGCTCATTAGCAAAACTCCGTTCAAATTTCTTTGAACGTCAACCACACTTCTATTTGGGATGATGGGTGGCCTAAACTCTATGACTACATTAGACAAAGATAATCAAAAATATAATATATTAAAGAGATAATAATTTTTAAAAAATATTTAAACTAAGTAAACTATTAACAGAGGTGATCGGATTCTAGAATTGTTTTTGACCCCACGGTGTGAGAGATGATTTTCTTATCCCTACTTAATACATTCTTCCTTGGAAGATCCTAAAATAAATAAATTTTAATTTAATATTAATGTATGAAATGTCATATCCTTTTCATATATATGTATAAATGTAAAATGAGACTAATATAATAATATATATTTAAATACCATGTGCTTTACATCAAAATTCTTGTCAATAAAAACAATCCATTTCTCTCTAGGCACCCTATTGGGTACCTTATCATATATTTGTTGGTCACTCAACGTAGTATCATTGACTTCATTCCATGATTTACATTTATAATAATTCCATTTATTGCAAAAATTATTCAATATCCACTTTCATTATATCATATCAGCAATGGTAAAGATGAAAACATCTATACACAGAGATTTATTTTTAAAATATTATAATTTTATAACATAATGACATTAAATTACACCATAATGTATTAAAATTTGTAATATTTGTGAATCAAAAGCTTCATTTTTTTTCAAAATGAAGGGATATGCCTCCAATCATTAAATGTAATGGGATGGGTTACCAGATCCTCCGCCAGCTGGCCTAGAATCTGGCCAAGTAATCCCACAGTGTCATCTGTAGGGACCCCATTAGAATCAAATGGAACAACTATCTTTTGTCCAGTCAGATTCCATACATCTACACTTGTCATATTTTTCTATGTAATAAAATTGTTTCCATATTTTATGAACAAACAATTAGCAATATAAAAAAGTGTAATAAATTTATTCATATTAAAAAAATTACCTATAACATCCACCCTTCAATATACCTATAGAGAACTAGAAGTGGCTCCATGATCTCTCACTATTGAGGCTGCTGAACGAGAAGGCATATCGACTAAGCTGCTGATGGGACACAGTTGGAGGGTATGAGAGACGGTGAAAAGGGGCAAGTAAATGGTGAGTCAGATGCTGTAGGGAAATAGATAGATAGATCATAATCTATCTAAGTGGTCAATGGAGCGTCTTCTAAGAGTCTATTGGTATCAATATAACAATTCCTCATTGGAATTTCGGTCATTTAAACAAATATAATTAATTTGAAAACATATATTTCAAAAAATTCATGCAAAAAAATAGAAATGATAACATATGCACAATACTATCAAACAAAATATATTTAAAACAATAATTAATTACTGGACAAATGACATAAGTGCTTGAAAAATGAATTTATAATAGCACATACAATCATTTTCTCCTTTAATCATGTCAGTTTTCTACTCCATCCTTACTTCTTCTACTTCATCAATCCTTTAAAGACTAATATTTTCAATATCATGATGAAAAACTAAGTCCAGTTCTTACTATTGATGGGATTCAATATCATTGGACAAATCATTCACTTCATCACACATATCATACAAGTCTCTTTGTTTTACATGAGAAACTACACTCCACCCTTCATCTATGACATATTTCACATAATATACCTTTTTCATTTGTGATGATAAGATATACAGATCATGTAGTTCATGGTCACCACTATCCATCAAATGAGATATGTTCATAGAAGTAAATTTCAAGTAATCTCTTTTAACACCCTAGATAATATCCACCCAATTTCATTTGAATAAAACAAATGAAAAATTTACATGGTAGTTTAATTCGATAATATCTATCAATTTTACATAGTTTTCCACTTCATAAAACATAAATATGACTCTATTATATGTTTTCCAACCCTCTTCTTGATCAATTTTATACAATCTAAATCCATTCACATTGTAATCATCGAACTTTATAGATTGTTTTAGAGGAACTCGAGCATGAAACTTCAAATATTCTGAAAAATCTGCTTGATTATCAGTATTAATGATCTGAAAAAAGTAATATACATTATTAGATTTAAAAAATATTTGTATCAACCTAATATCCAGATTGATTTCAATATTTATGAACTTACATTCCTTAAAAACCATTCTACAAGCTCTTTATTAACAGCTTTTGTTACATCATTCTTATTTTATGTTCTTCCTCTGATTCATCTCTTTTTTTGTATCCTCAAATCTTCAATAAAAGGATCTGTAATTTAACTATTCAAAAACACATATCTAGGTTCCTATAATAATTCCATTTCTGTTACTGTAACATTTAAGCTCCTCCCAACTGATTGGCCAATAGCAAGAAATATTTTTAATTTCCCATGTATTTCAGATTTAGTTGATGTGTCATCAAAATGTCCAACTTGATTGAATCTTGTCTCAATGTAATACAAGAATCTAGAAAAAAAGGTAAGACACTCCTCTACCAAATAGCCTTCAGAAATAGAGCCTTCAGGTTTAGATCTATTTTTCATGCATGATTTAAAATTCCCAAGATATCTATGAAATAATATAAAATAACATAATTATGTATTTAATAAAGTGACAAGAATTGTTTAATAAAATAAAAAAAACTAAATAAAGTACCTATAAATTGGATACATCAATTTATTATTTAAGAGGCATTGTAATTTAGATTCATCAACTAAATACAAAGTTAAATGCATCATGACAGTAAAAAAATGGAGGAAATGTCATATCCATTGCACAAAGTGTGAATACAAATCTCCCCTGAAGATTGTCAAGCTAAAATGGATGAAGTTTTTTCTCACGTTGTTGTCTAAAAATTGTGCAGAGTTAGATGACAACACTAGTAACCTTTTTAGGTAATAATGTACATAATTACAATGGAAGTAACTGCTATAAAAAAATATGTGAATCGTTGATTTTAAATCCATGTAACGTATTATGCATTAAGTAAACACACATTGATATTTTACCTAAATACCCATCAAATACCTCCACATTTTATAAAATCTAAGGGAATGTATCTTTATCCCTATTTATCATTGCAAAAAATTATTGGAGCATAAATTCTTATCTCATCTGGCCAGAGATCATGCTTTATATTCATTGCTTGTAAGTCTTTCCGAGAATTGAGATAACCCTTTGACTTTCCATGATAATTAAGTAATGTGAAGATAAAATTTTCACAAACATTCTTCTCAATATGCATCACATAATGATTATATCACAAAAAATTAAATTTCAAATATGAATGTTTGAATAATATACATTTTTTCTTCCACTGTTGTGTTCTGATTTTACTTGATGATGCACTTTGAACTTGTTTCCCACTATCATTCAAATTATGAAACTTCCCAATTTCTATTTCAATATTTCCAAGTTCATACAATATTTCAGAACCTGTTAACAACTTTTGAGGTGGTCTACGATCAATGAATCCATTGAATTTTGACTTTTTCAGTTGAAATATATGAAATGCATCTAGAAATATTTGATGACACAAGAAGAACCATTTTATACTCTAAGGTAGTCATTTGGGCACAAAATCAATGTTATAAGTAGGAAAATCCAAACCCATGTAAGTGTTCCAACCCGCTAAATTCTCATGTCCAGGTAAGTCTCAAATGGTCCACATTAGAGAAGCTTTCATTTTGAACATTGTTCTAGAAGATGCATCAATTGTCTCAACACCATTGCTATATAACTCCTATAATTCTTCAATTAATGGATAAAAGTATACATAAATATCATTTATAAGAATTTTTTTCTAGGAATAATCATCTAAATGATAAAATTAATTTTTTTCATACACATCCACAAAGGTAGATTTTAAGGGATCAAAACAATCGGACAAATGCTATAACTGGTACTCAAAGTACCAAATGGGTTGAATACATCGGTAGTCAATCCCAATAAAACATTCCTAAGATCATATGAGAAATATGTATGTAATGAATCAAATGTATTCCATGATTATGAATCTATTTGATGTCACATTAACCCATCATTGTTATTATCTACAGAATACCACTTCATGTGTTCAACAGTGTTTGATGACATGAATAATCTTTATAATCAAGGATTTAAAGTAAATAAATGAAAAACCATTGAAGGTGTTTTACTTTTATTCTTCTTAAGGGTAGTATGTTGATTCAGAATTTCAACATCACCTATAGACATCCATATAGAATAAGTCCATTTTTTTCAATCCCGCCAGATTGAATCCTCTCCCCAATAAAGCATACAATCATTAGGACATGCATGCATTTTTGTATAATTCAGACCAAGCTTGTTAAAAACCTTTTTATATCATAAAATGACTTAGGGATCTCTTCATCAAGAAATGTATCACAGAAAAATTATAATATCATGGTCATCGCCTTATTTTTTAATCCATATAGGAATTTTATATGGTATAACTTCAGTAGACAATAATGTTTTAAATATTTCAAAAATAAACTATAAAACTCTTGATTTCCATCACCAAATAAACCATGAAACACATCAGTATTCTCATTTAAGTTTTCTCTTAAAACTTTCTCCAAAAAATCAAGAGAATAATCTAATGATATGTTACAATCTTGATTTGGTTGTCCTACAGTTTCAAAAACATCATTTTTCACGTTTATATTTATAGCACCCTCAACTGGTTGTTCTGATATGTTTTGATGTTGATGTTGGTGTCTTGCAATGCCAAATTCATTATCTATAAGGTTTTTCATTTCATTGTTTTGTCGATGATGTTGGGATCCCATTATATGGATCGACCTTAGTGCTAAGGCATTTTGTAACGTTTGATTCTCCGTGCCAAATCCGTCACAAATATTGAGAAGGGAGTTTCTTAAATATCTAGTGTTCAAAAACTTCATCATTCATAAACCACATTCTAAATTTACATTTATGACAAAGACATATTATTGTCCCATCAACGGGTCAATTGGAAATTGAAAAATCTAAAAACTCCTCCAAAACCTTAGCATAGTGATGTGTGTTCCTTGGTAATGTGATCCGGTTTTTATCCATATATATCAAAATGTGCCTAGACATTATTAAAAAGAATTAAAACACATAACTATTATTAAATAAGAAAATATATTCATATATAATAGTTGAAAAAAATAGGAATATGTTAAATAAGGTTTTCCTATAGTAATAAATATGGTAAATAATGAATCTTCTAGTTAAATAATATTAAATCCAAATAATAAATATTATTATATTTAACCCACATAAAGGGTATATTACTAATACAATAAATTCCACATTTAATATATGAATTAGATATAGGTGTGCACAATTAAATTGAAGTATTAAAGAATTGAGTATTCAAAAATTATATTCATTTTAATAAAAAATATTTTCAATCACTTCAAAAGATTTTGAAATATAATTGAAGTGTTGTATTGTTCTTATTATAGAATTGAACATCTCATAATCCTTCCTATGAAAGAAGGTAGATGGTTTCAAAAAAACTTATCCCCTCTGTAACAAAGGAATCATAAATTAATTGTTACATATAAAAATATCCTTGGTGATGAATCTTTTTGTGGTGTTACACAAGATGGTATCAAGAATCAATTTTAAGGACTCCGTGAGTTCAATCACCAAAATTATAAATAATCATATTTATAAAGGGATCAATCATGTGACATAAATTAAATGAGTTTAAATATTTTTGAATATAAAGTGTAAACATAGTTGAAAACATAAAATAACTTTTTGAAAACATTTTTAACATTTAATTAAAATACATACATGTCACATTCAAGAGAAACTTTTGAAAATGTGAAGTCAAATATCATACATATCACAATTTCAAGTCTGACATTTGATTCATCTACCACATGATCTGTCAAATATAAATACATATAATTGGTCATACTCTAAGAATTATTATCTAGATGAGAATATTATATCATCTAAATATTATTCCCATTTCCCTTGAATATATAAAACTACAAATGAGAGTGTTTAGTAGGAAATGGGCCAACCTTTATGCTATGAGGAGGTATCCTACAAAAATGCTACATATAACCTAATCGCCAACATTGGTCAATGTCTTTAAAGATTCTTGGTATTGTTGTTTGATATGACCTACCCTCCCATATTAGAAACACACTAATGGCCTACACCCTAGAGGTGTCATTGGTATAGTTACCAGACATGGATTTTAGTTCATATTAAATAATATGAAATATAATGGGTACATAGACCCACAATATCCCAACCAATGGATTGACACAAAAAAATATTAAAATTGTATACTCAATCCATGCCACTTTCACTACCACTTATTTTCATCTATAATCAAAAATATTACAAAACCCCATTATATATCCACAAACAATATCTATATAAAAATTATTTTTCACCAATTTCATCATATTATTCACTAAATTATAAATATACCATTTACAAAAATCATCATATTCATTATTCTATGGAATTTTTCATTTCTAATTTCAACCAATTTGTTAGATAATGTATCATTTCATGATATTCATCATTAAAATATTTAATTCCATTATAGTATCATTCATTTAATAATCTCAATAATTCATTAGTTATTTTTTTCATCCATAATAAATTAAACATTAATAACCCAAAAATCATCGATTTCATAACACCACCAATTAACATTTTCATCAATTTTAGCCAAATTACATGCTACTGGGATTATATAACACAACCACACAATAAATGATATTATTACTACCTAAACTACCCTGAAAAAATTGTCAATAGTCCCCAAATCATCCACAAATCCAATTATTTTCTACAAAACAAATGTTCTTAACACTACCATAACCTTATAGTAAAAAAATATCTTTACCACATCAATAGTTATTCCACATTAACCCCACTAACTATAAAAAATATCACATGGCTTCAAATAAATATCAAATATACACCATAAAAACAAAAATGAAATGGGATGAATTGTGGCATTTCACATTGAAGAACCATTATTTGGAAATTATTTACAGTAAATAAATAATTTCATGTTAAACACCAACTTAATTACTCAATATCCCATGATGTACAATTTCTTTCCATCTGTTACTTATTAAACCTCTATGTTAGGTGATTATAGAAAATAATTTTAATAAAACAATGTATATACCATCAAAACAATCTTTTAATAGAAACATATAAAAAATGCCTAATATATAATTAGTATCATGAAATTTGATAAAAAACAAGTGATTAACCCACTTTCCTTCATTTTAATTTTATATAATTAATTCTCTTTTATGTTAATCTATACCATCATAAAAAGAAATCATGATAATGTAAGGTTTTTTATCAGAATAATGAAGATAATTTCTTGAATTCCTTACCTCAATAGAATCATTAACAACTAAAACATGAGATTACATAGAAACCTTAATAAAAAAACACTTTAAAAAAATATAATCAACCCCAAGTCCTAAATATATTTTTTTTTATAAAAATGATAATAAATTAAGACAAAAACTTAATCAACACTAATATTCCCACTTCAAAAGAGATAATCAACCCCAAGTCCTAAACATAATTATTTTTATAAAAATGATAAAAAAATTAAGACAAAAACGAAATCTACACTACTATAATCATGTAAAAAACCAAATAAACACTACCCAATTACTCAAAATAGTTTTTAATCACATCAAAAAATATCTAAATACCCAATAAAAAACTCAATTAAATATTTAATTTCTAATCACACATGGTAAATCAATTTTTTTATACAGTAATGAGCTAGACAAAAACTTCATTTAACTTACCACTCTATACCTTTGAGGGGTGATGATGTGCTAGGGCGGGACTGGCGGAGAGGGGAATCGAGCAACTCGGTTGGAACCGATAGTAAGTGGTGGTGAGGGTAGGGGGTGGGGGTGAGGGTTGGGATTGGTGTGTTGAGGGTCGGGATCAGTAGCTATGGGTGGTGAGAGTTGGTATCATTGGTGAGGCTTTGGGGGGGTTGGGTAGGGTGTTGGGGGGTTGGGGGTGAAGTGTTGGAGGGGGAGAAGTTTTGGGTTGTTAAAAAAATTAAAAGCTTTAGCAGTGGTTTTTAATAAACCAACATTGAATTATTTAAAAAAATTGAATTGGTTTAAGAAACAGCCACTAAACTCTCTTTTTGGTGTAGTGTACCCATATTACCAGAAGAAGGAGGCGAGCAAGTTGGGCACAATTGTTGATTTTTACTGATAGGGACCCCTTAGGTTCTGAATTGAGCCTATCCCTCAAGAAGATGAGGACTAGATTGAGGTGGTGACCCAAGTTTTCTGTCTGGTCAAGACACCAGTAGATCAGATGGTGGTTCTGGATGTGAGCCTTCTACATGGATCCGTAGGGCGATGGTGGTTTTTGTTTATCTGATCTTACGATGTGGTGAATCACTTGTGGATATAGTTAGAGAGACTTTTCAGAGAAGAGTTATCACCTTATAAGATAAGGTCTATGTGTTTCCAAGAGTTTCTATAGCTCTAGAAGGATAACATGTCAATATCTTAGTATTCTTAAATACATACCAACCTTTTTAGGTACTCTATGAATGTGATACACAACCAGTGATTTAGGCTTGGACCTTCGAGCAAGGTCTGTGTAGGGAAATTCGAGCCATCATTTTACCTCTATTCATTCCTACCTATCATAGGGTAGTTGAAGAAACCATTGTTGTTGAGAGTTACTTTTCTAGGAAGGTACAACCGGTGATTTTTAGTGGTGGGAAATTAGGAGAAGGGTGGTCTGCAGGGTGAAAAACATGGCATAGAAGTTGGGGGAATAATAGGAGGTGGTCTACATTTTGAAAAGTTACCACCACGACCCCCAGGTGGTCCACTCCATGTTTATGGAGCTAGAGGACATGAGGGGATATAGCTTCATGCAGTCGGGGTTTATAACCCCAGCACTCCAGGGATGATTTGAGGTATGATCTGTATCTTTTCCACCTTAGTTTTATTTTGATAGAAACAAGATCTATTCATTACTTTATTTCCACGAACCTTGTTTAAGACTCAGAGATTTTGGTTAAACTATTGACTCAACCCTCATAATTAGAGACTCCAACTAGAGGAGACCCAATGATCATGCACTAGTGTTGATAGTGTGTCCTAACTCTTAGAGGTGAGAGTTTTAGTTGGTATCTCTTGGTAGAAACATTAAGTCCTTATGACATCATTCTTAGTATAGAAATTTCATCCACAGTTCATACTTTGATTTTTATTTTAGGTGTATATTATGGTGTGTCAATAGTAATGGATCCTAGGTTTACATTGTTGGTGAAAAAGAAACACATTCAATGCAGGATAGACTCACTCATAGGAGGGTGCAGCTAATTCTCCATTAGTTGGCCATCCTCACCCTCAGTGCGATGGAAGATATGAGTCATCAGTTTCTTGTAGTGGTGGTGGAGTATGGGTATGTATTTCCTAAAGATGTTATGGATTTAACTATCTAAAATTAGATATAATTATATATTGATCTACACCCTGGGATAACAATGATATATATACCTATATATCAGATGGATCTCCCAAAGATTCATGAGATGAGGGTTCATTTCGAGGAATTGTAGAGGAAGGGATTTGTGGAAGCCATTTTTTCACCCTAGGCATCCCTGGTTTTTTTCCAAGAAGGAATAAAAGATATTGAGGTTTTGTGTTGGTTACTGGTGCTTGAATCAGGTGACAGTGAAGAATAAGTATCCACTACTGAGGGTCAACAACTTCATTAAATAGCTGATGGGTTCATGATGGTTCTCAAAGATTGACCTCATGTTAGGCTATCACTGACTATGAGTATGGGATGAAGATATAATGAAGATGTCTGTTAGGTGTCTTTACAGTCACTATGAGTAGTTAGTGATGTCTTTGGCATGAAGAATTCCCCAAAAGTGTTGATGAGACTCATGAACCAGATCTTTCATCCATACTTAGACCAATTAATGGCGGTATTCATTAAAGAAATCCTAGTGTACTCAGCATCCTAATAGAAGCACACGAGACACTTGGTGATAGTCCTGGACACACTTTGAGACTACAAGCTTTATAATAATCTCTCGAAGTGTCAGTTATGGATTCAAGTGGTCCATTTTTTGGGACAAGTCATTTCAGAGGTTGGATTTGCAGTGTATCCAGAAAAGATTGAGGTGGTTCTTGCTTGGGTGCCACCTGATAATATTACTAAGGTGTGGAGTTTCCTTGGGTTGGATGGGAACTATCAGAGATTTGTACCCAAATTTTCCATAGTAACAACATCCTTGATAGATTTGATATGAAAGGGACTACCTTTTATGTGGACAGAAATGTTACAGGATAGTTTTCAATAGTTGAGGTTGATATTTACGAGCACTCCCATCTTGAGATTGCCTGAGGAGGGTGATAATTACGTAGTGTTTTGAAATTCATCAAGAATCAGGCTTGGTTATGTCCTGATGTAGATGAAAGTGGTGATTTCATATGGTTCATGCTAGTTAATACTACATGAGCAGAACTACATGACCCATGATCTTGAGTAATATATGGTAGTCTTTGCATTGAAGATGTGGAAAAACTACATGATGGGTGAGTGGTTTATCATTTACTCGGACCACAGGAGTCTCATGTATATCTTCTCTCAGATCAATCTAGACTTAATATAGATGAGATGTCTAGAGTTCCTCTAGGACTATGACTTTGAGAATGTCTATACTATTGGGAAGGGGAACGTGGTATTAGATGTCCTCAGTAGGAGATCTGGTTTGCAGTTGCTGAATGGGGCTTCAGAGTAGTTGGACTCGTTGTAGATATCCTTTATGGATGGAGATGGAGTGGAATAGCTCCAGTTGATGGCTTTCACCCATCCACTCATATATAGAGTTAGGGAGTCACATCTTGGGGATACCTACACCACGATCCTATGTTCTCAGTTGTCCACAGGGCAGGATCTTGATGGATATTAAAAAGGTGGGGATAACATCATTCTTTTTAGAGGATGCAAAGTAGTACCAGTGAAGTTGTAGGAAGAGGTTCTGAGGGATTATCACATGTCCCATTTAATAGTATATCCTGGTGTGGAAAATATGTAACTGGACCTCCGATGTCATTTTTTGGTTTCTAGGAATGAATAATGGAGTTGCAGAGTTCGTTTATCGATGCCTCACTTGTTAGGAATTGAAGGTTGAGCACCAGGTTCTAGTGGGTTTATCCCATCCCCTTGAGGTGTCGTAACAAAAGTGGTATGAGATATCAATGGACTTCATAATGGGTTTACCATGTATTCCTGGGATACACGATGACATTGGGGTGATTATTGACCGACTCAACATGTTTTCCCACTTACTAGTTATCCGGTAGAAGAGTTTAGTAGAGATCTTGAGACACATCTTTGTGTAAGATATAGTTTAAATCCATGGAGTTCCACTAATGATTGTTTCAGATCATGATGCTCACTTTACATCCCTATTGTGGATGGGATTTTAGGAGATGTTTGGAACTCAGTTACGCTTGAACACAACATTTCACCCATAGACAGACAACAAGACTGACCAAATCATTCAAGTTTGGGATGAAATGATAAGGGATTGAATGTTAGACATTGGCCGAAGTTGGGAGGATCCTTCATGGTTTATTTATTCTTTTATAGTGCCTTTGGTGGTGGAATAGGAATCTTCAGGGGAGCTCATGGTAGTCGGATGATCATATTCATGCTCATTAGCCCTTTTTTGGCTTTTTGGGGACATAAATCCCTAATGTGGGGGGAATGCAACATTCCATAATTTTAGTTCATTATTTTTATAAATTACATGGGTTAATTTAAAGACCAGGTGTGGAGATGGAGTGTGATTCTGAGACCCAGTGTGCCAAGAAAAATTATTTGAAAAATATAAAACTGTTAATAACATGAACATGCGATTTTCCTAAAAAAGTCAAATAACTCTTAAATAGTTTCTTGGATAAGAAATATGAGGGCATAATTGATCTCAAAATGGTATCTTTACTCTATGCATGACCTAACTATGGTTGGAACAAATCATCTGTAGAAAAGCCACAAAGGACTTAATTGTAAGTAAAATAATTAAATAAAATTATTTTATTTTTAAAATCCCAATAATTTATGAATGGTTACTTGGATTGGAAATATGAGACAACCTTTGAGTTCGTAACATGGTTTTTTCCCTATGTGTGGATTAAAATTTTTTGGTGCAGGTATTCAATGGGAAAACATGAAAAGGACGTAATTTTCATGAAATAACACACACACACACATATATATTTTATAACACAACAAAGTTTCTTTTTTTAATCAATTTTCCAGAATATAGGTTTATCACCATAACTCTAAAATTTATCTGAGGTGTTTAGAAATAACAGTCAAAAAAATGGTGACGCATCATGCTGTTGTCAGCCTATGGGCCCAGTGACCCCCCATCCTTTAAAACTTTATACCCCCATAACTTTGAAACCAGATGTCCATTAGACAATTCGTATGCGGTGTTGGGACCCTTATGACAAGAAAATCATTTAAAGATATAATAAGTTGGTATTTTATTAGAGTATGCATACTAACTATTGGATTGAAGAGTTATTTCTCTCGAAATGAGCGTGCTTCGAGAAAACATTTATGTGGATGGCTGTGACCTAGAGACTATGTGTCTAGTAGATATTGTGTTTCTTATGGAGATAGTGTGTCTTATGGAGATTATGTGTCTTATGGAGAATGTGTCTCTTATAGATACAATGTGTCTCTTATAGATACAATGTGTCTTATTGAGAGTGTGTGACTTTGTTGATTGAGTATATCTGGATAATTATTATTATATGTGAAGTTAACACATACCTCTATAGAACTCACTAGAATATCCTTGGTGGGTTTTCCTTCATGGTATTTACTCCAGAGTATATCCTTGGTTGTAATTTCTTCATGGTATTTCCTTCATAGTATTTACATTATGGTATTTTCTTTCATAGTATATCCTTGGTGGTATTTCCTTTGTGGTATTACCATCATAGTATATCCTTGGTGGTATTTCCTTCATGGTATTTCCTTGGTGGCATTTCCTTGGTGGTATTTTCTTTGTGGTAGTTCCTTCATGGAATTTACTTCATAGTATTTCCCTTTTGTTACTTCCTTTATGGTTTTTGGTTTTCCTACTGTGTATTGTTATAATAAACCCTAAACTGGCTTTTCCCACACATATCGTGTCTTCTGTAGATGATCAACCCTTTGACATAGTCCTAGGTGGACTAGGACCAGGTTGTGCTTAGAGAGGTCATACAGATGAGGTGTGTTCCTATGATTCAAACAGAAGTCCTTGTACATATTTACTTACAAGTTGGACTTGTGGTTATAGAAAATTGTTTGTGGGATTGTATTCTGGACGTTTTTACTTTACTATAATTTCAATATTGTACTCTAGTTGTGGGATATTATGGTTGTATGCATTGTCTACTTAGTGATTTTACATTTCAGAATTTGTGTCTTGAATATGTGTGCATGAATATAGGTACTTAACGCAAATGCATCCAATTTGTGGGATATTTCTACTCGGTGCTAGTCACTAGCCCCTGACCTATTAGAGGCAGGCTTGGGGTAGCCACAATACAGGCCCCTCTGGGACGGGTCATAACACCTGCTCTATTTTCTTACCAAGTGGAATTACCAACTCCATTGCATACAACAAAAGATCAATTGGAAACATTAAAACGTACATAATATGGGATGAAATAATATATACTAAATAAACAGTATCATATATAACAAAAACTAAAGATAATGCACTAAGAACGGTACCTCAAACTGTTATAGGAACTGTATCTGATTCCACTAGTGCTCAATCCACCACATTAAGTAACCTACTCTAATCATGAGTTTGAGAATGACCACAAACATATGGATCTTCTGTGAATTGAATATTCCCAGAAGATGATCCATCCTTACCTCAATGACCTTTGAACTGAAAACTCGTTGTCTTGGATGGTTCTTACTGGGTTGACATCCCTTTAGAAGCGAGAAATCTGTCACATATATGATATGTGTTTTCCACATTGAAAAATCAAAGAATGTTTTCCATAGCTCCTCATTTGTGGAAAGGACTAGGTGGATATGAACACTTTGGTTTTATGTTCCCAGATTTACCACATTGGTGGCACATAATTGTCCCAGCATCAGAGGCCACAGGTGAAGACAATGAGAAAGTATGGCTTGAACTACCACCTGCCTTCTTCCCATGCTCATCATGCTTCCTCTTATTCTCATAGGAACTACCATTTACCACTACTGATACTACTCCAAAAAAACTATACTTTCTTCCAGGATCAATTTTTACCATCATGGAATGATTGAACACCTTAGAAAAAGTTTTCATCTTGAACAAGAACACCTAGGATCAGATTTTTGGCTATAATTCCATATCGAACTTTTTATCCTTCATCTAGTCATTGGAGAAAATAACAGGTGCATACCAAAATAGCTCTATAAAGTGGTTAGAACATTCCATTATAGAACGATCACCCTGGGAGAGCTTCAAAAACTCTTAGGACCTAGAGAAGGGAAAAATATCTAGATAATACTACTCGATGAAAATGACCTTGAAGTTTTTACAACCTATCAGCTAATTATTTCCAGCTTTCACCATTGAGCCCCAACACTTCAAACTAGGACCTTACAATATAAACCAAGAACATTTAAATCTAAATTCCTAAATATTATCAAGAAACATGAATTTGATCTATATTATCATTCCATGACTCTTCTTTCTGAGGCTCCATGCAACCTCAAAAAGAATGAGGCATGTTCTTGAGAAAGTCTTGGGCCTTGTCCTTTCTTAGGCTAGGTTTATCTTCTCTAACCAAAGTTGGTTTAGTTACCACTATTTTTCCTAATGCTTGGATATCCTGAACTAATTGTTTCACTAACCTCTGATTGATTGGTAAGGGAGAACTCTCTCTATCCTCTTCTTGTGGCTCTATAGGAGGTCTCTAGGGAGGCATCTTGCTACATTAAGCAACAACAACAAAGAAAAATCCATCAACACAAAATTTTTAAAAATTTCAGCAAGAAAAAATTCTCAAACATTTTAATAAATACATATATAGCCAAATCCATCACAATAACAAGTCAATCAAACCACTGTACCCCCACCCACTGTCGATATACAATCTGCACCTTGTACATCTCACCTGGAGGAGAAGTCAAACAAAATACCAACATCCCATGGAGACTTGAGTCCATTCAAAATTTGTGTTGGACGAACACCCCACTCATAACCGAAACCTCAAGCCCAAAAAATCTTAGATCCGGTATATCAAGAATCTTTTTCCAAATAACTTGAACCAAAAGTGCATAACCTACTATGATACCATTTTTTCATGAACTAATCTAGGGTTCCATCCAACCAGACACCCGACCCGGTCTGTAGTATGGCCTGAATGGAATTCACGTTCCCCATGGGATGGAAACTAGTGATTGGGTATCAAAAATATACTTTGGGAGTGATTTGACCCATTTATATAATCATAAACAACCAACTTGAATAAACATCACAATAATTAATAAACATAACCAAACAAGGTGAAATGATTTTCATATTCAAAGTTTACGACTTTATACAAAACCAAATGTACAATAATGAAATAGAACCTGAAAAACTATCCCAAAAACCTCCATTCCACATAAGGGACATCACCCTCAAGTAAAAACCACCAACACCTACAAGAAGTGGAACACTAGAAATCAGATCCACAATCACCACTAGAACACATCTTTCCTTTAATTAGGTCATACATAGAAAAGTCTAAATACACCCAAAATTATATGAAGGGTGAGATCCAAAACTCAGTATTATTCCACCAAAAAAAAAATATTCCATACTATAACATTAGAAGAATAATTAAAAATCACATTTCTGTAATAATATTCAATACATTTCAAAAAAACATTTTAAGTAAAACTTTTTCAAGAAACTCTTTTTGTGAAAGACATTTTCCACAAGTAATCTTTCTTGAAATAAAAATGTAAACAATTTCTACCATATATTGATGACTAGAACCACATCACATAAGCATCATGTCATAAGAGAGAACCATGGTAAAATATTTATAGGTAACTAGCACAAGTGGAACACTATGAACTTCATACCTTGATGATCAAAATCCTCTAACTTAACTACCAGCAACTTTCTTGTGCTCGAGCCACTAGAGGGGAATACAAACTAAGGTATTGTGGTCTCCAAAACATAATCCAACACCAATAACATTCCCATGAATGATCCATTATATGAGAATGCATCACAAGGTCCAATGGTTTCTGATCATATCACATGGTTAGTTAGTGTTGTAATCAATAATCCTGCTTGATGAATTCAGGCCTCGACCAATTCTAAATCCAATAGAGTAAAAGTTATAGTTCACCTACCTAGAAGTCTTGGATTCCCTTTGTGATCAAATTTAATTTTACATATCATAGGAATCAACACTTTCACATACACATTCTAGGCATCACAAGCACATAAGTAAACCACTAATTTCTCATTTTTCACATTGATCCAATGATCAAAACTCACATAGAAACCACCCCTTTACATAATAAAAACCACTATAAATTTTACACACACACTGAATCCATTTTGATATATATCTCAAAACACTTTCACAATTTAGGAAATTCATTTGAAAACAAAACTATAAGAACTCATATGAAACTCAACCATTTTAATGGGAAATCCATTTTTAAATGAAAACTCACACCAAAACCATTTCATGACATACTTCACACAACTTTCATAATTAAATGAATCATTAATAGTGTAGAAAAAGTATCCAACATGCAACAAGAACACATTTCTCTTGAAATTTCCACTTTCAATGAATTATCACCTATAAATCTCTTTGAAAATACACTTCTCACCTTTCACATAATGTATAAAATATATTCAAGAAACTCCACAATGAAGAACACATGAAACATAAACACATTAATTTTCTAAAATCAATTTTCATCACATATGTGTCTTTACACCTTTTCAAGACATATTTTGCACCATAATAAAAATGTCTATAACATATTTAAATAATCAGGAAAGCATATCAAAATCATATAATAATGTAAAATCATGGAACCACCTACCTCACACTTGGAAACTTTAAGAAATAAGTGTAAAACCACAACCACACCACCACAAGACCCTATAAATGAAATATTAGACAATAACCATCACGATTTCACTCAAAATATCAATATTGGACCATAATTATGTCAAATAACCCATTGTAAAATAAAAACTCAAGAATGAGGGAAGAAAAACCCTAGAAAGAATGATAAATCATGAGAAAAGAGGCTTAATTGAAGATTCCATGATGAATGAGGGTCAAACACACCCCAGGATTGAATATCAAGAGGTCTAAGAGAGATTATAATAGTGTCCCATGACTAAAAATACAGAATGGGGTACAATAGAGGAGATATAAAATTAAACTAAAAGAGGATATAATGTTAAATTTCAACTTTTTAATGACCTAGATTGGTCTCATGGTTTGCCTTCATGGTTTTCCAAACTGTGCGGCAACTGTGTGTCTGTCACTATACAAGAGGAATAATACACATGGTTTGCCTCCATGGTTTGATAGAATGTGCTCTTACCATTATGTTTCCACTATCTAAAATGGAATTTGTCCACACTATTACTTGGGGTAGGGTTCATGGTTTATTTCTTACCATGCACCAACTATGCACCACCTATTGTCAAGCCAAAAATCTCCACTTTTCACCAAAAATAGATGGGTAACCCAAGGGGTAAACGAAATACAAAAAAATTACCCTGAAAAAAAAATCATAGATGTGACATGTTCTACTCATGATACTATATCGATGGAGGTGATAAGTTCAACATAGACCACCCTAATTAGGGTGTTTCCACTTAGGCATTTAGTGGATTTTATAAAAATATACACCACTATTCATGTCTGGATTGACTCGAACTTGATAAATTTGTGCGTTTAATTAAATTAATTAAATTTTAATGGATACTACATATATAATATAACTTAACCCTCCTAAGGTAAGAGTTTCAATGTAATAAATGGAACTAAATTGTGAATAAAAAATATATTATATATATCAGTTGGCCTAGTTAATTATAATTGAATTTTATATGGTTTCCCATTCTTATCCCACCATGTCATGCTTATGAATGGTAATGGAGTGAACAAAATAATTTATTATGTAATTAGTGTACCAAATAGTTGCATGTCTTTGTTATGTCTTGTCACACTAATAAAAGGTAAAAAATGATCCAATTGGATTATTAAAAAAGCCAGAGTATTACATGGACTTAAATAAGTAATTAATTAAGTATAAGGTGCCTATTTCATATGGACCCGTCATCTTTATATGAGTGCTCATACTTTAGCTAAACATTTATTCCTAAGGGAATGCCTCAAACACTCAGAGGGCATAATTTTGATTCCTGAATATCGATTTATATGGGATATAAATACCTCATAACCTTTTCATTATCTACCAGTGTATCCCTAGAATTATTTTGTTGGATCTATTCACTATCATCTATATATCAAGATTCCTTGTATACTCTCCTTGTATCTTGTTTGACGTCTTTGTACATATGGTTCCATGGTACACCCATTGGACCCAATCATTTCTTACCCATGATTACCTTGGATAAGATACCTCAACTCAGAAATAATCTTATTACAGTGGAATTCATTGGGAGAAACCCCTTAGATTATGCACATGCCCCTTATATCTCAGCCACAGATTATTACTGAGTTGGATAAACCCCTAAGTTCAATGATTCTTTGGGTTTTTACCTTATATTCTATTCATTATTATTGAAATTATATGATTCCTTAGTCATAGCTTGGACCCCCTTATTTACTTTACTGGGAACTAGATCATAATTAATTAAATGTTAAATTTTAAGAAACTAGATGGGCCTAATGTAGGTGCATGGTATTTAAATTATATTACTATTTTAAATTTATCATATACCTTCACACTATTAGTTTATATTCACAAACTGGATGGTATGGAAATTGATGGTGGTGGCATATAATGAATTAAATCATACCCTATTTGGAATTACATTGGTACCTAGGATTATTACATGTAT
Source organism: Viscum album (assembly GCA_963277665.1). Taxonomy (NCBI): domain Eukaryota; kingdom Viridiplantae; phylum Streptophyta; class Magnoliopsida; order Santalales; family Viscaceae; genus Viscum; species Viscum album. The sequence continues at coordinate 1,522,247,994 of OY728131.1, read as the reverse complement.
AAAAGTGTTGATAAGGGGAATTTTTGATAATTTAGGCACTTGATCCTGACAACTTTCTTTAGGATAGAGCTTGGTGGCAGATTACCATGCTAGTTCTCTGGATTCTTGAATAGTTTTTGGATAATTTTTTTATTGCATGCATAGTAATGTTGTCTACTTCCTTGTATACCTATTTTATAGTTTTTTAGATAAAATACATAAATTATCAATGGGTTTTTAATATTATCTATTGATTGGATTTTAATATTATGATTCTTCTATGGCAGGTTACTGGCCCAATTTTCATACTGTCTATTTTAACTATGCCATCTATTTATGTATTATTTCTTCTTCTATTTATCTTTTTTATTTCATATACACTATTTTCCACCTTGGTAATGATGAAATATAATTCCCAAATACACACCCTAGAACCTTTCTTACAGTCAACAACCTTGGGAATAAATGGATTTGCCCTTGAGGCCATGTGGCCAATCGAGTTTGGGGAACCTTTAAGTGGTACCTGGGTCAGGACATCCCAAAGTGGTATCAATGTCATTTTTTTCATGATTTACTATTTTGAGACAATATATAAGATATTAGGACGTTTTTTAAGTTGGTTATATTTTTTTAGCCATAGCTAACCCACATTTAGGGTAAATACCGAGTTTCCTAAAATAACAATTTTTGTTCTGATTTTTTTTCTTATTACAGTGGATATCGATTCTCCATTGGGTGATGCACATGAGTTGTGATGTTATTATTATTATTATGATTGACTATTTTATTTTATTTTTATCTTGATGAGATTATGGAAAGGAATAATTATTACATGAATCATTATAGGCACCTAGAATTCACATTCTATGTATATGAAATCCCATATAGGTGCATTTCACTTCTTAAATTTCCTGTGTTTCCTATGGATTTTGAGTGATCCATGGTTTATTATATATATTATAGTGTTGGAAACATATTATTTAGGGTATATATTTGGTTATTTAAATATTCAAAATTAATTTAAATAGTTTTTTTCTTGTATAGGTTTATGGTGGCATCGTAAATAACTAGTTTCTCCCCATGTCAGCTATGTACCTCTGGTTACAAGAGCTAATCTTTGGTTATAATTGAGTAATTTTCAATTTTAATTCATGAATTTTATGGGATATCTTGGGTCGGAATGGTAAATTTACTAAATTTTTCCATCATATATCACCCATTACATTCTCACATCGAATGTAGATGGGGTTAAATAGAAATTTAATGGGTGTTGATTTTAGTGATAAGGTGTATAGGACCTTATTCATTGGGAATGGAGAACCATTTAAATTGAACCTTGATATATATAGATAAGAAAATAAAAACCTTAAATGTGTATCTTGACTTATAAAATCAACAGTTTCTAGTAAATTAAGTGGAAAACTGTGTCTGACACTTTAACTCACTAGAACCTATGCAAACCAAGTTTGAATGCTTACCAATACCATGACATTCTAAATGGGTAGTTGGGAAATTATGCCTTGGGTAGTGATCCATTATTCATATGATATTTTTAAAGACCCGCAAATTTCAAGGAAATTTTTTTTTCTTAATTTTCTTTGGAATTTTACAAGAGCGCAGCTTCAGACGGCACCTGATTCCGAGGCCCGGTGTGCCCGGAATCAATTTCCGAAGTTTGGCTCGGGTACGTTCAGTGAACGGACGAGCGGGTTTTTCTATCTTTTGAACCGGTGCCCGGAATCGAATTCTGAGGGCACCGATGAAATCGCAGCGCCGGTATTTGCTTAGAAACGCCTCTTCCGGAGTTGCGTTTGCTCAACCGTGGTTTTTAAAATTTTGGGCTTTAAGTCGGAAATAAAATAAAGGTTGTGCGACAACTTTATTTTATTTCACTTAAGCCGCTTGGAAGCCACTTGAACTGAGTTAAAGCGGATAGGGTGCTATCCGGAAATACCCTACCCCTTGGTAGGATATTTGTGAGGTGGGGCACGCACGAGCCCCGCCGTTTCTTTCGCTAAGTAACGCACCCGCGAAAACCCGTCAAAGTAACTGAAAAGTCAACTGGCGCGTTTTCTTTAATTTATTAACAGACCATTTAATTCGGCGGTTTATTTCGTGAATTAAATGGGCTGTTTCATTCGTTGAATTAATTCAACGAATTTAATGGGTCGTTACTTACGCGTTTGCGTTCGTTGGCGATTTAATAAAATAGACCAACGTGTCTATTTTGGAGGATTACTCTTTATTCTCTAGGCCTCCACCCTCCCCGCGAAGAACGCGAAGAACGCGAAGAACGCGAAGAACGCGAAGAACGCCGGAACCAAAATTCGACGACGCACACCGTGATCCGCGACGTCGACAAACTTTTTCCGCGACCTTCTTCTTCTTCTTCGGCGCTTCTTCTTCAGCGGCGAACCTACGATCGGCGGTTAAAGGTGAGAATCGAATCTTCTAAATTCTCCCTTTTTATAATTCGATATCAACGGATTTAAATTAATTAAATCCATTTGATCTTGATCCAGAGATCGTCGGCGCGACTCCTTCCCGCGGTGCGACGAGCGTCTCTTCCGCGTCTATCACCAAATCTGCGACGACCTCTCGTCCGACGACGACGACAAGGTAGGGATTTAATTCTTGATGATTCCTTCCCGTGTTTTTATTTCTTTTTGAATAAAGAACCGGCATGAATATTTTCAATTAATTAAAATTGAATTTCCGTTTAAAAGAAAAAGAAGTGAACAATTTTTATCTTGATTAAAAATTGTTGTAGCCCCTTTCTCCCGTTGTTTATGACTAACGCGGAGGGTGCGGGTCTAACGAACAAGACCCGACAACCCTCCGCTGATCCTTTTCGTGTGCGGTTTTGGCAAGCGACGACGAACCGTGCGGCAAGGGCGATCCGTTGATTCCGCAGTGAAGATCGGCCCCCGGGAGGAGCAACGGCGCAGATGGGAGAGGAATCGGGCCACCGGAGCAACTCCGGCGGCCCGCGGAAGGCGGCGGCGGCGGCGAACCGCCGGACCGCGTCCGCGGTCCGGCCACCCAACACGCGGCCCGCGCGGGCCGCGTTCCACCTAAGCCGCGGGTCAAACCCGCAGCGCCCCTTGGCCGCTCGGCCAAGGTCGAGCCGGCCGGTCCGGTCGGGCCGGGTTGTGTCGAATCGGTTCGGGTCGACCCGGTTCGGCCGACCCCCAGGGGGGGTTCGGGCCGGGTCGCCCCGGGCCCAGAACCCCCGTTTTCGGGCCCTCTTCTGTCTTTTGCCCATATCTTGGGCCTGGGACCTCCGATTGACGAACCGTCAGCGGCTACGCGATCCTTGGATCGATACGGTCGTTTCGGTTTATTACACTCAAGGTTTCAGAAGACTTTGGGTTTGGCCGGGTTGGTTCGTACACGAAACCAACCGGGCCCTCAGAGCGGAAACGCTCATAACTTGAGCTACGGACGTCCGATCGACGTACCGTCAGCTGTGGTAGTTTCCTCTAAGTGAGACGGAACTTTTGGCACACTCCGCCCGAGGATCGGACACAGGCAGAGTACAGTCGGGTTGGTTTTGCCCTAAAAACCAACCGGGCCCCTGGGACGGAAATGCCAATAACTCTCAGACCGGGCGTCCGATTGACGCGCCGTCTGTTGCGTTGAGATCCTGTTGTCGATACGGAACTTTTGGATACATCAACTTCGGACTACGTGTCAGTTGATGTATCAGCCTCTCGGCTCGTGGAGCGGACCCTCCTAAACGAGCTCGCTGTGTGTGGGAACCCTAGCGCTGGCGGTGACTTCGACGACAGAGCAGAGATCCTCCGTGGACTGCGACGACGACAGAGCAGAGATCCTTCGTGGACTGCGGCGACGACTGTGCGGAGATCCTCAGTGGACTGCGTCGACTACTGCACTCATCGATCCTACGTGGATCAGTGCTACAGGTCCTGTGTGGGCCCGATCCTGTGTGGGTCCTTACTACCGGTTCTGTGTGAGCCACTGCCTACAGGTTCTGTGTGAGCCCGATCCTGTGTGGGTCTTTTGCGGGGGTTAGTACCAATCGATCCTTCATGGGTCCGACGACTTAGATGGATCAGTGATCATCTTTGACGTCATCTGAAAAAGTATACCTGGTTGAGCTGAATCTTATGTTACTCTCCTTTGTGGATTGTTTCGAACTATCCTTAGTGGATTTACTGTTTACTCTCCTTTGTGGATTTGAGTATTGCTTTCCTGCGTGGATTGAGTTGTTCTTGAGCTCATGAGCAGAGCTAGAATTGGGGACTTAGGTATATGTATGGGCATATACCTAAGTCGAGTCAGATGTTACTTCGTGATTGCACCTTTCTTTTGTGCTATATCCTTTGTGGATTTCGGGAGACCTTTGGGGGTCTCGGGGTCCTCACTGAGTAGCTTATACTCACCCCTGCACGGGCTATTCCCGCACCTTGTTGTGTTGGATGCAGACGACGGACAGCGCTGATCACGGTTGGGGCATGGAGCAGGACGGTACCTGGAGGTGGACCACTGGGCGGGATGTTCTCGGAGCGGACGTGGGACCCGAGGAGCCTGGAGGCTATCTGTACCCACACTTCAGGTGGGATTTCCAGTGGACGACACGAGGCCGCCGTCTTTTCTTCAGTTGCTGTTCTTTTCCTTTTCAGTTGTACTTTCAGTTGGGCTTGTATTCCGGCCCCCTTTACTTTTCTGCACTTTGTAGTTACTTTCCGCTTGCTGACTCTGTGGTGGTTGTTACTTATAAAGGCAATGCCTTCCCTGTTTACCGGGATTTTACGCCTTGGTGCTAGTCGCCAGCCCCTGGCCTATGGAAGGCGGGCTTTGGGTAGTCACGGAACGGGCCCCGAGGTCGGGTCGTGACAAATTGGTATCAGAGGTGGTCGGTTCTACCGCAGACTCTGATCGTCTTTTCTTTCTATATGAAGCAATAGTGTTTAGTGTATTGAGTGCGGTTATCAGTTCAGGGAGCCCAGTGTTGGTGCGGCGGCCGACGTATCCGTACACCAGGACCCTGACTCCTGATTTCCGACTTAATGCATGAAAACATTGATTGCATGTGTGTTTCAAGTTTTCTTTGTGATTACTTGTGTCAGCTCACCGGGTATACTGATCTGCTTCATGAAAGTCTCAAGTTTTCCTTGTGATTACTTGTGCCAGCTCACCAGGTATACTGTTCTGACTGTGGTGCTCTTGTTCTCCTTTCAGGATGGCCCCGCGACGACAGCCAGCTAGGGTTCCGAGTGTAGGGCGCAACGGCAGCCCACCGAGCGACGAGGCCTCGGTGCAGGGCCCTTTGCCAGCAGTGGCACCGGCGGTAGCTTTACCCGCCGAGCCACCGATGCTACCAGTACCAGACGCTGACGATGCACGTCGCCTCAGGGCACTACATGAGTTTCAGAGCCAGCGACCGCCCAGGTTTCGCGGTGAGGCGGACCCCCAGGCCGCCGAGGACTGGCTAGAGGCGCTGGTACAGATCTTTAGGCTAGTGAGGACACCAGCGGATCTCATGGTGATTCTCGCGGCGAGCCTCCTGCAGGCGGCGGCAGGACGATGGTGGAGCTTGATGCTCTAGGTTCACGATGAGGCATCCTTGCTCTGGACGGACTTCGAGAGCCTCTTCCGCTCTGAGTTCGTCCCGGCCACCCTCCGAGTGGTGCGCATCCAGGAGCTTCTCCAGCTGCGCCAGGGCAGCATGACGGTCGCTCAGTACGCGGCGAGGTTCACTGACCTATCTCGCTACTCGACCGACATGGTACGGGACCCCTTATTCCGGGCCCGGACCTTCGAGCAGGGCTTGCGGCAGGAGATTCGGGCGTCGCTGATCTCCCTCAGCATTCCGACCCAGGCGGGAGTACTGGAGCGAGCCCTCCTGATCGAGAGCTTCCTGGCAGAGCCTTCTTCAGCGGCGAGACCTAGCGCAGGGCGGCAGGTAGCTGAGTCTTCGGCAGCAGGTAGCCGACGGATGACTCTCGGGTCCAGGCAGACCAGACCCCCACGCAGACGGCCTCAGGACACCGGCTCAGCAGTGCGGGGCACACAGCGGAGTGCCAGCCTTCCGAGAGGCAGGCAGTGCTACTCCTGCGGCGGGCAGGGTCACATGGCTCGTGACTGCCCGACTCGCCGACCAGAGGAGCAGCAGACGGTGGAGGGGCCACCCAGGCAGAGGCAGAGGGTCGATCGTGGTGGTCCGCAGGGAGGAGGCGGACGAGGCAGAGGAGATGGCCGAGCAGCGGGTGGTGGGCGACGCTTCCAGGCTCTACCCCCACCACCACCAGGAGGGCCACCTCGACAACAGGGAGCTGGCGGGCAGGGACAGGCCCAGCTCCAGGCAGTGGAGGCCTACGACCCCGACATGCCAGAGATGATTCGAGGTACGATCTGTGTCTATTCCACCCTTGCTGCAGTACTTATAGACATAGGAGCGAGTCACTCTTTCATAGCCTCTTCCCTTGTTCGGAGCTCAGAGATTCCGACTGAGCCGTTGGCTCGATCCTTATGGCTAGAGACTCCTACGGGAGCAGACTCGACGATTACGCACTGGTGCCGGCAGTGTGAGCTTACTCTAGGGGGCGAGAGCTTCGGCTGGGATCTCCTTGTAGCGGCGTCGAGGCCTTACGACGTCATCTTGGGCATGGATTGGCTATCCACGGTTCATGCCCAGATCGACTGTTTTAGGCGCAAGGTGTGATGTGTTCGCACCGACGGGAGCAGGTTTACCTTCACCGGCGAGAAGGGAACCTTTGAAGCACAGGATGGACTTCCGCGGAGGAGAGTGCAGCCCATCTCTCATCAGTTGGCTAGCCTCATCCTAGGATCAGTGGACGTGCGGAGTCCAGTTTTTCCTGCAGTGGTGGACCAGTACGTGGACGTCTTTCCCGACGACGTTCCAGGGCTACCTCCTCATAGAGAGGTAGACTTTTACATCGACTTGTACCCCGGGACAGCCCCGATATCTACTCCAGCATATCGGATGGCCCCCGCTGAGCTTCGAGAGGTGCGGGTACAGTTGGAGGACTTGCAGAGCAAGGGGTTTATCCGACCCAGTGTTTCACCCTGGGCTTCCCCGATTTTGTTCGCCAAGAAGGCGGACGGGAGCTTGCGACTGTGTGTCGATTATCGTCGCCTGAACCAGGTGACAGTGAGGAACAAGTATCCGCTGCCACAGATTGATGACAACTTCGATCAGCAGAAGGGAGCGCGGTGGTTCTCGAAGATAGACCTCCGGTCAGGCTATCATCAGCTCAGAGTTCGAGACGAGGACGTGCAGAAGACGGACTTCAGGTGTCGGTATGGCCATTATGAGTTCTTGGTTATGCCGTTTGGCGTAACCAATGCTCCAGCAGTGTTCATGAGCCTCATGAACAGGATCTTCCAGCCATACCTCGACCGATTTGTCGTGGTCTTCATTGACGACATTTTGGTATACTCGACGACTGAGGAGGAGCATGCCTACCACCTGCGAGTCGTGCTAGACACACTCCGAGAGCACCAGCTTTATGGAAAGCTCTCAAAATGCCAGTTCTGGTTACGTGAGGTCCATTTCTTGGGGCACGTCATCTCTGAGGCGGGAGTTGCAGTGGATCCCGCGAAGATCGAGGCAGTGCTAGCTTGGGAGCCACCCAGGAGCGTGACGGAGGTGCGGAGCTTCTTGGGCCTAGCCGGATACTATCGAAGATTTGTGCCAGACTTCTCCAGAGTTGTGGCACCACTCTCAGCCTTGAAAAAGAAGGGGAAACCCTTTGTGTGGTCAGACAGATGTCAGCAGAGCTTCCAAGAGCTGAGACTGAGATTGACTAGCGCACCTATCTTGAGGTTGCCTGAGGAGGGAGTTGGATACATAGTTTACTGCGATGCATCAGGGACTGGACTCGGGTGCGTCATGATGCAAGAGCGGGCTGTGATCGCCTATGGATCACGTCAGTTGAGGCCGCATGAGCAGAACTACGCCACTCATGACCTGGAGTTAGCAGCAGTGGTCTTCGCTCTGAAGACTTGGCGGCACTATCTGATGGGCGAGCGCTTCACAGTCTTTTCTGACCACTAGAGTCTCAGGTATATCTTCTCTCAGAAGGACCTGAACCTGAGACAACGGAGATGGCTTGAGTTCCTCCAGGACTATGACTTTGAGATAGTCTATAATCCTGGGAAGGGGAACGTGGTAGCCGATGCCCTCAGCAGGAGGACGGGCATTCAGCTACTTGAGAAGGCGACAGAGCAGCTAGCCTCCTTACAGATATCCTTCGTGGATAGAGACGGAGCAGCCTTTCTTCAGTCTCTCACAGTCTCTCCTCCACTTATACAGCGGGTCAGAGAGGCTCAGTGTGGGGACGCTGACTGTGAGACCCGGCGTGCACTGATATCCTCAGGTCAGGCGCCTGATGGATTCTCCCTTGGAGCAGAGCACAACATCCTTTTCAGAGGACGTACCTTCGTACCAGTCGCTTTACGAGAGGAGGTACTGAGAGAGTTTCACACTTCTCCCTTGGTGGTGCATCTCGGAGTGGCGAAGATGTACCAGGATCTCAGACGACAACATTGGTGGCCGGGCATGAAGAAAGCTGTGGCAGAGTTCGTTTCACGATGCCTCACCTGCCAGCAGGTGAAGGTAGAACATCAGGTACCAGCAGGCTTGGTACAGCCCTTGGAGGCCCCGGAGTGGAAGTGGGACGGGATATCTATGGACTTCGTGACTGGACTTCCACGCACTTCCAGAGGTCACGACTCCATTTGGGTGATTGTCGACCGACTCACCAAGTCGGCACACTTCTTACCCATCAGAGAGCAGGGTTCAGTGGAGAGCTTGGGACGTCTTTACGTCCAAGAGATCGTACGGCTTCACGGTGTGCCATCATCTATCGTCTCCGATCGAGATGCTCGTTTCACATCCCGGCTTTGGAAGGGGTTGTAGGAGGCGTTCGGGACGCGGCTCCATCTGAGCACAGCCTTCCACCCTCAGACTGATGGTCAGACTGAGAGGACCATACAGACACTCGAGGACATGCTCCGTGCATGTGTTCTCGACTTTGGTCGCAGCTGGGAGGACCACCTACCCTTGGTGGAGTTCGCGTACAACAACAGCTACCACTCCACCATCGGGATGGCACCATACGAGGCGTTGTACGATAGACCCTGCAGATCACCGTTGTGCTGGACAGACCCTGGGGAGTCAGCACTCGTGGGACCAGAGATGGTCCGAGCCACGACAGAGAAGGTCCAGATCATCCAGGAGAGGATGAGGACAGCTCAGAGCCGGCAGAAGTCATATGCTGACAGGAGGCGGAGGCCACTAGAGTTCGAGGATGGCGACCACGTCTTTTTGCGTGTCTCACCTCGACGTGGTTTACGGAGATTTGGCCGAGGCGGCAAGTTGTCTCCACGCTTCATCGGGCCTTTCCAGGTCCTCAGCAGGATAGGAGAGGTGGCTTATCTCCTGGCTCTACCACCTCAGTTGCATCGGGTGCACGACGTCTTCCACGTGTCTCAGCTGAGGAGATACGTGCACGACCCGACGCACATCATCGACTTTGGGGAGCTGGACGTGGACGATGGGGCGACTTTTGTGGAGGTCCCAGTGGAGATCGAGGATCGATAGGAGCGGGTCCTACGTGGGTGGTCGATTCCTCTTGTGCGCGTCAGATGGCAGCACGGGAACCTCCAGGAGATCACTTGGGAGCGGGAGGCTCAGATGCGTGCTCAGTACCCCCATTTGTTCCCCTAGTTTTTGATGTATCTTTACGGGGACGTAAAGACCTGAGGTGGGAGTAATGTAAAGACCCGCAAATTTCAAGGAAATTTTTTTTCTTAATTTTCTTTGGAATTTTACAAGAGCGCAGCTTCAGACGGCACCTGATTCCGAGGCCCGGTGTGCCCGGAATCAATTTCCGAAGTTTGGCTCGGGTACGTTCAGTGAACAGACGAGCGGGTTTTTCTATCTTTTGAACCGGTGCCCGGAATCGAATTCTGAGGGCACCGATGAAATCGCAACGCCGGTATTTGCTTAGAAACGCCTCTTCCGGAGTTGCGTTTTCTCAACCGTGGTTTTTAAAATTTTGGGCTTTAAGTCGGAAATAAAATAAAGGTTGTGCGACAACTTTATTTTATTTCACTTAAGCCGCTTGGAAGCCACTTGAACTGAGTTAAAGCGGATAGGGTGCTATCCGGAAATACCCTACCCCTTGGTAGGATATTTGTGAGGTGGGGCCCGCACGAGCCCCGCCGTTTCTTTCTCTAAGTAACGCACCCGCGAAAACACGTCAAAGTAACTGAAAAGTCAACCGGCGCGTTTTCTTTAATTTCTTAACAGACCATTTAATTGGGCGGTTTATTTCGTGAATTAAATGGGCTGTTTCATTCGTTGAATTAATTCAACGAATTTAATGGGTCGTTACTTAGGCGTTTGCGTTCGTTGGCGATTTAATAAAATAGACCAACGTGTCTATTTTGGAGGATTACTCTTTATTCTCTGGGCCTCCACCCTCCCCGCGAAGAACGCGAAGAACGCGAAGAACGCGAAGAACGCGAAGAACGCGAAGAACGCGAAGAACGCGAAGAACGCGAAGAACGCGAAGAACGCGAAGAACGCCGGAACCAAAATTCAACGACGCACACCGTGATCCGCGACGTCGACAAACTTTTTCCGCGACCTTCTTCTTCTTCTTCGGCGCTTCTTCTTCCGCTGCGAACCTACGATCGGCGGTTAAAAGTGAGAATCGAATCTTCTAAATTCTCCCTTTTTATAATTCGATATCAACGGATTTAAATTAATTAAATCCGTTTGATCTTGATCTGGAGATCGTCGGCGCGACTCCTTCCCGCGATGCGACGAGCGTCTCTTCCGCGACGATCACCAAATCCGCGACGACCTCTCGTCCGACGACGACGACAAGGTAGGGATTTAATTCTTGATGATTCCTTCCCGTGTTTTTATTTCTTTTTGAATAAAGAACTGGCATGAATATTTTCAATTAATTAAAATTGAATTGTCGTTTAAAAGAAAAAGAAGTGAACAATTTTTATCTTGATTAAAAATTGTTGTAGCCACTTTCTCCCGTTGTTTATGACTAACGCGGAGGGTGCGGGTCTAACGAACAAGACCCGACAACCCTCCGCCGATCCTTTTCGTGTGCGGTTTTGGCAAGCGACGACGAACCGTGCGGCAAGGGCGATCCGTTGATTCCGCAGTGAAGATCGGCCCCCGGGAGGAGCAACGGCGCAGACGGGAGAGGAATCGGGCCACCGGAGCAACTCCGGCGGACCGCGGAAGGCGGCGGCGCCCGGCGCGCCGCCGGAGGATCCGCCGCGGCTCGGCCGCGGTGGCGGCGAACCGCCGGACCGCGTCCGCGGTCCGGCCACCCAACACGCGGCCCGCGCGGGCCGCGTTCCACCTAAGTCGCGGGTCAAACCCGCGGCGCCCCTTGGCCGCTCGGCCGAGGTCGAGCCGGCCGGTCCGGTCGGCCGGGCCGCACCCAGGCCGGACCGGACTCGGCCTAGCCGGGTCGGGCCGGGTCGACCCGGTTCGGCCGACCCCCAGGGGGGGTTCGAGCCGGGTCGCCCCGGGCCCAGAACCCCCGTTTTCGGGCCCTCTTCGGTCTTTTGCCCATATCTTGGGCCTGTGACCTCCGATTGAAGAACCGTCAGCGGCTACGCGATCCTTGGATCGATACGGTCGTTTCGGTTTATTACACTCAAGGTTTCGGAAGACTTTGGGTTCGGCCGGGTTGGTTCGTACACGAAACCAACCGGGCCCTCGGAGCGGAAACGCTCATAACTTGAGCTACGGACGTCCGATCGACGTACCGTCAGCTGTGGTAGTTTCCTCTAAGTGAGACGGAACTTTTGGCATACTCCGCCCGAGGATCGGACACAGGCGGAGTACGGTCGGGTTGGTTTTGCCCTAAAAACCAACCGGGCCCCTGGGACGAAAATGCCAATAACTCTCAGACTGGGCGTCCGATTGACGCGCCGTCTGTTGCGTTGAGATCCTGTTGTCGATACGGAACTTTTGGATACATCAACTTCGGACTACGTGTCAGTTGATGTATCAGCCTCTCGGCTCGTGGAGCGGACCCTCCTAAACGAGCTCGCTGTGTGCGGGAACCCTAGCGCTGGCTGTGACTTTGACGACAGAGCAGAGATCCTCCGTGGACTGCGACGACGACAGAGCAGAGATCCTTCGTGGACTGCGGCGACGACTGTGCGGAGATCCTCAGTGGACTGCGTCGACTACTGCACTCAACGATCCTACGTGGATCAGTGCTACAGGTCCTGTGTGGGCCCGATCCTGTGTGGGTCCTTACTACCGGTTCTGTGTGAGCCACTGCCTACAGGTTCTGTGTGAGCCCGATCTTGTGTGGGTATTTTGCGGGGGTTAGTACCTATCGATCCTTCGTGGGTCCGACGACTTAGATGGATCAGTGATCATCTTTGACGTCATCTGAAAAAGTATACCTGGTTGAGCTGAATCTTATGTTACTCTCCTTTGTGGATTGTGTCGAACTATCCTTAGTGGATTTACTGTTTACTCTCCTTTGTGGATTTGAGTCTTGCTTTCCTGTGTGGATTGAGTTGTTCTTGAGCTCGTGAGCAGAGCTAGAATTGGGGACTTAGGTATATGTATGGGCATATACCTAAGTCGAGTCAGATGTTACTTCATGATTGCACCTTTCTTTTGTGCTATATCCTTTGTGGATTTCGGGAGACCTTCGGGGGTCTCGGGGTCCTTACTGAGTAGCTTATACTCACCCCTGCACGGGCTATGCCCGCACCTTGTTGTGTTGGATGCAGACGACGGACAGTGATGATCACGGTTGGGGCGTGGAGCAGGACGGTACCTGGAGGTGGACCACTGGGCGGGACGTGCTCGGAGCAGACGTGGGACCCGAGGAGCCTGGAGGCTATCTGTACCCACCCTTCAGGTGGGATTGCCAGTGGACGACACGAGGCCGCCGTCTTTTCTTCAGTTGCTGTTCTTTTCCTTTTCAGTTGTACTTTCAGTTGGGCTTGTATTCTGGCCCCCTTTACTTTTATGCACTTTGTAGTTACTTTCCGCTTGCTGTCTCTGTGGTGGTTGTTACTTATAAAGGCAATGCCTTCCCTGTTTACTGGGATTTTATGCCTTGGTGCTAGTCGCCAGCCCCTGGCCTATGGAAGGCGGGCTTGGGGTGGTCACGGCACGGGCCCCGAGGTCGGGTCGTGACAATATTATTTACCTAATGCTTATATCTACTTCAAATATTGATCTAAAGAGTGTGATTGAAATTTTTAGAGCCATTTCACCATGATGTCCTTAAGTCATGTTACAGGAAGGTGGGGATGACTATGATTTAGAGATGGTAGGCCCTGAGCCTCCAATATTACCACCAAGTGTTTTACTTGAGGAGAATCTAGTTGAAATTTATCTACACACTTATTCTTAGCTTCATGATGGTTTTTTATGTCTGATCTGATCCATGCAGGGTGCTCCATGACCTAAACCTACTTTGGTAGATATGAAACATGAGTTCCAGTAGTCTAATCCTCTCATCTTCTTAGGGGATGGGGGTCCATAGTCTTCTAAGTCATGGATTTAGGCCACTTTATATATATAATATCATTTGTATAATCCTCCATAGAGTAGGTTTAAGCTTAAAAACTATATTTTGTATTATTCTTCCAAGCACTACTGGGATTTGATTACATAGGATGGTCGTTATCAGGGCATAGTCTTGGTTGATTTTCATACATCCTTCTATGATCACTTCTTTCTTATGATGCTAATAGGTAACTGATCCAAGAGTTCATGAAAATGAAATAGGGTGATACTTTATTGATGAATTATTCAGTTCATTTTATTGAGTTATAGTGTTTCACATCGCTTCTAGATGATGTTGAGTTGTGGTGTGCTCAACATTTCGAGAATGGGATCTAGTATTCCATTCGTACAGTGGTAAATGTCTTTATCCTACATAATTTTTTTTTAAAATATTATATTAACATCTTGTCACTGAGTAAAATTTGAGGAAATTTGATAGTATTTAGAAGACAAGATTAATGATAATGTAGGAAATTAATTCTTCCAGTAGTATAATACATTCCGTTGAGGTTTCTTTTCAGAGGAGTGGAGGTCATAGTAACTATACTGGATGTTTCATTATATGACATCAATGTAGATTGAATGGTATTATAAATCCTTAGTGTGATAGAGACACTTTGGTGTGCCAGTCTTGCAACAATATATGGAATATTCAGAGATTTTGTTGGACATTTACATCTACTTATAGTGGAAGAGAATTAGAACCAACTCCACATTCAGAGGTAGGATAATTTATGTGGTGTTAGGTGGGGAATTGGAGTAGCACAGATAGGATGTTCCACGGATGTAGTCATGGACATAGTATCTAGTCTTCATATTAGGAGAGACATCAGAGTGGACCGGCTCAGGGAAGTCCAACTATAACATAGGGGCATGTATTTGGATAGTTTCAAGCTTTACAGCTGATACATATGGATTAGAGTGTAGGATCATTAATAGTATAATTTACTATTATAGTAGCCACTACTATTGTATCTGCTCTATTTTATACATGTGACTCACACTCCTTTATCTCTTTATAGACTGTGGAAAGTCTCATACTGTAAATTTAGTTTTATCATGGGGTGATGACTCAAGACATGCCATTTGTAACGACCCGAAATTTTGAATAAATATTGTTTCCTAATTTCATGTGTTATTTTATTTTATTTTTATACTCAACAAAAATGTTTTATTTGATAAACATGATTATAATTAAAATGAGACCAGTGGGTTTTGACTACTATATAACCATCGGTCAATATGACCGCTGTGAACAATTTTTTTTGATTATTGTCTCTAAATATAAGTAATCTTGGTTAATTATTATAGAAAGAAGATTCGATGGCCTCACCTAGTAGTCTTGGACCGATCGAAGCCCATCTAACAGAGCTTGGGAAGGAGGTAGCACCATTGGGCTTTGCTCTGGATCAAATCCAAGCTGAACTTCATCATATGAAGTTAGAACAGAATCGCCTTCGTGAGAAGTTCAAACTGATAGAAATTACTACTCGGGCAATGTTGACTGAGCCGCCCCAAGATTCTATCACCCTAGCACACCTTACTCTTAGGTCCTATGCTGGTATTATAAGGGGCTATGTAACGATACCGTAACTGCCTTGTGTAATCCATGTTTTAAATAAAAATTGGGATTTCTTCTTATGATGAAGTTTATGAATTTTGAAATGATCGGATAAATATAGTACGCATATTTTTGATGAATTTTAAAAAAGGATATTTTAAAAATGTTTATGTAAACCTTAAATAATTAAAAATGTGTAATGATTTTCAAAAAATGGTCTTCTACAATTATGTTCAGTACAAAATTTGGAGTCTAATAAGATCAACTTGATTTTTGATGAATAGTAAATTATGAATAGTGATTTTATGATTAGGATTAGTAATATGACCAAATGGATTAGTAATCTCACTTAAAGAAAGTTTTAAAATAATCTAGGCACCTTGATTAAGTAATGTGATTCAATAAAATAGTTAAATAACGGTTTCATTAATTTTTATTCAAGTATTAGTTTTTTCGGGTGAATAGTGTTTTTTAATTAAAAAATTAATTAAAAATATTTAGAAAATTATTTTTATAAAACGAATTTCATTTTTGAACTCAGAGCACCGATATTATGCTATGGTAATTTTTGGGGTTTTTTTTCTGAAAAAATGAATTTTCGGTGAATAGTGTTTTTATTTAAAAATTAAATTAAAAATATTTAGAAAATTATTTTTATAAAATGGAGTTCATAAATGTAATTAGGGAATCTATATTTAGTTAAGGTGAAAGTTTGGGATTTTTCTGAGAAAGATGAATTTTTCAGTGAATAGTAAAAATGCAGTTTTAGGGTTTCGGTATGTTTAATGACATCATAATTGTGTCATGATGATGTCATGAGATCTTTTAAGGGTTGGCCGGCCAAGGGTGATGAATTATTGTTTTGGGGGCCCCATGTGGCCCTACTCCATGATAAATGCCAAGGGAGAGCACATGGGTTTGAGAAAAGCACATGTGAGGTGTCCCTTGGCCATTAATGCCTTGTCCCCTCACTTTCCCTATAAATACCAAGCCCTCCTCTCATCCATTCGACCCCCCACTCATCCTCAACAAAGTTCTGGTCTCATTAACTCTCAAGGAGTCCTCCCAAGGTGCCCCTAAGCCCTCAAGGTCCCATCCTTTGAGGTTTAAGAGTTACATTTTAAGGTAAGGGATCCGACCCCTCTCTTTCTTTTCAAGTGATCTCTTTTATGTCATTCCTTTTATGATCCATGTTCTTATGTTGGAGGATGTTATTTTATACTCCTATTACTTCCCTTGTTATGTTAATATAATGAGATATCCCCTCTTACTCTCATTATTTCGTTTTATGAAGTTTTAAGTGGTGACGTTAGGCTGCCGAAATTTTTGTACCAGATTCTTTCTCCCTTCTCATTTTTCAAGATCTATTTTCATGTAAAGTATTTCAAGTTCCTTTTTATTATGTTGGGGTATGATCTCTAAATTTATCATACTGATCTTTTATGATCATATGATGAGAGACCCCATTTTATCTCTTCAATTCAGTATTTTGAAGTTTTAAGTGGCGTCGTTAGGCTGCCGAATTTTTAAGTGGTTCTTCACCCTTCTCATTTTGAAGTTCTACTTTCATGTCAATTATTTCAAGTTCCTTTTTTTCATGTTGGGGTATGATATCTATATCTATCATATAGGAATCTTATGTTCATATAATGAGAGACCCCATTTGATCTCTTCAATTCAGTATTTTGAAGTTTTAAGTGGCGCCGTTAGGCTGCCGAATTTTTAGGGGATTCTTTCACCCTTCTCATTATTTTCAAAGTTCTACTTTCATGTCAAGTCTTTAAAGTTACTTTTTAATTATGTTGGGGAATTATATCAATATCTATCATATTGAACTCTTATGTTCACAAGATGAGATACCCTATTTGATCTTTTCAAATCATTTTTGTTGAAGTTTAAGTAACGCCGTTAGGCTGCCGAACTTTCATAAGAGAAATCTAATTTTTGTCTTCCTTAAATGTTTTTCATTTCAAATGGTATGTCCTTTAAATTGCATCACCATGTCCATATATACTTATTATTCTGTCCCTCTACTGTTTTATGGGTCAATTATGATTGTTCGACCCATGTTCCCTCTCTTTTCAATGTTTTCTAAAACCTTGTAACATAGCCGTTATGCTGCAGAATTTTCGTCTCAAAATGCCTCTCTTTTCTCAAAATTATTTTATGTTAGAAAGTGAATACTCAAAGATCCTATTTCTACAGGGTTATTCACATATATATATAAAAATTTTCTATTTTAATTTATGGGATTTACATACATGATACCCGCTTTCCCTTTCCGTGGGTTTAAAGTAACATAAAGGTCATGTCTTTAAAGCAGTTTTTAAAACGTTGTGATTATGAAATGAAACCCATTTATTTTATGCTATATGGGTTATTTATGAAATGTTTGATGATGATATATGTGGCTCACATGATAATAAAGGAAATTTAAGGGTGCGCCCTGATAGCGCTCCAATGCATTGGGTAAAGACTTAATCTCTAGAGATGACCATTTTAACGACGCCTTGGTGAATAACCTTGGTAATTTTTTAACGACACCTTGGGGATGGACCTTGGTGAAACGAAACGATTGTCAATATTAAATGTAGTAGCCACATCTTCAAGTTATGAAAAATGTTATTTTTATTATGATGTATCTCATGATTTTTTTCTCATGCCTTAATGTTTTTTCATGTCCTTATTGAAGTATCTCAAGTTCACATGTAAAATGTCTCTCTTGTTTCCCTTATTGGGATTTCTGCTCACCCTTTCTTTTGATGTATGTCCCCAGGTTATGAGATGTAGTAATGAACCTAGGATTAACTTAAGGAGAAGCCTTTCAAGTTTTTAAGAAGAGTGTTTTTGTTCTTTTCATGTATTATGTTCCTGGTTTCCAAGACACTAAACCTTAAAGATCCTCGGTTTTGTAAAATGTAATGAAAGTTTATGTGATAAAAAGACGGGATGCTATAGTTGGTATCAAAGGATGGTTTAGTTATTTTTGGAAATTAGGATATGAAAACACTTGGAAGAACCCTATAGAGAAGTTTAAATATAGGAAATATTCCTGGTATTTTGGTGAGTATTGAGTAAGGGGTTTCCAAGAAAATACATCCCTGTCTAGATATGAGCAGGTAGAGGTGGATCTGGCACAGATGTACATAGGGGTAAAACCCAAAAACACCACTTTAATCTAGACACGAACGAGAACTGGTACACGACAACGGGCCTTGCTGCACTCTTGGTTACGACACTCCCGGGGGATATGCTTTGGTGAATTCATAAGCTTAGTATGAACCATTGTTAAAGGAACACAGATAAAATAAAATAAAGATTCACATAAGAATATATGATCATGCATAACCTAGATGGGAACCTAGGAGATCAAAAGTTAGGGTATACCTTTCATCTACAAGTTATCTTTATATGCTTTCAGTTCCTTTTCATGATTATTAGCTAAGTACTTAAGCCCCTAATTATGATTTCTCTTCTTAGTTAATGGTGGGAAATGGAAGAACATGTCCCGACAACCAATGTGATAGGAAATGCAACGATTGTCGTATTAATATGACAGGGATGATTAGGGGATTAAAATATGATTATTATTTTGGAAGACGTTCATTATTTTGGGAACCATATTTGATCGAGGTAAATAGATTACTACGGTATTTTCATTGAGGATTAAGGTTGACTTATATTTTGAAGAATCGATGAATTTAAGGTGGACTTATAGTAATTTAGGTACTTACGGGAATGATTAACCTATCTTGGGTAAAATATGTTTAGGTTAGCTACTTTTGTTATAAGATGTTAGGAGTGGTTGATGTTGTTTGGAGATGAACAATGAAGTTTATTTTGGAAGACTATGTTATCAAATCTTTCTTGTATTTGGGTTCAATCTTAGTTTGGTTTATTTTGAGGAATCTTAAGGACCATTATTTACGGAATGGACTATGATGAACTTTGGGTAGTACCATGGAACTTGATGATTTAAAAGTAGTTTCCATTCCTATGGGATTATTTCTTTTTGAAGATTTTTTTACCTTACTCTTTCTATTTTTGGGATAATGTTTAAAGATAGAAGAAATAGATAGTTGATCTTTTGTGGATTATGTGATTCTCTAGAAGATGATTCTTGTGTTTTGATGAGAACAAGTAGTTTTGAATGCTCATAGTTTAGAGAAAAGATTAGTTTTGGGTAGAAACTTATTAAAGGATGAAACCCTACATGAAGGTAGATATATTTCCTTATGTTTTTGTTCTATGTTGAAAATGAATTCCTCAAAGTTATTAAAAGGAACGTAAAACAAAAACGTTGTTGGTTTACGTTTCCTACTAGGTAATCAAAGACCGCTTACACATATCATAATTTTGGGATTTTCTGGTGGTTAACTTCCTCCTAATCATGTTTTCTATCACTCTCCTTTAGAACGTGACCCTTTGTTTTCTCCTCCATGTCCATGTTTCCAACATGAAATCCTAGTATGAGTAAAGTCGGGTGGCCGTTGTACTTCTTTTTCTTTCTTTTAAAGTAATGGTGTTACTGACTCTTTTTTCGATGTGGGACTTTCAATGAAATTTCAAAACCCAATTTTAAAAATTGCGAGGGCGCAATTTCTTAAGGCGGGAAGATTGTAACGATCCGAAATTTTGAATAAATATTGTTTCCTAATTTCATGTGTTATTTTATTTTATTTTTATACTCAACAAAAATGTTTTATTTGATAAACATGATTATAATTAAAATGAGACCAGTGGGTTTTGACTATTATATAACCATCGGTCAATATGACTGCTGTGAAATTTTTTTTTTGATTATTGTCTCTAAATATAAGTAATCTTGGTTAATTATTATAGAAAGAAGATTTGATGGCCTCACCTAGTAGTCTTGGACCGATCGAAGCCCATCTAACAGAGCTTGGGAAGGAGGTAGCACCATTGGGCTTTGCTCTGGATCAAATCAAAGCCGAACTTCATCATGTGAAGCTAGAACGGAATCGCCTTCGTGAGAAGTTCAAACTGATAGAAATTACTACTCGGGCAATGTTGACTGAGCCGCCCCAAGATTCTATCACCCTAGCACACCTTACTCTTAGGTCCTATGCTGATATTATAAGGGGCTATGTAACGAGACCGTAACTGCCTTGTGTAATCCTTGTTTTAAATAAAAATTGGGATTTCTTCTTATGATGAAGTTTATGAATTTTGAAATGACCGGATAAATATAGTATGCATATTTTTGATGAATTTTAGAAAAAGGATATTTTAAAAATGTTTATGTAAACCTTAAATAATTAAAAATGTGTAATGATTTTCAAAAAATGGTCTTCTACAATTATGTTCAGTACAAAATTTGGAGTCTAATAAGATCAACTTGATTTTTGATGAATAGTAAATTATGAATAGTGATTTTATGATTAGGATTAGTAATATGACCAAATGGATTAGTAATCTCACTTAAAGAAAGTTTTTAAATAATCTAGGCACCTTGATTAAGTAATGTGATTCAATAAAATAGTTAAATAACGGTTTCATTAATTATTATTCAAGTATTAGTTTTTTTTAGGTGAATAGTGTTTTTTAATTAAAAAATTAATTAAAAATATTTAGAAAATTATTTTTATAAAACGGATTTCATTTTTGAACTTAGAGCACTGATATTATGCTATGGTAATTTTTGGGGTTTTTTTCTGAAAAAAATGAATTTTCGGTGAATAGTGTTTTTATTTAAAAATTAAATTAAAAATATTTAGAAAATTATTTTTATAAAATGGAGTTCATAAATGTAATTAGGGAATCTATATTTAGTTAAGGTGAAAGTTTGGGATTTTTCTGAGAAAGATGAATTTTTCAGTGAATAGTAAAAATGCAGTTTTAGGGTTTCGGTGTGTTTAATGACATCATAATTGTGTCATGATGATGTCATGAGATCTTTTAAGGGTTGGCCGGCCAAGGGTGATGAATTATTGTTTTGGGTGCCCCATGTGGCCTAACTCCATGATAAATGCCAAGGGAGAGCACATGGGTTTGAGAAAAGCACATGTGAGGTTTCCCTTGGCCATTAATGCCTTGTCCCCTCACTTTCCCTATAAATACCAAGCCCTCCTCTCATCCATTCGACTCCCCACTCATCCTCAACGAAGTTCTGGTCTCATTACCTCCCAAGGAGTCCTCCCAAGGTGCCCCTAAGCCCTCAAGGTCCCATCCTTTGAGGTTTAAGAGTTACATTTTAAGGTAAGGGATCCGACCCCTCTCTTTCTTTTCAAGTGATCTCTTTTATGTCATTCCTTTTATGATCCATGTTCTTATGTTGGAGGATGTTATTTTATACTCCTATTACTTCCCTTGTTATGTTCATATAATGATATATCCCCTCTTACTCTCATTATTTCGTTTTATGAAGTTTTAAGTGGCGCCGTTAGGCTGCCGAAATTTTTGTAATAGATTCTTTCTCCCTTCTCATTTTTCAAGATCTATTTTCATGTAAAGTATTTCAAGTTCCTTTTTATTATGTTGGGGTATGATCTCTAAATTTATCATACTTATCTTTTATGATCATATGATGAGAGACCCCATTTGATCTCTTCAATTAAGTATTTTGATGTTTTAAGTGGCGTCGTTAGGCTGCCGAATTTTTAAGTGGTTCTTCACCCTTCTCGTTTTGAAGTTCTACTTTCATGTCAATTATTTCAAGTTCCTTTTTGTCATTTTGGGGTATGATCTCTATATCTATCATACTGTAATCTTATGTTCATATGATGAGATACCCCATTGATCTCTTCAATTCAGTATTTTGAAGTTTTAAGTGGCGCCGTTAGGCTGCCGAATTTTTAGGGGATTCTTTCACCCTTCTCATTCTTTTCAAAGTTCTACTTTCATGTCAAGTATTTAAAGTTCCTTTTTAATTATGTTGGGGAATTATATCTATATCTATCATACTGAACTCTTATGTTCACATGATGAGAGACCCTATTTGATCTTTTCAAATCATTTTTGTTGAAGTTTATGTAACGCCGTTAGGCTGCCGAACTTTCATAAGAGAAATCTAATTTTTGTCTTCCTTCCATGTTTTTCATTTCAAATGGTATGTCCTTGAAATTGCATCACCATGTCCATATATACTTATTATTCTATCCCTCTACTTTTTTATGGGTCAATTATGATTGTTCGACCCATGTTCCCTCTCTTTTCAAAGTTTTCTAAAACCTTGTAACATAGCCGTTATGCTGCAGAATTTTCGTCTCAAAATGCCTCTCTTTTCTCAAAATTATTTTATGTTATAAAGTGAATACGCAAAGCTTCTATTTCTACAGGGGTATTCACATATATATATATATATAAATGTTCTATTTTAAATTTTGGGATTTACATACATGATACCCGCTTTCCCTTTCCGTGGGTTTAATGTAACGTAAAGGTCATGTCATTAAAGCAGTTTTTAAAACGTTGTGATTATGAAATGAAACCCATTTATTTTATGCTATATGGGTTATTTATGAAATGTTTGATGATGATATATGTGGCTCACATGATAATAAAGGAAAATTTAAGGGTGCGCCCTGATATCACTCCAATGCATTGGGTAAAGACTTAATCTCTAGAGATGACCATTTTAACGACGCCTTGGTGAATATCCTTGGTAATTTTTTAATAACACCTTGGGGATGGAACTTGGTGAAACGAAACGATTGTCGATATTAAATGTAGTAGCCACATCTTCAAGTTATGAAAAATGTTATTTTTATTATGATGTATCTCATGATTTCTTTCTCATGCCTTAAAGTTCTTTTCATGTCCTTATTGAAGTATCTCAAGTTCACATGTAAAATGTCTCTCTTCTTTACCTTATTGGGCTTTCTGCTCACCCTTTCTTTTGATGTATGTCCCCAGGTTATGATATGCAGTAATGAACCAAGGATGAACTTAAGGAGACGCCTTTCAAGTGTTTAAGAAGAGTTTTTTTGTTCTTTTCATGTATTATGTTCCTGGTTTCCAAGACACTAAACCTTAAAGATCCTCGGTTTTGTAAAATGTAATGAAAGTTTATGTGATAAAAAGAAGGGAACCTATACCATTGGAAGTGTGGTCAGAGGGTATATGCCAGTTTAGGGAATGACCCCTTGAGGTTGGATGCTATCCGTTCTCATGGGACGTCATTTTTCTTCATATGATGGGATTTTATGTTATTCTAAGGATGGATTATCTAGTTCCATAACATGTTTTTATGGACTTCTATTATCGTAGGGTGTAATTTACATCACTAGAGGGAAACAATTATCTATATAAGGGTGAGTGGAATGTCTAGGCCAATAGAGTTGGAGCAGAGAATCATAGTCTAGGTGGAGTTACTACCTAGATTTATATCCTCTTTATTGAGGATAAGGTAATACATGAAGAATATTTCCCTCCTTTAGTAGATCATTTCAGGGATGTTTTTCCTGATGATTTTTCTAGCTTACCTCTTGAGATAGAGGTAGAGTTTACGATCGAGCTTGTTTTTTGAGTATCTCTATTATTAATTCCACCATATAGGATGGAACCTACTGAGACTGAGGATATAAAGTTATTTTTGGAGGATCTATAGTCTAACAGATTTATTATACATAATTCTTTCTCATAGGGTTCACCTGTGCTTTTCACCAAGAAGGAAGATGAGACCCTTAGTCTATGCATGGATTACAGATGGTTGAACTAGCTTAATGTTATGAACTAATATCCACTACCTCGAATATATGATTTCTTTGACCTGATTTGATGATCTAGTTTGTTGTTTAAGATCGAAATGATATCAGGATATCATCTGGTGTGATTCATTCCTTCATACATACATAGTACAACTTTCTTTAGTAGGTATAGTCTGTATGAGTATCTAGTTATGTATTTCGTTATTAATGACATGCCTTCTAATTTCATAGATTTGATTAATAGTGTTTTTCATCCGTATCTTGCTTCCTTTTTCAAGGCCTTTTTGGATGACATCTTGATGGATTATCAAACTCATAGCGACCATGATAAACACCTTGAGATAATTTTGAATAAATTGATAGAGAATCAGCTATATGAAAATCATGTTATGTTCCACTTATGGGGGGGGGGGGGGAATTCACTTCTTGGGTCATATTATCTTCAAATAAGGGGTATCAATTGACCTAGAGAAGGTAAGTACGTTGGTTTCCTAAGAGCATCCCAAGAACGTGTTTGAAATACCAAGTTTATTAGGGTCGGTGAGATTCTATTGGAATTTAATATAGGACTTTTTATGCCTTAATATGCCTCTTAATATTCTTACAAGGATGGGTTTCAAGTTCTTATGGTTGGATGCGTGTGAGAAATCCTTTTAAGAGTTGAAAGGAAGGCCCACTTCGGCACCTGTTCTGGTACTAGAATAGCCTTCCAGAGGCTATATAGTATTCTATGATGTATCAGACATCAGATTGGGTATAGTTCTAATGAAGTAGGATAGAGTTTTTTCATACATATCTCATCTTTTGAGGCCTCATGAGAGAATGACTGACGAATGATCTTGAGCTTGCAATAGTAGTCCACACCTTGTGATGCTAGAGACACTATCTGATGGGTGAGTGATTTGTGGTGCATACAGGCAACAAGTTCCTCAAATAAATCTCTTCATATTATGAATTTAGTATAAGACAGTGAATATGGGTCAAATATCTTCAATATTTTGACTCTATATATGGCATATATATACATGTAAAGGGAAATGCGATAGCGGATGCGCTGAGTCGAAAAACTCAGGAAGAGGCTGTAAAAGAAGTTAGTTATGAAGGGAAATTTACAACTCTCTTTTATGATCTATATATAGAGTTTCATGGGACTCATGATAAGACTTTACTTACAGCCTTTAATTCTACTTCTTCCCTCCTTGAGAAGGTAAAGATCATGCCGTTCTCAGATCTAGAAGGCTTAGTTCTTAGAGAGATAATTTATGGTGATGAATCACCTCTAGAGTTTTCAGTTTATAGAGATGATATTCTCTATATTCATGGGAATGTATAGGTTCCTATAGATATGATAGTGGAACTGATGGATAAGTACCATGATTCTGAATGTCCATTTTGTCTTGGAATCTCAAAGATGTATCGAGATATGTGACACCATTATTGGTTGTCTGGGATGAAACATCATATACAAGGTTTTATCATTAGGTGTTCCACCTCTCAGAAGGCGAAGGTAGAGCAGTAGTGGCCTGCTAGCTTGTTATAACTACTTGTTGTCCCAGAATGGAAATGGGAATATGTTTTTATAGATTTTATAGTCATCTTATTAAGATCTCCTCATTGTAGTGACACAGTTTGGGTTGTCGTGGATCGAATGATAAAAGTATCCCACTTCTTTCCTACCTAGGAGTATTTTTTAGCTGATTCGTTGGGAATACTATATTTACATGAGATCATATGGCTACATGATTTACTTTATAATATCATTTTAGATAGGGACATTAATTTTACATCGAGGTTATGGTAGGGTCTATAGAGAGCTATGGGTACACAGATTCTCCTGAGTATAACCTTTCACCTTCAGACTGATGGCCTATTAGAATAGACGATACAGGTGATAGAGGAAATTTTTCAGGCATGTGTCCTTGATTTCAATAGTTCTCAAGAGAATCGTATCCTTCTCATTGAGTTATCCTAATATAATATCTTTCATTTAATGATTTAGATGGATCTTAATGAGTCCTTGTATAGTAGGCTATTCCTTCACCCCTATTATTTTTAGAGGTAGGAGAGGCAATGCTACTAGGCCCTCATCTCAGGAAGTATAATTTTTAGTAGGTTTAGATGATCTAGAAGAACAAGTATACAAATCAATAAAAAAAATATTTTACTGATCATTTCTAATGACTTATAGAGTTTCTGGTGGTGGATCATGTTTTCTTACGAGTATCACCTAGGCTTAGACATAGATAGATATAGAGTCAAGGTAAGATGTCACCTAACTTTGTCAATCCCTTTTAGATTATAGATAGAGTTGGTCCAATATGATAAGAGTTTCACTTAACTTAGAGGTACCATGCCATGTACAATGTCTTCTGTAGAGACCCGAAACTTGACGTACATGGACATTACATTACATTTGCGGAACACTTAGTACATAACAAAAACACACACAAGGATCGTAATAGTTTAGTGTCTTTGGAAACTCGGAACGTAATCTTCTAATCCTGGTGAAAGATCTTCAATATCGCCCATAAAGATCTTCCTTTTTTTTATACCTAAAACATTTCTTTATATCCTGGGGAAAAGAAAACATAAAAGGGTGAGCTCAAATGCTCAGTAAGGGTAAACAAAATAAATATCAATCACATCATATTCATAAGAACATAACATTTTGGAATTCTTAACCTGCAAAAGAGAGAATAATCTCATAACATGGGATAAATCATGGCAGTGAAATGTAATCACAATAATCATAAATTAAAACATGAAACTTTGTGGCATAAACACATAATCATAGAAAATCATTTCTTGTTAGTCAAGACTCATTTCCAAGACTATCTTAGTGGACAAAGTCCCTTTCTGAATCGAGTAACCCTCGTTCCAGTCCTATTTCACTGAACCGGTATAACCTACCATTCCAGCCATGTCTATCTCATGAGATATAAAATCTTTACCCAATGCATTGGAGGGAGATATAGGTCCCACCCATCTTATAATGAATCCTTTCTTATGTGTGCCACATAATCATAAACCATACATCATAGCGTAACCCATGTAATAAAAATGGAATTCTTAAACAACATGACATCATAAAACAATTCATATAAGATAAAGGAATTCATAAAAATATTTCCATCACAACATAATCAAACCAATGTAATAATAGGGATAAAAACAGAACCCTTTTATTATCTCAGATGGAAAATAATTTTGATAAAATACTTGAAATCCATTCTTGAGGAAAATATCCTTTCTACTTCAAAAACATTTTCCTTTCTTAACATGTCTTACAATTTAAAACTAAAAGAAGTTGATTAAAAATAAACATGAAAACTTATAAAGGAAGATTCTTGGAAATATGGTTTTAAAAATCCATTCATGCCGTATAAGTTAAAAAAAACATTCTTCGTACTTTTGTCGGAAAAGTCACAAAGTACCTCGTACGACAAAAGATTCCTTTCATACATATTACTAAAAACTCACCGAAGGGTAAAAATGGATTTAAACAATTGTAGGTGGATGGAAATAATATTACATTTTGATGAAACATGGATGTGGATGATAAAATACACCCCAGTAAATACTTACGAATAAACAATCTCGGATAAAAATGAGATTGTGATATTTCCCTTACCTTAGGTCCGATTTGCTTCGTATGTGTCCAAAACTCCTGTATAATTATTTAAATTATGTCATTGACTTATTACAGAATCATATTCATTGTTATAATATCATATATGGTTCACTTATGACATTATATTACCCGTTCTTTTGTAAATTCCATGTTAAAGAAGCATTTTGGGTAAAATCATTTCATTTATCATAGGTGTTTTGACTTGTTGTTCTTGAAATTATTATTACTTATATCATGATTTACTTACTTCCAGAATATCAAATATGATTTATATATCATATATATTCAGTATATATATATATATATAATAGATAGATAAATGAAATGAAAAACACCGTTCATGGAGACGGTAGTCCGTACGTACGCATGAACGTTGTTTTCCTTTCCTTATTGTCTTGAATGGAAGTAAGTAGATGACATACATATATACATAAATCCAGTATCTTTATAATGTCATATATTTCATTATTATTTCTTATATATACTTCTTAATAATTCTTAAATGGTTAACATGGAGAATGAATCTCATCGCGTCGTGGAGACGGTAGTCCGTACGTACGCACGAGCGATGATATCATTTCCATAAATATTGAATTGAATTGGAGTGGATTATACAATATATCAGAATCAATATGATGTTGTAACAACTATGTATAGTTATTCTTTACACCATTATACCCATCCATGTAAGGTGGTGGTGGAAAATAGATTACACCACGGCGTGGAGACGATATTCCGTACGTACGCACGCGCGGTGATTTCATTTTTCCGTAGGATGGATAGAAGGTGAATTAGGGTTGTTTCATATTTATAATAACATATCAGTATGTAAGTAATACTGATGTTATTACTTTATCATGAAACAACTAAAGAAGAAGAAGTTGAAGAAGAAAGAAATTGAAAAGATCGGTAATGGATATTACCTCTTCTTTGGAACGCTTCTTTGAATCCTCCACTTAGGGAACTAATATTGGTCTTTGAAGATAACCAGGACCTCTAGGATTATTATAGGGAAGTGGAGAGGAGAAAATGGCAGGGGTTGGCCGAGCTTGAGTGCTCAATTTGGTGTGAGGAGGAGGGGGAGGAGGTACCCTTTTATAAGGGAGGAGAGGGGCACCTTAGGAATATCTCAAAATATTATTTTATATTAAAGTCAAAATCGGTTTATAATGGTTCCAAAGGGTCTTATTTAGAAGATAAAGTGGGGATGGGTCGCAATACTATCAACCAATAAGATTTAGACATGTTTATGATATTATTTTAACCTCATCAATTTGATTTAACTCTAAGTTAATTAATTTAACTTTTACCGTGTCTTTTTGTTTTCTTTCACTATATGGTTAATACACTTACTATAACATGCCAAACGAACCCCAAATTGTTTATTATTAATATATATATATCCTTATATAAGTCATTTGGCCGAACCTTAGATTTTTAGGAATAAAATAACAATTAATAATATAATATTTGATTTAAAAACTATTTTGTGTCAATTTTGACACTATTTGATATATGATTTTTGTGAAAGTCATAACAGAATTATATGTTCGAACCAAGTTGATTAAATCAACACTCAGATGTCATAGTAACCTAGAAAATTAGTGGAATTCATAAAAAGTCTCAAATTATATTTAGTTTGGTGTTTATAACATCAATTATGTCAATATTTCATTAATAAGATAATTACTGCGTCATCTTTGTGTCATAAATAAATTAACTTATTTGATGTATAAAAATTACAAATAAAATACCATTATGTGGGAAATCTTTTTAGCTTTCTAATGAATATTTACAATCGAATTTATCTTATGTATAACCCTATATTAAAAATGTTTTAGTAAATAAACTTTGATTTTAACTCTTTTAACTCTTCTTTGAATTAAATAATAATAAATGTCCTAATCTAATCCAAGTGGGCCTAAATGATAATATTTTACACTTAAGGTTGTTTTTGGTCGAGATACACTTGTACAATAGAATTAGGACATGTGTTAGTGTAATATTAATATCATTCTTACCCTTAATTACCCTATTTACTTTTAACCGTGGTAAATAAAAGTAAAAAGTTACTATTCACCAAAAATTATTTTCATCTAATTGAACCACAGTTTACTTACTGACATCAACCGTGTCTCTCGGATTTTTGAAATTCCATTCACAGAAGCGGTAAAATTAAGTTTTATGAAAAATTCAGTTTTTTAACTTCCACTTAGTAGTTTCACTATTCATCAAAAATTGATGTTTTTCAGAACAATGCCAAAATTTCATCCTAAGATATATTTCATATTCCGAATTCAAAAATGAAGTCTATTTTACCAAATTCATAACATAATAGTTGCATTAATTAATTTTATAATTAAATCCCGCTGTTAAATCAAATAGCGTGTTTTTAAGAAACAATATCTATCAAAAGATTGACACTTGATTATGTCTGGTTTAAATGTGAAATTACAACCAATGACTAACATTGTATTAAATTGTAAAAATATATTTTAAATATACTTTAAAACCACTCAAATTAAAAATTTATCACTATTAATTATTTCGATTAAAAAAGTTGTTTTTAATTATAATTTAGCAATTTTCACTATTCATCAGAATATGAAAGTTATCCGAAAAGTACCAAAATTTCACCCTAATATAATTTTAATATTACGAATCCAAAAATGAATTCCATTTTGAAAAATAAAATTTACAAAATTTCAAAAAGTGGTTATTACTATTCATAACGGCTAGTTTTAATAATATCTTAATAGCATATCGTTGTTTAGCGAAACTCGGTGTTGCGTACAACACACGCTATCGTGGAAGGTCGCGATTGCGTATAATTCAAGCCAGGTCAGAGATGTGTATTGTGAAAGCTCATTTTTGTGTATCGTATAACACAAGACATAATTAAAAAGAATATTTTTCATAAAATCTCGGGCTGTTACATTCTACCCCCCTTAAAATGAATTTCGCCCTCGAAATTCATCGGGGTTATAAATGGTTTACTATTCGAAAGTTTCTTTAATAGAAACCCACATCATAAAAAGGAATATCAAAACAAATCTTTAAAAACAAAAGTATGAAACGTAACGGTTACCCAACTAATCATTGGGTTTCCACATAGGTGAAAATATGGATATGGAAGAGAAATCTAACCATCATGTTCTGATGGAGAGTGGTAGAGAACATGGCTATGGAAAAGCCAGTAATCACAAATCCATAGATTTGTGATGATATAAGGTACCATCTGATTCCTCAGGTATAAGATCACTAGGACAACATTTTTGGTTTTCAAGATCATTTCCCTAAAGTTGAAAATTTGAATTAGAATAAATACTTACTTTATTTTGGTACAATCTCACTGTTGTTCGTGCCTTGAACAATTTCCACTTAATCTCTTAAATAAATGAAGTTGAATTTTTTATTCATGAAGTGTTAGCAGATAATGTGATAGAATGACGGGTCATTCCATCTGTCTCAAACAAAAGGTTAGAAAAAATTATATACATAAGTCGATCTATAGTGAGATTAATCATATATGGTTCCTAAAATGGACTTATACTTCATATATCATAGTGCTTAATATAATAAAACTAGTTTCTACTAAACAGGGACTTCCTGTAGGCCAGTGGTAGGCGATAAAGGCCAGTCGCACTTCGGTTGTGGGTTCGATTCCCACAGCCTTGTCCGAAGCGATGGGCTGTCACCTGTCCTGCAGGTTGTCCTTTTTATAAAACTATATTACTATAACATCCCATCAATAATATCGAAAAAACTTCTATCCTTAAACAATACTAACTTATGTCCAACATAATCCATTCCAATCTTTAGGCTTATCCATAATACTGCAGTCCATTCTCATAACATAGTGAAAATGATTACCAGAGATTTAATACCATCGTTGATCCCCATATATCATAAGATATATCTTGTTGGTCACATTCCAAACATTCAAAGGCCTTAATCTTGTACTCTCTTGAATACCCATTGATTCTTAGTGAAAACTTGAATGCAGTTAAAAGTTAACACATTTCACATACCGAAATCCTCAAAATTCTATATACTCAAACCATGATATCACTTAGTCCTTATATCAATCATTAGCTCATGAATACTATCAAACATTTAATTTTCTCCTTATCCCTTCATTATGCAGATATCATCTACATTCCAAAAATACTTGAATAACCTTTCATGGATACTGGTAACATTAATCATACACTTTCAAAACACATGGAAAGACAACAGTGTAACAATCCATAGATGTCTCTTTATTCCAAAATTACAGATGATAAACATGTAATCATTCCACTACATTCTCAAACCATTGACCGAGCTTCAAAAATTCTTTCATCTCACATATCATTTGTAGTGTCTTCATCATCATCCACATAAATACTACCCATATGACCATACTGATTCTCTTCATGAGTCTTTCCCTTAGGGCATTTGTTTGCATAATGCCCATACATTCCACATTTAAAACACTTAACCATTTTTGATGTCGTAGCAATACCATTATCCTCATCCATGGTGTTAACCGACCCTTTTCCTTTGCACTTACTTGCTTTGTGTCCTTATTTTCCACACCCAAAGCATCTTCCAGTTCCCTTGAAACATTATCCTTGATGCCTCTTCCCACATGATTTACATAGGGGAAATTTAACTTTCTTTCCTCTATGATCATCATGGAACTCCATCTTTCTCTTATTAGTCGAGTCAGGAAACTTACCAAATTTTACTTTATTGATCATATTGTGAGACTGCTGATTCGGCATAATAATGATGTTTGAACATCCAAATACCATTTCATTTGGTTGCTCATGAAGAATATCATTCCACTGTCCATCATATCCTCCATTATTGTGAATCATCTTGTTTCCAGCCATTTTCTAAAACCCAAACAGAATAGTGTTAGATGAAAAAATCATAATAAAGGGGGAGTAACTTAAATATCTATCATCTTTGGTTTAATCTAATATCGTTACCATAGTTCAAGGACTATATCCTATACTTATACTTATCCTTAGGGGCATCCCTAGACATACCTTAGAAATATCTCTAGGGATCTCAATAATGTTTTCGCATCCTAGTTTCCAAAGGTTGACTAATCCTTTTCTCTGATACCAACTGTAGAGACCCGAAACTTGACGTACATAGACATTACATTACATTTGCGGAACACTTAGTACATAACAAAAACACACAGAAGGATCGTAATAGTTTAGTGTCTTTGGAAACTCGGAACGTAATCTTCTAATCCTGGTGAAAGATCTTCAATATCGCCCATAAAGATCTTCCTTTTTTTATACCTAAAACATTTCTTTATATCATGGGGAAAAGAAAACATAAAAGGGTGAGCTCAAATGCTCAGTAAGGGTAAACAAAATAAATATCAATCACATCATATTCATAAGAACATAACATTTTGGAATTCTTAACCTGCAAAAGAGAGCATAATCTCATAACATGGGATAAATCTTGGCAGTGAAATGTAATCACAATAATCATAACTTAAAACATGAAACTTTGTGGCATACACACATAATCATAGAAAATCATTTCTTGTTAGTCAAGACTCATTGCCAAGACTATCTTAGTGGACAAAGTCCCTTTCTGAATCGAGTAACCCTCGTTCCAGTCCTGTTTCACTGAAACGGTATAACCTACCGTTCCAGCCATGTCTATCTCATGAGATATAAAATCTTTACCCAATGCATTGTAGGGAGATATAGGTCCCACCCATCTTATAATGAATCCTTTCTTATGTGTGCCACATAATCATAAACCATACATCATAGCGTAACCCATGTAATAAAAATGGAATTCTTAAACAACATGACATCATAAAACAATTCATATAAGATAAAGGAATTCATAAAAATATTTCCATCACAACATAATCAAACCAATGTAATAATAGGGATAAAAACAGAACCCTTTTATTATCTTAGATGGAAAATAATTTTGATAAAATCTTGAAATCCATTCTTGAGGAAAATATCCTTTCTACTTCAAAAACATTTTCCTTTCTTAACATGTCTTACAATTTAAAACTAAAATAAGTTGATTAAAAATAAACTTGAAAACTTATAAAGGAAGATTCTTGGAAATATGGTTTTAAAAATCCATTCATGCCGTATAAGTTAAAAAAAAACATTCTTCGTACTTTTGTCGGAAAAGTCAAAAAGTACCTCGTACGACAAAAGATTCCTTTCATACATATTACTAAAAACTCACTGAAGGGTAAAAATGGATTTAAACAATTGTAGGTGGATGGAAATAATATTACATTTTGATGAAACATGGATGTGGATGATAAAATACACCCCAGTAAATACTTACGAATAAACAATCTCGGATAAAAATGAGATTGTGATATTTCCCTTACCTTAGGTCCGATTTGCTTCGTATGTGTCCAAACCTCCTGTATAATTATTTAAATTATGTCATTGACTTATTACAGAATCATATTCATTGTTATAATATCATATATGGTTCACTTATGACATTATATTACCCGTTCTTTTGTAAATTCCATGTTAAAGAAGCGTTTTGGGTAAAATCGTTTCATTTATCATAGGTGTTTTGACTTGTTGTTCTTGACATTATTATTACTTATATCATGATTTACTTACTTACAGAATATAAAATATGATTTATATATCATATATATTCAGTATATATATATATATATAATAGATAGATAAATGAAATGAAAAACACCGTTCATGGAGACGGTAGTCCGTACGTACGCATGAACGTTGTTTTCCTTTCCTTATTGTCTTGAATGGAAGTAAGTAGATGAAATACATATATACATAAATCCAGTATCTTTATAATGTCATATATTTCATTATTATTTCTTATATATACTTCTTAATCATTCTTAAATGGTTAACATGGAGAATGAATCTCATCGCGTCGTGGAGACGGTAGTCCGTACGTACGCACGAGCGATGATATCATTTCCATAAATATTGAATTGAATTGGAGTGGATTATACAATATATCAGAATCAATATGATGTTGTAATAACTATGTATAGTTATTCTTTACACCATTATACCCATCCATGTAATGTGGTGGTGGAAAATAGATTACACCACGGCGTGGAGACGGTATTCCGTACGTACGCACGCGCGGTGATTTCATTTTTCCGTAGGATGGATAGAAGGTGAATTAGGGTTGTTTCATATTTATAATAACATATCAGTATGTAAGTAATACTGATGTTATTACTTTATCATTAAACAACTAAAGAATAAGAAGTTGAAGAAGAAAGAAATTGAAAAGATCGGTAATGGATATTACCTCTTCTTTGGAACGCTTCTTTGAATCCTCCACTTAGGGAACTAATATTGGTCTTTGAAGAAGACCAGGACCTCTAGGATTATTATAGGTAAGTGGAGAGGAGAACATGGCAGGGGTTGGCCGAGCTTGAGTGCTCAATTTGGTGTGAGGAGGAGGGGGAGGAGGTACCCTTTTATAAGGGAGGAGAGGGGCACCTTAGGAATATCTCAAAATATTATTTTATATTAAAGTCAAAATCAGTTTATAATGGTTCCAAAGGGTCTTATTTCGAAGATAAAGTGGGTATGGGTCGAAATCCTATCAACCAATAAGATTTAGACAAGTTTAGGATATTATTTTAACCTTATCAATTAGATTTAACTCTAAGTTAATTAATTTAACTTTTACCGTGTCTTTTTGTTTTCTTTCACTATATGGTTAATACACTTACTATAACATGCCAAAAGAACCCCAAAATGTTTATTATTAATATATATATCCTTATCTAAGTCATTTATCCGAAACTTAGATTTTTAGGAATAAAATAACAATTAATAATATAATATTTGATTTAAAAACTATTTTGTGTCAATTTTGACACTATTTGATATATGATTTTTTTGAAAGTCATAACAGAATTATATGTTCAAACCAAATTTATTAAATCAACACTAATATATCATAGTAACCTAGAAAATTAGTGGAATTCATAAAAAGTCTCAAATTATATTTAGTTTGGTGTTTATAACATCAATTATGTCAATATTTCATTAATAAGATAATTACTGCATCATCTTTGTGTCATAAATAAATTAACATATTTGATGTCTAAAAGTTACATATAAAATACCATTATGTGGGAAATCTTTTTAGATTTCTAATTAATATTTACAATCTAATTTATCTTATGTATAACCCTATATTAAAAATGTTTTGGTAAATAAACTTTGATTTTAACTCTTTTAACTCTTCTTTGAATTAAATAATAATAAATTTTCTAATCTAATCCAAGTGGGCCTAAATGATAATATTTTACACTTAAGGTTGTTTGTGGTCGAGATACACTTGCCCAATAGAATTAGGACATGTGTTAGGGTAATATTAATATCATTCTTACCCTTAATTACCCTATTTACTTTTAACCGTGGTAAATAAAAGTAAAAAGTTACTATTCACCAAAAATTATTTTCATCTCATTGAACCACATTTTACTTAATGACATCAACCGTGTCTCTCGGATTTTTGAAATTCCATTCACAGAAGCGGTAAAATTAAGTTTTATGAAAAATTCAGTTTTTTAACTTCCACTTAGTAGTTTCACTATTCATCAAAAATTGATGTTTTTCAGAACAATGACAAAATTTCATCCTAAGCTATATTTCATATTCCGAATTCAAAAATGAAGTCTATTTTACCAAATTCATAACATAATAGTTGCATTAATTAATTTTATAATTAAATCCCGCTGTTAAATCAAATAGCGTGATTTTAAGAAACAATATCTATCAAAAGATTGACACTTGATTATGTCTGGTTTAAATGTGAAATTACAACCAATGACTAACATTGTATTAAACTGTAAAAATATATTTTAAATATACTTTAAAACCACTCAAATTAATAATTTATCACTATTAATTATTTCGATTAAAAAAGTTGTTTTTAATTATAATTTAGCAATTTTCACTATTCATCAGAATATGAAAGTTATCCGAAAAGTACCAAAATTTCACCCTAAGCTAATTTCGATATTACGAATCCAAAAATGAATTCCATTTTGAAAAATAAAATTTACAAAATTTCAAAAAGTGGTTATTACTATTCATAACGGCTAGTTTTAATAATATCTTAATAGCATATCGTTGTTTAGCGAAACTCGGTGTTGCGTACAACACACGCTATCGTGGAAGGTCGCGATTGCGTATAATTCAAGCCAGGTCAGAGATGTGTATTGTAAAAGCTCCTTTTGGTGTATCGTATAACACAAGACATAATTAAAAAGAATATTTTTCATAAAATCTCGGGCTGTTACATCTTCCATGTTTCACAGCTTTGTCATTATCATGCCGACCTGTCTCAAACTTCTTATCCTGAGGATATGGAGTTAGATGGTGATGCTACTTTTTGGGAATATCCAATATGCATCATTGATTGGATATTAAAGGCTCTTAGAGTTTGTTATATACTTTTAGTGTGTGATCTATGGAAGCACAACCATGTATAGGATAATACTTGGGTGCGGGAGGCTAATTAATGTGCATAGTGGTAGAATTTGTTCTTATACAATGTCTTTCTGCCCTTTGAAGGTGAACTCGAGGATGAGTTATTTTAGTGGGAAGATTGTAAGAACCTAGTTTTTCGTATCATGTATGGCTAATTTTATTTCTTGTTTAACCATTGTTATAGTGATCTTGTGTATTAGAACCTAAGCTAGGCCTTTGTCCGGTTGGGTTTTTTTTGGAAGAAGAAAACAGGTGTTAGGGGCAAGCTGCAGGCCAGTTACACAGTGTGTAACTAGATTACCCAACGTGTAATAATTACATGGTGTGTAATGGACAGTAACCTTCTTTTCATGACATGTAGTGGATCTTCCCCATAAGGGAATTCCTAAGATTTATATGATGTGTAAAACATTTACACATCATGTAAATGGTCAGGGGGTGTTTTTAAAAGGGAAAACCCTTTTCTCATTATCCTTACCCCTCTTCTCTCTTGCATAAGAGGTCTCATACAAGGGACCCATTTTGACCCTAAAGATAGGTTCTTCTATTTTACCGTTATGTAGAATCTGATTAAAGATTATTCTATCATGTTGTAAGTGCATTGATAATTCCTTTAACCCTTTATATTAGTTTGTCATCTCTCTTCCACTAAACAATGCTATTTTGATATAGGCTCATATGCATTATTTTAAGGGCATTGGTCTATTATTCTGTTTTCTTCATATCTAGGAAAAACTAAAGGATTATACTAGATGAGGAGACTATTATAGGTTTTAGGTAGGTGTTCTATGACTCATCCCTCATGTATCACCATTTTATAACCTACTGTTATTATGCATAAGACGATTTCACTATTTGTTGCCTATTAAATTCAAATACTTTGTTTATAATCATCTTTCTCATATTATATAGTTTGTATTCACTTGATACTATATTTTTGGAGGTGATAAAATCAACATCAAACACCCCAAGTAGGGTGATTCCACTTTTAGGCCTTTAGTGGTTTTGTTATGACTATTTGTACCACTATTTGGTTGTGACTTGACTTGACCTTGATAAAGGTGAGTGTTTAATTAAATGAATGAATTGTTAATGGATACTGCATGTATTGTATCACTTGACCCTACTAAGGTAAGTGTTTTAATGTAATAAATGGAACTATAATTTATATGGAAAGTATATTATAGATATAACTTGGCCTAGTTAATTATAATTTAATTGCATGTGGTTCAACATCCTTATCTCACCTTGTCTTGATTATGAGATGTAAAGAAGTGAACCAAATAATTGATTAAGAAATTAATGTTCCAAATGGTTGCATGTTTTTTTATACCCTGTAACACTAATAAAAGGTATGGAATGAAACAAATGACTTATTAAGAATCCATGAGTATTACATGGACTTAATTAAATAATAAATTAAGTATAAGGATCCTATTTCATATGGTCCTATCATCTTTATAGAATTGTTCATACTCGATCCATCCATGGATTATTGAGGTAATACATTGAGCACTCAGTGGACGCCATTCCAATTCAAGGATTCTGATTTCCAAGGGAGATACCCACCTTAGAACCTATTCCTTATCTAACAGTGGATGTCTTACATGATGACATAAGATCCATTCACTATCATTTATATATTAGGATACCTTGGATACACTCTTTGGAGTCATCTTGATGTCTTCAGACATGTGGCACCATGGTACACCTATTAAGCCAAGTAATTAATTGCCCATGATTATCTTTTACAAGATCCTCAGAATCAGTTAGAATATTATTATAGTTGAATGCCTTGGGTGATTCTCCTTTTCTTACACATAGACCCCTTATAGACAGGCTGCAGATTATTACTAAGTTAGATCGACCCCTAAGGTCAAGGATGCCTTATTTATTACCTTGGATCCTCTTAATTGTTATTTAAATCATATTATTCCTTGGTCATACCTTGGATACCATTACTTAACTTATTATGAACTAGAACATAAATAATCAAATCGTACATGTTTAGACACCTGCTGAGTCTGAAGTTGATATGAGGGTATTTACATTACTATACTGTTTTACATTTATTATATACCTACACACTATCAGTTTATATTAATAGACTTGATGGTATATATGTTGTTCGTGGTGGTCTACTAAGATTTATCTCACACCCTATCTAGGCCTCCATTGGTACCTAAACATACTATAAGTATACAGGTGTTCATAAGTGGAAACACCCCAGTTTGGACACCTGATCATGACTGCTTGCATTAGGATAGAGATTGGTAAAAGATGATTGGGACAGTTCTTGGTATGCTTGGATTGTTTTTGGATTATTTGTTTTATAGAATGTATAGTACTACAACCAGCTACTTTGTAGACTTGTTTTCCAGTTTTGTAGAGGGATGAAATACATTATCACCAACTTTTTATTTTTTTATTGGATGTTTATATTGTGATTCTACTATAGAATGTTACTGGGGTAGTCATCATAGGTTCTGTTTCCATTATGCCATCTATTTATATATTTTGATTCCACTATTTATCTACAGTTATTACTTATCCTTTTTTGTTTAACTCTCTTAAATAGGGCATAATATCCCCACAAACATACCCTAGACCCTCGCTACTTGTCAATAGCCTTTGGAATATGGGGAGGAGTTCTTGAGTCCATGTGGCCAACTGGGTTGGGTCACCTTTGAGTGGAACCTGGTTTAGGACGTTATTGTGATATTATCATGAAGAGATTTTTTAGCTGGGATGTTAGATGAGACACCACAATCATCCAAGGAGGAAGAACACTATGGGTAATAGTTACTAGGGTGATACTAAGTTGAGTAAAATTGGAATGGTTCATGTGGCATAGAGCTGATGTGATTAGGGCTTTATTTCCATAGTTGTATGTTAATATATGTATGTGTATGTGTGTGCATATATTTTAACACCCGAAAAATTCTAAAAGAGCAAATTTATATTTGATAGCTTGTTTGACATACAACAGCAAACATAGAAAGGGATGTAACCTATTTTGAATTTATGGAATATATAATATTTTAAATAAATTTAATATATTATATAGCTTGAAATACACACAATAATGAGTTATCTTTCATCACATGTAACAATGAGTTTCTATGATATTTGGTGTTACACACAAGATCATGTTTTTATGAACAATATATTATTAAATTATTATTATTTATTATAATAAGATATAACCTAACCATTAAATTAGTAGTTATGAATATGATTAAATAAATTATTAAAATATATGGTTTACAAAAAAAATTATTTTATTGGTTAACAATTAATTATAAATGAATATAAAAACCAATTGAATATAAAGGAAATGTTTTATGCTCACAAAGGTATTTTAACCAAATAAATTAAATTAATTACTATTAGAGAATGATCATAATAAAATTTAAATATTAGATATATAAATAAAATATTCTTGAAATTCATCCAATATATTTTATAAATATAAGATAAGACCAAAGCCAATATTATGTATAAAAAACTATATTTTTATAAAGGTAGTTTTCCCATATTTTAATAGCACACCTATTTTAAAACAAAATGTTGAAACTTTTATAAATTATATATGTTAAAAAAATTAATTTTTGAATGAATAATATTAAAATTATACTAAGTTGATTTTTTTTATTTTTTTTGTGAAGCTTTATTTTTTGATGAATAATGACAAATACTAAATTTTAATTGAAAATTGTTTTTTGTCTAATTTATTTATATAGTTAAATTATTTATTAATTTTGTTTTAAAGTATATTTTGTTCTATTATACATAAATTAATCCAAATTATTTCATTTTAACTAATTTAACATTGATATATAATATAAAAAGATTTCAAACTTTTGAGCATTTTTACTTTAAAAACCCGCTTTCTCATTG
The DNA here is from genome assembly GCA_963277665.1 of Viscum album. Classification (NCBI taxonomy): domain Eukaryota; kingdom Viridiplantae; phylum Streptophyta; class Magnoliopsida; order Santalales; family Viscaceae; genus Viscum; species Viscum album. Next base: position 1,522,207,178 of record OY728131.1, on the reverse strand, counting down.
CTTATATGGGATTAATTTTAAAATAATTTATGCCACTTCATTCATTTGAATTTATAAAAATGGATTACATATTTTTAAACATCATAATTTATAATTTATAGTAAGGTAAACTTAGTTTTTTAACAAAACTATTATAGAATGTAATCAAAATTAATGACAATGATTAAGGTAAAAACGAGTTTACTTAGTGGTTAAACATTATATTAAGGGGAAAACAACCTAGAAACATGTAAAAAATCCATTATATGGACATATTTTGACTATATACTCCATTTTATCTAATTTGGTTCCTTATTTTAGTAACATGAAGTAAGAGAGACCTCTCAATAGTGTTTACCGTTTTATATTTACAAGAATGTCACTCCTCCTCTACTATAAATGGCACTCACGCCACTCAATTATTCATTTATATAAAGCATTTTTTTATCATCAAAACACTACCCAAATAGCTCCCCAAAATCCATCCCATCATCCTAGAATCATTAATTTTGGATGAAAGAAAAACAAGAAATTATTTTGGTATAAACCAAATGGAGTTACCTAAATAAGAGGTAACATTCTTCAACGATCACTTTTATTTCATTTACTTATAAACCCCTTAAATTATTATTATATATACCTCATATAATATAATAAATATAATAAATATTATTAGATGTTTTTATTTTAAGGGTAAAACCTACACATACACACACTTCCATCTAATGGGATACAAAATCATCAATCGTGTGTACAATGAACTACCGCCTCGTGAACCGATGTCGTTCGTTCTTCCATTACCACCTTTTAAGGTCGAAAATAATGATCCATTTATATTTTAAATATGAAATATATTATATTTATAATGACTTCATGCTTCTTTAATTATTATACAATACATGCCTTTATGTTTTCCATTTTGTGGGAATACTATAACATCATTTGTGGACGTATAGACTACTACGTCCTCAAAGTTATTTGATTCGTTCACACTATATATGGAAAGTATAAAGGATGGAATAAAAATGAATTTGAAATAGATGAAAGAAATATTTTATTTTAATTATAATACACACACACACATATCATATGTTTTTCATTCTTTTAAATATGATAAGGAAATGGAAGTAGCGTTCATGCATACATATGACCGACCATCTCCATGAATAGTGCATTTCATATCCTATATCCAAATTTAATGGATTATTATAAATGAATATAAACTCAATATATATGATAATTAAATCATTTTTGAATCTTAAAAGGATTAAATAAATATCTATGTAAGAAGAACGAAAATAACAAGTCAAAATATGCTCTAAAAACTAAACAATAAATATCAGAAATTGTGAAAATACAAGAAATATTGTTAATAAATGGGTAATAAAATATTATAAAAAGTTAATATATGATATTATAAATATTATTATTCTTATTTTATAATTTAATAACATGATTATAAGAATTATAAATTATTTTAAAGGATGTTCACCCAAAATGAAATTCAAGGTAAGAGATTTCATCTCAATTTCATTTCATTGAGGCATATTGTAATGTTATGCACCAAGTTTATTTTTTTATTGTGTATATACTGACCCTTTGACATTTAAAATCATGAATAATTCCTTCTTCATGTTATTTTTATTTTTAATTTCAATCATTTTATTTAATGCGATTTGAACATAAAGTTACCAAGTGGTAAAGAAACATCATAACTCAATTCATTTTCATTGGGTTATATTACTTACTCATTATCATTATTATTATATGATTATTTATATAATGAATATTAATATATATTTATGTATTTAAAATTATTATAGTTGGATTTAAATTTGATATACATGATCCATTCATTTATTAATTATCACTTCAACATTAGGAATATTTTAAGGGTTTATGTCACAATCTTATTCTAATTTAGAGTACTTATTCTTAAAATTAAATTAAAGGAATTTATGTGATCACTGTTCAATAAAATGTTTCATTTTCTTCTCGAATTTTTATTAATAAAATTTTTCAAGTAATATTACTATATTTCCACTCTATGGTACTCAAATTTTTTTTGAAAATGTATTTATGAAAACCCGACTTCATTTCTCTCTTCGGTAGGAAATATGTTTTCTCTCAAAACCATGTTTTATAATTTTTTTAAATGTTTTTAAAATTTTCAAAATTATTTATTAAATAAAATTTATTTATTTTCTCTTTTAATTTTTTTCCTAAGGAATCTTATTGTCTCTTTTTGAACTAGACACTTTTCTAGCCTTTTACCATGCAAAGTGAATGCTCATGTTACCTTGTATGACATTTTTAGATTTACCTTCTATAATTTATTTGAGACTTCATTTGAATGTTTAAAAGGCTAAATTTTATATAATTTTAAAAAGAAATGATTTTCAAAGAAAATTAGTATCAAAATGAAAAGCATATTTTCCTCAAAAATATTTTCAAGATATTTTTATGGTATTTACATTCATTAATGAAACAAACTTTTATCCTTACTCCACTTGGGATACTTTTTATTGATGCCATAATTATTCATCCTCAGGATAGTTTAGGATTTCTTTGACCAAGGATAGTATTGAAATCACCTATCTTGATTTAGTTATGCAGTCCCCTTGAAATATTCACTTTCCTACGATCACCGAACATTAAATTTCCCGTAATTATCCGGATCCTTAATCATGGATGTGTTCATTGCCTAAACCAAAAGAAATTACATAAATGTTTACTTTGACTGTTATTTGATTATTTGGGGGAAGATATTGATAAATATGTATTCTCTACTCAATATAGATATTTAATAAGGCATATTGTTCATTAATTAAATCAATTATTTGATATATGAGGAACTATTTGGAATAGAAGTGAAGTGTGGGCCTGAACTTTATATAGCCTCTCGATGCATTGACAGGTTATCACATGAAAAATCAGTTACAAAAAATAAACAGGTTTCTACCTATAGTTTTAAACCATATTGGGAAAGGTGTTGATGGTATAGGTTTTAATATGCCTCACATATGACATCCAATAATTAAGAATTGTATTATTTCAAAATATAGTTATTTTTATTAATTATCCATGAGATCTTCACTTTGAAATTATCTATGGATTATTTTCATTATCAGTTTATTATTGAAATGGAATGTGTTTTTATTTATTTACATTTCCATATTGATTATTCCTTATCTAGTTATTTAAATGGAATATGTGTTAAGTTATTTACCTTTCCATATTATTTATGCACTTCCTTCCTAGTTTATTGATTACATGGCATGTGTTCTCATTAATTTAACTTTCCAAATTTATTATTCTTATGGATTAATTATTTATTCTTATATACTTAACCCTTACTAGTAATTAGAGGTCACCCTTATTTTTTTACCATACCCTAAAATCATATAAGTGTCTTAAGTAAGATATGCATGGATATGATAAGTGGGAATATAGTTATTATCCAAAAAATTATTTTTTAATTAGTGGATCTAGTTGTAATGTAAGACTCATATGTGTATTTGGTTTATAAATACCACTGACCTCTTTAATTATTTTGGATTTGATTAATTTTAATCATGAAAATTTAATGGTAGTAAACACTGACTCCATGCTTACTAGGGTTGGGTTGATATATTTGGTATCAGAGGAAGTTTAGTAGCATCCTTGGAAACTAGATTTAAGAAAAACCTATATTAGAGAACATAACCTTAAGATATATTTTGAGGATTAAAATATAATAATATATGTATTAATTAACTTAATAGTTATGGATACCATCATATAATTTTTAGATTATGGTTTATCACAATTTATATGTCTTAAACATCACATTATAGGTTTTATGTAATGGGAGTCTACCAATATTAAGGACATTTTGGAGAAAATTATGGAAGGTATAAGTATTAGTAGAAAATGTTATTTGAGGAATAATGACTTACAGACATGAGTTTAAAGGTATTTATAACCATTAGTGTTATTATTATTATCATTTATATCATTGTAATTAATAGTTGAATTAGTTTATTACTATTTGAAAAATATGTTGTATTGAAAACCATTACAAAAAGGTTATTAAATGATTAAATTCAAGGATATACACCATTTTTATTTCATTAATTATATTAATATGGTTTTATAAAAATTAAAACATACAATTTAGTGGGTATTGGACCCATTACTGAAGGACGATAAGGGTTTCATTCCTACCACTGACCTACATGATGTCTTGGTTAAGGTATAATTATTTTTATTTAAACAATTTGAAGAATAAATTTTAATAATGAACCAATAGTAATATTTTTTATTTTTTGATATTAATGTATTAAACATATTAGATTTATATAATATTTAGATACAAATTTAAATATTTTCACTATTTTATAGGCCTTACGATCCATTAAATGTTTATTTTAGTTCCTCAGGTATCAAAGTTAACTTTTGGATATCGATTTCTTGAAGTAAAGTATGATTTGATCAAAGCACCAAAAAATGAGGACAAATTTGTTTATGAAATATAAATAGGTCAATAAATTATATTTCCTTATATTCTTAGGTAGTAAAACAAATAGTAAACATTTGGAAAATTATAAAAAAATATTGTCCAAATAGCTTAATTTCTATTGAAATTATGGTATTTTAAATCATCACAGATTTATAAATTTGAGGCCCTAAAAATTCCATTGATCATTCAATTTTTTCTGATCAATGAACTCTATAAATATCTATAACTATTAATGTTTTTCCTCCAATTGTATATATTCACTTTCCACTGTCGTTCTCCTACTTGGAATCCTTATTACGTGTTGTTCTATATGACCTTGGTACTTACCACTCTCTCTTTTCAAGAGAATTTTTTACCAACCCTTCTCATGATGTGGTATTTCTATAAAATAAGTTATAAATATCAAACAATTTATTATCAAGATAGAGTTTAAATTACAAGTACATGATTTATTTAAGGTAGGGAGAATGTAACACCCACAAAATTGTAAAAGGATAATTTTTTATTCAATAACATGTATGACATGTATCACAAAACATAGAAATGAATATACAATCTCAAGAAATTATGGTATATTTAATACATTAAAAAATTTAATATATTATATATCTTTTAATGCATGCATTACTGAGTTATCTTTCATTTTACACAACAACTAGTTTCTTTGATAGCTTGTGTTACATCTAAGACAAAGTTTTACCAAACAATAATATATTATTAAAATATTATCATTAAATATAAAAATATATAACCTAGCAATTAAATCAGTTTTTATGAATAATATAAACTAGATAATTAAATTATACGGTGTACAAAAATATAAAATGAATTCATTTTTATGAATTAATTACAAATAAATATACAGACCAATTTAATATAATGGAAATGTTTTTATGATTAAAAGGTTTTTTATACTAATAAATTAAATTAACTACTAATATTGAATGATCTTAATGAAATTTATATATTATATATTCAATGAAATATTTTTGAAATTAATCAAATATATTTTATAATAATAAGATAAGAAAGACCCAATATTACTCATAAAAAGCTATATTTTTATAATGGTAGTTTCACCGAGTTTTAATGGAACACCTATTATAAAGCTAAATTTTGTCAATTTTACAAATTTATATGTAGAAATAAAATAAAATTTTGAAATAGTGACATAAAAATTATCATAGGTTTAATTTATGTTATTTTTTCTGTGAAGTTTCATTTTTTGATGAATAATGAAAAATACTAGATTTTAATTGAAATTTGTTTTTTTGTATAATTTATCTGTATAGTTAAATTATATTTTAATTAGGATTTAAACTATATTTAGTTATATTATTAATCAATTTATCTGATTTAGGTGATTTGAATCAATTTCACATTGATATTTGATATAAAAACATTTTGAAACTTTTGAACATTTTTACTTTAAAAACCTGCTTTCTCATCCAGTATGTGGGATTAATTTTTAATTAATTTCTTCCAGTTTTGTGATTAGAATTTGAAAAAATGGATTCAATATTTTTAATCATCATAATTTATAATGTATATTTATGTCAAATTATTTTTTGACAAAAAATATTAGTCAAAGTAATTAAAATTAATTACAGTAAGGTAAAACTGAGTTTACTTAGTGGTTAAACTTTAAATTAAGGGGCCAAATAAACAAAAAAAATGTAATAAATCCATTATGTGGACATATTTATACCACATACTCCTTTTTATCGTATAGCATTTCATTATTTTATGCACATTATGAAAGGTATACCTCTCAATAGTGTTTACCTTTTTATATTTACAAGAGTGCCAATCCTCATCCAATATATAAAGGCACTCACCCTACTCACTTATTCACTCCTATAAAGCCTTTTTAATCATAAGAAACAAGCCCAAATATCTCCAAATAAAACATAAAATAATAATAGAAGACTAAATTTTGTCATAAATGCAACCAAATATGTCTTTTTCTATAAACCAAAATAAGTTACCTGAATAAGAGGTAACATTCTTTAACAATCACTATTGTTTCATTTACTTATCCACCCCTTAAATTATTCTTATATCTTGATAATATAATATAATAATTATCTTAAAAATAATGACATGTTTTTATGTCAATTTTAATACCGATACTCACACACATCCATCAAATGGGATGCTCAATCATCATTCGTGTGTATGGTGGACTATCACCTTGCAAACTGATGTTGTTCATTATTCCATTACCACCTTTCAAGGTATTAAATAATGAACTATTTATAACTTATAAATAATATATATGATATTTATAATGTATTGAGTTTCATGTAATTATTTTAGAATACATACCTTAATGCATTTCATTTTGTGGGATTATGATAACATCGTTTTTGAATGTGTGGACTACCACCTCATCAAAACGATTTGATTCATTCACACTATACATTGAATGTATAAAGTATGGTTTTAATAAAAATATGTGAAATATATTACATAATTGTGATAATATAATTATAATATAAAAATATATATATCATATATTTTTTATTCTTTTAAATATGATAGGGAAATTGATATAGCATTCATGTGTACGTACGACCTACCAGCTCAATGAATAGTACATTTCATATCCTATCTCATAATTTTATGGATTATTATAAAACCATATATAATGAATATATATGATAATTAAATTAGGTTCTACATCCTCTATATGATGAAATCATGATCTATTTAATAAGAACAAAAATAAAAACTCAAAATAGACTAAAAAAACTAGGCAATTAACACCCGAAATTGTGAAAATAATGTAATATTTTTAACAAATGAGAGGTAATATATTATAAGAAGTTAATATATGATATTTTAAATATTATTATTCTTATTTCATTGTTTAATAACATGATTAAAATCATTATACAGGATGTTAATTTATGTTCACCCAAAAAGAAACTCAAGGTAAGAGATTTCATCTCAATTTCATTTCATTGAGGCATATTGTAATGTTATGAACATAGTTTCTTTTATATGGTGTAAATTCTTAAAATTTAACATTTAATATCATGAATAATTCATTATTAATGGTATTTTCAGATTAAATTTGAATTATTTTATCTATGGTGTTTTAAAGTTAATGTTACCATGTGGTAAAAAAATTCATAACTCAATTAATTTTCATTAGGTCATATTACATCCTAGTTTTTATTAATGTTATATGATTATTTGTATAATAAAATTTAATATATATTTATTTATTTTCACTTCTTATATGTTTATTTATAGTTGATACACATAATCGACTCATTGATTAATTCTCACTTCAATAATATGTTCATTATAAGGGTTTATTTCACAACATCTTTCTAATTGAGATTATTTATCCTTAAATAAAATTAAAGGAATTTATAAGAAAATTGTTCAATAAAAACTTTTATTTTCTTGTACTATGGTTATTAACTTCCTTTTCAAGTAATATCACTCTTTTTCTACTCTTTGGGACTCAAAATGTTCTCGAAAATGTTTTTTTTTCAAAAACCCATCTTTATTTTTCTCTTAAGTCGAAAATATGTTTTCTCACAAAATCATGCTTTATAAAAATATTTTCAAAAATGTATTTAAAAAACAAAACATTATTTCTCTCTTTATTCGGAAATCTGTTTTCTCTCAAAATCATTTTTTATAAAAAAAATTTCAAAAAAGTTTTAAAAGCTTTAAAAATTATTTATTAAATAAATTTTTACCCCTTTTGGTTTTTATAAATCTTTTGAAAGGAATATTCTTATCTCTTTCCAAACAAGGAACTTTTATAAACATTTTAATATGTAAAATGAATTTTATTTTTACCTTGTACAACATGGTCAGATTTACCTGATGTCATATATTTTAAGCTTCCTTTGAAATTTTAGAAGGTTTATTTTTAATAAAAATGTTTTAAAAAATGGTTTTCAAGGAAAATTATTTTCAAAATGGTTTTTAAAATGAAATGGATATTTCCCTTGAGAATGTTTTAAAGATATTTTTATGGTATTTGTATTCATTTAAGACAATAAACCTTTATCTTTACTCCACTTGGGATATGTTTTATTGATACTATCGTTATTCTTCTTCTGTATAGTTTATGATTTCTTTGGAAAAGGATAGTATTGGTATTCACTACCTTGATACATTTTTATAGTTTCATTGAATTATTCACTTTCATGTGATAATTGGACATTAAAAGTTTCCAAAATATCCATATCATTTATAATGGATATGTTTATTTCCTAAACCATATACCAATTTTTAAATACGGTGTTTACTTTGATAGTTATATGATTATTTTTGGAAATATAAACAAATACATATTCTCTACTCAATATGGATATCAGATAAGGCATATTGTTCATTAATAAAATCAATTATTTGATACATGAGGAATTATTTAGACTGAAAGTGACGGGCAGAGATCAAAATTTATATAGTAACTCGATGCATCGATATATTTTCATGATAGAAATTAGTTTCAAAAGTTAAATGGGTTGCTACGTATTGTTTTAAACCATCTTGTAAAAGATCTTGACATTATAGGTTTTCATATTCCTTCGACATGATGTTTAATAATTAAGCATTGCCTTTATTTTGAATTCAGTTATTGTTATTATTTATCAGTGAGATCATCGCTTTGAAATTATCTATTAACCCTTTTCATTATTAGTTTACTATTTAAATGGAATGCGTGTTCATTTATTTACACGACCATATTGATTATTCCTTATCAAATAATTTAAATGGAATTTTTATTAAGTTATTTTCCTTGACATATTATTTACATACTTCCTTCTCTATTTATTGATTACGTGACATGTGTTCTCAATTATTTTCCCTTCCATATTGATTATTCTCATTGATTCATTATTTCATACATTGTACTTAACCCTCACTGAGTATTTGAGCCCAACATTATTTTGTTTCTTTCCCCAAGAATCCATGAAGTGTACAAATAAATATTTTCATGTATATGTTAAGTGGGAATAAAATTATTACCAAAAACAAAATGTTGTAATTAGTGTATCTAGTTATAGTGCAAGACACAAGTATTTATTTAGTTTACCAATAATACTAAACTCTTCAGTCCTTCAGGATTTGATTCATTTTAATCATACCAATGTAATAGTAGTAGACATTTCCTCCAGGCTTACTATGGTTGGGTTGCTACATATATACACGTGTATGTGTATGTGTATGTGTATTTGTATGTGTAATTATATGTGTATGTGTATGTAAGTATATATGAATATTGTGTTGATACAGTATATGTTTGTATGCATATGTATGTGTATGTAAGTTTATGTAAATGTATGTATGCGTGTGTGTGTGTGTATGCATGTATATGTATATATGTGCTTGTATTTGTGTATGTATGCGTATGTGTATGTATATGTATGAGTTTATATGCATGTATGTAATGTGTATGTCTGTGTATATATATATTAATATATCATTGTATAATATGAAAAGTCATTTTTCAACTTGATATATCTCATTATATTATATATAAATATAGACACATATACATACACACAATCACAGGAAAAGTCAATTAGTTTTTCTAAATAAAATTACTGAGTTTTTATATAGGCATATACACACACATTTATTTTTCTGTAATTTTACCATTTTTTAATTATTTTTTATGATGTTTTAATTATTTATATTTAATATTTTAAATATTTCTGTAATTTTTATAAATAAAATTTATTCATTTTTATTTTCATACTTATATATATAAATATTTATATAATCATTATATAATCATTCTTAATGAGTAATTTATTGTGAATATTTTGTATTTAAATGTATTTTTTAATATTTATTCACATTTATTATAATATTATTCACTATTAATATTTTTTATTGATATAATTAACTTTATTTATTCATTTTTTAATGTTTTTTGTTTACTTTATTTTAATAATTATTTTTTATTCATTTGTAACAATGATTCATTTAATATTATTTATTAATTTTTAATATTTAACCATTTTAATATTTTCTTTAATTTATTAATTACTAATATTTTTTATTTTTTAATGTTTACTCATTTAATATTTTTGTAATATATTTTTTTATATTTATTTAAACATTTTTAAATATTAATATTAAATACTTTTAATAAGATATATAATCCATATAATTAATAATTATTTTAATATATTTGTTTTACAACTATTATTTTTCCATTTTTTATTATTATTTAATTATAAATATATTATTTTTAAAATAATTTATAATAATTTAAATTAAATTTTAAAATTTATTTATCTTTAATATTTCATTAACTTATGTAAATAAATAATGCATTCATTTTTTAATATTAGTGACATTTATTCATTTTAAATTATCAACTTTTATTGATTTTTTATATTTATAAATTTATTATTATCTATAAAATATAAATACTTATTCACTTTTAATATTATTTTAATTTATTCATTTTTAATATTTATTGGTTTAATATTTATGTAATTTATTCATTTTTAATATTTTTTTATACATTTTTATTTATTAATAATTATTATTTTTAATACTTTTTCAATTTACAAAATTAATATTTATTTATTTTAATTTTTATACATTTATTAAAAATGGGGGTTTTGTCGTGTGACATAAGCACTCCACCTGCAATTGGACAACTGGAGTTCAAATCCCAATAGTCACTCTTGTTCTGCCCCGCCAATTAAATTGGATTTGTTTTATGTGTTGAGATGGTGTCATATGATGACAAAAGTCCTTGAATTTTCCCCCACAGGGGGGTTTGGTGGCGATGAGGCTCGCATGGTGTGGGCTTTGTTGGATACGACGATGGGAACTATTGGAATCGACATGGATTGCGGCATCCCATAACATGGCCCGCATAGCGCTGGATGTTGGAGACGGTGGTAGGAACCACATGAGGTAGCCGACTTTGGTGTGATATAGAAGGGTGGCTGATAACTGGTAGGAGGTGGGCCTATGGGCCAAATCATCACGTACTTTGGGCTATATTTCAAAAGAATCTATGGGTCGTTCTTTAGGGTGGCCTTCAAGTGGGTGTGTTCGGCCAACCTTTAATGTATATATAAATGTTCTTATACTACGTACTCATCCCTTGGGGGGAGGGGTTAATGAGATATCCAGAATATGGAGAGGGGCTGAGTGTTTAAGTGTGGATTTTGATAATTTTACCCTATAAAATAATAGTAATCATTTATTCATTTTTAATTTATAATTTATTGAATTTTTTTTATTTAAATAAAATTGTTAGTGTTTATTCATTTGTATTTTCATATTTATTCATTTTTAATATTTTTTTGTAATTTACATAATTGATATTTTTTATTCATTTTAATGTGTTTTTTAATTTATATAACAGATAATATTTATTCATTTAATATTATATATTCAATTTTTTAATAATTTTTTAATTTATTATTTTTTAATTTTTATTAATTTTTATTATGAAGTAATTTTATGGTTTTTATTATTCATGTTTATAAATTAGTAATTTATTGTATTTTTAAATTTAAATTTAATTTCTTATAAACTAGTATTTATCAATGAAAATTTTCACACTGATAAATTCATACTTTATCAGTGTTATATTTATTGATGATAAAGACAAAATTAATGTTGATAAAAATGATTTTCATTTTGGTGTTGATAAATTATAATTTATTTAAAATTTTTACTAGAATTGATAAAAATCTTTCTGTTCTTGTAAAATAATCCTAACAGATATCTATACTACTTGTTCTATTCAATCTCACCGTGGAAGCTGAACTTTGTTGTGATCTTGTGGGACATTTTGGACAAATCCAAACCCTCAAAGATGAAGGCATGATATTCAAATATTTTTTTGTATTTTTGAAATGATTTAGCATATATTCATTGTTTTTTTGTTTTTGTTCTTGAACAATTGTGCACACAATATCTTGGCTAATCTTCTCGTCTCACACAATCATTTTTCACTATCTGAGATTATTCTTTTCATGTTATTGCACTAGCGATTCTTATTTTTTTTCCTTCCTTATGTTCTATGAGTTCTTGTTTTTTTACATTGTTCCAATTCCCACACCATAATTAATTTCAAAATATTTTTTTTGTTTATTGAAAAGGAATTATTTAATTTTAATTTACCGAATATTTGGTTTTTAGTTGAATGAAAAAGGTAATCTAAGATGAGATTTTGAAAAAAATATTTGAGTTTGAATGTTAACAATGGGGTTATAAACCACGAGTCTTATTTTAAGAGGTTTCTTTATTAGTATAAAATATATAAATAATTTTTTGAGGTATGTGAGGTTTCAAGTCTGACGTTTTAGTTGATTTTTGAAAACTACAATGCTTGTAATAAAATTTTAGAATTGTTCATTATTCTTGTGATTTTCTTATTTATATGTGTATTTCAAATACAATATTGTCTAGTCTATTTAAAATGGTTGATATATGATTAGTTAATGAACATAAAATGGGTAGTGACACCTAATGTTTTCTCAGTAGTGTGTTATTGTAAATTTAAAAGTCCTCATTAAAATAGGCTATCACACTATGTCTTTCAGCACTATAGAAACTTAGATTAAAATAAATTACTTGTTTTGATATATGTTTTGACTAAAAAATCTTCTTATATATACCTCAATACATATCTAGTTGTAGAAATCCATAGGGTTCCTATAAATATGGATATAGACTAGGGTTTAATTATCTCCCTCGTTGAATCCATTCCAATAATAAAATGAATTATAATTTGTATCTTCTTGGAATCAAAAAATAAGTGTTATTACAATTTTTATTCATATAACTATTTGTCTTAAAATGTTCTAAAACATTGTTGATGAAATTAACATTTATATAAAATATGATGACTATATTTGTGTGATTATAAAAAATAGAGTTTCTTGAATCAATACTCATAATTTTCATGTATGTATTTATTTTTTTGTTAAATATCAATATTACTGAATCAAATAGTATGGACATAAATAAAAATTTATTGGATATCCGTCAAATGAAATAATATTATGGGGATCAAGTTAAAGTGTTCATCATATTTGAAAAATATCATGCATATAACCCTTATCAAATATTGTTTATATGTTTGTATTGTTTTTATTCAAGAATAATTAGTATAGAGGAGTTGGGAGCACACTTGATACTTAATATAATTGATTAATGTTTCGAATGTTCAACTAAACATAATGAATAATTTAAAGTATCTAGTGACTGAGATAACACTATGGTTTATGCATCATCTTATATTATTACAAGTCTGAAGGATGATGAAGACCATATTCAGGATACGATTAAAAGTGTAAACGATGATGAAGTTCTTATTGAGTAAAGTAAAATGAGAGTTTAAGACAACCTTCATGATTGCAAAAAGTTGTTTGAGAAGTTAAAGATCTTTAAAAAGCAATTATTTTATGGTGGTTATACGAAGTATACAACATTATCATCCATACTAGCGTTATATAATTTAAAATAAGGAAATGGATGAATTGATACCAACTTTATTTCACTACCTACTATCTTTAATGATATTCTACATGAATATAATGAACTTCCTTTCCAAATATATAATGGTAAATGAATTCTATGTTTAATGGGAATGATCTATGAAATAATACATGCCTGTGTAAATGATTTATATCGTTTCTAAAATTCCACAAATCACTTAAAAAATAACCTAAATATAGTTCCTATCAGTAAAAGAAATATGAATTTAGTCCTTTAGAATTATTATGGTATGTTCCATTCATTATAAGGTTTTGGAAGCTATATATAAGTTAGGAAAATGAAACGAAATTAACGAGGCATATAGATACATGAATTCAAGATTTGATACTTCATCACCACAGATATTCTTCTCATTGTAATAAAATTGAGAATCAGTACCTAAATATGGAAGTGTGTTGAAAACCCTTTTTATTTCAGTATCTACAAATAGAAAAATAATTTTAGTGTACAAATTATAACTGATAGTACATGCTTAATTATGTTGATAAATAATAACTTTACACTATAATTATGCATGAATAAAAAATATAGTATGTTGTATCTGCTTATATCAGGACCAAAACAACCATGTAATGGTACTGATATTTATTTATCTCTATTTATCAAATATCATAAATTAATGTCAGATTTAAAGGTTTCAATGTATGATTCTTATAGAAATGAAGATTTCACATTGTGATCTATGTTTTATGGGATGGTAAATGAAATTCTTGCCTATTATTTTTTTAGGATATAAAATTAATAAAATTATAGGGTGTTCCAGTTGTGAACAAGGTATACATTCAGTTAAGTTGAAACATTCCTTGAAAACCTTGTTTCTAGGATATCATAAATTTTTACCGCGATGAAAAAATACTAATATTGGATGATATTATTAATTTATAATTTATAAGAAGCTAAAGCACCATTTTAGTTTGAAGTAGATTCCCTGAAACCATCCATTGTATAATTTTTGATTAACTATATTCATTATTTTTAATATTAATAAAATCATCATGATGGTTCTTCTACATGACATAGTTTGTGAAAATTTCTTTAGTGAGAACATCCCTCTGAAATGTCATAATAGTTCCCCACTATGAAGCGAACCTAAAAGTAAAATGAGTGTATTCTTTAATATATGTTATATAACTAGATGATATAATTTTATGGGATGCACATGATATTTTCTATCATGGGTGTAGGCTCATAGGACATTGTCGAACCTTCTCATGGTGTGCGCCCTTGGTAATTTCTAGTATAAGAGATTATGAAAACATGAACCACTAGTAGGAAATACACATTTATATATGTCATAGGATGTTCAAATCTGTGTATTTTATTTTTTATTCTTAGTAATTAAGTTTATTATTAGTATATATTTTATCTTTGAAATTTGATTTATTGACTAAAATTCTAATGACATATGTTTTTGGAAAAGTAGGATATATTGGGTGTAACGACCCCAACATTTATGAACACAATTACATTTATTTTTATTTAATTAAATGTCCTATGGTTATAGACAATACATACACATATTTTATTATATCCAATTGGATTTTATATGACTGTTAAGTATCTTTACCATTGATAATATATTCATTGAACAATGATCACATGACGAGTATAAATATAGTGTTTTAAAAAATTCTTTTGGTATAGACAATGGAAGTGACAACCTCACCTAGTAGAATAATACCCTATGATGCCTATTTATCTGATCTTCCAAGGGAGATATCATTTCTAGGATTTTACCTAGACCAATCCCAAGTTGAGATCCAATAACTTAAGCATGAGAAAAACCATTTATGGGAGAAGTTCAAGCTCATCGAGATCACGACCCAAACCATGTACACCAAAAAACCCCACGAAAACCCCACCATCGTGGACCTTACTCTAGGGAATATGCTGGTGTAATAAAGGGATGTGTATCAATAACCTATCAATAAGATTATGTACATTATTTTGTATATAATAATGAATATATTTTCTTCCTATTATTGTTACTTTGTAAATTATTTTTAATGGAAAAAATATAATATTTTTGGAAATCTATTTTGATGAATTAATAGATTTTTGAAATAAATAATATTTTAATAAAATATTATTATTAAATTACTTTTTTAAATATAAAAGATCATATATTTTTTATGATTTAAAATGAAATTTAGAGTTCGAAAACTGTTGTTGTAAAAAACCCATCATTTTCAACAAATGTCGGTTTTTATTTTAAAAGTGAAAATTCAAAAATTTAGAAAATTATTTAGATAAAATGAATATTATTTAAGGAACCAAGACATTTAAATTATCCGATGTTAATTTTTTCAGAATTTTCTAAGATAGTCTAATTTTTGGTTAAAAATTAAATAGCATATAAATATATGATGTGTTTTACGAAATCATAATATCCCAATAGTGATATAATAAATATTATAAAAGGTATCCTCGAAAAAATGTATGTTTTTACTTTATAATAATTCAATTTTGAATTTATTTTATTTATTTTATAAAGCATTCACTTGTAGAATAGAGAATTTTAGTGACCTCCAAAAGCCGTCACTAAAGCACTAGAGTGGATGCCCAGCATCTGCCCAACGACGGGCAGTTTAGGACCATCGGTGTTGTTTATAGCATCCTCCATTTATAGGGTGCTATAGAGGAGATGGAAATGGCCTATAGGGACCGCAAAATGATAATTTCTATATTCTAGTTCAGGTTCAGATATAGCGACCGTTGTTTGGCAGTCCCTATAGGGATCGTTGGATTATCTATAGTGAACAATGTTTAGCCGTCTCTATAGATCTTCCACATATAGATTATAGAGGCCACCAAATGGAGGTGTCTATACGTTTTTTTTAAATGACATAAATACAATAAAAACTCCTATATTTAAACATCACAAAAAAAATATTTCCAAAATATCTAAACTAATGCGCACATAAATCTCTTAATATCGTCATCATCCCTGCTCCACATCCATCACCGAATATAACTACATTAAAAAAATTTATTAAAAAATTAGTACTGAAAAAAAATCAAAACAAATAATTGTAATGTAATAACATATTTGAATTCAAGCTTAATATAATAGATCAAAAGTATTCGATTTTGAAAATATATTAATAATTTTCAATACCTTTTTAAAAATTTAAAATCACAAATTCTATCATTCCAACCATACCACATGTAAAATTGATGTTTCATCTACTCGTACACGTCACCATTAAGAATAAGTTGTGTGTTCAATGATTTCATTTCATTTAGATGTTGTTCACTATGCATTTGATTGTTAAATGCATGTTTTTGTCTTTTATAACACAAAAAGTGTGTTTTCCATCACCGCGATCACATGACACCTACGATTGACATACCATCTACCCAAACATTTGAAAATTCACTCACCGGTTGTTTTTGTCTGATTTCATGGCATTCCGAGGTTGTTTGGATAGTTTTGACCACACGACACACCTTTTTAAAGCACAATAAACCCTTAAAACTACATATTCAGTCGCACGGTGCACACCACACATCCGATTGATATTACTTATCCTTATAAATATAATAAATAATAATTATACCATTGTGATTTTATTTCAATGCATTACTAGGACATTTTCTATGGATCTAACCATTAAACGTTTGTTTTGTCATTTTGTGGCACTAGATTTTCATTTTCCATCACCGCGGTCACACAACACCTCCGATTGACATACTGTCTACCAAACCATTTCAAAATTCACTCACCAGTTTTTTTTGTCTGATTTCATGGTATTTGGAGGTCACTTGGCTGGTTTTGACCACCCCACACCCCTTTTTAAGGCGCACCAAACACTTAACAACCACATATTTAGGTGTATCGCGTACACTGCACATTTGATTGATGTTCTGTCTCCTCACACACATCACGAATAACAATTAGACTATTTTCCTATTATTTAAGTCCATTTCGAGGATGTTTTCTATGCATTTTCCGTCACCGTTGTCACACGACACATTCGATTAATGTATCGTCTACCATACCATTTCACAATTCACTAATCAGTTGTTTCATTGGATTTCATGGCATTACGAGGCCGTTTCGCTAGTTTTGACCTCCCGACCCACCTTTTTAAAGTGCTCCAATCACTTCAAAAACACATATTTAGCCGTATCATGCACAACACATGTCTGTTAACATTCCACCTCCTCATACATGTCACAAATAAAAATTTAGACAATTTTCATATGATTTCAAGTCATTCTAAGGATGTTTGACATGCATTTGATTAATAAACGTCCTTTTTGGTGTTTTATGACACCAGAATTGTGTTTTCCATCAATGCAGTCACACGACATCTTCGATTGATGTACCATCTACAAAAACATTTCAAAATATACTCTATGGATTTTTTATTCTGATTTCATGGCATTCCGAGGTCATTCGGCTTATTTTGATCACCAGAAACACCTTTTTAAAGCGCTTTAAACACTTGAAAAACACATATTCAACAGTACCGTGCACACCGCATAACCAATTGATGTGTCATATCCTCATACACATAAAGAATAATAATTATATTGTTTTACTATGATTTCAATTCATTCTGAGATTGTTTACTATGCATTTGATTAGAAAATCTCCGTTTTGGTGTTTTATGACAGCGAAATTGTGTTTTCCATCACCACGGTCACTCGACACCTATGATTGATATACCGTCTACCCACCCAATTCAAAATTCACTAATTGGATTTTTTTCATCTGATTTAATGAAATTATGAGGTCATTCAGCTAGTTTTGACCACTAGACAAACCTTTTTAAAGCATGTCAAAAACATAAAAAACACACATTCAGTCGTACCATGCATTCTGCACATCCGATTGATGTGCGATCTCCTCGTACACATAAAAAATAAAAATTATATTATTGTCCTATGATTTTATGTCATTATGAGGATGTTTGCTATGGACTGACCATTAAATGTTCGTTTTGTTGTTTTATGGAACTAGATTTGTGTTTTCCATCACCATTGTCAAACGAAACATCCGATTGAAGTACCTTCTACCCGACCATTTTTAAATCCACACACTAGTTGTCGTCATCATATTTCATGAAATTATGAGGTCATTAGGCTGGTTTTGACCACCCAAACACCTTTTTAATGCACGCCAAACACTTAAAAACACATATTCAGCCTTACCATGCACACCAAATGTCTGATTGACATGCTGTCTCCTCGTACACATAACGAATAATAATTATACTTTTTTCATGTGCTTTCAAGTCATTCTGGGGATGTTTTCTATGAATTTGATTATTAAACATTAATTATGTTGTTTTATGACACCGATGTTGTGTTTTTTGTCACCACAGTCACACGACACCTTCGATTGATGTATCATCTTCCTGACAATTTCAAAATTTACATTCCGATTGTTGTCGTCCTATTTCATGGAATTTTAAGGCCGTTTGACTGGTTTTGACCACTCTACACACCTTTTTAAAGCATGTTAAAAACTTAAACAACACATATTCAACCGTACTGCACACACTTCATATCTGATTGACATTCCGCCTCCTCTTATATGTGACGAATAATAATTAAACTATTTTACTATGATTTCAATTCATTCAGAGGTTGTTTTCTATGCATTATTGTTAAACATATATTTTGGTGTTTTATGACAATAGAATTGCGTTTTCTATCACCACAGTCACATGACACATCCAATTAACATACTATCTATTCGAACATTTCAAATTCCACCCATTAGTTTTTTTCTTCTAATTTCATAGCATTTAGAGTCCGTTCAGCAAGTTTTGACCACCACACGCACAATTTTAAAGCGCGTTAAACACTTCAAAAACACATATTCAGTCGTACTGAACACACGACATGTCTGGTTGATTTTTCGTCTCCTCAAACACATTAGGAATAATAATTATATGGTTTTAATTTGATTTTATGTCATTATGAGGTTGTTTTTTATCAATTTGATTGTTAAACGCATGTTTTGGTGTTTTATGACACCAGAATTGAATTTTCCATCACCATAGACACATGACACCTCCGATTGAAGTAAAATCTACCAGACCATTTCACAATTCACTCATCAGTTGTTTTCATCTGATTTAATAGCATTCTGAGATCATTCGACTGGTTTTGACCACCAAACACACCTTTTTAAAGCATGTAAAACACTTAAAAACACATATTCAGTCGTACCACGCACACAACTTGTCCGATTGACATGAAGTCTCCTTATACACATCAAGACTAATAATTATATTTTTTTTCTTATAATTTCGAGTCATTATTATGATGTTTTCTAAGAATTTGATTGTTAACCATCCGTTTGGGTGTTTTAAGACACCAGAATTACGTTTTTCATCACTGTGGTCACACGACACCTCTTATTGACAAATCATCTTCCATAACATTTTACAATTCTCTCGCAAGTTGTTTTTTGTCCGATTTCATGGAATTATGAGGTCGTTTGGCTAGTTTTGACAACCCGACACACCTTTCTAATGTGAACCAAAGACTTTAAAAACACATATCAAGTTGTATCATGCACACCACATGTTCTATTGACATGTCACCTCCTCGTACATGTCACTATTAATAATTATATTGTTTTCCATTGATTTCAAGTCATTACGAGGACATTTTCTATTAATTTGATTGTTAAATGTCTGTTTTGGTGTTTTAGGTCACCAGAATTGCGTTTTCCATCACCGTAGTCACATGATACATTTGATTGACGTAACTTTTTCCCATACATTTCAAAATTCACTCACTAGTTCTTGTCGTCTGATTTCATGGTATTCTGAAGACGTTCGACTGGTTTTGACCACCCAACACACCTTTTTAAAGCGCACCAAACACTAAAAAAACACATGGTCAGTCATATTGTGAACACCACATGTCTGATTGATGTTCTGTCTTCTTGTACATGTCAAGAATAGTAATTCAATTGTTTTCCTGTGATTTCAAGTCATTTTGGGGATGTTTTCAATGAATTTGATTGTTAAACGTCTGTTTTGGTGTTTTATGACACCAGAATTTTGTTTTCTATCATCATAGGAACACGACACCTCCGATTGATGTGCTATCTGCCAAAACATTTCAAAATTCACTCACCGGCTGTTTTTGTCTGATTTCATGGTATTTTGAGGTTGTTCAGCCAGTTTTGACCTCCCAGCACACCTTTTTAAGCGTGCCAAACACTTATAAATACATATTCAGCCGCACCACACACACTGCATGACTGATTGATGTGTTGTCTTCTCAAACACATCACGAATAATAATTTGACCATTTTCCAATGATTTCAATTCATTCTGAGGATGTTTACTTGGAATTTGATTGTTAATCATCTGTTTTGGTGTTTTATGACATCAGAATTTCGTTTTCTATCATCATGGTCACAAAAAATTTGATTGACGTACCATATGCCAGAAAATTTTACAATTATTTCACAGGTTTTTATCGTCTGATTTCTTGGAATTTTGAGGTTGTTTGGCTAGTTTTAACCACCCGACACACCTTTTTAAAGTACCCCAAACACTTAAAACACACATATTTAGTTGTACCACACCCAAAACACATCCAATTGACATTCCAAATCATCTTACTTGTCACAAATACTAATTATATTGTTTTAATATGAATTCAATTCATTATAAGGTTATTTTCTATGCATTTGATTGTTAAACATCCATTTTGTTGTTTACAGTAGCATATTTTTGTTTTCCATCACCGAAGTTACATGACACCTCCAATTGAAATACCATTTACTTGAACATTTCAAAATTCACTGACCAGTGGTTTTCGTCTGATATCATATAATTTAGATGGAATTCTTCTAGTTTAGACCACCTGACGCACCAGTTTAAACGGTGCCAAACACTTAAAAAACACATATTCATTGGTAACACACACACAACATGTCCAACTGACATGATATCTTCTTGTACAAATTAAAAATAATAAATAGACTATTTTACTTCGATTTCAAGTCTTTTTTAGGTCGTTTTCTATGGATATGGCTGTTAAACATCCATTTCGGTGTTTTATGAAACATGAATTGCATTTTCCATCACCATGGTAGCACGACACTTCTAATTGATGTACTGTCTACCCAACCATTTCAAAATTTACTCCATGGTTGTTTTCTTCGGATTTCATGGGATTATGACGTCGTTTGGATTCTTTTTACCATCGAATGCACCTTTTTAAATCACGCCAAACACTTAAAAAACACATATTTAGTCGTACCGTGCACACCACACATCTGATTGACTCTCCGTCTTCTCATACAAGTTAAAAATAATAATTATATTGTTTTCCTATGATTTAAAGTCATTATGAAGTCTTTTTATAAGTTTTTGATTGTTAAACGCATGTTTTGTAGTTTTATGGCACTAGATTAGCATTTTCCATCACCGTGGTCACACGACATCTCTGATTGATGTACCGTCTGCAGGACCATTTCAAAATTAATTCACCGGTTGTTATCGTCTGATTTCATGAAATTCTAAGGGTGTTCAATTGGTTTTGACCACCCAGAACACCATTTTAAAGCACAAAAAGCACTTAAAAACACATATTCATGAGTACCATGCACACCGCACGTTCGATGGACGTGTTGTCTCATCTTACACAACACAAATAATAATTAGAATTTTTCCTGTGAACTATGTCTAATTTATATTCACTAAATCCCTTTATTCATAATTTATTCTAGGTAATGACATATTATACCAACAAGAAATGTATTTTTGTCCACATGAGTGTGCTTCTCATCGAAACTGGGATGCTCAATCTGGAATGGACTGTACAAAATTATAATTTATAAGAGGTAAAACCAAGGGATCATCCAACTAATTATCTGTAATAGGATGATCCAAAACCAGAAAATTAAGCAAAAAAGAAAGATAAATCTTAATAAATTGAACTATTATGTAATATATCATAATTAAAAATGTCACGAACCAGCCCGGGTCGACCCTGAACCGGTCACCCAAGCCGGTCCGCGGCAAGTCCCGAGGGGCGTTCCCGATCCCCCCGGAAGGGCAACAAGTGCCGGGCATTAAAATTTGATCGTTGGGAACGATTTCAGCCCAAACAAAGGTAAATAGAACAGAACAAATAAACACAAAAGACACGAACAAAACCATACCACGACATACCTCCACGTGACCTCATGGGTCACCACCCAACTACAACCAACGTCGCTCCCACACTGAGCGACTCAAGCAGGAGAACCTGAACAAAAGGAACCTGCAACTGAAAAGGTAAAAGATAGGCGTGAGCACAAAAGTACTCAGTAGGTGAGCCCCACAACAAATCCCAATGCACTGCCAGTAAATAAAGAATCTACATAATCCAGGTTTGAACTATAATGTATAAAAGTAATTTTTCACAATGCTTTACTTGAAAATCAAACACGAGACATTTCCCTTATTATTTTTCGAAGGTTAGTTCCATTCCATTAGTTTTAAACTCATTCTGAAAAGCAAAGTGTTACATTTTCAAATCTCACCCAAAGAGAATTAAGCATTTTCATTTGAAAACCCATTTTCCCAAAGTCTAACAGTATAGGCTGTGAAAGATGACTGAAAGTAAACAAGCAGGGAAAACAAGTGCAAGTAAAGGTAAACAGGCAAGGAAAACCAAGTGCAAGTAAAAATAAACCAGAAGTTATCAGCAATAACCATGGGCACACATACACACTCACACACTCACACACTCACACACACACACACATACTCACACACGCACACACTCACACCCAAGTGGTCCCCCGTATGCCGACGGAAGGCACCACGACAAAGATGGTAGAGCACTATGGGTAAATCCCCTAAGGTTCATCTAGCACGCGTGGGACCCTAGAACCTCGTGTCTCGGTGAAACGTGGCTTAGAAGGCCACGACCCTCAGAAAACGTGGCTTAGAAGGCCACGACCCTCAGAACACGTGGCTTAGAAGGCCACGACCCTCAGATATCATATGTTTAGTTAGTGTTGCAAACGTCAATCCAGCTAAGTGAAACAGGGACGACACCCATTCGGCTCACTAGCGCACTAGTTCTAGTCCGCCCACCTAGATACCCAGGGTTTCCCGTGTGCTCAAACAAGCTTCACATTCACATAGTATATTACTTCCTCATATCGCAGGCCAAACCAGATATCGCACACAAAAGTCACCATTTCCACACCCAAAAAATATTTCAAAACTCACGCACGTCAAAAATACCTTTTTGAAAATATAAATGTCATTACCCAATCTTTTCGCAAAAACCCCTTTTTGGAAACACTCAAACAAGAACATAAACAACTTTCACAACCCAGAAAGCATTATTTTTAATAACACAACAAGGGAAAACATCTTTCGTCAACCAAGAACCACACGTAAAGTTTCCAAAAACAATTTCAAAAGGTCACACGACGTTTTCTCTGATCAAGGTTATAAGAAAACACTATTTTCCATAAACAGTACATTTTCTAATTTACACATGCCAAAAACATTTCAAAACCCAATTCAACATGTCTTTCGTTACTCAGGAAGAACCATTTAGCGACATTACTATGAAATCCCACAATTGAAACCAAGAAAACACTTTTAATGAAATGCTGGAATTAAACAGTTTGCATTATCAGCAAATCACCACACTATAAAAACTACTTAATATTATTTTCTTAAATTTACTGAAATTTAATAAAAGGACAAGGAATAAATAAATTCTTAATTTAGAGGCAAGTGCATAGGGAGACCTACCTCAAGACGCAGCTCGGAACGAAACGACACGGCGCAAGACGGCAGAACCTCGAAAACAAGGCGCGGCGATGGCGCTTTCTTGGAAACGCCCTGCGCGGGTCCTAAAGTCTTAAACCTACCAAAAAAAAATATAAATTGATGAAGAAAACCCCTAACAAAGCACAAGTAAATGCCAGAGTAATAATAATAAGAAAATAATAATAATATTATTATTATTATAATGATAATAATAGCATAACCATAATAATAACAATATCATAACTAGATAATAACTTAATAATATTAACTTGAAAATAATGAAAACAATAATAATATTAATCTTAATAATATATTATTAATAATAATATAATAATAATAATAACATACTTCAATAACAAGAATGATATAAAAATAATAATTTAATAAGTATAATAATAATATAACAATAAAAACAATAATGATATAATAAAAATAATAATAATAGAATAATATCAACATAATAATAATATAATAATAATATAATCACAATAATAATAATATAATGATAATAATAATAACTTAGCATAATTATAATATTTATAATATGATAATAATAAAAATGATAAGATAATAGTAATAATAATAATAATAATAAAATAATAATGTGGTAATAATAATACAACATTACAATAATAGTAATAATAATATTCATAATATGTTATTAATATTAATAATAATAATATAAAAACATAATATAATAATATTAGTAAGGATAACATAATATAATAATAATAATAATAATAATAAAGATATTAATAGTAACATAATAACAATATTTATAATAAAAAGCAACGAACATAAATAAAATAAAAAAAATAAAATAAAAGACTCACGAGCAGGGGTGCAGGTCGCGCTGGAGGCGCGCGGCGGAGACCGGAGGGGAGGTCGGGGGTTCGGAGGTCACGCGGCGCGGCAGCGGGAGCAGGAGGGGAGGGGACGACGGCGGTTCCAGTTTGGGCGAGGCAGGACGACAGGGAGCAGGGGGTCGCTGGGTTCCGGCTTGGGCGAGGGAGGAGGCGGCAGGTGCCGAAGCGGGACGGCGGAGAGGCCAGCAGGCGGGACGGGGTGGAGGCGGCAGGGCGCGGCGACGGGAGTAGGAGGGGAGCGGGGAGCCGAGTGGGGGAGAGGGAGCAGGAGGGCGGAGGTCGGGAGAGGAGTCGGGACGACAGGGAGCGGGGAGAGATGGGCGGCGCGGCAGCCGCTGGGTGTGGCGAAGGCGGAGGAAGGCCGGAGATGGGGGAACAGGGGAGAGGGCGGCGCGGCATCGGCGCGGGCAGGGGCCAGGGCAGTGGGACGTCGGTAGAGCCGGGGAGGCCGGTGCAGGCGGCGGGAAGCAGGGGGCGACGGTGGTCGGTCGCGCGGCGCGACGAAGGGGGAAGCGAGGGACGCGGGCTGAGACGGGATGGGGACTGCCCGTGGGAAGAAAAAAAAAGGGGGGGGGGGAGGGGGAAAACCTAGGGTTTTACACACATATATATATAAGATAAAACATAATAATAATAATAATAATAATAATAATAATAATAATAATATACCAGAATTTAATACAATAATTAATATAGTAATAAAACACTAATAACTCATACTAATGTCATTAAAATCATCAACCTCTTTAATAAAAAAAAAATAATAACCACAACTTTAATAATAATAAAATTTCAACATAAAAACATTAATTTTTAAAAACGTAGGGCAAACGCACGGTCACCGCTAGCAATGCGGTGATCGCGCACCGGCGCGAAACCGCCCACACGACTAAATGACAAGAATAATAATAATAATAATAATAACAACTTAATAAACATTAATAAAACCAATAATTATAATAATGAACATATATTTATGTACAAAAATATATATATATAAACATATATAAACCAACTTATACAAACATTGATAAATATATATACATATATATATATATATAACTGTGTGTGTGTGTGTGTATACAAACATATATATATAACATATATAAACACATATATATATATATAAACATATATACACATAATCATACAATGTTAAAACATATTTATTTATAAACATATATGTATATATATATATTCACATATGAACACATTTACACATGCATATATATGTATACAACGCTACCACATAAAAACATAACGCTAAAACTGGATGACCGTACGGTATTCGCGCACCGTACGGTACCCAAGTGGACTGCAAGTGGGCTACGCATGCCCAAGTGGATTGCGCGTCGTAAACTTACGGTGTCCGCGCACCAACCCAAACCATAAACACATCCCAACATTAAAAATTTTAAACCGGGACTCACTCGCACTTACGCAAAAACACCCGACGCTAAGAGAAATAAAATAAATAAAAAGACTAAAAAAAACGGGTGTGACAATTCTCCCCACCACAGACACTTTCTGCCCCCAGAATGTCACCAGGCCAAAAGTCGATCAAGATTTAAGTCCATGCCCCAACGGAACTAAAGGAACCCGAGAGAACTGAGAATCTCGGGGATGACCCTACTCAGCACAGGTCACACCCGACCGATTCAAGAGAAAACTGGGGTCCGAGATTGAGGGGAGAACACGAAGGGGTTCTCCCCACCACAAGAACATAACTAGTGCAGAAAAGTTGACCATCTAAATAGAAAACCCTAGGAAAGGGGGGGTCGACGCGGGAACTCCCAACAAATTCAAACCAACTCTTATAGAACAATTAAAACCACACCTCCGTCTAGACATTAAATCCTCGACCAGAGTCAACAACCTTCAATACCAGGGAAAAACCATAGAAAAACATTTAACCAACATCAAACTTGAGACATGATCCACCGAATTCCACAAAACATAACCACATTGAAAACATTACTAAAACGAGGTCAACCCGCACGAGAGTCGAACACACTTTTAGGAAGGACACCCGATTTAGAATATTACATTCCCACGACAAGTCCGCTTAGGTTTATCACCGAACAAGTCCATCGTCACTTTAGAGAAAAACAACACATTTACATAATCCATAATACTTGGATTATAATAGAACAAGTCCATGATAACCCAATGGTAAAACAATGAACATACAACAACGTCAAAACTTAACAGCAGAAAAACAAGTACCAAAAGATCTTGATTGTTCCACTGCTAACACGGGACGCAAAACCTGGACCAAGGCTTCACACCCCTGGGGGCTCCTGACTGTGCGCGAGCTTCACCCCAAGACCTGTGGTTGGGGCTCTGGTGGCTGAAGCATCTTCTGCCTCACAGTCAGGTACTGACATTCTCCCATCACAGCTTCCTCTTCAAGCGACACTTCTTGCAAAACTTCTCCAGATGACGCAGACAACCGCATCGATGACACGTCTTCGGAGGGTTGCGACAAGACGACCTTAAATGCCCGAAACGACCACACTGAAAGCATGCCATCGAACGATCCGATGAACTGGAAGCTGGGACCAAAGGGAATAACTCATTAGGAACAGGTATCTCTGACGCCTTTTCCTCACCAGAGGGGGAACTCTTACGAACGACAGGAGACGCTGAAGTATTAACCACCCGCACACCAGAAACTAACTCAGCCAAGAATGCTTCCTCTACGAGCTTCTCGAAACAAGGGTCTTTAGAAGGGAGGACTCGCTCCTTGATCTCTGGACGCAGACCCCCAGTGAAAAGAGAGACCTTCATGAGCTCATGCGACACTACATCTGGAGAAAAGGAAATTAGTTCCTTAAGATGGTCAACATATGCCTTCACCGTCCGTCGACCTTGTTGAATATGCACAAGCTCCCTCTTTTCTCCAGCTTCACTTCCTCAGGTACAAACCATTGGATGAAAACAGTTTTAAAAACATCTCACGTCATTTGACCTTGCGTTGACGGTGGGGTAACCATCTTCCACTGGTCCAGAGCTGGACCCTCGAACAACTCCATAATTGCACGGACCTTAACCTTATCGGGAGTTCCCAATATTCTAAAGACATGTTCCACTTCCTCGAGCCATTTCACTACTTCTAACGAACCCTGATCACCATGGAGAATAGTCAAAGTCTGAGGAGGACCAAAAAAAACTGGGCATGACATATCCGAATCCTTAGAGACCTTTCTGGGCGGCATTTCCCGAGCGATATATAAAACACAAAGCCAAAACCAATATCAAACTGAAGCAACATCAATAAAAGCGCCTTCATCAAAAACAGTCAGCACAAGGACCAAAAAAATACGAACACAATCCAAAATAAAATCTCCTTTTCAAAATCCCCTTTTTATTTTAGATTTCAAAACCACCCTTTCTCAAGATCACTTTCCAAAAACCAATCCACTTTCAAACCAAAAACTTTCCAAAACCATTTCCCCTTTAAAACCAATTTAGAAAACAAAGCCAAGAGTTAAATTTCAAGTACACACCCAGGTACTCCTATGACCCGTTGCACATGTCTTTATCCACTGTCCATTAATACTCGCACCAACATGCATTTTGAATGCATTCTCACACATGTGCAAACGTTCATGAAGAGGAACCGAGGTTTCACCCCAAATCATTCTTAACCAATTCCAAGCAAACAACAGATTTTCAAATCAAGAGATTTCAGTTTTAAAAACCCATTTTATACATTTAAAGTCCTTTAAAAGAAACCAATCCAATTTTCAAAAACCCTTTTTCATTTCCAACTACGCACTCACACAGACCAAAACGAAAACAACATCCAAATTTGCATCAATCACTGAAATGAGGGACTAGTAGTCACACTCAACCTGGAGACATGGTAGTGGGCCATGTCCCAAGTTAGCGTCGACCACTAGGAGGAATTCAAACCACGTACTCGGACTCCACATTGGTCACTACTCCATGTGAAATTACGATGTAACGTCGGCTTGCCTCCATTATCATCTCTCAATCCAAGACAAACCAGGAAAGACAAGGACACAATTCCCGAACTACCCCTGGTAACTCGAGGATCAGTGCGAGCAAGAGTTCGCGACGCTCTTCCCGCACCTACCCTTCGAGTTCCGATAGTCCTAATCTCCTTCTACCGAACAACCCAAATAACAAGAACCACCTCTGATACCATTTTGTCACGAACCAGCCCGGGTCGACCCTGAACCGGTCACCCAAGCCGGTCCGCGGCAAGTCCCGAGGGGTGTTCCCGATCCCCCCGGGATGGCAACAAGTGCCGGGCATTAAAATTTGATCGTTGGGAACGATTTCAGCCCAAACAAAGGTAAATAGAACAGAACAAATAAACACTAAAGACACGAACAAAACCATACCACGACATACCTCCACGTGACCTCGCGGGTCACCACCCAACTACAACCAACGTCGCTCCCACACTGAGCGACACAAGCAGGAGAACCTGAACAAAAGGAACCTGCAACTGAAAAGGTAAAAGATAGGCGTGAGAACAAAAGTACTCAGTAGGTGAGCCCCACAACAAATCCCAATGCACTGCCAGTAAATAAAGAATCTACATAATCCAGGTTTGAACTATAATGTATAAAAGTAAGTTTTCACAATGCTTTACTTGAAAATCAAACACGAGACATTTCCCTTATTATTTTTCTAAGGTTAGTTCCATTCCATTAGTTTTAAGCTCATTCTGAAAAGCAAAGTGTTACATTTTCAAATCTCACCCAAAGAGAATTAAGCATTTTCATTTGAAAACCCATTTTTCCCAAAGTCTAACAGTATAGGCTGTGAAAGATGACTGAAAGTAAACAAGCAGGGAAAACAAGTGCGAGTAAAGGTAAACAGGCAAGGAAAACCAAGTGCAAGTAAAAATAAACCAGAAGTTATCAGCAATAACCATGGGCACACATACACACTCACACACTCACACACACACACATACTCACACACACACACACACTCACACCCAAGTGGTCCCCCGTATGCCGACGGAAGGCACCACGCCAGAGATGGTAGAGCACTATGGGTAAATCCCCTAAGGTTCATCTAGCACGCGTGGGACCCTAGAACCTCGTGTCTCGGTGAAACGTGGCTTAGAAGGCCACGACCCTCAGAAAACGTGGCTTAGAAGGCCACGACCCTCAGAACACGTGGCTTAGAAGGCCACGACCCTCAGATATCATATGTTTAGTTGGTGTTGCAAACGTCAATCCAACTAAGTGAAACAGGGACGACACCCATCCGGCTCACTAGCGCACTAGTTCTAGTCCGCCCACCTAGATACCCAGGGTTTCCCGTGTGCTCAAACAAGATTCACATTCACATAGTATATTACTTCCTCATATCGCAGGCCAAACCAGATATCGCACACAAAAGTCACCATTTCCACACCCAAACAATATTTCAAAACTCACGCACGTCAAAAATACCTTTCTGAAAATATAAATGTCATTACCCAATATTTTCGCAAAAACCCCTTTTTGGAAACACTCAAACAAGAACATAAACAACTTTCACAACCCAGAAAGCATTATTTTTAATAACACAACAAGGGAAAACATCTTTTGTCAACCAAGAACCACACGTAAAGTTTCCAAAAACAATTTCAAAAGGTCACACGACGTTTTCTCTGATCAAGGTTATAAGAAAACACCATTTTCCATAAACAGTACATTTTCTAATTTACACATGCCAAAAACATTTCAAAACCCAATTCAACATGTCTTTCTTTACTCAGGAAGAACCATTTAGCGACATTACTATGAAATCCCACAATTGAAACCAAGAAAACACATTTAATGAAATGCTGGAATTAAACAGTTTGCATTATCAGCAAATCACCACACTATAAAAACTACTTAATATTATTTTCTTAAATTTACTGAAATTTAATAAAAGGACAAGAAATAAATAAATTCTTAATTTAGAGGCAAGTGCATAGGGAGACCTACCTCAAGACGCAGCTCGGAACGAAACGACACGGCGCAAGACGACAGAACCTCGAAAACAAGGCGCGGTGATGGCGCTTTCTTGGAAACGCCCTACGCGGGTCCTAAAGTCTTAAACCTACCAAAAAAAAATATAAATTGATGAAGAAAACCCCTAACAAAGCACAAGTAAATGCCAGAGTAATAATAATAAGAAAATAATAATAATAATAATATTATTATAATGATAATAATAGCATAACCATAATAATAACAATATCATAACTAGATAATAACTTAATAATATTAACTTGAAAATAATGAAAATAATAATAATCTTAATCTTAATAATATATTATTAATAATATAATAATAATAATAATAACATACTTCAATAACAAGAATGATATAAAAATAATAATTTAATAAGTATAATAATAATATAACAATAAAAACAATAATGATATAATAATAATAATAATAATAGAATAATATCAACATAATAATAATATAATAATAATATAATCACAATAATAATAATATAATGATAATAATAATAACTTAGCATAATTATAATATTTATAATATGATAATAATAAAAATGATAATATAATAGTAATAATAATAATAATAATAAAATAATAATGTGGTAATAATAATACAACATTACAATAATAGTAATAATAATATTCATAATATGTTATTAATATTAATAATAATAATATAAAAACATAATATAATAATATTAGTAAGGATAACATAATATAATAATAATAATAATAATAATAAAGATATTAATAGTAACATAATAACAATATTTATAATAAAAAGCAACGAACATAAATAAAATAAAAAAATAAAATAGAAGACTCACGAGCAGGGGTGCAGGTCGCGCTGGAGGCGCGCGGCGGAGACCGGAGGGGAGGTCGGGGGTTCGGAGGTCACGCGGCGCGGCAGCGGGAGCAGGAGGGGAGCGGACGGCGGCGGTTCTGGTTTGGGCGAGGCGGGACGACAGGGAGCAGGGGGTCGCTGGGTTCCGGCTTGGGCGAGGGAGGATGCGGTAGGCGCCGAAGCGGGACAGCGGAGAGGCCAGCAGGCGGGACGGGGTGGAGGCGGTAGGGCGCGGCGACGGGAGTAGGAGGGGAGCGGGGAGCCGCGTGGGGGAGAGGGAGCAGGAGGGCGGAGGTCGGGAGAGGAGTCGGGACGACAGGGAGCAGGGAGAGCTGGGCGGCGCGGCAGCCGCTGGGTGTGGCGAAGGCGGTGGAAGGCCGGAGATGGGGGAACAGGGGAGAGGGTGGCGCGGCGTCGGCGCGGGCAGGGGCCAGGGCAGTGGGACGTCGGTGGAGCCGGGGAGGCCGGTGCAGGCGGCGGGAAGCAGGGGGCGGCGGTGGTCGGTCGCGCGGCGCGACGAAGGGGGAAGCGAGGGACGCGGGGTGAGACGGGATGGGGACTGCCCATGGGAAGAAAAAAAGGGGGGGGGGGGAGGGGGAAAACCTAGGGTTTTACACATATATATATATAAGATAAAACATAATAATAATAATAATAATAATAATAATAATAATAATAATAATAATATACCAGAATTTAATACAATAATTTAGATAGTAATAAAACACTAATAACTCATACTAATGTCATTAAAATCATCAACCTCTTTAATAAAAAAAAATAATAACCACAACTTTAATAATAATAAAATTTCAACATAAAAACATTAATTTTTAAAAACGTAGGGCAAACGCACGGTCACCGCTAGCAATGCGGTGATCGCGCACCGGCGCGAAACCGCCCACACGACTAAATGACAAGAATAATAATAATAATAATAATAACAACTTAATAAACATTAATAAAACCAATAATTATAATAATGAACATATATTTATGTACAAAAATATATATATATAAACATATATAAACCAACTTATACAAACATTGATAAATATATATACATATATATATATATAACTGTGTGTGTGTGTGTATACAAACATATATATATAACATATATAAACACATATATATATATATAAACATATATACACATAATCATACAACGTTAAAACATATTTTTTTATAAACATATATGTATATATATATATTCACATATGAACACATTTACACATGCATATATATGTATACAACGCTACCACATAAAAACATAACGCTAAAACTGGATGACCGTACGGTATTCGCGCACCGTACGGTACCCAAGTGGACTGCAAGTGGGCTACGCATGCCCAAGTGGATTGCGCGTCGTAAAATTACGGTGTCCGCGCACCAACCCAAACCATAAACACATCCCAACATTAAAAATTTTAAACCGGGACTCACTCGCACTTACGCAAAAACACCCGACGCCAAGAGAAATAAAATAAATAAAAAGACTAAAAAAACGGGTGTGACAAACAATCAATTAAACTTTAAAATAATTAATTAAATAACAAGAATTAAAAAAATAAAACATAGATGTATAAATAGAACCAATGGTTAATTAATAATTATTAATTCCTAATTCATGTATGATATTAAGATGGTAATGTAAATTACCTCATGCGTGAGGTTCATCCTCATCCAGATCACCAAGATCACTGAGATGCCCATCATCTATATCTAGAGACTACAATATATAAAAATATCATGCATCTTAAACATATCAATACAAATCAACACAACTATGGTTTGTTTCATTTTTTTACCTTTGGTGCCACTTTTGTACCATCAACCGGATGTTGTGTCGTCACTTCATCAATATTTGATGAAATATATGATAATCTCTCCTCATACTATACATGTAACTGCTGAAACTACTCATCCGTATTATACTGCATAGACTGCATGACAACATCTATCTCAGTTTGTGTGTGCATCCTTAAATCATTGCATGCACCCATCACCTTTTCTCTAAAAAATTCATGTTGTGGGAAACCACCTCCATAAGTAATATAATAACCATGATCGTCATACCTCACAACACACTGAAATATCTCATCTCTATGCATAGTAATATGATGTTGATCCTCTAGAAACTCTACTAACTGAGCATCAAACTGAGCTTATAGCATATAACAATGAATTAATGAAAAAATATGAAAAATTTCTATGAAATAAAATATATTTGTAACTAAATAATTTTCTCACTATAATACCGACAACAATGGGATCACCCTCCCTATGAGTCCTCACCCATATTGACATCTGATCGATCAACTCAACTAGTTGGTGTAACTATAATAAAATTGATCACCTTGTTATACTAAATTATTTTAAATATATGAATGAATAGTGAATTCTAAACATACATCATGTTTGAGATGTGACACATGTTGAGTGCCAAGTGTGGAATGCTTGCCCGACATCGTCCGATTACATGAATGACGAGCAGAACTGGTTTACATTCAGAATATTTAGTTAATAGACATATAAAAAATTATCCATTTATAGATTAAAATCAATAAATTTTAACATCTTCACCTCACTTGACCAAAATGTAACCAAATACGGCCACTTCATGGGAAGAATTCCCAGAGGGACTCACTGTTGAATGTCTAGAACACCCGCAAATGGTATCTAGTGATCTCTCTTCACCATTCCCTTTTAATCCTTCCATAATTTTAGAAATTTGGCGATACATACTTCCATAAACTCATCTAGATAGGATGCCAAATTATACTATAAAAAAATTGCCTTTAGATGTGATAATAATAATATAAAATATCATGAAAAACTAAACATTGAATTTACCCGAACCTCCCTGCATAATCTTTCAATCATATCCTGGGGGAAAGAAGTCCAATCATGAGTCATCAGAATGAATTTGTGTGGGTCTAGTATCATATGCCCAAATTGATGAATCAATACAGTTGCACCATCTCTGTCTAGATGAAATGTGTCATCAAATAACACATCCAATCAGGCTCTAGAGTTCTAGGATCAAACCCCTCTACCGGGACCCCTACTTCAGCTGGAAGACGCAGTAGATTCTGATAAATAGAAATTCATAATTCAATTACAATATAACTGAATTTTTAATTAAAAATATGAAATAGTTAGGAAAATATACATAGAAAATTACAATCAATTAATGTATAAAAATGAAAACATACATACCGACAACATCAGGTGAACCACTCTGACCACCTGGTGACATACCTATATTAAAAAAATTATAGTTAAATAAAAAAAATTTTATACATATATAACTCATAAATATGTTTACAAATATTAATTGTGGAAATAATTACAATCCTTAAATAATCATGCAAGTATATCAAATCCCCTTCAATTGTCTCACTAACCCATTTTATATCTTCATCTCATACAACTACAATTGTTTGTTCATGTGTTTAATCAGGAAATGCAACAATGTCAAGTTCCTCTCTGTCAATAAGAAAACCCCTCTTATAGAAATTTTCACTACAAATTTATAATAAGAATCAATGCTGAAAAAGTAATCTTTCTTTACATGTGATGTCATTATGAAGGGCTCATTGTTTACTCAGTCATCTTCTCATAGCATATTGTTAATGTTTACTGACGTAAATTGAAAGTTATAACCTTTTTTTATACGAACCAGATTGACCCAATCACACCTTAATAATATGTGTTTTAAGACATGACCATAAATAAACTCAATAATATCCCTTAGAAATCCATAATAATAACCCACATAAACAAAAGAACAACCAACACCATTGTTTTGTGTGGCTCAGTTCATGTCAACATCACTAATACAAAATCAGAATCCGTTAGCATCCAAAGACTTGCAGCAATGAGCTGTAATAAATGGGCCATCAACTAGTTGGTTGAGTTATTCGCTCATAGTATGGGTACTTAAATCACGAATTTTTTATTATATAAATTTCATATAGTTCAATGGATAAAGGATTTTGAACATAAAACTATGTTTTACTATAAAAATATTATATCAGTTATTTATATATACATGAGTCTTTAACCACTCATGAAATGTGTTCAAATGGTGTTTTTGGATTTTATAGTTAGTTGCACGGGTCCATTCACTTTTCAAATCTGCAATATGAATCCTAAATCATAAAAAAAAAGGTAAGTAATAAAATAAATAGATAAACACAATACAAATCAAATATGAAACTTACAGTATTAATGGAATAACTGATGAAGTGTTGTACAACACATAATAATGAGCCTGAACCTACTCATTGTTGTGAATATCAAATGTTATCACTTCTCCAATTGGACCCTCTTAATTCTAGGATGGGTTATCAAACTTTGTTTTAATCTCATCAATATATAAATCATATAAATTAGCACACTCATCCATTAAATATCCCTTGTAAATTCATTCTTTCAGATGAGCTTTCTTTCACACATACCATTTCAATGTATTTATGAATCACTCTATTGGATAGTTCCACCTAAATTGTATGGGGATGCTAGTAATGACTTCACCAGTTAAATTTATAGTCATGTGAACCATGAAATCAAAAAAGAGAGTGGAATAGTTTCTCTAGGTGACATCATGAAAGTAGAATCTTATTCTACTGTTTTTTCAAATCACTCATGTGATGATTCATTGAAGAGAGATATCTGAAAAAACTAGAAACGTCAATCAACTGCTCAAAAAACTAGGTAGGTAAACCATAAAAAATTACTATAGAAATTAACCATTGAATAATAATATTCTTACCATTACTTTTCAACCCATGTAATTTCTTTCTCATCATATTGAAATGATTGGAAATATTATAGAAATATCAATCTGTCAGCTTGACGGTATTCAAATTTGATAGAAATGTTTGTTTCTCCTTTTTACTCATTGTGTACTGTGCAACAAGCATGTATGCCCGATTACTTTCACCCATATATAAATGTAAAGGTTTTATCAATCTGATTTCTTTCAAATCACATCGATCATTAGCACACTCCTCTTATTTACCCCTGATGCCTAAAATAGTGCATAATATATTATCACATACATTTTTTAAATTGGAATCACTTCTAAATTATGTTGTAAAATATCATATTTCAAAAAAGGAAATTTGAAAAATACTCCATTTATTCCAATCATGACTGTGATATCTATTTACAATAGGAATAGAATTAAAGGAAAGATCCAATAAATCTTTAATATTATAAATTTTATGAATGTTTTCTTCATCAAGTTGTGCACGAATTTGAACCAAAGACAGTATTTATGGCGATTTGTCATGATCTGTATTCCAATAAATAGAAACATAGTCTTTTCTGAACCAATTAAATGGAGTAAGAAAGTGTCT
Organism: Viscum album; assembly: GCA_963277665.1. NCBI lineage: Eukaryota > Viridiplantae > Streptophyta > Magnoliopsida > Santalales > Viscaceae > Viscum > Viscum album. The sequence continues at coordinate 1,522,169,360 of OY728131.1, read as the reverse complement.
GTGACCAATATATGCCAAAATTATATAGTTATTAATCCATATAGATTTTTTACTTGTATTACAACAAGGTAATGATAATTATCAATTTTTACCCCAACCTGATAAGTTAGAATATGCTGGGAAATCATTAATTGTCCATAAAAAAGAGGCCCATAGTCTAAACATTTCATCAGATGCCGAGTAAAAATTAATTACAAAATTGGACCAAAATTCTAGTAGCTCATAAATCAAAGGGTTTCATATAAACATTGATTTTATCATCAGGTCCTCTCAGTCCATCAATTAGAGTCGACAGTATCAAAAATGGTTGCTTCATACAAACCTATGGGGGAAGGTTGTATTGGACCAAAACCACTAGCCACGTACTATTTGTGACCCCAAAAGTGGTCTTAAATGGGTTAAAACCATCTAATTCCAAACATAGACGAACATTACGATCATCCCTAGAAAAGTCTGGGTGTCTTTGATCACACTATTTACAAGGAAAAGAATCTACCGGGCAAGTTAATTTCTCAACCTCTTTGTTTCTATATCAATTACATGTCCTCAATTTAGAAATTTTAGATGATAGGAAGAATCTATTCAGTCTCTATTTCATCAAGAAATAACACATCTTCTTATCCACAACTTGTTTCCCTTGATTCAAGACCCTTCTAGGAATAATCTGGAAACCTTGATTAATCTCATTGGCCTTCCACATGAATGTATAGTAAACAATAAAAATATTTAATTGTGCATTATCTTTTCTGAACAACATATAATTATTGAGTCATGAATCAATGATATCACATGTAAAACTAAGGTCATCAGTTAACTTGAGATCTTGATGGAATGACTCTAGAATCATCGCTCCAGTGGGGAGTATATTATTCTACAATACCAACGACATGTAAAATGATGTGTCTGACCAATAATTGAAGGCCTTCAGGTGTAAAAAATCAATAATGAATAACAATTTACTAAATTTAGTGCATAAATGATAAAATTAAGTATGCGCATCCTCAATAATTTCAAAGAATTTCATTTCTTCTCCATCTGTAGAAGAATGGGGATTACTCCATCCAACATCGTAATTTACTACATTACTATCATTAGGTTGAAACTGATGCATCGTATCATTGAGCATTATGTTTATTAGATCAACTATTCTCAAATTAACACCCATATGAATAATTTCTGATTAATTACATGAAACAGGCTCTTATCCAGGACGTGTCCATGAATTATATTTTTTCAAAAACACATTAAAAAAAGTTGTCCTTTAACACCATATCATTTTAAAAGATATCTATATTCACATTTTATGCAAGGAAAACTAATCAAACCACTTGTAAATCCATTTGTGAAATCCATAAATTGCTTAATACTCTCATAATATTCAAAAGAACTTATCTTTTATATCAATACAGATCTTATCCATATCTGTATTTAATATAATGAAAATAATTTAAATATCTTATTTAAATTCTATAAAAACGCATATTATTAATAAATCAAAACCAATGTGTTCAAGGCTATTTTTAAGAAGAAAAAAATGATGTGGATTAGTTTTGGTGATATTGTGACATATCTATATATATTGTTATCTACTTCAACAAGGAGGAAATACTTTTAAAAACTTGTGTGATTACATTATAAAAAACTTGCAAGAGAAGATTACATCACTTATGTAATATTGTAATCCTTCACCCATGTAATATGGTGAACATAGTTATAGGATAATCCCTATAACCCTTTGATATGAGAAAATTAAATATTCGTTTATTATTCTTCAATGTCTTATATGGTAAAAATATATTTGTATTGTATGGTGTTTTATTGTCAAGTTAAGGTTCTCAGATCACCTATGTGGTGGGGTGAGAGTAGATGTCCTGGATTAATGCTTCTATGTGCACCAATGTTAGGGTATTGATGGTATTTTGTGAATAAAGTATGTTCATAGATGACTCTATCACTAAAAATGAATTTGTGATGTGTAATATGGGGGTGGGTGTTATAAGAGTATGATTAAAGTGATATGAGTTCATGATAATATTTATTTTCAAAGGAAGCACGTTGTAGAAAAAGAAATATATGTAATAAGTTGATATTGAAGACAAAACTATGTTGGGACAAGTAATATGAACAATCTGATATTCTTTCAGTGACTCCATATTTAAAAGGGAGAAACTTTAACTCTTGAAATATAACATAGATCATTGATAAAGTCTATATCACACATCAAACTTGACATGGGCAGTTAAGTTAAGGAACAATGAATTATAGGTTCAAGATATTTTAGAAAAGTATATGTAATATAGAATGATGAACTTCATAAGAAATTATTAACAGTACTTGATTGATGTACTCTCAACCTTGGTCTATCAATATATCAGAAGAATAATCACTAATATATTTCCATCTTCTTCTTGTATACCTTCAGGTGAAAAACTCTTTTGTCTATCATTTCTAGGTTTCTACTTCATCTTTAATGGTACAAGAACCCCCAATTCCGAAATAATAATTTCATTACCTCTCTCAATACTGATTTTCATGAATCATCTACTAGATTGCGGAATTCAAAGAACTAATTATCTGTAGAGGACTCGACTACTAGTAAAGGGGTGCGACTCAATTCCGGATCCATGATAATGCAAGGTCTCGATGATGGAGGTTCAATGACCGGACTGTACATGGGTGGAATGTGTTGATGGGGAAAAGATGGATGGAAAAAGAGTGAGAGGGTTCTACGAAGGGGAACAATGGGTCAGGAGGTTTCAACAGAGGTGGTATGGGAGGACTCAATGGTAGGGTGCATTAGGGTAGGAGGGAATGATAGTGGAGAGAATTTTTGAAGGTGCAGTGCGGAGGAGGGGGTGGGGGTCAACAGGTCGCAAGGGTGTCTCAAGGTTGCGAGAGGGTGAACAACGAAGAGGGTCATGGGGTCAGGGAGGGTAAATGTGGGGGGGGGGGATTATAGTGGTGGTGGGGGGGGGATAAAAAATATAGTGACCCCAATTTGGCAGTCGCTCAAACCACCCACCTCAAAAACTAAACTTTCTACTAGTACATAGTGAATCCTCCATGTGTTATAATATATTTTAGGATTTTAAAATAATTTATTTGAAAGTTTGACACAACTGCACATAATAAAGGAAAATATTTTATCATCTTTGGACCTTGGACTCATAAACTAATGTATACCACTCCCCTTTGGAATAAACCCTGAACAAAAAACATGGGATGGCTTTTTGTTTTGAATATTTTATTAAATAGTATACAAAACCAAAATAATAATGAAATCCTCATCCTTTCCTATATAAACCCACACAAACTCCCATTTATCTTCCCTAAAACTTTGTGAAGCTCATATACCATCTTCCATATACTCCATAGAGTCCTCCCAATGTTCCCCTAATCTCCCAAAAAGCCTCTACCAAGTCTTTGTAGTCACACATCAAAGTAAGGGATTTCTCTCATCACCTTTGAATTCAAGCACCTTTATTGAGACTAGTTTTTTAAATTTAAATTTTGTTTATTTATATTCATTTTTAATAATTAAATTACAATAAAATTGATGTTAATTTTATTAGGGATCATTTATTCCCCTCATTTGGACCCTTACCTAAGTCGTTACTATGTCGAAATTCTGTAAGTGATTTCTATCTCCTTTTTATCAACTAATTCATTTATGATATACCCTTTTGATTTACATTTTAATAAGTTAGGATACATTATTAATTATCCTACTTACTGTACATTTTATGTTTAAATAACTTTATACACTATAACTCTCATTTATCCCTCTTACGAACCCTTATGTACACCTATTACTATGCCAACATTTTGTAAGGAATATTCCACCTTCTATTTTTATCAAGCATTCCTTTTATGTTATGTCTTCTCATTTCATTTTTATTATGTTGGTATATGTTCTTATATATCCGCCTTACTATCCATTTCATGTGTAAATGATGAGTGAACAATTTTTCTCCTACCAACACATTTTATGAATTCTTATATGACGTTGTTATGCTGCTGAAATTGCACCACAACTTTCCATTTAAAAATAATCATTTAGTGAATACCAAACCCTTTTCTCTATCAAGGGTATTCACCATAATGCACATATAATTATTTATTGGGGAATTAAATGTACATACATCATGTTTTTTGATGGTGGAATAAATTATTATGTTGAAGGATTCCATGTTATATGATATATGTGGCATACTTAATCATGTGAATGAAATGATTATGAAAGGTGTGCCCTAATATCCCTCCAATGCATTGGGTAATGTTTACTATCATGATACATCATGTTGTGAGAGGGGTTTACTTGATTTCTTTATGGGAATTTTTTCTACCATGAAGTCTTTGACGTTAAATTTTGACTTATATTTATGATATATTATTTTAAGTTGTTGCTACATTCCCATGTTATGAATATCATGCTATATCATGCCTTTTTATTTGAGTTCCTTTATAACTAATTGATATGACTTGTATAACATGTATTATTATCCTCATGTTATTCCTTGATTATTACCTTATAGGGATTTATATCTTACCCCTTTCTTATGTATGTCCTTAGGTTATCCCATGCAGTGTTAAGTACAAAGGAATGTTTTGGTCATGTCAAAGAAATTTTGAATTAAGATGTTGTATTTAATGTATTAAGTTTTTATGTAATGTTCCTAAACACAAAATACACTATACCTATTATTATTATGAGTATTATTATGTGAACCTTTATGCAATACATCATGTTTAAATGTGAAATTAATAGAAGGGTTGTTACAATTGGTATCATAGGATAAATTTAGTTTTTTTTGGGATTAGGATTAGAAAACCCATGTAAAAACCCTTAGGGATAAGACTATGTATAAGATAACATCCCTAAATTTTTATTAGTATAGATGAAGTGGTTTATCATGAAAATGCATCCATGTATGGATACTACATGTTGACATGCCTTTGGAAGAGATGTACCTAGCATCAACAACTCTGACAAGGTGTTTTGGGATTGACTTGAGTAACCTCATACAAGAAAATAGGCCTTACTATACACCTAGTTTGATACTCCCAAGGGATATGATTTGGTAAATGTATGAACTCATTACAAATCAATATTAAAGGAACAAAGAAAAAAATTCCCATAAGAATATATGTTAGTATGTAGATCATGGATAACACAGACTGAAGCCTAGAAACTCATATGTTAAGGAGATACATGTAATTCATAATTTATCCCTTTATTGTCATTGGATTTCCATTTATGTGTTTAATATTTTAATATAATCATCCACAATTTCCCTTTTATTCTATCCAATGTTTAGAAGTATGAGGAATCGTGCTAACAACTGATGCGAAGGGAAGTGTGATGATTTCCCCAATGAGATGCCTAACCCAAAGGGAATGAGAATAAAAAACCTTTTCATGATAATCTCTCAGTTAAATCAAGTTATGAATAGAAACCTAGACCAAGAGCAACTCCCAACCCACCATAAGAGACAGAAACCTTCAGTCAGAAGCTTCTTGATAAAAGGCCTCCTACATTCAGTGGATCATCTGATCTCTTAATCGTGAAGCAATGTATCAATTCCATTGAAATGATATTCTCCATCCTTAATTTTTTTGAAAAAGATAATATTCTTCTATATGTTTATCATATGGAGGGTAAAGCTGATCAGTGGTGGACATTTATTGTGAATAATAATCATAAGGAATAGATCAAGTAAATGGAGAGGAAGGAATACCAGAAATTTTTTTGATAAATATTTTCCCTATGTCTTCAGTCTTAAGAGGGAATGAGACTTCCATACACTAATGCAAAAGGATAGTGAATCTATTGGGGAATACAAAGAAGAATTCATAATACTTGCATGATACGCCTCTGATTTTGTCGTTATCCACAAATTAATGATTGACCACTTCTTTGGTGGGTTAAAGCCTAGTCTTTACAAAATTTTGGCAATTCGTGACTTTGATAGCTATGAAGAAATTGTCCAGTGTGACCTCAAAGTCAAGATAGAGATCAGTGAATCTCATGGTTATCATGAGGATAAGAAGTGAAAGGTTGAATTTAATTCAGGAGGTCTTATGGGAAAATCCAATGGTGCTAAGAAATTAAAACACCCCACTTTCCAATGGTGTGGAAAGAAGAACCATGAAAAATACCTAAGGAGAACAAAGAAATTATTTAGGTGTGAAAGATATGGGAACATGGCCAATGATTTCTAATAGGAGAAACCCACCAATGTGACAGAGGAAAGGAACACCCCATTCAACCTTCAACATATTGTTCGTTTCTAAAAATTCAAGGAACTAGGTAACTTTGCGAACCAGTTCCCTAAGCCTAGTGTTTTAAGAGGCAACCAAAAAACTCCAAGGTAGTAAGGGTGATATTTTTCTATCAATACTGCTGAATTGAATCCGGACAACGAAGTGGTGATATATACATTACTTATTAATTCAGGAATAACAATCATACTTTTTTATTATAGTTCTACGCATTCCTTTGTATCATGAAAGTTTATTAGAACTATTCAAACACTACTACAAATCATGGAAGTAGAGATGACAGTGAAGGCAGAAAATGGGGAAATTATTGCATCCCATGTATATAATTTCTTCTTTGTCACAATGTGTGGATTTATCTTTCTGTATAACCTTATCATACGTCCCTGGGTGAAATTTAATGCCATTCTAGGCATAAATTTTTTTTCTCCATACAAAACCAACATAAATTTCTATGATAAGGAAATCACTATCCAAATACCTAATCTACCACAAATTCTATACAAGTGAATGAAGAAGGATGAATCTTATTTAGCAATGTCATCTCAATCATAGATATTAATTCCATATGAAAAAGAATATCTAGCTCAAATTAACAAGTCTATGGAAAGGATCACCCATGGATACATAATTATTGTGAGGGAATAAGATGATGTGTTTTCTGAGTAATTTCATAGTCTTCCTCATAGCTGAGAGGTTGAATTTTCGATCGAGGTTATACTTAGGGAATTTTTAATATCCAAGACATTGTATTGGATGGATATTGTGGAACTTGAGAAGCTAAAGAAACAACTATAGTAGAATCTGGATGAAGGGTTTATACACCCAAGTGCTTCACCATGGGGTGCTGAAGTACTCTTTGTCAAGAAGAATGACTGGTCAATGCACCATTTCATTGATTATCATGAGTTCAGAAAAATCATGATAAATAACAAGTATACTTTACCAAAAATTAAAGAATTATTCGATCAGCTTTTTAGAGCACAATAATTCATCAAGGTGGATCTACGATCAGGATATTACCATGTAAGGTTTAAGAATGAGGATATCCCAATATTTCTTTTCATACATAGTAAAAGCACTATGAGTTCACAATGATGCCTTTCTGACTCACTAATGTGCACTCAATCTTCATGGACATGATTAATAGAGTATTTAGAGATTACCTAGAAAAATATGTGGTAGTCTCTATAGAAAATATTCAAATGTACTCCAAAATGAACGAGGAGCATGAGGAGCATCTGAGCACTATGAAAAGACCTTGATAAAGGAGAAGATCTATGAAAAATATAGTAAGTGTGAGTTCTTTCTGGAAGAAGTATCATTGTTTGGGTATATCATCAAAGGAAATGGTATATCTATTGATCCTTAAAAGAAAAAAAATTATGGATAGACGATGCCAACATCTATGACATATATTCGTAGCTTCCTTGGGTTCGCTAGATATTATTGCCTATTTTTGAGAAATTTCTTATGATTGTCAAACCCTCTTACCAAGAAAATTTTAAAGGGAGTAAAATTTCATTAGAATGATGAATGTGAAGAAAGATTTATGGAGTTAAAAAGGAGGATATCCATTCCCTCTATGCTCACATTACCCAAAAGTGGGGATATTTTCATAATTCTGAGCAATGGTTCAAATAAGGTATTGGGATGTGTGTTGATGAAACATGACAAATTCATTTACTATACCTCAAGGTAGTTGAAAATTAATGTGTAAAAATGTCCCATGCATGATCTGGAGTTGACAGCTATGACATTTTCATTCAAAATCTGGTGTCATTATCTCTTTGCAGAAAAGTTTGGAATATATACGGATCACAAAAGTATCAAATATACATTCACACAGAAAGAGATAAATATGCACCAATTAATATGGTAAGATCTCATAAAGTATTAATAATTATAAATCCACTACCATCCTAAGAAAGAGAACAATTTGGTGGATGCTATAAGTTGAAAGGACCCAATAACTCTTTCATTGATCAGTATTGAGAAGGATCCAATCTTCTTAAACTTGAAGAAGATGGACATGGGAATCATAAATAAAGGAACATAATCAATACTTTCATAAATTATTTTTAAAATGTATATTTTTAAAGGTTAAATTATTATCAAAAAGATTATTTGGGAATTCCAAATAAAGTAAAAACAACTAGAAAAGGGAAATCTTGGGTATTCAATGTTAGTGAAGAAGGAATTGTGGGATTTGGACCAAAACAATGTGTTCCATAAAATCCTGAGTTAAGGAAAGAACTTATAGATGATGGGCATAGTTAAACTTTCTCTATTCACCCAGGAAACACAAATATTTATCTAGATATTCGAGAGAACTATTGGTGGGATACCATGAATAAGTACATCGAGGAATATACATCAAAGTTCCTGGTATGTCATTGAGTAAAGTCTGAAAGGAAGAGTCTATGGGATAATGAAACCATACTCATCACAACCTGGAAATTGGAAAAAATCACCATGGAAATTGAATCCAGACTTCCAAAGACATATAAGGGAAATAATTCAATTTGGGTTTTTTGGATCATTTTACAAAGACTGCACACTTTATCATGATTCGAAAGGATTTCTCACTAGATCAACTGGCACAGATATACACCAGATAGGTGGTAAGGCTGCATGAAGTACCACTATCTATTATGTATGATTGAGATCAAAGATTCACATAATAATTTGAAAAAGACTTTATCATGCTCTAAACACTGAGCTGAACTTCAATATGACTTGTCACCCTCAAACTGATGGCCAATCTGAGCAGAATATCAAATTCAAGTGTATTTTTTGAGAACTTTCTCAATAAACATCAAAGCCATATGGGACCAACATCTTCCATTGGTAGTGTTATCTTACAACAAAATTTTCAACCTAAGCATCCAAATAGCCTCCTATGAATCTTTTTATGGGTAGAGGTGAAGAACAATGTCATATTGGGATGAATTTAGGGAATGAAAACATCAAGTTACTAAAATGATTAAAGAAATGGTGGAGAATGTTAAGATCATCCAACAACACATCAAAGCTACTCAGAGTCAACATAAGAGCTATGATGAAAATCATATATGAGACATAGATTTAGATGTTATAGACATGGTATTCTTCTATATATCTCCATGGAAGAGAGTGATGAAATTTGGGAATAAGGGAAATACTAGTCCAAGGTTCATCGACTCCTTTGAGATCCTTGATCTCATAAGAGAAGTGGCTATCAACTATCACTCCCACCAAACCTATCTCAAGTAAATTATGTATTCCATGTATCTTCATAAGAAGGTTCATATTATATCCATCACATGTACTCATTCCAAATGTGGTACCATTATAGAATGACCATTACTATGAGGATAAGTCGATGAAGATCTTAGATCAGAGAGAAACATTTCTACGAAATAAGACAATGCCCCTCATTAAAGTGTTGTAGAGAAACCACAAGTTTGATGAAGCAATGTGGGAACCAGAGGAGACGATGAAGAAGAGTTAACCTAATTTGATTTAGTGTGGAAAAATTAAATTTTAAAGGTGAAATTTATTAAGGGGTAAAGTTGTAATGGCCCAAACGTTTGTGAATAAATTTCCCTTTTTTATTGATTTAATTAAATGTTTTATGGTTATAAGAAACACATGTAGTTATTTTATAACATAAAATTGGATTTTAAATTACCATTAACTATCTTTACCATTGATAATATATACATTGATCAATTATCACATGGCTAGTATAAATATAGGGTTTTAACAAATCCTTTTGGTACATACAATGTGACGACCTCACCCAATAGGATCGTACCCTATGAGTCCCAGTTATCAAAGATTCAAAGGGAGATAAAATTTACGGGATTTTACCTAGACCAAGCCCAAGATGAGATCCAAAAAATTAATTATGGGTGAGACTATTAATGAGATATGTTAAAGCTCATCAAGACCATAACCCAAACCATGTTCACTAAACGACCCAATGAAAGTCCCACCATAATGCACATTACACTTAAGGAATATACTGGTGTAATAAACGGATATGTATCAAGAACATAACAATAATATTATTAACATTATTTTTTATTGAATAATGAATATATTTTATTCATATTATTGTTACTTTTTAAATGATTTTTAAAGAACAAATAGTATTTTTGGAAATTAATTTTGATGAATTAATGGATTTTTGAAATAATTTTTTTTAATTAATTGTTATTAAATTATTATTTTTAAATATAAATGATTATATAATTTTTATTAATTCAAATGTAATTTCAGGTTGGAAAATGGTTGTTTTCAAAAACCCTACATTTTCATTAAATATCGAGTTTTATTTTAAAAGTGAAAATTCACATGTTTAGAAAATTATTTAGAAAAAATGAATATTATTTTTGGATTCAGGACATCAAAGTTATCCAATGGTGAATTTATCATAATTTTCTGTGATAATTGAATTTTTGGGTTAAAATTAAATACAATATAAATATAGGGTGTGTTTTATGACATCATAATAGCCCAATAGTGATGAATAAATACTATAAAAGGTATTCTAGGACAAATATATGTTTTAAATTTAAAATAATATAATTTTATGTTTATTTTATAAACCATTAGTTAATCCTCCAAAACATATAATATATTTTAATATTTTAAAATCATTTCTTTGAAAGTTCAACTCACCTCCACATAAGAAAGGTCAATATTGTTATACTTTGGGGCCTATAACCATCTAATTTGTACTTTATAATAAACTTGTATTCATATATTTAAATATTAATAAATAAATTATCACATCTTGATTGTTCTTCTGTGTGAAAATGCATGTGATAATTTCCTAAGGATAGATGTTTCACTAATGGGTCATAAAGGATCCCTACTATGATGAGAACCTGTAAGTGCCATAACACTATTCATGAATATATGTTCTATGTCCAGATGATTTTATTTGAGGGACACAAATAATATAGTACATTAGGGCCGAGGACTCACAAAACTTTGAGGCACCTTCTCATGGTGTGCGCCTTTAGTAATATCTAGGAGGATATTACGAGAAAGAGACCCACCAGTCGGAAATCCAAATTTCATAGTGTTATTGGATGTCCTTATCTATAGACGTGTGTATCAGTCCCTAGACTTTATTATTATTATTAATGGGTATTAAAACTCTCGTACTTATATGTATTAATGAAAACTATAATGAGACACTGTTTGCAGTGAGGTAGGATATGTTGGGTGCATTATGAGTAAAATTTTTTTAATAGATAATGTGAGAAAAGATTTGTCCCTTATGTTCTATAACTGAAGTTGATTTCTCAAACAATTTTATGGAATTGATGTAGCCTAAATAAATCCATAGACATGGTGAGGAATTGGCAAGTTCAATTCCAGGAGGTCAAAGAATGACTAATCGATTGCATGGGTTGATGACACTAGCATGAAACCTGTTTGATTCGAGATATCAAGGCAAAGGGATTACATTACAGGGTAAAAATTAGTTTGAGGTGATAGGCCTTTGTGGCATTAACTTCTTTATATATGGGTTACTTGGTGTGTTTATAGACAATAACCTTGGACTTTAGGAAGGCTCCACCAAATGCCACTGAGAAAGAGTCATAGAGGGTCACACACTAAGTGTATCCAAGTATCTCAATTAAATATTTATTTAACAATTTGAATAAAGATTGTTCTCTATTATGATTTACTAATTATTCAAGGATTCCAGATCACATTTATTTCAACACTAGTTATTCGAGAAAATATATTATGTGAAAAATAATATATTTATTTGCGAATAATGCAATGATATTTATTTAAGAAATAAAGAGTATTTAATCAAGGTCTAATAAATGTGGTGGAGGGAATGAAGAAAATGGAAAAACAAAAGTACACTCCATTTATATTAATATACATTCTATGTAGTTTTTATTGGGATTTGTGAGAAATAATATTCTTTATTTAATTAAATAAATTAGGCGTAATTTTCTAGGTGCATGTCAAGTGATATTAATAGTCAAATGTTATTATTAGACATGACGTCTTACTAAGAATTTAATGAAATTAATAAATTCCTTTATATAAATAATTAATTTTATTATTCAAAGAAATATAAATCCCAATAACATTATTATCATTAGAGTTAGACATCCTATGTGGTTTTCCACAATGGATCTGGAGAAAATTCTCAAACCATGAGAAAATTCATTTCCTCCAAGAATGCTATCAATTTATGAGAGAGATCCTCCTCCATCATATCAAGGAGAGTGCTTTGGAAATATATCTCAAGATGATCAAAGGCAGACACTGCAAGTGAAGGATCTTCTATTCTAGAACCTGGATATCCCTTCAGCGACGTCTAGAGATACGTGGAGCGGGTGCAGATCACTACTAGAGGAAGCCTACACATGGCTTCTGTGACGCAACGACAGATCACATTGGATCATGACTAGAAGCATAAAAATAGAGATAATTCCATCAAGGTAATTTTTAGTTTTTAATTGAAAAAATTATAGACAATATATAATGATCCTCTCTATGGTTAAGGGACTTCCCTCTTTCATTTTCGTTCTTTGTTCTATTATGAAGAACCAATGTTTTATCATTATGAAAGATCTAATATTTATCGTTGTTAATAGTAAAATTAAAGTTGGGTACACCCATCCACACACTTACACTATGTTTGGATCCTACAAGTGGTATCAGAGCGGCCATATCATTGATTATAATTATTTATTTTTTCTGTTGATGATTTATGTATTCAATAATTTTGTTTGTTTCAATTCAAGTAAATCGTTCAGTAAATTTTAATCTTTAGATCTATTCCCTCGCTTTCATTTCTCATTCACCTTATAGAAATGATAATTTCTTTTAATTCTGATTAAAATAAAACAGAAGAACCCATCCGGAGGTACAAAAGTTTCCTAGCCGCACAACCCCAGAACACAGGACATGTATTCTGAATCACACACTGTGTAGTCAGGGTTCAATGCATCGGGAATGGTCTGGAAAACCAAGACATGTGTTGAAGTTTATCTTAGTATTTATGACTTCATGTGTTGACCAGTGGCACACAGTTTCTAGATTATACACTATGTGGCCCACTAGACACGACGTGTAGTCCATTCGAGTTAGGGTTGGACCATGTACACCATACATGGATTTACCGGCTGGAGACCATGTTATGCGGATGCTAGATGACATGTATCCCACTGGACATGACGTGTTCTCTGAAAAATTCTTAACTACATATATACATCGACTCCCTAGGCATGTACTATGGACGAATGATGAACAATAGTACACGCCATGTAGTAGGAACTACACACTGTGTTCTCATCCAAATTATGTAGATTTATTAAAATTTATTATTATATTATAAAACCCCTTGAGACATGTACCATGGTGTAGGTTTCAAGGTTAGGCACACACACATGATAGATGTTTTATATTTATGTGCTTAATTGAACATATGTGTAATGTTAATTTCTACTAATTGGGTTGTTATGAGTAGGAATTCACCAAGTTTCTTCCTAGGTACAATTTATGTAAAAATATATTTTTAAATGAATTTATTTGTTTAAAATTACGATGGATGATAATCTCAATGAAATTCATAAAAGGTTTTAAGATAAAAGGATTTATTAATTAAAGATGATAATTAATTGATTCGAGTGTGATTAATCTTAAACAAGAATGATTATAGAATTGAATGCAAAGTTTATTTATGAATAGATATCGTTGCATGTATTGATGATCATGTTCTATACTAGGACCTTTTTTTATGTGGATGGTTTCTTTTAATGTATTTAAATTAAAATTTTTGGCATGCGAACCTTCTTCTCATTAATATGTATGGTCTGCGTGACCAAGGTTTCTTTTATGTAAAACCCCATTTTACCCCTCACCTACATGTGGGATGTTATCATATGTAATGGATGGAGCTCCCAAGCTAGTGGAGGAAGCTCAAGTTAGGATCCAGGGTGAAACCAATCATAGGAGATACAAAGGTGTACTGATGGAAAGCTATAAACACAAACCAAAAAGGTTCAAGGTGTTTTCTCCCCTTGGTCTTGGGTTAGTTTATCAACCTCTAGATAAAATAACTGATAGAACAAGCTCATGATCATGCCATTTATTTTTTTCTATCATTTGCATGGTTTATTTTTTTGTGGGTGTGTTGTCGCGAGCACACAATTAATGAATTAAATAAGCACACAAGATGGAACTAAAATAAGATTGGCTTATGTGAAAATATTATCTCACACCTGGTTAATCACTTAATTATATCCCAATTAATATTAAAAAGCATGTAAGAAAGGTAATAAAATGTAAATTTACATATAATGATAAAATCCATAAAGGAAATATTAAGTCAGTATAGCCTTCAATAATCTTGGTTAGAATCGAACCATAGTTCAAAGTGATTGACCAACCATAGTTGGGCTACTTTAAATTTTCAGGGAATTCTAATTAAAGGTTTTCGGTTGAATTGAATTGGTTCACATCAATGTTTTATTACCACAATAGGACTTGGGTTTACTAAGAGGAAAATGTTGAGGAAATCCAAAATAACAAGATTTCAGGATTGACGAGTCCACTCAGCAGATCAAGGAGTTGCGACTTAATGCAATTAGAATTTAGAATTCCTACATAAAAACTTTCAAGTTTCTTGACCAAAACTAGTTGGGGTAATTTGAAGGGAAATATGATTCTTTTATCCTAGAATATTTAGGCAACTGAATATTCTGAAGTCAATGGTGAGGGCTATTGGATTTTGATAATACTGTGGGAGAAAAATATGTATTAATTTATTTGTCTTAGTTTCATCATGATAAAGTACTAAATATTTTATCATCTTAATTTGTAGAAAATAAAAGAAAAATGACAACAAATTTATCATTGAAAACCACACTCAAGATGGAAAACCTTTCCAGCGGCACCAATTTATAGGAGTGGTAGAGGCGTTTACACATCATCCTTCACCACAAGAAGAAATTTTATGTGGTAGAGGAGCATGTTCCAGTTGTTCCAGGAAATGAGGCCAATGATAAGGAAATATCCCTCTATGTGAAACATTTTTATGATACCACATATTTCCAATGTTTCATGCAATTGAACATCTTTAATGAGATCATAAACAAACATGAAAATATTGACGTATATAGTATGATGTTTCATCTTAAGGATCTCTATAAAGAGAGGGCGAGACATGAGAGATATGAGAAATGCAACTATTATTTAAAAACTAATCATGGAGATTCTATAATATATGGGACTCATGTAGTCATGCTTATTGGATACGTTGAACGCCTATACATCTTAGGGATTAAGTTCCCAGATGAGTTCCATATAGATATCATCCTATCATCACTACCCAAGAACTTTTATAGCTTTATTATCAACTAAAACCTGAGAAACAATAAGAAGAGCCTATAAGAACTTTAGACCCTGATTCACCAACTAGATAAGGACACGTGGAATGAAAAACCCACAGTCCTTATGGAGAATAAGAAGAGGATTGAAAAGGCAAAGGGGCCAAGGATTTATAAATGGTCTGAATCCCCTGAGCACCGTCCCTCCAAGAAGGGGAAGATCTAGAGGCAGGGTAAGGAATGACATGAAGCATGCTTTTAATGTTGAAATACAAACCACTAGAAGAGGAACTAAACCCATAAGTGTGTGGGTACTAAAGGAGCATTTTTTATTGAGTTTATTCTTTCTATTTCTATACATTGGGTATTTGATACATCATGTGGGGATCACATCTATAATAAAATATATGAACCAAATATATTTTGAAAAATTTCCAGAGGATATGTGGATCTTAGAGTAGCCAATAGCATGAGGTTGGATGAATTGGCCATTAATGATTAGCATATCTCATTTATAACTAAGATAAATTTGGTTTTTCATAATTATTATTATGTACCTAGTTTTTCCAAGAACATAATTTCTGTATCATGTTTGGATATGGATGGATTTATTTTCATGTTTGGAAATAATGGATGTTTCTTTTATAATAACAAATTTTTCTATGGTAGGAAGAATTTAAATAAAAGTTTGTATGTATTAAATTACAAAAACCACATCCTGGAAATAAATAAAAAAACAAACTCACATGGCTCATACACCACCCAGTTCTGGAATCACAATCTCAGTCATGTAAATGAGAAGTGCTTGACACAACTCTACCAAGATGGTTATTTAGACTCTACTGCACTAAAACCACTTTATAAATGTCACACTTGTTTACAAGGGAAAATGACGAAGCTTCCTTTCGGTGGATAGGGTGAAAGGGACATAGATCTTCTAGGATTGGTACCCACTGATGCGTGTGGAGCATTTCCAGTGGAAGCTAGAGGTGGATATTCTTACTTCATTACTTTTACTGATGATTTGAGTAGATATAGATATATATACACTTAATGTGGTATTAGTTAGAGTCCTTGGATAAATATAAGTAATTAAAGTATTAAGTAAAGAATAAGCTTGGTAAGAATATAAAGATGGTTTGATTGGATTGAGTTAGAGAATATATGAACCAATAGTTCATCGACCTTTTATGGGAGTCTCTGATTCTATCTCAACTCAATCATACTTATACACTATAGTGGAATGGTGTTAGTGAAAGGAGTAATTGCACCTTGTTGGACATGGTGAGCTTGATGATGAGTCATGAACATATTCCATTATAATTTTTGGGATATGATTCACAAACTACATGATACACATTAAAATGAGTAACAAATATAGTGGAAAATGGAAATCCCTCCGAGTAATGGAATGAAAAGAAACCCATTTTGTCTGAAACACGTGTATGGGGATGCGAGGCATTTGATAAGGCCTTCTCAGGAAACAAAATAGAACCCCATGTAATGAGGCATATCTTTATAGGATGTCCCAAGGAAATGAAAGGATATTACCTATATAAACCTTTAGACAAGAAACTGACTATCTCTAGACAATCCATCTTTCTTGAGAGGGAGAACATCCTCAAAAAGGATAGTGGGATAAAGATTGACTTCAACCAAGTTTATTCTCAGGATATAAAATAGTTTTTATAGGAAAAATTTCCACAAGTTCCTATGGAAGAGGTTCCAAAAACAAAAGTAATGTGTAGGAGCTCAAGAGAGGTAAGGGAATTAGAGTGATTCAGTTTCCTAGTCACCAAGGATGGTGAATCAATATTTTTGGGAAATGAAGAACCTATATCCTTCAAGGAAGTATTAGAGAGCTAAGAAACTACAATATTGCTATAAGATATGAATTATGAAATGGATTCCATGTATCAGAAAAAATTCTAGGTTCTAGTCAATGATCTAGTTGATGTAAATCCGGTTGGATGCAAATGGGTGTTCAAGAGAAATATGGACATGGAAGGTCTAGTTAGCACCTATAAAGAAAGGATATTGGATATATTATTCAGAGAATGTCAAGTAATTGAATATGATGAAACCTTCTCATAATTTTCCATGTTTAAATCCATAAGAATCATACTTTCCATAGAGGATTACCATGACTAAAGATTTGGAAGATGGATGGAAAAACAAAATTCCATAATGGGAACCTTTCGAAAGTTATTTATATGACACGACCAGAAGGGTTTGTGACACCAGGTGAAGCCAAATGGGTTTGCAAGTTGTAAAAATCCATTTATGAAATAAAGAAAACATCCATGTCACAGAACATTCAATTTGATGAATCCATGAACGAATTTGGTTCCATTGAGAATGAATGTGAGCCATGTTTTTATAAGTGGTTTAACAGGAATGAGGTCGTTATCCTAGTAGTATATGTTGATTACAGATTACTTATTGGAAATGATATACCAGTATTACAGTCAGTTAAGGAATATTTGAATAAGTGTTTCTCTATGAAGGAATTAGGTGAAGAAGCCCACATTTTAGGGATGAATATCTTTCATGATTGATTTAAGAGGATTCTTGGAATAAGTTAGGGTATATACATTGACCAGATACTAAAGAGATTTAGTATAGAAAAATCCAAGAAAGGATTGGTTCTAGTGGCACATGGCCTACGTCTTTCTAAGAGAATGTGACCTCAGACATAACATGAGAAAGATAGGATGAGTAAGATCCCACACACATAGGCTATAGGATCCATCATGGATTCCATGTTATGTACTACGCTGGATGTTTCCTATGCACTAATCATGGTGGGAAGAAATCATGCAGATCCAGGAGAACAACATTGGACTACTATTAAGACTATCCTTAAGTATATGAGAAGATATAAGGATATGTTCCTAGTGTATAGAGGAGATAAGGATCTTGTCATCAGATGGTATGCTGATGTTGGTTCTCAGACTGATCAGAATGATAAGAAGTCACAATCAGTATATGTTTTCTATCTCAATGGAAGAGATGTGAGCTGGAAGAGTTCAAAGAAGCCAGTTTTTGTTGATTCTATAGTAGTGTCCAAATATATAGTGGCTTCTAATGCAGCCAAGGATGCCGTATGGATTTAGAACTTTTTCTAGGAGATTTATGAGGTTCCTATAATTAGATACACTATCACATTGTATTGTGATAATACTATAGTGGTGGATCTTGAAAAATAACCATGGTAACATCAACAGAAAAAGAACATTCTCTGGAAGTATCACATCTTGAGGGATTTCTATCAAAGGGGTGAAGTTGCAGTGAGAATAGTGTACATGGAAGAGAACATGACAGAACCCATGACTAAAGACCTATCTTAGCAGATGCCTGAATATCATATGAGAGCTAGCAGTTTAAATGTTGTTAGCAGTTGGCTCTAGTCTAAGTGGGAGTCTGTTGGAGTTGGTGGCCTAGAACCAACTATTTTTTTTACTTTATGATAAACTTATATTCATGGAATTGAATATTAATAGATACCTTATCACATCTTGATTGTTCTTCTATGTGAAAATACATGTGATAATTTCATAAGGATTGATGTTTCACTAAAGGTTTATAGAGAATCCCTACTATGATGAGAACCCAGAAGTGCCATAACACTATTCTTGAATATATGTTTGATGGGAATATGATGTTATTTGAGGGACACAAATAATACTAGCCATTAGGGGTGATGAATCATAAAAATTTTAGGCACATTCTCATGGTGTGCACCCTTGGTAATATCAAGGTGGATATTATGAGAACGACACCCTCCAGTAAGAAATCCACATTTCATAGTTTCATTGGAAGTTCCTATATAAGGATGTGTGTAGTGGTCCTTAGACATTAAGATTATTGTTAATGGGTATTAAAACTCATGAGATTAGATGTATTGATGAAAACTATGATGAAACACTATTCTTAGTGAGGTAGGATATGTTGGGTGCATCAAGAGTAACACTACATTAATTCATAATGAAAGAAAGGATTTCCCATTCTATTCCATAATAGAAGTTGATATCTCACGCCATTTGATAGAATTGATATAGCCTAAATAAATAAATGACCATGGTGAGGAATGGGAAAGTTCAATTCCAAGATTTCAAAGAAAGAGTAATCGAGCACATGGGTTGATGACACTAACATGGATCCTGCTCGATTCGAGATATTAAGACAAAGGGATTACATTACACAATATGATTTCATGTGAGGGAAAATGTCATTGTGGCATTAACTTCTTTCTATATGGTTGAATTGGTGTGTTTCTTGATTCTAACCTTGGACTTTAAGCAAGATCTTCATAATTGCACTGAGAAAGAGGCCTAGAGGATCACACACTAAGTGTATCCACGTATTTCTATTAAATATTCATTTAACAAGTTGAATAAAGATTTTCCCCAATTGTGGTTTAATAATAATTGAAGGACACCTAATCAAATTTATTTTGAAACTTGTTATTTGTTAAAATATATTGTGGGTGGAATAATATATTTAGTAGAGAATAATGTAGTGATATTTATTTATGAAATAAATGGTCATTATTCAAAGTCCAATATATGTGGTGGAGGAAATAAACAAAATAGTGAAACAAAATTACACATCATGTATATTAAAATACACACCATGAAGTTTTTCTGGGGATTTTTGAGAGATAATATTATTTATTTAATTATATAATATTAAGTGCAATTCACTAGGCACATGTAAAGTGATAAAAATAGACAAATGTTATTATGATACATGGATTATTACTAAGAACTATATTAAATTAATAAATTCCTTTGGCTAATTAATTAATTTTAATATAGTAAGTAATATAAATCAAAATTAAATTATTCTTATTAGAGTTATCCATTCTCTACAGTTGTGCACAACTAATCTGGAGGAAGCTCGCAAGCCATGAGAGAATTAATTTCCTCCATGAATTCTCTCAAGTTATGAGAGATATCCTCCTCCACCGAATCAAGGTGAGCGCTTTGGAAGTGGCTCTCAAGGCCATCAAAGGTGGAAACCACAACCGAATTCTCTTCCATGATTTCACCTAGAGATACATTCAGTGATATACATAGATACATGGAGCATGTGTGGATTACCAATATAGGAATCTTACACTTGGATTCTGCAACACAATGATGGATCACATTGGATCATGACCGGAAGCACCAATAGAGTGATAATTCCATCAAGGTAATTCTTGTCTTTTAATTAAATTAATTATACCCAACATATGATGATCCCCTCTATAGTTTTCGAGCTTCACTCTTCCCTTTTAGTTATTTGTTCTATTTCGAATATCTAGCATTTTATCATCTTGATGGATCTCAGATTGATCGTTGTTTACGGTAAAATTAAACTTGGGTGCACCCTTCCCCCTGCTTTCGCTGCATCCATAACCTACAAATATTTTATTATATTTATCCCTTGGCCTCATAAAATAATTTAAACCACTCACCTTTATAATAAACCATCTGAAAACTCCATCGGATTATTTTTGGTTTTGAATATTTTATTATGTAGTGTCCAAAAACAAAATAATAAGGAAATCCCCTCCATTCCTATATAAACCCACAAAATAACCCATTTATCTTCATTGAAACTCCTTTATGATCATCCACCTTCTACCATCTACTCCCTAGTGTCCTCCAAATGCGCCCCCAAGGAACCCCCAAGCTCCCAATAAGCCTCTACGAGGCCTTTGGAGTCACACTTCCAAGTAAGGGATTTCTCTCCTCACCTCTGAATTCAAGCACCATCTTTGAGATTAGGACTTTTAATTTCAATAACTTATTTTACATTAGTTTATAATCACTAAATTATTGTATTATTGATGTTATTTTTATGAGGGACAATTTTTTCCCTATCATTTGGATCCTTACCTAAGCTGTTACTATACTGAAATTCCGTAAGGGATTTTCTCTCTTCTCCTCTTATCAAGCACTTCATTTATGATATTACCTTTTGATTTATATTTAAATAAGTTAGGATAAATTCTTACCTATTCAAATTATATTAAATTTTATTTTTCAATTATGGGAGGCCATTTTACTCTCATTTATCCCTCTTATGAACCCTTACGTATAGCTGTTACTATGCCAAAAATTGTAAGAAATCTTCCACCTTACCTTTTTATCAACCATTAATTTTGTGTTATTTCTTATCATTTACTTTTTACTAGGTTGGGATATGTTATTAAATATCCACCTTACTGTCTATTTCATGTATAAATTATTAGACACCTCTTTCTCTCCCATCAATACATTTTATGAATTCTTATATGATGCTATTATGATGCTGAAATTTCACCACAACTTTCATTTCCAAAATCATAGTATAGTGAATACCATAACATTTCTCTATCAAGGGTATTAAACTTCATGAAAATATACTTAATTATTAGGGAATTACATTTATGTATTCCAAATTCCTTAACCATGGAATAAATTATGACGTTGAATGAATTCATGTTATATGATCTATGTGGCATGCTTAAGCATTAAAATGAAATGATTATGAAGGGTGCGCCCAGATAGCACTCTAATTAATTGGGTATTGTTTAGTATCATGATATATCATGTTGGGATATGGGTTTACCTGATTCCTTTATGGTACTTTTGTCTACCACGAAGTCTTGGCTGTTTAGCATTGAATTATGTTTATGATGGAGTGTTTTAAGTTGTTTTCACATTTCCCATATTATGATTATCATGATACATAATTATTTATTATTAATGTTCCTTTATACCTCATTGATATTTCCTGTCTAACATGTATTATAATATCATTTTATTCCATTCTTATTCCCTTACTGGGCTTTATAGCTCACCTCTCTCTTATATATGTCCTCAGGTTATCCCATGAAATGTTAAGTACGAAGGAATGTTTTGGTCATGTAAAAGATGTTTTCAATAAAATATTTCATTTTATATTTTAAGTTGTTAGGTAATGTTACCAAACCCCAAATACACTCGACCTATCAATTTTATTAGTTGTATTAAGTGAAATTTTATGTAATAAATCATGATTAAATGTGAAATAAAGTGCATGGTTGTTACCTTGGATGCGTCGTGAGTAATATTTCATTTAATGGATCATGTGAGAAAGTATTTTACCCATATATTCCTTACTGGAATTTTATATTTCATTCTATTTTATGGGAATTAAAAAACCAAAATATATCCGATTTTATTGAGTTATATGGGAATGTTGGTTTTCAAAAAGTCAAAGAAAGAGATATCGATCATATATATTGATGATAACAACATGAACCTTTCTCAATTGGATATGTCATAATAAAAGGATTCTATTACATAATAATAATTTATAAGAGATTTTATATCATTACAAAATTAACTTCTTTCTCTACGAGTTCCTTGATATGTTTCTAAATGCTAACCTTGGACTTTATATGACTTCACCTAATTCCTCTGAGATAGAGGTTTAGAGGGTCAAACACTAAGTTTACCCAGAACCTATGTTAAATATTAAAATATTATCTATTATTTAACTTTTTGAATAAATATTATTCCCATATGTGGTTTAATATTTTTTCATGTTTTCTTGATATTATATATTCCATCACTATTTATTTAAGATAATATTTTGTGAGAATAATATAAAAAAATATATTTTTTATTTAGTTAATATAATATTTTTTTATTTATTGGTGAATAATAATGTGATTTTTATTTATTAAATAAATAGTCATTATTCTATGCATAATAAATATTCTGGAGAATTTTTAGATCAATTTTAAAAGATATGGCGAAAACTAATATATATTAAATATTATTTGAATAAATTTTAAACAATTTATTCAACAAATAATATTTAATCAATTCGCTGGGTTTTCACATGTTAAAAAAATTATTATTATTATTATATACATGAGGTTATGTGAGTTTTATGTAAATAATAGGGGAACAAGAACAATTATTATTTTCTAACCCTAGAACTATTTAAAACCAATTATATTATTTCCAATTCTAGAGGCTAGCCATTGTTTTCAAATGTGTAAAAAACTCCAATGAATCTCTCAATCCTTTGATAGAACCTCTATAAGAATATTCTTATGAATAAAAAATGATCCTCCTCCAACACCTCTCTCGATTATAGTGTAATCAAGGAGAATCATTCTTGGAAGTGATTCTCAAGGCAATCAAATAAGAGTGATGCAAGCATTAGGATATTCCATGCTTGTACTTAGAGATTCCAATAGAGATTCTTGGAGGTTCTTGGTACAAATTTGGATCACCGTTATATGGAATTTACACTTTATTCATATGAGGCAATGAAGATATGACAAAGATACATTTTCAGATTCATCAGTGAAGAAATAATTCATCAGAAGGTAATTCTTTACCTACTTAATTTAATTAAAAATCATTATGTGATGATCTTGAATTTTGTTCTATAGTTCTTATGTTAACTAAAATTTGATTCAATTTTAATGGTTATGATATTATTCATCAGTGTACATATCAGATTAATCTTCAACTATGATAACAATCGAGTTCAGAATGCCATACTAGTGATTTTTTTATGCCTAAAACATTCAAGTTGTTTCTAAGGGGTCACATAATAATTTATAATTATTTGAATACCATTCATTTATTTTTTCATTTTTTGTTAGTTTTCTATTCCAATTTAATCATTCTTTAATCCAAATAGTGAGATCTTCTATTATTCTTCTTTATTCTTGAAAATATAATCAATAAATGTTTTCATTTTGAATGAATAATATTTTAATAACTCATCTAGAGGTGCTAAGGATTATAGATTGATAGAACAAGAGTAAAATACTTCTAGACCATTGGTACACCAAATGAAATTATTTTTAATGCTCCATGAAAACTTAAGAATTTATTCAAAGAGTGTGTATTATGTTATGTGGTGTGTATTTAAGACACCACATGTTGACAAGGACATGTTAAAACATGGTTATATGGACTAAATGGTGTGTAACTTGTATACATGATGTGTATTACATTAGTTAAAGACAAGCTGTGTGGGTTTACATGACATGTGTGATAGCTAATTGTGTAACATAGGGACTACACAACATGTATCCTAGGTACAGACTATATACTCCATTATTGTTTACAATAGGCCCACATGCCTAATCTATAAGAGTGTGCCACAAATAGATGATGAAGAATTATACATGATGTGCAGTTGGATAGTACATACTTTTTATTTTACATGATCACACAAAATTTGAAATTAATTTATTATACCAATAAACCTTATCGACATTTTTTATGCATGTCATTTATTTTACTTGTACACACCATATTATAAGAGTTATATATATATATGAATTAAATATCTATTTAATTTTAACATATTATTCGTAAATACATATCGTGTATAAGTCGTAATACTATGATTACTCTATGTAGATTAAAACATAACATACTATGTAAATAACATGTGCATGTGTGTCATTTATTTGAAAGTAAATACCATGAAATTACATGATAAGATGTCTATTCTATATTCCTCATGAGTAAAAAATATATGAATATCATACAAGCTAGGAAGTTCAGATGGGTAATCGTCATGTTGCCTCTAAGGTACATATTTTATACAAAGTCAATTTTCAATAAATTTATTTAATTTGTTTAAAATTGTGATGGATGAGAATCTTTAGAATGTTTGGATGAGAATTAAGATAATTTTTTTATTAATAAAGATAATAATTAATTTATTAGAGCATGACTTTTCTTAAATAATATTGATTTGGACTGAATGCAATTTTATTAAATGCACAATTCATTTCATTTATGTGGATGATCATGTGAATAGACTTGAAATTTGAATGTGATTTGTTTATTTTTAACTTATTTTTACTATTAAATTAAAATTGATGGTCTACACATCATCCCTTATCACATTATATAAGGGAATGCACACCCAATTCTTGTTTTAGATAAAATATTTAAACTAATCCTTTAGTTCCCCTCACCTGCATGTGTGTAAAATCTTGTAAAATGGGTGGAGCTCCTAGGTGAGTGGAGATGGTTAAATTTTGGAGCTGAGGTAAAACCAATCTATGTGTTACATGGGAGGAAAATTTGAAAGCTAAAACATAGACAAATTTATGGTTCAAGGTGTTTCCCCTAGTTAAATAGTTAGTTTATCATCCTCATTATAAAATAACCATTGGTAAAAGTTCATGATCATACCAATATTATTATTTTTTTTTATCAATTTTCATGGTAAATTTAATTATTGATATTTTGTCATGGTAACTTGAAATTTATGAATTAACATACATACAACATAAAACTAAAATAAATTGGATTATTCATAAATTTTATCTAATATATAGATAATCACTTAAATAAATCCACTTCATATTAATAATAATTTAATAATGAGAAATGGGTTATCTATGTATAAATTTCTAAATCCATCAAATATATATATTAAGTTGTTATAGCCTTACACTACATGGGGTAGGAATCAAACCATTACTCAAAGTGCCTGAACAACCTCCATCAGGGCTGTTTTAATTATTAGGAAATTTCTATTTAGAGTTTGGATTTGAATTAACCTAGATTTCATGTTTTATTACCTTTGTGAGACATAGTTCATCTAGTAAAAAAAGTGTTGAGGAAATCCAAATTTAGGCGTTCATGATTTGGGAGTCCACTCAACAAATTAAAGAGCTAAAAGTTAAAGAATCTAGAATGTTACACCTGCCTAAATACCATTAAATTGTTTAAAATACCTCTAACTGAGTAGTTGAAATGTGGATATGGATCCTTGCAACTAAAATATCCAAGAAAAATGATATTTCAAAAATAATAGAGAGAGATATTTATTTTTGATAAAATAGTTGGATATTAAAAAATTAATATATATTATATAATAATATAAATTAAATAAAGTATGAAAATTATTCTCTTCTTAATTGTATAAATGGAAAGAGACATGACATCAAATATATCACATTGATATATAAATGAGAAGTATAACCTTTTCACTGGTACTAATTTCCATGAATGGTGAAGGTTATTTCGAGTTATTCAATACCAAGAAAAGAGATTATATATTCTATAAGACCTCATTTCCGAAGCACCTAACCAAGTGTCTTGTGATAAGAAATTATCTCTATACGATAAAAATTTATATGATTCCAAATATGTCTAATTATTCATGGTATCATCCATGTTCAACAAGCTTATAAAGAAAAATGAGTGTTTGGATTCATATAGTATAATGTATCACTTTCATGATCTATATCAACATAAGGTGAGATAAGAATTATATGAGATATCTAATGTACTGTTCAAAAGAAATTTTAAAGAGTTCGAGCATTCCAGATATCATATAGTCAAAATGTTTGGATACGTAGAGCACTTAGACATATTGGAATAAAAATTCCATAATGATTTTCAAACAGATCTTATCCTTTCAAAACTACCTAAATTATTATCTAGTTTCATTATAAATTTTAATATGATGAATAATAATAAGTATCTTTTATAAATTATTACTCTCATTTTCCAATTTTAAAAGGAAATAGGGAATGAAAAGGCCACAATTATGATGTTGAATATGAAAAGTAAGAAAAAGGAAAATGGGACTAAGACTCACTCCATGTATAAAGAACCCAATCACCATCCTTTTGGAAAGAAGAAGATTCAATGGTAGGAAATAAAAAAGGAATCATTATGTTGTTCATGTGACCTGATAGGCCACTAGAAGAAGAACTATACCCAGAAGAAAGGGAAAGCTAAAATTTATTTTGTTATCAAGTGTAATATTTTAGTGATGCCCCACCCATTTCACTCATAATCAACCAAACCCATTTGTCCACATGGCTATATAAATTCCTCTCCATATAATATACGATGAAAATTAGTTTTAAGATTCTATGTTGGTATAGCGGGGAGACCATACCCTCGTAGTTAGAGTGGAACAATGGTGAATAATAAATATGAAATGAAAACATAATCACGAAAAATCGTGGAATTAAATCATCCAGATGATAATAATAAGACATAAATAGTAACCAGTTTCATATACAAAATATTATTTAAATATGTAGTATAAAAATTTTGTGGAATCATATAATACAAAACATGTTATAAAAAATATTAGAAAATACCAAATTCTAAACTCCAATTACATGATGAGAACTAGATCGATCCTCTTCTCCCATAAATTATCCTAGAAAATAAAATAAAACATTTATAGCTAGTATATTCCCTTTTTCCCTAGCTGTATCCATAAATTCTGTTCATGTACCAATCTATGGCCTGAATTGGATTTGAGTAAAATTCATTAGACCACCACCAATTGTGTTTAATACAATTCATTCCGTGGATATAAAATGAATAGTGTGATTGTATAATAAATATAAATGAGAGATTTAAGTAAACCATGATAGGATCAAGCTCTTCATGGGACACAAGGATGACCATACGTGCTTCGGCCTAGGCTAAATGTCTGAACCATATATTATAAGGGTATCATATTTTAAATAAGGTTATTTAGTCCAAGCATCCCAATTGGGGATATGGAATTACATGTATGATTATTCGAAACAATTATTTAGAGGTCCATGCCCAATATCTTGATAAATACTGAGGAGTTTCATATGAAACAAATTCCAATAAATAGTAAGGAGCACCATGTCCAATAATTTTCAATAAATAATGCGGGAATCCATGTCAAAATTTTTACAATAAATAACAAGGATGTCAATGTCCAACAATTTCTAATAATTTATTGTGAGTAGTATGTCCAAAAACTTCCAATATATGTGGTTGAGTTACATGTACAACATCTCTTAACTATTACACAACTACCAATTTCTAAAGTCCAATAATAATAATAATAATCAATTATTTCATTTAATACTTGAACGTAATCCAATATGAATATCCACATCTATTTTTATCAACCATTCAATTAATTATTTCATTTATAATTTTCAAAAATGGCCATGTATTATATACAGACCATTTAAAAATTCATTTAATTTATTTACTCAACTCCCCTTCATGCAATATACATGCTCAAACTAGAGTGTATTCATATCCTTTTACAATTAAAAAAGTTCATTCATGTGAAACCCTTTACAAGAGTCAAGGGATGTTATTAAAACCATTTAAAAATTAATTTAATTCATCCATGGATTCCACTAGTATGTGGTAATATCATCACAACCATGTTTTGGTTAAATTAAAAGGAAATAATGGTATCCAGTAGTATTTAATTTCCCCACTCAGATGAGTGTCTTAGGTTGTGGTTTTCAGTCTCCAACTATGTAAAATTGTATCATAACAATTCTAATTCAATTAATAGTTAACAAATTTATAGGATATTGATTTTAGATTAAATGTGTGGAAATTTCAATATACAACACAACAACACATAGTTTAAAACAGTATACTTTTAGGGAAAAGTACTAGACCACCTACCTTATATGGGTAGAATCTTCATCTAGTATTGACATATAATTAATATTGGAATGAGAGAAATTGTAGAAACTGTACAATTTCCTTGAAAAGAGGGAATATAAGATCACATAGATATAACACCAAATATGTTAAAGGAAACTAATTAAGTAAGAGGAATCATAAAATTATCAAGGGGGACCAAAGTAATGAATGGTAGTCGAATGAAATCTTGAATAAAGGAGGCAATTTAAAGCCTACACTAGTAGAAAAATGGCTTTTAACGTCGGTTTTTTTTAGTTCGACGTTGGTTTTTAACCGACGTCAAAGTCGCCGACGTAAAAAATATGAATTTTGACGTCGGTTTTTGTAAACCGACGTGAAAAATGAATAAAATTTGTTTTTGGCATCGGTTTTGTAAAAAATCGATGCCAATAGAAACTAATTCATATCATTTTTGGCGTCGGTTTTCATAAAAACCGACGCGAAAAAATAAAAAAAATAGTTTTGGCGTCGGTTATTTAAAATAACCCAAGCCATAAATGAAAAAAAATCTTGGCATCGGTTTTTATAAAAACCGACGCCAAAAAGTAAATTTTTTTCTATGTTTTGGATAATTTCCTAAGCTTTGATTTTACAGGTTGTGGACCTAAAATGGAGTTACAGTTCAATAGTTATCTCTGTTAGAAGTTGAACCTATAAAAGTTCTGATTGATACAACTCGTTTCAAAGAAAACATGATAAAATAAATTAAAATCATATACACCAAATGAAATAAAATAATCATAATATATCAAACATATTTCAATGGTTTGAGGGGCTTCCATCGAAACGATATGTTATTTATCATCATATAACTTGTATTTAGAAATGAGAATGAATCATCATTATAAGAAATCTACTCGAGTTGTTTAGAAATGAAGGATAATAATAATAAAGAAAACAAATGAATAGAATATGTACCGTGTTCAAAGTAATGATTGATGTCGCACTGAAATCTTGATTGAATCGAAGATGTTGAAAATGATGAACGAAGGAGAAACTGGATATATATATAGTAAACAGAAATATTTTCAATTGCGTTGTACGAAAATGTAGGCGGGATTTTAAGAAGATAAATGCGCGTTGTGAAAAAAATTGAAATTCTGATCCCGCATTACTCTTTGGTGTCGGTTTTGTTTGAAACCAACGCAAAATAGTATTTACATTGGTCTTTTGGCGTCAGTTTTTTAGAAAATCGTTGCAAGAAATGTCAATCGATATCCTTTTTGGCATCAGTTTTTATATAAACTGATGCTAAAAAGTTAAAACAAAATAAATTTTTCACGTCCGTTTATTTATAAACCGACGCCAAAAAGTAAAAAAAAAATCTTTGGCATTGGTTTTTTAACAAACCGACGCTAAACATTTTAAAAAAACTTTTCAGCTTGGTTTTTTTAAAAACGACGCCAAAAACAAAAAATAATTTTTTTGGCATCGGTTTTTATGAAAACTGACACAATAAAAAATTACAGTGTTTTAGATATTTCTCTAATCTTTGATTTGACTGTTCATGTAGTAAAAATGGAGTTACGGATTAAAAGTTATGGATGTCGGAAGTTGACCTTCTCTAAAAGAAGTCTTAAAGAAGTCCAAATTTCAAAGGCCATAACTTTTAATCCGTAACTCTATTTTAGCTCCACAACCAGTCAAATCAAAGATTAAGAAATTATCTAAAACAATGTAATTTTTTTTTAATTTTTTGGAGTCGGTTTTCATAAAAACCGACGTCAAAAATATATTTTAACTTTTCGCCTCGGTTTTTTTAAAAACCGACGCCAAAAAAAATATTTTTTGTTTTTGGCGTCGGTTTTTTAAAAAACCGACGCGAAAAGTAGTTTTTTATAAATATTTAGCATCGGTTTGTTAAAAAACCGACGCCAAAATATATATATTTTTTAGTTTCTTGCGTCGGTTTTTTAAAGAACCGATGCCAAAACAATTTTTTCCCTTTTTGGCATCGATTTTTAAAAAAACTGACGCCAAAAGCTCACCGCAAAAATTATTTACGTCGGTTTATAAGAAACTGACGTCAAACTGGCAACGTTAAAAATTATTTTTCTACTAGTGCTAGTTGGGAGAGGAAGAGGAGATATAGAGACCCTATAATTTCATAAATAAATATTACATCCTAAAAGATGAATATTCATTTTATTATCCAAATACATGCCAAATATCTTTATAGTTTCGTGTCTTTGGAAACATGGATACATAAACAACTAGCTCAAAAAAGAACTACATTATCTCCCAGTAGGTTCTCCATGACTAGAACCGTTCTTACAAACACCATACATAATACAGATCTTCATAACATAAATAAAGAAAACATAAGAAAGGGTGATATTAGATGCTCGTTAAGGGTAAGAAAATGAGATATATAAGCATAATCATGAGCATAAGGGTATGATAACATGATCATAACATTAAAAGATCATACCCTACATATCAAAGATCATAATCTTAAGTCATGATATAAAGATTTTCAGTCATAAGACATGAATAAAAAAGGAATCAAAGAGAAAAATCAATGTGATCATAACATAGGTATATAAAAAGAAATTGTGGAAAACATAGAAACATATAAAATTATTTCCATAGTATTCAAGGTTCACTATCAATGATATCTTAGTGGAATGAGTTCACTCCCCAAAAAATATTAGTAGTCAAGGTTCACTCCCAAAAACATATTTATAGAAAAGTTCATTTATTGAACAGGGTTCACTCTCTATTCTATCCATGTCTATTATAATATCTTGTTTTTTATAATGATAATAAAAACTCTCTTTTGATTAATTATTAATATCCTAACTTCAAAATAAAGATTTATCAGTGAAATAACTCAATATTGTGTTAAATAATATTCATATGAGAAAAATCCCAATCAACACTTTGAAATATTCAATGGAATATTTTTGGAGTCTGACACTGAGTTAGTGTGAGATTCAAAGGCTTATAAAGGCTTGGTGAAGATAGAAAAATATTAAATTTATTACTTTAACCGCATGCAATTGTTTTCCAAATAATTGGATAACTCCCAAATGGTGTGTCATATGAGAAAAATGATACCACTGATATGTATGGGATGTGGTGTTTACCCTAGGAAGGGTACAAATATTATATGCATCAGATTTTTGGATGACTCACTCATGAAAATAATTTATTTAAATCATTTTATTATATTATTTTTGAAAATAATTTACTATGTCCAAAATGGTATGTCGTATAGGAAATATGAGACCACTAATATGTCTGGGACATAGTGTTTACCATAGGTGGGGTATAAAATTTGTAAGCATCAGATGTTAGAATGTCTCTCTCATGAAAATAACCTTTTAATATTTCATTAAATATTTACCAGAAACGCTCAGTCAGAGGCAAGCCTCTGACCATTTATTAATATAAGAAAAAGAAAAAGTAGATAAAACAAGTCCAAAACACCTACATAGTATAGAAATCATACTCATAACCACCCCCTTTGGAAATTATGTCCTCCGCATTATCGGTCTCCCACTCTGAGCTTTCGTAGTGTTTAAGAACCTCAACATATTTCCTTCTAATATTCAGCTTCTCCAAGGCCATAAATTCCTTCGAGGAATGTATAGCCCGACTCTCCTTCCCAATTGAAGATCTAGTCGACATCGGCTTCGGAAGAGAAGAGTAATATTTCTTCGCTCTTCGTCATGGAGGGGCAGTCCTAGCACCTTCATCCTCATGCACCTTCATCCTTTCTCTCTGTACAACATCACTGTAGGTTGGCTGAACCTCACCACTATCCTTTTCCTTGTCACTATCTGAGAGATCACCCCACTTCCCCATGATTTCCACATGCTGGGAGCCATCCTTCAATCCAGAATTCTACTGTACTGTATTGTCAGCATCAGCTATAGAAAGGAATTTTGGCTGAACCATCACGGTTAGCCCGCCTTCCCTGGTTGCAACATCCATTAGGTCAGTCTCAATCTGTAAGTGGCCATCTTCCTGCCTCACAACAATCTCCTCGTAATGCAATTCCTCCTTGATAAAATACTATTTTATTTAATATTTTATTGATAATAAATGATATAATTTCCTCACATTGTGTTAAATATGTTTAATTAGAATGTATTTGGGATTAGATCATTCGTTTGAATATTTGATGAAAATTCCAGTTTTACCCTTTATAGTTCACTGTAGTATTTCGAAGATATATATTTATATATTTATTATTTGAATTTGACATTTTTTAACAGTGTTCCTAACTTAATTATCTACAACCTTTATTCAGGACACTAGAGCTAAAGAGTGCATTTGGTTGTTGAAAATGGTCTATGAAGTAAAAGATGGGCTGGACTCGCCAGAATGAAGAAGCTTCTGTATTTCGGCCATAACTCCAACATATAGGCCTGGATTAAGCCCCGATTTTGAGAGGAGATATAGGACCCATATCCTCACATTTTATCCTTCTGGAAGGCCGGCCAATTCACACGTTTTGGTGGTAAAATGTTCTGTTCAAGTTGGAATAAAATATTTTCCCAAGATTCCTCATTCACACATGAAACCACTTTGAGCTTAGCCTCCCCACCACTCTATAAATTGGTGTTTTTCTCATTTGGTGGGGTGGGATGTGCATTAGGATATTGGAGGAAGAGGAGAATTTGTTTCACCCAAATTCTCCAACCATTGTAAGAGGGGTAGATTTTGAGACAAGGATCCCCTCATCGAAGCCTTCTTCTTCTCCTTCACGTTGTAATGATTTTGTTTGTGTATAAACTTCGTTGTTATTATTTTATTTCTTCTCTTTTCTTATGTTTTGTTTAAATTTATTCTTCTATTAATATTTATCTTTGGGCTGGAATTATTGAGTAGAAGCGTTATTGGGTTAAACCCATTATAAACCTTTGCACATACAAAACGCTTCTATGATGATTACGCCACCCATGGAAGAGTAGTTCTTTTTAGTAATCGATCGACGTCTATCCTTCTTCATTCATTTATTTTGAATCAATGAGACATTGTAATTCACATATTATGATCTATTAATTGTTTCTTAATTTAAATGAAACTATGAATGCAATTGAATAGTTAACACAAAACACGCGAGGTCGGGAATTGTGTGAACTGTGAGAGCGCAACCTTAACCGGTAATTCAAAACCACACGGGATCAATTTTTAGAGTTCAAATACAATCCCTAAACTCAATTAATCCTCATTTACAGAGTGGTTATGTGCCTTAATTTACCACAAACCATAATATAATCATAGAACATCAATCAAAGCAGGGTGTTGCGATTGCATGTTCCGAAGTTAGCCTAAGGTCAAATTCACTTCATCTTCGTGGTAAAGTTAATTCTCGTAGGGTTCAGGATTTAAAAAATTAAGGGATCATAATTATGTAGATAATAATTTAAATGAAAATTATTAATAAATGATTGAATATGTAGAGTTAGATCGATTAGACCTTTTAAATATTTTCTAAAAAAACATCTTTTTGTTGTGTCATTTTTATCGAACTTCATTTCAAAACTAAAAACAAAAAAAATACAATCTTCTTCCAGAAAAGTTATTCTAGATTCATAAACTATAACCAACCCCCATCCTTTCAAGTAGTGTTTTTATTCTCTTTTATTTTATTTTTAGAATACCTTTAAAAAGTTTTTTTAAATCTAATTCCTCCTTTGAGAGACGACCTTGGTCAGCCACTATGCTGCACCTAAGTACCCCAAAATCGCATTAATCATTTGAGGGCACCCACGAAAAAGCTCTTTAAAATTGGCACCATTGACAGGGAGGAAAGTAATTTATTCCACCATTTATAGGTATTTCTTTTATTTTTCATTTTATTATTTTCTTCACACCTCTCTTTCATCTTTCCCCTTTCTCAAGTTTTCAATTTTTTTCATCCTCTTCTTTTCTTTTTGGACCATCAACTAAAACTTATCATTTTTATTTTACTATGGACCACTTTATTTCTTTTCATTTTATTTGATTTATGACACGAACTAATCCCGAAGATCTCTTAGATCATGACCCTGAGATTGAACGCAGCCTTAGGGCCCGAATTAGACACTCTCAGTCTACGAGAAGTTTCAATATTCAACCAGTTGGTGAACTCCTCTCTTCTAGAAACATTGGAATTGGAAGTTATTCAAATTAAAACATAAAAGAAGAACCAATGACTGAAAATAATGGAAATGAACTTAATAGAACCATTTGGGTATTGGCTGCACCTGATATTAACTATCAACCAAATTTTATTGCATACCCAAATCTCAAATCGGACATTGAACTGAAATATGGGTTAATTCACTTACTTCCAAAGTTTCATGGCCTCTCTGGTGAGGATCCCAACAAACATTTGAAATAATTTAATGAGGTTTTCTCAAACATGAAACCATGAAATGTATCTGAAGACCAAATAAAATTAAGTGCATTCCCATTCTCACTTGATGGAGCTGCGAAAGATTGGATGTATTATTTACAACCCGAAGATGTAACTTGTTGGAACAATTTGAAACGTCTTTTCTTGTAGAGATTTTTTCCAGCATCAAGGACCACTTCCATTCGTAAGGAGATATCTGGGATCAAGAAAGCACAAGGGGAGTCAATGTATGAGTATTGGGAGAGATTCAAGAAGTTGTGTGCAAGCTGTCCGCATCACCAAATCAGTGAGCAACTCTTCATCCAATACTTCTACGAAGGACTCACACCCATGGAGAGGAGCATGGTGGATGATGCAACTGGAGGAGAATTGGTGGACAAGACACCAGCAGCCGCATGTTCATTAATCATTAAGATGGCCCAAAACTCCCAACAATTTGGTGATCGAGGTACACCACATATTAGGGGAGTACATCAGGTAAGTCCTTCTTCTCTTGAGAGTAATTTGATTGATACCAAGTTAGAAGAATTGACAACTATGGTGAGGCAAATTGCTTTGGCACAAAAGACATCTCTACCCCCTCCTTCAAGGCCTTGTGGAATTTGTACTGAGACAAGCCACCCAACTGACTGTTGCCCACAACTACAAGAGATAGAGGATTGCACAGCAGTATTCCCAGGGAGACCATTTCAGCAGCAACAACAACCATATCCCCAAAAGAAGTTTGATTCATTTTCTCCAACATCCAACCAAGGGTGTAAAGATCAATCGTACATGAGGTATGGCTCTGGACAACAACAAAGGCCCCCTTTTAAACCAAACTTCCAGCAGCCTCCACCGTACGAACAGGGTTTCCAACAACCCTAAAGGAGATTTGAAGCTCAAACATCAACAAGTCAGCAACAAGGGAATCCACCACCAACGGTATATTCTAATACTGATGATCTTTTTAAGAAAATTGTTCTTAATAAACAGAATGAGCTGAAGAGTCAAAGTTCGGAGCTGAGGGAGTTGATGACTCAAATGAGCCAGATTGCCACCGCCCTCCATGAACTTGTGAGTAAGAATTATGGAAATCTACCTTTCCAACCCACTCCAAATCCAAAGGGGAATGCCAGTGCCATCACATTGAGAAGTGGGAAGAAAATGAACAATACATCTGTACCTACCATTCCACCGGGATTCACCTCAACTCCAGATAAGCTGCATTCCATACCAACTGATGAGAAATCCAAGGAGAAAGGTAAAGGTAAGAAAAAGATTGATGATGTTCCTCATAAACCCCTTCCTTTTCCAAATAGGGTTGTTCAAACCAAGAAGATGGCTGATGAAGCAATGAAAAAGGAGGTTTTGGACACATTCAAGTGTGTGGAGATCAACATTCCTCTACTTGAAGCCATTAAGAAAATTCCAAGGTATGCGAAATTCTTAAAAGAAATTTGTACCAATCGAAGAGGGATCAAGGGAAATGAGAGGATCAACCTTGGAAGGAATGTCTCAGCACTCATTACACCAACTCTAGCAATTCCAACAAAGTGCAAGGATCTCAGGACATTCACCATCCCATGTACCATAGGGGAGTTTCACTTCTCTGATTCTCTTTGTGATTTAGGCGCTTTAATAAATGTGATGCCTCACTCTGTATTCTCTTCTTTACAGGTTGGTGAGTTGAAGCCGATGAGAGTATGGGTGCAATTGGTGAATAGAGCTACAGTATATCCAGCAGGAGTTCTTGAGGATTTACTTGTCCAGGTAAGAGACATGATCTTTCTAGCAGATTTCTATGTTCTTAACATGGAGGATGATCAGGTAAGTTCTCATGCCCCCATTATCTTAGGTAGGCCATTCCTCAAAACTGCAAAAACTATCATAATTGTCAATGAGGGTACACTTTACATGGAATTTGGGGATGAGGTTGTGATATTTTATGTTATGGATTCCATGAAGTACCCCTCTGAGGACCATTCTGCTTTTGTTATCTCCCATTCTGAACCACCAAGTAATAACTCCATGGATTTTGATTATCCAATGCTTAGGGAGATTATGAGTATTGGTTCTGGTTTAATGTCTAAGAGAACTTCCACACCTATTTCTAATGAACAAGACTCTCTAAGATTTGATTTTGAAATGGATTCATATTCTGATCTTGATTATGTGAACTCTGATTATGACATGGCTATTGAGTATGCTGATGGATTTGGTGATTTATTATCTGATTATGAAGATTTTTGTTCTGATACTGATGTTCATTGTGCAGATATGTCTATTGCATCAATTTCTCCATCCATACATCACCCCCCTACATTGGAACTCAAGACATTGCCCCAAATCATAAATATGCATACTTGCTGAGCAGTGATATATTACCTGTTATCATCACTAAAAATCTCTCTTTTGAACATGAAGAAAAATTTTTGAATCTATTTAGAGATAACATTAGGGAAATTGGTTGGAAATTGGAAGAAATATCAGGTATTAGCCCCTCCATTTGCATTCATAGGATTCTCTTGGATGATGGGGCTAAACTGGCTAGAAAGCCACAAAGGAGACTCAATCCCACCCTCCTGGAAGTTGCTAAAAAAGAAGTTGAGAAATTTCTCAAGGCATGTATAATCTTTCCCATTTCAGATTCTCAGTGGGTAAGTCCAATTCAGGTTGTGCCTAATAAGAGTGGTGTTACTGTTGTTAAAAATGAGAAAGATGAGTTAGTTCCAATGAGGGTGCAAAACAGTTGGTGTGTGTGTATTGATTATAGGAGACTAAATCATTCCACTCGCAAGGACCATTTCCCCCTCCCGTCTATTGATTAGATGCTTGAGAGACTAGCTGGGAAGACACACTATTATTTCTTGGATGGATTTTACCGATATTTTCAGGTTCCCATAGCTCTGAAGGACCAAGAGAAGATGAAATTCACCTGCCCATTTGGTACCTTTTCTTACCGAAGGATTCCATTTGGACTTTGCAATTCCCCAGCTACCTTCCAGAGTTGCATGGTGAGTATTTTTTCTGATTTTATTGAGACTTTCATGGAGGTATTTATGGATGATTTTACAGTGTATGAGTCTTCATTTTATGAATGTATAAGTAGTTTGGGAAAGGTGTTGAATCATTTTATTGAGAAGAATCTGGTCCTGAACTTTGAAAAGTGTCATTTTATAGTAGAGAATGGAATTTTCTGAGGACATATAATGTCACAATATGGCATTGAAGTTGATAAATCTAAGGTAGAAATTATTTTATCCCTGCCATATCTTACATGTGTGCATGATGTTCGATCATTCCATAGACATGCTGGATTTTATCGACGCTTCATCAGAGATTTTAGTAAGATCGCTCTACCCTTATCTCGATTGCTTCAAAAAGATATTGACTTCAATTTTGATGATTCATGCATGGTATCATTTGATGAGATAAAGAAGTGTTTTTCCACTCCATTGATCTTACATCCCCCATGGTGGGAGATTCCTTTTGAGCTTATGTGTTACACCTCCAACTTCACGGTTGGAGATGTCTTATCTAATAGGGTGGAAGGATGTTCACATGTGATTTCCTATGCATAAAGGACATTGGATTCAGCTTAATCAAACTACACTACCACAAAAAAATATTTTCATGCTGTCAAATTTG
The DNA here is from genome assembly GCA_963277665.1 of Viscum album. NCBI lineage: Eukaryota > Viridiplantae > Streptophyta > Magnoliopsida > Santalales > Viscaceae > Viscum > Viscum album. The sequence goes on along the minus strand of OY728131.1, from coordinate 1,522,130,277 downwards.
ATTTAGATAAATTCCATTAATATTTATTGGGCTCTAAAGTAGTTGTTTTTCTGACCATGCAGCTTTGAGGTACCTCCTGAAGAAGCCAGATGAAAAGCCATGACTTATCCGTTGGATTCTCCTTCTTCAAGAGTTTGACCTTGAGATAATGGACAAGAAGGGGTTATAGAATTTGGTGGCGGACCACATGAGTAGGCTCACACTAGAGGATGACACCTTGGACCAGGTACCACTTCGGGACACTTTTCCCGATGAGCATATTTAATCCATCTCAGGGTTGCATCCTTGGTATGCTGATTTAGTGAACTACATCGTTGCCTCTTAAATACCTGCAAATTTAAAGAAACGTCAAGTCCAAAAATTATAAAGTGAGTCTAGGTTTTCTGTGTGGGATGATCCTTACCTCTGGCGCATGTGTAGTGACCAAGTCATTAGGAGGTGTGTTCCCGATCATGAGTTTGAGTCTATTTTGCATTTCTGACAAACAGTTGCTTGTGGTGGACACTTTGGACCCCAACGGATAGTTAGGAAGGTTTTGGACTCTAGATTATATTGTCCTAGATTATTCCATTATGCCCATGTGTTTTGTAAGTCATGCTCTCGTTGCCAACACACTGGGAACATTTCTAAGAGACATGAGATGCCCCAACATCCCATATTATTCTATGAGATTTTTGATGTATGGGGCATTGATTTTATGGGTCCTTTTCCTAGTTCATTTGGATTTTTGTATATTTTGGTTGCTGTTGATTATGTGAGTAAATGGGTGGAGGCCAAGGCCACCAGGACTGACGATTCTCATGTTGTAGTGGATTTTGTCAAGGCTCAAATTTTCTGTAGGTTTGGAGTACCAAAGGCTATCATCAGTGACAAAGGGACACACTTTTGCAATAGGAATTTTTATTCCCACCTTTGAAATTATGGGGTGACACACAAAACATCAACACGATACCACCCCCAAACAAATGGGTAGGCTGAGGTTTCAAATCGTGAGTTGAAACAAATCTTGGAGAAAACCGTGCAGCCAAATAGGAAGGATTGGAGAAAGCGCTTGGATGATGCATTATGGGATTATAGGATAGCATACAAGACCCCCATTGGTATGTCCCCATTTCGGATTGTTTTTGGGAAAGCATGTCATCTCCCAGTTGAAGTCGAGCATCGGGCATATTGGGCTATAAAGAAATGCAACATGGATTTGGCCCAAGCTGGAATTCAAAGGAGGTTACAATTTCAAGAGCTTGAGGAGATTCGACAGTCATCATATGAGAACTCAAGGCTCTACAAATAAAGATCAAAATCATCTCATGAAAAAATGATCCAACAATGGGAGTTTCATGATGGAGAGAAATTCCTTCTCTATAGTTCATGACTGAAGATGATGCCTGCTAAGTTGCATTCCAGATGGTTAGGTCCTTATATTGTATCTAATTTTCTTCCTTATGGTGTAGTGGAGATCACACAAGAGGAAAATGGAAGGAGCTTTACAGTCAATGGGAAACGTTTTAATAGATACATTGAGAGACATTCTACTGATGCAGTGGATTTTATCACACTGTATGACCCCATCATCACATGAGCACATCAGGCTGTTCCTAACCCTTTCACTTTTATATTATTTGTCCTATTTAAAAATTATGCATTTCATGTGCATATATCATCTCATGGGTTAACATTAAGGCCAATGTAATATTTTAAGTGTGGGGGAGGGAAGCTTTTAGTTTAGTAATTTCAATTGCATTCTTGTTCAAAAAAAACAAAAAAAAAAGTGTGTTTTTCAAATTTTGTGTGTTAATTTTACAATTTTCTGTGTGTTTTTGAAACTTTTGAGCTAAAATGATTCTCATCACCATTTTTAAATCCATATCAATAAGTGAAAAAATTTACCCCTTGAAACTAAGCATAAATGAATGCTGAAATGACTTTGTTTCAAGTTCAAATATTTAGTAATTTCATGAAAAGTACACTGAATTTTGAATCCCATGCCACATCTCACTGTATTTATATTTGAAATCACTTTCCTATCTGGCTTCTGAACCATTATTTTCATATTCTTTACATTCACCTCACTTCTTGAGAGAACCAAACCATGATTGATTTAACCAGAATATGATTTATTCCTATCAAAACTTGAGGGTATGAGATACTTATGACTAAATGATTGGGGCATTTGTTTGGTATTAAAGCCCCTATTTCAAATAATCCTTTTTTTATAATGGCCTACCATGAATATTTAATCCTTTTAGCCCTTAGAATCCATGCATATCCTGTTAGGTTAGCCACATTACAATCCAATTTTTCCTATCCAACCAACTCTTGAAGTGAAATTGCATAATCTAGTTGAGCTTAAGTGTGGGGGAATATATCTTGTGTTGTGCCACCACATTCTGTGATATTTTGGGTGGAAAATTAAATTCATAAGAGATGTGTTTACTTATGAATAAAGTAATTATATTGAAATCTGTGACTTTTCTTGAGCTTTCATGACAAGTGAAGCTGTGCCTTTTCTGGAGATTCTAATTGAGGTGGAAAGCTATGCCTATCTGGAACTTTTAAGAAAATCATGTTTGAGAAGATTGACATTTTTTATGCTGAAATGATGAATGGTGTAAACTTTTCATGACTTTTCATGATGATGGAGCTGAATTGATACTATTAGGATTGAGGAGAAGACCATATTTATGTGAAAATTAGATTAATTCAATTTTGCTTCAAAAAGAGTCATGCCCTCCTTATTCAGCCTCAAAATTTTTCACATCTAAATCCTACCAACCGAAAGCCATAGAACAACCCTAAAAAGTTATCATGATAAACATATGTCCTTAACTCACATCGGGTTGTGATGTAGGAATCTATCAAGCCTATGGTGACCCTTTTATGAGTTTGGATGAGAAAGACATTACAAAAAAATTGATATTTGAGTGATGAGAAGAAATTCAAGCGAGGTAAGTGTTTTGTGCATGAGAGGATAAATAAAGTGGAAATATATTGAATGATATAAATGAAGAACTTGAAATAATGATTTTTTATGCGGCATGATATCTTTTGTTTCTTGGTGTGTAATTGTTTGATTTCAAGGATATGTGTTTTAAAATTGGTTTTGATTTGATATTGATGTTTACTTGATATGAGATTTAGCTCAGGAGTGCAAAAGGGTAAGTGTGGGGGAGTTGATAAAATACTATTTTATTGAATATTTTATTTATAATAAATGATATAATTTCCTCACATTGTGTTAAATATGTTTAATTAGAAAGTATTTGGGATTAGATCATTCATTTGAATATTTGATGAAAATTCCAGTTTTACCCTTTATAGTTCACTATAGTATTTCGAATATACATATTTTTATATTTATTATTTGAATCTGAAATTTTGTAAAAGTGTTACTAACTTAAATATATACAACCTTTTTTCAGGACACTAGAGCTAAAGAGTGAATTTGGTTGTTGAAAATGGGCCATGAAGTCAAAGTTGGGCTGGAATCTCCAGAATAAAGAAGCCTTGGTTTTTCGGCCATAAATCCTTGATATGGGACTGGATTATACCCAAATTTGGAGAGGCGATAGAGGACCCATATCCTCACATTTGATACTTCTGGAAGGCCGGCCAATTCACGCTTTTGTGTGGTAAAATGGGTGGTGCATGTTGGAATTAAATATTTGGCCAAGATTCCCCATTAACACTTGAAACAACATTGAATCTAGCCTCCCCACCACTCTATAAATTGGTGTTTTTCTCATTTGGTGGGGGTGGGACGTGAATTAGGATATATTAGGCAGAGGAGAATTTGTTTCACCCAAATTATACAACCATTGTAAGAGGAGTAGCTCTTGAAACAAGGATCCCCTCATCGAAGCCTTCTTCCTCTCCTTCATGTTGTAATGATTTTGTTTGTGTAATAAACTTCTTCATTATTCTTTTATTTATTCTCATTTATTCTGTTTTGTTTCAATTTATTCCTCTATTAATCTTTCTATTTGGGTTGGAATTCTTGAGTAGAAGCGTTATTGGGTTATACCCATTATAAACCTTTGCACATGCAAAACGCTTCTACGATGATTACGCCACCCATGGAAGAGTAGTTCTTTTTAGTAATCGATCGACATCTATCCTTCTTCATTCATTTATTTTGAATAAATAAGCCACTATAATTCACATATTATGATCTATTAATTGAGTTTTTAATTTAAATGAAAATAAGAAAGCAATTGAATAGTTAACACAAAACACGCGAGGTCGGGAATTGTGTGAACTGTGAGAGCGCAACCTTAACTGGTAATTCAAAACCACACGGGATAAATTTGTAGAGTTCAAAAACAATCCCTAAACTCAATTAATCCTCATTTACAGAGTGGTTATGTGCCTTAATTTACCACTGACCATAATCTAATCTTAGAACATCAATCAAAGCAGGGTGTTGCGATTGCATGTTCCGAAGTTAGCCTAAGGTTAAATTCACTTCATATTCGTGGTAAAGTTAATTATCGCAGGGTTGGAGATTTAACAAATTAAGGGATCATAATTAATTGAATATTAATTTAAATGATAATGATTAATAAATTATTGAAGAGGTAGAGTTAGGTCGATTACGCCTTTTAAATATTGTCTAAAAAACATCTTTTTGTTGTGTCATTTTAATCGAACTTTATTTGAAAACTAAAAACAAAAAAAATACAATCTTCTTCCAGAAAACTTCTCCTAGATTCATAAACTATAACCAACCCCCATCCTTTCAAGTAGTGTTTTTATTCTCTTTTATTTTATTTTTAGAACACATTTAAAAAGTTGTTTTAAATCTACTTCCTCCTTTGAGATATGACCTTGGTCAGCCACTCTGCTGCACCTAAGTACCCCATAATCGCATTAATCATTTGAGAGAGCCCATGAAAACGATCTATCACCCCTCATTATCTAGTTCGAGGAACCTATTTCTAGTAGAAATCATGATCTCCACTCCCCCATCTCCATCATCCTGCCATTTTGTAACACCATCTCCCACAACTATGGAGATCGGAGCAAGCATGTCCAAACTAGTATCAAACACCGGCTCAACCTCCAAGGAGCTGCAAGCCATAACCTGTGATTTGAGATCTTGTCCAATCTTCCCCACACCCTTAGCCATAACCTGTGTAGGGTCCACCATAATGGAAGCATCACGATTCACCCCCTACAAAAAGGCTAGAGCCGAGTGCTTCTCCACCACTGAGCAGCCTGTCCCTCCCACCCGAGAGCCCAACATCTCCTCAGAAGAGCATACAGTGACCACCGTAGCACCAATCTCTATTGCCGCCTTCACAACACCTTCCTTACTTCTATTCATAATCCCATGATCACCAGCCGCAGCAACAATATGCACCTCATAGGAAGGATCCATCTGCAAGTGACATGAACTCTTCTCCACGGCAGACCAGGACTCCACTTCAAGATCACACTTCAGCCTGTCAAAGTCCTGTATCACCGATGGATTCAGAGAAGCCTGTACTGCCTTCACACCACATGTATGGCCCGAAACATTATTAACCAAGCCACCAAATTCATTGCATGAAGAGCCCAGCCGGCCTCCCTGCCCATCTGGACCATCAATTCTGAGACACCTATCAGATGCAGCTGATGCACTCAGGACTCCATCCCTACAGCCATCATTGACAGCCTCCAGAGCTAGCCTTAAATCATTACGAATATCACAAGCTTCTCCACAATTTCTTTCCATCGCCTACAATCTACCATTCATCCCTCCATTGCGGCAAACAGCCTCTAGATTCCCAAACCGTTTACAATTCACACATAATTCCATCCATGATTTGAATACCACCTCTTGCATCCATTATAACTCTTTCCCATCCGTGATCCAAAGACGAGGCACTGGGGGCTTCACAACATCAAACTCAACACATATTCATGGGCAGATTGGATGAGAAACAGACCCAGTCCGTTGATCAGAACAGAGATATCGACCGATCATATTACCAATTGCACAGAGGATCGAGGGATTTTGAAAGGAAAGAGGGAGACCAAGGAGGCTTACCCATGTCGCGATCGAAGAGGGATCTCTCTTCATATGAAAATAAAAATTCCATTGGAAAAAATAAAAGGAGGAACCACAACATCTTCTTGGCGTCTTGGACCAAGAAACATTCATGTCCTCCTCCAATCCAAAACGGACCATTAAATGTCTCGTATCAAGCAGACTGACAATCGCATGCTCAGGAAGCTCCCAAGACTTGGAAACGACCTGAGAAAATGATTCCCCAGAGGTTCTTTGAGGACGATAACGAGCCACTAGAGTTAACTTACACAAATCCACAACACTATTTATCTCCGCGGGAAGAAGAGAAAGTTAGGGGGCCTCCCGGAAGAGACTTGGCATGTTCAGGGAGATGAAGATCTTCGGAAAAGGCTGTAGCGCGCCATGGCAGGACGAAGGATCCCCCCAGGAAGCAATGAAGGCAAACCTCCACCCTCTGATAGAGAGGGGGGAGCAACTCCCGACGGAATAGAACTAGGTCATCGGAGAGGGGAAGCTCGCAGCGATATCTATTCAAGAAAATATGGTGATCTTTAATTAAATATTTTTTTGCATTTTCTAATTAACAAATAATTAATATCTCTAAAATAGTGTGTTATATGAAAAATCTGAGAACACCGTTTTGTCCAGAACAAAGAGTTTACCGTATATGAGACATAACATTTTTGAGAAATGAGAATTTGGTATTGTTTAAATTTTAAATTAAATAATTAATTTTATTAATTTAAAAAAATTACCAATTTAATTATTTATACTTTTTACTTTTATGTTCTCCCCAAATTGAAGCCTTACCTCTATTGAAATGCACACATGTATTTGAGGCTTGTATTTTTCACTTATTTTGACCTAATAAAAATCTAAGCACCATAATTTGGTGAAATTAATCCTTCCACCATATATCTTTCAATTCAAACCAAATATTAAATATATTTTTTGGTTTCACATGAAATTTTCATGTTTTGGTGATATTGAAATGGATAAACCATTTCATCATGGTTCTTTGTTGATATCATCAAGTTAGAGGGACCCATATTTTACTTTGGCGCGATCCTAAAACCAAGAAAGAACTGATTTGGGTTCACGTTACTAGTTATCTCATATTCCCCTTCCAAGCACTGTGCTTAAGTTAGGGTATGATTTATTTTTTTATTTTTTTATTTCATTCTTTCTTCTTCTTATATTCTAAATAAAAAAATAAAAAAAGGTATATTTTGATTGAAATAATAAACAAATAATTATTTACAAGTTTCACATGTGATGATTTTTCATTTTCCTAAATTATCATCATACGAATAATTTAAATGATAATGATAAAATTATAATTCATCGGTGCATGTGAAATTTTTAATATTCATAAATTATTATTTCACATATAATTTAAAATTATAAAGTTAAAATTATAATTCATCAGTGCATGTGATAAATTTTAATTTTCATAAATTATCATTGCACAAAAAATTTGAAATGATAAAGTTAAAATTATAATTTTTCAGTGCATGTGATAAATTTTGATTTTCTTAAATTTTATTTGCATGGATAATATAAAGGATAAATTTAATATTATAATTTATCAGTACATGTGATAAATTTTAATTTCATAAATTATTATCAGATAGATAACTTAAAAGATAAATTTAAAATTATAATTACTCCGTGCATGTGATCAATTTTAATTTTCATAAATTATTATCACACAGATAATTTAAATGATAATGTTAAAATTATAATTTATCAATGCATGTGATCAATTTTAATTTTCATAAATTATCATCGCACCGAAATTTCAAATGATAATGTTAAAATTATAATTTATCATTCCATGTAATGATTTTTAAATTTTCATAAATTATCATCACATAGATAATTTATACGATAATATTAAAATTATAATTCATCAACATATGTGATAAATTTTAATTTTCATAAATTATTATCACAGAGAATAATTAAATTATAAAGTTAAAATTAAAATTTATAAGTGCGTGTGGTTATTCTTTAATTTTTATAAATTGTCATCACATGAATAATTTAAATGATAAAATTAAATTTATAATTCATCATTGAATGTGATAAATTTTAATTTATAATTTAGGAATTATTAAATAAATTTAAATGTATCATCAAATAAACTATTTTCTTTTTGAAATAAAATTGTTGTTTTGGTTTTATAAAAACCTTTGACATACCTTGAGCACCGACGTTCCAATGGATCAAGTCATTGACATATGGACCTGATGTCATAAAAACTATGAGGGGTTTTCCAAATATTAATGTAGGAAGTTCCTTAACCTTTTGGTCTTGTTTTCAAATGACTTCCATTAATATGATTATGTGTAGACATGTTTAATGACCTTGATAGATAATGAATGCATGTGGCTATATGTGTATCCTTAGAAACTCTATATTACACATGATGCCATGAGTACTTATAGATTTTTATTAATATTGCTATGTAATTACATATATATTGTGTTATAATTTACTCAGGATGATGTGTTATTATTGTGTGTATATATATATATATCCTGCCATGTTATTGTTATGTATACCTTGTGGTTTTTTTCATTAATCCAAGAGAGGTGGACCAAAAACTTTTATTATACTTTGGAGGAGGGATGTACATGAATGGAGACGAGGGTCCGATGCATAGGGTAGGCACATGATGATACTTAGGGGATTCCGTGTAGTGTACCACCACAACTTGTGTTATCCTTTGGAGGAGGGATGCGCATGACTGAATACAAGGGTCCAATACATGAGGAAGACACATAATTATGCCTTTCGATGCACTCAATGAAAAGGGGACACTGATTAGATCTTTATCCATAGTATAATATGAAGTGCACTGTGTTGCATTTGTTGTCAATGAGAAGTGCACTGTGTTGCATTTGTTGTCAATGAGGCATGAAGTTGTCTTGGAATGAATGGAAGTCAAGGAATGTCAAGATGTGAATGACAAAGGTTGTGATGGTGTTGGTAAAGAATGGAGAATGGCCATGGAACTTAGAGGAATGTCACTTAGGAGATTCACTAAGCAGCATTGGAGAATATGGTTGAAACATTCTCCATGGACATCTGACGATTGTTGAGCTGATCTTTAAGTTCATAGAACTTGTATCCTGATGATACAAAGTCACAACAATTTTAGAAGACCATGTATTGTATTGACAATGCATGAGGAGAAGCAAGAGATCCATCCACAACTTCTAAGTGGATGAAGTGGATTAAAGAAGTCCATGTACTAACTCTTAGTGCATGTGAATTAGAAGATGATCCAACTTGATCTCTGATTGGATCAATGAAGAACATTGGAGATTTTATGTGATTCAAGAGCTCGGTTGATGAAGAACCTTCGGAATTCCCTCCTAAGTTGTGAAATGGTGAAAAGGTATTAAGAACATGAGGAGGAGATGGGAAATTCCTAAGAAGAAGAAGAATTAAGAAGGGAGAAGTGGCTTGGAATTTGGCATTTTGCATATGGGATACTTTGTTTTTTTTAACAAAGTGTTCATTCTGTCCTTTGCCAAAAAAATAGGCCAGCCAAGGCCAGCCCACGGGTTCAACCCCAAGGCACTTGTGGGCCGAAGGCGCCACGCCCATGGGGGATCCCATGGTGCAAGCACAAGGCGGCAGGGGGCCGTGTGTAAGCCCCCGAGGACACGCGGTGGTGAAACCCGCGCGCCCGAGGTGCATAGTGGGCGCTAGGAGCGCGCCCGCAGGAGGCATGAGTGGGCGCAGAGCGCGCCCGCAGGGAGAACTCAGCGCGGGGCGGCACCTAGAGGGTTGGAAGTTCAATTGCTGGGTTGAGGCAGCGCGAGGTTGATAAGGCGCGACAATTCCTCTCGCCGATTCGATGTGGGACGCGGAAATTTCCCCGGGAGCAAATCTCAGCCGTCCGAGCCATCGCGCGCTTTATCCACACCGCACGATCCATCTCCGCGGCGATGATCTAATCCTGGCCGTCGCGCATCACGATCTGACGGCTCCCGGCTCGTCTACTTCCTCGAGCTCGCCCGAAGGCCACCCGCGAGCAGCCGCTGAACCAGAGCCCTCCGAGCACCAGTTTTCGAGCTCCCGGCCATCATTGTTCGATCTGAAGACTCCATTGAGATCGTCTAAGCATAACGAACACATCCATGCAAGAAAGAAGCACGCATGCAGAGCAGTGAGGAATTTCGGTCGAGGCCGAGGCAAGCAAAGCTGCCGAAGGCCATTTGGGTTGTTGATTTGCATGGATAGGCCTAGACAGAGGCATGCACACGTTCGGCCGAACATGAACGTGAGGGAAGAGAAAATAAAAGATACCGCGTGAAACAGAGGATAAAAATCAAGATTTGGAAATATCTTTGAAGATCCGAAGATTTCGGGGATTTGAGATTTATCCCACGCGGAAGGCAGAGGCTCTCCTCGCCTATATAAAGAGAGGCCGAGACCTCGGTGATGGTTGATGAAGTTCTTGTTGAAGATTTGTGCCCCGCGAAGCCTCTGCCTCGCGAAGTAGAATCCCCACGCAAGTACCTTGCGTGGCTGGAGTCCCTTGCGCGCAACCCCTTTGCGTGACAAGAAGTGGAGGTTGGGCAGCACAAAGCCGTGCGCTCCCTCTGTGCACTGTGCCTCCTGCGCGGTTTGCACTAGCGCGGCCAAGGTGTCCTTGACACACTTGCACACCCGCGGTATTTTGCATCTGTGGCTTGCGCGACCCGCGGCCAGTGCACACTTGCACGCCCTTGTGGCAGTGGCACTTGCGCACCCGAGCCTCCTTGCACTCAAGTGCTTGAGGACTTGCGCGATAGTGGGGAAGAAGAGGAGGGCTGCACCACTTGCGCGCTTCTTTGGGTTGGTGTTCGGGTGTGAGCAAGAGAAGGCCGAGCCTTAGTGCCTTGTGTGCCAAGTGGAGAAGAGAACCCGAGACTTGCATACCTTGGTTGTGCCAAATTAAAGAACACACTTTGTGTGTGCAATGAAGGAAGAAGGCCAAGGCCTTTGAGCCTTGTGCTTATGTGCAAAGTGAAGGAAGAACACCCTACGGGCAGTAGGTGTGCAAAGCAAGAAGACCCGAGGCATAGTGCCTTTTGTGTACAAGATAAAGTGGAAGTCCAAGTGTGTGCCAAGTGGTTAGAAGACCACACTCATTAAGTGTGTGTGCAAAGTGAGCAAGAAGTTGGCCGAAGCCTAGGTGTGTGCACAAGAAGGGAAGAAGGCCATATGCATTTGTGTGTGCAAAAGAACTAAAAGGCCGAACCTAGTGTGTGCACTAAAAGTGTAAACACCTAGAAGTAAAATAAGGAGTGACCCACACTAAAGTAGAACACACTCTAAGTGTGTAAACAAATTGGATAAAGTGTGTGAAGGAGGAATAAGGTGTGTGTGCTTAAAGTGACTACACCCTTTGTGGGTTTACTGCACCAAGAAGAGAAAGAGGAGAGTGCATGCATGCATGCATGCACGTGCACACGTGAACAAAGATAAATCAGTGGTGTGCATTTGAGTTGTCCAAGACTTGAAGGTTCTTGAAGAATTTGAGAAGGCCATGCAGTCAGTGCATGAGGATGCAGAGTTTCCATGCACTCAGTGCATGAAGTAGAGTTGAACTGAGACTGGACCAGACTGAAGTTAAAGACATCATTTGTCTGAGTATTCAGTATTTGGAGAGAAGCCAGGTCATCCTTAGAAGAAGGAGATAAATCCTGAGCAAGACGAGAAGACCTGATCATCACAAGTGATCAGAGGTACAGAGCAAGGCCAGCAGTCTTTATCCCAGACTGCTGAGGATACTTGAAGAGCTAAAGTGAAGAAGAGCTACTCGTGTGACTCAAGGAGCCAGGAGAAGACCCTGTGGGACTCAGGGAGAAGAAGTCTTTAGTGGGATTCTGGAGCAGGCCAGTGGGACTCTGGTAACACTGTGTGAAGCGGTATAAAGACCCTCCTGTGGGACTCAGGAGAGATACAGTGGGACTCTGTATCGACCATTGTAATTTTAACAGGTTATAATGGAGAATCCATGCTGGGAGAGCATGGCAAGGATGTAGGCCTTTTGTGCCGAACCTTGTAAATCCTTGTGTCCTGTTCCTTTTCATTACTGCATTATCCGGGAAAGGTTGAGAGACATAAGAAGAGTGGATCGAGGCTTTAACCAGCCATAGAGGTTTAATTGAGAAGGAATCAATTAGTAAAAAGTTTTAAGGGATCACTGATTCACCCCTCCCTCTCGCAGTGATTCACACTGATCTGGGCACTTCAATTGGTATCAAAGGGAAGGTTACCTCTAAAAGATCCAAGAGAGTCTACATGGAGTGCAGATTTGAGGAAATGAAAGAACAACCTCAAATGGAGATATCTGCCAAGACTCTGAAAAACAGAATGAAGAAACAGGCAAAGAAGATGAAGAAGAAGGCTGGTGCAATCAGAGAAACTCCTTCTATGGAAAGAAATGTGAAATTCACATCAGATGAAAATTCCTTTTATCATTCTTATGATGAATCCTGCTCTAGCTGTGATGATGATGGAAGAAACAATGATCTTCTAAATGCACTCAAATATCTTCAGAAGACAGTTCCCATGGAAGTGGCAAAGTGTATAGCTACAGGCATCCATGATCTTCATGAAGAAAAATCACAGTTAGAAGAAGAAGCCAATGCAATGGAAGATCAATTGGCTAAAAGGGTTGGCATAACCAACACTCTCAGAAAGCTGGTGAAGGCTAAAGATGAAACAGTATCTCTTTGCAATGAAAGATATGAAGACACTACTGAAGAATTGCAAAGAAGCCTTTCTGAGAAATAATTCTTTAAGACTGTGGTCAAAGATGTTTTCCATGCACTGGAAAAGAGGCACAAAGTGTCAATGAATGTCAGAGATGCTCAACTCGAAGAAAAAGTAAAATTGGTGAAGGAGCTGGACAATTCATTGCAAGAATTAAAGAAGGTGCATGAAGACCAGATAAAGCAGCTGGAAGAAAAATGGGAAGGAAGGCTAAGAACTGTTGAGGATGAGAAGAACTCCCTTAACATGAAATGCTTAGAACTAGAGGTGATATTGAAAAATCTGCAATCACCCAAAACTGAATCCTCCCAGTCAGCTGAAAGTAGAAATGTTGCTACTCAAGTATGCCTTGAGAAGGATGATTCTAAAAGAAAGACATTCTCTAATGAAAGGGAAACATCTTCTAAAAAGAAGGTACCATCCATACCATCTTGTACTCATGCTTCTAAAAGTGTTTCCACAAAAAGTGCAGGATGGAAGAATAATTCCAAACAAATATGGATGAAGACAGTAAAGAAGCAGAGCTCTCCTGAAACAACACAACTTGTCAAGAAAAGTACCCAGCAATCAGAAGTACACAAGAGGTCAAGATTTGTGGGTCAATGTTGGTGTTGTAACAAGTATGGGCATTGTGCAAAGGATTGTTGGTACAATCCACTGAATGCCAAAGCACAGAGGAAGCCCATGCCTAGGGGGAGCAAGCCAGAAGAAAAGAAGCAGCATCCACAGCTCCAGAGACATCTGTTTACTGCAAATAGATTTGGATTACTTGACAACATCTGGGATGATTGCAAAAGTGGTCAAAAAGATACATGTCAATCTCCAACTGTATACAGAGCTCAAAAGAAGAAAAGATCACAGAACCTGGCTCAGAAAGAATCCTTGGGAAGCAAGAAGAAAGTTGAAGATGCTCCCAAGAAGGTTTTGAAAAAGGAAAATAAGTCCTTGGAGTCTAAATCCAAGAAGGGTGATGCATCTAGAAGGACCACCAAGAAATGATTCTACTGTGGAAAGAAAGGACATATCATGGATATTTGTAAAGAAGCCATGAAATTCAATAGAGGCAGACTGGACTCAAACAGACAATCAATCCAAAAGAAGCAGAAGGGATTGATTGAAAACAAGTTGCCTAAGAGAGGTAGCTTGAAAGCATCAAAAGAACCATGTGGAACTTCCAGAACTGAGGCCACACTTCCAAATGACTCGTTAGTCATATGGCCAAATCAGTTGCAACTTGCCAAAGATCTGCAAAGAGCTGAAGATGAAGTTCTAGCAATTGCTAAGGCAAAAGGGAAGAAGAAGATTTCACATGAAGATGTATTGAGATCCACACCAGCACAATCATCATTGAAGATCAGATGTGCAAGTGTGAAGACTGGTGAAAATGGGGCCTCTCAGTTGAGAGAATCTTCTCAACCTTGTTGTTCACATTGATGAACCAAGGAGGTTCCATCTTATTCCCTTATACTCTTGGTATATACATGTGCTAACATTGCAGGGAATTGAAGATGATGATCATTCTCATCTGGAGGATGGTTTGGACAGAATGTAGTGCACCCCTTGAGGGGGAGCCAATCTGGAGAAGATGATATTCTAAGATTTAATATCATCTTGAGAAAAGTGAAGGTATTCCAATCATAATTTCATCCCTTGTTTCTTAATTGAGTTTATCTTGTCAATTAAGGGGGAGTATGGATTGAAGGAAAATGGATGAAAGGGGGAGCTTTATCTTTGCACTGAACTTTCTAATGAGTTTTGTGAAGCATGTGCAGGATTTAGCAATTCATTGTTATATCTGAAAAAATTTCAAACCCCCAAGCATGATCTCACATGTGTAGAGAATTATGGACAGCTTTGAATTCCTTGGTTATATCACTCTTGTTTTCTACACCGGGTTATCCCAAGTAGACTTAGAGTTGATTTACTAAAGGTTCTTTGCTAAGAAGAACATGTGGCATCATCCCTCTCTTAGTAATTTTCAAGAAGATGCTATTCAAAGGGAGGAAGATATTTTTGAAAGTGAACCACACCACACCTTTGCATTTGATTGCCAATAAGGGGGAGAAAATATTGGCACACATATTGACCCATTCATATGTGCTGAAGGAGTGTATTGACAACAAATACAAAGGGGGAGATTGAAGTGCACTGTGTTGCATTTGTTGTCAATGAGAAGTGCACTGTGTTGCATTTGTTGTCAATGAGGCATGAAGTTGTCTTGGAATGAATGGAAGTCAAGGAATGTCAAGATGTGAATGACAAAGGTTGTGATGGTGTTGGTAAAGAATGGAGAATGGCCATGGAACTTAGAGGAATGTCACTTAGGAGATTCACTAAGTGGCATTGCAGAATATGGTTGAAACATTCTCCATGGACATCTGACGATTGTTGAGCTGATCTTTAAGTTCATAGAACTTGTATCCTGATGATACAAAGTCACAACAATGTTAGAAGACCATGTATTGTATTGACAATGCATGAGGAGAAGCAAGAGATCCATCCACAACTTCTAAGTGGATGAAGTGGATTAAAGAAGTCCATGTACTAACTCTTAGTGCATGTGAATTAGAAGATGATCCAACTTGATCTCTGATTGGATCAATGAAGAAAATTGGAGATTTTATGTGATTCAAGAGCTCGGTTGATGAAGAACCTTCGGAATTCCCTCCTAAGTTGTGAAATGGTGAAAAGGTATTAAGAACATGAGGAGGAGATGGGAAATTCCTAAGAAGAAGAAGAATTAAGAAGGGAGAAGTGGCTTGGAATTTGGCATTTTGCATATGGGATACTTTGTTTTTTTTAACAAAGTGTTCATTCTGTCCTTTGCCAAAAAAATAGGCCAGCCAAGGCCAGCCCACGGGTTCAACCCCAAGGCACTTGTGGGCCGAAGGCGCCACGCCCATGGGGGATCCCATGGTGCAAGCACAAGGCGGCAGGGGGCCGTGTGTAAGCCCCCGAGGACACGCGGTGGTGAAACCCGCGCGCCCGAGGTGCATAGTGGGCGCTAGGAGCGCGCCCGCAGGAGGCATGAGTGGGCGCAGAGCGTGCCCGCAGGGAGAACTCGGCGCGGGGCGGCACCGAGAGGGTTGGAAGTTCAATTGCCGGGTTGAGGCAGCGCGAGGTTGATAAGGCGCGGCAATTCCTCTCGCCGATTCGATGTGGGACGCGGAAATTTCCCCGGGAGAAAATCTCAGCCGTCCGAGCCATCACGCGCTTTATCCACGCCGCACGATCCATCTCCGCGGCGATGATCTAATCCTGGCCGTCGCGCATCACGATCTGACGGCTCCCGGCTCGTCTACTTCCTCGAGCTCGCCCGAAGGCCACCCGCGAGCAGCCGCTGAACCAGAGCCCTCCGAGCACCAGTTTTTGAGCTCCCGGCCATCATTGTTCGATCTGAAGACTCCATTGAGATCGTCTAAGCATAACGAACACATCCATGCAAGAAAGAAGCACGCATGCAGAGCAGTGAGGAATTTCGGTCGTGGCCGAGGCAAGCAAAGCTGCCGAAGGCCATTTGGGTTGTTGATTTGCATGGATAGGCCTAGACAGAGGCATGCACACGTTCGGCCGAACATGAACGTGAGGGAAGATAAAATAAAAGATCCCGCGTGAAACAGAGGATAAAAATAAAGATTTGGAAATATCTTTGAAGATCCGAAGATTTCGGGGATTCGAGATTTATCCCACGCGGAAGGCAGAGGCTCTCCTCGCCTATATAAAGAGAGGCCGAGACCTCAGTGATGGTTGCTGAAGTTCTTGTTGAAGATTTGTGCCCCGCGAAGCCTCTGCCTCGCGAAGTAGAAGCCCCACGCAAGTACCTTGCGTGGCTGGAGTCCCTTGCGCGCAACCCCTTTGCGCGACAAGAAGTGGAGGTTGGGCAGCACAAAGCTGTGCGCTCCCTCTGTGCACCGTGCCTCCTGCGCAGTTTGCACTAGCACGGCCAAGGTGTCCTTGACACACTTGCACGCCCGCGGTATTTTGCATCTGTGGCTTGCGCGACCCGCGGCCAGTGCGCACTTGCACGCCCTTGTGGCAGTGGCACTTGCGCACCCGAGCCTCCTTGCACTCAAGTGCTTGAGGACTTGCGCGATAGTGGGGAAGAAGAGGAGGGCTGCACCACTTGCGCGCTTCTTTGGGTTGGTGTTCGGGTGTGAGCAAGAGAAGGCCGAGCCTTAGTGCCTTGTGTGCCAAGTGGAGAAGAGAACCCGAGACTTGCATACCTTGGTTGTGCCAAATTGAAGAACACACTTTGTGTGTGCAATGAAGGAAGAAGGCCGAGGCCTTTGAGCCTTGTGCTTGTGTGCAAAGTGAAGGAAGAACACCCTACGGGCAGTAGGTGTGCAAAGCAAGAAGACCCGAGGCATAGTGCCTTTTGTGTGCAAGATAAAGTGGAAGGCCAAGTGTGTGCCAAGTGGTTAGAAGACCACACTCATTAAGTGTGTGTGCAAAGTGAGCAAGAAGTTGGCCGAAGCCTAGGTGTGTGCACAAGAAGGGAAGAAGGCCATAGGCATTTGTGTGTGCAAAAGAACTAAAAGGCCGAACCTAGTGTGTGCACTAAAAGTGTAAACACCTAGAAGTAAAATAAGGAGTGACCCACACTAAAGTAGAACACACTCTAAGTGTGTAAACAAATTGGATAAAGTGTGTGAAGGAGGAAGAAGGTGTGTGTGCTTAAAGTGACTACACCCTTTGTGGGTTTACTGCACCAAGAAGAGAAAGAGGAGAGTGCATGCATGCATGCATGCACGTGCACACGTGAACAAAGATAAATCAGTGGTGTGCATTTGAGTTGTCCAAGACTTGAAGGTTCTTGAAGAATTTGAGAAGGCCATGCAGTCAGTGCATGAGGATGCAGAGTTGCCATGCACTCAGTGCATGAAGTAGAGTTGAACTGAGACTGGACCAGACTGAAGTTAAAGACATCATTTGTCTGAGTATTCAGTAGTTGGAGAGAAGCCAGGTCATCCTTAGAAGAAGGAGATAAATCTTGAGCAAGACGAGAAGACCTGATCATCACAAGTGATCAGAGGTACAGAGCAAGGCCAACAGTCTTTATCCCAGACTGCTGAGGATACTTGAAGAGATAAAGTGAAGAAGAGCTACTCGTGTGACTCGAGGAGCCAGGAGAAGACCCTGTGGGACTCAGGGAGAAGAAGTCTTCAGTGGGATTCTGGAGCAGGCCAGTGGGACTCTGGTAACACTGTGTGAAGCAGTATAAAGACCCTCCTGTGGGACTCAGGAGAGATACAGTGGGACTCTGTATCGACCATTGTAATTTTAACAGGTTATAATGGAGAATCCATGCTGGGAGAGCATGGCAAGGATGTAGGCCTTTGGTGCCAAACCTTGTAAATCCTTGTGTCCTGTGCCTTTTCATTACTGCATTATCCGGGAAAGGTTGAGTGACATAAGAAGAGTGGATCGAGGCTTTAACCAGCCATAGAGGTTTAATTGACAAGGAATCAATTAGTAAAAAGTTTTAAGGGATCACTGATTCACCCCCTCCCCCTCTCAGTGATTCACACTGATCTGGGCACTTCATAATACTCAATAGTTTACTTTGATGACTAAAGGATGCTGATTAGATCTTAGTCCTCAGTATGTCAACTTGACGATTAAGGGAATCTGATTAGATATAATTTACCTTGCACACACAGAATACATACCTCTTGTAGAGAATTGATACTATTTCACACAACAACACCGAGTAACATGATTCATCATTATAGTGGATAATCATTGATTCATCTAACACTATGGTTATCCATTTGACATAGACCGAAAGAAAGTATGACCGGGGGTTGTGGAAGCTTTGTTAGTGTACAACCACTCGGTTTTGGATTGTGATTTTACTTTTCATTATTTATTATAATATACCCATGTATTTAGAGTACATTAGTTTTAAGATGAATTTATGGTGTCTTACTAAGTCTTATACACAAACCCTACTTGGGAATTTTAGTACGCTTGTAGATTTCATGACTAGAGATCTAGTGAATGGTAAGGGCCCTATAAAGGATGGCCGAGCGGTGGATTATGGAGCAGAAGCGGATTGGGACAAGCACCAGAGCACTCTATGGATGATTTTTATTTAAATTATAGTTTTATTTATACTACTTACTTGGGTTTTGTTACCAGTTTTGGGGTCCTTACATTATATATGTGTCATATTTATATTTCCTCATTTTACACAGATTATTTATAATGTTTTGTTTAATACTTATATTATGACTCAATGCATAGGGTAGAGTCTCCCCAAAGTTCCACTTGAAACCCTCACTGATAGTCGATAGCCTCTTACGTGTAGGGAGATGTTCATGAAGTCATCTATCATTTTGGCTCGAACCTAGTGATTTGGGTCGGGGTGTTACATCTGTCTCATGAGATATAAAACTTTACCTAATGTATTGGAGGTAGATATATGTCCCACCCATCACATAATTAAATCATACATATGTGTGTACAAGATCATTAACATTTATTATTCCATTAACTATGATATGGAATGGGTATCATAAATATTTCATCACACCTTAACTTGTTGAAAATTGAAAGGTTTCATAATATTTTAGGATATATTAACTTGGGAAAAAGAAGAAGGTTTCATAAGAATATATCTGATGGAAGGGAAACCTGTTTCATAGACATCATTACATAAAAATGTAAACCATTCATAAATAGAATATGAATAGTACCCTTAGATCATATCTCTAGTAAGGCATGAGTAACACCAATATATGATATCTTAGGTAGAAAATAATTTTGAAGTATCATTTAAAAAATTTCATGATGAAAATATCCTTTTTCATTGAAAACTGTTTTTAAAACATAAAAAAAATTTGAAAACCTTTTTCTTTGAAAACCACTTAAAAAATGAATTTCAAGAACATTAGGGAACAGATTTATTTAAAAGAACAACATATCAAAATATTAAAATAAGCTTTAAATAAATTATGGCTATGATGGAAAGTAATTCCATACATGCCGTAAATGTTAAAATGGACATTCCTTTTTCACTATAAAATGTTTAGAAAAGTGACTTGATCAAAAAATGAAAAGAAAATTAATTTTATTTTTATTAAAATTTTACAGCTGGATAAAAATGTCTTTAATTAATCATTTTAAAAAAGGTTGAAAAACACATTTCAATTTTTTTAGAAAACATAAATTTGAAAGAAAACAAAATGTTTTACCAAAGCAATGAATAAAGTCAGATTTATTTCATAATTATCTCAAGTTAAAAAGAGTGGAAATGGTACCATATATTAAAGATATCATGAATAACCATAGGACAATAAGAATCATGATAAGTTTTGAGATATTAATGATTATATTTCTTAAATGGAAGCATAATCATAAACAATATTGATAAATGGTAATATTATAGTGATAAAATCTTACCACTATGGAAAATTTGAATCATAAAACCCATTGAAAAATAATGTAAAAAGAAATTTGAAATACCATTCAGATGAAATAATTCATGATATAATATATCGATGGGGCTATATATGCACCTTATGGGAGAATATAGGTTCCTAACATAACGTACATCTCAAAGAGGGAAAATTGAGATAAAACCACCTTACCATGTCGGAAACATTTTTACTATAACCCCATGAAATATATATACTAAAATGGATATGTAAATCCCAATAATTATCATTATAATAATCATAAAATATATCCTTGGAATGTATACAAACCACATATAAGATATATTTGGTGAACATGGCTTGTGTCTTATAAAAAATAAAAGTGAGATAGAAATCCCTTACCTAAAGGCATGAATTCCATTGTACTCATTCAATAATCATGTATAATAAATATAATTTTTTCAAATATATTAAATAACCATATTAATTTATATCATACTATATATTATTTTATTATTACTTTTACTCCATGTTTATTAACAAATCCATGTTAATGTTATGTTTCAGGTAACAACCGCTTTATTTTTTGTATATGTTTTGATTTTGAATTTTTTTGGTTTTTTTACTATGATAATGATTTAATAATATAAATAATGATAAAAAATATATAAATATCATATATATTCCCTAAATATGTATTTATAATAACCTATAAAATATATAAATAAGAAATGAAATAAACTGTCCATGGAGAAGGTAGGTCGTACATACACATTAAAGTTGTTTTTGTTTTCTTCTCAAATTCAAATAAAACATTTATATGATATATTATAATTACATAATAATTTTTATATTAAATATATCAAGTATGTTTAATAAAACCATCCATAATAGATTCTATGTAAAGTTTACATCTCGTTGAGTGAGGGTAGACCACCGTACACATGAACGGTGTTATTGTATTCCCAAAAAATAGAAGGCATGAAGGTATGAGTTATATAAAAATTCCAAAATAATAATAAAATAATAAAAATAATGTATAAACATTATTTATATCATTATTATCAACATTGATATGTGGTAATGGAAAAACGAACGACATCGGTTCATGAGGTGGAAATCTTCCATATAAAAGGATGATGATTTTGCAACCCATTTGATGAAAGTGTGTGTGGTTTAAGGTCATAAAATTTACCTAAAAACATATAATTATATTTTATATAATTAATATATTTTATAATAAATATATTAAAATATTTTAATGGGTTTTATGAAGAAATAAAATAGAAATGTTCATTGATGAACGTTACTTCTTGTTCAGGTATCTCTTTTTGGTTTTCATCAAAGGACTTAATTCGCAATATATTTTCCCAAAGTAAGGATTATAGGTTTATAAGAGGAAATTTTAGAAGTTATTTGGATAGGTATTTTTCATGATAATTGGTTTTTAATGTGTGAAGATAGGGTAATAGTGGATGGCCTTTATAAAGGATGTGAGGGGAAAACATGTGAATTTTTGAAAGAGAGAATTTAACCCATGTTTTCCATGTAAAGTGGTGCGAATAATTAACCAAACTCAATAATAGAATGTATATTATATATATATGGCCATAAATTTTTTTTACAAGTTTCTAGGTCATTTACACCCTTATATTTATAGTTTATTACCATAGGTAATTCTTTTTTCTCATAATCATTGTGAATAATTTTAACTATTTTCACTAATAAATCTGGTCAAAAATTAATTTGGCATCACTATAAATTTTAAATTATAAATTATTGTGATTCCAAATATAAAATCCATTTTTTATAAATTCATTTCACAAAAGTATCATAAATTAATTTAAAATTTAATCATACAGACTAGATGAGACACCAAGTTTTTAATGTGAAAATTTTCAAAAATTTGAAACATATTTATATCCAATTTCATTGTGAAATTGATTACAATGGAATAAATTGGATTTATTGATATATAATTGAAATAAATATACTTTAAAACTAATTTAAAATAAAATTTTACTATACAATTAAATTATATTAATTAGTAGTGTTAAATTAAAATTTTGCGTCTTTCATTATTCATCCAAAAATGAAATATTTCTTAAAAATCCAAAAAATTCCCCATAATCTAATTTTTTCATTATAAATTTGAAAATTAGGTTTATTTTTTCAAATTAAATTTCTAAAATTATAAAAAAATATTTTTATAGTCATTAATAAATGAATATAAAAAGCAGTTATTTTGAGAAAATAATATTTTCAAAACATATAAAGCGTTTAATAGAAATTATATTTTTAATTATGAATATATTTTATTTATTAAAAACCATTATAAATAATATTTAATAATTAGTTAATAATATTATTATTATTTTTTAACAGCTAGTGTTTAACTGTCTCATTTAAATAATTATAATAATAAAATATTTTTTCAGAGAAACTTAGTGTTACATGTAAAGAAAGTTAAGTCAGTGTTATATATAGTGAAAGATTAACCTAGTGTTACGTATAATGAAATACTAAATTTCATGAGAATTCAATTAATTCCATCAAATAAATTTAATTTAAAAAATAATGTTTTATAAATAACTCGGGCTATTACATTTTACTCCCCCTTAAAATGAATTTCTCCCTCAAAATTAATCACATTGATAAAAAAAATATACTTATTCCTCATCATATAATAAAGTTCCCATGTAGCTTCTTCAAACTACAAGTTTCTCCATAAAACATTTAGTAGTTGAGTTTTCATGTTTCGATGAACTTTCTTTGTATGATCGAGAATCTCCATCAGTTGTTCCACATAAGAAAGATCCCTCTCCAGAGGTATGACCTCAGAGTTCAATACATGTGAAGGAACTAATAGAAATCACTCCTATACCAACGCCTCTATCCCAACGGTTTCTATGAACCATTGGGATAGGATTCATATACCAAAGTTTTGCTAAAGACCGTTGGAATATGATGTTTTAGAGTGTATTTTCCAAACGGATTTTTGAAATCATTGGGATAGTTTGTAGTTTTCCCTCCTTATTCCAAAGGTTCATTGAAACCATTGGGATTGGTTTGATAATATTTCCCAATAGATTTTTAAAACTGTTGGGATAAAATTCCACAAATGTGGCTCCCAGTTCTGATCGTGATCTTCCCACATTGCGCCCTAAATGAGAGCTCCATTATTTCAGTGTGCAAACCGTTTTCCCCGCAATTGATTCATTGTTCTTCCAAAGAAAATCTATAAGTTCTAAATGAGTTTTACGTTCTACCTCCATTTATTCCATTTTTCATTTGGGTTTCTTTGAAGTCAAGGTTGTTTTATGTTTTTTGTTTTGATTATCCCTGAATGACAACTCCCATATTATTTGTGAACCCTTCTTCCCAACCTGCGATCCATCATTGATTGCAGTAGGTTTTTGTTCTTCCACCTCAAATAGATGATAAAACTGTGTAGTGTATTTCCCCTAACATAAAACAGGATTCCTCTAGCAGAATATCTATTAAAATGATAATTCCTCCAATTCATAAATTTGTATCTATGGAATGTTATGCCCTTGTATAGAGTTACTTTGAGCATCATTCCACTACATAAAGTTCCTTTTAGGTGATTCATTGAGACCCTTTTTATTAGATTCATAGTTCATGTCTTATAGTGATATTTTAGTGATGTCCGATTATATTGATCCAACAAAGTAGTGAGTTCTTAAATGGTTGGGAGACCTACTATGGGTCTCCATTTCATAATTTATTTTTTGAGGTAATGGGAGGGGGGTTGTCCAGTGGGAGGGTGGGAGAAGTGCAATGGGGGGGTATAGGGGGGCTGTAGGGGGTGGTTGTGTAGGGTGGGGGCTCCAAGGGGTGAGGGGTGCTATGTAGTGTGGGGGGTGGGGGCGGTAGGGGGGAGGTGAGGGGAGGGGACTATACGGTGGGAGGGGGTTGTAGTGTGTGTGTGTGTGGGGTGGGGGGGGGGGTGTGCAATCAAGGGGTGGGGGCTGTGTAGTGGGACGAGGGATGTATGGGGGTTGTGAAGTGGGGGGGGGATGTAGGGGGGTGTGCATTGGAAGTGGGGGGAGGGTGGTGCAGTGGGATGGGGTTGGCTATATATGGGTTGTGCACTGGGGGGGTGGTGGTGTAGGGGGGTGGATGTGCAGGGTGGGGGGCAGCAAGTGGTGAGGGTTGGGGGGGGGGGAATGTGGGGTGGTTGGGGCTGTAGGGGGAGGTGGGGGAGGGGGAATACAGGGGGTCTGTGGGGGGGGGGGGAGTTGGCTATATGGGGTTGTGTAGTGGGAAGGGGTCGGTTATGTGGGGGGGGGGATGTAGGAAGTGAGTAGTGGGAGTGGGAGTGGGGATATGTACTGTGAGGGGGTTGGCTATGTGGGGGGTGTGTATTGGGGGGGGGGTCTGTAGAAGGGGCTATTCTAGGTGGGGATGGTAGGGGTGAGGGGGGATGTGGGGGGTTGGGGGTGGGGACTACAGGGGGGAGGTGGCGGGGAGGGGGGCTAGCTCTAGGGGGTTGTGTTGTGGGAGGGGGTTGTGGGGGAGGGGCTGTGCAGTGGGAGGGGTGTGTATGTGGGGTGGGGGCTATGAAATGGGAGGTGGGGGGCTGTAGGGGGTGTGCAGTGGGAGGTGGGGGCTGTGGGGGGGGGGGGTGTGCAGTGGGATTAGGGGGTTTTATACTTCCAACCCTCAAATATTTTAAATCCATGAAAAATACATGTGCCTTGCCATATCCCAAACATATAATATCTCATCCTTTGCTATTTTGGCAATACACAGACTAAAACTCTCGTCCATCTCAAGTTCCCGATCTTCATTGTCCTGAAATTTGATATGACATTGAATGTAGATGTATCATTCCCACATGCCTCAAACACCCCAACTAAGAAATATAATTAATCAATCCCTTCTAGGAGAACTCCCCCATAGGAATTACCAACCTCATCACTTCCCAACCTAAGGTATCAATATCCTGGTGGTTCCATAACAACCATCATCCCATAACACCCGTATTAGAAGAATCATACACCATCATTTTCCACATTCCATCATATTATCATTTCATAATCACACCATACATGATGCCCATAAAATACCACATCAAACTCAATGATCATACAAGTCCTTCATCACTATTGATTCCCATATATTAACCACACTTTGTTAATTCACTTATCACACATGTACCTTATGAACCAATTAAAATAAGAAAAAACTAAAAACCAAAGTCACATGCTCAAAATGTTACTCTAACTATCATTGGCTCTATGAAATGTGAGTGACCTCTCACTCTTGATGCCCATATATACCTTGCCGAATTTTCTAGAGGCATAATTTATGATGCTCTCTCTCTCTTGGTTGTTGAGTGAAATAAAGCTGCAAAATTAATTTTTCGTGATTTAAATAGACTGATGACACTTAGTAAATAAACATCCTACTAAAAATCAAATTTATTTATTACGTCTTTTATGATTGATTAAATTCATTATATATATATATATATATATATATTCAATCTCACCTAAAACAATGGATAGTTAAATTATCCTTGGACAGTTCACCCACCCCGAGGACACCGTGTATCCCCCTGGACAGCCCTGCAACCCCCGTGGACAGCCTACCCACCACCTGGATAGCCTACCCACCACCAGGACACCCTGTATCCCCCTGGACAGCCCTTCCACCCCCGTGGACAGCCTACCCACCACCTGGACAGCCTGCCCACCCCCCATAGACACCCCTACCCATGGACACCCCCACCCTTGTGGACACTCCCTACCCCCTGGACACCCCTACCCCCTGGACAACACCACCTCCCCCGTGGACAAACTGCCCACCCCCTAGGCACCCCATACCCACTGGATAGCCCCCACCCACGTGGACAACCCACCGACCTCCCTGGACACCCCGACCCCCTGGACATCCCCATGACCCCTGTTGACAGCCCGCCCACCCCCTGGACACCCTGACCCCTTGTACATCCCCCCAAAACCATGGACAACCCACCCACCCCCTAACACCCCTACCCCCTGGACAACCCCATCACCACCTTGGACAGCTCGCAAACCCCCTAGACACCCCGTACCCCCTGGACAGCCTCTACACACCCGTGGAAAGCCCACCAACCCCCATGGACACGACCCAACCCCCGTGGATAGTCCACTAACCCTTCAAGACACCTCGTACCCCCTAGACAGCCCGCCACCCCCGTGGACAGCCAACCCACGCCCTGGACACCCCATACCCCTAGAAATCCCTCCACCCCTGTGGAAAACCAGCCCACCCCCTGGACAGCCCCGCCACCCCCATGGATAGCCCTCCCCATGGACACCCTCCCACCACCCCCCAGACACCCCCCAAACACCCCCATCCCCCGAAAACCCCACCCCTATAAATCCCCCACCAACCCCCTAGATATCCATACCCACCCCTATATTATTGAATGTAATTAAAATTAATTGCAATGATTAAGGTAAAAACGAGTTTACATAAGAGTTATACTTTTACATATGTGGATAAATAACCTAGACACGTGTCCAAAAGGAATTTTATGGAAATATTTCTATTATATCCTTGATTTTATAGAAAATGTACCATTATTGGAGGTACAAGATGTACGGGAGACCTATCAACGATGTTTACCTTTTTATATTTACAATAATGTCACTCCTCGTCCACTATAAAAGGGAACTCACCTATAACTTATTCACACTTCTTAAGAAATTTTTATAATCCAAAAACCTGTAAAATAACCTCTAAACTTCCATCCTATCATCCTAGAAGACTCGATTTTGTCTCAAAACAATCCAAGCTGGTCTTTCGGTGCAAACCAAAAAGAATTACCCAATGAAGAGGTAACATCCTTCAACAAGCACTTTTGTTTGATTTAATTCTCTAAAAAATCCATTATTATTATTAAATTATTATATAATATCCTAATTAAAATGGATATACTATATTTTTTATGATAAGGGTTTGACCTAAACCTACACACACTTTCATGAATTGGGAAATGCAATCATCGTTCATGTGTATGGAAGACCACTACCTCACAAACTAAGGTTGTTTGTTCTTCCATTACCAAATTTCAAGGATGAAAATAATGATATATTTTTTCATCAACTGTCCTTGGTACCCTGGTAACCGAATAACCTGATAAATGAGTTGACACTAACAAGGTCTGATGGGCATTCCCTATCACCACAGGTTGAAGACTAGCACCTTGCATCATTCAAAATTTCTATGAGAATAAATTTTCCAAAAAAAACTCTAGATGAAAGATAAAATATAAGTGTGAATACAAAAGAACTCCACATGGAGAATTATACCAAAATATAAATATATATGAAAACCCAAATTACTGCAACAATGTACCAGTAAAACCTGATAGATAAACAGCTATGTCCGAATGGACTCAACTGTCCAAGTGCATGGACTAATAGCTAGAACCACATTAAAGTGGTTCTTTAACCCTTCTTGAACCTGGAAGGAGAAAATATAGAAACACCCTAAGGCACAGGTAGGGTGTGAGCTAAAAGACTATTAGTGTCTTACCAGGAATTCCATAATAAGATTATAACATTTAATTTACAAAAATAAAGAGCTTTTAATTTTCAAATTAGATGTTTTTGAATTTAAATAACATATTTAAAAAAATCTTCCATTATATTTCAAATAATGGAATATATTAAAAAAATTCTTCACATTTCAATTAATGGGATATTTCTAAACAAATGTCTTAATAGAAAATTTTATATAATTTTTTTATATAAATTTATAGGGCTTGTAAAGAAGTTCAAAAAATTAGAATATATTTAAATATCATATATAAACAAGTGAGAGAAGTGGAAATATTTTAATAGGTATGATAGTTTAAGGTTATGGGATCCTTACACACTCATATGATCATAACTGCAATGTGTACACACGTCCCTTGGAACTGGTATGAGATTAACAAACCGTAATTGGTATTCATAAATGGAGAATAATGATCACAAAATATGGGAAATGAGGATTTAACCTTGGTTTAAGATCCCAATATAGAGGGTATTAGATACTCCAACCAATATAGAGATCTAGAAATCCCTAGGGAGGAAAATAGAGAGAGCGTACGATATAGAAAAATGAGACAAACCATATAGGGAAGATACCGAACAAGGATCACCTATATTATATCTACCTTTGAAGGGGTTTGGGGAGGACAAATTAAGTTCTTGGGAGACCAAAAACATATATAAATAGTGTAGGGGTTGAATGATCCTATGTGGGGTTCAAAAAGGTGGGTTCAATGATTTTTGAGAAATTTTTAGATTAATTGAAATCCATGTACATGGTTAGCCGGGTAGAGATACATGGTTATACCAAACTATGAGACCTGTTTGTGTGCTTATTTGAAATGCGCTGCTCAGTTTCACTTAAGAGGGTGCATGGATTGGAAAACCGTGCACCAAATCTGAAAAACCCAAATGTCTTGGTTTGAACATTTTTCCTTGAGAGGGTGTATGATTTGGGAAAACCATGTGCTAACCATGCACTGGCACTAAGTTTTCAAATCATTCATAATTTTAACCCGTAACATTGCCGAATAAAACCCAAACAAATCATGAAAAAAAGAGGGGTTTAGGAATACCTAAAAATATTAAAAACTTGTTACAAAATCCCCACCATATGAAATGTTTTTTCCCCATAAATCTTTCTCACAAGATTACATGCCAAAAAGATAAGGCAACTAATATCTTCTCAGTGCCTCCCTCCCCCATGTCTCATTATTATCAGAACCTTGATACCATAACACTCAAATCAAAGGAATCATCCTTACGAAAAGTGACTTGGTTTCAGAATCAACTATCTTGACTGGCCGTTTGGTCATGGATAAATTATGTTCAACCTTAAGATCACTTCATATCAAAACATAATATAGAACAGATAGATACTTTTGTTGTTGAGATACATAAAACAAGTTATGTATCGATTTTATCTGTGGTGGAAGTGCTAATTGGTAAGTAGCTTTACCTTCTATTCAAAAATCTCAAAAGGTCCCACAAAATGAATGGAATGTTTCCCTTGCCTCCCAATCTGTCGATAGCCCAACTGAGGTGAAATTTTCAAGAACACCTGCTCACTATCTAAACACACCAATGGTATGTGATGATGATCAATATAAGATTTATATAGACTCTATGCCATCAAAATTCTTTGATGAATCAACTAAATCATTGATTTCATATCTTGAACCAATATTGGTCCAACCAAATATCTTTCACCAATATTCGACCAACACAACAGAGATCTGCAAGACTGGACATGAAATCCCCCAAAAGGATACAATTTTATTGCATAATTGTAAATATTGTTATATAAAAATTCAACCAACCCCAAATGATTGTCCAAAGACCAAACCGTAACACACGAGCAAATCAGACCTTCAAGAATATATATAGATATTTATGTCTATCCATTAGACTGTTGATGGTATGCCATACTCAAAATGACATGTGATCCTAATTCCTCCTATTGGACTCTTCGAAAATGAGAAGTGAACTGAAGATCCCTATTAGAGACTATTCCAAACAAAACTCTATGAAAAAAACAATCTCTTTAACATATGGGTTTTACAACTCCTAAACTTTGGTTGTATCACAAATGGGTATAAAATGAACTAATTTGGTCAACCGATCATTCAAAACCCATATCAAATTCTTCATTCTCTGGGTTTTTTGAAACCCAACCAAAAATTCCATAGATATCTTGTCCCACTTCCAAGTAGGAATTAGATGTGGCTGAAGAAAACCTGAAGGTTTCTGGTGCATGGCCACAAGATATTGGCATGTATAACGATGAGATTTAAAATCAACAATACCCTATCTCATATCGGGCCACCAAAATTGATTCCTTATGTAATATAACATCTTTTTGGTTCCTAGGTTCACTTCCCAATGAGAGTTATGTAAATACCCCATCACATATTTCTTTACCACTAACAACACAACAAAGCGATTATAATAGAATAAATTTCCCCCATTTCATAAAAACCACTAATCTAGGGAATACCATCTATAAATAGAGTCTCTAATCCTATGTATCTCATAATAATTTTTTTTAATAAAGGATCAATTCTAGAAGATCAAATGTCAAATAAACACAGGCTAAAGCAACCTTATCCCCTAATTCCTAGAATAAAATATAAAACTATGTAAAGATATCCATCAATTTCCACTCATTCAAAAATTACATCATATCATGGGTTAAAAGTATCCTACTAAAATCATCATTGATAAAATTCCCTTTCCTCAGGATATAGGCAATTTCAATGTCTTAAGATTGTACGTATTCAACCTAACTCCGTAGGTGGAGATTCAAATATTTTTGAGAAAAGATATAAATCAATCTCTTGTGGTTTGAAAACATGATAAATGTTTATCTATAAAGATAATGTCATAAATTATTAAGAACATGCATCATAGATACATTTTCATGGTCATGGGTTGGATAATTCTTCTTGTGTGGTATAAGATGATAAGAACCATAAGCAATGACATGTTCTCTCTATATAATAATGCATCCCAATCCTAAACTTGATGCATCACAGTAGACCACATATCCCTACCCATCCTCTAGAAGATCCAACATTGAAACATTAGTCAAGTTATGTTTAAATTCAAAAAAATAACTCTACGATTTATCATCCCAAGAAAAATGGACTGCCTTCTGAGTTAGATCCATCATTGGAAAAGCCAACATTGAGAAGTCTATAATGAACTGACAATAATACACAGTTATACCTAAGAATATTTGGTTATCAAAAACATTTTATTGTTGTTCCCATATCATAACTTCCTTAAAATTTTGATGATCAATATAAATACCATGTTCTTATACCATGTTCACTAATAACTTCACTTCCCAAATCCAGAAACAAGATTTCAAAATCTTGGTATAATGTTTGTGATTTAATAATAATTCTAGAAATGCTCTGAGATAATGCACATGATCCTCCTTAGACATAGAGTAAACAAGGATGTCATACACAAATATTACCACAAAGCTATCAAGATAACCATGGAAAATCATGTTCATTAAATCCATGAATACTACAAGATCATTTTTTAGACCAAAGGGCATGAAAAGGTACTCATAATGGTCATGAATTCTCTAAATGGAAGTGTTTTGAATGTTAGATTCTTTTATCATCAACTTATGGTAATGAGATCGAAGATCAATATTTGAGAACCACATTTCCCCTTTCATCTAATCAAACATATCATTAATCCATTTAATCATATACTTTTTATTTATCGTAACTCTATTGTGTTTTTGATAATAAACACCAAGGTGAAGAGAACAAGAGCCACACAAGGAGAAAAAGTTGGGCCTATAAATCTTTTATCTATAAGAAACTCCAACTAAGTCTTTATATCTTTAATTTTAGCTATTTATATTTGATAATGAGGAATAGAAACTGGTTGAGTACCGAAAACTAAGTCAATTGAAAACTCAAACTCCCTTACTTGTGGAAAACTAGAGAATTCATAAGGAAACATATCAGGAAACTCAAAAAAAAAATTGTAGGGAGATAACCAGTCAAATATTCTCACTCAAAATCAATATCAAACCAAGATATCACTCTCCCCAACTTCAGATAAAAAGGTTCATCCCTTCTTGACATTGGGTCACTTTCTCCATGAAAGACATGGCACAAACCATTTAATGTAGTAAATGATTCCTATAGAAGATAGCCTTCAATCCAAGATTTATTGTAAATGAGTCAATCTATCCCAAATATGTCTTCATGTGGTATTATGTCGAGAACCAAAAAAATACAAGGAATATTGATGTCTAGTAGAGAGAAAACACAAGCAAGACTACATAGACCTTACTCTATCATTGTTCCAAGGGGTATAGTAATATCCATGATATAAGATAAATGATACATATAAAGATTTAATATATTAATAATATGGGATGAAATAAATGAATGAGATGCACCGGTATCAAAAAAAGAAGTCACTAATGATGAAGTTATAGTGATGGTACCTTTCAAAGTCACTAGACCCGTATACGCTTCCTCTGGAAACTCTTCCTCTGTGTGAAGAGGCTTCATTATGGGTGATTACAACTAGAACACTTTTATCATTGAAGCGTATATTTTCCCTATAGTTTCAGTAGGAGTTGATGATCCCATTCAAATAATAGGAGTTTAATATATATGGAAGAACTTATGTAGGTTACTCAAGCATCTACAGGAGCCACATATTATTGGTGCCTTGAAGAAAACCCTCAAAGATTTCCCCGACATAACACACTGGTACAAAATTAAAGGAACTTTACCAAGAACTATAGGAGCTATAAAATTACCCTTCTATTGAGAAGCAATATGAAAATCATAACACTTATGTTTTCCTTTTAAGAAACTTAAATCACCACTGGGAGAGAATGAAACTCCCAAAAACCCTGACTTTCCATCGAGTTCCATTCTGACCATTAGTGCTTTATCCCACACATCAGCATAAGAAGGTAATTTAAGTATGAAAACCTAAGTGTTAATATCCGATCAATGTCCAAACACAAAAATTCGAGCCTTCATCTTATCATTCGATACTGTCTTTGGTAAATACTACACAAGTACAAATAATGATTTTTATACTCTATCATGATCCCATCATCTTGCTCCATTTTGGAAAACTTTATAGCCTTGGCCAATATCATCAACTATGGACTGAACTAGTTGTTAAAAATATTTTTTATGTCTTTCCACTCTGAGCCCTCATTCTTCTTAGATGTTACCATCATGTCACACCATCTCCTGCTCTGTCCTTCAAGAATAAAGGAGAAACACGTCACCATGATTTCATTAAGTGTCTCCAAGAACCCAAAAAATGATCCATACTACTCAAAAATTCCCCAATATTTTGAGGAACATTTGAGCCTTTGAACACTATTGGATTATGGTAAATAAATTCTTTAGAACAATCTTAGTGAAAACCGCTTTGGGGTTCCAAAACTAGAGCCTGAATGATAATTTGTGGTGGTGCATCTCCTAGAGCTTGTACAATACGCACAATCATCTCAACCAGGTTTGGGTACCCAAGATGAATTTTTCACTGAGGTTCAGCAGAAGATTCCTCATAGATCTGATGTTCACATCTTCTTAGAAGATTGATGCTATAGAAAATCAGCATACAACAAAGAAGACATCATATGAACAGTCAAATAGAGTAATTATGGAAATAAATTTTAATAGATAGATAGACAATATTTGTATTTCAACCTATCTAAATAAAAGGAATAGAAAAGACAATAACTAATAATAAATTTGTATTTTCCCGACCACCCCTAGCTAATTAAGGTTTTTTATAGTGATAGATACTGATTCACCCAATCACAACTACCTTCTAAGTCCTTAAAATATTTCACAATGTATATTTACTTTGAGATAAGAAGTTCAACCTAGTGCTCTGATACCACATTATCATGAACCGACCCAGGTAACCTAGTAACATAATAATCAGGACGACACTGACATGGCCCAAAGTGCGTTTCTGATCCCCATGGGTTGGTGACTAGCACTTGGCATAATTGAAAATGAAAGTGGGAATGAATTTTCCACAAACATTGTAGAATCAAGATAAAAAATCACTATACATAAAAAAGAACTCCATAAGGAGTAGTGTACCAGACGTCAAATAGGTATGAAAACTCTAATTAATATAGAAAATTACTAGTAAAATGGATAGATAAACCACCCAAGTCCCAACAGATTCCACTCTCCAAGTCCAAGTATCAACTATTAGAGCAACCTCAAAGTGTTGATTTTCCCCTACTATAACCTAGAAGGAGGAAATCAACATACACTTGAAGGTATGAGTAGGTTGTGTACTAAAATTCCAATAGATCGCACCAAATAATCCATAATAATATGGAGACATTTAATTAAATAATAAATACCTTTAAATTTACAAATAAATATTTTTGGAATTTAAAAATAAAATTTAAACAAATAATTCTTTACATTTTAAATTATGGAAATAATTTATACAAATGATTTACATTTCAATTGATGTCATATTTCTAAATAAATGTCTTCAAAATATTTTTTATAAATTCAAAAGTCATTTAAAATAGTTTAAAACATTAACATATATTTATATCTAATATATAAACAAGCGAGAAACATGGTCATATACCGAGAGGTATGATAGTTCCAAGTTATTGGATCCATGTACACTCATATGATCATAACCAAAATTTTTACAAACATCCATCGACACTAGAAAGAGTGGACTCATCTATGTGTTACTAAGGCATACGATGTGATAAAAATATGTTTTTTAGTGTTATAAAGTGTTAATCCAATGCTAGGGAAATTACAACCTAGCATGTTTGTCCCAATAACTCACCAACTACCTTGACTTGCATGTGATTTAGTACAATTAAGTGATTGAAAATTTGTTTTAAGAAACCTTAAAATACAATTAAATCCCATTACCCCATTTCAAAAATTATAATTTTTTATTTAAAAACCAAAATGGATTTTAATAAAAACACGCTTTTACAAGATAAAACCCAAAGGTTTCTATCAGAACAATTTTATGAAAATTTTCCCAAACAATAATTTTAAATCAATTAAAAATTAAATTACACAATTGAATTTCCAATATAAAATCCAACTATTTAACTGAAACAATTTCAATCAATATCACAATTTAATTTCCTCAATTTAAATCTCCACAAACCTCAATTAATTTCAAAATTACACACTAATTCAATAGAATTGGGATTTTTCCAAATTATATGCCAAAAATTCAATGCTTAATAAAACCCAAATTTAATGAAATTGGGTTTTTAAAAAATTTAATCGCACAATAATCAATTTCCACATACTCAAATGAAGAAAACTTAATCAAAAAAAGAAATTTTGGGTTAATTAAATTGGATAATAAGAATAGAACTAAATACATTGGGATCATGGAATCTTGAATCACCAAAACCTAATCAGGATTTTTCAATGAAGAATAACGATCACAAAATATGGGAAATGAGCATCAAACATAAGTTTAAGATCCCAAACATAGGGTATTAGATCCTCCAACTAAAACATATATCTAGAAAACACAACGGAGGAAAAAAGTGGGAGAGGGAGATAGATAAAGGGGAGAGAAATCTTTTAGGGAAGAGACTGAATAAATAATTCCTAGCTTCGATCCACCTTGGAAGGGGTTTGGGGAGACATAAATCGGAATTTGGGAGCTAGAAAACCTAGAGAAATCATATAGGGGTAGAATAATCCCAATTTGGTGTAAAAGGGGATAGATGGTGATTTGGTCTTACAATATTTAGATTAATTTAAATCCACAAACATGTTTAGCTAGGCAGAGCAACATGGTTAGACCAAACTTTGTGCCCTGGACCTGTGTCGCTTTTAAACAAACTGCACATTTTGCCTTCAGAGGGCACATGGATTGAAAAAACCATGTGAAATCTGTTAAAAACCATATTGAGTGGGTTTTCATAGTTTTCCTTGAGTGGGAACATGGTCTGGGGGAACCATTCACCAACTGTACACTAGCCCAGAATTTTGAAAACTTTTAAAAATTCTACCTAAAACAACTGCAAAAAAACCCGAACCAAAGCATGAACAAAAAGGGGATTAGGAATTCCTGAAATTAACAAAACGATGTTACATAATAACTATTTTTATATTACATATATTACATATATTATTTTATGTATTCTTCTAGAATTATTATATAACACATGCCTTCATGTTTTCCATTTTATGGGAATACGATAACTTCGTTTGTGGACATGTGTACTACCACATCCTCAAAATGCTGTGATTCAATTGCACTTTAAATAGAATGTATTAGGGATGAGTTTAGTAAAATAATAATATATATACGAAATAATAATTACAATTTAATGATATTATATATATATATATTCATATATGTCATTTACTTTCTTTCTTTTAATACGACAAGAAAGCGGAAACAACGTTCATGCATACGTACGATCTACCTTCTCCATGAATGGTGTATTCCATTTATTATTAATATATTTTATATATTAAAATAAACAAGTATATAATAAATATATATGGTATTTATATCATTTTTTACATTTCTGAAATAAGTAAATCATGATCTATGCAAGAATATAAATAATTACTTGTCAAAACATATATGAAAAACAAAGCGGTTGTTATCCGAAACATAACATTAACATAAAATTGTTAATAAATGGGTAGCATAAAGTATTAATAACATCTTATATGGTAATATATATAAAAATATGATTATATGGTAGATTTATACTAAACTTTTATATTTTATACATGATGTTTGAACATGTACGAAAAAATTCAAGACTTAAGGAATGGGATTTCTCGAATCACTTTTATTTATGTGAGATATATGATATATTCAACACTTATTCTTATTTTGTGGTGTATATACTGAACTATGGAATGTTATATCACAAATTTAATTTATTTCATGAAATTAAAATTTTCAATTTATTTCATTATTTCACTGATCACAAGATTTAAAAGTTACGCAAGTAAAAAATAGATTTCTAGTTACACTTTTAGTTTTCAAGAATTATTCCTTATTCACTACTTATTTATATTGTGTGGTGTATATAATTCTCAGGAATATATTTTATGATTATTATATTTATATTTATTACTATTTAGATATCCATTTTATGATCTATCTTTCATTGTATTTATGGTTCAAAAGTTACAAAATTGGTAAGGTAATTTCATCTGAATTTTCCATCTTTAAGACACATGTTATATAATTCAACTACATTATTTTAGGAGGTATATATAATTAAATTTGGAATTTTATGTCAGGAATATCCTTATCTTTAGGAAATTTTATGCTTCATGTATGTTTATTCTCTCGTGGTGATCATGATTCAATGTTACCAAATTAGTAAGAGTTTATTGCTATAATATCATGATTTATTGGGATTATTTGTGATCATGCTTCCATAGATAAAATATTATGAAACATCTCTAAATAAATATAATTAATTTTTATAACCTCTCTGTATTCATGATATATCATGTAATCTTACTATTTTTCAATATTTGGTACTTACGAAAATTAATGAACTATTTTTACGAAAATCCGACAATATTTATCCATTATATTGGTAATTTGTTTTATTTAAAAACAATATCTCCTAAAAATGTTTGTAAAAAATTAAGATCATTTTCATAGAAAATGTATTTATTAAAAAAAATTAGGTTTTTGAAAGTGATTTAAATGATTTTAAAGATTCTTTTATAAGTTTTCAAGGTAATTTTGAAAGGAATAAGTTTTCAAAATGTTTTATGTTTTTAAGGTGAAAAAGATAGTTTCAAAAAGAAATTTTTTAAATGTTTTTTAATAATTACTTTATTATATTTGAAACTAGTTTTTAGAGAAAATGATTTTTAAAATGAAATATTTTTGGAAAAGTGATTTTTAAAGAAATGTTTCTTCTAAGTGATATTTCAAAATCCTTATCCATATAAATGACATAATTTGATATAATATATTATTTAATAGGGATGTGATCCAAGGATACTATTTATATTATTTATCTAAATGGTTTATTTGTTGATAAAATTATGTTAATGGAACATGTTTCTTTTTTACGGGTCAATCGTGTTTCAAAGAGATCATTAGGAAACCTGGTTCTTTTCCATTGGCTAATCATGCTCCATAGTGACTGACATGAAGCCCATTTATTTTACATGGTTTAACAAGGTTATGAAATATTATTAATTTTTATAAATTTTAATGATGATGTGAAATATATTTCTACATTTTAATGTTGTGTTTCATGAACATTGGTTATACGATGCTGTGACCCAGATTTCCCCATGTGATCACATTACAAATTACATGATGGGGTGGCCTAGATAGCACCAAGTAATCCCATTAAAAATTATATAATGGGGTGTGCCAGATAGAATCGGGTAAGCCCGATATAGATTACATGATGGGGTGGCCCATATAGTGTCAGGTAAGCCCATTATGACCTATACGATGGGGAATTCTAGATAGAGTCAGGTGAGCCCATTATAAGTCTCCAATATATTAGGAAAATATTTATTTCTTGTAAGAAAATGATGGTAACAAGTCAATAATATTCATCCAATATGAGAAGAAGGAGTAAACAAATCCACTATATGTAAAGGGTTGCGACTGGGGAGGGAGGTATGTTTGACCCAGTAAGTGTAGTCCCCATGAGGTGCCTAGATATGTTTTTACAATGACCATTGACTTTGGGAATGCTTTTACATGTTTATGTGTCTGCAAAAAAAATCCATGAATTACTCATATGATATGATTTCATATATTATGTTCTTGAATACCTTTTGATTCCTGTCTTATAAACTACCAATATTTTTTATAAGACTCTTGATTATGATCTTTGATATGCATAGTATGATCTTTTAATGTTAGGATAATGTTATCATACCCCTACATCCATGTTATGCTTACATATATCCCATGTTTACCCTTAATAATTATCTAATCCATCCCAATTTTATGTTTCCTTTCCCTAGATTATAAAGAAAGGTTTTAAGTAGGAGCAATAAAGGGGAAGATCTTTAAGGGGTATGTTGAATATCATTCCCTAATATAGAAGATTATTTTTACACATTACCAAATACACTAGACTATTATGGTCCTCTGGAATTTTCTTTTTTAACATGATGAATATTCATATAAAGTGATTTAATGTCGATATATTCTAAGTCTGGGTTGCTATAGTTGGTATCAAAGGAATAGTTTAGTTATCCTTAGGAATCTTAGATGAGAAAACGTTATTGTGATCCCTAGGAATACTTCTACAGATATGTCAAGGGATTCCTCAAAGGATAAGCCTAAGGATGAGTTAATGTATAGGAAAATGTCTTGGAATTTCGGTTAATGATAGAGAAAGTTTATTTCTAGAAATACACAGTGGTATGGATACTAAAATTGGATGTGGCTCTAGAAAATATTTACAAAGGGGTAACAACCTTGAAAAAACTCTATTGAGATAGACTCGATCAAGAAATGGTATATGATAACAGGATTTTCCACACACTTGGTTTGACACTCCTGAGGGTTATTCTTTGGGAATTCACAAACTCTTTATAAACCAACATGATGAATGTCTATGGATAATGACATTGAATGACCTAGAATAAACCTATGGTGTCATAAATAAAAAAATATGGTTCTATGATTTAGACATCATGTAAGTAATTTTTCAGGATTATGTGGTTTTCCTCAGTGATAAGTGTTTATCATGATATGATTTTCTAGTTTTAGTAAATGGATAGAACCTAAAAAAACTATGTTAATGATGAATGCAATAGACAATGTGATGATTTTCCTCATAAGTAATCAAATGATATGGGAGATGAAATGTAATGTGGTTTTGATTTGCTCCAACAAATTTCTCAAGATAATAATCTAATTGAAATTACAAGTGAGAAAAAGAGGCACCAATGGTATGTTTATTCCTTCATGAGGCAACGTCCACCTTCATTTAGTGGTTCCCCTAAAGAACTAGTTTCTGAACAATGGTTCAAAACCACTAGAAAAATATTTTCCATTCATTAATGCTCATATCATGAAAAATTCATATGGATGATTATAATTTTGAAGGTGAAGTAGATTAGTGGTGGAATATTTTAAAGAACATGATGAAATAAGAAGAAATTGAATCTATAGATTGGAAATAGTTCAAGGGTATTTTTATAAGTACATCCCTTATATTATACGAACAATAATGGGAAAATAACTCCTTGAGATAAATCAAAAGGAGGATGAATCTATTGGTAACTAAGAAGTTAATTTCACAAGGCATTCAATGTACGTATCTGGTTTGAGCATCAGTGCTGAAATAAAAATAGATCAATTCTTTGGTGGCATGAACCCAAGTCCTCAAAATGCCTTGGTTATAAGATAATTAGTATTTAATGATAAGTAATTCGTTTTAAACTAAAGGTATAAATAGAAACTAGATATTTCCACAATTCCTTTGGTTTTTATTAGAAATGGCATGTTAATACTCATGGAAATTCAAATTGTGGAATGAAATTATAGGCATTTGTGTACCAGAAGTATGGGAAGAAGCATCAAGGGAATTACTTGAATGGAATTGGTAGGTTCTTTAAATATAGAAATGTAGAGAATAATGTCTACAAATGTATAAATATGATTAATATTATGGTTAATTCAATGAATAAGAATGTAATTACAACTAATGTACCCCCTAGAAACTAGTGTTTCAATTGAAAGGATGTTGGGAACTATGAAAATAAATGCCCCAATCCAAGGTCTAATATTAATGAGATCCCGAAATAACCTATAGGGAGAATTAGAAAATGGAAATCATATGAAATCAAAATGTATGGGGTGAATCATGATAATTAGGGCACAATTATCCTCCCCACATTAGTTAGGGAATCTCATGTTTGATTATTTATGAATAGGCCCTATGAAAATCTTATGGTTTATCCTTTAGTGAAGTTTAATTTGATTATATCCCACTACATGGATTCTAAAATAATAAAATCAAATTTGATATTATATTAGTATAAGGATATACCCATGTTTCTAAAGTAATATTTTTTTGAAATAAGATAAGTAATTATTTAATGAATAAAGTATGAATTTTATTTCATAAGGGTTATAAGGTTAACCATTTATGGAATGGTTTATCTTATACTTCAGTTGAGGTTTTAGAGATTCAAGTATTTTATTGACATATGAGGATTTATGAATGCTGGATAATTTCTTCTAATCATTTTATTTTGATATATACATATAGAATGTCCTATACTTCGGTATATTGATCTCATGATCCTCTAATTCTCAAGGAATGATAAGTTCACCTTCATTTTTAGAAAAAGAGATGAAGTAGAAATTGATCAAGGAATAACAAAGGGTGAGATTGTGTGGAAAAACTGTAATTATATCTCCTTAAAAAATTATTTTACTTTAGGAAAAGGGTATTGAAATAAAATTGCATCCCGTTATCATCATTTTGGATGATATTAATGACTTTTTTCAAGCCTCTTTGGGTTTTGGATTTGTGATCATTAAACATCTATTATCCATGTTATCTATCACTCTCCATTGGATCTTGATAGATATATTTCTCTTTTATTTCCATTTTTTTCAATTTACACCTATGTTATCCTATAAGGAAGAATAGTTATCAGTATCTTAGGGTAACTGTTATATTCCTAACATTCCTTTTTAATGGAAGGATTTGTATTCATTTTTACGATGTAGGTTTCTCTAAAAATAACATAAAAGTATTTATCCATTGATATAACAGATTAATTTCAAGTGGAAAATTAATTTATGAGGGGTTATAATGTAACACCCATATATTTTGTGAAATATTTTTTTAGAATTAATTTAAATTTTTTGATATTTTTCATTTCATGAAACACAAAATATAGCTTCTGTTATATAAAAGCACTATATCTGGTTTGGGTTGAACATGAAAAAAAGTTAATATTATTCTACATAAAACTCTTAGATTATATTTTTGTATATATAAGAATATTTTTGGATTGTGTTACATACAATTATGAGTTCCTTTGATAGTTTTCGTTACTCACAAGACCTAGTTTTAAAAAACTACAATGTACACTTATTATTATTATTATAACAGTATTATAGTTTTTACCTATCCATTGGAATGTATGTTATGAATAAGATTAATTATATTATGAAAATATTATTTACACATGTATATAAGAAGAATTATTTTGGGACCAATTAACTAGAAATGAAAATAAAAGCGTTTTGGAAATATAAGAAATATTTTGCTCAAGAACGATATTTATCCAATCAATCATGTTTTAATTCAATAAATGCATCAAACAATTTTGATAAATTATTTTAATGATATATATATACATATATATTATATTAATTCAACTATTTAACATTCATCTTATGTTTTTTCTTGGCAAGATATAAGAATAAATCAAATTTTGTATAAATGACATTTAAAAAAAATGTAATTTACCACCTTTTAGTGGTGGAAGTATTTTAAATATATTTCTTGAAAATTTTATAAATTTACGTCAAAAAAAATCATTTTTAAAAGTGGGATATAAAAATTTACTTTGGAAAAATTTTTCAAAATTTTTCTGATAATTTTCATTTTTATGAATAGTAAAAAACACTGAATTTTAATAGAAAAAAACACTTTCATGTTATTTATTTATATAGTAAAATTATATTTGAAATTGGATTTAAATTATATTTATATTAATTATAGATATATTAATAAAACCTAGGATATTGGAATCAATTTCACACTAAAAATCGATATAAAAACATTTCAAACTTTTGAGGATTTTCACATTAAAAACCCGTTGTCTCGTCTTGTATGCAAGATTAATTTTAATTTAATTTCTTCTAATTTTATGTTTTGAACATGGGAAATAGATTCCATATTTGGAATCATAATAATTTATAATTTCCAGTGCATTAAATATTGTTTAAAAAAAAATATTAGTGAAATTAATTAAAATTAAATACAACTATTAAGGTAGAAAGGATTTTACTTAGTGAATGTTGTGTTATATATACATAACAAATGAATCATATAGGATTTTACATGGAGATGATTACCATTATAGAACATGGACAAAAAATTAATATGAATTGTAAAATGGGGATCCTGGAAGCCATGTCTTTCGTAGAAGTCGTCGCGGGATGTGCCACTCTCGCTAAATCAAAGAACTCCAAAAGGATTGCTAAAAAAACATGTACATAGAGGTCTATCGAAGATTTATTTTTCAAATGATGGGGTACACATACTCTTCAAAAATATTCATTTTGTTTTTGTTGGTAAAATTTTCAAGCATCATCCTTCAATGGTGTTTCTATGCAAAACCATGGAAGGTATAGGCTTCATGAATTTGGATATTAGACTACTAAATTCGTGGAATTTTTTTATTTTGATTTTCCTTAAAGAATGAATATTACCGATTATGAACCATTGGTTATTGGTTTTTTGGGGGATCTCTTATGAATGTTTTCAAGTGGAATACAGAGTTTGATGTTGGCTCTAAACCCCCCATCATCCCTATCTCGATTGATTTCCTAGGTTTACCTATCCATCTCTTCAAACATATTGGTTTATTCCCCATTGTTGAACTCTTAGAACACCCAATTAGGCTAGACTCTACTAATTCGAATCTGTCAAGACCTTCAATTTATAGGATTTCTTCTAAAGTTGACATCTCCCATGAATTTCCATCGCAATTTTGGATAAAAAATGGAGATAATGGGTTTATTCAAAATGTTGTATTTTAAAATATTTCAAAGAACTATAAGAAATGTTCCCAAATTAGTCATCTTATTAAATAATGTCGGACTCAAAGGGATTATCCTCCGCCCATGTTTCAAGTCAATTTTTG
The DNA here is from genome assembly GCA_963277665.1 of Viscum album. NCBI lineage: Eukaryota > Viridiplantae > Streptophyta > Magnoliopsida > Santalales > Viscaceae > Viscum > Viscum album. Next base: position 1,522,086,668 of record OY728131.1, on the reverse strand, counting down.
CGGAATAGGATGATGCAAAGAACACTACTGATGAACCCATTGATATAATAAATGTTTTAACTTCCATAGATGTTCCTAACACTATCCCTCAGCCATCAATTCTAGATGAGAATTTTATTAATATTGAGGTTAATGAGGATATTTCTATTGAAGAGGGTGAACCTGCTAATGCTAAGACATTAATGATTTATCAATCTATCCTAGAATCATTCCCCACACAGTCTCAGTGGAGATTATTTCTGGAGGTTGAAGAGAAAGCCATAGAAATTGAAAAGGACATTTTAAATAAAGCTTTAGAAAAGGAAAAAAAGGAAATGGTGTATGTTTATGGATTCATTACTCCAAATCCTAAAAAAACGAGGAAACAAGGGGACTACTCTCACCTTGACCAAATAATTGTTATGAGATCACTTGATACTTATAAAAATGAACACTTAAATTACATCATCAACAAATGTGGTTGATCTGACTGTAATAAATTTTGATTCCTCTATGAAAATAACTATAGATATTATTACACGTCTTAATGTTGACGCTCTGATTGTACCTCGTGAGGATAAACTAAATGAGGACTCAGACCAGGTTGTGAAGTATTTGGAATCTGGAATGGAGAAATGAGATGAAATAACTTTTCCAAGGCTCATAAATGGAAAAATTTATGTAGAGGATTATCTTGATATCAAATGTCGAATTTTTAATAAGATGATGATGCAAGAGTCTAAACAAAATCTTCGATTTTTAGTGCTGCTTTGTTTTTTAAACTGCCTTATGCTTTCATGCCACAAAAATTTCTACACATCTCCTGTTATGAATGTTGTTGCTTCATTCACTCTGATCTTCTTTTAACTGCATCAGAGCTTGCTTTTATAGCTGATCTAGATGAGCTGGACCTTATTTTGATGGTTAACTATAGATCTTGATTCCATAAAGATTGATCAGAGTTGATGCACTTTTTCTAGAATTGATTTCGTACATTAAGGAACAATGTGTTATTTGATTTTATTTGAAATATCTCTATGAATTGATCGCAATTTTCTATCAGTTTAAACTCATTACACCTTGAGCATGTATTTTAGTACTATTAATTTAATAAATCTCGTTGGGGGTGTGAATTGGGTGACCAATTCATGTCTCCGTTAAAAAAAAGAGTTTACTTAGAGATTAAAATTTATATTATGGGATAAATAACCTATAAATATATCAAACAGAAAATTTATAGAAATATTTAGACCATACAATCCATTTTATAAAAAATGGACCATTATTTTGGGCACATGGTGCAAAGGAGACCTCTCAATAATGTTTACCTTTTTATATTTACAAAAATGCCACTCTCCTCCATTATAAAAGGGCACTCATCCCCACTAACTAATTCACACCTATAATAACTCTTTTATCATAAGAAAACCATCAAAATAATCTCTAAACATCCCTAATCTCATTCTAGAATCCTAACTTTAGGAATAAATCCAACCAAGTTATTTCTTTGGTGCAAACCAAAAGGAATTACCCAAAGAAGAGGTAACATCCTTCAACAAGCACTTTTGTTTTATTTTATTCTCCACCCACTCAATTAATATTATTACATACTTATATAATTACATAATTATCATTTAAATACTAATATTTTGTTATTATAACTTTTATACCTCCACCTACACACACTTCCATCAAAAGGGATACCCAATCATCATTCATGTGTACAATGGACTACTGCCTCGTGGGCTGATGTCATTCGCTCTTCCATTACCACCTTTCATGGTTTCAAATAATGAAAGTATTACTATTTTTATTTTATATATATATATATGATATTTATGATTTATTTATTCTTATAGAATTATTATATAATACATACCTTCATGATTTCCATTTTTTATTATGATATCTTTGATTGGGGACGTGTGGGCTACGACCTCCGCAAAGCGATGCAATTTTTTCACATATTACATAGAAAGTATTCAGGATGAGTTTCATAAACCTATATAAAATATATTACATAATAATTTTAGTTGAATTATAATATATATATATATATATATATATATATATTATTTAATTTCTTTTTTTCAATACAACAAGAAAATGGAAAAAATGGTTATTCAAAAGTAAGACCTACCATCTCCATGAACGGTGTATTCCATTTCCTATTTATATAATTTATATATTATTAAAAATTATTACATAATGAATATATGTGATATTTATATCATGTTTTCAATTTTTAAATAATAAAATCATGATCTAAGTAAGAGGTCGAAGCATAACATGTCAAAACATATTTGAAAAACAATGAAGTTTTTACCCAAAACCTAACTTTAACATGAAATTATTAATAAATGGGTAATATAAATTCATAATAAAATTATATATGATGTGATATACTGTAATATTATTATATTTTATATTTACAATAAACTTATATTTGTTATACATGAGTTTTGAATGTGTACGAAGAAACTCAACACTTATGGTAAGGGTTTTCTCATCTAAATTTTATTTCTGTTAGATATATTCTACATTCAACACTTATTCTTGTTGTGGGGTTGATATAATGAACAATAAAATTTTATATCATGAATTTAAATTATTTCATGATATTAAAAGTTATATTTTATGTTATTCTTCCAGGTATCTCATGATTCAAAAGTTACTGAAGTAGTAATGAAATTTTTAGTCTCACTTTAATTTTATGAGACTTATACCTAATTAACCCCTTATTTATTCTATGTGGTGTATATACTAACCATAAATGTATTATATAATACATATACTTAATGTTATGGGGATTTAAATATCCATTTTATGACTTATATTTCATTTTAATTATGGTTCAAAAGTTACTAAATTAGTAAGGTAATTTTGTCTCAATTTTCTTTTTTTACGACACATGTTATGTTATGAACCTACATAATTTTACAAGGTGTAAATACTGAAATTTGAATTTTTAAATATTAAATATAATTTTGTTCTTGATATTTTATGCTTCAAGTAATTTTATTCCCTCAGGGGTATTATGATCCAACGTTACCAAAGAAGTAAGAGTTTATTGCTACAATCTCATCATTTATTAGGATTGTTTATGATCATGCTTCTACTGATAAAATAATATGATCCATATCTCAATAATTATCATGAATTTTTTCTCCCCCAATTTTTCATGATATATTCATGAAATTTACTATTTTTCCACTCTTTGGTACTTAATAAAATTAACAAAGTGTTTTTAAGAAAGTATGAACTTATTTCTCCCTTCAGCCAGGAATATATATTATTCAAAAACCATGTTTTCTAAAAATGATTTATTTTTTTTAAAATGATATTTTAAGATCCTTTGCATGGATTTTTTATAAAATATTTAATGTTTTAATAATTGATTTAAATTATTTGAAAATCTTCCTTTATAAGTTTTCATGGCTATTTTTGAAGGAAAATATATTAATTTTTTAAATAAGAATTGATAGTTTTCTCAAGAAATGTTTTAATTGATTTTTAATGACTCCTTTATATGTTTAGCAAATGGTTTTGAAATAAAATTATTTTTAAAATGTAATATTTTTTAAAAAGGGATTTTCAATGATAGGTTTTGTCCAAGGTGATATTTAACAATCCTTCTCCATCTAAGATGACATTATTTGATATTGTATATGATTTACTAGGGATATGATCCAATGATACCATTCACATTAATTATATGAATGGTTTATGTGTTTATGTAATGATGTTTATGGAACCCATTTCTTTTCCACAGGTTAATCATGTTTCAAAGAGATTGTTAGAAAACCTGTTTCTTTTCCATAGGCTAATCATGTTCCAAAGAGATTCACCTAAAACCCATTTATTTTAGATGGGATAATAAGGTTATTAAATAAAAAAAGTTTTTAAGTGTTTTTATGGTGATACTAATTGTATTTTTATATTATTCATGTTATGGTTCATTAAAAATTCTTATATGATGGGGTGTCCTAGATAGAATATGGTAGACCCATTCCAAATTATGAGATGGGGTGTCCCAGATAACACCAGCTAATCTAATTATATATTATATGATGGGGTAGCCCAAATAGAATTGTATAAGCCCATTAAAACTTATATGATGCAGTGACCCATATAGTTCCACTTAAGCCTCTTACACCTTATTATATGGGGCTGACTAGATAGCACCAGGTGAGCCCATTATAGCTCTCCAATGCACTGGGTAATGATCTATATCTCATATGATAATTATGGGACCAAGTAAATGGGAATGATCTACTACAGGAATAATATGTAACCTAATCTACTACATGGAAAGAGATGTGACTATGAATGGTGGTGTACCCCAACCAGTAGGTTTAGTCCCCATGTTGTGCGAAGATAAGTTTGGTAAATGAGTCATGACTAATGGATTTTTTTACATATTTATGAGTCTATAAAAAATTCAGTGTATTACTCTTATGTTATGATTTTTTGGATTATTCTCTTGATTAACTTATTATTCATGTCTTATGAACAAGAAATATTTATTCCATGACTCCTGATTATGATATTTGATATGAAGGGTATGATGTTCTAATGTTATGAACATGTTCTCATACCCTTATGATCATGTTATGCATATATATCTCCCTTTTTTACCATTACTAATAATCCGAGTCCATGCATTTATTATTTTACCTTTCCCCATGTTACAAATAATAGTTTTACATAGGTGTAATAAAGGGGAAGATCATTAAGAGAGATATTGAAGACTTTTCACCATGATATAAGATTAAGTTTCATAGTTTCCAAAGGCACTAAACTATTATGGTTCTTAGGCATGTACTTTTCTAATGTGATAAATATTCATCTAAAATGAGGAAATATACATTTATGTTAAGACTAGTATTCTATATGGTCACAATATAACATGTTTTTCATTTTTGGTTTGTTTATCACATGATGAATTTTGTCTTGGATTATTTCACACATGTTTTCACAAGAGGTCACAACACATGGTTTCGAATGATGGATTATTTCATGGGTATGTATTTACTTTCCTAAATTATAATGCATGGATATTCATTATTATTTTATCACTTAAACGTTTCATATTTATTTCATAGTGAATGTAAAATTATTTTATTAAACCCAAAAGAAAAGGATTTACAAATGGGTTTGGATTTATGTTTTTTTTTGTAAAATTATTTTTTCATTAAAATCTAGAACTATTGGATTCTTATTATTAGAAATTGTACAAACTATATGGCATTATCCCTATGGTATTTTTACTCACACCGTAATTTTTTACTTGGGGTATTTATAGATGTTTTATTCAAGGATACAGGTAATGATATGGGCACCATGTACTATTTTAGTTCCTCCCATCTTCACTTCCTTCATAGCGGGATGGTTTAGTGGTGAAGATAAGTCACATGGAAACTTTTTGGTTTTGTTTGGTAATTTTTTTGGTCTATCCTTTTTTTCAAGGATGTTTTGAAAAATTTTCATCTCTTTATTCCATGTTATACTCACATTTCAGGTCTTTTTTTGGTTATATTAAATACTTGTTTCCACAATCTTTATTTTACCTCACCATGTGAAGGATGGATTGGGTGGTTGGTTTAAGTGAACTAGGTAGGTTAGTTACAATTTAGTATCAAATGGTAAGGATTAGCCTAAATTGTGCTAACACTACTTGTGTTTTGTTATGTGCCTTGAGTATACAGATGTTGATACCATTACAATTCCGGTATTAAGTGTGGTAGGGTGCCTGACCATCTAACTTTCATGTCTAATCTCGAGTTACCATGCGTATTATGAATTTTTTTATCGAGCATAATAATTGGTGTTTGATATCATTTTAATGAACTATATTGGTAGTTTATTTCGATAAAATGTTCCTTCTTCGAGTGTTTATTTTTGAGTTTTAGAATTCATATTTTATTTAAATTATTGATGTTTTAAGTAATTGACATGAATTATTGAAGTTGATCACATGATTTTGGAACATTCTCCAAAGATGGATGGTCATTATTTTATTATTAATTGAAGATGAATTTTAGAATAGTTCTTAAAAATATAAGAGAGGAATCTGTGAGAAAAGATCCATAGGATAATCCTCTTGTGAACCCTTCTTTGGTTGAAGCTATAATCCATACAATTCAGACTCTAGGTAAAGTGGGTGTTGGGAACATGGGATGAGCCATTGATCATGGATTAGAATTTATTAAGCAACATACCCCTATATATCATGGTGTTTAGGTACCCAAAGAATATACATAGTGTCTTGATAAAATTGAGAGTATCTTCAAGTTTTTGAGTACTCTTGAAGACTCTAGGGTAGGGTTTTCCATGTATATGCTCAAAATACCTGGAAAGAGATGGAGGGAATCTATCATAAAAGCTATTTTTCAAGAGTAACTTACCTATAAGTATTTCCAAAAAAATTCAATATGTATTTTTAACTTGAGATGTTACTTGTGGTGAAGAACTGGATGATTATGACCTTAGAGAAAGGGAAGTATACTATTCTAGATAATTTCACCAATTTTACTGAACTGATGCATCTAGTACTAGATATTTTCACTAATGAGTACCTAAAGTCTTGAAGTATTGAGTTGGGATTGAGGCTAGATATTAGGTTGATATTGAAACTCATATATCTTATGAACATTGTGGTGGTATTAATAAAAGTATCTTTGGATGGTATATACATAGCTAGAAAGATAGGTCTAGGTGGGGTTTTGGTTGGTGTTATAGTTATCCCATGTGTATTTTATACCCCAAAAAAAGTGTAAGGGTGGGAAGTTTCCTTTAGGATTAGTTTTAGGGGATTTATCAGGGAACAACAAAGTCTTCCACTACCAGTGTGGAAGATGTGTTCATACCAACCCAAAATATATGGAGGCTCCCAAGACTTGTCATCATTATAGAGAACCTAGTCACCGAAAGCATTTTTGTGAAAGGATCTCCTGAGGTAGTATATAGTATACACTTTCACCAAGGGTTAGTTGGTTTGTAATGATGCTTCCTAGGGTGGTGGGTCTAATACTCAAGATAATGATGATTTTCTTAGGGATAAGAATGGATGAGTTTTTGTGAATGATTATGCCCTATAGGACTCCAAAGTAGGGATATCTTCTATTATGTGTATGGTGTTTATTTCATCTTATATAGTGCTAGATTTTTTTGATACTGGTCCAACTCTCTCTTTTATATCATCAAATTATGTTGAAATGTTGGGATTAAATTTGTAACATATTCTATTCTGGTTGGATCATTCCACTCAATTGGGAATGTGGTCTGAACAGGGTTTAAGGTGTCCCACATTTCAAGTGATGATAGCCAACTATGAGGTGATAAGGGAATTTTTAGTTCTCAATATTTTCATCTTCAAACTGATACATGGAATATATTTTATGATAAACATTAAGGCCCATATAAAGTATTATCATCTCTGGGTTTAGTTTTTATCTTACAATGGTCCACTCATATTTTTTCAGGGTGAGTGGGACTCCAGATCAGGAAGGCTGGGGACTATTATTCCTTATACTAGGGTAATATTAGGCTCGTTTTCAGAGATGTTTCATAATTTTATTGACCCTTGTTTGGGAAGTCAACATCCTACTATGCCGTGTGTATACATTAAGGTATTTTAGGTGATTTTTTAGTTTACCAGCATAGAGAGAGTGGTTTAATTTACCATTGAAATGCTCCCTGATACGATACCCATTTATATTTCATCTTATCACATGACAATTGTTGAGTTGATAGAATATAATTTATGGATTTTATTCGTTTTGTAAAAATAATTTATTTATGCTAGATTGTTATCATGGGATTCAAAAATTCTATTTACTAAGAATACAGATGGAAGGCTCCGAATTTTTTTGGATTATCGAAAGTTAAATCAGGTGACTTTTAATAACAAATATCTTTTTCCCTGAATTGATGATCCTTTTTACTAGATAATAGGGGAATTCTGGTTTTGAATTGTTTAACATTGGTTAGGGTACCATCAGTTGAGAGTCTGAAAAAGGATAAACCTATTAAAATACTTAGGTGTCAGTTAAGTCATTCTGAGTTTCTAGTAATGCCAATCAGTCTCACTAATGCTCATGATGTATTTTTGGCTCTAATAAATCAAATATTACATCAGTTCTTGGACTATTTAATTTTTAATTATGAATGATATTATAATTTACTCTAAGATATATGAGGATCATATATATTATTTAGATATAATTATTTTAACCTTGAAAGAACATCATATGTACGATAATATTTCCATATGTTAGATTTTTTATTAGGGAAGTGAAATTTTTGGGGAGTGTGATATCTAAGAGAGGTTTCTTAGTGGATCCTAAAAATACTCTAGATGTTATGTCATGGTAGTTTCACATAAATGTGATTTAAATGTATATAATCTTTGGTTTGTTCTGTAACTATAGATGGTTTGATTATGATTTTTCCATGCTTGACTCTTCAATTAAATCTTTAACCATAATGGTGTAAAGTTTGAATAGAATGAAAAATGTCATATATTGTTTAAAGATATAAAGGAAAGGTTGAATTTTACACAGGTTTTGATTATTATAGAACTGGGTTTGGGTCATGATAGTTTCTGTAATTATTTTAGTATAGGTTTGGTATATTTCTTGATGTAGGGAATACAAATGGTGGCCTATGGATCTCACTAGTTATTACCTCATGGGAAGAACTTCTCTACCCACTTTCTTGAGTTAGTAGTTGTTATACATTCCCTAAAAATGTGGAATCCCAATCTCTTTGGTGAGTGTTTTATAGTGTATTTTGATTATAAGAGCATAAAATATATTTTTACTGAGAAGGATATAAAATTGTGATAAAGATGATGGATAAAGTTTCTTCAATGTTTTTTTTCATGTTGCATACACTTCTTGGAAATGAAATGTGGCTATTGATGTGTTGAGAATAAAATTACCATCACTTCCCATGACGGAATTAGCTGAGAATAGTTTTCCGATGAGGTTGTTTTGTGGAAATGGGTTTTGAAGTGGAATTAGTTAGTGGACATGTGTTCTTGGATTATATGAAATCTAACTCATCTTATGATGAGTTATTTTAGGTCAATATGGTGAAAAAAATTGATTTTTAATGATTCAGTAAAATCCATTATGGTGGGGAGATCTTGAGTGAGTGGCCTTAGAATCCCTATCGAGCTTTGCGCATCCATAATAGGTTGGTTGCCCCTTTTTTTCAAAGTCATGAGTTGATTGATAATGGAAACCAATATTGTGGGCACGTACACCCTAAGGCTACCAAGATGTATCATGTCTTGAGATGTCAATATTCGTGGCTAAGTATGAGGTTTCTTATTTCAAATTTTATTTCATGGTGTTTCACTTGTTAGAAAAATAAAAAAAAGAACATTAGAGGCCCCTTGGTTTGTTGAAACCTTTACCCATTTTAGAATGAAAGTAGAATGATATTCTCATGGAATCCATCACTGTTTTCCATAGAATATTAGTTTTAAATATATTATTTTTTGACCATTTATCAACTTATTAAATTGTCTCATTTATTAAATATTAAGAAGACGATGAGGGTAAAACAGCTTAGAGGCTTGTATGTCTAATTGAATGTGAGACATCATGGGGTCCCCATTGTGTTTGTATCTGATAGGTATTTGAGGTTTATATCAAAGTTCTAGAAAATTTTTCAAGAGTTTATCGGTTACCAATTGAATTTGAGAATGAATTATTTTCATAGAAGGATGGATAGGTAGAGAGAGCTATCTAGGTTCTTAAGGACATGCTTCGGGCTTGGGTGCTTGATTTTGGTGGATCTTAGGAAAAGCATTTACCTATTGTTTTATTTTACAATAAAATTAACTATCATTATTTGATAAATTTAGGACCATTTTGAGTGTTATATGGGTTACCATATAGATATTCCCTGTGGTGGATAGAGTATGGAGGGAAATCATTGTTTGGGAGGAGTCTTGCTCAGGAGATGATGGAAAGGGTGCAGTTGATCTGAAAGAGGCTGTTCCAAGAATAGATTCATCATAAACCCTATTTATACCATTATTATTGACCAATAAGAGTTGATATTGTGGATTAGGGTTTTATCAAACTTTCAAATCACTTGCGACATCATCAGTTAGGTAAGCATGGTTTTTTGGCATTGGTTTTTGTCAACCCCTTTGAGATAATAGATTGACTTATAAAGGTGGAGTATTGACTGGACTTTCCAAATCTATTGAATTTGACAAACATTGCATTTCATGTTTACTGGATGATGTGGTATCATCAAAATCCTTCCCATTTGATTTAATGGGAGGATGTTTATCTTTTACCCAATACCACAGATGTTGAGAAACTAGTTCGGATTATAGATCTCTAGTATAAGGTACTATGTGGTTAAATGATTCAATTAGTTTTGTAACTATGGATGTGTGGAGGGAAGTAAAATAGATGTGGGATTAATAATCATTTATGAGGAAGCTACAACCTTCTATTTTAGTGATCCTGGAATCTTGAACACTTTTTTTGGAACAAAATCCTTTATAACGGAGAGATTGTAGAATTTTGTTACTTTCTTACATGTACTTATTGACCACCATTTTTACCATGATATGGTTGGGTCTTATTTTGGGCTTATTTCCATGTTTTTCAAAAAAAATTAATGTCCATGGCGCTATGAATGGTTGGAACAAATTTAGGGAAAACTATTTAGTTTAGGCTTGAAAACAACGTGGCCCAGCATTGTCTACTGGAAGGGGGTGCGAGATTTTTTCAAAAATTGCATCCAGCCATTAAAAAATTTTACCAATAGATAATTGGGTTATGTTTTCAATGTGCAAGGTAAAATTAACTATTCAACAAAATCATGTACACTAAATAGGTGTTCTGTATAGGGTGCATGATTATGGTTCATTGTTACTCATTATAGTGTGGCCTCCCCATAAAACCATGCATGCGGGTTTTAATACCTATAAAATTTGTTTTAAGAATCCCAAGAACCATGTTTTAACCTTTAATGACCCCATAAACTCATATTTTCCTAAAATAATCCTTACATGGTGGTCTATAGGCTTCTCTTTTGGGATTCTAGGTGTATTTGTTTCATTTTTTATGGACCATCTCAAGTTATATCACATTATTGATCTGGTTTGACTTCTTCTTTGTACATCCATTATATATATCATCTCATAATTTATTGTTTGAACCCAAATGGGATTTGTATTCTATATATTAGTGTTTTTATATAATATTTATGTGTTTCTTATGGATCTTGGATTTTGGGGTCTTGATCTACTCTTCCTCAGCCTCCTTGGTTGAAGGTGAGTAATTCTACCTCTGTTCTTGAGGTTGTAATTTATATAGAGTGGGTTTATTATATGAATTGATTATCATTATTGTAAAATTAATTTTTATTATTTATCAAAATTTATTTATTTATTGTTTAAAGGGATTTCTTAGAAATATACATGTTTTTATTGGGGTTTCCTTAAAAAATAGGGGTTTAAACTCCATGTGTTAGATTAAATTCTTGAATGGTGGTTTTTATTTGAAAATGGGGTTTAAAAAAATAAAGTGGATTTGAATGTAATAGAAAATTTATTTGGGAAAACATGGCACATTGGGAACCTTGAGTGCATCGAGAATAGATATAACACACATAGTGCGCGTAATTATACTAGAGGTTTTGTGATATTGGTAGACTGTGGTAAGACTTGATATTGGTTGGTTCCAAAATATGACACGTTTAGGATTATTTTATTGATATTAAATATTAAAAAAGGATAGGGCCTAATATAATGTGATTTTTTATTTATGGTTTTTCATTAGATTATGGATTTTGTCATGTATTTTTTCCCACATGTCTTCACATGAGGTTGTATCACTTGTTATCTCATGATGGATTATTTCAGTAGTATTTATTTAATTTATTGCCTTATATTGTATGGATATGAATTCCTATTTTATCACACATACTTTTCATATTCATTGAATTGTTCACATGAATGTATTTAAGGAATACAAAAGGAAATTATTTACAAATGGGTTTAGATTTATGAAAATGATTTGTAAAACTATTTTCACTTTAAAATATAGAATTACTGCATTCTTATTATTAGAAATTGTATATTCAATGTATGATATAGGAAATTGGAATGGAATCATGCACCTTGTTAGTTCCTCTCATTATCAAAACCATCTTAGTAGTATAGTTTGGTGGTGATGATTGGTCACATTTAGACTTATTCATTTCATCTGGCCATACTTTTATGGATTAGTATATTTATCTTGGGTTGTGTGGAACATGTTTTATCTCTTTCTTATATGATAAAATCTATCTATTTTTCTTCTTTTTGATATATTCAATATCAAATTTTTCTATCTTTATTATACCCCCCATGTGACGACTAGATCAGGTGGCTGGTTTAGTTGACCCATATTAGTTTGTTATAGTCTATATTGTAGTGTTAACCCCTTTGAGAAACATATGGTAGTCATCAATTCAGTAGCATGAATAATCCTTGATCACCTAATCCATAAGGTGAATCCTAAAGATATAGACTATATAATCACATACCAAATTGATATGGATTATTTATTGCATGTATATGGGTGGAAATGGAAAATTGATTCGAATAATTCACCACAAATATCATAGTGATTAAGTGTCATGGGAGTGACATAGATTGTTGGTCATAACCATAAATTCATAAATTATATAATGATATGATTTTTCTATGTTTATAATTCAATATGTGTTATACAATAAGTATAGATTACTTATACTATATTATATGTTCCTACCATTCATGTGAGAGCATGTTCTAGTTGTCTAGTCATATTGAACATGTGGAAAAGTGTACTAGCCTTGTAGGGTTTCAATACCCTACACATTAGTGTTCAACATGGAATCATCATACTAACATTGTGTTCCTCTAATCATAGAGGAAATTTTGGGTGTAAAAAGGGTCATTTAAATTTTAATTTTTCTTCTTATTATGAAAATTTAAAAATGAGAACCTCACGTGGGACAATTAAATCTCTAAAAGGATGGCTTCTTTTAATTTTTTTAAATGTGATCATGATTTTATTTTTTATAGTAAAATTTATATAAATGATGAAAAATAATTTATAAAATATTCCATGGGATTCATTGATTTTTTAAATGATAAATAAAGTTTATTAATGTAAAAAAATTTCAATTATATTGTCACATAATGACTTTATTCTTAAAATATTTATTTCTAGTGGGTAGTATGCATATAGTGTTAGAGTAATATGAGTTTCTTTCTCTCAGGTCACCAAAATAACCCAACTGTATTCATAACCTATGAATTATATGTAGAGATTGAGTTATTTAGATAACTAAACTTGTGATTTTAGAGATGATAAACCTAGGTTTTTTATAGATGAAATATTTTTAATTGTTAAGTTCTAATTAATGATGATTTCATGTTATTTTAATGATAATTCTACATATAAAAACTAACATAAGATTACTCTATGTAATTCCCTAATACAAAGATAGAGTTTTTTGTTTTCATGAGTTGGGATTGGTTTGAAATATGAATTCATCACACCCCTTTGGATTGATATTATGCTTAAAGGGGTGAGGGTCTACAATATGAGCACCATTCTCTCAGCATAAATGCTTTATTGGTATATAGATTGGTAGGGTATAATCCTCTGGGGGACAAGGACCATATCCCTTATTTGATTATGAGTGAGTTTTTTATTATAGATAAGGGTGTGTGTTATTAATATAATTTATTTTTTATGTGTTATAGATACCATGAGTGTTATTATTTTGGGATTACCATTTAAAATGAGCATTGTGTATGGATTATTAAATGCAGTTAATTTTATAGTAGATGTTTTTTCATAGTGAGTACCCTAGTTGTTATTGTGTAGTGAGATGGTGAATTTATGTTATTTTAAAAAAACATTATAAATTAAAGTGGATAAAATTGTTTTTTTTATTACTTAAGATTCCGTATTAAGTATTTTTATACAAACACCTACTTTGTAACTCCATTATTGGGTTTATAGAGGATGTACATATGTTTTGAAACACATAGTAGTTCATGGTGATTATGAAGCCAGTTGATCTATTTTTTTATTCTTGGAGTATTTGTGATTGATTTTACACTGGGTGACGGTTTCATTTTTCATTTAATACTTTATATTGCTCTTGAATACAATTATTTATTCAACTAGTTTTATTTAGGTCATCTAGATTTTTATTGACATGGAATTTCATGGATTATGTTCTTTTATATTGTACCGCATATTTTATTTTATGTAAATAATGAATTTATTTTATAGTGAATATATTGGATATATGTAAATGTTTTATATGTAAAATTCATCCCATATTTTCATCTATTACCTATAAATACTAGTCACCATCCCCAAAACTATTGGAGGGAATATTTTTGTGAAACTACATGATTCCCTTCTTTCTCTAGTGGGGTTTGAATAGGGTTGGTTCATGTTGATAAATTCCTTACAACCACTCATCCCAAGGTTATTATTATTATTTTCTAAATTCATTACCCAAATAATTAATGTTTTCAAATAGTGTATTACCAATTAAGTAAATGGGTGTACAAACTTCCTCTAAATTTCTATCAAAATATTTTATTAATCAATGAAATTGGTGGTTATAATAAAACAACTTGGGATATATCAGATTTAAATTTTTCATACCATATGTCAAAGTGATCATATTTTTTGTATCTTTAAAAATAAGGAATCTTAATTCCATTTTTAAAATATATCATAAAAACTACATTAATCAAGGAAATGATTAATTATACTAAACAACATAAAATTGAAATTAAAATATTCATCAATTTTCCAATTTTACTCCTAAACATTCTTTTTCTAGAATATATTTAATTATTCAACTTTAATATCCAAGAATAAGAAAATATTATTTTTAGGTTTTGTTTTATCTAAAATGTGGATAGATTAAATTATATTGTTTCATTACATATATAATCTTGGAGTAAAGTTATAAATGATAAAAAACATTGACTAAGTATTGTGGGTACTACCTTGATACCATGTATATTTATTTTGTTAGTATAAAGTAAAATGTGTGTATTCTTGGGTTCTTGTGAGATGTTATTGTACTAAATTTCAATCATATATCAATTGAGTATAATCAATTACATTCCCTATTTTTACATACTTAATCATGTTGAAAAAATTATACATTAATTATTTGGAATCTTAACCACTTATGTTCTTGTATATATGTCTATTTACAATTATAAAATACGAAAATATATTATTTTTAAAATTTTCATTATACATGTAGTGTAATACACCATATTTAGGAAAATTTTATAATAATACAATAATTGTTTTTTTGAATAAAAATAAATAATTGGGAAAATATATATCCTTTTAAGAATAAATTTATTAGATTCTGACATTTTTTTTGAAATCATGTATTTTTTTATTGTAATTATATTTACCTTTCTATTATTATCTTAAAATGTGAAAGAAACTAAGTGAAATGTTTGTTACCCCAACCATTATTTTATTCTAATTAATAAAACTTTAATAATGTTGATAATTAAGTGAAACCAAGACAATCACTATATATGAAATGAACACAACTTAAAGATTATGTAATTACATGATTTATTGAAAATATTTTATTATATATATATTAAAAATACATTAGGTATAGTGTTTAATAATATTTTAAAAAATATTACCTAAATAACTGATACACTTTTCAAAAAATGGTAAAATTTTCCACTAATTCAAATAGTTTAAATATTACAACTTCTTCATTGAAGGATAAACCTAAATAACTATAACATGAATTCATAATAATTCCCACTATTTTTTAAACCCTATAATAATAATTTAAAAATATGGTATGAGAGCATAAATCTCAATAATATGTTTATAAGAAAAATAAAATTTTTAGATAATTAAATCACTTGAAAACACATGAAAATGAATTTACTTTAATCAATTAACTTTGTTACCGTAAAAAAATATACACTTACTTTCAAACATAAAATACCCATCATTGATCAAAATTTTTAACAAAATAATATTTATAGCAAGAATAAAATGATAAAATAATAATGAATTTTACTTGAGAAATCACGAGAATTTGTAAAAAGTTCATTATTGAAATAAAAACTTTTAACCAATAAAATATCTTAAAATTTTATTAAAATACAGAATATTTACCTTTAAAATCACAAAATTTCTTTCACTCGTGATATCAATATCTAGTTTCATGAAATTCTATAATTTCCATCAAAACTCATAGAAATCATAGAGAAACCATCAATACATATTGAGGTCTGATTATCTTTATCACCCATACATTGGAATAACATATTCTATTTCTTTAGAAATATAATACCTAAATATTTATTCATTACCCAATACATTGGTGGTATATATCCTGGGTCCACACATCATCATTTATAATTTCTATGTACCATAACATGAATACAAAACAATTGATATTTCTGTTAAATATTACATTAATAAAACACACATACTTATTTCAATCCATAAACACAATATTTTATGTTATTCTATAAAAATAAAATTGTCTTAATAAAATGATTTAATAAATTCTATATTGAGAGGAAAATAAATTCAAGACCTCAAATACTGATTAATATCAATAAGAAGATGAGAAATAATATTCTTATAAAAATTATAGATATAGACATAGTTGAGATAATGACTTTAAAACACTTCAATTAATGATTTAAAAGAAACCCCATTTAAGACCTTGGTAACGTACGAGTCAAAACAAACAATAGAGAAAATATGAAAAGGAATTGGGACTCTCATTAATTAAACATAAAATATGACAACAAGAATTCATGGGATAATATATACATCAAACAAAAAAAATTAATGAAGAGTATATAATTTTTAACCAAGAAATGAAATTGGAACAACAACCCCTTACCTCGAGTCTTGAATAACCTCATACATCCTAAAACCTCTACAACAAGACAATTATATTAATTATTTACTTTATTCAGAACCATGTTCATGTAAATTTTCATATTATTATTAATTTATATTAATTTATTATTACCTGTAACCTATTTATTAGATTAAATTTTAATGCATTATTCATTTGATATTATCTAGTCCATTATGATGGCTCTAGTCATAACAGAAGTGATTATCAATACTAATACAGAATCACAAAATATTAGATTAAGTGGATCATTTCAATATTTAGAAAGATTCAAATTTCTTGATCAATGAAAATTATTCATAGAATATTGATGTTGAAATATACCAAAACCAAGTTTATGTCTTTTCATGTTAAATTTATAATTAATATTAATTGTTCAAAAGAACAAATACATGAGTCTTGAAAGGTCTCTTTGAAGAAGTTATTATTAATACAAAACTCTTTTTGGTTTACCATTGTTATTATTATATGATCTAAGTGTAGAAACCCCCTAGAAGTGATCCACACATTCTTCTTTTATCTTTAAACAAAAACGATGGATTTTCAGATACTAGTGTATTAGATCAATATCCTTCCATGTCTGTATAGATCATTACCAAATTTATTTTTGGATTGAAGAATAATCCTTTTAGTCTCATTCTTGAGAGGATGGATGTGGGAGGATAATATCTAGATCATTTTTAGTCTATAGAGAGAGCTCTATATTTCATTATTCACAACAATTCTTAATTTCAATAAATATCTAAATTATATATATAATCATCTATTTATAGGGGAAAGACTAGGCTTAAAATATTTTTTAATTTCAAAATGACCCATAAATAATATATTTAACAATATATGACCCCATTCCATGTAATAATAACAATGTTATTATTTTACCTTGGTGGTCACTAACTGGTATAAAGATAAATATTATATTCAATAGCTTTCAAGTTAATATTTATCATCAGACACAAAATTGGCCTACTCACCCTCCTTAGAATTTATTGACTACCCGAATAAATTAAAAAATATATTCAGAAAATAAATACATAAATTAATATTATATGTCCATTTAATTTAATAGTAACCTTGTGAATAAATATATATTCATTTTATAAAATCATTAATTATTGAATAAAATCATTCCTGGTTCTTGATAATAATATTTTTTCCAATAATTAAATTCAAATAAAATTTCATTGAGATCAATGGGAACACTATGTGTGCTTCCTTCTAGGATTATTTATTGTTGGCATTAAGCTATTTAAGCTTATGTATAAGATTACTATCTAGAAACAGGTTAAGGTACCCATGATAGAGAAGTTATTGTCACAATGTCAACAATCATATATGAGAGATTGTTTTATAATATAATCCATTTTTAATAATATCTCATCTAGTAGGTTTCACCCCCGTGTCATCATTTCATTTCTTTATATGTCTTTCTTTGACTATCTGAAATAAAATCATCATTAAAACATTGCCATGGAATTCAACATGATAGTTCTATTTCAATCAAAGGGATGAGATATAAGGTACCATAGTTATGGAAGGGATAAATCATTGATAGATTTTTTCATTAATAACATGTCATTCAAGACACATCCATCATACCCTACTTCCAGTGAACATATGGTGTGATATTTTTTTTCTATAAATATAAGTGTGTTAGTGATGACATACATTAATAATAATGTTAAAGTGTAAGGACCATTTCCCACACTTGCATACATGAATTTTTGATGTCAAATAAACATGTAGAATTCCAAATGGAGGGTTTATTCTCATAATTTCGCATCTTAGAGATTATCAAGTATGAACACCATGAGATGAAGTCTCATATGATTATTAGTACTCAAAATTTATAGTAAACATACTATATTCCCTGTCAAAGAATGTTATCTTACTGCAAAAAATGGTTTATTAATATCATAATGGAAATTCAAATTTCTCATCATAGTGGGGAACTATTATACCCATTTAACGTGGTAGATAATCTAGTGTGTTATTATATTTAATTCCCATAGAACTATGAATGATATTTAATAATATATTTAATATAAAAATATCTAGTTCTGGAAAACCAACTATAAAAGAGTCCCACTTGGAATAGATACAACAGTCAATGAATTTCAATCCATAGACCTCACACGATGATCATGTTTATACTGAGTAAAGTATTTTGTCAAGGGGTCAACTCTATTATCTTTTGTAGAGAATATTTTTTTTGTGAATTTACCTATTTGAGAAAAATCCCCTAAGATAAGATATTTCTAAAGTATTTTATTTATTTATTGATTTGATCATGGATTCATTGTAAGGTTCACCATTATATTATATCAAAATAGTGTGTGATATGATATTTATGTCTTTTAATCACATCATGATCTTATTGAACGTTTTATATCCAAAAGGATTCATTATCAGCCTTAGAAGATGAAATATATTTAGACTCTATTATATAATATGTGACTGTGACTTACTATTAGATCTTCTAGATCAAAACACCTTTATTGAGGGTGAATATATATCCCATTGATGATTTAATATGATCTGTATTTTTCTAGAAACCATCATTTATATATCCTATAATGAAAAGTTACCGATATTATCCATAGATAAGAAAAATATCTTTAGTTGTCTTAGATAATTGAGGATAGTCTTGATTTCAATCCAACGGAGGTCACGTAGGTTAATATGGTATCTTCTATTCATACTTAAGGAATATGAAACTTCTAGAATAGTACATAGAATAAAATATATAAGATACCCAATGATTGATGTATATTGAATCCTTTACATCCCTTAACTTTTATTATGTGTGTGAGGAAACATTTTCTAGGAAATATGAATTCTATGTGACATTTGAAATAACCTCCTCTTGGATTTTTCCATATTGAATATTTTTAGTATATTGTAAATGGATGTACTTTGACGTAGAAAGAGAGGCCTCTTGGATATATCATGATAGATCTTAATCCCAAGAATATATATTACATCTCCAAAGTCCTTCATGTGGAAGTATGTGTTCAACTAGGCTTTACCAATTTTTAAAATATGTATTTGATTTCAAATAAGTTGAATGTGACAAACATAAACTATTAAAAAAATGAATGCACTCCCACTAAACATATTATAGAAACTAGGATCATATTCACGACTTATGAAACCAAATTATA
Source organism: Viscum album (assembly GCA_963277665.1). Classification (NCBI taxonomy): domain Eukaryota; kingdom Viridiplantae; phylum Streptophyta; class Magnoliopsida; order Santalales; family Viscaceae; genus Viscum; species Viscum album. The sequence continues at coordinate 1,522,066,557 of OY728131.1, read as the reverse complement.
TTATGGCCTCATCAAACTTAATGTTACATGACATGGATGTTTTTTTGATCCATAAAAATATCTTTTGAATTTTCAAACCATATAAGAATCATTTGGTGTCACAATACCTTTAGGTTGTGTCATATATAATTTTTTGTGAAGTCTTAAACTAAGGAAGAAAATTTTGGAATACGTTATCCAAATACTATAGTCATGGTATTCCAAATTGAAATTATAATTTAATGGATTTCAATATTTTAACTGGTAAAATGATTTAATCATAGTCAATACATAGAAGTTTTTTTGAACCCTTATGCAACAAGTTGTACCTTATAGTTAAAACAATTTCCATCCATGTCCATTTCTTCTTAAATTATCATTTGTAACTAATGGAATTTAAATCCAATTGAGGATATACGACAATACAGACTTGGTTTTGATATATGCAATCCACTTTAGAATTCATATCCTATTTCCACTTGGAAGTATTTTTTCAACATACTACTTCCTTATAGGTTATAGAATCATTATTATCAACTAATAACAAGTCATCATTCTCAATGGATATAATACCATATATTTAAGGTTCTCTAACCTATCTTAAACTTTTATGTATTACATGTGTCTCCAAAAATTATTCGTTTATGTGACTTTGTATAATTGTTTTTGTATACCAACTATTGTGTTCTTTTAGATTGGGCTTCCTCAAATTCTAGATCGCTCCCAAAAATTTATTTTAGATACATTCTACCTATCAAATATTATGAAATTTATTTTAGAAATACCATTTTTATAAGGGTATTTATAGGTAATATCAATGTGTTTCCTTGGCGTATCATATAAAGGTACAATTTTTTCCTTGAGATGCATGTTTGTTTCCAGAAGATCCATAAAAAATGATTCACACCACCACACATGTAAAAATAAAAAAATAGATTTTTTTTTACTCTAAAATTTTTATGGAATATCATCAACCACTTTATTTCTCACATAGTTTAGTATTTTTTCTACTTTATGTAGTGTGTATCCTCAAAAGGATAATAAAGACTCTCTTGACTCATCATTTATCTCACCATGTTTAACAAGGTGCAGTTCCTTCTTTCACCAACAACATCCCATGAGGTTTATAAGGATGGGTGAGTTATGATACAACCCAAAAATCCCAAAAATAATCAATGAAGGCTTGATAAATATATTTTCCACCGTTTTCTGAGAATATTTTTTTAATCTTTATCCCATTCTTGTCCTTAACTTTGTTATTGTATTTTGTTAAATTATTAGAAGAATCCAACTAACCTCATCTTGCAGAAAAATACACATCTAATAAAATCACCAATAAATGTTACAAATTATAAGAACCCACTCCTTTATTCAAATATAAATGGTATACATACATTGGCATGAACTAACTCAAGAAGCTCAGTGACCCTTTCACATCTTCCACTAAATAGAGATTTGATCATTTTTTCTTTTAAATAGGATAACATACATCAACTGGATTTTGTTGAAAGGAATCTAAATATACATCTTGGTGTAATATGGTCAAACATTAATCATTTACATCACCTATTCAATGTTTCATAGTAAGATGTGTTATGAGTCATGTGAAAAATTCACATTACCAATTTTCATTAATTGGTTGGTTTAATCCAACATGTAAAGATTGTTATTTAAATATTCATTACTATAAAAAATGAATTATTGATAAAAGAGGAAAAAAGTATTCCAAAATTTGAAAGTAAATTCATCTATATCAAGTATGGATGAATATATAATGTTTTTGGTAGCATATGGAACATAATAAAATCATTCAAAACCAAGATCATTCCAACTAGAAATGTGAGGTGGTAATCTCCAATAGATATAACATCAAGTATGAATTCATTAGATACTCTTATATCTATCTCCCCTCAGTTAATTTTACATAATCTACTTAGTTTTTTTGTTTGTTTACACATATAGGTACTCCATGATATATCTAATACCTAATTAGTAGAAAATAAATAAATTGGACTTGATAATGAACACATATGAAACTTCCCCCTTATTATTTTTTCTAAGTTCAATTTTTCTTCCAGTGGCGCTTCATTGCACTTGAATAATAGATAGAATCCCATTACCTTTATTGTACCTTGATCTTTACATTCATGTAAGTACATTTTGAAGAGGATATTAACATAGAGATCTTCACCCAGCCTTTCCTTTTATTCACTATAAGGATGAAAGTATTCTTAGGCGTCATATCCTTTTCATCTTGGTGAAGTAGAGTAAGAATATTTGGGAGAGGCTTATCTATTTTCATCATATTGAAATTAAGAATAAGTTAGAGATTCTCTAAGGGAGTGATGTATGAATTAGATTGGTGCATTGTTCATCAGGTAGGTTAAATCCAAGATCCTTTAGGCCCCCAATGTATCCACTAAGTTTGACTACATGAGGTCCAACAGGTGTATGTTCTACAAGTTTGATATGAAAGTGTGCCTTAGATATCTTTAACCGTTCCTCTCTATCTCTCACATGATATAGACCGCGAATATGTTGAAGTATGATATATGCATTTTTGTCTTTATGTGACTTCATTAGTTCATTGGTTATTGATAAAAGAATTAAAAACTAAACTTTGACCACGCCATTCAAGTGTTTATTATAGAAAATTAATTCCCCACCACTCACCTCCTTTTTAGGAAGATCATGCATGGACTATTCTATAATTTAATACATATGTTTATAGAATAATACTACTAATCAAAATCTAAACCATTAGTAGAAATTACAAAACATTATGATATGGAATTTTTATAAAATTTATCAGAGGGATAATGTTGATGATGAGATTTTCATTATGCAACAATATTAAATTTTTTATTATTAGTACATCACATGATTATAATTAATATGAGTGAAAATAAAGAATTTAATTTAATTAAGTATCCCTCTCTTTCATCATGTCGCAATATCCCTCACCTTTAGACCCAAAATTTCTATTTTCATAGATATTCTAGTGTCAAGGACCCATATGTCCCATATCATAACCCAAGTGAGGGATTAGTCAATTACTAAAAGATATTTCGGTAGGAAAGTGTTCTACAACTGTGGTCTTGCATCTCATTGATCCATTGAGTGGACTCCCAAATCCAGATACCCTCACATGGATTTCATTCACAAATTAATCCAAGTTACAACATGTCTAGTGAGGTATACTTCTCCATAGGTAAATTGGATAAATCAACCCAAAACAGTTATAATAAATCCTTGATAAAATTTGGTGACCCAATGAGGGTTGGTAAAGCAATTATGACTACAGTTTTATTTCTAATAAAGTAATGGAAATATTTTTTAGTCTTAATAATGAGTTGAGGGATTTTATAAAATATGTATTATTTATTTATATTTTAACCTTTACTTATCTGGATTATATATAATTGATTTTATTTTATTTATTAACCATGTTATGATAAAAAAAATTATGTACAACCCATTTATTTTAATTTTATATTTTCACATTTGTATATTTATTTATGTGATCACATCCTTGCATCCATAAAATAAATCATGCATAAGAATGAAATAAAATAAATAATTAAATGACACAATTATGATCCATATCTAATGGATGATTTATTGAGTGATTAATAAATCAATATATGACCCTAGGGATAAACTATGTATGTTGGTCTTGGAATGAGTTGCAGCAACCCCCCTGTCAACCTATGTATCTCCCATATTAGTTTCACATTTGTTCTATTGTGAACCAGATTTTCCTTTTCTCTATCATGAATTGTCTCTAGTACCTTAAAAAAGTAATTTTATTTTTTATGTTTGTAACTAACATGTTGGGGATTGTAACCAAAGTAATGGTTAATGGGAATGACATAAAACAACCTTAGATACATAGGTCCTACATAATAAAAGATTGAGGGATAGCCGACATTCTATAATATTTAAATTCATAACAAATAATTTCAAAACCATGAAATAAAATAAATTTTAAACAAAATCACCACATACATAGGTCTGATAAGGCTCATGACTGGTCATAAAAATGAAACAATTATGTATTTAAAAAAATTACCTGAAATTCCTTTATATTTGTTCTTTAAAAATATAAAACACATATGAAATAAGATGATTAATTATATTATTAATCAATTAACTAATTTTTATCTTATTTAATGAAATTATCTAGAAATTCCCATCTATTTCTATTTTAAATAAAAAATATATTTTCAATTTATTTAAAATTTTATAAATTAGTACCCAAATTTTTAAATGGAATCTAATCCATGATTACCTATCTGAACTACTTAGTATGGTTTTAATTTATAATTATGCACTCATAAAACATATTATGTATATGTAATGTTTCAAAATTTCATGGCGTGATATTATGTTATCCTAATTTGGTAAAATACCCTATGGGGGGGACAAGGGGGTGAAATAGGTAATGTAAAATTAAAATAACTATCCCTTTGGACCTTGTTTCATTGTTAAACAATACACTATTCTCTATCATTCCCACTATAATGTATGAACATAGTTTTAATCATGACTGAGACATAACAACTTTACTTGGTTAACCCTCACTAGACTACGTCCATGGAGCATAGAATAGTGATGTGCTGATGTATCAAATCCACTAAATCTAACTAGTAAATTACAAGGTTTAAACTAGACAAATTTTATGCCCGTGGTGGCCTTTACAAGGTTTAGGTTCATATCACTACTTTTCCATGGGTTACTACTTTTGTCTTTTATTTGGTTAACTACTGGTAGAAAGAACCACTATCTTTATCTTACTATTCTCATTGCTCTTGGAAGGGATCCACTTATAGTTTATGAACTTCTAGGTACATTTATTTTCAAGAATGCATGCATCCTCAACTATAGAAAGATTCTCTATTGAAGTACCATTTTCATCCATAGTTAAAATACACTTTTCCATGTACTATTACTTTTTGGAAATTAGTTATGAAATTTTTTTAGTCCCTACACAATCTTCCATTCTTTCTTCGCGAATTGCCTTGAAACGCGTGGCGTGAGTGCTTCACGAATCACATATTTCTATATAGACTATCCCTACCTTAGGGATGGAATATTTTTCAGTGAATTAATTCTTCTTTGAAACCAATTTTCCATTATAGGATAATGAACCCCAAAAACCCCTTTTCAAGAACCAACTTCACAAACATCCCTTCAAGTAATTTCTTCCCCGTGAACTGTATATTTCACAGAATCCTTCATTATGAACTGTTTAAAACATCACCAAATTATTACTTCAAAAAAGTTTTTTGATAATGAAAATCACTCTAATTAATGATGGTATTATAGGTCCTTATATAATAATGTTATTAAACAAAAACTACTAATCCATTTTACTCAAATCTTATATGCAGTATAGCCTTCACTGTAGGATGTGCTATGTAGTCTGCATAACACATTTCTTTATTTATGGAGGCCAATATAATCTGCAGACAAAAATAAATTTTGGATCCTCAAATAGATACCTAATTTTTTCAAATTATGATCCATCCTATGAACTACAAGCCTTGTATAGACTCTAAGCCTCCCATGAACCATTTCTCATTCGTAGTCCGTGTAGCATCCTTGACGGTCCGCATAGAACTACTATGCATAAATTTTCCTTTACTGAATTTTCTTCTCCATTCTACAAAACTCCTTTTGTGGTCCATGAACTATGCTTCATGATCTGCAAACTATAAACCACTTTGTGGAAAACATTTATTTCCCAAAAACAAAAATCTTGATTTTGAGGCCCAAAAATTTGGAAAAAACTGGGAAATTGCAACACTTTAAACACCTACTTTGGAAAACACCGTTTATAATAATTTGTGGTCATCTAGATTTGTTAACAAAAAAAAAAGAAAACCCAAAAACACCGAGAATACACATTGAGGGATTTTCCAAAATACTTCCAAGATAATCCATGTGAAACACCGAAAAATTATGTAGCCTATATAAATTAATTCAATGAGTCAATAGTATAAAAATACATGATTCATAGTTTTGAATGTTATGCAGAATTAATTAAGAATTTAACATAATATAGTCCCAATGTATTATATGTACATTCATTTTAATGAACCAATGAACTTACTTCGAAGGGGTTTAATAGAGTAATCAATTAAATTTAATATTTCCTTGTAAATAAGTAAAGAACACACTGTGTGAAACCTATCCACACTATGTGTCATTTTCTTCACCAGATATCCTCAGTACACACATAGGTACTCAACTTCTACTTCTAATAAACATATATGAAGTATATTGTGTTTAAAAATAATACATGATGTGTATTTCAAGTTTCACAACTGCTAGTCTATACATGTCCAATATTAAATACACATGGTGTATTAATTGCACATCGTAGTTTTCTCCCATGTTTTCACCTTGAAAACATGTGGACTACATGATTTTTAGTCAATCTACAAGACATGTAATTTAAAAAATAATTATTCCACCTTGGTTGAAAAATGTGTTGTGCATTTTTTGCATTGTGCTTGTAATAATTACACGATGACCTAGAATCCAATATTTTTATGCACTCCAAATGAGTAATGAAAAAATAGGGTCAAAGAAACACCCAAAGAATGAGTATTATTTTACAAAATGGAAATAATGAAGAATATTAGACACATGGGGATCAATCAACTAGGTCAAAAGAGTCACATAACATTCAATAAGACTCATGGTCTCATAACACTATGAACATCGGATGAAGTGATTTTTCATTTCACATGATACCTTCACAAGTCACTTGAAGCCCCATCATAAAAACATTCCTAAACATGTGAATCCCATTATATGAGTCTTCAAGATCCCATTAATTACTCATTCAATTATTTATAGTCACATGATATGATAGTGGACATATTTCTTACAACCGTCGAGGTGTTAATGTAATGAAAACTAAAAATGATTAGATCCTTAAAGGAAGAGAGTAATATTATTCTTCATCCAAAGGGATGATATGATTCTTGTGATTAGCTCATTAATCAGAGAAAGTCCATATAAATTCCAAATAGTTCTCATAAAGGACCTCTGACATACAATCTTATCTCGCAAATGATCCAAGAAATTCTAGCCAGATCCCATGAAGTCTCTTTCACATATTGGTTTGAAAAAAAAATCACATTGAAATACTAACCTAGATCTCATGAAGCCCCCTAACATGTGGCCTGATCTCCACAAGGCTACCAGACATGTTGGCTAGGTCTTGTGACAAACCTTTAACATGTTGGATGGATATTGTAAAATCCCTTCGACATGCTATCCAAGATCTTGAGAAGGCCCAATGACATGCAACCTGATATAAAAAAGGCTCCCATATGTCATCCCAATATCTTGAAGGATCTCAGACATTTTTATTTGATCATGCGTAATCCCTTTGACAATACATGAATTCACGAATGTTGTTAATGACAAAGTGATCACATGGTAATTGTTTATCACATGAAAATGGACAACATCATTGATCACATGATAATTGATCGTGCGAAGAGTATGATAAAATATTGAAATATGAAAAGGTTACCTCTTCCGACTTAATAAAATATATGAGACTTAATCCCCATGCAATTTGGATATGTATGAGGTAAAGATGCATATAAAATCCCACCCGAACACACAAAAAATAGACACATGAAGGTAAGAGAGGACTTTCTAGAGTGGGGTACTATGAAATCCAAAGATTATTCCACCTAAAAAATTTTGTGAGTAACTTAAGGGATTATGCAATAGGTTTATGTGATTTTTATGATCAGGTCATTGATCACTCGAAGGATTTCCATCATGTCATCCTTATCATGTGAAGGACCTTTAGTGTTTTAGCTTGATCATATGATGCCTAAATAGTAAAACGACTAAAAACATTGAAAATTTTATGTGAAGAAGGCTAAAGATTAAAAATTATTAATTTGATAGAAGATAAATTGATTTTCATGTGAATGGTCAATGCGTTTCACATGATCTATTCATTGATGATATGATGACTTTCAGATAGGTCATCGATTTCACATGAATACACTCAAACATGTCAACGCTATCACATGAATACATCTAGACATGTCAGTGAGATATGAAGAAGACATATTGACATGTTATCCTAATTATGAGACTCCCTTTGGACATGTTTTAAAGATCACACAATGACCTTTGAACTTGTCAGCTGAATCATGCAATGGCCTTTGGACATGTTGGGTAGATCATGTGACACACTTTGGACATTTCAGGTAAATCATTCGATATCCTTTATAAATATAGAGCATATCACAATATGGACATTGGGTATGTCAATCTGGTTCATTTGAAGCTCTCATAAATGTTTTCTGGTTCATGATAAATCCCATAAACTTGTCATCCTTATCAAATAAACAACCCCATTCATATCAGGCATACATCCCCAGACACATTAGGAAGATATCCTTATACACGTCAGCCTTTCCAGACATACATCCCTAAATATGTTAGGAAAATATACTCAAACATGTCATCCCTGTTAGTCAGAGACACTCAGACATGTCAACCTTGTCTAGCATACATAGATGCACATGTTCCCTCAAAACATATGAACAACCATCCTCGATTCTTTGGCTAATAAATTAGACTTTAGGAGGATAGTGTCCATAGTTGTCCAATAGGTGTGAAATCATGAAAACTTATTCATTCCATGGGGCCCTAATAGTAGCCAGACATAATAAAAAAACTTTTTATGGTCCCCATTCTTTATTTTTTAGAGAATAAGGGATGGATATGTGACTTGGGAATATCCCTTGGTGTAAGTCCCTCAATATTCTATTTTATTTATCTTATATGACCTACCTCTTATGGGTCTACCATATCCCCTCACTCACCAGTGGGTCAAGGATACTAAGTGAATTATGAGGAATCTGGTTCCAGTTATAAACAAGATACGTAGGATTACTTTCTATGGCCTGAGCACCATATCAAACATGAATAATACCATGTATTTCCTTGTGGGTTCATATATTTTGTAATGTTGTTACATTAGGGTTGATTCAACATGTATGTACTACATTTATATGTACAATGTCTAATCCCTTTCTATCTCTTGTTTCTCACACTGAGCATGACTCATGTGAGTTTAGGTATTTGCAAAGATCATACCTCTAGCATAATAAAATTCCCCCAATAAGGGAAACATCATTGTCTAAGAGGCATAAAATTTTTAAGTAAACCGTAGTGTGCATGTCAAATAAAAATTTATCATTCATCCATTATGAAATTTTTGATCCTTGACTATATCTTTTTTATCACACCGAGTAGGACTCACGTGGGCTTAGGTATCTGTGTCGATCATGCCAATTTCATGACACACATTCTTCCATAAAATGGGAATTAGTCATTGTGTAAGAATTTAACTACATGGAATTTGATTCCGTTTATATGTTTGATATATAGGATGGATTTCTAAGGCCCAATATCCATACCCACTACATGGCATGGTATTATATGAACTTTGTGTGTTTTGATTCTTATTCTAAAAGGATACACAAGATTCCTCTTGGAGGCTCAATCCCAATCCTAGAAAAACAATTTCTTTCATAGATATAAGTAATATTAATTTTTTTAGTCATATGGAATCAAAACAAAAGTAGTTCCTCAATTTTAAGAAATAATAGGGAAAAATTTGAGAACCTTTGATACATACAGATGGTGTCATTAATAGAACACCCACTTGCATGTACAAAGATTTAACACCAAATTATTTTATTATGGTTTCCAGTCCCATATCAATATTTAAGAAATATTCAAGAAAAAAAATCCTAAATCAATAATTGAGACCCATCATAAGTAATAATTCCCCCAAAAGGGGTGCGATGATTCCAACCTCCCATCATGTAAAACAATCTATGTTTCTAAGTGTCTTTAGTATTGAAACCCAAATGATCATATTTCTTTGGAAATAAGGCATGGAACTCATTATAGACATGGGTTCTGTTGGTAGATTCTATTAGAAACATAACTGGTGAACCCAATTTAAAAACATTAAACTATGAAAACCCTTTAATGAATATAAAATTATTGATTACTGAGTCCCCTTGGGGAAATTTTGTTCATTATTTTTTCAAAAAGAAGAATCGTTCAAACAATATGAATCATTAAATAAATAAATATAATTGGGTTTCCCATGGATAGTCCATTATACATATTCCACACAAGAAAATGGCCCCAACGAGAATGAAAATAAAAATGAGGATTCTCTGTGCATAGAAGATTAAGAATGTGAATTACATTCAATGATTTAATAATCAACGAGCTTATTTATTATATTCTTTATGATTATAGATACCATACAAATAAAATTAACCCTAATATGAATTCATGGAATCCTCAAGGAAACATTATGGACATCAATTACTGTAGTGGCCCTCATAGATCATGATAAAAAATCACCCTTTCGAGGACTTCAGTATTAGGCGGCCAATAAAAATGGTAAGGGAAAACCACCAACATGGTATGATATCAAACCTTAAGGCTACACTAAGGGGCCTCCATACACTCAAGCCCATATTCCAATCTCACTCGAGGAATGGTGAGACAAAACTGGTGACACTTATCACCATGTATAACTATTTATAGAGCTTATTCCTAGATCATAACAACTAATTTATTCCATACCCAAGGAAGGCAGATCACAGAGCCAAACAAAAATGCATCTCAGTTCAGGAGCTTCATTGGAGGGATCCAATCAACCACCACTAGTAATTCTACCATACAAATGTCTCTCAGTTTACCACAGAGGGAACTACCTGACTGATTTCTACCCTAGAAACTCGTACCCAAACATCAATTAAATATCACCAAAAATTTAAAGCCATAGATCAAAGGGATGGAGATCATATTCTCTCCTCCACTAACATAGCCTTATGACATATTCAGATATAATTCAGTGAGTAGGATCGAAACCTTACACATCTAAACTGAGTCTTCCCTCACATCCTAGAAGAAATCACAGGGGAGGCACATATCCCCACCCACAGAAATGAATTCCATTAGAATATTATGATTTCATAACAAGTATAGTAGTGGGAATACATCCCCATTTAATTTGAAGACATATTCCACTATATGTTGAAGAAAAAAGGCACATGATTATATTCATGCACTTACTCAACTAGAGTGCAAAAATATTATCGAAATGATAGAATAGATCCACTAAAATATTCTAGAATTACTATAAATAAAGGTATATAAATACATTCCTATCCTAGTAGATAGAATATCATATCACCATGATCAACATGAATGTGTGGATACTCTTGAGAAAACACATATTATTTCTCTCATATGGGAGTATTATCAACATATTTAGATAAATTATAAGGCAGAAGACTGAGATCAAAATTATATTCTGAATAGGGTCTATCAACCTAGATTTCCAATCACCTCAATACATGAAAATATTCCTTTTAAATAAGGACAACAATATATTACAAAGTCCAACAAGCATCAATCCCACAAGCCTTTTCAAATTGATGTCCATCAAAATAGTTTGATAGTTACCTTAGGACATGATCATATCTATATTGAGGAAGATACTCAGAATATTCTAATTTCTTATAGGATCCAAGCTCAAATTCATTATTATTATAATGAATTACTACATCTACATCATTCATAGGGTATACCGGAGGATGAACATATTCATCCTTCAATTATGGAGGTCTATCAGCATATTCTAGAAAGGAATACATATCTGAACATGGATTATAACCCCACTTTAACCGAGGATGGTCGACATATTCCAGAAACTACCCAAAGGTACATGCATATCCCACCGATGATACGTATCCCCATTAGATTACTCAGACACATTCTTAGCAGTGATAGCATATTCCCACAACAATATAAGACAATCAAAATATTATAATGACTATAATATAGTAGGATCATATTCCTGATCAGCCCTAAAAGGTAGTTCAGTGTATTCATATCATGATGTAGGATGAGGCTAACATTTCTAATCTAATTAATTTCTGTGTCCTAGAGGATATATGATGTGTATATTTATTACCTTAAGGGTTTTCCAACTCATCATCCAAAGAAGAAGACAATAAATTCCACGATTATCCTCCTCACAGTAGTATAGAGATGGATGACTTAGACTATACCCTTGAAATCCAAAAATATACATCCTACCCATAGTAATATATCACCCATAAAAGGAAATAATCCCCAAGTTAAGACATATTCACAAATATAGGTTCTTAGAACATTGGGGTTAACCATATATAGTTCCCCATAAAATACCATTAACATCTTTCCTCTGTCTGCAGGCAACCCAAATAAGAGTCATCTATAGTCTGGCCTGGTGAAGTACTATGACCTTGATATATAAGGATCCAACATGGATATATGGATTTAGATGGTTAAATAAAACCTCCCAAATATGTTTTGTCCCATAAAAAATTCATACTATGAAATTAAAAATGAGAAAAAAGAGGAGTGTGTGACTTAATTTATTCAGGACATATGGGAAACCTTTTAGTATTTAATGTCAAGAAACCTCCCATATTAGGGATACATGGTTCACTTCTAGGCTATAAGCATGCTATATTTTAAGAAATACCTAACCTCTTTCTCTATGGCATGATACAAGAGATATGAAAGGCACAATGAAAGCCTACAACATGCCTGCCCCTATAACTTGATAACTACCAAAAAATTAATTACTAAGGCACCACCATACACCCATATCCATGGATGGGGGCATGGTTGGAGAATTAAACATCACCCCATCATCAAAAAAGTAATGGTCCCTAAATGTGTCATCCATTAATTTCATTTCCATAGGATATATCATGAGACCAAATATCATTTAGTCATTTTGGTCAGTCCAACAAAGCTACTCCACCTTGAGAACACAAATATTCCTTAAATAGAGAGATCGGACTGTAAAAATGATCCTAAGCTTGAAATATTGAAAAAATGGGAATGAATCTCAAATATGGATGACAAAGTTGTGGATTACTCGATATCTCATTGTAAAAAGTGACTACTATCTTAAAAAACCATTGAACCAAAATGATGCATGAATAACATTATGCAAAGTAAGGTATATTATAATAGTAGACAACATGAATGTTGTTAAAAAGAAAACCCATGCCAAAAGGTTGATGTACATTTTACCACCACCTCCACCCCAGGGGAATAAAACCTTACGATGGTCACAAATAAATTGGTCGACGCACCAAACAAACCCCAACCCACTGGGATAGTGGGATGTTTAACTCAATTTTCATAGAAAGAGTCATCAAATCCTCAAAAATATGACTAGAGAGTTCTAAAAACATCCCTCAAATCAATGCCAGCTCATAGTTCTAAGAGAATGTTTATCATTATGATCACCACAATGGAAATCAATATTTTTTGGGCTAGGAGGTCAACACCAATGGATGACATCCTAGCCATTCCTATTTACAGGTCACACCCCTTTCATTTAGGGACCTATAGAAATGAACTATTGAAAACTCCCTCAAGATCACTATTCATAGGGATTGATAGGGGGAACATGTAGAAAAGATAATCAAACCCCACATCGGTCATAAGGCAAGACAACCCAACAGGATCAAGGTATAGGTGTAGGAAACCATTGAAAATATCAAGGGGGGAATAGGTGGTATAAAGATTACCTACTATTTGGCTAATGAGGAGGTGACTAATATTTCACTTTACACCTCAGTGAATGATATCACCATCAATTTAACAAATTATATGGAGCAAGACATAAGCACAAAAGGGAGAAATTCCAAAAATAGAGACCTCACATGTAGGTGATGTTGATTCACACACCGAGCCTACATGCATGTAGAATCATCGATTGAGTTATAACGTGAAACCTCATAAAGATGACATTCAACCTCCTCATTATAATTCCAACAAGGATAAATGAAAAATATTAGATAATTTCCAATCGCCACATAGAAGGGTTTAAATTTTATATGGGGAGGAATAAATAGCATAATACATGTGGGAGACATGAAATCTCAAGGATCTAAATATCGAATTACTCTAGGGTAATATTCCCACCAGTCATTTCCATCAAGTGGAATTCTATATCACGCTTACCACCCATCTGGAGAGAGCTATTCTACTTGAATTGATAGAAGTTGAGTATCAAAAAAAATTTAAATCTAGAAAATTAGTTTACATAAATTAAGAAATAGATGTTGATTGTGACTTTCATCCATTATGGAGAAAGCATAATTTTTTTTCTGGTGTAATCATTTGGCCTTCAAACAGATTGAAAATCAGTAGGATATAGAATAAGGAAAATTGTGTCAAGTCTCTCCCACACCCTTTGCATAAGAGCTGGTCAAGATAGTAGTTCCTATAGAACTCTTTAACACCATATTTCCCTAGCCACTCTGATGGAATCCATGTAGGGGTGGCATGCTCCCATATAACATGAAATGAATCCATACCCCAAATTTCTGGATGACACTTTACCCATACCCAATTTGAAAAATCCTATATTATTAATATTTTATGGTATAAGGGATTTAAAATAGAATCTCATGCACTTTTTATCTCACTGCGGCCCTATGATGAGACATAAAGACTAATATATTGATAAAAAATAAAGATACTATGTATATACTTTGGTGGGGTGAGCCTTCATTTCGAAAAACACCCTTCTAGTAGTATCCATCATGGTTTCATAAGACCATTATCATCAATCCTTTCATCGATTGATCTCTATAGTAAGAAAAAAATGATGGTCAATAAAAAAAATTTCAAATCTCATTTAATAGGGAGAATCTATAAATTTATGACCAGGTTGAAGGGTCTAACATAGTCACTTAGTATTCCAATCTCCTAAGGATGATTTTTGGAATTATGTTTTGGTAACCTCTCAGATGAGCTGAAAACACATTTGATATAAACAAAATGAATAGGTGGATTCCACAAGCTCACAAAAATGTAATTGATCCTAGAATATTATATTTTTAAAACACATTCCAAATTTTGGTCTATGTCCATGACAACAGGGAAAATTCTTGGCAGAGAATAAAATACTATTGTCACCCTCAAACTAGTAATGGTACCCATTGAAGCACCAAAGATGCCCCCAAATCAGCTGATGCCTCCACCTCAATGGATGAAAAAGAGAACCACCCTTGACTAGAGGTAAAGTGAGATTATGGTTTACTTAGATTTAATTAATAGAAGAAAAAATTATATTTGTTCTTGAATGAATAGGTTCCTAGTTATTTTCTCAATTTATGGAAAATAACTTCCTCAAGTTATTAAAGCCTAAGAAACCCAATGAGGTCAGCTTCAGTTACTACCCAGATTATTTCAAACTTTGTAGGAGACAATGTCATGTATTATAGGATTATTTCTTCATTAAATAAACCCTTTAGGTCAATTTTTATTCCAGATAGTTGATACATGGAAATCCCCTAATACAAGTTCCTTATGTAAGCTCTACCCAACTAGAAGAAAAGGGTGACTAGCAGAATGTTTGGGATATGCATGAATAGAAGTTTGATAACTGTATGAATTGAAAGACAATTGATTGAGATAATGACACCCTTAGAGCGAAAATCCATAAAATATTAAGAATTTTGGAACCTAGGGATATTCCATTTAATTATCCTCCCATAGGAAGATATAAACATTAGATATAATAAATGGAATCAGAGAAAGAGTCATATCAAACTCCCACAGAGACTCTGAATCTTGATGAATTCTTTACATCAGCATCCAAATAAAAAAAACTTCACCACAAAAAAATTCATCTTTTTATTAAAAGATCATTTTTTTTGTTAATTTAATTTACTTAATATATCCTTTGTATGATGATGAATATACACATGAATAAGAGTTCCCCATGCCAGATATAGTAGTTGGAGGCTATGTCCATAGAAGTTGAGGGTATAAGGGAAGGTGTGGTTGTGGATTAACCAAGTATTCTAGTTATGTCATATCTAAATCCATATATATAGAAAATTTTATATATAAGGGAACACCATAAATCCCAACACCAGAATTGATATTCCTTAGGGACATTCAGTGGGCATTCAAACCCAATTGTTTTAATTGTCTAGATGGAAAGGGTGGAACTGTTTTATTATCTTAAATGAAGGAGTTAGACAACATGACCTATTCCATTATAAATATTTATTACCTTACCCTACACCAAATTACCAGTCACATATACCAAAAAAAACATTAGTTTCTAAGATATATGATAAATATAAACCTCGCATTGAGAGTGTTTACCTCCAGCGCAAAAATATAAAATTATGAAATATTTAGTGGTTGTCCCATCTAAACACTCAATCCTAGATGACATATTTATTTAAAAATAGATTAGTGAGGTATTCATTGAGGCCCTTTGAATACCCTAGGAGTTTTAGATACAAGTAATCATAGATGAGGTTTACTGAGAGGAAATTAATAGAGTAAAATGACATACACCCATTTATTTTATAGAGAAAGATCAATAATGAAATATCTAGGGACATATTATACCCTTGTATGTTTTGGGTAGGCTTAATAATGTCTACATAAGAAGTGATCTAGTTGAAAATGGTTCCCGGATCATCCTTATCCTAGTATGAACCATATGGTGTTTGAGATATAGTGAGGATGATCTATCTCCACCAAATCTAACCATTAAACAATTTAAAAAAGGTAACAAAAGCCCCCTATGAATGACCAATCTCAATGATCAATTTGTGGACCCCACATCTAATTCAAAGTTCATGGTTATCTATAAAGACACAATATACAACATCATTTTTGGAATACATTAGCATCAAAGTTATATAAAGGTATCTTCAACAATTCATTAATATTTGAAGACCACCATTAAATGAAAGGTCAATATACTATCTAGTGAAAATTTCCAATTTGAGTCTTGTGAATCCATATATATTGAAGAATGTTTATATAAAAGGGAATGAAAACAAATAATGATGGAGGGTAAAATAATGTTTGTAACTCCCAATGGCTTGGGAACCACCCCTAAAAATTCATGGATCATGCTCATTAATGCTTATGTATTTCCCATAAACCTAATAAGGGTTGAAGGCTCAATACAGGTGATCTATTTGAAAAAAATAATAATTATTCTATACTAATGTTATCATAATGTTTTGGAAATAATTGGGTTCATTAAAGGATAGTTAGAATAATTCTCTATTGATATATAAAAATTTACTCAAACTATTTGTAGAACATAAAAATTCCTCTAAGGTATTCCCTGAAACATGGGATGTCCATAACCCTACCACCCCTAAATATGGATAGAAAAAATTAAAAAATTTCCAACATTCCCCCACGATATCCTTGATGGTTTAGGATTCGAATGATTCTTCTCATATCCTCTATTACCTCAATAGTTTTAGATATTCCCTAGAATTATCCATTATTCAAGAAGACTCCCTCATATAAACATAGATGTAAGAGGGGGATGGTGACTTTAATAAAACCCATCTCGATTTGGAAGGAGAAGTCTATAACACTATCAATGGGATCAAACAATCGAATATTACAACATAAGAATATCCATGAAAAATGTTGATAAGTGCCTCCATGCCTCTCAATGAGTAAGTGATATATATATTCTTTATAATGAAGAATCAAGAGATGTTCTCTTGGAATTATATAAATATTAATGCACTAAACCCCAATTTGGATACCCATCATTTAGGTTTGATATATAACCACCATCATTTTATGCAAGAAATATAATAATCAAACCCTCTTATACTATGAAGGTAGAATATGAATTTTAAAAGTTGACCAATGATATCCTTTTACAAGAGGTGAAATACCCAAAAGGCATGTAAATATCATACTGATGGATAATAACTATGGCAAGATAAGGGCTTTTATCAATTTCAAGTAAATTAATTAACACTACATGAAGGATGAATTCCTTGTAAAAATCATTGAATGTTTGATCTATGAAATAGATGGATTCCAAGAGAATTCTTTTATTGCTGGATATTATAGAAATAACTAGATAAAAATGTACCTTGAAGATGAGAAAGCCACAATATTTAGAGTACCTTAAGGGATATTTCACTACCTAGTTATAACCATTAGCTAAAATAACATTGTCTCTACATATCAACATCCCCTAAGTCATATATTTAAACCCTTATTGGGATGAATCATTGAGTTATATATTAATGAATCAATTGTTAAATCTCAACAACATTGTTATCACCTCACCAATCATAAAAAACATATAATAAATTACTATAAAGTAGTCTAAATATGAATCTTCTAAAGTGTCCTTTTGGATTAACATAAGGGAAATTCCCTATCATTGTGGTTTTCTGCCGTGAATCAAGTTTGATCAAGAATAGACTGGTGCAATATTAGAAATTCCACATCTTCATAATCTTAAATAATTTGGAGGTATCTAATATAACACCACTTATATCAGTTGTTTCAGATCCAACCTAGCTGAAAAATCTCTCTCCTTTATTATGTTAATAAATATGGGGGTCTCCTACTAGTGGAATTAGGATTTACAAGAATATTTCAAGAATATAAAAGAGTACATTATACATCCATTTTTATTTATTCCACTAGTAGAAGGATATACACTTATATTATATGGGGCCACCATGGAATGATTTCTTATTTCCCTCATCGAATAGAAAAATGATGTAGGGAATGAAAAACTGTCAACTATCAGATCTGAACATTGTTAGATAATGATACATGATATTATGATATCAAGAATTACTACATTGTACACATCTTCAAATTTAAAAAGACATGGACTTACATTCCACATCATCATATTATCTAATGTTTTAAGTGTAGTTGAAATTTCATAGAGTTTTTGAACTTTTCATTTGGTGAATGGGATGAATTTTAAACCAATCCTCTGAATGTAAATTAGAGCAATGGAACAACACCTCAGAAAGTAAATTTTATGGATCGAGAGGTTCAAAAAAATTTCAGATTAATTTTAGGAGTTTCTAACCCCCAAAACTCAGTTTTAGGATAAAGACACAAGGGTGCATGATTGGTGCATGGTTAGTAATAACCACGTGGCATAATTATGTGACCAGTTTTATTAAAGGGAAAGGTTTCTTTAGCTATATGAGGTTGATGAGATAACCATTAAACACTCTGTAATAAATTGAAGGTGCATCACATGGTTGGTGTAAGGTTTTTCTAACCATGTGCCTAACCATGTGAGGGGGTTTACCACTTGGATAATAGCTCCATTGGGGTTATTCATGGTTTTTCAAACTATGTGTTGAGCCCGCATGTGTAGTTCCACTTAGGAAGTGACACTGAAAAGCTTGAACATGGTTAGTTAAACAATTCTTTCCATTAGATGGTAAAATGACAATTTTAAACTACCACTTTAAAGTTTATTTGATACTCATTCCTCTCTTTTCCTCTAATTCATAGTATCCCTCTGTGTGAGATCCTCTCCTCCCACATAGGATTTAGAAGATCTTCCTCATATGATCTTTGATTTAGGCATACTCAATTCTGTTTAAAGTGTAGAAGTTAGTGTTTTATTCATCATGCTTAATTTATTCATTTATCTCATCATACAAAATATTAAATCCATGTAATCTTTTTTTACATATTTTCATGGCATTTGAGGATTATTCTTGTTCCTCCCATTCTAGCTTGAATCAATGACCTATATTGGATGATTGGAGAATCCTAAGAATGCATTAGGTGGTATTGTTTCTTTTCCATAGAGTCTCATTAATTTATAAATACATTCTATTTTTCCTCATGTATGCTATACCCATGATTTCCACTAGAACCAATTCAACTTAAAATTGTAATTTTTTGGGAATTTAAATGCCCTATTAGACCCTATAATTATCATTGGTGGTCAATTAGAAAAAATAGCCACCCCTTGGTGGTTCCATGCTTATGCCTATATTCATTTTCTCACTTTAATAACAAAAAAACCCATTGGTTTGTTTAGTTATAATTCCCCAAATGATTTAATTAATTCAAATTGTTGAATTTACACCTTATAAATGGGAAATCATGTTTTTATTCACTCTCATCGCTTAAAATGGAATGTTAATAGGTATGAAATCTCCCCCAAACCATGACATGTATAAATTCAAGGTAATGTATTCAATTAAATTGGATTAAATTAATAAATGTCCTTAAACTAAATATAGCCCTTTGTCATTATTGAGTGAAAATTTATAGACTATAATTAAATAAACTGAATGAATTAATTTAAATAATTGAAATGAAATCACTTATTGAACCTTGTCACTTGTTAATTAAAGAATAACAACTTCAATGAATGGAAATGACACATTGGAAATATAATCACATTGAAAAGAGAATTTATGAAATACAATGTTCTTACTTATTTTATTATGTACCCTTTTCTTTTTTAAGAGTGGTTAGAATTAAGCCAAACTTGTATTACAAAGGAAATTCCTTGAATACTCAAATGATAACACATCAATTCATTAGGTCAGTTAACAAGGGAGATAACCTCCTTTTAAATGGGTCAATTTCTTATATGTGAATACCTTGGTGTGTTCCCAATGATTCACTAGCTCTATCTTTACTGAATATTAGAATTCCATAGATACACTCATTGGATTGAAATTGATTTCATTAGTCATGTCACACTGTGGGTTGTCTACGTAGGATACGAATCATTATTTGCTTAGGATTACTTGGAAAATGACTCCCTAGACTCAGTTAGAACATTTCAGAGTGTAATTTTAATGTTTTAACACATGGATTACACTTAGACCCCTATGACCATAATATATGAGTTATTACTATGAGTTGGATCAACCCTATTTGGTAAAATATTCCTTTTTTACACCTTGTATCCAATTTTTATTTATATCTTTATATCATATATTCCCATAGATTTTTATTATAGTTGTGGAACCTTGGTAATAACATCCCTTATTAGACATGTGATCCTCTCATGAGGATTCCCTAGGTACTTAACCTCATCTCTACAAAAGAGAATGTATATTTGTTAAAATTATTATCTTATGGATGCACGCATATATATATACACGATGGAAGGTGTGTAGAGACATTCTAGATTAGTATGAAGTAGGTATTGTTGTCCATGTGTATTTGAGGAACATAATCCTATTATGTTATTATTTTTTATTTACTACTTTATTTTTATATACCTGAAAATTGATTATTTTATATTCGTATACTGGATATATTTATACACCATTAGTGGTAGCCTACTATGTACACATCACACCCTTTTTAGGTTTCCATTTTACCGAGGTACCAAAAATACCTCGTGGTTGTAAGTTCAGGTTCAAATTTCATGTTTGTACTATTATGATTGTACATGGGAGATTAAGAGAATTTGATTGAGCTTGAGATCAAGATGATCATAGAGATGGAATTAATGGATTTTTTGTTTTCCTTGTATATATTGTTATTATATACCTACTATATGTTTATTGTAGAACATTATGAAATATTCATCCATGATTACTCTTCATTTTTTAATCTCATTTATTTTTATTCCTCAACCCTTATTTAATAATTCTTATTCTATATTTATTACTAATATATAGGGTATATTCTCTCCACTGTACCTCCATTACACCTTCTCTACTAGTAAAATCCTCTAGAGTATTGGAAGGAATGCTTGGTTCCATGTATTCCACTGGTTGGGGGAAATGATTTAGTGTATCTTAGGTCGGGACATTATACATTAGTATTATAGTGGTTTATTTTCCTTTTCTATTACTGATTTGGGATGGTAGACTAGAGAATAAGAATATTCTAGAATATGGGGTATATATTGTGTCTTGGTTCGGTTAGCCCATGCATGAGGGAAAAATCATGTTTTCTAGGATAGGATTGTTGTTTTATATTATAGTTTGTTATTATTTTATCTTGTGTTATTTTTTTAATTTCAACTATTTTTGATTTTTTATTCATAGACATCTACCCTTGGATCTATATTGAAATGAAGTGTTGTTACATTCTTCCTTACAAGAATATAGAATCCACATACCATGCATATTCCATTCCATGTATGTTTCATTGAAGATTTCATGCTGCATATTGATTCATTTACACTACTTAGGTATTTATTTGGCATGCTTGCCTATATAAAATGATGTGTGAACAATCATCATTCTTAATTTTATATAAATTTTATTCTGATTGCATATTGTTCCTGTTGAATTAGCTTGTTTATGTGAGACTTTGTCTTGATTTTTTTATACCAGGTTAAAATTATAATTAGTATTCTTATATTTATTTCATGCTTCTGAAAATTTTCAACTTACATGATTATATTTCTTGATTGGTGAAAAAATTAATATATATACTTTTTTCATATGTAAATTCTTATTAAAGTGTATGCATCAACCTAAATAGTGTTTTAATATATAGTTTGATAGTGGAAACTTAATTACCCAATTCTGACATGTTTTACCTATGGACCATTGGCTTCATGGGTGAATCATTTATAGTTATGAATAAATTGGTTCCAATAATAATTTGTATATTGTTTTGTTCTTTGTAAATTGGTAATAGTAATCCATGTATTCAAACTATTATAAATGATTTTTAAAAATTTTGGACCAAAAACAAAAACTTGGTTATTTTTTCCTGAATGTCAATTGAAACTTATAAAGGTAAGTAACTTATTAATTTGGGAATTCTAATTCATTTAAATAATCCTGAATGTATATATATAAATATATAAATTTACAAATGAGAACTCGTATAGAGAATGGCTACGTATAAATAAAGTGTAAATTGTGACTTATGGGGATTGTACCTTAACGACTTGGACATGATGAAACATATGACTAAAACCTTAAAAGAACAATTAGAACCATGTAGAACAATTGGATAATGTTTCTTATAATCTAAATTAGTCTTGAACCAAGTGGTTCAGTCTTCACATTTTTCTTATGAGATAAACCCGTTAAGGGTGTTTTGAAATTTTCAACCATATAAACTATAATGTGTTTCTTTAAATTGAACCAATATTAATAGAATGAGACCCTAATAAGATATATTATTCCTTTTATGAATTATTACTTAAACCCCATATGGGTATGTTTATGAAAATTGAATTTTCTTTTAATGTGTCCCCAACCACTAATATGGTGTTACATATAAACACGTGGTGGCATATTAAATGACAGGTTCCCTTAATTAATAAAATCAATGTATTCTAATTTTGAGATTTATTATTATGAGGCATAAGTTTATTAAAAATTACAATATCAAATAAAGGGTATTTTATTCTATATATTGCAATTGAATTTGTATTTAAAAAATGTTTTGAAAACTCTTGAAACAAGTAAATGATTAAAAAGGAAATTTCAAGATAATTTTACAAATGTAGTAGGACATTAGACAAATAAAGTGAGTGGTACACTTAATCGAATGATTGGTACTTAATATCCGTGTTATATAAACTATTTTCAATGTTGAATTGAATGATCATCATTTAAATTCAATATAATTAAATCTTTTAGAGGTTCTTGTGGTAAGGACCCCCATACAGGGGTCAATTAAAAATGTTAGCTTGAGAGTTTAATTAAATATTAACATGACTGTAACTTTGGAAATCTGATGAATTCTATATAGGCTACATTATAACTAGTGTTTAGAAGGTATGTCTTATTCATCCTTTTAGGTGTGACCTTATTTTATGGTTGATGCCTTGTTTATGTAATGAGCTAGCCCTGTTATGTTATTTCCTTCAAACATTAATGCATTAATAAATTATTCCATTCAGTTTTTTGATGAGTGGTTCCATTTGAGTACCATTTATGCGAAGTAGGAACTCTTGATAATGAAAAGAAACCCCTAGTTATATTGGTTTGTTTTTGGTATGTTAAACATTATGGTGGCATTACCACATCTATATACCTTTAAATGTCAACCCTTTAATTATTTGTCATATATTTCTAATATTTCAGTGAGAACTCCCCAATTTGGATTCTTATGGACGATTAGGTAATGGTATCCCAATGCTAGTAAAGTGATGTATTTATTCCTAAGATCATAGATTTTTAACCTTAGGGGTTGATTCTTGATAACCTGTTTTAGTTTAACATCATCTAAAAGTGGGTTTCCAATTGTGTTAAATGTTATGTAATAAATTATCATGAATGGGATATAGTTCGCCTGAAGTATACCTTAGGGATATGTGGGAGGCCTAGGGAACCTTAATTTTCACTCATACCCTAGTAGGGCAATGATGTGGTTCTGTTATGGACATCCTACATAAAAGATTTGTTAGGGACTAATTGTTTTATTTTTTCAATGAGATGTGTTTTATTATATCTTATAGGCTAATTCATGGAAGGTTCTCAAGTATTTTGATTCTATAATTCTTATTCCCTTAATTTTGAAAGTAACAATGCTATATTTTTTTATCTAAACTAGCTGTTTTGGGTTGGAATATTCAGTTTCCTGGCCCAGTTGACTAGTGCTTTCACTGTTAGCACTTTCTCCTTAGAAACGATGATTTAAGGGGTGAGGTCGTTAGAAAAATCATGGAACTTGTGAAATGACTATATTGAATTGGATTTCCAAGGGATCTACTGAAATATTCAAATACCAGTGTGCCATGTAGCATGGTTAGTTTGACCTTGTTGACTACTAACTCTCCTAATTATGATTTGGGTTTATGTATTGAGGGGAATGGTATGTACACCTACTGTGTATGGTAAGTTTAACTTGATCCCTTTGAGTAAAAAATTATTTAGAGTTGAACATCAGTGAGAATCCTTGTAAGGGATGAGGATCAATGGTTTCAACTATGATTCTTGTGAGAAAGGTGACCCAGATCCATGGGAAATTAAAAAGAAGTATGAAAAATGAGAATTAAACTACAATGGACCTAGAAATGCTTAGTCAGAGAGGTGATATAATGTGTTGAAAATGGTAGGTGTGTCATAGTTAATGACAGCATGTCTCAATGGAATATATACACACCTATCAATAAAATATCATTGTGCACCAAGTAAATAGGTGATCATTCCCCTAATATTGAAATCATCCTTAGTATGCTGATAAGAAGTCAACCTTACATTAACATAATTATTTAAATAGATATTATGGTTTGAATTAAGGTTTTTTAGGAGTTTTTATCAAGTAGTGGATTTAACATAAGCCAAATGGTTCGTATTACACCATTATCTATTGGATGGTGATGACCCTCATTATGATTCAATTTTGGATTTATCCATGATAACCATTCTCTTGATATAGAAATGGGTGACAATTGATGTTTACATTGATGCTCTAGATGGGTGAGATCTGATACATTTTGGTTTTTATGTCCAGCGAGGATAGGGCATAGGATGTGGTGAACCATTTTCTATTCATTGATGCGATGAAAAGTATGATCATAAGGAGGAGATCAGGATTTCAATCACAAGGGGTGAACCTTAGGATAGAATGGTTGGGGGATCTTAAGATAGTTCATACGATGGTTGTTTTCTAACTTCTATGCTATTTAATAGATGAATCAGTGTATACCTAGAATCATTGGTAAATTATAGTTGTGGGAACATTTATATTTTTGGGTGAAATCCAAATGTGGGCATTATGCCAGGAATAACTTATGACTATCCATGAGTGTTAGATCGAGATAGTTTTAGTAATGGTATTATATAATGATGATGATATTTTTGAGAGATGGTACATATATGAGGAGTCACCATAAGTCAGGTACATTATTCAGTTAGTGTTCATGGAGAAATATTTGTATGATTTGAGGTAAGGCTTTATAACATGACTATGATAGTGCATTAAATATGGTTGCTGAGTGTTTTGAAAATATTAAGCTAGAATAAATCCAACATTGTTTCTCTTTGGTAGTTTCTCTTTTAGTAATAAACCACCATTATAAAACCATTTGGATAATATGGGTGAAACTTAAATGTCTCTGTTGGATTTACTAAGAAAATACAACAAGAGCCCTATGATATTGATCACTTAGAGTTCAACTGTTTCAATTTGATTATATAATGAGGGTAGTTTTTGATTATTTAAATCTAATAAATGTTCTTTGAGTGTATCTAAGACATTAAATACATGTACAATATGAAATTATTGTGGTGTTAGGCCAAGAATAAAAATTGGGCACAGGAATTTAGAACCTATGGTGGGAAGTGCGATAGGATGAATGATGATAGAGATGATGAAATGATCGTGTATTGGGATGGATGGGAATAGGTAAGACCTATAATGATGTTTATGTGGTATTTTGATCATTTTCGATATTTTTGGGTGGTTTTAATGATACATGATAAAGGTGGATCTGGGGAGAGTTTGGGCATTCAGAAATTGAATGAGGCAGTTTAAGCATAAATTGCTAACCCATGTATTTTGGGAATTGTTTATTTGTTCCAAATGGATTCTCATAGATAAAAAGTTTTAAGGAAGGGACACTTTATGATACTGTGTTTTAAGACCAGTTATAATTTTCTGTGGTTTTTAAACATTTATTTTAGTGAATGAGATAAATTTTTAACCAAGATTCATAATGTAAATATAAGAGTTTGTAGAATTATATGTATTGTATTTAGATGAGGTTTAATTAATAATAGGTTCCATAGCTGTTCAGATGGGTTTTTGGAGCATCGAGCCCTGGAAAATCATTTTTGAGATAAAAACATAAGGGTACATGGTTGGAAAATGTTCAGTACTGACCACACAACACAACCACATGCCCTGTTTTATCATGGAACATTGTTTTTTAACTGTATGAGGCATCTCAGATATCTATAAAACCCACTGTAATAAATCGTGGTTGAATCACATGGTTGGATCATGGTTTCTAACCATTATCCTAACCATGTGAGGGGAGGTGGGGGTGGGGGGGGGAAGGGGAGGTGTGAAACAATTGGAATGGTGATCTATATGAGCTTTGTATGATTTTAAAATTGTAATCCTAGCCCATATGGGTAGTAAAACATAATAAGTGTAATCACATGGTTGGTTAATGATTATCCAAACCATGCTGTCAAACCTTGAATCTCATTAAAATGGAAAATTATGATTTTCCCCTAGCTCCATAAAGCTTATTTCCTCAATATTCCTCCATTTTCCTCCTATGTATAGGAACCCTCCACTCGATCTCTTCTCCTTCCTCCTAGGGTTTAGGATATCTTCATCACACAATCTCTCATTCAAGAACCTTCTTGTGAGTTAGAATCATATTATTTAGTCTTCAATTCCCCTTAATTAATTCCTTCATTTATCTTTCCACAGGGAATGATAAATCCATGAGATCTCTTTTTCACTAGTTCCAGTTCATTTGATGATTCTTCCCATTTCTCCTATTACATCTTAAATAAAATATTGATATTGGATTAGTAGACCATGTGACAAAAAAGGTAGGTGGTCTAGTTGATTTTCCCTAGAATCTGATTCATTTATAAATACATGACATTGTGACGCATGTTTTTTCCCCATTCTTTCCCCTAGAACCAATTCACCTTAAGATAATTATTATTTGGAATTTAAATGCCCTAATTGACCCTCTTATTATCATTTTAGGTCAATGATCATAATTTGAGCTACCCCTTGGGTGTTCCATGCTTATACCTATCTGCACCCTTTGCACATTAATACCCAAAACACACACTTTTTTGTTTGTTTTGAATTCCTCGAATGATTTAATTAATCGAGATGGTTTAATTGACACCTTAATGTTGGGAATTCATGTTCCTATTTTATCGCATCACTTGAAATGGAAATTTAGCTGGTATGTCACCTCTTTTGAAGCTTGAAAGTATAAATTTAAGGTAATGGCTTGAACTAAATTACAAACAAATGAAAAATTGTTTGAATCCAAATATACCCCTTTTCATTTTTTTAGTGAAATGGCTAAGACTTGGATTAAATAAACTGAATGAATTGATATAAGTAATAAGCATGAAATCTTAGGTTGAGCCTTATCACTTGATAATGATAGGGTAATAAGTTAAATAACTATAAATGATACTATGGAATGATTATTACATGGAAATGAGTATTTATGGAATGTCAGGTTCCTACTATTGTGATTTTGGACATTTTTTCTTTTTTAGAGTGGCCAGACTTGAGCCAGCCTTGGATTCCAATGGTAATGATTTGACCAATGATAGGATGACACTTTGATTCATTGGCCCAATTTCCAAGGGATAAATACACCTTCAAACTTGGTCAATGTATTTTATGTGAATGCCTCTCATTATTCTTGATTATTCAATTTTTTTTCTCTATTCTAGATATTATAATTCCTCGGATACACTCAATGGATTAATCCTGGTGACCTCGGTCATGGGAATCCAAGGGTTACACCATGGGATCCAAATCATGCTTAACTTGATATTACTTGGCACCTGACTCCCTAGACCGTATCATAACATTTTTACAATTGAATGCTTTGTTTTTATTAGGTGTATTACACTCCTAACCCTACAAGTAGACTACAGGAGTTATAACTATGTGTTAAATCAACCCTCTACGGTTAAGGATTCCTCAATCACACCTTGGATATGTGGTTATTATTATATTCATATAATATGGTTCCATATATTGTGATAATAGTTGTGGTACATTGAAAATGATGTCCCTTATATGATATGTGGTCCTCCCATGTGGATTCCCTGGGAAGTAAACCTCAGGTCTACACCAATGCATGTATAACAGTGAAAATTATTATTTTACATATTTCTATATATAAATGATGTTATGTGTATAAAGACATTCTTTTCTAGGATGAATTAGGTAGGGTTATCCAGGTGTCTTCAAGGAACATTATTCATACATGTTATTATTTATTTTTTAACAATTAATTTGTATATTAATTCACAATTATTATTTTATATTCCTGGTTTAGATAGATTTAGAAACCATTGTTGGTGTCCAATTGAGTATATCTCACACCCTATTTGGGCATCCATTCCACCAGGGTACCCAAGTAGACCTCATTGTTGCAGGTTTAGGTTCACAGTTCATGTTGATGCTATTTTTCATTTATGTGGGATCTTAGGAGCACAAGATTGATATATTTATTGTGATAACCATAGAGAAAACACATGGGGATTTTTTGTATTTTCATTTATGTTGCAATGTTGTACCTAAAATATTTTTTTGCTGCACATTGTTTTATATTCATGAATGATTACCCTTCAGTTATTATTTTCAGTTACTACTATTTTTTTCTATTATTTATTATTTCTCCCAATATATTTATTAATGATCTAGAGGGTACAGTCTCCACACTATACCTTTATTAGACCCTCACTGTTAGTTGGCAGCCTCTGGTGTACATGGAGGCGTGTTTGAGGCCACGTATCCCACCGTCTTGGGGAACCATTTTAGTGGATCTTTGTTTGTGATGTTACAACCATGATGTTCTCCTGGTCTCTAATACTAAACACATCATGTATATTCTTATCCTCTATATGTTAATTGGGTTTATATACTAATGGGTAGTTATTTTGAAATAGTAATACATTCAATTCATTTCACATAAAGAAATCAAAGCGATGTCACTAGATGATTTCATAATGACACGCCCTACCCATAAAAGTGTGCTATTGGACACCGAAATTCCAAATGAAGAAATTGTATATTCCCATGAAACTCCGAGAATGTGGGAAATTCATTTTGATGGTGCCTCATAAATTCTTAGTGGAATGAAAATGGAAAACATAAATCTTAATCAGGTTAGTAAAGGAATTTTATTTATTTTCCCAAAGATGGAAAATTTTCCCTATTACTTATTAATATAAAACTCTTGTAATAACAATGACATGGACTACCAATACATTATCATGGTCTTTTATTTATCCATGTAACTATAGATAACCTGCCCGAATGTCAATGGGACTCGAAGCTAGTGATCAAATAGGCCATCATGGAACATTCTATCAAGAAGGAAGAATTAGACACCCGCACCCTATACATGAGAGGATTTATGGCTTAATTTTCATTTGAACAAATGATACATCATGTTACTTGATCACATCATACTTATACCAATGTAAAATCTAATTCTACCGTAATCTCAGCTAGTCCCGATGAGGGTGAGGTAGTCTTTCACATCACACACTGAAGGGTTGTATTAATAGTTATCATCTGTGACATGGATGAAATTAATAATATCAATTCTTTTCCAAAACATTATGATCCAAAATCCCCCCTAGACAGATGTATCCCATAATATATTAAAACCAAAATAAGACCCTCCTATCGAATTGAGCTAAACGGAACATATTCGACGTTGGGAAATGAACCTCACTCTTCAGGATGAAAAAATGAGAATAAATAACTATATAAAAGAGGCTTAGATGGAGTCCTCCTCAGATTAATTATAGAATATAAAACTCCCACCATTATAAAGGATGTCCATGTGGGATTCTGTGGTGCTCACCATTCTAGAACAAGGTTCTTCTATCAAATTAGAAGGCTTGGTTACTACTAGTAGATAAAGAGGAAAGGCTATGTATAATTCATCCGAAAGTGTCACACATAAAAAATCCATTTAAACATCATCCAAAATCCCATATTATTTCTACACATAGGTAAACATTCCTATCAATTTTCCTTTTAGGGAATGGGGGTTGTGTTGTTATACCGATCAACTACAACTAAACAGTTTAAGTCTATCTTCACTACTACCGACTTCTTTTATAAATGGGTTGAAGAAATAACCAACATGTAATTTCATAAAAATATCATTATAAACATTTTAAAGACAAATATTATTACCAGATGAGTTGTCCTTCACGTGATATTGACAGAAAATGGTACGAAATTCTGTTATTTAGAGTAGAAAAGGTTTTATCAATAGTAAAACACTAATTTCAACCATTAATAAAAATATATATTAGTGGAAATGAAATTTTAGAGTCCATATATAAGACTCTATTAAATATAGTCTAGAGAATAGTAAAAAAAGAAAATAGGTATTTCCTAGAAAATCTCCAACATTCTTAAAGGGATTACCGTACCACCACATGAACCACCATGAAAGCAACCCCACAATGACTAGTTTATGGAATAGAGGTAGTGTTACCCATATAGAGTATAGATTCCCTCACTTATAAAAAATATCTTGGGATAACTCTAAGTTAACTAAAAATCATTTATGTGAATGGACAAGTTAGAATACCTCGGTGAGAAAAGGTTTCATATGTTTTGAAACTTCAATTTCTAATAGAATCAGATTTCAAGAGACATAAACTAAAGGGTTAAACACAACTAATTCCTCTGAGGAGAATTTTTATTGATACTTAGGTTCCTAATGATACTTGAGAAGAAACCCCAAATGTTTGAACCCATGTTGGAAGGGCCTTATGTTATACATAAGGACTATTCCAACATGGCTTACAAATTGGCCACAATGGATGGGGAATTCATTATTCCCCTACAAACATGAGGTTTATTAAGATTTACATTTAATAAATAGAATCATAAAATCAATGCCCAAGTGGAAATATTTTAAAATGCACAACATATATATTCCTATATGCATGATGTTAAATTTCATAGAAGTCATCCTTACCACATGATGTTAAACTACACAAAAGACATCCTTACCAGATGAAATTAAAATCCACGAAATAATTCCATACAAAATGACTCTAAAATACATAAAATAATTCCTTACTAGATTTTTTTGAAGTAAATGAAAGAATAACCTACTGTAAGACATTAAAATATATAGAATACAACCTTAATAGATGAGGATAAAAGGTACAAAATACATTCTTTATGTATGATGTAAAACTGCAATGAAGGTATCCTAGTCGCATGTTGTTAAGCTGGATGACATGGAGTCAAGTTGGGGGACCTATGCCCTCTAATCACTCAAAATATAGATCTACATAAAAGGTTTCCAGTGTAAGGGGCTACCATTTCACACAAGGTTTTCTCTAACTACATTAACTGAGGGAAAAGTGTTTCCATTAGATTCTAGTATTGAAACCGCATTCACGATAGGTTTCATTTTCCCAAAATTAGGTACATTAGTTCATTAAAAATTCATTTTACATGATATGGATACATTCATAAGGAAAAAAAATAATGTTTCCTCATCCCAATGTGAGAGTCAAATCTTCATAAGGATCTATATATAAGAACTATGTGTGGTTTGATTCTCATCCCATTAGGATACATAATGACACCTGTATTTCATTTGCTTAGGTGCAACCATGAATTATAACATATTTGAAAACTTGATCCTTTCATAAGTATTTAATATATAGGAAAAATGTTCTTGAGAGTAATAATGTCCCTATTCTCAATGCATGAGCCTGATCTGTGTAGGGAATAATATTTCTAAGAACTATACATGCCCTGATTTCTCTCACCACTAGATACATTGTGATATAATGATATTAGATACAGGGTCCATCCACAATATATAAAATAATAAAATACCCCTCTATGTGTATAGGTCAGACCTATAGAGGTAATTTTTATACATATGAGTACAACATGTGGCTACATTTACACGTTATGGGATATGTAGTGACATCTGTATCTTACATTCCAGGCCTAGACATGAGTTTTAATCATACATGACCATGTCTCTTCAGAAGAGTTACATATCTATGATTTTTCCATTCCAAAAATTGTGATCATCCCCACACATATTCCCTATCATGCACTTGTGCATTCTTCAACCGACCATCTATTTTTCTCTTCTTTCTCACACCAAGCATGGTTCATGTTAGATTAGAGGCACTAGAAGGTCACCCTAACCATCATGGTTGAGCTTCATTTTACCCCAATATAGGGAAATATGTACTCAAACATGATTTTAAAATAAAAAAAATACAACCTTACCACATGATTTTACACTACAAAAAACACACCTTTTTTCACAT
This sequence comes from Viscum album, assembly GCA_963277665.1. NCBI lineage: Eukaryota > Viridiplantae > Streptophyta > Magnoliopsida > Santalales > Viscaceae > Viscum > Viscum album. Next base: position 1,522,033,705 of record OY728131.1, on the reverse strand, counting down.
GACGTAAAACTATGAAACCCCTAAGAATATAGACATATAATCCTTTCTCATAGTGTTTAATTCTTCATTAATCTAATAAATAATTTCCCATATCCCTATGAGAGACTCATATACATATAAGGGATTAGAAATAAGAATTACATGTGGCTTGATTAATGTTGTTACATGATACAAAGGGATACCCAATTCTCAAATCATGGGCCCAACTAAAATAATACATGGCCCTTCCCATCACTATGTGTCAAATATTTGTATCCGATTTTATTATGGGAACTATGTATGTCTTAATTACAATAATATGGGACACATTGTGACCCATTCATCTTCTATTTTATTCCCACTCATGAGTTCTAATCATTCAAGAATATGTTTCTCTTTGAGAACCAAATTTTAATATGGATTACCTCTCATATCAAAATGTGGATACCCCCAAAAACTTCATATCATTAACACTCAATGGATTAATAAATATCTTAAATTTATCTTGTTTCTCATTCTAGGAATGACTTATGTGAGCGTAAAGGTCTTGGAGAGTCACCTTGGCCAATGCGATCAGGTGAATTATATTCAATGAGAGTGAATCATGTACTTACTATATGACATTAAACTACATGAAAGATGTCTCAATCGCATGATACTAAACTGCATGACCATGTCATTTTAACATAATTTTAAACTAAATGGAATGAGGTATTTGTGGGTAAATCATCTCCCTGATTACCATGTACTCAAGAATCATATTTTTTATCCCTTCTACTTGAAAATGTGTTCATTAAAAATTTATATAGCCATCAATGTTCTTGAACCCTTCTTGAATAACATGTTCTACATAAACCAACTTCATATCTTTTATTTATGAGTGAATGCCTTCAAATTCCTTGAGGTGATAGAATTTTAATAGAACCTCATGGACCTTGACCCCATATAATATTGGTTCAAACTTATAGTGTACTAGTTACAGGGACTTGGTAATCTGAAGGGACCTTGCTAAGATTCTCTGTTGAATAACACAACACCCAAGAGCTTGGGCCTATGGGGTATTTTCGTCCCATAGGAGAGGACCCTCTTAAATACAAGAGCTATTGTCCTGACTACATGTGATTTAGGATTAGTCAATTATTAATTCTTGACCTATAACCACCGATCCTCATATCCAATCAACTCATATATTATTGAGTTATGATTTACATTTCCCATAAACCAATGATTCAAGATGATTCTAATACCCTTGTTGTTAACTACATATTCATAATACTCATTATCAAATAAATATTATAACATCACTTTCTAGTAAAATTTTATTTTATTTTATGAATCACTATTAGAGATCTAACTTCACTATGTTTCTAAATCCATTTGCACACACCCTTTTACACTAAACAAACACCATGGTACCTTTTTATATCTAAACCACTAGATGAATAGAGTGAATATTATTTTGAAATTTCATAGACATTGATCCCACATTATTCTAGTTATTAATAATGGCATAATGAAATAATGGACAAACAAATTATGAAGGAACCCCAATAGGATTATCTAGTGAATAACTCAATGCCTCAGAGCTTATGACTAGGTGATGTTTTTCTCCCTGAGGATACCTAGATAGGATTCACTGGAGAATAACCAAATTCTTTAGAGCTAGTTCATGGTGGATTTTTTTGACATGGAATAAATGTCCCCATTAAATCCTTGAGTTATATATCTAAGGTTGCGATGGTAATCCCACAAATCATAAAACAAACATGCATGATATATAAATCTAAAGACATGATTTATTTGACCTGCTTTTTATGCCGAAGAGGGATAAAGAACATCTCGGTGGTTTATTCCTTCATACCTAAGTCTTAGTGGATTGACACTAAAATACATAGTGACTTTACAGTAACTCTGTTGGTCTTGATTCTTGTTTTCATTGGATATGTAGTGATACAGGTATATTAAATCCTTGGCCCAGCTGCAACATAGAAGGGAAAATGAACCCTCTCTATGTATTGTTCTGATCTCTGTAAGTAATTTTCTTTATAATAATAGCATGTGGTGTGATTCATATTTCCAAAATATATATAGTGACACCCAAATCTAAAATCCTAGTTCTATCCAGAATGAAAAGGGGAAAATATTCACTTTCCCTATATATGGGTCAGATTTGTGCATAGATATTTTTACAGAACCACATGTGGCTTCATTCTAGTCATCACAAGATATATACTGATGCTCAGATTCCAAATATTCGTCCCATTCATAATATAAAATTTAAAATTCCACTCCCAACATATGGTTAAGCCCTGCATAATGAATTTTCCATATATGTAAAATGTGTGGCTTGATTCTTATTACCACATGGTACATAATGACAGATGGATCTCAACTCTTATGCCCAAATGTTTTTAAAAAATAAATAGATACTAAATATAATTCCCCTCCCAACATATAGTTTAGACTTGTGTAAGAAATTTTCATTAGGAGAAATATGTATGGATTGATTCCCATCATTAAAGGATATGTATTAGGGGATGAATCTACCATTTTAGGCCTATACATGAGTTCTCATAACTTCCAACAATGTCCCAAATTGAGAGACAAATTTGTTTAAATATTCCTCCTCATATTAAAATGTGAAAACCCCTACATATTCTATATAATGCACTCTCCCACGAATCAATTTACTACCTAGTTTCCCCTTGTTTCTCACACTAATCATACCACATGTGAGATTATAGGTTCTAGAGAGTAACCTTGACCAATGAAAAAAAGTTTTATTATATTCATGGATAGAGAACCACTTCATTACCATATGTTGTTAAATTTTGTGGAAGACATCCTAGTTGCCTAAAATTAAGCTACACGACCCTGTACCTATCTCTTGACGTTAAACCACATAACATGTGATCTTCATGTGGAACCAATAATAATCTTCATAATAGTGTACTCAAGAATCAAATGTTTTATCTCTTATCCTAAAAAAGGTGTTTAGTACACATTGTTGTATCCTTAAGGGCGCTTTAAACCAACTTTTATATTACATTATCCATTAACCAATTTCATAACTTCTAAATCCGAGTTAATTCCAAAAAACTATTAGTGTTAATAATATTATCTTGGATCCCATTGACCTTTATCCCAAAAACTCTTGGATCCCCCTTTTAGAAAATAGGTAGGGGGACTGTCTAATAAGAAGGTACCCCACTACGATTCATTAGTGAATAAAAAAATGCATCATAGTTTTTTTCTAGGGGATATTTTAGTCCCATAGGAGGGGATCTTCTTATATCCAAGACCTATATTCATAACAACCATGGATATGGGCCTTCTATATTATTAATGGTTGAACATTACCCAGCAGTCTCTATTTACTATTAACACATATATTTTTGGGTTATGATTTACACCTCCCATAACCCAAATATTCATGTATATTTGGAAGCCCTCATTATTACCCTTCTGTGCATTCAACTCACCATCCATGAAATATTATGACATTTAATTCCTATATAATTTCATTCTAGGGTATGATCCTCCTATGAAGATCAAAATTACTTGATATATTCAATCCTCTTAGTAGTCCTATTTGGTTAAATATTCTTGACCATAAAACATATTCCCATATACATCCTAGTCCCACCATGTTAAACTACATGAAATATGGTACATATTACAAGACCTAAAACTAATTAGAGAATGCTATCTTATCCATGCACCAGTACTAGGGATGAATCTTTCATCTATATACTAAGATATAATGCTAGAATTCCATTTCCCTATATAAGAAATCAATCTATGTAGAGGACCCCTTAGAAAACTATGATGGCAAGAATCTCTAAGGTAATATAAAAAAACCCTCCCCCTATATTTGTGCTATATTTATAGATGGGGTATATCTAAGAACTATTTGTGGAATAATTATTATTGTTACTAGATACATTATAATTCCCATGTTCCTGATTTCTAGGTCCAACCCCAATATTTAAAACAATAATGCCCCTTCCTTTCACATGAGCCTGATATATATAGTAAAACTTCTCTAATGAGAAATAAATGAAACAATATTTTTTTTGTGATGCCTGGGTATATCATCGTTGGCCCATCTCCATGTTTCCCACTATTATAAAATTTTCAGATTCTTGATACCTATTTAAGAGATGAAACATTTTTGGAAACAAGAATTTAATGATTCCCCCATCAATGAAAGTCTCTCCCAATATTTGATAGCTTCTTCTTGATGGTGTCATCAACAGTTAAAGATCATGAACTTGGGAGATAGTGAGTGAATTGGGTAAATTTTATTTCAAGGGGAGAATACCCCAATCCCTTATAGATGAGTTAAATTTATTTCATGGGACTAATAACTTCTACAGAATTTATTATGGATTTATTTCTATTCTCATAGGATACATGGTGACACTAATACCCCTTATCATTGATCCCTTCCATGAATTTAAAAAATGTCCCCTCCTAATTAAGTGTTACATCCTTTGAAGAAATAACTGGGTTCCCTAATATATCAACACTAATGTATGAATTTATTCCCCCTTCTCAAACATGGGATGGATTCATCTAATGTAATAATAACAAATATTGTGTATGTATTAAAAAATTCCTCCACTCCACATAGAATTTCAATCTATGGGGGGAGCCAAATGAGAACTATATGTGGCCTGATTTGTTTTTCATAGGATATATAGGGATTCCTAGGATCCTTAAAACCTAGTAAAAACTACAAAATCAATCAAATTTATCCTTACCCCATCTATGAATGAAAGTTATATCTATATAGAGAGATATATTGGAAACAATGAACTATGGAATGATTCCCACCCTTACACAATGCATAGGGATTAACAGGTAATCCCAAACACATTAATTAACCCTATTTACTTACCAACCCTTATAATGTAGGGTGTCTCTAGGGATGGATTTCATAATTTCATGTCGGTTCCCATGCCCTTACTATAAGATGTGAAACTGAAAAAAGTAAATTTTAGTCAGATGACAGTAAAATGTACAAGAAATATATCCATACTGCGTGATGTTAAGCTACAAGGAAGACATCCAAGTCACATGATGTTAAATTATATGGTAGGAAGACACCCTCTAGATGATGTTAAATTGTACATATCATTATCCATCACACTCCTTATAAAACAAACAAAAGAGACTTACCTTGTTTATCAAATGTTAGAGGTTTTTGAATCATATTTTTAAGTACCTCAATCTATAAATCACACTTTATTCCTTGACCATATCAGTTTTCCACAAACCTTACACAAAACCAACTGCTTAAAGTAGAATATATCCCTCTGTTTGACTATGTATGTGTTAAATATTTATGAGGGACTTATACCCATAATCCTGTGGTATTTAGGCCCTATAAGAAGGGCCTTCTAATCCATGTGATCCCTGACATCATCACAGTTGAACTAATCAACATAATGAGATTTTGGATCAACCTTGGCATGACTTCGTGACCTAGTATTGACATAGATAGTCATTACAAAACCTTTTCATATTACTTAAAACATTATACAAAAATATTCCCAATGACAATACTATTATAGTGCCTTTGGAAACATGGGCACATAAAAACTAGTACATAATTGAGATACATTATCTCCCACTAGGTTATTCATGGCTAGTACACTTATTAGATATATACAAAATGATAAATATATTCATAACCTAGGGAAGGGAACATAAAAATATAGATATCAGATTCTTAGTGAGGGTAAACAAGGGATATGTGTAATAATAAACATGATCATAGGGGTATGAGAATGTCATCATGAAATTAGAAGATCATACCCAACAAATCAGAGACCATAAACTGGAATGAAAAAATAAATATTGGAAAATCATAAGACATGAATCATAAGGAAATAAATAAATTAAGCCATGAAATCACAACATCATAAGAAAACATGGAATCGTGGAAGACACACAAACACATATAATATGATTTCCATAGTATCCAATGCATTACTTTCAATAACATCTTAGTAGTATGGGCTCAATTTCCATACCATCTTGGTTGTAATGGTTCTCCCCTAGCCATCTTAGTATCATGATTTCACTCCATATACCCTCTTAGTAGTCATGGTTCTCAACCATGGTCATCTTAGTAGTAAAAGTTCACCCAAAGGCCATCTTAGTCAATCTCATTATATATAAATCTTTAACAAATGCATTGGAGGGAGATATAGGTCCCACCCATCAAATAATGAAATAATACATACATGCGCCACAAAATCATATACAATCATATCATAACCCATAGAATGAAATGGGTATCGCAAAAAAGTAATCATATCATAACCTATAGAAAAAGATACAAGTTTCATAATCATATTATCAAAATCATAACCCTTCAAAAGAATCAGGTTTCAAAAGAACGTAATCCATGGAAGAGAAATACATGTTAAAAGAATAATTCGATAAAAACATAATCCATTCATGAAATAATAGGAATTGAAACTTTGTATCACTTTATTGAAGGGACCGAGTAACATAAATGGATTTCATATTATATGGAAAATAACATGGAAGTACATTTTGGAAACATTTCATGAGAGAAATATCATTTCTTCTTTGAAAAATTCTCTTTAATACATAAAAACTTTTGAAAATAATTTCCTTTTAAAATAATTTCAAAACTTATAAATAATGAATGAAAACAAATTTAAAACCATTTTTCTTGAAAACATATAAAAAAGCTTGAATTTTTTTTGAATATCATATTCCTTGAAAAATTATAAAATATGCTTAAGAAAATTTTAAAAACCATTTTCCTTGAAAATTTATAAAATAACATGATTTTATTTTTGAAAACCATTTTTATTTAATACTTATAAAATAAGATGAAAAACATTTTAAAAACCTATTTATTTGGAAATAGCTTTAAAAAATTATAAAGGGAATCATTGAAATTGATAAAACATTTTTCAAATCATTTTTTTGGATAATTATCTTCAAGATCATTTGAAATAATTTTTTAAAACATTTTTTATTTTTTTTGATTTTTTATAACATTTTTGATAATAAGGTTTATAAAAACAATATATTTCTGACCGAAGAGAGAGACAACCATATTTGGCATAAAAATACTATCTTAAATAAAAAAGAGTGAAAATGTGGTACTAATACAAGAGGATATCTTTAATAAATATAGTAGAATAAAATTCATGTCTTTTATTGATAGGTGGATCATGAGATTTCATTTAATTAAAGCATAATCATGAACAATCTCAAATGGTGATCAGATTGTTTCAATAATCTATTACCACTTGGTAACGTGTGATGACACTCTATATAATAAAAGAAAATTACATGAAGAATAAAATATCATGAAAATAATAATGTTAATTTTATAAAACTTAAAGGTAGTACATACACCTCATGGATGAATGTAGGTTCATAACATGGAACGTGTCTCATAGAAGGAAAATTGAGAGAAATCCACTTTATCGATTAGGTATCTTTTGAAACATAAAACCCATAAAAGAAAAATCATTAAATGAGACCTTAAATAAAAGTACATTTAAGTATAATAATCATATAATTAATCCATGAGATGTACGGACACCAATCAAAAGGAATGGGTGGTGAATAGAGCATGTATCTCATGAAAATGGAAAGTGAGATGAAATTCTGTTACATTGTGTATTGAATATCATCTCACTCAATCAAAAAACATGTTTAATAAATATAAATTTATTATAAAACGTTTTCATAACCATATTGATATATCTAATACTATATATGGTTTCATTATGAACATATATAACCCTCTTGTTAACAATCCTATATTATGGTTTCACTTCGGGTAATATCCAGTTTGTTCTTCAAATTTGAGTTTATTAGATATATATTCAATAATTATACTTATATCATGAATAATGAATGTAAACCATTATATAAATATCTTTTATATTCATTATATTTGTTTTATAATAATCTATATAATATATAATTATGAAATAGAATACACCGTTCATGGAGATGGTAAGCCGTATGCACACATGAATGCATTTTTCTTTTTTATTGTCATATTGAATGAAATAAATAAAATAAAATATATTTATATATTCATGTGATATAATTAAAGAAGAATTATAATTTCATATATATCTTATAATTTCACTAATCTCATCCTTAATACATTCCATGTAGTGTGTGAACAAATAACATCACTTTGAGGGGGTAGTAGTCTACACTTCTTCAAAAACACTTATCATATTACACAAACTGAAAAGTAAAAAATATATTCATTTTAAAAGTAATTAAGAAGTTTAAATACATAATGAATATAACATAATACATATATAAATTTATTTTCCATCATAATTTCCACCATTGGAGGCGGTAAGGAAAAATGAGCAATCATCATTTTGTGTGGCGGTAGTTCGCCGTACACATAAACAATATGTTTGTTACCCATTAGATCGATGTGTGTGTATGTTTAGGTTAAAACAATAGAATAAAAACATACTAGAATATTTTGGATATTGGTTTTCTTAAACAATATTCCAATAAATTGAGTTGAGTGGGTGGAGAAATAAATTAAAATACAGGGGCTTGAGAGAAGATGTAACCTCTTAATCGGGTAACTCCTTTTGGTTTGTGCCAGAAGGATTCCTTGTACTAATTTATTCCAAATGAAAGGATTCTAGGAGTAAGTTATAGATGTTTTTAACTATATTGGAAAGATATTTTTCGAACCTATTGATTGAGATGTGTGAAGAAGAGGGAGACTGCTTACCTGTTTATAATGGCCGGGGAGTGACACTCTTGTAAATACCAAAAGGTATTCAATAATGGAAGGTATTATTAATATAATGTGTCTCAAAAATGAAAAAATAATAGAGTAATTTGAAATTATTGCTGTAAAAATACAAACCACACAAAAATACATTCATTTTAATAATTTTGTGCCTTAACTTCTAAGATTACACAGTTTTATTATTTTGGGTTTTATTAAAGCATCTAGTCTTATAACCTAAGTAATTTAAGAATTAAGAATAAAATAAAGTGAGAATTATTATATAATATATATGAAAATAATTATAAATATGATATATAATAAAAAAAATATCTTGTTTTTTGGGATTTAATTTTTAAAACAAGGGCATGTGACGCGCAAAACACTAGTTAAACCCGTACCATGCTAAATATTTTTACAATATATGGGTCAATATGTTAATCATAAAAAATAAATTTGTCTATTAATAGGAAATATTTAATATTATTTAACCCTTAAAAATCACATGGCAATATATAGTTTTTTTAATTTTAAATCATTTAATAAAACTTCATTAATTGTAAAATAATAAAAATGATAATTCAGACTTTATTTATTTAATTTTATTTATAATATTTCAAACTAATATTGGAATTAAAATAAGTTAATTTTTAATATTTTTATATTAATATTATAAAATAATTAAAAATAATAATTCAATCATTTCACTTCACTTTTAACAGATATAGTATCATTTATTTTGGTTAATTATTAACTAAATAGTCACTACGTTGGAATTTTTTAATCATTTTAAGTAACAAAATCATCTCTAAAAATTATTTATAATTTATTATGATAATATTTACCTATTAATATTCAAAAATAATACCTATAACCGAAAATATGACGTTTTTTTTTACATATCTCAATATTTTTTAAATGTTAAAGATAAGGATAGTTTCCTTTTTGTCTTTTTCATTACATAACATTTTATATAGGTAAATTCAATTTAATAATATCCCAATAACCCATAAAATTAAAACCAAGAGTGGATATGGTCTAATTATTGGATTCCAATGGTTTTATAATAAGTTTCTATATCATTTTGGTCTTCAAGATTAAGGTTTAGTTCCTAATTAAGCTTAATCCTTCATTAGTTGATGTGATTAATTTTAATAACATGCACTAAATATTTTGGTCAAAATATAAGTGGAAATTATTAGACTATAAATATAATACAGATTAAAATTTTGTATGTATATTTTAAAAAATTAAAATCATATAATTCAAAAAATTATATTTAATGGTAACCCTGCTAATGTTGTGAGAAAACACATTTTTAAAGTGAAAACATTCAAAAGATCAATAAGTATTTATATCTAATTTCAATATAAAAAATGAATCCAATGAACTAAATTGTATTAATATATTCATTATTTATATATTATTACTTTAAAAACCAATTAAATATATAATTTAACACTTATAATAATCTAAATTTAAAGACTGATTTTAACTAATTTGCAGTAATTTCTATCATTCACCCAAAATGATGTTTCTTGGAAAAACCCAAAAAATAACCATAATCTAATTTTAACATTCTGAATTCAAAAATGATATTAATATTATAAAATTATATTTCTAATAGTGTCTAAAATTAAAATTACTATTGTTCAAAAAAGGACATAAGAAGTAACTTCTTTAAGAAAATATTATTTTGAAACATATAAAGGCTTTACCAAAAAAATAATTCATTATAAATATAATTTATTTATGAGAAAAAATTATAAATAATATATAAAAATTATTTTTCAATTCATATTACTATGTTTGACATCTATGTTTTAGTTATCTCCTTTAAATATTTATAGCAACAAAATGATTTTTCATAAAAAATCAGTATTGCCTATAATGAATTCCATGTTGCTGTTATGGATAACTTAATCCAAGTCGGTTACATATGAAATAAATATTTTACTTATTAAAAATAAATACATCAATGAAAATTAAATCATTCAAATAATAAAAAAAATATTTCACAAAATCTTGGGGTGTTATATTCTACCCCCTTAAAATGAATTTCTCCCTCAAAATTCATCTGTGTTATAAAAGGTTTAATATGTTAAAGTTTAATTTATAGAAACCCTCATCTAAAAACTTAACACTAAATGATCCCTTAAAAAGTGAATGTTGGAAACATAATATTTACCTAAAGTAACTCATAACAAGATTCCCACATAAGAGAACATAGGTGGGATGTGAAAATGTCGATATGGAAGAGAAATATTACCATCAAGTTCTAATGTAGAGTGATAGAGAACAAGGTTTTATGGAAGTTAAATATCACAATTACATAAATCTTTGATGACCTAAGGGACATTATAATTAATTGAAAACGAAGGTACTAGGACAAATTGTTTTGATTGAAGATATTATTTCCTTAATTGGAATAATTTTTATGAAAATATATACATGCATGATTTCAGGAAAAAATCACCCTTTGTTGTTACTTGATCCAATTCAATTATTTCTTTAAAAAGGAAGGAAAAGTTTTCATTATTGAAGTAGAAACAGATCACGAGACCCATATTATTCCATCCCATCTGTGATAATTGTCATAAAGTAGTTTTAACAGGTTATCTAATATTCTTAAATTCTCATATAGAGAGATAACAATTTAATAATTCTAACTTTATATGAGTTTTAACATAAATTTTCCATAAATGGTTAACCATATATCCCATCAAAAAGATGAATATTCAAATCATTAGAAACAAATTCATGAAATAAACTTAACATTTATCCCCATATATCACAAATTACCACTTGTTTGTCACGTTCCCCACATGTTAATACTGTCATCGTATATTCTGTTAATTACCATAAATACTTTTGGAAAACGTACATGATTCCCAATTTTTATGATTACTAGATATATTCATTAAATAAAAGAATTTTAAAAATCATCCTTGATGACATGGAATACTTTTTCGATAATCAGTTCTTGGAAAATCCATCCCATCTAATTTAATTATTCTTATCCAACATATCAATATCATAATCTCAAAGTCAATCAATTATTAATGGTTACCTTCTCTCAATAAAAATATCATGTTTCCATGAAATGACTTTTCTATGTCTTCATCACCATTAAACATGTACTTTTCAATACATAATGAAGACTTATACTAGAAATAAATATATATTTCATTATTTATATAACATAATCTATGAATTCAAAAACATAAATAATTTATTCATATAACATTATTCCTAACCCATTACTTAGGATTCATAACCTAATTCCTAAATAACTCTTTCCTAAAATATGAAATATAAATCATGTCTTAAGGTTACTCAACCAGAATCTAATCAAGGTTATTATGTTTAATGTAAAAAATACCGGAAAAACATCACATACCTTTCAAATGTTATATGTGGTCTCTTTATATTTATAAGTATAAATAATTCTCATAACAACTTCCTGAGTTTATTTATGAGATTTTCACATGGTAAATTGATTCTCATAAATCCTATTCTTTCCACATATTAATCATTAAATGTTAAACATGTTCCTTATTTTTCACTCCATTGACTAAAACCAGAAAGCTTATTGTGAGAAACATTTATCATATTGGGATACCATATTATCATGAAATTATTTATAGAGTGCCTTTATCATGGCTCAAACTTCATTAATCTATGAAACATTATTGTTAAACTATTTTATTTATATTAATCCTCTATTGAAATACTTAATGATTCTTCATAAATAGTTTGTTAATTCTCAAAGAATATCCATTGGGAGTGTTAAACAAGGTGTAGAGAAAATCCCATTGTCATGTACCAGATTACCCTAAGTCAGGCTCGAAACATATTATCAGAGTTGTTACCCCTAGGAACAACTATGCTGGATACACATCCACTTATTGTATCCAAATTGGGATGTGTTGACAGAAAACAATCACTCTATCATTTACCTAAATTCCAAGATATTTTCCTAAAAGTTAACTCATCCTTATACTTACACTTGGAGACATCCCTTGAAAAATCCTTTGAAATATTTATATGTATCTCACTAATATTTTCCCATCCTAGTTTCCCAAGGATAACTAAACCTTTGTTCTGATATAAACAAAAATGACCCAGTCTTTACATACATAAAAAATACATAAATTTTGTGGAATACATAAAACAATATACAAACTAACGCCCAAAGATCATACTAGTCTAATTATTTTGGATACATAGAAAAATAAACAATAGTAAATAAATGATCTATATTATCTCCCGTTGAGTTCTTCATAACTGGTACCCTTCTTAGACACATCAAACATAATACATATCATCATAAATTAGGGAATTAAAAATAAAAATGGTGATATTATATGCTCATTAAGGGTAAACAAGTGAGACATATAATCATAATCATGAGCATAGGTGTATGAGAAAGTGATCATGAATATATAAGATCATACATTTCATATCAAAGATCATAAACTGGAATCATAGAATAAGGATTGGTAGTTCATAAGACATGAACCAAAAAGAAATAATGAACATGATCCACAAAATCAGAATATCATAATAAAACATAGAATTATAGCATACACATAAGCAATTATAATATTATTTCCATAGTATCGAATGCATCACTGCCAAGACCATCATAGTATTATTGGTTCACGGCCCATACCATCATGGTAGTCATGATTCACTCCCATTTCCACCTTAGTAGCATAAGTTCACTCTTCATACCATCTTGGTTGTCATGGTTCACTCCCATAGCCATCATAGTAGTAAATGTTCACTCCCAAGACCATATTACTATATATTTTGAGATATAAATCTTTACTCAATACATTGGACAGAGATACAGGTCCCACCCATATCATAATGAAATCATAAATACATATACCAAAAAATAATATACAATCATATCATAACCCATGAAATGAAATGAGTATCATTAATATGAAATCATATCATAGCATGTGGAATAAGATACTAGTTTTATAACGATTTTATCAAAATCATAACCCATTAAAGGAAATCGGTTTCAAAAATATATAACACATGGAAGAGAAAAATGTGTCATAAAAATAATTACATCAAAACATAAACCATTTCATAAATAATATGAATGAATCATTTGTATCATTTTCTATAAGGGAATGGGTAACATCAACAGATGTCATCTTAGCTGGAAAATAATACTGAAATATATTTCAAAAACATTTATTGAGGAAAATTCCCTTTCTTATTTGAAATTTATTATTAAAAACATAATTCCATTTGAAAACTATTTCATTTTAAAATACTTTGAAAACTTATAAATAATTCTTAAAATAAATAAAAAAATTAAAAAGAAATATTGAAAAATTTCTAAAAAAGTTTTTCATTGCAATGTTTTAAAATAATATTGAAAACAATTTCCTTGAAAGCATATAAAAAAGATTAAATACATTTTGATAACTATTTTACAAGAAAACTTAACAAATAATAATGAAAAAATTTTGAAATTGTTTTCTTTGAATACTTATAAAATAATCTTCAATACAATTATAAAAAATTATTTGAAAATGGATTTGAAGACTTTTAAAGAAATATCTGAAAATAATAAATCATTTTTAAAATCATTCTCTATTGAAAATTATCTTCTTGTATCATTCGAAAACATGGTTTTTGAATTCAATAGATTTATGACGAAAGAGAGAGACGATCAGATTTTTCTTAAAAAAATTATTAAGAAAACAATATTGGAAAAATGGTAATAATACATGAGAATATATTTAATAATAAGAGGTTAAGAAAATTTATTATTGTTACTAAGATATGGATCATGAGATTTCATTAATTGAATCATAATCATAAACAATCTCGAAAAGCAATGAGGTTGTTTCAGTAAACTCATATCAATTGGTAACTTGGGATCATAAACCCCATGTAAGAAAAGGAAATTACATGAAACTTATAATATCATGAAAATATGGATATTCGTGATATTATATTTTAAAGGCAGTATATACACATCTTGAAAAAATATAGGCTCATAACATGGCATGTGTCTCAAAGAAGGAAAACTGAGATAAAAACACTTCATTAATTTGGAAACATTTGAAACATAAAACCCATGAAAGAAAGATGATGAAATAGATATATAAAGACACCTAATTTTAATTATAATAATAATATAATTCATCCATAGTCTCTATACACATCACATAAAAGGAATTGGTGGTGAAAAAAGCATGTATCTCACGGAACTGAAAGGTGAGATGAAATTCCCTTTCCCTTTGCCTTGAATCTCATCGTACTCATTCAAATAAGCTATATAATTAAATAAATTTATTATAAATCTTTTACAGTACCCTATTATTATATATAATATCATATATGTTTTATTTATGACCATATATTACCATCTTTTTAACAATACCATGTTAAGGTTTCACTTCGGGCAATATCCTCTTTGTTCTTCACATGTGTCTTAATTTTTTATATCTTCGATCCTTATACTCATATCATTATTCCAGAATTTAAAAAATGATATTAATATAATTTATATTTCATATATTTGTATTTTAATAATTTATATAATATATAATTATGAAATATAATAAAATTTTTATAGAGATGGTAAGCCATACATACGTATGAACACTATTTTCGTTTTTATTATCTTATTAAAATAAAGAAATAAAATAAAATATATGTATATATTTAAATTAATGTATAATTTTCATGTTATATATTTCATATAATTTCACTAAACCCATCCTTAATACATTCCATGTAGTGTGTGAATGAATCACCTTGCTTTGAGGGGGCGGTAGACCACATTTCCCCAAACCCAATTATCATATTTAAACCAAATGGAAAGTAAAATTATATGTGTTTTGAAAGGAATAAATAATTTAAAATATATATATATATCATATTACACACACACATATCTATATATAGAGTTTATATCATAATTTACACCATGAGAGGTGGTAATGAAAAATGAACAATCACTATTTTGTTAGGCAGTAATTCACCGTACACATAAACAATATGTCTGTTACCCATTATATGGAAGTGTCTATTAGTTTAGGTATAAAATTTAGAAAAAAAACATACTATTATATTGAGTATACTGGTTTTCTATACCATAATGTAATAAAGTGAGTGGAGGGGTGGTTTAAAAAAAAATAAAAGAAACGAGTTTGAGAGACGATATTACATCTTAATTGGGTAACTCCTTTTGGTATGTTCCAAAAGGCTTACTTTTATTTATTTCTTACAAAGAATAGGATTAAATAAGTAATTTAAAGATTTATGTAAGTTAATTGGGTAGATATTATCCAAAATTATGTGTTTTCATATGTGTGAAGAAGAGGGAGAGTGCATTTTTTTTATAGTGGCGGGGGAGTGACACTCATGTAAATACCAAAAGGTCTTCAATAATGGGAGGTCTTATTTACCTAATGTGACTCAAAAAGGAAGAAATAATAGATTAATTTAAAATTATGGTCTATATAAATCTACAACCAAAATAATATGATCATTTTTATAATTTGGTCCTTAACTTCTAAGAATCTAAAATTTTATTATATTGGTTTTTATTAAAGCATCTAGTTTTCTATCCTAAGTAATTTTACCCTTAAGAATAAAATAAAGTCATATTTATTATATAATATAGATAAAATTATTTATAAATATGTTACCTAATTTAAAGAATAAAAAATATTTTTTTAAAAATTAAATTTTAAAACAAGTGGATGTGATGTAGAAAACAATAGTTAAACCTAGACCGTGCTAACAATTGTTTTACAATCTATGGGTAAATATAGTATTTATAAAAGATGAATTGGTCCATTAATAGACCATATTTAATATTTCTTAACCCTAAAAATTAAATTTTAATAATTTATTATCTTTATTAATTTTGAATAATTTAATAAAATATCATTTATTGTAAAATAAAAATAACGTTAATTTTGACATTATTTATTTAATTTTAATTTTAATTTTATTTTTAATATATCAAAATAACATTGGAATAAAAAAATAAGTATAAATATGTGTAAAATTATATATTAAACTTCAAAAATAATTAAATACAATTATTCAATCAATTCACTTCACATTTAATAGTTATAATGTCATTTATTTTAGTTAATTATTAACTTATTAATCATTACATTGGTGTTTTGTTAGAATTTAAAGTAACTAAATAATTTGTAAAAATTATTTATAATTTAATATGATAAAAATAACCCATTTATCTTTCATGATTATATATATAACCTAAAATATGTTGTTTTGTACATATTTCAAAGTTCTATAAATGTTAAAGGCCAAGAATGTTCCTTTTTTGTCTTTTTCTTTACTTATCCTTTTATATGAGAAATTTCCATTTAATAATTTCTCAATAACCTATATAATTCAAAAAAATATGGGATATGGTCAAATTACTTGAATCCATTGTATTTTGGATAAGTTTCCAGGTCATTTTGGTCTATAATATTAAGGTTTAGTCCTAAATTAAGCGTAATCTCACCTTAATCCATTTGATTAATTTTAATCACTTTCACTAATCTTGTGGGTCAAAATTTGAGTGAATATTATTATAATATAAATATAATATATATTAAAACCATTTATTATCATTTTTCAAAATTCAAATCACATATATGGGGATACTTTGTTGAATGCTAATCCCGTAGACATGGCGAGAAAGTGAGTTTTTAAAGTAAAAACATTCAAATGTTCAATATTTTTTTATCTAATTTAAATAAAAAAATAACTCCAATCAACTAAATTAGATTAATATATTCATAATTGATCTATTTTTTCTTTAAAAACCAATTTAAATTTAATTTAACAATAATCATTATTTAAACAAAAAGAGTGTTTTTAACTAAATTGTAGTAATTTTTTCTATTCACCCAAAAATGAAGTTCCTCAGAAAAATCCCAAAAATTTAGCATAACATAATTTAAAAATTATAAATTAAAAAATTATGTTAATTTTATCACATTAAATTTCTATTAGTTTCTAAAATTAATTTTACTATTGTTCATAGGACATAAAAATCAGTTTCTTTAAGAAAATATTATTTTAAAACATATAAAGACTTTACAAAAAATTATATATTTCATTATAAATATGTTTTATTTATGTGAAAAATTTATAAATAAGATATGAAAAGTAGTTATTACTATTCAAATTACTATGTTTAACAAATAGTTTATAATTATCTAATTTAAATAATTATAACAATAAAATTGTGTTTCGTAGAGACTCAGCATTGCGTAAAATGCATGCCAATTCGGTGTTCCATGAAGCATATTACTAGTCAGTTCATTTTTAAAGGAATATTTTACATATTTCATTGAAATAAATCAATGGAAATTAATTCATTTGAAGAATAAAAAAAATATTTCACAAAATCTCAGGGTGTTACACATACCATCACTCGTGGTTTGAGAACCTTGACCCTTGATTTAAAATATTATATTCTCCTACACAAAAAAAAATTGATGTACTTTCAACCTTGGAAATACTAATTAGGACATTTTATAAAACCCCCTGATAATAGGTCCTTGTTCCATGACCATTAACTATATGCACCTTAGTTAGAGCTGTATGATCTTAAACTTTTGTCTCTAATGGTCCAAATAGAAAGTACCTAAATTGATAGTGATAGAGACTTGAAAATATTTAGGATGAAAACCTATACCGGGATATATGATATAAATTCATGTATCCACTCACAAATCACTTCATCTCTAGAGTTTATGAAAATTTTAGTGAATAAATAGATAAAAAAGAATCTCAAAGCTGATAAGACCCATCTTCTGGACCATGTGAAAATGGATCCACACTTGATAGATCCCTATAGTCCAGGAAAATGTTAGAGAAATTATTTATTACATTCGATCACCATGATAATGTGTTTACTAGGGGGAGACAAAAATTTTATGGTGCCTAAGACCCTCTTCAATATCGTGTTTTCTGTAAAACATCTCTATGTATTTGATGTATGGGATAATTCCCACCAATTACTTGAGTTTTTATACTTATCCTAGAACCACATAGCCTTGAGTCATTACACATGATTCTCCCCTATAGTGTATTGGTAATAGGGACTCACTTATCTGAAGGGGCCCAACTAGGATTCCCTGGTATATAAAAAACACCCCAGATCTTTTTCCAAGTAGATATTTTGGTCTTGGAGGAGAGGGCCCCCCTTAAATCCATGAGCTATTACCTGAACTACATGTGATACTAGTTTCCACAATTAGTAATGGTCTACCAGTAACCACTAGCCTATATGTTCAGTAGAATTAGATATTCCAAGATAATGATTCAAAATTCCCAAAACTAGGATTTTTAAGTGGATTCGATATCATCGAAATTACACAAACATTTCTTTTACCCATTATCAATGTAGGAATGTGGTACTTCATTATCATAACTTTGTATGGACCCCACAACATGACAGAAAACAATGTTCTGTGGGGTCTGAGCTTCAGTACTATAAAATAGAACTACCCCTAGTGTTCCATAACCCTTATATGATAAAAGTTTCTCCAAATACCACTTCATTATACAAATGTTTTAATTTCTAGAAATCTTTCATAGTACTTGGATAAGAATGGGGACCCCTCATCACCATCTATTTAGGTACTATAGTCTCATGTATACAGTACCTTTACCCTTCAACTAGACGAATACATTCTCTGTAAGAAAGGATCTCTGATCGTGCTGATCTATGAAAACATAGTAGTGACACTGGAAACCTCATAGTGTTCTGGGATCATCATTAGAGTTTCTTCAATGTATCATAAAATTATATTCAAAATCTTTGGGGCATGATATAAAAAACTATATCCCCTGAATATTCAAGTGGATTTTACTTCCCTAACATTATTTTTCTATCTACTAACAAAATTTGAAGAAAATATACAGTTTATCAAAATCCTACATGAATATTGATCCAACATATCTTTTGTAAGAATAAATGGTGTCAAAACCCTTCATGAATATCTATTCTTTAGAATATAAAAAAATGAAGGTTTTCATAATCATCCGTGAATATTAATTCATTAGAATATAAAATTGAATGTAGGGTATAAAAAGCATTCATGACTATTCACCCTCCATGCCTTTAGTTTTTGAACTCAATAGCAGGTTCAATCCAAGAGACTTTATACTATAATAAGAGAATATATGAGCTAGAAGAGCATAAAATATACAAGAAGAAAGTGAAACCTTTAAGTCCTTATACAAAAACAATAGAATGTACGATGTAGAAGATCATAAGGAACATCAACAGAAGGTATGATCTTAAAGACATTAAACTATAGTAATAAAATGTCTATGGTAAAAGGACATAAACCACACCAACAGAATGTAAGATCCAAAATACCCTAAACTAAATCAAGATATAAGACCCTAAAATACAATAGTATATGGTCTGAGATTTTCATCCTAAAAAATAGAACATTATAATTTTAAATTTAAAGTCCTTAAAATAAAAATTATAAGAAAAAAATTACATCTATGTTGAAAACCTACAAAAGGAAACCTAGGAAAATTTAATGCCTCTTCTATCTAGACAGAAACCTTGTGTGATTTAGGAAAAATCGAGCAGTTTTGAATGGAAATTCCACAAAACTCACTAGGAAAAAAACCCATAAAGGGTAGCTGGAGTTAAATCCATGTATAAGTCCACTAAGATTATACTTCAAATGAATTAGGTAAAATTTATCGTTAAAAAAGAGATATAATGATTTTAAGGGCTATTATTAGGACAAAAAAAATTTATCTATCCCCACTTAGTCCATTTAATATGGAAACAACCAGAGCACTCTTCATTGGGGAAATATTTACCCAAATTATATCTTTTAAAACCATAAAATGTTAAAATGATGAGAACAAATACATTAGTGGGGATTCTTATCTAGTTAAACATTCATGGGATATTTTAATTTTATTTTCTATAAATTCATGCATTTAATTTCACATTTGGGTACAATTGGTATTAAAAAACTGATTGATATTTCATATTGAGTGTAGAAAATCCACACACATGATGAATGAAAGAAATATTGGTAGAAAAATATGGATTTTAAAATTTTTCCTTAATTAAGTACAAAATAAGGGATGGATATCCATAGTCTTGATTAACTCATGGGTTTCTCAAGAGGACATATAATAATATCATTTTAAAAAATGATCTTTTGTGTGCTCCACATATACCAGTCTTGTGAGAGGTTGAAAATGAATAATTAAGTTTTATCTACTCCATTTATTTTTACTTAACATGTAGATGAAGATCCTTGATCAAGGAGAAGAACTCTTGATCATCTTTTTGAGTAACATTAATTAAAGAATATTCATTTGAAAAGTTATACTTTTCATGAGTTTTTAGGATTTTTTTTTATGTGGGGAAATTATATGGAGTGATCATGTAGAGTGATCATGTGATGATATCATGTGAATGGTTCTCAAAACATGATCACATGGAGATGTTTTTAGAAGTAATCATGAAAAGTTGAATAATTTGAGAACATAGAGTTTTGAGTCATATGTAAAATGACTGGACCCTTATGCCCCTATTTATAGAGAACCTCATGGAATAAAAAATGTATTTTTGAATACTAAGAGATACTCGAATGTATAACTAGTGGAAGACCAAGGAACTCAAGATGAAATTTATTTTCTCAAAACCAAGTCCTCATTCCTTCCATTATACATTGATTCTAAGATGTGGTGGAATTTTTTGATGTCTAATAAATGATAATTGGAAAACCAGGGTCAAAGAAACCCCCCAAATCATGAGTGTTATTTTCCCATAATGTAAAGAAGGAAGAAACATTTACACATGGGGATCCTTTTCCTGGGTCACACAAGTTGCATGAAATTTAATAAGAATCATGATAACATAACCTATGGAATATAATGTGAAGGGGTTAAAAACATCAAGTGATATATTCAGTGTGTATGTGAAGACCCATTAGACAAGACATCCTGATCACGTGATTTCCCTCATTCCATTCTTATTGAGCATAAAAATTCCTTATACAAGTCTTCATAATCTTACAAAATTTCAATTGACCAATACTAGGAAACCATCGTGGTATTAATGTGATAAATGTTTAAAATGATTGGATCCATATACAAATTGAGTTAAATTGTTATTTATGAGAAGGAATTATTCACACGACATGACCAATTCATAGATTACATGGATAACATAGTCCTGTTATCTTAATATCATGAAGGACCTCTATCATGTTTCCTAATATCTTGAAGGATCCCAGACATGTTAGCTTGATCTTAGGAAGGTTCTAAAACATGTCAGTTTTATCATGAAAAATTCTTTCGACATTCTATCCTTGATCTCACTAAAGCCTTAAGACATGTCCCCTGATATCATGAAGGATCCCATACATGTCATCCTGATCTTGCGATGGACCTTCGACATGATCGATGGATCATGAAATACCCCTTTAAGATGTTATCCTAGATCTCAAAAAGACATTATGAAATACAATGTGATATTGTGAAGGCCCTTGAACATATTAACATGATCTCATGAAGAATCTTATACATGTCATTTTGATCACACAAAATACTTTTGATAATCCATGGAGTTAAGAAAACATGTAATGATGGAGTGATAATTCCGCCATTTTTAATCAATAAACAAATGGTCATCATCATTTATGACATGATACATGATCATAAGAAGAATATGATATGTTATATAAATATGTGAATTTTCTTTATACTAAATTAATCCATGATATGGGACTTAATCTCCATTTGAATCAGAATAGATATGGGTTGTTGATTTCTATAACCCCCCTGGCACATAGAAAAAAGATACAAGGAGGAAATATTGTACTTTATAATGAAAAAGAATGGGAAATATAAAAATTCATCCACCGAAAAAGTAATGTGATAAACATAAGGGATTACATAAAAGGTTTTTGAACATCATGTAATCAACTCATTGATAATGTGAAAAATCTCCAACATTTCATCTGGACCACATGAAGGGCCTTCAATATGTCATCTTGATCATGTGATTCCTCAGTATGTAAACACTAGAAAAACAATAAGAAGTTCATATGATGAATTCTTAATATTATGAATGACTTATGTGAAGGTAGGTATAATAATTTTCATGTGATGTTTTCATGAATTTCATTGTATTTGTTCATTGATGATGTTACAACCTACATACATGTTAGTGAGATCAGATGAAGACACTCCACCATTTCCGTGAAATCAAATGATGACACCAAGAATTTTCAGTAAGATCATGTGATGGAATATCAACATGTTTTCCAAATAATGTTATCCCTTTGTATATTTTGTTAATATCACATGAATACCTCTGGACATGTCATATGGATCATGCGTCAACCTTTTGTCATGTTAGTAAAATCATGAAACACACTGATGACATTTTAGGAAGATCATGAGACACCCTTTGGTCATCTAGGGTAGATCCGATGACAACCTCTGGGTATGTCATTATGGTTAATGAAAATATCTATTACAAAATACCTGGTTCATGTGACATCCCACGTAAATTCCATCATTTCCAAATAGACATCGTCAGACTTATCAAGATTGCATCCTCAAATATATCATCCTAATCATACAGAAATACCTAGACATGTTAAGAAGATGTCCTCAAAAATTAAATCCATGTTAGATAGAAATCCCCAAAAATGTTGGGAAGACATCATAAAACTTGTCAACCTTTTCTGAAAGAAACCCTTAGACATGTCAGTATTGTTAGGCAGGAATACATTCACATGTGCTTGTGGAACATGTGAACCCCCACAATATGTCTTTGGCTAAAAATTACCCCTTTCTGTGGAGATTTTACCTTTTGGTCTAAGGGTTACACACTCATGAACCCTTATTCATGCCTTGGGGACCTCATGTAGGCCAGGAATAATCAAAAAATATTTATTGGTCCCTACTCTTTATTTTTAGAGGATAAGGGTTAGATATGTGTCTTGGGTATCCACCTCGGTGTAAGTCTCTTGAAATTCATTTTTCTCAAGCTCATAGTACATACCTCATGTGGGGATACCATCATACCAGACCCATTAGTGGTTTAGTTATAGATAGTGAAGTATGATGACTTTAATTTTGATGATAAGCATGATATATAAGACACCTTCATAAGGTCTGGTTTCAATATAAAACATGAATAATACCATTTCCTTCCTTGTGGGGTCATTTCCTTTTCATGGTTTCTAATCATGTTCCATTAGGATTGCTTTAACATGTAAGTAACACATGTATATTTAGTGTGAATCATCCCTTGCTATCTCTTACTTCACACTTCATGAATGAATCACATCATATTAAATATTTTCAATGGTCATGTCACTAGAATAATAAAAATAACCCAATAAGGGAATCCTCCAGGAGTAATCCCCATCAAAATATTAGGGATTCCTTAGTGTGTAATCCCAATTGAAATTCTATATTATATCCATTCCAACATGTTTTATCCTCTTATATATCTTCTTTCTTACACTGAGCATGAATCCCAAGGGATTAAGGATATTTTTTGATCTTGTTACCAACATAAAAATCATTCCTCCAAAACATGGGCATTCCTCTCTGTGTAAGAAGTGAACTATGAGGACTCTAATTATTATTATAAGCAAGATATGTTGGATTCCAACCTAAGGCTCGTGCTTCGTACCCAATTCATAAAGAACATCATTAACAACATGATATTAAATTGCATGAAATAGTAATATACAAACTATATAACACTAAGAGTTTTTATGAAATATATTTTTTCAAATAAATATTATTTATTTGATAGCTTGAATTATACGCAACAACGAAGTTTTAACTAATAAAAATATAATAATATTATTATTATTTAAACATGTCAATCATAATTACTCCATTAACCAATTGGGTATGAAATCAAAAAAATAAAATTAAAAAATTAATTATAATGGTTATATATAGTGAAAATATATTGTTAAAAATGTAAAAATAATTTTTTAATCTTTATATGGTTTGAAATTTTCTTTTTTCTAAAAAATAGATTATTAGTTATTTTTTCCAAAAAAAAATAAAATTAATTTATTTAAATTTTAGATTTTTTTTAAAAAAATTAACATCATTTTTTAAATCAATAGTAGAAAATCAGATTAGGGTTAATTTTTGGGATTTTTCTAAAATTATTAATTTTTTGATGAATAGTGAAAAAATAGAAGTTTTTATTAAAAACTTCTTTTTTGTTTAAAGAATTTAGAAAGTTATTTTAAAAAAATGTTTAAAAAGTAAAATTATATCATTTATTTTATAATTAATCTAATATATCTCATTTTAAGAAATTCATTTTTTAATTTTTATAAAAAAACTTTTTAAACTTTTGCAAAATTTATCTTTCAAAAATATATTTTTCCTTACGTCTATGCATTTAATTTTAACATAAATTTTTTCACATATGTGAATTTAATTTATGAAAATGGATTAAATATTTTGAATCAAAAAAATTTATACTATATAACAATGAAAATTAAATTTTTGTCAAAATGGATAAAAAAATAATATTAATTACTGTGGTTTTGGCTAAAACAAGTTTACCGAGAGGTTAAACTAAAATGGAAAGAGAGAAAATGACCTATAATATTTTAAAAATCATTTTTATGGTAATATTTCTCTATTATAACCTCTATGGTTTTATAATAACCCATTTTGGAGCCATCTGGCATGTGAAAATTTTCAAAACACATTATTATTTCAAAAACTCTTATGTGTGTCCTCTTCCACACTTATAAAAGGACACCCTATATCTTTTATTAATCACACATAAAAAGCCCTATGGCCATGATAGGACCCACCCAATTATATTACTATACTCCAAAAACACATCCTATAGTCCTTAGTGTTATTATTTATCTCTTCGATGAGGGATTTACATATAAACATAGAGAGGCTATTCTAAGAAGAGGTAAAATTATTAAACTTGTGTTTTTTGTTTTTGGTCTTATTCCAAAAACATAAAATATTCATTAAAAATGATAATATTATAAAAAAATTATCTACCATATAATGATATATTATTATGTTAATTTAATAACTTAAATATATCTCCCTTTCTATTAAATGGGAAATGAATCTATCGATCGTGTTTACGGTGGACTACTGCCTCCAAAAGCAAGTGTTATTATTTTCACATCACCACCTCTCATGGATAGAGATAATTATATATTAAATGTTTAGGTATGATATTTATGAAATTATTATACTTATTTAATTATAATATCTCATACATCTTCTTACTTTCATTTTCATGGGAATATGATAATGTCGCTCATGTGTATAGAGGATTACCGCCTCACGAAGCGTTTAGATTCATTTTTACCTTATGATTTAAATGGAAGGTGATTTGGATAAATTTAATGAATATATGTGATAAATATTACATCCTACAGAATCTATAATTTTGATATATTATTTATCTTTATTTTTTCCAATTTTTGATAAAATGGAAACAATGTTCATGTGTCTATATGGCCTAACGTTTCAATGAATGGTGTATTTAATTTTATATCTATAATATTTATGGATTAATATAAATAATTATATATATAATATATAGGATATTTATATCTGGGTTAAAATTTTAGATATTATGTAACCATGATCAAAGTAAATGTATTGAAAATATTAAACCAAAACATAAATGGAAAACGAAGAATTTATTACCCAAAACACGATTTTACAAGATATTGTTAATAAATGTGTGTTAAAAGTTAATATGTAAATCATATTTTGTATGATAAATATAAATATTATTCTATAATAGATTTATAAAAAACATATATTTATTTTATAGGAGTTTCAAATTTGCATGCAAGAATTTATGTCTTAGGATATGATATTTTTGTCACAATTTTCCTTCTTTGAGACATATGTTATGTCGTGAACCTATATTATTTTTTGAGGTGTATATAATAAACCCTATACATTTTATATTATGAAGTTATTTATTCTATTGTTATTTAATTTACCATTTAAATTTATTCTTTCATGGAGCCTATCATTCAAATGTTACTAAAGTGATAAGTTTTTGATGTTAAAATCTAATTGTTTATTTGGGATCATTTATGATTATGCTTTTAATGTTGAAATCAGATGATATATATATCAATAAAATATTGAATTTTCTTATTCCCTAGTTATTTTTTGAGAATATATTTTTTTCATCATTTTTATCTCTTTATGTACTCAAGATTCAATTTTGTTAATGAAAACATTATTTCTTTCTATATTTAGTCAAACAAAGTTTTTTATTACAGATACGGGTTTAATTTTTTTTATGAATGATTAAATTATCAACTATTATTTCATAAATTCATTTAATTAATTTTTTACTTTTTACCATGAAAAATTAATCTCCATTCCCTTTTTAAAATAGGTTTGATTAGGCTTTTACCAAAAATGTGAATGAAATATTTGTTTTAATGTGTATGACATGAATGAAATTTCACACTGTCATAACCACAAACTGTTTTAAAGTGTCCTTTATACTTTTTAAAAGTGATTTTCAATGAAAATAATTCTGAAAATGTTATATGATTATTTAGTTTGATAAAAAATTTTTCAAAGTGAACATGTTATTTTGCTCAAGTGATATTTAACATAATCTTTCACAATAATTTTCCATCCAAGAAGAAATATTTATTATGTTACATAATATTTACTAGGGATATAACCAATTTATAAAATCATTATCCTTTCTCTGGGTAGTTTATGTATATGATGAAAAGATTTTTATAAAATCCCTTTCATTTAAACAGGTTATTCAATGATGAAATGTCTTTGAAACCAATTTATTTTATTGGTTTATGATATGATGAATTTTTTATGATATTTTGGCACACAATCATATGAATTATTTGATAGGTGGAACCAATATGTCCCTCCAACGCATATAATAATTATTAATGTTATATGAGATCAAACGGTGAATGAGAGGTTATCCTAGGACTAAAATTGGGTAAAAAAGTGGTTATCCGAAGACAAAAATAGGGTACACAAGAGGTTATCCTAAGACCAAAGAAGGTACTTGGGTGGTGAAGTCAAGACGAACATGTTATGAATGTATTGGTGGGTAGCCTTGACATAAGGATTTATATACATATGTGTATTCCTAAATACTATGTATTATGCCAATTTTATTCTCTGATAGCATATATAATTTTATTTCTATATGATTCATGAACTATGAACTTCCACGATTTATGCCATGAATCATGTTTATGATTGATGAAATATAGGGTATGGTTTTCAAATGTTATACTCATGTTCCCATACTATTATTCTCATGTTATTCTTATTTGATCATTGATAAATCCAATTTTTACAGTTACTAAGAAAATGAGATCAAAATTTATTATGTTTTCTTCCCCATGTTATGAAGAATGGTTTTTTTATGATAAGTCTAATGACTGTGATAGATATGAAGAAATTAGTTGGAGAAGATTTAGTTCATAGATAAACAAGTTTTTTTTTAAGTTTCCATGTTTGCAAAGGTACTATACCAAAATGATTATGGCATGGATATTTATATTATGTAATGAATATTACTATATTAATATATAATATGTAATGTCACACAATACAACACTCTCTCATATGAAAAAATGTGTTGGTTATAAGACCTCAAGTGTGCCAACCCATACATTAGAGACTACCAAATAATAGTGGGGGTGAGATGGATATAATGGGGAGACAATGCTCCTTGTAAAAGAGTTAAAACATAGTGTAAATTGACATTAATAATCAATATCTAAGAAAAAAATTGATTAAAAAATATATCATAATGGAAAAACCAATCAATAAAATATATCTCAAATAATTCAAATAAATAATAAATGAAAAATGTAATGAAAATCTAAAATGTAACTAAATTTCATGATAGAAATGATACAAATAAAATAATAGTAGGATCAAATAAAGACTCAAAATTCCCTCTTCACTAACCCCATGTTGGTCCCATATCCAAACTCTTGCCTATCCAGCAATTAAAAAATAAACAATAAGGTCCCATTCCCAAGTCAAATCCTATATCCATAAAATATACTCATGTGAAAAATTGTGGCCCGAGTTTGGTATGAGTTAAAATCAGTAGATCGAAACCACCACGTGTAATTATAACTATTATGATAATATGTGTGTAAAATAAAGATATAAATAGGTTTATTAATTAATAAATTGTAATAGTACATCAATCAACCTACTTCTACACCATGTCAGAATGTCTTTGAGTATGTCACAAAACCATGCCAAACAAAGCCATATATCTAAATAACCTATTTTCACACCATGATGGAATGTATATAGAAATTTGTCAAAGAAATTCCATCCATAAACATATATCAATTATAAAATCAAACAATCCTAGACCAAGCCCACTGTATAAGAATTTTAGTGCGTATAAGGGAATAACTAGATATATATTCATTTCAGCATGTGTTAGGGCATAACCCAGTATATAATCATTGCATCATTTTCAGAGTATAACATGTCACATAAGAATTACATCATGTTTGATTACATACACCAGTGTATAATCATTACAACATGTATCCTGGAATAAATTTGTTTATAATAATTAAAGCATGTGTCAAGGAATAACCTGATATATAAGCATTACAACATGTGTCGAGGAATATCCCTATATATAACCACTACCGTATGTGTCAATACATAACCCATTATATAATAATTACAAAATTTGTTAGGGAATAATCCAATATCTAACCATTACAACATGTTTCAGGGAATAACCCAATATATTAGTAATAAAAC
This sequence comes from Viscum album, assembly GCA_963277665.1. Lineage (NCBI taxonomy): Eukaryota > Viridiplantae > Streptophyta > Magnoliopsida > Santalales > Viscaceae > Viscum > Viscum album. Next base: position 1,522,004,100 of record OY728131.1, on the reverse strand, counting down.
AAGAACTCAACATGTCATAACAGTAATGATATTATAATATCACATCGTAAAACACAATGGTTAATTATGTAAATTTTCATTTGTAATTCAATTTAACATTCATTTATATATCAAATGTTCAATAGTTAGTCCCATTATAAAATAATTCATAAAATAGGGATTCTATATCAATATATCACTGAAGGTATGATGTCACGCTAAACACACTTTAAACGATTAGCCATGTTCTTACTATTCAAGGTTTATTCACCCAACACATAGCCATAATCAAAACCACATAATCAATTGAATCCAATGGGATCCAACTAATATTCTAATCCATGATTTACCATTTATCAATGAATACATTAATTAGGGAAAATGTTATATTGGTGCAATCAATATATTTCATATACATCCAAATTTAGCAGACCATAGAGTTAGGTTTATTCCCACTACGTTTATCCAGTGAGTAACATAGCACTTCTAAAGGGGAATTATAATGAGGAAAAAGGTGAAAAATAACTCACGAGGAACTAGAATAATCCATGGTTAAGATCAAAACCAAAATTGGTCAAAGTATTCCACATCTCTAATGGAGATCAATGGAATAGGTGAGGAAAACCAATGCCAAAGACATCCAAGGGATCTATTGCACAAATGAAATGTTCATAATGGAGTAAAGTATTCTAAAATCACCTAAAATTTTTCTTATGTCGAGAGGAGGAAAGTTTCACCTAACAAGAATGAAAATTATGTCCTCACAACATCCTTAAAACTGCTTCTCCTGATAAATGTAGGGTGTGTAACCATCTTTCATGTTAGGTATTTCCCACTTAATAGTTAGTCTAGAAAACCCATCATATATGTTTAATAATTATCTTAATCAAATTTTATATGGATTAAATGATTTAAACATTGTTTAACCGCATCAAACCCTATACTAGTTCATGAAATGTGTCGAGAGGAAGTTACATGTCGTGTAACATGTACAATACATGTAAATTATCTCAAGATAGTTTTCAATAAAATTTCTATTGAAAGGTCCTAAACCACTTCTAAATCCTTCAAATATTGGGAAACCCCCCCCCATAAACCCATTTTATAGGTTTATATTGAGACCCCATTAATTGAAAAAACTTACATACCCCAACCTTTGGCCGTTTTTTTTCAAAAAAAGCTCTCTATATATGAATAAGACCGATCCCCCAAGGATTAAAGACAATGAAGAACCCAACGAAATATGTTTAACACAAAAACTCAAATAGGGACATACCTAGAAAAATACACTATCTCACATAATATTTGTATCTGATATATTTGGGTCTTCACAATTGGTATTATAGTAATGCTTGTTAAAACATTAGAAACTAGGATGGGAAACCTTACTTGGAACCATAAGGATAAGTGAAATGGTTGAAAAATATCTAGGAACTTTAGTGAATGATATATTCATTGGTTTATTAAAAATTAGATGCTTGAATGGATAGATCAAGAGGATGTGTCTCTAACGCCATTATACATAGGGGTAATAACTCTAATAATGGAACATTGAGCCAAGCTCGATCATCACTTGGTGCATGATAATAGCAATTACTACACACCTAATTTGACACTCCTAGTGTATAAATTTTGGAAATTGACAAACTATTTATGAAAAATCATGAATGATTTGAATAATAACCGTAAATAACATAGGATAATCTTAAGGTGTCATAGATTTAAAAGATGGTGTCATGATTTAGATATCATATAAGTTATTTTTCATGATAATATGGTTCCCCACTATGATTAATATATCTTAAAATGTGTTTATTTTGCAATTAGTTAATGGATTGAACCTAAAGGAATCAGTTTAATATTGAATGCAACTATCATTTAAATTATTATCCTCTCAAAAAACCAAACCTTATAGGAGATTGAATTAAAGATCAAATTTCAATGCACCAAAAAAATTAGCCTATGATTCATGAAGAACATAAAAATATGTAAATTGAGAACAATGTTTTATTGAGTCCTTCATGATCAAATTTTGACCTTTTTTTATTGGTTTCTATGATCCATTAGAATTTGAGAAATGTATCAGTACCATTGTAAATCAATTTTCCAATATACGTTGCATGGATATTGGAAAAATAATTTTTTATATCTATCATTTAGAATGAAAAGTAGATCAATGATGGAATATTATCAATAATATGAGGCAAAAATATGATATTGACTCTATAGTCTAGTATGAGTTTAAGAAAATATTTTTCAATAATTATTTTCCTCATATTCTTCTTAAGAAAATGGATAATTAATTAATTGAGCTAAAAAAGAAAGGATTATGAATCTATTGGTACATATGAGGTAAATTTTACAAAACATTCAAGGTATGCTTCTAATATTATCATCCATCATGAATATAATGTTGAACGATTCTTCCTTAGATTAAAAATTTGTATCCTAATGGAATAATCCATAACGGAATTTAGTAGCAATGAAGAAATAATTTATTGTTCTATAAAAGTGGAAATTATGATTCGAGTTACCCATAAATCTCTTGGATTTCATAATAAAATACATATCTAATTCAAATGAAACTTTAAGAACCATGGATAGAAGAATTTCATCTTTCATTCATGTTTGATGAGTGGAATGGAAAGTGGAGGAAATTGTATTTAGGGGATTGTTAAATGTTTTATGTGTGGAATGAAAGGTAATCAAGAAGATAAATTTCAAAGTGATATGAAGAAGTTATCAAATGATATGAATAAGGAAAAATTTATATAGAATTAACCCCATGCACTCTAGTGTTTCAAATTAAAGGAGTTTGCGAATTATGCCAACAAGTTCCCAAATCCTAAGGTTAGTGATGATGATCGACATCAGTAACCTATTAAGGTGAGAGACTTGTGTATGTGATAAATATTTATGACGAGGGGCATGATAATGACATGGTGAAAGGTAAACATTCTATCTACTCTAAAACTACTAATTTTTTATTTGAAAATGGTCCACCCACTCTTTTATATCTAAATAATTTTCTAAGAGTATCAAGATTCTAACCAAAATGATTAGATGTTTAATTAAAAGTTAAAACCTGTAATGGTATGATGATCTCATATAAATTATTTGATTCTTCCCTAGTTTAATTTTTTGGGAATATGTTTCCAGAAAACCTCATTATTTCCTTCCGGTACAATTTGACGTTATTATGGGAATTGATGGGCTTTCTCTATATAAATCACACATCAATTAACAAGAAGAGAAGTCACATTTGATATTACAAACTGACCTACGACCATCAATTATTACAATTATAGATATACAAATTATATTTAGATCACATCCATTGTATGGTTCTTTATTCCTATTTAAAAGAAGAATTTATCACAAATGGCTGGGGAGAAACTCAACATCAATTAAATTCTTATTATACGAGAGTTTGTTGAGAGATTTCTAAATTAGTTTCCTTTTATCCCATCAAAATTTGAAGTTTATTTCCATATAAAACTCATACCTAGTGCAACAATAGTTTTTAGGAGACCCTATAGAATCACCCCTATTGAGTTTTAAGGATTCATGTAAATCTGAAGGAGAACCATGACTTGAGATTAATTTGTCTAGATGTGTCATATTGGGGTGAACTAGTTCATTTTTTAAGATTTAATATATATCAATGTGACTCTTTATTGATTATAAGGAAATGAAAAATATCACAATCAATAAAAATTATCCTCTACCTCATATTTGTTTGATCAACTTTGTGGAGTTCAATACTTTTCCAAGATTGACCATCATTATAAACATCATTAATTGGGGGTAAATAAATAGGATATACCCAACACAACACTCCTTATAATGAATGGAAATTATGAGGATTTAGTGACTCTATTGTGTATAAAATATACCCCCTCTTTTGTCAAGTATTTAATGAAGATAGTCTATATATATTACCTTGATTAGTTTGCAGTAGTCTTTATAGAAGATATCCTTTTATATTAAAAGTGAAGTGTAGAGCCTAAAGATAATTTGAAAGCTGTGATTAAGAACCTATGTAAGGATAATATTTTTCCAAAATTTAATAACTGTGATTTTTTTTCATAAAATGTCTCATTTTTGGTCATATAATCTCTAGAGAGGGTATATTGGTGGAAACATCAAAGGAGTAAGCTATTGAATGTTGGTCCAAACCACCCACTATAACCGAGAAATGATGTTTTCTTGGTTTTCATAGTTATTAATGATGGTTTTTAGATCATTTATAATGAATATCTAATCCACTCACCATGTTAACTTGGAAGGAAGCTAACTTAGTCTTGACAAATGAATATGAGGAAAATTTCTTGGAATGAAATAAACGAGTTGTGAATGAAATTCTTCTTACATTACCATATAGAGGATAAGGGTTTGTAATATATATTGATTCATCCAATAATGTAGTGAGATGAATTATCATGTAGAATAAAATTATTATAGATTATTACTCTCAACAATTGAATGTTCATGAGAAAAATTTCCCAAATCATGATTTGGAAATGGTTGTGGTGATGTTTTCATGGAAGATATAGATACATTATCTTTAAAGAGAAAATTGTGATATATATATATATACTGATCAAAACTTTATATATATATATATTGAAATAGAAGTATTTGAACTTTCTCTAGGGAATATGTCTAGAGATGATTAAATATTATTACTATTCAATACATTACCACCCTAGGATGGCAAGAAAGGTGGATGATGATTTGAGTTTAAAGGATTATGTTATCTATTCCATGATGCGGACCACAAAATATAGAATATTTATTTATTTGTAAGGAATAAATTATTAAATATTAAAGTAAGGGGATAAATATTAACATTCTAAAATATGTTCTCAACCATCTATACAAATGAATATTAAAGAGGCACAGAAGGAAGGCGTGGAGCTGCAAAAGAAGGTGATAAATGTTCAAGAGTTTAACCTTGATTAATAAGGAATGATAATTGTCACGAATACTGAAAGTGTTTTATCCTTACCCAATTTTATGAAGTATATTTTAAAAGAGTATCATTGTTATTTAATCTATATTCATCATTAAAGTAAAATAAAGTATTGTTATTTGAATTAGTATTTTTAGTGGGATGTAATAAAGAGAGATATCACATAGTATGTATCTCTGTACTAGGTTTATCAGTACATTGTAGATAAGAGATTTTTTAAGGGGATGTTACAACCATTACCCATAGTATAATTATAATGGTAAAAGATAAACATTTATTTTGTCATCAGACTCCCAAAAACATATAGATAAAGAAATACTAAAATATTTGTATTTTATTTCCTAAATAAGTTAGAACACTTCATTAGTATCAATGAATATTTCACTATGTATCATCTTTCCATGATACAGATAGAAGAAGTGGTAAGTTTACATGGAGCACCACATTCCATTATGTATTATCAGGATTAGAGGATTACCTCTATGTTTTGGAGAAGTATTCGATAAGATATTGATAAGAATTTGGTTTTTTATAGTGTATCACCCTTAGATAGATATTCTTCTGATGGCTTGAAGGCCCTCAATTTTTATTGATTTTGATATTACACCTTTCAAGGGGTGAGGTGGAACCCTTACAAGGCCCGTAGGCATAAGTATTAATGGCTCGTAGGCCTTAGAAGAATTCATTGCCCATATGATTCAAACATTAAATACAACCCAGACTAACTACTTGAAACTGATCCTCCCCAGCATCTTCATCATGAAGTCAGTTCTTCACATTTTCATGGCTGTTCGGATAGGATTTCATGTGCATGCACAGGCTTGTCCCAATGGAAGGTGCCATACCCTACCATTCTTGCAATCCATTTTGCTTCTACTATGGTGAAATCTCCTTGCTCATCCTCCTTATGAAGCTTGTTCCTTGTAGGTTTTCTGGTTTTCATCTGCACTTAAGGTGGCCCGAAGGCCTTGAGGTGGCCCGAAGGCCTTACTGACCTGAAGGCCTAGGTGGACCGAAGTCTTTAAAGGACTCAGGGACTAAATCGGTGGCACGGAGGATCAAACAGGGGAATATTCTCAACTACTACAATGCCTTCTATAGTAACTACTACAGTTCTGCACAGTTCCTGCTACATCACCTGCTGCAGTACCTCAAAAATTAGCCTCCGCTTGGATTTTATCTCGGGTCTCTTAGATAAATATTAAGTCTAAGAGAAAAATTCAAACACAAAAATTAAATGTTAATATCTTGTTAAATATACTTTAAAGGTTCTTGGGATCAACACCTTCTTGAAGATGGGTTTTCATGCGACAAGAGACTTAAGTTGATTATCCATATGGAACATTATGAATACCTATATAGAATGAAATGTAGAACTCCAATGTAATGATATAAAAAGTTTTATAAATAAATCTATTGGGACATAATATAGCTAAATAAATTAATGATAAAGTTATATATTATTAATAATAAAAATGTAAGTATAAAGTAAAAAGGAAAATTTATGTTGGAAATTACGTAGGTGTTCAAGAATTTGATATTGGTGAAAATGTATTTCTAAAAAATTCTAATTAGAAGAAGGTAGTGAGATTTGGAAATAATCGAAAAATATTCCTCATTTATATCAATCACTTTGAAACTATTAATCATTTTAGTATGATATATTTTTCATTGAAACTTACACTGAATCTCTCTCAAGTCCATGATCTGTTCTATGTATCTCTTTTGTGGAAGTACATACCTAATCCATCACATTTTGGAAATTCAATGGTTATTGCATTAGATTATGATATTTATTATATGGATAAACTTTTGGAGATCTTGGATCATAGAGATACATTACTACAAAATAAGACCACTCACCTAGTCAATGTTTTGAAGTGAAACCACCAGATTGAGGAAGCTAAATGAGAACTAGAGAACGCGACAAGGAAAAAGTATCATTATTTGTTTGTATTGGAGTGATAAATTTATATGGATAAATTCATTTTAAATGGGGTATAACGTAATAAAAATATATTTTATGATTTTTTTGAATAAATTTAATTTATTTGATAGCTTGCATTACACACTACAGCAAACACTCAATAACCCAAAATAAACTATTATTATTATTATTTAAACACAACCAATATAAAGTATCTTTTAAACTTGGTGGTATGAATAAGAATAATTTTTTTTAAAATATTATATTTTTTATGTATAAATAAAAAATTTTGACAAACAAATACTAAATTTCTGGTAATGTCACTATAAACATTGAAAATACTTTTTTTTCAAAAAATATATTTTATTATTTTTATGAAAAAATAATAAAATTAAATTTTCAACTTTTAGAATATTTATTTTATAAAATTGACTTCCTTTTTGGAAGTAACATGACAAAATTAGCTTCTGGTGAATTTTTGCAATCTTTCTAAAAAGCTTAATTTTTCAATGAATAGAGAAAAATACTGATTTTATTGAAAATTTCTTATTAATTTAAAGAAGTTATATTTCTAAAGTTTTTTTTATAAAAATGATTAAAAAGTAAAATAATATAAATGATATTGCAATTATTCTTATATACTTCATTATATTAAATTTCATGTTTAATTTTGATATAAAAACATTTAATCTTTTGAATGTTTTCTCTTTGGAAAATAGATTTTTTCCACGCGTCTGCAGAATTAATTTTAAATTAATTTTTTAAACTAATTTGAATAAAATTTGGTAAAATGTATTCCATATTTTTAATAAAAATAAATAATGTTTTATAATAATTTCAACTTAATTATTGGTCAAAATGAGTAGTAAAAAAAGTAACAACCACAGTTAAGGTTAAAACATTTTTACCATGGGTTAAAATAAAAATAAAATGGTTAAAATGACTTATAAACTTATAAAAAAACAATTTTATTTGAAAATTTTGACCTTATAACTTCTAAGTCTTCATAATTAACTATTTTTGGCCTTTTGGATTTTGAAAAAATGGGTACTGTTTATTCTTTTATAAAATTCAATGCGTGTCCTTTCCCCAACTTATTCCTCTTTAGATTTAAAAAACAATTTTTTTTAATAAATTACATAATATATTAATTACTTCCCACCACACATCCTATATTCCATTATTTTATTAGTATTTCCTTTTATTAAGTATTTATTTATAAACCTAAAGCAGCTCTCTAAAAAAGTGGTAAAATTCTAAAACATATGTTTTTATTTTATTTATTCTTAAAACTAATTAACATTTAATTAATCTATGATAATATAAAAAGTAATATATATAAAATATACTGAGATGTAATTTTTTTAATTTAATGATCTACATCTATCTCCAATTCCATTAAATGTGAAACAAAGCTATCGATATTGTGTATGGAAGACTACCATGTCGCGAACAGTTGTTATTCATTTTCCATCACCACATATCACGATTGGATATAATGATGGATTTAATATTTATATATGATATTTATTATATTAATATAATTTTTTAACTATAATATCACACATACCTTCTTACATTCCTTTCCTTGTGGATGTGATTTTCTCACATGTGTGTACGAAGGACTACCTTCATGTGAAGTGATGTGACTAATTTTTCACGTAGACATTACATGGAATGTACTAAGGATAAATTTAATGAATATATGTGATTTATATGTCATCATAATGAATCTATACAGGATATATATTATTTACCTTTTTTATACCATCTTTCAAGAAATTCGAAATAATATTCATGCGTATGTACGACCTAAGATTTCCATGAACAACATATTTTATTTTCTATCTATAACTTTTATTGATTAATATAAATACATATATAATAAATACATATTATTCTTATAGCATGGGTAATATTATAGAAATTATTAAACCCTAATCAAAGTAAAAGGATAAAAAATACCATACCAAAAAACACACAAGAAACGATATAGGTATTACCCGAAATGCGATTTTAATGAGGAATTGTTAATAAATGGGTAATAAATGGTCATAATTAAATTATATATGGTATGATAAATATGAATATGGTTATATAATATATTTATAATAAACCTATATTTATTATACACGATGTTTGAGTTTGTATGAAATTATTAGAGACTTATGGTGATATATTTTTCCAAAATTTTCCTTTATTAAGAGAGATGTTTTGTTATGAACTGATATACTATTAAGAGGGTTGTATAATACCCATTTAACATGTTATATCAAGGATTTATTTATTCTCATGATATTCTAAATTTCATTTAATGTTATTTTTTCTTTGGTATTACAATCCAAAAATCACCAAAGTGGTTAGTGTTTGATATTACAATCTCATTATTTATTAGGATTAGTTATGATTATGATTTAGATAAAGAAATATGATGATATATTTCTCATTAACATCATAAATTTTATAAACCTATGGTTATTTATTGAGGGTAAAATTTTTCCCTTTATTTTCCTCTCTTTATGTACTCAAGAGTCTATGTTTTTTAATGAAAACCAAATTTATTCCTCTCATTGGAGGAAAACCCATTTTATAAAAAATCAATGTTTTCAAAAAAATGATTTAAATAAGTTTTTTAATGTTTATATATGATTTTTAATGTAATTTATACCCTTCTAGACTTTTTTAAAAAACTTGTAACAGTAATATTAATGACATTTTCTAGAGAAGGCCCATTTAGATTTTAATATTAATGTGAATGGAGTTGTTATATTAATTTGGATGACGTAAATTTTTTTATGATGTCTTGACCATAAAATGTTTTAAATATTAAATTTTACTATTCAAGGTTATTTTCAATGAAAAATATTTTGAAACTATTGTATGAATTTTTTGTTTTAAAAAATGTGAATTTTAAAGTGAGAATTTTATTTTCCTCAATGAATGTTCCAATTGATATTTTAAAATAATTTTCCATCTTAGATGACATATGTTGATTTTACTTATACTTTACCTGGAATATAATCCAATTATACAAGCATTATCCTTTCATTGGACAATTTATCACTATGGTGACCATATGTTTATGAAGCCCGTTTCTTTTCCACAGGTTGTACTATGATAAAATGTATATGAAACCCATTTTTTCATGTTTTATGATATATTGAATGTTTTATGATATTCTAGAACATAAATGTATGGATTGTATAATGATTTGGAACTATAATCCCTTCTAATGAATTTGGTGATGATTAATGTTATATGAGTTCAAATGGTATATGCGAGGTTATCCCAAGCCCAAATAGGTTATATGGGAGGTATACCAAACTTGAATGTGGGTAAACGAGAGGTCATCCTAATCTTGTATCATGTACATGGGTGGTTATCTCAATCCTAGCTTGTTATGAATGTCTCAGTGTGTAGTATTGACAAAACTTTCCCTATAATTACGTGTATTCCAAAATTCTATATCTCATGAAAATGTTACTCTCTAATGGATTATGTAATTTGATTCATTTTTTTATTCATGTCTTATGAAATTACAAGATTTATGCCATGACTCATGTTTATAATCTATGATTTGCAGGGTATTTTTTTCAAAAATTAAGCTCATGTTATCTTACCCTTATTTTCATGTTATTATTAAGTGGTCATTGATATCTCGCTTTTTACCCTTACTGAGAATATAGTATCACCCATAATTTTGTTTTCTTCCCTAGGATATATATAATGTTTTATGTGTGATATGTATAATAACAGAACTAGATATGAGTCAATTATTGGGAGAAGGTGTAGTTCACCTCTGATTTTTTTTTATATTTCCTTGTTTCTAAAGGAACTAGGCCCAATTTTGTGTGTGTGTATATTGTTATGTTATGTAATGAATATTCATATATTAATATTAAATATTTTTTTATGGGAAGTTTGAGTCATTACAAACAACATGGGTCTTGATTCCTATTCTCACAAGGCATAAAGGACACATTTTGGAGGTTCAATCCCAATCAAAAGAATACTAATCATATTCTTGGATAGATGTAAAATTTAGAGTTATTATTTATATGGATTTAAAACGCAATAATTACTCATTGTTAAGCAATAATAAGAAAAATATTGATAAAATTTGATATATACATATGGTTCCATTATTAGGGAACCATCTCACACGTACAAGTATTTAATAGTCAATAATTTTATTAGGGAAACCATTCTTGTTCCAAGATTTTGGAAATATTCACGAACATATCATAAATATATAAGAGATTCCCAAAGTAGGTAAAAATTGTCACAAAAATGGTTTGATAAGCTAGACCTCCCATCTTCTCAACCAATGTGACTTGCTAATAATAATTATTCTTGAATCCCCAATGTATATATTCCTTTGGAATGTAGGTTCATAACATGTTAAAGATATAGGATCCATTGTAATTTTCCACCATAAATATAAATGTAGGACCCAATTTAAAATCTTTACACTATGTCAAAACATTAATGAATATAAAAGGATATATTATCCAATCCCTATTAGGGATGATTTCTTTCACCTTTTATCAAAAGAACCTAAGGGAATACTTGTGTAATGAACAAGGATACACGGATTGTAACAATAGAGTACATTCTGTGTATTATATTATTATCTATACATGTTTTTTAGCACCTTCATATTGGTTATTTAGATGTGATCATTGCTAATTATTAACTGATCCAGGTAATATGAGTGAGAAATGAAGAAAAATAACATGAAGTTATTTTTATGATAGATCAATAATAAATTAAAACATGAAATGAATTTTAAATTTTAAATATGAAATTATCAATAGTCAAATAAATAATCATTACTTTAAATGTTACTTCTCTAAAATAAATTGATAGTTTCGGGTGGAGAAGAAATGATTATCTGAGATGATACCGACTAAAAAAATGTAACATTCAAGGGATCATTCGCATATTGTACAAGAAATGGAAATCATTTCCAATGATATTTTTTTAAAAATAATATTGAAAAAAAAATATAATCAAACTAAGAGGATATATTTTCATAATAAATTTAAATTTATTTTAAATAGATTAGAAGAAAAATACCGCGGTTCTGGGATGTTACATTTATGAGGTTGTTGTTTGTCGAAAATCCTTTTTTATTATCTTTGGGATTGTACGACCCAATTATAAAATCCATTTAATGGTAATCCACAAATTATATTTTTATCTATAAATAATTCTAATGATTTCTTGGTTCTAGTGAGGTGTAATGACCCAAATATTTATAGAGAAAATTCCCTTCTTAAATGAATAAATACCTTATTCATGTAATTTCATTAATATTATATAATTTCCCCTAAATAGTTATATCCTTTCATATTTAAAATAATAATAATAATCATGAGAAATGATACTATGTCCATAAAATAATGACTATATGACTAATATTTGTTATGTGTTATGATAATGTTCTATTCACACAAACAAAAGAATCAATGGCCTCTACTTGTAGGATCATACCTTATAAATCCTGTTTATTAGAGAATCAATGTGAGATAGAATCTATAGGGTTTTTCCATGACTAATCTCAAGATAATATTGAACAACTAAACCATGGTTTAAATCATTTATAGGATAAGTTCTATCTCATTTATATCATAACCCAAACTATATTTTTTGAACCACCCAAAGAAAATCTCAGAGTCACACACCATACCCTTATAGAATTATTTGGTGTAGTAAAGGTATATGAATATTTACCTTAATAGTATGAATATGTATTTCTTAATTCCATTAAAATAACCATTATATATATTCTTTAATGTTTTTACATTTTAAATTATTAAGTAATAAGTTTGATAATAATTATATTTTAATAATAGAAAACATGGATTGTATTTTTGGGTAATATGAAATTTCAATTATGTCATTACTTTTGATGAATTAATTAATATTTTAAATAAATTATTTTTTAATAATAAATTATTATTAAATAGAATATATTAAATTTATATGATAATATATATTTTGAAGTGAAAATATAGTTTGTACAAGGGCCAGAAAATTGTTATAGTAAAAAAACTAGCATTTTTTCAATAAACATGGGTTTTAATTTTGAAATTTAATTTATTATATTTATAAAATTATTTTATTAAAAATTTTATGTAATCATCACACAAAAATTATCCAACAGTGATATTTTCATAATTTTTTGATACTCTCAAAATTTTCAAGTATAAATTAAATGTGTTGAAACAATACTATCTATAATATAAAATAACAATGTCCCTAAAATGATGTATTATGTGTCATAAAAGTTACCCACTACCAAATATATATTTCCCCATTAAAATAATGTGTTTTTGAGGTTATTTTATTAATTTTATTAACCCTTTTGGAATCCTCCAAAACCTATGTTATATTTTATGATTTTAAGACCAATTCTTTGAAAACATGAGTAAATTTTACATTACCATGTTTATTATTTTGACATGTTCAGTTCAAGGAATAATAAAATAATAAGAACCAATATTATTTGGAATAAATTATGTAAAAAATATATTGTAATGTTGGATGTTTGATTACTTTATTTTATAGTGTCAAAAATCTATGTTTGGAAAATAATGAATAACTATCCTCACTTTTCCAACATAACCAACAAAATATTACATTACTCTTAACTAAAATCCGCTAGAGCATGAATATAAACTACCATTTACTCTCTAGATTCATCCAAATATCCTCAAATCTCTCAATAAGATCCTACACATGTTTTCAAAACAACTTTTCAATGTAAGGGATCCTCTCCTTCTCTTTATTAAAGAAGTTTCTTTACACAACACCTTTTGTTTTCCAATTTCTATGGATGGGATATTATTTTCCACCACCATATTACTAACCTTATGAATTAAAAATTATGATATAACCATTTCAATCTCATCAATTCCTCTCATTATAAATTATGTAACCCCATTATGCTAATGAAGCTATCCGGTATTTTTCCATGCCAAACCTTTATATTTGGAATACAATAGGCATTACCACTCAAGGGTTTTCACCTAGAGGTACCTATAATTATTTTATTGGGGAATTACATGATTTAATTCCACAATACTATATCAAATGATCAAATGTGATAAAATATTATCCTGTGTTGAATGATCTGTTTGACACACTTATTCATGAACATGATTTGAATGCAGCTGGTGTTCCTAGAATTATACAACACTCTAATGAATTAGGTAATGTTTTAGTTCCCGGAGATTTTATTTATGGGATTATGGAGTAAGCCTAATCCATTATAGGACATTTTCTACCATTATATGTTGTCTTTTAGTCTATAATTTACCTATGTTTATGATTTCATGTTTAATGTTGTTTAACATTATCGTGGAACCTTTTTTCTGTCATGTTGTAACATGCCTCATTTTTCAAGATTATGATTATCACCCCTTTAATTTCAATTGAAATTTACATTTAATTACATGTAATACATTAATAAAGTTATGCTTTGTTCATTCCAATACTGAGCTTTATTTCTCACCCCTTTCTATTGTATGTCCGCAGGTTACCCCATGCAGTTTTAAATGAGCAATGGAATATTAAAAGGATGTAAATGATGTTTTAACTAAAATTGTCGAATAAATGTATCAATTTTATGTGATATGTATATAATCTTCCTATTAAACTAGTTTTCTTGATCTTTGGGGTTATCCTAAGAATTATTTTATACAATATATCTTGAAATAAAGGGTATTAAAGACAAGGGTTTTAATAGTTGGTATAATTGGGAGGTGTATTTATTTATGGGATATATATTATAAAACACCAGAGAAATCATTAGTGATAATAATAAACATAATAAAAACTACCTAAATTTTGGTGATGTATATAGTAAGTGATTTCCAAGAAAAATTAGACTATTTTTGGATACTACATGTGGATGTGGATCTAGAATAGATGTACCTAGGGGTAATAACCCAGAAAAGGGTGCATTGATATTGACTAAATTTTCTCCTAGTGAATGATAATAGACCTTTATACACACCTAGTTTGGGATATGATTTTTTAAATTCACAATATCATTATGAACTATTATTACGGGAACAAAAATTCCCATATGATTTTATATAAGAAAATAGATCATTGATAACTTAGATTGAAGATGAGAAATTAATTGGTTAAGTAATATATTTTATTTATGATTTATACCATTACTGTTCATAGTTCTTCTTTTAAGATTTTAAATACACAAAAATTTTCCTCCTGAATTTTCCCTTTATTCACTTTAATGGTTGGAAATAGGAGGAACCGATTCAACAAATAATGTGAGGAGAATTGTAATGACTGCCCAAAAGAGATGCCCTACCTATTGAGAGAGGGAATTTCAATTTTCATGACTATAATTTCTCAATTCACTCATTTTTTGAACCAAAACCATAATTAGTAGGAATAAATAGATCCCATAAGAAAGAGAAAGTTGTAAATGAGAACTTTATAAGACCAAGGCATGTGATATTTAGTGGATCTTGTGATCCCAAAATTGCAAAAAAATTTATCTACTACATTGATAAGATATTCTCCATCCTTTAATGCTTTAAGAAAGATAATGTCATACCGGTTTTTTATCATATGAAAGTATAATCTTATTAGTGAAGGATGTTAGTAATGAATTTGAAGCCAGAAGAAGTGATCAAATTGATGGAGAGGAAGAAATTCTAAAAATATTTTTTGATAAAAGTTTTACTCATACTCTCTAAATAAAAATGGAGAGGGAATTCCTTACCCTAATTAAAATGGATGACCAATCTATCAGGACATATGTGAAAAAATTCACAATAATTTCAAAACATGCTTCCTTCTTTTTCATTAACAACAAATGTAATGTTGAATGCTTCTTTGTTTGAATGAAGATGAGTCTACGAAAAGCCTTATCTATTCAGGAAAATAGATGTTATATAGATGTTATTTTATGTTCCCTAAAATTCTTAATGAAGATCCTCAAATTTAACGTTTTTTATGGGGATAAGAAGTGTAAAGTAGAGTTTAATTCTGGTTAAGTGATGGATAAATATAATGGTGGAAATAAATTTCAACATAGCACTTGTCAATGTTTTTGGAATAATAATGTTGGAAATCATCTAATGGGGATGAGGAAATACTCTAGGTGATGGAAGGAAGGTAAACCAACATACGATTGTCAATGGGAGAAACCCACCAATATGATGGAGGAAAGGAATTCTTCGGTCAACCCCCAACCCTTTTTCCAATATTTAAACTGAAAGGAACATGAACAAAATAAGATTCAATGCAGTAATCTAAGGGTTATCAAAAAAAATTAAATAACCCCCCGAAGTCCTAGAGATCATGTGAGAGCTTATTCCAAAACAACTACAAAAGAGGATCCTGACAACTATGTTGTGACAGGTATGCTAGATAATAATTCAAAAATTGATAATGTACTTTATTTATTACAGTTCTTTTAATTCATTCATATCTCACAAGTTTATTGGAACTATTAAAATAACATTGTTAGGAATGGATGTAAAACTATGAGTGAAAATGATAAATTTGTAAATTAATGCATCATAGTTATATAACACCTCACCTATCAAAATTTTTGTGTTGAAGTTACCATAAAACCTTCTGATACTTTCAATAGAATAATTTTATTCAATTATAGGAATGAATTTAATTTCCTAAAATAGAACCAAATAAAATTTTATTAGAGAAGAAAATCACCCTACATATCCTGAATCACCATTTGATTCCAAATAAGTTCATGGAGGAGGATGAATATTATTTAGTAACAACATCTCAAAAATGGATATTATTAAATTTTGATAAATTATATCTTTCCAAAATTATTGTTATTTTAAAAAATATCATCCTTGAAGACATGCCCATTGGAAGGGAATACATTGATGTGTTTACTAGATAATTGTCTGATCTTCTTCCTAGATGATATCTTTAATTTTAAACCAAGCATATTCCTAGAGATTTTCCAATATCCAAGACTCCAATATATAATGACTATTGTTGAGATTAAGAATATGAAGAAAAAACTATAGGATAATATGGATAAGTGGTTTATATGTCTAGATGCTTCACCATGGGGTGAAAATTTACACTTTATCCCGAAGGATGGGTCAATGAACCTATATATTGATTATCATGAGCTCAATAAGATCATGATACATAAAATTTATCCTCTACCATGGAGTGATGAATTTTGTGATTAGCTATGTGGAGAAAAGTATGTTTCTACAATAGATATTAGTTAGGAAATTATCATGTAAAGGTGAACAAGGATGATATCCCCAAGAATGGTTTTCATACATGGTGAAGGAGTAATGAGTTCATAGTGATTCCATTTGGAGTCTAAATTATCGAAAAAAAATTCTGGATTTGATGAATAGAGTTTTTAGTGATTACCAAGAACAATTTATGGTATACTTTATTGATGGTATTATTATCAACACCAAAAGAATAAAGGAACAAGAGGAGTAATTTAATACAACACAAAGGACAATGAGGAATGTAAAGATGTAAACAATGTATATTAAATGAGAGTTATGGTTAGATAAAGTGACATTTCTAGGGAATTTCATCACCAGTAAAGTGATATTTATGGACATGTAAAAATAGGGGAAATTGAAGTATAACATAGAAGAAAATCTGTGATGGATATTTTTAGTATCCTTATAATTCCTCAATTCTATTATCTATTTGTGAGGAACATCACATTATTTTCAAACAAACACACAATGTTAACATGGAAAGGAGTAATGTTTTTTGGAATGATTAATGCGAGGAATTTTTTACAGATATAAAGAAGAGGATAATAACTATAACTATGCTCATATTACCCACTAGTGGGGATGTATTTATGTCCTATTATGATGTACCTAAAAGTGATTGGATTGTGTACTCATGAAAAATGACAAGGTGATATCCAATGCCTCCAAACAACTAACGATCCATGAGAAAAAATTACCAATTAATGAGATATTATTAGATATATTGATCTTCATGTTAAATATTTAGTGAAACTATATCTAGGGGAGAAGTGTGGTATATACATGGACCATAAAATAATCAATTATATATTCACTCAAAAGAATCTTAAAATGTAATTCCCTGACCCCTGAATCCTGGAGCAAGTGCATTATTTTATTAAATTGGAATGATTATGAGGAATCAAACCTCGAAGGACTGATCAATTTAACAAATTTGGAATACAAGATTAAGAACATGATACCTATATTACATTGGGAAATAAAACATGATACATTATAAAATTTAACAAAAAACCTACTTGAAATATAATTTAAAGGTTTCTTATTCATAACCTAGGGAATGGAAACATGATTAGGATGAGATAAAATGACCAGTAAGCATAAGTAAAATGGATGAAATAATTAATCAATAAGGATAAATCAACATGATTAGGTGAATAACAGAGAACATATTCCATTTAAATGACTATATAAAACATAATCAATATGTCAATTAAAACAACTAAAACACATGACACTTAATAAATAAACTGACATGGAAGTGAATCCATATATTTTATCATAGTGAAAATATAATGGATAAAAATGACAACCAAAATGAATGAAATTATAAATTATTGGATTTCATGTCTCAAGCACATGAAAACCTATACGGTCAAGTTATATCCTCCAGACATTTTTAAACAACAAGTAGAAATATGTTTAATTTGGACAACTAATTTAAATCATGATAACCTATCGATGCGTTAAGGGGATATATAAATTCTAGGTCACACATATCACTACAAGTCTAAATAATTGATCATATTGTTTAATTGTCTTAATTAATAAACAATATTCATTATCAAATGTCTTTATTAAATAAATAATATTTATTTATCAATATTTCCATAGATAATCAAATAAATGTCAACGTAAATATCATATGTGAAAATGGTATACAATTTAGGAAATGTTAATATCCATCACCCAATAATATATATAAATTTCCAATGATACATGATTAGAATATGGTGATAGTTTTAAGAGAATATTAACAATCACAAAATAATGCGAGATTGAAAAGTTAAACTATACTACTAGGTAATTTTAATAATAAAATCCATGGGTGACATAATTCGATGTGAAACTTATAATACAATGTATTTTGGGAGGATAGTGATATTAAAATTCACATGGGTAGTATATACCCCACATTTAAGAGAATTGTTTCATAACAGCAAATAATAATCAATGGAATTTAAATTGAGATGAAATCCCTTACCTTGTGTTTCCTTTTGGGTGAACATCCTTTAAAAAACTATGTAATATTTTTAATCATGTTCATAACTTATAAATAATAATAGTAATATTTATTATATCATATATTATCTTCTCCTAATATCTCATTACACGTTTTGTAACAATCAATGAGTATTTTCACTATTTCAGGTGTTAATTGGCTAGTTTTTCGAGTATGTTTTGACTGGTCACTTTTTGTTATAATTAATTAGACCATGGTTTCATCATATCTAAAATGTAAACCATGATTTAAATATCATATATATACATATATATTCAATATTTATGTATTTATAATTATCTATAACATTTAGATATCAGAAATGAAAATCACTAATTAGGGAGACAGTAGGTCGTACGTACACATGAACACTACTTCCATCTCTTTGTCATATTTCAAAAGTAAGTGATAAATATATATACATATATATTTATATTATCATTAAATTATAATACTTATAACATATATTTCAGTTAATTTTATTAAAATAATCCCCTAATATATTCCATGTATAGCATGAACGAATCACATTGTTTTGAGGAGGCAGTAGTCCACACATCAAAAATGATGTCATCATATCCGCACAAAATAGAACACCTGAAGATATGTGTTTTATAATAATTAAATAATTATAAATACATTATAAATATCATATATAAAATTTAAAAATGTTATGTACATCCTAATGACCACTATGAGATGTTGTACATGAAGAAAAGACAATTATCGTTTAACGAGGTGATAGTCCTCCATACACACGAACAATAAGTTCATTAACCAATAGATGGAAGTCTTTGTAGGTTTAGGTAGAACCATTATAATAAAAAATATAATTATATTTAGGATACTAAGGTTATTATGTAATCAATGAATACGAATATTTTTTGGGGGTGTAGAATAAGTAAAATGATAGTAAACACTGAAGAATGTTACCTCGTTGTTGTGTAACTCCATTTGGTTTATAAAGAAATAATTCATTGGTTGGATTTATGATTTTTTTAGATTTATAGGTTTATTAAAGTTTCATTTGGATCTTACTTGATCTAATTTTGGGCGATCCAAACTTCTTGAGATGTGTGAATAAGTGGGAGGGGTGAGTTTCTTTTCATAGCGGAGGAGGAGTGTCATTCTTATAAACTTTTTAAAATAGAATTTAGAACACATATTTCCCACTTCAAGTGGAACCAATAATGATTAAAATAATATTAAATGTAGTATATTGTCCAAATGTTTCAATAAAAAATAATTGTTTCATGTTTATAGGTCATTATGTCCTTTAATTTTAAGTTTTAGTCCCTTATTAAGCTAATTTTCCTTTTGATCACTATAATTAATTTTAATCAATTTTAATAATATTTTGGGACAATAAATAAGTTGAACACATTTTAAATTATAAATTTTAATTATTACAATCACATAATTGGTAGAAATTAATTTCAAATTATTCCCAATGACGGGATGACAATGCGGGTTTTTAAAGTAATAATGTTCAAAGGGGAACTATGTTTTTATATCCAATTTGAAATTGAAATTGATTATAATAGACAAAATTGGATTAATATATTAAAAATTTATCTATTTTATATTTAATATCAATAAAAATTATAATTTAACCTTATAAATAAATTATATGAAAATGGAGTTTTGAATTAAAATTCAGTATTTTTACTAGTCATCCAAAAATGATACTTCATCGAAAAATACCGAAAATTCCCAATAACCTAATTTTTTATATATATTTTGAAAATGATGTTTAATTTTTCATATTTAATTTATAATAGTTCAAAAACTCATATTGAAGATAGGTACACCACTAAAACGCGATAAAATTTCTTTTATAAAAATATATGTTTTAATGTGTAAAATTGAGATTATTTTTATCTTATAACTATAATATATATTTTAAGTATATAAAAATAATTTATTGGATATATGAAGTATAAATTTATAATATAAATTCTCTATAAATAGTTAGAATTTAATTGACTATGCAAAATGAGACTAAATACTGTTTTGTTTAAATCAGGTACAATCTAACTCAGTATTGCGAGTTTTGAAAGCTTTCAACAGAAATTAAATTCATTCTAAAAGAGAAATATGGAAATTTTTTGGGCGATACATAATATATTTAAATATATTTGATAAGATATGATCAATGATTATGATTTTTCAATCCATTACCATCGTGGGAAATCAACCAAAGCAGTAGATTCACTTAGTAGAAAGGATCCCATAACCACATCCATGATGTGGATGAAAAGGGATCCAATATTATTATATATAAAAAGGATGTATATGTGAATATTAAAGGGATCTTAATACTACATTTCTAAAATAAATCTTCAACCATCCATTCCTGATAGAATCAATGAGGCTTATAAAGATAATGATTTTTTACAGAAGAAGGTGCTGGATATTTTAGAGTTCAATAGGGCCGAAGATGGAGTTATATGGTGTGAAACATGGATAAATATACCATAAAAAATATAACTCAATTGGGTACTTTTAGATTATGTATGTATCTCATATTTATCTATGAATCCAATAATAATTAACATATATAGAGATTAGAAGAAATTTTTTTGGTGGGATAACATGAAGAGAGAAATTGAAGAGTTTGTATATCAATATTTGGTATTCCATCAAGTCAAGGCTGAATGAAAAATATATAAGGTTATGATGAAACAATTTCACATAACAGTATGGAAATGGGAAAAAATAACAACGTATTTTGTCATAGGATAACAAATGACACATAAAGGAAATAACACCACTTGGTTGCTCGTCTATCTATATACCAAGTTAGGAGATTTCATTGCTATCAAGGAATATTTACCAATAAACCAACTCACAAATATATACATAAGATAACTGGAAATACTACATGTATTTATCCTCTATTGTATCTGATTGAGATCCTCAATTTACCAAGACGTTTTGGATAAGCCTTTAGTAAGCGTTGAATATAGAACTATGATTCAGTAATACTTATCACTCTTTTATGGATGGATAGTGTAAAAGAACCATTAAAACATTAGATGATATTATGAGATCATGTTCAATGGGTATTAAATCAAGTTTTCTTCAACACCTTCCCCATGTGGAGTCCTCATATAACAACAATTTATATTCAAAAATTAAAATGGATCCTTATGAGAATCTATATAGGAAGAGTTTTCTGACTCCAATATGTCAGATTGAAGTTGGAGAGAATAAGATTATGGGACATGATATTGTCTCGGAGATAATAGAAAAGTTTTAAATATTCATTATCATATTAAATCCAAAAAAATTTGTGTAAATAGTTAAGTAAATAATCATCCACGAGAACTAGAGTTTGGGGTCAGTGATAATCTGCCCTTTCTATATCGCAATGGAATACATTCACCAGGATTGGAAATAAGGGAAATCTAATTCCAAGATACATTGGCCCCTTTGAGATCCTTGGTCTCATCAAAGCGGTGACCAATTTCCTAGCACTCCCATCAAACCTATCTCAATTACATGATGTTTTCTATGAATCCATTATCTGAAAGAACATACTATACTCCTCACATATGCTAAATCCATAGGTTATACCATTGGATAATGGACATTCATATAAGGAGTAGATAATGATGTTCATTTACCATAGATAAAATGTTCTACAAAACAAGATAACTCACATGATCAAAGTGTTGTAGTATAATGAAAAGTTTGAGGAAGAAAATTTGGAACAACAAGAGTTAACGAAAAAAAAGTTCCCTCATATATTTTAGTATTGAAATGAAAATTTCTATAGTTAAATATATGAAGGGGGATTAAAGTAATGACCTGAAAATTTATAAATGAAATTACATTTTTAAATGAATAAATTCCTTATTCATGTAATGTGGTTATAACAAACACAAGTACATATATGGTTATATCATATTGTATTTAAAATAAAATTAATAATAATAACCATTTATTATATATATATATTTAAAAGTGATCATATTATTAGAATATATTTATGGTTTATGATAAAGTTCTATTGACACAGGAAAAATAAGAGATGAACTTGACCTATAAGATCATACCATACAGAGAGCATTTACCAAAGATTTAAAGGGATATACCATCTCTAGGATTTTCCATTGACAAATCCCAAACCAATATTCAAAAACTAAAGCATGAGAACAACCGTTTATGCGATAATTCAATATCATCAAGATCACAACCCAAACCATGTTCATCGATCCACCCCAAAAAAGTCTCAGCGTCACACACCTTACCCTAAGAGAATTTTCTGGTACAATAAAGGGATATGTATCTTGACCATAAAATTGTAAATATATATATATATTTTACTTATAATTTTTTTATTATATCTATTACTTAAGGTTTTTACTTTGTAAATAATTAAGTAACAAGTTTCATTAAAAGTAGATTTCAATATGAAAAAACTCAAATTTTATTTTTTGGTTAATATGCAATTTCAATTAAAAAAATCCATTTGATGAATTAATGAATATTTGAAAAAAATTTTATTTTAATAAAAAAATTTTATTAAAAATTATATATTAAATATAAATTATAATATAATTTAACAAATAAAAAATATATTTTTTATGAGGGTTAGAAAATTGTTATTATAAGAATACCAGTATTTTATAATAATTAAAGATTTTAATTTCAAATAAAAATTTCACATATTTAGAGAATAATCTTGATTAAATAAATATTGTTTTTACAATCTTCATTTCAAAATTATCCAGTGATGAATTTTTCATAAATTTTTAAGATAGTCAAATTTTTCAGGTAAAAATTAAACATGATATAAATATATTGCGTTTATTATGACATTATAATGACCCAAAAAATATATAATATGTTCCATAAAAGGTATAAATGACCAAATATATGTTTTTATTTTAATAAAATATATTTTTTGAGGTTTTTTTAATTTCATATTCTCCTTTTGAATCCTCCAAAACCTATATTATATTTTGAAATTTCAAAACCACATTGTCGTAATCATGAATCACTTACACATCACCAAGAGAATAATTTTAATGTGATAATTTTAAAAAATTATAAAATAATGATTAAAAAATTTATTTGGAAAAAACCATGGTAAAATCCATGGTAAGTATTTTGGTTTTATTACATTATTGTATAGATTAGAAACCCAATGTTTGGAAAATAATAAACATCTCCCCACCGTTTTTCTATATAAACCCACCTAAGATACCAATAATAATCACTAAAAACCAATTTATCATGAAAATACAATGAAATTTACTCTCTATAATTCTCACAAGGTCACATATATCTCTCCATAAGCTCCTCCCATGCCTTTGGAAACACTCTGTCAAGGTAATGGATCATCTAATTCTCCTATTTATACAAGAGCCTTATTTATATAATGCCTTTTTTCATCCAATTACTGTTTATGCAATATTCTTTTCCAAATGTTTTTACATAATTTATGATATTAAAGTGGTGATATACCCTTTTCAGTATCATTCATCCCTCCCATGATTCATTTTGTACCCCAATTGTGTTTCCAAAATTATCCTTCAATTTTTCTGTACCAAACATTTTTATTGTGAAAACCATTACCATTTCCACTCAATGGTATTAACATGAAAATAACTATCATTATTTTCTTTGGTAAGTAAATTTATGTTTTCCAAAATCCATGTTCGTTGGATTAAATGAGATGAAATATGATCCAACATTGAATTATATAAGTGACACACTTATTAAAATACATGGTAGAATATGATTGGTGAACCGAAAATATTATAGTGCTTTAATGCATTCCATAATGATTTAGTAACATAATACATAATGTATGGGATTAGAGAGTAAACCTAATCTATTATGGGACTTTTTTTTTACCATTTTATGATTTCACAGCGATTATACTTGACATATATTTATGATTTTATGTTTAATGTTATTTCTACGTTCCCATGTTGCCTTTATGATATTATGTAGTATCATGCCTAATTATTCAAGAATACGATTTTACACTCTTTTAAATTCATTTTAAATTCCTATTTAGTAAATTTTAATACTTTCATCATGTTAATATTTTTTATTACCTTAGTGGGATTTATTTCCCACCCCTTCTTTATATATGCCTCAGGATATTCGAGTAGTTTTAAATGAAAAATGGAATATTTGAAATATGCTAAGAATGTTTTCAATAATGTTATTGTATCTATGTATCATGTTTATGTTCTATGTACCTAATCTACAAAAGACATCAGAATTATCAATTGTATGGGTAGTACCCAGTGTGATTTTATATAATAAATCTGGAAATAAAGTGTAATATAGATAAGGGTTTTCATAGTTGTAATCATAATATGTTTAATTAGTTTTGGTATTAGGATTAGAAAACACTATGTAAAGACTTAGGGAAAATAATAAATACAGGGACACATACAAAAATTTGGTCAATGTATCAAGTAAGTTGTGTTCATAAAAATATATTCATGTCTAGATACTATAGGTGGCACTAATGTACCTAGGAGTAATAACCCTAAAAAAGATGCATTGAGTTTGACTCAACCATCACCTAGTGGATGATAATGGGAATTATTGGATAAATGGTTTGAAACTCCCATGGGGTATTCTTTAAAAAAATTTCTAGTACATTACTAACCATTATTAAGGGAAAAAATTAGAGAAATTATTATATTAGGAAATATATAATGTATAACCTTTATTAAATCTTATAAATTTATAGATAAAGAAATATATGTTATTGAGGATATATCCCGTTAATATTAATATTTTCCATTTTATGTATTTAATAATTTTAAAATATCATCCCTAATTTTCTCTTTATTCTAGTAAATGGATGGAAATAAGATGAACTGAGTTAACAACCAATGTGAGGGGTAATGTGATGACTGCCCATACCAGACACCCAACCCAATGGTAAAAGGAATCATGAAATCTATGACTATAATTTTTTAATTGAATCATGTTTTGAACCCAAAATAATCTATAGGAATCTAAAAACACCCATAAGAAATAGAAAGTCTAAATTTATACCTTTATGAATCAAAGGACTATGAATTTCAATGGATATTATTATCCATTAATTATAGAAAAATGGATCATCTCTAATGAAAATAACCTCCCCCTCCTTCAATGTTATGATCACGAGAAGGTTCTTCTGGTTGTTTTTCATGTGGAATGTGAATCTTATCAATGGTTTAAATTGGTAAAGAATATGAATATTGATAATAATATCTAGGTAATGGAGTGGAATAAAATTAAAAAAATGTTTTTTGAATTTTTTTCATCAAACTGTCCAAAACAATATAGTGGACTTCCATAGCGTCATGAAAAAGGATGAAAAATCTACCAGAAAATACAAGGAAAATTTCACAACACTCAGATGATATTCCTTAATATTTTTTATTACCTTAGAATGTAGAGTTGGATACATATTTTGTGGAATGAAGGTGAGTCTATTAAGAGCCTCATCCATTAGGGAATTTTAACTGTTGTGAGGAAATTATCCACTATTTCCTAAAAGATTATTTGGAGATCAGTAGATCAAAAGTGTATTATAGAGATAATAAGATTAAATTGGAGTTTAATTCTCATAGTGTGGTGGAGAAATATAATGGCGGGAATAAATTTCAACACCCTACATGTCAAATGTGTGGGAATAAGAACCCTAAAAATTTCCCTAACGGGATAAGGAAATGCTTTAGGTGCGGGAAGGAAGGGAACTAAGCATGAAATTTATGATAGGATAAACCCACATTTGTGATGGAAGAAATTAATGATATGGTAAAACTTTATCCAACTGTATAATGTTTCAACTAAAAAAATCATGGACGCAATGCGAGTCAATGTATTATACAAAGGTTGTCGATGAAAACTGATGATAAAGAACTATAATGCCCTAGAGATGAAGGGGAATATTTTCCTTCACAATTTTGAAGGTAGGTCCTAAAAAATAAGTGGTGGAAGGTATGTTAGTTATTTATTAAAGAATATAGAACATAATTCTTCATTACGATTCTATGAATTCCTTCATAACTCATCAGGTTTGTAGAACTATTCAAACCAAACCATCGTGTAAGAAATTATAACTGTTATTGAAAATAGAAAATGGTTAAATTATTGCATCCCTTAGTATATAACTATACTTATATAAAAATTTGTGAGGTGAACTTCCTAGATAACCTTTTGATACTCTCTTTATCATAATTTGATGTAATTATGGGTATGTATTTAATTTTCATATATAGATCTAAAATTAATTTTATAGAGAAGGAAATACCCCTCTATATTGATAATCACCCACCAATTCAATAGAAGTTCCAGGAATAGGATGATCATTCTTTAGTACCTTAATATCATGAAAGAATACTATTTCCCTTTGAGAAAGAATATCTATCCAAAATTATTGATATTATTTAAATCATCTTCCTTGAAGACATTCCCATTATGAGGTAATACAATAAAGTGTTTCCTAAAGAATTTTATGGTCTTATTCCTTTCCAAAATGTTGAATTTTCAATTGATATTATTATGAGATATTTGAAAATATTCATTAAATTCATAAAAAATGGACATATTTGATCATTAGGAATCAAAGATACAACTAAAAGATAATTTAGATAAGGGGTTTATATGCCAATGTGCTTCACCATGGGGTGCACTTGTCCTCTTAATCAATAGGAGGATGGGTCAATGTTTCTATGAATTAATTATCATAATCACAGGTATGGAGTTGGTCATGGATAGTAGGGATTCATCCTTTCCCCCAATAATGCGGTGGGGTCGGTTTCCTTTGGTTCAATGACGGGTGTGGTGGTGATGATTGATTGTCATTTAATTCCTCTAACCTCCTTTTGGAACCATTTCAGTTGGGGCATCTATTTCTACAGCTGTTCTCAGCCTCTTAAGTCTAGTCTTCTAGAATCAATATATTGATGGCATTCAGATGTTGTCTACTCCTGGTTTGGGTAGGGTTTCAGTGGGTTTCATTGGGTCCCATATGGAATGGCCCATATTTTTTGTTTGGGTTGGTTTGTCGACACTAATCCAAGGTAATGGTGGGGATCCAAATGCACCATGGTTATGGCACATAGTTGCGTATGAAGGGGTGAACGGGATCACTCATGGTTTTCTAGGATAGTGTTAGGTTCTTTCTATGCATGCGGTCGGGGATGCACTTGTGTAGTGTAGAAGGAGCTCTATATATGGGATGGACACGACACAAAAATGCGCTCAAAGGTGCATACTTGAAATCTCTCCTCTCCATCATTAGTGGATTTTCCCTCTCATGTCATGGTTCTTTCTCAACAATAAAGAGATATTTTGAAAAAGACAAAGAAAATAATTTTCAGGGGAAGTAATTATCATAATATCAACAAGATCCTGATAAAGAACATGTGTCATCTTCCACCGATTGATGAAATATTCTATCATCTATATAGATCCTAGTATTTCTCTAAGATATAACTTTTTACAGTATATTATCAACTGAAGGTGAAGAAGAAGGACATCCAAATAATTATTTTTTAATAAGGTGAAGGCAGTATGAGTTCATAATAATGCGATTTGGGATCATTAATTCTACAACAATCTTTATGGATTTGATAAATAGAGTCTTTAGGGATTACCTTGAAATATTTATGGTTTTCAATACTAATGATATTATTATATACTCTAAAAGAATAGAAGAACATGAGGATAATTTTAATACTATATCAAGGACCTCCCAAAAAGAAAGTGAAAAGTATAGTAAATAAAAGTTTTGTTTTGGGAAAGTGACATTCCTATTGAATTTCATCACCAAAAAATGGATATCTATGAAACCTTTTAAAAGAGATTCAATTGAAGGATATCTGATACCAACATATGTGATAGATATATATAGTTTTATTAGATTATATGGTTATTATTGTTTATTTTTAAGGAACTTCTCATGATTTTAAATCCCACTAACCAAGATAAATTGGAAGGGAGTCATGTTTGTTTTTAATGGTGAATGTGAATAATGATTTATAGAGATGAAGAATACTATGCACCTATTCTCCCATTACACACTTGTGGGGTTGGATATGTGATCTATTGTAATGAATATTAAAATGGATTGGGTTGTGTATGCATGAAACATTACAAAGGGATATCCTACTCCTCTCAACAACTAAATTTCCATTAATAAAACTACCTAACTGGTGATCTTGAATTGGTTGATGGTATTTTTGCCTTATAGATTTAGTGACATTATCTCTATGGTGAGAAGTGTGATATATATATATATACCATAAAAAAATTAATTATATATTCTAAAAAAGTAAGATTAATATTCACCAATGGAGGTGGTTAGAGCTCATCCAGGATTATGATTTTTCAATCCATTACCATTTTGGGAAAGCAATATAAGTGGTAGATTCTTTTAGTAGAAATGAACTCTTAATTCTATCCATGACGTGGATTGTAAGGGATCTAATTTTATTAGACACAAAATGGATGGATAAAGGATTAATAAAATCTTATTCATCATACATTTATCAAATTACTTATCAACCATCCATTATGGATATAATCAAAGATTCTTTGAAAGATCTGTTGCTATAGAATAAGGTAGTGAATATTCTATAGTTAATCTTTACTAAAGATGGTGGTATAAGTTTTGTAACATGGATATGTGTCCCATAAAAACTAGAATTGAAGAGGAAACTTTTGGATGATGTCTATGGGTAATTATTCTCTATTCATCTACAAAGCACTAATATGCATAGAGATTTAGAAAAAAAATTAAAAGTGGTTTAACATGAAGAGAGAGATTAAAGAGTATGTATATAGATGCTTGGAATTCCAGTAAGTCAAGGATGAATGGAAGATGTCTAAGTGCGCGATGCAGTAATTTCCCATACTTGTATGGAAATTTAAAAAATAACCATGGATTTAATAATAGGACTCACCAATATACCAAAATAAATAACATCATCTAGGTGGTATTCAATAACCTTACCATGTTAGTGCATTTCATTTTTATCAACGAAGATTTATCTCTTGACCAAATCACCATGATATACTTAAGATAAGTGGTGAGACTACATATATTGACAATATCTATTATATTAGATTGAGATCCAAGGTTTTCCTTGAGGTTTTGGAGATATATTCATAAAGCGTTGAATATAGAACTAAGATTTAACACTAATTATTATCCTCATAAAAATGATCAGTCTTAATAGACCATTCAAAATCTGGAGGATATACTGAGATAATGTTCAATGGATTTACAAGGATGTTGAGATCAACACCTTACCCTAATATATTTATAATGTAACAAGAGTTTCCATTATATCATTAAAATGGATCTTAATGTATATCTTTAGGGGAAGAAGGGTTAGAATCCGACATGCTGGTGTGAGTTAAAGATCAGAAAATTATGTCACCTGATATTGTCTAAGATATGATAGAAAATGTTTAAACCATTCAATCTCATATGAAATTAGAACAATGTCGATATAAAATCTATGGATAATATCACTGATGATACCTAGAGTTTGAGGGTGGGTATAAAGTGTTACTTCATTTATTTCAATGGAAGAAAGTATTGAGGTTTGGAAATATGGGAACACTTAGTCAAAGATAAGTCGACCCCTTTGAGATCCTTAATCGTATAAGACTGATGACCAATCTACTATAAATTACACCCATCCTATATCAATTATATAACGTGTTCAATGTATCCCTCTTGATAAATTATATACCAGACCCCTCACTTGTTCTGAATCCATATGTGGTACCATTTGATAATGATCTTTCAAATGAAGAGAAACCGGCAATGATCTTATATCGTAGAAACAGTGATTACGAAACCAGACAACCCACCTAGTCTTAGTGGTGTGGAAGATCCATACTTTTGAGTAAGTGACATGGATACTAGAAGAGGAAATAAAGTAAAATTACCCTCATCTAATTTATTAAATGAAATAAAAATTTCAAGGGTGAAATTTCCGAAGGGGGGATAACGTAACGACCTGAATATTTATTAATGAAATTACCTTTTGAATTGAATAAAAAACATATTTATGTAATGTGGATATATAAACCACATGCACTTATATGGTTATATACTTTTATATTTAAAAGTCTATCAATAATCATGATCATTGATAATATATTTATTTAATAGTGATAATATAATTTTTATATATTAAGGTTTAATATAAAGTCATATTGTTTTAGAAAAATGAAAATGGCCTCATCCAGTAAGACCATACACTGTGAAGACCATTTATCAGATATTTTGAAGGATATATCATATTTTGGATTTTACCTTGGTGAATCCAAATCCAATATCCAATAACTAAATCATGAATGAAACTGTTTATGAGAGAACTTCAATCTCATCAAGATCATGGAAAAAACCATTTTTTTCTAACCACCCCAGAAAAATCTCACCATCGATCACCTTACAATTAGAGTGTTCACTAGTGTAATAAATGGATATCAATCTCTACCATAATAGTATGAACACATATATTTTATTTCCAAAAAATAATTATTATATCTAACCCATATTTTTTTACCTTTTAAATGATTAATTAATTAGTTTCACACATATTAGTTTTTAATACTATAATACTCAAATTGATTTTTTTGATAATATGAAATTTAAATTAATATATTTATTTTGATTAATTCATAAATCATTTTAGTAAATTTTTTTAAAAAAAGTATTAAATATTATATACTGAATAAAAATGACAATATAATTTTAGGATGTAAGAATATAATTTTAAGAGGGGTCTAAAAACTATTTTTATAAAAAACATTTATTTTTCAATTATAAGGGATTTAAATTTTAAAGTGAAATTTCTCATTATATATAATTATATTTATTAATTACATATTATTTTTGGAACCATCAAATTAAAATTATAAAATAGTGAAATTTTTATATTTTTCGGAGACAATCAAATTTTTTTGGAACCGTCAAATTAAAATTATAATATATGTTTTACCATTAAAATAATGTGTTTTTAATGTTATTATTTTAAATTTATTATCTTTTTGTGAATCCATCGAAACCACTATTAATTTTTTATGATTTTAAAACCAATTCATTGAGAACATGACTCACTACCACATCACAATGGTTATTATTTTAATGGTATAAATTCATAGAATTATAACATAATGAAAAAAATCTTATTTGGTTTAAACCATGGTAAGGTTTGTGGTTTTTATTACTTTATTTTATAGATTCAAAAACATATGTTTGGATAATAAAAAAGAACTCATGTCTCCTTTCATATATAAACCCACCCAATCTCCCATTCAGTATTACGAAAAACAATTTTATCATGACTATATAGTATCATTTTCTCTCTATAGTCCTCCATAGGTTCCCCCATATCTCAATAACCTCCTATTAAGAATTTCGAATCACCCATTGAAGGTATGGGATCCTCTCATTCTCCTCTTTATTCAAGCACATTATTTATGTAATATCTTTTTTCATCTAATTAATATTGATGTGATATGATTTTACACATCCCTATTACTTAAAATATGATTGAAAAGTGATTATTGACCAATTTTAATCATATTAATCCATTCCATGATTTGTTATGTACCCCCGTTATGCATCCAAAATTGTTCTACAATTTTTTTCATGCCAAACATTTATATTTGGAAGACAATCGCCATTTTCATTCATGGGTATTCACCTAGACAAAAATATAATTTTTTATTGTGGAATTTCATGTATTTATTACATAATCCTTAATTTTGGTATTAGATGTTATGAAATGTGATGTTATGTTGAATGACCTATGTAGAACACTTCTGCAAGTACATGATATGAAATCGACAGGTGTGACTGAAATAATATATCCCTCAAATGCACTGGAAAATGTTTTAGTCTAATGATATTTCATTTATGGGATTATAGAGTAAACCTAATCCATTTTAATACCTTTTACACCATGTTATTATGCCTTTTAGGTTATCCTTGATCTATTTTTATGATGTCATATTTAATCTGGCTTCCAAATTATCATGTCACCTTTAGGATCTCTTGTTGTATCATAACTCATTGTTCAAGGTAATTATTCTAACACATTTTATGTTCCAATGAAAATAATTTTGATTAACATGTAACAATTTAATCATGTTATTTTCTCTTATTCCCAAATTTGGATTTATTTATCACCTCTTTTTTATGTATGTCCCCATGTTATCTCATGCAGTTTTAAATAAGCAATGGTATATTATAAGCTTGTAAATTATTTTTTTCCATAATGTTGTTTTATCGTGGAATAATTTTTTTATTATATGTACCTAATTTTCCAAATAAACTTGGATTACCAATATTTTGGGTTTCACTAAGTGTGATATTCTGTAAGAAATCATGAAATAATGTGTCTTAAAAGAGTTTTCATACATAAAGTATTAATAATATCACAGTGTTCAT
Source organism: Viscum album (assembly GCA_963277665.1). Lineage (NCBI taxonomy): Eukaryota > Viridiplantae > Streptophyta > Magnoliopsida > Santalales > Viscaceae > Viscum > Viscum album. Next base: position 1,521,970,497 of record OY728131.1, on the reverse strand, counting down.
CTAGATCACTGTAACAAATAATTATATATTTATGAATTATCCTTGAACTATCATTAATGAGAGTGTAGAAGAGTGGTATCAATCCATAGACTATTATTAATCTTTAATAGATCACTCTATATTTCATTATACACAATGATTATCAATTTCGGTCAATCTCTACTCAACAGACACATCCATCTATTTTTAGAGATATGGTTAGGGTAAAGATATTATTTAATTACAAAATTATAGTTAAAAATCTATTAAAATTTATACGACACCTTGGAATATAACAATAATTTTATTATTATTTTCACATGGTGGGCAATAACTGTTGAGAGATAAATATTATTTTTACTAGAATGAAAATTATTATTTATCACCCGAAAAAAACATGGTATGCTCATCCTCATCAAAATTTATTGAATCCCCGAATAAATTTATAAATATATTCATTTTATATATAAATAAATAAATATTCTATGTATGTGTAATTAAATTATTACCTTGTGAGTAAATATTAGTTTAATTTATGTGGTCATTAAATCATGAATATGATTATTCCTCTACTTTGATAATAATATTTATTCCAATAATTAAATTCCAATATATTATAATTGTAATCAAGGTAATCACTTAGTGTGTTACCTTATAGAACTACTTCTCATTGGAATTAAGATGGCCTAATTGAAATTGAAGATTCATATCTAGAAACGTTTAATGGAACCCAGAATAAATAAGTTAATGTCATAATGTTTCCGACCACATATGAGCTACCAATACATAAAATAATCATTTGTTTACAATATATCATAAAGAATGTTTCAAAACAATGTCATAGACCTGTATGTTTGATAAAACGTTTAGGGAATATCGAAAATTAACTCATTATTAAACCATGGACATTGAATTTAATGTGTCAATTCTATTTCAATTAGAGGGATGGGGTATCAACTTCCATGAATATGAAAGGAAAAAAGTTTTCCTAAAAAATCATTAATAACATTTTATTCATGAAAAAACCAACATATCCTACTTCCAATGATCAAATGGTGTCACAATGTTAGCCAGTAAATCTATGTTCATGAGTCATGACATGAATTGATACTAATCGTAAAGTCTATAGACTATTATATACACTTTTAGATAGAAATATCTAATAAAATATAGACATATAAAATTCTTAATGGAAGGTATGTTATCATAATATTCTATTTTGGATATTACCAAGTCAAAACATCATGTGATTATGTCTCATCTATCTATGATCAATCTCACCAAATAGTCAACATTTTATAGAACCCATCATAGATTGTTATCTGACTGTTGAACAATATTTAAGAATATCATCAGGGAATTTCAAGATTCAAAACATAGTGGGGAAATACTTTACGATATTAATGAAATATATACTCAATGAAATTATTAAATTAAATTCAGAAAGAACTATTAATGATATATAAAAATATATTTAAATTAATATTCACTTATATGAATATATATGTAATTTGAAGTACAAGACATTGGTTCTAGGATACCAACTTCAACAAATAGTTCCAAAATAGGTTTAATATAATGGTATTGGATAAATATCCTTGTAAAATGATTTTATATTTTACAAAAGTGACGAGTTATATATTTTATGAAATTAAAAAAACAAATATATTCATCATGTTATGAAATAGTTACCATTCAGAGAATCTTATTGGACAATGTTGTGGTTTTTGATTAAAAATCAATGTGATTGTTTACTTTTAATTTCACTATTATGATGGATATTTTTCTATGATAGAATCATAATAATTAAATTAATTAAATATTAATTTTATATTAAACCATGAAATAATTTTTTAAAAATATACATGAACTATGTTTGTTAAGAATACATAATCATCTACTTAGGAAACATAAACCATTCTTGGGAAAATGGGTCATTAAGAAGGAAATATAAATATGTAATCAACAAATAATCAGAAAAGTGTTCATAAAATCGTAATATAATCATGTAATATAAAAGATACAAGGTTTAAAATAGTTTTATAGAGAACTAATTTCAAATAAGAAATAAATGATTGAGTTTGAAATTATTATATTTCTCTTGGAATTACCTCCACTAGATCAGATATTTTTCCCTCAGAGAAGGGACATTAAGCTACACGAGGACCTTATGAATGTGTAAATAGATGTTTGGATAAGTATTTTTACATTATATATTGATAAAAATAAAACATCAATATTTTTGTAAAGGATAAAATGAGTCATATTTTATTGGCCAAATCCAAGGTAATTTTCAAAAATATTTAAATAATTAAGTGCTATTAATATACGTTTAAAATAAAATGTGGGAAATAAATTGAGAATATATTGTATTGTTGAATACTTAAAAATTATAAATGACAAAATATAAGGTTTTATGATTTTTTATTAATTTAAAAATATTATTTATCATTAATTTTTATTTAAATTTTTTTAAGATTATACATGTAATTTGATATTAAATATATATATATATATGTTATTAAATATGATTTTAAAATTTAAATAATTTATCATATATAATTTTTATCTAAAAAACATTATGAATAATAATTCATCCCAAAAATATCATTTTAAGAATTTAAAATGATCATTATCAACATATTTTGCTGCCCACACAAGCACTACATCGATGCTGTATAAGAGTTTTGAGTAATTACCTAATTATTTAGTTTTGAATATAATTAATAACATAAATATAAATAAATATAAATAATTATTAATATCTAAAATAGTTTGTAAAATTATTTATTCACAATTATATCTTGATAATATTTTTTATGACAACCCTGCTTTCTATTACAACTTAAACGTGCTTTATTACATATAACTTCACTTGATACAACAATGAAGATCGAGAGGTTTAGTGTCTTTGGGGCTTAGGATCATTACATAAAAACTTTAATCTTGAAATAAAACATCTTTATTGAAAACTTCATTTACATGACCACTGCATTCCTTCGTACCTAGCATTGCATGGGATAACCTGAGGACATGCATAAGAAAAGGGTGAGCAATAAAGCCCAGTAAAGGAGTACACAATGAATAACATGAGGAGTTCAATACATGTTAGGCAATAGGAATATCAATATATCATAAGAGTAACATGAACATAAATGCATGATAAAGCATGATAATCAAAACATGGAAATGTGGCAACAACACTTAACATTGAATTAGCATGATCCAAGGCTCATTGCACATGGGGCATGAGTAAACCCTCATTGCACTTGAAGCATGAGTAAACCCTCGTTGCAATTGAATTAGCATGAGTCAAAACTCATTGCACATGATGTATCATGATACTATACTTTACCCAATGCATTGGAGCGCTATAAAGGTCGCACCCTTCTTAAACATTTCATTTCATGCATAAGTGTGCCACATGGATCATAAAACATGGATTCATAAAACATAATCATTTATTCCATGATAAAGGAAATGTGGAATTCATACATGAAACATTATAATCAATATGTAAATGTGCATAAAGGTGAATACCCTTGATGGAGAAATGGGCATGGTATTCACTACAGAATGATATTGGCTTAGAAAATTGGTGTGATTTCGGCAGCGTAACAGCGTGACATAAGAATTCATAAAAATGGTTGATGAGAGAGAAAGGGGTTCCTCATCATATTTACATGTAATTTACAGTAAGTAGGTTATATAGATACATGTCCCAACAATTGAAAAGGAATTTAGATTCATGATACAAAAGTATTTCTTGAATATAAAAGAGGAGAAAAAACTTCCTTTCGGAATTTCAGCATAGTAACAGGTGTACATGGGAGGAATTTAATGAGATAGAAAGGGGTCTCCCATCATTCAAACAATAAGAGGGAAGTATGGGAGAGGTGAGAAACTGTACCCCAACATTCATAATTGAAATTAAAAGGGAAATACAACTTAAAGAAAATTGACAAAAACGAGAAAGGAAGAAAACCCCTTACTTGGAAGTGTGCTACCAAAGGCTAGAGAGAGGCTTGCGAGAGGCTTCTTGGGAGCTTGGGGAACCTTGAGAGGATTATAGAGAGAGTAGGTTAGAGGTTGGACGAACTACAAGGGCTTTGAGTGAGGAGGAAGTGTGATCTTGGGTGGGTTTATATAGGAAAGGTGAGAGAATTCTTTATTATTTAGGTTTGGGACCCCTTATATTAAAATAATCAAAACCAAAAACCATCCCATGGTATTTGCCCATGGTTTCTGTAAAAGGAAAGAGGAAAATAATATTTTAGAAGACCAAGGTCCGAACTTATTAAAAAATTAGGGTTTCTTATGTAGAGGTGAGTCACACTCCCATGGAAATTAATTTAAAAAGGCAAAGTGTGGAATAAGTCTTGAGAGATCCATTAATGCTTTGAAAAGTAAGTCAAAAAAACCCAAAACTCATTATTTTAATGATGAAACACATATTTTACGAACATAAGGATTATGGTTTTTTATTACATCACCATTGGGTCATTATGATGTCATAAAACACATTATATATTTAAATGGTATTTAATTTTTACCCAAAAATTTGACTGTCTCAGAAAATTATGAAAAATTCACCGTTGGATAATTTCGACATCCTGATTCCAAAAATAATATTTATTTTATCTAAATAATTTTCTAAATATGTAAATTTTCACTTTTAAAATAAAAACCGACATTTATAAAAAAAATCACGGGTTTTGACAGAAATGGATTTCAAACCTTAATAAAAATTTTAATTGCATTCATAAAATTATAAGATCAGTTATATTTAATAAAAATTAATGTAATATTAATAATAATATTTTATTAAAATATTATTTAATTCAAAAATCCTTTAATTTAATAAAATATAATTCTTAATTAAATAATAACTAAAAACACCATTTGTACTTTAAAAACTGATTACAATGTATCAAAAATGACTAGAAATTATATTCATTATTATATAAAAAAATAATGTACATGAACATGGTGCTATTTATTTGTTACATAACCCCTTAAAATATCCTCATAAGACCTAAGGGTAAGGTGTGCGATGGTGACAGACTCTTGGGGTGGCTCAGATAACATCGCTCGAGTGGTAATTTCAATCAACTTCCACTTTTCCCGTAGACGATCATGTTCGAGCTTGACTTGATGAAGCTCAGCTTGGGCTTGGTAAATGGCAAATCCCAAAGACGCCACCTCTTTTCTGAGCTCTGAATAATGGGCTTCGTAAGGGGAAATTCTACTAGATGAGGCCATCACTTCCTTTGTCCTAGTAGAAATGGGTTTCGTTAAAGCCTTAAATTTATACTACTCAGATGATCACTGTTCAACGGCTATAAAAATAACGGTCACAAATCTTAACGTAAAACTAAAGAAGTTTACATCTTATAAAAACATTTTTCATAAAGAAAAATTTAACTAAATCAAGAGGGATTTTCCATTAATGAAACTTTGGGTCGTTACAATATTCCCCCCTTAAGAAATTTCGCCCTTGAAATTTTCCGTTTCCCACTCTAAAAAAATTTGGGTAACTTAGCTTCATCATATCCTCCGACACCGAAGTTGCTTCTTCAAACTTGTGGTTTCTCCACAACACCTTGACGAGGGGAATTGTCTTATTTCGTAGAACTTTTTCTCTACGATCTAAGATCTTCAATGGTTTCTCCTCATAAGAAAGATAATCTTCCAATTGCACCACCTTGGAAGAGAGTACATGTGAAGGGTCCGGTATGTACTTCCTTAAGAGGGATACATGAAAGACATCATGCACCTTGGCCATAGTAGGTGGAAGTGCTAGTCGATAGGCCATATCCCCAACACGATCAAGAATCTAGAAGGGGCCGATGTACCTTGGACTTAACTTCCCTTTCTACCCAAACCTCATGACTTTCTTCCACGGAGATATGCGTAAAAACACCATGTCTCCGACTTTAAACTCAAGGTCTCATCAATGATTATCTGCATAACTCTTCTGTCGACTTTGGGCTACCTTGATATGCTACTGAATGGTTTTCACCTTCTCCACCATTTCTTCGACCATTTCTGGTCCAAGAAGCTTACGTTCACAGACCTCATCCCAACATGCCGGTGTTCTACACCTTTTCCCATACAGGGCTTCATATGGTGCCATATGGATGCTCGAGTTGAAACTATTATTATAAGAGAACTCAACCAGAGGAAGATGTTGATCCCATCCTCCTTTAAAGTCCATTGAGCAAGCTCTCATCATATCTTCAAGTGTTTGGATAGTCCTCTCGGATTGGCCATCAGTTTGAGGATGATAGGCCGTACTGAAGTTCAGTTCAGTATTCAGAGCATGTTGAAGACTCTTCCAAAACTTAGAGGTAAATCTTGGATCTCGGTCAGAAACAATAGATAGTGGTACTCCATCCAACTGTACCACATCCCTGATATATATCCGTGCCAGTTGATCCAAAGAGAAATCCTCTCGAATAGCAATGAAGTGTTAATTCTTTGTAAGATGATCCACAATAACCCAGATTGCATTGTTGCATTTGGATGTCCTTGGAAGTCTGGTGACAAAGTCCATGGTGATGTTCTCCCATTTCCATTATGGTATGGGCAATGGTTTCATCATCCCCTTAGACTTCTGCCTCTCTGCCTTCACTTGCTGACACACCAGGCACTTTGATGTATAGTCAGCGATCTCCTTCTTCATATTATCCCACCAAAAGTTTTCCTGGAGATATCGATACATCTTTGTGCTCCCTGGGTGAATAGAGAAATTTGAACTATGTGCATCATCCAAAAGTTCCTTCTTCAGCTCCGAACTTGATGGAAAACATAGTCTTTTCCCAAACCGCACAATTACTTCTTCATTAACATTAAACTCTGAGGATTTTCTCTTTTTGATAGCTTCCACCTTTTCCTGGATTCCCGCATCATCCTTTTGAGCATCCTTTATCCTTTCCAAAAGAGATGGTTGAGAAATCATTTGTGAAAGGATTGATGATGTTCCCTTCTTTATTATTCCCACATCCATCTTCATTAAGTCTAAGAAGATTGGATCCTTCTCAATTCTCATCATTGATAGAATCACTGGATCCTTTCTACTTAGGGCATCTGCCACCTTGTTCGCTTTCCCAGGGTGGTAATGTATTGAACAGTCCTAATCCCTGATGAGCTATATCCATATTCTCAGGCGCATATTAAGCTCTTTCTGTGTGAATATATATTTAAGACTCTTGGGGTCAGTATATATCTCACATTTCTCTCCACAGAGATAATGCCGCCAGATTTTCAAGGCAAAGATCACCGCCGCCAACTCCAGATCATGCGTTGGATAGTTTCTCTCATGGATTTTCAATTGCCTTGAGGCATAGGATATCACTTTATCATTCTGCATCAGCACACATCCTAAGCCCTTCTTCGAAGCATCACTGAATACCACAAAAAGCACCCCACTTGTGGGTAAAGTGAGCATGGGTGCAGTGATAAGCCTCCTTTTCAACTCCTTGAATCTTTCTTCACATTCATCTCTCCAAGAAAACTTTACTCCCTTTTGAGTTATCTTGGTAAGAGGGTTGGACAATCGTGAGAAATTTCTCACAAATCGTCGATAATATCCAGTTAACCCCAAGAAGCTACGGATATCAGTTACTGATTTTGGCCTCGGCCATCCCTCAATTGCATCTGTTTTGGAGGGGTCCACAGATATCTCGTTGCTTGTGATGATATGGCCCAATAATGAGACTTCCTTCAACCAAAACTCACACTTGCTGTACTTTGCATAGAGCTTCTCCTTGGGAAAAGTCTCTAGTACAGTTTTTAAATGCTCCTCATGGTCCTCCTTGGTTTTGGAGTATATTAGAATATTATCTATAAAGTCTACCACAAATTTGTCTAGGTAATCTCTAAAGACTCTATTCATCAAGTCCATGAATATTTCTGGAGCATTGGAGAGTCCGAAAGGCATTACTATGAATTCATAGTGCCCGTACCTTGTACGAAAAGCAGTCTTGGGGATATCTTCCTTATTCACCCTTACTTGATAATATCCTAACCGCAAGTCCACCTTGGAGAAGTATTGTGCTCCACGCAGCTGATCAAACAAGTCATCGATTCTTGGGAGAGGTTACTTGTTCTTTATCGTGATTTTGTTAAGTTCACGATAATCGATGCAAAGCCTCATTGACCCATCCTTCTTCTTGACGAAGAGGACTGGTGCACCCCATGGTGATGCACTTGGGCGTATAAACCCTTTATCCAGATTCTCATGTAGTTGTTTCTTCAGCTCTTCAAGCTCAACAAAAGCCATTCTATTTGGATTCTTGGATATTGGTAGCGCCCCAGGTATAAGTTATATTGAGAACTCAATATCTCTTCTTGGAGGAAGACCAGGAAGTTCCTCGGGAAATACTTCATCGAATTCCCTCACAATAGGCATTACTTCAAGGGTGGATTCTTCATTGGACTCAATCATCTGAGCCAGATATGGGTGCTCATAAGGCAGTAATATCCATGCATGAGATGATGGAGCTAAAGGATATTCATCTTCCTCCTGACACTTGTAATGAATCGGGGGTCGATTCTCCATATGGAGTGTGATTTCCCTCTCCCGACAATTTATTTTGGCTCTATATAAGGAAAGCCAATCCATACCAAGAATTGCATCAAATTCCACCAGAGGGAGTATGATGAGGTTCTCTGGGAAATTAAATCCACAGATTATTACAGGGGAGGACTTATACTCATGGGATGCAATGATTTCCCCATTTTCCGTACTCACCGACATCTTTACTTCCATGATTTGTGGTGGTGCAGAGATTGTTCTACTAAACTTTTGAGATATAAAAGAATGCGTAGAACCTGAATCAAAAAGTATGTTCGCTATTCCTGAATGAATAACTAGAGTACCTGTCACCACTTCGTTGTCGGGGTTCACTTCGGCAGAAGTGATGGCAAAAGTTCTTCCTTGCTGTCTTGGAGGGTGCTGGTTTCCTCCGACAACCCTTGGATTACGGCACTAATTTTCTAAATGACCTGGTTCTTTGCATTTGTAGCATTGAACAACGCGTTGAGGTTCGAACGAAGCGTTACTCTCCTCAGTCGTAGACGCGGGTCCTTCTTGCTGACAGTTAACAGCTAGGTGCCCTTCTCTTCCACACTTGAAGAATTTTCTTGTCCCCCAAAGGAAATTTCCAGGGTGATTCATTCCACACGTTTGGCAAGTGGGGTGCTGGAACTTCTTAGCGCCTTTGGATTTATCCATCGGACCACCAACATTGAAGTCCACCTTCCGCTTCTTGTCCCCATGATACCCCTGTGATTCTCCGATCTCCATTTCAACCTTGAGGGCACATCGGACAATTTCCTCATAGCTGTCGAAGTCAAGGATCGCTAATGCTTTCCGTAATCTGGGCTTCAGCCTACCAAAGAAGTGGTCAACCTTGCATTTGGGGGTAACGACAAAGCAGGAAGTGTATCGTGCAAGCCTTGTGAAGTTTGCCTCATACGCTCCCACAGATTCTTCATCTTTCTGCTTGAGGGAAAGGAAGTCCCTTTCCATCTTAAAATGGAGGGTGCGTGGAAAATATTTATCGAAAAACATCTTCCGGAATTCCTTCCATTCCAAAGCCTCGATCTCCTCCTCAGGCTTCGTATTTTTGATCAACATCCACCATTGATCATCTTCACCCTCCATACGATAATCCGCCAGGAGAACCTTCTCTTTTTCATAGCATTGGAGGATGGAGAATATCTTTTCAATGGAGTTGATCCATTGTTCAGTGATCATGGGATCAGATGATCCACTAAAAGTAGGAGGCCTTTGTCTCATGAAGCTCTCGATAGCGAATTGTTTTTTCTTGGGGGGGGGGGGGGGGGTTGAACGTTCCTCTTGACCAGTGTTTGTATTCAAAACATGAGTTAGCTGAGAGATAAGTGTGACAAAGTTCGCGATTCCCACTCCCATTGGATTGGGCATCTTATAAGTACAATCATCACACTGATCTTCACAACGGTTGTTAGCCCGAGTTCTCCTATTACCATCCATTGGCTGGAATAAAAGGAAATTTAGTGGTAACACATAAAGGGATATCCAAAGACAAAAGTTGATGACTTATAAATAAACTTTAATCTCTTTAACTCATGAGTCTATAGGATTCAATCCAGGCTTTTCATGATCTTCCTTCTAACATATATTTTTAGGGGCATTTTTTCCCCTTAATAAGGGTTCATACTAAGATTGTGAATTTATCAAAACATATCCCCCGGGAGTGTCGTAACCAAGAGTGCAGCAAGGCCCGTTGTCGTGCACCAGTTCCCGTTCGAGTCTAGCTCAAAGCGGTGTTTTCGGGTTTTACCCCTAGGATACATCTGTGCCAGAGCCGCCTCTACCTGCTCGTATCCAGACAATGATGTATTTGTTTGATAAACCAATTACATAGTATTTACCAAAACTTAGGGATGTTTTTTTATTATACTTAGTCTTGTATCTAAGGCTTTACTAGGGTTTCCTAATCCCAAAAATAACTAAACCTATCCTCTAATACCAACTATGACAACCCTACTTTCTATTACAACATAAAGGTGCTTTATTACATATAACTTCACTTGATACAATAATGAAGATCGAGAGGTTTAGTGTCTTTGGGGCTTAGGATCATTACATAAAAACTTTAAACTTGAAATACAACATCTTTATTGAAAACTTCCTTTACATGACAACTACATTCCTTCGTACCTAGCATTGCATGGGATAACCTGAGGAAATGCATAAGAAAAGGGTGAGCTATAAAGCCCAGTAAGGGAGTACACAATGAATAACATGAGGAGTTAAATACATGTTAGGAAATAAGAATATAAATAGATCATAAGAGTAACATGAACATAAAGGCATGATAAAGCATGATAATCATAACATGGAAATGTGGCAACAACACTTAACATTGAATTAGCATGAGCCAAGGCTCATTGCACATGGAGCATGAGTAAACCCTCATTGCACTTGAAGCATGAGTAAACCCTCGTTGCACTTGAATTAGCATGATTCGACACTCATTGTACATGAAGTATCATGATACTATACTTTACCCAATGCATTGGAGCGCTATAAAGGGCGCACCCTTCTTAAAAATTTCATTTCATGCATAAGTGTGCCACATGGATCATAAAACATTGATTCATAAAACATAATAATTTATTCCATGATAAAGGAATGTGGAATTAATACATGAAACATTATAATCAATAAGTAAATGTGCATAAAGGTGAATACCCTTGATGGAGAAATGGGCATGGTATTCACTACACAATGATATTGGCTTAGAAAATCGGTGTGATTTCGGCAGCGTAACGGCGTGACATAAGAATTCATAAAAATGGTTGATGAGAGAGAAAGGGGTTCCTCATCATATTTACATGTAATGTAAAGTAAGGAGGTCATATGGATACATGTCCCAACAATTGAAAAGGAATTTATATTCATGATACAAAAGTATTGCTTGAATATAAAAGAGGAGAAAAAAGTTCCTTTCGGAATTTCGGCATAGTAACGGGTGTACATGGGAGGCATTTAATGAGATAGAAAGGGGTCTCCCATCATTAAAAAAATAAGGTGGCAGTATGGGAGAGGGGAGAAACCATACCCCAACATTCACAATTGAAATTAAAAGGGCAATACAACTTAAAGAAAAATGACAAAAACGAGAAAGGAAGAAAACCCCTTACTTGGAAGTGTGCTTCCAAAGGCTAGAGAGAGGCTTGGGAGAGGCTTCTTGGGAGCTTGGGGCACCTTGAGAGAATTCTAGAGAGATTAGGGATGAGTTTGGACGAACTCAAAGGGCTTTGAGTGAGGAGGAAGTGGGAGCTTGGGTGGGTTTATATAGGAAAGGTGTTGGAATTCTTTATTATTTAGGTTTGGGACCCCTTATATTAAAATAATCAAAACCACAAACCATCCCATGGTATTGGCCCATGGTTTCTGGGAGAGGAAAGATGAAAACAATATTTTACAAGGCCAAGGTCCGAAATTATTAAAAAATTAGGGTTGCTTATGTGGAGGTGAGTCACACTCCCATGGAAATTAATTTAAAAAGGCAAAGTGTTGAATAAGTCTTGAGGGCTCCATTAATGCTTTGAAAAGTAAGTCAAACAAACCCAAAAAACTCATTATTTTAATGATAAAACACATATTGGCCAAAAATAAGGATTATGGTATTTTATTACATCACCATTGGGTCATTATGATGTCATAAAACACATTATATATTTAAATGGTATTTAATTTTTACCCAAAAATTTGACTATCTCAGAAAATTATGAAAAATTCACCGTTGGATAATTTCGACGTCCTGATTCCAAAAATAATATTTATTTTATCTAAATAATTTTCTAAATATGTAAATTTTCACTTTTAAAATAAAAACCGACATTTATAAAAAAAATTCACGGGTTTTGACAGAAATGGCTTTCAAACCTTAATAAAAATTTTAATTACATTCATAAAATTATAAGATCATTTATATTTAATAAAAATTAATGTAATATTAATAATAATATTTTATTAAAATATTATTTAATTCAAAAATCCTTTAATTTAATAAAATATAATTCTTAATTAAATAATAACTAAAAACACCATTTGTACTTTAAAAACTGATTACAATGTATCAAAAATAACTAGAAATTATATTCATTATTATATACAAAAATAATTTACATGAACATGGTGCTATTTATTTATTACATAACACCTTAAAATAGCCGCATAAGACCTAAGGGTAAGGTGTGCGATGGTGACAGACTCTTGGGGGGGGGGGCTCAGATAACATCGCTCGAGTGGTAATTTCAATCAACTTCCACTTTTCTCGTAGACGATCACATTCGAGCTTGACTTGATGAAGCTCAGCTTGGGCTTGGTCAATGTCAAAGCCCAAAGACGCCACCTCTTTTCCGATATCTGAAAAATGGGATTCGTAAGGGTCAATTCTACTGGATGAGGCCATCGCTTCCTTTGTCCGAGTAGAAATGGGTTCGTTAAAGCCTTAAATTTATACTACTCATATGATCACTGTTCAACGGCTATAAAAATAACGGTCACAAATCTTAACGTAAAACTAAAGAAGTTTACATCTTATAAAAACATTTTTCATAAAGAAACATTTAACTGAATCAAAAGGGATTTTCCATTAATGAAACTTTGGGTCGTTACAATATTCCCCCCTTAATAAATTTCTCCCTTGAAATTTTCCTTTTCCCACACTAAAAAAATGTGGGTAACTTAGCTTCATCATATCCTCCGACTCCGAAGTTGCTTCTTCAAACTTGTGGTTTCTCCACAACACCTTGACGAGGGGCATTGTCTTATTTCGTAGAACTTTTTCTCTACGATCTAAGATCTTCACTGGTTGCTCCTCATAAGAAAGATCATCTTCCAATTGTACCACCTCGGAAGAGAGTACATGTGAAGGGTCCGGTATGTACTTCCTTAAGAGGGATACATGAAATAAATCATGCACCTTGGCCATAGTAGGTGGAAGTGCTAATTGATAGGCCATAGCCCCAACACGATCAAGAATCTCGAAGGGGCCGATGTACCTTGGACTTGACTTCCCTTTCTTTCCAAACCTCATGACTTTCTTCCACGGAGATATGCGTAAAAACACCATGTCTCCGACTTTAAACTCAACGTCTCGTCGACGATTATCTGCATAACTCTTCTGTCGACTTTGGGCTGCCTTGATATGCTACTGAATGGTTTTCACCTTCTCCACCATTTCTTCGACCATTTCTGGTCCAAGCAGCTTATATTCACCGACCTCATCCCAACATGCTGGTGTTCTACACCTTTTCCCATACAGGGCTTCATATGGTGCCATTTGGATGCTCGAGTGGAAACTATTATTATAAGAGAACTCAACTAGAGGAAGATGTTGATCCCATCCTCATTTAAAGTCCATTGAGCACGCTCTCAACATATCCTGAAGTGTTTGGATAGTCCTCTCGGATTGGCCATCAGTTTGAGGATGATAGGCCGTACTGAAGTTCAGTTCAGTATTCAGAGCATGTTGAAGACTCTTCCAAAACATAGAGGTAAATCTTGGATCTCGGTCAGAAACAATAGATAGTGGTACTCCATGCAACCGTACCACATCCCTGATATATATCTGTGCCAGTTGATCCAAAGATAAATCCTCTCGAATAGCAATGAAGTGTGCATTCTTTGTAAGACGATCCACAACAACCCAGATTGCATTGTTGCCTTTGGATGTCCTTGGAAGTCTGGTGACAAAGTCCATGGTGATGTTCTCCCATTTCCATTATGGTATGGGAAATGGTTGCATCATCCCCTTAGACTTCTGCCTCTCTGCCTTCACTTGCTGACACACCAGGCACTTTGATGTATATTCATCGATCTCCTTATTCATATTATCCCACGAAAAGTTTTCTTGGAGATCTCGATACATCTTTGTGCTCCCTGGGTGAATAGAGAAATTTGAACTATGTGCATCATCCAAAAGTTCCTTCTTTAGCTCTGAACTTGATGGAAAACATAGTATTTTCCCAAACTGCAAAATTCCTTCTTCATTAACATTAAACACTAAGGATTTTCCCTTTTTGATAGCTTCCACTTTTTCTTGGATTCCCGCATCATCCTTTTGAGCATCCTTTATCCTTTCCAAAAGAGATGGTTGAGCAATCATTTGTGAAAGGATTGATGATGTTCCCTTCTTTATTATTCCCACATCCATCTTCATTAAGTCTAAGAAGATTGGATCCTTTTCAATTCTCATCATTGATAGAATCGCTGGATCCTTTTTACTTAGGGCATCTGCCACCTTGTTCGCTTTCCCAGGATGGTAATGTATTGAACATTCATAATCCTTGATGAGCTATATCCATCTTCTCTGGCACATATTAATCTCTTTCTGTGTGAATATATATTTAAGACTCTTGTGGTCAGTATATATCTCACATTTCTCTCCATAGAGATAATGCTGCCGGATTTCCAAGGAAAAGATCACCGCCCCCCAACTCCAGATCATGCGTTGGATAGTTTCGCTCATGGATTTTCAACTTCCTTGAGGCAAAGGATATCACTTTATCATTCTGCATCAGCACACATCCTAATCCCTTCTTCGAAGCATCCCTAAATACCACAAAAATCTCCCCACTTGTGGGTAAGGTGAGCACGGGTGCAGTGATAAGCCTCCTTTTTAACTCCTTGAAGCTTTCTTCACATTCATCACTCCAAGAAAACTTTACTCCCTTTCGAGTTAGCTTGGTAAGAGGGTTGGACAATCGTGAGAAATTTCTCACAAATTGTCGATAATATCCAGCTAACCCCAAGAACCTACGGATATCAGTTACCGATGTTGGCCTCGGCCATCCCTCAATTGCATCTGTTTTGGAGGGGTCCATAGATATCCCATTGCTTGTGATGATATGGCCCAAGAATGAGACTTCCTTCAACCAAAACTCACACTTTCTGTACTTTGCATAGAGCTTCTCCTTGCGCAAAGTCTCTAGTACAGTTTTTAAATGCTCCTCATGGTCCTCCTTGGTTTTGGAGTATATTAGAATATAATCTATAAAGACTACCACAAATTTGTCTAGGTAATATCTAAAGAATCTATTCATCATGTCCATGAATATTTCTGGAGCATTGGTGAGTCCGAAAGGAATTACTATGAATTCATAGTGCCCGTACCTTGTACGAAAAGCAGTCTTGGGGATATCTTCCTTCTTCACCCTTACTTGATAAGATCCCGACCGCAAGTCCACCTTGGAGAAGTATTGTGCTCCACGCAGCTGATCAAACAAGTCATCGATTCTTGGGAGAGGTTACTTGTTCTTTATCATGATTTTTTTAAGTTCACTATAATCGATGCAAATCTTCATTGACCCATCCTTTTTCTTGACGAAGAGGACTGGTGCACCCCATGGTGATGCACTTGGGCATATAAAACCTTTATCCAGATTCTCCTATAGTTGTTTCTTCAGCTCTTCAAGCTTAACAACAACCATTCTATATGGAATCTTGGATATTGGTAGCGCCCTAGGTATAAGTTCAATTGAGAACTCAATATATCTTCTTGGAGGAAGACCAGGAAGTTCCTCAGGAAATACTTCAGCAAATTCCCTCACAATAGGCATTTCTTCAAGGGTGGTTTCTTCCTTGGACTCAATCATCTGAGCCAGATATGCGTGCTCATAAGGCAGTAATATCCATGCATGAGATGATGGAGCTAAAGGAGACTCATCTTCCTCCTGACACTTGTAATGAATCGGGGGTCGATTCTCCATATGGAGTGTGATTTCCCTCTCCCGACACTTTATGTTTTCTCTATATAAGGAAAGCCAATCCATGCCAAGAATTGCATCAAATTCCACCAGAGGGAGTATGATGAGGTTCTCCGGGAAATTCAATCCACAGATTATAACAGGGGAGGACTTATACTCATGGGATGCAATGATTTCCCCATTTTCCGTACTCACCGACATCTTTACTTCCATGATTTGTGGTGGTGTAGGGAGTGTTCTACTAAACTTTTGAGATATAAAAGAATGCGTAGAACCTGAATCAAAAAGTACGTTCACTATTCTTGAATGAATAACTAGCGTACCTGTCACCACTTCGTTTTCGGGGTTCACTTCGGTAGAAGTGATGGCAAAAGTTCTTCCTTTCTATCTTGGAGGTTGCTGGTTGCCTCCGATAACCCTTGGATTACGACACTAATTTGCAAAATGACCTGGTTCTTTGCATTTGTAGCATTGAACAATGTGTTGAGGTTCGAATGAAGTGTTCCTCTCCTCTATCGTAGCCGCGGGTCCTTCTTGCTGATAGTTAACAGCTAGGTTCCCTTATCTTCCACACTTGAATCATTTTCTTGTCCCCCTAAGGCAATTTCCAGGGTGCTTCTTTCCACACTTTTGGCAAGTGGGGTGCTGGAACTTCTTAGCACCGTTGGATTTATCCATCGGACCACCAGCATTGAAGTCCACCTTCCGCTTCTTGTCCCCATGATACCCATGTGATTCTCCGATCTCCATTTCGTCCTTGAGGGCACATCGGACAATTTCCTCATAGCTGTCGAAGTCACGGATCACTAATGCTTTCCGCAAGCTAGGCTTTATCCTACCAAAGAAGCGGTCAACCTTGCATTCGGGGGTAACGACAGAGTATGAAGCGTATCGTGCAAGCCTTGTGAAGTTTGCCTCGTACGCTCCCACATATTCTTCATCTTTCTGCTTGAGGGAAAGGAAGTCCCTTTCCATCTTAAGATGGAGGGTGCGTGGAAAATATTTATCGAAAAACATCTTCTGGAATTCCTTCCATTACAAGGCCTTGATCTCCTCCTCAGGCTTCGTATTTTTGATCAACGTCCGCCATTGATCAGCTTCACCATCCATACGATAATCCACCAGGAGAACCTTCTCTTTTTCAGAGCATTGGATTATGGATAATATCTTTTCAATGGATTTGATCCATTGTTCAGTGATCGTGGGATCGGATGATCCACAAAAATTAGGAGGCCTTTGTCTCATGAAGCTCTCAATAGCGACTTGTTCTTTCTTAGGGGGGGGGGGTTGAACGTTCCTCTTGACCAGTGTTTCTATTCAATACTTGAGTTAGCTGAGAGAGAAGTGTGATAAAGTTCGCGATTCCCACTCCCATTGGATTGGGCATCTCATAAGTACAATCATCACACTGATCTTCACAACAGTTGTTAGCCCGAGTTCTCCTATTACTGGCCATTGGCTGGAATAAAAGGAAAGTTAGGGGTAACACATAAAGGGTAATCCAAAGACAAAAGTTGACGACTTATAAATAAACTTTAATCTCTTTAACTCATGAGTCTATAGGATTCAATCCAGGCTTTTCATGATCTTCCTCCTAACATATATTCTTAGTTGCATTTTTTCCCCTTAATAAGGGTTCATACTAAGATTGTGAATTTATCAAAACATATCCCCCAGGAGTGTCGTAACAAAGAGTGCAGCAAGGCCCATTGTCATGCACCAGTTCCCGTTCGAGTCTAGCTCAAAGAGGTGTTTTCGGGTTTTACCGCTAGGATACATCTGTTCCAGAGCTGCCTCTACCTGCTCGTATCCAGACAAGGATGTATTTGTTTGATAAACCAATTACTTAGTATTTACCAAAACTTAGGGATGTTTTTTATTATACTTAGTCTTGTATCTAAGGCTTTACTAGGGTTTCCTAATCCAAAAAATAACTAAACCTATCCTCTAATACCAACTATGACAACCCTACTTTCTATTACAACATAAACGTGTTTTATTACATATAACTTCAATTGATACAACAATGAATATCGAGAGGTTTAGTGTCTTTGGGGCTTAGGATCATTACATAAAAACTTTAAACTTGAAATACAACATCTTTATTGAAAACTTCCTTTACATGACAACTACATTCTTTCGTACCTAGCATTGCATGGGATAACCTGAGGACATGCATAAGAAAAGGGTGAGCTATAAAGCCCAGTAAGGGAGTACACAATGAATAACATGAGGAGTTCAATACATGTTAGGCAATAAGAATATCAATAGATCATAAGAGTAACATGAATATAAAGGCATGATAAAGCATGATAATCATAACATGGAAATGTGGAAACAACACTTAACATTGAATTAGTATGAGCCAAGGCTCATTGCACATGGAGCATGAGTAAACCCTCATTGCACATGAAGCACAAGTAAACCCTCGTTTCACATGAATTATCTTGAGTCAACACTCATTGTACATTTCGTATCATGATACTATACTTTACCCAATCCATTGGAGCGCTATAAAGGGTGCACCCTTCTTAAACATTTCATTTCATGCATAAGTGTGCCACTTGGATCATTAAACATGGATTCATAAAACATAATTATTTATTCCACGATAAAGGAATGTGGAATTCATAAATTAAACATTATAATCAATAAGTAAATGTGCATAAAGGTGAATACCCTTGATGGAGAAATGGGCATGGTATTCACTACACAATGATATTGGCTTAGAAAATTGGTGTGATTTCGGCAGCGTAACGGCGTGACATAAGAATTCATAAAAATGTTTGTTGAGAGAGAAAGGGGTTAATCATCATATTTACATGTAATGGACAGTAAGGAGGTCATATAGATATATGTCCCAACAATTGAAAAGGAATTTAGATTCATGATACAAAAGTATTGCTTGAATATAAAAGAGGAGAAAAAAGTTCCTTTTGGAATTTCGGCATAGTAACGGGTGTACATGGGAGGCATTTAATGAGAGAGAAAGGGGTCTCCCATAATTCAAACAATAAGAGGGAAGTATGGGAGAGGTGCGAAACCATACCTCAACATTCATAATTGAAATTAAAAGGGCAATACAACTTAAAGAAAAATGACAAAAACGAGAAAGGAAGAAAACCCCTTACTTGGAAGTGTGCTTCCAAAGGCTAGAGAGAGGCTTGTGAGAGGCTTCTTGGGAGATTGGGGCACCTTGAGAGGATTCTAGAGAGATTAGGGCAGAGTTTGGACGAACTCCAAGGGCTTTGAGTGAGGAGGAAGTGGGAGCTTGGGTGGGTTTATATAGGAAAGGTGAGGGAATTCTTTATTAATTAGGTTTGGGACCCCTTATATTAAAATAATCAAAACCACAAACCATGCCATGGTATTTGCCCATGGTTTCTGGAAAAGGAAAGAGGAAAACAATATTTTACAAGGACAAGGTCCGAAATTATTAAAAAATTATGGTTTCTTATGTGGAGGTGAGTCACACTCCCATGTAAATTAATTTAAAAAGGCAAAGTGTTGAATAAGTCTTGAGGGCTCCATTAATGTTTTGAAAAGTATGTCAAACAAACCCAAAAAACTCATTATTTTAATGATAAAATACATATTGGCCGAACATAAGGATTATGGTATTTTATTACATCACCATTGGGTCATTATGATTTCATAAAACACATTATATATTTAAATGGTATTTAATTTTTACCCAAAAATTTGACTGTCTCAGAAAATTATGAAAAATTCACTGTTGGATAATTTCGACGTCCTGATTCCAAAAATAATATTTATTTTATCTAAATAATTTTTTAAATATGTAAATTTTCACTTTTAAAATAAAAACCGACATTTATAAAAAAAATTCATGGGTTTTGACAAAAATGGGTTTCAAACCTTAATAAAAATTTTAATTGCATTCATAAAATTATAAGATCATTTATATTTTATAAAAATTAATGTAATATTAATAATAATATTTTATTAAAATATTATTTAATTCAAAAATCCTTTAATTTAATAAAATATAATTCTTAATTAAATAATAACTAAAAACACCATTTGTACTTTAAAAACTGATTACAATGTATCAAAAATGACTAGAAATTATATTCATTATTATATACAAAAATAATGTACATGAACATGGTGCTATTTTTTTGTTACATAACCCCTTAAAATAGCCGCATAAGACCTCAGGGTAAGGTGTGCGATAGTGAAAGACTCTTGGGGTGGCTTGGATAACATCGCTCGAGTGGTAATTTCAATCAACTTCTACTTTTCCCGTAGACGATCACGTTCGAGCTTGACTTGATGAAGCTCAGATTGGGCTTGGTCAAGGGCAAAGCCCAATGACGCCACCTCTTTTCCGAGCTCTGACAAATGGGCTTCGTAAGGGGCAATTCTACTGGATGAGGCCATCGCTTCCTTTGTCTGAGTAGAAATGGGTTCGTTAAAGCCTTAAATTTATACTACTCAGATGATCACTGTTCAACGACTATAAAAGTAACGGTCACAAATCTTAACATAAAACTAAAGAAGTTTACATCTTACAAAAACATTTTTCATAAAGATACATTTAACTGAATCAAGAGGTATTTTCCATTAATGAAACTTTGGGTCGTTACATTTTTCAAGTGTAAATTTTTATTTTTTACCTTGCACAATTAGTAGGTAAGAATTTTTATAATTAAACTATTATGGAATTTAAAAATAAGAAAATATAAATAATTATAGTTAATTACCTATCATATGTTTCCTTAATATTGATAATATCCCCGTATACTCGAAAATATTATCTGAAAGACACCAATTTTGACTTTTCCTATGCGGTACATGCACTACATTAATACAAATAAATGTTTTTGTATTTATCTTCCCCTAAAAACTAATTTATATTTATTGGGAAAAAAAGTTATATTTTTAGTATATTTGAATTTAATACACATTATATAGTTTCTAAAATGTTTTATATCATTTTGTGTAAAAATATAAAAATAGATAGTAAAATTCTGTATGAATTTAAACTGTTATATTAAATCGAATTTGGATTGAAATTTATTTTAAAAATAAAAAAAGATTGAATTGATATTTTTATTTTAAAAATCAATCCAGAAAAGAATTTAAAAAAATAAATTAAAAAAATTCCATTTATATTATTTTAAAATATTTTTAAATAAAAAACTATGATTATAAATCACATCTACTCTCTACTTTTATAACACATTTTTACAAATTTATAAAGAAAATAAATTCCACAAAATTTTAACAAGAGGATTCAAAATATATCATACCTTTTATTAAAATTAGTCATAGATTATTAATTAACAACTATAAAAATAAAAAATCATTATATATTAAAGTAATATATTTTTTTAAATAATAAGTATTTATTATTAAATGAACAACCATATTCCTTTTTTCTTACCATAATAAAATTATTTATAAGGATATAATAAGAGATATAAATCCATTATATGAGTATAAATTATTAATTTTTTAATTATTTATTTATTAAATAATTCTTTAAATGGATTAAAATAATAAATAATGTTAAGGAAATATATTTGACCATAAAATAAAGCATATTTAAAGTCATGACGTAAAAATAATAAATTTAAATAAATAATTAATATCAAGTTGAATATATAATATATTAAGGGGATTTAAAAAAACATTTATACATTTGAAAAAATATATTTATTAAAATAAGATTAATTCATGCCATCGATATTAATAAATCATAAAATTGATTAATTATTAAAAACACCTTGGTTTTCATATTATACTATGTTAAAGATGTTTCATCCAAATAATTATAATCTTTTCACCTCAAAATTATTTTATTTCAACATGGACATAATATTTGATGTAGATTTTATCATGAACTTTAATATATAGTTTACGACATGGAAAATTATCATTTCTAAAATAAATATTTCTTAAACCATGAATGTTCATTTTAAAGGACTTATACTTGCGAATGATTTTCCAAAGGCATATCATGATAAGTTGGTAATGATTCCCACCAAATCATTTATAGTTAATATTTATTGAGTTTGAGGAATTATTTTATTATTTAGATAGGAAACATGAGAAAATATACATACTTTATTTGTTTCCATTCAATATGAAAAATTTCACTAGACACCACATCATATTCACTTTATATTCGAAAGGGTGAATTCCCAAATGAATGTTTTATTCCTAAAATGAAAAAATAAACTATTAATTGATCATGATATTCACTAAATGGTAGTGTTATCCCTTGCATGCAAGATTTTATGTCAATTTATTCCTATGGTTTCTATCCCTGTACTAAAAGCCAAAAAGGTCAGTATGAGTAAATACAATACCTAATATAACAAGAATATATAATTCTATCAAAATGATTTTTTTAAAACTTTACACATTGAAACATTAATTTTTAAAAAATGTCACTATATTAATGAATATTATTTTATTTTTTTGTCTAATAATTCCTCTTTAACTAATCCTTAAAATTAAATATCCCCAGAAACCAAAAAATACATTATCATGTATTCTCTATAATAAAAATATTATTTTATCCTAAAATAACATCAATAATAATGAAACAATACAATATTATGGTTATGTTTACCTAAAATAAATATTATACCAAAAATTAACTCAATATTTATACTTAAGATAATATTAACTACACTGACATAAAATCATGTATGAGGCAATAATTTTCTATATATTCCTTAACCATATAATGTTCCCAAAAATACAAAAAAAAGTATACCAAAATAAAATCAATCACCATGTCACTGAACCACTTATTTATCCCCATACTTATCTGCAAATTTCAAAATTTTAATTCCAAAATAAAATAGTTCATTGTCTTGAAAACCATAATTACCTCAACACAAAATCACATATCAACCCAGAAGGTTATCTGGGCCTCAATCATGTATTATTATTAAAAATTAAAAAACTTATTCAAAAATATCATTTATAACCTTAAATTCCATTCTAATATTACCTAAAAATGGTATTTGTACCTCTTAATTTTTGATCACCCTTAAACATATTAACCTAGGATTGTATCTAAAATTCATAAATTCTCCTCAATTTATAACAACATAACATCTATAGTTATCTAGAAACTTCTCTAATTATAAAACTAAAGGATAAAACATAACCATCCCATAATTACATGATTTATAAAAAATATTATGTCACTAACATACCCAAGATGATTTATGCTTATATTTTTAGAGAATTATAAAAAAATTAAATAACAAAATTCATACATTTTCTAAAAAATGTAAATTTTTTCAACAAAACCAAAACATTTAAATTATTTAACTACTTCATTAAAGGATAAAACCCCTTAACTATTACATTACTTCATAATCAATCATATTAATCCTTATATCCTATAAAATTCATTTGAAAAAGTTGGATGACTGTATAAAGATCAGTAAAGGGCATAATAGTAAAAAAATGTTTGGACATTAAATTACATAAAAATAAATGAAAATTATTTCTTTTAAAAATTAAACATTGAGCATGTGAATGAATATAAAATATAATTTAAACCTAAAATAAACATCATTTACTAAAAAGTTCCACAAGAAATTCTCATAGGAATGTATAAGAATAATAAAACAATCGTGATTTTTCAATTGGAAAACATGAGAATTAATGAATGATTTTTATTGAAAAATATTATAATCCTTATAATATCATAAAATTTCCTTTAAATACATACCTATAACCTTGAAAAAAAATCATAAAATGTAATCATTTATGAAATAAAAATCATGTATCATGAAATTCAAAAATTTACATTAAAACTCTTAGAAATCAAAGAAAAATATTGAATGAATCAAGGGAATAATATTCATTATAACCCTTAAAAATCACCATTATAAATCACCAATATAATGGATTTACCTATTCAACTACATCCAAAATAGAATCCTAAAAGATTAAATTATTACCCCATAAATTGGGGGGATATATCCTGGGCCCACCCATCATCATATATATTTACCAAGTACCATGACATTAATAAAACACATAGGATGTTTTATTTAAATATTCTATGAATAACACAGATAAAAAATACATTGTTAATATATATGAAAAAGATTTCATGTTAACCCATAAAAAATTAATGTTTATAGATTCTACAAAGCAATACATAATTTAAAGGAAAATCAAGAAAATATATAATATGGATCAACAATGATTAGAACATGAGAAATAGAATTCCTAGAAAACATTAGAGAGACTACTGATATAAATTCATCAAAAACATTTAAAGTACATTTTTTCAAGAAAACACCCTTACAACCATTATAATAAATTATTCAAAGGAAAAAAAGTACCAAAATTGAAATAGAATTATGATTATCATGAATTGAACATAAAATATGAAAAAAAATTCATGAGACTTCATATACATCATATACAAATACATTAATTAAGAGTATTAAATATGTCACAAAGAAATGAAATTGAGATATGAATCCACATACCTTAATTCCCACATCGCCTCTTATATCAGCTAACATCATGAATAAAAAAATTATATTAATTACTTATTTAATTTAAAAATATTATCATATCAATTTAATTTACAGTAGTTATTTTTGTTAATTTTTTATTCTGTATTATGCATTTATAAGATTAATTTTTCATACATCGATCATTTCAGTTTTTCCAATCCATTGTTCCAAAATAGATTCAATATAATGGTATCAATATAATGTCATTTTCACATGGTTCTATAATCTATAATAGTGTCACAATATATGTTTTATTTCATTACCTAATAAAATATGTTCAACAGTTTATGAAAGAATTACTATTTATGAATTCTTTATTGATAATATTAATTTTGATAGTTAAAAATTTCTTTGATTGTTTACTTTTAATTTCATTTTCATGATGGATATTTTTAAATTTTAGTATCATAATAAAAACTGAAAAAAATTAATTCAAAATTCAACCATGAAATAAATATGTATGAATGTAAAAATATTTATGGTTAAGAAAACATTAACTTTCACTTCGGTGGTGTAAAACTGTCACGATGAACAATGTTTTTCAAAAGCGTTTAAAACAGTGGAAAACCCAATGAATATTTATTTTTTATAAAAATTTATTTATAATTAAAATTATAATTTATGGTTTCATTTAAATATTTTTTTTAAAGAGCTATATGATAATAGATATGAAAATGTATATGATTCTATGAAAAACAATTATTTTAATGTAGTAACGACTTATGAAATGGGTTGGATGAGTCCTTCCATGATGGATGTTGTTGGTCTGGATGTTACTCATACTTCTCCTTCATGGGAGCCTATAGACACATCTATTCAAGGAGATCAAGATAATGGGTGTGATTCATTTACTATAATGGTGCAGTCGCGCGCTGCTGCTCCACCAGGGCCAGTGGGAAGGCCGACCGCCCTTCGGCCTCCGCAGCGGCCAAGCGGCCATGGCCCCCTACTCCACCGGCGGCGCAGACGCACACTTCTGCTTCACCGCACGCACGGCCGCCTCCCTGCCTCACCGTGGCCAATGGGCCGCGACCTCCTCATCAATCGGCTATGCGGACGTGCGCCACCCTTCGTTCCTTGCGGCCTCCCGGGTGTCGGCCCCCACCTTCTTCTACGAGCCAATGCGGCTTCATTCCAAGACTAAAAAATTAAACGATCGCATATTCACGATCCTCGCGTTGAGGGCTCCATATCTATATATCGCGCTCAACAAAACTTAGTGTTTCTAGAATCAATAAATATAAGGCATTGAAGAACACACAAAGAACGCATGAAGAAAAAAAATTAAGAGGAGTAAGGTTTATTTTCTATATGATGGCCAAGTTTGTTTGTCCATCATCGTCAATAATTTAGGATATGAATAATTGATAAAGTAAATTCAAACATAAATAAAAAAATAAAACCACTACCTCAAGAAAGATGATGAGCGCACATTTGTGGAAGTGAGTAGGTGTCTGTCGTCCCCTATAACTAGCCTCCAACGACATCACTCATTCGTCGATCTTTGGTTCGGGGTTTCGTTGTCACTCATCACCTCCCGCTGGTATTGGATCCATCCTCCTAGGGTTTGGCGTCACTGCACTTTGTCAGCACCTCGCTGCTTGGTGAAGTAGTGCTGAAACCTCTCCCCAAGCTCCATATAAATAGGATAAGGGGAGGGTGTGAAATTTTTATGGGCTTAATGGTGGCCCATTTGTAACACCCCAAAATTTCATAGTACATTATTTCTTCAATATAATTCAATAACTTGCACTACATGCAACATAGAGTTCTAGCGCACTATGACTTACCAAAATAGCTATTCAAAAGAGGTTATGAATGGAATTAACTAAATTTTGAACATTATACAATCCTTATAATTTTAGAATCCATATTATGAGTTTTTAGACTTAATGTAAGTAAAAATTCATTTTTTAGATAAAAGAAGTTTTTTTTTTCAAAAAACGCAATTTTACCACCTTTTAACGAATAAAATTTTTAAAAACAAATTATTGAAACTTTTATATATTAAATTTGAAAAGATAAACTTCCTCTTTAGAATCAGAACATAAAAATTTAGTATTGATAAATTTTTGGTGTTTCTCTGATAACTTTCATATTTGGGTGAATAGTGAAAAATACAATATTTTAACTGAAAACAAATTTTTTAATAAAAATAATTTATATTGTAGAATTATACATTTCAATGGTTTGGAAGTATAATTAGATTATATTTTTACTATTTAATCTAATGATGGTCATTGTATATAATATTACTTTGAAATTAGACATAAACAAGTGTCAATCTTTTGATAGTTATTATTTCATAAAGATACGCTTTTTAGTTTTGACAATGGGAATTAATTAAACATAGATGTTTTGAAATTTATAAAATATAATTTATTTTTGAATTCATAATATCATAATTGGCTTAGGGTGAATTTTTGGTATTTTTCTGAAAACTTTCAATTTTTGATGAATAGTGAAAAACTCTGAGTTATTGTTTCAAACCAACTTTTTATTTAAATAATTATTTATTCTATTTAAATTTAATTAATGTAAAAATAGATATATAATACGTATATAAGTTCAATTTAATTCATTTGAGTTAGTTTATAATAATTTTAGATATATAGAAATTTTATTGAACTTTTTACTGTCTTTTACCCACCTCCTTGGATTGTTTGAAAATTTTCATAAAACATAATTTTACCACATCTGTGAGTTGAATTTCAAAAATCTGAGAGACATGGTTGAAATAAGTAAGTAAAATGTGGTTCAATAAGATAAAAATAATTTTTTTTGTGAATAGTAACTTTTTACTTTTTTTACCACAGTTAAATGTAAATAGGGTAATTAATGGTACAAATGATATTATTATTACCCTAACATGTGTCCTAATTCTATCAGATGAGTGTATTTAGACCAAAAAAACCTTAGGAATAAAATATGATCCTTTAGGTCCACTTGGATTAGATTAGGACATTTATTATTATTTTATTTAAAGAAGAGTTAAAGAGTTAAAATCAAAGTTTAATGACTAACATTTTAAATACAGGGTTATACATAAGATAAATTAGACTATAAATATTCATTATAAAGATAAAAATATTTCAAACATAATGGTATTTTATTTATAATATTTAGAAATTAAATAAGTAAATTTATATATGACACAATGATGATGTAATAATTACCTTATTAATGAATGATTAAAAGAATAGATATTATAAATATCCAAATAAATCTAATTTGAGACTTTTAATTAATTAGACTAATTTTATAGGTAAATATGACATTTTAGGGTTGAATAAATAAATTTTATTCAAATTAATAACTCCTTTATGAGTTTATCAAAAACAAAATACCAAATGGTGTAAAATTGATATAAAAGATTTTTAAAACAAATACTATATTATTAATTTATATTCTATTCATAAATTAAATAGTTCAGAAAAAGGGATTAAATAATATTATACATGTCATTAATAAACCACTTGAGGTTATCTTGGAAGTCTATTGTATGTATATTAACCATATAGTGTAAAAATACAAGAAGACACAGTAGAAGTAAAATTATTAAACTTAGAGTTAAATCTAAAAGATAAGGTTAAAATGGTAACCTAAAATTCTCTAAAACCTTTTGGTTGAGTGTATTTCGACCCATACCGACTTTATATTTTATATAAATCATTTTGGAGTCATTATAAACCGAATATTATTTTATTATAAAATAATATTTCAATCTTTTCCAAAGGTGACCATCACCCCTCATATAAAAGGGAACTCATCCTTTTCACAAATTCACACCTTCAAAGCCATTTGTCTCGGCCAACCCCTACCCAAATATCCTCTAAACTATCCTCCCTTAATACTATAGTCCTTTATTTAGTCATAAATCCAACCTATAGAGCCCTTTTGATATATCAAAAGGAAGAACCTGAAGAAGAGGAGGCTAAACGTACTCTCGACCAAAGGAAAGTGCAAGGTAAGAGTTATCTCCTCAATCTCATTATTTATCTGAGATTGTTCATGTGTAACTAATTTCTAGGAAATATTTATCATCGATACGCATATTTCATAAAAAAATTTCAAAAGGGATCTTTTATGGTTTTCTGGGAGGGTCTAATTAACTAGATAATAATTTTAAATGTTGTAAAGATTTATCTTTCTAAACTTTTTTAATCAATGTACATGTTTTAAAAAGGATATTAATGATTTATTTATATAAAAATTAATGTTTTTAAATGATAATTATTTTAAAAAATTTTAAAGTGTTATGGGACACTTTGATTCAAAAATTTATTTTAAATAACTTTCTTTATAAATTGTGAGACTTTTAATCGATTTCATGAAAAATGGGTATTTCTCTCAAAGAATTTTACTCATTATTTTCATCTATGTCAACATCATTTGATGGATTTTAAACTTGTTTGAAGTTGATTTGTTATGATACAATCTCCCATATTATATTGAATGATTTATGCTATGTTTGAATGTGAATGTTTTATTTTTATACCATTCACGGTTTATGGATAAAGTATTGACATTTAATATTCTAGTTTTAATACGAATGTTTATATTATGTTTCAACCTTTTCATATGAGGAATGAATTGGACTTATTAAGTGATGACTGGATCCTGCTATAGATCCCCGATGCATCGGTTGGTCTCATGAGACAAACTAGTGTCTTGGCACATGGTCTTGGAAAAAAATTTATTTCTAGTCATGGCACAAGGGCTTGACTTTGTGGTTATGAAAGTTTTCAATTATGCATTCCATAATTATGAAAGTGGCTATTGATATTTCATGTGATTATTCGACTAGTAGAATATCCATGCGAATAAGTAAGTGGGATTATTTTATTGTATCATTTCTATATTATGCTGAAGTTTATTTTTAAAAGGATTTTTTTTATTCTTATACATTACCTTAAATGTTTATACTTATTTATGAAAGCTTCCACTGTATTGTTATCCTTACTGAGCATCTGAGCTCACAAAATTATATGTTTAAATTTTCTTAGGATTCCAAGAAGTGTATTATGATTGATAATAAGGGTTAATCTAGGCGATTAATGGCATTCCCAAAGGACCATTTATGTGGTGTTTTATTTTCTAATGTGTTATGTAACATTCATGTATGTAATCTATCTTCCAAGACTGCAAAACTGATCAGTCTTTCGGGACTTGTGTAACATCCCAGTGTTTTTTTAAAAACAAAATAAATAAATAAATTTAAATGAATGAAACTTTGTTTTAAGTTGATATTTATAACTACCCTTTGGACATAATTTTTTTTCCACTTCTATGTTTTGAATTTCAAGAAACTTCCATCTACAATTGTGTTCAGTAAGTTATTTGGAGTCTGATGAAACCGACCTGTTTTTTTGTGAATAGTAACATTCCCTTATGAATAGTAATATGACTAGTAATATGAACCTAAGGAATAGTAAATTTTATTATTATGTTATTTTCTTAAGGCTTTAATATAATAACACCTTGGATAATTTTTCATAGTGATATAAAAGTAGTTATAGAATTAGAATTGTTAATTTTTGAATTGATTATGTTTTTTTTAAAATTAAATTAATAATATCTAGAAAATGATTTTCAAAAAATGGAAATCATTTTTGAAATCTACACATCAATAAATGGTTAGGGTGAATTTTGAGAATTTTTATGAAACATTTGATTTTTCAGTGAATAATAAAAAATATAATTTTTAGTTTCGGTGTGTTAATGACATCATTAATGATATAATAATTATTTCATAAATATGGGTGACTTTTGTATAGTTAAATAAGATGTGAGCTGTCCCAAGAGGCTTATACCATGGGCAAATACCATGGGCAAGCCCATGGTTTTGCAAATTCCACTCATGAGGTGTCCCTTGAAAATTATTAAAATATTCCCTTACTTTTCCTATGAATACCAACCCAATCCTTCGTTAACATCATTACCAATTCCTCATCAACGAAGATATGATATACTTACCTTCGTATTAGTCCTCCAAAGGTTTTCTCAAGCCCCCAAGGTCCCAACCTTCATGTTCAAAGGGTTACTTTACAAGGTAAGAAAATTCTCAATTTCTTTCTTTTTCCATTCAAGTTCTCTTTTATGTGGTATAAATTTAAGCTTCCAAACCATGTTCTTATTCATTATTATTCTTGATCTACTCTATATTATTATTAATTTCTGTATGGGTTACTCATGTGCCCTATTATTTTAATATTTCCTAACACCATGTTGCGTAGTCGTTAGGCTGCCGGATTTTTGTAAGAGATTTCTCACTTTTTCTTTTATTTTGAGATCTGTCCATATTATATCTTCATATCTCCTTAACCAAGAGGCATGAAATATCCGTAAATCATGTATATTCTAGATGTTATCATGTTTATTTAAAATTAATCATTATTATTATTCTCCTCTTCCACTTATTTAAGGGATAAAAAACATTGTCCGTGATGTGTCGAATTACCGACATCATGGACATGTGATTTCAATTTCCATTAATTCTTTCAAGTCTGGTCATGAATACATTTATATGGTTGAACCAGGTTATAATATATGTGTCATGACTCACCCATGGTTCTGTAATTTTTTTGTACACATGGTTTTAATTTATAAGACAAAATGAGGTTGTTATTATCAAAGAACCACTAAATTGATCTAAACGAATATCATTAATGTTTTTACTTATGAATCATCCTCATATTAAACATCAATATGATAGATGATATAAATTATGGTGTTGGAAATATGTATATACCTTTCCATTCCAATTCTGTAATTTCACTTCCAATCGACAAGAACATCCACCATGAACCAATCATGGAAATCATGTTAAGAACTCACCAAAAAACGGTGCAAGGAGAAAAATTCTAACAATTAAAGATTGAAATGATGTTATGAAATGATAATATTAGATGTTATAAACCTAAAAATGTTTCATTAAAATACTAATAACACAATTTTAACCACTATACAAGAAGTTTAAACAAGTTGGAAGTAAGACAAATCTGAGGTAAGGGAATTTTTACCCCGATTTTCATTCTTTGGGTTAACCTTTTAATTCATTATTTATATATTATTTAAATTTATTGTGTGATGGGTTATATTTATATTATGTTTTATTATGTATATTTATAGTATATATACATACTCTATCCACTCTATTAAGTCACTCTTTAATTGTATGATATTTATATGTGGATTTTCTTTAAAAATCCACTTTTTTTTGGTTTTACGAAATTCCAAAGCAATGTTTTTATGGAATTATTCATGTTGTATGATTATGTTTTGGTTATTGGGAATTATTTATGATGAAGTTTGGGACCAATATTTCCCTCCAATTAATTTTGTATTAGTAAGTTGGAGGTATAAGGCCCCGACCTTAAACCTTACTTAATATTGAATTAAATGAATAATTCACATTGAGGATCTTTTCACAGTTTAGAGTTTTAGAGAATTAGGACATAACTATTACATCTCAAAAGATTCCAAAGTATAAACTTCTACTAAATTTCCATAAAATAAAAACTCTTAAAAGGAAACATGTCTAGTTCCATGTTTTAGATAGCATGACTTTTCCTTGATCCCATCCTTGACCCTATTCCACATTAAGTCCAGTGAAAAACATTTCAAAAAACATGGGGTGAGCATAAAAATCTCAGAAAGAGATACACAATGAATGAAAACTGTTAGTTTTTTAAAACAACAAGTAAACCATGTATACTTTATCAAAGTAATACTTTTCACCTTTATGAAGTAGTAAAAACTCTTCAATGAATAAAATATAATTACTTAACCTTTTGTAACCCAAAGATTACCATAAAACCCATATAAATATCACATAACATATAAAGGTAACTTGGGACATAAACATACTCAAATGGAATAACCATACGGTCAACTTCCACAAATATCACTTAATGGAATAGCAATATGGCCGACTTCCATACCCAATGCATTGGAGGTTATAACGTAACCACCCGTCCTGATATTCACGACACCACCTGTCATATGGTTTATCACGTAACCACCCATCAAATGTCCAAGTACCATTATAAAATCATAAGACATAAAACAAATATAATGGAAAGAAAAAATTTCCACACTTTTATCACAATATATCACATAAATATATTGACATAAAAAATATATTATAAAAACCATTTTCAATACCAAAATACATAAAATAGTATATGGTATTTATTTCATTTTAAAAAAATTACGGCTTGTTGAGGAAGCCAAAGACCAAATAATACTCATGGCGGAGGAAAAGGTCGTTGCCACCACGTATGTTAAAAGAAACATTCCTTTTTGTCGTTTAGTACAAATCTTCGTAGAAAAATATTCCTTTTGTATAAAAGTAAAAGTCAAAGAAGTTTATACACCGTATAAAAGAATGTTGTGTATAAAACAAAATATGCCTCAATGAAAGGAGATTGAGACGAAGTCCTTTACCTCGGGTCCGACTTGACTCGATCATTCTTTAACGTTCTGAATAATAAACTTGAGCTAATTTCTACTTGCTTAAGAACCTTTTTCAAGTTCATTATTCCTTTTATATCACTTATTACCATGTCATGAACACTATGTAATTATTTTAGTTAATAACGGTCGTTTTAACGATCATTGGTACTTGAGTCAAAATATGGTCTTTATAATTACAATTTGTTCATGTATCAATTATATCCAGAGTTATAATCATGATGTATATATCATATATATCATATATATCCAGTATATACATGAATTTATAATATTACACAACGTTTAGAGGTAAGAAATCAAATGCATCGTTCATGGAGACGGTAAGCCGTACCTATGCATGAATGCTAGTTTCATTTTTATTTCGTATTTTATGGAATTAAAACATAATGATAAATAATAGTATTTTAATTACATTATAGTATCACATATAATATCATTAAATATATCCTTTATACGCACCACATATGGTATTAATGAATCAAATCACTTTTAGGGGGCAGTAGTCCGCACTTCCTAAAATGAAGGTATCGCGTTTACTCATAATGGCAACCATAAAGATATGAAATAAATGAAAAATACATAAGCTTAAGTAAATAATAAACATATTTTATATAATATATAAATATAGTGACATCTTAATGGCCACCTTTGAAGGTGATATATGAGTGTTGAACAATCATCGTTTCATGAGGCAGAAATTCTCCATCCACGAAAACAATATGTTCTTTAACCATTAGATGTAGGTGTGTGTAAGTGTAGCTAGAATACTTCTTATAACAACATAATAGTATATGGAGGATACTGTTTTTGTTACAAAATAAATGAATAAAAAGAGTTTAGGGGGTTGGAGAAGCAAAATAAAACATAAGAACACAAGCGAAGACACTACCTTTGAAACAGGTAACTCATTTTGATTTGAGATCAAAGGCTTTCTTGGGAAGACTTATGCCCAAAGTGAGGCTTCAAGGAGTAAGAGAGGGATTTGGAGATACAAAATGAGAAGGGGTTGGCCGAGCCAAAGGCTTTTTATGTGTGGGTAAGTAGGTAGAGGTGGGGGCCTTTTATAAGAGGAGAGGAGGGGCACTCTTGGAAAGTAAAGAAATGTCACTTTATTATAAAATGAGTTTCGGATTTTAGAGGTCCCACACTTATATAATTCGAGGCTAAGGTGATAAGGGTTCGAAATCTCCTCATCCAATAGGCTTTGGACAAGTGTAAGCCATGGATTTTGCATTATCTTCCCATTTTATTTAAATCGTTAAATAATGAGGTCATCGCTGCACCAACATGATGTCATAAATAATTTAATTTATTTAATGTTTAAAAATTATAAAAAAATACTATGATGTATTAAATAGTTTTATCTTTCCAATAAATATTTATAGTAAAATATATGACTTGTATAACCCCGTGTAAAAATTGTTTTTGTAAAACAACACATGTTTGTGACATTTTAATTTTAACTTTAAATAAAAAGGTATTAATTTCCTTTTCCTACCAAAGTGGCTCCATGGGGTCCCCAAGTTGACCCCTGGATTGTCTTGGTCATACATGACACATCCAATGAGGGCAGGACATGTGTCTAGGTCATTTCATAATATTAAAACATTATTTTTACCTTAAACCTCACTAATTACCTCTAATCGCGATTAAAAACGTAAAAGTTACTATTCACCAAAAAATTATTTTAATCCCATTGAACCACATTTTACTTCTTAATGACAACCATATATGTCGTATTTTTGAAATTCAAAGCACAGAAGTGGTAAAATTTCATTTAAACGGAAAATTAGTTTTTTATAAGTACCACTTAGTGGTTTCACTATTCATTAAAAATTGATGTTTTTCAGAAAAATACCAAAAATTTACACTAAGCTATATTTGATATTCTGAATTCATAAATGATGTCCATTTTAAAAAATTCAAAACATATAAGTTACATTAATTAATTTAATAATTAATTCCCGTTGTCAGAGCAAATAGCGTGTTTTTATGAAACAATAAGTATCAAAAGATTGACACTAGTTTAAGTCCAATTTCAAAGTGAAATTAATTCCAAAGACCACTATTTGATTAAATGGTAAAAATATATTATAATTGCACTTTTAAACCAATTCAAAGATAATCTAATCATGTAAATAAAATATATTAAAAAGTGGTTTTGAATTAAAATACAACATTTTTCACTATTCATTAAAAAATGAACTTTATCGGAAAAATACCAAAAATTTACACAGAGTAAATGTTGATGTCCCGATTATAAAGAAGAATTTTATTTAGTCCAATAGAATATATAAGAGTTACCAAAACTATATTTATAGACCGTTCACCTTCAAAAGGCAATAAGTCGACCTTTTGTGATTGTTAGAGTATATATACCTAAAATTGAATTCTTTTGGTATTTTAAGCCTTTATCTTTTATTGGATAAATGTAGAAACATTTAAAAAAACATATATAATAATATTTTAGTTATTTATATTCATTCCCACCAATATAATGACTACGTGTTAACTACCATTTAAAATAATATTATTTTATTATTAGTGTGCAACGTAATATTTCAAAGAAACTCTTTGTTGCGTATCGGGTACGCTATCGAACATAGCAACCCCTTTAAAGTAAAATTAATATTAAATTCTCAAATATTAATAAATATGAAAATGTATTATTCCTTATTTACCTGGGATGTTACAGGAGGTCCTCTGTATGGTTACTCTAAGTGTAACTGCGATGGTTACACAAAGTAAGGTAGCCATGAGGGTTACAAATTATAAGTTATCCAATAATGGAGACAAGATTATGTAAGTAATGCTAGAAGATACCTCTATGATTATATTTATGTTCTCATGTTTTTTTGGATCCTGTGTAATATAATGTTACAAGAAGTAAGTATATATGGGGACAACCATGTCTTTTGAAAATGTTTTCATATGTTACGAGTATTCCAGAACTAATGAGCTCTTTCCTTATTTTCAATCCCTTACTGAGATTTTGTGCCCATCCCAAGTTTTTAAATGATTTTTCACTGGTTAATGGATGTGTAATACAAGAAAGGAAGCCATCATAAATGTTGAATAATTGTTAAGGAGTCTTATTTTAAGTTTCAATGTTTTATAATTTGACAAAAATGGAATTGTTTTTATGGTATCCACTCTGTAATAATGTGTAATGTCATGAATGTATTGCCCTAATTATCTAAATATATAAACTTGAAAATATACTCAATGTAAAACAAAGTTTTTTCATTGCTAAATTCAAGATTTTTTATGTAATAAGGCCAGGTCATTATAGTTGGTATCAGAGGAAAAGTTTAATCGACTTTAGGGGTTATGAGTTTTCGTTAAACATATGGTTAGTTTGTATGTCTATTATTTAAGATAAATCCTTGTTTTATAACTTTTTAGATTAAATAAATCTGGTTACAAATGGAAGGAGGAGGATCTCAAATGACATTCCTATCTCTTCTTGATGACTTTCTTGCAATAATTATTGCAAAGTCATGTCCAGACGACTTTGTAACATTTTCTAGCATACAACTCACTTGAAAGAAATTGTTTGAGATATCAAACACCTCCACTATACCTCGATACCATCGTGGATCATGGATTGTATTTAATAAAATCCTATTTCTTCAATATTATAATATTTTAATGAAAGGTAAATATTATAAAGGATTTTTCAAATATTTTACCTTATCAAGAGATTTTGAAGCATATTATGATTTTAAAAGAGGTGCTGAAGAAGGATACCCTTGCCCAATCTATTTATATTTTATTTTAAAATATACTCTTTCAGCACATACTTATGGTATTTTAAAAGTACCATTGATTGAAAGTGTCAACTCAATCTCGGTCTGACTATTTTATAAAATTCATGTTTTATCAAATATTTTTAAATTATATGTCATACGTGATTGGTTCCCAAAACTATTTTTCGGTGAACACCAATATGACCCATGTTTTAAAAGTTTAATTTGGATAGAGGAAGAATGTGATTTTGAATGATCTCAAAATCATTGTTTCAATGCATGGACCTTCTATTTACGTGAGAAAGACAATGATGAGACCAGTTGGATATCATGATCAAGGTACCCTCACTTGTTTAATAAGTAAATAAAATTGCGAGGACACAATTTCTGAATGTTAGGGATAATGAAACATCCCATTTTTTTAAAATAAATAATTAAATAAATTTAAATGAATGAAACTTTGTTTTATGTTTATTTTTATAACTAGCCTTTAGACATAATTTCTTCCACTTCTATGTTTTTAATTTCAAGAAAATATCATCTACAATTGTGTTCAGTAAGTTATTTGGAGTCTGATGAAACCAACTTATTATTTCATTAATAGTAACATAAAATTATGAATAGTAATATTAATAGTAATATGACTCTAATTAATATTAAATTTTAAAATTATTTTTTATTAATTCTTTAATATAATAACATCTTGGTTAATTTCTCATCGTGATATAGATGTAGTTATAGAATTAGAATTGTTAAATTTTGAATTAAGTATGATTTTAATTAAAATTAAAATAATAATAATTAGAAAATTATTTTCTAAAAATAGACTTCATTTTTTAAATCTACACATCGATAAATGTTTAGGGTGAATTTTGGGAATTTTTCTAAAACAGTTGATTTTTTGGTGAATAGTAAGAAATACAGTTTTTAGTTTCGGTGTGTTAATGACATCATTGATGATATAATAATGATTACATAAATCTGATCGATTTTTTTATACTCAAATAATATTTGAGGTGTCCCAAGTTTCTTATACCATAGGAAAATACCAAGGTAAAGCCCATGTTTTTGCAAATACCACTCATGAGGTGTCCCTTGAAAATTATTAAAATATTCCCTTACTTTTCCTATAAATACCAACCCATTCCTTCATTAAATTCATTAAAAATTACTTATAAACAAAGAAATGGAATCCTTACTTTTATAATAGTCCTCCCATGGTTTCCTCAAGCCCCCATGGTTCCAACCTCCATGTTCTAAGGGTTACTCAACAAGGTAAGAAAATTCTCAATTTCCTTCTTTTTCAATTCTAGTTCTCTTTTATGTGGTATAACTTTCAAGTTCCATACCATGTTCTTATTTAATTATTATTCTTGATATACTCTATATTATTATTCATTTATGTATGGTTCACCATTGCCCCCTATTATTTTAATATTTTTTAAAACCATGTTGTGTAGCCGTTACGCTGCCGAATTTTTTTAAGAGATTTCTCACTTTTTATCTTATTTTGAATTCCTTACTTATTATTTCTTCATATCTCCTTACCCAAGAGGCATGAAATATCAATAAATCATTTATATTATGGATTTTATCATGTTTATGGAAATATATTCATCATTATTGTTCTCCTCTTCCACTTATTTAAGGGATAAAAAACATTGTCTGTGCTGTGTCGAATTACCGACATTGTGGACGATGTGATTTCAATTTCACTTAATTCATTAAAGTCTAGTCATGAAACCATTTATATGGTTGAACCAGATTATAATATATGTGTTATGACTCACCCATGGTTCTATAATTCTATTGTACCCATGGTTCTAATTTATAAGACAAAATGAGGTTGTTATTATAAAAGAACCACTAAAATGATCTAAACGAACATCATTAATGTTTCAACTTATAAATCATCCTCATATTAAACATCAAAATGTTAAATGGTATATATTATGGTATTGGAAATATATAAATAATTTTCCATTCCTATTTTGTAATTTTACTTCCATTCTACAAGAACATCCACTATGAACCAATCCTGGAAATCATCTTTAGAACTCACCCAAAAACAGTGCAAGGAGAAAAATAACAACAATTAAAGGATAAAATGTTGTAATGAAATGATAATATAAGATTTTATAAACATGAAAATTTTTCTTTAAAATACTAATAACACTATTTTAACCATTATACAGGAATTTTAAACAAGTTTAAAGTAAGATAAACTCGGGGTAAGGGAATTCTTAACCTGATTTTCATTCTTTAGGTTAACCTTATACTTCATTATTTATGTGTTATTTAAATTGTTTATGTGATGGGTTCTGTGTATATTATGTTTTATTGTGTTTATTTACAGTATATATACATACTAAATCTATTCTATTAAGTATCTCTTCAATTTTATAATATTTGTAAGGGGATTTTCTTTAAAAATGTTCTTTTTTCCGGTTTTACGAAATTCCAGAGCAGTGTTTTTATTGAATTATTCATGTTGTATGATTATTTTTTGGTTCTTGGGAATTATTTATTATAAAGGTTGGGACCTATATTTCCCTCCAATTAATTGGGTATGAGTAAGTTTGTGGTTGGCTATATGGTTACTCCAAGTGTAACTGCGATGGTTACACAAAGAAAGGTAGCCATGAGGGTTACAAATTTTAAGGTAGCCAAGAATGGTTACAAGATTATGTAAGTAAGGTCCCAAGATAACTCTATGATTATATTTATGTTCTCATGTTTTTTTATCTTGGGTAATATCATGTTACATGATGTTAGTATATATGGGTGACAAGCATGTCTTTGGAAAATGTTTTCATACGTTATGAGTATTCATGTACTAATGTGATCTTTCCTTATTTTCCATCCATTACTAGGTTTTGTGCTCATACCATGTTTATAAATTATTTTTCACAGGTTACTAGATGTGTAATACAAGGAAGGTATCCACGTTAAATTTTGAATAATTGTCAAGGAGTCTTGTTTTAAGTTTTAATGTTTTATATTTTGAAAAAATTGAAACTATTTTTAGGGTATCCACTATGTAATAATGTGTAATGTCATTAATTTATTGTCCTAATCCTCTAAATATCTAAACATCAAAAGATCCTTAATGTAAAATAATGTTTTTTCATGGATAAATTCAAGATTATGTATGTAATAAGGCTGGGTCCTTCAACATGATTCCTTGTAATCATGCCAATGTATTAAAATAATTCACCAACTCTGGGTAACTAGGGTCGATGCGTTATAGTTAGTATCAGAGGAGGTTTAACAATGACCTTGGAAACTAGATTTAGATAAACTCTTATTAGAGCACTTTACCCTAATATAGAATATGAGGATTAGTATAGAATAACATCGTATAATTTTGGTATTATAGATATTTTGTGAGTTTTCCATGAAATACATCCCTGTCTGGATACAAGGAATTAGAGGTGGCTCTGGATCAGATATACCTAGGGGTAAAACCTGAAAACACTGCTTTGAGCTAGAATCTAATGGGAACTGGTGCACGAAAATGGGCCTTGCTGCACTCTTGGTTACGACACTCCCAGTGGATATTCTTAGGATAATTCACATTATCATTATAATCCATTAGGAAGGATTTAGGAGTAAATACTTCCTCAAAGAATTTTTTTATGTTTATGGATTATATCCATAAACTGCTAAATTTACCATAGGTATTTTACATGTCTGGAATTATGAATTCCAATTCACATACAATCCTAGTGTATTTCATTGTTAAGAAATGGCGCCCAGTATAAGGAATGAGAACTACTGCAATACATATGATCCAAAGCATAAGAAGGATCATATCATTCATGGTATTAAGACAATATTTATAAGGGCAATATTCTCCCACGTATTATCAACGTATGAACAAATAGTATCATATGTTAATAAGATAAGTAAATAATTCTCTGAGTCTTATGGATTTTAAGGGAAGAAAGATAAGAAAAGGATGTTAGAGAGAAATATGGATAAAGGGAAGAGGGGAAAGAAATATTTTTCCATATGTGATAACTGTGGAAAGAATCAACATGGTAAATTATTGAAGGTATTGGGAGTTTGTGATAAGTGTAGAAAAAAAGGACACCAAGTACGTGAATTCAAGGGTAAGAACAAGGTTTCAAATGTACAATGATTCATTTGTAAGGAGTTGGGACACGACGTGAATCAATGTACAAGTCATCAGAGTATACAACAAATGATGCTATTGGATATAAATAAAGTTATGATACTACTAGTGATGAAGAGGAATGACTACTGTTATTATGTTATTATTATAGAATTATTTCATTTGAGTGTTGTATCAACAATATACTGGTTATATAAATTATGGATATAAATAAGGATTGTACTGCAGTACTATTTTATTGAGAATTTGAGATTATGTGTTTCTAATAATAATAGAAAGATACAATTTTTTGGAAAATTCATGGTTGAAGGAATGTTAATCCTTCATATGGTCCTAATAATGAGGTAGTGATTTTGGAATAAGAGATGGTTGATCTGGATAAAATATATTGGATATTCTTGACTTCCATGGAACAGATTAATAGTTTATGTATTTCATCATTGTTGGAATATTCAATATTTTTTGATATAAGGAATATATTCAGTATTATATAAAGGATAAGGGATCATGAATGTAATCAATAAGGTTTTATGGTAATTCATGGTGTTATAATGTTTTAAAATAATACACGATGGAGGTGTACACATGTTATTATGTGGAAAAAAGGATCTTAATTGTGTTTAACTTCCATAAAAAATTTGGACTATGAGTTTGGATAGACATATATTGGAAAAGCATACTGGTTAGAATGGATTACGTATGAAATTGGATACTATTGTTAAGGTTATTTTCTTATTTTTATAAAAAGGACAACACGCAGACTGTGTGACAACCCATCGTGTTGGAAAAAGCTGCGGGAATCGAACCCGTCGCGTCGCCTACTAGTGGACTATGTAAAGTACCTGGATTGTATAATGTAGTTTCTTTTTTTGAAGGGTCTGATAGGTGAATTATAAATTCTTTTTTTTGAAACCCTATACAAATAGGGTAAATATAATTTTTTAAGTCTTATTATCTTTTAGAGTGAAAGATGAGTTTGTGGTAGAAATTAGATAATGGATGGAACTCTACTTGTAATGTATATATTTTTATCTTTTCTTATTATATGAAGAAATTAATTCTTAAACTCTAAGTAAGGTATCTTAAAACTAAAAATGTGTTATCCTAATACCCTATGTTTTGTTGAACCGAAGATATTTTAAATCATCATATATTGATGTCTTTGAGGCCCTCAATTCTATAATTGTTTGTGACTAATGACCTCAATCAATAACTATAAATATCTATGTTTTTTCTCCAATTATGTCTCTCTAATTACCACTAATTTTCTCCTAATTGAGATGATAATTTTTTGGTGACCTTTTCATTCCCCTTTTCCTCTTATTAAGACTAAATTTTATTAACCCAATTTCCGATGTGGGTTTTCCCACAAAGTTATTTTCTATTTTCAACCATCTATTTTCGAAGAACAATTTCAAATTGAAAGGATGAAATTTATTTAAGTAGGGAATAATGTAACACCCCAAGATTTTATAGTATGTTATTTCTTCAAAGTAATTCAATAACTTGCACTACAAGAAACATTGAGTTCTAGCGCACCATGACTTACCAAACTAGCCGTTCAAAAGCGGTTATGAATGGTATTAACTGAATTTTGAACTATATATAATCCTTATAATTTTATAATCCATATGATGAGTTTTTTAGACATAATATAAGAAAAAATTCATGTTTCTTCAGATAAATGAAGTATTTTTCAAAAAAATCAATTTTACCAACTTTTAATGGGGAACCTTTTTTAAATCCAAAAATTGAAACATTTATATATTCAATTTGACAATATAAACTTATTATTTATAATCAGAACGTAAAAAATTAGTTTCAATATTTTTTTGGTGTTTTTCTGGTAACTTTCATATTTGGGTAAATAGTGAAAAATACTACATTTTAACTGAAAACAACTTTTAAAATAAAAATAATTTGTAGTGTATAATTATGAATTTTAATGTTTTTGAAGTATAATTAGATTATATTTTCACCATTTAATCCAATGATGTTCATTTTATGTAATTTCACTATGAAATTAGACATAAACAACTGTAAATCTATTGATAATTATTATTTCTTAAAAATACGCTTTTTGGTTTTGACAACGGGAATTAATTTTAAATTATCTAATTAGACTTCTATGTTTTTAAAATGGTAAAATAGAATTCATTTTTCAATTCGGAATATAAAAATTTTCTTCGGGTGAATTTTTGGTATTTTTCTAAAAACATTCAATTTTTGATGAATAGTGAAATACACTAAGTTATTGTTTAAAACCAACTTTTTATTTAAATAATTATTTATTCTATTTAAATTTATTTTAGGTAAAAATAGATACATAATACCTATATAAGTTCATTGTAATTCATTGGAGTTATTTTATAACAATTTTAGATATATAAAAATTTTATTAAACTTTTTATCGTCTTTTACCAACCTCCTATGAGTATTTAAAAATTTTCATAAAATATAATTTTACTACTTCTGTGAGTTTAATTTCAAAAATCCAAGAGACAAGGTTGATATCAACAAGTAAAATGTGGTTCAATAAGATGAAAATAATTTTTTGTGAATAGTAACTTTTTTACTTTTATTTACCACGGTTAAAAGTAAATAGGGTAATTTAGGGTAAAAATGATATTATTATTACCTAAACACATGTCCTAATTCTATTGGATGAGTGTATTTAGACAAAAAACAAACTGAGGAATAAAATATGATCCTTTAGGTCCACTTTTATTAGATTAGGTCATTTATGATTATTTTATTTAAAGAAGAGTTAAATGAGTTAAAATCAATGTTTAATATCTAAATTTTTTTTAATATAGGGTTATACATATAATAAAAATCGACTATAAATATTAATTAGAAAGATAAAAATATTTACTA
Organism: Viscum album; assembly: GCA_963277665.1. Lineage (NCBI taxonomy): Eukaryota > Viridiplantae > Streptophyta > Magnoliopsida > Santalales > Viscaceae > Viscum > Viscum album. The sequence goes on along the minus strand of OY728131.1, from coordinate 1,521,926,479 downwards.
CATAATGGTATTTTATTTATAATTTTTAGACTTTAAATAATTAAATTTATTTATGACAGAATGATGATGCTGTAATTACCTTATTAATGAAAGATTAAAACAATTGATATTATAAATATATAAATAAATCTAATTTGAGACTATTAATGAATTACACTAATTTTATATGTTAATATGAAAAGTTAGGGTTTATTAAATAATTTTTTTTAAATGTAATAATTTTTTTATGAATTTAACAAAAATAAAATAACAAATAGTGTCTACATTGAGAAAAAAAGTGTTTTTAAAACAAATATTATATTATTGATTTATATTCTCTTCTTAAAAATCTAAGGTTCATCCAAAGGGATTAAATAATATTATATATGACATTAATGAACCACTTTAAGTTCTCTTGTAAGTTTATATTAAGTTTATTAACCGTATAGTGTAATAATATAAGAAGACACGGTAAAAGTTAAATTATTTAACTTAGTGTTAAATCTAAAAGATAAGGTTATAATGGTAACCTAAACTTTTCTAAAACCAATTGGTTGAAAGGATTTAGATCTAAAACCACTTTAACTTTGAAATAGATCAATTTTGAGTCAATATAAACTGAATATGATTTTACTATAAAATAATATTTCAATCTTTTTCTTAGGAGCCCCTCACCCCTCTTATTAAAGGGAACTCCCCCTTCTCTCAAATTCACACCTTCAAAGCCATTTGTATAGGCAAAACCCTGCCCAAATATCTTCTCAGCTGTCCTCCCTTCATCCTACCAGCCTTACTTTATTCAGAAATCCATCCTAAAGATCCATTTTGATCAAATCAGAAGGAAGAAATTGAAGAAGAGGAGGTTAAACCTACCCTCGACCAAAGAAAAGTGCAAGGTAAGGGTTATTTCATCAATCTCATTATTTATCTGAGATTTTTCATGTGTAAGAAATTTCTGGGAAATATTTATCATTGATACCGATATTTCATAAAAATGTTTTCAAAAGGGATCTTTTATGGTTCTATGGGAGTTCTATTTAACTAGATCATCATTTTAAATGTTTTAAAGATTTATCTCTCTAAACCCATTTAATCAATGTCAATGTTTTCAAAACTATTTTAATGATTTATTTATATGGACATGAATGTTTTGAAATATAAATTATTTTCAGAAGTTTCAATGTGGTATGGGACACATTTATTCAAAAATATCTTTTAAATAACTTCAAAAATTGTTAGACTTTTAAACGAATTCTTGAAAAATGGGTATTTATCTCAAATCATTTTACTCATCATTTTCATCTATGCCAACATCCTTTTATTTATTTTAAAATTGATTGAAGTTGATTTATTATGATACAATATTCCATATTATATTGAATGAGTTATTCTATGTTTGAATCTGAATGTGCTATTTTTATACCATTCATGGTTTATGGATAAAGTATTGACATATCATATGTCAGTTTTAATACAAATGTTTATGTTATGTTTCAACATTTTCATATGAGGAATGCATTGGACTTAGTAATTGATTGGTGGAGCCTTCTATAGCTCCTAGATGCATCAATAGGTCTCATGAGACAAACCAGTGTCTTGCCACAAGGCCTTGGAAAAAAAATATATTTGCAGTTTGGGCATAAGGCCTTAACTATGTGGTTATGAATGTCTGGAATTATGCATTCCATCATTATGAAAGTGGCTATTGATATTGCATGTGATTATTCAACTAGTAGAATACCCATGTGAATTAGTAAAATGGTATTATTTGATTGTATCATTTCCATATTATGCTGATGTTTAAGTTTAAAAGGATTTTGTTTTAGTCTTATACATTGCCTTAAATGTTTATGCTTATTTATTAATGTTTCCTCTATATTATTATCCTTACTGAGCATCTGAGCCCACCCATTTCTATGTTTTTATTTTCTCAAGATTCCAAGAAGTGTATTATGATTAATAAGCAGGGTTATGCTAGTGGATTAATGGCATTATCAAAGGATCATTTATGTCGTGTTTTATTTTTTAATTGTATTGTAATGCTCATGTATGCAATCTATTTTCCAAGGATGCTAAACTAATCATTCTTCCAGGTCTTGATTCCTTGTAATTATGCCAATGTATTAATATAATGCACCAACTCTGGGTAACGAGGGTAGGGGAGTTACACCATTAATTGGGAATCTTATAAATTCCCCAATGGTGCAGTTACATAGAATTGAAAGGTCAAGAAATTTATTGGCTTGACACGTCACTGGTCCCACGTTGCCACTTGTCCATTTGAGTAAGTAAATGAAAATAAAATAACAAATTTATTTTATTTATTTCTTTTAAAAATTACAAAACATAGCTTTTTCTCAAAACCTAATATGGTCAAAGTGAAGTATCCCTTAAGAAATTCCCAAACCTATGGATTAAATGGTGCCCTCAAGTTTTTAATCCAAGAATCGATTCAAAAGTTTGAAAATACCACTCACGCATTTTCTGAACATACCTAAAAATAATCTCGTAAAATTATTAACATTCACCCTTGACCAATTTTGGTTGAGGTTAGGCTCTTCCTAAGTGAAACACGCCCCAATGAACCCAATGATACTCTATGATTTTAAATATGAGTTACCATTTAAAAGTTATGGATTTTACAATAAAATAATTGTCACTTAATTATTTTATTTACGGCCAAAAACCAACTTTCAATAGTGGCCTACACTGGCCAATGTTAGTATCTTACTAAAGAAAGCATAAGCTCACGAGTTCAGTGGTGGACTCATATTTTTAGTCCGAGTTATAGTTTGGGGGTTAGAAGCATTTGAAAAATAAAATAAATTTAATTATTTTGTTTACGGTTATGCCATTTTCAGGTTTTCTCACAGGAGGCCCACGCTGACCAAATTTAAGTCACGCCTAAGGTAAATGACCCATCCTGAGCACAATGGTGCCCTCAGATTTTTAATCTGAGTATCCTTTTAAGAGTTATTCCACATTTTTAGGAACACTACTTACGCGCACTAATTAAACATTAACAAAACTTCGACAGATCATTCTGGCACTCCGGGCCTTAGAATCGCATGTCATCATATTTCCTGGTCTCGAATAATTCCATAAAATTAAACAAATATACAGAATTTCTAGGGCATTAAATTATCCCCACCTTAGGGATTTATGTCCCCAAAATCCATAACAAAGGAAAAACAACGAATAGAGTGTACTAAGCATGAATCTAATACTCTTTCTCCCATTTCCTTTCTTGGAGGTTCTCTTGCGGCCAGCATACATAGTCTAGAGGTATTGACTTCCAAAGAAGGACCCACTCCTTTTGATCCTCAATCTCCACTAGAACCTCCGTAAATTTCACCCCATCATTGAATTCCTTCTCGCTGTGGTCGATGATGTGAGATGCGTTGTGAACGTATATCATCAGCTGTTATATGTGGAAGATTTTGTGAACCCTCTCCAACTATAGTGGAAGAGACAAGCTGTATGCTACCTCGCCTATCCTCCGAAGTATCAGAAATGGACCAATAAAACTAGGTGATAACTTTCCTCCTCATCTAAATCTTGGTAGTCCCAGTCGAGGAGAGACTCACAAGAATACGTGGCCCCCCTCCTAGAACTCCAAAGGGATATGTCTCTTGTCGGCATAAGATTTATGCAAGCTCTGTGAAGTCTTCAGATATTGACAAGTGAGACATCATGATACAAACTATGCCACTAGTTTCTTCATCCCTGGCCACCAGTAGTGACACCAGATGTACTGTTACATCTTCCCCCCACCAAGAGTTACCACCAGAAGGGATGTATAGAACTCCCCCAGGACCTCACCACGAATTTCCATCGGTACCATGGTACATCCTATGAAAATGATGACGTGCTCCCCACCTTCAGAAAATCCATCAGGTGCCTGCCCTGAGGATATCTGAGCACGTCAAACCTCGTAGTCAATGACCCCAATCTACGCCTCCCTGACTTGTTAAAAGAGTGGGGAGTGACAGTCATAGACTGGAGGTAAGCATCTTCATCTCTATCCATGTATGATATCTGCAGCACGACTAGCTACTCTGATGCCTCACTCAGTAGCTATAGACCAGACCTCCTACTGGGTTTGTATGCTACCACGTAACCCTTCCCAAAAGTATATAATATCTCAAATTCATAGTCCTATAAAAACTCTAGACAATCATGTTGGGAACTAAAAACTCAAAACTCCTGCTAACATGAGGGAAAATCTGGCCGACTCGAGAGTGATCGGATGCACCATCCTATGCATGAGTTTATCTAATGATTCATGGGTTTCCTTTTTTCCGTCCAATGAAAATCTCATTCCAACGTTGTAGGTAAACCACAACCCTTTTTTCATAATACAGTTAATCTAAATATGAATTGTGTATGTCCAGTCCATACCCAATATAACATCATAAGGCCTCGATGCTACAACCAAGATGTTCCAAACAAAACTATCACCTCAAGGGTCTGATCACACCATCGGTGTAAGTGTGATTATTGAGTCTCCTCCCAAAGGTATCTCCTGACGTGATGGTCAAGTCAAAGACATAACCAGAAACTCAAGGTCTTGTAAAAGATCCATGGAAGGAAGGAATGATTAGTTTCTATGTCTATTAATATGGCACATAGTAGTAGACACAAACCATACCTCTAACCATTCTTGGAGCCCTTTGGTTACACTCCTTGACCATATGCAGTTACTCACATCCCCTGTCCCCTAGCTCCCTAAGCCTGGTGGGGACAACAATGGGGGGTCATTGTAACATGTTGAAATGTACACCACATTAGGATACTCTCCTAGCACTTCTTCTAAGTCTTCAGCCCTACAGATTCATTTTTCCCTAACACTTCTTCTTCCCAAAAATTTTTTACATTCCCAAGTCTCTAAGGCTGGAGCTAGTTTTCCGGTTTCCCACTACTAACATTCAGTGGATGTATCTGCTAAGCCAAATAACATTCAACCACAAAGGTTCTCTCTATCACCCTAACATAGGTAGGAATTCATAGAGGTAGAGTGATGGATCAGATGTCCCTAACTACACCTCACTCTGAAGTCTGAGCCCTGATGCACTGATCGTACTGTATTCATCGAGTACCAGGAATGGTTAGTACGCCTCGATGAATACTCAGTTATCGACATGTCGTCCTTCCAAAGCTGTAGAAGCTCTAGGTAACTCTCAACCGCCTCCTCAACCTAGTCCTTAGCCACTTGCGAGTTGGCTCACCTTAGAACCTAAGGGGTATCAGATGATATAACTTGTGTAAGGAACTAATCCTAAATGTGTCCTCTATCGGTACCACCGGTTGTAACTTCTAACCAACAGGCAGTGATATAAATGGCACACTACCTATAGGTACTATCATGGGAAATGGTCCACATACCGAAGCCTCATCACCATGCAGACCATCCTCATGGTCAATCACTAGAAAAGACTAGATGCTATGATCACTATCTGCTCTATCGGTGTCTCAACTAGGCGGAGAACTCTATCCAAAACCTCTAGCCAGTCCTCAGCTACCTAGAAATTTGTCTCACCTCGAAAACATGGAGGCCTCTACCACTGGAACACATGAAATGTGCTCTGTCTACTTGAATCCTCTACTGGTGGGGCTGGTGGCAACACTTATCCAAAGGGTAGTGGTGCTACTGGTACACAACCCTAAGGTGGTAACACTATAAGAGGGCCCTGCACTGAGGCCTCGTCGCTCAGTGGGCCATCATTGTGAACTCTCTCAGGAATTTTAGATGGATATCTACATAGTCACATCCAGATAAAAAATAGGTGTTCCACAATCATTATGTTATATCTGGTGAGTTGACTCCAATGAAATCAAAATAATGACTTTTCAAAAACACACGCAATTCGTGCTTTCATGCACTGAGTCGGAAATCAGCAATCATGGTATTGATGTATGGATACGTCATCCACTGCAACAGCACTAGACTTCCCAAACTAAAAACCACTCTCATAACACTTAACGCTATTACTTCATAGAAAAGATCAGAGTCCTAGTTATTCGGTAGAACCTAACTCCTCCGATACCACTTTGTCACGACCCATCCCCCAAGGTCCGTGTCATGACTACCCGAATCCCACCTTCCACAGGCCAGAGGCTAGCGACAAGCACCAAAATGTGTATTTCCTAAAAAAGTAAGGCGTTTCCTTTATATACTATATTATCACACAAACCAATCACACATCCAAATACAAGAAAATCATAAAATATATAGTAAACAGGGTGCATACAAAAAGTAAAGGGGCCAGAATACTAGGCCAAATAGAAAGTACAAGAAAAACTATAAATTAAAAGTAATACTAAGTAAAAATATTATAAAAACCCACCAAGGATCCTACCTAAAGGGTATGTACATCTCTCGAACGATCATATCTGTGGATCACCTCTTCAAAGGTCCACCTCTGAGTGATCTCCAGTCTAGGTACCCTCATGCTTAGTCAGCGTTGTTCGTCATCTGAACCAGACACAACAAGGTTCAGGCATAGAGTATGTAGGGGTGAGTATAAAAATACTCAGTAGGGACCCTGAGACCCCATTAGGTCTCTCAAATCCATAAAGGATAAACCACAAAACATATACACAACAGTCAACCCTACTCTTGTATATGCCCATACATATACCTACATTATTAGAAAATACCCACCTCACACCGGAGGGACGAATACCACACAGGTAATACCATGATGGTATATTACCACACAGTTAACGTATCACATAGCATAACCTCAATTACAAGAATAAGGTAATGAAAGCTCACATCAGGATTTATTCTTGGTGTAGTAACTAGTGACATCCCCAGCCACAACGTCGAACGCCTCTGCTTCTTGAGAAATAATCCTCTACCGAGTACAGTGGGTCTTCCGTGTCACATAGAGGCACTTCCCACTAACCTTGGACTATTAAGTTTCTCCTCCTGTAGAGTACCGTGGGTTTGTCATGTCACACAGAGGCACTCCCCACCGTGGGTTTGTCGCGTCACGCTGAGACGCTCCCCCCTCGTGGCCTAATAAGGTACTCCTCCTGTTGAGTAACATGGGTCTTCCGTGTCACACCGAGCTTCTCCCCATCATGGGTCTGCCGCATCACACAAGGGTGCTCTTACTAGGCATGTCGAGTCCCTCTGAGTCAAAATAGTCAGTAGTCATCAGGTCTCAACCAGTCGCATGGTTCTAGATGTATCGTGCATGGGATAACCTCTCCCAAAGCCATAGTTAATACCTCAAACACCCCTAACTTCCATGAAAAAGTTTCCTAAAGTTCTGTTATATCAAAACAGACCCAACGCAATAGACTGTGCGTAAATCGGATGCTCGGTCTATAAGTTATTAGTGTTTCCACTCTGAGGGCACGATTGGATTCGAGGTCTAGTCCAACCCGGTCGTAATCCAACCTTATCCAAAACTCAATTGGGGTATACCAAAAGGAACGTATCAATCCAAGTATTCTAGAACCATTGAAGGTTTGTTAGATGGACGTTCAGATCACAAGTTATGGCCAAATAGGCGAAACTAGGTCCACATGGGCTCGGGTCCGGTCTGATCCCAGCCTGGCTATCCCGGCCCGACCTGACCCAGCATGTGCTGACCCGACCATGTTTTGGTTGAACCAACCCAGTCTGGGTCCCGCTCGGATGGCCTAGGCTTTGGCAGGCCCGACCCAATGGCGCGGCCCGCTAGTCGTGCGGTCCACACGAGCTGGCTCTGAAGGTGGAGCACCCCCTTCCTGTTTTCATGAACGGTTCATCATACTGTTCGAATTGGTAGTATGCAGGACCCACCAGAGATGTCCCGATCGGTCTGGCGTGGCAAGCCGATCTTCTTCCCAGAGGCGCGGTCGCGCGCCGCTGCTCCACCCTAACCGACAGGAAGGTCGGCCCCCCTTCGGCCTTCGCCGCGCCCAAGAATTCGTGGCCCCCTACTCCACCGCCTACACAGACACACACCACCCCTCTACCGCATGGCCGGTCGGTTTCCGGCCACCACCCTACCTCGCTGCAGCCAACGGGCCGCAACCTCCTCATTAATCGGTGGAGCAGACACATGCCTCCCTTTCTTCCTCGCGACCGGCCGGGTGTCGGCCGCTGCCTTCTTCTATGAGCCACTGAGGCTTCGTTCCAAGCCCCCAAAATTAAACAATTTCAAATTTCTTATCCTAGCATCAATGGATCCGTGTCCATATATCGCGCTCAGCCAAACTATGTGTTTCCAACATCAATAAATATTAGGCATTGAAGAAAGAATGAAGAAGGTGCGAAGAATAAAAAGAAATAGGAGCGAGGTTTATGTGTGGGATGATGGATGTGTTCATTTGGCCATCATCATCGTGAATTTAGGATATATAGAATCAATAATGTAAATTCAATCATAAATAAAATAAAATAAAACCCCTACCTCAAGAACGATGGTGAGCGCGCGTTTGTGGATGTGGGTCGGTGTTCGTCATCCCCCGTAACTAGCCTCCAATGACGTCACTCATTCGTCGATCTCCGGTTCGGGGTTTTAGTGTCACTCATCACCTCCCGCTGGTACCAGCTCCATCTTCCAAGGATTAGGTGTCACTGTACATTTTCAACACTTCGTTTCATCTTGAATTAGTGCCGACACCTCTCGCCATGCTCCATATAAATAGGATAGGTGGAGGGTGTGCAATGTTTTTGGGATTAATCTAGGACCATTAATTAGAAACCCCCCTAATTCCCCAATGGTGTAGTTACATATAATTAAAAGGTCATGCCAATTATTGGATTGGAACATCACTGGTCCCACGTTGTGGCTTGTCCATTGGAGGAATTTAATTAAAATAAAGTAACAAATTTATTTTATTTATTTCTTTTAAAAAGTCTCAAAACATAACTTTTTCTCCAAACCTACTACGGTCAAATTGAAGTCTCCCTTAAGCGAATCCCAGCCCTGCAGATTCAATGGTGTCCTCATATTTTTAATCTGAGCACCGGTTAAAATGTTATAAAATTCTTCTCTTGCGTTTACTTAACGTACCCGAAAAAAAGTTCGGAAAATTATTAATAGTCACCCTCAACTTGTGCCAGTCGAGGTTAGGCTCTTCATAAGTGAAACACGAACCAATGAACCCAACAGTACTCCCAGATTTTTAATCTGAGTTACTTTTTAAAATTTTTGGATTTTACATTAAAATAATTATTACTTAATTATTTTATTTATAGAAAAAAAATTAACTTTCACTGGTGGCCCACTCCAGCCAATGTTAGTTTCTTCCTAAAAAAGAATAACCTCACGAGTTTAGCGGTAGTCTCAGATTTTTAATCCAAGTTTCCATTTTTGAGTTATAAGAATTTGAAAAATAAAATAACATTATTTTATTATTTTATTTACAGTTATGCCATTTTCGAGTTTTCTCACAAGAGGCCCGTGCCGACTAAACTTTCTTCGCACCTAGGTTAAACCTGCCATACTGACCACAATAGTGCCCTTGTATTATTGATCCAAGTAACCGTTTGAGGGTTATTCCACATTTTCAAGAAAACTGCTTATGCTCATTAATTAAACCTTAACAAAACTTCAACGGATCATTCGAGACACTCTGGGCCTCGGAATCGTGCGCCATTAGATTTTGTGGTCTCGAATAATTCCACATAATTAGAAAATATATACGGAATTTATGAGACATTACATTATTACTTATTTTCTAAAGTTTCATTGATTTATTCTTGTGGGATAGATCGCGTATGGGAATACATGAGAGTGATTTAAAGAAATCTAATCAAATAATGTTTTACTCACCTATATATGCATACCACAATGTTCATATACATTTCAAATTTCAGGATTCATAAAAGTAGAAGAATTACATTATTCATTAGAAATGAACTATAATTGTTATTATGAAGGAGAGGCACCTTAGTGTTTGGATACATGTTCAATGTAGGAGTTAGGCTCTCCATGAAGAACTAGAGTCTATGTTATTCATCTAATTTTATTTTTTCCATAAATATAGTTTGTTTTTTTAGAAGAATTTATTTTAATTTAAATATCAATAGAGGTGAAATAATTCCTCAAATTATTGTTTTACACTTTGAAACAATTTTCTAGCCTATAATGATCGAGGAGCGTGCTTGAGTCCACATGAAACTCCCAAATTGGTTTTCAATGTGGATGTTTAAGTTTGGGAATTATAAAATGGTAATAAAAACATTATACTAGTTTATTCTTGGTATTTTTTTGAAAGGAATTGATATATGATGTTTTGGACTTGAGATATACATATAAAATAGTGTAATTTTCCTTTTTCTATTAGAACATGAGTTTTGTAGATATTTTGTTATAAAAAGTGATCCAAGAATATATTATAGGATGACTTATTATTATACAAAAAAGGTGTTAAAATTTTTAATAGATTTAGGAAGACAATGCATTCATGAATCATTTTAGAGACGTATATAGATGACATACACATGCCCACATTTAGAAAATGATTTCATTATATGATACTTTTTTGAAAGTGGATTCAAATGAATCACGAGTTTGAAATAAATTTGTAAATATTTTTTAAAGAAAATTTGATGAAATAATTATTGATGATAAGTTATGATAAAACAATATTTTTTGGGAAAATATCAAAGGAATGGAAATTGAACTATCTATATATATTTTTTGAATGAATATATTTTATGCTATGGGATTTTAGTTTTTTATAGTAATTGTTGTTTTTGTAATAATAAACATAATGGATATAATTTATTTTCAATGCTTTTCATGATGATGTTTTTTAAAAATATAAATGTTACAGAGACAAGAGAACATGTATTTTTGGAATATAATTATGAACGTGGGAGATGCCTTGAGTTATTGGAATATTTTTTTATTCTGTACAAGTGATTGAAATATCGGTGAACAATTATTGATTGAGGGAACTGGTTCAAACCTTAGAGTTCCCATGGTAGGATCATATTGTGTTCAAATATGATAGGGGATTCCTAAAAATAAGGTTTTTATAGAAATTTTCAATCAAATAGTCTTGTTATTATACAATCTATATCAATTAAATGTGTAATTTTATTATTAGATATTAAAGGGATTTGAATTTTAATATTGGTGGATTGAGAGAAAGAATGAATTATGTGGATATATTTTATGTAATTTATTTTATAGGTATTTTAATAACCATTTTTAATAGGATATGTTAATTTTAATGAAATCTGAAGAGCTACGTGATTTTTAGTTTTTAACATGGTGATTTTTGTGTATATAAATCATTTTAAGGCCATTTTTTACATTATAAGTGGTAAAAAAGGATTATATCAAGTATAATATATTTGAGATTCAACACAACTTATATAATTTATTATATGATACTCAAAATTATTTTCTTCTATACTATAAGGAAATCAATGAATAAACTATATTGGGAGTGGACATGATGGATATTTAGTGTGTGATTAATTCTTCCCCAACTTGATGGTTTTATTATATACATAATTGGATAAATGTGGATGCATAATTAATTATAGAGGGTAAGTATCCAAAAATGATATATGGGTTTTGACCCAAATATAGAATCACAATGGATTTCGTTAAGGTGTTAGTATGAAATATTAAAGGTGATATTGTCTTTAATAATTTATGGGTTGTAAAAAATTCATAAGGATAGGGAATATAAAGTGCTATTGTCTAATTTTCTAAAAAAGATGAAGTGTTATAGATTTCAATCAAATAATGGGTTGATTATATTAGCTGAGAAGTCCAATAAGGATGGAGATATATCACATATGAGTAGAGTTGGTAATCTTTTACAGGGTAAGATATATAAGAATCATCGATAGTCATTCATTATGGAGAACTCACTATAGGTGTCACATTCATGAAATATGATATTATGATACACCTTTCCAATTGTATCTTCTTTGATGATTTAATTATTTAATAAGTGTGCACCATATTTATTAAAATTTTCAATATTAATACACCAATTAGGATTATTTATGGAATTTATTTTATATTCAATGAAGACTTATATACACATTATTGAAATTAAGGAGTATAAATTCATGTGCACATCATGTTCTATTATGACGGGTGATTAAGAAACCCCACGGTAATTTTTGCTTCTTGATATAGAAACATTTTACTTTAATATTAGGTTGTCTTTTTTAGTAAATTTGAATATTTATATTACCTATTATGGTTATATAGTTTATACTTTCTCATTATATGGGCGTGTTTACAAACTATAAATAGTTAAGGATATCAATGAAAGTGTGATGGACCCAGTTATTCATAAACCATGATATTTGTATTACCAATTTTATAGGATGGATTTTATATTGATGTAATCCTTATATAACTTACGTTTATAGCTATGTTGGATATGTTTCCATATATTTTTCCAAAATATATTTCATGACTTCCACAAAAAGTATATATATATTTTGTTTTCCTACTTCATATAATTAGTTTGATTTCTTTTTGTAATTATTATATTGAACCTATATAGATTAAATTTTTAAAGTTGAATCATGATGTTATGTTGGAATAATGTCTTCTTTAGTGGGTAGTTTCATATTGGGAAATTTCATTTTTTTCCTATGAAGGTGGAATATAGAATATAATATTTTATTGAGTATTAAAATTTAAATTATGAATCAATAAAGAAGAAATACCATATAATACAAATTCATTTTTTTGGATTAAATATAAGAGAAGAAGTGGGCTTTGATGTTCAACTTGATAGCATGATATCACCTGTAGATCATGAAAGAATAATACATTATAGAGATAATTTTACAAATTTCACATAGAAATTATGAGTTTTTAATAATTATATTGTGAGTTAAAAATTCTCCAATTTTGTTAATTAATTTTATGAATTACATTTTCCATATAAATCATAGATCATTCTATGTGGTTTGTTTTGAGGAAATAATGTTTCATTAAATATTATAATAAAAAAGTAAAATAAATATTTAAAATAACATAGAAACATTATTATAACAATATAAAAACATCCAGTTTTATAAAAGAAATTTTTGAATTTAATGAGTAATATTCGTTGAGTTTATTTTCTTGGTGGAAGATTTTGTTTAATATAAATAAATTTAGTTTTATGATGTTTAGAGAAAGATCCAAGAACATTTTTAAGTCTCAATTATTTCCCATGTTTTATGGATATTAAAAATATTTTATTCAACATTCATTGATGCTAGAATGGATAATGAAGGTGTTGACCTGAAATGATGTGAAGTTCTCATTAGATGATAAGTGACAGCTGTAATTTATTGAAATTAAGAAGAGATTTACCTCATCTACAATATTAATATTAGTAGAATATAGTGATTGATTATAATTTTATCATGATCTTTTGTGAGTAGGTTTGGGATGAATTCCCATGAAAGGGGATATTGTGGTGGAATATTGATCATGATATATTTGAAATCAAGAGAATAACTATCCTATGAATGAATTGAATATTATAATTAATGTTCATACCTATATGAAATATAAACACAATTTATTTACTAATAAGTTTATGGTATATTTTTATCATCAAATTTTAGATTTTACTTTCTCACCATGTAATTTAAACTTGACAAAGTAAAGAGATTTTAATTTCTATAGAATATTAAATTTTACTTTTTTATATGAACCAAGAAGGGAAAATGTTATGTAAGATACATTGAGTAGAATGTATTGAACTCAAATAGGTAATAAAGAAAAAATAGAACAGAATTTGATGATTATATTGGTATATTTTTATAAGTAAGTCAAAGCGAAATGGGACCATATGGTTTCTTCATAGATTCAAGAAAAAGTTATACATTTAAATCAATTAAACAAGGGTTAATAATTTAATTTTGAATCTAAATATATTTATGATGTAACACTCCATGATTTTATTATATATTTCCCATTAAATAATTTTAATGTTTTTGATATATTTCATTATACAAAACACTAAACATAAAAAACCACATTATGCTATTGGAATACTTTTAATTAATTTGACTATTATTGATTAGTCATTAGATTTTGCGGGTGTGAATAAACTAGTTGAGTAAGAGGTCATACTTATTTCATTTCCATTACTTTAGTCTTGGAAATCACAAACACCCTCATAAAACTAATTTTAGTAAATTTTTATTTCCCACATCTTTTATAATGTGTTTATAGACAACATTATTTTGTACCTAGTGTTGAAATAAGTATAATAGAAATCAATATAAACTTTTATTATTCAAACTGATATATCTAAATGAAGGTGTGTCTCATTCATCAAACATCATAATGGTATAATTAGGATTTTTTCTTATGTCTTACTGAAAAAATCTGGACCATTGGACTGACCATGGCATTGATCAATTAGAATAACCCTTATACATTTTATTAAATGTACAGTAAATAAATAAGTCCATAGAACTATACAATGTTTATAATCAATTTTTTTGAATTATATTTATCATAAGGAATAAAAAGTAGAATTTTAATTTTGCTAAAAAATGACATTGAACATTTAGTTATTTCCATGATGTCAAGTTCAAGCTGTCTGAGTTCGTTTCAAACAAATTTGAAATATGTCCATTAGATATTATCTTATAAATTGGAATTCATATGATGATATGGTTTCTGATAACTTTTTAAAGTCGATTTTTCAAAAGATTTATTTACATTAACTTTTAATTCATAGTCACAGTAATACTTTAAAGATTTAGTGTTCTAAATAATCACAGTGTGTATTTTAATTCCTTTAGAACAGTTTTCCTTTGTAATCGTTTATCTAATTATTATGTCAATTGAGGGATTCTATTGATAGTAAGATGATGAATCTTATCCATATAATCAAGGGATTCATTAGATAAGAAGATAGACACCAATCATTGTATTGAAAGATTCCAAGGATAGGATGGGAGAGCGTTTTCTAATAATTTTATCAAGGTCTTTCCTAGTAAGGAAAGGCAATCCTTTAAAATAGGTATAAAACTCTAGATACTTTTATTTAGGTTTTTCGATTACCATAACCCTTATGGTTAAAAGGTCAAATATATTAATATATATTTTAAGTAAATCTTTACTTTTAAAATATATAATATTTCTTGTTTTTATAGGATCAATTTTTTTCCTTTGTGCATGTTTTTAGAAAGATAGTTTTATACATTTCCTTCTGGAAAATTGTTTTATCGGTATAAATTAGAGAACAATAACACTCTAATATAATCAGATGCTTTCTGATTCCAATTCCAACACTATGATAATTAGATGATACACGGTAAAGATCATATTAATTAAATATTTATTATTTTTGGTTTCAATTTAATATTTTTTAAGCTACAATTCACCCCATCTTATGGCCATGAAACACTCTTTATATCTTACAATTGGTACCAAAGGGGTTTCAACTACTTATAATTTCTGAGTTTTTACTTTCTTCTATCAACTTAAATTTTTATTATGTTTTATAATGAATTAATTTTTTATAAACAATGTTACACTAATATGTGTTTAGAGAAAATTGTTTTGTTCTATTAATATGGCATGGTTAATTGTTGGAACCATTGAAAATTTGAATTTTTGGAGACCAAAAATATTTGATGGTACTAATTATGAATATTTTATAGATTAAATGAAGACCTTATTGTTTAACACTGGAGAAGACAATTGTTTCTTGCTCAATGGTAATTAAAATATACTTGACAAGGATTTTACTACTCTCTAAAATCAAGAAAAAAATGGAATTTTAGTAGAATTATAGAGGGAGGAAGACTCTTTTTTGATCTATGAAGGAAAAAATATATATTCATATCTCTTATTTTTAAGAATATAGAAATTTTCGAAGAAGTTATAGGTAACAAACATATAAGTAGTTGAAACCCCTTTAAAAAAGAAGAAAGTTGTTTTTATTCTGATTATAGTGCATCTGAACATTTTGAGAATGATTTGTATAATCTATCTAGAAGGATGAAAATGATTATGGTAAAGAAGTATTTTTAAAGTAATGTTGACCTATTTTCAGAGATATCTATGGTAAACCAGTGTCTCATGGAAAAAGTACCCATAGATGAATCCCTTACAAACATTTCTTTAAATGAAAATTTTTCATATAGTGAGAATAAAAAAAGTTCTGCATCCTTTGATGAATAATAATCCATAGGTAATGAGTATAATACTTTATCTATTTATAAATAAGTTTTTATTTTTTCACATTTTTTAGAAAATAAAATTTTGAAACTCAATAAAAAACATGATAATGCTAAAGCTAAAAATGCTATGGTTGATTAATTATATTCTAATTTTACAAAAGAAATATCATATGTATCTAAATAATAAGATAAACAATTATTTTAAATATATATTATTTACAAATAAATTGGAAGTACAATTGTTTTAAAAAAAATTTTAAAAATTATTTTTAAAACATAGTACTAATAATATTTCTTAAGAGGATAAAAATATAGTTATAGTTTTTTTTGAAATATAACGTTTGAAAAATCATTTATCCCTGTTTACCAATTCTAGGGAAAACTTATATAAGTCATATAAGAAAATTACAACTCAAGATAATAATTTTGGAATGGGTTTTACTAAACAAAATCCAATTTTTAGTAATAACTATTTTTTTCCTAAAAGTTATCAATTTTTCATTATGTTCCAAAGTGGGGGACAATATAAAAATAAAATTTATTTAAATAGAGTTCAATCTCTAGGTTTTCATAAATAATTTTTTCCTAAGGTAATTAAATTTTAACAAAAAATAAATTTAGGCAAATGTGGTTACCAAATTTTTTTATGATAATACTATTGGACCCATGATGGTTTTGGTTTAGAAAAACTAGATTATTTGTTTTCAAAAAACTGAGATACTACCAACAACAAAAACACATTGTACAAGGATAGAGGTTTCTCCAAACATATTTATTGAAAAAAATATTTATTTTATAAGATTAGAAATATAAAATTTTGTAATGTAACATTCATAAATAATTCTCTAGAGATTATCAGTGTAGGTAACATTATTATTCATGAAAAATTCTTAATTTCAAAGGAATTATTTTTTGTATGAGTTACACCCAACTTTATTTGAACAATTTAATTGTGTGATGAAGTTTTTATTTTTATCTTTATGAATTAAAAATGTAATATACATAGTTCTAAATATGAATTTATTATTTTTTTCAATAGACACGAGAATGTTTACACACTACACTTAAAAGACCCTAGGATATAAGAATTGCCCTATATTTGTGAAATGGAAGATCAATAATGGTTATGGAATAGAAGTATAGGAAATTGTAAATTTATAAACTTATGTATGTTGAATAAGAATGGGCATGTAAAGGATCTACTAGAACTTAGGTATGATAAGTCAAAAGTCGGTGAACCTTGTCGATAAGGTAAGAAGCATTAGTCATGTTTTAAATATATTAATGAAGTCTCAAATTCTAATTCATTATATTTATTGCACATGGAATTATTTATTCACACACAAAATATAAGTATTTATGGAAAATAATACATATATATTTTAGTTTATTATTACACTAGACACACATGGGCCTATTTTCTATCAAGAAACCCCAAAGCCTTTAGTTATTTTAAAAAATTTGTATATAGAGTTCAAAATTACAAAAAACATCACCTTGATAAATATTCATAATGATCATGGTGGGCAATTTTTAAATTCCAATTTTTAAAATTTTTATAGTAAGAAATTTTTTGAACATAATTTTTGAGCATTTAGAACTCCACAACTAAATGTTGTATTTGAAATAAAAATTGAATTCTTCAAGAGATTACTAGAATCATGTCGACTGAATACTCATTTTTTTAAAAAATTGTGTTCAATCTTTTAGTATTTTATATTATACTATAACTCATTTTTTAATAAGTAATTTTATTAATTAAACTCTTTATGAGTTTTGGAAAGAAATAGAACCAAATGTTTCTTCAAGATATTTGGATGCAAAGTATTCATCTGGAATACTAAACATAATTAATGTAAATGTTCTCCAAAATCTAATGATTTAATTTTTATATGTCATTCAATTACTAATAAGACTCATAGTGTTTTTAATAAAAATAAAATTACTACGGTTAAAACTGTACATGTTCAGTTTGATGACACTAATCCCTTAGTTTGAAAACAACCCCAACCTATATACATGGATGTTATTTGTAAAACTGATTTTAAAATTATATTAGAATGTTTTTCTCATAAGTAAATAAATCATGAATATGTTTTTAATGTTTTTTCTTTCACATGTTTTTCTATTGATTTTTTAAGAAAAAGTTTTTAAAAACCTTTGAAATTAATTATTTATTAGGAATCATACTAGTGATAATATCATTTTTGATGTAGATCAACTAGTTAGGACTAAAAATTTCTTAATATATTAAAGTGAACCTTTATATATCTTATAAAAATTCAAATATATGAGTTCTAATGGGGCTTTACGTAATGTGTGTTGTATTAGATCTATATAGAATGAACTCAACGACATTAAAATAAAAAAATTCTACAATTTAGTTAAATGACCTAAAAACATATATAATTGGAGTAATACAGGATGTTTTGGAAAATAATGTGATAATAATGGAATAATAGTTAAAATAAAGCTATAAATGTTGATAAGGGTTATAACCAACAAGTGGGAATAGATTATGAAGATACATATGCTCTAGTAGAACGACATCATGTTATTTACATAATTTTATCTTATGTAGTAGTCATAAATTTAAACCTATTTCAAATGGATGTGAAGTGTTCTTTCCTTAAGGTATATGTTTGGAAGTATGTTAATGTAGAAAAACCCCTAGTTTTGAATATACAAAACATCCAAAATATGTTTGTAAATATACTAAATCAATTTATGGAGGTAAACAAGCCCCTAGACCTTGGTATCATAGGTTAACTGTATTTTTTATAAACAAATTTTGTTATGTGAGATTTATATGAAAAAGTTTTTATAAAAGGAGTTAATTAAAACATTACTATTGTAAAAATTTATTTTGATGAAATTATATTTGGTTTCACTCATAAATCTTTAAAAGATTCCTTTCAAATTTCATGAAACCAAAGTTTGAAATGAATATAATGGGTATGTTAACATACTTTCTAGGTTTTAAAATTTCACAAAAACCAAAAGGTAATGTTATATGTCAACATAAATATATAAAAGATCTTTTTATAAAATTTTGGAATGAAAATACTATGATTATTAGTAATCCCATTAGTAACTCCAATACTTTTGATCTTAATGAGGCTAGGAAACTAGTTGATTAGAAAAAGTTTAGTGGCTTGATATGAATCATAATTTACTTAATTGATAGTCTTATATATTTAATGTTTTTATAATTATTATTATATATATATCATGCTAATCCAAAATAATCACATATTAAATATATTAAGTGAATCTTTCATTACCTTAAGAAAAAAATAGATTTTGGATTATTCTATTCTTCTAGAAATTATTTTGAACTAAAAAGTATTTCAAATGTTGACTTTGGAGGAGGTATAATGGAAAAAAGAAAAGTTCTTCCAAAACATGTCATTTCATATAAGACTCGTTAGTTTTGTGGTCATGTAAGAAAAAAACTCATTAGAACTTTCTAAAGCTATAGCTGAATATGTGGAAGATGTATGTTATTGTGATAATGTGTCATGGATGAAACACACACTCACTAACTCTGGAATGAGTTTTACAAAAATACATTTTTTATCACACAAGTGACATTTCTTTTATTATAAACCCATTACATCACTCACATGCTTAGCACATATACATAAGACACCATGCTCTTTAGGACCACACCCTTAAAGTTTATATAATTTTAAAATTCATCATAATGCAAGAATAGCTTACAAATATTTTATCAAAACCTCTTAGTTCAGATATATTTGAATACATTAAGTCAACATTAATTAGGATACTTATAAATTGGACATTCATATCAAATTATTTTTTTACCAATACCCTTAAACTAATGAAATCCTTTTCGTAGGGGGGTACATATGTTTTTTTCTAAAAAATTTTGTTTTCAAAAAAGATTTTTATGTTTTAGTATGTCTAAATCAAAATAACATTTCTAGATTAAAAATAATTTAGACCATTTTCCATATTTTTTAAAAATTATCTCTAAAATAATATTATTTCCAAACTCAAAATTTGTTACAATCCTTCCAATAAAATATATATTTTTTAAAATATATCTTAATTAGTTTTTATTATAAATATATAAAAATCAATTTTTATTACAGAAATATCATAATAAGTTTTTATTAAAAAATATAATAATTCATTTTTATTATAAAACCAGAATAATCTTATTTTAATTTAAAACTATCATAATTTGTATCTTTAACAAAAACATAGAATAATAGGTTACTCATGCGAATGAAACCATATACTCCAAAAAGAATCCATATTTTATTTGTTTCACCGACCAATTTATTTAGTTTATAAATATTTTTGACTACTTAATTTTTAGCATTTAATAATGTTTTTTAAACATAATTTTATTCTAATTTGTCTATTTTATAAATTGATGAAATATTTTCATAAAAACTATAACATATAAATATATATATTAAATTATTTATTGGATTAAATCACCACAATCAGATCAGATAAGGAAATATAATCTAATACATTAAAACTTTTAGAAGATGAACTGACCAAACCCGCACCCATAAAAAGGTGGGACACCCCTATCCCACATTGGATTTCTGATGAATTTATACCGACTCTTGCAACTCTTAAAAGAGATAAGTCTAATTTGTTATCATTTTTTGATTAATGGAACGTGTCTCATTATGATGGAAATGAAGGAAGACTATGTGAACAAAAAACATTTCATATATTTTCTTACAGAGAGATCATGGTATTATATGATTTGGTTTCTGTTCCTATAAAAGGCGAGTCTTATCTAATATCACATAAGTTACCTGATAAACATTGATCATTTGAGAAAACTATGGGAATCAATTATTTTTTTCCATATTATGATAAAGTTATGAATGTATCATTTATATCACCCGATTCTAGGGTTGTAGCATTATGGATTAAAGGGTGTCTAAAATAGAGGAAGGGTGATAGGAACACACATAAAGTCTCAAACAAGTCATCTTTTGATTTCTTGATTAACATGAAGAAAATTAACCTAATTAAGGTTGTCTTTATTAAAATGGGTGCAATAAAGTGTTCCTTAATAAATTCAATGATTATTATGTTCCATTATTTCATCAATTAGTATCTTGTGAAGGTTATGAATCTTTTCAATATTGATAATAAGAATTACCTAATTCTTGAAGAGATTAATTTTATCAGTGATGATATTATATCAAGAATGAAGTTGGTTTTTGATTCTTTATCAGAGAATATTCTTCATAAGGTTGATGAAGATTTTTTTGAAGAGAAAACATCCAAGAATTTATAGGATGTTACGAATGAGAAAATTCAGATTCTTCATAACCAAATAAGAAAAATAAATAAAATAAAATTCCAGATGATGATTTCAAAAGTCTGATAGATCAAAATGAACGAAAGAAACCTAGGTAACTAGAATTTACTCATTATATGGAAAAGTATTTATCCTTAAATATTCATGTTGATGAGGATTATAGGAAAGAAGAGAAGAAAAAAAATAAATAAGAGGATAGAATAAGAAAATGTTTTGGAATGTTTTCAAAAATATGATTAAAATGATTCTTAGAATATTATTATAATAGTTTTTCATACTAATTAGATAAATATGGAAACATACATGAATTTGTGGAAACATATGTTATACCATCAATAGTCCCTTCAAAATATAAAATGAAAGGGAATGAGGTCGGAATAGGTTCGATACCTAAAAAAGAATCAGTACATGAAATGGTTGTTAAAGGAGTACTAAGAACTGACCAAATGTTAGCTCAGAGGATGGAAGAAGAAGAAGAATAAGATAAAGAAGTGGAAGATAAAAATGAAGAAATATATAAAGAAGATGAATAATGAATAATGAAAATGAGGAATAAGAGGAAGAAAAATATGAGGACATAACAAAGATTGATGAATCTTTAAAAGAAAATAAAACTTTTGAATCATCATCATCGTTATCTTTACCTTTATAGTATGAAAATGATTATCACTTAGAAGTGTTAGATAATGAAAAGTCATCATCATCCGAATAAGAAAATCCATCAATAATAGTGTAACAGAAATCATTATATAAAACTTAAGAAGAAGAACAACAATCACATAAAAATGTTTTTGAAATATTTGAATATGATAAGGCTATGGATGTTATAGATATTTTAGTGGATATGAATGTTTATAAGAAATTTAAAGAAAAATAATATAATGAAACAAAACCTGATGCCTAATATTCATGATAGAATCATCCTAAATCATCATCAGGATCATTATATTTAAAAGAACTTGTTTCTTATAATGTTTTTGATTATATATGTCAAGAATTGAGAAGGTTATGTGAAACCATTCCATATTTTTTGAATATTGAGGTATGCTGTAAAATAATTTAGAAAATTTTAAATTATAAATAAACTTCACTAAATTATCTCACTGAATTAGTTCTTCATATTTAATAAAATTTGAATTTTTTTAAGAAAATAACATGGATATGAAAATGTTCTCCAATAAAATGACCATGTTTTCAAATAAGGCTTATAATGATCAATAATAACATGATGATCAATTTGTTGATTTAAAGAAACTTTAATTGGAAATAAATGATTATTTTAAAAATTTATCAACTTTTGTATCATATTGTGTGACCCTCATGGAAAATTTTCGAGATACTACAAGTCAGTGTACCGAGGAGGTAAAAGTTATTAAAGAAAATTTTCATTGTTTATAGTCGAAAAAAGTTGTCCCAGAACCTATGAAGATGAATTGTTACATGTGAATGAAGAAAATAAAAATACTCCTAAAGATGTTGACTGGCTTGTGGAAAAAGTCTAGAAGAATCCTGTAATGGAAGATCAAATTGCATAGCTCAAATATTTAGTGCATAATCACAGAAGGATTATGATGAGTTAAAAAATATATAGCAGATTGTAAAGTATCTATTAAATAAATAGTGATCACGTATTAATTTGAAATCATGATGTATATTTTCAAAAATTTTAATGGTTGTGAAATTTGAATAAATTTTCATCCTGCCGGAAAATCATTTTTTTTATTTTCTAATGGCCGGTTTGAGGGTAGCTGGTTCCCTTTCAACCCGATTTGAGGGAAACCGGAAACCTCACAACATTCCTGTTTCAAGCCAGTAAAAGCGGAATACAACATCAGAGAATCCAATTCAAATTCAAACAAACATCGAACCACGCACCTCCTCAAGCCGCCCGCCACCTCGAACCTCGAGCCGCATGCCACATCGAGAAACGGGTCGACGAAAACAACTGCCTCCAGGCATCGTCGGCGAGAGATTCTGGCCGTCTGCCTCCATCGACGTTGTCAAAAATGACGGATCAACACCATCAGGCATCTCCAAAACGCTAGAAAGCTGGTGAGCTTCACCGACGCCCGTCATCCCGCAATCACCCACGTCAGCGATAAGGAACAGATCCCCGCCGGTGGAAACCTTAACCGTATTCAACGAAGCAGAAATTCTCGTCACTGCTTTCAGTGAGGCACACTCCCTCGACACAACGCCAAATCAACACCAGATAATCACACTGGCAAGACAATCTAAAACGAAACCGCCAGATCCAACCACAAGCCACCACACAAAACACAAAAAACAACGGAAACAACCATGGAATGAGAAAACCTGCCTCAACCAGGAATTACAACCGCGTCAAATCTAGGGAAAACTCAGCAACTCACCTGGGAGGAGGCAGAAGAACCACCGACGCAAGAACTCGGCCTTCAAAAGAGAATAAAACAGCACCGGACAATGGAGATCTGCCGAGATCTGATCCATGGACGCTCTGGAGAGTATGCCGTCACCAAGACCAGTCTTACACCCGCGTACCAAAACCGTGCATAAATAACACCGGAGAGTAGCTTCCCTCCAGATAAAGGACCACAAATCTTAGCAGCGGAGATCTACCGCCAACCCACCGAGCACAAGCAAACCCTAGATCCACAGCGGAGGAGCTGACCGCGGCGAGAGCGCGAAGAATCCAGAGCGAGAGCCCCTTACGGGCGCATAAATAAATTTTCATCCAATACTTACTGTTTAAATGTTTTCCAATTACTATTTGATGTATTCTAATTGATTTCATTATTGAATGATTTGTTATTTCCCGTAAATTTGTTTTGCAGATTATTAGTTTTATAAAATTTCAATAAACTATGTTTCTTCCCCATTATTTTTGAAAATTACAAAGGGGGAGATACTTTGAAAACATTTGTAAAAGATATGTTTAAGGGAATGTTTTCTTAAAAGGGTCAAAGTGTAATAAAATGGGAAAAATCTTAGAGATTCTATCATGAGGAGGAGAAGTGTTAAAGAATTTTCATCATGTTATAAAATTTCTATAATCTTAAGCGAATATAAAGATATAAACTATAGATTTGAAGAGTCTAAATAGAACAAAGTGATGTAATTTTTTTAATTTATAGATTATCATTTAATTGTTGTGTTTTGTTATTTGCAAAAAGGAGGATATTATTGAGTCAGATGACTTACTTCATACATTTCCATTCATTTATTTTTGGAAATTTCAAATAACTTTTTAATACAATGATTACTATGTTTTTATTTCCCATGTGTTTTGTTATGTATTTGTAGAAAAAATAAATTTATATGTAATTTAGAAATAAGTCTAATGAAAATGAATATAAACTAATTATTATTCAAACTAATCCCTCAAAATATTGGTTTTTTCTATACATCAGACTGACTACTATTCTAATTAGTGGTTATAATTGTGTATTGCTGACAAAATTCCCGACTGTCAGACTGACCATGGAACTAATCAATCAGACTAACCCTTATATGTTTTATTGGATTAACAATCAAATAAAAAGGTCAAATAACTATCCAAAATTAATAATCAAAATGATTATAATTATATCTATCATCCAAAATAAATAATATATAATTATAATAGTGTTAATCATATCAATTTTGGACATTAAATGATTTATAAGATGGAAAGTTAATGTTGTCTGTGGCTGTTGTAACCAAATTTGAAATATGATTATTGTAGCTTTGCCTATAAATATTATTTCATTTTAGAATATGATTACTAATAACTTTTTCAACTAAATTTCATAATGTTTTCTCTGTGTAATACTTTCGTTCTTAGTCATTTTAATACATTATCTATTTTGTGTTCTAAGGAATCCTTGTGTGGATTGTAACAACTTTAGAACTATTTTTATATTTTAATCAATTATATGATCATTGATATGATCAATATATTATTTGGATTGTCATACAGTAGATATGATCCATTATATTGAGGGATTTTAGAGCTAGGAATATAGACCTTTATCATCACAACGAGAGTTTCCAAGGATATAAATACAGAACATATTATGATCAAGATATTTAAGGATTTGATAATAAGTAAAGACAAACTCCTATACAAAGTATAAAACTATGTATACATTTTTTAGGGTTTTTACTACGTTTACTGTTAAGTTTAATAAGTTATTTTTTATATATCTTTTATGTATTTCTTAATTTTATAATATATCATATTTATTTTTTATATAAGATTTATTTATCTAATGTTATTGTTTTTTGTAGGATAGTTTTATACATAGGTTTCTAATAATTATTTTTATCAATATAATTATGACACCAATAACACTTTGATATAATCAAACTCTTTCTATTTCTGACTACAATACTTAGATAATAAGATGATACCTGATTTCGACCACATTACACAAATATGTATTGTGTTTTGATTTAGTTTAAAGTATTTAAACTATAATTCCCCCATATTTTATCCACCAAATAATATTTTTATCCAACATGAAAATATAAATTATTAAAATTATATATAAATTCTTTTTAATGAGCAATTATTGATTGATTCCTATGAAATAAGTACTCAACTATAAGTTATATCATTTTAACAATTTTTCATATATATTATATTTTATATATTATTAGTGTTTATGAATAATAAACATATATTTTGAAGAAATATATTAGTATTAAATTTTAAAATGTTAATAATCATTCATACATTTAATATAAATTAGTTTTATATTTAGATAAAAGTAGATGAATGTGAAAAGAGATAATTATCAGAAAACTATTTTTTTTGTGATCAATTTATATTATCTTAAAAATTTTATTTAATAAATATTAATAATTTTTTTATTAAATAAATAGATAATATATAAAATAAATAATATTAAAATCCATTTAATGGTTTTTACTATAAATATAGTGAGAATAGAATTTATTTTATGCATAAATATGAATATTTCAAAAAACAATTTTCATTTTATTTTTCACACATAATTTAAAATAAATTTCTGACACTTAGAGAAATTGAATCTAATAAAATAGTTTTTTTATTTTTAATCATCATTTACAAATTCATTAATGAGATTAATTATATTTTTTGTCATTACAAATAGTAAATGAGGTAAGAATTCTTTGAAACGGTAAACAGATTAATGATGGGTTAAACTGAAGAGATACGGGTTAAAATTCATAAAACATGTATAAATACTATTGTTTATATTTATTTTACCCTCCTTTTTCTATCTTAAAATTTAGGCTTCTTTCGCCACTTTTATTGAATTTTACTTTATTATATTTTAATGCTTAATGTATTTACAAGAGTACTACTGCACTCACCTATAAAGGGGAACGACCCCATATCTATTATCTACACCCCTTGAGCACCACATATAAAAACTAATCTTCTCAAATACTCTACCAAGATCGTTATGCATGATCTTGATGTTATTTTATTCCGAGAATTCCCTTCCAAGAATCCTTAATTTGTTTTTCAGTGGAGGATACCTGAAGAAGAGGTATATATTCATACGAATATTTTTCATGTTTATTTCTTAATAAAAGAATTAAAAATGTTCTATAACTATATTAACATTATGGAATCATTTTGTTAACTATAATTTAATTTTGTAATGTTAATTATATTTCCATTTTATCTCTCTTTAAAATTCATTTTAAAATGACAACATCGCTGATACGTTGGTGTAGACTACCACCTCCACAAAGCGATGTGATTAGTTTTTCATTCCTATTTAAACATATGGTAATAAGGGTTGATTTAATGAGTATATATTATATTTATGATATAATTATGATTATGGAAATGTGTATTGTTATTTTCCTTTACTTCGTTCCATCCATCAAAAAAGTGAAAACATCACTCTAGTATAGATATGAACTACTGTATCCATGATGTGATGTAATTTATTTTTCATCACCACATTATATGAGTGGTTAAATAAATATATATAATGAATAAATATTATAATTATTAAATTATTAATATTTTAAATATGATTAAGCTCTAACTATATCGTATAGATCAAAATGTTATAACCAAATGTGCTGGGAAAACAGTCATGTTTTCATCCAAATAATGATTTTATTAAGGAGTTGTTAATAAAAGGGTATTTATAAATTATAAGGGAATGATATGTTTTATTATTTATATTAATTTTGTTCTGGAATATATTTATAATAAATATAATTTTATTTATTTGGAGGTTCGAATGTGTACAAAGTAATATAGGTTTCCATTCTCAGTTTTATTTCTATGAGACATAAGCAATATTCACCACTTTCTTATTTTTGGTGGTGTATATATTTACCATTAACGCATTATTTAATTTTTGTAATGAAATTATTTTTATTTAAAAATATAACCAAAGTTATATATTTTTATGTCTCAATTTAGATATAACCAAAACTGCAAGGGTTCTTTGTGTCAATATTCTTTCATTTTCTATACATATTTGTGTTCATATGGTTTATAAAATTCTCCTATGATGTATTATATCATTAATATATTTATATTTATTTTATTTTATTTTTAATATGAGTTTATTTCTTTCATATTATCATGATTAAAAATATACCAAAGTCATCATGGTTTATGTCACAATTTCATTTCTCTTCTAGATTATATATTTTAAACTTCTATTGAGTGAAATTATATTATAATTATAATTTAAAAAAGATATACTTTATCCTTATATGTTTATCTAAATAAGTTTCACGTATTTTTAAAATCATCCACACATTAGTACTTAAAATGATAGTGAAAATGTTTTCATGAAAATACGACCTTATTTATTTTTATTGGATTGGGATCTTTGAATTATATATATATATATACTGTTATAATTATTTAATGAAAACATTTAAATATACATGAAATGTTTTAAAAAAATACACTTTCAATAACATTGGATTTGTTTAAAATGGTTTAATTGAAATAATTTTTAAAATGTCTTATGAACAAATGATTTTTTCCAAGTTAATTTTGAAGGAAATATTTTTCTCAACATTAAGGATTTTTTTTCAAAATAGAATCAAATGAAAATGATATTTTTATCATGCAATCATAGAACGGTTCAAGTTTTATATTAAAATTATTTTTCATCTATTTAAAAATAGTTTGATAGTTGTTATGCTTTACTAGGGATATTATTTTATGATAGAAAACATTTTTTTTTCATATGTATAGATTATGATGACGTTGTTTTAAGATGATTCCATAAAACCCCTTTTATTACCATGGTTTAGTTATGTTTGCATGAAATATTTATATAGCCTATTTCTTTTCCATGGGTAATTATTTGATGAAATGATGATTTTTTATGATCGTATGACACAGTTATGTATGGTTTTCATTATGTGATGGGTTATCCAAAAATTATATAGCCCTCCAATTAATGGGGTAAATATTGATAACTCATCATATAATATGAAAAATAATATAGAGTGAACCAGGTTTACTAGGGGATCCTATCCACTATGATATTCTTGGATATAAATATTGATTAAGTAAATGATGGAATGTGGAGTAAACACAATCCAATATGGGACTCTATCCACTATGATAGTATTTTTAGTGTATCTTGACTAAGGAAATGATGAAACATCGAGTGAACCCAATCTATAATGGACATTTATACACTATGACAGTCTGGGTAGTAAAAATTGAGTAAAAATATAATTTTTTATTCTTATGGGAATTGAAAAACTTGTGTTATATGCCTAAGATATATTCTCATGGATCATTATTGATTATTGATTACTCTAAAATCATTTCACTTATGTATTATATTAGGAAATATCCTCCTTCCATGACTCATAATTAATGATATTGACTGATTGGGTATGAATTTTATAAGTTTTTATCATGTTCTTACACATATATAGTCATATTGTGTTCAATTATGATCATTGATCAATATCTTATATGTTTACCCTTAATGAGTAACTATACTAAACCTTAATTATGTTTCAATTTTAATGGTTTATGAAGAATGGCATGGAATAGGGTTTTTCAAGAATGGTGTTATGTTAGAAGACCATGGTGGTATATATTCATAATCTTCTATATAATTTATCAATTCTATAAATATAGAAGATATTTATAGATTTCGGGAATGTATTATTATGATATTTATTGAATATTCATCTAAAATGATGTGATATTTTTATATGAAAATCTTGGTTCAACTCTTATGAAAGATTATATGATTAGAATACCATTAATGGGAGGTCTCTAGTATCTACATTGAAGAAAAATTTTAGGAATAATGTAGTTTTTCACTAATGTTTAATGGAAGAGTATATAGTAGATTTTGATAACCAATAATGTGAAATTAATCCTAGTGCTTCAAATAGTTTTCATTACCAAAATAAAAAACATTAGATTGTTTTTTTTGAAGACGGTTATTATTGGACATGTTTTATGATGTTTTTAATGTGGATATATTAAACTTTGAGAAATTGAAATATGATATTTTTCATCTTTAGCATATACTAAAGTAGAAATTTGATTACATATTAATGGATTTTAAAATTTATTTTCTTCAATCACCAAGAAAGCATAGTATGATTTCAATATTTGTGGATCAATGAATATAATAAATTTATGGACTATTTTAACGATGGTTTCAGTTGAATATTTCACTAAATGTGACATGTAATTAGTGTTTAATATTAAGGGATTTTCAAAATAAATAATATTAGGTTAGGATATACATTTTAATTCTAGTATTAATCTAGGGGTTAAAATAGTTATGGGTTATCAACTGATGATGTGTATATATTATCATCCTTAGATGAATGGGAAACTAGAGTGGGCCATTCCAACTCTGGAAGGTATTATTTGAGTTTCGGTATTCAATTTCAAAAGATCATGGGAAGATCATATTCATTTTGTTTAATTATATAATAATAATATTTATCAAGAATATATTCATATGTAACCATTTAAAGGATTCTATTATACGATATAATGATCATTTATTAATTAATATAAGAGCGAAGCGAATCATCTCCTTGAAGAAAGAATCATATAAGAGAAAAGAAATTGTATTTAGATGATCAGAATGAGTATGATGATGAATTAAATTTGACAAAAATATTAAGTGGATCTTCATTTATGTACCTAAATGTTTTTAGTTATACTTCAGTCATTTTTTTGTGTATATGCTTTTATGGAACATTAGTGAATTTGGAAATAAGGGATCCTTTCTCACTAATAAATAGTTTTTTTAAGGAATAAAATCAGGTAAGTGGAATATTATATAAGATTTACAAAAAAGTATAAGGAAATTATTGATGTTTTATATTTTTCACTATTGAATAGATATCCAAAAATATATCTCATTCATTGAATTTTGAAATAATCAATTTTGAACTAGATGTGTATTTTTTCATGAAAATAAATAAAGATATTTATTTGTACGTTAATATTTTTAGGTGATGGAGAATAATTTTAGATTAAGTTTTATAGAAATATAATTGAGTTCAATAATATAATTGAGAAAAAAAGAATCATATATAGAAACATAGTCCAATGTTATTTGTGGAAGATTGATCCGAGTGATTTTATGGGGGAATTAAAATACATGGTATAATTATTAAACCCTGAAAAAATAATGTGACCATTCCTTAGATTTTTTGTTTACTAAGGGGTGAAATGAAAGATATAGGATGTTTTTGTCAAAATTTATAGTTAGTTAATGGTTAAACAACAATTTTGAGTTGTCATAAATAAAGAGTAGGTAAATAGTTAAATAACTTGGTGTGTGAATTTTGAATTTTTTTAAATTTTAAATAGCATAAAACACATGATTTCTGTGAGGTTTGGATAACTATAGATCCAAACCATTTTTTCAAAAAATGATACTTGTATTTATTTTCTAAACACCCATTTACCAAAAACCCCCCATTAATAGTAAAAAATATCTTTGAACCAGCTTTTGATATATATATATATATATAGTGTTTTTAAGGAATTTCATCTATCGAAAAAAATAACTCTATAAGGTTGGTTGGATTTATATTAGATCAATTCTAAGAGCACCTTAATCTTAAATTCTCTTGGGTATATCTATTTACCTCTCTTCATTATCTACTCTAAAATCATTCATTTCAGTTGAGGTCATGAATACAAGTTTAATTGGACAATATATTTTGGTT
The DNA here is from genome assembly GCA_963277665.1 of Viscum album. NCBI lineage: Eukaryota > Viridiplantae > Streptophyta > Magnoliopsida > Santalales > Viscaceae > Viscum > Viscum album. The sequence continues at coordinate 1,521,894,893 of OY728131.1, read as the reverse complement.
TAACGAATCAGATTAATAATATCAATACCAGATCCAGACTTTTAGAATTTTTAGAAATCATAAATAAGTTGTTAAAGCATAATAACATACTAAACATATCCTATGTTTTGATTCTCTATAAATAACTTAGTTTTTTTAATAATGACTTTACTTTAATTGTTTTACAAGTTATTTATTGTCTTATTATAGTTTTTATAAATGTCCATTTGTATTATGATTTGTATTCTTATATATTTTTTGGATAATTTTAGAAGTATAAAATCATGAATAAATATATTGTTATTCCTATAAAAGAAACAAAATTAGAATATAATCACACAAGAATAATTTTAAAATGTATTATATATTAAATATATCCATGTTTTTCTTTATTAGTAAAGGTATCAGTCACATAGTGGGATCCCCAAAAAATATATTTTAAAATTTCCCACTAACAATCGACTTGATCTCATCATCGTTGATGAAAAACTGCCTTGTTTAAGTCCAAGGATCACACGAGAGTATTGTGATGGAAAAATTAAAATGATAAATACCTACTTAGATCTGAATTCATGCTCGACATATACTAATAATAGATAATACTCAAAGAATCCAAATCCAAATTCCTATAGATCATCCACACATGCTTCAAGAATTCGTGGGAGCACTGATCATTGAATTTCAGGTGTTAGTGTAGAGATTCAATGATTTCTTTGAATCCACAATGATCATGGCATCGCTTTGCTTACGATGTGAGGCAGGGAGCTTGATCCAAACATATAGATCTGGAGACTCTCTTTTTAGAATACATGGGGGAAAAGAAGAGATAGAGAGACATGCAATGAATAACGAATGTTGTGAGCATCTCTTCTTCTAGTTATATAAAATTAAGTAATTATTCCTAATTCCCTACCCAACGCTGAATAATTAACACACTATAAATGAAAAATTATGATTTTTTGAGACATAAATATTATTCCACAATTCTTGTAATATACGAAATATATTACATGATAATAAAAAACCTATTAACTCATCATTTGATTCTCGCAATTATTAAATGAACCCTTAATATTTTTAATATAACATCCATTAAATTAATATTTCCTTGTATTTACTTTAATATATGTAAATACTTTTAATAAATAAATTTAATGCCCATTATTATTCACATGAATAGTATGAATTTATTTATTTGGTTTGTGATCGTATATCCATGAAAGATCATGGACCTTAGTGGTGGGTCAAACCATGTCCAGTAAACCAATTCAACTGAATGTTAAAGATTCATGATACACAATATTGTTTTACCCTCTAGGCCATTATATCAATAGTAGTGAATTCTATTCACAGACCCAGAGTCAGATCTAGAAACTCATCATGGCCCCTAAAGAGATAAGAAAAGTCATAGTGATGATAACCATCCTACGAACGCACACTGTGTAATATAATATATTTATCTTTAATATCTCTTAAAACTGGATGCACACCTGTGCCATCACCCCTATTCCTTTATTTTTTATTTTTTATCTAACTATGCAGAATTACCCTCGACTTCCATGGCCATGGATTAAGAAGGTAATACCATCATAATCATAATGGCCCATGATATATTACTTCTATAAACTAGAAGTGAAAAATCCTTTCTTAACCATTTATCCAATTTCATACCACCAATGACACACCCAACAGAAGCTATCTTTCCATTATTTCTTTATCATTTTTTTGCATTTTATAAAAGTACGTGATCAAATGAAACACATTGTTAATGATCTCAATTAAAGAGACCATTACACATGACCATATATAAGAACAACCATTGACACCTTAAACATGTGGTGTGACTATTGGGGGGTCTTTCCTCATAATCTCACTTCAAGAGATAAAAAAGTGAAAAATTAATTAGAAGAAGTCTCAATGATTATGATCCCCAAACACATGATATTAATAAATATATTGTTTCTATTTCATACGATTTATCTAGAACCAATGACATATATTTAATATTAATTTCATTATATCTCAAGGTTCTAATTATATCCTGGTATCTTCTATAACCATTTAATGGGAAAATTAATCGTTAAAAATTAACATTAAATAGTAGAAACATGAATGTCTACACTATAATGATAAGATTATATCATCTATATGTAACTTTATATATGATACATTAATCAAAAGTATTGTATAATTGGGTCTAAGGAACCTGCTATTTCAACACTCCCACTTTCACTATAGCTAACTTGATGACCAAACATGTTAGCCCTCAGATGATAATGATCATGTCTCTTCTAATTCATTACTATTCTAGCTGGATCTGCAATGATTATGACAAATGGTTATTCTCCTATTTTAGACCTCATATCCTTGATTAAAACTTATCCATAGATGGTATCATTGAGTATAACCATCTGTTACACTACCATAAATTAAAATCTTGGCTTGCAATAAGATCATAATTTTTATTATGATAACAGTTCAATTACTAGGTATAATTCTAAGAACAGTAACAAATATTTGAATATATAATAATGAAATTTTTCTTCTGTAGAAGCTGCAACATACTTGGTATTTGTAAGTATGGGTAACACTAGCTTTAATGAGTTTGTATCACTGATATCCTTATCCTTAATGTGATATTAGATCAAATGTATCTAGGGAAAACAAGTTTGTGTCTCCTAAAAAACTAGTATCATTTCCTCTCAACTTACCTGGTACACATCCTTTTTACTTTCTAAAGTATAAATGGATAGATCTGACCTCATACCATAAAGTACTCAATGAAATAATAAATATCTACATAAAAAAGTATATACTGATAATATTAGTTATTTTAAAAATCCTAGAATACGTGATTAATCCATTGCTAAAGATAATGGTATTCAACTCACCACAATAATCTCCTCCCATGTCTAGAACATGTCAATCTGGAGAGAAAAATTCCACGTGACGTTGCTAAAAAATCCACTCTTGAATTTTTCCAACATCTATTTTTGAATACTATGTCACTAAATTGTTATCAATTCCCTGATTTTTTTAATATCATATCATGGAATAACATTGAAGCATTACTTTTATATTGTTGAATATTCATAATGAATAAGAAGATACTTGATAATTCAATTTATTTTATTTCCATTAAACATTCACTATTTTATTTCATAATGTGAAAATAATATAACCCCTCCTTAATATCCAACCTCATTTTGTTAAAGGACGTTGCAAATGTGGTTTTGGTATTGCATACCATTTCTATTTTCTCCTTAACATTCTATTTTTTCCATAAGAATAAATATTAATATGTCTTTTATATTATTATTTACTTGGAGAAACTTAACTAAATGTTAATGAAGAATTTACTCAATATTGTCCATTTTTTAACCTAAAATGGGAAATGAGTAAATGGGTGTGCATGATATGATAAAGGGATCCATTTAAATACCATGAAACATCATTCAATTTACACAAGCCTAGTGTAATCATCATCTTATTCATATATTTCTTCACTTTCTCCTAGAAAACTTCTCGTAGATGATAGTTCATGTTATATCTCCCACGTATTGATATAGTGACCACAATTAACTTTGGATGTTGATGAAATAATAATTACATAACCATCATATTAATTTTACAAGAGTCCCCTATAAGTATTTCTACACTTGTGTTTCATGAGCTATCTTAACAGGTATAGGGTAACAACAACACCATAGATTTTCTGTAGCATAGTATTAAGTGAACACACCTGTACTACTCTTGAAAATCCACGCCTGTGTGGAAATTTAGTGTTTCCATCATATATTTTAGTGTTTCCTTCGGTATAACATTCCATTTTCTATAAAAATAAAATTTTAGCAGATTAAAACTTTATATCTTGATTACCATTTTAGAATTTTTTATTAATTAAAAAAAAATTTAATGGTATCCCATAATTTCATTGAATTCTAGGAACCCTCTTTGAAATTATCATAATACTCTATCTCTAGAGTATTCTAGTAGTAAAGATCCCTAAAACTCACCTTTTACTCTATAAGTTAAATTTTTTCCACTACTAAGAGGGTTCAAGGTATGTGTTTGACTGGAAAACCGCATTAACTCTTGGTCACTTGATCTGTAGAGTAACATAAAATCATAAATTTATTTACACAATGTTTGATTATAAAACAATATAATGTTAAATATGTATCATCCTTATCACCACATACTTACAATTAGTCACCTCTATCATAAAAACTTCCCAGTAGTAAGAGGTATCCTTAGCTATGGCAAGACGAGCACCCCGAACTCCCGATTTTGTCTAAATTAAAATTATGGAAGACGGTTATGAATTAATATTTATTTTAGGGATTTATTGTTTTTGATGTGATGGAAGAAATAATCTTCTATTTTATAAGAATGTACTATGTGGTCGCATTTACAACTGAAAATTGAAGAAATAGTCAAATATTCATTGTGTCGCATGTTCATTTTATATATTTATGATTGTTTATTATTGTACGTGATGATGCATAAACTACACTTTCAAAAAAATAATGAACCGTGAAAAATAAAATAAAATGATGACGTGATCATGAGATGATACTAATGGTTGATCGATTTATTGAATAATGGATTATCCTAGACACTATGGATAATACCTTGAGTCATGTTCCTTTCATCTCGAGTTGCAGCTCCAACCCACCCAAGGCTTCAAACTCTTATCTGGTGCATCATCATGATATGGCACGATGTGCATCCCAGCTGGTATCATTATTATACAATAATAATAAATTTCAATCGATAGGTCCTCAAGAGTAAAAAATATATCCCAAATAATTGGACACACATTCTCTTATGCATATAATGACACTTATATGACATGCAAATCAACATTTATTAAACTACTTCTTACAGAACATTTCAATAAATAAATAAATCAACATACCCCAAACACACATTTGATGGTCCGAGGATCAGGATTAGTTTAATATGATTTAGAGATACATACTAAAATAAATACAAAAATTATCAATTAAATAATGCATTAAAAATATTATCCAAGATAATTTCTATTGAATTAAAATTTAGTCATATTTTAATTCAATAAATCTCATCATTCGGTCCCATTAATTAATTTAATTTTATAACCAAAAAATAAATTAATTTAACCAAAAAAATATTTAATCCAAAAATTATTCTTTCCTTAATTTATTTAAAAATGAAAATTAAATTAAAAAATTAATTAATTTTTTATTATTTAAAATTACCCAGGCCTCAAAAACTCCGATCAGGGCCTGTTTTAGTCGGTCTGAACCCATACAGGCCCGTTTGGGAAATCTAATCCTCAAATTAGGGGGTTCTAATTTGTAATGGAATTCCTAAGCCCATTTTGGGTGGGGCAGACCCTCCTCGTCCTGTTTAGGGGCCAATTGGGTGAGGTAGAACCCTATGCAGGGTGGTACCTCTTGTTGGAGTTTCACCGAAATCCCCTCATATAGCTGGTCAGGATCTAGCCAAGTATTTATGCGGATGAACAGTACTGCAGTAGGGTAGAGGGTAGTGGACAAGTATGAATAGATGAGAAAACACCTCTAGTTCCATTTAGTGAGGTAGTGGAAATATCGATGACAAACCCTCAATGGAAAACCATCTCAATCTAATCAGATGAAATCTGTAGAAATTAAACATTACAAAATGAGGTATCCTAGTATGCCAATGATGACTTGATGAGGCATCATGCGGTGGCTAGGGCGGTGTCCTATCACTGGCTAGTGGATATAGGAGGCAGTCCATCCGTGGGGTGGGAGACTGATGGAAACAGTCAGCTCTAGGAGAGGCCAGTTATGATGGAGATGAAACAGGCGAGGTGAGATGGCATGGGGTGATCATAGATCTAGAACTAGTTGTGGAGGTGATATCTATGATTATAAGGTGGAACAATGTAAATCATATAGGCAAATGAAAAACTAGGGCGGGGGTTCATGTTTTTACTCAGAGGATAAGCCAGTGGCCCATAGTGAAGGTGGTACCTAGAGCCTTATTATTGTATGAGCTAATACTGCACTCCGTTGGAGAGATATTGGAATGTGGGGGGGTGGATGATGGGCTTGGTAGTGGATTATCAGTCCGATATAGGGAATGACTCCCATTGAATCATTTTTTATTCATTTAATTTTTTTCCTTCATATAGGATACTCCACTGCCCACTCTCTATTTTTTATGGTTTGTCTGTATAGTAGAAAAAGTCATTTTTTTCATGGTTACCCAAGAATGAGACACCCACCAAACCATATAAAAATTTCTAATCCTATCTTTTATTATTGTAATAAAATAAATTATTTAATCAAATTGATTAATTAATTTTAATATTTCAAATAATTGGACTATCTGTTCTTTACCTAAAAATCTCCATTCTGACCACCGATCAGGTCAAAATTGTATGGATTTATCAAAACATTACCAGTGACCAGAAACAGTTATTATTATCATTTTTCATTATTTTAATTTTAATACACGCTAAAATTTATTTTCAATCCAAATTTAGAAACATTGGATGAATGCAAATTGGAAATCTAGAGTTAGGTAGATAATTTGTTTGTTGCATTGGGACCATAACGAAGATTTCTTTTAAATTTAATGAGAATTTATATTTTTTATTCAACTAAACATTTCATACATCACTATCATACACATTTATGATACCTAACATGCTGTAGAAGCCCCAAAAAAGTATTTTAAATTTTTTCACAAATTATTGACATAAACTCATTGTCATCGGTTCAATCGTGTCTGGTTGATGTTTGAGGATCACACATGAAGAATTTTTAAGCACAAATTAAAACAATAAATAACTAGTAATATTTGAAGCTTTGATCATTGCCTAAATGTTGTCGGTGATCATTTCTCAAATAATCCAAAGTTGAATTCTTCTAGATCATCTACATATGCTTTAATAAACTATAAGAGTAGGGATCATAAAATTATAGGTGCTAGCACATAAATTTGATGATGCCTTCAATTCTACAATGATCACCACATCACCTTTCATGGGATGCATGAGGTTGAGATCGATACGAACTTATGGATCCTCAGCCTCTCTCTAGAATTTGGGGAAGAGAAAAAGCGATATATATAGAGAGAGAGAGGAAGTTAATAGGAAATAGCTTTAGCCTCTCCTCTTATATTTATATCATATTTAGTAATTATCTTTAATTTCCTCCCCAACCGTAAATAATTAACACACTATAAACAAAAAATAATAACTAATGTATTGAGTCATAAATATTTTTATAACTTTCTTGTAATATAATAAATATATTATGTACAATAACAAATACATTAAATGGACTCATCATTCCCTATAATGTTAAATTAACATTAAATATTACAAACAAATATTAATTTAAATAATATTTCCATGTATTTCCTTTAAAACATGTAAATAAATTTAATAAATAAATTCAATACGCATTATTCTTAACTTTAGTAATATTAATTTAATTACTACTTTGGTGATCTTATATCCTCGACAAAATCACAGACCCCGGTAGAGGGGCCCGCCATGTCTAATATACATATTAAACTGAATATTCCATATTCTTGAATACGCTATTTTGTGTGACCATATACGATCTTATCTCGATAGAAGTGAATATTATTCCTAGAACAAGAGTGTGATCTAGAAACACATAATGCACCCAAAAGAGTTAAGGAAATTCATAACAATGGATCCCAACCAACAAACATGCACTGTGTAATATAATCTCTTTGTCTTTAATATCTTATAAATAATGATGCACACCTATGTCATCACGCTTTTCATCGATTTACTATTTATTGATCTAACAGGATAGACTTACTCTTGATTGCCATGGCCACATTCTTATGAAGGTAATACCATCCTGATCAACATGGCTCGAGATATATCATTTCTTCAACCAGGAAGCAAAATATTATTTATCAACCATTCATCAAATGGCATACCATCAATGAAACACCCAACAATAGCTACCTCTCCACGATTTCATTATCATGGTTTTTTCCATTTCATTAAATTACATGTTTATATGACACACATTGGTAATAATATCAGTTTAGAAGACCATTACACATGTCCATAGATAGGAATATCTAGGGACACCAAAAACATGTTGTTTTTTTATTAGTGGGTCTATCCCTATGATCTCACTACCAGATATCACCAAGTGTGAACTTCACGAGAATAAGAATCAATGTTTCTATGCCTCCAACACCTAATAGTAAGACATTAATTATACCCATTAATTAGGTTGTATCTAGACTATATGACATATATTTTTGATTAATTTTATGGTATTTCATGGTCCTCATTATATCATTGGATATACAATAACCTTTTGATACTATAATTAATCAATGGGAATTACTATTAAATTGTGGATGCATAAATTTCTATACTATAATGATAATAAAAAATCATGTTTATCAAACTATATACACGGTATGGTAATCAAAAGTACTATACAATTGGGTCTATGGAACCCACTATTTCAACACATAGCCAATGAAATTATGTTTTTACCCATACATATTGTAAATTTTTTACGGTAAAATATTTTACATATAACAGTTCTATTATTAAAATAATTGTTTGTGTTGAAGGTTACTCTAATTCATTTGAAAATCTATAAATTATTATTTATTATGTAGATTTTCTTGTTCAAAATTTATTATTTTGTATGTAAAAATTTATTCTTACATGTTATTATAAGCGTATTTATTAATTTCATGATGTCGGTATAGTGGATTTACTCTTACAAAAATCATTTTTTGAGAAATATCTTACTTATACGTGAAAACAGGTTTATTTATCCCCAGTTAAAATTTGTAAATATGATCATGGAGATCATTATTTTATGATTTATATGATAAAATATATTAAATTTGAAATTGTTTGTAAATAATGATAGTATCATTTTTTGGATGTCTGAGCAAGTTTAATCCCAATTTTTTGGAATATGAAATCCTTTATAATAGGTACTGATTTTTTTTTCATATAGAAGATAAAATAAAAATCTTGAATCTATAAAATTAAAACTATTGTATATATCATTATGAAAGTCAAGGAAAATAATTATTCATTTACATGAATATTTTTAAATACACATGAACTAGTAAAATACAACTGTAGTGTTTTTAGTAATTATTCATTATGTTCATATATTCTTAATAATCATATTATATTATTTATATAAAGAAATGAGGAGAATGTCCTCCCACTATTTTGTGCTTCTAAAGAATCAATATATTTTTGTAGATCTCTTCATATCTACGCATTAGAGAAACATTTTTCTTTGGAGAAGATTCATATTCTATCAATTGTGTACCATAACATGACTATGTGTTGTGGATTCTAATAAAATTTTATAACTTTATCAATTTATTAAGTGAAAACTTATTAAACATATTTTGGTTATGAGGTTGATGATATTGTTTTTTAAAACCAATAAAATAATATTTTTAGTATTTTTTTAAAGGAATACGTGTTAGATAAATTCACCCAACTATGAAGATACATTGTGAAAATATCAAAATAAAACCACCAAACCAATATTGGGTACTGGATGAGTTTAGCAGGAAACTATCTTAGAGATATAAAAACACTATAAGATTCATTTTGTGATATGAAATTATATTCATTACATTATATTTCTAAAAACATTGTAAAATAATATGGAAGAATTTAATAACTGTTTAAATAAGTAAGTCAATAGTTTTAATTTTTGACATTAAAGAACTCAATTCCCCCCTTATTAAGTCATTATAATAAAAAAGTGGATATAATAATTTGAATCCGAAAAAATACTTGCAATACTCTACTTACGTCAGTTGATTTCTTAGAGATCTACTATTTATTACTATAATAGTTAATATCATAGAAGGTATGTATATGGTTATTGAACCATATATAAATTTAGAAAATTAGGTCTACTATAATAAAAATATGATTTTCTATCTAAAAAATTATTGTTATGAATTCTATATATTATTAGTAAAACCTTATAAGAAACTTTTAGAATTTAGAATGTTGAACATGATGTTGAATACATTCTTAAATAAACATACATGAAGGATATTATGTATTTTTTAGGATCTAATTAATTTTATAGATTTTATTAACATACTACACACTATGACAGGTAAAAACTATTTATGTTCCTTATGAAGGTATCAAAATGAGATAAAACTAATATATAATACTTCCAGATTGAAATTTAACACTTTTAGGATATTTTATGGAGAAATCACCCCACAAATGATTATAATACTCAATGATATTTTTAATAATTTTTCTTATTTGAGATTTCATATAATTTGATATTCCCTTGTTTTAGAAATTTTAATATTTTTTCTATTAGATAGAGTGAATATTAGTCATTAAAAGATAACCCAAACCGGTTAATGAATTAAAAATGAAAAATATGTTTGTTACTCTTATATTTATGGATAATATAGTGTATTTAGAAGTAGATGAATATATAATAATAAAAAAATATTCACCACTTGAATTGATGAAAATAAGGTTAGAGATACATTTTTTGTTTCATTTAATGAAGGTGAATCAAGTAGTGTCGATTTTTGGGATCATTTTAATTAGTTATAAAAATATTTAATAATCTTTATAATGTACAAAAGATTTTCATTAGACAATTTAATATAATCAAAAAAATCATGGAATATAAAATGAATTTAGATTATATGAATGTAAAAAAATTTACATATCAATCTTAAATATCTTCGAAATGAATTGACCTATTAGGGGGCCACTGTGATAGGTAGTAAGCCAAGTGTTCCACCCTATGAACACATTCAATATAAAAAGGTATGGAGACAATATCCAAGATGGAATAATACACATGATCTTCCTCAACCTATAATATTCTTTAATATATATGAAACTAAAATACATGATAAAACCAATAAACATAATAAAGGTACCCAAAAAGTGAACCACATGCACACACACATATAAAAAATATATAATAGATTAATAAATAAGAAAACAACCATATGGAACCACCCAACATTTTCCACCACCAAAGGAGAAATACATATACATGGGATAAAATCACCCGGTAATGTAGACTTCAGATGAGGTAAGACATACCCTCTCTATAAGGACTCATGGAACAATCTTCGACAGTATATATATGAATCGCATACTAACATATGATTCCACACAATGGATATACCATCCCCCATATCTATCTCCAACAATGTTACTTCTAAACTATGCATCTTATGAAAAGAAAAAACACTTTTTCCATAAATATCAGGCAAGGGTATGTATAAACAAACATAGATGGATACCTCGAGAAAAACATTAGATGAAACAACATGTAATCTTAAGAATTATACTAATGGGAAAAAGGTTCCCAAAGGTTTCAGATATGATCTATGGTAATGAAAACCATAGGTAATGGAATATACCTAATATTTATCATTCAAATTATTAAGTGTTGTATCTCTCAAAGAAATAGAGATACTCAAAATACTAGAAATGAAATATAAAATAAATTGAATATCCTCTATATAAATCATATTTTATGGTAACCTAGAATTGTTGATATGTTTCAAGACAAAATAATCTATATCACACATCACTATAAACACCCATGCCTCATAGAATCCATACTAGATTACTGTAGCTGATGTGGGTGACTCATGCCTCTATGTGGTGTGAATGTCTGTCAAGGGGCTACCAACCCCTTTGGGAGAATTGTGTCATATCCTATGGTGTATATAGTAATCAATGGGTCACCAAATACATATGAGGATGACTTTCACCCTATCAGAAAAAGGGTTTACCTTCTCCACTAAATGTGAGGACCCACACCCTAGAATTGGTCTAATTTTACCCAAATTATTAGATTCATGTATTTGGAATGATCTAAAACATTCTTACCATCATTATCTCCATGAGTTAATAAACACCATTTTCTAAAAAAACATAAATAATAAATCTACTTATGATTAATGAAATTTTTCCATGACATACTATGTCAAAAAAATAAAATATCCCATTCATGTGTTAAGTTATAATATTTTGGTGAGATGACATGAAATACCCAAAATAAGGTTTAGTACATGGAATGAATTACCCATGACATGGAATTTGAGAGTTAGATTAGCTAGGACATGATCAATCATTATCCATTTTATATAGATTCAGCATATATCATATATTTTGAAGGGTACACAAGATGTTGGACTTGTATCTGTATTTGAGGATGTACTATAATTGAATAGATCATTGTAGGATTGAAATAAGAATGTATATTATCAATTATAAGTGGGGGGTGAATTGTAAGTTTAAAAACATTCATTTTTAACCTTAAGGAAAACAATTTTTAACAAGGTTAGACAAGGTAAATTCCCAAATCCTATTTCAGTTCTATAAAACAAACATACTAGGATCCACAAATAGGTTCTGAAAATGAAAATTAGTGAAATTTTACAAGGAAAATATTCTACCTTAAAGTGTATAGAATCTTACATATCATAGTATGAAAAGGTACAAGAAAGTATAAGAATGTTATACATTCTTCCTTTATCAAATTTCAACGGAAATATAAATTGAAACAAAACAAGTAATAAGTAAGAAATATTTTAACCCAAATAGTTGGGTATCTAATAACCTTTGATTAAGGTCCCTTGATGTATAATTTCAAGAATGTCTATCCTACCCACACCAGGGTATGCCCTCAATAGGAATATCAAAATCTATCTTGTTATCCCTGCAATCCCTTGATCATTAAGGTAGTCAGAAACTCAGTCCTCATATCCCTGGAAGTCCTCGAACTTTAAAGTAGTCTTCAACTATGTCTTCTTATCCTCAAAAGTTATCAATTGTACTGAAGAACAATTAGAGTTTCTGAAATCAATCATAAATTTTTTTTTAGATCCACAAAAATCATGAGAGCCTCTGTCTCCAGAAATCACATCATACCATGTAATCTCTAGATTGACGAAAATGGTTTTGAGCTCGTTTAAATGAGATCATATTTATAGGCACAACTCCAACAGTGATCTCCCTCTTACAATGGTAATTTTTTTCCTTGAATCTAGGAGGGACCTGTAAACATGTCACTCAACTAATGATTAGTTAGAAACATATTACAGAATATCATTTTATAGCATTTGTAAAGAAAATAAAATTACTTAACCAAATTTATTTTTTAAAGTCTAAGGAAAAATAATGTTCAGAGTCTAGAAAAATAAATATTCAAAATCTAAAATTCATGGACATTAAGATTATATTTTTCAATGTGTTTAGAAACTGAATTCTATAAATTTTGGAGTCTGAATTATAAGGAATTTGGAATTTTAATTCTAAGAATTCATAGTCTGAATTATAAAGAACTCGTAGTCTGAATTCTGTGGAATTTGGAGTCTAAATTTCAGAGAATTCAGAGTCAGAATTTTAGAGAATTTGAAGTCTGAATTTACAATAATTTGGAGTCTTAATTTCAGAGGACTTGGAGTATGAATTTCAGAGAATTTAGTGTCTAAATTTTAGATAATTAGGTGTCTAAAGTTTTGAGAATTTGGAGTATAAATTTCAGAGAATTCAGAGTCTGAATTTCATAGAATTCAGAGTCTAAATTTCAGATAATTCGTAGTCTGAAAACAAAATACCATATATTTAATGAATTATAAGATTCCATGTTTTTGGATATGAATCAAAATTTTAGACTTAGAATTAAAAATATATTTATACGGATTATAAATTGAGATAATTTAAATAAAGATACAGATAAAAATTATCTTAGAGAAGGAAAATTTTACTTATGAAAATAATCCTTATGGAAAATAATTTTCATTCAGATAAAATGTTTCTGATTTACAAAACATAGAGGAATGGAAAAGTTATAAGGAAACCTTATTCACTCAACAATATCCCCCTTTTTGGAAATCACAAGCATCCTTATGAAAAAGAATATAATAAATATGAATTTTTCTTTATGAACATAAACAAACTTATCTCCCTTTACATATGAATCATGGTGAATACGTCTTACTCCCCCTTAGGTTTTCAAATTCATAAGGATTTTATTATTGACATCCTTAAAGGAATTTTGATTTTTATTATAAAGGAAATATTATTTCAAAAAACTCCCTCCTAGATAAAATAACCCTTACTTTTAGAGAATATCTTTAATATACTTATGTTGAGATATATAGGTTCCTTCTGATTTCTGAGAAATTTAAAATCATAAGAAAAATGTTGACTCACCCATAATACTCATTTCAAACACAAATTTTATTAGATTCACAAATGAATTAGTTAAATATTACTAAGTTAAACCAAATATAATGTCTTCAACATAAATTTGAACAATCAAATCATTTTTTTCTTGTCTTTCTTTATGAAAAGCATTGGATTAGAAGTTCCCTTAACATATTTTTTTTGTAATAAAATTCTTATAAGTCTATCATACCTGGATCTAGGGGCTTGTCTAAGTCCATATAAAGCATTGGTATGTCTGAAAACATGTTCATGATATTTTGTGTCTTCTAAACGAAGAGGATGTTCAACCCAAACTTCCTCTTAAACATATTCTTTAAGTAAAGAACATTTTACATCCATTTGAAAAAGTTTGAAATTGAAGAAAGCTGAAAAGGCATGTAAAATATGAATAAATTCATGTATGGCTACCAGAGCATAGGTTTCTTCATATTCTATTCCTTCATTTTTATTATAGACTTCGACAACAAATCGGGATTTGATTATTACTGTGATTCCATTCTCATCGCACTCATTTCTAAAGACCCATTTTACTCCAATTACAGAAGTTTCGTTAGGTTTTTCAAACAAGGTTCGGATTTTGTTCCTTTCTGATTCATTTAGATCATCTTGCATGGATTTAATCCAATCCTAATCACCTAATTCTTTAACATTAATTTTTTGTTCTAATTGGGAAACGAATGGTAGATGTTCTACTTAGTTTCTGAAGGAACTTATGGTTCATACAGGTTGATTTACATCACCAATGATACTATCACTATGATGATTCTTAAGAAACAACTGATTTGGGTTTTGTAAAACCTGTTCAGCAATATATGCTAGGAAATATTCTAGGGTAAATGCTTTAGTAATATTTTCTCAAGTATTTTCCTGATCAGAAGGATCTTCTACCAGGGGTTGAAAAATAGTTTTTGAAAACACATCCCAAGATGTAGTTTGGGGTTGTTTCAAAACAAAAGAATTAGTTTGAACAAATTTAACATACACTATTTCTTCATCAGTACAAGTGTTTTTATTAAAAACACTATAAGCCTTATAAGATGTGGTGTAGCCTAAGAGAATTATTTCATCAGATTTGGGTACAAACTAATGTATGTTAACTTTAGTATTCAAGAGGAATACTTTGAAACCAAATACTATGAACTAAGAATGTCTAGGTTTTCTACCATTCCAAAATTAATAATGTTTTTTGTTAAGAAAAGTATAAATTTAAACTAGATTTAAAATATAACAAGTATTACCAACAAATTCATCCCAAAAGTACTTAGAAATAGAATATTCACTCGATATGGTTCTCGTTATCTCTTGATGAATTTTATTTCTTATTTCAACAACACTATTTTCTTGATGATTTCTTGGTGCTGAGAAGTTATGAGTAATGATTATATTACAACAAAAAATTTTAAATTCATAATTTTGAAGTTATCGTCTATGATCATTATGAATTGTTATCAATGGAATGTTTTTGTCACTTTTAACTTGGGCTCTAAAAAATTTGAAATATGAAAAAGATTTAGATTTATTTTCTAGAAAATTGACCCACATAAATCTAGTGTAATAATCAATTAAGACCAATACATAATATTTTCCTCCAATAATTATAGTTTGTGTTGGACCAAAAATATCCATACTCACTAACTATAACGCATAAAAAGATGAGACTTCACTGATTGGTTTAAAACATGATTTATTTTGTTTCTAAATAGACAATGATCAATTTTTTTTGAAAAATCATATAAAATATTTGGTAGATCCTTAAAAAGTTTTTTCTTTAATAGTTTTCATAGGTTCCTAAGGATATAGTTTCCTAACTCCTAAACTTCTATTCCATTACCATGATTGGTCTTCCATTTCACTATGTAAAGGTTGATCTTGGCACCTAAGGTCTTCTAAGTTCTGTGTGTATACATTCTCTTGCGTATGGGTAGAAAGAATAAATCCTTCCATGGAATTGTGTACTAAACATTTATTTTTACTAAAATTTACAATGTAACCATCATCACATAACTGACTTATTCTAATGAGGATGTGATTAAGAATCTTAACAAATAATACATTTGAAATCAATGTTTTTTTAAGAAGAACTGTGTTACATCTACCAACAATTTCTCCCTGATCATTATATCCTAAAGTTACTTTTCCTCCTTTCTTGATAATATTTTCAAATATATTTTTTTTACCAGTCTTACGATGGGAACATCTATTATCCATGTACTATTTATTGTTGTTGGAAATTTCTGTTTTTTTCCTAAAAATAAAATGGTTAGAATTTCAGAATCTAAACTTTCTTGGATCCAAAAATTTCAGAATGTAAGATTTTAAGAATACAAATTTTCTATCAAAAATAATCTTTATGAAAACCTAAAGATTGGTTTTTGTTTAATGAACAAATTTTCTCCCAATTTCCACCGAATTGGAATTTCGTGAAAAATGGAGCACTTTGGGGAATAAAATAGTTATTACTAAAAACTAGTTTAGAATAGGTATAACCAAATCTAGAATGATTTTTTCAAGGATGAATTTGGGAATACAACTTCTCAAAATTTTCCTTACCATAGGTAATGTTTGAAATAAATTTCCTTAAGGAAAATATTTTTGACTTTATTTTAATAACCAAGTTATTATCTTAAAAAATAGTTGTTTTAGAACTAGTGTTATCCTCTAAAATATTTTTCTTCGAAATTACATTTTCTAGAACCATATAAAGTTCATCCTTCTCAGAAATAGATTCCTTAAGGTTTTTAGAAACAATTTTAAAATCAAAAACTTTATTATCAAGATCTTTAGAAAGACATGATACTACTTTATTTAAAATATATATTCTATAATTTTCATTCTCTAACTTCTTATTTATTATTTAGTTTTCATTTTCAATAAGTTTAACAAACCTAGGAACCTCTTTATAAGAAGGTAAAATATTATCTTATGACGAGGAAGATTCATCATATGAAGAATCATAATACTTATCATCAATATAATTTTTATTCAATGATACATTAGTAATAGATTTGGAATTGTGTACCTTGGCCAATTGACAATGAATTTCAATGGGTAGTTTGGCTAGAAGACCATGATTCTTCTGACCAAAAATTCAAAACCTAAAGTTTCATCTGAAGAGTCAACACCACTGGTACTCTAAGTATCATTAGCTTTCAAAATGTTCTTAATATTAGACATTAAAAACTTCTTCCTATTTTCCTTAGAATTATTTTCCTTTCTGTCTTTTCTTTTAAGCATAACATCATCTATCCTGATATGTCCTGCTATTTTGTATTCACTTCAAGTGACTTCTAAGTCATTATTTTCCTTTCATTCTTCTTATATCTATAATGAACTTATTTCTTTCCCACTATCTATTGAGTCAATAAGGTTTCCCTTATGAATTTTTCCATTCCTTCATTCAAGGGGGAGATTGTTAATTCATTAAGGCTTTCCTTATGACTTTACCCTTACTCTTGTTTTGAAAATCTCAATCACCTTATTTTAAGGCTAATCTTATTTTAACCATATTTTACTTATATAAAGAAAAATTTCCTTTCCCAAAAAAATTTACCATTGCGTATATTTCATTATTCATATCATAAATTTTCTAAGTATAAAATTCAGTTTCATGTATAAAACCTCATAATCACATAATACTTAGATATGAAGAATTTTTTTTTCTGATCATGAAATCTCATTACGAATTCTAGTGAAAAATTCTCATTACGAATTCTAGTGAAGATTTCTCATTAAAAATTCTAGTGCAGAATTATCATTATGAATTATAGTGCAGAATTATCATTACGAATTATGGTTCAGAATTATCATTACGAATTCTGGTACAGAATTATCATTACGAGTTCTGGTACAGAATTCTCATTACGAATTATGGTGCAGAATTCTCATTATGAATTATCGAGCAGAATTCTGATTACGAATTCTAGTGCAGGATTATCACTACGAATTCTAGTGAATAATTCCCATTACAAATTCTAGAGCAGAATTATCATTATGAATTCTAGTGATGAATTCTCATTACGAATTCTAATGCAGAATTCTCATTACGAATTCTGGTGCATAATTCTCATTACGAATTCTGTTACATAATTGTCATTACAAATTCTCGTGCAGAATTCACATTACGAATTCTTGTACAGAATTCTCATTACGAATTCCTTATGAAAATAGAATCTGAATATCCTTGTTTTATACACTCCTAATACATGTTTTATTAGACTCCAAACTATTATTTACATTCATTCCTAACTTTCATATTTTCTTACATTCTGAATTTTGGTTTTTGATTATGCTTACACTTGTTCTATTATAAAACGATGTCGTACCTTCAGTTATTAACTAACCATTGTTTGAGTGACACGTGTATAGTTCCCTCTGAAATTCAAGGAAGAATATGACCATTGGAGGATGGAGCTGACCGTTGGATCTTTGCCTATAAATAGAACATCATTTGAAAAGAAGAGATAACACTTGACAACAACTTTGACATCTGTGTCTACATGTTATTAAAGTGATTTCTAGAGAGATAGAGAGGCTCTTATCAACTATCAAGCCTCGTGGAGAATGTTTGAACGACTTGTTAAAACATTACCCTGTATATATTTGTTTCGTGGGACTCTGATTGTTGCTGTGTACAATCGAGGGCTTCCAGGGATAGAAAGAAAGATTCTCCAACCCATTTAAGTTGAGGGATTACTTTCTGAGGAATATAGAGGTGTCGACTACCTGATAGTTGAGGGATTGCGGGGATAACAAGACATATTCTGATCTTTGTATCGAGGGCTTACCCTGGTGTGGGTAAGACAGACTTTTTTGAAAATATAAATCAAGAGATCTTTATCGAGGGTTGCTGGATACCCTCCTCTTTGGGTTAAAAGAGTTTATACTTGTTACTTGTCATTTTACTACTTTTTTTCCGTTGCATTTTGTATTGATAAGGAAAGTATAACTTTCATATACTTCCTTACTTGTACTCTTATTATATAGGATTATATACACTTTAAGGTAGAATCTTCAACATTGTAAACTTTAGTTTAGTTCCATTTACGGAGTCACTTTTTCGAAATTTATAAAGTGATTAGAACTTATAGAGGTCCGGTGAATTATCTTATTTAACCTTGTTAAACATAACCACCTCAAAATTTCCTAAGGGAATTTTTAAAAGGTACAATTCACCACCCCCCTCTTGTATCTATATGATAATCTCATTCTTATTTCAATCCTATGTTTGGTAATATAGAGTATATCATACTCAAACATACCATCATAACAATTGGTATTAGAGCCAGGTTCCAATCTGAATTAATCTCACGATTAGATTCATAAGCCTTTCTTCTTCTTATAACTTTTTGAATTTCATATTCTGAATTTATTTTCCAGATTCCTATTTTTCGGAATCTATTTTTTGAGACTCATATTTCAGATTCTTTTTATCATAGAGACACTATTGCTCTAATTTTTTTTTATTAAGATATTTTCCCTTGTTTACAAACTCTTAATACTAACAAGTTTGTGTGCCAAATATTATCATAAGAATGGCAGGTTTAAATTTTGGTTCTATTGATAATCTAAATCTAACCAGACCACCCATTTTCAATGGGAATTATTATGAATACTGAAGAGATCGGATGAATAATTTCATTATCAACACTGGTGTTGAAATTTTTTTTATTCTTACCAGGGGATACAAAATTCCTGATAAAAAGTAAGTGCCTTTACAAATCAAGAAAAGCATGATTACCAACTAAACTATAAGGTATGAAATATTTTACTTTGTTCAATGACTAGAAATATATATAGACAAATTTCATCTTGTGAAGCAGCAAATTCTATATGGAAGAAACTTGAAGTTACTCACATTGGAACTTCCAAAGTAATCGAGACTAGAAGAGACATTCTTAGAGCTTAATATCATGGTTTTAGTTTTCCCTATGGTGAATCCATATGCAAGGTCCAACTGAGATTCATGACTATTGTGAATAGATTACAATCAATAGGTGAAAAAGGATTGGATGATGAATCCCTTGTTGACAAGATCATCGACATCATGCCAAATGAGTAGGAATCTAAAAGGACTGCAGTTGATGAAAATAGAAAGGTTACTCAAATTACCCTTGAAGAGTTTTTTATAACTCATCTACAGCATGAGACTATAATGAAGATAGATTCTTGATATTGTGAAGAAGAATAATGGAAGTGGAAGTGTAGATTTTATTACTACTTCCAATCATATGAATGCCAAGACTCCTGAGAGAGTTACTAGATCCAGATCTATGAATGTTGTTATCCATTCCGAATCTAGTGGAAGTGAGTCCTCAAAAGATGAATTAGAAAATATTTCCTGAAGGATAAACAAGATAGTTGAATAGAGGAACTTTCAATCCAAATACAAGAAGAAGGAAAGGAAATACAAGAAAGATTCTGAAGTTACATGCTATGAATGCAAGACAGCTGGACACATAAGACCTGATATCCCTATTCTCAAGAGAAATAAAAGGAAGGAAAGGAAATATGAGAAAAATTGAAAGAAGTATTACAATTCCAAAGCTAATAAAGTGTTGAAAGAAAATGACACATGGAGTGCCAGTGGTGGAGACTCTTCAGATGAATCTTCGAATTATGAATCTTCTAGACAGAAGAATATTGTTCTTTTATCCAGGCTACCTATTGATAATCATTGATTGATGGCTAAGGTACACAATGCTGAATCAATGTCCAATGTTTCATTAAATTCTAATGATAGTAAATATTATAACTCTTAGGATGAATAATCTTGTTCTGATGAAGATAATACTTTACATACTTATGAAGAAGTTTCTAGGTATCCCAAACTCCTTGAGAATGAGAATTCAAAACTCATTAAAAAACATGATAAGGAAAATTCTTGGAATATTATTGTCACTAAGGAAATATCAGATCTTTATAAAGATCATGAGAAGATAAATGCTGATTTTGAAATGATTTCAAAAAATCTTGGGGAAGTATGTTCTGAGAAGAATAATATTTCTAAAGATCTGGAAAATGTAATTTCCAAGAAAAATGTTTTCGAGCCTAGCTCCAATTCAAATGTTTTTGAAGAAAAGAACTTAGTTATAAAACTCAAATACTAAATATTTTCTTTGAGGAAGTGTTTATCAATCTTTACCCAAGTTAAAGAAAATTTTGATAAAATGTATTCACAAGTCTGACCTCAAAGGAATACTTCTAGTTTTGGTTACACAAGTTCTAACCTGATTTTAAGTAACAATTACTTGGTTCCTCAAAGTTCCCTATTCTATACTAAATGTTAGTGCGGTGGTCACTGGGCAAAGAATTTTTCCTTAAACAAAACCCAATCTTTAGAATTTCATAAGGCTTATTTTTCTAAGAATATCTGGGTACCCAAAATTTTACTTTCTAAGATTTCTGGATCCAAGAAAGTCTAGATTCTTAAAACCTAACCTTTTTTTGGAAAATAGGGAAACTACCAACAACAATACATGGTACATGGATAGTGGATGTTCCTAGAATATGACATGTAACAAAAACTATTTTGAAAATATTATCAAGACGAAAAGAAGAAAAGTATCTTTTAGAGATAATGCTGAGGGAGAGATTATTGTTATAGGTAACATTTTTATTCTTTAAAAACATTGATTTAAAATGTTTTATTTGTTATGGACCTTAAGGACAACCTCATCAGTATAATTCAATTATGTGATGAAGGCTATCTTTTGAATTTTAGGAATGATAAGTGCCTAGTACACAATTCCAATGAAAAGTTTGTTCTTTCTGCCCATAGGAAAGAGAATGTTTACAAACTAAACATAGAAGATCTTAGAATCCAATACATACCTTGACTCAGTGAAATAGAAGGTAATTCATGGTTGTGGAATAGAAGGTTTGGTCACTATATCCTTAGGAACTTATGAAAACACAAGTTTAATAATATGGATTTGTATGAGGCCATAACCATTTATTTTATGATTTCTTGGCTATGACCTCAATGGTATGTTTCAGATGTCCAATATTATTAATTACCTCATCATTAGATTAGGAATTAATGTTTCATGTCATTATTCGACCAGTAGAATATCAATGTGAAAATTTAAATGGAATTATATTATTTATTCTTACTATATTATGCTAAATATTATGTTTAAAACGATTTTGTTTCATTTTTATACCCTGCATTAAAAGTTTATGTTTATTTATGATAGCTTACACTATATTGTTTATCCTCACTGAGCATCTGAGCTCGCCCATTTATTATGTTTTATTTTCACAAGATGCCAAGAAGTATTTTATTATTGATATAGAGGGTTAAGCTAAGGGAATAATGGTGTTCTCAAAGGATTATATATGTTGTGTTTAATGATATATATTGGAATGTGAAGTTCATGTATATAATCTATTTTCTAAGAATACTAAACTTATTGGACCTTCGGGACATGATTGTTTGTAATCATTCCAATTTATAAAAATAATTCACCAGCTTTAGGCTTCTGGGGTTTGTGCATTACAAGTATTTTCAATACAAAATTTTTTATGATGGTTGAATCATCTCCAGAATTTTAAACATGATATAAATATCATATATATTCCCTACAAATTTATTTATAGTAATCCATAATGGTTAGGTATAGAAAATGAAATACACAGTTCATGGAGACGATAGGTCGTACGTATACATGAATGTTGTTTCTATTTTTTTGATGAATAGAATAAAAGTAAGATAAATAATTTATCAAAATTAAATTTTCATTAGGATTTCATATATATCCCATATATTCATTAATTTTATCATCATTATCTTCCTGGTAAAGATTAATTGAAACAAATCACATCGTTTGTTGAGTTGGTAGTCTGTTGTACACATGAATGAGGTTATCATACTCCCATAGAATAAAAAATAATAATGTATATGTGATATTATAATTAAATTGGTATAAAAATATCATAAATATCATATATAAAAAAATGGAATTATATTTATATGTGAGAAATTGTAATAAAAAATTAATAACATCGGTTCATGAGGTGGTAGTCCACAGAACACACAATCTATAGTTTTGTTTCCCATTTAATGGAAAATGAGATATATGTAGGTTATTACATCAAAATAATAAATTATAAGTATATTGGAGATATTATTACTATTATATTATCATATTTTTATATATATTTCAAGGGGGTGGAAGAAGAAACAAAACAAAAACACATGTTTAAGAATTTTACCTCTTCTTTGGAGAGCTTTTCTAGGATTATAGATAAATCCTTCATCGGAATGCTATATATTAAAATTGAGGAATATAAGTTTTTTATAAATTATTGAATAAGTTATTTTTAAATTTAATAGATAATCCAAATGTTTTTAGATGTGTGAAGAGTAAAATATAGGGGGTGGCCTTTTATAAGTTCGGGAGAGGACACACATGGAATGTTTTGAAAAGAATACAGTTTACCCATGTTTTTCACATGTCAAAATGATATAAAATGGATCATTATCAAATAATATACATTATAAGGTCTAGATATGGCCATATAATGGGTTTTTACGTGTTTCTTGTTCATTTTCTCCTTATCTTTTTAGATAAACCCATGGTAAACCCGTTTTAACATTAACTGTGGTAATTAATATTTACTATTTTTACAGTTAATTTTAACAAAAAATCAATTTGAACATATTATATAATATTAATAATGATAATTATAGATATTGAATATTTTTTTTAATTTAAATTCTGACAATTTTATATATTTAATTTATAATTAAACCCACAAACGTGATGAAAAATCGTTTATCCAAAGACAAAATTTTCAAAAGTTTTTAAAAAATATTTTATCAAAATTCAACATGATATAGATTAAAATGTCTTATATCAGATTAATTATTATATATCATAGCTAATATTACATTTTAAACAATTTTAAAATAAAATTTATCTTTATAAATTCTTTAAATGAAATGGCAGTTTTCAACACAAACTAGTATTTTTCACTATTCATTGAAAAATTAATCTTTTCAAAAAATTCCCAAATATAAATATAAGATAACATAAAAATTTTTAATCAAAAAATGAATTTAATTTTTTCAAATTTTTTTTTTAAATTTTAAGAAATTAATTTTATTATTTTTTTCTCTAAATGAAGTAAATATCATTTTTTTTCAAAAAAATGTATTTTCAAAGTATATAAAGGCTTCAATTATAAAGTAATAATTTATTTTGAATGTGTATTATTTATATATAACCATTATACATAATATAAAAACATTTTATTACTATTAATACAACTATATCTAACAAATAGTTTATCATAGTCATTTTTAAATAATAATATTAATCCAATGTCAAGGTTTGTTCAATCTATAGTGTCGCATGTAACAAAAGAAAGTGAAGATATTACATTTATTTCAAAATTATATATTGATTAAAAAATAATTGTTTTATATTCTAGACTCCATAAAATGAATTTATACATCAAAATTTATCATTATAATGAAAAAATGATTATACATCAACGTCATCACATCCTCAAGTTCACACATATGTTATTTATGATGGTGGTTTCACCACAAAACTTTTACCAAGTGAGTTGACTTTTTTCATAGAAATTTATATTTATGATCCATAATCACCATCAGTTTATCGTCATAAGAAATAACATGCTCCATAAGTATGAAATCTGAGTTCAGTACATGTGATTTATCAGAAATTTATTTCCTCTAGGAAGATACATAGAACACATCATGGAATTAAGAGAGGTTCGTTTAAAGGATCAACAGATAAAATACCATACCGATACAATCATGAATTTAAAAGGGAATAATGTACCTTGGACATAGTTATCTGTTCTTTAATATCTCATTCATTTCTTCTATAGATATATTTTTTGAAATACCTTGTCACTAACTTCAAATTCCATTTCACATTGATGATCGTCTTCATAACTTTTCTATCGAATTTGAGATTATATTATGTGTTTCTAGATAAATCTAACCTTATCTACCATTTCATCATGTATCTCATATCCCAACACCTTTATTTCACTATATTCATCCCAATAAATTAGAGTTTTAAAATTCTCTATATATATATCTTCATCATGATCCATTTGAATGCTTGAGTAGAAGCTATTATTGTATGAAAATTCACCTAGATGGAGGTGTTGATCCAAACCAACTTTTAAATATATAAAATAAGATCTCAACATATCCTCTAGGGTTTTAATTTTTCTATCAGAATAACTATCTATATGATGAATTATTCATAGTTTCGATACTCAATTTAGCATCAAGAGATAGCTGAGGACTTTTCTGGAATATTGAGGTAAAACTAGAATCTAGATCGCATACAATAGAAGGCTGTACTCCATGAAACCTAAACACTTCCTCAATATATATCTTATAAATCTAATTCAATTTTAAATATTAACTAATATCATGGAATTATGTTGTCTTTTTAAGGTGATCAACTACAATCCATATAAAATTGTCCTCTATTGAATTATTGGGGAGTCCGATGAAAGAATCAATGGTGATTTTTTCCCTTTCCATTCTTGTGTGGGTAATGGGTGTGACATCCCCTTAAACTTTTCTCTCTCATCCTTAACTTTTTCCATACCAGAAACTGATATTCAAAAACTTTAGTATATATCTTCATTCAAACCCACTTGAAATACACTTTTATTTCTATATACATATTTAAAATTCTTAAATGAATATAGAATAAATAACATTTGGCCTATTTAATATCTCTTTATTTAATTCATCTATGGAGGGTACACATACATGATTCATCAATCATATCTTTAAATTATAATCTAGGTTAATGTCTGAAACATCTCTCACCATGTTCTACAACTCTACACCTTCCCTCTATAACACATTATTCATCATTTGGATAGATAGTTAAATATTTTTTTAGAGAAATACAATATTTATCCACATCATTCAGGATTTAAAGAACCATTATTTTGGAATAAATATATCTTGTATTTTTGTATCTATATCATGGAAAAGAATTCATGATCCTTTTGAATCAAAGCATCACCGACCTTATTCGCCTTCCTAGGGTGGTAATGTATTGAAATCCCATAATATTTAATCATATATTACAATCTTTTTTGTTCATGTTCAACAACATAACTATGATTATATACTTTAATATTTTTTGATCAGAATATATATCACAATTTCTCTATAAATATAATTTCTCCATATATTTAATAAATAAATTACCATAGCTAACTCAAAATCATTTTTTGGTGATTTTTCTCTTGAACATTCAATTTTCATGAGTTATAAGCTATATCCATGTCATTATATATGAAAAATAATTACAATCCCTTATTGGATGAATCACTATAGACTACAAGTCCTTCACTATTACATGGTAATTTAAGTATAGGTGTATTCATTATTGTTTTCTTTAGTTACATTAAATTTCCCTAACATTCTTATTTTCATTGGAACTAGGATACCTTTCTAGTTAACATTGTTATTGTATTTGATAATCACAAGAAATTCTCCATAATACATTGATAATATGTTGAAAAACTAAGAAAACATCAGATCTCATTCATAGTGGTTAGTTTGGGAATATATTCAATAACTTCAATGGTTGATGGTTCCACAGATATACCCTATCTACAGATTTTATTACCCAAAAAAGAAACCTTTTGTTTCTAAAATTGATACATATTAAACTTTTAATACAACTTATCTTTACAAAACTTCTTTATCAAAATCCTTAAATGATCTTCATATCCTAACATTCTCTTTCAATATATAAAGATATCATCTTTAAATACTCCTACAAACTGATCAAGGTAATCTATAAAGACTATATTCATTAAATAATTGATGATTGATGGTGAATTTGTAAGACCAAATGGAATAAATAAATTCTCATAATGTGTATACCATGTACAGAACGTTTTATTGGGTATATCCTCCTTCTTGACTAACAATTGATGATATCCAGAATGACAACCAATCATAGAAATGTATTCAGTTATGCATACTTGATCAAAAAAGTCATCAATATAGATTAGATGATATTTGTTAATGATTTATATTTTGTTTCATTTTCAATAATAAATATAGAGAGACATTTATCCATCTTTATTCTTAAAAAAATGAACCATTTCACCCCAAGGCAACTCATTGTCTGATTGAATCCCATGTTCTCTTGAAGTTTCTCTTTAAATTATTTCAAATAAAATAGGTCTATTATATATGGAGTCTTCAAAATAAGTATGGAACTAGGTATGAATTATATTGAGAATATGTCATGATATATTGGAAGGAGACTAGGAAAATCTATCGTAAATATATAAATAATTCATGTATAATATGTGTATCATTGATGTTGTGTTTCTCCCCAACCATTTTAGATAAACACCCATTTTGAAAGTGAGTCAAATACCAACAATTGATGTGATATACTTAGTATATTAATATCATTATCCATACTAATATTCACTCATAAATGTTTTGGAATATCAAACCTGACTTCTATTTCTAGGAAATATTTGTGGATTTTAGGTAGAAAAAACCAATACATGCCTACGATAACATTAAATTCTGTGAGAGGGAGAATAATAAGGTTATTAAGAAGTGAATTATTTCAATATTACACCAAATAATAATCATAGAATTGGGTTGATATCATTATATTATAATGATTTTCACTTCACATTCGACATTTAATCATTTGAGGGGAATCTAGCTACCCTAAAAAATTTCTTAGATATAAAAGACTGGGTAGATAAAGAGTGAAGTAAGACATTAGAATTTCTAAAGTAGGTGGAAAGTGTACCTTTCACCATCCCATTATCGTTCCCCTCATAAAAAATAGTGATTTCCTGATATTTTCCCTTTTATATTTGGATTAATAGGTTTCTGAAGTCGATCTTCATCATTAACCATAAGATTTGAGTACTTCTTAGCATAGGTCCCAAACTCCTTGAATATGAAACCCTGACTAGTGGGAGGTGCATTCTATATAGATTTGTCTTTATTTATATCGTTATCTTAGTACATCCTATAAATTAATCATTCAAACACTGTATGACCATCCATTCCATAGTTAATTAATTTATTAGTTCCCTTAGGAAAACTTCTGCTGTGATTCCTTTTACACTTTGACCATAAAATAAAGACATTATTCTTCTCCCAAATTCTTTTAGAGTATTGGTTGAATTAAATCGTTCTTTTCTTATAAAAACTATGATATTGAGGAGTAAATATAATCTAAATTTCCACTTTGTTATCATAAAGAATATATTTTTTATAGATACCGAAGTCCCTTATTGATAATTCACATTAGAGACATGGTTTGAATACAAATAATAATTGATAAAACCTACTTTTAGTTTGGTTGATAAAACCATAAGTGTACCTCGAAGGTACCAACAAATTATTTATCATTATTTATATTTCAAGGAATTATTTCTCTTTATTCATATGAATAATATAAGGAAAGTACTTATTGATAAATAACCACTAAAACTCATCACACTCATATATTCAATTTCATCTTGTTTATTTTTATTAACAATTAGAGTACACCATTGATCTAATTATCATTAGAAATTATAGATAACCGAAATGAGTTTTTCATACTCAAAGCACTATAGAATGGAAAATATCATATCAATGATTTTATCCAGTTATCATCAACTAGCATATCAATTGGTCCCCTATAATAACATTGAATCATCCTCATGAAGAAATTGACAAAATATTGTTCCCTCCTCTGATTATTTATAATTTCAACATTATTTATAACTTAAGGAAGTTGTGTGAGCATTGTAACTAATTTTTTCATTCCATATCAAATAAATTTTGGTTTCTCAAAGGGATAATAATTATATTTTCCATTTAATTCACCAATGTCATAATTCATTTGGGTTCTATCCATTTTATAAATCTCAGAAAACAATGTTTAATTAAAAAAATCACAGGCGGAACCACAAAATCATGGAAAATAAATTTTATGATGTCTAAATCTTGACACCTAGTTTTCTCTATATGAAACCATAGGCTTATCCATGTTCATTAATAGTTATTATTAAAATTATTCATTATGGTTCATAATTAGTTTGTGAATTTCCAAATCATACCCCTTGGGAGTGTCAAACTATATTCATAGCAAGGTCCATTTCCATGAACTAGGTGATGATCAAGTGTAGGTTAATGAACCCATTTCATAGTTATTACCCTTAGGTACAACTATGATAGAGACACATCCACTTTTAGTATCCATATATTGATGTAACCCATAGAAACCATTATATCTATCACTCAACATAATTCGATGATATTTTTCTATATGCAGAATTATCATTTTGGTTATAACTATGGTTTGTCATCCATGATTCCAAAGTATTAACTAAAAAATTCTCTAATACCAAATTTAAATAACCAAACTTCATATACACAAATATTACATCTTATTAGATGTGTATTAATTACAATAAATAACAATCCATGCTAGAATCATTTATGTATAAGGATTTTGGGAAAAATCATAAACAACTCATTCATAGGTAAATGATATATTCTCCCACTAATTTATTTATATATTTATTTCTTCATATATGTATCATATGTAAGACCTTTATTCATAACCATGGGAATAAAAAATGATAATTTCTGAGATATGATTCTTAGTAAGGGTAAAAAAGAGAGATATTAGTGATCACATAAGAATTACATGAGCATAATGGTATAATAACATGAGATTAACATTTTAAAACCATATCATGCATAGAATATATCATAAAATTTATTCATGGTGTAAAACATGGATGTTCATAAGTCATAAACAATAAGGTAATAAAATTACATAATCTATGAGAGGAAAACATTGGCATAAGATATATTGTTGTGGCACAAACAGAAGCATATATAGCCTTTTTTCAAGCCTACCCAAAAATTCACTCATAACATATTAGGATATTGCTAACCACTCATGAACCTAATTTGGGATTAGGATGACCTCCCATATACACTCATTTAAGAAAGGGATAACCTTTTATTAACCCTATTTGGGGCTTGGGATAACCTCAAAACTTCAATTAGAGCTCATATAAAATTAATCATTACCTAATGAATCAGAGTGAGATATAGTTCTCACTCATCTCATAGTCCATACATTTCTATGTCTCGAAATCCCAAAACATTCATCATATCAAAAACCATGAAAATAAATTATTTCATAAATATTCCATTATATCATAACCTTAAGAAAATAAACATGTTTCATAAAAATAATTCCATCATAGACATAAATCATCAAGACAAATAATATATATAGTACAATTGAATTATATCCCAAATAAATCTTATGTAACATTAGATGATAACATATTATACCAAACATGATTTGAATAGATCACATGCAATAATTCTTAAAGAAAATAACGTTTTTACTTTAAAAATAACTTATAAAAAATCATCAAAAATCACCAAAATTATTTTTTTAAAAACCCCATTTAATCGTATAAATGAAACATTAAAACAATGTATAGACTTTATGGATGGATATTCTATTCATTTCGTACATGTTAAAATAAAGATTCTTTTCACATTTTTTGTAAAATACAAATGCACCTTATTTGGAAAATGAGATGAAGATTCATTTTAATTATTATTTTAAAAAGTCAAAAAAGGGTTAAATTATGTTCAAAATAATATAAATATATTAAAACATTTTTAAAAACATTTTTTAGAAAACATGGATATGGAAGAAAAAGTTCTTTTAACCAAAAAGTGAAATAATGTCAGTTTTCATCAAAACATATTGGCTGTAATATTGAGTACATATATAAGAGAAAATGAAGGGAAAATGTGTATTATAAAGGAATAACCAAAGAATATGAAAATTCATGATGATATTGAGAGATAGATCATATTTTTTAATTATCAATATCAAAATAAAAATCATAAATAATCCCAGTAAATAATGATATTGTTACATCAGACACTTTCCAATTTGAAAACTTTTGAATTTAAAGAACCATGAAATAATAACTTTAAATATAATGTTAATAAAAAAATGACATAATATTTCAATATTTCATTATATACATTTAAAAAACCAACCGAAATACCATATCAAACTAGTACCTGACCTGATAGGCCACATTCCCGAAGGGTGTTCCTAATCCCCATCGGCTGGAGACTAGCACATGTGAATTGAAAAAAATGAAAAAATTTCTATAAACATGAAGAAACAAGATTCCAAATTTATAAATAATATACTACAAGAGAAAAGATAAATATTTTCAATAACTGACTGAAAATAATATAAGAAAAATAACTAAAGAGGATAATAATTATCCAAGTATAATTCCAACTACAAACGACCACCAAAATAAGAAAACAAACTACTCCATGTGATTATGTGGGAAATCCAACCTTTTCACAACCATCTACCATATTAAATAACAAAAAACCTTACTGCCTCACCATGGTTCCTTACATTTATCTACATCATAATATTGAATAGGGTCTACACACTATGGAAGACGTATGCGGGGTGTGAGCTAATAGGTTTATTAGGGTATAACCCATATTTTCCATATCAACTCATCGAAGAACAATACAAGAATGATCAACTAGAAAGAAAAATAGTGAAACATAGAGGTTTAATTGTTTTTATATCAAAATAATGAAAAAAAAAATTTAATTTCCAATTTTCCACATTTCCATATAAAGAACCTAACTCAGTTTCAAAGCATTTAATAACCAAATATCTCAACAAATATATCATGTAAATACAAGAATACATCACATATATTATCAAATCTATGGTAGTAAAACAAATTACTACAAACTAAAAGTTTAGAAATTTGGTTAATAAACATAGGTACAAAATATCAGGCATCACACTCGACCAAGATAGCTAGGACAATAATATATAACATTGGTAATAATCTACACACAAAACCTCTAGACATATTCATGTAGTATAAAGGGAAAAGGAACACCCCCAAATTGTGAACCCCCAATAGGCCTAACAAGTTCCATGAATAACAGACCCAGAGTGAAAAGATAAGACCCATGAGAAAATATATAAATAATGGAAGATACCTATAACTATACCATTCACATAAGAAACCAATTCTTTCCATGTGCTCTATTTTCTAAACTACTTCATCAAAAAATTTTATCATTTAATTATTTAAAAACAATTTCAAAATGATTTGAAAACCCATTATATTTACCCAAAATTAGGGGAAAATATTATTTTATAAAAACCCAATTCTACAAAAACAAAATATTCAGTCATATCACGCCATTTCATTTAATAAATGGTTTTACCAAAATAAGAGCAATGCAGTTCACCAACATTGGCTAGATACAAAACTACAAACCTCAAAACTCAGGGTTTCCCATTCCAAAATAATATTCTCCAATAAGAAGAACACAAAAAAAATAGTGGCCTTAAAATCAATATAAATTTTTTATAATTGATCCAATTAGAAAAAGGGTTGTTATAGAAGCGGAAATGGAACATACCTAAAGAATACAAACCCACCACACCACATCCTATAGAGGGAATAAACACCGAAATAAGACTGAAAAGTAGATATATTCAAAAATAAGAATAAATAACACCACATGTCAATGGATCCAATAACAAAACCCAAAGACACTACATTGTTCAAAGAAATTAAGAAGAAGAAAGGCTTACTCACCCAGAGAGACATAATATGTAAAGACATTGATTTTTCCATGTAATGTTTTTTAATTATATAGAAATATTATTAGCCAGTAAAAATTGACGGCATGTGATTCCGAGGCTCAATGTTCCTGGAATGAATTTCATAACTTTTTTTAGGGTACGTTCAGTAAACCCATAGGTGGGGTTTTATATCTTTTGAACCAATGCTCGGATTAAAAATTCAAGGACACCATTGAATCCACAGCATCAAAATTAGCTTACGGAAAGATTCACTTCAACCACAGTAGGTCTGGAGAAAATGTTAGATTTTGGACTATTTAAAAGAATAATAAAATAAATTTTTTATTTTATTTATTTATTTCTTTGCCTCCATCTGACAAGCGGTAGTGGAAGGACCAAGGATGTTTCAATCCATTAAACTGATTGACTCCAAAAAATCATTTGTAACAACATCATTGGAATTAGGAAGGTTCCTATTAAATGATCAACCATTAATTCCATGGGCGTTACTCACCCTCCCCCTCTCTTATTTATATGGATCATGGGGAGAGGTATTGGCATGGCTTTACCAAGTGAGGAAGTTCTGATAAAGATTTGCGATGTCGATCACTTGGAGGATAGAGCCAGTTTCAATGTGTGGTGATGAGTGACACTGAACCATGCACAGAAGGATGATGTTTGAACGATAATGTTGGCGACTTGTTGCGGGGATGACAAACACTAACTCTACCTCAATCACGTGCATCCTTTAAAGACCTTGAGATCAGGATTTTAATTCTTGTTTAATTTCAAGTGATTATTGAATCCTATCCCCCCCCTAACATTTTCAATCGAACGCAGAGGGCTTGGGCCAAACGAACATGGCCCGAATCCTCTAATACCTTGTTTACCCTTTCTTTCTCCATGTAAGACCACCGGTGCAATGACACCAACTGGCGATGACGGAGGTGGTGCACTATCACACGCTAGAAGAGGAGGCAAAAGCACTATGCCACGATAGTTGGTGGAGTGGCCAGCACTGGCCGAACGTAGAGGGGATGCGGTGTGCCGTCATGCAAAGCCAGTGGGAAAGTGCTGCGGGAGAAGCCGCAGCAGGTGAAGAAGGCAGTCATCCCAAGCAAGCCACAGAAGGTGGAGGTATAGTGGCACACTATCACGCACTGCTGGAGGAGGCCGCAGGTCGATTCCGTGGTCGGTGGGGAGTGGCACGACCCTCGTGCCGCACCGAGTTGGTGGAACCACGGTCATCCAAAACATCTGACCATTACATGGTGGGGTAGCGCCCCACCAGTTGGTCAAAAAAGCCCCGCACCTGTGAGGGCAGCTGGAAAGACAGGTCCACTTTCTGGAAGACCAGGCCGAATGTGAGCCGGACCCACCAGCTGGGTGGGCCGAACCCGCGTCCCAGTTGGCTAGCGTGGGTGGGCCGAGCCCCACCCAATGAGATGGGCCAACTGCGGCCCATTCCAACAACCTAAACCGGGAAAACCCCAGCAGGCTGGACCCAGTAAACTGGGCTGACCCATTGTGGGTCGGACCAGAGCAGGGTCAGGTGGAACCTCGGACCCATTGTGTCAGGCCATCATGACCAAGTCGGACCAAGCCCAGACCCAACCAGTTCCTGAATAAAGAAACACATGTAACTGAAAAATTGGGACTCCATTTGACATGCCTTTAGTGGTGTTGGGATCCCTTTTGAGAAGAGGCCCCTTTGACATATTTTGGCAGGCCTGACCAAGGTGTGACCCCCTCCCCCTATTTCACGGAAAGCGGTGTAACTTTTAACGCCCCGACCCCAGTTACCTAGACTCGGTGCATTATTACATAATGTTGGCATGATCACAAGAATGATCAAATCTCGAAAGACTGATTGGTTTAGTAGCCTTGGAAACACTAGATATATTCATAAAGTTTTACATTACATCATAAAGTGAAAAACTACTACAACAACATAGTCTCCATATCCCACACTCATATCCCAACATAATATCCCTTCAGGTCTTTCATAAATTACTTTTTCACATCCTAGAAAAATAAAACATAGAAAAGGGGTGAGCTCAAATGCCCAGTAAGGATAACAATATAGTAGAAACTTTCATAAATAAGAAAAAACATTTAAGGAAATGTATAACATAAAACAAAAGCCTTTTAAACATGAAATTCAACATAGTATGGCAAAAATAAAATTAAATAATTCCATTTACTTATTCACTTGAATATTCTACTAATAGAATAATCACATGCAATATCAATAACTACTTTCATAATGATGGAATGCATAATGCCAGACTATCAAATCCACATAGCAAAGGCCTCGTGCCAAGACTACAAATAATATTTTTCCAAGGCCTTATGCCAAGACACTAGTTTGTCAAATGAGACCTACTGATGCATCGAGGAGATATAGCATTCTCCACCCGTCACATATTAAGTCCAATGCATTCCAATATGAAAAGGTTTAAACATAACATAAACATTCATATTAAAACTAGCATATGAAATGTCAATACTTTCACCATAAACTATGAACGGTATAAAAATAGCACATCCACAGTCAAAAATATCACAAAAACCTCAATACAATATAGAAGTTTTGTATCATAATAAATCAATTTCAAAAAAGCATAAAATCCATCAAAGGCTGTTGACATAGATGAAATCAAAACTCTTTTTAGAGAAATATCTATTTCTATTTTGAAATCATTTAAGAGTCATATATTTATGAAATAAAACATTTTCTTTGAAAATATTCTAATAATATTGCAAGGTAAGCTTTGAATATTTTATAATGGCGGAAAATAACCGCACCCTCTGTATAAGTTAAAAAAACATTCTTACCTTAATTCTGTCGAAAAGGTTAAAAAGCACCTTGTTTGGAAGACGACAGAAAGATTCCTTTATAAACCACTTATAAAAAGTCAAAAAAGGGTATAAATGACTTTAACCCATATTCTTGTAAATAGTAAAAATGTGTTGAAATACATTTTTAAGAAACATGGATGTGGATGATAAAGAGATCCCAGTAGATTATTACGTATAAACAACCTCAGATAATGAAGAGATTGTGAAATAAACCATTACCTTGTAATTTTCCTTGGTTGGGGTAGGTTAATATTCTGTATAATGGTGAAATAACTGTTATTAAATTATACAAGAATCAAATATATTAATATGATATCATATATGATCTTTTAGAATTGATTTGTTAATAATATCTTAGTATTATCGTTGTTTCGGGTTTTAACTTACTCATTTTCTTTTATATGTTTTGTTACGTAATCCATGTTTGTAATTGATAGGTTGTATATTATTCATGTCCATAATGATATAAAGTCCATAAACATCATTTTTAAATCATCAAATGATAATTATACTTTAATGGATACGATGGAGAATGAATCTCATCGAGTTCGTGGAGACGGTAGTCCGTATCTATGCACGAGCGACAATATCATTATTTTGATATTAAAATAATATATAAATGGATGTTATATCATATATACAGAATCATTAACATGTTATGTTTATTATTTACATGAGTTACACATCATTATTATACCCATCCATATAATAATATATTGAATAACAACTACACCACGATGTGGAGACGGTAAGCCGTACGTACGCACCTACGGTGACATGTTATTGAAAGGGTGGATAGAATACTGAATATGGTTGTACCATATTTATAATAACATAACAGTATATATAAGATATTGGATTTATTATTTTAGAATGGTAATAACAATGAATGAAGAAGTGGAAGAAGAAAGGAACTTGAAAAGGGGTGGTGAAAACATTACCTCTTCTTCGGGTTCTTCCTTTTGATTTGATCAAAAGGGCTCCATAAGTTTGTTTTATGATCCAAATAAGGCCTTTAGGTTGTATTGAGGGAAGTTGGGAGAGTATTTGGGAAGAGTTTGGCTGATCCAAAAGGCTTTTAAGGTGTGAAGAAATGAGAAGGAGGAGTGCCCTTTTATAAGGGGGGTGAGGGGCACCTTTGGAAAAGCTAGAAATATTAATTTATAGTAAATTCATATTCGGTTTATAATGGCTCCAAAGTGGATTATTTAAATTTTATGGTGGGTATGGGTCTAAAACCACTCAACAAATAGAATTTAGATAGGTTTGGGTACTTATATTAACCTTATCTTTAAGTATTAACTCTAAGTTAATTAGTTTCACTTTTACAATGTCTCTTTGTATTTTTATATTACATGGTTAATAAACATACTATATACATCCAATAGACCCCCAAGTGGTCCATTAATGATATAAATATCATGAAATAAGTCTCTTGGCTGAACCATAGATTTTTATTAATTTAATATCAATTAATAATATAATATTTGTTTTAAAAAACTCTTTTATGTAAATTTTGACACTATTCAATAGTTGATTTTTTTGAAACTCATAACAGAATTATTACTTCAAAAAAGGTCAATTAAATAAATTATAATATGTCATATTATCATAGAAAATTAGTTTAATTAATTAAAAGTCTCAAATTATATTTATTTGGGTATTTATAATATCAATTATTTTAATTGTCACTATTATGGTAATTACTGCATCATAATTGTGTAATAAATAAATTAAATTATTTAAAGTCTAAAAATTATATATAAAATATCATTATGTAGGAAATAGTTTTATCTTTCTAATTAATATTTATAGTCGAAAATCCAACATATATAAACCTATGTAAAAATTGTTTTTCTAAAAGATATATGCTTATTTTAGTTTTGTACTTATTTTAACTAAATTAAAATTAAGTGTCCTTATCACCTACAAGTGGCTCCATGGGGTCCCAAAATCGACGCAAAGATGCCTATGGTCGAGAATGTATCAACCAATAAGTCTAGGACACATTTTATGGTAATTTAGTTTTATTATAATATTATTTTTTAACCCTTATTTACCTGATTTACCCTTAACCATGGTAAATAAAATATTTACCAAAATAATTATTCTAAATGTCTAAAAATAAAAGTTACCTATTTACAAAATTTGAAAATCCTGATTCCAAATATAGAATCCATTATTCCAAATTCAAAACACAGAACTTAATGAAATTAATTTAAAATTAATTCCCGTTGTTAAAACAAAAAGCGTGTTTTCAAGAGATAACAACTATCAAAAGATTGACATTTGTTTATGTCCGGTTTAATTGTGAAATTATGTCTAATGACCAAAATTGTATTAAATGGTAAAAATATATTCTAAATATACTTTAAAACCACTCAAATTCATAATTTATTAGTATTAATTATTTTTATTAAAAAAGTTGTTTTTAATTAAAATTTAGTAATTTTCACTATTCATCAAATTAATAAAGTTATCTGAAGAGTACCAAAATTTCACCTTAGGCTAAATTCGATATTACGAATCCAAAAATGAAGTCCATTTTGAAATATAAAATATATATAATTTCAAAAAGTAGGTATTACTATTCATAACAGCTAGTTTGATTGGTTATGGTGTGTTAGAACTCGGTGTTGCGTACAACACACGCTATCACATTATTCAAAGAGAAGCATACCATAGAAGATTGGGGTGTTAAATTCTCCCCTCCTTCAAATAATTTCATCCTCGAAATTTATAGAATAATTATGACATGAAAAGACTTAGGTGGTTCTTCATCATAAGTTTCTTCGGTTCCCATGTTGCCTCTTCCATCTTATTGTTTCTCCACAAAACTTGTACCAGACGCGTCATCCGGTTTCTCAGTGCTTGTTCTCTCTTATAAAGAATACTAACGGGCTCTTCACAATAAGATAGATTGGGTTACAGTTATAATTCTTCATAGGTGAGTACATGCTTTTGTTCAGGCATGTATTTCCTCAACAGAGATAGGTGGAACACATCATGAACTTTGGAGAGACTTGGCGGCATTGCCAATCGGTAAGCTACAGCCCTTATTCGTTCTAGAATTTCGAAAGGTCCGATGTACCTGGGACTCAATTTACCTTTCTTACAAAAAATTTATGACTCCCTTCCATAGAGATACCTTCAGGAAAAAATTATCACCAACATGAAATTCCAAATGCTTCCTTCGATTATCAGCATAGCTCTTCTTCCTACTTTGAGGTGCTTTGATGTGACTTTGGATTACCTTCACCTTTTCCATCATTTCCTCCACCAGTTCTGGGCCTACAAGTTTTCTTTCACCAACGTCATCCCAATAGGTTGGTGTGTGAGATCTCTTTCCGTATAACGCTTCATATGGTGCCATCTGAATACTCAAATGGAAGCTATTGTTATAGGAAAATTCTACCAGAGGAAAATACTGATCCCACATAACCTGAAAGTCAAGTGAGAAGGATCTCAACATGTATTCTAAGGTTTGAATAGTCCATTCTGATTGTCCGTCTGTCTGAGGGTGGTAGGCATTGCTCAAATGAAGTTCAGTATCCAGGGATTTCTGAAGACTCTTCCATAATCTTGAAGTAAAACGGGGATCACGATCAGAAACAATCGATAGGGGTACTCCATGCAGTCTCACAACTTCATTAATATATAGTCTTTCTAGACGTTCTAGTGGTAGATCTTCTCTTATAGCAAGAAAATGTGCTGACTTGGTAAGACGTTCAACTATAACCCATATTTAATCGTCCCTTCTAGGAGTCTTTGGTATCCCCATGACAAAGTCCATCGTAATATTGTCCCATTTCCACTCCGATATGGGAAGAGGTTGCATGACTACTCTAGGCTGTTGCCTTCCAACTTTCACTTGTTGACAAACCATACATATTGACACAAAATCAGCAATCTCACTCTTCATGTTGTCCCACCAAAAATGTTCTTTCAAATCTCTATACATTTTGGTGCTCCCAGGGTGTATAGACAAATTGGAACTATGAGCATCATCCACCAATTCCCTTTTTAGATGAGGTATATCGGGAACACAAAGCCTCTTCCCGAATTTCAAAATTCTATCTTTATACACAAAGTCTCTCAATCTCCCATCATTCATAGCTTTAATCTTCTTTTGAAATTCTTCATCATCGGTCTGAGAACTCTTAATTATTTCTAGTAAATATGGTTTGGAAACCATTTGAAAAACCATTGACGTTTCACCTTCCCTGGTTATTCCCATGTCCATCATCACTAGATCCATGAAAACTGGATCCCTTTAAATTCTCATATTGTTCAAAACTCCATGGTATTTTCTGCTTAAATCATATTCCACCTTGTTTGCCTTCCCTGGGTGGTAGTGTATTTTGCAATCATAATCCTTGAGTAATTCAAGAAATCTCCTTTGCCTCATGTTGAGTTCATTTTGAAAGAAAATATACTTCAAACTCTTGTGATCAGTATAAATCTCACATTTTTCACCATAGAGGTAGTGCCTCCATATCTTCAAAGAAAAGATCACAGCTGCTAACTCGAGATCATGAGTAGGGTAGTTTTGTTCATTAATTTTCAACTATTGTGATACATAGACAATAACCCTATCATTCTGCATAAGGACACAACCAAGTACTTTCTTCAATGCATCACTATAAATAATGAACCCATCATTCCCCGATGGTAGAGTCAATATAGGAGCATTGACTAATATTCTCTTCAGTTCTTAAAAAAATTCCTCACACTCTTTTCTCCAAACAAATTTAACCCCTTTACATGTGAGCATCATTAATGGGTTATCCAACCGGGCAAAATTCTGGACGAAACATCGATAATAACCTGCTAAACCAATAAAACTACGTACCCCAGTTATACTCGTAGGTGCTGGACATTCTTGGATTGCCTTGTTCTTAGAAGGATCAACATAGATTCCATCTTTAGAGACAATACAGCCATGAAAAGAAATCTCCTGAAGCCAGAATTCACACTTGTTAAACTTCCCATATAATTCACGCCTTCTCAGAGTCTTCAAGATAATGCGCAAGTTATTTTCATGATTTTAGTAGCTTTTGGAGTATACCAAGATATAATCAATAAATACCACAAAAAATTCATCGAGATACTCCTTGAAAACTCTATTCATCAGATCCATGAATACAATGGGTCCATTAGTCAATCCAAAAGGCATTACCGTAAACTCGTAATGCCCATACCTAGTTTGAAATGTTGTCTTCGGAATGTCGTCCTTATCTACACACAACTGATGGTATCCAGATCGAAGGTCAATCTTTGAAAAGTATTGAGCTCCATGTAGTTGGTCAAATAAATCATCAATGCGAGGTAGGGGATACTTGTTCTTTATTGTTATAGCATTGATCTCCCTGTAGTCGATACATAACCTCATGGATCCATCTTCCTTTTTAACAAAAAGAAATGGGGCTCCCCATGGAGAAACACTAGGGTGAATAAATCCTTTATTACTCAATTCCTCTAGTTGTTTCTTTAGTTCGACTAATTCTACTGTGGCCATTCTATAAGGGGTCTTCGATATAGGCCTTGATCCAGGAATTAAATCAATGATAAAATGAACTTCTCGTTTGGAGGATGTCCAGGTAAATCTTCCGGAAATACATCCACAAATTCTTTCACAACAGGTACATCCTCTATTTGAACATTCCTTTCCTCACCCATAGTCATTTCATTATCTACCTCCCCAATAATTGAATTTATTTGAGCTACTGGGGGTGGATCTAGATAAGAATTAGGCGGTGACGATTCTGCTCTAAAGATAAGGTGTTCCTTATCATCATCATCAAGAATCGTAACCTCTTTATTCTTACAAAAAATCTTCACATCATAGTCTGAAAGCCAGTCCATACCGAGGATTATATCAAACTCAATCATAGGTATGACGACGAGATCAGCAGATAAAGAACATTTATGTGCTCTAATGGGTACTGATTCACAAAACTTTGTTGCAATGATACTTCCCTTAAGAGTTTTAACTGACAACTCCGTTGTTAAATCAAATTGGAAATATCTAATTTTCTTAGCAAACTGGGAAGATATGAAACAATGTGATGATCCAGAATTAAATAATGCATTTTCTAAACATGAGGAAACCATTAAATTACCTGCCACCACGTCTTTCAGAGCTTCTACCTCATCAGTAGTGATAGCATAATCTTGGACTTGATCCCTTTTCCTTTTCTGAGGTAAGTTTTCCTGACGCTTAAAACATTCATTTGCATAATGCCCCATCTCCCTGCAATTATAGCACAGAACATTGGCAGCTTCCTTCTTCCCTTTGCAATCACGAGCTTGGTGGCCTTTTTCACCACACTTGTAACAGACTCCCGTTCCCTTCAAGCAAGTACCGGGGTGTTTCTTCCCACATTTACCATAGGTTGGATATTCAACATTTCCCTTCTTCCACTTATTTCCATTCCCAGATTGATTATCAGATCTCTTCTTCTCTTGCTTTGCTTTAAAGTCATAAGATTTAGAGAATTCCTTTTCGGTCTTGATAGCACATGAGACAATGTCTTCGTATGATGAGAAGGATTGTGATACTAATGCTCGACGGAGAAATGGTTTTAACCCATCAAATAAATGATAAATATTACTTCTTGGGTTACGTATATAATCTCTACCATACCTTTCTATCCTTGTAAAG
The DNA here is from genome assembly GCA_963277665.1 of Viscum album. Lineage (NCBI taxonomy): Eukaryota > Viridiplantae > Streptophyta > Magnoliopsida > Santalales > Viscaceae > Viscum > Viscum album. The sequence goes on along the minus strand of OY728131.1, from coordinate 1,521,852,448 downwards.
TTAGCCTCATACTTTGTGACATTATCATCCTCCTTTTGTCTCAGACTCAGAAACTGCCTTTCCATATCTGCACGATGGTCGCGAGAAAAGTATTTTTCTAAAAACAAATATTTGAACTCCCCCATTCCATATTTGATACTTCATCATCTTCCATAGTATTTTGAATCAATGACCACCATTGATCAGCATCTCCAGTGAGTCGGTAAACTGCCATGATAACTTTTTGCCTTTCACTACTCCCCAAAGCCTGATATATTTTCTCTAGGGAAAATATCCATTGCTCAGCTACTAAGGGATTTGTACTCCCATTGAACATTGGTGGTTGTTTCCTCATGAATCGATGTAACATTGATCCTCCATGTTGCGGATCAGGGTGCTCCATACGGGTAAGGTTATTATTCATAACCTTAGTGAGTTGTCCCAGTATGGTGATTAGCTGATCGGCACAAGTTGCATCACTAGATTCACAATAATTATCTTGAGCAGGAGGGAAATCCCTACATGGAGTGCGTACATTGATACAGTTTCCATTTTTTCCACTAGGCGCCATTTCTATACAATGGCATAAACTAGATGAGTTTATGAATCAAAATACATAATCCCATACTTATAAAACACTTAACATAAATTGAACTATTTATGGATATAATCCATAATCATAAAAATGTTTTCTTTAAGGAAGTATATACTCATAAACACTTCATAATGATTTGTAAAGAAAATTAGATTTATCCTAAGCATATTCCCCGGGAGTGTCATAACCAAGAGTTCAGCAAGGCCCGTTGTCGTGCACCAGTTCCCGTTCGAGTCTAGCTCAAAGTGGTGTTTTCAGGTTTTACCCCTAGGTACATCTGTGCCAGAGCTGCCTCTACCTACTCGTATCCAGATAGGGATGTATTGCTCAGAAAACTCACAAAATCTCTACAATACCAAAATTCTAGGAAGTTCTTCTATACTAATCCTCAAAGTCTATCTTAAATATATATGCTCTAATCAGAGTTTATCTAAATATAGCTTCCAAGGTTTGTACTAAACTTCCTCTGATACCAACTGTAACGCCCCGACCCTAGTTACCTAGAGTCAGTGCATTATTACATAACATTGACATGATCATAAGAAAGATCAAATCTTGAAATACCAATTGGTTTAGTAGCCTTGGAAACACTAGATATATTCATAAAGATTTACATTACATCCAAAAGTGAAAAAATACTACAACAACATAGTCTCCATATCCCACACTCATATCCCCACATACCATCCCTGCAAGTCATGCATAAATTACTTATTCATATCTTGGAAAAATAAAACATATAAAAGGGGTGAGCTCAAATGCCCAGTAAGGATAACAATATAGCGGAAACTTTCATAAATAAGAATAAACATTTAAGGCAATGTATAACTTAAAAAAAAGACTTTTAAACTTGAACGTCAACATAGTGTGGCAAAAATAAAATCAAATAATGCCATTTACTTATTCACATGGATATTCTACTAATCGAATAATCAGATGCAATATCAATAACCACTTTCATAATGATGGAATGCATAATTCCAGACTATCATAACCACAGAGCCAAGGCCTCGTTCCAAGACTACAAATAAGATTTTTCCAAGGCCTTGTGCCAAGACACTAGTTTGTCTCATGAGACCTACCGATGCATCGAGGAGCTATAGCGGGCTCCACCTGTCACATTTTAAGTCCAATTCATTTCCATATGAAAAGGTTTAAACATAACATAAACATTCGTATTAAAACTAGCATACGAAATGTCAATACTTTCACTATAAACTATGAACGGTATAAAAATAGCACATCCACAGTAAAACATATCACAAAACCCTAAATACAATATAGAAGTTTTGTATCATAATAAATCAACTTCAAATAAGCGTAAAATCCATCAAAGGATGTTGACATAGATGAAATAAAAACTCTTTTTAGAGAAATATCTCTTTCTATTTTGAAATCATTTAAGAGTCATATATTTATGAAATAAAAAATTTTCTTTGAAAATATTCTTATAAGCTTGTAAGGGAAGCTTCAACGATTTTATAATGGCGGAAAATAACCGCACCCTCCGTATAAGTTAAAAAAAACATTCTTACCATAATTCTGTCGAAAAGGTTAAAAAGCACCTTGTTTGAAGACGACGGAATGATTCCTTTATAAAACACTTATAAAATGTAAAAAAATGGTATAAATGACTTTAACCCATATTCTTGAAAATATTAAAAATGTTTTGAAATACATTTTTAAGAAACATGGATGTGGATGATAAAGAGATCCCAGTAGATTATTACGTATAAACAACCTCAGATAATGAAGAGATTGTGAAATAAACCCTTACCTTGTACTTTTCATTGGTTGGGGTAGGTTAACCTCATGTATACTGGTGAAATAATTGTTATTAAATTATACAAGAATCATATACATTAATATGATATCATATATGATCTTTTAACATTGATTTGTTAATAATATCTTAGTATTATCGTTGTTTCAGGTGTTAACTTACTCGTTTTCTTTTATATGTTTTGTTACGTAAGCCATGTTTTTAATTGATAGGTTGTATATTATTCATATCCATAATGATATAAAGTCCTTAAACATCATTTTTAAATCATCAAATGATAATTATACTTGAATGGATACGATGGAGAATGAATCTCATCGCGTTCGTGGAGACGGTAGTCCGTACGTACGCACGAGCGACAATATCATTCTTTTGATATTAAAATAATATATAAATGGATGGTATATCATATATACAGAATCATTAACATGTTATATTTATTAATTACATGGGTTACACATCATTATTATACCCATCCAAATAACAATATATTGAATAACAATTACACCACGATGTGGAGACGGTAAGTCGTACGTACGCACGTATGGTGACATGTTATTCAAAGGGAGGATAGAATACTGAATATGGTTGTACCATATTTATAATAACATCACAGTATATATAATATACTTGAGTTATTATTTTAGAATGGTAATAACAATGAATGAAGAAGTGGAAGAAGAAAGGAACTTGAAAAGGGGTGGTGAAAACATTACCACTTCTTCGGGTTCTTCCTTTTGATTTGATCCAAAGGGCTCCTTAGGATGGTTTTATGATCAAACTAAGGCCTCTAGGTTGTATTTAGGGATGTTGGGAGAGTATTTCGGCAGATTTTGGCCAAACCAAAAGGCTTTGAAGGTGTGAATAAATGAGAAGGAGGAGTTCCTTTTTTATAAGAGGGGTGAGGGGCACCTTTGGAAAAGCTAGAAATATTAATTTATAATAAATTCATATTCGGATTCTAATGGCTCCAAACTAGATTATTTAAATTTTAAGGTGGTTATGGGTCGAAAAACACTCAAAAAATAGAATTTAGACAGGTTTGGGTACTTATATTAACCTTATATTTAAGTATTAACTCTAAGTTAATTAGTTTCACTTTTACAATGTCTCTTTGTATTTTTATAATATATGGTTAATAAACATACTATATACATCCATCCGACCCCCAAGTGGTCCATTAATGATATAAATATCATGATATAAGTCTCTTGGCCGATCCTTAGATTTTTAAGAATTTAATATCAATTGATAATATAATATTTGTTTTAAAAAACTCTTTTATGTCAATTTTGACACTATTCAATAGTTGATTTTTGTGAACTCATAAAAGAATTATTACATCGAACAAAGACAATTAAATCAATAATAATATGTCATATTATCCTATAAAATTAGTGTAATTCATTAAAAGTCTCAAATTATATTTATTTGGGTTTTTATAATATCAATTATTTTAATTGTCACTATTATGGTAATTATTGCATCATAATTATGTCATAAATAAATTAAATTATTTAAAGTCTAAAAAATATAAATTAAATATAATTATGTGGGAAATATTTTTATCTTTCTAATTAATATTTATAGTCAAAAATACGACATATATAACCCTATGTAAAAATTGTTTTTCTAAAAGATATATGCTTATGTCATTTTTGTACTTATTTTAACTTAATTAAAATTAAGTATCCCTATCACCTACAAGTGGCTCCATGGGGTCCCAAAATCGACCCAAAGATTCCTATGGTCGAAAATGTTTCAACCAATAAATCTAGGACATGTTTTAGGGTAATTTAGTATTATTATAATATTATTTTTTAACCCTTATTTACCGAATTTACCCTTAACTATAGTAAATAAAATATTTACCGAAGTAATTATTCTAAATGTCTAAAAATAAAAGTTACCTATTTACACAATTTAAACATCCTGATTCGAAATATGGAATCCATTTTTCCAAAATCAAAACACATAAGTGGAAGAAATTAATTTAAAAATAATGCCCATTGTTAAAACAAAAAGCGTGTTTTTAAGAGATAATAACTATCAAAAGATTGACACTTGTTTATGTCCGGTTTAATTGTAGAATTATGTCTAATGACCAAAATTGTATTAAATGGTAAAAATATATTATAAATATACTTTAAAACCATTCAAATTCATAATTTATCGCTATTAATTATTTTGATTAAAAAAGTTGTTTTTAATTAAAATTTAGTAATTTTCACTATTCATCAAAATATTAAAGTTATCCGAAAAAAACCAAAATTTCACCTTAAGATAAATTCGATATTCCGTATCCAAAAATTAAGTCCATTTTGAAATATAAAATATATATAATTTCAAAAAGTAGGTATTACTATTCATAACGGCTAGTTTGATTGGTTATGGTGTGTTAGAACTCGGTGTTGCGTACAACATACGCTATCACATTATTCAAAGAGAAGCGTACCGTAGAAGTTTGGGGTGTTACATAACTAGCAGACCGAGTGTTTGTTTGATGAACTGTTAGCGACACTCAAACCCTTAGGACGATGCAGTACTATTCATATAATCCATATAAGGTTTGGGGAGAGTTATAGTGCAGCGGGGTTGGATCAAACCAAAATCCAACCGGTGCCTTCGAACTAAAATGTTTATCTGTCACAGACCGGGTGTTCGATTAACGCGTCGTCTGTTGTGTTGGAACCCTATTGACATGGCGGTACATTGTGATACATATTCGTAGAACTTAGTGGTGGTTGAGTTATGACTGATTGCTTGAGTAGTGGTTCTACCAAACATTCTATGAGTCGGAATTCAGTGGCTGTAAGTGAGGCGGAGGTTGGAGATAGATCATATAGAGGTTCGTACCGAATGATCCTATGTGGGTCAACACTTACTGAACCTATGTGGGTCAGTGCTAAAAACTCTTGTGTGGGTTATCACATACACATCATGTGTGGGTAAGATCCTATGTGGGTTAGCACTCAGCGATCCTGTGTGGGTTAGCACATACCAATCATGTGTGGGTCAGATCCCATTTGGGTTAGCAGATGGTTAGTACCTATCAACTCTGGGCAGGTGAAATCATGTGTGGGTCAGCGGGGGTTAGTACCTATCGATCCTATGTGGGTCAGACTCTATATGGTCTTCAATAGTGCCTCTCGGTAAAATAATATGATTTAGCTACTGAACCAATCATCTATATATATGTGCTTTACTTATATACATGGTGTGAGCTGAGTCTTTACCTGTGTGGTAATTTAACCATCGTGGTGTTACCTTTGAAATAATTATACCTTTTTTGTGTTACCTTTGTGGTAATTTCACCTTCGTGGTGTTACCTTTGTGGTACTTTTACCTTCGTGGTGTTACCTTCATATAGTTACCATTATAGTAATTTTACCTTCGTGGTGTTACCTATGTGGTGTTACCTTTGTGGTACTTTTACCTTCATAGTGTTACCCGCGTGGTGTTACCTTTGTGGCATTCTTCCTTCGTGGAACAGTTGGGAAAATGGCTTACAAGTTGGAGCCCTTTGTTTCCTCATGTATGAGATGAGTATATTTTGATAACATAGGTATATGTATGGGAATATACCAAAGTGGAGTTGATGACTACTTCATGATTTGTGATTGAGGTCTTTCTTGGTGGTAAATACTTTGTGGAACTCTCAAAGACCTTTGGGGGTCTCGTGGTCCCTAATGAGTATTGTTATACTCACCCCTACATGTGATACACCCGCACCATGTTATGTTTTGTGTAGACGACAGACATCGTTGATCGAGACTGTGGGAGCCAGGACTAGACGATGCTCAAAGGTGGACAATTTGGTTTGACCTGAAGCATGGACTTCTGATTGTGAGATATACTTACCCTTCAAGTAGGATCCTTGGTGGATGATCTGGGAGATGTTTTTCTATTTTCAGTTGTATTTGAACTTTTCAACTGGGATTGTATTCAGGTCCTTTTTACTATAATACAATTTTTACTATAACAGTTAGATTTGTGGTTACTTCTTGTTGTGTTCTTGGTTTGTGTGTTTGTATAGGTTTAAAGTAAATGCATTCAAATTATATGGACATGCCATTCTGGTGCTAGTCGCCAGCCCCTGGCCTAGGGAAGGCAGGCTTGGGGTAGTCACAACCCGAGCCCCGAGGGACGGGTTATGACAAAGTGGTATCATATGAGTCGGTTCTACCAAAGAATTAGGACTTAGATATTTTTTATATGGAAATAGTTTTATGTTTTATGAGTGTGGTTTTCAGTTATGGGAATCCAGTGTTGGTGCGGCGACCAACGTATCCATACACCCAGACCCTAAATTCTAATTTCTGACTCAGTGCCCTAAAACACTGAATGTGTGTGTGTTTAAAAGTTTTTCATATGATCCCTTTGAGTCAACTCACCAGGTATAAAATATTTAACCGTGACACACCTATTTTCTTTTAAGATGTCGCTACAAAGATACCTATCCAGGATTCTTGAGAGAGTACATGATGATGACCCACCGAATGATGAGGCCTCAGTGTATGGCCCTCTTACGACATTAACACCTTCGGGTGTGTGCCAGAAGCACCACTACCCATTGGGAAGCCATTTCCACTATCCCCAACGGAATATAGTTCATGATGACTGAGCATGTTGCATGTGTTTTAGTGGTAGTGGCCTCCAAGGTTCTATGTCAAGACATATCCACAGGAGGATGAGGACTGTATGGAGGCAGTGGTTTGAGTTTTTCACTTAGTTGGGACACCAGCTAATCTTATGGTAATCCTATTTGCCAGTCCCATCCAAGGAGAATATAGGAGATGGTGGAGTCTGATACTCTAGTTACACGATTATTAGACCATCACCTAGGCGGAATTCAAGGTCCTTTTCAACAAAGAGTTCATCCCATTGACTCTACTCTCAATGCATATACAAGAGATGCTACACTTATAGTAGGGCAGCATGACCGTGGCCTAATACTCGGTGAGGTTCACTGATCTCTCCCACTACTTCACCGACAAGGTATGGGACCCTTTCCTCAAGGCCCAGACCTTTGATCATGGTCTCTAATAAGAGGTTAGAGCATTGATGATATCACTCAGTATTCCGATGCAGGCTGGGGTGCTTGAGTGAGCGCTTTTGGTGGAGAGGTTCCTAGATGAGCAGGCACAGACAACGAGATCCACAAATGGACATGAAGTAGTAGATTCATCCATAGAAGGTATTAGATGGATTACGTAGGGGCCAAAGTGGGGCAGAACTTCTGGTGGATGACCTCGGGATACTGGGTCTGTGGTTAGGGGCTCACAGGACAGAGGAGGAAAATTGTGTAGTAGGCAATGCTACTCATGCGGTGGGCAGGGTCACATGGCTCGCGACGGCCAGAACCATCGTACAGATGAGCAGATGATGGTCAACGGTCCTCCAAGATAAAGGCAGAGGTTTGAGCGAGGAGGTCCCTAGGTTGGAGGACGTCGTAGAGGAGCTGGTCATGCCACAAGTGGTGGGTGGCGATTCAAAGTTGTACTGCAACCACCTCCAGGTTCTCCACCCCAACCAAAGGGAGCTGGAGGACGGGGAAGGGAATAGCTCCAGGAAGTTGAGGCCTAAAACCATGATTCTCCAGATCTAATTAGAGGAATTATATTTTTCTACTCTACCATCATTGTAGTACTTATTGACACTAGTGTCAGTCACTCTTTCATTGCCACATCGCTGGTTTGGAGCTCGGAGATTCCAGTGGTGTCGTTGGCTCAATACTTACAGCTAGAGACTTCTATGGGAGGGGATTCAATGATTTCACACTAGTAAAGATAGTGTGAGATCTCTATAGGAGGGGAGACCGTTATACGGGATCTTCTAGTAGCGGCGTCGAGGCCTTACGACATCATCTTGGGTATGTACTGGTTATCCACAGTCCTTTCTCAGATTGACTATATTAGGTGAAAGGTGCAGTGTGTCTGTGAAGATGGGACTAGGTTTTCCTTCATCGATGAGTAGGGAACCTTTACATCACATGATATACTTTCCCAAAAGAGGTTTGAGCCGAACATACATCAGTTGGATAGCCTTACCCTTAGGAAAGTTGATGTTGAGAGTCTGAGTTATCATGTAGTGGTGGACCAGTATGCCGATGTCTTTCCTGATGATGTTTCGGGACTACCTCCATGTAGAGTGATACACTTTCATGTCGACCTATACCCCAGGAAGACAACGATATCTACAGAAGCATATTGGATGGCTCCCCTTGAGCTTTGTGAGTTACGGGTACAATTGGCGGACTTGTAGAGGAAGGGGTTCATAAGGCCCAGTATTTCTCCATGGGAAGCCCTGGTCTTGTTCTCCATGAAGGAAGATGAGAGTTTGAGACTTTAGGTGGAGTATCATTACTTGAACCAGGTGACCGTAAAGAACACATATTGACTTCTATGGATTGATGATATTTTCGATCAGCTGAAGTGTACTCGATAATTTTCAAAGATAGACCTCAGATCAGGCTATCGTCATCACAGGGTATGAGACGAGGATAGGCAGAAGACAACCTCCAGATGTCGGTATGGAAACTACGATTTCTTTTATATGCCATTTGGTGTGTCCAATGCCCCAAAAATGTTCACGAGACTCATGAATAAGATCTTAAAACCATACCTTGATCGTTTTGTGGTGGTCTTCAATGATGACATCTTGATATACTATACGATGGAGGAAGAGCATGTCTATCATCTGCATATAGTTCTGGATAAACTAATAGGGAACCAACATTATGGTAAACTATTGAAGTGATAGTTCTGGATATGAGAGGTTCACATTCTGGGACACATTATCCTAGATGCTATAGTTTTAGTGGATCCAGAAAGGATAGAGGTTGTGCTATCTTGGGATCCACCCAAGAGTGTGACCGAAGTGTAGAGTTTCCTGGCGTTGGCTGGGTACTATCGGAGATTCGTACCAGACTTTTCTAGATTTGCGTCACCCTTATCATCTCTTAATGAATAAGGGATATCCCTTCATGTGGATGGAGAGATACCAGAAGAGTTTTCCATAGCTGAGGCAAAAATTGACAGGTGCCCCCATCTTGAGGCTACCAGAAGAGGGAGTTGGGTATGTAGTCTACTACAACACATCCGGAACTAGAATTGGATGTGTCTTGATGTAGGAGGGAGCAGTGATCATGTATGGTTCTCCACATATTATATAAAATGATTTGAACTATTTTACCCATGGACTAGAGTTATTATTAGTGGTCTTCACCTTGAAGATGTGGGGACATTACTTGATGTGCAAACAGTTTAGATCCTACTCTGATAAAAAGAGTCTCACGTATATCTTCTCACATAATGACTTGATCCTGAGACAATGATGATGGATATAGTTCCTCTAAGACTATGAATTTGAGATAGTCTATACTCCAGGGAAGGGGAACATAGTGGGAGAGGCACTCAACAAAAGTTCTGGTCTACAACTACTGAGTGAGGCAACATAGTAGCTAGCCACGTTACAGATATAATTTGTGGATAAAGATGGTGCACATGCCTTTAATCTATGATTGTTGCTCCCCCACTTCTTTAGTGAGTTCAGGAGGCATAGCTTGAGGACATTTGTTGTGAGGCATGACATGCTCAGATATCCAAAAGATATGCACCAAATAGATTTTATGAAGCTGGGGAGCACATCATCCTCTTCAGAGGATGAACCATGGTTCCGGTGGGGCTACAAGAGGATGTGTTGAGGGATTTCCATAAATCACCTATAGCAGTACATCTTGGTGTAGAAATGATGTAATAGGACCTCGGGCATCAGCACTGGTGGCAAAGGATGAAGAAAGAAGTGGCAGAGTTTTTTCTTGTTGCCTCACTTGCTAGAAAGTGAAGGCCGAGCATCAGGTTCTAATAGGCTTAACCCAGCCACTAGAGGTTCCAACATGGAAGTGGATGGTATTTAAAAGGATTTTGTGAGAGGACTTCCACAAAAATCCAAGGGACACTATTCCATCTTGGTGATCATTGACCGACTCACCATGTCCGCCCCCTTCTTACCCATCTGAGAGCAGGGTTTAATAAAGGTATTAGGATTCCTTTACATACAAAAGATTGTATAAATTCATGGGGTACCATTGACAATCGTCTCTTACCATGACGTAGGTTTTATATCCTGGTTGTGGAAGGGATTACATGGGGAATTTGGGACTCAGCTATGTTTGAGCACTTCCTTTCATCCTAATATGGATGGTCAGACAGAGCAGACCATTTAGACACTAGAGGACATTCATCATGCTTGCATCCTAGATTTTGGACGCAATAGGGAGGATCACTTGTCCTTGGCGGAGTTCAATACAACAATAACTATCACTCCACCATTGGTATGGCACCATTTGAGGACATGTAGAGTCGACCTTTCAGGTCACGTCTATGCTAAATAGACCCAGGGGAGTTATCACTTATGGGTCCAGAGTTGGTGCGAGATACAACTGAGAAGGTGCAGATCATCCAGAAGTGGATGAATACTGCACAGAGTAGAAAAAAGTCTTATACTGACAAGAGACGGAGACCATTGGTGTTCTAGGAGGGGAACCACGTATTCTTGTGAGTCTCCCCCGATGAGGAATATAGAGATTTGGATGAGGTAGTAAACTGTCATTGAGGTTTATCAGACAATTTCTAACACTTCGGAGGATTGGAGAGGTGGCATACTGCTTGGCACTTCCACCACCATTAGAGAGGGTGCACGAAGTCCTCCACATATCCCAGCTGAGGAGATACTATGATGGTCCATCTCATGTCATCGATCATGGGGAGATATAATTTGATGATGGGGAGATGTTCACAGAGGTTCTAGTGGAAATTGAGGACTGACAAGAGTGGGTCCTCTATGAATGATAGATACCTATGGTGTTCATTCACTGGCATCATGAGAAACTCCAATATAGCACATGGGAATAGGAGTCTCAAATTCGTGCTCTGTACCCCCATTTATTTCCTTAGTCTATGTTGTGAATTTGGGGGAAAAATCCCAAAGGTGGGAAGAATGTAAAGACCGTTATTTTTCCATGTATTGTTTTTAATTATATGGAATTATTACGAGCCTGCGATAATTTACAGCGCATGATTCCAAGCCCCAGTTCGCCCAGAATGAATTTCTGTTGTTTTTATAAATTACGTTCAGTAAATGCATGGGTGGTGTTTTATATATTTTGAATCGGTTCTTGGAATAAAAATACAAGGGAACCATTGAATCTGCAACACTGAGATTCACTTATGGAAGCCTTCCCTTAGATCGTAGTAGGTCTGGAGAAAAAAATTGTATTTTGGCCTTTTTAAAAAAATAATGAAATAACTACGTTTTTTATTTATTTCTTTATTTCTTTTCCTTTGACAGACAAGAAACAGTGGTGGGACTGATGATGTGTAATGAAATTAAATGGTTTGACTCCCCAAATCCTTTTTAATTGCACCGTGGGAATTAAAAAGGTTCATATTAAATGAACCTCCATTACACTACTAAAAACACGACCTTTATCAGCGCTAAAAATGGCCTTTATCAGCGATAGAAAAGAGCTGATAAAGCCAGCGTAGATAAAGGGGGGGTCCCCCTAATCAGCGCTCTGAAAAGCACTGATATAGGACCCCTTTATCAGCGCTAAAAAAAGCGCTGATAAAAGGGGTCTTTTATCAGCGCTAAAAAAAAGCGCAGATAAAACACCCCTTTATCAGAACTTTTTTTAGCGCTGATAAAGGGGTCCTATATCAGCGCTCTCGTTTTAGCGCTGATAAAGGACCCTTTTATCAGCGCTTTTAAAAAAGCGCTGATAAAAGTTAAAAAATTTAAAAATTTTAAAAAAAATTAAAAAAATTTAAAAAATTTAAAACATACTGCCAATCAGGGGGGATTTTATAGCGCTTGAACCCCCCCTTTTACAGTGCTTTTCGGCCCCTATACAACACTCCACCCACCCCACGCACCCCCACCAACCTTTAACAGCGCTTGCTCCAATATTCCCCATGCGCGCGCACCCCTGCCTCCACCAGGATTTGAACTTGAGACCTCCCCCCTGCGCGCCTAAGCCCTTACCACTACTCTATTTTGATTTGCTTTACAATTCATGATATATATATATATATTTATTTATTTATATAATTAGTTATATTTATTCATATAGTAATATATATTTATATTAATATATATATAGTTATATTATAATAAATATATATATAGTTATATTATAATATATATATATATAGTTATATTATAATATATATAGTAATATTAATATATATATATAGTGGTATTAATATATATCTATATATATATATAGTTATATTTATTCGTATAGTAATATATATTTATATAAATATATAGTTATATTAACATATATATAGTTATATTAACATATATATAGTTAAATTAACACATATATAGTTATATGAATATATATTTATATAGTTATATTAATATATATATAGTGATATTAATATATATATTTATGGTGATATTAATATATATATTTATAGTAATACTAATATATATATATGTAGTTATATTAATATATATATAGTTATTATATTAATATATATATATTGTTAGATTAATATATATATATAGTTAGATTAATATATAGGTATATAAATATTCATATATTGGTATTTTAAATAAAATGGATGTTAGTTATTATTTAGATAAAGCTAATATATTTTATACATAAATATATTTTATTATTTATATTTATAATTAAATTTTTAGGTGTGAATATTTAAAAAATATGAATATATTGTTATATATTTGATTATAAATAGTAGTGCATTATAAAAAATGATGAAATTTCAAAGACTTAATATTAATATGAATGTAATACCTTGGAATAAACTCAAAACCCACCAAAAAAATCCAATAATACCCCCTTAAACGTGGGTGAAAATCCACAAAATGTTAAAAAATCGGGGTACCCCGAAAAAAACTCAGTTTTGGAGGCCTTCTAGGCCTCTTTTGGCCTCGAAAATCGCTTTACTGGGGCTACCCCAGTTATAGTGATGTAGAGCTCGTCGCAGGCTTCGATTTGATATATGGTAGAGCTCAAACGGACACCCGTATCAAAAGTTATGGCCGTTTGAAGTTTGAGTTGCGTTTTCAACATATTTTGGATCTTTTATTAATTTTTTTTTATTTTTTTTAGTACTCAAATTGTTATTAAATGACTATTACTCCATAATGATTATCAAAATATTAATTAAAAATATTTTTTTAATTTTTTAAGAAGTCATTTTCACTAAATATCTTAAATATTAAGTATAATAAGTGTAAATGTACATTTATACTTATCTAAAATATATTTAAAAATTATATATTATATTTATATAACAATATAACTATATTAATATATTAATATATATATATATATTTTGAAGCCGACCCTTTATCAGCGCTAAAAAAAGCTCTGATAAAAGGCGGCGCTGCAAAAAACTGTTTTTGTGGTAGTGTTAATTCCATAGCTGTTACTCACCATCCCCTATCTTATTTATATAAACCATATGAAGAGGTATTTGAATGACTTCACCAAGTGAAGATGTTATGATAATGTGCCCTGATGATGATCACATGGAGGACGGAGCCAGTTCCAGCGGGCGGTGACGAGCGACACCGAACCACCATCCGAACTATGAAAATTGAACAACAACATTGGTGGCTTGTTATAGGGATGACGAACACAGACTCTTCCTCAATCGCGGATGTTCTTCAACGACCTTGAGGTAGGGATTTTATTTTTGTTTAATTTAAAGTGATTATTGAATCTTTTTTCCTCCCTCATGATTTCAAACTAACATGAAGGGAACTGGTTAAATGAACACATCCAAGACCCTCCGCTAACTATTTTACCCCTACGTTCTCCATGGAAGTCCGCCAGCATGGTGGCGCCCACCATCCACGAAGGAGGCGGTGCACTGTCACACATCGTAGGAGGAGGCCACAACATTATGCCGCAGTGGTCAGAAAAGTAGTTGACACCAGCTGGCCACATATGTGATGAGGTGAGTTGTCATCTGCCGCTGGTTGGCAAGGGCCATGGCGGGTAAAGAAGGCGTCCATCCCAAGCAAGCTGTGAAAGGCGGAGGCGGAGCAGTGCGCTGTTGCATTCTGATGGAGGAGGTCGTGACTCAATGTCATGGAAGATGGAGAGTGGCATCGACCTCATGACGCACCGGGTCGGAAGACCACCGGGTCGGCCAAAACGGCCGACCATTACATGGTGGGGTAGTGACCCACCGGCCGGCCGAAACAGCCCCGCACCTACGGGGCCAGCTAGGACGACCGCTCCTCCTTCTAGCGGACTGGGCCAGACATGAGTCGACTAAGCGAGGCGGGCCTCACCAGGCCTGGCCTTCCTAGCAGACTAGACCCACCCAATGGACTGAATTCACTAAACAGACCGGACCCACTCAGTGGGTCGGGCCGAACCTGAGGCCTAGTGGGCTAACAGGTGGGCCAAGCCCCACCCGATGGGCTAGGAAAACTGTGGCCCGGGCCCACAACCTGAAACCATACTGAACTCGAAAGGCCAGACCCAGTAAACTAGGACAACCCATAATGGGTTGGACCTGAGCAGGGTTAGGTGGACCCCGTGACCCATTGCATCGGGACGCCCTGACCAAGTCGGACCGGGCCCAGAACCAACTTGTCCCCGAATAAAGAAACACCTGTAATTGAAAAACCTAATGTCTGTTTGACATACCATTAGTGGCTATGGGATCCCTTCTGGAAAGCAGTCCCTTTAACATAATTCGGTGGGATCGATCGATTTGGCCGGACCGAGGTGTGACCACCCCCACCCCCCTTTTCATGGAATGGGGTGTAACTAGCAGTCCGGGTATCTGTTTGATGAACCTTCTGTTGTGCGAGAACCCTTAGGAAGAGGTGTTCTATTTGGTATAATTCACTTGATTTTTGGGGAAAGTTGGAGTGTGTCCAGTTTGGATCTAACATGAATTTAATAGAGGCCTCAGAACTAAAACACTTAAAAGTCACAGACCGGGCGTCCGATTAATGCACGACCTGTTGCGTTGGAACCCATACGACATAGAGGTCCTTTGGGATACTTCTTCATGGTACTTTTTGTAGGTTGAGGTATGCCTGATGGATTGAGTAGATGTTCTATCAAACATGTTGCATGTGGGAATTTAGTGGTTGGGAGTGAGGTGGAGGTTAGAGATAGATCATACGGAGGTTAGTACTGAGCGATCCGGTGTGGGTCAGTACATACCGATCCTGTGTGGGTCAGATCTTGTGTGGGTCAGTGCTCAAAAATCCTGCATGGGTCAGTGCATACCAATCCTATGTGGGTCAGCGCTCAGTAATCCAGTGTGGGTCAGTGTATACCATTCCTATGTGGGTCAGATCCTGTGTGGGTCGGTGGGGATTAGTACCTATCGACTTCGGGTGGGTCAGATCCTGTGTGGGTCAGCGGGGGTTAGTACCTATCGATCCTATGTGGGTTAGACTTTGTATACTTTTAAATAGTTCCTCTCGACATTGTAATATGACTTAGCTTCTTGACTAATCGTTTGTACTTCTATGCTATAATTATATACCTGGTGTGAGTTGAGTCTTTACCTGTGTGATACTTTATCCTTCGTGGTGTTAACTTTGTGGTACTTCTATCTTCGTGGTGTTACCTTAGTGGTGTTAGCTATGCAGAACTTTAACCTTTGTGGTGTTACCATTGTGGGACTTTTACCTTCATGGTGTTCCCTTCGTGGAGTGACCTTGGTGGTAATTTTACCTTCACGGTGTAACCACTTTGGTGTTAACTTTCTAGTACTTTTACATTCGCTGTGTTACCTTTGTGGTATTCTTCTTTCGTGGAACATTTTTGAAAATTTCTTAGAAGTTTGAGCCCTTTATTTCCTCATGTATGAGGCGAGTATATTCTGATAACTTAGGTGTATGTATGGGCATATATCCAAGTAGAGTTGATGAATGCTTCGTGCTTTGTGATTGAGGTCTTGATTTGTGGTTAATTCATTGTGGTACTCTGGGAGACCTTCAGGGGTCTCGGGGTCCCTACAAAGTACTCACCCCTGAATTGGAAACACTCGCACTATGTTGTGTCTTGCGCATATGACATACAACATTGACCGAGGCTAAGGGATCAAGGACTGGAAAATGCTCAGAGGTGGACCATTTGGTGTGATGTGACTCATGGACTACTGATTGTGAGATGTACCTACCCTTCGTGTAGGATCCTCGGTGGACTATCCAGGTTCTATTTTTCTATTTTCTGTTGTATTTTTACTTTATAGTTGGGCTTGTATTATTGCCCCTTTTTACTATAGTGAATTTTTTACTACTAAATTTTTCCTCATGGTTACTTCTTGTTGTGTTCTTGGTTTGTGTGTTTGTACAGGTTTAAAGTCAATGCATTCCCATTATAGGGATATGCCTTTCTGGTGCTAGTGACCAGCCCCTGGCCTATGGAAGGTGGGCATGGAATAGTCATGACATGGGCCATAGGGGATGGGTCGTGACATAAGCCAACTACTATAGTGATAAATCACTGAATGAATCAATCCAAATCAAATTATGTAAACAAATGTAATAAGAGAATACTTATAGGTTTAGATCAAAACGACCGAGAAATGAATCAAATAAAATTTTTCTTGAACGACACTCTAAAATTGAACACCATAATATTTACATGACATGTAATCAGTTTACACTTCGAGTAATCTTCAGGACATATATATGTTAAAAAACCCATCACCATTTTATTAAAAAATGAACTTTTATTATTATATGATGTGTAATACTTACATGGTGTGTACTCACTTCACAATTTGTAACAGATTCCCAAAATCTGGCCTGAAGAACATACCCAATATATACTACTATTATTTCTTGTGTAATTTTCCTAATGATTTCAAAAGCTATAGGATGATAAAAAAATACATAAACCAACCCAATAGTTCTCCAAACTCAGGGAGAACCTCAAAAATCCATTAACAAATATTCACACAAACTTCATTAATTCAAATGAACAAACATCCCCAAAAAATAGTTCATTTTCCCCAAAAAACTATCTATAACCGTTAGAGTCCCAATTAACACCCAATTAAAGTGTAAAAAGTAATGAAAATGGAATTACCTGAAGAAGGGTAATAGGATGTCAAAAACTCCCCACCATTACACTTTCTATCCTGGGGATGTCATGTGGAAGAATGAAGTCTATTAAAGTGGTGAGGCCACTTCTCCCTCATCGATGACTTTCACTCCCATGTCTTGTGAAAATTTTATTTGTGTCTCCATAATACATTGATCAACATAATAAACTTCAGTAGACCAGATTTCACTTGAGATTCAATGATCTAAACTCGCTACTCAATAATGGAAACATCTATCTCTAACTCAATATTCTCCAAAATCAGAATGTGAGAGTGACCATGATGATATTTAATGAGCTGTAATATATGGAAAACATCATTAATTAAATTCAATTGATCTTAAAATTACAACTAATAAGAAACCTTAAAAATCTAATCAATGACCTCAAACAGTCCCATATGTATTAGAGACAAAATTACATGTCTTCCAATATGACGGTGACCCAACCAAGGAGAAATTTTTACGAAAACTCAGTCACCTTAGGAAATATACAAAGGATGATGTTGTTGATCTGTATAGATTTTTATTAACTATTAACTATAAATAGAAACCTACATATACACTAAATCCTTATAGAAATATCTTGGACCAAACTCGTTCCCACCAAAGAAGATTATCCCACCTCTTCCCTATAAATATGTGATTTATATGGGTGACCATACAAAGCCTCAAAAGGATCAATTTTGAATGACTTATAATAAATTGTATTATAATAAAAATAAACTAGTCCCAGATGGATATCCCACAATCCACCATAATCTAAAACATACGCACGAAGAATATACTCAAGGATCTAAATAGAATGCTATTTATAAATGTTTTTTACATATGATAAACTGTACAAAACTTGACCGGAGTCACGATAAACTATTGTATAATTCTCCAAAATCTCAAACTATTACTAGGACTCCAATATGAAATAATGGAAAAATTAAACCCATGTAACCTCATAATTTCCTACACATACACCCTACCCATATCATCAACTTTAGAAGCTTCCCTAATCATAATAAAAAGGTATTTTTTTGAATGAACAATAACAACCAATATAGAATTCCACCCCCAAGGAATCCATGATATATCAAAAACCATACCCATTAATATATCTTCCCACTTCCAAAATATCACTCTAAGAGGATAGAGAATAATAGGTGGTTTCAAATTCTCTTCCTTTATCTATTCAAAGGCGTTACAACATGATGGGAAATTAGAAACATCTCACTTTATACCTAGACACCAGAATCACCATTTCATATCACAAAAATTCTTCATAGAACCCAGATGAATATCCCCTAAAGAACAATTAAAATAAAAAAAATAGTCTCCTAAAATATATTGGTATGGAATATAGATACCCAAAATATAGAATACCATATGAATATAGAGACCTACCAAAAATAGTCTCCCCATCATATAGGGTTTATCAAATTCTTCTGAACTCATTATCCTTCTATTGATTCTACATAAAATCATGGGCAGATGGTACTAACTGAACACTAGTTAGAACCATACCTAAAACATCCTCCTTAGCATCCAGATTACAAAATGAAAATATTCCCATAAGGTTCCACTCTTCTTTCAAATTCAAAACTACAGGCGATGGAACTTTCTTACTAAGAGTTTCTGCAACATCATTCCCATTCCCTGATGTATAGGTGATATCAAAGTCAAATATATAAAGGTATTAAACCCACATCCACTATGTTGTATTCACATATTTGTATGAATAAATATAGATGAAACTATTATGGTCAGAAAAGACTATGAAAATTTACCAAAAAAGATAATTCCACCAATACATAAGCGCATGTACAACTACAATAATCTCAAAATTATGAGTGTGGTAATTATCCTCATGCATTTAAAGATGAATAAATATGTAAGTCAACACATGATCATCATAAATGAGAAAAAAATCGAAAACATTTCTAGACACATCA
Source organism: Viscum album (assembly GCA_963277665.1). Classification (NCBI taxonomy): domain Eukaryota; kingdom Viridiplantae; phylum Streptophyta; class Magnoliopsida; order Santalales; family Viscaceae; genus Viscum; species Viscum album. Next base: position 1,521,833,028 of record OY728131.1, on the reverse strand, counting down.
TAGAAAACCACATATCCATTACTAGGCTCATGAATGATTTGAATAAGAGTCGATGTTAGATGTCATTTCAGCTTGTAAAATGAAGATTGAAGATATGCATTCCATGATAATTTCATCCCTTTACTGGTAAGAGTAGTCAAATTTGATTTCAACTTGAGAAATCCTTGATGAAATATTGTTAGTATCTATCAAGACCATGGAAACTGTGAATCCCAAATACGTTCCATGGATCTATCCACGACAATACAACCTTTAACTTTTCAGGACCAAAAGATAAGTGATTCTTAGAAATAACATGCCACAAAAATATCAATTTTTTAATCCATAAGTTAAATTTAAAAATATTTCAATAAAACAAGAGACTCGTAATGATTTTCAAAAAAAAAATTCAACTGGTTCTTTTTCTCTTTCTCAGATCATGAGTAAACCAAAATATCATCCATGAACACTTCCAAAAAAAGTGTCGAGATACTAATGGAATATCTGATTCATCGAATCTATGAAAAATGACATATTTTTAGTAAGATAAAGAAAAATTTAAAGATATTCATAATGGATATACATGATCCTAAATGATACCTTTGGTATGTCACACTACCAAAATCTTAGATGATGTTAACTAGACCAAAGATCAATTTTTAAAAACCAAATTTCCCTCTTTAACTGATCCAAAAAATCGTCCAAATGAGGAAAAGGATACTGGTTTTAACTATTAACTAGTTTTAATTTTTATAGTCTATTCAAATAAGAGCGATCCATATGCATTCGTTGAAAAGATCACTGGGGTTTCCCAAGGATAAACATGAGGGTGAATGAAATACTTCACCAACTAAGCACCCAACATAATATTTATCTCTTCCATCTCTACCGGTACCATACTATAAGAAGGTATGAATATTGACTGGATTCTTATCACATGATCAATAATAAACTATACATCCCTCTCTAGAGAAGTATTGAATAAATATTCTAGCAAAACGTTCATAAAATAACAAATAATAGAGGGAATACCAGTAATAGAAGAAACCTAAATGGGCTCAACTGTAACAATATACAACCAAATTCTAATCACTATGTGGGGGAGGTCATGCACGACTAGACCTCAGATACCACTCCCGCATAAACACCCAGGATATCCCATGAACTATATAAAATAAGAAATTCCAAAGAAAAAATCAACCTCTTCACAATGAATAACAATCCAATCGAACTTGATGATGATGTCAAACAAATCCAAATTAAGAACTAGAATATCTTATACAAACTTCATATTAGCTATTGATAGAGTTAAAAAAGAACACTAAAACCCCTATTTTTTCTTATTCCCAAGAGGTTTCACTAACTCCATAACAAAGGACACAGTTTCTATTGAATGATTAATAATATCAACAAAATAAAATCATATAAAAGAGTATAAATCACCAATATGAGATAAATAATTCACTATTGAGGATGAAATAAATATGGTACCTCCCCATATCATTTCACGCATATCCACCTCCTCTAGATTTTGATCTACTATGTGAAGTTTCATTAACCTTAAGTCCTTTGGATGGATCCTTATAGTCATTGAATCATATGACTAAGCTACAATACCATTGGGAGCGAAATATCTCTGACCATATCAAGAAGTATAAATAGAATGACAGAAACATTTAAGATGACCACAACATCCACAAACTTTACACATCCATGAACATGAATGAAAAGAATGTCACATCTTTCCAACCATTCCATAGGGATATAAATTTTTAGGCAAACTACAAGATATAACTAGTGGTTCCTAAGAGCTCTGCTTATGACAACCACCACAACCACTCCTGCAATGATCCGACCACTTCATCTTTTTCTCTAGTGTGCCACTGAATCTATCATTAGGTCTAATAAAAGGGTTATAATATCAAAAAATTCCCATCATTTTCGTCACTACCATCATATCCCTATCTATTGTCTCTATATTGGTTAAAAGGTTTAGAAAAAAGACATGAGATATGATATCATGATTCAAACCCTACAGGAAATTTCGAGCTTTCATGTAGTCATTGTTTACAACCTCTAATGTAAAACAAACCATCTCAGAAAATAGATTAGTGTAAATTGACAACAAATTTTCTCTCTACAGATAATATAGAAACTCTATATACTTTTTCATCATCAGTGACTCTAGAAAAAAATGATTGAATAAGAGAGTCTTGAAACCATTCATTTCTAAGAATATGATCCTATCTTCACGCATCATTATGTCCCACCAAGGATTTCTAGGACCATAAATTCTAGAGTATTCCTACTTCAACTTGTTATTATCAAGTGTTTTCAGTAATTTTATGATAGGATCGATCTTTTTAATATAGTACTCCACCACTTGGGATTCATTTCTGAAATTAATGGATAGTGTTTTCTCAAGAAACAAATCTCTTTAATTGATATATTACCCCTAAACTTTTTGGTTACACTTCAATAACTATGTTTTAAACTTGTGGAATATTTTTTCAAACAACATGAAATGCTCATATTATAGCCTCAATAATGTTATGATCCATCATATTATTCCCCTGAGGATTATAATCTACACCCTCTAAAGGGACTTCCAAAAAACATCTTATAGGTGTACCGTTGTACATCAACGAAAATGAAACAATCAAACAATAAAACAACCTATATAAAAACTAGAAAGAACGTAAGAAAATTCTTGGATTAACATCAAGAAATCAAATCATGAGACATACATCTTAACATTCCATGGTAACTTGAGTCTCATCATGGAAAGAACTAGCTAAGAACATTCCACAACATACCTCCCTTGTCCAATAAATTGTCTCTTTAGTATACCAAATTTCCCATGATAAGGACTCGTAGGGAAAATAATGTTTGATAAAATATTTTAACAAATCAACCCAAATACCTTCTCATAAAAGTACCCAACCCAATACAAAAAAAAACCTACTGGGAATTCCCAATCCCCACAGGCTAAAAACCAACACCGTGGAATTGAACAATAAATTGAGGGAATGATTTAACCCATCTTGAAGAAAACAAATGGCACATATTTATAATAGATAAAAGAACAAAAAGATAAATATATTCCATAAATGAATGAAAATATTAGAAACCAAAAAACATAAAGTTAGAATAAATATACAAGTACATTTCCAACCACAAAGGATTACCCAAATAGGAAAACCAATTATTCCACATAATATAATTTGAAAACTCCCACCTTGTCACCACCATCTACCCATCTTTGGTGAAAGAAAACCTTTCCTCCTAACTACAAAACCTTGACATTATCTACGTTTAAAGGTATAACAATGTATACACACTACCAAAGGGGTACATAGGGTGTGAGATAACATGCTCAATAGAGTGTAACTTGAATGTTCTATATTGTCTCTCTAAACAATAATACAATCATTATCAACTTTTCAGAAAAAAATGAATGACAACATTTTAAAAGTATGTATATAAAAAATCAAGGAAATACATTTTAATTTCTCCATTTTCCACATTTCCAAATAATAGAGGTAATTTGGCTTTTAAATTATTTTATAACAAAATATTTCAGCAGATATATCGTTGAAAAAAATAATGCAACACATATCATATCATATCCATGGAAGTATGATAAAATATTAAAAACTCAATGTAGCCCAAATCGGCCATGAGTCATAGGTAATAACATGCTAGGGATTACACTAGGTCTGGATAACTAGTTCACTTGTACCTAACATAGACAATCACACATGAATCAAGAAAATATAAATATTCATAGAGTCGAGAGGGTAGAGATAGTGATCCCTACAATAGGTCTAAAAATTCTCCTAGAACAACATGTGAAGAGAGTATAGATAAACCCCATAATCAAATCTCTTGGAAGTGGATGAGACCTATCACTATACCATTCACTTAAGTACTGAGGTGATATATTTTCCAAACCAATTCAGCAAAAGAATTTATCATTTTATACTTTGAAAACCATTTAAAAACCCCATTTCATAATAATTTTAAAACCATTACAGTTTACCAGAAACATGGGGAAATCTACCCTTTATATAAAACCCAATTCCACACATAGAAACAAATAAGTCATATCATGAAATTTGATTCAATAAAAAAAATTTGTCAAAAAAATAACAATGCATATCACCAAAATAGGATAGATATTGAACCACTTACCTAAACAAAATAAGGTCAAACATGCCCACAAAAGGATTCAACAACAATAAGAATAAAATAATGTGAAATGGAGTCCATATAAACAATTTACACACCTTATAAATGATACAATTTATCAAAAGGGTTTGAGGAGATGGGGAAACTAAAAATACCTCAAAAACACACACCCACCGCACCACAACCTACAAAGAAAACAACATCAAATACAATATACAACCAATGAACTATATGGAAACAAGAAGAAACATCACTACAGGTCAACGAATCTGATAACACAATGCAATGACACTACCATGATAAAAGTGAGGAATCAGAAAGTATTACTCACCTGGAGAGACACAAACAAATTAACAAGGTGATCAATTTCCAAAAAAATCATTCACAAACATACAAAGACACCAAAAATCAATGGAAAAGACATATAGGTTAATATTAATAAGACATACGGATAAATAAAATAACATATCACTCCATTGACACCCTAAAATCTAATAACACGACATTTACCCAACATGTAATCCATGTACAATTCATGTAACAATAGGGACAAAGATACATTGAAAAGCCCTTTTATTTTTTTTTATTGAAAACCAATATTTTTTTTAAATAGTGTGTAATATATAGATGGAATTTACTTACATCATGTTGTGTACCATATTCATGAAATATGGCATATAGAACTTACATGACATGTACTTATAATACACTGTGTGTATTACAAAAACAGACTATAAAAACTTCCACTTCTTTAGAAAAATAACCATACTATCTCTAGAATTATCTAAACCTAGGGAGAACCCCAAATATGCATTAACACATTTATATACACACTTAATTAATTGAAACCAACATATATCAATATAATTTAGGTCATTACCCTGAAAAAATGTTCTTTATCCCTAAGTGTCCCCAGATGCACCCAATTAAAGAGGAAAAAAATAAATAGTAGGAAATTAGTTGAAAGTGGGTAATGGTATGTTATAACAAATATAATTATATAATATAGTATCATAACATAACATTTGTATCAAATAAGGATAATTGATAAATATATCCCTTACCTTAAGTATTGAATTAATTCATAAAAATTCAAAACTCCTTCATAATAAATATATGTTTATTAAAAATATATTAAAAACCATACTAATCTTTATCATAATTTATATGATTTATATAGGACCATTTATTACACATTTATTAACAATTCTTTGTGAAAATCACATTTTTGGTAATAACTGCCTTTTTCAAATATGTTTCAGTTTATTATTTTTTATCCTTTTACTTTGATCATGGATCAATCACCTCTAGAATGTGAAAATTATATTAATATCATATAAAATAAGAGTATATGTATTTTTTTTAATCCATAAAATTTACAAATACAATATGAAATACACTATTCATTTAGATGGTAAGTGGTACATATGCATGAATATTGTTTCCATTTTATCCAAAGATAGAATGAAAGGACGATAAATAATATATCACCTTTAAAGATTAATTAATATTTCATATATATCTCATAAATTAATTAAATTTATCCTCATTACCTTCAATGGAATGTGTTACAGAAAAACGAATCGTATCTCTTCCAAAGGCAGTAGTCCTCCATATACAGGAGCGATGTTATCATTGTTCCACGTAATGAAAAGAAAGAATGTGTATCTGATATTATAATTATTGAAGTATAATAGAATCATAAATATCATATATAAACATTATATATATCTTTTTATCTATCTTTGAGAGGCAGTGATGGAAAACAAATAATATTAGTTCGTGAGACGGTAGTCTACCATACAAAGGATCGACAGATTTGTTTCCCATTTGATAAAAGATGAGACAGATTAAGTCATGAAAATAACTCAATAAAAAATCAGTAACTATTATTTAATATTGTTATTATATTATCATAGTTGAAGAATATTTTAATGATTTTGAATACTAAATTATAAAAAAGGTTAAAAAAATTTACCTTTTCTTCGGAAATCCTATTTTTGGTTTATTCCAAATTCGTTTTTATAAGGGATTACAAATAAAAATAACCCCTCTAGACTATTTTAAAGTAAATAAGGACTATATTTGGTTATGGATATGTCAAAAAAAAATGTTTTATGTTGTTTCAATAGGAAAATAGAGGGGTGACCTTTTATAAGTGTGGGAGAGGATACACATTGAATTTTTGAAAAGAATAATGTTTATCCATGTTTTTTTACTTAACAAAAGGCTCAAAAATGGAAAATTATCTAAACTTAGAAGTCATAAGGTCAAAATATTTACATTTCATGGGTTTTTAATAATATTCTAGGAATTTTTACCCCTTATGTTTTTAGTTTAACCCCCAGTAAATCTGATTTAACCTTATTAGTGATAATTAATTTATAATGTTTTTACTATTCATTTTGGCTATAAATTAATCTTTACTATTTATATAATATTAATTATTTTTTTTCTAAATATGGTATAAATTTTTATGAATTACATTTAAATAATTGGAAAAAATTAGTTAAAAAATAAACCCACAGACAAAATGGAAAAGGTGTTTTCTAAAGAGAAAAGTTTCTGAAATTAAAAAAAATATTATGTTGAAACTCAATATGAAATTGACTCGAATGACCTATATTGGGTTAATTATAATACCATTTATGTATTTTTTCTAGTCTAATATTTTTTTTAAAAATGGACCTTATAAATTCCATGAACTAAAATTTTGTTGTAAATAAAAACTAATATTTTCACTATAAATCAAGAAATTAATATTTTTTTTAAAAATGATAAAATTTAACCCTATGCTAATTTTGAAATTTTTATTCCTAAAATAATGTATTTTTTTCAAATAAATTTTCTCAAATTTGAAAAAAAATTAATATTTGGTCACAAAAAGAAATAATTATATTTTTTTTCAGAAATAATTATTTTCAAAACATATAGATACATCACCAAAAATTAAATAATTTTTTATTAATATTTTTTAAAAATATAACAATTAAAAATTTATTTTTTGAAATTTGTTTATTCCTATTCATTCCTCCAAGTTTAATGTTTAGGTTATAATGGATTTTCTTAAATAATAATATTAATAATATTTTGTAGTTCATTAAAACTTCAATGTTGTGTCTAACGCTAGCTATAGAATAAATAAAATTTACATGAAAAAATACTCCATAAGAACTTAGTGTTTTTGAACTATAATCCCATACATTGAATCAAATATTTCATTTTTTTTAAACATAAATTCGAAGAATTCATCTTAAATTTTTATGGACTTTCAATTTTACAAAAAATTCATGTATGTGTATCTTCAAAAACTAATTTTAACTGATAAAAATTGAGAAAGAGCCTGCTAATTTATTTCATGTTATAAAGTATTTTTTATACGTGTTCTTTTTTATTGAGAGAATAATTTATAAGTAATTATCATTTTTATCTAAAAGGGAATCATTTAATTGTTTCACATGAATTTTTTTATTGATATATTTTGTTTTTTATGGAGACACCACTTGTCAATATATTATATAAATAATCAGTAGAATGTATTTCACATTATACAACCCTTGTTATTTTGTATAGAATAAATTAAAATAATTTTATAAATTGTATTGATTTAAATAAATCCAACCTTGTAATATTACCATGTGATTTACAACAATCCCTATAAATCTTATGATAGACTCATTCCCTGTATGGTATTTTATAGAAGATTTGAATCATTAGGAATATTTATTGTCTATTTTATTCACCACTCTACACCTTAATGAGGCCTTTTTTTAAGTACGAATAAGATAAATGAGATATTCATTTTATATTTTTGTTTTGATTATATAACTACAGCCATACATAGTATTCTCAATGTGTGAACCACTTTATATGGGAGTCTCAAATATTTTTACTTTATTACTAAAGTTTTCCTAAATATTGTTGTGGATATAAAATATAAAATCTTATAACATTATATTTATCCTTATGAATAATTTTTTAATATTTAAATAATTTTTATAAATGTTCAAAAATCCTGAACACTATACCTTAAGGAAGCTTAACGAAAGATAATTAAAACCATAGTCGTAGATGATTGAAGACATTTTTTATCTCAATAAATATGAGATTACATGATTGTATCATAGATTCAAACCACTAAATGGACTTTTTTACCATATCATAGTTCTTTCAGCATATACTATGACTCTATGAATATATCCATGATATTTTTTTCATGCATATTTCTTTCAATATATAGGTTTCACTAAATTTTTATAAGATTCTTATAATTCCTAAAAATATCAAATCATAAAAATAAATTGTGAAATTATATCCAAAATTCCTTTTCAATATATTATAAAAGATATTTTATAGAATCTATCCTTATAACCTTGAATTTTAATATGAATATTTCGGATAATGTAACACCCCAGAATTCTAAAGTACAACATTTTATTCAAAAATGTTTGTGAAATGCATCACCAGGTGTGAAAGGGAATATATTAACCCTATAAATTAAAATATAAAATAAATATTATATATTATATATATTTAAATTCATGAAAAATTAAGTTATCTTACATTGAACGCAAGAGCTACCTTCCCCGATAGTTGCATTACACACATGAGAAAGTTTCTCCAAATAACAATGCATTATTAAAATCTTATTATTTAATATAACATGATATAAAATAGTCGGTATGTTATCAGTTATGAATATTATTACCTAACTTATGAATATTTATTCTTTATATATATAAAAAATTAATTCATTTGTTACCAATTAATAAGATCCAATTGGATATAAAAAGAAATATTAGTATTTTTATGCTTTGAAAATATCGTTGTATTAATAAACATAATTAATTAAAATTAATTAATAATTTTAATGAAATATATATGTCATATATTCAATAAAATATTTTTTATATTCATCCATTAGGTTTGATATACATCATATAATAAGAAATCCAATGTCACATATATAAAATCATATTTTTATAGAGGCACTTTTATCACCTTTTAATGAAGAAAAAATATTAAATATGAATTTTCACACGTTAATTGTTTTAATATGAAAAATTAATATTAATATTTTAAATGGAAACATACAAATTATGCTAGGATGAATTTTTATATTTTTCAAAAATATATCATTTTATAATGAATTGTTAATAATGATTAATTTTATTTCAAAACTGGTTTTTCATCTAATTTATTTGTAAATATAAATTATATGTTTAAATGGTTTTAATGTTTAATTATATCATATTTTTATAAACTAATATAATTTATGTTATTGTAATCAATTTTACTTTTAAATTGATTATAAAAACAAAGCAATCATTCAAACATTTTTACTTTAAAAACCCTAATTGGCGTCCTACCTATGGGAATAAATTTTAATCAATTTCTTCCACATATATGATTTTAATTATAAAAATAGATTTAATATATGGAATCCAAAAAATTAATAATTCTTAATAATCCCTATTTATTTTATCAAAATTATTAATGAAAGTGATAAAAATTAATTACAACAATTAAGGGTAAATTAATATTAGAAAGGGACTAAACCATAACCTTAAGGCCTAAAATTACCGATACACTTTTCCAAGAGATGTTTTGTGGACATATATCAACCATATCCAAAATTTGGATCAAATTGGATCCATAATTGGATCAAAATACAACATGAAAACCATGGTAGGAATTCATTTGTCAAAATATTATAAGTTTGCCACTCGTCCTCTACTATAAAAGGCCACCATTTCTCCCCATTCCTCATACCTCTCAAAAAAATTATGTTTTAAAACGAAATGAGAAAATATTTTCCTGACATAAAATCCATTTACCATTAATCCAATCTTTGGGAAAACATACTTCTAGGGAAGACCTTTGGTATAAACCAAAAGGAGTTACCCGATATTGAATGTAACATTTTCCAACGATATCTTTTCATTCATTTACTACTCCACCCCTTAAATTATTTTTAAATCATGATTATATGATGAAAATTGTATCATAAATATACATTGATGTTTTTTTGTTATGGTTTAAACCTACAGTAACATATACTTCCATCAAATGGGTAATGAACATACTGTTTACGTGTACGACGAACTACTGCCTCACAAAACTATGACTGGTCATTTCCCCTTTACCGCCTTTCATGGTGGTCATTAAGAGGGTCAATATATTTATATATTATATATAGAATATTTATTATGTTTTTAATATTTGGTAATTATTTTATGAAACATACTTTTATTACATTCCATTTTGCGTTAATTCGATTACATCGTTTCATGATGTGTGGACTACCGCCCCCTCGTAGCAATGAGATTGACTCTACATAGAATGTATTAAGGATAATTTTAGTAAACATTTATGAAATATAATAACTAAATAGGGTATATAAATTATAATATACATTAATAGAAATATCATTAACTTTTTATTCTTGTAAAATAAGTCAATTAAATGATGGTAGCGTTCTTGCGTACGTACAGACTACCGTCTCCCTGAATAGTAAATTTAATTTCTTATATCCAATAATTATATATTATTATAGATAAATATATAATGGATATATATGATTTTAAAATCTTGTTTTGAATTATGTATATTCTTAAACCATGATATATTTAACAAGAACAACAAATAACAAGTTAAAACATACTATAAAAACTAGGCAATTAACACATGAAATAGTTCAAATAATGACATGTTGTTAAAAAATGGGTAAAAAGATATTATAATAGGGTCATATATAATATCATAAGTATTAAAATGGGTTTGGGATAATTTAGAAACATGTCTAAACTGTTATATTTTATTTTATTGGATGTTCACCTAAAAGGAAACACAAGGTAAGGGATTCTTGTCTCATTTTATTTTCATGAGGCATAATTTATAATTGTACACCTAATTTATTTTATATGGAGTATACACTTCCAATTTTGATATTTAATATAATGAATAGTTATATCTTCATGGTATTTTGTGATTCCACTTGAATTATCTCTTTTAAGGTGATTTGAGTTAAAAGTTACCAAGTCGAGTAGAATTACATAACTAAATTTATTTTCATTCAGTAATATTAATTCCTCATTGTTAATAATATTATAATATTATGTGTGTAATAACTTTTTAATATATATTATTGTATTTAAACATCCCTTATCTGGAGTTATAGTTGATACACATAATCTAATGATTTATTTATTCTGACTTCAACGTTATATACTTTTCAAGGGATTATTTCACAATATTTTTTATTCAAGATTGTTTGTAATTGAATTTAAATTCGAGGAAATTACTAGATAATTGTTCAATAAATCATTTCATTTTAATCTTCTATGGTTATTCAGGAATGTTTCAAGTATTGTTACTATTTTTTCTAGTCTTCAGTAGACATATATTTTATAAAATGTTTTATAGAAACATGACTACATTTCTTTATTAGGTCATACAACCTATTTCTTCTAAAACACATATCTTATAAATTGGTTTTAAGAAAATGTTTTCAAATTTTAAAAAATTATTTGATAAAGGCATTTTTACCCCTTTTTTTATTTATGAATGTTTTCAAAGGAATATTATTTTCCCTTTCACAACAAGACATTTATCTAACCCTTTTTACCATTCAAAAGGATTGTTTCTCTTTACCTTGTATGACATGTAAAAAATTATCTCCCACTCTTTCTTTGAAGATTCATTTTCATGTTTGATTGAATTATTTTTAATGAAAATATTTTTAAAATTTATTTTAAAAGAAAAAAATTTTCAAATAGGTTTTAAAATAAAAGGATAATTCACTCAAGAATATTTTTTAAGTTATTCTCTTATTTCATCAACAGAACCAACCCTCTATGTAAAATCTACTAGATATTTGTATTGATACCATCCATATCCATTATTTTGATGGTTTTTGATTGATTTGTAAATGGAAAGTAATTATATTCAGTTATTTAACATCCTTTCACCCTTTAAATATTAAATTTTATATGATCATTGAGTATTAAAATTCCCTTAATCATCCATACCATTTATCAAAGATATTACTCTTTCATAAACCATATACCATTTTAAATATGGTAATTATTTTGATAGTTATTTGATTGGTTAGGGAATTATTGATAAATATGTATTCGTGATTCAATATAGTTATTTGATAAGGAATATTATTTATTTTGTTTCTTTAAAATGAGAAATGCTCTAGACAGGAAATGAAGGGTGGGGTCCATACATTATATATCCCCTTGATGCATAGACATGTTATAATGTGATCAATAAGTGGCACAAATTTATTGGTTTTAGACTATTAATTTAACCCATCTTGTGAAAGGTTTTGAAGGTATAGTTTTTCATGTGCCTAAGACATGACATCCAATAATTAATCATTTCCCTCATTTGGACTCAGTTATTATTATTCACGTGTTTTTGGATCAACATATATATGGATGCATTTCCTTATCAGTTTATCAGTTAATGGAATGTGTTTCAATTTATCAGCTTCCCATATTTACTTTTTTGTATCTAGTTATTTGAATGGAATTTTCTTTAGTTTATTATATTTTTATATTATTTATCATTTTATTTTATTGATTACATGGAATTTGTGTTCAGTTATTTACCATGGAATATTAATTTATTCTCATTAATTCATTTTTACTTCTATTATGCATTAAATAACCTTACTAAGAATTTAAGCTCACCGTTTTTTCTCTCCCCAGAAATCCAAAAAGTGTACTAATCATGATTTTCAAGGATTTTGTTAATGGAATAAGGTTTTTAATAATAAATTAAAAAATAAAATAATGAAATTATGTTGTAATTTGTGTATTATTTTGTAATAAAAGACTCTTTTATGTATCTAGTTTATGAGGAGTACTAAAGATTTTCATTCATTCAATGCATGATTCATAGTAATCATGTTAATGTTATTGATAGAAGACATTATCTCTGGGCATCTACGGTTGATTAACTATAGATAAAAATAGAACCATATTCAAAAAAAATCTAAAATGTGACCACAAGGGCCTCTGTAATATTGGAAAATATAAAATATTTTTAATATATAATTATAATAAAATAGTCCTCTAAAAAGATACAATCTAGAGAAATCTAAAAATGTATTTGATGTGATATATATAAAGAAAATGTATCTTCTTACCTTCATCCAACTAATATATCTCATGCATCATGTATAATATTAAAATTCATATTTCTAATACTTAAATTGACCCAGACATAGAGGGAGTTTCTATAAGGCCTGGGCCTTAAACCTTACTTAATATTGAATTAAATGAATAATTCACATTGAGGATCTTTTCAGGTTTATAGTTTTAGAGAACTAGGTCATAACTATTACATCTCAAAAGATTACATAGTATACACTTATACTAAGATTCCATAAAAAAACACTTAAAAAGAAACATGTCTAGTTCCATGTTCTAGATAGCATGTCTTTCCTTGAACCCATCCTTGACCCTATTAATCATTAATTCCTGTGGAAAACATTTCAAAAACATGGGATGTGAATAAAAATCCCAGTAGAGGATACACAAAGAAGGAAAACTGTTAGTTTTTAAAAAACAACAAGAAAACCATGAGTACTTTACCAAAGTAATACTTTTCACCTTTATTAAGTAGTAAAAACTCTTCACTGAATAAAATACCATTACTTACCCTTTTGTAACCAAAACATTACCAAAAAACCCATATAAAGAACACATAACATATAAAGGTAACTTGGGACATAAAAATACTTAAATGGAATAACCATACGGTCGACTTCCACGCATACTTAATGGAATAGCCATACGACTGACTTCCATACTCAATGCATTAGAGGTTATAATGTAACCACCCATCCTAGTATTCACGAAACCACCCGTCATATGGTTTATCACATAACCACCCATCAAATGTCCAAGTACCATCAATACACATAAATTATTGTAAATATAAACATTTCAATAATAATATTTCATTTTCAATCACAATAAGTAATTCCAAGATATTTAATTATTCAATCCATTTTCAAAAACCATTTAAAAGTGATTTTTGAATCAAAGTGTCCCATACCACTTTAAAGATTTTAATGGAATTATAATTTTAAAACATTAATGTACATATAAATAAATAATGAAAACCATTTTGAAAACATGGAAATTAAAGATAAAGATTTAGAATAATGAATCTTTAAAACATTTAAAACAGTATTTTTGTTAAAGAGTTTTTAACAAAATGAGAGACTCTTCAATACAAATAATTGCAGAATAACATTTAATCCAAGCTTTATAATATCATGAGAATAAAGGGATTCATGATATAATATGTCAAAGGACAGTATATACACCATATAAGAGTGAATTGGTGTATAAAAACAATGAAGTCTCAATGGAAATGTAAATTGAGATGAAATCCATTATAAAGATGGTATCCTTAAATTAAGGATAAATCTATCACATAATTATTTGTGAGAAATATAAATACACCTAATATATGTGGATATTATGTTTGAAACAATCAGAGGTCATTCAAACATAATTTTGGAAAAACAAAACCAATGACATAGATATTTTAATCAAATGAAATGAGATTGAGTTATGATTTCCCATACAAGTTCATAAGAATTTATCAATGAGATGATTATGTGTAGAAATATTATATCTACAAAAAGTTTTGTGGAAATTACAACATATATATTGCTCAAATAATCTTGGAATAATAAAATCAAGAAGTAGATGTTTAACCAAAATAATTGAAAGTGGGTTAAGAAGTTCCCTTACAGAAATCAGACAGCCTAACGATGTCACATTAAAATTAAGAAAATGTGTTGATGAGAGAGAAAATGGTATCTCATCACTTGGACATAAAATTTACATAAATAAGGATATATAAGAACATATCCCATCATAATAGTATGTGAATTAAAAGACATAACAGTATAAGTCTTTTAAAAAGAGGAGGGTGAAAGGTCCCCTTACCGAGTTGGGTAACTTTCGAAACGTACACCCCATAGAAGAAGGATCATACAATGAAGATGTAAATACCCATAAAAGAAATTATACTCCAAAAAGTGTATAATAATGGGCAGTACATACACCACTCAAAGGAAATGGTGGAAAACGTAGCATAAATGTCATTAGAATAAAAGTGAGATGAAAAATCTCTTACGAAAACTCGGCAGCCTAACGACACCACTTAAAACATCCAAAAATGGATTTATGAGATCAAATAGGGTCTCTCATAATATAAACATAAAAATTAAATTATTAGGAATAAAAAATAACATTCATAATCATAAGAAATATGAGCTTAAAATAAATGACATAAAAAAGAGTACTTAAAAAGAAAGAGAGAGGTTGGATCCCTTACCTCAAGTCTGATTTGTCTTGTTCGATTCATTATATTCCTGAATAATAAACATTGGTCAATTTATAATTGATTAAGGACCTATTTATAGATTATTATTCAGTTTATATCACATATTATAATGTTATAATAATTGGTTAATAATGTGAATTCATATCAGACATTTTTGTCGATGTTTGGTACATGAGTCAAAAATGAACTTGTTTGAAAATGATTTTCCATGTAGTTATGAGTAAATCATCTCCAGAATAGTATTAATTATTTAAATATCATATATATACATTAAATATTCATTTTATACTACTCCAAAACATTTTGTGATAAAAAAAATAAAATGCACCCATCATGGAGACGGTTGGCCGTACGTACGAATGAATGATACTTTCATTTCTTTGTCATATTAATGGAATTAAAAATAATTGAGATATATATATTATAATTCCAGTATAATATATATGTTATAAAGGTCACATATGTTAATTAATTTCATTCTTTACACATTCCATGTATTTCATGAATGAGTCACATCACCTAAGGGGGCGGTAGTCCACACTTCCTCATATGAAATTATCGCATTTTCACAACATGAAAAGCATAAAGGCATGCTTTAAATATAAAATTCAAAAGCATAGATAAAACATAAATACCATATATATCATATATAAAGTATAGTTACATCATAATGGCCACAATTAAATGTGTTAAAAGAAGATTGAACAATCATCGTTTCGTGAGGCAGAAATTCACCAACCACTGAAAAAGTATGTTCTTTAACCATTAGACGAAGGTGTGTGTAAGTGTAGATTGAATAATTCACATAACAACATCCTAGTATATTTATGATATTGTTTTTTTACAAAATAAAGGAATAAAAATATTTTATAGGGTTGGAGAAGAAAAATAAAACAAAAGAACACAAGTGAAGACATTACCTTAAAATCGGGTAACTCTTCTTCATTTGAGCTCAAAGGCTTCCTTGGAAAGGGTTATGACCAAATGTGAGGCTTCAATGATGAATAGAGGGATGTGGAGAGATTAAATGGTCAGGGGTTGTCTGAGAAAAAGGCTTGAGAGGTGTGGGTAAGGTTGTAGAGGTGGGGGCCTTTTATAAGAGAAAAGGAGGGGCACTCTTGGAAAGTTATAAAATATTACTTTATTATAAAATGATTTTCGGATTTTAAAGGTCCCAAAAGTATATATTTAGAGTATAAGGTGATAATAATTCAAAATATACCCATCCAATAGGTTTGTGACAAGTTTATGTCTTAGATGCTACATTATCTTTTCATTTTATTTAAATTGTTAAATAATGAGGTAATCGCTGCATCATTATGGTGTCATAAATAATTTAATTTATTTAGTGTCTAAAAATTATGAAAAAATATCATGATGTAGTAAATCTTTTTAGATTTATAATGAATATTTATAGTCAAATATATGACTTTTATAACCCCATATAAAAATTGTTTTAGTAAAACAACACATGTTTGTGACATTTTAATTTTAACATTAAATAAAAAGGTATTAATGTCATTTTCCTACCACAGTAACTCCATGGGGTCCCCAAGTTGACCAATGGATTGTATTGGTCTGGAATGACACATACAATGAGAGTAGGACATGTTTCTAGCTCATTTCATATTATTAAAACATTATTTTTACCTTAAATTACACTAATTACCTCTAATCGCGATTGATAAACTTAAAAGTTACTATTCAACAAAAAATTATTTTAATCCCATTGAACCAAATTTTAATTCTTAATGACAACCATGTATGTCGGATTTTGGAAATTCAAATCACAGAAGTGGTAAAGTTTCATTTAAATGAAAAATCAGTTTCTTTAACTACTACTTAGTGGTTTCACTATTCATCAAAAATTGATGTTTTTCAGAAAATTACCAAAAGTTAACCCTAAGATATATTTGATATTACGAATTCAAAAATGATTTCTATTTAACAAAATTCAAAACATATAAGTTAAATTAATTAATTTAATAATTAATTCCCACTGTCAGAGCAAATAGCGTGTTTTTATGAAACAATAAGTATCAAAAGATTAACACTAGTTTAAGTCCAATTTCAAGATGAAATTAATTCGAACGAACACTATTGGATTAAATGGTAAAAATATATTATAATTTCACTTTGAAACCAATTAAAAATATAATTTAATCATATAACTAAATTAGATTAAAAAGAGGTTTTGAATTAAAATACAACATTTTTCACTATTTATTAAAAAATGAACATTATCTGAAAAATACAAAAAAATTTCACAAAGTAAATTTTGATGTCCCGATTCTAAAGAAGAATTTTATTTTGTCAAATATAACACATAAAATTTTCAAAAAGTGGATTTAAAAGAGGTTCGTCATCAAAAGGCGGTTAATCGACCTTTTAAAAAATATTAGAATGTTTATGCTTAAAATTGGATTCATTCACATTTTTAATCCTCTAACATTTATTTTAAAAAGTAAAAATATTTGAAAAACATATATAATAATTTTGTAGTAAGTTCTGTTCATTCCCACCATTACAACGGGTAGGCATTAACTACAATTTAAAATAATATTATTTTATTATTGGAGTGCAATGTAAGATTCCCAAGAAACTCATTGTTGCGTATTGGGTACGCCATCGAGCATAGCGTCCCCATTAAAGTTATATTAATATTTTATTCACAAATATGGATAAATGTGAAAATATTATATTATTTATTTACATGGGGTGTTACATCCTTCCCCCCTTTTGGGAATTGCATCCTCGCAATTTTAAAATTGGGCTTCGAAACTTCATTGAAAATCCCACATCAGAACAAGAGTCAGTAAAACAGTCACGTTAAAATAAAGAAAGAGAAGTAAAAATGTCACCCGAGTTAACCCATACTAGGATTCCAAGTATGAAAATATGGACATGGGGGAAAAAACAAAGGGTCATGTTCTGATGGAGAGTGATAGTAAACATGTCTAGGAGAAAGTTAACCATAAGAAAATCACAAACTTGTGATGGGTTAAACGGTATTCGATTCCCCAGTAGGAAAAGTTAACTGACAAAATTTTTGGTTTTAAGTTACTCTTCATTGAGGAATTTATTTTTTGAGCTTAACTAAATCATAATGAAACATACTTACTTGTCACGTAGACTTTCAACTTTTACTAGATTCTTTAATAAAACTCATATTTTCTCTAAATGACGAGTATTTAGGAAGACTTGTTCGCATTAAGAGTAGTATAATCAACTTATTGGGAATCACCTAATCCAAAAAAGAGAACTATATATTTCCCATGTCTTTAGATAAAATCCAAAACCAAAATTGTTCGTATGAGATCAGATAATCCACAATAGTATAATCCTTTATAAAAATAAAATCTATTCTAAATCTCTAAAATTTGTCCAAAAAAACCCCCAAAGTTCAACGAAGACCATTCGATAAACAATTGTCCATAAAATTCTTCAAAGTAAACCAAACTAAGATTGAAACCCAAATATTTTAAGGTTTTAATCACATAGTCTTCCAAGGTAAAAATTAGTTTTTATCTCCAAATAAAATTAGTTGCTCTTAGATTCTCATATTGAAAAGTAATTAACCTAATCACATATCCTCGATGATAAGTTAATCATTTCCATTGATAACCCAAAATAAACTTAATCTTGATTCCTAAAATCATCCAACTAAAAATAATTAGTCAAACTAACTAGGAACTTCACGTAGTCCAGTGGTAGGCGATAAATACTAGTCGCACTTTGGTTGTGGGTTCGATTCCCGCAGCATTGTCCGACGCGACGATTTGTCACACAGTCTGCATGTTGTCCTTTTTACAAACTATATAATTCTCAAATCATTCCCCAAAAAGAGATAAAATCATCAAAAATAACCATAACATAATTTAACCTCAATTTTATCTCATGCCTTTAACTTTCCATCATAACATATAGTAACCCATAATTACCTCAAAAGTAAGGATCATATAAACACAAATGGTTCTTTATAACTATGTCCACAAAAGAACAGATAATTATTCCTTGAATAAAATTTTCATATATCAAACATCATGGTTACACATTCTATAAAAAGACTTACAATGTAACCCCATCATCAAAAGAGACTTAATACTCTTAAGAATTTCACCATAACTCTTGAAGCCCTTATATGTTGACTTACTACTCATTCAAAATTCTTCATGATCCATTAACCATTACTTTCCAACTTATTCTGAAATACTTCTTTCTTACAAACAAAATCATGAATCATGTCCTAAGATTCCAAAATAGGAAAAAAATGTTATAAAATAATCCATACCTTTGATTGGTCATTGTCAGTTTCTTCATCCTCAATCAGAATGGAATTAGGTATTGGTAAACGAATATTTGTATGATCTTGGTGATACCATTCACGAAACTTCTTCATAGAACATGTGTTTTCATAATGACCATGCACACCACATTTAAAACATTCAATTGATCCCTCAGAAAGAAATTCTTTACCTTTCCTCGAGTCAACTGGATGCTTCATTTTTCCATGGAATGTTCTGGCTTTATGACCTTCATTTCCACATCTATAGAATATTTCTATCCCTTTGAATCATTTTCCTAGGTGTTTCTTTCCACATCTTTGACACATAGGTTTTTGAACACACTTACCTTTATGATTATTACCTGTAGTTCCGTAGGGATTTGTTTCTTGCATATATGATGCCTTATAGAATTCACCAAGGTTTAGGTGGTCAATCATAACTCTAGATAGTTGGTTGAGGATAAACACAAGAGTTCTCATTGCAGCTCCCACATCATTCAGTTGCTCGATCAGAAAAATATGACAGTTTCCCTCACATCCACTGTTACTTTGGTGCCTGCTAGATCCAGCCATTTACTAAAACCAAAAAGGCCAGTGTGAGTATATGAACAAAACCATCATGTACTAATGAGGAAGATAAACACTAAGATATACTTACTCATTCAATTTATATAAAAATAGGACTCTATGAAATCCTAACCATTATGGTAATGTCACTTATGCTTAAAGAATACCCTAACCTCTAATGTTATCTAAACTGACCTCTGATACCAACTATAAGGCCCCAAACTTAAACCTTACTTAATATTGAATTAAATGAATAATTCACATTGAGGATCTTTTCAGGATTAGAGTTTTAGAGAATTAGGTCATAACTATTAAATCTCAAAATATTACATAGTAGACACTTTTACTAAGTTTCCATTAAATAAAAATAACACTTAAAAATAAACATGTCTAGTTCCATGTTTTAGATAGCATGTCTTTCCTTGATCCCATCCTTGGCCCTATTCATCTTTATGTCCTGTGGAAAACATTTCAAAAACATGGGATGAGCATAAAAAGCCCAGTAAAGGATACACAAAGAAGGAAAACTGTTAGTTTATCAAAAACAACAAGTAAACCATGAGTACTTTACCAAAGTAATACTTTTCACCTTTATGAAGTAGTAAAAACGCTTCACTGAATAAAATACCATTACTTACCCTTTTGTAACCAAAATATTACCATAAAACCCATATAAAGAACACATAACATATAATGGTAATTTGGGAAAAAAACATACTTAAATGGAATTACCATATGGTTGACTTCCACACATACTTAATGGAATAGCCATACGGCCGACTTCCATACCCAATGGATTGGAGGTTATAACGTAACCACCCGTCCGGGTATTCACGGCACCACCCGTCATATGGTTTATCACGTAACCACCTGTAAAATGTCCATGTACCATCATTACACATAAAATATTTAAAATATAAACATTTCCATAACAACATTTCATTTTCAATCACAATAAGTAATTCCAAAATATTGAATTAATCAATCCATTTTCAAAAACCATTTAAAAGATATTTTTGAATCAAAGTGTCCCATACCACTTTGAAGCTTTTAATGGAATTATAATTTTAAAAAATTAATGTACATATAAATAAATACTGAAAACTATTTTGAAAACATGGACATTAAAGATAAAGATTTAGAATAATGAATCTTTAAAACATTTAAAATGATATTTTTGTTAAAGAGTTTTTAACAAAATGATAGACTCTTGAATAAAAATAATTGTAGAATAAAATTTAATCTGAGATTTATAATATCATGAGAATAAAGGGATTCATGATATAATATGTCAAAGGACAGTATACACACCATATAAGAGTGAATTGGTGCATAAAAACAATGAAGTCTCAATGGAAATGTAAATTGAGATGAAATCCATTATAAAGATGGTATCCTTAAATGAAGGATAAATCTATCACATAATTATGTGTGATAAATATAAATACACCTAATATAAGTGGAAATAAACTTTGAAAAAATCAGAGGTCATTCATGCATAATCATGGAAAAACAAAACCAATGACATAGATATTTAAATCAAATGAAATGAGATTGAGTTATGATTTCCCATACAAGTTCGTAAGAATTTATCAATGAGATGATTATGTGTAGAAATAGTATATCTACACAAAGTTTTGTGGAAATTACAACATAGTTATTCCTCACATAATCTTGGAATAATAAAATCAAGAAGTAGAGGTTTATCCCAAAGAATTGAAAGTGGGTTAAGAAGTTCCCTTACAGAAATCTGACAGCCTAACGACGTCACATTAAAATTCCGAAAATGAGTTGATGAGAGAGATAATGGTATCTCATCACTTGGACATAAAATTTACATAAATAAGGATATATAAGAACATATCCCAACATAATAGTATGTGAATTAAAAGACATAACAGAAGAAGTTTTTTTAAAAGAGGAGGGTGAAAGGTCCCCTTACCGAGTTGGGTAACTTTCGAAACGTACACCCAATGGAATAAGGGTCATACAATGAATATGTAAATACCCATATATGAAATTATACTACAAAAAGTGTATAATAATGGTAATTACATACACCACTAAAATTAAATGGTGGAAAACGTAGCATAAATGTCACGGGAATAAAAGTGAGATGAAAAATCCCTTACGAAAACTCGGCAGCCTAACGGCGCCACTTAAAACTTCATAAAATGGATTTATGAGATCAAATAGGGTCTATCATAATATGAACATAAAAATTAAATTATGAGTAATATAAAAGAACAACCCCAAACATAATAAAGATGAGATTAAAATAAATGTCATAAAATAGAGTACTTAAAAAGAAAGAGAGAGGTTGGATCCCTTACCTCAAGTCTGATTTTTCTTGTTCGTTTCTTTATATTCCTGAATAATAAACTTGGGATAATTTATAATTTCATAAAAACCTCTTTTAAATATTATTATTCAGTTTATATCTCATATTATAATGTTATAATTATTGGTTAATAATGTGAGTTCATATCAGACGTTTTTGTCGATGTTTGGTACATGAGTCAAAAATGAACTTGTTTGAAAATGATTGTCCAAGTAGTTATGAAAAACTCATCTAAAGAATAGTATTAATTATTTAAATATCATATATATCCAGTAAATATTCATTTCATACTACTCTATAACATTTGGAGATAAAAAGAAATGAAATTCACCCTTCATGGAGATGGTAGGCCGTACGTACGCATGAACGCTACTTTCATTACTTTGTCATATTAATGGAATTAAAAATAATTGAGATATATATATTATAATTACAGTATAATATATATGTTATAAAGGTCACATATATTCATTAATTTCATTCTTTACACATTCCATGTATTGCATGAACGAGTCACATCACTTGAGGGGGCGGTAGTCCACACTTCCTTGTATGAAATTATTGCATTTTCACAACATGAAAAGCATAAAGGCATGATTTATATATAAAATTCAGATGAATATAGAAAACCTAAATACCATATATATCATATATAAAGTATAGTTACATCATAATGGACACCATTATAGGTGTTAAAAGAAGATTGAACAATCATCGTTTCGTGAGGCAGAAATTCGCCAACCACAGAAACAGTATGTTCTTTAACCATTAGACGAAGGTTTGTGTAAGTGTAGCTCGAATACTTCACATAAAAACATCCTAGTATATTAAATATACTGGTGTTTTTACAAAATAATGTAATAAAAAGAGTTTATAGGGTTGGAGAAGCATAATAAAACAAAAGAACACAAGTGAAGACATTACCTTAAAATCGGGCAACTCTTCTTGTTTTGAGCTCAAAGGCTTCTTTGGAAAGGATTCTGCCCAAAGGTGAGGCTTCAATGATGAAGAGAGGGATGTGGAGAGATTAAATGGTCAGGGGTTGGCCAAGCCAAATGCTTGAGAGGTGTGGGTAAGGTGGTAGAGGTGGGGGCCTTTTATAAGAGAAAAGGAGGGGCACTCTTAGAATGTTATAAAATATTACTTTATTATAAAATGATTTTCGGATTTTAATGGTCCCAAAAGGATATATTTCGAGGATAAGGTGATAAGGTTTCTAAATCCACCCATCCAAAAGGTTTTTTACAAGTTTAGATCTTAGATTTTACATTATCTTTTCATTTTATTTAAATCGTTACATAATGAGGTAATCGCTGCATCATCATGGTGTCATAAATAATTTAATTTATTTAGTGTCTAAATATTATAAAAAAACTATATTGATGTAGGAAATCTTTTTATCTTTCGAATTAATATTTATAGTAAAAAATATGACTTTTATAACCCCATATAAAAATTATCTTAGTAAAACAACACATGTTTGTGACATTTTAATTTTAACATTAAATAAAAAGGTATTAATGTCATTTTCCAACCAAAGTGGCTCTTTGGGGTCCCCATGTTGACCCATAGATTGTATTGGTCGGCCATGAAACATAAAAGTAGGGTAGGACATGTGTCTAGGTAATTTGATATTATTAAAACATTATTTTTACCTTAAATTACACTAATTACCTCTAATCGCGATTAATAAACGTACAAGTTACTATTCACCAAAAAATTATTTTAATCCAATTGAACCACATTTTACTTATTAATGAAAACCATGTATGTAAGATTTTTGAAATTCAAATCACAGAAGTGGTAAAGTTTCATTTAAACGAAAAATCAGTTTCTTTAACTACCACTTCTTGGTTTCATTATTCATCAAAAATTGAAGTTTTTCAAAAAATTATGAAATGTTCACCCTAGGATATATTTTATATTACGAATTCAAAAATTATTTCTATTTTACAAAATTCAAAACATATAAGTTAAATTAATTAATTTAATAATTAATTCTCGTTGTCAGAGGAAATAGCGTGTTTTTATGAAACAATGAGTATCAAAAGATTGACACTAGTTTAAGTCCAATTTCAAGATGAAATTTATTCCAACAACCACTATTGGATTAAATGGTAAAAATATATTCTAATTTCACTTTTAAACCAATTAAAAAGATAATCTAATCATATAAATAAATTAGATTAAAAAGAGGTTTTGAATTAAAATACAACATGTTTCGATATTCATTAAAAAATGAACATTATCAGAAAAATACCAAAAATTTAAACAAAGTAAATTTTGAAGTCCCGATTCTAAAGAAGAATTTTATTTTTTCAAATATAACACATAAAATTTTCAAAAGGTTTATTTAATGGAGGTTCGTCATCAAAAGGCGGTTAATCGACCTTTTAAAGAATATTAGAATGTTTACGCTTCAAATTGGATTCATTCGCATTTTTAATCCTCTAACATTTATTGTAAAAAGTAAAAATATTTGACAAACATATATAATCATTTTGTAGTTAGTTCTGTTCATTCCCGCTATTACAATAGCTAGGAATTAACTACAATTTAAAATAATATTATTTTTTTATTAGATCGCAACGTAAGATTCCCAAGAAACTCATTGTTGCGTATTGGGTACGCCATCGAGCATAGCGTCCCCTTTAAAGTAATATTAATATTTTGTTCACAAATATGGATAAATGTGAAAATGTCATATTATTTATTTACCTGGGGTGTTACAGTTTGAATATCAAATTGGAAATATTCTATATTATCAATCACCTTTGGAAATATTATTAATTTATATGGTCTTATCTTAAGTAATTCATCATAATATATGATTATTTCAATTGTCATTCAAATAAATTTATAATCACATCAAATCTCACTTATCTTTATTGCCTATAAAAACCCTCAGTATTTTTGAATTTGGGGACCATATTTTATAATTGTTATTTATATAGATAAATAAAATCCTTTTTAAGAAAAATTTACATTAGGATTAAGAACATACCTAGCCATCTGTTGATTAGATAAAACTCATGTCTGGTGTGAGTAAGGTATCACAGTATTAAGGTTCATATATTATATAATTTATCAAAACCTTACGCTGGATATTGCAAGGAAACATGTATGTGATAGTCTTGGTTTGAGCTATGTAATTTTTATTATATGTTTTTCCATAATAAATTTGTTTCTTTTGGATTCTATATGCTTTAGAGGGAATCTGAGTGAAGCAGTGGTGTTTAGGATTTCTAGGAATCAGTATGGGCTTTACCATACTATGTTATTTTTCATAATCCCTAGAATTTTAGTGATCCCTTTGTGGGAGTTATTCAGGTAATATGGGAACCCCCATGCCCCAGTTCATTCCATTTTGTTTAGCATGGATGTTGGGGGCCACCTATGGGAAATAGATGGACCAAAATGCATAGTGCTAGGCATGATGTCTAAAAATGAAATGTAATGACCTATGTTTTAGTAAATATTTCTATTTAAATAAATACACGGTTTTATAGTATTCTTTACACAAATCATTAAAATATAACAAATATATATTTAGGGTGTGTAAAAAAATTTCTTATAAAATTGTTTTTAATTCATTATATATATATTGTTTTTTAAAAAATATAATTTTTATCACTTTTATAAGTTTAATATAATTAAATAGATTGTGTATTTATAATTATTTGGTAGAAATTATATAAAAATTACAATTTATTTTTTAATCAAAAAGGATATGTGACTTGGTTAAAAACTAGTTATCGCGCTAAAAGATAATAATGTAAAAGTAAAATTCAAAGAGTATATGACATCAAACATGTTTAATAAATTTGTTTTAATGTTTGGTTGAGTAATTGATCATATTTTTCACCTATCCTATCCATTATTTCTCAATGTTGAAGAAAATTTTCTTGAGAGCGACTTACCATTGTTAAAATTTATGGATATTTACAAAAATTTCATCCCTTTTCACTGATAAAAGGGGATATCCTCTCTTAAATTCCCCTCACACAAAACAAAACTATGTTTATAAAATAATATCTTAAATATTAAACTAAAAGGCCTTTATCCATATTAAATAGGTTATTTTATTCTCAATATACCATCCCAAAAATGGTTATCCTTTTTCTTAATGGAGATAATACATGTAGTTAGGTACAAATCTCTAACACTTGTTTATCTTTTCTATTTTTTATATACACCACTTAATACCCAAACTCCATTACACCATATTAAAAAAAATTAATTGTAAAAAATATATATTGATATTTTATTATAAGTATGTTATAATAAATAACCACGCTTTCCCCATCTATTAACAAAAATGTAAATGTTAATATTGTGTATGTGTGGACTACCATCACCAGGAATAAATTTGTTCTATTTTACTTATTTTCACTAAATGGATGGTATGAAAGATTAATTAAATAAATATTTATAATATATATGACCTTATTAAGAGTTTAAAAAAATTAACCATATTTTTCTCCTCTTGTTCCTAGAAAAGGTAAATCATTATCCATTCATACGTGCAGTCAATGGAATTCATGGAACAATGTATTTTATTTTTCTATACAAAAATATTGGTTGGTTATAGTTTATAATTGATGAATATATATGATATATTTGGTTAATTTATATCATCAATATTATAATTATTGGAAATAAGATTTTTTAATGATTGTTACAAGCTAATTCAATGTTACCGATAAATTTTATCAAAATATTTTGTCCCAGAATTCACTTTCATTATATAAGAAAAATTAAATTTTAAAGAATACTTTAAAATTGTCAAGAATTATATTACATAAATTATAGTAACTTTAATGGGTTCTTAATAATTATATTCAATTAATTATGAATTTTTAGAATTGATATTAAAAAATTAGTAAATTCGATCAACGCCCATTTCTAAAAATGTTATACATGAAGATAATTATTACAAATTATGTGAACATATGAAAATAGAAATGAATAAGGTTCTTAAATTTCTAATTAATATGTTTATTCATATGATATAATAGGTTTAATAAATTCCTCTGGAATCATGAGTAAAAGTAATGATCTTTGGTATCTGAAATTTTTTTCTTTAAGTTATTAAATTTCATTGGATGTATACCTTCAATGATCCATATATTCAATGATATACTTTTACTAATTATTTTTAACTTCATCCATATGAGGAAGTTGAGTTATTAATTCAAATCTCCTTTAATTATTTATTTTATTTTCTATTAAATTTTAATATTTTTTTGAATAATTTCCATCCTCTTAAGTGTAGATATCTCTTAGATGGATCTTTATTTTTTGTCCATATTTTCACTGATATCCAAAGTTTTCCTTTCTTATTTTAAATTAAAAATATAAAACAATTTATTCATTCATTATAATTTCATTTTAATGATATGTTTTTTTACACTCTAACATGGTTGGGATTATGTTTTCCTGTTTTTATCCAATGAGTCCTGTTTTCCTGGATGTTATGTTTTATAAATCACGTTATTAATAATTTTATGAAGTTATTATTTTGGGTGATTGAATTTTACTTTAATTTTTTTGGATTATATGGTTTTTTATGTGATACATTTTTAAATTTAATATGAAACCAATTATTATTATTATGTTTTAATTATGTGATGAATAGAGTTTTTCTTGTTGTACACTTGTGTATGGTTAATCTTTATGTGATAGTTAGTACCTATATAGAACTCCAATGAATTTGGTAGAGCTTTATAAATTTTGAGAGATTTGTAAAATTTTTAGTGATTCGTGATCCAAAATCAGGAATAGGTTGTGATAACTGATCCCCTATAGGAAAATGGATGTGATTCAAGATCATTTATTGGAAACAAGTTGTAACTCTTGATCCTATATGTAAAATAGGTAGTGATTAATAATCTATAATATGGGTTTCCATGATTATGTCAGTTCCCTAGTCCTTTGATATGAAAAAATATTATACTCTTAGGATCAAAATTTAAATTATGTGTCATTTTTTGCAACTATTCATTACATAATATATAGTTAATCTTATGGGATTATTTTTTATCCTATTATGCCATATAAAACATTTTTATAATTCCATGTTATTTTTAATCAAAATTTCCTATCCTACTTATGGTTTCCCATATGATTATGATCTCACATATGTTATCTAATTAACTAGATTAATTCTCCCTTAATAGGCGTTTGTTCTCACCTCTTTCTTATTTTTCCTTTTCTTAGGATATGAGGATTAGTTTAACATGGGTGGTGTTTCAAAAGAAGTCACAGTATGGTGAAATTATATAATATCATTCACCTGAAATTTAAAAATAATAATATATATATATATATATATATATATTATCCAAAGACACTAAACCCCTTAATTCATAGGATGTTTAGTTTATTATAGAATAAAATGTTTTAATTATGGAAATAATATATAATACATTCCTTTTTGTCATTGTTTTCTTTAATTTGTAGGTTCAGTTATTTTTAGAGATTAGATTAATTACCTTCAGTATTATAGTTAGATATCAATTTTCAAAACCATATGGATGTGTAAAATTATATGATGATATCCTGAAATATAACTATAGTTTGAGTAGGTGGTTTCTGTAGAAACATATCCCTACCAAGACACGAGATAGTAGATGTAGCTGTCGAATTGGTGAACCTTAGGATAATTGTCACGACCCGACCTCGGGGCCCATGCCGTGAGTACCCCAAGCCTGCCTTCCATAGGCCAGGGGTCGACGACTAGCACTAAAGGCATAAATCCCAATAAATGGGAAGGCATTGCCTTTATAAAAGTAAACAATCGCCACAGAGTGAAAGCGGAAGTAAAACACTAAGTACAAGAAAGAGCTGAAAAGTAAATGGGCCAAAATACAAACCCAAAAGAAAATACAACTACAACTGAACTGGTACAACAAAAAAAGTCAACAGCTGGAAGAACGGAAGCGGCTTCTGGGTCGTCCTCCTCGGATCCTACCTGAAGGGTAGGTACAGATGGCACAGCTCCTGGATCATCCACCACAGATCCTACCTGAAGGGTAGGTACAGATAGCCTCCACAACGCTCTCACCCGTCAACCTCCTCCGAGTGTCGTCTCACCGTGATGTCCACCTCCAGATACTGACTCGTCGTGTAGTCCATCTCCGGGTACTGACTCGTCGTGTCGTCCACCTCTGGGTACCGTCCAGTCCTCGAACACTCGGCCTCTGTCAGCACTGCTGGTTGTCTGCAACCAACACAACGAGGTGCGGGAATAGCCCATGCAGGGGTGAGTATAAAGATACTCAGTAGGGACCCCGAGACCCTCAAGGTCTCACTAAAACCAACAAGGATAACCACAAAGAAGATCTCAACAGATAACCTCTACTTAGGTATATTCCCATACATATAGCTAAGTTATCAAGTAACCCATCTCAATCATGAGAAAACACAGGGATTATGAAATCAACGGATAAGCACCACCCAGGTATATGCCCATACATATACCCAAGTTATCAAGTAACCCATCTCAATCATGAGGAAACACAAAGGACATAGACTCAGCTCAAACCTGGATTTTCATTATCGAAACTGTACCTACTGAAGAGCTCTGTCTCTGACTAGTACAGTAATCCTGTCACGACTCCGAGGTACTTCTCACTAACCTAAGACTGTTGAGGTACTCCTCCTATCAAGTACTGCGGGTCTACCACCTCACAAAGTAGTGCTCCTCCGCCATGGGTCTGCCACCTCACACAGTAGTGATCCCCCTCATAGCCTACAGAGGTACTCCTCCTGTCGAGTACCATGGGTCTGCCACCTCACAAAGTAGTGCTCCTCCACCATGGGTCTTCCACCTCACAAATTAGTGCTCCCCACTGGGCTATGTAAGTCACTCCGAATCGAATCAGACAAGAAGTCATCATGTCTCAGCCAGCTACACGGTCTCCATACTCCGTACGCTCATCTCTGGGAGGGTCCACTCCACAAGCTATAGGTCAATACTCGAAGTATCACAAAGTCCCACAAAGAAGTATCTCAAAGGACTGCCTCGTCACAGGGGTCTCAACAAAATAGACGGTGCGTCAATCAGACGCCCGGTCTGTGAGTTATTAGCCTTTTCGTCCCAGGGGCTCAGTTTGTTTCGTAAACGAACCAACCCGGCCGTATCTCAACTATACCCCAAATTCTCATAGGGTATACTCATAGGGACCGTATCTCGACGAGATCACCAACGCCGCAGACGGTTCATCAGACGGACGTCCGGTCTGAATGATATCATCTTTTTCCGTTCCAGGGGCTCGGTTGGATTTCGGGTACAATCCAACCCGGCTATAACCCAATTGCATCCAAAACTCGGGCGGAGGATGCCAAAAGTTCAGTATCATCAACAGGAATGCAACGCAACAGACGACGCGTCAATCGGATGCCCGGTCTGGAAGTTATTGGCTTTTTCGTCCCGGGGGCCCGGTTGGTTTTTAAGTTAAAACCAACCCGACCGTACTCCAACTGCGTCCAAACCTCGAGCGGAGTAAGACAAAAGATCTTTCTCCCTTAGAGAAATCCATCAAAGTCGACGACACATCAATCGGACGTCCGGAGCTCAAGATATGAGTGTTTCCGCTCCGAGGGCCCGGTTGGTTTCGTGGATGAACCAACCCGGCCGAACCCAAAGTATTCCGAAACCTTGAGTGCGATATAGAAAAACGACCGTCTCGATCCAAGGATCACATTTCCGCTGACGGCGCGTCGTTCGGGGGCCCGTAGCTCAAGTTATGGGCAAAAGACCGAAAACGGTCCGAGGACGGGGGGTCTGGGCCCGGGCCGACCCGGCCCGACCCCCCCTGGGTTGGCCAAACTGGGTCGACCCGAACCATTCCGATCTGGCTGGACCTAGTCCGGTCCGGCCAGGGCGCGGCCCGGTGCAGCCGGATGGCCCGGCTTGGCTCGGCCTAGCGGCCGAGCAACGCGGGGGGCACGCTGCCCCCTCGTGACAGCTCCGCGGCCCCCGGGGGGTGCCCCCCTGGTCAACGGACGCGGCATCGCCGCATCCTGTGTGCGCCGGACCCGCACGATCGCGGGTCCGCCGCTGGTGGCTTTCACGGGCCACCGGAGTCGCTCTGGTGGTCCGATTCTGTTCTCGTCTGCGCCGCTGTTCATCCCGGGATCCGTTCTTCACTGCGGAATCATCAAAACACCTCTGCGACACGCTTTGTTGTCGCCCGCCAAAACCGCACAACAACGAAGAACGGCGGAGGGTTGTCGGCCAGTGTTTGCTGGGCCCGCACCCTCCGCGTTAGATGATAACAGTCGGGAGAAATAAATTATCATATAAAAACGTAATAGGATACAATTTTAATAAATTAAAATTGTACTTTTGACCCGGGTTCATTGTTTTGAAAGGAAACAACCACAGAAGAAATAATCAACATATCAAACAACAATTTTAATAAATTAAAATTGTTCTTATAAAACTGGTTTCTTTATTTTTAAGGAAACGTTCACGGGAATATAAATTATTTCACAACAACACCTACCGACTTCCCGCAATCAAGAATACTCATCCCATAACCAAACTTCCAGCGGATCAACTTAATATTGAGTTGATCCGCGTTCTTTATTTTCAAAAGGAAACATCCAAGGAAAAAGGGGTATTAATATCCTCAATTAAAAACCCTACCTCGTCGGACGTGTGTTCTTCGCGGAATTGACCGTCGCGGAACAATTCGAGTGTCGCGTCGCGGAAGGGCGTCACGTCGACGATCTTGTCGTTGTCGTGGGGTTGGATCGTTGCGGAAGAAGCGTCGCAGAGGGGGAATCTTCGGTGTTGCGGTACACGGCGTCGCGACGCTGGTCTCCACGGGTTCGGCGTTCTTCGTCGGAGGCCGGCGTTCTTCGCGTTCTTCGCGAAGAAGGAGGGAGATACTTAGAGATTTTTCAAAGGTTTAACACAACATTACAAAAAGAAGGTGTGTTGGCCTTATTTTATTAACATGACAACAAAAGGAAAACGTGTAAAGAAAGGAACAAAATTAATTCATAGAATTAATTTCAATGAATAAACCACCCATTTAATAGGAGCGTTTAATTGTTTAAGAAAACGCCCTAGTTGATTTTTAGTTAATAGGGGTTTTCGCGGGTGCGTTACTTAACGGAATGAAACGGTGGGGCTCGTGTGGGCCCCACACCACAAATATCCTATCAAATGGATAGGATATTTTGGGTTGCACCCTATCCGTTTCAACTGAGCTTAAGCAGCTTTAAGTGGTCTTCAAGCAGCTTTAAGTGAAATAAAAATAAAATTGTCGTACAACTTTATTTTATTTCATAACTTAAAACCCAAAAATTAAAAAACACAACCGAGCAAACGCAACTCCGTAAGATGTGTTTCTAAGCAAGTAGCGGTGCTGCGATTCCATCGGTTCCCTCAGAATTCGATTCCGAGCACCGGTTCAAAAGATAGAAATACTCACTCGTCCGTTCACTGAACGTACCCGAGCCAAAATTCGGAAAATGATTCCGGGAACACCGGGATTCGGAATCAGGTTCCGTCAGAAACTGCGTTCTTGAAAAATTCCAATGAAAATTTAGGAAAAAATTTCCCTTGAAATTTCTAGGTCTTTACATTACTTCCACCACAGGGCTTTACGTCCCCTTAAAGCTTCTACATAAACTAGGGTCACAAAAGCGGTACAGAGCACGCATTTGAGCCTTCCGCTCCCATGTCCTCACTTGGAGGTTTCTGTACTGCCAAAGAAAGTGCACCTAAGGAATCGATCATCCTCATAGGATCCGCTCCTGTTGATCCTCGATCCCTACTGGAACCTCTGTGAAAGATACCCCATCTCCATCGTCCAGCTCCTCATGGTCGATGATATGCGTCGGGTCGTGCACCCGGTGAAACTGAGGTGGTAGAGCCAGACGTTAATCCACCTCGCCAAAACTCTGTAATCCATGTTGAGGTGAGACACACAAGAAGACGTGGTCGCCATCCTCGAACTCTAGTAGCCTCCGCATCCTGTCAGCATAAGACTTCTGCCGGCTCTGAGCTGTCCTCATCCACTCCTGGATGACCTGGACCTTCTCTGTCGTGGCCTGGACCATCCCTTGTCCCACAAGAGCTACTGTTATTTCTTCTTTTCCGATAAGAGAAATCCGGTCTCATCCCTTGGATGAACCACATTCATTGCCTAATACAGTCAATCCCGACATGGATGATACTAATACATACTAAGGACGATGTCGTAAGGGCTCAACGCTACTACCAAGAGATCCAACCATTACTCTTGCCTCCAAGGGTTGAGTCACACTGTCGGAATCAGTGTGTGGTAACTGGGTCTCCTCCAGTAGAAAACTCGAAAGTGAGGGTCAAGTAAAAAGTTTTAACCGGGACCTCTCAGTGTCAACCCAACAAAGGGACATGGAAGCAAACGTCATAAAGATAAGAGACTTTTTATTATTGTAGCTCATAAAACAAAGACACGAGGAATCTACAACAAATATCAACAAAGCTAGAAGCAGCAAAAAAAATGTCTCCAGGTCTAGAGCTAGTCCTGCTCCCGTTCAACCACTTCCGGAGCTCAATGATCGTAGGCCTCAGATGCCTGAAGCTGAGCCCTCCCATCTCCACCAGTTCCATATGGTCGGGTTGGACCTCCTGGTGGTGGTGGTGGCAACACCCAGAAGCGTCGTCCACCTCCAGCTGCATGGCCAGCTCCTCTTCCATGGTCGCCTACTCCTAGTGGTCTTCCTTGATCGAACCTCTGCCTCTGCCTGGGAGGTTCTTCATTTAACTGTTGGTCATATATATGGCAGGTCGGACAGTCACGTGCCATGTGACCAATCCCGCCGCAAGAGTAACACTTCATGGAAGGTCTGGCTCTATCACTTCCCTTGGTTCCTCGCACTACCAACCCTGATTCACGCGGTCGACCACCTGTAGGTCTGGTCCTCTTGGACCTCTGCGTCATCTATCTTCTGCCTGCTGTAGAAGACTCTGGCACATGCTGGCTAGTGGTGGGTCCTGCTGCTAGAGACTGCTCAGCAAGGAAACTCTCCAATAAGAGGGCTCTCTGCAACACCCCTGTCTGCGTTGGAATGTTGTGTGATACAACCGAAGCTCTGATCTACCGCCTGAGCCCCTGCTCAAAGGTTCGGGCCCTGAAGAATGGGTCTCGTACCATGTCTGAAGAGTAGCGCGAGAGGTTTGTGAATCTCTCTGAGTACTGTGCCACTGACATGCTGCCCTGCCGCAGCTGAAGTAGCTCATGTATACGTACCGCTTGAAGGGTGTCTAGTACAAACTCTGCCCGGAACAAGCTCTCAAAGTCTGCCCATAGAAGTGTCACCTCGTCATGCATCTGAAGCATCAGGCTCCACCATCTACCTGCTACTGCCTGAAGAAGGATGACAGCAAGGATCACCATGAAATCGGTCGGCGTCCCCACTATCCTGAAGACTCTCGCCACAGCCTCCAGCCAATCCTCAGCCACCTGCGGGTCCGTCCCTCCCTGGAACCTGGGTGGCCTCTGGCACTGGAAATCATGCAGTGCGCTCAAGCAACGTGCATCCTCTGCTGCTGGGGCTGGTGGCATCGGTGGCCCAAAGGGTAGTAGTACCGCTGGTGCCTCCGCTGGTGCCTCAATTGGGATATGGCCCTGTACTGAGGCCTCATCGCTTGGTGGGCTGTCAGTACGTACCAATCTCGGGGCTCTAGTTGGTCGTCCACAAGGAGGCATCCTGAAAGAAACAACGTGACACAGTCAAAAGATTATTCCTGGTGAGCTGACCCGGTTTGAGCTGACATTTAAAAACTTCTGGAAACACACAAGCAAACTGTGTTTTCGTGCACAAAGTCGGAAACCAGATGTCAGGGTCCTGGTGTATGGATACGTCGGCCGCCCATACCAACACTGGACTCCCTGAACTGAAAACCACAATCGGTACTCTTAACACTATTGCTTCATAGAATGAAAATATCAGAGTTATAATTTATGTGGTAGAACCGAACTCCTCTGATACCAATTTGTCACGACCCGACCTCGGGGCCCGTGCCGTGACTATCCCAAGCCCGCATTCCATAGGCCAGGGGCTGGCGACTAGCACCAAAGGCGTAAATCCCGATAACTGGGAAGGCGTTTCCTTTATAAAAGTAAATAATCACGATAGAGTGCAAGCAGAAGTAAAACACTAAGTACAAGAAAGAGATGAAAAGTAAATGGGCCAGAATACAAACCCAAAATAAAATACAACTAAAATTGAACCAGTACAATAAGAAAAGTCAATAGCTGGATGAACGGAAGCAACTTCTGGGTCGTCCTCCTCGGATCCTACCTGAAGGGTAGGTACAGATGGCGCAGCTCCTGGATCATCCGCCACGGATCCTACCTGAAGGGTAGGTACAGATAGCCTCCACAACGCTCTCGCCCGTCAACCTCCTCCGAGTGTCATATCACCGTGAAGTCCACCTCCAGATACTGACTCGTCGTGTAGTCCACCTCCGGGTACTGAGTCGTCGTGTCGTCCACCTCCGGGTACCGTCCAGTCCTCGAACACTTGGCCTCCGTCAGCACTGCTGGTCATCTGCAACCAACACAATGAGGTACGGGAATAGCCTGTGCAGGGGTGAATATAAAGATACTCAGTAGGGACCCCGAGACCCTCAAGGTCTCACTAAAACCAACAAGGATAACCACAAAGAAGATCTCAAAAGATAAACTCTACTTAGGTATATGCCCATACATATACCTAAGTTATCAAGTAACCCTTCTCAATCATGAGAAAACACAGGGATTATGAAATCAACAGATAACCACCACCTAGGTATATGCCCATACATATACCCAAGTTATCAAGTAACCCATCTCAATCATGAGAAAACACAAAGGAAATAGACTCAGCTCAAACCGGGATTTTCATTATCGAAACTATAACTCCTGAAGAGCTCTGTCTCTAACGAGTACAGTGATCCTGTCATGACTCTGAGGTACTGCTCACTAGCCTAAGACTGCTGAGGTACTCCTCCTGTCGAGTACCGCGGGTCTGCCACCTCACAAAGTAGTTCTCCTCCGCCATGGGTCTGCCACCTCACATAGTAGTGCTCCCCCTCATAGCCTACAGAGGTACTCCTCCTTTTGAGTACCACGGGTCTGCCACCTCCCAATGTAGTGCTTCTCCACCATGGGTCTGCCACCTCACAAAGTAGTTCTCCCCACTGGGCTATGCAAGTCACTCCAATTCGAATCAGACAAGAATTCATCAGGTCTCAGCCAGCTACACGGTCTCCATATTCTGTACGCTCATCTCTGGGAGGGTATGCTCCACAAGCTATAGTTCAATACTCCAAGTATCAAAAATTCCAACAAAGAAGTATCTCAAAGGACCGCCTCGTCACATGGGTCTCAACAAAACAGACGGCGCGTCAATCAGACGCCCGGTCTGTGAGTTATTAGCCATTTCGTCCCAGGGGCCCGGTTGGTTTTGTAAGTGAACCAACCCGACCGTATCTCAACTGTACCCCGAATTCTCATAGGGTATACTCATTGGGACTGTTTTTCGACGTGATCACCAACGCTGCAGACGGTTCGTCAAACGGAGATCCTGTCTGGAGGATATCATCTTTTTCCGTTCTAGGGGCCCGGTTGGATTTTGGGTACAATCCAACCTGGCTATAACGCAACTGCATCCAAAACTCAGGAGGAGGATGCCAATGGTTCTGTATCGTCAACAGGAATGCAACGCAACAGGCAGCGCGTCAATCGGACACCCGCTCTGGAAGTTATTGGCTTTTTCGTCCCGGGGGCCCAGTTGGTTTTTAAGTTAAAACCAACCAGACCGTACTCTAACTGTGTCCAAACCTCGAGCGGAATAAGCCAAAAGATCTGTCTCCCTTAGAGGAATCCATCAAAGTCAATGGAACGTCAATCGGACGTCCAGAGCTCAAGATATGAGTGTTTCCGCTCCGAGGGCCCGGTTGGTTTCGTGGATGAACCAACCCGGCCGAAGCCAAAGTATTCCGAAACATTGAGTGCGATATACCAAAACGTCCGTCTCGATCCAAGGATCGCATTGCCGCTGACGACGCGTCGTTCGGAGGCCCGTAGCTCATGTTACGGGAAATAGACCGAAAACGGTCCGAAGACGGGGGGTCTGGGCCCGGGCCGACCCGGCCCGACCCCCCCTGGGTTGGCCGAACCGGGCCGACCCGAACCGGTCCGACCTGGCGGGACCCGGTTTGGTCCGGCCAGGGCGCGACCCGGCTCGGCTCGGCCGAGCGGCCGAGCAACGCGGGGGGCACGCTGCCCTCGCGTGACAGCTCCGCGGCCCCCGCGGGGGGCCGCCCTGGTCAACGGACGCGGCTTCGCCGCGTCCTGTGTGCACCGAACCCACACTGCCACGGGTCCGCCGCCGCCGGTGGCTTCCGCGGGCCACCGGAGTCGCTCCGGTGGTCCGATTCCTTCCCTGTCTGTGCCGCTCTTCATCCCGGGATCCGTTCTTCACTGCGGAATCATCAAAACGCTGCTGTGGCATGCTTTGTCGTCGCCCGCCAAATCCGCACAACAAAGAAGAATAGCGAAAGGTTATCGGGTCGTGTTTGTTGGGCTCGCACCCTCTGCGTTAGATGATAACAGTCAGGAGAAATAAATTATCATATGAAAACAGAACAGGATACAATTTTAATAAATTAAAATTGTACTTTTGATCTGGGTTCATTGTTTTGAAAGGAAACAACCACGGAAGAAATAATTAACATATCAAACAACAATTTTAATAAATTAAAATTTTTCTCATGAAACTGGGTTCTTTATTTTTAAAGAAACTTTCACGGGAATATAAATTATTTCACAACAACCCCTACTGACTTCCCGCAATCAAGAATACTCATCCCATAACCAAACTTCCCACAGATCAACTTAATATTGAGTTGATCTGCAT
Source organism: Viscum album (assembly GCA_963277665.1). Classification (NCBI taxonomy): domain Eukaryota; kingdom Viridiplantae; phylum Streptophyta; class Magnoliopsida; order Santalales; family Viscaceae; genus Viscum; species Viscum album. Next base: position 1,521,794,377 of record OY728131.1, on the reverse strand, counting down.
TCTTTATTTTCAACAGGAAACATCCGAGGAAAAAGGGGTATTAATATCCTCAATTAAGAACCCAACCTTGTCGGACGTGCGTTCTTCGCGGAATTGACCATCGTGGAACAAGTGGAGCGTCGCGTCGCGGAAGGGCATCACGTCGACGATCTTGTCGTTGTCGATCGAAGGTTGTCGCGGGGTTAGATCATTGTAGAAGAAGCGTCGCAGAGGGAGAATCGTCGGCGTTGCGGTACACGGCGTCGCGTCACTGATCTCCACGGGTTCGGCGTTCTTCGTCGGAGGCCGGCGTTCTTCGCGTTCTTCCCGTTTTTCACGAAGAAGGAGGAAGATACTTAGAGATTTTTCAATGGTTTAACACAACATTTCAAAAGGAAGGTGTGTTGGCCTTATTTTATTAACATGCCAACAATATGAAGACGTGTTAAGAAATGAATGAAATTAATTCATAGATTTAATTTGAACGAATAAATCGCCCATTTAATAGGAGCGTTTAATTGTTTAAGAAAACACCCCAGTTGACTTTTATTTAATAGGGGTTTTCGCGGGTGCGTTATTTAGCGGAAAGAAACGGTGGGGCTCATGGGAGCCCCACCCCACAAATATCCTATCAAGTGGATAGGATATTTTGGGTTTCACCCTATCCGTTTCAACTGAGCTTAAGCAGCTTTAAGTGGTTTTCAAGCGGCTTTAAGTGAAATAAAAATAAAATTATCGTACAACTTTATTTTATTTCATAACTTAAAACCTAAAAATTAAAAAACACAACCGAGCAAACGCAACTCCAGAAGAGGCGTTTCTAAGCAAGTAGCGGTGTTGTGATTCCATCGGTGCCCTCATAATTCAATTCCAAGCACCGGTTCAAAAGTTAGAAATACTCGCTCGTCTGTTCACTGAACGTACCCGAGCCAAACTTCGGAAAATGATTCCGGGCACACCGGGCCTCAGAATCAGGTGTTGTTAGAAACTGCGTTCTTGTAAAATTCCAAAGAAAATTTAGGAAAAAATTTCCCTTAAAATTTCTGGGTCTTTACAATAATCACCACAAAAATGGTTGGTTGAGAATTTAATTGATCATCACACTAATGCACGATGAGTGAGCATGATACTGTAAACATGTATAGAAATTACAAGGGGATATTCCATGGTTGATCATATAATCTTTATGAACCACTATGAAATATTTATTTATAAAAAACTGTGAGGTATAAAGTTAGGAATAATGAAAGAACCCAACTTAAGATAATCATGGATGAAATAAGAATGATATTGGTTAATCTAAAGTAATTATTGGCCAATTTGATAATGTAAAAGAACAATACATTTTATGGTTGAATTCCTTTTGTTATTATAATAATTCACCCATATTGTTAATGTTTCATCATTCTTGCTATGTATTTTTTATTTTTGTGATATAGGGAACTATAAGGAAACAAGTAACCAATGGGTGTAAGAAACAAAATTTTTACTATATCAATGATCATTACATAACAATGGAAAATAGAATGTTAAATATTATTATTATAGTTATTCAAAACTAACTATCAAGAAATATGATTAACAATGTAAAAATAATTGAAATCATGAGTGTAAAATTGAAGAGAAGGATGGATACTCATGAAAATACAGTCAATGATGATTATTAATGAAGGAATTTTCGACCACTAATATTATATAGATATGATAAGATACATTGTGGGAATTTACTAAGAGTGGTTGGGAGATGGTTTAAATGTGGTATAGCGTTCCATAAAGCTTATGAATTATGAAAGGATGAATAATTTCTAATAGAATTGAAGAAGGTACCAGATATTACTCAATCCAATCTTTAGTCATTAAAATTAAATGAGATTGTGAATTATTTCCCTAACCCTTGAGATAATGGAAATCATAGTCCTTAATACACTACCAAACCCATGGAAAAACACAGAGCATATAAATCAGTTCCACTGGGGAAGAATGTGATAATGATGTCATGTGAAGTACATATATTCTCTATTCCATATCTATGAATGCCTTATTTGATTCAATTTAATGACAATAATTTATAACTCATAGGTTTTGTAAAAATATTGAACCATCACCTCGGTATTTTCATATTGAGCTATCCATAAAAAAACCTAGTGGAACGACGATCACATCAAATATATATGAGTCCTCATAGATCAAAATTTTTAGGGACATACTTAATACAAATATAATTCTTATCTCTTTGTTTGAATTATATATAATATTAGGTATAACATTTCTATCCCTACATATATCCTATATTAATAATTATAAGAATCAAATCAAATTTCATATCGTAGATCATTATCTTCACATGTATCAATATAAGGATAAGCTTCACTTAGAATAAAATTCATTGAAATAGGTTATGATGCCTAGTAATCAAGAATTTCTAACTAAAATGATCAGATAAAAAGTAACCATTAATTAAATTACCATTATATGTAATTATACTCATTTATTTTAGGATAAACTATATATTGTTCCCCTAGATTGTGAGGTTGAGTTCTCGATTGAGAAAATAAACAAATTTATTCCAATATAAATGACTCTATATAGGATGGATATATTGAATACGAGGAATTAAATAAGTTACTAAAGGATAACTTTGACAAGGGTTTTATCCAACTAGTCCACTTTATTAAGAAGAAATATGAATCAAAAAGTCATTAAATTGATTATCATGATCTTAATAAGATCATATTTTAGAATAAATATCATTTACCCTTTATCAAAGACTTATTCAATCAAATAATAGTGTCTTTGTACTTCTCGAATATTGAACTTGGAAATGGATACCATTATTTAGGGGGAAATATGTAGATATTTCTAGAACAACATTTTGAATGGGATATGGAAAAAATTATATTTATAGTGTTTCCATTTAGAATCACTAATTCCCCAAAAATATTCCTAGATATAGTATTTATAATCAATAGGGACTATATTGATCAATTTTTATTCAACTTTATATAAGATATCTTTATATACTCAAAGTGCAATGGAGAGAGTGAATATCATTGGAAGATTGTTTTAAAGACAATGAGAAAGGAGATATTACATGGAAAATGTTTATAGTGTGAATTCTTACTACATAATGTTTAATTCATTGGTCAGGTAATCAAGAGAAATGATATGTCAGTAGATCAATAAAAGATACGAGTTATTAATAAATTAACTATAATGACCACCTTAACCAAGATCTATAGTTTTCCTTGGTTTGAAGGGTATTATCGATTTTTTTGAGAAATTCATCATAAAAATAAAATATACTAACCCAGTTATCATATAAGGGAGTAAATTTCCTCCAGATAGAAAATGTGATGACATCATTATGGAACTAAAAAAGTGGTTGATCACCCTTCTAGTAGTTACAATAGCCTATAATAGGTAAGGGTTTTTAATATATAGTGATGCTTTAAAAATTGTTTGGGTTGCATCCTTTTGATGAATGGTAGATTAATTTCTTATTTCTCATTCCTATAAAATACTCATGAGAAAAATTATCCAATTCATGATTTAATGTTTAAAACACTGATCATTTCTTTAAAGATTCAGATACACTAACTCTATTGATAAAAGTTAGATATATATAGTGATCACAATAGATTGACCAATATATTCCCATAGAAGGAGTGGAATATGTTCCAAAGGAGATTGTTACAATTTATAAAATATTATGAAATATCAATACATTACTACCATGATAAGGAAAATAAGGTGGTTGATGGTCTTAGTAGAAAAACATCATGCTAACTTATCCATGATGAGGGTTGAAAAGAAACCAATACTGATGATTTTTCAAAGGATGAATCAGGAAGTCATAAAATAAAGTGATAAATATTATCTTTCATAAAAACACTATAAAAATTTCATTCATGTGAAGATAAAATAATTCCAAAAATATTATGTTGATCTATCAAAATGGTACCAAATATTATAGAGCTCAAATTTAATAAGGATGGAGTTATAAGGTTTGGAATTGTAACTTCCAAAGAATTTGATTGATGATTTATTTATAATAAAATATTTTATATGTGGATATTTTGTTTTAGTATAGTGATTATTTTATGAAATGTTTTTCAGTAATATAGATCAGTTTTCATTTTAAATTAACTTAAATTATTCAATTTATAAAAATGAATTAATTTTGTATTATATTTTTAGAATATTTATAAGCTTTAAAATTTTTTACAGTGATAATCATTAAAAAATGAATCATATATTAGAATTATTACAGTTGGTTTTAAAATTTTATGAACAATATATAAGATATATAAAAAACTATAAATTGGTTATAATAAATTTAGAGAAAGTATAATATAATATTTTATAATTTATTTTAATTACATGATTTTAAACCAACTTTTTAAAAAAAATGTCCAACCTCACAGCTAACCAAGGGACTCCTCTACCTCACATGTGGGATAAGAAGAGTCAACCATGAGGTATAAGTAGACCATGGCCAGTAGTGGGTAATAGGTATGACTATTTGGGATCAAATAATTCACAGTGGGTCACACATATTGTGTGAATGGTGTGCGCCGAGTTCACTTAATAGTGTATATGAGTGTATGTGGGTGATGATCTGTTGATGCCTTGGCACATTAATGTAATGAGAGTGGTAAATAATTAAGAGATCACTCAACTAAGAAAATATTTTATGTGGGGTGGATATCACATGATATTATTCCCTTTACATAAAAAGTTCTTTGTATAACAAAAGTTGTTCGATCACAAAAATATTGTCCATTTGATCTCTTCAAGAGTCATCTTCCCCATACCTTTAAGAGATAATGTTTCTTTGTCTTCCTAAACCTAACCCCATAAGATTTATCATATTACATTTTTCCTTTTGAAGTAATAATCTACTCATTAGTATAACCTATAAATAGTTCACCATGAAAAATATTAAATCTATTGTTATTTTCCGTCGGATATAGGTATGTGACCCTCAAACCAGCAAGAAAAATACTAGAACCTTAGAGTTATTTAGGCCATAGTAATCATCGATGAAGATTCATTATTTTTAATGTATCCTACTTCGGGAAGCTTTAAATGCTTATAATAAAATAGTTAAAAAAAATAACATCATCAATAAAATTTTAAATTTGGATTCCACCAGTTCAATAATGAAACATATATATGTATATAACAAAATGAAAAAATCATTTTCAAAATGGATCATCATATTTATATATAAAATTTCACAGCTCATTGTTTTCCCCCAAATTTTTTCATCTAAAAGTGAGTGAAATATTATATATATATATATATATATTCTACCATAAAATAATTAAAACCCCCATATTTCTTTTTCGGAATCAAATTCATTGATTCATTTATCCTCAAAGGGTTCTATTTTTCATTGAAAAATATGGATACATTGCAACTCAATAACAATATACACTTATCTATTTTTGATGAATATAACCTTTAAAACTCCACTGGATATATAAAATATAATATATATATATATATATATATTCTATTAACCCCTGAAAACCCCCAACCCCAACCCATATTCCTTCTTTATTTGTAACATAATGTCATTTTCAAGCTCGGGCAGTGTAGTATCTATGCATAAAATTATATTAATATTATATTTCATGTAAGGGAATCTATTTTCATCAAAGAATCTATATGGTTTTCCAATAACATATTTTTATTGGAATTTAGTATTTTCAAAATCCCTTTTTTTAAAATGTGATTTTATATATAAATTATTTTATTTCATATGGGATTTCAAGTCTGTAGTTTTTTTCTGGGAGACATATGACATATTCACCACTAATTTATATTGTATGATATATATATGGAACCTTTGACATGTTTTATCTTTAATATACCTATTTTAATGGTGTTTTAGGTTTCATTGTATGTAATTATTTAAGGGGTATTTTGATTCAAATGTTTTCCGATGCGCTAAGGGATTTTTCTCACTTTTATTTATATGGGAAACATGTCATATAAACCACTTCTCTATATTATATTTTTTATATACATCCCATGAATGTATTTTATTATTATTATTAGGGAAAATTTTAGCTATAAATATCCATATGATGTTATTTTTTTTCCTGGATATTACTATTCAAAAGTAACCAATGTGATAAAATATTTATACTAAACTATCATTATTTATCAATATTGTTTATTATTATATTTATAGTGATAAAATATTAAGACCAATTTCTCCAGAAACTCATGAATATTATATAATCTAGTAATTTCCTGAAATTACATGTTTACTATATGCTTTCATATCATTATGTACTCAATAATCCATAACATTGTTTTTATATTAAAACCAAATTTATTTCTATCATCCATAAAAACCCATTTTCTTCCATGTCCATGCTTTCTAAAAGTAATTTAAAGAAATATTTACTATTATAAAATTATTTTTAATGATATTTAAACACAATTTTTTACATTTTTCAAAATATTAAAAAATGAATATTCCTTTTGTTTTTAAAGTGTGGAATTTTTTAGATTTTAGAAAAAATTTGAAAGGAATATTTGTTTTAATGTGTATGGAATGAACACAATTTCCCACTATCATGATCAATCAATTGTTTGATGATTATATTAAAACATTTCATGGTTATTTAAAAATATATTATTTTCTTTAATATTTTTAATTTTTTTATATTTTTAAGAAGTGATTCCAAACTAGAAAGGATATTTTCTTCCTGAATTTCTTAATGATATTTTTTTCGAATTTCTATTCATCAATGAATATAATATTTATTATTTATTATGTTTTGTTGATGATATAATCCAATGAAAAAATTCTTATTATTTATATAGTTATTTTTATTATAAATAAGTTAGTTTTTAGAAACCCATTTATTTTATAGATTTTATGCTAGGTTGCATTGATGAAATGTTTTTGAAACCATGTTTTTTAAATGAGTTTTGATATCATGACATGGGGAATGTTTAATGAGTTTGTGACACAAAAACGTATGGTTTTTATTATGTTATAGGTAGCCCTGTATTTTTATTTCCCTCCAATTAATTGGGAAAAGTCTTGCATCTCATGTGATAATTATGAGAAACTTGCTGATTTTTTTATTCTGCTATAAGAAACTGGATAGTGTGTTTAATCCCCTATGGGATGAAAGTAATGATCCATGATATGTAATGAAATTAGGAATAAGTTTTGATTCTTGATTCATTTTTATTTTATTGTCTTAGTTGTCAACCTTAACATATGAAATCATTTATATACATGTGATAGTTTACACTTATATGACATGAACTTCTAGTTCATGCTTTATTTTTAATGATTTTCCACTCCCATGGCTCATATATTTTAAAATGATAATATTTTATGTGTTGAATCATTCTTATGATCCATGATATATTAGATTTTATCCTTTTAATCTATATTTATAATTTAATACCATTATGGTTCTATTATTATTTCATAAGATTATCGATTGATATCTTTAATGTTTACCGTTATTAAGAATCTAATCTCCTCCTTTCTTATTTTACTTTCCCAGGTTATGAAGAAAGGATTATATAGGGTATTCTTATAAATATTTATAATGGGGATTAAGTCTAAGGGATATTTTAATATAATTTAATGAAATAATAATATTGTGTAACTATTATAAAAGATACTAAACATTTATGGTAATTAGGTGCGTATTTTTGAAATGTATTGAATATTCATATATTTATATGCAATTTCTATGTATGAAAAATATGGGTCATTATGTTTGGTATAATAAGAATGTTTTAAACAAATTTTGGGATTTGGAATTTTTCATTAGAGGATAATTTAAGATTTATATGACTTATTCTAAATATTTGGGAAAATAAATTCAAAGTGACTCTCAAGAATATTTATTTTTAATAAACCATGTTTTCAAAATTTTGAAAATGGAAATTTGATATTTCATTACGAATGATGAATGAATTTGATGGTGAAATTCATTTGATGGGTGGGAAGATAATGTAACATCCTATGAATTTTAACAATGTTTACGTTTTAAACAAATGATTGATAAAATATTTATTTGTTTGAATAAAAATAATATTTTATAAAATAATATTCCTTAATCTAAATAAGTGTTTATTATAAATAATGTTAATGTTTTCAAATTATAAAAATTGTAAATTTTTTTTATTTGTAATGAAATACTATTTTTATTAAAATATATATATTATTTTTTAATTAAAATAATTTAATTTATATATATTTATATTCTCTAAATAAATGTTATCAATAAACAAGCTAGAATATATTTTCATTATGATTTATAATTGTAATTAATAAGATTTTTGAAAATATATTTCATAACTAATAATATTTTATTAATTATATTAAAAATCAATTTGTTTTTTAATTTATTTAAAATTAATTTATTTTAATATAAAAATTCACTGTTTTCAAAATATTATTCTTATAATTCCACTACATATAAATAAATTATTATGATCATTGTTTCAGAATATTTATATTCCTTAGAAATATTTATAGTGATAATATTTGGAACAATGACACTTGAATTAAAACTAATACAATTGGTAATAATATGTTATAAATAATATAAACAGTCTTAATTAATATACTAATTCGATAAAATATATGTTAAAAATGGTCTAATATAACATTTAAGAATTCAAATTAATTAAATAATTATAAACCAACTTGATCACAAAATTGGACAACCACACAACTGACCACATGTGTCTTCTACCACATGTGTGGGACCCTAAGGTCTGACCATGATGGATATGTCAACCCCTTTCAGTTTTTTCCTACTTATGTGAGTTTTTTGGAATATATAAATCCCCCCAGGGAATGCTGAATGTAAAAATGGTGTGATTAGAGCACACTCAGTGGTTTATGTGAGTGTATGTGGGTGTTGATCCCCTAAATCCTTAAAACATTATTGTAATGAGATCGATTTGATACATAAGAATGTAGTGAGTAGGGAGAATACTTTATTTGGGATAGAAAACATGCGGTACAATTCCCTTGACATTAATAGTACTTCGTATAACTCATTTCGTTCGATTAGAATGATGTCATCCATTTGATCTCTTCAAGATTCTTCTTCCACACAGCCCGGACACCTACTGTTTCATCATCCGCCTCTACACGCTAAACATAGTACGCCTAGTTTCATTGTATTTCTCTTATCCTTATGAATAAATTCCCCAATAATAGGTATGAAATATATATAGTACACATTGAATCCCACATCCTTAATTACCATTTTCCTTAGGATATATGACTTTGAACCTCAAGCCACCAAAAAATATATTATACCTTTAGAGATCATTATTACAAAGTAATCATCGACGATTATTATTCATTTTCAAAGGATCCCTCATAGAAATTAATTGTGAGGTCATAATAAATTAGTTATAAAACCTATGGAATTAATTAAATTTTAAGCTCATATTTCAGTATTTAAAATGCGATATATATATATATATATATATAATTAAAGAAATCATATTTAAACAAGGATAATTATTTTTCAATTTTTATCCCCTAATTCACCACATTCCCATTAGTCTCTTATCATCCATATGTGAATAAATTTATATATGTAAATATATGTGAAACTATGAAATAATCAAAACCCCCAAATTTCATTATAAGTACGAAACTCCTTGAATCATTAATCCTCATAGAATTATTTTTATTGTTTAAAAATACAGATAAAATGACAGTCAATAACAATACCTGGTAATTTTTTTATGAATATAACCTTAAAAACTCCACTAGAAATTCATAATCCTATATATATATATATCACTTATGGAAAACCCCCAAAAACCTTACTAATTTCTCTCATCTATTTTTTATTGTTGCTTTCAATATCATACGGTGGAGTTTCCCTACATAAGCTTATTTCAATGATTGATTTCTCGTAAGGGGATATGTTTTCAAAAAATATTCAATATGGTTTTTCAAAGCCATATTTTTTAAGAGAATTTATTATTTTCAAACTCCCATTTTTTCTAAATATGATTTTCTATGTAAATATTTTTATTTAGTAATAAATAGTTTTCTCTATTTTATGTATGTGAGACATAGGCTCGTTTCAAAAATTACTTTTTTTTATTGCATATAAATTTCCCTTTGACATGTAGTATCATGAATCTACTTATTTTCATTATATTTAAATGTTACTTTGATGTTAAACTTTAATGTAACTTATGAATCAAAATATTACCAAAATGGTAATTTATTTTTGTCTCACTTTTATATTTGTGGGACACATGCCTTATACACCACTTATTTCATTTTTTGTGTGTATAAAATTCCAATGAGTTATTTTATTTATTATTATAATTATTTTTTATATTTATAAACATAAATGATTATATTTTTAATGGGTAATAAGATTGTAATGTTATGAAATTTCAATGTTTTTTTTACAATGTCATTGTTTATCAGGATTGTTTATGTTTAAATTTATAATGATGAAATATTATAATCTACCTCTCAAAAACCACATTATTTATCTCCTTATATGGTTCTTTATTGCTCTTTCATGTTTTGCTTACAATTTTCAATCTTTCTGTACTAATGATTCCAAATTTTGATAAATTAATTAATGAATTTAATTTACTCTTCTGTTAATGACACTTATTATTCCATGTACACATTTTAAAAAAATATTTTCAAGTAATATTTAATATTCTCAAATGATTTTTAAATAAATTTATACCCAATTTTGAATTTTAAAAAATATTTAATAGAATATTATTATGATTTTTTGAATGAGGTAGTTTTGAATTTTGACCGAAAACATGAATAAAATATTTATTAAACATGTGTTTAATGAAAATTATTTTATACCATCATGACCAATCAATTATATGAATTTCAATTTAAAAAATTTATATATTATTTTCAATAAAAGTTTTCCTTAATATTTGGATTTTATTTATTTTATAGAAGTGGTTTCAAAACAGAAAGGTTATCTTCATCAATAATGTTTTAATGGTATTTGTTTGGAATTTATATTCCTGAATGATAATAATATTTGGCGTTTCATATGATTTTCTGGGGATATGATCCAATGGTTCTATACATATTCTTTATATGCATGTTTTATGATTATGATGATGGTTTGTTTATGAAGCACATTTATTTCATATGATATATTCTATGACGGATTGATGAAAGGATTATGAAATCACATTTCCTTGCAAGAGTTATGATATAATGATATAATGAATGTTTAATTATTTTTAGGAAAAAAAATGCATGGTTTTCATTTTTTTATGGCTGACACAAGAATTATATATCCCTTAAATTTAGTTGGTATAGATTCATATTTCATGAAGTAGTTATTTGAAACAATAATATGTGCTCCATCTACTATTAGAAATAAGGTGATGTTCTAAATCCCCTATGGTAAATAGGACATGATGCTTGATTCATTATGAAATGGGAAATAGGATTTTATTCCAAATCAATTTTGATTTTGTTGTCACTTTTTAAACCTAGAAACAAATAATGTTTCTATACTTTTGATATAGCGACACTTATATGACATGAACTCTGGATTCATGATTTATTAAATATGTTTTTTCAATATTATTGAAAATGCCTTTTAAAATGTTAATTTTTTTCCCTGAAATGTATTTTAAATCTATGATAGATTAGGTATAACCTTTTTATGTTATTTATAATCTCATACCCTTATGGACTTTTTATTCTTCTACATGATCATTAATTAATATCTTCCATGTTCACCCATAATAAGAATATGAACTCACCCTTTCTTATGTTTTTTTCACATGGTTATGTAGAGTGGTTAAATTAGGATATGTCTATGAATAGTACTAAATGGGAAGATCTTTATGGTAATTATTGAATATCATTCATCAAATAAGAATATTTTATTATTATTATCTATATAAACTAAACTATTTCCAATATTTGGCGTGTATTTATTATGTATATTGAATATTCAACTATTTAGATGTAATATGTATGATCGAAAATCATAATAAATTATAAGAACCTAGATATGCATCTCAAAAAAGTAATAATTGAAGATTTATCTAATGGTTGATGCATATTTCTCATCTTCCTGTATTCATTTAGAAATTAATAACAAGTATAGAGTTAAAAGAAGCATCTTGTGTGATATATTGAATATGGAGATTACAAAATGCATAACATGATGTCTGGTATTCCAAAAAGTTAAGGATGAATAACAAACGTCTATGGTTATGTTGCAACCATTACCCAGAATAGTATGAAAATAGTAAAACATCACCTTGTATTTATTCATTGGAATTCCTAATATGTCAAAATATAGTAATTACATTGGGGTTTTTGTCATTTTCTTTATAATGTTTGTAAATTTTTTCCATCAAAGAATATTCCTCACTAGACCAGCTTTCCATGATATACACAAGGGAAGTGAAGAGGATTCATAGAGTACCGATATCCATGATATCCAACCATGATTTTTGGTTTACAATGAGATTTTTGGGAAGTCTTTATAATGTGGTGTAGATATTGGGGTGTTTTAGAACTGATTATCAACCTCTAGATAATGTTCAGTATAACTGGATAATTCAAAATATAGAGTATATGTTGAGATATTGGTTGATGGATATTGAAGTCTGTTGGGATTAGAACCTCCCCCAAGTGGAGTTCTCATATAACCATAGTTTTCATTATATCCTTTAGATAGAACCATAATAGTCACCTGATGGGAAGTTATATAGAACTACATAGTTATGGGATGAATTTAAGGAGAGGAAGTCAAAAGGTACTGAACTTTCTAATAAATTATGGAGAAGGATTGAACCGTCCAGTGATATATAAAGTCATCACAAATTCTATAGATGATTTTTGAAAATAATCATTGACAAGATTTACGGTTTGAAGTTGGTGACAAGGTGACCAATTAGATATCCCTTTGCAAGTGGGTTATGAGATCTAGTAAGAAAGATAATTAAATACCTTTATATATTACTACCTTCAAGATCCTTGATCATGTAAAGGCCGTATCCTATCACTTATCACTCCCTTAAAACATAAATTAGGTGAATGATGTACTGAACATTTATCTTATAAAGAAATAAATAAAAAAGAAACCAAATTTACTGAGATTAGATTCTGTAACACTGGAATTTAACCTTTTATATAAAGACAATTTAGTGTAAATATTTGATTAAATAGGAATCTTTATGGGAAACAAGACAACCTATCTAGTTAATGTTATGTGGTGAAATCATATGTATGAGGAGGCTACATGAAAACATGAGGATGTGATGAGAGAAAATTACATTCCCTTGTTTTATTTACATTAATATAATATTGATGTTTAAATTATTTTTAAGGTGGTTAGAATGAAATGACCCATGTTTTACTAAAATATTCGTCCGTAGAAAAAACTATGATTAATAGATTTCTCCATGGACAACACCAAAAAATAAATATTTTATACCATTTTAAGGAACCCCTATAAGTTTTAGTTATAACCATTTGAAATATAATTATTCACTATATATAAATATATAATAAAATAAAAAACAAAATAAGTTTTACTTTAAATATCATCTCAACTACTGAAACTAAGAAACTAATAAAATATTTTTTAAAAAATTTACATTACGAAAATATAAAATACAATGGTCTGAATAAATTATTAACCTTAGTTTATTTAGTAATTTATATAAAATGGGATGAATAATGGATAAAATAACAAATTTTATTTTTCCATGAAAATATTATTTCACTAAATTTAATGTTTTTGGTCAAATAAATTTATAAATTTTAGGATGCTATTTTGAAATAATCAACTTAATTTTTTACATATAATTTAGAAATTATCTTAAAAAAATTATATTTAAACAATAATCGTTCTATTTTAATTAAGTAATATACTGTTTTTAAAAATATCATGCCTCTTATGGAATTATTTGTTTAAAAGAATTATTTTGAAATTTATGAAAATCATTTATTGAAAAAATATGAACTTTATAAGTTATATTATAAATTAAAAAATATTTATTCTAGTTTACAAATCTATATTTAAAATTTTATATTATAAGTAATTTTTATCCCATTTTTTTCATTAAATTATAAACTAATTAATTTAAAATTATTCATTAAAACTTTTAGAAATTCATCCAAATTAAATAGATTTAATATTTAGAGTCATTATTTCCAAGTTATATAATAAGGACCATTTTATTTTATAAATAATAGCGGGGAAGTTACTTTTGTATATTTTTTTACCATTGTAAAAAAACTGGTAAAAATAAGCATATACGAGTTAATAACCCCAATCTTGTATAAAAAATGTGTGGGGATATTTGGTTGAGGTAATTAAAAACATTATTTTTTATTATTTCCATTATTTCCCAATCTTGTATCCAATTTCTTTGATATTTAAATGAATTTATTAAACATTTACGGGTATTTAAAAAATGAAATTTATTTTCACCTATAAAAGGAGATTTCCTCTTCTAACATCCCCTCACACAAAAAACCCTTATGTTTATAAATGATATACCCAAACATCCACTATATTCTACTATCATCCTTAAACATGTTCTAGTCTTCTCAATATTCCACCCCTCTATGGTTTAACCCCTTCACAATGGATATAATCCCAATAGTGAGGTATAAATTTCTAACCTATCCTCTATCTTTTATATTTTAAAATTTTTAATTATTATTCATAAAATTATATTACAAGATCATAAAATATGAACAATAGTATCAATTTTATATTTATATGTTATTATAATGGTGGAATAAGCATTAACCACCCTTCCCTCTTCCATTAAGAAAAGAAAAATAACCTGAATCATTTCTATATTCACACTACCACCTCCAAGAATAAATGTATTTTGTTTTATATCAACACCATACATGATTGGTACAAATTTGTTGTTGAATAAATAAGAATTATATATATGAAATATAACATAGTATAAAATAATTCCCCATATTTCCCATCTCTCATGTTCCTTCAAAAATGAAATCTTCATCTATGAATATGTGCGGACTACTACCTTTATCAAACTACACTTTCCATTTTCTCTAATCCTGTTAGGTATATTATTAGTTTATAATTGATTGATATATACTACTTATATTATAATTATATATTAATAAAATGACTCCTTATGGGAAAAAATTAATTAAATATTTTTATTGAGTAGTATATCAGTACAAATAAATAACTAGAAACTAGTTCATCACCAGACTCTCTTTCACAAAATAAAAAAATATATCATGTAAGGGAATCATAACATTATATGTCATTATATAACATCAATTACAATACCTTTAATATGTTTTAAATGAATAAATTTATGAACATGAGAATTTATGACACCGCCCTTACAAAATTAGTGAAAATTATCAAAATCGGTTCAAAAAATTTAATACATGAAGATAATTACTTCAAATTAATGATATAATTTGAAATTTATATGAATAGGGAAATTAATTTTGTAATTATTATTCTTATATTTATTATATAAGAGAGTTAAAACATCATTGGGAATGAGG
Source organism: Viscum album (assembly GCA_963277665.1). Lineage (NCBI taxonomy): Eukaryota > Viridiplantae > Streptophyta > Magnoliopsida > Santalales > Viscaceae > Viscum > Viscum album. The sequence continues at coordinate 1,521,778,839 of OY728131.1, read as the reverse complement.
ATTAATGGTATGGGACTTTGGTAACTCAAATTTGATTATTTGAGTTATGAGGTTTCTTTTGAACATAGACCATCAATATTGCTTATATTCAATGATATAATTTCACATTTGATGTAAAATTTTATCTCTATAGAGAAAATTATTTCATAATTCAAATCCCCTTCCCTGATATTTTTTCTTTTCCAAAAAATTATAACATGTTTTGAATAATTCCAATCTTTTCAGTTGTTGATTTCTCTGAAATGGATATTTCATTCAAGTCCATGTATTCAAATACCTCAATAGTTATTCTATATTATTTTGATATCCAAATATATATTTATTCTTATTATAATTACACCTTCTTTTTAAATATATTTTTATTCACACTCTTTTATTACTTGGCTTCTATTTTTCTCTCAATATCTAACTCATTATATTTAACATGATGTTATGTTTTATAAACCAACCTCTAAAGGATTTTATTTGGTTACCATTTTGGGTGATTGAATTTGATATCAATTAATCTTGTTTACATGTTAATTTATGTGATACCATTTTAAATATAATGTTTGTACCATCTTAATTTCTATGTTTTAATGATGTGATAATTAAATGTTTTATTTTAGGACACAATCCTATGATTAGTCTTTATTTAATTTTTTCACCCCATATATCCATCCAATGCATTAGGTGAAGCTTTATATCACATAATATATTGGTGAAATGGGATGTTATTCACTATCAAAAGTTAGATTCACATTGTGATATATGATCTACTATGGGAAATAGGCTCTGATTCCAGATCTGCTATGAGAAATAGGTTGTGATGACTAATCCTATGTGGGAAACATGTGGTGATTCTTGATCTACAATATTTTGTTTATATAATTATATTGGTCCCACAATCCTTTTATATGAAACTATAATATAGTCTTGGGGTCATGATTAAATTTAACTCTCCTTTTTCCATAATATTTATCATATGTTATATGTGATTTCCCAAATATAAGGAAAACACTAGGGGGGTTTAGTAATTATTTCCTTTTTTCATTTTATAATAAAGTGTATTAACATACTTATAAAACATTCTTGATCACTGAAACTTTTTATAGTTATGATCATCCCAACTATAATTTTCAACCTCACATTTTTTATGAAAAAATAAAAAGAAATAATAGAACATGATATTTAAAAAGTTTGGTATAAATAAATACTCAATTCCATGTTGGATAGTCCCACAAAAAATCATTCCTTTACTATTTTACTTCTGGAATACAAAGAAACAAGAAAACAATAGTTCAAAAACTCATTATACTAATTTTCTACTATAATTATCTATACCCACTAACTATTCATTTCATATAATATATCCCCTACCCGATTATAAAATCTGGAAAAACATATTTTTTAGTTACTATTAAGAAACCTCAACTACTAGCTTCTTCATTATTCTTTTCTGATCTACTTCATATTGTTCCTAAATTCATCCAAAAGTAAATTGGATGGAAATCACCTGTGTACAATCTTCAATATAAAATCCTATTATAAAATCGTTTGTCTCAAAAGTTCTTCTAGATTGTATGAAAATTTTAAGATGATCACTCTCAATATTTCTGGAATATATTTATAGAAAACTTACATAGAAAAATTCATTCTGATTCATCCATCATCTATTAACCTTAGTATGATAGACTATGATTGATTTTCCTCTATCTAACTAAGCTTCTATATTCATTATTAAAATGAGTAGAAACCCAATCAACTACTTATAATTTCTTCATCCAATGTAATTACATATAATGGATATCACTCCAATAGAAGTCACATTGATGGATCTCTATACAATGAAAATCACTCTGATGGGAGTCATTTCGATGGATCTCTGGCCGAAGGAGCTCACTCCAATGGATCCCACTCCAGTGGAACTCCATCTAATAGTTGTTACTTTGGTACTTTCAATTTAATCCTGAAACAAAACTCTGGTTGGGATATAAATTCCTATCATAATAATGTAGAGTGTCATCTCTCTGCACATGTGAATAGTTTGAATTTATGATTTTACTATTCTATTTATTTATAGGTATTTCGAAATGGAAATGGAAGGGAAACCAATTCTTCTTCTTGCTCACTCATATTATAAAAAAATAAATTTCATGTTCATTTTATCTACACGATGATTGTTTCAACTATTGAATTTTTTTGGATACTTCTTGAATCTTCTTGGATATTCTCAATACTTCAAACATATTTAAATTTACAAAAATTTTCCATTCTGGAAAATATTTGTTTGTCGACACTTATTTTTGTTTTTTCATTATTTGTAGTCCAATGTATTGTATTATTGAAACTATTTCTGATGGTCTTTATCATGATAATCTCATCTTATGGATTAATATAACTTCCAAAATTGGACTCTAAATCTGTTCTCTATTGATTCAATTTTAAACACTTCATTACTTTTTCCCAGATCCACTAAATAAAAAAAATAATCAAATGATTCACACACCAATGACTTATCTGTGAAAGTATGTGTCTAATGGATCAATCTATATTTCCCATCCAATGTATCGGTGTTATAATTTTTCTGATGAATATTTACCTAATTCAATTAAAACAAAACATTTTCTTTATGAAAATGGTTGAGTACATTATTTTGCTTTTCCAGGTTGACCGGTCCTTGATCTCATATAATGGGCCGGTCTTAGGATATCATTTGATTAATCTATCCCCACAACATAACAACTATGTTCTACCTCCTATAGAACTCTACCTTTGATGCCTTAATGATACGATCAATTCAAAATTTGATATGGGTCAAAATATTCTCTTAGGGATCAGTGGTATACCATGTATGGTAAAACCATGTCGGTAGTATATTTTTCATTAATACTCTTTGAAAATGATGATTGATCTTATCAATAAATTCATTTAATGAATCAGTCAATCAATACTTTTACAAATCCTTTAACTTATGTAAGATCAATTCCCCACCCTTCAAAAAATTTATGCTTCTAGTGGTTCTCACACCAATTTTCAATTACCAGAATCCTTCGACCTCATATTATATTCTTTTACAAAACCCCCTACAATTATGATGAATTCATCATGTTTTGTGAATATGTGAACGATCATAAAGAATAATCATATTTTCTTTAACTAATGCCCCATTTTGAACATATTATGTCTCTTTAGATCTATATCCAGATCCATGATTCCCTTTGTTTTTTCATCTAGTCCTTTGTATCCAAAACATAATCCATGTTAGTCCAATGGGTTCTATCCAGAAAACAAAATCACTATTTATTGATAAATTAACATATGAGATATATTAACATCAAATAAAACCAGAACACAATATGGGAAAAACAATCTCCCCCTTTGTGTTTTTTTCCAATACCCATACAATACTATTAAAAAATATCAAAAATATTTTAAATCAATATATATACTATTCTTTCTCCACAAATCATTTTCTTTCACCCCAACTTGTCCTCTCTCCTATCATGTATTTTTACCCTCATTGAAAATGAAATTAAAATGGGAAAAATATTATTTAAAAATTTCTTTTGAAGAAAAAAATATCATGTGAGTTTTTAATAAAGAAACATTAACAAAAAATCATTATTTCTATGTAAAAAAAATTAGTGTAAAAACAAGGGGATATAATCATGTTTATAAATATTTTCCATAACACAACTTTACATGTAATATCATTTCATGAACCACTCAACAATTTTATACTTGGGAGAAATTGAGAGAAAGTTTGTTAAGATGAATTCAAGTTTCTCCGATATGAAACAATATCTTTGAAAATTTCACGTGTAAAAACAAAACATACCCAAAATATCTTCATTAATAACCTAATTAATATATTTGGAAATAATATTATGATACACACACCTCAAATTTATATTTTATCCCCTTGGAGGTGATCTTTCAATAACTTGTTGAAAGAAATTCACAACATTCACCCAACATCCATACATCAAATCCTTATATTCCCCACATGTTAGTAGAAATATACAAATATTTTGGGAATAAGGAATAGACTGAATAGTTCCTTAGAAGTAATATTGGCACTAATAATATTCTCTTATTCATGAATTTTTCTTCCTCTTCATGGATTTTTCATTGGATGTGTTTTATTCTTTCTGTCCATCCTTCTTATATTTTCTTACAAGTTTTTTCTCAAGTTTGTATCTTCATATAATGCTGTCAAAAAATCTTCTAATCTAGTAACAATTTTGTAATAATAAGTTGTTACAACATCACCATTTTTTCCTGTTATACTGGGAAGATAGTCATATAACTTTTAGTAACATTACCTTATTTCTCCCACCTCTTAATAATTTTTTGAATCTTTAAACCATAGTTTGTTGTTGTCTTTTTATCAACTTTTTTCTCTAGTTTATAAACTTTTTTCTTCCCTTTTTATTTGAATTATTTGTGTGGTTATTATAACATTAATGAAATTGGATCTTTTTCTCCACAAATAACTAAGAACTCTTTGTTTTATGAATCATCATGTTTAATTTTCTCAATATTTTTAATGTACTCAACTTTAATTTTTTTTTCATTGTTGAGGATTCAAGATTATTAACCATATGAATTTATATTTTTAGTTCGAAAACCCATTTTGATTTTTTTTTTCAAATATTAAATAACTTTGATTCATAATTATAACTGTTACAGACATGTTATAACAACATGAATAAGATACATGTCCAAAAATTACTAAATACCAACAAAAACCTCTAAATCATGATCATTATTACTGATATTAAAAATGATCTGAAGTTCATGGTTTTTATTTATTCATAAACCAGGGACCAATTTTCATAGGGAGACACTTTATTGATGAACATTATACTTCTTTACATATAATTTAATTATAAACACATTTACATAGAGTATTATTAGGAAAAAAATAGGTTGATTCTGTGATGTTTTATTTCCATTTTCAGATGTTTCATTCTTTAACTAAAATGCATTTTTCAATCCTTCTCTTCTTTCTCTTAACTCACTTTGTTCCAGAAAATAAATTTATTATGTTCCTAAAAACAATTCTTCTTTCTCATCCAAAATAGTTTTTAAAACATTTACCATCTTCTCAAAATCATCTATCTTCAACTTTCTATTTTTACTTTTTCAGCAAGTGTAGTTTTCCAAATGTTTAAATTCTCATCACTAGCTGATTTTTCTTCATAACTTTTTAGTATTATTTCTTCACACCTAATCTTAATCTTTTGAGGTCTAATCAGATTGAGGTAAATTTTCTTTTTCATGATTGGGTCACTATTCATATTAGTGTTATTTTCAAAATCATTCTTCAACTTACTTCTTTTTTATTTTAATTGATTATTTTTCTCAATTTACATTTCCAAATTTCTATTGATAAAACACTAAAATTCTATAATTTCATCACCACCACCATCATTATTTTATGATGAGCTTCCATTGATAAAAATATAATGTAAGGTGACCTAATGATCAAATTCCCCACTAGATGAGAAATAATGTTTATTTCTTCTACTAGGATAAATTTTCTTGTTATTTTCATAAGGAAATCCGTCATTATATTTCACTCAATTTTGTTTAGGATATTTCTTATTTCCTTCTTTAGAGTCATATTCTTTAACTATATTCCTAGGAAAAATATATGTAAAATCTAATCTCCCTTCATAAATAAATAATTTTAAATAATATTTATCTTTTTCGATACATTCTCCTGGGTTGAATTTCTTGAAATGAGGGAAATGATTTTGTTTAACTCTTTTGCTTGTTCTCATGGCTTCAAATTAGTTGATTCTTCTCCAAAATATTTATCTCAATTTCTCCCTTCTAATAAATCTTTAAATCCCATTTCATTCTCATCATTCATCTTGAAAGAATTTTTTCCCTCATATCATATGCATCAATAATATTAAGAATTTCATCAAGAGGTAAATCTTTCCAATACTCGAAAGATGAAACTTTGTCTTTGATTACATCTTTAAAGTTTATAATTAGTTTTTTTCCAATAGTATAATCCACTAGCTTCTCACGAAAACTTTTTATGTTACTCAAAATCCCTTTTACTTTTTTAATGTAATAATCATTGATTTATTCATCGTCTATTTTCATATATTCAAATATACTTCAACAGATTTTAACTTGTCTTCATAAAAATTTACATTTCCTTCATAGTTTATTTTAAAATTATCCCACAATTTATTATCAATTTTAAATACAATAAAATTTTCATAAAATATTTCAATAAGAGTCATCAACAATTCATTTGAAAATATTCTATCAACTTCAAAACATATCTTATCAGTAGTTGTCATAGAAACTTCAATAATAAGAGGAAATACCACTATTTTTGTACCTATAACATCAAGGAACATAGATAGAAAATAGGTTAACATCATATTCTTCTAGTTGTGATAGTTTTTTTCATCAAAAACAGGACCACCCCAACTATTTACTAAAATTTTTTATCCATTACAGAAGTTAGTTATTTTAGAGGGAACATAATCCAATACTAAATGTTGTTCCCAAATGGGTCAAGACCACTTAGGGGGGGGGGGGTTAATTAGTGGTTCCTTTTTTCCTTTCATATTAATTTATATTAACTTCCTTAGAATTTTTTCAAACCTATGATACTTTTTATAGTTGTAATATAGACAACTATAAATTGAAACTTCAGATTTCATATGGAAAAAATATAAAGAAAGAGAGGAACATGATATTTACAAGGTTATGTATAAAGAACTGATCCTTTCCATGTTGGATAATCCCACCAATATGGGTTCCTTTAATAAATTCATTTTAGAATTAAAATATTATAAAAGAAAAAAATTTTACAACCCAATATACATATTTTATTTTATATTTTGATTTACCCCTAACTATCTTTTCGTATAACATTTCCCACACCTAATTATATCCCCTTGAAAACAACTCTTTTCAGTTTATAGTATAATCCCCCAGCTAAAAGAATTTATGTTCTTATTTTTTGATCCACTTAAATTTTTTTACCTACACCACAGGTAAGCATGATCAACATCACTTGTATACAATCTACGTGAACATAATAATTTATATTAAGAAATTTTTTCCTTGAATGTTTTTATGGATCTTCAAGAAAACATGAATATTATCAATCACAGTCAATCCGAAAATTCAATATTGAAATTTTTTATTATATGTTGTCATTATAAGTTTTCTTCCATCCTATAAAAATACTCTAGAGAACTTTGTCTGATTATCCTATGTCTGATTCTTCTTCTCTACTTCCTACTTAAACTATGTAGAAAATCAATCCCCAACTCATAGTTTCATTCTTTAATGGATTTGCATCTGATGGGCCACACTCTGATAGGAGTCAATTCTATGGACCTCCATCTGATGGAACTCACTGTGATGGGTGATATTTTGATGGATCTACAATCTATGTAACTCACTTTAATTGATCTCTATCTTAAGGAATTCTATCCAATTGAAGTTAATCTAATATTATCAATTTCCACCTAAAACCCAACTCTGTTTGTGATCTAAATTCCAATTACAAAAAATTCAATGTGGTGGCTCTATGTACACATGAAAATTTGAAGAGTATGAAAATATTGTGCTCTCTATTTATAAGAATCCTAAAATGATGAAGGTACGAAAACCAATTCTTCTTTCAACCCACTAAAATTCCAAAAACCCAAAATTTCATGTTCATTTGAGCTTCATGTTGAATATTTAAAATCAGTACAATATTTATATCTCCTTCTTGAATCTTCATGAATCTTCATGAAACATAATCCTTATACAAATTTATAAACAATTCTCTAGTCTGATCATTCATTTTTGGGTAACTCCAATAGTTCGTTTTGCCTAAGTTTCAGTCTGATGGATTATTTTTACAGAAACTACATCTGATGGACTTTCTTAAGAAAATATCATCTGATGGATTAGTATAACTTCTTAACATTGGTTTTTTTGTCACTTATCTATTGAATCAATTGAATGAAATTCCTATCTTTTATCCTCGAAATAGAGAACAATAAAAATAATCAAATGATTCCACACCCCAATGAATTATCAATGATAGTATGCATATGATAAACAATTCTTGGTTTCCCCTCCAAGGTGTCACGATAAACTCTTTTCTAATGAGTCTTGAACCAATCAAAGTAAAAAAAATTATAAAAATGGTTGACAACATTATTTTTCATCATATTATTGACCAGTTGTTGATCCCCTATGATGGATAGATCTCATGATCTCATTAGATTTAATAGTCCCATCAACATAACAACTCTATTTTACCTCCAATAGATCTATACATATTAATATTTAATGATACCAATAATTTATAAAATACATCGGTGGAAAAATAAACTCTGATTGATCAATGGGATATCATGTTTTAACAGATCGGGGTTGGCGTCATATTATTTATTTTATAAGATCTACAACTGATGATTGGGATGATTGATTGGTTCATTTGATGAATTGGTCAATCAGTATCTTTTCAAAACATCAAGATTCCCCAAGTTCAAACTCTTAGCCTAAATTTCTTTCTTCGTCCAATGATTCTCATGGTGATGATCTAGGACTAGAAGACCTTGACTTTGTATTGTTCTATATTCCAAAAAATCCTTCTCATATAATGAATTCTTATTGATTTTTTGAAATTTTAATGATCATTAAATAATTGTTTGCTTTTATATGACTGTGACCTTTTTCTGATATTCTTTTGTGTCCAAGTATCTTGGTAAATAACCATGTTTTCTATTTTTTTCATCTAGTACTATTTGTACATTACATCTTCATGGTTATTCCAATAGGGTCTTTCAAGAAACCAAATCTCCACTAATTATGAAATTCAAACATATTGGATATATTGAACACAAATATAACCCAAACAAAACCAGTGAATAAAAATATGTGTGATCATATGAGATTATTTGGTCTCCTATCATACAATTTCAGCCATTTTTGTGATTCCATTTTTATTTAAATAGAGGTATCTCTTCTCCCAATATTCTATATCGTACTTATAATCTCACCATGGGTAACATATTGATATGTTTATTTCCCCTTTATGGTTATTTGATCACAACTCTTTCTTAAGTTTCCATTTCCTAGGGAATGAGATTAAATTCATCTTGAGATATGATTAGAAGAATACACACACTGATGAAATTATGGGGTATAGTCTAGAATCATTATAAAATAAGTTTCTCATGTAGCTAGGATCCAATGATACTAAATAAATTCATTCTATGAATGTTGACTTTATTTTGTAATGTAATTTTTTAATTACATAGATAAATTATAATAAACGCATGTTTAGCATTGGTCACATCTTGTCCAGTATCACAATTCCATTATAAAAAATTTCTTATAAAATTAAAACATTCTTTAGTATAAGGATTGGCGATAGAGAAATTATTTTTTAGGGGGTCACTTAAAGAAGATTTTGAAAACACAATATTATACTCTTGAATTTGGTGGTAGAAGTCGTCATTTTATAAATGAATAATTTGGCCACAAAATATTATCCTGTGGGGGGGGGGGGTGTGACGTCCTAACAAGAGAGACACTAAATGGTTCATCCAACTGGTGGGTCACATGAACTCAAGTACACCTCCCATGCACTTAAAGCTGGCGACTATTAGTATGGGTCTAAGGTGGTAAATTTTGGTGACTATACCATCAGTATCAGAGTAACCCAACAATTAAATAAACAGATTAAATAGCATAAGAAAATATAAACTATAATTGAGAATTAATGATTCAAATATAATAAATAACCATCAAAACATTATCCAGTTACATATAAAAATGATATAATTTCATGTATCTATGAAGATGAAACAAACATACATGGAAGGACACATTGATTAAAATACATGTATCAATATAGAAAAAGATAATCAAAATATATCTCATAAATAATCATAATCCATAGATCAGTCATGTGGTCCCCTACTACCATATTATAGTATCTTAATAGTAATGAACTGAGTTATTTCCCTTGTCCATACATATACCCAATAAATATTATGAGGTACCATAGATGACACAAATAGGGTATGATATAAACATAAGAAGAAACTACCAGCAATGTCTTTAATAACAAAGTCAATGCATATAATATGTGTTCTGCAATGATTTAAAAAAAGTAATTAATAATAAAAACATTAAAGGGGTCAGCTTTGGTTCCTGAAGGACTCTAGGATGACACTACTTGCTTGGCCTCATGTGGAATACTCTATGAACAAGTTACCATATGTATATGTATATGGTATGTATATACACTGACATAAAAATTATTATATATGGAAATCTCTACTAGTTTGGGCCCAATTTTTAACTCAAGAATCCATGGGTAGTAGCATGATTTTCTCATGTATCAAGAGATTCAATACCCAGACTCATAACATTAGGGACTTCATTCCCATGTATCATAACAATAGAGATGTCATTACCATGTATCATAATGAATAAGGGTAAACAGTCCCATTCAACATATTCAATAAGGGTCTCTATACCGTTTCCTCATAATTCATTAGGGTCAATGTTCCCATTCATTATAATTCATATGGTTCAACATTCCGATTCACCATTATTCGTAAGAGTCTCCATTCCCGTTAACCATAAAATATATGGGACACGATTCAAGTATATCATAAGCTATAAGTGATACTATTCCAATATATCATAAACATTTAGAGATTCTATGCCAATATATTATAAACCATAATGGAAACCATACATGTATATCATAGCAGTAATAAATATTCAAAGGTTTTAGTAAATGACAACAAATAGTTTATAGTGTATTATCATTTAATATTAAAATGGAGTATCCATTGTTCTATTTAAACATGTGACATGGTTGTACCACTCACATTCCATTTAAAACATTATAGTATAATAACTGTGTTATATATTCTACACCACTACATTTATCTCTAATCATTTATGATGTCACTTTTTAGTAGTCGAAACAAAAACACCAATGGGTTTTTTGGTTATAAAACCATGGATGTCAAATGGGAATACATGGGGAATCCCAAAAGTGAAGGATTATGTTATGGTATGAGACTCCCAAAATTTCTTGGTATCTAATACAGTCATTTGGTTATAAAATATTGAATTTAATTGAATGAAGATTCATTTTCAGGGAAATGTTCAGTGAAACCTTGGTGTGGAATAGTGGAACATAATATAAACCATTATGTAATTGTTGGATAATTACTACACCACCTAGCTTATTATTTTAGATAAACACTTATCCAGTATCATCATCTTGTTTGGTATAGATCAGATGAAAATGTTAAAATAGATGAACTCTATGAAAAAAGGGCATAAAATATTTCACCAAAATAGTATCATCGAGAGAAATAAAAATGATGAATGGATACTAAGTAGTATATAACATACTTGAGGATATCCAACAAGAATATCAGTATTTAAATTAGTGTCTAGACAAAAGAATCATCAACCAACCTTGGATAAATCAAGAGGATGATTAGTGAGAGTAAATGAGATGGTTGTTTACTGAAAATAATAATGAATGAAGGCTGTTAAATATAAATGTTGTTATGAAAAAATGATCATTTTTATAATCATACAAGTTTGGAACAATTGGACCAAATTATTGGTTGAACCATCCACCAACTATGCACCATGAACATCCTTAATACTCTGACACACGATCATTGAACATGGTTAGAGAAACTATGTGCTAACCATTATTTTTCCCTCTATCTAAAATTGATGCAATATGGTATATGTATTTAGCATAGTTCATATGGTTATGGTAAACTGTGTGGCCCAATTATTCCCACTAATATACCTCTCATGGTTTGGAGAATCAATATAGATCGGAATGTACAATTGTTTTAAACTGTGTGGCATAGTTGTTTCTTCCACTGTCTACCATTTTGGGCTGTGAATAATCCTCGAACACCTTGATTTCCACCATATCCTCACTAGGAATTCACATCAGGTCAAAGTCAATGATTTAAACTAAAATTTAAAAGATCCATGCCTCATAAAAAAATGAATTCTTAAACATTTTCCCCTTAAAGAAACTCATCCCCTAGTTTCCCATCAAATTGTGGGGAAACCTTATCTAAGAATAACATCGTCCATTGAGCACATATGTCGGGAACACACTACCAAGTCCCATCCTCTACATGAATATGGTTACATAACAACTGAACTAAAGGGATATACCTTCATAATAGATCCTTCATGCTTCGATCAATGATGGTTATGGGATAATTCTCAAAATAAAAATCTGAATCTAACTCAAGATCATTAAAATCAAAAGTATGAGAAGGGTCGATATTACAACAAAGATGGTATGAAACATGTAAGGTTTCATTAATGGAACATTACATATGAGTTAATAAAAACTGATTATATACTAACTCAACTCTATCCAATATCTCTAATGTCTCAAAAAATGAGATGACAACTTCCCTTGCCTTTGGATCCACCTATTCCATAGTCTGGTTGATACCAATAAGAAAATAAAATCCCTAATCTCGAACTGTAGAGGTCATTAATGGAGGTAAGAATATGATTTATGAATATACTTAGAGGTAGATATCCACATTCAAAATAACTTCATCTAATCTGAAGTCTCCAACATGGTATGGGGACCTAGTAGCCCTAAATCCCTTGCCTCTAGCCTAGATAGAGGTGAATGACATGATCTACCATATATTTCCTCACAATAAGCTATCTGGTTTTTTTCATAAAATATTTAATTGTAGGAAAACTCATTAATAGGAATAATATTCTCACAATAGCCTATAAAATAATGTATTCATGATGTAATCATATCTAATAACATCTGTATAGTTTGTTCTGACTGAACAATGTTCAGGGGTGAAATCTTTTTCCAAAAATTTACTAATTAACTAAATCTCACTATAATACCTACTTGAACATCATCAGGAAATGAGTATGCCTATTTTAAATGATATTAGAATTTACCCTATGTATCCATATAATCTCATAGATATAAAATATTCTCATATCAACAACTAATAAATTCTCCCATATAGGAAGGAAGTGGGTTACTATCATATATTGACCCATGACAACTCAAATTGCACGAATACCTCTAGGTGACCTATGTAATATAGTAAATAAACCAATGAAACATCATCCCATATACATTTCAAGACTGTCAATGGAAGTAATAATCCAGTGGACTACTAGTGTTGTACCTTCACCTGCTGACAGGTGGAAGACCTTATAATGAAACCCATAATCTGACATTACATCTGTAGTCACCAATACTAGCAGCACATATCTTGATACATCTTAGAGATACTTGGGTGAAAATCCTAATGAGATGAATGGGATTCTTAAAACATATACTCTCTAATTTCTATAGGAACCTATATATTCCCATGTTTAGGATGGATATCGACACCATTAATAGACTAATCTGGGGGTAGGTCCTCCCCCAAAATACTCGCCCGTATGACCAAACCATTAGAATATGATAACTAACTTATCTTCACAAAATATAATACTGAAGAAGTAACTACAATGGTTGTAATAAAATCCCCCGCAAGGATTTGTTAAAACTTTATATGCATCTCAGAAAACAGGTCCTCAAATTTCCATACATAACTTTCATCCTGAATATCACGATACTATGTTTTTGAATCGTCAGATCAACTACTGTATTTACCTTTCCAGGCATATAAGAAATCTCATTTTTGAAGGACTTACGTATTCTACCAATATTTTCTTTCAATTCATGTTCCCTAAAGATATATTTGAGTCTATTATGGTTTGTATAAACCCCAAATCACTCTCCCAATAGATAATGCCTCTAATAATTCTATTCATGAACAACTACAACAAGATCTAGGTCATGTGTTAGGTAATTATGATCGTGATGTATAAACTGGAAAGACACATACATAATGAAGCAATCCCCATACATCAATAATTCATCCATAATAATGCATGATGCATAAAAACACTAAATATCTTATGGTAGGTTCTATAACAATCAGAATTTTCACTAATGTAAGACTTCCTTCCACCACAAGAAATGAATTCTCGCTTGCTTTAACCACAATAACATCACATCCTTAATAGTATGACTGGTAAGAGGTATCATAAGTCTTATAAAGCTCTATATGAAACAATTTTAATAACCAACCAACCCTTATGTACTCCATATATAAAACACATTCTTTCAATTCTCCCAGGAAACAACTGCACTCACATTTCTAGGTTAACTGATACTCCTTCCTATATGATAATATAACCCAAGAAGTCAACCTTATTGATCGAAAGGTGGAACTTACTATGTATAAAATTTATATAGATCTCTCTTTTGGTATTTAGAATGATATAAATATAATTTTAATGGTCACTTTGAGTATGAGAATACATCAAGATGTCATCTATGAAGGCCACCACAAATAAATCCAAATTGGGGTGGAAAACCCTATTCATCGAGGCCATTAATAAATTAGGGGAAATATTATGACAGAACGATATATCCAAATACTCATATAAATAATACTAACTTCAAAAAACCATTTCTGTTATGTCCCTTTATCAAACATGAACCAGGTGATATCCTGATCTCATATCGATCTTGGAGAACACTATACGTCATCAGAGATTTTCAAAGAGATCATCTATATGATTTGAGGGATATTATTGATTCATAGTAAGCTGATTAATCTTATGGTAATCCAGAAAAATCTTGATGAATCTGTTTGTATTCTGGGAGAAAAGGATTGGTGAACCCTAGAGATAAGTACTATTCCATAAAAAAACATTGGCATCAAAATCCTATAGAAACATATTGTGCTACTTCAAATAAGTATTATCCATCTTGTAAGGGGGAATGGATACTAGTGAAACTCCATGAACTAAATCAATAGTAAATTATACATTTATCAGGAGGTTGTTTGGAGAAGTTTTAAATGAAAACATCCTATAAATTCTCTAATATTGAGATGGAAATTAACCTGATGTAATCCATGATTATCCATATAAAATCTTGTAATATAGGGAGTCACTCCACCTAGCCTAAATGGTCCAGATCTAATTTCATGTACATCCCACTCTCCCTTGTGAATATAAGTACATACCTATAGTTATTTAAATGAAACACTATAAAAATAAAAATCCACATAATAATGATAGGGGAATAACTAGTCTATCATGAGAATGAAATCAAGTCCTACGATCTCAAGTAAAAATATGACTATAATAAATAATGGCTTTCTATATCAAGGGGGAATTCCTTATACTGGAGTACACATTTTGATTAAACACCCATCATAGTATTAAGTGTCATTAAGACACATACATTCTAAAAATCAATCCAAAGGATTTACAAAATATCAATATAGCTAAAAGAATGTGAATAACACATATTTAATAAGGTAGACACAATAGTAGAGGATACTAGAATAGTAACTCAAATAGATTATGTCGTGGAACCCTTCTCCTATCATATATGCTACATAGAATAAATATGGAATGATCCAAGACCCTCTTATGGAACTTGATAACCATGAGGGAATATACTCTATTGAAACTATTTATCTGATCCTTTCTACCTCATCTACAACCTCCTTCTCTATTTTTACATCAATTGGTACTCTAGATACATGCCTTGTAGGGTTCTCATGATCCTACTCCCAAAGGAAGAGAAAATATTAATCCTCTACCACTCAGAACTACTGTGAAGGTCTTACTAAAAATGATGATGATTCCACAACATTATGGAGCCTTATAACTCAATGGTCTCTCTAGGACACTCGGGATTACTATGCCTCATCATAACATCCATCCAACGACCTGAAGGCCTTAATTTTTTATTATAAATAAAACCCGTTTTATTAGAAGAAGGGAAAACCAAAAATACTTTATAGACATAATAGTAACCCTGAATCGAAGGTAAAAGAGAGAAAAATCAGACTGAAATCATGAAACTTCCCCTTCATAGAATGTGATATTGATGAACCATTTCAAGGCTATTCAGCAAGAAATCGTATTGTGTCAAAGAACATGCCTGATCCGATGGCTAAAGCCATACACTCTCAAACATCAAAATTCATCAAACTATACAATGATGAGTCTCCTACTCTGAATCCTATTATGGGACCTCCCCCCTCCAAGTCTTGAAAGAGGTGACATCGAACCACTCTAGAAGATGTAGAGGTTGTTGCCGACTTTCTCCACCCCCAATCCATCCATGAACTAGGAAACCCATAGATGGAGACACCGCCCGAAGTCAACCCATAGTGGATTCTCCACCCCTAGGCCATCTTAACACATTGGTGAAAACCCATATAACTTTCAATGGGTTTCATTTATATGTTCATTCTACCTCATGAAATATCAGAGCTTCACATATGATTTCTAGTCAAAACACTTCCCTAACTCAGTTCTAAACCACTTAGGAGCTCACTATTAGCTTCCCTTAGGCTTCTCTTGGTGAAGAGATCCTAGATTACTATACCTTAAAATGTAATCAACTAGAAAATTTTAACCTAAGATCAAATAGGATACTTATTGCAGTCCTATAATAATCTTTTTTCATTAAATCATCAGTGGTTTTGATATTTGAAAGGCACCGAAGCTCGGTAAAATGAGTAGAGTAGTCTGTAAGACACATAGAAACCTTCTATAGGTTCATGATTTCCCCAGAAAGAGCATCCCTCAGGGTCTCTGGGAAAATATATCCATAGAAGCTAGATTGGAAATCCCTAAAAATCAATTCATAGTATTGACCTTCTTGGTTGAGAATATCCCACCAATGTTTGGAGAATCCATGAAACATATACATTGCAAGATTAAATCTCCTCTAGTGAGAAATTTATAGGTGCTTGAAGATAGAGATAACCATCTCAAGAAATAACTCTGCTACCTAGGGCACCCCATACCCTGAAAAATTAGGTGGATGATTTCGTTAAAACACAGATATAAACACTCCCATAGAAGGGGTATGTCCTCTATCTCCCCATATATTATAAATAAGAAAAAAACTCCCCAAGAAACTAGAAATCATAACCTGAATTAGGGATAACAGGTTATTCCACAAGTGGAAATACTTGAGGTATCACTAGTGGCTCAGGTTCCACCACGCCTAGTACATGTTCATTACCACCATCCTAGAACACAACTAGAAGACATTGTGGTGGAATCATTCTAAACATGACAAGCACACACCTACAATAGAATTGATTGTAGTAAAGAAATCGGATACATTAACAAGGTAGGTACAATATTTCCTCTATCAATGTCACAACAGTATTACTACACCAAAATATAGTTTTGGGTGATAATACTAATCAAGAATAACATGAGAGACACTACCTAATTCCCACTACTAGGGTTAGGTTTAGTTCAAGTTTAGTGTTTCACTATAAAGGTCTCAGTATATGGACTATTAATTCAATGTTATAGAGGAAAAACCCTATTAATTTTTAATTGTAATTCCCATTTAATGGAGACTAAATTTAAATTATAGGTCTATCAATTATTTAATTTAGATATTATTCCATTTATCAGATGTACCATGTCCAATTTATACAATTACATTCTTTATAAATATCAATTTGTAATTTATTTAACTACATCTGAACCCTTAAATAATATTGCATAATGAAACATGTAATATGTGATTATTTGACTATATAAATTGTAATTCAAAATATTTGTTGCTCCATGAAATCTTTTGAATATAAATTACACTAATGTGTTTTAAATCAACTGACATTCCAATTTATATAACCTTAATTACGTGACTCAATCGTATAATAATGGGTTAGTTATTTTGAAATCATTAATTCATAAAGGAAAACATAATTTAGGTTTTTTAGAAAATTCAACAACTAATTACATTATTTATTTTCTCCCTATATAAATTTTATTTGAATAACATATTTATCATTCAAGGAACATGCAAAATGTATCATGTAGTGAGGTAATGCATCCTAACTAGAGTGACAAAATTCATGAAATATTAGTCTAATTAGGTTCCTAAAATGATACATGATCATTGATTTATTGTCATATCAATACAAGGATTAAATGTAACTCAAAAATATAATAATAAAAAATATAAAATGAGATGTGTATCACTCAATAGTCGAATCAAATCAAGTGTAATAGGTAACACCTAGAACATGAAATCTCATCCCAACCAATATGGATTTTTCCTATATATTGGATAGTTACTCTAAGGAACAACTCATTACAAAACATTGACATATTTTTAATCTTCAGTCCAATATTAAAAAATGATGAGACAAAATAAAATAAATAATATATGATACAACATTGTGATGTCCTGACTTGGTAGCCACTAAATAGTGCCCTGAGCGTGTGGGTCACATGGACTCAAGCGTTACTCCTAACACTCTAATGATTTATATCTAGTAGCGATGGTATACACTGTTAAGTCATGAGATTATACCCTCGGTATTAGAGTATAATATCAGTAAAATAAATAGAAAATATAGAGGAAGCGTAATATTTAGGTGCAGAAGAAGGTAAATCATCCAAATATAACAACTGAACAAAAAAATTAATATATGGTATCATATATAAAATCATGTAATTTCATATATATATATATATATATGAAAAAGAAAAAGGCATACATGGTTGTAATCATCCAGTACAATACATATATCAAAAGACAAAAAATAAATAAAAAAAGTATATCTCTAATAGCGTTATAATCCATAGCTTAGTTCTATTCTTCCCTTCTCCCATGATATAGTTACTTAACCATAAACAACTGTGAACTTTCCCCTAACCCTACCTATATCCACATAATTTTCTTGGGTATCATTGGTGTCCCAGATAGGTTGTGAGAGAAAATTAGTTGCCCACCACCAATGATGCCTATAAATATCTAATTAGTGCATATAATATGATCAATGTGTTGATATAATAATTGTAATCAATAATAATACTATAAAGGGGTCATATTTGGTTCATTAAGGACATTGGGATGACACTAACCACTTAGGTTCGTGCCATATAATATCGAAACAGGTAACCACATGTATACATATATATGGATTATATATGTAGTGACATGTAAATACATATATATTCATACTGCTACTAGTATAGACCCAAGGTGTACCTCAGGAATCCATGTGTGGTATCTCAAGTCATTAAAGTATCAAGGGATGTCATACCCCGTCTCATAACAATAGGGACATCATGCCCATGTTTCATAATTGTAGTGATGACATTCCCATTTATCATAATCAATAATAGTCTCCATTCACAATCATCATTATCCATAAGGGTCTCCCTTCCCATTCATCATAATTAATAATGGTCTCCATTTCTATTCATCGTAATTCAAAAGGGTCACCATGCCCATTCATCATAATTCATTAACATCTCCATTCCCATTCATCTTCATTCAGAAGGGTCTCCATTCCCATTCCTCATAATCTATAAGGGATTCTAATATTGTATATCAAAAGTTATAATGGACACCATTACCATATATCATAATCTATATGGGACGTTATGCGTATATATGATAAACCATAAGGGACTCCATGCTCGTATATCCTAACAGTAATAAACAGACAAAGGATTTAGTAACATCCAATATATATTTAATATTTCATTAAAATTTATTTTTTAAAAGGGTGTTACCATTGTTCTATTTAAATACATTATGAGCTTATACCACTCGCCTTCCATTCAATGTATTATAGTCTAATAAGTGTGTTATCCAAGATACCCAACTACATTTATCTGTTAGCATATATGATATCTCCTTCTAGAATTAGAACCAAACAAACTGATGGTTGTTTTTTATATAACCATTAATTTAAAATAGGTATATAAGGGGCACTCCCAAAAGGGTGTCTCATGTTTAGGTTTATAACTCATAACATCTCTTGGGATATAATGGAGCCATTATGTTCTAGAATAGGAAACTTGTTGATGGAATATTCATTTTAGAGCCAATGCTCGGGGAAATCAATATGTGTAACAATGATTCATAATATAACGCATCTTGAATTTTTGGGTTAATTAATTGACCACCTACCTTATGCCTATAAAAGAACACTCATCTACTACCAGCCTCTATTTTGGTCTATATTAGAAGAAAACAAAAAAAACTATATAATTAATGATAAATGAGGAATAATATCCTATAAAAAAATTGTGTTTACAAGATAACAAAAAATTATTAATAATGATTAAGGAGTGGAGAACCTATTAGTGTAAATCCAAAAATATGATCAAAATTTGAATCAAAGTTAGTATAGAAGAATTATAAATGAACCTAGGTTGATGTTTGAGTATTCTCAATGGGAGAAAATAAGAGTATTGTCTTATATAAATAAATACGAAATAAACTTTTCATTCATATAATCCTATAAGGAAAAAATTGTAATTTTTACATACTTACAAGGCTCGCACGGTTGGGCCTCACAATAGGCCAAACTATGCCATAACTATGAACCATGCACTGCCAAAATACCCCCTCAAACTGTCATGGAGCTAATTTAGAAAACCTTTTCACCACCCATGTATTTATCCTAATTCTTCTCACTGAAACACCCCGCATGATCTGTGGAAACTATGCAGATGGGGAGACATGGTTTCTATGAACCATGAGGCATAGTTGATTCTTCCATAAGTTGGGGGTATGGGTTTTATAAAAGGCCTAATCATCATAATTTCACCATATTTTTTCTTTGTATTCAGATTAGGTAAAAATCAAGGAATTAAACTAAAATATAACGAAACCTAACCACATTGAATAATCATGTTTTTTATTGGGGGATATCATGCTCAAGGGGAAAATATAAGGGGTTATGATTATTTTGGATATTAAATATAAATTATAAATTAATTATCTATTGAATGAAAATAAATATACCTCTTCTTATTTTAGAAATTGATCCATATGTCCTTTGATGTTATTTTATGGGATTTACCTCAATAGTTAACATCCATATTCATGGTTCCTATTGGAAAATAAAACTCAAATTAGGTAGATTATATCCCACTCCACTCTTGTTAGAACTATTAGTCATTGGTTTTCAAAATCAAAATTAATTCTATGAATTGGATATGTAGAAAAAAATTGTTTGGCAGAACATAGTATTATTTATTTGGAAAATAAGGATTCCGGACATCACAATCAACATGTTTGAAATTTTTTTAAATTTGAACTTATTTCAAATTACTACTTGGTTATTTATACAATGGAATGACATGGAAAGAGTTACCGATGATCTTATAAAGGGCCTCATCAGGCTAAAATATATCGATCAGTCAATTAATGACAGAGGATATTTTACAAGAAGATGACAACTTATGGAAAATAGTATGGGCACCGATCTTATGTATGGGTGGTTCAGTGGGAATATTTTTAACTAACATGCATTGGGTGTGTGAATTTCATGAGTACACATTCATGACCTGGGAATCCGTCATGGTTTCAAAAACTCTTTTTATGATACAACTCATTCTATATTATGTATACCGTTTTCATATGTTTTTAAATATGTTTTGGTGGGTTTGATTCATTGGGGATGATGGAACCAATAATGGGCTCTGTTTATGGACATGTTGTATCTTGAAATCCTATAATAGATTGATCATCTCACCAGTGGGACTCTATTTCCTAGCTAGTAGATTCTAAAAAAACTATATTAACAGTACAGATCCCATCAACCAATTGGTGGGAAGCCACTTTCACGATTGTGGTGTTCTTCAAGGCTATGTAACCCTAATTAGGATTAAATTCCAACCACTCTAATACATTCATAGTATCTTTAGTCTCTCTTTGACACAAACACCCTAGGATAAGTCTTGTCATCATTTTGGAATCTCTCCACTCCTTCTATATCCTCTCATTGATTCCCAAACAATGGTTTGATTCCAATATCCTAATTTGTTGGGTTATTTATATAACTTGACCAATTCTATTCTATTATCCTTAGCCCAACCCAATTAATTTCCTAATGTATTGATTGTATCAAATGTTTTTTTAATGGTCTATCAATGGAATTGGTATCCATTGATCGATCTACACATGAATTCTTGTATTTGGTATCTACTAACCATTTGGACCTATAAAATTTTCAACAACAGATCTTATCAAGTTAGTGTGATATTATCCAATTTTTAAGGCATGTATTATACATAAATATAATAATATAAATCTTATCATGATAGATTGGGAATAGTTCCAGGATCTAGAGTTGTGAAATTGGACTTGGATAGTGACCATTGTCATTGGAACAACATTACACCTAAGGTATGTGGTCATTATAATTAGTGCATATTTATATGGGTGAATAGCTTGATTTGTTTCAGGTGTGTGTAGCCCAATGGGACTTATGTTTAATGCTTGATCCCATGAGTTATTTATGTGCAGCCTCGTGAGGCCTATCACGAATGCTTTACCATATGTGTATTATAATGGTCATGATTCTTTATTGACCTGATTTGATATTTATCTATAATATTTTAATCTATGTTTTGTTTTTTTCTCTATCATTATAGTTAAGAATTCGTGTTTATCCATTTTAACTATCCCCAAGGGGAATGTTTCATATGTTTGGTTGAAATTTACATGAACTATACCTTTAAGGGATATGCACTACAAATATTTTTAGACTATCCATTTAAGAGGAATGTTCTAGTCAACTCATTAGAAATTCCATTCATCATAGATCCAAATTAGGTTGTTCTTACCTACAAGGACCTAGTATATGTGTTGTTCTTTAATGATTTATATGTTTCTTATCTACACTCTGTTTAATTTCATACAATGTAAATAAATATATTACGAACTAATATTAAGGACCATTGGTGGTATATTACTAGGTTTCACACTCACATGATTCTAGGGGTTCTCAGTGAACGTATAGATTTTAAGTACATGGATCTAGTGAAGGGAAATGACATTATTTTTTTAGAATGAGAAGGTTGGCCCATAGTATTTTGGAATTAGATAATGGACTTTTGGATTGTTTTTTATAGTTTCATTTCTTAGTCACCATTATATAATAGATTTATCTATCTCAAGTAGGTATCCCTTTACTTTTTTTCTAGTGTAACTGATATTACATAGTATCATTTCATAAGTTGGTACTTTATATGTATGGTGAAACTATAATGATTTATTAATTAATTATCTGTTGATTATTATTATAATCCATTCCATTTCATACTATGAAGTTAACCTAATACTAAGGTAATAATATATGCATGATGTTTATCGTAACCCTTTCCTCTAGTCATAAACCCCTTGTATAAGGGGATGCATGCGTAAGGTCCTTAGCATTCTGACCCAAAATCAGTGGTTTGGGTCAGGGTGTTAGAAAACTGTATCTAGGTAATATTTTCACTTACTTGTTTTCTTTATTTTTTCATGATATGGAACATGGTAGATATGATATAATATTGTTGGTACTAATGAAGTGAAAATGTGTCAGTTACTTACCAGTACTATAGAGTATACCTTCGAGTTTCCCTGAAAATGGTATTGATGTTCTTGTTGTTTGATGTTACCAGGATTTGAATCACCTTGGGTGATACACAAGATGTCAATATACTGATTTTTAGGTTTTGGTGTGAGTTAAAGTATTATTATTAGTCATATTCTATACCATTCTATATTCTTGTTACATAAATTAAATAGGAAAAAATGGAATGGAATTTCAAATTTATTGATTGTGATTTTGGTGCATTATTTGTTGAATTAATTTTTTAATCTAATGTGTTATTTACATGAATATATATATATATATATATATATATGGTGGTGACTAACATTCAGGTACCTTGGGTTTATCTTGGGTCTTGGGTTTTTATTAATGGATTATGCCCTTTTTTGTGGATAGAATCATAGGATTATCATTATTGTTAACCCTTGTATGTGCAAGTGAATATTTTTTGGCCTTATTGGTTTTTTCTAGATTACTATAAAATTTGATTTTCAATTTCAGTAAACAACACTTTGTATACATGTTATAAAATCTATTTTTCAGAAGGATTCTACAGAGGATACGCCCAAAGATAATATACCAGCTCAAGATATTTAATAATATGATCGAGGAAATTCCATGAAGTTCCTTCTTAGGGTGGGGGATCCCAAAACGTTGGTCCATACATAGTCAATTATGGCAGTGACATGAAACTCTAGTATCCCCAATAATTAAATGGAACTAGAGGACCATGAGATACAATGGGATGGATTTTACTCATTAATAAGAACATTTATGTAGTGGATACCCTAGAGGATTGATAGGTGAATCTTAAAACCATCATGCTTGAGAGTGTTATTGGATTTTTGTTAGATTGTGTGCTTTAGGAAAGAATATCGAAGAGTCAATGTAGGTGATCTTTAAAGATATATTCTTTGATGAATTTTTTCTTGATGCATTGAATATACACCATGCTCTAGAGTTCAAGTATATTCACTAAGGTATGATTTCAATTTACTCCTTTTAAACACATTTCACTACGTTGATTCACAATTCTCATATTCTAGGCAGAAATACGGATTATAAACAATGATTGTTTATGATTATCCTCCATCCAGATATGAGATTTCTTGTTTGGAACTTTGAAATAATTACTTGTGTTGTAGTATATCATAATGCTCTTATTATAGAGAAGGGAATTGTGGAAGACAGAGTAGAATACATTATTCTCACTACGAGGGGATCAAAGAGCACTTTCTCTTATGAAATTATAAATTATTTCTCTTAGAAAAGGAAAAATAAGTTAGAGGATATTACCTTTATAGGTGGTTGGTAGAAATATCATAGTATATGTTCATTGATAGCTTCCATGGGAGATAAATCTTATAATAGTTATATCTATAGGAGGAAAACAATATATTAAGTAATATCATGTTTTTTCTCAATACATGACCTTGGTGTTGTAAGACTAGTCATCTCAAGCAATTGTTCAGTAAGACATTACACATTCAATTACTTGGGGATGCCATGATGTGGATGGGGTACATCACAAGAAAGTAAAAACCTAGTAAGGATGGTTGAATATATTGACACATGAACCACTAGGGGATGATAAAGTGGTCGATGGTAGAGTTTATGTGGCTGATCAGGCATCATTTTGTAATGAAGGCTGACCTTCAATAGTTCATGTTATGTCCTTGACCACTTCTGAAAACTTTGTCACAATTTATGATATAGGTTCATCTAATTACATCATATATATTAATACAGTTTTTGTGTTTGACATACCAATTAAGTACCCTTATGAGTTACTATATATTGATACACCCATTGAAAAGGAGTTGTGACATATTCATATATTTCTATGTGGTTGATGGTGATTTCTAGTTTCAAAAATTTGTGGAGATTAAAAAATATGGAGATTTTGGGTTTTTATTTCTTCCTTTTCACATACTATTTGACTATATTCCAAGTACACTATGATTTTAAAGGTAGACGAGCAGCTTTTACATTTAATAAAGGGTAAAAGTTATTATTGAGTGGTGAATGGCATGTTTAGGCATTCATAGTTTGACCGAATATTTATAAGAGGTAATATTTTTCAGCATAATTGTCTAGTATGATCGTTGAATTGGATCTGTTAGTGAGATTCTCCCATTTTCATATACATTTGGATCTATATTAAGATTTCATTTTAGAATATTTCTTAGGGATTCCTCTAGAGAGGGTATTTGAGTTATAGATCAATATTTTACTTAGTTTATGACCTATATTGATCCCTCAATACCATATGGATACAAATGAATTGAATTAAAACTATTTATAAATTTAAGATCTAGAAGGAAAAGTATTTATCAGACATAGAACATCACCTTTGGGTGCTCTGATGTTGTTCTCTAAAAAGGGAGATGGTATTCTTCCGATTTATTTCATTTATAGGAAGTTGAATCATATTACTCTGAAAAATAAGAACTCGTTTATGGTAATTGATTAATTATTTTATCAGCTGATGGGATTCAATTGGATTTCAAAGTTTGATTTGTATTTTATTTACCACCATATTCGAGATAGAGAGGGGGTCTTACCGAAGATAGACTTTTAGATCATATATGTGTCGAATCAGTGTCTCCTTATGCCTTTTAGACTGAATAATTCTATAATAGAGTTCATGGAAATTAAGAAAAAGATCTTCCACCCATACTTAGACTCCTTCATCATTGAGTTCGTTGATCACATCCTGATATAATCCTAGATATTGGAATTCCATTACATAGATATGACGATCATATTTTGTATTCATTAAGCATATCACCTTTATAAAATGTGACTGAAGTTTCACATTTGGATATAGGAGGTGTTTTTTTGTTGATCATGGCTTCTAAATAAGTAATATTTGTTGATCCAGTGAAGGTAGAATAAATCATGACTTGGTAAAGAGCAATTAATGCAATCAATATTAATATTTTCCTTGGTTTGGATGGGTGATACATAAGGGTTATTTAATTATTTAATCACCTAGAAGTTCCTATGACCATTCTCACTATGAAGGGATAAATGTTAAAATGTGAAAAACTATGTGAAGAAACCTTGTTAGATTTTAAGAAGAGGTTGATATTAGATTCAATTTTGATTCTTCTTGATCCTGAAATTTTTAATATAGTGTATTGTAATGCATATGGTGTATGATTTGGAGTTAATAAAATTTGGGGTGATAAGGTAGTGTCTTATGGTTCTCATCAATAATGACTCCATAAGAGTAACTACACTAATCATGACATAGAGTTCTATATTTTTGGTTCATGTGATGAAATATTGGTGACACTATCTATTCAATGTGATATTTATTATATACATTGAAAAAAATTCTATAGTATATTTTCTCCTTACATGAATTGAATATTCATCAGAGGAACTGAGTAGATTAATTAATAACATTATAAGTTTAGATGGAGTTGTATCCATGGAAATACACTTTTTCTCACACTCTCTTAGTAGTAAGATACATGTAGATAGATATCATATTTCAAAATAAATTTTGAAGATTATGGATTTGTTGGATGGATGGAAGGTGGGAGTAACTAAGGATTAAAGGGAAGAAGATTTTTCACCCATGGTGACCACATTCTCATTGGTTTCATTATTGATTTGATGTTATGTTTTTTATCTAGATTTTATCACAATTCATGGGAGGTTGGTGGAAAATGATTCCATTCTTGGATAGACATTAGATAGAGATGGTGTTCTTATAGCTCATAGCAGAGTGATGTACCATTCTTCCATTATGGAAAATCTTATTAAAAACTCTTATTCTTCACTATGGGTAGTTCACCCTGGATCAACCATAATATATAATTAATTCATATAGAAAATATACTGTCCCTGCATGAAAATATACATTATAATATTTATATCATATTTCTAATCTTGTGAAAGGATAAATGTTGAGAATAAAAGACATGTATGGTTTTTCTATCCACTTACATTTCCTATATACAAGTGATAATCAGTGACCATGTAATTTATGGTAGGGTTACCTAGGACCCTGGTAGGTTAAGGATTTGTGTGGGTGGTAGTATATTAATTAACCAAATTGGATCATTTATTTCTAATCTGAGATAATAACATAGTGGATGATCATAGAATGATCTATGTTAAAATTATTTTGTGACTATAATGAGTTCCCTCAAGCATGGTATCCGAAAGAGATGCTTGATTCACATTAGGGTTTTAGGAAGGGTTGAAAAAGTGATGGGGAATAAGTTTATCCCAAGTAAGAAATTTTTTCCATAGAATGAGGGGTATTGAAAGATAATCCTCCAAACATTTGAGGATATTATTCTATCATCCGTTCAATATTATGGTTGATACTGATAAAATTACATGGATATGATAGGGTTCTTCTATAACAAAATTTTGTAGTATTTGATTCATATTGATTCATTTGAGTATCTCTATAAACAGCCTTATCGATCACTTTTATACTAATATAAGGTAAGAGAATATTTAATTATTTGTATTAATATGGAATAAGAGAACTTAGAGTATGTGAAATTTATTTGGCAGAGGTTTTTTATCATGAAGAGTAGTTACAGGACATATGTAGACTAAAGGAAATTACCCTCTTGATTTATTATGTGTGAGAGATTTTTCTTATGTGTGTCCCCTTGATTGTGGTATTGACATTTGAGGAGTCAAGAGGTGTTATAATCATGGTATCTTGGTCCATCTAAAATCATTTAATTCTCTTGGATGGTGCCCTTTTGGTTGGACCTTTCTCCATAGTATCAAGGTATGCATAATTTGTTCGCCATGCCTCTTCTTCAGTTGTACAAGATTGTTCTTGAAAATTTTATCAACTTGGAGGATTTTGAACCCAAATTAGATTCCTCTTTTGGGGAACATCTAACTCATATTGTTGACATAAGTGAAAAGGTGTAGCATGGGAATTTCATTTTTATTTTTCATGTTCACTGGTATCATGGACATTTTAATAAATAGACATAGTAGAAGGATACATATATTCATGCATAGTGGTTCATGTTTTCTGAGTAAAACTATAGGTATAATTATTGAGGATGATAAATTATAAGGGAAAGAGAATTATGAAATCTTTTTTTTAATTTATTCCTAATTTTATTTGAGTGAATTTTTTGTTTATGTTTTTAGTCGTGTTGAGGTTTTTTTGAGGTATTTCATTGGCTAGGATTGAAAAAAATATATAATGGTGGAACATTTACAGCTTGAAAAGATACAGTAGTACCACATGCTCATTGGTGGAGTTTGTATAATCTGAAAAAACAATGTAGATCCCACATTCTAGTCATTAGGATGCCATCAACTAGCTGTTGGTCCCTTTTAAGGCCCAGGTATGCCCAGTGGAGTTAATTGACTTTTATTAAAATATTTTGCCCTCTATTATTTTCTCATTCTCTCATAAATATCCCAACTCCATCCACACTAGGAGATATCTTCTAGGGACTATATTATATCTATTTTACCTTTATCTTTCCGATTCCATGACTGTACAATAGTTTGATTCCATGTTCCGAATATAGCATGTTCTATTTTAATCTTAGTCAATTCTCTCGTCTTATTAATGTTCAATAACAATTCGATCTTTGATATCTCGATCATGTTTAATACAAAACCAACACTAAGATAGAGAGATATCCCACATGTCCACAATTTTTACCTAGACCATTATCATAAATGTATCTTATCCTATATAAGAGATTATATTCTACCCTTTTGGGCGTGGATTATCCTTAACAATGATCCTATAAATATTTTCATGGAGGATTGATAATGGTTATAACATACAGATTGGGGTAATATGTGTTAGACAAAGGGCCTTTTCATCATAACATCATTTTAAATAAATTATGTGTTACTTATCATTAGATAATGTTTATATGGGACGATGAAATTATTTTTGTAATTCAAGTATATCCTTTTGAGACAAATATATTTGATGATAAATCACATGGAGTCTCCATGTGTAACCACTCGGTACTGGTGCTTGATGATTGATCACAAGTGGATGGTGTTTTTTATAACAATTTCGTGACATTATGAGATAATGATCTATCATCCTATATTTATGTTTTTTTTGTGTTATTCCTTTCTCAGTGTATTTGAACATGTAGGTTTACCCATATGGATTATCTCCCAAGGGAGAAGTGTCCGACATTTTGGGAACATGTTCATTAGTAATCCATTCAAGGGGGATGTTTTGGGCATGTTTTTGGACAATAATATTAAGGGGGTGTGTTGAGAATATTTTTGGGACATATCCTATCAAGGGGGGGGGGGCGTGTCAAGTGGATCATTATCATTCCTTATGGTACAAAGGTGGTGTTGTTAGAGTCAGTTTCTAAGGATCCAAAATATGTGTTGTGATTTTGTGGTATAATGTTTTCTATCTTAACTCTAGTTACATTCATGGAATGAACCAGTATATGTTATACACTAGTTATAAATACCATTAGTGGTAAACCAACTATTTTGATATTGACACTCTACTCATTCATCTCGGTACATTTATGGAATCTATATCAAATGATATAGAAAAGGAAAAGGGACTTGTTTTTGGAGGTTTATAATGCTTTTCATGAGGATGAAAACGTTAAAGGATGGACTTTAGTCTATATATATTCTACAAATTTCCTTATTTACCTTTATCAAATATATTGATCGTCCACTTAAGGGGATCCTTTTATTTTACTTACATTTTGTGATTTATATTCCAAATAGATATTGAATGGGTTAGTTATTTATATGTATGTTTCTACATTGATGATTTGTTTGTTAATTATTTTTTTATAATTATTATTACCACTTCCATTATATAATCTAATGTTTACCTCATATTGGAGGAATAATCTCTTACTGTTATCCCTCTTGGTCTTTTCCACTAGTCAAAAACCTCTTGACTATGTAGAGGCAAGAATTAGTTTATGTGGAATTACATCTTGAACATGGAGATGCATTTTGGGGTGTTACACTTAGTGTGTGTTTTATCACTATTTTTTATATATGTCTATTTTTTACTACATGATTATATTTTTCACAAAATTTTTATATTGAATGTTTTTAACATGTTATTGTCCATGTAGAGTGTCTAAGAAGTCTTTTTTATTTCTACCATGTTAGTTTAATCATCCACTGCATGTGTATCCCAATGAATATTCATATAATGATTACAATGATTCATATAAGGTACATGTAAAGTAAATTAATTATGGAGCATTGTGATGTTGTGGTATTAATTATTTAGAGTTAGATCTTGGAGATATCTTGTATATGAGTTGTTCATGGTTCCATATTGACATTTAGTTACACTTGGTGACTTTGTTTCATTGATTATAATATTTTTCATGGTTTATACCAATCTAATATGTTTTTTAATATAGATTATCATTTTATAACATTTATCTCAAATATATTTTTTATGATAATATCATTTTAACTATAATTTTTTTATTAAATTAATATTAAATTTTACATGAATTTAATATGAATCTTTATTAAATATGATATCCCTAAATTAATGACTTTTATAGACCCAATAATTTAATGTATATGGGGTCTCTAAAATTTTGAGTATTTCTTATAATAAAGATTAAATGGATTTTCCATCAAAATATGTTAATTTTTGGAATTTATTTTACTCAAGATATGATATTTATCTTTGGTTGGTGTTATGTTAGTTATTTGTGGGGGTTGTAAATTTTATTAATTGTCAGGTGTCAATGAAATTTATTTATTTATTTATTTATTTATGTAATTAAATATTAATGGTTATTTAAAAAAAATATAATATATAATTTTGAAATATTTTATAGTGTTTTTATTATTTGATATTATATTAATTGATATATTATATTCTATTATTGAATGACATGAAAAATAGTCTAGTTGGTGAATTAATGAATGATTTCCATGGTAATTCAAAGAGAAACTTTTCAAGGAAATCATATAAAGGAATTAATGGAGGAAATAAATCATTATCTCTCATTTATTCTCTCCTTCCACCAAAAAATATCCATTTTATCTATTCACTATAGAAATAGCCTTGGTGTAATCCATATGGTGTGATGGAATAAAGATAGAAGCGAATAGAGAACCAATATAAATGAATGATGAACATAAATAAAGTATTTATGATTTGCATCAAATTTTGGTAGGTGGAATGTGATTCACATCCTTTACATATATTTATACGACTCTAAATTATATTATTTATACTATTATGGGCATATACTCCATAATTATTAGTGATAAATATTAAATGCTAAATTGAAATTATGATCATGATGGATATATATTTAGAATAAATATGATGATTTTGATATTAATAGAATAAGAATTACATATAAATATTTTAAAGGATTATGAAATACAATATGGAGGATATGTGATGTGTTTTTGTGAATTGGGTAATTTAAATATAGAAATAAATGAGAAAATATATATTCTATGATATTAGAATAAATTTATTGTGAAAAAGTGGTGTATGTTTAGTAGAATTTATATCATCATATATTTTTATGAAATATTCTACAAAAGTTATTATTATGATATATTTCATGATAGAAATTTTTATTTTTATTTCTTTATGATATTAAGTTAATTATTTGATAAGTCCTTATATTTAATTTTCATCCTGAAATGTTGAATAGTTTTAAAAAATATGTTTAGTGGAACAAAAAGAGATGTT
Source organism: Viscum album (assembly GCA_963277665.1). Taxonomy (NCBI): domain Eukaryota; kingdom Viridiplantae; phylum Streptophyta; class Magnoliopsida; order Santalales; family Viscaceae; genus Viscum; species Viscum album. The sequence continues at coordinate 1,521,746,664 of OY728131.1, read as the reverse complement.
ATAACCATTGGAATGAGACATGAAAAAAAATGAAATGAGGGGTCATTACACCCCTTATTAATATTTTTGAAGTGTTTGCAATAATATGGGATGAAATAATACTAATTTAAAGTATGTACACGCTACTTATAAATAATGTTAAGCCATATTTCTGTGTGAATGTAATTATGATGGTGAGTTACATCGGGGTGATTTATATTGTAAACAATTCATTCCACATTATAATAGGTTCATGTTATATTCTAGTATGTGACATGTAACTTGATTCATTACCCAAATTTTATTATGGTGTATAACAGATCTTGGAAAATCAGCTAATAGTTGTTATGATATTCTAATATCTAATAATGACCAAGATAAACTTACCTTCTGTTAAAATATGGTAGTGTGAACATATAAGTGTGTGGAAAAAAATAAGAGATAACTGAAATGGGTTTTTTAATATATTTTTTCCAGTGACTAGGTTGTGTAACATAGTTATTCCTTGGATATTAAGAATGTTATAGATGAGGTGAATGAATCCCAGGATCTAGATTGGGGTTGACCTAGTGGTTTAATACCCTATGGGTTACTAATACATGTTTATTTTTGTTTATACTATTTTTTTTGGAGTTCAGGGTAAATAATAAATTTCTTGGTAAATGGAACTAGGCACACAATTACCACATGGTTAGTTATAACTACGTTTCCATCCCTGCTAATGTTGGGATGATGTAACTGGTGTTATTTATAGATAACACATGAATTTTCAAAACATGTAATGCTATTGGGAAGTTTTGAATCCAAATTTTTGGCATGAGGGTGACCCACATGTTTAGTGTATTGATTTCCTAACCGTGATACCCCAACTATACATCATAACTAATTCATATAAAAGGTACCTACATGATTATCCTATTAATAGCCATTTTTGGATCTTCTTCGACACTAATATCCAAATGGGTTTTCTATAACTCTGCACTCATTGTACTAATTTCATGATTAGTAAGGCAAATTATTATATTTTCATGAATGTAGTGTATTATAAATGTAAAATAGCTCAAAAATGGTATTATGGAATCACATTCTCATTAAAATAATAGTTTAGGTCCAAGGATTTTTTGTGGGTATTTGGACATGTCTATTGATCCACAAATAATAAAATAAATTATAGATAAACCAACAGACCTTTTCCAAAGATTTAGAAAACCACTGGTATTGTGAATAGATACAAATATTTTTGGAAAACCCATTGGTATAGGTAGAATCCCTATACCAATAGGTTTTGGGGAACCATTGGTATATACAGCTTATACATACCCTATACAATTGGTGTTTCTAAAACCATTGGTATAATTAGATTAAAAATAACATATTAAAACATTTTTCTAGAATAATTTGTATAGGTGACATTGATACCAATGGTTCTTCAAAAACCATTCATATAGGTCCCAAAAATTCGAGTACCTCTACTAATAGTTCTAAAAACATTTTTAATATCTCTATACCAACAATTCTGATAATCTTTGGAAAAGGTCGCTAATTTTATTTCAATTCATCTATCCTATGACATTTAGTATATAAAAATATAATTCATTGTAAATATAATTATATATATTCATAAAATTTCATTCTATAAATGATTTTTAAATTAGAGTTTAAGTCATTGAAATATAACTAGGAGGAGTTAGGTTTAAATTTTCGATATATTTTTTTATCTTTCAAATACAATTGGTTTTCAAAATCATTTGTATTGGTACATGGTTTTTTAAAGAATATAAAATTCTTTTGGGACCATTTTAATGATCCACTTATATCAATAGTATTCTAAAAATCATTAGTATTTTTCTATACTGATGGAAAAAGAACTAAAATCCCTCAAAAATATTGGTAAAGGATATAAAAATGGTCTATGGAATTTTAGTGAAAGTTACAAACCATTAGTATAAGATTTTTCTGTAGTGAAATTAGAGTTGTGGGAGTATTTATCTATGTAATATAATATAATATTATTAGTCCATCATTCCCACGAACCATTTTATATACATGTGATATTCCCTATACACATTCTCAAGTTGTAGCAATCAGAGAGTCATTAATATAATTTGGATAATACTTGATAGGCTCTTGGGTATATTTTAGGATCTTTCTAATTTCACTTGATATTTTGTGGATTACCAATCTAGGTATCTCTCTGAATACTCCTCTATTCAGTTTCATGTTTTGTTCTATGATAAATTTAGTAAAGTTTTCTTTTATTCCAATCATTTTATTATATGGGTGACTTCAAGGAGATCGTATGATCATCATGGATGACTCATGTGTAGGTTTTTTCTTAGTTTTACCTTTAGAGAAAACATAGTAGGGTCCAGAGTGGTATCATTACCATACTAAAAAATATACCCAGTGTAAATCATATTATGAAACTCATCAGTAATACATCAATTAACTTGATCTCCATTTACAAGATCATTGGGATGTTGATTCAGTCATCATTTTGTCCAATAAAAAACTATTATAGGTGGTGAATTTACTCTATATCAATAAATCCACTAGTTAAAGACCAATAATTGAATGGATAAATTAATTTGATTTTAATACTACTTATTTTCATTCTTTTATTAAAAAGAGAATATTTTATTGTAGTTTGAACCTACCTTTCGAGTATGGATTCCATACTTATGATGCTATTACTGGCCCTATGGATGTGCCTTACATCAATAACTATCTCTTAAGTGTGTGTAAGTCCTAGGGGGATTATTCATAAATATGGGGGGAGGTTAGTACAATCTTTGAAAATTTTCAATGTTTTTTTAATGCCTTGAAAAATATTTGGCTATGTCTTACTCCTAAAGAATATGTGATATTAAATGTCATTATAAATCTTAATCCGGATAACATCATGGGTCTACATGGTTTCCCAGACTCTTTCTACTTTGATTCATGAGAAATTATTATGGTGGAAGTGGTGAGTATCATCCAATACTTTTTTATGGGTGGTCAATCGCCCAAATATTACCTATATACCATTTTCCCTTATTAATAAGGTGAAACAAATCAACGAGTTAGGGAAATTCCATAATATTTGAAATTTTAATTTATCCCTTATACTGGTAGATACTATACTCATCAAAATATTGTCCACTCATCATTATGTTCATGTTTCAGTGGATGAATGTGGTTTTGTTGAGGGAAGAATCATTTAGGGTTCCATTGGACTTGATTAAGAAATGGATGCTGATCTCAATAGGGGAGCGATAGGTTCATATGCGATGGTCAAAATTGACATGGAATATGATTATGATCAAATTTAATAGACATTCATTCTCAATGTTCTCAAAAATTGTCGTCTCATAACATGGTTTAGTGATTTACTCTTCAGGTACTTTTCTTCACCATGGTTTAAAATTTCTTTTATGGGTAAAAGATTTTAGGTTTTTTAAATAAACTAGTGGTTTGAGGGAAGTATATCAAATTTTCATAATCCTTTTCATTGTGGCCCAATATGTTCTTTATAAATACATTAGGATGGTTTTGGAAGAATGATGGATTCATCTTTTCAAAGGGAGGTATGATTTTTTTGGTATTTCTCATATTTTCTTTTTTGCATGACATACTATTTTTTATAAATGGAAATGTGAATTCAATTTATAAATTAAAGTGTATTTTGAATTAGTATCATATTAATGTTTTTCAAATCATCAATAATATTAAACTATGGTTTTTAACTCTAACAAATTTACTCCCATGAGATATAAGTTAATTATGGATTGATTTTCTTTTCGTATCTAAAATATTATAATGGAATACTTGTGTTCCTATTTATCTAATGGTAGGGTTCATATACATAACTATGACAAAATATTTAATATGATTATTGTTATGATATCAAACTAGAAAATTCTCTTCCCATTCTTTAGTGGTAGACTCACTTTGGTCAACAATGTTTTATCCACTATCCACATGCATGTTTTTTTCCAAGTGGATGCCTCTTAAAGATGCGAGGAAAAACATTGAAGGGGTTATTAAGAGGTTTTTTGAGGAATCATATCATGAAGGTTTCCACCACTAATCCAGTTGGTCTATAATATCCAGACCCATTTAAGAAGTGGGTATCAATATAAGAAGTATTAATGAGAGTATGTCTGGATTTCATGACAAAATGATGTGTGATTCCAACTTGGGGAATTATCTATAGTATACAATAATTAAATATAATTATGGGTGTTACTATATTAAATTCAATTAAAAATACTATGGAACACTTATTTGTATTATCATTTTGGGTCTCATGTATCCTATTATAGACAACTCTTTATAGATCATTGGATGTGGTGACATATCATTTTGGAAGCACAATTGGGTGGACACTAACTTGTTCTTTCCTGGGTTCTTTAATATTGAAATTAAATTCAAATAATCTCACATACACAACTATTTCAGTGATAGAGTGTGTAATATAGATAAGAAGGATGTGTTTCACATCATTCAATCCTCAGAGGTCCTATACTAATGTTTCATCAAAACTACTCCTTCAGATAGTCTTTTTTGTTCAATGATGCATAACATGACTTATGTTTCTCATAATATTGATTTTTTGGGCAGTAGAAAATGGATAAAGTAAATTTTTCTTAAATTTAACATTCTAATTTAGAGGATTCATAAGTAATCCACACACAATAATTAAATCCTTCAATGTATTTTAATTCACAAGGTATCAAAATATAAATATTGTATGATTGAAAATATTAAATTAGTATTAAATATTTTCATTATAAGTGAATGGAAAAATCATATATGGAACATTTATTGGGGTCTTACAAGATTTATTGATAGGGAAAACACCATAAATGATATCCTTTAGGTGTGGTGGGATTACTAGATAGAAACTAATATATAGGTAAAGGGATATAACATCATTATTGTATATGGCTATTGGGTTTTACGGGACACATGGAATGTGATTTAGCATATGGACTTTTCTACCAATGTGAACTAGATGAAAAAAATTAGATCTCTAAAATTCTCTTGGCCTGCATTATTAGAATTCCATATTTCCTCTACATATGCAAGGCCATTCCATATCTCTTTACCTCCTAGTTATTGTGTCCCATAGGCATGGGGAATTAGGATCTTTGGTGAAATTATAGGCTCCCTATAGTGGCTAGAAAATGAATACAGATGGGTACTATTCTCAAAGGATTATGCATGGTATCAGTATTGTGAGAACCATATGGTGGTCTTTCATCCATGAATTCTCAACATTATTTGTGAGAGAAATTATATTGTGGTCAAGCCTATGGAAATTATTCAACGGTTGAATCTCTATATCTCTAATAATAACTTCATATCCAAGGCTGAACAGACTCTCCCATTATGGTCAATGATTTAATGGGCCATTTTTTCTACCTATGGATCATCTTTTTCTGTATGAGATCCTTTGACAACATTCTTCAGTTGGGTGTGGAAACTATTAACTCAAGGACCAAGTTAATATTTCAATTAATATTTTTTCCTTAAAAGGTAATAAGGTTGACAAGTTGGTTGTGTATTATATAATTGGTTTTCTTAATGATTGTTTGGGGGGATTCCCTTGAGTTTCACTATTTTAAACCACCATGACCCCACACTTCCTTTATACCCTTCTTCTCTTTTCTTTCTTATTGAAAAAATAATAATTTTTCAGTCTGAGATTATGAATATTGTTATCATCCCTATAGAATATGTTTTTAGAAGATTTATTTAATTTTTTTATCTAAAGAAATAAAATTTTTGTATACAATATATTTGATGAAATATTTCAAATAATGGTTTTCATTACGATTCAAAAAAATTTTTAAAATATATTTTCTTTTGTTTGATTCATTGTTGATGATGTTAATTAATTTGTTTTTTTCTATGAATTAGTGGTTAGTTTTAATTTAGCAGCCTTTGGTTAGTGGGTGAACCGAACTAATACATCCCTAGTGTAGATTGGTCCCTGGATAAGGAATGTTATTTATTTATACCATGTGAGTTAATGCGGTATATTTCATTTCCTGATAGGGAAAAATATTTTATTAGTTACTCCAAGAGGACTAATGGAATAGTAAATAGTTTTATATAGGATAACTATTGTTCCTATAGAATGTCCCAAATTCCTTAGACTCATAGTTATTATCTTATGATACATATTTGTTTTTTTATTAAGATGTGTTAATACTTATACCCCATTTAATTATTTCAAATTGATGTTATTTTTTCCATGTTTACCTCAAGTTTATATAGTTTTTCCTTATCCATACTATTTCTTGAACTAGTATAGTTATAAAATAAAAAAAATTATTTATGAATGTTTTGAATGTAATTTTTTCAAAATCTTTCTTTCAAACTAGACAAAATTGTTTGAATGGTAAAAGAGATTATCTAGATTTATAGTGGTAGCTTATTGAGATATTCTTCACACCATATACATACCAATGTAGTAAATTTGGATTTGGTTATATATGATACATGCAATGGAAAGTGTTTCATATAGTTTGTGGATCCTTTTATTGATCATTGAACATATTTGATATAGTTTCGATGACAGTGATTGTTGGTCATGGGGAGTTTGAGATCATGGGGTTTATTTTGGGATCCTTAATGGTTTTGGATTATATTTTATCATCCATTTAAGCAATGGATGTGGTTTATATCATTATTAAATGGATAATATTTAATATATTTACATTTTGATATAATTAATATGGGATACTCAATTATTGATACTAATTATTATTTATTTGTTTTTACTTGTATATTTTAAAATATTTATTTACATTCATGGGAATCCAACCTATTGATGAGTCATGGTGATTTTTTGGTAGGAATATTTTTTTTGTTATTTTTATTTCTAGGGTGATACCATTCCTAGTGGTCATATTTAAATACACATATTATTATTTTTCTATCATTATGATCTTAAATGTTCTTTGGAATTTATGAAGATCCAAATTGGGGGAGGTTTCAGGTCAACCCAGTTAATTTCATTACAAAATGGTATTAGATACATATTTTTATTAGGGGATAAAAGGTAGAATATAGATTGGACCATTGAGGATAGAGAGGTAGGTGTGAGGGAATTCATGTCTAGTTAATTTCTAGGTTGATGCTCATGTTTCCACGTGCGGTTTGCAATTACGAATTATGTTTGAGCTAGATTTGAAGTATTTTTTATGAATTTTAATGTTTTTTTAAGATTATTATTGTTTTTAGAAAAATATGTGTATTTTTCGTGAAATTTTATGTTTTTAGGTGAAATGGGGTAGTAAGCCAAAGGTACAAGGTTTAGAAAAATGGTTAGTAGAAACTATTCTTTTCGTATGTGACTAGTTCTAGTCAACCTTCCAATGTCACATGCATGGTTAGTTCAGGATTTTCATAACTTTTTGGCCAAGGCATACATTGTAAGGAAATGATTTAGTTTTTAGTGTTTTCACCCCTTCAGAATTTGTAATTTTTCTGATTGATTTTATTAAATTTTTAAGGGTAAATAATTAAGATATTATAATTAAAATTGATTCTCTGGAGATAAAAATATTATGTTAATTGTGTTTTTGTTCTGTATTTATAGACTATTCCCCCAATAAACGACTCAATGAAATAAAGACAGGGGGTTGTAGAGAATGTCTTATAGGATTTCCATCCCATAGATATTAATATTAATGAATTAATCATATAGAATAGCCCAAAACAACAATGGCTACTTCAGATCCGTGAACCTTTACTGGCCTATGACATGGCCCAATAAGAATTATCTATTCCCATGGAATTTGGAAAACTTCAAGGGAAACAAAGGGAGACCGAAATGAATGATTCTCTATAATAATAATAATTTCCACATAGCAGGATTATACCAAAATTCCTCCACAATGTGTCTATAAATTTAAAATTCTTGCATTAAAAAATAGCAGATACAAGAAAACAATAAAAAAACTACAAAAAATTAAATGTAACATAAAAATAATCTAAATAAAATAAAATCATTCCAAACCCTGAAAAAAGGATATCCAACATTCTTCATCAATATATTCTTAAAAAATGTAAAATAATAGATAGTGATCTTCATGTGACCAAAAGGTAACCATATATCTCTAATTTCATAACCATTAAAATAGTATCATAAAGAATAATTTTTACATTATAAATCTCTCAGCCATCCTAAACCTAAACCTGCAAAACAAACTCACATATACCAATGTTGAGTGTTGTTGGTAGGGAGTGAGTATAAACATCTTGATAAGATTTTATCAATTATTCCATGTGTTTCCATTTTCAAATAATTCTAAAAACACTAGTATTAATTACACTAAAAAAATTGAGTCTTTATGGTTTAAGTAACAAAATTAAAATTACATTTTATTAATTCTTTATAATCCCCAAATATTATTTAAGTTAAATACTAAATGTATTTTAAGAAGTAAATTTCAAAATATTTCTATGAAAATACCATTTTAAAATCCCAATTTTAAAATACCCAATAAAATTGACAAAATCATTTTACTAAAACATATATTAATTAATCTAAAAATAACAAATGGTAGCTAATATAATATCAAAAATATCAAATACAATTGTAAAAAAAGGTATAAAATTGTAAATATTACATGTAATGGAATTGAAGTTAGAAATAATAAATTACCATAAATATAATATTTCAATTAATAATGTATTTAAATAATAGATAATCGTGGTAAGTTGCAAGATAGCTCATGATAAAATCTATGGTGTACTTAGGTGGAACTATCTATCAGGTTTTTTATGTATTCATCATCTATAAACAACTGATTTCTCTCAACCAGAATCACTAATGACACTTCCCTAGGGTTAGGATGTATCACACGCAAGGGGAAGTTGTTAATTCCAATCATGACTAGATATTAACCATCTATATATATCACAATATGTTTATATGGATCCATATGAAATATGTAGTCAGATTTTAGATTCCATATATAATTAAATCAACCTCATCTCATTTCCTAACACCAATTTTTGAAAACCCTTTAAAATATACATAACAACATCACCACCTATATCAATACATATTGAAATAGATAAATAATGATAAAAAATTACATTAATTACATATGAAAACATATTATTTAATGAAATTTGTAACTATCTTCGATTCCAAAACTTGAATTAATATTTTAAAAATAGATTTTAAAACCCAAATCAAACTAATATTTTCTGACAAAAATATTTTCAAGTTTGAAAATAGAAATTTTTATTAAAATATAGAATTTCACATTAAAATACCTTCATGAATTCTATTTTGAAATTATTTATTCTTTAAAACACTTTTAAATCATGTGATAAATCCCAATTTGAAACCCTAAAATTCAATTGAACAATGATAGAATTAAATTACAACATTGCTAACCAATTATTTTTGAATCATAGACTTATAAAAGAAATATATATCACAAAACTAATGTATAATTAAGGTTAAATAACAAGAAATGTATCTTTTATAACCAATTAACATACCAATATTAATAAATAATAATTTAAAAAATTTATGGAATGAACTTAATATTATTAGGAAAACCATCCAGACATTCCAATAGATAAATAACAGAAATAATGTTAAAGGGGATTGTTTTTTGTAAATATAATGCATATATGTAATGATGGGTAAAGAAAAATACATGTTGAAACCTACCATTAACCATACTCATATAAATAAAAACATTGAATATGTAATGGTTAAGGAAATAGAAATAATTTGCAAATCTGAAACAAGTAAAATCACAATGAAAATGATAAAACTCTCATATTAGGATTATTCCAAAAAGATCCATGTATGGGGGAAGAATATGAAATAATGATAAAGTAATAAATATAGGAAAAATATAATTTTTACCTTATAGAAATCAAAAAATTTGAAGGTTGGAAGAAAAAAATTTCAGGGGGAAGGAGTAGGAAATCATTGGTGAATATTTAGAATGTTATGTGATAGGGAGGGGATTAGAGATTAATAGATAAGTATTATAAAGATGTTAAATTTTATAAAAATAAAATTAAAGGAGACCCATATGGTTATAATGAATAGATTTTCTAATTTTTTGGTAATCATTAAAATATTTACTTGACACACATAGAAAACTTTAGAATATAGCCACCTGGTTTGACTAATCAAGAAAAACCCATGAAAAAACTAATGAAATTGGCCATGAAGCTGTGCATGTTTTGGTTGCATGGTTATTAATATCTACGAACCAAGTGTGAGACCTATACTAAAATGAAAAAATTTAAACTTTTCAATAAAAAATAAATATGAATATCTGGAATAAGGATAAAAACTATAATTAAAAAAATAATATTGAACATTAAGATCTGGGTGTTTCAATTCTCCCCAACAAGACAACATTTTAACCAATAAATTCACTAATTTTCATGGATAATGAATGAAAAAAAGAAAATATTATATCTGAAAAGGAAGAGACACTATTACCCAAGATTTATGAATTCCAAGTAAGCCAATCAAATCCCCCACTCACATATCCATATACCATCTATAACTCACACATGACAATCCCAACAAATATAGAACAAGAAAGAGAACCATAGTTATTCCTCCCAATTTTTTTTTACTTGTACTATCATGGGAATTCAATAATGAAATACCCATATCAAAAAACCACTTTATAAATTAAACTAAATTTGAAATTAATAACCATTATGTAATCCGACCCAAACCATGGGAAAAAATAATTCCATTAAGAGAATAAGTTTTTTTACAGATGTGAATAATTTATTGTTTCCTATAATAAACATACCATATATCATCAAATAACAATAACAAAATAACATAGGGGAAATGGATGATGTGAATCTTAAAAAGCTTCACCATGTCTATATTAATACCCAATAATTGGAAGAAACTTATTCTTCTCCCACAAGAATCTCAACTTACAAAACATTTTTAGATAACACAACCAACCATAGTGGGGAACAATATTTGAAGGTTTAAAGCACATGGGATTGTAATTATCAAACTGTACACACTTGAAGAATATCAGAGGCCGTTTCATTTTAGATAAACCAAAAAATAAAAATTATAGAACTCTTAAAAAATATATAAATTCCTATACTATAGTTCCTACTAATTTCATATCTTATTATATAGGGAATGTTTTCCTACACTAAATGAAAATAGTATTCCACCCATCATGGATTTTCCTCATGTAATCATCTCTTCCATTAACGCTTTATTACATAGTCTTTTAAAAAAAGACACCACAACTCTCAACCTTGAGGATTCAAGTGTTCCCAAATATTTGAAGTCATATTTACCTTATTATATCCTCTCTATATAATCTTGTGGTCCTCAATTAACATGATGGAGAGGAAATCATTGATTGGATTCTGACTCTACCACTATTCTAGGAGTCTGGGAAGATTCCACAACTAATATAGCAACACTCAAACCCGAAGTTATTGATATCCAATGATTCTTTGAAATATTTCTAGTATTTTCAATATTAATATCTTGTAAAACAAATGTTTTTATCAATAACCATTCAAATTCATTCATAACTTCTGAGAAATAAACTTTAGTTCAAAATAAAATACCTATAAAAGAAAATCGTGCCACTAATCCAAAAAATATTGTCACCAAATATGTTTAAAAATAAATTCAAAACCCCTCTATAATATGTCACTTCTTTTTTGAAATCTCATAACCCAAAATTTCAAAGTCCAAAACCATAAAAAATCACAAAAATACTTTTTAAACTAAATATGTTTGTTTTTGAAATATTTGACCAGTTTACAAATAACTTTTCTTATTTAAAATCCACTTTCTCAAACATATTTATTTATTTTATAATTAAAAATTTCTACATAATTTCAATTCACCTTTCGAAATTTCATTGAAATAAAACCAAATAATATTTATTCACCATAAAAACTCATTTTGTGATATTTTCATTTTATACACAAGAATATTATAAATCACATTTTAATTTATAATTTTTTTTATAATTCTGAAATTTCAAATTTGTCTTCAATTTTGTTTTCGAAAAACCTCTGTATAAGCCTTCAAAAAAAAGTTTTCATTATTTTAAATCATTTTACTTTTCAAAAAATAATAATTAATTTAATAAAATAATATTAAAACCAAATATAACCATCCTAAATCTGTCTGAAATAGTGATAACAAATAATTAAGGGAAATAAAACAGAAAAATGAACTAAAAAATTGAATTTATCAGTGGTTTCACATGGTTTTCCATCATGTATTGATAGACTATTCACCCACCATACAAAAAAAATTTCTTCATAGAACCATGTTCATGGAAACCACACAATTTCAAAATAAATGCATTAAAACTAGTCACCTCTATTTACTCCCCTATCATCACCACAAATATCAAGGAAATATCAAAATAAATTATGAAATGTTAAAAAAATTAGACACCATTAGTTCGAATTAATATTCATTAATAAGAAGAAATAATAATTATCCAAACCAGTAATCATATCTCAAAATCCTATGGTATGTCATGTTTCATCAAGAGAGGTGGTGATCAAGATCCTACTAATTACCTACCTCCTAAGATAAAATATCCTATATATTATCTATATAAGGCTCCAACCTTAAACATTACTTAATCATGAGATATTTCAAGAATATACCTTGAGGATATTTTCAGGATTAGAGTTTTAGAGAATTAGATCATAAAACATTCATTACATTCCACACTTAAACAAAGTGGTTACATAAATATATTATTCATTTTTTCCCATCAACGGAAACACATTTAAAATAAAACATTGAATCTTTCTTGACACTTCCTTGACACTATCTCCATATCATGTACCTTTCCCTTGACTAGTGAAAAACATTTCAAAAAGAAACTTGGGATGAGCATAAAAATCTCAGTAAGGGATATAAAAATATGGAAATGAAACATGAGTACATGTACACATAAGAATCAATGAAATCATACTTTACTCATAAAACATAAGCACATTAACATACCTCATCAAATCGTTAATAAATCATAGAAATCATAAGACATAGAGGTAACTTGAAGAATTCATAACATTCTTACGTAGGGAGTAACCCTCTTGGTTATGTTTGGAATACCCACCACAGTATATTACATAAATCACTTCGGAGAAACCATAACGTTTCACTCCTTCGCGTTACCCAATGCATTAAAGAGCTATATCGGGCTCACCCGCCCTTAGATTATCACGGAACCACCTGATTTCATAACAATGCCCAAGAACCATAACATAAACGTATCACATAACACATTCATAAAGGAAACATAACATTTCCTCATTTCAATCACAATATAACATTTTTGAAATAATGAATCCATTCAAAAAGAAACCATTTACAAAACCATTTAAAACATTTAATAAAGAGATTTTTGAATAAAAGTTTCCCATACCACCTTGAAGCTTTTTAAATTTTAAACCATTAATATCCATATAAATAAATCCTTAAAACCATTTTCAAAACATGGATATTAAAAAGAACAAATAATTAAAACATTTAAAGTGATATTTTGGTTAAAGGGGTTCTACCAAAATTAGAGACACTTGAATACAATAATTGAGGAATAACATTTATTCAGAACTTTATAATATCATGAGAATAAATGGATTCATGATATAATATTCCAAAGGACAGTATATACAACATATAGGAGTGAATTGGTGCATAACAAAAATAAAGTCTCAATAGAAATGTCAAATGTGATGAATTCCCTTATAAAGAAGGTATCCTGAAATTAAGGATAAATCAATCTCAAAATAATGTGTGACAAATATAAATACACCCAATATAAGTGGATATTAAGTGTAAAAAAATAAAAGTTTATTCACACATATTCGAAAGATGACATATTCAATAACTACATGTTGAACCCAAAGAAATCGAAAATGGGTTAAAAAGTTCCCTTGGTAAAATTCAACAGCCTAACGACATCACTTCAAAATGTAGCAAATGAGTTGATGAGAGATAAAAAGGGCATCTCATAACTTGGACATAAAATTTACATCAATAAGGATATAAAAGAACATATCTCAACATAATATTATGTGAATTAAAAGACATATCAAAAGAAGTCTTTTAAAAAGAGGAGGGTGAAAGGTTCCTTTACCGACATGGGTATCTTTCAAAACATACACCCCGTGAAAGAAGGAAAATACAACATTGATGTAAATACTCATAAATGAAAGTATATTACACAATTATTAAAATAATGGGCAGTACATACACCACTCAAATTAAATTTTGGCAAATGTAGCATAAATCTCACGGGAATAAAAGTGAGATGAAAAATCCCTTACGAAAACTCGGTAGCCTAGCGGCGCCACTTAAAACATCCAAAAATGGATTGACGAGATCAAATAGGTCCTCTAATAATATTACAATAAAAATTACAGAAATAGGAATATAAAATAACATCCCCCATCATAACAAAGAGGATCTTAAAAGAAGTGACATAAAGGAGAGTACTTAAAATGAAAGAGAGCGGTTAGATCTCTTACGAAAATTCGGCAGCCTAGCGTCGCCACTCAAAACGTCCAAAATGGATTGATGAGATAGAATAGGGTCTCTCATCATATGAACCTAAATATTACAGTAAGATTAATATAAATTAACATCCCAATAACAAGAAAGATGAGATTTAATAGGAATGACATAAAAGAGTGTACTTAAAAAGAAAGAGAGGGGTAGGGTCCCTTACCTCAAGTCCAACTTGTCTTGTTTGATTCATCATATTCCTGAATAATAATACTTGGTCAATTTATAATTTATTAAGGAACTCCTATAAATATTATTACTCAGTTCCTATCACATATTTTAATGTTATAATAATTGGTTAATAATATGAGTTCATATTAGAAGTTTTTGTCGATGTTTGGTACATGAGTCAAAAATGAACTTGTTTGAAAAAAAGATTGTCCATTTAGTTATAAGTATATAATTTCCAGAATAGTATTAATGATTAAAATATCATATACATCCAGTACATATTAATTTTATACTATTCCATATCATTTGGAGACAAAAAAATTAAAAGCACCGTTCATGGAGACGGTAGGTCGTACGTACGCATGAACGCTACTTTCATTTTTTTCTTTTTCATATTAATGGAATTAAAAATAAATGATATATATATATATATATTATAATTCCAGTATAATATATATGTTATATTGGTCACATATGTTCATTAATTTCATTTTTTATACATTCCATGTATTGCATGTATGAGTCACATCACTTGAGGGGGCGGTACTCCACACTTCCTCATATGAAATTATCGCATTTACAAAACATGAAAATAATAATGGTATGGTTTAAATATAAAATATAGAAGAATATAGTAAACATAAATACAATATATATAATATATAAAAAACAGTGACATCATAATGGCCACCTTTAAAGGTGTTAAAAGAATATTGAACAATCATCGTTTCGTGAGGCAGAAAATTGCCAACCACCAAAACAGTATGTTCTTTAACCATTAGACGAAGGTGTGTGTAATTGTAGCTCGAATAATTATTATAAAAACATCCTAGTATATTTAATATACTGGAGTTGTTACAAAATAAATGAATAAAAAGTGTTTAGGGGGTTGGAGAAGAAAAATAAAACAAAAGGACTCAAGTGATGACATTACCTTAAAATCGGGTAACTCCCTTTGGTTTGAGCTCAAAGGCTTCCTTGGGAAGACTTCTGCCCAAAGTGAGGCTTAAAGGAGTTATAGAGGGATTTGGAGAGACAAAATGGGAAGGGGTTGGCAGAGTAAAAGACTTTGGAAGTGTGGGTAAGGAGGTAGAGGTGGGGGCCTTTTATAAGAAGAGAGGAGGGGCACTCTTGGAAAGTAAAGAAATGTTACTTTATTTTAAAATGGGTTTCAGATTCAAAAGGTCCCACATTGATATAATTATAGGGTAAGGTGATAATGGTTCGAAATCCACCCATCCAACAGGTTTTGGACATGTGTAGGTCATAGATGTTACATTATCTTTTCATTTTAATTAAATCCTTTATTAATGAGGTAATCGCTGCCTCATCATAATGTCATAAATAATTTAATTTATTTAAAGTCTAAAAATTATAAAACAAATATAATGATGTAGTAAATCCTATTATATTTCTAATTAATATTTATAGTAAAAATCTGACATGTATAACCCCAGGTAATTTTTTTTTAGTAAAACATCTCATGTTTGTGTTATTTTTTACTTTTAGATTAAATAAAACGTTATTTATGTCATTTACCAACCAAAGTGGCTCCATGGGGTCCCCATGTTGACCCATGGATTTTCTTGGTCGGAAATGACACATCCAATGAGGGTATGACATGTGTCAAGCTCATCTCATATTATTAAAACATTATTTTTACCTTAAACCACACTAATTACCTCTAATACCGATTAAGAACTTAAAAGTTTCTATTCACCAAAAAATTATTTTAATCTCACTAAACCAAATTTTAATTCTTAATGAAAACCATATATGTCGGATTTTTGAATATAAAATCACAGAAGTGGAAAAATTTCATTTAAATGAAAAATCAGTTTCTTTAACTACCACTTAGTGGTTTCACTATTCATAAAAAATTGACGTTTTTTAGAAAAATTCCAAAACTACACCCTAAGATATATTTGATATTATGAATTCAAAAATGATGTCTATTTTAAAAAATTTACACCATATAATATGCATTAATTAATTTAATAATTAATTCTCGCTGTCATGACAAATAGCGTGTTTTTATGAAACAATAAGTATCAAAAGATTGACACTAGTTTAAGTCCAATTTCAAAGTGAAATTGATTCCAATGACCACCATTGGATTAAATGGTAAAAATATATTCTAATTTCACTTTAAAACCTATTCAAAAGATAATATAATCATATAAATAAATTATATTAAAAAGAGGTTTTCAATTAAAATACAACATTTTTCACTATTCATTAAAAATGAACTTTATCGGAAAAATACCAAAAATTCACACAAAGTAAATCTTGATGTCCCAATCATAAATAATTATTAAATTTTGACAAACATAGCTTATAAAATTGTCAAAAGATAGATTTAAAAATGGTTTTCCATTAAATGGCAGTAAAACAATCTTTTAAAAATATTAGTGTATTCCATTCTTAAGATTGGATTTATTTTCATTTTAAGCCTCTAAAACACTATCTAATTCATTAATAGGCATAGATAAAAATATCTATTATTCATTAATTACTTGGGATGTTACATCCTTCCCCCCTTTATAAAATTATGTCCCCGCAATTTATTTACTTATCGAATAAATGGGGGTACTTATCCCTCATTGCATTTTCAGATTCCCATGTTGCCTCTTCCATCATGTGGTTTTTCCACAAAACCATTACCTGATTAATCACCTTATTCTGTAACACTTGCTCCCTGTGGTCATGAATCTGGACTGGTTGTTCCTCATAAGATAGGTTCTCTTCCAGCTGAACTACCTCTGGACTCAAAACATGAGATGGATCTGGCATGTACTTTCTCATCATCGAAACATGAAAAACATTGTGTACCTGAGATAAACTTGGAGGTAAAGCCACTCGGTATGCAACTGATCCAACTCTCTCCAGAACATCATATTGTCTAATGAACCTTGGACTTAGCTTTCCTTTCTTACCAAATCGCATCACAGTTTTCCATGGTGAGACTTTGAGAAAAACATGATCACCTACCTCGAAAGATAGATCCTTCCACCGGTTATCCGCATAACTCTTCTACCTGCTCTGAGCTGTTCTCATGTGTTTCTGTATCAGCTGAACTTTTTCTGCCTACTCTTCTACCAATTCTAGTCCCATCAACATCCTTTCACCCACTTCATCCCAGAAAGCTGGAGTTCAACACCACTTCCCATATAATTCTTGAAATGGTGCCATCTGTATATTGGAATGAAAGCTGTTATTATATGAAAATTCAACCAAAGAAAGATGTTGGTCGCAACTTCCCTGATAATCCATCGAATAAGCTCGCAGCATATCCTCCAAGGTCTGAATTTTTCGTTCTGATAGCCCATCTAATTGAGGATGAAAAGCTGTAATAAAATTTAATTCAGTACCCAACGACTTCTGAAGGGCTTTCCAAAAGTTAGAAGTGAACCTGGGATCACGGTCATATACAATAGAGAGAGGAACTCCATGTAACCTGACTATCTCTTTAGGATACAAACGGGAAAGTTTATCTAGGGAAAAATTATCTTGTATAGCATGGAAATGGGCAGATTTAGTCAAGCAATCAACAATAACCCAGACTGCATTATTACCTTGAGGGGTCTTCGGAAATCCCACAACGAAGTCCATGGATATATTCTCCCATTTCCACTTTGGTACTGGTAATGGATGAAGCATCCCTTTTGGTAACTGCCGCTCTGCTTTAACCTATTGACAAGTCAAACACTTCACCGTAAAATCAGCAATATCTCTTTTCATTCAATACCACCAGTAATACTCCCGCAGATCTCTGTACATCTTAGTACTGCCAGGATGAACTGAAAATGGAGAACTATGAGCTTCACATAACAACTCTCTCTTCATCTTTGAATCACAAGGAACACACAACCTCTTCCCAAATCTCAAAATATAATCATTATCAATGTTGAATTCATGAAACTTACCTTTCTAAACCAGCTCTACCTTTTTTTGCAACTCACTATCTTCCTTCTGTGCTTCCTTGATTCTGTCTGATAGAGAAGAGTTCACTGATACCTGAAACAAAACAGAAGAACATCCTGCACCAAAAACTTCTATTCCAAAGTTCATCAAATACTTAAAAAAAGGATCACGTTCCAAATGCAACATTTATAATGAATCATTACAATTTTGACTCAAAGCATTATCCACTTTATTTGATTTTCCCGGATGGTAATGAATTGTACAATCATAATCCTTGATTAATTCTAGCCATCTCATTTGTCTCATGTTCAACTCTTTTTGAGTGAATATATACTTTAAACTTTTTTGATCTATATATATTTCACACTTTACTCCATACAAATGATTCCCCCAAATTTTTAAAGCAAAAACAACAGCAGCTAATTCAAAATCATGTGTAGGGTAATTTACCTCATGAGTTTCCAACTGTCGTGAAGCATAAGCAATTACCTGATCATTCTGCATTAGGACGCAACCAAGTCCTTTCAATGAAGCGTCACTTTATATAACAAACTCACCATTCCTGGAAGGTAGTGCCAAAACCAAAGCATTCACCAATCTTATTTTCAACTCCTGAAAACAATCATCACATTCTTTTGTCTAGATAAACTTAACACCCTTCTGAGTTAGCTTAGTCATTGGACTAGATAACTGTGAGAAATTTATAACAAACCTTTGGTAATAGACTTCCAAACCAAGGAAACTATGAATCTCAGTTACATTTTTGGGACTTGGCCATTCTTCAACAACCTTTGTTTTTGCAGGATCCACGGTTATACCATCTTTAGAAACAATGTGGCCAAAGAATGAAATTTTTTGCAACCAAAACTCACACTTTCTAAATTTCCCATACAATTTCTTTTCTTTTAAGGTCTGAAAAATAACCCTTAAATGTCTTTCATCCTCCTCTTTACTTTTAGAAAATACCAAAATATCATCAATAAAAACAACCATCATTTTTCACTTGAGTCAACTGAGCCATCACTGCAACAAACTATTTAGTTCTGATTCTGACCATCTCTGGATACTGATTTGAAAGGTCATTTCCCTCTGTATGCCTTCCCAGAAAATCTGTTCAGTTTCCTCTTTGAAAAACCATTATTAACAAAACAATATCTTAGGAGAAGCAACATGGTAATCTTCAAATGCTATATCATTTCAATTTGACCATAAAAATAATATTTTTGGATAATCATTTATTAAAATTATAACTCTTAAAGTTATCTAAACTGACCTCTAATACCAAATATAAGGCCCCGGCCTTAATCATTACTTAATCTTGATATATTTCAAGAATACACCTTGAGGATCTTTTCAGGATTAGAGTTTTAGAGAATTAGATCATAAAACTTGCATTACATTCCACACTTAAACAATGTGGTTACATAAAGATAGTATTCATTTTTCCCATCAACGGAAACACATTTAAAATAAAACATGGATTCTTTCAGGACAATTTCTCGACACTATCTTTATATCATTTACCTTTCCCTTGACCTATGAAAAAAATTTCAAAAAAAAAATTGGGATGAGCATAAAAATCTTAGTAAGGAATATAAAAATATGGAATGGAAACATGAGTACATGTACACATAAGAATCAATGAAATCGTACTTTAATCATAAAACATAATCACTTTAACATATCTCATCAAATCATGAAAAAATAATAGAAATCATAAGACATAGAGGTAACTTGAGGAATTCATACCATCATTACATAGGGAGTAACCCTCTTGGTTACGTTTGGAATACCCACCACAGTATATTCCCTAAATCTCTTCAAATAAACCTTAACGTTTCACTTCTTCGTGTTACCCAATGCATTGGAGAGCTATATCGGGCTCACCCGCCCTTAGTTTATCACGGAACCACCCGTTTTCATAATAATTCCAAAGAACCATAACATAAACATATCACATAACACATGCATAATGGAAACATAAAATTTCCATATTTCAATCACAATATAACATTTTTGAAATAATGAATCCATTCAAAAAGAAACAATTTCCAAAACCATTTGAAACATTTAATAAAGAGATTTTTTAATCAAAGTGTCTCATACCACCTTGAAGCTTTCAAAATATTAAACCATTAATATCCATATAAATAAATCAATAATTTTTTTTTGAAAACATGGATATTAATAAGAACAAATAATTAAAACATTTAAAGCGATATTTTTGTTAAAGGGGTTCTACCAAAATTAAAGACACTTGAATACAATAATTGAGGAATAAAATTTAGTCAGAACTTTATAATATCATGAGAATAAATGGATTCATGATATAATATTCAAAAGCATAGTATATACACCATATAAGAGTGAATTGGTGCATAACAACAATGAAGTCTCAATAGAAATGCCAAATGTGATGAATTCCCATATAAAGAAGGTATCCTTAAATTAAGGATAATTCAATCTCAAAATTATGTGTGACAAATATAAATACACCCAATATAAGTGGATATTAAGTGTAAAACAATAAAAGGTCATTCAAACATATTCAAAAGATGACATATTCAATAACTATATGTTGAACCCAAAGAAATCGAAAATGGGTTAAAAAGTTTCCTTGGTAATATTTGACAGCCTAACGGCATCACTTCAAAATTCAGAAAATGTGTTGATGAGAGATAAAAAGGGATTTTCATTACTTGGACATAATATTTACATCAATAAGGATATAAAAGAAGATATCCGAACATAATAGTATGCGAATTAAAAGACATAACAAAAGAAGTCTTTTAAAAAGAAGAGGGTGAAAGGTTCCCTTACCAACATGGGTATCTTTCGAAACATACACCCCATGAAAGAAGGACAATAAAAAATTGATGTAAATACTCATAAATGAACGTATATTACACAATGAGTAAAATAATGGGTAGTTCATACACCACTCAAAGGAAATTGTGGAAAATGTAGCATAAATCTCACGGGAATAAAAGTGAGATGAAAAATCTCTTACGAAAACTCGGCAGCCTAGCGGCGCCACTTAAAACTTCAAAAAATGGATTGATGAGATAAAATAGGGCCTCTCATAATATTACAATAAAATTTACAGAAATAGGAATATAAAAGAACATCCCCCATCATAACAAAGAGAAGCTTAAAAGAAGTGACATAAAGGAGAGTAATTAAAAAGAAAGAGAGGGGATAGATCTCTTATGAAAATTCGGCAGCCTAACGGCGCCACTCAAAAATTCCAAAATGGATTGATGAGAGAGAATAGGGTCTCTCATCATATTAACATAAAAATTAAAGTAAGATTAATATAAAATAACATCCCAATAACAAGAAATATGAGATTTAAAATGAATGACATAAAAGAGTGTACTTAAAAAGAAAGAGAGGGGTAGGGTCCCTTTCCTCAAGTCCAACTTGTCTTGTTCGTTTCATTATATTCATGAATAATAAACTTTGGTCAATTTATAATTGCTTAAGTAAATCCTATAAAGATTATTACTCAGTTCCTATCACATATTTTAATGTTATAATAATTGGTTAATAATATGAGTTCATATCAGACGTTTTTGTCGATGTTTGGTACATGCCTCAAAAATGAACTTGTTTGAAAAAAAGATTGTCCATGTAGTTATAAGTAAATAATTTACAGAATATTATTAATGATTAAAATATCAAATATATCCATTACATATTCATTTTATTCTATTCGGTATCATTTGGAGATAAAAAAAAAGAAAAGCATCGTTCATGGAGTCGGTAAGCCGTACGTACGCATGAAGGCTACTTTCATTTTTTTCTTTGTCATATTAATGGAATTGAAAATAAATGATATATATATATATATATTATAGTTTCAGTATAATATATATGTTATATAGGTCATATATGTTCATTAATTTCAATCTTTATACATTCCATGTATTGCATGTACGAGTCACATCACTTGAGGGGGCGGTAGTCCACACTTCCTCATATGAAATTATCGCATTTACACAACATGAAAAGAATAAAGGTATGGTTTAAAAATAAAATACATAAGAATATAGTAAACATAAATACCATATATATCATATATATAATACAGTGACATCATAATGGCCACCTTTAAAGGTGTTAAAAGAATATTGAACAGTCATCATTTCGTGAGGCAGAAAATCACCAACCACAGAAACAATATGTTCATTAACCATTAGACAAAGGTGTGTGTAAGTGTATCTATAATACTTATTATAACAACATACTATTATGTTTAAGATACTGGATTTTTTACAAAATAAATTAATAAAAAGAGTTTAGGGGGTTGGAACAGCAAAATAAAACAAAAGGACTCCAGTGAAGACATTACCTTAAAATCGGGTAACTCCCTTTGGTTTGATCTAAAAGGCTTCCTTGGGAAGAATTATGCAAAATGTGAGGCTTTAAGGAGTTAGAGAGGGGTGTGTAGAGACACAATGGGCAGTGTTTGGATGATCCAAAGGCTTTGTAAGTGTGGGTAAGGAGGTAAATGTGGGGGGCCTTTTATAAGAGGAGAGGAGGGGCACTCTTGGAACGTAAAGAAATGTTACTTTATTTTAAAATGAGTATTGTATTAAAAAGGTGCCACATTGATATAATTCAAGGGTAAGGTGATAAGGGTTCTAAATCCACCCATCCAATAGGTTTTGGACATGTGTAGTTCATAGATGTTACATTATCTTTTCATTTTATTTAAATCCTTTATTAATGAGGTAATCGGTGCATCATCATAATGACATAAATAATTTACTTTATTTAAAGTCTAAAAATTATAAAAAAAATATCATGATTTAGTAAATCTTTTCAGATTTCTAATGAATATTTATAGTCAAAAATATAGCTTGTATAACCTCATGTAGAATGTTTTTTAGTAAAACATCTCATGTTTGTGTTATTTTTACTTTTACATTAAATAAAAAGTTATTTATGTCATTTCCCAACCAAAGTGGCTCCATGGGGTCCTCATGTTGACCCATGGATTGTCTTGGTCGGCAATGACATATCCAATGAGGTTATGACATGTTTGAAGCTCATCTCATATTATTAAAACATTATTTTTACCTTAAACCACACTAATTACCTCTAATCGCGATTAAGAACTTAAAAGTTACTATTCACCAAAAAAATTATTTTAATCTCATTGAACCACATTTTACTTCTTAATTAAAACCATGTATGTAGGATTTTTTAAAATCAAATCACAGAAGTTGCAAAATTTCATTTAAACGAAAAAACGGTTTCTTTAACTACCACTTAGTGTTTTCACTATTCATCAAAAATTGAAGTTTTTCAGAAAAATTCCAAAACTTCACCCTGAGAAATATTTGATATTCTGAATTCAAAAATGATGTCTATTTTTAAAAATTCAAAACATATAAGTTGAATTAATTAATTTATTAATTAATTCCTGTTGTCATGACAAATAGCGTGTTTTTATGAAACAATAAGTATCCAATGATTGACAATAGTTTAAGTCCAATTTCAAAGTGAAATTGATTCCAATGACCACCATTGGATTAAATCGTAAAAATATATTCTAATTTAAATTTAAAACCAACTCAAAAGATAATCTAATCATATAAATAAATTATATTAAAAAGAGGTTTTGAATTAAAATACAACATTTTTCACTATTCATTAAAAAATGAACTTTATCGGAAAAATCCCAAAAATTCACTCAAAGTAAATTTTGATGTCCCAATCATAAAGAATAAATTTATTTTGAAAATAATAGCTTATAAAATTGTCAAAAGATATATTTTAAAATGGTTTTCCATTAAAAGGAAGTAAAACAATCTTTTAAAAATATTAGTGTATTCCATACTTAAGATTGGATTTATTTTGTTTTTATGACTCTAAAACACTATCTAATTAATTAATAGGAATAGATAAAAATAGCTATTATTCATTACATAATTGGGATGTTACAATCTACCACACACCCAAATAGAAAATAGAGATCTGATACAAATTTTTCATGAAAAATTTTGGTTCACACATAATCTAGGCACACACAAAATCCTAAAACATGGAATAAAGGTAATTTACAATCCCCAAGGGTCATATAAAAGCAACATAGTATCAAATTGAGACTAATAGTGATGATTTTTACCAAATAATAATATTTAAATTATAGTTGTATTCAACCAAAATTTATCAATGGTGCATCAATGCTTTGGATTTCTATGCCTAAAAACCAATATTTAGAGAATAAAACCAATAAAAGAGATAAATATATATATATATAACATTAAACTCATGTAAATAGAAACAAAATAGTCAAAAAATATAATATCTTGAAGGATTTCATTATAAATGTATCTCCTATGCCAAACAAAATAAAATACCAGAAGATTGTCTCCAATGGATCCCAATGTCCCCATCAATTCCCATCAGCACAACCACTATACGATTAACCAATCCAATATTAATTTATCCTCCAAAAAACCCTAAAATTAAAAAAAACTCAGTTAAAATGATTCCAAGTGGCATAGGTGGTGTTTCAACATAAACAGACCAGTAGGATTTTACTAAATTTTATCTACTTCCTTTTTAAATAATTCAAAAAACATTTGTTTTAATTACACTAAATAAAAACGTATTATTTATGTTCTAAATAAAAAAATCAAAATTTAATTGTAGTTATTTCTTGAAATCCAAAAACATTTTTTAAATATAAATTAAAAACTATTGTGATTTTTTTCAAATCATTCCTTTATAAATTCCCTTTTAAAAGTCCTATTTAAAAATACCCAAGGTAATACCAAAATAATTTTATTGAAAAAGAGATTGAGAAAGGCATGAAAAAAGATAATTTATTGAATAAAACATTATAAAAATTTAAGTAGAAATTTAAAACAATGTAGAATAGAAAAAATGTAAAGTGTAATGGAATAGAATCATATAAAAAATATAATTAATAATAATGAGATAATACACATGTTCAAACATTAGGAAAGAGAATTACATTTTGTTAAATTCCTAAAGACCACGTGAGATGATCCTAGATGTATACAGGTATAAAGATACATTGTTTTATTGATGCATTCCTAGATTATAACAGACCATATACTCTCAACTAGCCTCATCAATGGTACTCCCCTATTATTAGGCAGTATCCCATACAAATATAATCTATTCAGTTATATAATTAATTGATAGTAACCATCTATAAAACTATCACTAATGCTAGGTCCTAATGTCATATTGGTTGAAAGTTAAATATAGGGGTGTATTAACTCTTAAAAATTAAATATAACATTATTAGAAATGATAATATCTAGTTTAGTGGAAATATAAATATAAATGAACACTTATAGTAGTTCATATTTAAATTATCATATTCTACACATCAACCCTCTTAAATATAAGAGGATATGACACCGAATACCTATGGAATATATAAATTTTAAAGGGAGTCACAATCCTTTACAAATACTTTTATATACCCTATATTTACTACCATATAATGACATTTTCTCACCTAGAGACACAACCCTATTACCATTCCTTTTTCACACCTATAGGTAGCACATAAAGCCTATCTTCTTTTATGAGGTATTATACCCTGAATCCATCCTTTAATGAGTAGTATAACCAATTCATGACTATACACATAGAATTTATAAATAATAATGAAATATATATTAATGTTTTATTAAAAAATTTTGAGTGTTGATGCGGAAAAGTTCTCTCCAGCAATAATGGAATAAATGATTGAATTTCATCTGAGAGAATTATTTGATCTCTATAGTATATCCCACACGTTATTACAATAATATATTAAACCACAATGATTTACTATTTTTATCAAACTCAATATATATATATCTTCTATGCATAGAATATTCATAGAATAAAACCAGTTGCATTTCATCATTTGAAAATCAACATATTCATCCTTCATTGAATGTGTAAGAAAAATATTCCCCTTTAAATCACAAAGATAATAAATAATATTATAACTAGTCATAAAATTTAAAATTATACAGTATTAATTATATAATTGAAAATATATTATAATCTACATTAATTACCTTGGGAACATTTTTATAAAGCATGTGACGAAAACTATTAATATTTCAAACAATTAAATACTAAATATCCTCATGTTCTATGAATATAGTGTGTATATTAATTGACGAATTATTATATTCAATATATTTTAAATACATCAAAATTTACTTGAAAATAATCTTACATAGCATCAAAATAATTAATGATTAATTAAATAAATTAATAACATCTGAAATAAACATGAAAAAATTGTACTTAAAATGGATAAATAAATCATAGCATGTTTTGAACATAAAATTAAATAGAAATTGAGTGACCTAAATTATTAAAGTGATAATTAAACATTAGTGGGAATAAGGATCAT
The DNA here is from genome assembly GCA_963277665.1 of Viscum album. Classification (NCBI taxonomy): domain Eukaryota; kingdom Viridiplantae; phylum Streptophyta; class Magnoliopsida; order Santalales; family Viscaceae; genus Viscum; species Viscum album. The sequence continues at coordinate 1,521,719,611 of OY728131.1, read as the reverse complement.
GTGTCTCAAGTAATACCAAGGCCTGTGTTAATTTAGATATGTTGAGGCTCTAGTGACTCAAGAGAGAGTAAGGCTTGAGTGTCATGAGAGTGTGAGGCTTGAGTTACCCATGTGACACTGAGGCTCCACTATATTGAGTAACCATAAGGATCAAGTGAAATAAGTAAAAATGATTCGTGAGTGTCTCATGTAACATTTAGACTTTAGTGGCTCATAGAGCGAGTCTCAAGTGACTCAATTGACTATGAGTCTTGAGTGATTATAGGGTATATGACTTGAGTAAGTATAATATTTTAGCTCATCATCTTAAAATATAGTATAATAATTTAATTAATATATTTTTCCTCATGTATAATTAACATGTATTCATTAAATTTACTTAAATTCTTCAGGCATAGAATATCATATCAACCAGACTAATATATTTGAATATATCCCCAAAAAAAAGTAGGGAAAAAAATTTATAAACAGTAGAATTATGACTCAAAGCATACAGTCATTTCATAAATTTAAGACATTATAAAGATAGACTCATCATTCCCTATAGTTAAAATAAATTGAGATAATCATATTATATTTTTAACACATTACGAATAGTTTTATTTTGTTTCATATTTTCCTTGTAATATTAGAAAACAATATAAAACTAAATCCATAAACATGTTATTTGATGGTATGTTATGAAGTTTAAAACATGTATAAACTAAATTATAAGATCCTTAATGACATATTTAGCATTGAAACACTTCATAAAACTATAATAACATGTTATAATCAATAAAAATTTAAAATAAAATCATAAAACAATCAAATATTTTTAAGACAAAATAAAATCAAAAGTAATGTGTTGCAGCTATAAAAACATAAATTTGTTTAAGGTACAACTTAACGATTTAATCTTTATTATAATTTCAAAAAACATGTAAATTTTAAAATTTATTTTTGTTTTGGAATTAATAAAAATATCAATGTAAAAAAATAGTTCACGTGAATAGGTATAAGTATTTTATGTATAAACATGCTCTACTAAAATAAGAAAATCATTTTTGGGAAACAAGTTAATATCTCTAATAGTTACTCTGAGTAGATGACTATGATCCCCCTAAATTCTTACATTTTACTATTGTATTTGAGTAAATAAAAAAATAATTGTATAATATATTAAAAATCGAAAAAATAGTTTAGAAGCCTCAAGAATCCCTGAATTTTTTTAATAATTACAATGAATTCAAATTAATGATTTTTAATGAAAAAAATAGTGACCAACTTTTTATGCACATTATAATTAATGATAGAACTATAAAAATTGAAAATAGCTAGTAAAGAATATATTATTGAAAAATATACTAAAAACCACAATATATATCTAATAGAATCTATTTAATAAAGAAAATGTTGAATCATATGATGTTATAATTTGATTTTATCAAAAATAGATATTTCGTTTTGGTTAGTAAAAATGTCAATAGAGTAATCATCAGTATATATAGATTCAGGAATCATATTACATTTTTTGACATTATCTCTATTAAAGTGATATTTAAAATATATGCTTCTATTCATATAATTTTCTAAATTATTTTTATATATATAAATTTAATATGTATTATCAAAATAATAAAGTACAATTTCAAAATTGAAATGGAAATTAGAAAAATTTTGTGTAACAAAATAGTATACAAATAATTTGATGTGGATGTAACATACTTACATTTACAAGTTGATATATATATATATATAATCAAGATTCCTAAAACATTATTAATCTTAAATTTTACCATGAATGAGATGCATGAATTCAATACTTTTTCTATCTATTTTTCAACGACCAAAATCCAATTCGGAATTACTTGTTAGGTCAAATGAATTATTTGAAGGATAAAGTAATATGATAATAAAATATCCCTTAGCATACATAATTTATCATTTTAACTATTTCTAAATTTATTTAGTTAGGATTTTATTGGAACCTTGCACATATACGCACAAAATACATCATATATGGTCAATATAATGTCAAATAAAGTAATCATCTAGTTATATATCTAAATATTTTTCTATTAACATGTTTTCAATATTAATCATAATTTTACTTAGAAGAAGTAATTTTTGGAATATTTGAGCATTAACATCCATCATAACCATACCTTTTAACAAAATAATCATAATATTTTGAATTTTTAAAAATGATATCATCTTTCCATTGAACTTTTTACAATCAAAAAAATAATTCAAGTTCACACACAATAAGGATGTCAAACTCTAGAAAAATTAAACATGAAAATTCTCTCCAAAAATCCTTAAAAGATCTAAAAATTATATCATCAAAATAAATTAAAATATTTAAACCATATTTTTAACCCCTTTTAATAAATATATATGGATCGAATTTTCTATTTTCAAACCTATTATTCCAAAGAATCAATTAAAACCTCACATACCAAGCTTGATGAACATGATTAAAACCACAAATATATTTTAATAGATAATAATTATAAAAAAGGGATAATTTAAAAAACATTTTTTGATATATATCATTTTAAAAATTAACTTTTTACATCTATTTTTAAAACATTATTTTCAAAGTTAGATGCTTATTCCAAAAGAATGATTATAGATTCTAGTCATTTTACTCGGGTAAATGGTTCTTTAAAATATATTTCTTATTACTAATTGTAACCTTAGGCCTCTAATTTAGATTATATTCTAATTATTTTTCTTGATTCATCTAATTAATATATAATGATACATTTCCTATCAACAATACTATGTTCCTAGGTGGTTCAACTGTGGTACAAAATTAATTAATATCAAACCGGTTTAATTCTATATGTGTTTCCATAATCTAATTTAAATCATAAAATATCAAAATTAAAAAATTTAGATAAAAAATATGAAATAAATACTTGATGAGATTAAAAATTTATTATGTAGTTTATTGGTTTTAAAGGTAGAGACTAGATCACTAATTACTTTGTCATCTGAACAATATTTGTAGAATTTTAAATTTCTTCAATAGATTTAATCTCCTCTAAATATATTCATTCCATTATAATTTTTTATTTTCACTAAATTTTAAATAACAAAACTATTACTCAACTAGTAATACATTAAAATTTATTCACATTTATTTATTTTCATATAATTAAATATAGAATGATTCCTAAATACAAATTTTTATTTTTTATAAACATAATATTCTTCACTTGAATTAAATTAACCTAGAAAATAGCTTCTTCTATCTATGAATTAACTTTTTATAATGAATGTTTAGTATTAAGAATGTAAATTTTTTATCAAAACACCCTAAAATAAAAAATTATTGTCTTGTTTCCCTTCCTAATTTCATAAGGTGTTTTCATTAAGAATGGTATCAGAAAAATTCTATTAGAAACATTACAATATGAGTTTTTATCTATTAACCAAAATTATTTTCAAAATGAATAATAATTTAACATTATCCTAGACATTTATTATAATGTATTATATTTTCATTAAAATACACCATTTTTTGTGGTGGTCTTAGTTTTGAACTTTTTTTATTATATCATTTAATTTAATAAAACATATCAAATTCTAGATTTAAATAATCACTACATCAATCACTTTTAATAAAAATATTGCATTCTTGTTTTAATTTTGAATCAATTTATAGTGAATAATAAATTTAGAAAACTTTTTTTCCTAGAAAAAAGTGGGAAATCATGATTTCAACCATTCAATTACATTTCTACACATCTCTTTTTCTTCCAAATGGATTAAAATTTAGTTCTTTGCACATTATCTAATATATTTTGATAATCCTTTTGTATAATAATTTCAATTTGAACCCTTTCCATCTTAACATAAACATTATCATTGGAGCTCAAAGGAGTGTCTCATAAATTTTCAATTTCATCATAAAATTCCATTTGATTATTTACAATATTCATTAATATTATATCAATTAGGTTAAATTTATTATTTATTCCATAAATATATTTCTATATCTCATTATTTTAGGGATCAAGATTATATTAAATAGATTGGGAACAACTATATTCAATTAATTTTTTAGATGAAGCTATTATAACTTGGTTAACTGGTTCATTTTCTTCTCTTGTTTCATCACTAAAAACAATGTCATTAGTGTCACACTAAATAGATATGATTTCTTCCTTTGCTTTTGTACTATTATTTATTAATATTATCATTCTTGAATATTATGAAATTAGACATTATGGGTCCGCTTTTTCAACATGCATCATAAATAACATTAGAATCATTATTTGAAACATCCAAAAAATTTATTGTCTCCATGTTCTCATGTTTAAGATGAAACATTATAGATATTTTATAGTATCCTTTCTTCTTCATATTCCTCATTTTTTTATACAAGTAGTTCCATCTACTTCACTTGGCTATAGCACAGATTCATTAGGAAAAGTGGTAAATTTTTATTTACCTAAAATTACTTTCATTTTTGTAATTTCCTTTTAAAAATATTTTTCATTGATAACTCATTTTCAAATAAAGTTCTTATAAACTCATCTAATTTATATTCAATGAAATTTTTACATTCATCAATAACTTCCATTTTTTACATGCCATTTTTTTGGTAAGGATATTCAAATTCATTCAAATAAAATTTAATTATCTAATGTTTCCCTAACACTACTCCTACCATTTACAATACTTGTAAATATGTGAGACATTTGATTAATTTTTCCTTTTTATTCCATTTTTAATTATTTATAATCATCTATTAACATGACCTACTTAGTTCATATAAGAATATCTAAATCAAAACGATTAACTTGTAGAATAAACCATATTTGACGAACTACTTTGTATGCAGGCACGTAGGTGTAGAAATTTATATTGATTGAATTCTATAAATAATTTATTGAAATATAATTCAAATTTGATATAATAGAAACATTACACATTAAGGATTCAAAATCAACTACATGATGTTTTTATGGTATCTTTATGATTTTATCACAATCAACACTGTGGTGTTTAATAAAATATATTATGTGATAATTATTGTAATAATAATAACCTATATCAAGGAATGGAGGTCACTGAGGAGTCTAGCTATGATTTTATTTTTGAACTTCCATCTAAAAAAATCATTTTCCCCATTGAATTCTGAGTCAAGAATTTTTTAGGAATGAAAAAAACATTCAAATATAGGGGTCAATTGTTGATATAAATTGTTTTTTCTAATTATGATATTGGACAGAAGTTCAAGGTGGGGGGATATATTTCCCTTATAAATATTTTTGTAATTTTTCTCAATGTTAATAATTAATATTAAAGGGAATATAAATTGAAATGAACACCAAGATTTTAACTGTATTTCTAATCATAATGATCCTCTAATAATCTCTAACCATCTCAAAAAAAGATATATGGAACCGACTAACTGTGGAATATCAACCTTTTTAATAGACTAAAAACCCCTTAAAAATTACTTTTTAAACCCTAGATCTACAAACCTATACTGACTCTGATCACTTGGAATAACAACCAAATTAAACAAAATATTTACACATGGATGAACAATCCAGAGCCAACCATTTGTATGGGGCAATATTACCTTACTCCAGTGATTTATGGGTGGTATAATGAAGAAAAAATTAATTTCAAAGAAGATATAAATAATAAATAACCATAAACACATGATGAACTAGAAATGATATGAGTGTTGAGGAACAATTTTCTTTACAACAATAGTGGATCCAAAGATTTATTTTAATCGAGGGTAGTAATTGATTTCCTAGTTGTATCACATAGTATGGTTCAACAATATCCTCAACCTTGTTCCATGATTAGTTTTTTTAACATTCTATATATATTAATTTTATGTATGGTATATTAAATGATGGATGCCCATTTAATTTTATCCTTCCAAATGAAACATATGATTCATTCATTTAATACACATATAAAATATTCTAATATGGCTCACATTGATAATCTATAATATTGAAATATGCTTTATAGCATAACCTATTAGATTAATTAATATAAAACTAAAGATCCAAAATATACAAAAATAAAGTACTTTTGAAAACATTCATAAAACTTGTGAGATAATATGTTAATATTTCAAACAACTCAATTTAATCTATCTATATGTTTTAAGAATATAATTTGTCTATTTATTCAAATGTGATCATATTTTATATAGTTTATATTCAATAAAAAATATTAACAAATACACTTACATAGGATATAAATAACTAATAAGAAATTTATAATGATCTCATTCTAGAAAACACTTTCCAAACATGCATGCAATAATTTTAAAAAAAAATTAATGGGTAAAAAGTGAATCTTTTGAACTAAAAATGACAATTTCATTGATTGACCATAACAATTCAATTTATAATTGGGATTGAGTGATAGTAAAGATCATGTGAATCATGTTATTGTGAAGTGTTAGTGAATCAAGAAATAGCGAGTATTGAGTAACTCAAGAGACAATAAGTCTTGAGTGATTTGATAGAGTGAGGCTTGAGTGACTCAAGTTACCATGATGCTCTAGTGACTTGAGTAAATATGAGGATTGAGTGAATTGAGTAACATGGAGGATTGATTATCTCAGGATATACTGATTCATGATTTTCTTAATAGAGTGGAGATTTAGTGACTAGAATGGCCATGAGTATTGGGTGACTATAAGGTATGTGAATTTGTTGATTGTGAGACGTAAACTCTATGTCTTAAAACATTAGTATAATATTAAATCATATGAATAGAATATTAATACTCATTTCCAATTAATATATATTAATATTTTTTTTACATATAATTAATCAAATATTTTCTCAATCAGGATACTATATCACAAAATATCACATGATAATATTAAGAAAATGTATTTAAAAATGAAAAAATTATGACTAAAAATATACAATGACAGAGGAAAAAAATTTTGTCATTAAAATAAGATAGTAAATATTCCTTATATTTGAATAAAATATTGATAATATTCTTATATTTTTATCAAAATAAGAATAATTCAATTCCATGTTTTATAGACTATTTTAGGATAAAATATTGTAAAAACCAAATTTTAAAACGATCCATTTAATGATACATTATGAAAAGTCTTAAACATGTTCAAATAATATTATGAGATCCCAAAAGAAATTTTTATAAAAATAATACTTCATGGAACTTGTATAACATGTATAAACAATAAAAATTGGAAATATAAAGATAAACCATTAAAAAATATTATATATAATCAAATTAAAATAATGTTCTGAGATTATTCAAACATGAAGAGATTCAATGATCTGCTCAAAAATTAAGACTTCAAATATTCCCATAGAGTAATTGGTGAGAGTTAAGGTGACATCTATAATTAAATCACCCTCATCCAGCCTCTTGAAACCCCCTTATTCAATACCCTAAAAAATACACATAGGAGAATCACAATCCATATCAATGTACATATATAAATAATTATATGAACTTTTAGGGATATAATAATGGAACATCTTATTTTCTGATATTTCTAATTGGGCCTCCAGTTTAGAACAATAGTTTCTATTTTCAAAAGACCATTGAAAAAAAATTAATTCTAATATTTCTCAGAAAACATTTTTACAAGGTAAAAGAGTGGATTTTTTTATCAAACTATAGGTTTTCACATTTATATGCATTCATGAAAACTATTTTTGAATAATATATTATGGAAAATAGTATTCAATCAAGGGATAAATCCCAATTTGAAACTATAAAATCGAATAGAACATGGAAATATGTGGAACATAAAATTATTAAATATTTATACAAACATCATAATCATGTAAAACTAATAAATATACCATGAAAAATTCATAATAAAAACTAAAGTCTAATGATGGTGAAATCTCAAGAAAAACCGTCTGTAAATCAATTAAATTACATATTGAAAACAATTAGAATTAAAAACCCTCTTAAAAGCCCTACCCATTTTTTAGGAATATTGATCAATCATTCTAATAGATACATAACATACATAATTTTAAAGAGAATTAATTTTGAAAATTATCATGTATACATTTAATTTAATGGATATAGAAAACATGGAAACACATAAACAAAACCTATAATAGATGAACATGGACATTGAATTGTGAATGAATAAAAAACAAGATACTATCTATAAACCCTCAATATGAAGAATCAAAAAGAAATTAATCAAAATCCCATTATAGTATTCCTCCAACAAGATCCAATGTCAGAGGAAAAAAAGATGAATGAAAGATATTTAAAGATATAAAAAACTAATAGATTTATAATCATAGGAAATTAAGAAAATTAGAAAGGTTGGAATACAAAAATAACTAGTGGGAAGATTAATGAGGAAACCCCCAATGCACCTTGGCTTGGTCATGTTATTGGTGGAATAGAGAGTGGATTAAGGTTTTAAAACCAAGGCTTGTAAATTTCAAAAAAAAAAATCAATAATTTAGGATACCTACATGGTTAGGCTATAAGGTATCTTTAATTGTGTGTTAAGTATTGCTATATGATCTAGAAACACATGATAAACTGCATTATTTGGATAGATGGTAAGACCAATTTCGCATCAATATTCTAAACACCACTAAAATTGGTTGTGGCACTATTCATGGTCAGGTCGTATAGTTTGTATTAACCATCCGCCACCAATGTGTTCAATACTAAGACCTAAAAAACAAAAAAAATCAACAAAACACTGGACAAAAAACTCAACAATAAAGACTAAAAATAATAAATATAAAAAATAATAACAAAAATAATGTTTAGTGCATGACATGAAATATCATGTTTTTAGGTCGATAGTGTAGAAGTGAACAACCATGAATGGTAGAAAATTCTCCTAATTTTTTGTGAGAAAAATAAACTACTTCTTCACGGTGATAATATTATTCAAGATCTCTACAAGAGGATAGAGAATTTATAGAGTGTCTTCCAATTCCTCATGGTTGTGGAGTCATGTAATTTTTACCTCTATAAAAATATGTTTTAGGGATCCTATAATGAAATCCATGTTTCATGAATATATAATATATGACACATTAAAGATGATGTTTAATCAATGGTTATATGTGGAAAAATCGTGGATGGAAAAGGGACTTGAATTCATAAACTTAGATAAAGTATTTTGTTTTGTAATGGTGTATATAACTTGTTTTTTTTGGGTTTTTATATTTTTCTAGATCTCATCATGAAGTACTATCTCTAGGATCTATGATTTGAAATGGTAATTACTCTATATATTATAATGAATCTGATTTAAATTTTCCTGTTGATATGTTATTATCAATATGGTATATATGGAAAAGACTAACTTAGTTATTTTGTCCAGGATTATGGGTACCTTTTATGTAGTAGAAGGTAGTCAAGGTTCTTTTTTAGTCCAAAGGAGAAATCTAAATGGGATCTATCTATGTGTTTGTGGGGGAACCCACCATTCATCAGATTTGATGCCAATAAAATCCTCTGTAATAAATAAGGTGACCAATTTAGAATGTTGAAAATCATGCTTTATTAAGAAAAAAAATGAAAATATGCACTCAATACATATCATCAATATAGGAATTCAGGCCATCTCTAGAGATTTTTTATGATACCTATTTAGTGTAATAGAGTTGGATATTTCTTACTTGGGGGATATCATGTTAGATATGGTATATCTAAGGGTTTAGAACCCTATTGTTAAAAAAAGGGTAATCTCACCTGATTGTTAATACACATAGTAGGATGGAGTTTGAGTTTATGTATACAGCCAAACATGTTCAATAGGATTGTGATGTATTCCTAGATAACGTGTAATTTATAGTATTTATTTCTTATATTATATCATTATAATTGTTTCATGTAGGTATATCCAATTATTTTATCCCATAAAATTTTACTGAAGCATCGATATTTCATGAAAAACTATTTTTATTTAGAATGGATATTTACAATCCATTGGTAAAGTGGATGTATGAAGGATTCAATTTTCCAATATTGTATTGAGATTGTATAGGGTTTCTTGTTCCTTAACCAAGATGTTTTTATCTCATTATATTCATGGATTTGGTGATTAGATTTAAGGAAAAAATAGACTTATATCATCATACAGTCCAGTTCTTATCCTCTAATTGGGTTATCCATGTCTTTCAGGGTGATTAGGAACCTTGGTTTTAGAGGGAAGGAACTTTTTTTTCTAGTTTTCATCTTTATTTTATTCTATTTTTCATGTTTTATGTTTTATTTGGTTTAGATGTTTTTAGTTTCTCATCATCCAATTGGGGTAGACATGTTTCTAGAGGTCTTTCCAAAAGATTTTTAGGGATTCCACCTTAGAGGGAGATAGAGTAATAAATTGACATACTTATAAGGATAATTCCCGTATACTCATTGTCTTACGAGATAAATCCCACCTAAATGAATTATTTTAATGTTTAATTAGTGTATCATGAATTTATGTGATTCATTAGACCAAATATGTTAACTTAGGAATCTTGGGTCATCTTTATAGTTAAGTTATATAGAAGCCTCTAAATTTTTGTCGACTACTAGAATCTAAATAAAGAGACTAAAAAATGAATATAGATTTTTCTAGATTGATGATTTATTTGATTAGATCGGTGGTGACCAGTGGGTTTTGAAAATAAATTGGAGATAAATTTACCATTAACCAAAATTTTGGGAAGTAAATGTCTCATAGACAACTATCCAGAGTAGTTATGGAAACTATTCATATTTATTTTATTCATTAAACCTTACTAATAGTATTACAGATTTAATGGATTTGATAAAATAAATTTTCCATATCTATATCAACTCCTTTATAGTGATATTTTAGATGATATCCTACTATTCTCTACGTTCATGAAGGATCATTAAGTTCATGTAGAAAACATTTTGTGAACCATGATGGAGCATATCTTTTTTCTAAACTATCACAATATTATTTGCAGATTTATGAAAAGAGATTCTTAGTTCATGTGATATCTGTAAAACTAATCTCAGTGGTTTTTTAGAAAATATAATCATTTATGTCTTGGCAGTGGCTCATAAAAAGTTCAAAGTTTGAGGATTTATAAGTTAATATTATTAGTACATTTGATTCACTTTGGACTTCTCTTATTTGTCTTCACCTATGAAAAATTTAACCTGAAAGGGGGTTAAGATTTATCTGAATGAGAATCGGAGGTGGGTGAATATTGATTTGGTTCATTTTTGACTAAAACTAATACTAACCCATTATTCTTTGTTTAGTTTTTAAATATAAAAAAACATAACATTTAATTTTTTTTGATAAAAAAAATTCTAAAAAACTAATTTATTATTTTTATTGGTTTGGATTACAGATAAACATATTTTTTTAATAAAACCATCATAAATAAGGATCAATTATATTTTATAACGATTTTATAATAACATTAAGGTAATTTATACTTAATCATTGACAAAATGAAATAATATTACCATTGACCTACAAAAACAAAAAACTTATATATATATATAATGGATATTGAAAATAAACTTTTAAATATAGATTGGATTATTGAATCAATTCATGGGGTGAGACAATAGAATAACGTAAAATTTGGTTTTCTTATAATTGATGGATTTTGTTTAATTAGTGTGGTTTAGTTTGGAACAAAAAACAGACTACGAACCAAAAAGGTCTACTAAATTCACTCCATAAACGAAAACACCATTAAAATCACCATTTATGAATTTTGTTTCAGTTTTAGGTTTGGTTTGACATGGGTGGGTTTTTATCATCTCAAATGTGAATTTTTTAAGGTCTTTTGAGGATATAAAAGTGAAATTTACATTTAATCTAGTTCTGGATCTTTGTAATTTTAGTAAGGGATATGTTGTGTGCTATGATGCTTCAGTTTTGGGTTTTTGGGGTTTTTATTGATGTTCTATAATCATGTTGTGGTGTGTGTCTCCCACCAGTTACATGATCATGAAAATAATACCCCACCTTTAACCTTGAGTAGTCAACAATGATGTTTTACTTAATGTAATGGAACCACTATATTGTAAGGGATTGGATTATAGTATATTAAACCCATAAGAGGGTTAATTATATTTTATTCTATGTGGATTTATGTCTTATAGAGAGATACTAGGTACAAGATCTCTTAAATTTGTATGTTGACATAATTTATACCCTATGAAAGGGGAATGTGGTAGTCACCAACATTAGAAGAAGACTAAATCCCCAGGCAGTGTTTAAATACTAGGATGAATGAAGATTGACATTATTTATGGATAAGATGCTGGTATATGTGTAATAATAATATGAGTGGGTGTTATGTACTTTACTACAATTCATATTATTTGTGGATGATTGTTATCACCTTGAGCAGGTAAAAAATAAAAATTCTTAGTACATTGGTAGAGAATTAAATATTGTCGAACTCTTTTTATTGGTATCAATATCTAGATAGTTCCATTCTATTTTTGGGATGCTTTTTATTCCATTTTACTTCAAGTAGATGTTTATGGATTTTGTGAAGTAGTCTAGAGGGTCATTAAAACTAGAGAGACCAAGATGTTTTATGATATGAAAGACTAATATTGGTGGCATATGATAAAATTATTAGTTTCTGAATTTTTTTATAGCTGCCTTACTTATACAAGAATAAATTATATGAATTAGAGATATAATGGTCTATTTTAATATCTTTATATTCTATTAATAAAGTGGGATGATATTTCGAGGGATTTTATGATCTAATTTTCCTAAGATTGGAGAGTTAAGGTTGTTACTTGGGTTGTTATTGATCAGTTTTTCAAATCAACACTTTTACATCCTATCAATGTTGATGACGGTGGTGAATCTTAGACACTTTTAATGTTGAGAGATCTTTAGGATTCATTGAAATCCCTAGTCCACCATTTCCAATCAAAAAAACTATATTTACCTCACATCTAGGAATAGTGTTTAAGAGGAAATGGGTTCTCAATTGATTTTTATCATGATGTATCACTCTAATATAGATGGTCGTACTGAGTGGGTTATCCAGATCTTGTAGGTTATGATTCAATTTTGGAATCCTATTTTTGGTAGTTCTTGGGAGATGAATCTATTTTCAGTTGGTTTTTATAACAATAGTTATGAATATTCCTCTAATGTGGCCCTATTTGAATCTATATATGGGAGACGATGTCAATCATTTACCTATAAGATAGAATTTGTTGATCACTCCTTGTTGGGGTTGGGATTCATTTAGTAGAGGTAAAGGAAGGTGTGGTTGATGTAAAAAAGGATTAAGATAGTTCAAATTCATTAGAGATATTATGATCATCAACATAAGAATCGGCTAGAGTTTGATACTGAGATCAAATTTTTTTAATGATTCTATAAATTTCAGACATTATCAGTTGGAAAGAAAAGATAATCTAGTTCCATGTTATATTGGGCCTTTTTATCATATATCATTTAATAAAGGTGGTGTAAATGTTATCTTAACCTCCTTATATAATATCCACTCATGATGTGGTTCATGTCATATAACTAAAAAACTATATCTAGATTTATCACATTTGATCGAGTGGGTGAATTTTTAAGTTGATACCAACCCCATATTTATTGAGTTACTAGTTTATATCATTTATTTTGAAAGAAAATAATTTTTTAGTAGGTATATTCCCTTAGACCAGTTCAAATTATAGTGCAATGGAGAATGTAATGGGGTCTAGAATCAAGTAGAATGTTTGAGTGAGTAGCAGTTTCACCTTTTCTTTGGATTTGAACCTTAATATCTTCTTGGGGGTAAAAAATGGAATTATGGGAAACATTATGACACTATATGGGTACCTAGTGAGTAGTTATTTGATTTATACTTTTATTTCATTTATTTTTTGGATTTTTTTTGGAGTTTTAGTTCAAACATAATTTTATTCTATGAAATATAACTAATTTAATAGTAAGTACTAAATATGAATCCAAATATGTGAAAGTTAGGATGATGGAACTCATTCCATTTTGATTAGATAAAAAATAAAATGTTCATCAATGTGAGGCTCTTATAAATACTGAAACATTAATTTGGGATTGGGGGTACCCACATTGTTTGCACACTGTTTTCCTTAATATGTACCTAAATTATACAGTTAGTACAATTTAATTAAAAATGTGACATAACCTTTATATCCTAGTTTATTTTAATCACTATTTCTCCCCACATCTCCCATTCAAATATATCATCTTTCCTTTAGTTTAGAATTATCTTTTTTATTGATTTATTTGTTTATTTCCATTAATCGTGAGGATTTTATTGTAATAAGTCTTTATTTCCCTTTTATTTCTTCCCTTTCATTCCTCCCTTTCAAATTTCTTCATTATTCCTTTTAGGTTTAGAATACTAAATAACTATAAAGACTGAAACCAAGATTAGGTATGGGTTGATAGTGAATTTTATTAATGTTTAATTCTTTTGGGGATCCATTTTACTCATTTATAGTGGTTTTAGAGGAAGGTGATGAGGTTTTCACCATTTTAATATATTTTCCTCTACCTAATTAGTTTCTCCATCATCATAATGAATGTTTTTGAATTTTACATTGATTATCAATCTAATAATGTTCTTAAATTAAATTGTTGATATCTTATTAATTTTTTTTCTATGTTTTATGATTTTTTTGTGAAATGGGTGATTTTAAGAGGCATACCAAAGAAATAATTTTGTGTTTAAAATGTATTTGATGAAATGTTTCAAATATGTTTTTAACTATAATATTATTTTTATAGAATATTTTAAAATGGATTCTTCACTATGGATTTTGTGAATATGGTATGTATTTTTATGTGTTTTCAATGAATTAATGGTTGGATTCATATTGGAGTTGGTATTCGAGTGGGTAAATCATAATAAAGCATCCCTAATTTATATTGTGTGCTAGAATGATAATGTTTCCCAAATTGACTCGGTGAGATAGTGTGATGGATTTCATTATCGTTTATGAATTTTTTTGTTCCTGACTAGTCAAAAAGGACTACCCAGATGATATATATGTTTATATATATATATTATATAGTGTTCTTATAGTGAGTCATTGTTTTCTTAGACACATAATTTTGAGATGAGGATGCATATGTTGTTTTGATTGAGATATATATTTCAATTTCCCATTTCATTAATTGAGATTTATTTCATTCTATTCATATAACCAGTTTCTTTATATATATTTTCGTTCTCCATATTACTTGTGTAACTTGGATGGTTTTAAATTAAACCAAAGCATTTATAAATATTTTCCAAGAAATTGATGTTGTTTCTAAACTAGTACTAACAATCTAAACAGTAAAAGGAATTATATATAATCATTTTGGAATCATAATGGGATTATAACCACATCTTATATACAATCATATGATATATTATGACATAGTTTTATAGGATATAGGTAATAAAAATATTTTCCATGGAGTTTTTTTGGAACATCCTATTGATCATATTTCTTATTTTTTTAAGTATTCTCGGTGGTGACCATGGATCATTAAGAGTTTTGGATCATATGGAGTATCTTGGGACCCTGATTTATTTTGTGTTATTTCATATCATCTATTTAATTCCTAACCATGTTTTTTATCATTAAGTTTATTTATGTTAATATTTTTTTATGTTGTGATATGATTCTTATGAGTTATGCAAGTACTTTTTCCATTAATTTTTATTTGGATGGCTAGGTTTTTTGGATTTTTTTAACATACATGGGAATTAAAATTATAGATTGGTTATTCTTTATTTTAAATAGAAATCCATGTGATTGTTTTATGGATTTTGAGGTTGAAATTATTCATTATAATTGTATTTTTGTACCTCAAATCTTATCACCAGCCTGTGGAATATGGATGTTTGATTTAGTATTTATAGAGATCTAGATTGGGTGATGTTTCAAGTCGACCTCGGTAAATAAATTATAAGGTTCAATCATAGTAAGGACATTATATAATCTTATTTACACCCTAAGATATAGTTATGGTTGAAGTAGGTGGGATCATTCTATAACTATGAAATGTGATTATATTCCATTGTACAATGGTATATGTGGTGTATTATGATGGAATTAAATTGGATGGTTAGGAGGTTCAAATATATTTATGATACATAATAATGGTGATGATGATTTTATGGTAGATTATATTAGAAATGCGATCTATGTTGGTGAAGAGGAATTTTTATCATTAGATATTTATTAAAGGTGTAATCCTGATAATATGGTGAGAGTCTATGAGGGTGATGAATTACCATTAAATAAAGGTTGTGGTGGGGAGAGTCTCAAAATATAAACACTTGTGAAAATGGAATGGGAAATTGAGCATGGACACCTTCTAAAATAAATGAGGTACTATATCAAGGTATCTATTAGTGGGTAGGAACATGAAGATATCTACATAAGGTCTCTATGGGTGATAAAATATAATGATATATTATAGTGAGGTTGTTATGGGTGTATATCTACATAGAGATATTATAGTAATGTCCCTTCTAGGGGAAAATTGATCTGTTTTTATGATGTTGTTTGAAGGAGGATTTTATTATATAATATGTGATTTTTTATGTAATAGATTTTTTGTATTATGAGGAATGATATGAGATTGATTTAGAAGGTTTTTATAAGGATTAATTGTTTTTGATTTTTTAATTCTATGGAAGGATTCATTAGTATGTTTTATTTACATGGACACATGATAGTTTTGGGGAGGAACCAACTATGTATATTTATATGTTTACTATTAGTTTATATAGTATTTTCCATATTATCTAGACTAAGTTCATAGTTGTTTCAAGAAACATTACCGTTATATAGAGATGACTTATTGGGGAAAGAAAAATTATATTATACTTTATTAGAGGTAAATAAGAGATGTTAAAAATTATGGTTTCATTCCAATAACACCCTGAGATTTTATAAAATTATTATTTTAAAAGTAATTTTAATCTTTTGTATATCTTTCATTACATGAAACACTTTGATTATCTTGTGTTACATGCAACACTTTGCTGATTTAAAATCTATTATACTTTTAAATTATTATTATTAAAGTAATCACTTAACAGTTTGAATGGAGGTTATGAATAGGATTAACTAAATTATGAAAACATATTGTATAAAAATATATATGTTTATAATTAAATATTTTGTGACCAATTAATTATAAATGAAAATAAAAACCTTTTGAAAATATAGGGAATCATTTTCTGGAAACCTATTTTTATGCACATAAACACATTTTACATAAATGAATTAAATGAATAAAATTTGGTTGATAGTTTTAATTATACATATTTATTATTTATTCCAAAAAATTATTTAGAAATCATATTATGTTTTTTCTAGAAAATATATAATAATAAATAAAATTTTACACTTAAAATGTATTTTTCTATAAAGTTGTTTTTTTCGTGGTGAACTTTTTTGAAAACTATTATTTTCCACTATAAAATAATTTAATTGAAAAATGAATGGTATTTTTGAAATTAGAATTTCAAAATTATCTTAGGGTGAATTTATGGGATTTTTTAGAAAGGTTTTATTTTTGATAAATATTGGAAAATACATATTTTAAATTGAATAATTTCCTTTCATTTAATTTATATATATGGTTGAATTATATTTTAAATTTTTTTTAAAGATAAATTTATTAAATTATAAATACATTAATAAATTTTAGGCCATTTTAATGAATTTCATGTTGAATTTTGATATACAAACTTTTTAACCATCTGACCATATTCTTTTTAAAAACAGACTTTGTCATCGTGTTTATGGGATTAATTATTATTTTAAATTGTCCACATATATAAATTTAATGTTGAAAATTTTATTCCATATTTTAAATAAGAATAATTTATATTATATAATATTTTCAACATAATTTCTGTGCAAAATGAAATGTTAATGAACAAAAAAATAATTACTGTGATTAAAGTAAAATTTGGATTATCAGAGGGTTAAACTAAAACGATAAGGGTACAGAATGACCTATAAACTTGTCTAATAACAATTTTAGGACATATAATGATCATTTAACCTATAATATTCGTGATTGGACCATTAATAATGATTTTGACATACGAAAAAAATAAGGGATCACCCAATTAATTTTAAAAAATACCAAGTGTGTCATATCTCCCACTTATAAAAGGTAACCCCCTGTCCTCTCTCCATCACATATTCAATACCTTATGTTTTAGTCACTAAATAACAAAATAATTTCCAAAATTCCTTCCAGTAATCCTATAATACTAATTTTTCACATAAATACTTCATAATAAGTATTCAAGTGCAATCTTAAGGACGATACCCAAACAAGAGGTAAAGTTCATCAACATGGGTTTTTTTTTATTTCTTCCTCTACCCCATTCAATTATTTTGATATCACGATTATATAACAAAATCAATATATCTAATATATTAATATTTTTTTATTTTTAGTTCATTTACTACAACCATCTCCACTTATTTCAAATGGTTTACAAAATCCTTATTTGTGTGTACATTGGACTACCGCCTCACGAATCGATGTTGTTCATTTTTTCATTACCACCTATCAATGTTATAAATAATTATTGGAATATTTTTTATATAGTATATTTATGATATTATTATTCTTATTTAATTATTATATCACGCATACCTTCATTATTTCTATTTTTGGGAATATAATAACATTGATCGTGTCTGTGGAAGACTACCACCTCACAAAGCGAGGTGATTCATTAACGCCGTAAATTAATGACATTAAGGATGGTCATCATGAAAATATATGACATATAAAAAATAAAAATTATTCTAAAATTATAATATATGAGTTTAATTTATTAATTTTAATCTTATAAGAATATAGGAACCACATTCATGCGTAGTATAACTGACTATCCCTATGAACAATGTATTTCATTTTCTATAACAAAATTTTAAGGATTACTATAAATAAATATATAATTAATATATATATATATCATTTTTAAAATTATAGAAATTATAGAACAGTGATCAAATTAATAGTCCAAAAATAATAATAAAAACATATACGAAAAAAGAGACAATTACTAGAAATGAGACTTTAACCTAAAGATAATTAATAAATGGGTAAAAAAAGGAAATAAGTAAATCATATGCAGTATGATAATTGTAATTATTTTCATGTAATATCTATATTATATAAAAATATTTATTATATAGTATTTTTTAATGAGTATGATAGAATTCAAGACTTACTGTAAGGGATTTCTATCTCAATTTTTACTGATGTGTGACATATACCATATTCACCACCTATTTATTTTATATGGTGTTTATACAAACGGTTAATTTATTTTATGATTCTTAGACTGAGTACTATTGGTGTTTAGATTTACATTTTTTCTAAATATGTCTCATGGTGTTTATGGTTAAAATTTTATGAAAACGACAATGGATTTTTGTCTCAATTTTCCTTCATTGAGAGATATGTCATGTTATGTGACTATCTTCTTTAACATGGTGTATATAAACCCCATTGAAATGTAATATATTTAATTTATTTTTCCTAATTATATTTTGATTTCCATTTTATGTTATTTTCTCATGAGTATTATGATTTAAAGTTACCGAAGTTTTAAATATTTGGTGGTTCAATCTGATCATTTATCGGGAATGTTTATGATTTTGTTTCTGATGATAAAATATTATGATAAATGTCTCAAGAAATGAAGAATTTTATTCTTCTATAGTTATTCATGATATTTTCAAGTAATAGTACCATTTTCTCAGACCTTTTTACATAAGAAAATTTAGAAAATTGTTTTTTAAAATATAAAATTTATTTATCTCTTCGATAAGAAATAAATTTTATTTAAAAACAATTTATTCTAAAAATGTTTCCAAATTTTTTATAATTATTATACTACTATTTTTAATAGATATTTTTACACTTATTTTAATTTTTTATAAAAATTCAATTTATTATTCATGCTGTTTAAAAAAAATTGGTTTAGATTTTATCAAAAATGTGAATGAAAACCTTGTTTTTAAAATGTATGACATGAACAAAACATAAAATTAATATGTACATTATTTTATTTGAATCATACATTATATTTTTTAAGGTTATTTAAAAATAAAATTATTTTCCCAAAAATTTTAATTTTAATTTTTTTTCTCAGAGTGGAAATTATATTTTTATAAAAAAAATGTTTTAAATGATTTTAAATGATTTATTTAGAAGTCATCATGTTTATTTTCAAAGAAAATTATTTCAAAAAAATTGATGATTTTTTTTAAATCAATTTTAAAATAATATTTATTTTCGTTAAGAAATGGTCCATGTATCCTTTAAAATTATTTTCTATCTAATATAAAATCTTCTAATGTTACATATGCTTTACTTAGGTTTAGATTGAATGATACCATAATTGTTATTTCTCTTGATGGTAAATTATTTATGTTGAGAAACCCAATTTATTTTTCATGGGTTACATTAGGGTTAATATACAAAATATTTATGAAACCCATATTTATTACATGATTTATTATATAATGATATGTTGAATTTTTTATGATATGTTTCCACATATATGTATGGTTTTCCTGAGGTGATGGGTGGGACCTATATCTACCTCTACTACATGGGTAAATATTTACATATCATGAGAAGAGAAAATTCAAACAAGTCAAAGGGATTGATCCACTATAGGAAACATGTGTATCCTAATCCAATATGAGAAACGGGTGTGTTTTCATCCATAATAGAAAATAGGTGATAAATCATGATCCACTATGATTATAGACTTTATAGTTAATCTTGAAGAATGAGATTGTTTCCAAAATTTATGATGGTACCAAAAAATAATTTAATGATATTATGGTACATGATTGATTTATGATGATTTTTCACCACTATTGGTTCTATTTTAAAAAATAATAGTGTTTCATTCCATGAATCATATTTGTGAGGAATGATAAATTTTGTGTTACATTATATGTTATGTTAGTGATCACATACCTTTATTCTTATCTTATTTATTCATATGATCATATATTGATATCTCTTATGTTTGACCTTACTCAGCATCTCAGCTCAACCTTATGCTTCCTTTCCCCAGCTAATGAATAAATTTATAATGTATGGTATATCTATAAAGAATACTAAATGGGAAGATATTTTTGGGAATAAATGAAGATCTTTCACCAGATGAGAATACTGTGTTCAATGATTCAAAAGGAACTAAACTATTATTGTCCTCATTCATGTGTTTATGTAATATGATGAATATTCACATAAGAAGATTTAATATTCATGTATGAGAATTTAGGGTCCCTATTTTTGGTATCAATGGAAAGGTTTAATTAACCACTGGAGAATAATATAAGAAACATTTTGTGAGAACCCTAAGGATATTTCTAAGGAAATGTCTTGGGATTTGTCTAAGGATACATCCAAGTATTATTAAAAGTATAGGAAAATTTCCTTGAATTTTGGTAAAGGATATAGAATGTTTTTTCAATGAAATTACAAGTATGTTTAGACAGTACAAGTGGATGTGGATTTTTTATATTCATACCTAGGGGTAACAATACAGAAAACAATTTATTGAAATAGAATCAATTAGGGACTAGTGTACAAAAACATGCCTTGAGGCATGACAGGTTTAACAATACTAGCAGATATTATTTTGGAATTCATAAACCTTTTACAAATCATCATGAAGGACTTAAATAGATGGTGACTATGAAAGACCTATGATAAAATTTTTATGTCATTGAATTAAAATAATGTGTCATGATTTAGATATCCCTTAAGTTATTTTTTATGATTATGTAGTTTTAAACCATAACTAGTATACTTACCACACTCAACATTCTTTTTTTATTGAATGGATGAAAGAAAAATAACCACTTCAACACAAAATGAAATGGACAATGAAATGATCATCCCCATGAGATACCAAATGAAATGGGAGTTATAACAAAAATATTGTTGATATTCTGAAAAAACATTTCTCAAGATATGAATCATGTTGAACATCAAAATGATCAAAAGAGGCATCAAAATTATGTTGATTCATTGATGAAGAAACAACCACATGATTTTATTAGTTCCAATAAAACACTATTTTTTGAGATACGGATAAGTACCCATAAATTGAGATTTTTCATTTTTTAGTGTTTGGATCATGAAAAATAAATTTTTGCAGGTTATCATTTTGAAGATGAAGTATATCAGTGGTGTAATCTTAATAATAACTTGAGGGAACTATAATAAATTGATTATATAGAATGTTAAGAGCTAAGGGGATATTTTTCTACAACTAATTCAATCTTATTAAATAAAAAGTATAGAGAAAGAATTAACTGTTCATAAAAAAGGATAATGAATCTATTGGTAACTATGAATATTTATTACAATAATTTCAAGGTATACATATAGTTTAATTATCATCCATGAACTAAAAATTGATCAATTCAAAGGTTTCTTAAAACCATGTCTTTGAAAGGCCTTGAATATAAGAGAATTTAGTAGCTAAAAGTAATTCATTCGATGCACGTTGTATAAATAAATTTAAATTGAATATTCCAACCATTCCACTATTTTTTATAATAAAAGTATGACTAAGTTTCTCGAAAACATTAATGGTGGAATTAAAATCTATAAATATGTATGATAGAAATGTGGGAATAAGAATCACAAGAATTTATTTAATGGAACACGGAGGAGATTTAAATGTGTAATGGAAGCTTATAATGTTCATGAATGTTGAAATATGATTAATGTTATGTTTAATGAAAGAGAGTATAATATGATTCTAACTATTCCACCACCCATAATACATTGTATCAAGTGCAAGGAGTTTGGGAATTATGAAAATCAATGCCACAATCCAAGGGTTAATGTGAATGAAAATCCATAAAAACCTTTAACTAAAAAGGATTGAGTAAAATATTGTGTAATAATAACGGATGAAGTTAATCATGATAATTATGGAACACTAATAATCCCCTCCATTTTTGTAATTTAATGTTTAATTTTTTATGAATGAGCCCTATGAATGTATTATCGTATATCATTTCTAAAACTTTCATGCTATTATCTCTCTCTATATGAATTCTAGAATAATTAAATAACATTTTATATTATGTAAGTAAAAAATTCAATGAAATATTCTGATGGAAATCTTTTTAAAATATAATAGTTTTTATAAGGAATAATGGGAGAATTAACTTTTTTTCAGTACATATGTCTCTATGTAAGATTAATATAATATTAATGGATACCACTTTTGGTTTAAGAGTTTAAGGTTGAACATAATTTCAAATTCACCCATTTATAGGTTTCAAGTGGATGGAGTTAATCAGGATTATTGATATTTTAAGATACAATTATTGTAATATAACCCTTTGGTTTTGTATATGTTTTACATACAAATTTATTTAAGGAATAATATCTATAAACATCATGGAAATATGATTAAAATAAATTTTAATCATTAGTTTTTCCCTTATATTTGATGATTAGGTAATTATGGGTTGTTGTCGATCACTATAAAAATTAAACATAAAATTTATTATTCAGAGAATATTTCTATTTTGATATGATTTCTAGAATATACATTAAAGAAGTGGAAAGTTTATATAGAGAACCACAATCAATTATATATGATTGGTTTCCATAGTTTACCTCATTGATTAGGTGATGTTTGCAGCAAGATCTTGATATAGAGTTTTGTTTCAGAACTATGATAACAATTCATCCCTTAGAGGAAATTTTATGATCCTGTTCAATGGATTTTAAAGGTGGTTGGGATCACACCTTTTTTTAGTTGTGTTTCCTTACAAAAATATCTTTCACTCAATCATTTTTATTGATCCTTATTAACCCCTTTACGCATACTGGAATGAAGTCGTAGAAAGAAACTTGTAGGGACATGAGATAGTTGATGAGATAATATTAAAAGATAAAACCATTCACCAACATGTATATATTTAAGAGAGTCAAAAATAATGTCATGATTATAATCATCAATGTGGTGTAGAAGTTATATTCGGTGAGAATTTCTCTCTATGAAATTTTCAATGGAAGAAA
The DNA here is from genome assembly GCA_963277665.1 of Viscum album. Taxonomy (NCBI): domain Eukaryota; kingdom Viridiplantae; phylum Streptophyta; class Magnoliopsida; order Santalales; family Viscaceae; genus Viscum; species Viscum album. Next base: position 1,521,695,556 of record OY728131.1, on the reverse strand, counting down.
TAATGTAAAATTGATGCCTATATATATCAATCCCATTAAATTTTTTGATCATATGAGGTTTTATATAATCATTTGGTTATTCCACTAAATGACACTGAGGTTCATGATATGTTCCATGTATCACATCTGAGGAAGTACTTACCTGACAGTTACATGTACTAAACTCAAAGGTAGTGCCAACAGAACATGAGATTTATTATAAGAAATGAATTGTAGAGATGTTTGATATAATATATAATGTTTTATAAAATATTTCCACTCACCTAAATAATGTTTTGTAAAAAATGACAATATTTACGAAGATACCTAGGAACTAGATGATATAATGAGGCAGAAGTATCATCAGTTGTTTGTACCAAAGAGTTTAATATCCAGAGAGAAATTAATTTTAAGGGGGTACAGTTTAAAACCTCTAGATTTTTGAAATTATATTTTTTCAAATAAATTTTATGTTTTTGACATCTTAAGTTACATGAAACAGTTAGTTTAGAAAGTGATTCACGCAACCCAGAGTATATACGAAACATGTCATACTTTTAAAATAATGTTATGATAGTTATCACCTAATCATCTGAATGAAGGGTATGAATATGATTGACTAAATTATGGAAATATATTTTTTACACATTGATATATATAATGAATTCATTGGAAACTAATTTATTATAAATGAAAATAAATCCCTTTTCAAAATATAGGGATTCATTTTTTGAAAAACTATTTTTATGAAAAACAACATGTTTTACCTCAATAAATTAAAATAATAAATTCTTGGAGAATTATTTTTATTATATTTATATATTTTACAATCATTAAAATATTTAAAATTCACTTCTTTTGTTTTCTATGAAATATATAAGAAAAAAAAGTTCTACACTTAAAAGTGCATTTTTCTAAAACGGAGTTTTGTCTCTTTTGGATATCTTATTTTAAAACTTACATTCAAAACTTTTAAAATTTTATTTTTGAAAAGTATAATTATTTTTTATATCATAATATGAAAATTATCTGAGGGTGAATTATGTAACTGTTTTTTAAAAGTTTCATTTTTTGACGAATAGGTAAATATAATGATTTTAATTGAAAACTGTCTTTTCGATTAATATATACATATAAAGTTAAATTATATTTTGAATTGTTTTAGAGTTATATTAGATCAAAAATAAATTAAATAATTCAATTTATTTTATTTTCATCCATTTCATATTGAATTTTGATATAAATCCTTTTTAAAATTTTGAATGTTTTCTCTTTAAAAACCTTCTTTCCCATAGCACCTACAAGATTATTTTTTAAATAAAATTTATCACTTTGTGAAAGGAATTTTTAAAAATGGATTCCATATTTTTAATAACAAAAAATTATATTATCTAATAAGTATAAACTAATTTTTGACCATAATTATTAGTGTATCCAGTAAAAATTAATTACCACTGTTAAGCTAAATTGGGTTTACCAGGGGCTAAACCAAAATGTTAAGGTTAAAAATAATCTATAAACTAATATAGAAACTATTTAATGTAAATATTTATTCCATTAAATATATAAGTTTCTATAATGTCTATTTTTTACCCTTTTAACATATGAAAAATGCAAGACTCATCAATTATTTATAAAAATACCATGTTTGTTCTCTCCCACACTTATAAAAGGATACCCCCTCTACTCTGTTCTATACATGGTCATAAAAAATTTCTAGACAGTACAAGACCAATAATCTTTACAAATTCCCCCACCTCAACCAATAATACTTATTTTGGCATTAATTACTCTTTGGATGGATTTGGTGCAAACATAAGGAGGATACCTAAAAAATGTAACATTCAATAATGATATTTTTTTATTCCTCCACCACTTATATTATTTGTGTATAGTAATTATAAAATATCATAAGTATTTTACTTATACTAATATGTTTTTATATTAATAAAATGAGATTAAAATATCCCCACATCCATCAAATGGGTTATGAAATCATCGTTGGTGTGTACAACAGACAATCGCCTCATAAACCAATATTGCTCATTTTATCCATTACCACCAATGATGATCAGAAATAATGATGTATTTATTATTTATATATATTATATATTATATTTTTATTATTCTATAATCATTATATCACTCTTAAATTCATGCTTTCCATTTTGTGATAATAAGATAACGTCACTCTGGTGTACAGAAGTCTACCAACTTGTGAAGCGTTGTGATTCGTTCATATTGTACATGGAAGGTGTTAATAATATTTTTAATGAAAATATGAGGTATATGTGACATAAAAATGATTCTATAATTATAACATATAATTTTACTTATTTTATTTTAATCTGATAAGAAAATAGAAATATCATTCATGCATACGTACTGTCAACCGTCTACATGAACAGTGTATTTCAATTTCTATCACTAAATTTGATAGATTATTATAAATACATATATAATGATTATATTTTTTATTTATACTATTTTTGTGGATTATAAAACCATGATCATATTAATAGGACCAAAAATAAAAAATAAAAACATATACAAAAAACAAAGTAGTAATTACCTGAAACATGAATTTAACATATGGATTTTAATAAATGGTTAATAAAGGGACATAATTAAATAATATATGATATTATATATGTAATTATGGTTCTCTAATATATTTATAATAAACTTATACTTATTATATAGTTGGTTTGGATGAGTATGATATATTTTGAGACTTACAAAATTGGATTTTTGTTTCGTTTTTTTACTTCCATGAAACACATGCCATATTCACCAACAATTTTTCATATGATGTGTATAACTTCCATGAATATATTTTAGAATTATTAAACTAATATTTATTGGTATTTATATATCCATTTGATTATATTTAGTAATGGGGTTTACTGTTAAAACATTACCAAAATAGTAAGGGATTTTCATCCCAATTTTCCTTCTTTGAGATATATGTCCTGTTATAAACCTATATTATTTTAGGTAGTGTATATCCAACCCATTTGACATGTAATATCATTGATAAAATTATAATAATGATATTTAGAGTTTTTGGTTTTGTTTTTCCATAACGGGTATTATGAATCCATGTTACCAAAGCATTAATGATTTTTTTTTCATTGTATCACCGTTTATCAGGATTGTTTATGATTATGTTTCTGATGATAAAATATTATGATTCATCTCTCAAGAAACAAAGGAATATTATTTTATTATGTTTATTCATGATATGTTCAAGTAAAAGTACCCTTTTTATCTAATTTTTACTTAAGATATTTTAAAAAATAAATGAAAACTCGACATTATTTATCTCTTTGGTCAGAAATCCTTTTTCATTCAAAACTTGGTTTTATAAATTTTCTTTCATTTATATAATATTATCCAATAATTGTTAAAAGGAGTTTCTCCCATTTTTAACTTTTTATGAATTTTTTTGAATGTAATCTTCATTTAATATTCCAAATAATACCTATTTAAATTTTACCAGATAGTTCAATGGAATTGATATTTTAAGTATTTATGGAATGAAGAAAACATCACTCTATTAGGGCCAGTATTTTCATTTACGAAACCTTTACATGTTTCCAAATGGCATTTCCAAATAAAATTATTTCCAAAAAAATCAATGTTTTGTTTTTTTCAAAGATGAATATATATTTTACTAATGAATTGTTTCAATGGAATTTAAAATATTACCATATAACTTTTCATGGTTATTTTTAATGAAATTTATTTAAAAATTATTTTATGAATATTGTGATTAAAAAATTATTTTGGGGAAAAGTTAATTTCCTCAATAAACTATCTAAGTTTTCTTTCAAAATTATATTCCATATAAGATGAAATATTTTGATGATACTTATTATTTAATAAGGATATAATTTAATGATACCATCCCTATAATTTTGCTGGATGGTTAATGTTTATTATGATATAACCCATTTTTTTATGGGTTATGCTATGGTAAATTTATGAAATGTTTATGAAACTTATTTTCATTACTTGAGTTATGATATGATGATATGTTTAATATTTTATCATATTGTAGGACACATATGTATGATTTTCAATATGTTATGCATGGGACCTATATTTCCCTCTAATGCATTGGGTAAATCTTTATATCTCATGAGATAATCATGAAAAAAAATGACAATGGGATTGATCCACTATGGGAAATATGTGTGTCCAGATCCACAATAGGAAATATGTATGTCCTGATCCACTAAAAAAATTAGGTTTGTCCTTATACACTATGGGAAACTAGTGTGTCCTAACACATAATGAGAAACAAGTGACAATTCATGATCCGCTGTATTGATAGTGTTGGTATTAAACCTTGACATATGAATTTCTTTCAATATTTATTATGGTGCCATACTTTTTTGACATGATTATATGGCTAATTATTGATTTGTGATGATTTAACACCATTATGGGTCATTGTTTCATACATGATAAGGTTTCATGCCATGAATAATTTTAATGATATATGAACTTTTTGTTATTAACTTCATAAGTTATGTTCATGATCATCGACTGTTATTATTATCTTATGCTATCATATGATCATAGATTAATATCAATTATTTTTACCCTACCTAAACATCTTATATCATATTTTATTATGTTTCTTTCTTCTAGGTTATAAATAAATGATTTATATTTTCCATGTTCATGAAGAGTACTGAATAGGATGATCATTGTGGGAAACATTAAAGACATTTCTCCATATTAGAAGATTGTGTTCCATGTTTCTGAAGTTACTGAACTATTATGGTCCTTGGGTGTTTTTTTCTATAATGTAAGGAATATTCATAATATATGATGTAGTGTATATGTTTTAGAATCCATGGTCAATATAACAATATCTTCTAATTTAGATTTTTATGCCATGAAATATATTTAATATACATTATTCGTGTATTATTGTTGGGAAAGGAATTAATATAATAACAGTGAAGCTAGGTTTCTTTTAAAATAGTCAATGGCTTCCATTATTATGTGGTGATATAAATTAGATTTTAATATCAGAATCAAGGAAAAATAAATGAGGGATTACATGGTCATATGTAAACTCATTTCAATCTCAAGTGGAATCCCAGTGTTGGATGGTCGTGACATGACCCTTTTTCATAAATTTTCTATTATTTTTCAAAAATATATTATTATTTTAACAATAAATAACTTTTATATGTATTTATTTAGTTATATAATAATTTCAATTATACCATATATAATACTTCTATGATTTTTTAGACAACACAATTCCCTAATTAAATATATATATTTTTTCTTCTCTGTTAATATGGGAACCTAATCCTGTTAGGGTTTAATCTAAATGTAAACAATATATCAATATCAAATACCTAAAACTAAACCTATTATGGTCAGAAAAAAATTATTTATTTACATAAAATAATATATGGGAACCCATCATTTGTACTGACTTCCCATTTAGATGATTACGATCTTAACAAGTTCCCACATAGAAAGGAATCTAGAACATAATATTTTAATGGGTTCTTTAACCAAATTATTATATTCCAAAACATATTAATTTATAAAACTTAATATATCTATTTATTAGTGTTACATATCTGAAAATAGATGTTAATTGTATCTATAAATATCCAAATTCATGTTATGCATAGAGTATATAAAAACAATTCATGTATATATTTAGATATGAAATGAAAATATATTCAAGAGAAATTTTGATGTGACAAATAATCAACCACTAAAAATCAATAATAGATCATAATCTCCCAAATTAGTTGAAATTTTTACTCAAAGTTTCTATATCCATCGAACAATGGAAAAGGGATTTGATGTGAAACCTTGGTTATTCAAAAGAATAATATTAGATAAAAATGATATTTTTGTCAGTCTTTGTTATGTGGTTCTTAAAATATTGTAAATATATATTTATTGAGGTTATAGGATTTCATTACACATCTATTTATTCTTAAATATTTATTGATATAACATTATAAATATTGAATAATTTATTAATAAATTGAGATAAACCTTGAATTATTTTTGTTAATATTATTGTGGTTATCAAAATTAACTCTTGGATTTGAGGTGTTTAGGGGGCCATTGTTTTATGAGTGGAATAATTTATATAGATTTGAAGACAAAGAAAAACTATAAGTATAAAACCCATCATGGTGACAATTACTACATAAAATTTAGGAAACTATTATCATTGTTTTATACTATTTTTGGGGAAAATGTTTGGTAAAATATTTGGAGGCCCTAACAAACTAAACCATGTATTGGTGTATATTTTAGTTTATTAAAAAATGATGCAATGGTCATGGTAATATTTAAATGAGTCTATCATGGTTCTAATATATGATTGAAAAATAGGGAGTTAAAGAATGGGCACATCATTGCAGTAATAATTTGGAGTTTTTGATCATTTTATTGCATTTAGTAAAATAGATTTTCAGATTTAAATGATAATTTTAATAAAATATTACTCATAAAATGGGTAGTTTATCATATAGTTTTTTTGGAAATTGATGTTTGTCTAGGTATAAATAATGAATGCTACTATAATTGTTATGGATATAAACTTGTTTTTTTGAGTGAAACATAACTTTGTGAGGTAAATGTATGGTATTTCAAGAAATGAAAATATTATAATTATCACCATATAAAGATTATAATGTAATTATTTAAATATTATACCCTTCATCTTATAAAACCATAAAATATTAGACATAGAGACATCCTGGATTTTGATATTTTGATAATATTAATGATTTAGTCAAATTAAAAAGTATAGATCTAGGAGATAATTTAAGGATGAATTGTATTAATATTGTAGGATGGTATTATCAGATAATTAATACATGAAACATTGAATTTAATGGAAGCTAATTATTGAAAAAAATAAGATTCATAAAAAAATTATTAAGAGGATTAGAAAATAAGAACATTAAGAAAAAAGATGTTCACATGTGAATATTCATGAGACCGATACTGTAAACAACAACATTTATGATTTTATTTTTCTCTTTATAATTTATATTATAACAAAAATAATGACATTGTAATTGTGTGTTGAATATTTTAATATATTCATTGTGAGAAAACTATGTATTGTGTATTATTTTGGGACTTTATCTTGAATTAGTGAGTAGATAGTTAAAATGAGGAAGTTGAACTTAGTTTTAAAATTATCCACACCTAAAAAAATGTTTTTATAAATATCATAATGATTTCCTTGGTACATTAACACATAATCTGAATCACTTCCTTGAATGTATCCTTTTTTCTTAAATAAATAATATTCTAATGAAATGACAATTAATTTTAATATTTGGATGATTTGGGTGCCCATTTGGGGTTTAAATATTTAATATATTCTTCCAAAAATTAGTAAAATAATTATTTTTCAATAATAATTGATATTTTTATTCACCCCCTCTACTAGGTAGGTTTGGATTATCTAGTTGAAAAAAGTTTTATTATCACCCCATGGTTATTTTCTTGATGAGTCAATCAAAATGTAATCCATGACAAGGGAAAATTAATAAATATAAAAGGAGTTACTCTATTAATAGGATTAAATTAGTAGATATAAAATATTCAAATGGGATATAATCTATAGTAACACGTTTATGGTGTTTTTTATTATTTTATAAATTTAATACATGTTTTGAGTCCAATTGAAATGTCTTTGAAATGAAATAGAAAAGTAACTTAACAATGTTAATATAAAGTCACATGGTGCCATAATCATAGCAATATTTAACCCAATATAGATGAATATGATTAATTTCACCACCTTTAAATCAATACATGTCATATTTATTGATATATATGATTTAAATATACATTTTAAGGATTAGAAGATTAAATTTATGCTCATTAAGTTTGATGAGTTGAATATAAATCCTAAAATAAAAAAATGGATCATCAACTAAATAATTTAGGTATTTATATACATTCATCAATTTGGAGATGTGATAAAGTATGTTCAAATAGATAAAAAATACTAAGAATATTTCCACCTTTGTATAATCTAAATGTATGAATTCTAACAGAAATAATTTTTTACATTCTATAAATGGATGATTTTAAATGTATTTTGGTGTCATATGAGATACCTGAGAAATTAAATGGGATGAATAGTAATTCATATAAGGAGATGTGATTAATTGATATGGAATAACATGACATAAATTAAGACTAAAAAAAGAAATATAATTGATCGATTATTTTCCCTTTCTTATTTCTAGACAATTCTAGTTGTGTAAAGTGTGATTTTAGGGAAATAGTTCATTATAATGTTTTAATTATTGAAATTTTTGACATATTATTATAATAAATTCAATAATTAATTGTTTTGATTCTTGAGAGGACTACTATTCAAAAAAAATAGTAATGAAAATCCACCTAGAAAAAATTATTAAATAAAAAAACTCATCTGCAATAAGGTTTCAATAAAGAATTTTTTTAGTGGAAAGAATTATATGATGAAATTTTTCTTGAAGAAGTTAAAATAGAGTTTAAATCCAACTCAAAATATATAATTACAGAAACATTATACATATCACCAACGGTAATTGAAGAGGAAAATAATTATATATGTATGGAGGATATAATGGTTGAACGTGGAGGCTCTATTGGAGGGGTAGATTTTAAAGAATTAAAATAGGAAAATTAGTGAAATATTGAGTGAGTCTTAAGAGTTCTTCAACTAACATGAAGTTGAAATCACTTGATTATAGAATGTTTTGTACTAAAAATCTTCTTCTCACTAAATTTCTAATAAAATTGTTGATTTAAATTTAATTATTAAGTATTACAATAATGTAGTAATAGATCGTAATTATCATATTGAGAAGTGACAAAAGAATATTACACTGAGGAAGAAATGATTACATAAAAGATGAGTTTTTAAGCATAAACTAAAATTTGTGGCTTTAAATGTAAACTCAAATTTGGGAACATTTTGGAAGAATAATAGAATAAGGAGATGAAATTGAGATGAGGGGTATTGATAAGGTATTTAATGGTCAAATATGTAGTAAAATTTCTAAAATATTAGTTGTAATTAATTAACAGTCATAAAAATAGAAACAATTTTCCATGGAGGAAGGAAAGAAGAATATTGGATATAAATAAAAATAATTTAGTTTTTCTCATAAACTTAGATGAATTTTGAGGTATTAAATATTTATTGTGAGGGTGTTAAAATTTTTCCTATAATTAAGTGATAATTATATTTCTATTTGGGTCATAAAATTACCTATATTAATGCATCAAGGAGTTAATTATGTGATGAATCACTCAAAATCATAAAAATAAGGATGAAAACATATCATACACCTTAAAGGATAAATTAATTTTCTAGATATTATCTTATTACTATGAATTTACCGACAAATATATTAAATAAGGGTTAATATGGAATGAGAAGAATCCTATTAAAATTTCAAGGAGAAAATATAATTATGAAATAAACTCAATTCCTTGGGGAAATAAAATATTCCAAATGGAAAACACATAGAAATATTTATCACATCATATTGGATATTTTTTTGAGAAAAATAGACTCATAATCACTCTACTATAGAAGTTATACCGGGGAAATAATGATAAGTATAATTTTATCCAAGATGAAGTCGCACTTAATGTGATGAAAAAGTAGCATAATGATTTGTGAGTATGGGTGATCAACCCACGTTTCTTGGAATGTGAGCTTATTAATGAATGTTAAGGGTCATATTGATATAACATTTTTTAGTGGTAATTATAGATCATTTAAAATAATGGGTAGTTTTAAAACATTTCATTAAATATATGAATTTTTAAATTTGAAGGTAATTTATATTGAAATACAGTTACAAAACCTCTAGAGTGAAATGAAAATTTTCAAATCATAACTCTAAGTTATGTTCCATATAAAGGGATATGAATTCCTTGGTAAAGATAAAAAATAATTAGAAGAATTATATAGGATGAATAAAAATAGCTATCCAATTTATTATAAGAGTAACACATGTTTAATAATAGTGGGATAGGGGAATATATAGTACCATAAAAGGGTTAGTAACATTAATCAATAAAAGATAAAAAATCTATCATTGTTAAAGAATATTATTGATATTCTAAATCTGAAATGTGATTTGAAAAATATTATTGATACTTACGTGTGAGAAAAAATAAGGAAGTATGCTTCTTTGAAAATGAATAATATGACCTTAGACATTCATTATTTATTTCATAATATTGTTTTATATCTTATGTGACTTTAATAACTCATGAATAAAGGTATTCCATATTAATTATTGATTGTTATATAATGATTGAAATCAATAAGTTAGTATATACCAAAAAAATGAAGTGATGGGATGAATTATGAGGGTTTTAAGGTGATGTGAAACAACATGGACAAAAATTAGGAATATTTGATAGTTTAACCACATAGGAAGGACTAATATCATAGAAAATAATTATTTTTAGAAATGTGATATCAAACTGGATTTCAAATTTTTTAGGACACCATAAATAAATGGAGTTATTGAATGGTAAAATTATTAGTAGACAACATGGTGAAAAAATTACTTTTAAAGAGACTCATTTAATTAATTTATTGAAAATTAGTTATTCATTTGATGGTTTATACTAAAAAGAGTGAGTTATTAAGTATGGGTGAGAATAGAACAACTTATGAAATGTGTCACAAAAAGAGGCCAATACTAATACACTGTAGTGTTTTTTGAGTGAATGATACTTCAAGACAAGCACGTAAATCATGGAATGTATATTGTTGTATCATATGAAGGAGTCTTCCTAGGGTAATCAAACAAGATTAAATTATACTAGTGTTTTAGTAAGGGGATAAATAAGATCATAGAATGAAATTATGTCATGTTTATTAGAGAAAAATCAAACAATAAGTAATGAAATTTAGGTTTATAAGAAATTAATGAGGATTGTGATGATATTGATAAAAATTATGGAGAGACAGAAATAATATCACATGAGGAACATTAAGATGAAGAATTAGTGGATTATTTAAATATTTATGATAATCAACTACTATTTCAAATGAGCGGAATGAATGAATAATTAATAATTCCAACATCATTGGTGATAAGATAACTATTAAAAAAACGAGGAGGATGTAAAGTATTGAAAAAATGTTTCTTTTATAAAAAATTAGAGCCATTATAATTTGAGAAAGTATAAAATGAGAAACCATGGGCCAAACCATAAATAAATTAATGGATCAAATAGAGATGTTCCAATAAAAGAGCTTGTAAAAAATGATCACAACCTCAATGTAACAAAGTCGGTGTTCAATAATAAATATGAAAATCATGGGAATGTGATCTAAAATAAAATAAGGTTGGTACACAAATACTATAAAAAAATTAAATTTTAATATATATAATAAAAATATTCATCCATAAATATACATTATTATATTTGAATATTCTTGGATATTGCAATTCAAAAATAATTCAAGATATATCAAAATAATGTGATGGAGTAATTCTTGAATTAACGTCTAAAAAATAATAATATATCAATAAACTAGTACAATTTCATATAGGAAGTGATAAAGGATATTTATATTTTTTATATAAGGATTTATTAGGTTTAAAGTTGTTATTATAATAGGATAAGTGTAGATATATTGAGAGGCAGTGATTCAGTGTAGCCTATTATATATAAATTTAAACACTTTTAATTTTTACCATTATATAAATTATGGTGAATAGATATCACTCATTATAATCACTCTTTAACTACATGATTAAAAAAGGAAAAAATTCAAAGGAACACATATTTTTGTGAGGATAACTCATAATGTGATTGATAGACATCGATGTCTAGTAGTTGTTTTCCCACACATACATGGATGCTATCTAATTATCAAAATTCAACCAAGGGAAAGGTACTGAACTTAATTAGTATTGTCTAATAACTTAAATACATGTATAACACCAACTATCGATTGTAAGTATAAATTAACTATTCATCATAAACTAGAACCAATTAGATGTTAATCAAAAACAAATTCAGCTGTCTCCTTGATTAAGATCAGTAGGATATGGATGTCACCACTAGACTATTCAGAATATGGTCTCCTTGTTTAGTATAAATAATCTCAAATGTATGATAGTATTCTTATTTTACATGTAATTATATCTAAATATCTTGAACTTATTCTAAAAAACATTAAAACATGAAAAGTTAAATAGAAATAGTGTTCGGATCATTCTCTTCTCTTCTTCTTGCTTTTTAATGATTAAGATAATCATTTATGAAATCACTGAGTTTATATTTTTTTGAAAACCTTAAGGTATTAAAATGTTATGGACTAGAACTCTATCTTTCATTTATATGAATATAATATAATAATCAGTTTCATAGCACACTTTTATCTCTCCTCACATTTTAAACTCATCTGAAACTTATTTTTTAAAGTCAATCAAAATACATTGTAGATATTATTAAAAAATTAATATTCTTCAAAAATTTAGTTCTCTAGGTATTACTACAATTTTTTCGCCATTATTTTTAAAATTTTCAAAAATAACATATCATGAAATATCTATATTCTATCTTTAAAAAATAGAGTAAATATATCTTTTGAATATTTAGAATTATCCTATAATTTTCTTTGGGAATATATTATTGATATTCCATGTTATTTATCTGATTTAATTCCATAAAATTCTAGGCTTATTTTTTATTTAGATATCCATGAAATGGATAAGAAATTTCCCCATGCCCCTTCATACATGCATAAATGTCATTTTTTGTGATTCTTAATTTCAAAATTTAAATCCTTATCATAATATATTTAATCCATCATAGCTTTAATCATGATTATGGGAATTATTTTAATATTTAAATAATTGAAGAGAACAAAAGAATTATCTAATTTTGGTCATATAATTAAATATAAAACACCATTTAATCTTATGAAATATTTGAAAAAATGTTACGTAGCATTTATAAACATTTTAATTTTTATAATTCAATATATAATTATTCTCATATAGAATCAAGTTACTCGTATGTATGTTTTTGTAAACATCAGTTACTCTTATTTAGCATCCCAATTATTCATATATATCATTCATAACAATTAATTTATTCATAAACATAGTATATATTACTCTTATGTATCCTTATAAAATTATAATTTACACTTACTTTAAGTAAGGGTTACTCCTACAAATTTTTTTTAATATTTGATTACTATTATATAGAACAAAATAAAAACATACATATAAATTTTTCACATATTTTACTCATAGACAGGTCCACATTATTCATTAATTACAAGTTAAATCTGAAATATACTCTTTTAGAGTTCAGTGATTTGAAAAAATTAATAAAAACTATGACTCCAAGATACTACATATGATTTCAATATTACTCAAAACTCTTTCAATCAATTCTAACCTTCCAAAATATAATCTCTATCCACTGTAAGAAAACACTTCTAAACACATTTCCACATATCTTATTCTACATAAATCAGATCAAGATATTTTCAAATTAAATTTATCTAAATTATAATAATCTCAAATTTCAAAAAATATTTAATTAAAATATATATTATTATTTAATGTTAAGTTTGGGTCCTTAAAACCTAGTACTTTATATTTTTGACTATTTGTATATTCATTGACTAGAATATCCATAAATATATTATCACGTGATGATTTTTCTTCTTTGTAACATCAATTTGATAATGTCATAAGAGTAACTATTGTATCAAAAGGTTGTAACAATTCTCCTCTATGATAAGAACACTGAATTGATTTGAAAATATTCTAAAACATAAGTTCGATGATTGTATAACATCTATCAGATGTGAACTAGATTATTTTCGCCTATCATGTGTTGGTGGATCATAAGTCATTATGACTTTTTTCATTAACTACTGAATTTGTAATCTCTAAGAGGTGATATTATGATAGAAAAAAACTACAGAAGAAATAATTTTTGTGGTGTTTATTTGTAGAAGCTTTCAAAACATCCACTAAATACTCAAAAAAATGTTTTTTTGTATCATTATTTTTTATGAAACCACTATTAATGTTTTTTCTTTCTTATGTTTATTTTTTTATTGGTAGTTTTTGAAAAACCCACTGATAAATTTGATTTTATTTTATTTGATTTTTTGTGGAGATTTTTAAGAAATATCACTATATTATTAAAAACATTTAAATATTTAACAACAAAATATTAATAACTATTAATAAATATTTTTTTTAGAACAATATATTTTTAATTATTTTATTTTCTAATTAATTATTACATGTTAACTATTAATGATTAATAATTATTTGTTAGAAATTATCTAAAACATAAATTAATTATTGTATTAATTAAAAATTAAACTTCAACATCAAATGACCTTAAAATTGATTCGAGTGTCCCTTTTACCTCCACAACACATCAAATCAAAGCTTCCCAAATGTTCTACAATGAAAATAAATAATAATGTTTAGATAATTAATTGAAAAAAAAATTATAATGACATCAAGAGAAGTTGAAAAATCAAACCTCAACTTCAAAATACCATAACATTTGACTTGATTGTTTGTTTGTGATATTTTATACATCAAATAAATCTATAAAAGGATATGTACACAATGTTAACCAGATAGTCCTAGTTATCTATTTTAAGGTCAAAATTGGCCCAAAAGGATTCCAAAACTGAGTTTGGTGTTTAGATTCCATGATTTCTGAGAATTCTATGTGATTTTATCTTTATTTAAGAATGTCTTCATACTCTTATTGAGTTTTCAATGCTTTTTTGATGGATATACATTCTAATTCGTTTTATGGTGTTGTAATTTTTATATTATTTCTTTTTTTTATTTATTATATGTTATATATATTTCCATATTTGTATTTATATTCTAAGAATTTATCTATTTTTTAATTCTAATGTATATATATTTTTCAAAACTTAATTAAAATTATATATAATTATTCCATTATTAGATATTTATATTTATTTATACATATTATCCTTTATTTATATAGTTTTTTAAAATATTTATATGTTTATATGTTTATATAATTTTATATGTTATGTGGTTATATATATAGATATTAATATTTACATATGTTTAGAAAAATATTTATATTAACATACAATTATATATATTTGTATGTCTATATATAAATATATTAATTTAATATAAATGAGAGTATATATATATTTATGTAAATTTCCTTATATATATATATATCTATATAAGTGTATTAATATATATTACTATATATATATATATATGATATTCGTATACAACTTTATATATATTATGTTGGTTGGTGTGTGTTTGTGTGTCCCCATGCCTATATTTTTATATATTTATGTATGTTTATTTATATTTTTGTTTATATAATTTTATAAGATATATAAAACTGTATGTAGGTATATTTATATGTGTATATATATGTATTTATATATCTATAATTTCATTTAGTTTTTATAATTTATTATTTTTTATATACTATTTATTATTTATTATTTAATATTTATTATTTCTTATTTATTTATTACTAAATTAATTTCTCATTATTTTTTATTTATATAATATACACATTATATTATTTCAATTATTAATTTTTTATTAATTACTTCTTACATTTATTTATTTTCAATTGATTCTTAAATATTAATTTATTATTACAGTATTATTTATTATTTAGTTATTTATTATTTATTACTTATATCTTATTATTTTTTAGTTTTTATTTTTTATTTATCAATCCTTTGTTTGTTATTTATTATATATGATTTACGATTTATGATTTTTTATTAGTTATGTAATATTTATTGTCTGTTTTTTATCTTTTTTATAATTATTCTTTAAAATTATTATTTATATATACATATTTACTTCTATTAATCAGTATATATATGATCATATTAAATTCTTTTTACCCCCCGCATGAAGAGTTAGTTAGAGTTCTAAAGTCTTCGTAGAACAACTTTGAGGTAAGGATTTTAAATCTCAGTAAATACATATATTTTCTGAATTTCGAAATAGTATGCATGGCAGGATTCAAATATCCATGAATGTTAAAAAAAATAAAAAGGACGATAATTAATAATTAAATAATTAATAATTATAATTACAAAATAATTTTAAAATTAATTAATTAAAAATTAAAACAATTAAAAATTGTCATGAAACTACTTAAAATGTTTCCAAAAAAATCACTACGAAAGGTTTCCTGACACCGAATTTTGTAGCGGTATTGTAAAACCACTACAATATGATTTAGCAACGTTTTAAACAGAAACTGAATAGAAAAAACTGCCTTTAAATGGAGTCTTTGGCATAGTGAAATAGAAATTTCAAATATTTTATTTTCAATTGAATATTTCTATCTATGGATCTTTGTATTAAACCATGTGCTTGAGATTACTATTAACCTATATCATAAATCACATGCTTAGACATATTGATGAAAACAGTGTCAAAATATGCCTGTGAAGAGAAAAGATACATTGGGTACGCCAAATGTGATGTGTAACTAATGAATAAATTGTGAAATTATTTATCCCTTCCACTTAATAGAAGTATATATCTCTATCCTTTTTATTAAAATAGAAATTTTAAAAATATCCATGGCCATGATAGTATATCGACGTTTTTATTTCTTGAATTCAAATAATAATAATTCAATCATATTCTATGATGATATAAGTAATGAAACCAATTTGACAATTTATCATGATAAAGGGATTATATTACATAGGTAGTGTCTATAAGATTTTGGTTTCATTTTAATATTAATTTTCTTCTCTATAGGTATATGACATTTTTCTATATATTGATTTTGGTCATTATGTTGATTCACCTAATGTTACTGAGAAAGTGGCATGTAGGGTCACACAATAAGTGTATTCATAATCAAAGTTCAATTCTATTTAAATTGAATAGTTTGTGTAAATATTATTCCAAGATTGTGGTTTTCTAATTATTCAGGATCTGGTGATCACATTATTATATTCACTAATTTTATGAAAGAATTTATATGTGAGTTAAATTTAAAAAAATATTTATTTTCGAGGTAACTGATAATTACATGGATATATAATATTTATTTATCTATTTTTTATCCATAATATAAAAATATAATTGTTTATTTAGTTACATAAATATTAAATAAATATTTATTCACTAGTTAGTGAAAAAAATATTTATTTATTTAATAAATAATATATTTATAGTTATTTTTTAAATAAATAGATATATTTTAAGGTATGATAAATGATAATGAGGAATAATAGACTAAGATAATGGGTTTATAAAAAATTATATATTTTATTAAATGTATTTTATGTAAATATTAATTTATTAATTTATGAAATTATATTTAAATATTTGTGATAAAATAAATGGCAAATAGATTATAAATATATTATTATTATTATTCAATGTAAGGTTAAATTATAATTAATATACTGGATAAGGGATTTTTTGTAAGTACTAATTCTCTCAAATGAGTATATAAACCTACTTATATCATTTCATGAGAAGATAGAGAATTTATCACACAATGAATTTTGCAGAGAATTATACAAAAACATAGAAAGATATTATAAAAAACACTCCAATGAATAGAAAGTGAAGATTATGTCCTTCCATCTCATGAGATCAAAAGAAAAGTAGAGAGACTTTCATTTGTGGATAGATTTTTTATTATCAATGAAAAATAGTTCAAGTGGTCTAGTTCATGTTCACTAGCACTTGTAGTTCCAATAAAGATTTTTTTAGATTCATGGAGCACATGTGGATACTACTAATGAGATTCTAACATTAGATATTTTGTTAAAACTATAGTATGAAATGGATGTTTAAATGATTAGACAGTGATGAAATAATTCCAATATTTAATTCATTTATCAATAAATTATTAGTAAGTTTTATATTAAAATATCATCTATATGAATATTTTAAGGATCTCTTCATTGAGTTATAAGGATTTATTTTAAGAAATAAATGAAAATACATTATTTAGAATGGACTTAATCACTTAGGTTATTCCACATAGAAATATAATTATATCATAGTATCCAAATATGAATTTATAATTTTTTACTATTTTTTTATCGAATTGGACATTTGTTTTACTAGATTTGAATTTCTGGTTTTACATTATTAATCAGTAAGGTTTGATAATGTGATCTTTAACATTCATATAACCAATATCAGGCAAGGAAAATTGAATAATTTATAAATATCACATCCATGGGTGTCATGGATTCTGGTTGGATGACATGTATACATGGAGTGTAACTAGAAGGTACATGAAATATACCGTTGTTCATCCACGCAAGGATGAGTCACCCAAACCATGGCATGTTGTGGGAGGGAATAATATACATTATAATGACATTACACATATTGACTGGATAAATGGAACATGGTATGATAGGGTTAAATGATGTGTAGGTGGTGTACACACCAAATAACTCCTCATAGATAGGCCTCACAGGAATCCTGAGAACTATGTAGTCAAAGTACAAGACATGAATTTATTATATGTCGTGTATTAACTAAAAACCATGAAACACATCACACATCTGATTACATGGTATGTAGTTGAATTATGAATGATTTAGTATAAAAATTTATATTTAGAATACATTCCAAGTCATGTTGCATATAGTGTGGATGGATAGAGAATGTATTAGATGTTTTGTAGCTTAATATACATGTCATATAGCTCATACCAATTAACAAAGAGTACATACCAAGATTTGTTGTACTATTTGAAGTAATTACAATGAAAAATAATAATTATTGCATTTAAATCAATCTATTGGGAGTGTAGTTGGTGTATAATCCATGTGATATGATTTTCCCTTTATATAGCAAACTTAGTGATTATCATCATGTTATGTGGAATTAAAATAATTTAATTAATTATTTTATACATTATTATAGAGAATCACGACATTTATAGATTTCATTCAAACCATATACTTCACATTTATTTTCAATAGTACGTGTCAAATGTATTAATGATGTGCTTTGTGGACTAAAATTTCATTTAAACTACATGGTTTGACCCATTGAATCAAAATCCATTTAATATATGGACATGATTTATGTTTATATATATTTTATAAGTACACAATATATGAAAACGAACGTACCAAATATAATCACATTCTATGTTAGTGAATGTACACCTCATGTAGAGTATAATGGTATAATTAAAGTTTCTTTTAATACATTAAGTGTTAAATTTCATAATAAATTTAAAATTTCTATTGTTGGTACACATCATGTTCCCTATCAGCACACAAATTTTATGAATTAATTTTTAAATTAAATTATATAATTAATTAATTAAATGTTTAAATAAGTACTTAATGAAATTAAAAAAATTAAAAAAGTAAACAACCTCTATAAAACTTATATTTAATGGTTTTACAAAAAACCACGATGAAATATTTTCCAACAACGCATTAGAAGTGGATTAAACCACTGTTAAATGGATCAAAATGAATTTAAATGCATTTTTTCTAATAGTGAAAAAAGAATTCCATATTTTTTTCTTTTTCAATGGATATTCCATTTGATGGATGATTTTATTGTTCCTTATAATTTATGTTAATATTAATTTATAATATGAATCATGTAGTTATACATATTGATGAATGCTATGATGAAATGTACTTCTGATGAGGTAAGATACATTGGTTTTTTTGAATGTTATAAGTCATTAATGAATAATTCATGATAGTATTTATACCATCCAATTAATGGAAGTAGATATCTAATTCCCTTTGAAATAAATAAGACTATCTAATAATTTAATTCCAATGATATTATATCATCATCATCATTTTATGAATTAAAAGAATGATAAATCAACCATATAGGTTAATTATGTAAGTAACACAAACTATTTAATGAGATATCTAGAAGAAGATATTGTATTATGTAGTGAATTTATGTTGGAGTCCATTTTCATTATGTTATAAACTTTTTTCTTTATAGTTCTTATATGTGTATCTAGATATTGTTCTTGGTCTTTATCTTAGTTTTTTGAATGCAATTGAAAAATATTTCTATAATGCCACATCCTAAGTGTATTCAAAATATCAGTTAAATTCTAGTTGAATATTAATATTTCAATAAAAACAATCATTATATTATTATTGAAATGAAATTTATTTTTCTATAGAAAACCCTCTAGGAAATGATTTATTAGTGGTTTGAACTGCTACAAATGTATAAAAATCCATTCTAAATGCCATTTTTGGAATATTGTAATATGAATTCCAAATGTTTTCATTTGTCATTGGATATTCTTATCTACGAATGTGGGAATTAGTTATTATACTTGAGATTATTATTAAAGTTTTCATGAATGACATTCTTTGATACATTGGTGAAAAATATGTTGACATATTATCATGTTGAGGTAAGAATATTGGGTAAAAATGTGATATGACAATTATGTATAACTCATGAAATGATTAATCACTCTCATTTAATGAAAGTACATATCTCTCTCTCTTTGATTGAAATTGAGCTTTATAATGAATCCATGTCTATGATAGTATATATATACATGTTATTTTTATGAAATAAATAAATGAAAAATCATACACATAGGTTGATGATAAATGTAATGCAACCTATTTAATGAGATATCGAAGAAAATAGATTTTATTATAGAGTGAGTTTCTATAAAAGGATATTTTCATTATGACATTAACAGTTTTTCTATGAGTCACTAACATGTTATAAGATTTTTATATTTTGATTTTGGTTAGTTCACATAATTCCACTGAGAAATTGGACTATAGGGTCACAAACTAAGTGTATTCAGAATCCTTATTAACAAAAATTTGAATATAACAGTTTGTCTAATTATTATTGTTGTCCATTAGTTTAATAATTACTTATTTTATATTGATAAGATTATTAAAATCACTAATTACTTGAAAGAATATATACATGATTTAAAAAGTTAATAAATGTTTATACACAAGGTTACTAACGATTACATAGATTTATAATATTTAATTATTTCTAGTTTATTTGCAATATAATAAATTTTTATTTATTCAGTTATGTAAATATTATATAGATATATATTTTCTAGTTAGGGGATGTTAAATTTATTTATTTATTTATTTAATAATATATTGTCATTTAATATTTTAGATAAATTTTTATTTTTCAAGGATTGATAAATTCTATGCGGCATTAATAATATGAGGTCAATTGTCTGAAAGAAATTATATATTTAATTTAATAACATTTTAATAAATATTAATTTTTTATATTAGAAATTATATTTAAATATTTGGGTCTTAGATAATGTCAAATAAATAATAATAATAATATTATTATTATTATAAGAGAGGTTTAAGATGTAATTTAAGGGACATTATCTAACTAATTCTCAGAACTAATTATATAAGCCTTCTTATATCATTTTTAATGATGATATATATTTTTTCACACATTTAATTATCTAAAGAATTATATCAAACCCTAGAGAGATGTTATAATCAATTATCTAAATGATGGAGATTAAAGATCCACCACATCCATTTAAAAAGATCAATAGAATTGGAGAAAGAATTTAAATTGCTGAACAATTTTTATTTCAATGGATAATGAATGACATAAGTGGTATTGATCCTCAGAACTGCCACTAGGAGTTCCAATGATGATATTCATTGATTTAAGGAGCACATGAATATACAACTAGAGGTATTCTAACACTAGATCCACCATCAAAATTATAGTATTATAATAAAGTTCATCTGATTGGAAAATGAATAAATAATTCAAATAATAGTAGATTAGTTTCTATATAAACTAATTATATATTTTTTGTGAAAAAATAATCTTTAGAAATATTTTGTGGTATTTTTTATCCAGTTATGAAGAATTATCCGATTAAATCGATGATAATCTATTGTTTAGAATGGTCCCAAACTCATATGATTTCCCACAAAACCTTTTAATGGTATCAACGTATCCACACATTATTTTATAATTATTTACAATTTCATAATAAAACTACACAATTTTTTTATTTGATTTTAATTTCTATTTTTTCCTTATTAATATAAAGGTTAAGATAATATGATCATTCATATTAATATAACCAAGAACAATCCATGAATAGATATATAATGTTCAAATATCCCACCTAGAGGTGTTTAAGACTCTCTCAAGATGACATATATATTGGGTGTGTAATTGGAAAGTACATGTTGTGTCCCATGTTCCACCGCATAATAAAGAGTCAAAAATGTCATGGAACATCAAATAAAATAATATCAACTCATGTAATTATATTACATTTATTTACTAGATATATTGAGAAAGGTTTTATAGGTTTACATGAAATGTAGGTGGTGTACACAACATGTAACTCCACATAGTTACACCCTATAATATTCACAAAATTTTTGTGTCCAAAGTATATGAAATATATTTATTACATATTCTATATTAGTTTACATCTAAAAAATAAACATGTGATTACAAGTTGTGTAGATAGATTAAAAATCATCTAAAAATAATTACCTATATGGAATACAAGATAACTCCCTAGGCATGGAGTGTGTGTGTGTAGAGAATGGATTACTTAATGAATTTCCAACTATAAATGTCATGTGACTCGTACCCATTCACAAAGAGTTCACACAAAGATAGGTTGTACTATGTGAATAAATTTTATGTAATAAATACTAATTATATCATTAAAATCAAACTATATGGAGTGTTTCTTCTGTATAAGTCATGTGATAGGGTTTTCCCGTGAATAACAAGTTGGGTCATTTTCTATAGGATGTGCCAAATTGAAATGATTAAATTAGTTAAGTGACACATCATTATAGAAAAAAATTTTGTGTATAGTTGTCTTATAATCCATGTAAATCACATGAATTTTTATTATTACATGTCATGTATATTAATGATGTTCCCTAAGGTTTTACATCTCATTAAAAAAATATTTTTTGACCCATAGAACCACATGCCAAAAAATACCAAGAAAAACCATGTATACTGACATGTTGTGTCAGAAAAAAATATATAAAAGAACAATACAAAAAAAATTCACATCCCATGTGAGTTTTGTACAATCCCTGTATTGTAGAAGGGTGCATTTTATTTTTCCTCTAGTACATACAGTGTTAAATTCCAAACTATATTTTAAAACTAACCAGATGGCTACACATTTTATTCCTCATAAATACACACCATGTATGAATTAATATTAAATTCTATAGGTAAACAAATATTTGTTTTTTTATTAATTTAAATAAATAAAAAATAAAAAAACATAACAAAAACATAAAAAACATCTATAGTCATTTAGAGGCAATTTCAAAAACCACTAAAACCATAGAAAAATGATAAAAAATTGTTTTATAAAGCACTATTAAATCTTTTTTCGACACCTCATTTACCAGAAGATTTGGATAACTAAAATCAAATGATTTGACATTGGTTTAACCCACAACTAAATGTAGTTTTCTATGTAGTGAAATAGGAATACACATTTTTTTATGTATCCATGGATATTCCAGTATACAGATGTTTTTATTGGTACATATAGTTATTATTGTTATTAATTTATATCATGTATCATGTACTTAGATATATTAATGAAAAAATTGATGATATATGCTCATGGTGCAGTAAGATACATTTGGTGTGTCAAATATTATATGAAATTAATGAAAAAAGACATTAAAGAAAATATCCATTCCAATTAATAGACGTAGAAATAGCTCTCCATTTAATTGACATGGAACTATCTAATAAATCCAAGGCTATGATAGTAAATAATCATATTTTTTTAATAATTTCAAAGAATGATAAATCAAGAATATAGGTTAACCAAACATATAATGAAACGTGTTTGATAAGATATTCATAAAAAGGTATTATATTTTATTGTGAGTGTTTTTATGAATTTTTTTCATTGTGACATTAATTTATATATCTATGCATGCATGACATTTTTCCCTTTGTTAATCTTGGACTTTAGGTAAGTTCTCTAAATTCAACTAAGTGAGGGGGAAATGGGGTCACATACTAATTGCATTCATAATATTAGTTAAATTATAATTTAATTTCATATATTTAATAAAAAACTAACCTTGAAGTGTTTCTCAACAAAATTTTAATGGTAGTTTTGGAAAACCATAGTAAAAAAATTATAGGTATTTTAAACAAATGGTAAATGGAAAAAACCACCGGTAAATGTTTTTTTTGTAGGGAAATAATGAGTGAAATATTTTATATTTTATTCTAATTTAATATATATAGATATGTATAGTGGTACTTAAACATAATATTATTTTCAATTTATATCATGACTCACATAGTTAAATGTATTAAGGAATATTGTGATGATATTTTCCCATGGTGAGGTAAGATACATTGGGTTTGTCAAATGTGATATGATTTTTTTGAATATGTAATGAAAGTATTTTTCCCTTCCACTTAATGGATATAGATATCTATTTATATTTGATTGAAATAGAAATGTATGATAAATCAATGTCCATGATAGTATATCAACATATTAATTTTTGGAATTGAAGCATTGATAAATAAAAAATATAGGTTTATGACATGAGTTATGAAACCTATTTGATGAGATATTGAGACAAAGGGATTATATTACATAGTGAGTTTTTGTAGGATGTTTTTCAATTATGATAAAAAATTAATTGTCTATGGTTTCTTGACATGTTCCTAGATGTTTATCTTTGACTTTTGGTTAGTTTTTCAAATTCCACAGTAAAATAGTCTTATAAGGACACACACTATATGTATAAAACATCTTAGGAAAATTTTAGTTTAATTTATCAGTTTGAGAAAAACCCCTACATGAAATGTTTCATGAAACCTCATATAGTTGATGTTTCATAAAAAACCAAGAAAAAATTTAGCATCGATTTAATCTTCCTTTAAATAGAAAAAAACCACAAAATGTGTTTTTTTGAATAGTATAATAGGAATTTTGATAGTTTTATGTGTAGTTGGATATTCAAATCTGTGGATGTGTTTATTGGTCCTTATACATCATATTATTATTAATTTGAATCACTAATCACACACATAAATGTATTAATAAAAAATACATGATAACATATTTGCATGGTGAGGTAATATATATTGGGTGTGTTATCTTTAATTTTATAGTTCTGATTCATTCATTAATAAATTTATCCATACCACTTAATCGATGTAGATATCTCTATCCCTTTCATAGAAATGGAACAGATAGATAAATATATGGTCATGATAATATATTGATGTGTTCATTTGAATAAATCATTGAATGATAAATCATTCATATATGGTTATGTAACAAGTAATTCTACATGTATGATGACATATTAAGAAAAATGTACCATATTACATAGTGTGTGTTTGTAGGATACTATTTTTATTGTGAAATTAACATCCTTATATTTAGGTGCCTGGCATTGTTTATATATGTTGATCTTAATATTTTGGCTAGCCTACCTAATTCTTTTAATAAATATTCTTATAGTATAATACACTAAGTGTATTTCAAATCTATGTAAAATTCTATTTGAGTTTAAAATTTCTGAGTAAATATTATTACAAATGCATGATTTAATAAATTTCCATGTTTTGTTAATTGAATTGTTAAAATCACCAATTATTTGAAATAATATATCTGATAGTTTGATAATATGTAAACCAAATTCCTATAATAACTAATAATTACATAGATATATAATATTTATTTATCTATTTTTTCTTTTCAATGTTTTAAATAATTATTTATTTGGTTACAAAAATTTTAAATTAATGTTTATTCACAAGTTAATGAATAAAAGACTTATTTGTTTATTGAATGAATGATATAGTGAAATTTTTTGATTAGATAAATAATTATTATTCATGTTTTGATAAATTCGAATGAGTATTAAGAGGAAGAGTTAAATTTTTCTAAAGAAATGATATATTTTATTTAATATCATTTAACATAACTTAATATATCTATTTAATAAATGATATTTAAATATTCATGAGTTATCGCACATTGAAGAAATAATAATAATAATAATAATCAATTTTAGTTTTAATTAGAATTAAGATATTGGTTAAGGAACATTGTGTGATAACTAATTCTCTATTGGAAGTATACACTCCTACTTATATCATTTATAGAAATGATTGTGAATTATACATATACTATATTTTTTATATAATTCTATCCAACCCCTAAAGGATATTCTAAAAATGCTCTCTAGACCAGAGACTGTAGATCCTCATACTTCATCTAATGAGATCAAAAAAACATGATGATTATTTTTAATTGTGGACAAATTATTTCTACAATAAAATATAAATGATGCTACAAGTCTAGATCCTCTACAATAGAACCCAAAGTTTCAACGTCAATGTTCGATGATTCATAGAGAACCTGTTGACACTACTTGAGGGATTATAACTTTGGATACTTCATAAAAACAATTGTATGAATAGAAAGGTTAAGTAATTAAATTGTTATTAATGAATTCTATGAATATGTGATTCTTTTCGTTATAAATTAATTATAAATTTTATGTGAAAGGATCGTCTCTATAAATATTTTGAGGTAGTGATCATCCAGTTTTGAGGACATATCTAAACAAATATATCGAAACCCATTTATTGGAATGGTCCCAAAAACTTATACTATTCTATATAACCTTTTAATGGTGAAAAATCAGACACATCTTAATTTATAAATATTTAAGATTTTGTGATGGAATTACAAATTTTTTATAATAGATTTTCATTTTGAGTTTTTCATTCATAATCCAAAATTTTAGATAATTTGATCATTAAAATTAATATTAATTAAATGTTTCCAAGAAAATATTAATAATATTAAAAGATACCATCAATAGGTGTTAAATATTCTTTATTTATTACATGTATACATGACAGGTAACTAGAAAGTACTTAAAGTGTATGCAGGGTCAACCAAACAAAGATGAGACGTAAAGATCTGGACACATAAAGTGGGAAATAGTACAAGGTGTAATTACAAACCATGTATTCATTGTCCATATAGAATATAATTTGATAGGGTTATGTAGTGAGTAAGTGGTGTACAGACTAAGAAACTCTACATAATTAGGCCCCAAAAAATCATGGAAACTGTGTATTAGAAGTACACGACATGTATTTATTACATGTTGCGTATTAAATAACAAAAAATAAACACATGTAATATATTGTTACACATGGTGTAGTTGGATTACACATCATGTAACACACAAATATCTATGTGTAATACATGGGGAGTCCCCATGAATAAAGCTTGGATGGATAGAGAATGGATTAAATATCATCTATATGTTTGTACATGCCATGTGACTCAAACACATTCACAGTGTGTAGATTCCAAGATAAGATATACATTTTGAATTAATTAAGATCAATAAATGCTATTTTAGCACTAAAATTGAATTACAGGGAGTGTATCTAGTGTAAAATCCATTTGCAGGGTATTCTTAGAAATAACAAGTTGAGTGATTTTTGGCAAGTCGTGTGGAATTAAAATTATTAAATAAATTATTTTACACATTATTCAAGAACTAGAACTAATTGATGTGTATATTTGTCATCAATTCCATTGAATTCACATTATTTTTCATTATTATATGTCTAATGTATTAATGATGTTCCACGTGGTCATACATGTTGCTTAGACTACACATTTTACCATAAAAGTATAATAACATTCCATTTGATAAATTACACACCTTTTATTTAGTAGAAGGGCACACTTCATGTTTCCACTAGTACATGAAATCTTTTATTCTAGACTGAATTTAAAACTAACCATATTGGTACACATAGTGTTCCATATCCATACACATCTTATATGAAAAAAATTTCAATTTAAAAATTTATTTAATTTATTTAAAATTATTGGGGATTGGAATCCCTATGACTATTTCGATTGATAATTACGATAAATGAATAAATTAATTAATAATATAATTGTTTTATTAGTTTCAAAAAAAATTCATAATAAAGAAAAAATTTAATTAAATACTAACTAGTTTTAAATTCATAGTCATTGTATACGTAGATGATCAATAGATTCACAAACCTATATATCTTTTGGGATTATTTTATTCAGTTACTATTAAAAGGGTTTTTGGATCACTATTATTACATTAAATTGATGATCTATGAAACATCCCATCCTCCATACCATTTATGATTATATGTGTCCATGGTTACTTTAATGTAACCCTAAATGTCTAGTTACCCTTACATTCATGTGATACATTATATGTCAAGGATTGAGATCATTGGCAAGTAGAGATGGTTCATGTTTTAGTTCTGTTTAGCCCAGCCATGAAGATACTATAATGCCTGGAAATTTCAGTATTAACATCTCTTTTCAATAAATACTATATTGAATAGATTAATTCACATAAAACAGTAAACTATGATGAAATCATGACACCTTAAAATTATGTTATTAAATTTTATCATTATAATATTTCAATAAAATAAGTATGTATAAATACAAGTATCCACATTATGAAATCTGTATAGAAAAAAAGAAATAAAAGAGAATCTTATTTTAGAAGGCTTTCTTATGAATATAATTTGTATAATCATACAAGGGAGGTAGGTTCATTAGGGATTTCCCTAGACCAACACCTAGTTGGACTCCAACAACTATAGTTTGAGACAAATCAATTATGAGATAATTTCAAGCTCTTGGAAATTTCCTCGATATACATGCTTTCTAAACCCCCACCTAGGATTACCATAAGATCTTATCTCTTTAATAGGGTTTACATGGAAATATCACAGGTTATATATATAGAATATAGAGTGATGTAAATATTACATGTATCTTATACATTTAGAATTTCTATAAAATTTAATTACATATAATGATAATATTTAATATATATATGTTGAGGAAATTTAATTTGTGATTATTTGTAACGCCCCGACCCCAGTTACCTAGAGTCGGTGCATTATTACATAACATTGGCGTGATTACAAGAAAGATCAAATCTCGAAAGACCGATTGGTTTAGTAGCCTTGGAAACACTAGATATATTCATAAAGTTTTACATTACATCATAATGTGAAAAACTTCTAAAACAACATAGTCTCCATATCCCACACTCATATCCCCACATACTATCCCTGAAGGTCATTAATAAATTACTTCTTCACATCCTGGAAAAATAAAACATAGAAAAGGGTTGAGCTCAAATGCTCATTAAGGATAACAATATAGCAAAAACTTTCATAAATAATAATAAACATTTATGGCAATGTATAACATAAAACAAAAGCCTTTTAAACTTGAACATCAACATAGTATGGCAAAAATAAAATGAAATAATTCCATATACATATTCACATGGATATTCTACTAATCGAATAATCACATGAAATATCATTAACCACTTTCATAATGATGGAATGCATAATGCCAGACTATCATAACCACATAGCCAAGGACTCATGCCAAGACTAAAAATAATATTTTGCCAAGGCGTTGTGCCAAGACACTAGTTTTTCTCATGAGACCTACAGATGCATCGAGGATCTATAGCGGGCTCCACCTATCACATATTAAGTCTAATGCATTCCCATATGAAAAAGTTTAAACATAACATAAATATTCGTATTAAAACTAGCATATGAAATGTCAGTACTTTAACCATACACTATGAACGGTATAAAAATATCACATCCACAATCAAACATATCACAAAACCCTCAATACAATATATAAGTTTTGTATCATAATAAATCAACATCAAATAAGTGTAAAATCTATCAAAGGATGTTGACATAGATGAAATCAAAACACTTTTTAGAGAAATATCTCATTCTATTTTGAAATCATTTAAGAGTCATATATTTATGAAATAAAAAATTTTCTTTGAAAATATTTTTATAAGCTTTTAAGGGAAGCTTCGACGATTTTATAACGGCAGAAAATAACCGCACCCACCGTATAAGTTAAAAAACATTCTTACCTTAATTCTGTCGAAAAGGTTAAAAAGCACCTTGATTGGAAAACAGCTGAATGATTCCTTTATAAACCACTTATAAAAGTCAAACAAGGGTATAAATGACTTTAACCCATATTCTTGTAAATAGTAAAAATGTTTTGAAATACAGTTTTGAGAAACATAGATGTGGATGATAAGGAGATCCCAGTAGATTATTACGTATATACAACCTCAGATAATGAAGAGATTGTGAAATAAACCCTTACCATATAATTTTCGTTGGTTGGAGTTGGCTAACCTCTATAATGTTGAAATAATTTTTATTAAATTATACAAGAATCATATACATTAATATGATATCATATATGATCATTTAACATTGATTTGTTAATAATATCTTAGTATTATCGTTGTTTCGGGTCTTAACTTACTCGTTTTATTTTATATGTTTTGTTACGTAAGCCATGTTTGTAATGAATAGGTTGTATATTATTCATATAAATAATGATATCAAGTCCTTAAACCTCATTTTTAAATCATCAAATGATAATTATACTTGAATGGAGACGATGGAGAATGAATCTCATCGCGTTTGTGGAGACGGCAGTCCGTACGTACGCACGAGCGACAATATCATTCTTTTGATATTAAAATAATATATAAATGGATGGTATATCATATATACAGAATCATTAAAAATTTATATTTATTATTTTTATGAGTTACACATCATTATTATACCCATCCAAATAATAATATATTGAATAACAATTACACCACGACGTGGAGACGGTAAGCCGTATGTATGCATGTATGGTGACATGTTATTCAAAGGGTGGATAGAATACTGAATATGGTTGTACCATATTTATAATAACATCATAGTATATATAAGATACTGGAGTTATTATTTTAGAATGGTAATAACAATGAGTGAAGAAGTGGAAGAAGAAAGGAACTTGAAAAGGGGTGGTGAAAACATTACCTCTTCTTCGGGTTCTTCCTTTTGATTTGATCAAAAGGGCTCTTTAGGTTGGTTTTCTGATCACACTAAGGACTCTAGGATGTATTTAGGGAAGTTGGGAGAGTATTTGGGCATATTTTGGCCGAACCAAAAGGATTTGAAGGTGTGAAGAAATTAGAAGGAGGAGTGCCCTTTTATAAGAGGGGTGAGGGGCACCTTTGGAAAAGCTAGAAATATTAATTTATAATAAATTTCTATTCGTTTTATAATGGCTCCAAAGTGTACTATTTAAATTTTAAGGTGGGGATGGGTCGAAAACCACTCAACCAATAGAATTTAGACAGGTTTGGGTACTTATATTAACCTTATCTTTAAGTATTAACTCTAAGTTAATTAGTTTCACTTTTACAATGTCTCTTTGTATTTTTATATTATATTGTTAATAAACATACTATATACATCCAAGAGACCCCCAAGTTGTATATTAATGATATAAATATCATGATATAGGTATCTTGGCCGAACTATAGGTTTTTAGGAATTTAATATCAATTAATAATATAATATTTGTTTTAAAAAACTCTTTTATGTCAATTTTGACACTATTAAAAAGTTGATTTTTGTGAAACACATAACAGAATGATTACTTCTCAAAAAGACAATTAAATCAATTCTAATATGTAATATTATCCTATAAAATTAGTTTAATTCATTAGAAGTCTCAAATTATATTTATTTGGGTATTTATACTATCAATTATTTTAATTGTCACTATAATGGTAATTACTACATCATAATTGTTTCATAAATAAATAAAATTATTTAAAGTCTAAAAATTATAAATAAAATATCATTATTTAGGAAATATTTTTATCTTTATAATGAATATTTATAGTCGAAAATCCAACATATATAACCCTATGTAAAAATTGTTTTTCTAAAAGATATATGCTTATGTAATTTTTGTACTTATTTTAACTTAATTAAAATTAAGTGTCCCTATCACCTACAAGTGGATCCATGGGATCCCAAAATCGACCCAATGATGCCTATGGTCGAAAATGTATCAAAAAATAAGGCTATGACACGTTTTAGGGTAATTTTGTATTATTATAATATTATTTTTTAACCCTTATTTACCGGATTTACCCTTAACCATGGTAAATATAATATTTACCGAAGTATTTATTCTAAATGTCTAAAAATAAAAGTTACCTATTTACAAAATTTGAACATCCTGATTCCAAATATGGAATCCATTTTTCCAAAATCAACACACCTAAGTGGATGAAATTAATTTAAAATTAATTCCCGTTGTTAAAACAAAAAATGTGTTTGTAAGAGATAATAACTATCAAAAGATTGACACTTGTTTATGTCCGGTTTAATTGTAAAATTATGTCCAATGACCAAAATTGTATTAAATGGTAAAAATATATTATAAATATACTTTAAAACCACTCAAATTCATAATTTATCACTATTAATTATTTTGATTAAAAAAGTTGGTTTTAATTAAAATTTAGTAATTTTCACTATTCATCAAAATATTAAAGTTATCCGAAAAGTACCAAAATTTTACCTTAGGAAAAATTCGATATTCTGAATCCAAAAATGAAGTCCATTTTGAAATATAAAATATATATAATTTCAAAAATTAGGTATTACTATTCATAACTGCTATTTTGATTGGTTATGGTGT
This sequence comes from Viscum album, assembly GCA_963277665.1. NCBI lineage: Eukaryota > Viridiplantae > Streptophyta > Magnoliopsida > Santalales > Viscaceae > Viscum > Viscum album. The sequence goes on along the minus strand of OY728131.1, from coordinate 1,521,662,853 downwards.
GTTAGAACTCGGTGTTGCGTACAACACACGTTATCACATTATTCAAAGAGAAGCGTACCGTAGAAGCTTGGGGTGTTACATTCTACCCTCCTTCAAATAATTTCATCCTCAAAATTTCTAGAATACTTATCACATGAAAAGACTCGTTTGGTTCTTCATCATAAGTTCCTCGGGTTCCCACATTGCCTCTTCCATCTTATGGTTTCTCCACAAAACTTTTACCAGACACATCATCCAGTTTCTTAGTACTTGTTCTCTCGTATCAAGAATCCTGACGGGCTCTTCACAATAAGACAGATCGGGTTCTAGTTCTAATTCTTCATAGGTGAGTACATGTGTTGGGTCAGGCATGTATTTCTACAATAGAGATATGTGGAACACATCGTGAACTTTGGAGAGACTTGGCAGAATTGCCAATCGGTAATCTAGAGCCCCAATTTGTTCTAAAATTTCGAAAGGTCTGATGTACCTGGGACTCAATTTTCCTTTCTTAACAAAACATATGACTCCCTTCCATGGAGAGACCTTTAGGATAACATGATCACCGACTTGAAATTCCAAATCCTTCCTTCGATTATCAGCATAGCTCTTCTACCTACTTTGAGCTGCTTTGATATGACTTTGGATTACCTTAACCTTTTCCATCATTTCCTCCACCAGTTCTAGGCCAACATGTTTTCTTTCACCAACGTCATCCCAACAGGTTGGTGTGCGACATCTCTTTCTATATAACGCTTCATATGGTTCCATCTGAATAGTCGAATGGAAGCTATTGTTATAGGAAAATTCTACCAGAGGTAAATACTAATTCCACATACCCTGAAAGTCAAGTGAGAAGGATCTCAACATGTCTTATAAGGTTTGAATAGTCCATTCTGATTGTCTGTCTGTCTGAGGGTGGTAGGCAGTGCTCAAATGAAGTTCAGTATCCATGGATTTCTGAAGACTCTTCAAGAATATTTAAGTAAAATGGGGATCACGATCAGAAACAATCGATAGGGGTACTCCATGAAGTCTCACAACTTCATTAATATATAGTCTTGCTAGACGTTCCAGTGGTAGATCTTCTCTTATAGCATGAAAATGAGCTGACTTGGTAAGACGGTCAACAATAACCCATATTGCATCGTTCCTTATAAGATTATTTGGTAGCCCCCTGAAAAATTCCATCGTAATATTGTCCCATTTCCACTCCGGTATGGGAAGAGGTTGCATGACTCCTCCAGGCTGTTGCCTTCCAGCTTTCACTTGTTGACAAACCATACATCTTGACACAAAGTCAACAATCTCCCTCTTCATGTTGTCCCACCAAAAACTTTCCTTCAAATCTCTATAAATTTTGGTGCTCCCAGGGTGTATAGAGAAATTGGAACTATGAGCATCATCCAACAATTCCCTTTTTTAGATTAGGTATATCGGAAACACAAAGCCTCTTCTTGAATTTCAAAATTCCATCTTCATACACAATGTCTCTCAATCTCCTATCATTCACAGATTTAATATTCTTTTTAAATTCTTCATCATCGGTCTAATAACTCGTAATTCTTTCTAGTAAAGATGGTTTGACAACCATTTGAAAAGGCATTGATGTTTCACCTTCCCTGGTTTTTCCCATGTCCATATTCACTAGATCCATGAAAATTTGTTCCCATTCAATTCGTATATTGTTCAAAACTCCATTGTCTTTTCTGCTCAAAGCATCTGCCACCTTGTTTGCCTTCCCTAGGTGGTACTGTATTGTGCAATCATATTCCTTGAGTAATTCAAGGCATCTCCTTTTCCTCATATTGAGTTCTATTTGGGAGAAAATATACTTCAAACTCTTGTGATCAGTATAAATCTCACATTTTTCACCATAGAGGTAGTGCCTCCATATCTTCAAAGAAAAGATCACAGCTGCTAAATCGAGATCATGAGTAGGGTAGTTTTTTTCATGAATTTTCAACTATTGTGATGCATAGGAAATAACCCTATCATTCTGCATAAGGACACAACCAAGTCCTTTCTTCGATGCATCACTATAAATAATGAACCCATCATTCCCCGATGGTAGATTCAATATAAGAGCATTGACTAATCTTCTCTTCAGTTCCTCAAAACATTCTTCACACTCTTTTTTCCAAAAAAAATTAACCCCTTTACGTGTAAGCTTCGTTGATGGGTTAGCCAACCGGGCAAAATTCTGGACAAAACATCGATAATAACCTACTAAACCAATAAAACTATGTACCTCAGTTATACTCGTAGGTGCTGGCCATTCTTGGATTCCCTTGGTCTTAGAAGGATTAACATAGATTCCATCTTTAGAGACAATATGGCCAAGAAAATAAATCTCTTTAAGATAGAATTCACACTTACTAAACTTCCCATATAATTCATGCCTTCTTAGAGTCTTCAAGATAATGCGCAAGTGATTTTCATAATCTTCGTAGATTTTGGAGTATAACAAGATATCATCAATAAATACCACCACAAATTCACCGAGATACTCATTGAAAACTCTATTCATTAGATCCATGAATACAGAGGGTGCATTAGTCAATCCAAAAGGCATTACAGTAAACTCGTAATGCTCGTACCAGTTTCGAAATGCTGTCTTCGGAATGTCTTCCTTATTTACACACAACTGATGGTATCCAGATCGAAGGTCAATATTTGAAAATTATCGATCTCCATAGAGTTGGTCAAATAAATCATCAATGCGAGGTAGGGGATACTTGTTCTTTATGGTTATATCATTGATCTCCCTGTAGTCGATACATAACCTCATGGATCCATCATTTTTTTAACAAAAAGAACAGGGGCTCCCCATGGAGAAACACTAGGGTGAATAAATCCTTTATTACTAAATTCCTCTAGTTTTTTCTTTAGTTCGACTAATTCTACAGTGGCCATTCTATAAGGGGTCTTCGATATAGGCCTTGATCCAGGAATTAAATCAATGGAAAACTCATCTTCTCGTTCTGGAGGATGTCTAGGTAAATCTTCCGGAAATACATCTACAAATTCTTTCACAACAGGTACATCCTCTATTTGAAAATTCCTTTCCTCACCCATAGTCATTTCATTATCTTCCTCCCCAATAATTGAATTTAGTTGAGCTACTGGGGTTGGATCTAGAGAAGAATTTGGTGGTGACGATTCTACTCTAAAGATAAGGTGTTCCTTATCATCATCATCAAGAATCGTAACCTCTTTCTTCTTACAAAAAATATTCACATCATAGTCCTAAAGCTAGTCCATACCGAGGGTTATATCAAATTCAATCATAGGTATGACGATGAGATCAGCAGATAAAGAACATTTATGTGCTCTAATGGGGACTGATTCACAAAACTTTGTTGCAATGATTCTTCCCTTATGAGTTTTAACTAACAACTCCCTTGTTAAATCAAATTGGAAATATCTAATTTTTTTAGAAAACTGGGAAAATATGAAACAATGTGGTGATACAGAATCAAATAATGCATTTTCTAAACTTGAGGAAACCATTAAATTACCTACCACCACGTCTTTTGGAGCTTCTACCTCAGTAGTAGTGATATCATAAGCTTGGCCTTGATCCCTTGGCCTTTTCTAAGGTAAGTTCTCCTGACGCTTAGGATATTCATTTGCATAATGCCCCATCTCCCTGCAATTGTAGCACTAAACATTGGTATCTTCTTTCTTCCCATTGCAATCACGATCTTGGTGGCCTTTTTCACCACACTTGTAACAGGCTCTCGTTCCCTTCAAGGAAGTACCAGGGTGTTTCTTCCCACATTTACCATAGGATGGATATTCAACATTTCCCTTATTCCTCTTATTTCCATTCCCAGATTGATCAGCATATCTCTTCTTCTCTTGATTTTCTTTAAAGTCATAAGACTTAAGGAATTTCTTTTCGGTCTTGATAGCACATGAGACAATGTCTTCATATGACGAGAAGGATTTTGATACTAATTCTAGACGGAGAAATGGTTTTAACCCATCAAAGAAACGATCAATCTTACTTCTTCGGTTACATATATATTTTCCAGCATACCTTTCTAACCTTGTAATGTTAGCCTCATACTTTGCGACATTCTCATCCTCCTTTTGTCTCAGACTCAGAAACTACCTTTCCATATCCGCTTGATGGTCGCGAGAGAAGTATTTTTCTAAAAAGAAATATTTGAACTCCCTCCATTCCATATTTGATACTTCATCATCTTCCTTAGTATTTTGAATCAATGACCACCATTGATCAGCATCTCCAGTGAGTCGGTAAACTGCCATGATAACTTTTTCTCTTTCACTACTCCCCAAAGCCTGAAATATTTTCTCTAGGGAAAAGATCCATTTCTCTGATACAAAGGGATTAGTACTCCCATTGAACTTTGGTGGTTGTTGCCTCATGAATCGATCTAACATTGATCCTCCATGCTGCGGATCAGGGTTCTCCATACGGGTAAGGTTATTATTCATAACCTGAGTGAGTTGTCCCAGTATGGTGATTAGCTGATCGACACCAGTTGCATCACCAACTCCACTATAATTATCTTGAAAAGGAGGGAAACCCTACATGGAGTGCGTGCATTGATACGGTTTCCATTTCTTCCACTATGAACCATTTCTAAAAAATGGCATAAACTAGATCAGTTTATGAATCAAAATACATAATCTCATACTTATAAAACACTTAACATAAATTGAACTATTTATGGATATAATCCATAATCATAAAAATCGTTTCTTTGAGGAAGTATATACTCATAAACCCTTCATAATGATTAGTAAAGAAAATGAGATTTATCCTAAGCATATCTCCCGGGAGTGTCGTAACCAAGAGTGCGGCAATGCCCATTGTCGTGTACCAGTTCCCGTTCAAGTCTAGCTCAAAGCGGTGTTTTCGAGTTTTACCCCTAGGTACATCCATACCAGAGCCTCCTCTACTTGCTCGTATCCAGATAGGGATGTATTGCTCGGAAAACTCACCAAATCTCTACAATACCAAAATTCTAGGAAGTTCTTCTTTACTAATCCTCAAAGTCCATCTTAAATCTATGTGCTCTAATCAGAGTTTATCTAAATCTATCTTCCAAGGTTTGTACTAAAATTCCTCTGATACCAACTGTAACGCCCCGACCCCAGTTACCTAGAGTTGGTGCATTATTACATAACATTGGAGTGATCACAAGAATGATCAAATCTCGAAAGTCCGATTGGTTTAGTAGATTTGGAAACAATAGATATATTCATATTGTTTTACATTACATCATAAAGTGAAAAACTACTACAAAAACATAGTCTCCATATCCCACACTCATATCCACACATTCTATCCATACAGGTCATTCATAAATTACTTCTTCACATCCTGGAAAAATAAAACATAGAAAAGGGGTGAGCTCAAATGCTCAGTAAGGATAACAATATAGCGGAAACTTTCCTAAATAAGAATAAACATTTAAAGCAATGTATAACTTAAATCAAATTCCTTTTAAACTTGAACTTAAACATAGTATGGAAAAAAATAAAACGAAATAATTCAATTTACTTATTCAAATGGATATTATAATAATCAAATAATCAAATCCAATATCAATAACCACTTTCATAATGATGGAATGCATAATGCAAGACTATCATAACCACATAGCCAAGGTCTCGTTCCAAGACTACAAATAAGATTTTTCAAAGGCCTTGTGCCAAGACACTAGTTTGTCTCATGATACCTACCGATTCATTTAGGAGCTATAGCAAGCTCCACCCGTCACATATTAAGTCCAATGCATTCCCATATGAAAAGGTTTAAACATAACATACACATTCGTATTAAAACTAGCATACGAAATGTCAATAATTTCACCATAAACTGTGAACGGTATAAAAATAGCACATCCAGAGTCAAACATATCACAAAACCCTCAATACAATATAGAAGTTTTGTATCATAATAAATCAACATCAAATATGCGTAAAATCCATCAAAGGATGTTGACATAGATGAAATAAAAACACTTTTTAAGGGAATATCTCTTTCTATTTTGAAATAATTTAAGAGTCATATATTTATGAAATAAAACATTTTCTTTGAAAATATTCTTATAAGATTGTAAGGGAAGCTTCGACGATTTTATAACGGCAGAAAATAACCGCACCCGCTGTATAAGTTAACAAAAACATTCTTACCTTAATTCTATCGAAAAGGTTAAAAAGCACCTTGTTTGGAAAATGACGGAAATATTCCATTATAAACCACTTATAAAAAGTCAAACAAGGGTATAAATGACTTTAACCCATATTCTTGTAAATAGTAAAAATGTTTTGAAATACATTTTTAAGAAACATGGATGTGGATGATAAAGAGATCCCAGTAGATTATTACGTATGAACAACCTCGGATAATGAATAGATTGTGAAATAAACCCTTACCTTGTACTTTTCCTTGGTTGGGTTAGGTTAACCTCTTGTATAATGGTGAAATAATTGTTATTAAATTATACAAGAATCATATACATTAATATGATAACTTATATGATCTTTTAACATTGATTTGTTAATAATATCTTAGTATTATCATTGTTTCGGGTGTTAACTTACTCGTTTTCGTTTATATGTTTTGTTATGTAATCCATGTTTGTAATTGATAGGTTGTATATTATTCATATCCATAATCATATCAAGTCCTTAAACGTAATTTTTAAATACTCAAATTATAATTATACTTGAATGGATACGATGGAGAATGAATCTCACCGCCTTCGTGGAGACAGTAGTCTGTACGTACGCACGAGCGACAATATCATTATTTTGATATTAAAATAATATATAAATGGATGGTATATAATATATACAGAATCATTAACATGTTATATTTATTATTTACATGAGTTACACATCATTATTATACCCATCCAAATAATAATATATTTAATAACAATTATACCACCACGTGGAGACGGTAAGCCGTACGTACGCACATATGGTGACATGTTATTCAAAGGGTTGATAGAACACTGAATATGGTTGTAACATATTTATAATAACATCACAGTATATATATGATACTGGAGTTATTATTTTAGAATGGTAATAACAATTAATGAAGTAGTGGAAGAAGAATGGAACTTGAAATGGGGTGGTGAAAACATTACCTCTTCTTTGGGTTCTTCCTTTTGATTTGATCAAAAGGGCTCCTTAGGATGGTTTTCTGATCAAACTAATTCCTCTAGGTTATATTGAGGGATGTTGGGAGAGTATTTGGGAAATATTTGGCCGAACCAAAAGGCTTTGATGGTGTGAAGAAATGAGAAGGAGGAGTTCCCTTTTATAAGAGGGGTGAGGGGCACCTTTGGAAAAGCTAGAAATATTAATTTATAATAAATTCATATTTGGTTTCTAATGGCTCCAAAGTGGATGTTTAAATGTTAAGGTGGGTGTGGGTCGAAAACCACTCAACCAATAGAATTTAGACAGGTTTGGGTACATATATTAAAATTATATTTAAGTATTAACTCTAAGTTAATTAGTTTCACTTTTACAATGTCTTTTTGTATTTTTATATTATATGGTCAATAAACTTACTATATACATCCAAGAGACCCACAAGTGGTCCAGTAATTATATAACTATCATGATATAAGTATCTTGGACGAGACATATATTTTTAGGAATTTAATATCAATTATTAATATAATATTTGTTTTAAAAAACCCTTTTATGTTAATTTTGACACTATTCAATAGTTGATTTTTGTGAAACTCATAACAGAATTATTACTTCCAAAAAAGACAATTAAATCAATCCTAATATGTCATATTATCCTAAAAAAATTAGTGTAATTCATTAAAAGTCTTAAATTATCTTTATTTGGGTATTTATAATATCAATTATTTTAATTGTCACTATTATGGTAATTACTGAATCAAAATTGTGTCATAAATAAATTAAATTATTTAAAGTCTAAAAACTATAAATAAAATATAATTTTGTATGAAATCTGTTGATATTTCTAATGAATATTTATAGTCTAAGATCCAACATATATAACCCCATGTAAAAATTGTTTTTCTAAAAGATATATGCTTATGTCATTTTTGTACTTATTTTAACTTAATTATAATTAAGTGTCCCTATCACCTACAAGTGTCTCCATGGGGTCCCAAAATCGACCCAATGATGCCTATGGTCGAAAATGTATCAACAAATAAAGATTGGACACGTTTTAGGGTAATTTATTATTATTATAATATTATTTTTTATCCCTTGTTTACCGGATTTACCCTTAATCATGGTAAATAAAATATTAACCGAAATAATTATTCTAAATGTCTAAAAATAAAAGTTACCTATTTACACAATTTGAACATCCTGATTCCAAATATGGAATCCATTTTTCCAAATTCAAAACACATAAGTGGAAGAAATTAATTTAAAATTAATTCCCGTTGTTAAAACAAAAAGTATGTTTTTAAGAGATAATAACTATCAAAAGATTGACACTTGTTTATGTACGGCTTAATTGTAAAATTATTTCCAATGACAAACATTATATTAAATGGTAAAAATATATTCTAAATATACTTTAAAACCACTCAAATTCAAAATTTATAACTATTAATTATTTTGATTAAAAAAGTTGTTTTTAATTAAAATTTAGTAATTTTCACTATTCATCAAAATATTAAAGTTATCCGAAAAATACCAAAATTTCATCTTAAGCTTAATTCGATATTCTGAATCCAAAAATGAAGTCTATTTTGAAATATAAAATATATATAATTTCAAAAAGTAGGTATTACTATTCATAACAGCTAGTTTGATTGGTTATAGTGTGTTAGAACTCGGTGTTGCGTACAACACACGCTATCACATTATTCAAAGAGAAGCGTACAGTAGAAGCTTGGGGTGTTACATTATTTAATAATTAATCAAAATTAAATTATTAATAAAATCATTTTTTATTTTTTTGAATAAATGTATTTGTTTATATATTATGTATTTTTCTATTACAAAACTGAGAAGATCACTATTAAATTATTATATTAAATTTTCCAATTTTTATAAAATTTATAAATACTATTTTCAAATTTTGAATAAATATGAAATAAAGAAAAAATTATTTTTTAATATCACTTTTTTTTAAAAAATATTTATATATCATATTAATTATGTATTAACAAAAAATTTAAATATATAAAATTTACAGAATTATTTTTGATAAAAAGTTTATCATTTTTTAGATTCATTAGTAAAATATTATCTTTGGATAATTTTTTGAGATTAATCTAGTAATATTGGGTTTTAAATAAATTGTGAAAAAAATTGTTTTTTGAAAATACCGTGAATTGTATGACATCATTAGAATATAAAATTTAATTAATAAGTTATGAACCTGCTTTCATAATCAATATAAAACCAGGAACCTGGAATATTGAATTATTTTATTTATTTTTAAGTTTATTTTGTTTATACTCCCTATTGGGTTTTAACTAAAATTTGAATCATATGGGCATATATTGGATGTCACATGATTTAGTAAGACATTTTTGCAAAAATTGATGTAGCTATGTGAAATGATCTACAATATTAACTAAGTATTTTAAATTGTTTGCACATATTTTAAAAAAATGTGTATCCTTCCTATTTTGGGATATTTTGGTGCCAAGTAGATGGAACCCAATTAGTGATTGGTTTCCCAAAATAGTGGATAAACAGTGTGTAACACCATGATTCATTAAAATATGAAAATTAACATTTAATCTTGAATCAGTTTTTCCCCTAATCTGAACCATACTTCTCCATTTGGATTGAATGACATCAAGTATCTCTCCCCATTTTTCTTCCATTATCATTTAGATAATCATCAAGGTTACTTCATTGATTGAGGAATAATCTCTTATTTAATATCCTTTTATCCATTTCCTTTACTTTTTTCCTTCCTTTTCAATTTGGCTGGTACCCTAAAATGATCTTAGAAACCTATGGTTAATGGTCATCAAATATTATATTGTGGGTTTTTTATCATTTCGATTATTTTTTGTATCTCCTTATTCTTTGGATATTAATGAGGCGGATTAGTTCCATCATTTGTAATGGAGCTAATGTTTGTGTTAAGTTACCCTAGTTACAAGACTTTATATTGTTAACCATGATTTCATGATCATTTTAATGAGTTTTTTCTTTATATTATAAAATAAATGCACTTTAGAAATTCCTTTTGATGAAAAGAGTTAGTCATTTTCTTGTCTTCCATACATTTCTATGCGTTCTCCATGATTTTTTTCTACAGATAATGTTTTTTATATTTATTTGGAATGTTTAAGAACACTGACTAATTTATTAATCATAATAATTATTTATATCATGTAAATTTGAAATACCTAGGAATTTTATTAGTCTTCAAACTATTTTTTTAATCAAGGCTCGGTGGTATATTAGGTTCTCTATAGAGTGTCAAAGGTATTTCTAATTATATAACATATGAATATGGATTATACATAAATAATTAAAAATATTAATATATAAATAATATTTTATATATAAGCACAAAAGGTTGTGTGAATATTTATACTGGGATAAGGGTTATATATATATTATACTGAATGGGTATGAAAGTGTAAATAATTTATTTAGATCTTGAAAACTAGAGAATAGAAATGGGTTTTCAACTGATCAATATTCCATTACAAATATTGAGTCATGGTTGCGACTATGAAATATTTTCATTGAAATTTAATGGCCCTCATAATGCATGACCTGTAGTTTTTGGAAGATATTTGTTTTCTAAATTTTTTATTTGTGGTGTATGCCTGATAAAGGGTATCTGTATCATTTTTTGTTTCCTAGAATGAAAAAATGGATTGCACTTAAAAAGGAACCTAAAGGTGTGAAAGTGGAATACTATTTTACGAATAAAATGTATGTATAATACAGATTGATAAAATCTCATCAGTTTATATTTTATGGAATGATTGGGGTAGCTCTGAGGTATGTCTAGGTACACATGATTGACTAGCATAGTATTATTCTATGGATATTGGTCTATGTTTTACTAGGTTTGGTATATGGCATTTTCCCTCGTTTAATCTAGTTAAGGCATCACCGAGTGATATGGAATTTATTTTTTTCCCTAAGACACTATTAACTTCATTATAGAGGGATAGTTTAGATCTATCATAGATTTTTCTTATTGGATCCAATGTTCCCAAGATAGTTGATTTATGTGTATCGTATTTTCCTATTGTTTTATGACAGTATTCTGAAAGATTTACCACTAGCATGTTGTTCCTCTTGAGAATTTTACATTATCCCATTACATTATTTTAAATTCTTCAAATAAAATTATATTATTATTTAGAATCTATTTTAGGAAATAATAAGGAAAATAGTTCTCTGAATTATAAGCTTTCAACTTTTTTTGAAAGGAAATAAAAACATTATAATTATATATATATATATCTGTGTGTGTGTATTTTCGAATAAGGATATTTTATTTTCTTTTTAAATGTATTTCTTAGTTTTTGGTCTTATTTTGGAATCCCTACAGATTAACATGATGAATACATCAACTATTATCATTTTATATTCATTATTGGGTTATGGATTTATACCGCTCATGGACCGATCATTTTCTAAGGATGGTGGTGAACCTTGAGGTCACAGTGGTATATTTAGTTATTTGTTTTACTTTCACTTCTAGTGTCTATTTTATATATTCTATTTATTTATTTAATTTTTTTATGGGATGAATAATTTTCAATTGAGTTAAGTTTGATGTTCAATACTAGTTTCCATACTGTGATGATCAAGAATGGCCCTTGGTCCTTGTTATGTGACTGATCAGGTGTACGGGTGTGTGAAAAATCTAGTTTACTCTTAAAAAATGGTATCATATATGCCCTTTTTGTTTTAATATGTCTAATGGTGTGCATATAAGATTTTCATAACCCAATTTTGAATCATGAGTGGGTGCCAGGTCACCACCCCGATAGGATGAAAGTTGATTTACCAAGGAAGTTTGGGATGATTATGGATCCTAATTCAGAATTTATTCTCACATTCTATAAAAGCAGGAATATAATATGCATTAATGTCTAGGGAAATATATTATCACTAACATGGTTAGCTCACAACCCACCATGTTGTGAATCCAAACCGTGCACAGTTGTAAATTTTATTTTTTAAAATATTCATGTTTTATTTGTATTTTGATCTAAATTAATATAACCATGATTTATTTAGGATGTTTAAAAAATGTTTCAGGTATATTTTTAGGTTTTTAAGATATTTTTGTTCATGATTTAAAAATTATTTCTTAAAAAACTATGTTAAAAGTTTTAAGGGATATTTGAAAATAATGGGGTGTTTACCAGTAATTTTGAAATTCGTTAATGAAAAAAATATTTAGGGGAAGTAAATTATTTTTTGATAGAAGGTAAATAATGTTATAGGGTAATATTTAGATATTTTATAATTTGTAACTTGGAGAGGATTGGAATGAAAATAGTCATAAAAGGAGGGATTTTATAAATGTTTGAATTTAGTGAATTATTTAATACAAAATGATGGTTTTTCATTGAATAATGAACTCAATAATAAATGATATCTTGAAAAGAAATTTTTTTAGGTCATTGAATTAAATTATGTCTTCCATTGGGATGTGAAAAAATATGTTGATGGTAGTGATTAATTTTATTTTATTTTGGCATATGAGCTTTATTTAGTAGTATTTTAGGAAATATGTTTCAATTTTTGGTTATTATTTTTTAATTTTTTTATAAATTATTTATTCATTGTGTTTCATGTTTCTTGTTTTTAGATCATTCTCTCATAAAGAATAACTAAATCTTTAAAGGGACCAATGGGTGGATCATTCACTATATACTATTTGGTTGATCAAGTCACATCATCGTTGATTGATTTATCTTTTTTGGATATGGATCATAGTGGTTTTAATCCTTTAGTTCAGTATCGATATCAGATCTAGATGTTTCGGGATTTAAACAATCCTTGTTTGATTGAATAAAAAGAATCTTAAAAGGTCTGGGAATGGTTGTGAGAAGTTGGGTAGATCTTCATTCATCCTAATCTCCCAAAGCCTGTCAATTTCATGTTTTCCATCTTTAAGTTATAATTATTAGAGTTGTAAGTAGTGGATGTCCCTTATTTAGGCCAAACCACAAAGGAGAAACTCAAGGGAAGAGTTCAAGGATTTATTTATATAGTAATATTTCTCTAAATTCATGAGAATATCAAAGTTTACGAAGTTGTATAGTCTCCAAAAAGGTGATTCAACAGTGTTTTAGAACACCATGTTTTTTAAATTTAGTAGCATATCTTATTAATATATCTTAATATTAATCATTTAAAGATCATACATTATAAGAGGTATTTGATGAGATATTCATTTGGTAGTGTATTTTCTTAACATTAACACTTTTGAATATGTGGTGACGTTGGTTGTTTAGTCTAAATATGTATTATATAGAGATCCATATGTGATTTATATCTATCTTATACATTAGATTCATGGTAATAATTCTAGTATATGGAATGGGAATCAATATGGGTTTTCCTTGATGGGTAGTGGTATGAAATGGTTGTTATGATTTTTCTCACCAAGTTCATTTGGAATATAATATTTAGTCTTACTTTAGTGTCAGAAGTATGGGAATAAAATATCTTCATGATAAGAATCAGTGATGACCTATAATACCTTTGGTCATCTAGGGAACTAAAAATTATTCATTAGGTTTGTTTCCAGAAATAAATGTTGAGCTATATCCACTCCCCCAAACTTTCTTCCAATTCAATTTGGTGAACATAGTACTGATGTGAATTCCATTTAATTTTTCTCTTATTTTAAATGTTTCTTATTCTACATTATGTGTTTAGTGGTGTTTTTAGGGTGTTTTAAGATGTTTTACACATGCCAGTGATAGGGAATGGAAAAAAGAAAATTTATAAAATTTTTCCTAGTGAGAAATAGTGGCTGACTCAGGGGTTGTCTCATATGATGATCTTCTTATATTGTTCACTCTAATAATATAATTCACCTAAAATTTTCCATTTGTTGTTATTATTATTTTATGAATGAAATGTAAGATCATTTTGGTTTTTGCTTAATTTATAAAACAATTAATGACATAGAATTTATAAATATAGACCAGCATACAAGAAAAAATAGAATTAAATTATGATGAAAAAATAATCTTAGGTTTTTTTGAGTTCCATTATTATTTTTCTTTATTTGATTAATTTTAGGTTGATAATCTAAAAATAAAATCTCATGATGAATTACTACCATTTTATTTAGAAATTATGGAATATAAAATTCCTAATCAATCTAAATCATACCTTTTCTGATAATCAAGGTTGATGGCACACCTTATCCAATGGTGTGACATATTCTAAGAACCTTCTCTATTGATTCTATATCACCCATTTATTTCCTAAACTCCATTATGTTAAGAAATAATAGATTAATATAAGGAAATGAAATTAAACAAAAGAATAAAAATTAATTTCATGGGGGAATTACCCATACCCAAGCATGCCACTCATATCAACCCCAGAAACAAATTAAAAAATAAGGAAAAAATATAAGAACAACTTTACCTCTAATAGACCTATCCTTAGTCCATCCCCTCATTGTCTATAGTAATAGATCACTTGGTGTAATATTAAACAAGAGAACAAAAAAGATAATGGAAATAAAAGAAATAAAAATAAAATAAGGGATATATCGATATAGAGATAAAAAATAAAATAAAAGAAAAATTAAAGAGATTGAGGATGATATAAAAAAGATAAATACAAAAAAAATAACTAAAATAAAATTGGAGAGATATTTATAATAATAAAATATAAGTATAAAATTAAATAAATAGTCAATAAAAATATTAAAACACATAGTAAGATGAAATGAAAATAATAAGAGTAGAAGAAGAATGGTGTGGGGGATGACGTTAAAAATGCATTGATTTATATTTATAAAAAATAGCATTTATACTTAAAATAAAACAAAATATATAAAATAACTTAAAAACAGTAAGAAAATATGAAAAATGGAAGTGTAACATCAGCCTCCATAGTGGGTTGAACCCCTTGGGTGTGGAACTCAATTGATTTAGTTGTATCTTCATCCTTTTATAGTCCAAGAGTATAATGAAATGTTCAATTCATATGTGGGTTCAAATGTTCATAAATATTTATTTAAAACATCCTCAAGACCCACATGAATTAAGAATAAAAATAACCCCAATAAAAGGGTGTGTGAATACCACATGGATTACAGTAGATGCGAGGTTATCTTGATCTTCCCCTCCATCGGTGTTGATTATGAATTTGGGGTATAGATACATTGATTACATGGATTGAAAGTAAAATTTCTTGGTTCATAGTAGTGGGTGTATCAGTAATGGAAGTGATGTGCAAGGGTCCAATGAGAAAGTAAATATTATTACAACATCCCTCTTCTTTATCAATCCTTAAAAGTTTCTGGATGAGCCCTATAAAAATACAAAAGGTAGTTGACCATGGATTTCATTGTGATCATGTGTGGTGTGGAGGTAAAGAAATGGTGATCAAGCTTGTGATTTATCTCTCCCATAATGTTCATGTTGACTGTGGCAACTTGTGAGTCAAATGTGAAGGAGATTAGTAGTGAGCGTATGGAGCCGGTGTCACCTATGTATCCACATGAAATAATATCAAATGAATATTAACATTTAAAAAAATTCATGCCACATGGATTCATAGATATGGGGAATGTTGTCTCATTATCCGAATTGCATAGTGAAGTTGGAAATGAAGTGAGACTGGGGTTCAGAGGATCATTGATTCTACCACGAGACCTCCCCTTCCAAAGTGAGACCCTACTCCCACTGCCATATATGCATTCCCCATGTATTATAATAGTCACTGTATAATATATAAATCCCACAATATTGATCGCCCATGGTCCATATACTATTCAGATTCCCCTATTCTTTTTCAGTTTAGGTTCGACCTCTTGTGGGTTTACATGGACGGCTAGCCTCATGAGCTAGCAATATGGAATATTTTCCTCTAGTTGAGGGATTTCCTAGACATAGAACCTATTTTCTTATAATGTTACCACTTTATAAACAATTCAAATAAAAAATTAAAAAAAGGATTATTAGAATAAATAATACGTTTTATTTTCATAAAAAAACAATTCACTTTCATTATATTTCAATTCCACATTTACAATTTCACATCTTCTAACAAGAAATTGAAATATAAGGGAATTATAATGAAAATAAATTCCAAAACAATCAAAAACCATTTAAAAATATTCATTAAATATGACTATTTTAAACACCCCCACATTTAAACTATATTTTTATCAAGCATAAAATATCAACAAGAAATTTAGAGGGAACCAATGTTACCAATATTCCAATTCCAAAGTAATAGAAGAAAAATACATCATTTTTAAATAAAACATATAAATTTCACATAAACTATTAATCCACTTTATTAATTTTCAAAGAAACAATAAACTCAATCATTTTAATTTTTTTAATTTTTAAAATTAGGGAACTTCTTACCTTATCAATTAAATTTCCATAAATTTTTATTATTAAATATACCAAATCATGATTTACCATAATTTTGAATCCATTCACTCATCAATCATTATAAAAATCAAGTGGGGTTTTTCTCATATCATAAAAAATATCATTAATCCTAGTCATGTAAAGATACATTTTTCCTTACATAATAATGACAAAATACAAATTAAACCATGAGTGCTTTCAATTACGGTTCAAATGCCTTTGAGGCGAGAGGTTTGAAGGAATTATGGTCTTAAATGTTTTGTCTCAAGGAGGAGTTTTATTTGTTATATCATAAATCATGATATTAGAAGTAAAAGTGTCATGAAATCCCCACATTAATATTGTAGTAACTCACACTTTTCAAAAACACAAAGTAATGGTTATGATCAAAATATAGCACAATGAATTATTTTTATACCCTCTTGAAATTTTTTCTACTACTATAATTTTTTACTTTAAACCTTTAATTTTTCTTTCTGAGTGTTATGCTTAGAATAAACCTCACATCTACCACCTAACCACATTTTATAAAAATATTAGTTCTATTAATGGTGATTTTTCGTTTTCCCAAATAAGAAAATGTTATTTTAATATTTTTTTTATTTCATTTTATCAATTTACTTTTATTATCAGGGGTGGAATAAATTAAATGTTATAATACATAAAGAAAAAACCTTTAATGACAACCAAAAAATATAATCCCCACACATTTTCTGTTAGAATGTATTTCATCCCATTCTTCCTGACTCCTTTGACCCCCACAAATCAACATTAAAATATCATTCAATTACTAAGAGTAGAGTAGGAATCGATAAAAATCACATGAAATGTTTATCATTCATGGTATCTATGTTCTAAATAATATTTGACATTATTTTAGTATTTTATGAATATGTTATTTTCAAAAGATACAGAAATCATTTTAAATGTGTATTTTCATAGTCATATATTTTACAAGTAAAAATTTATATTCTTGTAAATGGAATGTCCCAAGATCAATCACGAGGTATTCTCAAGAAAAAATTAATTTTTCTCTCGATAATGAACATATGATTTAGGAAAATAACTCAAGTCAATATTAGTAATAACAAATCAAGTCAAAAGAATTTCAAAAATTAAAAGTGTCAAAAAATTAGGTAAATTTAATTTACAGGAATCAACTAATTCTTCTAAATAATGAGTCCTCATTTTAATATCCATGATTAATTTTAATCATCTAATTACCCATTTTAATCTTTCAATTTCATTAAAATTGAAATATAAAACATGGAACCATAATATACCTAATAAATTAAAGTCTCTATGATATGTAATGTACAGCATGAAATCAAGGATGGGAATTAAACTTCTAGTTAAATATATAAACATGTTGTTGGAAAAAAATACTGAGTTTAAAAGTTAAACAATAAAAGTGAACACCCATTCCGATGAATCTTTAGTACTTTTTCATCCTTGACTAATAAGGCTGCCTTGTTCCATCATGAAGATATAAAAGAGAATTACTCAATTAAGCAAAATGATCATATATTTTAATCTCAAGATGATAAAAGGTAGTGGGATGTATAATGGAATAATACTAAGGGTGAAGGTGGAATGTAAATTCAAATAAATCATTTAAAGATAAATCTTTAAATGATACCCTAGGTGGGCCTTAAATTTTTACTATATCAAAAGGGTACTACAAGCTATTATGCAAAGTCTAATAGTGGGTGGAGATTCTTGGACTTGAACCACCACATGTGGATTTTCCCAGGTTGCACATATTCTTTCTTTGCATGTAATGATCCATTAATAGAGTAAAAAAGATCATAATCCTTCAAAAATAATGAAAAATTTAATTGAGAGGGTATTAGGATATGTAAATCCCCCTCTTTCTTGGTTTCTATTTTTTTGACCTCCTCATTCTAATCTAGTTATTTATATGAAAGAGATGTTTGAATTTAATGTTAAAATTGAAATTAAATAGGATTTTTTTTATTTGAATAAATGTTAAATATAATTTTTTTAAAATTAATTTCTATATTTTAATATGAGAATTGTAACGCCCCGACCCTAGTTACCCAGAGTCGGTGCATTATTAAATAACATTGGCATGATCACAAGAAAGATCAAATCTCGAAAGACCGATTGGTTTAGTAGCCTTGGAAACACTAGATATATTCATAAGTTTTACATTACATCATAAAATGAAAAAACTACTACAACAACATAATGTCTCCACAGTCCACACTATTATCCCCTCATAATATCCCTGCAGGTCATTCATAACTTACTTCTTCACATCCTGGGAAAAATAAATCATAGAAAAGGGGTGAGCTCAAATGCCCAGTAAGGATAACAATATAGCGGAACATTCAAAAATAAGCATAAAAATTTAAGGCAATGAATTACTAAAACAAAAGCCTTTAAAACTTTAACTTCAACATAGTATGGAAAAAGTAAAATGAAATAATCCCATTTACTTGTTCACATGGATATTCTACTAATCGAATAATCACATGCAATATCAATAACCACTTTCATAGTGTTGGAATGCATAATGCCAGACTATCATAACCACATAGCCAAGGCCTCGTGCCAAGAATACAAATAAGATTTTGCCAAGGCCTTGTGCCAAGACACTAGTTTGTCTCATGAGACCTACCGATGCATCGAGGAGCTATAGTGGGCTCCACCCGTCACATATTAAGTCCAATGCATTCCCATATGAAAAGGTTTAAACATAGCATAAACATTCGTATTAAAACTAGCATACGAAATGTCAATAATTTCACCATAAACTATGAATGGTATAAAAATAGCACATCCACAGTCAAACATATCATAAAAACTTCAATAAAATATAGATGTTTTGTATCATAATATATCAACATCAAATAAGCGTAAAATCCATCAAAGGATGTTGACATAGATGAAATCAAAACTATTTTTAGAGAAATATCTCTTTCTATTTTTGAAATAATTTAAGATTTATATAAAATAAAACATTTTCTTTGAAAATATTCTTATAATCTTGTAAGGAAAACTTTGAAGATTTTATAATGGCGGAAAATAACCGCACTCGCCGTATAAGTTAAAAAAACATTCTTACCTTAATTCTGTCGAAAAGGTTAAATGGACCTTGTTTTGAAAACGACGGAAAGATTCCTCTTATAAAAATTCAAACAAGGGTATAAATGAATTTAACCTATATTCTTGTAAATAATAAAAATGTTTTGAAATACATTATTAAGAAACGTGGATGTGGATGATAAAGAGATCCCAGTAGATTATTACGTATAAACAACCTCGGATAATGAATTGATTGTGAAATAACCCTTACCTTGTACTTTTCCTTGGTTGGGGTAGGTTAACCTCCTGTATAATGGTGAAATAATTGTTACTAAATTATATAAGAATCATATACATTAATATGATATCATATATGATATTTTAATATTGATTTGATAATAATATCTTAGTATTATCGTTGTTTCGGGTGTTAACTTACTTGTTTTCTTTTATATGTTTTGTTATGTAAGCCATGTTTGTAATGGACAGTTTGTATATTATTCATATACAGAATGATATCAAGTCCTTAAACATCATTTTTAAATCATCAAATTATAATTATACTTGAATGGATACGATGGAGAATGAATCTCATCGCGTTCGTGGAGACGGTAGTCCGTATGTACGCACGAGCGACAATATCATTCTTTTGATATTAAAATAATATATAAATGGTTGTTATATCATATATACAAAATCATTAACATGTTATATTTATTATTTACATGAGTTACATATCATTATTATACCCATCCAAATAATATTATATTGAATAACAATTACACCACGACGTGGAGACGGTAAGCCGTACGTATGCACGTATGGTGACATGTTATTCAAAGGGTGGATAGAATACTGAATATGGTTGTACAATATTTATAATAACATCATAGTATATATATGATACTGTAGTTATTATTTTAGAATGGTAAGAACAAAGGAAGAAGAAGTGGAAGAAGAAATGAACTTGGAAAAAGGGTGGTGAAATCATTACCTCTTCTTCGGGTTCTTCCTTTTGATTTGATCAAAAGGGCTCCTTAGGTTGGATTTCTGATCACACTAAGGCCTCTAGGTTGTAGTGAGGAAACTTGGTAGAGTATTTGGGAATAGTTTGGCCGAACCAAAAGGCTTTTAAGGTGTGACAAAATGAGAAGGAGGAGTTCCCTTTTATAAGAGGGGTGAGGGGCACCTTTGGAAAAGCTAGAGATATTAGTTTATAATAAATTCATAATCGGTTTCCAATGGCTCCAAAGTTGACTATTCAACGTTTAAGGTGGGGATGGGTCGAAAAAAACTCAACCAATATAATTTAGACAGGTTTGGGTACTTATATTAACCATATCTTTAAGTATTAACTCTAAGTTAATTAGTTTCACTTTTACAATGTCTCTTTGTATTTTTATATAATATGGTTAATAAACATACTATATACATCCAAGAGACCCTCAAGTGGTCCATTAATGATGAACCTATCATGATATAAGTCTCTTGGAATAACCTTATATTTTTAGGAATTTAATATCAATTAATAATATAATATTTGTTTTAAGAACTCTTTTATGTCAATTTTGAAACTTTTCAATAGTTGATTTTTTTGAAACTCATAACCGATTGATTACTTAGAACAAAGTAAATTAAATCAATCCTAATATATCTTATTATCCTAGAAAATTACATTAATTCATTAAAAGTTTCATATTATATTTATTTGGGTATTTATAATATCAATTAATTTAATTTTTCACTATTTTTGTAATTACTGCATCATCATTGTTTCATAAATAAAATAAATTATTTAATGTCTAAAAATTATAAATAAAAAATCATTATGTAGTAAATCGTTTTATCTTTCTAATTAATATTTATAATCTAAAATCCAACATATATAACACTATGTAAAAATTGTTTTTCTAAAAGATATATGCTTGTTTCATTTTTGTATTCATTTTAACTTAATTAAAAAAAAGTGTCCCTATCACCTACAAGTGGCACCATGGGGTCCCAAAATCGACCCAAAGATGCCTATGGTCTAACATGTATCAACCAATAAGTCTAGGACACGTTTTAGGGTAATTTAGTATTATTATAATATTATTTTTTAACCCTTATTTACCGGATTTACCCTTAACCATGGTAAATAAAATATTTACCACAGTAATTATTCAAAATGTCTAAAAATAAAAGTTACCTATTTACAAAATTTGAACATCCTGATTCCAAATATGGAATCCATTTTTCTAAATTCAAAACACATAAGTGGCAGAAATTAATTTAAAATTAATTCCCGCTGTCAAAACAAAAAGAGTGTTTTTAAGAGATAATAACTATCAAAAGATTGACACTTGTTTATGTTCGGTTTAATTGTAAAATTATGTCCAATGACCAAAATTATATTAAATGGTAAAAATATATTCTAAATATAATTTAAAACCACTCAAATTCATAATTTATCACTATTAATTATTTTGATTAAAAAAGTTGTTTTTAATTAAAATTTAGTAATTTTCACTATTAATCAAAATATGAAAGTTATCCGAAAAGTACCAAAATTTCACCTTAGGATAAATTCGATATTCCCAATCCAAAAATTAAGTCCATTTTAAAATATAAAATATATATAATTTCAAAATGTAGGTATTACTATTCATAACGGCTAGTTTGATTGGTTATGGTGTGTTAGAACTCGGTGTTGCGTACAACACACGCTATCACATTATTCCATGAGAAGCGTACCGTAGAAGATTGGGGTGTTACATTCTCCCCTCCTTCAAATAATTTTGTCCTCGAAATTTCTAGAATACTACCGCATTAAAAGACTCGGGTGGTTCTTCATCATAAGTTCCTCGGGTTCCCACGTTGCCTCTTCCATCTTATGGTTTCTCCACAAAACTTTTACCAGACGCGTCGTCCAGTTTCTCAGCATTTGTTCTCTCGTATCAAGAATCTTGACGGGCTCTTCGCAATAAGATAGATTGGGTTCCAGTTCTAATTCTTCATAGGTGAGTACATGCGTTTGGTCATGCATGTATTTCCTCAACAGAGATACGTGGAACACATCGTGAACTTTAGAGAGACTTGGCGGCATTGCCAATCGGTAAGCTACAGCCCCAATTCGTTCTAGAATTTCGAAAGGTCCGATGTACCTGGGACTCAATTTACCTTTCTTACCAAAACGTATGACTCCCTTCCATGGGGATACCTTCAGGAAAACATGATCACTGACTTGAAATTCCAAATCCTTCCTTTGATTATCGGCATAGCTCTTCTGCCTACTTTGAGCTGCTTTGATGTGATTTTGGATTACTTTCACCTTTTCCACCGTTTCTTCCACAAGTTCTAGGCCTACAAGTTTTCTTTCACCAACGTCATCCCAATAGGTTGGTGTACGACATCTCTTTCCGTATAACGCTTCATATGGTTCCATCTGAATACTCGAATGGAAGCTATTGTTATAGGAAAATTCTACGAGAGGTAAGTATTGATCCCACATACCCTGAAAGTCAAGTGAGCAAGATCTCAACAGGTCTTCTAGGGTTTGAATAGTCAGTTCTGATTGTCCATCTGTCTGAGGGTGGTAAGCAGTGCTCAAATGAAGTTCAGTATCCAGGGATTTCTGAAGACTTTTCCAAAATCTTAAAGTAAAACGGGGATCACGATCAGAAATAATTGATAGGGGTACTCCATGAAGTCTCACAACTTCATTAATATATAGTCTTGCTAGATGTTCCAGGGGCAGATCTTCTCTTATAGCAAGAAAATGTGCTGACTTGGTAAGACGATCAACAATAACCCATATTGCATCATTCCTTCTAGGAGTCTTTGGTAGCCCCATGACAATGTCCATCGTAATATTGTTCCATTTCCACTCCGGTATGGGAAGAGGTTGCATGACTCCTCCCGGCTGTTGCCTTCCAGCTTTCACTTGCTGACAAACCATACATCTTGACACAAAATCAGCAATCTCCCTCTTCATGTTCTCCCACCAAAAATGTTCCTTCAAATATCTATACATTTTAGTGCTCTCAGGGTGTATAGAGAAATTGGAACTATGAGCATCATCCAGCAATTCCCTTTTTAGATCAGGTATATCGGGAACACAAAGTCTCTTCCCAAATTTCAAAATTCCATCCTCATACACAGTCTCTCAATCTCCCATCATTCACAGCTTTAATCTTCTTTTTAAATTCTTCATCATCGGTCTGAGAACTCTTAATCCTTTCTAGTAAAGATGGTTTGACAACCATTTGAAAAAGCATTGATGTTTCACCTTCCCTGGTTATTCCCATGTCCATCTTCACTAGATCCATGAAAATTGGATCCCTTTAAATTCTCATATTGTTCAAAACTCCATGGTCTTTTCTACTCAAAGCATCTGCCACCTTGTTTGCTTTCTCCAGGTGGTAGTGTATCGTGTAATCATAATCCTTGAGTAATTCAATCCATCTCCTCTGCATCATGTTGAGTTCTTTTTGTGAGAAAATATACTTCAAACTCTTGTGATCAGTATAAATCTCACATTTTTCACCATAGAGGTAGTGCCTCCATATCTTCAAAGCAAAGATCACATCTGCTAACTCGAGATCATGAGTAGGATAGTTTTTTTCATGAATTTTCAACTGTCGTGATGCATAGGCAATAACTCTATCATTCGGCATAAGGACACAACCAAGTCCTTTCTTTGATGCATCACTATAAATAACGAACCCATCATTCCCCGATAGTAGAGTCAATATAGGAGCATTGACTAATCTTCTCTTCAGTTCTTCGAAACATTCTTCACACTCTTTTGTCCAAACAAATTTAACCCCTTTACGTGTGAGCTTCATTAATGGGTTAGCCAATCGGGCAAAATTCTGGACGAAACGTCCATAATAACCTGCGAAACCAATAAAACTACGTACCTCAGTTATACTCGTAGGTGCTGGCCATTCTTGGATTGCCTTGGTCTTAGAAGGATCAACAGTGATTCCATCTTTAGAGACAATATGGCCAAGAAAAGAAATCTCATGAAGCCAGAATTCACACTTGCTAAACTTTCCATATAATTCACGTCTTCTTAGAGTCTTAAAGATAATGCGCATGTGATTTTCATGATCTTAGTATCTTTTGAGGTATACCAAGATATCATCAATATATACCACCACAAATTCATCAAGATACTCCTTGAAAAATCTATTCATCATATCCATGAACACAGAGGGTGCATTAGTCAATCCAAAAGGCATTACAGTAAACTCGTAATGCTCGTACCTGGTTCGAAATGCTATCTTCGGAATGTCTTCCTTCTTCACACACAACTGATGGTATCCAGATCGAAGGTCAATCTTTGAAAAGTATTGAGCTCCATGCAGTTGGTCAAATAAATCATCAATGCGAGGTAGGGGATACTTGTTCTTTATCGTTATAGCATTGATCTCCCTGTAATCGATACATAACCTCATAGATCCATCTTTCTTTTTAACCAAAAGAACAAGGGATCCCCATGGAGAAACACTAGGGCGAATAAATCCATTATTACTCAATTCATATAGTTGTTTCTTTAGTTCAACTAATTCTACAGTTGGCATTCTATAAGGGGTCTTCGATATAGGCCTTGATCCAGGAATCAAATCAATGCAAAACTCAACTTCTCGTTCTGGAGGATGTCCAGGTAAATCTTCCGAAAATACATCTATAAATTCTTTCACAATAGGTACATCCTCTATTTGAACATTCCTTTCCTCACCCACAGTTATTTCATTCTCTTCCTTCCCAATAATTGAATTTAGTTGAGCTATTGGGGGTGGATCTAAATAAGAATTAGGTAGTGATGATTCTGCTCTAAAGATAAGGTGTTCCTTATCATTATCATCAAGAATCATAACCTCTTTCTTCTTACAATAAATCTTCGCATCATAGTCCGAAATCCAGTCCATACCGAGGATTATGTCAAACTCAATCATAGGTATGACGATGAGATCAGCAGATAACGAACATTTATGTGCTCTAATAGGGATTGATTCACAAAACTTTGTTGCAATGATACATCCCTTAGGATATTTAACTGACAACTCCCTTGTTAAATAAAATTGGAAATATCTAATTTTCTTAGAAAACTGGGAAGATATGAAACAATGCGATGATCCAGAATCAAATAATGCATTTTCTAAACTTGAGGAAACCATTAAATTACCTGCCACCACGTCTTTCGGAGCTTCTACCTCAGCAGTAGTGATAGCATAAGCTTGGCCTTGATCCCTTGGCCTTTTTTGAGGTAAGTTCTCCTGACGCTTAGGACATTCATTTGCATAATTTCCCATCTCCCTGCAATTGTAGCACTGAACGTTGGTGGCTTCCTTCTTCCCTTTGCAATCACGAGCTTGGTGGCCTTTTTCACCACACTTGTAACAGACTCCCATTCCCTTCAAGCAAGTACCGGGGTGTTTCTTCCCACATTTCCCATAGGATGGATATTCAAACTTTCCTTTCTTCCCCTTATTTCCATTCCCAGATTGATCAGCAGGCCTCTTCTTCTCTTTCTTTGATTTAAAATCATAAGACTTAGAGAATTCATTTTCGGTCTTGATAGCACATGAGACAATGTCTTCGTACGATGAACAGGATTGTGAGACTAATGCTCAATGGAGAAATGGTTTTAACCCATCAAAGAAACGATCAATATTACTTATTGGGTTACGTATATAATCTCCAGCATACCTTGCTAACCTTGTAAAGTTAGCCTCATACTTTGTGACATTCTCATCCTCCTTCTGTCTCAAAATCAGAAATTGCCTTTCCATATCTGCTCGATGGTCGCGAGGAAAGTATTTTTCTAAAAACAGATCTTTGAACTCCCTCCATTCCATATTTAATACTTCATCATCTTCCTTTGTATTTTGAATCAATGACCACCATTGATCAGCATCTCCAGTGAGGCGGTAAACTGCCATGATAACTTTTTCCCTTTCATTACTCCCCAAAGCCTGAAATATTTTCTCTAGGGAAAATATCCATTGCTCAGCTACTAAGGGATTTGTACTCCCATTGAACATTCGTGGTTGTTTCCTCATGAATCGATCTAACATTGATCCTCCACGCTGTGCATCAGGGTGCTCCATACGGGTAAGGATATTATTCATAACTTGAGTGAGTTGTCCCAGTGTGGTGATTAGCTTATCGGCACCAGTTGCATCACCAGCTCCACTATAATTATCTTGAGCAGGAGGGCAATCCCTACATGGAGTGCGTGCATTGATACGGTTTCCATTTCTTCCACTAGGCCCCATTTCTAAACAATGGCATTAACTAGATCAGTTTATGAATCAAAATACATAATCCCATACTTATAAAACACTTAACATAAATTGAACTATTTATGGATATAATCCATAATTATAAAAATGTTTTCTTTGAGGAAGTATATACTCATAAACCCTTCATAATGATTTGTAAAGAAAATGAGAGTTATCCAAAGCATATCCCCTAGGAGTGTCGTAACCAAGAGTGCAGCAAGGCCCGTTGTCGTGCACCAGTTCTCGTTCGAGTCTAGCTCAAAGCAGTGTTTTCGGGTTTTACCCCTAGGTACATCTGTTCCAGAGCCGCCTCTACCTGCTCGTATCCAGACATGGATGTATTGCTCGGAAAACTCACAAAATCTCTACAATACCAAAATTCTAGGAAGTTCTTCTATAATAATCCTCAAAGTTCATCTTAGGTCTACGTGCTCTAATGAGAGTTTATCTAAATCTAGCTTCCAAGGTTTGTACTAAACTTCCTCTGATACCAACTGTAACGCCCTGACCCTAGTTACCCAGAGTCGGTGCATTATTACATAACATTGGCATGATCACAAGAAAGATCAAATCTCGAAAGACCGATTGGTTTAGTAGCCTTGGAAACACTAGATATATTCATAAGTTTTATATTACATCATAAAATGAAAAACTACTACAACAACATAATATCTCCACAGTCCACACTATTATCCCCTCATAATATCCATACAGGTCATTCATAACTTACTTCTTCACATCCTGGGAAAAATAAAACATAGAAAAGGGGTGATCTCAAATGCCCATTAAGGATAACAATATAGCGTAACATTCAAAAATAAGCATAAACATTTAAGGCAATGAATTACTAAAACAAAATCCTTTTAAACTTGAACTTCAAAATAGTATGGCAAAAGTAAAATGAAATAATGCCATTTACTTGTTCACATGGATATTCTACTAATTGAATAATCACATGCAATATCAATAACCACTTTCATAATGTTGGAATGCATAATGCCAGACTATCATAACCACATAGCCAAGGCCTCGTGCCAAGACTACAAATAAGATTTTGCCAAGGCCTTGTTCCAATACACTAGTTTGTCACATGAGACCTACCGATGCATCGAGGAGATATAGCGGGCTCCACCCATCACATATTAAGTCTAATGCATTCCCATATGAAAAGGTTTAAACATAACATAAACATTCGTATTAAAACTAGCATACGAAATGTCAATAATTTCACCATAAACTATGAATGGTATAAAAATATCACATCCACAGTCAAACATATCATAAAACCTTCAATACAATATAGAAGTTTTGTATCATAATATATCAACTTCAAATAAGCGTAAAATCCATCAAAGGATGTTGACATAGATGAAATCAGAACTATTTTTAGAGAAATATCTCTTTCTATTTTTGAAATCATTTAAGAGCCATATAAAATAAAACATTTTCTTTGAAAATATTATTATAAGCTTGTAAGAAAAACTTTGAAGATTTTATAATGGCAGAAAATAACCGCACCCGCCGTATAAGTTAAAAAAACATTCTTACCTTAATTCTGTCGAAAAGGTTAAAAGGACCTTGTTTTGAAAACGACGGAAAGATTCCTCTTATAAAAAGTCAAACAAGGGTATAAATGACTTTAACCCATATTATTTTAAATAATAAATTTTTTTTGAAATACATTATTAAGAAACATGGATGTGGATGATAAAGAGGTCCCAGTAGATTATTACGTATAAACAACCTCGGATAATGAAGAGATTGTGAAATAACCCTTACCTTGTACTTTTCCTTGGTTGGGGTAGGTTAACCTCCTGTATAATGGTGAAATAATTTTTACTAAATTATATAAGAATCATATACACTAATATGATATCATATATGATCTTTTAATATTTATTTGATAATAATATCTTAGTATTATCGTTGTTTCGGGTGTTAACTTACTTGTTTTGTTTTATATGTTTTGTTATGTAAGCCACATTTGTAATGGACAGGTTGTATATTATTCATATGCAAGATGATATCAAGTCCTTAAACATCATTTTTAAATCATCAAATGATAATTATACTTGAATGGATATTATGGAGAATGAATCTCATCATGTTCGTGGAGACGGTAGTCCGTACGTACGCACGAGCGAAAATATCATTATTTTGATATTAAAATAATATATAAATGGTTGTTATATCATATATACAGAATAATTAACATGTTATATTTATTATTTACATGAGTTACATATCATTATTATACCCATCCAAATAATATTATATTGAATAACAATTACACCACGACGTGGAGACGGTAAGCCGTACGTACGCACGTATGGGGACATGTTATTCAAAGGGTGGATAGAATACTGAATATGGTTGTACCATATTTATAATAACATCATAGTATATATATGATACTGGAGGTATTATTTTAGAATGGTAACAACAAAGGAAGAAGAAGTGGAAGAAGAAATGAACTTGGAAAAAGGGTGGTGAAATCATTACCTCTTCTTCGGGTTCTTCCTTTTGATTTGATCAAAAGGGCTCCTTAGGTTGGCTTTCTGATCAAACTAAGGCCTCTAGGTTGTAGTGAGTGAATTTGGGAGAGTATTTGGGCAGAGTTTGGCCGAACCAAAAGGCTTTGAAGGTGTGAAGAAATGAGAAGGAGGAGTGCCCTTTTATAAGAGGGGTGAGGGGCACCTTTGGAAAAGCTAGAGATATTAGTTTATAATAAATTCATAATCGGTTTCCAATTGCTCCAAAGTTGACTATTCAAAGTTTAAGGTGGGGATGGGTCGAAAGCAACTCAACCAATATAATTTAGACAGGTTTGGGTACTTATATTAACCTTATCATTAAGTATTAACTCTAAGTTAATTAGTTTCACTTTTACAATGTCTCTTTGTATTTTTATATAATATGGTTAATAAACATACTATATACATCCAATATACCCCCAAAGTGGTCCATTAATGATGAAACTATCATGATATAAGTCTCTTGGCCGAACCATAGATATTTAGTAATTTAATATCAATTAATAATATAATATTTGTTTTAAGAACTCTTTTATGTCAATTTTGACACTATTCAATAGTTGATTTTTTTGAAACTCATAACAGATTGATTACTTTGAAAAATGTAAATTAAATCAATCCTAATATATCATATTATCCTAGAAAATTAGTTTAATTCATTAAACGTTTCATATTTTATTTATTTGGGTATTTATAATATCAATTAATTTAATTTTTCACTATTTTAGTAACTACTGCATCATCATTGTTTCATAAATAAAATAAATTATTTTATGTCTAAAAATTATAAATAAAATATAATTATGTAGGAAATATTTTTATATTTCTAATTAATATTTATAATAAAAATCCAACATATATAACCCTATGTAAAAATTGTTTTTCTAAAAGATATATGCTTGTGTCATTTTTGTATTCATTTTAACTTAATTAAAAAAAAGTGTCCCTATCACCTACAAGTGGCACCATGGGGTCCCAAAATCGACCCAAAGATGCCTATGGTCGAACATGTATCAACCAATAAGGCTAGGACACGTTTTAGGGTAATTTAGTATTATTATAATATTATTTTTTAACCCTTATTTACCGGATTTACCCTTAACCATGGTAAATAAAATATTTACCGCAATAATTATTCAAAATGTCTAAAAATAAAAGTTACCTATTTAAAAAATTTGAACATCCTGATTCCAAATATGGAATCCATTTTTCTAAATTCAAAACACAGAAGTGGCAGAAATTAATTTAAAATTAATTCCCGCTGTCAAAACAAAAAGCATGTTTTTAAGAGATAATAACTATCAAAAGATTGACATTTGTTTATTTTTGGTTTAATTGTAAAATTATGTCCAATGACCAACATTATATTAAATGGTAAAAATATATTCTAAATATACTTTAAAACCACTCAAATTCATAATTTATCACTATTAATTAGTTTGATTAAAAAAGTTTTTTTTAATTAAAATTTAGTAATTTTCTCTATTCATCAAAATATGAATGTTATCCGAAAAGTACCAAAATTTCACCTTAGGATAAAATCGATATTCCGAATCCAAAAATGAAATCCATTTTAAAATATAAAATATATATAATTTCAAAATTTAGGTATTACTATTCATAACGGCTAGTTTGATTGGTTATGGTGTGTTAGAACTCGGTGTTCCGTACAACACACGCTATCACATTATTCAATGAGAAGCATACCGTAGAAGCTTGGGGTGTTACAAGAATACTTTTACATGATTTTATTAGTCCCATATACTTGTAATTCTTTACTGCCCTCCTCAAATGTATGTTCATCTAGGATAGGGATCTCCATGTGTTCCTCAAAATTTGAATTTCTAATTTCTTCATCTTTCTCTAAGTCATGGTAATAATTGACCAAATATAAATATTAAAAATAATAATGAGTGATAATAAAAATTAATCAAATAAAATAAGAAAAAGAATTTAAAATATAATCATCTAATAGAGTTATTTATAGTTTAATTATTTCCTCATAGGTGAGTGCCTCTTACGGTTGGATTGTGGAATGTGGAGGTAGGTAGTCAAGATCCTCTATCTTTTCTTCAAATTATATCATTTGGATAAATTTTTCTTATTTCATGGATAGAGTGAAATAGAATGTAACTAGATCATATACTTTTTATGGATCAGGGAGACCATGTTTTTAATCATATCCATTTCAAAATTAATCAAGATCTTATTGACCTCCTAGATTTAGGTCAGGAGGAAATTTTTCCTTATCAAGGATCCACTCTAACGTATCATGGCCATCATAAATATTTTCCATCAAATGTTTTGGTTTTAGATACTCATAGATCATTATATCAACTTCATGGATATCATCAGAAAAATTATGTAAGACTAGTGGTTCTTCCTTATTGTCTTTTGGTCCTGGTTCGAGCTGCTTTGATGATTCTTTGAAATATGTATTTATATATTACATTTTTCTTAGAATTTTATACAACATGTATTTAAGATGATTAATATCACATATTATTTTATGTTTATCCACATTCTCTTGGAATTTTTTAGGGGCATGGGGACTTCTTCAAAAGTCTTGGTAGAAAATAAAGATAGTTTTACATATGTCTTGGTCACTTCTTGAGAAATTTCTAAGTAAGTAATCCTGGAATTCGATTAACTCTCTATCTAATACTTCAACCAATAGTTGTTTGAGGGTCCCTTTGAGATACTGGAGTAGGTCCTTGAATTCCTCCTCTAGGATAATTTTACTATGGGCTCCCATAATCATTCATTCCCATATAAAAACACAATATTTAATGGACCATGGTCGTTAAACTATTGCTTCTTGAAACTATGTGTTTCTAGTCTATACAAAATAATGATTATTTGAATAAATCATAGGAAAATAATTTTCTCCTGTTTTTTTAAAAATAATGAAAAAACTATCATCTATGAAAATATAGAAAGAAAATAAACTAGTAAACATATCCCCCAAAACAACTCCAGTTTTGAAACACACTAGTTGTAGGTTGTGGAAAATAAAATTTCTAATGTTTCTCATAGTGATGCGTAGTGGCTTAGTATGGTCATCTCACTTAAGGATATTATTAGTTTTACCACTAAGTTAATGAAATTAATCTAAACAATTTTTATCTTTAATGTTATTATTATTTTATGAATGAAATGGAATAATATTTTTGTTTTTTTACATTCTAAAACAATTAATAGAATGCGATATTAAAATTTAAACTATAATACAATATTAAACTAATGAAATTAGGAAGAAATAACATGGTCATAATTTCAGTTTTGGGTTCTATAATTATTCTCTATTATTTGAATAATTTTAGTTTTATAATCCAAACATTAAATATCATGATGAATTATAACCATTTTATTTAAAAATTTTGAAATATTGAATGCCTAATAAATTTTAATCCCACCTCCTCCTATAGTTTGGTTGATGACACACCTTGATCGAGGATGAGACATATTCTAGGACACATCTTTATCGATGTCCTCTCATCTACTAATTGGACTAACTCCATCATGTGAAGAGATAACTAATTAAAATAGGGAAATAATGTTAAACAACATAATGGAAATATATTTGAGTTTCCTGTCATGGGTGATATTTACCACACACATTTTCCTGCTCACTTCTATTACAAGAAAAAATGAATCACTAAGAAAAAAATTCAAGAACACCTTGACCTCCCCCGGGCCAGGCCTCAAGTTATCCCCTCATTGTTGAGGTTAATAGATCACATGGTGGAGTAGGAAAGAAGTGATTAAAAAAAATATAAACAGAATAAAAAAAAGAATATAAGATATATATATAAGAAAGTAAAATAAAAATAAAAGATATTGATGGTGAGATAAAAAATTAAATACAAAAAAAACAATAAAAAATAAAGAAGAGAGATATAGAATATTATTATATATTAAATTATTAAATAAAATGAAAACACAAAATAATAAAATAAGAAGAATAAAATAAAGGAATAATAGTATAAAATTAATAGTGTATAGGAGCAGACAAATAAAAAAATCCTTGGATTTATAATTTTTAAAAGATGAATAAAATTTCAATTAATCTAAAAATAAAAAAAATAAAAAAATAAATGAAGAAAACAAGAAAAATGAAATTTTCATTATTAGACTCCATCATGGATGGAACCACTCAATTGTGGAACAATGTTATTGAAGTGGAATCCTTATCCTTTTATAGGCCAAAAAGAGAATTTGGTAAATAATTATGTGTTGGGTTCAATTGTTCAAAAATAATCATTTAAACCTTCCCTAAGTCTTGTATGAATAATGAAAGGAAACACATGATAAAATTTGATTTTTGGATACTTCTTAGTTTGCAGAAGATGTGGGTAATCTAAATATTACCCTCCTTTGGTTTCTACATTTGCTTCAATGGAACATATTAATGGATTTTGTGACTATATGGTCAAAGATCTTGGTTCCTGGAAGTGGGGGAATTGAAGAATGCAGCATGGTCCATGGTACCGATGAGTGAGTAGATGTTGTGATAGTAGCACTATTATTCCTTCAACATTATAAGTGGAAAAAATAGCCTTAAATAATTCTCAAGGTGGTCAAAATGTCATTTTAGTTGATCTAGTTTATTGTGGAGGTAGTACAATGGTGATCGATCTTGAGCTGATGATCTCCAGCAACATTCATGGTGACATTAATAGGTTGCAATGAAGGCGAGTGAGTCGGGGTGGTGGAAAATAGTGGTGGGAAAGTGGAGCTAGCGACCCCAGTGTTCCCGAGTGCGAAATGAGTGTAAAATTAGTAAAATTTAAAAAATATCCATCCAACATCATTTTATAATGAAATAGAACACTTTTTTTATTATAAAATGCACACCGTGAATCCATCAATGAAATAAGACAGGTGTTTAGAAGACCCCTAACGTCTCCGCGAGACTGATTCATCCTCAGTGGGACCCTCCTCACTATTCCACCCAAACTATACACATGCATAAATATTGTATTTTTAAAGATATGCATCCCACAGGATTGATACCCCATGGGCCACCACACAACCTCGATTCCCTTGTGCTCTGTCAGTATAAGCTATCCCTCTTATGGGTTTACATGACCGACTACCCCTTAGGCTGGATATATTGAATGTTTTCCTATGGTTATGGGATGAACTCAACTTAAAACCTATGTATTTTATGTAACCACAAGATAAACCATTAAAATAAAAAATCAAAATAAATAGATTATCAGAATGAATAAATTAGTTAAGGTTCATAACAAAATAATTCATTTTCATTCCATTTCAAATCCACATTAACAATTTCCCATTTTCAAATTAAAAATTTAAATATAAATAAATTATCATTGAAAAATATTCAATAACCATAAAAATGTTTTGAAATTATACATCAAATCTGACTCTATCAATTATCATGTGAATATTTATTATTTTGGTGTCCATTTTTTCATATATGTTTCCTATATTGTGTACTTATTTTCCATTCCCTACTTTTGGGATCCCAATATCTCAGCTATCCATATATTTAATGTGTTCTTGGCTTCAAAGTATTAGAGAGATTTTAAATTGTTGGTGGACCACAAAAGGTTATCCTTCTTATCTCATAAGGGTTTTTTAATAATTCTTGTGTAGTGTTAAGACTCCTCTTAGTGAGTTTTCATGTTTTTCAAAATGGTACTATTAAATAATGGTCTATTTCTAACCCAGTCCGACTCATTATATTAATCACACACTTTCCTTTTTTGAAGATTATCTGCGAAAGTTTTACTAGATTAATGTTCCTTTTTATGGAGAAATAATTGGTTTGATGTGTTCCTAGGTTTTCAGATACTATTCTATACGTTTATTTGATTTATTTTCTTCCCATGAATATTTTTTTGAAGAGAGTTTCGAACATATGAGGTGTAGTTTGTGAATATATATAGCCACATTAGTGTTTGAGTATTTGGATGATATTACCAAAATAGTTATTTCAATTTCTCCCATAGTTGGTGACTTTTTATTTTAGAGTTTTAATTCTCATCATGGTTTTTGGGGTCGTTCGGTTGGGTTCATTAGTAAACCTATCTATTTAAAATTTTTGGGGGTTTAATGTTTCAAGGTGGGGATAATTTTCAAACTCATTCCTAGAATAGCTATATTTTTTTGATTCCTTGTGGATTTTCTATCCGTTTGGGTGGCTTCCACTAACATTCTATGCTTTTGGGATTGCATGTAACGTCTCAACTTGAGATCTACTGAACCCATTCCTCAATATTGTGGGTAACATTACCTCAAGCATGCCTCCCTATACAAAAGAGTTTTTTTACTTGTAGTGGGGTTATAAGGTGGTACAGTGAGGATACTATACCCTATTACGAGAGTGGGATAGTTGATAAGATAAATAAAAACACTTGAAATAGAAAAATAATAACTAAAAAATATAATAGTAGAAAAAAATATAATAATGAACCATAGAAGAATAAATAACCCTGAAATTGTAATTATATTCAAAGAAACCCAAAGGATTATTCATGTACATGATGATGTCCTGATATGATGATATAAAAATGAAAACACGAGATATAGGGGATAGGCATTTACAAAAAGTTATTGAAAAATACAAAAGAAAAAAAATACTAATCCACTAGCATCACAAGAATATTACTAATATTCTTATCACAATCTCTATGACATAATAAAAATGAATCAATCAACTATAATAGGGTGATTTACCTTATCCATACTTGTAGACACGAAGTATACTCAGGTACCATAGGTAGACAGAGTTATGGGTGATATAAACTCAATAGTCCACCACTGACATTGTCTAGAAATGATCCAACTATATTATATATCATAATAGTGTTTAGGTATAATGAATAATAAACATTGCAAAAAAATAAATAATAAGGAGCTCAAGTTCTTATAGGGTACTTCGCTAGCTCTACCAGCATCAGCATAGGCTGGTTTAATTTATTAATTAGTAACCATATATATTTTAATCATATATTTATATTTATTTATTTATTTATTTAAATAATGTATACACATATATGCACTAAGTATATGAGAACATAATTAGCCCTATACATTGATACTACTTAATAGCTAGACCTAGGGCGTAACATAAGCATCCATAACTATTGCAATGATCCTTTAGGCTCATGAAAAGTGTAAAAGCCCAAAATATTATGTGAATGAGATACATCATTCCCAACACTCAATCTCTATACAGTCATATGTCATTCATAACAATCGATATGGAGGAACATGGAATGCTATTCCCACCACCAAATACATGTATAATGATGAGAGACATCATTATCAACAACCAATATATGGTATTGTAAAAATATATCTTAATAACTCCCTTATCTATCAATCACCGGTCGATAGAAATTGATTAATCATACTAATAATAATAACATGAGGGATATCCTCTTATGAATTATAATCAACAGGACCAAATACAACCAAGGGCATCATGGTTCATATATAACATATATAATAGAATTCATCACTTGGTGTAGCCTTACAAACCATTATCATTCATTATAATTAATCCATTTTATCAATGACATAATGAAAATAAAATCCATGTTCTAAACAAACACTAAATAGTCTATTTGGTCAAATAATTATTTATATAAGAGAGGTAAATTTCATTTATATGTCTATCGAAAAACATATATGGTGTATTTTATTTTTAAACAATTACATAATAGAGAACATTTATTTTAGAAAACTTAAATAGGTGACTATGTTTTGGGACACCATAATCCATTCACTGAGAAAGGTTCAATGGAAGTATAACAATGTGGTTGAATTCATTTAGAAAGAAATAATATATTTTATTGAATTATCTAGAAATGGTTGATTTGCAGCACAATGGATAAGCTATGAAAACCTTAGTAATTTCGGGGAACATGACTATACCACATAGCTTAGGGTTTTAGAGGACTCATTTTACAATATCAGCTTCACATTTGATGTATAATTTAATAAATCAGAAGAATGGTCCAATACCTTGAAAATAATGTGAACGATCTCACACCAAGATAGAGAAAGATATAGGAAGTTAAATGATTAAAAGAAGAAAGATCATTTAATTTCATATTAACATAGATCCAACATGAAAAA
Organism: Viscum album; assembly: GCA_963277665.1. Taxonomy (NCBI): domain Eukaryota; kingdom Viridiplantae; phylum Streptophyta; class Magnoliopsida; order Santalales; family Viscaceae; genus Viscum; species Viscum album. The sequence continues at coordinate 1,521,625,332 of OY728131.1, read as the reverse complement.
ATTCATTTTAATTGAAGAATGGATGGAAAAGTTATCATGAAACTAGGGCTAGAAAATGGACATCTCTATGAGAGGGGGGAGGCTTAGCCACAGAAAACTAGATGGAAATGAGAGGGTGAGATATTTAAGATAATTAATGTTAAAATTATAAATTCACCCTCCAACACTGGGTCTCAAGGTTTTTCCACGCGGTTTTACAAACCATGTGCCAATTTTGTGTCAAGTACTACCTAATTGGGGACCTCGCATGGGCTAGGCACATGGTTTTCCAATCAATGTGAAAGCCATTTTAAACCAACTATTAGATGGTCTGAAAAAAATTACAGTCATGCATCATGGATTCCATAGTTTCATAAAGTCCATTAACCCTTTTATTTCCCATTTATTTACTAGAATAGTTAAATTTCATGGTTAGTAGTAACCTTTTGCTAACTGGGTTGACCACTATGTTGTCCTATTTCTAGGAACTTTGTGATCTGAAAAAGTACAAGATGCTCGTAAAATGTTTTTTAGGTCATAAATCATGTTTAGAAAGATTTAAAAAGGATTTAAACTGAAGAAACAAGTCATGACATTGGAAGAAACTGGTTTTTTACAATGCAATACTTTCCACACAGTTTAGGAACATAGTTTTCAAAACCATGAGGAAAATATTTAATGGGATTTTAAATTTTGATAGAGAAAATAAATTTTTTGGTTCTTTGAATGACTAACCATGAATCCTACCCCTGTGGAGATATTTTGGTGTCAGGTATAGGGCACACAGTTGGTCCATGGTTTACCATACCATTCATAGTTTATATATTCATTAATACCCAATAATAATAATATTTTCATTGCTAAGATTTAAACCCGAACCCCACCCCTCCTCGATATTAATCTCCCATGACTCTATGGAGATATCACCCTAGTTCCTCCTCCATCAAATTTTTATTCTTCATGTATTATATCCAAATATCTTAGGTAATACCATTATGGACTCTTCCTCTCCTTTTTTCTTTCATTTTTCTTTTGGTTTATACTATTATACAGTCTTAGTGACTTAGGGTTCATGTCATACAAATTTTAGTTCATGGGTTTTATTTTTTTGTGATTCTTTTGGACTCAACTATTTATTTGGACCTTCATAAGGAGAATTTATTCCACTATTTGAAAAGTTAAAAAGTGTGAGGTTGGATACCCAATGTCCATGACTGTAAATTGAGAATAATATTTTATTTATAGTTTTGTTGTGTGTTTTCAATTTATTATGTAGAAAATGTACATTATAAAATGGTTTTGATGAATTGAGTGGGAAATTTAATGATACACATACATTTATAAACATTCTTCATGACTTTTCATCAACAAATCATGCTTATTTAAAATATATTTTGAATTTTTAAGCACACCAATTTCTTGATTAATCATTAAAATCGAGTTTACAATGTAATTTTGAGATACTAGAGAATATTTTGGGTCTCCAAACTATTTTCTATTTACATCCAAGTGGGTTGTTTTGTTCATTAAACAGCATGAAAGTGATTTATAATTTAATATCCATTGAACATGGATTATAAACATATACATATATTGATATATATATATATATACAAACATTTCTATATAGTCACAAAAGGTGGTGTTAATATTTTCATTAGAAAAATGTTTATATAGAGATATATATTAGGGTTCATCTGTGTGTATGTGTATAGAATTTATTTGGAATATTAAATATAGATAATAAAAATGGGTTTTCAAATGATCAATATTCATTTCCAAAATTTTTGTTTTGGTTCGATCTTTGGATTGTTTTATTAAAAAATTAAAACCTCTCTTATAAAATTCCCCTTAAAATTTAAAACATTATTGTGTGTTTAATTTTTTTTGTGATGTGATTATTTTAAAAGATTTGTGTATTTTTAATGTTTCTTCTAAATGAGAACATGGTATCTCTTAAAACGGAAATTGAAGGTGTGAATGTAGAATCCTTGTTTAAGAATGAAATGTATGATATGTAAGTATATGATATATTTATAAAATCACATCTATTTATATGTTATGGGAATTATTCTGTAGTCGGTAGGAAATTTTAGGTTCACATGATGCATTATCATAACATTATTCTATGGTTAGTGGCCTTGGGTCAACTAGGTTCTTTCTTTTGGATTTTTCCATTGGAAAATTTAGGTATGAAAAGACTGAGTTACATGGATGATTACTTGGTTATATTTCACCATTAATTTTTAATATTGGTTATATTTATCTCTATATTAATATTCCCCTAATGTATCCTAGGTTTCCATGGTGGCCATTCTATATGTATTCTATTTTACCATTATTTAATGATATAAATCTAAATTATTTTACACTAGTATGTTTTTCTAATTTAGACTATTAAAATATCAATTACCCAAATTATGAATGGTTCAAGGTAAATAATCTTACACTTTATAACTTATTTTATGAAATTAAAGGTAAATAATTTTCTTAATAATTAGTTTGCTACTTTTTTTGAATGAAAATAAAAACTTTATAATTATATATTTTTATTTTTAAACTACTAGGGATGATTTCTCTATGAAATGTGAGGTTTGAGGTGTGGTATTATTTATGAATCCCTAATAAGAATCTTGACACTCACACCTACTTTTATAATTTTAGTTTTTTGGTTTTGGATTTGAAACACTGAAGGGGTGAGTATGTTCCAGGGATGGTGTTGACCTGTGTGGTCTCAAAGGTATGTTTAGTTATTTGTCTAACTTTCTATAACATTTCTTATTTTTTTTATTTTTTTTATTTGGATTTCAATTTTATTTATATTCTGAATCATTAAAAATAGAATTAATATTGATTTTTGACACTAGTTTCCATACAAATAAAATTGGGAATCCCCTTCGGCAAAGTCATTAGAAAGATTGAGTGTTTGGGTGAGAGAAAATCTTTGTCGGATCTTTGAAAAACAGGATCAGTGCTACCCTTAATTTTTTAGGATTCCTAGTAGTTTGGCTCTCTGATATTTAGAACATGATTTTGAAACACTATTGGGGTCCTGATCACCACCCTTATCAGATGAGACTTGACATCGCATGGTAGTTTGTGATTATTATGTCTCTTATTTGGAAATTTATAAAAAATTATTTTGACACGTTGAGTTTTTATTTGTGTATTTTGTGTTCCCCTTTTGAGGATCTAAATGATACATTTGAAAAAATATATGGTTGGTGATGGATTTTAAATAAAATAGAGGTAACACAGTAAGTATACATGATCCAAAAAAATATGAGTTGATCATGAAACCATTTCTAATTATTTCTAATATGACTCGCACGGTTATCACACAACCCACCAAGGTCTGCATCAAAACTATGAACGGTTGTAAATTTTATAGTTTTTTTAATTTTTTATTTCACTTTGTATTGTGAACTCTCTTATATTTCCATGATTTTTTTAGTATTTTTGAAAAGATTCATGTAATGTTTTCATGTTTCATAGGATTTTTTGTTTTGGATTTTAAAATGGAGTCTTTATAAAAAAAATTAAAAGTGGTAAGGGTTATTTAAAATAATGGGGTATTTACAAGTAATTTTGGATCTTATTAAAGAAAAGTATATTTTTTTTAAAAATAATTTGGTTTTGGAAGGGAAATAACTTTTTTGTGTGATATTATGTGATTTTTGAATTGGTAACTTGGAAGAGATTGGGTTCAAAATATTCATAAAAAGTGGGATTTTGGAAATGTTTCAATTTAGTGAATTTTTTTACTCCAAATAGTGATGTGTCATTTAATATTGAACTTAGTATTAATGATTTCTCATTATTTAATTTTTTAGAGGTGTTTCAATTATATAATGACTTTATTTTGATATCAAAAATTAAATTGATTGGGGTGATTCAATTTATTGTATTTTGGAGTTTGAGAATTATTTAGTTGTATTTTGAGATACATACTTAGATTTATATTTATTATTTATAAATTTGGTTTTAAAACATGTTTTAATTGTGCTTAATGTTTTCTCTTTTATAGAGTATACCCCCAATCAAGTTATGTGGAATCTTGAAAGGGATTTTTGGGTGGATTCAACTCAGCATACCCTTTGGATGATCAAATATCATCCTAGTTAATTGATTTATCTACTTTGTAAATGTATCATTTTGTTTCATTTTTAATATTAATATAAAAATTGAATTTTGTAATATTATTTAATATAATTAATTACATAGTAAAAATTATTATACATTATTTTAGTGATAGTAATTTTTTGGTTTTAAAAACATATTTTTCTAAAAAAACTATTCTTCTACATGAAATGTTTCTTTATCCTGTAAAATTAATTTTATCTCTATTGATTAATTATTTTAACAAAAAATATATGTATCATAAATTGAATATATTATGTTACCTTTAATTTTATGGTTTTTACAATTAAAAAATGATGAAAATAATTTTTTAGGTTTAAAAATTATTTTTTTCAAAAATGAGTTTCAATTTTTGTTTTTATGCTTAATTAATATTTAATATTACCCCTGATATAAATTGAATGTGGTATAATGAATTAAATATTTGAATAAACATTATTATTATAATTTAATACTATCAACTTATTTTTTTCATATTAAATCCTAACAACTGCAATTTCCTTTACCATGGATAAGGTTAAAACATGTTTACCATGGGCTGAACCATTGGATAATAGTTGGATTTCCACACACTATTATAAAATTTTATTATTTAATATATTTAATCATTATATTATCCTACCTTTGAATACAAAGATATTTGTAGCTAATTTCCATTTAAATAATCCTTTTATCATTCAAATCATTAATGAAATTCCAAGTTTGTATGTCATCTTACTTATAAGAAAGCATATATTCTACTCCATTATTTGCACCATTTGATCCTTCTAGATTTGAAAATATCTAATGAAAAACCTGCCTATAATATTTTCCTTCATTCTGGATTTTTGGGACTTCTCATATGACCAATCCTTCAAGGATTAACAAGTAATACAAAGGTGGTCAGTAAAAGAAGAAGAGATTAGAGTTCTTATGAAAAAATATGGGCTTGAGGTAAGGATTTTCTATTAAAATATCAAAATTAAAAATATTTACTATGAATAAATTTTCTAATGATGAAATTGTAAGATCTATCTCTACCGATTCATATTTTTTTCCCCTTTGGTTATTTTTATAGATTACATGTTTTCCATTAATTTTTCTCAATTTATCTACTCCTGAGATTGAAATAAATTTTAAAAGAAAAAAACCATTTTTTACCTTAGATCATAAATATTTTATTCACTTTATATATTTTTCTTTAATATGTTTTCAATAATTATTTTATACTCCATAAAGATTAATAATATAAATTTATAAAAATATTTTAATTTACATACCAATGTATAAATGGAACTTTCATATGATTTTTTAAAAGTGGTAATATTGACTTTTTATAGAAAATTTGAAATGATTTTTGTAACGTACTGGTTCTGAGTGCTGCCCAGAATAAAATTAATATACAATATCAGAAAAAGTAATACCATACAATAAGAAAAAATCAGAAGACTAAAAGTAATAAACAATTAGAGATCATATATAAATGATGCATGATGCATATGTCTAGGAAAGTAGCCAAACAAGTCAAAATGCTAGAATATAGTACTAATCCCAATAATAAAGAAAATAAATAAACTTCAGTAGCATTGAAAGGCTCAGTTTGGTCCCATGCTCTCTAGCTCTATGGCATTAAAGTACCTGATGTAGAAGGGAACTTTCTCGTATCTATACCTACAACAATATAATCTGTTTGGTACCAAAAGCATGACCCAAAAAGGTTGTGAGAAGAATCCCAGTAGGAAACAACCAAAAGATAAGTTCATAATAGTCATTAAATATATATGGCAGGCAACAAGTAAAATGACGCAGTAAACAAGGAAGTACTCAAAAGTAAACAAACCAACATTTTTAATTGCATGAATTTTTATATATCATGTAAGAAGATAATCAAATACAAGTAAATCTCAAAGAAGTACTCACAAACTAACCCCTCTGGTTCATCTAATCAAACACAAGAAACCCTCTTAAAAGGACTCATAGTCTAACCCCTCTAGTTTGACTTTATCAAAGACACTCTGATGAAGAACTCACCATAAATTCCCCATGTTGTCTTGCAACGGTAAACTACAGACACTCTTGGGAAGCACTCAATGTCTGATTCCCGCTATAGTCTCATAACGTGGAACTACAAACACTCTGAGGGAGATCTCGCATTCATCCCTCATATGGTCTTGCAATTTAAAAGTAAACAGACACTCTAGAGAATCCCTCATCATCCATTCGCCCTATGGTATACTACACCATGTTCCCACAGCCCTGTGTAAGTCATTTGTACACAATGATGTTCAATAGCCAAAGTAATCCTTAAGAACTACTTGGGTAATATCATTCAATAACTAATTTCCTAAACAACTATAATAATATAATATCATCAGATGATATCACTCCATCCTAACAACACTATTCATGTAAAACTAGCAGCATAATTGGAAAATATGGACAAAATATTGAATATCAAAACAAACATGGGAAACACATCCAAAACATGCAAAACAACCCTATTCACAACCAAATAACCTCTAATCAAGAACACAATAAATAACACGCATTAACATGGTTGAAATACCTAAACATGAAATACCTCATTCTAGGGTATTGGGTACTTTTCCAAATTAAATTCCAAAAGTAACTACAGAAAGGCTCAAACCAGTTACCTCTGCATTGTACGATTGATATAGTTGAATCTAAGCCTTCTATTTGAACTAGAATGCCGTAGATCTAAAAAATTACTAAAAAGTTCAACCAAGTATATCTCATGAAATAGGAGAAATCAAAGAATGAGGTTCTAGAAAAAAGAATAACTAACTGTGGTTATTACAATGAAATCGACAACGGTCGATTCATATAATGGATGAACAATTGGGGGATCCAGGAAGAATCGCACTCCTCGGTCACTCTTGGTCGAGATATAGGTAGAAGAAGGGTGTTATTCCAATTATATGAAACCTTGGTATGATATAAAAATTAAAAAGAAAAGTACACAGTGTGTTCTTTAAAGATACACCGTGTGTACTTGCCTAAACTAGCCCCTTCTTTATGCGGTCTCCAGGTCACCCCACACGGCCAAGTACTCAGCCATTAAACAGCAAGTACACTATCACTTGTAGAAATTGATTACATGGTGTGTACTAAAAAGTACACGGTGTCTACTACATAAATTTTAATAGACTCATATTTTTCTCAAAACACTAAAAAAACATGATCTATACCTGAAACAATGATATGGGTTCTTATAAACATCCCCCTTAAACAATTTTGTCATAGTATATTCCTAGAAAGGTGGTGTAAAAGAATAATCTTCAAATAGCTCCGACCACTATGATCATAAATCGGCTTCCCTCTCCCAAGTCTCATCTTGTACTCTCATATACTGCCATATCACTCGTACTAGGGGAACATACCGACCATAGAGAACCCTCTCACTAGGATCAACAATCTAGATAGGATGTTCCATGAAAGATGCTTCCACTTCTAGCTCGACCTCCTCAGGTTCAAAATCATGAGACAGGTCTGAGAATTAATGTCGTAGCTGAGAAACGTGGATGATATTGTGCATAGCCCGATTCCTCTGAGGTAACTACACCTAATAGGAAACCGGATTGACACTCTCCAAAACCTCAAATGGTCCAACATATCCCAGTGACATCTTTCCCTATCTTCTAATGCTCCTATTTCCAATCCTTGGTCTGACATGCAAAAAAAATGATCTTAGACCTCTCACTCTAGAGGTCATCTCTGTCAACTAGTATAAGACTTATGTCATGAATATACATTATCCATCCTATTCCGAATCAACTATATCTATTAGGTGGTCTCCGGGACAAGATGAGGTCCCAACATAGCTATCTCTCCTACCACCAACCAACATATGGGTGATCAACATGTCCTATCCTATAATGCCTTATAAGGTTCCTTCTAAATAGTTTCTTAAAAACTATTATTTTAGCAAAACTCCACAAGTGGAATGTTCTTCTATCAAGAACCTCCAAAATCTAAGACGCATGGTCGAACCATATCCTCTAGCATTTGAATTGTATGCTGAGACTAGACATATGTCTCGGGATGGATGGCTGTACTCAGAAGTACCTGTGTACGCAAAGCCTTCTGTAAACCCTCCCAGACCTGAGAAGTAAAACTGGCATCCCATTTTCAAACAATGGAGTGCAGAACTACATGTAAACATAAAAAATCTCATATGTACAACTTTCCTAGGTCATCAATAGTGATGTGCTCTTTGATCAGTAAAAAAATAAGAAACCATCATGAGTCTATCAATAACAACCCAAACTACATTATTCCCTCGAGGCTACCTCAGTAAACCTATCAGTAAGTCCATTGCGACATCATTCCACTTTCACTTGGGTATGGGTAAATACTAAAAAATCCCTTTCAGTCACTGATGATCCACCTTCAAATACTGATATGTGGAACATATCATAAAAAACTAGCCACATATCTCTTCATACCTATCCAACAAAACTAACGATGTAAATCTCGATACCTCTTGGTAACACCAAGATGAACTTCCAAAACCAATGAGTGGAAATCCTACATTAACTCCTCATGAATTTCTTTTTATACCCATACGCTTCCCTAAAAACGCAAGATCCCATCCTCACCTATGGTCTATATATAAATAGGGTCCTCTCTGGACACACTTTCCTATAGAACTAGGCCTTCAGAATCTGATTGCTACCTTATTCGCACCTGATCAAGAAGAGTAGTAATAACAACTAAAGAAGAAATAAATGTCTACCCCTATCTGTTGTTCACCTCCAAATGCATCTCAGAGAATAGACCCATAATCTTCCACTCACTGTTGTCCTCATAAACTAAGAGAATTTTAGTCCTCCTACTCAATGCATCTACTACTATATTCCTTTTCCCAAGCATATAGAAATGTTCAAAGTCAATGGACTGAAGGTATTCAACCAACTTTCGCTTTCTTAGATTTAGATTGCACTGAGTAAATATATACTTGACACATTTCTGATTGGTGAAAAGCAAAAAAATTATCTCCTAGAATATAATGTCTCTAATAGCATATAGCATGAAAAACTACAACCAACTCTAGATTTTGCATCAGGTAATTCCTATCATGTGTCCTTAATAGTAGGGACCCATACACAATGACTCCTTCCCCTGCATAAGAACTGCTCCCATACTGAAACATGATTCATCACAACAAACTATATAAATCTTTAACGACTCTTGAAATACTAGTATCTATGTAGAGGTCAACCTCCCTTTTAGATCCTAAAATGTTGACTCACAAGAATATGTCCACAGGTACTTCACATCCTTCTTAGTTAGGCCCATCAGTGGCACTGAAATGAATAAATATTCCTATATGAAACATTTGTAGTATCTTGCCAACCCTAGAAAACGCAGTACCTAAAAGACGTTTTGCAGCTACTCCGGGAAAACAAATTCTCTCACCTTATCTAGGTCAATTGATACTACCATCTGTAAGATAACATGATCCAAGAAGTGAATCTAGTCCATCCAAAAGTGGCCTTTTGAGAGCATAGAATTTAACAGATGCTCTCTCGGTGTATTAAAAACAATCTTAAGATGTATAGAATGGTCATGGAAAGTGTGAGAGTACACCAAGATATATTATATGAAAAACACTCTGAAGGTGTCTAAGTATAGATGGAATACTCAGTTCATAAGTTCAATTAAAACTGCAGGCACATTCGTAAGACCGAAGGACATAACTACATACTAGTATATCCCCAACCGGATCTGAAAGGTTATAAGAGTTATATCTGATGGTCTAACGCACAACTGATGATAACCGGATCTCAATTCAATATTCAAGAACACTCAGGCTCCCCAAAGATGATCAAATAGATCATCATTCCTCAGCAAGGGATATAGGTTCTTTAAAGTTAACTTGTTCATCTTCCGATAATTCATACAAAGATGGAGGGTATTATCCACCTTATTCGCAAATAGGATAGAAAAACCCCAGGGAGATTTACAGGGTCGGCTGAAACCCTTTTTCTGCAACTCCTCCAACTACTTCTTGAGCTCCTGTAACTCTTGTGTAGCCATCATGTTTGGAGGAATGGACACCCGTGTTGCTCCTGGAACAAGCTCAATAGAAATTTCCACCACTCACTCCAAAGGAAACTCTAAAAGTCCTCTCAGAAGATATCTCTAAAATGATCAACCACTAGAGGAAATTCCAACTGTGAAGTCCCCTGGTCATCCAGATATAAGCTAGAAATATAGGTAGTAACTCCTCCTAACCCATGATGCTTGGGTCCTTCTTTTCTCACCTAGACATCACATTCTCCCTTGTGCAATAATAAACCACCCTCTGGTTACTTGAAACTCACCCTATGATGAAAACAGTCGACAATATCCAGGAAGGATAATAACTTATAAATTCTGAGAATGAAATCATAGACTTTCATCTATAATACATAGAGGTACTATAAGAAGTGACACACACCAATATCAAGAGGGATCTCCTTGCACTGACGTACACTAACCATTATAGTTTTCAACGGAGTGTCTAGCATCAAGATATCAGAATACGTAATGATATAGAGCCCCAATATCTCCACAAGAGAAATAGATATGAATCTATGGGAATCCCTTGTATCGAAATGTGTATAAGATAGAACTGAAGAATCTAGAATTATACATTGAACTGTAGAGGTTCTGGGATTGTGCTCTAGTTGGGTCTACTCTAATAAAATTGTATGACCTGTATAGTTACCCTACAGCCCTGCCTGACCACCTTGAGTTGATCCACCCTGTTGTCGCTGAAAGCTCATCGACTGGATACTATGGGCGCAACATCCACCTCAGCCTGGACAGTCAGAAAAACTCTAGTTCCCAGGCTAATGAGAAACTGGTGGTGCTTCTCCAATTTGAGGAGTCAAAATAGAACCTATATCACCAGCTTCTCGTGAGAAAAACTTATAGAAATGCTAAAAATGACCCATCTTTCAGCGTGATCGGCACTCCACTAGGTCTCTAGGGAAATGCAGCCTTCTATGACCACTCTTCCCACACTATTAGCACACCACATGGCTACTAGAATAAGTATCATGTATCTTCAGATCTCCGCACATAGACTCTCTATGGTGCTTCCTGCTGTCAGTCGAAGGGGTACCAACTCAGGATGTTGAGCTGCCCTAGATCATAGCCCCAGATTCCCTCAGGTTGCACTCTGTGATCAGTGTCTATTTGACCATAAAATTTATGTATGTAAACCTTCAGATGTTCACCTGAGATCAAATTGTATGTTTGAGACCATCCTTGAACTTCCTTGCCCAAAAAAGATCATCACCCCCTTATAATTTGATTGAATCGATACAACTCTGTGAGGTAAGAAGAATACTCTGTGACCGAGAGAGTAATCTTCTCTAGACTCATGAACTATCAGGCTCGATCGGCCCTCAATGTCTCTAGGTAGAAATAATCATAAAAGGAACACTTGAATTTATCCCAAGACATAACCTACTGGCATCCCACCTATGACATCACATCCCACCATCTCTTGGTGGATACTTACAGAATATAGGTAGTGAGTTTCACCCTCCTCTCTAGAGTCATCTCCAGATTCTCAAAGATAGATAGCTTGGATTCTAACCATGACTCTACAGCTTGAGGTCCTCCATCCCTTAAGAAAGTGGGAGAATGATAATGCTGAAAACACCATGTTAACTATTAAATAGATGGGGAAAGATGCATCATGCCCTGAAAGTTTTTCATAAACCTCATGAATCCTTCTCGAAACTGGGCATCAAAACCTATGCCAGGAATGACAGCTAGTGCCAAGACGGGCACAACTGGAGGATCTTCTGGAAGTTCCGGATCTGCTGTGCCCAGTGTCTGGTCACTTCCCTGTAACTGGAATAAACCGGATGGCGTCTCGATGGAATGATTCTACATGGTCAGACACATACCTTAGATCAATATTAACAAGGATAGAAAATTAGAAGTGAAATAAGGGAATGTGAGAAAGAAATCATTCATGTTTTTCAAAACAGATATTCACAGTGTGTATGAACACTACATGGTGTGTTCTTATAAGCCTACACATGGGCATGTACTCCTACCATCCATGGCCATGTAACACATCAAACACACAACATGTACTTGAATCGATTCCCCCAGTCCGAGTTCCTCTACATGGCTAAGCCACATGGTTCTCCTATAACAAAACAACAAGATGTGTTCATGACAGACACAACTAGTACTAGAATCTTTTGACTGACTTGTGTTGTTAGTCACACGACTGGTTACATGGTAAACTCTACATAGTGTGTTCAAGCTGGACACAACATGTAATACCTGAGTTTCATCCATTTGTGTCATTAGTCACAAGGCTGGACACATGGTCTCTAAAAAACGGTGTGTATGTCTGATATATGGCGTGTTTATCCAAATATTACCCAACCTCGTGTCTCTACCCATACATTTAGTAACATGTTTAGAGACTACAAGTCCTGAACATACAGTACACGTTGTGTAATCAAGAAAAACAGTTCCAGACCAAATAGAAGGATACATGGCGTGTATTCAGCAATACACACTGTGTATTCTATGTTTTTTCAGACAGTAAGTCTCAGATCCAAATATTACCCAACCTCATGTCTCTACCCAAACAGTTAGTAACATGGTTAGAGAATACATGGCGTACACATACAGTACACATTGGTTACTCAGGAAAAATAGTTCCTGACTAAACATAAGGATACATGGAGTGTATTCAGCAATACACACTGTGTATTCTACATTTTTCCAGACAGTAAGGCACAAAAACTACTTCAGATCCTATGTTTGGAATGATAGTTGGGGCCATGATGGGCACAACTGGATGATCTACTGGAAGTTCCATATCTGCCATGTCCAGTGTCTGGTCACTTCCCTGTAACTGGCGTACAACTATAGGATGTCTCGGTGGCATGAATCTACATGGGCAAACACACACCTTAGATCTTGATTAACAAGGACTGAATTTTAGAAGTGAAATAAGGTAACATGAGAGGGAAATCATTGAAGTTATTCAAAATATAGAAACAAAGTGTGTATGACCCCTACATGGTGTGTTCCTTTAAGCCTTCACATGGGCATGTACTCCGACTATCCCTGGCCACGTAACACCCCAAAAACACAGCTTGTACTTGAGTCGATTCCCCTGGTCCGAGTTCCTATACATGGATATGCCACATGGTTCTCCTAGAACAAAAATATAATATGTGTTCGTGACAGACACAACATGTACTAGAAGGTTTTGACCAACCTATGTTGTTAGTCACATGGCTGGTTACACGGTCGACTCTACACAGCGTGTTAAAGCTGGACAAAACATGTACTACCTGACTTTCATCCATCTATGTCATTAGTCACATGATTGGACACATGGTCTCTACAACACGGAGTGTATGTCCGATATATGGCATGTTTCTCCAAATATTACCCAACCTCATGTCTCTTCCCATACAATTAGTAACACGGTTAGAGATTACACAACCTACACATACAGTACACGTTGTGTACTCAAGTAAAATAGTTCCTGACCAAACAGAAGGATACATGGCATGTATTCAGCAAAACACACCATGTATTCTTTGTTTTTCTATACAGTACGGCTAAGATTCAAATATTACCCAACCCTAGTTCTATGCCCATACAGTTAGTAATACTGTTAGAGACTACACGGCGTACACATACGATACATGTTTTGTACTCAAGAAAAACAGTTCCTGACCAAACATAAGGATACATGGTGTGTATTTAGAAATACACCCCTTGTATTCTATGTTTTTTCAGACAGTAAGGCCCAGAAACTACTTCAGATCCCAGGGAAAACACTGAAACAAACATTAAAGTGCCAAATTTCGATCTGCGGGTGTGACAACTGGGCTCCAATGACAGCAAAGACATCCCCCCTAACATGGGGGTCGGGTCCTGACCTACCAGGTACCCCTAGCTACCCCGCAGACACGTGGGGCCCACCCCAGGGTCTACCCACATGCCCAAACGGGTCATCTGACTAATGACTGTCCCCACTGGCCAACACTTGTCCTTTCCAGGGTGTTTTTTCCTCACTCACACACAACTTGGGAAACTTCCCAGAAGGTCACACATCCTGATCACTAATCAAGGCTAAGCACGCTTAACTGTGAAGTTCTAATTAGGTAGGCTCCCGAAAATGAAGGTGCACCTTGTTGACATGAGTCATATCATTTTAACCCTTTATCATTTTGGGGTGTTACAATCACCCCCCCCCCCCTCTTAGAGAACAATGTCCTCATTGTGGGCCCTACATTTTAACCCAGGCAGTGCACCGCACTTAAGGCAAGGTACAACCTCTGATACTAAATGTGACAAATGGTCCCCAGTGATAGAACAGACACCTCACCTTAACATAGATGTCGTGTCCTGACCTGCCAGGTACCCGCAAATGCCCCCACTAACACGTGGGTCCCACCCCAGGGTCCACCCACATGCCTGAACGGGTCATCTGACCACCCTAGGGTCCACCCACATGCCTAAATGTATCATCTGACTAATTACTATCCCCACAGGCCAACACTTGTCCTTTCCAGGTTGTTTTTTCCTCATTAACACACAACCTATGAAACTTCCCAGAAGGTCACCCATCCTGATCACTACTTTAGGCCAAGCACGCTAAACTTTGGAGTTCTAATCAGGTAGGCTCCCGAAAAAGAAGGTTCACCTTGTTTACATGTGTCATATCATTTATTCATTTAACCCTTTATCATTTTGGTGTGTTACAATCACCTCCCCCCCCCCCCCACATTAGAGAAAAACGTCCTCGTTGTGGGACCTACATTTCAACCTAGGCAGTGCACCGCACTTAAGGCTGGGTACCACCTTTGATACCAAATGTGACAACCAGGCCCCAGTGACAGCACAGACACTCCGCCTTAACATGGTTGCCAGGTCCTGACCTACCAGGTACCCCCAGTTGCCTGTCAGACACGTGGGGCCCACCCCAGGGTCCACCCACATGCCCGAACAGGTCATCTGACCACCCCAGGGTCCACCCACATGCCCAAACGGGTCATATAGATAATGATTGTCCCCATAAGAAACACTTGTCCTTCCCAGGGTGTTATTTCCTCACTCACACACAATTTGGGAAACTTCCCAGAAGGCCACCCATCCTCGTATCATCCTGATACCATATGTGAAAACCGGGCCCCAGTGACAACACAAAAACCCCGCCTTAACATGACTGTCGGGTCCTGACCTACCAGGTACCCCCAGTTGCCCCGCATACACATGGGTCCCACCCTAAGGTCCACCCACATGCCTGAAAGGTCATCTGACCACCCCATGGTCCACCCACATGCCCAAACAGGTCATCTGACTAATGATTGTCCCCACAGTCCAATACTTGTCCTTTCTAGGGTGTTTTTTCCTCACTCACCCACAAACTGGGAAACATCGCAGAAGTCCACCCATCCTGATCACTACTCCAGGCCAAACACGCTTAACTGTGGAGTTCTAATCAGGTAGTCTCCCAAAAAGGAAGGTTCACCTTATTGACATGAGCCATATCATTTAGTCATTTAACCCTTTATGATTTCGGGGTGTTACAATAACCCCCTAGAAAACAATGTACTCTTTGTGGGACCTACATTTCAACCTAGGCAGTGCACCACACTTAAGGCTGGGTACCACCTCTAATACCAAATGTGACAACCGGGCCCCGGTTACAGCACAAACATCGCACCATAAAATGGTCGTCGGGTCCTAGCCTACCAGGTACCCCCAGTTGCCCCGCAGACACGTGGGGCCCACCCTAGCATCCACCCACGTGCCCGAACGGGTCATCTGACTAAGGACTATCCCCACATGCCAACACTTGTCTTTCCAATGTGTTTTTTCCTCTCTCACACACACCCTATGAAACATCCCATAATTTCACCCATCCTGATCACTACTCCAGACCAAGAACGCTTAACTATGGAGTACTAATCTGGTAGGCTCTTGAAAAAAGGTTCACCTTGTTGACATGAGTCATATCATTTAGTCATTTTACCCTTTATCATTTTGGGGTGTTACAGAGGGGTCTCATACTCTATGCGAATCAAATTTTGGCATCTTATTCATGACATATACAAGTAATAATAGTGCAGTGATCCACCAAATTCTGATCCATGAGGGCCCATAACACCTCATGAACCAATGATTGATGTTCATCCAAATGAATCCTTACACCATTTAATACCCTATAGAATATAAATTACTCTATCAAGGAATCTAGGATATCAACATGCATATATAGCACACCATCTATCATAACATAATGCAATATGTAATGTACCCTATGTGCCATGGTAAGAATGCATGACATGTTATCTCTATCAAGTTCCTATATACTTCATGAGATTGAATACCCTCATCTCGTACAGTTTTGACAGAAATAGAACTTCAATAATATAAATGATAACAAAAGAAATCACGTGAATCCCCCAACGGTGAAATCAAATCAACTATAATAATGAAAAACCAGAAAAATTGTGATATATGAGGAAAATTGGCTTTTTCCTATACACGAGTTAGCTACTCCCAGGAATAACTTATTACCAAGTACCAATTCTGTCCTATCCCTACCCATAGGCTCCAAAAATTATGTCAAGAGGAAAATAATTCCCTTGATACCACTTTATAATGTCCTGGTTATGGGTGCCGCCTAGAGGTGCCCTGTACCCGGTTGGTCACATGGCCACAAGCGCATTTTATCAAATGCCATAGGCTGCCGAAAAGCAGTGAGGGCCTTGGGTGTGATAGAGGTGAAAACTATTCCCTCATTGGTAGATTAACACAACAGAATAAAAATAATATACAATAGCATAAACGGTAATACCATACAATAATAAAACTATGGAAGACTGAAAGTAATAAACAACCGGAGCACATATATAAATGATGCATAATATATATGTCTAGAAAAGTAGTCAAAAAAGTCACAATGCTAGAATACAAAAGTAATACAGAGTACAACGAAAACAAATAATCTTCTGTAGCCTCGCATGCCTCAGCTTGGTCTCATGCTCTCCAGCTCCACATCAGTCCATACCTAATGTAAAAGGACGCCTGCCCTTATCTATCCATGCATCAATATAATCTATTTTGGCCCAAAATCATGACTCAAACAGTGTATGAGATGAATCCCAATAGGAAACCACCCAAAGATCTATGCCTAATGGTCAGTGAATATATATGTCAAACAATAAGAAAAATGAAGCAGTAAACAAGGAACTACACAAAAGTAAACAAAACAACAGTCTCAATTGCATTCATTTTCATCTATTAAGTAATTATCTAATCAAAAACAATTAACCGTCTGAGAAGTACTCATAGCCTAACCCCTGTGGTTCAACTAATAAAACAAAAGAAACCCTCTAGGAAGTACTCATAGTCTAGTCCCTCTGGTTTAGCTTTAGCAAAGACTCTATTAGGAAGCACTCACTATCAATTCCCCAGGTGGTCTCACAATGGTAAACTACGGACACTCTGGAGATGCACTCAACTTCCAATTCCACCTATATAGTCTCACATTGTGGAACTACAGAAACTATGAGGGAGAACTCATGTCCATCCCCTTATAGTCTTGTAATGTAAAAGTAAACAGACACTCTAGGGAAGCCCTCAGTATTCATTCCCCCTAGAGTATACTAAACCAGGTTCCCACATCCCTGTGTAAGTCATTCATGCACAACAATGTTCAATAGGCAAAGTAATCCTTAGGAACTACTTGGATAACAGATTTCATGAACTACATGGATGAATAGCTACAAACATATAACAATATAAGATAATATCACTCCATCCTAAAAACACTAGGCATGGAAAACAAGCTACCTAATCCGCAAAGCAAGACCAAACGACCAATATAAAAAAACATGGGCACCAAATCCATAGCATAGAAAATAACCCTATTCACAATAAAACACCCTATACTAAGGCACACAATGAATAGAAGGAATTGACATGGCTAAAATCCATAAACACTCAATACCTCATTCTAGCGTATTGGGAACTTTTGCACATAAAATTCAAAGACTAACTACGGAAAGGCACAAACATCCTACCCGATCATTTTACGATCGAAACAGTTGAATCCCAGACTTTGATTTGTCCTAGAACAACATATATCTAAAAAAATCAAAAACTTTAAACCAAGGATATCCCACAATATAGGAGAAATCCAGGAATGAGGCTCTATAAGAAACAATAACTCACTAGGGTAATTCCAACACAATCGATGATGGTTGATTCAGAGAACAGATGAAAAATCGGGGGATTTGAGAAGAATCATGCTCCTAGGTCACTCTTGGATGAGACATCGTTAGAATAAGGGTGTTCTTCTAATTAGATGCAACCCTACTTTGATTTAGCAATTAAAAATAAAATTACACGACATGTTCATTAAACATAACTGGATTGTACTTGCCTTGCCTGGCCCCTGATTTAGGCGGTCTCCAGGTCACTCCGCATGGCCATGTACTCATCTGTTACATTTCTAGTACATGGTCACTTGCAAACACCGGATACATGGTGTGTACTTCAAAGTACATGGCATGTACTCCTTAAATTTCCAGAAACTCATCTTTTTCTCAAAACACTATAAAAACCAAATCCATACATGAAAAGAAGATTTGGGTTCTTACATTTTTTTTATTTTGATATACTTTATGAGAATGGATTTATATTCCTTCATGACAAATATTGTATTTAAATATTCCTATATAATTTTACTTTTTTTGGAAATAAAATTTTTCCTTGATATTTTGGATATTTATTGACTCTAAATAAAATATTTCTAGTAAAATTTTTATTTTCCTCAAAAAAATGTTTCAAATATATTTTAAAGTAATTGTTATTCATAACTAAATCCCTTGATTCTTTATATGATTTATTGGGGTTATGATAAAATTTAACTATCTTTATTATTTCATTGTGTTTTTTTATTATTACGAAGATGATTTGTTTATGAAACTTATACCCCTTCAATAGTTTATGATTTCATGATATGATGAATGTTTTATGGTCTTGTTAGAAAATTTTTATGGGTTTAATTATGCAAAACATGGGTTTGTATTTATATATCCCTCAAATATATTGGTTAAATAAGTATGTATGAATATATTATAATGACTGTAAAGGGAAGTGAACCTATCTCAGTAATGGAATTTTTCAATTAAGATGGCCTTGGGATCGAACATTGACTAAGGAAAAGATAGAATATATAGTGACCCAAATCCATTAAGATTATTTTGTCATTGGTCCTTATCTATGGAAATGGTTTTCTATTATTATGTGAATTCCAAATACATATGTCTTATTACGATGATATGTTTTCATGGATCATTATTGATTATTGATAATCTCACACTCTTATGTGTTCTGTCTTTCTATGTATAAAACACTATGACATGTTTCATGATTATAGGATATGAATTGATGGTATGGATTTATAATTTTTAAAGCTTCTTCTCTTACCCTTATACTTATATTATGCTCAATTATGTTCATTTTTTTATCTGTTATTTTTACCCTTATTGAGAATCTAAGCTGACCCATTCTTAAGTTTCTATTTTCCTGATTATGGAGAAGGGTTTTAAGTATGATATGTATGAGAAATACAATTGTTATGAAGATGTATTAAATAAAGTATTTAAATATTTTTTTCTTATTTTTTCTATAATATTATGAGATATTATGATTTTTTTGTAAAAATATTTAACTTCATTGATATCTTATGAAACATGAGACACTGAGATTAAATGAACCGTGATATACTATAAATATATTATTATTTAATGTCGTATTTAAAACCTAAACATTAAATTGATGGGTATGAATATGACTAACTAAATAATAAAAATTATATTATATATTCATGTATAAATACATTAATTAGTCAATATTTGATTGTAAATGAAAATAGAAATTATTTAAAAGTAAAATATATAATTTTGTAAAAAAATCATTTTTTACCCATGCAACATGTTTTTTATTAAATAATTAAATAAATATTGGTGAATTATTTTAATTAAATATAAATATTATATATTTTACCAAATTTTTTTTGATTCATTGATTATCCTTCTATTAAAAAGAAATGATGACTCTATTTTTATTCCTAAGAATAATTTTTTTTTTCAAAAAAGTATTTATGTCAGGATATTATTCTAAAATTAATTCATGCCAATTTTATAAAGATTATTTGAAAACATAATTTTTATTTGGAATAAAAATTTCATGATAATCATAGATGTAATTTTTGAGAATTTTTTGAAGAGTTTTATTTTTCTACAAATAGTGGAAAATACTAATTTTTATTTATTACTATAATTTCATTTAATGCATCTAAAAAATTAAATTAAATTTTAAAAAAATATGAAAATTAAAATCAGTTTAATTATATTATTATTAATTTAATTTCGATGATTTTAATCAATTTTATAGATAAATATTTTATAATAACTTATTATACTTTAGAAACGATTTTTTTGGAAAACATCATTTTTATCACCCTTACAGGTTAAATTTTAAATTAAATACTATCCCTTTGATGAATTTAAATTTTAAAATGGATTCAATATTTTGAATCATGGTAATTAATATTAGAAAATAAGTTGAACTTAGTTTTTGGTTTTGATGAATAGTAAAAACAAAAATAATTATGTATTGTGGTTATCGTTAAAATAGGTTAACCATGTTTTAAACTAACAATATATGGGTTAAAAAGATATAAAAAATTTTCCACATCCTATTTCCTGATTATATTTCGACCTCATTTCATCTAAGGTATTATAATTATCCATATATATACTCTCTTATTCCCACTTTCAAGGCCTTTTGTTTCACCCAACCCTTTCCCAAATACCATCTGTACTTACTTACCAATTTACTATAGGTCTTAGTTTGGTTATGAAACCCTCATATGAATGAAATTTTCTAAAAACTAATGAGTTTTCTTGAAAAAAGGTATCATTCCTAACCAAGAGTTTTTATTTTATTACTTCCTGAAACTCTAATAAAATAATCTCAAAATATGGTAAAATAATAACAAAAATCTATTACTTCTACTGTGATATTATTATGATATTTTCATAACCTATAACAATCTTCACATTTATCAAATTGAAAATAAAATTTTCGATCAGGTGTACAATGGACTTCCACCTCAAGAAGTTATTAAAATAGTTTTTTATCATTTCCTCTCATGTATGGATATACTAATTGATTTAAAGTATTTATATTTTATTAATAATATAATTATACTTCTGTTTTTATAATAACTCATCTATATTCTTACCATCAAATCATCTTAAAAATTAAAATGTCAATGGTGTGTGTGTGTGGACTATTGCCTCAATAAAGAGACGTGGTGCATTTTTCATATTATTTTAGATTGGATGGTAATACATGTATATGTAATGAATATATATGATATAAAAATAATTCATTAAAGGTGATTTAAAAATTACCATTCCTTTATTCCATCCATCGAGAAAATGTAAATAATGTTCATGTGTTTGTACGGTCTATCATATCTATGAATAGTGTAATTCATTTTCCAAAGTTTAAATTTTATAAATAATTAAAAAAATATATACCATGATTATATATATGATATTTATATCATTATTAATATTTTTGAGATGATTTAACCATAATAAAACTACAAGGTTCCGAACTTATGAACTAAAACATATAAAAAAACCGAGTTGTTATCACACTGAATAATTATTTTAATAAATATTTATTAAAAAGTTGTTGATAAATGGATATGAGTAAAGAGTATATTTTATTTTACATATATTATTATCAATATATTATATATTTATAATAAACCTATATTTATTGTATGGGTGTTTGAATGTGTTCGAAGAATGTAGAGGCTTGAGGTAATCGATTTTCATCTCTAATTTAATTATATGTGATAATTTCCATATTCACAACTCATTAATTATGTTTGGTTTATAGCCTTACCTAAAATTTATTTTATGGTTCCAATTATGAAAATTTATGTTATATTCATATCAATATATGTTTCGTTATTTTATAGGCATTCTGATTCAAAATTTACCAAAGTGGTAAAGGATTTATATTACAATTTCACTGTTTATCGAGATTGTTTATGATTATGAATGTGATGATGGAATATTATGATCTACCTCTCAGTAAAATAATTAATTATTTTTTACTATAGTTATTTTCTAAGAATATATTCATTTCTTTTGTTTTTATCTTTTTATGTACTCTAGATTATAAAATAATGTTTTTATGGAAAATTAGCATTATTTCCTTATTCAGTCCAAAATCATTTATCTTATATGTCAATGCTTTCTAAAAATGTATTCAAAATATTTTTTTTACTGTTTTCATCAAAAATTTAAAACTAATTATTAACCATTATGTAATTTTTATAAAATTAAAATAAATCTTCTTATCATCATCCAAAATGAAGTACTTTTGACTTTTTATAGAAAATGGGAATGCAATCTTTATTTTAACATGTAATAAATAAATGATATTTTTTTCCTACATAAAAGATCAAACTATCTTCTTTTATAATTTAATAAGCTTATATTCAAGGAAGGTTATTTATTATTTGGTAAATATTTAGATTTTTGATAAGTGATTTCAAATTGAAAATGATATTTGTATCAAGAAATGTTCCAACTGATATTTTAAAATCATTTTCTACCTAATATGGAATCCTTTGTTGTTACATAAGAATTACTAAGAATATGATACAATTACACCATCCTTATTTTTTATCTATATGGTTTATGATAATGATGTAAATATTTTTATGAAACCCATTCCCCTTCCATTGGTTAATATATTAAGAATTGATGAAATGACTGTGAAGCCGATTTATTTTTCATAGGTTACTCCCTGATGAAATGATAATGAAACCCATTTAACTTTCACATGTTATGATATGATTAATTTCTTATGAACTTTGGGAACACTATTTTATGATATACATTATGTTATTATTGGTCGTGGAATTATAAGTCTCACCAATTAATTGGGAAAATAATGAGTTTTCATGAGATTAATAGGGATGGAATGGGAAGTAGAACCAATTTAGTAAGGGAATTTGTCCAAAATGATAATATAATGAGTAAAACATGGATATTAAGATAGTTTTTGTGTGTGAACCCAATCCAAAATGATAGTTTTGGAAATAATCCTTGACTACTATAGAAATAAGTATCTATGCTTATGTGTATTCCACAAATTAATGTCTTAGGACTATGTTATCCTCTAATGAATATTATACATTTATTCCTTTATGATTAATTTTATATGAATAAAAACCCTTATTCCACGAACCATGTTTGTTTTCAATGATATTTAGGGTATGGTTTTCAAATTTTATTCTCATTTTCTCATTCCCTTATACTCATGTTATGTTGATATCTCCCTTTTTACCCTTACTGAGAATTTGAGCTAACCCTTTATTATGTTTCCTTTACCAGGGTTATGATGAATGTTATTATGTATGATATTTCTATGAGGGTGTCTATTTATGAATATATTGGGGGGATATTATTTAGTTCACTTATAAACTAGTTGTTTATATATCCATTTTTACAAAGGCACTAGACCCTTAAATTTTTTTCGAGGATTGTTATGTTATATCACAAAAATTCAAATATTAAAATAAGATATCGATGTATGTAATGTGAGGGTCTCTATATTTGGTATCAGAGTATGTTTTAGTCATTATAGGGATATTAGGGTTTAAAAATTAATGATAACCCTGGGGATAATCTTATGTATAGTTTAATGTCATAATGTTTTGGTAAAAAAGCGACAATGTGTGTTCCCTAGATATAATTACATGTATAGATACTATAATATGATATTACTCGGGAATAGTTACACATAATATCATTAAAAACAAAACAGTTTCCTTGGAATTTGAATCAATTCTCTTTGAGTGCATGACATTGGAACTTACTACACACCTGGTTGGACACTCACTATTGATATGTTTTGGAGATACCCAAATATTTATGAACCATCATAAAGTATTTTAATATATGATGACCATGGATGGACTAACTTAAACATATGTTTTCATATATTTAAAATTAGTTGTCTTGATTTAGATAGCTTATAAATGATTTTTTATGATTTTTTGGTTTTCCACTATGATTGTTTTATTATACAATTCTATTTGGTTTATCCAATGGGTGAAACCAGATGATATCATGGTAGAAAAAACTTTCATAGACAACATGGTGGTTTGGAGAAAACAAATTTCATCATGGTTATAAATAATGATATTGTGATTATTCCAAATCAACTATTATAAAATATGGTTAACAATATAAAAATATGATAATTTATTAACAAGTAAAAAAAATTAAAACTGAATTTTATCAATGTTTAAGTGGAAAAGGTCATGGAGGTATAAAATTAAAATTTTATTCTTATCAATATTGTGGGAATAAACACCTAGAGGTATATCATAAAAATAGGGGAATTTTTATTATATATAGAAATTAATGGCATAGAGAAACAAATTTCAAAAGAATTAATTATCATATTGTGGTAAAGTTGAGAATTATCTGATTTGATATCCTAAAGAATGAGTTATACCCTAGACCATGGAAGGAACTATGATATTTCAACAACTTTAGTGAAAGTATTTAAGTGTTTATGTATTGGTATTCAAGAATTATGTTGCATAATTATTTTTACCAATGTTATATTGGTAATAAGAACCCTAAAACATTAAAGGATCGTCTCAAATTTAGAATCATATATTTATTATTTAACATAATAGATATGGATACCATTATTAGTTTATGAGTTTTAGGTTGATCCTAGGTCAAATTTCATAAACCTATCTTTTCTTGGTTTTGGGTGATTTTATTTTAAAGTGATTAATGACATTTTGGGGGTGGTTTTATTGGAATAAAGAAAATTTAAGCCTTAGCCTCAACAATACATACTATTTATGAAGATTTCCCTTTTCATAAGCTTAAAGGAATTTATGAACATCATTTGTATATGATCTTGGATGGTTAAGGTTATTTTCAATTATGGTCCTCATATTTATAGGGATTTTATTATAAATTTATGAGTATTGTTTTAGTAAAAATAAAAACCTATATCCTTTGGAAAGTCCATAAGGCATGAAACCATAATTGAATGGATATAAGGTTGAAAATACAACAACTGGAATATATGATATGTTTTTTATGTAAGTATTTTATTTAAAAGATTGTATATAAATATTAAATTACTTGTGCGAACCTTGTTTATCATATATATAACTATAGGATTGAAATGTATTTTTTGTGATTTATGTTATTTCAGAATAAGTTCACTATTTATAGAACCTTATATAATTAATGTAAATAAAAAATTATAGAATTTTATTTGAGGAATAAAGGGTTAACTATATATTTTTATAAATATATGATCTTGTTTTGATTTACAATTATTTTGGTTATTTATGAAATTGATTAATCAATCATGGAGATTACAATATTAGGGAATATATACATTTTTTTATGAAACATTACGAGAGATATGTGTTATTTAGAGATAAATGTTAAATTTATTTTGGAAGAATATGTGAATAGATAATTATAAAATTTGGATTTCAATATTAGACTACACTATTTTTAGGTTATTTATTTATAGAATAATCTAAGATAAACTTTGGGTGTTATTGTTGGGGAGTCAGTGACAAATGTGGTATTTATTGATATGATGGTTTACTTATTTCATATAATTATATTTTATTACCTTTCTATTAATGTTTAAATATAGGTGGAATATCTTTTTATTCTTTTATGGGTTATTTTATCAGTTAAAATTTCTATTTTAGTACATCAGGCCCAAAATTCATCTTGAATAATCAGGGTTTGTAAAAAAATATGATATTTTAGTGGAAATTAATTATAAGAAGAAATTATACTTATCATGTATATATATATATCCTTATTTTCTTATTCTATATGGTAATTTAATTAAATAAATTAACAGAAAATGTTCTGGGAACAAAATTTTATCATATTACTATGGAATTTATAGCCTTCACCACACCTCATCAATTTATAGTTTTGTGGTCAATAACATTCTTATAATAATTCACATTCATGTGATCCATGTTCTCTATCACAATCCATAATTATTTGTATATTATACATTTTCCATGTTCATAATTTCATTTCCCATCAATTTTCTCCTATTTGGAACCCTAGTTATTTGATGGCCTTCATATTTTCATTTCGAATTTTTTAAGAGAAATTTTTTCGACCTTTTAACTGATGTGGGTTTTCCACAATGGAATTTTAAAATTTAAAAACCTTTATTACAGAGAAATTTTTCAAATTTATAAGATATAATTTATTAAATGGGATAATGTGACACCCAAATACTTTATTAAATATTTTTTATAATGAATTTTACAACATTGATGGCTTGCATTGCACACAACATAGAGTCTAAAACCACAATTATATATTATTAAAATATTATTTTTTAAGGTGAGAGTTATATCCTACCTGTTAAATTGGTGGGTATGATTAATTCTAACTAAATTATGAAAATTATACGTCTTCCACATGTATAAATAATCATATTTTTTTAAATTTGATTATAAAAATAAATATAAATCATTTGAAGGTAAAACAAAATCCCTGAAAAATGTTTTTATCCACGCAATGTGTTTTTATCATAATAAATTAGTTTAATCAATATAGGTGAATAGTTTTAATGAAATTTATATACTATATATCAAATATATTTTTCAGTCGTCTAATATTTTTTATATGTATAAGATAAGAATAAATCGATTTTTATGCATAAAAGCAGTATTTTCTGAATAGGTTATTTCATTGTGTACTTATTATAAAATCAATTACTTCAACTATAATAAAATTTATTTGAAAAAAACATCAATTTTGAAATCATATCATCCAAATTTTCATAGATTTATTTTTTTATAATTTTTGGAAAATATTATGTTTTTAATTAATATTGAAAAATACATGTTTTTATTTAAAAATGCCTTTTGGTTTAACGAATTTAAAAAATTAAACATTTATTTTTTTAAAAAATAATAATAAAATTATTTTAATTATATTATTAATAATCCAATTTTAATCATTTTAATCATTTTAATAAATTTTATATTGGATAATTTTAATAAAAATATTATGTAATTACGAGAAAATTTCTTTGGAAAACCGTATTTTGATAATTCATGCAGGTTTAATTTTAAATTAAAAGTTATCACATATATTAATAATATTTTGTAAAATTGATTCTATATTTTTAATCATCATAATTAATTTTATATAATGATATCCACATAATTATTGTTTATAATGAATAGTAAAAATGGTAAAAATTAATTTCCAGAGTTACGGTTAAAACAAGTTTACCAGGGTTAGACTAAAACGATAACACATAAAATGACCTATAAACACGGAAATATCCAATCATACTGACATATTTTGACCATATATCAAATAAGGTTCGATAATGATCTATTGTTAATCCTTAGGGTGCGTGTAAAACATGGGTATATCATTTTCTTTTAAAAAATTCCACGTGTGTCCTCTAACCCACTAATAAAAGGAAACCTCTCCTCCTCTCCTATTTACACTTAAAAAGATTTTTGGATCATAAAAACCCTAAAAAAAATACATTAATTACTTCCCTAAACATGTTTAAATGGACTTAATTTTTTTATTAAACCCACATAAAAATTATTTCGGTTCCATCCCAATGAGGTTTTCTGAAGAAGAGGTAACATTCCAAACCGTGCATTTTTATATTATTTCTTTCTCCACTACTTTAAAATAATTTAAAAATATTTTGAAATAATAAAAACAGTATCTTCCATATACATATTTTTTTTATGTTAATTTCATTACCTATACCCATGTTCACCTATATAAAATAGGAATCAAACTCGACAATAGTGTGTACGGTGAACTATCACCTCGTAAACCGATGTCATTAATTTTCCATCATCGGATCTCATGTATAGGTATTATTATGGATTTAAAGTATATATATATATCTGTGTGTGTGTAAAATTAACGAAATATTTATAATTTTTATGTTAGCATATATCATATACCTTCTTTTCTTCCAATCCATTGAAAAATAATACTATTACTTGTGCGTATGTGTGGATTACCACCTCCATAAAGAGATGTGAAATTGTTTCTATTTAAATTTTAATGGGACATTAATAAGTGTATATTTAATAAATATATAGATATATATTATATAGAAAATTATTATTTATATGTGAATTAATTTTTACCTATCTTTCTTCCATCCTTAATGAAAATGGAAACACCATTCATGTGTACGTATGGCCTACCATCTCCATAGATAGTCCAATTCATTTTTCTTATTTTTTACCTTTAAGGATGAATATAAACATATATATATTGGGTAAATATGATATTTATATAATTATTAACATTATGTATGTTATGTAATAATAATTAAAGTACAATGACCAAAACTACCAAACTGAAACATACATAAAAAACTAAGCAATTATCACCCAAAATAAGGATTTTAATAAATAAGTATTATTTAATAGGGGATAACATGAGATAAACCAATCATATATGTTATGATATATATTATTATGACTCTATAATTTATTTATAATAATTCTATATTTATTGTAAAATATTCTTGAATGTGTTATATGAAATTGAAGACCATAGTTATGGGATTTCAACCTCACTTTTAATTCTATGTGACACTTAACATATTCACCACTTATTTCTTTTGGATACTACAGATAATTCCCATTAATGTAGTTTATGATTCTTATTATTAAAATTATGGTATATCAATATCTATATAATTTTATTTTTTTCGTGGGGCTTACTATTCAAAATTTACCCAAGTGATAAAGGTTTTATGTTATAATCTAATTATATACCAGGATTGTTTAGTATTAAGTTTTCAGCTAAACAAATATTACAATCTAACTCTCAAAAAAATTATAAATTATTATATTTTCTTGCTATATATAAATAATATATGATGTAATTTCAATTTCATCTAGTTAGGAACTCAATATAACAGAATAATATTTTAAAGTAAAATCAACATGATTTCTCTCTTCAGTTGAAAGTCCTTTCTCCTAAATGTTCATGATTTCAAAAAAAAATTTTACTATTATAATAACATTATTTAAGTTCATTTTTTCCCATGTTTTTATTTTTTTTTTAAAAATTATAAGCAATCATTTTGAAATCTTCTAAAATGAGGTACTTTTTATTTCTTAATGAAAAGGTAAATGGAATCATTGTTTAATCGTGTACTACATGAAAAATATTTCTTCAAATTATAACCACACAATTATTTAAAGCCTATATTAAATTTTTACAAGGTTATTTTCATGTAAAATATTTTATTTATTATTTCTAAAATTTTATTATTTTAAATAAGTGATTTCAAATTCGAAAGGATATTTTCCTAAAGAAATTTATGATGTGATCTTTTAAAATCATATTTTATATAAGAAAAAGTAATTTAATGTTACATAAGAATAATTTGGAATATGACCCAATGATACCATCCTTAATATTTGTCCATTTTTTTATCATTATGATGATAAGTGTTTTGTGAAACTCATTTTATTTCCATATGTTATTCTCTGTTGAATTGATGAAATGATAATGAAATGCATTTATTTTCCAAGGTCCATGCCATGATTAAATGTATATTAAACCTATTTCTATTTCATTGTTTATTATATGATTAATGTTTTATGATATTGGGTAACACATCTATTTGATTTACATTATGTGATGTAGTTCACATATGAACCAAATGTTTATGTATCCATGTTTCTAAAGGCTCTAGACTCATACAATTCTTGCATGGATCATTATGTTATGTCATAAATTATCTTAAAATAATATGTGAAAAATATATATGAAAAGTTATGTAAACTATATTTATATATCTAAGCTTACCAATACACTAACACTCTACATCCCTTAGGTATATATTATTGTGGAATTTATTTAATATTAATCTGAAATTATGTATTATTTATGAATGATCATTATGGGTATCTATATATTTTATATGTGGTATTAAAAAATATAACATAAC
This sequence comes from Viscum album, assembly GCA_963277665.1. Taxonomy (NCBI): domain Eukaryota; kingdom Viridiplantae; phylum Streptophyta; class Magnoliopsida; order Santalales; family Viscaceae; genus Viscum; species Viscum album. The sequence continues at coordinate 1,521,595,080 of OY728131.1, read as the reverse complement.
CTTATTTAAAATTTTATATGTGAAAATATATCACTCAATATAGTATTTTTATGAAATTAAATGGATTTTTTTTCTGAATTATTAGTAGGATACATGTTTTGGAAGAATTGATAGAATTATCTTTATCTTTATTTTTATGTATTTTTAATATAACATGAATGGTTTTCTATTTAATGTTGATTCATGGTGTGGTTTTATTTTTTCCATTACAACATAGAATATTTATTCTCATACTTACTCTTATCATTTTAGTTTCAGGATTATGTTTTGTATTTCAATGGCTCTTGGAGAAAGCATGTTCAGATGACTATGGTGACAAAATAGGATATAGAGGTATGTTTTATTGTTCATTTTACTTTCACATCCTATTTTTATATTATTTATAAAATACATATTTGTTTACAAAACTTTTTATGGGATAAATCAATCACAATATAAGAAATGTTGAATATTGATAATTTTTTTATCCTCTGGTGATCGGGAACACGCCTCATGCCATGTCACAGGCCAGCTCGGGTGTCCGAGTGAGAGATGATAAAGGTTGGTTTCTAAAAATAAAAAATAATTTTATAAGTCAAACTATATATTAAAAAATATTAGTTTTAATTTAAAAAACAATATTGTTCATTTTAGAAGATAAGTTATATTGTTCTCGAAAAATATTTTAATGTGTGTTATAATTGTTATTTTAGACTTAATTTTTACCACTTTTATAAATTGTATATGATAAAATGGATTTTATATTTTTAATTAAATGGTCAAAATATGTAAAAATGTACACCTGATTTTGATGTATAAAAATAATTTACTTAATTAAAAATTAGTTACCACCAAAAAATAAAAAAAAAATTATTTGTGATAAAAAATGTTAAATGAACTAAACATACTATAAAAAGTCACCAAAAGGGTTTTTTAGGGATTTCTCCACCAAAAATCTATATGGAACTAATAGGATCTATGTGATAATTGAGACGTGTATGGGAGATTTATTAATCATTTATCTTAATAATTATATTTTTATGAAATACCCTTCATCTCTTATTAAAGAGTTATGAATTTTTTGAAAAAAATCACACAAACTCATTCAACAAAATCATAATAATTTACAGGATTCACAACATTGTTAGAGTATCTAGTCTGTGTAATAGTTTCTTAAATATCCCAATACTAAACAATCCACTATAAAATAATCATTTTTCTGTGTTTAGAGAAAATATGGAGTATTCTTATTCTTGTGTTGTGATATAATCAATACAATAGTTAATGTTCTCTCCAAATAGATAATGATGTATCAAATATTTTATAATAACTTTAATAAATTGTCACAAATAGTATTAATTTATTTTCATTATGCTACTTGTACATTCTTCTTTTTTTCCCTTCTTATAAAAAAATTCTTCTTCACTTCCTTTATCAATAGTTGGCTAAAACATGCTTCTATGACATTTGTATTAAACATATATCTATTAACTATTTATTTAATTTCTCTATAACATTTTTAAACCAAGAAAGTCTATCTAGAGCCATCTAATAATAGAAAAATATTTCTTATGATCTATCAGTTTTATTCCACCTTATATAAAAAAATTACGATGATATTTATTTATTACCATTGCCTTGAAATTCTCAATTTTATACTGACTTACTCTTCTTCAACCATGATTCTTCTTTATTGGATAATTCATAATAAAATTTTACATTCATATTTTATATCATATCTCTACTAATAACTATTTCATTATAAATCCATATTTTGAAAGCATTTAGAGTCACACCATCCATAATTTGTTTTCACCCTATTTATAGATTTGTGGATACTAGAAAATCATTTATACAAATTTTACATTCCCACTCAATAAAAATATACAATTCATATTTCATGTTCAATATAATAGACATGTATGGTTCTCAAGGCCTTTTCATTATTCTTGAAGCATCTCACAAACTCAAAAAGTCAACTACCATCAAGGAAATTGTTCAACCTTGGTGAGAATTACAAATATTCCCCTTATGATATTTAAAATATTGAAAAATAATCACAACATAGTAACAATTGAAATGTTTATGAAAACCACTTAATGAAATTTAAACTAGGAAAAAATATAATATTTAATTTTCTAGAAACAAAATTTCATCAAATCATCCATACTTTTTGATTTCGTATTACTATTCCTATAAAAACATCATAAGAACTTATTGAAAGTCATTCCATATGCTTCCTCTATTTAATGACTTGCATCAGAAGTCTCCATGGATTTCCTTTATATGCCATCCTCTATCCAATGATCTTCCTACAAAATTTTCTTCTGATAATCCTATAGAAACATCATCTTAAAAACAATGTACATGTCAATTTTATAGATATTTTATGAAATTTATGACATAAATACACTGAATGATGATATTTAAATGATCTCCTAATGATCTTTATCTATTCGTAATTTTTCTGTTTGGAATTCATCTGTTTGGGATTAATCCATTTGTAATTTTTCTGTTTTTACTTTTTTAAAGATAACATCATCTATTTAGACATTTTCAAGATTGAATTTATAATATTATGTTTTTTCCATTACAAATTATTTTGATGACATTCCACAGAATCTTTTAAAAAATCATCAACTTTTCATTGATTTAAAAACATCCCAAACATTTAATATGAAATTATTCTCAATAAAACCTCCATTTTATATTTTTCAATTGACGAAATCCACATAATATCCCTAGAACATGATTGTGTGAATTTATATAAAACATTTTAGACATCATCCAAAAACATCCATATCTTCAAAACACATATATCTTTCCTCGTCCTAACGATATCCACCATTTTCTCTTTTTTCCAACCAAGGATCATAAATAATTAAAACTTTTTAATTAATGAGATGGATTATTTTTATAAAAAATATAATAATACATGATAAAATTCAATATTGGAATCATGATTTATTTAATTAAAATACCATGTTTTCTTAAGTAAGGGCTTAAAAACCCATTTTAACAAACTTATTCTCCAACTTGAAACTCTTATCACAAAAACTTATTCAGCCTATAAAACCAAATGTTACTACATATACTTCAATAAACTATTATAACAGTTGATACATGATGAAATAATATTTATCCTATTTTATAAACACCAATTAAATACACGTTCTTCCTTAAAAAAAATTATCACATACCAACAAATAGATTTAGGTAACCAAAATTTTCTCCCCTTTAAAACACTATCCTGATACAAGAAATATAGGGTCCATACATCACATACCATATCATTGAATATATGGAAGTTGAACAACTTATATTAACCTCAGGTTTTTAAATATTTCTTTTAAAAAAGTATTAGAAAATATCATAAACTTTATCCTTTTTAGAACATACTCTGAATTACTTAATTTTTCTCCACATGCTCTTTGATGAAGTGATATTTGATATAAATATTCTTGGAATAAGAATTTTACCCTAGTTTTTTAGTTATATTTATATCCCATTAATTATCACAACCCAAGAGAAGAGGGACATTGATATCAATTAACAATTCTTTCAACTATTTCTTCATTCAAATATGTTGTGTTATAACTTTAGTGGTAGAAACACACGCATATTATTTTATACATAGAGTCACAAAATTACATTTCATTGTATGATAAATAACAAACCATTTCCCCAAGAAAAATACTCCACTACATATAAGTTTTTTATCATTAACTCTTCTCGAACAATACAAATCCATATAACTAAATAATCAAATCATTCATATGTTATCAACCTTCAATAAAAAATCAATTATTTTCCTTTTATATATCTAAGAATTTTTTCCACAAATGTGATCATATTCTTTTAGTAAAATATGGTATCTTTATAATTGTGTAATATTACAAAATGTATCATTTATTGGGATGTTAGATATAATTAATTCCCAACCAACTTTAATAAATATTTTGTTTATATGACCTTTCCCTCACATTCTTTTAATAACATCATTCCAACTAAAATTGATGTAGAATCCATCTTTTATTATTTCATTCAAACCATTCTTATAAGTTCCTTATCATATTTACCTTGAGATACGAATGAATATTTCTTACTTTTCAATATTTGAAATCCAAGATTGTATTCCATTTATCACAACTTGTAAATATCAAAAAAAATGTCCATCTCCTTTGAAAACTTTTTTGATGTTTATGATACATTCCTTGTGAATAAAATGTCATGAATTATAACAATGAAAATGAAGAAAACCAATAGAAGTTCATTTATATATTGTTTACTATTAACTATTCTTTTCTTGATTTTCAACTTCCTAGAGAAGTATCCAATTTATAATACCAATCTCCTGAAACATTTTTCTTCCAATACAAATCCATCTTCAAATTTCTCAAAAAACATTCATCTTTCTCATGAAGGAAGCCACTTGTTTATTTAATATAATCTTATTCATGAATATTTTCATTAAGAATATATGAATTAAAATCCATTTGGAAATTTTGATATCTTTACTATGTAGTAATATCAAGGAACATTATGATATATTATAATAATTACAATGGATAATGGGATTCATTAAAATCAATTCCTTTAATTTTAGAATAATCATTACAAACTATTCATTCCTTGTTTCTTATAACTTCCCATATTTCATTCAAATTTTTTTAGAACACCCATTATATGAAAATAATCTTCCTATTTTTTTGTTTTGGTTAAAGTTCACAATAATCATTCTTTTCAATCTTATATAGTGCTTTATTCATATAATCAATACACTCTTAATTTTTCATAGCTTCATTGATATCTTTTGGGTCAACGTGATAAAATTTGGAAGTATGTGAAGTGTACATTTACGTTCTTCTAGTTTAAACCTATTTCTATTAACATCTATTTATTTAATGAACATAAAATTGCACCCTTATCCTTGAATGAGATGTATGTAATTATTCCTCATAAAATAAGATATTAGAGTCTGAATCAACATCACAAGTTTTTCATCATTGTTACTATCATTAAAAACTTTTTCCAATTGTTAAACTATGACCACCTTGTATTCCCTTTCATCCAAATATATAATAGTTTAAGAAACATAAAAAATTGATAAATAACTTTTACATCTTCCAAGACAACTATATTTTCTTTTTCTTTATTATATAACTTATTAAAAATACCATTATGTGATTTTTTATTAAATATTCCATCAATAACTATGTGGTCAAACTACCTAAAATTTGGACCCCGGAATTTTATAATACAGAGACAAGAAAACACCCTAAAGTGAATCAAAATAGGTTTTATTCATATAAAATATTGTATGGATTCATATCATAGTTCTACCTATACAAAAATATATTTTAAACCTAAACTACAACTATGATATCTTTCATATTATAATAACGAGAAGTATCATGTTTGATCAATATTCCTTCTTTCATCCCCAACAATCTTCTATTTCTTCTTTTGGAGACACTCTTTTGATGTAGTGTTTATAGTGAAACAATTATGAATAATTTCATGTTTTTAAGGAAAATATCTGAACTTTACACTTTTATATTGTCTGCCATTTTTAGTTTCATTCATTTTAAAGAAATATCCTCTCCTTTTCCAAACATCCAAATAAGTTATTCAATATATTGAGAGCCTCTGATTTTTGTTTCAAAATTCTAATAGTTTTACGGATAATAAATTCATCAATGAAATATATAAATTACATATCTATTTGTATTTATTATTTACTCATGGGACCATAATTATTAGAATATATCTACTCTAATGGGTGGGTTGAGTGTATCTCATCCTTCTTATATAATGACTTTTTAATAATCTATTTTTGGGAAATAGTTAAACACAAATATCTTATTCATTTCATGTTAAGATTATTACTAATACATTATTTATTTGTAAGCTCTATCATATTCCTATAACACATTATCTTATCCTTTTATTACACAGCTAGTTTTCTTACATCAAACTTTGATAAAATGGAATATTTGAATTGACATATTAAAAAATGTCTCCCTTAATTTATTGGCCTCTTGTAACAAATTTACCATTTGTATAATCTTTATAAAAGAATAATCCTTTCTAAAAATAACATTCTCAACTTTATCACAGAGTTATAAAACACTTTGAATATTATATTCCAACCCTTCAACAAGAAAGTATCATTTATATTTTAGCATCCTTTACCTAATGACTGTAAATCCAACACCTTTAATTCTTGGTGATTAATAATTGAAAAATTTTGTTTACCTTCCCCAAAAACATTCACATTCTTCAATAGCTCCAAATATCTTGTATTATGTGATAAACACCAACTACCCAAAATCTAGGGTAGTTATCTTTTTATATGTTTGATATTAGTTTCAATAACTAAGGATTTTTATTTTCTTGTTTTATTTATTCTCAGATTATTTTTTATATTTTTTGTATAAACTTCATTTTTCTGATTTTATAACAAGAAAGAAAAATTCATGATAACCAGGTTGATCACATTTTTAAAATATAGCTTACAATGATTGGAATCTATTTTCAATATTCAGACTTACTTTATAAGGCTTTCTCTTTTGAGTGGATTTTCTCTACCTCAAACATTTTCTCAAACATCTTCTAGATCCATTGAATCGAAATGGGTAAACTAACACATATATGTTTTATCCCCAAACCCACCACAATTCTATAAATAACCATTTAAATCATATATCCCTCTATAACATTAATTATGTTCATATTTGTGTTTTAATTTTTCACCAAATTTATTACCTTACACATTTTATTTAGTCTTGGATAAAATTTATGGTTACCACATGAGATTTTTTTATTTATCATATATTTAATCTTATTAAAACCACGTTTAATATAAAATTTTTGGATCATTATTTGTATCCTTATAAATTTTTTTATCTATAATTTTTTACATACATATATAGATTTCTTAACATCATCTTTATTTAAAGAATATTTCCTCATTTTATCAACATTTTATTAATAAAAACTTATTCATGTTAAGTTAAATCTTCATAGAAATTTCACCAACTTATGTAAAAAAAATTGAACTTTGTAACTCCATGCTCACATTAAAAATGCTTTTGTTGAAAATGTTATATCTCTTAATATTTCACCATCATATTTTCTTTAATATGAGGTTATGTTTCATCAGTTCATCAAAAAAATTATTTAGAATATCAATCTATTTTTGGAACATTAATTTTATACATTAAAATATTATTTATTATTTTAAGAAATAATTCATTTTTTACTTCTTAATCTCACTTTCACATCGTACAATTTTTTCAATACATTATTTCAACCATATATTTAGCATAAAATCTATTATATTTTATTATTCTTATCAACTGTTTGATTCTAATTAATTTATTTTAACCAGTTACTTTTATGATGAAAATATTTTTAGTATCATCATCTATGATATTTTTAGTCTCTTCTTCACCATCATCATCTTCATCACACTTGGAAAATAGTTTACCCCAATATATTTTGAGAACATATTATCTATCCCCCTTAGTAAGTACATGTGTTTTTTATTATTTTTAAAGGATATTTTTAATTTTCTTTCATATTCATAATTTTCTTACTCTTCATTTTACTAAGGAAAATTTTCAACAAAATTCCCAGTATCTCTATAGAGAATACATTATAGTGGTAACTTCACTTTGTAAGTTTATATGAATCTTTTCATATTTTTATAAAAATAAATTCATAAATTTATCAAAATTTGTATTAACCTCATATTTGGTGTTAGAGTCACAAACTTATTTATCTTTGAGATCTTTCTCATATTTTCAGTGATTAGTAGATTTGAAGTAAATTTCTCAATGTTAATTCTTTTAAATATCCATTACTTTTACTTGCATAATTTATCAAGTGATGATAGTTCTGTATAGATGGTATAGAAATAGATTTTCCGGATATCTATCTTCAAATGATGAAAATTTTGCATCAAATTTATCAAGAATAATTCATAATATCTTTTAAAAAAGGTTTGAATATTCCAAATTCTCACTTAGACATCTTATGTAGATTACAATTTCATCCACCCTTGTAACAAAGTCACCAGAAAAATCATAATTAGTAATTTTAAAATCATAGAAATTTAACCACCACATTTTTAAATTATATTTCATTACCTTTTATTTCCCTAAAAAATGTTATTTATCTTTTCCTAGATGTCATTATCCATTACAGGTCCCTCAAAACTAAAAAAAATTACTTTTAAAGAGTGTTGAAGGTTTATAATTTTTGACTTTGTCAATATTTTAAAAATGTATCTTATAAATAGTTGTTAGGGGAAATATCTCAACTCTAGGTGGGATACCATCTATATAATAATTGAGAACATCATAATAAAGGGAAGTAAGAAACGTTTTCATTTTATCCTTCAAAATATTTTATTTATTTCTATCATAAAATAGGAAAACCTGAATTGTTCACATAATTATTAACATCCAAATAAACTTCTCATTTCTTAAAACATTAATAAGGAATCAATGATAGTAACCTTCACTCTTAAACCACTAATAAGAACACAACTAGAACTATGTGATCACAAAGATGGGGAGAGAGTGAGTTAATTGTTTTTTAGTTTCTGTATTATGAAAAAACTGTCACTTATTTTTAAATATTTATAACATTTATAAAAACATGCACAGAATAATATTTAATAAAAACTCTAGAATTTAGATGTTTCACTACTTAGTAAGAGTTTCCATTCCATGGAATGGATTTAAAATGACGTACAACTACATAATAGATGAAAAAACATTTTTTGTGGTCACAGTATGCAGGGAGTATCCTTACACTTCTGTTTCACTAGTTTCAATAAAAAATTTCATGTTCTCTCTACACAGATAAATATATAACAATGGTTTTGTAACAACTTTAATGAAACTTCCCCAACTTGCCCAATTTTTTTTCTACCATGATGCTATAGCATTATTCAATTTCTCTATTCATGAAAAAAACTTCATCTTCACTTTCATTCTAAGAAATAAGAAAGAACTTCAACCTATGAGATTTGTAATAAACTTCCATCAAATAACTACATGTAAAATTTATCCATTTGATTTTCCCATCTATAAAATTCAGTTTGGTTCAATCTCATAATCAAAACAACTTCATTACACTATTCCCATCTGATTCCACCTGATATAAATACTATTTCCACGGAATTCTATCCATTTAATCTGATCAAAACTATTATGTTCTCAATAAACTTCTCAATTGTAAGAACCCAGATCTTTGTTTCGGGTATGTTTTTCCTTTTCTGGTCTTTTTTGAGAAAAATAGGAAAATATAAAAATTTTCAAAGTACATGTCATGTACTTTATAAGTACATGTTGTGTACATTATAAGTATACGCAGTGTACTTCAATGCTTCACCAGGCCCTGTGTTAGCCGTGTTCGGACCACACATACAGTGTGTAAGGGTGATGTGGAGGCCACTTAAAACGGAGTACGGAAAAGCTAAGTACACGCCGTATACCCCATAAGTGCACACGGTGTAGTTTCTTTTTTACATTAAACGGACTGGGGTCATGCCTAACACAAAAAAACACCTTCTTCTTCAGGTTCTTCAATAGGGAGCACCCCATACGACCGCGAACATCCTCCGAGCCCCTGAGCCTCTGTCTATTTTCCGAATCGACCACTGTCAATTGCGTTAGAACAACAATGATGAGCTGTTCCTTCTTCTTGAGTCTCATTCCTTGATTTTCCTTCTTTCTCATGATATCGTGGGTTGAATTTTTTGTGTGTTTTCATAGATCTACACCATTATATGGAGAATCAAGCCTCGTGGTTCAACTATATTGATCTCCTAGCACCAATATAGGTGGTTTGTGCCTTACCTTTCAAAGTCTTTGAGTTTTATGTGAAAATTCCCACTAATACCCGTGAACGGGGTATTGCGTGTTTAACTTTTTGCCCTTGTTTTTTTCCAGACATACTTGTTTGATTGTGTAAAGGTAATTTGATCATGTTTGAGGATAATTAATGTGCTTGGATGTTTTTCCCATGCCTTTTTCTTGTTATGACCTTTGGGTGTTGTTAGCCTTTGGGCATTATACCCGTTTTCGACGCCTTGTGACTGTAGGGTGGAATGATATTCTTGACATGCTTGATCTTTTTTATAATGGTTAGACAAGTAGATCTTTAGGTGTACTTTGGCCTCATAACATTAGTATGCACTGACTGGAATGGGACCGTGAGAAACTTGTGCTATAGACTCTATGGGATAGACCGAGTGAGCTTCCCAGAGAGTCTTGAATATTATAGACTACATGAGGGTAGACCGAGTGAGCTTCCACAGAGAGTCTTGGTTGTTATAGACTACATGGGATAGACCGAGTGAGCTTCCCAAAGAGTCTGGGATATTATAGACTACAGGAGGGTAGAATGACTGAGCTTCCTCAGAGAGTCTTTACTTTGTTTGAATTTCCTTAAACCTTTCCAGGCTAGAGGAGGAATTCACTACGTGAGCTTCCTTAGAGAGTCTATGGTAGACCTGCAACAATAGGAGGAATTGACCGAGTGAGCTTCCTCAGAGAGTTTCTAGACCTTGGGGCTATAAGAGGGTTAGATCGCGTGCTCTTCCTCAGAGAGTCCCGGACTACCATATACTATAAGGGGAATTGACTGAGCATGCTTCTTTAGAGAGTCTTATAATTTCATGTGACCAAACTAGAGGGGTTAGGCTGAGTGAACTGCCCAGAGGGTTGTTGGTACTTCTTGGATAAGACCAGAGGGGTTAGCTGCGAGTACTTCCCAGAGGGTTTCTTGTTGTGGTTAGCTGTTTGCTTTGCTGTAGATTGTTATTCTATGGATTGATTTCTATTTATACCATCCTGTTACTGCTTTCTGATTACTGCCTACTATTTACTGTCACTGTTTACTTCTTACTGTACTATTACTTGCTATATACTCACTGACTGTTAGGCACAGATCATCAGGTGGTTTCTTACTAGGATTTAGTCTCACACCCTGTTTAGTTCATGCTTTTGGGCCCAAGAAGACTATTTTGTTGCAGGTATAGAGATGGGAAAGCACCCTTCGACTTCTGGTACTAGATTTCTTTGGATAAGGAGATCATGAGATCAAGCTTAGGCTTGAGATGCTGAGGATCTATTTACCTTTCCTTTTGTACCTGTTTTGGTAATGTTTTCATTTCCAGCATTGTGACATGTTTGGTTGTTTTCCTAGATATGTATCATGCATAAATTCATATATACCTATGTGCTCTAATGGTTTATTTTTTAGTCTTTCGTGGTTTACTTGTGCATTGTTGTTTGATATTTATTGCTTCCGCTGTTTCATGTCTGTTTACTTCCGCTGTGTACTCAGCCAATGAGGTCATAGTTTCCCCACTATCACACCTAAGGCCCTCACTGCTAGTCGGAAGCCTCTGGCATTTGGGTAAATGTGCTTTAGGCCATGTGACCAACCGGGTATGGGGCGCCTCTAAAGCCCCTTCCAGAACTGAGAAGTAAAACGCGCATCCGTGTCTGAAATAATGTAGTGTGGAACTCTATGGAGATGTACAACCTCTTAGATGTACAACCATCCCATCTCATAAACACTAAAGGTCTCCTTGATTGGAAAGAAATAAGAAACCTTTATAAGATTTTCGATGACAACCCAAACAATATCACTCCCCCGAGGTGACCTCGGTAGCCCGGTCACAAAATCCATCGCGACATCGTTCCATTTCCACTTAGGAATGGGTTGATTCTATAAAATCCCTTCTGGTCACTGATTCTCCACTTTCACCTGCTAAAAAGTAGAACTTCTCCTAATGAAACTTGGAACATCCGTCTTCATAGCTGGCCTCCAATACTAGTGGTGTTGATCATGATACATCTTGGTGACACCCGGATGAACTGCCCAAATAGGGTAATGTAAATCCTACATCATCTCCTCGCGTATGTCTGCTGGCACCAATATGTGTCCCTAGAAATTGAAGATCTCATCCTCTCTCACAGTCCATCCAAGAATAGTATTCTATCCTAACACACTCTCCTACAGGACTAGGCCTTTTGAATCTGATCTCTGCCTCATCAGTACCCAATCAAGAAGTGTAGAATTCATAGCTAGAGAAGATAAGAAAGTATGTACCTGTCTGTCATGCACCTCCAAATGTATCTCAGAGAATAGATCCATAAGATTCCACTCACTGCTGGCCTTCTGGACTGCCTATATCTGAGTTCGTTTGCTCAGCGCATCACCTGCTGCATTTCCCTTCCCAAGCATATAGGAAAGCTCAAAGTTGAAGTACAGAAGATACTCGACCCACCTACGCTGTCTCAGATTTAGGTACCACTGAGTGAAGATGTATTTAAGACTCTTTTGGTCAGTGAAAGCCAAAAAGTGATCTCCCAGACGATAGTGTCTCCAGCCGCATAAGGCATGGAAAATAGCTGCCAACTCTTGATTGTGCATCGGGTAGTTCCTCTTGTGTGGCCTCAACTACCGAGACCCGTACACAACAACTTCGTCTCCCTGTATAAGCACAGCTCCCAGTCCGATAAATGAAGCATCTTAGTAAACATTATAGCACATTCCCAGCTCTGGAAAGACCAGTATTAGTGCTGACGTCAACCTCCCTTTCACCTTTTGAAAGGTTGACTCACAAGTATTTTACCATAAGAACTTCACACCCTTCTTGGTCAAACCCATCAGCAGTGCTGCAAGGCATGAGAAGTCTTGAATAAAGTTCTGGTAGTATCCATCCAGCCCTAGAAAACTACGCATCTCAAATACATTCGTTGGATGCTCCTAGGAAACTACCACTCTCACTTTCTCTGGGTCCACTGATACTCCTGCCTCTGAGATAACATGGCCCAAGAAGTGAATCTGGTCAATCCAAAAGTAGAACTTCAATAGTTTAGCATAAATAATATTCTCTCTCAGTGTACTCAAAATGATCTCAAGATGGGTAGCATGGTCTTGTTGAGTGTGAGAGTACACCAAGATTTTGTCCATGAAAACCACCATGAAGGAATCCAAGTAAGGATGGAACACTCGGTTCATCAGTGCCATAAAATATTTTGGCGTATTCGTGAGACCGAATGGCATACCGTATACTCATATAGACCATACCAGATCTTTAAGGTTGTAGGAGGTATATCAGATGGTATAACGTGAAACTGATGATAACTGGACCTCAAATCGATCTTTGAGAACACCCGGGCTCCCTGAAGATGATCAAAGAGGTCATCGATCCTCAGCAAGGGATAACGGTTCTTGACAGTCAATTGTTTCAGCTTCTGAAAATCTACACAAAGCCAAAGGGTACTGTCTGTCTTCTTTGAAAAGAGTACAGGCGAACCCCAAGGCGAAGTTCTGGGTCAGATGAAACCCTTTGCCTGCAACTCCTCCAACTTCTTCTTGAGCTCCTGCAACTCATGTGTAGCCATCCTATAATGAGGAATGGATACTGGTGCCACTCCTGGAAATATCTCAATAAAAAATTATACCTCACTCTCTAGAGGAAAACCTAAGAAGTCCTCTAGAAAGACATCCCTGAAACTATCCACCACTGGAGAGAAGTCTAACTGTGATGTCCCCTGGTCATCCAGATAAAGACTAGAAATCTGGGTTGTAACTCTTCCTAGACCATGATGCTCTGGTCCAACTCTACCCGCATGGACATCCCACTCACCTTTATGGAGAAAATATCTGCCCTCTGGTGATATGAAACTCACCCTGTGGCGATAGAAATCGACGAATGCCTGGAAGGGAACTAACCAGTCCATACTTAGAATGACATCATATCCTGTCATCTAAAGGACATAGAGGTCCCATAAGAAGTGACACCCTGCCACATCAAGAGGGAACTCTCTGCACTGATGTACGCTAGATGTCCTCGTTCCCAATGGTGTATCAAGAATCAACTTGTCATTAGACGAAAAGATACAAAGCCCAAGGATATCCACAACATCAACAGAGATAAAACTATGCGAAGCGCCAATATCAAAAAGGGCTGATGATAAAACAGAGTCTACTAAGATCTTACCTTCAACTGTAGAAGTTTCGGGATCCTGCACATGATGGATGTACTCCATAACAAATGCCTGGCCTATATTGCAGCCCTATGCCCCTGGATGACCACTCCGAGCGGGTCCACTCTGTTTTTGCTGGTAACCTGGTGACCGACCACCATGGCCACAACCTCCACCTTTGCCCTTCGGCCTCAAGATCTATTGTTCCTCCTACTGATAGCAGGAAGAACCACAGGGAGCTGTCGTTTAAGTATATTGATCTCATAGCACTATGGTATGTGGTTTATGCCTTACCTTTATAAGTATTTGAGTTTTATATGAAAATTCCCACCAATACTTGTGAATGGGGTATTTCGTGTTTAACGTTATTCCCTTTTGTTTTCCTGCCTTCCTTGTTTGCTTGTGTAAAGGTAATTTGATCACGTTTGAGGATAATTTCTATTCTTCTTTGTTTTCCCATGCCTTGTTCTTGTTATGACTTTTGGGTGTTGTCAGACTTTGGTCGTTATACCTATTTTCCATGCCTTATGACCGTAGGGTGGAATGATATTCTTCACATGCTTGTTGTTTTGTGGAATGGTTAGCCAAGTAGCTCATTAGGTGTACGTTGTCCTTATAGCATTATTATTCCCTGACTAGCACGTGACCGTGAGAACCTAGTGCTATATACTATAAGGGATAGACTTAGTGAGGTTCCTAGAGAATCTTGAATATTATAGACTACATGAGGTTATATCAAGTGAGATTCCTTAGAGAGTCTTGGTTGTTATAGACTATAGGGGATAGACCGAGTGAGCTTCCTAGAGAGTCTTCGATATTATATACAATAGGAGGGTATACCAAGTGAGCTTCCTCAGAGAGTCTTTACTTTGTTTTAATTTCCTTAAACCTTTCCAGGATAGAGAAGGAATTGACTCAGTGAGCTTCCTTAGAGAGTCTATGGTAGACCTGAGACTATAGGAGGAATTGACTGAGTGAGCTTCCTAGGAGAGTTTCTAGACTTTGGGTCTGTAAGAGGGTTAGACCACCTGATCTTCCTCAAAAATTCCCAGACTACCTTAGACTAAAAGGGGAATTGAATGAGTATGCTTCCCCAAGGTTTCTTATAATTTCATATTACCAAACCAGAGGGGTTAGGCTGAGTGCACTGCCCAGAGGTTTTTTGGTACTTCATGGTTAGGACTAGAGGGGTTGGTTACGAGTACTTCCCAGAGGGGTTCCTGTTGTGGTTAGTTGGTTGATTTGCTACTACTTGTTGTTCTATGGATTGATTACTATTGTATACCATCCCATTACTACTTACTGATTACTGCCTGCTGTTTACTGTTACTGTTTACTACTTACTGTACTATTACCTTCCATATACTCACTGACTGTTAGGCATATATCTTTGAGTGGTTGCCTTCTGGGATTTAGTCTCAAACCCTGTTTGGGTCAGGATTTTGGGCCCAAACAGACTATGTTGTTGCAGGTATAGATAAGGGAAAGCTCCCTTCGACTTCTGGTACTTGATTTCTTTGGAGGAGGAGAGCTTGGGACCAATCTTAGGCTTGCGATGCTAAGGAGATGTTTACCTTTCCTTGTGTACTTGTTTTGGTACTATTTGTATTTCCAGCAATGTGACATGTTTGGCTATTTTCCTAGATATGTATCATGCATCATTTCATATATACCTATGTGCTCTAGTGGATTATTGTTTTAGTCTTCCACTGTTTACTTGTGCGTTTTTTGGATGTTTAGTACTTCCACTATTGCATGTTTGTTTACTTCCTCTATGTACTCTGCCAATGAGGTCATATTTTCCCCACTATCACACCCAAGGACCTCACTGCTACTCGGCGGCCTTTGGCATTTGGGGAAATGCGCTTGAGGCCATGTGACCAACCATGTATGGGGCTCCTCTGGGTGGATTCCGGAACTAGAATGTTATATCATTCAACTTAGATATTTCATGGTTGTAAACTTCCTACAAAAACATTTTATTTTATATTTTGTCTATTATCTCTATCTGGATCTATTTCTTTAGTAATTTATCTTTTGAATGCATGAATAGTCACCCCATTCATTAATTAATTTCAATTTATTTATATATTTGATAGTTTTATATAAGTGTCAATTCAAATTTTACTATCTCAATTAATGAAAACATTAAATTCGAATCTCTAACTCAAAAAAATCGCTTGGATTCCTCTCAAGGGTTCTAGATTATTCTTAAATCATATATCAAATTAAAACATCTACTGCCTTAAAAAATGATCATTCAATATTATAGAGAAAAATGAATCTTCCTACATTGATATTTGGAACATTGAACAATCATCACATTTGATATATTTACAAAAACGTCATTGAGAACTTTGAACCCATGTAACATTATACCACATAATTTTATGTTAACTAATTTTTAACAAAGATTCCTTCTATTGGGATTATGTCTGATTATTTATGTAGAAACATTATAGGGACATATCAAAATTATTTCATAGAAACTTCCACTATCTAATTACTTTTATAATAACTATCCATATATATATTTCATACATTATCCAATATCTAATGATTGTAATAAAAAACATTCAAATGGTCATCTAGAAGAAACTTAATCTTCAAAAAATCATAAATGTTTTTTTAGTAAAAATCATACAAATACTCCATTTTAAAGACTATAACCAATGATGTTTAAAATATAGTCTTATGAACACCATCCATTTAAAATTTT
The DNA here is from genome assembly GCA_963277665.1 of Viscum album. NCBI lineage: Eukaryota > Viridiplantae > Streptophyta > Magnoliopsida > Santalales > Viscaceae > Viscum > Viscum album. Next base: position 1,521,578,361 of record OY728131.1, on the reverse strand, counting down.
TCCACTTATAATTTATCTGATTGGGATTCAACATTTTTGACCTTGATCATTTAGACATTATTTGGTATAACATTATCCATTACGACTTCATTTGGACGTAAATTTTCTGACTAGTCTTTCTTTCATTATGATTTCTCCCGATGAAATTCCTCACCATATTCCCTTTGATCAGAAAATTTTCATTAATATGAAAACTTAAAAGATAAACACATTTATATCCAAACCTTTATTGGATATCATTTTTCTAGTGAAAACCATAGAAAAAATTCAAAACTTAATAGTATGAAATTTTTTACATTTTAAAAAAATTCTAACCCTTTATAAAAATTCATGGATCATGTCTTCCTTCTTAACTCATGATGTTGAAATAATTCATATTTTCAAAGAGTCTTCATATTATATTATATCACCAAACATATTATATGAGGTAACTTGTATGAATAAAAGGATAAAACATTTAGTACATTTATTGTTCCAAAAATAATTTTTTAGAATAGATCTTTTGATTTACATTGTTTAGAAAACATTGTCTAGTCGTCCCTATCCATTTGGTAATTTTTGGAAATCTTGGAATCATTGATGATTTATGTTTGAATAAAAAAATCTAAAACATTATAAAAATATTTCATTATAACATTAAAAATCATAAAAATACCTCAAAACATTTTAGTTCCAACACATATATCTTCTCTATATTACTGTCCACTTATAGAGATTATTTTATTTAATAGTTCACCTCTTTTTCTATAAAGTCCATAAATATCACTCATAAGAGGACACCTTCATCACCCCACTTCTCCTTACACCAAAATACCTTTAGTTCAAAAAAAACTCAACCAAAATCCATCCCCAATGCTCCTTTAAAAATCATAGAGGTGTTTTTATTCTCCAATTACCACCCCTAAAAGACATAATGTAAATTTCCAAGAATTTACTACTTGAGTAGTATAGATTTTTTTCCAAATTACTCTTTTTACATTTATATTTATTTATGTATTTTTATTTTACATCAAATTAAATTATACCATCCTAAAATAATAACATCAATATCATTACTATACTGAAGTGATACTATATAAATGAAATAATAATTATCTACCTTTCTGAATTCTCCATAGAAAAATAACAATGATATCCATGTGTATGTGTATACTACTACCTTAATGAATGATCTGTTTTATTTCTCATCGTCACATTACATAGATCATTAAAAGGTGATAATTAATTAATTAATATTATATTTATAACATGATTAAAATTTTAGAAAGACAAATTAATTTCTATCATCATTTTATTATATAGAAAACAAAAACATCATCTATGTGTATGTACAGACAAGAACCACTAGGGAACAACATATTTCATTTTTAATCACCACCATACATGGATTCTGATTAGAATTTATATAATTATTTAAAATGATTTGTATGTAATTATTATTGTACATGAAAGGTTATAATAATATTTATATTATCATTAATATAATAACTTTTGATCTCCATAAATTACTGAAATAATATCATCACTGATTTCATCTTTATGAACCGTGACTAGAACTACAATGGAAATATATTTGAAATTTATAAATATATATTATGTATCAATAACAATACCTTTTAAAAAATAGGAATGATGATCTTATTATTAGATAATGAGTATCAACATCAATATTTTAAAACATGCCTGAAACAATCAATAGCATTAACATTAGATGATGAAATTTAACCATAAATAACAAAATATATAATATATTCTCATAAATGAAGATTATATATCATTATATATAATAATTAGGTTCTAACATAAGATATTAAAGTGGTTTTGTTTATTAAAAAGGAATTTAAATATCTATTTTGGAATTTGAGGGTAAAATTTAACAGTTTTCTCATCTCAATTTGTAATCATTGATACATATTCTATATTCACCACTTAATTAATTATTATTTTTCTACCATTTTTATAAAATTTATGAATTTTAATGGATTTACACTTCCATTTAAAGTAATATTTTCCAAAAAATAAATTTTAAAATTTTATTAAATTAATAAGGGGTTTTCTTGACTAAACATATTTTCATGAGTCATAAGTATTATTATTTAGATATAATTATATAAGAATATTTTCATTTATCCTGTAATGATATTATATTTCCTTTACTCTTTATATTTTATGGAATTATGTTTTCAAATCAAATACTTCTTCTTTGATGGATTTCATTCTTTATATAATTTGATGATGTCAAGAATATTTCTAATCCTCTCAAAATATTCACCTTTCTCATATGTATATTCACTATTTCCCCTATTTTTATTCAATATTTTTTTGAAATCCAAATTCATATTTTTTATATTTATTTAAAAATTTATATTTACATATTTTCAAATGAATGATTTGCCACTCTTTTTATAATGTGGGTTTCAATAAAGGTATTTTAAATATTAAAAAAAGTTATTCCTTTCATAATAGTATTTTTTATATTACCCTACATATTTTCATTAAAAAAATAATGTATTTGTGAAGGTTTATTTGTTTATATTTCATGTTAAATAAATTTTAAAAAATTAGTTTTTAAAACATCCCAAAAATGTTATTTTTAAATGTGGCTCTTAAATTTATCAATTTATGATGACATTATAATGATTTTTCTAAAGAAATTATTTGAAGATTCAATACCATTTAACTCTATAATATATAACTACTATGTATGTATGTTCTATTAATCACCTTATAATTTCATTTATGAAATACTAATTTGATGATATTTAATTTTTTAACAAAGGATATACTTTTGATAACACGTTATGTGATACAATTTTGTTTTCTTTCAAAATTTTATTATGATATGATTTATTATATGTATCATTTGGAACCCATATATATGGATATTGATGTGTGGGTTCTTATATAATCATCTAATTTATTGGTTAAGGTTTTATGTATTGTGAGATAATGGAGTGTGAACATACGTAATTTTCATACAACATAATGGTTGGACCTTATTGGATATTATCAAAACATAATGGTTGGGGATTCATATATATTATCACAATGTGATGAATCTATATTATTATTCCAATTTTGTAGTTCCTTGTTATACTATGTATCCAGGAAATTCTATGTTTTTATGCGTATTATTTTGATTATACATCATGGAATATGTTTATTATCTCAGGTTTCTCAAATATTATGAATAATTATTTTTTTCATTTGATATTAAATTTCCTTATATCATGAATTATGGATAACTATTGTGGGTACATGATTATATTAATTATATATTTCTATAATGATCATGTATTCTCTTATATTTATGATATAACACTTTTTAAGATGATGATAATTTTGACCCTTACTAAGAATTTGGTCTCACATTTTCTTATGTCACAATTCCCATGGTTATGAATTTGATTATAAATTATGAGAAGCCTATAAGGGATATTAGTTTTATTATATTATAAGGAAAGGTTTAAAAGTATTTTAAAATACGTTTCTTATATGACCAATCATCAATGAAACCAAACCTACAGGTCTTGGGAGTTTGAGATTATTTTTTGAGTTATAATGTTTAAATTATGGAAATGATATTAAATAAAAATATATTGAGCTTATTCAACTCCTCTAGTATTATATATAGCTATAAAATATGTGTTTTAGCAATGTATCAGAGAGTTCGAGTCTTTTGTGCCTCAGATGGTATCAAATCTAGTAATAAAGTATGTGTTTTTAACACTAGACTCATGAGTGTTGGTCTGGAGAGCCTTAGTTGGTAACAGAGAAAGTTTTAGTTGTTTTTTGGGATTATGATGAGATAGGTTTAGTGATACCCCTTCTGATAAGTTTATATATAGGATAACATGCTGAAATTTCGGTAAATTATAGGATGTGTAGTTTTATAAAAATTAATTCCATCTCCGGATACAAACAAGGGCATACATGATCTATAAAATATTCACTTTGGAGTAATAAATATTTAATGGTTTGATGGGTATTGAATTTATCCTATACTATTGTATAAATAATTTTCCAAACTGATAACCTATTTTCACACTAAAAGGGGATATGTGTTCAAGATTCACATACTCCTTATAAAATATTGTTAATGATTTGATCACACATTTATTGTATGGGTAGAGAAGTGAATAGAAAATAAAATAATGAATAATCCAGATTCAAACATAGAAATTTATATATTGGGGTAAAATTAAATTTAAGATTTATTCCTTTTTAGTTAATAGTTTTAATTATTATAATAATATAAAATTATTATATTTTTCTTTACTTTATTTAAGTTAGGACTCAAAATAGGAAGAAGTGAGTTACTAATATATGTCATGAGTATTGCGATGATTATCCCAATGACTGACTGGATGAGATAAGAGTTGGAGTGATAACTCTAGTTGTAATCCCCCAAAATGATAAAGGGTTAAATGACTAAATGATATGACTCATATCAACAAAATTAATCTTTATTTTTCGAAATCCTATTTGATTAGAACTTGGCAATTAAGTGTGCTTGGCTTGTAGTAGTGTTCAAGATGGGTGAACTTTTGGGAAGTTTTCTAGGGTGTGTGTGAGTGATGACAAAAACACACTAGAAAGGACATGTGGTAGAATGTGGGGAATTTCATTAGTCAAATGACCCATTCAGGCGTGTGGGTTGGCCCCAAAGTGGGGACCACAGGTCTGCGAGGCAACTGGTGGTACTTACTCGGCCAGGACCCAACAGACATGTTACGGTGGGGTGGTTGTGCTGCCGGTGGGGCCAAGTTGTTACATTTGGTATCAGAGGTGGTACTCAGCCTTAAGTGTAGTGCCCTGCCTGGGTTGAGATGTAGGGCCCACAACAACGATGTTGTGCTCTAAATAGGAGCTGAATGTCACACCCCATAATTATAAAGGGTTAAATTATTAAATGATATGACTCATGTCAACAAAGGGAACCTTTCTTTTCAGGAGCCTATCTAATTATAACTTCATAGTTGAGTGTTCTTGTCCTGGAGTAGTGATCAACATGGGTTACCATTTGGATGTTTTAAAATGTGTATGTGAGTGATTACAAAAGTACACTTGAAATGACATGTGTTGGAATGTGGGGACTATCATTAGTCGGATAACCTATTCAAACATGTGAGTGGGCCCCAAGGTGTGGATCACATGTTTGCGGGGAAACTAGTGGTACCTACCAGGCCAGGACCCGATGACCATGTTAAGGCTAGGTGGTTGTGTTGTCAGTAGGGCCTAGTTGTTACACTAATGGGTTTTTCTAACTGCCTATCATGAATTATGATTAAAAACATAAACATGGTTGAAGTTCCAAACACATTACATAATATAAGGATTGAGTTTTAGGGATGTCTAACTGATAAGGAATTTTTATGAAAGATGAATAAATTTCACATATTTCAATAATGTGGGAAGATTATCCAACACAAATGTCTAAAATGAACCAAAAATTGTTTATGAAGATCTCTTTTATTAATTATTTATATGAATTTTATGTGATATTGGAAATGAAATTTTTATCTCCATAGAATCCATAGTAATTAGTAAAAATAATTTAATCACATTTTTCACTTCAAACAAACCAATGATCATCTATTAGTGAATATATGACTATAAACACTGTAGTAAAACTTACTATATGAGTTTTTTCAACAAAAAATGATGAATATTTTCTAAATAATATTGGATAAAAACTCAATATCAAGTATCATCATATTATATGGAAAAAGATATGTTTCATAAGTTTGTAAATTAGGTGTCTAACTATAAATTATGGCATGAGTCATGTTAATCATTTCAATACGCAGATATATTTTCACTAATATGTGATAATTAAATTGGTAAGGATATAATTTATTTTAGGGGGGATAATGTAATGCCTTGAAAACATTTTATTATTTTCGATTTAAATACATATAATATTGAGTAGATTATTTAACATATATCACTGAACATAAATGAAATTGTGATACTTTAAAATAAAGTTATTATATATGAACATTATAATATATTCATTAAATTATTGTTATAAATAAAATTAAACATATATTAAAATCATTATGTATAAAAAAGAATTTATTGGAATCATTCAATATAATTATTCCTTATGAAGTTAATTTATTAGAGCTTGGAAGGGTGTCAGCCATACTAGGGGTTTCTCTAGAAAAATATTAATCCAAACTCCCAAAATAATAGTTTAAGAAAAATTGTTTGAGGTAAATGCTAAATATCATGGAAATTTCCATGATATCCATGTTACATGAACTACAACTCATGAATACCACTTGATCTTACCTTATTTTTGTTACTCATGTGGAAGTGATGAGTGGTTATGTTAATAGAAGTTAGAATGATTTAAATATTAATTGTGTTATATAGATTTGGAATATTAATAAAATAACAAATAACAAATTATTTATTTAAAACAACTATATTGATGGAATTTAATTATTTCTTATTAAAAACTACAACAACATAAAGAATTGGTTATAAATACTTTTAAGATCTAGTTTAAAAAAAATATTTATATTATATAGGTTTTTCTTAAGAAAATAAATCAGTCACTTTTAAAGGTTTATTTTATATTTTCTTAATTTCAAATATATATATCAATATTTATTTCAAATTATAAAAATATATAAAATAAAGAAAACTTAATTGTTTATAAATATCATACTTCTATAAGAATAAATTATTTATTATATAAAATATGTTTTGAATTAAATTTTAAATTTATATAAATCATTTAATTATTTTGATAAAATGGATTTCATTTTTGGATTCACATTATAATATTATATGATAATTGATTTTTGGGATTTTTAAGGAAACATTTATTTTTAATTGAAAATTGAAAATTATCATTTTTAAAAATACATTATATTCTATTTTAAAAAAATTATATAAAAAATATTTAAAAACATATGAAACATTTTTAAAGATAAAATATATATTTTATAATAAAAATTATACAATAAAAAATATATTTTTTAGTTAATGAACCTTTATTTTACATTTTAGAACTTAATGTATATTTTTCCTTAAAATTGTTCTAATGGTTTATATATTTATTATTTTAGAAATATTTATACCACTTTAAGAATTTATATATAATAAAATATAATTTGTATTATGAATTAGAAGGTAAAAAAATATTTTATAAGTTTATATTTTTTTGTTTAAATATATCTCCACAAAACTACTAGTCATGTCTTAGAGGTTCTGTTCTCATCAAAGGACCACCCAATGAAAGATTATTCTTATTTTCATTTGAGTTATTACAAGGAGTAAGTTAGAAATTCCCAAATTACTCCCTTCAATTTTTGTTTTATTAATTATTATTATTATATTTCAAATTCTATTATACATTATTAAAATAATAACATTAGTATAATTACTACAACTAAGTGTTATTATATGTACGAAACAATCATTATATACATTCCTCCCTTCTCTTTATGAAAATAAAATCATTATCCTTTCCAATGTTTGGACAACCACCTCCGTGAATGTTGTGTTTTTTTTCATAACCACCATATATTACTAGTTAAATATGGGGTATTTAATGAATAAATATGATATTTATAACATGATTAAAATTTTGAAAAATAAATGAGTTTCTACCTTCTTTGTGTACTATAGAAAATGTAAATTCTATCTATTTTTATGTGTATACGACCACCTATATGGAATGGCTTATTTATTTTCTCATCACCGCCCTACATGGTTGATTATAATAATTTATTTGATGAATTTAAATGATTTTTATGATATTATTATAGTTATCTAAAGGTTACATTAATATTTAACTTGTTATTAATATATTATCTTATATTAATAAAAAATTACGAAAACAAGCTTGTCCTGGATTCTATATTCATGAATAATGAGTAAAAATATAATGGAATGAAATTAAAAAAATTATAAAAAATTATAAATAATTTATTCTTGTATATTTATTAATATATGAATTATGAACATGGAATCAAAAAATATGTATCAAAGTTGATATTTTAAGGCTATTAGAAAATAAAAAAATTACATATGTAGATGAAAATATACTAAAAGATACTAATAAATGTATAAGAAATGCTTTAAATTAATGAATATATAGTAATATATTTTAATGATATTCTAAAATAGTTTATTAGTATCTTTATGTTTATTATACAAGATTTTAAATTTCTTTCATCAAATAATTTAGTAAAATTTAATGGATTTCACATATCTATTTTTATTATTTGGTTCATATTCCATATTTACCACTTATTTTATTTTATGTGGTGTATATACATATTTATGGATTACATATTCATACCATTTGTGAATTTTAAGGTTTTTACACATCATTTTCATGTTATATTTTTTTATGGTTTTTCGATTGAAAAGTTACAGTAGATATAAGGTGTTTTCTTCAATCGACTTATTTTCTGGAGTCATAATTATGCCTCTTTGACTTTAATTATACAATAATTTTTCTTTTACAATGTAACAATATTATATTTAATTTCATCCTTATATTTTTTGAATGACATTGATAAATTAAAAACATATTACTTGATATATTTCTTTCTTAATAAAATCTCATGATGTTAAGAATAATTACCATCCTCTAAAAATAATTAATTTTTATTCCATGTTTATACTATAAATTCATGTGGATTTTATCCTTTATTGTTTTTAAATCTAAATAAGTATTAGTTCTAGTTTTCTTTAAATCTATCCTTACTTATTTTTAAAATGAGTATTTATCACTCTTTTTATGATGTGGGTTTCAATAATGATATTTTTAGTATTGAAATGTCTTTCCTTTTGTGTTCATATATTTTATCTAATACTACACATTTTCATTGGATAAAATTTAAGGATTTTTCAAGAATTTTTTATATAGATTTCTTGATAAATAATGTATAAAAATTCATTAATAAAAATTAAAAAACAATCATTTTGAATGTGAATCCTAACATTGTCTATTTACGATGATGTTAAGAAATTTTTTCTAATTATATTATCATTGTTTTGATTACATTATCCTATTAAAATACGAAAGCTAAAACTCTTATGGAATTATCTTTTATGATTATTCTTATAATTACAATTAAAAACTACTTTCTGGTGATTGATGTTTTAGTATCAACTAATCTACTTATGATACCATGTTATTTGATACAATCTAGAAATGATATAAAATGCCATTTTTTCATTTGTGATATGATTAATTATTAATATATTGTAGAACACGTGTGTATATATATTGTGGAACACGTGTGTAAATTCATGGATTTGTTCACTACTTAAAGGTTGTGACTTCTTGGATATTTTCATAACAAAACATGTGGGACATCTTGGGTATAATCAAAATGTGATGAGTCCATATGATTATGGTTGTTTCATAGTTACTTTTTTATTCAATGTTTCTACGATATTCCATATTTTTATGTCCTATGAATTTGATTATGATCTATAACACTTGTTTATTATATCAGGTTTCAAAACACTAATGTTATGGTATATGTTTAATTGTTTGAGATTATAGGTCTTTAATAATTAATTATATAAAACTCATATTTTTACATGTTTCTTTCAATTGTATATTTTTCTAATGATAATATTTTCTCACAATCTTATTATGTAACCCTTGATAACATGATGATATGTTTCACCCTAATTGGTCATCTGAGCTCACCCATTATTATGTTTTTAGTCCCTAGGATTTGAAGATGTGTATAACTTATGATAATACTAAAAGATATCCTAGTGTGATTTGATTATAGGGAATTTTCTACACGTACTATAAATTTATTTTTTTATGTGTAATATCATAAAAGAAACTAACCTTGAGTAATTTTTATTATATGATTTTTCTAATGTGTAACATAATGAAGTGATGTTAAATATAGATATTTTTATATTGGTTCACCTTAGATACATGGGTTAGAGGTGGGATATTATAAGTCAATCTACGTATGGATCAGGGAATTATTCCCTTGGAATCAATGGTAGGTTTATAATCCACTTGATAAACCAGAAAATAGTAAACCTTGTGATCAAGCTATATATGTATTTTATTCATGTCTAATGCATGGTTATATATTTATGTTACATAGATATTTAAATTAAATCACTTAAAATAAATATATTAATAAGCATACAGAATGGAATAAAATAAACTGATTATATGTAAATTATTATATCAAGACATGAATAATTAAAAATACAAGATGTGCATAATATTAAGAATCATGAAAAAATAATATAATGAATACTTATGAAAAAAGATAAAATACCTCCAGTAAATATTATGTTAGAAAATCCTTCCATTTCATGAGTTAAAATAAAACTATAACCCATGTCTGGGTAATTCCAACTATTCCGGAGTCTTAACTAATTATTTGAGTTGACTAAACTTAATTTTCATCAAGGTAGGACTACAAAATGATGACATTAAGTAAAAATGGGAAAATTTATAATGAAATCCTATAATAAGATTTTTTTGATTGGGAGTTCCACTCAACGGCTCAAAGAAATAAGAGTTAATGTTGTTAGAAACATTCCTAACCTAAATAAATTTGAATAATTTTTCAAGACCAAGTATAGATTGTCACACTTGGGTTTTAATTTTTCGTTGGTTTTGGCTTGGGTCGGGGTTCGAGGGACACCATGAATAAATGTTTGAGATTTTATTGAAAAATATGTGTTTTGGGTTTGGCAGCATCTAGCGCGCGGGAAAAACATAGTTTAGAAACCATTCGTCTTCACCCAAGAAATAGGGTGACCAACCCATATTTGAACACTAAAATAAGAATTTAATGAATAATAATGTGAGAGCTAAAATAAACAAAAAAAGTAAAATAGAATTAAAAGTTTTGAAAATATTTTTAATGGGAAAACAATTATTGTTATCGTTACAAATATTAATAAAAATATTATTAATATTAATATTATTATTATTGTTATTAATATTATTAATTGATATTATTTTTCTTAATGGGTGTTATTGGTGGGTTTTAGTCTGGTGTGCGGGCACCAAACTGTTAGTAGAGACCATACCGTCATCTCGGGTACCCGTACAATGATATCTGGAGGGGGAAGAAGCTATCATATGGTTCGTGCAAAGTCATTTGAGCCGTGCGCGGACTTCACAGTTGTAGTATTAAAATAAATAAATAAAATAAAATTTATTATTATTATTTTTCTATTAAAATTATTAATGTTAATATTTTAGTTATAAATATTATAATTATTACAATTAATAATAATAATAATTATTATTTATAATTTTTGTGTTAATTTTATTATTATTGTCATTAAATATAGGAAAAAATGTTATTTTTATTATTTTTATTATTATGTTATATAAATATTAATAATAATATTATTAATATTATTATTATTAACTTATGTTATTAGTAGGATTTTAATGAAAATAAAAAATAAAAAATAAAGAAACCCCAACTCTCTCATCTCCCTCCTCCTCTCATGACACATCCCCCCTCCTTTCTCTAACCCTGTGTGTGGCATACCCTCTAGTGCACCCCCACCTTATTAAGTGTTTTCTCTAGAGACCTCCCCTCTTCCAAAAAGCCTTCAGTCGATACGATCTCCCCCTTCTACATCCACCACACTACTGCACACTCCCCTGTCAGTGCTTCTCCAGTCGGTGCAACCCACCTCTTCGGTGTGATCCAGTCAGTGTCGTACTCTCCTCTAGAGACCTACCCTTCTGGCATGATTCCTCTAGCACACTACCTCGTCGTCTTGTCCCTCCTTTGACATCAGCCTCCCCTCTGGTACTCTTCTTTTCATTCTCTTCTTGCTGGAATTTTGGATTAGACAAACCCTATGTGAGGATTAAATCTAAATTTTGGGGTTTTTTCCTTGCATAAGGAGCATAAATCATATCTTAGGACCCCTTGGTTGGGTTTGGGCGTTCACCGCTGAAGTGGAGGTGTTTCAGATCATTTGGAATTATCACTGCCATTCAAGTTAAAGGTTTTATTCCCACATATTGGTTTGACACATTATAATTTCAGGAATTTATATGGTTTCGAGTCCCTAGAATTTATTTTGTTGTGCGTTGGAAGTCATCATGTGATTTCAAGTGGTCACCGACAATTCTTTCTAGTGCTAGGAGTTGGCTTGGTCCTAATTTGAGGTAGGACCCCTTTGTACATTGCCTTTATATTTTATATTTGATTATTTTCTTGTTTTTTACACCTTCATTAGTTATTAATTATTGATATATTGTTTTTATAATATTTTTTCTTTGTGAAATGAAGTTTTTGCCTAACTTTATTCAATGTGTGATGTCGATTTGAAGAATAGTTCACGCCATGAGTTTTCTAAATATCCCGGTTGGCTAATTCAAATGGTTTATAATATTTATAAGAACATTTTGGTCTTGAAAATGTATTTTTGATGTTTAAAATTGTGATTGACTTTTTTTCAAATGTTTTTCCAAAGGGTTTGGGATTAAAATTGGCTTGTTTGATATTATGTATGAGAAAATTTGATTGGAGGAAATTATGTAAGGCCTATTTGGCACTTTTAATGTGGTTTAATTGAGATATGCATGATACAGGTTTATTAAATGCCTTGTTGGCTCTTATAAATGTATTGAAGATATAAAGTGGTGATTGGTGTTTCCCAAAATGGATTTCTAAATTGGTTTGACATGATTTTGCCTATATTTTTTGTGAGTTTTTTGGTAAAATGTTTTAGGAAAATGTTCTCATGAATTTTATAAAAGGTGTGAATCTTGTTTTTAAGGGAACATAAAGTGAAAATGAATTTAGAATGAGGTTTTAAGGGAAAATGCAACACTAGGTATGGTGAACTTAATGTGTCTCTTTTCGATATGAATTACTAAATTTTAATTGATGAAAGGTGTTTTTTGGAATCTATTTTTTCTTATGATAGGATTTATAAAAATTTATTTCTATGTTATTCTATTATTGAAAATGGTCTTTGTGTAGTTATTATTAAATGTTTGATGTTTGAAGATTACATGAGGCATGTTTGGAATTTTTATTAGATGGTTGTTTGGAAAACCCTTCAGGAATTGAGTCTTTCCTTTTTGATTTTCTATGGGACAAGAGAATCCTCGGTATGGGACCTCTTTTTCATAATTATTATTTAATGCAAGGACTACTTCTTAAGGTGGATGGGGTGGTTTCAGTTTGTGTGTTCTGTGAAATGGAATGTATATGACTTGTTTCTTGACCTTGTTTAGAACACCCCATTAATGAACACAACATAGGGACCTTGCATACCTATGAGGATTAATGAGAATGATACTGCACTAGTAGTTGACGTACGAACCAGTGGACCATCGTAGGTTGATATATTTGGGTTTGTTATTATGGGATTGGGCCCCTCAGTCTATCCTAACTTAGGGTGGCCAGGCATTTTGGATTTTTTATTTCATCATGCGTGGCATGCTACCAGGGATGGGTTCTCATGTATTAGTACGTTTTTGTTCTCCTGTGTGTTCCTAGGATTTCCCATGTTCCTCCAACACAAGTATATTTAGTTCTATTTCCCTCATTATATGGAATCATGATCTTGTGATTGATTTTTGTATTATTTGGGTAAATTGTGAAGGTGTGTTTTTGTTAAAAATGATTTCAAGAAAAATGTTTCTTAATGAATAAGAACTCTCCCATTTTAAAATTTCATGAAAAATAATCCTTTTCAATTTGGTTCCCTTTTTACTTCTTCCCATGATATTTGTTTCCAATTAAGATGGAAATGGATTATAATTTTTAGTTTTAAAATGAAAAGTGTATTAAAAATATATTTATATTCTTTTAGTTCAAAATATAGCTGATGTTTCTTTTATTTAAAGAATGTTCATTGGGAATAAAATTATTCAGGCCTACCTTTGAATTTTAATTACTCACACCTATAGATTCTTTTCTATTTTTGACCTTGTGAAGGTTTCTACTTGGTTACGTTCTCCTTGTGTAAATTTTTATTATTTATTTGGAGAGTGTCCTGATGGGCCATGTAGAGATGGTGGGTTTTCAGATTGATTAGACATGTTTTTTAGTTCAGTTGTATTTTACGTTTAGTTTTTAAATGATATTCACTTCATTTTTGTTTATATATTGAACTGCATGTGCAACTTACTAGTATTTAGATTCAATTTTATTATTAGGTGAAATTTTGTCCTTGTTTCACTCTATTTATTCCGATGGTGCTTTTCATCATCCAAGGAAGATTGGGAATTCCTCTCAGGCATTACTGTGGATTGTCTTGGGTTACCGGTTCAAGGTTGACCCAGATTGGTTTGTGAAAAAATGGTATTATAGGTGGTCAGATTTGAAGTGGACCTTGCTTATTAGATCACCCATTACTACTTGGGGATTTCAAGGTAGAAGGAGTATGATTTTTAGGTATCAGTATGTAGGAACGAGAAGGAATTAATGACCCTTTCTCATTCTGAACATCGGGTTTCCATGGGATATCCGAGTTTGTCGGTGTCCATTAATTCTGATGGTTTTTTGGGTGTTGGGAAATAAAAAGGGAGTTGGGAAGTGGCCTCCATGATCTCACTGGGTCTGGAAAGCCACTTGGATCATGGTATATTTCCCTAAATACTCTACTTAGTGGTGGCATGATTGGAATATGGCCACCAACCATATGGACAAATCACCAATCGACACTAGTTTCTCATTAGAAACCATTTTGGGTCATCCTTAATTTTGAAAATTTCACTGTAAAGTCTTATTTTGGAATTGTGAAAAGTGGAATTTAAATAGTTGATTACTTTGTTCAATCAATTTTATTGCTTCCTCGTTTATTAGTTTCCACCCCCATGAATATTTGATGGATCCCTATGGCACAAATTTGGGTGGTGTATCTTTTGAAAATACTCTAGTTGATCAACCCATAGACAATTTCCTTGATTTTTGGATGTTGATCGGTCCTATAATTTATGGTCAGGAAGATCATATAAATTGGAGAAGTGGGTGTGGAGGATTGAGATGAACTTCAGTTTCCTTGTGCTACCTAAGAAATTAAAGGTAAATTTAGCTACCTCTATGCTCGATGGTCCAACCTAGAAATGGTGGAAGTTTGTGTCTCAAAGAAAGAATCAAGAAGATCTTACATTGGATTTTCTTAAGTCATCATTGATCCAATAAAATTTCACTATGATGGTGAAGGTGTGAAATAGAATGGTATTTTGTAATATTTAGTAGGGTGTTGGATCGGTGTTATAATTGTGTTGACACTTTTGGGTATCATTCTGTATAAGACATGGTATGTTGCAAAAAAACCTCGTGAAGGCTCGGATGTTTGATTTTGGGCTCCCTCCAAAAATGTATTTGAAGGTGGAAGAGATTAACCTAACCACCTTATCTGATTGGTGATACAATCCTTTCATGTCATACCTGATTTAGAAGGAGGACTTGGGATTTAGGATCCTCCTCTGAACATTAGAAGTGGTGAAGAGGATGCTGGTATGTAGTTTCAAAGGTGGCCTAATTCCAGTGATGTTGGTAATAGAATTATGAGGACTTCAGTCCTCTAGTAAACTTCTTGAGAGAAATATGTCATGATCTATCATAAGTGTGGTAAGTAGGGTGATAAGAGATCGTTGTTCCTAAATTCTCCAAGAATTTTTCACACTTGTGGATGCTTGAAACACTTATAGAAGTTCTATCGGGGTGTTTCCAAGAAGCATCGTGAAGCTAGACCAATATCTTCAAAGGTCACCTTAGTCCATCTGCAGGAGTAAGGTGATGTTTGGGATCAGTTTGGGGTTTTATCTTGGTAGTTTTTCTTGGATGTAATAGTCGTACCTTGAGGTGTTTTTTGGTGTTATTTTATTTTTCAATTGTAAGTATGGTTGTTGTCGAACCATTCAGAACACCTATTTTAATGGAAGGGTGTTTTGTGTATTTTTGATATATGATATTTGTTTGGGGGTCTCTCAAGACTAACTGTGATGTCTGAGATGCTTCAAACATCTGATCTCTATCAATAGGTTCCGGTGTGAAGATGGCATATATTCAGGAGAACCGAGTGGTGTAAAGTGGCATTGGATTAATGTTTTCCTTATTGTGGCATGGTTTTTGTTATTCCGGGGGTGTGAAGTTTTTGGTATGTTGTCGGTTGTGGTTTTGATGCCCTGTTAGTTGGAGCCTTCCTTCCCATCCCCTTGTTGTGGGGGTTTCTGTTTTATGTAAAATGATTCTGAGTTTGTTTTCTTTGTTGGATCCTATAGTGGGGAGACCCATTGTGGGTCTCATCGATAAAGGGTTCATTTATCAGTACATTAATTTAGTACCACTAAAGTAAAATGTTTATTAGTTATTATAAAAGTTATTATAAAAGGTTCATTTATCAGTGTTTTAATTTTGAACCTCTAAAGGAAATATTTATCAGTGCATATAAAAGTTTTGATAAAGGAATTTTATCAATTCTTTTAGAAGCCCTAAAAATTTTGATTTTTATTTGCACTTTTAAAAGCATTGATAAAGGTCTGTACTAGAGTGTGTTATTAGAACACACTTTAGTAATAGAAACACATCAGATATCAACAAAAAAAATTCCCAATACCGAATTTAAATTATATTAAATTTATAACACAAATACCAAAAAATCCCATATTATAGACATTTCAAACATCGGTTTATATAATTACAAAGATTAAAATTATTACATACATTCAAAAAAATCCTAACTTTCAATGTTTCCATGATTTCTATTGACATTATCTGTCGAACTACCTACATTTTAACACCCCAATATTTCATAGTGTGTTATTTCATCAAAATAATTCAATAACTTGCACTACACGCAACACTGAATTAAAGCACACCATGACTTACCAAACTAGCCATTATGAATAGTAATACCTACTTTTTGAAAATTTATAAATTCTATATCTCAAAATTCACTTCATTTTTGGATTCATAATATCAAAATTAGCCTAGGGTGAAATTTTGGTACTTTTTGGATAACTTTAATATTTTGATGAATAGTGAAAATTACTAAATTTTAATTAAAAACAACTTTTTTAATCAAAATAATTAATAGTGATAAATTATGAATTTTAGTGGTTATAAAGTATAATTAGAATATATTTTTACCATTTTATCCAATGGTGTTCATTAGAATTAATATCAATTTGAAATTGGACCTAAACAATTGTCAATTTTTGATATATATTGTTTCTTAAAAACACACTTTTTGTTTTAACAATGGGAATTAATTTTAAATTAAATTATTCCACTTCTATGTTTTGAATTTGGGAAAATGGATTCCATATTTTGAATCAGGATATTCAAATTGAGTAAATAGGTAACTTTTATTTTTAGACATTTTGAATAATTACTTCGGTAAATATTTTATTTACCATGGTTAAAGGGTAAATCCGGTAAATAAGGGTTAAAAAGTAATATTATAATAATCAAAAATTACCCTAAAACGTGTCCTAAGTAATCATATTAGTATTGATTTAATTTACCTTGTTCTAAGTAATCATTCTGTTATAATTTTCACAAAAATCAACTATTGAATAGTGTCAAATTTGACATAAAATAGTTTTCAAAACAAATATTATATTATAAATTGATATTAAATTCCTAAAAATCAAAGATTCGGCCAAGAGACTTATATCATGATAGGTGTATCATTAATGGACCACTTGGGGGTCGCTTGGATGTATATAGTATGTTTATTAACTATATAAAATAAAAATACAAAGTGACATGGTAAATGTCAAACTAATTAACTAAGAGTTAAAACTAAAAGATAAGGTTAATATAGTGACCGAAACATGTCTAAATTATATTGGATGAATTGTTTTAGACCTATACACACCTTAAACTTTTAATAATCAACTTTGGAGCCATTATAAACCTAATATGAATTTATTATAAATTAATATTTCTTGCTTTTCCAAAGGTGCCCCTCACCCCTCTTATAAAGGAGAACTCCTCCTTCTCATTTCATCACACCTTCAAAGCCTTTTGGTTAATCCAAACCCTACCCAAATACTCTCTGAACTTCCCTAACTACAACCTAGTGGCCTTAGTTTGATCAGAAAGCCAACCTAAGGAGCCCTTTTGATCAAATCAAAAGGAAGAACCCGAAGAAGAGGTAATGTTTTCACCACCCCTTTTCAAGTTCCTTTCTTCATCCACTTCTTCTTTATTTGTTATTACCATTCTAAAATAATAACTCCAGTATCCTATATATACTGTTATGTTATTATAAATATGGTACAACCATATTCATTATTCTATCCACCCTTTGAATAACATGTCACCATACGTGCATACGTAAGGCTTACCGTCTCCACGTCGTGGTGTAATTGTTATACAATAAATTATTATTTGGATGGGTATAATAATGATGTGTAATTCATGTAAATAATAAATGTAACATGATTATTATTCTGTATATATGATATACCATACATTTATATATTATTTTAATATCAAAAGAATGATATTGTCGCTCGTGCGTACGTACGGACTACCGTCTCCACGAACGCGATGAGATTCATTCTCCATCGTATCCATTCAAGTATAATTATCATTTGATGATTTAAAAATAATGTTTAAGGACTTGATATCATTATATATATGAATAATATACAACCTATCCATGAAAAACCTGGCTTATGTAACAACACATATAAAATAAAACGAGTAAGTTAACACCCGAAACGACGATAATACTATGATATTATTAACAAAGCAATGTTAAAAGATCATATATGATATCATATTAATATATATGATTCTTTTATAATTTAATAACAATTATTTATTCATTATACAGGAAGTTAACCTACCCTCAACCAAGGAAAACTACAAGGTAAGGGTTTATTTCACAATCACTTCATTATCTGAGATTGTTTATACGCAATTATCTACTGGAATCTCTTTATCATCCACATCCATGTTCCTTAAAAATGTATTTAAAAACATCTTTACTATTTACTAGACAATGGGTTAAATTCATTTATACCCTTATGTGTTTTTAAAGGAATCTTTCTGTCGTTTTCCAAACAAGGCACTTTTTACCTTTCGACAAATTGAAGGTATGAATGTTTTTTTAACTTATACGGCGGGTGTGGCTATTTACCGCCGTTATAATATCGTCAAAGCTTACCTTACAAGATTATAAGAATATTTTCAAGGTAAAAGTTTTATTTTATAATTATGTGACTTATAAATGATTTAAAAATGAATATTTTATGAATTTTTGAAAGGTACTCTTTATCAAGATCATAATTTTAAATGTTTTAAAGATTTATCATTCTAAATATTTTTAATTAATGTCCAAGTTTTCAAAATGATTTTAAGGACTTATTTATATGGACATGAAGGTTTTGAAATGACATTTCTTTTCAAAAGTTTCAAAGTGGTATGGGACACTTTGATTCAAAAATCTCTTTTAAATTACTTCCTTTATAAATGTGTGACTTTTCAAAGATTTCGAGAAAAGAGATATTTCTCTCAAATAGTTTTGATTTCATCTATGTCAACATCCTTTGATAGATTTTAAGCTTATTTGAAGTTGATTTATTATGATACAAAACTTCTATATTGTATTGAAGGTTTTGTGATATGTTTGACTCTGGATGTTCTATTTTTATACCATTCACGATTTGTGGTGAAAATATTGACATTTCGTATGCTAGTTTTAATACGAATGTTTATGTTATGTTTAAAACCTTTTCATATGGGAATGAATTGGACTTAATATGTGACCGGTGGATCCTGCTATAGCTCCTCGATGCATCGGTAGGTCTCATGAGACAAATTAGTCTCTTGGCACAAGGCCTTGGCAAAATCTTATTTGTAGTCTTGACATGAGGCCTTGGCTATGTGGTTATGATAGTCTGGCATTATGCATTCCATCATTATGAAAGGGGTAATTGATATTTCATATGATTATTCAATTAGTAGAATATCCATGTGAATAATTAAATGGAATTATTTTATTTTATTTTTTCCTTACTATGTTGAAGTTCAAGTTTAAAAGGCTTTTGTTTTACATATACATTGCCTTAAATTTTTATTATTATTTATGAATTTTTCTGCTATATTATTATCCTTACAGGGCATTTGAGCTCACCCCTTTCTATGTTTTATTTTTCCCAGGATGTGAAAAAGTAAATTATAAATGACATGTTGGGATATTATGAGGGGATAATAGTGTGGACTATGGAGACAATATGTTGTTGTAGTAGTTTTTCACCTTATGATTTAATGTAAAACATTATGAAAATATCTAGTGTTTCCAAGGCTACTAAACCAATCGATCTTTCGATATTTGATCTTTCTTGTGATCATTCCAATGTTACGATGTAATTCACAAACTCTGGGTAACTGAGGTCGGAGCGTTACAGTTGGTGTCAGAGGAAGTTTAGTATAAACCTTGGAAGCAAGATTTAGATGAACTCTGATTAGAGCACATAGTTTTAAGATGGACTTTGAGGATTAGTATAGAAAAACTTCCTATAATTTTGGTATTGTGATGATTTTGTGAGTTTTCCGAGCAATACATCCCTGTCTGGATACGAGCAGGTAGAGGCGGCTCTGGAACAGCTGTACCTAGGGGTAAAACCCGAAAACACCGTTTTGAGATAGACTCGAACGGGAACTGGTGCACAACAACGGGCCTTGCTGCACTCTTTGTTACGACACTCCCGGGGGATATGCTTAGGATAACTCTCATTTTTTTTACAAATCATTATGAAGGTTTTATGAGTATATACATCCTCAAAGAAAACATTTTTATGATTATGGATTATATCCATAAACTATTTAATTTATGTTATGTGTTTTTCAAGTTTGGGATTAGGTATTGTTATTCATAATCTAATCTAGTGTATGACATTGTTTAGAAATGGTGCCCAGTAGAAGGAATGAGAACATCAGCATTGCACATGATCCAAAGAGAAAGAAGGATAATATCTTTCATAGTATTAAGCCAGAATTTATAAGAGAAATAGTCTTCCAAGTATTATCATCATATGATGAAATAATATCATGTTTTGAAAAGATAAGTAAAGAGTTTACTGAGTCCTATGGCTTTTATGGGAATCAAGAGAAGAAAAGCATGGAAGAGAGAAATATGGGTAAATGGAAGAGGGAAAAGAATAATTTTCCCATATGTGATAACTGTGGGAAGAAACACCCTGGAACTTGCCTCAATGGAATGGGAGTTTGTTATAAGTGTGGAGGAAAATGGCACAAAGTACGTGACTGCAAGGGTAGGAAAATGATTTCAAATGTACAACGCTTCATTTGCAAGGAGTTTGGACATTAGGCGAACCTATGTCCCAGTCATCATACTATGCTGAAAATGATGCTATTGGATAATAATCAAGTTATGATACTACCACAGATGAAGAGGAATGATTAGAGTTCTTATGTTGATTATGTCAATTGAGTGTTGTATCAACAATGTACTTGTTATAATAATTATGGAGTATATAAGGATTGTACTGCAGTACTATTTCATTAAGGACTTGAGATTGTGTGGAACAAAGAAAAGTGACTCAATAGTAGGATAAATTTTTGGAAAATATATGGTGAGAGAATGATAAACCATAATATAGTTCTGATACCGAGGTAGTGATTTTGGAATAATACATGATTGATCTGGATAAATTATATTGGATATTCTTGACTACCTTGAAACTGATTAATGATTTGTATATTCCATCATTTTTGGGGTTTAAAACATTTTTCGATTGAAGGAGTATATCTATTATTCGTTAAGGAATAAGGGATCATGAATGTAATCAATAAGGATATATGGTAATTCAGGATGTTGTAGTGTTTTAAAAGAATACATGATGATGGTGTTCACATGTTATTATGCGGAAAAAAAGGATATTTATTGTGTTTAACTTCTTTATTAATTTTGGACTGTAGTATTTTGGATATTTCTAGTTTGGATTATTTTTTATTGCCATAAAAGGACAACCCGGAGGTCGGGCGGAAACCCGTCGCGTCCGGCAAGGCCGCGAGACTTGAACCCACAACCGAAGGGTGAAAAGGGTGTATCACCTACCACTGACCCACATGATGTCCTGGATTGAATAATGTAATTTTTTAATGGTTATTATATATGAATTATAAATTCATTTTTAACCCTATATGTATAGGATAAATAGAATATTATTTTTAAGTTCTATTATCTTTTAGAGTGAAAGATGAGTCTGTGGTAGAAATTAGTTAAAGGATGGAACTCTACATGTCAAGAATATATTTTTCTTCTTCTCTTATTATATGAAGAAATTAATTCTTATAATTTATTTAAGGAATCCTAAAACCAAAAATGTGTCATCCTAATACCCTATGTTTTGTTGAACCGATGGTATTTCAAATCATCATAGATTGATGAATTTAAGGACCTCAATTTTAAACTTGTTTGTGATTGATGACCTCAATCACTACCTATAAATATTTACGTTTTTCCTCCAATTATATGTCCCTAATTGCAACCAATTTTCTCCTAATCAAGATCACAATTTGGTGGTGACCCTTTCATTTCTCTTTTCCTCATATTAAGACTAATGTTTAGTAACCCAATTTCCAATGTGGGTTTTCCCACAAAGATATTTTTTATTTTCAACCTTTTATTTTCGAAGAACAATTTCAAATTGAGTGGATGCAATTTATTGAAGTAGGGGAGAATGTAACACCCCAATATTTCATAGTGTTTTATTTCTCCAAAATAATTCAATAACTTGCACTACACACAACACCGAGTTAAAGCGCACCTTGAATTACCAAACTAGCCATTATGAATAGTAATACCTACTTTTGAAATTTTATAAATTATATCTCTCAAAATGGACTTCATTTTTGGATTCGGAATATCAAAATTATCCTAGGGTGAAATTTTGGTAATTTTCGGATAACTTTAATATTTTGATGAATAGTGAAAATTACTAAATTTTAATTAAAAACAACTTTATTAATCAAAATAATTAATAGTGATAAATTATGAATTTGATTTGTTTTAAAGTATAATAAGAATATATTTTTACCATTTTATCCAATGGTGTTCATTATAATTAATATCACTTTGAAATTGGACCTTAACAATTGTCAATCTTTTGATATATATTGTTTCTTAAAAACACCCTTTTTGTTTTAACAATGGGAATTAATATTAAATTAATTTCCGCCACTTATGTGTTTTGAATTTAGAAAAATGTATTCCATATTTGGAATCAGGATGTTTAAATTTTGAAAATAGGTAACTTTTATTTTTAGACATTTTGAATAATTAATTCGGTAAATATTTTATTTACCATGGCTAAAGGGTAAATTTGGTAAATAAGGGTTAGAAAATAATATTATAATAATGAAAAATTACCCTAAAACGTGTCCTAACCTTATTCTCTAATACAAGTTCGACCATAGGCATCTTTGGGTCGATTCTGGGACCCCATGGTGCCACTTGTAAGTGATAGGGACACTTTATTTTAATTAAGTTAAATTAAGTACAAAAATTACATAAGCATATATCTTTTAGAAAAACAATTTTTACATAGGGTTATATTTGTTGGATTTCCTACTATAAATATTCATTAGAAAGATAAAAAGATTTTCTACATAAATATATTTTATTTATAATTTTTAGACCTTACATAAGTTAATTTATTTATGACACAGTGATTATGCAGTAATTACCATAATATTGAAAAATTAAAATAATTGATATTATAAATACCCAAATAAAATATAGTTTGAGACTTTTAATGAATTAAACTAATTATATAGGATAATATGACAGATTAGTATTGATTTAATTTACCTTGTTCTAAGTAATCATTCTGTTATAAGTTTCACAAAAATAAACTATTGAATAGTGTCAAAATTGACATAAATGAGTTTTTAAAACAAATATTATATTATAAATTGATATTAAATTCCTAAAAATCTATGTTTCGTCCAAGAGACTTAAATCATGATAGTTTTATCATTAATGGACCACTTGGGGGTCTCTTGGATGTATATAGTATGTTTATTAACTATATAATATAAAAATACAATGTGACATGTTAAATGTCAAACTAATTAACAAAGAGTTAAAACTAAAATATAAGGTTAATATAGTGACCCAAACCTATCTAAATTCTACCAGATGAATGGTTTTCGACCTATCCCCACCTTTACATTTGAATAATAAACTTTTGAGCCTTTATAAACCTAATATGAATTTATTATAAATTAATATTTCTTGCTTTTCCAAAGATTCCCCTCACCCCTCTTATAAAAGGGCACTCCTCCTTCTCATTTCTTCACACCTTCAAAGCTTTTTGGTTTGGCCAGACCCTGCCCAAATACTCTCTCAACTTCTCTCACTACAACCTAGAGGCATTAGTTTGATCAGAAAGCCAACCTAAGGATCCCTTTTGATCAAATCAAAAGGAAGAACCCGAAGAAGAGGTAATGTTTTCACCACCCCTTTTCAAGTTCCTTTCTTTTTCCACTTCTTCTTTATTTGTTATTACCATTCTAAAATAATAACTATATTATCTTATATATACTGTGATGTTATTATAAATATGGTACAACCATACTCATTATTCTATCTACCCTTTGAATAACATGTCCCCATACGTGCATACGTACGGCTTACCGTCTCCACGTCATGGTGTAATTGTTATTCAATAAATTATTATTTGGATGGGTATAATAATGATGTGTAATTCATGTTAATAATAAATGTAATATGATAATTATTCTGTATATATGATATATCATACATTTATATGTTATTTTAATATCAAAAGAATGATATTGTCCCTCGTGCGTACGTACGGACTACCGTCTCCACGAACGCGATGAGATTCATTCCCCATCGTATCCATTCAAGTATAATTATCATTTGATGATTTAAAAATAATGTTTAAGGACTTTATATCATTCTAGATATGAATAATATACAACCTATCAATGACAAACAAGCCTTACATAACAAAACATATAAAAGAAAACGAGTAAGTTAACACCCGAAACGATGATAATACTAAGATATTATTAACAATGAATTGTTAAAAGATCATATATGATATCATATTAATATATATTATTCTTGTATAATTTAATAACAATTATTTCTCCATTATATAGGAGGATAACCTACCCTCAACCAAGGAAAATTTCAAGTTAATGGTTTATTTCACAATCTCTTCATTATCCGAGATTGTTTATACGCAATTATCTACTGGGATCTCTTTATCATCCACATCCATGTTCCTTAAAAATGTATTTAAAAACATCTTTAATATTTACTAGACAATGGGTTAAATTCATTTATAACATTATGTGTTTTTAAAGGAATCTTTCCTTCATTTTCAAAATAAGGCACTTTTTACCTTTCGATAAATTTAAGGTAATAATGGTTTTTTAACTTATACGGCGTGTGCGGCTATTTACCGCCGTTATAAATTCGTCTAAGCTTCCCTTACCAGAATATAGGAATATTTTCAAAGTAAATATTTTATTTTATAATTATGTGACTTTTAAATGACTTCAAAATGAATATTTTATGAATTTTTGAAAGGTACTCTTTATCAAGATCATAATTTTAAATGTTTTAAAGATTTATCTTTCTAAATATTTTTAATTAATGTCCACGTTTTCAAAATGATTTTAAGGATCTATTTATATGGACATGAAGGTTTTGAAATGACATTTCTTTTCAAAAGTTTCAAAGTGGTATGGGACACTTTGATTCAAAAATCTCTTTTAAATTACTTCCTTTATAAATGTGTGACTTTTCAATGATTTCGAGAAAAGAGATATTTCTCTCAAATAGTTTTGATTTAATCTATGTCAACATCCTTTGATGGATTTTAAGATTATTTGAAGTTTATTTATTATGATACAAAACTTCTATATTGTATTGATGGTTTTGTGATATGTTTGACTGTGGATATTCTATTTTTAAACCATTCATGGTTTATAGTGAAAATATTGACATTTCGTATGCTAGTTTTAATATGAATGTTTACTTTATGTTTAAAACCTTTTCATATGGGAATTCATTGGACTTAATATGTGACAGGTGGAGCCCGCTATAGATCCTTGATGCATCGGTAGGTCTCATGAGACAAATTAGTGTCTTGGCACAAGGCCTTGGAAAAATCATATTTGTAGTCTTGGCACGAGTCCTTGGCTATGTGGTTATGATAGTCTGGCATTATGAATTCCATCCTTATGAAAGGGGTAATTGATATTGCATTGATTATTCGATTAGTAGAATATCCGTGTGAATAAGTAAATGGAATTATTTCATTTTATTTTTTTCCATACTATTTTGATGTTCAAGTTTAAAAGGCTTTTGTTTTAGTTATACATTGCCTTAAATGTTTATTCTTATTTATGAAAGTTTCCGCTATATTGTTATCCTTACTGGACATTTGAGCTCACCCCTTTTCTATGTTTTATTTTTCTAAGGATGTGAAAAAGTAAATTATAAATGACCTGCATGGATATTATGAGGGGATAATAGTGTGGACTATGGAGACAATATGTTGTTGTAGTAGTTTTTCACCATATGATGTAATGTAAAACTTTATGAATATATCTAGTGTTTCCAAGGCTACTAAACCAATCGGTCTTTCGAGATTTGATCTTTTTTGTGATCATGCCAATGTTACGATGTAATTCACCAACTCTGGGTAACTGGGGTCGGGGCGTTACATACATTGCATCCGTAGTTTCAAAAAAACCTACTCATCTTGAAAAAAATCCACCTGAAAATCAAAAAAAATTATTCTGAGTAATGCAAAAAAATTAATCAAAAATTTGACAAATGCATTAATTATATAGAAAATTTTTTTTCTATGAAAATATCATGATTACCTAAATTATTGTGTAGGGAATGGAACATGAAATAAAGCGATAAATGTAAACACTATAGGACTGAAAGATTTTGTGAGAGAAGAAGTTTGTGGATGCTTTGGTGTAGAAAGGGATAACATATGGAAAGAGCCTCAAAACTCAAACAAATGAATCCACCTATATAAAAAAACAATTATTATGTGAGTAACACTAAAAAGACATAAATTAAACATACATATGAGACAATACATTAATTCTATGGATAATTATTTTATACTGAAAACATAAAGATTACCTCTGTAATTTAGTAGAGGAAGTTTTGTTTCTCTTTCTATAAAGGTAGTGGAGATAACATGAATGAAAGTGATAAATGAACCACTATATGGGTGAAAAGTTTTTAAGGAAACCGAGCATTAAAGTTGGACAGATCACCCCCATCTCGGACAAAAGAGTTCACATGTATAAGAAAAAAATTATTATGTGAGTAATACTAATAAATAAATAAATTAAACATACATATAAAACAATACATTAATTCTATGGATAATTATTTTACTGTGCAAACAGAAATATTACCTCTATAATTGAGTAGAGGAAACTTCTTTTCTCTTCCTATAAATGTAGTGGAGGTAACTTGAAATAAAGTGATAAATGCACCATTATAGGGGTGAAAAGGTTTTAAGGGAGAAGGATCATGAAAGATAGACAGAGCACCCCTAACATGAACAATAGAATCAACCTATATAATAATACAATTATTATGTGAGTAATACTCAAAATAAAAAAATGGGAGGTGGTCCACCCTAAAATAGATATAATTAGTACTATAGTTCAAAAAACAATTCTTGCACAACCCTTGGGGTGAATGGACATGAATACCCAAAATCATCATTACCCAATATAGGCATATTTATTTGAAAAACAACTATATAAATAAATGATGAAATAGAAATATAGACACACAAACATGTCACACCTGTATAAAAACCAAATCACTTATAATCTATAAGAAATGTCAAATTGATAAAAACCTGATATTTAAACATCACATGAAATAATGGCACTATAAAAATTCAAAAAGTGAAGGATTGATGTAATAAAACCTCTTGTTCTTAACTAGATATGACCCATTTGAATCTGATCTATAATAAAACTAAGGTTTATAGTGAATTCTATGATGAATATAATCCTATGATACATATAAAAACTAGAGGAACATACATCACTCCACTAAATTTTATCCTAAAAAATAGCATCTCAATCTAGTCAGCGTCATTCCCTCGTCCGAATACTTACCATGCCAGTGTAATTCCTCTAGCACGCAGCCTCACCAGAATGGCACTCCTTCGGTAGCGACCTCCCCTCATGTACTCTCCCTTTCCTCCGACTCTTAGTGGGGTTTTTGATTTTCCAAACCCTAGTTGTGGATTAAATATGAATTTATGTGTTTCTTCCAAGAATAGGGCTTGCATATCATCTCTTAGGACCCCTTTGGGTGAGATTTGGTGTTCACCGCTAATGGATAGTTGTTTCAGATCATTTAGAATTATCACCACCATTTGAGGTGAAGTTTTTCTTCCATCCACTTGGTTTCACACATTCTAATTTCAGGAATTTATGTGGGTTTGAGTCCCTATAATTTATTTTGTATTGTGTTGGACATCATCATGTGATTTTGAGTGGTTGCTAATAAATCTATATAGTTCTAGGTGTTGGCTTCGTTCTCCTTTAAGGTAGGACCTCTTTGCACATTACCTTTAAATTTATGATTTCATTGGTTTATTGTTTTTCACATGTTACTTAGTTATTAGATATTGATGTATTATGATTATACTATTTTTTTCTATGTTAAATGATGTGTTTTTCTTAATTTACTTGAATGCGTGATGTGGATTTGAAGAATAGGGAAGACCATGTATTTGGTATATAGCTCGATCGGCTACTGTAAATGGTTTATAATATTTAGAAGAATGTTTTGGTCTTGAATTTTTTTTTGTGGTTTTTAAAATGGTGACTGAATTTTATCAAATGGATTTATAAATTGTTTTGGATTAAAATTGGATTTTTCCATTTATGTATGAGAATATTTGATTTGAGGATATTATATAAGGCATGTTTGGAAATTTTTAAGTTGATTAATTGTTTTTTTCATGCTATGTGTATATAAAATGACTGGTTGGCTCTTATAAATGGATTCAAGATTTAGAGTGGTTGTTTTTTATTCCAAAAAGGGATTTCTAAATTAGTTCGACATGAAATTGATTATATTTTCTGTGAGTTTTTTGGTACAATGATTTAGGAAAATGTTTTTATGAATTATTTAAATGGTGTGAACCTTGATTTCAAGGGCACAAAAGGTACAGATGAATTTGGAATGAGTCTATAATGTATAATGAAACACTGGACATGTTGAAGTTGATGTTATTTTTTGCAATATGAACAGTAAAATTTTAATTAATGAAACGCATGTTTTGGAATTTATTTAGGCTTATGCATGGATTTATAAAACTAGATTTCTATGTTATTTTTTATTGAAAATGGTTTATGTGTAGTTTTTATAAAAGGTTTGATGCATGAAAATGACATGACGCCCATTAGAAAGTTTTATTAAATGGTTGTTTGGAAAACCCTCTTTGAAGTGAGTCTTGCCTTATTTATTGTTCATGTGATGATAGAGTCCTCGGTATAGGAACTCCATTGTATAATTATTTTTTTAAGGAAAGGACTACTCCTTGAAAAACCTGGGGTGGTGATGGTTTGTGTGTTGTGTGTGATGGAATGTATATGGCTGGTTTCTTGATCTTGTTTGGAAGACCCCTTTTTATGAACGCAGTATGGGATCCTAGAATAGCTATAGGGATTACTATGAATGATTACTGTAATTGTAGTGGACGAACTGAATGGTGGCCTAGAGTAGGAGGATATATTTGGGCTTATTGTAATGGGATTTGGCCCCTTTGTTTATTCTGGGTTAGGGTGGCCGGGTGTTTGAGTGTTTTGGTTTCATTGTGTATGGAATTTTACTAGGTATTGGGTCTCATGTATTAGTACGTTTTGGTTTTGATATATGTTCCTAGTATTTTTTTCCCTTCGACACTAGTACCTTTAATTCCATTTCCCTCTTTATGTGCAATCATGATCTCGGGCTTTGTTTTGCTATTCTTTTGGTTAATTGTGAAAGCTTGTTTTTGTTAAAAAAATATTTCAATAAAAATGTTTTGGAAAGAATAAGCATATTCCCATTTGTCACTTTTATAAAAAATAAGCCTTTCTTATTTGGTTCCCTTTTAAATTATACCCTGGATATTTTTTAATATTAATAGCGTAATGGATAATGATTAGTTGTTTAAAAATGAATATTATAGAAAACCTATATATATATTTTGTACTTTATCTTTAAATTGATGTTTCTTTTATTTAATGCATGTGTATTAGGAATAGAATTTTTCAGGACAACCTACTTAGTGTTTAATTATCACCCTTATAGTATCATTTCTTTTTTGAGCATGTGAATGTTTTAAATTGGGTACATTTTCCACGGGAGATGGTTGATTATTGTGTTAGAGAGTGACCCACATGGTCGTATAGAGATTGTGGTTGTTCAGTTCAGTTAGACTAGTTGTGTAGTTCAATTTTATTTTTAATTCCATGTTTAAATGATATTTTGTTAAACATTTTTTATATATTTAACTGCATGTGTAACTTATTGTTGTTTTCTTCCAATTTTATTATTGGGTGAAATAGTTCCCTTGTTGCACTCTGTTAATTCCCACGATGTTGTCACCATCCCGAGAGGATCTAGAATGCCTCTCAGGCTTCATCACAGATCATCATGGGTGAATGGCTTATGGTCGACCCCGGTTGGTTCGTGACATGGATTATGATAAAGAAAATATATAAATGTTCCAATAGAATCCATAAATTATTATTTTTCAGACCCAATGGTGATGGCAGTTGTGATTTAAAGAAGAAGATAGGATAAATAAATAAAATTTATTGCATAACATTTTAGTAATCCAGATAAAGTACTAAAATAATCTTTTAGTCATTAAAGAAAATGTAAAATGAATCCATGGGAATACTTCTATAATTTCTAGAAAGAAAATTTTCATACGAATAAAAATTTCTAACTCTGTTATAGTAATTTAAAATCAATACTAATAGAGTGAAATTTATTTTTTATGTCAAATTCCATAATTTTTATCCTCTAAATTAGTGAGTGAGAATAGGTGATATGGATTCCAATAGATGGTTCATGGAGGATGTTTTAATTTTCTATTGCATAATGATATAAAATATGTATGAAGTGACGAAGACACAATATAAAGACCCCAATGTATACTCTATGATATCTCATCTCATATCTCTTGCGAAAGAGAAAGGTTGGAATAAAATAATTTGTATTGTCACTGCACTTTACATGTGTGAACTGGGAGACAGATACCTAGCTAGTGAGCCAACATTTAAAATTTTGAAGTAAATTTATTAGATGATGAAATCGGGACTCTATGTGGATAATAAATTATCTATTAAGATCATATTATCATATTTTTCACTTAGATACTCCATGTTCACCAATAACTATTTTTCAAATGGTACCAAAAATAAAATCAATAATATTTTGACTATGCATCCCCAATAATGTAAAGAATTGGGGGAATATTGTTCCTAAATACTTTTAGTAACAAAAAAGTTTAAAAAAGGTTGGAAAGACTGTGACTAATTTTAATTTGATGGATCCTTTAAAAAACCATGAAATAGAGAAAATATTAAGAGGTAGTATAGTGGACATGATGTTATCTCCTTACATATGGATAGAAAGGTCACTGAAGATGAATTGAGATGAATATTCAAGTTCATTTATATTCATCATTTCATGTAACATTTATATTTGTACACTTGGGTAATAAAATATAAGTCCCCATCCTTAAACGTTACATAATATTTATTTTTGATCATGAATTTAATTTCTCCCACATTGAGGATCATTTTGGGTTTAGTGTTTTATAGAATTAGGTCGTAACTATTACATTAAATCCCAAATATTACAATGGACACACTTATACTCTATCGAATTTTTTAACAACAATATAACTTCTTAAATAATACAAGAATTATTTTCATAATATAAATTATCTTGAATTTTTATTTTATCTTACTCTTCCTTATACCCTATTGAAAAATTTCAAAAACATGGTGTGAACATAAAAAGCTCACTAAGGGATGTAAAATAAGTTAAGAAAACATTAGTCCATGAGTACATACAAATCAATGAAATAAAACTTTTCACTCATAAGAAATAAAATCTTTAGTATACCTCATGAAAACTTAATATTTATGAATAATTCATAGAAATATTAAATCATAAAGGTAATTTGTGGCATCCATGACATACTTACACTGTAGCATTCATAGCTACATAGGGACTAACCTTTAATGTTACGTTTGGAATACCCATCATAGTATATTCACTAAATCTCTTAAGAGAAACCTTATCGTTTATATCTATCATGTTACCCAGTGCATTATAGAACTATCTTGTGCTCACCTGTCCTTAGTTTATCATGGAAGAACTCATATACAGAAACAATTCCCAAGAACCATAACATTATCATAACACATGAACAAGAATAAAGGGAAAAAATAACATTTCTACATTGCAATAACAATACATCTGTCATGACCCCCTCCCCACAAAGTGTATCCCCTCTTGGGATAGAAATGTTAGAAGGGAGATAATGACCCTTGAGTCCCACCTCCAGTAGGCCCCGGGTTGGCTACTATCACTAAGGGTATAGTAAACACACAAATGGGTGACATTAACCGATAAGAGAACAAATGAAAAATAGAGAGATAAGATAGAAACCAACTAACTACAACAAATATAGAAATATAAAATAAATCCCAAATTCTCATATGTAATGTCATGAAAAACTACTATGACTAAAAGGGGAAAACTGGAAATACCCAAAAGAAAGTGGAAATAGCAGTTACCATGAAACCCATACTGCTACTACAACCACAAGATAGTAGATGCCAACCTGATCTCCGACCTGCTCTTAGTGTCCTGGAAAATAGTTTATATATACCTATGGTGATTATAATAGTATACATAGTAGGATCCTCCCTGAAGCCTCCCATGGAAAAGTAAGGAAATCATTCTAAATCAAAGTGAACTAAAAGTGAAACTAACTTATCACGTTAAAAAGTATACTAAGTTCACCGCCTCACCATGGAATCTCTCACCAAGTAACACATACAATAAGATATAATATAATAAATAATATCAAGGGTACCCCGCTAATACTTCCCCATGGGTTTGCCACTTTTCCCCAACATTGCACATCCTATGCATCTCTCTCCAAAAGGCATTCCCACAGAACATTGGGCGAAGCACTACAATATGCACCTCATTGAAAATAAACCACCACATCTACATAATCAAAGTAATAAGGTTGTTTCCAGAAGCCACCATATCTCTCATAATGTGTATCATACGTTGGGAATTAGACCTCAATCCATTACAGACCATACACTGAGTAAAGATCCCCAAGTCATTACTGCCTATAGACGTTACTCCTATAGTAGTCCATAGGAAAATATATCTAGAATATATGTGTGTGAATAAACACAACCCATTACAGCCCAATACATACATATATGGGGAAAACTAACTACTATCCCTTCCAGCACATGTAAATACCAAGAGAAAAGAGTGGGGCCAAAGGGGGTAGTCTGCCATCCATCCTCCCACTGGAATGTTGGGGAAAACTACCCCAAGGATCAGATTCCACAAGGTGTCAGTTTCCCTATCTGAAGGGGTGGAGTAGCTTATAGAAACACCAAAAGTACATAATATACTATATCTCACAACCACAATATGGGGAATAACATAGTCTTAGACTCAACTGCAGCTAACATCTCTCGGACTCCCGACTGGTACTTTTAAGACTATGTATCCTATAAGCACACAACCATTTAAGGATCTTTAAAACATTACATTGTTCCCTTTTTATAAGTTGTACTTTACATTAAATAATTATTTAAATAATAAATAACCATTAACAATTTCTATATTATATTTCATTATAATCACAACCAAAGTTCACTATTCCTTCAAATTTCACCCTCATCATTACACCCCCAGCAAGCTCCAACCCCATGAGTTAACATCATTTATTCAATTATTTATTCACATAATTACTTTCCAATATTATCAAGCATTCTAGAAAAAAAATCTATGCTACTAAACACAAGGGGGGTCAACATGGTGAGCAGATGAACTAGTCGTCGAGTCTTTGTCCCCTAATGAAAGAGCGTAGACCCATATTTCCTTGAGAAGCCAAACATGGAAAGCATGTCTCATACCCCGCGCGTCTTATCCACTTTCAGAAGAAGGGTAAGCAAGAATAGCTACCTTGAGCAGTGTGGAATGTGAAGCAGATAAACAACCAACATGAATCAGCAAGCATCCAAACATTCACATCCAACCCGTTTCATCATCCCCAACATCCTTCTCGACACCTACATGCATAAACCAATGCATTTTTTCACACTAGGTGTCAACTCCTACCAATAACAATAGGCCTCCCTTCCCCCAAATTTCATAACATCCATCCTGACTCACATCACTACACAAGAAGTTGGAAAAAAACAATCATATCAATTGGTATCTTGGCCCTTAAACATGAAAGATGGTCGCTCAGAATCCAACAAGGAATTATCTTTTATCAAACAACCAGTTCTTTA
The DNA here is from genome assembly GCA_963277665.1 of Viscum album. Taxonomy (NCBI): domain Eukaryota; kingdom Viridiplantae; phylum Streptophyta; class Magnoliopsida; order Santalales; family Viscaceae; genus Viscum; species Viscum album. The sequence continues at coordinate 1,521,543,769 of OY728131.1, read as the reverse complement.
ATCCAAGTTGAATTAACTGATTTATTATTCATATTTTCTAACATTGGAAAACATAAACAGTAATTTATCACAAATTTATTTAAACTTTTTTACTACATCAATTTAATTAACATCAAATTACAACAAAAACCATCAAATTCATTCACATGCCTCTTTATATTTATCCGAACAATTATCAATTAATCCCAGATTTACATTCTTTACCAATTTCAATCATGAACAAAATGCTAAACAAATGAAGCATAGATGTCACACTATCTATAAAAATAAGAGGCAATAACGTATGATCAATATCAATTTATTTATCTATTTCTAATATTTACTATGTCAATTCCATTGTGATCTAGTGGTATAAAACATTCAAACTCTATAGTTGCATATAAAAGAAGAGAGAAGCCACTAATCCCCTACTTGAAACGGTTCTTGACGTTATTTATATAAGAACGAGCCACACAATAGTTTAATATCTCCTCCCCGGTGATAATTGTACCCACCTGAGGATGCAAGGACACCATTACACCATTCAAAACGCAAGAAAATACCATTAAGAACATGGAGAAAACATTCCGACAAAGGGAAAGGAGAAGAAGAAGTGGATAAACCCAAAATAATGATGATAGATCATACCTTATATCAAAGATTGATGGATACTTCTTGGTTGAATAAAAAACAGAGGGGAACTAATCTAAGGAGGAAAGTGTGATTGAAAAAATCCTCCGGGATGGAATAAAATGTTTGAGCATATCACACACAAGAACAAGGATGGAGAATTATGGAGGAAGATATATCATCCCATTAAAATATTTAACGGAGTAGCGGTTTAAGATATGATGGATTTTACATTTAAATTGGATTGCATTGAACCACCTAGTTCGACCAAGTAAAATCATCCCAAGCCTTAAAAAAATTAATATTGGAGTTATGGAACTTTAATCGGCCTTAGAGTCCTTAAAACGAGGCTTTAAATTCATTTTACGTAAAAGGAAATGTCAAAGGGGTGAAGCTCTAGGAAGTTGGAAACACTGTTCATGAACACAAAATTTGGCAAAGAAAATTGTGGTTGTTGTTGGAACCTCACAATTCTAGAAACATTGTACACCCTACTATTATGAAAACACTATTCATGAAATCTAATTTTTCAAAAGGAAAGAGGTCATTGTTGGAACCTCACCATTCTAAAAACACTATTCATGAACTCAATATTTAGAAAAGGAAAGAGGTCACCATTGGAAACTCACAGTTCTGGAAACACTATTCATGAACTCGAAATTTGGCAAAGGAAAGAGGTCACCGTTGGACCTCACCGTTACACTATTCACATAAGCCTATGGATGACGCTATTCACATAAGGTTACAGTTGCACTGTTCACAAAAGGTTACCATTGGAAATATTCACATAAGGATTCCAATGACACAACTCAAAAAAGCATACCATTGCACTGTTCACAGAAGCCTACCGATGACACAGTTCACATAAGGCTACCGTTGCACTATTCACAGTGGCATACCGTTGGAACTGTTCACTGATGGAACTATTCACTGAATTGGAAATATTGAAAAGTGTATGGGATAAGTCACCTTGACAACTCGAACACCTCAAATATCATATTTTCGCAAAGTAATGGACCAAAGAGGTTTGGTCCATTACATCAGAGACCTTTCAAAACATTCTCGTCCTCAAGAATTCAAAACCAAAATAAATGAAACATAAAATAAGTCATAACAACCTCCCATTGAGATACCTCTAAAAGGAGAGAAATGCACAATAAGAAACCAAATAAATCTATATTATAAACATGAGAGGTCTAAACCACAAAGGGGACATAATTATATAAAAAAGGTTAATCATTAAACAACTCTGGGTACTGAGCACGTATATGTGACTCAAGTTCCCAGGTACTCCCCTCCGCACCACCGTGTCACCACAAGAAACAAACCAAGGGGATTTAACGCCCACACAACACCTTATCTTTTCAGTCTTAGATCTCCACATGCCTCTCCTCGAAAGGTCACATCATCATCTACATTGATCTCTCCAAAATCGATGATGTGTGGGTCATAATGAAGATAACGACGGATCTGTGATACATGGAAAACATCATGCATCCAGCTCATCCTTGGGGGAAGTGATACACGATATGCTATAGCTCCCACCTGAGCTGACACCTCAAAAGGCCCAATAAATTGGTGAGAAATCACACTCCCACAACCAAACCTTCGCTTCCCCCAACTTCTCCCATATAGAGATGTAATGATGATAGTTCTTCCATTACTCTCTATGAATCACTAGATTTATGCACTACATCACTACGTGACTTCCAAATTAGCGCATTAGCTACAAAATTCCCCATTCTATATTTATATGATATTTTAATGTCATATTCCTATAAGAACTCCATCTGCAGATGTTGTCGTAAGTTCAAGTCATGCTAGGAGAAAAGATACCGCATGCTCTTATAAGAGGTGAAAACCAAAAAGCACTTACCAATGAGGTAATGTGTCCTCATCTTCAGATAAAACACCACGTTTTCCAACTCAAGATCATGGGTGGAATAGTTACATTCATGGGGACTCAACATCCGAGACCCATAAGAAATAATTGATCTCTACTACATCAGAACATCGCCTAAACCCATATGCGAATCATCGCATAAAACAACAAACTGAACACCCTCTGCTAAAATAAAAGGAACTGGAGGACTTACTAACTTCTCTATTAGATAATAAAAAGCTTTCTAACACAGGTCATTCCATATGAATGTCTGGTACTTCCTATAAAAAGCTGTTAGAGGATTCACAACTCGAGAAAAATCAACTATGAACCTCCTGTAGTAACCTACAAGACCAATGAAACATCACACCTCTAACACTATCTGGGGGGATTCCAAATACAAAACTACTTATATCTTTGATGGATCCAAAAGTAATCTATACTAGGACAAAAAATTCCCCAAGAAATAGACTTATCGATCATAAAACTAACACTTCAACAACTTCCCAAACTGTTGATCTTGATGAAGACCTCTCAAAATGACGTGTAGATGCTCTGCATGCTCCTCCTTAGATGTGGAGTACACAAGGATGTCATCGAATAAAACTACCACAAAATTGTCCAGGAACTCAAGGAAAATAGCGTTCATCGATCCCATGAACATATCTGGATCATTCAACATACTAAATGGAATTACAACGAACTCAAAAGGCCCATGACAACAACAGAAAGTAGCCTTTGGGATATCATCATCCTTCACATGTATCTGATGATATCTTGACCACTATTTGATCTTTTTGAACAAACTTACACCCATTAGTTGATAAAAAATCATCAACCCGCAGAATAGGATACCGATTCTTCACTGTCACTTTGTTTAAGCGACGATAATCGACACACAACTACAAACTGATATCAGACTTCTTCACGAAAAAAACTAGTACCCCCCATGGTGACACACTTAGATGAACAATATGCATTCTAATAGGCCATGAAGTTCAATACGTATCTCTCATAACTCAGAAGGATCCATACTACATAGAGACATAGATATAGGATATGATTTTAGTTGTAGCTGGATCCTAAACATGATCTCTCGTCGAGGGGGTAATGCTAGAAAATATTCTAGAAATACAACAGGGTATTCTTCTACAACCTTGGGAAAAACCAATGGATGAACCTCTAAAAAATTTCACATTAGCTCAGCCTTCATGGATGATAAGGATAGAACATGCCTCTGACCAATATGAGGTTCTCACTCACCAACGAATTCCACTGGCTCTCCATCCACATCTATGAAAACAATCTGACTCCTAAAGAAATACATGATAGCCAACACCGAATAAAACCAATCCATGATTAGGATGACATCATATGGTTGTATCCATAGACATAGGAAATTTCAACAAGAGCGATGCTTCCCCAGCACTAGCTCACATTCTCAACATACATAAAACAAGTCAGCTCGAACTCCAACTGGTGTAGTCAATGCCAAGGAAACTGGAAGCCTCTCTACCTCATATCCCAAAGAATATAAAAGAGTTGGTGATATGATATAGTGTGTCTATGATGAATCAAAAAAGGCATACACTAATTTATAAAATAAGAAAAGGGCACCTCAAATGACGACTTGCTCGCCTGGTGCTGGAAATACAAAAGAATGAAGCTGACCATGACCTCTCTAACCTTAATGATGACCACCACCATAGCTGTGATCTTATCTCTTAGAACGGGGAGCATCACGGGGCTATCCTCTAGTTTCCCCATCTACCCTTTACTGATCCAAAGCCGGTGTAACCTGCTACTACTGACTCGGCTGGAACTATCTTAATAGAGGAACCTGGAGCGAAACACCTGGTGTACAATGACTGCTTTGAAATGTCAGGAAGTCTCGCTGATTATGACCTCGACCACCACAAGAAAAAAGTGCCTGATCAAAAGGCATAGTCCTGAGAGCTTCTTCCCCTGGAGAAAAGATATGCTGAAGGTTGGGACCTCCCCCTGGCCGAACGGAAACTCTTCTTCCCTGAAAATTGGGAACACCATATCACAGCTCTGCTTCACGAGGAATCAAGAATACCCCTCTATCGTGATGATCCGGTTCTAGACTATGTCCTCTCGATGACCTCTACCCTCGCCAGCACCTCAAGATATGTCTTCAACATAAATGGGGTGACCTAGCACTGGATCTCTAGACGCAAATCCTCGTCGAAATACCTCACCCTTGACTCCTCATCTGGAAACAGGTCCAAATCATATCATAAAAAGTTTCTAAACTAGATTTCAAATGCTCACACACTGTATCTCCTCTACCGAAGGTTAAAAAGATATTGGATACTAAACGCCTTAATGGTCAAAGAAAGAAACTTGACCATAAACTTGCCTCAAAACACCTCTCATGAGATCGTTTACTCCTTGTGATCTCTGAGGAACAAGAACCACCACTGCCTCGCTGCTCCACGCAACATCATCACAACCAAGGACACCCAGTGATCCTTTTGAGCATGGATAAAATAGAAGCATATCTCCACCTCATCTAACCATTATTCTATGACTCTATCTGAAATAGATCCCTTGTACATCAGTAGACTCTGGTTCTGAAACTCTCAGAGTATCCTCCTCCAATTGTCATCGTCGTCAACCACTACCCGGCGTCGATCTGTTGGCACAACCCACTAGACATCTTCTATTTGATCCTAATGAGGAAGTCGACCTAGAGCCATACCTGAAAAAAAAATTAGTTAGATCTCCTAAACTTGAAATATTGAAGACTAAACATTAATTAATTAATTTTTTTCTTTTATTCATTTTAGGTTGACCTATCCAAATTTATACCCATTCAAACACAAACAGATAGAAAAATGATTCATGATCCTTTCCTAGGTCTGTAACCTTCAACTAGTATCACCATGTTTAGTAGTTATTGTAAACTTAAAGGTCTGTACATCAGATCATAGGGGGCCCTAAATGCCTCTGTCTCAGCCAGTCTCTAGTGTTTACATCACTTGTTAAACTTGACTGACACTATTTCCCTACCTACCAATGCAACCTCACCTATGCCTAACACCAAACTCCATCCTATCTCTTAACCAGAGCCTTTGATAACACTCAATCACGACCCCTCCACAAAAATTGAACCCCTCCTAGGCCTGCAATGTGAAAAGGGTGATAATAACCCACGAGTATCGCCTCCAGTAGGGCCTAGGTTGAAGACTAGAACCTAGGGTATAGTAAGCACATAAATGGGAGGCATTACCCTATAAGAGAACACATGTAAAATAGATAGATTACATAGACACCAAGAAACACTAAATCAGATAGAAGTATAAAATAAATCCCAAGTGAACATTAGTAATGTCATGAAAAACTACTACTACTGAAAAGGGATAACTGCAAGTACCCAAAAGAAAGTGGAAACACTAGTGACCAGAAAGCCCAAATAGCTCCTACAACATGAACCTAGAAGATACCATCCTGATTTCCAACCTACTCCAAGTGTCATGAAAAACAAATTATATATACATAGGGTGAGTATAACAGTATACTTAGTAATATCATCCATGAATCCTCTCGTGAAAAAGTAAAGAAAGCATGATAAAGCACATTGAACAACAAGTGTAACTAACTTTCACCTAAACAGGTATACTAAGTGCCCAGCCTCACCATGGCTACTCTCAGCAAGTAACGCATACAAGAAGATATAATACAATAATGAATATCAAGGGTACCCCACTACTACTTCCTCACTTTTTTTCCTCTTTTCTCCAATGTCACACATCCTAATCATCTTTCTCTAAAAGGCTTTCCTGCAGACACCTGGGCGAAGCACCACAACATGAACCTCACGCAAAAAACCACCATGTCCACATAATCAAAGTAACTAGGTAGTTTCTGAGAGCCATTAAAGCTCACATAACATGAATCATACGTCGGGCATTATACCTTAAGCCATTATAGCTCATACATAGAGTAAGGATCCTCCATCCATCATAGCCTATACATGTTACACCAATAGTATTCCATATAAAAATATATCCATAATATAAGTGTGGGAATAACCACAAGCCATTACACCCCTCTACACACATATATGGGGAAAACTAACCATTATGCCTACCGACACAATTAACTACCATGAGAAGAGAGTGGGGACAAAGGGGGTAGTCATCCATCTATCCTCCCACTTGAAGTTTTGGAAAAACACCACCCATAGTTCAAAATCCCCGAGGTATCAGTTACCTTAACTAACAAGGTAGAGTATCATATAGAAACAAAAATAAGTAGATTATATAATATATCTCATAACCACACTATGGGCATAACCTGGTCTTAGACTCAACTACAGCTAACATCTCTCGGACTCCCGACTTCCACTTCTAAGACTAGGTTTCCTATAAGCTCACATTCATTTTAAGAGATTTAATACATTACATAATTAAATTTTATAAGATTAACTTTACATTAATTAATTATTTGAATATTAATTAACCCTTAACAATTTCCATATTATATTTCATTAACATCACACCCATAGTTCATGATTCCTTCAAATTTTAACCTCAGTATTTCACCCCCAGCATGCTCCGACCCCATGGGTTTACATCATTTATTCAATTATTTATTTAAAGCAATAATTTCCCATATTCTGAGGAATTATATAAAAAAATTATATGATACTAAACACAAGGGGGGTCAACACTGTGAGAAGTTGAACTACCCGTGGAGGCTTTACCGCCTAAAGCAAGAGTGTAGACCCATCCTTCTTTAAGAATATAAATACAAAAAGCACGTGGCATACCTTGCATGTCTTCACCCATTTCGAAAGAAGGGTAAGCAAGACCAGCTACCTTGAGAAGTGTGGAATTTAAATAAGATAAACAACCAAGAAGAATCAGAAAGAATCTAAACATTCCCATCCAACCTATTTCACCATCCCAGTGTCCTTAACGGCACCCACATGCATAAACTAATGCATATCACCACTCTAGGAGTCATTTTCTAACAAAAATAATAGTCATCCATTCCCCCACATATCACAACAGCCATCCAGTCTCACATCACAACACAAGCAGCTAGAAAAACCATCATATAAATTTGGCTCTTGTCCCTTAAACCACAAGAGGGTAACTTAGAACCCTATAAGAAATTATGTTTTATCAAACAACCTGTTCTTTAATCCATCTTGAATTAACCAATTTATTGTTCGTAGGATCCCACTTCAAGAAACCTAAACAGTAGTCTATCACAAATTGTCTTAAACATGCTTACTATGTTAATTTTATTAACATCAAATTATAATAACAACCATCAGATTCACTCACATTCCTCTTTATCTTTAACCAAACAATTATCTATTAATCCCAAATTTATGTTCTTTACCAATTTCCATCAAGAAGGAAAATGATAAACTAAGTAAGTATATATATCACACTATCTTGAAAAATAAGAGGCAATAACATAAGATCAATATAAATTTATTTATCCAGTCCAAATATTTATTATGTCAATTCCATTGTGATCCTGTGGGATAAAACATGCTAAATATACAGTTTCATGTAAAATAAGAGAGAAGCAATGAATCCCATAATTGAAATGGTTCTTGACCTTCTTTATATGAAAATGAGCCATGAAAATGGTTACGATCTCCTCCCCCCATGATAACTGTATCCACTAGAGGATGCAGAGGCGCCACCACCCTAGTCAAAACCCAAGAAAATCTCATTAGGAACATGGAGATAGCATTTAATAAAAGGGAAAGCGAAATAGAAGGAGATGAAACCAAAATAATGATGATAGATCATACCTTATATTAAAGATTGGTGGATACTTCTTGGTTGCATTAAAAATAGAGGGGAACCAATCTAAAGAGGAAAGTTTTATTGAACAACTCCTACAGAATGGAATAAAAAGTACGATCATCTCACACACGATAAAAAGGAGGAAGAATTAGGGAGGATGATATCTCGTACCTTTAGAATATTTAACGGAGCAATGGTTTAAGATATTCTGGATTTCCATTAAAAAAGGATCACATTAAAAAACATCGTTTGACCATGTAAATCATCCCAAGCCTTAGGAAAATTAATATTGGAGTTATGGCCTTTGATTCGGCCTTAGAGTCCTTAAAATGAGTATTTAAATTAATTTTACATCAAAGAAAATGTCAAAGGGGAGAATCTGTAGGAAGCTGGAACACTGTTCATGACCACAATGTTTGGCAAAGGAAATTGAGGCTGTAGTTGGAACCACACCATTATAGAAACACTATACACCCTACCATTCTGGAAACACTGTACACCCTACCATTCTAGAATCATTGTACACCCTACCATTCTAGAAACACTCTACCATTGTGGAAACACTGTTCTTAAACTAAAAATTTGGCAATGGAAAGAGGTCACTATTGGAACCTCACCATTCTAGAAACACTTTTCATAAACTCAAAATTTGGAAGAGGAAAGGGGTCACCATTGGAACCTCACCATTCTAGAATCATTTTTCAAGAACTCTAAATTTGTTAAAGGAAAGAGGTCATCATTGTAACCTCATCGTTTTGGAACACTATTCATGATCTCAAAAATTGGAAATGGAAAGAGGTCACTATTCGACCTCACCATTGCACTATTCACTTAAGCCTACTGATGACACTGTTCACATAAGGTTACTGTTGGATATGTTCACATAAGGATACTGATGACACTTTTAACATAACCCTACCATTGCAATATTCAGAGCAGCTTACCATTGACATTGTTCACGTAAAGCTACCATTTCACTATTCACAGTTGTCTTCCATTGGAACTGTTCACCGATGGAACTATTCACAGAATTGGAAATTTTGAAAAGTGTTAGGGATAAGTCACCTTGACCACCCAAACACCTCAAACACAAGATTTTCGTAAAGGAATGGACCCGAGAGGTCCGAGAAAATACTTCATATTCCTCTCAAAACATTCTCATCCTCAAGAATTCAACACTAACCTAAAGGAAATAGAAAAGAATTCCAAACTACTACCCATTGAGATACCTCTCAAAAGAGAGCAAGAATCAAGAAGCAACCAAAGAAATATATATTATAAACATGAAAGTCTAAACCACAAATGGGACATCATTACATAAAAATATTTATTCATTAAACAACTTTGGGTACTGAGCATGTATCTGTCACTCAGGTTCTTAGGTACTCTTCTGCATGCCACCATGTCCCCACAAGACACAAACCAATGGGATAGAATTCTCGCGCAACATCTTATCTTTGTGGTATTGGATCTCCATAGGCCACTCCTTGAAGGATGCATAATCATCTACATATATCTCTCCCAAATCGATGACTTTCAAGTTGTCCTAAAGATAACGAAGAAGTTGTGATACATGAAAAACTTCATGTGTCCATATCATCCATGGGGGAATTGATACTCAATACGCCACAGCTCCCACACGATCTAGCACCTCGAAAGGCCCAAAAATTGGGGAGAAATATTACTCCCATGACTAAACATTTGTTGCCCAAAACTTATCCCATATCGAGATATAATGCTCACAGTTCTTCCATTACACTCCACGAATCACCAGATTCATGCGCTGCATCACTACGTGACTTCCGACTCAGCGCATTAGCTATAACATTCCCCTTTCCAGGTGTATACGATATTTTAAATTCATATTCCTGTAAGAACTCCATCCACTAAAACTGTTGTAAGTTCAAGTCATGGTGGGAGAAAACATACCGAAAGATCTTATGATCTGTGAAAACCAAAAAGCACTTACCAATGATGTAATTTCTCCACAAATTCAGAGAAAAAACCACAACTTCCAACTCAATATCATGGGTGGAATTGTTACGTTCATTTGGACACAACTGTCGAGACCCATAACAAACAACTAATATATGCTTCATCATAACACATACTAAACCTAGATGCAAAGCATCACAGAAAACATCAAACTGAACTCCCTCTACTAGAAGACAAAGAACTGGAGACCTTACTGACTTCTCCATTATATACTCTAAATATTTCTAACACTAATAGTCCATATGAACTCCTGATCCAACCTAATCAAAGATGTTAGAGGATTCGCAACTTGAGAGAAATCATCTATGAACCTCCTATAGTTACCAGCGAGACTAAGGAAACTCCACACCTCTGATACTTTCGTGGGGGCTGCCCAATACACAACTGCTTCTATCATGGATAGATCCATAGATACTCCCTACTGGGACACAACATGCCCCATGAAACAGACTTCTTGAGACAATAACTCAGACTTCGAAAACTTACCAAATAGCTGATGTTGACGAGGAACTCCCAAAATGGTGTGAAGATGATCTGTATGCTCCTCCTTGGACATGGAGTGCCTAAGGTTTTCATTGATGAGAAATACCACAATCATGTCAAGGAACTTATGGAACATAGTCTTCATAAATCCCATGAATACAACTTGATCATTAATCATTCCAAATAGCATTACAATGAACTCATAATGCCCATGATGACAACAGTAAGCAGTCTTTGGGATATCCTCATCATTCACACACATCTGGTGATATCCTGACTGTAAATCGATCTTTGAGAACCAAATTTCACACTTCAGTTGATAAAAAAATCATCAATCCGCAGAATAGGATAATGAATATTTACTGTCACTTTGTTTAAGTGATGATAATCGTCCCACAACCACAAATTTCTGTCAGCCTTCTTCATGAACAAAACCGGTGCACCCCACAGTGACACACTCAGCTGAAAAAAACCGAACTGTAACATACCATCACGCATTATACGTAGATCTCGTAACTTTGATGGGTACAATTTATATGGAGACATATATATATAAGATTATCATAGTTGTAGCTCGATCCCAAACTCGATCTCTCGTTGAGGGGGTAATGCTATAACCTCTTTTGGAAAGACATCAGGGTATTCTTCTATGACCATAGGAAACTCCAACTACTGAACCACTAAATAACTCGACATCAGCTCATTCATCAGGGATGATAAGGAAAGAACATTCCTATGACCCATCTGAGGGTCTTTCTCTCTAAAGAACACCACTAGCTCTCCATCAGCATAGAAGAACACAACCTTACTCTTAAATCAATCCACAATAGCCTTCACCGAATACAACCAATCCATGACAAGGATGAAATCAAATGGTTGTATCCGTAAACATACTAAATATACCCAAGAGTGGTATTTCCCCAACACTATCTCACAGTCTCTACATACTCCCAACAAGTTAACTCGACCTCCAACTAGCGTAGTCAACGCCAAGGGCACTAGAAGCCTCTCTACCTCATGTCTCATAGCATGGACAAGGGTTGGTGATATGAAGGAGTGTGTCTCTTCTGAATCCAACAAGACATAAACCAAGGTAGAAAACTAGAAAAGGGAACCTCAAATGATGCCTAGCTCACCTAGTGACGGAAATTCTAAAGCATGAAGCCGGCCATGACGGCCTCCATGGCCTCTCTAACCCTGATTAATACCACCACCATGGTCGTTATCTGCTCTCTATATACAAGGAGAATCACGGGGTTTTCCTCTGTCTACCCGATCTACCCTCTATTGATCCAAAGCTGGCACAACTTGATGCTGGCGCCTCTGCTGGAACTGCCTTAAAGAAGGAACCTGAAGCTGAACACTGTTTGCATGATGACTACTCTGAAATGTCGGGAACTCTCGCTTCTAATGTCCTCGACCACCAAAAGAAAAACAAGTGTCTCATCCCTGGGAATTTTTCTAAGAGATTATACCCCCAAGGAAAAGAGATGATGATGGCTGGGACCAACCTCAAGCCGAACGAAATCTCATCTGCCCTGAAAACCGGGAACCCCAGATGACAGCTCTACTTCTTGAGGAATCATGACGACTCCACTCTCATGATGATCTGGTTCTGGCCAATTTTTTCTTGACGACGTCTACCCTCACCATCACCTCAAGATATGTCTTCAGCATAAATGGGGTGACTAGGTGCTGGATCTCTGGACTCAAATCCTCCCCTAAATCCCTCTCCCTAGCCTCCTCATCTGAAAACAGGTTTGAAGCATATCGTAAAAGGTTCCTAAAAAGGACTCTAAACTCTCACACACTAGAGCTCCCATATCGAAGGGTATGAAGCTCTGCGCAATTGGACACCTTCATAGTCGAAGAAAGAAACTTGACCCTAAAATTTTCTTAGAACTCCTCCCATGAGATCATGAACTCCTCGTGATCCCTGAGGAACATGAACCACCACTACCTTGCTGCTCTATATAGCATCATCAAAAACAATGACATCATGTGAACTTTCTGAGCACAGATCGAACTGAAGCCTATCTCGATCTCCTCCAACCATTCTTTCATGACTGCAACTGAAACAGAGCCCTCATACTTCTGTTAACTCTGGTTCTGAAACTCTCATAGTGTGTGACAATTGGGTCCCAATGACAATACAAACACCCCACCATAACATGTACACTAGGCCCCGACCCACCTAATACCTCAATTTCCACGCAGGCATGTGGTCCCCACCATAGGGCCCAACCACATGCCCAAACTGGTCATCTGACTACTGATAGTCCCTAGAGGACAACACATGTCTTTTCCAGTCTACTTTTTCCCCACTCACACAAACCCTGGAAAAATGCCACACTCTCACACACTGGAGGTCCCCTGTCAAAGGTTAAGAAGCTCCAAGAAACTGGACGCCTTCGCGGTTGAAGAAATAAACTCGACCATAAACTTTCCTTAGAACTCCTCCCAAGAGATTAGGAACTACTTGCGATCCCTGAGGAACAAGAACCATCACTTCCTCGCTACTCTACACATCATCATCACAACCAAGGACACCCAATGCTTTTTCCGAGCATAGTTTGAACTAAGGCATATCTCGACCTCCTCTAACTAGTATTCTGTGACTACATCTGAAAAGGATCCCTTGTACTTATACTGAATCTGGTTCTAAAACTCTTGGAGTGTGTGACAACTGGGTCTCGGTGACAACATAGACACCCCACCTTGACATGGCTGTCAGGCCCCAGCCAACACGGTACCCCAATTTCCCCACAGGCACGTGGTACCCACTCTAGAACCAACCCACATGACCAAACAGGTCATCTAACCACTGACAGTCCCCACAGGGCAATAGATGTCTTTTACAATCTTCTTTTTCATCACTCACACATAGCCTGGGAAACCTTCCAGAAGGTCACCCATCCTGATCACTACTTCAAGCCATGAACGCTTAACTGTGGATTTCTAATCAGGTATTCTCTTTGAAAGGAAGGTGCACCTTGTTGACATGACTCATATCATTTAGTCATTTAACCCTTTATCATTTTTTGATGTTAAATATTGTCCCCATCCATGTTTCATCAACGTCAACCACTACCCGGTGGCGATCTTCTGGCACAGCCTACTGAACATATTCTATGCAATCCTGACGAAGACATTGACTTGGAGTCGTACCTGCAAAATAACAGTTAGTTAGATCTCCTAAACCTATAATATAGAAGAGCCGACATTAATTATTTAATTGTTTTCTTTTATTCATTTTAGGTTATCCTATCCCAATGTCTTCCCATTAAAACACAAGTAAAATGAATAATGATGCATGATCCTTTCTTGGGTCTCTACCCTTCACCTAGTACCACCTTGTTTAGTAGCCATTGTAAACATAACTATCTATACATCAGATCATAGGGGGCCCTAAACACCTACGTCTTAGCTGGTCTCCAGTGTTTACATCACTTGTTAATCTTGACTGACATTGTTTCCCCAATAACCCATGAAACCTCACCTATGCCTAACACCAAACACCATCTTATCTCTCAACCAGATCATTTGATACACTCTTTCACAAACCCCTTCCTACAAGGTGTACCCCTCATGGGACAGCAATGTGATAAGAGAGATAATAACCCCATGTCCTACCTCTAGTAGGCCCTAGGATGGCGACTAGCATCAAGGGTATAGTAAACACCCAAATGGGAGGCACTAACCTCTAAGATAACCCTTACGGAAGAGAGAGATAAGATAGACACCAACCAACTCCAACTCAGACAAAAATATAAAATAAATTATAAGTTCACTTATGTAATGTTATAAAAAACAACTATACTAAAAGGGTAAAAATGAATGTACCCAAAAGAAAGTGGAAATAATAGTGACCACGAAGCCCAAACATCTCATACAACACTAAGATAGTGGATACTAGTCTGACCTCCAACCTACTCCAAGTGTCCTAAAAAAAGTTTATATATACATAAGGTGAGTATAATAGTATACTCAATCGGATCCTCCCCAACACGTCTTGTGAAAAATTAATGAAAGCATTCTAAAGCGCAGTGAACAACAAGTGAATCTAACTCGTCACCTAAACAGGTATACTAAGTTCCCAGCCTCACCATGGCTACTCTCTCTATGTAACGCATACAAGAAGATATAATATAATAAATAATATCAAGGGTGACCACTACTACTTCCCCACTGGTTTGTCGCTTTTCCCCAACATCGCACATCCTAAGCATCTCTCTCTAAAAGGCTTGCCCGCAGCCACCTGGGTGAAGCACCACAACATGCACCTCATGCAACCGAACTACCACATCCTCATAATTAAAGTAACCAGGTAGTTTTTGGGAGCCACCACAGCTTGCATAACATGTATCATACATCGGGCCTTAGAACTCAAGTCATTATAGCCCATACACAAAGTGTGGATCCTCAATCCATAACAACCTATACATGTCACACCTATAGTAGTCCATAGGAAACTATACCTAGGCATCAGAATCCCGGAGGTGTTAGTTTCCCTAACTAATAGGGTGGAGTAGCATATAGAAACACAAAAAGTACAAAATATACAATAGATCACAACCACACTATGGTCATAACCTTGTCTTAGACTCAACTGCAGCTAACATCTCTCAGACTCCCAGCTGCCACTTCTATGACTAGGTATCCTATAAGCAGAAAAACATTTAAAGAGATTTAAAAAATTACTTCATTCCCTTTTTATCTGTTTCACTTTACGTTAAATAATTTTTAAATATTAATTATACATTAACATTTTTCACATTATATTTCATTATCATCTCACCCAATGTTCACTGTTCCTTCAAATTTCAACCGCTTCATTGTGCCCCCAGCAAGATCTAACCCCATGAGTTAACATCATTTATTCAATTATTTATTTATTGTATTAAATTACCATATTCTTAGGCATTCTAGAAAAACATTCTATGATACTTAACATAAGTTGGATCAAAATAGTGAGTAGATGAACTACTCATCGAGTCTTTTCTGCCTAAATGAAGAGTGTAGACCCATTTTCCCTTGAGAATCTAAACGCAAAAAGCACGTGGCATACACCATGAAAATTCACCTATTTCAAAAGAAGGGTAACCAAGACATTCTTCCTTCAGCAGTGTGGAATGTAAAGTATATAAACAACCAAAAAGAAACAGCAAGCATCCAAACATTCACATTCAACTCATTTCATCATCCTCAGTGTCCTTCCAGACACCCACATGCATAAACCGATTCATCTCGCCACTCTAGGCATAAACTACTACCAAAACCAATAGCCCTCCCTACCCCCACATATCACAACAACCATCCAGGCTCACATCACAACACAAGAAGCAGGAAAGGAACCATCATATCAATTGGGATCTTGGACCTTAAACAAGCTATATAGTAACTTAGAACCCTTCAAGGAATTATCTTTTATAAAACAACTAGTTCTTTAATCCATATTGAATTAACAGATTTATTATTTCTAGTATCCAAATTTAGGAAACAGAAATAGCAATCTATCACAAATTGATGTAAACATGCTTACTAAATAAATTTGATTAACATCAAATTAAAAAAACAACCATCAGATTCATTCGCATGAATCTTTTTCTTTATCCAACAAATAATCAATTAATCCCAGATTTACATTCTTTACCAATTTCAATCAAGAACAAAAATCTAAACAAAGCAAGTATAGATATCACACTATTTGAAAAAACAATAGGCAATAACATACGATCGATATCAATTTATTTATCCAGTTCAAATATTTATTATGTCAATTTCATTGTGATCGAGTGGTATAAAACATGCTAACTCTACTTTTTCATGTAAAAGAAGATGGAATAAATGAATCCTCTACTTGAAATGGTTCTAGATGTTCATTATATGAGAACGAGCCACACAAGGAGTTACAATCTCCTCCCCCATGATAACAGTATCCACTTGAGGATGCAGAGACACCACCACACCGGTAGACACCCAAGAAAATCCCATTTAGAATATGGAGATAGAATTCTATAAAAGGCAAAGGAGAAATAGTAGTATATGAACAGAAAAGAATGATGATAGATCATACCTTATATCAAAGATTCATGGATACTGCTATGTTGCATAAAAAATATAGGAGAACCAATTTAAGGAGGAATGTTTGATTTCCCAACTCATATGAGATGAAATGAAAGGATCAAGTGTCTCACACACAAGAATAGGTAGAAATAATTAGGGAGGAATATATCTCGTCCCATTAGATTATTTAATGGATTCGTGGTTTAAGATACGCTATATTTTCCATTAAAATAAGACCAAATTAAACCATGCGGTTTTACCATGTAAAAGAATCCCATGCCTTAGGGAAATTAATATAGTTGTTATGGCCATTGAATAGACCTTAGAGTACTTAAAATGAGGCTTTAAATTCCTTTTAGGTCAAAGGAAATGTCAAAGGGTAGAAAATATAGGAAGCTGGAAACACTTTCATGAACATGAAATTTGGAAAAGGAAATAGAGGCTGTAGTTGGAACCTCACTATTCTAGAAACACTATACACCCTACCATTCTAGAAACATTGTACACCATAATATTCTAGAAACATTATACACCCTACCGTTCTAGAAACACTGTACACCCTACCGTTCTGAAAACACTGTGCATGAACTCAAAATTTGGAAAAAGAATGAGGTCACTATTGGAACATCACCATTATGGAAACACTATTCATGAATTCAAAAGTTGGAAAAGGATAGAAGTCACCGTTGGAACCTCAGAGTTCTGGAAACACTATTCATGAACTCATAATTTGGCAAAAGAAAGAGGTTAATGTTAGAACCTCACCATTCTAGAAACAATGTTCATGAACTCAAAATTTGGCAAAGGAAAGTGGTCACCGTTGGACCTCACTATTGCCCTATTCACATAAGCCTACCGATGACACTGTTCGGATAAGGATACAGTTGCACTGTTCACATAAGGATACCATTGGAACTGTTCACATAAGGCTACCGATTACACTATTCACATAACCCTACCGTTCCACTATTCCCTAAAGCCTATTGATGACACTGTTTATATAAGGCTACCGTTGCACTGTTCATAGCAGTATACTATTAGAAATATTCAGCAATGGAACTATTCACATAATTTTAAATATTCAAAAGAGTTGTGGATAAGTCACCTTGACCACCCAAACACCTCAAACACTAGATTTTTGTAAAGGAATTGACCAAAGATGTCAGGGCCATTACAACATCATTTCAAGATATTGATATAATCAATTAATTATCAAAACCATTTTCAATACCAATATACCCTAAAAAAGGAATATGGTATTTATTTTTCTTTTTAAAAACATTACGGCTTGTTGAGAAAGCTAAATATCAAATAATGCTCGAGGCGACAGAAATATCGCTGTTGTCGCGTACGTTAAAAAGAAAAATTCATTTTTTTCATTTTGTAAAATGATTCATAGAAAAATATTCCCTTTCAATTAAATTAATATTAAAAGGTTTTTATACACCATAGAAAATAAGGTGGTGTATAACATCAAATGATTCCTCAATGAAAGTAGATTGAGACGAAGATCCTTACCTTGAGTATGACTTATCTCGTTTGTTCTATATATTCATGAATAATAGTTTTAAGTTAATTTCCACTTTCATCAGATACTTTTTAAAGTTCATTATTAGTTTTATATTACTTATCATCATGTTATAAAAATTACATAATTATTTATATTCATATCAGTCATTTTGTCAATGTTCATTACTAGAGTCAAAAATGAATTCGTTATATTTACAAATTGTTCATGTGGTCGAAACTCCATTATATCTCAAAGAGTTTTAATGATTTAAATAGAATATATATATCTCATATATATATATATTTATAATTTTTTATAATTTTTTTCTATAATAAATGAATTGCGTTGTTCATGGAGGTGGTAGGCCATACGTACGCATGAACGATACTTTCATTTATTTGTTATATTAAAAGAATAATATTCAAATGATATAAATGTATATTAAAATAACAATATTATATTTATGTCATATATGTCTCATAGTTTTAATAAAACCATCCTTTATATGTTTCATGTATATCAAGAATGATCCATATCACTTTGAGGGGGCGGTAGTCCAGACTTCATCAAATGCAATTATCGTATTTACACATTATAGAAAGCGTAATGGTTTGTTTTAAATAAAAACAATTATACAATCATAGAGACAATATAAATATAATACATATCATATATAAATAAAATTCTATCATAATGGCCACCATGAGTGGTGGTAGGAGAAAATTGAACAATCATCGTTTCGTGAGGTAGTAGTTTATTTTACACAGATAACATATTTCTGTATCCATTGGATGGAGGTGTGTAGAAATGTAGTTCGATTACATTTCAAAAAAATATCCTACTATTTTAAGGATACTTCTTTTTTATATAATAAATGCATAATAAGATTATAGGGAGTGGAGAAGAAAAATTATATAAATGAAATTGGGAGAAGACATTACCTCTAAATCCGGTAACTTCTTTGGATTTTAGCCAAAATTATTTCTTGAATTTCCTTATGCCCAAGGTAAGGCATATATAAGGAAATTATTGATGTTTTGAGTTTATTTGATAATATTTTGGATGAGAAAAGGGGATTTTGGGGTGTGAGTAAGTTGGTTGAGATGGTGGCCTTTTAAAAGAGGGAGGAGGGGCGCTTTAGGAAAGTCTTGAAATATTATTTAATTATAAACATATCTTCTAATTATAATAGTTTCAATGTGATAAATTTAGAGGATAAAATTATATTAGGTCAAAATATTCTCAACGAATATGTTTTAGATAAGTTTATGTCATAAAATTAACCTTATCATTTAGCTTTAACCCTTAGTTAAAACATCAACACTTCCCATGTCTTCTTGTATTTAAATAATATATGGTTACTATAGTTACTATAAAATGAAAATAGAGTCATAATTGGTTCATTAATGACACTTTTAAGATTATATAAGTAATTTGGTAGAATCTTAGACTTTTATAACTATTATATCATTTAATAAAATAGTATTTCATTTAAAAACCCATTTATGCCAATTTTGATACTATTTAGTAATTAATTTTTGGTTAAAGTCATAACATTTTGATTACCTACAAACAAAGGAGTTAAATAAAAGGTAATATATCCATGTATTCCAGAAAATTCGTGGATTACAACCAAATTATAAAATTAAATTTCTTTTTATATTTATAAAATCATTTATTTGAACCTTTCATTAATATGGTAATCAGTGCATCCTTAATGTGTCTTAAATAAATTTATTTATTTAATGTCTAAAAATTATAAATAAAATACCACGATTTAGGAAATATTTTTATTTTTATAATTAATATTTATAGTCATAGATATCAATTACATAACCTTATATTAAAATTATTTTATTCAAAGATACATGTTTTTGTTTTATTTCCCTTATCCTTAAATTTAAAATTATAAAATGTCATTTTCACACCCATATGGCTCCCAAAAACCAAACGATAGGCATAAGGATGATCATGGTAAGAAATATCTTATTAAATATTATTAGGTAATTTTTTAGGATTTTTTTATATTATTATAATATTATTTTTTACCCTTATTTTCCATATTTACGGTTTAACCATGGTAAATAAAAATAATTACTGAAGTTATTATTCATAATGACCAAAAATAAAAGGTACCTATTTACACAATGTAAAAATTCTTATTCCAAATATGCAATCTAGTTTTTCAAGTTCAAAAAATAGAAATTTTAGTAATTAATTAAAAATAAATTCCCTTTATCAAAACCAGAAAGCATGTTTTTAAGAAGTAAAAACTACCAAATGGTTGATATGAGTTTATGTCCAATTAAAATGTAAAATTACTTAAAATAAAAAAATTGTATTAAACAATAAAAATATAATACAATTAGACATTAAACCCAATTAAAATGATAACATAACTATATAAATAAACTAGATGAAAATGATTTTTTGAATTAAAATGCATCATTTTTCACTATTCATAATTAATGAACTTTATCTAAAAATTACAAAAAAATTTAACCAAAGTAAATTCTGATGTCTCAATTCTACAAAAGAAGTTAATTTTGTCAAATATAACAAATAAAAGTGACAGAAACTATATTTAAATAGGGGTTTCATAAAATGGTTTTAAAACGACCTGTTAAAAATATTAGAGTATTTCTTTTTTAAAATTGGATTCATTCTCATTTTAAGCCTCTAAAATTCCATAGATACATATAAAAACATTTAAAAAATATGAAAAATTATAATATAGTTAATTTTCATTCATTCCCTCTAATACAATGGTTATGATTTAACAATTATTTAATATAATTATATTATTATTGTTTTATTTGTCGGTATAACTCAACGTTGTGTGAAACGTAATATTTTGGAGAAATCCATTATTGTGTGTCAATTATGCTATCCAAAAAAAGTTTCTTCTTTAATGTAAAATTAATATTTTATTCATAAATATTAATAGATAATAAATTGTATTATTCTATAAATACCTAGGTTGTTTCATTATTCCCCCTTTTGGGAATTGTGTCCTTGAAATTTTATTCACTTATCAAATAAGTGGGGGTATTTATCCCTCATAGAATTTTCAGATTACCATGTTTCTTATTCAATCATATGGTTTTTCCACAATACTTTTACCTAATTAATCACCGTATTCTGCAATACTTTCTCTCTGAGGTCAAGAATCTGTACTGGTAGTTCCTTATAAGAAATATTCTCTTCCAACTGAACTACCTTTGGACTCAAAACATGAAATGGATATGGTATATTGTTTCTCAACATTGAAACATGAAATACATTGTGTACCTGTGATAAAATCAGAGGTAAAGCCACCCTATAGGCACTGATCCAACTTTTTACAGGATTTTATAGGGTCCAATGAACCTTGGACTCAACATTAAGTTCTTACCAAAATGCATCACACATTTCCATGGTTAAACATTGAGAAAGATATGATCGCCTAACTAAAAAGAATGTTTCTTCCTACGGTTATCCGCATAACATTTCTGCCTTCTCTGAGTTGTTCTCTTGTGATTTTGAATCAACTGATCTTTTTTTATCATCTCTTCTACGAATTCGGGTCCCATTAACTTCCTTTAACTTACATCATCCCAAAATGTTGCAGTTTGACACCAATTTCAATATAATGCTTCAAATGGTGCCATCTGCATACTAGACTGTAAACTGTTATTATAATAAAACTCATCCAAAGAAACTTGTTGATCCAAAATTCCCTGACAATCCATTAAATAAGCACGTAGCATATCCTCCAATGTATGAATGGTTCGTTCTAATTTCTCATCTAGTTGAGGATGAAAAGATGCACTGAAATTTAATTCAGTTATCAATGACTTAGAAAGGCATTTCCAAAAGTTAGATGTGAACCTAAGATCATGATAAGATTCAATTGAGATGGGACCTCCATGTAACCATACTATCTCATTAATATTAATCAAGAATGTTGATCTAGAGATAGAGTATCACGAATAGAAATAAAATGACAAGATTTAGTCAATCGGTCAACAAAAACCAAGATTGCATTGTTACCTTGAGAAGTATTTGGTTATCCCACTAAGAAATCAATGGATATATTTTCCCACTTCCACTATAGAACTCTCATAGGTTGAAAAAATCCATTTAGATAATTTTAATTCTTCTTTAACCTATTGAAAAGTCAAACAATTCACACTAATGTCACCAATATCTCTTTTCATTCCATCACACCCGAAATACTCCTGAAGATCATTACACACCTTAGTACTATTATGATAACTAAAAACAAAGAACTATGAGCTTTACATAACAACTCTTTATTCAAATATTAATTACAAGGCACACATAATCTCTTCCCAAACCTCAAAACATAGACTTTATTAATGTTAAATTTAGGTAAGTTACCCTTCAGAACCAATTCAACCTTTTTATGAAACTCACTATCTTCATTATATGCTTGCTTAATTGTGTCTTATAGAAATGATTACACTACCACCTGAAACACAATAATGTAATTCCATACACCAATAACTTCCAATAAAAAATTTATCACATCAGAAACCAAAATATCTTGTTCCAAATATATGAGGGTTAATGTAGCATTAATCATTAAACTCAAAGCATCATCCACCTTATATTTCATTCCATGACTGTAATGAATCGAGAAATCATAATCCTGGATTATGTCTATCCATCTCCTATATCTCATGTTTAATTATTTTAGAGTGAATATTTACATCAAACTTTTGTGATCATTATAATTTCACACGTTACACCATAAAAATTGACGCCTCAAAATTTTTAATGAAAAAATAAACAGAAGGTAATTTCAAATCATGTGTAGGGTAATTTATCTCAGCAGGTTTCAATTAATGTGAAGCATAAGAAATTACCTGGTCATTTTAAATTAAGACAAAAACATGTATATTAAATGATGTATCACTATAGATAAAACATTCCCCATTCTTGTAATTCAAGTCCAAAACTAAAGCATTTAACCATATTTTTCATTTTCCTCAAAAAATTCATCATATTGTTTTGTTCAGTTGAACATAACACTTTTTCGAGTTGTCTTAGTTAGTTGGTTAGATAACCATGTATTTTTTAATAAAACTCAGGTAAAAACCGTATAAACCAAGAAAAATAGGAATCTAAATTATATTTGTGGGTCATGGACATTCTTTAACAACTTTTGTATTAGAATGATAAATAATTATGCCATATTTAGAGACAATGTGACTAAGGAATGAAATTATTTGTACCCAAAACTCTCACTTGGTGAATTTCCTATATAGTTTATTTTCATTAATGGTTGAAAAGACATACCTTGAATTAAATTAATTAACCTATTTACTTTTAGAATATAACAAAATATCATCAATAAAAACTACCACAAACTTATACAAGAACTCACAGAAAATTCTATCCATAAGATCCATGAATTTAGAAGGTGAATTTAGTAACCCAAAATGAATAACTAAATACTCATAATGGAAATATCTAGTATAAAATGTTGTCCTCAGATTGTCTACTTCTTTTACCTTCAACTGATTATACCCCATCCTTAAGTCAATATTTAAAAAATACTAACCCCCCTAGTGCTGATCAAAAGAATCATCAATATGATGCAAAGGATACTTTTTCATAATAGTGATATTATTTGAGGCTATAAAATAAATTCAAAGTCTCATTGAACTATCTTTATTTTAAACAAATAAGATAGGAGAACCTCATGGAGAAATGCTAGGTCAAATGAAACCTTTATCTAATAACTCCTAGAATTGCTTCATTAACAATAAAAAGTTCAATTTGAGCAATTCGATAAGGGGGTTTTGGAATTGGTTTATCATATAGAACCAAAATAAACAAGAAATTCAACTTCTCGAGTATGTATTATACAAGGAAAATCCTTCATAAAAACATAAATATTCTCGTTGACCACTGGAAAATCATTAATCTATACAGTTCTTTTGTTTTAAAAAATATTTGCAAGGTAACTTTCATTTCCATCTGTTACTAGTTTCTCAACATCATAATATGTTATCAAAAGTGATGGTTTATTCTTGTAAACAAACTAAAATTTTCTCTAATAAGATAACTCTTTAGCTCTGTAGTCAACCTTATCATGATAAACAGAAAGGCAATCCATACCCAAAATAACATCAAACACAACTAGAGGAAAAAAATAAGGTTTGTAGGTATATTATTTCCATACTCAAGGAAATAACGGTTATTATAATTTCTTTTTGTCTCAATATTTCTCCCATATGAGTTTAACACAACTTCAGGATTCATATCTTGAGATGGAATTCCAAATTTATTGGAAAATTTCTCAAAAATGAAAGAACGTGTAGACTCAGAATCAAAAAACACATTAGAATAATATGAATAAAAAATGTACCTAATAATACTTCATTTTATGTCCCAAAATCCAATAAAGTAGTTCAAAATGATTTCACCACCCCTTTATGCTTGTAATCCGGCTTCTTTCCATCATTCTAGTTCATCGTTAGACACTGATTTTCATAATGACCAATTTCATTGCACTTAAAACATTTTAATGACTATAAATAAGATTTTATTTTACGAGTACTCTAATATTTTTAGTTAAATTACAATCCTTATGTCCCATTTTACAATATTAAAATCACTTACCATAATTTAAAAAGCATTCCCCATTGTGATTTTTACCACAATTTTCAGAAACAGTGAACTTAAGTTTCTTAGAATCATTTTTTTTGAAGAAATATTCCCATTCATCTTCCACATCAACCTCATATTTTTTTGTTTCTCAAAGAAAACCTGATCATCAACAAACTCCATTTAAACCTTCTACGCACACTAAACATGTTTTTCATAACTTTTTAACTGACAAGAAACAAATGCCGTTAGATAAATTGGATTTAATCCTGAGTAAAAATGTTTGATTTCACTATTCAGACCCCCTATGATATTTGGATCATACCTTTCTAGTTGGGTGAATTTTTCTTTATAAGAAACCACTTATTCATGTTCTTTCCTTATTTCTAATAATTGTTTCTATTCTAGGAAAATCACATTATGACAATATTCCTCAAGGAACATACCTTTGAATTCATCCCAAAAAAGATCATAAATATCCCCCATATCCCTGATATTTTTTATCCGTCACCCACCATTGGTTAGCTCAAACTTCAAAATAGTGAACCAAAAGATTAAATTTTTGATGTTCTGAACACCCCATGACCTCAAAAATCTAGTCTGGTTCTTTAATCCACCCTTCATCTTGAAATGGGTCAAATGATCCTTTGATTACTGGGGGGATGTTGTGTCATGAAATGAACCAACAATGATATGTTCTTTTTTGGTTGATATAGATGATCTTGTGCATGGATACCACCACCATTTATAGCCTAAGTCAGCTGCACCATTACTGCAAGAAAGTATTCAGTTCTGTTTCTGACCATTTCTAGTTACTGATTTGGAAGGTTGTTTTACTCTCGATTTAGTCCCATCATAGCTACCCAATTTAATTTGTGGAAAGCCATTGTGAACACAGACATATCTTAGATGAAGTAAAATGGTAATCTTAAAATTCTATATCATTTCAATCTTACTAGGAAGTGAAAAAAATTATGAATATTCATTTAACAATATCTTAACTCCTAATGTTATCTAAACCGAACTCTGATACCAACTATAAAGCCGCAACCCAAAACATTACAAAATCTGGATTTTTTATCAAGATTTTACTTTCTTTCACATTGAGGATCTTTTAAGGTTTATAGTTTTATAGAATTAGGAAGTAACATTTATATTAAATATAAAAAATTTAAAAGTACACGCTTCTAATCTATCTAATTTTTTCACAACAATAAAACAACTAAAATAAAAAAAAGAATTATTTTCTTGATATAAATATTTTTGAGTTATTACATTCTCTTACCCTTCTTTATACCCTATGAAATACATTTCAAAACCTTGGGATGGGTATAAAAATCTTAGTAATGGATATAAAATAAGAAAATAGAACATTAGTCCATGAATACATAAAAATCAATGAAATCATTATTTGTTCTCATAAAATATAAGTTATTAACATACCTCATGAAATAATAAGAGTTGTGAATAACCCATATAAATCATAAACCATAAAGGTAACTTGTGGAATTTATAATATACTTACATTATAGCGTTTAAAGCAACATAGGGATAAATCTTCATGGTTATGTTTAGAATACCCATCATTGTATATTCCCTAAATAACTTAGAAATAACCTTAAAGATTACCTTCATCACATTACCCAATGTATTGGAGAGATATATTGGGATAACACTCCCTTGTTTTATCCTAGAACCACCCTTATATATAAACAGTTCCAAAGAACCATTACATAATCATAATGCATGAAAAAACATAAAGGGAAAAAATTCCACATTGAAATTATAAGACATAATTTGAAGGAATTGATATAATCAATCCATTATCATAACCATTTTCAATACCAAAATACCCTAACAAGTAATATGGTATTTAGTTTTCTTTTTAATAAAATTGTAGCTTTAATAGGAAGCCAAATACCAAATAATGGTCGCATCGGCAAAAATGTCATTGTCATCGCGTATGTTAAATGGAAACATTACTCTTGTCATTTATTAAAACAAATAATAGAAAAAATATTCCCATTTATTTAAATTAAAATTCAAAGGTTTTTATAAACTATGTACAATAAGGTGGTTTATAACATCAAAATTTTCCTTGATGAAAGGATATTTAGATGAAGTCCCTAACCTTGAGTCTAAGTTGTCTTGTTCAATATTTATATTCCTGAATAATAATCTTAGGTTAATTTATACTTGATTCAAAACCCTTTCAATTTTATTATTTATTTTATATTAATTATCATTGTGTTATAAAAATTACACAATTATTTATGTTTGTATCTGTTGTTTTGTCGATGTTTGGTACTTGAGTCAAAATGAACTTGTTATAATTACAAATTGTCAATGTTGTAAAACGTTCATTATCTCTATAATAGTATTGATGATTTAAATATAATATATATCTTGTATATATATTTATATATATTATTCTATAACATATGGAGATAATAAATGAAATGCACTGTTCATGGAGACGGTAGGTCGTACGTACGCATGAAAGCTACTTTCATTTATTTGTCATCTTATAAGAATAATAATAAAAATATGTAAATTTATGTTATAATACCAGTATTATATTTATTTCATGTATGTCTCGTAGGTTTAATAAAACCATTTTTACATGTTCCATGTATACCATGAATGAGTCATATAACTTTGAGAGGTGATAGTCCACACTTCCTCAAATGAAATTATCGTACTTACACATTATGGAAAACAAAAAGGTATGATGTAAAAAAAATAAAACATCATATAGATTATATTAAAATAATATATATCATATATTTATAAAGATTCATTATAATGGCCACCAGGATTGGTGGTAGGGGAAAATTGAACAATCCTTGTTTCGTGAGGCAGTAGTTCTCCGTACAGGGAAACAATATATTCATATCCATTATATAGAGGTGTGTGTAATTTTAGTTCAAATTATTATCATGAAAATATCCTAGTATATTGAGGATACTATTTTTGTTATGTAATCAATGAATATGAATATCATAGGTAGTGGATAATTAAAATAAAATAAAGGAACTTGAGAGAAAAAGTTACCTCTAAATCGGGTAACTTCTTTTGATTTGAGCCAAAATGCATTCCTTTATTGCCTTATTCCCAAGGTAAGGATTATAATTTTAAAGGAGGGTTGTTGGGGGACTATTTGAGTACAATTTTTTTGAGACAAGGGGCTTGAGATTTGTGAGTAAGTGGGTAGAGGTGGTGGCCTTTTATAAGAGGGAGGAGAGGCACTTCCGGAATGTCCTGAAATTTTATATTATCATAAAATGATTTTGGAATTATAATTGTTCCAAAGTGATAAATTCAAAATAAAATATGAAATTTTTTCAGAATCCTCTCAAAATATTGGTTTTAGAAAAGTTTATATCCAAAAACTAAACTGTTATTCTAGCTTTAACCCTTAGTTAAAA
Source organism: Viscum album (assembly GCA_963277665.1). Lineage (NCBI taxonomy): Eukaryota > Viridiplantae > Streptophyta > Magnoliopsida > Santalales > Viscaceae > Viscum > Viscum album. Next base: position 1,521,515,380 of record OY728131.1, on the reverse strand, counting down.
ACATTAACTCTAACCATATCTTCTTGTATTTTCATAGTATAGGGTTACTATAGTTACTATAAAATCCATATAGAGCCATTAGTGGACCATTAATGGAATTTGTAACATTATAGAAGCCATTTTTTTAATATTAATTTTTTAAGACTATTATATCATTTAATAAAATTGAATTTTTTATTAAAAACTCATTTATGTCAATTTTAAACTATTTAGTAATTGATTTTTATTAAAGTGATAACAAATTTATTACTTCTAAAAAAGGAATTAAATCAAATATAATATGTTAATATCTTCCAAATTTTTTTGATGGAATCAAAATGATCAAATTAAATTTATTTTAATATTTATAATATCATTTATTTGAATCATTCATTAATAAGGTTATCACTGCATCATCATTGTGTCATTAAATAAATTTATTTATATAATGTCTAAAAATTATAAATAAATTTTCATGATATATGAAATATTTTTATCTTTATAATTAATATTTATAGTCATAGATAAAAATTACATAACCCTATAATAAAAATTGTTTTATTAAAAGATACATGTTTATCTTATGTTTTCCTTTTCGTTAAATTAAAAATTATAAAATGCCATTTCACACCAAAGTGGTTTCAAAATACCACAAGTTATGCCTAAGGATGATAATGGTTTTAAATATCTCATTAAATATTATTAGTACATATTTTATGGTAGTTTTATATTATTATAATATTATTTTTTACCCTTATTTACCTAATTTACCCTTTAACCGTGGTAAATAGAAATGATTTCTGATGTTGATATTTATAATGTAAAAAAATAATAGGTAACTATTTATACAATGTGAAACTTTTAATTCCACATATGGAATCTAGTTTCCCAAATTCAAAACACATAAATTTTAGTTATTTATTTAAAATTAATTCTTGTTGTCAAAACCATAATGCATGTTTTTTAGAAGTAAAAACTACTAAAAGGTTGACATGTGTTTATATCCAATTAAAATGTGAAATTACTTAAAATGACCAAAATTTGATTAAATTAAAAAAAAATCCAACTACACTTTAAAACCAATTAAAATGAAAATATAACTGTATAAATAAATTAGATTAAATGGAAGTTTTGAATTAAAATGAACTATTTTTCATTATTCATTATAAAAAATAAACTTTATCAAAAAATTACAAAATATTAAAAAAATTAAAATTTTTCTTTCCCAAATATATAAAATATGTTTATTTTGTCTAATAGATCATATAAAAGTGACAAAAACTTGATTTAAAAAGGGTTCTCCTTCAAAAGGCGGTAAAACGACCATTTAAGAATATTAGTGTATTTGATGCTTAAATTGTATTTATTCTCTTTTTAAGCCTCTAAAATTCATTGGATAAATGTAAAAAAATTTAAAATAATGTAAAATCTTAATATTTTAGTTTTATTTATTCCCACCAATACAAAGTCTAGGTGTTAACTACTATTTAAAATAATAATTATATTATTGTATTATTTTACGGTATAAATAAACAATGTGTGCAACATAAGATTTATGAGAAACCCATTATTGCAGGTCAAGTATGTTATCAGAAAAACTGTCCTCATTAATGTGAAATTAATATCTTATTCATAAATATTAATAGATATGAAAATCAATTATTCTATAAATACCTATGTTGTTACATAATATCCTATGTAGTTTACATATTAGTATTCAAATACAATAACAAAGAGAGTTTAGAAATATTACAAGAAGTAAGGTGAATTCTACATGAAGATATGAGATTATGATTCCAATTTATTCAGAGAGAAATACATGAATTCATTTTTCATAGAGGATTAATTTAATTTAATCTATTGTTTTTCTATTGTGAGTTGAAAATAATTTATATTAGTGTCTCATATGACATAAAAATACATTAATTCATTATTTAAATGAATATTGGTATGGTATTTAATAATTAATTAATAGTTTAGTAATGCATGAATCATAGATATCCATTAATTTCCAAATAACTATGAATATTAATTGAAATAATTATACCCAATCATGGAATGATAATCTTTTTTCATGTAAAAATAATATTGGCTATCAAAGTTATACCTATAGGTATGTTTATACTCTTTTATGATAAAACCCTATACATTATTATTATTATTAAATTTTTCAGAAATATAAACCCTTATAAATAATTTAGAGACTTAGGGATTATAGAGTTTGTTTGAATAGATTGTGTGAACTATTCTAATGTGAAGATAAAGGTAAATTCATATATATCATTAGATTCCTTTAAGAAATTTTAATAATTAAAAAAACATGTATTGAATTCATGAGGTAAAAGAAATAGGATCCTTTGAGAAGGTTAGTTAGAGAATATATTATCCATGTATTAATAAATTATTTAAATTTATAGTGAAGGATTTCCTAAACTCACCATACCTTATACAGATTAAACAAGTTATTGTAATACAATGATGGTCAATGATGACTATTTTATGTATTTTATGCCCTCTATGAAATATTTTGAGATAGGTTTCATAAATAGAAGTGAAATAGATGACCATATTAAAGATTTATTGACCAAATCATATCATATTAGTTATTATATAATGAAAAGATGTTATGTCATAGCCTCAGATGTTATTGAGAACCATTTTTAAAATATTCCTTATGCATCATGAATACATCAAAGAAAAAAATGGATATTATCCATTGATAATCCTATTTAAACAGATGATTTTAAAAGCCTAAGGTAAAAGGGATGCTTCTAAAATATAAATATAATTCTATGAAAAAAGAAAATATATTTTGAGATAGTGGGGGAAGGATATACTATAGTGAAATCTAGGCTCCATATTAACTTAAGTTAATATAGAAACATTGTACTCTATAAGTCCTTCTTGGTTGAATAGATCGTAACTCATATAATATGTATGAAATTTTTTAAAAATTGGATGTAGATATTATCCAAAATAAGATATGTGTTATCCAGTGACACTGACACCCATAGAACAAATTTGGTGTCTTCTTTATTACATTGGAATAACATATAAGGAATCACATCTTAAAAGATTGAATAGTTGTGTAGTCTTTCTAAACTAGATACATACTTCAGTACTATATTATATTTGAAAAAATGTTAGAACATAATTTTAATTTAAATAATATAATTATTCCATCGACTATATCCTTGCATGTTATACATATTATGATTCTCATATTCCTAGAAAAAGAAACAAAATAAGGGCAAGATCAAAAACTGAGTAAGCATTAAGTAGAGTGCAAGATATCATGAATAAATAAGCACAATAAACATGGAAAGGTAAATTATTTAATACTCATTCCATTTAAATAATATTACTATCATGTAAAGAAAAAGAAAAATAAATATTATAAGGTAAATAACTAAAAATATATTCCATTTAATCAATAAAATATTAATTCAATTCATCCATAGAATAAATCATATAGAAAATCTCATGGATAATATTAATAAATCAATTATCAATGAAGTAAATGCGTAGTTATTTGACATCACATTTTCTAGGAACATGATACCATTAAAATCATGTTCTATCCCAAATACAGATTAATTTTTTTTGTATAAAAACCAATCTGAATTAGCCAACTGATTCATCTCATGAGACTATCAATGCATCAAAGGGATAATAATAATTAGTCCACAACCATTACATTCATGTTAAAATAATTTTCTATATATCAAATAAATATTTATTTCATAAAAAATGTTCTTAATCATCAAGTATATGTACTAAGTAATGGATATGGATTTATAAATATTTCCCCAGTTAATAAAATAACATTCAAAGTAAATATGGTTGGTAAAAATGGTATAAATTTTACCAAGTAATCATATAAATCACTCAATTGTGTGGATGTTTATTAGTAAAGAAATTTACAATGAATTTTTTTACATGAATGTAATTTTTTCTGGGGAAAGTTTACAATCACAAAAGAAAGTGAGATTGCACAATAACTTCTACCAGTTCGTAAATTCCAATTCAAATCCCCTTTGATGAAATTATTAAAATTGAAACTTGAATTATCAGGAATTATTAATCACTTAATATATTACATATAAAAGAAATTTATAAAAAATAATTTAGAAGAAATTATCTTCATCACATTACAATATTCCTTAGTGATGTGAAATTTAGATGAAGTCCCATACAATAGGACTTTCTAATCACAATAATCATTTTTATTCCTGAATAATAAAATTATGTTCATTATTTAAATGATTAAGAACCATTTTAATGTTTATTATTCCATTTATTTTAGACATTATTATGTTATATATTATTTCATAATAAATTTAATTTTTCATTGGGTGTTTTGATGATATTTGACTTATGTGTTAAAATTTACTTTGGAAGGTGAATATTGGTCTAATATTTCATTATTTAAATACATATAGAATAATAATAAATAAATAATTATTATATTTTTATATCAATTATAATTTTAATTCCATTAATGAATGTTGTTTTTGATAAATAAAATACATTATAATCATAGAGATGGTAGGCCATATGTATGCATGAGTATCATTTCCATTTTCCAGTGATCAATTTTGAGAAAAGGTATGTAATATATTATATGTACAAAATAATCATAATATAATATATAACATATTATTTATTTAAATATACTTATATATATATCATCCAGGTGGTGTGGTGATGAATAAAGTTTCACATGATTTCGTGAAGGCGATAGTCCACACTTACACAAATATAATAGTTAAGTCATTTATATAACATATAATCATTAAATTTACCCTTATCACCTTCCATGAAAAGAGTTAGTAAAAGAAGAATATCATTTCTTTGTGATGTGGTAGACCACCTTGCACACGAGAAATGTTATTGAAGGTCCTATGGAATGGAAATTAAAAAAAATGAATATGTAATATAGTGACTCTAGAGGTTTAATTATTTTATAAATATCATATATATAAATTTTATCAATCATCATATCCAACTGTGTGTGGTGGTTATAGAAACATGAATGAAATTAGTTCCCGAGGAGGTAGTCCACCATACTAATGAATTATGATATCATAACAATTTCTATGAAAGTAGGGGTAGTTGTAGGATATGTTCTTATTCAAAAAATAATATATGTTTTCTGGAATATTCTTAGGTTATTATATTATAATGGTTTAATAATAATTGAAATATGTTGAGGAATAAATAAAATGAAAACGCTCATTGAAGAATGTTACATATTCTTCATGTAAAATCTATAGGTTTGCAGTAAAGTACATCATTGGATGTATTTATATCCAAAATAAGGATTATAGGATGAGTGGATAGAAGTTTAGAATTTATTTGGATTGGGTGGTTCAGAGCCAAAATGGTCTTATGTTGTTAAGAATAGAGGATAGAGGGTTTCTTTTTATATGTGAGGTGAGTTGCACACATGTACCTTTTTGAAAAGAATTAATTCTAAAAAAATTTAGTTAATAAGGCTCCAATAATTTATAATTATAACTAATAGAAGAGAAAAGGTAAAAAGATTCCCAATAAATATATTTTAGACATGTATTTAGTTTATTTTAACCCTTATATTTATAGTTTAACCCCCAATACTTAATGACATCATATTTGGAAGGATTTTCTCAGCGACATGAATTTTCTATAAGAAAGAAAACCATTAAAACATGGTAGGCCCAATTGGTATATCCCTACCATAGTAGAATAAATTTTATACTATTATGATAACTAGTTAGTTCGTTGTTTGATTTAGTAAATTTGGGAGTTATTTTTTATTTCTATCCCTAGAACCATCTAATTTGTACTTTTTTATTACTTTATATTCACTAACTTGATTATTGACAAATATTTTATCATATCATGATTATTATTTATCATAACATCAATGTTATAATGTATTATGACTTTATTACACATCAAAAGGTCATATTAGTTCTCTGGAATGATGATAACCAGATGTTCTATGAACATAATCATTAATATATGTTCCATGACCATATGAAAATATCTAATGGGGCACAAATAGTGTTTATTTAAGAAATATTGGAGGATCATATGAAATTGAGACTCATTTTTATAAAATTTTCTCTAGGTAATATATAAGATAATAAATTATGAGAACATACCAATCAATTATAATTTCACACGTTTTATGTATTATTGGATGTTCTTATTTTTAGATGTGTGTATTTGTCCATATACTATTTTTATTATTAATTTATATCGTGAGTGACATACATTGATGTATTGATGAAAACCCTAATGAAATATTCCCATGATGATGTGGAATATGTTTTCTATGTCATAAGTGATATGAAATTAATGAATAAACCAATAAATAATTTATCTCTTCTACATAATGGATGTTGATATCTCATGACCTTTGACTAAATTGTAACATTATAAAAAAATCATGGACAAGGTATTATATCGACAAGTCCATTTCCAGAATCATAAGAAATAAAAATCTTTAATACTGGTTGATGACACAAGTATTCTAAAATTCTGGATGAGATATTGAGAAAAAGGGATTATATTATATGATGACTATCAATGGGAGCTTATTGTCCTCATGACGTTAACTTATTTCACTATGGGTGTTTTGAAAAGTTTCAAGATGTTAACGTTGGATGTTATATTATGTCACTTATTACCACTAAGAAAGTGGACTAAAGGGTTATACACTAAGTGTATACCCAATATCAGTAATTATTTTTTTAACTTAATAGTTTGAGTAATTATTATTCCTGATTTTTGGTTTAATAATAATTTAGATTCTTTTGATTGCATTAATTCAATCAAAGATTACTAAAAATAATTTATATGTATATAGAATATTGAAAAATTATTTATTTTATTGATAACTAATAATTAAAAAAATATATAATATTTATTTTTCTATTTTTAATTATTATGGTAGAACTAATTTATTATTTTAATTCTTGGATAATAAATAAATATTTATTCACTTGTTAGTAAATATAATATTGATTTATTTATTAAAAAAATAAAACAATAAAATTTATTTGTTTAGTTAAATAGTTTTTTTAATGATTAATATATCATGAAGGGGATTAAATTAATAATTTAAAGGGTATGAAAGTAATTATATATTTTATAATATATCATTTAAATAAATTTTATCTTTATATTTTAAGAAAATATATTTAAATATCATTGAGTTAGTGTTTGTTAATGACTACAGATTATTATTATTATTATTTTCTTGTTGTTGTTGTTTTTCGATATGGGTTTTATATTGAATTAAGAGATTAGGGCCTCAGTGAAAATGTTAATTCTCTGACCTAAGTGTACAAACCTACTTATATTATTTCTATATATGATAGAGAATTTTGTGCATAATGAATTCTGTATTGAAATACTCTAAAGAAATTACATAGATATTCTCAATTATTTAAATAATGAAAGTAAATGATCATATTCCTCCCACTAAATATATTTAGATAATAAGAGAGAGTCTTCAAGTTTGGAATGATTATTTTTTGCGATCTATGGTGAATAACACATGTGTTCTAGATCCTCTATGTTAGTAATAAAAGTTTCAGCAATGATGGATCATGATTCATAGATCATTTATGGATATCACATGGGGGTTTAAATACAGGGATACTTCATCACAATGATAGTATGATAAGAAATTTCAAAAGATATTACAATGAAGAAAATATTACAAGTGAAGATAAATACTGTTTATAAAAATTAATTATAAATTATATATAAAATTTTTTCTCTATGGTTATTCCAAGGATGGTGTCATATAGTTTTGAATATTTATATTATGAAATTGATGATAATATTTTTTTTATAGACACAAACACCTCCGCTGCATCATAAAACTATTTTCTTATTCCACCAAAAAATATTTCAAGAATCACTCAATTTCTAATTTGTTTAAGTTCTTCTTCAAACATAATCGAATACTTCAATTATGTTTTAAAAAAAAATTAATGAAAAAATTATGTACTGAATTAAACTCGAACTAATTTTTTTCACATTCATTATATAATTTTAAATTCTATATGAATAGATTCATCCATGAATGAAAATCATAAGAATGGTCTATAGAATCTAGATTTATTCATCACAAGTCATAGCTAGATCCTTGAAAATTCAGTACGTCATCAAACAAATTCCATTTAAATTCAAAGATATATACCATCTTTAGTATGATCTATACTCCATGTAACTAAACACTACCTCATAATACTTCCAATCTTTTTACATTGATTTTACAATGGAACCTCCATGTAGTAGAAACCTAAAACATTACCAATAGTTACCAATCTATAATAAATGAGTAACATTCATACAATATAATCATTATAAGAATCACTTATATACACCGTACTGATAATCCTCTTTTAATGGATATTTATATATATATATACATAACTAAATCTTCAATCTAAGTCATATTCTATAGGGACCTTTAAGAATAAATCTATAAGGTATTCTCTAATATAATCCAATGAGAACTTATATCATGGGTAAATAAATATTCATTCACTATTCTTATCTAATATTCTTGGGTGCATCAATATTCCTCCAATATTCACTTCTCCACACATATTAACGTCATAGTTTATTGAAAACAAATGAAACACAACATGAATCGGTAAAAAAATTCCCATGCATTCAAACTGTCATCGATATCCACACAGAAAATGTATTTGAACATGTCATTTTTCATTTTTTTCTTCCCCCCAACTATTGATAATAAATTAAAAGTATAAAATTACATTTTAGTAATAAATGTAATACCTTGATATTTTAAAACAAGAAAACCATATTTCATATTACATATGGTATGAAAAAACCCATATTAAAAGAAAATTTAACACAAAAAGACTTTAAAATATATTTATTTTTATATAAATTAAGTCTCTTCAATTTCTTGTGATGCATGAAACACTTCATTTAAATGAAACATGATACTCAATTAAAATATTATTATTCAAAAATAAAAATTAAAAACTATAAATTAAATTATTAGGTGTGTATAGTACAAACTCAATTATGTAATTGTATGGTTTAAACAAGTAAAAAATAATTTAAATGCATAACAACAGTTTATAAATTAAATAATACAAATTTTCAAGTAAAAGAGATGTTTTCTAAAAAATAATATTTTCCAAAGAAAATTGTTTCATCGCTTCTTGTGAACTTATAATAAAAATTAAATATTTTTTACTTCTAAAAAATTTATTTGATAAAATTAACTTCATCTACGAAAATAATACCAGAAATATAATATTGTGAAATTCTGTGATATTTCTAGGAAGTTACTTTTTTCGAGGAATAGTGAAAAATAGGTTTTTATTGATAAAATAGTATACATTTAAATAATTTATATGGGTAAAATATGTTTTAAAATTGGTTTAAAAGTAATATTATTTAAAGTATATACATATTAATGCAATTTAGGTCTTTGGAATCATTTCTCATTATGAATTTAGATATAAAATTTTTTTATACTCTAAAACTTGTTCACTTTGAAAAATAGTTTTCTCATCATGTATGCAAGATTAATTTTAAATTTTATTTTTTCCCCACTATGAATTTAACATTGAAAAATTTATTCTCTATTTGTTACCTTAAAAAAATATATTTTATCACATTTTTTATTTAAATTTTTACGATAATTAATAGTAAAAATATTAAAAATTAATTATCATGATTATGTTAAAAATGGGTTTATAAGGGGTTATACTAAAATGATATGGGTTAAAAATGACCTAAGTATTTCTAAAACCAAATTGGATGGACCTATTTAGACAATATAGCTTCTATTTTATATAATATCCCATTTTGGATCCTTTTTTTCATTTATGAAATTACAACTTTGCCACTAACCTCACGTTAAAGGCCACCCCATCTCCTCCCCTCTTGACACTTACAAACCCCTCTTTTCTGACCAATACCTAAAAAATACACTAATTAATTAGATAATATCATCCTAAAGTCCTTTATTTGTTCATTAATTCTTACCAAGATTCCATTTTTGCGTAAACAAAATGACATTATCTGGATATGATGTAACATCCCAAACCAGACCGTTTATTTCATTTCTTCTCACACCTCATCAATTATTATCAAACAATGATGATATAATAACCTCAGTATCATATATATACTTAGATTCATTTTTTATTTTAATGACCAATATCGATCTCTTATTATATGAAAAGGGTTACAAATTCATCCAGTATGTGTCTGGTGGGCCAATGCTTCATGAATTGATGTTATTTGTTTTCCATAGCCACTTTCCAAGGATGGATGTAATGATGGATTTACCATAATTATGTTATATATATTATATAATTAATCTTATTTAATTATAATATCACATGTACCTTATAAATTTCCATTATTTTAGGGATATGATAATGTCTCTCGTTTGTACGACAGACTACCGCCTAATGAAGAGATGTGATATGTTTTCCAATTACGAATTAAATGGGAGATAGTAAGGGTAATATTTAATGAATATAAATGATATGTATGATATAATAATACTTATATAATTATAATATCAGACATAAGTTCTTACATTTCAATTCATTGTAAAACAGTCATGTTTTTTATGTGTACGAGTGGACTAATGCATATTTGTACCAAAGATAAATGTTTTTCATTTTTTTAATGGATAGTAATAATGATAGATTTTAATAATATAAATTATATATATAAAATAATAATGATTATTTAATTTTTAATTAATATTTAATTTTCTTTCCTTCCATCCATCAAGAAAAATTGAAATAGCGTCCATGCGTACCTCCAGCCTACCATCTCCATGAAAGGTGTAATCCATTTTATATCTATAACTTTTATAGATTAATATATATAAATAAATAATTAATATATATAGTATTTATATAATTTCTAAAATTATAAAGATAATTTTACCATGATAAATTTAAAATTTCAAAATTACTGAACTAAAACATACATGCAAAATGAAGCAATTATCAACCAAAACAACAATTTTAACAATTAATTGCTAATAAATGAGTGATAGATGAACATAATTAAATAATTTAGGGTATAATATATATTAATATGGTTATTTAATATATTTACAATAAAACTATAATTATTATATAGGAGTTTTGTACACATGTCAAGGAATTCAAACTAGTTGTAATGGTTTCCCATCTCATTTTTACTTCTGTGAGACATATAACATAATAACCACTAATTTAACAAATATTGTGTTTATATTTCGGAATGAAATTTTATATCATGAATATATTTATATTCAAGGAATTTAATGTTTCATTTTATGTCATTAATTTTATGGGTTTTATGATTCATAAGTTACGAAAGTGGTAATGGTTTATTTCACAACCTCATCATTATTCAAGATTGTTTATGTTTACATCCCCTAAGGGTGGATTATTTGATATTTATATCTAAAAATAATATTATTTTATTAAAAAATATTATTCATGAACATTTTCAATTAATAATATCATTATTTACTCTTTCATAATAAAAATTATTAATAATTTTTTTAAATATGACCTGACTTTATTTCTTTCTTCAGTTAGAAATCGTTTTTCATCAAAACCCATGTTTTTTAAAAATATTTTATAATATATGTTTAAAATTCTCTAAGTAATTCATTGAATAATTTTTTGCCCATTTATACTTTTTATAAAATGTTTTTACGCAAGTCTTTACATTATTTTCAAAATAATACATGTTTATATTTTACAAAAAATATGAAAGATATAATTATTTTAAAATTTACGTATGAACATAGTTTTCAACCATCATGAAAACTAATTGATTTAAAATTATTTTACTATTTTAATATTTTTATTTTAAAAAAAAATTATTTTACAAATTTTGGGCAATTGTTTTTTCTAAAATTTTATTTTAGAAATGCATAAGTTATTTTTATAGAGAATGTTTTTAAGGATATTTTAATGGTATTTCTATTAATAAAATATATCAACCTTGTATTTTATAGACAATAAAATGAGGATATGTTTTATTGATTCCAGCATTTTTATGTATCCATATGTTTTATGATCATTTTTACTAAGTATGTACAATTTTATTATCATTCAAAATTTCACTTTGGATAGTTTATGATTATGCTTATTAATTGGGATGAGTATTAACATTTCACATGTTAGATTTTCAATATGGTTCTTTATGCTGATTATGTTTCACTCTTTTCATATGATAAATTAATTAGGCATATCTAATGATTGGTGTTTCCCACTATAGCTCCATGATACATGAGTAGGTCTCATGAGAAAAACTAGATTGAGTTTTGGTTAAGGTATTACACATTTATTTAGATTTCATGGAATACGGAAACAACAACATGTTTTAGATGTCTTCAATTATACATTCCATCAGTTTGAATTCATGTATTGGTATTCCATGTGATTATTGGATTATTTATAGTATCTATGTTTATGTTTTCAACCACATGTGATAAATTATATTGAATTATTTGATCAGTAATTATTTCATCCATATTATGCTCAAGTTATTAATTAAATGGAATCTTTTTTAGATATTCTTACCCATATTGATCATATGAGATCACTCATTTCTTATGTTTTTATCCATGATACCAAGATGTGTTTTTTGATTGATATGTTGTGATATGCTATAATGAATAATGGTTTTTTGAAAGAATATACTTTCTATGTTTTATTTTTTAATTTAAAATAATAATTGATAGTATTTATTTATTTTACCAAGACAATTAAACTACTCTGTTCTTTGGGATAAGATTCATGGTATGGTATGCCAATGTAATAAAGTAGACACTAGCTCTGGGCTTTTATGTTTAGGGTTGCTACAGTTGGAATTAGAGATGTTTTGTAGAAATCATTGGATCTAGATTTATAAAAACATAGATTGTGAAATATAACAATATTATATAATTTTAGGATTCGTGTAGAAGAACATTCTATCTTTTGATAAGTAATATATTATGTGTTGGTTTCTAGAAATGCATCCTTGCCTACATGCTATTAATGGGCGTTCCACTGGCACATATGTGTCTAGGTGTAATAACTCTGAAAAGGGTGCAATGGTATTGACTTGATCCTCGTATAGTTCAAGAAAATATCCCTTATTGTGCACATAATCTTAGTATTTTAGGAGATATTCTTAAGATAAATCAAATTTTCTTTACAAACCATTATTAAGGAGTTAAAAAAATGCATTCCCAAGGAAACCATTTTTATTATTATGAGATTAGAAATGAATACATTTTTCAATTTACATATTTTTTTAACTAATTATAGGATTATACATTGTGTTTGATATTTTAATAATCTAATATTGTGTATTACATCATTTATAAATGGATACATGCAGAAGTAATTGGAAAAATATCAATGAACATAATCCAAACGGTAAGAATCATCATTTCTTTGATGATTTTAATCCAATATTTCAATGAAAACCAATCTCCTTGACAGTATCATCAAATGATGACAAATTATCATGTCATGTAGAAAAACATTATCTAAATATTATTTCATTAAAGGGAAACAAAGAAGAATAAAATGGAAAAAAAGTATTAGGGAAAGAAGGGAAAATAGTTTTCCCACAAGTGATAATTATGGAAATAAACACTCTAGTACTTACATTAAGGGAATTGAAATTTTATACAAGTTTTTAGAGAGGGGTCATGATGCTCATAATTTTATGGTAATGAATGAAATTTCCAATGATCAATGCTTCAAAATTAATATGGTGGGGAGCTATGAAAATGAATTTTTCAAGAAAAAAGGGAATATACCCCAAAGGAATCAAAGGAATCTGGGTCAATTTGATGCTATTACTGTGTCCAATGATATACTACCTTTCTCTCTCATTTTCCCCATCCATGAACTTTTATGGACTCCTGTAATGTTACCAAACTTTTTACTTGATTTTTCAATTTATAATTTTGTGTTTGAATAAATACCTATTTTCAATCAAGGGTATTAACCTAGATTTAAATATCATTTATTAATTTATAATATCTATTTATGATACTCATATTCCTTAATCCAATCATTGAAATAATGATTCATATTCTATTTTAATTTTATCATTGTAGTGTTTAGAATTTTAGACATGTGAAAGGTGTGACTTGATAGAACTTCAATTCCTTATGTAATGTTTTCATCTCAAGATATAACTTGTATATTTAATAGGTAGTTAGCTTAAGTAAACAATTTATGATTTAACGGTGTTTATCCTCAACCTATGCATATAATGTCACATTTAATATTATTTCCACACTCTTAGGATATCATGTTTTATGATTTTATTTTTTTCATTTCATGACTCCATGTGAGTGTATATTATACTTACCTCTTTATATTATCATTATATTCCTGTTAATTTTTTTTATTTTTCATCATTCCACTCTTGGATTATTCATATATTAGGATGTATCTCTCTTCCCTTCTTTTTTATGTACCCAAGATATCTTATGAAGTATTAAGATTTCAAAGGAAATTAAGATCACATTATGATGTTTTAAATAATGTGGTTTTATTTTCATTTAAGATAATGGTTTAAGTACCGAATATTCTAAACAATGCCTATTAATTTTCTAAAAAATTTAATGTTTATTTTTATGTTAAAAATCATATAATATAATGTGTTATTAATATAGGTTGTTATTGTTGGTATCAAATAATATAGTAGTATTTTTTATTGGGATTATTAAACCATTAGTGAACACCCTAGAAATAAGTCTTAATATAAAACAACATCCCTATTTTTTTTAAAGTATAGATAATATGATTTCCTAATAATTGAATCCATGTCCAAAAACTAGAAAGTGGATGCAGCTTTAGAATAGATGAGTGTTGGGTAATCACCGTAAAATGTATGGTTGAGAATTGACATGATCTTCCCTTGATGCATAAGGAGTGGGCCTGAGATTACATAACTAGATAAACACTCCCATGTGATATTATTCTGATAATTCATATGCTCTATACAAACCATTATAAATTATTTAAATACATTGTTAGGTTTTAAAACATAATAGAAAATAGACCATTCATAACCTATATTGAAACATATATATTCTTAACATATTTAAATATATTTTTATTTTCTTATTCTTAAGGAATATTTTATACAAATCCCAAACTTCCCTTTGTTATAGGAAATTATGAAAATAGGAGGAATACTTTCAACAAACTATATGATGGGATGTGTGAATATTTCCCGAAATAAATTCCTAATAATATGGGAGATGGAGAGAATAAATTCATGGTAATATTAGAAACATTGAATCATGTTATGAGTAATAACATTATTCACGTCAAATTATCCTCTTCCCCTAAGTTAGAGACATTCATGGTTCATCCCTTTATGAATGAATATCTCCAACTTTTAGTGGATCTTCGGATCCCCGAATTGCGGAGAAATGGATTGACTCTATTTAGTAGATATTTTCATTCCTCAAATTTGTTTATCAATATAAAGAGATTCTAGTTATTTATCACATACAGGGATATGATCGTCTATGGTAGTCATTGATTAAGAATGTAAAACCCATAGATGATATTGAATCCATGGAATGGTATGGATTCAGGAAAATATTTTTCAATAAATATATTCCATGCTCAATACATCATAAAATAGAAAGGAAATTCAATAGAATGAAGATAATTGAGATAAAATAAAACATGTTGTATGAATAAAACATCAAAACACTTTCTTTGTATGCCTCCAAATTTTCATTCAACCATGAATGAAATATGGACCAATTTTATTTTGGGATAAAGGTGAGTCTATTAAAATATTGAGAAATTAGATACTTAGACATCTGTGAATACATTTTATATTATATAATTAATGTGGAAATATGGATTGGTGACTCTTAGTAGTTAGGTGTATCTAGATATATGAATTGGATAATGTAGTTTAACAATAGGAAATGATTTCATAATCCTTACAGATGTAAGATATTCCAACTTCCGCCTCTTAAATAGTGTGGGAAGAGGTACCTGAGAAATTACCTCAAGAGAATGAGGATATGATAAAGGTGTGGAATGTATGGGAATCAAGATAATAAATTCCATTGAGATATGAAAAAATCCGTTTTTTCTTATATAAGAAAATAAAGTTCTATTCAATCCCCGACCAATGGTCAAATGTTTTTCAACTATAAGGAATATATAAATTATGAAACCAATACCCAAAGACAAGGGTAATTGATTATAATTGACAAGAACAATATTAAATTCCAATAGAGCTATGAAGGTGTAATGATATCACAAATGATGCGGTGGTCCATCACAACTAAGTGGTGATGGGAATTCTAGTTATACTTTTTCTAGAATAGATAATATATTGTTTTATTCTAGTTCTACATATTCTTTCATATCATTCTATTTTAGTAGAACTATTCATATACCACCTTAAAACACTATGGTTGTGTTAATAGTCAAAATAGAAGATTGGGAATTTATTGCTTCTCAACTATATAACTCCTCTCTAGATAATGTTTTTGGGTTGAATCTCTTAGAAAACATTTTCATACTCTCTTTATTAGAATTTGATGCTATTCTGATCATGGATTGATTGTCCTAATATATAAACAACATAAATTTTTGTGAGAATGAAATCACATTCCATATATCAAGTATTCCTTCAATTCTATATAAGTCAAAATATGAGGATGAATATCCTTTTTAAACCTACTCTCAAGAATTGGTAATTTTTTTATGGTAATGCATATTTAGCTCAAATGATTGAAATAGAGGATATGAAAACTCTTGAAGATATGTGAATTATAGTGGAATATACTAATGTATTTCCTAAAGAGTTTCTTATCATTCCCCCTCTTAGAGAGTTTGAGTTATCAATTGAACTTATGCTTAAGGATCTACCAATAAGAAATACTCCATATAGACTGACCACAATTAAAATAGAGAAACATAATAAAAAACTACATGATAATTTTTAAAATGGTTTTATATACCCATGATATTCACCATGGGGTGAATTAGTCATCTATTTCACAAAGAAGGATGGTTCAATGCATCTATGCATTTATTTTTGTGAGCTCAAGAAGATGAGAGTAACGAATAATTATCCCCTTCCCTAGATTGATGACTTTTTTGATCAGCTATGTGACACCAAATAATTCTCTAAATATGACCTTTTGTTAGTATATAATCTATTAAATACCAAGGAGGAGGATATTATTGGTCCCAAATAGGATATGGTAGATTACACAGGAGAGATGGAATTACAAATTTACTATAATATAAATTTAATTATTAAATATTTATGTTTTTATCAGAGTTACATTGTTAATGTAGTGGAAAAATAAAATTATATTGATGAATTAATTTTTATAGTGGTTCAGATCTGAATGGTCATACGCCACTCTTCACCCATCTCATGAACTGGGGTATATGAAGCCCACTATATCCACTGTAATGGAAACATATAGTGAATGTTTTACACCTATGGTCACAACCTAATTATAAATCCATTTCCCACCTAGAGGTTTAAACTGAAACAGACCTACATTTTTCTACCTTGATGCACAACCCAAATAGTATAGATTTTTTTTACCTAGAGGCACAACCTAAGTCTTTACATTTCTATGGGATTTACAACCAAAAATAATAACATTTAATGATTTTTAAACTGAATTAAAATTATATAGATATAAATAAATTGGATGATATAAATCAATAGAACTAAATGAAATTTTCCCAATATGTGAGTTGAGTCAGCAAATAGATCATCAGTAATAACGGATCAAATGACTATAGTTCAGTTAAGAGTATCAGTTGATCTCTTAAGTATTTATCACTTGGTAATTTTGAAAATATCCTCATCCTCATCTATATCACTATATAACTATATAATTACATATATATAGTTCTATGTATTTTATATTTAAATCTAAAATCCTGTCATAGTTTATCATTCCCAATTAAAAATGAGATTTCTTCATTCAATATGCATGAAAAATATAACCATGTGGGTCATTATAATAATCTATAACATTGAAATCCTGGTTTAAAGTGATAAAACATTAGAATAGTTAATAAAGTAACAAAAAATAAATTTAGTAAACATTAAATAACCTTGGAAAATACCTATAAATTTTTTGAGATAAACTATTCAAATCCCAACCACATTTAATTTAGATGTTTCATTTTCCCAAGAAATGAGCGTGATACCTCAACCCATATGATAATAATTTAATCCTACATAAAATTATCTAAAATAAAATTACATAGTTTTAAAATAATTAATTAGTATTTTTGGAATAAATAAATAAATATAAATATAAAAAATAAACATGTATCAATTTGAAATTAAAAAGTACAAATAAAAGAGATAATTTTTTGAGAAAAAATACGAAAAACGAACGGAGTAACTATTGATATGTCATAATATAGGTTGAGAAAATTTCCAAATTTCAACTTATGGTCATTTTATTTTTAATATTATGGCCACTTAATTTTTCATATTATGGTCAATTCATTCTCTTAATGTTGTCAATTTATTTTCGTTCACATATTAACTTTATTTTTTTTCATGTGGTTACTTCATTTTTGTTTATGCGGTCACTTATTTTTTATTAATGGTGTTACTAAATTTTTGTTCAAGAAATAATTTCCATATTCTATAAAAAAATTCATGGATACATTATTCAATTTGACATCCAGAATTTGTAAACCTATCACTCATGGTCACTTCACATTAGGTCACATCCAGACTTTTCCAAAAATTGACTTAGAGTCACTTCCATATTTTTATCTAATTTTCACTCATGGTAACTTATATTATTTTTTATATTTTCACTCGTGGTCATATCTTATGTTCACATATAATGTTCTCTTATCATGTTCGCATATCAAGGCCACTTCTCAAGGTCACTAGTCATTGTCACTTCTTAAGGTAACTTCTCAAGGTCACTTGTCAAGGTCAATTATCAAGGTCACTTCTGATTGCTAATTCTCAACTACACTAAATGATATATTATAATTCTGAAATTTACAGAAAAATACTATTAAATTAGATCAATAATCCAATTCAACATTCTCCAACATTAGTTAATAAATAAATAGATATCATTAACAAAAATTTCACCCCTATTTTAAATTAATCAAAAACTATTATCAATGTCTACTTAGAAGAACCAATTTTGTAAGGGTTAAATATTATCTCCAATGATATAAAAAAAAATTTGTAAATTAAAATCATTCTATATCAATATTTATATTTATTAAAATTATCAAAATCCATGCCTTTAGTAAATATATCTGCTAACAGTATTTCTAAAGATATAAATTATAGATTTATATTTCATTTTAATAAATATTTATTATAAAATAATTATTTCAATCAATTTTAGTAGTCAGATAATGTTATAATGGATTTTAGGAAATAAAAATATTATACTTATGGTCATATAAAATAAAAATCATATCAAAATTGAAAAAAAAACTCAAAGTGTTTTATTAACCCATAAATATTGAGCACAAAAAAATGCATCATCAATATATTAATATTCAGTAGTTTAATGATAAGCATATTTTTTCATTGAAATCTAATAAATTAAATATTTTCTATGTAAACGACACATATTTGAGGTGGTTTTTGTATCTAATTTTTATCCAAAAAAATCAAAATTATAATATTATTTGAAATAAAAATTATTTTCAATATTATAAAATAAAACAAGATTCAAATAAACATTAACAAATCTAATAATTATTTTAAACTATTTGGTGATACCATACTTAGGGAAACATTAAAATCTTAATCACAAGAAAATTGTATGAATGAAGTCATTCCATGAAGTAGTTAAGTATAATAAACATTTAATCAGACCCATATAGGTTTTAACATTAATATATTTTCCAAATTAATCTCAATATAATATAAAATTAGTACACATGGATATATTTTCTATTATATAAAAATAAAAATAAAATATTTTAACAAGTTCTATAGTAAAATTGGAATTATTTATAAAATACACCATCACTTCATTTAAATATTTTCTCCAAAAAAGAAAAACTTCAATTCCCCCATCATAATTGTCTCAAATAAAAAATCATCAATTATAAAAATTTATTACAATGATTTTCACATGAAGTTATAAAAACAATATCATCAACAAATGTTTTCAAAATCAAGATATGATCACTATGATTCTTAATAAATAAAACATGATAACATTTTCCTTTCTCAAAATAGATTCTCAAATGAAAAATAGTAAACCTTTTATACCATGATCATGGATACCGTTTGAAACCATATAAGTCTTCAGATATTTTAAATTCATTATTAGGAAGTGTTTCATTTTTAAAACAGTGGAAATGTCTAAAATATAATTATTCATAAATAAAATTATTTATAAAGGCAGTTTTTACATGCATTTTAATTAATTTAAATCGTTGAAAAGGTTCGTAAAAAATAATATTCTAATTTGTTCTAATCAAGAAATAGTTTTGAAAGCTTCTTTACAAACAAAACCTTATTATTTGGAATATCTTTGATAAAATAATCTAGTTTTATTTTTCACTATAATTATAGATTCATTTAGTTTATTTCTAAAGATATATATTTTTCAATAATATTCGAATAATTTGGTGAAAAAAATAAATTCCACGAACTATTACTAGTAAAATCATTTAATTCATCATGAATAACCATGATATAATTTGATTCATTTATATTTTCATCATTATTCTTAGGTTCAAAATCAGTAATGAAATCATGATAATCAAAAATATTCATAGGAGTTTTTCTATTATGAACATTTGTTTCAACATTACCAATCACATTATCTATATGATGATCTCTATGAGTTTTCCATGAGTTTTCATGAATAAGTTCATATGGAGAAAAAGTATTCTCCCCCAAAATATGTGCAACTTTATCTTGAGGTCCTTCTTTATTATAATTAAAATCTAAAAATTCATTATCTTATTGATTAATATCATCATCTCTTTTACTCAAATAATTTTCGTCAAACATTACATGAATTTATTCATCAAAAACCATGTTTCTTTTATTGAATACTCTACATGACTTACTATTATATGCATATAATAATAAAATGGATTCATCAAATTTTAAATCACATTTATCTAAAGTATCTCTTATGTTAAGGAAATTATTTTACATCCAAAAACTCATGAATATCTCACTCTAGTTTTTCTCCCATTCCCAAGTTCATAACATATCTTTTTTAGCAAGAGTATTGAAATAATTATATCTATAAAATAAAAATATGTATCCAGAGTTTATTCCAATAGATAATTTATAAAATTAATTTTTCTTTACATGGTAATAGTTATTTGTTAATGCGCTCTCTTTTTTCATTCAACTGCACCATTTTTTCAGTTTTCTAGGGGCAAATCAATAATAAAAATACACATTTTCTTCAACAAACTATAAAAATTCCAAATTATAGAATTCAACACCATGATCACTTATAATTTTTTTAGTTAAATGTATTTTCTCATTTTGAACTAATTTATAAAAATTGATAAACATTGATAAATATTAAGATTTATGTCAAAGAAAATTAACCCATATATATCTAGAAAAATCACCAACAATAACAAAACATGTCTTTTTCCACCCAAAATAGCCTCATTAGCATGATAAAATAAATCTAAATGAATAATATAAAGAGTAATTATAGTTTTTTACTTTCTTAATAAACTTGAAACTGTTTTTTTCTCCTTCAGGTGACAATCACATCAAAAGGTGTTTCCCACTTTAAGTTTTGGTAAATATAAAACTTTTTAGTTCATGGATAGCTTGTGAATAAATCCAAAATTAAATTGTTCCATACCACTATCAGACAAAATTTCATTATATTGTTAAACATTTAATCATTTTACATTTTGATCTATAAATTGATAAAAAGTAATTGAATAAATTTTGAATTTTTAGTTTGCGTTAAAAAATAGATTTATCCTCAAATATGATAAACTTATAATTATGGAATTTAATAAAAATTATATCATCTAATAGTTGTGAAATTATTATTAAATTATGTTTCAATCCTTGAAAATATAAAAATTTATAAATAATAACATAACATGAACTTGTGAACTCACAAAATACTTTAACCATTCCTTTAGAATTATCACCAAATGTAAAATTAACTCTTTCACAATTATTGAAATAAATAAAATGATATATTTCACAAATCATGTGCCTTTGGAATCTACAACACATACACCATACATAATTTTCTATTTCCTAAGACTTAATTCATAGAAAAAAATATTTATGATTGTTTTGGTACCCATGTAAATTTAGGACCAAGGAGATTAAGATATGAATTCTTGGGAATCTAAAATGATTTCAAACATTTTTTAGATGAAATATAAAAGTTAAAAATTTATAAATTAATAAATTTGTATGTCTATGTGATTTTATAAATATAAAAAACAATATTTTCCATAATTAACATTCTTATGATATCTAAAACATGTAGTAGTAGAAGTACATCCATGAGAGATTTTAAAAAATTACGTCTTGTGCATATTGGGTAAATTATTGTCACAACCAAGATAAGAACTATTTTTTTGTTTTTTTAAACTCTTAATTTGTTCAGTTATTTTTCAACCGTGAACAAAGATAGAAATATTTTAAATTATAAATTCAATTTTATTTCTACGTCGTTCATTATCTTTAATAAATTTATCAAAATTATGTATTTCAGCTTCATGTAACATTTAAAAATAATAATCATCTCTATTTATTTTTTCCTTCTCATAAATAGTAAAATTTATTTTTCTTGGTAAATTTCTATATCGTTACGAAGATATGTTACATTTTTTCAAATTTTTATCCTTACAAGAAGCATTACTTCATATTTTCAGTATCCTTAAGAAAATAATTACATTACCTCTTATGGTTCTTGTATAATCCATTGATCTAAATTACTTGATGTTAAAGCCTTTAAAAATCATTGATAAATATATCAGTAGTAGTATTCCCAAATTTAAATTCATAAGATTCAAAATAATTAAATTCACTTACACTATTTGATGAATCCATTAAGCACATGATTCTCGCATCTCTTTTAGAACCAGAAGATCTAGCTGTACATGAATCATCCATGTAGCCACATCTAGATTCTGTTACCTTATTTTTATTATTGAATTTATTAAAAATATTTTTTTATTCTTTTATCTTGGGAAATAGGGATTTATGTTCCTCTTATTCCTACACTGATAAAAAAATTATATATTTAGAAAAATTGGAATTAAAATCACTTTTATTATACTCATTCTAATAATATTTGGATAATATTTTTCATATACCCTATAGTATCAATTTTTCCTTCAATATTCACTCTTTGTAAAATATTACGTATCATTCATATCACTCATCTTTATATCAAAATCATAACAGTAAATATATCAATTTTATTGAAAAGAAATTCATTTCTCCCTTAAATTATGTTATTTAGTAATATTTTACGGTTATTACACATTTTTTAATAACGATCCATCATACTCTTGAAGTGTATACTCTTTGATGTTATTATTCTTATCTATATAAACCTTTACAGAATTCCACTTCTTAGGAATTCTTCAAAGAAATCATTCCTCGAGAACGTGATTTTCAAGAGTCTATCCTAATTAAATCATAACATTTAAAATAATAATAAATATACGGATAATTTTATTTATAGTTTCTTTTTCACTCATCTTAATTTATAAATATTAAACTCTTAACATTGGCAACATATATCTAATAATTCTATCCACTCTAATATGCGTAACTTTTATAATTTTCTAGATGTTGTGAGAATTTTTACCAGAAATACATGACTAGACGCTTTTATAATTATCTCAGAATATAAAATATTGATAACCTTATAGTCCAAAATATACTTAACCCCCCCCCCCACCATAAACTAATGATTTGGATTCACCTTCTAGTACCTTGTAAGTTTAGTATTTATTGTCTAATGATTGATGCTATGTTTTACAAAGAATTATTCCATCTTAGACTTCCAATACCCATAATTAGTGTCATAAAAAATTGGATAGTTTTGGTATTAATGAATCATTTGAACTATATCCTTCAATATATAATTAGCCTTTCACCTTTACAATTAAGTCTTGAAATGGTTGGAAAAAAATAAATGAAATAAAAATCAAGCTTGGGGTCAAGATCTGATACCAATTACTAGTCCCCAAGAGAATATATAAGATTATTCAGGAGGGAGGTGAATTAGACCTTATTTAAATTAATATAAAGAATAATATTTATGGTTATATCAGAGTTATTACTTTAATTTTTAGGAAAAAATAAAAAGAGTTAAAAAGGGTGGATTTTATAGTGGTTCAAATCTAAATGTTTCTAGTACACTCTTCACCCCTCTCATGACGTGAGATATATACTAACCAATATATCCATTATGATGAAATATTATAGTAAATTTTTTCTAGATGGATTCAAAATACATTTAAAAAACATTATTACCTCTAGAAGAAAAAAACCAAAACAAACCTTCATTTTTATACCTAAAAGGAAAAATCCAAAAGTTTACCTTTTTTCAATATGGAGGCACAACATAATATCTAAATTTTTTATGGGAGTCAAAACCCATAATAATAACATTTTATGGGTATCATAACCCTTTAAAATCATGTGCACAAGATGAAATACAAATGATTAAATCAATAGAACTATATGGAAGATTCACAATCTGAGAGTTTAGGAAGCATGGATCTCTTTAGTAGTAAATGGTCAAATGATTATAGTTCATCTAATAATAGTTTTTATCTCTATATTATATCAAAAAATTTCAGTTAAATGGTATGTAAAATCTCATTAATATCAATCTGTATCTATCAAAATACTTATATAGAGTTATATGCAACAGAAATTAAAAGTATAAATCCTATCGCTGTTTTTTTCTCAATGGTTCATGTGATTTATTAATTGGTTGCACATTAAAAATATACCCACATGGGTCACATTGACATTCAATAAAATTAAAATCATGTTTTATAGTGATAACATTCTATAATAATTAATACATTGCCAAAAATATTTATATCAAATATTAAAGTCCCTTACAGAACTCTCAAAATGGATGTGAGATAAAATTTTCAAATTCAAACAATAATTAACTTTTAACTCATGTTTTCCCTATAAAACCACATTAAACCACAAACCACATGATAATATTTTAATCCTATAAATAATTATTTAAGTAAAATTCATTATTTTTAAAATATATAATAATTATTTAAGTAACAGTTAAAACAAGATAAACTTTGACATAAACATTAATAAGCTCAAAATATAAATGTATAAATAAAACAAATCATTTTTTGATCTTAAATATGAAAAAATAATAAAGTTACCATGGATAAGTCTTATGGTGGGTTCAACACTATTCCAAATTAAAACATTCAGTCACTCTATTTTTATATTTTATGGTCACTTTATTTTTCTTCTTATAGTAATTTCATGTTTTCATGTAGCCACTTTATTTTTATTCATGTGTCCACTTTATTTTATTCATGTGTTTACTTTTTTTTCTTAATTAGGTCACTTCATTTTTCTCCTTGTATTGACTTCAATTTTTGTTCATCAGGTCACTTCCAAATTTTGTAAAATATTAATTCATGACCACTTCATGTGTCCACTTTATTTCTCATGGTCACTTCTTAATATCACATATCAAGGTCACTTATCAAGGCCACTACTCATGTTTACTTCTCAAATTCACTTCTCAAGGCCACCTTTCAAGGTCACTACTCGAGGACACTACTCAATGTCACTTCTCAAGGTCACTAAATAATTTATTATAATTATTTAAATTATCAAAAATAATTATAAATTTATTCAATGGTCTAATTTATCAGATATATCCAAGACATCCTCCCATATTGTACAAAAACTATGAGTTCATATTAGGTCCCTTCGTACTAAAAAATTATCCTGAATATTGATGGACTTGATGAATAGATTCTTTATATGTTAACATGAAAAATTTGTGGGTTTCTTTATAGAATATATTCTCATATAGTAAAAAATAATGGAGGAACATGATGTGAATTTAATTATAGTACTAATAAATCTAAGAAAGGATAAATTATTCAAAATTTATAGTAAATGTTATTTTTTATAGAGAAATTATCATTCTTGGGAAATGTTATAATAGGAAATGTTATAATAGGAAATGGAATATTTTTTTGATCCTTCTTAAAAAAATGTCGTTGTGTAATAGACCTGACCAAAAATTTTATTATATAAATATAGTTTCTTTGTATTATTTGGGTGTTAGCAGTGATTTATAAGAATATTTTTATGATTTTCAAACCTTCTAACAAAGATAACTCAAAAGGTAGTGAAGGTTTTTTGGTCCAATGAATATGAAAAAAAACATCAAAGTGTAAAATTTGAGGCTAATAATTTCACATATTCTCACACTAACCACCTATGGGTAAGTACTATTGACATAAAACAATGAATCAAATAAGGTATTAAGTTGTTTTCGCATGAAAAATAATAAAGTGAAAGCTTATGCCTCTCTAATATTTAATGTTCATGATATGAAATACACTACACAAGATAGGGATTTTGTTGTAGTAATCTTTATATAGTAGATTTTATTGAATAATATTTATAGAGTAAGGTGTGACATATATATACTGATCATAATACTCTTATGTACATACTCACACAAAAACATATCAAGATTTCCCAATGAAGTTGGTCAAATATAATTAGGGATTATGAATATTAAATCCATTACCATCCAGGGATGGAGAATTTATTAGATAGTAATATTAATATAACATATCATAAAGCTTTATCCATGTTGAGTATTGACATAGATCCAATCATATTTGATAAGTTAATATGGACATGTGAATCATAAAAAATTAAAATCATCATAAATTTATACAATAACCAGTCAACCATCCAAACATTTTAAGATCAAATATTTAGAATGAGTTATTGTTGTAATAACCTTCACTTTTCATACATGAATATTAAATCTTTTTGTATAATATTAGTTACATTTCCCAAATGCCAACAAAATAAATGAAAAGGATTAGTGACTTTTAAAAATAGATAGCCATTATTCTTGTTTCATGAAAGATATTAAAAATTAAACACAAAGATATTCTAATTTGGAACTCTTCATAGACATACCCTACTTATAACATTTCTCTATAGCTTGGGAAAATAATATATAAGGAAGGGTGAGATCAGATTCTCTGTAAGGGTAGACATGATATATATCAATCAATGATCATATGAAATCCTAAGACAAGTACATGGGTATGATAACATGAATATAAATTTAGAAGTTCGTAACCAATCTATCATTAACTATAAACAAATTTCATACGATAAAAATTATCATTTAAAAGACATGAATCATAGGAGAGATAAATAATCATAAATAAACCATGAAACATAATTTCATGTCATATAAATAGGGAACTATCATGAATATAATAACCATATCAGTTGTCAATGATAACTACTAAGACAGCCAAATCATAAAAAATCAGGTATCAAAACATGTTTTCCATTATGCGTCAATCACCCCAGTTTTTTTCCAATAATAAATCAAGCACTATGGAATGATTCCCATGGGGGATCAAGCATATATACTTGTTTCTAAAAATTATCTCATGAAATATAAAACATTATCTAATGGGTTGGAGGGATAAATAATTCTTTTTTCACTTATTACAAAATTAAAACCATACATATTTTCACTAAAAGATGATAAAAACATTTATCATATCATCATAGTATAAATATAGAAAGGAAAATGAGATTCATAAACATTTCATCAAT
The DNA here is from genome assembly GCA_963277665.1 of Viscum album. Lineage (NCBI taxonomy): Eukaryota > Viridiplantae > Streptophyta > Magnoliopsida > Santalales > Viscaceae > Viscum > Viscum album. The sequence continues at coordinate 1,521,487,528 of OY728131.1, read as the reverse complement.
ACATAATATTATTACCCATAGAAAATAAATGAGTTTCATAAAACACTCATCATCATAATCATAACCCATCTCTAGAAAGAATAAGGATTCTACCATTAGATCAAATCCTAAGTAAAACATAACCAACACCAATTTTTGTTCATTTATGAATATCAATACAATATAACTATCATTAAAAATATTCCTATGAAAAAAAAACCTCTCAACATTTAAAATTACTTCATGAGGCTTTAAACATTCCCAAAGTGTAATAAAAAAAATTTACTTAGAAATAACCTTGTAAATAATTAAATTAATCTTTAAATAATTGGTAATTTATGTGAATGATAAATATTTCTCAGATTATAAATGTTCAAACAAAGACTCATTCCACATTTTTGTTAAAAAGTAAATATTAAATCATTTTGAAAAAAAAATCTTTTTAATAAATATTATAAAAAAAGAAAATAAGTTTAAAAATAAAATTAAAAAACAATGGGATAATATTAAAAAAATTACATGAAACATTTTTAGAAAATATGGACATATAAATGAAATTATTTTCGACTGAATTGATAAATAAATTGATTTTTTCTTGAAAATATTCATTCGGTACATTGAGTTATTAAAAAGTTAAGAATGAAATGAAAACATTTAAAGTCCATAAATAACAGTGTATAAGAAGTTTAATGTGTTTAATGAGACATAGATCATAATATTTAATCATCAAAAACATAATCAAAAACAATATTAATAAACAATGTGATTAAAACATAAAACAATTACCACCTTGGTAAATTTTAAATCATAAGCCTCTTGAATGAAATATCTTAATATGGATATTTATATCTTATAATTTTCATTATAATTATCAAAAAAATGAATTTATGGGTAGTATATACACCAAAAATAGAAACAAGTGGTAAATATGGCATGTGTCTTAAAGAAATAAAAGTGAGACAAGAATCCCTTTCCTCAAGTTTTATCTTCCTTAATACACATTAGAACCACCTGTATAATAAATATAGGTTTATTTTGAATTTATTATAGTAACATAATAAAATATATCATACATAATATATTATTTACTTAAACCCTTTTGTCACCCATTCATTAACAATTCTTTGTTAAAATCACTATTTCGAGTAACAACAACTTTTTTCATGTATGTTTTAGTTTTATTGTATTAGTCCTTGTTATTTGATAATGATTTAAAAATATGAATAATTTTATTCATGATATAAATATAATATATATAGTATTCATATCCATATTTAGAATCATCTATAAATGTTAGATATAAAAGAAAGTAATTACAGTGTTCATGAAGACGGTAAGTCGTACAAATGCATGAATCATGTTTCTATTTGTTGACATATGGAATGAATAAAATGTAAATTTTAATTCAAATTTATTGAATAATTTTTATATCAAGGTTAACACATATATAATAATTAAATTTATCTTTATTACAAACAATTTCAAAATAAAATTAAATTCATATCACATCGCTTCATAGAGGTGGTAGTCCACCGTATGTTTGAGGTAAATTATAATTTTCTAATGGATTGGAAGTAAAGAAGTTAGTTGTGAAATTATAATTCCATATGTTTTATTATTTCATAAAAATCATATAAATACATTAAATCCATAATTATATGTATATGTGAGGGGTGATGATGGAAAAAAAAATTACATTGGTTCGTGAGGCGGTTGATTATTATACAAAAATCAACAGTTTGATTTCCCATTTGATTGGAGAGGAGAGAGATGTATGTTATTATATCAACATAATAATATATTAGATTATTGAAGATAGTGGTTTTATTATTTCATAATATTTGGAGAATATTTTAAGTTGGTGGAAGAAGAAATGAAATGTAAATTCATTGTTAAGAAATATACCTCTTCTTTAGTGAACCTATTTTTGTTTATAACTACAAATTTCATGGGATAGATTTCAAATAATTATAGGTAATATATGTCATGTGGAGTGATTTAAAGGTTTTTTGAAAAGAATTTCTGAACCTATTGTTTCTTTAAGTGAGGATAGGAGTAGGGAGGATATGTCCTTTTCTAAGTGGGGGAGTGAACCAACATTGAAATTTCCTAAAATAATAAAAAATCATTAAAATAATTATGAATAAAAATTCATCCAAATTTATATATATATTATAATGTGGGATAATTTATGTTTTAAATATGTCTCTAAAATAGTATTTTCACAATTTTAATTGACAAACATACTACTATTTGTTTGTTTAACCCCCGACAAACCAGTTTTAACATTAACTGCAGTAATTAATTTTTAATTTCTTATTATTAAAGTGTATAAAATTATGTTTGAATTAATTAATAATATTAACTATTTATATTTCTAAAATTTAATAATTTTTACCAAATTAAATTCACATAAGTGGCATAATTTAATTTTAAATTAAACCCACTGTCACGACGGAAAAGTGGTTTTCCAAAAAAAACATTTTCATAAGTTTAAAAACGTTTCTATGTAAAAATTCAATATTATATTGAATGCAAGGAAAATAAATTTATTAATAATAATATAAGGGGAAATTTTTTTAATTTTAAACATTTAGAAACAAAAAACAAATTTAAAATTTTTTCAAAGAAAAGACTGTTTTCAATAAAAATTATTGTTTTCACTATTCATCAAGAAATTGATATTTTTAAAAAATTACCAAAAATTAATTCAAAGATAATTTTAACATGTTAATTACAAATAATAATATAATTTTTTCAAATAATTCTAAAAAAATCAAAAATTATTTTGATCATTAATGTGAGAAACTAGAGGAAACTTCTTTTTAGAGAAATTTATTTTTTACGAATAAAACGGTGTCAAATTTTGTCTCATGATTATAAAAAATATTAGATGAATGAATGAAAATTTTGTTGAATAAATAATATATATTTAATTAAAACCAATAAAAAATTGTGACTAATTTAATTTATTATGATATTAACACTTTTCACACATAAGAATTTTTTTCATAAAAAAATGAAAATGATTTTTAGTTAAATTTATAATCAATTAAAAACAAATGAATTTATATTATTCTTGAGTATAAAATGTACTTTTATTAATTTATTTTTACATATTTATACTTAAAAATATAATTTAACATTTATAACGGTATATTGTGTTACAATTTGTTAAAACTTGATGTTGTGTGTAACATAAGCTATCAAAGAAATTTAATTTATTTGAAAAAAATATATTTCTTAAAATTTCAGGTTGTTACATCCTACAACCATAAAAATTTATTTTCCCCCAAAATTGTATCACTATTTTTCGAAAAATCTAGGCATACTTATTCTTGCTCATAATGACATGTTCCCATGTAGCTTCATTGAATTGGTGGATTCCCCAAAAAACATTGACTGAGTGACTAGTCTTGCTTCATAGAATTTATATATATAATATAAAATATCCTTATGTTTTTTCTCATACGAAATTTCATTATTCAAGTGAATGAAATCATATTTTTGTATGTGTTAAGGGTCATTTATGTACCTGCTTAATAGATATATGAGGAACACATTGTGTATATAAGAGTGGATCAGTGGAAGCTCCGAGTGATAATACACTATCCCTACTCGATCAAGAATCTTGAATTGGCCAATATACCTAGGGATCCTCTTTAATTTCATCTTGAATCTAATAAAATCATTAAATATAATTTAATAAGGACATGACCTTAAAACATTACATAATCATGAATTAAATGAATAATTCACAATAAGGATCTTTTCAGTTTTAAAATTTTATAGAATTAGGCCATAACTATTACATTTCCTTTAAAAAAACACAAAGTTGACACTTCTACTCAGTTTCCATTTTATTCACAAAACAATAACTCTTGAAAAAAAGAGTCATGTATAGTTCCATGTTAAAGACAACATGACTTTTCCTTGATCCCATCCTTGACCATATTTTACATTATGTCCTGTGAAAAACATTTCAAAAACATGGGATGAGCATGAAAAGCTCAGTAAGGGATACACAGAGAAGGAAAACTATTATTTTTTCAAAAAAACATGTAAAACATGAATACTTTAGCATAAGTAATACTTTTCACCTTTATGAAGTAGTAAATACTCGTCACTAAATATAATATCACTACTTACCCTTTTGTAACCAAAATATTACGATAAACCCCATATAAATAACACATAACATATAAAGGTAACTTGGGACATAAACATACTTAAATGGAATAACCATATGGTCGACTTCCACACATATCACAAAATAGAATTGCCATATAGCCAACTTCCATACCCAATGCATTGGAGGCTATAATGTAACCACTCGTCGTGGTTTATCATAGCACCACCTTTCATTTGGTTTATTAGGTAACCACCCATCAAATGTCTAAGTACCATTATAAAATCATGACACAAATATAAAGGAAAGAAAAAATTTCCACATTTAAATCATAATATATCACTTAAAATTATTAACATATAAAATCCATTATAAAAACCATTTTCAATATCAAAATATGTAAAAGTGTATATGTTGTTTATTTTCCTTTTAAAAACATTACGACTTGTTAAGGAAGACAAAGATCAAATAACACTCATGGTGGAGGAAAGGGCGTTGTCACCACTTACATTAAAATAAACATTCCTTTTTGTCGTATAGTAAAACACTTCATAGAAAAATATTCCCTTTGAAAATTCAATGGTTTTTATATGTCGTATAAAAGAAAGTCGTGTATTAAAACAAAATATGCTTCAATGAAAGGATATTGAGACGAAGTCCCTTACCTCGTGTCTGACAGGACCCGTTCATTCTTTAATATCCTGAAAAATAAACAAAATTTAGTTTCTACACTCTTAGAAACCTTTTTCAACTTTAATATTCCTTTTATATCAATTATTACCATGTTATAAACATTATGTAATCATTTATGTTAATAATGTTCGTTTTGTCGATATTTGGTATATGAGTCAAAAATGAACACCATATATTTACAAGTTGTCCATGTGGCCAATAGTCCATTATCTATGGAATTATTTTCACTATTTATATATTATATACATCATATATATCCAGTATATATATGTATACATTTTGGATATAAGAAATGAAATGCCCCGTTTATGGAGACGGTAAGCCGTACGTATGCATGAATGAAACTTTCATTTCAATTTCGTACTTTAATGGAATTAAAAAATAATTATAAATAGGTATATTATAATTCCATTATAATATCATACATAATATCATTAACACTATCCTTTATACGTCCCACATATGGAATTAATGAGTCATATCACATTGAGGGGTCGGTAGTATGCACTTCCTCAAATGAAATTATTGTGTTTACCCATAATGGAAACCATAAAGGTATGATATAAAATAAAATAAAGAATTATAAAGAAAACCTAAATAAAAAATATATCATATATAAATACAGTTACATCATAATGGACACCATGAGAGGTAGTAGGAGATAATCGAACAATCATCATTTCGTGAGGTGTTAGTCTTCCATCCACAGAAACAGTTTGTTCTTCACCCATTAGATGGAGGTGTGAGTAAGTGTAGTTAAAATACTTATCATAACAACATACTAGTATATTGAGGATACTAGTGTTGTTGTAAAATAAAGGAATAAAAATATTTTAGGGGTTGGAGAAGTAAAATAAAATAAAAGATGTTAAGAGAAACTATTACCTTTAATTTGGGTAACTTCCTTTGGTTTGAACCAAAATAAATTCTTGAAGTGCCTTCTTTCTAAAGTAAGGCTTCTAGGTGGAGGAGAGGGATGTAGGGAGACTAATTGGGTAGAGTTTGGTCGAGACAAAAGGCGTGATAGGTGTGAGTAATTTGTTAGAAATGGTCTTTTTTTATAAGGGGGAGGAGGGGCTGTTTAGGAATGTGTGAAAGTATTATTTTATTATATAATGATATTATGTTTGTAAAGGTCCACAAAACATTATAGTTGAAGCTAATATGACTCATGGTCAAAATAAAATCATTCAATAAAAATTGGACTGGTTTTGGATGTTATTTTCATATTTATAATCTTATTTATTTAAATGATTTATTGATGAGGTAAACAATACATCATTATTCTGTCATAAATAATTCAATTTATTTGATGTATAAAAATTATAATAAAAATACCATGATGTAGTAAATATTTTTATATTTCCAGTGACTATTTATAGTCAAAAGTACAAATTATATAAAACCATGTAAAAATTTATTTACAAAGAGATATTTTTTTATGTCATTTTTGGCATTACATTGAATTAATTATTCTAAAATGTTATTATCATTCATAAGTAGCTCCATGTGGTCCCAAAATCATCCCAAGGATGCCCATGATCGTACATTACACATAAAATAAATTTAGGACAAGTGTTATGGTACTTTTGAATTATTATAATATTATTTTTACCTTGACTTACCATATTCACCTTTAACCGCGGTAAATAAAAGTCAAAAGTTACTATTCACAAAAAAAATTGATTTTTTCTGAAAAATACCAAAATTTCAGCCCAAACAATATTTTATATTATGAATTCAAAAATGATGTCTATTTTACGAAATTTTAAACATAGAAGTTTCATTAATTAATTTAAAATTAATTCCCGTTGTTAAAACAAATAGCGTTTTTTTAAGAAACAATAACTATCAAAAGATTGACACTTGTTTATGTCCAATTTCAATGTAAACTTAATTCCAATGAGAAAAATAGGATTAAATGGTAAAAATATTATCTAATTACATTTTAAAACTAGTTAAAAATATAATCTATCAATATAAATAAATTATATTAAAACGCATTTTTGAATTAAAATACAATATTTTTCACTATTCATTAAAAAATGAACTTTATCGGAAAAATTCCAAAAATTTACGAAAAGTAAATTTTAATGTCCCCATTCTAAATAATGATTTTATTTGGTCAAATAAAACATATAAAATTGACCAAAACGAGATTTAAATTGGGTTCACCATTAAAAGTTGGTAAATCGACCTTTTAATGTAAATTATGCTTAAAATTTGATTCATTCACATTTAAGGCTCTAACTTTTATTGGATAAAAGTAAATACAATTAAAAAACTTGTATAATCATATTGTAGTTAGTTTTGTTCATTCCTTCCAATATAACAGCTATGAGTTAACTTCCATTTAATATAATATTATTATATTATTAGTGTGCAATGTAAGATTTCAAATAAACTCGTTGTTGCGAATCGGGTATACTATCGAACATAGAAACCCTTTTAAAGTAAAATTAATATTTAATTAAAAAATATTAATAAATATAAAAATATCTTATTCTTCATTTACCTGAGATGTTACATCCTTCCCACTTTTGGAAATTGCATCCTCACAATTTTTATTAACTTATCAAAATAAGTGGGTCTATTTATCCCTCGTAGAATTTTTGGATTCCCACGTTGCCTATTCAACCATATGGGTTTTCCACAAAACCATTACCTGGTGAATTACCTTATTCTGCAAAACTTGCTATCTATGGTCAAGAATCTGGACTGTTTGTTCTACATACGAGAGATTCTCTTCCAACTGAACTACCTATGGGCTCAAAACATGTGATGGATCTAGTATATACTTTCTCAACATCGAAACATGAATAACATTGGGTACTTGGGATAAACATGGAGGTAAATCCACTCTATACACAACTGTTCCATCTTTCTCTAGGATTTCATAAGGTGTAATGAACCTCAGACTCATTTTTTCCTTCTTATCAAAACACATCACACTTTTCCTTAGAGAAACTTTGAGAAAGACATGATCACCTACCTCAAAAGAAATATCCTTCCTCTAGTTATCCAAATAACTTTTCTGTCTGATCTGAGCTGTTCTCATGTGCTTCTGAATCAACTGATCTTTCTCTACCATCTCTTTTACCAATTCTGGTCCCATCAGCTTCTTTTCACCTACTTTATCCCAAAAAGTTGAAGTTTGACAACACTTTCTATATAATGCCTCAAATGGAGACATCTGTATACAGGAATAGAAACTATTATTATAAGAAAATTCAACCAAAGAATTATGTTGGTCCCAAATTCCATGGTAATCTAATAAAAAAGCACGTAGCATATACTCCAAGGTCTAAACTATTTTTTCTGACTGCCCATCTGATTGAGGATGAAAAGTTGTACGAAAATTTAATTTTGTACCCAATGGCTTCTAAAGACCTTTATAAAAGTTAGAAGTAAAACCAGGATCACGATTAGATAAAATAGAGAGGGGAACTCCATGAAACCTGACTATCCATACAACTGAGCAAGTTGATCTTGAGACAAAGTATCTCAAATAGGATTTAAATGAGCCGATATAGTCAATCGATCAACTATAACTCAGATTGCATTATTACCTCGAGTTGTCTTTGGTAATCCCACATCAAATTCCCTGGATATATTATCGCATTTCCACTCCGAAACTTGTAAAGACTGATGATTCCCTTTCGGTAACTACCACTCTGCATTAACCTGCTAACAAGTCAAACACTTCAGAGTAAAATTAGCAAAATCTCTTTTCATTCCATCCCACCAGTAATACTCCAGAAGATCTCTGTACATCTTAGTACTAGCAGGATAAACTGAAAATAGAGAACTATTAGCTTCACATAACAACTCATTCTTAAACTGTGAATCACAAGGAACACATAATATCTTCCCAAACCTCAAAACACAATCATTATCAATGTTAAAATCAGGAAACGTACCCTTCTGAACCAACTCTACCTTTTTATGCAACTCACCATCTTCTTTCTGCGCTTGCTTTATTGTGTCTGATTGAGATGATTTCAATAACACCTGAAACAAAATAGTAGAATTTCCTACACCAAAAACTTCTATGCAAATGTTCATCAAATAAAAAACCAACGAATCACATTCCAAATGTAACATGGTTAATGAGACATTACTTTTTCGACTCAATGCCTCATCCACTTTATTTTCTTTTCCCGGATGGTAATGGATCGTGCAATCATAATACTTGATTAATTCCATCCATTTCCTCTGTCTCAGTTTCAATTATTTCTGTGTGAATATATACTTTAAAATTTTTTGGTCAGTATATATTTCACATTTTACTCCATACAAATGATGCCTCCTATTTTTTAAAGCAAAAAAATAGAAACTAATTCCAAATCATTTGTAGGTTAATTTAACTGATGAGGTTTCAACTGACGTGAAGCATAAGAAATTAACTGATCATTTTGTATAAGGAAACATCCATGAACTTTTAATTAAGGATCACTATAAATAAAAAACTCACCATTTCTGGAAGGCAGTGCCAACACTGGAGCATTTACGAATCGTCTTTTCAATTCTTGAAAACAATCATCACATTATTTTATACAAATAAACATAACACCTTTTCGAGTTCACTTAGTCTCTGGACTAGACAACCATGCGAAATTTTCAAAACACCTCCAATAATAACCTGCCAAACCAAGAAAACTACGGATCTCAGTTATATTTGTGGGTCTTTTCCATTATTCAACAACTTTTGTTTTAGTAGGATCAACAGTTATGCCATTTTTTGAAACAGTGTGACCAAGGAGAGAAAATAGTTGTAACCTAAACTCAAACTTGCTGAATTTACCATAAAGTTTATTTTCTTTTTAGGTTTTCAAGATGACACTTAAATTACTTTCATGATCCAATTTACTTTTATTATAAACCAAAATATCATCAATCAACAAAACCATAAACTTATTCAATAACTCAAGGAAAATTCTATTCATAAGATCCATGAATACAACAGGTGCATTGGATAACCCAAAAGGAATAACTAAAAGTTCATAACGGTCATATCTAGTACAAAATGCGGTCTTTGGATTGTCTTCTTCCTTTAATTTCAACAGATGGTACCTCGATCTAAAGTCAATCTTCGAAAAATACTGAGCTCCCTGGAGTTGATCAAACAAATCATTGATATGAGATAAATGATACTTGTTCTTAATAGTGATGTTATTCAATGCTCTATAATCAATGGAAAGTATCATTGAACCATCATTATTTAAAAAAAAGACATGATCACAGCATGCTGATGTGCTAGGTTGAATGAAACCTTTATATAATAACTCCTGAAATTTCTTCTTTAACTCTAAAATTTCAATTTGATCCATTTGATACGGGGGTTTTGAAATTGGCTTAGCATCAAGAACTATGTCAACAGTAAATTCAACTTATCAATCAAGTATAATACCAGGAAACTCATCAGGAAATACATCAAGATCCCCATTTACCACTGGCACCTAATTAATCTGAACAGTTCCTTTATTTTCAACAATATATACAAGGTAACATTCATTTACATATTTTACTAATATCTCAGCTTCCTGATATGTTATCAAAATCAAGGGTTCATTATTGTAAACAAATTGTAAATATTTATGAAATGAAACCTATTTAACTCTGTAGTCAATATTAGTATGATAAAAAATAGTAAATCTGTGCCCAAAATAACATCAAACTCTACTAGAGGAAAAACAGTAAGGTTTGTAGGTAGATTCTTCCCGCATACAAGGACAAGAAGGTTCTTATGTCTTCTTTTTGTATCAACATTTATTTTAGGTGTTTTACCACATGTTCTGTATTCATATATTGAGATGGGATTCCCAATTTACTAGAACACTTCTCAGAAATGAAAGAGGTTGTAGACCCTAAATCAAACAACACTTTGGCATAATTTGAACATACAAACAGTGTACTTAATAATACTTCATTTGATGGCCCAACGTCTACTAAACCAGTTGAAAAGGATTTCACCACCCCTTTTTACTTGTAGTCTAGACACTTTCTCTCAGTTGAGTTCTTAATTGGACTCTCATTTTCAAAATGACCCATTTCATTACACTTAAAACATATTACCGATGGATTTCCATTGCCTGATTGGTCATCTTCCTTACAGTTATGAGAAATATGACAAGACTTACCACACCAAAAGCACTTTCCAAACTTTGATAAACATTACCCAAGATTCTTTTTACCACACTTCTCACAAGTTGGATATATAATTTTTTTACCTCTAGGCTTCTTTGATGAATTCTTTCCCTTTACCTTCCAACTAGACCTCTTATTTTGTTTTTTTTTTTCAACGGACACCTAATCATTAGAAAACTCAATTTCCACCTTCTATGCACATCGAACAAGTTTTTCATAACTTTTGAACTCATGAGAGGATAATTCTCTTCGATATCATGTCTTTAGTCCTGAGTAAAATCGATTTATCTTACTATCAAGATCTCAGATGAAATTTAGTGCATACCTTGCCAGTAGAGTGAACTTTTCTTCATAAGCAGCCATTGAGTCATCCTTCTCCCTCAATTCAAGGAATTGTTTTTCCATTCTATGATGAACCACCTTAGGAAAATATTTGTCAAGAAACATACCTTTGAACTCATTCTAATCAAGGGCATCAATCTCATCACTATCCCTGATATTTTTCATCATCGACCACCACTGATCAGCTTCACCTTCAAAACAGTAAATATCAAGACTAACCTTTTGATGTTATGAACACCACATAACATGAAAAATCTTATCTAGTGCTTTAATAAACCCTTTATCTAGCACAAGGTCAAATGATCCTTTGAATGAATGGGGATGTTTCCTCATGAAATTATCCACTACTTACAAGTTCCTATGTGGTTGATTTGGTTGATCTCATGCATGGATACCACCACCATTTATAGCCATATTCAATTGTTCCATCACTATAACAAACTACTCAGTTCTGATTCCGACCATCTCAGGTTGCTGATTTGGAAGGGTTTCTTCCTCCTCATGTCTTCCCAACATAGATGCCCTATTTCCTCTACCGAAAATAATTCTGGACACCGAAATATCTTAGGCGAAGCAACATGGAAATCTTTAAAGTATATATCATTTCAATATTACCATAAATTAACTTATGGAAATTTATTTAACAATACCCTAACTCCTAAATTTGTCTAAACTGACCTCTGATACCAACTATAAGGATCCGACCTTAAAAAATTACATAATCAGGAACTAAATGAATAATTAAAAATAAGGATCCTTTCAGGTTTATAGTTTTATATAATTTGTCCATAACTATTATATTTAATTTCAAAAAAAATACAAAGTAGACACTTCAACTCAGTTTCAATTTCATCACAAAATAATAACTCTTGAAAAAAAGAGTCATGTATTGTTCCATGTTAAAAACAACATGACTTTTCTTTGATCCCATCCATGACCCTATTCCACATTATGTCCTATGAATAACATTTCTAACACTTGGGATGAGCATAAAAAGATCAGTAAGGGATTAAAAAAATAAGGAAAACTGTTAGTTTTCAAAACAAAAAGTAAATCGTGTATACATTAACATAAATAATACTTTTCACCTTTATGAAGTAGTTAATACTCTTCACTAGTTAAAATATCACTAATTACCCTTTTGTAACTAAAATATTACCATAAAACCCATATAAAGAACACATAAGATATAAAGGTAACATGGGACATAAACATACATAAATGGAATAACTATATGGTCGACTTCCATACATATGACTAAATGGAATAGCCATATGGAAAACTTCCATACCCAATGCATTGGATGTTATAATGTAACCACCCATCCTAGTTTATCATAGCACCACCTATCATTTGGTTTTTCACGTAACCACCTGTCAAATGTCTAATTACCATGATAAAATCATTAATGCAAAGAAAACATTTCCACATTTAAATCAAAATATATCACTTAAATATATTGACATAACAAATACATTTTCAAAACCATTTTAAATACCAAAATATATAAAAGAGTATATGGTATTTATTTTCCTTTTAAAAATATTACAACTTGTTAAGGAAGCAAAAGATCAAATAATACTTGCGGCGGCAGAAAGGTCGTTGTCACCACTTACATTAAAAGAAACATTCTTTTTTTTCATTTAGTAAAATTATTCATAGAAAAATATTTCCTTTGAAAAGTAAAGTGTGTTTATACATTGTATACAACAATGTCGTGTATTAAAACAACATATTCCTCAATGAAAGAAGATTGAGACAAAGTCCCTTACCTCATGTCCGACTTGACCTGTTCATTCTTTAATCTCCGGAATAATAAACTAAAGTTAATTAATACATTATTAAGAAACTTTTTCAAGTTTATTCATTCTTTTATATCATTTATTACCAAGTTATAAACATTATGTAATCATTTATGTTAATAACATTCATTTTGATGATATTTGGTACTTGAGTAAAAAATGAACACCTTATATATACAAGTGGTCTGTGTGGTCAGAAGTCCATTATCTCCAGAATGATATTCACTATTTAGATATTATATGAATAATATATATCCAGTGTACATATTTATTTATAACAAAACATACCATTTTGGAGATAATAAATGAAATGCACCATTCATGGAGATGGTAAGCCATACGTACGCACGAACACAACTTTCATTTCTATTTCGTACATTAATGGAATTAAAACATAACAATACATAGGTATATTATAATTATAGTATAATATAATACATAATATCATTAACTATATCCTTTATACATCCCATATATGTCATTAACAAGCCATATCACTTTGAGGGTGCGGTAGTCCGCACTTCCTCAAATTAAATTATCACGTTTACCCATTATGGAATCCATAAAGGTATGTTATAAAAGGAAAATACATAACCATAAAAAACATAAACATAAAATATATCAAATATAAATATAGTTCAATCATAATGTCCACCATGAGAGGCGGTATGAGATAATCGAACAACCATAGTTTCGTGAGGCGTTAGTTTTCCATCCACAGAAACAGTACGTTCTTCACCCATTACATGGAGGTGTGTGTAAGTGTAGTTCAAATAATTATCATAACAAAAATCTATTATATTGAGTTTACTAGTATTATTATAAAATAAAGGAATAAAAATAGTTTAGGGGATGGAGAAGTAAAATAAATGAAAAGAAGTTAAGAGAAATTGTTACCTTTAATTTGGGTAACTTCCTTTTGTTTGAACCAAAAAAGAATTTTGAAGTGCCTTCGGGCTAAGGTAAGGCTTATAGGTGGAGTAGAGATATGCAGGGAACTTAATTGGGAAGATTTTGGTCGAGCCAAAAGTCTTGAGAGGTTTCAGTAATTGGTTAAAATGGTCTCCTTTTATAAGGGGGAGGAGACGCTCTTTAGAAAAGTGTGAAAATATTATTTTATTATATAATTATACCCGGTTTATAAAAATAAAAAAATCAGTAGAGTAAAAGATAAGGTAACTCATGGTCGAAATAAAATCATCCAATAAGAATTGTATAGGTTTTGGATGTTATTTTAATATTTATAATCTAATTTATTTAAATTATTTATTAATGAGTTAAACACTACATGAATATTATGTCATTAATAATTTAATTTATTCCATGTCTAAAAATTATAAAACAAATACCATGATGTAGGAATTACTTTGATATTTAACATTAATATTTATAGTAGAATATATAACTTATATAACACCATGTAAAAATTAATTTACAAAGAAATGTTTTTTATGTCATTATTGTCTTTATATTAAATTAATTAATCTAAAATGTCATTATCATTCACAATTGGCTCCATGGGGTCCCAAAATCGACCCAAGGATGCCCATGGTCGGACATTACTCATAAAATAATGTTAGTACAAGTTTTACGGTAATTTTAAATTAATATAATATTCTTATTACCGTGAATTACCATATTTACCTTTAACCGTGGTAAATAAAAATGAAAAGTTACTATTCCCCAAAAATTGATGTTTTTTAGAAAAATAACAAACATTAAGCCTATGAAATATTTCATATTCCAAATTAAAAAATTATGTCTATTTTACCAAATTATAAACTTATAATTTTCATTAATTAATTTAAAATTAATTCTCGTTGTTAAAACAAATAGCATGTTTTTAAGAAACAGTAACTATCAAAAGATTCACACTTGTTTATGTACAATTTCAAAGTGAAATTAATTACAATGACAAAAATTGGATTAAATGGTAAGAATATATTCTTATTAAACTTTAAAAACAATTAAAAATATAATCTAACCATATAAATAATTTAGATTAAAGTGTAGTTTTGAATTAAAATACAATATTTTTCACAATTCATTAAAAAATGAACTTTATCAGAAAAATTCCGGAAAATTACACAAAGTAAATTTTGATGTCCCAATTCTAAAGAAGGATTTTATTTGGTCAAATATAACATATAAAATATACAAAAACTATATTTAAGGAGGGTTATTTATTAAAAGGTGGTAAATTGACCTTTTAATGTAAATTATTCTTAAAATTAGATTCATTCACATTTTATGCCTCTAACTTTTATTGGACAAAAGTAAATACATTTAACAAACAAATATAATCATATTTTAGTTAGTTTTGTTCATTCCCACCAATATAACGGCTAGGAGTTAACTTCCATTTAAAATAATAATATTATATTATTAGTGTGCAACACAAGATTTCAAAGAAACTCATTGTTGCGTATTGGGTACGCTATCGAGCATACCAACCCTTTGAAAGTAAAATTAATATTTAATTCAAAAATATTAATAAATAAGAAATTCTATTAATCTTTATTTACCTGGGATGTTACAAAAATTCATTGAAAAAAATTCTCACTAACATCCAATTTCAGATCACTATAATGATTTTCTGCATAACTTCTTTGTCGACTCTATACTTCTATTAGGTGTGGTTGAATGTCTCAAACCTTATCTACCATATCTTCAACTAGATCAGCTTCGAATACATTTGTTTATCAAAATTAGTTACATAATTTTAGATTTCTACAATTCTTTCTATATATGTCTTCGGAAGGATTCATATGATTAATAATGTGAAAACTATTATTGTAAAAAAATTATAATAGAGGATGGTGTCCATCCCTACAACCATTGAAACCCATATAACTAGATCTCATCATATAATCTCTATTAATAATAGTTCAGTCAAACTGGTCATCTAATTAAGGACGATACTTAGGGATGAAATATAACTCTAGATCCAAATCCTGCTTATGAATTCTCCAAAACATCAAGGTAAAACTCATATCTTGATTAGATACAATGAAAAGTGGTACTATATGAAATCATACCACTTAATTAATTTATATCCAAAATATATTATCCAAAGATAAATCTTCCCTGATAGAAATTATTTGCATTCATTTTTTTGAAGATTCACTATAACCAAAAAATAATTATATCCTTTAGATGTTTTGTGTAGTTTGATGACAAATTTCATAGTGATTTCTTATACATTTCATTTATTTATGGGTAATGGTTATAAATTCCCCTTAAACATTTGTATTTCAGCCTTAAATTGTTGATATACTAAATCTATAATGTTTCTCTTAATTTTATCCTAGAATAATTACTCTTTCTTATCTTTATACATCTCTTTACTTTCAGGATTACAAGAGAATAAATAATGATGAGATTACTCCAACAAATCCTTATTTAAATATAGTATGGATATAACACAAACATTGATTCGGAACTATATTATTCAATCATAATCATGGTAAATCTTTTAAACATTCCATACCTCCTCACATATCTACACATCTTACTTCACTTCCACATTAATATTCACTTGGACATATGGTTGAACACTCATTTAAGATAGATAATATTTCTCCCCTTAATTTAATATTTCCATAAACATCCTTTGATAATCCATAAATATTTTACATTTTTTTATCCTCATAATGAGTAAACTAACATGGTCTTCTCAACTCAAAGAATCATCCACCTTGTAAGATTTCTGAGGGAAGTAATGTATTGCGCATTCTCAATATTTACTCAGGTCCAACTATCTTGTATGGAACATATTCAACTCCTTATATGTGAATATATACATTATAATTTTACGATTAGTACATATATCTCACCTTATTAGTAAATAAAATTCCTCAATATCAAAAATTTAAAAATTACCATAGATAACTCATAATCATGAGATGAGTAATTTTCCTCATTCACCTTTTATTATCAAGAGGTATTAGTTATCAATATATCATTATACATGAGAATGTATATCAATTCTATATTTCATGTATCTTTGCAGATTCCAAACCCTCTTCTACTATAGGGTAATGTAAGAATGGTTTAACTGACTAAACTTATCTTAAATTCCTCAAATGTTTCTTCACATTCATTTTTTCAAAAAAAACATATATCTATTTCAATTATACTTAGTGAGTTGATTAAATTATCATGAAAAAAACAACAAACATTCGATGGTATCCTGTGATACCAATAAATATTTGGATCTCAAAAAAATTGGTTATTCAGGTTTAAAATTAAATAACTTTAGTCTTTAATGGATCTATATATAGACCTACTTTTGAGATTCTAGGACCCAAAAAATGAAACCTTTGTTATATATAATTTAAACATTGTAAATTTTTATATAACATATCCTTCCTCAGTGTCTTGAGGATAATTACTAGGTTATCTTCATGATCCTAACTTATCGTTGAATATATAATTATATAATAAATAAATACTACCATAAATTGAACAAGTTTATATGTTTTGATTTTATTCGTTAAATCCGTGAAGATAATGGGTGCATTAGTAAGAAAATATTTAATCACTTCATAGTGTCCATACATTTTTTAGAATATTTTATTATGTATTTCCACCTTTTCAATCAATTAATGAAATCCAAAAAAACTATTTTTTTTAAACATGTCAATCTCTATAGAGTTTATAAAACAATTCATCAATAAAGGGTAATTGAAACTAGTTGTGGATTTTTATCTTGTTTAGTTCTTGAAAATCAGTTATGAGTCACATACATCCATCTTTCCCCTTCAAAAAATAATATGGTCACCCCCAAGTGACACACGTGGGAAAATAAATCCCTCTTCAAGATTCTACTATATTTTCTTCTTCAAATCATATAAAGTAATCCAAGCCATTCTATAGGGATTATTTGAAATAAGTATATCCCCATGATATATTTCTATTGAAAAATAAACATCATGATTCAGTGGAAGACTATTAAGCACTTCTATAAAGACATCAACAAACTCTTGAACAATAGGAATATCATGGATGTTGAATTTCTCCTAAACCATCAGGCATAAACACCCCTTTTGAAAGTAATTGATACTTATACAATGGATTTAATTTCCATTATAAGGTCATATTTATCATCACACTAATATATGATCATAAGTTGGTTTATAATATCAAACATGACTTACCTTCCTCAGAATTTATGTTGGATTTATATATGTAAAACCAATTCATATATAAGATAAAATAATTAAAACATAGGTATTATAACAATATCTGAAGGAAGTATATTCCCATAGAAACTCAACATGAGAATAACATTTACAATAGATGGTAAAATAGTTTCATTAAGGATTTTTACATAAAATTCAACATCAAATAATCAGGTAAAGGAAATAACATTCCTATATAATTTCATGATATATGGGAATTTATATAAGTAATATCAAATAAGATACTTCAATATTTAAACATACATATCCCCGCCAAAACATTATTGTTTAATCTTCAATACCATTCTAAAAATATTTTTGTTAGCATAACAATAAAAAATCATTAATCAAAGTGATTAATATTGATAAATTCTTCCATTGATGTCTAAAAAATGGAACATTATTTTCAATTTATAACACCGTAGGCTTAATCAATGTTATTCATGATTATCATCTATTAAAATCCTCCATAATGGTTCGTAAAGAGTTTTTGAATTTCCAAAACCTATATCAGGGGAGTGTCATCCAAGGTGTGAAGAATGAAATTTTTTCATGGACTAGGTAAAGATAAGTTCAAATATAAATTCACCATTTTCATAGATCTTACCTATAAATACCCAGACCCCAGTATTCCTTATCCGGTGGTTACATTATTATACTGGCATAAGATGCAATGAATTTCACCCCTGAGGTTTGAATAGTTTAGTAGTCTTGGTCGGCTAGATGTATACTTGAAACTCATATTACAATTGAGAACATAAAATAAAACAAATTATTCTCATTGAGTACACCAATATTCCATTTAGCATATCCCTATATAAATTTCATTAAACTTTTTCCAAGCATATATGGGAAAGGAAAAATAAGAAGGGGGTGAGATCTAATGATCGGTAATGTTATTCACACAATGAATTATATCCTGAATATATTAATAATAATCCATTAAGAAATGTAAATAACTAAAACACATGACATATAATAAATATCTTGATCATAAATAAAAAAATGTATGGAATAAATGATGATGAACCAATCCCATATAAATAATTACATGATATTTAAAAATCACCATTGATAATCTAACAAATCAAATAATCACATGGAATTTAAATAACTAATATCACAATGAGTTTTTATATAATTTCATACATCATAACCATACTTTCAAGTTATTCTTCCACAATATCAGTTATTAATGTGTAAGGCCTCATCCAAAAACCAATTCTAGTTTGTCTCATGAGACCTACTGATGCGTCCAGGGGATATTGCGAGCCTCTTCCCATTCTTACTAAGTCTAATGTGTTCCTCTTATAAAAGGGGTGAAACATAGTCAATAGATTTTTTTAAAAAAAATATCATATGAAATTTTAATATATTCCCTAATCAATAAAAATAAACGATTTATATTAATATGATGAATGGTGTCAAAATAGTCCATCGCTTTCAAACAAAACATAAACCATCCAAAGAAATAATATGTATGGTATTATTAAATAACTATTTCCAATTTAGAATAATGTAAGATGATTATTTCTTTCAATAATTAATTGAAATAACATTAAAATAATATTAAAACATTCTTGAGTAAAATATCCTTTTCCCTTTAAAAAATAATCTTAAAATCTAACAAATTCAAAAATATTAGAAAAAAATATTTTATTTGAAAAGAACATTGTAATGTTTTAAAATATTTTTCAAATAAATAATTTTTCATGATGGTGGGAACTTTTTCATATATCTAGTATGTTAAAATACGAATTCCATTCATATTTTTTGTAAAAATTCAAAACATACCACTTTCAAAAAAAATAACAGGAAGATTCCTCTTAAAGAATTTTGTAAAAAAAGTAAAATCAAGTGTAAAAGTTTCTTTAATAAATCTTTGGAAAAATTTTAAAACTATTTTTTAAAATATTTTTTAATACATGGACATGGAAGAGAAAATGATTTTCCACTGAAAACATAAATAGTGATAGTTCTTTTTAAAATCACTTTCTCAATAATTTTAAGTAACAAATATAGGGAAATTGTTCAATTAATTGAAAAATAATAATTAGTAAATAGATGAGAAAAAAATTAAGTGTTTCTTGAGTGAGATATCATATTATTTCATCATTGAAAATTTAATCATAAACAATCCTAATAAACATTGAGATTATAAAATAAACCCTTACATCTTTGGTAACTTTTGAATCATAAGCACTATAGAAGAAATAAAATTTAATGAAACACTAAATTCCATGATGATAAAATTATACCATAGATAAAATATCAAATATTAATTATATACACTACATAATAGAAATAAGTGGTGAATATAGCATTTGTCTCATGGAAGGAAATGCGAAACAAGAAACCTTTACATTTGTTCTAAATACCATTATATATGTTTGTACCTCCTATATAATAAATATAAATTTAATATAATTCTTTTAAATATTCATATTAATATATTTCATACCATATATTATTTATTTATACTCTTTTATAACCTATTTATTAACAATTATTTGTAAAAATAACAGTTTTAGGTGATAATTACTTTGTTTTCATATATTTTTTGGTTCTGTAGTTTTGGTCCTTTTAGTATAATCTTTGTTAAATAATATCATGGATTTTTACCATTATATAAATATCATATATAATTTTTATATAATTATTTATAATATTCTAAAAAATTTATACATTGAGAGAATGTGTTAGACTATTCATAGAGATGGTAGGTCGTACGTATGCATGAACATTGTTTCTATTTTTCCAAAATATGGAAGAAAAAAAGTATTAATAATAATAAATAATTAAAAATATTATTATATACAAAATATTCTTTATATTAACTAAATATATCATTATTACCATCCATTTTAGAATAAAACTGAAAAAAAATTACATTGCTACATGGAGAAGGTAGTCCACACATACACATGAGAAATGTTATTTTTTTCCAAAAGATTGGATGTTAAGTATGTCTCTATGTTATTATATTTAAAGAATTATTTTTAGGTAAAACTTATCATACATATTCAATAAATTTTTCCTTGGTACCTTCCATGAAAAGTGCAAATGAAAAGCAAATCGCATCACTTCACGAGCTAGTAGTTTATTGTACACATGATCAACGTTACTGTATCCCCCCATGGAATAGAAAGTTAGTAGTTATATGTGATATAATAATTAAATAAGTATAATAAATTCATAAATATAATATAAATTTGTTAAATCCTTCATTATATCCATCCTTTAAATTTTGTGATGGAAAACAAAGTACATCGATTCTTAAGGTTATAGATTATTGTATACAAGATCAAAAGTTTCAATTTCCATCTGATAGAAGTGGAGATAGATATAGGTTTTTAAATTAGAATAATAAAATATTATTATATATAATAAACATTTTTATTTTATTATCCTAGTTTAAAATGATTTTATGGAGTCCTAAGAAGAAGTATAACAAAAAATCCTAGTTATGAACTTTACTTATTCTTTGTAAAACCACTTTAGGTTTTACCTATATCCCCCCCAGATTGGATTTATACAAAAAAAGGCCAATAAAATTTCAGTAGGTATGAAATTAATGTATTTTTGAAGTTATTGTATGATCCAAAGTGTTTTTAAAGTGTAAATATAGAAGGAGAGTGGTGGAATTTACTAAGTGGGGGAGTGGACACACTTGGAATTTTTTAAAAGAAATAGTTATACCCCCAATTTTCTAATTAAAAAGCCTCTATAATGAGAAATCCTCAAACTAAGAAATCTATAGTTTCTATATATGAAAATAAAATATTAATTATACATGTTTGGGGTCAATTTCAACTCTTATTATTTTAGTTTAACCCCTGGTAAGTAATTTTTATTATTTTCACTGTTCATTATGGTCAAAAATTAATTTTACCTTATTATATGATATTATTTATCTTTAATAAAAAAATTAATCCTTTTTTTAAAATTATATTTACATTTGTGTGAGATTATAATTTCAAATTAAACCTATAAATATGATGAAAATGCGGGTTTCCAAAGAGAAAATTATCATAAGTATAAAAAGTTTTAATTTCTAAATTTAAAATTATATTGATTAAAATTAACTAAATTATATATATAAATTTATAATTGATATAATTTTATTTTTCAAATAATTTGAAAGAAATTTTAACCATATAAATTCATTCAACTAAATGGCACCTTTCAATTAAAACCCTTATTTACATTATTCATCAAAAAATTAGCATTTTCAAAAAAATATGCAAACATTTCACCATAAGATAATTTTTAGATATGTATGTCAATAAAAAAGATTATTTTTTCAAATAAATAATCTATAGGTGGTAAAAAAAAATATTTTAAATTATGTTCGCAATTCGTGACTATAAAACCTTTTAAAAAAATTAGTTTTTAAGAAAACATTTCTTTTTTCATTTAGATTATTATCATTTTATTTCTAATCAATAGTTAACTTTTTAACTTATTTTAAATATTTAGAAACCATATAATTTTCATAATTATGGTAGTAATATTCATACCCTACAACTTAACAGCTAGGTTATAATGGTCATGTTTGAATAATAATATTTCTGTATAGTATCTTATATTGGTTAAACCTATTGTTGCATGCATCACAAGATTTCGAAGATGTTGAATTTATTTAAAAATAAATATATATTATATTATTAGGGAGTTATATACTCTTCTAATATTGGGGTTTTATATCATATAATTAATTTACCATGATTTCCCTCTTTTAAATTGGTGGAATGGTACATTTTTCCCCCTTAAGTAAATTAATTCCTCACAATAAATTCAAGATTTATGTAATCAAGGGGTTCAAAAATGAACATTAAATTACATAAAATGAACATAATAAAATGATTTAAAAAAATACATTGATAAAATACCATTGGATGTACAATAGTTATCTTTAATAACATAGTATTTGGTTTCCAATTAATAAACAATAGGTCCGACATGAAGATGTTAACATAGAATAAAAGTGTAAATAATTATGGAGAGTGATGAAGATTCACGATCAAATGAATGTGAATGATCTAGAAAATTAAAATTACCAAAAATACATAGATATATAATTAATTAAAATATTAATTGATTCATCCAAAATTATGGTACTAGTATAACATTTCTATTTCAAGATCCTTTTCATAATGTTGAGGAATTCCTTTAAAATCTTGAATCAGAACCTAAGAAAATATAATCACATGATATTTTCCAATTTTATATAAAAAAATCATCCTTTTTGGGGGTCAATAACTTTCACTTAATTTATTACTCCCAAAAATTAATATCCAAAATTAATCATCAAGCCTAAATTACTGAAATTAAATCTTAATTGATCTTAAAAATAATGAGAGGGCATTCCTCATGTCACTAAATGTCTTCCATAATGAATATGGTTATAATGAGTTATAAAATAATATATTAATTTCAATACATCAATACTAAACATAAATTTAATCTTCATATATTTCATAAATAGTTAATCTTAAGACTCATCCAAAATATTTCTATCCAAATTTAATGGTCAAAAATTTAGGAGGTCCCTAAATTTCAAAAATCATCTTAACATTAGACTCCCCAAACAACATAATGTATCTCTAAATGTTATATACTGGATATTTTAATAACTTTAACATTTTAAAACCTTAATTAATACTTTAATTATTTCAAAAATTATTTTCCTCTTTATTCCTTAATTAAAATCTAAATTTATATAATTTATTTTATAAATCCAAAATTACAGCAAACTCAATCAAAGATACAAATATCATCAAATCAAAAACCAATTTTAAGGTCACCAATAATTTATAATAAAAATATATTTATCATTATTATATCAACATCAAGAATATATTAAGGGTTATCCTCTATCAATCATGGGTTTTCCAAAAATATCAACTTTCCATTGTATCACTTTTCGTAGTCATCAACACCATTCAACATATATCTTATAATATTTATATAAAAACAAATTTAGTAAAATCCTTATAAATTTAATGATTATTATATATTAATATATTATTTATACAATAATTTCATAACAAAATTCTTTGAATCTAGATACACAACAATTTTAATCATTACACTTAGACAGTAGTAATCACATAAGCTTGACTTTATCACATAGCTTCTTATGGGGTATATTACCTTGATTCATGGGACATTAAATTGAGTAGATCACTATCACATTATATTTGAGTTATCTATAATCAGAATATTACTTCTCTCCATTTAACTGACTACCATAGTGTAATTTATCTCTACACTATTAGAAAACTCACATTCTCTTCAATCAAGTTTGATGGTGTTTCTTTCAATTGTAATCAAATGGAGAAAATAATTTCTTACCTTTCCCCTTTTATATATTTTTTATTTATCATCATATTCTTCCATTTATTCGCTTTTTTACATAATAAATGGTTTATTCCTTATTTGTCTTGATACCACATGATACTATTCCTTTGTATGATGAAAATGTGTGGGAGACTGGTGCACTTTTAAAAAAGGTATTAATCTAATAAATGAAACAACCAATATATATCCATTGATTATGTAAATATTTTGTAGCATTGATTTATAAAATTTTGATGTATTATTCATAGTTATCATCTTTTCCTTATTTATTTTTTTCGAGACTTAATAATTCTCTCTCTATATCTCTTAGTTGATAACAAGGAAAATAAATTTCTAATTAATTTATTATAATGTACTTTCATTACATGTTTCCTATTTTTTATTTATCCATAGTATATTGAATCAATTTACACAATTTATTTTCATCTATTGAGAGATGATAAACTACGATAACAACATTATCCCTTTTATTTCATCCCAATGTGAGAAATATATTATCTAAGTAACATGTCCATTTCATAGCTACAAATGTATTTGTAGTACCATTAAATTATAGTGGTTTGTTATTCATAAAGTAGTCTAACATTGTTACACTATGTAGTGGATCTGTCGGATTCCCCATATGGTTATTTATCATAAACTATGTTATCTACCCCAATATGGTTATAATTTTATTAGTTATATTTGTATCTCTATGTCTGACTTATTTATCTTTTCTTAGAGGTAAATCCTTATATGGGGTCATTGAATTGATATGGGTTTCATTAATTCCTCTTGACTCAATTTATAAATAATATAATTAACCATATTAGATTATAACCTTATAAAAATAATATATTATCCCAAAAATATTGAAATAATTAACATAAATTGATAAATTTCGGAATAGAAAAACTCATAATCATGAACATTTTTTCCTTAGGAACGTTTTAAAATCATAAAAATATTTTCAAATTCATCACAATGGTTTATAAATAAAATGTGAATTTTAAAAATCATGTCCCCCAAGAGTATCATACCTGGTGTGTGGTAATGATCCTTGTCGTGCACTAGGTGATGTTTGATTGAAATAAAAATATTCGCTTTTTAGTGTTATTACCCCATGGTATAATTGTGCTAGAAGTACATGCACTTACCACATCCAAAAATACATGTATTTATAAGAAAATCTACATAATTTAGTCCAAAAAAAACATTAATATGTTATTCTATACTTATCTTCAAATTCTCTCATAGGTTTGTGTTCCCTAATATATTTTTTTTCATAAATCAAGTTCCCAATATTTCTACTAAACATCCTCTGATACCAACTATAAAGACTCTGACCCTAGTAGCCCATACTCAAAGTCACAATATTACATTTGAATAAGATATAAATAATTGAATCCTAAGTGACCGAATAGTTTAGTAGTATCGGTAAACATGATAAATTATTCAAACCCATATTACAATTGAAAACATAAAATTCAACATACTATTTTCTTTGAGTACACCACTATTTCCCTTATAATATCCTTGTATATCAATCATAAAAAACTTCCTAGAATCCTAATAAAATGAAACATAACAAAGGGGTGATCATTAATGCTCAATAAGGGTATCTTTATAGTGGATTCTATAATGAATATAGAAATCATAATCAATATGTAAATGTAAACAAAAAAACACATTCAATTTAATCAATAACATTACCATGAAGAATAATATGGTAGGAATGAATAATGATCAAATAATTCCAAATAAATAATCAAATGAGCTCAAAATGTAACCATGGAAACTATAACTAATCAAATAATTTAATGGAACTTCAATAACTATTCTCATTATTTTGGACCTCATAATTTTACCCTCAAGGCCTCGTTTAAATTCATATTTAATAAAAGGGTAAGGCATTAACCAAAGACCTGAGCTAGCTTGTCTCATTAGTCCTAATTATGAATCAAGTTGATATAGAAGGACCCACCCATTACTTAATAAGTTCAATTCATTCCTTATATGAAATAGTAGAAATAATAGTCTTTATTAATATTAATATTGAGAACTATCATATTTTTTTAATACTTTTCCCAACATATAAACATAAACATAAACCATTCAGAGTAATATGGAGAATGGTATCAAAATTGTACATTGTATTCCAACAGATCATAAACTATCTAGAGAAATAATTTTGATATAATAATTACAATGTATTCCCAAATTATTAAAAGGTAAAATTAGGGATTTATCATTAATGAATAGAATTACCAAAAAACGCCATTAAAAACTTATTTGAGGAAAATATCCTTCTCACCTTGAAAATCACTTATAAAAACTAAAAATTCCAGAATATTAAGAAAAACATTTTCTTTGAATGGAAACTTGATAAAATTAAAATTATGCTTTAAATAAATGAGTTATCATGATGGTTGGAAATTTTATATATAGAGTTTCTTAAAAGAATGAACCATTTCTCAATTTAGTAAAAAGTCAAAAATAATTTATATTGAAAAAATTATAGGATGATTCCTTTTAAAAATAATTTAAAAAAAATAATTTGTAAATATTAAATTAAAAAATCCTTTGTAAAATTTAAAGATTTACAAAACATACATATAGAATAGAAAATTATTTTTGACCCAAAAGATCAATAAATTTGCAGTATCTTAAATGAAATTTAATGATCATTTTATGTATAAAAGAGTGGAAAATGGTACAATTACATTAAAATTTCATGAATAATCAGAGGAGAATAAAATTCATGAGTTTATTAAGTAATATATCATAAGAATTTATTATCATAAATTTAATCGTAAACATGCCCGATAAACTATTATATTGTAATATAAACCCTTATTATAGACATATATTTTGAATTGTAATCCCTATTAAAGAACTAAATCATAATTAAACATTAAATACCATTACAAAATGGATATATGATATAACATATCAACAAGTCAATATATTCACACCAAAAAATAACTAAGGGTAGAATATAGTGTATAACTCACAGAAGTAAAAGTGAGATAAGAAACCCTTACCTCATGACTGATTTCCATCATACATATCTAAAAATAATATATAATAAATATATACTTATTATAAATATATTAAATAACCATGCGCAAATATTATATACAATATATTATTTATTTATATCCTTTTATGTCCTGTTTATTAACAATAATTTATTAAAATCACTACTTCATGTGATAATTGTTGTATTTTCCATGCATGTTTTTGTTTTATAGTTTGGTACTTTTATATTGATCATTGTCACATCATCTACATAATTTTATCCATTAGATAAAAAATATAATCATTGTTTAATTATTTATAATAGTGCATAAAATTAAGATATGGGAAAATGAGTTGCATCATTCATAATGATGGTAGGCCATATATACGTATGAATAATGTTTCTATATTTCCAACAAATGAAAAGTGAAAAAATGGTAAATATTATTTCACCTATATTGAAATATTATTATATAAAATATATCATTTATATTCTTTAAATATATACTTATTACCATCCATGTAAAAATAAAATGAAAAATATTTTTCATCGCTACATTGATGTGGTGGTCCATAAGTGTGTACAAGGGACATTATTATTTTCCAAATGATTGAATGGTAATCAGTTATATGTGATATTATATTTCCATAAATATTAGTAGGTCATAAGTATCACATTTATTTATTATCTTTATTTTTAATACCTATCATGTAAATCGTATGTGAAAAATGAATCGCATCACTTCCCAAGGTGGTAGTCCATCACACACCAAACCGACATTATTATATTCCCCATGTAATGAAAAGTAAGAACTTTTATGTGGTATCATAATGAAATAAGTATAATAATATCATAAATATAATATAAATATGTTAAATCCTTCAGTATATCCATCTTTTGAATTTGGTGATGCAAAACAAATGACATCGGTTTGCACGGTAGTAGTCCTACGTACACACTATCAATGATTTATTTTTATATTTGATTGAACTGTAGATAGATATATGTTATTACATTAACATGATAGAATATAAGTATAAGGAATATTATTTTTTATTAAATTATAATAGTTTTGGAATATTTTATGGAGTTTGAAGAAAAAGTAAAATGAAATCACCTGGTTAGGAACATTACGTCTTCTTTGAACATCCTCTTTAGTTTTATACCTAAACTTTTCCTAGATTGGATTTCTAATCAAAAAAATGAATCTAGGTTGTAGATAAGGATTTTAGGAATATATTTTGGTATTTATTGCTTGAAAAAATTATGTTTTCATATGGTAGGAGAGAGGAAGATTTTTATAATCTGGGGAGAAGACATTTTAGGAATTTTTGAAAAGGAAAAGCAACAACACTATTATTCTTAAGACACAAGCCTCGAAAATCGGTCATTCTAGAAACTGGGAATATATAAGGTTAAAATATTTCCATAAAATAGTAATAAAATATGTATTGGGTCATTTTTAACACTATCTTTTTATTTTAGCCCCTCTATAAAACCGTTTTTACCTTAACCGGGGTAATTATTTTTTTATTATTTTCACTATTCATTATGGTCAAAAATTAGTTTGAAAATAATATATAATATTAATTATTCTGAATAAAAATATTAAATCCATTTTTTTCAAAGTCCTCTCATAGAGGTGGGAAATCTTAGTTGATAGTTAAACCTGTAGACATAATGAAAAATGAGTTTCTAAAGAGAACATTTTCATAAGTATATAAAGTTTCAATATAAAAATTTAATTTGAATTTGATTACAATGAATTGAATTGTATTAATAAATATATAATAGAAATAAATTTATTTTTATAACAATTTGAAACAAAATTTAACCTTATAAATTCTTTATATTAAAAGGTAGTTTTCTATAAAAAAATCTATATTTTTCACCATTCATCTAAAAATTAATCTTTTAAAAAAATACCAAACATTCACCATATGATAATATTGACTTGTAGATTTCAAAAATGATTTTTATTTTTCTAAATACATTTAAAAAAATGGTAAATAATTAATTTTGAATTGTGTGTGAAAATCATGAAAAACCCACATTTTAGAAAATTACAGTTTTTTAAAACATTTAATTTTCATTAAAATGTTATTATTTTATTCTTTATAAATAGATCCCCATTGAATTTATTTTATATATGTGTAATCCACATAATATTCATAATTATTTTACTCCTATAGGCTATGTTATAATTATTAGGTTTAAATAATAATATTTTAATAGAGTATCATATTTCGCTTAAATCTGGTGTTGCATGCATCACAAGAAATAAAATAGATTGAATTTGTTTAAAAATAAATATATCATAAAGTATTAGGGTGTAAAATTATCTTAAAATATTGTTTTCACTTTCCATATATGATATCAAACAATATGTTTCTCTTTTATAATCTTAAAGTTTGATATTATTCCAGGGTACAATTGTACCAGATCCACCTCCACTTATAGTATCCAAATAGGGATAAAATTTCATGTAAACCAAAGGGATTTTTCACCAACAATTTTAAAATAAAATTTCCTATACTTTTATATATCTTTGTATTTTCATAATTTTTTTCTCATCCAGGTTTCCAATTTTTAACTAAACCTTTCACTACTACCAACTGTAAAAGCCCATTCTTTCATACAATAATATTACAACTTTTTAGATGAATATTCGATAAATTTCAAAATTATTCTCTTGAAAATCATAAATGTTTAGTTTATTTGGATAATAGATTCAAAATATTATTATTTCACTAAATTTCATAATCATACCCCCAAGGATATTCCCACTGGTACTCCACATAGGCATACCCTACTTAAAACCATTTTTCATAACATGGGGAATGAAGACATAAGAAAGGGTGAGCTCATATACACAGTAAAAGTAAATATGAGGGACTTTAATTGATGATTATATGAAGGAATAAGATAAAAATAAGGTAATTAGATCAAGAATATAATATAAAAATCTATCACCAATATATCATGGAGCATAGTCATGAAAAAACATTTTCATTTCAAAATATATTCATCGTAAGAGTGATAAATCATAATAAATCACTCACAAACCATAATATTAAGTTATATAAATATGGTATCATCATAAATTTAGAAACCATTTTATATTTCAAGGTTATATAATGAGATAATAAAATCATAATTGATAAAGAATCAACACATATTTCCCATAGTGGGTCAAGCACATAAACTTATATACCATACATATTATGAACATTAACTTCCTTCCAATAGCTAATGAAGCACACATACTTGTTTCCCAAAATTATCTCATGAGATCTAAAAAATACACAATGAATTAGAGGAATATGAAATTTTTATTACACCCATCACATAATGAAAACATACATATTTGTTCTATAATATCATAAAAACATTCATCATTTCCTCATGTCATCATATCATAAATCACACAATGAAAATGAGTTTCACAATCATTTTGTCAATCCATTATAACAGATTTTGTGAAAAATAAATGGGTTTCGTAAACATCTCATCATCATAATCATAAGACAGCTCTAAAAAATAAGGATGGTTCTGTTGGATCATATACCAAGAAAAAAATAAGTAACACCAATGGTTTTTTCCATTGATGAATATAAATACCATAAAAAGTACATTAAAAGCATTTTTAAGGGAAATACACTTTCCCCTTTGAAAATAATTTATAAATATATAAAAAATTTCCCAAATATTAATGAAATATTTTTATTTCAAAATAACATTGTAAACATGAAAAGTAATCATTAAATCATTGTGATTTCATGAAGGTAAAAATAAAATTCATGATATACACGTTTAAATAAATGTTTTATTCGATGTTTCTCTAAAAATAAAAAAGAACATCATCATATAAACAAAGAAATGCTTTTAAAAACTAATAAAACTATTAAATAAGGGTAAAAATGGATTCAAAATTAATCTGGGAATATTAAAATCATTCTTTAAAATATTTTTAAAGAACATAAACATAGAAGTAAAATGATTTTTGGCCAAAGGACAAATAAATTAATTTTTCCTTAAAAATATTATATTTGTGTATTGACTTATTAAATAGGGGAAAATGAAAATAGAACAAGTATTTCCCATAAATTAATATAGAATAATAAATTTTAGGAGTTTCATGAGAGATATATCATAAGATTATATCAACAGGATCGTAATCATAAAATATCTCAATAAAAAGTGGATTATAACGTAAAATCCTTCGAACAATGTTAACTTTCGAATAACAATATTCATGATACAAATAACCTTATATAGATATTTATATACCATAATTCTCATGAGAATAATCATAAATGAATTCATGAGTCGTATATACACCACAAAAAATAAATAAAGGGTGTATATGGAATGTGTCTAATATAAATTAAGGCATGATGAAAATATCATAACTCAGGTATCAGATTCCATCATATGAATTCAAGAGTCCTATAATATATATATATATATAAGATTATTATACACATATTATAGAACATTAATAATATTTATCATGTAGAGTCTCCAGTTTTTCGTTTTAATACGTTGGAATATTCTTAGGAATTTTTTAATTTCCAATCACTATGACGGCATAATATTCTGAGGCTTGGTGAGCCAAGACTGGGTCGGTCCGGGTCGGTCAGACCGGGTCGGACCAGACCCCAGCCCACTTCGACCCATTTACGCTCCTTTGGCCATAAAATTGGCACCAGACTTCTATTTGACGAATTATCAGCAACGCTGTAATATTAGAGCGTGATGGTCCCTTAGAGTATACCCCACTGGATTTTGGGGTATAATTGAGATACAGTCAAGTTGAATCGTGCTCAAATCAAACCGCCCCTATGGGACTAAAAGGCTAATAACTCATAGATCAGATGTCTTATTAACGCGTTGTCTATTGCGTTGAGACCCCTTTGATGAGGCGGAACTTCAGAATATTTTTTCGTGGGACATCATGGAAGTTGATGTATCGACACTAGGCTTGAGGAGTGGAACCTCCCAAAATAAAGTGTGCTTGTGCGGAACCCCTATGGCTGGCTACGCTCTGACTACTATTCCTGTATCCTTTGTGGGTTTGACATCTCTGATGACTATTCTTGGATCCTGTGTGGGTTCGATAGCTCTGACTACTATTCTTGGATCCTGTGTGGGTTTGACAGCTTTGACTACTATTAATGGATCCAGTGTGGGTTTGAAAACAATGTTTATTGTTCCTAGATCCTGTGTGGGTTCGATAGTTCTGATTTCTATACTAGGATCCTACGTGAGTTCGACAGAATAGATGATTAAGTGGCTACATCTAGTCATCTCTAACTCTCAACAAAAGTTGTATACATGTGTGAGATGAGTTAGTAACTTTTTTTTTCCTCATGATTGAGATGGATTACTTGATAACTTGTGTATATTTATAAGAATATACCTAAGTGGGTTTAACTGTTTATTTCATACCTTATGGTTTATCCTTGTTGGATTTTGTGATACCTTGATGGTCTCGGGGTCCCTACTGAGTATCGTTATACTCACCCCCGCACGTGTTATGCTTGTACCTTGTTGTGTTGGAAGTAGACGATGGATAGAGCTGATCGAGGCTGAATGTACCAGTACAAAACGGTACTAGGAGGTGGACCACATGGTGTGTAGGTACATGGAGGTGACCGATGGACGTGGAGTGTTGTGGAGGCTATCTGTACGTACCCTTCAGGTAGGATTTCCTGGTGAACGATCTAGGAGCCTTTTCCCCTTTTTCCAGTACTTGTACTTTCAGTTTCTTATACATTACAACTGGGCATGTATTTCTGACCCCTTTTACTTTTCCACGCACTTTTGTTATATAGTTTTACTTTGTTTTTTTCTTCCAGATTGTTCTCTGTTGTGTGCGTTTTTAGGATATAAAGTCAATGTCTTCCCAGTTTTAGGGATTTACGACTTTGGTGCTAGTCGCCAGCCCCTGGCCAATGGAAGGCGGGCTTTGGGTAGTCACCATATGGTCCCCGGCAGACGGGTCATGACAAAATTACTTTCGTAAAATGGAGTCCATTTTTGAATTAAACATGTGTAAAAATAGTTAGGGTGAATTTTTTGGACACTTCTAAAATAGTTGAATTTTTGGAGAATAGTGAAATACAGTAATTTATATTATTTAACAAATGAATGAATTACTGAGTCATGGATGATGCATAGATGGGGTAAACACCATTTTTTTCAAACTCCCCAAAACCATTTACTATACTTATTCACAATATTCAACACTATTTATAGCCTTGGGCCAAAATAATAATCAAATGAAAAAATAATCAAAACACCCCTCTCCCCCAACTATAAATACCACCCCTCATCACCTATTCTACTCACACCTTATAAGATGTTGATCTTACTTATATTCTACCTAATTCCTCTCCCAAACCTCTTAACCACTTCCTAGTCTTTCTGGTCTCACCAAATGACCAAACCCAAGTGCCTTGAAGAGGTTCTTGAGGAGACGACATACAAGAGGTAATGTCCTCCTCCTTTCTATTTTAAATTCTTTCTTTATTATTCCTCATTCTTTCCTATATAATAAAAAGTTTCATGATAACTACAGTATGTTATATATACATTAATTTAATTTTTTATATGGAATATCAAGGAACAAATACATTCTCTCCTCTTTTTTTCTAAAAATGGAAACATCATAAGTGAGATGTCGATTCACTACCTTCATGGATGGAGAGTTTTCATTTTCCATTATTGCATTCATGGATGGTCATAAAATAATTTTTATTGTTAAAAAATATTAAAACATGTGTATTAAGTTTTTTTTGTTTTGGAACTAATATATATGCATAATATTAAGAAAATAAAATAAAACTATTCCATTATGATGAAAAACCCTAAAAAATAAACAAACGTTCACCATTAACATTTTATCTACTCAATCATCCTCCTATCTGAAAAATAAATTCTATATGGTAACATTAAAAATTATTTAATTATCTTAATACTTTCTCATCCCAGTTCTCAATTTTTTCTTCTATGTGACATGAACTCCAATAATTAAACTCAAGTGAACCGATCATGAAATCTTGAAACAAATACACCTGAAATAACAAAGTTATACATTATAACCCATCAGTATGGTCATAAACGATAATAAAAATTGTGATAAATAAAAGAAATATATAATTGGTTATTAGTTAACTAATTAATGGATATAATATTATCATTTATGACTTTAATGGCAAGATAATATCACATTCAGTCATAAGGTAGGTGAATCTCTATGAACCCCCATTTTTCATTTTGGTTACACTTTCTCTCTATTTACCTAAATTTAATTATTAATTTTTATTATGTACTCGTACTGAAGTATGTTTTTATGTTCCAAATATATTTACCTATCTCAACTATTCTTTCATTGATGGGTAAATACATGTTTCATATGGTTCTGTTTTCCGTTCCTCCAGTTATGTAATCCCGATTGAAAGGAACTTACCAATTTTTTAGCTTTTTTTAGGTAAACTCCATAATTTTTTTAAGCCCCATCATTTTTTTAAAATCAATATTTTAATCATGAAAAAATATCTTTTTTATTTCTAGTTTTTCAAGAAAATATATTCTTTTTTCACTTTAACTAATCTTAGATATTTTCCCTTAAACTACCCTGAAGTTGTTCAATTATAATGTTTCTTAAACACGGTTTTTACATGTTTAAAATTCAATTGGTCATATTTTAGCATTATCTATTCCTATTTTACCCTATGAGTTTCCATTTATGATTTAAATTTATTCCCTTTATGGACACCGTTATGATATTCCCTTGGTTATGTTTTAAGACATGATTACGATACCAATTTATTTACATATATAACCCTTAGGTTTATACCTTAGATTTATTATTCATGTGGAACACATATGAATGACCATGTTATTATGGGAATTCCCAAATAGGTATCTAATGATTTTGTTAATGTTTAATTTCCTAATATTTCATGATGGGATATAGAGGTATCCTAATTCTTTTATGGGACAATGTCCACTAGGTGATATAGTCTTGGAATCTAGCATTGACTCATGTTTATGTCATATCATATATTTCTAACACATTTCTATGATTCCATGATTACATGATCCCATATTCTATATGTTATGATTCTATATTATTATTCATGTTACATTCTGTTTTATATTAGTATGTTATGGAATCAATCCCATTTGATATGATTTATTCTTATTTTTAATCCATTTGATTATTATCTCATACATTGTTTCTTGTATTACTAGTTTATCCAATATAGATGAAAGACCTCAAAGGATGTTTGGACCTCATTATTTAGATTAAATCTAATATTTTTTTTTATTTTGGTTTCATTATTTTAAATTATGTACCTAATAATCCAAAGACACTATAATTTATTATCATGGGTATGTATTTTATGTTTAATTATGATTAAAATCATGTAATAATATGTTTAAAATTCTAGGGTTTTGATAAAATCACTCATGTTTTATAGTGACCAATACCCATCTTCCCATGTAGTAGAGTACTAAAATGTTCCTATGTTGTGAATGTCCTACTTAAATAGGAATCCTTCTGATGGGGTCTTGGTAGCAAGACACATCTATGGTGATTTCCGGCATTGGTAGAACCTTGTGTTGGTTATGTTTGATGTGGATTTAGAAAAATTAAGAGTAAAACTTTACCCCATAATATTCATTCATGTGACATGATTCAAAATCGTGAGGGTGAGTCTGTGCCAACCAAATTGTATAGTTTCATGGTGTGTGGAAGAGTTAGTTCAACTTGTATTTTGAAGGTTGTTTTGATGTGGTAAAGCTTCAATGTGTGACCTATTTTTTGGTGAGAAGTTAGGTAAGGGAATGGATATCTCCATTTTATATGTTCTTTTGGCTTAGTGACTTCAATTGTTGTTTATAGAATTACATGTGTTTACACTACATTTATTGTAGTTATACAATAGAGTCATAATCCATATTTCTTAGGGAATATCCCATGTTCGAGTTATAGTGATACAAGAGGGGGACTTTTTTTCTTGACCCATATGCTAGAGGTTCTCACAAAGAGGATAAGTGATCACATATTTCGACTGATGGTGTGACCTGAATCTCCAAGGATAAGGATGGAGAGTGTGTGTGTGTGTGTGTGTGTGTGTGTGTGTCTATGTGTTTGTGTGTGATAGATAGATAGAGACAGATCCTCACAAAAAATAATTTTTTATCAGTAGTAAGACCATAAAATGTTTTCCTTAATATGGGTTGGATGTTTACAATCCATTCTTAGATTATTTCTACTAGTGATTGAAGTGGTGGTCGTGGTTTTTTAGGATGAATTTTTCATCATTTGATATGGATTGATCCCTAGTAAAGGTAGGATGAGATCATTTTCCATAGGTTCGAGTCCCTTCCTTATTAGATCAATAATATTACCCTTATAATAGTAGACAATTTTAGATTTGAATTTCCTACTATGGTGAAAGTGTATAAGGGAATATGTTTTGAGGATATGTCAGGTTCACCTCCCCATGTGAATTTTTTATTCTTAATAGACTTAAAACATGGATGATTTGATATTTACACTAGCATATCTGATGTCTCCTTGTATCTGTGGGAGATTGAGGTGTGGTTGGAGGAGTCTACAGATAAGGGGCTTCAAAAGTCCTACTGTATTAGCATCCTTGTGTTGTTTTCCAAATATTTGGATGAGATATTATGGTCTTGTGTGGATTGGAATCACCCAATCCAGGTGAATATATGGGAATAAAATCTATACCTAAGAACCTATGACATCATCTCCCAATTGATGGAGGTGAAGTGGATATTAGATTTTCACCTTTAGATGAGTTATCGCAAGCTCTAGGTTTGAGAGGTGGATGTACTGATCATTGCTTCCTAGAGCCATTTAGGCTTCATTGAGTTATTGGTGATACAACTTGGAATGTTGAACACCCAAAAAGAGTAATAAATTTTTTTTATCCAAATCCATATCCATTATTAGGTCAATTTTTTGTATTATTTTTCAATGGTACCATTATTTCCTTAGTATTAGAGTTTTTGAATGTGAGACGTAACTGTATAGTGTTATTCATTATCCAGGAGTGCTAGTTGTTTGGAAGCCCTTAGGGAGTCCATTTTAGAACCAAATGTTTAATTCTAAGGATATGACTTCTGAGACATTGGAGTGACATAGGACCCTAGTGATGTTGAGATGGTTTGAGCTGAGGGTCGCCCAGGGTGTGGTCATGGAAGAAAA
This sequence comes from Viscum album, assembly GCA_963277665.1. Lineage (NCBI taxonomy): Eukaryota > Viridiplantae > Streptophyta > Magnoliopsida > Santalales > Viscaceae > Viscum > Viscum album. The sequence continues at coordinate 1,521,449,640 of OY728131.1, read as the reverse complement.
TTCTCACTTCAACATTTTCCATCTGTTATTTTCAAGAGAGGTGACATATAAGTAACTTCTTTCTAGTTATCCCTTATGGGTGAAGATGGTATAGTATATCTTTATTTTACTGTTATTATCCCTCTAGTTCAAAAGTATGTTAAAAATATAGAACTTGGGGATATCGACTCTGATATCTTCCATGACCAGACATCCACTGGATATGTTCCTCAAAGATTCAATGTAATTGGAGAGAATGAAATTGTTGTTCAAGGATGGTTTATGGAAGTATTAATTCTATGGAAATGGTTTTAAGGTGTTTATTTCCCTCTGTAGTACACCCAAGAGAATGTTTGTTGTACCGATATCCTTTAAATTTGGGTTTGGGGGATAAGAATGTTGTAACTTGTGGCTATGTTTAACTTCTATAGATCGCCATTCTCTAGGTGGGGAATGAGGTGTTTTGTGGAAGTGTAAAATAGACGTAGTTTTAGTGGTTTTCATTATAGGGCTTCCATGATAGATGATATATCATGATGATTTTTGAGTGAACATATACTGACTCACTAGGTTGACTGACTTCCTACTCATCTGAGAGAATAGATTAGTAGAGAGTTTATGAGGCATGTGCATGAAAAAGGTAGTCTACATTCATATAATTCCATCAACGATAATTTATACCACAATATTCAATTGATTTCATGATTATTAAGAGTATAAAAGAGGCCTTTGGGACTCCTATATTCTTGATCACACTATTTCCACCCTTAACAGATGATCAAGGAGAGTGGATCTTTCAGGTTATGGATAACATGAAAATGGATTTTATGTTAGATTTGGGCCGTAAATAGGAAGAAAACCTACCATCAGTGGATTATAATTAATATAAGTTATTATTAAACCATCGTTGTAGTACCATTTGAGGCCATGTACGGGAGACCCTATAGTTCACCACTATACTGTTCAGAGCTAGTTGGATTAAGTTCTTGTAAGCCTATGTTTGGTGGTATTAATGTTTGTAAAAGGGTTGTTCTTCATCTATTATAGGATAAAGACATCATGTAAAACATTAGGATACTATTATGGACTAATGATATTGGTCTCTGAATATCAAAGAGGATGTCATCTTTTATTGGATATCTCCCCATGTCAGAATCGCCCGTTTTTTTTCAAGAATGGCATAATATCTCTATGTATCATAGGCCCTTTTTATGTAAATTAATTTGGTTAGCAAGGTGGTGTATTGTATGAACATTTTATTTTAGTTATACCAGGTTCTTGGTGTTTTCAACTTTTTGAAAATATAGATATGTGATCATGAATCATTGAACATTATCAACCAAAGTGAGTTACGTATGGGGTGTATCACTAACATTCAAGGCACCTGGTGGTGTTTGTGAACTTTCTTGGGAAGACCCATCATGGGAATCTGGTTCCCCTAGGGGCATGTTTGTAGACATAAGGAGATCATACTAGAATGATCCTGGGATAGGGAATCCTAAATAGAGGCTCAGTATCCCTAACATTTAATTTAAATATCCCAACTAGAATATTACATAAATACCCTCTTATGATGGGTTTTCAAGGTTTATCCACACAAACCATTATATATCTAATAAGACAATGAGACTATTCTTTAATGTCGTATCAAGATAAAATAATCAATGATAATCAAATATAAGTGGATCGATATGTAGTTAACGTGGTAGGTCTTTATTATCATCAGCATGAAAATTTTTCCCAAATGATCGTTCCATAATTGAGGTAGGACTCTTTAGTTTTGGACTTCTCCCTTTTTATTAAAATATTTATCATGGAATAATTATCTTCTTTTGATCTCTGGTTTATTTATTCCATCACATGACCCATTTTTCCTTATTATTTAATTAATCCATTGAATTACCTATTTTGGTAGCATTAATGGCCCACATATTGATATTTTGAAAATATATTTTTGAAAAATGATGAATAAAGGTGATTGTAAATGGATCATGGATCTTAGGGGTGACAAAATCGAGAGATAGGTGCATGAAAGGTGTCTATGTGGATGCATGGTGGTTATTATTATTTTTACTAATAATAACATTTAAAAGAATCAAGGGTCAAATTGAGCTATTTTATCATTTTTAATAATGATTTTACATAAATTCATTCATGAGAGTTTGGGTATCAGTGATGGTCCCTTTTTAGAGTTCATACAGACTAATTGTTCTTAACTTGGATATGTATATGGAGATCCCATTTCTTTATCAGTAGGCTTCTTATTTGGAATATATAGGTTTTGAAATCGTTTTTGTATCATATAATTATCCATATAACATTTTTTTATGAGCTTACTACTTCTATAATTCTTTTATTTCTCACTCTTTAGCTTTTGGTGGCGTCCTGCTGGGTATTTATATACTCATCCCTATATGGGCTTTTCCCACACATGTCTTACCTTATGTAGACACCAGACATATCAATGTTGATTTTATTATAGAATTGAGATACATATGTACCTATATCATTTATGGTGTTTGGTCTTCAAGGTCAAGATCTTTGATCATCAAATTTACTTTATTCTAATTGTCTTCAGGATGTTGTAACTTTTTTGGTTGGGTGTGTATTTTAGCTCATTACTTTTCGATTTACACTTTCATACCCATTTTTATTTTCCTAGAGGTTATAATATGCATGATTTTCACTATATATTATAATAACTTTTATTATTATTACTCTTCACTTATGCATGGATCTGGTTGGGTGTGTGTACATAGGTATATTAGGCAACGGCCTCCCATAATAGTTATGACTTATCAGCACTTATTCTGAGTCCTAGTATGTGGAGGTGGGCTTAGAGTGGTAGTGGACCTGTCTAATGCCATATAAGTGAGCCTTAATGGGATGATACATTACATGTCATACCATTTATTATTTACTTATACCTTTTTATCACCCCCTTTATTTATAATTCATTGTTAAAATCACTATTTTGGGTAATAACTAATTTGTTTTTCAAGAATGTTTTGGTTTGGTAGCTTTAGTCCTTATTTTGTGATCAAGGTTCCATTATACCCATAATTTTAATCATCATATAAATATAATATATATTCATTATATATATATTTATGTCCATCCTTAAATTTTAGACCTAGAAAAATTAATTACTTGGTTCATGGATACGGCAGGTCATATGTGTGCAATAATGTTGTTTCCATTTATTAATGGATGGAATTAAAGAAATGTAAATTTTATTTCAAATTTATAGAATCATTATTATATAATATTTATCACATAAATATTCATTAAACCCATACTTATTACAATTTATTTAAAAATAAAATAAAAAAATATCACATCACTTCATGGAGGCCACAGTCCACACCTACGCACGAGCGACGTTATCATTTTCTAATAAATTGGAAGGTAAGAAGTTAGATATGATATTATAGTTACAAAATTATAAATTTTTTATAAATAAAATATATATACATTAAATCCATCATTGTATCCATCCGTGAGGGATAGTGACGGAAAATGAATTGCATCAGTTCCGGAATTAATAGTCTGCCATACAGACAATCATCATTACCATTTTTTATTTGATTGAAGAGGAGATAAATATAGGTTATTGCATTAAAATTACTACATATAAAAATATTAAAAATATTTTTTTATTATTTACTCATATTTATATAATATTTGAAGAAGATGGAAAATGAAATGAAATGAAAACGCATGGTTAAGGTTTACAACTATTCCTCACAAAACCTCTTCAGGTTTATAACTAAATATTTCTTATGATGGTTTTATGATCAAATAAATGAATCTAAGACATATTTATGGATATAAGTAATATATTTTGGAATTTTTTTAAAAAAAATAAAGCAATCTAGGTGTGTAACATAGAGGAATGGAGGTGTCCTTTTATAATAGGGGAGAGATCCCACATGGAAATTTCCTAAAATATTTCCAAATGATAAATTCATTCCCAAGAAATAGTATTCCAAATGAAAATGTATTCAAATTTTGGAAAATATAAGGTCTAAATATTTTTATATAATAGTATTTAGATAAGTTTAAATGGGAAATTTTCTGTTATCTTTTGGTTTCACCCCCGGTAAACCCTTTTAACTTTATCTATGATAATTAATTTTTAATATTATTCCTATTCATTAGGAACAGTAATTAATCTGGATGACTACCTAATATTAATAATTTTTTTCCAAATAAGTAATCCATTTCACAGAATTTAATTCACAAAATTGGTATAATTTAATTTTTTATTAACCCAATAGATGTGACGAAAAGAGATTTTCTAAAGAAAACATTTTGTAAGTATAAAATGTTTTTTTATCTAAATTTAACTTGAAATTGATTATATTGACCACATTTTTATGATCACAATATATTTGAAATAAATTTACATTTAAATTATTTTATAAAAAATTTACGTTTTAATTCATTAAACTAATTGGTATTTTTCCATAAAAATCAATAATTTTAATATTCATAAATAGATTATTCTTTTCAGAAAATTCTAAGAAATTCACTAGAATATAATTTAAATTATTTATTAAAAATATTTAGTACATTTGTTCAAATAAATTTCTTAAATTGTTTAAAAAATTAGTTTTTAAAACAAGTGAGAGAAACAGGAAAAAACTGGTTATAGACAAATATAGTTCATCATCATAAAAACAATTTAATTCTTATACCATGCATAGAAAAAATATATTAGATTAATGATAAAATATTTAATTTATTAGATAATATATATATATATATAATTATGATAATTCACCAATAGTCCTCAATTGATTTTTTTAAGATAAAAACACTATGTGCACATAAGAAAATATTTTTATCAAAATAATTTCTTTTAATTTAAGAATATTTTTGTTTTAATTTATAATCAATTAATAAAAAATGAATGGATTTTGTTCATGTGTAAACCATATACTATTTATAATTTAACTATTACTATTCATACCTTCCAATTTAATGTCTAGGTTTCAACGATATACTATATTAGGGTTTGTTAAAACTTGATGTTACAAGTAATGAATGTTATCGATGAAATTAAATTTATTTGATGGAAATTAAAAATATATATCAGGGTGTTAAATAAGTAGATCTTAAAAGAATGTTATAGAATATTCTATATTAATATTTGATTATGTTTTAATTAAAATGCATAGAACCATGGTTTTTTTCCCATAAAAACCTTAACTAAAGAGGGAAATTTTTAATTAAGCAGATACCACATTCTATTCTATTCATCCTTGGTGAAAAAATTTGTATATAGATCTTATGAAAAGATTCTGGTGAAAAAGTATGATGAGGTAGATCATGAATATTGTATCTCAATGGATGATATGCCAAAAATTTGTGGATGATGACATAAGTCAATGACTATGTTTCCATGATTACCCATACCAATATGGAAATGGTAAAATATATTCATTGATTTCATCATTGGATTCCCCATGACATTTAAGGTAAAAATACCATTTTTTCTATTCTATTACCTCACAAATTTCGTGAGTTTCATTACATTATAAGATAATTTATCACTTAACCAACTCACGAAGATATTAATAGGAATATCTGTAAAGCTGCATGGAGTACCACTACCAATTATATTTGATTAAGATTTGAGGCTTCCATTATGATTCTATATAACTCTTTAGTAATTGATTGATATAGATCAAAATATAAAAAAATTTATAACCTTGTGATAGAGAGAAAATATAAGAGAACCAATAAAACTCTAAAGGTTATCTTGAGATCATGTTCAATGGATTTCCAAGGATGTTAGGATTATTACCTTCCCAAGGTAGAGTTATCATAAACCTACTATTTATATTCTAACTTTCAAACAGAAGCTTTGGAGGATCTGTATATGGAGAGGTAAAAGACTCCAATATTTTAGGATGAAGTTTGATAAAGAAATATGAAATATAAAAATATTTCCATGAGATGATAGAGAATTTTGAAACCATTCATCATTATATGAATTCAGCACAATGTTGACAACAAAGAAAATTAAGAATTACCAAATATACATAGAGTTTGAGGTAAATGATAAAGTGATTCTTTTTATATCACTATATAATAAATTCAAGAGGTTTGGGAAGAATGTAAAACTATGTCTTGGATACATCGGCCCCTTATATATTCTTGATCGCATCCAAGATGGGACCCTTATACAAGAACTCCCAGCTAACCTTACTCAAGTACACAATATGTTCCATGTATCCATATTGAGTAATTACATACCAAATCCCTCAAATGTACTAAATCAAAAGTTTGTATGACTGGATAATGATCCTTATTATAATAACATTATAGTGAAGATCTCAAAACATAGAGACCAATTTACACAAAACAAGACGACTCTCTTGGTCAATGTTATTTTGTGAAACCATAAATTTTAGGAAGCAACATAGGAATGAGTGTAAGTTATTAATTATAAGTACCCACATTTTCTTCACCATACTATATGAAATGAAATTTTAAATGTTCATTTTCTTAAAATGGTAAAAATATAATGACATAAAAAATATTATTTACATTTTCCCTTATATATTTTTTCATTTGAAAAGGTTATTAATGTACTATATTATAAAACACAATGATAACACTTTATTTCATTAAATAAGAACACTATATTAAGTCAGAAATTAAACCCAATAAAATGAAAAATATTACAGTGGGAAAATAAATAGACAAAAATTATAAGAACTTTAATATGAAAATTTACTTCATCTTATTCACTTACTATTATTTATGTTGAGAACAACACAATAAAAATGAGACATAGAGTTGGAAATGTAATATTCATTTTGATAATATGATGTATTTATCAGAATTAGAAACCATTATGAATATTGGGCATTATGACTATTGGTAATTTTGACCATTGGTAATTATGACCATTGGAAATGTGTACATTATAATGTGTCCTTTAAAATTAGTTTATATTTTGAATAATTTAGATAAATAATTAGTGTATAATAAAGAAAATGTGGACTCGCCTAGTTTACTCATGCCCTATGAAGGTAATTTATTATATTTAAGGAGAGAGGTAGCATCACTAGGGTCTATACTTTACAAATTCCAATAAGAGATTCAAAAATTGAGGCTCAAGTGAAACTTCCTATAGGAAGAGTTCATGTTATTATATATCATCACAATATCGATGTCAGTTGATCCAACCCCTGAAAATACCAGTATCACATAGTTTTCCCTTATGGTGTTAGTTGAGGTAACATGGGCTTATGCATCTACACCTTAGTATTATAAAGTAGCAATTTTCCTTCTAGAAATGAAATTTTGGTTTCATCAGTCCCAATATCATTATTAGTCTGTTTAATAAAATATTCATGAATATAAGATGAGTATGAAAAATATATTTTTAGATATAAGGATGGCATAATTTTATTTTTGGAAAATATATAATTTTAATTAAAATAATTTTTTTGCTAAATTCAAAAAAAATCAGAAAAATCATGAAATTATCTTATAAAACTATATTTATGTAAATATTGATGATAATATAATTTTATATTTCCTGAGGTTTTTTATATGGTTTGGAATGTTAATTATGTCATAAAAATAGTATTATACAAAAAATAATATTTTTTTGAAAATATAATGTTATAATATTAAGAAATTCATTTTATGGAAATAAATATCATTTTTTAATTAATAAAATCAATATTATCCAACGGTTCGGTTCCCACAATTTTTTGAGACAACTAAATTTTAGGGAAAACATTAATTACTATATCAATATAATGTAAGTATTAAGACATGAAAATATACCTAAATATGGTATCCAAAATTATATAATTTTTTTGACTAAAATAGTTTATTATTTAAAATAATTTAACATAATATGATAATTTTATTTTCATAAACCAATAAACAACCTTCCAAAACAAAATGAATATTATAATATTTTAAAATATTTATTTTGGAACATGACTCACATCCACATCATGAATGATATTATTTGTGGATTTCTGCTTCTTAAAGTAATACAATATTAAAAAACACACTTTCTTTGAAAAGAAAATTAGAAAACCCCATAGTAAGGCCAATAGTTTTGTGTATTTTATTAATTAGGTGTCGAAGTCCAAATTATGGGAATTTATAAACAATCCCTTATCTTTTTCCATAAATACCCATCCATTCTCTAATTAATATTAACCAAAAATACTTTAATGATGAATATTTTATCATGTTTCCTCTATTAAACATTCTAATGATTTTATAAGGTTTGAAGGATCTCCTCCCAACCCTTAGGAAGCAACCTATAAAGGTAATGCATTCTATATCTCCTATTTTTCCATTCAATCACTTCATTAATAATAAGACTTTTTATTATAAATTGATTGTATATTATTTTTTTATTGATATTATTTTGTTATCTAAATATTTCCTGAATAATGAGATACTACATTCTTCTTACATTTTTCCATTCTATAAGATTTTTGGTACACCCGATATACTGCTAATATTATGATTTTATTTTTCATGTCATACCTCTATGTTGTGAGTACCCAAATCTATTTTTAGGTTATTCTTCATGATATAACTATCCTTCATTTATTAGGGACTCCCATGTATTAAAATAAAAATAAATTATCCAATAATTAAAATTATGAAATATTTTTATATGTTATATAGTCATTGTGGGGAATTTAAAGATAGACAAATGAAGGTTGTTCCAAGATAGTGATCCAATGCATTGGATAATGTTTTCATCTCATCAGATAAAATGTATGGTTCACATATGGCTATATTAATAATAATATTTTATTATTTCATGGTGTTTTTCCATGATTTATTATTATGGTGTCATATTTTACATTGTTTCCACATTTCTATGAGGCCGTGATTTTAGGATATTTTTTCCCATTTCATGCCTCTATGTGAGTATATATGATTCTTATCTCATTATGTTTTCATTATATACCTATTAACTTGTTCTTATGATTTATAATAACTTTAATTCTTGAGAACCACACTTCTCGATCTAGTTCAATAAAAATATTCCTTTATATAATTTCTTTGATATAAGATAAAAATCCAAGATATAAACATCCATAATAAAAAAATCAAAAAAACTGAATCTCTTGCATCCATATAATATTTTTAGGTATATAGATCAGATAATTAGATCACATAATATAATAATTTGTCCCATATATTTGTTGATTAATGGTTGTTATTCTCATTATATATAAGAGACTACATAATTCATGATAAGTATTCAACATATTCAATAAATTATTACACTTTTTCTATCCTTTTAAACATCACATGTGTAATAATTGTATTCATGACCTGAGGAATGGAATCCTATGATAGGGGAGATTTCAAATTCTTAGTAAGGGAAAGATATAACTAAATCAATCCTGGCATAAGAATTACATAAATATTATGGAAGGAATATGTAAACAATATGAAGCCATAATTAACCTAGATCCAGTAGAATAATATATTCCAAGAAATAAATAAAAATATGTATATTAATAATATTTATCTCATACAAGGGGAATACATAATGTTATACATCCAAAACATGGTGTAAAGTCTATGTGCCAGGACACTTTATTTTTCATCAAGACCACAGTGAAGACATCTCCCAGAATTGAGTAGGCATAAACCAAATACCCAAGTTATTTTGTCTCAAGAAAACTATTGATTTATTTATGGGTTATATAATTTCAAACCCCACCATTCATCTGATTAAGTCAATTGTATTCACCATAAGATTCAATGATACATCCCAAACAATTCCTTAAAGAACACCTTACTGAATAAAGACAAGGTTATCTATATAATAATAGATATGGAATATTAATACATGATCAATATGCATTAAAAATCAATAATTATCATGAATCTAAAAACTTTTACCCATGTATATAAAATGGGAAACATGATTCTAACCCATATGGAGTTAAAATGTGGATAGATAAATAATACATGGTCAACATTCCAATAATCATCTGCATTGGAATAGAAACTTATGGAATGATAATACTTTTATCCATGTCAATATAATAAAAATATTTCTTGGTGAAAATCATCCTAATTGAATTATGAAAAACTATGTTGTTAATTATGTATAGAGTAATAATTATACAACTAATTCAATACCTAACTAACATGATCATAAGTTATCCATAGAAAGAAAGTGGATGGTTTTAAAAAACATAAACCAAGAAAAGGGAATTAATTTTCCAAATATATAGTAAATATATATATATACCTAAAAAAATATAGAATATCTCATAATACAATAAAACGGTAGAATATACCCAAATTTTATAAAATAAGTTCAAGGGAACAATCATTACTCAATGAATGAAAATTGATTTATGAAAAACTCTTAATACTAGGGAAACAACTAGAATCAAAATCCGCTTCAATAAAGGAACATGATTTGGCTAGTATATTCTACTAAATTAAAGATGTGTGATAAAAATCTGTCCATGTTTAGTGAATACACTATTCAAGTAAAACATGGTGCCCAACATGTATCTTGTCATAAAGAATCAGAGTAGAGACCAGTAAAATTATTGCACATTGAATAAAAATTTAATAAAAACCCATTGAATAGAAATCATTATAACTTAAATTAAAATAAAATTATTTTAATATAATTTAGGATATTTTATATAATATAGTTATTATATACACCACATAAATGAAATTAGGTTCACAATACCAAACTTGTCTCAGAGAGTGGAATTTGAGATGAAAACATATTACATTGTTTTTTTTCTTAGTTGACCACACTCTAACCACCTGTAATAAAACCTAAAAAACATAATCCTATATTTAATAACCTTATCTATAAATATTACCATTTTATAATCCTTATTATAATTTCATATCATGAGTGCATTAATTAGATTATGAATATTATGAACATCAGGTGTTATTAACTTTGATTGTTATGTGCATGTTTAATAATTTTAGTATCATTACCCATCATTTTATACCAAGATAAATATTTATATATCCTTATATATATTTTACTATATAAAATATTCTCATTTAAAATTTTATTACTTTATACCATTTTTTTTAGTTATTTTATGTGAGAATTGAATTGATAACATATTATTTCGGTAATTTTGTATGTCAAATATAACTTATTAATAAAAATTTATACACATTATAAAAATTTTATACAATTAAAAAATGATCCTTATTTTCTTATTAACTTATTATAATATCAATTTTCAATTTCTCATTGTAAACCATTATCGTATTTTAAAATATCATTCACGTAGGAGGTTAAACCGACCCAAACATGAACACACTTTAACACAATGAGTGAGTATGTTTAAGGTCAAGTTTATTTTGTTATAATATCATTAATATAGAATAATATTGAAATTATTTTTATATTTTGGTTATGTTTAACTGTATTTTTTTCTTTTTTTACAAAAAATAAAAAATAAAAAATAAAAAAAAATGATTCTTCATCGAGGCAGTACTTCCTAAACACGCACAATTGGATTTCCATTATTTTTCTATGTTAGTATAATTGAATAAATATTGCTTTTACCATTAATATAAAACAAATATAGTATATTAATTATACATAACTCATAATAAATTTATTTTTATTATATATTTCAAATATTATGGTCGAGAGTAAAACATCAGAGGGAGATAATACAAACTTTGGAGACTAGATATCCCCTTGGAACTATTCTTGAAATTAAAGGGTGTAGTATATCTCTGAGTGAGCATGGGATTATTTTTGTTGTATATGGTTCAAGGAATAAAATAACTGAATAATTTAAAGATGTGATTATAATTTTATGTATATATTATAAGGGTGTATGTTGTATGATTTTATAATTGAATGTAAGGTCATTTTTTGAAAAAACCATTACATGTTTCAACAATGAATTGTCATCTTTCAAGGTCCCTAAGATCCAAAATGAAAAAACTTATAGGAAAAAAATATATTGGTAGATCCAAATATCTAAAATAATATTCAAGGGATGTTTCTTAAATGTTTATGAATTTTACACCAAAACTCATTTTACCACTTTCATTTTTACTCTGATAATTAATTTCATAACATTAGTAATTAATTTAAAAAAAACTCTGATTAAACTTATTAATAAATTTTAATACTCTGATTTATATTTTGAAGATAATGTTATCAAAAAAATTAATATAATTATAAGTTAATTTAAAAAAACTCTTAAATGGGTAAAATATTTCATTTGGTAAAATTAAGTTATTATGCAATTAGATTTATATTTTAAAAAAAATTATTGAATTTTATTTAAATACAAAATTTCATTTCTTCTAAATTTAATAAATTTTATGAGGCTTATAATTCAAGAAAATGGAGAACCTCACCTTGAAAATACTTGATTTAAAGAGAATACACAAAAAAAAGTTTTTAAATAAAAATAAAATTTAACATTAATTATTAAATAGAATTCATAGGGATTATATTTTTCGAATAATATTTCAAAACACATAATTTTATTACATAATTTAATTATTTATTTCTTAAATGGTTTTTATATTTTTTATGTTATGGTTACATAGTGATAAATTTGTGGAAATTATAATTTTTATAAATCACTCATTTTCCAACCAAAAAATAAATTTTATAAAATAATCAAAAAAACCATAATAAGTATATATTTATATTATTAATTTAAAATAGGTGTTTAGTTTATCTAATTAAAATTTTAAAATTTGAAAATTAATGTTTTCTTGGGAAATGAAAAAAAATTAAATCTTTTATTCAAAATTCTTTTTTTCAACATTAGCTCATATTAACTATTCATCTTATAAAGGTAATGATATATAATTTATTGACATATTATATTAATTACTAATGTTATTATAGTATTTTTCATCTTTTTTACATCAGGTTTTTTGTAAAATATAATTTATCGAACACATTGACCTATTTTAAGGTGATTAAAATTTCATGGTGTTACATCCCCCCTAAATAAATTTCATCCTCTCACATTTACTCATAAGATTAGAGTAATTTATATATAAAACTTGTAATTTACTATGAACACTAAATTTATCATGTATTTATATTTGATGTGGAATGATATTTATCTATATGAAAAATCAATATAATTGATTTATAAAAAGATCAAACTGATTCTTTATTTTTCATAGAATTCAAATAGAGGATATAGATTTATATCCATAAAGAATAACATCTCACGAACACAAAAAATTAATTTTATGATAATAATACAACTATAGGGTTTTATTTATAACTCAATATCCAACAATTGGTGATAACATATGTGACATAAGCCACTAGAAAATATACAATGAAAAATCACTGTCAAATTTGTTAGTAGTAGTTACATAGGATTTTCCAAGTTCTAATGATTATTGGTAACTATTTTCGTAATTAACTCTTAGGTTCATACATTGAGTTTCATAATGTCCAAATCTCTTTCAATTAAAGGAATATTTTTGTATCTTATCTATTTCCCTTATGCTTTTGATTCTAACGACATTCATTAGTTGATTAGTTATGTGACTCTATCCTTTTCTTATTTAGTGTGTTTGGGACTTCAATTATGCTCATATTTTTAATAATATTTTGTGATATATTATTTGGAATAATCAAAATATTTCTCACTCCTAACCCAATTTTATTTGGTTATCTATTGAGGCAATCTCTTCATTTTCCATCACACCAATTTTCACTTCTAGTTATAGCCATTATTAAACCCAAAGGTTTTATAAGAGTAAGAGTCTATATCAATACATTTGAATTATCATAATAAATAACATAAAGAGGATTCAACCTTAAAATGTTTTACCCATATCATCATGTTAGCATGTAATTATTTTAGTTAAACATACACTAATCTTAGTTTAATCTATAACATTCTTGATTCAACCCAGGTTACTTTGAGTTTTGTTACCTCATACATATTAACCGAATCATTAAAATAAATATAAAAATTTACATTGAAAATTTTGAAAATATTATAATACCTATAATTATTGAATCCTATACAATAAACATACAAATAATCCTTCCTCAAATGACATTAATCATTATTATGATCACATATACAAGTATATGTATACCATGATCATATACTATCAACAAAATTCCTTTATAAAAACCTATATGGACCTCCTAAGAATTTAACCACAATGAGATATTAGATTCCTCAAAAAATTTACAATTTTAACACTCAAATTATATATCCACTAGTTTATAATGTCAAAAACTTTTCACTATATATCATAATCCCAACAATTAGAAAAACATTACCAATGAATTATCATTCATCCCAAAGAAATTAACACTACATAAAATTCATTTTCAAAATCACCAAAACGTGTTTTGTCTCAACATGAAACATATAATAGACATAAAAAGTTACTACCACTCGAACATGTTTTCATCAATTGTTATCCCTAAAAATATAAAATTTCCAAAAAAAAATTATCAATGTTATTGAAACCACCGAATAAATTATCTCAAACCATTGATGAAAAACTACTAAATAATGATCCTCAGATGTTTGACAGAATCCATGATAAGACATAAAATATATACCATAATTTCATCAATAAATATAACTCACTGAAGAGGATATATAATGTAGCAATAAATAATTTCTATTAAGATATCATCCTAACTACCTTTGGTAATTATATAAAACTCACATTTTATATAATTTTAGGAATATAATAATATTATCAACGATTTATGTTTCCTCTCATATTTGGTTATAAGAAATAGTGGTTTCTAGATATGTATTATTCTCTAATTTATATTCATTATCATGATTCTATGTCAATCCATGTTATTAATACACCTTAATTTATGATTTATTACGTTAAAGTAAACTTAATATGACAAAAACGATCATAAATTTTCATTTATTTGTGTGATTCTGTAAATATAATAACAACTTGAACATGGGATAAAAAAATTATAAGAATACCTCCACAACATTCATTTAAATTCCATGGATATTTTAAAAGTGTGTGGGATGACTTGGGGATGTACATAGAAAATATAAGAAACCAGTATTTTCCTGAGGTATGGATCTTTCCGTTTTAGTTTATACTTAAGAAAATGGTGGAGAAGAAGTTGAGGGGATGGCAATGGTCCTATTACACGAAGTGACAGGGAATTACACATCATGTACATATTGGTGCATGCCGTGTATGTTTGGCTACACACCATGTAATCTTGGTACATGGCCATATAATGGTGTAGACAGAAACTACACGTACATAGTGTGTAGTCTCAAGTACATTATGTGTACCTTTTTATTGATTAAATCTGGTAGTAGTGTCATTTTTTGAAAATGGATAGGGGAACTCTCATGATGACGAAAAAGCACCGGTGAACCTTCAATCCCTTCCCGATTGATCATATGAACCCCAATTTCTTTTCCATCGGTTTCATTTGAGCCAGTTCAGTAAGATTGAAATTCATATTGAGACTTTATTCCTTATTTATTCTCTCAATATAGTTATTTAAGGTTGATATTTTATACCTGTTTTGTAGATATAATCCATTCTAGGTTGAATTAGAGACCGACATTCGATGAGAAGAGTGGTATGAGTATGAGGAATGTAGTATTGTGCCATTCTCTCGATGTAGAGTTGTTTATATGTGTTTTACTGTAATTATACGATGTTTAGGGTGTAGCCTTGAATTTAAATTTACCCTTGTTGTAGCCTAATGTTGATTGAGTTATGAATTATAATAATTTAAGCATGTTTGAGATTATTGGTTTGATTAAGGGCCACCATGTGGGTGTGTTTACCTCTAATGACTGTTTATGGCCATTTAAATAAGGTTTCCTATGATTCATGCCTTGATTTCCCTTATTGGATTATTATGTATTAATTAAATTTATTATGAAATTTCAATTTTCATAAATTATGATTAATTTTATTAAGGGATTGTGTTTAGTGGTCTCCCCTTTTCCCAATTATTTTCCAATTATAATAAAATCCTTATGATAGTTTAATTCACTTGTTTCTTGATATTTAATATTTTGATATGAGTTGTTATTATTTTAACCATGTAATAGTATAATTTACTTGTGTTTTCTTTTATGCTGAAATTATGATATACCAGGCTCAATCTTGTTGACTATTATATATGTGGGTGAGGATCTCCTATTTCTATGGGCAAGGAATTTGTATGCCTATGGGAAAGGACTTGTTATGAATGTGGACAAGGATTGGTTACACATGTGGGCAGGGTTTTGTAATGCATATGGGAAAAAAGTTGACTTAAATATTGAAATGGAATGACTTATGATGTGTCTGCCAAGACGAAGCACGAACTTACACTTTATCTATTTAGATATCCTTATGATGTATTTTTTGATGATTTTTATACAGGGGATTGAAGGGATTAGGCTATATCTCAGAACTTATATAATTCAATTATATTCAATGGTTAAACTAAACATAATGAATCAAAATGTAAAACAGGATTTGTAAGTTTGCTCACATTTGTGTACTTTTTATTTTACTATTTTTTCTTTTTGTACACTGCTTGTTGCATATACTCACTGACATATTGGCACAAATCATGGGTAGTTTCCTATAGGGATTTATTTCTCACTCCCTATTTGAGTCATTCTTTTGGCCCCAAACATATTATATTGTTTTAGGTGTCAATAAGGTAAATCACCCTTCCACGGGTACTTGAGATGTTTTTTACGTGCCAGAGAGCATGGGAATGAGTTGAGGCTTGTGATGATTCTTGTTTTCCTTTATTTATTTTCTTTTAGAACATATAGTGTGGGTTCTTATAGTATACCTATTTGGATGTTTTCTTAAGACCTAATATGTTGTATCAAATATTGTATGGAATGATGCTTGGTTATTTACCTTATTAGTATTCCATTGTATATTTCATATGTATAATGTTTACTGCTTTCTCTATTTTATTATTATTATTATTCAACTTTGTTACACTATACCAATGTGGGCATAGTTTCACCATGATCACACCATAGGCCCTCACTTCTAGTCGGCAGCCTCTGGGGTTTAGGGAAATGCACTAGAGTTCATGGCTGGTATTTATTTCTCACACATTGTTTGGGAAATGCTTTTGGGCCAAAACATATTATATTGTTGTATATGTCTATAATGGAAATCTCCCTTCTACGGGTACTTGAGATGCTATTTAGAAGTCAGAGAGCATGGGACCAAGCTGTGTCTAGTGAAGTTTCTTAGTTTCCTTTGTTTCTTATATTTTGGAACAAATAGTGTGGATTCATACAGTATACTTTCTTGGATGTTTTCTTAGAACATAATATGTTGCTCCATATTTTTTATAGAATGATTATTGGTTATTTTGCTTATTATACTTCTACTTTTTATTTCATATGTTTGTTGTTTACTGGTTTTTCTATTTTATTATTATTTATTCCGATGTGTTACACTCTACTAATGAAGGAATAGTTTCCCCACTATCACACCCTAGTCCCTCGCAGTTAATCGGTAGCCTCTAGGGTTTTAAGAAATGCAATTGAGGCCATGTGACCAACAGGGTATAGATCACAAGTTGAGTGGCATCTGGATTTGAGATGTTACAAAGTGGTATCAAAGGGTTTCTTTTCGGATTTTTCTTACTATTTGGAAACATTAAAAAGTGATTAGAAGGAAATAGAGTTTGGTAATTAGGTGTGCCCAGGAGTAGCTACCCCATATACATGGAAAAGCCAAATTCACTAGAATTTAATTGATATTTTTGGTTTTTGAGTTATTATATTTGATTTGATTTCACCATTGGTTGATAGAATTGTTTTTTGTTGTTATTATTGATATCATTATGGTTATATTTTATTTCAACCCAATGATATGAGGGTATTCCATCTCATGCATCATATAGGTACTTGTTAGAAATCACATGCCATGCATTCTTGCCATTCCATGTAGAGATCATTAATGATTTCATGTTATTGTGATAGATGTCATGCTAGTTATGCATGTTGTTGTGATAGGTACCATGATAGATATGCATGCTATTGGGATAGGTGTATTGGTACGTGTTATGGTTGAATTGGATGGATTCCAAACATTGATCCCTGAGAAGTATGGAAACTATTGGATTAGAATTTGGTGGATCATGTTTCGGCCATGGGATATAAATTTTGTTGTTATATACTATATATGGATTCCAAGATTTGATTTTTGGGGAGTATGGGCCCCCATAGATTGGAATTTGGCACGTTATTTCTTTATTTTGAAAAAATAGGGGTTCCAAGGAAGTTTCAAAGGATCACTGTCTGGGAACCCAGATAAAACGGTGTGTGGCCCAATGAAGAGACACTATGTGTTCTTCTGTTCCGGATGTAAAATATCTTTTCCAAGTATATGTTCTATACTATAAGAACACATCATGTTGTAGATGACATTTTCACCAGCCCCGTGAGAGAAAACAATGATTGATGAGTTTCAATCAGAACACATCGTGTACCTTATGTACACCCCGTGTAGTTTTATATTGGAAGACTAGTATAGCTCTATCCATGTAAAAGTACGTGGCCATAAGAGAAGACTTGTGTACATGCTGATTACTGGAATAACATGTTGTTTACCTACGGTGTATACACACCTAGTCCGAAGGGAGTGAATATCCATGTAAGAGATTAAGTGTACACATTGTGTATAGTCCCTACACACCGTGTACCTGGGGTGTTCACACTCACAGACCAGTGGGAGTACACGACCATGTAATGGATTAAGTATACATGTCGTGTATGGTTCTTATACATTGTATAATCATCTTTTGTGAACATTAGAGGATTTTCTAATCCTATTTAGTTCTTTCATTCTTGAACTGTGTACCTTCATAAATAATCTTATACTAAGCTATGTGTGTTGGACTTTTCCAAGCAATGCCACCAAGATGACCCTCTATAGTATGCTTGGAGAGTTGAAATGATCATACCCCGAAGGTGGTTGGACATGGGCTATGAGAGGATCCTCTAGTCATGCTATTTGAAGCACCAGCTATTATACTAGACATAGGTTTGGATTAATAGTTTTGTGAAGGATTCAACTGTTTTATTTAGAACTTACAAAGAGTGCCTCAGCTAGCCACATCTGTGGAAGAACTGATGCGAGTATTCCAACAGTATCATCTGCATATGTTTTCAAGGGATGGTAGAACAATGGCTATAGATTCATGGATGGAGTCCATGCTTATGATCTATGATAACATAGAGACTCCTACTAAGAAGAGATTAAAGCTCGTGATATATATGTTTCATGATTCAGACAAGAGGTGTTGGGTTGTTATCACTCAAACATAGCGTCATCGTCCCATGGCATGGAGAGATTTTCAAATGGTCTTTTATGACTACTATTTTCCTGAGACGCTCAGGGATAATAAATCCCTAGAGTTCATGCATCTAGAGCAGGCTGTTATGTCAGTTACGGAATACTCTTCCAATTTCACTAAGCTTCATATATGAACACATATTCTAATGGGTGATGATACATTGAGGGATAGGTGATTCAAGGATGGTCTCAGATAAAAAATCTAATCATAGGTAAATTTTTTCAGGTTTCCTTATGTATATGACATTGTGAATCAGGAATTGATTACTGAGTATAGTCTGTGGGAATCTAGAGGTGCAGACTTGGGTGGTTCAGCACTAAGATCTAGTACTATCTCAACCGAGAGAAAGAATCATCATACGGAGCTCTCTCGTGGTGATACAAGCAGTAAAAAAGTTTCTTTTAGTAGCCTAGAAAGGTTCTATCATTTTGGAATAGAAGGGAATATGAGACCACAATGTTTGATGGACCTAGTTAAGTGTAGATATTATAGTAGAAAGGGCCATCTACAATGCTCCTGAAGAAAATTTCCACCGGAATCTAGTGAGAGAGGATCCGCACAAACTCCAGGTTCAAGAGTAGCGTCAGATGCTTATCAACAGTCATGGAATTTTAATATTCCTTGTCATTCAACCTGAGGTGGTGGTTTTGGATGTGGTAGCAAGACCTCATAATCTTAGTGAAAATAGGGTAGGTCAGCTCAGGGTAGCCATATAGTTTCTCGAGGTAGAAGTACAGGTTAGACTTATGTAGTGAAACTGACCTAGTAAGAGAAGGATCCCAGACCTTCTATTGTCTGAGGTACTTTTCTAGTCACCTCTTTTTTATCCACTACACTCGTTGATACATGGGCTTCACATAGTTTTTTATCTGTGCCTATTATAGAGATCCTTGGGATCTATATTTTCTCTTTTGATGATTTTATGATGATAGACAATCAGTTAGGGATAAGGATGGTAGGTGTGTGTCAGTGTAAGGATTTCCCCCTTGAGGTTGGCGGGATTCACTTAATTAGCGATCTCTATATCTTAGAGATTAAAGGATTTGACTTCATACTCGGAATGGAATGTTTAGTCTCCTTTCAAGCCATTGTTGATTAGTATCACCACAGGGTGAGTTTTATGTCACAAGAAGTTGGATCGTTTCTATACAAGGGAGAGTGGGATGTCCGAGTAAGATGAGCTAGACTCGAGCAATGTGGGTTGAGTGGGATGACAGCATAGATTTTCAATTTATATTTATTTGACCAAATAACACATAAAATATATTTCCCCCTAGTGGTTTATTATTTTAAGGGATTTCTTCCAAAATTAGTTTTTAGGGTTACCTCTCATGAGATAGGTCGAGTTTATGATTGAGCTAGTGTTAGAAGCTATACCAGTATACATTCCTCCAAACAGGATTGCTATGATGGAGATACATGAGATCAAGCAATAGCTATAGGATTTAAAGGCAAAGGGTTTTATTCGACCTAGTACTTGTTCATGGGGTTCACCAGTCCTTTATGTAAAAACATTGGATGCTACCCCCAAGATATGTGTGGATTATCAGATATTTAACTAGTTAACAGAAATGAACTAGTATTCTCTTCCATGAATAGATGATCTATTAGATCAGCTTTGAGGAGCTCAAGTATTCTAAAAGATTGATATTTGATTTGGTTATCATAAAGAGAATTTTAGATAAGAATACATACCTCACATAGATATAAAAATTAGATATGGGTTGTACGAGTATGTGGTTGTGTCATTCGGTCTCACAAACTCTCCAGAAGTCTTCATGGAACTAATGAACTGAGTGTTCCATCCCTATCTTGATTATTTTTTTGTGGTTTTTTTGGATGATATCTTGGTGTGTTCCCATAATCGACATGATCATGCCACACATCTGGATATTGTTTTGAGTACACTTAGAGAGCACCATTAATATGCTAGGCTCACAAAGTGCCACTCCTGGATGGATTAGATTCACTTCATGGGTCACATAATCTCAGAGACAAGAGTATCAATAAACCCAGAGAAGGTGAGAGAAGTAGTTACATGTGAGCATCCCCTGAATGTCTTTTAGGTGTGGTGTTTTCAAGTGTAGGATAGTAACTAGAGGCATTTAAGATAGGAATTATCACGCATAGCAGTGCCAATGAAGAGCATGAAAAAGAAGGGTGTGAAGTACATATGGTTAGATTCTTGGAAGGCGGACTTTCTGGAGCTGAAATGGAAATTAACGTCAATATTGATACTGATTTTTCTAGAGCCGAGTAGGAGTTGTACTATGTACTGTGATGCATCAGGTATTGGGATGGGAGCACTTCTTATGCAGGGTGATCGAGCTATTGTGTATGGGACTTGGAAGTTGAGGTCACATGAGATGAAGTAGTCATCACATGATCTCATGTTAGCTGTGGTTTTTCATGCCTCATGATGTTGGAGACATTACTTATTGGGGGAGAGTTTTGTGGTGTACATGGACCAAAAAAGACCCAATTACATATATACTCAGTGTGATCTAAATATAATGTTGCAAATGTGTGTAGAATACCTTTAGTATTTCGACTTTGAGATTTCCTACACAACTAGAAACGGAAATTCATTGGTTGATATACTTAGGAGGAGGACTCATATGCAGGCAGTGTAGGAGGCCAGTAGTGAGTGGTAACTTATGATGTTATTCTTGGAGATGCATTTGGAGGTGCATGAGAATCAAGAGAAGACATTCCTTTCTTCTTTAGCTATGACTTCTACCCTCCGAAACATTGTGAGGATGATAAAACTATCATATTTTAAGGTTATAGTTCTTTAGGAGAGTGTATCTTGTGAGTATCTACCTCTTAGTTTGATGGTAGGTGATGATGCGATATTACGAATTCGTAGATATTTCTGGGTTCTAGTGAACACATGTGAGGAGTTGATGTGAGGGTTTCATGGTTCATCTTGGGCAGTGCATCCCAGATTTACCAATACCATTACTTGCACTATCAGTACTATTGGATGGGTATGAAGGGAAAGGAGGTCGATTTTGTTATTAGGTGTTCCATATGTCTATAGGTGAATGTAGAGAATCAATGGTTAGCTGTGATTTTATAGCATTTACCTACTCTGAAGTGGAAATGGGATGATATCATGATGGATTTTGTGAAGGGTTTGTTGAGGTTTCCTCAAGGTAATGATGCAGTGTGGGTGGTGGTTGAAAGACTTATGAAGTTCCCTAACTTCTTGTCGATCAAGGAGACCTTCAGTATTGATAATCTTGGGAAGATTTATATTTGTGAGGTGGTACTACTTCATGTGGTCCCTCATTCTATCGTTTCAGATAATAATGCCGAATTTATGTCTCATTTTTTTGTAGGTTTTTCTAGGGAACTGGGTACACATGTGCTTCTGAGCATAGCATACGACCATCATATTGATGGAAAATCAAATCATATGATATAGGTGTTGGAATACATGTTGCAAGCATGTATCCTAGACTTTGGTGTCACTTGGGAAAAGCATATTTCCCTGGTTTAATTTTATTACAATAAAAATTTCTAGGAAACTATATAGATAGTAACTTTTTATGATTTGTATGGTAGGCCATACCGATCACCCATGTGCTGGATGGTGGCAGGTGAGGTAGCTCTACTAGGACCATATCTCATGATGGAAACTTATGAGAAGGTCTAGTTGATTTAGATACAGATGTCTACAATGAAGTCTCATCAAAAATCTTATGGTAATATCTATACAACAACTTTGGATTTCATGGTATATGATTTATTTTTCTTACATGTTGCATCGAGGTTAGGACATAAGATATTTAGAAGAAATGGTAATCTTTCACCGAGATACAACTGTCTGTTTGATATTCTGGAGAGGTTAAGGTCAGTTGCCTATCGATTCTAGTTACCTTAGTGGTATGAGGCTATGCATGACATATTATATGTTTCTTAGTTATGAAATTACATTTCAGACCTATCTCACACATTTCATCCTGAGAAAGTGGATTTACAAGAAAAAACATCCTTTGAGGAGTATCTCATTCATATTATGGATTGTAGAATGAAGATTCTACGTGGCCAGTCTATTCCTTTATAAGGGGTGAAATAGAGGCACGATCAAGTGGAGGATGAGACATGGGAGAGGGAGGTTGACATACGATCTCAATGGCTAGAGTTATTCTATTATGATCCTTCACCACCCATAGAAAGGAAATTTAGGGATGAATTTCTTTAAGGGGAGAAATTGGTAAGAACTCGAATCTTCCTTGTGGTATGCATCGTTCCTTTTTAATTTATACATAAGAAAATGGGGGAAAAGAGGCTGAGGTTCTAGTTTCATACCTTATACATGAAGTGACTACGAACTACACATCATGTACTTATGGGTACATGTCGTGTATGTTCAGCTACACGCCATGTAATCCTGGTACATGTCCATGTAATGGTCTATCCAAAAACTGTATGGATACACTGTGTAGTCTCAAGTACACACTGTGTACTTTTTTATTGATTAAATCTATTAGTAGCATTTTTTTTGTGAAAACAGATATGGGATCACCCAGGTTGACAAACAAGAAGCGTTAGACCTTTAATCCCATCCTGATTGATCATTTGAACACTGATTCCTTCACTGTCGGTTGCGTTTGAACCTAATCAGTAAGCTCTCATTTTCTATAGATCCTTTCTATCTAATTTATTCTCTTAGTATAGTTATTTATGGTTGATCATTTATACCCATTTTTTAGATATACTCCATTCTAAGTCAAATTAGATCAAGATTTTGGACAAGGATAGTCGTACAAGTATGAGGTAGGTGGTCTCATTCATTTTTCTCAATGTTTAGTTGTTTATATGTGTCGAAGTGTTGTTCTCCCATGTTTAGGGTGTAACCTTGAATGTAAATTGACACTTTTTGTTGCATAATGATGATTAGGTCATGAATTAAATTAATTTAATCATTTATGAACTTCTTCATTTGATTAAGGTCCACCTCACGGGTGAGTTTTCCTAGAATGAGTGTTTATGGTTGTTTAGTAGAGGTTTCCTATGAGGTATGCCTTGATTTCCCTTATTGGGCTCTTATGTATGAATTATATTTATTATGGAATTTAAATTGTGATAAATTTTGATTGATTTGATTAAGGGTTTGGGATTAGTGGTTTCCCATTTACCCCATGATATGCCAAATATCATTTAAGCATTGTGATAGTTTAATTAACCTTTTTATTGATATGTATGATTCCCTAGTGAGTTGTTTTTATGTTAACCATGTAATATGGTAATTTACATTTGTTTACTTTTATGATGAAATAATGATATATTGGGCTCGACCCTATTGACTGCTATGTATGCGGGCTACCTATAGGAGAGGACTTGTTATGACTGTGGGTGATGATTGGTTACACTTATGGGTAGGGTGTTTTTATGCCTTTAGGAAAGATTCTGAGTTAAATATTTAAATGGAATGACTTATGATGCATCTACCAAGCCAATGCACAAACATAGATTCATTCTTCACTTTATCTGTTTAGATATCTTTTTGAGGTATCTGTTGAGAATTCTTATATTAGGGATTGATGGGCTTAGGCCGAATCTCGAGACTTATATAATTCAATGTAGTTTGTTGAACTGAAAATAATGAATCAAAATTAAAATTAGTACTTGTAGGATTGTTTCTTTATGGGCACTTTTTAGTTTATTGTTTTTTATTTTTGTAAACTACTTGTTTCATATACTCACTGACAGATAGGCACAAGTCTTAGGTGGTTGCCTGGTGGGATTTATCTCTCACACAATACTTGGGTCATACTTTTGGACCCAAATAGATTATATTATTCCAAGTTTCAATAATGGTAAGCTCCCTTATACAGTTACTGGATATGTTGTTTAGGAGCGAGAGGTAATGGGACCAAGCTAATGCTTGCGATTCTTATTAATTTCCTTTGTTTATTTGCTTTTGGAACATATAGTGTAGATTTTTAAAGTTTATGTATTTAGTTGTTTTCATAGAACATAATATGATGCATCATATTTTTTTTTATGGAATAATGCTTAGTTATTTACATTATTAGTCTTCCGATGTATATTTCTGTTATATGTTGTTTACTGCTTCCAGTATTATATTATTTTTTATATTGCTATGTTACACTTTTCCAATGAGGCCATAGTTTCCCCATTATCATACCCTAGGACCTCACTGCTAGTTGGAAGCCTCTGAAATTTGGGGAAATGTGCTTGAGACCATGTGGCCAATCGGGTACGGGGAACCAGTTGAGTGGCATCTGGATATGGGACGTTACAAGAAATGGGTGAGATATAAAGCCTTGTAGGGGAATAAACAAAAAATAAAATAAAGAATAAAATATTATCCAAGGGGCATATCATGGTAACATAATGGGTTTGAGAACCATTATATTGAACAATGAATCATTATATAACATCATAACATAAATAAAATATATAAATGTGGTGACAATAATAATATCATAAACATGGGTCAAGGATAACTACAAATACATTATAACATGGTGTTAAAAGTATCATAATGGATTATGTTCACTCCATATTCCAATTTATTTTGTATCATGGGACTAGAATATTACTCAATGCATCAAACAAAAATCTGCATGCACAAATCATTTTCTTATCATATACATGTATGAGTGTGACACATATATCATTAAATATAAAGACATAATTCATCATATTTAATGCCATGATAGAGGACCATGGGTTTTATAAATGGAATTAATCAATAAATAAAGGTTATTCACATCTATTTTACTATTCTTGAGTGGAAATAGAAATGGGTATTCATAATAAACAGCTTGGGCATGAAAGAATCACGTGATAATTTTAGCAGAGTAATAAGGGTATGTAAAGGTTCGTGAGAGGGATTACTACGGGTAGAAGTGGTCTATCATAGATTGTAAATAATAATTTATGTAATAAGGATGATTGAAATTATACCCCCTATGTGATAAATTTTAAATAAAAGGGCATAATATAAGGTAGGTCCTTGAATAATGATGACAAAAAGAGGATCACCTTCCATGAGAGTGTGAATATAAAAATATGGAATGACATTCTTGAGAGACTAGAGGAACATTGGGAGGGTTATAGAGAGTGAAGTGTAGAGTAATTTTAGTATCCATGTTTTTTAGGATACATAAATGAGATGTTGTATGGATTAATATATAAAAATAGAGGATAATTATTTATTAATTTCCAAAGAATGTTTTTGGACTACATAAGACAAATTAATCAAAACCAAAAACCATAACATGTTTTCTAAAAAATTGGAGTTTATTTCATTGCTTTACATGTTTAATTACTTAGATCACTAATATAATCCCCTTGGTGATGTGAAAGTGGATCATTTTATAAATAAATTATTTCACAACCTAAAAATATAATATATTTTTTGGAGGATTAATTATGAATTTATCAAAATAATAAAATAACCTCCAAAACACATTATTTTAAAGGGTAAACAAAATTTTGATCTTAGAAACCATTTATTGTATTTATTACATCACTTTTGGATTTTATTCTATCATAATACATATTATATAGTAATAAAGTAATTAATTTTTACCCAAAAATATGAATGTATCCTAATATTATGAAAAAATAACCATTAGATAATTTTTATTTTCTGATTTCAACAATAATATTTGTTTCTTCAAAGTATTTCTATATATTTTAGTTTTTTAATTTTAAATAAAAAATCCCCTTTTAATGAAAACTACTAGTATTTTTGACGAAAACTATTTTTTAAACCTTATAAAAATTATATTTGACTTCATAAAATTAAAATATCATTTATTTCAAAAATTATTAAATTCATAATAAATGTTCCTTGATCAAAACTATATCTCTCCCAAAAATAAAATTTGTTTTTCATCATACCAAAATCTAATTTCTATCAATTTTATTCATTAATAATTATTAAGTAATAAAAAATGAATATATTTATTAATTTATTCAAAGAAACATAAAAATTCATACTATTAGGTTCTATATACATAACCCATTATAATACCATCAAACACCCTAAGGGTAATGTGTGTGGTGGTGAGATTTTATTGGGGTGGTTTAGAGTACATGGTTTGGGTTGAGATCTCGATGTGGTTGAACTTAACCAATAAATGGTTTCACTAATTATTAATTTATTGAATATAATATTGGGATTGGTCAAGGGAAAATACTAGTTATGTTTTCTCCCATAGAATCTCTAAAAAATAGGCTTTATAGGGTACGGTTCTACAAGATTAGGACATCAATTCTTCTATCTAGATCAATTAAACATTATCATAATCTTAAAAATATACTATCCTTAATGGTCATTGTATAATTTCTACTTTATCAACAGTTTTAATTGTTAATGTTATTTTAAAACCTGTAGGTTTATAACAGTCCAATGTAGTGCATGTTTTTTCTATTACTAAATTACATAATAAGAAATATATTCAAGGAAGGGAATTTCATTTATAAAAGTTCTAATCACTATTGTTTTCCCCTTTATAAATTATCCCCCAAAAGTTTTATTTCATACACTAAAATAGTTTATGACACTCATTTTTCATCATCTCTTCTAGTTCCCATATCGCTTACTTGAATTTTTGAGTCCACCACAACACTTTGACTAGGTGGGTTGTCTTGTTTCATAGAATCTTATCTTTACGTCAGAAGATCACCATTGGATGATCCTCATATGAATGAAATTTTAAAATGGTATCACATATATATTTAGTACATGGGAGGGGTATGGTATATAATTCCTCAATATGGATATAAAAAACATATCATATACTAGAGATAGTATTGAAAGGAGTGTTAGTCGATAGTCCATTGATCCAATACAATCAAGGATCTAAAATGGGATATTGTATCTTGGGATAAGAATTACATTCAATCCAAACACCATGAATTTATTCCATTGTTATATACTATAATATCACATATTTTTTTAGGTATGTCCCTATTTTTAGTTTTCCATTGAACCTTAATTAGTTGTTTGTTTATGTTTCATTATACCTTGGTGGCCAAGTCTTGTTTGAAGATGGAGAGATTGGTTGGGGAAATGACCTTTAGTTTGGGGATATATGTTTGTTCCAATTAATGGAGTCTATATATAAATGTTTCAAATTGAATTAAGAGTGTTTTAAAAGAGATTAGAAGGATTGTATGGTGGTTCAAGAACTTTTTCAGAATCTTATCTTAAATTTGTCTATAGGTAATTTACATGTAATGTAATTGCATTACATTATGTATAACTTCCACTAAAAATATTCCATGAAATGAGTACTATTTTTGAACTATTTCATAGATTGAAATGTATTAAATGTAGTGAAATCATATTCCAAATGTGTAATGTTTGATTATGGTTACCTGAGGTGGTGAAATTTCCAGTGTAAAACTTAAATAGAAAATAGACGACATGATAGAGGATTACACAATGTATTTCTCAGCTCTATCAGTTTTAAGTTGGAAGTGTGTATGATTATTTCATTACCATCTGTTATAGATACCATCTCTCATAACCAAGATGATTTCCTAGAGATTTTGAAGCACCTTTCTCCATTTCAAACATCCCGATTACACATCCAATCAATGGTGCATTACTTTTCGTAGGTTTTCTCCTCTCTTACATTGTTCTTCATCTTTGCTATTAAAATATATCAATCATGGTTGATTTGGTTTATGATATTGGTGTTATATGATCTAGGTCTTTTCTTGTGAGATTCATCACCACTGTTCTTATTGGAAATTCCTATTATAGAATTGTGTAGATCACCAGTTAAAGGGAGGTGGTCTAAAACCTAACCCTATGGTCTGTTTAATTTTCCAGTATGTGAAATATAATTTTTTCACTAAAAAAATAGTCATATTAATTAATTTAATGATGATTAATGATAAATATATTTTTGGATAATTATTTTTACCCCTTTAGGTTCAACCAACCATGAGACATGGCTTATGGATACCTTTTGGGTGAGCTAACCCTTGATTAATAATGAATTGTTAAATGGTTTAAAGTTTATTTATCATAAAATGAGATTTCAGGTGATTTCTTGATATAGAGTCACTTTGATACAAGATTTGTTTATCAAAATTAATAGATATAAATTGACATGGAAATGAATGTGTAATTTATGGAAAATTTAATTTAGTAAAATAAACCTTTGTTACTTACGATATTTTTTGTTATTATGATATCATTGAATTTTTCACTTGTGTAGTGATCCATGCTAAAATGATTAAATAAAAGGATTTTCATTAAGGCTGATATTCCTATATAGTTGGATTTTCCCAGTAATACATGTTTAAATAATCATGTTATGGGATTTTACTTACAATTCATGCTGCAATTGTTATATATAGGGACTTTCCTAGATGATGGAATGCTTATGTAGTGGTATTTTCACAATGATACATGTTGAAATGCTTATATATAAGGATTTTCCCAGAGGAAAAAATGATTATAAAGAGGAATTTTATAGGTTACGTGATTATGTCATAGTTTATGGTTATGGTTAGCATGTTTGTGCTAAATGCTCAGAGACATTATGGAATGTTGCTGATGCAGTTTGATTTATGTATTGTGTTAATTATTTAAATAATACACCTATTTGTTTCTTTATTATGTGAACTTATTATCAAAAAAATTTCCTGACATGGTGGTGTCGACCTATAGTGTTTCACTCACACCCTATTCAAGTCACTATTAGGTACCTAAATAGATTACATAGATATGAGTTTGGATATTTTAATGGGCCCTTACTATAAATTATTTCTTTCTAGAGGGGCTAAAGTTTGGAGATGGGGCCGAAATGGGTTTCCAGACTAGGGTCTTATGGGTAAATTTTGTTTCAACTGATTCTATTATTTTTATTTCTTAATTTTGACATATATATTCATTTCATAATTTCATTACATTATTCATTATTATTGGTTTATCATTCCCTCATTTTACTTCCCAGATGTATGTGTCACTATTTCCTCTAATTGTGACACTCTTATGTTTACTGATAATTTTTAATTTACATTGTGTTATAACACTGTAAAAAGGTTTATAGTCTATCCACCACATTCAACACACCCACACTATTATTAGGTGGTCTCTGGTGTACACAGAGTCGTGATTGATGTCCTATAACCAACCTGATTTATCCTCCTGAGAGTGTGCTGGATCAGGTGATGTTACAATGTGGTACCAAAGGAATGTCTTCTTCTTTTATATTACTTTAATATTTTTGGAAGTGTATATGGGAGACTAATATGTGTTGAGTATCAGTAATGAGATTGTTCATGGGGGTAGCTAACCCTTATATATGGAAAATCAATGTCCCCGAAGATGGGATTGGTGTTCATGATGATCTCTTTTTACGGGTTGACGTTAATTCACCAGGAGTTATTCACATATTGTGTGATGTTATTTTTTCTTGATATTTATACTCATGGTCGGATTTGTCCAGAGATGTGTTACACATGCATCATGATAGGTACGTATGGATATATATTGACAAGTATTGATTAAAATAGAGACGTATTTGTTGCATGTGATATGTTTTCCTTGGTGAAATGAAATGTGAGATACCTATTATATCTAATAAATGGAATAAAAACAACTATTATGTCATACTGAATCACTTTTAGTATTTCTCTATAGGGACAAATATTTGATGGTTGAAAGTTGTTGTCACCTATTGAGATTCATCTTGTATTTAATTAGTGTTCTAATGAGTGTGTTTTAATTATAGAGAAAACGAATCCTAATCTTCATTAAGATGAGAATATAGAGAGTGAAAAATAGTATGCTCTTAAGGAATCTAATCCAGATCTTCTTGTATCTCTTAATGATTATATGGATGTTTACCTTCAAGACAACTTTTTGAGGGTCATGCGATCCATGGAGAGAGAGACTATTTCCACCATGCCTTTGATTTCTAAGTTGATGATAGAATTTCAGTTGAATCATCTTCCTACATTTATTGGGGAGGTATGCCTTTATGTAGCTGAGTTTATGATTGAGTTAGTCCAGATGATCTTTAATCACATTGATAGACCCACATATAAGAGGTTAAAGATTGCTTCATATATTATACTATAACCCACATAGAATTCTTAGTATATTTTAGATCAAGGTGGGAAACAAGAAGAGTTATCTTAAAGGAATTAAATTTTAATTTCCAATGCCACTTCTATCCAGAGAAGCTGATTGATCAGAAGCCTCACAGGTTCATGAACATGACACAAGAGGGAATTTTAGTAATAGAATTTTCCATACATTTCACCAACCTACATAACTTATCACCATCATTATATATGGATGAGATCTCTAGGATGAGACATTTTGAATAAGGGGTTCACAATGATATTATGTCACAAATGAATATCTTTCCCTTGAGTATTTTTTCTGATGTGATTAATCATCCACACATCGTGGATGGGATTATGACATAGGCCATGAGTAGTAGCCCTGATAATATAGTATGGTGATCTACGATCTCTTCTTATGGTGGAAGGAATCTTGGATATGAAATTTTTTTCTAAGGGAACAATGGTGAGAGTGGTCAAGGTAGTTGGAATCGAAATCAGGAATGTGTTCTATTGTAGTGTTATATGTGTCGGAATTTGGGAAGAAATAGGCCTTAGTGTTCATACCCCACTTTAGAGTTCCATGATTTTAGATGGTTGAGTCATCTCTAGAATGTTGTAGGAGCTTCTCATAGTAGAGAAGTAGAAGGGGATCAAGATAGGTACCATAGTCTTGGAAAGATTTAGCTACCATTAGTAGAAAGGTTGATAGAGTTCCCCAAGATGTTTAGGTCAAGGAAGGGGATTCGGTACCCCAGTGTAAGAGTGTTAATAGCATATTGAGGTAAAAGCTCAGTGGAATCATACTAGAGCCTAGGTAAGAGGGGAAAGTCAGATCCATGCTATGTAGACAACTCCAAATATTATGGATACAGAACCTCCTACTATCAAAGGTATGATTATTGTGTCATCTAAACTATCTTGTCTATTGTTTGACATGGGTGTATCACATACCTTTTCATATTCTATTTTAAAAATTATTTATGCTTGATTATGGAAATCTTGGATATGGTTTTGACCAATTACATGTTGTTTGGTGTGTGGGTAGAGAATATAAAACATTGGAAGTTTTTTTCTCTAGATATCGGAGGATACCATTTATTCTTGGAACTATTCATGATATAAACGATAGTTTTTTATTTAATTATTATTCTAGATTGGATAGTTTTATTCTAGGATCATATCAACTATTACAATATGAGAGTTTCCTTTCTATCATGATAGATAAGCAGTTATTCTCACCAGGGTGAGTGAGATCTTTAGGCTTGTTATACATGATGAATTCAGTGAAAATAGAATTCTCTCATAGCTTAAATAGAAATCCTTATTCTGGATGATGGTTAAATGTAGAAATATTATATTAATAAAGTTGTAGAATGTCTTTAGGATGTATTTCCTAATGAGTTCTACAGTTTACTTAATGATAGATAAATCAAGTTCAAGGTTGAGTTGGTGTTGGGGGAAGATCCAGTTTCTATCCCACCATATAGTATGTCAACAATAGAGCTTTAGGAGTTGAAAGTTTAGTTAGATGAACTAGAAGATAAAGATTTCATATGTCCCTGTACATCTCCATGCTACTCTCAAATTCTATTCTCGAATAAGGATAATGGGACCTTGCTCTTATGTTTGAATTATCATAGATTAAACCTATCAAGAATCTGTATCCCCTTCCATGTATCCATGATCTCTTTGATTTATTGAAAGGAGATAATATTTTCTTGAGGATTGATTAGAGATCAGGATACCACCTTTTTAGGGTGATACCATCAAACGTATCTCAGACTTCTTTTAGGAGTACATATGGATTTTATGATTTTTCAATGATACTATTTGGTTTAACGAACACAATAATAGTATTCAGGTCTTTTATGAATAGGATATTTCATCCTTTTTTAGATTATATTGTGTTAGTTTTTTTCGATGACAACTTAGTGTACATCCAGTCAATGAATTATCACACCTAACATCTTGAAATTGTCTTGAGTACATTACTAGATAATTATCATTACACCATGAAAACAAAATACAATTTTTATATTGATAAAGTGAACTTATTGGGCCATTCCATCTTAGAGGTAGGACATTCATTAAACACAGAGAATGTTTTTGAAAAGGTATCTTGAGATCAGCCTAATAATTTCTTAGAAATAGCTTTATTTTTTAGCTTGTTTATATAAGTGTTATATCTAGGAATTCTCCTGTATGTCCACATAAATTTAAAGGATGACCAAGAAAGGGATGATGTTTTCTTGTTCACATATTTATGAGAAAAAATATTAGGTTTTAAAATACATGATGTCCTCATAACCTACCCTCACTTAACCTATTCTAGGTAATGCATATACAGTATACTGTGACAAATCTAGAGAATGAATCAGAGAACTTCTGATGTAGTAGGATAGAGTTTTTTCTTATGGATCCAAACATATGAGATTGCATGAGAGGAATTTATCGCCCACATTATTTTTTAGTTATCTATTGTATTACATGACCAGATATGATGGATACACTATATTTTTTGTGATATTTGTTTGGTGTACAGAGACCACAATAGCCTTAGTTACATATTTTCTCAGTGGGACATGAACCTTTGACAGAGGATGTGGGTTTATTATATGGGGTATTCCTACTTAAAGATGGATTATACATCAGGAACGGGGAATTTCAATGCATTTTGTAAGAATATGTAGACAGAGGAAGTGTAGGAGTCTTGCAATGAGTGGAGGATGATATCAGAATTTATATACATGAATTTATATGTTCAGGAGTCCCAACGATGAGTTTCTTTGGCATCGATATCTATCATACATGTGATTATTGACAATAAAAAGAAAGGTTAGTTATCTTATCCATAGGTATTATTTCTACATGACTTTGTATGTGGTCGGGAGCCACTGTCGGGATGGTCTCTTGGTAGTGGAAATTGTCTTATTTTCTATGGAAGATTAGGAGTTCTTACATGCTTTTACGAGGACCTAATGATAAATTTTCATGATTCTAGATAAGTGGTATATCATGGTTTGAAAAATATGTCTCATGATCTCCATATAATTTACTGGTGGTCATGAATTAAGAAGGAAATAGAGATCATTATGGTGATATGTTTCAATCATAAGAATGTGAATGCCAAGCATTAGACATAAGTTGGGTTATCACAGTGTGTACCCATTCTTGAGTAGAAATAGGATGATATCACTCTGAATTTTGTGAGAGGATTACCTAGGAAACCCCCTTAATAATTATGTAGTATAAGAGATTGTGGATCAATTGATGAAGGTACCCACTTCTTTCCTATGAGGTGAAAATTCACTGTTGAGGATCTAGGTGGTCTTTATGTGTTCTCTATAGTTCAGTTGCATGGTGTTGTGAGGAGTATCATTTATGAAGGAGATCCTTATATAAAATCTTAGTTCAGGAAGGTTTTTAATAAGGATCTAGTATCATAGGTTCTTTTGAGAACAACCATTCATCCTTAGACAGATAGAAAATCCTCACAGATGATTCAGTTTTTAGAGAATATATTACGAGCCTATGTTTTGAATTTGGGTGGCTCATGGTTGGATAATATAGAACTCATGGATTTTTAATATAATAATAGCTTTTAGGAATCACTCTAAATGGAACCTTTCAAGGATTTTTATATAAAGAAGCATCATTCACATTTTTGTTTGGTTGGAGGTAGGTGAGTCAGTGATTTTAGACCTAGTCTCATGTAGGAGATTTCGAAGTAGGTTCAGATGATTAACAGGTGGTTAGTGACTGAACGAATTAGGAAGAAATCTTAAGTTTACCATTGAATATTCCCTCTAGAGTTTTTATTTTGGTCATCCAATTTTCTATCAGGTTTCACCTAAGATGGGTAAATTTCATATCATGAAATAGTGAATGCTAGCACCATGATTTATCAGGATGTTTGAGATAGTGTAAAGGGTCGGTTCAGTTGAATAATAATTAGAAATTCCATAGAAGTATAGTGACATGAATAATGTGGTTTACTTGTCATATCTTTAGAGATATTATCAAGTCCATTCCCATGTAATGGGCATCGAGGACATTGGGATTTGTGTACATACATCATTTGAGGAGCATCTGATACATATTTTGGAATGTTTGAGAAGTATCTTTGGGCTAGGAATATACCTCTAGTTTTAGGGTAGTGGAAACATAATATTGTTTAAGGTGACACCTAGGATAGAGAGAAAAATACGCGAACATAGTGGAAAAGCTTGTTCATCGAGACCCCACAGTGATTCCTAGAGTAGCTGAGGGACAACATGTTTTATTGTAGGAAGGTTGGAAGATAACTTATTTTATAAGTTATATCCCTATTTGTGTTTTTGGATGAACATCAATTACTGGATTCTTTCATTTTATTTAAACCTTGATGGTTGGATAATGTTTAGAGACAGATAGTTTCATTGGTGAAAATGATATAATGATTGAGGATGTTTTTTTGTTTGAATTAATGGATTCAAGGTTTAAACATGTTAAATGGGATTAAGAGGGGTTTTTTATGTGTTTGGAGGGATTAAAAGGTAGTTATGTCACTTTTGAAGAAGATGGTCTGAAATTTGTTTATTGGGAATTTACACACAATTTAAATGAAGTACATTACATATAACTTCCTTGTGACAGATTCCATTAAATAAGTACATTGAAGAAACTAGTTCATTGCATGAACTGGATTACGTACCATGAATTCTCATTACATGATGTGTAATGTTCATGAAGTGTTTAAAATACCCAAGGTGGCGTGATTCTATACATAACCCTTAAATAGAAAATAAACAACATGAAAGGGGATTCCATGTCATGTATTTCTCATATCTAATGGTTTTATGTGGGAATAAAATATGACTATTTCATTCCCATCCACTACAGATCCCCTCTATTAGACCCTAGATTATTTCTAGTTGATTTTAGAGCATGTTCCTCTATTATAAATGTCCCAATAATACATTTTATCCATGGTAGGTTGTTTCCCTTCTCTTACTCTATTCTCCATCATTGTGGTGTAAAACTATTTACCATGGTTGGTTTGGGTTATGATCTAATTATTGCATGATCCGAACTCATTCGTGTGATCTTCATCTCTTCTATTGTTATTGTTGACTCTTGTTAGAGTGTTGTGTTGATCCCAGGTTAAATGTAGGTGGTCTAAAACAAAACGCTATATTCAATTTAACTATCTTGTATTTGAAATACAATGATTTTCACCAAAACACCATGTGAATTAACTAATTGAATGATGATTAATGATTAATATTATGTTGGATTATTTTTTGGAACCCTTTAGGTTCAAATGATCATGCAATATAGCTTATGGATACCTATTTTGTGAGTGAAACTCTAATTAATATTGAATTGGATAATGGTTTAATCTTTGTTTAGTATAATAAGATATTTTTGGTGATTGGATGATATTAAATCACTTTGATACTTTATTTTATTTATCAAAATTACTATAAATAAATTTACAAGGAAATGAATTTGCAGTTAATGGAAAAGTGTAATCAGAAAAATTTACCATTGTGACTTATGATATGTTTTTATATTATTATATCCTTTCTTTAATGACTTTTTAGTGATACATGCTAACTTTATAATATATAAAGATTCTCCAAGTGGATGAAATGATTATATAGTGGGTCTAGCCCAATAATACATGATGTAATTCTCATATAGATGGCTTGGACCAGTGATATATGTTTAAATGTTTATATATATTCCTTTTACTAAAGGCTAAAATTCTTATATAAAAGACTTGGACAAGTGGTACATGCTGAAATAATTATATAGAGGGATTTTCCCATAGGCTAAAATTTTTATACAAATGGATTTTCCAGATTATGTGATTATGTCATGGTTTATGGTTTTGGATGGAATAGTTGTTCTACATACTCAAATACATGATGGAATGGTGCTGAATCAGTTTGATTTATATATTATATTAATTGTATAATTACTACACATATTTTTGTATTTATTCTATGCACTTATTATCATACTGGTTTTTTTAGAAATAGTGGTGTTGGCCTATGGATTTTTAGTCACACCTTCTTGGAATGCCATTTTATACTCTAGAAGGTATCATTGATGCTAGTTGTGAAAACGGTAAGGGACCTTTATGTTGATTGTTTTTTCTGGATGAGATAGAGTTTAAAGATGGGTCTGACATGGGGTTTATGAATTGGTCCATTTTATGTTTGCATTGTGTTAGATGATTTTCTTATCTATCTTATTTGATTTTTGAAATTCAGATACATTTAATCATGTCATTAAATTATTCAATATTATGGGTTTATTGGCTCCTACTGTTACTTACCATTTTTATATTTCAATATTTTTCCTTATTCCAATACTCTGATATTTATTTATACTTATTTTTCAATTATTTTTTAACTCTATACCAGTGGGTATAGTCTCTCCACTATATTCACCACACCCCTGCTACTAGGGAGAAACCTCTACCATATAGGGATGTGTGCTTGAGGTCCTATAGCCAACCTGGTTATTCTATGTGAAAGAGTGGAAGATCAATTGATGTTATATATATGAAATAACATTTTGTCTCTATTCTTAATAGTTAGATCACATTAGTGTCTATCAAAATAGATTTTCTAGAAAATTTTTTTTGATTTCATGTGATGTTTAATGGTTTAAACCTTTTATATCAACTCTTGGAAAGAACCAGGTTCCATAAAATTTTACTCTCCAACCTTATCCCAAAATGTCAAATTCCATCACTTCTTCCCATAAATATCCCCATAATAAGCCATTCAAATTTTAAAATGGAATATTTTATTATATGATAACTCTAATAGGGGTTGGTGTTGATCCTAACATCCTTAAAAATATATTGAACATGATATCAGTATGTATTATAGAGTTTTAATTCTCCTTTAACAATGACCATATGTATGAGGGTGATAAGAAGTACTAAAACTCAGCTCTATATTCAAATATTACAGAATGTTTATCTAGAACCTTTAGTTCAACATCAGATCTCGATTAGATAGAATTTAGAGTGGAACTCCATGAAACCTTACTAGTTCTATTATTTATATCATGGAGAGTTGGGCAAGAGAGAAATATTAATTTATTGAAATGATATGCAATTAATTTGTAAGGATTTCAACTACTACCCATATAGCATTATTGCCTTTAGGATTAAAAGGTATTTTTATAAAAAAACACATGGTTATGTTTTCCCATTTCCATAATAGTATGGGAAATGGTTTCATCATACCCTTATTCTTTTTGTTCTCATCCATGACTTATTGGGAAACCAATAACCTAGATACAGAATCTGTAATCTCCATCTTCATATTATCCCACCATAATTTTTTCCTCAAATCTCAATACAACTTAGTGCTTTCTGGATAAATAGTGGTGGATGAGATATATGAATAATCCAAAAGTTCCCTCTTTAGTTATTGTTTTTAAGGGACACATATCTAGGTCCAAAACATTATATCTTCATCTCCAAAAAATTAACATCGTAATATTCACTACATTATTTTTTGTAACTCGTCATGATTTTTTGCCTCTATGATTCTTTCAATAACTGAAGGTTGAGTAGTTATTTGAGAATGTTTGTATTAAGATCCTTTAATTATTCTTATTTCCATCCTTATCATGTACAAGAATATTGGATCCCATTAAATCATCATCATAGATATATTTGATGGATCATTTATTCTCAGACAATCTTCTACATTGTTTTCTTTAACATAATGGTATTGGATTAAATGATCATAATCATTGATTACCTCTAACCAATTTTTTTAGCATATATTAATATTATTTTATTTGAATATATACTTGAGTCTTTTGGGATATATATGCATGTCACACTAATATCCATAGAGATAATTCTCCCAAATATTTAATGTAAAGAGAACTGTATGATATTCTAGAACAAGATTTAGTTAGTTCTACTCATATGTCTTTAGTTGGTGATTGGGATAGGCTATAATTATTTTACCTTTCATGGGTATACAAATCATTCCCATTTTTTATGCATCACTCTTAGTCACAAATCCTTCCCTACTATTGGTTAATTTCAGAATAGATGAAATTATTTTCCTCTTCTACATCTCTTTAAATATAACCTCACATTCATAAGTCTAGAAAAACATGACTCTCTTCCATGTAATCATGGTTAGTTGGATTGAATGTATTGGGAGGTTTCTCAAAAATCATTAATAGTACCCACAAAATATAAGGAAACTATAGATTTCCATAAATGATATTGGTCTGGGCTATCCTTTGAGTGCCTCTATTTTTAACGGGTCAATATATATCCCTTTTGTGGTGATAGTTTTTCCCAAGACTAGAACATACTACAAATAAAACTCACATTTATTGTAATTTCCGTACATATATTCTCTCTAAAAAGTCATCAATTTAGTATTTAAATTATCTTTAGGTTCCTACATGATCTTGTAGTGTCTATGAATATTATCTACAAAGAATACCAAAAATAGGTAATACGTAAAGACTCTATTCATTTGACCCAGGAATATATCTAAAGCATTATTAAGTCCAAAAGGCTTTTAGTTTTTGTAACTTTTACAAAAACATTTCTTGGTGATATCATCATTAACCTTTATTTAATAGTATCGCAACAATATATCTACCTTAGAGATATAATAGGCTCTATGTAGTTGATGAAAAAAGTGATCAATCCATGGAGTAAGATACTTTTTCATTATCATGATATTATTAAACTTATGATAATCAATGTCGAGGTTCATTGAAATAACCTTCTTCTTAAAGAATAGGACCATTGAAAACCATTACAAATCACTTCAAAATATGAACCCTTTACTTGGGTATAGGATCATTGGAAAATTAAACCACTAATCTAAGAGAAACATCAACAAATTCTTTGGGAAATAAATTAGTGAATTACCTTAAAGTGGGCATGCCATCAATGATGATTTTTTATTTAGAATCAATAATTTGAGCTAGATATTATTTCTAATATGGAAATAATATCCATTATTGAGGTGAAGATATAGAATAAGATTCATCCTCCTCTTTACACTTGTATAAAATTGGAGGATTATTTATGATACGGGGGAGAATTTATTTTATCATCAATTTATATTTCCTTTATTTACAAAAATACAATCCATTCCAATAATAGCATTGTATTCCATTAAAGGGAGTATAAAAAGGTTAGTTGGGAATTTTTTTCCCCAAATTTTGGTTGGGTATGAATAATAAACTAGAGATGTTATAATTTCCCATTTTGGGATTTTGTCACTTCTCTTTTAGCTCGGTTTCCATGATTTTTTTGGTGTTTTAATAGTTCTTCTAAAAATTCATGATATGTAATAATGTATAGAAAAATAATAAAATATTAAAATTTACATTATTAAAAGAATAAATAGTGTAACTATCACCACTTTTTGGTTGGGACCCAAATTAGTAGTTGTGATGTCGTAAGCCCTCCATTTCTCTTTTGGACTTGGGGGTTGTTTGAATCAGTTATCATCAACAACCCATGGGACAGGGAATATATTTTCATAATATCCATGTTTCTTATAGCTAAAACATTGGTTTATATGCTAAGGGATAACTAGAGCATTCTTTTCCACCAGCCCAACGGAGTGGGTCTCTTGTCATCATTTGTTAGATAGGTTTCATTTTGTATTGCACTGAGATTTTAAAAATATAAAATTATTTCCATAATAGTAAAAGCTCACTTAAAATGCTATATATGTTTAATGGGTTCACTCCCCAAACCATATTAGTAGTCAAGGGTCAATCCCAATACCATCATGGCATAAAAATCAATTTACTGAAACGGGTTCACTCCTCATTCCAGACATTTATATCTCATGATATATAAATCAATACCATGTGAATTGGATAAGGATATAGGTCCCACACATCACATAATGAAATCATCCAAATGTGTTCCACAGGATCATAAAAATTCATCATACCATTACACCTAAAATGAAATGGGTATCGTAAAAATTTCATCATAAATTAACCTATATAAAAGAGACAAGTTTCATAATGATTTCATCATAACATAACCCATAAAAATAAGTGATCTTAATAACCATATATCACATGGAAGATAAAATAATTTCATAAACATCATACCATCAAAAAATAATCCTTTCCGAGAAATAATATGAATCGTACCCTTGGATAGTTGCAGAATTACCAGGAGTCGCAATGACTAGTCAATGATTCTGAGAAGAGTAAAAGTAGATAACGGAAAACAAAAAAAGGATTTAAATGGTTTGGTAATAATCCAAACATACATGGAAAGGTATAATTTCACTATATGTTGGGAGCACAAATTATAGGGACATTTGTCAGAGTTTCTCCCATAGGAACCCAAACCCAGAATGGGTTACAAAAGGAAAAAAGATGATCCACTATTCTATTAACCGCAGAGAACGTCTACATCACTATAGTGAAAGTAGGCCACCAATGTCATAATTTTTATAATGGATTCCTGCTAGATGTTTATAGAGCTATAGTGAATGGTGGATGGAAGTCTGAGAAAAAGCTACATTTCAATTAATAATTGGTTTATTTTTCATATATGTTTTAATTTGTTATATTATAGGTCCCCTTATTTTAATCATGATTTAATCATTTGATGAATGATAAAACTGATATACATATCATATATATTCATTATATATGTATTTATAATATTATATAAAATATATAAATAGAAAATGAAATACATCATTCTTAGAGATAGTAGGTCATACGTATGGATGAATGTTGTTTCAATTTTCTTATTGAATTGAAAGAAATAATAGTATATTATATATTATAATTATAGAATAGTTTTTATTTCAAATATATTACATATTTTTATTGAACTCATTCTTAATAAATTCCATGTATGGTGTGAATGAATCGGATTACTTTATGTGGTTGTAGTCTGTCGTACACTAGAATGAAATTATCGTATTTTTACCAAATGTAAATCATGAAGGTATGTGTGATATAACCATTAAAAAATCATAATAACATCTTAAAAAACATAAATACCATACTTAAATATTATTTTAATCATTATTACAACCTTTATAGGTTGTAATAGAAAAAAAATGATGCCAGTTTGTGAGACAATATTCCACCGTACACACGAACGAATGATTTCATAGCCCATTTGATGGTAGTTTGTGTAGTTTAAGGTCATACCCAAGAAATAAAAAATTATTAGTATATTTTATATATTAATTTTATTATACAGTCATAATATAAAATAAATTAAATTTTTTTGAGAAAGAAATAAAACAAAAATGTTCATTGACGAATGTTACCTCTTCTTTAGGTATCTCCTTTTTATTTGTTGCATAAGACTTACTTGGGTGGATTTATTCACAAATTAAGGCTTATAAGTTGAGATTAATGATTTTTAGAAGTAATTTGGTCAATAATTTTCCTAAATTATTGCTTTTGAAGATGTAAATATAGGGGAAGTGTGTTGTCCTTTTATAAGGGAGGTGAGTGGAAAACTTGAAAACTTTTTAAAGATATAATTTCAACAATTTTTTCATATAATGTTGATACAATAATGGAAAAATAATTATGAATGAATTTATAAGTTCCAAATATGAATATATAATTGGTGTTGGACAATCTTATAGGTTATGTTTTAACTTATGTTTACATTTTAGTGCATTATAAAACACGTTTTCTCAAAATTATAGTGATTAATTTTAACTCTTTTCAGTAATCACATCTTTAAAAATTTAGATTGGAATTATTAGAAATTAGAAATTATTTT
Source organism: Viscum album (assembly GCA_963277665.1). Classification (NCBI taxonomy): domain Eukaryota; kingdom Viridiplantae; phylum Streptophyta; class Magnoliopsida; order Santalales; family Viscaceae; genus Viscum; species Viscum album. The sequence goes on along the minus strand of OY728131.1, from coordinate 1,521,406,441 downwards.
TATTCCAAATATGGAATAAATTTTTACCAATTAAATTTAAATATTTTGTAGAAATTAATTTAAAATTTAATCCTACATATGGGATTAGACAACATGTTTTCAATGTGAAAATGTTAAAATGTTTGAAATGTTTTTATATCAAATTTTGAATGTGAAATTGATTCCGATAAAATAAATTATTTTTAATTATTTATATTTTAATTAATTATACTTTAAAACAAATTTAAAATAAAAAATATCTATATAAACAAATTAGACATAAATGTAGTTTTCAATTAAAATTCAATATTTTCACTATTCATTTAAATTTGAAATATTTTAGAAAAATACAAAAAATTCTCCAAAATATAATTTTGACATTATGATTTAAAAATTACTGTTTATTTTATGAAATTAAATTTCTAAAATTTTCAAAAGTTATTTTTATTTTTGTTTAGAAAAGGACATAAAAAGTTGTTCTTTTGATAAAATAGTATTTTCAAAACATATGAAGACTTTACTGAAAATCATATATTTCATTATCAATATGAATTACTTATATAAACCCATTATAAATAATATTTTGAAATTATTTATTATTATTCATATTAATAAGTTTAACATTTAGGTTATAAATTTCCTATCTAAATAATTATAAAAATAAAATATTGTTTCGTAGAAAATCAGTTTTACGTGTAATTAATGTTAAATAGGTGTTGTGTGTAGCACAAGATTAACTAGGTTTTTCATATAATGAATGTTTAACTTAGGGTATTAGAAAATTAAATCCATAAAACCAATTTAATTTAAAAAATTATCTATAAAAACACTCAGGGTTTTACATTCTACCCCCCTTAAATTGAATTTCTCCCTCAAAATTCATCACTCTTGTACAAAAAAGTTATGATAATTATGCCTCATTATATCCTTAAGATCTTTAGTAGATTCTTCAAACTGGTGGTTTATCCATAAAACATTGACCAGGTGACTTCTCTTATTTTATTGAACATTATCTATATGATCCGTAATCTCTATAGGATGTTCCACATAAGAAATATCTTTCTCTGTTGACATAACCACTGAGTTCAATACATATGAAGGGTTAGGTATGTTCTTCTTCAAGAGAGGTATATGGAACACATTGAGGGCTTGATAGAGATTTTTTGTAACTTCCAAACAAAAATAAACCATCCCTAGTCAATCAAGGATCTTGAAAATAATAATATACCTATGGATTAACTCTCATTTATTCCCAAATCTCATTACCTTATTATAGAGATAGATTCATAGAGACACCTTCCCACTGACTTTAGATTCTAAATCCTAGTAGAAATTATCAACACAAATTTTCACCCAAGTTTCATATTCGTTGGTGTGTTGCTAAATATATTTAACCTTATCTTCTATCTCATTAGTCAATGTTGGTCCCAAAATCTTTATTTCTCTAACCTCATTCCAGCATGTTGAAGAACTACACTTCATTCAAGATAGGTATTCACAAGGATCCATCAGAATTCCCAAGTGAAAACTATCGTTCTATGAAAGAATTAACTATGGTATGTTGTTGATCCCAACCACCATTGAAATCCATAAAAAAGATCTCATTATATCCTCTAGGGTTTGAATTTTTCTCTGAAACTGATCAACTTTCTAAATATGATACGTAGTGTTGAATCATAACTCTATATCCATATCATGCAAAAGAATTTATAATAACTTCAAGGTAAACCTAAGATCTCAATCAAATAAATGTTATAGTGATGCTCCATCCAATTACACCACTTCCTTAATGTACGTACTAGAAATATAATCCATAGAAGAATATTATCAAATAGTGATGCCTTCGTAAGGTGATTGACCACTACCCATATTATCCCCTTTAGATGTTTTGGGGAGTCCTACAAAAAAATCAGTGGTGATGTTTTCCAATTTACATTCTTATATTGGTAATGGTTTAAACACCCCATTATACATTTTTATCTCAACCTTAAATTTATGACATACCATGCTTCAGGATACAAAATCATCAATATCTCTCTTTATGTTATCCCAAAAGAAGTAAACTTTCAAATCGCTATACATCTTTTTATTTCAATGATGATAGATAATAAAGAGATATGGGCCTCCTATAACCGTTCCTTCTACAAATATTATTTGGATAGAACATATACATGGTTCTTAAACCTTATAATTCTATTAGGATCCAGGTTAAACATAGAAATATTCCTCATCATCATTTGTAATTCTACATATTCCTTCTACACCTCTTTAATCTTCACTATGATATATGGTTGAACACTTATTTTTGAAAGATAATATTTATCCCCTTCATTGAATATATCAAGATTCATCCTTTTTAAATTCATAAATATTGAATCTTTTGGTATCCTCATCCCAAATAATCTACAATGATCCTTTCAACTCAAATCATCGACCACCTTGTTCACTTTTCTAGGGTGGTAATGTATTGACAGGTAATAATCTTTAATATCATCTGACCATCTTATCTAGCACATATTCAACTCCTTTTGTGTGAATATATTCTTCAATTTTTTTTTGATAATTATATATATCACAATTTTATATGTAAATATAATTAATCCATATATTTAATGAAAATATAACTGTATCTAACTCTTAATCATGAGTTGGTTAATTTTTTTCTCAAGAATATTCAATTTTCAGGAGGCATATGTAACACCATGAAATTATAAAGTAAAACATTTTATTCAATAGTGTTTATGACATTCAACACCATGTGTAAAAGGATAATATAATAACTTGACAAATTAAATATTAAATAAATATAATATATTCAATAGCTTTTAATTTACTCAGAATTAAGTTATCCTGCATCACACATATGAGAAACATTCCTCGGTAGCTTGTGTTACATGCTTGCCCATGTTTCACTAAATAAAAAAGTATTATTGAAATATTTTTAATTAATATAATATGATATAACATATCCATTATGTTAGAAGTTATGAAAATTATTAACTAACTTATTAAAATTTATGGTTTACATAAATATAAAATGAATTCATTGGATACCAATTAATAAGAAAAAAATTGGATATAAAAATAAATATTTTTATTTTTATTCTTCCAAAGGAGTTACATCTTAATAAACATAATTATTTAAAATCAGTGAATTATTTTAATTTAATATATATTTTATATATTAAATCAATTTTTTTTTATATTCATACATTAGGTTTTATGGGCATAAGATAAGAACAAACCCAATTTCACACATAAAAACCTATATTTTATAAAGGTAATTTTATCAAATTTTAAGGAAACCCCATTTTAAATATGAATTTTGAAATTTTTATTGATTTAATTTTTAAAAAAGTTATTATTTGAAATTTAAACATAAAAATTAGGTTAGCTTTAATTTTTGATAGTTTTCAGAAACATGTCATTTTTAATAAATAATTCAAAATACAAAATTTTAGTTCAAAACTATTTTCTTCTATAATTTATTTATAAGGATAAATTATACTTTTATTTGGTTTTAATGTTTAATTATATCATATTTTTTACCAATTAATACAATTTATCTCATTGGAATCAATTTCAACTTGAAATTGATTATAAAAACATATAAATCTTTCGAGAATTTTTATTTTAAAAACCTGTATTGTTGTCCCCCATACAGGATTAAATTTAATTATACCTATACCACTTCATGGATTTTAATTTTTATAAAGTGATTCTATATTTTTAATCATAATAATTTATTATTTATATTCATACAAAAATTTCCTTTGACCATAAATATTAGTGAAAGTGAAAAAATTTAATTACAACAATTAAGGTTAAATTAAGATTAATAAGGGAATAAACATTAACCTTAAGGACCAAAAAGACCTATAAACTTATAAAATATATATTTTATGGAAATATATATAACCTATTATCTCTTGTATTTAATTGGGTCCATAATTGGATCCACTTTAAACATGATAAACTAGGTTGGAATTCATTTGTCAAAATAATACAAGAGTGACACTCCTCCACCACAATAAAAGGCCACCACTTGTCCCTATTCCTCACACCTCTCAAACCAGTTAGGATAATAAATTATCTATCCAAATACCTTTCCAAATCCCTCTTATTTTCCTTTAATCCTCACTTTGGAAATAAATCCTTACAAGGAATCCCTTTGGTATAAACCAAAAGGAGTCACCCGATTTTGAAGGTAACATTTTCCAACAATATATTTTCTTTCATTTACTCCTCCACCCCTTAAATTATTTTTTAATAATGATTTTATGATGAAAAAAATACCCTCAATATATTTTGATGTTTTTTAATAAGGTTTTTACCTACACTAACACATACTTCATTCTAATGGGTAATAAACATATTGTTTATGTGTACGGCGAACTACCGCCTCACAAAAATATTGTTGTTAATTTTTCCTTTACTGCCCTCTCATAGTATAAATTATGATGGAAACTATATTTATACATGATATATATTATTTATTATTTATTTATCATTATTTAATAATTTTATAACACATATCATTAATAATTTATATTTTTTTATTAATCTGATAACATCATTTGAGGAAGTGTGGACTAGCATCCCCTCGAAGTAATGTGACTCATTCACACTATACATTGAATGTATTAAGGATAGTTTTAAGAAACCTATATGAAATATATTAAATTAATATGGTACTATAATTATAATATACTTGTATGTACATAGCATTTACTTTTAATTTTTTTTAAATATGACAATGAAATGAAGGTAGCGTTCATGTGTACGTACAGATTACCATCTCCATGAAAGATGCATTTAATTTATTATCTCCAAACAACATATATTATTATAGATACATATATAATGTATATATATGATATTAATACTTTCTTTTACATTATTTATATGATTAAAACATGATATATTTAATAAGAAAAAAATAACAAGATAAAACATACTCAACAAACAAGGCAATTAACACCCCAAATAGTTAAAATAATGAAAGGTTATTAACAAATGGGTAATAATATATTATAAGAGGATCATATATTACATAATAAATATTAATATTATTCAGGAACATGTTTTTTAGAAGTTTAAAAGTTTTATAGGGGAGGTTAAAGGATTTTTACCCGAAAGGAAACACATGGTATGGGATTCTTGTCTCATTTTCATTCCATGATCCATAATTTATTTTTATACACATAATTTATTTTATATGGTGTAAATAATACCCATTTTTTATGTAATATCCTGAAAAAATGAATCTTCATGGTATTTTTAGTTTCAACTTGAATTATTTATTTTCTGTGGATTTGAGTTAATAGTATTGAGTGGAATAGAATTGCATAACTCAATTTCTTTTCATTGATTTATATTACTTCCTCATTATCGTTAATATTATAAGATAGTGTGTGTAATCAATTATGACTATCTATCGTTGCGTTTACACTTCTTTTATTTATAGTTTTAGTCAATACAGATAATCTAATCATTTATTTATTCTCATTTTGATGTTATATCCATTTCAAGGGTTTATTTCTCAGTGTCATTTTATTTGAGATTGTTTGTACTTGAATTAACATTAAAGGAAATAATTGGATCATTGTTAAATAATCCATTTATTTTAAATCTCATCTGGTTATTCATGAAATTTATTAAGTATTAGTACCACTTTTTCGACTCTTTGTTACTTATATGTTTTAGAAAACATTTTATGAAAACCCAACATCATTTCTATATTAAGCTGAAGAACCTATTTTATTGCAAAAAACATGTATTATAAAAATGTTTCAAAAAATGTATTTAACCTTTACAAAATGATTTTTTGAAAATATTTTTAACCCTCTTGTTGTTTATTAATTTTTTCAATGGAATAGTAGCGTCTCTTTCATAACAAGGTATTTTTCTCACCATTTTTACAGGGTAAAAAAAATTCTCTTTAGATCGTGATACATGTATGGATTTATCCATAGTAATTTATTTGTAACTTATTTTGATAGTTTAAAGGGTTTATTTTTTTTAAAAATATGTTTAAAAGTAATTTTTAACGAAAAATATTTTCAAAATATTTTTCAATGAAAAATATAGTTTCCACAAGAATATTTTTTTAAGTTATTATTTTATTTCACCAATGATAAAAACACTCTCTTTTTACTCCACATGGGACATTTATATTGCTACAATCCATATGATTTCTCTGAATTGTTTTTTACTGATTTATCCAAGGAAAAAATTTATATTCACTTCCTTGACATCCTTGTTAGTCCCCTTGAAATATTCAACTTTATATGATCACTAAGCATTGAAATTTCCCTAATTATCCCTATCATTTTTCATGGATATTATTATTGCATAAACCAAATACCATTTTACATGTGGTGTTTACTTTTACTATAATTTGATTAACTATTGAATTATTGATAAATCTATATTTCTTATTCAATGTGGTTATTTTTTATGGTATATTATTTATATTGATTATTCAATATGAGGAGTGTATTGGATTTGAAATGATGGGTGGGTCCCAAAATTTATATAACCCCTCAATGCATCGATAGGTTATCATGAGACAAATAAGTTTCATAAATTGATTTTATTTCGACCCAAAATTTAAACCATCTTCTGAAAGGTATTTATGATATAGGTTCTCATTTGTATGAGACATGACACCCAATAGTTAATTATTTCCCTCATTTAAGCTCAGTAATTATTATCCATGAGATTTTGCATTCACATATCTATGGATGAATTTCATTCTTAGTTGATTGATTAATGGAATGTGGTTCAATTTCTCACCATTCTATGTTTATTTTTCATTATCTAGTTAATTTAATTCCATGTATTTTAATTTATTATATTTTTATATTATTTAACCTTTCAGTTTATTGATTACATGGCATGTGTGTTTTGTTATTTACCATTCCATATTAATTTATTCACATTGATCCATTATTTGTTATACCATGCTTTAATATACCTTATTGATAATTTGATCCCACCCTTATTTTTTCTTATCCCTAGGAATCCAAGAAGTTTACTAAGAAATATTTTCAAGGATATGATAGATGGAATAACTTTTTGAACCTAGAAAGAAACAGAGAAAAAAATAAAATATCGTAATTAGTGTAACCTTTTGAAATAAAATACTCATGTATGTATATAGTTTACCAGGACTGCTAAAATCTTTTTACCTTTAGGATTTGATTCTTTTTAATCATTCTAGTTTAATTGATAGAAGACACTAACTGTGTGATTTTGGGGTTGGGTCCCTGTAGTTGGTATCAAGGGTAGGTTTAGTAGAATCCTTGGGAACTATATTTAGGAAATTAGTGGTTAGAGAACTTAAACCTGAGGTTGAATTTGAGTATAAGTATAGGAGAAAATCCAGATTTTTCTTAATGTGGATATTATGTGGGTATTACTAAAAATAAATTCTTATCTGGATACTATAAGTGTATGTGGTTCTAGCACATATATACCTAGGAGTAATAGTTCGGAGAAGGTGTTCTGAGCCGTACTCGGGGTATCCTAGTACATGAAAACAGGCCTTAGTACACAACTTGATTGACACTCCTGGGGGATATGCTTATAATCATCCACATTTTCATTACAAATCGTTATAAAAAATTTGAATGGATAATGATAATGAATTATCAAGGTTAAAACTAAGGTGTTTTTTTATTAAAAAATAGGATTTCATGATTTAGATATCATATAAATGATTATATAATTTTCTCACTATTATTATTGTTTCTAATAATATTCATTCTAGTTTTAGTCAATGGTTGGAACCCGAATGATTGAATTTGACATCAAACATAAAGGATAATGTGGTGAAAACGATAAAAAAATGGTGTTAAAAGGAGTGAAGGATATCTCGTTTATTCCAAATCAGCTTTCCCGAAATATGATTAACAATATAAACATTTACAAACTCCCAAACACACCAAATAATATAATGGTGGAGGTTTATAAGAGCTTGAGTGGTGGATACCATAATGAAATGAAGGCTCGATTTCCAACATGTGAGAAGTGTGGAAGGAGACCCAGGAAAGTGTCTCAATGTAATAAGAAAATACATTATGTGTGGGAAAGAAAGACATAATAAAAAGGATTACTAAGATAAAATTAAGAGTATGATGGAAAGAAATGAAACTCATCTTAATAATACATTTTTTAGTTTTTCCCTTAAATGTGGGGAACCTAGAAATTAACAGATTCAATTACCACTCTTAAAGGATGAACCTAATATAATGGAATGATGTATGTATTAAATAATTTGATTAAATGGTTATGCATTGAGGATGTATTTGTTACCATAGTTCAGAGTCTATTTAATGATTAAATTCCAAGGATTTCCATTAGATTTATTTAGGAAATTATATTAACATGGTTTCAGAAAAAGGGAAACATGTATGTTGGGTGAAAACCAATCACGTCTAGAAAGTCTTTGGGTCTGAAACCTATGACCGAAGTATGATAAAGGTTTCACACCAACCACTAACCTATATAATGTTTGGGATAATTTTTCATAGTTTTTAGTTAACCAATTTGATAAATAAATGTTAATTTTGATCATGTAGTATCACTTTTGAGGATCAGATATTAATATCTTAAAAATATTGGTTTTGTATGATAGTTAAAGAAAAATAGATAGACTTCTCACTCTTTTATAGGCCTTGTGATCTTTTTAATGTTTTTTAGGGATTTAATCATAAAACATTATAATTTGTAATTGATTTCTAGGAGTAAAGGGATTAATTATAATTTCATCATATCACAACCAAAAGATAGGATTGTTTTATTAAATTGGAACCCAAAAATTAAGAATATTTCTTTATATTCTTGGTTATTAAAGGAATTACCCAACATTAGGAAAATAATTTTGAAATAAAATGGTATCCTAATACCTTAATTTTTATTGAACTGATGGTCTCTTGAATCATAAAATATTTATGGATTTGGGGCCCTCAAATTTCTATTGATCATTCAAATTTTTTTGATTGATTACCTCATTCAGTCTCTATAAATATTTACACTTTTACACTAAGAGCGTATTTTCATTTTTCCACTAATGTTCCCTTACTTAGAGACCTAGTTACATGTTAGTCCATGTCACCTCTTTAATTTCCATTATATCTTTTATAGACAATTTTTTATAAACCCTTATCATAATGTGATATTTCAATGTTGGGAATATAAAATAATATATTATCATGTTTGATTTTAAATTGTTATCATGTAATTTAATTAAGGGGGGGAGAATATAACATCTTGAAATTCAAAAGTAATTTTTTTTATTCAATAGTGTTTATGAAACACAAAACAAAGTGAAAAATGGAATATGTTAACATAATACATTTGAATATAAAATAAATATAATGTATTGTATAGGTTTTAATTCACACAACACTATGTTAGCTTGTATTGCACGCAAGAGTGACCTTCCTCGATAGCTTGCATTACACAAAAGATCGATTTTCGCAAAATAACACTTCATTATTAGAGAAATTATTATTTAATATTATATTATATAATCAAGAAATTTTGTTAGTGGATATTGTTATTATCAAATAACTTTTTGAAATTTTTGATTTATATAAATATAAAATTAATTCATTGGTTACCAATTAATAAGAACCAATTGGAAATAAATAAAAGTATTTTTTATGCTTCCAAAAGAGTTTTGTCTTAATAAACATAATTAATGGAAATTATCGAATGGTTTTAATGAAATATATATGTTATATATTCAAGAAAATATTTTTGATTCTCATCCATTAGGTTTAATAGGCATAAGATAAGAACAACCCCCAATTTCACACTTAAAACCGAATATTTTTATAAAGACAGTGTTATCCCGTTTTAATGTAGAACCCATTTTAGATATTATTTTGGAAAATTTAATTTACTTATTATTTAAAAATAAACTTCATATCAGAAATAAAAACATAAAAATAAGGTTAGGGTGAATTTTTTATATTTTTCAAAAACATATCATTTTTAATAAATAGTTAAAAATACTAAATTTTAGTTGAACACTAATTTTTCATATAATTTATTTTTAAGGATAGATTATACATTTAAATTGTTTTAATGTTTGATAATATCATATTTTAATCAATTAATACAATTTATTTCATTTGAATAAATTTCACATTAAAATTGATTATACAAACATATGAAATTGTTTGACATTTTTACTTTAAAACATGCATTGTCACCCCCCCCCTTTATTTTTAATCGTGACATTCCTTTCATGGAAACTGATATGAGACTTATGTTAAGAAATATAATCCACTCTTAAGATAATATAAAATTAAAATAGAGTAGTAATAACAATATTTATGAGAATCACAATCCAACAAACATTGATTGGAGAGGAAACATATACTTGTTATGTGATAATCATACCATTAAGAGTTTTTACTTCTAATTAAACATCTAATAATTGAGGTGAAATCTTGATACCCTTATAAAAAATTTATAAATAAAATAATGGGTATATCCGTCTTCAAATAAGAAATTATATGTTTTATAGTGGATGGTTAGTCTACCTCCCATCAGGTCATTATCATACCCCTCATTAGGAAAAGTGATTTCATGATATTTCCCTTTTCCCTCAAGATGAGATATAGCTGATATAAATCATCATCATTAAACCTTTTATTTTAACATTGGTTAGAATAATTCCCATTATCCTTACACATGAATCACTCAAATGTGGGAGGTGAATTATGTGTATCTTTCTCTCTATTTACATCATTATTTAACTTTTTCCCATAACTTCAGCAGTAACATGCTTGATGACCATACTTACCACACTTAAAACATTTTCTAGTCCTCTTAATAAAATTTTCTCTATTATTTTTTCCACACATTGAGAATAATGTAATGATCGCCTCTTTTTCTACATGGTTCTTATATTTCCCTTTGAATTCCATCTTTATGTTCTTATCAAACCCATGATATTGAGGTGTAACTCCAACCATAATTTAAACCTTAAATGGAACATTATAAAATTTATTCATAGCTACTGAAGTCTTTTATGGATAGAACCATTTGGATATTTCTATTTAAACCATTATATCATTTCTCAACCTTACATTCTCGATTGTTGACAATTTCATAAGCATACCTCACATGTCCTGTTAAATTAGCTTCATAGGTATCAACAAATTCATCATCCCTTTTCTTTAACTCGATGAACTCCTCAATTTTCTTTCAAAGAATACTTGGAATGTACATATTAAAAAATAAGTTCTTGAAATCATCTCAATCTGTGGATTCAATTTCATCTTACTACCTAATATTCTGGATTAGATTCTTCCACTGGTCTACTTCTCTGTCAAAATTATAAGCATCCAGAACGAATTTCTCATGTTCTAAACATTGGAAAATGGAAAATATATTTTTATTTGTATTAATCTATTTTTCATCCTCTATTGGATTAAAATACCCACTAAAATGAGGTGTATATTTTACCATGAAAGGCTCAACAAAATTTTATTCTCTTCTTTTCTCATTTGTGGGTACAGTATGATTCATAGCATGAGAATGATGTGTGATCCTAGAAATAAGATTTTTCATTCCATATCCCATATAATTATGTTTCTCTGGAGGAAAATCATTACACTTTATATCACATTCTTTATTAATGTGATTCATTCAGGTTTCAAACATTGATAAAACCCAAAAAAATAGTTTGATAAATAGTAATAAGAGTGGTAAAACCCCATAATCAAGAGGCATTTCTTATAAAATTACAATATGTGACGCCTTAGGTATAACCTATTTAATCTATAATCATACTTTTTTAAAAAACCATCATAATTATTAATAAGGAATATGTGTATTAATAATAGAATATCCCCCAAGAGTATCTTACTAAGTACGCAGTAAGACCTGTTATCATTCATCTATTCCTGATCAACTCTAGCTCAATATGGCGTTCTTAAGATTTTTACCATGAGGAAAATCTATGCCAAAACCACACCCACTAATATTATCCGTAAAGGGATTTATTTCTAGATATGACACATAATCTATTCCTTTACCTGACTTAGAATGTTCACCTATACATTCGTTTATCCTAAGGGTTTTTACAAGATTATTCTCAATATAGTTTGTGATGGTTAACTAAACCTTTCCTCTGATACAAACTATAAAGGATTTTATTTTTCATGATTAAATATTAAATTTTAATAGATTAATATTCATTCTATTATACAAATACATTCCAAATGATTGTAATACTTTATATCCATTGAAAATGGATACATAAATAACTTTCTTATAAAAGGACTAGATTATATCCAACTAGGTTTTCCATGAGTATCACAATTCTTATAAATATAATACATAATACATATCTTCATAACCTGGGGAAAGGAAAAATATTAAAGGGTGATCTTAGATGCTTAATAAGGTTAATCAAGGGATATATTTAAGCATAATCATTTACATAAGGGTATGAAAACATGAGAATAACATTTGAATATCATACCTTGCATGTTAAAGAAAATAATCTTGATTCATGACATAATTATTGGTAGTCATAAGAACTGAATAATAAAGTAATAAATTTTTATAATCCATGTGATCATACCATAGTTACGAGACATGTAATTGTGAAAAAAAACATATAAAATTATTTACATACTAGCTAAATCTCACTTTCTACGCTATCTTAGTTGAGTGGGTTCTTTCCCCAAACCATAATAGTATGAAAGGTTAACTAAAAAAACTATATTATATGAATAATTAAATTAAATATCAATTTTCAAACCCCATTACATCCATGTTTATCCCATTAGATATAAATTTCTACCAAATGATTTTAAGGGAGATAAATATCCCACCTGTTACAAAATGTAATCATACAAATGTGTTCCACAAGATCATAGAAATCCATCATACCATAACCCATGAAATGAAATGGGTATAATAAATATTTAATAATACCTTGTCCTATGTAAAATATATTGGTTTCATAATCATTTCATCGTAGTATTGCCTATGAAAAGAAGTGGGTGTCATAAGCATAAAACTTGTGGAAGAGAAATAAATTTCATAAACATTATGTTATCAAAACATAAAACATATCGAGAAATAATATGAATGGTACCCTTGGCTCATATCCCATGTAAGGAATTAGTAACACTAATAAATGTCATCATATATGTAAAATAATTTTTAAAGATCATTTAAAATATTTATTGAAGAAAATATCTATACTTTTTTTAAAATGATTTTCAAAAACATATAGCATTTTTTAAATCCTTTTTTTAAAAACCACTTTTAACACAATGAATTCCCAAAATATTAGGGAAGATTTTTTTAAAAAAAATAACCTTTTAAATATGAAAATTAACCTTTAATGAAATTATGGTCATAATGGAGGGTAAATCTGTATATGTCGTATATGTTTAAAAAAATATCTTTTTTCACAGTAAAATGTTTAGAAATGTGACTTGATCAGAAAACAAAAATAATATTCCATTGAAAAAATTTAAAAAAAACAAATGGTTACAATTGAAATTAATAAATCATTCTTTAAATGGATTAAAACTCTTTTTAAAATATTTCTAGAAAACATGGTTTTTAAAGAAAATAGATTTCTGACTGAAGAGATAAATAAATTCAGAGAAAATTTATTAATTATAATATGTACCAAAGAGTTTAAAATGGTAGATATCATGAATAAAAATAGGATAAGAAAATTAATGAGAATTATTTAGATATAGATCATATTATTTCATTAATGGAAGCATAATCATAAGAATCCCTGATAAACGATGATATTATAGCAATAAACACTTACCCATTTGGTAACTTTGAATCGTAAAACCCATGAAGTAATAACATAATATGAAACATAAAAAATCACGAGGATTAAAAATTTTTATGATATTATATGTAAAAGGGTCTATATATACACCTCATGAAATAATATGGGTGCATAACATATCGTGTTCCTCAAAAAGGGAAAATTGAGACACCCCCCAACCATATTGGTAATTTTATAACCATAAACCCCATGAAAGAGAGATCCAAAAATGGATATTTGATTAAAAATAATTATCAATATAAGGACCAAAAAATACATCTAGGGTATTATATACACCACATACAATAAATTGTTGGTGAACATAGATAGTGTCATACAGAAAATAAAATTGAGACCGAAATCTCTTCCCTTAAGTCTTGAATTTTGTTATAATCGTTCATCCCTCCTGTATAAAAAATATAAATTTATTATAAATATATTAAATAACCATATTCATTTATATAATATCATATATGATTTGTTTACGACCATTAATTACCTTTTTATTAAAAATTCATTGTTAAAGTAACAAATTAGTTAATAACTGCTTTATTTTTCATATATGTTTTCTTTTGTTATAATTTTAGTCCTATATATTTAATAATGTTTTAAACATATACATATTTATAAAAATGATATATATTTAATATATATTTTTTATATATTTATTTATAATAATATATAACAAATATAAATAGGAAATAAAATAAACCATTCATGGAGATAGTAGGTTGAACGTACACATTAATGTTGTTTCCATTTTTTTATTAGATTTAAAGAAATAAAGTTTTAGGATATATTATCATTCTAGAATACTTTTTATGTAATATATATATTATTTTTATTAAATCCATCATTAATACCATCTTTGTAAATCATGAATGAATCACATCACTTCACGCAACGGTAGTCTATCGTACAGAAGAACGATGTTGTCACATTCCCAAAAAACGGAAAGCATGAAAGATGTATGATATAAAAATTAAATAATCATAATAAAATAAAAAAAAATCTAAATATAATATATAAATATTATTTCCATCATTATTTCCAACCTTAATAGGTAGTAAGGGAAAATGAATAACATCGACTCATGTGTATGTAGTACACCGTACACACGAATGATTATTTTGTAACCCATTTGATGAAAGTATGTGTGGTTGTAGTTGTAACATTTACATATTAGCATATTATAATATTTAACTTATTATTTTAATTATATAATAATTAAATGAAAAAATAAATTTGTTTTAGGAAGAAATAAAAAAATTTGTTCATTGATGAACATTACCTCTTCTTCGGGTATCTCCTTTTTGTTTTCCCCAAAGGACAACCTTGGATAGATTTTTGAACAAAATAAGGGTTTTAGATTATAGTATGAAAATGGAAAAGTAATTTTGGAAGGTATTTTCTGAACCAATTGGTTTTTATAGTGTTAATATAGGGTAAGATTGGTGGCCTTTTATAATGAAGGTGAGTGGAAAACTTGTAATTGTTTAAAAGATACAATTACACCAACATTTATTCCATGTCACATGGCTCTAACAATGGACTTAAATATAGATCCTATATGGTATGTTTTTTCAATATGGATACATAATGGGTTTTGGACAAGTTTCTAGGTCATTTTCCCCTTATATTTAAAGTTAAATCATTTAGTAAACTTGTTTTTCTCTTAATTATCATGATTATTTTTAAATGTTTTCTCTAATCACTTGGGTAAAATATTATGTTGCAATTAATAGAAATTATAAATAATTCTGATTCTAAATATAAATCAATTTTTCAAAATTTTATTCATATAATTAGAAGAAATTAATTTATAATTTAATCTGGCAGACACGATGAGACAATGAGTTTTTAAAGTTAAAATGGTCAAATGATTTAAATGTTTTCATATCTAATTTCAATGTAAATTTGATTTAAATGACAAAAATTGGATGTATTTATTAATAATTTTACTAATCATATTTTAAAACAAATAAAAAATATAAGTTTACTATACAAATAAATTAGACAAAAAGTCAATTTTCTATTCAAATTTAGTGTTTTTCACTGTTCATCCCAAAATTAAATATTTTGGAAAAATCAAAAAAAAATCCATTAATATAATTTTGAAATTATGAATTCTAAAATGACAATTATTTTATCAAAATAAATTTATAACACTATTAAATTTTAATTTTATTTTTATTCATATAACAATAAAAAGGATAGTTCTTTTGAGAAAAAAGTATTTCTGAGGCACATAAATACATTAAAAATATTTTATATTTCATTATAAATATATTTTATACAAATAAAACCATTAAAAATAATATTTAAAATGTATTTATTACTATTCAAATAACTACGTTTAACAGTTAGGTGATAACTATAAGTTTTAAATAATTATAAAAATAAATTTTTTTTATAGAATCTCAGTGTTACAGTAACACAAGTTTTGTCAGTGTTTAATTTTGTTAAAGATTATGTTGGTGTTTCATATAACTCAAGATTAAATATGTGTAGTTTAAAATTAAATCCATCAAATAAATTTGATTTTATTGAAAAATGTTTATAAAAAATTGATGTATTATATTTTTGTCTTGGTCTGATAGAAGGATCACAATTTAAGGGTAGTCCATTATAAGGATCATCCATAAAGTAATTATATCATTTGATAAGGATGTAATCTTATCAATCCTTAGGTAAATGTTATTTTAATTGATCTTCTCCATGTCACAAATGATGACTTAGGAGACTACCCTATGGTGAGAAATACATAAGACTTTCTCATCCTAGTCAGGGTTGAACAGGGTTGTGGGTGTATTGTCTATAGAATCAATATGATAATTCTATAACCAAGGGATATGGTTTTTTGTTGGGTCAAAAAGGAATTTTATTCATTAGTCCCCTCATGTAGCCAAGAAGTTGGCCCATCTATTCCTTCTTATTATCATATCCACTATTGATATTCTTAATCATAGGACCTAAATTTTCCTTAAAATTCCAATTGTCTATCTTCTAATTTAGGGATATTTCTAAGCCTGTAATAATAGATTGGTACTCTACCACATTGTTGATGTAGCCACCAATTGGTAGAAAAGAATAAGGTAGTATTTCTTTGTCTAGGGAGACAAATAAACCCCCCTCCCAACTATATTAAGATTATTTTTATCTATTATATTCACTACAAGAATTTGAGAGGATATATAAAAATACATCTCCCATGTTTTGTGAGTTTCATGTGAATATTAATATTCTTTGTTATAAATCTTGGTATTTCCTAGAATTCCCTTTGGGGTAGGATGTGATACGATAAAATCATCAAGCATCTACACTTTCATTTTCTCTTATGATATGAATTATTTGTCATATTATTGTAAGATAATTGACCATCACTCTAAACTCCAGGTTAATATATGGTGGTAGAGGTTATACTTGAGTGGGTTGATGTGAGAGACCAGGAAAACCTCATGATGCTTTGAGTAATACTAAAGCTATTTCACCTTAAATATGAGTGAAAGTATGTTATTATTGACATAATAATTTCATGTCTTGTTATGTAGCACCATCCTACTGGGAATGTAGAGACTATTCTCTCTTGCTAAAATCATTTTCCTTGTTATAGGGGAATCAAGAGATCACACCATAGTGTCCATATATTGGATGATATACTTCCATTATACTGGAAGAATTAAGACTAATTGTTGTATTAGATATCACATTAGGTTTTCAATAGATTCATTGAAATCATTACCCCATAGATAAGTCACTCCCTTCTTCAATAACATGATGAAGGGTAGGATTTTTTTTAGAAATATTTTCTATGAAACACCTGATATATGTAAGGTGTATATAAACCCAAATCACATATTTAATATTTAAAGAGGATGCATTGTATGGATCATAATAATATTCTCAGGTTCTACCACATTATTGTGGCATCATACTACAATACCATGGAATACTCCACTTGTTACCTTAAAATCACACTTAATTGGGTTATCTGCAAGCTATACTGCTTCAATTTTTTGAAAATTGTTTATAGGTCAAAAAATTGATCATAGATCTATCAGGACATAAACTCTATATCATCTACATAACACCCCATAATTCATCCTAGAAATTGTTTTAGGATAACATTATTAGTGATTTAGTAGGTTATGAAAGCATTATTTTGACTGAATGTCATGAATTAGTGGAAAAATATTATTTGGGGTGATTTGATTGTAGTGGATTCTTCATCTTTAGTGTCCATCTTGAAATTATTTTACCATGTTTACTTATCTATATAGAAATGGTATTATAATCCTATAGTCACATCAATCAAGGGATATATGATTATAACTATGAAATCATACTTTAGGTAGTGTCTATTTAGATCCCTAAAATTGATGTATACCATGATCTCACCATTATTTTTCATAATAGGGATGATATTTGGGACTCAGTTCAGATGTTTAACTGATCAAAAAAATAACTTTAATAATATTATTAACATTATACTCTAAAATGATTGTATGTGAGTGATTTATTCTCATAGATACATGATTGAAACCTCAATGATCTTTTGGCTTGCCTAGATGATGGGTGACCACATCGAAATCTGACGCCAACATCTCTAGGTAATTCTCGGTGAACATATAATAGTGTTGTTTCAAGATGTAGATATACATATCATGATCTTCTAGATGCATAGATACACTTACCAGTATTGGTCATGGGTTCTCTTATGTACCCAAATTTACATGCCTGATCTCATATATGGTGGTATGGATTCCTTCCTTGAATACTGGAAGGGAATCATTTAGAGAATCCTCTTCTTCTTCCATATTAACATCAATTGAAGACTTATTAAGACTATTGGATTGTATGAGGACTTATTTATCCTTTTTATAGGATGATGAGTCACTCCTTGGCCTTATGAGTGATAATTCACAAGAATTATGATCAAGAGAATTGCAACTATACCCACTTGATTTTCTGTTATCAGTGATAGAATAAAAAAAATTGACATAATTATAATTAAGATATATCATAGGGTCATTTTCAATTTCAACCATTATCTTAGGAAAGTTATCAAATCCCAATGGTGATGGAAAAGGATCACTTTAGTTCAAGGAATTGTTACCTATGAAATTTATCTCCCCATATATAACCTAACTAATATTGGATGGTCCTACATCAGCTACCATGAATAATATTATATAGAAATGGTTCTATGATTCATACCAACTATGTGGGATCTTAGAGGGTGGGATCTACTATCTAAATATAATTTATAGTAAATTCATAATCATTTCTATGAAATATTGGGGTGCTTAAAACAGTATTTATCCACTGTTGGGACTGAAAACCCATATATCGCACTCTTTTATCAATTTATTTCTTTGTATCCTGTAGAAACACAATATAGCATGTTGGAATTTACAAGATTTAAAACTAGTGTTATCTTTATATAACAATATAAACTATCTAGTAGTTAAGTACCTTAGGCATTGATGGTGTGGCGATGGAACCAGTTCATTGCTATAAATTCATGTTCATCCAAGTATAACATTATATGGTGCATCCTGATAGATAAACATGAAATAAAAGTTTTATATTCGGTTACAAAACTGTGATTTGAGTTTTATATTTGTTATTGGGGTTTATTCACCCTTATTGGACCTTTAAATGTTCATATCTGAAGGGGAAAAATCATCCTCGCTATATCAAAAACATCAAAGAGTCTAGACTAGGATAAGACTAATCCAACATATATAATCAATCAAGTCCCATCAAATATTGACAATGTTGAGTTTTCATAAAATATATAGGGGTATAACATACTCATGAATATAATTCTATCAATATTTCTCTATGAATGTTATATTGGTATGAAATACTATTGAATAAGTTTTTGGTCGATACACCTTGTGTTTGAAAACACATCTATATCAAACTCTTGGGGTGTTTGGAGGGCCTCGACAAGTTTATCCATGATCTCTTTCAAAAGGTAAAGATCACACATATTTGTGAAATAGGTTGGGATAGCCACAAATATTTTTAATATTTCATACTTACACACTAGTCTTCTAAGCTTCCCAATATGGGTTTTCTCCATAGAATATAGATTACAGTTAAAATTAATTAAAGTTGATGGATCAGATTATTGGATATAAGTTAAAGTTGTTCTTATCATTAATGGTTATAGTAGAACTAGTCAACCCACTTTTCTAGGTTGATCAAATAGTTGTACACCCTCCAAAGTGTCTTCCAGTATAATTTGGTTTAGATCGATCTTGAGGGATTAAAGGGTGTCTCTACTCTCCTATAGGTCTCTCTAAAGTTCATGCACATAGTTATCAACTGTGTATAAAAATTCATCTAGGACGTGGTGGGAATGCTAAGCTCATCCATGATTTCATCTTCTCCAATACCCTCAGCTTTTATAACCACTACCACTAAATCCCATATTAGTTACGAGGAACTTGGGTTTATATTTATACTCATAATTTGAGAAGGGATCCAGTAAGTGAATTAAATTAATATAACTAAAACATATCTCTTCATCTGACGAGCGTTCTTTATAGTGTAGAGTTTTATTTCTCTAAATAAATAGAATAATAAATACAAAATCTATCATGCATGTTTGGAAGTTAAATGGTACTTTTCATCATGTTACCTACTCTTCTTCCACTGTTTTTTCCTCTAGAGGATGTGTTTTATATAATCCTAATGAATAATGAAGGATGATATGGGATCAAAACCAGTTTATAATTTTTTTCCTTAATAATATTTAGAGTATGTTCAATTTTCTTCTAGTTCAGCCAGTTATTGAACATTCACTCATATATATCCAACACTTCATTCCAGTCACCTTCTTCCTCAAATTGGGTGGTGGAAACATGGTCCACATATGTTGGGGATATTTGTAGTCAAGAAGATCACTGATGTATACTTCATCATATCTGTTGGTCTTAGGTAAAATTAAGATATTATTTCCATGGTTTTAAAGTAGTAACCAAAAATGAAATATTCTTAAATGGAATAGCTTTTTTCTTTCATTCCTCATATCACAAAGGGACATGATCTCTATTAGTGACAAGATAGGGGTGGTTTTTTGGTTGTTTTCTTGTGAAGTAAGGCATAAGATGAATTGGAGATTTCAATTGTGTTTCAATGTATATTAGTGAATTTTTTAGTGTAATAGATGTATTTTATTCCTTATGAGATATTTTCCTACGTGTTGGAGGTGTAGCTTGTGACTAGCCCACAATTCATTGAATAAAACCCACTAGAAATTGTGTCGTGTATGTAAAATCCTGGAAAACACTTTTGTATTTCAAAGATATCATCAATGTATGTAATTAATCATAGATGTTCTCTAAAAAAATTACACTAGTTGTTCCTATGATAGTGAAATTATGAGCAAGTATGTCGTGCCTTTCAATTTGAGATAATGTTCGAGACCCTAACATTTTCTTGTTGTTTGATGTTCATGAGGTCAATGATCATTTTAATATTTAGATTTTTAGATAAAGTGGTAAATTAAATGATGTATAAGGTATTACCATCCTATTATGAACCCTTATACTAATTTATTATACCTTAGAAAAGTTGGACCCCCTAGAGTATAAAAAATTTTCATAAACGTTTTACTTCTTTTTGTTCCCATTGGGGCATCATGGGGCCACATAGGGACATGTATTATGGGAGATTTTTCATTGGATATATTCATCCATTGAAGCTTGTCAATATATGATTCTAAAAGTTGGGAACATAAGGAGTGGAATACAACCATTTGAGATATTGTTTTCTTTCAGGATACACCATGGAACATCACCCTTCCAAGGGCTCTATTATAGTGTCAGGAGACTCAATGGTTTTGAGATGTTCTGTGGGAAAAATTACTTGAGGAATCCAATTAGTGAGGGTGTTATTGTATTATTCAATTATTCATTATTAATCAATAATTTCTTATAAACTATTTCACATTGGATCTTTGTAATTGTCCCAAAATAGAAGAATTTTACTTTGTAAGGGAGGAAAATCTGGATTCCCCTCACTTATGAATTCAGGTGAACTAGTTATCTGGATCCACATCCAAGATAATTATAGTATTCTATTCTTGTAGTTAAATTATCCCCCTTATAATGAGTGTTATGAGTGTCATTCACTTCCTCTTAAAGGTGATACCTGGTGGGAATATTTCCCTTTAGTAATTCCTCATTGAGTTATCTGAGATTGAATACCACAGACTCATATTACACCACCTTATCTTCTACAAAGAGGAATTTGGTTTCTCATAGTTTATATTGGTAGGTATACATTGATTTACATTTATCTCTAGTGGGTTGGAATCATGGGTGTAGAAACTCATAATTTATTGGTGCTAGGATTCAGGTTTTCCTCTGATTCTAGGTATGTAAATCGCCAGCCTATGTTTCGGTACAACCCACATCTTCGGGTATTGTTTCTATACCACATACCTTAGTGTCAGGTAATCTACCTACTTTATCTACTAGATTGATAGTGATGATGTTACCCTAGCCTTATTGGGAAT
This sequence comes from Viscum album, assembly GCA_963277665.1. Taxonomy (NCBI): domain Eukaryota; kingdom Viridiplantae; phylum Streptophyta; class Magnoliopsida; order Santalales; family Viscaceae; genus Viscum; species Viscum album. Next base: position 1,521,384,098 of record OY728131.1, on the reverse strand, counting down.
TGGTAATCACGTTATCATTATCTAATTAATAGATTGTATCTTCATTTATTATACAATAATCATATAGAATACCAAGGACTTCTCCCTGAACCCTTTCATTGTGGGAACTTTCAGCTTGTGAAACCTTTGAGTCATGATATTATTTGTTAAAGTTTTCCATGGAATTGATATTTAGATGGTAATATTGTATAAATATCTAATTATCCTTTTCGAACATGCGTTGAATAATAGGGTCATATTGTGTAGCATTAGGAAAGATTGGGACTTTGGCTACTGGAAATAATTTCCCACCTATAGAAGACTGATTTTCTTGAAGTAGAAGATAATAATGTCCCCATTCTACTGATATGGGACTAATATAGAGCCATGAAAAATTATTCCTAAACCAATTGTGGATTTTTTAATTATAGGGGTGATGTTTGATGTAAAAATATAAACAACCTATGGTTTGGGGTTGAATATTATCCACTACTAAAATCAAGTAAACAAACTGAGGATTTGATGAACCTAGGGGTGGAGGCAGCAGTAAAAAATTTATCCTATAGGGGATGGGGTTGAATTGGATCCACTATTGATATCTTTTTAACTCACTAAGTATTTGATAACCCCTAGGTATTATTGGATGAAAAAGCAACCCCATCCCCCGGGGATAGGATTTATCCTATATAGCCTCAATGGTAGCTTCTAATGAAATATCCTTGATCTTATGCATTTTAACTCAAGCATGAGTTGGGTGTACTGCCAACTCATAGTGTGAGATACTTTGTATAGGGATTTCCCTATGGTTTGGGGCTCTATTTTTATCATTTGGTATGATTTCCTTAAATGTTGGGAATACAAGATGGTAATCCTACTAATGGTCTACTATCTCTAATAACTTCACTTTTAATACTTAGAGAAGGAATTATTTTTTGGGATTCACCAAATAACATGTTCTTTGTTCAGACCCATGACCTCTCCTATGAAAATACCATTTTAGGATTCCATATTAATTTAACTCTTCTATCCTATGATTGAAGTTATAATAATTAGTATGTACTCACCCCATATTTAGATCTATATATATTATGAGGAGTCATATATTCATTTCTTGAGTGATAATAAACTATGAAGGCAATTTTTTCTCCAACTCTCAATGTTATTTTTTTTACCTCATGTTCTGATTTGTGAATAAATTATTAAGTTAAATATGATATAAAATCTTGTTCACCACCTATAAATGGTCTTCAAACCACTAATAGGAGAGGTTCTTCAACTTTATCTAGTGAAGATTCACCCACAAGTTCAAGGATACATAAGGCATGCATTCCTTCGAATGTCATAACGGGGGGTGGAGATAGGCTAGAACATAGTAGAGAGATTGTTATCAACTAAATCCTTCCAAATATCTATATCATCCTCTACCTCATCAAAGTATTATTCATTTACATGGTCAAAACATATAGGTCTCTATTCAACGAATGTGACTTGAAACTTGTAAGTGGTATGTATGTTTATCACTACCCTATGATATCTACTAAATAATGTATGTTTTTGTTATAAATTTATAGGTAACTATATGAATTTGACCATAGTGTTTCATGAAAATTTCAATAAAAAGGTCCCATGAAATGGTGTTCATTTCCTTTAATGGGTGATATCTTACTACGTCGAGATTTTTCATGGTGGATTTCAAGGTTAGTATCACTATGACCCATATCTAGTATACTATTTGTATGATTCTTGTGGTAGGTATGGAAGTATAATTTATATTAATATTTTGTGGGTCTTTTTCCTATTATATAAATACATTGTACAACCTCATAGATACTAGTATTAAGTAGGTTAGGATTATGAGCCTCCAATTTCATTTTAATTGAAATATGATGACCTTTTATTTAAGAATGAGAAGGGATATAAGAATAATACTTAGTAACCACATAAGTGTGTCAATGGTTTCAATTTTTTATTATGGGTATTTTCACGCACTACTGATAAATTTTTGTGATGTGACGACAAGATCCATAAATATTGGTAGGAGTATGAGACCATCTTTGAGTGGCTCCTTGAATTTGTCTGTCGGGCTTGGTCAAAATATGGGTATGTTCTTTGTTATTGATATTTATTCCTCACAAGGATATGTTGAAAAACCCATAGAATATAATATGGGATATGTGCTTTCTCATATATGGCCTCTATGGGATATTGATATAGTTTTTTATTGGAAGGAGTATGAATATGTGACTTTCTCTTATTAGTTGTAGTGATATACTAGTATCGGTCTTCTATAGTTGTATCCATTTTTATATGTCATTTTACTTTTATAGGAATATGTGTCTACCCTAGTACGGTTGTTATAATATATTATTTCACCCTAGTCTATGTGGGAATATGATCCAAAACCCTAGCCTCATAGTATATTATAATATCTTGATAATCCTCTATAGTATGAGAAATAATATATACTTTCAACATAGCAGTTGTCTAGTCATGTTGATAGACTACTTTGACCATAAGAATATGAAAATGTACTTATTATGGTGAGATTTTTGGAATATTTTGTTAAATATTCTTTATTTATATAAGAATGTGTTAGTAGTTTATAAGGGTAATGTTATTAATTTAATCCTTCTCATTTAATATTTGTTGGATAAACTAGATGGAATCCTTAACATGAGTGGGAATATATTTTCACTCATGTCATATGTTTTACATCAGGATATGCTGATTGAATTCATGTATGAGGGAAGGAATATGCTTTTGAACACAACTTGTTATCAAATAATACTTGAATACATTCCTTGTTCAAATATGAATATGATCCTACTTAATGGTTATTTCTGTAGTATATTAGTGGGATTCATTAACAGAAGTGGGTATATAATCCAACTTCCTATAGTTCATAGGTCAACACTCCTTGGGATATTTTCTAGACACCGAGTATGAGTGATTGAGGGTGTGATCTCTTAGGAGGATCCTGAGATAGGTGGAAGGAAAGAAATAATTGCATGATGTTTGTGTAAACAGCCATCAGGAGTTCTCTTGAGTGACCCCTGATCTAAACTGAGGTCATTATTGAATTATTCATCCACCATCCTAAGATAAGTATGGTATTGGTTATCACACATTGTGAATAATTACTTGAAGAAATTGGGGGTACTGATAGGTTTTACTATATTTATTGTAATTATTTACAAATCGGATTATCTTATAGGATTTATCACCTAGATACCCTTATGTGAGTGCTCTAGGGTCAGTATGGTACTATACAGATTGTACGTCCATATTATCATGTTTACCACTTGGTGATGGATATGTTAAAGAGGTGGTATCATCCTTTTTCATTATTTTTTGTGTATCTCATTTTATATAACAAAAAAACATTTTCTCAAAGATTATTTCATTTATTTGGATATAAGAGATGTCTTAGGATGGTTGATTTTATATTCAAATATAATAAAACAAGAATAACGATCAGTGAAACATCGTATATAGGTTTATATTCAGAAAATAATTTTTATAGTTGAAAGATTCATGTCATTTTAACCATTTTTGTTTGTATATAATACGTGAAACAAAATGGTCATACATGAAAGAAACCCATTAATTTAATTTAATAAAATATTCAGGTTGGGTTCACTATTTTTTTGAAATGGGATAGGGTGGTTAGATGCTTAGTTGTGTAGGATTGTGTCTGGCAGTGCAATATTCATATTGGTTCACTATTATCATTTTTAATTCTTTATAATGGGGTTTATTCATTGAACTATAAATACCCAAAGACTCCGATATTTTTAAGAGATTTATCTTTATAGGCCTTCTATTTTATGTCAGACATTAATTTGGGTTTTTTTAAAAATGATGCTTAAAAACTCACATTGGTTGAGAGGATATTACATTTGGATCATCTGACCCATTTGGGGAGAATTATTTTCTACTCTTGGACCCTATTATAGATATACATTATGTTCATTAATCTTTCCCAAATCCCATTATAGGACTATTTATTCTAATGCTAGAAATCGGTTACTCTCATATACCAATGTAAATTTCTATACATATCATATTTATTCCATCAATGTCACTATTTTCATGTATCAAAGGTTCTCTATTGATAACACCATCTATATATATTAGTGGTTCTCTATTTGTTTACTTAGTGATACTGGTCTATAAATAACTATGTTTTAAACACACACATATGGGCGCTCTAGAGTTTTCTACTACCAAGAAGGAAGTAAATATTTTTGGTGTTAGTATCAAGCCCATGAGATGGGATTATGAGGTGTCATTTTGAAATGAATCATAAACCTCATTGATTGGTTATAATTAATAAGATATTTAATACCTTTTATGGTCATGTGATAAGGATAGATATATGTATTTTAGACACATGGAATAAAGATGACTATGATAATGATTCTTAGTAATGGTTGTTGTGGGACATACACATGAGAATCACTTTATGATTGGACTTGAAGGTGGTATGGCCCAGTAAAGTTGTATTAGGTGGTTACCTAAGGGGAATATAGTTCCCTAGGAGATTGTTCATAGGGTATATATCCCTAGAAAATATATGGTAATACCTGGAGGGAATGTGGTCCGCTAAGTGGGGTATTGATAATGTTAGGAATACTAGAAAATAAAAAAGGCTCCCCAAGGGATGTTTCCCTAGAGAGAGGGATGCATGGGATCATGGGATTTTGAATGGATAGTGGTGGAAATAGGTGATCTCAACGGTTTTATGAAATCATGGGTAAGGGAATAAAAGATCAATGAAATTGGGTTTGAACCTCCACAAAGTTTCTTAGATAACCCATCAAAATAGGAATCCAGTCCCACATAATTCAAGTTATATAGTTTAATTCCATGTGATAGAACTGTAATATGAATTCTAACATCATGAGTTAATGTTTTTTCCATTCAGTTTGATATCTTTTTAATAGGAAGATGGCTAAAAAGTTTGACATCATATTGTGAGGATTCAAGTTCCCATAAGGATGTCGTAGCTTTATGATATAAGGGGACATATTTTCTTCAAGGATAATATTGTCTTATGAGAAAATAGATATGAATATATATATATATATATATATATGGAAACACATGAATACCGAATATGGGTATCATGTATTAGAGAGGTATCCTACATATCCTATGAAGATAGTAATCATAGTCCATGTAGTTCTAAAGTTGAGGACATCGATGTTGTTAGAGGTTTGATAATAGAGTATTGAGAAATACATATGCATTGAAGCAACCATAAGATAAATAATTGTGAATATATCCATTTGAAATATTGTTTTATGATAAAATATTTCCCCTTGAGAATGAGATGATATATTTAGTAATTACACCTACAAAGAGACCCATAATGGAGACATTTTTATCAGGTTGATGGCATGATCATCATAGATCCCTAATCCACTGGATTCTAATTCAATGTGAGAAAATTATGTATTAAAAGATAAAACAAATTTTTTGATGGATTATGATTATATTTGGATGGGTCACATGCACTAAGGCTACACTAATGAAATATTTATAGGTTTATACATGTTGGATGGAATTTCAAGGTATGGGAATGACCCATAAGGAATATGGGATAGTGAGGAAAATATTGTGGCTTATGCCATATTGGATCCCAAAAAAGGAATTTATATAAGGGAATGTTCAACTTGTACCTCTAATATCATGTGATCATTTCTCAGTGTAAAAAATAATAGTTAAGAGATGATTTGGAACATTTCATATATGTGTGACTCAAGGTTTCAATGGGGGATACACACTGAGTTTTCCTAAGGATCTTTCTCTATCCTTATCTCATTGATGATTAATTATTGATTAAATAATTAATGGGAACCATATTAAATATTCTTCTCATGTAGTAACCTCATCCAACTATATTCTTTCTTATTTATAGGCTATGATGGGGTAAAAAATATGAAGGATGGAGGAGTGTGACATCTTGAAATAAAGGCTATGGGGTTACTCTAGGAAGAATTCCATATCCATTCCAACTCATTGGATGGAAAAAAATCCATCATTGATCCTGGAGAGACGAATCCATTGTATTTATAATCAAGGATCCCATTATCAATATGGGGAATGATTATTATTTCCTCCTACGTTTTACCAACCCAGGATGATAAATTGGATCCTCCTTTTATCAAGGAAATGCATGATCGATGGGTTTCATGTAGACATGAAATCCTTAATCATATAGGTCTAGTGATTTCGGGGGAGGTTTCAAACCTATAATTTTTTTGTTTCAACCCAAAAAACCAAGCATGAGACCAACATCAGACCTCATAATGAATGACTCCATGAGATTCATCTAATATCTGACTATGTATCTGCAACACCTTGAATGAGTTTGAGTGTGTCATATGATTTAAGGTGTCCAAATAAATCTCCCACTATCCAATCATATAATGGCTAGTGACCACATAACTAGGATATACATCATGAGTGACACTCCTTCGAGTCACATATTGATGATGTTTTATGTTATCCATATGACTGAATGGGGATTAAGATATCATTTATAGGAAAATAATTCATTAAATCACATAAAAAAGATCGGGTGATCATGTGCATGTGATAGAATCAGATGACTATGTGAATTATATATATTCATAAGATCATGTGATTTAATCAGGTGGTTAACATTAACATGCATGGATATGTATTTAATGGGTGTTTATTCATTAAAACTTTGATTCACTCATCCCAATTGACATTTAGGTTCTCAGAGTTTGAATCTTCTATCCGTTAGTCTGTAAATCTTTTCACGTTGGTTCTTCCTATTTTGGTTCTCTCCCCATATTAAGAGAAAAAATCATGGTCTTTTATAGAAAAAAAGGCCTAATTTTAGTGTTTCATCTTGAGGATAGGTGATAGGTAAAATGAAAGAGGGTGGTCTAGGACATCTTCATAAGTCAAAGTGATCTCAAGACTCAGGTCATGTGATAGATGATTCAAGTGGCTCATAGCCACAATTTGTGGATGAATTTTATGATCTAATAAAATTATAAAATCACATTATGAAAAATGATAATGATCCATTCCATGATGGAAAACATATCACTGGAGTTCCACATGATCAACAATGAGTTGAGAGGGGTTCACAATCAACAACCTATTATTTCCTCATTGCATGATTAGAATCACTCTTAGGTTGCACTGTCATTGATATGGTTTTCTCTAAAATCATCACATGAATTATCGGAAAATTAATGAATGGTGAGTGAATGGTTCTATTCGGGGTGATATGATCATGTATCCCTACAATAATATTGATTATGTGATACTGTGTGAGTCCCCGTAGGCTATCATGGAACCTGTGCAGGTTTAAATTTTATTTCTATTTATGAAAAATGGGATTCTCCATTTCCTATTTTCATCTAGCCACTTCATCGACATCTATATATAGGAAAAATACAATGGGAAATGATCCATATTTCCATAATTAATTGTCCTTATTTGGAAATTATCCATCACATATTTAATTAGGTATACTATCATGTCGATCATATCATAAACAACTCATGCATAATTAAGTGGATAACTCCTTATCCAATTATTTATATGGATAAAATCAATTATATACCTCTCTTATTATAACTCATAGGATTTCCTAGAAAACTACCACATAATTATCATCGAGATATTTGGTTACCTAACTCTTTGGATTATCCATTTCCAATATGCCTTACACAATATAATCCATGGAAACCCACTTTTTTATAACCTACCCATTTGAATGATCGAGGTATTAACATGTTTTTTTCCTTTAAAAGGAATATCACACATAGTATTTGATGGGATTTCTATTAAATTATTCAATAATTTAATATAAATTTTATTCAAATTAAATGATAACTGATACATCTCATGGAATCATTAGTACCTCATGTTTTATTTCATTAGGTGTGCATAATTTTCAATATTTCATTATGGAATCCCTATTATATAAACTAAATTAACATTTTTATACAATATTATGTACCGAAAGGTGTTTGGTTGAATTTTTTATCAGTTATGATCATCAATGTAATAAATAAAAATATGAATTTAGTGATCGATTAGAGTATAAATCCATTAAGGAAAAAAGTAAAGTTTCCCATGATATTAGGTAAAGATATTAATTTCAACCATAATTAGTATATGGGAAAGGTGATTAAAGAAGTCATTGACCACATATAGGAAAAATAAAATATAGAATTTGGATTCTATGTAATTCTTGGTGGGATCGATTCAAGTTGCAATCCCATACAATATCATACGATTGAAAGATATGATCTTCATGTTATAAAATAACAAGTGTTGAAAGATGAGTTAAATTATTATCTATAATAGTTTGAAATAGAAAGATTGTTGTATATAGTGAAAATCATCAAGATCTCTTATAATAATTTTTTAAAAGGATAGATTATTAGATTTGGAGGACCCAAATAATTGAGAAGAAACCATCTATATGTCCCTGTACATGAATGCATCTGAAATTTTTGAAGACATTAACTTGGATGAAGTCTAAACTAAAGTTGAAGGTTAGAGTATAGCACTTGATATCGATGAACTAAAATAGGTGAGTTTTTATATGTCACTAATTTCCTTGAAAATTCAATTAATGTTATAATATGTTTAATAAATTCCCAAACATATTTTGAAGTGTTTTTGAATGGTTAGGTTTGGTTGTAGTTAGAGTGTAGGAGTCTTAGTTTGAAAATAATGAAAATATAGAAAATCAAAGAAGTCCAAGTACTATGTATATTAAGTTATATGTTTTAAAATGGTCACATATCGGAATTCTAGAATATGAGAATCCATGTAGTTTCAGTCACTACTTATGTATATATTTTCATATATGGAGATTAGTGTACAGGAATTCAGTGATGTAGTTGAATGACCAAAAAGCTGAATTTTTCTACAAATTAGAATTCTATAACTAGATAAGTGAATGAATCTCCATGTATCTAAATATTTTGATCTACCCAAATTCCTCATGTAATTGGGTTTCCATTATTATATGAACTTCACATAGCCAAAATCTCTTATATATCTGACTTCTTAACCTTATATGTGAATCAAGACTCATATATGAAAATTCACACTAGAGCACCGCATATACAAATTTTGATATGAGAAGCACAACAAAAGGAAATTTTCCACATAACAAAAGATGTGTATGTGAAACAAAAATTCATGTAATAGAATTTCTCTTATGTATTGGGTAAATTTTACAGATTTCCAAAATTCATATTCTAAAGAAGAAAACATTATATAGGACACTAATGTTTTTCCTCATTGATTGAAACATCACAAATTGCAAGAATATTTTGTGATCCAAGAATTCATAATAATAAAAAGTCTCTCTTCATCCAAGGAAATTAAATATGAAAACTACATGATAAAGAGAGATTTAAGAATTTATAAATTTTGAGGAATTTAATATTTTGATTATTATGTTATGAAATCATGATCTAAACATCAAAAAACCTTTTTAAGAAAAAATATGAGCCTATTTTATGGAATATTGAAGAATAAAAAATATATATTTTATCATATGATAAAATCAATTTATGGAGTTTTCAAGAATAATATAAATGATGTTACTTTAAAGGATGAATATGCATAAAAGTTTAAAATTCTAATGGTTCAAGACTATTTGGGATACAATAAATAATGGTTAAGAAACTCTTATGTAAAAATATGAGATTAACGGCTGGGTTTTATTTATTGGATGTTCTCAATATAAAATTAAATTACTTCCACAACATATCTTTTTTCTATAAATATTATATAACTATGTTGTTTATCTAATGTATGAAATTATAGTAGAGTTATTATTGAGGAAGAATATGTAGATCCAAATTTCATTTTTATCTATAGATATACTTATCCAAGCATAGAAAAATGAGAAAAAATAAGATGAAAGAATGACTTCTATGTCGATGATGAATGTTAATGAAAAAGAAAAAAATAAAATAATGGAAAAAAATTGTATTCCACATTATTAATTTTAGGATGGTATTAACAAAGGATTTTAAATATTCCGTTTATGGTATCTGGAAATTATAAAATTATTTTAATTAATCCTAATGTCCATGTGATTTTTAAGAGTAATTAAAATATAAGAAAATAATAAAAAATAGTCATTGTTAGTGTATAGATTAGGGTGTGAAAAAAGGGAATTTGGAAAAAAGTTAAGAGTTGTGATGTTCTGATGAAGAAATGAAGAAACATTATCATAGAATAATAAAAAGTATCTAATACATGTTCTAGTTAAGAATATGAATAATTATTTTACCATCATTCTGATATCGGTTTGAGACAGGCAACGTTTGGAGTAGAAGATTCTACGATATTTGTTTTTATAGATTTTGAGGAGAATAAAAGAGTAAATACAACTTGTTATTAAATTTCTCAATTATTGGAGTTGAAAATTAAGGAATATGAGGAGATTATAGATAAATATGATGACATTGGATCGTCAAGTGAGATATATAAGTGAGTAGATTTAGATGTTCAATAAAGATGAGATGTGATCAGTGAATGAGTTTTTGAGTTGTCTTGAAAACATTCTGGAAATCAAAGAAGCTTCTTATGAGTTAAATATGTTCTTCTATAGTGATTCTAAAGAATCATATGTAGATTAATAGATATAATTCAAAATATAAAATGGAAACAAACACTTTTTATAAATTTTTTGAAGTCATTGAACCTGTAGCACTCAGGGTATACAAGAATACCACTATCTGACTTAGTGAATGTAGTGTGAAGTTATAGAATAATTGTATTGAGAAGTTGGAAAGTTATGTATTATAATATATGGGAATGTTTCTAGTAAGACTCTGTATAAGATAAGATTAGCAGGACTCTGATCTGGTTAGGGTGTATGAATAACCCTTCACATGTAATTTAATGATATTGATTATAGTATAAAATCATTGATACGTGGAATATCCAATCAAGGAAATGAGTAGGATTTATTATTAACCCGAATAAAGATCATTTTTTTGTCGACCTTTATTTATATAATCATACAAGTAAATATTTGTTACAAAATAATTAGTTAATCAAAAAATAAATAATTTTAGGAGTCAAAATTGAAAAGAAAATAATTTATATACATTTTCAAGTGAGAAATGATTCACCCCTATCCTCTCAGTGGTCTATTGATTTTATAAAACTGCAATGGGTATTAGAGAAAACTCAGATTCCCTTGAAAAGTATCTAGGCCAATTACCACCCTTGATAAGCTAGATATGGAAATATATTCCAAGACATTGAATAATGGGATGAGGAAAGAGGAAAGGAGGTTTAGAAAAACCTCAATGATGGAACATTAAATACCATTAGTTGAAGGTAATTAGAATATTAAGGGTTTATTTAGTAAATCCATTAATTTTTATTCCTATAATGATGTTATATCAAGATATTAATAACATTAATAGATAAAAAGAGTGAAGTGATTTTACTCTCATGTTAAGGGTTATCTAAATAATGTTCTTAATTAATTTTTTTCATACAAACATGGGTTTATCGAGGAACTATTTACATGAAAGTCACAACTAAATGAAGAATTCAAATCCATGGAGGATGTATTGGAAAAAAATTTATGATGAAACACTCACTCAAAACTGATAAATCCATAAGTGACATATCCTCACATTTCATGGAAAATAGTGACATCCTTAAAGAAAAATTATAAAGAAAAGTTTTTGAGAAAGAAGTGTTTAATTCTATTATTACTGAAGAACTCCATGATCTAGATAAACTACATATTGTAACATTGAATTTCATGGATGAATAGATATAGTAAAAATATAATAATGTAAAATAACATGGTATTTCACTTCCAAAAATAATCATGGGAAATGATATATATATTGATAGGATTAATATTTATTGAGAATTTAGGTTGATATCTATTTAGTATGGAATGAAATCACTCAACCTTTAGTATTAGAAGATTGAAGTAAAATTGAAATATATGGAATCAAAACAAGTGGACCTCCCAAAAATAGTAAAATTGATACTTCCACTCATGTTTTTGTGAAATGATTTCAATAAAAAGGGTGTCACAACCATAGATAAAGAGATTTTGATCATGAAGAGAAACTCCTACTTAAATAATAAGGAAAAAACAACCCACTATAAAGATAAATAGGTTCACATAAAATCTATAAAGTCCAAGATAAATTTTTATTTCCGCCAATATTTCAATGAAAAAGGTGTGAAATTCCAAGAAATGTTTTCCCCCAAAGGGATAATAAAAGAGAATATTTCTGGCCTAAAATTAACTAGAATGTCATGTTGGATTGGTTGAGTCTAATCTGAAACAACCAGAATTATTTGAATATGTTGTTTTGGATAGAAATTTAGACATAGGGATATTGATTTTTGGAACAATATTTCAATATTTTTAAATTTTATTATACCTAAATCAAGGGGAGAATGTTTTTAGAAATAAATTAACCAACTGGAAAGAATTATACTCAAATAAAGGGGAAAATGTATCTCTTAATAATAGATTCTTAAACTTGAATAATTTCTATGAGATATGAAACATAGAATGTCACATTTATTATGGATAATGGTACAATTAGACTAGGTTCCCTAAACATACTGAATAACAAAGATAACCACTATGAGATTTGGAATTGGTTCATACATATAGTTTTTATACCATGGAAAAGTAAACATATCCCAAGATTTCTAATAAGGTTGAGGGTTATTTTTAATACTCTATGAGAAAGGTAAAAAATGATACATCTTAAATTACTAATATGAATGATAACTAGGTTTTCTAGTAAAAATGAATAAATATATTGTATTTAGGTAAGATATGTGGTCATATTTACATGATTTATCAAAATTATTATATTTGAAAAGATAATTTTTAACATAGGGTAGACCCCATGGTATCTCTCAAAGAGATTTAGATTTTTAAGGTGTGTATCTTTAATAAGGAGGTCTGATAGAGGGGGTGTTATGGAAAATATTTTGAAAAATAAACTTACATAATAAAAGTTCAAAATAGTTGAAAAAAATTAATATTTGAAAAATAAATGTGGTGTTTTTAGAACTATGATAGAATGAGGTCATTTCATGTTCACTGGAAATCCTATTTAGTTCGTTGTTTTGAACAAAACACATGTTTTAATAGATTATTTTGGTTAAGAGTAATCAAGATCCGGATTCCACTCTTGCATTTTAAAATGATTAAAAATGAACCAAACTTTAACACAATAACCTTTTTGTTATGTTTTGGTCCTATAAAATGAAATGAGGGATTCAAAAGCATAATGAAATCTCATATATGTAAAACTGAAAAGGTTTTCTTATATTTTCTAATCCAAACAACCAAATATTCCAACTTGAAATCTAAACCCAATGAGTATTGAAATGAAACTTTTTTCACTTAATTATACCAAAATAATGCATTCAAAGGAGAATCATATTAAGAAAAAATATAAACATAATGTTCCACACATAAATTACAGTAGCCCAATAGAATAACTAGTTTTATATCTCCCATTTCATGGTTGTGTATATCCATATTATTGACTATCCACCATTTAAATCTCCATTAAGATGAGTAAGAGGAGGCTTAGTTGGAACTCCATCTTCATCCTTTATCTCCCCATAAGAATAAGGGCCTCTAGAACCAGAAACGGAATTAAAGGACTCCTTTTGGAATTCAAAATAGTATCCCCTTTCCCATTTGATTAAAATACAAATGGGGTACCCATAGTTTTAATTTATAACCTAATAGGAAGGAGGTTTTGGGAACCATATTTTTTGAAATGCCACTTGGATCATATTCTATTATGACCATATACTCTTATCTCACCTTTTATAAAACAATAAATTCCACCCCAACAATTTATATATCCACTAAAAATGATGCTTCATTTAGAGGTCCACAACCCAATATATTACTAAATTATAGAAGTGACCACAAGACTATGAACTGTGAATGTTCTCTTAAAAGATGGAATATTTTAGGACTCAAAATTGATTAATTGGGATTCTTAGTATTCTATTAAAATTTTTCCCATAATTATTTTAATTTTTACACAAATTTTCATCCTAATTGGATGCAAAAATTAGTAATAATCTTCATTTTAAGCCACATATGTACTTGGGTGCTTGCATAGTTTGAATAGTTTTTCATGAATTTCATCATGGTCTCTCTAAATCACTACCTCCTACAACGTAATCATCAAAACAAGTAAAATTTATATTTTTAATATTGATAAAAAATGACTAATTGAAAAAAATGTTAAATGATATTTTTTGTTATATTCATAATTTACAATAAAAAATCATTTTAAGATAATAGTATAAGGGTGGGAATGAAATAGTTAAATGTGGTGTGATTATACCCCTACACCTTGACATTTTCTCTCCAAGTAAATGAATCATTTCCAGAAGAATTCATGGAGATATTACCAACTTCATGGATATTTATTATTAAAGGAATATTTAATTCTTAATAGCATTGTCATCAAAGAAACAACCACACCAAGGAGTTATTCTCAGTGATCATGAAAAAATATGTCTCATAAATTTTATGAGATTCAAATTCAAGGATATATATGTTAATTTTTAATTGTGGTAATTTATAAGTAAAATAATATGCTCAATATCCATGTTTGTGTGTGATAACCATTCCATGTAACTCTTTTCATTTTCTATCTAGTAATAATAGGTTATTTGAAAAAATTATGCTTACCAAATTCCTTATTCCAAACCATACCTATATCTTTTGCAATCAAATTTCAAGATCCACTATAAAAAGAAATAATAGATTTCAAACATTAATCTCCTAACCTAGATGTCCTAATTTATTGTACATTACATCACTCCACTCATTATATATTTTTATTTATTTTTTTCTTTAGTTTTTTTTTGGTATTTCTAGGGTGTAAAAGAGTTAAATAACTTGTGAAAATTCATAGGTCAATCTGGTATATTAATGAAGTGGGTTACATAAGGAATGAGTTTATAGAAAAATTATTTTAGAAAACTGAAGAAAATTAATATGACATACATTTACCTTCAATTGAGTAATAAATATTCACACTTCATGGTTGAGTAAAATAATGTATGGAGATATTAAATTAAAAAATTAACCCATAAAAACTCACACATAAGGTAACAATGTCTCAATGGTTTTATAGATATAAAACCATTTATATCACTTAAAAATAACTAATTTTAATTAAAATTACACACCTGTTTTAACTTTATGCTAAAAATAACATACCCTGGTGAAATAAATTCTCATTAACTGTTAATACATTGTCAAATATGAAATATTTAATTTCATTTTCAATATTTTTCATTGTTATGTGTAAATAAAAATGAGTATTATGGTACAAATGGGAAAGGAGAATAGTAAATATTCCATGCAACAAGTGAAAAAGTAAAACAAATACAACAAAAAAGTACTAAATGACTCTAGATAGTGGAGAAAACTACAACTATGATGAAATAAAAAAAAGATAAAAAAATAAATATGAAGAATATTCTAAATAAAATATGAATATACCCCCCCCCCACCCCACCCACACACACATACTGTTTTAAATGTCCTTGTAATAATAAAATAGAATTTGCAAAATAAGGATGAAACTTGGTGGGTTTTTTTGGTAGGTTACTTCATGAATGGGGTACATTAGTAAAATTGTATGATCCAAACAATTGAGAATATAGATTATTCAGGTGAAATGTCATCCCTTCATTGAAAAGGATGACCTTATACCTAATATGGAACATATTATGGAGAATGATGCAGTCATGGGAGCACCTAATTCCCTATTTATAGATCTTGAATTTCTCATATGATTCTCTTCTCACTTCCTCCAACTCCTGAATATGTATCTTATTTGGTGAACCTACTAAAAAAATATTATAAATTCTATGTTTAATGTACTAGTACGTTTAATGATAAATCTCAACTGAGAGGTGAAAAATATTTCCATAAACTAACTGATAAGGTTTTATGATAATGTATGTTTTTAAGGATGTAATGTTACTCACAATGAATCATTTAAAATTTTACTAAAAAACAATCTATTGGGTTGAAAATCAAATTCATGAATTTTTTTGAGTTAACAATCAAACACCTCATCTTTATTTATAGTTTGGGGACAATATCGGGTATAAAATCACTACCCAATACTCATATTGATGAAAAGGTGATTGTACTTTTCGGTTGAAGAAATGATAACATTGGTCACTAATTATGAACCTAGAAAATCCAAACATATAAAAAAATTCTCAAAAATTCTACCAACAACATTGAATCATTAGTCATTTTGTCTCATGCCTCTACCAATGTTGATAAATAATACTACCGAAGGAATGTACATGTTTTCTATTGAATTTTGAAATGGCCCCATAAATTCAATCCCCCAAGCACTAAAAATTTCATAAAAGAGAAGGGGTTGTTATTACATTTCCTTTTTTATACACTGTCCATCACCTGAAAATGAGTACAATATCTACAAAAACCATGGGAACCCTGAATTATTATCATCTAAAATAGACTAGGGTAGAGGAACTTGTAAGCAATCTGTTGGGGGACAAAGTTTCCCCCACATGAAAGAGTGTGACAGAACATAAAGATGGAATTGAAATATCAATTAGAAAAACAACTCCATAAAATATGATCTCTATATGTGTACCAATAGTAATGGTTATCCAAAATTTACCAACAAGATTCATGTTTTAGGAAATCATCTTGGTTTCTGTGAAAATATACATGAATTGAATATGATTACAAATAATTTATAATGTCATCATACCATGGAATTTCAACTTACAATAGATATATTTTATCATTAAGAAACTTTTCATTTATGGGAATACTGGGGTCCCCATCAATGTCAGAGGATGGAAGGATCCTACTGATATAGTCAGCCACCACATTCTCTGGTTCATTTTTATCTCTAATTTCTATATTAAGTTTTTAAAGGATGGGATCCTAACATATGAGGTGTGGTCTAGCTTCATGTTAATTAAGAAGATACTAAAGGGTAGTTTTCTCATAAAACACAATGACTTTTGATCTGAGAAGATATGGGGGAATTTTCTAAAAGTAAAACACAATATAAATAATTTCATTATTAGTAGTTATATAGTTTTTCAATGTAGGTTCAATGGTATGTGAGGAATATGCATTGAGATGATGACCCTCTAAAAAATTTATGACAATGTTTCCCCAACTTCAATGTTATAGGCATAAAACATAATTTTGAAGGGGATATCCCACCTTTGTGGTTGGAAGATGGGAGTTGATATGTGGCTCATTTTTATTGAATTAAATTCACCCAAACATTTTTTGTCAAAAAAAACTATGAATTTTTTAAATAATTGATATAATAGAAGTGTGATATTATTAATGTCTTTGATGGATCAATAATAAAGACTACTATGAACCATGAATGTTCGCACCTCACAAAAACATTTTAGAAATGGAAGGGTGAAAATTATTTTAATTTTTGATTTATCAAACTTAATTTGATTACTCAAAATTACATTACCATGAACTATTCCCCACTTTATGAGAAAATGGAATTTATCATAATTTAATATGAGATATTTTTCAATGAAATGACGGAGAATATAACCTATTTGTTTCAAAAATCATTGACAGGAGATCCATAAATTTTGAAATAATCCATAAAAACATCCAAAAAATTCTTGAGGTACCTAGAAAATATACACAACATAAAATACTGAAATGTACCATGAGAATTATAGAGACTTAATAGAAAAAATATGTATGAAAATGCTCCCAATTGATAGGTAAATTTTATCTTTTCTTAATCCTCAGGGGAAACGTGGATTTGAAAATAATCCAAATTTACCTAAAGGGAACAATAATTAGACTTGACAGCTGATCTTTCTAACAACTATTCAATGAAAGGTAGACGTAATTGGTCCATTTTTTAGTTTTATTTAGTTTAATATAGTCAATATAGACTCACCAACTATTTTTCACACTTGTTGGAAAAAATTACATACTTTGATTGGACACTACCATTATTCCGATTCTCTTTGGCATAATTTTCACCATACTAACCCATTTACTATTAGACATGGGATAGATGATCCAAGAAGATTGTAATTTACTAACATCTAATTTTACCACTTCATGGTGGTTGGTATACAACTGGTGTTGTACTTTACATATAGTATTAGACTCATTATCGAAAATTATATGGTTCATGAAAATAGATGGGATAATCCCAGGAATATCATCCAATATCTATCTTGTCACCTTTTTACACATTATAAAAAGGTCTAGCAGTTTTAATTCATCAACTCGAGGGTGGTTATGGAAATAATTTTATTCAATTGTTCAATAACTTCAATATATGAATATTTTAAATTAGATGTAAGAGGTTTTAATTTCAATATCAGTGTTTTTTATATTGATAGAAGTGATTTAAGGGGACTGAAGCCCATGAAACTATCTATCTTCTCATGTTTATTCTCTATATAAAGATAATAAATGTAAATTAGATTTTAATAATCATCAATGGAAATTTTTACCTAATAATTAACACACTCATCAATTTAAACATAAAATTTACACTTTCTCAAACCCAAACAACACTCAAAAGATGAATTAAGATCCAAATCATAAAAAAGTGAAGATGAGAAAAATGAATCAAAGAATGGTTCAAGAATAGAATATTATTTTTGTTTTTCTTCAGAGAGAACTTCCAGCTAATAGATAGGAAGAATATAGTTTTCTTTAACTAGGTGTTTCATAGGGTTAGGGATATTGAAGATTATCTTTTCTCCCCTAAACTCCATGGAAAGTGTACAATTTTGAATAATGTTGATTTTCTTTTTTGTTTTAAGAAAAGTTCTTCTATGTATGTGAGGAGAATATCCATAGGTTTGGGTATCTTCTATTTCAAGAATGTAAAAGTATACACGAAAAATGATATTCTTTACTTTCACAAGTATGTCCTCAATCACCCCTACCATATAAAACCACATTATGATTTTTTAGGTACTCTCTTATTTATGATTTCCTTATTATCCTTATTTGGGTGCATTTTCAAGATTCTCAATGACAGATATAATTTTATAGAAAAAATAACATAAAGTTTAGGTATTTATATTTATTTGAATTAATGGATTCTAGGTATAATTGTTGTAAAATCATAGCAGGGTTCTTCCTGAGTTCAGAGAATTCTCGGATAGGGTAATATGAGTATTTATACCCAAATCTAGAGATTCTATAGTATTTTAGGGATTTACACATTGTGTAATGGGGTTAAAAAATATTTAATCTTGACCAATATGTTTTTTGAAATGATACAAGGTGTGAAAGATTTATATGTCATATAATAGTTTCCAGATTTTTAGGAGTCGAAAGTTAGGTTTTAATAAAAAGTTGATCAGTTTTCACCATAAGTGGAATTCATGGATTGAAGAATTTGAAACAAGTTTACATGCCATGTAATTCTTATGACAAGGAGTTATAAGTGTACTAAATGTATGAATCTCGTTTCATTCAGTTAAATCCCTTCCCTCTCAACCTAGAGATCATCCTAGGTGATTCTGGATATCTCCACTCCTTCTGGATAATTTTTTTGGAGATCAATCGTTAGGGTTGTTGCAGGGTAGCTCTTTACTTATGTAATACTTGAAATTCTTAATTACATTGGTGATAATAACTATGTGTGATATCTTTCTGGTTCATATTTTTTTATTGGATATCATTTTCTATTGATCCATTTTATTTTACTTGTGCCCTATCTTTAGAAGTCCTTTCTCATGGTTTCCAATAACTATTTTCAAAGGTAGTAAGATTTATTGGTTTGAGGTTAGTTTTTATTTAAAATGGTTAATGAAATTAATTTTTTATCATTCTCATAAATTCCATTTATGTTAATCAGTAATTTTAAGTGATATGTGGTTTTAAAAAATTTATTGGAAAGGAATTTTCTTTCAAAAATATTTTTTCTTTGAAAATAGATTTTCATGATTTAGAAATACATTTTCAAACAAAAAAGTTGATTATCGTGGATTTTAAAATGTTTTATAATGTTTTGACCATGTTTTGGAAATTTATTTCTTCAAAATTGAAACATTGGGAACCTTGAGTTCATTGGAAAGAGACACGGGTAGCCTTATTGTGTGTAAAACAACTAGGAGGAAACCTTTTTAGATATCGATGGAATGTAGCTGGACTCGATATTGGTTGGATCCAATGTTATGCTTATTTTTTATTTTTAGTGTCTAGTATGCAATCTTCCATAGTATGGGGCTCAATATGTGGTTTTTTTCTTTTACATCTATTTATCAGATGATTTTGTTATCATGTATTTTTTCTCATAGGTTTTTATATGACATTGTACCATATAACTTCTCATGATAGGTTATTTAATGGATATATGTTTATTTTCATACCTCTTGATTCATTGATATTATTTAATATTTTATCACATCTCCTTTTCATAATTATACTTTGAGAATACAGAAAAAAATAATGACTACCGAAGCTAAAATTATTTATAAATGAATTGGATTTGTAAAAATACTTTGTAAAACTGTTTTAATTTTAAAAACTAGAACTATTGTATTCTTGATATTAGAACTTGATAAATTATATGGTGGTATCCTTATGGGATTTGTGATCACACCGCACATTTTCCATTTGGTGTTTATAGATGTTGTATTGTATTATACATGTAAATGAAAGGAAATCATATAACATGTTAGCTTCTCCTTTTCTCTTTTCTTTTAGTTCGGGTTGGTTTGGAGGTGAATAATTGTCACATGGAGACTTTTTTGTCTTTATTTTTTCATAATTTTCTGATTATCTACATTCTTATAGATATTATGGATCTTCTTGTGTCTTTTTCTTCTGTATAGTACTCTAGTCTTATATCTTGTTTCATTTATACAAGACTTATTCTATTTTCTTTCGTCACCCCACCATGTGATGCATGGATCAGTTATATGGTATAGTTAAACAAGTTTGGTTAGTTAAAATATGGTATTTGGGGGCTGTCTCATCCTAATTTGTGTTATCACTATCTGAGGATGGATCTATATCCTTGGTAGATATAGGTTAGAGGCATCGATGTTCAGATCATAATTGTGCAAAAGAGGCCTAGTTTGATCACCTTTGTGACTGAACTCGAGTTACCATGGGTTTTTAGGGAATTTTTAATTGATTTGAGACTTGAGGTTCACATTAATTAAAATAAACTATATAAGATGTTTATTTAAATAGAACTTTTCATTTTGGAAATTTATTTTGTTTTTAAAAATATTAATTGACTTAAATTCTTATTATTTTGATGAATTGATTTGAATTATGGAACCAGTACTACGATTTTATAATTTTTTCATGATCTAATTTGTTATTACCTTAGGTTTAATAAATAATTCCCCAAAAAATATCTATTCTAAATTTGAGGGAGGTAGTTACAAGATAGGTTCCCCGAGTGAATCCTCCAATGGACCCTTCTTTGATAAAAGCTATAATATGCACTATTCAGACTCTATGTCAAGTGTGTGTCAGGAACCCAGTACATGTGGTGGATCATGGATCTATGTTTAATAATAATTATCCATCCATAAACTGAAGTGACAAAGAACCATCAGAATTTGAGGAGTGGATTAAGATAATTGAGAGGATTATCAATTTCTTGAAGACTCCATAAGATTCGAAGGTGGTTCTTTTCATCTAAGTGCTTGGGGGACTATGAAGGATACAGTGGGACTATATTTTGAAAGATAAGATTCATGGTGAACTTTCTTATGCTTCTTTTAATAAAATATTTAATCATAATTTTCAATATAATACATTATGTATATAAAATAAACAAGAGTTTCAGAATGTAGAGCAGGGGATATTTAGGTGTATATGACTGGATAGCTTTATGTAGCAGACTATTCACCAGAGGAACCTAAATATTTCCCAACTATTGTTAGAGTTATGATGTTTTTTATTCTTCTATGATGATATCTATGTTTCATATAGGATATAATAATTATTTTATATCACAAATTTAGTTGATGTTTTGGTATTGAATTCAGAACATACTTCATACTTATTGGATCTTTCTACACCTTTGGGAAAGAGGTCTGAATAAGGTTTCCAATGTCCCTCATTTCAGCAGATGATGAATTTAAGGAAATGATGGACTTCTTGGTGCTCTATTTTTACCTCTTCAACTTGGTTATTAATATGGATTGGATGATCAATATTAAGGCTCTGATGAACTTTTATCAACATTGGGTATAGTTCATTTATTCTAATGGGGTCACTCATGTTTTTCAAGGTGAGTGGGACTCTAGATCAAGAATAATTTGGATTTTTATTCATTATTTTCGAGTAATATCATGTTTGTTATCAGAGATGTTTCTTGATGTAGTTGATCCTTTTTTGGGAGGTCTACTTCTGGAAGAGGTGAGTGCCTTCCCTGAGGAAATTCTAGAATATTTTTCTTATCTACCACTATAAAGAGAGGTTGAGTTTACTATTTACCTACTCCCTTATATGTTTCATATTTCTATGTCATCTAATAGAATAGAGCTTGATTAGTTTAAGGATCTTAATGTTAATCTTGAGGACCTATAATAATAAAGACTTTTTCAACTTAGCATGTCATTGTGGGATTCGCATGTCCTTTTTTCTAAATAGGTAGAGATTATCCTTATCCATTTTATTGAATTTGAGAAGTTAAATCGGGTGATAGTTCATAACATATATCCTTTTCCAAGGATTGATTATCTTTTTTACAAACTTATAGGGGCATTTTGGTTTTCAATTATTGATATGCAATTCTTTACCATTAGTTGAGGGTCTAAGTTGAAGATATCCTAAATATAGTTTTGTGGCTCCAGTATGGGAAATTTGAGTTTTTGATAATTCTATTTTGTTTGAATAATTCTCATATGGTGCTTTTGGAATTGATGAACAATATCATCTATTTATTCTTTGAATCTTTTTTTGTTTTTTTATGGACGATATATTGGGGTACTCCAAGTCATAGGAAAACCACAAAGACCATTTAGATATCATTCTTTGAATCATGAAGGAACATCATCTATATGATAATATTTATGAATGTGATTTTTGGATCTAGGATGTAAAATTTATTGGGAATTTCATATCTGATAGGGTGGTTTTAGTGGATCCTAAAATGATATGGGATGTTATGTCCAAGGAGAAGCCTAGAAATTTGTTTGTGATCTGAATTATCTTTGGTTTTTTAGCTTACCATAGACGGTATGACTAGTATTTCTGTAAGATTTCATCTTCAATGATTCATTTAACACATAAAGGTATAATTTTGAGTGGAATGATAAAATTCATATGACTTTTGAAGGATTAATATGATATTAAATTCATCTTAAGTATGGATTCTTTTGAAATTGGGATTGAAATTTGATGTTTTATATGATGATTTTGGTATGATTTTGGGATGTGTGTTGATGCATGTGAAATAGGTGGTGGCATATGGTTCACACCAAGTACAATGTCATGAGAAGAAAAATCATACACCTGATCTTGAGATGGAAGTGGTTATTCATGCACTCTAAATATGGTATCGCTCCCTCTTTCGAAAGAGGTTAGCAAGTAATTTGATCATACGAGCCTAAAATATTTTTTTACATAGATGGATATGATCTTTATATAGAGCCAATATGTAGAGAATATTCAAAAATTTGATGATGATATTATATACACTCATGGTAAAGGAAATGTGGTTGTTTATGTATTGAAAAAAATGTTACTGACACAAGATTTGAAGGAATAATTTAAGAAGTGTTCTAAGATGATTTTGTTTTAATAGATGAAATTGGGATTGGAAGAGGTTTGTGGACTAATTTTCATGTTTTTATGAATGAAAACTCATATTCGGATAACTTATTTTGGATAAAATAGGTGATAGACACCAAGTTCCAATGCTTTAGTGAAATAATTATAGTGGGGTGACCTCAAGTGAGGGGCCTTGGTCTCCAAGTGGTGCTTTGTGCTTTCTTGGTAGGTTGGTTATTCTTTTATCCCTGAGGGAAGAGTTCATATATAGTTGACAATGGTATTGTTGGTCTATGAAAACTAGGGATACTAATATATATCACGATATGGGACATCAGTATTTTTGGTAGGTTGTGAGGTGGACGATTGAGGATTTTATGTCACGGTGTCTTACTAGTATGGGAATTAAGGTGGAACACAATAGGCCTGCTAGTTTTTAATTGTACTTACCCATTCTGATATGGAATTGGGATGATATTTCAATGGATTTTGTCTTTGGTTTTCCATGTAATCCTAGGAAGAAGGATGTTATTTGGGTTATCCTTTATTGAATCCCAAAATAATCAGATTTCATATCTATCAAGGGGATGATGACGGTGCAACAACAAATTGACTTGTATTTCTAATATATTGTGAGACTTCACAGGGTTCCCTCTAAAGTTTTATCTATACAGGGACATGAGGTTAAAATCCATTTTCTAGAAATTATTTAATAGCTTATAGGTTCCTAGATTATTTTGATAATTTCATACCATCCATATAAAGATAGACATATAGAGAGGACTGTCTAGGGTATTGAGAATATGATTTGGGCTTGGGTGCTTCATTTTGAAGGATCGTAGGAGAATAATTTTCGTATGGTTGAGTTTCCCTATAAAAATAGTTATCAAGCATAAATTATGATGGAAGAAATTTAGGATTTATATGGGTGTCCATGTAGATCACTATTGTGCTATGTAGATTTGGAAGATTGTTCTTGAGCCAGGACAAGTATTATTTAGGAGATGATGGAGGTGGTGTAGTTGATCTTGAGGTGATTGACCATGGAACAGAGCCATCATAAATCTTATGAGGTACTTAGTTGGAAGTCCCTATAGTTTGAGGTTGGTGATCATGATTTTCTTATACTTTCACCTCTCTTGGGAAATCGTCAGTTGGGTAAGTAGGGAATGTTGGCACTGAGGATTGGGTCCCCTTTGAGATCATTGGATGACTAAGAAAGGTGATCTATCAGTTGGAAGTATCATCTTGTTTGATATATATCCCTGATGTGTTTAATGTTTCCCAATAGTGGAGGAATATACTAAATCCTTTCAATGTGATTAGGTTGGAGGATGTTCCTCTTGAGATCAACACCACCTTAATTGAGAATCCAGTTCAGATTATATACTTCCAAGAAAAATCTTTTTATAATAAAACAATTACTCTAGTCCAGATATTGTGGTTATGTGATAGGATATCCATGTTATGTGGGAGAGATAATTGTTGATGAGGAAGTAGTAGCCATCACTTTTTTCAACTCTAGGAATCTGATTTCTTTTATAGGAAGAAAGAATTTATGGTGGGGAGATTATAACACCCTGTTACACTTTTCAGGTTCCCCCTTATTTATGATTTGTTTATTATCCCTATTTGGGTGGGATTGTTAAATTCTTGGGGATAGAGATTACTTTTTCAGAAAATGACCTAATTTTCATGGATTTATTTTTATTTTAGTTAATGGGGTTAAGATATAAATGTTTCATAGACTTTTTGAGGATCTTCTCATGTTCGGAGAGAACACGAAGTGGGGTATTTTAATTTTTCTACCTAAAAATGGTATTTTGGTAGTCTAATGGATATTTACAAGACATGTAAGGTAGTTACATGAAATTTAATCTTATCCTAATAGATTTCATTAACTAATATAGGGCATGGAATATTTTCACATCATATAACAAGTTCATGACGTGTAAGAGTCAAAAATCAATTTTTAATAATAAAAAGTGACAATTTTTTCGATAAAAGTGGACATTATGGATTACAAGATGTGAACTAATGTTACAAATCATGTAATTCTAGAATAAGATGAATTTAAGTTCTCATCATGGATGAATCCCATTTCATTCAGTTGTTCCCTTCTCTCTCGACCTAGAGATCACCCTTGGTAATTTTGGCGAACTCTTATCCATCCAGATTATTTTTTTAATGATCGATCATCAAAGTTGTTATTGTGTGAATGTTTAGGTATGTAAACCTTATTGTTAATAAATAATTTGGTATTAGAAACTGAATTGGCTATGTTTATGGTTTACATTTTTGATCGGATAGTGTTTTTTATTGACCTCATTAAGATACCTATCATGCCTTGTATTTTATAGGTTGTTTGCATGGTTTCCAATCACCATTTTTCAAGGAAGCTAGGTGTATACCTATTTTAGGTAGGTGTTTCTATACAATGGGATAATTCAATGAATTTATTATTTTTATTGTAAATTAAGTTTGGGTTGCTCGTTTATTTTAAGTGATATATGGTTTGAAAAGGTATCATGGGAAAGAAAAATGTTTTCAGAAATAATTTTTTCGTTAAATCCTGATTTGGAAATTGATTTTCAAACAAAAAATTGGATTGTATTGGATTTGAAAATGTTTTATAAAAGTGTGATAAAATTTTTTAGATTTATTTTATAAACATTGGAACATTGGGAACCATGGGTTCAATGGTAATGAGAAACATGTTTCCTTAGTGTCTGTGGAACCACTAGGAGGTAACCTTTTGGATATTAATGGACTATGGTAGAACTTGTTATTACTTGGATCCAACATTATGAATTTTTAGGCTTTATATTGTCTTGTATGAGTTGTACCATAGGTTATATCCCAATATGATATTATTTTTCATTTATAGTTGTTTACCTCATGGTTTTTTATTATGTATTTTTACTCACTGGTTTTTATATGAGGTTATATCACAAAGCATCACATGATAGGTTATTTCATGGTTATGTGTTTACTTTATAACCTCTTGATTCATAGATATGATATCCTATTTTATCACTTCTACATTATATATTTACGGTTCTAAAATTTGAAATAAATTTGTGCAAATAAAATGGAAAATGATTTTCAAATGAATTAGATTAATAAAAAGTAATTCTAAAACAGATTTATTTTAAATGTTAAAATTATTGAATTCTTTCAGTTATACCTTGAATAGACTTAGTAGTGGTATCCTACTCGGATTTTTTATCAATACCTACTTTTCCCATTTGAATTTTTAGATGTTGTATTGTACGATACATGTAAAGGGAATGGAATCTTGTAGTAGTTTAGCTCCTCCATTAGCCTTTTCCATCTATTTAGGTTGGATTGGAGGTTACTGATGGTCACATGTAGAATTTTTTGTTTTAAGTTATTCATAATTTCGTGTTCATCCAATTTTATATAGATTATATGGAAGTAGACTTATATTTTTCCTCTATATAATTCTCTTGTAGTATGTACTTTTTCATTAATAGAACACTTTTTCCCTTTATTTACCATACCATGTGATGGATAACCTTGGTGTATGGTCTAGTTGACCTGAGTAATTTTGTTACATGTCGAGTGTGTTTCTCCCCCATTAGAAGGATTAATCATTGTTTTTTAGGCCCCCAACCTATAGAGAAGTATATGTAGAGTGACATATCACATTAATTGAAGAACCTAAATCTATAATTGTATCTAAAAAATGTATCCTTTGTAGTTCATGGTATCATAAAATGTCCAAAATCATTACATTAGGTTAGAATTACAGGTTTTACCAAGTATGAGACATTCCTTCCAACGTTTACTCTCTCATTCCACTATATTCTCCATATATGGGTGTAAATTTAATTATGAAATTTGGAAAAGTAATGAATTTTTTTAATTGATTATAATATAGGAGTGTTTACTTGTATATTAATTAATGCATCGTTGATATCTTTATCAATTTAATTATCAATGTTTTCTAATATTGAGAGATAATTTGGGGAAAGGGGAGATGAATTGATTGTTCAGGGGAATCCTTAATGATATTTTTTTAACCTTTTTTATTTTTTTCTTCACTGTAATCTTTTGATGGTAGGGATATGTGTTTTTTAAGAGGATGGAATTCCTATTATGTATAACCATGGAATGTATAAATTTATTTACCACTAAAAGTGTGATATCACAGACACTACCTTATTCCTTGTGATTGGAAACTGTTTAGGATAGTAGTTGTCCAGACCCTTCACTTTGGATTTCACCCACTAATTTGTCTAGTTAGCCTAATTGACCTTTTTAGTTTGGTATTGCTACATAGGTGGTTTGTTGGAATTGGTGATTAATTTCTTCCATTTGTTTAAACATGTTCTAAAGGCTAGGATATACTGTTTGAGGGGTTGTTGAAAATTCGTTTGTGGTAATTGAGGATTTTTATGTGGATTTGTGGGTTGACTAAAATCACGACCCACCTTCTTAAATATGAGGGAAGGGATGATAAAGTGTCATGACCTTATTTTGTTGAGATTAATGAGAGATAATGACCCTCATGTCCCACATTCAGTAGGCCCTGGAGTGGTGACTCGCACCAAGTGTATAAAATCTCACAAAAATGGAAGGAATTACCCTTTTTATAGAACAAGATCAAGAGACAAGATGGTATATATCTACAATACCATGGATTAACGGTAAAATTAAAGACAAGAATAGATTCCCACATGCATGTTCAAAAGTAAAGATGATACATAGTGTGAAAAAACTCCAAAATAGTGTACCGTGGAAAATAAACTAAATAGAAGTAACAACTATCCCAACTCCAGAGTTAGTAAGGTCTATCACAGTCCTCAAAGTCATCCTTGGAACCTAAAAACAGATTTAAATATGTAGGGTGAGTATAAAAGTATACTCCGTAGGGAAACTAAATCTACTCGTACACAAGTGAGGGAACATACTAATTTCCCTCTGAGAGAACAGTAGAACCTCGAGCACCAACCAAGGAATACTATCTATCCCAACCTCAAAAAGGCAAACTCACCGAAGTAAAAAAAGTCAAATAAAGTAATAATAATATAATCACAACAAAATTTGGGTACCCCGCACCACATTCCCACCAGTTAACTTCGCATTCCTAACGATCTAATTTCTTGACATTGTCCCTCTTCTCAGATCCAGTCCCACTGCCTCAACCAGTCTACACACATCTGGGCATCAAACCACACATAACCACACCCACAGACACCTGGGACTCAATAACCACACCACTCTCTTGAAGACACCTGGGATTCAACCAAAACAAAACCTTTCCCAATGAATCTTGGACTATGGTAAGCCTCATTCCATTATAGTCGGCCCAAGTATGCCCGAGCGGCATGATCCCAAAAAGGGTATGAGGAAAAATGTCAGTAACCATCCATCCGTACTCCCATCAGGATGTTGGGAAAGGCACCCTCCCCCATTAAATGGAGGTGTTCGGAACATAGTGATCAACAAGGGTGGGGTGCGTATAATAAATCACAAGGAACTATAATATATATATATATAGGTAATAAAACATTCAGCCCCAACCTATGGGTTCAACACAAACAGACAAAAATCTCACACCAACACAGCTTTTACTGCTACCCCTACATGCACAACCATATGATAACCACTTCCAACCATAAACCCAACCCCCATTTTGTTCAATTTACATTTATTTACATAAAGGGATTAACTTTAAATTATTCTTACACCACCAAGAAACTAACATTTGTAACCATACCACGCAACGAACTAACCAAATTGTAGTCCTACTACACATCAACAAAAAACAAGAATTTCAGTCCCACTGCACATCCCCATTCCACTACTTCAATCTATCATTCTTCAAAGTGATACCATCCATTCCTTCTCCAAAAACCCTAACTTGTATCCTATTTTCCCAAAAAAATTCCACATTTTAGTTCCACTTCTAGATGTCGCTTCACCCCCACAACAAAAACAAAAGGGTAGTTCAGTTTCCTACAAGTTCATCCATTCCACAATCAATCAATCTCTCCAACTAAGACATCAAAAAACTCCCTATACCACCCCACATACCAAGCCCACAGAACTCAGACCTAAACGCACAACACGTAATCACAACCATAAAACCATGCATATTAAAATTTAACCAATATGGGTTCTTTAATATCCACTTTAATATGACTAGGGTGATCACCGAAAAAGTTTGACCTAGGGAAATCCCATCATTTAACTGAGTGTATGTGATTAATCAGATTTCATGTTACATATATATATCAAAAAATCACAATGAAACCCCACCAGTGCATAAGAAAATACCACCAATGGTCATGATTTTTAGAAGGAATGCAGCCACAAAAATCTATAATAGAATCAAATATAACAAAATTAAATAGGATACCAACATCAAACCACACCCTTCCCATTATTTTATTAATGCATGTTATCTTTTGATCATATCATATTCTTGTTTAATTCTAGTTTCAAGAAGAGTTTCTGGGAATTCCTTATAAGTAACCATTAATATACCCACCCTTCATGATTTACAATTAAAGAGAAGCAAAATAAAATACCTACTTGGCTGATCAAAGATCAAAGTTACTTCTTAGGCCAAGAATAGGGGATGGCATGACTTGCTGGGATAACTCCATGGCTAAACTGGAAGGGAACCAACATAGGCGTACAACTCGTCTCGGGAGGAAGTCCCTAGGTGGACCAAGATAAAATGAAATGAAGAATTAATAGAGGATCTCAGCTTAAGAAGAGTCTAGATCCTAAAATCAGGGTTACAATTTCGAAGTAATTGAATGTCAGATCATTTCTCGACCACACAGATCAATGGTTTCACACATTGAAATTAATTGATATTTAATAATTCCAAATGAAAACGATGGAGATAAAGTATAGAATGACTATGAGTTGATAGATTAAATTTAAATGAAGACAAAAACATAACACGGGTGAAACTAGGAAAACTCAGAAAGCTATAAATGAGTCACTGGTGGGTGAGTCACTGATGGGTGAGTTACCAATGGGTGAGCAACTGATGCTGACCTACGGATGCCCTGACCTACCAGCACCCTGACCTACCGATGCCCTGACATACCGATATCCTAACCTACTAATTCGCTGACCTAATGATGTCGATTCCACTAACTGGCTTATACTGACACCCCTGTACTCACTATATGTTGACCCTTCTTGACTCACTGATGCTGACACCCTTGAATCACTAATGATGATGCAATTACATGTCGATGCTCTGATATGCAGATTCACTGACATGCTGATGCACCAACATGCTGATGCACTAACATGCCGATGCACTGGCATGCCGATGGAAAAACAGGAAATTTTGGAAAACTCTCGAAGTGAGCCACCATTGACTCCCATCACCCTTAAACACTAGATTTACACAAAGTAAGGGGCTAGGGAAAATATAGGTTATTACATCAGATACCTTTCAACATATTCTCATTCTTGAGAATTTCAAAACTATCCCATAAGGAAAGAGGCCCGAAAAACCATCCCTTAATATACCTCTAAAGAGTAAACCACGATGTGTGGAAAACTAGAGGGGAAACCTCAAAATACCGGAATAGGTCTTTGACATATATCTCATGTAAAAATAAGGAGACACTAATGCTCCACCACACCAAGAAAACATAAAAATACCAAAGGAAACACTGTCTAGAAAAATGGATTAGGTAGCTCCTTCCCCTTGACAAGATAATATATGATTTGATAGACTTGGATTCACCCACATGGGTTTAATCACATCCAAATTAATGTGTCTTGATATGGGATCATTTTATCCCTTCCCATACATTAGGACGTTTCACAGACATTCATAGAACATGGTAAATAGCTCATATTATAGTAAAAAAGGTAAAGAATCCACATAAAAAAGGTAGAAAAGAAAAACATAAGGGAAAAACTCAAAATAGTTCTAGATAATGGGAACACATCTATGTTTATCACTCACAAGTACTCTCATCACGACCACCATGCCTCCAGAGCACACAATCTAAGGGAATGTTTTGTCCATGGAGCAATTTCTCCTCATGATCCCTGATTCTCATCAGTCGCTCCATGAACATCACATCGTCCTTGATATCCAAATCTCCCCAGTCTTGCATGTGGGATTCATCTTGTAGATACTGAAAAAGCTGAGATACATGAATGAAATTGTGGATAATCTCCAATAATGGTGGCAATTCCAGCTAATATGCCACCTCACCAACTCATCCCAACACCTCTAATGGTCTAATAAACCAAGGAGAAAGCTCAATTCCTCTTACAATCCTCTGTTTTCCATGCTGAGGGGTGACATTTCATAACACATGACCCCCAACCTTGAACTCCTAGGGTCTCCTTCTATGATCGGGATACGACTTATGCTAGTCTTGAGATGTCTTAATCCTTTCACGCACAAGATGAAACATTGGCATCATGCTCTGCACCACATATGAGACAAGAACACCTACCTACCCAACCTTTGACTAACACATGGGTGAAGAAAACGGTCTTCCGTAAAAGGCTTATAATCGTATCATGCCAATGGTAGAGTGATAGCTATTATTGTAGGAAAACACCACTAGGGGAAAGTCTCGTACCCATGATCCTCTGAAGTCCAAAACACACGTTCACAATATATCCTCCAATGTCTGGATGGTCCACTCTATCTGAGGGTGGAAAGAAATGTTGAGGCATAACTGGGTGCCCAAATCAGGTGGTAATCCATTCCTGGCTCATGAAGTAAAGTGTGTATCCAAATTTGTAATGATGGATCCTGTAAGTCCATGTAGCCTCACCACTTCACCCACGTACCTTTATGATAAGGCATCAACTGTGGTCACCTCCTTAACAACTAAAAAGTGAGATGATTTCATGAATCGGACCACCACTACCCACATGGAATCATAACCACCCTCAGCTTTGGGTAGTCCTACGACAAAATCCATCAAGACATCATCCCACATACACATGGGAATATCTGAGGCCTCCAACTGACTGTTAGAAACATGGTGTTCAGCCTTCACCTGCTGACATAATAGGCACCTTTCCCCAAACTTTTCCACTTCCCACTTCACTCCAGGCCACCACAACTGACCTCTCAAGACCTAGTACATCTTAAATACTTCAGGATGTAACACTAGGGGTGAGTAATGAAACTCACAGAGAACTCCCTCATGCATCGCCACTAGGAAAAATAGCTTCCCTTGGAACAGCATCTGATTCTGACTATGCTCTGACCATCCCTCTGGAGCATCACCCTGGCTAATGTGATCAGGAATCACTTCATCCTCTGAGTCTCTCCACTAAGACTTCTCCAATTTCTATACCAAGGAATATTTCACTGTTATCTGAAATAGACATCCTATATCATCCTTCACTCTCCTGCCTAGATGTAAGTCAACTCCACTATTTCTTTCCAAGAGTCTGTGGACTTTCGGACTTAATCCTTTTGTGAATTTCGTCTCAAGGAATCAGCCACCACATTCCAATTTCCTAAGGTGTAAGATTTCTCAAAGACTTAGTTCTGAAAAAACTCCATCCACCTCCATTGTTGCAAGTTCAGGTCTCATTACGAGAAGACATACCTTAATCTCTTGTGATCCTTGAAGACTACAAAGTGTTCTATAATGAGGTAATGCCACCTCAACATTAGTGTGAACATGACTACTGCTTTTTTCAGGTCATGGGTGGAATAGTTACATTTGTGGGTTTGTAACTTCCTGAACCCATAATAGATCAATCCCCACTACTGCATCAGTACACAACCAAATCCTATACTAAAAGCATCACAAAACACCTCAAACATTACCCATTCCTCTCGAAACCTCATCACTAGGGCACTGACTAGCTTCCCTTTCAGATAGTTTAATGATTCCAGGCACTAATCACTCCAAATGATAGCCTGGTCATTTCTGGTGAAAGCTGTCAAAGGCATTGCAACTCTAGATAAGTCGAGTACGAACCTCCGATAATAACCTTACATACCCAAGAAACTGTGAAACTCCACCATATTATTAAGAGCTACCCAATAAACTATGAACCTCCACCGTATTATTAGGTTTTACCCAAGAAACAACTTCATCGACCTTTGATGGGACCACTAATATTCCCTTTTGGGAAACCACGTGTCCAAGTAAGTGCACCTCTTGTGTCCAGAACTTGCACTTAGACAACTTCCCATATAGATGATGGTGTTAGAGGACCTCCAAAACTATCCTTAGATGATCAGCGTGATCCTTCTACGATCTTAAGAAGAATAGGATATTGTTGATGAACACATCCATGAATCGGTCCAGATACTCATAGAAAACAGAGTTCATGAGTCCCATAAACACATCTGGTGCATTTGTAACACCGAACGACATGACCACGAACCCAAAGTGCCCATACATATACCTGAAAGCAGTCTTTTGGGTATCACCATCCTTCACCTTCAACTAGTGATATCCAAACTATAGGTTGATCTTAGAGAACCAACCTAATCCCTTAAACTAGTCAAAATGGTCATTGATCCCCGAGACGGGGTAACAGTTCTTGACTATTACTTCATTCAGTCTCTAGTAATCTATGTATAGACTGAGACCACCATCTGCCTTCATTTCAAACAAGACTGGGGCACCCCATGGAGACACAATTGTTCAATTAAAACCCTTCCTCGTTAGGTCATCATCATAAATATGTAACTCTCACAACTTGAAAGGCACTATCTTATAGGGAGCCATAAAAATTAGATGGGAACCAGGTTGTAATTGTATCCTGAACTCAACATCACATCAAGGGGGTAGAGTCACGAACTCCTTGGGGAAGACATTTTGGAACTCATTGGAAATCCCCATGAATTCCACTATATCTTATATAGTTGATTCTATTGACAGCTCGACTAACAAAGAAAGATGGGGTTCGACATGCCAATTGCCCTCCTGGAAGGTCCACTCCCCAATAAATGCTACACGATGTCTGCCCATATCTGAAAACACAACCCTTCTCCAGAAGCATTTGATAATAGTGTGAAAAGTAAAAAAACCAGTTGATACCTAGGATGACATCTTATGGATACATATCTAGTAGAAGAACATCCCCACCTGACTGATGCGGCCACAACATTAGTCTACATCCTCAAAAAACATCAAACATGCTGGTATGAAATCCAACTATTGTTATGAACACTAGAGGCTTGGAAAAAATATCTAATTATAGACCCAAGTATTGGGATAGACTAGGTAAAACAAAAGAGTGTGAAGCTATTGAATCAAACAAAGAAAAGGCAAGAGTACTAAATAGGCTGATCGTACCACAAAAAACTTTTGGACCTGCTGGAACTGCTATCTCTATGGAGTGAAACTACCCATGCCATGTTCTTCTACCACTCTATTTTCACCCGCCTCCCTAACCAAACCTTGATCGATGCCCCTGAGGATCACCCTGAGGTCAGCCTCCTCCGACACCGTCCTCCCTTGGTGGAGTGGTAGCACACTTCCCCTACTATTGTAAAGGCATAATTGTAATTGTTACTGCTAAGGTGGGCACTAAACCAACCCCCCACCATTGTACTGCACTCAAATAGGGAACTGATTTTGATGATTCCCACAACTTACATAGACAAAGATTCTCAGTCCTGGCCCTTGGAGAAAGGGACGGGACCAGGAGATCAGAACTGAAACTCCTTAGGCCCACTCCTTGATGGTCGAAGCCTAGAATGATCTGACGCTGGAAACCTACTACTGACTGCCTTCCCTTTTGATGAACTAAGCTTCCTAAAATCTCGATGCACACCTACTAGCATGTGCATCCCTTACAATACTTTTCCCTTCTTCTAAACCTCCAAGTATGTTGGAAGAATCTAGGGAGTAACAATATACTAAGGAAAATTTTGGAGTGCCTCCTCCAAGCATCTTGCTCGAAACTCATCATCTGAAAAGAGGTCTGGAGAAAAATTAAGGAGATCTCTGAACATGATTCCTAGTTCCCTCTTCTTAAAAATCTCTTTCTAGAGGGAGGGTATTTCCTGCCTCTTCTTAGCCATCATCGTGGAAGAAAAAAATTCCACCCATAACTCCATCTTGAAGTCATCCCACGAAACCACAGTTTCCTTTCTCTCCTTCAGGTAAAGCCTTCACCACTGACACAATGCTCCTTTCTTATGGTTCACTGCTAGAGGAACCCAGTAATATGTGAGAGCCCTGATCAAGATGAAAGTGATCACTAGCTTCTTGGGCTAGCACTCTGTCTCCATGTCCAAGAGGATGCCCTTTTACTTTACCAAAGTCTGTCGTTGGAAGGAATGAAGTCTCTTATGCCACTGATTTTCCACCTCTTCTTGATAGGCCCTCCACTAATCAACTAAATCAACCTATTGGGCCTCGATTTTTCATACCAATCTTCGATGATTCTTAGGTTCCATAGCTGAAAAGGAAACAAGATACTCTTAAGCCCATGTAGTGTGGAAAATTCCTTTTAAATTTTTTTAAACTCTTTATTTATTTTAAATTACAAACACACCCAAGACACACATGAATTGAATTCATTATTATTCGTGTACCCTTTCTAGGGTCTCTTCCATTTAATCAATATAGCCTCACCTAGTATTTTAGTAGGTCCAGTGTCCTTACATCAGATCATGGGGAGCCCTAAAATCCTGTGTCTTTGATAGTCTCCCCTAGACAATTTCACACGCCAAGATTTACAAACATGTTTTCCCTACCATCCATACAATCCCCACAATTCGAAACACTGAACTCCATATATCTCTCAAACATCCACTTTGATGCCATTATATCACAACCCACCTTCTTCAAGATGAGGGAGGGTACAGAAAAGTGCTCTTCCCTTCCTCAATATGAAGAAGAGATAATGACCCCCATGTTCTGCCTTCAGTAGGCCTCGGAGTGGCGACTAGTCCCAAGGGTATAGAATCTCACACAAATGGAAGGCATTTCCCTTTTAATCGAAAAATATTTTGAGATAAGATGGTAAATCCTAGAAACACCAAAGAATAAAGGTAAAACTAAAGTAAATAATCCATTCACACATGCATGTTAAAAAGAAAAGCTAATAAAAATTAAGAAAAAACTCCCATATAATGTACCACAGAAAAGAAACTAAGTAGAAACATCCACTATCCTGATGCCCAATCTTGTATGGTCCTGCACAGTCCTCAATGTCTTCCTGGAAACCTGAAAATAGTTTCAGATACGTAGGGTGAGCATACAAGTATCATCAGTAGGAAAACTAAAGCTACTCATGCACAAGTGAGGGAACATACTAATGTCCCTGTGAGAAAATAGTAGAACTCCAAGCACCCTCCATGGAATACTAACCAGCCCAAACTCACCAAGGCACACTCACCGAAGTAATTAATGTCAAGTAAAGTAATAATAATATAAGAACATTAACATTTGGGTACCCCTCACTACATTCCTACTGGTTAACTAATAATTCATAATGATATAACGTATTGATGTTTCCAATCTTCCCACACACAGTCCCACTACAAAAACCTGACTGCACACACCTGGGCCCCAATCTGCAAAAAACCATGCCTGCAGACACATGGGCCTCAACAACCACACTGCTCGCTCGGAGACACCTGGGCTTTATCCTAAATTAACCCTTGCCTCAAGAATCTTGGACTATAGTAAGACTCAATCCATTTGAGCCTACTCATATATGCATGAGTGGAAAGATCCTGATGAGGTCATGAGGAAGAAATTTAGTAACCATCCATCCATCCTTTCACCGGGATGTTGGGAAAGACGCCCTCCCCCATGAAATGGAGGTGTTCGAAAAATACTTCTCAACATGGGTGTGGTGAATATAGAAATCACAAGGAACTAAAAACTATATATATATATATATATATATATATGAATAGGTAATCAAACACTCATCCCCAACCTATGGCGTTCACACGAATAGACAACAATCCCACACCATCACCACTTTTGTTGTTACCCCTCCATTCCCAACCATACGACAACCACTTCCAAGCATAAACTCACTTCCATTTTTGTTCAATTTCCATTTATTTACATAAGGGGATTCACATTAAATTATTCTAACACCACTGAGAAACTAAAATATGTAACCATACTAAGAAATGATCAAACTAAACTGCGGCCCCACTACACATCTACATTAAACTACTACCAACTATCATTCTTCAAAGTGAAATCGCCCATTCCCTCTCTCACAGCCCATCCACACATCCCCTCTTCCAAAAAAATTTCCAATTGTAGTCCCACTACTTGACATCTCTTTATGATCACCACACAACAAAAGGGAAGTTTGGAATCCTACAAGTACATCCCCTCCATAATCAATCAATCTCTCATACTGAGACACCGACACACCCCATGGACCACCCCACATACCAAGCCCACAAAACCCAGACCAGAACACATAGAATATAACCACAACCATCAAACCAAGTGTATTCAAATTTAACCAATAGGGGTTCTTTAATTTCCACTTTAATATAACATGGGTGATCACAGAAAAGGATTGATCCTAGGGCATCCCTTTATTTAACAGAGTGTATGTGATTAATCAAATTTCTTGTTACATCTGAACATCAAAACATCACAATGAAACACCACTAGTGCACAAGAAAAGACCACCAACAGTCATGATTTTTAGAAGGCATACAACCACAACAGCCATAAGAGAATAAAAGACAGCAAAATAAAACAGGCAACCAACATCAAACCACACCCTTCCCATTTTTTTATGCAAGTTATATTTTGATCATATTAAATTCTTGTTTAATTATTGTTTCTATAAAAGTATCTTATCGTTACTTATATAGAACCATTAAATTTACCCACCCTTCATGACTCACAATTAAAGAATAGAAAAAGAAAATCCCTACATGGATGATAAAAGATAGAAGTTCATTCTTATTCCAAGAACAGGGGATGACATGATGTCCAGGGAGAACTCCAAGGATGAGTTGGAAGGGCCCCAACATGGGTGCATGACTCATCTTAGGAGGAAGTCTCTAGGCACAGTAAGAGAAAATGAAAGCAAGAAGGAAGAGATGATCTCATCTTATAATGAGTCTAGGTC
Source organism: Viscum album (assembly GCA_963277665.1). Lineage (NCBI taxonomy): Eukaryota > Viridiplantae > Streptophyta > Magnoliopsida > Santalales > Viscaceae > Viscum > Viscum album. The sequence continues at coordinate 1,521,345,232 of OY728131.1, read as the reverse complement.
CTAAAATTAGGGAGACCATTTTGATGTACATTAAAGTTAGATCATGGATTGACCATAAATCTTGGTAGTTTTATATGTTAGAATAAATTGATAGTTAATAATTTTATTCATAAACGATGGAGATAGACTATTGGGTGGCTGTGAGTTGAAAGATTAACCTTAAAGGGATAAAGACATGTAATAGGGGAGAAACTCGAAAAACTAAAAAAAATAAAAATGGGTCACCGATGGGTGAGTCACTGATAGGTGAGCTAATAGAACTGAGCTACTGATGATGAGCTACTAATGTCATGACCTATCAATGAAATGTTCTACTAATTCCTTGACCTATCGATGCCCTGACCTACTAACACTCTGACCTACTAACGCCCGACCCTGCTGATGTCCTGACCTACCAACATCATGACCTACCAATTTCAACACCCTTAACTCACCGATACCAACACCACTTGACTCACTGATTCCAACTCACCTCACTTACTGATGATGATTCACTAACATTCTAACATGCTGACATGCTGATGCACTAACATGTCGACGCACTGACATGCTGACACACTAACATGAAGATGGAAATTTTGGAAATTTTTGAAAACTCTTGAAGTGAGACACCATTTCCTTCTATCGCCCTTAAACATAGGATTTTGACAAAGGAAAGGCCTGAGGTAAATTTGGGTTATTATAACTACCATTCCCTTTGTGATTCCATGAAATTTGATTTTTTTTATACTACCCCTATTTCCCATAATTTTTCTTTTATTTCAATTGAGTGATGGATTTATAGTATGGTTCTTCTATAATATATTTGTTAGAGGAGTGTCCTGGAAATATTTTCTCCCAAAAGTTAGATGGTTCTCTCAGTTGATAGAAATAGATAGAATATTGGGTGTTAGTGGGAAAATACTATAATGAATTTTAGGAGTATATTGGTATTTCCCTTGGGAAAATAAATTTTTTAGAGTAGGGTACCTTCCTCCTTGAACTTCATATCTACCTTCTTCTCAAATTCATAACATTTCCCCTCATTGACACCTATTATGGTTATAATGGACCTTAAACTAAATATTTTTGTGTTTTATCATGTTATTTATGATATTACATACAGTAATTGGGTTCTCTTAAACTAGTGCACAACATGTGGAAACATCAATCAGGTTATGGCCTATTTGAATTAAACCTCCATAAAATTATTGTATTAAAATTTGACCCTGTATTTGTTGGTGTGGAAAACATTAAAAAAGTATTTTAAGATGTTAACCATATTCATGAAGTGTTTTCCCATTATTTTGACTTATTCTAAAAAATTATTTCCTTATTTTTTTAGTTTTAAACACTGTGAAATTTTTTTTCAAGAAAAAGGCATTTCACATCCACCCAGTCTTTTATTGGGTAGTTAAGAGAATAAAACGAATCTTTTTATGTGTCTTCTAATAAAAATTAGAATTCCCTTATCATAAAAAATTATTCAACTTCATTAAAATGTTTTAATGTTTAACATATAGTACTATGTTCATTTATGTTCTTATCTGGGTCTTCTCCATGTAGTCAATGAAATATTTTTAATAAGTGTATGATTCTAAATTTTAGTTCAAAGTTTGGTTCTTATCTTTGTTCATGAATATTTTAATGTTGGATATCAACATTAGAAGAAGTGACTTATTTTAGTGTTTGGTTATTTTATACCATGTAATTCATGTTATCATATGTTTCTATTTTAGTTTCAGAAAAATATGGGTCTTAAAGAGTCTCAATGTGTGGTGTTTCCTCCATTAAAGGATCATCCTTTTTATCTCAGTGTTGCTAAAGTATGATCCTCTCTAGTCTAAGATTGAATGGAAGTAGATCTCCCATAGTATAAAATTTCATGCATATAACCTACACTATTAATAAATTTGAAGAAAAAAAATATCTAATGGTATATGATTAAACAAAACAAATATTTAAAAAATTAATATATATCTTATAAAAATCACACTAAAAATTGAAGTGCACCCTGGAAATAATGCCAAATATTTACCACATTATCATGATACATAAAATTGATTATGTTTTTAATGTTGATTTATAGTATAGGGAGTGCCTAATGCCACATCTAAATGATAATTGTAGGTTCAAAGTGTGTATCTTCAATAAAAAGGACTAAAATAGGTGGTGGTTTTGAAAATAGTATTAAAAATAAAATAACTTAGTTAAAGAGTCTAATAATTTAATAACAAAGATATTGATTTTAGAATTATGAGTGGGGTTCATTTTACATTCACTATAATTCTTCATTAGTTCATTGTTTAGAAAATTACACATGGTTTACTGGAATCCTTTGATTGAGGGTAATAAATATATAAATTCCCCACATACCTTTTAAAATGATGCACAAAGGGCCAACCCTTGACAAAAAATTATGTTATCGAGGTTTTTACCTACTGAAATGAATGAGTTATTCTAAATAATAATAAAAACTTATTTATATTAAAGTTACAAAGGATTTTTTTCCAATGAGAACAACCCAAGATTCCAACTTTTAATCCCAACCCAATAAATAATTAAATGAAATGTTTTTCTTATAATTATACCAGAAAAATTAATTAAAATAAGAATAATGTTGAGATAAAAATTAAAGAAAATTGCACACAATAATTACTCCAAACAATAAAAAGACAAGGTGATATAACACCCTCTCCATGTTTTGTACCTCCCTCGAAATTATCATCCACAATTTAGCTCATCTTGTAGTGGAGGAGGAGGATCTCGTGGAACTTTAAATTTATCTTAAATCTCCCATTGATGATAGGGTCCTTTAAAAAATCTAAAGGGATTATAGGACTCCTTTGTTCATCAAAAATTATATCACCTTTCCCTATTTCAAACTTACAAATGGGGTTCCCAGGGTTCCAAAAAAATATCCAATGGGAATAGTGGTTTTGGGAACCCTATTTTCGAAAAACCATTTATCTGATGTTTTGGGAAATAATAAATCCTTAAATCACTTTTAAAAAAACTAAAAAACTATTTCTTCACATATTTTTTATCGGCACCAAAAATTTTGAATCATTTCGAGGCCTACAAACCACAATATGGATAAATTATTGATGTGACCTCGATACTATGAATAGTGAGTATTAACTCTAATGATGAAATATTTTTGGGACTCAAAGTGCTTTAAATAGTGATAAAAATTAACTAATTGAACCAAATGTGATCTGGACGTTTTTATTATACTTGAAATTGACAATAAAAAATCAATTTAACATAGTGGTATAAATGTGGAAATGAAATTGTGAATCATGATGTGATCAAGAGATAACCTCATGGATTCTAGTAAACAACCTATGGAATGAAAATCCATATATATTAATAGGAAAACAAATATTAATTAAATTATGGAGATACATAAAAATATTTTTATTTTTGGAGGACATCACTGATGATGATATTAATAAGCTACACATAAAGGGTAAGTAAAAGGCTATGAAGAGATGCATAGAAGGTGAAAAAAGGCAAGATATAGTGTTTTTGGATATATGATATGACTATCTAAATAATAAGAAATATTTATGAGTAAAGGGAAATGACCAATTAGATCAGGATATAAAATTACCTCTTTAAAGAAGTTATCCACACCTATGTTGAAAATAATGATACATAAATGGGAACATACTTGTAAATATAAGGTTAGAAACATAACGATGTTTGGAGATAAATGTCACGAGTTGTGAAACTGGTATCAACTCTCATAGTTATGTTGAGGATCTATTAAAGTTTCCACCAAATTCCCTAGTAAATATAGAGGTGCATGAATGATTGGGAATTAAATTATATGTTTTATGGGAAATATATCTTGAGGGGGACCTATTTTAATAATCCAATCTACTAAAGGTACATAGATTTTTTCTACATCTATAATTATTGGTAGATTTGTGGAAAATTAAAGAATCATGTATGCTTTTAATTCTCTCATAATTTTTAACTCATATTTATTATGTTATTCATGTCAGTTATTATATAACTAATTATATATTAATTGGAACTTGAAATCATGAGATATATTAGATCAAGGGATAATAGGTTACTAATTTTTTTAAAAAAAATTATTATGTGATACACCTAAAACTAAGAAAGAAATAAGGTTCATCACATGGAAAAATATACACATATTTTTTTACTAAACTTTTCACTTTTTTTCTATAAAGGGTCAGACTATACAGACTGGTATTTTATTTTTTGATGGATTATTTATAATATAAATTCAATTCTATGTAAAATCCATAAGATTTTATGATTATATTTATATATGATTACCACATGTAACTTGTGAGTTGTGAAACAATTTGAATTCATTATCCCATGGACTTGTTGGAGATATTGGATAATTGAGAATGGGTATTCCATGTTTTGTGAAGGTTGGATTATTAAAAAATGGAATATGTATTTATATATTTCAATAAGCGTCTTATAATGAATCCCTTTTCTAAAATATAACTCATTAACATTTATAAAGAGAGAAGATGTTGTTAAATACTTTCATAGGAATTATTGGATGGGAAACTGGTGTAGACCCTTCCCCTAACCCTAAATTAAAATCATCTTTAATTTTTTATCAAATGGGACTCCCCATATATTTTAATTGGCATCAGTTGTCATATTAAATAGTATATCAGGTCGAATCATATCTAAAATAGTATCAAACGTTGTTTGGGGTGAAGAACATGAAAGTTGAGAAAGTTCTCTCAAATACTCACATTGTCAAATAAGGGGAGAGTTATGTGACCCTTACATTTTGGGGGAGAATAATTTACTCTCCTTTACATCTCTTTTCAATTAGGGGGAGATAAATTACATTGACTATTAATGTTTATTTTAATAGAACATGGAATTAGAAACATACATAAAAGGGGATATTGAATTACCCAAAGGACTTTGGTTTCATTTTTTGTCAATTAGGATGGTCAATGTAACAAAATTAAAAATAAATGTAGTGATGGGTTAAAGTATCCATCCATTGAGGAATATGAAAATATACCCATGGTTTTGTGTGAAAGTGTTGTTAGGTTCTCTAATTGTGGTTCATGGGAAAGGTGATTGATCAATATGATGCCCATATATTGGGACAATAGAACAACTAAGTTATATTCTATTGAATTCCTAGGTAGATAGATTCAATTTGGTATCCCATATGAAATAAAACAATTTAAAAATTCAATTTTCATTGTTGAACATGACTTGTGTTGAAGGAGGAGTTCCATTATTATCTACAATGGTATGTAAAAAATAATACATCAGGTTATAGTGAATATATTCCATAGATTTTATAATCAATGTTTAATAGGATATTTTATTTTTGTTTGATGATCCAATTTATTTAAAGGAACCTATCCATGTGAAATTTTTCATGATAGTTGTAGAAATTCATGACGACACACATGTGGATGAAATCCAAACTAAAGTTGAAGTTGATAGTATAGTTCATGATATCGAAGAACTAAAATCAGTAGGTTTTTATATGCTCTTAAAGTCATTGGTAAAAGAGTTGAAGTGTTTATTAAGTTTCATAAACATCCAAAGGCGTTTTTACTTGTTCATGAATGGTTGTGATCAATTGTAGATGGAGTGGGGGAGCCCTGGTTCAAAAATGAATGAAATTTAGAAAATAACCTACATTAGTGTGATGTGTATGTGAAATTCCATGTACGAAAATATTCATGTATATGAATTTAATCATAGGAAAATCCACATATCCAAAGTCTTTATGTGTGAAATTATTTTCAAACATCAAGATTAGTGTACAAAAAATTAGTGATGTAATTGAATGACCATGTAGCTGATTTTTTTATTTGTATCTAAATTTAGGAATTGCATATTCAAATGATGCTTTAAATAGCTGAATATATTGAGATATCCAAATTAATCATATAAGGTGTTTCCATGTAATATCATAACTTAACATAGAAAAAGTATTCTATGTATCTGAATTCAAAAACACATATGTAAATGAAGATTCCCATAGTAAAATTGTCACTTGAGCACCACGTATCCAAATTCTAATACATGAATCACCATGTAAGGGATTAATTCACAAATAAAATGCTATATGAGAAGTAGAAATTAAAATACCCAAATTTATTATACATACTTGATGAAAACATGATCTTTCTAGAACTCATATTTTAAAGAAGAAAAACATTATAGATAATTTTAAATCTTCTCTTCAAGGATTCAAACAAAAAATATTCCTATAATGGTGTGTCATGAAAATATTTAGAATAAAGAAAAGTTGATATTAATCCATGGGAATGGAAGATCAGTGTTACATGATAATGTGACTTTCTATATTTTTTAAATTACGAGGAAATTAAATTTGATGATATTTTTGTTGTGCATTCAAGATCAAAACGTCATCATCATATTTTATCCATGATCTAACAATTGTTTGTCAAAGTTCAAAGAAGAACCATTGTATATATTCAGTAATGATAAAATGAATTTATAATGTTTTTAAGAGTAATGAATTTGATGTTACTCTAATTATAGGTTGTTTACAAAAGGATAAAATTATTGTAATCTGAGCCTATCTGAGAGTGAGAAAAAAAGGTATGAGCTACTACTATGTACATATATGAGATTAATGGTTGTATAATTTTATTGAAAGTCCAAATGTGAAATGAAATAGTTTCCATGACACATTTATTTTCTTTATATTTTATAGAGCTATAATGATTGTCTAATTTATAGAATTTTAATGGATTTATTATTGAAAGAAAAGAGTTAAATCATACTAGATTATTTAACTAAATATATATTCATTAAATCCTAGAAAAATTGATATAAGAAGATAAGGTAAAGGTTATCCTTAAGAAGAGGGAATATATTAAAAAAGAAAATTCAGACTTTGGGAAACCAAGATTATTATATAATACATCTTTGAAGATGGAATTGAAAAAAGGATAAAAGATATACAACTTATGATATCTTGAAAAGTTTGAATTTATTGAAAAAATACTTATTTCAATGTGAGATTTTAGAATATCAATAATTGGATGAAATTAGAAGTCTGAGTAGCTATAAGTGTGTAGAAAAGGATGTGAAAAAATATGAAAGTGCAAAGAATATGAGAGTTGTGATACTATGATAAATATTTTAAGAACTACGATATTGAATAAAAATAAGTATAAGTACACAATATATTTTATAGAGAAGGAAGAGGAAGAGTTATCCATCATTTTGATATCAGTTTTTGAGAGTTGATGTTTTGAGAAAAACAAGATCAGGAGAAATATGCTGAAATAGATGTATGAGAATAAGAAATGAGTGAAACTTGCCGATTATACATGTTCTAAATTGTTATAGTTTATAATTCTGAACTATGAGGAGCATATATATATATATATATATATATCATCTTATTTCATCGATTAGGATAGCTAGGTAATCAAATTCAATGGTTCTATGAAGTTGAGATATGAGAAATGACCGAGTTTCTGAGTTTTCTTGAAGTATTCATGAAATTTAAAGAAACATATTGTAATTTGAAGTAGATATTTTATAGTTATATTGATTCAACCAATATAAAATTAGATATATAATTATAAGGGGTTATAGAAAGGAAATCTTTTTTATACATGGTATGAAGCCATCGAACCTATCATAATCAGGGTATAAAATAACGCCGTCATGCAACATGGTGACAATAGTGTGATGGTATTTAAGAAGGCATATGAGAATCCAAAAAGTAAAGTCATGTGAGAGGCATAAAAGTGGCTAGTGATAATCTAGATAAGATAATATTAATTAGACTATATTCAAGTTATGTTTTTTTGTAACATATACCCCCTATAATTTAATGATAATGATTATTTTATAGAATCCTTGATTGTGGATAATAACTAATCAAGGTAGGGAGTATGTCTTAGTATCTAACCATTTAAAAATTCTTATCTTAGTGTTCCCTTATTTATTACATTATTTAGGTATGGTTTTGATTCAAAATAGTATATTGATACTGAATAAGTCATGGAGGTTGAATTGGAAAGAAAGTAATTCATAAAAGTTTTTCACTGACCACTAATTCACCCCTCCCATATTAGTGGTACAACATGTCTATGGAACCTCATAATATTGAAGTGTAAATCTATAAATAACTCATAATTTGTGTAAATCACGCAAAAATAAAAGTCAAAAATATTTAAGCACATCCAAATACATCCTATGAAAGAGGTATATGTAAATATAAACATGTAATGGTTTAAAATTACATCAAACCAACAATACCCACATGATTAATCTTGGATCCATTGAGGGACATCATTTACTTTTCTAGAATAATTCATAAGCCTCTTGTCCTTTGGGAATTCTTATACAAATCCCTGGTACCAAAGTATATATTACTCTAGAGATATTTAAATTCTACCATAAGGATAATACCTAATATGTAAAAAATATATTAAATAACAAAATTCATGCTAATAACTATAATTACAAACTAATGTCACTGGGGATGAAAAATATATCTTATATTATCACACCTAGAATGTGCTAAGTGGCATGAAGATTTTATAATAATAAATTTATCATAGTGCAAAAAATATTTAAATCATATATAAAATTTATAAACATAATATTTTAAAGTAATCAAAAAATAAATAAAAATTATATTTAATTAATTAATATTAAAAATTAATATGAATATTTAATATTTTAATTACTTATTAAAATATTCTATATTTAATTCCTAACACATATATTTTATAAAAATATCATGAAACTAATATTTTTTTCCAAAATATTAAATTTTTTTCCTTTTATGCTTGAATCATATTTGACCATTGATATAGGCATTATTAGTTTTAATCTATAGTTTATTTCAATGATAATATTGATCACTATTATAGGTCTTCCTATTAAACATACATACACCACTCATATTTTTATGTATTATTTCAATTGTAATCCATTATAGGCATGTTTAATCTTACCTGGGTATGTTTAGATTCCTTAAGAAAGATTCAAGTCATAGTCGATGTTAGAGAATGGGATAAACATTGGTTCTTTTTTTCACCTTATGAATATGGCTCAATGACTCTTATAAAATTATAATTCATAATAAAATATATCTCTTATATCATCATTATGATCTAATTCTCTATTTTTTGGAAACCTATAATTTTAATCATATCCTACGATGTCACTCATATCATATCTTAATGTACACGAAATTAACACTATGTTTTGATGTAATATACATTCCAATAAAAACCAATAATACTCTACGAATAAGAAAAAAAAAATCTAGAATGGAATCCAATAGTTGAAAATCAACGCATCATACATTATGATATAAACTAAAACAATTTATGAAATGCATGTTCTTCAAATCAGTTGAAAAACATATTGGTTTGGATATTATCAATGATCTCATACCACTAATGGGATTCATAATATCAACTCATGATCAATGTAATAGAATAACACCATTTAAATAGCCTGAACAACTATCATTGACCCATCACAATATGAAAAACAAAAAATATAAACATGTGTACCTTTATCAGGATTAATTCTATCTACGTTGATCTCAATGTAATATGTTTGATGGTCTAACAACCCATGATATTATAATATAAATTCCATTTAATTAAAACTGTGCTTAATAACATGTTTCATGTGTAACAACGAACTAAAACAAACTATGTTACTTTAATATAAAACTTCTAGTGATCATTATATTGTAGCTATTGAATTTGTAGTTATATAAAAAGTAACCCCAATATAAAATTCATATAGAATGAAAAATACAATTAATTGTTAAAAAGAATTAATTTACATAATTTAATTATTGTAACTAATTATCTAAGAAGATAATTTTATAATTAAAAAATTATTATTTCTTAAAATTTCTTTTTTTTGTATTATCATTTATATTTTTTAAAAATAATATATTATGTTTAAATGATGATAAAAAATATGTTTGATATTTATAATATAGTAACACTAGTTTAATTAATAGTAAATAAATATTAGAGTAGTTAATATTTGAGAAATTCATTTTCCCATAAAATGATTTTTTTAATAATATTATATGTTTCCATTTAAAATTTATGTTCTTGAATTTATGAATTTTAATTTTAATAAATGAGATTAATTTTTTTACTTAACAATAAAATATTATATTACCATTAAATTTTTTAATTTTTATTAAAGAAATATTTTTAGGTGAATTGAAAAAATTGTATATTTTAAATCATGAATTTTATGAAATTATTAGAATAAAAATAACAAAAATAATGAAACTTATTTCCTATAAAACATGTATACAATAATTATTATTATAAATGTAAAAAATAATTTGATTAAATAAGAAAAACGTATTTGAAATTATATATCCTAAGTTATTTTTTAAAATTGTTTTTATAGATTGAACTATTATTATTTTATAATTAGATTTTATCAACATTAGAAATTATATATTTTAAAATTAATTTCATAATTTTAATAAGAATGTTCAAATTTGGTAATAATTATTACTTTGTTATTAGTTATAAATGTTAGTTAATGAGGATAAAAATGAGTTACCATGGTAAAATTAAATTATGGTAAAAATTTAAGTAGAAAAAATATAAAATATATAAAACAATATACATTATTTATGTGTATGAGTGTTCTATTGACCTATCCTTACCCCTCTCCATTATTTTCAGTTTTGGAGACACTTTACTTCAATAGTGTACATTTTATTTCAAAAAACATGAGCTACTCACTTATAAACGGATCTATTCACCACCCTACTTCTCCTCACACCTTAAAAATCTTAGTCCAACCAAAATATACCAAAATAAATCCCCAAGACTCCTATCAAAATCATAAAGTAACTCCTATCATAAAATTACCACCCTTAAAATGCTTAATCCAATTTGAAAATGTGGTGTTCCAAGGAGTGAGGTGAAAATCAGTAATCACTCCTTTTTCATTTCTATTCCTTTCTTTCTAATTATACCTCTACCAAATATATTATACATATTCTTAATTAATTAAAAAATGATCATAATTATACTAAAATATTATTATTTAAATGTAATAATCACTTTATACCTTCCTCCCTGTATTTTTGAATGATGAATACAATGCTTATCCGTACATGAAAACTACTATCTCCAAGAATAACATATGTTTTTCATTATCTCTTCACATGGACGGTTAAAAGAATTTATTTAATTAGAAAATATGGTATTTATGACATAATTACAATTATATTAATATAAATTAGTAATTCTATGAATATCATCATTCATTAGAAAATGAAAATGGTGCTCCTGCATACATACAGACTATTTCCTCTATGGAAAAAATATTTCTTTTTCATCACTACCTTAAAATTTATTTTATAAAATATATGTTATAAAATATATTTTATAAATATATATGATATTAGGGAATAATATATATCATTAACAAGATTCTCAATTAATGATATAAAAATAATATCATTAATTATTATTTTCATGATACATCAAATTACCCGAAACTAGCTTGTCAAAGTTCTCATTCTTGTGAACCGTGAGAGTAGATTTCATAAAAATAATATTAGGATTAATAAATCATTTAAACATAATGATTTAAATATATTCTATAATATGAAAATTATTAACTTAGTATCAAATTATGGTTCTCAACATCCCCATTACGAAACATGTGTGAATCAATCGAAATTAAAAACATCTGATTATGAAAATAAATGATAAATAACATATAAATGTATAAAAAATGATTATAATTAAAAAATATTAATGGTTATATATATGAATAAGGATTTGAAATTTGTTTTTAATATGTTTATGTTTATTATTCATGGTTTTAAATGACTTTCATAAAAGATGAGAGTTAATGTAAGAGACTTTGTTAACTCAAATCCCTTTTTATTGAGATATATTGTTTTCACTTAAATTTATTTATTATTTGTTTTAATTTTTCCACCATAATATATTATTAAATGATAATTTATCTATATATCTGGTGAAATTAAAATTTACAATTCCAATATCTTCCTTCATGAATTTATTTCTCATAAAATTATAATGGTGTTATGAATAATTTTCATCCTTCCCAATGATCTCTTTCTCTTCCATTTATTTATCCTTTATTGCAACTAATATTATCCATTATTATTTTAAAATAAAAATAAATATTTTTCATTGTTATAGTCATATTTTTCATTAACTATTTTATAAAATAATATTTATTACACTTTAATGATCTGAGTTTCAATAATGGTTTTTTAAAATAATAAAGGTTATTTCATTCATGATCATATTTTTTATCTTCCACTCCATATTTCATCTTGATATACTTTAGTATTTTTCAAATATACATTATTCATATTCATTTGTAAATAGTTTTTAAAAAAACATGACAACTTCTAAAAAACAACTTCTATAAGTGACATATAAATTCTTATTTTATGATAATAATGTTTTAAGAAATCACATTTTATGATTTCAATTCCACTTTCCTCTTTATCTTTAAAATATCCAATTACTATAGAGTAATGATTCATGAAACACACTCTATATTCCATTTTGAAACACTATATTTTGGTGATTTAATTTTTTTTATCAGCCGATTCAACACTTGAGGTCATTTTATATGATATTTTTGAAATGTTACGAAACTATTTTTCTATAATTGATTCTTCGTGATATGATATATGATAGATATTTTGTGTCACAAATGAATATTAATTATCATAATGAGATGGGTGGGGACTTTTATCACCCTCAAATGTATTATTTAATGATTTATATCTCATGATATAATTATGTTGAGCCTAGACACAACAGAGTTAGTATTGGAACCAGGGTTATTCCTTGATTGAATTGGAGTCTGATTTGTGTTTGTTGTTAATCCTTATATGGAATACCAAGAAGATTTCAAAGAAAGGAATCATATTGTTCAAGATAAAAGCATTATTTAAGGTGGTATCATTTCCCTGTTTTTTCCAAATCTTTGGGGTTCAAAATTTGGATGTTTTCTTTCAACATGCAATGTGGTTTTTTATGAAGGCCTTATAAAAATATGTAAGAGGCATGAGTTTCACAAATATGGTATTTTAAATTTTTTTCATGAAGTCATAATGTTTTATCATGGTGTAATTCATGATTATGACAGGCTTCACGATCAAATATGGAGTTATTCGGGATTATGTGTTCTGGTCTCTACAGTTGTTGATGAAAGGATTTGATAATTTGATGGGTGCCATGGATGGAATTGATGAAATACATCGTGATGACGATGAGAATTGCGAAAAGATAATTTCTAGGGTTCTCGGTGAAGGGAGGTGCACCGCGAAGACATGTTTGATGGTCCAAGAAATCTTCAAAGAATAAATGGAGCATCACAAATGGATGAGCCTATAAATAAGGGGCTTCCCCTATTCATTTTCATCAGATGTTTTATGGAAAACCCAAAGAATCTTTTATTTCATAGATATCTTCACGAAAAAAATAATTCTAAGTAAGATGGTGCATTATGAAGAGACTATAAGTCTTAACTGATTCCCATACATTTGTAAAAAAGGGTACTTCGCAAAAATATGGTATTCTGCGTTGACTTAGTGAGTTTCACAAAAGAACTTCCATGAAGTTAAGGATGCTTCACGAAGACCATTTTTTCCATGAAGGCAGGGGTTCTTCACAAAGACAGTTTGTTCCATGAAAGAAGGGGTGCTTCAGAGAGGTAGTTTGTTCAGCAAAGGTAGGGGTGATTCATGAAGGAGTGTGTCTTGAAAAGAGGCTTCACGAAGACTAGTTTTGAAAATATGTTTTTAGTGAACATGGAATTCAATGTGAATCATCTCCCGACTATGGTGGATGAAATTTCCCATGTTATGCTTGGGACAATGTATTTAATGCCAAATTATTAAAGAGACCTTCAAGTCGATAAACTAATTCAAACATCCCTAAAAGTAGTTAGCTAGGGGGATTCGATGGAAGTGTTATAAGGAATGAAATGAGTTATCCCTAAACCATTATAAAGGCAGTGGGCCAGGAACATAGTGACTATGAACGAGCCTTTGAATTCCACAACATGTGATGTTTAGTGGATTTTGGTATAACTGACAAATTGTTGGCATATGATACTTGGATGTATCCATTAGTGGTGAAACAAGTCAAAGTATTGTGTGGTCTCTATCTGTGTGATTGTTTGATTTTTTTTTCTCATCAATATTATAGGTTTAAAGAGTTCTTTCCAACATGGGAACAAGATCCTTGATGTAAAAGAAAAATTTAACACCTTGATTCACCCCTCCCCTCTTAGGGTGTCCCAGGGTACTATAGTTAACTATATTCACATGACTGATTGTAGATGTGATGGTTGTTCTGTAAAAACCTAGGTAATTATAGAATAAATAATTTTAATATTTATCATTCTTCTTAAATTATGTATTCATAATCATTATAAATATATTATGAAATTCTTGAAACCAAAAAGGAAATGGTTTTATTAAACCCATTTCATATATGATTATATTTAAAAGTTTAATTTTGAAATTCAAGAATTTTAATTTGAAAAAATTAATTTCATTTTTTAATTCATCATGTCAAAATTATATTAGGATGTATTTTTTATAATGTTCTAAAAATACTATTTTTCAAAGAAAAGTGAGAATACTGATTTTTATTGAAAATGTATTTTTTATAAATATATTTACAATTTATTATTACATTTTTGATTAGTTTGAAATTAATATAATTATTCTTTATTCATAATAATCCAATTATAGTTTTTTAAATGGATTTAGTTCTTTAATTAAGTATCAAAACATTTTATATTTAAATGGACATTTTTCTAAAAAATGGTTATTTATTGTTTTTTGTTCAATTTTAAATTTAATTTTTAAAATTCAATGTTTTTAAATTTCAAAAATGTATTCCATATTTAGAGTCATTGGTTCAATTTTTTTTAATATTTCCCTTTTATTTTTTAACAATATAAATAATAACCTCAATAATTTTATATCGCCATGGTAAAGGCTAAATCGAGTAATTTATATTTCAAATAAAATTAAAAGAACTCTTAAATAGCCCAAATATTTTCCCGAATCGTATTTTATGACTATATCTCGACAATAATCATCCAATAGTCTAGTTTATGGGCTTTTGAGGTTACTTGAATGATATTGTGACCTTTGTAATATTTTATTTATCGAAATGTCCAACATGTCACACTCTTGTTTTTAATAAGTGTAATATTTTTAAAATGGTTTTATCCAAATAATATGTTCAACTATAAATATTATTTTGAAATATAAAATTTTTATCTTCATCATTGTAATTTATTGTTAATTTTTAGTAAATAAATAATGACCTTAAATTATTTCATGATGTTGATGCATCAATAAATTCATTAATGGAAAATCCAATAAATTATAATTAAAATGTTAAAATAAATATAATTTGAGATATTTAATGTGCTAAAAAAATCTAGAAGAAAATGACATGTTAGAGATATAATAAAAAAATTACTATTTAAGGTTTTTTTTATATTATTAAATTCAAAGTAATGAATAGTTATACAAATAGACATTATGTATATTTTAAAGTAAAAAATATTTTATTAAATGATATAAATATCCTAAAAATATAACTTCTATTATCCAAATTTACCCATTTTTTAGGGTTAAGCGGTCAAATGTAGAGTAGCTTGGGTTGTGGATTCCTCAGAGACCTAGGAAGAAACCTATAAACATGCACATTCTATGGATTGATTTTTGCTATTAAGTGGACAACTTTGGGTTGATTTTAGATAGGTTTAAGTGGAAACTATTTGAATTAAGTGAATTCATATTATGAGAAGGGTTGATCCTAGGTTATTACAATGGGTGGATTTGGTGAAATTATTTTTTAACGATTTCAATTTCTTATATTGAAGATGGGTTTATTCAAAAAGATCAAGAAATGTCATCACTTACTAGTTTAATACCAACACACCATAATACTAATCATGTATACATTTGTAGGATAAAATTTATGAGCACTCCAAGGTAAAGGTTCATTTTAGCACTTGATGCATGTGGCCTTAAAATTCATCAAGGATGAAGAATCATTAAAATCATCAAATAAAAATATCAATTAAAATAAGTGATTACA
The DNA here is from genome assembly GCA_963277665.1 of Viscum album. NCBI lineage: Eukaryota > Viridiplantae > Streptophyta > Magnoliopsida > Santalales > Viscaceae > Viscum > Viscum album. The sequence goes on along the minus strand of OY728131.1, from coordinate 1,521,329,099 downwards.
CATTAATGGGGTGATAAATAACATCCAATTAAGCCCCTTTCTACTTTCATAGATCAACCGATAATTGGGTTGGACCTCCATTTATTCAATGGTTTCAATGGAAGCTGGAAGTAGACTAATGAGGGAAGAATTAAAGAAGTAAATAAAACAATAAGAAGAAAATGATCAATCCACCATTATGTGAATAATTTTATAGGGTTTGGTGTGAATAAATTCACACCATGAGGTAGCAATATCAACGTGATATAATGAATAATAGAATAAGAGGATAAGAAGAACTTTTATTATGAAACAATGATGAATTAGAACAACTTACACGTGAAAGACAACTTAAGACAACAAAAATGAAGCATAACATTACAATGAATGGGAGAAAAAAAGATTACTAAATCCTCTAACACCACATCCTTAAATAGGAATTTTGGGATCCTTGGGTCAATAATCCTATAGTGAAAGTCATTTCACTTGAGTATGGTAGGATTTGGGTGGTGGAAATCTTGTGGAACTTAGACTTTTCCACTCTTGACACGAGGTGGCAGCCAACTTGCATCCACCAAAAAGATGCACCTAAATGACCTTATAGAGGGAAAAATTAGAGTGGTCCATATTATAATAAAATAAATATATAGATGTAACCTAACCTTCTGTAATGTTTCAGCCCAAAATAATTTATTGTTTACAAGATATCTGTAAAATGGTGGGATGTTGTTTTGGGCCAGAGAATCTAGCGCATAATTTTATCTCCAACTTGGGCTGATGGTAACTCCATTCAAACATCTGAATTATCTTTGGAAACTATTTAATTAAATGTTTCCCATGATCTCATCTATCTTAATTTAATGTTTTAGAATCATTGGCATCATATCTTGGTAGCTAAAGTCCTATTATTGGGATGATGTCTAGTTTACTTTTCCCAGAATGTATTTCTGTGGAAGCCCATTTTGATGTTCTTCCCATGTGAATCTACCAATACTCCATGATTATGAATTGATTCTAATGTAATGAGAATACTAAAAATAAAATATGAAAATAAAATCATGACTATTTTATATTTTATAGGGTGTTCCAAAATGTACCATGTAACAGTGCATTTTAAGAGGGAATTACAATCATAATGTCAATTAATGTTCAAAGTGTAAAATGTACTAAAATGGTGTTTATGAATAATAAATTAAATTAATATTTCATATATTAACAGTGAATATTAGCCTCATTAAGTGGCTAATCACATCCCCCAACTTGAGTTTTTCTAGTCCCGAGTAAAATGTATCTCAAAAATATGAAATTCAAAATCCATTTTCCAAAACATTTTAACACACATTTATCACTAAGAAACATAATACCAAAAAATCATGAAACCTATAAAAATGTTTTAATAAAAGATAGTTTCATAATCATATCCCAATCCCACACCCGTTCTTTTTTTCAAATTCATTGCCATATTTCAACTAATATCAATTAACCGTGAAGATGTGTTGTGTATCACAATAGACATGGGAGTTCATTTTTTCAAGGTGGAAATGGTGGAAGAACTAGGTGGAATCACATTTCAATATTCAGATGATTATTCATCATTTTAATGAAATATTTTTTTTTATTTTTTTTGTTTTCAATTTTTCCATGGTAATTGAAATTGAACTCAACATAGTAAACCCATGTAGAGAGACTTTACTGATGACTCCCAGGCTCAAAACCCATAGGGAGGCAAGTGAAGCCCACATGCTCAGGCATCATCTCGAGTTAACTCAGTCGAAAAAAATTCAAATTATCACAAATAAAGATAAACTGACTAAATATGGGCCAAAAATCTATGGATTCACGATCCCTAAGTACCGAAATTCAATAATTGGGTCATTTCATTGCTCTACGTGAAAATTTATGGTTTTTTTATTTTTTTAAATACTCATATTAAAACTAAAATAATCACAAAACATATGATATTAATTTTTGGTACCTCATTAAATCAAACTAATACCCCACTATCCAATGGGCATGCGTTGTGATTCTTTTTTTTATTTGGATGAAAATATAAATAATGAAATATCACATTAGACAGACAAACTTTCCAAAATCTATGCTCAAGAAATATACATGGATTAAAATCAGAATCAGGGCATTCTAAATTATTTTATATTCAATTTCAATGTGTGCAATGTGTATTATCGTGTTCAAGGTTAAAGGAAGTTTTCCTTCCATTAAGGAAGACCTTTTTTCAAATCAATTTTTTTCATTTTTTTTACAAAAAATCATTTTTTTATTTCATCTTTCCCCAACTTAAAATAATATTGTTCACATTATTTTAATAAGAGAAACATTAGAAGGGATGTAGAGGTAGAAGAGAGGAGTTCAAAACGGAATTTTAATAAATAAACATGGAAAAAAGTCACCTGGTTTTTTAAGTTGACGTTCATGATGCTCATTGTTATTCCATTGATCTCCATGCTACTCATGGACTCTCAGTGGATGATGTTGGAAAATTGTGGAAGTCCCTGATATAGTTGATTTCCCTATAAAACTATTTGACCTCAATAGCCTCTGATTATCACTCACAAACTAAATTAAAAACCATGGAAAACCCGAGAGGTTCCCTTAATTAAATACAGACAAAGACAAAAAAACATACCTATTTATTTTAACATACCAAACACCGAGATTAGTATAACATAAAAAATGAAATAATAATAATTTAATATATATATATGAGTCAAATATAAGTATATATAAAAAATTATAGAGTAATAAATCACTATAAGCTGTTGTTCAGTGGAAAGCACGTGCCCATGTCTCTCTTCTTTCCCGTGTTCGAGTCCTCATGGCTTCGCCGGTTGTGACAGGGTTTTCCCCCATAAACTACAACGTGTCCTTTTAATTTTATTATTATTGTTATATATATATTTTTTGTATATTTATTTTAACTTAAAAACACATAAAAATAAACTGATGATACATTGTCTTCTTTTTAAATTTCTGGGTAAGGTATTACTCAAGGATCACACCATGTGACATAGATGAATATGGTGATCCGCTTTCATACTCATCCATACTCATAATAGAAGAACAGGTCAAAATTCTACGATACTTATCATATTCAGATTTACATATTTTTTTAATATAAAATTTATGTATTAATCCTATTTGAAAAATGAATATGATGCACAAATATTAGAAACATGAAAACCATGGGTTGGCTCCCAAGAAGAGCTTTTGTTTAATGTCGTTAGCCTAACTTGAACCCCCAACTTACCCAATACCAACTTTCATCATTTTAAGAACCACATGTTTCTCCACTTATATGAGGTTGAGATTAATTCTATGTTTATTATTTTTTTCATGCACAAACCTATGTTTATAAATGACTGGGAAAATCCAACGAATATCAAAATTGGTTGATCCAGTTTCCTCTATAGTCTTTCCTAAGACATCAATGATCATTTCAATTTTTTAATTTGAAAAGAATAATTAATTCCAATTTAAAGTTCATGTTTATGTCATATTAAGGGATACATGGGTAGGGAAGGAAGGACAATAATTATAAGCTCAGTGTGGATAGGACATTCAAACATAGGTTGAGATTTTGAATCCAACTGAGTTTACTTTTACAAATTTCTCAAAAAAATTGGTTCCTTTACATTGGAATATTCAACCACAAAATTTGAGAGATCAGTGTCAGGAATGGTTATGGAGTTAATGTTTAAAATTTTTCCCAATGTTTTTGTAATTTTTGTTTGTAAAAAATCATCAATGGAGAAATAATAGGGGTACTCAATCTACAATGTCAAATTTTACTCTAGTGAATACAAGAAATCAATTTCCTCATAATTTAAAGACCCTTTAATGATTTCTTGATTCACTTACCCTACCCAAAATCCAAAGGTTGGTTCTTCAATAAATTCACGAATGGTTTGTGGGAAACAAGATAGTCTACATATAGTTATGGAAGGGACAGTCGGTGTAGGGATGAGTTCCTCACAAGTATTACTGCATTGTAGTTCTAATCTCAAATATGAAACATCGAAATTAATTATCTCTATTTGATTACACAATTTTTCAATCAATTTTTGAGTAATATAATTTCTATGAGGTTGAAGACCATGTAATTCTCCAAGATTGATCTCTTCAGCCATCCTTGAGAGGGTTGGAAATTTATCATTTAAGCAATCATCATTTAAATGATTGTGTGTCTCACTAAGTGTGGGGTGATCATTAAAGGAATGATCAAAGAATTTCAATAAGTTAGTGGATTCACAATAATGATTTCCAATCTGATTCCAAAATGGTTTTATGATAGGGTAATGTTTAAGAGACTCCATTAGAGTAGACGGAAACTAGGATTTGAGATTCTTAGGACACGCACAAATAGAATGGTGAAAGGATAATAGGAATGAGGGTGAGAATAGAGGACTCGGGGTAAGAAAAGGATGATAGTGTCTAAGATAACTTACTTAGGACCCCGTAAATGGTGCCAAAATTTGTTCTCACCCTAATTTACCCAAGTTTTTAAGGATAAGCAGCCAAATGTAGAGTAACTTGGGTTTTCGTTTCCTCAGTGGCATAGGAATAAACCTATAGACACGAACATTATATGGACTGATTTTGGCTATTAAGTGGACGAAATTGGGTTTATTTGATATAGGTATAAGTGAACACTATGTGACTTAAGTGAATTAAAATTATGAAAAGGGTTTATCCTAGGTTTTTACAAGGGTTGGATTTGATTAAATACTTTTTTAACGATTTCAATTTCTTATATTTGAGATGGGTTTATTCCAGAAGATCAAGAAACATCATCACTTATAGGTTTAATACCAACACACCATAATACTATTCACTTATACACTTGGAGGATCAAATTTAAAAGCACTCTAAGTTAAAGGTTCATATTATCACTTGAATTATGTGGCCTTAAAATTCAATAAGGAAGAAGAAGCTTTAAAATCATTAAATAAAACTCTCAGTTAAATTAAGTGATTATACATTAATGGGGGGATAAATAACATCGAATAAAGCCCTTTTATACTCCCTTAGATGAAACCATAAGTTTATTATCCATCCATTGATGATATGGTTTCAATGGAAGTGGTAAGTAGACTCATGAGGGAGGAATTGAAGAAGTAAAGAAAATAATAAAAAGAAAATGATCAATCCACCATTTTATGAATAATTTCACAAGGTATGGTGTGAATAAAATCACACATTGAGGTAAGGTTATCAATGTTATATGAATAATAATATAATAAGAGGAGAATAAGAACTTTTATTTAGAAACTAAGATGAATTAGAATAATTTACATGTGAAAGACAACTTGAGACAACAAAAATGCAGCATAAAATTACAATTAAAGGAATCCAAAAAAATTCTTAAATCCCCTAACACCATTTCCTTAAATTAAAATTTTGGGAGCCTTGGGTCGAGCCTCCAATAGTGAAATTCATCTCACATGAGTATGATAGGATTAAAGTGGTGGAATGATTCTATAACTTAGACTTTTCCACTCTTGACACGAGGTGGCGCTCAGCATGCATCCACCAAACAAAGGCGCCTAAATGAACTTCTAGATGGAAAAATTATAGTGGTCCATAGAAGAATAAAATGAATCTATGTATGTACCCTAACCTACTATAAAGTGTAATCCCAAAAGAATTTATGGTCTACAACATATGTATAAAATGGTGGTTTATTTTTTTGGGCCGCATAATCTGGCCCAGAATTTTACCTCCAACGTGGGCCAACTGTAACTCCATTCAAACATCTGAATTATCATTGGACACGGTTTAATGAAATGGTCCACCTGAGGTAATATATCTCCAATTAAATTTTTTGAATCATTCGGCTCAGATCCTGGTTTCTATAGTCTTGTTATTAGGATGATGTTCAGTTTACTTTTCCCAGAATGTGTTTCCATGAAAGCCCATTTTGATGGTCTTCCTATGTGAATCTTCCAATACTCCAAAATTTTCAACTGTTCCCAATGTAATGAGAATCCTGAAAATAAAATATGAAAATAAAATCAATATTATTTTGTACTTTATGAGGTGTTCAAAAATGTACCATGTAAGAGTGCATTTTTAGAAGGAATTACAATCATAATGAGAATTAATGTTCAAAGTGTAAAATGAACTAAAATGGTGTTTATGAATAATAAAGTACATCAATATTATATATATTAACAATTAATATTATCCTCATTCAGTTACAAGGGGTGACCAAGGTGACCTAGGTTCAATCCCTGGTAATGGCGGAAAAATTTGGTCTCTCCCAAATTTACCCATGTTTTTAGGGTTAAATGGTCAAATATAGATTAGATTGGGTTGTCGATTCCTCAGAGACCTAAGAAGAACCCTATAGACACGCACATTCTATGGAATAATTTTGTATATTATTTGGAAAAATTTGGGTTGATTTTAGATAGTTTTAACTAAACACTGTGTGACTTAAGTGAATTCAAATTATGAGAGTGGTTGATCCAAGGTTATTAAAAGGGGTGGATTTGATGGAATTCATTTTTAACGATTTCAATTTCTTTTATTAAATATGGGTTTATTCATGAAGATCAAGAAACTTAATCACTTACTGATTTAATATAGACACGTCAAAATAATAATCACATATACGCTTGGAAGATAAAATTTATGGGCACTTCAAGGTAAAGGTTCATATTAGCACTTGGTGTATGTGGCCTTAAAATTCAACATGGACGAAGAATCATTAAAATCATCTAATAAAAATATCAATTAAAATAAGTAATTAGACATTAATGGTTTGATAAATAACGTCAAATTAATCCCCTTTCTACTCCCTTAGATCAACCCATAAGTGGGTTATCCCTCCATTGATGTTATGGTTTCAATGGAAGCATGAAGTAGACTTATGAGGGAGGAATTGAAGAAGTAAAGAAAACAATAAAAAGAAAATGATCACTCCACCATTGTGTGAATAATTTCACTAGGTTTGGTTTGAATAAATTCACACCATGAGGAAATGGTATCAATGTGATATGAAGATGAATAGAATAAGAGCAGAAGATGAACTTTTATTAAGAAACTAATATGAATTAGAACAACATTCATGTAAAAGACAATTTGAGACAAACCAAAATACATCATAACATTGCAATGAATGAAACCGAAAAATATTCCTAAATACTTTAACAAAACATACTTAAATAAGAATTTTTGGAGCATTGGGTAGAGCCTCCAATATTTAAAGTCATCCCACTTGATTATGGTAGGCTTATAGTGGTGGAAATCTTGTGGAACATAGACATTACCACTCTTGACCCGAGGTGACAGACAGTTTTCATCCACCGAACAGAGGTGCCTAAATGACATTCTAGAAGGCCAAATTTGAGTGGGACATAGATGAATAAAATGAAGATCTAGATATCCCCTAATTGTATGAAATGTTTCAGACAAAAATAATTTATGGTTTATGAGATATGTGTAAAATGGTGGACTATTTTTCTGTTCCACCGAATCTGGCCCAGAATTTTATCTCTAAATTGCCGACTATAACACCATTGAAACATTCGAATTATCTTTTGAAACTTTTTAGTGAAATGTTCCCCGTTATTTCATCTATATTCAGTTAAATTTTTTAGAGTCATTGGTCACAGATCCTAGCCTTTACAGTCTTGTTATTAGGATGATGTCCAGTTTTATTTACCCATAATTTGTTTCCATAAAAGCCCATTTTTATGGTCTTCCATTATTAATCTTGCAATACTCCAAAATTATGAATTGTTCCCAATGTAATAAGAGACCTGGAAGTAAAATAAGAAAATAAAATCAAGAATATTTAGATTTTTATGATTTGTTCAAAAATGTACAATGTAATAGTCTATTTTAAGAGGGAATTACAATCATAATGTGAATTAATATTCAATGTTTAAAATGAACTCAAATGGTGTTTATAAATAATAAAGTACATGAATATTATATATATTAAAAATGAATATTAGCATCATTCAGTGGATGATCAATAACCTTAGGCTGAGTTATTAGGATAAGGTTGAGAATATATTTCATGGTACACTTAATGGTACTTTCCCATTTTATAGTTACTATATTAACCTTTAAAGAGTAAAAATCCTTGTTTTCATAGTAAGAGTAAAATGGGTTAAATAGGGGTTAAAATTAAAAGGTACTTAATGAAATATTTATAAAAAATGTCTAATATTTATTTTAATAGGTTATTTTGACCTGTAATCATATTAAATTTTACATAACTCACATTGGAAACATTTTTTATTTTAAAATTAAATTATATTAATTTAATATTTTGAGAAATACCAAGAATACCCCTCCCCTATCTTATAAAAAGGGAATATTTTCCTCTCCTTTGTTCACAATTAAAATTCTTATGTGTCATTAAATTCTTTCCCAAATCCTTTTCTATATTCCATATCAATATTCTAAAGGTATTTCTTATGAATAATACCAATCTTATAGGTATTAATGTGTTAAAAAAAATGAGGTTTTCCAAAGAATAGGTATAAATGTTATCTACATGTATTAGTTTTGTTTCCTTTCCCACATCCGTAAAAACTTATTCGACCATGATATAATAATAAATATAGAATATAATAAATAATTAAATGTTTTTATGTTATTTTAATTACCTATATCGATCTCCACTTCCATCAAATGCGAAAATAATCTATTATTCATGTGTATAGTGGAATACCGCCTCGCAAATCGATGAACATTATTTTTCATCATCGTCCCTAAAAAATTGATTATAATGATGTAATTAAAGTTTATATATGATATTCATGTCATATTTATCATTATTAAAATATAATATATAATTTTTCTTCTTAATTTTCTATACACTGAAAAATGATGCTGTCATTCATGCATACGTGTGGACTGCCACCTACACAAAGCGATGTGATTCGTTTTTCATCATCATATCCGATAAATGATATATATAAGTATATTAATATAAATAATGTTATATATAACATATTATTTTCATTATATAAATATAAAATAATATTGACTTTCTTTCCATAATAACCATTGGAAAATGGAAATGTTACTCTGGTGTACGTACGACCTACCCTTTCAATGATTTTAATGTAGTTCATTTCTTAAAACCATATTTTATGATGATATGTAAAAATATAATTTTAGAATAAAACTAATAATTAGGTCAGTAATATTATTCTAGAGATTATTTCATGAAGAAATATTTTATCATAGTCATCTTACTAAAGTCATTTTCAACTTATAAACCAAATACCATCAAAACGTCCAATGTGAACATAAATAATTAAGTAATTGTATATAAGATGGTAGTAAGTGACATAAAAGGAATAATAGTATTTAAAAAGGTTCTTAAAAATTTAATAATTAACCTATTATAATTATTCAGAAAGATAAATAATTTATACGACATGTCAAACACAAGGTAAGGGTCTTTCATTTAAGAATTATCTTTCAAAGTTTCCCTTAAAACTCTTTTTCTTCCATATCAATATTAATGTTTTCTAAAAAAATTAAAATATGGTTTTTAATATTCTACTATGATTGTTTAAAATAATTTTTACCCATTTTTTTACTAAATGGAGTTAAATTAATCATTTATTTGATTTTTTAAATGAGTTACTTTGTGACTCATTCGAAAAATATAATAATGGAATTTTTTTTATCTTATATGACATGAGAATATTTTCCAACCTCATGATGCCTTAATGCATTTTATTTTACTTTATATATTTTCATGGTTATTAATTATTATTTTTCAATTATGGGCGTGGTTTTTAGTTTTTAAAAGTGATTTTCAAAATCAAATAGTATTTTAATATACAATTATATTTCTTAAATGGATTTAAAATATTTTTGAAAAGTTTTTATGAAGAAAAGTGAAGCCATACAATGTTTTACTCATCATATTAAGCTTTGAAAATTTATGTGAATTGGATGATCCCTGTAAAGTATATACAATATGTTGAGCCCCATTATATCTCACTGGTGAGCCTGGTAATTCTTATAATAATAGTTGAGACCCAATATAGATCTTGAAAAATGGGTCGTGAAAATAAAGATTATATAGAGGGTGATCCCCATTTTAGATCTACAATGCATTGTTTAATTATTATTTTCTCTAGAAAATTATTTTTGAATTTGTTCTTAAAGTTATTCTAATTACAAGTGTTTTGATAACGTTTTTTTAATCTGATGTTCTAAGTTTCAATAACAGGTTTACATTAGATTGATATGGGTTTTAATGTTTTACTTTAAGATAAGACTGTTTATTTTTTCATGTTAAAATGTTTTAATTCATATTCTAATAGAACATTAAAGATAAAGGTAAAAATTATATGTTTTTTTATTTTTTTACTAGACTAAGTAATTTCTTATTTTTCATTCATTTACTAAGATCTCTGTACTCATCCAGCATTATTAAAATAAAAAATCACTAGGTTTAAGGATGAGTATAGAAAATTATAGGGTCATAAGGAAAATTGTAAATATTTATTATGAAAAGAAACCATGTTTTATATAAAAAAATTCTTGGAAAAATGGATAATGAATATAAGTTTCCACTTAAAATGTAAGGGTTTACTATTTGTTTCCCTTAATCCTATAAAACTCTTAACCGAAAATATCTTTTAGATTTTAAGAAATTTAATTATTGAGAAAAAATATTAGAAAATGTAACTCATAAGCATGTTTTCTTACATTTTGTAGCACTGTGAGGTTTAGAAAACTTTTGATAATATGATTATTTCATGTGAGGTTATTCTAAGACTTGTGGATAACGTCATGGGTTTATAATTTTAAAGATAATCATAATTTGAATTTCTTAGAACCCCATTTTTAAGATTTCTATTATGATATTTCGATTAGACTAATGATATTTTTGGGAGACATTTATTTTTAGGAAATTATGTGTTATTACATTTTGGGATGAAAAATGAAAGGAATGAGATAACATATGAAGTTAAAAAATTTATTTAATGATGAATATATTATGGTTATATTTTTAGATATTTTTTCACACAATTATAAGAATTTTATAAAATTATAGTTTTAGAAAAAGGTTAAATCATAGGTCAAGTGGAAACCTGTCGCATTTGGAAAGTCCATGAGGACTGAACCCAAAAATGAAGGGTGATAAGGGTGAATCACCTACCACTAGACTACTTAGACTCCCGATCAGTATGAAATATTACTTTTATTTACATTATTTTATGGATGAAAAATAATTTGATTTTGGGAATGTATGTTTTATCTAATATTTAACCATTTGATTGTAAATTGATTTTATAAATGATGTAATTTTCAAAGAATACCCCTATATGTTTTTGGGACATTATAATCTTAACATAAACTAGACACAATGGGATTTTATTTTATAAATAAAGGCTGATTTAGATTTTAAAAAAACAATTATATTATTATGTATTTATTGTGATTTAGGTTATTTATATAAATGTTAAGAATATATTAGGGATTATATGAATTGGGCATAAACATTATGGAGTGAGACATTAAAAGGCATTGATGTTATTTGGTGATAATGCCAAAATTTATCTTTGAAGAAAATGTGATCAAATCCATCGGATTTTTAGGTTTCAATCTTACTCTATATTATATTTTGGTACTTTTAAGGATATTTATATATTTAATGATCTAAGTTGAACTTTATGTATTATTGTTATATTTAAAAGATCAAAATTGTTCTTCTTTGTTTTAATTTTTATTAATATTGGGAATTATATTATCATGTTCTTCCTAGTTTTTTTTAGTTAGTGACTAAAGAAAGGAGGAATATATAGTTATTATTTTGTTTGTCTTCTAGTCCATTATATTTGATTCTAGTGCTTCAATTATAAAAAGATAATATTGATTACTTGTTTTTTGGGAAAAAATATGTGATTGTGCTTGAAATTGATTAAATGATGAAATTATACTTTTCAGGTAATTATGCTTCGCTATGTTCAGTGTATAGATGACAATGGAATTCCTTTACTTTATGGAAATGATTTTGAAATAATAAAAGTATCTATTTTCTTTTATTATTGATAAATAAATGGTCTTTTAACCCATCATTGATTTAAGATTTTGTGGCGGTTAACATTCTCATGATCATTAGCTCTATCACTCTCTATCAGTCTTTGGGAGTTTATTTTCTCTTCCATGAAAATGTTTTCACTTCCCACTTATGTTTTCCTACTTGGAAAACTAGAATGTGTAACTCTAGAGGACCTTAATACTTAAATTTTCTCTTTTATCAAGTGTATTTTTTTATTAATTCTTTTTACAATATGGGATTTCAATAATGGTGTTTTGAAATGTCAAACTATGGTTACCAAGATAGAGTTCAAAATTATAAGAACGAAGTTTCTAAAAGGGGGAGAATGAAACATCCTAGGTAATGATAGAATAAATATTTTTAATATTTCTTAGTATTTCTTAATAATGTATATATATTCATTATAAACATATTATTTAATTCTTAAAAACAAAAAATAAATGGTTTTATTAAACTCATTTCTTATATTATTTTACTTACAAAATTAATTTTAAAATAATATAATTTAATTTTAAAAATTAAAATTTTTTTTATAAAACATATTTTCCGAATTATATTAGGATTATTTTTTAAGAATTTTCTTAAAATATTCATTTATCAAGGAATAATGAAGAATATTGATTTTTATTAAAAACTGCATTATATTTTAATGTATTTAAAAGGATAAATTTTGATTTGAAATAATTTTTAACATTAAATAATTAAATTTTATTTGAAACAATCTAATTATAGTTTTTGAAATAGATTTTATATTTTAATTTAGTACAAAATAATTTTTAAATTAAAAATGGATTTGTTATGAAAAAACTGATTTTCCTTACATTTTGTGGATTTTATTTTAAATTAAATTCTGTAAGTTCTCTATTTTTAAGTTTCTAAAAATGGATTGTAAACATATAATTAGTGGGTTAAAATTTAATAAATATGTCTCTTTTATATTTGGACAATATAAGTTGTAACCTTGGTGATTTTTTATTTCCATGGAAAAGGGTAAATCAGGTAATTTATGTTAAAAATAAAATGATTAGAATAATTAAATAATGTAAATAATTTTTTAAATCTAATTTTATAAGTATAAATATACCATAATTATAAAATGGTATAATTTATGACCAATTGGGGAAAATTTTATGGGTATATAACATTTAAAATATTTTATTTAAAGAAATGCCCATGATGTCACACTATTGTTTTTTTAAGTGTAATATTTTTAATAAGGTATAATCGAGAGGATATATTTAACTATAAATAGTATTTAAAAATATAAAAGATTAATATTCATTGTGGTAAATTCTTTTTAAATTTTATTTAATAAATAATCATCTTAAATTATTTTACGTCACTGATGTAAAAAATTATTTACTTAATAGAAAAATCAAATAAATTATATTAAAAATATTAAAATAAATATAATTTGAGATAATTATTTTAATAAAAGAATTTTATATAATGTAATGAAACCTTATGGATATAATAAATTATTTTTTTCAACTTTTAGTTGTTTCATTGATATTATTAATATCAAATTATTAAATATTTTTAAAAAGTAACATTATATATATTTAAGGTAAATAATATTTTTTTAAATGATATAAAATTACTAAAAGTTTTCAATTGCTCCATGTTATTTGAATAAGATTTAAATATCAATCAGCATCCATTTATATGTTCTTTTTTCAATTTATTGTTACTATATTAACCTCTCAGGTATAAAAATTTATGTTATCGTGGTAAGAGTTAGAGAGGTTATGTATGGGTTAAAAACAAAAGATAAGGGCTGAAATATTGACAAAACATATCTAATTTTTATTTTATAAGTTTATTTCAAACCATATTCATATTATTTTTTAAATAAACCCCTTTTTTCCATTTTTAGTTGAAAATGAATTTATATTAATTTTATATTTTGAGAAATGCATTGAGTGCCCCTCCCCTCTTTTATAAAAAGGGTACATATTGTTGTCCTTTATTTATAATTAAAAACCCTTCCGGTTCAGCCAATAACTAAAAATATAAATTCCATTAATCCCTCCTCACATTATATAGGTATCTTTTTATGCATAAAACCAATCCTATACATCTTAGGGTAATAAGAAAATGAGATTTCTCAAAGAAGAGGTATAGTTTTTAACTGCATGTTTTAGTTTTTCTTCTTCTTCCACATCCCTGAAACCTTCTCCAACCATGATAAAATAATAAATATACTATCATATATAGACTTATCTGTGATTATGTTAGTTTAATGACCTATATGTATTCCATAAAAATGGAAAATAATTCACCACTAATGTGTACGGTGGACTATCGCCTCACGAACCGATATAATTCATTTTCATAACTATCTCTCAAAATAGGTTTTTATTATGGAATCAATTTTTATAAATTATTATAAAGAAATATTTGTCTTTATTAACATATAATATATTATTTACCTTTTGACCTTTCCATATTCTAAAAAAATATAGTGTTGTTTGTACGTACGTGTGGACAACCACCTCCATGAAACAATGTGATTCATTTTTCATTTCCATATCACATAGATGATATACATATAAGAATGTTTAATGAATTAATATAATATATATGATATTATTATCAGTATTTAAAGATAAATAATATTTTCATTCTTTCCACAATGACCATTGAAAATGGAAATGTCACTCATGTGTATGTGTGGCATGTTGTCTCTATGATTGCAATGTAGTTCATTTTTCATAACCATAATTCATGGTTGGTTTTAAAAGTGTTATTGAGGTATATAAATGATGATTTTATCTAGATTATTATTCTGGATATGATGTGATAATTAAATCTTCAATAATATGAAACATTAAAAAGTCATTTTGTACTTATAAACTGAATATCTTCGAAATGTATAACATGAACATAAATGATTAAAAAGTTCTATATAAAAGTATAATGAGTGATTTATAAGTAATAATAAAATTTAAATAGGTTATTATTCAAGTAAATAAGTTTCCCAATTTCATTACTCAGGATTATAAATAACATACATGATAAGTATGACTCAAGATATGGATTTTCATTAAAAATCAACTTTTATAGTTTCCCTTAAAACACTCTTTTTCTTCCACATTAATATGATGGTTTTCTAAAAATGTTTCTAAGATGGTTTTTTATTTACTTATGATTTATTAAATACATTTTTACCTATGTTTTATTATTTAAAATGGTCTGAAATGAATTTTTTTTATCCCAATGAGTTAATTTTGACTTACCCAATAAATATATAGAAAGTATGTTTTTATAAACTTATATGGAAAGATAATATTTTCTTATTATCAGGATGAATTAATGATTTTAAGATTCTTTTATATGTTTTTATTATTCTTTTAAAATAAATGTGTTTCTTTATTATGTGTTTGGTTTTTAGATTTTAAAATTGATTTTAAATATAAAAGTCTATTTTGATATCCAAATATATTTTTCATGTGGTTTTAAAATAGTATTTCAAAGGTTATATGATGAAAAGTGAAAGAATAAATATTATTAATGATATGGTAATTGAGTATTATATTTTAAATGGGTGAGCCCGATATGTCTTGTATGACGGGTTAATCCTCATTATAGCTCATGGGAAAGCCTGATATAGTTTATCTGGAGGGTTGATCCCCATGATTACTCATGAAACACTGGTGAGTCAGATATAGCTTATAAGTAGAGTGAGCCCCATTATAGCTCTCCAATTAATTGGCTAATGATTATATTATCTAGATAATTATATTGGAAGTTTTTGTATTTCTTTTCCAATAGAAAGGGCTTTGAAAGGGATTTAAGAATATGATTCTCTTACATTAAAAATTGGTATATATTTTATTTCTATACGGTTTAAAGGTTTTATTTGAGAAAAAGTGTTTGGTTTTATTTGTAAATGTTTTATTTCATATGTAAAAATAAATTTCAAGATAAATGTAACCACTACATGAAATTTCTTGTTTATAATTGGACTAATGGATTTTTTATTTTTGTGTCCCTTACTGAGATTTTTGTGGTCAATATTGTAATCAAAATTAGGGAAAAGGATATGGTCAAGATGAATATTAGGATAATTTATCATGAAATAAACCCAAGTTTTATTTAAAATGGTTTATTTTGTGGAAAAAATGGATACTGATTATTAGTATCCACTTGTAATGTACTGGTTTACTAAGAGTTTTTCCTAATTCTATGAAACTCTAAATCAAAAAAATCCTTCTAATTATAAGAAAATGGATTTTAGTTCAAAAACTAGATAATATGTAATGCATAATTTTAGTTTCTTACAAACTATTTATGTTCTCAATATTGAGTATTGAAATGATGTGAATAGACATGTTCACAAGAATAATCAAGGACATGATATGGCTATCTATGTTCACAATGTTATGACATACTATGCTTATGTTTACTCTACATTTCTATGTTATATGCTTATATTATGATCCATGGATCATTATTATTGTCTTATTACATCTCACTCTTAAGACAAGGTATATGTTTGATCATCTTTTATTCCATTTCCTTTTATTATTCTTTATATATAACCCCATTTTTTCCATGTTTTTTTAATAATATATTTCTCTCATAATCATGTTTTCTTACATGCTTAAGACCTAACCATTGATGAAATGATGATAAGTTTTTCCCTTACTAGGAATTTGATCTCACCCCTTCTTATGTGTTTCCATTCCTTATATTATTAAGATGATTATAAAATATGAGATTTCTAGAAGGAAGTCTATTATGGTGTGATTGTGGCTAAATATTCAAAAAAAATTGAAGTAAGTTTTTTTATTTTTATAACTAATATCAAAAGAAACTAATATTTTGGGTTCTAGAATCAATTGATTATTGGGATTTGTAATGTAAAAATTATGAAAAAATATGTATGTTTCATTTACTTCATTCCACATGGTATCAAAAATAGTAATTAAATATTGTATTTTAGAACTAGATATATGAGTATGGGTCTTGGGTGGTTTAGTTTATATCAGAGAAGGGTTTAGTTATTTTTGGGAATTACTACAGTAATTTTTGTGGATTGGGACTTGAGATCATTTTAGGAAACCCAAGGGAAAATCCTAAATATAAGAAGACATTCTGAACTTTTGGTAGTGTATATAGTGTGTGGTTTCCTAGAAATAAAATCCCTTTTGGATATAAACAAGTGTACATGGCCTCTATTATAGAGGCAACTAGCAGTAATAACCATAAAAGGGATTGGTTGGGAATTAACTAAATCTTCACTCAACGCATGAAAAAGAGGTCTAACTGAACACTTTGTTTAACAATCCTAGTGGATATTATTCAGCTGATTCAAATTCTCTCTAATAACCATTAATAAAGATTTAAATGTATTTATGTTATAAATATTAATAGGAAATGACTATAAATCCCCTATATTTAAACCTAAAGATTTTTAAGTTAGGGTGTATTCAGAATTGATGAGTTATTTAATGAAATTTAATAAGTTTTCATTTTACAAATATATTAATTTTATTACTCTCATGAACATTTCCTTATTCATGTAATGGATAGATCAAGGATGAACTGAGTTAACAATGGATGTGAATGATAATTTGGGGATTGTCCCAATGAGAAAACAAACAAGTTAGGGTCTTTAATTCTATATCATGTAGAAATTATCAATCAAGTCTCCCAATATATGAACAATAACTGAAACTATGTTGAGATCCCAAAGATTGAATGGATGGAAAAAAGTTGATATCTAGTCATTTATGTGACTGTTTCCACCCCCTTTAGTGGATCTTCAAGCCAAAAAATTATTGGTTAGTGGA
The DNA here is from genome assembly GCA_963277665.1 of Viscum album. Lineage (NCBI taxonomy): Eukaryota > Viridiplantae > Streptophyta > Magnoliopsida > Santalales > Viscaceae > Viscum > Viscum album. The sequence goes on along the minus strand of OY728131.1, from coordinate 1,521,311,258 downwards.
TCAAATCTATTGGGAATAAATTTTATGTTCTTCAATCATAGACCATGATAGGTATTTCCTAGTTTTGTATCATTTGGAGGGTGAGGTTTACCATTGGTGGAACCTCATTAACAATATTATGAAGAGGGAAGAAGTTAACACTATAAGATGGGACTAGTTTAATAAAATATTCTTCAAAAAATATTTTCCCAAACCTTTTTTAAAAAATAGAGTGAGAATTACTACAGTTGAAATAAAAGGTGGATGAATACCTTTTCACATTTGAGGATAACTTTATGAAACTTGAATGGTAAGCCTCAAGTTTTATTAATAACCCTAACATGGTGATGTTCTCACATTTCCATCATGGTATATGTAATGGTTATCATCCCCTTAAACTTTTTTCCTCTCAACATTCACTTGCTGACATACCAGAAACTTTGATGTATACTCAGCGATCTCCTTCATCATGTTATCCCACTAATAATTATCTTTTAGATCTCGATATATCATTTTGTTTCTTAGGTGAATGGAGAAATTCAAACTATATTCATCATCAGAAAGTTAATTCTTTAGCTCTGGATTTGATAGAATACATATTGTAAACCCAAATATCACAATTCTTTCTTCATTAACATTGAACTCTGAGGATTTCCATTTTCTAATAGTTTGCACTTTCTTCTGAATTTTGACATTGTCCTTTTGAGTATCCTTTAACCTTTCCAAAAGATATGGTTGAGTAATCATTTGTGAAAGGATTGATAATGTTCCCTTCATTATGATTCCCATGTCCATCTTCATAAAATCTATGAAGATTGGATCCTTTTAAATTATAATCAATGATATAATATCTAGGTCTTTTATACTTATAGAATATTCCACCTTGTTCGCTTTCTGAGGGTGGTAATAGATTGAGCAGTCATAGTCTTTGATCACCTAAAACTATCTCTATTGGGGAATATTCAACTATTTTTATGTGAATATATACTTGAGGATTTTGTGATATGTATATATTTCACATTTATGCACAAAGAGGTAATGTTTCCAAATTTTCAAATCAAATATTACTACATCCCACTCTAGTTCATGTGTTGGATAGTTCTACTCATGGAATTTCAATTTACTTGAAACATAGGTAATGAATTTTTCATTTTGCATCAACACACAGACCATGCCCTTCTTCTAATCATCAAATAATAGCACGAAAAGTTATCCACTTGTGGGTAGTGTGAGAATGGGTGAAATGATAATCCTCCTTTCCAACTACTATAATCTCTCTTCAAACTCATCATTCCAACAAAACAACACTCCCATTCGAGTTATCTTGGTAAGAGGATTTGACAGTCGTGAGAAATTTCTCACAAATTAGCGATAATATCCAGCTAACCCAAGGAATCTAAGGATATTTTTCAAAGATTTTATCCTAATAAATCTCTCAATTTATTTTTTCTTATATTGGTCCATAGATATCCAATTTCATTTGATGATATGGCCCAAGAATTAGAGTTAATTCAACCAAAACTCACACTTGTTATACTTTTCATAAAGCTTCTCTTTTCGCAAGGTCTCTATTATAGTTCATACATGCTCTTCATGTTCCACCTTGGTTTTGGAGTATATTAGAATATTGTATACAAATATTACAACAAAAATTTCAAGGTAATATCTAAATAATCTATTCATCAATTCCATGATTTTTTTTGTATAATTATTGATTTCTAAATGCATTACTATGAATTCACAGTGCTCATACCTTGTACAAAAAAAGTCTTGGGGGTATCCTCCTTCTTCACCCTTGGTAATATCCCAACATTAGATCCACATTGGAGAAGTATTGTGCTCCCCGTAGCTTATCTAAGATGTGATTGATTCATTGAAAAGGATAATTGTTCTTCATCATGATTTTTTTGATCTCGTGATAATCAATGCAAAGACACATTGACCCATCCTTTTCATGATGAAGAGGACTGGTGCACCCTATGATGAAGCACTTGGTAATATAAAATCGTTATCCCAATTATCCTATAGTTGTTTTATTTAGTTCCTCAAGATCCACAAAATCCATTCTATATGAAGTCTGGGATATTGGAAATGCCCCAGGTATAAGATCAATCGAGAATTCAACATCTCTTCTAGGTGGAAAACTAGAATATTCCTCAGGAAACACATCAATGATTTCCCTCAGAAAAGGAAGGTCTTTGAGGATGGTTCCCTCCTTATACTCAATCGTATGAGAAATATATGCATACTCATAGGGTAGTAATTTCTATTATTAAGATAATGGTGCTAAATAAGATCCATCCTCCTCTAGAACATGTATATAATCAGGGGTCGATTCGCCATATGGAGAGTGATTTCCCTCTCAAAGAAATTAATGTTGGATATATATAGGGAAATCCAATCCATTCCAAGAATTGAATCAAATTCAACAATAGGGAGTATGATGAGGTTTGACGAGAAGTTCAATCCACAAATTGTGACAGGGGAGGAGTTATATTCATGGGATTCAATAATTTCCCCATTTTTCGTTCTCACAGACATCTCTAATTACAGGATTTTTGTGGTGTTTAGATTGTTCTACAATACTTTTAGGATATAAAAGAATGTGTAGATCCATAATCACAAAGTATGTTCTCTATTATTGAATTAATAACTAATTTACCTGTCACCACTTCATTGTTAGGATTCGATTCTATGATAGTAATGGAAAATTCTTATCATTACTACCTTGGAGGTTGTTGTTTTCCTCTGAAAACCCTAGGCTTAGGGAACTAGTTTGCAAAGTTCCCGGGTTCTTTGTAGTTTTAGCAATGAACAATGCATTGAGGGTCGAATAGAGTGTTCCTATCCTCCCATGCAACATCAGGTTTCTCTTTTCAACAATTAATGTCCAAGTTCCCTTCTATTCCACACCTAAAGAATTTCCTCGTCCCCTTTAGTAAATTTCTAGGGTGATTCATTCCACACCTTTGGTAAGTGGGGTGTTGGAATTTCTCAGCACTGTTGTATATATCCATTGGATTTCCAGAATTAAAGTACACTTTCCACTTTTTATCCTTATGATACCCCTGAGATTATTTGATATCCATTTAGACTTTGAGGGAACATCAAAGAATTTTTCTCATAGCTATCAAGGTCACAGATAGCTAGGGCTATCTATACACTAGGTTTTATCCCACCAAAGAAGTGGTCAACCTTGCATTAGTGGGTAATGACAAAGCCATAGGTGTATCCTGTGAGCCTTGTGAAGTTTTCCTCATATACTCCAATGGATTCATTGAATTTTTTCATGAGGTAAAGGAAGTCCCTTTCCTTATTAAGTTTAATGGTGTGAGTAAAATATTTATCGAACAACATTTTTTGGAAATCCTTCTATTCTAACACCTGTATCTCTTCCTTAGGCTTTATATTTTTTATCAATGTCAACCATTGATCAGCTTCACCCTCCATAAAATAAGAAGCTAGAAGAACCTTCTCTAGTTTGGAACATTAATGGATGGAGAAGATCTTCTTAATGGAGTTGATCCATTATTTGTTGATTGAGGGATCAAATGATCCATTGAAAGTAGGAGGCCTTTGTCTCATGAAGTTCTCGATTATGTCTTGTTCTTTTTGTGGGGGGGTGGAAGTTCCACTTGAACCATGTTTCAATTCAAAACATGAGTTAATGGAGACAGTATTGTGACAATGTTTTCAGTTTCCTCTCTCATCAGATTGGGCATCTCATTAGAACAGTCATTACATTGATCTTCAAATCAGTTGTTATCCTAAGTCCTCCTACTACCAGCCATTGGCTAGAATAAGAGGAAAATTAAAAGTAATTATTTGAAAATATTAAACACAAAAGGGTAATCCAATGAAAAATATGGATAACTCATAAATTACATTGATTTCCATAACTTATAAATTTATAGGCTTCAATCCATGTTATCCATTATCTACTTCCCAACATATATTTTTATGTGTACTTTTTATTCCCTTAATAATGGTTTATACTATACTTTTGAATTTACCAAAGAAATCCTAAAAGATCATCGAACTAAGATTACAATAAGGACCATTTTTGTGCACCATTTCCCATTCGAGTCTAGCTCAAAGCGGTGTTTTCAAGATTTACCCATAGATACATTTGTGCCAGAACCACCTTTACTTGTTCTTATCCAAACAGGGATGTATTTCCTTGATAAAACACTTAATCTATACTCACCAAAATTAAGGGATTATTTTCTTTTACTCATTCATACCTCTAAGGAATTCACTATAGTTTATAACCCTAATATTAAAAATAACTAAACCTATCCTTTGGTAACAACTATAACGATCATGTTCTTTATTATAGACTTAAAAAATATTTATTACATAAACTTTCACTTAAGAAAACTCCTAGGATCGAGTGGTCAAGTGTATTTAGGGATTAATAACATTACATGAAAACTTAAGACATAAAATAAAAAATATTTATTGAAAACTTCTTTTACATGACAACAATATTAATTTATACTTAGAATTGCATGGGATAACCTAGGGACATACATATGAAAAGGGTGAGCTATAAATCCCAATGAAAGAGTAAACAAGGAATAACATGAAGAATACTATACATGTTAGTAAATAGTCATATCAATGGATAATAATAGAAACATGAACATAGAGTCATGATATAGCATGATTATCATAACATTGAAATGTTTCAAAAACATACAACATCATATTAGCATGAGCTAAGGCTCACTGAACATGAATTATAATGGTTAAACCCTAATTTCACATATATTATCATGTGTAAACCCTCATTGCACATGGATAATCATGATACTAAACATTACCCAATGCATTAGATCGCTATCAGGGCGCGCCCTTCATAAATATTTCATTTCATGCATAAGTGTTCCACATGGATCATAAAACCTAGAATCATTAAACATATAAAGTTATTCCATGGTTTAGGAATTTGGAATACATAAATGTAAGTTCCATTAAATAACTATATGTTCATAAAGGTGAATATCATTGATAGAAAAATGGGTATGGTATTCACTACACGATGATTTTGGCTTGGAAAATCGGGGCGCCATTTCGGCAGCATAACATCGTCATATGGAAATTCATAAGTTGGGTTGATAAGGGAGAAAGTGGTCACTCATCATTCATACATTAAATATACTATAAGGGTATCATGGTACATAATATCCCAACACATGAAATTGAATTTATATTCATAATATGGGGGAAATACTTAAATGGAAATAAGAAGAGAGAAATCCCTTATGAAATTTAGACATGTTAAAGGGTGTACATGGAAGGCATTAATGAGGGATAAAGAGGTATCTAATCATTCCAAAATAAGTAGGGTATTTTTCTTAGGTTAAAAATCATACCCCATCATTTTTAATTGAAAATAAAAGGGTATACCAACATGAAGAAACTTGGATAAAAATTAAAAGGGAAAGAAACTCTTACTTGAGTTTATGACTTCAAAATGTTGAATATGGGGTTTTTTATAACTTACGATGCCTTTTGAGGATTATAGAGAGTATAGAGATGAGTAGGCACATGATAAAATTATTTTTAGGGAAGATAAGTCGGATATTGGGTGGGTTTATATATGAAATGAGAGGGGAATTCTTTAATATTTCACAAACATAGGATTTGGAATCTATATAATTAAATATTCAAAACCACAAATCATATCATGTTTTTTATGATGGTTTTTTTTTCAAAGTGGAGTGGAATAAATTATTCTATTATTATAATGCTCTAAAATTATAAAATATTATCCTTTATTATGTATAGGTGAGTCAAATTATTAAAGAAATTAATTTTAAATCATAAAGTATATTATACATTTTGGATGATTCACTAAGGCTTTATAAAATAACTAAAAAAATCTAAAATAAAATTATTTTAATGATAAAACATATATTGGTCCTATAACACCCATTATAGTATTTATTACATCATTTTAGGGTCATTATGATGTCATAAAACACACATTTTATTTATACAGTATTTAATTTTTACCCAAACATTTGTCTGTCTGAGAAAATTATGAAAAATTATCTGTTGGATAATTTCAATATCCTGATTAAAAAAATAATATTCTATTTATCTAAATAATTTCCTAAATATGTGAATTTTCTCTTTTAAAATGAACCCTGACATTCATTGAAAATTTACATACTTTGACAAAAACAGTTTTCAGACCATGATAAAAAATACATTTGACTTAAAAAAAGTTATATACTAATTAATTATTCATAAAAGTAATCTTATAATAATATATTATTAAAATATTAGTTATTTCAATAATTCATTAATTCCTTAAAATAAATTCTTTAAAAATACACTTTTTGTTTTATCATATAAAAAATATAACTATTATAAAAATGATTACCTAATCATTTACAGATAAAGAACTGATATAATCATCATTTATAAGAATTATTTTTTTATAATATTATTAATAAAAACCATAGTTTAATATAATAATGTATATATTTCACAAAAGTACAATTTTTACCCAAAGAGTCAATTTATCAAAGTCATCATTTTTTTAAAGAAATAAAACTCTCATAAAATAATTGATGGAATAAGACTTTTATTTATAAAAATGGATTACAAAATAAGTAACTAATACATTATTACATAACCCCTTATAACACCGGTATAATACCTTAGGGTAAGGTTTGAGATGGTGATAGACTCTTGGGTCAGCTTGGATAACATTTCTCGGGTGGTAATCTATATTAACTTGAACTTCTCACATTGGAGATTACGTTCAAGATTAAAGTGTTGAATCATGGATTAGTATTGGTCAAGATTAAAGCCCTGTGACATTACCTCCTTTCTAGGATCTGAAAAATATGCATAGTACATACTGAGTCTACTGGATGAGGTTATCCTATCCTTTTTCTGTGTCGAAAGGATTCATTTTAAAAACATTAAATTTATATCAGTCATGTGATCACTCTTCAATTTCTATATTATCAATGTTAATGATACTTAACATCCATTTAAACCCAATAATATAAAAATATTTCATTTTTTTATAAAATAAATTAAAAGAAATTGAATTTTCTTCATAAATGATCAGGCTATTATATATCTCATTCCATTTACGAAGTCCTCATGTTATTAAATATCAGTGCAAGGATAATGATGATATCCATTTGGAATAACATTAATTATCATGGGTCTTTATTCCCAATAAAAATGGACTCTTAGATCAAACAGTTATGGAAGAAGTGAACATCAAATACTTTTTTTGAGAATATTTTGATGCTTTCCCTAAAGGACTACATGACATTCCCCCAAAACATGAGGTTCATTTTCCAATTCTACTCATATATAGTTATATCCATTTATCAAAAAGTCATTACTTAATATACATTGTTTAATTGGAAGAGTTAAATAATAAATCAATGGGGGATATATAAAAAGGATTTATATACCCAAGTGCTTCACTGTGGGGTAAACTAGTCCAGCTTTTCAAGAATAAGGATGCATAAGTGAATATTTTCATATACTATTGTGAGATTAATATGATAATAATAATAAAAGTGTCATATACATTATATTTAAAATTTATTTGATTAAATTTGAGAAGATCAATATTTATTATTGTTGGATATTTGATTTGGATACCATAAATAAAGGGTAAAGAGAGAGGATATGCCCAATATAGCTTTTAAAACAACGTATGGATATTATTAATTCATAGTAATTCCATTTGGACATAAAAATTTCCCTAAAATCATTATGGGTTTTATTAATAAAATACTTATATACAACCATGAAAAATAAATGTTAGCCATTTTTGATGACATTCTCATATATTCTAAGAGAACTGATGGACATGAAGAGCATTTTCAGATTATGATAATGGCCATAAAAGAGGTCTTATATTCTGAATTAATAAAATGTGATAATTGGATGAAAAACTATCCTTATTAAGTAATTTTGTCACAAAAGAGGGAATATATTTGGATCCATTGAAGATAGAATAAATTAATGATTGACTAAGACCAACCACCGTGACACAAATCTAAATTTATCTTACATTAGAGACAATTTTTTGGAAAATTTTCAAGATTTTATAATGTTCCATCCATTTTAACATAGAATTTACTAAACTTAATCTATGTAGATGAATATTCAGAAATCAATAATGAACTTCAGAAGAGATTGGTCATTTCTCATTTGATTACATTAACCAGTAGTTCCAAAGGGTTTGTAATATATGGTAATGCTACATTAAATGATTTAGGGTATGTTATTATGAAAAAATTAAATGTAATATCTTATTTATCAGAGCTATTAAAGACTTGTAGGAATTATTATCCAACACATGATCTGGAGTTAGATGAAATAGTCTTTACATCTATAATTCAGTGGCATTATATTTATGGTGAAAATTCTGATATCTATACTGACCATAAGAGATTAAATTGTATATTCTCAAAAAATGGATCTCAAAATTAACCAAATTATATGGTTGGAATTGATAAAAGGATATTTTTTCCAAATAAATTACTTCCTTCTAAAGGAAAACAAGGTTATTTATTCTCTAATAATGAAGGATCATGAAACTTTATCCATGATAAATATTAAGAAAGAACCAATATTCATGGATTTGAAAATGATATACCTTAAAATAATAAGGCAAGGTTATAAATATTTTCGTTCCCAAATTAATGGTCAACCAACCATCCACATGAAGGATAAGGAAGAATGGAAGTAGGATATATATATATAGAAAATGTTGGGGAACATTCTAGAGTTTATCTTTGCCAATGGTGGGGTTATATGATTTTAGAAGTATATATGCATACCTTAAAACCATAATTAAAGAATTAATTGTCAGATTATTCACATAAATCATCATTATCTTTTCGTCCTGGAAGAAAAGAGTTTTATAGAGACCTGAAAAAATAGTTTCTCGTATGAAAACATGAAAAGAGATATTTCATAATAAGTATCTTGATTCATGGTATGATAGTAATTTTAGTATGAATGAAAGATACCTAAGGGGATGACGAAACCATTTCTGAAATATGTAAAGAAATGGGATAAAATCATCATTGATTTATTTGTAAGACTCCCCAAAGCATCTTAGGTAAATAATGTTGTTCAGGTTGTAGTTGATCCCCTTATGAGTTCAATGAATTTTATTTCTATCAGAGCATATATCTTACTTGAAAAAACAATATTGATATATATAATGAAATTTTTAAGGCTACATGGTGTACCATATTCTATTATATCAGACCTAGATCTAATTTTTTCCTTGATTTTTTGAAAATTTCTTAAATTTACTTTGAATACATTGTAGTTCTTTTATACCACTAATCATCCTTTGAGAGATGGTCAATCTGAATGGATCATCTAAACTCTAGAGTATATGTTCAGATCTAGATTGATGGATTTTAAAGGTTTCTTTGATCAACACATTTTTCTATATAGTTATAATACAACAATAATTTCCATTCTATTATTTTAGTGGAAATATATGAGGCTCTATACGAGAAAATATATAGAACTCCAACATATTGGGAATAAGTGGGGGAGTTTAAGTATATGGCTCATACCTTTATTAGTATACAATTGAGAATATTCAAATAGTTCCGCTACATGTTAATGATTAAAATATTTTATAGAATAATTATTTTGAAAACTATCAATTGGATTTGGTGTTTGAAGTAAGAGATAATGTATTCTTTATAATATCACCCTAGATTAATGTCAATTTCATACCAAAAAAGTGTGATTGTTTTAATGGCTACAAATACTCTATTTTGTTTCTATCATTTTTCATATTATTTCCAAATTATATTTTGTGATTCTGTTGAGTTTTAATGTAATTAAGGCATTCATCCTAAAGGTGGATTCAAAGATGGTTTAGAGGGCATGTTTAAATTCTTATATAGTAATACCAAACTGAATAGCTTATATATTGAGACCGAATATCCTATATCACATGATAGATCCACCAAATTTTGAGAAGGCCCACCGACTAGCTAGTGGAATTCAACCAACTATCTTATGGGTGAATACAATATGGGTGAATCTCTTAGAATTTACTAGCTACCCAAAGGAGAATAAAGGGTATTCAATATCATTGGGACTGGTAGTCTATGGGTTCATTTATTATGGTCATAATGTTCCATGTTCAAGTCATTAATATCATGTCTTATCCCCTTGGATGAATGAAGACTATAGAGGCTATAAAATAAGGATTTAGAAGGCATGCATCCTCATCCAATTTTAGTATAGATTATGTGAAATGATCATAGATCTTCAATGGCTTCATAAACTTCTCAGGTTCTACAAAGTTCCATGTATATAATTCTTACCAAAAGAGAATCAAATTGTTCATCCTTTGAGGAGATGAAGGCAAAAAATCAATAAAGTTTTGTTTATAATTGACTTATTCCAAATATCCAATGAAAATATTGTTTAATATTTTTGTGTCTATTTCCCATTCCTCTTATTGATCCTTTTTGATAAACCCTTTGGAGCAATGTTATTATCATTCTCTATCACTATTTATATCATGTTTAATTATTTCAAGAAAAATTGATGTCTACGTATTATAAAGGGTTTTTAATTAACCAAGTCTTCTATTTATCTTCTCCTTATATTTTCTATCATTCATGGTTATCCATTCCGACCATGGGATTTAGGTTCTTGTTAGTTTATTAAATGAATTTTTTTTGACATTTTTTGTTTCTATTAAAACCAATGGTTTTTGACACATAGGGGTGCCTTAGGGTACTATTTTCATACTTCATTTCCAAATTTATTATGTCTGTTTAATTTTCTCACTTTCCTTTTCCCAATGCTTTTTAATAATTTCCTTATTATAATTTATATTTTTCATTACTTTTTTATCTCTACATGCTTGTATTATATCATTGTATCTTTTATAGGATCTTTTAATTTATCAGTTATATTTTTTAAAGTGATCTCACCCACCTCTTTCCAAAATCTTTGACAAATATTTAATATCAAATGGTTCTTTTAATTTATTTCATAATCTCTTTTTGAAAATATTTTTTATTCATGTTTTGAAAATTTTCATTTTATTTTCAAATCCTAACTGATTTGAAACGTTCAATTTTAAAATGAAATCAAATTATTATTTTCATGCTCCATTCATTGATGGTTCAAATTTATAATATTGGAAAACTTATTATCTATTTTCCATAGAATCATTAGATATCCATTTTGGAAAATTCTTATGCATGTTTATAACCCTACTATTAAATATGTAGATAAATGGACTCCATAAGATATTATATATTTTGAATAAGATGGTAATGTTATGAATGCCTTAATTTTTTTTGATAAATATGAATTCAATATAATATCTTCTTAAATACCCAATAATTAAATTTAAAAATTATTTAAAATCATCCATGAATAAATGAATAAATAAAAATACATTAGAATATATATTTATCGTTAATAATTCTAAAGTTTCTCCATAAACAAGAATGAATCAATTCCTAGAATTTTTACTCATTTTACTTCTATTTTCAAAGGTATGAAATATCTCTGTGATTACTTGTCTAAATAAATTATTTTCTATAAAATCCAATGGGGTTTAACTAGTTTATGTGATACCAATGTCATAGATATCCAAATGAAAAAATACATAAAAAATAGTGGTTAAATAATTCATTAGATCCTTAATGACATATTTGATAATAATGAAACACCAAGTAGTTATAGAATCCATACAAGCCAAGGAAACTAAGAAGAACCTATCATTTAAAGCAATCAAGTTTAATGATTCATTGTAAGGTGACTTTGGAAATTATAATGATAAGGAACTCTTGATGAGAAGATTCAAAAAAATGTACAAGTTAAATAAAAATAATCAATTAATATAATGAGAGAAAAAAATATTTAATTGAATTTTCTAATGTAATTTTCGTCGATTTCAAAAATAACGATCACATAAAACAAGATTATCACATAAATAAAAATTATTAATTAAAGAAACAATATAATATAGATATAAAATTATCGAATTAGACTGATATAAAATATTAAATTTCAACATATGAGACTAGAAACTCAACTCTAAAATGACTTATGTCTCATATCTAGGTTGTTTAATAGGTTAGTTCTTACTCCCCTTAATTTAGATTCTACATCTCATTCACCGTATTATTCTTTCTATTCTATTTCAAAAATAATAAATTAAAAAAAATGAAGAACATATTGTAATTTATGAGAATATGTCAAAAAGGTATAAACATGTTATTAAAGAAAAGGATTAATGTATTAATGAAAATGAAGTTATTTTAAAAAAGATGATGATTTTATTTTGAAATAAAAAAAACGACTCAATGTTGAATCATTCAAATATGAAATAAAGGATTAAAAATATCTCTTTCAAAATTCACAAGATCTGAAAAAAAAAATTAAACACGATCATCCTCTATCAATGTGTGAAAAGAAATAATCATGGCTCCTGTTTTTCAAATGATAATTAAATTTCTTCCACAACTACTTCATTGATGAATGGTGTTTCTATAAATTTGTTTTTCACATATTATCTTAAATACAATAATTTTTTTATGAATTCAAACACATAAAATCTACATATAGAAGACTGAAATTGACTCATATTTCTTATAATAATCATAAAAAAGGTAAAGAATTTTTGGGTCCCTAAATATTTTCCTAAAAATGATTGTGGGAAAAAATTTATATCCATTCAAAAATAATCATGTGCTAACATTTTCAAACCCTTAAATATACCAAAGGCAAAATACTTGGATATATTATATGTAGTTTCCAAAAAACATTAATTGATATGTCTTATTGTATTCATAAACTAAAAGGATGATTCATATCTATAAATATATTTTCAAGTATAAAATATATAGAGTTAATATCTAGAATAAAATCCATGAAGAAACTAGTTTTTAAATTCTTTTTAATTGTTTTATTTAGGGGTTTTATTTTATTTAGATTCTCTTCTTTCTCATCTCCATTTTGAAATCATGTTTTATAGTTCTTCCTTGTTCTAAAAAAGTTCTATCTTAAAGATATCTTCTCAAAATCATGTTTTAATTTTCAATATCTTATCTGGAATATTTTTTATTCTTTCAACATATTTTATAAATTCATTCAATATCACTTTAAATTGTTCAAAAATCATTATTTTCAAAAAAATTATGTAATGCCCCGACCCTAGTTACCCAGAGTCATTGCATTGTTACATAAAATTGGAATGATTATAGGTGAAGAAGTCCTGATGGACCGATTAGTTTAGATGTCTTGGAAAATAGATTACATACATGAAGTTCCACATTAAAACATGAAAAGAAAAACAAAATTTATTTATTCTATTATAAATGTCCAAGCATCCAAGATTATTCCTGCAGGTCACACATAACTAACTTTTTCGTATCTTGGGAAAATAAAACATAAGAAAGGGGTGAGCTCAAATTCTCAGTAAGGGTAAATAATATAGTGGAAGCTATAAACTTCTAAGGAAATATGTTTAATAAAAAAAATCCTTTTAAACATAAACTTGAACATAATATGGCACAAATAAATCAAACATTACCATATAAACATGCAAATGGATATTCTACTAGTCGAAAAATCACATGTAATAACTAATTTCATAATGAGGGAATGTATAGTACCTGTAGAGACCGGGTTTTTACCGTGTAAGACTTTGGATTTTTTTTCAATATATTAAGTATTTTTATATTATACACATGGTGGGGTTGTGTTTTCTACTAAACTGTATCTCATATTGGTAAAATGAGGGCACGATTTCATCTGGAGCATGCCTTTTACCCTAGGAGGGGTGTAAAAATTGCGTGTGCGGGCCTGCTGTGAGAGATGTCACACAGGGGAAAAATCGTCATTTTGAAATAATGAATTAGTGATTTATATCATTGGCATTATTTTCATATAAATTTTCAATGAAGCCTCAAAATAGAAATCTGAGACTTCCGTTGAGTTTGAAATGGGGTGTTTTTCCTAGGCGTGATATAATGTGAGAGGTCATGACAGTTTCGGATTCCGCATTAAGTGGATTTTTCTATAAATAGAAAAATAAGGAGTTGGAGTTAGGGTTCTCCCTTCTCTCTTCTCTTCTCTCCCTCTCTCTCTCCCTCTCTCTTTCAATCGTTTTTCACTGTTCTTCACCTAATTGAGGACGACCTCCACCAGAACCTTAGCGGGTCGAAGCAGGAGCGTCGTGGATGCGCCACCAACGACGCACGACCGATTCGAGGTAAGATTTCTTCTTTTTTTTTTGAGTTCCGATTCAAGTTTTAATTTAAAAATCCCTCGTTTCCCATAGTTTCTTCAGTTTGGTTACATCGTTGATGGCCTCATGAACACAGCTGTCAACCCATGTTGAAAAATCATGTTTTGTTCATCATGATCTTCAACCATTATTCGGGTTCTTGGGCGCTTACAATTAAGCGCGTCAAATCTACAATGATTTTTCGATTAGAGGTTGTCGAAGTGATGATCTCATCACAGGGATCACAAGAATGGGATTGGAATTATTTTTTGGTCATAAAAGCGGTTGTGGTGGCTGATGGAAGGTCCAGATCCAGCAATGGGTGTGGCCGGATCACCGGTGGACGAGCGGAGGCCAGAGCACGGCGGTGTCGAGTGAGGCCGGAGCAATGACGTCGAGCATGGTCGAGCGGCGGCGGTTATGGAATGCCGTAGTAGGTACCAGAAGGGTTATGTGGGAGGGGGATATTCGGCGCGTCGTGCGGCGAGCAGGGAGTATCGGGACGATGCGGTTGAGCGGCGGAGCATGGCGGCTTCAACGGAGCTGGCGGCTTGGGCAGTGGCGTCGGGTGCGGTGTATGCCGGAGGGGGAGTGGTGATGTGCTGCAGTGGTCGAGGGTGCTGGCACCATCCCGTCGCGGTCGGAGGAGGCACCTGAGGCACTGACCTTGGGTTTGCGAAGAAGAAAAGGACTCGCACTTTATGGGTCCTGCTGGGAGACGAAGACCAGCCAAGGGGCCAGTCTGCTTGAAGAACCAGACACGTGGGGGTCCGGTGTTGCTAGATCAGGTCGTGGCCGGTGAGCCGTGTTGAGTCTGGTCAGATTCATGGCTGGGCTGCGGGCCGGTGGTTCGGACCGAGCCGGCCAGGGTGAACTGGCCCGGTTGGGCCCCCATTGCGTTCGGGGTGCCATAACTTCTAAACGGCACGTCCTTTTGACACTCCATCTACGACTGTGGGTTCGTGTTGGCGAGTCGGACTATTTGATGTGGGTTTCAAGGTTTTTGGGTTCTACGCCCGAAGGTGGGTAACCCGGAATGCTTTAATATCATAATATGAAATTTTTAGTAAAGATCGTGATGAATGTACTTCACGAGCTAGATGTCCGTTTGACATTCCGTCATAAGATCTGTGGCCCTGGAGTTGTGAAGGACCTTACAAAGTTGGTTCAGAACCCTTGTAGATTTTTTTGTTTCTCGGTGGTACGAAGTGCTTAATGTGATTAATTAATTAATTAATTAATTAATTAATTAATCTTATGTTGGACCTAACTCCTATCTGGGATGTCCGATTGACACGCCATCAGCGACAGCGTGACCCCAGTCCTCGTGCAGACTTTTTGAGACACTTTCCAAAGAGTTCGGGTTGGAGACAAGGTGCGGGACCCACAAGGCATGGTTCGCTTGTTTTATGTTGTAACACCACTTTTTTCACTCGACAACTATTTGGGGTGTTTGATTACTCGTTTCTGAGTGTTCTTCCGAGGGGATTGTGACGACATAATCAGCCCGTCTAAATTCGGGCCTGAGGCGGGGGCCCCACGAGGTGGATTTCGGACGTATGCTGTGTTTTAATGACTTATAATTTATAAGTCCGTTCAGGGAAAATGAATAGCCTATGTCGCGTGGTTATCTGAAATTAACGCAATGGTATGATCTACGTGATGTGTTTCGGGGTCGAGGTATGGGCCCCACAGGGCCCCTTTTGCATAACACAGGGAGTTGCAGCTTCTACTTCCGGAGACCGTTCTAGGGGTCGTCAGCAGAGTTATTACCTTGGCATTGAGGTGAAGTTGACTAGGGTGGTTTTAGGCGTTGAAGTTGGAGTTGGGGCGTGGGCCCCACGGGTCGTCTTTTAAAGCTATGTGTAGCATACCACGACGTTTTCATCAGATGTCTGTTTGGGGCGTATGAGTAGTCGTTTTGGCATGTTTTTCCGAGAGCATCGTGATGGTGTAGTTTTCCTGACCACTTTTGGGACCGAGGTCTGGGTCCCATGAGACTCCATATGGCATAAAGCGATGTTGAATAACTTTTTCATCGGGAGTCGATTTCCAGTGAGTAAATAATCTATCTCGTGTGTTTTTTTGCGAGGAATACAATGGTGTAATCTGTTTGGGAGAGCAGATCTTCTTTTGATATTTCATTAAATGTGGAAACGTGAAAGGGAATTGGTCATAGGTTTTTGTGACACACTCTAAACCTACGTATGGTAGAAGTACTAGTGACACCCAGTGATGGCACGGGTAGTGCGGAGATATCGGACCAGTTCCGGATTCACCCTCCAGTGAGGCTGGGAAGTGGGTTACCCATGGACCATAGGGTTTACCCTCCAGGTGGGCAGGGCAGTAGGTTACCCGTTCACCATAGGGTTTACCCTCCAGTAGAGCTGCGCAATGGGTTACCCGACGACCTCTTTGATTTTACCCTCCAGCAGGGCTAGACAGTGGGTTACCCATTCAGCTTAGGGTTTACCCTCCAGTGGGGCTGGGCAGTGGGTTACCCAAAGACCTCTTAGGGTTTACCCTCCAGTAGGGCTGGGCAGTGGGTTACTCATTAATCTTAGGGTTTACCCTCCATCAGGGCTGGGAAGTGGGTTACATGTTCACCTTAGGGGTTACCCTCCTGCGGGGCTGGGTAGTGGGTTACCCAAAGACCTCTTAGGGTTTACCCTCCAGCAGGGCTAGGCAGTTAGTTATAGATTCACCTTAGGGTTTATCCCTAGCGGGGCTGGGCAGTGGGTTTCCCGATGACCTCTTGGGGTTCACCCCCAGTGGGGCTGGGCATTTGGTTACCCGGTGACTTCTTTCAGACTCATCCCTTTCTATGAGGCCAGTTAGTGACTTTTCTCCATGATTAATGGACCGGGACAATTGGTCGTACGGTTCAGCGATGAGGCAGCTTTGGCGTATGGGACTATTGGTCCTCAGTGATGGATATCCTTTGAATTTTTAGTGACTTTTCTTGGGCTAAGCTTGGAGAGAGAGATCCCCTTACACACACTTTCGGGTTTCGTGTTGATCCTATATATACACCCTACTTTTGTTCCCACTTCATGGGTTCAGTTACTCTATTTATAGGTGGGGTAAAGACATTCGGGGTATGCCATGTGATTTCCGTGTCTAGCTCCTCCTGGTTGGATGAGCCTGCTTCCTCTCTCTTTTCTGGTTGAGCTACACTCTCTCTTTTGTACTCTTACACTTTTATTTATCTGTCTACTGCTCACCATTTCAATATCTCTTTTATTTATCCCTTGAGATTTTAGGGCATCCTACTATGTATCTTTATACTCACCCCTGAATGGTCTTTTCCCGCACTTGGTGTGCCCTTGCAGATGACAGACAAGTCGATCGAGACTACAGAGGAGCATAGGGGACACAAGAGTTTGGGCTACATTCAGTGGACATAGTGGGATTTTTAGATGTGAGACTCACCAGCTGTTTACTATCGTTTATGTATTGCTGGGTTGTGGAACCTTTCTAGTTGGGTGTGTGTTTTTCTCCTTTTTCTGTTCAGTTATCTTGTTAGTACTTTTCAGCACATTACTTATACTATTTAGAAGTTGATGTGTGACTGTGGTTGGGTTGTAGTTGTTTGTACTTTGGTTTCCTTTTTTACTCTGCACTTCTTCCTTGAGTGGGATGTGTGTGTGTGTGTGTTTACAGGTATGTAGGCAAAGGCGTCCCTTAGATTGTTACACTTTCTGCGCTTGTCACCAGCCCCAGGGCTATGGAGGTGGTCTTGGGGTAGTTGCGGCTTGAGACCGGTTGGGTCGAATCGTGAAAAAGTGGTATCAAAAGTGGTTCGTTCCTTGGGGTGTTTTTCGGATGTCCCTAAAAATGAATTAGTCGTGTTTTGGGGAAATAGTGTCAACATGTCTCAAGAGTATCTCTTAGGCCAGGGGTTCCAGTGATAGTGTGATGGTCGTTGTATCCATTCACCAGGACCCTGATAACCCGCAAGTCGACTAGGCACACTGAGACACTTGTTGCAGGGAATTTGGTTCATGCATCATATAGGATTGAGTCTATGATTGCCCTTATTTAATCATATCCCCATCGTAGTTGATATATATATATTCTCATTTGACCATGGTACTCCTTGATTGGATTCAGGATGTCTCTGTGATGATAGCCAGCCAGGATAGTAGCTCCAGTTTGTGACCACGACTCCATGAGAGACGATGCCTCAGTTCATGATCCATCATACAGTGACCCTTTCTTTAGGAGGACAGGTAGCAGAACCTCCACCTGTGGAGTGGTAGATAGTATCGGCAGCGAAGGCCGATGACGAGTGCAGGTTGGGCGCGCTACGTGAGTTCCAGCATTAGACACTACTGGGGTTCCACAGTGAACCATACTATCAAACAGTGAAGGGTTGTCTACAGTCGGTGGTTTTCCTCTTCAGTCTTGTTTTTACACTGACAGGTTAGATGGTGGCTTTGAAAACTAGTCCTTTTCCACCAAGCAGTTTGGCGTTGTAGATCCAGGGTTACTCAGATGCACAATGAGTTGGTACTCTCATGGGATGAATTCTAGAAGTTGTTTCGTGAGGAGTACTACCCCTCCTACTTACGCTTTATACGGTTTTAGGAGCTATTGGATCTTCAGTGGGGAGTGATGGCAGTGGCTGAGTATGCGACTAGGTTCACACAGCTTACTTGGTACTCATTTTACATGGTCCATGAAGGAAACTTCTAAGCACAGAAGTTTGATCGAGGTCTCTATAGAGGATATTCGTTCCAGCTTAGTGCCCTTGTCCATCCTCACCCATCTCAGGGTGCTGCAACAGGCACTGATGATAGGGAAATTTCTATCAGAGGGACATCAATTGGCAGAGCCTTGGTGCCGGAAGTCTTCACTTGATGAGACTAGGGCACATGGTTAGGTACAGTGTAGAGCACTAAGATATCCCAGGGAGGACTAGTGCTATGTTTGTGATGTTTGAGGTCACGTGGCGTGAAACTACTAGACCAAATGTGTTGAGTTTTATAGATAGTTGGTAGATTAACCACAAAGAAAGAGGCAGTGTCATGATCAGTGAACTCTCAGGTGAGGACAGGGTGGTTCCCAGGGAGGTGGTGTTGGTAGAAGAGAAGGAAGAACTATGGTTTGCGGATGACATTCGAGGTCCTTCCACCACCACTAGGTGCCCCATGTCAGGCTAAGGGAGTTGACGGACGGTGCCATAGGCGACTGTCTGCTATGGATGTCTACAATCATGCAACTCATCAGATGATAAGAGGTACGTTCTAGGTATTTTTATACTTATCTCAGTATAACTTGTTAGAAACTGCACAAGGTAATCTTTTTGTATAACTCTTTGTTTGAGGGGTTACCAAGGGTGATGCAGGGCATTAGTGTAACCATGTGTTGGTGTTGTCTGACGTTGCTTTGAATGCATGGGAAAGTGGGGTTCTTCCCCCACTGAGATTCATTTTTTGTGATGAGATCAAAACCATGTGGGTGAGTCAGTACCACCCAAAGAAGATATTATTGAGGTGCGGTGGATGAGTCCCTCTGACATGTGTATTCATGGTAGGTTTTTGCGATGGAGTGTCAGAGTAGGTTCTAGATTTTCTAGTGGGGCTTTTCTGCTTGACCCCCCTTTGCATGAGGTCTCACTAGTGGGTTTGTCAGAGTGCCTGTTTTGGGATTACTCTCCTTCCAAGAGTAGAAAATACACGTGAGGTATGCCACATGATTTCCGTGTCTAGCCTCTAGTTGTAGGATGAGTTTGCTCGCATGCCCTGTTCATTGGTACCTTGTATGCTCACCTTTAGACTTGATACCTTTATCAAGTACAGGTTGAGGTGATGGAATCCCCATGAAAAAAATTACACATTTCACTATGTGGTGCTAGTGGTGGTCGTCCTTACCTTGAGAATTTAGAGACAATATCTTTTGGGAGAGCACTTTGTGATTTGCTCAGACCACCAGGGTCTCTGGTGAGGCCTCGCCCAGAGAGACTTAAACCTGAAACAATGGTACTGGTTGAAATATCTATAGGACTATGAGTTCGAGGTAGTCTATGTTCAGGAAGATGGCAGTGTTGTAGTAGGTTCCCTTATAAGAAAGTCCTTGGCTCGACTAGTGTGGGATGTTTCATAGCAGCTGTTGTCCCTATAGCTGAACTTGGTGGAGCAGGAGGGTACGAATTTTCCATAGCTGATGGTGTTGACTCATCCACTTTTTGATCGTGTAAGAGAGTCTCTGTTGTGATGCACATATTGTGAAAACTTGTGTGACCGGATATCCATGGGTGTTTCACGAAATGGGTATTCTGAAGGAGGGAATCCCGAGATAATGTTATATGAAAAAAATCGTGATTTCGGTCGTGACTTGGGAAGTAGAGGTTAGGCAGGGGAAGTCCCATGAGTTTCTTTGGTCCATTCAATAATCGTGAAAGCGATTAAGTGGTTTCCTACCGTCTTTCCCTACCCTCGCAAAAGTAGGAGTGGGTGCACGATGTCATCCACGTGTCGCAGCTGATGAGGTATGTGCTTATTCCTACGTGTGTCCTCAAGACTAGCAGAACTTATAAGTACGAACCATACCTTTGGTTCGCGTGTTGTGCCATCATTTTATTGTGCAAGTTTTCTTGGGAGTAGGAGAGCTAGGTGTGAGCTTTGTATCCTGAGTTTTATTTCCTAGTTTTTCTTTTACGGAACAAAAATATTGAAGGAGGGAATAATGTAGAGACCCGGTTTTTACCCTATAAGACATTGGATTTTTTCTACATATAATTCCAGAGCTAGGCGCGAAGACGGCGTGCGATTCTGAGGCCTGGTGTTCCCAGAATTAATTTTATAAAAATAATAAGTATTTTTATACTATGCACATAGAGGGGCTGTTTTTTCTCCTAAAAGGTAGCTCAGATCAGGAATCCGAGGTCACGGTTGCTTCTGAAACGTGTCGTTTACCCTAAGCGGGGTATAAAAGTTGCAGGCGCGGGCCTGCTGTGAGAGGTGTCACCCAGGGGCAGAATTTTCATTTTTAAATAATGACTTAGTGATTTTTATCACTGGTGTCCTTTTAAAATAACATTCGAATGAAGTATCAAAATGGAAATCCAATACTTCTATTGAGTTTGAAATGGGGCGTTTTGCCTAGGCACAATATAAAGTGAGAGGGCACGACAGTTTCGGATTCCACGCTAAGCAGATTTTTCTATAAATAGAAAAATAATGAGTTGGAGTTAGGGTTCCCCCTTCTCTCTCCTCTTCTCTCCCTCTCCCTCTCCCTCTCTCTCAACCGTTCTTCGCCATTCATCACTGTGTCATGGAGCGACCTCCACCGGAACATTGGCGGGTCGGAGCAGGAGCGTCGTGGATGTGCCACCAATGACGCATGATCGATTCGAGGTAGGCTTTCATCTATTTTTTGAGCTCTGATTCAAGTTTTAATTTTAAAATCCCTCATTTCCCCTTGTTTCTTTGTTTAGGTTACATCGTTGATGGCCTCACAAACACGATTATCAACCCATGCTAAAAAATCAAGTTTTGTTCATCGTGATCTTCAACCGTTCTTTGGGTTCATGGGCACTTAAAATTAAGCACATCAAATATTTAATAATTTTTCAATCAGAAGTAGGAGAACTGATGATCTCATCGCAGGGATCACAAGAATGGGATCGGAATAATTTTTGGGTCACCAGAGCAGTTGTGGCGGCCGATGGAAGGTTTGGCTCTGGTAAGGGGTGGGAACGGAGCACCGGCAGACGAGCAGAGGCCGGAGCAGCGGAGTCGAGTGCGGCAGGGTTGCAGCAGTTGCAGCATGGAATAGCAGGGACTGGAGGACCACCATGGGGGTCTTTGGCGCATCGTGCAGCGAGCAGGGAGAACTGGGACGGTGCAGTTGAGTGGCGAAGCGCGACGGCTTCAGTGGAGCCGGCGGCTCAGGCAGCGGCGTCAAGTGCATTGCAGGAAGAAGGTGGCATGGCAGTGCGTTGCAGGGGCCGAGGGAATCTGCGCCGTCTCATCTAGGTCTGAGGAGGCACCCTAGGTACTGACCTCGGGTATGTGGAGAAGACAAGGACCCGCACATTGTGGGTCCTGTTGGGTGACAAACACCGGCCAAGGGGCCAGTCTTCTTGATGAAACAGACCCGATGGGGGTCCAGTGTTGTTGGAGAGAGCCGCAGCGAGCTGAGGTGGACCCACGGCTAGGCCACAGGCCAGCGGTTCGAACCAGGTCGGCTGGGGTGAACCGGCCCGGTTGGTCCCCCCATGTGTTCGAGCGGTCATAACTTCTAAACAGTGTGTTCGTTTGACGCGCCGTCTGTAGCTTCGGATTAATGTCAACGAGGTGGGCTATTTGAAGTGGGTTCCAAGGATTTTGGGTTCTGCGCCTGATGGTGGGTAACCTAGAACACTTTAATTTAATAATATCAAATTTTTAATAAAGCTCATGATGGGCGTACTTCACAAGCCGGACGTCCGTTTGACATGTCGTCAGAGGCGCTATGGCCCTGGAGTTGTAACGGGCGTTCCAATGTTGGTTAGGAACCCTTGAGGCTTGGTTTCGTTTCTCGGTGGCATGAAGCACTTAATGAGAATAATTAATTAATTAATTAATTATTCTTGCGTCGGACCTTACTCTTATCTGGGATGTTCGATTGACATTTCGTCAGTGGCAGTGTGACCCTAGTCCTCGTGCGGACTTTTTGAGATTCTTTCCAAATCGGTCGGGTTGGAGACAAGGTGTGGGACCCATAGGGCCTGGTTCACAAGTTTTACAGTGAAACACCACTTTTTTCACACGACACCTGTTTGGGGTATTTCAGTACTCATTTCTGAGTTTTCTTCTGAGGGGATTGTGACAATGCAATCTACACGCCTAAATTAGGGCCTGAGGCATGGGCCTCACGAGGGTGATTTCAGACATATGCTACGTTTTTATGACTTATTATTCATAAGTCCATTCAGGGAAAATGAATATACTGCACCACATGGTTATCTGCAAGTAACGCAATGGTACAATCTACGTGACGTGTTCCATGGTCGAGGTATGGGCCCCACAGGGCCTTGTTTGCATAACGCGGGGAGTTGTAGCTTCTACATCTGGAGTCCGTTTTAGGTGCTGTCAGTGGCGTTGTGACCCTAGAATCAAGGAAAAGTTGAACATGTTGGTTTTAGGTGTGGAAACCGGAGTTGAGGCGTGGGCCCCATGGACCGTCTTTTAAATCTGTGTGTAGCATACCACGACTTTTTCATCAGTCGACCATTTGGGGCATATGAGTAGTTATTTTGGTGTGTTTTTCTAAGATAATCATGATCGAGCAGTTCACCTGACCTCTTTTGAGACCAAGGTGTGGGTCCCATGAGACGCCATATGGCATAAAGCAGTGTTGAATAACATTTTCATCAGGAGTCCATTTCCAGTGAATAAATAGTCTATCTCGCATATTTTTTCACGAGGATTACAATGGTGTAATCTGTTTGGGTGAGCGGAGCCTCTTTCGAGATCTCATTAAATGTGGAAACATGAAAGGGCGTTGGTTGGAGGTCACTTTGACGCATGCAGAACCTACGCATGGTAGCAGTGCTAGTGAAAACCAGTGATTACATGGGTAGTGTGGAGATATCAGACCAGTTCCGGGTACACCCTCCAATAAGGCTGGGAAATGGGTTACTCATTGACCTTAGGGTTTACCCTCCAGCTGAAATAGGTAGTGGGTTTCTTGTTCATCTTAGGGTTTACCCTCTAGCGTGGTTGGGAAGTTGGTTACCTGAAGACCTCTTAGGGTTTACCCTACAGTAGAGCTGGGCAGTGGGTTACCCATTCACATTAGGGTTTACCCTCTAGTGGGGTCGGGCTATGGGTTAGCCGACGACCTTTTAAGGCTTACCCTTCAACAGGGTTGGGTAGCGGGTTACCCATTCACCTTAGGGTTTACCCTCCAACAGGGCTGGGAAGTGGGTCACCCGTTTACCATAGGGTTTACCCTCTAGCGGGGCTGGGTAGTGGGTCACCCGACGACCTCTTAGGTTTTACCCTCCAGCAGGGCTGGGCAGTGGGTTACCCACTCACATTAGGGTTTACCCCTAGTGGGGCTGGGTAGTGGGTTACCCGATGACCTCTTGGGGTTTACCCCCAGCGGGGTTGGGCAGTGGGTTACTAAGAGACTTCTTTCAGACTCAGCCATTTCTATGAGGCTAGTCAGTGACTATTCTCCGTGATTACCAGAGCGGGACCCTTGGTCTTACGGTTCAGCGATGAGGCAGCTTTAGCGTGCAGGACTATTGTCCATCAGTGATGGATATCGTTTGAATTGTTGGAGACTTTTCTTAGGCTGATATTGGATATAAAGCTCCCCTTACACACTCATTAGGGTTTCTTATTGAGCGTATATATACAACCTACTTTTGTTCCCACTCCTTGAGTTGAGTTACTCTTCTTCTTGGAGGGGCCAAGACATGTAGGTTATGCCACATGATTTCGGTTTCTAGCTCCTATTGGTTGGATGAGCCTACTTCCTTTCTCTTATCGGGTTGGGTTGCACTCTCTCTTTTGTACTCTTACATTGTTCTTGATTTGTCTACTTCTCACCCTTTTAGTATCTCGTTTGTTTCTCCCTCAAGCTTTCAGGGCATCCTACTGAGTATATTTATACACACCCCTACTTGGGATTTTCCCACACTTGGTGTGCCCTGGAAGACGACGGACAGGTCGATCGAGACTATAGTGGAGTGTAGGGGACATAAGATCTTGGGTTGAATTCAGTGGATGTAATAGGATTTTCATATGTGAGACTCACCTGCGGTTTACTCTCGTTTACCTGTTTCTGGGTTGTGGAACTTTTCTAGTTGGGCGCGTGTTTCGCACCTTTTTCTATTCAGTTTTCATGGCAGTACCTTTCAGCACCTTACTTTTACTATTTACAAGTTGATGCATGACTGTGGTTGGGTTATAGTTGTTTTTACTTTGGTTTCCTTTTTACTCTACACTTTTACATGGAGAGGGATATGTGTGTGTGTGTACAGGTACATAAGAAAAGGCCTCCCCGATATTGTAAGACCTTCGGTGCTTGTTTCCATCCCCTAGATTATGGAGGTGGGTTTGGGGTAGTTGTGGCTTGAGACTGGTAGGGCCGGGTCATGATAGTACCGAACATTAATTTTTGTGTCAAGGCCTTGTTCCAGGACCTATGGGCTAACTGTAACCGGGCCCAAACCCGAAAAGTCTCTATAATCGGACTCCATCCCAGAGGGCCTCTGTAACCGGACTCCAACCTGGAGTGCCTCTGTAACCGGACTCCAACCCAGAAAGCCTCTGTAATCGGAATCCAACCCAGAGGGTCTTCTGTAACCGGACACCAAACCAGAGGGCTTACATTTACCAGTACCCAACCCAAAACATACTAGTCCAATACATTCATCATAAGAAAATGTGGAAATACAACATAAACATTCGTATTAAAACAAGCATATGAAATGTAAATACTTTATCCATAAACCATGAATGGTATAAAAATAAAAAATCTAGAGTCAAACATACCACAAATCATTCAATACGATAGGGAAGATTTGTATCATAATAAATCAACTTCAAACAAGTTTAAAATCCATTAAATGATGTTGACATAGATGGAAATGATCAGAAAAATGCTTTGAGAGAAATACCCCTTTTTCATGAAATCATTTAAAATTATCACAATTTATAAAGGTTGTAATTTAAAATGGATTTCTGAATCCAAGTGTCTCATACCACTTTGAAACTTTTTAAAAGAATTATCATTTTAGAACATTCATTTGATTATAAATAAATCCTTAAAATCATTTTTAAAACATGGTCATTAATTAAAATGGTTTAGAAAGATAAATCATTAAAACGTTTAAAATGATTATCTAGTTAAATAGACCCTCACATAAAACCTTAAAATATTCCTTTTTAAATAATTTTTATAAAGTATGGGTATCTATGACAAGTATGTCCCAAAAAATACTTACACATGAACAATCTCAGAAAATAATGAGGTTGAGGAACTAACCCTTACCTCGTTGTAATCATTCGAGTCGTAGGAAAATAGTCAATAACCACCAAATGAATCACACATTATCATGAATATAAATTGAATCATGATAATATATATCAAATTTCAGTACACAATACACCACATGCAATAAATAAGTGGTGAACAATGGAAATCTCATGGAATTAAAAGTGAGATAAGAAACCTCTTACCACGTGTCTGACTTGACTCGCTCGTATGTTCCTTTTTCTTCCTGAATAATAAACTTAAGTTCATTTCTACTTGATTAAGAATATTTTAAATTTTATTATTCATATTATATGACTTATTACCTTGCTATAACAATTAGTTAATTATTTGATTTCATATTGGACATTTTGTCGATGTTCGAAACTTGAGTCACAAATGAACTTGTTATAATTATAAATTGTCCATGGGGTCAAAATTCCATTATCTATAGAATGATATTAATCATTTAGATTTCATATATATCATATATTTACAGTATATATATATGTATTTATAATAGCACATAACATTTGGATATAAGAAATAAAATGCATTGTTCATGGAGACGGTAAGCCGTACGTACGCATGAACGCTACTTTCATTTCAAAATTGTATTTTAATGGAATTAAAACCTAATGATACAAAGTTATATTATCATTACACTATAATATCATATATTATATCATTAAATACATAATTTATACATCCCACATAATTTATTAATGAGTCATATCACTTTAAAGGGGCGGCAGTCCGCACTTCCTCAAATGAAATTATCGTGTTCTACCCATAATGGAAACCATAAAGGAATGATATAAATGGAAAATACATAAGCACAAAGAAAAAATAAAAAATATATATATATATATATCATATATAATTACATTTCCATCTTAATGGACACCATGAGAGGTGGTAGGAGATAACCGAATAATCATCGTTTCGTGAGGCATTAGTTTTCCAACCACAGAAACAATATGTTCTTCACCCAATAGACAGAGGTTTGTGTAAGTGTTGTTCTAATACTTCTCATAAAAATATCCTAAAATATTGAGGATACTGGTTTTTTTCATAAAATAAACGAATAAAAAGAGTTTAGGGGGGTTAGAGAAGTATAATAAAACAAAATAAAATAAAATAATTTAAGAGAAATTGTTACCTTTAATTTGGGTAACTTTCTTTGGTTTGAACAAAAAGGACTTATTGAAGTGATTTATGCCTAAGGTAAGGCTTCTAGATGTATTATAATGATTCTGAGAGCTTATTTGGGCTGTTTTTTTATGATCCAAGGGGCTTTAGAGGTGTGTGGAATGGGTTTGAAGTGGTTTTATTTTCTAAGGGGGTGGAGGGGTACTTTAGGAAACTGTGAAAATATTATTTTATTATATAGTGATATTCGGTTTCTAATGGTCCAAAACTAAGAAAAGTCAAAGATAAGATGAATCATGATCGAAATAAAATATTCTAACAAAAATTGGATAGGTTTTGGATATAGTTTTAATATTAATAATCTTATTTATTTAAATCATTTATTAATGAGGTAAATACTACATCATTATTGCATCATAAATAATTTAATTTATTTGATGTATAAAAATTATAAAAGAAATACCGTAATGTAGGAAATTTTTTTATATTTCCAATGAATTATTATAGTTGAAAGGATGACTTATATAACCCCATGTAAAAATTTATTTACTAAAAGATATTTGTTTATGTCATTTTTGCCTTTACTTTAAGTTAATTAAAATAAAGTGTCATTATCATTCATAAGTGGCTCCATGGGGTCCCAAAATCGACCCATGGATGCCCATGGTCGGCCATGACTCATCCAATTGGGTTAGAAAAAATGTTAAGTTAATTTTTTATTATTATAATTTTCTTTTTACCTTGAATTACCTTATTTACCTTTAACCGTGGGAAATAAAAGTCAAAAGTTACTATTCATAAAAATTTATTTTCATTTTATTGAACCAAATTTTACTTACTGAGGTTAACCATGTCTCTCAAAATTTTGAAATTAAACTCACAGAAATGGTAAAATTATGTTTTATTCAAATTTACAAATTCTCTTAGGAGGTGGGTAAAAGATGGTAAAAAGTTCAATAAAATTATTATGTATCGAAATTTATTATTAAATGAATCCAATTAATTAAATTTAACTTATATAGGTATTATGTATCTATTTTTTATATAAAATAAATTTAAATAAAATAAATAATTATTTAAATAAAAAGTCGGTTTTAACCAATAACTCAGTGTTTTTCACAATTCATCAAAAATTGAATATTTTTAGAAAAATACCAAAATTTCACCCTAAGCTAATTTTGATATCCTGAATTCAAAAATTAAGACCATTTTACCAAATAAAAAACATAAAAGTTGAATTTATTAATTTAAAATTAATTCCCATTGTCAAAACCAAAAAGCATGTTTTTAAGAGATAATAACTAACAAAAGATTGATAGTTGTCTATGTTCAATTTCCAAGTGAAATTATCTTCAAAGAATAAAATTAGATTAAATTGTAAAAATATAATATATTTATAATTCCAATCCATTAAAATTTATAATTCAACACTACAAATTATTTTGATTAAAAAATTGTTTTCAGTTAAAATATAGTTTTTTCACTATTCATCCAAATATGAAAGTTATCAGAAAAACACCAAAAAAATATTAAATCTAAATTATTATGTCTTGATTCTAAAGAATATGTTTATTTTGTCAAACTTAATATATAAAATTTTCAAATATTGGATTTAAAAAGGGTTCGCCATTAAAAAGCGGTAAAATTTCATTTTTTAAAAAACACATCTTTTATCTGAAAAAAATGTTTTTGTTTTTTCATTATGTATAAGAAAATCATAATATGTATTTTAAAATTATAAGGATTATGTAAAGTTCAAAATTTAGTTAATGTTATTCATAACCTCTTTTGAAGAGCTAGTTTGGTAATTCGTAGTGTGCTTGAACTCGGTGTTGCGTGTAGTGCAAGTTATTTAATTAGTTTGAAGAAATAACGTACTATGAAATCTTGGGGTGTTACATTATTACCTCCTTCAATAAATTTCATCCATGAAATCTGAAATTGTTCTTCGAAAATAAATGGTTAAAAATATAAAATACAATTATGGGAAAACCCACATGGAAAATTGGTTTAATAAAATTTAGTCTTAATAAGAGGAAAAGGGAAATGAAAAAGTCACCCCCAAATTATGATCTTGATTAGGAGAGAACATTTGTGGAAATTACAGACACATAATTGGGGGGAAATCTTAAATATTTATAGGTAGATATTAAGGTCATTAGTCACAAACAATTGTATAATTGAGGGCCTCAAAGCCATTAATCTATGATGATTTAAAATATAATTGGTTCAAAAAACACAATTTATTAGGATAACACGTTTTTATTTTTAGGATCCCTTACCAAAAGTTTAGGAATTAATTTCTTCATACAATAAAATAAGAAAAAAATATATACTTGACAATTAGAGTTCTATCCTTTAACTAATTTCTACCACAAACTCATCGTTCACTCTAAAAGACAACAGAACATAAACAAATATTCTATTTATCCTATTCGTATAGGGTTCAGAAAAATTAATTTATAATTAATCTACCAAACCTTTTGAAAAAACTACATTATTCAATCCAGGACATCACGTGGGATAGTGGTTGGTGATACACCCTTGTCGCCCTTCGATTTCGGGCTCAAGTCTCACGGCCTTACTGGACACAACAGGTTGCCGCCCGACCCCCGAGTAGTCCTTTTTAAGGCAATCCAAAAAGAATCTAAAACAATACTTATCCAAAATACTTCTATCAAAACTCATAGTACAATATTTATAAGGAAGGTAAACACAATGAAGATCCTTTTTTCCACGTAATAATATGTGAACTCCTTAATCATGTATTCTTTTAAAATACTACAACATCCATAATTACCGTAAAACCTTATTGATTACATTCATGCTCCCTTTTTCCTTATAGAATACTGGATATACTCCTTCTATACAAAAATGTTGTAAACTCTAACAATGATGGAATATACAAATCATGAAACAGTTTCAAGGTAGTCGAGAATATCCAATATAATTTATCCAAAACAATCATGCATTATTCCCAAACCACTACCTTAGTATCAGAACCATATTATGGTTATCCTTCTCTCAACACAATATTTTCCAAAAACATAACCTGCTATTAAGTCACTTTTTTTGGTTCCACACAATCTCGATTCCTTGATGAAATATTACTGGAGTACAATCCTTATATACTCTATAATTATTATAACATGTACATCATTAATACAACACTCAAATGACACAATACTTTAATAACAACGTATGAAATCAAATCATTCCTCTTCATATTCTGTAGTATCATAACTTTATTATTATCCAATAGCAGTATTTGGGGTATACCTTGATGATTTGGACATTGAATCACGTAGTGTCCCAAATCCTTGCAGATGAATCATTGTACATTTGAAAAAAAATTCATACCCTTTCAATCATGTAATTGGTGTCCTATTTATCCACATGTATAACAAACTCCCATTCCCTTCATGTATTTACCAAGGTGATTATTTGTAGAGATCTGTATCTTGATGTACATGGACATTACATTACTTTTGCGTAATAATTTGTACATAACAAAAACACACACACAAGGACCGTAATAGTTTAGTGTCTTTGGAAACTCGGAATATAATCTTCTAATCGTGGTGAAAGATCTTCAACATCTCCCATAAAGATCTTCTTTTTTTACCTAAAACCTTTCTTTATATCCTGGGGAAAAGAAAACATAAAAGGGTGAGCTCAAATTCTTAGTAAGGGTAAACAAAAGAAATATCAATAACATCATATTCATAAGAACATAACATTTTGGAAATCCTAACCTGCAAAAGAGAGCATAATTTCATAACATGTGATAAATCCTAGTAGTGAAATGAAATCCCAATAATCATAACTTAAAACATGAAACTTTGTGGCATACACACATAATCATAGAGAATCATATCTTATTAGTCAAGACTCATTGCCAAGACTATCTTAGTGGACAAAGTCCATTTTTGAACCGAGTCACCCTTGTTTCAGTCCTGTTTCACTGAACCGGTATAACCTACCGTTCCATCCATGTCTATCTCATGAGATATAAAATCATTACCCAATACATTGGAGGGAGATATAGGTCCCACCCATCTCATAATGATACCATTCTAATGTGTGCCACAAAATCATTAATCATACATCATTTCATAACCCATGAAATAAAAATGGGAATCTTAGACAACGTGACATCATAAAACAATTCATATAAGATAAAGGAATTCATAAAAATATTTCCACCACAACATAATCCAATCAATTTAATAATAGGGATATAGACAAAACCCTTTATTATCTTAGATGGAAAATAATTTTGATAAAACTCTTGAACTTCATTCTTGAGGAAAATATCCTTTCTACTTCAAAAACACTTTTCCTTTCTTAACATGTCATACAATTTTAAACTAAAAGAATTTTATTAAAAATAAACTTGAAAACTTGTAAAGGAATCTTTTTGGAAATAATGTTTTAAAAATCCATTCTTGCCGTATAAGTTAAAAAAACATTCTTCTCGTACTTTTGTCGGAAAAGTCCAAAAAAAGTACCTTGTATGAAAAATGTCAAAAGATTCCTTTCATATCTTTTACTAAAAAGTCACCGAAGGGTAAAATAGGATTTAAATAGTTGTAGGTGGCTAGAAACAATATTACATATTGAGGAAACATGGATGTGTATGATAAACTACACCCCAGTAAATACTAAAGTATAAACAATCTCGGATAAAAATGAGATTGTGATATTTCCCTTACCTTTGGTCTGATTTGCTTCGTAAGTTTCCGAACATCCTGTATAATGATTTAAATAATGTTATTGACTTATTACAGAATCATAATCATTGTTATGATATCATATATGGTTCACTTATGACTTTATATTACCCGTTCTTTTGTAAATTCCATGTTAAAGAGCGTTTTGGGTAAAATTGTTTCATTTATCGTCCATGTTTTGACTTGTAATTATTCATATGATTACTTAGATCATGATTAATTAATTCTAGAACATGATTTATATCTAATATATATTCAGAATATACAAATATATAATAAATCAGTAAATGGAAAGAAATACCCTGTTCATGGAGACGGTAGGCCGTACGTACACATGAACACTGTTTTCGTTTCCTTATTGACTTGAATAGAATTAAGTAGATGACATACACATACATAAAAATATATCCAGTATCATTATTATTTCATATATTTCATGATTACTTATTATATACACTTTATAATTATTCATGAATTGTTAAAGTGGAGAATGAATCTCATCACGTCGTGGAGACGGTAGTCCGTGCGTACGCACAAGCAATGATATCGTTCTCATGATTGTGGGACTGTATTGGAGTGTATGTATACTATTTTAGAATAAATATGATGTTATAATAACTATTTATAGATATTATTTACACCATTATACCCATCCATGTAAGGTGTTGGTGGAAAAATAGATTACACCACGGCGTGGAGACGGTATTCCGTACGTACGCACGCGTGGTGATTTCCTTTTTCCGTAGGATGGATAAAAGGTTAATTAGAGTTGTTTAATATTTATAATAACATATCAGTATATAATACATACTTATGTCATTACTTTATCATGAAACAACTAAAGAAGAATAAGTTGAAGAAGAAAGAAATTGAAAAAGATCGGT
Organism: Viscum album; assembly: GCA_963277665.1. NCBI lineage: Eukaryota > Viridiplantae > Streptophyta > Magnoliopsida > Santalales > Viscaceae > Viscum > Viscum album. Next base: position 1,521,278,253 of record OY728131.1, on the reverse strand, counting down.
AATGGATATTACCTCTTTTTGACGCGCCTTCACTTAACCTCCACTTAAAGAACTATGGATGGTCTTTAAAGAAGACCAGGACCTGTAGGATGATACTAGGGAAGTGGAGAAGAGATTTTGGCAGGGGTTGGCCGAGATTGAATGCTCAAATTGGTGTGAGGAGGAGAGGGAGGAGGTGCCCCTTTATAAGGGAGGACAGGGGCTCCTTTGGAAAATCTCAAAATATTATTTTACATTAAGGTCAAATTCGGTTTATAATGGTTCCAAAGGGTCTTATTTCGAGTCAAAAGTGGGGATGGGTCGAAATCCTCTCATCCAATAGGATTTAGTCAAGATTAGGTTATTAATTTAACCTTATCAATTAGATTTAACTCTATGTTAAATAATTTAACTTTTATCGTGTCTTTATGTTTTCTTACACTATATGGTTAATAAACTTACCATAACAAGACAAACGAACCCCAAGTTGTTTATTATTAATATATCTATCCTTTTATAAGTCATTTGGACGAACCTTATATTTTTAGAAATTAAATAACAATTAATAATATAATATTTGTTTAAAAAACTAATTTATGTCAATTTTGACACTATTTTGTACATGATTTTTATGAAATTCATAACAGAATGATAAGTTCAAAAAAAGTTCCTTATATCAACAATAACATGTCATATTAACCTATAAAATTAATTTAAGTCATAAAAAGTCTCAAATTACATTTATTTGGGAATTTATAAAATCAATTTTGTCAATATTTCATTAATAAGACAATTACTGCATCATCTTTGTGTCATAATAAATTATATTTCTTTAATCCCTAAAAATTATAAATAAATTCCTATGATGTAGATAATTGTACTATATTTCTGGATACTATTCATGTTCGAGGTTTCATGAATTTTATCACTAAATTAAAATTATTATACTTATACGATTTAAGAAAGTGACATGTTGTCACATTCTTTGGTTTTAATAATAATTAAATTATTTTCATGGACAAAAGTCCATAAAATGAATCTAATACAACCCTTAGGTTATATGGGTCAACTTTTATCCATCCAATAGGATTTTTCCAAGTGTTAGGGTAATTTTATAATCTTATATTTACCCTTAATTACCCGATTTACCTTTAACTATAGTAAATAAAATTTACCGCAGTTACTATTCAGAATGCCCAAAAATAAAAAGTAGCTTATTAACATAATTTAGACCCACTGATTCCAAATATGGAATCCATTTTTTCAAATTCAATACACAAAAGATGCAGAAATTAAATTAAAATTAATCCCGTTGTCGAAAGATAATAGGTTTTTCTTTAAAACATTGCAAAAGATTGAATTGATTTAACCTACGAATTCAAGGTAAAATCAATGCTAATGACATACATTATTTTAAATGGTAAAAATATATTCTATTTATACTTTAAAACCATTCAATATTATAATTTAACCACATAAGATATTACGATGAAAAAAGTTGTTTTTAATTAAAATATAGCGTGTTTTTACTATTCATTAAAATATGAAAGTTATCGGAAAAATATCAAAACATTATCTAATGTAAATTTTTATATCCTGATTCAAAATAAGAATTTTATTTTGTCAAATTGAACATATAAACATGTCAAAAACTAGATTTAATGTGGGTGCGCCATCAAAAGGCGGCAAAACTGCATTTTTTTAAAAATACTTATTTTACCCGAAAAATTTATTTTGTTCTTATACCATGTTCTAGAAAATGTGTAAGATGAATAATAATTTTATAAAATTAAAATTTTAGTTAATACTATTCATAACGGCTAGTTCATGACAATATTATAATAATATATCATTGTTTATTAAAACCCGGTATTGCGTACAACACACGCTATCAAGGAAGGTCGCGATTGCGTGTAACGAAATCCAAGTCAGGGTTGCGTGTTGTGAAAGAATCCTTCTTTGTTTCGTATAACATAATCCAACCATATTTCATTTATACATTGTATATATATATATATACTCAATGTTGTGTAGAATAACTATTATTGTAATTGTGTGTAACACGATCCAAGAATAGTGTTGCGTATACTGCAAGCTAATACGGTGTTGCGTATAGAGCAAGGTAATATTGGTGTAGCAAAAGACATTAATGAAATTAAAAGAATATTTTTCATAAAATCTCGGGGTGTTACATTCTACCCCCTTATGATGAATTTCGCCCTTGAAATTCATCGGGGTTATAAATGGTTTACTACTCGAAATTTTGTTTAATAGAAACCCACATCGTAAAAAGGAATACCAAAACATGGAATTAAAAACTAAAGTATGAAATGTAATGGTTACCCAAATTAACTCATCACTGGGTTTCCATATAGGAGAAAATATGGACATGGAAGAGAAATCTAACCGGCGTATTCTGATGGAGAGTGGTAGAGAACATGGCTATGAAAAAGCCAACAATCACAAAGCTATTGATTTGTGGTGATCTAAGGTACCATTTGATTCATCGGATATAAGGGCAGTAGGACAACATTTTTGGCTTTTCAGGATCATTTCCCTAAAGTTGATGAATTAAAAGAAATACTTGCATGATTTTGGTACAATCTCACTATTGTTCCTGAATTGAACAATTTTCACTTCATCCCTTAAATAAATGAAGTTGAATTTGTTATTCATGATGTGTTAGCAGATCATGTGATAGAATGATGGGTCATTCCATCTCTTTCAAACAAAAGGTTATCAAAAGTTATAAGTCCATCTTATGGTTAGATTAATCGTATATGGTTCCAAAAATGAACTTATACTTCATATATCATACCGCTTAATAAAATAAAACTAGTTTATACTAACCAGGGACTTCCTGTAGGCCATTGGTAGGTGATAAAGACCAGTCGCACTTCGGTTGTGGGTTCGATTCCCACAGCCTTGTCCGACGTGATGGGCTGTCGCCCGTCCTGCAGGTTGTCCGTTTTCTAAAACTACATTACTATAACATCCCATCAATAATATCGAAAAATGGTTCTATCCTTAAACAATACTAACTTATGTCCAACATAATCCATTCCAATCTTTAGGCTTATCTAAAATACTTCGGTCCAAGCTCATAGTATAGAGAAAATGATCACATGAATGCCATCATTTATCCCTCATATATCTTGTTCGTCACATTCCAGTCACGTGAATACCATAATCATGTAATCTCTTGAAAAATGAATACCCATTGAATCTTTGTGAAAACATTAGTGATGTCAAAAGATAACTCTTACCACATACCGAAATCCAAAAAATCTATATACTCAAACCATGATATAACCTTCTCCTTATATCAATCATGAGCTCATGAATACTAACATTTAATTTTATCGTTATCCCTTCGTTATGTGCATATCATCTATATTCCAAAAATATCTGAATAACCTTTCATAGATACTGGTACCATTAATCATACACTTTCAAAACTCAATTAAAGATAACAGTGTAACAATCCTTAGATTTCTCTTTATTCCATAGTTCTATGAGATTACTTATACAACATTACACATGATAAACATGTAACCATTACACTACCTTCTTAAACCATTGACCAAGCTTCAACAATTCTTTCATCTCACATATCATTTGTAGTCTCTTCATCATCATCAACATAAATACTACCCATACGACCGTACTGATTCTCTTCATGAGACTTTCCCTTAGGGCATTGGTTTGCATAATACCCGTACATTCCACATTTAAAACATTTAACCATTGTTGATGTCGTAGCAATACCATTATCCTCATCCCTAGTGTTAACTGAACCTTTTCCTTTACACTTACTGGATTTGTGTCCCTCTTTTCCACACCCAAAGCATCTTCCAGTTCCTTTGAAACATTCTCCTTGATGCCTCTTCCCACATGATTTACATAGGGGAAATTGAACTTTCTTTCCTCTATGATCATCATGAAACTCCATCTTTCTCTTATTATCCGAGTTAGGAAACTTACCAAATTTTACTTTATTGATCATATTATGAGATTGCTGATTCGGCATAATAATGATATTTGGACTTCCAAATCCCATTTCATTTGGTTCCTCATGAAGAATATCATTCCATTATCCATCATATCCTCCATTATCGTGAATCATCTTGTTTCCAGCAATTTTCTAAAACCCAAAAAGAATAGTGTTAGAGGCCAAAATCATAATAAAGGGGGAGTAACTTCAATATCTAACATCTTAGGTTAAATTCTAAGAACGTTACCATGGTTATAGGACTATATCTTATACGTATACTTATCCTTAGGGAAATACCTAGACATACCTTATAAATATCTCTAGGGATCTTACTAACGTTCTCACATCCTAGTTTCCAAAGGTTGACTAAACCTTTCCTCTGATACCAACTGTAGAGACCCGTATCTTGACGTACATGGACATTACATTACTTTTTCGGAATACTTAGTACATAAGAAAAACACACACACAAAGACGGTAATAGTTTAGTGTCTTTGGAAACTTGGAATATAATCTTCTAATTGTTGTGAAAGATCATCAACATCTCCCATAAAGATCTTCTTTTTTTTACCTAAAAACTTTCTTTATATCATGAGGAAAAGAAAACATAAAATGGTGAGCTAAAATTCTCAGTAAGGGTAAACAAAAGAAATATCAATCACATCATATTCATATGAATATAACATTTTGGAAATCCTAACCTGCAAAAGAGAGCATAATTTCATAACATGGGACAAATCATAGTAGTGAAATGAAATCCCAATTATCATAACTTAAAACATGAAACTTTGTGGCATACACACATAATCATAAGGAATCATATCTTATTAGTCAAGACTCATTTCCAAGACTATCTTAGTGGACAAAGTCCATTTCTGAACCGAGTCACCCTCGTTTCAGTCCCGTTTCACTGAACCGGTATAACCTACCGTTCCAGCCATGTCTATCTCATGAGATATAAAATCTTTACCCAATGCATTGGAGGGATATATAGGTCCCACCCATCTCATAATGATACCATTCTTATGTGTGCCACAAAATCATAAATCATACATCATTTCATAACCCATGTAATAAAAATGGAAATCTTAAACATCGTGACATCATAAAACAATTCATATAAGATAAAGGAATTCATAAAAATATTTCCATCACAACATAATCAAATAAATGTAATAATAGGGATAGAGACAGAACCCTTTATTATATTAGATGGAAAATAATTTTGATAAAACTCTTGAACTTCATTCTTGAGGAAAATATCATTTCTACTTCAAAAACAATTTTCCTTTCTTAACATGTCATACAATTTTAAACTAAAAGAAGTTGATTAAAAATAAACATGAAAACTTTTAAAGGAATATTTTTGGAAATAATTTTTTAAAAATCCATTCATTCCGTATAAGTTAAAGAAAGCATTCTTCTCGTACTTTTATCAGAAAAGTCAAAAAAAGTACCTCGTACGAAAAACGACAAAATATTCCTTTCATATCTTTTACTAAAAACTCACCGAAGGGTAAATAGGATTTAAAAAGTTTTATGTAGATGGAAACAATATTACATATTGAGGAAACATGGATGTGGATGATAAACTACACCCCAGAAAATACTAAAGTATAAACAGTCTCGGATAAAAATGAGATTGTGATATTTCCCTTACCTTTGGTCCGATTTGCTTCGTAAGTGTCCGAAGCTCCTGTATAATAATTTAAATAATGTTATTGACTTATTCCAGAATCATACTCATTGTTATGATATCATATATGGTTCACTTATGACTTTATATTACCCGTTCTTTTGTAAATTCCATGTTAAAGAGCGTTTTGGGTAAAATTGTTTCATTTGTCATCCGTGTTTTGACTTGTAATTATTCATATGATTACTTAGATCATGATTAATTAATTCCAGAACATGATTTATATCTAATATATATTCATAATATACATATATATAATAAATCAGTAAATGGAAAGAAATACACCGTTCATGGAGACGGTAGGCCGTACGTACACATGAACGCTGTTTTCGTTTCCTTATTGAGTTGAATGGAATTAAGTAGATGAAATACACATACATAAAAATAAATCCAGTATCATTATTATGTCATATATTTCATGATTACTTATTATATACACTTTATAATTATTCATGAATGGTTAAAGTGGAGAATGAATCTCATCGCGTCGTGGAGACGGTAGTCCGTACGTACGCACGAGCGATGATATCATTCTCATGATCATGGGACTGTATTGGAGTGTATGTATACTATTTTAGAATCAATATGATGTTATAATAACTATGTATAGTTATTCTTTACACCATTATATCCATCCATGTAAGGTGTTGGTGGGAAAATAGATTACACCACGGCGTGGGGACGGTATTCCGTATGTACGCACGCGCGGTGATTTCCTTTTTCCGTAGGATGGATAGAAGGTTAATTAGAGTTGTTTCATATTTATAATAACATATCAGTATATAAGAAATACTGATGTTATTACTTTATCATGAAACAACTAAAGAAGAAGAGGTTTAAGAAGAAAGAAATTGAAAAAGATCGGTAATGGATATTACCTCTTTTTGACGCGCGTTCACTTAACCTCCACTTAAAGAACTAAGTATGGTCTTTGAAGAATACCAGGACCTCTAGGATGATACTAGGTAAGTGGAGAAGAGATTTTGGCAGGGGTTTTCCGAGCTTGAATGCTCAAATTGGTGTGAGGAGGAGAGGGAGGAGGTGCCCTTTTATAAGGGAGGAGAGGGGCTCCTTTGGAAAATCTCAAAATATTATTTTACATTAAGGGAAAATTCGGTTTATAATGGTTCCAAAGGGTCTTATTTCGAAGCTAAAGTGGGGATGGGTCAAACTCCTCTCATACAATAGGATTTAGACAAGTTTAGGTTATTATTTTAACCTTATCAATTAGATTTAACTCTAAGTTAAATAATTTAACTTTTACCGTGTCTTTTTGTTTTCTTAAACTATATGGTTAATAAACTTACCATAACAAGCCAAAAGAACCCCAAGTTGTTTATTATTAATATATCTATCCTTATCTAAGTCATTTGGCCGAACATTATATTTTTAGGAATTAAATACCAATTAATAATATAATATTTGTTTAAAAAACTAATTTATGTCAATTTTGACACTATTTGGTACATGATTTTTATGAAATTCATAACAGAATGATAAGTTCGAACCAAGTTACTTATATCAACAATAACATGTTATATTAACTTAGAAAATTAATGTAAGTCATAAAAAGTCTCAAATTACATTTATTTGGGCATTTATAACATCAATTATGTCAATATTTCATTAATAAGACAATTACTACATCATCATTGTGTCATAATAAATGATAATTATTTAATCCCTAAAAATTCTAAATAAATTCCTATCATTTATATAATTGTATTAGATTTCTGGAGACTATTCATGTCCAAATATTCATGAATTTTATCACTAAATTAAAATTATTATACTTATACGATTTAAGAAAGTGACATGTTGTCACATTCTTTGGTTTTAATAATAATTAAATTATTTTCATGGAAAAAAGTCCATAAAATGAATCTAATCCGACCCTTAGGTTATATGGGTCTACTTTTATCCATCTTATTGGATTTTTCCAAGTGTTAGGGTAATTTTATAATCTTATATTTACCCTTAATTACCTGATTTACTTTTAACTATAGTAAATAAAATTTACCGTAGTTACTATTCACAATGCCCAAAAATAAAAAGTAGCTTATTAACATAATTTGTACCCACTGATTCCAAATATGGAATCCATTTTTCCAAATTCAATACACAAAAGATGCAGAAATTAAATTAAAATTAATCCCGTTGTCGAAAGAAAACGGGTTTTTTTTAAAACATTGCAAAAGATTGAATTGATTTAACCTACGAATTCAATGTAAAATCAATGCTAATGACATATATTATATTAAATTGTAAAAATATATTCTATTTATACTTTAAAACCATTCAATATTATAATTTAACCACATAAGGTATTACGATGAAAAAAGTTTTTTTTAATTAAAATATAGCGTGTTTTTACTATTCATTAAAATATGGAAGTTATCAGAAAAATATAAAAACATTATCTAATGTAAATTTTTATATCCTGATTCAAAATAAGAATTTTATTTTGTCAAATTGAACATATAAACATGTCAAAAACTATATTGAAAGTGGGTGTGCCATGAAAAGGCGGCAAAACTGCATTTTTTGAAAAATACTTATTTTACCCGAAAAATTTATTTTGTTCTTATACCGTGTTCTATAAAATGTGTAAGATGAATAATAATGTTACAAAACTCAAAATTTAGTTAATACTATTCATAACGGCTATTTCATGAGAATATTATAATAATATATCATTGTTTATTAAAACCCGGTATTGCGTACAACACACGCTATAAAGGAAGGTCGCGATTACGTGTAATGCAAGACAAGTCAGGGTTGCGTGTTGTGAAAGAATCCTTCGTTGTTTCGTATAACAGAATCCAACAATATTTCATTTATACATTTAATATATATATATATATACTCAATTTTTCGTAGAACAACTTTTATCAAAATTGTGTGTAACACGATCCAAGAATAGTGTTGCGTATACTGCAAGCTAATACGGTGTTGCGTATAGCGCAAGGTAATCTTGGTGTATCACAAGACATTAATGAAATTAAAAGAATATTTTTCATAAAATCTCGGGGTGTTACATTCTTTCCACAGTCATCACATATGGTAAAATCCTTCTTTTCCCTCTTCCCTTTATCCATCTTTCTCTCTTCCATCCTTTTCGTCTCTTTCTTCCCTTTAAATCCATAGGACCCAGAAAATTCTTTACTTATCTTATAAACACACGATACTATTTCTTCATATGTTAAGAATACATGGAAGAATATTTTCCTTCTAAATACTGTATTAATACAATTTGAGATATGATCCTTCTTACTCTTTGGATCATACGTATTGTTCGAGTTCCCATTCCTTCAACTAGGTGCCATTTCTATACAACGACATACACTAGGTCAGTTTATGAATTACAATGAATAATTACAAACTTGTAAAATACCTAATGTAAATTGAACAGTTTATGGATATAATACATAATCAAAATAATATTTTCTTTGAGGAGTTATATACTCGTAAATCCTTTATAATGATTTTTAAAGAAAATGAAAATTGTCCTAATCATTTCCCCTGGGAGTGTTGTAACCAAGATTGAAACAAGGCCCATTATCGTGAACTAGTTCCCATTAAATTCTATCTCAAAGCAGTGTTTTTGGGTTTTACCCCTAGGTACATCTGGGCCAGAGCCACCTCTAGCTGCTCGTATCCAGACATGTATGTATTTTCGTGGAAAACTCACAAAATCCTTACATTACCAAAATTCTAATAAGTTATTCTATACTAATCCTCAAAGTCTATCTTAGGGTAATGTGCTCTAATCAGAGTTTATCTAAATCTAGTTTCTATGGTTATTGCTAAAATTCCTCTGATACCAACTGTAATGCCCCGACCCTAGTTACCTAGATTCAGTACATTATTGCATAAAATTAGCATGACTACAAGGAATCAAGTCCTGAAGGACCAATCAGTTTAGCAGTCTTGGAAAATATATTAAATACATGAAGTTAAACATTAAAACTTAAAAAGAAAAACAACAGTAACTTATTCCATTAGAAACGTCCACGCCTCCTAGATTATGCCTATAAGTCACTCATAACTAACCTCTTCATATCCTAGGAAAATAAAACATAAGAAAGGGGTGAGCTCAGATGCTGAGTAAGGGTAAATAATATAGAGGAAGCTATAAACTTCTAACGCAGGTTGTGTAATAAAACAATAGCCTTTTAAACATAAACATGAACATAATATGGAAAAAAATGAAACATTACAATATAAACATGCACATGGATATTATACTAGTCGAATAATCACATGTAATAACTAATTTCATAATGAGGGAATGTATAGTACCAGAATTTAATTTATATGTCAAGGCCTCGTGTGAGGAACTATGGGCTAATTGTAACTGGACCCAAACCTGAAGATCCTCTATTACCGAACTCTATCCCAGAGGGCCTTTGTAACTGGACTCCAACACGGAGAGCCTCTGTAACTAGACTCCAACCTAGAGATCCTCTATAACTGGACTCCAACCTGAAGGGTCTGCTGTAACCAGACCCCCACCCAGAGGGCTTACTTTTACCGGTCCCCAACTCGTAACATACTAGTCCAATACATTCATCATAAGAAAAGGTCGAAATATAACATAAACATTCATATTAAAACTAGCATATAAAATGTCAATACTTTATCCATAAACCATGAATGGTATAAAAATAAAAAATCCACAATCAAAAATATCACAAAACATTCAATACAATATGGAAGATTTGTATCATAATAAATCAACTTCAAACAATTTTAAAATCCATTAAAATATGTTGACATAGATGAAAATGACCAGTAAAATGCTTTGAAAGAAATACCCATTTTCATGAAATCATTTAAAATTATCACAATTTATAAGGGTATTCATTTAAATTGGATTTTTGAAACATAGTGTCCCATACCACTTTGAAACTTTTTAAAATAATTGTCATTTCAAAACATTCATGTCTATATTAATAAATCCTTTAAATCATTTTGAAAACATGGACATTAATTAAAAGGGTTCAGAAATATAAATCTTTAAAACTTTTAAAATGACGATCTAGTTAAATAGACCCTCCCATAAAAACTTAAAAGATTAATTTTGAAATCATTTTTATAAAATATGGGTATCTATGATAAGTATATCCCTGAAAATACTTTCACATGAACAATCTCGGATAATAATGAGACTGAGGAAATAACTCTTACCTCGTTGTAATCAATCGATTCATATGAACAATAGTTAATAACCACAAAATGAATCACAGAATATCATGAATATAAAGAGAATCATGATAATATATATCAAATGGTAGTACAGAATACACCACATGCAATAAATAAGTCGTGAACAATGGAAATCTCACGGAATTAAAAGTGAGATAAGAAACCCCTTACCATGTGTCTGACTTGACTCGCTCGTATGTTCCTTGATATTCCTGAATAATAAACTTAAGTAAATTTATACTTGCTTAAGAATATTTTCATTTTTATTATTCCTTTTATATCACTTATTTCCTTGCTATAACATTTAGATAATTATTTGTGTTCATATCATCCATTTTGTCATTGTTCGGAACATGAGTCAAAAATGAACTTATTATAATTATAAATTGTACATGTGGTCAAAATTACATTATCTATAGAATGATATTACTAATTTAGATTTAAAATATATCATTTATGTTCTGTATATATATGATTTTATAACAGTACATAACATTTGGAGATAAGAAATGAAATGCACTGTTCATGGAGATGGTAAGTCGTACGTACGCAAGAACGCTACTTTCATTTATATTTTGTATTTTAATGGAATTATAACATAATTATAAATAGGTATATTATAATTCTAGTATAATATCATATATAATATCATTAAATCCATAATTTATACATCCCAGATAAGTCATTAACGAGTCATATCACTTTGAGGGGGTGGTAGTCTGCACTTCTCAAATGAAATTATCACGTTTTACGCATAATGAAAACCATAAAGGTATGATATAAATTGAAAATATAGAAGCACAAAGAAAAAATAAACATTATATATATCATATATAAATACAGTTCCATCATAATAGCCACCATGAGAGTAGGTAGGAGATAATCAAACAATCATTATTTCATGAGGCGTTAGTTTGCCAACTATAGAAACAGTATGTTTTTTCACCCATTAGATGGAGGTGTGTATAAGTGTAGGTCTAATAATTTTCATATCAACAACCTAGTATATTAAATATACTGTTTTTTTCATAAAAGAATGGAATAAAAATATTTTAGGGGGGTTGGAGAAGTAAAATAAAACAAAATAAAATAAAAGAATTTAAGAGAAATCGTTACCTCTAATTTGGGTAACTTCTTTTGGTTTGAACCAAAATGAATTTTTGAAGTGACTTCTACCTATGGTAAGGCTTATAGGTGTAAGATAAGGATCTTTAGAGCTTATTTGGGAAGGTTTTGGACGAGGCAAGTGGCTTGATAAGTGTGTGGAATGGGTTAGAAGTGGTGTCCTTTTATAATGGGGAGGAGGGGATCTTTAGTAAAGTGTGAAAATATTATTTTATTATATAGTGATATTCGGTTTCTAATGTTCCAAAACTAATTATAGTCAAATATAAGATGAATCATGGTCGAAATAAAATCATCCAATAAGAATTGTATAGGTTTTGGATATATTTTTAATAATACTAATCTTATTTATTTAAATCATTTATTAATGAGGTAATACTACATCATTATTGTGTCATAAATAATTTAATTTATTTGATGTCTAAATATTATAAAAAAAATACCATAATTTAGGAAATATTTTTATATTTCCAATGAATATTTATAGTCGAAATTATGACTTATATATCCCCATGTAAAAAATGATTTACTAAAAGGTATTTGTTTTTGTCAATTTTTCCTTTACTTTAAGTTAATTAAAATAAAGTTTCATTATCATTCATAAGTGGCACCATGGAGTCCAAAAATCAATGGATGCCCATGGTCGGTAATGACTCATCCAATAAGGTTAGGACAAGTGTTAAGATAATTTTTTATTATTTTAATAGTCTTTTTGCTTTGAAATATCCTATTTACCTTTAACCGCGGTAAATAAAAGTCAAAAATTACTATTCACTAAAAATTATTTTCATCTTATTGAACAGAATTTTACGTAATAAGGTTAATAGTGTCTCTCATATTTTTTAAATTCAACTCACAGAAATGGTAAAATTAAGTTTTACGCCAATTTGCAAATTCTCCTAGGAGGTCGGTAAAAGACGGTAAAAAGTTCAATAAAATTTTTATGTATCTAAACATATTTTAAAATTACTCCAATGAATTATATTGAACTTATATAGGTATTATGTATCTATTTTTGCCAAAAATAAATTTAAATAAAATAAATAATTATTTAAATAAAAAGTTGGTTTTAACTAATAACTCATTGTTTTTCACTATTCATCAAAAATTGAATGTTTTCATAAAAATACCAAAATTGCACCCAAATATACTTTTGATATTCTGAATTAAAAAATAAAGTCTATGTTACCAAATTAAAAACATAGAGGTTTCATTTATTAAGTTAAAATTTATTCCCATTGTCAAAACCAAAAAGTGTGTTTTTAAGAAATAAAAACTAACAAAATATTGATACTTGTTTATGTTCAATTTCAAAGTGAAATTATTTAAAATGAATAAAATTGGATTAAATGGTAAAAATATAATCTATTTATACTTCCAAACCTTTAAAATATATAATTCAACACTAACAATTATTTTGATTAAAAAAGTTGTCTTCAGTTAAAATATAGTATTTTTTACTATCCACCCAAATATGAAAGTTATCATAAAAACACAAAAAAATTATTAAAACTAAATTCTTATGTCCCGATTATAAAGAAGAAGCTTATTTTGTAAAATTGAATATATAAAATTTTCAAATATTGGATTTAAAAATGGTTCTCCATTAAATGGCAGTAAAATTGCATTTTAAAAAAATACTTCTTTTATCTGAAAAAAATGAATTTTTTTCATTATGTCTAAGACACCCATAATATGGATTCTAAAACTATAAGGATTATATAAAGTTCAAAATTTAGTTAATAATATCTATAACCTCTTTTGAACGGTTAGTTTGGTAAGTTGTGGCGTTCTTGAGCTCAGTGTTGCGTGTAGTGCAAGTTATTGAATTACTTTGAAAACATAACGTACTATGAAATATTGGGGTGTTACATTATATTTTTAAATGATTATTTTTTCATGACTTCTTCATGTATTTTCATTATCATGAATTTAAATGTTTTTATTAATATGGATTATTGATCTGAATAATTTTATGTCTTTATTTTATGAATCTTGATAATTTTTGCATCCTCATGTCGTAAAATGCCTTTCTTTTTTTAAGATGAATTTATTTTGGTTTAAATTTTGTTTTCAAATTAAATCATATCTCTGTAAAAAAACATGATTTGTAAGTTAATTTTTGATAATATTAAAGGGGATATGTTTTTTATAGAAGTACAATATAAAAGGTTGTTCATTTCAAATGGTTTTTCATTAATTGAGTAACTTTTTTTCAAAGTATCATAAAGGGCGATAAATGTTTTAGCATTTTTTGGGAAACACAGTAATTTTTATATATTCCCTATTTAATATATTATTTTTTAATATCAGGTGTATGTGATCTTTATAAATGTGAATATTTTGGTCCCCTAAGGAGTAATTATATTAGTTATCACAAAAAATATATTTTTTAACCTGATTTAGGTTTTTATAGTGTTTCTTGTGTTTCAATTGAGTTTTAGTGATCAGAAGTCATCAAGACTGAAGGTTACTATAAATTTGGTTAAGAGTGATTATTTTAAAACATGTACAGTAGTAAAACATCATCTTTCAAATGTAGTGTTATTGGATAGTCGGTAGTATACAAAAAATTCACCATATTTCCCGAAGAACTATTTTCAAGCTAGCGGAATCCTATCAGTTAACCGATGAGAGAATATAGAATGGGTGCATATTCCGGCCTCCCACTGACCACCTGATGGAGGTAGCTGGGTATCAAGTGGCCTCATGATTTCTAGTTTGGGGTTTCATTTATTACAGACATAAAATTATATTTTTATGTCTTTTATGTTGATGATTGGCCCCTTAGACCCTAACACTCTATGTGGGTTATAAAATGATGCTTTCAAAGGAATGAATCATCGTCTAATTGTAGTGATCATCGAGTGAAATGATATTATATTTTCAATAGCTTTATAATCTCCTCAATAGATCTAAAGTCTCATCTTCCACATTCTTCTCAAACTAGAATAAATTTTTTTATCATCTAAAGAGATCAAGGTACCAAATGAAGGAGGTATTGTTATTCAATAACCTCATCCAAAGAGCCAACAACAATCTTGTTATACAATTTTGTGCCTCTTTTTATATCCTATTATTTACACATTGTATAACCCCCTGTATCTCAGATATTATACTTCCTTCTATCTCATTTTATATCTTATTCTAATTATTTCAAGAGAGAGTGACCTTTTTGCATTATAAAGGGATTATAATTAATTAAATCTTTTATTATTCGTATCCCCCAATTTTATTTGGTTATTGGTTGCTTTTTCAATCCAAATGATTTATATTTTAACAACCCAATGTTTTTCAATGGAAATTACCTTCTTATAAATATGTCATAAAACCACATGAAAACAAAACATAATGAACTAATAAGTGCTAAGTGACCTTTAAATATAAGTTTGTCACTTTTGTATAGGGAATTTGGAAAATCTGACAAACACGGTTGTGTTTAATATGATTTTTGGAGTCTAATAAAACAAAAATATTTTTTGGTGAATAGTAACATAACATTATGAATACTAACGTACCCTTATGAAAGTGATATACCCTAATGAATAGTAACCTTACCAATGATAGTATAAAAATATTATTCAAGTGAAAGTATGATGTACCTATATTTTAGAATAAGTAAATGAATGTTTTAAAATGGTTTTTTAATAATAAATTGTGATATTATTTAAATATTATATTATTCATATTTAGAAAATTATTTTTGAAAAATTGACTTCAATTTTGGATTCTAAATTTCGAAAAATGGTTGGGGTAAAATTTTGGGATTTTTCTGAAATACTTGAATTTTTTATGAATAGTGAAATACCCTAATTTACAAACAAAGGCTAAATAAGCTAATTATAGAGTCATGTGTGATGTTATACTAATGTAAGCCCACTTGGTTAGGGATCACATGATACAATTACTATTCTTGGTCATGGTAGACTCAATATTCCTTGTCTTTTGGAGAAATTACAAACTAATGAATTTTATATTAAGGAAACCCCTCTCCCCTCCACTATAAAGACCACCCTTCACACCTTCATATCCTCACACCTCATAAGCTTTAATAGTTGTCTAAACACTACCCAAACATCTTTCCTATCCACTCCCCCATGTCCAAGAGCTTCTGGTCTCATTAAAAGACCATGCCTAGGCCCCTTAATGAGGATCTCAAGAGGAGGATTCAAGAGGTAATTTCTCTCCCTCTTCTCCTTTAATTCCCTTTCAATTTCAAGTTCTTTTCTTATTATCTACCCACCTATATTTTTCCAAATGGTTTTTAAACTCTAGTATCATGAATATAATTGAATGTTATGATACTGATGGGTTATTATATCATCCAACACATTTCCCTCTTCCTTTTATTTTTTTTAAAGATAATGTTTTTCATGAGGTGTTAATTTATCACCTTCAAGAATGACATGTTTACTTCTTCCATTTCTACCTTTAGATCTGGTAATGAAACCATTTTTATAGTTGAAACAGAATATTTTATATTTCTTATGTCCTATTTAAAGTTCTATAACTGACTTGTGTACATATTACAAAGTTATAAATTAAAACAAGTTCGTTGTGATCGAAAAGCCTCCCAAATTAACCCAAACAATAATCATTTAATTTTATCTAATGATTCATCCACATGATATAAAATATAACTCATTATAATATCATTTTAAATTATTTAATTTCATTAATAACATGTAATATCAGTTCTTTATTTTTACCCATGTTCTTCCTAAACCACAATTTATGAATACAAGTGAACCACCCAAGAAAAACCATAAAAACAAAAAATTCCGAAGAATGTTTTTAAACTCTATAACTTATAAAAAGGCCCATAAAATAACATAATGAAACCAAAATGAACCGCATTCATGTATAAAAGGTTATTTAAATTCTAATTAATGAATATAATGTGATTATACAGGACATTAAATCAAAGGAAGCATTCCGATATAAAGTAAGAGGAAAATATCAAACCCAATTTTCATCCTTCGGTTTCTCTCTCTTTCACTCCATTTTTGATATGGTTACCCATAAAATTAATTTTTTTTCATCATTTTAATTTCTTTTATGGGGTATACATGTTCACCACTATTGTTTATGTCATACAAAATGTTTTCCAAAATAACTTCTCTTCTAATAACTCACCTTTTACTTTCATTCAAGGGTGATGGTTCTTGTTTCAAGTATGTTATTCCCTCTTTGTTTTGGGAACCCAAAGTTTATGAATGTGTTCATATGAGATGAAATCCATTCCTTTACATGGTTTAGTTATGTTCATAATTGATTTATGTTCTATGTGGCATGCATGATAATGATAATATTATGATGTGACGGGTGTGCCTGGAATTATATAGCACTTTATGAATGATTGAATGTGCCACGTGCGCCCGAAATTATACAGTGCTCCAATGCATTGAGTAAATTGATGAATATCATTAGTAAATTTAAAATTATGTGGAAAATATACTAGCATTGTTCTAAATTATGTTTGGTATTTAACCACTAAGACATGATGTTTCATTTTTTATGCATTGCCACATTTCAAGTCTTATATTTATGCTTCCTCTTATGTTCTTGATCTTTTTCCCATGTTATGATTATGCTCACCCCTTTCTATACTATTCTTATGTCTCCTCTTACTGTGCTTTTATCTCAACCCTTTTTTATGTATATCCTCAGGTGGCTACATGTACTAAGGAGAGGTCAAGTGCTAATTAGAAGATAGAGAAGAAGAAATTGAATAAATGTTTATGCTCAATGTTGTAACTGTTATGTATTGTCCTAGTTATCCAAAGACACTAAACCATTGGGTCATCTATGTGTAATACTATTATGTTATTTATCTTTAAAATGATGTAATAGTAATATAATAATAGTCTGGGTCTCTATAGTTGGTATAAGAGGAAAGGTTTAGCTAATATGGGAATTAGGATTAGTGAACCCTAGAGAAAACCTCTAGCATGAGACTATTTACAAATATGCACAAGAATCTCTACATAGGGATCCCATATGTTATGATTTTAGTATAAATTGTGAAAATGAATAAGTTATGTATTCATGACTTGTTGACTTATTTTTTGTTCTAACCTTTTCTATTTTAGAAAATGGTGGGAACCAAGATAAACCAGCCCAACAACTCAAGCGAGGTCCAATGCAATGATTGCCAGAATGACATCCCCAATGATTTGGGAGGTGGAGTTTAGAACTTCATGGCAATTCTTACAAAATTATCTCAGGTTATGAACAATAACCATAATAATTGGGAACTTCCTCTTTCACCAAATATGGAGAAACTGTCTATCGAATGTTTTATGCGGCAACAACCACCGACATTTAGTGGATCTTCCAATACACTATTTTTGGAACAGTGGGTCAACTCCATGGAGAATATCTTTTCTGTTCTTCATTGTTCTGAGGTGGATAAGGTGACCCTATCCGATTATCATCTAAATAGAGAATCCGATCAATGGTGGGCTTTGATTAAGAACACCAAACCAAGGGAGGAAATTGAAGAGATGGAATGGGAAGACTTTAAGATAATGTTTCTTAATAAGTATTTCCCATGAACTCTTTGTATGAATATGGAGAGAGAATTCATAGAGGTCAAGAAAAAAAGAAGTAGAATCTGTCACATCCTACGAAATTAATTTCACAAGTATTTCAAGGTATGCTTCACGTTGTGTTATCAACAATGATAGAAAGATTGATAGATTCTTTAGTCGACTAAAACCACACCTCCGAAAGGCACTTGAAATTCAAGACATTAGGAGTTATGAAGAAGTTGTTCGGTGTGCTCTCAAAGTGGAGATGGAGTTTGGAGAATGGTCCCATGGCTATGGTGATAAGAAACGAAAGATGGATTTTCAAGCCGGTGGATCTAATGATAAAGGTGGGAAGAAAACTCAACGACCCACATGCCAAAAATGTGGGAAGTTTCACCAAGGGAACTGCCTAAATGGGACAGGGAAATGATTCAAGTGTGGGAAAGAAGGACATAATGCTCAAGAGTGTCAAAAATAAATGAAAAAGGAAGGATAATGTAGCAGAAGAAAGGAGAGAACCACCCATGTTTCAATGCTACAACTGCATGGAGCAAGGGAATTATGCAAGTCGGTGCACTAAACGTCATGTTCTTGAGGGTAATCGGTGTCCACACCTACTAAAGCCAAAGGAACAAGGAAAGGATTATGCCATTACTACTATGGAAGTGGAGAAAGATAATGAAGGTGTACAAGGTACACATTCTATTCACTCAATAATGGAAAAAGTCTTATTTGATTCTGGTTCTATGCATTCATTTATATCTTGAATGTTTGATAGAACTATAGAATCAAATCCCAAACGCCTTGAAGTAGATATATCTATAAAAACACCAAGTGGTGCAATCATTGTAACCCAAGTGTTTGAATCTTCTCCTGTTGGTGTATGTGGGAAGATTCTTCTAGAAAATCTCATAATACTTCTCTTGGTGGAATTTGATGTTATAATGGGAATGGATTGGCTCTCATTATATAGAGTACATATCAACTGTTTGGAAAAGGAAATATCTTTTCATATTATAAACCATCCCATGCTCCTATAGAAATGCAAGGAAGATCATAAATCTCCTTTGAAAAGTACTTTATATGTGTGGATGTTGATTCCCTCAGAAGAATAATACTTCTCCCAAATGGTTGGGTCGACGGATAGTTACATCCTTGTAGAAACGCCCATAGTAAAGGAATATGAAGATGTATTTCTCAAAGAGTTTCCCAGAATTCCCCTGGATCGTGAGGTAGAGTTCTCAATTGAACTCATACCCGGAGCTACTCTTATCTCAAAGTGTCCCAATTGGATGGATCCTATCGAACTGGAGGAGTTAAAGAAGCAGCTACAATAGCATCTGGAAAAATGTTTCATACTCCCTAGTTCATCACCTTGGGGTGCACCAGTTCTCTTTGTGAAGAAGAAGGATGGAACAATGCAGCTGTGTATCGATTATTGGGAACTCAACAACATCACCATAAAGAACAAGTATCCTCTCCCAAGGATTGATGACTTGTTTGACCAGTTAAGAGGAGATTAATACTTCTCAAAGGTGGATCTTCATTCTGGATATTGTCAGGTAAAAGTGAAGAAGGAATATATTTAGAATACTGCCTTCCATACTAGGTATGAGCACTATGAGTTTTTGGTGATGCCCTTCAAAATTACTAATTCGCCTACAATCTTCATGGATTTGATGAATAGAGTCTTTATACATTACCTCAAAAAAAAAAATTGTAGTTTTTATCGATGATATTCTCATATACTCCAAGGTCAAGGAGGAACAAGAAGAACATCAAAGACTTGTGTTAGCGACATTGAGAATGGAGAAGTTGTACGCCATGTTCAGAAAGTGTGACTTTTGGATGAAACAAGTAACTTTCTTAGGACATGTGATCACAAGTGATGAAATTTCTGTGGATACTTCAAAGTCAAATGTGATTTTGGAATGGCCTAGGACCTCTAGTGTCATGGAAATCCGTATTGTTCTTGGATTAGCTGGGTACTATCGACGTTTTATGAGAAACTTTTCACGATTTTCAAGCTCGCTAACTAAGTTAACAAGGAAAGGGGTAAAGTATGTCAAGACTGAAGAATGTGAGGGAAGCTTCATGGAGCTAAAGAGAAGGCTGATCACTACAATTGTACTCACACTACTGAAAAGTGGAGAAAGTATGGTGATATACAGTGATGCTTCAAAGAAATGCTTGGGTTGTGTACTCATGAAAAATGATAATGTGATAGCCTATGCCTCACGACAGTTGAAGATCCATGAGAAGAACTACCCGACGCATGATCTAGAGCTGGCAGCCATAATTTTTTCCTTGAAAATCTGGCGGCACTACCTTTATGGTGAGAATTGTGACATATACACTGACCATAAGATCCTAAAGTATATATTCACACAAAATGAGATCAACATGCGTCAAAGGAGATGGTTAGAGCTAATCAAGAATTATGATTGCTCTATTCACTACCATCCTGGAAAGGCGAACAAGGTAGCTGATGATCTAAGTATAAAAGAACCTGCAACTCTATCCATGTTATGGATTGAGAAATACCCTATCTTCTTAGATATACAAAGGATGGATTTGGAAATCATAAGGGTAGGGGATACATCCTACCTGGACCAAATGATTGTGAAACCATCCATCCAAGAGAAGATTAAGGAATCACAAAGTGATGATCTATATATACAAAATTGGGTGAATGCACTAAAGGATGGAAAACAGAAAGTGTTACATATCAACGATGATGGTGTGATTCCGTTTGGAACGTAGCTTTGTGTGCCTTCATCACCTGGGATAAAGAAAAATCTATTTGAAAATGCACATAGCTCAACTTTCTCTATCCATCCTGGGAGTACCAAGATGTACCATTATCTCAGATAACACTTCTGGTGGGATAACATGAAGAATGATATTGGGGAATATATATCAAGGTACTTGGTATTTCAGTAAGTTAAAGAAGAGTGAAAATAGTCCGAAGGGATGATGCAGCCATTGCCTGTACCCATGTGGAAATGGGAAATTTTACTATGGACTTTGTCATTGGTCTCCCAAAGACATCAAAGGGAAATAATGCAATATGGGTTGTGGTTGATCGACTCACCAAGACTTCCCATTTTATCACTATTCAGGAAGATATCTCGCTTGAAAAACTTGCAAAGATATATGTGAAGGAAGTGGTGAGGATGCATGGTGTTCCACTCTCAATTGTCTCTGATTGTGATCCAAGGTTCACATCTATATTTTGGAAGAGCCTTCAATAGGCTTTGAGTATTGAATTAAATTTTAGCATGGCCTATCACCCCCAAACTGATGGCCAACCAGAAAGAACTATTCAGATGCTTGAAGATATGCTAAGAGCCTGCTCTCTAGAATTCAAAGGTGGATGGGATCAGAATCTTCCATTGGTTGAGTTATCATACAACAATAGCTTCCACTTGAGTATTCAAATTGCTCCATATGAAGATCTATATGGAAAGCGATGTAGAACTCCAACCTGTTGGGAAGAAGTTGGAGACAGAAATCTACTTGGACCTGATCTTGTTCAAGAGATGACAAAGAATGTTTAAGTCATCTAGAAACACATTAAAGATTCTCAGAGTCAGAAAAAGGGCTATGTTAAAAACCATCAAAGAGACTTGGAGTTCTACATTGGAGATAATGTCTTCCTTCGAATATCTCCATAGAAGAGAGTCATTCTATTTCGGAAGAAAGGGAGGCTAAGACCAAGGTACATTGGCCCCTTTGAGATCCTTGACTGCTTAGGAGTTGTGGCCTATTACCTTGCACTTCCACCAAATATAGCTCAAGTTCATGATGTGTTTCACGTATCACTCCTGAGTAAGTAAATACCAGACCCCTCATATGTACTAAACTCAGACATGGTACAGCTGTAAGATGATCCCTCTTATGAGGAGCAGCCAATAGAGATTCTGGACTAGAGAGATAAAGTTCTACGCAATAAGACAACCCACCTTTTCAAAGTGTTGTGGAGGAACCATAAGTTTGAAGAAGCTACTTGGGAACTAGAGGATTTGATGAAGGAGAAGTACCCTCACCTGTTTGTGTAGAGTGAAATTTTGGGGGTGAAATTTCTCAAGGGGGGAAGAATGTAACGGCCCAAAGTTTTTCAATGGAAATTTCCTTCTTATAAATATGTCATAAAATCACATGAAAACACAACATAATTAACTACTAAGTGTTAAGTGACCTTTAAATATAACTTTTTCACTTCTGTATTGGTAATTTTGAAAATCTGACATACACGGTTGTGTTTAAGATGATTTTTGGAGTCTAATAAAACCAAAATATTTTTTGGTGAATAGTAACCTACCCATAGGAATAGTAACATGCCATTATAAATACTGATATACCCTTATGAATATTAACCATACCTATAATAGTATAAAAAATAATATTCAAGTGAAAGTATGATGTACCTATATTTTAGAATAAGTAAATGAATGTTTTAAAACTGGTTTTTTAATAACAAATTGGGATTTTAATTAAATATTAAGTTAATCATATTTAGAAAACTATTTTTGAAAAATGGAATTCATTCTTTGATTCTACACATTGAAAAATGGTTGGGGTGAAATTTTGAGATTTTTTTTGAAATACTTGAATTTTTTATGAATAGTGAAATACAGTAATTTACAAAAAAAAAAAGCTAAATAAGCTAATTATAGAGTCATTTGTGATGTTATGCTGATGTAAGCCCACTTATTTCGAGATCACAAGATAAAATTACTATTCTTGGGCATGGTAGACTCATTTTTCCTTGTCTTTTGGAGAAATAATAAACTAATGAATTTTATATTAAGGAACCCCGTCTCCCCTCCACTATAAATACCACCCATCACACTCTCTTTTCCTCACACCTCTCAAACTTAAATCCTTTTATAAAATCTTCCCAAAAATATTTCCTATCCCATCCCCCACGTCTAATATCTTCTGGTCTCATCAAAAGACAAAGATTAGGCCCCTTAAGGAGATCTCAATAGGAGGATTCAAGAGGTAATTTCTCTCCCTCTTCTCCTTTAATTCCCTTTCAATTTCATGTTCTTTTTTTATTATCTCTCCACCTATATTTGTTTAAATTGTATGGTAACTCTAGTATCATGAATATAATGTAATGTTATGATACTAACGGGATATTATATCATCCAACCCATTTCCCAATTCCTTTTATTTTATTAAAGTGAACGTTGTTCATGAGGTGTTAATTTATCACCTTCAAGAACGACAAGTTTACTTATTCCATTTCTACCTTCAGATATGGTCATGAAACCATTTTTATGGTTGAAACAGAATATTTTAAATGTATTATGTCCTATTTAATGTTCTATAACTTACTTATGTACATATTACTAGGTGATAAATTTAAACAAGTTCGTTGTGATTAAAAAACCGCCCAAATTTACCCAAACAATCATCATTTAATTTTATCTAATGATTCATCCATATGGTATATAGTATAACTCACTATAAGATCATTTTAAATTCTGTAATTTCATTAATAACATTTAATATCAGTTTAGGATGTTTACCCATGTTCTACCCAAACTTCAATTTATGGATACAAGTGAACCACTCAAGAAAAACCATAAAAATGAACATTTTCGAACAATGTTTTTAAACTCTATAACTTATCAAAAGGTTCATAAAATAACATAATGAATACAAAATTACCACTATTAATGTATAAAAGGATATTTAATTTCTGATTAATGAATATAATGTGATGATACATGACATTAAAGTGAAGGAAGTGTTCAGATATAAGGTAAGAGGAAAATCTCTAACCCAATTTTCATCCTTCGGGTTCTCCTTCTTTCACTCCATTTTTGATATGGTTACTACTTAAAAATCATTTTTTCAACATTGTATTTAAATTTATGGGATATACATGTTCAAAACTATTTTTTATGTCAAACAAAATGTTTTCCAAAAGAACTCTTCTTCTAAGAACTCACCTTTTACTTTCATTCAAGGTTGATGGTTCTCGTATTAAGTATGTTATTCCCTCTTTGTTTTGGGAACCCAAAGTTTATGAATGTGTTCTTATAAGATAAAACTAATTCCTTTTGATGGTATAGTTTTTTTCATCATTGATTTATATTCTATGTGTCATTCATGATAATTATAATATTATTATGTGATGGGTGCGCCCATAATTATATAGCATAATATGAATGTTTGAATGTGACGGCTGCGCCCAGAATTATACAACCCTCCAATGCATTGGGTAATGTGATGAAACTCATAATTAAATGTAAAATGGTTTCGAAAATATGATATCTTTGTTAACAATTATGTGTGGTATTTAACCACTAAGACATGATGTTTCATTTTTTATGCATTGCCACATTTCAAGTTGTATATTTATGCTTCCTCTCATGTTCATGATCTTTTTCCCATGTTATGATTATACTCACCACATGATATACTGTTCTTTTCTCTCCTCTTAGTAGGATTTTATCTCACCCCTTTTTGATTTATATCCTCAGGTGGATACAGGTACTAAAGATAGGTTAAGTTACAATAAGAAGTTAGAGAAGAAGAAATTGAATAAATGTTTATGCTCGATGTTGTAACTGTTACGTATGGTCCTAGTTTTCCCAAGACACTAAACCGTTATATCTTGTATGTGTAATAATTTTGTGTTATTTATCTTTAAAATGATGTAATAATAATGTAAGAAAAGGCTGGGTTGCTATATATTTTCTTTCTACACTATTAAAATATGTGGGTTTTGAGGTTCTAGTTTTCCCTAAATACTAGGGGTTTCTGGTTTCATGGATCGTATTCAAACCAAAGGGGTTTATAATATTAAATATTATGATCTTTATAATGTGTATGAGGTGCAGGGATATATTTGAGTAATATTTTAGAACTTATTTACCAAATTTCCCATTTCCATTTATTTTATTCACTTTATATTCCGCAAATATATTATATAATTTCCTTGTTATATTTTCTACTATGATTAACTTGGATATTATTCCATTCTTGTATTATATCATCATATAATTTATATAATCATTTCATTTTTATATTTTATTTTTAAAAAGGAAATCCCCCTCCTGAAATGATCTCAAATCAACAGTCATGAGGTTTGGAAATAAGGGGAACTTAAGCCTAGGTACAATGGTCCTTTTGAAATCCTTGATTGTGTGTGGATGGTATCTTATCATATTGCACTTCCTATGAACCTCTTCCAAGTACATGATGTTTTCCATGAATCACTTTTAAGGAATTTAATACCTAATACAACACATGTACTGAACATAAAGGTTTTACATCTCGAATCTAATATCTCTTAATAGGAACAACTAGTGGAAATATTGTATTATATAGATAACGTACTATTAAAAAACACTAATCATATGATAAATGTTCTATAGAGTAATCATAAGTTTGAAGTAGCATTTTTGGAACCTGAGAATGTAATGAGCCAAAAATACCATAACTTGTTTCCATAATAGTAGTAAAATTTCAAATACCGAATTAGTTTAATGTGGTAAAATGTAACATTCCATGATATTAAAATATATTTTCTCTTTAATTATTTTTTTCAAAAGCTTGTTTCACATACAACACCAAACTAAAACAAAAAAAATAGTTTAATATAAAACTATTAGTTATCATTATATTGTTTCCATTCAATTTTTGCGTATAAATAAAAGTAACTACATAATAAAATTTATGTAAAAAATAAAAATAATGGTCATTTTTAAATCAAATTCATTGCTTAAATTCAATTAGTGACTCAAAATAAATAATAATATCATGTTATTCGTAAAAATATATTTTAATAAAAAATTATTTTTCAAGCAATGTGTATTATTATTTTAAGAAAAAAATATATTAATGTTAAATTATGATAATGTCTATTTATTATGTGAATAATAGATTAAAACTCATTTTATTGATAGGAAATATGAATAAGAATAGTTAATTTTTGAAAAATTTATTTTCCTATAATAATAGTTTTAATTATTTTTTATGTTTTCATTTAAAAGTTAAATTTATAAATTTTAGAATATCAATTTTAAAAATGAACTAAATTTTTTAATTAGAAAGATAATATTATATTAGTGTTAAATTTGTGAATTTTTCTAAAAATACTCATTTTTAAGTGAATATTATAAAATACTATTTTTACAAATGGCATGAATTTTATGGCATCATTGGGATCTAATAATTAATAAAAAATTATAAAACGTTTTATATAGTCAAATATATATATTTACTAAGTAAAATTATAAACCTAAAAATATTATTTTTAAATTAGAAACCAATATTTAACATTTTATAGCATAATATTTGTTATTCTTTTTTTATGCGTTATGAAATTAATATTTGAGAATAAATTTCTATCACATTTAGAAATTTTATATTATAAAATTAATTTAATATTTTTACTTATCATTTCCAAATTAATTTTTATGGAATATTTTATTTTCAGTCTTAAAAAAGTTACTAATGTTAAAAATGAGTTACTGTATAAAAAGTAATAAATGGTAAAAAGATATATTAAGAGGTAAAGGCTTAAAATATCTCAAAATATATTCCTTTTTTGAGTAAATTAGTGGTTTATAAAAAAACATTCCAATTATATATATTTTTTACTTTTAGAGCCCTTTTCCATGAATAGTGAACCTCTTATTGCCAAAATCTCACACCTATCACATATAAAAGGAGATATTTACCACCCCACTTATTTTTAAACCATATGACTCTTGCTTCAACAAAAATCTTCCCAAATCCATCTCCAATTCTCGTAGGCACATCTTATAGGTATTTAATTCTTCTAAGGACAACATTTAATAGTATTAATCTAATTATTAAAGGATTTGTTCTAGGGAATGAGGTAAAAATATGAAATCCCTATTTTTTCATTTCTCTTCCATTCTTTCTTATTCTACCTCGTCCAAATATATATCATTATGAAATAATTATATCATTATAATATGTATAATAAAATGTTATTATGTTAATGGAATAATAATTTTCTACCTTCCTCCACAACCTCTCAACAAATGAAAACACCACTTGTGCATGTGTGCAGAGTACCACCTCTATGAATGATATATTTGTTTTTTACATCAATGACTCACATAAGAAGTTATAATAATTTATTTTATCAGTAAGTATGATAATTGTTACATATTTGAGGCACTATTAAACAAATTATTCATTCCATTAAAAATCATATTCATTGTAAAATGTAAACGTCACTCGGGCATACGTGTAGATTATCGCCTCCATAGAAGACGTGTTTTGTTTTCATCACCACAGTAAAATTTATGGTTTTGAAATTATTTTTATGAATATATATATATGATATTAATTATTAATATATATCATTAAAATGGTTCTTAAATGATGATACAAAAACTTAGGAGCTCTAAAAAGTAAGTTATTGATACAAAAAATTACCTGAAATAAGTTCTTCATATATCTCATTCAAGAGAAAAATGCCCATAGATTCTATAAAATTATTTGGATATATTTAAATAGTTGAAAAAAATATTTTAATATCTTCTCGAATATTTTAATTATTAAATTGGTATTAAATATTTTGGTTATACATCACCATTATAAAACAAGTGTGAAACAATTGAAATTATTGACATCCAATAATGAAAATTAATGATAAATAAATAATAAATATATTATGAATGATTATAAATAAATACTCTTAAGGGTTTTAGATATGAATAAGGTTCTAAAATAATTTACTAATATGGTTTTTTATTATACATTAGGTTAAATTTATTTCAATGAAGCCGAGTGTTAAGGTAAGGGACTTTGTTAACTAAACTATCATTTCATTTAGTTTTAAATATTCTTCTTGAAGTTATTTCTTATATGTTGGTTTAATTCCTCCCAAAATATTTTTCTAAATGATAATTTATATTTATGTATGGTTAAATTGAAAATTTTAATTCCATTCTCAGGCATGATGAATTTCATTATCATAAAATTATGACGTTGTTAATAATGATTATATTCTCTAATGAGCTCATTCTATTTTATATACATATTCTTTCCTCCAAAAAATATTATCCTTCATTATTTGTAAATAAAAATATGTATCCTTTATTTTGATCGTGATATCTTTTTTACTACTTTTCAAAAATAATCGTTATTACTCTTCTTAAGATGTGGGTTCGAACAAATGTATTTTAAAATATTAAAGGTTCTTCTTTTCATGAGAAAATGTTTTGTCTTCCACTTCAAATTTTCTATAGAAAAAAATTATTCCTTTCTTAGTGCTCCATTATTGAGGATCCTTTACAAATAGTTTTTTGAAAAATATATGTAAACTTCTTGAAAATGTTTTATGAAAGTGACCAGTATGTTTTTCTTTTTATGATAATATTGTTTTCTAAAATCCATTTTTTTGTTTTCAATTATATTTTACTATATGTATCCAAAAATAACCATCTAATTTAGAGTAATGTTTCATAAAAACCCCTATGACTACCCTTTAGAAATATTCCTTCTAGGTGATTGAATTTTCAGTATCAACTTATCTAAATTTTAAGTTCGTTTTATGTGTAATCATTCCAAAAATTTATAAAACCCATTTTATTTCTATAGGTAATTAATGATTGGATATATGATGGATATTAAATGGAAAACATTAATGTGTAATATCATTATGAGATGGTTGGGGTTCTATATTACACTAAAATGCATTGGTTATGGTTTTATTTCTCTTGAGATAATGATTTTGGGCATGGAAACGATGTGATTAGATATATCCACATGATTAAATATGGATATTATAGGGTTTTATATGATAAAAATATTGGTCATGGAAAAGGTACTTTTAGTAATGTTCGCAAGACTGAGAGTGGACATAATGTGACTCGCTATGTTTACTATATTAAGACTTCCAAATCATATGAGTATTCTACTTTTATATGTTATATGCATATGTTAGGATCCATAGATCATTATTTTTGTCTCATTATTTCACAATATTAGTCCATGGTATATGTTTGATCAAATTATAATATATTTCCAATACCTTAATTTATAGATAACTCTTATTGTTTCATGTTCTTTTAAAAATACATTTATCTTATAGTCATGTTTTCTCACAAGATTATGATATAATATATAATGACATGATGATATGTTTTTCTATTAATGAGAATTTGAGATCAAACATTTTATGGTTTTCCCATTCTCAAGTTTATTAATATGGTTATAAAATATTTTATGTATATAAGGAAGTATGTATAGTGCAATTTTGGAGAATTTTTCACAAAATTATGATATAAGTTTGTTTCTTTTTATATCTATTCTCAAAAAACAATAAACTATTATGTTATCGGATTTTGTGATTATCTTGATATTTAATTTATTAATTTTGGAAATATATATATGGTTGACTTGATTCATCTCACATTGTATCAAATATAGTAATTAAATTATGAATTTTATTTATAGATATGGGAGTGTGGGTTTGGGGTGATTTACATGGAGATCACTAAGAGACGGCCTAATAAATCTCTCCCCCATATATACTACACCAACTAGTAGAATACTCGTATACTATGAGAGGATATGGTGATCTCCAATGGTGTTTTTTTAACATATTTACTAAAGGAAAATTGAAAACCCCAAGATAAGGGAGTTTTGGCTATGGATAGATAGTGTCTCACACCATTACACTGACACTCTCACACCAACGAATGAATCACATCCATTATATTGGATATCATCACTAAATTAACGAGGGTGAACATTGGGTACTAACTCTTAATAGAAAATATAAATTATGAAAATGTATATGCATTGGGAAATTTGTGATTGTTGTACTTTTCAATGATCATAGCATGTTAGTCATGCCACAAATGAATCAGCATTATGATTTGTAACAAAAAAATGATTAGATGACTAGGAAGTACCCATGAACCCATGTCATAAACTAATTATATATTATAATAGATGTATCTCATTCCTTTAGGATACTAATATATCATTATCAATTATATACATCATATACATATTTTAGGGTATGACTTTGGTTATATCATAAAGTACAATATACCGATTTTAGTTCATATATAAAAATATCTCCCCCATGATATTAGAATTTATTTAATCAAAACCTGGATAGGATAATGTAACCAACATACATTAAAAATTACATTATCAGGAAATTTATAGAAATTTTAAATTCACTTATAATAATAACTTATGGTATATTTGACAAAACATATCCCCTTTAATGGGGAAACAAAAAAAACATATTCTTCAATGTTGTTCTATATCGAATATAATATCTGAGATAAAATTTCTAGGATCACTTAGAATATATATATATATATATATTAACTTATCTATAAAATAATCATATTAATCAACACTTTAGTTATTCCCCTAAATGCATGCTTTATCTTTATTTACCAACCTAAAGAAATAAACACAATAGATATGGGAACAAGGTGGTATCTCTAAAATACATTAGAAAGATCTATAGGGATGATATTTGTTTCTCAGCCCAATAAATCCTTTAATTTTAGCTCCAATAGTGAGACAACACTTCATGTTTTCTTCCACTCGTTTCATGACAGTGGTTTCCATGGGAATTATAGTCTTATTACACATTTGAATCATCATTTTATGTGGAATTTAATTTTCTATTTTATCTAACAATGCACATGATGTTCTTGATGTTAGATTCATTTTCTTTAATATATCCTCTTCTAATTGAAATATTACCAAATAATATTTTGAGACATGTCCATCTTTCTTACACCTTTTACATAGCTTCTCAATAATTTTTCCATCATCATTTCTTGAAAAAATTTTAGTAAAGTCAAACTCTTATTTATTCTTGGAAATTTATTCCACAAAAAACCTTTTCTTTCTCTCTTGTATTGATTAAATTATTTGAATCTCCAGATTTCTTCCATAGAATCCAAAACACATGGCTTTCATGAAAATTTATATAGTGTTTTATTTTCTCCTATAATAGAATTATATTTATCTTATTGGTCTATAATATTCAATAGAATAGGAAAAATTCTTAATATATATGATCCAACACTCATAATCACAATGAAAACCTTTTTTTAAAATTTTCTATATAAATTTATAAGTCTTTAAATGTATTTGAATTAGGTAAATTATTATTTTATGTAATTTTATCTTAGTAAACATTGAAACACATTGATGTATAAATTCTTTTTCTTCAATATAATGAAATATTATGCCAAAAATCATTGGATTAGTCCCCAAATATTTTTCAACACTAGCACTGGATAGTAGATCTTCTTATTCTCCTTTGGTGAATAGTCAACCTAGATTTAATATATTATTATTTTTATGTTTAATCATCCATTAGTTATGCTTATTTTTATAGGGGAAAATTTTAAACACTTTATTCATTCTACTATTGATGTTGTGTAGTGTTTCTCAATATTTTTCTCAACCCATATTTTTTCCAATTTCTCATTGTTAACTAAATTGTTCATGAAAACAACACTAACAGAAAAATGATTTTTCTATGATGAGGGGTACCTATTTCTCTCATATTTTATTTTATGTATATTTAGATTATCTTATGATAATATTTCAATAAGATAGTGGTCTTTTAACTCAATGATATTCAACATAATTTTTTATGGAAATAGATTTTCTCTAAAATTATTTTGAAGAATCAACTTATGTCACTTTTAGAATTTATAATTTGAATTTACGTAGGACATGATTCTTATTAAGTGTCTTATTTTAATATTAAATAATTTTCAACAATTTTAAAAATATATTCTTATCAAATTAATATACTTCTCGTGTTATTCAAATATTGTATCATTCCCTATCAATGAATTTCTACGCGCATTTATCTTGTTTATTTTGATATTTTGTTGATAAATTTTGACAGAAATATATTATTATTTTCATGAAATGATATAAATGATCATTTATCCCTTTCAAGGGTATTTATTTCTCAAGTATTTCATTAATAAATTCTTTCTTATTTCTAGTGATCACTTTGAAAAGTAATACAATAAAATCACATTTAGAATAAACTTTTTTTGTGAAATTTATACATAGCAATGCCTATCAACATAGTTATTTTTCAATTATATCAGAATATTATTCAAGTTGGGTGATATCTCTTAATAATTCTCCGAATTTGTATAAAATAAAAGTTCCAATATATTTAGGTAATCTATATAGGTTTCATATCAAAAACACATATGAATAACCATATAATTCTATTAAATCTTGAACCTTTAAAATTATGTGTGGTTAATCAAGAGGAAAATCATGGAAATAATATTTAGTTACCTCATTAATATGTAAAATCATTAAAAATAATTAGGTAAAACTATTTTTCATCTTCTCAATAGTGAATTTTTCCACCATGCATTCTCTATCCTTAAAAAATATGATTTATTTTTTACTATAAAAAATAGTAAAAATGATTTCTTCCTCTTTTCTCATGAGGGATTTATTCTTCATCTTTCACATCTGTTTATTCATTTTTCTTCAAGGTCTTGGAAAATAATTTATCCAGACCTGTAATAGATACTTCTTCTCCAAATCTACACTTCATGATTCAATTGGAATAGAAAACTAAAACCTAATATCTTCATATATTTAATTATATAGAATCTATTCAAATATATAATATGAATCATTGGTATGAATAGTTATTCCCAAATGATTGATGTAGATACACTGATAGAGTTTTAAATTTATGTATGATATTATGCATCAATATACAATATTTGTTATTTTTCCTCATTACCTATTAGGTTTAATGAATCTCACTCCTTTAACTCACTGATAATACATGCATAAACATGAAAATAGAAAAACAAAGGCATGTGGATTTTTATGAGATTCAATCATAATATTTGATTTATTCCTCAAAGAATATGTCACGAACCGAATCTGGTCTCCACTAAAACAGGTACCCGACCCAACTCGTGGCAAGTGTCAAAGGGCGTTCCAAATTCCCATGGGCTAGCACAAGTGCCTGGGTATCAAAAACTGAAAATTGGGAATGATTTACCCAAGTTTTTATACTTAAAACAACAAATGAATCCAAGAAATCAAATCTGGATTTTTCAGACCAAAAAATATTTTACTAAAATTCAGAACTGAATTACACAATTTTTAAAAAAAATTGAAAACCATTAAAAAGGTACAAACCCAAGAAATAACTTCCCAAGAACCTCTACATGGAAAGAAGCACCACCCTCAAGCCATCTCCACGACATGACATCACGATGGACCGCTAAAAACCTGAACCAAAGGCATAAAACATATACCCAAACCTGTGACATAAAATAAGAAAGTCTACTTACACCCAAAGGTGTAAGTAGGGTGTGAGAAAAATCCCAGTAGGATACCGCCACTATGAGATTCCATGTGATAAACATTTCATGACAAAAAACATTGCATGTTTTGTAAATAGGAAATGCTTGTTACAATTTTCTAAAGGATGCAATAATAAATGAAAACAGTTTTCATGTGGAAAAATTTAAAGTACAAACAATTTTAAAATAAATACAAAGATACTGAATTTTCAAGCCAAAAATACCGTATAGTGATGGTAAGTTCAAAGGATTTAATGAGCACAAGCAATGGGAAATAACCCCTAGTTACTAGCTCGTTGTGGGTCCCAGGTACCTCGTATCTCGGTAAAAGTAACCATCAAGAATATATGTTCTCGTGCACGAGACACTAGTAGGGAACATACCCATAACCTAGTGGTCCCCAATAATCATCATCATCGTAGTTTTTTTAGGGTTATAAGCGTCAATCTTACTAAGTGAAGCTGAGGCCAAACCCCACGAGATCACTATCATACTAGTACACGTCCACCCACCTAGATACCCAGGTTTCCCTCTCGTGCTCAAACAAGTTTGACAAGGAATGTAATATAATTTTCACATGAAAATATCACTTCCACATCACCCATTCATTAAACATACCACACGTACATCACACAAGTCAAAAAATCCCCTTCTTCGTTCAAATGCATTTTGAAATCATACTCACACCAAAGTTTCCCACAACAATTTTTAGATTTCTTTAACACATCCACAAATCCTTTAAAAAAATTATAAAACTATTAAAAGATATTATAATCACATAACATCCCACACACATGTCACTTAATACCCTTCTCACCTTCAAAATGCATTTTATCAATAAACTAACATGAAACATGCCACCCCGTGTTTCGCACACAAAACACAATTTAGTAAAACATTTCAGCAATTTCTAAAACATTCAAAAAAAAGTTTGACATCTCAAATCGCCACTTTACCATTAAAAAAATACACATTAGGTGAACAAACTCACCCAAACAGTACATATACACCCTTTTCCAACATTGTATGACCAAATAAAACATTTTCAATTTTTATAAAATAAACCCAAGAGGTATAAGCATTGTTCCCACACTAAACCCATTTAAAAAACTTCATTCAAGACCAAAATCATACCAATACCAATCCAAAAAAATAAGTTTCATCCCTAAAACAATTATTAAACCACCCCTAAGTGTTATAAAAATACATCGAATAATACCACAAAGATACACATGAAAAACACACGTTTTCACAAATCACCTTCGAGAAGTACAACACGGTTTTAAACCTTAAAATCATTCAGAAACATTCTTTTAAAAGACCACATGACAATAAGGAATTAAAAAACCAGAATTTTCATCCCCTTTAAAGACTAATAAATCACTTTCATATATTATAAACTAAACCCAAGCATTACCCCCAAGAGTCACACATAAAAAGTACCCAATTTCAAGCTAAAATGCAACTAAAAATTAAATGTTTAACAAAATCCATCAGAAACAGTTTTCACAGCACAAAAAACCGATTATAAACATTATAAATTAATAAACCAAGAAGGATAACTCATCATAAAATGGCTACACATGGAATCACCTACCTTTTGAGTCGAAACCCTCAAAACTTGGTGTGAAACCTTAAGCGTGCCACCGTCGCACCACAAGGAATATAAATCTAGACCTAGACCAAAAAACATTCACCCAAAAGATACCAAATCATACCTTAAGATCTAACCCCAACTTCTGGACATGAGGAACTTCAAGAAAGAGGAAATAAAACTAAAAGAGGATGGAAGGAACCAAGAAGGAATTCCGTTACTTGAAATATCTTGAAGAAATCGGCCCCAATCCGCCAAAATATGAATCTCCAAGTACCCAAACCTGGTATGGATATTCTAAGGATTCATGTTATGTCATTTGGGGACTTAAATGGGGGGAAAATATGAAAATTGAAGGAGTTATGAAAGATTCATTTTACCTCGTCAAATCTGGTCGATTTGAGAAAGATTGAGAAAGATCGCCCTAATCGGTGGGGTATATGACCTCCAAAGAGGAAAACGCGATAAATGGGGTGATCCTGAGGTGTTTGGATTTTAGTGGGATGTTTAATCACCAAAAAAAGTAAAAAAACAATGATATATTGAAATTTTAAAAAATAGTTTAAAGCAGGAAATGGGATTAGGGGGAGGTCCATTACCTTAATCAAAAACCCAAATCCATCATGATTTTGGATTTCCATGTGGTCCAAATGGATATGGTGATTTTAATATGTCAGGGTATTCCAATTGGGAAGTGGAATGGGTATAAAATTGTAAAAATTGAAGGAGTTATAGAAGAAACGAAATTTGTTTTTAAATTTGGAATTGGGCTCACGGTTTAGCCCAAATTTTCAAAACCCACCATTTTCACCAAAATGAGTGGTAAACCCCCAAAACAAATCAGGAATGGAAATTAAGTGAATAATGGATTTAAAAAAAGTTCATGGTTGTAAATATTCTCCCCACCATAAAAATTTTCACCCTCGGAAAGTCACATCATGGACAAAGAAAAAACCAAACCCAACCAAAGGGCTGAAATGGACTCTTTTGCTAAGCTTCACCCCCAAAGGCCAAAACACCTCCAGTGATAAATTAAGGAATGAATAATTCACAAACAAAACATACACCTATTTACTGAAATGATCAAGCACATTCAGTATTTATCCTAAAAGTAAACTCCTCAAACACTATCTGAACAAGGCTCAAGCAATTTACCCAAACAAATAAGAACATCGAACAAGGTTACACTTACCTTGATATAACTAAACCATTGGGTACTCTCCAATCCTGAAGTTTACCCAAGAAAGATGTAGTTGTTTATATAGCTCTGAACGAGACTACCCACTTCCAAGCCATGACCAAGTACAAAAGTGAGTTACTCGTACAAGCATACACAAATGGGCTCCCCAACCATAAGGGACAACTTAATTTTTTTTCGAGACAGAATCAAGACACTAACAGGGGAGCCCCAAACAAACTCCTAGGTATAAGGGGTAGAATCCCAGTAGGAATTTTCAAAATAATATACATGAGACTCATAGTGGGTCTCCCCACCATAAGAAACAACCATCTTAACTGACCAATATGGGCTGGCACAGAAAAACCCAAAAACATAAAGAGTTTGGACGACCACATGGTTAGCCCGCAATGTTTGGAAAACTATGTGCTAACCATGTGGATCCTTATACCTACATGGTTTTCTAGGGAATGGTTACTACTAAATGTGAACTCAACACATCTAGACAAATCTAAAACCTTTCCTGAAAACCCAAAGGAAACCAAAGGGGAAAAGAAAGTCATTGGGAGATAACATGGGTATGAGGCCCTCCACCTCCTTCCACCGAATGGGAACAAAAGAAGAAAGATGACACCACCAAATGTTTAAACTATTCCCATCTCTCATACTAAGAACAATTATTTGAAGAAGGTTAAAAACTAGACAGGGATTTCCTCTAACTACGTGCCAGCTTCTCTCTGGGACCAATGGCTGGAGCTGGAATGATTGAATCATCTTCGGCCTCGCAGTTAGTATTTGGAAACCCCTGAATTTAATTTCTTCTTTTGATTCTACAAAAGACTACATGCAATCCCAGATGGGTTCACCAAGACATAAAAACATTCTAAAACTCACTTGACCCTAACTTGTAATTTCACTGAAATAAGGTTTTAGAGGATACACTCACATCACACCTTGTTTCTTCGGGTGAGAAACAACAGAAATAAAGGAAACATATAAACACCTTCCTCTAAAACAGAGGATGTCAATATCTTCTGAAAGGAGAAACAGTTATGAAAAAAGAAATACTCACAAAATATTGTACAATTTCACCTTTACAATCAACCGAGCACGTGACATCACAACGTGTCACCGAACATGACCAAAGATACTGAAAGAAATAATACATAGAGGGGGCCTTATACAACATCCCCAAACATCACAGCATTCCAGAAAGTGTCCATAACATCCTCACGTGGCCTGGATTTCTCACATGGGTGGTCTAACATAAACCCCTTCTTTGAATAGACTATGAAGGACTCTGAGGCCCTCTTATACACTATCCATACTGAAAACCCCAAACAACTTCCACCATTGATGAATTAGGTAGCCTAAGAAACTAAGGTCTCTTTCAACCATCCATGAGCACTATTCTGCAATAAGAGGATCTGAAAATAAAACCAAGAATGTAAATAGTGTAGACTCATTATACAAAGCTCAAGAAAATATCCCTTATATTGATCAACTGGAGGATTTTCCAACGGCAAAACAATCCGGGTTTCACATTAGATGTGCACTGGCCCTTAATGGGGGCGTACCCTATCCAACGGGAGAACCCAAGGACCCAACCAAGATGGTCCATTGGTAAAAACATTCCAAAAAACAGATCCAAACACATTAATGGAACCACCATAAAGATGTTCAGAAACATATATCTTAGGAGACTACTAACTGGACCTTCTACCCATCTTATCGACCAAACAAAAACCCAAAACACAGTTTGAATAGAAGGTGTTCTTGGACTCAAAACATCCCAAAATGTCAACATTTTCCAAAAACACATAATATAAACCATCCCAAAAAATTCATCAAGACAACATTTTTTTCTATAAAAACATTTTTTTGAAAACCAACGGTTCAGCGGTTAGCGTATCCACCAATGGTACCCCATCAGCCTCACACATGCATGTTTTTGTGCCACACCAGGCACCCTCTTCATATTCGTCCTGGAACTCATCTAGTCATGCCATAAACCATCCATAATCCCATATAACCCCATGCATGTGGTCTCTCATTGAAATACCAAAGGATAAACTAAAATTATTTCCACTT
This sequence comes from Viscum album, assembly GCA_963277665.1. Taxonomy (NCBI): domain Eukaryota; kingdom Viridiplantae; phylum Streptophyta; class Magnoliopsida; order Santalales; family Viscaceae; genus Viscum; species Viscum album. The sequence continues at coordinate 1,521,239,506 of OY728131.1, read as the reverse complement.
TTCAAAAACAAAATGTCCAACCAACCCATCCATTTTCTCAAACTCCTAACAATGAGATCAAAATCCCAATTCACAACTTACAAAACTTTTCATAAGGACACAACCATTTAGAAAAAAACTCACTTTAAAGATATTCACACCAATTTTAAAACATATCATCCCATTAAAACACCCTTTAATTGTTTAGAAAACTATATTGGAAACTCTTTTGAAAACCAACATCAATATGGTTCCTGATTTCAAAAGAGGTGTAAGAATACTATTTTCCATTTCAAAACAATTCTGAAAATTCAGTTCCACCATTTCATAAATCAAACCATTCCCTCTTTATTTTAAAATCATTTAACAAAAACTTTACACTTCGTAAAACATATTCACTTTAAAACCAAAGTTCCCTGATTTCAAAACTAAAGAACAAAACAATGTGAGAGGATAGTTGTTTCAGTGGGTAACTTGGAAATATGGTTGGCAGCCATATTCCAATCACTACACCATCACAGAGAGTTTTCTTGGGAAAATACCCATCTCCACATGGTTTTCCAGACCCTGTGAGATCACTGAGACCATTAACTCAACTCTCTTTTTATTTCCCCTAATCATCATCAGACCAAGAAAACCAAAAGACATAGATAAATCCAAACTTCCCATGGTGACTTGAATCCCGAAATGGAGTGTGGTGATGAAGCACACCACGTAATTTCATTTCCCAACAATCGTAACTCCAGACTATCCCGACTATTTCCCAAATAACATGACTCAAATAGATCGAACCTCCTTTGATACCATTTTTTCATGAACCAAATCTGGTCGCCACCAAAACCGGCACCCGACCTGACCCGTGGCAAGTCCTGAAGGACGTTCCCGATCCCCACGGGATGGTACAAGTGCCTTGGTATCAAAAACTGCAAATTGGTAATTATTTACCTGACTTTGTATACTTAAAACAACAAATGAATCCAAGAAATCAAATCTGTATTTTTTAGACCAAAACATCTTTTACTAAAATTCAGAACTGAATTACAAAATTTTAAACAATTTTTAAAGACCATTACAAAGGTGAAAACCTAAGATAATACAGCCCAATAACATCCACATGGAAATAGGCACCACCCTTAAGCCATCTCCATGACACTGCATCACGATGGACCGCCAAAAACCCGAACCAAAGGCATAAAACCTGTACCCAAACCTGTAACATAAAATAAGCAAGTCTACTTACACCCAAAGGTGTAAGTAGGGTGTGAGAAAAATCCCAATAGTATACCACCACTATAGGATTCCATGTGATAAACATTTCATGACAAAAAGCATTTCATGTTTTGTAAATAAGAAATTCTTGTTATAATTTTCTAAAGGATGAAATAATAAATGAAAACAGTTTTCATGTGGGAAAATTTTAAAGGACCAAAAATTTTAAAATAAATACCAAATCTACTTATTTTTTCTTCCAAAAATACTATATAGAGATGGTAAGTACAAAGTATCTAATGAGCACAAGCAATAGGAAATAACCCCTAGGCACTAGCTCGTTGTGGGTCCCAGGTACCTCGTATCTCGGTGAAAGTAACCGTCACAAATATATGTTCTCATGCATGATCCACTAGTAGGGAACATACCCATAACCTAGTGGTCCCCAATAATCATCATCATCATAGTTTATTTAGAGTTTTAAGAGTAAATCTTGCTAAGTGAAACTCAGGCCAAACCCCACGGGATCACAAGCATACTAGTACACGTCCACCCACCTAGATACCCAGGTTTCCCTCCTATGCTCAAACAAGTTAGACAAGTCAAGTAATATAATTTTCACATGAAAATATCACTTCCACATCACACATTCATTAAACATACCACATGTACATCACACAAGTCACAAAATACACTTCTTCATTCAAATGCATTTTGAAATCATACTCACAACAAAGTTGCCCACAACAATTTTCACATTTCTTTAACACTTCCAGAAATACTTTAAACAATTTTATAAAACTATTACAAGATATTTTACTCACATAACATCCCACACACATGTCACATAATACCCTTCTCACCTTCAAAATTCATTTTATGAATAAACTAACACAAAACATCCCACACCCGTGTTTTGCACACAAAACACAATTTAGTAAAAACATTTCAGCAATTTATAAAACATTCAAAAAAATGTTTGACATCTCAAATCACCACTTTACCATTAAAAAATCCACATTAGGTGAACAAACTCACCCAAACAGTTCATATACACCCCTTTCCAACTTTTTTTGACCAAATAATTCATTTTCAATTTTTGTAAAACAAACCAAGAGGTATAACCATTGTTTCCACACTAAACCCATTTCAAAACCCTCATTCAAGACCAAAATCATACCAATACCAATCCAAACCAGAATTTTCAGCCTTAAAACAATTATTAAACCACCCCCAATTGTTATAAAAATACATCTAATAATACCAAAAAGATACACATGAAAAACACATGTTTTCACAAATCACCCTCAAGAAGTACAACACAGTTTTACACCTTAAACTCATTCAAAAACCTCCTTTAAAGGACCACATGACAATAAGGAATTAACAAAACAAAATTTTCATCCCCTTTAAAGACTAATAAATCAATTTCATATGTTATAAACTAAACCCAATCATTAGCCCAAGAGTTACACATGAAAAGTACCCAATTTCAAGCTAAAATGCAACTAAAAATTAAATGTTAAACCAAATCCATCAAAAACAGTTTTCAAAGAACCCAAAAAAAGATTATAAACATTCTAAATTAATAAACCAATCAAGATAACTAATCATAAAATGGCTACACATGCAATCACCAACCTTTTGAGTCGAAACCCTCAAAACATGGTGCGAAACCGTAAGCGCACCACCACCGCACCACAAGGAATATAAATCCAGACCTAGACCACCAAAAATTGACCCAAAAGATACCAAATCAGACCTTAGGATCTAACCCCAACATCTGAACATGAGGAACTTCAAGAAAGAGGAAATAAAACTAAAAGAGGATGGAAGGAGCCAAGAAGGAATTCCCTTACTTGAAATATCTTGAATAAATCGGCCCCAATCCACCAAGATATTAATCTCCAAATACCCAAAACCGGTATGTATGTTCGAAGGAGTAATATTAGGTCATGTGGGGACTGAAATGGGGGGAAAAAGATAAAAAATGAAGGAGTTATGAATGACTCATTTTACCTCGACAAATCTGGTCGATTTGAGAAAGATTGAGAAAGATCGCCCTAATCCCGGGGTATATGAGCTCCAAAGAGGAAAACTAGATACAAGGGGTGAGCCTGAGGTGTTCGGATTCTATTGGGAGGTTGGATCAACAAAAAAAAGTAAAAAAATAATGAGATATTGAAATTTTAATAAACTAATTTAAAGCAGGAAATGGGATTACGGGCAGGACCATTACCTCAATCAATAACCCAAATCCATCATGATTTTGGATTTCAATGTGATCCAAAAGGATATAGTGATTTTAATATGTTAGTTTATGCCAATTTGGAATTGTAATGGGTATAAAATAGTAAAAATTGAAGGAGTTATAGAAGAAACGAAATTTGTTTTTAAATCTGGAATTGGGCTCATTGTTTGGCCCAGATTTTCAAAACCCACCATTTTCACCAATATGAGTGGTAAACCCCAAAAACAAATCAGGAATGGAAATTAAATGAATAATGAATTTAAAAAAAGTTCATGGGTGTGACAGTAAAGTATTTTTTTTCTTTGAAGAGTTATTGATGTCCTGATGGACTAGAGGGGGTGAATATTCCTTTAAAACTTTCTAGAATTAATCACAGAATTATTAGAGTATTATTTATTCAAAAACCACAAAATCTGAATGTGAGTGTAGTGTTCAAAAAGATACAAATCAGAATAAATATATATAATGAACACTATGACTTTTAGAGTATTTTGGTTCACATTGAACATACACCTACTCTTAAATACCCTAAAACTCGATAAGAGGACTGGTACTTGCTTAAAAATAATAATAAGTATTTTACATATTCTGACCCAACATTGTCTATTATAGGACATAATAGACCTTTTCAATTTTTGGATTCAATAAAAACCTAATATTTTAAAAGTAATAGCCTTAACCTATCACTTATACTTTTGAGGGTGTAAGAAGAACTCAATCTATTTTATAGGAAAGACTAATCCTATATAATTTCATTTTTTAGGTGACGATAATTAGAATACTATATTTTCAATGTAGGTATAACCATGTGTTAAATATAATTTAAAAACACTTCCATAGAAAAATAAAACTAACTAGACAAAATAAATATGTTGATGAAGACGGCTAGTGTGGAGTAGTGATCTTCGACCCTTTTATAATTTATGAAGAACAAAGAAACATTTGGAAACCAGTAGTGAAAAAATAATTCAATAGTAATGAAACAATATAATTCTCAATGTCTCTCTTTTATTCCTCCACCACATTCCTTTGATATTATTTATAGATTAAACCTTATTAGCTAATATTCTTCAACATAAATCCTATGAATCTTCCCTATAAGGGTGTTCCCTAATTCTTCGTGAACAATGGTAATTTTAACATAGATGTTCCATAATTTATTAACACAATGAAAATTTTTGTTTTGACTATTAGAAATAATAAATAAATAAATTCAGGGTTTACTAGTATTTTGAATATTACAATAAATATTTAAAAATATTATCATGCACTTTTTAACGATGTAAAATACCTTGAAAAACATCTAAAATATAAGTTTGAATTTATGAAAATTTATAGAAAGATATGTTAATTTAAAAAATATAAAAATATATAATTTTTTGAAATACAAAATTATCGATAAATAGAAAAAACATAAGGTTCTGATTAGAACGTATGACAATGAATAGATATATAAAAATTCATTAAAATAATAAAATTTAAAGACCACTTATAGTTTATAATTATTTTATAAATAAATAAAATTTTCGAAATACTTTAAAAAATCATACATCATTCTAAATTATTAAAACTTATTAAAATTGAGTTTATTTCTAGATTAAAACAATGTGTTGAAACTCACATTACCATGTTGGATAATTTGAAATTATCACTGATTTTCATGTATGAAATATGATCAAATAGATGAAATGTTCACATAATTGAAATAACTATGTAACTAAAATTTAAATTACTAAATATTAAAAATAAGTTAATTTCACCAAATAAGTGAATCTACTTACATAGAGGTTTTTTATATAGTTTAATTCATATAAGAAAAACAAAGGTCTACTACCATCCGAGGGAACTTCATCCATGGAAGTGGAAAGAAAAGTAGAGGTAATATGGACATTTTACACCTTGTGTAAAAGGAAAAATTAATTTCTCATTAGTTAGTATTGTTTCCTTCCAAATGAACACTATAAAATTGGAGTTAAAAAAATACTTGAAGCACAGATTTCATTTTTTTAAGGGAAAATGAAGAAGCATGGTCATATGGGGATGAAGCTCCAAAGATACTTAGTCACATGACCCACAACAATAATTCGGATCATATAAACCCAGAGAAATCACATGATTCCATGATTACAAGCAGAGAGGTTTGAAATTAATAAGGGTTGTGTGTAGACACATGATCCATGGATGACCATGTGATGCCCATGTGGAATTATGAGATCGACACCAAGGAAATCGTGTCATGTGAAGGTCATACATGGTTTTCTGGATAGGTTTATTGATCATGTGATTCCATAGTGGATAATCGACAAACAAACATTATGGGATTCACATTAAAAAGTCTATAAATGAAAATATCTTTATGCAATGGAAGTTTGATGTTTTTCATGATAAGGAAATACATGGTTAGTGTGATTGGACTATTGATCACATAATACCTCAGTAAAAAAATGATCAAAATATTTCATGGGATTCATTCAATGAAATTTGTAATTGATGGGATATTTATGTAATGGTAGTTACCTTTTTCTTCATACAAATGGACTACATAGGTTGTGTGATCAGTTCATTGATCATGGGAAATAATTTGGACATGATGTCATGCTGATGTGAAAGGCATAGTACATGTCAGCCTAATTATGAATGATCCCTTGGAGTTGTCTCTATGATCAAATTAATTCCATTGGATATTTTAGACTTAAACATCAAGTGACACCATCATGTGGCCTTAGACATAGATCTCAAACCCTTGGTCATCTTCCCTTTGCATTGTGTGAGACCTAAGACTTGTCATGGGTTCATGGAATTTAGTAATGAGAGATAATTCATGTGATTAATGTTTATCATGTGATGAGTAGAGGACTTTATGGATGACATGTGTCTTTATCACATTAATCACATGAGACATTCTATAATTATAAAAATATTCCTTCCACCAAGATCAGGCATAGTATATATCTTTTTCATGCTAGAAAGTGGCATTGATAAAGGTACAGTGATGGGTATAAACCTACCCCCACCCCTCATGGAATGAATAGGACACATAGAGATGTAAGTTAACTTTATAAAGTGAGGGGATTATAAAACCACAAAATTTTCCCACCTAAAAAGTATTTCTATGTAATTTAGAATATTGAAGACTTTTATGAAAGACCATCATGTAACAAACCCCTATTCATGTGACGGCTACAAGATCACATGATGACTCATTGGTCGCACAAAGGGTATATGATAGTTGGGTGGCCTATTTTTTTTAATCCTCTATTTATTATTTAAAGAAAATATCTCTTTGTAGACTGGATAGAGGGAGACCCATTACATAGCCCAAAGGCCCAAAGCCAAGTGGCCTGAATATAAGGCTTGAAAGACCATTTTTGGCCCAAAGGACCCCTCAGTGAATAGTACAACTATAGTACCAATGCTGCTATAGTACCTGCAACAGTACAGCCGCCGCTACAGTACCTGCTACAGTCCCTCCACTGCTACAGTGCCATCACTACGACAGTTCCACCGCTACTACAGTAATACTATCATGCCATACTACAGTACTACTACAGCGCCCCCAAAAATTCACCCCTACTCGGATTTGATCCTGGGTCTTTTGGATGCCAAGAAAGATCCTATACTTAACCCCTCGTCAATAATGTGATTACATGTCCCTCACACTCTAGCACACTTGCTTGACTCTAAATACATCATGTGAAGTGTAAGAATCCTTCGTATTGACATGAAGAATGTGACCACCCTTACTTAATGTGATGTACATGACCCCATGACAAATACATGACCATATGACCACCTGGGGTGTTTCTCATGCTGTCATAAGTCCTTATCCTCCCATAAAAGGCTATGTATCTTTAATGTCCTCCAAAAATACTTGACTTATGTGGCCAATATCTATGTAAGATCATCCATGACTCATTTATCATCAGCAGGAAATGGAAAAAAACTACAATGACTCCGAATCCTATAATAACTGTGACACATAGGAAATCTTCCTATGTCATAAGCTACATATAAGACAAAAATTTCATTCCATTATTTGTGAGGCTATATCCTTCATGAGGGTTCAAATGAAACATCAGGGAAACCTCATCATGTAATCCACACATAAAAATTAGGAAACATTAGTAAGTAAGCCCCACTAATATATAGAAATGGAATCTCAGTGCATAATACCCACCCAAACATCAAGTAAACCTGAGTATATAAGCCATGTTCAGATTTTTATTTGACCTCAATGTGTAAGCCTATGAAAATTCAATCTTACACTCTCATGTGATATGTCTCATCATCCTATATCTATTTTTTTCTCAAACTGATCATGACTCTTGTGGGGTTAGTGATTGGTGATGATTCTGTCATTATCATGATAAAAATTACACCAAAATGGGATTCCTATCATATGTGAGTTGTATTTGATATTATCTTCACTCAAAAGTACATAATTCCGATGAATCAACATACAGAATCATTGTATGCATAACTACCTATCAAAACCATTCATGACACACATTTTATGACACTGATGCCTAAATAAACTATGAGGAATCTAATATTTATTGTGAACTGGATGCATAGGATGCCTTCATATGAACTAATCACTATATCCAATATTCAAATTCCATCATATATTTCCTTTCTTCATGACAATAAAATACATGGTATGTTCTTATATGAACAATATTAGTTTTTATTCTATTTTTCATATGATTCTTAGGATGTCGTATGGGGGATCAATCCTAATTCCCAAAAACCAATTGCCTCCCAGGATGGAAATAAACTATGTATTACTCGGTCATATGGCTATAAAACATAATAAATACTTCATTATTTTGTAATAATGGTTATCAAGATAGATAATCACTTATACATATAGATGGTTTCATTGTTAGGATGCCTATCAAACGTATAAGGATTTAGAAACTGACCTCGTACTAGGATCAAGAAAAGATTTGTGAACATATATTAAATCTATAAGAGTTTCAAGAAGTAGGAAATAAATCCCCCCAAAATTGTGCAATGATTCTGACCTCCCATTCTCCTAACAAATGAGAGTTCCTAAGCATTGTCGTAAAAGAAACCACAATGATTTCCTAACTTTAGAAAGAAGGCTCATATGCCACTACAGATATGGGATTCATTGGGTGTTTATAAAAATAAACCTTACTAAAGTAAAATATTGTGAAACTGTATTCAACCACAAAAATCAACCATCATTCCATACAAATCGATAAATAAAAAATGGTGAACCCAACATAAATTTTTCAATGAAAAAACAATCGTTTAGCACACATTGGGCCACTTTTTGCATCTCCTAGATTAAAAAAAAGATGAACCCTATGTGAATATTTCAATAATTTAATTCAATAATGTTTCAATTATTCTAGGCCATTTAATTTTTGTATTACTTGAATTTAAATTCCCAAACTAATAGCAAGAGTAAACAAATGGATTCACCATGAATAGTTGATCAAGCATGTTTCTTACTTTCAATGTTAAACTAATAAGTTTACTAGTATATAATTTTAATTCTCACTATAGATATTGTTCTCACAAAGTTCACATTGACCTAAATCCATTTAATCATACAGGAAATATTTTTGAATCATAATTATAGAAATAAAATCCATGAATCATGAAATATTTTCACACACTTGACACCATCAGTTTTAGGATCAAAATGCAATGGTCATGGAGTACCACTAAAATGGTATGATCCATATCCTTGAGTCCACATGTATGGGTCTTTAGTGGATGAATCCCACAATCCCACATTTCTCAAGGGAGGTAGTAATTAGACCAGTGACATATTTTTCTATTGCTAAAGGCTTCGAGATTCTACTCCCTAAGCATGAGTATCAATTTTCTCCTTGCCATAGGAATGTGAATCAAGGAGTCTACCATGAATCCATCATGGTTTAGGAGCCTCTTAGAAGGGGTCCTTCAAAATGGCACTAGTAGAATTATACTTCCAATTCCTCTTAGTCACCAGATTAGGGAACTACCTGATTTTTATTCACCCTAGAAACTCATATCTGGGAATCAAGGAGATCTCATTGGGTGTGGAAAGCTGTGTAAAATAGATTAGGCTCATATCCACACCTCCACTAATGAATACCACTGGTATATTTTAGTGGAATTCAATAAGATGGTTCATATCCATGCTCACCCAGCCCAAATCTACTAGCATATCCTGATAATAATAATGTGGGGAGCATATTTCTACCCAATTTATGAAGCCCATAAATATATTTTTCGAGGAACAATTATGATAACAGTTGGTATATATCCCCACTTTAATCGAATTTATCTGTCGGTATGTCCTATAAAATGATAATTTGAAGGACTATATACCTTAATACACCTGTATTATAAGATAATACAATCTAGTAGTGATTGAAGAACTTATCAAACACATTTTCGAAATGATACATGTATAAGAAAATATTAATATCTTGATAGTCCTAGTAGCATATCAACATCATCAGCAAAAACATATGGATATGTCTGAGAATGTGCATATTCATTCTCCTTTCCAAGAGGATTATCCACATATTACAATGAAAAAGGCATAGGACCAGGATCATATTCCCATTTTTGTTGTGGTTTATCAACCATGGTTGGAAATTACCTTAGGAAAAGAACATAGTCATGTCAAATAAACCTGAAGAACTACTCAAAAATCACATGATCAGGATCATATTCTCATTCCATCTTAGGTTAACTAACCCAGTTTGGAAATAACCTTATGACAGAATCATATGCATGTCGATAAAGTTACTTTGCATGTTCATGTAGCTTACAGGATCAATGTGCATATTCCTACTCCCACCAAAAAAAGACCTCACAAGCATCCTTCAGAGCCAACACACTGGGAGTCTTATATTCTCTCTCTCATTTCATAGTTTATTTAATATATTATAATGATGAATTAAAATTTAAGTCAGGATCATAACCCCACATTAAACAAGTTTGAGCAACATAATCTGGAAACCACCTAAAGGAATTCTCATATTCCCACAAATAGTATAGAAGATCACTAGACTACTCTATCAGATTCTCGACAACATAATCATATTCCAATAGTAACATAATGTCATTAGTATACGTCAATAACTATTGTCAAACATTTTTATGTTCCTATTGAACCCTAAAATGTGGGTCAGTATATCATGTCCATGATGTTGGATGAAACTCATATTCATACCCTATTTGATGTCAGTTTCCATGAGGCCATGAAACATATATCAAAATCAACTCAAGGGCATGAAAATAGTCATCCAAATAATAGGTTAAACTAGCATGATATTCCTCTTTTTGGTAGTACAGAGATGGATTATGTGGATATTACCCCTAACAATAATTGTGGAAAACCACCCAATAGTGATATCTCACTCAGAAAAGTAAATACTCATCTTGAAAAGAATACATTATATATAAAGTTTCCAAAAACAACAAGGTCAACCAAATATGGTTCCCCATCAACTGGAAGCAACGCTTTTCCTTAGTTTGTAGGAGAACCAGAGAAGTAACCTTGATGTTCTAACTTTGGGGTGGAATATTCCTCTGATGAGAAAGATGCTGGCATGGATATATAGAAGGAAATTTCTAAAGAAAAAACATTAAAACTATATTTTTTCTCATCTTTATTTCCAATTACAAATTCCCAGATAAGATAAAGGAGGGATGCATGTCATACTTATTCCAAAAATTATGGTAATGTTTTCAATAGTTAAATCCTAGAAATATCCTTTATCTATGATAAAAACATCACCTTCATAACATGAGTGTCCTTCACTGTTAGATAGACCTAGAATATCTCTCCCTGACATGGGACCTGATATTGGAAAGGTGTAGTAAAAGAAAATGACATGCTTGCCTCCATAGTCCAACAACTCTCTAAAAATATTCATTGTGGTCATATCAGACATCTGTTTCATTGGATGGATAAATTATGGAGAACTACACTTCACCCCATCCACGGGATAGTAGAACCTCCCAAAGACAACATAATGTAATTATATAGCCACCAAATAGATCATAGTACTAAATAATGCATGATTCGATTAGTCAATCCAACAAACCAATCCTTTGTAGAAAACAAAAAAGTGTCATGAGAAAAGGGATAGGACCACCAATAGTCTTATAATACAAATATAACCTTAAGATACTTAGCATTACCTTATAGAAAATGACTCCTCTTATGAGTAGGAATTAAATCTAACTCATGCATGTGTAAAAATATGTTAAATAATTAAAAACGGGATGGAACCCTCTCAATAAGACATCCAAGATAAAAACCAACCCATAGGGACAGGTGAATTTCTATAGCCACCTCCACCCCCAGGGTCATAAAATTCAAATAAGGTTCTAAATAAACTAGTGGTGACCCCAAATCAACCCCATCTCTTTGGGATAGTGTAATTTTATCCCAACCTCCATTAAGAGAGTCATCAAATCCTCAACAGTTAGATCATAACGTTATAACCATGAAAATGAGTCAAACCCAGCCCTCAAGGATATGGGTATTATTGTCAACTCATCTACGGAAATCATTCTTATCTAGGTTAGGGGGTGGATACCAATGGCTAGCATATCATTCGTTCCTCCTGCCACATAACATACCCCTAATATTCGGGGATATCACAAAATGTATGGTCATAGGCTACCTCAATGTCACTATTTATAAAATAAAAGCATGAGAGTATTTTGAAAATAAAATCAAATCCTACAAGGTTCATAAGTCAAGACATCCAAAAAATATAAGGGTCTATAAATAATACCATTATATAACCCTATGAGGAGGAGGAGTGAGTGCTACAGAACTACCTTCTTACCAAAAGGGTGTTGGGATGACCACAATAGCCTATAATTCCTCAGTCAATGTCATCATTACCAATTTAAAAGATGATATGAACTAATATTAAAAAAATGAGGCCTTAAGTATGTAGAATCAAAGGATGAAAAAGAACATGTAACCGTTGAATGATGATTTCCCACCTCTTAAACGACATTCAACCAATGATAAAGGGAATTGAGTTACTAAATCCCATTCAACCCCTCGAAAAGTTCAAATCCTCTTAGTGGAATAATGAATATCATAATAAGAAAGTAATATATAAAATATTGGGTTACTTAATGAGGAATTACTTGGGGGAAATTTTCCCACAAGATACAACCTTTTAGAGAAAAAAATATATCTCGCATCCCACCCATAATAAAGGATTTAATATTACTAAAATGATGGATTCTGATCATAAGGATGGCTATATATATCGATATCTAATTTAAAAATATACATAATTTGAGAAATAATGAAATTTCTTTCCATTACAGAGAGAACCTCTTAATTTTCAAGGTGATCATCTAGCGAAATCATAAATTGAAAATCAACGGGATATGAAATCAGGATACCTATGTCTATCCTCACTCACTCCCCATACATAGAAGTTATTCAATACAATGGTGCCTCAAAAACTTCTCAACACCATTGATACTATGAACACATAGATAGAATCTATAGAGGGGCGATTTTCCCGTGTACTTCCTGAGAAGAAGCCATACCTGGAATGGGTGGACAACAATTTTCCACCCCCACCCCCAATTCTGACGAACCTAACTTTTAAACCTTTGATGGTATAGGGGATATAGAATAACATATTACACAATTTTTGTACCAATGAATCCTTATGAGGGTTTCTTAAGACTAGAAAGAAGCAACAAAACTGAGATTCTTATTACAAATACTAGTGGGTCCAACTTTTTTTTTACAATAGCCTTCTAGATGGGTCCATCATTGGTTGAGAAGATCTTCATCATCAGTTGATCAATTAATTTAGCTCTATACTAAGGAAAATTAGGATCATTTACATCACAAATTAAAAAAAAATTAAAAAACTAGAGTATGTGACAATATCTCCATATGAAAATTTCAAATTTACTCACTTAGTATCCCACTATAAGAGGAGAGGTTAGTAGAACACTAATCTAAGAACATCTATGATGATCTATAGAAATTTTTCATCCTAGTGAAACATTATGGTTTATTCTGAGTGTTTGTTGAAATAGCACAACATATGAAAGATACTTGTAATGACTAGGAGTCTTACAAATGAAATTCCATTTTCAAATTAATAAATTACTTATTAGATAATGAAATTATAGAAAACACATGCACTAATTTTGTAATTGTTTTACATTATAAGTTATATACTATCATATTTAATGTACCATTGCACATCATAACCATTGACAATGTAGTTTTTGTATTGTGATCATTTTGATTATTATATTAAGGGTTAAGATAAATTCCAATTAATATTGAAAACAGAAATGGTGGCCTTGACCTATAGGATATTTCCCTATATATCCAGTTTATCATAGATTTTGAGGGAGAAAACAACAAAAGGATTATTCCTTTACCAATCCCAAGAAAATATTAAATAACTAAAGCATGAGTGGTTTTTTTATGGGAGAAGTTCAATCTCATCAAGATCACATCCCAAACCATTTTTGTCAGGACACCCAAAGAAAGCCCCATCATCGCACAACTTACTCTTATGGAATACACTGGTCTAATAAGAAGTTACTTATCTAAACCCTAATAGTGTAAAATTTTATATTTTTTTGTAATAAAATAATGATTATATTTTATCAATTTACCAATACTTTATAAATGATTAAATATTGAGTTTAATAAAAAATTTCATTTTTATGCGATGAAACACCAATGATAGTTTTTAGAAAATATATTGTTTGATCAGAAAAGTAATTTTTAATAAAATAAATAATGTTATGAATAAATTATATTTTTATATAATAATTTTAATTGAATAATATTTTTTAAATATAAATTATACTATAATTTTACAAATTCAAAAGTATTTTTTATAAGCGTTAAAAAACTTTTATTGTTAAAAACCCAATATTTTTCAATAACTTGGGATTTTTTATTTATATGTGTAAATTCATGAATTTATAGAATTGTTTTGATAAAATAAATATTATTTTTCAAATAAATTTGTCAAAATTATCTAATGGTTAATTGTTTATAATTTTTTGAGACAATAGGTTTTTTTGTAAAACATAAATATGTTATAACTATATGATATGTATTATGACATCAGAAAATCTCAAAATTTATGTAATTAATCTTACAAAGAGTATATATGACTAAAATTATGTTTAAAAAATAAAATAATGTGTCTTCGTGTTATTTGATTAATTTTATAAAACCCTAATGAATCCTCCAAAACCTATATTATATTTTATGAGTTTAAAAACAATTATTTATAAACATTACTCACTTACAAATCACTAATGGTATTATTTTAGAAAACGTGGTTCTTGTCCTTATAAAATAATTTATCCCACTAATATTCATCTTGAACCATGGGAAAAACATGGGATGGTTGGTGGTTTGGATAATTTTGTCATATAGAGTCAAAAACCAATGTTTAGAAATTAATAAAGAATTACCCTCTCTCTTTTCTATAAAACCCACCCAACCTCCCTTTCCTCTTCATTGAAAACCATTAGGTCATGAAGTTACTCAAACCATACCTATATATAAACCTCTAAAGGTTCCCCTAAACTCTGAAATAGCTCCTCCTAATCTTTTAGATGTTCTTTCTCAATGTAAGGGGTCATATCACTAACCTCTTTATAAAATCACATTCATTGTATCATTCCCTTTGATTTACAATTTTAAAGACTGGATATTTTTTTAACATCTCTGTTACCTTTTATATGATTACCTAGTGATTAGAGGCCACTTTCACACTCATTCACACCTTCCATAAACCATTACATACACCTGTTATGTTTCCAAAATTATATTATGTTTTACCTTGATAATAATTTTTATAGTGAATTCCCATCCTTATTTCCACTCATGGGCATTCAACTAGTTAAACATATCCTTAATTTTATAGTGGTATATTTATATGTAGCATAGCCTCCTTGATTTTTGGGATTAATATTGATGAAATAAACCCTTATATTGTTTGATCAATGTGGCACACTTATGCATGTACATGATATGAATGTGACGGGTGGGCCCAAAATTATATATCCCTCCACTGCATTGGGTAATATTTTTATCTAATGAGTTTCCATTTATGGTGCATGTGAGGATATCCTAATCACATTATGTTATTATTTCTTGGTGTTTATCTGGGAATTATGTTTATGTTTTAATGTTTTATGTTGTTTCCACATTCTCATGTTGTCTTTATGTTATCATATTATATCATGATTATATATTCAGGTTAATGATTATCACCCCTATAATATTACTTTTATATAACTCTTGACTCACGTGTACTAATATAACTTATACTATTGTTGAATTATTCCCTTACTAGTCTTTATATCTCACCCCTTTCTTATGTACATCCCTAGTTTATCCCACGTTATCTCAGAAGAGCACTGTAATTTTAAGTCCATGTTAAAGGTGTTTTAAATAACGATGTTGTATCCCTATTAAATTTATTCTATTATGTAACTAATTTAATAAAGAAATCAGGTATCATGATCATATGGAATTGTATTATGTGTATATTTATGTAATAAATCCTCAATTAATGAGTATTAAAGAAATTTTTCATCATAGTTGGGATAAAAGTAAGTTTTATTTATTTTTGGGATTATGATTAGAAATCCCAAGTGAAATCCTTAGGGATAAGACTAAATAATAGAAAACATACATAAATTTCGGTTATGTATAGATTTAGTTTTTTCTAATAAAATACACCATTTTCTAGATTCTACAAGTGTATGTGGATCTATCACAATTATACCTAGTGTTAATAACCTTGAAAATGGAAAACATGGATAGAATCGATCATCAATTGGTGCATGAAAATGGTGGTTCACTCCCACATTTATTTAAAATACTAGGGAAAATTCTTTGGAAAATTCACAAGATCAATACATACCATTATTAAGGGACGAAAAATACCCATAAGATGTTATAGATCATGGATTGAAACCTGGAAATTCATATGGTAAAGAATGTATGAGTCATCCCTTTAATGTTCATAATTCCAAATTTATGTTTTTCATAGTTTAAAAATACTCATCCTTAATTTTTTTTTTACTTTTTAGTCAATGGATGGAAATAGGATAAATTTTGTCAACATCGAATGTGAGGGGAAATGTTATGACTTCCCCAATGAGATTCCCAACATGATGGGAGTAGGTTTTGGGAAATTCATGATATTAAATTATCAATTAACACATGGTTTGAACCAAAAATTAAATCAAGAGGAATTTCAAAATCCCCCTAATTATAATTCGGATACAATTGGGAACTTTATGAGAAAAAATCCACAAAAATTTAGTGTCAATTATGATCATTTAATCATGGAAAAATTGATTAGTTCCATTAAAAAGGCCATATTCATCCTTAAATACTCTGAGAAAGATTAGGTTGTGCTGAATATTTATTTTATAGAAGGGGAATATGAACTAAAGGGGATGTTGGTGAAAAATATGAATCCTGTGGAGGAGATCAAAGTGATGGAGTGGATGTAATTTCCCAAAAAAATGAAAATTATTTTCCTCACACTCCCTGTTTTTTAATGTAAAGGGATTTAATTATCCAAAAGAAAAAGGATAAAAAATCCATTAGGGAATACAAAGTGAAATTAAAAAAACTTCCATGATACACATATATATTTTTCATCTCCCATGAATGTAAATTTCATAGCTTATTTGGTGGGATAAATTCAAGTATTTCAAATTATTTGGAAATTTGAGAATTTGAGAGCTATAAGTAAATTTTAAGATGTTACCTCAAATTATAAATAGAGATATGAAAATCTCAAGGGTCTCATGATTGTATGTATATGAATCAGATAATTGATTTTAATCCTATTTTTATGATATAGAATACTCCTGATGGAAATATCTGACACCTCACATGTCCAAAATATAGGAAGAATAATACTAGAAAATACCTAAAGGGGATAAGTAAATTCATTAGTTGAGGGAAGGAAGTTTATATAGCTATCAATTACTGTAGGAGAAACACACCAATGTGATGGAGGAAAGGAATGCTCCAGTTAACCATTATCCTATTTTCCATTATTTCAACTATATGGAACCCCAAAGTTTATTAGCTGGATTCATGCCATTCTTTAGAGTGTCGTGCTATCAATCTTGGTCAATGGTTCCCCCAGGGACTTTTTTCAGTGCTCTAGAGGTTTTTGTCAAGGGGATACCCTATCTGGGCTCTTATTTTCCTTTTCTGAGGATTACTTAAGTCTCTGTCTAAACAGTCTTATTCAGGCTGGTCTGTATAGTCAGATTAAAGCTGGGAGAGACCTTTTTGCTCCTACTCATCTCTTCTATGCTGATGATATTCTCTTATTTGGTTAGGAAAATTTAAGGATTGTGTCTTCAATAAAGGCCATCTTTAGACATTATGAGGATGTGGCTGGGCGGGCCATTAGTTGGCAGAAATATTTTGTGGTATTTAGAGAGGGAGTGACCACCATGAAGAAAAATATGGTCACTAGGCTTCTAGGGGTGAAGAAGGGTTTATTTACATTTAATTATCTTGGAGTTCCTCTCTTTTGGGGTAGAGTGAAGAGATGTTACCTTGATTCAATCTTCTCTTGCATCATTGCTCAAATGGCAACTTGGAAAGCAAAAGCTATGTCCCAGGCTGGGAGAATCTACCTTGTTAATTCGGTGATTACTTCTATGTTTGTTTATGGTTTCTATATCTATAAATATCCCAAGGCTATGATCAAATATCTTCAAAGGCTTATCCGGAATTTTATATGGACCGGTTCCATTAATTAAAGGAAGCTGATTGTTGTGGCTTGGAGAGAATGTATTAAGCCAGTTGATATGGGGGGATTAGGTATAACAGATTTGGGTCTCTTAAATGAGGCTTTGATCAGAAAGTTTTCATGGAATTTGTTCACCCATAATGATAACTAAATGGAGTTCATCTCAGCTAGGCTCATCCCTAGGATTTTGAATGGATACACTTATCATATTTCCTCTTCTATCTGGACTACTCTAAAATTCACCTTTAATAGGTGTATTCTCTCATCTAGGTGGCTTGTCTGTAGGGATTCCCCTATGAATGCATAGAGGACTCCCAGGTTAAATAGGCCTATACAAGAAGATGTGGATATCCCACCTTCCTTGAGGCACATTTCAATTGTTGATATTCAAGAAACATCTTTGGTCACTTATGACTTCCTTGCAGCTCAGATTCAAGTTGATATCTAGGGCTACAGATATATTGATAGAGACACCCTCATATAGAAGCCAGGTGTCACAGGCTCTCTAAAAACTTGTGACATTTACCGTTATATTTGTGATGGGTAGATTACCACCCCTCGTTGGCTCTTGGATTTCCAGAATTATTTCATTCCACCCTCTGATTTTCTGCTTCTCTGGAAACTATGGAAAGGCAGGGTCCCTATCTAGGATCCTCTCAATAAGGCTGGAATTATCCTTGCATCATCCTGTCCACTCTGTCTCACGGCTGAGGAATCAATTGAGCACATCTTCCTTTTCTGTATTTTTTCAGGTAGATTCTGAAGTTATACCCAAGATATTACAGGTTTCTGACTACAGCTGCAAAGCCTGGAGGGATTCCTAATATAAGGCCCCACCCTTAAACATTACTTAATCTTGAGTTACTTCAAGAATACACATTGAGGATCTTTTCAGGTTTAGTGTTTTAGAGAATTAGATCATAAAACATGCATTACATTCCACATTTAAACAAAGTGGTTACATAAAATATAGTATTCATTTTTCCCATCAACGGAAACATATATAAAATAAAACTTGGATTCTTTCTTGACACTTCCTTGACACTATTATCATATCATGTACCTTTCCCTAGACCTGTGAAAAACATTTAAAAAATGTGGGATGAGCATAAAAATCTCGGTAAGGGATACATAATGAATGAAAACTATTAGTTTTTCAAAACATCAAGTAAACCATGTATACTTTATCAAAGTAACACTTTTCACCTTTATGAAGTATTAAAAACTCTTCACTAAAATAAAAGATCATTACTTACCCTTTTGTAACCAAAATATTACCATAAAACCCATATAAAGATCACATAACATATATAGGTAACTTGGGACATAACCATACTTAAATGGAATAACCATACGGTCGACTTCCACACATATCACTTAATGGAATAGCCATATGGCCGACTTCCATACCCAATGCATTGGAGGTTATAACGTAACCACCAGTCCTGGTATTCACGACACCACCCGTCATATGGTTTATCATGTAACCACCCGTCAAATGTCCAAGTACCATTATAAAATCTTAAGACATAAAACAAAAATAATGGAAAGAAAACATTTCCACACTTTGATCATAATATATCAATTAAATATATTGACATAAAAAATACATTATAAAAACCATATTCAATACCAAAATACATAAAATAGTATATGGTATTCATTTCATTTTAAAAACATTACGGCTTGTTGAGGAATCCCAAGACCAAATAATACTCGCGGCGGCGGAAAGGGTCGTTGTCACCGCGTACATTAAAAAACATTCCTTTTTGTCATTTAGTAAAACACTTCATAGAAAAAGATTCATTTTGTATAAAATTAAAATTCAAAGGTGTTTATACACCGTATAAAAGAAAGTTGTGTATAAAATGAAATATGCCTCAATGAAAGTAGATTGAGACGAAGTCACTTACCTCGGGTCCGACTTGAGTTGATCGTTCTTTAACGTCCTGAATAATAAACTTGAGTTAATTTATACTTGATTAAGAACCTTTTTCAAGTTAATTATTACTTTTATATAACTTATTACAACGTTATAAACATTATGTAATCATTTAAGTCAATAATATTTGTTTTGTCGATATATGGTTTTTAAGTCAAAAGTGGACTTCTAACAATTACATGTTGTTCGTGTGGTCAAACGATCTTTATATACAGAATGATATTCATGATTTAGATATCATATATATCATATATATCCAGCATATAAATGTATTTATAATATTACATAATCATTTAGAGGGAGGAAATTAAATGCACCGTTCATGGAGACGGGAAGTCGTACGTACGCATGAACGCTACTTTCATTTCTATGTCATATTAATGAAATTAAAACTATATGAGAGATATGTATATTTTAATTACAGATTTATATTAATCATTTAGATGTAACATACATCATATATATGCATTACATATGTGTACTTATAACAGTACATTACATTTGGGGATAAGAAATGAAATACACCGTTCATGGAGACTGTAAGCCGTACGTACGCATGAACGCTACTTTCATTTCAATATCATACTTTAATGGAATGAAATAATAATGATATAAAGGTATATTATAATTACAGTATAACATCATATATAATAACTTTAAATCCATCCTTTATACGTCCCACATATGGCATTAACGAATCAAATCACTTTGAGGGGGCGGTAGTCCGCACTTCCTAAAATAAAGATATCGCGTATACCCATAATGGAAACCATTAAGGTATGCCATAAATGAAAATTACAAAATCATAAGAAAAATATAAACATATTATATATCATATATAAATATAGTGACATCTTTATGTCCACCTTTGAAGGTGTTAAAAGAATATTGAACAATCATCGATTCGTGAGGCAGAAATTCACCATCCACAGAAACAGTATGTTCTTTAACCATTATATGTAGTTGAGTGTAAGTTTATCTAGAATAATTCTTATAACAACATCATAGTATATTTAATATACTGGTGTTGTTACAAAATAAAGGAATAAAAAGAGTTTAGAGGGTTGGAGAAGCAAAATAAAACAAAAGAACACAAGAGAAAACACTACCTTTAAAATGGGTAACTCTTTTTAATAGGAGCTCAAAGGCTTCCTTGGGATGAATTCTGCCCAAAGTGAGGCTTATAGGAGTAATAGAGGGATTTGGAGAGACAAAATGGGCAGATAGTGGCCAAACCAAAGGCTTGCGATGTGTGGGTAAGGAGGTAGAGGTGGGGGCCTTTTATAAGAGGATAGGAGGGGAACTCTTGAAAAGTTATAAAAGTTTACTTTATTATAAAATGGTTTTTGGATTTTAAAGGTCCCACATTGATATAATTCTAGGATAAGGTGATAAGTGTTAGAAATATACTCATCAAATAGGTCTTTTAGAAGTTTAAGTCTTAGATTTTACATTATCTTTTCATTTTATTTAAAACATTTATTAATGAGGTAATCGCTGCATCATCATGATGTCATAAATAATTTAATTTATTTAATGTCTAAAAATTATAAAAAAATATCATGATGTAGTAAATATTTTTATCTTTATAATGAATATTTATAGTAAAAAATATTACTTGTATAACCCCATTTAAAAATTGTTTTAGTAAAACAACTCATGTTTGTGTCATTTTAATTTTAACATTAAATAAAAAGTTATTAATGTCATTTTCCATCCGAAGTGGCTCCATGGGGTCCCCAAGATTACCCATGGATTTTCTTGGTTGGCCATAAAACATCCAATAAGGGTAGGACATGTGTCAAGTTCATTTCATATTATTAAAACATTATTTTTACCTTAAACTACATTAATTACCTCTAATCGCGATTAATAAACATAAAAGTTACTATTCACCAAAAAAATATTTTAATCCCATTGAACCACATTTTACTTTTTAATTAAAACCATGTATGTCGGATTTCTGAAATTCAAATCATAGAGGTGGTAAAATTTCATTTAAACGAAAAATCTGTTTTTTAAGAACCTCTTAGTGGTTTCACTATTCATCAAAAATTGAAGTTTGTTCAGAAAAATACCAAAAATTCACACTAATCTATATTTGATATTCTGAATTCAAAAATAAAGTCTATTTTAAAAAATTCAAAACATATAAGTTGCATTAATTAATTTAATAATTATTTCCCGTTGTCAGAGAAAATAGCGTGTTTTTATGAAACAATAAGTATCAAAAGATTGACACTTGTTTAAGTCCGATTTCAAAGTGAAATTAATTACAATGACCACTATTGTATGAAATGGTAAAAATATATTCTAATTTCTCTTTAAAATCAATTCAAACGATAATCTAATCATATAAATAAATTATATTAAAAAGTGGTTTTGAATTAAAATACAACATTTTTCACTATTCATTAAAAAAACGAACATTATCAGAAAAATACCAAAAATCTACACAAAGTAAATTTTGATGTCCCGATTCTAAAGGAGAGTTTTATTTGGTCCAATAGAAAGTATAAGAGTGACCAAAACTATATTTAAAGAATGTTCTCCATGAAAAGGCGATAAGTCGACCTTTAGTGAAAATTAGAGTATATATGCCTAAAATTGAATTCTTTTCATATTTTAAGCCTTCATCCTTTATTGTATAAATGTAGAAACATTTAAAAAAACATGTATAATCATATTTTAGTTATTTCTATTCATTCCTGCCAATACAACGGCAACGTGATAACTACCATTTAAAATAATATTATTTTATTTCAAGTGTGGAACGTAAGATTTCAAAGAAACTCTTTGTTGCGTATCAGGTACGCCACCCCTTTAAAGTAAAATTAATATTTAATTCATAAATATTAATAAATATGAAAATGTTGTATTCATTATTTACTTGGGATGTTACATCCTTCCCCCCTTTTGGGAATTGCGTCCTTGAACTTTTATTCACTTATCAAAATAAGTGGGGGTATTTATCTCTCATAGCATTTTCAGATTCTCATGTTGCCTCTTCACTCATGTGGTTTTTCCAAAAAACCTTTACCTGGTGAATTACCTTATTTCGCAACACATGCTCTCTTCGGTCAACAATCTGGACTGGTTGTTCTTTATAAGAGATATTCTCTTCCAACTGAACTACCTCTGGGCTCAAAACATGAGATGGATCTGGCATATACTATCTCAACATTGAAACAAGAAAAACATTGTGTACATGAGATAAACTCGGAGGTAATGCCACTTTGTATGCAACTGATTCAACTCTCTCCGTAATTTCATATGGTTCAATGAACCTTGGACTCAGCTTTCCTTTCTTACCAAATCACATCACACTTTTCCACGGTGAAACTTTGAGAAAAACATGATCACCTACCTCGAAAGATAGATCCTTCTTCTAGTTATCCGCATAACTTTTCTGTCTGCTCTGAGCTGTTCTCATGTGTTTCTGAATCAACTGAACTTTTTCCGCCATCTCTTCTACCAATTCTGGTCCCATCAGCTTCCTTTCACCCACTTCATCCCAAAAAGCTGGAGTTTGACACTGCTTCCCATATAATGCCTCAAACGGTGCCATCTGTATACTAGAATGAAAACTATTATTATATGAAATCTCAACCAAAGAATGATGTTGGTCCCAAATTCCTTGATAATCCGTCGGAAAATCACGTAGCATATCCTCTAATGTCTGAATAGTTTATTCTGACTGCCCATCTGATTGCGAATGAAAAGCTGTATTGAAATTTAATTTAATAGCCAATGACTTCTGAAGGCCTTTCCAAAAGTTAGAAGTAAACCTGGGATCACGATCAGATACAATAGAGAGGGTAACTCCATGAAACCTGACTATCTCTTTAAGATACAATCGAGAAAGTTTATCTAGAGAGAATGTATCTTGAATAAGAAGGAAATGAGATGATTTATTCAATCGATCAGCAATAACCCAGATTGCATTATTACCTCGAGATGTCCTCAATAATCCCACTACAAAGTCCATGGATATATTTTCC
The DNA here is from genome assembly GCA_963277665.1 of Viscum album. Taxonomy (NCBI): domain Eukaryota; kingdom Viridiplantae; phylum Streptophyta; class Magnoliopsida; order Santalales; family Viscaceae; genus Viscum; species Viscum album. Next base: position 1,521,215,326 of record OY728131.1, on the reverse strand, counting down.
CATTTCCACTCTAGCACTGGTAATGGCTGAAGCATGCCTTTTAGTAACTGCCACTCTGCTTTAACCTGCCGAAAAGTAAAACACTTCACAATAAAATCATCAATATCTCTTTTCATTCCATCCCTCCAGTAATACTCCCGTAGATCTCTGTACATCTTAGTACTGCCAGGATGAACTGAAAACGGGGAACTATGAGCCTCACATAACAAATCATTCTTCAACTGTGAATCACCAGGCACACATAATCTCTTCCCAAACCTAAAAACACAATCATTATCAATGTTGAATTCAAGAAACTTACCCTTCTGAACCAGCTCTACCTTTTTCTGTAGCTCACTGTCTTGCTTCTGTGCTTGCTTAATTCTGTCTGATAGAGAAGATTTCACTGATACCCGAAACAAAACAGAAGGTCATCCTGCACCAACAACTTCTATTCCAAAGTTCATCAAATCAAAAACCAAAGGATCTCGTTCCAAACGCAACATTGTTAATGAAGCATTACTTTTTCGACTCAAAGCATCAGCCACTTTTTTTTTCTTTTCCTGGATGGTAATGAATTGTATAATCATAATCCTTGATTAATTGCAACCATATCCTCTGTCTCATGTTCAATTCTTTCGGAGTGAATATATACTTTAAATTTTTGTGATTAGTATATATTTCACACTTTACTCCATACAAATTATTCCTCCAAATTTTTAGAGCAAAAACAACAACAGCTAATTCCAAGTCATGTGTAGGGTAATTTACCTCATGAGTTTTCAACTAACGTGAAGCATATGCAATTACCTAATCATTCTGCATAGGGACACAGCCAAGTCCTTTCAATGAAGCATCACTACAGATAACAAACTCACCAATCCTGGAAGGAAGTGCCAAAACTAGAGCATTCACCAATCTTCTTTTCAACTCCTGAAAACAATCATCACATTCTTTTGTCCAGATAAACTTAACACCCTTCCGAGTTAGCTTAGTCATTGGACTAGATAACCGTGAAAATTTTCAACAATCCTTCGGTAGAAACCTGCCCAACCAAGAAAACTATGGATCTCGATTACATTTGTGGGTCTTGGCCATTCTTCAACAACTTTTGTTTTAGCAGGATCAACAGTTACGCCATTTTTTGAAACAATCTGACCAAGGAAAGAAATTTGTTGTAACTAAAACTCACACTTGCTGAATTTTCCATACAGTTTCTTTTCTTTTAAGGTTTTCAAGATAACCATTATATGACCTTCATGCTCCTCTTTACTTTTAGAAAACACCAAAATATCAGCAATAAAAACAACCAACATTTTTCACCTGAGTCAACTGAGCCATCACTGCAATAAACTATTTAGTTCTGATTCTAGCCATCTCAGGATACTGATTTGAAAGGACATTTCCCTCTGTATGCCTTCTTAGAAAATATGTTTTGTTCCCTCTACGAAAATCCATTCTCAACACAAAAATATCTTAGGAGAAGCAACATGGTAATCTTCAAATTCTATATCATTTCAATTTGACCATAAAAAAATACTTTCGGATAATCATTTAATAGAATTCTAACTCCTAATGTAATCTAAAAAGACCTCTGATACCAACTGTAAGGCCCCATCCTTAAACATTACTTAATCTTGAGTTACTTCAAGAATACACGTTGAGGATCTTTTCAGGTTTAGAGTTTTTGAGAATTAGATCATAAAACATGCATTACATTCCACATTTAAACAAAGTGGTTATATAAAATATAATATTCATTTTTCCCATCAACGAAAACATATTTAAAATAAAACATGGATTCTTTCTTCACAATTCCTTGACACTATCATCATATCATGTACCTTTCCATTGACCTGTGAAAAATATTTCAAAAACATGGGATGAGCATAAAAAGCTCGGTAAGGGATACACAATGAATGAAAACTGTTAGTTTTTCAAAACAACAAGTAAACCATGTATACTTTATCAAAGTAATAATTTTCACCTTTATGAAGTAGTAAAAACTCTTCACTGAAATAAAAGATCATTACTTACCCTTTTGTAAAAAAAATATTACCATAAAACCCATATAAAGATCACATAACATATATAGGTAACTTGGGACATAAACATACTTAAACGGAATAACCATACGGTCGACTTCCACACATATCACTTAATGGAATAGCCATACGGTCGAATTCCATACCCAATGCATTGGAGATTATAATGTAACCACCCTTCCTGGTATTCACGGCACCACCCGTCATATGGTTTATCACGTAACCACCCGTCAAATGTCCAAGTACCATTATAAAATCATAAGACATAAAAAATAATGGAAAGAAAACATTTCCACACTTTGATCATAATATATCACTTAAATATATTGACATAACAAATCCATTATAAAAACCATTTTCAATACCAAAATACATAAAATAATATATGGTATTCATTTCATTTTAAAAACATTACGGCTTGTGGAGGAAGCCAAAGAGAAAATAATACTCGCGGTGGCAGAAAAGGGTCGTTGTCACCGCGTACGTTAAAAGAAACATTCCTTTTTGTCATTTAGTAAAACTCTTCACAGAAAAAGATTCCTTTTTTATAAAATTAAAATTCAAAGAGTTTTATACACCATATAAAGGAAAGTTGTGTATAAAACGAAATATGCCTCAATAAAAGGAGATTGAGACGAAGTCCCTTACCTCGGGTCCAACTTGACTTGATCGTTCTTTAACGTCCTGAATAATAAACTTGAGTTAATTTCTACTTGATTAAGAACGTTTTTCAAGTTATTATTACATTTATATCACTTATTACCATGTTATAAACATTATTTAATCATTTATGTTAATAATATTTGTTTTGTTGATATTTGGTTCATAAGTTGAAAGTGGACTTCTAATAATTACATGTTGTTCGTGTGGTCAAAGGTTATTTATATCCAGAATGATATTCATGATTTTTATATCCTATATATCATATATATCCAGCATATACATTTATTTTTAATATTACATAATCATTTAGAGTTAAGAAATGAAATGCATCGTTCATGGAGATGGTAAGTCGTACGTACGCATGAACTCTACTTTCATTTCTATGTCATATTAATGGAATTAAAACTAAATGAGAGATAAGTATATTTTAATTCCAGAATTATATTAATCATTTATATGTAACATAAATAATATATATCCATTACATATATGTACTTATAATAGTACATTACATTCGGGGATAAGAAATGAAATGCACTGTTCATGGAGACGGTAAGCCGTACGTACGCATGAACGCTACTTTCATTTCTATATCATACTTTAATGGAAAGAAATAATAATGATATAAAGGTATATTTTAATTCCAGTATAACATCATATATAATAACTTCAAATCCATCCTTTATACATCCCACATACGGCATTAACGAATCAAATCACTTTGAGGGGGTGGTAGTCCACAGTTCCTAAAATGATGAAATCTCGTATACCCATAATGGAAACCATAAAGGTATGCCATAAATGAATAATACAGAAGAATAAGTAAAATATAAACATATTATATATCATATATAAATATAGTTACATATTTATGGCCACCTTTGAAGGTGTTAAAAGAATATTGAACAATCATCGTTTTGTGAGGCAGAAATTCACAATCCACAGAAACAGTATGTTCTTTAACCATTAGATGTAGTTGTGTGTAATTTTAGCTCGAATAATTATTATAACAACATCCTAGTATTTTGAAGATACTGGTGTTGTTACAAAATAAAGGAATAAATAGATTTTAGAGGGTTGGAGAATAAAAATAAAACAAAAGAACACAAGAGAAAACACTACCTTTAAAACGGGTAACTCTTTTTGATTTGAGCTCAAAGGCTTCCTTGGAAATACTTATGCACAAAGTGAGGCTTCTAGGAGTAAGAGAGGTATGTGGAGAGATAAACTGGGCAGATCTTGGCCGAACCAAAGGCTTTATAGGTGTGGGTAAGGAGGTAGAGGTGGGGGCCTTTTATAAGAGGAGAGGAGGGGAACTCTTGGAAAGTTATAAAAGTTTACTTTATTATAAAATGATTTTCGGATTTTAAAGGTCCCACATTGATATAATTCTAGGATACGGAGATAATAGTTAGAAATATACTCATCCAATAGGTATTTGAGGAGTGTAAGTCTTAGATTTTACATTATCGTTTCATTTTATTTAAAACGTTCATTAATGAGGTAATCGCTGCATCATCATGATGTCATAAATAATTTAATTTATTTAATGTCTAAAAATTATAAAAAAAATATCATGATGTAACAAATCTTTTTAACTTTCTAATTAATATTTATAGTAAAAAATATGACTTGTATATCCCCAATTAAAAATTGTTTTAGTAAAACAACTCATGTTTGTGACATTTTAATTTTAACATTAAATAAAAAAGTTATTAATGTCATTTTCCTACCAAAGTGACTCAATGGGGTTCCAAAGTTTACAAATGGATTTTATTCGTCGTCCATGACACATACAATAAGGGTAGGACATGTTTCAAGTTCATTTCATATTATTAAAACATTATTTTTACCTTAAACTACACTAATTACCTCTAATTGCGATTAATAAACTTAAAAGTTACTATTCACCAAAAAATTATTTTAATCCCATTGAACCAAATTTTACTTATTAATGACAACCATGTATGTAGGATTCTTGAAATTAAAAACATAGATGTGGTAAAATTTCATTTAAACGAAAAATCAGTTTTTTAAGTACCACTTAGTGGTTTCACTATTCGTCAAAAATTGAAGTTTTTCAGAAAAATACCAAAAATTAACCCTAATCTATAATTGATATTCTGAATTAAAAAATGAATTCTATTTTACAAAATTCAAAAAATATAAGTTGAATTAATTAATTTAATAATTAATTCCCACTGTCAGAGCAAATAGCGTGTTTTTATGAAACAATAAGTATCAAAAGATTGACACTAATTTAAGTCTGATTTCAAAGAGAAATTAATTCCAATGACCAATATTGTATTAAATCGTAAAAATATATTCCAATTTCACTTTAAAACCATTTCAAATGATAATCTAATCATATAAATAAATTAGATTAAAAAGATGTTTTGAATTAAAATACAACATTTTTCACTATTCATTAAAAAATGAACTTTATCGGAAAAATACCAAAAATATACACAAAGTAAAATTTGATGTCCCGATTCTAAAAGAGAGTTTTATTTGGTCCAATAGAAAGTATAAGAGTTACCAAAACTATATTTAATGAAGGTTCTCCATTAAAGGTGATAAGTCGACCTTTAGTGAAAATTAGAGTATATATGCCTAAAATTGAATTCTTTTCATATTTTAAGCCTTTATACTTTATTGGATAAATGTAGAAACATTTTAAAAAACATCTATAATCATATTTTAGTTATTTATATTCATTCCCGCCAATACAACGGCTATGTGTTAACTACCATTTAAAATAATATTATTTTATTACTAGCGTGCAACGTAAGATTTCAAAGAAACTCTATGTTGCATATCAGGTACGCCACCCCTTTAAAGTAAAATTAATATTTAATTCGTAAATATAAATAAATATGAAAATTTTTTATTCTTTATTTCTCTGGGATGTTACATCCTTCCCCCCTTTTGGGAATTGAGTCCTCGCAATTTTATTCACTTATCAAAATAAGTGCGGGTATTTATCCCTAATAGCATTTACAGATTCCCATGTTGCCTCTTCACTCATGTGGTTTTTCCACAAAATCTTCACATGGTGAATTACCTTATTTGCAACACTTTCTCTCTTCGGTCAAGAATCTGGAATGCTTGTTCTTCATAAGAGAGATTCTATTCCAACTGAACTACCTCTGGGCTCAAAACATGAGACGGATCTGGCATATACCTTCTCAACATCGAAACATGAAAAACATTGTGTACCTGAGATAAACTCGGAGGTAATTCCACTCTGTATGCAACTGATCCAACTCTCTCCAGAATTTCATATGGTCCAATGAACCTTGGACTCAGCTTTCCTTTCTTAACAAATTGCATCACACTTTTCCACGGTGAAACTTTGAGAAAAACATGATCACCTACCTCGAAAGATAGATCCTTCCTCCGGTTATCCGCATAACTTTTTTGTCTGATCTGAGTTGTTCTCATGTGTTTCTAAATCAACTGAACTTTCTCCACCATCTCTTATACCAATTCTGGTCCCATCATCTTCCTTTTACCCACTTCATCCCAAAAATCTGGAGTTCGACACCGCTTCCCATATAATTCCTCAAATGGTGCCATGTGTATACTAGAATGAAAACTTTTATTATATGAAAACTGAACCAAAGAAATATGTTGGTCTCAACTTCCCTTATAATCCATAGAATAGGAACGTAGCATATCCTCTAATGTCTAAATTGTTCGTTCGGACTTCCCATCTGATTGCGGATAAAAAGCTGTACTGAAATTTTTTTTCATTACCCAATGACTTCTGAAGGACTTTCCAAAAGTTAGAAGTAAACCTGGGATCACGACCAGATACAATAGAGAGGGGAACTCCATGAAACCTGACTATATCTTTAAGATACAGTCTAGAAAGTTAATCTAGAGGGAATTTATCTCGAATAGAAAGGAAATGAGCAGATTTAGTCAATCGATCAATAATTACCCAGATTGCATTATTACCTCGAGATGTCCTCAGTAATCCCCCAACAAAGTCCATGGATATATTTTTCCATTTCCACTCTGGCACTGTTAATGGATGAAGCATCCATTTCGGTAACTGTCGCTCTGCCTTAACCTGCTGAAAAGTCAAACACTTCATAGTAAAATCAGCAATATCTCTTTTCATTCCATCCCACCAGTAATACTCCCGCAGATCTCTGTACATCTTAGTACTGCCAGGATGAACTGAAAATGGGGAACTATGAGCCTCACATAACAAATCATTCTTCAACTGTGAATCACCAGGCACATATAATCTCTTCCCAAACCTCAAAACACAATCATTTTCAATGTTGAATTCAGGCAACTTACCCTTCTGAACTAGCTCTACCTTTTAATGAAACTCCTTGTCTTGCTTCTGTGCTTGCTTAATTCTGTCTGATAGAGAAGATTTCACTGATACCTGAAACAAAACAGAAGTCCGTCTTGCACCACCAACTTCTATGCCAAAGTTCATCAAATCAAAAACCAAAGGATCTCGTTCCAAACGCAACATTGTTAATGAAGAATTACTTTTTCGACTCAAAGCATCAGCCACTTATTTTGATTTTCCTGGATGGTAATGAATTGTACAATCATAATCCTTTGTTAATTGCAACCATCTCCTCTGTCTCATGTTCAATTATTTCTGAGTGAATATATACTTTAAACTTTTGTGATCAGTATATATTTCACACTTTACTCTATACAAATGATGGCTCCAAATTTTTAGAGCAAAAGCTACAGCAGCTAATTCCAAGTCATGTGTAGGGTAATTTACCTCATGAGTTTTCAACTGACATGAATCATATGCAATTACCTGATCATTCTGCATAAGGACACAACCAATTCCATTCAATGAAGCATCGCTTTAGATAACAAACTCACTATTCCTGGAAGGAAGTGCCAAAACTGGAGAAATCACCAATATTCTTTTCAACTCCTGAAAACAATCATCACATTCTTTTGTCCAGATAAACTTAACACCCTTCCAAGTTAGCTTAGTCAGTAGACTAGATAACTGTGAAAAATTTTCAACAAGCCTTCGGTAGTAACCTGCCAAACCAAGAAAACTACAGATCTCGGTTACATTTGTGGGTCTTGGCCATTATTCAACAACTTTTGTTTTAGCAGGATCAACAGTTATGCCATTTTTTGAAGCAATGTGACCAAGGAAAGAAATTTGTTGTAACCAAAACTCACACTTGCTAAATTTTCCATACAGTTTCTTTTCTTTTATGGTTTTCAAGAAAACCATTAAATGACTTTCATGCTCCTCTTTACTTTTAGAAAACACCAAAATATCAGCAAAAAAACAACCAACATTTTTCACCTGAGTCAACTGAGCCATCACTGCAACAAACTGTTTAGTTCTGATTCTGTCCATCTCAAGATACTGATTTGAAAGGTCATTTCCCTCTGTATGCCTTCCCATGAAAATATGTTTTGTTCCCTCTATGAAAAACCATTCTTAACACAAAAATATCATAGGAGAAGAAACATGGTAATCTTTAAATGCTATATCATTTAAATTTGACCATAAAAAATACTTTCGGATAATCATTTAATAGAATTATAACTCCTAAAGTTATCTAAACCGACCTCTGATACCAAATATAAGTCCCCAGCCTTAAACATTACTTAATCTTGGGTAACTTCAAGAATACACGTTGAAAATATTTTCAGGTTTAGAGTTTTAGAGAAATTGATCATAAAACATGCATTGCATTCCACGTTTTAAAAAAGATGTTACATAAAATATAGTATTAATTTTTCCCATCAACAGAAACATATTTAAAATAAAACATGGATTCTTTCTTGATACTTCCTTGACACTATCATCATATCATGTACCTTTCCCTTGACCTATGAAAAACATTTCAAAAACTTGGGATGAGCATAAAAAGCATAGTAAGGGATACACAATGAATGAAAACTGTTAGTTTTTTAAACCAACAAGTAAACCATGTATACTTAATCAAAGTAATACTTTTCACCTTTATGAAGTAGAAAAAACTCTTCACTAAAATAAAAGATCATTACTTACCCTTTTGTAACCAAATGATTACCATAAACCCCATATAAAGATCACATAACATTTATAGGTAACTTGGAACATAAGAATACTTAAATGGAATAACCATACGGTCGACTTCCACACATATCACTTAATGGAATAGCCATACGGACAACTTCCATACCCAATGCATTGGAGGTTATAACGTAACCACCCGTTCTGGTATTCACGGAACCACCCATCATATGGTTTATCACGTAACCACCCGTCAAATGTCCAAGTACCATTATAAAATCATAAGACATAAAACAAAAATAAGGGAAAGAAAACATTTCCACACTTTGATCACAATATATCACTTAAATATATTAACATAACAAATCCATTATAAAAACCATTTTCAATACCAAAATACATAAAAGATTATATGGTATTTATTTTATTTTAAAAACATTACGTCTTGTTGAGGAAGCTAAAGACCAAATAATACTCACGACGGCGGGAAAGGGTCGTTGTCACCGCGTACGTTAAAAGAAACATTCCTTTTTTTAGTTTAGTAAAACTATTCGTAGAAAAAGATTACTTTTGTATAAAAGTAAAATTCAAAGGGTTTTATACACCGTACAAAAGAAAGTTGTGTATAAAATGAATTATTCCTCAATGAAAGGAGATTGAGATGAAGTCCCTTACATCGGGTCTGACTTGACTCGATCGTTCTTTAACATCCTGAATAATAAACTTGAGTTAATTTCTACTTGCTTAAAAACCTTTTTAAAATTAATTATTACTTTTATATCACTTATTTCCATGTTATAAACATTATGTAATCATTTAAGTTAATAATATTTGTTTTGTCGATATTTGATTCCTAAGTCGAAAGTGGACTTCTAACAATTACATGTTGTTCATGTGGTCAAAGGTTCTTTATATCCATAATGATATTCATGGTTTGGATATCATATATATCATATATATCCAGCATATACATGTATTTATAATATTACATAATCATTTAGAGGTAGGAAATAAAATGCACCGTTCATGGAGACGGTAAGCTGTACGTACGCATGAACGTTAATTTCATTTCTATGTCATATTAATGGAATTAAAACTAAATGAGAGATGGGTATATTTTAATTCCAGAATTATATTAATCATTTATATGTTACATAAATCATATATATCCATTATATATATGTACTTATAATAGTACATTACATTTGGGGATAAGAAATGAAATGCACCGTTCATGGAGACGGTAAATCGTACGTACGCATGATCGCTACTTTCATTTCTATCTCATAATTTAAAGGAAGGAAATAATAATGATATAAAGGTATATTATAATTCCAGTATAACATAATATATAATAAGTTTAAATCCATCCTTTATACATCCCACATATGGCATTAACGAATCAAATCACTTTGAGGGGGCGGTAGTCCACACTTCCTAAAATGAAGATATCGCGTATACCCATAATGGAAACCATAAAGGTATGCCATAAATTAAAAATACAGAATATTAAGGAAAATATAAACATATTATATATCATATATAAATATAGTGACATCTTTATTTCCACATTTGAAGGTGTTAAAAGAATATTGAACAATCATCGTTTCGTTAGGCAGAAATTCAACATCCACAGAAACAGTATGTTCATTAACCATTAGATGTAGTTGTGTGTAAGTGTAGCTTTATTACTTCTTATAAAAACATCCTCGTATATTGAAGATACTATCGTTGTTACAAAATAATGGAATAAAACGAGTTTAGAGTGTTGGAGAAGTAAAATAAAACAAAAGAACACAAGAGAAAACACTACCTTTAAAATGGGTAACTCTTTTTTATTTGAGCTCAAAGGCTTCCTTGGGAAGACTTATGCCCAAAGTGAGGCTTATAGGAGTAATAGAGGTATGTGTAGAGACAAAATGGGCAGATCTTGGCCGAACCAAAGGCTTGAGAGGTGTGGTTAAAGAGGTAGAGGTGGGGGCCTTTTATAAGAGGAGAGGAGGGGCACTCTTGGAAAGTTATAAATGTTTACATTATTATAAAATGATTTTCAGATTTTAAAGGTCCCAAATTGATATAATTAGAGGATAAGGTTATAAGGTTTCGAATTATACTCATCCAATAGGTCTTTGACATGTGTAAGTCTTATATTTTACATTATCTTTTCATTTTATTTAAAATGTTCATTAATGAGGTAATCGCTGCATCATCATGATGTCATAAATAATTTAATTTATTTAATGTCTAAAAATTATAAAAAAAATATCATGATGTAGGAAATATTTTTAGCTTTCTAATGAATATTTATAGTCAAAACTATTACTTGTATAACCCCATTTAAAAATTGTTTTAGTAAAAAAACTAATGTTTGTGACATTTTAATTTTAACATTAAATAAAAAGTTATTAATGTCATTTTCCTACTAAAGTGGCTCCATGGGGTCCCGAAGTTTACCCATTAATTTTCTTGCTCAGACATGACACATACAATAAGGGTAGGACATGTGTCAAGGTCATTTCGTATTATTAAAACATTATTTTTACCTTAAACTACACTAATTACCTCTAATTGCAATTAATAAACTTAAAAGTTACTATTCACCAAAAAATTATTTTAATCCCATTGAACCACATTTTACTTCTTAATAAAAACCATGTATTTCGTATTTTTGAAATTCAAAACACAGAAGTGGTAAAATTTCATTTAAATGAAAAATTAGTTTTTTAAGTACCACTTAGTGGTTTCACTATTCATCAAAAATTGATGTTTTTCAGAAAAATACCAAAAATTCACCCTAAGATATATTTGATATTCCTAATTAAAAAATGAGGTCTATTTTCAAAAATTGAAAACATATAAGTTGCATTAATTAATTTGATAATTAATTCCTACTGTCAGAGCAAATAGCGTGTTTTTATGAAACAATACGTATCAAAAGATTGACACTAGTTTAAGTCCGATTTCAAAGTGATATTAATTCCAACAACCACTATTGTATTAAATGGTAAAAATATATTCTAATTTCACTTTAAAACTAATTCAAATGATAATCTAATCATATAAATAAATTTTATTAATAAGAGGTTTTGAATTAAAATACAATAGTTTTTACTATTCATTAATAAAAATGAACTTTATCAGAAAAATACCAAAAGTCTACAAAAATTAAATTTTGATGTCCTGATTCTAAAGGAGAGTTTTATATGGTCCAATAGAAAGTATAAGAGTGACCAAAACTATATTTAAAGAAGGTTCGTCATGAAAAGGTGATAAGTCGACCTTTAGTGAAAATTAGAGTATATATGCCTAAATTTTAATTCTTTTCATATTTTAAGCCTTTATCCTTTAATGGATAAATGTAGAAACATTTAAAAAAACATATGTAATCATATTTTAGTTATTTCTATTCATTCCCGCCAATACAACGGCTACGTGTTAACTACCATTTAATATAATATTATTTTATTACTAGTGTGCAACGTATGATTTCAAAGAAACACTTTGTTGCATATCGGGTACACCACCCCTTTAAATAAAATTAATATTTAATTCGTAAATATTAATAAATATTAAAATGTTTTATTCTTTATTTACCTGGGATGTTACATCTAGCCTCTATTGTTGCTACTCGGTGTAGTGTGCAGGTCGGGAATATAATTCTGGTTGCAGCAGCGGCTATATGCGGCTTCATCTGGAGGAACCAGAATGCCTTGGTGTTTGAGGATATTAATCCAACTTTCTAGAATGGTGTGAGGTCTATACACAGGGTAGTGTGTATTTCATCCAAATTTCAGGATGGATGCATGAATAATAACTATGATGATCTTGTTATCCTAAGAAGTTTTGGTGTTTCTGGAAGGATTAAAAAACCATTTCTTTTGAACTCAGTGAGATGGATACCTCCCATCCCGTCTTGGGTGAAAGTTAATGTTGATGGGGAGGCCTCTGGTACACCTGGGCCCTCGGGTTGTGGTGGTGTCTTCCGCACCTATCAGGGCTTCGTTAAGGGCTACTTTTACCACTACATTGGACAGGGAAATTCCATTGAAGTGGAGTTATGGGATATGATCAAGGCAATTAATTATGTGGTTCATCATGGTTGGCATTTCCTTTGGCTGGAATCTGACTCAATGGTGGCTATTGATCTTCTTAGACGGTGGTCCAGGGATGTTCCATGGGTGATGTTACTTTCTTAGATTGAGTGTTTTCAACTTCTTGGTGGCCAAATTCTTGATGTGACACATGTTTACAGGGAGGCTAATCAAGTTGTTGATGCCTTGTTAAAGAAAGTCATTGTGGACTCTTCTTCGGATTGGTATTTTCATATTCCTGATTGTTGCACGCATCTTGTTAAGGCACATGCGCGTGGCAAGATTTTTACTAGGTTATGTAAACCTCCCTTGTACTGCTCACTGTCTTTTCCTTTTTTAATAAAATTTGGTAGGAGTGAGCTTCTTGCTCCTGGTCCTTTTTGAGTAACTATATGGAATAAAGAAACTGTGAGAATAAATACACTAATACAAGGGTTTTCATCGATAAAAAAGGTTAACAACCTCGATGTTTTAGATATTAAGTGTTGACTTATGAAATTACAAAATTTTTGGTGGATCCTGATAATGAGGTTCTGAAAGTTACACTAGTTATTCATTCAATAATATAAACTGTAGTGTTTTCTTCTGGTTTTATGCATTTTTCATGTTACATAAGTTTAGTATGACTATTAAAGAACCACCTCAAAACATGGAAGTTGATTTATTCGTGAATACATTGAATGATTCAATTTGTGAATCTCAAAAATATAACTCATACCTTATCAATATTTATGGTCTAAAATTACCAATGATGATTATGATAATCCCATTAGTAGATTTTTTTTTCAATTTTTGTATATGTCATATTTATTTATATGAATACAGTATAAATTATCAATAAAAGAAAATCACACCCTATATCATGGATCTTACTATGATTATATAAAAGTTTAAGGAGGATGATGAATCTATTTTGGTATCATTTAATTAATAATGGATATTATTTCCATATGAGATTGTGTATCCTTATTAAATAACTGATACTAAGGAAAAGATCATCCTTGAATACATTAGCATTGTGATGTACTATGTTGAGGTGTTTCTTAAAAAATTCCATGGTCTTCAAAATAGATAATAGGTTTAGTTATCAAATGAGATTATACCCAATGTTTTTTCAATATCTATTACTCCATACAGAATGGCCACTATGGAAAATCAATATATGAAGAAGAAACTATAGGAGAATATGGATAAAGGGTTCATATGCCCAAGTGAATCACCATCAGGTTCACCAGTTCTCTTCATCAATAATAAGGATGTATTAATGCACCTAAATATTGATTATCGTGATCTAAATAAAATCACGATGATGAACAATAATCCACTACCATGGATTGATGACTTGTTCTATTAGCTACATGGATACCATTACTTATATAAGGTGGATATTTAGTTGATATATTACCAAGTAAATATGAGGAAGGTGGATATCAACAATACTACATTTTGTACAAAGTACGGGCACTATGAGTTCATAGTGATTATATTTAGACTCCATAATTATCCAAAAAACATCATGGACTTGATGAATAGATACTTTAGGGATTACCATAATAAATTTTTAGTATAATTTGTAGATGATATTCTTATCCACTCCAAAACCGAGGACTATGGGGAAAATTTCAATGTTGTACTGAAGAACTTGTGAAAGGAAAATATATCTGAGATGTATAGTAAGTGAGAGTTAGATATGGATAATGTGACATTCTTGGGGAATGTTATAACTAGTAAAGGGATATTTGTGGATCCTTAAAAACTGAGCTAATTAGAGGACAGAAAATTCAAACATTTTTTATTAAAATCCATAGTTTTCTAGGATTAACTAGGTACTATTATCAATTTTTACTAAACTTATCCTGATTATAAATCCCACTAACAAGCTAACTCATATGATTGTAATGTTTTTATGGAATGATGAATGTGTAAAAATATTTAAAGAGTTAAAAAAGAGGTCACTCCCTATACCTATTCCAACATTACCTACCAGTGCGTAAGGATTTGTGATCTAAAATGATGCATCCAAAATGGATTGGGTTGTGTAATAATTAAATATGAAAACTTAATATCTTGTGCATCTCACCAATTAAATATCTATGAAAAAAACTAGCCAACACATGATCTAGAATCAGATCTAGTGATCCATACATTAAAGATTTGATGAAATTATCTCTAAAGAGAAAATTGTGACATATATACGGATCATAAAATCCACAAGTATATAATAACACAAATAGTTCTCAATATAACCTAATAAAGTTGGTTAGACCTGATGAATGATTTTGATTGTTTAATACCTTCCTGTCTTGGTAAGGAAATCAAAGTGGCCAATTCACTTTTTAGAAAAGACCCTACAACCTTATCTGTGATGATGATTGAAAGAGATCAAATCTTCTTGGACATGAAAAGAATGTATATGGGAAAAATAAAATGAACATTATACTACCTTTCTCAAATAACTAATAAAACATACATTCTGGAGAGGATCAAGGACACCTTGAAGTTAGTTGGGATTCTACAAAACAAATTAGTGAATATTTAATTGTTAAAATTTGATAAAGATGGAGTTGTAAGGTTCACAATCTAAATATTTGATACAATTGAACCCAATACTAAATAAGTAACTTATGGATTATTTGAAAATCGTTTCCTTCTATATTCATCCCAAAATCACTAAATTGTATAGATATTTGATGAAAATCTTTTGGTTTGATAATGTGAAGAGGGTTATTGTGGAGTTTGTATCCTGATTCATAGTATACCAACATTTCAAGGATAAATGAAAAAATTATAAGGAAATGATGAAACAATTACCCATAAAATAATGGAAAATTTAAAACTTAACAATTTATTACATCATAGAACTTCATAAGACCTCTAATGGAAATAATTCCATCTATGTGTTAGTCGATCATCTTATAAAGTTAGAGAATTTAATTTCTATGAGGGAATATTTATATCTTAACAAAAATGCCAAGATATACATAAGTAAATTAGAAATATTTCATGGAATTTCACTCTTTATTTTATCTAATTGATATCACAGGTTTACCTTAAGGTTATATAAAATCCTTTAGTAATCATTGATTTTAGAGTTGTTCTTTAGCACTGGTCTCCCTCACATGGATGGTAAGTCAAAATTAACCATTCAAACATTAGAGGACATGTTCATATCATGTTCAATGAATTTAAAAAAATGATTGGGATCAGTGACCTTCCCTATTGGGGTTATTATATACCTATTTTATATTATATCATTTAAATGATACCTTTTGAGGATTTATATTAGAAGAGGTGTCCGGCTCTTACAATATGGGGTGAAGTTGGATAGAAGAAAATGATGGTACCTAATATTTTCCAAGATATGAAAAAGAAGGTTCAAACCACTCAAGGAAATATCAAATCTGTGAAATTTCTATAGAAAATCTATAAAGATAATCATAAAATAGATCTAGAGTTTTTGGTCAAACATAAGGTGTTCCTTAATATATCAACATGTAAGAGAGTCATGTGGTTTTAAAATTAGGTAAATCTTAGTCCTAGATACATTTATGACTTTGAGATCATTGATCACATCGGAGTGGTGGCCTATCGACTAGCACTCCCACCTAACCTATCCCATGTACATGATTTGTTCCATGTATCCTTCTTGAGGAAGTATATACCAGAACCCTCAAATTCCTTTAATATATAAGTGATTCCATTTTAGAATTATTTTTAATATGAGGGGCATCTGTTAAAGATATTAGATCATATAGAAAATGTTCTACGAAATAAGAAATCTCACATGGACAAAGTGTTATAGTGTAACCAAATGTTTAAGGAAGTGAACATGGAATGAGAAGAGATAATGAAAAATAATTACCCTCATATATTTTAATTTATAAAATGAGAATATCTATAGTGAATTTTTTGATGTGGGGAGGAATGTAGAAAACTAAATTTTAGTAAATGAAAATCCATTTTCCAATTAACAAATATCATATTAAATAATGAGATTATATAAAACACATGCACTACTTTGGTTGTTTTGGACTGTTATAAGTTCTATCCTATCAAATTTAAAAGACCGTTACAAGTAATACTTTTTTATGATATTGTTGTTGTATAGTGATAATTGAGGGTTATATATTTATGGTTATGATAAATACCAATGAAAAAGTATGAAAGAAGAGATACCTAAACCAGTAGGATCATAGTCTATAATTTCCATTTATCAGATCCTATGAGGGAGATAGAATCATTGTGATTTTACCTTGTCCAATTCAAAACCATGATTCAAGAACTAAAGAACGAGTGAAACTTCTTAGAGGATAAGTTTAAACTAATATAAATAATGTCTCAAACCTTATTCTCTAAACCACCAAAAAACTCCTTACTATATCATACCTTACACTTAGGGGATACACTTTTTCAGTAAGGTGTTATGTATCTCGAAACTAACAAAGTTATTTTTTTATTTTTATTTTTAATAAAATAATAATTACATTTATATTTTTTTTATTACTTTTGAAATGATTATATAGCTATTTTGATAAAGATTTTATTTTTATGTGATAAAACACCAATTTTAGATTTGGGAAATATATATTTTGAGCATGAAACTCTTTTTTAATGAAATTGTGTTATTTTTAAAAATTATATTTCTATAAGATATTATTATTAAATAATATTTATTAAATATAAATGATAATATAATTTTTTGAAGTCAAATATAATTTTTTTAAGAGTTAGAAAACTATTATTGTTAAAAAAAACATGTATTTTTAATAAATGTGGATTTCTTTCATTGTGTAAATTCTAATATATTGATAATTATTTTTAAAAAATAACTATTATTTTTTAAATCATCACATAAAAATTATCTGAGGTGGATTTTTCTATAATTTTCTTAGATAACCAAAAAATTTGTGTTAAAATTGAATATTGTATAATTTTGGAATACATATTATGACATTATAAATGTCTAAAATTAATGTAATAAATACTATAAAGATTATCCAAAACATAAATTACGTTTCACATGTATAATATTGTGTTTTTTATGTTATTAACTAATTTTATAAACCCTTAAAGAATCCTCCAAAACTATTATTATATTTTAAGGTTTTAAGATCCATTTTTAGAAACATGACTCACTTTCTCTTAATCAAGTGTCCTATTTTATTGAGTTAGGTTTTTAGCTTTATAAAATAATTAAACAAACTAATATTTTTTAGAAACTATGGTAAAACCCATGGGATATTTTTTTGGTTTGTATTATTTTATCATATAGAGTCCAAAGCATAAGTTTAGAAATTAATTATGAATTATCTTATCTTTTTCTATAAAAACCCACCCATCAGCCCATCCCCCTTAATTAAAACCCCCTTTTAGCATTATTTTACTCTACCCATACCTCTCTAGATCCCTCCCTATGTTTCTCCAGGATCATAATAAGATCCTCCTAACCATTTAGAAGTTCCCCCTAAAGGTAAGGGGCCCTCTCCTTATCCTCTTTATTCAATAACTGTCATTATATCATGTCTTTTAATTTAAAATTTTTAAAGTTGGGATATGTGTGTACACATTCCTTGTACTATTATTATGACTCACAAGTTATGTGATACCCCTTTCACTCTCATTCACCCCTTCTATAAACCTATATGTACACCCATTATACTATCAAAATTATCATGTGATTTTCCATGACAGACATTTGTGTAGGGAATTATTTTCATTATTTCCACTCAAGGGAATTCCCCTAGTTTTACCTATAAATAAATTATTGGGTATTTTTTTATTCAAACCTCACCCCCTAACCATGGGTTTAAAAGTTATTAAATTCGTCCTTATTTTGTTTGATTTATGTGTCACACTTATGCATATACATGATATAAAACTGATAGGTGGGCCTAGAATTATATAGGTCATGAATGCATTGGTTAATGTTTTTATCTCATGATATTCCATGTATGGTGAAAGAGATGTTATCATGATCATGCTATTTTATAATTTCTTGGATTTTAGTCTTGTATTATGTTTATGATGTCATGTTTTATGTTGTTTCCACATTCTCATGTTGCTTTTATGTCACCTTCTTATATCATGAATAGATGTTCAAGTTCATCATTGTCACCCCTCTTATGTTACATTGATATTCCTCTTTAATCACAAGTACTAGTTTACCTAATCTCATTCTTTGATTATTCCTTAATTGGGCTTTATATCTCACCCCTTTCTTATGTGAGTCCCTAGGTTTTCCCTTGTAGTTTTAAAGTAGAAATATATTTTTTATGATCATGTTAATAGAGTTTTAAATGTTTATTTTATATCCTTGTTTAGGTTATTATGTTACGTAACTAATTTCAAAAATACACTAGTCCTCATAATGTTCTAGGATTTTATTATGTGTTCCTTTATGTAATAAATAATCAATTATGTTGTATTAAATATATGGTTCATCAAAAAACCATTTAGTGAACTTGGGATAAATATTTTCCCATGGCCATGGCATAAGGTAAAAGGCACGATAATGAATAAACTGTTAGTGTGAAATTAAAACTTGTAAAGGTGCCTATTGAAACATCCCGTAAGGTCCTGAATTTATTTAAACCTCTTATCATGGGATAATATTATCAAATCACCATCGATTGGAGGTGAAGAGAGATTAGGTCTTCCTGCAGCTTGAAGAATTGAAGATAAAATTATTTTCCATCCAAGATGAACAT
This sequence comes from Viscum album, assembly GCA_963277665.1. Classification (NCBI taxonomy): domain Eukaryota; kingdom Viridiplantae; phylum Streptophyta; class Magnoliopsida; order Santalales; family Viscaceae; genus Viscum; species Viscum album. The sequence continues at coordinate 1,521,195,828 of OY728131.1, read as the reverse complement.
GTTTTTTTTTATTTCCTTGAATACATGGAAAAATATCCTCAAGATACCAGATCCTATGAATCCTAGTAATATCAACCTCAGTGACCACCCAGACTATGTACCTTTTAATAAGAGACTATTTCACATCAACTAGGACTACAACATCTTTAAATATATCCTCTTGGGTATGGTTGTTTCTTGTTTCCTCTGGAATTGGGGACGAACTCATTGATTGAAGGATAAAACATTACAATCGGTTTCTAATAGGTTTATTCGTAGAACCAGAAACATCCAATGATTCCATATCCATTTGGACCTACTTTCCAAATGTAGGCGATCATTATTTGTGGACTAATGAGGCTTATGAATTTTCATTGGTCGATAGGATGGGAGGTCTGACTCATCACACCTTTCTTAGGGGAATTATTGTCTACTTTGGGAATCTCTTTATAGATTTAAGTTATGTTCGTGAATCCTTATTACATTACCAAGTATAAAATGACCTTTCCATTAGATCTGATAGTCAATGATTTATATGTAGGAAATTTAGAGAATCTTTTATATGTATTCAAGGTTCTTCATCGATAGATAATCATCTATATTTGTTAGAGATTCATAGTCAATGGTATCCTTCAGTACATAAAAGTCTCTTGGTCATTATGATAACCATACTGGTTTTAAAGCCACTCAGTGGGGCACTAGAAGTTTATTGTCATTCAGAAGGACATGGATTATTTCAGAGTTGGGATCGTACCCGCTGATGGGATACCTACGTATCCTTTGTTTTGGAAAAGGAATCAGAACAAACGTAGTTCGAGTAAGGGGGTATGATGTTTATGCATGATTTATGGCTCAAAAAAATATTTCATGATTACTTTTACACTCTATTCTCACGTGAGTCATGCTCAGTGTGAGAAACAAGAGGTATTGGTGAAACCAGAAAACTGTGCCACGAAAGATGTAATGATGTGGGGATTATGTATGTATGAATGCCCAAAATAGATGAGGATTAAGATTTACATCAGGGAAGAAATCCATGAACAAGGTCCATATAGGTATATGTACTTCATGGAGATTTGGGTACTCTGACTTGGGGCTTACTCCTGAGGAAGATGCCCAAAATTAGTAGGGGACTCATGATTGGGTTTTAATCCTGAGAAGGAAGCCCAGATCAAAAGTAAATTAAGACTGGTTATGAAAAATTAAGACTGGGGCATACTCCTGAGAAGGAAGCCCGGGTTAAGGGACATAGGGCTTACTCCTAAGGAGTATGCCCATATTTGTAGACTTTTAGATTGGGGCTTATTCTTGAAGAGGAAACCCTGGTTAAGAGACCCATGGTTGGGGCTTACTTTTGAGGAGGATGCCCATATTTGGGAACTTTAAGACTGGGGCTTACTCCTGAGAAGGAAGCCCAGGTTAAGGGAATTATGATTCTGGATTACTCCTAAGGAGGATGTCCAAATTAGGGGACTTGGGGCTTACTCCTATGGAGTATGCCCATATTTTTAGACTTTTTAGACCGGGGATTATTCCTTAAGAGGAAACCCATGTTAAGAAAACCATGGTTGGGGCTTACTCCTGAGGAGGATGCCCATATTTGTATACTTTTAGACTGGGGCTTATTCCTAAAGAGGAAACCCAAGTTAAGAGAACCATGGTTGGGGCTTACTCCTGAGGAGGATGCCCATATTTGGAAACTTTAATATTGGGGCTTACTCCTGAGAAGGAAGACCATGTTAAGGGAATTATGACATGGGCTTACTCCTATGGAGGATGCCCAAATTAGAGGACTTGGGGCTTACTCCTAAAGAGGATGGCCAAATTAATGAGAATTTGGACTAGGGATTTCTCCTAAAAAGGAGGCACAAATTAAGGATTCTCTCATCTTAGAGGATGAGGTTTAATTAATTAACTCTTTAACTTTAGTGATATAAAGATGTGTAAATCACTAGGTCTTGAGAGATGTTCCATAGAATTCCTTTCAGATAAAGAATCCAACAAGGAAATCATGCCATAAATGGCTTTCGAGACAATTCTGAAGACTTAATCTGGAAGTGGAGAGGTGGATAGGTGTAGGAGGGGTGAAATGGGTAGGAAGGGCACCAAAAAATAGAAAGGGTTGGAAAGTACTGTGTGGGCACGTAAGTACTGCGTGGGCGCAAAAGTCCTGGTCGCGCAGGTATACTTGCGCGACACATGGGTACTTGCGCACCGGCCAATCCTTAGGGTATAATTTGGGTGAGGCTTGGCTCAATCCTTTTATAATAACCCTAGAGACTTTCAGAAGAGTGGCGCACAAGTTATGTGGAAGGAGTAAGGAAGCGCGCAAGTGTGGCCATTTCCCTTAAGGGCTGGCCACCTAGGCATGCAAGTGTTGATGAGTTTCAACACTTAGGCCTTCCTCCCCCTCTTTAGATCTTCCATTCTAGGTAATAAATTACCTTAGAAGTGTTCAGAATCTTTGAGAAGAGACAAGGGCACCGAGAGCTCAAATATGTGGTTATTTAACTTTTTTGTCCTCCCAAATGGTGGGGCCCATAGGGGTATTTGTAGGCTAGAGAGACCCTGGGTGAAATTTCAAAGAGGGCGTGCAAGTCACCTGCGTGACCATTAGGTGGCATGCAAGTGTACTTGCGCGAATATGAGGAAACTTGCATGACCCAAAGGGGAAAGAACCCTTGTTCATGCCTTTGTCAATTTTTGATGTTTTCTTCAAAGGATGAATCAATTTATGCAAAGGCATTTCCCTTTTCAATCGTTTAAACTCTATGACAGAATGGAGCGATAACAAATGTCCCCCCTCAAAGTTGGATCCGAAATAAATGAGGATGGGACTCTGATAAAAAGAAGAAAACCAAAGGAAAGGCGGCGCGCAAGTGTTGAGCGCGCAGAGGGCGGCGCGCAGGTGTTGAGCGCACTGGCTTTAGGCGCGCTGGCTTTAGGCGTGCAGGGGTGTGGCTTGGCCTATATATAGGCGGCCATTCTCACAGAAAGCACCGAATTTATGGATTTCGAGCTCTCGTCGTGCAAGTTGTATTTGCCGTGCAAGTTGCTCTATTTTCTATTATTTCTTCACTATCACGCTTCTATCAAGGTATTTAGACTTGCGCAGTTATACTTGTGTGCCATAAACTTTTGCAGCACATAATACTTGTGCGACACATCCATACTTGCATGCCAAGATTAGACTTGCGTGCCTTATTGCCTTTTCCATTTTTTCTAATTTCTTCACAAATTTTATGAAAAATAAAACCATTTATATTTTAATTCATTCAACTTTTGTGAAGATTCAATTGCTCCCAAGAGAATTAGAACGACTGACGAACTAGCTACCAAACATATTGATGATATGATGAGCATCATTGGCCATGATTACTATACCGTCTGCGACAGCACTCTCCTAGATTTGGCTATGTATTTGAAGAAGTATCATTGTGACTACCCCCAGAGCATTTATCTGCCTTTGTATGGCTATGGTCATCTGCGAGAAGTTACCATTCCAGAGGTGAAGAAGTATCTCCCAATTTCTTGGTTTCATAATTATACCAACTTTACTCCAGCAAATATTTCATGTGGAGGAGTATTTCTAAGTGTTGGAACAGTGGAGAAGGCCCATATGAGGCATCATATCCCTTGTAATTCAAATCTGAAACCTCATAAGCCCGAGATATAACCACATTGTTATCCCTCAATCGTCTGAAATTCTCAGATGGATCAATCCAAAGGCTGGAAGAAGAGCAGGGAATTCCATCCTGGAGGAGGTGTGAAGCCAACCTAGATGTGGGCATACTGGGTGCGACAAACCTGGGCAGAGTTTGTCGAGGATTTGAAATGGGTTGTGATATATGTGTAAGAACCCGATTCTTATTGTAGAGGTATGGGCTTCTTCTTTTCCTTTTCCTTAAGTGTTTTTGAGAAAAATATGGAAATGGGGAAAAATCCTGAATTTTGGATCTACACGCCGTGTACTTTATCCACACATCCTGTACTTTTGTCCGTGTAGGGATAAGTACACGGGGCGTGTAGCCATGCCGGAGACGAAGGGTGTAGGAACTGACTACATGCCGTGTAGTGGTACCTTACACACCGTGTAGTCAGTCGGCAGGTTAAAAAGTAAGGCGGTGAAGTCGCCGCTAGCTGGGCGGTAGTACATGCCGTGTACTTGGGAGTACATGCCGTCTATTCTTGTCGGCAGATGAACAGTGTGGCGGTGCCGCCAAATGAACAGTTAAATGAAAGGAGTACACACCGTGTACTTTGAATTACATGCCATGTACTTTGTTTTTTCGGCTTAAAACAGAAAGTAGCCTCCTCATTTGGCATAGGAGGCACTTGAGCCGTTTTGGAGCCAAAGGAGGAGGCCAGGTCTTTGAAGAACCTTCGGACATTTGTCTGGAATCCGATTCCATCTCGGATGATCCCGTTAGAACCGAACGGGTAAGGGATTCCACCTCCTTGGTTGGTTCTTGCCAATTATTCACCTAACATAAGTTATTTACGTTTGAATGGTTTTTTTTCTTCGTCAGATCTACATCGTTCTTGGGCGTTTCTGGAGTCGGAGTCCGGGTATAGCGTTCGTTGGCATTTGAGGTAGGTGGCTTTGTGTTTAGTTTTCCAACTGCTGTGTGTTTTGTGTGTTTTTCTTCCACGAACCCATGTTGGGGTGTCGTGTGCCTGAGGTCGTTGCTATATTTAATACCTAGAATTGATTAGGTATTTAATTGTGATAATAAAATGCTGATTGGGATTGTTGCTTGGATCCGGAACCACCCCGTGGGGTGTGTTTCTCTGTTTAGCCGTTTGGCCAGGATACCCGAGGGTATGCCTCTAATGTAGTAATTATAATAATTGCCTTGAGAGGAATTGATTGTTTGCTGCATTTTGATATGTTGGGCATGGCCCGGTTACCTATATTATCCTGAGGGCGTGACTATATTATCCTGAGGGAGTGACTATATTAGCCTGAGGGCGTGACTATATTAGCCTGAGGGCGTGACTATATTAGCCTGAGGGCGTGACTATATTAGCCTGAGGGCTATCGTTATTCCGCCTGAGGGAAACCTTTAGTACCTGAGGGCTTGACTTCTGTACCTGAGGGAGAAACTTCATATGCCTGAGGGCGAGAATTCTGTTACAATTCCTGAGGGTGAGATTCTGTATAGCCTGAGGGTGTGGTTCACTGTATTAGGCTGAGGGTGAGATACTGGTTGGCCTGAGGGCGTGGTTCTGTTGAGCACAGAACGATACGAAATTAAATAAATTAAATGAATAATAAAATGGCAATTTAATTGTTATGTTAGTTACTATTTAGTACTGCTTACCTTATTGTATTTTACTATTGCACACTATTGATGCATGCTTACACGCAGTTGGGCACGGGCCTTTGGTGGGTGCCTACTGAGATATATTTCTCACACCCTGTTTGGGTCATGCTTTTCGGCCCAAACAGATTACGTTCATGAAGGTGTGGATAGGGGCAGGAGTCCCTATACAGGTACTTGACTATTGCTATGGAGTAGGAGGGAATGGGACTGAGCCTAGGCTCGCGATGCCGCTGCCAGCTGTTTACTCATTTTGTTGTACTCTGCTTTTGGTTGTATCACAGTGATGTATAACATGTTCTGGCTGTTTTCTTAGAATTTGAAACATGTAGCATCATCAGTCATATACTGTTGGTTATATCCACTACTGTATTTTATTTCAGTTGTGTGTATTCACTGCTCTGCTGTTTGTTGTATGTTTATTTTAGTTTTCTGATGCGCTACACTTTGACAAATGAGGTCATAGTTTCCCCACTATCAGACCTGGGCCCTCGCTGCTAGTCTGCAGCCTCTGGCATTTGGGGAAATGCGCTTGAGGTCACGTGGCGAACCGGGCTCAGGGCACCTGTTGCGTGGCACCCGGGTCTGGGACGTTACAAAGTGGTATCAGAGGGGTCTCTTTTCTTTGACATACTATTTGGAGTCATAGTCAGGGAATCGGACAGAACGGTAGTTGGTAATAAGTTTTGCCTGGGCATATCTAACCCATGTACAGGGAAAATCCAGTCTACCTCGTATTATGCATTCTTTTGATTTTGCAAATTTTACGGTTGATATGTTTTCACTGTTGGGTGACGCACTTTGATTATTCTATTTATATTTTATCTATGGGTTAAAATTAGTTGCAACCCGATGAGATGAGGGTATGCCGTCTCATGCATCATATAGGCACATGCAAGATATTACATGCCATTCATAGTTTCCATGCCATGTAGATACATTAGAATTTTCATGTTGTTGTGATAGTTTTTGTGCTAACAAAGCATGTTGTAGTGATAGCTGCTTGATAAATACCTGCTTTGTGATATGGTATGTTTGTTTGAGCTTGTTTATAAAATGGACGCCAAACTTCATTTTTTGGGGAGTATGGGACCCCATTGACCGGAATTTGGTGGATCATTGACTGTTTATTGTTTATAACACAAATTAGATGTCAAACATTGATTCGCGGGGTGTATGGGCCCCCACGGGTCGGAATTTGACACTTAGGTGTTGTATTTCAGTATTTTCTGGGTTCCAGGGAAGTTTCTGAGGCATACTGTCCAGAATACCCAGAATACACGCCGTGTAGGACCTCATACACACCGTGTGTGTTCTTCTGTTCGGGAAGAAAAATGAACTTTTTGAGTACACGCCGTGTACCAGGAGTACACGCCGTGTAGCCTCATCCCGTGTCACAAACCGTGTGGATGGCGACACGGGGTAGGGAAGGGCTTGAGTAAAACACGCCGCATAGTTTTGTGCATGCCGTGTAGTGTGACCCGGAGTCCTGCCGTGTAACTAACAACACGGGCCGATGTACCCTCTCCCTTAACACGTCGTGTACCGTTGGGACACACCATGTAGTCTTGTCCGAGGACATACCGCGTGGATTTAGCTGTGTGGCTGGGAAACGGGGTAGTGTACATGCCGTGTTCGGGTGTAACACACCATGTAGAGTAAATCCGAGTAGTCGGCCGTGTCACAGACAACACAGGCAGTTCGAAAATAACACCGTACACACCGTGTAGATATTATACACGTCGTGTAGTTTGTTGAACGGAATCCGTGTGGCTTATCCATGTAGAAGGACCAGGGCAGCGGAAAGGAAGTCAAGTACACACCGTGTAGTCAGTGTACACGCCGTGTAGTCTTGTTTTCAAAATTTTGAAACTCCTTCTTCCTCTTGTTCCTTTGTGGTTCTTTCGTTTCAGTCTTAATAATCATGGATCTGAGGTGTGCTTTTGACCTTGTAGTGTCATGCCTCCTAGACGACCGCGAGTTGTTCTCTAAGAGAGCGGCGACGATTATACTCCTAAGATGGTGGACCATGGGAAACTAGTTGATCCACCAGCAGAGCCAGATGCGGCACCAGCTGTTACACCGGACACGGGCGCGGAGGCGCAGTTCCGTGAAGGCTTATTGCGGTTCATGCAGACCTTTCAGGGAGCACTGTAGGCTGCCACATCTATGGTCGAGCTGACGCGTATCTTTCAGCAGCAGCATCTGCCTATGTTTTCAGGGGATGGCGGACCACAGGCTGCAGAGTCTTGGCTGGGGTCAATGCAGACTATTTTCGAGCATCTAGAGACGCCTCCATGGCGGAGGGTCAAGCTCGCGACTTACATTCTGAGTGATTCCGCCAAGAGGTGGTGGGATGTGACCACCCAGTCAAAGCATCACAGGGACATGGCGTGGGATGATTTTCAGACAGTATTCTATGACTTCTTCTTTCCTGAGACACTGAGGGCAGATAGAGCTCGAGAGTTCATGAATCTACAGTAGGGCTCCATGTCAGTGATGGACTATTCTGCTAGTTTTACGGAGCTTCAACGCTTTGCACCCGTGCTGGTGGGTGATGAGATGCTGAGATCCAGATGTTTTTAGGATTGTCTTCGGTATGACATTCGAGTGCTGGTGAATTTTTTTAGGTTACCTACTATACACGCGATTGTGAATCAGGCATTGATTATAGAGAGGAACCTTTGAGAATCTGGTGGTGTGGGCCAGGGTGGTTCGGCACCAGTTACTGGTACTATTTCTACTAGCAAGCAGAAGAGACAGATGGACTTCTCTCAGGGTGGCAGTACCAGCCAGGTAGTCTCTTCAGGTGGCCCGATCAGGTGCTTCTATTGTGGCAGAGAGGGGCACAAGAGGCCGCAGTGTCCACGAGACCTAGTGGAGTGCCGAGTTTGTGGCAAGATGGGTTACCTGCAGTGCTTATGTAGGGTATATCCACTGATGGCTAGCGAGAGGGGTTCTGTACAGACTCCACATGAGGGAGTAGGACCAGTGGCTTCTTACCAGTCAGGGAACTAGAATGCGTCAGGGCGTGCAAGCAGAGATGGTGGTCGTGGACGTGGTAGCCAGACACTAGGATCATAGAGTCAGCAGGGCAGGACAGCTCAGGGTATCCAGGCTGTGTCGCAGGGCCGCGACACTGGGCAGGCATATGCAGTGCAACAGACCCAGTAGGAGCAGGATCCCAGACCTTCGACAGTCAGAGGTACTATTCTAGTAGCTTCTGTCTTGTCTTCAGTACTTTTTGATACAGGTGCTACACATAGTTTTATATCTGTACCCGTGGTGCAGAGCCTTGGTCTCGGTGTTTCTACTTATTCTGATATCTTGATGCTAGACACTCCGTTGGGGATGAGAACGACTGGTGTGCATCAGTGCAAGGAGTTACCCCTTGAAGTTGGAGGGTGTCACTTCCTTTGGGACCTCAATGTCCTAGATATGACGAGTTATGACGTCATTCTCAGGATGGACTGGTTGATTCCCTTTCGGGCCTTTGTAGACTGCTATCGCCGTACGGTGTGTTTCATGTCACCAGATGGAGGGGAGTTTCTATACAAGGGTGAGTGGGATGTTCAGGAGAGTCGAGCTGGACCAGAGCATCATGGGCGAGGTGGAGTCACAGCCTAGATTGTGAGCTTATATTTGGATGACCAGGCGACTTGTCAGACGGATTTCCCTCCATTTGTTGATCGTTTCAGGGATGTCTTCCTAAACGACTTTTCAAGTCTACCTCTGGTGCGTGAGGTGGATTTCTCTATCGAGCTTGTGCCAGGAGCAGCACCAGTGTCCATTCCTCTTTATAGGATTGCCACGCTTGAGTTGCAAGAGCTCAAGAGGCAGTTAGAGGAGCTACAAGTGAAGGGTTTTATCCGACCTAGTACTTCTCCTTGGGGATCTCCGGTCCTTTTTGCGAAGAAGGCGGATGGTACCCTTAGGCTTTGTGTGGATTATCTAAAGCTGAACCAGTTGATGGTTAAGAACTGATATCCCTTACCGAGGATTGATGATCTGTTTGATCAGCTTCGTGGAGCATGAGTGTTCTCAAAGATTGACCTGAGATCCGTAAATCATCAGTTGCACGTTAAACCATATGATATACCTCTCATAACGTTCATGAGTAGGTATGGTCTATATGAGTATACAGTTATGCCGTTAGGACTCATGAATGCGCTAGCAGTTTTCATGGCTCTGATGAATCGTGTGTTCCATCCGTATCTTGATTCTTTTGTGGTAGTATTCATGGACGACATCTTGGTGTACTCACGCACCCGATACAACCATGCCACCCATCTTGAGATCGTATTGAGTACAATGATAGAGAATCGGTTATATGCTAAGCTCTCAAAGTGACACTTTTGGATGGACCAGATTCACTTCCTGGGTCATATCATCTCAGAGGTAGGAGTTGCAGTGGACCCAGAGAAGGTGAGAGGAGTAGTTTCCTGGGAACATCCCATGAACTTGTTTGAGACACGAAGTTTCTTAGAGCTGTTAGGTTACTACAGACGCTTCATACAGGACTTCTCCCACTTAGCAGCACCGTTGACAGGTCTGACTAAGAAGGGTGTGAAGTTTGTTTGGTCAGAAGCTTGTGAGACAGATTTTGAGGACCTGAAGAGAAGACTAACATCAGCACCGATCCGGATACTCCCAGAGTAGGGGAAGAGCTATATAGTTTGCTGTGATGCGTCAAGGAATGGGCTGGGAGCCATTTGGATGCAGGGGCGACCGAGTTGTTGCGTATGGGTCTCGGCAGTTGAGGCCACAAGAGAGGAATTACCCGACGCACGATCTCGAGTTGGATGTAGTTGATCATGTGTTGCGCTGTTGGAGACATTATCTGTTGGGAGAGCATTTTGTGGTTTTCACTGACCACAAAAGATTCAAGTATATCTTTACTCAGTGTGACCTGAATCTGAGGCAGAGAAGGTGGGTCGAGTACCTACATTCCTTAAATTTTGAGCTTCCCTATACACCTGGTAAATGTAATGCAGTAGCCGATGCACTGAGCAGGAAGACTCAGATACAGGAAGTGCAGGAGGCCAGTGGTGAGTGGCAGCTTCTGGCTTTGTTCTCTGAGATGCATCTGGAGGTGCATGACAGTCAGGGGAAGACTTATCTTTCCTTGTTAGCTGTGACTTCTACCCTCCTGGATAGAGTGAGGATGAGGCAGCTATCTGATTCAGAAGGCCTAGTTGTACGGGAATCAGTGGCAAGTGAGGACCCTCCTCCCTGTTGGGCGATAGGCGACGATGAGGTTTTTCATTTCCATGGACGAGTATGGGTTCCAGGGGATATACGTGAGGATCTGATGTGGGAGTTTCATTCTTCAGCTTGTGCAGTTCATCCCGGGGTTACCAAGATGTACCGAGACTTGAGACATCAGCACTGGTGGCCGGGTATGAAGAGAGAGAGAGCTGGTTTTGTTACGAGATGTTCCACCTGTCAGCAGGTGAAGGTAGAGCATCAGAGACCAGCTGGGCTGTTACAACAGTTTCCCATTCCAGAGTGGAAATGGGATGATGTCGCGATGGATTTCGTGACGGGTTTGCCGAGGTCACCTCGTGGCAATGACGTCGTGTGGGTTGTTGTGGACAGACTCCTGAAGGTAGCTCACTTTTTGCCGATCAAGGGGGCCTTCGGTGTGGACGAGCTCGGAAGGATGTATATACGAGAGGTTGTACGTCTTCATGGGGTCCCTCGTTATATCATTTTAGATAGGGACGCCCGCTTTATGTCTCATTTCTGGCAGAGTTTTCATAGGTCGTTGGGTACACAGGTGCTTCTGAGCACAGCATACCACCCTCAGATAGATGGCCAGTCAGAGCAGACGATACAGGTGCTAGAGGACATGTTTCGCGCATGTGTCCTAGACTTTGGGGGCTCATGGGAGAAGCATATACCCTTAGTCGAGTTTTCCTATAACAATAGCTTTCATGTGACTATTGAGATGGCACCATATGAGGATTTATATGGTAGGCCATGCCGATCACCTTTGTGCTGGTTAGAGGTAGGTGAGGCAGCTTTGCTGGGGCCACAGCTCGTGCAGGAGACATCTGAGCAGGTCCAGTTGATTCGGAAGTGGATGGCTACCGCGCAGTCTCGTCAGAAGTCATATGCTGATCGTCGCGGACGACCTTTGGAGTTCGTGGTCGGAGATCAGGTTTTCTTGCTTGTTTCGCCGAGGCTGGGACACAAACGGATCAGGAGACAGGGTAAGCTTTCACCGAGGTATGGAGGACCATTTGAGATTCTGGAGAGAGTCGGGCTGGTTTCCTATCGGTTGCAGTTACCGCAGCGGTACCGAGCCATGCACGAAGTCTTCCACATGTCTCAGTTGCATCACTACCATTCAGACCCATCTCACACCTTTCGGCCAAGGGAGGTAGAGATTCAGCATGATGCATCCTTTGAGGAGAATCTGATCCGTATCGTTGATAGAAGCATGAAGGTTCTCTGAGGCCGGTTAGTTCCTCTCATACGGGTGCTATGGCAGCATGGCCGAGTGCAGGACGAGACCTGGGAGCGGGAGGCCAACGTACGTGCTTAGTGGATAGAGCTGTTCCGAGCTTTCACTTCTCCACCCTTGGAAGGGAAATTCGGGGACGAATTGCTATAAGGTGGGAAGTTTGTAAGAACCCGGTTCTTATTGTAGAGGTATGGGCTTCTTCTTTTCCTTTTCCTTATGTGTTTTTTAGAAAAATATGGAAATGGGGAGAAATCTTGAATTTTTGGAACTACACGCCGTGTACTTTATCCACACACCATGTACTTTTGGCCATGTAGGGATGAGTACACGGGGCGTGTAGCCATGCCGGCGACAAAGGGTGTAGGAACCGACTACACGCCGTGTAGTGGTACCTTACATGCCGTGTATTCAGTCTGCAGGTTAAAAAAGTAAGGCGGTGAAGTTTCCACTAGTTGGGCGGCAGTACATGCCGTGTACTTGGGAGTACATGCCGTGTATTCTTGTCGGCAGATGAACAGTGTGGCGGTGCTGCCAAATGAACAGTTAAATGAAAGGAGTACACGCCGTGTACATTGAAGTACACGCCGTGTACTTTGTTTTTTGGTTTAAAACAGGCAGTAGCCTCCTCATTTGGCAGAGGAGGCACTTAAGCCATTTTGGAGCCAAAGGAGGAGGCCGGGTCTTTGAAGAACCGCCGAGCGTTCGTCTGGAATCTGATTCCGTCTCGGACTATCCCGTTGGAACCGCACGGGTAAGGGCTTCCACTTCCTTGGTTGGTTCTTGAAAATTCTTCACCTAACATAATTTATTTACGTTTGAATGTTATTTGTTCTTCTTCAAATCTACGTCGTTCTTGGGCATTTCTGGAGTCAGCATTCGGGTATAGCGTTCATTGGCTTTTGAGGTAGGTGGATTTGTGGTTAGTTTTCCAACTGCTGTGTGTTTTGTGCGTTTTTGTGCCACGAAGCCATGTTGGGGTGTCATGTGGATGAGGTCATTGCTATATTTAATACCTAGAATTGATTAGGTATTTAATTATGATAATAAAAGGCTGATTGGGATCGTTTCTTGGATCTGGAACCACCCCGGGAGGTGTGTTTCTCTGTTTAGCCGTTTGGCCAGGATACCCGAGGGTATGCCTTCAATGTAGTAATTGTAAGAATTTTCTTGAGAGGAATTTCTTTTTTACTGCATTTTGATATGTTGGGCATGGCCCGGTTACCAATATTCGCCTGAGGGCGTGACTATATTAACCTGAGGGTGTGACTATATTATCCTGAGGGTGTGACTATATTAGCCTGAGTGCGTGACTATATTAGCCTGAGGGTGTGACTGTATTAGCCCGAGGGCTGTCGTTATGTCGCCTGATGGCAACCTTTCGTGCCTGAGGGCTTGAATTCTGTTCCTGAGTGTGACACTTCGTATGCCTGAGGGCGAGAATTTTATTACAATGCCTGAGGGCGTGATTCTGTATAGCCTGAGGGCGTGGTTCACAATATTTTCCTGAGGGTGAGATACTGGTTGGCCTGAGGGCGTGGTGCTGTTGAGCACAAAACGATACTAAATTAAATAAATTAAATGAATAATAAAATGACAATTTAATTGTTAAGTTAGTCACTGTTTAGTACTGCTTACCTTATTTCATTTTACTATTGCACACTATTGATGCATGCTTACACGCAGTTGGGCACGGGCCTTTGGTGGGTGCCTACTGAGATATATTTCTCACACCCTGTTTGGGTCATGCTTTTAAGCCCAAACAGATTACATTTCTGAAGGTGTGGATAGGGGCAAGAGTCCCTATACAGGTACTTGACTATTGCTGTGGAGTAGGAGGGCATGGGACCGAGCGTAGGCTCGCGATGCTGCTGCTAGCTGTTTACTCGTTTTGTTGTACTTTGCTTTTGGTTGTATCACAGTGATGTATAACATGTTCTGGCTATTTTCATAGAATTTGAAACATGTAGCATCATCATTCATATACTATTGGTTATATCCACTGCTGTAGTTTATTTCATTTTTGTGTATTCACCGCTCTGCTGTTTGTTGTATGTTTATTTTAGTTTTCCGCTGTGCTACACATTGACAAATGAGGGCATAGTTTCCCCAATATCAGACTTGGGCCCTCGCTGCTAGTCGGAATCCTCTGGCGTTTGGGGAAATGTGCTTGAGGTCACGTGGAGAACCAGGCTCGGGGCACCCATTGCGTGGCACCCGGGTCTAAGACATTACAATATGAAGTCGTCTGGGATGGGAAAACATATGTTTATAGGCATGATAACTTCGTGCCGGAGATACTCAGCCATTGGATCCCAGAAACCAATTCTTTCCATCTGAATCATGTAGAAGTAGGAATCAGTCTGTGGGATGTCCACAAGATCCCAGGGGCTCCAATTTTGGGTGATATGTATGATGAATTCATTCCTCCCAAGGTGACTTGGAATGATTCGGAGAAGACCCCAGCTTTGGATTGGGAATTATTTAAAATATTCCACAAGCTCAAGAGTTTAAAGAACTCCTTGACTAATTCTAGAAATGATATTCATCCAAAGTAATGGATTAATATATTTCTTATAGATAAGCAGGAGAAGGAGCCGAAGGATAAGGGATCCAAGAAGAAGGGGCCGAAGGAGAAGATGCCCACTCGTCCTACCACTTGCCCCAAAATAGAGAAAAGGGGTGCTAATGGCACATTCTGGCCGACCCTAGAGGCAGGGGAATTTGAGAAATGGGGATATGAGGTGAATCAGAGGATCCCAAAGAAGACTCATCTGGTGGGCTTCTTGGCCTTGTGTCTCAACGTTTAACTTCTGCCGATCAGGGACTCGAAGGGAGGCATCAGGCCAGGGACCCTCGTATATGCGGCAAAGTTGGATGAGGAAAAAAATGGTTGTGTTGGATACCCCCATTTTAGCAAAGATTCACAGGAGATTACTCCATTTATTCATGGGTAAGTCTCCTTTGAGAATAGTGGGATCATTCCATGTTTTCTGGGGATGGATCGTCACTCACATCAGGACATATAATGTATAAAATGGAGTACAAATCCCCAGAAGTTCTTTCAGGCCATCAGTGTAGGCATTCTCTAGAATTTCTCCACTAGCTCTCAACTCTTATGACATGAAGGTGAGGCTGAGCATGTATAAGGAACTAAACTTATTTCCTTATAGAAAACCGCCAACCGAGTAGATTTTTTCTGATGGAACAGCCAGCCTAGATTTGAGGGCATACATGCTGGCCTACAGAGATGGTGTGTTGGTCGCCAGAATTGACGGAGATATTATATGTGAGGCCTATACTCCATATAGATTTGAACGTCAATTCAAGTGTTTATAGAAAACTGTTGTATCTCCCCCCATCCATGTCAAGTCAGAGAAACATCTGATGGTTTCCCTTCAACTATGGTAGCTGACATCTAGGGAGAAGACCGGGGCAGTGTTTGATCTACTGGTTGAAAAGGCGACATATAACTTGACTACCTATAATGTCGAGCACTGGATAGCAGCATATCATAGAGGGGTGCTTAACCATCTAATTTATCAGGTGGGGAATAGGAAGAGGACTGTAGAGAAAGAAAACATTCCTCATGAAGGTGATGATTCCCCACCTAAAGCTGATTTTCCAGATTCCTCATCTAGGACTGATTCACTGAATTCCCAATATGGGGATGATGAGGCACAACAAATAGAAAAGCGGCCTCGTGCCCGATATAATCCTCCGGTCAGAATCAAAAGACCCACTCCATCAACTCCTAGTGAGTTACATCATTGTGGAAATTTAATCACCATTACTTTATAGAGTAATAAGTCTTATTTTCTTATTCTCTATCAATAGGTGCAGGAGCTGGGAAGAAATTGAAATCCAAGATTGTAGGACCTCCCTCGCAACCTTCTGGTACAAATATTGAATATCTATGACTAGAGGCTGTACAGACATGGCAGAGTCTATATTGTGGTACTGAGACTGCCTGGCAAGATTTGTACGAGGGTCTACAACTCCCTGGAATAGGGAATCTTGTGGCTTCTACAGATATCAATTATGAGGATAAACCCAACGAAGTGTGGTATTACATCAGAGAGTTAGAAATTCTCATATATTCCACTGACAGTTCTACTTCTGTCACCAAGTGGGTGAAGGAAATGATAGATTGCGGTGCCACTGAGGGCACTGAGGAAGAGTGGCACGATTACGTGGCCCCTGAAGATGTAAGTTTTCTTTCATTATTTTCCTTGAAAATTTATTTCAGTCAAATATTTATTAATTAAGGAAATTATTTTCTTTATCCTATAGCTTGAAAATAAAGGAACTACTGAGGTTCCTTCACCACAATATAGCCCTGGTGGAACTTCCATTGGGGCTGCTTCCGAATCTGCTCGCGAATCGGGTGAGATATATCTGGGTCAGCAAGACATGAATGAAGAGTTGGACATGGAATTCCATTCTCCAATTCAAGTTCCTATAAGGGAGACTACTGATACTCCCAAAAAACCAAAGAAGAAAATGAAAAGAAGGTAATCCACAGCTAAATGCTTCATTAGTAGCGGTAAGTCTTTCAGATAATCATGAATCTATACCCATGAAAAGTTTGCTCATATTTCCAGGGATTTTAGGGGCTTCTTAAATTTCCGCTCTGAGGGAAAGGACTGATCCTCCTTTGAGGACCACAGAGGGTGTTGTGGAAGAATCACAAATTCAGGCTGACTTGGCTGCTCCTGGAGAAGAGCCATCATCTGTTCCCAGTATCCCTCCTGCTATTGTTCCAAGAAGAGAAGAACCTTTTTATGGTAAGTTAACAATGATTCATAAAATGTTGAATGAAACATATACTGACTTTTATTTTGTGATACTTTAGGTTCAACCCCTGCATTAGATCTTTTGGTGGATATTGCAACTGATGTCGCGATTTTATCTGAAGATGATGTCCAGGGTCAGGGACCGCAGGATGAAGGTCACCAAGAAGACACATCAAATGCTCCCACTGGTGATACTAACCATGATTCTAAGATGACATTATATGAAATGATGGAACTTGGCACACATTTCGAAGAGTTTATAAATCATGATAAGTTACCATGTAATTTAGAAGATTATGGATGTGAGTGTTATCCTTCATCCTATAAAAAATTATTATTACATGTCTAATCATGATCGGTTCAAATGTGCAGTTCTGTCTGAGAAAGCTGCTGAACTACCCATGCTTGAAGGGGGTATAGAAAACCCTACTATTGCAGAAAAATTAGCACAAGTGGAGCTGAACCCAGTGGAGCTTCCTCAAACTCATCCTGAAAATCCTGTCGAAGCTAGGAAAGATGGGGAGGATCCTTCTCAGGTTGTTGATCTATCGTTGGGTAAGGGATAAAAATATTTGCGACTGTACTTAATTTTTAAGAGAATCAATTAACTTTTGTTATCCTTTGAAACTGACCAAAGCTTTAAATTGATTATGCAGGGCCATCAATTTCAGTGGCTAGATCCGGAGGTGAGCCCTCAGCCTCCACCCCAACGGGAATTGAAAGTGAAGAAGCACAGGTCAGGGTGGAAGGAGTAGAACAAGGCACTTCCTTAAGTGAATTAATCCCAGATTACATTCCCCCCTGTGACAGTGATGCTGAGTTAGATCCATAAATACAGAAGGCATTCCAATTTTCACGACACAAGGCATGGAAAAACATATAGAAGATCATATCCAAAGTGCCTTTAGAAGACCTATCATCGAAGATCCCTCGACTGTCATCCTTATTTTTCATACTGGGACTTGACGGTTTTGGATATCAAAAGATCCATGCCACAGTGAAGCATGTCATCGTAAGGAGCGACTAGGAGCAAAAGTTCCGTGAAGATCTGACTAGAGTAAAGATTTCAACCAAAATTAGCGAATTTGAGGCTGTGGTATCCCGAGATGAGGCTGAATATGCTGCCAAGATGAAGGAACTGAAGCATAAGATTAAAGATAAAGTCATCCAATAGATGCACCTTTAACAATAGTTAAATGTTGTAACTGGAGAACTTGACCAACTCAATAATTCACTAGAGGGAGCTCAAACGAGTGGTATGAAAGCCATCGAAGATGCCAAGAAAGCACTCTATCAGGCTGAAAAGAGTGAAGTTGGTCGAGTGCATGAGCTTTAGGTAGCTGTTGATGAAGCTCAAGATGTTGTATATCAAGTGAAGACTTATGTTGACAATCTTTTGTAATTTCTTGGAAAAGAGAAGAGAATTCAATCTGTGGATGTCCTTCTAATTCTTGTGCATCAAAGGGAAAGAACACTTTCATTTTCAATCATCTGTGCATGCATTTTCCTTTGCTACCTTCTTTATATTTTTACCTATTCCAATGGTCCTAGTAAGCATAGTTTGATTTTTACTAGGATTATTATAAAATAAATAACCCTACAAACTTTGAATATTTTAATTTCTCAATATTACCTAAATCATAAAAAATGTATGTTTAGTGAGCTGGAACTTGACATTTATTCAAAGTTCCCTTTTCTTTTGTGGGAGGTTTAAAGTCATGCATGTCAGACATGAAAAGGCTAATGTTTAAGGTCAAAATAACTTTGACCGAATGAATTAAAATTGACTCAATTCCGTGAAAATTTATCTGAAAACATATTACCAAACTCAAGTGTGAAGGAAAAAATGTAATCTACGACTTCAGAAATTTTGAATCTGAGGAATGATACAAAAAAGGGCTAAAAGGCATTAGAAGAAGTAGTTCCCAAGAATGAAGTTACCATTATTTAACTAACCCGTTAGGGGGTTGAATTATGCAGGGCCACCTAAGGGCATTGGAAGCATAGTCAAATAATAGCATCTTTTGGCTGACAAGTCTGTTATATAGACTATTTATGCAAGGCCGCCTAAGGGAACATGCTGCATGGTCAGGAAAAAGAACTCTCAGAAATTTACTTTTCTACTGCTAAAAAGCTAGTGGAAGTTTATGGGGATTCAAATTTTCCAAAGTATAGAGTTTTCTGTATGGAGAGAGGTACTTGAATATGGAGAAGATATTTCCAAACAAGATTGTCTAAGAATTGGATGAATGTTACTCCTACAAAGGCCTGACCCAAACATAGAGAAGGGAAATATAAACCTTAGACTTTAATACTTTCAGATCATGAAAAAGAGTATGGGATAGATATGTTAAGGATGTACCTTTTTTGAGGATCCCTACATATTGTCATTAAGACATATAAGGACAAAAGATATTTTCTTCCCAATAATGAGGTTACCACTATTTTGAAAAACCTGTTAGGGGGTTGAATTATGCAGGGCCACATAAGGGCATTAGCTGCATAATCAAATAATAGCATCTTTTGGCTGACATGTCTATTATGTAGACTGTTTATGCAAGGCTGCCTAAGGGCACATGCTGCATGTTCAGGAAAAAGAATTCTCAAAAATTGGACATTTTGTGACCAGAAGTCAAGAAAAGGGTTATGAGGATCTGCAAGTTTTAAATACTAGGATTATGACACATAACGACGGGTATTGTCAGATGTATGCAGAGATACAAAAATCAATGCTAACCATAATCATGTTGTGGCTGGATCCTGATTTGAAATATTGGACTTCACTACGTATCCCATAAGGATGGGAATCAAGTTGTACGTAGTTATTGAAATGCAGTTTAACGTCATGTGGGAAAAAATTGTGGGAGATCTTAGTTTAGGGTCATAGAACTCGGACCATTATAAGAAATACACAGTGTGTGTTTTCATGGGGACTTTTCCATCAGGGGACTGAAAGTGGAATTTGGGGTTAGGCCCAAAGACTTGGTGCTAGATTCGAGGGAAACTCGAACGTTCCTACGTATTCCATAAGGATGGTAATCAAGCCCACATAGTTCTTGAAATACCCTCTGTAAAGATTTGGTTCGTACAAGTGAAGGGTGAAAAGGGGACTTTAGTGCAATGATTGTTTGACCCTAGATAAAAGTTCCATGAATTACAATGTATGATCATAGTCTTTGAAATATAACATGATTGAAAATCAATTTAAATAATGATTCCCTCTCAGGTGAGGGTATCAAAGAATATTGTAGTTTATTGTCATACATGAAAAAAACGTTGTACAGTTTAACATCGTATAGCACGGACGAAAGTGAACCAATGTGAAGAGATTGGTTTTGGGCTTGAACCTTGGGAGGTTGCCTATGTACCCATCCTGGAAGGCAAGGATCAAAGTCTGCGTAGTTCAATTAAAGAATGAATTATTGATAAAGTTGTTCTTGGGGACAATGACCTAAAAAATGGTGTATGTACTTACGCGTGGTTAGCGACCCAGAGAGGGTGTTAGGGTTGAAATTTGTTCTAAGCTCACGTGATTCATACTCAGTGTGAGAAACAAGAGGTAACAACAACCTTAACTATGCACAATTTAATGTCATATAGGACATATAAAGGGACTATGCAGTATAAAGTCTTATATTTAGGATTATTGGTACTGCACAGTTTATTATCATGAAGCAGAGACAAAATACAGTTTAATGTCATGTAGGATGAGTTAGGGTGTTTTACAATTTAGCGTCTTGTAGCTAAGACAATGAGGACAATATATTTTAACATCTTGTTGGACGAAAGGGGGACTATGCAGTTTAATGTCATGCAGTAAGGACGATGAGGACATAGTCTAACATCATGTTGAACATATTAGGGACTTTTTCACTGTTTAACGTCATGTTGGATAGAAAAGGTACGATATAGTTTAGAATCATGTTGGAATATGGTGCGAATCGTTTAAGGTCATATGGATGGACCATTTCTGTATAGTTTAATGTCTTATAGGATGATGAAAGGGACATAGTTTAACGTCGTGTTGGACGAAAGTGTAAATAGTTTAAGGTCGTATGCATGGACCATTGGTTATGTAGTTTAACATATTTCTAGACGTAAGGGACTTCTATACAGTTTAGAATCATGTATTTTGGACGTCACAGTTTAATTTCATGTTGGACGATGGTGCAAATAGTTTAAGGTCATATGCCTAGACCATTGGTTATGCAGTTTAATGTCATGTTGGATGATGGTGCGAATAGTTTAAGGTCAAATGCATGGACCATTGGTTATGCAGTTTAACGTCTTGTTGGATGTAAGGGACTTTTGTACAGTTTTGCATCATGTAGTTTGGACGACACAGTTTAATGTCATGTTGGAAAATGGTTCGAATAGTTTAAGGTCATATGCATGGACCATTGGTTATACAGTTTAACATCTTGCTGGATGTAAGGGACTTCTTTACATTTTAGCATCATGTAGTTTGGACGTCACAGTTTAATGTCATGTTGGACGATGGTGTGAATAGTTTAAGGTCATATGCATGGACCATTGCTATATTGTGTATTTATACAAAATATTTATTCAAAAATCTATCATTGGTTGGAGTAGTGATGAGTTATCCATCCATTTAGATTAAACAATAATCTCCATTGGAGTAGACCTTATGTATTGAATAAGGTCCATCCTATTTTGGCTCAGGCTTGGGAGGTTTCTTTCCTGGTATAATTGGAGTTCTGAGAACTAATACCAATTCTCCCTGAACGAATGAACAAAGATGAACTTTTTTTTTGAAATCTCATGCTATTCGATTCTGGTAGACTTCCAAGAGGTGCAGTGTGCACAATATTTTATCATCTTACCATACCAATTCATTCAATCACTTTTGAGATTGTTCTTCTGTAGATGAATGATCAAAAATGGATACTACGAGTGAGGGTAGTTGAACCTCAATTGGCATGACATCTTTCGTTCCATATACCAATGAATATGGAGTTGACTGCATTGTAGTGCTGGTGGTAGTTTGATAAGGCCATAAAGCATGAAAGAGTTTATCAGGACATGACTTCTTATCTTTATCCACAATCTTTTGCATTATATTTGATAGAGTCTTTTTGAAAGATTATATCTAGACATTGGCCACTACATGATACCGAGATGAATGATTTGATTTGATGTTGTATTCTTGATAGAACCACTTCATCTCAGATGAACAGAAGTTGGTGCCATTGTCCGTCAATATGGTATGAAGGACACCATGTCTGGTAATGATGTTAGACTTGATGAAGCTAACAATGAATTTAGAAATAACTTCTTTGAGGGGTATTGCCTCTCCCCATTTGGAAAAGAAGTCAGTAGTAGTATGAATATACTTAAACTTCTTGGATGTAGCCAAAGGATAAGTCCCCACTACATCCATTCCCCATGTGGAAAATGGCCACGAGTATTTTGATGTATGAAGAAACTATGGGGGTTGATAAATGAAGTCGGCATGTACGTGGCATGAATGACACTTCTTTGTGAAATCAACACAATCTTGTATCATTGAAGGCCAGAAGTATCCAACCCTTCTAATTTGATCAGATAGTCTATGTCAAGACTGGTGGGCACCATAGACTCCTGCATGCAATTCTTTCATGACAGCCATTGTCTCTTCACCATCAATGCATCTGAAGAGAACTCAATAAAAACCATGTTTGTAGAGAACTTTCTCTAAGTGATATGGGCTATCATAAAGAGTGAAATTGACCACACGTCTCCAGACTTGTTCTTTCCCGGCTCTATCAAGTGGAAGTGTTCCATTTTGAAGGTATTCCCTGATAGGTTTCATCCATCCTGTAGTATAACCATATGGTTCAGAGATGGGACTAATTTCATTGATTTCCTTTGTTCTGGCTTGAACATAAGGTGAAATTGTACGATGCTATGAAATATTGATGGTTGTCTCATCTCGATTTGGATCTTCCAGAGTTGTGGCTATATTAGCCAATGCATCATCTTGGGCATTTTGTGATCTTGGGACATAAGAAAATGTCGGTTCCGAAGGAAACTCCGCCATTAACTCTCTGACGTAATCATACAAAGGGATTAGTTCTTCTTTTCTGATGGCATAATCCTCATTGACTTGTTTGATTACTAGGTTTGAATCACCATTCACCTTTAAGTGATTCACTTGTGCTTGAAGCACCAACTCCAAGCCTACGATGATAGCTTGGTATTCTGCTTCATTATTTATACCACCTCCTAATAATGAGAAGGAATAAGGTAATACTTCCTTTTCTGGAGAAATGATCACAATTCCTAATCCAATTGTTTTGAATTTAGGATTTTCCATTTTCCTCCCTGTTGGAATTCTGGATGCACCATCGAAGTACATTTCCCATGTTTGAAGACTTTCTTAAATAGAGAAGACTTCCTCATCAGGGAGTTTAATATCTGAAGATGTGTCCTCTACTGAAGGGTGTTAAGTAAGGAAATAAGCCAGAGCTTGGCCCTTTATTGCCATCTGAGACACATACTGAATGTCAAATTGCTGCGAAATAACTTCCCACCTTGCCAGTCATCCCGTATTCATTGGATGAATGAGGATGAATTTGAGCGGGTTATTACAAGATACCAATTGGACCTCGTGATGTTGCAAGTAGTGTCTCAACTTTTTTACTGCAAATACTAATGCTAGGTAGCACTTCTCAATATTTGAGTATTGGGTTTCTGCTTCAAGCAAAGTTTGACTGAGATATTAGAGGTTGTTTTCATTCCCAACATCATTCTTCTGAGCAAGAAATGCACCCAATGATCGCTCTAGAGCTGTCACCTAGAGGATAAGTGGTCTTCCTTAAACAGTTAGCATTAACAATGATGGACTCAATAGATACTGCTTGATAATATCGAATGCTTCTTGAAATTCTTCAGTCCACTTATAAGTAACTCCCTTCTTCATCAATTTGGTGAAGGGTAGACTTTTTCCTGCCAAATTAGGGATGAAACACAGAATATAGGATAAGTGTCCTTGAATTCCTCTCAATTATTTTAAATTTCGAGGAGGTGACATACCAATGATTGACTTTTCCTTCTCAGGATCAACTTTGATACCATGATGGAATACAACAAAGTCAAGAAATTTTCCTGCGGTTACCCCAAAAGCACATTTTAAGGGGTTCATCTTCAAATTATGTTGCCGAATTTTGTGGAATAGGATTTCCAAATCATCCATGTGATTAGAAATTTGTTTGGATTTAACCACCAAATCATCCACATAACATTCAACAAACTTTCCCAGAATGGGTTTGAAGATACGATGCATGGAACGCTGATATGTTGTGCCTGCATTCGTTAGGCCAAATGGCATTATCCGATAGAAAAACACACCCTAAGGGGCTCTGAAGGATGTATATTCTTCATCTTCTAGATCCATTCAGATTCGATTATACCCAGAATATCTATCCATGAAGGAAAGTTCTTCATAGCCAGTTGTAGCATCATTTAAGAGTTCTTTAATTGGTACTGAAAATTCATCCTTAGGAAAATGCCGATTAAGATCTCTAAAATCAATGAAAACTCTAATTTTCCCATTATTATTTTT
This sequence comes from Viscum album, assembly GCA_963277665.1. NCBI lineage: Eukaryota > Viridiplantae > Streptophyta > Magnoliopsida > Santalales > Viscaceae > Viscum > Viscum album. The sequence goes on along the minus strand of OY728131.1, from coordinate 1,521,171,699 downwards.
CACTTGGACAATATTATCCACCACTTGGGATATTGAACTTCTCTGATGAAGTTATATTTGATGAGCTTATCCACTTCAGCTTCAATTTTGGAAGCATAGGTTGGGTGTGTTCTTCTAGCGGCTTGTTTTAATCCTCGATGTTCTTCTGGAAGACCCAAACGATGAGTAGAAACATTAGGATCAATCCCTGGCATCTCTATATAGTTCCAAGAAATTATATCTCGATTTTTCTTTAAAAAGGAAATATACATCTCTTGCTCTTCAAGAGTTATGGCCGCACAAATTAAAGTGGGGTGTGGATCTTCTTTTGTACCCAGATTTATTTCTCTGAGTTCATCCATGGTGGTAGAGATACCCTCTTCAAATGCTGGAGGAGCATCCCTGAGATATTCTTCTTCTTCTTCTTCAACATGTGTTATTTCTTCTGTTTCTACTTGCATAATAGATGATGAAGCAGAATTTCCATAACCAGAAGAGATGTAAAAATTTTCCCATCTTGAAGAAGAAGCTTCCCTTTATAACCCGATTGACGATGAAGGGTATTCATTGCGTAACAAAGGGGAGATGATGGACTGAGAATCGACATCATTGTTTACCTTTGACATTGCTATAACTTTCTCTGGCCTGATTGGCGAAGTATAGACTTTTTGGATTCCAGCAGATGAAATGAAGATATCTCTATTTGAGATTTCATCATTTCTTGGTGTATCACCACTTTCTCCCATGTTGTCTGGCTTGATTCTCGTAATTGACATTATGGAGGTCTCCATAAGAGTATTTTGATTTGGGTCTATCCTATCAATTTGACTGATAGGAAACACATAATCTGTACTCGCATGTCGAAATAGGTTTACTGGAATCTTTTCCAAACCATATGGAGCATTAACTTTGGTAATCTCTCTTGTTGCAGATTTATCTTTTCCCTTTATGTGATAGAATTCCGCCTCAATGTATTCAGATTCACATTTCATGAATGGGGATTTATCACCATATAATGTCCCAATTTGACCATCGAAACAATATTTGAGACATTGATGGTATGATGAAGGGATAACCGCATGCCAATGTAGCCAGGGTCTTCCAAGAAAGATGTTGAAGGATGAATCTTGATCAACAACCATGAAATCTGAATTGGATATAAGATCTCCAAACTGAGTTTTGAGTGTAATCTCACCCAGTGTTTCTTGTTCATTTTTATCATATCCTTGTAACATCAAAGTAGAAGTAGATAAATCTGATTTTGTGAGGCCCAATCGACAAAGTGTACGAAAGGGGATGAGGTTGACTCCTGAACCATTATCAATAAAGACTCTATGAACATCTACACCATTGACCTATGCAGATAAGTATAAAAGTCTGATATGTCCATGCACGACATCATCTTCATATTTATCTAAGAAAGATATCACTGCATGGCATTCTGTAGGATTATTCCCAACATGGTAGGCTTCGGCCATAGTAATTTCAGTTTCAAACACCTGAGGACTCGACAAAGCCTTGATGAGTGCATCCCGAAGATCCTTTGATAAATTAAAGGCATCCATAATTGATAATTTGGCCGGTACTTGGTCCAAGTGTTTCAATACATCATACTTTTAATCCGAAGGTCTGTTTTTCCCAACAAAAACATGTGGTTTCACAGGTACCTAATATGTAGTTTCTTTGGAAGTTGATGCATCTTGTACCGAGAAATGAGTTGGTAACACTCCTAGCTTTGTAATTTTAGACTGATTAGGTCTATTTACTTGTTGTGAGGAAGAAGATGGAACCTTAAACCGATATTCCAGAATAATTATGCTAGGGCTGAGTCTTCCTTGTGTGGAAGAACTTCCTTGTTCTTGTTGAGCTCATTGAAGGGCTCTTCCATGATTTTCTACCACATACACAGTTCTAGTAGGCATAGAATTGGAATAGTTTCCTCTGAAAGATCCACATCTTCCACTGTATCCTAATCCTCTGTAACTTCCTCTGATTTTTCTGTTTGATACAGGGAATTCAGTCTCATCAAAATTGAAACTGTGGCTGGCATATGGATCTGTTAATTTAATCATATTAACAGAAGCGAAGATCAATTATTCATCTGATGAAGACTCTGGCTGATTAGCCTGTTTAGGTTGTGCCTTTTGGTGGGGTTGTGCTTGTGGATTTGAAGTAGATGGCATGAAATCTGCCAGCGTCAAAGGCAACTTAGGCTTTGACACATACTCATCTTCTTCTGATTCTTATTATTTCTCTGAATCATGCCATTTATTTGAGGATTCTCCCTCTGATGAAGAGGGTTTTGATGTGACATTCATGGAAGAAGGCACAATTGGTTTCTTCAATTGCGTTCGCAAAATGGCATGAGTTCGGTTGATCGTTTTTCTGACCATCCAATCATCGTATTTTTGTGCATTTTTGTTCATAAATTATTTCCACTCACCCTCCTCCTCAGGATCTGTAGTAGTAACACATGCTACCTGAGCTGAAAACCTTTCAGTTTGACTTGTCCCAAGTCAACCATTTTTTGCAGGAGGTCCTTGAAAACAAAACACTCCTGAATGGGATGCCCCAACATCTGATGAAATGGGAAATAATTGGGACGGTCTTCATCTCATTCCTTATTCAGCCTCTTGGGCCTTGGCAATTGAACCAATTTATTTTCCAGAGCTGAAATGAAGTAACCAGGAACTTGTTCATTTCAGAAATAGTATGTTTTTCTCTTCAGATCCTCAAATTGTTTCCGTCTTTTATCTCTTTGATCGTCTTGACGAAACGGCCTCTGTTGTTGATGCTCAGGTGGCGGAGCCCTTAAAGAAGATGAAGGCCTTGAATTAGAAGCAGGTACAGGTGATTGTTTAAGCATAACTGTAGTAGTCTCTGCTTTACCCATTCTCTTTCCTAGAGCTGATGGAATTACAAGAGCTTTATCCTTAGCCTTTATAAGAGAATCTTCAATCTGTTGAGCGATTGAAGTAAGGTATCAAAACCCTCCTGTTTATTTCAGAGGGATCAGCGGTGTGCGCAACTCATCATGTAAATTTTCCACACAGATTGGCAATAATTAATCTTAAGGGAGTTCTAAGATTAGGGAATATGTTAATCCCTTCTAGTGACCAATGAAATCTGAGACCCTTTCATTCTCCCTTTTCTTACAGTTTGTCAGATAAAAAATTGTTGTCTTTGGAAACGTTGAGCTGAACTGAAGAAGGAATTTTTGGCGAAGATCCTCCCATCCAGTAATTGACCAGGATTGCAAGATTGTGTACCAGACAAAATCAGGTCCTTGTAATGACTGTACAAAACATGTGAGCATAAATTCTTCTTGTTGCTGAAGGGTTCTCATCATAGGATCGCAATGAGAAAAAAAATGTTTTAAGTGTTTCTTTGGATCTCTCAAACCATTAAATATTGGGAATGTGTTACTTGAAAAATTTTATGGGAGAGGAATTGCATCATCCCATTCATGGTAAGATTTCTTTTCTGGTTGAATTTGAGCATGCTTTCCCTCCATAGAATCCAACCGAGCTGTTAATGACTCAATAAAAGTTATTAACTTTTGAGAAACATTCGGTTGATCTTGGACCTGAACAGGTGCAATAACTAGAGCTGGTACAGATGTGGTGGATGGCACTGCAACTGATGGTAGCACCGCCAATTATTTTTGCACTTGACATGTAGGATTAAACTTGTGAGGTTATTGATAGAGGAGGATATTCTTGATCCACCTCAATAGCCACAACAAATTCCTTTGGCTGACTAACTCTAGCACGCTTAGGAGGAAGACTAATTTGAAGTAATTCTGAATTCAACATCCTCAAATCCTTCATTTCTTCCTCCTATTGTGCAAATATTTTCTCTAGTGAGAGCGATTTTCCTTTTCCAGAGGAAGGGTATGTAACCTAATTCTTTCCTTTCCCCTTTTTGGCTCCCTTTCAGAGAGGAGGAAGTGGTTTATTTGAAGGATTACCTATATTCTGGGTAATCCTTTGATTTCGTGTACACACACCTTCTTCATTTGTGTCTGTGCATACAACTTCTTGAGCAAGAACCTCTTCATATAAACCCTCTGAGTGAACCTCATCTGCTGGATCGGCAACAATGGAATTAATGACATTAATTAATGCATAATGCATTGCATCTCTTCTATCGGCATTTCTGCGATATTGTCTTTTTCCATGTCCTTGATGAGGCATCGCCTTTTGTTGATTTGATCCCTCAGTAAATTCTTGATGAACCATAATTTGGAGGGAATCTCCTGATAATTTGGCTCTTCCTTCCTCTTGAGGCTTCTTCCCCAATCGAGATAAGACTGAATTTCTCTGAGGGAGGGGTTGAGGATTTGAAAAATTACCCAATCTGGTGGACTGGGGATGTTCCTACTTTCTTTGTTCAACTCCTCAAATCCTATTTGTTGATTCTGAGGGTTGGGTTAAAAGATTCCCCAGTATAGGAAGCTGGGGTGGTTCTTGACATTCTATATCTGAGGCCTTTTTGAAAGCTCTCAAAATATTGCAGACTTTAGTCCAAAAATTAGCTGGATGCATCAACCTGCATCCACTTTTATTATCCGGATCAAAAGACAGTTGGATGATTTATGACACTTCTATCACTTGATGATGTGATTTCTCCAAATGAGAGGTATGTTCAATATTATTGTTTTCTTGATGCAGTATTAATTCGAAAAATTCTTCTCTATATGCTTGATTTTGAGAGGAAGTAGTTGAGGCCTATTCTTGGAAAAACTTTTTATTACAAACAAAACCCATTGACTGTGGCCGGCTATGGGAAATAACATTGCATTAGACCATTTTCGGCGAGCATTGCTGACTGGATAATACAGTGAAATTTAGAGCTCCATGAACACCCCATCCCATGATATGAATACCAGATGGGGCATTGACAATTAACTGGCGCAATTTTCTTAGTGCGCCAAGGCATGAATGCTGAAGGGCTCTCCGTTTCTTTTCAGCCTTCGGATATCGAGAAACTGAGAGAGATGCCAAATCAATTTGGCATTATAACCCTTCTATTATCTTAACATGGTTTATATATTCATCATAAGATAATATTTTCTTTTTCAACTGAAAAATAGTTTTCCATATGTTGAGATGAATATCATTAATTCCATCTTCCATCAACATCTCTAGAATGTCGTACTGAGAATCAGCCAGAGGCCAAAACATAAATGGCACCTCACCATTCACCAGTTGTTTTCTCATGTTCACTACTTCCTCTTTATCATTCAATGAAGATTCTTCTGCCTGATTAGACCAGAGCTAGTTCTTACTTGTTGCTTCATCGGATTCGACAATATTGGTAGAGAAATCACTGATCAAACTAGAAGATGTATGACTTAGGGGTGGTTCGGAGAATGACCTACACCCTGGGCTAACTTCTTGTTGAGAAAGTATTTCACCTGCTAATGGTAAAGCATCAGACATGACCGACTTCACATTTTCAAGTGCCTCAAGATAAGATGGTTTTCTCGTCACTACATTGTCTATTGGAGAATTTTCCCAGCAATGTGAATCACTACTGCGGAGAGGACTTTCGCAGTGAAATTCATCATCATGGGGAGGACCACCATGCTGGGTTACAGTAAAAGATGAAACATTTTTCTCCTTGATATTCTAACAACACAGAGGGTTCTTGTGGCTCTCATTTGAAGATGAAACTTCGAGATTGACCGAATTGTCATAAAGCAAGCCTTCATGAGGATGTATCTGATGCAGACCTTCAGAATTAATGTTCCCACTATTGGGAATTGAGAGAGAAGAATCTTGAGTTGCAATAGATAGTTGTGTGAGTGCATCAAGAACTCCAGTATCGAGTAAGGCCATGTCACAGATGGGCCTTTGATTTCTTGACCGGGTTGGGCGGGTCTTCTTCTAAGACACCTTCTTACTCAATTTGGTAGGTGTATGTGCCTGCTCAGGAGAAATGATCAGGTCAGGCTGATTATCTCCACTCATACCAGGTGTATGTGCCTGACTTGTTTGTCCGTATGATATGGGGGAGTACGCCCCACAACCCTCTTGGACTGGAACAGAGGTGTGTGTCTGTTCTAGAGTGAACTGTTGATTTTTCACTCCACTGGTAGGGATATATTTATGTTTCTTTCCCTGAGATGCTACAAAATCTATTATAATATCCTGGTAGGCATCCAGAATATGAGCTTGGATTTGCTTTTTCTCTTTCACCATTGATAGAATATGCTTGAAGACTTCAGTTGATGGAATAGGGATATACATCCATTCCGTGATTGGAGTAGGTGTATGTGCCTGCTCCTGTCCTCCTTTTCCTGTTAGTGAATCCTGACAGTACTCATGTGTAGGGACAGAGAGTTTAGTATTCCTCCTATTTTTCATCGGAGCTTTCTGAATGACTTCTCTGAATGCTACCAAATGACACTATTGGTAGGATTGATCAATACTAGTAGGTGTATGTTCCTTCTGATTTCACTCCACCGAATGTGGTTGACGAGCTTCCTTGAAAAATGACAGATGAGGCAGCTGGCAGTATTGATGAGAGTAAACATGTGTATGTGTCTGTTTACCACTTGTCAACACATTGGGTTGGCAGGCTTTATCGTATGTTGTCAGACGAGCCTGCTAACTAGCTGATGATTTATAAACAGGTGTATGTTTTTGTCTATAGTACTCTGCCAGAATTACCTAGCGGGATTGGCATGATGCTACCAGATGAGTCTGCTGGACAGCTGAATTAAAACAGACGGGTGTGTGTGTCCGCTCATTGCTTTCCACCAAGTTAGGTTGGTGGACTTCTCTTGATATGGAAGTGATGAGAACCTGCTCACTGTTGACCAGATTTCTCCTCTGGCGGTTTTTCTTTCCTGGTCGGGTTTGAGGAACCTGAGCTGAATGCCTGGAAATGATACCCTCTTCATGTTGAGGGCGCACTACCGCACGAGTCTGGTGTCGATTGTTGATGAGAGCCCTCTGGAAGGACTCATGTCTCCTTGATTAAGGCCCTGAGGTACCTGCTCATTCACCACCCCAGAATACGTGAGTGAATGGTGATTTCATTCTGGGGATAACAACCTGAAACGGTTAGAGATGGTAGTTATAACCACCTGCTTCTTGATCGCTAGTCGTCATTGTCCGGATGACCAGGGTGAATTGTTCACTTAGAGGGCTTGTCGAGCAGCCTCTAGAGTTGGAATGGTACCATTTTGACGGTACTCCTTAACCAACGCATTCTATACCCAGCATTGAAGACACTGAGTAGGTGATGTTGCCCTCAGAGCGGATGACGATCCAGTAAGAGTAGCAGCAAATGCATTCACAACAGAGGTGTTCATAGTAGAAGTATTCACGGCAGAAGTATTCACAATAGTGAACCTAAGAAAACCCATTCTTTTAATGCAGAAGATCTTGGAAAAGAGTGTCTGTTTGATATAACAAACATAATCAAGATAAGTTCAGCTGCTACATCTTTTGGATGAGCACATATGTTATTGACTGTCTTTTTTTCCCTATCATTGAGTTTAAATAGGGTCCTAACAAATAGGTAAAGCATCATTTTAATTTGCTTAAGGATTCACGTCGGGTTCACCATTTTTTGTTTCCTCTGAAATTGGGGATGACCTCGTTGATAGAATGTTCAAACATTCTAATATGTTTCTAACGGGTTTATTTGTAGAACCGGAAACATCCAACGATTCCATATCCATTTGGACCTACTTTCCAAAGGTAGGCGCTCATTAGTTGTGGACTGATGAGGCCTAGCAATTTGCATTGGTCTAGAGGATGGGAGGTCGGACTCATCACACCTTTTTGAGGGGAATTATTGTCTACTCCGGGACTCTCGTTATAGATTTAAGTTATGTTCTTGAATCCTTATTACATTACCAAGTATAAAATGATCTTTCCTTTAGATCTGACAATCAATAATTGATATGTAGGAAATTTAGAGAATATTTTATATTTATTCGAGGGTCTTCATCGATAGAGAATCATTAGTATTTGTTAGAGATTCTTAGTCAATGGTATCCTTCTGTACATAAAATTCCCTTGGTCATTATGATAACCATACTGGTTTTAAAGCCACTCAGTGGGGCACTAGAAGTTTATTGTCCTTAAGAATGACATGGATTATTTCAGAGTTGGGATTGTATCCACTGATGGGATACCTACGTATCCTTTTTTTGGAAAAAGAATCAGAACCCACATAGTTCGAGTAAGGGAGTATGATGTTTATGCAACATTGATGGCTCAATGAAATATTTCATTATTACTTTTACACTCTAAGCTCATGTGAACCATGCTCGGTGTGAGAAACAAGAGGTATTGGTGAAACCAGATAATTGTGCCATGAAAGATTTAATGATGTGGGTCTTATGTATGTATGAATGCCCAAAATAGATGAGGATGAAGATTTACTTCAGGGAAGAAATCCAAGAACAAGGTATATAAAGGTATATGTACTTCATGGAGATTTGGGTACTCTAACATGGGGCTTACTCTTGAGGAAGATGCCCAAAATTATTAGGGGACTCATGATTGGGTTTTACTCTTGAGAAGGAAGCCCAGATCAAAAGTAAATTAAGACTGGTTAAGAAAAATTAAGACTGGGGATTACTCCTGAGAAGGAAGCTCAGGTTAAGGGACTTGGGGCTTACTCCTAAAGAGGATGCCCATATTTTTAGACTTTTAGACTGGGGCTTATTTCTGAAGAGGAAACCCTGGTTAGGAGACCCATGGTTGGGGCTTACTCCTGAAGAGGATGCCCATATTTGGGAACTTTAAGACTGGGGCTTACTCCTGAGAAGGAAGCCCAGGTTAAGGGAATTATGATAGGGGCTTACTCCTAAAGAGGATTCCCAAATTAGGGGACTTGGGGATTACTCCTAAATAGGATGCCCATATTTGTAGACTTTTAGACTGGGGCTTATTCCTCAAGAGTAAACCCAGGTTAAGAGAACCATGGTTGGGGCTTACTCTTGAGGAGGATGCCCATATTTTTAGACTTTTAGACTGGGGCTTATTCCTGAAGAGGAAAGCCAGGTTAAGAGAACTGTGGTTGGGGATTACTCCTAAGGATGATGCCCATATTTGTGAACTTTAAGACTGGGTCTTACTCCTGAGAAGGAAGCCAAGGTTAATGGAATTATTACTCGGGCTTACTCCTAAGGAGGATTCCCAAATTAGAGGACTTGGGGCTTACCCCTAATGAGGATGCCCATATTTGTTGACTTTTAGACTAGGGCTTATTCCTGAAGAGGAAACCCAGGTTAAGAAAACCATGGTTGGGGCTTACTCCTAAAGGGGATGCCCATATTTGTAGACTTTTAGACTGTGGCATATTCTTGAAGAGGAAACCCAGGTTAAGAGAACCATGGTTGGGTCTTACTCTTGAGGAGGATTCCCCTATTTTTGAACTTTAAGACTGGGGATTACTCCTGATAAGGAAGCCCGGGTTAAGGGAATTATGACTGGGGCTTACTCCTAAGGAGGATTCCCAAATTAATGATAATTTGGACTGGGGATTACTCCTGAAAAGGAGGCCCAAATTAAGGATTCTCTCATATTAGAGGATGAGGTTGACTGAATGAACTCTCTAACATTAGTGATATAAAGATGTGTAAATCACTAGGTTTTGAGAGATGTTCCACAGAATACCTTTCAGATAAGGAATCCAATAAGTAAATCATGCCATAAATTCCTTTGGAGATAATTATGATGTCTTAATACTAAAGAGGAGAGGTAGATATGTGTAAGAGGGATGAAATGGGCAGGAAGGGCACCCAAAAAGAGAGGGGCGTGCAAGTACTGTGTGGGCGGGCAAGTACTACGTTGGCACGCAAGTCCTGGTCACGTAGGTATACTTGCGCGACACATGGGTACTTGTGCACCGGCCAACCCTTAGGGAAGAACTTGGGCGAGGCTTGGCTCAAGCCTTTTATACTAACCCTAGAGACTTTCAGAAGAGAGGCGCGCAAGTTATGTGGAAGGAGTAAGGCAGCGCGCAAGTGTGGCCATTTCCCTTAAGGGATGGCCACCCAGGAATGCAAGTGTTGATGAGTTTTAACACTTAGGTCTTCCTCCCCCTCTTTAGAACTTCCGTTATAGTTAAGAAATTACCTTATAAGTGTTCGGAAGCTTTGAGAAGAGACTAGGGCTTCGGGAGCTCAAATATGAGGTTCTGGAATTTTTTCGTCCTCCCAAATGGGGGGGCCACAAGAGTATTTATAGGCTAGAGAGACCCTGGGTGAAATTTCAAAGAGGGCGTGCATGTCATATGTGCGACCATTAGGCGGTGCGCAAGTGTACTTATGCAACTATGAAGTAACTTGCACGACCCAAAGGGAAAAGAACCCATGTTCATACCTTTGTCAATTTTTGAAGTTTTCTTCAAAGGATGAATCAATTTATGATAAGGAATTTCCCTTTTCATTCGTTTAGACTCTGTGATGGAAAGGAGCATCAACGGTTCTACATAGGTGATACTGGAAAAAGATTCAACACAAGTGACATATGTGATCACTACCCAACTAGCAGAATATTGTGGTTGGAATGAAGTTCTAGCTTGGTGTCAACATAAGTTAGATAACTATATGACCCAAAATATAGTTGACCAATATCACACCACCCGTATGGCACATGTTCCTAAACCAATCATGATTCCAGAACCTAGAGAGATTCCATTAAATCTGTTTTCTAAAGGAAGATGAAATAATTGGAAGGATGAAAAGGGGAATTAATATAGTCTCGTCCAATAAAAATAATTTCTTTAAATAATGAAGATTTCAATCCTTAGATATTAGGTGTAAATGAACCATACCACCAAATAGAATCCTCATTAGATGAATATATCATTTTCATCTTTATTAACTATATCCACCTTATATGTTGAATACACCCATGAATTTTAGTTCCTTTCACCTAACTAGGGAGACAAGGGTTGATACTGTAGAAACCAAGGTCATAAGGGACTGTTCGGTCATTATAGAATCCAATATCCTGGAAACATCCCTCAATATTCCATTTACATGGTCGAGACCTGTGGGAGGGTGATTCAGAAATCTTAATGGGATAATGGAGATGCCTCATTGTCTTTCAATGATCATCCATGTCCAATTTTTCTAGATGACTGGTTGGTGGGTAAAAAAATTAATCTTCCAAAACAAAAGGGTATACCAGTGTAGCTTGTGTCATTAGTGACAGATGCACCTTCGACCTCTATCCAAGAAATGGTCCCCTCTACCTCAATCACCTTATCCCTTAAGTTTAATGTTAAGTACAAACATTACAATGGAAAAAACCTTCCTATGGTATAGAAAAAATGAAATTTTAAAACAATTGGTGACTCTCCCATCCAATCAATAAATCATGGATTATCTCTATCTTTCAATATATCATAGAAGGTCATTTATAGAGGCCATATAGAGTCCCTAATAGTTTGAGATAAAAATTTCCATAGTCGAGGTCTATCTAGAAGAAAAAAAATACTCAAATGGAATTTCATACCACCATCTCATTCATAGATAAATTTTTGGGAAGAATATATTCAGGTATATATTAGACCACTATATGTTTAAGGAAGGCTCAATAATTTTATAATATAATGGCCTCAAGTGAAAAATGGCTCTATGTTCAAGGTTATCCTAGTTCAGACCCTCTGACATGTAGGATATTTTGAGGATGACTTATCTCTAATGAAGCTAGAATTTAAAAGGTATGATAAGAGTTAGAAAATTCCTCTCAGATAGATCAAACATGATGCCCAATTCAGGTACCTCGTGTCTAGTACTATGTTCTTAATTATCTAGAAACACACAGTATTTAATTTCATACCTAAGATAACTTATCTTCATAACCTTGTTGTCGTTACATCAATATCTCATCAATTTTTTAAGTAATCATCAATGGAAATTTTGGAATACTATATTGTGATAGCACCCCTTTGAATATTGTGAATCACAATATGCTAAGTAAGGTTTATGAATGAGGGAGAGAAAGAAACCAATGAAAAAGGAATATATGTACTTATCCACTACCACTGGATTAGAAACTACCCCTGGAACTTCCTCATTAGTGATTACATACTTCATATAATGTTGATTAAGGAAGTAGATCTGGTCCGAATAGGCCATCGTAGACCGAAAAATTCATCGACCCATGTTCATATGATAATGATCGCACCATCTGACATCATCCAATTAAAATAAAGTTAGACTAAAACTCCAAATGAACCAAAATCTATCTCAGTTAAATATGCATAAATTTTAAATTCCCCCATGACATCCTTTATGATTTGGGATTACCATAACTCTCCTACCCTCGGTAGTCGTAGAAAGGGAGGAAAACATCTCTAAAATATTTTCACAATTCCCCTACCAGTTAGGGAAGTCAATTACACTTACTATAACATGTTTCCATTTTTCAAGTCTAGATATACCCTAGTTTTATCCACTATGCGTAAAGATACTCCTACTAAAATGGAGATGGAATAGAAAGAGGAAGACTATAATTAATCCCCTATGGAATTTGAGTAAGGTGTCTCCACCACCATCAATGGGATTATGAAATTAAATATTGGAGTGGAATATGGCATGTAGGCCACAATGATCAGTTCCCCCATACCTCTAAAGGATTAGTATTAGTATGTTTCCTTCTTGAAGTACAATTGATACATGTTTTCTTATAATGAAATAGAGATTATCAGGCTAGACCCTAATGTAGCTACTAATCACATGGGATTTCTAGATGACCATTGATGTTTCAAGAACATATCTAAGAGAATTAACCCAACCCAATCTACATGGTAGAATCTTCAATTGAAATAGTTTATTGAAGATAGATTTATCAAATAGTTAATATACCCAAATTGGATTTTTAGCATCATTAATGTTAAGAAAAATAACAAGAAGTTCAGGGTATATATTGATTTCAAGGATCTCATCTGATATTTTCTGAATGATGATTTCCTAGTACAAATCACTAAACTCATGACTTGTATGACTAAATAATTCCATGACATTTCCTTTATGTATGGGTATTTATAGAATAATCCAAAAAAGTGGCCCATAAAGATAGGGAAGCCACTAACTTAAGATCCCCTTAAGGAATATCCTACTACTAGGTCATTCCCTTTTGTTAAAGAATGATTGTACCACTTATAAACATGTCATTAATCATATCATAAATCCATTAATGGGATGAATTTTTAAGTAATACATCAATGTACTGGTGGTTAAATCATAGCAGTGTTGTGATCCCCACCAAAATATTCAAAAAATCTTCTACAAATTAGGATGACATAGTTTAAAGATTAATCCTATAAAGTGTAATTATAGGGTAACATTAAGGAAGATCCTCAAATTTTTGGAATGAAACCATGGCATTAAGTTTTATATAGAAAATAATGGTACAATTATAGAAATATCACCTTATTTAAATTTCAAATAGTTGAGAGGGGTCTAGGGGAGCCTCACTTAAATTAGGTGTTTTATAGCCAACCTGGGTGGCAGATGTCTCCCCTTCACTAAGGAAATGAAGAATTTAGCTGCCTACTAAGGCGATGATAACTGATAGGAAGATTTTGATAGCCTTAAGAAATACCTGTTTCATCCAACATTATTAATTCCACTAATATAAGGGAATCCACTCATATGATATGTGTCTATAATGGAGCGATCAATTAGTACTATTCTCGCATAGAAAAATAATTTAGGGAACAAAAATAGTCTCTACTATCTCAAAAGAACAATAATAGGTACTGAGACATGATAATCTAATATCAATGAGAACATACTTACACTCATATTCATGGTACAAAAGATGATAAAATACTTTCACTATCAAGAGGTCTATCAAGAATTTCATATTGACCTACTAAATTATATTATTAGTTTCCCAATGAAAAATAGGTTCTTGCGCTTATGGGTGGATATCCTACAATAGTAAAATATTTGATTCATGTCATAGAAGACAATTTAATTGAAGGTTCTAGATAATTTCCTCATATAAAATTTGACTATAGAAAGTACAGTAGACAACATTAAAATCCAAAACAAATGAGTTTTCTATACCCATGAAATGCCACAAACATGGGAGTTGTATTTTCATTAAACCTCCCGAAGTCCATCCAAGAAAAAAATGGAAGACCTAAAGCTCCACTAGTTTGGTTTGGGGATATTCATTTTTTCCTCAAATATGGAAATTTTATCCATATCCTTTTCATTGTTTTAAGGTTTCACTAATAATGATGTGAGATACCAAGACATTATTATACGTTTGAAGCTATATCTATAGCTATAGATGGCCTATCTAAATGCCAAAGGTGATCCAAATCTAGAAATTAAATAAATCAATGGAAAATATTCCTTCAAGAAGGAATAATTATCCCTTCCCATCAATTATGTGAGAGGAATGAAGTGTAATTACTTTATGAATCAACACTATATTACATCTCTTGATTAATGAATGATCATGTTGATGAAATAGATAATTCATCAATAGTACTAGATAATCTTGATCAATTTGGGATATTTTCCATATCAATAAAAGGAATGATGGTATCTTCATACATCATATTTGATATGGAGGAAATCAGTCGATTCAATACTTCCCCAGGGAATGATGATATCACATCCATTCTTGGATGGGTTAACCCCATAATAGATTACCTCTAAGATGGAACCCTACCACCGGATCAAGCCATAATTGAACATATCTAATGATAATAAGTTAAATTTATCCTTTAGTATTGTCCAAATGAATATAAATACATATATAAATGATGCATTGATAGATTCCTCCTTTGATACATTGTATAAAGAGAGACAACCACTATCCTGAAGGATGTTTATGTAGGCTCCAATGGTGCGCACCAGTCTTAAACCAAGATCTCACATCAAATTAAGAGGCTCGATTACTTTTTTTATGATTATATAGGACTACATGGAATTTCCCAAGAATTTCAATTCATGTTAAATCCCTAGAAATTTCATCCTTCATCCCCTAAAGTGTTACATACAGATAAATATTCAAGGTCATTTTTCATATGATGAATGGAAATTTTTAGGTCATGTCTCTTATCTACATCTAAGAGTATTAAATACATACTTACCACTAACTACTTCCTTTCCAAATTAAATGAGGTCATAACCCTTAATGAATTTGGTATAAAGGGTATAAATAACTTCAAAATTTCAATATCATTACCATATTTTGTGTTCGTCACTTGATAATCAAGTAAAATGGTAAAAAATTATGTTATTCTAAAGTGAATAGGTTCTACAAGGAGTAAATTGAGTCCAAACATTTTTATCACTATTATATAGTGGAATATTGGTAGATAGAGGCCTTCAATAAGACTTTTCCAAAAATTTACTCTAAAAAATAATAGAAAAAAGACATCAATTCTCTCCAAATAAGCTCATTTTTTATATATGGTCTTACAGTACTACAACCCATGCTTTCAAAAAAATGAACCAATACATTCTAGTCTATGGAACATAGGTATTGTTACCCATCAATGTCATGTTTCCCCACTCCGAACTTCCCTATATTGAAATTTTTTCGAAGATAAACAATCACATTAGTGAATTGATGAATCAACATGACTTTATGGGAATTTTTTGTCTACAATACACAACCAAAATGTTCATCAGAACTGGATTTCATGAGCCTTCAACAAAAATGTTTTCCTCTTCTCACTCCTCTAAGGAGAATTTGTAGTACTCCTCAAAACCCGGATGATACTCTGTAAGAAACCCACATGGTTAGAACTTTGGTGGGAAGGTCCATACATCATAGATAAGGTATATCCCAATGAATCATTCACATTTACCACAATATGTGGGAAATGTATCATGACCCCCAATAATGGATGGGTATGAAGAAATGATTTTCATAATTTCTATCATAGAAACATGTCTTGGAAGTAAAACTTTAAACTACACAGAACCCCACGTCCACATCTCATGACCATAAATCACAGTGCATGAAATTCCTTACTAAATGATGTTAAACTAAATCGGGAATGTCTTTATCATGTTACATAAACTGAAGGGGAACCACATTATCGCCACATGAAATTAAACATTATAGAAGATGTCCTTACCACGGGAATTTAAAATGCACAGAACGCATACATGCCAAATTAAATTAAACTGTGTGACCTATTAAGTCTTTGCATCAAAACTTTAAACTACTTAGTACCCTAGTTCATCATCACATCACCTTAAATATCATGGCACAAACATCCTTATTTCATGATGCTA
This sequence comes from Viscum album, assembly GCA_963277665.1. Taxonomy (NCBI): domain Eukaryota; kingdom Viridiplantae; phylum Streptophyta; class Magnoliopsida; order Santalales; family Viscaceae; genus Viscum; species Viscum album. The sequence continues at coordinate 1,521,155,468 of OY728131.1, read as the reverse complement.
AACTGTATGGATAACTTCCTTACTGCATGATGATAAATTTCATAGGGTATCATGTCCCTACCATATGATGTTCAACTACACATAATATATTCTTAATACATGATATTAAACTACAAATCAGATTCCCTCATCACATGATGTCAAATTATGAACATGAGGTATTCACATTAGTAATATCAACCCCACTAATTTTGTATTAAAGGATTGCATGTTATATCCCTTCACCACAAAAATATGTTCATTTCATTTTACTGCAACCTTTAGGTTGCTCGAATGCTTCTTGAATATTTCATTCTCCATGAACCACCTTCATACTTATGATATAGGGGTTTATACCAACTGATTCCTTGAGAAATTTTTCTCTTATAATTATATGAACATCAGTCTCATGTACTATAGGTTCTTCCCTGTAGAAAATTGGAATCTTGAGCTAACTGGTCTAAAGGGATCCTGGTAGGGTTCAACGGTGAATAACACTATTCCTAATAGAATGTTCCTAGGGTATTTTTTATACTTGGTGGAATGGTCCCACTTTAACCTATGGTCTATTTTCCTAACTAAATGTGATATTGTCCTTTTCAATTAAAAATGGTTGACTTTTACCCACTGATATCAATTTCTCATTGAGTCTAATATTCACTAGTTATGATTTACACATCCTGTAACCCAAATATTTAAGTGGATTTGGATAACCTCAATGATACATATATTTTCACCATACTCATTTTCATTGAAAGATTATAGAATCTTATTCTTATTCCCTTTCATTATAAGGTGTGAATCTCTTGTGAACACCTAATTTCCTTGAGTTTGTAATACCTCTCTATAACACCACATGGACTAAGTCTGAACTCTAAATGCTCATGAGACTTTGTGAAATATGTTCTACCCTAAAAGAACTTAAACTATTTAGAATGGGATACCCATTTATCCCATGAGAAGCATGATGGTTATGTCCAATAAACAGGAAAAAATACCCTCTCCCTGTATATGGGTCAGAAATATACTGGAGGTTTTCCCTATATGAACTACGTATGGATTGATTCTTATTCCTGTAGGATATATAGTGATACTCAAAACCTCTAATAATTGTTCTAACTAAGATAAAATAAAATGCCTCATCCTTATGAAAGAGTCATACCTATATGGGGACCATATATAATAACTATGTGTGGCTTGATTATTAACCATATAGGATATATAGTGACACCTAGGTTATCTATTTTCAGCCCAACAGTTAATATTTATTTTGTTTAAATATTTTACTCATTGAGAACAACAATTTTGTGGGGATTCCTTCTCATATTAAAATTCTAATTCAAAAACACATTCCCAATCATGAAATCTCATGATGCTCAATCAGCTTCCAAGTTGTCTCTTATTTATCCCACCGAGCATGACTCATGTGAGATTAGAGAACCTAGGAAGCCTCTATAACTAGTGGGATGTAGTATTGTTTTATTTAAAGATATGTAACCATGTCCTTACCATATTATCTTAAACAATGTGTAAGACATTCTCTTCATGTGATGTTAAATTGCATGACATTAGGTCTTCAAGTTGGGTAGATCATCCCTCCTACTGATTGAGTATTCATAAATTGAATTTTTATCCCTTTCCCATGAAACTATATTACATAAAAATTGGTTTAACATTTAGTGTTCTATAACCCTTATTTAATTGTAAGGTCTCCCTAAACCACCTTTATACCATCGATATCTAAGATGATACAAACTGATGCCTTGAGTGAAAACTCTCTTAGCATTACATAGACCTTGATCACACGTACTCTTAGTTCTCCCCTATGGAAAATTTTTAAAAGGTATTAACTAATATGAAGGTTACCGACTAGGATTATTGGGTGAATAACACAATACCTTTGAGCCTGTTCCTAGGGGAATTTTCTATCTTAGATGAAGGGACCCCCCCCCCCCTTAAACCCAAGACCTATTTTCCTAACTATGTCTGATATGGTATTCTTCCATTACTAATGGCTGACTTTTACCCACCGGCCTCCAACTCCCATTGACCAAGATAATATTGGGTTAAAAATCACACATACCATTACCCAAATATTAAATTGGACTTCAATACCCTATATCTTACACATTTTTACATCATACTCATTATCATAGTAATATTATAACATAATGTTCTTTCACCCTTTCATTATAGGGTGTGCATCTTATGTGAAGACCCAAATTCCACATGTCAGTCATTCCTCTTGACAATCCCATTTTTTAAAAGATGAATAACTATAAAACATCATACCTATTATATCCTAGTCAAGCGATGTTAAACTATAAAACATATTGTAAATTTGGTATAACCTAAAATTACTTATACCATGGAATCATATGGGACCCACTATGCACATGGGATCTAATTCCATGTAAGAATATATGGAACTTATCAATAATTCTATGATATTGATGAATGTTTCATCCCCATTCTAGAATAAATATAGAAATTTATTTCCCATTTGTATGAAATCAATCTTTATAGAGGACCTTTTAACCACCTAGGATTTCAAGGTACACTTAGATAAGGAAAAAAAATTACCCATTCTTTACACATGATATTGATCCAAATAGAATAATTTATCCACCATACCAATGTGTGGCTGGATTCCTAGCCCTTCAGAATCTATAGTGATTCTCAGATGCACTAATCCTAGGCCTAATGCCTATATTTAATGCAATATACCACCCCCCTTCCCCATGCATGAACCTGAAGTATGCAGGCAAATTTCTTTTTCAAGAACTACTTGTCACATGATTATTTATTAGTAAAATATTTGCAGTGAAACCAAAATTCCATGTTCTTCGCTCAACCATCATTCCTAATAATGATATTTCACCCTTTATTTTCCATTTTTTATAGCTAGTAGAACCATGTATCATATCCAATCATCTCATCATAAAAAATAGAAAATCATAAAGATTCCCCCATTCACCTTAATGTATTGGAACCCATCATCTCATTAAATGTGCATGTCCCAAAGTAGAACCCATTTTCATCTCCTCTACAAATTAGCTAGATACATGTGTATTTTTTAACTACATATCGCTTGATTCATGTCCATATAGGATATTTAGTGATGCTAGGATCACCCATCACTAATCCCATTCCTAAAATTAAAAAAAAATCTCCTCCTACCTTAGTGCTTAATCCTTTGAAGTGATACTTCACAGTCCTGATGATTTTTCACCAAGTAAGGGATTAATTTTCTTTTCCTACATGTAGGCAGGATTTAGGTAGAGGAAGCCTCACAGAATTTTGTATGACCTATAAAAATCCACCCACCCCACATAGGAGTTGATATATGCGGGGATCCATATGAGAAATATGTGTTGCTTGATTCTTGTTTCCACATGATACATATTGATGCCTAGATCCTTTAATATTATGCCCAACTACAAAATCAAACAATATCTAAAAGAAAAAAAATGTATTCTTACCATTATGAATATGATATAAGTCCATATGAAGGAATTTATTTGATAGAGCTTTCGATGACCTCATTCTGACCATTAAAATACATAGGGAAACTGTAACACGCTGAGCTTCCACGATACGCTTCTCATTCAATAATGCAATAGCTTGCATTGAACGCAACTTCGAGTTCTAACACACCGCGACTAATCGAAGTAGCTGTTATGAATAGTAATACCCACTTTTTAAAAATATAGAAACTTTATATTTCAAAAATGGACTTAATTTTTGTATTCATAATATCGAAATTATCCTAAGTTGAATTTTTTGTAATTTTCTGAGAACTTCCAATTTTTTATGAAAAGTGAAAAATACTTAAAAACAACTTTTTTAATCAAAAAAATTTATATTGATAAATTATACTATTGAGTGGTTTTAAAGTATAATTAGAATATATTTTTACCATTTTATTCAATGTTGTTCATTGTAATTAATTTCACTTTGAAATTAGACATAAACAATTGTCAATCTTTTGATGTATATTGTTTCTTAAAAACATGCTATTTGTTGTGAAAGCGGGAATTAATTATAAATTAATTAATGCAACTTATATGTTTGGAATTTTGTAAAATATAAATCATTTTTGAATTCGGAATATCAATTATATCTTAGGGTGAAATTTTGGCATTGTTCTGAAAAACTTCAATTTTTGATGAATAGTGAAACCACTAAGTGGTAGTTAAAAAACTGATTTTTCGTTTAAATGAACCATTAAAACTTCTGTGATTTGATTTTCAAAAATCTAACATTAATGGTTTTCATTAGGAAGTAAAATTTGTTTCAATGGGATTAAAATAATTTTTTGGTGAATAGTAACTTTTAAGTTTAATTAATCGCGATTAAAGGTAATTAGTGAAATTTAAGGTAAAAATGATATTATAAAAATATGAAAATACATTTACACTTGTCCTAACCCTATTGTATGTGTCATGTCCGACCAAGAAATCCATGGGTCGGCTTGGGGACCCCATGGAGTTACTTTGGTAGGAAAATGACATAAATAACATTTATTTAAAGTTAAAATAAAAATGTCACAAACATAAGTTGTTTTACTAAAATTATTTTTAAATTTGATTATACGAGTCATATTTTTGACTATAAATATTCATTATAAAGATAAAAATATTTCCTAGATTATGATATTTTTTATATAATTTTTAGACATTAAATAAATTAAATTATTTATGACACCATGATGATGCAGCGATTACCTCATTAATTAACGATTTAAATAAAATGAAAATATATTGTAAAATACAAGGATTACACTTGTCAAAAACCTATTGGATGAGTATATTTAGAACCCTTATCACCTTATCCTCGAATTATATAAGTGTGGGACCTTTAAAATCCGAAACTCATTATATAATAAAGTAACATTTCATTACTTTCCAAGAGTGCCCCTCCTCTCCACTTATAAAAGGCCCCCACCACTACCACCTTACTCAAACATCAAAGCCTTTTGGCTCGGCCAACCTCTGACCAAATACTCTCCCAAATTTTCTCCCTTACTACTAGAAGCGTCACTTTGGGAATAAGTCTTCCCAAGAAGCCTTTGGCTCAAATCAAAAGAGTTACCCGATTTTAAGGTAATGTCTTCTCTTATGTTATTTTGTTTTATTTTTCTTCTCCAACCCCCTAAACTCTTTTTATTCATTTAATTTGTAACAAAAAAATTATCCTCAATATACTAGGATGTTTTTATAAGAATTATTCGAGCTATACTTACACACACCAACATCTAATGGTTAAATAACATACTATTTCTCTGGATGGCGAATTTCTGCCTCACAAAACGATGATTGTTCAACACTCATATAACACCTTCAAAGGTGGCCATTAAGATGTCACTATATTTATATATATGATATATAATATGTTTATGTTGTACTTAAGGTTCTGTATTTTTCATTTATGGCATACCTTTATTGTTTCCATTATGGGTAAACGCGATATTTTCATTTTAGGAAGTGCGGACTACCGCCCCCTCAAAGTGATTTGAATAGTTAATCCCATATGTGGGATGTATAAAGGATGGAGTAAATGATATTATATATGATATTATACTAGAATTATAATATACCTTTATATCATTATGATTTCATTAAATACGAAATAGAAATGAAAGTAGCGTTCATGCGTACGTACGACTTACCGTCTCCATGAACTGTGCATTTCATTTCTTACCTCTAAATGTTATGTAATATTATAAATGAATGTATATACTAGATATATATTATGTATATGATATATAAATCATGAATATAATTATGGATATAATTTATATTTTACCACATGAACAAAGTGTAATTATAAGAAGTTTATTTTTGACTCAAGCACCTAAGATCGACAAAACAACCGTTATAAACATAAATAATTACATAATGTTCATGACATGGTAATAAGTGATATAAAAGGAATAATTAACTTGAAAAAGGTTCTTAATAAGGTATATATTAACTCTAGTTTATTATTCAGGAGATCAATGAATGGTCGAGTGAATTTGGACACGAGGTAAGGGAACTTCTTAACCCAATTTCTATTCTTTGGGTTAATCTCCTACTTTAAAATTATGTCATGATATTATTATGTCCTATATTGTATTTGTAATTTTTTTATGTGTACTTATAATAAATACACATAATAGATCTATTTTATTTAAAAAAATGATCTTTTAAAAGACTTCGTCTCAATATCCATTCATTGAGGCATATTTTGTTTTATACACAAATTTCCTTTATACGGTGTATAAACCCCTTGGACATTTACGTTTATTCAAAAGGAATCTTTTTATACGAAGTGTTTTACTAAACGATAAAAAGAAATGTTTTTCTTTTCATACATATGCGGCGTCAACGACTTCTCCACCGCCATGGCCATTATTTGGGTTTCGGCTTCCTCTACAAGCCATAACATTTTTTTAATGAATAATAAATACAAAGTTTTAACTTTCTTTTATTTGGGTATTGAAAATGGTTTTTAAAGTGTTTTTATTATATCAATGTCTTGTATTGATATCTTGTGATTGAAATGTGTAAATTTTATGTTTCCATTATGCATGTTTTATGTGATACGATTATGTTATGGTTTATGATATGTTTAAACCTATTCATATGAGGAATGCATTGGACTTAATAAGTGACAGGTGGAGCCCGCTACAGCTCCTCGATGCATCGGTAAGTCTCATGAGACAAACTAGTGTCTTGGCACGAGGCCTTGACAAAATCTTATTTGTGGTCTTGGCACAAGGCCTTGACTACGTGGTTATGATAGTCTGGCATTATGCATTCCATCATTATGAAAGTGGTTATTGATATTTCATGGGATTATTCGACTAGTAGAATATCCATGTGAGTAAGTAAATGGAATTATTTCATTTTACTTTTTCCATATTATGCTAATGGTCAAGTTTAAAAGGCTTTTGTTTTAGTTATACATTGCCTTAAATGTTAATGTTTATTTATGAAAGCTTCCGCTATATTGTTATCCTTAATGAGCATCTGAGCTCACCCATTTCAATGTTTTAATTTTTTCAGGATGTGAAGAAGTATATTATGAATGATCTTCAGGGATAATATAAGGGGATATGAAGAGAAGATGTTGTAGTTTTGTTTTACTTTATGATGTAATGTAATACTTATGAATGTATCTAGTGTTTCCAAGGCTACTAAACTAATCGGTCTTTCGAGACTTGATCTTTTGTGATCATGCCAATGCTATGAATTAATGCACCGACTATGGGTAGCTAGGGTCAGGGCGTTACAGTTGGTATCAGAGGCAGTTTAGTACTAACTTTGGAAGCTAGATTTAGATAAACTCTGATTAGAGCACATAGCCCAAAGATAGACTTTGAGGATTAGTATAGAAGAACTTCCTAGAATTTTTTTGTTGTAGAGATTTTGTGAGTTTTTCCGAGAAATACATCCCTGTCTGGATACGAGCAGGTAGAGGCGGCTCTGGCACAGATGTACCAAGGGTTAAAACCCGAAAACACCTCTTTGAGCTAGACTCGAACGGGAACTGGTGCACAACAATGGGCCTTGCTACACTCTTGGTTACGACACTCCCAAGGGATATGCTTAGGATAATTCTCGTTTTCTTTACAAACCACTGAAGGGTTATGAGTATATACTTCCCCAAAGAAAACATTTTTATGATTATGGATTATATCCATAAATAGTTCAATTTATGTTAAGTATTTTATAAGTATGGAATTATGTATTTTGATTCATAATATAATATAGTTTATGCCATTGTTTAGAAATGGCGCCTAGTGGAAGGAATGGAAACCGTATCAATGCACGCACTCCGTATAGGGATTTCCCTCCTGCTCAAGATAATTATTGTGGATCTGGAGATACAACTGGTGCTGATCAACTTATTACCATACTGGGACAACTGACTCAGGTTATGAATAATAACCCTACTCATATGGAGCACCCTGATCCGCAATGTGGATGATCAATGTTAGACCGCTTCATGAGGCAACAACCACCATCATTTAATGGGGGTACAAATCCATTAGTAGCTGAGCAATGGATAAACTCCTTAGATAAAATATTCCATGCCTTGGGGAGTAGCGAAAGGGAGAAGGTTGTCATGGCAGTCTACCGCCTCACTAGAGATGCCGATCAATGGTTTTCGCTGATTCAAAACACAAAGGAAGATGAAGAAGTATCAAGTATGGAATGTAGAGAGTTCAAAGAACTTTTCTTAGAAAAATTATTTCCTCGTGACCATCGAGCAGATATGGAAAGGCAATTTCTGAGTCTGAGGCAGAAGGAGGATGAGAATTTTGCAAAGTATAAGGCCAACTTTACAAGGATAGCGAGGCATGCTGCAGATTATATACGTAACCCAAGGAGTAAGACTGATCGTTTCATTTGATGATTTAAAACCATTTCTCCATCGAGCTTTAGTATCACAATCCTTCTCATCGTACGAAGATATTGTCTTGTGTGCTATCAAGACAGAAAAGGAATTCTCTAAGTCTTATGACAAAAAAGTTAAGCTAGAGAAGAAGAGAATGGTGGAACAAGAGACGGATAAAGGGAAAAAGGGAATGAAGGATTTTCCATTATGTGATAATTGTGGGAAGAATCACCCCGGTGCTTTCCTAAAAGGAATGGGAGTTTGTTATAAATGTGGAGAAAAAGGTCACCAGGCTCGTGATTGCAAGGGAAAGAAAGAGGCTATCAATGTTGAATGCTACAATTGTAGGGAAATAGGGCATTAAGAAAATGAATGTCCTAAGCATCAAGGAAACTTACCTCAGAAAAGGCCAGGGGATCAAGGACAATCTTATGTTGTTACTACAGTTGAAGCGTAATATTTAATGTATTGTTGCTTTTGGACTCAAGGATTATATTTTGGTTAAAAAAATAATGTGATATATATAAGGATTGTACTGTAGTACTTGTTGTTATCATTAAGGTTTTAATATGATGAACGAAATCATATTTTTAGTATGTGACAATAAGAAAAGCATTACTTTGTTTGGGGAATCTGATGTTACAATTCATTTTATAATTTAGAGACCTTTTAGAAAAAGTCTGGACAGAGGTATTTTGGATAACTATATAGGTTGGAATGGATTAAGTTGAACCATGTATAGTATTGTTTAAGGTTATAACATTTATGAAGATTATTTTTGGAATATTATAATACTATAGTTTTAGGAAAAGGACAACCTGCAGGGTGGGGCATAACCCGTCGCGTCGGACAAAGCTGCAGGAATCGAACCCACAACCATAGTGTGACATGCCTTTATTACCGACCACTAGCCTACAAGAAGTCCCTGGTTATTACAAAATAGTTTTCCTAATAAAAATGGTATGTGTTAAAATTTTGAACCTTGTACGATTAGGATAAATATAATATTTTTGAGTTCTATTATCTTTTTTAGGGAAAGATGAGTTTGTGGTAGAAATTAGTTGAAGGTTGAAACCCTCCTTGTCAAGTATATATATATATATATATACCTCTCTCTTATTCTATGAATAAATTAATTCATAAACTTTAGGAAAGGGATATTAAAAAAATTGTGTGTTATCATAATACCTTATGATTTGTTGAACAGATGATATTTTAAATCACCATAGATTGAACGCTTTGAGGCCCTCAATTTTACACTTGTTTGTGATTGATGACCTCAGTCACTCTCTAAAAATATTTACGATTTTCCTCTAATTATATGTCTCTAATTTCCACCAATTTTCTCCTTATCTAGATCATAATTTGGTGGTGACTTTTTTATTTCCAATTCCCTCTTATTAAGGCTAAATTTTATTAACGTTATTTCCGATGTGGGTTTTCCACAAATGTATTTCCTATTTTCAACCTTTTATTTTCAAAGAAAAATTTCAAATTGCGAGGACGCAATTTATTGAAGGAGGGGAGAATGTAACACCCCGAGCTTTCACGATACGCTTCTCATTCAATAATGCAATAGCTTGCATTGTACGCAACTTCGAGTTCTAACACACCGCGACTAATCAAAGTAGCTGTTATGAATAGTAATACCCACTTTTTAAAATTATAGAAATTTTATATTTCAAAAATGGACTTCATTTTTGTATTCATAATATCGAAATTATCCGAAGTTGAATTTTTTGTAATTTTCTGAGAGCTTTCAATTTTTTATGAATAGTGAAAAATACTTAAAAACAACTTTTTTAATCAAAATAAATTATAGTGATAAATAATACTATTTAGTGGTTTTAAAGTATAATTAGAATATATTTTTACCATTTTATCCAATGGTGTTCATTATAATTAATTTCACTTTGAAATTAGACATAAACAATTGTCAATCTTTTGATATATATTGTTTCTTAAAAACACGCTATTTGTTGTGACAGCGGGAATTAATTATAAAATTAATTTATTCAACTTATATGATTGGAATTTTTTAAAATAGTCATCATTTTTGAATTCGGAATATCAATTATAGCTTAGGGTGAAATTTTGGCATTGTTCTGAAAAACTTCAATTTTTTATGAATAGTGAAACCACTAAGTGGTAGTTAAAAAACTGATTTTTCGTTTAAATGAACCATTACCACTTTTGTGATTTGATTTTCAAAAATCCTACATTCATGGTTGTCATTAAGAAGTAAAATGTAGTTCAATGGGATAAAAATAATTTTTTGGTGAATAGTAACTTTTAAGTTTAATTAATCGCGATTAAAGGTAATTAGTGAAATTTAAGGTAAAAATGATATTATAAAAATATAAAAATACCTTTACACTTGTCCTACCCCTATTGTATGTGTCATTTCCGACCAAGACAATCCATGGGTCAACTTGGGGACCCCATGGAGCCACTTTGGTAGGAAAATGACATAAATAACTTTTATTTAAAGTTAAAATAAAAATGTCACAAACATAAGTTGTTTTACTAAAACAATTTTTAAATGGGATTATACAAGTCCTATTTTTGACTATAAATATTAATTAGAAATATAAAAATATTTCCTAAATAATTATATTTTTTTTATAATTTTTAGACATTAAATAAATTAATTTATTTATGACACCATGATGATGCAGCGATTACCTCAGTAATTAACGATTTAAATAAAATGAAAATATAATGTAAAATACAAGGATTACACTTGTCAAAAACCTATTGGATGGGTATATTTAGAACCCTTATCACCTTATCCTAAAATTATATAAGTGTGGGACCATTAAAATCCGAAACTCATTATATAATAAAGTAACATTTCATTACTTTCCAAGAGTACCCCTCCTCTCCACTTTTAAAAGGCCCCCACCACTACCACCTTACTCACACATTCAAAGCCTTTTGGGTCGGACAACCTCTGCCCAAATACTCTCTCAAATTTCCTCCCTTAATCCTAGAAGCCTCACTTTGGGAAAAATTCATCCAAAGGAAGCCTTTGGCTCAAATGAAAAGAGTTACCCGATTTCAAGGTAATGTCTTCTCTTATGTTATTTTGTTTTATTTTTCTTCTCCAACCCCCTAAACTATTTCTATTCTTTTAATTTGTAACAAAAACAGTATCCTCAGTATACTAGGATGTTGTTATAAGAAGGATTCGAGCTACACTTACACACACCTACATCTAATGGTTAAGGAACATATTGTTTCTGTGGATGGCGAATTTCTGCCTCATGAAACGATGATTGTTAAACACTCGTATAACACCTTCAAAGGTGGAAATTAAGATGTCACTATATTTATATATATGATATATAATATGTTTATGTTTTACTTAAGGTTCTGTATTTTTCATTTATGGCATACCTTTATTGTTTCCATTATGGGTAAACACGATATTTTCATTTTAGGAAGTGCGGACTACCACCCCCTCAAAGTGATTTGAATCGGTAATCCCATATTTGGGATGTATAAAGGATGGAGTAAATTATATTATATATGATATTATACTGGAATTATAATATACCTTTATATCATTATGATTTCATTAAATATGAAATAGAAATGAAAGTAGCGTTCATGCGTACGTACGGCTTACCGTCTCCATGAACTGTGCATTTCATTTCTTACCTCTAAATGTTATGTAATATTATAAATGAATGTATATACTAGATATATATATGATGTATATGATATATAAATCATGAAAATAATTATGGATATAATGGATATTTTACCACATAAACAAAGTGTAATTATAAGAATTTTATTGTTGACTCAAGTACCTAAGATCGACAAAACGACCATTATAAACATAAATAATTACATAATGTTCATGACATGGTAATAAGTGATATAAAAGGAATAATGAACTTGAAAAAGGTTATTAATAAGGTAGATAATAACTCTAGTTTATTATTCAGGAGATCAAATAACGGTTGAGTGAATTCGGACACGAGGTAAGGGAACTTCTTAACCCAATTTCTATTCTTTGGGTTAATCTCCTACTTTCAAATTATGTCATTATATTATTATGTCCTATCTTATATTTGTACTTTTTTTATGTGTACATATAGTGAATACACATAATAGATCTATTTTATTTAAAAAATGATCTTTTAAGGGACTTCATCTCAATCTCCATTCATTGAGGCATCTTTTGTTTTATACACAAATTTCCTTTATACGGTGTATAAACCCCTTTGACTTTTACATTTATTCAAAAGGAATATTTTTATACGAAGTGTTTTACTAAACAACAAAAAGCAATGTTTTTCTTGGCATACGTATGCGGTGACAAAGACTTCTCCATCGCCATGGCCATTATTTGGGTTTTAGCTTCCTCTATAAGCCATAACATTTTTTTAATGAAAAATAAATACAAAGTTTTAACATTATTTTATTTTGGTATTGAAAATGGTTTTGAACGTGTTTTTATTATATCAATGTCTTGTATTGATATCTTGTGATTGAAATGTGGAAATGTTATGTTTCCTTTATGCATGTTTTATGTGATATGATTATGTTATGGTTTATGATATGTTTAAACCTATTCATATGAGGAATGCATTGGACTTAATAAGTGACGGGTGGAGGCCGCTACAGCTCCTCGATGCATTGGTAGGTCTCATGAGACAAACTAGTGTCTTGGCATGAGGCCTTGACAAAATCTTATTTGTGGTCTTGGCACGAGGCCTTGACTACGTGGTTATGATCGTCTGGCATTATGCATTCCATCATTATGAAAGTGGTTATTTATATTGCATGGGATTATTCGGCTAGTAGAATATCCATGTGAGTAAGTAAATGGCATTATTTCATTTTACTTTTTCCATATTATTCTAAAGGTCAAGTTTAAAAGTCTTTTGTTTTAGTTATATGTTGCCTTAAATGTTAATGTTTATTTATGAAAGCTTCTTCTATATTGTTATCCTTACTGAGCATCTGAGCTCACCCATTTCAATGTTTTAATTTTTCCTGGATGTGAAGAAGTATATTATGAATGATCTGCCGGGATAATATAAGGGGATATTAAGAGACGATGTTGTAGTTTTGTTTTACTTTATGATGTAATGTAAGACTTATGAATGTATCTAGTGTTTCCAAGGCTACTAAACTAATCGGTCTTTCGAGACTTGATCTTTTGTGATCATGCCAATGCTACGAAGTAATGCACCGAATCTGGGTAGCTGGGGTCTGGGTGTTACAGAAACCTAGGGGAAGATCATCTATAGAAATTTTATATGCCCCTTACTCTGGTCTACCTTGAAAAACCATAAATTATCTAATAATTTCTGATTTATTTAAACTCATTTCACATAATCATGAGTTATAACTATGTATTTATTTCTAATACATGAGTTAGATCTACGCAAAAGGGCCCTCAACTTCTGGATATCTACCTGTTAGCCTATAAAATAATGAAAATGAATCCCACATTTGAATACCACTGAATAATTCAAGGTTTCTTTTAGTATTCATTTCATAATTTTAAATTGGGACACTATTTATTTTCTTCATGAATCTATAATATATGGGATACATCCTTGCCATATGATGTTAGACTACACAGAAGATGACCCTATTTCCTGATGTTAAACTACATTATAATTACATTAAGGTCACATGATGTAAAAATGAATGGTCGAGACATCCCTACTCAAAAAATTAAACAAAAACGTCCATCATACTTCATCACTCCTTATCAAATTAATGTAAGAGCCTGACCTCGGTCAACCAATGTTTGGGGTGATTATTTTATATTCCTAAGAACCTTGATCAATATGTCACACTTCATATCCTAAGAAACCCAGGTGGTTAAAAACCACCCATATCCCTTGAAATGATAAAAACCCACTATACATTACTATATAACATTTGGATCTCCATAAGGGAATTGGACTTTTCAAACGAATGCGTCTTGTACTTGTGATAAGGGCCCTCTAGTCCTTGTGATCCCTAAAATCATCATCATAGAACTCATCACCTCATAGTGATTCATGATCATCCTTGAAATGTATGCCCATACCATCACTCATGATCTGAGAACCTTGCTATATTATTTAAAACACATTCATCACCAATTCAAAAGGGTATTGGAGTACTCTTGACTATGCAAGTCCTAATTTGGATACTTTGTAACATTAACCTGATACCGAGTCTACGCATCATGACCTTAAATTGTATCCACTTTGGTCAATGTTTTTTGACCTTAAAATCTATTATATGTTGGTCCAAATCCAAATACACAAATCTAATGGTAAAAGAGAGCTGAAACACGCCAGGAAAAAACACGAAAATGTTGGTCTGAACAAAATTCATGACTCCACTCTCTGAACTCCCATCATCAAAGTTTAGGAAAAAGTAAAACTATAAATACAAGAGGAATAAAGATCACATGGTCCACCTTATGATCCAATTAAATTTATTTCCATGCTTGGTGGACCATTTTAGTATTAAAAAATGTTATATTACTAATTTATCATATATCCTCATCACGATGGTGCATTTAGTATGTGGAGATAAAACTAGTATGATGTTGAACCCTCCCTAGATTTCATGTTTTATATAAAAAAATATCTATGAATTCTGACATGATACCACCAATTACTAGAATTATTCAACTACTCATAGAACCACATATCCTTGAGTAACATACCTTGGTTATCCCCTATATAATATTGGTAATAGGGACTAGATTATCCAAAGGGACCCCACTAGGATTCTCTATTGAATGAAAAAATTATGAATATTTTTTCCTAGGGGTGTTTCAGACGTAGAAGATAAGTCCCCCTCTAAATACTAGGAGTTATTATCCCAATTATGTGTGATATATTCCTCCACAATTACTAATGGTCAACTAATACCCATTGATCTCCACCTCACATTGACTCAGACATCCTAAGGTTATGATTTACACTTCCCATAACCTAAATATTCATGTTGATTCAACATCATTGACATTATGGCACTGTGTATTATGCCTATTATTAAATATGGAGCATGTTACTTTATTCTTTAACCATTTTTTGGTACCCATCGTATGACCCTAAACTGCATGATATGTAATCCCAGGCTTCATGATTATGAAATTAATGTCGCCTTTTCTCAGGTAGTCCACAAACTACCACTAGGGTGTTGGAAACCACCTTGGATAATATTTTCTCTATGACATACTTCATTTTCCAAGTGTTTGATTCCTCACAGACATCCCACATCCCTTGGAAAAGGGTGGGTACTCCATTGGCTAAAAATTCATGAGTAAGATCTGCATAATGGAACTTGAACCGTCAATTATAGGAATATCCTCCTTTCAAGAAAGGGATTCTGATCCTCATGATACCTGGAAACACCATAGTGTAGCATGGAACCTTATTGTGTTTTTTGATCATCCCTAATATGTCGACCCCCATTTCATCACCCCTAGTTTAGACCTCTTTAGGCATGATTTTTGTAGACCATAATACAACTATCCAAGTGGATTCGATATCATTTTTATTAAGTCAAAATATACTATCCACATTTCTATTAAGGATGTAGGGTTTCAAAAACCTTCATAAATATTCATCCTTTGGAACCCAAAAAAAGATATAGGGTTCCATAACTCTTCATGAAAATTCATCATACGTTATCCCTAATTCATGATACTTGATTCATGATTCACCTTTTTCCACAATAAAACATTTAAAGGTTTGTGATATAAGTACCTAAACTATAGAAAGATTATTTTTGATATATATGAACCTAAATTACAAGAAACAAGGTCTGGTCTATAAAAAACTAAACTCAATAATAAGATGTCCAAGCTATATGAACCTGAACTATAGAAAAATAATTTCGGAGTTATACGACCCTAAACAACAAAAATGGGACATCTAGCCTATATGAATCTAAACAAAATCAATATCAGGTATTAACTGTATAACTCTAAAGTATATAAATTGATGTTCTTATAAATATGATCATAATCTACATCTATAGAAGGTATGAGTTATTCAGCATTAAACTGTAGGGACATAGGTTCATATCTGTTTGATCATAAATAATATAACCTCATTAGTCCATCAAGAAAGACCTTAAACTACCAGTTTATTGATATGTAACACTCACCATGTTAAAAACCACTAAAGGTAGTCCTATGAAAAATTTGATTCCATTCCTACAAAAACCTCTTCCTCAATAGCTTAGGAAAAAGTTAGGGCTAAAAAAGAGATACAAAAACATGTATGGACCATTATCTAGCTCTATAAAAAATCGATCTACAATTAGTAGCTTCACTATCCTAGGAAACAATTATAGAAACGGATTTCTTGGTCCATATTTCTGAACTTGGTTATCTAAAAAGGGTTAACCTTAACACATAAATAATGGTGTTTATGTTGATTTTTATTTGTGATCAATTCTAAAAAAGAGTTCATTATGATTCAATAATTTTAGTTTTAATTTAGTATTGATTCAAATGTATAGTGATCATTTAGATATTAAGATATAAATATACCATTTTAATGGTTTAAGAAAATAAATTAAGGAATAACTAATTGTAATTTGATGAAAAAATAAAATTCTAGCAATAGGTATCAATTTCTTTCAAAATTTTCACCCACTACATTTCTTCCAGTGTCGCTATCGGGTGAAGATATTATATTAAAGAAGATAGCTCATATCATTATATTTGGGTGGTTTCTAATAAATATGACACCATTGAAAATTTTCATTCACTTGAGCTATGAATTCTTTATGTTCTAATATTTATACATCCACATTTCTAATCAGATCATGTAACATGGAGGTTTAATATATTCTTTTTGAAACACCTCTGAGGATTACATTATCAACAAGAGATAAAAAATTATATCATCAAAGTTTTTTAGGACTCTTTAATGGCCATATAGTTTCCTCCAAGATAGAATGATCAACTATATGACTTCATATAGTCCATAATAATTGTAACTTATCACCCCCATTAGGAAAAAGAGTTAGCAGATGATATCTGCTTGGTTGGAGAGTTCCTCTTAAACAGTGTTGACAATTAATGAACAAATCTCATACCAGGATCATGTTTATATGGACATGCCTTAATTATCCATATTTTAAGGTATGAATGAGTGAGGGATGTCAAATGAGGTATACTTTGGTATTAAGCCTTTTATGTGAAGGAATGGATCGATTGATGAAGAAGAAAAGAAGTGACCTTGATTACCCTCCCTTTACCAAGAATATTCTCTAACCCCACTCTGGTCATCACACCACACCCTATTGGTATGGATGAAAAATATTCCTAGAAAAATATTACTCCTCATCATAATACATTCCATCATGATTAGGGTGTTTGTTTTAAGGGCCTCTTGATCCCTTAATTTGTTCCATTTTTTCCACTAGCATGGGTTTTAGAGAGGCATATGGTTAATTTACTCGTCGAACTTGTTGGCCTAGTACACTAGCTAGGTAGGATTCTATCCAAGCATTTCCATAGTCCCAAGATAGATAGGTTGTAGAGTTAGTATACAGTGTCTAAATCCTGGAATTAGTATCATAACATGTCACTATCATCTAGAATTGTTGAATAATATTGAGATTTCATTCCACTGACACACCATAAAAAGGAAGAGAAGACACCTTATGAGTGTAGTGGAACTGGTGAAAAAAATTTATGGGAAATATGGATAATAATTAAAAATTTTGTTAAAAAATATACAATAACCCTATCCATAAATGAGAATTTATTTAACCTATAATTAGGGAAAAAACACCAATTATAAGTGATCATCTGAGAAGGTGTGGGTTATGGAATGAAATTAAAACAATTACGCTTTCACAATATATTGATGGCCTCATGGATTCCTAACAACATTGCCTAAACCCAAGATACATTTAGTATACTAGTTCATAACATGAAATGAGGGATATCAATTTTATTTCGGTAACTATAACACCATAAATGATGACATATCCAGCTAAATTGAAACTTGAAAAACTGACTAATCAATTTAGGTGTACAACCCTGTTGAATATGGCTAATAAGTTCATAGAGATGAGTAAGGTTTGGAAAATCCACATTGAGGGGTTTCCCTTTTTATAATCAATATTACATCACCAATTTTTTAACCTATATTCCTAGACATGTGTCACAAGTTGGGAAAATCCATATGTTTAAAAACATGTTCAAAAATTCTACCAATTAGGGACTTGATGACATGCCTGGTTGCACCATGTATCCCCATGAAGTGTACTCATCAACCTACAGAATATACCAATAAGAGATCTATATATCCAAAACCTATATAGATGATTATTTATGAGTAAATTCCATATTTATCTAATCCCCTCTTCAAAAAATAAAATATTATAATTCATTCTTTGAATAAAATAATCAAGAGTAGGTTCATCTCCTTCTTCAACTTCTTGATCAAAATGGTGATCATATCTTGAGATAATATGGGAGAATTTTTAGGGTCATAAAAAACCTTTTCAATAGAGAGTAAATCATTATATATATCTCCAAGATTAAGTATTCCCTTAAGCTAGTGGATGTACAATAAGTTTATTCCTACTTCTCTATGGGTTAAGTGAAAATAGTTGGTGTTGGGACACCAATCACTGATCATCTCTCAAGGAAGTAATGATGAATTATACACAAAGAATTTATAAATCTACATTTCCCTGTAGAAGTGTATGGTTCAATATTGGTCAAAAAATCAATATAAATCTTTTTAACCAAGGAATATCATTCCCATTCATCAAAAATGTTACCTCTATGGAACATATCCCATTTTGAAATCAAACCAACATTTAGATTCTCCAAAGAGGAGAGAAATATACCTGAATAACTATGGTGAGTAAAATAAAAACTGTATGATCTCATAGGGGAGTGATTCAATGTGTAGGATGATCCATTGAATTGTACCAATATCTGTTTTCTATGATCAGAGACAATCTCTTGGATATAGTCAAATGAAGAAAAAACAGGAAATTCATAATGATGTGGTTGGGAGAAGGGATGGAAATGTAGTAAAAATTAATGAAATTATAAAGGGGAGGTATATGTGAAAGATGGTAGTTCTGAATATCGATTGGAATAGGATACCTTAGAATACTTTTATTAGATAATATCTGATACTAGGGATTGACATTGTGGTTCCCAGTGATCATATCCCTGTAGATAGCTAAATCAGATGAAGTCTATGATCTTGAATCTATCTATACAAAGGTATAAAATAAAAAAAAGTATCATACATTAGAAAAAGTGAATATTATATTTTAAAATATAGTGGATTGAATGAAATAAGTGTATGATTTTGATGGCATCACATGGGACGTGTCATGTATTCTGAGAAACGTGATTATGTGACCTCTTCTTAATCACATTAATCAAATGGCCATAGGAAGGTCAAAAAAATCTCATAAGGTATTATGTTATCACATATCATCCAATGAAATCATGATGATCACATGAAGCGATATTGTGGTCATATTTAGTAATTTATAAGGTGAAATTCATAATAAAAGTGAGTTACCAATGATTAATTAGTTGTTTGGATAGTTGAGTTTTTTGGATAATTTGTTAATGTGAAGTTGATCATGCAAATTGGTCATGTTAAGTTATCATGTGAATAAATCACATGGAGAGATCACATGATGTATTATTACAAATATAACACATTAAAGTTAAAAATGTTAAGTTGATTGGATGTTTTTGTTTAAGGTAAAATGGTCAGACCCATAACCTCCTATTTTTAAGGAATCACATAGAATACCAAATATCTCTCAAAATACTAAAATTATCCCATAAAACCAATGTGTGGAAGCTCAAGGAAATTAGGCTAGCATTTAATTTCTTATTAATGACTCTTTTCTTCTTCTTTTAGACATTGTTTATAATGGGGTAATTATTGATGTCTTCCAAATTTGAATTAGAAAATTGGAGTTAAAATACCCAAAGCACTTTTATAATTTTGAAAAAAGTAAAAAATAAGACAAATAACCGCATGAGGATCAAGTTCCCTAGTTACTTATTGTTGTAACCCTCAGTAGGAATCATGATCACATAACCCTAGAGACATTATGTGATGCCCCAGTTAGAAGAAGTGATATTTTTCCCTAATAGGTATTTCAAACCAATTCATGATCCATGGATGATCACACAACATCCCCTTGAATTAATGTGATATCCACCATGAAAATTGGGTTATGTAAAGGGATTAAGTTGTTCACATTGTTAACGCATTAATCACACAATTAATTTGTGAAAAATTGATGGGAAAATATCACAAGATTCATACATAAAAGGATATAAATTATGGTTTCTTAACATGATGGTTATTATGTTGTTATTCATTTAAAGGTCTTAAATAGTTCACATAATCATTGTATTGATCATGTGATGCCTTAGTGGACAATTTATGGACACGCTCCATGGAATTCATATGATATGTGATGAAACTGATGGGATATTTACGTGATGGAAGTCATGATTTTATTCACATGAAGGTCCTGCATGGTTCACATTATCAGTTCATTTATCACAAAAAATACTTTAGGAATGATGGCATGGTCATATGAAATACCTTGGACATATTTACTTGATCACATGAAATACCTTGTATATATTGACTTGATAATGAAAAGGCCCTTGGACATGTTAGTCTTAAACATATTATGATGCTTATATTCAAATCAACCCCCTAACTATGTAGCCTCTTTCTTGTATGATACCCTTTACATGTTGTGGTTTCAAGGTATCTAGTAATGACATAACGATCCTGTAGTTGTTGTTTATTATGTTATTTGGGGAGGACATCATTGATGGTATGCATATTGATCATGAAAATAACATTAGAAATTATTGACTTATGCAGATGTTCCTTACACTGACTTTACCCAACAAAAGAGGATTATTCACCATATAAAGTGGAATATATATAAAGGAAATGATGCATATACTCCTCCCCACAGAAAATATGAGGACACACATGGAAAAGAGAAAACATTTTGGAGTGAAGGGATTATGTGACTGTATGAGTCTTCCACCAAATAAATCTTGGTGAGTAATTTAGAATAATAATGACTTACATGAAAGAACAAAAGATTATTAACCCTTATTTATGTGATGGGAACATTCTCACAAGACAAATCATTGGACACTTGAAGGGTATAAGGTTGTGGTTGGACTATTGATCGTGAGATAGGAATGTAATCATGAGGTGGCATATTGAAAATACAAAGAACATATGATCACATCACCCCTTATTAGTCACATGATTTCATGTATCTCATTATCTATAATGCTCTTATAAATAAAAATAAATCATAAAAATTTCTTGACTCCTCAGGATTCATATGAAAATCATGCCCACCCTGCCTTCACATGAAGTGGATGACCCCATGACACTTTCGTGGCCATATGACCCCCAAGGGTGTCACTCATGCTCTCATGAGTCCTTAACCTCCAAAAAAATGTTGTATCACTTTAATTTCCTCCAATTCTCCCTAACTAACGAGGCTAAGATATTTATAATCTCAACCATAACTCTTTTCTCATCAAATGGAAAGGTAATATGAACTACTAGGGATCTGATTATATTTATAAAAAATATATTTTGGATTCCTTCCTAAGGACCAAGCTCCATATCGAACATAAATATCATTCCTTTCCTTTTGATTCTATATCCTTGATGGAAGTTATAATAAAATATCAAGGAAAAATAGATGTGTAAGTTTCATTAATATATTAGGGAAGCCTCAATGGGTAAACCCCACTTATATATCAGGGTGGACTTAGTGTGTAAGATCTTCTCAAATATCATGAAAACCATAGTGTGTAATATCCTTTTAAATATTAGGGTGACCTTAGTACACAATACTTATGGTAACTAAGTCTTATAATCTCATGTGATGTGTCCAACATTCCTCTAACTATGGTTTCTCACATAAATCATGACTCACATGGGCTTATATACAGTTGATTATTATGTCATTGTCTTGATAAAAATTCCTAAAATATGGATTTCATCTTAGATGTATGTTTTATTTCATATTATATTCACTCAATGGTATATAAAACTAATGAATCATCTTTTAGTATCCTTTTATGCACAATCCCCACTCAAAACCTATATTGGTGCACCTTTAAAGAAATAGACACCTAATTGAATTGTGAGAACTCTAATTCCTCTTATGAATATGATATGTAGGATTCCTTCCAAATTCCCCATCTCAATATCCAACAATAAAATTCCCCCATATATTTCCATGTCGCATGATGCTAAACTACACAACATGGTTTTATATAAACTAAATGGGTTTTCATTGCTATTTTACTATGATGCATAGGATGACTATGGGAGGTTCAATCCCAATTCCAAAATATGAATTGCCTCCCTAGATGGAAATAAACTCAAGAGTTCCCAATCATATGGCTATAAAACAAAATCAACTCCTCATTGATAAGTAATAATGCGTATAAATATATATAACATCTAATACATGTTGGAGTTGGTGGCCTAAAACCAACTACGTTGTACTATATTCATAAATAAATATCTTATCACATATTGATTGTTTTTCTACATGAAAATTCTTGTGATAATGTCCTAAGGATAGCTATTGCATTAAAGGGTCATAGCGGATCCATGTTATGATGAGAACCCGGAAGTTCCATAACACTATTCTTGAATATATGTTCTAGGGCCAGATGATGTTATTTGAGGGACACAAATAATACAGGACATTAGGTGTGAGGACTCATAAAACATTGAGGCACCTTCTCATAGTGTTCACCCTTGGTAATATCTAGAAGGATATTATGAGAACGAGACCCGCCAGTAGGAAATCCACATTTCACAGTGTCATTGGATGTTCCTATCTGTGGACGTGTGTATTGGTCCTTGGACATTAAGATTATTATGAATGGGTATTACAACTCACACACTTAGATTTATTGACGAAAACTATGATGACACACTGTTCACAGTGAGGTAGGATACGTTGGGTGCATCACGAGTAATACTACATTAATAGATAATGTGAGCAAGTATTTTTCCCTTCTATTCCATAACGAAAGTAGATAACTCGGGCCCTTTGATGGAATTGATATAGCTTAAATAATTCCATGGACATGGTGAGGAATGGGAAAGTTCAATTTCAGAAAGTCAAAGAAAGAATAATCGAGCACATGGGTAGATGGAACTAGCATTTAACCCACTTGATTTGAGATATCGTGAAAAAGGGTTATATTACACGGTAATCATTCATATGAGGTGACACATCATTGCGACGTTAACTTATTTCTCTATGTGTTCTTTGGAATGTTGCTAGATGCTGACCTTGGACTTTAGGTAGGCTCTGCCTAATTCCACTGAGATAAAGGCCTAGAGGGTCACACACTAACCGTGTCCATGTATCTTAGTTAAATATTAATTTAACAAGTTAAATAAAGATTATTACCGAATGTTGTTTAAGAATTATTTAAGGATGCCTGATCACATTTATTTCAACACTAGTTATTCGAGAGGATATATTTTGGGCGAAATAATATATATTTATTAGTGAGCAATGTAGTTACATTTATTTAAGAAATAAATAGCCATTACTCAAGGTCTGATAAATGTGGTGGAGGAAATAAAGAAAAATAAAAATAAGATAAACATGCTGTGTACATTGAATGTACACACCATGTAGTTTTCATGGAAAATGAGTACACACTATGTATTAATTATTACATGCCTTTTAGTTTTTCCAGTCGGGATTTTGGGTAAATAATATCATTTTATTAAATTATATTTATTATAATCAGCATGGGCGCATGTCAAGAAATTAATCATTCGACATGGGGGTTTTCAATAAGAGTTAATGAAATAAATAAAATGAATAACACATTTATTTATTTTTATAACTCTATAACCTCAAACATTATTATAAATATCCTCACAACCCCAACACTTTTATAGAATAGAATCGTTGTGCACAACAATTCTGGAGAGTTCTCTCAAGGCTGAAAGAACTCCTTCCTCCAAGAACACTCTCAAGAATGAGAGAGATCCACCACCACCAGATCAAGGCGATCAAAGGAGAACATCACAAGCAAAGTTTCTTCCACGCTAGAACCTGGATATCACTTCGATGACATCCAGAGATACGTGGAACATGTGTGGATAACCACTAGAAGAATCCTACACTTGGATTCTATGACGCAAAGATGGATCACATAATATTATGACAGGAGACATCAACGAAGAAATAATTCCATCAAGGTAATTCTTGAAAATTAATTAAATTAATTATAACTGACATATGATGATCCTATATCTATGGTTTCGAGACTCCCTATTTTGATTTTTGTTCTTCATTCTATTCTGAAGATCTGGAATTTTACATTGTGATGGATCTCGGATAGATTGTTGTTAATGCAAAAAATTAATGTTGGGCAACCTACCAACGTGCTTCCACTGCGCTCGGAACTTACAAGTGGTATCAGAGAGGTCATATCGTTGATTATAATTATTTAGTTTTTCATTGCTGATTTATGCATTTTATAATTTAGTTGTTCTAATTAAATTTAACCGTTCCTTAAAATTTGAATCTTGAGATCTATACCTCCCCTCTTGTTTCTCGTTCACCTTACAGAAACGAATTTTTATTTTAAAATAAAATAGAGGATCTCATCCGGAGGTGCCAAACGCTCATGGCCATACAACACCAGAATAAACGGCGTGTATTCGGAATTACACACTATGTAGTCTAGGTTCAATGCATTGACTGGTCCACCAAATCAGGCCATGTATTAGATCCTATCTAAATAATTTATGACACCGTGTGTTGACCAAGAATAGGTGGCACAAAATTTACGGATTGCACACCGTGTGGTCCAACTGAACATGACGTGTAGTCCCTTCGGGTTAGGGTTGGACCATGTACCATGTATACGGCTTGACCGGATGGAAATCGTGTAATGCAGAAACTACACAGAGTGCGTCCCACTTAACACGTCGTGTACTCAAAAAATTTCTGATGTACATCAACACGCCATGTCCCCATGCATGTACTTCGGATGGACGGTGAAAAAATCGTACATTCCGTGTAGTCAGAACTACATGCTGTGTAATCATCCAAATTATGCAGATTTATTAAAATTTATTATTAGATTATACAAACCCTTGAGACGTGTACCACAGTGCAGGCGTAAATTTGAGGCACAACACGTGATAGGTGTTTTATAAATATGTGTTCAATTTAACATCTACACAATGAATGGAAATTTACTGGGTTTCCTCCAAGGTACAAGTTACGTACAAGGATAATTTTAAATGAATTTATTTGTTTAAAATTATGATGGATGAGAATCTCAAAGAAATTATGAAAAGGGTTTAAGATAAAAGGATTGATTAATTAAAGATAATTAATTGATTCGAGTGTGATTTTTCTTAAACAATAACGATTAAAGAATTGAATGCTAGTTTTATTAATGCGTAATATCATTGCATGTATAGATGATCATGAGCTAGACCAAGATCATTTTATATGAATGGTTTCTTTTAATTTATTTATTTAAATTAAATTTGTTGGCCTGCATGCCATATCCTCATTAATATGTAGGGCCTGCGTGCCCAAGGATTATTTTAGGTAAAACCCCTTTTTTACCCCTCACCTGCATGTGAGATAAATGAATATTTAATGGATGGAGCTCCCAAGATAGTGAAGGCGGATCAAGTCAAGAGACAAGGAGAAACCAATCCAAGAAGATACAATGGTGGATTGGTGGAAAGCTGTATACACAAACCCGAAAGGTTCATGGTGTTTCTCCCCTAGGTCTTGGGTTACTTTATCAACTGCTAGATAAAATAACCAATAGAACAGGCTCATGATCATAACATTTATTTTATTTTATTTTTAGTTTCATGGTTTATTTATTGTGGGTTTGTTTTCAAGATCACACAATTAATTAATTAAAGAAGCATGCAATATTGAACTAAAATAATACCTACATATGTGTAAATATTATCATAGACATGGATAATCACTTAAGTATATCCCAATTAATATTAAAAATCATGTGATCAAAGATGATAAATTGACAATTTACGTATAAGGATAAAATCCCTCAATGAAATATTAAGTCGGTATAGCCATCCATAATCTTGGTTAGAATCGAACAATAATTCAAAGTGCTTGAACAACCCTAGTTGGGGTGATTTCAATTATTAGGGAATTATAATTCAAGGTTTTGGGTTGAATTGACTTGGTTCGCATCAAGTGTTGACTGCCACAGTAGGACGTGGTGTGACCAACATGCAATGGTTGAGGAAATCCAAAATAAAAGGATTTCAGGATTGGGGAGTCCACTCAGTGGATCAACGAGCTACGAGTAAATGCAGTTGGCATTTGGAATGCCTACCTAAAACCCTTCAAGTTGCTTGAACAACCCTAGTTGGTGTAATGCGGAGGGAAATATGGATCCTTGCCACTAGAATATTTAGGAAACAGAATATTCCGATGTCAATGGTGAGGGCTATTGGATTTCGATAAAATAGTGGGATACTAATAAGTATTAATTTATTTATTTGTATTAGTTTTTATAATAAATTACTAAACCTTCGATCATCTTAATTTGTAGAAAACGCAAGAAAATTTACTTCAAACATATCATTAGGAACTATACTCGAGAAGGAAAACCTTCTCACCGGCACCAATTTCTAAGAGTGGCAGAGGCATTTACGCATCATCCTTCGCCATGAAAAGAAATTGTATGTGTTGGAAGATCATGTTCCAGTTTCACCTGGGAAAGAGGCCAATGATGAGGAACTATCTCTCTATATGAAACATATGGATGATGCCATAAATATCCAATGTTTCATGCAATCATCCATGTCTAATGAGCTCTTGAAGAAACATGAAAACATGGATGCATATAGCATGATGTCTCACCTTAAGGATCTCTACCAAGAGAAGGTGAGATAGGAGAGATATGAGATCACCAAATCTTTGTTTACAACTATATTTAGAGAGTATGTGCTAGCTGGGCCTCATGTAGTCAAGATTATTGGCTACATTGAATGCCTAGACATCCTAGGGATTAAGTTCCCAGATGATTTTCATATAGATCTCATCCTATTATCACTACCAAAGACTTTCTCTAGCCTTATTGTCAACTACAACATGAGAAATGATGAGAATAGTCTATCAAGACTTCTAACCATAATTCTCCAAGTAGATAAGGACATGGTTCATGACAAACCCACAGTCTTTATGGTGAATTAGAAAAGGAAGGACAAGGAAAAGGGGCTAAGGACTTATAAATGGTCGGATTCCCCCGAGCATCATCCCTCCAAGAAGGGTAAGATCTAGAGGGAAAGTAACGAGATGCAGTATGTTTTCATGTTCCAAGCAATGCCACTAAAAGATGAATTGTACCCAAAAGTGTAGGTAAGCTAAAGGTGTGTTCTTTATCAAGTGCAATCTTTTCATTTCTACACATTAGTTATTAGATACAGCTTCTGGGGCTCACATCTGTATTCAAATGTAGGAACCAAGTAGATTTATAAAGATTTACAGAGGAGAGGTCGATCTTCAAGCTACTAATGGCGCAAGGCTGGTTGCATTGGCTATTGGTGATTACCACCTCACATTGTCAACTGGGATGATTTTTGTTTTAAATAACTGTTATTATGTGCCTAGTGTTACCATGAACATAATTTTTGTATCTTGTTTCGATATGGATGGATTTATTTTCATGTTTTGAAATAAGGGATGTATCTTTTATAAGAACAATGTATGTTATGGTATGACACATTTAAATAATGGTTTGTATGTATTAAATTACAAAAACCAAATGTTGGAAATTAATAATGAAACCAAATCACATGACTCGTACATCACCCAGTTGTGGAATCACCGTCTCGGTCATGTAAATGAGAAGAGTTTGACAAAACTCTGCCAAGATGGATATTTAGACTATAATAGATAAAACTACTTGATAGATGTCACACTTTTTTACAAGGTAAAATGACCAAGCTGCCTTTTGGTGGACAAGGTGAAAGGGAAACAGAGCTTCTATGATTGGTGCACACAGATGTGTGTTGACCATTTTCAGTAGAATCTAGTGCTAGATATTATAAATTCATTACTTTTACTGATGATTTGAGTAGATATGGCTATGTCTACTTAATGAGGTATAAGTCATAAGCCTTAGATAAATTTAAGGAATTCAAGAATAAAGTAGAGAATTAACTTGGTAAGAAGATAAATAAACTTTGATCGGATCGAGGTAGTGAATATCTGAACCAAGAGTTCATCGATCTTCTATGGGACTCTGGGACTCTATCTCAGCTCACTCCTCCTTATAAACCATAGTGGAATGGTGTTAGTGAAAGGAGGAACCACACCTTGTTGGACATGGTGACGTCAGTGATGAGTCATGAAGATCTTCCATTATCCTTTTTGGGAGATGCATTACAAACTGTAGCATACATATTAAACCGAGTACCAACTAAGCCGGAAAAAGGAATTCCCTCTGAGTTCTGGAATAGAAAGAAACCCATTTTGTCACATACATGTGTATAGGGAAGTGAGGTGTTTGTTAAGGCCTTCTCAGGAAACAAACTAGCACCCTGGGTTATGAGGTGTATCTTTATAGGATATACTAAGGAAATGAAAGGATATTACCTATATAACCCTCAAGAAAAGAAAGTGATTTGTCACCAAACAAGCCATATTTCTTGAGAGGGAGCATATCCTCAAAAAGGATAGTGGGAGCAAGATTGAATTCGACGAAGTTGATGCTCAAGATACACATGAGTTGGTACATGAACAAGTTATACAAGACCCCATGGAAGAGGTTCCAGAAACCCAAGTACTACGTAGGATCTCAAGATAGGTAAGGGAACCAGAGAGATTTGGTTTCCTAGTCACCGAGGATGGTAAATAATTATTATTGGACAATGATGAACCTATCTCCTACAAGGAATTAGTAGAAATATTAGAAGCTACAAGATGGCTAGAAGCTATGAATTATTAGATGGATTCCATGTATCAAAACCAATTCTGGGTTCTGGTTGATGAACCAGTTGATGTAAAGCCTGTTGGATGAAAATGGGTATTCAAGTAAAAACTGGACATGGAAGTTAAATTTAGCAAATATAAAGCAAGGATATTGGCTAAAGGATTCAGACAGCGTCAAGGAATTGACTATGATGAAACCTTATTTCCAGTTTCCATGTTTAAATCCATAAGAATCATAGTTTCCATAGCATCTTACCATGACTATGAGATTTGGAAAATGGGTTTCAAAACAACATTTTTTAACAGGAACCTTCAAGAAGATGTCTATATGACACAACCCAAAGGGTTTGTGACACCAGGTGAAGCCAAACGGGTCTGCAATTTGCAGAAATCCATTTATGGATTAAAGAAAGCATCCAGTTCATGGAACATTCAATTTAATGAAGCCATAAAGAATTTGGTTTCATAATGAATGAATGTGACACATGTGATTATAAGCAGTTTAATGAGAATGCAATCGTTATCCTAGTAGTATGTGTTGACAATATATTTCTCATTGGAAACGATGTACCTGTATTACAGTCAGTTAAGGATCGGTTGAATAGGTGTTTCTCCATAAAGGACTTGGGTGAAACAACCTACATTCTAGGGATCAAGATCATTCGTAATAGGTCCAAGAGGCTGCTTGGACTATGTCAGGGTACATACATTGACCAGATACTAAATAGATTTAGTATGGAACAATCCAAGAGGGGATTGGTTCCAGTGTCACATGGCCTACATCATTCTAAGAAAATGTGTCCTCAGACACAACAAGAGAAAGATAGAATGAGTAAGATCCCATACACATCGGCTATAGGTTCCATCATGTATTCCATGTTATATACCAGGCTTGATGTTGCCTATGTACTGAGCATGGTAGCAAGATATCAAGCAGATCCAGGAGAACAACATTGGATTGCTATTAAGACTATCCATAAGTATCTGAGAATAACTAAGGATATGTTCTTGGTGTATGGAGGAGACGAGGAGCTTGTAATCAGAGGGTATGCTAATGCTGGTTTTCATACAGATTATAATGATCTGAAGTCGCAATCTGGATATGTTTTCTGTCTTAATGGAGGAAATGTGAGATGGAAGAGTTCAAAGCAGCCATTTGTTATTGATTCTACAGCAGAGTCCAAATATAGAGCGGCTTTTGATGTATCCAAGGAATCTATCTGGATTCGGAACATTTTCTAGGAGCTTGATGTGGTGCATATAAGTAAATATCTTATCACGTAGTATTGTGATAATAATACTGTGGTGGCTCTTGAAAAAGAACCAAGGTCACATCAATAGACAAAGAACATACTCCGAAAGTATCACCTCTTAAGGGATTTCTATCAATGTGGTGAACTTGAAATGATCAAACAATCTATGGAAGAGAACATGGAGGACCCATGACTAAATTCCTATCTTAGAAGAAGCATGAATATCATGTGATAGCTAGCGGGTTAAAGGTTATTAGCAGTTGGCTCTAGTCCAAGTTGGAGTCTATTATAGTTGGTGGCCTAGAACAAACTACTGTGTACTTTATTAATTAATAAATATCTTAACACATCTTGATTGTTCTTTTGCGTGACAATGTGTGTGATAATATCCTAATGTTATCAGTTGCAATAAATGGTAATAGTGGATCCCTACTATGATGAGAACCCGGAAGTGCCTTAACACTGTTCTTGAATATATGTTCTATGGCCGGATGATGTTATTTGAGGGACACAAATAATACAGGCCATTAGGGTTGAGGACTCATAAAATTGTGAGGTACCTTCTCATGTTGTGTACTCTTGGTAATATCTAGGAGGATATTATGAGATCGATACTTTCCAATAGAAAATCCACATTTAATAGTGTCATTCGATGTTCCTATCTGCAGACGTGTGTATTGGTCCTTAGAATTTAAGATTATTATTAATAGGTATTACAAATCACACACTTATATGTATTGACGAAAACAGTAACGACACACTGTTCATTGTGAGGTAAGATACGTTGGGTGCATTACGAGTAACACTACATTAATAGATAATGTGGGAAATAATTTCTCCCTTCTGTTCCATAAAGAAAGTAGATATCTCAGGCCCTTTGATGGAATTGATATGTCCTAAATAAATACATATCCATGGTGAGGAATGGGAAAGTTTAATTCTGGAAAGTCAAAGAAAGAATAATTGAACACATGGGTTGATGGAACTAGCATACAACCCGCTTGATTCGAGATATCATAACAAATGGATTATATTACATGGTAAGTATTCGTATGAGGTGACATGTCATTTTGTCATTTACTTCATTCTCTATGGGTTCCTTGGCATGTTTCTAGATGCTTCCCTTAGATATTAGGCAGGATCCACCTAATGCCACTCAGAAAGAGGCCTAGAGGGTCACACACTAAGTGTGTCCATGTATCTCAGGTAAATACTAATTTAGCAAGTTAAATAAAGATTATTCCCTACTGTGGTTTAATAATTATTTAAAGATGTCTGATCACATTTATTTCGACATTAGTTATTCGAGAAGATATATTGTGGGAAAAATAATATATATTTATTAGAGAGTAATGCAGTTACATTTATTTAAGAAATAAATATCCATTACTCAAGTTCTAATAAATGTGGTGGAGGAAACAAAGAAAAATGAAAACAAGATAAACACGTCATGTACATTGAATGTAAATGCCGTGTATTTTCATAGAAAATGAGTACACACCATGTAGTTTTTACAGTCGGGGTTTTGAGAAAATAGTATCATTTTATTAAATGATATTTATTATAATCAGTGTGGGAACATGTTAAGGAATTAATCATTCGACATGGGGGGTTTTCAATAAGGGCTAATGAAATAAATAAAACACGTAATGCGTTTATTTATTATCATAACTCTATAACCTCAAACCCGATTATAAATATCCTCACAACCCCAACACTCTTATAGAGAGAATCGTTGTTCACAACAATTATGGAGGGTTCTCTCAAGGCCGAAAGAACTCCTTATTCCAAGAGTGCTCTCAAGACAGAGAGAGATCCATCACCCCCAGATCAAGGCGATCAAAGGTGGACATCACAAGTGAAGTTTCTTCCGTTCAAGCACCCAGATATCCCAATGGTGACATCCAGAGATGTGTGGAGCACGTGTGGATCACTGCTAGAGGAATCCTACACTTGGATTCTACGACGCAACGACGGATCACATCAGATCATGACCAGAGACATCAATGAAGAAAGAATTCCATCAAGGTAATTCTTGTTAATTAATTAAATTAATTATAACCAACATATGATGATCTTATCTCTATGGTTATGGGAATACCACTTTGGTTTTTTGTAATTCATTCTATTCTGAAGATCTGGCATTTTACATCATGACAGATCTTGGATTGATCGTTGTTAATGTTAAAATTAAATTTGGGAGACCCACCAATGTGCTTCCGCTGCACCCAAAACCTACAGTACATATATATAGTTTTATTGATAGGATACCCTCCTACATTTATATGGATTTAGAAACTGATTTTTTTGTTAGGGTAACTAGTCTTTGGTAATAAATATCATAACGATATATGGGGAAGAATAAAACAATATATCTTATATCAATAAGAGTGTACCATGGTATAAAATAATACCCCCCCCCCCATATGGTAAATTGATCCCAAACTCCCATCCTCTCACCTAATGTGAGTTTCTAAGAATTTTTGGAAAACAAACCCCAATGGCCATCTGCCTTTGGAAAGATGGATTGTAGCTCATTAGGGATGTGGGAGTCATTGGGTGTTTCCACGGATAAACCTTTCTGATTTAATATATTACGGAACTATATTAAAACACCCATAATAAAACATCGGTCCATACAATTCTACATGGAAAATTTGTGTATGGGTAAGATATATCTGGTGTAAATTTAACATTGAAATTATATAGTTCATGTTGGGGAAACAATGAAATGAAACATGTTACTTAGGGTTACTCATAATGTCTATATACTACGTAAGCGTAAAACATATTTTTTATATCATTCATAAAGGTAAATAGACACATATTTTTAGGTAACTACAATGATTCATACCGGTGTGGAACAAATTTTAAATTTTTTGTAAGGGCAGAATGGATTTCATGTAATGGTATAAATATATTTTAGAAACAATCATAAGGGTTCAATATAAATATGATTAAGGTTAAAGAAAAAATTAGAACATGTTATGTAAAAGGAAAAACTGACTCACTTATGGGTACTTGAAATGTTTCCCAAAGCAAAATATCAAGTTTCCAAGGATATTTATGGGTAAATAAAATAGTTATAAAATTACTTTTTTTCACAAGATTTAAACTAAAATGATTATTAAAAATAGTAATAATTAAAATTATGATGAAAAACAATTAAAGATCAATTAAATAAAATAGAATTATTTTTATAAAAAAAAATAAACCTTGTAATGAATTTAAAAACCTAAATAATTAGACAACTTAAGATACCTATGTAATTAAAAACTATGTAATAAAAAAATGATTTACAGACAACACAAACAAAATTAATGAGAGGTATTGTAATTAAGAAAAATTATAAAATAAGTTCAAACACCAACAATATCCACATTTTTATAAATTAAAAAACCAATAATTTTAGAAATTTAAAAATATTTTATCAAATCACTTTTCTAAATTTATCTCCCCCCTTTTAAAATTTAGTAAAAACTAATTTTATAAACCCCCATTCATGAAACAAACAATGATCTTCATAGATTTATTCTTATTTTAAAAAAAATTGTAAATATATAATTATATTATGCTTGAAAATACTTTCCAGTCAAAATAATTTTATAAAGAAGAAGAAGAAAAATATTAACAGTTCCAATATTCCAATTTCAAAATTTATTCTCCCAAAATTTGTAGCATCTAATGGTTTGGTGAATATAAAAGCTAATTGATTTTTTGTGGAAACTAATTCTAAGATAATATCTTATTTATTAACATGATCACAAATTATAAGAAATATTAAAACTATATTCTTTTTTGGTAATGTGGTAGAGTTTTTTTGATATTTAAATAGTGATAGTATTATTATAATAAATTGAAAAATTATCAAAATAAATAGAATAATTAAAAAAAATCTTTATAAAAATACATTAAATGCAATAATTTTCATTGGGTATATACTTGTCTTTAGTTAGGGATAAATCTACTATTTTTTTGAACTCAATGAAATTAAATTTCTACCAAGTAAATGGAACATATATTATGTACTTTTCTATCAATACTAAAATATTTAATGTCCACATTACAGTAACTAAACAAATAAAAACAACTTTTTTGGCATAAATGATTTTATAATATAGAGTACCTTTTATATATAATATACTTATTTTAACCTATTTAAGATTTTTTCCTTTAGGATTAGCCTAATACCTTGTGAATAAACATACACTAAACAATATATCAGACCTAGTAGTAGTTAACAAAAGAAAACTTCCAATAATTCCCCTATATAATGTAAGTTTAATGAGTTTTATAGATTCACCACTATCCAATTTTGAATTAGTAAAAATGGGGGTTCTTATACATTTACAAAAATCTAAACTAAAACTATTAACTAGTTATCTAGAATATTTAGATTGATTAAGAAATAAAACATATTTTCTTTAGAGAATTAGAAGACCAAGAAAAAATATTAACTCTCCCATTAAGCTACTATAAAACTCATTACAAATGTCTTCACTTGAATATCCAAACACTATATCATAATTATATATTTGGAAAAGATATCATTTTAAACATTGTTTCTGAACAAAGTTAGGTCAAATTTTCCTTTATTAATACCATTTTCTAGTAAAAACATAGTTAGTATTTCATACCAAAATCCTTGTTATTTCTTGAGACTACATAATTATTTATTAATTTTAAGCACATAATCTGGAATATGTTCTTTTTAAAATCCGTGGGTTTACGTACATATACTTCCTCATAAATAACACCATTAAGGAATTCACTTTTTAAAATCCATTTGGAATAATTTAAAACATTGAAAAGAAGAATATGATAATAAAATAATGATAGAAACAATTCTAGAAACACGATAAAAAGACTATTAAAATCCATTTCTTCCTATTTTGAGCAACCTTGAGATACTAGTCTTGGTTTGTCTTCAATTATTTCACTTGATTTATCTAAATTATTCCTAAAAATAATTTTATTTCATGTATGTATTATGAAATTATAAAATACCAAAAGTTATGTAATAAATACTATAAATATTATCCACAACCACAAAAAATATTTTTTCCCCTTTAAAATATTATGTTTTTGATGTTATTTGTTTAATTTTATAAACAATAGTGAATCCTCCAAAACCTATATTATATTTTGTGGTTTTGAAATCAATTCTCTATAAACATTACTCACTTCCACATCACCAAGGGTAATATTTAATTGATTTAGTTTCTTGTCCTTATAAAATACTAAAACCTATTCATCTATGGTAAAAAAACATGGGAAAAACTAGGGGATGATTTATGGTTTGGATTAATTAATCACATAGATTCTAAATCATATGTTTAGAAATTATTAAAGAATTATCATATTTTCTTCTATAAAACCCCACCCAACTTACCATTACTCTTCATTAAAACACATAGATCATGAATTTACTCTAAAATTACCTCTCTCGAGACATCCCAAGGTTTTCCCTCTCTCTTAAGAAGATCATCCCAAGTTTTTAAGTTCCCTCTCAAGGTAAGGGATCTTATCCTTCTCCTTTTTTATTTATAGACCTTCTTCATGTGATTGCTTTTTTATCTAAAATTTTTAATGTTGGGATATGTTTTTACACAGTCATCATACTATAATTATGATGAAAAATTGATGATAAACCCATATAATTATCATTTATCCCTTCTATAAACATTTATGTACACCCGTTATGCTGCTAAAGACATTATGTGTTTTCCAATCCATATATTTCTGTAAGAAATACCCATACCAATCTCCACTCAAGTGTATTCGCCTAGTTTTTCATATCCTTCATTGAGTGTGTATTTCCATGAATTTTACCCTCACTCCATAATTTTGTGGATAAAAGTGATTAAAGTCATCCTTATGTTGTTTGATATATATGGCACATGCGTTCTTGTATATTATATAAAAGTAACAGGTGAGCCTAGAATTATATATCCCTCCAACGCTTTAAGTAATGTCTTTATCTCATGATATTCTATGTATAGTGCATGGGAGGTTATCTTAAGAACACAATATCATGATGTTTTAGTGTTTTTCTTATCTATTATTATTATGTCATGTTTAATTTTGTTTACACATTATTGAATTTCCATTATTTCATCATCTTATATACTGATTAGATATTCAATTTCATTATTTTCACAGCTCTTATGTTACTTATACATGCCTCTGGACTCACATGTACTACTTTACCTTATCAAATTGTTTTATTATTATTTTACTGGTCTTTATATCTCACCCCTTTCTTATGTATATCTTCATGTTAACCCATGTATTTTTATAAGAGAAATATATTTTTAAGAGTATTTTAAATGATTTCTAAATAATTATTTTTTATCCTTTTTTAAGTTATTACCTTATGTACCTAATTTC
Organism: Viscum album; assembly: GCA_963277665.1. Taxonomy (NCBI): domain Eukaryota; kingdom Viridiplantae; phylum Streptophyta; class Magnoliopsida; order Santalales; family Viscaceae; genus Viscum; species Viscum album. The sequence continues at coordinate 1,521,118,434 of OY728131.1, read as the reverse complement.
CCAAAGAAACTAAGCCTCATAATCTTCTGGGATTTTATTATGAACACTGTTATGTAATAAATCATCAATTAAGGTCTATTAAAGATATGGTTCTTCATAGTATCATTTTAATAACTCTAGAAAAGTCTCAATCCATTCCAATGTCATAAGGTGAATGTTCTGTAAAAGAAGAAACTACCATTTTCAAAGTCAAACAGGTATTGGTGCTAATCGGAACACCCTGATAGGCTCTAAATTACCCAAAACCTCATACCATGTGACAAAAGTAAAAAAACACCCTTGAATGGAGGTTAATAGATATCAGTTATGCCCATATATTAAGGAATGAAAGAAAAAATTATCTTCCTTCCAAAATTAATATGTTCATAGTTATTTCCATAGGTCCACAAAAAAATTTCCTCAAGATACCGGAGCCTAGGAAGCCCAATGAGGTTGGCCTCAGTGACTTCCCTGGCTACTATCCTTTTCAAAGGATACTGGGTCACATTATCTAGGACTAAAACATATTTAAATATATATTCTAGGGTATGGTTGGTTATGTTCATGTGATATTGGGAAATGTAATGCCCCGGTCCCAGTTACCCATATTTGGTGTATTATTTTAATACATTGTCATGATTACAAGGAATCATGTCCCAAAGGATTGATTGGTTTAGTAGTCTTGGAAAATAGATTACATACATGAAGTTCAACATTTCAACATGAAAAGAAAAACAATAGTAATTTATTCCATTAGAAATATCCAAGCCTCTGAGATTATTCATGCAAGTCACTCATAACTAACTTCTTCATATCCTAGGAAAATAAAACATAAGAAAGGGGTGAGCCCAGATACTCATTAACGGTAACTAATTTAATATAAGATATAAACTTTTAAGGAAAAATGTGTAATAAAAACAACCGCCTTTAAAACATAAACCTGAAAATAATATGGAAAAAATAAATCAAACATTACAATATAAACACGTGGATGGATATTCTACTAATAGAATAATCACATGTAATAACTAATTTCATAACGAGGGAATGTATAGTACCAGACTTTAATTTCTGTGTTAAGGCCTCATGCTAGGACCTTGGGGATTACTATAACCGGACCCCATCCAGGAGAGCCTCTGTAACCGGACTCCAACCCGGAGAGCCTTTGTAACCAAACTCCAAACCGGAGAGCCTATGTAATAGAACTCCAACCTGGAGGGTCTGTTGTAACCAGACCCCAACCCGGAGGGCTTACTTTTACCGATCCCCAACCCGGAACATATTAGTCTAATACATTCATCAAAATAAGAGGTTGAAATATAACATAAACATTCTTATTAAATCAAGCATACGAAATGTCAATACTTTATCCATAAACAGTGAATGTTATAAAAATTACACATACACATTCAAACATATTACAAAACATTCAATACAATATGGAATATTTTTATCATAATAAATCAACTTAAAACAAGTTTAAAATCTATTAAAGGATGGTGACATAGATGAAAATGATCATTAAAATTCTATGAGAGAAAAACCCCTTTTCATGAAATCATTTAAAATTATCAAAATTTAAGGTAGTAATTTAAAAGGTATTTTTAAATAAAAGAGTCCCATACCACTTTTAAACATTTTAAAATAATTATCATTTCAAAACATTAATGTCCATATAAATAAATCTTTAAAACCATTTTAAAAACAAGGTCATTAATGAGAAAGGTTTAGAAGAATAAATCTTTTAAAACATTTAAAATGATGTTTTAGTAAAATATTCCCTTAAAAATAATCCCTTTGAAAATTATTTTATGAAACATGGACCTGTATAATAAATATTTCCCAGTAAAAACTTACACATAAAGAATCTCGAATAATAATGAGATTTGAGGAATTAACCCTTACCAATTTGAAAAGTTATAAAAAATACACCCCATGAAAGAAGTACTGAACAATGAAGATGTAAATACACATAAATGAAAGTGTATTACACAAAGAATAAACTTATGGGCAGTAAATACACCACAAAAAATGAAATAGTAGCAATATAGCATGAATCTCACGGTAATAAGGAGTGAGATGAAAACACCTTACCTTGCATTTTCCTTTGGTCAAGGGTACGTTTAACCTCCGGTATAATGACCATTTTATGCTATTAGATTTTACCAGAACCATATTCATATTTATTATATAATAAATGATTCATTTATGACTTTATACTCCCCATTTAATAATGATTTTCATGTTAAATTAACATTTCGTGTAATAATCGCTTTCTTTATCGTACATATTTTAACTTGTTATTATTGACCATATCATTTAGATCATGATTTAAAAAATTACAAAATACAAACATTGATTAATATATCATATATATTTAGAATATAAATATTGATAATAGATAGATATATGAAAGGGAAAACACCGTTTATGGAGACGGTATTCCGTACGTACGCATAAATCATGTTTCTGTTTTCATATCTTATTGAACAGAAGTAAGTGAATAAGATATATGTAAGTACATATATATATATATATATCTAGTATTATTATTATTTAATATATTACATGCTTATTAGTAATATATATTTTTATAATCATCTATGAATGGTGAATGTGGAAATGAATCTCATTGCGTTGTGGAGACGGTAATCCGTACGTACGCACGAGCGACAATATCATTTCCTTAAAGGTGTGGAATTGGATGGTATATTAATTTTACAGAAAAATTAGCATGTTATTTTCATTATTTATATAAATATTACTCATCATTATATCCATCCAAATAATATAGTGATGAATAAAAAATTATACCACTGTGTGGAGACGGTAAGTCGTACGTACGCACGCATGGTGACATTATCTTTCATAAAATGGATATAATAATGAATATGGTTGTACCATATTTATAATAACAGCACAGTATATATAAGGTACTAGTTTTATTATTTTGTAATGGTAATAATAAAGAAATTGTAAGTGTAAGAATAAAATAACTTGAAAGAGGGTGGTGAAATCATTACCTCTTCTTCGGGTTCTTCCTTTTGATTTAATCAAATGTGATAATTAGGTTGTCTTTCTGACCAAAGGAATGACTCTAGAATTAAGGTAGGATATTTTGGAGGATATTAGGGTAGGTTTTGGCTGAGCCAAATGGATTTGGAGGTGTGAATTTTAGATAAGGGTAAGTGCCATTTTATAAGAGGGGTGAGGGACACCTTAGGAAAAAACATAAAATATTATTTTACAATAAATTCATTTTAGGTTTAAAATGGATAAAAAATGAATTATTTAAAGTATATGGTGGGAATGGATCTAAAACCACACAACCAATAGGTTTTATACAGGTTTGGGTAACTATATTAACCTTATCTTTTAGATTTAACTCTTAGTTAAATAGTTTGACATTTACCGTGTCTCTTTGTATTTTTATATTATATGATTAATAAACTTACTATAAACTTCCAAGTGAACCCCAAGTTGTTAGTTAATGGAATATATATAATATTATTTAATCTCTTTGTCCAAACCTTGGATTTTTAAGAATAGAATACCAATTAATAAAATAATATTTTTTTTAAAAACCCTTTTATGTCAATTTTGACACTATTTTCTAAATTAATAACATAATTATTACTTTAAAAAAATTCATTTAATAAACCCTGATATGTAATATTAACCTATAAATTAGTGTAATTCATAAAAAGTCTCAAATTACATTTATTTGGGTAATTATAATATCAATTATTTTGATATTCCATTAATAAGGTAATTACAACATCATCTTTATGTCAAAAATAAATTAAATTTTTTAATGTATTAAAATTATAAATAAAATAAAATTATGTAGGAAATATTTTTATCTTTATAATGAATATTTATAGTCGAATTTATCTTATGTGTAACCCTATATTAAAAATGGTTTATTTATTAGACTTTGAATTTAACACTTTTAACTCTTCTTTGAATTAAATAATAATAAATGTCCTAATCTAATCCAAGTGGACCTAAAGGATCATATTTTATTCTTAAGGTTGTTTTTGGTCAAATTACACATATCCAACAGAATTAGGACATGTTTTAGGGTATTAATAATATCCTTTTTAACTTTAACTACCCTAGTTACTTTTAACCGTGGTAAATAAAAGTCAAAAGTTATTATTAACCAAAAAATATTTTTATCTTATTAAACCACATTTTACATACTGATATCATCTTTGTCTCTCAGATTTTTGAAATTTAATTCACAGAAGCGGTAAAATTATGTTTTATGCAAATTTGAAAATGCTCCTAGGAGGTGGGTAAAAGACGGTAAAATTTCGATAAAATTTTTATATATCTAAACTTATCATAAAATGACTCCAATGAATTAAATTGAACTTATATAGTTATTATTTATATATTTTTACCTAAAATAAATTTAAATTAAATAAATAATTATTTAAATGAAATGTCAGTTTTAACCAACAATGTAGTGCTTTTCACTATTTATCAAAAATTGAATGTTTTAATAAACATGCCAAAAATTCACCTTATGCTAATTTTGATATTCCAAATTCAAAAATGAAGACTTTTTTACCAAATTATAAACATATAAATTTCATTTATTAATTTAATATTAATTCCCATTGTCAAAACCAAAAAGCGCATTTTTAAGAAATATTGACTATTAAATGATTGACACTTGTTTATGTCCAATTTCAAAATGAAATTACATACAATGACCAGAATTGGATTAAATGGTAAAAATATAATCAATTTATACTTATAAACCATTAAAATTTATAATTTAACACTAGAAATTATATTCATTAAAAATGTTGTTTTCAGTTAAAATATAGTATTTTTCACTATTAAACCAAATATGAATGTTATCAGAAAAACACCAAAAATTTATTGAAACTAAACTCTTATGTCTCGATTCTAAAGAAGAAGTTTATTTTTTCAAATTTAAAATATAAAATTTTCAAATATTGGATTTAAAAAGGTTTCACCATTAAAAGGCGGTAAAATTGCATTTTTTGAAAAATACTTCTTTTATCTGAAGAAAATGAATTTTTTCTTACATTATGTCTTAGAAACTCATAATATGGATTCTAAAATTATAAGGATTATATAATGTTCAAAATTAAGTTAATAATATTTATATCCACTTTTGAATGACAAGATTGGTATGTCATGGTGTGCTAGAACTCGATGTTATGTGTAGTGCAAGTTATTAGATTACTTTGAAGAAATAACATACTATGAAATCACGGGGTGTTATAGGAAAGGGTTCAATACAAGTAGAATATGTGATCACCACCCAACAAGAAGAAAATATTTACTCTAAATAAGTTATGGCTAGGAATGAACTTATGTTTGATAACTAGATGACTTAAAAATAGTTGACCAATATCACACCACCCATAGAGTGCATCTTCATAAACTAATCATGATTATGAAACATAGATAGATCTTATTAAACCCACGATCTAAAGGTAGATGTAATCATTAGAAGGATAAAAAGGGGGAATTGAAAAGAGTCTCATCCAACAACCACATTTTCTTTCAATACTAGATATTTTCTTCCTTCGGTATTCGGTGTACGGGCACCATCCCAACAAACAACATACTAATTTTATGAAAAGATCACTTTCGAATATATTATCTTTATTCATGTGAGATGATGAATACACCCATGAAGTTGAGATCCCTATACCTAATTGGGGATCCAAATTCTAAGTCTTTAGCATATAGTGGAATAGTGGATAGTGCGATCATGGAAGAATCCAATATCCTAGACACATCCCAACTAATTGTATATATGTGGTCGAGACCCATGGGTGAGTGCCTCAGAAACCCAAATTAAAGAATAGAGATGAATCTTTTTCTATCATTTCCCATCTATGTCCAATTGTTTTGGAAAAATATTTGGTTGGTACACAATTTTATAATCAACTAAAAAATGGTATACCAGGGAGACTAACACCGTTAGTGACAGATTCACCCATGACATCTATCTAATGGCTAGGTCTGCTTACCTCAAACACTATAACCCCTAATATTAATGTTAAAGGGAAACCCTTCAAAAGATTCACCAAACCACTAGTACAAAAATAAGTCATTTTAAAATAATTAGTGACTGTCCCAGCCAAGTTCTAAATCTTGGATTCTCTCCATATTTCAAAATATCTCAGTGATTCATTTATCAAGGCCATCTGGAGTCCTTGGGTGTTTGATATATAAATTATCACAATTGAGGTTTATTGAGAAGAATCTAATCTATTGAAATGTCATAACACAATCTCATTCATATAGAAATACTAAGGATATATTCAGGGATATATCATATCCATATATTTTTCATGATATCTCTTTAACGCCAACATATGATGGCCTCTGGCCGAATACGGCTCTCGGATCAATTTTATCCCGGTTTAGACCCTATGATGTATAGTATATGATGAGGTAGATTTATATACAATGAATTTGTACATTCATGTGTATGACTAGAGTGAGAATATAAATCTTGAAAATACCAAACTCAACGACCAATTTGGTCACCTTGTGTCTAATGTTGAGTTCTTGGTTATCTAGAAACACACAACATATAATGTTCTACTTCTGAGACCTTATCTTCATAACCACATGGTAGTTCCATCAATATTTCATCAGTTTCAAATATAATGATAAATATAAATGTTAGCATACTATATAGTGATAGCACCCCCTTTGAATTTTTTAAATCACAATATACAGAGGTATGTCTCTAAAAGAGGGAGAGAAAATAACCAATGGAAAATGGTGATTTTTCATTTTCCACTCCCAATGGCTTAGGAACTTCTCCTAAATACCCATGGGACTTTCCCAATAGTGACTACACGATACCTGTAATGTTTATTAAGGTAGTAAATCTTGTCCAAACAGGCCATTATAGAACAAAAAATTCATCATCCTATGTTCATGAGATCATGGTTGCACTAGCCGATATTGTCCCGTTAAAAGAAAGTCCGGCCAATGTTCCATCTTAACCAAAAACACTCCTTGTTTTATTAAAAGAATTAAGAAATCCTCAAATAATTACCCTATGATATGGGATTTTAATAACTCTTCTTCAACTAGTAGATGTAGAAAGAGAGGAAATCATGTCTAAAATATCTTCACATCGACCCTAATTGTTAGGGATGTCAATGTTTCTTCCCATAGTATTTTATTATTTTTAATGGCTAGAGATACACATGTTTTAACTACTAATACTGAAGATATTCCTGCTAACATGGAGATGAAATAAGAATAGGAAGTAAAAGGACCCAGCCTTAAACAATACATAACCATAAAATAAATGAATAATTCAAATTGAGGTTCTTTTTAGGTTTATAATTTTAGAGAGTTAGGCCATAACAATTACATTACATAAAAAATTACAAAGTAGACACTTCGTCTCAGTTTCTATTTTTTTCATAAAATTAAAACTCTTTGAAAAAAAGAGTCATGTCTAGTTCTATGTTTTAGACAGCATGACTTTTCCTTGATCTCATCCATGACCTTATTCATCTTTATGTCCTGTGAAAGACATTTCAAAACTTGTGATGAGAATAAAAGGATCAGTAAGGGTTATAAAATAAAGAAAGAAATAATCAGTCCATCAATACATACAAAACATAAAATCTTTTACTTACCTCATGAAATCATAAGATTTATGAATAACATATAGTAATCACAAATCATAAAGGTAACTTATGGAATCCATAACATACTTATGTTGTAGCTTTCAAAGCTACGTAGGGAGTCACATTTGGAATACCCATCACAGTATATCCACTAAATATCTTTAGAGAAACATTCACATTTACCTATGTAATGTTACCCAATGAATTGGAGAGATATCTTGGGCTTACCCACCCTATGATTATCACGGAACCACCCATATATGTAAACAATGCCTAAGAACCATAATGTATTCATAACACATAAAACAAACATAAAGGAAAGATAATATTTACACATTTCAATCACTATATATACTTTAAATATATTAACATAAAAATACATTTTCAATACCATTTTAAATACCAAAATACATACAAAAAAGTATATGGTATTTATTTTCCTTTTTAAAAACACTACGGCTTGTTAAGGAAGCTAAATATCAAATAATACTCACGGTGGAGAAAAAGGTCGTTGTCACTACTTACGTTAAAAAGAAACATTCTTTTTTTGTCATTTAGTAAAACTCCTTATAGAAAAATATTCCTTTTAAATTAAATGGAAATTCAATGGTGTTTATACACTGAATAAAATAAATTCGTGTATAAAACAAAATAAGCCTCAATGAAAGGAGATTGAGACGAAGTCGCTTACCTCATGTCTGAATTGAACCATTCGTTCTTTAATCTTCTGAATAATAAAATAAATTTAATTTATACTTTCTTAATAACATTTTTCAAGCTTATTATTCCTTTTATATCATTTATTACCATGTTGTAAACATTATGTAAATATTTAAGTTAATAATAGTCATTTTTTCAATATTTGGTACTTGAGTCAAAATTGAATTTCTTATATTTACAGGTTGTCTATGTGGTCAAAATTACATTATATCCAAAATGATATTAATGATTTAGATATCATATATATCTTATATATCCAGTATATATATGTATTTATAATAGTAAAAAACATTTGGGGATAAGAAATGAAATGCCCCATTTATGGAGATGGTAAGTCGTACGTATGCATGAACGCTACTTTCATTTCTATTTCATATTTTAATGGAATTAAAAAATAATTATAAATAGTTATATTATAATTCTAGTATAATATCATATATAATATCATTAACTTCATCCTTTATACATCCCGCATATGTAATTAATGAGTCATATCACTTTGAGGGGGCGGTAGTCCGCACATCCTCAAATGAAATTATCACGTTTACCCATTATGGAAATCATAAAGGTATGATATAAATTAAAAATACATAAGAATAAAGAACACATAAACATTTTATATATAATATATAAATATAGTTCCATATTAATGGCCACCATGAGAGGTGGTAGGATATAATTGAACAATCATCGTTTCGTGAGGTGATAGTTTTCCATCCACGGAAACAGTATGTTCATTACCCATTAGATGGAGGCGTTTGTATGTGTAGTTTTAATACTTATGAAAAAAACATCCTAGTATATTTATTTTACTGATTTTGATATAAAATAAAGGAATAAAAATAGTTTGGGGTTGGATATGTAACATAAATGAAAAGAATTTAATAGAAATCGTTACCTTTAATTCATGTAACTCCCTTTAGTTTGAACCAAAAGGACTTCTTGAAGTGCCTTATGACTATGTTAAGGATTCTAGGTGGAATATATGGATCTTTAGTGATTATTTGGGCAGGGTTTTGAGGATCCAAGTGTCTTGAGAGGTGTGTGAAATGGGTTAGAGGTGAGGGCTTTTTATAAGGGGGAGGAGGAGCTCTTTAGGAAAGTGTGAAAATATTATTTTATTATGAACATATCTTTGGTTAATAAAGATAAAAAAACTCATTAAAGTCAATACTAATATAACTCGTGTTCAAAATAAAATCATCCAATAAAAATTGGATAGGGTTTGGATATTTTTTTAATATTTATAATCTTATATATTTAAATTGATTCTTAATGAGGTAAACACGGTTTCATTATTGTGTCATAAATAATTTATTTTATTTGATGTCTAAAAATTATAAAAAAATACCATGAAGTAGGAACTTGTTTTAAATTTTCAATAAATATTTATAGTCTAAAAGATAATTTATATAACCCCATGTAAAAATTTATTTACTAAAAGATATATGTTTAAATCATTTTTGTCTTTTCTTTAAATTAATTAATATAAAGTGTCATTATTACTCATAAGTGGCTTTATGGGGTCCCAAAATCAACTAAAGGATTTACATGGTCTTCCATTACTCATCCAATAAGGTTGGGACAAGTGTTAAGTTAATATTATATTATTATAGTATTGTTTTTACCTTGAATTACCCTATCTACCTTTAATCGCGGTAAATAAAAGTCAAAAGTTAATATTCACCAAAAATTATTTTCATCATATTGAACCACATATTAATAACTAATAACAAAAATGTATGTATTATTTTCAAAATTGAATTCATAGAAGTGGTAAAATTTCATTTAATGAAAAAGTCAGTTTTTTAACTACTACTCAGTGGTTTCACTATTCATCAAAAATTGATGTTTTTTAGAAAAATACCAAAAATTAAGCCTAATATATATTTGATATTCAAAATTAAAAAATGATGTCTATTTTATCAAATTCAAAACATAAAATTTGGATTAATTAATTTAAAATTAAATCCCATTGTAAAAATAAAAAATTATGTTTTTAAGAAGTACTAACTATCAAAAGATTGACACTTGTTTATGTCCATCTTCATAGTGAAATTAATTCCAATTAAAAAAATTGTTTTAAATGGTAAAATAATAATTTAATTACACTTTTAAATCAATTAATAATATAATATAACCATATAAATAAATTAGATTAAAATGCAGATTTACATTAAAATACGGGTTTTTTCACTATTCATTAAAAAATAAATTTTATCCAAAAAATACCAAATAATTACCCAAAGTAAATTTTGGTGTCCAAATTCTAAATAAGAATTTTATTTGGTCAAATATAACATATTTAATTGACCAAAACTAGTTTTAAAGAGGGTTCTCCATCAAAAGTCGGTAAATCAAACTTTTACTGAATGTTAGAGTATTTATGCTTAAAAATCACATTCTTTTCTTATTTTAAGCCTATAAATTTTTTTGGATAAATTCAAAAATATTTAACAAACAGATATAATCATATTTTCATAATCTATATTCATTCACTTTAATACAACGGCTAGGCGTTAACTACCATTTAAAATAACAATATTATATTATTAGTGTGCAACGTAAGATTTCAAAGAAACATGTTGTTGCGTATCGAGTATTCCATAGAACATAGAAACCCCTTTAAATTAAAATTAATACTTAATTTACAATTATTAATAGAAATGAAAATGTATTATTCTTTATTAATTTGAGATGTTACATCCTTTCCCCCTTTTGGAAATTCCGACCTCTCAATTTTTATTCACTTATCAAATAAGTGGGGGTATTTATCCCTCATTGTATTTTCAGATTCCCACGTTGCCCCTTCAAATATATGATTTTTCCACAAAACCTTTTCCTGATGGATTACCTTATTCTGCAATACTTTCACTCTTTGGTCAAGAATCTGGATTGGTTGTTCCTCATAAGAGAGATTCTCTTCCAACTGAACTACCTCTGGTCTCAAAACTTGAGATGGATCTGGAATATACTTTCATAATATTGAAAAAATAAAACAATTGTGTACCTAGGATAAACATAGAGGTAAAGACACTCTATACCTAACTGATCCAAATTTCTCCAAGATTTCATAAATTCCAATGAACCTTGGATTCAATATTCCATTCTTACCATAACGCATCACACTTTTACATGGTTAAACATTGAGAAATACATGACCACATACCTCAAAATAAAGATACTTCCTCCAGTTATCCACATAACTTTTCTACTTGCTCTGAGCTATTCTTAGTTGCTTCTGAATCAATGAAACCTTTTCGGTCATCTCTTCTATCAATTCTGGTCCCATCAGGTTCCTTTCATTTACTTTATCCCAAAAATATGGAGTTCGACACTGCTTCCCATATAATGCCTCAAATGGAGTCATTTTTATACTGGAATAAAAACTGTTTTTATAAGAAAATTCAACCAAAGAAATATGTTGGTCCCAACTTCCGTGGTAATCTCATGAACAAGCACATAGCATATCCTCTAAGGTCTAAATTGTTTGTTCTGACTGCCCATCTGATTGAGGATGAAAAGCTTTACTAAAATTCAATTCAGTACCCAATGACTTATGAAGGCCTTTATAAAAGTTATAAGTAAACCTCGGATCACTATAAGATACAATGGAGAGGGGAACTCCATGAAACCTGACTATCTCTTTAATATACAACTCAGAAAGTTGATCTAAAGTAAAAGTATCTCAAATAGGAAGGAAATGAGTAGATTTAGTCAATCGATCAACAATAACCTAGATTGCATTATTACCTTGAGATGTATTCAATAATCCCACAACAAGTTCCATGGATAAATTTTCTCATTTCTACTCTGGCACCGGTAAGGAATGAGGTATCCCTTTTGATAATTTTCTCTCTCCTTTAACCTCCTGACAAGTCAAACACTTCAAAGTAAAATTACCAATATCTCTTTTCATTCTATCCCATCAGTAATACTTCCAAAGACCTCTATACATCTTAGTACTTCTAGGATGAACGGAAAATGGAGAACTATGAGGTTCAAAAAATAAATCTTTCTTTAACTATGAATTACAAGGCACACATGATCTCTTTACAAACCTCAAAACATAATCAATGTCAATGTTAAAATCAGGAAACATACCCTCCTAAATCAACTCTACTTTCTCTGCAACTCACTGTCTCCCTTATGTGCTTGCTTTATTCTGTCTGATAGAGATGATTTCACTAACACTTGAAACAAAACAGAGGAATTTCCGGCACCAACAAATTATATTCCAAAGGTCATCAAATAAAATACCAAAGGATCTCGTTAGAAATGTAGATGGTTAATGAAGCATTAATTTTTCAACTCAAAGCATCAGTCGCTTTATTTTCCTTTCCTGGATGGTAAAGGATCGTGAAATCATAATACTTGATTAATTATATCTATCTCCTATGTCTCATGTTCAATTATTTATGAGTGAATACATACTTCAAAGTTTTATGATTGGTATATATTTCACAATTTTCTACATACAAATGATGCCTCCAAATTTTTAAAGAAAAAAAATAGCATATAATTTCAAATCATGTGTTGGGTAATTAAACTCATGAGGTTTCAACTGACATGAAGCATAAAAAATTACCTGATCATTTTTCATAAGGAAACTGCCAACTCCTTTCATCAAATCATCAATGTAAATAACAAACTCACTTTTTCTAGAAGGTAGTGCCAAAACTGGGGCATTCTCCAATCTTCTTTTCAATTCCTAAAAAACAATCATCACATTCTTTTTTCCAAATAAACTTAACACCTTTTCGAGTTAACTTTGTCATTGGACTATATAACCATGAAAAATTCTCAACAAACCTCCTGTAATAACCTGCCAAACCAAGAAAACTAAGGATCTTGGTTATATTTGTGGGTATTGGCCATTCTTTAACAACTTTTGTTTTAGAAGGATTAATAGTTATTCCATTTTTTAAGAAAATTTGACTAAGGAAATAAATATGTTGTAACCAAAACTCATACTTGCTGAATTTTCCAAACAGTTTCTTTTCTTTTAAGGTTTGAATGAAAACTCTTAAATGACAATCATGCTCCACATTACTTTTAATATAGGCTAAAATATCATCAATGAACACCACCATAAACTTATCCAAGAACTCGCAGAAAATTATATTCATAAAATCCATGATGACAGTAGGTGCATTAGTTAAACCAAAATTCATAACTAAAAATTCATAATGGCCATATCTAGTACAAAATGCGGTCTTCAGAATGTCTGCTTCCTTTAATTTCAACTCATGGTACCCCGACGTCAAGCCAATCTTCAAAAAATATTGATCCCCCAGGAGCTGATCAAACAAATCATCAATATGAGGAAAAGGATACTTGTTGTTAACAGTGATGTTATTAAATTCTCTATAATCAATTCAAAGTCTCATTGAACCATCTTTCTTTTTAACAAACAAGATATAAGAACCCCGTGGTGATGGCCAAGGTTGAATGAAACCATTATCTAATAACTCCTATAATTGCTTCTTTCACTCAAAAAGTTCAATTTGATCCATTCGATATGGTAGTTTTGAAATTGGCTTAGCATCAAGAACTAAGTCAACAGTAAATTCATCATCCCAATCATGTATAATACCAGGCAACTCATTAGAAAAAACATCAAGGTACTTATTTACCACTGGCACATCATTAATCTGGATAGTTCCTTTCCTTTCAACAATATGTGCAAGGTAACATTCATTTCCATCTTTTACAAGTTTCTCAGCTTCCTTATATGTTATCAACAGCAAGGGTTCATTCTTGTACACAAAATAAAAACCTTTCTAAAAATACCTCTTTAGCTCTGCAGTCAATCTTAGCATGATAAATAGAAATCCAATCCATACCCGAAATAATATCAAACTCTAATAGAGACAAAACAATAATGTTTGTAGGAAGATTCTTTCCGTACACAAGGATATGAAGGTTCTTATAATTTCTTTTTGTCACAACATTTCCCCCCAATGTTTTTACCATAAGTTCAGGATTCATATCTTGATATGGAATTCCCAATTTAATAGAAAAATTCTCAGAAATGAATGAATGTGTAGACCCTGAATCAAAAAACACATTGGAATAATATGAACAAACAAACAGAGTACCTAATACTACTTCATTTGATTACCCAACATCTTCTGAAGTAGTTGCAAATTATTTCACCACCCCTCTCTGCTTGTATTCTATCTTCTTTCCCTCAGTTGAGTTCTTTTTTTTACACTCATTTGCATAATGACCCATTTTGTTGCACATAAAACATTTTAGTGACTGTAAATCAGATTTTGTCTTACCATTAACCTGATCTTTTTTAGTGTAATTACGAGCATTCTTCCCCATTTTACCACATCAGTAGCACTTACCAGAATTCAAAAGACATTCCTAAGAATGATTTTTACCACAATTTTCACAAACTGTAAACTTAAGTTTCATACCATCATACTTTTTTGAAGATTTATTCCCTTTCATCTGCCACCTTTACCTCTTATTATGTTTTTTGTAAAAGAACACTTGATCATCAGAAAACTTCATTTCCACCTTCTCCGCGCATCGAACAAGTTATTCATAACTTTTTAACTCACAAGAAGTTAAATCTCATCGATACATTGGCTTTAATCCTGAGTAAAAACAATTTATTTTACTATCAAGATCTCATATAAAATTTAGAGCATACATTTCCAGTCGAGTGAATTTTGCTTCATAAGAAACCACTGAGTCATCCTCCTACCTCAATTCCAGGAATTGTTTTTCCATCTTAAGACGAACCACCTTAGGGAAGTATTTCTCAAGAAACATACCTTTGAATTCATCCCAATCAATAGCATCAATCTCCTCACTATCCCTAATATTTTTCACTATCAACCACCACTGATCGGATTCACCTTCAAAATGGTAAATAGAAAGACTAACCCTTGGATGTTCTGAACACCCCATGACATCCAAAATCTTTTGCAGTTCTTAAATACATCCTTCTAATAGAACAGGTTCAGATGATCCTCCAATTGATGGGGAATGTTATCTCATTAAATACTTCCCTACTGACATGTTCATCTATGGTTGATCTAGATAATCTTGTGCATGGATACCACCAACATTTATAGCCTGAGTCAACTATTCCATCTCTATAAAAAATTGTTCAGTTATGATTCCGACCATCTTAGGTTGATGATTTGGAAGGTTATCTTCTTCTATATGCCTTCCCAACATAGCTTCCCTCTTTCCTCTACGAAAAACCATTCTGAACACATAAATATCTTAGGCGAAGAAAACTGGTAATCTGTAAATGCTATATCATTTCAATATTAACATAAATTAATTTATGGATATTAATTTAACAGTATCATAACTCATAAAGTTATCTAAACTGACCTTTGATAATAACTATAAGGACCCAGCCTTAAACATTACATAATCTTGAATTAAACGAATAATTCACATTGTGGATATTTTTATGTTTATAGTTGTAGAGAATTAGGACATAAAAATTATATTATATAAAAAAACTACAAAGTTGGAACTTCTTCTCAGTTTCCTTTCTTTATAAAATAAAAACTATTTGAAATAAAGAGTCATGTCTACCTCTATGTCTTAGATATCTTGACTTTTCCTTTATCACATCCTTGACCCTATTCCTATTTATGTCCTATGAAAAACATTTCAAAACTTGGGATGAGCATAAAATACTCAATACAGGTTATAAAATAATGAAATAAATCATTAGTCCATCAATATATACAATACATGAAATCATTTGTTTACCTCATTAAATCATAATATTTATGAATAACACATAGTAATCACAAATCATAAAGATAACTAGTGCAATCCATAACAAACTTACATTGTAGCTTTCAAAGATACACATGGAGTCACATTTGGAATACCCATCACAGTATATTCACTAAATATCTTAGGAGAAATATTCATATTTACCTCTGTCATGTTACCCAATGCATTGGATAGCTAGCTTGGGCTCACCTTCCCTAGGTTTATCATAGAACCACTCGTATACATAATCAATTCCCAAGAACCATAACATATTCATAACACATAAAAAACATAAAGGAAAGATAACATTTCCACATTTCAATCACAATATATCCTTTAAATATATTGGAATAACAAATCTAATATCAAATCCATTTTCAAAACCAAAACACATAAAAATTTATATGGTATTTATTTTCATTTTTAAAAACACTATGGCTTCTTAAGGAATCCAATGATCAAATAATACTCGTGGCGGTGAAAAAGTTCGTTTTCCCCTCTTATGTTAAAAAGAAACATTATTTTTTTCATTTTGTAAAACGCCTGGTAGATAAATATTCCCTTTGAATAAAATGGAAATTCATAGGTTTTTATAAATCGTATAAAAGAAATTCGTGTATAAAACAAAATAATCCTCAATGAAAGGAGATTGATATGAAGTCCCTTACCTCATGTCTGACTTGACCCGTTCGTTATTTAATCTCTTGAATAATAAGATAAAGTTAATTTATACTTCCTTATGAACCTTTATAATGTTTATTTTTCGTTTTATATCATTTAATACTTTGTTATAAACATTATTTAATCATTAAATTTAATAACAGTCACTTTGTTGATATTTGGTACTTGAGTCAAAAATGAACTTCTTATATTTACAAGATGTCTATCTAATAAAAATTACATTATCTGTAGTATGATATTAATGATTTAGATATCATATATATCTTATATATCCAGTATATATATGTATTTATAATAGTATATAACAAATTCAGATAATAAATGAATTGCACCGTTCATGGAGACGGTAAGTCGTACGTACGCATGAATGCTACTTTAATTTATATTTAGTATTTTAATAAAATTAAAACATAATGATACATAGGTATATTATAATTCCAATATAATATCATATATAATATAATTAACTCCATCCTTTATACATCCCACATATGGCATTAACGAGTCATATCACTTTGAGGGGGCGGTAGTCCGCACTTCCTCAAATGAAATTATCGCGTTTACCCATTATGGAAACCATAAATTTATGCTATAAATGAAAAATAAATAAGAATAAATAAAACATAAAAATAGTATATATCATATATAAATACAGTTCCATTATAATTCCCACCATGAGAGGCTGTAGAAGATAATTGAATAATCATCGTTTCGTGAGGCGTTAGTTTTCCATCCACAGAAACAGTATGTTCTTTACCCATTATATGTAGGTGTGTGTAAGTGTAGTTAGAATAATTATCATAAAAACATCCTAGTATATTTAGGATACTGGTTTTGTTATTAAATAAATAAATAAAAATAGTTTAGGGGTTGGATAAGTATCATAAAATAAAAGAATTTAAGAGAAATTTTTACCTTTAATACGGGTAACTCCCTTTGGTTTGAACCAAAAGGACTTCTAGAAGTTTGTTCTAATTAAGGTAAGGCTTTTAGGTGGAAGAGAGGGATCTTGATATCTTATTTGGGTAGGGTTTAGATGATACAAGGGGCTTAAGAGGTGTGGGTAATGGGTTAGAGGTGAGGACATTTTATAAGGGGGGGAGGGGCTCTTTAGGAAAGTGTGAACATATTATTTTATTATAAACATATATTCTGCTTATAAAGATCCAAAACTCATTAAAGTCAATGATAATATGAATCATTTTTGAAATAAAATCATATAATAATAATTGGATAGGTTTTGGATATTGTTTTAATATTTATAATCTTATTTATTTAAATCATTTATTAATGAGGTAAACACTATATAATTATTGTGTCATAAATAATTTAATTTATTTGATTTCTAAAAATTATAAAAAAAATACCATGATATAGGAAATAATTTTATCTCTCTAATTAATATTTATAGTAGAAAATATAACTTATATAAACCCATGTAAAAATTTGTTTACTAAAAGATAAATGTTTAAGTCATTTTTGTCTTCACTTTAAATTAATTAATATAATGTGTCATTATTACTCTTAAGTGGATTTATGGGGTCCCAAAATCAACTCAAGTATGACAATGTTCTTCCATTACTCATTTAATAAGGTTAGGACAAGTGTTAAGGTAATTTTATATTATTATAATATTATTGTTACCTTGAATTACCTTATTTACCTTTAACTGTGGTAAATAAAAATCAAAAGTTCCTATTCACCAAAAATTATTTTCATCATTTTGAACCACATTTTACTTACGAATAAATAAAATTTATATATGATTTTTAAAATTCAATTCACAAAAGAGTTAAAATTTCATTTAAATGAAAATGTCAGTTTTTATCAACTATTGAGTGGTTTCACTATTTATCAAAAATTGATGTTTTTCTAAAAAATACCAAAAATTCAGCCTAACATATATTTGATATTCTGAAATCAAAATTGACTTATATTTTATCAAATTAAAAACATAGAAGTTGGATTAATTAATTTAAAATTAATTCCCGTTGTAAAAAACAAAAAAATGTGTTTTTAAGAAGTATTAACTATCAAGAGATTGACACTTGTTTATATCCAATTTCACGGTGATATTAATCTCAATGACCAACATTGGATTAAATGGTTAAAAAATAATCTAATTACACTTTAAAAACAGTTGATAATATAATATAACTATATAAATAAATTATATTAAAATTCATTTTTGAATTAAAATATAGTATTTTTCCCAATTCATTAAAAATTTAATTTTATTAGAAAAACACAAAAACTTTACCCTAAGTAAATTTTGGTGTCTCGATTCTAAAGAAAAAATTTGTTTTGTCATATAGAACTTATAAATTTAACCAAAACTAGGTTTAAAGAGGGTTTTCCAACAAAAGGTGGTAAATCTACCTTTTATTGAATATTAGAGTATTTATGCTTAAAAATCGAATTCATTTCTTATTTTTAGCCTCTAACTTTTATTGGATAAATGTAAAAACATTTAGAAAACATATACAATCATATTTTAGTTAGCTATATTCATTCCCACCAATACAACTGCTAGGCGTTAACTACCTTTTAAAATAATAATATTATATTATTAGTGTGCAACATAAGATTCCTAAGAAACCTGTTGTTGCGTATCGGGTACACCATCGAACATAGAAATCCCTTTAAAGTAAAATTAATATCTAATTAAATAATATTAATAAAAATTAAAATTTATTATTCTTTATTAACTTGGGTGTTAAAGGAAGACCTCATGAATACCCCCCCAACATTTGGGAGAGGTGTCTCTACCACTATCTGTGAGCTCAAGAAAGTAAATTTGGGAAGAGAGGATGACATACAGTCCATAATGATATGTGCCACCATACCTCTCATGGAGTTTTATAATTATATTTCCTTCTTTATTTAATATCGATATGTGTTTCCTTGTAATTATATAGATATTACTAGGCTAGACCATGATGTAGCTACTAATCACATGGGCTCTCCAGATGGACATCGAGGTTTCAAGAACATATCTAAGAGAATGCACCACTCCCACTCTACTAGGTGGAATATAAATTTAAAAAATTGATCAAAGATAGCTTTATCCAAGAGTTAATGTACCCAAAATGGCTTTTTAGTATCATTCATGTTATGAAAAATAATGTACAGATCATGGTATTTATTTATTTTAGGGATCTCAACCGATGTTTTATAAAGGATGATTTTCGAATGCCAATCACATGAGTCATGCTCGATAGGACTACAGGATTCAATTCCATTTCATTTATGGATGGGTATTAAAAAATATTATGATAAAGACAGAGCCAAAATATGAGAAGGCTACTTCTTTTAGAGCACCTCAATGAATATTCTTCTACCAGGTCATTGCCTTTATTTAAAGAGTTTTTATTACACTTATAAACATGTCATACATAATATCCTTAAACCCTTATTGGGATGAACTACAAATTTTTATGTTGATGGATTGGTGGTTAAGTATCATCATTTCTTTGAGTACATCACTATTTTACTAATAGTCTTTGAAAAACTGTGGTAACAATATTTAAAGATGAATTCTATAAAGTGTGATTTTGGGGTAACATCAGAAACATTCCTTATATTTCTTGTATACCACCAAGGCATTAAGGTTTGTCTATAAAATAATGGTGAAATTATATAAATGTCACCACATAATAATCTCAAGTATCTGAGAGTTATCTGGGGGAGCCTCGCTTATATTAGGTGTTTCATAGCCAATATGGATGGAAAATTTCTCCCCTTTACTAATCTAATAAATACGGGATTTTCATACTAGTGGAATGATGACTACTAGTAATCTTTTGATAGCCACAATAAGTACATGTTGCATCAAACGGTCTTAATTCCATCAATATAAGTGAAGGGACTCATTGAATATGTGTCCACCATGGAACGATCACTTGGTTCCCTCCTTGCATAGAAAATTATCTAAGGGAACTAAAATAGTCTCTAATATCTTAGAATAACAATAATAGACACCAACACCTGATATTATAATTCAAGAATAACTTACTTTCATTCATATTCATGGTAAAAAAAATATGATACATTAATTGTTTCATTACGAGGCCCACCAAGTATTCCATATTGACCTACTCAATTGTATTATTTGCTAACTAATGCAACTAGGTTCTTGGATGAATGGTTATTTATCCTACAATAATACGAAGCCTACTTTTTTTAGAGAAGGTAATGAAATATAAGGTTATATCTAATTTACTCATAGAACATCCTACTCTATAAATCTCACTATAGAACATCAAAATATTGAATGAATGAGTTTTATACACCCATGATACGCCCATAACATTGGAGATGTATTTTCACATAGCCTCCAAAAGTATGTCCAGGAGGAAAATGGAATTTCTAAAGTTCAACTTGGTTGTTCAAGGTATTTTCTTTGTTTACCTAGTATATGAACTTTTATCCAACAACTTTTCATTGTTTTAAGGTTGCAATAATAAAAAGGTGAAATATAAATACCTTATTATAGGCCTTGAGCTAGACCAATAGTTACAAATATTCTATCTGAATGTCAATGTTGATTCAAAGCAAGTAATTAAATAAATTATTGGTGAATATTGCATAATGAATAAATAATTACCCCCTCTAGTTAGTTATGTGAGATGGACGAGATGTAATTCAATTATGAACTTACACTACATCACATCCCTTTATTAAATAATACCCATGTTGATGCACTATATAATGAAATCATAGACCTTGTTAATCTTTTTTGGGATGAGGTAGTTCTCCACATATAAAACTAAAGGATAGTCTCTCCAGTCATCATTTGTGACTTATAGGAAATCAATCAAGTTAACTCTACCCTAGGAAACTCTTAGATGGAATCCATTGTCAGATGGGATAAACCGATAATATATTACATCTATGATTGAACCCTCTGATCAGATTGATCCAAAAAATAAACATATATGATGCTGAGTGGGGAAATTCATCCTTTGGTATGGGCCAAATGAATATAAATAAATGTATAAATATGGATTTCATGGAGTCCTCCTCAGATGAATTACATAAGGAGATACCTCTTCCATCTTGAAGAAAGTCTATGTAGGATCCTATGGAACTCACTAGTCCAGAACTGGGCTCTCCCAGAAAATTAAGAGGCTTGATTAAATCTAGTCGATGATGATATAGGACTGCATGGAATTCACCAAGAAGCTCTACACATGTCAGGTCTATGAAAAATTAATCCCTCATCCCCCATAGTTTTTATATACTGTCAAATAATCTTGGCCATTTTTATATGGGGAATGGAGATTGTAGAACCATATCCCCAAACTATAGCTAAGTATCTTAAAAACATCCTTACCACTACAAACATCTTTTTTAAATTGGATGAGGTCATACCCCTTATCAAATTTAGGATAAAGGGTATCATCAAATTCATATATTCAAATATCATCATTAAATAAAGTTTCCATCACATGATACTGATGGAAAATATTACCAACTTATTCCGGTCTAATTTGGAGAGGTTTTATCATGAATACAACATCGAGTCCAATCATTTTCCCCACTATCATATTGTGCGAAATGTGTAGATAGAGTCGTTCAGCCGTACTTTTTCAAATATATTCTAGAAAACGGTGGAAAAAGACAAAAATTATTCCCAGATAAACTTTTGTATGATTTATGGGTCTACCATACCATAACCCACAGTTCCATGAAAATGACCCCATACACATTGGTCTATGGAACAAAGGCACTATTACCCATCGAAGTCTAGTTTCCCCTCTCTGAACTACCGTCTATGGACAAATTTTGGAATATAAACAATCATAAAAGAAAGTTGATGAGTTATAATGACTTAATGAGAAAAATTTTTGTTCACTTCACAGCCTTAATGTTCATCAAAACTAGATTGATCAATTCATCAACAAGAAGGTTCACTTGTACTCGTTCCTCCATGGAGAATTGGTACTAGTTCTAAAATCCCTAATGGCGCTCGTTAAGAACCCCAAAGGATATAATAGAAGTACGAGGGATCATATGCCATACATAAGGTCTACTCAAATAGATCCTACAAATTAGACACAATGGAAGGGAAACAAATCATGTCCCCCACAAATATAAGGTTCGTAGGAAACATGTTTCATAATTTTCATTATCCAAACATGTATTGGAATCAATAATTTAAACTTCCTAGCACCCTATGTCCTAATTACATAAAAATATATATTATTCCATCAATTTACATAATTAATGAAGTTAAAATATAGGGGGGACATCTTTATCATATGACATTAAACTAAATATGGAACTACATCATTGCCACTTGACATTTAATTGCATGTATGATGTCCTTCCCAAATGAATTTAAACTGTACAGAACACATCCTAGTTCGATTACATTAAAATATGTGATATCTTAAGTCCTTACAAAAAATAATTTAAACTATATATCTCATACGTCCCCATCACATGACCTTGAACTATAGGGAATTAACGCCCTTATCGCATGATGTTAAACTATATAGGGAATGTCCTTATTTCATGATGTTAAACTACATGGGGAACCATTTCCTTACTATATGATTTTAAAATACATAGAATATATCCTTATTGAATGAAGTTAAGTTACTTGAAATATTTCATTTTCAAATGATGTTAAACTATGAAACATGAGTTCTTCACATTGGGATGATCATCCCTCCCATTGATTTTGTATTCAAGGGTTTCATGTTTTGTCACTTCACCCAAAATATGATTTCAATTCATGTTTTTGTAACCCTTAGGGTATTAAAACCCTTGTTTAATATTGTATTCCCCACAAACCGCCTTCATACATTAGATATCAGAATTGATACCAACTGATTACCTAAGAACGTTTTCTCTTTGAATTCTATTGAACTTGAGCCCATTTAGTCATGGTTCTTCCTAATAAAAAATTGGCAACGAGGACCAAATGATCTGAATAGACCCACTAGGATTCACTGGTGAATAGAAAATTGTCAAAGTGATTATTCTAAGGGGAATTTTTGGACATGGAAGAAGGGTTCCCATTTGACCCATGTGCCATTGTCCTAAATAAGTGTGGTATATGCCTCTACCATTACTAATGTTTGAATTTTACCCACCAATATATGTATCCCATTGACTTAGATATTCTTGGGTTATGTTTTACACTTACCATAACCCAAATATTGAATTGGATTTGGATAAACACAATTTTACACATCTTTACATCGTAGTCATCTTCAATAAATTACTATAGAATTATATTCTTCTACCCTTTCATTC
Source organism: Viscum album (assembly GCA_963277665.1). Lineage (NCBI taxonomy): Eukaryota > Viridiplantae > Streptophyta > Magnoliopsida > Santalales > Viscaceae > Viscum > Viscum album. The sequence goes on along the minus strand of OY728131.1, from coordinate 1,521,094,375 downwards.
TGAGGTGTGAATCTAATATGAAAACCCAATTTTTTTTAGTTGGTAATCCCTCTTGATAATCCCATATGGACAAAGTTTATACTCTAAATTCTAGTAATCCTTTGGTCAAAGTCATACATCTATAGCATGTGATGTCATATCCATGAACTTTCCGAAATCCGTTTATACACTCCTTTTAAAAAAAGAAACTTTATACCCCCATTTTCATATTTAAATAATCTGATTCCATGAGAACATATTGTCATATAATCCCATGGACCATGATACAATATCCTCTTGGTTCTCCCCTGTGGATTATTTTTAATAGGGAATGGTTGATTTGAAGGGACCCCGCTAACATTCATTGGTGAAAAATATAATTCATTGATGCTTATTTCTAAGGGATTTTTTGGTCTAAGGGGAAAGGTCCCCCTAAACCCCATGATATATTTCTCTAATATTGTGACACTAATCCCACCAATCATAAAAAAAATAATCCTTAATATGGTTATTTTAAGACTTGATTTTTTTCATCAATTTTCCCATGAACAATAGGAATTAAGAATTTCATTTTTTTATACATTTATACCCAAGTATAGACAACAAGACTTTGAACTATATAGCATTGATGTACCCATCACTAGACCTTATACTTCTTGATGCTTATTCACTTGTCACGTGATATTAAACTATGTGACATGTAGTCTATCCTCAAAGTACATAAACTATTTAGAGTTGGATACCCCATGTTCCCCATGAAAAGTATGAAAATTAGGTCTTGGAAAGATGAGAAATACACCCTCTCCCTATATATGGGTCATATTTATGCATGGGGTTTTCTCTACATGAACTAGATATAGATTGATTCTTGTTATTTATTGATATTTAGTGACACTCAAAACCTCAAATCCTAAGCCTATCCACAATGATAAATGAAAATAAAATTCCGCATCCCTATGTTAGATTCAAATCTATATAGGGACCATATATGAGAACCATGTGTGTATTTATTCATATCTATATATGAAATGTAGTGATGCCTCTATTATCTGTTTCAAGTCCGTCCATGAATATTTGTTACATTTAAATGTATTCCTCATTGAGAACTAAATTTTTGTGGGGATTACTACTCATATTTAAATTTCAATTCCCCAAAATATTCCATATCATTAAATCTCATATGGATCAATCAAATTCATAGTCATCTCATGTTTCCCACATCGAGCAAGACTCATGTGATCTTAAAAAACTTGGGATTCCCCTCTAACTATCTGGTTGAGTTGTGTTTTATTTAAATATATGGAACCATTTTATTATTGTATATTGTTAAATTTTATGGAATATGTTCTCATCACATGACATTAAACTACATGATGTGAGGTATTTATAATGGGAAGATCATCCCTCATGATGATTGTGTATTCAAAAATTAATTGTTTCATCCCTTATCCCTAAAAATGCATTCTATACACATTTGTGTAAGAATTATGGTTCTATAACCCTTATTGAATATTATGGTATCCATGAAAAACCTTAATACATCTGATATCTATGTTGAAACAAACCGATTCCTTTCATGTAAACTCTCTTGTCATTCGATAGACCTTAAACCCATGCAATCTTAGTTCTTCCCTCTAGAAAATTCATAATAGGTATTGAATAATATAGAGAGACACCTCTAGTATTATCTAGTGAATAACACAATACCTATGAGATTATTCCTAGGGATTTTTTTGTTCTTTTTTAAAGGTCCTCTCATAATCCAAGGTTCTATTTTCCTGAATATTATTATATGGGCTTCTACCATTACTAATGTTCAACTTGTACCCACAGATCTCCACCATCCATTGGATTTTATATTCTTGGGCTATTATTTACACTTCCCATGACCCAAATATTCAATAGGACGTGAATAGCCTAAATTTTGCACATTTTTTCATCATATTAATTATCAATGAAATATTATAACATCATATTATTTAACCCTTTCATTCTAGTGTATTCATCTCATATGAATACACAAATTACCTAGGTCAGTCATTTCTCTTGAAAATTCCATTTTTTAAAAGATGAAAAACTATAAAACATATTCCATCATATATCTTAGTCATGTAAATTTAAGAGATAAAACATATGGTCCATCCTATAAGACATAAAACTTCTTAAAGAGGGCTATCCTATAAGACCCACTACCCATATGGGATCTATGTCCATATACAGATATATGACCCATATCCACAATTATATGATATTGAGAAATTTTTTATACCATGCTATATTAGAATATGTAAATTACATTCTCCTACGTATGAAATCAATCTACAAATAGAACCCTTTAGCTAGTTGTGATGTTATGGTTTACTCATACAATGAAAAAAAATACCCCTTCATTATGCATGAGCCTGGTATATATATCGGGTTTCTCTACTAGAACTATGTGTGGATTTATTTATATCCCTATAAGATATATATTGATTCTAAGATCACATAATCTTTTTCCCATAAAAATATTTAAAGAAATAAAATCATCCCTTCCCCACGCATGAGTCTGATCTATGTAGGGAACTTTCTTTTTCAAGAAATAATTGTGGCTTGATTCCTTTCAGCACAAGATATGTAATAAGACACAAATTACCCATTATTGGATCAAACATTATTCATAAGAATGATAGTGCCACTTTTATTTTCCCCTACATATATCTAGGAGATGTATGGCTTATAGTCATGCATATCATTGTGAGAAGAGTAAATCATGAAGATTACTCCTTACACCTTGATGTGTTAGCCTCCATGACCTCATTAAATGGCCATCACCAAAGGTTAAATCCATTTTCATAAATTATATAAATAACCTAGATATGTGCATCTTTTTAACTCATATGTATTGATTCTTATACCTAAAGGATATGTAGTGATGCTCAGATCACCCATCACCTATCCTATCCCTAAAATTCAAAAAAAATGTCCCCTTCTACCTTAGTGTTTAAATCATATAAGTGATACTTCACTACCCTAATGATTTTGCACCAAGGTAGGGATTAATTTTCTTTTCCTACATGTAGGTTGGATTTCTATAGAGTAATCCTCACAAATATTGTGTATTACATAACAATGATTCCCCATCCCCACATATAAGTTGATCTATGTGTGGATCCAAATAAGAACTATTTGTATCTTGATTATTATATCCACATGATACATTGTGATGCCCAAAACCATTAATATTATAACTAACTAAAACATCAAACAAGATCCAAAATAAAAAAGGACATATACCCATTATACATATGATCTAGATTCATGCAGAGGAATTTCTTGAAAGAGTTATTTTTTCACCGGATTCCTACCCTTAAAATGGATATGGAAATCCAGTGAAAGATCAACTATAGGAATTTCATATTATCCTAGCTCTGGTTTACCATCAAATACCAAAATATTTCTAATAATTTTTTAGTTATATGAACTTTTTTCACCTACACTTGAGTTAATCCTACATAGGGATTGTTCGAACAAGAGTCAGATCAAAGAAAAATGGCCCCCAGTATCTACCTATCTACTTATTATCTTATTAAATAATGAAAATGAGTCCCTCATTTGAATAATAATGAGTAATTCATGTTTTTTAAGGATATTTTGTGTAATTTCACATCGGTTCACTATGACATTACCACATGATTCCAAACTACATAGGATAAGTCCTTACCACATGATATCAAACTGTATGGGAGAAAACCTTGTTTCATGATGTTAAAATAAATGATAATTTCAAGCATGATATAAAACTAAATGGTAAGACCATACTTTCTATATAATGTTAAAATGTATGAATCGTAATCCTTTATCACTCATTATCAATGGACCGCAAGCGCCTTACCCTATTTAACCAATGATTAGGGTGATTTTTTGATCTTACTGAGCACCTCGATCCACAAATCACACTTCATATCTTGAGAAACTCGGGGGGCACAAACCTCCCAAAACACTTGAAATGGAGAAAATACCCTTATACATAACTATTTAATGTTTGGATCTCCAAAAGGTCCATGTACATGTCACTAAAGGCATCATAGACTTCATATAAGGGCCATATAATCCTTGTGGGCCTTGAATGCATCCTAATGGAACTCATCACCTTATATTTATTCGTGATAATCCTCAGAATGTATTTATCATACCATCCCTAGTGATCTGAGAGCCATGATCTATGATCATTTTCGTCCCCTCTTTAAAAAGGGGTTGGAGTAATCTCAATAATCGAAGTCCTAATTAGGTTATTGTGTAACATTCCCCTGATACGAAGTCCTTAAATCATGACCATAAACTAAATCCACTTTTTTTAGTGATGTACGACCATAAAATCTATCCTCTAATGGTAAAAATAAAAAAGACCCTAAACTATAGGTAAGAGAGAAACAAAAAAATCAGGCTAAAAAACACGCAATGTTTAGTCTGAGCAAACGTCAAGTATATGCTTTCTAAAACTCTCATTATTAAAGTTTAGGAAAAAGTTAAAGAATAAGTAAAATATTCATAAATATCATAAGGTCCACATTATGAATATATAAAAATTCTTTCCTTTCTCCATGGACCCTTCTAGTCTATGAAAAAAGTTATAATAATGATATATCACAACCCATCACCATGATAACACAATAATTATGTGTAGATGAAACTTATAGGGTGGTCAAACCCATCTTGAATATTAAAAATGATATAAAACAACTTCATATCTCTGAAGTATGAGCTGATGCCCAAATATTCATTGAGTTATTACACTTCTCCTGGAACCCCAAATTCATGAGTCACTTATCTTGGTTCTCTCCTATATAATAAGGGTAACAGGGATGGATAGATTTGAAGGGACCCTTCTAGGATTTTCTGGTGAATAACATAAATCCTAAGATCTTGTTCCTATAGGTGATCCATAATAGAAGAGAGGTCACAACTAAATCCCAAGATGTATTATTGTAATTTTGTTTAGCACGGGTCTCTACTATTACTAATAGTCAACCTATATCCACCTGTCTCTACCTCATATTGACTCAAATATTCTTTGGTTGTGATTTAAACATCCTATTACCAAAATATTCTAGTTGATTTGACATCCTTGACATTATGTATCTTTGTATTGTGCCCATTATATAAGATGGAACATGGTATTTCATTCTTTAAACATTTTTGTTCCTCATCGCATGACCCTAAATCACATGATATGTGGGACCAATCTTCTGGACTATAAAATGAATTATCCCTTTTATGGCTTAGTTCATAAACTCCCCCCCCAGGGTGTTAAAAACCTCCTTGGATAATATTTTCTCTATAACATACCTCACTTTTCAAGTGTTTTAATCTTCAAGGACCTACCACATCCCTTGGAAAAGGTTGGGGACCCTACTTGTTAACAATTCATGAGTATGATCTACATAACAGAAATTGACCCATCAATTATAGGAATCTCCTCCATTCAAGGAAGGGCCTCTGATCCCCATCATACCTAGAAATGTTGTATCATAACAAGGCACCTCAGTTTGTTTTCTGATCATCCCTGACATTTCTACCCCATTTCATCACCCCTAGTTCAATACTCTTGAGGAATGATTTATGTATCCCACAATCCAACTATCCAAGTGGATTCAATGTCCATGTTATTATTTAACTATATACTATACCTATTTCTAATAAGGATATTGGGTTTCAAAACCCTACATGGATATTCATCCTTTCAAACCCTACCAATGATACACGGTGATAGAACCCTTCATTAAGATTCATCCTTCATTATATCTGATTCGTGATCCATGAGTCATGATTCACCATTTTATTCAATAAAAAAGTCAAAGGTCGGATATATACAACTATAAACTATAGAAAGAAGAGGTTTGATTTATACAAACCTAAACTACAACAAGAGAAGGTCCATGTTATACAAACCTGAACTACAATACTAGAAAGGATAATCTGTGCGAATGTAAACTATAGTAAAATATGTTCGAAGATATATGAACCTAAACTATAATAACATAAGATTAAATCTATATAAACCTAAAATATAGAAAAATAAGGTCTAATATAGAGGGATACAAACAATAATAATATAATTTATAAGAAATATAACCTCAAAAAACTTCAATGGAAGGTATTAGCGATATAAAAATAAAATGTAGTAACATAAGGTCCTATCTATTTGACATAAAATAATCAAACTTCATTGGCCCATCATGAAAGACCTTAAAATACTAATTAAAAGATACATAACACTCTTTAAGTTAAAAACATGTTAAGGGAAGCCTGAGAAAAATATGATTTAATACATGTTCATCCTATACTGCAATGTCTTATGAAAACTTTAGGGCTAAAAACAAGGGATACAAATCTTGTAAGGACTATTATCTAGCTCTAGAAAAAAATAATCTATACTCACTAGGTTCACCAAACTAGGAAAAACTATAGATTCAACTACCTTAATAAATCCCTTTGAACTAGGTTATCTCCAAAGGATCGACCTTAACACATCAATAATGGTGTTTAGGTTGATATCCATTTTCAATAAATTATCATGAAGAGATTATTATTAATCTAGAATTTATGTTTGAATTTTGGATTGATTAATATGTCTTGTGATTTTTTAGTTTTTAAGGTGTCAAGATACCATACACATGGTGGAAGTAAATTTATGAAGCAACAATAATAGGAATTTGAAAAATAAAACATTCATATTCAGATGGAGGCATCAATTTCATGAGATAGTTTCACCCACTCCATTTCCTCTTCCATCATTGTCGGGAGAAGAGTTTTTATCAAAGAAAATAGATTATATCCATATTATTGGTTGGTTTCCAATAAAGATGACTCCTTTGAAATATCAGAATTCACACGAGCTATGAATTATTCATGTTATAATAGTTTTTCTGCCATGTTTCACATCAAATCATACTACTAGGAGGCTTTACTATATTTTTATTTCAAAAACTCTAAGGATTCCTTTATTAGTTAAAGTATAAAAGTTCAGTCATCATTGTTGTGCAGGTCTCTTTTGTGACATGATAGTTTCTTCCTGATCATAATGATCTACTTCATGACTTCATATAATTCTATATTATTGAAACCACCCACCCCAAGATGAAGTAATTTTTTGAACAGGATCTACCCTTGGATATAGTGTTCCTCCAAAGAAGTTTTGACAATTAATGAAAGGATCTCATACCATGATCTTTTTCATATGAATCTTACTATAGCATTAATCTTGTAAGGTTTGATTGAATAAGGGATGTCAACTGAGGTATACTCATGTATTAATCCCACTAAGGTAAGTACCTCCTCCCCTGATGAAGAAGAAAAGTTTTCTTAATTACACTCTATTTTCCGAGAATATTTGCTAACCCCACTTCGGTATTCAGAGCACCCCTATTGGTATGGAATGTAATGGTTCTTCAAAAAACACATCCTCATCATTTGAAGACTCAACATCATCATAAGGGTTTTTTTAAGGGTATGTTGATCTTTGAATATGTTCAATTGTATCCACGATCAAGGGTTTTAGAGAGGCATAAGGTTTATCTACTCATCGAACTGATTGGCCTAGTGCACTAGCTTGGTATGATTATATCCATGATTGGGAATAGTCTCAAGATATATAAGTAGGAATATCTATAGGAAGTAGGTAAATTCTATAATTTTTATCCTAACATTTTATCATCATCTAGTATTTTTGAATAATATCAAGATGTCATTTCCCTCACACGCTAGTAAAAGGAGGAGAAGACACCTTCTGAGTGCAACGTAACAGATGATAAAACTGGTAAGGTTCATATGGCTCGCAAATGAATAGTTCTTTTAACAATATTTAAGAACCATATCCCAGAATGAGACTTTATATGACCTCTCATTAGGGAAACAACCTCCATCATCAATGATCTACCCATAAGGTGTAGGGTATGGCATGAAATTAAAATGATTATTCTTTTACAATATATTGGTGGACTCATGGATACCTAATGGAATTTACTCAAAACCAAAGACATTTAATAGAATAGGAAAGAACATGGAATGAGGGATATCAATAATATTTGATAAATATTACAATTGACGTGATCACAAATATATCTAAATAGAAAATAGATGAACATATTAATTGGGTAAGGGGTGCTACCCTTTTGAATAGAACCAAGAAGTTTATAGAGATGAGAAAGGGTTAGAATTGAAATTTTGAGAGGTATCCCTTATTATAATTAATATTCCAACACCAATGTGTTGACCTAGATTCTGAAACGTGTGTCCAGATCAAGGAAAATCCATCCATTTAGAAACATGTCCAAAAATTCTAATTTCTAGTGACTTGATGACATGACTGGTTTCACCTTATATCCCCATTAAGTGTTCTCATAAATCTCTAGAATGAGCCAATAATATCTCTCTCTCTATCCCAAACCAATTAAGAGAAGTATTAATAAACATTCACCACATTTTCCCAAGACCCTCTTAAAAATAAAAAGATTATTATTCTTTCTTTGAATGAAATAATCAAGCGTAAGTCCATATTTTTCTTTAAATTATCTTATATAATGGTGAAAAAATATTTATCTAAAGCTATAATCTATCCACGATCATACCAAACCTTCATAATAGGGGGGAACTCATCAAAAATCCCCCAAGAGTATGTATTCACCAAGCTAGTAGATATCTCATAGGTTTATTCCAACTTCTCTATGGGTCAAGTTAAAAGAGTTAGTGTTCGGACACCAACGACTTATAATCTCTCAAAGATGTTTTGGTGGATGGTATATGAATAATGTAGAACACCACGTTTTCTCATAGATGTGGATGGTGAAATATTGATTGGAAAATTCTATATATCTTTTTAAACCCAGAAAATACATTCTCATTCATTGTAAAAGTTACCACTATAACATAGATATTATTTTAAACTCTAACCAACTTTCAGATTGTCCAAAAAGGATACAAATATGATTGAGTAACTATGGTGAATGATATTGAAATCATACAAGCTCAATGGGGAGTGATTCAATGTGTAAGATTATCCATAGAATGGTTCCAAGACCAGTTTACTATGCTTAGAGGAAATCTAATTAATATAGTCAAACAAGGAAATAAACAATAAATTTAGGAGGATATGGTTAGACGAAGGGATTGAAATTTTTTCCAAAAGGATAAAGTTGTATAGAGGAAGTATGTGTTAAAATTTTAAATTCATAAAAATTATTTGAATAAGATACCTTAGAATCTTCTTATCGAATAATACCTGATACTAGGGATAAAAACTGTGGTTCCCAATGATCAAATCTCTATGTCCATCCACATAGAATGATGTATATGATCTCGAATCCATCAAGACCAAGGTATAATGTAAATAAAAAGCATAATTCACAAGAAAAAGTTTATATTATTTTTTAAAAAGGTTGTACTGATTGATATAAGTGTATGATTTGAATTTAATCACATATAGTTTTTGATCCATTTTGAGTCACATCATCATGTGACATATTTTGAATCAAATTTACAAAGAAATTACACACAAATTGAAAAAGTTATTATGCGATTGCATCCTGTCCAAGGAAATAATGCATATCACATGAAGTAATATTATGGTTGGATTTATAATTCTATAATGTTAAATTCATGGTACAAGTGAGTTACCATTGATTAATTAGTGATGTAGTTAATTGAGTTCTCTAGAAAAAAAAATCATGTGAAGGTGATCACACAGAGTGATCACATGGATTGATCATGTGGAGGGATCACAAAGACAAATATTGTGATAGATTCTTATGAATATAACATATGAAATATAAAAATATAGGGTGTTTTGGAATACTGATTCAAAGGAGAACTAGTCATCCCCTTGACCTTCTATTAATGGGGCATCTCATTAAATTCCAATTTTCTTATAGAAGAATAAGATTCTCCCATAAAACCAATGGGTGGAAGCCCAAGGAACTTAGGTTAGTATTTACTACCTTATAACTAACTCGTTGATCCATCCTTCAGAATTAACATCTGAGGGGCAGGGATTTGTTGATGTTATACAAATGAGTATTCGAAAACTGGAGTAAAAAATACTTGAAGCACAAGTATCATTTTGGAAAAATGGAAAAGGGAGGAAACGTAACCAGATGGGGATCAAGTTCCCATGTTACGTGATTTTGTAACCCTAAGTAAGATTCATGATAACATAACCCTAGAGAAATTACATGATTCCTCAATTATAATAATATAGGATTGTCTATAATAAGGTTTGAATGTTAATGCATGATCCATGTATGGTCACATGACATCCCCTTGGATAAATGTGATATATGACTTAAAAATTGGGTCATGGGAAGAGATTGTCTGTTTCATATTGTCAATGTATTGATCATGTGATTCCTTGGTGGAAAATAGATGTAAAAAACTCATGAGATTCATGTGAAGAAGTCTAAAAATGACTGGATCTTTACATTATGGATGATATCTTGTTCTTCATGTGAAGGTTTTATGTAGTTCATGTGAATTAGAAATTGATCATGTGTATCCTTAATGGAAAAATAATGGACAAACACCATGGGATTCTGAGATGAAGGATGAAAATAATTGTATCTTTATACCATGGAAGTCATGTTTTTGTTCTTTCACAGGTATTACATGGTTCACATGATCAGTTCATTGATAACCCAAAATACTTTAGATGTGATGGAATGATCCTATGAAATCCCTTGTACATATTATCTTGATCATAAGAAAGACCTTAGACATGTTGACCTGGTCACAAAAATGGCATTTGGACATGTCAGTCTTAAACATCTTGTGATGCCTACATGTAGACAAGGAAATGAAACTTCAACCACAAGATATGTGGTATTTTTCATTCATGAGACCTTGTAAATGTCGTGGGTTCAAGGTAGTGGGTAATGATAGAATGATCATGTGTTCATTTTTTATTATGATATGAGGGGAGGACATCATTGATGGTATGAAGCTTGATCATGAAAATCGCATGAGACAATTTCAACTTATGTGGATGGTCAATCTAATAACGTAATCAAAAATATTTATCTTATTCACTATACAACTAGGCATATATATAGGGTAAATGGTTTATATAACCACCACCACCACCCCCTTGGTAATGAAGTGGATAGACTGAGACTTGAGTGAACTTTTCGAAGCAAAGGGATCATGCAACTGCAACAGTATTCATCCTAATAATGCATGGTGGGTAATTTAGAATAAGAATGAATTTCTATAAATACCATCACATGATGAATCCTTAATCATTTATGGGAACATGATTACATGAAAAGTCATTTGTCACACAATTGGTATATTATTTTGGGGTGTCCCATTGATTATGTGATTAGATTTAATCATGATATGGCATGTTGATAATGTGATGGGAATATAGTCACTTCACCCCTCATCAGATGCATGATCCCATCACCTTCATGATATGGAACTCCCATATGACTCCAAATCAATCAATCAAAGTGCATTAATCCTTAGGTTTCTTGTGAAGTTCATGACCTCTTTTCCTTCACATAAAGGGCATGAACCCATGAAGCTTGCATGGCCATATAACCCCCAAGGGTGTAGTTCATTCTCTCATAAGTCCTTCTCCTCCAAAAAAATGTTTTCTCTCTTTAATTTTATCTATCACCCCCTGATGTTTATGGGTAATATCTCCACAATCTCAACCATGAATCTATTCTCATCAAAGGGAAATGGAAATATGAACTATAAGGACTCTGATTCCAATTATAAGTGGGATATTAAGGGTACCTTCCTAAGGCCTGAGATCTGTATCATACATAAATAGCATTCCTTTATTTGTGATTCCATATCATTTATAGGGATTATAATAAAACATCAAGGAAACCTCTATGTGAAATCCCTACTCATATATTTGGGAAAACTCAATATGTAAGCCTCTCTCATATATCAGGGTGACTTCAATGTGCAATATCTTATCAAACATCCTAGAAAATTTAGTGTGTAATACCCTTAAAAAATATTTGGGCAACCTCAATGTGAAATAACTAATGAAATTTAGTCTTATGCTCTCATTTGATTTTTCCAATCTTCCACTATCTCTTTTTTTTCACACCAAGCATGACTCACGTGATCTTAGATATTGATGATGATTGTGTCATTAGCATGATGAAAATTCCTCAAATAATGGATTTCTCTCATATGTAAGATTGATTTCATATTATCTTCACCAAATGGTATATAATCCCAATGAAAAATATTTGGGTAGATTTTTATGCATAATTCTCACTCAAAACCTCTATTTTTGCACCTTTTACGACATAAAAACCTACCTAAATTATGAGAACTCTAATTATTGTAATGAAAAGGATATGTAGGATACCTTTCTAAGGCCCCATATCTATATATAATAATCCAATTTCTTTATATATGTCTTTTTATAAGGATTATAAACTACATTATATAGTTTTATAAAAACTATGTGGGTTTTCATTCCAATTTTCCTAGGATACATGGGACACCTCTGTGAGGTTCAATCCCAATTCCAAAAAACCAATCGCCTTCCTATATATAAATAAAATATATATTTACTAATAATATTGATTTAAAACAAAATCAAATACACATTTTTATGTAATAATAGGTAGAAATGTGAAAAACATATTATACATACATATGGTTCCATTAATAGGATACCCTCTTAAAGGTATAAGAAATTAACAACTGATATCTTTGTTTGGGTAACCAATCTCATGTAACCAATCTCATATTTAGATATGGGAAAGATTCACAAACATGTGTTATATCAATATTATATTCATAGAGTATATAATAATTCCCCCCATAGGGTGCGATGAGCCTGACCTCCCAACCTCTCATTGAATGTGAGTTCATAAGAAATTTTGGGAAATAAACATTATTGATCTTATGCCTTATGAAATAAGGACTAAAGATCATTGTATATGCGGGAGTCATTGAATGTTTCCACAAATAAATTGTGCTTATGTAAAATATTTTGCAACTATATTAAAACACCCATAATTAACCATCAGACCATACAAATCCTTTTGGAACAGATGTGTAAGGGTATGATGTATCTTGCGTAAAGTTAAACTTGAACTTATATAATTCAAGAAAGGGTAACCTTGAAATGAAATAGGTATTTTAAGGGTAACTCATAATTTCTATACACAATATAAGTGTAAAACTTATTTTTTAAAGCATGTGAAAAGGAAAATAGAAACATGTGTGAAGGTAAATATAATGACATGTAAAGGTATGGAATAAATTATAAATGTTTCATAATTTAATAATGTATTTAACATAATGGTAAGAAGATATTTTCAAAACATTCATAATGGTACAATATAAATATGTTTAAGTGTAAACAAAAAAATTAAACATGTTACATAATGGAAAACCCATACACACATAAGGGTACTTCAAATGTTCTATACAAGTAAATATCATGATAAAAAATGGAACATATGGGTAAATAAAATAATTATAAAATTTATCTTTCACAATATTTAAAATGAAATAATTATAATGAATAATAATAATAATAATAAATGATGAAAAATTAAAGAAAAATAAACTCAATAAAACTATTATTATAAAAAAATAAACCATGTGATGAGTTAAAAACATAAAGTGTTAAACAATTTAATACAAGTAAGGGATTAAAAATAATGTAATAAAAACAAAAAAAATGCAAACCAAATGAATTAATGGTGTTTTAATTATAAAAATTTTAAACCAAGTTCAAACACCAATAATCTCCCCCTTTTATAAATTAAAAAACTTATCATTTTATAATTTTCAAAATATTTTTTCAAATCACATTTCTAAATTTATTTCCACCTTTTTAAAATCTATCAACAAATAGTTTTAAAAATCCTATTATATGAAAAAAAACAATTATACCACTACATTTATACTTATCTAATGTTTTTTAAAAAAAATACTTATATTATGCTTGAAAATTGTTTCTCATATGTAACATTTTGGAGAGAATAAGTAAATAAATATTTATTCTTACAATATGACATGTTACAAAAATTATTCTCTCAAAACATGTTACATCTAATAGTTTAGTGAATATGTCATATAATTTCATTTCAGTGGGAAAAAACTTGGAAATAATATCTCTTTTATTAACATGATCTCTAATAAAGTGAAATATTACAACTATATTATATTTTTAATAATTATATAATGGATTTTGAAATATCACTAATATTATTACAATAAATATGAATTTTATTAAAACAACAATCAAACTCACAAAATGTTTTCTTGATCTGAGTACACTATGCCAAATATTTAGTATCAGGTAAATACTTATCCTTAGTTGTTGATAAATCTACTAACCATTTTTTCATTGAACTCCATGAAATTAAATTTTTACCAAGGAAATTCCATATATGTGGTGTACATTTCTTATGAAATTTTCAACCTCCAAAGTTAAAATTATAGTAACTAAAAAAATTAAATAATTTTTTTGGAATAAAATAAAATATAATTTACTATTAGTTTTATGTATCTTATAATTATTTTAAACTATTTAAGATGGACATCATTAGGATTATCCTTATACATTGTATATAAACACACGCTAAAAAATATATTAATCCTAGAAGTAATTATGCAAAGAAAAGTTCATATCATTCCTCTATATAATTTAATTTTAATAGGTTTTTTAGATTCACCACTATCCAATTTGGAAATAGTACTAATGGGGGTTCCCATAATTTTAAAATATTACAAACCAAACCTCTTAACTAGTTCTCTAGTATATTTAAATTGTTTAACAAATAACCCATATTTCCTTTGAAGAATTTGAAGACCTATAAAACTTTAACTATCCCATTAATCTCTTATCAATATTATTATACATGATTCACTTAAATATCTAAACACTATATCATCAACATATATTTCAACAATCAAGATATCATTTGAAACATTCTTAATGAACAAAGTTAGATCTACATTTCCTTTATAAAAATTATATACTTGTAAAAACATAGTTATTATTTCAATTGAAAATCATATAGCTTTATTTATACAACCCAATGATTTATTAAGTTTAAACACATGATCTAGAAGTTGTTATTTTTCAAAATCCAAGGGGTTGATGAACATATACATCCATTGGAATTACAACATTAAGGAATTCACTTTTTTTATTCTATTTAGAATAAATTAAATTTCTAAAAAGAATTATATGATAATAAAATCCTGATAGACTCAATTATAGAAATATTATAAACACACTCTTCAAAATATACTTCTTCCTATTTGAAATAAATTTGAGCTACTAGATAAGGATTGTGTTTACTTATATGACATTATTCATCTAACTTATTCATGAATATCCATTTAGTTCATGTAACTTGTTTCTATTTAGGGGAGTCGACTAGATTCTATTAAATTTTAAAAATAAATTTGTTAATATATTTTTCCATTTACATAATTCATTCATTATCTTTAAAATATTCACCAATATTATGAGGTACATTCTCATATTCAAAAGTATTATTTATGAATAAATTTAAAATTGACGTTCTATTTTTAACTCTATAATCAACATTTCCATTAACATTCTCTAGGGGATAACCATTTTGTGTCCTTTAATGTTTAATATCATATTGATTAGAGATATCATCCCCTAAATTTTTCTAGTATTATCATTATTTTCTTCCCCAAAATTTAAATCTATAAAAAAATTCATCGTTTTCAAAATATTCACTTTATTTATCATTATTTTCATTAAAATCTTCATGAACAGGTTATCCTACATTCAATGTTCTCTTGATATATACTCTATATGATTTATTGTTGGTATAATATCCTAAAAAAATTCATTATTAACTTTTAGAATATAATTTATCTATGATATAGTTAGTCTTTAAAATGAAAACATTTCACCCAACCACCTTAAAGTATCCTACTTTGAACTTTCTTCATTCAATAAATTCATATATTATTTTATTAAACAAACGTATAATAAATAATTTATTCATAATATAACATAAACTATACATATATTCATCACACAAAAAATTTTGTGTATTATATTCATTTTTCATTGTTTGATCCATTTCACACATTATTCTATTCTTTTGATCAACAAAACCATTTCATTAAAATGTTCTAGAAGATGGAAAATAAATAGTGTTCATTTTCTTCATAAAAAGTTTCAAAATACATATTTGAAAACTCACCACCATTATCTCTTATAATTTAAATAATAAAATATCCTTTTCATTTTGAATTAATTTACAAAATATAATGAAATTAGACAAAGTTTCATGCTTGTGAGATATACAAAAAAACCAGGTAAACCTAATATATTCATCAATAACTACAATCACATAAATTTTACCATCTAAACTAGTTCTTATAATAGCTACAAATAATTATGTAATAAATATAAAATTCTATAATTACTACCACTATTAATAGATCAATATTTTACTTAATTTTTCTAACATTTTAAACATGATTCTCATACAAAATATATGTCCAACATTAACTTAGAAACTTCTTAATCACATCCTTTATTATATAATCTGTATAGTATCTGAAAATGATAATGAAAAAGTCTCTTATGATAGATAATTTCATCCTTTTCTAAACATTTAAACTCTTAACATTTTTCATTGTTATATTAGAAAAATTAATTGTATAAATGTTATATTTCATATTCACGTAAAATAAAAAATGTTTATCATTGAATGAAATAAATTTAATATTTTAACCAAAAAATCATCCCATAATCCCAAAAATGTGATATAATAATTAAATTATATATAATTCCTTCAACTTATAAGAACATTAGATATTATAATAGATTCAAAAATACCTACTTCTCTATACCCTTTGACCATTCCCTTACTTTTGTCTCTAAAAGTGATAGCTCCCCCAACACATTGATTAAAATATAAAAATATTGACGGATATATAGTCATATGGTGTGATAAACCACTTTCCATATACTATATTTCCTTGAAAATTATAGACAAGGTTTCTTGAAATCAAATCAAATATAGAGCTATTTTTGAACCCATGCTAATATGGTTCTAATTGGATTAGTACAAAAATTGTTTTGTACCAATATAGATATAAGAAATTTAGTGTAAGTAAATATAAAATACAAATCCTTAGACCAAATAGTTTTACTAAAACCCAAATATTGTGTAAATTTAATAGAACAATCATTTTAATACATCCCTTTCATAAAACATTTAAAAATGTGATAGTGAATGCTTTACCATTGGTATTTTTAACAAAACAATTATTATGCATATTTGGTATTTTTTTATTATAAAAAACTAGCTTTTTCATTATCCATTTTACTCATGGACATCATCTTATCAATCTTCCCTTTCCATTGCAAAAATTTAAAATATTAGATAATAAATAAGAAACTTTAATTTTAATCTTGTCATTCTATTTTTTAAGATTTTTTCATGTTTTTCTTGATTTTAATGATTGAGAAAGATAGTTAATTTAGTATTTTAGTATTCTCTATGTTAACCTTCTTAAAATCACTTTTAGTATTAGTTAATCCATACATTATTTGATCAACACTTTTTTGTTGATCCAAATTATTTACTAAATAAAAATCTTTCTTTAGTTATTTCATTACCATATTTTAGATTTTTAAATTATCCTAGAAGTATTTATAGTTATTCACTATGTTTATCATTAATGCATATAAAATTATTCTTAAAATTTTAATTTTCTTAAATAATAATATTATTTTACTTATTTGGTTCTTACACCTTTCTTTTAATCCATTATAAAATTTATTAACTTTGAAAACAACCTTTTTAATTTTTCATTTTCTTTAGCTTTTTCATTATAACAAAACATGTTAGAATCAGTTTAATAACTTCAATTAGAATTATATTTGGCGCTTACCTCATTTTCTTGATTATCCATGAGAGATAGGTTGGTTGTATCTTTCTCACTTTCATATTCACTACTTGAGCTTGACTGGTTAGTACAACGCCATCCATCTTGATATGGTTGTATTAATTCCATATTGTATTGATTGTATCTTCCTTATTATTTTAGTTTTGGAAAATTGTAATTGATATTTTTTTTACATTCAAAACATGTTATTTTAGAAACAAAATTTTACTTACTAGAGTTTCCATTTTTTCCATTTCATTCATCATTCAGGTGATCCTTTCTGGATATACTCTTAAATACTCTTTTTCATTTCTTCAACTTGTAAACACCTTTTTTTATGTTTGAAACGGGGTCCTTATCACATGTCTAGGATTTTTTTATTAGAATGGTTAGTAGAAATAGTAGTATTATATTTAAATTCTATACCTTTATCTTTTTCAAAAACATCAATATCAATTCTATTTGATTTTATCACTTATTGATGAAGAGATCAAATCAAATCATCCATAGTATATTGGTTGAAATACTTTATTTATTTGATTACATCCATATATGAGTTCCATTTATTAAGTAATGATCAGAGTATTATATCATTAATTAATTCACTATTTATAGTATCCCTTATAACAAACATAGAATTCAATATCTTGGTCAATTTATGGTTCATATCACTGATTTTCACATGATTATACAGTCAGAATTCCTAAAATTTTGTATGATGTATTCTTAATTTGGTTCTCTATCAATGCCATGATGAGTGAATTTTACTGTACTCCAAATTTCATAATATTTTTTTAGGATGGAATATGACAATGGATGGTTCTAATTAAATATTAATAAAATAAATGCATGGATTTATAAATTATCACATACATGGAAGCATCATTTCTGATCAGCGTATCTATATCTACTTCAGGTAAAATATAAGATTTTGTCATGAAATTATATTATTAAATACAATTATTATTTAAAAATTCTTCCATGTTATCCTTATAATATTAATAATCACTTCCATTGAAGTAATTTGGACTGATATAATGTTTGAATTTATTTTCCTACCTTTCCATTGGAAATGAAAAAGATCTTTCCTTATACTATGAGTTCTAGGATAGTGTTATCACACAAAAAAGATAATATTAGAATTTAACCTACCCAAACTAAACTCCCCCAATAATAAATAATGGGTAGTGTTATTTATGTAAATTTAGACTATAATTTTTAATCATAATCACATAATTATTATAGTAATATTTATTTAAACACCAAAAAAATATTAATTTTAATGTATTGTCCTAACCAATCAGTAAGAAAAAATAATAATGAATAAGTGAAGAAAGATTTCTAAAGTATTTTGGTTCACAATGAAACCATTTATACTCTTAAATCCCATATAAATAAGTGATAGGAAATTTTTTCTATAAAACAAATAAATAAGATGTATCTTATAAGTACGGACTTAACCAAGTCTATTACATGAAAGACTAGACCTTTTCCTTTTTTTAGTTGAAGAAAAAACCTAATATTTTCTAAGAAAAAACCCAAACCTATCACTCGGTCTTTTTCAAGTGGAGATAGAACCTATTGTATTATATAAGACATACTAAACCTATGTCATTTCCTTTTTATTAGGTTATCATAAAGATAAAACCGCCTTTTGAATGGAGGTATAACCATGTATAAAATATGAAATAAATACACTTCCATAGAAAATTAAAACTAACTATATAATTGTGATATGTTGATGAATAAGGATGGTGTTGACTAGTGATCTTTGGACCTTCTATAATTTATGTATAATAGAAAAACTTTGAGAAACCATCCATTCTTTAGTAATTCGATAGTAATGAATTAATGTATTTCTAAATGCCTTTCATTTCATTACTCAATCGCTTACCTTGGACTTTATTCAAACACAAAACTACAAAGGATACTATTATTTAATAAAAAATCCCATGAGTCTTCTCAATGTGGGTGTTTCTTAATTTTCATGATAAACAGTAATTTCCATTTAGATGTTTACTAATGTATTCACATAAAAAAAATTATTTTAATGGTTAGAAACCAGAAATATAGAAATACAAAGATTTCTATTATTTTGAATATCACATGACCTATTTAAAATAATTCACGTGCTATTTTGAACTGCATAAAATATATTAAAAAAACTTCAAATATATACATTAACATTTAATAACATTTAAAAAAAATTATTATAATTAAATCAAAATATGAAAAAAATAAAAATTTAAAAAATGTAAAATTGCATATAAACATATTATACTTAGAATTCCAATTAGAACGTTTGAGAATGAATAAAATTTTAAACTTCATTAGATAAACATTTTCATAGACTGCGTATAGTTTATAACTAATTTGGAGAAAAATAAAATGATAAAAATAATTAAATCAATCTTATAGCATAATAAAATATTTAAAATTATGAAAATAAATTATATTTCCAAATTTTGAACATCATGTTGAAACTCACATTACCATGTAGGTGAATTTGATAACATTTTTTTTTCATGTATGCAATTTGATCACATTTTTGAAATATAAATTTAACTGAAATGACTACATAACCAAAAATTTTGTAGTCTAAAATATAATATAAGTTAATTTCACTATGTAATTAAATCTATCAATGTACCAAATATTTACATATCAAATTTTATTTAATAAAAATAGAGTTATGTTACCATCTGATGGAACTCCTTCCATTGAAGTCTCATTCTACATAAAAGTAACATTGAATTTATATACCTTGGATAAGGACAAAAAATCATAGGTTTTTAATGGTGAGATGTATGGTTAATAAAGGTAAACATTAAATTATATAGCTCATGTATGGGTAAAATTGGAATAGACTAGGTTTTATAAGGGCAACTCATAATGTATATATGCTTTTTAAGGGTAAAACTATCATGTAAAGAATGTGTAATGTTAAAACCTAAACATGTGTAAAGGTAAATATGATGATTCATATAGGTATGGAAAAAATTATAACGTTTTAATAAGGGTGTAATGGATTACATGTAAGGGTAGAAATATGTTTTCAAAATATGCATAAGAGTAAAAGAGAAACATGTGTAAAGTTAAATACAAAATTAAAACATGTTATATATGGGTAAAACCAAGATCATGTAGCATACATAAAATGTTTCATAAAGGTAAATAAAAAGAAAAAAAATATACATTAGGGTAAGTAAAATAATTTGAAAATTAATTTTTCATAATATTTTAAAAAAATAATTATAAATAATAATATAAATAATAATAATAAATTATGAGTAATTAAAAAAAAATTAAATTATAAAAAACTATTATAAAAAACTATTCACCATGTGGTGAATTTTATAGCATAAAAAATTAAACAATTTAAGATAAGTTAGGAATTAAAAACAATATAATCAAATAAAAAAAATATACAAATAAAAAATCATATTAATTAGAGGGATTGTAATTAAAAAAATAAAATATGTAAACTAAGTTCAAACACCAAAAGTTTTTATCCCACACACACAATGATATTATTTCATTATCTGGAATCAACTAATTGAAAGACCATTTTATCTAGAACTAAGAAAAATACATTCAAAGAAACAACTAGCTATAACAATCACTAAGTCACTATTCTTCATATATTGTTACTAACTAACTCTTAATCTTGCACCGGATTCTATTGTATCTTCCTTAAATAATGATTAATAAGATAATTCAAGTATCGACTACACTATATAGGATCTGATCTCTTTACTTAATTAAAGAAACCTCAAATAAATTCCAATCTTTTTATATTTAACTGTAATCAATATATCTATCTCAATCCTCTTCTTTAAGAAAATAAATAAATGATATTATCAATAATATTAGTGTTTGGATCCATCTCTTTCCTTTTTCTTATTATATAATTCTTAATATATTCTATCAAAGAAATTTTGGGGTTCTATCTTTGTATCTTACCCTTATAATATAAAAATTAATATCTTGATAATCTCAGTTTTTTACTGCTATGATAATATAATAATTAGTAGAAGTGTTCATCATTATAACTCATCACTTTTATCCTTAGATTCTTATTATTATATAAAATCAGATAAACTATCCTTTGAATATAATTCCATAATTAAAATTATTTAAATGTTGAAATCTAAAAGTATTACTATGGTGTTATCTTAATTAATTTAAAATAGTTCAGAATAATATTTAATAAAATCCCCATCTTTTATCTTAAATAAATGGAGTTAATACTTTCTTTAATATTAAGAAATATTTCACGTATATCTTCAAGAATATTTCAATGATACTTATCACTATTTTTCTTATTTAATTCTCCCTAGTTCTTGGATAATATTTATTTTAGATATCCAAAAAACAAATATAAAATTTACATGAGTGAATTATTATATACATGAATATCACTATGATCTAAATCATAATTTCACAATGAAAACTCCCTCTTATTCATCCACGTGTACATACATTAGTTAAAACACCACTTCCTTTTATGTAGTATCCCAATTACTTATATATATCCTTCAAAACCATTGATTTATTCTTAGTAGGATTCTAGATTACTCTTTTATATACTATAAATACTATGGTCTACCCTTATAAACATTCTAGGGTAGTCATTTTTGGCTTCCAAAATTTATATTACTCTAACATATAACTAAATCTATTATAAAATATCTATTTTATATGGATTTTAATCTTACAAAGATCAATGTTTTTCATACATAGACAATTAAATTTCAAGGATACTCTTACACATTTCTATACATCTCTAAAATTCAAAAATAAAACTACAACTTAAATATATTCAATATGATTCCCATATTCCTCAAACATCTTCAAATCATCTCAAAACCTCCACAAATCATCTCCATACAAATTAATTCATCTCAAAACACATTAAAACTCATTTAAAAATATCTAAACCATATTAAATAACATTAATATATTTTCAAATAATATTTATACAGATCCTTATAATCCCAAAGCTCTTATAGGATTAAATAAATTTGTTTTTCATAATTTATTTCTCCTGAAACCAAATATTTCAAGAATCATTCCACTGCATAAAATTAATCAATTATTCTTAAAAATTATTTTAAAGATTAAATGGTGATTATAAAAAATTTAATAAAAAATTAAGAACATTTAATAGCTCAAACTCATATTACTCAATTTCCATCATCCTTGTGTAAATTATCTATGACTGGCATCCTTTATGCATGATAAACATACATATGGACTCTAACATATAGCTTTATTATTCAATATTCATAGATAGATCTTCAACAACTCAAAAATATATCATCAAGCTTCCATTTTAATTCATAAATACATATAATATTTATAAATAACGATACTATATGGATCTCAACATTTCCTTTTATTCTTTCATGTCCTATTATACAGATATTACTAATGAACCTCTAAGAAACAAAAATATTGAACTTCACCTAGCTTTTCCAATCTATTATAAATGGAAAATCAACATAAAATATAATCATTAGAATCATATCATATTTTCCTCCTTATTGATAATATTCTTTTATCATGATATATATAAATCCAAAGCTCCAAGTTAAGTCACATTCCAGATGGAACTAAAAAATACAATCTCTATGGTATTCTCCAATATATTCAATTTAGAAAATATAACTTGTGTAAGTTAATTTTTTTTTGTATTATCATCTCATATACTTGAGTACTTCAATATAATTTCAATATTATTTTCTAAAAAAATTCTAATTTTAATCAATACAAAAAATAATATAAATAATATAAGCAATCATTATAGTTATTGTTTTATCACATGGATTTTTATTTAAGGAATCAATAATTCAAGAGAGGGGGTCTCCATCAAAACCTATATGTTAATTCATAAAAGGAAGATAATTTCAATCTACTTGTGTATGTATAAAAATTTATATTTGGTGGAAATATTATATAATCATGGGAATAATATTCAAAATTGATTCAATTAAGTGTGGTTTTATTTCAAAAAACATTGTACTAGAGAATTAAAGAAAAATTTTAACATGCTGGATTTAAAAGATGATTTCTACTCCAATCAGAAATTGAATATAAATTATAGAGTATAAATATGAAATTATTGTTTATCATAATTTAAATAATATTAGTTGTATAAGTCTATTTTATTTGACAACGATGTTCCTAGGCATTGGCTATAAAAATTGGTTGGTACTGAGGTTTCAAAGGAATCTGAAATAATAACATCTCACTACATAAAAAATAATGTTAACATATTTCCAAGGTTCCTTGATTGTGTATTAGTATTTGGTGTAAGAAAACTGAAGTGTCCAATAGATTGATAGTCTATCACTGATAAGAGGTTAATTAATTAGTGTTACCATTTTAATAATTTATTCTTCAAAATAAATCTCAATGGCCCATTAAATTTCAGATCTACCCATACTATTAATCTCACCCTTATATTTATGTAATAGAAATATTAATGAACACAAAATAACCTAGTATTTTTACAAGGTTCTCCCATAATATGGGTAACTACATGTTTTTCATGTTTGGTTCAAATATGAGACATAAATATATCTCTAATATCGTAAATTGATTAGAATAAGGGAAGATTATAATCATTAAACCAATAGTGTTTCCCAGAAATTATGTCTTATAATAGTTATTTTACTATATATCTATATTTTAAAGAATATAACTTTAACTAGAAACAAAAAAGTTCCCCTTAAAATCATAGGATTATACAGCACCAATAAAAGTTTCTCCTCTTCAATAATTTTGAGTCTTTAGCATGAACATGAGATTTCTCCTCTATTGAGAACTCATCTTCATCTTTCAGTGTAAGATGTGGATACTCTTCTAGAAATAAAAAAATAAACTCTTTCACAATAACCATATCATCTGTGTTGATTTTACCCCCAACCAAGGCACCATTTTTGAATGGGAAAAAATACCCATAAAATGGATGTGATCTCAATCAGAAGATCATATTTATCATTACACTGATAGGTGATAATAGTTTGGTTTTGAATATCAAATGTAATGACCCTCAATTGGATGTTTATGAGGTAATTATATAGAAAAATCAAATCCATGCTAAATATAACATCAAATTCAATCAAATGATGAATAATAAGGTTTTCATGAAGCACATTCCCACAAACATCAATTGGAGAACATTCATAAACTTGAGATGTGATCATCAAACCCTTATGGGATTTCACTACTAATTAAATATCTAATCCTTTGGGTTGAATCCTTAAACTATTATATAATCTTTAAAATATAAAATTGTGGGTAGATTCAGAGTTAAATAATGAATTAAAACTTCTAGAGTTAATTTTAAGTATACATTTCATCATGAAATTATGGTGCACCTCATTAGAGACAGTGATCGTATGATATTTCCCCTTTTAACTCAGCTTAAAATTTATCTAAAATAAACCATCATCATTAAAATTTAGATTTTATATCTTTTTATCATATTTCGTAAACTCCTTGCATTTGAAAAATTGAAGTGCTAGAAGTTCATTTTGTGGAGCTTTATATTTATTCATATTGTTAGCTAACTTCTTCCCATAAATGTGGAATTCAATCACTCGATGACCATATTTTACAAAATTAATTAATTTAGTAGTCCACTTAATAAAATTTCCTCCAATTTTCATTTCCACATTTAAATCATGAATGAAATATCATCTTCTTATCTCCAGGGTTTTAGAGTTTACTTTATATTTTTACTTTCTTTTCTTTCAAAAAGACATGATATTTATGGGTAACTCTAATATTAATTTCTAACTTGATTGAATAAGGAATAATTTATTAATAAATTAAAAATTCCCTTATGGATAATTCCCGTTGGAGACATTTTTTTAATCCACTGAAGAATCAATAATCCTTACTTTTTGTTTAGATGATAATTTTAGAAGCATGCATCGAAAGTCTTATAAAATTTTCATCATAGGTACCAAAATATTAATCATCCTTCTATTTTAGTGCAATGAATTACTTCTCCATTTACATTTGAATAATATGAGTAATTTAATTGTTGAAAAAAATATATTAAACTCGTCTCACTCTATGGATTCAATTTCATATTTTTTCCTCATATTCTTGATAAGATTTTGTCATTGATCTGAATCAACTTTGTAAACGTATATGGAAAAATGAATTTTTCATACTCCAAGAATAGGATAAAGTAAAAATATATTTCCAATGGTACTAATATATTTCTCGGTAACTAGTGTATTATCATAAAAACTAAAGGAAACTAGGAGTTTCCTCATGAAGAACACAATAGAATATTTTCCCTCTTTACCGAATTTGGATGTTTATTATGATTCATATACTGAGAAATTTGTGAGATCATATCATCATGATGTTTCATTAAAAATCCCATAATATTTGGTTTCTTAATATGTAAATTGTGTCATTTTTTGTTGCATTAAACATTGACATATTTCCTTCAGGTTCCAGTCATTGACTAAAACAAAAAAACATATTTTAAGAAATAATAACCATATGAGGAACCACATATGAAGAATCACTTATATTACGTCTAAATCATGAAATATGTTTTCAATATCACACCAATTAATGTTATCCTGGGTTATTAATAACCATTATTAAAATAAATTATATTTTTTTGTAAAGAGTATGTGAGGTTAAAAACCACATCCCCATGAAGTGTCAAAACAGGTGTGAAGAAAGTCTTGTTGTAATGCACTAGATGATGATCAAGTCCAACTCAATACACCCTTTTTAGAGTTATTTACACTAGGTAAAACGATTCTAAATACACATCCACTTATAATATCCAAAAAATAGATGTAATTTCTCAGAAACCACTCACTCTATACTTAAGCTAAATTCCATGATATTTTCCAATACGAAGACTTGTCCTTATGCTTCTCACTAAATTTTCACATCCTAGTTTCTAAAGGTTTAATTAAACCTTCCTTAGATTATAACTTTAAATACCCAAATGTCTCATGCAAAAATACTACATCTTAATAGATGAATATTAATTACATAACATAACAATCCACTCTAGGATCATTTAGGTCTAGTTCCTTCATAAACTTAAAAAAATAAAAAACCGGTTCATAGGTGAACTGCATCTTACCCCACTAATTTATTCATTTCTATAACCCTTATTAAACTTATCATATATAAAAAATTTATTCATGAACTAGGAAATAAAACATAATGAAGGATAAACTCATATGATCAATAATTGTAAATATTAGAGATATCAATGATCAAATAAGAATAACCTTAGCATAAGGGAATGAGAACATGAGATTAACTTTTGAAAATCATATCTTGTATATCATAGATTATAAAATTGATTCACGGTACAAATATTGGTAGATCATAAGACACGAAGCAAAAAAAGGAATCAAAGTACACAATCCATGAGATAATAACATTGGAATAAGATAAAAGATTTATGGAATACACATAAAAATTGAAATACTTAATTAAAGGTTACCCACCAAGACATTCACAACATGATAGTATTAGGATAACTACTTATGTACCTAATTTAGGCATGGGATAACCTATCTTTTACCCTATTTCAGGCTTGGTATAACCTACCATGTAGCCTATATTGGACTTAGGATAACCTCTCTGTTAACATTTGAGCCCATAAAAAATTATTCATTAATCAATTCCTTGGAGGGAGATATAGGTCCCACCCATATGATAACCCATAAATTTTCATTCCATAAGATCATAAAACATTCATCATATTATAATCCACTAAAATAAATGGTTTTTATAAACCGTTCATCATATCATAACCTGTGGAAAAGAAATGGGTTTCATAAAAAACATATCATCGTAGGCATAAACCATCCAGATAAATGGTAAGGATGGTAAAATTGGATCATATCACTAGTAAAGATGAATTAATATAAAATTAATTAATAATATATAGAAAATGATTTTGAAATATCATATGTAATATTTCTTGAAGAAAACAAACTTTTCACATTGAAAAAAACTTTTTTAAACTAAAAATTACTAAAACTATTTCAAAATAATTTTATATGAAATAAACTTTTAAGCTTATAAATTATGATTTAAAACATTTTTTTTTCATGATTTTTGGAAAATATGTTCATTACATACATTTTAGAACAAATATTCCTTTCACATTTTCAATAAAATCCAAAAGGAGATTTTTTGGAAAAAAATATAGAATAATTTTTTTAAAACATTTTTAAAAAATTTAAACAGGGGTAAAAATGACTTTAAAAATCATATAATAACATTATAACATTATTTAAAACATTTTCTCTAAACATTTTAATAGAATAAAAAAGGTTTTTGGTCGAATATGGAAATAAAGTTGGTTTTATTTTAAAACATTTTTTTGGAATCTTGAGTACACGAAGAGATAAAAGTAAAGTTAAAACATGTATTCTCAAGAAATAATCATATAATAATAAAATCAAATATTTTCATGAGAAATAGATCCTAATATTTCATCATTTAAATCATAATCATAAATAATCCCAATAAATAATGAGATTGTAATGTTAAACACTTACCACTTTCGTAACTTTTGAATCATAATCCCATGAACTAATAACATTAAATAAAACATTAAATATAATGAAAATAATTAAATTAATTATATAACATTTAAAATTGTAACTATATACACATTTTAAATTAACATAGGTGCATAACATAACATAGGCCTCAAAGAAGGAAAATTAAGACAAGAAATCTCTTACCTTAAGTCTCTGATTACATTGTACACATTAAAATCTCTGGTATAATAACTATAGATTTATTATATATATATTAAATAACCATAATAATATTTGTCATACCATATATTATTTACTTGTGGCCTTTTATTAATTTTTTATTAACAATTCCTTGTTAAAATCACATTTCAGGTAATAAATGCTTCATTTTTCATATATATTTTGGTTTTTTATTTTAAATAATATTTATTTTATCACATTCCAATTTTATAAAAAATGTTATCCATTATATAAATATTATATATATTCAATATAAATTTAATTATAGTAATCTATAAAAGCTCTAGATAAAAAATGAAATACATCATTCATGGGGTCAGTTGGCTCTATGTACGCATGAAGATTGATTCCATTTTCATGAAGGATGGAAGGAAAAAAAATATAAATAATATATAACATTAAATATTAATTATTTTTTTCATATATATCACATATATTCATTAAATTTATTCATATTACCTTCCAGGTAAAGAGTAAGTGAAAAATAAATCACATTAATTCACTAGATGGTTGTATGTCATACACACGAGTGATGTTATGGATTCCCAAGGAATGGAAAGTAAGAAGGTATATGTGATATTATAATTAAATAGTTATAATAACATCATAAATATAAGAATAAAATTCTTCATTATATCCTGCCTTGAGAGGTGGTTATGGAAAATGAATAACATCGGTTCCTGAGGCAGTAGTCCCCCGTACACACGGTCAGTGGTATCAATTATGATTTTATTGAATATGAGATAGATGAATTTCATTAAATTAACATAATAAAATATAAGTATAAGGGATATATTTATGTTATTAAATTATCATAGTTGAATAATATTTGAGAGAGGTGGAATAAGAAATAAAATAAAAACACAACTTTATGAGTTTTACATATTCTTTGAAGAGCCTCTTTAAGTTAATATCTAAAGCCTTATTAGAAGTTAAAAATAATAAAAATAATTTTTATAGTGTTTGTGTTTGTAATTAATTAAGCTATTCTTGATGTTCTTGGTTGAAAAAAAAGTGTTTTTGAAGTAGTCAAAGTCTGTATGATTTCTTTAAGGCCTACGGGTCTGGTCATGTCTCCAAGCCTACGGGAAATGTAATCTCTAAGACTATGAGGCTTGTAATGGTTACCCCTCATCCCTTGAATGGGGGGTTATCAAAAAAAATTAAATATAAGGCCTTAAGGTCATTTAAAATATATAGATGAGATGGGGTAGATTTTTATAAATGGGGGAACGACACACATCGAATTTTTTAAAATAATAAAGTGTTCCCATATTTTTTTCATGAAAAGGGATTAAAAATGGGTCATTATATAAAATTATAGTTTATAACATATAAATATAGATATAAAATTAGTTTTCAACATGTTTCTAGGTCATTTTATTCCTTATCATCTTAGTTTAACCCTCTAGTGAACATGTTTTAACCGTAACTACAATAATTAATCATTACTATTTTTACTATTAATTTTTTTTTAAATAAGATAAAATTATTATTTAATGTTAATTATTCTGATTAAAAATAATAAACCTAGTTTTCCTCATTCAATTCACAGAACTGGAAAAAATTAATTTAAAATTAAACTCAAAGACGTGACAAAAAAGGGGTTTTCAAAAGAGAAAATTTACAAAAGTTTAAACCATTTTTATATAAAAAATCAATAAAAAATTGATTTAAATGACTAATATTAGCTTTATTATAATATAAATAAGATAATTTTACTTTTTAAAACATTTTAAAACAAAATTAAACATTATAAATTTTTTAAATGAAAATGTAGTTTTCAATAAAAATCAGTAATTTTCACTGTCCATCAAAAAATTAATATTTTTAAAAAAATCACAAAAATTCATCCTAAGATAATTTTGAAATTTTTATTACAAAATGAATTTTAATTTTTAAAAATCAATTTTCTAAAATTGAAAATTTTCAATTTTATTATTTGTTCTCAAAGTGAAATAAAAATAATTTTTTGAGAAGAAAATTATTTTCAAAGAATATAAAGACATTGCCAAAAAATTAGTACTTTTTCAAAATATGTTCTCTTTATATATAAAAAGTATAATTAATTTTTAAATTTCGGTTATTTCTATTAATACCTCCAATTTTAATGACTATATTATACTGGTAATTTTTATATAATAATATTAATAGTACCCCATGGTTTGTTAAAACATCAATGTTGCATGTAACACAAGTTATAAAAGAAATTAAATTTTTTCAGAAATATATATTTCATAATAATTTAGGTTTTTAAATGGATTCTAAGACTCCTAATTTTTACCTAACTAAATTAATCTAAGACATATTTTTATAGTGAATAATGGTGAATTATCACACTTGAAGTGTGATCGGGTGTGCGATGAATAGTATGAATGTGAGACACCTAGTGATGAATAGTAATGAATGGGGGAGTGCCTCAAATATAATGATTTGGGAAATTATTTAATTTTGAAACTAATAAGAAAATATGGTGGAATCTATAGTGTTGTGAATGTGAGATTCATTTGATAGCAATTGAGATCGTTGATTTTGATATCTATCTATCAACCTTGGTGTTGCGGTGATAGATCTCCTATAGAATTGCATAGAGGTGTATCAATGAACAATGATATCCTTAGAACCTAGAGTTAGGATCTTAATGTGGGTATTTTAAGGATATAAAAGTAAAAAATCTTGAGTTTCATAATTTGGTAATTTATAGAGTGCGAGTAGGAATGTTCTTGTAGAGTAAAAATAAGAGAAAATATATAGTGGGTTGCACACTATTGGATGAATTTAAGTCAGCTAATTATTTTGAGTTTATTTTGTGTTAATGTTGGGAGTGTTGTTAACGAATATTTCAAAATATGATTGATTGTTTTATTATCTCTATTATTGGATAAAAGATACATAGATGTTTTTGGTTGTTAGAGGAACATCAGATCAAGGTATCAATTGTAGAAAGTAGGTGAGGTCATCAAATTCGATAGTAGACCAGTCATGAATTTGAGAATAATATTAGTTGATGGATTAGGTCTATGATATTTCAAAAATTATAAGAGAGTATGATGATCAGTTCAATGAATCATGTCTTGGTATTATAGTAATATTATTGGGAGTTATATTGTGGCTTCTAGTGAGAATAGTAGGGATATGATCAGGTTTAGCATCAAGCGGGCAGTGATCTATCATATTTTGATGACATCAATAATGGTATTATGATATCAATAATTAAGTAATTAATTATTACTACTAATATAGGTGTACCATATTAGTGTTAGTGAAATTATTTAGTGCCACTGAGTAAGGGTGGTTGAGATTTTGAAGCATTTGGTATATCTAGGCACTATATGGAGTGATTCGTGTGCATTCAATGTAGTGGATCTATAGTTGATAAAAACACATAAATCATGGGATGATTGATGTGTTTAGTGGAATATAAAAAAAAATCTGTAGATTTGACAATTTAGTTGGTTTGGGTGTAGTTGCAACCTAACTATAGCTAGTGAGAAATAATTAATTGGAGGATGTATCTTATCTCGGTGATCAATGCGGTTTGTGGGAGATATAAGAGAATTTTTGTCGAGGGAAAAAGTTTTTTGGGTTGATAATTTTGGATAACCCACATATTTAGGTTTCAGTTAACTCAAATAAAAGATATATTCTAAAGATAATGGGATCAATATTATTTTTTAATTTTTACTTATAAATTGAAAATTAGCATTAGTAAATGAATTTTAAAAGATAAGAAAGAGATTTTTTAGGTTTAATTTTAGATGAAAAATTGACATAGTGGAAATTTGAATGACTTTTAATGAAGTGGTAGAGTTAAATGGTTATATTAAGATACTAAAACCCCAACAGATATCCTCTTGAGTTATGACAGAGCTCCATAACCCTTGAATTAAGTGGGGAAATATTTGGGTTTTCAATTGAATTTTATTAAACATATTCCTATTATACACTTAAGGGTTTCCCATACACAAAAATGGGAAAATACTTATTTTTTATCCCCCACTCTTGATTCTTGTATGATAATTGATGATCCAGGAAGAACTTGGGTCTTCAATTAAAAGAGAGTCTCCTCACTTCCTCCCCTCTTATTTCATCTAATCCTCTAATTTCATTAGTTTTTATTTAGGGACTTGAAAACTATTACACTAAATAATGGTGTAATTTTCTTGTAATAATGGGAATTTTGTGAGAGGATGATAAAGGTTTCCAGGAGATGAAAATTCATGAGGTTTAATATCATTTGATTTGAGTCAAATCACTTATAACACCCCCAAAAAGA
Organism: Viscum album; assembly: GCA_963277665.1. NCBI lineage: Eukaryota > Viridiplantae > Streptophyta > Magnoliopsida > Santalales > Viscaceae > Viscum > Viscum album. Next base: position 1,521,061,420 of record OY728131.1, on the reverse strand, counting down.
TTTACTAGGACCAATCTTATTTTCCACATGGCGTCATGAATGCATTTTTGTATGAATGAGGCTTCCAACTAGCGGTGCAGAATTGAACCATATATTAGGGTGAAAATTCCCTCAATATTAGAAAAACATCAACCATATAAATAATAGAATCAGGAATAACAAATAAAAAATAGTATATAATCACAATGATAATCCAACAAAATAAATATCACCAAAATATATTACAAAATATTTTAATATAAGCTATATATCAATACTCAAAACAATCCTAACAAGTCGATGATAAATATAAATAATAATCATATAAACTAAACTAGGGAATGACTACAAAAAGATAAGATATTATTTTATAGCATCATCTTTATCCATACCCCGACTCCACCTACTCATTTTCCTAACATAGGGACCTTTCCCATTGCTTGATACCTAAAAAATATTGTATGTATATACACCTGGGTACCCATTCATGGAGTGGGTAATTAAACCTAGTAGTGCATTACCAGTGTTTCCTTAGAATAAGTGTAATAGATATATTTTGGTGGATATAATGAGAAGAAATAAATAAATAACAACCATACATGAAATCCTATCATGCCATCAGGCACTATCCAAGTCACTGTGAACCAAGAACATACCTAATTAAATCAATTTCAGAAGAAGGAATTCATCCTATGCAAAAAACAATCTATGATGTCATGAGAATGGATGTAATGAAGTCATGACAAAGCCAACTTCTCACACACGTTAAATCGTCACCTCAGGGAATGTATCATACCCAAGCCTCATATCTATTGATCTCGTGGAAGGTGTCTAGAGGAGGTCATAACAAATATAGCCTCCTACACAAGATGAACAACACCCTTATCAAGGTATTTTTCGTGGCTAAATTACATATAGACTAAAAATCTTATGAAATGTTCAATATAGGGAAAAATAGTAAGCCTCAAAATAAATCTAAACTAACATTTCTTCAAAGGTAATGTCACATGGCTAAATCAAAAATGTCCTCATAGGTAGATTCTACCCATGGATATAGATCTGTGATAGTAGGGAAAATTTCTAGTAGTTTTGTATTCTAATGAAACTTAAATGTATCTCATGCCCTTGTGAATTTTAGTTTTTAAAACATAAATTTCCTACATATACACTAGAAATATATTACACATGATATAAAAATATTACAAATCTCAATGTTGTTCTTTCCTTTTATAATTTTCTCATGAAATGTAATATATTACATGACATATATAATATATTACACATAAACAAAAATATTTATTATTATTCAGTGGATTATTACCTTTTCTAGATTTTAGTGTTCATAAGATTTATTATGTATCATATTCTAGACTTGACTTCAAATTTCTTAACTCAAATAAAAAATTTATACAATAATTATCAACAAAATAAAAACCTCTTCAAACATTATAAAAAACATTAAGACTTTGACATACATTCTTAGCCACTTAAAATTACTTTGGAATAATTTTAAATCAACTCCAATCAAAACTGGTATAATTCTAAAGCATAATGAAATATGTAAATATTTCTAAGAATATTTCAATAATATTATACTACCAAAAATAAATTCCTACAACTTCATGAAAATGTATTTTAATTACTTTTAAATAAAATTATGTAAATTATCAGTTATATTTTTTGATTCTTTATAGAGATAAAATTCATTAATACCCAAAATCCATGGAAATTAACTTCTTCAACTCTATAAAATCTAATTAAATATATTCACCATAACAGCAGCATCTTCTATTATCTTTTTCGTTTAAATTTATCTCCATTAAAAAACAATGGAATAATATTGCTTTAGCATATGAGTAATAAAAAGTAACTCACTTCATTTTCCCCATAAATAGTGGAAACATTTCACACTTCCATTACCCAAGTGTTCCATCAATAACCATGCATTATTCAGAACTCGTCATGTAATCACACATTGCCTAGGAACTTTTAACTTCCTTCCAAGCTATTCTACTCCAACAAAAATTCAAATCATTTTTATTTCCTTCATCTTTATTGAAATAAATATAATAAAAACATAATGTGGGTTTGGAAATATCCCCTTTATTTTTTTTAATATGTACTCTCTATTTTATTTTCTCTTTTTACAGAAAATAAATACAGAGACATTTTAGAGAGGTTATTATTAAATACCTTAAATTAAATTTTCATCAATTATTAAAATCTTTGTCTACTTAATCCAAGATCGATGTAGAAAATAAGGGGGTATAATATTAACAACAAAGTTTCCTATAAATCAAAATAATATGATACTAACTCAAAATTCATTTTCTATAGGCTATTCAAATACTTTTCAGGATGATACAAATTATTGAAAAAAATTGTTACAAATATTCTTATAAAAAAAGTCAACCTTATTTCCTACACTAATATTGACTCATATATTAAAATAATTCAAAAAAATATTAGGTTTGTCCCCATAAATAAACCCTTAATTTTCTAAATTTCTTTTAATTTTAAGGTAATTAATAAATTCAAATTATCCTTACAAAGAGTATAATTTATCGTTGTGAAAATCAGGATTAAATAATTTCCTTACACATCTCTTCAATGATAGATTTCAGTCATAATTCTTTAATTCTATATTTTCTCAATATTTCAAGTTTTTTCATCTTATAAAACATGATTCCCCCTCGAAGGGAGACTCCAATATATTCTTCATAATTGTAAAATTTTCAAAAATTACTCTTCAATATACCAACCATTAGATCATTCCAAGATGGTGTTTTTCATTAGATTTAGAATAGTTACTCCATCTTTCATTATTTTTCACAAATCTTACCCTTAACTATGATTCACCTTCAATTCCTAATATAAAAAGGGAAAAAAATAATGGAATAAGGTGGAACTACTGTGCCTATTAGTGAGAGAAAAAAGTTTTATATTTTCTTCTAAATAAAGATACTTCTTCCACTCTAGCTCTATATTTGGGTATACAGTTCATGATTTCATTTCTTGTTTTACAAGTAGTATTTTTTTGTAGTATGGTTTCCATGTTTCTTCCAACTTAAATTTTGTATGGACCTTATTTGTAACATGATCCATCAAATAACATACATCTAATAGTTTCATATTTATCTTATTTATAATATACACTTTGGTTATAAGCATGATCAATTAGTTTTTTGAAATTTATCTATATTTATTTCACCTTCTATACATATTATTGTGAGTTCTTGGGTCATATTATCTTAACAAATTCTCATGAAATTATATTTTTTATAGATTTGAATACATTTTTTATCTTTTGTACATACAGTTTATTATGATTCCTCCATCTTTCTTTCCATTTCAAACTGGGTTAGTCAAAAAAAATTCTCATTATTTAGTAGTATGGTCATCTTGTATGGAACTTCCACATAATATATCAATAATTTCCTCCACCAAACTAATATTTATATTTATTTTCATTGATTCCTAAAATTTAATCTTCTTTCCTCCATTAACACACACACTTGTAGTTTTCTTGAAAATTTCTATAGCTTTTTCTTTTTCCCTAAAATACATGTGAAAATTTCATTCTGGTGTGGAAATATTCTAGGTTTTCTTAGGATTTATTTGAATAAAATTATTTTTTTATAGTCCAAAGGTAACTAACTATTCTTCTTGATTATCCTTTTCATTTTTATTTTTGGTCTACTCTCTTTTTATTCATTTGAAATGTGCTTGGTTTATTTATACCAGGATTCTTATTTAATGAAACAAACCTTATTTTATTTTCTAAAAAATATTCCAATACATTAAAATTTGTTTGAGATAAATATATTGCTATCCTTATTTTATGCACTATTATTCTACTCATACATTCTACCATATTACATAGGCTTCCTTTATCTTCCATGAGTTGTGAGGTTACACAATTATTACATACAAAAATATTATATCTTTTTAGATTAATATTCAATATATATCACATTCATACAAATCATAAAACTATGATTATTTAGTGCCTTTTTAGACTACATACATAATCACCTTATTTGATGAAATATCATAAATATCTCCCAAAACATTTTTCTTGTATAGTTCCATTCTTAGAGATACCTAACTTCAAAACTTTCTTCATAACCTAGGGAATTAAAAAAATAAGAATGGGTGATATCAGATACATGGTATGGATAAACATAGGATATATCAATCAAGGATCATAATTTAGCATAATATAAACATAAGAGTATGATAACATTATCATAACTTATGAAATTAATACCCAATTAGTTTATATCATAAATTACTAGTTATTGAATAAGATTTTTTCTTAACAAATGATATAAGTAAAAAAGAGTGTGGAGTTATAAATAATAAATCATGATCCATGATGAAATATCATAATCCTAATACATAAGTTTATTTAATATACATAAGTATATAAAATCATTTTCATATTCAAGGATCAGTACCAGGACTTTAATAGTTGACAGAGTCTCATAAGGGATTGGGATCACTCCCCATTCCACCATTTCATTAGTCTAGGTTCACTCCCTATACAACCATAGTAGGATATGTCCAATAATTTATTGGTTTCACTCCAAATTTCATCATTTCAGTAGTCATTATTCACTCTCAAGACTATCATAGTATACAAAGTCCCTTACTGAACTCAGTTCATCCCCATTCCAGTTTGTATTGTATCATAAGATTTTAATCATTACCCAATGCATTAGAGGGTGATATAAATCTAGTCACACCCATCACATAATGAAAACCATAAATGATTATTCCAAAATATCATAAAAACATTTATCATTTCAGTATATAATAACTCGTGAATAAGAAACAAGTTTCATAAAGTTTTCATCCTAATATAATTAACTTGTTCAGGGGTAACGAGTTTCATAGAATCATCCTTAAAATATCATCATCGTCATCCATACAAGGAAAAAGTGGATTTTATCATTAGATAATATCCCCAATAAAGCATAATAATCCTTAAATGGTTCTAACATAGATAAAAAACACCTTTAAAAGAATATTTGATCATTTCTGTAAAATGTAAATTTCTTTTAGTATCCTTAAGAACTAAACATTCCCAAAATATAGATAAAATTATTTTATTATAAAATAACCATTCAAAAATTTATATTAATCTTAAAAATCAAAAAATTGAAATTATGGTGGGAAAATTCATCCATTCTCTATATGTTAAAATTTAATATTTTTTCCATACTTTTTTAAAAAGTCAAAACAACTTTCTCTAAAAAAAATTTAAAAAAAGATTCTATTTAAGCAATTGTAAATAAATTTCAATGTATTGAAAATAAAGAAACTGAAATATATAATTTATTTATAAATATTTCCATAAAATAATTTTAAGAACATAGATAGGGAATAAAAATATTCTCGACCCAAAAAAATAAATATGATTTCTTTTTATTAAAATAATTCTCTATCATTTTTAGTAACAATGAGAGAGAAATTGTATTAATACATTAAACATCCATAAATAATAAGGGAATATGAAAATATATGGGTTTTAAAGTATAAGGATCATAAAATTTCGCTCAGTGTAAATTTAATATAGACTATTTTGAAAATAAAGGAGATTGCAACATAAACCCATACCACTTTGATAAATTTTGAATAATAAAACCCTTGAAAGAAATAACCTCAAAAGAAACATAAAATACCATTTATATAAAGATATTAATGATATAAAATATAAAATAGGTAGTATATACACCATATAAAAACTAATTTGTTCATAACATGAAACATGTCTCAATGAAACAATATTGAAACAAAAAAACCCTTACAGTTTTGGAAATCTCTGAATAAAAACCACAATAAAGAGATAATCGTTGATAAATGTAAATAAAAATGATTTTCTTTAATTTATTCATAAAATACATCCATGGGTAGTATATAGACCACATAAAATAAATAACTGGTGAATATGGCATGTATCTCATAGATTTAAAAGTGAGATGAAAAACCCTTACCATAGGTCCTTTTTTTCATTGTACATGTCCAAACCTCATATATAATAAATATAGATTTATTATATATATATATTAAATAATAATTTTTATTTACATATTACAACATATAATTCACTTATAATTTCAAATTATTCTTTTAATGACAATTATTCATCAAAATAATTATTCATGTTAAAATTGGTTAATTATCTATGCATGTTTTTGTTCTACAGTTATGTTCCTCACACATTTGTCATGATTTAATTGTCTCTAGGATATTAATAATTTCATAAGTACCATATTAAATCATTATATACACTTTTATAACTATTCATATAAAGCGATGATGAAAAATTAATTATATCACTTCGTGGAAACAGTAATCTATATGTACGTACTGGTGATGTTTTCATTTTTCAAAGGAAAGAATGAAATAAAGGTACATAATAATATACCTTTATATAATTAAAATTATATCACGTATATCATATATATTCATTAAATCTATTTTCATGACTCATCCTAGTGGGGAACATGTCGCAACTCCCGAATCCCACCTCTAATAGGTGAGGGGATGGTAACTAGCACCGAGTAGGCATATCACTAACATGGGTGCCATTTCTTATGTACCTATACACGTGAACACATATCCAAGACCAAAAATATTGAAATATAAAAACCACTAAGAAACAAATTCATTCAAACCATTATCCGAACCAATAGAGTACAGTAGGAAAGTAAAGTGCAGTAAGGTAAATTGTGCCAGAATACAAGCCCACCAAAATAAAGTGTTTGTAAACTAAAAATTACAACCTATAAAAAATAGGTACTAGGACTACTGATCTATGTTTTAATAATCCCTTAGCCTTCTTGAACTCATTAGGCTATGTCTATTCCTAGTCCACCCTAGACTCCGTCAAAAGGTCACTCGTCTGCTAGAGACACGACATGTGCTGGAAAAGCCCATGCAAGGGTCAGTATAACAATACCCAGAAAGACACCCCAAAAACCAAAAAAACAATACACAAAGGAAGATACAGTCAGATATATATAGTATATGTCTACAAAACATATAACAAAAATATCTAGATATTCTAGAACTAATACACGTAGTCTAGACGTACGTCACAACTACATCATACTAATACTAGGGATTTAGTTTGAAGATTCCATGAAGAACTCATCCAAGAGAACACACTCCAGAGTATGATAGCATTGATGATGTCCATCTGAGAAGTAATGTTCATCATAATCTATCATGAGATATATATTCTGATAGATCAAAAGATAATGCGATACCACATATGAGGATCACGTCAAGGGATATGGGGTGATACCAACAACTCCATCCAGATTAACCTGATAAGTAGAAGATCGTCACATGGTGAAGTTGGTCACATAAATACCATGGACTCTTCCTAGGTCATGATGAAGGAATAAAGGATCCTACTTTGGGCCTCTTAAGGGGGATTCCGAAGACTCTATCTAGAAATTCATGTGGAAGGGATTATACTCTTATGAGGAGGAAATGATATGCATCAACCTTTAAGGAACGGATTGAGGGCACGTACCCTAATAAAACTTTTCCAATATATGGTGTAAAAGTGATTCAAGCCTTGTAAAAAGGGGTACATAGTGTGTTGTGGGGTCACACGCCTTGTCCCTTGACCCCGGGTATGGCCCATGTATAATGGATTGTGTTGTTTAGAATATGTCATGTAAAAGATTGGTACACACTGTGTAGAAGGTTCACACACCATTTCCTTCCATTCGGTGTCCACCCATGTACTCTGGCTATGTGCGAGTACATGGTGTTAACTCGTGCTCACCTACCCATGTACCAGTACATAGGATAACCCATGTAACTGGTTTGGTCTAAGTCATGTGGTGGGGTACACACTATCTAAGAAACCCATGTACTCCACCCCATGTCCATGTTTCTCCCTAGATACATGTCAAGTCACGGGGAAGGGCCCATAGGCCATGTGATATGGGTCACATGCCATGTGAAACCTTACAACCTCTCAAAACCCTAGACTCCACTGATTGGGGACAAACACCATGTAACCATTGGTTACATGTTGTGTTGATAATGAATTCTAGAATAATCATTCTTCCTCTGGGTGCCTCAGTTGATCCTATAGTGTTCGATACAATGTTTTTTTTTCTTGGAAACTAGATATTTAAGCTCATATCTCTATTGAAACACGGAATCAATGGGTTTCGGGCTTTTAATAGACTTTGAAAACTGATTCTAATCACCTGCACAAAAATCATTTAAAGAATGATATCTCCCGAACTGCTTTGATCCGTCCATTTCCATCGATGTCTCACCTCTTCTTGGTCATCTTGATGTCATATATTCAATTTTATATCATTTCACCCTTAAATGGAGGCACAAAGATAAATTGTTCATAACCCATGAAGAATGATGAATGCATAGAATATACGGTGGAGAATAAATACACACAGGGAAACAAACCCAAGGCACATACCTTGACCATTGTTCGTTTTGGTCTCAATTTGTTCCCATAAGAACAATAAACAAATAAAACAATAAATCAACCTTATAAATCTTGCAGTTTAATCTCATCCTGCAAGAACAAGCGAATCACAGATCAACATGTTTGTTGTTTGGTCTGTATTCATCATTGAATCTAAGATTGTGGAAAGATAAATCCAAATAACAACATCCTACCTCAAGTTTGGATAGTTCTCTAAAGAGGTTCGGTCATCAAGTCACCTTCTTTGGAAATATTCATCAAAAACAGCATATGTTGATCTCCAATCCATGTGATGCCATCATTTTCCATCGAGAGAGTTTTACAGGGTTCTCTCCAGAGCCTCTAGGAAATTATATGGTTATGAGCCTAACCCTGGATCCCTACTTAAAAGGCTAATTTAAATGTAATGTCACCGTATTGTAGAGAAATATTAAAATAAAATAATTTTTATTTTATTTTATTTATAAAAATGCCAAAAACTACATTTCACAACTGACCCAGTCCGTCTAAGGTTAGGTTTCACCTAGAGTAAAATCACAGCTTTCAAAGCATTTGTGCCCTATAATTTCTAATTCAGGTACCCATTTAGAATATATGCCAATTTTTTAAGAATCGTATATGTGTGTGATATTTAATATTTTAATATTATTCAAACATTAATTTTGGGTACACTGGGACTCAAAATCTCACGATGACTCTGCACATAGTCTTGAATTAATTCCACATAATATTTAAAAATAATACACAAAAAAATCTAGGGTTTTAGATTCTCCCCACCTTGGGAATTTACATCGTCGGAAATCCAAATCAAAGGCTACTCAAAAAGGCATGGGTGTTGTACATGAATCTGAGCCTCACGGTCATGTGTTCTCTCATGAGGATTCTCGTGATGCCACTGGACATGAACTAAAGGAATCACTCTCCCATGAATCCTATCCTGCTGATCCTCGATCTCCAATGGGTACTTATCAAAACTCTCACCATCATCAATTTCCATCTCGCCCCAATCGATGATGTGTGATGGATCATGCACGTAATTTCTCAACTATGACATGTGGAAGACATCATATACCCAATCCAACTGTGGGGATAGAGCCAAGAATTATTCCACCTCCTCAAATCAACAAATTATATAAAAAGTTCTGATAAACCTCAAGAATAACTTACCACCATGGAAAAATCTCTACAATCCTCATCGAGTTGAAACAGTAAGGAACACATGGTCACCTTCACCAAACTGAAAAGTCCTATGCCGCATTTCTTTAAGCTATTTTTTATAGTTTTGTGCAGTTTTCATCTACTCATGGATGATATTCTCCTTCTCCATAGTAGCTCACACCAACTCTGGTCCTATGGGTGCAGACTCTCCTGGGTCAGTCCAGCAAATGGTTGGTTGTAGGGGTTTCCCATAAAAATACTCAAATAGTTCCATACTAATGGTTCAATGGTAGTTGTTGTTATATGTGAACTCCACCAGGGGTAGGTGATCATCCCAACTATGATAGATTTCCAACATTCAAACTCGTAGCATGTCCTCCAGGACCTAAATGGACCACTACATATGGTCGTCTTTTTGGGGATGAAATTTCATGCTTGAGCATAACTGACTCCAGAACTCCTCCTTCAATCCCTTTAACAATCGGGATGTAAAACAAGAATCACAATTAGAAACTATCACTGATGGGACTCTATGGAGTCGAACTATCTTCTAAACATAAATTCATCCCAAGATCTCTATTGAACTCTGCTCTCAGATAGCTAAAAAGTGGGCTGATATGGTGATTCGGTAAACGATCACCTATATGGAAGTGTATCCCCTATATATATGTGGTAAACCCATCACAAATTCCATCAATATCCCCTATCACATCCATTCTAGCACCTCAAGGGGTTGAGCTAACCCCGCTTGAACTTGGTGTTTAGCCTCACCTGCAAGCATGTAAGGCATCGAGAAATGAACATGGACACTTCCTTCTTCATCTTGGACCACCAAAACTGATGTCATAGATCTTATTATAACTTTTCCACACTAGGATGTACCGCCAAGGGGGATGTGTAAAACTACTAAAAAACCTACTCTTGCAACACCACTACTATAACTATGTGTCCTATGAAAATGACGATGTTCTCCCCACCTTATGAATATCTATCACATTCATGTCCTGTTGACATATAATCATGTATGATCTCACAGTTGGTATCCCCAAGCTATACCTCTTTGAATCTATATAATACTATAGGTGTGACAACCATTGACTATAGGTAAGATGCTCCATCTCCATCCACAAAGGATAAATGTAACAATTCCAACTACTCTAACACCTCATTCCACAACTGCGAACTAGATCTCCTAATGAGAGAATATTCCACCACATTCCCTTTCCCTAGAGTATAGATAATATCAAAATAATAGTCCTAGAGGAACTCTTTCCATCACCTATATCTGAAGTTCTAGATCCTTCTAATAATAGATATACTTGAGACTCTTATTATCAGTGTAAATGATAAACTTCTCACCCATTAGGTAGTGTCTTCACATCTCCAATCAAAATACAACTGCTTCTAACTCAATATCATGGGTCATGTAGTTATGCTCATGTGTACTCAACTGGATTGAACCATAGGTAATCACTACTTTCCTTTGCATCAAGACACAACCAATTTTGTTACCCAATGAATCTTAGAACACTACATACTTGACACCGTCCTCTGATAATCTCAATTTCAGAGAACTCACCAAACTCTACCTCAACTTCTAAAAATCCTACTAGAACTTCTCAGTCCATAAAAAAGGATTCCCCTTTGGAGTTAATGTTGTCATAGGTGCTGATATCCTGGAGAAAGAAGTTATGAATCTTCAATAACATACTTCTATCCTAAAAAATCTCTGCACCTCTGTCACTCTCCTAGGTAGATCCCATGATAACACTACCTCCACCTTGTTCAGGTCCATTTACACTCCATCCACTAAGATAACATGTCCTAGAAAGTGGACCTCCTGAATCTAGAACCATCTCTTTGAGAATTTCCTACAAATTTGGTGCTCTCAGAGTATGTCCAGAACCATCCTTAGGTGTCCCGCATGCTCCTCCTCAGAATCCAAGTACACAAGGATATCATTCATGAAGACTACCACGAAATGAACTAATTAAGTCTGAAAGATCCAGTTTATGAGTCCCATGAACATTGCGGGGGTGTTCGTCTTTCCAAAGGTCATCACTAAATACTCATAGTGACCATAGTATCCTTTGATATATGTCGTTATTATATCCTCATCCTATACTCACAACCGATGATAGCCTAATATAAGGTCAACCATTGAGAACCATAATTTCCCTCTAAACTGGTCTAAGAAGTCATCGATTCTCGGTAGTGGATACATTTTCTTCACGGTCACCTGGATCATGCACCGGTAGTCCACAAATAACCTCAAGCTTTTATCTACCATTTTGGAAAACAAAAATGGGGATGCCCAGGGTGAAACACTGGGTCTCATGAAGCCCTTCCACTACAAGTCCTCCAAGTACACCGTCATATTTTGAAGCACTATGGGAGCTATCTGATATGTTGGTGCGGATATCGGTTTTCTCCTATGGTATAAGTCGATGTAGAATCCTATCTTTAGGTGGGGAGGTAATTATAGAAGATCTTCGGGGAATACATCCTTATACTATGCTACTATTGTTGGTTACTAAACACTCATAACATATATTGCACTAAGGATTAGTCTGTCAGACTAATGAGTAATCAACTACACCCTCCTATACATGAGTCCATCCTGTGCTGCCTAGGTTTCCCTTTCTCTAAGAAAGGAAACCTCATTTCATCAATGTAGACACACCGCACCTTTCGCCTGAAATCTTCAATCCGGTCGTGGACTGTGGATAATGAATCCATACCAATAATGACATCATAAGGCCTTAACGTTTCCACCAATAAGTTCCAACTGAAACTCTCACCTCCAACGTTCATTTCATACTGTTGGCATAGATGTGTCATCACTTAGACTTATCTAGTGGGTATCTCCAAGCGTAAGGATCAAGTAATGGTTAAACCATAATCATTAGGTCTCGAAGAAGATATTTAGAAATAAGGTAATGAATAAAACCTATGTCTATTAGTAATACATCTAATGTACAAAATACACATACCATAAATCAAATCATTCATAGAGCCCATGGGTTATATGCCTCAACTGCAGGCAGCTATCTCCACACCTATTCTTCAACTCCCTGAGCTTGGCATGGACCTCCTATGGTGTGGGTGGTAATAAGTCGAAACATCAACCACCTCTAGCTTTTATCCCATCTCTTCTACCGTTTCCACTACCCAATGGATCTGCCTTCTCCTTTCGTTGTCTCTGCCTCGACGGTCCATCCACTTTCTCCCTATCAGCATCACGGTAGGTCAGACAATCTCGAGAAAGGTGTCCCATGCCATCACATGAATAGCACCATCTCTCCCTAGGCTGACTGGACCCACCCTGTGAGCCCTGAACTATAGATCCTATATCCTAGAATATCCTCCTAAAACCTCTCCCATGTCCAGATCCCTGATACTTATGTTTTCATCCTACGGCGGAGGTCCCTACACCTATTTGTCCGCTACTGACTACTACTAGTTGTACCTACTAAACCAAGAATATTCCAACCACCAATGATATCTCAATTGCCCCAGCATATATCCGAATTCTTATAGGTATAATGTTGGCTCATATGTCTCTACACAGACCTCACTCGAATGTTTGATCCTAGAATTACTGATATCTATCCATATTAATCAATTACTAGGAAAGGTTCGTGAACCTTGATGAATAATCATCCACCATAAAACTACCCTATTAGAGCTTAATAATCTCTTTTATACACAAAAATATCATTATAACTAGTGGGAACTCCTCTATGAAGAGGTTATAAAACTCTATCCATGAAATAGTCACCTTATCATGAGTCTGAATAGCCAAACTCCACCATCTCCCTACTGATATGTGTAGAACGCTCACTGCCAGGATCACCATCTGGTCCATTGGTGTCCTGACTAGATAGAAAACTATGGTCACCACCTCAAGACTATCCTTAGCCGCCTGAGGGTCAGACATGCCTCAAAACCTGAGGGTCCTCTGTCTTTAAATCTCATGGAGTGTGCTCATCCTGCGCTCTTCATTTGCTGGTACTACGAATACCACATTCTACTCTATAGGTGGTGGTATGGCTGGTCCACCACCTAGAAGTGACATCTGGGGAACTGGTCCCTGTATCAAAGCCTCTTCCCTAACGGTATTATCCTCATTATCAGGCTAATAACTATTACATGGTATGTGTCATGGAGGCATCCTATAATAAAATAAGATATACCACAGTCAATGAGTATATCTTGAGAGTTGAATCAAGAATGACATAGTACCACAAGTTATTCCTATATGATCCATGTACCATTATTTTCCATGCAACCAATGTTCTCATCTACCAAGTCGAAAAGAAGGTTATTAGATTCCTAGTGTATGGATACATCATCCATCCACACCAACGTTGGAGTCCCTGGCCTCAAATCTGAACTTGAAACACTTATCACTGTTTCCCCAAACCAATCTCAAAGACTCCCAGTCCTGAAGTAGAACCAAAAACCCTTGATACCAATATTTCATGATGCATCCAAATGGGTACCATGCCGCGACACCCCAAGACCACCTCCCATAGTCCAGGGGCTGGTGACTAGCACTGAGTAGGCATATCACTAACATGGGAGGCATTTTCTATATACCTATACGCACACACACATCTCGAATACCACAAATTCTGAACTGTAAAAAAACATTATGAAATGAAATTCATGCATACCACTATCCCAACCAACAAAGTGAAATAAGAAAGTAAATTTCAGTAAGGTTAACTCAAACAGAATACAATCCCATGAAAATAAAGAGTTTGTAAACTACAAAGTCCTACAAACAAACTGGCTACTAATAATGTTGCTCGAAGCCATAGGAACACCTCGTCCTGACTGAACTCACATAGCTCTATCTGGTCCTAGTCTACCTTGGACTCTTCCAAAAGGTCGTTCGTCTGCACAAGACATGACCCATGCAGGTAAATATTTTGGAGGGTTGAGTATAAAAATATTCATTAGGAAACCCTAAAAACCATAAAGAAATACAAAAACTGAAGATATTGTCATCTCTACATAGTATATGTCTACAACACATATAACAAGAATATCAAGATACACTCAAACCAAGAATTTCAGTAAAGAGGTAAGTGAAAACTACCACATACCAACACTAGGGATTCAGTTTCAAGATTCCACAAAGCACTCATCTGGGAAAACACAATCCGGAGTCTCATCAAAAACTGTAATGAGAGAGATACATTGATAGATCTAAATAGAATACAATAACACATATGAGGATCATATCTTGGGAAATGTGGAGATACCAAAAACTCTCTGGATTAATCTACTAGGTAGAGTATTGACACCTGATGAATTTGGTCATGTCAATACCATGGACTCTACTTAGGGCATGAATAATGAATAGGGGATCCTGCTCTGGGTCTATCAGAGGGGATTCTAACAACTCTATATAGAAATTCCTAACAAGGGATCATACTAATATGATTAGGAAAGGACACACATCAACCTTTAGTGAAATGATCAAGGGCATGAACTGTAACAAATCTTGTCCAATAAATGGTGACCAAGAGATTCAAGCAATGTAAAAATGGGTACATGGCATTTAGTAGGGTCACACGTTATGTCCCTTGACCTCATGTACTACTCGTGTACAACATCCTGTGTCGTTTATAACATGTTTTGTAAATGTTTGGTACACACCATGTAGAAGGGCCAAACACCATGTCCTTTTATATAGGGTCCACCCTTGTACTCTAGTTGTGTTCCAGTACATGATTTCAACTGGTGTCTTCCCACTAGTGTATCGGTACATGGGATAAGCCTTATATATAGTCTGTTTCAAGACGTTTGGGGGGGTACACACCATGTAGGCAACCCATGTACTCCACCTTGGGTCCATGTATCTCTCGAGATACACACCGAGTCTCGAATAAGGTCCCACATTCTGTGTGACATGGGTACCATGTCATGTGAACACTTACTACCTCCTGATACACTAGACACCATTAAGAATGGGCCACATGTTATGTAACCCTGGGTTACATGTCATGTGGATCACAAATTCTAGAACTATTGTTCTTCCTTTTCATTCCTCAGCCAATCCTATAGTGTTCTCTCCAATGCTCCATTCACCTCTAAACTTGATATATAAGGTAATCTCTCCATTGAAACACCGAATCGGTGGGTTTTTGGGATTTCAATCGGCTCCAAAAACCAATTTCGATCACCCACAAAAAAATTTATCAAAGGATGATATCTTCCAAATTACTTTGATTCATAAATTTCCATCACCATCTCACCTCCAATAGGCTGTCTCGATGCTGGATATTCAATTCTAGATCGTTGTGCTGTTAAACGGAGGTGTAATGATCAATCATTCATAACCCTTGAAGAAATATGAATGTGTAGAATATATGGGGGAGAATAAATACACACAAGGAAAAAAACCCAAGGAATATACCTTGACCATTGATCATTTTGTCTCAATTAATTCCCATATGAACAATCAATAAATGAAACAATAAATCTACCCTATAATTTCAGCAGATTAAGCCCATCCCACTAAAATGAGAAAACCATGGATCAAATCATTTGTTGGTTGGTCCACATTCATCATTGAATCTAATAATGAGTAAAGAGAAATCCAAATAACAACATACTACCATGGGGTTGGATCATTCTCTGAAGAATATCGATCATCGCATCTCCACCAGTGGCGAGATCCATCAAAAACAATGTCCATTTATCAGTGATCCAAGATCCGTCATCATTTTCCATTGAGAGAGTTCTCTAGGGTTCTATTCAAAGCCTCTAGAAATTATAGGGTGATGATACAAACCATGGATCCCTGGTTAAAATGATAATTTAAAATAAACTTCACTACGAAACATTAAAATAAAATAAATTCTTATTTTATTTTATTTATTAAAATTCCAAAAACTAATTTTCATAGTTGACCTGAGACGAATGATATTAGGTCATGCATAGGGTAAACTTTATTCTATAAAAGCAAAGGTTCCCTCATATTTATGATCTGGGCACCCATTTAGAAGTTATTCAAATTTTCTAGGAAAACTACACATGTGTGTTATTTAATATTTTAATATTATTCAAACATTTATTCTCGGCACACCGAGCCTCAGAATCGAACATCGTCTTAGCACCTAGTCTCAAATTAATTTCAAATAATATTAAAAAAAATACATGGAAAATAATCTGGGACATTACATCTATCCTTATTATTCTCAATGTAAATAGGAAAATAAAAAATGAGTCACATCGCTTCAAGGAGGTGGTAGTCCACAAATATGCACGAGCCAGATTATCATTTTCTAAAAGATGAGAAATTGAAAAAAAATACATATAAAAATAGCATTAAAACATATCATTATATTAAATATTATAATTAGATAATTGTAATATGGTTATAGAACATTTTAGTTAGGTTTAATAAGAAATAAATGTGAAAAATATCGATAATATCATATACATATTCTTCGGGTATCCTCCTTTGAACAGAACCTTAGATGAATGTGTAAATAAAAATAATTTTCATTAAGGATTCATAAAATACAATGATGGTTTGTATTTTAACCCTTATATATTTAGTTTAACCCCTCATTGATCCTTTTAACCATTAAAGTAGTAATGAATTTTTAACATGATTACTATTCATAATAATCAAATGTGAAATTGACCTCATTACTAAAGTTGTACATGATGATTCAAAATATTTAAACCATTTTATCAGATACAATTTATATAATTGGTATAAATTCATTTTAAAATAAATTTGTAAAATTCAATGACAATCATTTTTAGAAAAATACATTTTTAAGCATAAAACTTGATTTTTTTATTATTTTCATAGTAAAAACCAATTGATGAAGGATAAAATATTTTATTGAAAATATTATATAAAACCTTCCTTAAAATAATTCATCAATAATGATTAATTTAATTTATTATGATAAAAACATTGCACACAATAAAAATATTATTCTAAAAAAATATATCTTTTTTACCTTTAAGTGGTTTTATCTTAATTTATAACCAATCGATAATCGATGTATGGATGATTATTCAAATTTTAAAGTGAAATACCAATATATTTCATAAAAATCCATGTTAATATGTGATAAGTACAGATAATATATATATAAATAAAATTATTTAAAATTTTTATAAAATGATTTCTTTTAAAATTGTGTATATATTTCCTAAATATAAATAAATTGTTTTTATTTAAATAAAAATTTTATACATAATTTTTATAATTTTTTTAGTCTTCTTAATACCCTCCATTATAATAGATAGGCAATAATAGTCATAACAAATAATAATACTTCAATAGTATAACATTTCTCATTTAAGCTCGATGTTGCGTATAAAGCAATCTATAAAACACGTCAAACATATTTAAAGGTAAATATATTATAAAATATAAAGGTGATACGTTATACCACCTTAAAACAACTTTTCCATTATAATTTAGTCACTCATTTATAGATAACTGAGTACACTTCAACCTCATCACATCCCCAGGTTCCCACATAGCTTTCCCAAATTTATGATTCCTCTAGAGAACTTTGGTCTGGTGAGAAATTTTGTTTCGTAACTCTTTATCTATATGATCCATGATTTCCAATTACTTTTACTCATAATAAATTTCATTATTCAATGATAAAACCACTAAGTAAAATACAGATAAAGTATCAGGTATGTACTTCCTCAAAAGAAATACATGAAATATATTATGATCTTGAGATAGATTCTGTAGAAACACTAAGTGATTAGCTATTGTCCAAATATGATAAAGAATAAAAAATGGATAGGTATATCTAGGGATTAACTTTCCTTTATTTCCAAGTATCATAACCATATTATAAGTATATGTTTGTAAGAATACCTTATCACTAACATCAAACTTCATATCTTGCTGAATATTTTCATCATACCATTTCAGTTGACTCTGAGTTGCATAATGTGCTACTGAATGGATATGACCATGTATACCATTTCCTAAGATATTTTGGGTACCAATATCTTTTTTTCTCCAACATCATCCAAAAAAAATTATTTATACATTTCCTTTCATAGAGGGACTCATAAGAATCCATCTGAATGATAAATTGAAAGCTACTATTGTAGGAAAACTTAACCAGAGGAAGTTGTTGATCTAAAACACCTTTGGAATACATATAAAATGATTACAACAAATCATATAGGGTTTTAATATTCCTCTTAGACTGATCATCTATCTGAGAATGATATACATTGTTATAGTTAAACATCATATTCAAATGTTGATGAAGATTTTTCTATAATTTTGAGGTAAAACTTGTATCTTGATGAGATACAATAGTGAGTGGTTCTTAATGAAATATTTTCGATTATTTAATAGTTAACCTTGAAATATTCTCCATAGAGAAGTATTATTTATTAGAAATGAAATGTTCTAATTTTTTAAGGTGACTGACTGCAACCCAAAAAACGTTTTTCTATTTATATGTATTGAGGATTACCATGATGAAATACATAGTGTTTTTTTCCTATTTCTACACAGGTATAGTTAATGGTTGTATTTTTTCCTTAGAATTATATCTATCAACCTTCACATACAAGAATACAAATAACTGAGATACATAATCATCAATATCTCTCTTTAAGTTATTCGACAAAAATGATCTTTAAGATCATTCCACATCTTTGTACTTCCAGGATAAATAGAAAATTATGTACTATGATCTTTATTTAACATATCCTTTAATTATGGTATTTATGGGACACATACTTAGTTATTTAACCTTATCAGTCCATCATAATAATTTTTTAACTTAGAAAAATTACTCACCTTATTCATAAATTTAACATATTCCTTTTATGCCTCCTTAATCCTCATATAGATGGATCTTTGAAAATTCATCTAAGAAATATTTAATTTTTCCCATTTTAACATGATTTCAAAATATATCTTCTATAGATAGATAATTATTGGATATATTTAAATCTTCATCATGTAAAAACTGGCTTGTTCCATCTGATGTGGAGTACCATCCACCTTGTTCTCCTTCTTAGGGTGGTAATGTATTGAGTAGTCATAATATTTAATTAACACCAACCATCACATTTTTTCATATTGAAATATTTATATGTTAATATATACTTAAATATTTTATGATAAGTATATATAAAACTTTTCACCATACATAATTCCTCTATATATTTAATTTTGGGTCTCTCCTTAGCCATTTTAGATAATGACGCCTCATGAATAGGTAGAAAGACCCATATAATGGAAGAAATTTCCACTGTAAGTTCATGTTCATACTAGAACCTATATAAAATCATAGTATGATTCATAGTATTAAATGTGACTTCCCCGCCATAGAAATTAATATAGGATCTATATTAATAGAGTTAATAAATTTTCAAAATAAGGTAAAATTCTACGAAAGGAAGAATAATAATATTTTCATGGAACATATTCCTAAAAAAATCAACATGACATCTCCAACTCTGGGGTGGAGGGAAAGTGTGCCTTAATTTTTATAATCCACTTCAGTATTTTACATAGAATATGCTCTTCCTTGGTCTAGTATTTATCCCTCAAATTACAGAATTGACTCGAATAATGCTAAATTTACTCGTATATAAGTCATTAAACTATTACTGTAACCTTAGGTTGAACTTTTTTTCTCTCCATAAAACTATTTTTCTCCTTGAAAATTAGTTTCTCTATTCCCTTATTTTACACACATAAAATATCTTCATGTTTCTTTGATATATATTCATAGGTTCTTTTTCGCAAATTATTGGCATGTAGGAAATTGAGGCGTATTTCCTTCAAGGTCATCATTAATTGATCTCCCTTAAAACACCATATTTATCTTATTAGGTTTTTTAGTTAACTAACCTAGGTTGAGGTCATTAATAATAAATTTATATAACTTTTTAGGCATAACCAAAAGAAGTGTCACTCTAACTTCTATATTGATTGGTTTTCCTTTATAAAAACTACCACATTTTCCTCCACACCCATTTCTAACATGGACCATATTGGTTTCAGCTATTTAATAAAACCAAAATTATTAGTGTAAATGTCAACCATCACTAGTCAAATAAACAAATATAATATTATAAAAATCATTCTTCTGATGTCCAAACTTATGGAACCTTCTCATCAACCTATGAAACATTAAGTTCATCATAGGCTTTAATTGACTCTATACTATCATTAAACACAATAGTTCATGAAGATAAAATGAATTGACCAAATCATATCACTAGGAATTTTAAAAAGAGGTGTACATTTAGTCCTCTATCATTTACCAAGTGAAGATAGAGTGATTACCCAACCACCCATTTCATTGTTATTAACCTAAGATACCTATATTCAAGATCCTACATCCAATTATTTGCATTCAAATAGGGATATCATTTCTAGGAAACTGCATAAACTATACTTCAACAAAATTTTAGGATATTATCATATTCTTATACTTATCCCTAGGGACTTTGTAAATTTTTCTAATCCTATTCTCCAAAAATAACTAAACACTTCTCTGATACCAACCGAGGTAATACAATAATTACATACATAAATATTAAACACATAAAATAATACCACTAGCCACAAAACTATAAAGGTTTAGTGTCTTTTAATATTATATAATTAATTAAACTATTTCATAAAATATCTTCAATATATCCCACAAAGTTCTTTTCATATGGTATCTTTCTTAGACATACCCCACTTAAAACCTTTAATTGTAACATATGGAAACTGAAACATAAAAAATGGGAATATTAAATTCTCATTAAAGTTAAACATTGGAGATATCAATCAATGATCATAATTGAGAATGAGATAAACATATGGGTATGAAAATATGATCATAACTTACAAAAGTCATACCCAATCATTCAAGATCATTAATCTTGAGTCCAGGAATAAGAATTTTTATTAACAAAATACATAATTCCTGATAATTTTGAATCATCAAATATTAGTAAAGATTCCTGAGAATATATCATAATCATAAAACAAATGTTTTTTGAATACACATGAATATATAAAATCATTTCCTTAGTATGGATCACTACCAATACAATCATTGTGGATAGAGTCTTATAGCGGATTAGGTTCACTCTTTATTCCCACATTTACTAGGTCAAGGTTCCCACCAAGGTTATCATATTATAAACATTACTGTAGTATATTGTCTTCAATATTTATTCTATCATTTATTTAGTCCATGTTCACTTCCAAGACTATCATAGTGGAAAAAGTCCCTTACGAAACTATTTTCAATTCCCATTCCAATAGAAATTATCTCATGAGATATAAATATTTTCATAAGGCATTATAGGGATATAAAATCATGGTCCCACCCGTCACATAATTAAAATCATAAATAAATTTTCCACAATATCATAAAATCATTCATCATTTCATCAAATCATAAGGCATTAAAAATAAACAGGTTTCATAAATATTTCATCATAACATAATTTACCCATGGTAAAGTAATGGGTTCTATAAAATAATACATAAAATATCATCATCATAATCCACCTAGAGAATGAAATTAAAGTGTATCATAAGATAATATCTACATTAAATCATAAAAATAATTAAAGGATGCTTCATAAAATAAACATACCTTTAAAACATAATTTTATCTTTTATTTAAAAATTCGTAAAATATCATTTTCTTTTTGTATCATTAAAAACTAAAAATTCAGAGAATATTGAAAAAATATTTTACTTGAAAATAAACATGGAAACTTATAAATGAATCTTATAAGAAAATAATATTGATTATTTCAATAAAAGTCATTTATGTCATATATGTTAAAATGGAACATTATTTTCAAAAAAATTAAAAAGTAAAAAATAAATCACGTGGAAAAATTATTTTAAATTTTTTATTTGAAAATTTTTTAAATATAGTAAAAGGTTGTGAAAATAAAAAATTTAAAAAATTTAAATTATATCTCAAAACTTCTATAAAAAATTTGAAGGTAATTTATATGAAATACAAATATTCTTGACCCAAAAAGAAAAAATAAGTTCGTCTTTTATTAAAAACATTTTCACAATCATTTTAAGTACTAATGATAGAAAAATGAAATTAATACTTGAAAATTTTAGAAATAACCATAGGAGAAGAAACTATATGAGGCTTAAAAGATAATGATCACATAATTTCCCCCAAAGTAATTTTAACATAGATAATCCTGAAAATAAATGAGATTGTACCACAAACCCTAACCACTTGGGTAGCTTTGGAATAATTAAACTCTTGGAATAAATGACTTAAAATAAAAATTAAAATACCAAAAATATAGATATATTAATGATGTAACATATAAAATGGAAATTATGTATACCATATAAATATAAATAAATGTATGGCATGAAACATGTCTCAACAAAATAATATTGAGGCGAAGAAACCTTGTAGTCTTTTCAATCCATAAATATAAAAAACTCATGAAAGAGAGAGCCTTATATGTATTTTTAAATAAAAATAATTTTCATTAAATAAATCATAAAAATAATTCATGGGAATAATATACACCACATTTAGGAAACAAGTATTTAATATGGTATATGTCTCACAGAAATAAAAGTGAGACGAGAAACCCTTACCTTAGGTCTCATCTTCCTTCCAAAATGTTCAAAACTATTTTATAATATATATATATATTATAAATATATTATATAAAAATATTAATATAAATATTTCAACATATTATACCATTATAATTTCCAATTACTCTTATATTAAAAATTCTTCATTAAAATCATTATCTAGGTGAAGATTGGTTCGCTTTACATACATGATTAGGTTCTATGGTTTTGGTCCTTTAAGAATGATCATGGTTTCATCATATACATAATTTTATTCATTTAATATTTATAATATTTATTCAATATAAACAATTTTTTAACTATTCATATAAAGTGGTGATGATAAAATAATTTCATCACTTCATGGAGACAGTAGTCTGTACGTACACACAGGTGATGTTTTCACTTATTGATGGATGGAATGAAAGAAAGGTACATAATAATTCAACTTTATATAAAAATAATTAGAACATAAATATCATATATATTCATTAAATATATCTTCATTATCATCCATGTAAATAGAAAATGAAAAACAAATCACATCTCTTCGTGGAGGTGGTGGTCCACACATATTCATGAGTGACGTTATCATTTTCTAACAAATGGGAATGTGATAGAAAATGGATATAAAATTAACATTAAAACGTATTATTATAATAAATATTATTACTAAATCATTTTAATATGTTTATATAACATTTTTTGGAGGTTTAATAAGAAGACAAGATGAAAAATATCAAAAACAACATATACCTCTTCTTCGGGTATCCTTCTTTGAAACGAACCTTAAGGATTATTGGATGGGTATTTTGGGAAGACTAAAAGCTAAAAGTATTTAATAATAATGTTGGTAGATTATTTGTGTATATATTGGTAAATATAATAGGCATAAGTGGTGGTGGATAAGATAGTCTAGTAGGTTCCCGTTTATAAGTGAGGGGAGTGGCACTCTTGTAAATACTTAAAATATTAAAATATAATAAAGTCATATTCAAGTTCAAGTTTCACACAAGCAACCTAAATTTGAATTTAGAATAATTTTAGGTATAAATATACATAGAGAATATTATTTAAAAAAAAATTATTTTAACCCTTATCACTTTAGTTTAATCCCTCGATAATCCTTTTAACCTTTACCATAATAATAATTTTTTACCTAGGTTATTATTCACAATGAAAAAAAAAAGAAATTGAAATCATTAAATTTTTTTGAAATAATGATTAGAAATATGTAAAAAAAATTATCATAATAAATTTCAATAAGTATTATAAATGAATTTTAAAATTATTTTGTAAAATTAAATGAATTTCCTTTTTAGAAAAATGAAATTTTAAGCATAAAACTGATTTAATTTTTATTTCATTCCTAGTAAATTCCATTAAATGAATGTTAATATATACGATTGAAAACATTAACTAAATATTTTAATTAAAAAAATTCATCAATACTAATAAATTAAATTTGTTAAGATAAAATACATTATGCGCAATAAAAACAATTTTTTGAAAAATATCACATTTTACCTTCAAATGATTTTATTAAAATTTACAACTAATTGATAATAAATTTATGAAATATTATTCAAATGTTCATATTAAATACCAATATATTTCATCTAAATATTATTTAATTAGTTATCAACAAACATAATATATATAAAAATACAATACTTGTAAAAATGATAAGATGATATCTTTTAAAATTGAGTAATTATTTCCAAGGCGTCAAACAAGGATTTTTTATTAAACAAAATTTTATAAATACTTTTTAGAATTTTTTTTAGTCATATTTATACCATCCAATAAAATGGCTTGGAAATAATTTTCATATTAAATAATAATACTTCAATAGTATAACATGGTTAACTTAAGCACGTTGTTTCATATAGTAACCCAAGCCTTCTACACATATTATTACATGATTATTAAACCTGAACATCTAATAAGTACAACCCAAATATCATGAGGCCTAGTGTATTTGGAATACCAGGTTTATAAAATATTTAAAAGACACTAAAATATAGAAAATTTATTTTTATTCTCCTATGTGAGCTTCTAAATACCTTTGAGATCCTAAAACTACATCAGAAAACCTAGGGAATGCATAAAAGAAATGGGTGAGATAAAAAATACCAAAAAGGGAATAAACATGATAAAAAATAGAACATTTCAGTCAAAGGTAAAACCTGATATCTTAAAATGGAAGGCTCATGAGTAGTCACACAGGATCACAACATAAATAATATGCTATAATAAGATCATATCAACGTATGAAATGTAGAAGCAACAAATAACATGACCCAAACATGAGTCAAGGAAAACTTCTTAGACCATATCACATGGTGGAAAAAGACCCATAATGTATTAGGTTTACTCCTGAATCCCATACATAACATCTCATGAGACAAAATATTTACCCAATTCATTGGATCCCTCTATAGGCGCACCCATAATCACAATTTCTAGATTATGTGTGCCAAAAACTGAAATCATTCATAAGTTATAAACAGAATAATTACCATAGAAATAAAATGGACACTATAATATTTCTTCATATCATAATAAAATGAAATTTAATAATAAATTATTTGTGTAAATGGACATAATTAATGTATTACCTCATCAAAGGAAGAAAGAATAAGAGAGGAATATATGTGAGAACGATATATATATTGTAAGATTCGAGATTTCATGGAGGTATGTCCATGTTCAAATTTTGGTTTCAGTATATTTTTTTAGTTAATGAAATTATTCTCCAAATTAAGAGTAATATTGATGGTGTTTTAATGATTCTAGACATGAAAATAATGAAAACTTGTCCAATCTATGCAAGGTACAGAGTTGGCACACGGTTAAGCAAACCATGCGGCCTACCCAAGAAAACCATGCATCATTAGTTAGTTGAATATCGCAAAGTTGGTACATAGTTATTCAAACTATGTGGAACTATTTAGGTAAAAATGTGACCCAACTATCCAAGGATATTGGATTGCATAATTTTTGATAAACCATGTGTGTGAACTATGCGGCCCAGAAAAGTTAAAAATTTGACAAAATATACATTAGAGGATTTTATGTTCCTACTCAGTTTTCTTCCCTATTTATTCCTATCCATCCCTAGCAATGAACCCTAGTGAAAAATACTACCCAAGGGTGATTCCAAATCATATCTAGTCCATTTGGAGCATCATTAGTTTCAGATTTAAGCTCTTAGTAATTATAATCATCGCTTTTATTATCTTTTCTGGATTAAGGTTTGTATCTTGGACAATCCTCTTCTAAATCTCTAAACCCCATTTTTTGATGGATTATAGGTTAATTCTTTTAGAGGTTTTTTGGACCGAGATCTATGAAAATGATTAAGAGTACCTTCAAAAATGGATTCGAGGTAGGTGGTTTATAAGTTATATTTCACAGTTGTTATGTTGATTTGTGCATGTTTGGTTGAGTTCTTGTGCAACTCTTATTGTGATTTTTATACTTTTAGTGAGATTTGGTAAAATGAACACTTAAATGAGGATTTTAACCCCTCTCAGTCCTCATGGGATGTGTAGAGGATTACTTGACTAATATATGGCCACCCATGGGGTGTGCCGACCCTCCCAAACATGGTTAGTGGAAACATTATGGGTGAAATGAACTTGTAAATCGGTAAATCCAATCTATAACATGTAAATTGGTCAATGTGGTGATTAAAGAAGTGAAAAATGGATAATTATATCTTGATGTGGACAATGGATAAGGTATTGTTTGGCTTGGCCTCTAAATGGGTTAAATTGGATTAATTGGAATGTGTCAAATGAATCATGTCTTGTACTTGAAATTCATATATGGTATAAACATGAGAAATGAAGAATGTGTAAAGTGAATTAACATAGGGGAATGGTTTTATGTTCCATATTGGTTAGTTTTAGGTAACTGATGAATATTACTAGTGATTTATGCAAAGGAAAGGGGATTTGGGATAAATGACTATTTGATAATAATTGTAAATGTGTTAATGGATTTTGGAAAAATATTTATTCCCATCATGGTTGTCATGGATTGTGATATTTCTATTGTTATTGGTTATGGTGGTTTATGATGTGGTATGTGTGTGGTTAATTGATATCTATAAGAATGTGAAAATGGCTTTGTAGAGTGGGGTATTGACAAGAGGTTCTATACCCACAGGTCAAGTTAGATTGAGTCTCTAAACTCCACCCCAATATGCACATATTAGGGAAGGGTACATAGTTATATTCCCCTAATAGTAGTATTCTATGAGATCACTTGGATTGAATCTTAAATTTGAGTGTGTTTTATATATGATGATGTGTTATCCCTTATGAGATATATAACTTGATTTAGATCCCCTAATGCATTGAGATTGATGAATATGCCTAATTAATTAAACACACGATGAAAGTGAATCTAGTATTAAATATTGTATAAGTAATCAAATTGGGAATAATACTAGGAATGACTTAAGTGAACCTCGTTAACTAATTTCACCCTAACATTCTTTTATTTACGTGTCATTTATTAAAACGTGAATGCACAATTTATCTAGACTGGATATTTTATAGACACAGTTGGTGGTGGCCTACTGAGTTGTTCTCACACCCTGATTGGGAAGCCATTGGGTATCCAAGTAGAATTCATATTTATAGGTTAGGATAATGGAAAATTACATGTTCTTGTGATTTGAGTCGGTATTTGGACATACATGGATGAGGTTCCATACTTGGATACAAGACCATTTTTTGGGATTTCATTGTTTCTCTTTATTTTTGGGTTTTTTTTCACATGGTGTTGTTTTGAATGTCATAACATATTACTATTTTCTATGTTTTCTACCCATATTCATGAGATGTTTTTTTTCATGTTAATTGGTTATTAGATATTATTTCCCTTGTTTTATTTACTTTCTATGGTGGTCTTCTATATTAAATAATGTATATTCTCCCCATGTGATCTTTTAGACCCTCATTGCTAGTTGGAAACCTCTGGTGTATGGGGAGGGACACTAGAGGTCATGTGGTGACCCGGGTAAGGGCACCAGTTTAGTGGATCCTAGGATAGGGACATTACAAAGTGGTATCAGATAAGGTCTTTTTGCGACTTACTATTTGGGGATGTTATACTGGAGGTTAGAAACATGTTGGGCCTTGGTAATAATCTCATTCTTGGGAGTAACTAACCCATTTATAGGGGAAATCACATGTCACCCAGGTCAGTAATTGTTTTTATTGATGTGTTTTGTTACATTTTATCATATTTCCTCACTAGGTGATGTACATGTTGAGTGATGTGAGGGTTTTATGATATTTTTCTCATGGATGAAATGGCATGGGGTTTTGAATTCATGAATCATACTAAAAACCTAAGTATATAAGTGACATTAATTAAGGTAGGCACACACATTGGATGAGTGTGTGGGACATAAATGGTTTAATTCATTTTATTTTCTTGAAATTGATGAAAATTGTCTCTAATGAAATGATACAAATGGGTAAAAAAGGAAATAAAATGTTAAGAATGGTTATAGAATTTTTATCAAAGTAGGTTATACATGGGTCAAAGTGGTTTTTGTAGAAAGTTTCAAAATGGTAAATATTCCTAGGGGGTATTTTTGTGGTAATTATGGAAATAGTTTGAAATTGTGTCCAATGTAAGATTTGTAACCATTTATGTTTTTTTACCCATTTCATCCATGGCCCTCAGTAGGGATGGTTTATGGTGGTTTTTGGGATGTGAAGATGACTATTGGGATAGTGTAGGCAATAGATTGTTTATGAACAGTAGAGAGCCTTCTTTTATATGAACTTTTGAAGATTTATGTTTTGTGTTTTAAAACTCGTATTCATTATTGTAAAGAAATGAAACCACGAAGACGTGTGGAGATAGGGCGACAAGAAAATGTTACAGAAAAGGATCCACTAGTGGTAGAGTAAGATAATGTGATCCAAGGTAATACATAAGAGAAGATTCATGAAAAACTCACTCACTTCCAGAAAATGATGGAAGGAGACCCTTGGTAGGTTATGTCGAGCATGTTGGAACTAGCCAAGGAGTTTCAGGTGTAGTTCCCTATAACCTTTACTGGAGAGGGTGAGATTGAGGAAGAAAAGTTCTAGATAGATTCCATCCAGATGATTCTTGACCATTTGGATACTCCTTCCAAGAAGCAAGTCATGTTGGTTCATATATGTTGTAAGGTCAGAAAAAGAGTTGGTGGGACATCATGGTGCAGATTGAACAAGCTAAAGGAATGTTAGGGAAGGATTTACTAGAAATTCTTCTAGGTAATTTCAATACAGAGACCTTTATGTAGGATAATGTTGTGTATTTTATGAGTTTGAACCAAGGTGCAATATCAGTGATGAATTATGATAGTCTTTTCACCGATTTACAAAAAAAATCCAGTGTTGGAAGGAGATGAGGAAGTTGTGGATAATCATTTCTGGGATGGTCTTAGGAATGATATCAGATCTCAAGAGAATATTTTACATTTGAAAAAGTTTATAGATGTATTGAATTAGGCTATTATTTTAGAGGAAAACCTAAATGTAGATTCAGGTTGTGTACTTGTAGTACAAACTGGGAGAATGAGTGGTGCGAAAACTGGAGGTAGGGATAATTTTTTTGGTAGTTTCCATTGGGGTGGAAGTGCGAAGATTATTCATAAGAGAGTTTCAACCTCTCAGGGTGGATATTAGTTGTTCTGTTACTAGTGTCAAAGTTTGGGGAACATGTTTGGTCAGTGTCCCTAACCACTAATTGAGTGTAGGTCATGTGGTAGAATGGGTCATGTACAACAATTTTGTAGGAACCCTTGATAACTGGGCGTGGATGGAGGTCAAAGGAATATTCTAAGTGTAGTCAGAAGTTAGTTACCCCATATCAAGCAGGTAGTTGGAGTTCCATGGGTCGTACAGGTAGGGTTGGTGGACGTGGCACTCTAGGGTGAGAGCATCCATACTAGCAAGTATGTGCAATGTTGGGTTCTAAAACCAGGGCCTAGGGTAGAGGTATAAGTCATCTTCACACAGTTTAGCCTACAAATGGAGGTGGTGAGGCAGGACTATCTAGATTTTTAGGTACAATTATTATAGCTTCCAAGATTTCTAAAGCATTATTCAACATAGGATCCATGCACACTTTTATATATGATTAGTTTTTTTTGTCCTATTATTGGAATGTCTGTAGGGGGTTATGTTTATTGTTACTCCATTATAGGTGTGAGATGAGGATATTACGTGATGTGAAGGTTAGACTTTGGTGGTTGGTGGGTGCCAGTATCAGTGGAAGTTGTTCATCCTAAAGATTTCAAGATTTGATATGATATTGGGTATGGATTGGTTGTTTTTTTACCCGAACCATATTTATTGTAACCATCATCGGGTAACATTCACATCTCTCAATGGATACATTTATGTTCTTTGTGGGGAGTTTGATGTTCGAGTGAGAATTACATGGCCAATTTGTCAACATTTGGGAGAACTAACATCCCTAGTGTCTTTTCTTATGATGGATGATAGATGAGTTGATTAGCATTTCTTTACTCCTATGGTAGATCAGTTTTAGAATTTTTTTATTAGGGATTTCTTGTGGATTCCACCCAAGAGGGACATTTAGTTTATGATAATTTTTTTGTACGGGATAGAACCAGTTTCCATTACTCCATATAGAATACATCTATGAGAAATTTTTGAACTTAAGACTCAGTTGGAGGAGTTTGAAAGAAAAGGGTTCATTCATCCTAATACATCACCTTGGGGATCTATAGTGATATTTTCTAATAAGGATGATGGATCATTACAGCTGTGGATTTATTATATAAAGTTGAATCAAATTAAGGTTAAGAACTGATACCCTATTCCTATAATAAAAGATCTATTTGACAATATGATAGGTTATTTGCTGTTTTCTATGTTCTATTTGAGATCAGGTTATCACCAGTTTAGGGTGACATCATTTAATATTCTATGGACTACCTTCAAGAAGAAGGTATGAGTTGTATGAGTTTGTGGTTCTGTCATTCAGGTAAACCAATGCAATGGCTATGTTCATGGATTTAATGTAACAAATATTTTACCCATATCTAGATCCGTTTGTGGTTGTATTCATTGATGAAATCATGGTGTACTCAATAACCAATGAAGATCATCCCAAACATCTTGACATTTCCCTAAGTACTCTAATAGAGAATATGATTTATTCCAAGATACAAAAATTTCATTTCTATATTGATAAATTTCATTTCTTGGGTGACATTATCACTGAGGTAGTTATGTCAGTGGGTCTAGAGAAAGTCTAGGTTGTTGTGTCTTGGGAGTATCCCAATAATGTCTCTGACATTCAGAGTTTTTTGAGATTAGTTGGTTTCTAATGAAGGTTCATTAAATATTTCTACCATTTTACAGTTCTACTCTTGGGCTTAAACAATAAGGTATTTAGGTTTGAGTGGTTTGGGGAATGAAAAAATGATTTTCAAGAGTTGAATAAGTGTTTAATGACTGCACTGATCCAAGTCTTACCCAATCATGGTAAGAGGCACCCCTTGTTTTTCGATGCATCTGATATCAGACACGGGGAAGTATTGATGTAGTATAATTGGTTTGTAACATATGGGTACAGACAGTTAAGGCCTCATAAAATAAATTACCTTACTTATGATCTCGAGTTGGAGATTGTGGTTTATTCCACAAATTGTTGAAGGCACTACATGATGGGAGAGTATTTTACGGTGTTTACCAACCATAAAATCCTTAAGTGTATCTTATCCCAATGTGGTTTGAATCTCTAGAAATATATATGGGTTGAGTACTTGTAGTATTTTTACTTTCATTTGTTTTAATCTCTAGGAAAAAGGAACAGTTTTTTGGATTCCCTAAGTGGGAGGACTTAGAATCAGGAGGCTCAAGAATGTAGATCTAAGTGTAAGATGAAGAAATTATTTTATTAAATAAATTTGGAGGTAAAAATGAGAATAGTTAGAAAATCCCTACATCGATAGTATTTGAGTCTATGATTTTGATTTGGGTTAAGGAGAGTCATCTTGAGGATCCATAGTGTTTTTCTATGAAGTAAATTCTTAATTATGGGGAGTCACCTTCTGGTTGGTCTGTTGGTAATGATGTAATTTTCAATTTTTGTGGTCTTTCAGGTGTGTTGGTGTCTTTGTGGGAAGAGTTTATGATCTAATTTCATGCATCAATGTGGAAAGTGTGACCTGTTTTGACTAAAATGTATCATGATCTTTCTAGGTAGTATTAGTGGCCAAGAATGAAGAAAGAGGATGTGAGTTTTGTGGTGTAATGCCTTACTTGTCAGTAGGTGAAGGCATAACATTAGTGCTTATGTGGTTTATTATAACCCTTACCCATTTCTAAGTGTAATTGGGATGACATAATGA
Organism: Viscum album; assembly: GCA_963277665.1. Lineage (NCBI taxonomy): Eukaryota > Viridiplantae > Streptophyta > Magnoliopsida > Santalales > Viscaceae > Viscum > Viscum album. Next base: position 1,521,028,789 of record OY728131.1, on the reverse strand, counting down.
ATGAATTCAACATGCGTATTCTGAGGATGCCTCAAAATAATGTGGAATTTTGGGTAGTTGTTTATTAGTTGACTAAGGTGTCTCATTTCTTACCGATTTAGGATAATTTCACTATTGATCAGTTGGGTGAGATATATGTTTGAGAGGTAGTTTGTTTTTATGGTGTGATGATAAATATAGTTTCAGATCATGATATGTGTTTCAGATTACACTTCTAATAGGTATTATTGAAATTACACGGTACTTAGGTGTTTTTGAGTATGGATTTTCACCAACAAATAGACGGGCAGTTAGAGCATATAATTAATGTGATAGAAGACATGTTTAGAGATTGTGTCCTATATTTTGGTGGTTTGTGGGAAAAACACTTATCACTTGATGGGTTTTCATATAACAACGGTTCTCAGGATATGATTCAGATAGAACATTTAGAGTCACTCTATGAGAGACTGTGTATATATCTGTTGTGTTAGTTAGAAGCTGGGTAGTCCAAGATGTTGGGACCAAGTCTTGTGTAGGATAAATAGGAAAAGGTTCGGTCGATTCAGAAATGCATGACAACAACTCATAGTAGAAATAATTCAAATTAATATCAGAATCGTAGACCTCTAGAGTTTATGGTGGGTGAAAGTGTGTTTATTAGGGTGTTTCTAAGGTTGGTTCACCATAATATTCAAAAACATGGAAAGTTGGTTCCCAAGTATGTGGGGTCGTTTGAGATTGTGGAAACGATCAGACTGGTGTCATATCGATTAGCTCTACCAAAATGGTATAGTGGAATTCATGATTTTTTTCATGTTTCTTAACTTCAACAGTATCACCCTTAACCATCTAATTTGATAAATGTGGAGGATATAGATCTTTAGTATGATGCGTCTTTTGTGGAGCACCCGACTCATATCTTGGATCGTAGTGAGAAGGTCTTGAGAAGAATGAATTTTCCACTGGTTCAAGTATTAAAGAAATATAGATAAATTTAAGAAGAAAATTGGGAAATTGAGTAATATATGTGGGCTCAATGGCCCAATATTTTCACTTTAGATTCTCACTAATGCTTGGGAAGAGCGGCTTAAGGATGAGATGTTGTAATGTGAGGATGTTGTAAGATCCCAGATTTCATAGAGGTATTTTCTTATTTAATTTTAGGTTTTAATTTCTTATTTTTGTTATTTAAATTATTTTCAGGAGTACAAGGATTATCAGGAATTTTTAAGAGGTTTTAAGAATTAAAGAAAGGAAAACCGGGCTGATATGTGCAAGGCGCATGGCTGGCACACGATTAAGAAAATTGTGCGGCCAACTAAAGAAAATCATGCAACCTTGGGTAATGGCATATCCCACAGTTAGAACACTGTTAGTCAAACCGTGAAAAACTCCCAAGGTAACTATGTGACCCAACTTCACTTGGATAGTGTCTTGTGCATGGTTTTTTGCACAGTTTGGAAAACCATGCAGGTAAATCATGCGGCCCGATAAATTTTAAAAATTTACAAAATTTCCATTACGGAATTTTACGTTCCCAATCATTTTTCTCCCCCATTTCCTCTCTTGAATAAATTTTGATGAACCCTAGAAACCATGAATTAAAAATGGTTATTCTACTTTATCTCTAGGTAATTTTTAGTGTTTTAATTTGTGAATTGGAGCTTTGGGTGAGTCTAATCCTCTTTTTTCTTTTCTTCTTGAATTAGGGTTCGTATCTTGGTAAATATTCTTCTAAAGACCTAAAACCCAATTTTTCCAATGGTATCTAGGTTAAGGATTCAAAGGGGGTTTGTATTGGTTTCTAATTAAATAATTTAGAGTTTTTTGATTAATAGATTCTAGGTAGGTGTTCTACAAGTTATATTTTGTATTCGTTGTGTTGATTTGTGCAGGTTTGGTTGAGTTCATGGGTACCTATTGTTGATTTTTGAATACTTTTAGTGATATTTGGTAAAATGAACAAAAAAATGATGATTTTAACCCCTATTTATCCCATTAGGATGCCCAGAGGATGACTCGACCAATTTAAGGCTACCCATGGGATGCACTGACCCTCCTGGACATGGTTAACAGAAACATTAAGGATGAAATGGACTTGTAAATAGGAATATCCCATGTCAAACGTGTAAATTGGTTAATGTGGTGATTAAAGAAGGGAAAATGGATAATTATATCTATATGTGGATAATGTATAAGGGATTTTTTTTCTTGGCATGTAAATGGGTTAAATGGGATTAAATGAAATGTGTCAAATGGATCGTGTCTTGTACTTGAAATGCATAAGTGGACTAAATATGTGGATTAAAGAATATTTTAAGTGAATTAACATAGGATAATGGTTTTATGTTCTAAATGGGTTATTTTTAGGTAACTAGTGAATATTATTAGTGATTTAGTCATAGGAAAGGGGATTTGGGCTAAATGACTATGTGATACTAGTGGTAAATGTGTTAATGGATTGTGGAAAAATATTAATTCTTATTGTGGTTGTCTTGGATTGTGATATTGATATTGTTATTTGTTATGGTTGGTTTTGATATGTTATGTTTGTGGTGATTGGATGTCTATAATCATGTGAATAAGGCTTCGTAGAGTAGGGTATTGACATGAGGTTCTACACCCATGGGTTGAGTTAGACTGAGGCACTATACTCCACCCTAATATTTATGGATTAGGGAAGGAGATGAAGTTCTATTCCTTTAAAAGTTGAATTCAATGAGACCACTTGGAATAAGGCCTCATGTTTAGTGTGTTGTATATATGATGATGTGTTATCCCTTGTGAGATAAGGAACTTTATTTATCTCCCCTTATTCATTGAGATTTATGAATATGCCTAATCTATTGATCACATCACATAAGATAATTAATTATTTAAGATGGTATAAGTAATGAAATGGGGAATAATACTAGGAATTACTTAAGTGAACATGGTTAACTAATGTCACTATAACGGTATTTTATTTACTAGTCACATGTTATCACTTTCATGCACTATTTTTCTAGACATGATATTTTGTAGACACTATTGGTGGTGGCCTACTAAGTTGTACTCACACCTTTATTGGGACACTATTGGGTACTAGAGCAGACTTCATTCATGCAGGTCAGGATAATGGAAACGTTCATATGCTTGGGAATTGATTTGGTCTTGGTATTTACATGGATGAGGTTCCAAACATTGATTTAGGACTGTTTTGGGGATTTCTTCATTTATCTTTATTTTTGGGTTGTGTTCACATGGAATTGTTTAGCATGTCATGACATATTACTACTAGCTATGTTTTGTACCCATCTTTAGGAGATGTTTGCTTATGCATGTTCATTGGTTATTATATATTTTTAATTTTTTAATTTTTTTATGTGGTATCATACTCTAGTAAAGAGGGTATAGTCTCCCTATGTGATCTTTTAGACCCTCACTGCTTGTTGTAAACCTCTAGCATACGGGAAAGGTTTGCTTGAAGTCATATGGTGACCTGGCTTGGGGAATGGGTTTTGTGCCTCCCAGTCCAGGGATGTTACACACACACATACACACACACACACACATATATATATATATAATTGATAATAATTTCATAATATTGTATATATATATATGATTATTTAGATAGTTATTGATCATAACCAAATGTAATGGGTGGTTTAACAAGATCCCTTTCCTTGAGCCCAATTCAAGTGTGTTCTTTATTATCTTGAATAATATACTTATGATAGTTATTTAATTTATTAATTTAATTTCTCAAGTTTATTATTTCATTCATTTTATTTATTATCCTATAATTTTAAATTACCTAACATTTTGTTTCATGGTGTATTGTTTGATGATATTTGGCTCATATATCCAAAATCCCATTGGAAAGTTGAATAAGATCAAAGAGATTATTATTTCATAATATTAAATATATTAATCATGAAATAATTTTAAATTTTATAAATAAATTATACTTTTAAAATCAAACAAGATGTATGGTTATGAAAAATGAACTACTTTATAATCATGGAGATTATAGGTCGTACGTACGCATGAGTAACATTTCTATTTTTCAATGATTGTGATGGAAAGAAGTTAACTTTTATTTTATCTTTATATAATGATAATTATATCATATATATATTATTAATTATTTAAATACCATTATTTATACAATCAATGTGATGTGATAATTAAACATTAATCACACGCCTCATGGAGGTAGTAATCCACATGTATGCACGAACGATGTTATCATTTTTCTATAAATGGAATGGTAAAAAAATTATATATTAATTTTTATGAATGATAAATATCTCATTAATATCATATATATATTAAATCTATAATCACATACATCTATGAGAGGTTATTATGGAAAACTAATTACATTGGTTTGCGAGGTGGTAGTCGGTCGTACATACAAACAATGGTTTTTTTCTCCATTTTATGGAAGAGGGGATGGGTTTCGGTTATTAAGTTAACATAATATTATATTATAATATATGAAATAATATTTTTTATTATATATTAATGTTTGAATGACATTTTATGAAGGTGGTAGAATAAATAAAACAAAATTCTCAGTTAATAATGATACATCTTCTTCATGAAATTTCTTTATGTTTGGACAAAAATCCTTCCTATGAGAGTCGTATAATAAAACCAAGGCCTATAGAGAGTTGCAAGGAAATTAATGAATAAATTTTATCATGTATTTTCTGAACCAAATTGATTTCTTTGTGTAAATTAAAATGGATAGGTGGATCTCTTTTATAAGTGAGAAGCAGTGGTATTTTTTGTAAATACCCAAAACTAGTTATTACCAAGGTAATTTATCCATTAATCCTAAAAATAAAATAATCCACAATATATAACTTTAACCCAAATATCATAATTATTCAATATAATTTATTAAATAAAAATCCATTGTTTGTGTAAAATTAATGTTAACGCAAGGGCATGTAGTATGCAACACCCTATTTTAACCTTGACTATGATAATTGATTTTTATTGTGTATACTATTTTTATGACCAAAAATAAAGTTTAAATTATTAAATAATATTAATTATGATGATTAAAAAATTTTAATACATTTTATCCAATTAAATTAATATAATTTGTGTAATTAAATTTTAAAAAACCAACAAAATGTGTCAAAAAACTGTTTTTCACGAAATTCATTTTTATGGAAATGGGGGTCTTATATTAACTCTATGACTCGAAATTGTCATTATATGAAATTTAAATATATTAATATATATATATATATAATTTATACATTTAATTTAAATAATTTCTTATGAGGGTTTATTTAAATTAATTAAATTAGACAAACTCTATGCACTTAAAAATAATTTATAGAGAATCACTTTTTTAAGCATGGAAAAAAATTTATACCATAAGCATGAAAATAAGTGGTTAAAATAAAATTATTTTTATTATTATAAATAAATGGTTTATAATTAACTTTAATACCAAATAAAATATATAATTTTACTTTTAAAATTAATTGATCTAATGAAATTATATGATAGTATTTAAAAAATTGGTAATTTTCACTATCCACTGAAAAAGAAAATCATTCAAGAAACATACCAAATTTTAATTTAAGTTAATTTTATGTTATGATTTAAAAAAATATTTCCATTTCACAAAATAACATTTATAAAAGTTTGGTAAATTAATTGTAATATTTTCTCACAAAAATTTATGAAAATTAGCTTTTAGGAAAAAATATTTTTTAAAGAATTAAATGTATTCCTAAAAAATTGAATGTTTATTTAATAAGAATTTAATAAAAAAAATTATCAATTAGGATATATATATATATCATAAATTAGTTATTACTATTCATACTCTCTAATTTAATGGATATATTATAATTATTATATTTAAATAATCATTGTTCATTTAGGATCGGTGTTGTGTGTCGCATATGATATCTAACATAGTTTTCTTTTTTAAAAACCCAAGAAGTTAAATTATTCCCCCCTAATGTAATTTCACAATAAAAACTTTATATTAAATAATATGCTTAAAATTGATGAGGTTACATCTACTTCATGGATTCCTCTCATTCCTAGGATGCCTCTCAGTATTTACGGTTCCAACATTGTACTTTGACCAGATCAGTGGTCTTGTTGTATAGAACCTTCCCTCTACAATCTAATATCTTCACTATATTCTCCTTATAAGATATATTATTTTCTATTTATACCACCTATGAATTCAGTATTGTGATTCATAGAATATGTAATGTTCTTGAGAAACGGTTGTTGGGAGTCTTAGTTGATAAGAAAAAACTTCAATTCATTTGAGAATATAAGTGAGGATAATGTAACAAGGGTATGGTTACCCTTATTCCCATATATCATGACTCTCATCCACTGAGATATGTGAGGAAACACTTTATACCCAACCTCAAACTCTTGGCCTCGACGATGATTTTCATCGTAGATCTTATGTCGACTCTAAGAAATCCTGATGTGTTGTTGAATGGTCATGACCTTTTCTATAATTTACTAAACCATTTTAGGTCCCAAAGTCTTGCACTCACCAAATATATCTCAACACATAGGTGATATACATATATTCTGATAAAGGTCTTCATTAGGAACCAATTGGATTCTTGAGTGAAAACTATTATTGTATGAGAACATGAATAGAAGAATATGTTGATCTTATCCACCATTAAATTCCATAAATAATTATATAGTTATTTATTCCAGTGTCTAAATAGTTCACAATAATTAGTCATCAGTTTGGGGGTGATTAGCCCTATGGAGGTTTAACTCATTATTTTGGACATATTGGTGTCTCTTCCAGAACATGGAGGTAAATCTTAGATCTCGGTCATTTAAAATTGACAGTTGTGTTCTATGAAGTCTCAACACATATTTTATGTATATAATTTCATGTTTATCAAGTGATAAGTCCTATCGAATTAAAATGAATTGATAAGTACGGGTATGATGATCCACCATAACCCATATGGAATTATTTCCTCTTAATATCTTTTTAAGACCAATGAAAAAGTATATAGTGATCTTTTCCTATTTACATGTAGGTATGGGTAATTGTTTTATCATCCCCTTCATTTTTTCATTCATGATTCACTTTTTGATATATCAAATAAATTAATGCATATTCCATTATCTCCTTCTTCATGTTATCCCAACAAAAGTTCTCTAAAACATATTGATGCATCTTTAAGCTCCCTGGGTGGATGGATAAGTATGAGCTATGTGCTTTATTAAAAAACTATTTCATTAGCTTGAGATTTTATGGTACATATAGTAATGACAAAATTTTAGATCACATTATTCATCAATTTTTAACTTCTATATTTTATCTTTTCTTATAGCCATGACCTTCTTTAGAATTTCCACATTATCACTTTGAGAATCCTTTATATTCTCAAAAAGTAATGGTTGATCAATAATTTGATATAGGAAAGATGATGGTCCTTCCTTATTATTTTCATGTCCATACTTTTAATTTATAAGAAGATTGTATCCTCCTCAATTATCATCAGTGATAGGGTTACATGATCCTTTCTACATAGAGCACCTTCCACTTTGTTTGCTTTCCCATGATGGAAGTGGATTTAGCAGTCATATCCTATGATTAGATCTAACCATATTCTCTAGTTCATATTAAACTCCTTATAAGATAATATATATTTAAGGATTTTATGATCCATATATATTTCGCACTGCTCTCTATAGAGATAATGATGCTAGATTTTAATGCAAATATCATTACAGCCAACTACATATCATGTGTTGGAAATTTCAATTCATTAACATTCAATTACCTTGAGGAATACAATATCACTTTATTGTTATGCATCAGTATACATACTAATACCTTCTTTGAAGAATCACAAGATACCATAAATAGTTCCCCACTTGGGGGAAATATGAGGACTGGTGTAGTGATATTCCTCTTTTCAAACTTCTTAAATCTCTCTTTTCATTCATTGGTCCATAAAAACCTTACCCCCTTTTGAGTTAGCTTAGTTATTGAGTTTTAAAATCATGATAAGTTTATAAAAAATCATTTTCAATGTCATCTAGTCCAAGGAAACTAAATATATCAATTACATATATTACTCTAGGTCACTCTTTTATTGACATTGTTTTATAAGGGTCCATACATATCCATTTATTTGTGATAACATTCTCCAAGAATGATAATCTCTTCATCCATAACTCACATTTACTATACTTTTCATATAGATTATACTTTCTCAAAGTATTTATTATAGTATTCAAATTCTCTTCATGATTGTCCCTTATTTTTTGTGTGCATCATAATATCTTATAAAAATACTACCCAAAATTGGTTTAGGTAATATCTAAAGAATTTATTTATTAAGTACATAAATATTTTTGAAGTATTAGTGAATTCTAAAGGCATAAGTATAAAAATAATAGTGTCCATAACTTTTTTTAAGGTAGCTTCTGTAATATCTTCCTTCTTTAGCTTTAATTCGTGGTCTCCTAAACAAAGAACCACTTAGATAAATATTAGGTCCCATGTAGTTGATTGAATAAGTTTTCTGTCTGTGGCAGGTATACTTGTTCTTTATCATTATTTTGTTGATTTTGTGATAATCAATGAAAAATCACATTGGGATATCTATATTATTGATGAAAAGGACCTTAAAACCCTTAGATGAAGAACTTATTCATATAAAACTCTTTTCTATATTCTCTTGTAACTACTTTTTCAACTCTTCTAACTAAAAGGTGGATATTCAAAAAGGATTCTTTGATATGGTCAGATGTCAAGTTATAAGTTCAATTGATAAATCAACCTCAAAATCAATATAAATACTTGGAAACTCTTTGGGGAATACATCAGTATAATCCCACACAATGGGAATGTATTTAATAATGATTCTCTCCTTTTTATAAATCATTTGTTCTATATATTCTTGATCATAAGGCAATAATATCAATGCATGAATAAAATATTATAGGGGAGATTCATCCTCCTCCATAAAATTGTACCAAATCAAAGGATGACTTGGGATGTAAATATTGACCTCCCTCTCATGACAGTTGATGGTGTCTTTATTAAAGTATATCCAATCCATTCCCAATATAGAATTAAACTCTTCTAAGGTATGTAAGATGATATTTTTTGGAAGATTCAGTCAACAACCATTAACTGAGAGAAGTTATATACTTGGGATGCAACAATTTATCCATTTATTATTCTCACAGATAGCTCAACCCACATGTTTTGAGATTGTGTTTGAATAATTCTACTAAACTTGTAAGATATGAAAGAATTCATACAACAAAAAATAAAAAAAGTACAATCACTATTCTTGAATAAATAACTATTGTACATGTCACAACATCTTTTTTCAGGATCCACCTTAGTAGTAGGGATAGAATATTACCTTCTTTGATCTTTGGGACTTAGAGGCCATTTTTTGTTGATTTTCTCTAATTACCACTACCTTAGGTAATTGCCTTGCATAATTCCCATATTCCTTGTAGTTGAAACACAATACCATAGGTTAAGTATTGATCTAAACCTTATTTTTATCTTCCATAATAGTGGTTTCTTTATTTTTCATCAACACTAAATATTCTTATTATCCTCTATTCTATATTTGAAACATATTCTAGTTCCATTATGATAGTTTCTAGGGTTCTTCTTAACACACCTTTGGCATGTGGGATGTTGGGTTTTCTTTCCCCCATTATATTTATATATTGATACTCTTGAAGAAATCTTCATTTATTGCTTTTTGTCTTCATCCCAATGAGACCTTTAGTAATCATCATTCTTCATCTTAACTTTGAGTTCGGAATGGAAAATATTTTCATAACTATCAAAGTGTTTCATTGCTAATTTTTTTTCATATAATTGGATTCAATCTACTAAAGAAGTGGTCCACCTTACTTATGATGTGGATAACAAGGTCAGAGGTGTACTATGAAAAACTTGTGATGTTTTCCTCATATGTCATGATAGACTCTTATTCCTTTTTCTTTAGTCCAGGGAACTCCCTGTAACACCCCGAGATTTTATGAAAAAAATATTATTTTTAATGTCTTGTGTTGTACGCTACACCAAAAGAAGCTTGCACAACACACATCCTTGACTTGCCTTGCATTACACGCAATCTCAACCTTCCTCAATAGCGTGTGTAGTACGTAATACTGAGTTTCACGAAACAATGATATGCTATTAAAATATTATTAAAACTAGTCGTTATGAATAGTAATAACCACTTTTTAAATTTTAGAAATTTTAGCTCTCAAAATGGACTTCATTTTTGGATTCGGAGTATCGAATTTAGCCTAAGGTGAAATTTTGGTACTTTTCGGATAACTTTCATATTCTGATGAATAGTGAAAATTACTAAATTATAATTAAAAACAACTTTTTTAATCGAAATAATTAATAGTGATAAATCATTAATTTGAGTGGTTTTAAAGTATATTTAGAATATATTTTTACAATTTAATACAATGTTGGTCATTGGATGTAATTTCACATTTAAACCAGACATAATCAAGTGTCAATCTTTTGATAGATTTTGTTTCTTAAAAACACGCTATTTGTTTTAACAGTGGGATTTAATTATAAAATTAATTAATGCAACTTTTATGTTATGAATTTGGTAAAATAGACTTCATTTTTGAATTCGGAATATGAAATATAGCTTAGGATGAAATTTTGGCATTGTTCTGAAAAACATCAATTTTTGATGAATAGTGAAACTACTAAGTGGTAGTTAAAAAATTGAATTTTTCATAAAACTTAATTTTACCGCTTCTGTGAATGGAATTTCAAAAATCCGAGAGACACGGTTGATGTTAGTAAGTAAAATGTGGTTCAATGAGACGAAAATAATTTTTGGTGAATAGTAACTTTTTACTTTTATTTACCACGGTTAAAAGTAAATAGGTAATTAAGGGTAAGATTGATATTAATATTACCCTAACAAATGTCCTAATTCTATTGGACAAGTGTATCTCGACCAAAAACAACCTTAAGTGTAAAATATTATCATTTAGGCCCACTTGGATTAGATTAGGACATTTATTATTAATTTATTTAAAGAAGGGTTAAAATAGTTAAAATCAAAGTTTAATAAGTAAATCATTTTTAATATGGGGTTATACATAAGATAAATTCGATTGTAAATATTCATTAGAAAGCTAAAAAGATTTCCTACATGATGGTATTTTATTTGTAATTTTTAGACATCAAATAATATAATTTATTTATGACACAAAGATGATGCAGTAATTATCTTATTAATGAAATATTGACATAATTGATAATATAAATACCAAAATAAATGTAATTTAAGACTTTTTATGAATTCCACTAATTTTCTAGGTTACTATGATATATTAGTGTTGATTTAATCAACTTGGTTCGAACATATAATTCTTTTATGACTTTCACAAAAATCATATATCAAATAGTGTCAAAATTGACACAAAATAGTTTGTAAATCAAATATTATATTATTAATTGTTATTTTACTCCTAAAAATCTAAGGTTCGGCCAAATGACTTAGCTACGGATATATATATTAATAATAAACAATTTGGGGTTCGTTTGGCATGTTATAGTAAGTGTATTAACCATATAGTGAAAGAAAACAAAAAGACATGGTAAAAGTTAAATTATTTAACTTAGAGTTAAATCTAATTGATAAGGTTAAAATAATACCCTAAACTTGTCTAAATCATATTTGTTGATAGGATTTCGACCCTTCCCCACTTTATCTTCGAAATAAGACCCTTTGGAACCATTATAAACCGATTTTGACTTTAATATAAAATAATATTTTGAGATATTCCTAAGGTGCCCCTCTCCTCCCTTATAAAAGGACACCTCCTCCCCCTCCTCCTCACACCAATTTGAGCACTCAATCTCGGCCAACCCCTGCCAGTTTCTCCTCTCCACTTCCCTAGAATAATCCTAGAGGTCCTGGTCTTCTCCAAATACCAATCTTAGTTCCTTAAGTGGAGGATTCAAAGAGGCGTTCCAAAGAAGAGGTAATATCCATTACCGATCTTTTCAATTTCTTTCTTCTTCAACTTCTTCTTCTTTAGTTGTTTCATGATAAATTAATAATATCAGTATTACTTACATACTGATATGTTATTATAAATATGAAACAACCCTAATTCACCTTCTATCCATCCTACGGAAAAATGAAATCACCGCGCGTGCGTACGTACGGAATACCGTCTCCACGCCGTGGTGTAATCTATTTTCCACCATCACCTTACAAGGATGGGTATAATGGTGTAATGAGTAACTATATATGATTATTATGAAGTAATATTGATACTCAAAATAATATATATATACTCCAATACAATTCCACGATCATAGGAACGATATCATCACTCGTGCGTACGTACGGAATACCGTCTCCACGATGTGATGCGACTCGTTCTACATGATCTTCATTTCATAATGATTATATAAATGAATTGAATGAATGAATATGGTATATACTACACTAATACCATTCTGGAAATGAATTATCTATAACCTAAAGATAAGAATAAGAATTTATTCGACAAAACACGCATAAGAACAAAAAGTTATAAAGACCCGAGTAACAAGTAACAATGAAATATTACTAACAAGAAGCTAATAATATGACCATATTTGATCTCATATCAATATGTATGACTCTGGAATAAGTCAATAACATTATTTAAACCATTATACAGGAGCTTCGGACACGAACAAAGCAAATCGGACCTAAGGTAAGGGAAATATCACAATCTCATTTTTATCCGAGATTGTTTATACTTTGGTATTTACTGGGGTGTATTTTATCATCCACATCCATGTTTCTTTAATATGTAATATTATTTACATCCACCTACAATTGTTTAAATCCAATTTTACCCTTTGGTGAGTATTTAGTAAAAGATATGAAAGGAATCTTTTGTCATTTTTCATACGAGGTACTTTTTGACTTTTCCGACAAAAGTACGAAGAATGTTTTTTTTAACTTATACGGCACGAACGGATTTTTACGGTTTTATAAAGCCTTATTTTCATGAACCTTCCTCCAAAATATTTCATGTCTATTTTCAATAAAATCTTTTTCTTTTAAAATTGCATGATGTTTTGTGAAAAGAAATTGATTTTGAAGAAAAAAGGATATTTTCCTCAAGAATTCAATTCAAGTGTTTTATCAAAATTATTTTTCATCTAAGATAATAAAGGGTTCTGTTTCTATCCATATTTTTACATTGATTTGGCTATGTTGTGATGGAATTAAGTTTATGAATTCCTTTATCTTATATGAATGGTTTTATGATGTCATGTTGTTTAAGAATCCCATTTTTATTACATGGGTTATGCAATGATGTATGATTTATGATTTTGTGGCACACATAAGAAAGGATTCATTATGAGATGGGTGGGACCTATATCTCCCTCCAATTCATTGGGTAAAGATTTTATATCTCATGAGATAGACATGGCTGGAACGGAAGGTTATTTTGGTTCAGTGATACAGGACTGAAACGATGAGTGAACTCGGTTCAGAAAGGGACTTTGTCCACTAAGATAGTCTTGGCAATGAGTCATGACTAACAAGAAATGATTTTCCATGATTATGTGTGCATGCCACAAAGTTTCAAGTTTTATGTTATGATTATGGGGATCTCATTTTCACTTCTATGATTTATCCCATGTTATGATATTATGAGCTCTTTTGCAGGTTAAGATTTGAAAAAGCTATGTTCTTATGTATATGATGTGATTGATATTTCTTTTGTTTACCCTTACTGAGCATTTGAGCTCACCCTTTTATGTTTTCTTTTCCCCAGGATATAAAGAATGGTTTTTAGGTAAAAAAAAGGGAAGATCTTTATGGGAGATATTGAAGATCTTTCACCACGATTAGAAGATTACGTTCCGAGTTTCCAAAGACACTAAACTATTACGATCCTTTTGTGTGTGTTTTTGTTATGTATTAAGTATTCCGCAAAAGTAATGTAAAGTCTATGTACGTCAGGCTTCGGGTCTCTACAGTTGGTATCAGAGGAAAGGTTTACTCAACCTTTGGAAACTAGGATGCGAATACGTTAGTGAGATCCCTAGAGATATTTCTAAGGTATGTCTAGGGATGCCCCTAAGGATAAGTATACGTATAGGATATAGTCCTAGAACTATGGTAACGATATTAGATTAAACCAAAGATGATAGATATTTAAGTTACTCCCCCTTTATTATGATTTTTGCATCTAACACTATTCTGTTTGGGTTTTAGAAAATGGCTGGAAACATGATGATTCACAATAATGGAGGAATATGATGGACAATGGAATGATATTCTTCATGAGAAACCAAATGAAATGGGATTTGGATGTCCAAACATCATTATTATTCCAAATCAGCAATCTCACAATATGATCAATAAAGTAAAATTTGGTAAGTTTCCTGACTCGACTAATAAGAGAAAGATGGAGTTCCATGATGATCATAGAGGAAAGAAAGTTCAATTTCCCCTATGTAAATCATGTGGGAAGAGGCATCAAGGAGAATGTTTCAAGGGAACTGGAAGATGCTTCGGGTGTGGAAAAGAAGGACACAAAGCAAGTAAGTGCAAAGGAAAAGGGTCGGTTAACACCATGGATGAGGATAATGGTATTGCTACGACATCAAAAATGGTTAAGTGTTTTAAATGTGGAATGTATGGGCATTATGCAAACAAATGCCCTAAGGGAAAGACTCATGAAGAGAATCAGTATGGTAATATGGATAGTATTTATGTGGATGATGATGAAGAGACTACAAATGATATGTGAGATGAAAGAATTTTTGAAGCTCGGTCAATGGTTTGAGAATGTAGTGGAATGATTACATGTTTATCATGTGTAATTTTGGAATAAAGAGACATCTATGGATTGTTACACTATTGTCTTTCCTTGTGTTTTGAAAGTGTATGATTAATGTTACCAGTATCCATGAAAGGTTATTCAGATATTTTTGGAATGTAGATGATATGCGCATAATGAAGGGATAAGGAGAAAATTAAATGTTTGATAGTATTCATGAGCTCATGATTGATATAAGGACTAAGTGATATCATGGTTTGAGTATATAGAATTTTGAGGATTTCGGTATGTGAAAAGTGTTAACTTTTAACTGCATTCATGTTTTCACTAAGGTTCAATGGGTATTCAAGAGAGTACAAGATTAAGGCCTTTGAATGTTTGGAATGTGACCAACAAGATATATCTTATGATATATGGGGATCAACGATGGTATTAAATCTCTGGTAATCGTTTTCACTATGTTATGAGAATGGACTGCAGTATTATGGATAAGCCAAAAGATTGGAATGGATTATGTTGGACATAAGTTAGTATTGTTTAAGGATAGAAGTTTTTTCGATATTATTGATGGGATGTTATAGTAATATAGTTTTATAAAAAGGACAACCTGCAGGACGGGCGACAGCCCATCGCTTCGGACAAGGCTGTGGGAATCGAACCCACAACTGAAGTGCGACTGGCCTTTATCGCCTACCACTGGCCTACAGGAAGTCCCTGTTTGGTAGAAACTAGTTTTATTATATTAAGTAGTATGATATATGAAGTATAAGTCCATTTTAGGAACCATATATGATTAATCTCACTATAGAATGACTTATGTATATTTAATAACTTTTGCTAACCTTTTGTTTGAGATAGATGGAACTATCACATGATCTGCTAACACTTCACGAATAACAAATTCAACTTAATTTATTTAAGAGACGAAGTGGAAATTGTTCAAGGCATGAACAACAGTGAGATTGTACCAAAATAAAGTAAGTATTTATTCTAATTCAAATTTTCAACTTTAGGGAAATGATCTTGAAAACCAAAAATGTTGTCCTAGTGATCTTATACCTGATGAATCAAATGGTACCTTATATCATCACAAATCTATGGATTTGTGATTACTGGCTTTTCCATAGCCATGTTCTCTACCACTCTCCATCAGAACATGATAGTTAGATTTCTCTTTCATATCCATATTTTCAACTATGTGGAAACCCAGTGATTAGTTTATTTGGGTAATCATTACATTTCATACTTTAGTTTTTAAAGCCAAGTTTTGGTATTCCTTTTTACGATGTGGGTTTCTATTAAAGAAACTTTCGAATAGTAAACCATTTATAACCCCGACGAATTTCGAGGGCGAAATTCATTTTAAGGGGGGTAGAATGTAACACCCCGAGATTTTATGAAAAAAATATTATTTTTAATGTCTTCTGTTGTACGCTACAACAAAAGAAGCTTTCACAACACACATCCTTGACTTGCCTTGCATTACACGCAATCACAACCTTCCTCGATAGCGTGTGTAGTACGTAATACTGAGTTTCACGAAACAATGATATGCTATTAAAATATTATTAAAACTAGCCGTTATGAATAGTAATAACCACTTTTTAAATTTTAGAAAGTTTACCTCTCAAAATGGACTTCATTTTTGGATTCGGAGTATCGAATTTAGCCTAAGGTGAAATTTTGGTACTTTTCGGATAACTTTCATATTCTGATGAATAGTGAAAATTACTAAATTATAATTAAAAACAACTTTTTTAATCGAAATAATTAATAGTGATAAATCATTAATTTGAGTGGTTTTAAAGTATATTTAGAATATATTTTTACAATTTAATACAATGTTGGTCATTGGATGTAATTTCACATTTAAACCAGACATAATCAAGTGTCAATCTTTTGATTGATTTTGTTTCTTAAAAACACGCTATTTGTTTTAACAGTGGGATTTAATTATAAAATTAATTAATGCAACTATTATGTTATGAATTTGGTAAAATAGACTTCATTTTTCAATTCGGAATATGAAATATAGCTTAGGATGAAATTTTGGCATTGTTCTGAAAAACATCAATTTTTGATGAATAGTGAAATTACTAAGTGGTAGTTAAAAAATTGAATTTTTCAAAAAGCTTAATTTTACTGCTTCTGTGAATGGAATTTCAAAAATCCGAGAGACACGGTTGATGTTAGTAAGTAAAATTTGGTTCAATGAGATGAAAATAATTTTTTGTGAATAGTAACTTTTTACTTTTATTTACCACGGTTAAAAGTAAATAGGGTAATTAAGGGTAAGAATGATATTAATATTACCCTAACACATGTCCTAATTCTATTGGACAAGTGTATCTCGACCAAAAACAACCTTAAGTGTAAAATATTATCATTTAGGCCCACTTGGATTAGATTAGGACATTTATTATTAATTTATTTAAAGAAGGGTTAAAATAGTTAAAATCAAAGTTTAATAAGTAAATAATTTTTAATATGGGGTTATACATAAGATAAATTCGATTGTAAATATTCATTAGAAAGCTAAAACGATTTCCTACATTATGGTATTTTATTTTTAATTTTTATACATCAAATAATATAATTTATTTATGACACAAAGATGATGCAGTAATTATCTTATTAATGAAATATTGACATAATTGATAATATAAATACCAAAATAAATGTAATTTAAGACTTTTTATGAATTCCACTAATTTTATAGGTTACTATGATATATTAGTGTTGATTTAATCAACTTGGTTAGAACATATAATTCTGTTATGACTTTCACAAAAATCATATATCAAATAGTGTCAAAATTGACACAAAATAGTTTTTAAATCAAATATTATATTATTAATTGTTATTTTATTCCTAAAAATATAAGGTTCGGCCAAATGACTTATATAAGGATATATATATTAATAATAAACAATTTGGGGTTCGTTTGGCATGTTATAGTAAGTGTATTAACCATATAGTGAAAGAAAACAAAAAGACATGGTAAAAGTTAAATTATTTAACTTAGAGTTAAATCTAATTGATAAGGTTAAAATAATACCCTAAACTTGTCTAAATCCTATTTGTTGATAGTATTTAGACCCTTACCCACTTTATCTTCGAAATAAGACCCTTTGGAACCATTATAAACCGATTTTGACTTTAATATAAAATAATATTTTGAGATATTCCTAAGGTGCCCCTCTCCTCCCTTATAAAAGGACACCTCCTCCCCCTCCTCCTCACACCAATTTGAGCACTCAAGCTCGGCCAAACCCTGCCATTTTCTCCTCTCCACTTCCCTAGAATAATCCTAGAGGTCCTGGTCTTCTCCAAATACCAATCTTAGTTCCTTAAGTGGAGGATTCAAAGAGGCGTTCCAAAGAAGAGGTAATATCCATTACCGATCTTTTCAATTTCTTTCTTCTTCAACTTCTTCTTCTTTAGTTGTTTCATGATAAAGTAATAACATCCGTATTAATTACATACTGATATGTTATTATAAATATGAAACAACCCTAATTCACCTTCTATCCATCCTACGGAAAAATGAAATCACCGCGCGTGCGTACGTACGGAATACCGTCTCCACGCCGTGGTGTAATCTATTTTCCACCATCACCTTACAAGGATGGGTATAATGGTGTAATGAGTAACTATATATGATTATTATGAAGTAATATTGATACTGAAATAATATATATATACTCCAATACAATTCCACGATCATAGGAACGATATCATCACTCGTGCATACGTACGGAATACCGTCTCCACGATGTGATGCGACTCGTTCTACATGATCTTCATTTCATAATGATTATATAAATGAGTTGAATGAATGAATATGGTATATACTAAACTAATACCATTCTGGAAATGAATTATCTATAACCTAAAGATAAGAATAAGAATTTATTCGACAAAACACGCATAAGAACAAAAAGTTATAAAGACCCGAGTAACAAGTAACAATGAAATATTACTAACAAGAAGCTAATAATATGACCATATATGATCTCATATCAATATTTATGATTCTTTAATAAGTCAATAACATTATTTAAACCATTATACAGGAGCTTCGGACACGAACAAAGCAAATCGGACCTAAGGTAAGGGAAATATCACAATCTCATTTTTATCCGAGATTGTTTATACTTTGGTATTTACTAGGGTGTATTTTATCATCCACATCCATGTTTCTTTAATATGTAATATTATTTCCATCCACCTACAATTGTTTAAATCCAATTTTACCCTTCGGTGAGTTTTTAGTAAAAGATATGAAAGGAATCTTTTGTCGTTTTTCATACGAGGTACTTTTTGACTTTTCCGACAAAAGTACGAAGAATGTTTTTTTTAACTTATACGGCACGAACGGATTTTTACGGTTTTATAAAGCCTTATTTTCATGAACCTTCCTCCAAAATATTTCATGACTATTTTCAATAAAATCTTTTTATTTTAAAATTGCATGATGTTTTGTGAAAAGAAATTGATTTTGAAGAAAAAAGGATATTTTCCTCAAGAATTCAATTCAAGTGTTTTATCAAAATTATTTTTCATCTAAGATAATAAAGGGTTCTGTTTCTATCCATATTTTTACATTGATTTGACTATGTTGTGATGGAATTATGTTTATGAATTCCTTTATCTTATATGAATGGTTTTATGATGTCATGTTGTTTAAGAATCCCATTTTTATTACATGGGTTATGCAATGATGTATGATTTATGATTTTGTGGAACACATAAGAAAGGATTCATTATGAGATGGGTGGGACCTATATCTCCCTCCAATTCATTGGGTAAAGATTTTATATCTCATGAGATAGACATGGCTGGAACGGAAGGTTATTTCGGTTCAGTGATACAGGACTGAAATGAGGAGTGAACTCAGTTCAGAATGGGACTTTGTCCACTATGATAGTCTTGGCAATGAGTCATGACTAACAAGAAATGATTTTCCATGATTATGTGTGCATGCCACAAAGTTTCATGTTTTATGTTATGATTATGGGGATCTCATTTTCACTTCTATGATTTATCCCATGTTATGATATTATGAGCTCTTTTGCAGGTTAAGATTTCAAAAAGCTATGTTCTTATGTATATGATGTGATTGATATTTCTTTTGTTTACCCTTACTGAGCATTTGAGCTCACCCTTTTATGTTTTCTTTTCCCCAGGATATAAAGAAAGGTTTTTAGGTAAAAAAAAGGGAAGATATTTATGGGATATATTGAAGATCTTTCACCACGATTAGAAGATTACGTTCCGAGTTTCCAAAGACACTAAACAATTACGATCCTTGTGTGTGTGTTTTTGTTATGTACTAAGTATTCCGCAAAAGTAATGTAAAGTCTATGTACTTCAGGCTTCGGGTCTCTACACTCCCTCTTCATTTTAATATGTATATATTGGGGAAAATATTTATTTAAGAAATATTTTCTTCAATTATTCCTCTTCCAGGGAATCAATATCTTCTTTTGAATTTTTTTTCTCTTGATCTTTTTCCACCACTGATTGGTATCTCCCTCAATATGATAAATGAATAGAAAAAATTCTCTTACTTTATTTATTATTAGAAATAGAATATATTCCTGATAGAATTAATCCATTATTCTACAATGAGGGTATCAGAATATCCACTAAAGGTATGATGCCTTTTTGTATGAAATAATAAACTATAACTTTCTCTTTCTTAGGAGGAGGAGGAGGGTGTTCTTCATGATTTAATTTATTATTCATAACTTAATATAGTTGATACTATACTAACATAAAGTTCTAATCTCCATATTCTATATATTTTGGAATATCATTGGGGAAATAATCACATTTCATTTCATGTTGGTTATTGGCATGGTTTCTTCTATTTCCTGTCATTAATTAAAAAAAATAACAAGATGAGAATACATTAAACAATAAATATAAAAACATATAATCTTAGAAGGAATAAATTTTAAATAATAAATATATCTTAAATTATGAGTCTCTATGTTTCAATGAAGGTTATCAATGGTAATAATTGTTAATAGGCTTTATAACCTAATAATTTTTTCAAGTCCTTTGTAATGGTTCATAAAGAGATTGTGAATTTCTATAGAATATACCCTTGGAGTTCCAAACCTAGTGTTCAGTAAGGCCCATTTTCATGAATCAAGTGAAAATTGAGTCAAATATCAATGTTCTCTTTTCATATTTATTACCCATAGGTGCCGTTATACTAAAAAACATATAATTATAGTATCGAGATAAAGATGTAATTTCTTGGAAACCAATAGCTGTAAATTTCACCAGAATTCAAAGATATATTCATATACATTGAATTATTGCATATGTTCTGATTCTATCCCTAATAAAAAAACTAGACCTTTCTCTGATACTGACTACAGTGACCCATGACTATTACATATAATATGACATGATAATTAAACATAAACATCCAATAAGTACAACTGAAAGATCATGAGGCCTAGTTTATTTGGAAGACTAAGTTCATAAAACATAAAAAATAAACTAAAACATAAAAACATTATTTTTTCTCATTTTTTGAGAACTTAAATCCCTTTTATCTCCAAAAACTATATAGGATAACCTGCTGAATTCATAAAAGAAAGGGGCAAGCTAAAAAGTTCATTAAGGGGATAAATATGATAAAAACATAACATGTCATTTAAAGGTATAAAATTATATCATAAAAGAGAAGTATCATGACTAATCACATGTAATTATAACATAAATAAAAGGGTACCATAATATCAGGTAAGGTGGAAAATGTCCCATAATATATTAGATTTACTCCCCCATCCCATACATAATGTCTCATGAGACAAAAGCATTACCCAATGAATTCGACTGCTATCTGGTCACACCCATAATAAAATATTCATTATTATGTGTTCAACATAAATAACATAATTCATAAGGAATAAATATAACAACTACCCATGGAAAGAAAATGGGTTTCATAATCTTGCCACATATCATAATCAATGGAAATTTCATAATGAACGCTTTTGAGAAATCGAGAAAAGGTATGCATTAACCCAGAAAAGGAAGGAAGAATGAGGAAATTATACATGTGAGAGATATATATACACTATTTAGAATCATTCTGTAACATTAAAGAGATTTATATAGTGATTTAGATAGATAATGGTTGTAACCCAAAGGAAAGAGTGGTTTAGAGAGACCCATTACCTTGAGCCAGATTCATCATGTGAATTTTTTATCCTCCTAAAAAATAAAATTTTGTTAATTATTTAATTCCATAATAACACTTTTCATGTTTATTATTCTTTTTATTTTATTTATTATCCTGTTATATACAATTACTTAATCATTTAGGTTCAATTCGGTTGCTTTGATGATGTTCGGTTCATATGTCCAAAATTCCTTTTGAAAGATAACTATGGTCAAAGAGATTATTATTTAATCATATATATAATAATAATAATTCCATAATTATAATTTTTATACATATTTTATTGGATTAAACCAATAATTAAGTATGTTTATGAAAAATGAACTATGTAACAATCATAGAGACAGTAGTTCATACCTATACATGGGCAATGTTTCCATTTCTCAACGATCATTATGGAAAGAAGGTAAGTGTCATTTTATATTTTTAGAATGATAATTATATCATAAATATCATATTATTTTTTTAAACTATTATATACACTATCCATCTGATTCAGTAATTAAAAATGAATCACATAACTTCATGGTGGTGATAATCCACACATACTCACATATGAAGTTATCATTTTTCTATAAATGAAATGGTAATAAAATATATGATATATTAATTTTAAATAATGATAAATATTTAATTAATATAATACATATACATTAAATATTTTATTACAAATATTCTAGAGAGGTGATGATGGAAAATGAATTACATGGGTTCATGAGGCGATAGTCTATCGTATTCACGAATGATGAATTTTTTCCCATTTTATAGAATTAGAGATGGATTTATGTTATTAAATTACCTAAATAGAATATTATTATTGTTATATACATTTTTTTTATATCATAATGTTTGAAAAATATTTGAAGAAGCTAGAAGAAGGAATGGAGAAAAACACTCAGTAAAGAATGATGCCTCTTCTTCGGACAACCTCTTTATGTTTTCCCCAAAATCCTTCCTAAGTGGGTTTTATAATCAAAATAAGGACTCTAGGAAATTTTAATAGTAGTAATTAAGGTATTTGGGTAATTTTTTATTGAAAAAAGTAATTTTTAAGTATGAAGGAAAGAGGATAGTATGTTCCCTTTTACAAGTGATAAGGTGTGCCATTTTTTGTTAATACCTAAAACTATTCATTAATGGGAAATCACTCTCTATCCAAGTGCCTATAAAATTGATCAATAAAATATTATAAGAAATATAAGATCAATCCACACCTCAAACATTAAAATAAACATTTTTAACCATGTTATTTTATCTACCTTCATGGTTACTCATATTTACCATTTTAGTTTTTCACCTCGACCACTAGTTTTTTCCAAGGTAATTTATCCTTTAATCCTAAAAATAAAATGATACTTATTATTTAATGTATACCCATGTATTATAAATATAGAATATAATTTATCAAATAAAGATCCTAAGTTTTTGGAAAATTATTTTTTATACAAGCGCATGTAGCACACAAACCCCCATTTTAACCTTAACCGTGATAATTAATTTTTACAGTTTTTACTCTAACTTATGTGAAAAAATGAAGTTGTAATTATTAAATAATATTAATTATGATGATTAAAAATATAGAATCTATTTATCTAATTTAATTCATAGATGTTTCAAAATTTAATTTAAAAATAAATCTATAAAACGTAACGAAAAAATGTTTTTCAATAAATGTATTTTTGAAGGAATAATTGATCTTATATTAACTTTACGATTAATAAATACACATTCTATGAATTTAAATTAATATTTATAGATATATAATATATAAATTTAAATAAAATATTTCCTTACTATGGTTTATTTTAATTAATTAAAATGGATGATCTTTATAAAATTAAAAACATTTAACAGAAACTCATGTTTTTAAGCATAGAACTAAACGTCTACCAAAATCAAGAAAATTGGTTAATAAATTGAAATTAATTATAATATTATAAATAATTTTTTCTATATTATATTTTGATACCAAATATGAAATATAATTTTACTTCTAAATTCATTTCTTTAATGAAAAAAATAACAGTATTTGAATAATCGATAATTTTTACTATTCACCAAATAATAAATAATTTCTGAAAAATCCCAAAATTTTACTCTAAGATAATTTTTATATTCATATTTCAAAAATTATTTTAATTTTTTAAAATAAAATTTATAAAAATTTCAAGAAATTAATTATAATATTTTGTCCCAAGTTGTAATAAAAATCATTTTTGAAGGAAAAGTATTTTTGAAGAATAAAATGTCTTCATTAAAAATTGAGTTCTTATTTCCTAAGAATTTATCAATAAATTTATATCAATTAGGAAATATATATATATATATATATTCATGCATGAATGTATGTATGTATGTATGTATGTATGTATATCATAAATTAGTTTATGTTATTCATACCTGCCAATGTAATAGCTGGGTTATAATTATTTTATTTGAATAATCATGGTTCATTTAGGCTCGGTGTTGCATGTCGCATATGCTATCGAACATAGTTTTTTTTAAACTCTGGGTTTTACATTGTGTGTGATGAATAAAATAAAACACATAATATTTATTTAAATATAAATATATCACAAAATGTTAGGGTGTTAAAAATTTACATATAATGCCAATAAGAAATAGTCATATGCCTAAACCTTTAGAAGGACTAGTAGTAACCAATAGAACTTGATCACTTATTTTGTGCTATAATATTTCCAGAATTGAATGCTTATTATTTTTTAGATTTTTTATTATTTAGTGGTGAATCATTTTTGGTAAAATATTCTAAAACACTCTCTCATATTTTAATAACCCAAACTATTATAAATAAGATTCCCCATATTATTTAATTAAATGTCTTATTATTTAATATGTTTATTAACTTATTTGGTTTTATCCTATCAGATTTAAAAGGCTACTAATCATCATTGATGTTTATAATATAGTCATTGAACAATGGCCTTATGATTATGATAAATATTGGGTTTTAACAAATCCAATTGACTAGATAAAGGAAGTGATGACCTCAACCATCAGTATTATGCCCTATGAAGCCCATATATCAGTGATTCCAAGGAAGATAGAAGCACTAAGATATTCCCTTTACCAAGACCAAGATGAGATCCAATAACTTAATCATGATTAAAACCTATAAATTTAAGCTCATCATGATCATGACCCAAACCATATACACTGAACCACCCCATGAATGTCTCTTTGTCTCAAAACATACCCTTATAGAGTTTGATGGTGTATTAAAGGGATATGTGTCAATACTATAATAATATAAATATTTATATTGTATTTTCAATAGAATGATTTTTATATTTTCCTCTTATCACTACTTTATAAATGTTTTTTATTTTTATACAATTAAACAGAAATTGTATTTTTATTTAGTGTTCAATTTCAATTTAGAAATTTAGTTTGATGATTTTGTGAGTTTTTTGAATAAATAATATTTTAATAAAATATTATTATTAAATAATTTTTATTAAATATAAATTATCATATAATTTTTATGAAGTCATGTAAAACTTTTATAAGGGTTTGAGAACTGTTATTGTCAAAAACCCAACATTTTTTCAAAAATGTAGATTATCAATTTAATAATGAAAATTCATATATTTATAAAATTATTTTGATAAAATGAATATTATTTTTTGTAATAATAACATATAAATTATCCAAAGGTGAATTTTTCATTATCTTCTGAGACAGTCAAATTTTTGAGTAAAAAATAAATACCGGTTAAATATATAATGTGTATTATTGCATCATAATGACCTAAAAGTGATGTAATAAATAAAATAAAGTGTATTCATGACTAAATATATGTTTTTTATTTAAAATAATTTTATTTTATGTTTATTTTATTACTTTTATAATGCTTTTATGAGTCCTCTAAAACCATTAATATATTTTATGTTTTTAAAATCTTTTCTATAGGAGCATGACTCACTTTCACTTTAGAAAGGGTATTATTTTATTAAGTTATACCATTTTAGTTATAAAATAATTAAAGTCATCATCATTTGGAATAAACCAAGGGACAATCCATATTAAAGTTTTTGTTTTTGGTTATTTTATTATATTGTCTCCAAAACCTATGTTTGAGAAATGATAAATAACTCAATCATTTCCAATATAAACCCACTAAAAATCCCATTTTTCATTACTAAAAATCCTTGGATCATGAATATACTCCTTTATCCTCTTTATATATCCCTCTCAAGGTGCCCTTAAGCTCTCAATAAGCTCTTCCCAAGCATTTGGAGTCACACTCTCAAGGTAAGGGTTCTTTTCCTTATCATTTATATTCAATTATATTCATTATCATATGCCTTCAATTTACAATTAATATTATCAGGAAATGTTTTTACATGTCCTAGTTAATTTAAATTTTAATTAAAAATGATTATATAACCCTTTGGGAATCTTCAACCCTTTTTATGAATCTTTAATTGATGTTGTTATGCTGTCAAAATTTCACCTCAATTTTCCAAGACAAAACAATTATGAAGTAAATACCATACCCATTCCAATCAAGGTTGTTCGCCTTTAAGAACATATAATTATTGATTTGGAACTTAAATTTATTAATTATAAACTCCTTTATTGTATAATTGAAATGGCCCGGACCTCTCTGGCCCATTCCTTTGTCAAAAAGAGGGTTATGAAGTGTTCTGGAGGGTAAAATGGACTTTTCCCGCACTTTTTAGAATTTTGTAAGTACACGCCATGTAGTGTGAGTACACGTCGTGTACCCCATCTCCGGGTATACCCCGTGTTGAAGGCTGTGTCCTTGTCGTTTGAAACAAATGGGTACACGCCATGTACCCAATACTACACGTAATGTAGTGTCTCCCCGCGTATGCGTTACCTTCAAACCATGTGTTGACCAGTCAATGGTCGTGTGCCATGTTGGAGCCGTGTTCTTCCCATGTGAAATAAATGAGTACACGTCGTGTACCCAATACTACATGTTGTGTAGTGTCTCCCCGCGTATGTGTTACCTTCAAACCGTGTATTGACCAGACAACAGTCGCATGCTGCGTTGAAGGCCATGTGGGAAGCCGCGTGGTGGCCGCGTGAAATGGCCAAGTACATGCCATGTACCATAATGTAAATTCCATGTACTTTTTCTTTTCATACCTATAAAAGGAGGGGTACCCTCCTCCTTTTCAACACACCCCTATCCTCCCCTTTCCTCTAAGCAGAGCTCTCCCAAGAGACTCGAAGGCTCCTTTTCTTCCATAACTTCTTCGTCCGAGCTCTGATTCATGATCTGTCAGTGGCCACAGGATAGTAACGACGAGGCGGAACTTCTGAGCTTAGATCTGTCGGCCTTTCCTTTCCAGCTTCCACCAAAGGAGGTTTTTCCAGGTTTTTCTAGAAGCGACAGACGCCGACGAACGTCTTCTAAAGTTGATCTGGGGAGGAGCGTGGTTATCATAACCTATTGAGGTAGGGGTCTTACCTTCGTCTCTCTAAATTGTGCATCATGTGGGGTGGGTGTCCTCTTGTTTACGTGAAACACTTTTTAACCGGTTTAATGAAGATAATAACTGGCTTATATAACAGGGATGATAAGTTGTGAATGCAGTTAATTTATTTTATATCCTGTAATATTATGTTGTGAATTGAATAGGCTTATGCCTACTGAAAATCATGGTCGTTGGGGGAATTTTCTTGAACAATTAAATGATTCCCTATCTTTCTAGACCTTTTGTGGATGGAAACTTCATGGAATGTGGAAATTTGGTTAATCACGTAAAGTTGGCTGATTAAATGAAAATCGGGAACCCTTGTGTGATCACCCCGGTTGAACTAAGCTGAAATAATGAACATGTGGGTGTCGTTGGGGTTAATTTATGTGAAGGGGGTGTTTTGTGGGTTGTTGTGGATCGAGTGATCAGCGGGGCTATGGTTGGCATGGTTGTGGGTTGGTGTAAATGTTATGTTAGTGATGGGCAGCGGGGCTGTGATGAACAGTATCAAGGGATGATGATGTACGGTGTGGTTGTGGTTATGGTGGTTGGCAGTGGGGCTGCAGAGATGGGTTTGAATGTGAACTAACTATGGGTTGTGTTTAATAAATAAAAGTGGAAGAGTTAATGAATGGTGGGGCTTGATAGTGGAATGGGAATGATAGTTAATGGTGTTGGTTGGTTATTAAGAAGGACTTGGTTGTGTTGCTTATGTTTTCCTAACTTGATTTGTGGATGGCAGGGATATGCTTTATGAATGATCAATATGGTTGGTTTTGGATAGTTGCCCAGTATTTAAGGAACTAATAAACTAATTCTATTGAAACATGAAAACCTAAATGGGGTTTGGGTTGTTTGTTGTATGCATGCTTCACAGTAGCAGTACCGAGGCACATGCTCAGTTCTCTATTTAGAAGCCATTGGTTGGGCTGAGTTTTTGGTATATAAATATATATATCTATATCTTTGTGTTTTATCGCACCCCACCCATGTTTATCACTTAGTGCTGAACACTCCCATTTCATGGGAGAGGGTGTTTTCCCCTAGTTACTAGCTCTTTCTTGCTCCTTCTTCCCTAGGCTGTGATGGCTTGAGGCAACCTCACACCTAAGACCCTTTAGGTAGGTTTCGATTGGGGTGGTTTTGGCCCAAGACTCTTCATGAAGGTTTGTTTTCCCAAGAATCTTCGGGATGAGGCTCAGTTGTGTGCGGGCGGGATATGTGGTGGTGAGGCCCAGGTGTGTGCGGGGCGGATACATGGTTGTGAGGCCCAGGTGTGTGCGAGCGGGATTCGTGGTGGTGAGGCACATGTGTGTGCGGGCTGGATACATGGTTGTGAGGCCCAGGTGTGTGCAGGTGGGATACGTGGTGGTGAGGCCCAGGTGTGTGCGGGTGGGATACGTGGTTGTGAGGCCCAGGTGTGTGCGGGCGGGAAGAGTGTGGTAGTGTCAGGATGTTCTCCTTTAGGAAGAGCAGCTAGCTAGTGGGGGGAAATGGTGCAGGGTACCCAATACTCTTGTTCTTATATACTACTACCTGTTGTGATTGTTTTTTGGTGAGTGTGGATGGTGAGGTTGGGTGGATAGAATTCCTTGTTAAGTTTCTTCTGTTGTTCTCACGGGACATTAGGATGTCTCTCCACTTGTGCACGAGAGCTTTAGGTTTCCCTAGTGAGTATACTTGTATGCTCACCCTACGTTTACTTTTAGGTTACCAGGAGGACTACCAGGGTCGTGCGGGACCCTACTAGTCGGGACAGTTAGAGTTTCTGCAGTTTGTTGTACATGTTTCTTTTGGTATTGTACTTTTTGAGATTTCTTGTACTTGTACCTTGTTTCAGAACTATTTAAACATGCACGTGGGATTGGTTTGGGTTTATTTCTATACACTCCGTTCTTTTATTTTTGGTGGTTGACTTGTCCTATTTCCCGATCTTAATTAATAAAAAGGGTAATGCCTCCTATATTTGTGAAAACTCATACCCTTTGTGCTAGTCGCCACCCTGGGGCCTACTGGAGGTGGGACTCGGGGGTCATTATCTCCCTTTCACCGTTGCCAGCTCAGGAGGGGAATCTTTTGTGGGATGGGGTCATGACAGAATGGTATTAGAGGGAGGTTTAGAGATAGGATGGAGTCTGGAGTTAGGCACAGTGAGGATTGCATAGGATGGTTGGGAAACAGTGTTGGTTAATCTTGGTGTGTAACATAGGACAGGGAATACCGGCTAGGACACGGGATATTAGGGCCCCCCGTAATCTGATACAAGGACTCTGAGCCTACCGAACGACCATGTGAGACCACATTGATTGCATGTGAGAGACCCTAGGGAAGGTATATGAATCATCCTAATTGTGTTTTACTTGATTTGGGTGTTTTGGGAAAGAAATTGAAATAATGTGATAAAATAAAACCTTGAGAAATTTCCTTACTACTTGGGCTTAGGCGATCCTTGTTTACCATATAGCTATGGCACCTGGACATCATCCCCGGGTGACTCAGATGGCCGAGGCCCAGCAGATTCAGGCGGTCGATAAGTTGAGGATTGAACGAGAGGAAGAAGATAGCCAGTGGCAGAAGACTCTCTGTTATTTTCAGCGGCAAACCCTCAATAATTACGAGGGTAGTACTTCAGATACAGAGACGGAGGGGTGGATTGAGGATATGGGGATTGCTTTTACCTTGATCCGTGCTCCGAGGGAGTACAGGGTTCCCCTAGCAGTCAGTCAGCTGAGAGGTCTGGCACGACAGTGGTGGACACTCTACCTCGGAGAGAGGATAGAGGCAGAGGTTCCATGGGCTGACTTTGAGAAGGAATTCTGAGAGGAATTCCTTTCTTCCATGATCAAGGTGGAGAAGTGGCAGGAGTTACTCTCCCTCTAGAATGGGAGTATGTCTGTACAAGAGTTGGGGATCAAGTTCAAGGATCTCCTACACTTTGCTTCGGGTCTCTTTCCAGATGAGGATTAATGGGCGAGACGTTTAGAGGAGGCGCTTCGTCTTTCGATCTAGTATGATGTCACCCCTTTCACCCTTCCGACGTACTTGGTAGTACAGAAGAAGGAATAGGTTGTAGAGAGGATTCACTCAATTGTAGGTGCACCATGTGAGGGGTTTCATCCAGGTTCGTTGAAGGGGAAGGCAGTCAGCAGCAGGTCTCCTGCGACGAGACCTTCCAGGTTCAGGCCAGTGAGGAGCAGGCCCCAGCAGTTCCAGTTCAGATCCTCAGGTCCTCGTCCCTTTTACATGAGCCCTGGACCAAAGTGTTTCTCTTGTGGAGGTTTCAGGCACATTCAGAGTCGGTGCCCGACCCGAGATCAGTACGGTGGAGGTGGGCAGGTTCAGCGCCCATCTCAGCAGCACCAATTTCCGGCAAGGCCCTTCCAGCAGCAATAATACCATGCTCCTCCAAGGGTAGACTTTGCGGGAGGAGGCGACCTTAGGGTGCTCCTCAGGGACCTTGACTAGGGAATGGTCGGGGAGGTGGATGACATCATAGAGGCAGAGGATCTAGGCGTGGACATTTGCACGCAGTAGAGTTGGCAGCTCTAGCAGGACCAGAGGTGGTACGAGGTACGATTTGTTTGTTCAGTACTCTCATTTTGTCTTTGTTCAATTCAGGAGCTTCGCACTCCTTTTTGCACCTGGTCTAGCCCATGCTTTGGGACTAGACATAGAGAGACTTTCCATACCACTAGTGCTGAGTACACCAGTTGGAGGCCAGACCAGCGTATCTTGTGTTTGTTGGGGATGTGGCTGACGTTGGGACCACATCGATCTAGTTGGGACCTTCTTCTATTATAGATGTATCCATACGATGTCATCCTAGGCATCAACTGGTTGTTTTTTGTTAGTGTCGTTATCGAATTCTTCTGGAGAAGAGTCGTGTTCTCCGATGTGAATGGGAAGCGTGTAGCTTTTGTTGGTGAGAGGAGCTATCAGGGGGGAAGTCGGCGTGTGGAGCCTCTCCTTTCTTTGTTAGGTAGGTTATCATTGGTTCCAGCTGATGAAGAGATGATGGATATCCCATAGGTTGTTGGGGAGTTCCTTGATGTTTTTCCCAAGGAGGTTGTGACTCTACCCCCCCCCCCCCCGACGTGATGTTGAGTTCGGGATAGACTTACAGCCTGGTGCCCATCCGATTTCGATAGCCCCTTATCGGATGGCACCTTTGGAGTTATGGGAGTTGCAGATTTAGATTGACGATCTGATGGAAAAGGGTTTTATTCGACCCAGCATGTCGCCATGGGGTGCTCCAGTTTTGTTCTTGAAGAAGGAAGATGGTGGTCTCAGGCTATACATAGACTACCGAAGGATGAACCAGGTAACGGTCAAGAACTGTTACCCCCTCCCAAGGATAGATGATCTCTTTGACCAGCTGAGGGGAGTAGGTTGGTTCTCTAAGATTGATCTACGATCGGGATATCATTAGCTAAGGGTGAAGGATAGTGACATCTATAATATGGCTTTCAGTTGTAGGTATGGGCACTTCGAGTTTGTAGTGATGTCGTTTGGAGTTAAGAATGCACCAGTTGTGTTCATGGGACTTATGAACTTTGTCTTCTGAGAGTTTCTGGACCGGTCCGTCATTTTTTTTATCAATGACATCCTGATCTACTCAAGATCAGAGGAGGAGCATGTTGATCATCTCAGGGTAGTCTTGGAAGTCCTTCGACACCACCAGCTTTACATAAAAATGCCGAACTGTAAGTTCTTGACACAAGAAGTACACTTCATTGGGCACGTGGTGTCTCAGCATGGAGTGTCAGTGGACCCATCGAAGGTGGAAGCAGTTGCTTCTTGGGCAGCACCCAAGAGCATGGCAGAAGTTCGTAGTTTCCTGGGGTTAGTAGGTTACTATCAGAGGTTCATTTCATTCTTCCCTTGAGTTGCTGCTCCATTGACAGCTTTGACTAGGAAGAACCAGGTCTTCCTATGGAGCGAGCAGTGCCAGAAATCATTCGACAACCTGAAGGAGAAGTTGGTCAGTGCTCCCATACTCAGGTTTCCATAGGAAAGGTTGTTTTAAGAGGTGTTTTGTGATGCTTCTGGCCTTAGTTTGGGGTGCGTATTGATGCAGAAGAAGGGTGTGATTTGTTATGGGTCTAGGCAGTTGCACCCTCACGAACGTAACTATGCCACCCATGACCTGGAGCTTGCAGCAGTAGTGTTCTCACTAAAGTTATGGCGACATTACCTCTTTGGGGAGCACTTTGTTGTCTTCTCAGATCACAAAAGATTACGTTATATCTTCTCCCAACGTGACCTGAACTTGCGGCAGTGGAGATATGTCGAGTTTCTCCAAGACTATGAATTCGAGATCTTTTACACTGAAGGTAAGGGAAATGTTGTGACAGATTCCCTGATCAAGAAGTCACATAGGGATGTGGTTTGGGAATCCACTGATTCTTGGAAATCGATGCGAGAGTTGGCTGTCTTTCACTTGGATGCAAGGGTAGAGGGTGTTAGAGGCCGTTTGTTTCAGATGATGGTGCAGTCCTCCTTTTCGCAACAGGTGGAAGAGTCTCAGTGGGGGGACTCTGAGGCAGAAGTTATGTGGGATCGTGTCGATCAGGGAAATTCTCAAAAAGTATGGTCAGAGGACAGCCGACATCGGATGCTTTTCCATGGAAGGTTGTTTGTTCCAGAGGAGATGCGTGAGGGAGTTCTCCGCGAGTTCCATAGCTCAGCCTTGGAAGTACATCCGGGAGTTTCAAAAATGTACCAAGGCCTGAGGGAACATTTTTGGTGGCCCGGAGTGAAACGGGCAGTGGCGGAGTTTGTGGCTAAGTGCCTTGTGTGTCAGCAGGTAAAGGTTGAATACCGTGTTCCCAATGGTTTGTTGCATCCTTTAGATTTCCCCGAGTGGAAGTGGGATGACATCTCGATGGACTTCATCATAGGACTACCCAAGGCTCAGGGTGGTTATGATGATATCTGTGTGGTGGTGGATCGTCTGACGAAATCAGCTCAATTATTAGCAATTAAGGATTCGGGCCCGGTGAGTACCTTAGCACAGAGGTACGTAGATGAGGTGGTGTGGTTTCATGGAGTTCTGAATACTATCGTCTCAGACCGGGATATTCTGTTTACCTCACGAGTCTAGAGGGGGTTACAACATGATTTTGGAACCCAGATATGCCTTAGAACTTCTTTCCACCCCCAGAACGACAGGCAGACAGAGCGGACTATCCAGACGTTGGAGGACATGCTGCGAGCATGCGTTCTGGATTTCGGAGGATCATGGGTAGGACACTTTCCTTTAGTAGAGTTTTCCTAAAACAACATCTTCCTCTCTACTATTGGCATGGCACTATTTGAGGCTTTGTATGGAAGACCATGTCGTTCACCCATTTGTTGGGCAGAGGTTGGTGAGACAGGTGCTCTTGGGCCAGAGGTAGTGTAGAGAACCACAGAGAAAGTCCAGCTTGTGCGTGAGAGGATGAAGGCGGATCAGGACCGACAAAAGTCTTATGTTGATCGTCGGAGGAGGCCCTTGGAGTTCGAGGTGGGAGATCATGTGTTCTTGAAGGTTTCCCCTCGATGGGGGAAGAGGAGGTTTGGGAAAAAGAGAAAGCTCTCACCTAGGTTCATCGGACATTTTGAGGTGCTGAGGCGAGTCGGCGAGGTGGAATATCAGTTGGCCATGCCACCTCAGTTGGAGAAAGTTCATTACGTCTTCCACCTCTCCCAGCTTCATCGGTACTTACACGACGACTCTCACGTTATCTACAGGGGAGAGTTAGATATTGGAGACGACGAGACATTCGAGGAACGACCAGTCAAAATCGAGGATCATAAGGAGAAAGTGATCTGTGGAAAAACCATCACCTTGGTTTGTGTGTTGTGGAGGCATGGTGGCCTCGAGGAGAGTACTTGGGAGTGGGAGACCCAGATGCACGCTCAGTACCTAGATTTGTTTTGACTTGTGTTTTTCCTTGTTCTTCTGAGATTTGTTTTGATGTTGTACTATGTACCTTTGATATATGGAATGCTCGGCTTGTCGGTTATGAGACCTTTTGTTTCCTTTTTCTCTGAAAGTGTGTAGCATGTCCGTATGTGTGGGAAAAAGGGAAAAACCAGATCCTTAATCGAGACGCATTAATGTGGATGTGATTGAACCTATGCGGACGAGTCAGTGCCGCCTAAAGCGGATAATATCTCGATATAGGAGAAGGATTTTTCCCCAAACCACATGTTCGGGTAGTGTTTTGGTTGTGTGGTGTTGGGGGTAGTGCGAGTTGAAAATCCTAATGTATGGAAGTGGGAAGACCCTATCCTTAATCGAGACGCATTAATGAGGATGTGATTGAACTCGTGCAAGCGATTCAGTGCCGCCTAAAGCGGATAATATCTCGACATCAGAGAAGGAATTCCTAACACCTATAATTAGGGTTGATGGTTGGGTTCTTGTTATGACAAGGGCCCTAAGAGGTATCTTGGTGGGTTCCTCCAGGTTGGCTTTTGAATTCTTGGGGACGAGAATGTTTTAAGAGGTATCTGATGTAATGTCCCAGACCTCTCCGGCCCATTCCTTTGTCAAAAAGAGGGTCATGAAGTGTTCTGAAGGGTAAAATGGACTTTTCCCACACTTTTCAGAATTTTGTAAGTACACGCCATGTAGTGTGAGTGAACGACGTGTACCCCCTCTCCGGGTATACCCCATGTTGAAGGTTGTGTCCTTTCCATGTGAAATAAATGGGTACACGTCATGTACCCAATACTACATATCGTGTAGTGTCTACCCACGTATGTGTTACCTTCAAACCATGTGTAGACCAGTCAATAGTTGTGTGCCATTTTGGTGTCGTGTTCTTACCGTGTGAAATAAATGAGTACACGCCGTGTACCCAAAACTACACGTTGTGTAGTGTCTCCCCGCGTATGCGTTACCTTCAAACCGTGTGTTGACCCGACAATGGCCACGTGCCACGTTGAAGGTCATGTTGGAAGCTATGTGGTGGCCGCGTGAAATGGCCAAGTACACGCCGTGTACCATAAAGTACACACCGTGAAATTTTTCTTTTCGTGACTATAAAAGGAGGGGTCCCATCCTCCTTTTCAACACACCCCTCTCCCCCCCTTTCCTCTGAGCAGAGCTCTCCCAAGAGACTCGAAGCCTCCTTTTCTTCCATAACTTCTTCTTCTGAGCTCCGATTCATGATCCGTCAGCGGCCACGGTATCGTAACGACGAGGCGGAACTTTTGAGATTGGATCTGTCAGCCTTTCCTTTACAGATTCCACCCAAGGAGGTTTTTCCGAGTTTTTCCAGAAGCGACGAACGCCAACGAACGTCTTCTAATGTTGATCAAGGGGAGGAGTGTGGTTATCAAAACCTGTTGAGGTAGGGGTCTTACCTTTGTCTCTATAAATTGTGCATCATGTTGGGTGGGTGTCTTCTTGTTTACGTGAAACACTTTTGAACCGATTTAATGAATATAATAACTGGCTTATATAATGGGGATGGGAAATTGTGAGTGCAGTTACTTTATTTTATGTCCTGTGATATTATATTGTGAATTGAATAGGTTTATGACTACTGAAAATAATGGTCGTTGGGGGACTTTTCTTGAAAAATTAAATTCTTCCCTATCTTTCTAGACCATTTTTGTGGATGGAAACTTCATGGAATGTGGAAATTTGGTTAATCACGTAAATTTGGCTGATTAAATGAAAATTTGGAACCCTTGTGTGATCTCCCCGGTTGAACTAAATTGAAATAATGAACATGTGGGTGCTATTAGGGTTAATTAATTTGAAGGGGTTGTTTTTGTGGGTTGTTGTGGATCGAGTGAGAAGCGGATCTGCAGTTGTCTTCATTGTGGGCTGGAGTAAATGTTATCTTAGTGATGGGTCACGGGGCTATGATGAATGGTATCAATGGATGATGATGTATGGTGTGGTTGTGGTTATGGTGGTTGGTAGCGGGGCTACAGGGATGGGTTTGAATGTGAACAAACTATGGGTTGTTTTTAATAAATAAAAGTGGAAGAGTTAATGAATGGTGGGGATTGATAGTGGAATGGGAATGATAGTTAATGGGGTTGGTTGGTTATTAAGAAGGACTTGGATGTGTTGCTTGTGTTTTCCTAACTTGATTTGTGGATGGCAGGGATATGATTTACGAATGATTGATATGGTTGGTTGTGGATAGTTTCCCAGTAGTTAAGGAACTAATAAACTAATTGTGTTGAAACATGAAAACCTAAATGAGGTTGGGGTTGTTTTTTGTATACATGCTTCGTAGTAGCAGTGCCGAGGCACATGCTCAGTTCTCTATTTATAAGCCATAGGTTGGGCTGATTGTTTGGTTTATAAATATATATATATATCTGTATCTTTTTGTTTTATCGCACCCCACCCATGTTGAGCACTTAGTGTCGAACACTCCCATTTCATGGGAGACGGTGTTTTCCCCTAGTTACTAGCTCCTTCCTGGTCCTTCTTCCCTAGGTTGTGACGGCTTAAGGCGACCTTACACCGAAGACCCACCAGGTAGGTTTCGATTGGGGTAGTTTTGGCCCAAGACTCCTCAGGAAGGTTTGTTTTCCCAAGAATCTTCGGGATGAGGCCCAGGTGTGTGCGGGCGGGATACATGGTGGTGAGGCCGAGGTGTGTGCGGGCAGGATACGTGGTTGTGAGGCCCAGGTGTGTGTGGGCAGGATACGTGTTGGTGAGGCCCAAGTGTGTGTGCGTGGGATACGTGGTTGTGAGGCCCAGGTGTGTGTGGGCGAGATACGTGGTGGTGAGGACCAGGTGTGTGCGGGCAAGATATGTGGTTGTGAGGCCCAGGTGTGTGCGGGCGGAAAGAGTGTGGTAGCATCCGGACGTTCGCCATTAGGAAGAGCAGCTAGCTAGTGGGGGAAAATGGTGCGGGGTACCCAATACTCTTGTTCTTATATACTAATACCTGTTGTGATTGTGTTTTGGTGAGTGTGGCTGGTGAGGTTGGGTAGATAGAATTCCTTGCTAGGTTTCTTCTATTGTTCTCACGGGACATTAGGATGTCTCCCCACTTATGCACGAGAGCTTTAGGTTTCCCTACTGAGTATACTTGTATGCTCACCCTATGTTTACTTTCAGGTTTCCAGGAGGACTACCAGGGCCATGCGGGACCCTACTAGGAGGGACAGTCGGAGTTGCTACAGTTTGATGTACTTGTTTCTTTTGGTATTGTACTTTTTTAGCTTTCTTCTACTTGTACCTTGTTTCAAAACTATTTAAACATGCATGTGGGATTGGTTTGGGTTTATTTCTATACACTTCGTTCTTTTATTTTTGGTGGTTAACTTGTCCTATTTACCGATCTTAATTAATAAAAAGGGTAATGCCTCCTATATTTGTGAAAACTCATACCCTTAGTGCTAGTCGCCACCCCGGGGCCTACTGTAGGTGGGAATCAGGGGTCATTATCTCCCTTTAACCATTTCCAGCTCATGAGGGGCATCTTTGGTGGGAGGGGGTCATGACAATAATAAAATATTATGATGAATGATTCCATGTTCCATGATCTATGTGGCACACTTAAGCATGAGAATAGAATGAATGCTATGGGTGCACCCAGAATTATATAGCACTCCAATGCATTGGGTAATGTTCAGTCTCATGAGACATCATGATGGTAAAGGGAGTAAACCTAATTACTATTTGTAAATTTTTCCATCATGATGTCTTTTCATTTATCCTTAACCTATGTTTATGATGTTCTATTTTAATTTATTCCCACATTTATCATGTTTTCTTTATGTTATCATGAAATATCATACCTCATTCTTCATGTTTATGATTCTAACTCCTTCCATTGATACTACTATTATCTAACATTTATTACATTATTTATGCTATTCTATGTTTATTCCCTTTCTGGTCATTATATCTCACCCCTTTCTTATTTTTTTCCCTAGGTTATCCCATACAGTTTTAAGTGCATGCCTGTTAAACATGTTTTCAATAAAGATGATGTATTTCCTATTTCATGTCGTTATGTAATGTACCGAAATCCAAAATAAAGTATAATTATCGATATTTTGGGTTGTATTAGGTGTAATTTTATATTATAAATCAT
The DNA here is from genome assembly GCA_963277665.1 of Viscum album. Lineage (NCBI taxonomy): Eukaryota > Viridiplantae > Streptophyta > Magnoliopsida > Santalales > Viscaceae > Viscum > Viscum album. The sequence continues at coordinate 1,520,990,225 of OY728131.1, read as the reverse complement.
GAAATAATTTTTAATAAAGAGTAGTGTTGGCATAGTTGGTATCCGAGGAAAAGTTTAGCTATTTTTTGGATTGGGATTTGAAACCACTAGTGAAGGCCTTAGTGGTAAGAATGATTATATGAAAAAACCCTAAATTTAGGAAAAGTATATATTAATTATTTTACCAAGAAAATGAATCCTTGTCTTGATACAATATGTAGATTTGGATCTTGAATAGATATACATTGGAGTAAAACCTGAAAACACTGTGTTGAGATAGACTCAACCGAGAACTAGTGCATGACAACAGGCCTTTCATAACACCAAGTTTGACACTCTCAGGGGATATTCTTTGGTAAATTCATAATCTCATTACAAATCATTATTAGGGGAACAAAAAATTCCCATAATAATATATTTTATAGAATAGATCATGGATAACATATATTAAATCTTATAAATTCATAAGTTAAGTAAATACATGTAATTTATATGTTATCAATTTAATGTCATTGGTTTCCCATTTCTGTGTTTAGTATTTTAAAAATTCTCAACCAAAGTTTTCCATTTGTTCTTAAAAATGGACAGACATAGGAGGAATTAGGTAAACATCCAATGTGGAAGGCAATGTGACGATTACCCCAACGTGATGTAAAACCCTATGGGAGGGGGAATTGATAACTTTATGATGATGCTTTATTAGCTGACTTAGGTTATGAAAAGAGAAATGTATTAATAGGAGTGGAAAAATCTCCCTAAGAAATAATAATCTACAATTGAGAGATTTATATAACAAAGTCCTCTTAATTTCAATGGATCATATGGTCCCTTAATTGTATAAAAATGGATCAACTCTGTTGAGAATATCTTCTCCATACTTCAATGTTCTAATCAAGAGAAAATTCTAATAGGTGTTTATCATATGGAAAGTGAATATAATAAGTGTTAAAAATTGATCAAGAATACTAAGCTTTAGGAAGATATCTAAGTGGTTTGGTGGAATTAATTCCATAAAAAGACTTAATAAATATTTTTCTGACACTCTCCAACTTAAAATGGAAACATATTTTTTCCCTCAAGAAAAAAGATGAACAATATATTGGGTTGTACAAGGGAAACTTCAAAAGACTTTCTCAATACACTTAAGGATTATTTTACCCCTCGAATTCATGGATCGCTACTTCTTTGGTGGGATAAAACATCGTCTATGAAAATCCCTCATGATCCGAGACTTTGATAACTATGAGGAAATTTTTTTATTTTCCATAAAAGTTGAAATGGAGATCAAAGAATATGAAGGGTATAATAAGAATAATAATTGGAAAGATAAGTTTAATTATAGCATCCTGATAGAGAAATTTAATGGTGATAATAAATTTTAACATCCCACATGTCAAAGTTGTGGAGAAAATCACCATTGAAATTTCCTAAGGGAGATGAGGAAATTCCTTAGGTGTAGAAAGGAAGGGCACCTAGCAAGAGATTTTCGATAGGAGAAACAAACCAATTTGATGGAGGAAAGGAATGCTCTAGTCAAACCTCAATGCATTTTTCATTTTTTCATCTTCAAGGAACTAGGTCACTTTTCAAACCAATGCATTAAGACAAGGGTTTTTGGAGATAACCAACAACCTACACGGTAGAGAGGGTGAGTTTTTTACATCACAAATTCTAAGATATATCCCAATAATTAAGTGGTGATATGAACCCTAGTTATTCATTTAAGAATAGAAAACATACTTTTTAATTTTGTTACTATACATTCCTTCATATCATAATTTTTTGTAGAACTATTCAAACAACACCACAATTAAGGGTAGTAGAGTTGTCAGTAAAAATAGAAAATGTGTAAATTAATGCATCCTAAGTATATAACTCCTCCCTATCAAATTTTACAGGATGAAATTACCAGAAAACCTTGTCATACTCCATTTTTTGTAATTTGATAAAAATATGGGTATATATTATCTTTCTCTATATAAATCCAACATAAATTACCATGATAACAAAATCACTCTCTAATTAATGAATCAACCCTCGATTTTGTACAAGTGAAAGGTAGAGGATGAATATTATTTAACACCTACATAAAAAATTGGATGTTATTTCCCTATGAGTAATTTTATCTACCTCAAATGATTTATTCTAAGGAAATGATAGTTCTTGAGAACACGTACACTATGTGAGAATATGCTGATGAGTTTTCTAAGGAATTACATGATCTCCCTCCTTGCCTAGAGGTTGAATTTTCAATCGATCTTATACCTCAGGCATTACCATTATCTAAGACTCCTTATAGAATGGATTTTGTGGGACTTGAGGAGATAAAAAATAGCTATAGGAGAATATGGATAAAGGTTTCATACTCCAAAGTGCTTCACCTTAGGGTGAACTAGTCCTCTTCGTTAATAAGAAGGATAGTTCAATGCTTCTTTTCATTGATTATCATGATCCAAAAAATATAATGATAAAGAACAATTATCCTTTTCCACATATTTATAAATTTTTCAGTTGGCTATTTGGAGAACAATAATTCTACAAGTTGGATCTATGGTTGGTATATTACCAAGCTAAGTTGAGGAATGAGCATATCCCTAAGACTACGTTTTTTATAAGGTACGACCACTATGGGTTCATAGTAATGCCATTAAGACTCACTAATGGTCCAAAAATATTTATGGACTTGATGAATAGAGTCTATAGATATTAACTTGACAAATTTTTGATATTTTATATATATGATATTATAATATACTCTAAAACCAAGGAGGATAATGAGAACCATATGAGCACAATGATATAAACCTTACAAAAGGAGAATCTTTATTCCAGGTATAGAATGTTTGAGTTCTGGTTGAAGGAAGTCTCATTAATAGGGAATATTATCACAAAAAATGGGTTATTTTTGGACCCTTTAAAGATAGAAACAATTGAAGGATAGTCAAGGACAACATTTGTGAAAAATATGCATATTTTCCTTGGATTATCTGGGTACTATCATTGATTTTTGAGAAATTTATCATTATTTTAAACCCCTCTAACCATGGTAACTTGAGAGGGAGTCAAGTTTTTTCTAGAATGATGAATGTGAAGAGAGATTCAAAGAGTTGAAAAGGAGGCTTATCATTTCACCTATACTTAAACTACCCACAAGTGGATAACTTTTCATGGTATTCAGTGATGCTTAAAATAAGGGATTGGGCTATTTGTTAATGCAAAATGAAAACGTGATAGCCAATGCTTCAAGAAAATTGAAATTTCATGAAAAGAACTTCCCAAATCATGATATAGAGTTAGATAGAGTGATATTTTATTGGAAAATATATAAGAATTACCTCTTTGGGGAGAAGTATCAAATATATGTAGATTATAAAATCCTCAAGTATATATTCACATAGAAAGTGTTGAATATAAACCAATGAAGATGGTTAAAAAATCAAGGACTATGAATACTCAATTCCCTAACATCCTAGGAAAGAGAATAATGTGGAATATTATCTAAGTATAAAGTATCCAACAATTCTAACATTGATGAGAATTTATAGGGATCTAATATTCTTAGATTTCAAAAGGATGGATATGAGAATCAGAAATGATGGAATATCGTCAATCCCTTCACAAATGATTGTTCAACCATCCCTTTTTGAGAGGATAAAGTATGCTCATAGAGATTATGTGGGAAGTTAAGAAAATTGGAAGCTATATGAAAAGATAAATCCTCATATTTCAATGGTAATGAATAAAGTGTTGTATGATTTTGGCCACCACAATGTATACCATCAATAATTGAGTTAAGTAAAGAGTTGTTGGATGATGCACATAGATCGACGTTATCCATCATCCAGGAATCACAAAGATGTGTTGATATCTTGGATAGAACTATTGGTGGGATACTATGAAGAGGGAGATAATAAAATATACAACAATATGTCAAGTATGTTAGAAAGTAAAGGTAGAAAGAAATAAATCCAAGGGGATGAAGAAACCATTACCCATACCTATTTGTAAATGATATAACATAACCATTGAATTTTTCACTAGTCTTCTGAATACATCAAGAGTAAATAATTCTATATAGGTTTTGGTGGATCATATTATAAAGATTTCACACTTAAATAAAATTTTATAGGACTTCTCACTCAATCAACTTGAAAGGATATACATTATAGAAGTGGTGAGGCTACATGGAACACCACTAACAATTTTATCAATTTAGATCCAATATTTACCTCTATGTTTAGTAATAATCTCCAACACACTCTCAATATTGAGTTGAACTTTATCACAGCTTATCTCCCTCAAACTAATGGACAATTTGAGTGCACTATCCAGACAACTTGAGTACATGTTGCGCGCATGCTCAATTTAATTAAAAGGTGGATGGGATCAACATATTCCTCTTTTCGAGTTCTCATACAATAATAGTTTCCACTCAATAATCCAAATAGATCCCTATAAAGACTAGTATGGGAAGAGGTAAAGAGCACCTTTATTTTGGGATGAAGTTGGGGAACGAAAACTAATAGGTCCGGAAATGGTTGATGAAATGGTGAAAAAGTTCAAGACCATTCAGCAGCACATCAAGGATTCTCAGAGTTGGTAGAAGAGATATACTGATAATCATTGATGAGACCTATAGTTTGATATTAGAAACATGGTATTCATCTATATATATATATATCTTTGGAATAAATTCATGAGATTTGGGAAGAAGGGAAATCTTAATCCAAGATACATCAACCCCTTTGATATCCTTGATTACATCAGAGGAGTGTCTTATCGACTAGCACTCCCATCTAACTTATCTTAAGTACATGATGTATTCCATGTATCCCTCTTGAGGAATTTTATACCATACCCCCCACATGTACTCAATCTATAGGTGGTACCATTGGAGAATGATCTTTTGTATGAAGAGTAGCCGGTGAAGATCTTAGATCATAGATAAAAAGTTCTATGAAATAATACAATGAACCTGGTCAAAATCTTGTGGAGAAACCAAAAGTTTGAATAAGTTATGTAGGAACTGATGAAACATAATTACCTCATTTTTTCAATGTGGGAAAATAAAAATTTATAGGGTGAAATTTATGAGGGGGGAAGATCGTAATGACCTAAACTGTTATAAATAAAATTCCCCTTATTATTTAATTAAACGTATTATTATGTAATATGGTTATGAACTTCTATGGTTTTATCTTATCATATTTGAATACTAGTAAGCATCATTATCATTTATAATATATACATTTTACATTGATCTTATGATTAGTATAAATATAGTGCTTTAACCAATCCAATTAACACTGAAAAAGAAAGTGATAGCCTCAAATAGTAGGAACATACCCTATTAATCCCATTTATTGGATCTTTTAAGGGAGATAGAATAACTAGGATTTTACCTAGACCAATACCAATCTTGGATCCAACAACTTAAGCATGAGGGAAACCATTCATGGGAGAAGTTTAAGCTCATATAGATCACGACCCAAACCATGTACATCAAACCACCCCATGAAAGTATCACTATCACACACCATACCCTTAGGGAGTTTTCTAGTGTGTTAAAGGTATATGTATCAAGACCATAATAATATGAATGTTTATTTTTTATTTTCAATAGAATAATGTTCTTATTTTTTCATATCTTTACTTTTTAAATGATTTTTATTTTTATATAATTAATCCCAAATTGTATTTTTAATTAGTATTCAATTTAAATTAACAAATTTATTTTTATGAATTAATGTATTTTTTGAAGTAGATAATATTTTAATGAAATATTATTATGAATTCAAGTGTAAATTTTATAAGGGTTCAAAAATTGTTATTGTCAAAAAACTCAATATTTTTTAATAAATATTGATTCTTATTTTAAAAGTGAATATTAATTTATTTAGAAAATTATTTTTATAAAATTTATATTATTTTTGGAATAAAAACATAAAAAATATCCAATGGTAAATTTTTCATAATTTTTTGAGGTAGTAAATTGTTCAGGTAAAAATTAAATGTTGTATAAATATACAATGTGTATTATGAAATCCCAATGAACAAAAAGTGTTGTAATAAATAATATAAATTATATAAAGGACCAAATATTTTTTACCATTAAAATTATTTGATTTTATGTTTATTTTATTAATTTATAATTCTTTTATGAATCCTCCAAAACCATTAATATATTTTAATGTTTTAAAATCATTTCATTTAGAGTATGACTCACTCACACATCAACAAGGGAATTATTTTTTTATGTTCGGACCTTGGACTTATAAAATAATAGAAACCATTCCCCTTTGGTATAAATCATGTGGAAAAATAATGGGAGTGGTTTTGGTTTTGATTATTTTATTATATAGAATCCAAACACCAATGTTTGAGAAATGATAAAGAATTTCCCACTCATTTCGTATATAAAAACACCAAAGATCCCATTTATCTACAATCAAAATACATATATAACGTACTTACTCTACCATAATTTATCTATATTCCTCAAAAGGTTACCCCAATCTCTCAATAATCTCCTCCCAAGCATTTGGAGTCATGCTCTCAAAGTAAGGGTTCTTTTCCTTATAATATTTATTCATGTTTATTCATTATATTATGTCTTCTATTTCCAATTCCTTTTATTTGGATGTGTTTTTCCATTCCCCTATTAATTTATATTTGAATTCTAAATTATGATTTTCCCCTTTATCTCTCATCAACCCATTTTATGAATCTTTGAGTGATGCTTTTATGCCGCTGAAATTTCACTGTGATTTTATATGCTAAAAAATTATGTAGTGAATACCATATTTGTTTCATATCAAGGGTTTTCACCTTTATAAACTTATATTTATTGATTATGGACTTACATATATTTATTCCACAATCCTTTATCATGTAATAAAATTTGATGATGAATGAATCCATGTTGTATGATCTATGTGCCACACTTAAGCATGAGAATGAAATTAATGTGTTGGGTGAGCCTATAATTATATAGCACTCCAATGCATTGGACAATGTTTAGTCTCCTGAGACATAATTTTGGGATAGGGAGTAAACCTGATTCCTTTATGGTACTTTTACATCATGATTTCTTCACAGTTATCCTTGACCTATGTTTATGACGTAGTGTTTTATGTTGTTGCCACATTTCCTGTATTTCCTTTATGTTACCATGTTATATCATGTCTCACTGTTCATGTTTATGATTGTCAATCCTTCCATTGATATTCCTATTATATAACATGTATTAATTTCATCATATAATTCCATATTTATTCACTTACAGGGATTTATAGTTCACCCCTTTCTTATGCATGTACCCATGTTTTCCCATTCAGTTTTAAGTATGAGCTTATTAAGGAAGTTTTCAACAAAGATGATCTATTTCCAATTTTAAGTTGTTATATAATGTACCTAATTCCCAAAGACACTATACTTCATGATATTATGGATTTTATTGTGTACTTTTATATAATAAAACATTAATTTATTTTTAATAAATATCAAGGTTATCATACACATTCACCCAAGATATAGTGGTGTGATACTTATCATTTTGTTCCATCTATTTGTGTAAATATTTTATATTGAAACCTACACTATTCATGAAACTAGAATTATCATAAACATAATTTTATAGAATGGATGGTACCTTTTTATTTTATCATGTGATAGAGTGATCATTATATAATCTCAAAAGTTGTTCCCACTAGATAGAAGATTTTTTTAACCATAATCCACCATGTAATTTTGAGTGTTAGTTGATCTTATCTCTACCAATTATGAAGACTCAACTTATGTCACATTCACTTTGTATATTTAATATCCAATTTAAGAAACTTCCTAGTGAGGATACTTTTCTTATCCTATACTAATTTCATTTTATCTTCGTACTCCTTCATGATATTATCAATATCCTTTTTATGATATTCTTGTATTTTATTGTTCTCTATTTTAAAATTGTAACACTATTTAATCTTCTTTGATTTGAACTCTAGTTGTGAATTCTTAATTTCAATTTAAGACTTTTAGTTTTCCATTAATGCATGGATATTTTTAATTAAAACCTTTCTTGGATAGTTCCCTTTATTGAATTATATTGATCCATTCATCCTCAAATATAGATCATAACTCTTTAATCTAGACATTCATTTCAATTATGTATTCTTACAATTTAGATATATTTATACATGTCAACATTTTTTCTTCCAAATACTTATACATACCTTCAAATCATATTTATGAAGATTTATCTACTATTTCATACTTCTAAAAGATTCAAATGAAATTGATTATTTATTCGGAACAATTATTCAAGATCTCTTTAAATAATAAATCAATTCATCTTGGGAATCCTTAGAAAAAAATGAATTTTAATTTTAATGAAAAAATATGGAAGGTGAGGAGAGGTCTAAAGAGGATTAAAATGATAAATACTAAGTTAATACCCCTTTATGATATTAACATGGTCTATGGATAACGATCCTAAACTCAAGAAAGAGTTTATCACCATTTTCTAGTCACCTTTTGAGTCCAGAATATCCACTACTTTGTTCCCATCATGACAAGTATGCAGGATCTCCACTTTAGGGGTGATCATGATCCAACAATTTATAATGGTAAAAGATATGTTCCAATGAATTTTATATTTTTTCAAGATATATTTTACAATAATGTGTGAGTCTGATTCAATAGAGGATAAATTGATGTTTTTATACAAGCATAGATTGATAGTAGAGATAATACCTTAATCTTATGATTGAATTGAATTTCTCTATCTATAGTAGGTGGATAAATTAATGAGGACTAAACCTCAACCATCCTGGACTAGGCCTCCTCTACACATAATTATTTGGTTACTTTATTCATCAGTATTGAGTTTTGGATCCTTCCTTGAATCCTTCCAGCATACATAGACGCCTATGGAACTCATATTGTCTATGTTACTTATTGAAAAATTAAGGGGTATGGAGCTTGAACTTATGAGGTAGGTTGGATTCCTTGAGTATGATTCTAAAAAATTAGACCTGGAAAAAGATTTTGTCTTTGAGATATACATTGTTGGGGATGTGACCTTGATTTTAGATTATATTATGAGTGTACCATATCATTGAACAACCTTTCTCGTAAATAAGGATTTTACCATGATCATTCAATTCAATAATTGAATTAAAACTGAAATAATATTTAATAAATTGATCTATATATTCAAAGCTTCCACAATTATCTCTGAGATAATTCTATATGAATCAATCCCAATATCCTTCCACAAATAGATGAAACACTGATTTGGTAATTGTGTTCTTGTTATATAAATTTTGAGGTGAGTTTGTTTACTTTTATTCATACATTTCTATCCATAGAGAGCAGGAAAATTCTTAGATTCCAAATCCAAAATTTTATTTTGTTAGGGTTATTTTTACACGAAATGGTGTTGTTTAGGGATTCTTGTGTATGTGAATCATGGAACATCACATAAAAGGATGATCAAGTAAAGTATGTTTAGGGTAATGGATTGAAAATGTAGTGGTAATGTCCATAAACTAGTTATATTCTATTATATAAGTTTTTTTAGTAATCATTGAGGATCATTTCTAAGAGATGATAGAAATTTGTATTGTGTCCAACCCTAAGGTCTAAAGTGGGGAATCCAGGGAAATATAGATGGAGACCATTACAATTATCTAACTAGAAGGCAATATAAGATTTTTTAATAATCTAATGTGAGTTATCATAAATTATTCTAACACTATCATGAATACCACACCATAGATGTGATCTTGAGGACCCAGCATTCCAATGAAATGGGGAACTCGCATATTTTTACATAATAAACTTGGCCCAAAGAGAGTGACCCAACATTTCTTCCCAAAATACATTGTTATTCAAACACAAAATGTTTTCATATGTTATTTTAAGATTAATTACGTCCTCATTAATAGGTTGATACAACCTAGATCAACTAGTCCAGTGATGTTTCCCCTCTTGATGATATTTCTAAATAAAAAAAATTGAGAAAGAGTTCAATGTTTTTGATAACAGTCTTTGGATTCTTGAAAACTGAGAGAATACACATTGGGATAGAAGAATACACACTATTTACCAAATTAATATTCCCTCCAAATTAGAGAAATATTCTATTATAATTTGTAATCCTTCCCATAAATAATATTAAAATTCCATCAAAGTGATGAATTTAAATCCTTTTACTGGAAATAGGGGCACGAAGATATTCCATAAGGAATTGAATTTTGGTGATTCCTAGTTTTTACTTAATGATATTGGAGTTACTAGTAGGATTGGTTTTAGAAATGAAGAAATTACATTTATTTGTATTGATATGTTTTATACTCATATTACTATATGTGTTTAATAGAAAGTTGAAGTTACGGATCGAATTTCTTATTCAATTGATGAAGAAGATAATTATATCCACAAAGAAGAGCGCAATATTCCTTTGAACATGTACCAACATCATAAGGAAGTATTAGGTCATTGTAAATGCTTTAAATAAGGTTTCTATTAAAAATATCATGAGAGATGATAAAGAGGCTTGGTGAAAGAGGATATCCTTATTGAAGGCCCATAATGGGTTTAAAGAAACAAAATCACATTTCCTTTAGAGATATGTTAAATCATGAACAAGTAAATAAATAGAAAAGAAGGTCATAGAGATACTCAGAATAGCCATATTTCCATACGACCTTGATGTTGAGGCCCCATTTTATTCATCATAGGCTATATCCTAAAAAATTTAATCATTATATTAGAACCAATAACTCATTTATCCAGACCAGATATCATTTATTGAGCCAAGAAAACAACACCTTCATGGTTCATGACTTTAATTAAGTTTTATTTATTATCCAAAATTTTCTATCATAAATGCTTATAAATACTTTTTTATAACACATGTAATAATTTTATAAGAAAAAATTTATAAGTTTTATGGTTTGAAATTGAATAAAAACATTTGAGTTTCTCAACTTAGGGATAAGATAAGAATATTTGCAGATGCAACTCTTGCCAGAGGCCCTCCTTTAAAGAAATATTAAATATCAAAAATTACATATAATTTCCCTAAATAACAATATTATAAGTAAATGGATCCTAAAAATCCATCAAGTATTGGTGTTCTATTAGGATTGAGGCTTTTGAAATCCTCATTAATCTTCTCCTCCTTTGATAAAATTCCATTAAACGGTTTGTGGGACTTTAATAGATCTGAGGATGCTCTGGAAAAAAAATCCATTTGGTTCTAATAATTTTGGAACCACTCTTATGAATTCTATTGGACCTACATGTAAATTTGATAAGTTGGATACCATAACGAGGAAAGTAAAATTATCCTCACTAGAGTGAGAATCATTCTCAAGAATCAAGTTATTCTTTTAACAATCTTATTTTCCCTAATATAGGCTTTGAAATATGTAACATTATTTTCCCCTTACCCACTTTTTCTGGGTTCTTCTATATGAAATTTTTGAAGAGATATTTGTATTACCTCATATATATATATGAAATAATTGAATACCATAAGATAAAATGGTTTTCCGTATTCTTATTAGTGGATTCATCTACTGAATTTTCTTCTTTCATTCCAGATTTTTCTTTATCAAGATTACAATAAGAGGGAACTGACATTCCTTTCTCTTTTCATAAGAAAAATTCATTCTCATTATAAGTTACTATAATAAATATATTATCAGTACATATAAAATAATTAACTTTTAATTTATTATCTTTATTTTTTATAGGTATTTTTTTCTGTCATTTTTGTGATGAGTCTTTTCTCAATTTCTTTAAATCACATTTTATTCTTTTATATAGTTTCTTAGAAGAAATATTTTCCATGATTTCTTTGAAAATGATATAATAATACTTTTTATACTTTTAATTAATAAACTATTTAGAAAGTAGAAATCAAAAAACTTCAAATATTTAGTTTTTTTAGAATCCAAACAAAGGTGTAACCAATTCTTTGATATCAATTATTATGATCACTCGGGATGCGATTCACACTAAGAAGGGTGTAAATCAGTGTGGTGAATTATTATCACATAAAATATTATCCCATATCTTACCTCTACAACTATTCAATGAATCAATTTCTCACTCTTTTACTTACCTTTGGTAATAATTAATGTAGTATAATTAGTAAAGCACAATAAGTAACACCATGATTTTTTAATGTGGTTCACCTTCAAGATGGATTAATAAACCCCTGGTGTGTTATAGTTATTATCCCTTACATGCACAAATACCATTTTATTATCACAAAAATACTCATGAAGGGGTATATACTTGAATGAATAATCCTATAATTAACTTGGTATAATACAAGAACCAGATTTTATTTTATCATGATCAAGCACCAAACAATCCGTTCTCTAAAAAATATTGGATGTGTTAACTACTCATCTTGAAGATGATCAATAATGTAATAATGATATTTCTTGATATAAAAAATCTGATCTCCTTACTCAAAGTGTATCAATATCAAGGATGTCATACACAAAAATTTTTGGGTTATCTCAAACCTTATGATATAATGATATCATATGTCTCTATCTTTATGATAAATAAATACCATATATTTCCTTCTTAAATAGTTTTCTCCTTTGAACTAAATAAAAAGAAACAAAACAAAGAAATACCCACTCTTTATTCTTCTTCTTCAAATCATGGGAAAGTATTTCTCGCATGATAATGGATCTCTTCTTTTCTTTAACGTATGGAATATTCTTGGTGAATATAGTGTCGTTTCCTTTTATTTGGTGATTAGATAATAAATAGGAATACAGCATCAGGTTCTCTCCCTCAATCTAATTCTTAGTTTCCTTCTCATCATATATATTTAAAAAACCTTGTAAATAATATTATTTAATTATTCAAATTATATCAAGAATATTATTTATATATGGAAAAACAACCATGAAATGAGAAATATGATATCCTCTAATAATATTGGTCCAATATATTCGATATAATTCATAATACTAAAGTATTAATAACTTATCAAGTTTTTTTTATGATTTATCTTTGATCACATACCATTAAATAATTTAAATACTAGTTGTAGAATTATATTAAATAGGTTCATTCTTTGACTGGAATTTTTTCCTTGTATTACCTCATGATCTCCCTCAATATTCATGACACCTACTTCTTCTTTAATCTTCCAAAAAATCCCAACATTTAAAATTACACATCAATAAGTTAACATTTTTTAGAATCTATTTCTATCATATAATTACTTGTTGAAGTTTAAGGATTATGTAGCAAAATTCTCCACTTCTTCATGCACTATAGCATGGTACTCTCTTCATGGTGCAAAGATCAATTCATTATCTTCATCACTGAAACTGATAGGATGAATCATGGATTAAATAAAAGATTCATAAAAATTTTACATTTCATAATATCATATTATTTTCAATGTTAATTCAAATTCCCTTATAATATATTATTATAGAAATTTTAGAATTTATAAAACTGATAACCCTATCAAAATAGTAATTTTGCTCTTATATTCCTCAGGAATATCATACCATTTCCAAATTCTGTGCCAAACTGATGACCCTTAGATAATATTATGTTTTCTCTTAAGTTTATAACTCTATTATATTTTAAATATTTAACCACATAATAATAGTAAATGGCCCTTATACAATCTGTGGTGGACCTTAATATTTTCATGTGACTCTTATTAATTTGATATAATAACACTTATGAGAGTTAAATAACTCTTATGAACATCCTTTTGACTCTTATAAAATAGTAATATAACCCTTAAAAGTATATAATTCCATTGAAAATTCTTTGGTTCTTCTACTGATGACTCTTACATGAAACTCATGCCTTTATAAATTTTAGTTTATAAATCAGAAATTTCATATGTATGAACTATAAATATATTATGCATGATATGAAAATCTTATGTTTCTCAATGTTATTCTTTATTTTACAATTTTATCATGGATTAGAATATATTACATAACATAGAGAATAAATAATTAATAACCAAAAATATTATGTGTCATGCAAAAGAGTACTACCTTTTCTATATTTCAATGTTTTAGAAATATAGTATATATAATTTACTTCGATAAATTTCAAGCAACCTGCACCTCATAACTTCTATACATAACTCCATATTTCTTAACTCAACTCAAAAACTTATTAAATAATTCTTATAAACTTTAAAAATTCCATATACATTCTTTACCATTTAAAAACATCCTCTAAAATTCTTAACCACTTCAAATTACTTTAGAATAATTTTAAATCTACTCCGATAAAAATTTATATAATTCTAAATAATAATGAAGCTTGTAAGTCTTCCATATAATATTTAAATAATATTACATTTCCTAAAATAAATTAATTAAATTTCATCTAACTGTATTCTCAATCCTTATAAACATGATTATAGAACTTCTTAAATGACTTTTTATCTTCTTTGGAGTGGTCAAAAATTTACCAATAAACAAAATTCATGGAACTTCACTTCTTTAACTCCATAAAATATGCTTAAACAAATTCATAGTATAAAATATAAATTAGTATAATCTTTCATCATCATGTAAATGTTAATATATCTCTAAAAACAAATAATGAAAGCATATTCTTTATTCATATTAGTAATGAAAAGAAACTAACTTCATTTTCCACATAAATAGTGGTAGCATCTTACACTTTAAAGATCCAAGTGTTCCTTAAATTCTAATTAATTTTTCACAACTCATCATGTAACAACACATTTTTTAGTAATATTCAACTTCAGTACATGTTGTTCTGCTTTGAAATATATTTACAACATGCATATTACTTTCATCCTTATTGACAAAATTACAACACAAACACAAATTGGGTTTAATAGTCTCCCTCTTTGTATTTGTTATGAATACCAACTATAGAAAATTCATGTCAAAAGTTCATATTTATTTTATTATCTCACCCTCAAATTGATAATTAATATAAATACACTTGATAAGTAACTAGGTTCATAGGTGATCTTGTGTATATCATATAACCCTCATACAGATGGGCAGTATGATCGAACGATATGGGTGTCAGAGTTTGTGATTTGGGAATGTATACTTGATTTTTGGGGTTCTTGGGAAAATATTATAACTATATTATAGTTTTAATATAATAAAATCTTTTACTAAATGATTCATATAGCTCTGTATGAGATAATTTATGGTAGGTTTTTTCGTTCACCTATGTGCTGGTTAGATGCAGGTGAGGCAGCACTACTGGGTTTTCATCTCATTTAAGAGACTTCTTAGGAATTCTAATAGATTTAGAAGTGTATGGATACATATCATTATAAGAATAATTATATTATCAATCTTAATCCCACACCTATAGATTTTATGTTGGGACATCAGGTCTTTCTATGCATATCTTCAAGATTTGGTCATAGAAAAATTTGAAGACAGGGAAAGTTATCACACCATTACATTGGGACCTTATAGATAGTGGATATATTCAGGGAGGTATCCTATATATTATAGCTATCTTATAGGTATAATTTCATTCATGATATATTCTATGTATCATAGATTTGATGATATCATGTTGACCCATCTCATTCGTTTCAATCTATGGATATTGAGCTAGAGGCAGATGTGTCTTTATAAGAGTATCTAAAATGTATCATTGATCAAAGTATGAAGGCTATAATAGGAAGGTCAGTTACCTTATTCAAAGTGATATGGTATAATGGATTAATATAGTATGATACCTAAAAGTGGGAGGCTGGTGTACATGCATAGTGACTGAAAATTATCTCATAGAAAGTTCTTCTACCCTCCTAAGGGAAAATTGGGGACGAGTTGTCTTAAAGAGGGGAGGTTGTAACATTCCAAATTTTCTCAAAGGAATGGACCATTTTTTTGGGACAAATTTCTTCAATTTTACCTTTAAATGTTTCCTAAAGGAGTCATGGAGGTCTTAGGGGTGTCTGAGGATTGTTTGGAGCCCGGAAGCCCAAAATTTGAGAAAATAGACTAGGGCACATGGTTAGGAGAAACTGTGAAGCCCAACCTGCATAGTTTCATTAAACCTTATGGTGGAAGAAATTGGGTTGATGGGGGGCACACATTTTTTCTATAACCGTAAAACCCTAAGCACATGCCCATGTGAGGTTGAAAACTTTTGGGACAGTGGAATTTTTTATGGTTGGTGGATGGTTTTTCTAACTATGCGTCTAAACCGTATTCCCCTATTTGTGTAGTTTAAATTCCCATTTTTCCATTAATTAATTTTTTACCTTACCCCCATATCTTCTTAATCTCATTTCCATCGATGAAAACCTCCTTCCTCCTTCCATAAGATCTCGTCCTCCTCTTTTCTAGGGATCAAGGTATCTCCCCCATCGGGCTTCCAAATACTTCACCATTAGAAGTGTTAGAAATCTTGATGTAATATCTGCATCCTATTGATTCTAATTCTTTTTTATTTCTTCATATAATTTTACTTTTTAGGTGAAATCTAATTTTTCATATTTTCTGGGCATTTGATGATTTCTCTTATAACTCTCATTCAATATCAAATCAAATGGAAACATTGGATGAGGGAAGAACTATGAACCTAAGTTAGGTGGTATAGTTTTTTTCCCATGTTTTGTTCCATTTTAAAATATAAATCATTTCTCCGTGATCTGTATCCTTTTGCAGAAACCCCTAATTTTATAAATAAATTCAATTGATTTGTTTTGCAATCCCTTTTTGACCATATTGTGTGGATAATCACCTTCTAGGTTGATTTCCTTGACCTAAGCCACCCCTTTGGGTGTGACATCTCATTTATAGCCTATATTCCCCAATATTAAATTGTAAAGCACTACATCAGGTGTGTTTCCTAGTAATAGATGACTTGAATTGATAATTAAATTGAGCAGAATGATGAGCCATGAGTTATTACCCAAACCCTTGTTCCATAAATGGGTTTCTTGATTAAAGTCCTTGTAAAACTTGTTAAATCATGTTATAAATTACATCTTTGTTAAGGGTATTGTTTTTCTAGCCAAATCATACCTCTCTACCTTATGTCATGGGTGATACAATGGGTTCCGATTTAAGGACCCATTGGATGGGATCATTATGTTTGGTAGTTGGTTTATTAAATAATTGTTAATATGTTGAGGGTGACACTAGATAATCATGGGATGGTCTCACCATGCATTTTCAATTTTACCTCTATATGAGTGCGACCAGTTTCTTATGGGGGACCCCATGGATGAGATCAGTGGTGTGATTGTTGCACCAACACATGAAAGATACTTGGGCCCCTATATACACTACTAGGGATGGACTTGAAGGTTTGTTCATGTTGTCTTCACACCAATTATAGAGTGACACTTGGAATGTCATTCATGGGTCACTATGGATAGAATCCCCTAAAATTGGACTTATACTAAGCCTATGGAGTGATATTCAGAATTCCCTTAGAGTTTACATGGATAGGATCTAGGTGACTCTCAATATTTTTATAAAGAGTCTAATTAAATTAAAAAGTAAGTGAATGATTTAAAATAAGAAATGAATCATTAAAATTATAAATTTAGGGATGTGTCCTCCAATAAAAATCCCAAGATTAGGTTAAGTGCATCTATTTATTTATTATAATACTCACTTTACTCTTGCAGGATTTCTCAGCTCAGACAGACCTGGCTTAAGCCGAAGTAAGTAAAGTTGGATGGGTGCTCAAAGGAGAACCTGGTCTGATGTACTTATTTATTTAATTCTATATTGAATGTATTATTAAAGGAACACTGTTCATTTTGTATTGCATGAGCTAGATTGGTCTAGACACCATCGATGGTGCCCTACTGAGTACATCTCACACCCTACTTGGGCTTCCATTAATACCCATGCAGACTTCATGGTTGCAGGTATTGATAAATTGAAGTGTCCAACATCTGATGTTTGATTCTGATTCATAGGATGAAGTATTGGATAAAGGGACCAGGCCCATTATTATGATTATATTTGTACCTATATTTTTCATTTTTTTTTGTATTTTTATTATCTTATGGTGTATTATTGTATCCCCTGTTACCATTTACTCACTTTTGTAAAGCTACTTGTGCATCATCATATTTTTGTATAAGTTTATGATTAAGCTTTCTCATATTCTTTATTATACTAATTTAATTTTTTTATTCTAATTATACTAAATTGGCTCACTGGTCTAGTTTTATAGTGTATTATCCTATTGTTTCTTATTACTTATATATACTATTGTGCTATACTCTGATCAATGAGGGCATAGTCTCCCCACATACACTCCCTAGGCCATCACTAATATTTATAATCCTTTGAAGTTTGGGGGGTGCGCTTAAGGTCTTTTGGACCACCCTCTTGGGGAAACACTATATGAAATCTTAAACAGGATTCTATATATGTGGTATATGTGTCATGTTCCCATAGAAAAAAAGTGACATGAAAATACCATAACACTTTAAAAACTTTTGAATCCTAATCCCTATTAAAGAATAACATCAAATGAAACCATAAACATTATTAAAATAAGTGTATTAATGATATAAAATGTCAAAGTGAAAGTATATACACCACATAAAAGAAATGAGTGGTGAATATGGAACATGTCTCCAAGAAATAAAATAGATACTATAAATCCCTTACCTTATGTTTGACTTTATTAATACACATATAAAGTTATTGTATAATAAATATAGGTTTATTATAAATATATTCAATAACTGAAATCATATATATTATAACATATATGATTTTCTTATAACATTTTATCACCTATTTATTAACATCTCTGTGTTAAAATCACTGCTTCAGATAATAACTACATTGTGTTTCATGTATGTTTTGGTTCGATAATTTTGGTCTTTATACTATGAATATGGTTAAATAATATCCAAAATGTTAATAAAGATATAAATATAATATAAATATATATATATATTATATATTCACTATATATATATATTTATATTCATCTATAAAAGTTAGAGATAAATAAATTAATTGCACTGCTCATAGAGATGGTAGGTCGTACGTGCACATGAACATTGTTTTCATTTTTTTTACGGATAAAATAAAAGAAAGGTAAATAAAAATTAAATTTTAAAAAATTATTATTATATTATATACATCATATATATTTATAAAATCCAACCTTATTACCATCCATGTTAAATGTAAATGGAAAATGAGTCACTTTTCTTCATGGAGGTGGTAATCCACATGTATGCATGAGCGGCGTTATCATTTTCAAATGGATTGGAAGGTAAGAAGGTAAATGTGATAATATAAATAAATAAGTTTAATTATTTCATCAAAATAATATATATATATATATATATATATATATATGTGCTTTAAATCCATCATTGTATCCATCCATGAGAGTTGTTGATGGAAAATGAATTACATCGGTTTGGGATGTGGTAGTCAACCGAACACACAATTGACGGTTTCATATCCAATTTGATGGAAGAGGATATGGATATAGATTATGATATTAAAATAATAAAATCTCACTATATGGGATAGATTTATGTTATTATATCAGAATATTTGAAGAATATTTGAAGGAGGTGGAGGAAGAAAAAAAATAAAAACGCTCGATTAAGAATGATACCTCTTCTTCGAAGAGCCTCTTTAGGATTATACCTATAGAATTTATTGGCGGGTATAATAATAAAAATAACGCCTCTAGAACATATGTATGGAATTAAGGAAGGGTCATTTTCATTTATTGTCTGAACCAAAAGGGTCTTGGGGTGTGAAGAGGAGAGAAGAAAATATGTCCACTTTATAAGAGGGGAAAGGAACCCACTAGGGAACTACTTGGAAATTTCCCAAAAGACTCTGAAATGACAAATTAATTCACATAATAAATGCTCCTAAATTACCATATAATAAAATTATGTACTATATAAGGTTTAAATATAGCCATATAATATAATTTATACAATTTTTATTAGAAAAATTACACATATCATTTGGTTTGCCTTAACCATTGTAATTAATTGTTTTACTTTTTTCCTTATTCATTATATCTAAAAATAAATCTTAACCTATTAAATAATATTAATTACTCTAGTTAAAAATATTGAATCAATTTTACTAGATTCAATTCATAAAAGTGTGGGGATTCAATTTAAAATTAAAACAACATATGCGATAAACAAGCGATTTTCCTAAGAAAATATTTTATAATTATAAAATATATATATATCAAAAGTCAACAAGTAATTGATTACAATGAACTAAATTTGATTAATAATAATAATATAATTTCATTAATTTTTCTTTAAAACCATTTTAAAACAATCTGTAACTTGGTAAACTCATTAAACCAAAAGGCGGTTTTTAATAAAAATCAATACTTTTCACTATTCATCAAATAATTATAATATTTTCATAAAACTATAAAAAATAACTTTAATATAATTTTAACATGTTGATTTAAAAATTTATGTTCATTTTTCAAATAAATTTTCTATAAGTAGACAATTTTTTTTTAAAAAAAGCAAACAAAACGCGATGAAACTAATTTTTAGAAAAAAATAGTTTATGAAACCAGATTTATTCATATATCCTTCCTAGAAAAATATTAGAAGAATGATGAAAAAATTAAATATATAATATATATATATTTAATTAATATCACTCTACAATAATGATTAATTTAATTTATTAAAATAAAAACACTTTGTATGCATAACAACAGTTTTCAGAAAAAAAAACCAATTATTTTACTTTCAAATAATTTTTATTTTCATTTCTAATAAATTGATAGAAAATAAATTTGTTTTTTAAATTTTTACTACATATAATTTAAATAATTATTTATTCTAATTCAAACCTGAAAATTTAACTTCTAGGTTAAAATAGTCACATTTAAATATTTTAATAGTATATTGTGATTAATTTAAACTTGGTATCATATGTAATGAAAGCTATAGAAGAAATTAAATTTACTTTAAAAAAATAATTTCATAAAATATCATGTTTTTAAATTATACCGCCTTAAATAAATTTCATCCTGAAAATTTTAACTTGATCTTAGTAATCACGGGTTTTACATTTGAAGACTTCTTTATGGAAGACCCTCGTTGTAAAAGGGTTGATAAAACTTCCTCTAAAAAATAAGGAAAGTGAAAATATATTGGCCATATGAATAACACGTAACTAAATTTTCAAATATGATAACATTTTTAGAAAATGAAAATATGGAAATGGATAAGAAAACTAATTCCCAAGTACAAATAGGTAATGATAGATAACATGGTCTGAAGAAAGTTAATGAATGAAAATACAAAAATATTTAAGGGGTGAAAAGACTATTAATTCATTAGGAATTAAGGTAAACGTATAACATTTTTAATTCATGATCCTTTTAATAAAGGTGGGTAATTTTTCATAAGAAGATATACGTACTTGATTTCATTCCATTTCATAGGCACAATATCATCCTATATTTGTTTTTTGATCATTTTTTACTTCATCTATTACTCTAAGAAATGAATATTCAAGATTAAATTTGTTCCGGGCCTAAATCATTAAAAGTTTATTTTAATGAATCATAATATCCATAAAAGTGTGTAAAGTTATTCCTCCTATATCTACATATTTACCAAAACCAAAATGGTTCACAAAAGTTATCTAATAAGTACAAATCATTAAGTTCTAAGACATCAACAATAGCTTCCAAAGTTCAAATTAACCCATTCCATAAAAAGTTAACCTTAATGATCATACAAAATATTTATAACCAAAATTGAATCCCAAATATTAGAATTATTTAATCTCATATCCTTCCATGATCATCATAACAATTATCTGAAATAATTTTAATCACTCATAAAAGTTCATTCCAAAAATTATATACCCTAACCATTTTCTGATATCAAAATAAGATATTCTTTAAAAATACGATTTTCTCTTTATTCCTTAAATAATTACCTATGTTATACAAAAAAATACATTAGAATATCAGGTTCATTCTTGCACTGAAATATGATCATAGGGATTCAAAATATAAAATTTGATTTCATTATTCCTTAAATAATATTTTCATAAGGTTCCTTCATAAAAACTCCAAAATGAAATTATCAACACTAGATTGGAGGATAATTGTTCCCTAATTATAATGATTCACTTCATTTTTTGAGATTGCATAAAATTTCCCTTTTCCATTATTCTTAGAGGTTTTCATGGATTATTATCCTCATTTTCCCTTTGACTAGGGAATTGAATTTCATAATTCAAAAACTAATTAAATTTGTAGAAATTAAGTGTCTGTTGTATATTCTGTTGAACCCTCTATTTATTCCTTTAATTTAATATATTCTTTAAATTAATTAAATAGTATTTTTCTTCATGTCTAGGTTTCGCACACATGAAACATCTTCTTGTTCCTTTCAAGCACTCACCTAAGTGTTCCTTCCCAATTTGTTTTTTCAAGTAGTAGGTTAAAACCTTTTCTTTCCTCCATGTGATATGCCACAGGAACTTCCATAAAATATCATCTTCTTTTCTTATCACCTAAACCATGATGGTTTCAAGTTTCCATTTTCACTTTGAGAAGACATTGAATGGTTTCCTCATAGCCTCCAAAATTCCTTATGGCTAATATGTAACAACCCAAACTTTTATCAATGAAGTTTCTCTTCATATAATTATTATATATAGTATAAAATACATAAATCACTTAGATAACCTAATAAAAACATTATCTTCAGAAATTTATAAGAAATCAGTGGTATTTATAGAAATAGAAGAACTTATACCACTAGAATTGTAAAATTCCCGTTAGAAAATTAATGTTACCATTACTTATAGTAACTCATCCATTAGAATAGTAACCTCACCTATGAAAATATAAATAAAATTTAGTTATATTATGATTGAAAATATAATATTTTTATATTCTAAAATATGTAAATAAATGTTTAAAAATGATAAATTCAGTATCGGTATTTTTTGAAACATAATTGATTAGTTAGAATTTTTTGATTAATATGATGATTTAAAGGAAATTTATTTTCATAAAATAGTTTCCTAAATGAATATTTTGTTTTCTTATGATTATAATATGATTTTATGATTCTTCTATTACATTTTAAAAGGGTTATAAAATCTTTTATAATATTGAAATAATTATTTTTCAAATAAATAATGATTTCAATTAAAAATTCTTTTTCTCATTTTTTGAAAATTATTTTTCTTAAAATGGTCTCCATTTTTTAATTTTACACATTGAAAAGTGATCCAGGTAAATTTTTGACATTATTTCTAAAACAATTTAATTTTTGGTGAATAGTTAGATATAGTAATTTACGATATTTAACAAATACATGAATTAGTGACTCATGACTGATGTATGGTTGATATAAGCCCAAATCTAGAATTTTACATCATTATTTAATATATTTAGTGGTAAATATAAAATTTATTGATATTCTTGATCCTAAATAATAAAATAATGAATATAATAATAAAAATACCCCTCTCCTACCACAATAAATACCATCCATCACCACCTCTTCTTCATATACCTCCAAAGCCTAGAATTTTGTCCAAAATTTTCCCAATCTACTTATAAAGTCTCTCACCCATGTCTAAGATCATTTTTTATCAAAAAAAATACTAAACCCAATTTCCTTAATGAGGCTCTCATGGAGAATAAGTTTAATATATAAATCCGCTTTTGTTTTATATTAATTTCTTTTCAATTAATTTTCTTTTCGTATCCTATACTTACCACCCTATAACAAATTGGAATGATAACTCTAGTAGAATTTATATACTATAACTTTATTGGTTTAATGGAATAATAAATTATCAAGCCTCTTCACTCATTCTTTTATTCTAAAAATGAATACATTGTTTGTGATGTGTTGATTTACCACCATCATGGATGACACATTTTCATTTTACTTTACCACCAAAAATGATGGTTATAAAACCATTTTTATGGTTAAAACATATTATAATATTTGTATTAAAACTTATTTAATGTTATCAAACCAGTACATATACATAATATTAAATAATAAAACAGAACTAGTTTGTGATGATCAAAAATTCAACGAAATAAACAAATGTTCATCAATAACATTTTATCTAATAAATAATTATGATTTTTGTAAAAAATGATGTATGAAACCATTTAAAATTTTTGTGTAACACCAATATCATATAATTTAAATTATTTATTTTTCATTCTATTTAACATGAACTCCCACAATTAAACTCAATGGAACCAATCAAAAATTCATGAAATGAATACTCTTTGAACAACGAAATTGAATCTTATAACTCGTCAAAAAAGCCATAAATGAACTTAATAAAATTATAAATAAATCAAATAAATTTAAAATATGTTATTAATTAATTAATTAATGGATCTAATTTGATTATCCAGGATATTAAGTGCAAAGTTTAGAACAATGTCATACATAAGGTAAGGGATTCTCTCTGAACCTTCATTTTTCATTCAGATTATGCTTTCTCTCTCTTTACCCCAATTTAATTCCTAATTATTATTATTAACCCTTCATAAATTCAATTTTTATTATCCCAACATATTTACCTATCTCAATTATTCATTTTTTTTTGGGTAAGTACATGTTTTATAAGGTTCCATTCTCAATTCCTCCCGATAAGCAAGCCCAATTGAAAGGAACATCCAGGTTTCCTACCCATTTTCAAGTACCATACATAATATATTTTAAGACACCAATATTTTTATAAAAAAACTCTTTTTATAATGAAAAAATATCTATGTTCATTTATAGTTTCATAAAAATAATTATACATTTTCCCAGTTTAAAGACTCTTTAATATTTTCCATTAAATTGCACTAAAGAGGTTCATTTATAAAGTTCCTTAAATATTATTTTTACCTGTTTTCACTTCATTTGACCATCATTTATCATGATTTATTCCTATTTTAACTTATTAATTTCTATACATTATTTAACTCCATTATTTCATGGATACTTTTATGGTACACCCATTTGTTATTCTATATGACAAGATTATGATACCCTTTTCTTTCCATGGGTAACCCTCATGCTTATTTCATGTGGTATATTTTCTCTACATTCCTATGATCCAGGATTACATGATCTCATTCTCTTTATTTTATTCTTCCTTGGGTTTATTTATATTCTAATCCTTTTTATGTCATTGTGTTATACCTTCTAGCCCATGTGTTATGCTTTTCTTTTGTGTTTATTCCCTTACTAAGATTTTTATCTCATCCCTTTTGTTCATGTATTCCCCAAGTTACCCTATACATATGTAAGATATAAAAGGAAGTTAGGATATCTTTATGGAGATTAAATAAAATATAGTTTTATTTTGGTTTCATTCTTTCTAATTATGTACCTAAACTTCCAAATAAACTAGACTTTATGATCCTCGATTTGTATTTAAAGGTTAATTATTCTTAAAATAATTTTAAAGTATTTGTAAAAGGCTAGGGTTGTTATAGTTGGTATTAGAGAATGGTCTAGTTATTTTTGGATATTATGATTATAAATTTTTAGTAAAAACCCTAGGGATAATTCTACCACCATGGATAACCTAGATTGAAACTTAAAGAAATAACATGTTATGATATACATTCCATTTATAAGTTTATAGTTCAATATTCAATGTTTTCTTTTTATATTTTTATTAGCTAATTATTGAATCCATAATAATTTTTATTTCTTTTTCTTAGTTAATGGATGAAAATAGTAGAACCCATTCCAACAATCAATGTGATAGGAAATTTGAAAATTTCCCTAATTAAATTCCAAATATGATAGGAATGGGTTCTCAAAACTCCATGATAGTACTTTCTCAACTAGTTCATGTTATGAATTATAACTTGAATCATATGGAAAACTCTCCTTATCCTAAGAAATATAAATTTTTGGTTTAATCTTTTATGTGAAAAATATCTCTCATATTTAGTGGATATTATGATCCCATTATTGTGGAAGAATGGATTAACTCTATTGAGAAAATATTCATTGTCCGTCAATTCTTAGAAGAATAAGAAGTCATACTGGTAGTCTATTTATTTGATTAGTAAGTTGATAAATGGTGTAAACTAATCAAAACCCCAAATTCTAAGGTGGAAATGGATACCATGGAATGGGAATATTTCAAGAAAATATTTTTTAGTTAATATTTTTCCTGAAAAATCCATCTTAATATGAAAATAAAGTTCCTCAGACTAAATTATAAGGAAGAAGAGTATATCCGGGCATATGATGAAAAGTTTACAAGGCTTTCAGGATACGCCTCTAGCTTTTTCATGAACCCTGAAATCAAAGTGGATCACTTCTTTATTGGACAAAATATGAGTCTATGAAAACCCTTAGAGATCTAAGAATTTGAAAAATATGAGGAGATTTTTCATTATTCCCTTAAGGTTGAAATGGACATCAAATACTCTTAATGGTCTCATGGTCCTAGTGATAAAAATAAAAAATGGTGTTTAATATTGGAGTATCAATAGATAAATCCCCTAATGGAAAGAAAATCCAACATCTGACGTGTCAAAAGTGTTGGAATAAGCATCCTATGAACTGCCTAATGGGGTAAAAGAGATGATTCAAATTTAGAGGAGAGAGGAATCTATCCAATAATTCCAAAGTGAAATGGAGAATATTTCCAATGTAGAATAAGAAAGGAATGTTCATATCAACACTTAGTATGTAGTGTGGTATTTCAACTACAAGAAACATGGGAATTTTTTAATCCAAATCCCTAAGCCTAGGGTTGTTAGAGGCAATCAAAAACAACATCCACGGAAATAACGAAGGAAATATGTTATCATTACTATTAAGGTGGAACCCGAAAACGATGTGGTGATAGCTATACTAGTTATTCATTCAATAATAGAGAACATACTATTTGATTTTGGTTCTATGCATTCTTGCATATCTTGAAAGTTTAGTATAACTATTCAAACACCACCTAAAAATATAGAGTTTGGGTTATTTATGAGAATAGAAAATGGAGAAATTATTTCATCTGAGATATAGAACTCCTCCCCAGTTAATGTTTATGGATTGAACCCACAAAAAATCATGAACTACTTCTTTGGGTGGAGTTTGATTCTCTTTTGGGTATAGATTGGATATCATTATATAAATCCAACATCAATTATCAAAAAAGGGAGATCAGTCTTCACATCCTGAGGCATACTCTAATTCTATACAAGTGTAAGGAGGAGGATCAATCTTATTTAGAATCATCATCTCAAGTGTGATTATTATTGCCTTATGATAAAGCGAATCTATCACAAATTACTGAGATAAAGGATAGAGTCATGTTCGAGGACATGCCCATTGTGAGGGGCTACCATGATTTGTTCCCCAAATAATTAATTTTTCTTCCTATTAATCGAGAGGTTGAGTTCTCAATTTAACTTATTATTGGTTCTCATTCTATATTAAAAACACCTTATGGAACAGCCAACATTGAGTTGGAGGAACTGAA
The DNA here is from genome assembly GCA_963277665.1 of Viscum album. NCBI lineage: Eukaryota > Viridiplantae > Streptophyta > Magnoliopsida > Santalales > Viscaceae > Viscum > Viscum album. The sequence goes on along the minus strand of OY728131.1, from coordinate 1,520,962,746 downwards.
GAAGTAGTTACAAGAGAATCTGGACAAGGGTTTTATACACCTGAGTGCTTCACTATGGGGTTAGTCAGTCCTCTTCATCAAGAAGGATGGATCGATGAACCTTTAAATTGATTATCATAGTCTCAACAAAATCATAATAAATAATAAGTATCCCCTTATTTGTATAGATGATTTATTCAATCAACTATGTGTGTCAATTATTTCTCTAATGTAGATCTTCACTCATGATATCACCAATTAAAGGTAAAGAAGGAAGATAATCCCAAGACTACCTTTAGAATGAGGCATGGGAACTATGAGTTCCTAGAAATTCCCTTCAGACTCAATAATTCTCTAGAAATTTTCATGGACTTAATTAATAGATTCTTTAGAGGTTACCTTGACAAATTTTTGGTAATCTTTGTTGATGATATTATAATATACTCCAAAAGTAGAGAAAAGCATGAGGGTCATTTTAATACTGTGCTAAAAACTTTTTGAAGGGAGAAACTATATGCAAAGTATAGTAAATGTGTATTTTGGATGGAGGAAGTATCATTCTTGAGGAACTTCACCACTATAAAATAAATATCTATAGACCCTTCCAAGATAAAGGCAATCAAAGAGTGGACTTGGAAAAAAACTATAATGGAGATCCATATTTTCCTTTGTCTATCTGGGTATTACCAATGATTTGTGAAAAACTTATCAGGATTTTCAAACCCACTAACCAAGCTGACTCAGAAGGTAGAAAAGTTTTTCTGGACTAGTGAATGTGAATACTTCTTCAAAGAGTTAAAAAGGAGGATTATCATCGCACTAGTTGTAATGAACCAAAGTTTTATCAAAAAAAATTCTTATTATAATTTTCCTTATAGTATAAGCACTTTAGGTAGCACAATGAAATATCATGATACTAAATACTATGTGATTATTAAACTTAATTTTTCCACTTCTATGTTTTGAATTTTGAAAATCTGATATACACGGTTGCGATCAGTAAGGTGTTTGGAGTCTAATAGAAAAAACTAAATTTTTTTAGCCAATAGTAACCTACCCTTATGAATAGTAACTAACCTTATGAATAGTAGTATCACATTTATGAATATTAAATCTTCCAGAATAATGTTAACCTTACTCCTGAATGATTAAATAAATATTAGGCATCTTATAATTGACATTTTGACCTTAATAAAAATATTGGTATTTTTATAAGTCATAAATAATTAATTATATTTACTCAATTAATTTAAAATAAAATTTATTTTTCTAAAATGTTTTCATAAATTAAAAATTCTATGTATTTTGGGTTTGTAGATAATTTTATAAAACCTTTTTTAGTTTTTGAAATCATTATGCAATCAGTTTTAATTTTAAAAACTGTATTTTTCAATTTGATTATGATTTTAATTAAAAATTAAATTATTCATATTTTTAAAATTATTTTTGAAAAATATACATCATTTTTGGATTCTAAATGTTGATAAATGGTTAGGGTGATTTTTCGAGATTTTTCTGAAATACTTGAATTTTTTATGAATAATGAAAAATGATAATTTACAAAATAAGTTAAATTCATGAATTATAGAGTCTTGGGTGATGTTATGCTGATTTAAGAACATATGGTTCGGATTAACATGATAAAATTACTATATTTAGTCATTTAAGACTCACTATTCCTTGTCTTGTTGAAAAATATTAAATTAATGAATATAATATTGAGAAAACGCATCTCCCCTCCACTATAAATACCACCCTTCACACCCTCATTTCCTCACACCTCTCAAACATTAAGACTTGTCTAAACTCTACCCAAACAGCTTCCCTATCCCATAACCCATGTATAATAGATTCTGGTCTCATAAAAAGTCCAAGACTAGGTCCCTTGAGGAGGATCTCAAGAGGAGGATTCAAGAGGTAATTCATCTCTCTCTCTTTTCCTTTAATTTCCTTTCAATTTCAAGTTCTGTTCTTAATCACTCCCCACCTATCCTCATCCACAAGGTATGATAACTCCCTTATATCAAATATAATATAATTTTATGATACTAATGGGATAATATATCATCTAACCCCATTTTCCTCTTCTTTTTATTTTAGAAAAGGAAACATTATTCGTGAGGGGTTAATTTATCACCTTCATGAATGACATGTTTTATTTTTCCATTATCACCCCCAAATCTGGTCATGAAACCATTTTTACGATTGAAGGAGATTATTTTATATGTATTATGTCCAATATAATTTTTTGGATTTAACTTATGTACATATTAATAAATTATTAAACAAAACAAGTTCGTTGTGGTCGAAAAACCGCCCGAATTAACCCAAATGATCATCATTTAATTCTAATCAAATGATTCATCCGAATGGTATATAATATAATTCATTATAAGATCATTTAAAATCTATTAATTTAATTAATAACATGAAATATTAGTTCTGGATTTTTATCCATGTTCTACACGAACTTTTATTTATGAATAATAGTGAACCGCTCAAGAAAACCATAAAAACAAACATTCACGAACAATGTTTTTAAACTCTATAACTCATCCAAAGGCCCATAAAATAACTTAATGAAACAATATTGAATAATATTCATGTAAAAAAGTTTCTATTATTGTTAATTAATTAATCTAATTTGGTTATACAATTCATTAAAGTGAAGAAAGATTTTGGATACAAGGTAAGGGGAAATTCTCGAACCAAAATTTCTTTTTTCGGGTTCTCCCTCATTCACTCCATTTTCAGTATAGTTACTACTTAAAAATCATTTTTTTCAAAATTATATTACCCTTTTTTGGGATATACATGTTCTCTAATTTATTTTATGAAAAACCAAATGTTTTCTTGAATAACTCTTCTTCCAAATAAACACATCATTTTTACTTCTTGAATATTGTTTCACTCTTCACTCATGGTTAATGGTTCTATGTTAAGAATGACATTCCCTCTTTATTTTGGGGACCAAATCTTTATGAAATTATGATTTATTATGTGAAACCAATTTCTTTATTTGGGTTATTTTATGTTCAATTTTGACATATTTTCAATGTGTCATGTTTGATAATGTAAATATTATGATGTGACGGGTGCGCCTGAAATTATATAGTGAAATATGAATTTTTGAATGTGATGGGTGATCCCAGAATTATGCAGAGATCCAATGCATTGGGTAAAGTGATGAATATAATATGTAAAAGGTAAATGATGCATGAACATGATGCTATCATTGTTTACAACTATGTGGGGTAGTTAACCACTAAGACATTATGTTTCATTTTTATGCATTGCCACATTTCATGACTTTTATTAATGCTTCCTCTCATGTTCATGATCTTTTTCTTATGTTGTGATTGTGCTCACACATTAATATATTGTTATTATATATCCTCTTACTGGGCTTTTATCTCACTCTTTTTTTATGTATATCCTCAAGTGACTACATGTACTAAAGAGAGGTCAAGATCCAATAAGAAGCTTGAGAGGAAGGAATTAAATAAATGTTTATTCTCGATGTTATAAAATTTATGTTTGTTCCTAGTTTTTCCAAGACCTGAAACCTCTAGATACTCATGGTGAAATACTATTATGTTGTTTATCTTTATAATGATGTAATATTAGTGTAAGAAAAGGAAGGGTCTCTATACCAGTACTCACACTTCCAATAAGTGGGGAACTCTTTGTGGTATATGTAAATACTTTAAAAAATGAATTAGGTTGTTTACTGATTAAAAATGATAAAGTGATCTCCTAAAACTTGATGAAATTGGAAATTCATGAGAAAAATATCCTACTCATGATCTGGAGTTGGATTATGTGATCTTTACACTAAAAAACGGGCGATGTTATCTCTTTGGAGAGAAGTGTGAAATATATATTTATAATAAGATCCTAAAATATATATTCACAAGGAAGGAGATTAATATGTGCCAATGAAGATGGTTAGAACTCATCATGGATTATGACTACTCAATCCACTTACACCCTGGTAAGGCGTATAAAGTGGTTTGTGCTCTATGTAGAAAGGATCCTGTAACATTATCAATTATGATAATTGATAAGGATCCAATCTTATTGGATTTTAAAATGATGTACATGGGAATAATTAAGTAATTTATATCATAAATCCTTTCACAAAATTATTTCTCAACCATCCCTTGTAGAGAAAATAAATGATTCTCAAAGAAATGATGTGGAAATTAAAAAAAATGTGTAAGCTATTATAAATGAGAAATCCTCATAGTTAAAATTGTTGTGTAATAAATCATAAAATTTGGGTAATGAAAATTTGTATCATCCAATCAAGATATAAAGAGAGATCTTCTAAATGATGCACACAGCTCAACCTTCTCTATTCACCTAAAGATCATAAAGATGTATAGAGATTTATGAGAGAACTATGGGTGGGACAATATGAAGAATGAGATTGTTAAATATAAATTAAAGTTCCTAGAATGTAAACCAGTGAAGGATTAAAGAAAAAATTATAATGGGATGATACAACCATTACCCATACCAACATGGAAGTTTGAAAACATCACCATGGACTTTGTCATGAGAATTCCAAATTCATCTAGAGGAAACAATTTTATATGGGTTGTTGTGGATCATCTTAAAAAATAAATATCACTTTATCACAATTATATAGGACTTATCATTAGATAAAATTTCGTGGATATACATCAGAGAAGTGTTAAGGCTGTATGGAGTACCACTATCAATTATATCTGATCGAGATTTGAGATTTACCTCCAAGTTCTAGAAAAGTATCCACCATGATTGTAACACAGAGAAAAACTTTAGTACGACCTATGACCATCAAATTAATGGTCATTATAAGTGGACTATTCAGACACAAGAAGACATGATGAAGGAATGGTCTATATAATTCAAGGGAGGATGGGACCAACATCTTCCTCTGGTAAAGTTCTCAAATAATATTATTTTCCACTCAATCATACAAATGGATCCATTTGAATCCCATTATGTAAAAAGATGAATAACACCAGAATGTTGGGATGGAGTTGGTGAATGGAAGCTATTGGGACCTGAAATGATTAAAGAAATGTTAGAATAAAAGAAAATCATTCAACAGAACATCAAGGTATCCCAAAGTTGACTGAACATCTATGAAAACAATCATCCATTGGACCTATAGTTTAAGGTTCTATACATGGTATTATTATATATATCTATATGGAAAATGATTATGAGATTTGGGAAAAAAGTAAAGCGGAGTCCTAGGTACATTGACCCCTTCGAGATTCTTGATCTTGTGAGATATATGGCCTATCAACTAGCACTTCCACCAACCATGAATCAACTACATGATGTATTACATGTACCTTCTTGAGGAATTACATACCAAATCCCTCACATGTACTAAATCTGAAGGTGGTACAACTAGAGAATGGCCTCTCATGTGAAGAGTATCCAGTTAAGATATTAGACCTTAGAGATAAAGTTATACGCAACAAGACTACTCACCTGGTCAAATTACTATGGTGGAATAATAAGTATGAAGATAAAACATGGGAACTATAGGAATAAATGAATGATAATTACCCTCAATTGCTTTCACCATTTTTTTGTTAAAATGAAATTTCAAGAGTAAAATTTCATAAGGGGGGGAAGAATGTAATAACCTAAACATTTATCAATGAAGTTTACCTTCTTATAATTATTTCATATAGTATAAAACACTTTCATCACATTTATAACTTAATAAAAACTTTATTTTCATAAATTAAAAATAAAATAAGTGGTATTTATAGAAATTAAGGAACCTATACCAATATAATAGTAACTTGACTGTTGGAATAGTAATGTGATCATTAAGAATATTAACTCATCCAATAGAATAGTAACATCTCCAATTAAAGTATAAATAAATTTCAGTATCTTATGAATTAAAATATAATATATTTATATCATGGAATAAGTAAATTAATGTTTTAAAAGGTATAAATTAAGTATTTGTATTTTTGTGAAACATAATTGATTATTTGAATGTTATAACTAATATAATGATTTAAAAGAAAATTTACTTCCATAAAATATATTAATAAATTAATATTTTTTGTCTTATAATTATAATATAATTTTATGGCGCTTTAATTAATTTTTCAAAGTGTCCTAAAATCGATTATAATATTAAAATCAGAATTTTTTTAACAAATAATATCTTTAATTTAAAATTAAATTTATGATATTTATAAAAATATTTTCATAAAATAGATTTTATTTTTTAATATTTCATGTCTAAAAATGGTTTGGGAGAATTTTTTGGATTTTTTTCTAAAATAGTTAAATTTTTAGTGAATGTTGAAATACGGTAATTTGTGGTATTTAGAAAATACTTGAATTATTGAGTCATAGATGTTTCATTGAATATTAAATCCCTTAATCTCTAAATCTATTTCATTATTTTATATATTTAGTTATAAGGATAAAAACAATTGATAGTTTTAAACCAAAACAATAAAATAATGAACATAGTAATCAAAATATCCCTCTCCTCTCACTATAAATAAAAACCCTCATTACATATTCTCCTCACACCTAAAAATACTTTAAGCTTTTACAAATTCTTAAAAATACTCTTACCAAGTCTCTCCCTCACATCCAAGATCCTTTGGTCTCAAAGGAGAAGAAGTTCAAGAGGAAAAATCCCCTTTCATTCTCTTTTAATTTCTTTTCAATTTCTTTTCTTTCATTATCATCTCCTTACCTCCCTATAACAATGTTTAATGATAATTATAGTATATTTTTATACTATATTTTTTATATTTATGTAATAATCCATCATCAAACCACTTCAATCTTCATTTTATTATAAAAATGAAAACATTATCCGTGATTTGGTGATTTACTGCCATCGTGGATGATGCATTTTCATTTTCCTTTACCACATTCAAGGATGGTCATAAAATAATTTTTATGGTTAAAAAATATTATAATATATGTGTTACATCTTATTTAATGTTATATAACTATTATATATTAAAAATATTAAATAATAAAATAGAACTAGTTTGTGATCATAAAAAATTCTACAAAATAAACAGACCTTCATCATTAATATTTTATATAATAAATAATTATAATTTTAAAAAAAATGATATATGAGATAATTTAAATATTTTTTGAGCATCAATATCGTATAATTCCACTTATTGAGTTTTTCTTCTATTTGAAAAGAACTCCAATAATTAAACTCAAGGGAACCAATCATAAAATCCTAAAACAAACACTACCAGGATAACGAAATTGATTCTTATAACTCATAAAAAGGAAATAAATAAACATAATAAAATTATAATAAATCAAATACATATAGAAGAGTTTATTAATTAATTAATTAATGGATCTAATCTGATTATCCAGGACATTAAGTACAAGTTCAGCCTACTTTTGGACATAAGGTAAGGGATTCTCTCTAATCCTTCATTTTTCCTTCGGATGATGCTTTCTCTATCTTTAACCCCTTATAATTCATAATTATTATTTTTTACTCTTCCTAAATTATTTTTTTATAATCCAAACATATATACCTATCTCAATTATTCTTTCTTTGATAGGTAAATATATGTTCTATAAGGTTCCCTTCTCAATTCCTCCTGATAAGAAAGCGTAATTAAAGGGAATTTCCCATTTTCTTACCCATTTTCAAGTACCATCCATAATATTTTTTAAGACACAAATATTTTTATAAAAATACACTTTTATCCTGAAAAATTAGCTAAGTTCATTTTTTGATTTGATGAAATCAATTAGATGTTTTCCCACTTTAAAAACTCTTTAATATTTTCCCTTAAACAGCATTAAAGATGTTTATTTCTAAAGTTTTCTAAACACTCCTTTTACTTTTCTTCACTCCTATTGAACATAATTTATCATTATTTATGCCTATTTTACCTTATTAATTCCCATTTATGATTTAATACATTCTTTTATATACACTTTTATGATACGCATATTTTTTATGCTCAATGAAATGATTAGAATGCCTATTTTTTCCATGGGTAACCCTTATGTTTATGTTTTATTATTCATATGGAACACATATGAATGAACATGTTATGATTGGTGTGCCTGGATATAATTCCAATTAATTGTTTAATGTTTAGTCTCATGAGACTTCATGTTGGTACATGGAGTGAACCTGATGCCTTTATGGGACTTTTCCCACCATGTGTAATGGTCTCGACAGTTAGCCTTGACTCATGATTATGTCATATTTTATGTTGTTTGAACATTCCTATGATTACATGATTAAATTATACCATATTATATCTTTTATTCTTCCTTATGTTTATTCTTATTTCATTCCTTTTTATGTCATCATTTTATACCTTCTAACCCATTTGTTATGCTTTAATTATATGTTTATTCCCTTACTAGATTTTTTAGCTCATCCCTTTTGTTCATGTATTCCCCAGGTTATCCTATGTAGTTGTAAGAGAGAAAATGAAGTTAGAGTCTATTTATGGATATTAAATAAATGATGTTTTTATTTTGGTTTCTTCCTTTCTAATTATTTACCTAATCTTCCAAAGACACTAGACTTTATAATCCTCTATTTATATTTCATTGTTAATTATTCTTAAAGTCATGTAAAATTAAGTGTAAAAGGATTGGGTCATTATATAATTCCTTTTATAGATTTTTTCAAACAAATAAATAATTGATTAGTTTTTATTTTAGGGATGATAATGAAACTATAATCATACCTTGAAAGTCTTGTAAAACTTTACTCATTGGTACCAATGGATTCATCATCCTTCTACTTGATATCAAGGAATTCACTCTTCATTTTTATGTAAAATATGATTTAAGTATTCACAAATAAATATCCTACTAAAATAATTCAATTATATAGAATCAATTTCATCTAATTTACACATATTCTTAATAAAATTCTACCATTTATCTTCTTCTCCTTACAAATTATTAACAACTAGAAAAAAAATTATGGTTTGAGCACTGAATATGGGAGAAAATAATTTCCATTACATTTATTCATTGCTCAGTAACTACTGGATTATAAGTAACATAGATAGAGGGTGGAAATTGTTATATAAAATATTCAATGTAATTTTTCTCCCTTGTTAGTAAATTCATATGTTTAATATGACCTATGTTACCAATTAAAGATTGAGAGACTTGAGTGAACATAGTAACAAAATATTACATCCCAGCTTCTAAGAAATTTGGATAATAATGAGGATTTTAATTAAATTGACCATCAAATTTATTTTTCAATTTATTCCTTAGGGTTTAATTAATTTACTAAAACCAAAAAATCATAGTGTGAGAAACATTAATAATAGTGAGAAACTATATAATCATGAAACATAATTTAGAGGATATCTAAATTAAAATACCTTATTTTAAATATATGGAACCTTATTTTTAACCTAATTCATTCACAGTCATCATCTAATCAAATCTTTCATGATGGTTCATAAAGAGTTTGTGAATTTCCAAAACATATCCCCTATGAGTTTTAAACCAGGTGTGTAGCGAGTCCAATTGTCATGCACCAAGTGATGATTGATTCAAACCCAAATTTACCCTACTAAAATTTATTACCCATAGTTAAAACTATTCTATAGCCACACCCACATTTAGTATCACGATAAGGATGTAATTCCTTATAAACCACTCACTTTATCCTTCAACAAAATTCTAGGATATTTTATTATACTTTTATGTATCCCTATAGTTATCAAAAAGTTTTTATAACCCTAAACTTTAAATATTGGCTAAAACCTTCCTTTGATAACCACTATAATGAAACATGATTTTCATACATAGATATTACATGTTTCTAGATGAATGTTCCACACAGCTCAAAAATACATGCCCAATGACCATATAGGTTTAGTGACTTTGGAGATGAGACACACAATCTTATTATTTATTTAAACATCATAAATATCTCCCATAAAGATCTTCCCACATAGTACTCTTCTAATTCATACCCTACTTAAAACCCTTATTCATAAAATTGGGAAAGAAAACATAAGAAAGGGTGAGCTCATATGCTTATTAAGGGTAAACAAGGGAGATATCAATATAAAATGAGCCTAAGGATATGAGAACATGATCTTAGCATTTAAAAACCATACACTTTATATAAAAGATCATAATCTTGAGACATGGCTTAAATCATGGAAATTCATAAGACATGTCATAAAGGAATAAAATAACACAATCTATGATAGCATAACACAGGCATATAAATGTGGAAAACATAATCTTATAAAATTGTGATCCAGTACATATAAAAATAGCTACAGTATTTAAGTTAAGGATATGAATTCATTACCTTACATAAAATTATATACATAAAATCTAATTACATACATAAACTTATGGACATAAAATCTATGTCCATGCATAATCTTATGGACATGAAATCCAAGACCATACATAAACTTATTTAAATGAAAAATAAGCACATGCTTAATCTTATAGACATGAAAACTAGGACCATGCTTAATATTATGGACATGAAAACTAGTTCCATGTATTAACTTGTGAACATGACATTTGGTTCATCCATAACATATTTACTCATGAGTTATCCATATTTACCCAATGCACTAGTGGGATATCTAATTTCAATCCCAACCATCACATAATGAAAATAATACAGATGTTTTCCATAAGATCAAGAAAAATTAATCATATCATTACTCATGAAAAGGAAACAAGTTTCATTAACATCATAGAATAACCTATGGAAAATAAATGGATTTCATAATCCTTTCATCAATTCATCAAATAATGACCTAGGAAAAGTAATTGGTTTGATAATCGTCTTTTTATCATACTCAAATACCATACATAGAAATAATAAGGATGGGACCACTAGATCATATCCCCAATAATACATAAAAAACACCAATGTTTGTTGTCATTGATGAATAGAAATTCTATAAAAATATCATCAAAGCATTATTGAATGAAATATCCTTTACATTTTCAAATCACTTATTTAAAATATAAAAATTTCCCAAATATTAAAGAAGATATATTATTTGAAAATAACCTTATAAAATTGTAAAGGATACTTTAAATCATTTAATGGTCATGGTGGTGGGAAATACCATTCATGCCATACATGTTAAATGAATATTCCTTTCACATTTTTGGTAAAAAGTCAATAGGGATATATTCTAAAATGATAAAAATATTCCTTTTAAACCATTTTTTAAAACATAGAACAAGGTTAAAAATTTATATAAAAAATTATTTTATAATATTAAAATCTTTCTTTAAAACATTTTTATAAAACATAGACAATGATGAAAAATGATCTTTGGCCAAAGAGAGAAATAAAGCCAGTTTTCCATAAAAACATTATTTTAATATATTGAGAACATTAAGAGGGTAAAATTAAAATAAAACATGTTATTTATATAAATAACCATAGTAGAATAAAATTAATTATTATATTTAAAGATATATCATATGATTTCATCATCGATACATAATCATAAACAATCTCAATAAATAATGAGGTTGTAAAATAAAACCCTTACCAATTTTGTATATTTTAAATCATAATCCCATTAAAGAAATAAAATTATATGGATATCTATATACAATAATTTCAAGATAAAATTCTTAAAATACATTAACAGTCAATATATACAACATATAAAGGAAATAAGTGGTGTATAAGGCATATATCCAACACAAAATAAAAGTAAGATGAAAATCCCTTACCACATTGGAAACTTTTGAGTCGTAAGACTAATTAAATAAAAACATGAAATTTAAATTTAAATATATTGAATATAAGAATATTCATGATATAAAATTTCAAAGGGGAATTATATAAACCATACAAAAGAAAATAGTGGTGAATATGGCACATGTCTCTCAGAAATAAAAGAAATAATAAAGATCCATTACCTTAGGTCTTACTTCCTTCATACGCATCCAAACCTAATGTATAATAAATATAAGTTTATTATAAAAATATTATATAATAGTACCCATATATATAATACATTATATTATTTACTTATAACATTTTTCACCTATTTATTAACAATTATTTGTTAAAATCGCTATTTCAGGTAATAACTGCTTTGTTTTTCATGTAATTTTTGATTCGGTAATTTTATTCCTTGAACTTAAATTATGTTTAAATCATATCCAAAATGTTAATGATTATATAAATGTTATATATATTCATTATATACATATTTATAGTCATACCTAAAATGTATAGAAAAATAAATTAATTACACCATTTATGGAGATGGTAGGTCGTACGTACGCATGAACGTTGTTTTCTTTTTTCAATAGGTGGAACGAAAGTTAAATAATAATTAACCTTTTTAGAATAATTATTATATCATATAAATTATATATATTCTTTAAATATGTCATTATTTCCATCTATGTGAATTGGAAATGAAAAACGAGTTGCATCGCTTCGTGGAGATGGTAGTTCACACATATGCATGAGCAATGTTATAATTTTCCAATGGGTTGGAAGTTAAGAAGTTAGATGTGATATTATATTTATTAATGTATAATTATTTTATAAACATAAGCTATAAATATATTTATATACTTTAAGTCCATCATTATATCTATTTTTGAAAGGCGGTGATGGAAAATGAATTACATCGATTCACAAGGCGATAGTCCACTGTATACATGATTGATGGTTTTGTTTCCCATTTTTTTGAAGAATGGATGGATATAGGTTGTGATATTATATAAATATATTTTAGATAATTATTTTATTATATCATTATATTTTAATAAAATTTTAATAAGGTGGTCGAAGAAATAAAATAAAAACACTCGGTTCAGAATGATATCTCTTCTTTGGGGAACCTATTTAGATTTATACCTAAATCCTTCTTATAATGGTTTATTAATAAAACTAAAAACTCAAGGATTTATGTAGGTAATTAAGGAATTTTTTTGGGTTAGTATTGGCTGAACCAAAATGGTCAAGGGGTGTAGATAAGAGAGGAGAAGAGGTGTCCTTTTATAAGTGGGGAAAGGAAGCCACTTGGAAATTTCCCAAAATAATCTAATATGATAAAGTAATTACTAATAAAAATGATTCAAATTGACCATATATTATAATTCTAGATTTTATAATATTTAAATATTTCCATATAATAGGATTTATACAAGTTTGATTTCAAATCTTACCTATATCCTTTGGTTTAATCCTTTGGTAGACTCGTTTTAACCTTTAACATAATAATTAATTAATTTTTTGTTTTCACTATTCATAATCAAAAAACATCATTTGAAAATATTAAATAATATTAATTATTATGATTAAAAATATAAAATAAATTTTACCATATTAAATTCATAGAAGTAGCATAATTTAATTTAAAATTAAACTCATAGACACGATGCACAAGTGGTTTTCCAAAGAAACATTTTTATATCAAAATTAAACTTCAAGTTAATTAAAATAAAATAAATTCTATTAATAATATTATTATTTAACTAATATAACTTTTAAACCATTTTTAAATAAAACAAAATTAGTAAATTCTTTAAATGAGAAGGTGGTTTTCAATTAAAATCGGTATTGTTCCCTATTCATCAACAAAAATAATCTTTTCAATAAATTTTTAAATAACACAATAAGTTAATTTTGAAATTTTTATTAATAAAATGAGTTTAATTTATTAAAATAAATTATATAAAAGTGTAGAAAATATTTTTAAAATAAGTGTGAAAAATATGATGAACTCGCTTTTTAGAAGAAAAAAAAGTAGTTTATAAAACTAGATTCGTTAATATCTCATTCCTAGAAAAATATTAAATGAAAGATAAAAAAATTATTGATTATATAATATATACATCTCATTAAAATCATTCAAAATTGGTGATTAATTTAATTTATTAAGATAAAAACACTTTATGTGCATAAAAATAGTTTTTCGATAAAAAATTTCTTCTACTTTCAAATGATTTTTATTTTTATTTATGATCAACTAATATCCAATGAATTTATTTTAAAAAAATTTACACCATATAGTTTTAATAATTTATTTATTGATATTAATAATCTCCTGTTTAATAGCTAAGTTAAAATGGTTTTGTTTAAATAATTTTAATAGTATATCGTAATTCCCTTAAACTCGGTGTTGCGTGTAACACAAGATATCAAATAAATTCAATTTATTTGAAAAAAAAATCATAAAAATATTAGGCTGTTACATATACTAAATCTTATTAAACATCCATGTATTTATCATTATCTTCTAAATTAATAGATTTATAAAATGGGAATAAAGTTAAATTTTTACACTTAATATAATTAAAACAAGATGAAACAATATTAAAATATTCCTCTTTAAGATGGTCAGCTTGTAATTCAGTTTATTTAAGTAATGCCACTATAAAATCATCATGTTCTACCTAAATAGATATTAAATAGGTTCATGGTGATTCAAATGTTCCTCATCAAGGTGTATCATCTTCTTCATCTTCATCTTATAGAAAAAGATAAGTGTTAGGTGAATTTTAAAAACTCCAAATAGTGGGAGGTAATTGTCAATTGAGTTTCCATAAAATAATATGAGTGTCAGTTGATGAAAATATTATCTCCTAGTATTATATGTCTTCAATATCCTCATGCATTTTAAGTACCACTTAGATTTGGGTTTTCATTGATGGAGGTAGGTAGTCAATCCTTGTTGGAACCAAAAATTATTTTACAGGATTCATTGTTAATTGACATTTTTTATCCCTTAGAGGAATTCTTATATTCTAGAATTTGGATAAGAATTGAAGCTTCTTTGAGCAACAAATAATTTTTTCAACTTCATGTGAATTTAGGTGGACACGTTTTTTGATAAAAGGAATAAAATTTATTGTGCACATAAGTCTTTTCTTGAGACTGGAATTCTTAAATCAGATAAGTTCAAAAGTGTTGCTTATGCACATAAGAAATCAATATTATTGTAAGGAATCTTTCACAAACCATCCCAGTTATACCCTGATTCTGTTACCCAATTTTTCCAATGGTAAGGCTTGAGAGGCATTTCTGATCATCTTGGGTTGATAACTAGTGTCAGCATCAAAGATCAAACCATTGTGAATGATTATGCCCAATTAAAGATTGATACAAAAATATAAAAAAAGAGTATATAGTATAAATAGTTAATAACTGAACATCAATAAATACATAAATAGGATCTAAAACAAATAAAATAGAGTGAAATAGAAAAACAAAAAAAACTAAACTTGAACGGGCACCCTACCGGATCTCTATGTGACCTCTTAGTCACCACTAACTACCAAACCCATCAAACCCTAAAGGAAAACCTAAATAGAAACCTAAACCTACAAAATAGCTCAGGTCTACTAACAAATAGTGGAATAAGTAGGGTATGCGCATAAACAGCTTAGTAGTTAAGCACCATAGAGTCCATACATTCCCTTTCCATAAATACTCCATAAACTATATTTTGGAATACATTTATAAAATAATTTTTTTTAACATTTTGAAGAACCAAACATAGTTTCCAAAAAATACCTTCTTAAAATCAAACACAGCTTTTTATTTTTATTTTTTACAACAGGTTTTCAAATTAAAATCCATTTAAAAAAACCCAATTCCAAACAATAATCCAAACAAGGTGATCAAAGGGATATGTATTGAATAAAATAAAGAGTGTAGGTACAGACAGGTAAATATAAAAAAACAAGTAACCAAAGTGATACATAAATAAAACAGGAACATATAGATGGTAATCGTAGCCATTTCTTAAAAATCTCTAGAAGAAATCCATAGACATACTTGGTTTGGAATCACCTTCCATCATATGGTATAGCTCCATAGTAAATAACTAACCTAGATATTCTAAACTAGTCTCACTAGTAGAAAAACCCACCTTGTATGTCCTCTATCCAGGGTGTACCAATCCTTCTAATCAGGATCC
This sequence comes from Viscum album, assembly GCA_963277665.1. Lineage (NCBI taxonomy): Eukaryota > Viridiplantae > Streptophyta > Magnoliopsida > Santalales > Viscaceae > Viscum > Viscum album. The sequence continues at coordinate 1,520,946,811 of OY728131.1, read as the reverse complement.
AAAAGAAACTATCACACTACCCTCTAGATGATGCCCAGGAATCCCATGATAATAGTATAATGGATAATATGGAGTTAATCACATGATTTTAATTAAACATAACCCACATATGCCACCATTCATTCCTTTATCAATCCTCAACACCAACTATGAAAAGGCCCTCTCATTGGAAGGATGACCATAGGGGTGCCCAAAACACATGACCCTCTTAAAGCACCAATTGGGATGACTTGTTTCATGAATTTCAAAATCACTTTCCAAAACACAGTAATATACCAACCGGGCCTTTAATGTTTTAAAAACAATTTCAAAAACCAATAAGAAAACATACAACATGCTCGAACAGTTCCAAATGGTCTTTTATATCATTTAGTTACCAACTCACATACCAAGGTACCAAATGGTACATTATTTGGAAAACACATATAAAACCCACTTTTAATGTTATTTAATAACTAGATAAACATTTAGAGAACATAGTAATTTTTAGAGAAACCAATAGGAAGATAGAGTGAAAGAGAGAAGGAATGGAAGAGAAAGGTTTTGAAATATGGAGTTTAAGATGACCATCAGTATGGAAAACCATTATCATTTGTGTTTCTATCCATATATTCACTCCGTTAACATATGTATATTACCCAAACCAAGGTAACACTTGTTAAATACCATAAAAATAGCTAATTTTTCAATTTAATAATCACCGATATCATTTCAACTAATTTCAAGAGTTCCCACATAAGCATAAAACCATAAAAGTCACAAAAATCCACACACAAGACTCAATTCACAAACTAGCCATGTTAATAAAACATAACCAAGTCCAAACATAACCCAAATCACTCAATTCCATTTTTAAATACCATTTTACATTTCATCGGGTACTTAATATACATATAGATATAGGCGGAATCATAGAAACTCTTTAAAAACACTTTTTCATCAAATTCCCAATATGAAAACACCACAAAAACTCACACCAAAAAATCATAACAATAAATAACACATTTTAATATTAATTATAAATACTCAATCATCAAATGGAATTTTTTGGAAAGTAAATGGACGGAAGAACCTATCTCATTGCTGTTATAATGTGATGAAACTATTGAGTAAGGAATAATAAATCCCAAGAGACAATGTACACACCCTAGCATCAAAGAAACACAATCCAAACATCGCCTCTCTACTCTAGGGTTGGACCAAGAGATAACAATTCCAATAAAAACCAAGAAACCAAGAGATAAGGATAAGAATATGAGAAGTTAATAAAAAAACTAATAGATAGGTACCTTATAAACTTTAATGAGCAACCATGGATAAAAGAGATCTGAGGGATGAAGGGTTTGGGGTTCCCTTTTTGAACCTAGGTTTAATGGGGGGAAGGGTGTCAAATTATGTTTAAAATTTAGGAGGGGAAAACTTGGAAACTCGAATTTTTAAGAAACTGGGAAAGACACATAGTTTTGTTACATGGTTTTTTAAATAATTCACCAATAATGCCTATCCTATTTGAAGAGGAGGACAACCGCATGGGCTGGCTACATGGTTTGACAAACAATACACCACCCATGAAAAATGGTTCTATAAAATTATAGAGTGTCCATGCACATTGGTTGCATGGTTTCTCTTAACCGTCAACAATCCATGCACCTTACCTTGGACACCACCGAAGAACTACATGATTACTCCTTATCCTTACAAGGTTTGAGAAAAACTATTCTCAAGCCATGCTAGGAAAATTGGTCAAGAATAAATTTAATTTAAAACACCCTTTCCCAAAACAATCCACATAGTTTACCCTCAAACTGTGCACACTAACCGTTCTCCCGGATAAAACCCACCTGAAACCTCCAAAAATTAAAAACTGGCACTAGAAACTCAAAATGGACCTCAAAAAAATATCTAACATAAATGAAAGAAAAAAAATAAAAATTCAATTGTGGTTGGTTTGTTATAGATTTTTTTTATAAAAATTTTAGTGTAAAATCATAAGACCTTGTTTGTATTCATAAGACTTTTTCCTTTACAAAAAAGAGAAAAGTATCGAGGTATCCTATGTAGAATAATAATTTTAGAATAAATTCATAAGATTTTATAAAATCAAAATACTTTTCATGTATCTATATAAATTTTTCCTTTATTAATGTTTAAAAGTATCAAGTTACACTATGGAAAATAAGACTCGTTAGGTGGATTGATAATTTTAAACTTTTTTAGTGAAGTCTGAAATCAAAGACAATAAGGATAAATCATTTATGTAATTATACTATGATGGAGAAAATTGAATCAGGATCCAAGGTGTATTATGTGGTAATATTTTTTTTATTTAAAATAAAGTGACTCTACATATTTAGTCCTTAACTGAAATCATATTTTAAGTTAGGGTCAGGGAGATGTGTGTTATCATGTATTAAATATTATTAATCATAATACATTACTAATAATTTAGTAAAATTATAGGTAAACTCATGGATTATTTAGAGAATTAAAAACCATATTTTATAAAAAAATAATGAAAATATTTTTTTGTCTTTAAAATATGGATTGCTCAGTGATAAATTCATGTAATTTCTATAATAAATATATAAAATTATCATGTAGTGAATATTAAATAGAATATTACTTTTCCATTCATAGAGTTTCCATAACAAGAATATAGAATAAATATTTTAAGATAATTCTTAAATAATAAAAAGAGAATAATAATATAGAAGTCATGGTTGGTGATATTTGAAAAAATTTGTTTGAAAAAAAGTAAAAAGTGTATATTGTGAATAATAGAAAGAATAAACACTATTGAAGATCTGGAGTTGAAAGAGAACAAAGAAGAATAACAACACCCATATTGGTCTAGTGTTAGTTATTTTTTCTTAAAAATACTATATGAAAAATGCATGTTACATCTACTCTATGTAATACTTGACCCGAAATAGTGCTTAAGAGGTTAATAAGATGAAGTGATATTTGAAATAATAGCGCATACTTCCCAAGAATTTATAATACTTATAGTGGATAGTATTACATTTGGGTGAATAGAAACACTATCAGTGTATGGTCTTTGGACTAGCCCTTAATGGTAAACCACGTAAAACACCATGTCCATATATTTACTTTATATTATTATATATTGTGTGTGCATGTGTAATAATTGATAGATTCAAATTTTCCTTTCTAACATGAGGATAAGATCTTGTGAATATGAAAAGAACATAACAAAATAATTCTTTTACTTCCTCATAGGATATTTTATGGCTTGGGTTACAGATAGTGGTATCATAGCCATAGTTTTTTAGTTCTAAATATATCTTCTTTAGGTTTGATCTATAGATAATACAGTGAATATGAAGGGAGTTCCTTTATTAGATTTGTTAAATTATAAAATCTAGAAGAATAAAATGAGATCTCACCTAGAGTCTCTTTAACTTTAAGTGTTCTCTAATCCTATTCAAGAAATAGAAGTTAGTGATTCTTATGAATTATTCATGATCGAAGAAGATACAATGTTTCTTGATAGAGATTCCAAATCCGAGAATGCTTTGAATAGTGTGCTATCAAAAAATATCTATATGAAGGTAATGATCTTAATTTTTATAAAGGTCCTGTGGGATAAGTTGGATTATATATATGAAGTTGGCAGTAAGGTTTATGAAAAAAAAATTAAGTTTTAAAAAATATGTTTAATAACCTGAACATGCATCTAGATGAAAATATTGATGGCTTCTTTGATTTATTTATTAATCTGGTTACATCAATCTGATGTCTTTATGTAGAAATAAAGGATGTGACTGTTTTTTAAGAAAATATTTTAAAGGTTACAACCCCTTTATAACCCAAAGTTTTCTTCTCTTAAAGAAAAAAACTTATCTAAGCAATCTCTAGATGAATTATAGGGTAATTTGGTTGCATGTGAGATGATATTAAATCTATAAGAAATGTTAATTCGTGAATACAAGGATATGAAATTCAAATACATATAAAATATTAACATCACTAATGATGATAGGGAAGAGGAAGATGTATATGATAAGATTTTATCTCTAGTGTAAAAGAAGTTCAAAATATATAAGGTTAGGTTTTAAGGAAATCTATCCTTGGATTTATTTAGATGTAAAAATGTAAGAAACATAGGAATAAGGTTTCCTAATAAATTTTATTGTGATAAAAGTGAGGTGAAATCTATAAAAATAATACATGAAGAAAATTTTCCCATAAAAAGGACTTCAAACTAAGAAGTTATTCAGTGAATAATTTCGAAGTGGAATATATTTATATGAAATGATTAGTAAGATAATGAATAGTACATGGAGGAAGAGGAAACTGAATTTAAATATGATACATAATATTTCAAGATATATTTTATTGAAAAAGAAAAATATGAGACGTAAAATGAAAATCAATATGAAGGTGTGATATATCTCAAGGTGGAACCTGAAGGAGATCTTAAAGAAATCAATATTAATATAAAGAAAAATCAAAAAAAATATTTCATTATTGAATGAATCTTATAAGTATGTGGATCAACATAAATCTGAAATAAATCAACTACAAAAGGATTTATAAGATCAACTACCTAGCCTTGATAACTTATAAGGGGTAATATAATTTAAGTTGAAAAGTTAAGAACAAGATAAGATGGTTAAGGAACATAATTATTATAGTGAGTAAAGAGAAAAGTAAGTTGAAACTCTTGAAAAAGATGTGTTAATATTAAGAATAAAAATGAAAATCAAATAATGGAATTTTATCCAAAGAAAAATTTGATGTTTGTAAAGTCCTATGATTTTGAACTCTTGGAATGACTTAAGTGAGGCATTTAAGGTGTTGAGAAAATTTTTGTTGAAAAAAGACCATGTAGTATGGGTAAAATTGGATATGAAAGTAACATTGAGTTATTTAAAATAGTATTATTGATAGTTCATGAAAAAGGAAAATATAAGGTTTTCGAAAACCCTCGGTATTCAAGGGGAAATTGAAAATAAGGGAGCTACTCAAAAGGAGACATATGGAGAGGGGATAGTGAAAATATATTTTCACTTATCAAGTACCAATTTTATGCCTTCCTTGGTCATACAATGTTATATTATGGAGATTCAAAATTTATTCAAATGAAGGATAACATAGATGTAGGAAAAGATAGATAAATCCATATCTTTCATCATAAATAATATATTCATTATATGGATATAACTATCAATGCTCTATATTTGGTCATATATTTATTTACTATACGAAAATTATAAGTATAGATGGATACCATAGGAATAAAATATATATGGGTAGAATTATGCATGGTTAATTGATATTGGTACATAGATTCTATCTACAGGAATAATATGTTGAAGATGATTATACAACCTGTGTTATAGAGAGAGCATGATAATTTTTCGTCAACAATCTCTATATATGTAGGTACATCATGGAAAAAAATAAAATTATAGATAATCGTAACTTAACCAAAATTTCATTCAAATCAATTAATTATTATAGTAAAATTATTCTTAAAATTGGGTGCTCATACCAAAATACAGTTAATATGAATTTTCATAAAAATATGAAACATAAATTTTTTGGTACCATTCATTTCATAAATTATGAGTGATTTGACCCAAGGTGAGCATTTAGGGTGATGAAAAAATGGTCTAAAGAGAATCCTCACACATCTATTATCCTAGAGAGAGTTTCATGCTAGGTTCACCATTTTTTTATTACCTTAGGTGAGCATTTTGGGAGGACACAAAATGGTATGAGGAGGATCCTCACACATCTCTTATTGTAGAGAGAGTTTCACACTAGGTTCACAATTTTTGTTTCAACCTAATTCGTGTCGTCGTCAATTAAAGGAGGATTGGATTGACCCCACGGGGACTGGGTAGTTTATCACTTCTGTATTGCGAAGGAGTTTATATAGTAAAAGGGCCGCAATGGTTGATTTCATGGGGGCGTGTACTTGTTTAATCGGTCCTATTAGGATATAACTTCCTTGGATGGTCTCCAATAGGTTTATTTGTGGATCCATAAGCACCCAACTTCCCTGGTATCCATGATTCATGGACCTTCTTTCCAAAGTTAGGTGCTCATTGAATTATTATTTGGTCAATGACACTTAAGGATTCTATTGGTCGAGAGGATGGGAAGTCGGGATCACCGCACCCTTTCGGGAGATTATTTCCTATTATAAGACTCTCTTATAGATTTAAGTCATGTTCATATGTTCATTAATCCATGTTTCATTCCCAAAGAGTGTGTCCATGGGATACCCCTCATTTGCATGATCGTCATAGGCAAACATTGATTTGATGATATGGAGGTAATGCTGAATTAATCCATGCAATGAGGCGCTCTGGAGTTTATCGTCACCTTGGAGGGATGGAAGGTGAATTGGTGTTGGGATTAGACCCACAATATGGGGTTCTTATGTATTCTCAGGAGAAGAATCAAAGCCCACATAGTTCTAAATGTTCCCTATACTGATCTGGATCAAACATAAGAGTATGGACATTTTTGTTTCATCCTCTATGGATGTTGGGTCTACCATATATCTCTATAGTTTTTTTACATAAGGGAATCATTACCACTGATCCTAAGATCACATGAGTTACACTTGATGTGAGAAAAAAGGAGTAAAAAGGGTTTCCATCATAAATATGGGGAGATATAGAACATTGTAGAGGAGTTTGTTTTCTTTATATGGTGTGGGATAGGACAAGATAGAGGATCGAGGTGTCGCTACATATCCCACCAATGAATGGGAATTAGTCTGTACGTAGTTCTCTGAGGGATCATGTAGTTTATCATCATGCGATTAGGAATATTTATGCTGTGTGGTTTAAATTCATGTTGTAGAGACTAATACCATACATTTTAATGTCGTGTGGTCAGGATGATAACTCATAGTTTAGGTTCATACAGTTTGGACCGTTATAATCAGGCTTCGTTGTCACACAAAGTACTTATTTAGAAACCTTTCATTTGTGGGAGTCGTCATGAGCTGTCTACCCATTGATATCAAGTAGTATGATCTATGGGAATAGTCCTTATATATGACATATATTCACTCCAACTTTCTTTTAATCTTTGGGTGCTTTTTCCTAAGTATCATCAGGGTTCTGAGGACCAACACCATCTCTCATTCATGGAACTAATGAAGGAAAACCTTTTTTTTTTGAAGGCTCGTGAGATCCGATTTTGGTAGACTTCCAAATGGTGCAAAGTGTGAAACCTTTACTCATCTAGCTGCTTCAACTCATAAAATTGTCTCTAGGATTTCTCATACATAGATAGTTGATCACAAATGGCCACACAAAGTGATGGAACTTGAATATCTATAGGCAAAACCACCTTTTCCTCGTATACTAGTGAGTATGGGGTTGGCTGGGTGGTAGTGTGGGTTGTAGTTTGGTAATCCCATAAAGCTTGAATAATCTTGTCCAAACATTATTTCTTATCCTTATCTACCATATTTTGGAGTATGTGGGACAGAGACTTGTTGAAAGCCTCTATCATCCCATTGGCCTCCACATGATAGTGGGATAAATGGTTGGCTTTGATTCCATACTCTTAGTATAATTTTTCCAACTCAACAAAGAAGAAGTTGGTGCTGTTGTCCATCAGTATTTTATGAGGGACACCAAATATTTTAATAATGTTGGCCTTCACAAAGCTAACAAATTTTTTTTCCCGGAATTATTTAAGGTGTAGGGATTTGGCCTATTTGGGAGAGAATTTGGTTGTTATGAGTATGAAATTGAATTGTTTGGCTGTAGCAGGGGGATATGGTCCCACAAAATCCATCCCCCAGGTGGAAAATGGATAGGTGTTCTTAGCTGTATGAAGTAACTCCAGGGGTTAGTGAATAAAAACTTCATGAACTTAGCAAGAATGACACTTCTTATAGAACGTGGCACAATCCTATGTCATAGTAGTACAATAATATCTAAGCTTTTGGATTTGATGAGAGATCTTGGTTGTTGATTGTTTCACTCCACAATCTCTAGCATGCACTTCTTTCATGATGGAAGAAGTCTCTTCTCCATCAATTCACCTGAGAAGGACTCCTTCAAGGCCCCATTTTTTGGAGAACCTTTTCTTGGTTTTTCCCTTTGTACAAGACAAAGTTGACTACCCATCTATGGACCTATTCCCTTCCATCCCTATCGGGTGGGAGTTCCCACTTATAATGTTAATTAGCAATGGGATTCATCCAACCGATGGTTTGACCATAAGGCTCATAAATAGGGTTAATTTCATCAATCTCCTCTGTATTTTTCTTGATAAATGGAAAGACCATCCAGTAGTGGGAAATGATAATAATCATTTTATCCCATTCTAGATCATCCAAGGTTATGTTTGCATTTTACAAATCATTGTATTGAGTATTTTTTGACTAAAGGACATAGGTCAATTTTGGTTCTGATGGGAATTCTTTCATCAGTTCTCGAACATGGTTCATCAAGGGAGTCAATACTTCTTTCTTAATGGCATAGTCACCATTTACCTACTTCATGACTATATCTGAATCATCTTTTATCTTTAGGTGTTTGTATCATGCATGAAGTGGCATCTCTAGGCCCATAATAAGGGCTTATCATTCTACTTCATTATTTTTAAACCCTTCCAAAAGTTAGAAAGAGTAAGGCAAGACAGCCTTTTGGGGGGTGCAAGTATAATGCCCAACCCCACTTTTTTAAGCATGGGTTCCTCTATACGCTTCCCTATTGGGCTTCTGGGAGCATCATCGAAGTATATTTCCCATGTCTATGGGTCCTCTCAGATGTATAACACTTCTTTATCTGGATGTTCGGCATCCAACGGTGTTGTTTCTTTCAAGGGGTGCTCTTCTATGAAGTATGCTAACACCTGGACTATGATGGCCTTTTGATTTACATACCATATGTAAAACTTCTGTAGGATTACTTTCCATCATGATAAGCATCCAATTAGCATGAGACAGTTGAGGATATAGTTGATCGGGTTGCAAAAAGAGACCAGGTGGACCTCATGGTGCTACAGGTAATGCTTGATTTTCTAAACTATAAATATTAGGGATAGGTAGTTCTTTTTTATCCTTGAATATCATGTTTCAACATCAATCATTGTTCGACAGATGTAATAGAGGTTGTTCTCACTTCCGTCATCATTATTCGGCATGAGGAAGGTACCTAATGACCGTTCCAAGGTGGTTACATAAACAATGTGTGGTCTACTCTCACCTGGGAGCATCAGAACTAGTGGGCTTAAGAGATATCTTTTGATATTGTCGAATGTTTTTTGAAAATCATTATCCTAATCATATGTGACCCCTTTCTTCATTAAACTATTGAAATGTAAAAATTTACCATCCAAGTTAGCTATAAATCACCAGATGTAGGACAGGTGCCCCTAGAGACCTCTGAACACAATGAGGATACAAGGTGGGGACATGCCAAGGATGGATTTTTTCTTCTCAATTTTGACTTCAATGTCACGATGGAATATGGAGAAGCAAAGGAATTTCCTAGAGGTAATGCTAAAGGAACACTTTAGTGGATTCATCTTTAAATTGTGTTGTTGTAGTTTATTATAGACAGTTTCAATATTGGTTAGGTGGTTGGATTATTGTTGTGATTTAACCACCAGATCATCGACATAGCACTAGATGAACTTTCCTAGAAAGGGCTTGAAAATGCGATGCATGGTGCACTGATATGTAGCGCCAGCTTTTTTTAGACCAAAGGGAATCACCTTATAGTAGAACACTCCCTGAGGGGGCCTAAAATAAGTAGATTCTTTATCTCCTTAGGCCATTTTTATCTGGTTGTATCCATAATATCCATCCATAAAATATAGGGTCTCATATCCAATGGCTGCATCGATCAACAATTCTATGATCAAGACTGGGAAATCATCTTTTAGACAGTGCCGATTAAGCTCCCTATAGTTGATGCATATTATAATCTTTATGTTCTTGTTTTTGATAGGGACTATGTCTTCAAGCCAGATAAGATATTTTACTTCTCGTATGAAGTTAAATTTTTTCATCTTTTCATCTTCAACCTCTATTTTGGCAGCATGCATCGGGTGAGTCCTTCTGGCTGCCTGCTTATATCCCTTATGAACATTTGGAGAACCCAGATGATGAGTGGAGATATCAGGATCGAGGCCTGGAATTTCTTTGTAGATCCAATCAAACACATCTCAATTCTCCTTTAAGAAAGAGGTATATGTCTCTTGATCCTCTACAGGCATAGCCTCACTGATTAGAGTGGGCCTCGGGTCATCTTCGGTGCCCAGGTTTATCTCCCTAAGTTCATTGATTGTGGTGAATACACCTTATTTAATACAGAAGGGTCATATTTGAGGTCCTATTCTTATTATCGTTATTATTTATCATCCTCTTAATCATCTTCTTCCTCTTCTTAAGGGGAGAAAATTATCAAGATGAAATATCCAATGTTGGTAAAGAAATATTCTTTTGCCTTAGTGAGTAAGAAGGGGATAGTTTGGGGTCCCGAGGATGGGTCGGGAGCATCTTTGTTATGGATTTTCCTGACATCATATGATTCAACCGGTTCTTTTATTTCTTTGGACATGGTGGTCATAATGTAAATCATAAAGAAAATTGAATCTGTATCCGGGCTTGAACATTGGCATTCAACTTGGTTGATGGGTAATACATAATCATCCCCAAGCTATTGGAGGGGGTCAAAGAGAAGAATTTCCAGTCCATTCAGGGTAGTGATCCAATCAACGTCATCGGCCAAGTGCTCCTCTTCTGGTTCATAGAACCCTGTGTCAATGTAATGCGACTCACAGGACTCAAATGGGGATTTATCGGTGTGCAATGTACCATTTTTTCCATTAGCGCAATATTTGATGCCCTGATGGAATGATGATGGAATTTCATCATGCTGATGTATCCAAGGCCTCCCTAACAATACATTGAAGTTCATAATTTTCCTCACTACAAGAAGATTAGAATCTGACTTGAGGTCTCCAATCCAAGTTTTAAGCTTCATTTTTTCCAATGGTTTCTACTCTCTTTTTTCATATCCCAGTAGAGTTGTGGTGTAAGGTGTCAAACTATCTTCATCATATCTCACCCGACGAAGTGTTCTCTCTGAGAGAAGGTTGACTCTAGAGCCATTTTTTATGAAAATCCCCCAGACATCAATTCCATTTATATTTTCTGACATATATAAGGGTTTGATGTGCCCTTGCATGATGGTGTCATCATCTCTGTCTGTGAAGGAGATGACAGCGTGACAATTATCAATATTTTTCTTTGTCTAATAGGCTTAGGTCGCTGATACTTTAGCCTCGAATTCCTAGGGACTTATTAAGGATTTTATGAGCACCTCCCTAAGGGTTGCGGATAGACTCAATGCATCTAGTATTGAAATCTTTGCTAGTGTAGAAGCCAACTACTTTAGAATATCATATTTCTGCTCTAATGGTTGGTGCTTCCCGACTCAGGGTTTCTCTTTCATAGACACTTTAGGGGCTTGAGCTTTGAACATAGATGGCCCAGCCTCAGTGACAGGAGCGGGTAGTGCTACGGTTCTTTTCGGGTTTGTCCAGACTTGTTCACCCATACGCTTTGGGTGATTTGATATTTTTTCTTCCTCTAATGGATACGCCAAGATAATTGGGTTTGTGTTTCCTTTGGTAGGGGTAGAGGAACATTTTGGTTCTCGTCATGTCTACCAGAGGGTTCTTCTACAATTTTCCTCAATATTAACGATTTGAGTTACGGTGTGGCCATAAAAAATACTCCTTCCATGATCATTACTTCAAGGAAACTCTCGGCCTCTGTGGCATCTTCCTCCGGATCTCCATTTGGGTGTGGGGAATTTGGGTTCATGGTCATAGTCTCCATCATAGAAGGGGTCCATCATGTGAATGACATTAATAGATCCAAAGATTAGTTCTTGATCCAACAATGTTTCTGTCTAAATATCTCATTATGATGGTGTCATTTGGTGGGATGGTGCATGTTTTACCATTTTGCGGGGCAGTGCCCATTGTACCAAGTCTTCTATCTTGAATTCCTAAAGTGTCTGGACTAGCTTCAGCTTTGGTGGAATCCTATCTTCTTTCTCCTGCTTTCTTCCCTTCTTTCTCTTAGAGGGCTGTGGGGCTAAGGATGACCGTTGTGTTACATAAGGAGATTTTGGGGGCATGGTTGGTTGCTTTAACATCCCCTGGAGGATTCCATGAACTTTGTTGACTATTTTTCGGGTCATCCAACTATCATATTTTTTCTATTTTTTACTGGTGACTATCTGCCATTCCTCTTTCTCTCTTTGGTCTAAGGTGGAAACATATGCCACTTTTGTTAGTGGTGGACCCAACTTCACTTGTCTGGAATCCACCATCTTTTGCAGAATATCCTTGAAGATGAATAATTCTTAGATGATGTGTCCCAGTATCTAGTTATTGGGACAATAATATGGATGGTCTTCAAGACCCACTTTATCAGCTCACTTTGGCTCTAGTAGCCAGAGAAAGTTGTAATTCATGAAGAATATGAATTAGATGCAGACCTGGTCATCTCATAATGTGTAAACTTTATTTCTTATCTCCTCATACTGATTTCTTTTATCACCCCTTCACTCATATTTTTAGGGTAGGGGTGTCTGTTGGTGTCTAGGGGGTCCCACACAATTTGGTGGAGGCCTCACCACTGGATCTAGTGTTGGGGGTGGCTTAAGTGTGACATAAGACGCTTCAGCTTTTGCCTCTATTTTTCTTGGGGCTGATGGGGCTACTCGGGACATGATATTGGTCCACTATAAGGAATTTTATATCCTTTTGGAAATGTCAGATAAATCTCAAAACCCACTTTTGTACTTCATTGGGATGATAAGTGTTTGTAATTCATCACAAATATTATCAGTTCGCGTAGAGAGCATATCATCTTGGGTAAGTGTCCGGTTCAGGGAATAAATCAGGCCTTTTATTCTAGAAATGAAGTCTGAAACTCTTTCATTTTCTTGCTGCCTGCAGTTCATGAGATCACCGACCATTTTCTTGTACAATGTCGAATAGAACTGAAAAAAAACTATCATCAGAGTTCCTTCTATCCAGTGATTGATTTAGCTGGAAAGATAGTATAACATATGAAGTCCAATCCTTGCAGGTTACGCACAAATCACCTGAGTTTTACTGCTTCTTGTTTCTCTAGAGTTCCCATCATGGGGTCATAGTAAGATTTATAGTGCATTAGATGTTGTTCTGGGTCTCCCGAGCCATTTAACACTATGAATACGGGGTTTCCAAAGTTTGGTGGTGGAAAAACATTTCTCAACCAATCAGGGTAGGGTTTTTACTCTATTTGTATCACAGCGTTCTGACCCTCCATGGCTTATAGATGAGATGTTAGTTGCTTGACGGTATTAAAGAACCCTTTATGCATATCATGTTGGGCTTGAGCTTTGGCTGATGTGGATATGGCCAAAGTTGGGTGTGTTAGTGCTATTGGAATTTGGGGTGGGTACCCATACAAGGTTATACTTTTTGGGTTTACCTAAATATAGTATGGCTGGCTTCCCAGTGAGGGAAGTCTTGATGTCTTTACAGGGCTAGATTTAAGTTGGTTGACGGTCCCAGTACTAGGTTGGACGGTCCTCTGAGCTTGAATGCATTCACCGGGATGAGTGTATGTGGTAAGGGAACATATTCTGGGAATACCTACTAACATTCCGCAGGGGGGACATATAACGACCCATACTTTACATACATTGTTATTACTTCATAATTGAAGAACACTTATTACAACATATTACAAAACCATGAAAGGACCGTATAGGTATAGTGTCTTTAGAAACTGGGAAAAATAAACAACTGGTTCATAAAGCATATAATTTGCCTCCCATTTATTTCATCATATCTAGAGTCCCTTTTTGGAATATTCTACTTAATAACCTCCTTCCTGACCTGGGGAAATAAAACATACAAAAGGGTGATCTCAAATGCTCAGTAAGGGTAAACAAAAGAAATATCAATCACATCGTATACATAAGCACATAACTTTTGGAAATCTTAACCTGCAAAAGAGATCATAATTTCATAACATGTGATAAATCATGGCAGTGAAATGTAATCACAATAATCATAACTTAAAACATGAACCTTTGTGGCATACACACATAATCATGGAGAATAATTTCTTGTTATTCAAAACTCATTAGAAAGACTATCTTAGTGGACAAAGTCCCTTTCTGAACCAAGTCACCCTCGTTTCAGTCCTGTTTCACTAAACTGGTATAACCTACCATTCCAGCCATGTCTATCTCATGAGATATAAAATCTTTACCCAATGAATTGGAGGGAGATATAGGTCCCACCCATCTCATAATGATACCATTCTTATGTGTGCCACAGAATCATAAATCATACATCATTGCATAACCCATGTAATAAAAATGGGATTCTTAAACAACATGACATCATAAAACTATTCATATAAGATAAAAGAATTCATAAAAATAATTCCATCACAACATAATAAAATCAATTTAATAATAGGGATAAAAACATAACCCTTTATTATCTTAGATGGAAAATAATTTTGATAAAACACTTCAACTCCATTCTAGAGGAAAATATCCTTTCTTCTTAAAAAACATTTTTCATTTCTTAACATGTCATACAATTTTAAACTAAAAGAAGTTGATTAAAAATAAACTTGAAAACTTGTAAATGAATCTTCTTGTAAATAATGTTTTAAAAATCCATTCATGCCGTATAAGTTTAAAAAACATTCTTTTCGTACTTTTGTCTGAAAAGTCAAAAAGTACCTCGTACGAAAAACGACAAAAGATTCCTTTCATATCTTTTACTAAAAACTCACCAAAGGGTAAAATTGGATATAAACTATTTTAGAAGGATATAAATATTACATGTTGAAGAAACATGGATGTGGATGATAAAATACACCCCAGTAAATACCAAAGTATAAACAATCTCGGATAAAAATGAGATTGTGATATTTCCCTTACCTTAGGTCTGTTTTGCTTCGTAAGTGTCTGAACCTCATGTATAATGATTTAAATATTGTTATTGACTTATTACAGAATCATACTTATTTTTATGATATCATATATGTTCATATTCTTAGCTTCATAGTAGTAATATTTCATTGTTACTTGTTATTCGGGTGTTTATAACTTTTTGTTCTTATGCGTGTCTTGTCGAATAAATTCTTATTCTTCTATTTAGGTTATAGATACCTCATTTCTAGAATGTTATTAGTGTAATATATATCATATTCATTCATTCAATTCATTTATATAATCATTATGAAATTAAGATCATGTAGAACGAGTCGCATCACATCGTGGAGACGGTATTCCGTACATACGCACGAGTGATGATATCGTTCCTATGATCGTGGAATTGTATTGGAGTGTATGTATACTATTTCAGAATCCGTATCACTTTATAATAGTCATATATAGTCATTATTTACACCATTATACCCATCCAAGAGGGGGAGGAGGTGCCCTTTTATAAGGGAGAAGAGGGGCACCTTTGGAATAACTAAAAATATTATTTTATTATAAAGTCAAGTTCGGTTTTAAATAGCTCCAAATTGATTTATTTCAAGGCAAAGGTGGTGATGGGTAGAAATACTCTCATCCAATATAATTTATACAAGTTTAGGTATCAATTTTAACCTTATCATTTAGATTTAACTTTAAGTTAGATAATTTAACTTTTACCGTGTATTCTTGTTTTCTTATACTATAAGGTTAATAAACTTACTATAAGCAGCCAAACGAACCCCAAGTTGTTTATTATTAATATATATAACCTTATCTAAGTCATTTGGCCGAACCTTAGATTTTTAGGAATAAAATGACAATTACTAATATAATATTGGTTTAAAAAACTATTTTATGTCAATTTTGACACTGTTTAGTAATTGATTTTTCTGAAAATCATAACAGAATTATTAATTCGAACCAAGTTAATTAAATCAATACTAACATGTCATATTAACCTAGAAAATTAGTGGAATTCATAAAAAGTCTCAAATTACATTTATTTTGGTGTTTATAACATTAACTATGTCAATATTTCATTAATAAGATAATTACTGCATCATCTTTGTGTCATAAATAAATTAAATTATTTAATGTCTAAAAATTAAAAATAAAATTTCCTTATGTAGTAAATTGTTTTATATTTCTAATGAATATTTATAGTCGAATTTATCTTATGTATAACCTTATATTAAAAATTATTTACTTATTAAACTTTGATTTTAACTATTTTAACCCTTCTTTAAATAAATTAATAATAAATGTCCTAATCTAATCCAAGTGGGCCTAAATGGTCATATTTTATTCCTAAGTTTGTTTTTGGTCGAATTACACTTGTCCAATAGAATTAGGACATGTTTTAGGGTAATAATAATATCATCTTTACCCTTAATTACCCTATTTACTTTTAACCGTGGTAAAAAAAAGTAAAAAGTTACTATTCACCAAAAATTATTTTCATCTCATTGAACCACATTTTAGTCCTTGATATTAACCGTTTCTCTCGGATTTTCGAAATTCCACTCACATAAGCGGTAAAATTAAGTTTTATGAAAAATTCAGTTTTTTTAACTACCACTTAGTGGTTTCACTATTCATCAAAAATTGAAAATTTTCAGAAAAATACCAAAATATCACCCTAGGCTAATTTTGATATTCCGAATCCAAAAATGAAGTCCATTTTGAAAAATAAAATTTATAAAATTTCAAAAAGTGGTTATTACTATTCATAACGGCTAGTTTTAATAATATTTTAATAGCATATCGTTGTTTAGTGAAACTCGGTATTGTGTACGACGCAAGCTATCGAGGAAGGATGCGATTTCGTGTAAAGAAAACCAAGAAATTTTTGTGTAGAAAAATATTCCTTTGATGATTTATATAACATAAAAGTCTCGGGTGTTACATTCTACCCCCCTTAAAATGAATTTCGCCCTCGAAATTCGTCACTTTGTAACAAACAGATGAGGATACCTTTCCCTCATCATATCCTCAAGCTCCAATGTAGCTTCTTCTAATTGGTGGTTCCTCCATAAAACTTTCACCAATCGAGTGGTCTTGTTTCGTAGGACTTTTTCGCTACGATCCAGAATCTTTATCGGTTGTTCTTCATAACAAAGATCTTGCTTTAGCGGTACAACTTCTGAGCTGAGTACATGTGAAGGATCAGGTATGTACTTTCTCAGGAGAGATACATGGAACACGTCGTGAACTTGAGAGAGATTCGGTGGAAGCGCCAATCGGTAAGCTACCTTCCCAACACGATCCAGTATTTCAAAAGGACAGATATATCTAGGGCTCAACTTCCCCTTCTTTCCAAATCTCATGACTCTCTTCCAGGGAGATATTCGTAAGAACACTTTATCACCCACTTCAAACTCTAGGTCTTTTCTTCAGTTGTCGGCATAAATTTTCTGTCGACTCTGAGCTGCTCTTATGTGTTGTTGAATAGATCTGACCTTTTCTGCCGTTTCATCAACGAGATCAGGTCCTAATAGCTTTATTTCCCCAACTTCACCCTAGCAAGTTGGAGTCCTGCATTTCTTTCCATAGAGAGCTTCATAAGGAACCATCTGAATACTAGAGTGAAAGATATTATTATAAGAAAATTCCACCAAAGGTAGGTGTTGATCCCAACCACCTTTGAAATCCATAGAGTAAGCTCTCAACATATCTTATAGGGTTTGAATTGTTCTCTCAGACTGACCATCTGTCTGAGGATGATAAGCAGTGCTGAAACTCAACTCTGTATCCAGAGTATGCTGAAGACTTCTCCAGAACTTCGAGGTAAATCTCGGATCCCGATCAGATATAATAGAAATTGGTACTCCATGCAATCTTACCACTTCCTTTACATATATCCTGGCAATCAGATCCAGAGAGAAATCCTCTCTAATAGCAATGAAATTTGCAGACTTGGTAAGACGATAAACTATGACCCAGATAGCATTATTTCCTTTGGATGTTTTAGGAAGTCCTGTGACAAAGTCCATTGTGATGTTTTCCCATTTCCATTCGGGTATTGGTAATGTTTGTAACATCCCCTTAGACTTCTGTCTCTCAGCTTTAACTTGCTGACAAACCAAGCATCAAGATACATATTCAGCAACATCTCTTTTCATGCCATCCCACCAGAAGTACTCTTTCAGGTCCCTCTACATCTTCGTGCTTCCAGGATGAATAGATAATGAAGAACTATGAGCCTCATCCAGCATCTCCTTCTTTAATTCGGGGATGGGAGGAACACAAACCCAATTCCTGAACTTTATTATCCCATCACAATCAAGGTTGAATTTAGGAACATTTCTCACCTTCTCTTGTAACTCGACATCTTCTTTCTGTGCCTCTTTAATCTTCACATGTATAGATGGTTGAACATTCATTTGAGAAAGATAAGATTTTTCCCCTTCCATTATAATTCCAAGATCCATACTTTGTAAATCCATAAATATTGGATCTTTTTTGATCCTCATCATGGATAAACTAGCATGGTCTTTTCGACATAATACATCTGCCACCTTGTTTGCTTTCCCAGGGTGGTAATGGATTGAGCAGTCGTAATCCTTAATAATCTCCAACCATCTTCTTTGGCGCATATTCAGCTCCTTTTGTGTGAAAATGTACTTTAAACTTTTATGATCAGTATAAATGTCACACCTTTCACCATAAAGATAATTCCTCCAAATCTTTAATGCAAATATTACCGCAACTAACTCCAAATCATGTGTTGGGTAATTTTGCTCATGGATTTTCAACTGTCGTGAGGCATAAGCTATCACCATATCATTTTGCATAAGAACACACCCCAATCCCTTCTTGGATGCATCACTATAGATCACAAACCTTTCTCCACTACAGGGCAGTGTGAGCACAGGTGCACTGGATAAACTTCTTTTCAACTCCTTGAAATTCTCTTCACATTCCTCCGTACAAACAAACTTAACTCCTTTCCGAGTCAACTCGGTGAGTGGATTAGATAATCGTGAAAAATCTTTCACAAAACGTCGATAATATCGATCCAAACCAAGAAAACTTCGGATCTCGGTTACTGTTGTTGGTCTCGACCATCTTTCGATAACCTCTGTTTTTGTTGGATCCACAGATATCCCCTCTTTTGAGATTATGTGACCCAAAAATGATACTTTTTGAAGCCAAAATTCACACTTGGTAAATTTGGCATAAAGCGTCTCCTTTCTTAGGGTCTTCAATATAATTCTCAAGTGATCTTCATGCTCTTCCTTGCTCTTTGAATAGACAATAATATCGTCTATAAAGACTACCACAAATTGATCAATATATTCTCTAAAGACTCTATTCATTAGATCCATGAAGATATCAGGGGCATTAGTAAGACCAAATGGAATCACTATAAATTCATAGTGTCCATACCTTGTACGGAAAGTCGTCTTTTGTATATCATCCCTTTTTACCCTTAATTGATGATACCCTGAACGAAGATCAATCTTGGAAAAGTATTGAGCTCCGCGTAGTTGGTCAAATAGGTCATCAATGCGTGGGAGAGGATATTTGTTCTTGATAGTGATCTTGTTAAGTTCTCAATAATCAGTGCAGAGTCTCATTGATCCATCTTTCTTCCTAACAAATAGAACAGGTTCTCCCCAAGGTGACGCACTAGGGCATATGAATCCCTTATCAAGATTCTCTTAGAGTTGCTTCTCCAATTCCTGCAACTCAATTGGGGCCATTCTATAAGGTGTCTTTGAAATAGGAAAAGCACCCGGTATGAGTTCTATTGAAAACTCAACTTCATGATTTGGTGGAAGACCCGATAATTCCTCCGGAAAGAAATCATCAAACTCCCGTACAATGGGCATATTCTTAATTGTGAGTTTCTCACCAACCATTTGAGATAAATAACCTTCATTTAGTGGAATAAATACCCATAAAATGGAAAAAAATTCCACTGGAAGGTTATTTTCATCCTTGCATTGATAGATGATCATAGATTGATCTGGAATATGAAATGTGACTTCCCTTATTTGGAAATTGATATGAGCTCCATGTAGAGAAATCCAATCCATGACAAGAATCACATCAAATTCCACTATAGGAAGGACCACAAGATTTTTAGAAAGCACTTTCCCACAAACATCGATCGGAGAAGAATTATAAACTTTTGATGCGACTGTTGTGCCATTAGGTGTTGTCACAGATAACTCAACATCTAATTGTTGAGGTAATACGGTGATACCCTTAGAAAATTCTTCAGAAATAAAAGAGTGGGTGGATCCAGAATCAAATAAAACATTTTCTACTTTAGTGTGTATGGTAAGTGTACCTTTCACCACATCGTTATCGTACTCCACATCGCTGATAGAAATTTCATGTTACTTTCCTTTGTCTTTAGCCTTAAGAGTTTTTTGACGTCGACCATCATCATCAACCCTTGGATTAGGGAATTTATTGTCATAATGACCCATCTCCTTGCACTTGAAACATTGAAGTGCAGTAGGTTCATTTTGTGTATCCCTTCCTTTGTTTGCATCATTAGACATATTCTTCCCATCATCACGGCATTCAAATGCCCGATGACCTTCCTTTCCACATTTGAAACATTTACTTGTCCCTTTAAGACAACTCCCTCCATGTTTCTTTCCACACTCTGAGCATAAGGGAAACTCATATTCTTTTCAGTGGGCTCTTTAGAGGGGCACCTTTGGAATAGTAAAATTATTCTTAAAATTGGGTGCTCATACCAAAATACAGTTAATATGAATTTTCATAAAAATATGAAACATAAATTTTTTGGTACCATTCATTTCATAAATTATGAGTGATTTGACCCAAGGTGTGCATTTAGGGTGATGAAAAAATGGTCTAAAGAGAATCCTCACACATCTATTATCCTAGAGAGAGTTTCATGCCAGGTTCACCATTTTTTTATTACCTTAGGTGAGCATTTAGGGAGGACACAAAATGGTATGAGGAGGATCCTCACACATCTCTTATTGTAGAGAGAGTTTCACACTAGGTTCACAATTTTTGTTTCAACCTAATTCCTGTCGTCGTCAATTAAAGGAGGATTGGATTGACCCCACGGGGACTAGGTAGTTTATCACTTCTGTATTGCGAAGGAGTTTATATAGTCAAAGGGACCCAATGGTTGATTTCATGGGGGCGTGTACTTGTTTAATCGGTCCTATTAGGATATAACTTCCTTGGATGGTCTCCAATAGGTTTATTTGTGGATCCATAAGCACCCAACTTCCCTGGTATCCATGATTCATGGACCTTATTTCCAAAGGTAGGTGCTCATTGAATTATTATTTGGTCAATGACACTTAAGGACTCTATTGGTCGAGAGGATGGGATGTCGGGATCACTGCACCCTTTCGGGAGATTATTGCCTATTATAAGACTCTCTTATAGATTTAAGTCATGTTCATATGTTCATTAATCCATGTTTCATTCCCAAAGAGTGTGTCCATGGGATACCTCTCATTTGCATGATCGTCATAGGCATACATTGATTTGATGATATGGAGGTAATGCTGAATTAATCCATGCAATGAGGCGCTCTGGAGTTTATCGTCACCTTGGAGGGATGGAAGGTGAATTGGTGTTGGGATTAGACCCACAATATGGGGTTCTTATGTATTCTCAGGAGAAGAATCAAAGCCCACATAGTTCTAAATGTTCCCTATACTGATCTGGATCAAACATAAGAGTATGGACATTTTTGTTTCATCCTCTATGGATGTTGGGTCTACCATATATCTCTATAGTTTTTTTACATAAGGGAATCATTACCACTGATCCTAAGATCACATGAGTTACACTTGATGTGAGAAAAAAGGAGTAAAAAGGGTTTCCCTCATAAATATGGGGAGATATAGAACATTGTAGAGGAATTTGTTTTCTTTATATGGTGTGGGATAGGACAAGATAGAGGATCGAGGTGTCGCTACATATCCCACCAATGAATGGGAATTAGTCTGTACGTAGTTCTCTGAGGGATCATGTAGTTTATCATCATGCGATTAGGAATATTTATGCTGTGTGGTTTAAATTCATGTTGTAGAGACTAATACCATACATTTTAATGTCGTGTGGTCAGGATGATAACTCATAGTTTAGGTTCATACAGTTTGGACCGTTATAATCAGGCTTCGTTGTCACACAAAGTACTTATTTAGAAACCTTTCATTTGTGGGAGTCGTCATGAGCTGTCTACCCATTGATATCAAGTAGTATGATCTATGGGAATAGTCCTTATATATGACATATATTCAGTCCCACTTTCTTTTAATCTTTGGGTGCTTTTTCCTAAGTATCATCAGGGTTCTGAGGACCAACACCATCTCTCATTCATGGAACTAATGAAGGAAAACCTTTTTTTGAAGTCTCGTGAGATCCGATTTTGGTAGACTTCCAAATGGTGCAAAGTGTGAAACCTTTACTCATCTAGCTGCTTCAACTCATAAAATTGTCTCTAGGATTTCTCATACATAGATAGTTGATCACAAATGGCCACACAAAGTGATGGAACTTGAATATCTATAGGCAAAACCACCTTTTCCCCATATACTAGTGAGTATGGGGTTGCCTGGGTGTTAGTGTGGGTTGTAGTTTTGTAATCCCATAAAGCTTGAATAATCTTGTCCAAACATTATTTCTTATCCTTATCTACCATATTTTGGAGTATGTTGGACAGAGACTTGTTGAAAGCCTCTATCATCCCATTGGCCGCCACATGATAGTGGGATAAATGGTTGGCTTTGATTCCATACTCTTAGTATAATTTTTCCAACTCAACAAAGAAGAAGTTGGTGTTGTTGTCCATCAGTATTTTATGAGGGACACCAAATATTTTAATAATGTTGGCCTTCACAAAGCTAACAAATTTTTTTGCCCGGAATTATTTAAAGGGTAGGGATTTGGCCTATTTGGGAGAGAATTTGGTTGTTATGAGTATGAAATTGAATTATTTTGCTGTATCAGGGGGATATGGTCCCACAAAATCCATCCCCCAGGTGGAAAATGGATAGGTGTACTTAGCTGTATGAAGTAACTCCAGGGGTTAGTGAATAAAAACTTCATGAACTTAGCAAGAATGACACTTCTTATAGAACGTGGCACAATCCTATGTCATAGTAGTACAATAATATCTAAGCTTTTGGATTTGATGAGAGATCTTGGTTGTTGATTGTTTCACTCCACAATCTCTAGCATGAACTTCTTTCATGATGGCAGAAGTCTCTTCTCCATCAATTCACCTGATAAGGACTCCTTCAAGGCCCCATTTTTTGGAGAACCTTTTCTTGGTTTTTCCCTTTGTACAAGACAAAGTTGACTACCCATCTCTGGACCTATTCCCTTCCATCCCTATCGGGTGGGAGTTCCCACTTATAATGTTAATTAGCAATGGGATTCATCCAACCGATGGTTTGACCATAAGGCTCAGAAATAGGGTTAATTTCATCAATCTCCTCTGTATTTTTCTTGATAAATGGAAAGACCATCCAGTAGTGGGAAATGATAATAATCATTTTATCCCATTCTGGATCATCCAAGGTTGTGTCTGCATTTTACAAATCATTGTATTGAGTATTTTTTGACTAAAGGACATAGGTCAATTTTGGTTCTGATGGGAATTCTTTCATCAGTTCTCGAACATGGTTCATCAAGGGAGTCAATACTTCTTTCTTAATGGCATAGTCACCATTTACCTACTTCATGACTATATCTGAATCATCTTTTATCTTTAGGTGTTTGTATTATGCATGAAGTGGCATCTCTAGGCCCATAATAAGGGCTTATCATTCTACTTCATTATTTTTAAACCCTTCCAAAAGTTAGAAGGAGTAAGTCAAGACAGCCTTTTGGGGGGTGCAAGTATAATACCCAACCCCACTTTTTGAAGCATGGGTTCCTCTATACGCTTCCCTATTGGGCTTCTGGAAGCATCATCGAAGTATATTTCCCATGTCTATGGGTCCTCTCAGATGTATAACACTTCTTTATCTGGATGTTCGGCATCCAACGGTGTTGTTTCTTTCAAGGGGTGCTCTTCTATGAAGTATGCTAACACCTGGACTATGATGGCCTTTTGATTTACATACCATATGTAAAACTTCTGTAGGATTACTTTCCATCATGATAAGCATCCAATTAGCATGAGACAGTTGAGGATATAGTTGATCGGGTTGCAAAAAGAGACTAGGTGGACCTCATGGTGCTACAGGTAATGCTTGATTTTCTAAACTATAAATATTAGGGATAGGTAGTTCTTTTTTATCCTTGAATATCATGTTTCAACATCAATCATTGTTCGACAGATGTAATAGAGGTTGTTCTCACTTCCGTCATCATTAATCGGCATGAGGAATGTACCTAATGACCGTTCCAAGGTGGTTACATAAACAATGTGTGGTCTACTCTCAACTGGGAGCATCAGAACTAGTGGGCTTAAGAGATATCTTTTGATATTGTCGAATGTTTTTTGAAAATCATTATCCTAATCATATGTGACCCCTTTCTTCATTAAACTATTGAAATGTAAAAATTTACCATCCAAGTTAGCTATAAATCACAAGATGTAGGACAGGTTCCCCTAGAGACCTCTGAACACAATGAGGATACAAGGTGGGGACATGCCAAGGATGGATTTTTTCTTCTCAATTTTGACTTCAATGTCACGATGGAATATGAAGAAGCAAAGTAATTTCCTAGAGGTAATGCTAAAGGAACACTTTAGTGGATTCATCTTTAAATTGTGTTGTTGTAGTTTATTATAGACAGTTTCAATATTGGTTAGGTGGTTTGATTATTGTTGTGATTTAACCACCAGATCATCGACATAGCACTAGATGAACTTTCCTAGAAAGGGCTTGAAAATGCGATGCATGGTGCACTGATATGTAGCGCCAGCTTTTTTTAGACCAAAGGGAATCACCTTATAGTAGAACACTCCCTGAGGGGGCCTAAAATAAGTACATTCTTTATCTCCTTAGGCCATTTTTATCTGGTTGTATCCATAATATCCATCCATAAAATATAGGGTCTCATGTCCAATGGCTGCATTGATCAACAATTCTATGATCAAGACTGGGAAATCATCTTTTAGACTGTGCCAATTAAGCTCCCTATAGTTGATGCATATTATAATCTTTATGTTCTTGTTTTTGATAGGGACTATGTCTTCAAGCCAGATAAGATATTTTACTTCTTGTATGAAGTTAAATTTTTTCATCTTTTCATCTTCAACCTCTATTTTGGCAGCATGCATTGGGTGGGTCCTTCTGGCTGCCTGCTTATATCCCTGATGAACGTTTGGAGAACCCAGATGATGAGTGGAGACTTCAGGATCGAGGCCTGGAATTTCTTTGTAGATCCAATCAAACACATCTCAATTATCCTTTAAGAAAGAGGTATATGTCTCTTGATCCTCTACAGGCATAGCCTCACTGATTAGAGTGGGCCTCGAGTCATCTTCGGTGCCCAGGTTTATCTCCCTAAGTTCATTGATTGTGGTGAATACACCTTATTTGAATACAGAAGGGGCATATTTGAGGTCCTATTCTTATTATCGTTATTATTTATCATCCTCTTAATCATCTTCTTCCTCTTCTTAAGGGGAGAAAATTATCAAGATGAAATATCCAATGTTGGTAAAGAAATATTTTTTTGCCTTAGTGAGTAAGAAGGGGATAGTTTGGGGTCCCGAGGATGGGTCAGGAGCATCTTTGTTATGGATTTTCCTGACATCATATGATTCAACCGGTTCTTCTATTTCTTTGGACTTGGTGGTCATAATGTAAATCATAAAGAAAATTGAATCTGTATCCAGGCTTGAACATTGGCATTCAACTTGGTTGATGGGTAATACATAATCATCCCCAAGCTATTGGAGGGGGTCAAAGAGAAGAATTTCCAGTCCATTCAGGGTAGTGATCCAATCAACGTCATCGGCCAAGTGCTCCTCTTCTGATTCATAGAACCCTGCGTCAATGTAATGCGACTCACAGGACTCAAATGGGGATTTATCGGTGTGCAATGTACCATTTTTTCCATTAGCGCAATATTTGATGCCGTGATGGTATGATGATGGAATTTCATCATGCTGATGTATCCAAGGCCTCCCTAACAAGACATTGAAGTTCATAATTTTCCTCACTACAAGAAGATTAGAATCTGACTTGAGGTCTCCAATCCAAGTTTTAAGCTTCATTTTTTCCAATGGTTTCTACTCTCTTTTTTCATATCCCAGTAGAGTTGTGGTGTAAGGTGTCAAACTATCTTCATCATATCTCACCCGACGAAGTGTTCTCTCTGAGAGAAGGTTGACTCTAGAGCCATTTTTTATGAAAATCCTCCGGACATCAATTCCATTTATATTTTCTGACATATATAAGGGTTTGATGTGCCCTTGCATGATGGTGTCATCATCTCTGTCTGTGAAGGAGATGACAGCGTGACAATTATCAATATTTTTCTTTGTCTAATAGGCTTAGGTCACTGATACTTTAGCCTCGAATTCCTAGGGACTTATTAAGGATTTTATGAGCACCTCCCTAAGGGTTGCGGATAGACTCAATGCATCTAGTATTGAAATCTTTGCTAGTGTAGAAGCCAACTACTTTAGAATATCATATTTCTGCTCTAATGGTTGGTGCTTCCCGACTCAGGGTTTCTCTTTCATATACACTTTAGGGGCTTGAGCTTTGAACATAGATGGCCCAGCCTCAGTGACAGGAGCGGGTAGTGCTACGGTTCTTTTCAGGTTTGTCCAGACTTGTTCACCCATACGCTTTGGGTGATTTGATATTTTTTCTTCCTCTAATGGATACGCCAAGATAATTGGGTTTGTGTTTCCTTTGGTAGGGGTAGAGGAACATTTTGGTTCTCGTCATGTCTACCAGAGGGTCCTTCTACAATTTTCCTCAATATTAACGATTTGAGTTACGGTGTGGCCATAAAAAATACTCCTTCCACGATCATTACTTCAAGGAAACTCTCGGCCTCTGTGGCATCTTCCTCCGGATCTCCATTTGGGTGTGGGGAATTTGGGTTCATGGTCATAGTCTCCATCATAGAAGGGGTCCATCATGTGAATGACATTAATAGATCCAAAGATTAGTTCTTGATCCAACAATGTTTCTGTCTAAATATCTCATTATGATGGTGTCATTTGGTGGGATGGTGCATGTTTTACCATTTTGCGGGGCAGTGCCCATTGTACCAAGTCTTCTATCTTGAAGTCCTAAAGTGTTAGGACTGGCTTCAGCTTTGGTGGAATCCTATCTTCTTTCTCCTGCTTTCTTCCCTTCTTTCTCTTAGAGGACTGTGGGGCTAAGGATGACCGTTGTGTTACATAAGGAGATTTTGGGGGCATGGTTGGTTGCTTTAACTTCCCCTGGAGGATTCCATGAACTTTGTTGACTATTTTTCGGGTCATCCAACTATCATATTTTTTCTATTTTTTACTGGTGACTATCTGTCATTCCTCTTTCTCTCTTTGGTCTAAGGTGGAAACATATGCCACTTTTGTTAGTGGTGGACCCAACTTCACTTTTCTGGAATCCACCATCTTTTGCAGAATATCCTTGAAGATGAATAATTCTTAGATGATGTGTCCCAGTATCTAGTTATTGGGACAATAATATGGATGGTCTTCAAGACCCACTTTATCAGCTCACTTTGGCTCTAGTAGCCAGAGAAAGTTGTAATTCATGAAGAATATGAATTAGATGCAGACCTGGTCATCTCATAATGAGTAAACTTTATTTCTTATCTCCTCATACTGATTTCTTTTATCACCCCTTCACTCATATTTTTAGGGTAGGGGTGTCTGTTGGTGTCTAGGGGGTCCCACACAATTTGGTGGAGGGCTCACCACTGGATCTAGTGTTGGGGGTGGCTTAAGTGTGACATAAGACGCTTCAGCTTTTGCCTCTATTTTTCTTGGGGCTGATGGGGCTACTCGGGACATGATATTGGTCCGCTATAAGGAATTTTCTATCCTTTTGGAAATGTCAGATAAATCTCAAAACCCACTTTTGTACTTCATTGGGATGATAAGTGTTTGTAATTCATCACAAATATTATCAGTTCGTGTAGAGAGCATATCATCTTGGGTAAGTGTCCGGTTCAGGGAATAAATCACGCCTTTTATTCTAGAAATGAAGTCTGAAACTCTTTCATTTTCTTGCTGCCTGCAGTTCATGAGATCACCGACCATTTTCTTGTACAATGTCGAATAGAACTGAAAAAAAAACTATCATCAGAGTTCCTTCTATCCAGTGATTGATTTAGCTGGAAAGCTAGTATAACATATGAAGTCCAATCCTTGCAGGTTACGCACAAATCATCTGAGTTTTACTGCTTCTTGTTTCTCTAGAGTTCCCATCATGGGGTCATAGTAAGATTTATAGTGCATTAGATGTTGTTCTGGGTCTCCCGAGCCATTTAACACTATGAATACGGGGTTTCCAAAGTTTGGTGGTGGAGGAAAATTTCTCAACCAATCAGGGTAGGGTTTTTACTCTATTTGTATCACAGCGTTCTGACCCTCCATGGCTTATAGATGAGATGTTAGTTTCTTGACGGTATTAAAGAACCCTTTATGCATATCATGTTGGGCTTGATCTTTGGCTGATGTGGAAATGGCCAAAGTTGGGTGTGTTAGTGCTATTGGAATTTGGGGTGGGTACCCATCCAAGGTTATACTTTTTGGGTTTACCTAAATATAGTATGGATGCCTTCCCAGTGAGGGAAGTCTTGATGTCTTTACAGGGCTAGATTTAAGTTGGTTGACGGTCCCAGTACTAGGTTGGACGGTCCTCTGATCTTGAATTCATTCACCGGGATGAGTGTATGTGGTAAGGGAACATATTCTGGGAATACCTACTAACATTCCGCAGGGGGGGACATATAACGACCCATACTTTACATACATTGTTATTACTTCATAATTGAGGAACACTTATTACAACATATTACAAAACCATGAAAGGACCGTATAGGTATAGTGTCTTTAGAAACTGGGAAAAATAAACAACTGGTTCATAAAGCATATACTTTGCCTCCCATTTATTTCATCATATCTAGAGTCCCTTTTTGGCATATTCTACTTAATAACCTCCTTCCGTACCTGGGGAAATAAAACATACAAAAGGGTGATCTCAAATTCTCAGTAAGGGTAAACAAAAGAAATATCAATCACATCGTATACATAAGCACATAACTTTTGGAAATCTTAACCTGCAAAAGAGATCATAATTTCATAACATGTGATAAATCATGGCAGTGAAATGTAATCACAATAATCATAACTTAAAACATGAACCTTTGTGGCACACACACATAATCATGGAGAATCATTTCTTGTTAGTCAAAACTCATTGGAAAGACTATCTTAGTGGACAAATTCCCTTTCTGAACCAAGTCACCCTCGTTTCAATCCTGTTTCACTAAACCGGTATAACCTACCGTTCCAGCCATGTCTATCTCATGAGATATAAAATCTTTACCCAATGAATTGGAGGGAGATATAGGTCCCACCCATCTCATAATGATACCATTTTTATGTGTGCCACAGAATCATAAATCATACATCATTGCATAACCCATGTAATAAAAATGGGATTCTTAAACAACATGACATCATAAAACTATTAATATAAGATAAAGGAATTCATAAAAATAATTCCATCACAACATAATCAAATCAATTTAATAATAGGGATAAAAACATAACCCTTTATTATCTTAGATGGAAAATAATTTTGATAAAACACTTGAACTCCATTCTAGAGGAAAATATCCTTTCTTCTTCAAAAACATTTTTCCTTTCTTAACATGTCATACAATTTTAAACTAAAAGAAGTTGATTAAAAAAAACTTGAAAACTTGTAAAGGAAGCTTCTTGGAAATAATGTTTTAAAAATCCATTCATGCCGTATAAGTTTAAAAAACATTCTTTTCGTACTTTTGTCAGAAAAGTCAAAAAGTACCTCGTACGAAAAACGACAAAAGATTCCTTTCATATCTTTTACTAAAAACTCACCAAAGGGTAAAATTTGATATAAACTATTTTATAAGGATATAAATATTACATGTTGAAGAAACATGGATGTGGATGATAAAATTCACCCCAGTAAATACCAAAGTATAAACAATCTCGGATAAAAATGAGATTGTGATATTTCCCTTACCTTAGGTCTGTTTTGCTTCGTAAGTGTCCGAACCTCCTGTATAATGATTTAAATATTGTTATTGACTTATTACAGAATCATACTTATTTTTATGATATCATATATGTTCATATTCTTAGCTTCTTAGTAGTAATATTTCATTGTTACTTGTTATTCGGGTGTTTATAACTTTTTGTTCTTATGCGTGTCTTGTCGAATAAATTCTTATTCTTCTATTTAGGTTATAGATACCTCATTTCCAGAATGTTATTAGTGTAATATATATCATATTCATTCATTCAATTCATTTATATAATCATTATGAAATTATGATAATGTAGAACGAGTCGCATCACATCGTGGAGACGGTATTCCGTACATACGCACGAGTGATGATATCGTTCCTATGATTGTGGAATTGTATTGGAGTGTATGTATACTATTTCAGAATCCGTATCACTTTATAATATTCATATATAGTCATTATTTACACCATTATACCCATCCAAGAGGGAGAGGAGGTGCCCATTTATAAGGGAGAAGAGGGGCACCTTTGGAATAACTAAAAATATTATTTTATTATAAAGTCAAGTTCGGTTTTAAATAGCTCCAAATTGATTTATTTCGAGGCAAATGTGGGGATGGGTAGAAATACTCTCATCCAATATAATTTAGACAAGTTTAGGTATCAATTTTAACCTTATCACTTAGATTTAACTTTAAGTTAGATAATTTAACTTTTACCGTGTATTCTTGTTTTCTTATACTATAAGGTTAATAAACTTACCATAAGCAGCCAAACGAACCCCAAGTTGTTTATTATTAATATATATAACCTTATCTAAGTCATTTGGCCGAAACTTAGATTTTTAGGAATAAAATAACAATTACTAATATAATATTGGTTTAAAAAACTATTTTATGTCAATTTTGACACTATTTAGTAATTGATTTTTGTGAAAATCATAACAGAATTATTAATTCGAACCAAGTTAATTAAATAAATACTAACATGTCATATTAACCTAGAAAATTAGTGTAATTCATAAAAAGTCTCAAATTACATTTATTTTGGTGTTTATAACATTAATTATGTCAATATTTCATTAATAAGATAATTACTGCATCATCTTTGTGTCATAACTAAATTAAATTATTTAATGTCTAAAAATTAAAAATAAAATATCCTTATGTAGTAAATTGTTTTATCTTTCTAATTAATATTTATAGTCGAATTTATCTTATGTATAACCTTATATTAAAAATTAATTACTTATTAAACTTTGATTTTAACTATTTTAACCCTTCTTTAAATAAATTAATAATAAATGTCCTAATCTAATCCAAGTGGGCCTAAATGGTCATATTTTATTCCTAAGTTTGTTTTTGGTCGAATTACACTTGTCCAATAGAATTAGGACATGTGTTAGGGTAATAATAATATCATCTTTACCCTTAATTACCCTATTTACTTTTAACCGTGGTAAAAAAAAGTAAAAAGTTACTATTCACCAAAAATTATTTTCATCTCATTGAACCACATTTTAGTCCTTGATATTAACCGTGTCTCTCGGATTTTCGAAATTCCACTCACAGAAGCAGTAAAATTAAGTTTTATGAAAAATTCAGTTTTTTTAACTACCACTTAGTGGTTTCACTATTCATCAAAAATTGAAAGTTTTCAGAAAAATACCAAAATTTCACCCTAGGCTAATTTTGATATTCCAAATCCAAAAATGAAGTCCATTTTGAAAAATAAAATATATAAAATTTCAAAAAGTGGTTATTACTATTCATAACGGCTAGTTTTAATAATATTTTAATAGCATATCGTTGTTTAGTGAAACTCGGTATTGTGTATGACGCAAGCTATCGAGGAAGGACGTGATTTCGTGTAAAGCAAACCAAGCAATTTTTGTGTAGAAAAATATTCCTTTGATGATTTATATAACATAAAAGTCTCGGGTGTTACATTCTACCCCCCTTAAAATGAATTTCGCCCTCGAAATTCGTCACTTTGTAACAAACAGATGAGGATACCTCTCCCTCATCATATCCTCAAGCTCCAATGTAGCTTCTTCTAATTGGTGGTTCCTCCATAAAACTTTCACCAATCGAGTGGTCTTGTTTCGTAGGACTTTTTCGCTACGATCCAGAATCTTTATCGGTTGTTCTTCATAACAAAGATCTTGCTCCAGCGGTACAACTTCTGAGCTGAGTACATGTGAAGGATCAGGTATGTACTTTCTCAGGAGAGATACATGGAACACATCGTGAACTTGAGAGAGATTCGGTGGAAGCGCCAATCGGTAAGCTACCTTCCCAACACGATCCAGTATTTCAAAAGGACAGATATATCTAGGGCTCAACTTCCCCTTCTTTCCAAATCTCATGACTCTCTTCCAGGGAGATATTCGTAAGAACACTTTATCACCCACTTCAAACTCTAGGTCTTTTCTTCAGTTGTCGGCATAAATTTTCTGTCGACTCTGAGCTGCTCTTATGTGTTGTTGAATAGATCTGACCTTTTCTGCCGTTTCATCAACGAGATCAGGTCCTAATAGCTTTATTTCCCCAACTTCACCCCAGCAAGTTGGAGTCCTGCATTTCTTTCCATAGAGAGCTTCATAAGGAACCATCTGAATACTAGAGTGAAAGCTATTATTATAAGAAAATTCCACCAAAGGTAGGTGTTTATCCCAACCACCTTTGAAATCCATAGAGTAAGCTCTCAACATATCTTATAGGGTTTGAATTGTTCTCTCAGACTGACCGTCTGTCTGAGGATGATAAGCAGTGTTGAAACTCAACTCTGTATCCAGAGTATTCTGAAGACTTCTCCAGAACTTCGAGGTAAATCTCGGATCCCGATCAGATATAATCGAAAGTGGTACTCCATGCAATCTTACCTCTTCCTTTACATATATCCTGGCAAGCAGATCCAGAGAGAAATCCTCTCTAATAGCAATGAAATTTGCAGACTTGGTAAGACGATCAACTATGACCCAGATAGCATTATTTCCTTTGGATGTTTTAGGAAGTCCTGTGACAAAGTCCTTAGTGATGTTTTCCCATTTCCATTCGGGTATTGGTAATGTTTGTAACATCCCCTTAGACTTCTGTCTCTCAGCTTTAACTTGCTGACAAACCAAGCATCAAGATACATATTCAGCAACATCTCTTTTCATGCCATCCCACCAGAAGTACTCTTTCAGGTCCCTATACATCTTCGTGCTTCCAGGATGAATAGATAATGAAGAACTATGAGCCTCATCCAGCATCTCCTTCTTTAATTCGGGGATGGGAGGAACACAAACCCAATTCCTGAACTTTATTATCCCATCACAATCAAGGTTGAATTTAGGAACATTTCTCACCTTCTTTTGTAACTCGACATCTTCTTTCTGTGCCTCTTTAATCTTCACATGTATAGATGGTTGAACATTAATTTGAGAAAGATAAGATTTTTCCCCTTCCATTATAATTCCAAGATCCATACTTTGTAAATCCATAAATATTGGATCTTTTTTTATCCTCATCATGGATAAACTAGCGTGGTCTTTTCTACATAATGCATCTGCCACCTTGTTTGCTTTCCCAGGGTGGTAATGGATTGAGCAGTCGTAATCCTTAATCATCTCCAACCATCTTCTTTGGCGCATATTCAGCTCCTTTTGTGTGAAAATGTACTTTAAACTTTTATGATCAGTATAAATGTCACACCTTTCACCATAAAGATAATTCCTCCAAATCTTTAATGAAAATATTACCGCAACTAACACCAAATCATGTGTTGGGTAATTTTGCTCATGGATTTTCAACTGTCGTGAGGCATAAGCTATCACCATATCATTTTGCATAATAACACACCCCAATCCCTTCTTGGATGCATCACTGTAGATCACAAACCTTTCTCCACTACAGGGCAGTGTGAGCACAGGTGCACTGGATAAACTTCTTTTCAACTCCTTGAAATTCTCTTCACATTCCTCCGTCCAAACAAACTTAACTCATTTCCGAGTCAACTCGGTGAGTGGATTAGATAATCGTGAAAAATCTTTCACAAAACGTCGATAATATCCAGCCAAACCAAGAAAACTTCGGATCTCGGTTACTGTTGTTGGTCTCGA
Organism: Viscum album; assembly: GCA_963277665.1. Lineage (NCBI taxonomy): Eukaryota > Viridiplantae > Streptophyta > Magnoliopsida > Santalales > Viscaceae > Viscum > Viscum album. The sequence continues at coordinate 1,520,912,503 of OY728131.1, read as the reverse complement.
CCATCTTTCGATAACCTCTGTTTTTGTTGGATCCACAGATATCCCCTCTTTTGAGATTATGTGACCCAAAAATGCTACTTTTTGAAGCCAAAATTCACACTTGGTAAATTTGGCATAAAGCGTCTCCTTTCTTAGGGTCTTCAATATAATTCTCAAGTGATCTTCATGCTCTTCCTTGCTCTTTGAATAGACAAGAATATCGTCTATAAAGACTACCAAAAATTGATCAATATAGTCTCTAAAGACTCTATTCATTAGATCCATGAAGATATCATGGGCATTAGTAAGACCAAATGGAATCACTATAAATTCATAGTGTCCATACCTTGTACGGAAAGTCGTCTTTTGTATATCCTCCCTTTTGACCCTTAATTGATGATACCCTGAACGAAGATCAATCTTGGAAAAGTATTGAGCTTCGCGTAGTTGGTCAAATAGGTCATCAATGCGCGGGAGAGGATATTTGTTCTTGATAGTGATCTTGTTAAGTTCTCAATAATCAGTGCAGAGTATCATTGATCCATCTTTCTTCCTAACAAATAGAACAGGTTCTCCCCAAGGTGACGCACTAGGGCATATGAATCCCTTATCAAGATTCTCTTAGAGTTGCTTCTCCAATTCCTGCAACTCAATTGGGGCCATTCTATAAGGTGTCTTTGAAATAGGAAAAGCACCCAGTATGAGTTCTATTGAAAACTCAACTTCACGATTTGGTGGAAGACCCGATAATTCCTCCGGAAAGAAATCATCAAACTCCCGTACAATGGGCATATTCTTAATTTTGAGTTTCTCACCAACCATTTGAGATAAATAACCTTCATTTAGTGGAATAAATACCCATAAAATGGAAAAAAATTCCACTGGAAGGTTATGTTCATCCTTGCATTGATAGATGATCATAGATTGATCTGGAATATGAAATGTGACTTCCCTTATTTGGAAATTGATATGAGCTCCATGTAAAGAAATCCAATACATGCCAAGAATCACATCATATTCCACTATAGGAAGGACCACAAGATTTTTAGGAAGCACTTTCCCACAAACTTCGATCGGAGAAGAATTATAAACTTTTGATGCGACTGTTGTGCCATTAGGTGTTGTCACAGCTAACTCAACATCTAATTGTTGAGGTAATACGGTGATACCCTTAGAAAATTCTTCAGAAATAAAAGAGTGCGTGGATCCAGAATCAAATAAAACATTTGCTACTTTAGTGTGGATGGTAAGTGTACCTTTCACCACATCGTTATCGTACTCCACATCGCTGATAGAAATTTCATGTTACTTTCCTTTGTCTTTAGCCTTAAGAGTTTGTTGACGTCGACCATCATCATCAACCCTTGGATTAGGGAATTTATTGGCATAATGACCCATCTCCTTGCACTTGAAACATTGAAGTGTAGTAGGTTCATTTTGTGTATCCCTTCATTTGTTTGCATCATTAGACATCTTCTTCCCATCATCACGGCATTCAAATGCCCGATGACCTTCCTTTCCACATTTGAAACATTTACTTGTCCCTTTAAGACAACTCCCTCCATGTTTCTTTCCACACTTTGAGCATAAGGGAAACTCATATTCTTTTCATTGGGCTCTTTAGATTTTCCTTTGAATTCCATTTTCCTCTTCTTATCAAACCCATATGACTGATGGGTTACTCCGATTTCCATCTCAACTTTGAGAGCACATCGAACGATTTCCTCGTAGCTATTGAAGTCCCTTATGGCTAAGGCCCTTCGAAGACTTGGTTTTAAGCCACTAAAGAATCAATCGATCTTACTATCAGGTTGGATATAATACCAGAATCGTACCTTGCAAGTCTTGTAAAGTTTGCTTCATAGGTACCAACAGATTCATCATCCTTTTGCTTCAGTTCAAGAAACTCTTTCTCCGTCTTTCTTCGGAGAATATGAGGGAAGTAATTATTGAAAAATAAGTTCTTGAACTCGTCCCATTCCATGGACTCAATTTCATCTCTTTGCCTCGTATTCTTAATAAGATTCCACCATTGATCAGCATCTACTTCCAAACGATACACTGCTAGGATGACTTTATCATGTTCAGAACATTGATGAACTGAAAATATCTTTTCATTAGTACTAATCCATTGTTCATCAACTAATGGATCAGTAGACCCGCTGAAAGAAGGTGGACGCTGCCTCATGAAGGATTCAACAGAATGTTCCTCCTTCCTTTGCTCGTTTGGAAATCCTGCATGATTCATAGCTTGAGAAAGTTATGTGAGCATGGCTAAAAGATTTTGAATTCCAGCTCCCATAATGTTTAGTTTCTCAGGGGGACAATTATTGCATTGCCCGTCGCATTCCACATTAACACGATTCCTTCGGGTTCCAGCCATTGACTAAAACCAAGAAGAATAGTGTGAGAAACACTAATTATAACAGGAAAACCACATACTCAAGAATAAAATTTCACACTTAAGGTCTTATCCTAGGTTATTCATGGCCATTTCTAAAACACTAAGATTGTGTTCTATGCTTAGACTTATCCTTAGGGTTCTTACTAAGGCTTTCACATCCTAGTTTCCAAAGGTTGACTATACCTTTCCTCTGATACCAACTATAACGACCCATACTTTACATACATTGTTATTACTTCATAATTAAAGCACGCTTATTACAACATATAACAAAACCAAGAAAGGACCGTATAGGTATAGTGTCTTTAGAAACTGGGAAACATAAACAACTGGTTCATAAAGCATCTACTTTGCCTCCCATTTATTTCATCATATCTAGAGTCCCTTTTTGGAATATTCTACTTAATAACCTTCTTCCTGACCTGGGAAAATAAAACATACAAAAGGGTGAGCTCAAATGCTCAGTAAGGGTAAACAAAAGAAATATCAATCACATCGTATACATATGCACATAACTTTTGGAAATCTTAACCTGCAAAAGAGATCATAATTTCATAACATGGGATAAATCATGGCAGTGAAATTTAATCACAATAATCATAACTTAAAACATCAAACTTTGTGTCATACACACATAATCATAGAGAATCATTTCTTGTTAGTCAAGACTCATTGGCAAGACTATCTTAGTGGACAAAGTCCCTTTCTGAACCGAGTCACCCTCGTTTCAGTCCTGTTTCACTGAACCGGTATAACCTACCGTTCTAGCCATGTCTATCTCATGAGATATAAAATCTTTACCCAATGCATTGGAGAGAGATATATGTCCCACCCATCTCGTAATGATACCATTCTTATGTGTGCCACAAAATCATAAAACATACATCATTGCATAACCCATGTAATAAAAATGGGATTCTTAAACAACATGATATCATAAAGCTATTCATATAAGATAAAGGAATTCATAAAAATAATTCCATAACAACATAATCAAATCAATGTAATAATAGGGATAAAAACAGAACCCTTTATTATCTTAGATGGAAAATAATTTTGATAAAACACTTGAACTCCATTCTTGAGGAAAATATCCTTTCTTCTTCAAAAACATTTTTCCTTTCTTAACATGTCATACAATTTTAAACTAAAATAAGTTCAATAAAAATAAACATGAAAACTTGTAAAGGAAGCTTCTTGGAAATAATGTTTTAAAAATCCATTCATGTCGTATAAGTTTAAAAAACATTCTTTTCATACTTTTGTCGGAAAAGTCAAAAAGTACCTCGTACGAAAAACGACAAAAGATTCCTTTCATATATTTTACTAAAAACTCACCAAAGGGTAAAATTGGATATAAACTATTGTAGAAGGATATAAATATTACATGTTGAGGAAACATAGATGTGGATGATAAAATACACCCCAGTAAATACCAAATTATAAACAATCTCAGATAAAAATGAGATTGTGATATTTCCCTTACCTTAGGTCCATTTTGCTTCGTAAGTGTCCAAACCTCCTGTATAATGATTTAAATATTGTTATTGACTTATTCCAGAATCATACTTATTTTTATGATATCATATATGGTCATATTCTTAGCTTCTTAGTAGTAATATTTCATTGCTACTTGTTATTCGGGTGTTTATAACTTTTTGTTCTTATGCGTGTCTTGTCGAATAAATTCTTATTCTTCTCTTTAGGTTATAGATACCTCATTTATAGAATGTTATTAGTGTAATATATATCATATTCATTCATTCAATTCATTTATATAATCATTATGAAATGAAGATCATGTAGAACGAGTCGCATCACATCGTGGAGACGGTATTCCGTACGTACGCACGAGTGATGATATCGTTCCTATGATCGTGGAATTGTATTGGAGTGTATGTATACTATTTCAGAATCAGTATCACTCTATAATAGTCAAATATAGTCATTATTTACACCATTATACCCATCAAATTAAGGTGGTGGTGGAAAATAGATTACACCACGGCGTGGAGACGGTATTCCGTACGTACGCACGCGCGGTGATTTCTTTTTCCGTAGGTTGGATAGATGGTGAAATAGGGTTGTTTCATACTTATAATAACATATAAATATATTAGTGATACTGATGTTATTACTTTATAATGAAACAACTAATGAAGAAGAAGTGGAAGAAGAAATAAATATGAAAGAATCGGTAACGGACATTACCTCTTCTTTGAAGTGCTTCTTTGATACCTCCTTTTAGGGCACTAAAATGGGTATTTGAAGAAGACCAGAACCTCTAGGATGTCTCTATGGGAGTGTATAGGAGGAATTGGCAGGGGTTTTCCGATCTTGAAGGCTCAAAGTGGCGTGAGGAAGAGGGGGAGGAGGTGCCCTTTTATAAGGGAGGAGAGGGGCACCTTTGGAATAACAAAAAATATTATTTTATTATAAAGTCAAGTTCGGTTTTAAATAGCTCCAAATTGATTTATTTCAAGGCTAAGGTGGGGATGGGTATAAATCCTCTCATCCAATAGAATTTAGACAAGTTTAGGTATCAATTTTAACCTTATCATTTAGATTTAACATTAAGTTAGATAATTTAACTTTTACCGTGTCTTCTTGTTTTCTTATACTATAAGGTTAATAAACTTACTATACGCATCCAAACGAACCCAAAGTTGTTTATTATTAATATATATAACCTTATCTAAGTAATTTGGCCGAACCTTAGATTTTTAAAAATAAAATAACAATTACTAATATAATATTTGTTTTAAAAACTATTTTATATCAATTTTGACACTATTTAGTAATTGATTTTTGTGAAAATCATAACACAATTATTAATTCCAACCAAGTTAATTAAATCAATATTAACATGTCATATTAACCTATAAAATTAGTTTCATTCATAAAAAGTCTCAAATTACATTTATTTTGGTGTTTATAACATTAATTATGTCAATATTTCATTAATAAGATAATTACTGAATCATCTTTGTGTCATAAATAAATTAAATTATTTAATGTCTAAAAATTACAAATAAAATATCCTTATGTAGGAAATCGTTTTATATTTCTAATGAATATTTATAGTAGAATTTATCTTATGTATAACCTTATATTAAAAATTATTTACTTATTAAACTTTGATTTTAACTATTTTAACCCTTCTTTAAATAAATTAATAATAAATGTCCTAATCTAATCAAAGTGGGCCTAAATGGTCATATTTTATTCCTAAGTTTGTTTTTGGTCGAATTACACTTGTCTAGTAGAATTAGGACATGTGTTAGGGTAATAATAATATCATCTTTACCCTTAATTACCCTATTTACTTTTAACCGTGGTAAAAAAAAGTAAAAAGTTACTATTCATCAAAAATTATTTTCATCTCATTGAACCACATTTTAGTCCTTGATATTAACCGTGTTTCTCGGATTTTCAAAATTCCACTCACATAAGCGGTAAAATTAATTTTTATGAAAAATTCAGTTTTTTTAACTACCACTTAGTGGTTTCACTATTCATCAAAAATTGAATGTTTTCAGAAAAATACCAAAATTTCACCCTAGGATAATTTCAATATTCCTAATCCAAAAATGAAGTCCATTTTCAAAAATAAAATTTATAAAATTTCAAAAAGTGGTTATTACTATTCATAACGGCTAGTTTTAATAATATTTTAATAGCATATCGTTGTTTAGTGAAACTCGGTATTGCGTACGACGCAAGCTATCGAGGAAGGATGAGATTTCGTGTAAAGAAAGCCAAGAAAGTGTTGTGTATAAAAAGACTCCTCTGATGATTTATATAACATAAATGTCTCGGGTGTTACAGAACACATTCATCAAGATAGCTCCTTCGATGTATCTCGACATTAATTCACCTGAGCTCTTTCATTTCTTCCTCCTGCTATGTGAATCTTACCTCGAGAGTGAGGAAAAAATTCTCCGGGGGAGGAGGAGGTGGGTCATAGACAACCTTGTATGTATTCTTCACTTTTTTTGGATTTTGTGATGGAGGTAATGATGGATTAATTGATGCGGTGCCCAAATCTAGGATCGCTCTCTGGTTTTGGGTATGCACACCATCAGGATCAGTATGGGATGTTTCTAGAAGGGATCCATCTTCCCTTGCATCCTCTACATTTGTATCATTTACTATGATATCTGTGGGGTTTAAATTTACCAAATTCATTGATTCATACCGCATTGGGGGTGGTGAACCTGGTGTAGAATGGTAGGAAGGATTTCTATGTCCTTTTTTGTACTTTCTCCATCCATTCGGTAGTATTCTTTAGGTATCTTGGCAAAGATTAACCCAAATGGAACCCTGATCTGACCTCGTAATGCACCATCGTCTTGGAGGGTGAAAACCATAAGAAAGGGTGGAATAGGTGAATTATTTGATCATCGTTCTTCCTAGATGGGAGAAAACAGATCTCTGTTGTGAGGGAGCTTGAGGTTAAAATTCCCCTAGCCCTATGGGCTAGGGTTGTTTCCGTTCTTCCATTGATGCGCTTTGGCCTATATTTGTTGGTCTTATGGGGGTATTTTGAGTTACAAATTCTCCCATCCCTATGGGTGGGGGTTGTTCCCGCATTGCAGCAGTAGCCACTAATATTTCCACTTTTTTGATTTTGTGCACTCTCGTGCGGGGGTGAGCCGAGTATAGTATTGGACCTATAAAAAATTTATGGGATTTTGAATACATGAGCACTACTTTCTGGTTAGTTTACCTTAGGAAGGAATCCTGTTGGATTTTCTTGGTTTCCTAGCTCAAAAGCTTTTTTATGGCTTGATCTCTTCGGTCCTGATGCTTTTGAGACTTACTTCGGGCCAGTTTATGTTGAGTATCCCATATTTCTTAAGTAGGGATTTCATTTTATTGTTGTATTTGGCTAATGATGTTGCAAGATTTTATTTCCAATGAGGTTTTATGAATGGGACATGGGGTGAGGTGTAGATCTCCATGCTCTCCCCATCTATGAATATGAACTCCAGTCAGGGCATCGCCAATGAGGCAACGCAACTTATGCAGTGTATGGAGGCAAGCCAGTTCAAGGTTTTTCTTTCGCCTTTATGATCACGGATTCCATCTGGATGGGAGGGATTCCAGATCTATTAGATAGAAAATCTCCCCTAACATGTTAACATGGTATACATACCCTTCATAGGGAAAGAACTTTTCTTTTAGCTGGTGAAGATTCATCCATATATTGAGGAAAATGTCATGCATACATTACCCAAAAAACACCCTTTGTATGTTGAAGTGAGAAGTGTCCGTAGGAAAATACATCACCTGTATATTATCCTTAGATAATTTCTATATCATGAGAAACATATCATGTTGTTGTTCTTCCATGGACTCCTCTACTTGATATGCCCATCGTGACTGCTTCTTAATAATTCCGTTCTAAGAAATTGGGCTGGTGGGAGCCTTTTTGACATGTGAATGGCATGGGGGTGGCTCAAAAGATGAGCACAACTCTAGACCATCCTCTAGTTGAGAAAGGATATCACTCATCATGGAAGGAGTTCCTGATATGTCTTACTCCATATTTTTGAGTGCCTTAGCATATAAGGGCTTTCTCACATTTGTGGTGTCAAGGGGAGGGCCTTCTTTCTAGAATAGATTTTGATTGTGGGGAGGACCTCCGCAATCGGTGCCTCAATGGTGAGGGCTACCATTGCAACTTGTTACCCGACCACAGGGAGTGTCCCCACATCATATACCCTTGGGAATACCATCAGGGTGGGCTATAGTGAGGTGAGGACCATCTCTATGATAGTTATGATGGTGAGGAATACTATCACAGCTTGGTACCTGGCTGTAGGGAGAATTTCTGTAGTGTACATCCCGGGGAGGGCCTTTAGGATGTACTAAAATGAGGGGAGTACCTTCTCATTGTTTGATGTTACTATGGGGAGGGTCTTCATAGCAACCATCATTATGGGGAGGGCCTTTGAAATGACTTTCATCATGGCGATGACTACCATCATTACTCAACGTCCAACTATAGGGAGAAGCATATCTATAGTGTATACCCTAGGGAGGACCATCAGGGTGGACGACAGAAAGGGGAGGACCTTCTTGTTGTCTGATATTCAAGTCAAGGGGATGGCTACCCTAACACGGATCAAGATATATGATCTCATGATCAATCATTCTAAGACCACTGAGTAAGCCCCCATGGGCACTCTAGGGATGACCTTCAGAGCTGCTGGTAGAGACATTGAGGGGAGGGCCTTCATAACTGCTAATACCACTCCCATAATTTTTTAATGGACTGACATGGTCTTGAGAATTTTTTGATATATATTCGAGGGATTCAATAACTCTATCTTCCAATAGAGTAGGATCATGTATGTGCTCTTCATTTTCTAGTTTCCTTTGGCATATTTCATTTTTGAGTTCTCCCTTGTGGGTAATCAGGGTCTCCTGCTATTGGTAATGGCCTTCATATATCGGTCCCTATCTTGTTGGGTCCCATGATCCTGTCAAGATATGCCCGATGAGAATCTTGAGCTTTGGATGGGATATATGCCTACCCTGGAGTGGCCACCACATTGGACTGATATCCCCTAGTTGTAATGGACATTTTTTTTCGATCTGGTTATCGATGTATTGTGGGATATTGTCGTCAACCCTCTTGGACATGAGCAGAGATGCATAACTGCTCCAGAGTGACTGACCCATTTTTCAAGTAAGTCATTCCGTTTGAGGAAACTGGGTTGTGGGCTTGGTTCTCCCCTTTTCCACTGATGTAATATTATCATGGAATGTTTGGATGATATGTTTGGGGCTCTACGTCTAATCTTTCATCACTATCAGGATGTGATGAGATACATTTTTGGATGGAATCGGTATGAAGGCCCATTCTAATGTCGAAGTAGGGGTTTTTTCCTGCTCCAGTCCCCCATGGGTTTCCAGTAGATACCGGCAGTTATCTTGTGTTGGGGAATAGGAACGAGTTTTTCACTGGTTTTTTCTCTGGTTGTCACTGTATTTGACTGGTGGGATTCGTATTCATGAGTGAGGATTTTCATCTACTTGCTTTCTTCAATATTTGTCTCACAGGATTTGTATGCATCCACAAGAATTTGACTCTGATCATATTTTTATGCCACCCTATTTGGATGGAGGTCTTGATATACATCAGTAGCTATTTCTTCCTTCATGTATCTAGTTGTCGTCCTATTTGGATAACAAGATTCTTGTGCATCAGTAGATATCTTCATTTTCCTATAGTTTGTCGCTCTGTCTGCACAGAGGGACCATTGGGCCCTAGTAGTAATGTTCATGTGCTTGTATTGTGCCACCCTATTTCTATAGTGGGCTTGAGTAGAGGGGGCAAAGTTATATGTTTTCCTGCTAAATACCACTGCATTGGTAAGACAAAGTTTCTCCTTAGGAACCAGAATGATAGCATATTTATGATTATATATTCCCTGCCCTTGGTGGGCAGCCTGAGGGGCCCAGTTATTTTATACTTCAGTAGGATCCCTCGGAATAAGGTCCTCTTCAGCGTGAGGAGACCTTGTCACCTGGTGTTGGTGGAGAAACTCTCTAGCAAGGGCCCAGGAGTATAACTCATGTGTAGTTAAGATTAATTTGTCATCATTGACTTCATCTGACACACCAAGATAAGGTAGGTACTCATTGTCACATTCCAGAGACATGCTCCCGAAATGGTTTGAGACAATCACTCGGGCCACCATGTGTTGGGGTGTCGTTCGCAGCTGAGAAGGTGGCCGGTGATCCTTCGCAAACTGGAGGGCTTGTCTCATAGCATCCATAGTGGGGAGAGTATATTTTCAGTGGTACTCTTTGATCAGCATGTTGGATACCCAGCATTGAAGGTGTTAGGTAGGTTAGGGGGTCCTACTCTTCATCAGGGCCCCGACCACCTACGAGATCGTTGAGGCGCATGTCTGCATTGGTCATCAGGATGTCATTTGGATCGAAGGTTTCTCTACGGGAACTTGTAGTATACATATATAAAATAATTACCACAAAACCCCATTGAAGTAGCATTCTCATAAACATATGAATATTTGATGATTTAACTTAGCATCCTTCCCCTTTTTTCTTGTTGTGAGGTGAAGGTGATTGAGTGGGGTAAGACTACCACCTTGGTTAATGATTCATGTCAGGTTCACAATTTTTTTTCGACCTGAGGTGAGCGTTTAGGGTGATGACAAAATGGTCTGATGAGAATCATCACACATCTATTACCAAAGAGGAATTTTCACGTCAAGTTCACCATTATTGTTTCAAACTGTTAGGTCCATAAGGCTGATTACCCTGAGAGGGGGGTGAATCGGGGTATGACTAATTTAAAATTAAAGCCTGTTCTGATCCTTTTTCGCTGTTAAGAAAAACACTCTTCTCTCTCTTTCCTATTTCACAATATAAACAGAAAGTAAAGCATGCACAGGACACAATAATTTTTACTTGGTTCACCTTCACTGGGATACGTCCAAGTAGCATACATCAGCAATGTGTCGATGTACCAAATCCACTATAAGCACACTGCTGTTTACAGGGTTCGGGATAGATCACTTCTATTCCCAAGCTCACTGCCTTTACAAAGTTTAGTGTCAGCTCACTGCTTTCCCAAGGGTCACTCCATGTTTCTCTCTCTCTAGATCACTGCCGGTGGAGAGGATTACCTTCTTCCTCTTCATTTTCTCACTGATCTGGAAAGAATCCACTCATAGTTTATAAACCTGTAGGTCTCTTCATTATCACTAATGAATGCATCCTCCTTTGTATGTAGATGCTCTGTTGAAATACAAATTTCACCCGTGGATGAATCTCTCTTTGCACCGAGGGTATCGAGAAATCTTCCAGCTTCCACACAGCCCTAAACCACTACTGAGAAACAACCTTACTTGACTCCCTTCTCAAATTTGGTGCATAAGTATCAGCGCACAAGTTATAACTGGCGCACAAGTCCACCTCAACCACTTGTGCAAAACAAGATTCTGCAACTCCAAACTTGTGCGACTCAAACCCTTTTACGCCCAATCCAATATTTGCGTGTAACCATCAAATATCGCGCTTCTTCAAAATTGTCACACAATTTCACCTCAACCACTTGTGTGAAACAACCTTCTTCAGCTCAAAACTTGGGCGACTCCCTTCCTTTATCGCCCAAACAACCTTCGGCGCACAACAAACAACTGGCGCGCAACTTCTACTTGCGCGACTACACACCACTTGCGCGACCACCACACATGCGCGACATGAGCTCTGATTTTTCTAATTATTGTACTCTACCATAAATGATTAGGGTTAAACCAGTATTTATAGGCATTTGGACACCCTGTGTGATGGCGCGCAAGTCTCCCATTGGCGCTCAAGTTTCGGCGCGCAAGTCTCTACCGCGAAACTCACTTGCACGATCAACCTTAAAACTTGGGCACCCTTATCCCTTTGCCATATTTTGATGTTCTAATCTTGAAAAACATTAGTCACGCAATTTTCCTCTCCTTCAAGTACACGGCGTGCAAGTCCCTTTTCCAAAAACCACTTTTCTTCATTTGTCGATTTTCAGGCAAAAAAAATTGGCAAACACTGGAAAATGGCTCCACCTTGTATCTGCTCTTTTTGTACCACCTCCAGATCATCCATTCCTTTTTAAACTTTCTTGAATCAAACATGGATTGTTAACCACATCCCTTGAACTTGAAATTCCACTATGAAATCCCCTTTGTTAACAAATTTGTATGTCATGATTTTCTTTGTCAATAATCACAGCACAGATGTCCACTTTTTCAACAAACACATTCACCTCAAAAATGCTTCAATGATACCTTGAGGGATTTTTTCCTAACACAACCGGATTTGCATCATCATCCTTTAAAGAGGACTGGATAGACCCTATGGAGACTGGGTAGTTTATTCCATCTGTATTGGGAAGGAGGTGCCATAGTCAAATGGTCCCAGCAGATGATTTCATGGGGTCAAGTACTTGTGCAGTCAGTCCTATTAGGATATAACTTCCTTGGATGGTCCCTAATGTATTTATTTGTGGATCTAGAAACACCCAACAGCCCTAGTATCCATGATTCACGGAACTACTTTCCAAAGGTAGGAGCTCTTTGGATGATTATTTGGCCAACGACACTTAAGGACTCCATTGGTTGAGAGGATGGGAAGTTGGGCTCGCCGCACCCTTTGGGGGTGATTATTGCCTATTAGAGGACTCTCTTAAATATATAGGTCATTTTCATATGTTCATGAATCCTTGATTCATTCCCTAAGAGTGTGTCTATGGGCTACCCCTGGTTTTAAGGATCATCATAGGTATACATGGATTTGATGCTACGGAGGTAATGCTTACTTAAGCCATACAATTATGAAATTGGGAGTTTTTATTCATCTAGGGAGCGGAAGGTGGCTTGATGTTGGGATCAAACCCATAATATGGGCTCCCTACATATCCTTATGAGAGGAATCAAGGCCCACATAGTTCAGGAAACTTGGGGATTGCGCATGAGAGCTTCCCATTTGAGGGGACATGATTGAGTGGGACCTTTTAGAAGGGTGCCCCTCTGAGATTGGACCTTCAAGTAGTAATCCTACGTATCCTAGTTTGACTAGGAATCAGAGTTCTCATAGTTTAGAATTATTGGGGCTTACGCATGGAAGCTTCCCATTTGAGGGTACATGATTGGGTGGTCCCTTTTAGAAGGGTTCCCTTTTGAGATCATGCGTTCAAGTAGGCATCCTACGTATCCTAGTTTGACTAGGAATTAGAGTTCTCATAGCTCAAAATTTTTGGGGCTAACGTATGGAAGCATCCCATTTTAGGGAACATTATTGGGTGGTCCCTTTTAGAAGGGAACCCTTTTGAGATCGGGCCTTCAAGTAGGCACCATACATATCCTGGTTTGAACAGGAATCATAGTTATCATAGTTTATAATTGTGTGGATTTTGTAATCATCACAAATCTCTAAGCCCACGTGAGTCATGCTTGATGTGATATACAAGAGGATGTAAGAGATCCAACCAACCACATACTTCATGTACTGCTGATGGGAGAGGTTCGGCCTATGGTGGAAGAGGCCAGGGTGACTGTGGACAACAGTGCAGAGTGATAAACCTTTTAACGTGGGATGACATTAGAGGTCATGTGGCTCATCCATTGGAAGATTGGGGACTTACCTCAGTGGGAGTGCCCTGGAACACATTCTTGGAAAGGAGAGAAATTTTGACTCTTGTCACAAGGAGGAGCAAACATAACTCCTTCTACTGATCACCATTCCTCATTGAATGGAAAAGAAAGTGATCACCCATAATCCCTAGAATGGGGAGGTTCATGTCAGTGTCCCAAGGTTGGACTTCAGGTTACCATGGGAATGTAGACTTACAGATATCTCTGGAGTCTGAACCATTGTGGGGAGAGACTTCGTGACTCTATTTATCATGGGTATGTTGACTCAAAGGGGAGTATTGATGCTCCCAATGATCTGATCATACGAGTCTAGTGGATTTCGAGGAGTATTTATCCTAATTCCAGGGGATTGGTTCCTGGAGGGGCTATGGAGGACTAAACTATAACTGAAGGAAAAGATTGAAACCAGAGGAAATAATACCCTAAAATTCCCCATTCTTCATATTGTTTTCTTATATGGGATGGGGTATCTCTGCATACTATAGTGGTATGTGGGTAGATGGGTCATCCGCGTACCGAAGCATTATGTGGGCTTGAGAATATACCATCGCATACCGCACTGGTATGCGGTCCTGAATGCAATCTATCACACCGCTTTGGGCTCCATCCGCGTACTCGTGTGGTATACGACACTGGGTTAAATCTGTATAGTGATACACTATGTGGAGCACCATATCTAAGGAGGTTCTTGGGGACTATCGTTCGTGGGGAGTTCATCCACGAGGAATATGTGGTTCTCGATTTTACCAATTAGGTTTTCGGTTCTCCTATTATTATTAATTTCCTTCATTTTATGGTTTGCATCCAATTATACCGGTGGAAATATGATTTTCAATTTGGTCTATGCTGATAATTTGAGACTGAAGTCAGAATCCTCTCTAAATTATAAGCTTTAACCTCTAGGGTCTCCTCTATTCCTTCTTCATCCATCCTTATCAATTCCTTCTATTCTACTTTTATAGATCATTGGGAAAATCATATCTATGGTCATGCAGCTCCATTTTCGAAAGACCATGAAGATATATCTTGACCCGTGGAAGACTCAGTCATCAGGGGTTTGTGGGGGATGTGGTTCATGAGTCATCATTCATGGAACCCTACCAATTTTATTCATTCGAAAACTTCCAAGTTTGAGAAATGGTATACTGATGTCATCTTCATGCTTAATTCAACTATAAATGTGGTTTGTGGGCACTTGGGTTCACTATCCATCACTCTGCGGTCCAGCGGGTCCTTCCACGTACTGGTGATTCGCAATTCATTCAGTCTGCAAACCCATCCCAGTAATGGTACACGAGTCACTTAAAACTCTTTGAGAAATTTAATTCCTTTAAGTTTATTCCAAATTTTCCAACTCAATTTGAGTCCATTATCTTTATTAGACTATTAGGCATTCTTGGTTCCTTCTACAAAGTGATTTTGGGAGTATTTTCTTCCCTTCACAATGTTTTCTAGACCCTATAATGAGGCTCATAAGATCAATAGAAATGGAAGGTCTAGGCTGGAAGGTGATAAACTATAGTGTATTAAATTTCTCTATGTGGATAGATTGCGACATAACCAATTGAGCGTCCATCAACTTTGTGACATCAGGATTAAAGTTGTGTTCAATCAGAATGGATTCTTGATCAAAAGTAAACACAGAAACTCACATTTTAAGGGATGAAGGAAATTTTAAATCTTTATTAGATTTATAACAAGGAGAACTCATTCCTTCTTATAGTGTAAGAAGATAATGGCTAGTGGAACCAAAGTCTAGGGTATATTCATTAGAAAATTATAGTGAATATGTTCAATATGAAAGTATTTACAAACATTCCTAACATAGAGAATGACTAGGAGAGGATATGTGACAATTATATATGAAGTAAGATAGAACATAACCCTATTAAAAATGGAAAAATTATCATACAACTTACTTGATCTAGTGTACACATACATTTACAACTCAATGAATCTATTCATCACGTATAGAGAAAGGTACTTCTTTTTATTAATTAATGATTGAAGTATAATATTCTATGTAATTTTCATAAAGAAAAAGAGATATGTGATATATTGGATGAGTAGGTACTAGAGGAGAGTGAAAAATGAAACTATCCACATCATGAATACATTGTGATCGGAAAATATAACAAAAGATAGATTCATTGATGTAGAGAACTACTTGGAAAAACATAGAATAAAACATGAGGTATATTTAATATTTAGTACACATCAGAATGGGATCATGGGATAGTGAAATTGAATGGTGAAAAACATAGATAAAAAACATCTTATTGAAAGTAGTTTATCTCTCCGTTATTGGAAGGAAGAAATTTAGATATTACTATACACTCAGAATGTGTATTTTTAATCCCTAGAGAAGAATAAACCCACTATGAGATGTTTTATGGAAGAAACTCATCATTGAATCACTTAAATATTTTTTAAAGTATGTGTTAAATTCAAAATAATGAATGAAATCAAGAAAAAAATTGTGATACAACAAATGAATGGGTGTTCTTAGGATACTCAAAAATGAGTAGATCTTAAAAATTCTTTAACAAAATAATGGGAAAGATTGTATTAATAAATGATTTCAAGGTTATTGAAATGATAGAAAGTATGAGTTCTAGGAGTTCAAACCCAAATGAAGTTTATAATCAAAATAATGATGCTGATACAATTCAGGAAACTATAAAAATCCTTTGAATGGATTATGATTTTTAGGTTGAGTCAGAGGAAGAATTAGTTCCTATAGATAGTCAGCCTATACCTCTAACAATAAATATAATGATGGAAGTTAATCTATTAAATATAATTTCTATTAAAGAATAACCAAAAATCAAATGTGAAGGATGATGATAGTGGAAAAAGTTTCATTTCTATCATCTATATAACAAAATTCATTTGAGGATCCTGGGAAGGAAAAATATTGAGTAACATCTATGAATGAAAATCTAGATCAAATTGAAAACAAAACTAGAAATGGTAACTTATAGAAGAGACTAAACACCATAACATAATTAGAATAAATTTGTTCTTTAAAGATAAATTTGATGAACATGGTAATGTAGTTTTAAATAAATCATGATTTGTGTGTAAATTTTATTCACATATTGAAGGAATAGATATTGAAGATACTTTTTCACCAATGGCTTGACTTGAGTCAATATGTCTCTCTCTAACATTGTAAATTCAGAGTGGGTTTTAAAAAAAATTATATGTATGTGGAAATATTATTCTTGAATGGTGTGATAAGGGATGGGGTATTTATAGAGTATCCAATTATATTATTGATTAGAAGTGATGGAAATAAAAATTTTAAATTAAATAATGCCTTATATAGTCTAAATAAATCATTGTATACATGGTATTATCAAATTGAATCATATATATAGAAAATGGGGTTCAAAATAGCTGATATTGATAACAAACTTTTTTTACGACAATCAAAGAAGAATAAAGTATGATGTTAGTATATGTAGATGATATAATTTTTAGGGGAAACAAATAGAAATCCATGAAATATTTTACAAGTTAAATGAGTTAAAAGTTTCAAATTCCAATGATTTGTGATCTCCCTTATTTTCTTGGACTAAAAGTGAATCAAAAGGAGAGATACACTATTTTATCAAATTATAAATATTATAATGGGATTCTTAAAAGGTTTTACATTCATTTTTTGAAACCAGTGTAAACCCCCATTATATTTTGAAATAAACTTGGGAATCATTAAAATGGGAATTTAGTGTATCATACCCTTATAGGAGGATCATTGGAAGTTTTTTGAACTTGACATCAACCTGGACCAACAATGATTATGCTACTAACTTGGGGGAATGGTTTCAAAGAAACCCATAGTGGGATCACCTAACAGTGGTAAAGATAATTAGGAGGTACATTTAATGCAGTCTCACTTATGGTTTACTCTTTAATGAAAATATGGAAAAAGATGTATTAGCTTTATCAAATTCTAATTAGTCTAGTGGTATAGTGGATATAATGTATACAAGTGGAGGTGCATTTTTTATTGGCACTAAGTGTGTAGTTTTTTTGAGTAAAAAGTGGGAGATAACTATTATTAGTAAGATTAAGACACAATACATCATGGTCACCAAGGCAAGCACATATATTTAGTGGATGAAATAATAAATTAATTATCTATATGAAAAAATAATCCAACCAATAGTTATCTTTTGTTATAAAAATATTTCCATCGATCTCACAAATAATATAGTTTAGTACTCTCAAATAGATCACACTGAGATAAAGTGTCATTATAAAAAAGATAAAAATGATAAAGGATTTATCAATATGGATTTCATGGGAATGTCCACCAAGTGTAATATATCAAGACTATTCCCTTGCCTTTGTCAGTTTTTGATAGACACATGTTCAAACTTGGTGTTTAATCAACTTCTTTAACCTAAGTAGGTACATGATTTTGTCCACTCCCCACTAATAATTAATAATTTAATTAGTTTTTTTATATTTTTAAAAGTAGGTGCTCTATTTTTTTGGTCAAAAAAGAAAGGGTGGGATACTATATATAGGGAAAATATTTAATAATAATTGAGGTTTGACCTAATTTTTATAGATAGTGTTATAAAAATTAACTGTTATTTATAGTTTATTACATGTATCATTGACTCATGTAGGATAGTAAAGTTAGTTTATGGATCAATGATTAGTTTTTGGAACTATGGTAGTTTTGGGAAGCATGGATGAGATCATATATTAAGATTGAACACCCCCTTGGAATTTTATTATCAAAGGGGGAGTATGAAAATAAAGTGTACCCATGCATGGTAATAAGGTGAGAGTATAAATACATGGGGATCTAGAATTGTAGACAACATGAGTATGATAATGTGAAGTAATTAAACTATCATTTGATTGGTAACAAAATAAAAAAGGTCGAAATTATGGAAATTAATAATATTTTGTTGGATTTAATATCAACTGAAATTTTTTAACTTGGATGAATTCTAATATTCTAGAATTTTTCTAAGTAATTAGTTCCCTTGAGTGTATAATAATTTTTTCACATGTACCTTTAAATGTTTCCTAATGGAGTCATGGAGGTCTCAGGGGTGTCTGGGGCTTGTTCAGAGTCTGGAACCTAGAAAGTTGAGAAAAAAGACTAGGCCACATGTTTAGAAGAAACCATGCAGCCCAGCATACATGGTTTCCCTAAACATTATTGTGTGATAAGTTGGGGTGTTGGGGGCCAAAAAATTTTCTATAACCATAAGACCCTAAGAATATTCCCATGTGAGGTTGCATACTTTTGGGATAGTGGTATTTCATATGCTTGGTGCATGGTTTGTCCAACTATGAGGCCAAAATATATTCCCCTGTTTGTGTGGGTGAAATTTTCATTTTTCCATTAATTAATGTTTTACCTTACCCCATATCTTATTACTCTCATTTCCATCGATGAGAACCTCCTTCCCACTTCCATAATATCACTTCCTCCTCTTTTCTAGGGATTAAGGTATCTCCCATATCTGGCTTCCAAATCCTTCACCATTAGAAGCATTAGAAATATTGAGATAATCTCTACATCCTATTTATTCTTATTCTATTTTATTTTTTAATATATTTCACTATTTAGTTTTAATCTAATTTTCCCTATTTTTAGGGAGTTGAATAATTTCTCTGATAAATATAATTCAATCTCAAATCAAGGGACAACATTGGATGAGGGAATTAATACGAACCTAATTTAGGTGGTCTAGGTTTATTAACTATGTTTTGTTACACTTTATAATATAAATCATTGTTCCATGATCTGGATCCTTTATTAGAAACCTCCATTTTGATAAATAAATTCAATTGAGTTGTTTTACAAGCCATTTATGACCATAGTGAGTGGATAATCACCTTCTAGGATGATTTCCTTGAACTAATCTACCCCTTTTGGTGTTCCATCTCATTTATATCCTATATTCCCCGATATTAAATTTTAAAACATCACTTCAGGTGTGCTTACTAGTAAAACTCAACTTGAATTGATAATTAAATTGGGAATAATGATGATCCGTGAGTTATTCCCCTAACCCTTATTCCATAAATGGATTTCTTTAATAAATCCGATATAAACTTATTAAATCATGTTATAAATTCCTTATTTGTTAATGTAAAGGTTTTTATAGCCAAATAGTACCTCTACCTTATGCCATGGGTGATAAAATGGGTTCTGATTTAAGGACCCATTGTATGGGATCATCGTGTTTTGCAATTAGTTTATTAAAGAATTGTAAATATGTTGGGGGTGAAACTATGTAACGCCCTGACCCCAGTTACCCAGAGTCGGTGCATTATTTTAATACATTCGCATGATTACAAGGAATCAAGTCCCGAAGGACCAGTCAGTTTAGCAGTCTTGGAAAATATATTACATAAATTAACATTACATTACAATTTCAAACATAAAACACAACGTAAATAGTTCTTTGAGAACACCATTATTCCCTTTAGCTTAACCCTGCATTTCAATCATAATACACTTCTTGTAATCCTAAGGGAAAATAAAAAATAGAAAGGAGTGAGCTCAAATGCTCAGTAAGGGTAAGCAATACAGTGGAAGATAACATAAATATTAAGCATGGTGAATAATTGAAACCACATGCCTTTACTAATAATAAACATGAATACTTTTATGTAAAGAATATGATCTGAGTAAATAAAGCCATAATAAAACATAATCATGGGTATTCTACTAGTCGAATGACCACATGAACCATCAATATTATTTCCATAATGAGGGAATGTATAATGCCAGACAATGTAAAACATTTTGTCAAGGCCTCGGCCAAGCCTTCTAAAATGATTAAGGCCTCGGCCAAAACCATAAATCAAATTGAGAAAAGGACTTGGCCAATTCCACATCTAGTTGTCTCATGAGACCTATCGATGCATCGAGGAGCTATAGCGGGCTCCACCCGTCACTTACTTTGTCCAATACATTCCTCATATGAAAAGGTTGAAAAATAACATAAACATTCGTATTAGAACTAACATACGAAATGTCAATACTTTAACCATAAACCATGAATGGTATAGAAATAGAACATACACATACAAAAATATCATAACTCATTCAATACAATATGGAATACTGTATTATAATAAATCAACCTCAATCAAAAATAATATCCAGTAAAGGAAGATGACATAGTTGAAAATGATGAGTAAAAATTTTTGAGAGAAATATCCTTTTTGTAAAATAATTTAAAAGTCACACATTTATAAAGGAAGTAATTTAAAATATATTTTTGAATCAAGGTGTCCCATACCACTTTGAAACTTTTGAAAATAATTATCATTTCAAAACATTCATGTCCATATAAATAAATCCTTAAAATCATTTTAAAAACATGGACATTAATTAAAAGGATTTATAAAGAGAAATCATTAAAACATTTAAAATTATGATCTTGATAAAGATTACCTTTAAAAATTCCTTAAAATATTCATTTTGAAATAATTTTTAGGAAAAATGGACATGGATGATAAAAATGTCCCCGTAAATACTTACACACAAACAGTCTCGGATAAAAATGAGATTGAGGAATTAACACTTACCAATTTGGTAACTTACAAAACATACACCCCATGAAAGAATTATCATACAATGAATATGTAAATACACATAAAATAAATTTTATTACACAATTAATACAATTATGGGCAGTACATACACCACACAAAAGGTAATACTGGCAATATGGCATGAATCTCATGGGAATAAGGAGTGAGATGAAACCCCCTTACCTTGCACTTTTCTTTAGTCGAGGGTAAGTTTAACCTCATGTATGAAGAATATAGTATGTTTTTAAATTACAACAGAACCATATTAATATTTATGATATCATAAATTATTCATTTATTACTTTATACTATCCATTTAATAATAATTTCCATGTTATATTAATATTTCGGGTAATAATCGATTTCTTTATCGTACGTGTTTTAACTTGTTACTCTTGATTGTACCACTTAGATAATGATTTAAATACATCCATAATATAAAACACGAAATATATATCATATATATTTATAATATAAATATGTATAATAGATGTATATATGAAATGGAAAACACCGTTTATGGAGACGGTAATCCGTACGTACGCATAAACGTTGTTTCCGTTTTCATATAGTATTGAACGGAAGTAAGTGAATAAGATATATGTAAGTACATAAATACTTATATATAAATATATATATATATATATATAGTAGCATTATTATTTCATATATTACATACTTATTAGTAATATATATTTTTATAATCGTCGATGAATTGTGAACTTGGAAATGAATCTCATCGCGTCGTGGAGACGGTAATCCGTACGTACGCACGAGCGAAAATATCATTATTTTGATATTAAAATAATATATAATTGGATGTTATATCATATATAAAAAATCCTTATCATGTTATATTTATTATTTACATCAAATACACATCATTATTATACACATCCAAATAATAATGTATTGAATAACAATTACACCACGACGTGGAGACGGTAGGTCATACATACGCACGTATGGTGAAATGTCATTAAATGGGTAGATAGAATAATGAATTTGGTTTTACCATAATTATAATAACATCATAGTATATATAATATACTGGAGTTATTATTTTATACTGTAAATAACAAATAAAGAATAAGTTTATGAAGAAAGGAACTTGAAAGAGGGTGGTGAAAACATTACCTCTTCTTCGGGTTCTTCCTTTTGATTTGATCAAAATGGATACTTAAGTTGGATTTATGATAAAACTAAAGCCTCAATGTTGAATTTATGGGAGATGATATAGTATTTGGTCAGGTGTTGGCCGAACCAAAAGGCTTTTAAGGTGTGAATAATTGGTTAGAAGTTGTGTCCTTTTAAAAAGGGGAGGAAGGGCTCTTTAGGAAAAACTTAATGTATTAATTTATAATAAATTAATTTGCGGTTTATAATGGCTCCAAAGTGATTTATTCAAATTATAAGGTGGGTATGGGTCTAAATCCATTCATCCAATATATTTTAGACTAGTTTGGGTCATTTTATTAACCTTATCTTTTAGTTTTAACTCTTAGTTAATTAGATTGGCATTTACCATGTCACGTTGTATTTTTATATTATATAGTTAATAAACATACTATATATATCCAAGATACCCCCATGTGGTCCATTAATTATACACCCATAATTATATAAGTCCTTTGGCCAAGATTTAGATTTTTAGGAATAGAATATAAATTAATAATATAATATATGTTTTAAAAACTCATTTATGTCAATTTTGACAATATTTAATAATTGGTTTTTTTGTTAAAGTCTTAAAAACGTTATTAATTCAAAAAAAATTCATTTAAGCAATAATAACATGTCATATTAACTAATAAAATTCTTTTATGGCATCAAAACTTTCAAATTATATTTATTTTAACTTTTATAATACTAATTATTTGATTCATTCATTAATAAGGAAAATACTGAATCATTATTGTGTCATAAATAAATTTAATTATAAAATGTATAAAATTTATAAATAAAATACCATTATGTAGGAAATATTTTTAACTTTATAATAAATATTTATAGTCGAAAATATAACATATATAACCCTATGTAAAAAGTGTTTTTCTAAAAGATATATGCTTATGTCATTTTTGTATTTACTTTAACTTAATTAATATAAAGTGTCCTTATCACCTACAAGTGGCTCCATGGGGTCCCAAAATCGACCCAATGATGTCCATGGTAGGAAATTTATCAACCAATAAGGTTAGGACACATTTTAGGGTAATTTAATATTATTATAATATTATTTTCTTACACTTAGTTACCGGATTTACCCTTTAACCAAGGTAAATAAAATATTTACCGAAGTAATTATTCAAAATGTCTAAAAATAAGAGTTACCTAATTTCACAATTTGGACATCCTGATTCCAAATATGGAATCCATTTTTCCAAATCAAAAACATATTAGTTGCAGAAATTAATTTAAAATTAATTCCTACTGTCAAAACAAAAAGCTTGTTTTTAAGTAATAATAACTATCAAGAGATTGACACTTATTTATGTCCGGTTTAAATGTGAAATTTTTTCCAATGACCAAAATTTTATTAAATGGTAAAAATATATTATAAATATAATTTAAAAACTCTCAAATTCATAATTTATCACTATTAATTATTTTGATTAAAAAAATGTTAATTAAAATTTAGTAATTTTCACTATTCATTAAAAATTGAAAGTTTTTAGAAAAATACCAAAATTTTACCCTAGGATAATTTTTATATTTAGAATCCAAAAATGAAGTCCATTTTTAAAGATAAAATGTATAAAATTTCAAAAGGTGGGTATTACTATTCATAACGGCTAGTTTCATTGGTTGTGGCGTGTATTAGAACTCGAAGTTGCGTACAACACGCGCTAATATATTATTCAAATAGAAGCGTATCATGGAATATTTGGGTGTTACATTATCCACTCTTTTAATAAATTTAATCCTCGCAATTTGAAAATGTTCTTCAAAAATAAAAGGTTGAAAATATAAAATACCTTTGTGGAAAACCCATATCAGAAATAGGGTTAACAAAAATATAACTTTAAAAGAAAGAAAGAAAAGTATAAAGGTCACCTGAGATAGCCCATACTAGGATTATATGAAAACCTGGATATAGATGATAAATAAACCATCAAGGTCTGATGGAGAGTTTTATAAAAGACGATTAAGAGAAATTTAACTACAACAAAATCACAAACTTGTGATTCGTTAAACGGTCTTTGATTCCCCAATAGGAAAAGTTAACCGAAAATGTTTTTGTTTTATGTTACCTTTCATAAAGTTAAGGAATTTATTTAAGATATTTACTAATAACGTAAGTAAATATACTTACTTTTCATGTAGAATTTCATTCTTTAATAAATTTTTACCACAAACCCATCCTTCACACCAAAAGGTAATAGAACTCAAAATGATTATATTTATCCTAACTGTATCTAGTTCCAAAAATAAATTTATAATTCATCTATCAGAACATTTAAAAAAACTACATTATACACTCCAGGGACTTCACGTAGTCTAGTGGTAGGTGATAAATCCCAATTGCACTATGTTTGTGGGTTCGATTCCCGCAGCTTTTTCTGACATGATGGGTTGTCGCACGGTCTGCGTTTTGTCCTTTTTATAAATATCCAAAAATAACAATAACAACAGTATCCAATGTAAAATATAATCCATTTTAACCTTTATAATTATCCAAAATACTTCTATAAACCCTCAGTCCAAAATTTATATGAAAGGTGAACATAATATAGATCCTTTTTACCCCATAATAGCATGTGAATACCTTCATCATGTATTCTTTTAAAACATTGAAACATCCTGAATTACCAGAAAATCTTATTGATTACATTCATGATCCCTCGTTCCTTGTAGAATATTGGATATACTTCATCCATCCAAAAAATGTTGTAAACTCCAACAATGATGGAATATACAAATCTTTAATCAGTTTCAAGGCAGTCAAGAATATCCAATATAATTTACCAAAATCAGCCATATCTTATTCCAAAATCAGTGCCTCAATATTAGGACCATATTAAGGTTTATCTTTCCTTCAACCATGTAATTTCCAAAAAGTGTAACTTGCTTTAGAGTCACTTTTATTAGTACCATAAAATCTCAAATCCTTAATGAAATAGTACTATAGTACAATCCTTATTTATTTCCAGTACATCACGGATACAACACTTCAATAAAATAATTCCAAAATAACAACATAAGAACACTAGTCATTCCTCTTCATCTGTGGTAGTATCATAACTTGATTATTATCCAATACCATCATTTGCGGCATAGTCTGATGACTGGGACATTGGTTCATGTAGTGTCCAAACTCCTTGTATATGAAGCATTGTACATTTGAAACCTTTTTCTTACCCTTGCAGTCATGTACTTGGTGTCCTTTTTCTCCACACTTATAACATACTCTCATTCCCTCCAATCATTTTCCAAGGTGATTATTTCCACAGTTATCACATATGGGAAAATCCTTCTTTACCTTATTCCCTATATCTGTCCTTCTCTCTACAATCCTTTCCCTCTCTGGATTTCCTTCAAATCCATAGGACTTAAATAATTCTTTACTTATCTTATCAACACATGATACTATTTCCTCATATGATGATAATACGTGGGAGACTATTTCCCTTCTAAATTCTAGCTGAAGACCATGAAAGATATGATCCTTTTTACTCTTTGGATCATGCGTATTGCAGGATTTCTCATTCCTTCTACTGGGAACCATTTTTGAACAATGGAATACACTAGATTCGTTTATGAATAGAAATACCTAATCCCAAACTTGTAAAACACTTAACATAAATTAAACAGTTTATGGATATAATCCATAATCATAAAAATGAATTCTTTGAAGAAGTATATACTCATAAAACCTTCATAATTGTTTGTAAATAAAATGAGAATTATTTTAAGCATATCCCCCGGGAGTTTCGTAACCAAGAGTGCAACAAGGCCTGTTTTCGTGCACCAGTTCCCGTTCGAGTCTAACTCAAAGCAGTGTTTTTGGGTTTTACCCCTAGATACATCTGTGCCAGAGCCGCCTCTACCTGCTCGTATCCAGAAAGGGATGTATTTCTCGTAAAACTCACAAAATTTATACAATACCAAAATTCTAGGAA
Source organism: Viscum album (assembly GCA_963277665.1). Classification (NCBI taxonomy): domain Eukaryota; kingdom Viridiplantae; phylum Streptophyta; class Magnoliopsida; order Santalales; family Viscaceae; genus Viscum; species Viscum album. The sequence goes on along the minus strand of OY728131.1, from coordinate 1,520,886,239 downwards.
GTTCTTCTATAATAATCCTCACAGTCTATCTTTGGGCTATGTTCTCAAATCATATTTTATCTAAATCTAGCTTCCAAGTATTGTAATAAACTTTATCTGATACCAACAATAACGCCCCGACCCCAGTTACCCAGAGTCGGTGCATTATTTTAATACATTTTCATGATTACAAGGAATCAAGTCCCGAAGGACCGATCGGTTTAGTAGTCTTGGAAAATAGATTACATAAATTAACATTACATTACAATTTCAATCATAAAACAGAGCGTAAATAGTTCTTTGAGAAATCCATTATTCCCTTTAGCTTAACCCTGCATATCAATTCTAATAAACTTCTTGGAATCCTAGGGAAAAATAAAACACAGAAAGGGGTGAGCTCAAACGCTCAGTAAGGGTAAACAATAAAGTGGAAGATAACATAAATATTAAGCATGGTGAATAATTGAAACCACATGCCTTTACCAATAATAAACATTAATACTTTTATGTAAAGAATATGAGCTGAGTAAATAAAGCCATAATAAAACATAATCATGGTTATTCTACTAGTCGAATGACCACATGAACCATCAATATTATTTCCATAATGAGGGAATGTATAATATCAGACAGTCTAAAACATTTTGTCAAGGCCACGACCAAGAAGTCTAAAATGATTAAGGCCTCAGACAAAACCATAAATCAAATTGGAAAAGGCCTCGTCCAATTCCACATCTAGTTGTCTCATGAGACCTACCGATGCATCTAGGAGCTATAGTGGGCTCCACCCGTCACTTACTATGTCCAATACATTCCTCATATGAAAAGTTTTAAACATAATATAAACATTTGTATTAGATTTAGCATACGAAATGTCAATATTTAACCATAAACCAAGAATGGTATAAAAATAGAACATCCACAGCCAAACATATCATAACTCATTCAATACAATATGGAATATTGTATTATAATAAATCAACCTCAATCAAAAATAATATTGTTTCGGTGCGGATGTGCGTCGGGTTACGCTGTTCCGCCAGGACGCGTTCGCGCGTGCACCCGTCAACCCGAGAGGATGGGCGCGCGGCTTGTGGTCCCGCAGTCCCGCTTTCCAAGGGCGGGCGGCATCCATCCCTTATTCAGGGGCGTCTGCTCCTTGATCGAAACCGGGGTGATGGGATGTCGGCTCCTCCTTCCTTGGACGTCTCCTCGGAACTCGTCGCCTAATCCGGGTCTCCCTCATAGACTTAAGAATGTTCGTGAATCTCGTTCCCGGCGCCATATCTTCATGGACACCGGTTAATTACGCTGCTTCCGCCCGGACGCTCCAAGGAGTCTGGTCGGGGCAGCAACCTGCGGTGAGAAGGCCGGGTGGCTCTGGGTGCTGGGGGCGTGTCGTAACACTGCGGCTCTGCACGTCTGTCTTCCGTCCCTAATAGGGCTTCTCGAAGGCATGATGGCCTGAGGCATCCCGTACTGGGTGCGGGGAACTGTGTCACCTGAGGTTTTCCTCAGCTTCCCATGTTTAACACGGGGTATGCCGCGAGTTTAACGTCCAACGGGGACGGCATCGGACCGATCAACACGAAAAGTGGATCAGATGACAGAACCCCTTGCGGGGAACCTCCGACGCTGGGGCCAGCACATGGGCGGCTTCCCAGGTAACGTGGAGTGGAGTGAAGTGGCATGACCCCACTGGGATGTGGCGGCCCGGGTAAGGATCAGGATGGATGATGGAGTGAAGAGCTTGGACCCCGGAGGGGCTTCCTACGTACCGCGCGTTAGCACGGATCAAAGTCAACGTAGTTCGGGTATACAGTTTAACGTCATGCTGGACGTCGGCAAGCCGACTCACGAAGAGGTCGAGGCCGCCGGGCGGAGGATTGAACCGAACCACCTTGCACAGAGGGGGATGGAACGGCCGGGTGGATCACTGTTTCACGTCATGCTGGACGATAAAAGGAGAAATGGAAAAGGGGGGCTGTGGGGAGGCACCGTGGAGATACACACGGGCAGTCTCCCACAGGGGCGGATTCATAGGTGAATCGACGCAAACGTGAACCCTGGAGGGGTCCACTGATGGACGAACCGACGTAAATACGACCGGGACGACCAGGTGGTGGGCTTGGACCTCAGGGAGGCTTCCTACGTACCCTGTATAGAAGACAGGGATCAAAGTCCACGTAGTTCATTCTGTCAGGACTTACGCACTTGGGGCAGCCCGGATGCGGCGAAACTCAGTTGGAAGGGACTTGGACCGAAAGCAGAAGACACCTCGATCCCAGTCATACCCTCTACTGGATTCGGCAGTGGGGAGGCGCAATGGAGATACACATGTGCAGCCTCCCATGAGAAACTAGGGGTTTGTAATACCCTGCCCCCGTAGGGAAAAGCCGCTCCCATTAAATCGTCCCAAAAGGGGGACAATCCCGACATCCCTGCAGAGACGAGCGGGTGGGGGCCACATCCAAACCGGGGGAGACCCTGCGTGCGAGGCACGGGATCGAATGATGCGGACGGTTTAGCGTCTTGCCAGACGAAGTACAGTTTAACGTCGTGTGTTGAGGACGAAGCGGACGGTTTAACGTCTTGCCGGACGAAGTACAGTTTAACGTCGTGTGTTGAGGACGAAACACTTGGCAGTTTAACGTCTTGCAGCGCGGACGATGGGGGCTAGGCAGTTTAGCGTCGTGCAGCTTGGACGGATGTGCAGTTTAACGTCATGCTGGACGTATGGGCAGTTTAACGTCATGCTGGACGAATCTGCAGTTTAACGTCATGCTGGACGAATATGCAGTTTAACGTCATGCTGGACGAATATGCAGTTTAACGTCATGCTGGACGAATATGCAGTTTAACGTCATGCTGGAAGAATATGCAGTTTAACGTCATGCTGGACGAATATGCAGTTTAACGTCATGCTGGATGAATCTGCAGTTTAACGTCATGCTGGACGAATATGCAGTTTAACGTCATGCTGGACGAATATGCAGTTTAACGTCATGCTGGACGAATATTGCCGCCGATGGGTCCGTGTCACTTCGCACGAACCTGGAAGGCTGCACGGAAAGACAACGCACGGTGCGGGCACCCAGGATGAGGATCATCGGGCGCCACGTAGGCGGGTACCCTCGGGGGGTCAAGGGAGGCGACCCTGGCGGGTTGCGCGCAAAAGAGGAGCTTTGCGCGCAAAACCGCGGGTCGGCGCACAAAATGGCGGGCTGGCGCGCAATTGGGCCAGCGCTTCGCGCGCGAATGATTGGGATTGCGCGCACCGGGCTTCGGGTAGCGCGCGGGGGCAACGGCTCATTCTCTAACGAATGGCCACTTTGAAAATGGGGGGTGCGCGCAATCGTGGCGGATTGCGCGCACCCGGGGGCAATTGCGCGCAAAAGGCTTCTTTTGCGCGCAAAGGCCTTCGGGTTGAAATTTATTCAAAGGAAAGGATCCAAGGGAATTGCGCGCGAAGGCGAACCCCAAGGCTCTATTGCGCGAAAGAAAGGAGGTTACCTGAAGATCGGCATTGCGCGTGGAAGGGGTTGGATTGCGCGAACGAGCGACGCTTCGGATTCCGGCAACCTTCAAAACGTCGGGGGTCGCCTTATATTTATAGGCAACCCCGGGCGCGGAATCCGGTCTCGGGCGCGCAATTCGCTTCGCGGGCGCGAAATCAGGACCCAGCGCGCAAAGGGCGCCGCGCAGGCCGCGGGCGCGCAAAATAGCGCGCCGGCCCAGCGCATTGCGCGCATCCCGGGAGGATTGCGCGCCGCAACTCAACTTTGCGCGCGAGCCTCTGAAATTTCGCGCAAGTCCTCCGGGCCCTCCGGAACATGCCTCTGACTCCAAATATCACTTCGCTTTCCGCATCCGGAGCTTCGTTTGGGAACAACGGACTTTTCCGGCGTCTACAAAAGCCCCCCCTCGGAATCTGATCGGCGAGAGGTCGCAACGATCGGGTTCCGAGGGAGACGCCGGAATGCCGAAATCCTGGGCTGCGCGGGACTTAGGTGCGCAAAAAGGGGCGCCGGGCGCGAAATTCGCCGCTGCGGTCGCGCAAAGCGCTTTCCGCGCAGCACGGACCCCGGCCTCGCCTATAAATAGGGGCCCTGGGTCCCGCGTTCCGTACTCTGGCCTTCCACGCGATAAGCTCCAAAAGCTCTCGTGCGCGAAATTGCCTCTTCCGGCGCGAAATTCGCCCGATCGGCACGCAAAACCGTCCGGATTTCGCCTGTCTTTGCGCGAAAACCCGGAACTTTGCGCGACGGTCTTCCCAATTGTGCGCCGTCCACTTGGATTGCGCGCCAGCCTTCAAACTTCTCTACCAGCCTCGTCCGATCCCGCACGCTTCATTCCTTAACCCGCACGACTCCCGAAACTTCTGAGATGGCCGCGCACAGAGGAAATGAGGGGGATGCCGCCACTCGCAGGGCTGAGATGGCGACGAACGAGGAGGTTTACGGAGCCAAGGAGATTGTTTCCAACAATCAATCCTTGTTCGACTTACTGACGTCGGCCCAGAAGACATATCCACTGTCGGACAACCTGCCGCTCTGGAACTTCGGCATCCTAGATGAGGTTCCGGTGCCAGGGTTCGAGATTGATGCGCCGCGGACCTGGGTGACCCGGGAGGACGAGCTTCTCCGCTATAACATCACCAACAATGGCCATCCTGCCAGGGAGACCAGACACTTGGATGTCTATGTCCTGAACCGAGGACGCGAACCATTGATGGGGGTGAGCCTACTGCGGAGAATTCTCCAGCCCTCTACTCGAGCATATATCGCCAGAGCGTCACGGACGACACCAAGGGCTGGCTGAAGGACTGGGACTTGCGGTCTGGGGAAAACTTCACCAGTGAGTGGGCCTGGGCATTCTGGGTACGCCACACTTGCGATCACTTCGCAGAGGAGCTGCGGTACATCGGCCTGTTCGAGGCGGTGTGGACGTCGCAGTTTCCACTTCTACCAGCAGTCCGAGCTCGGGCCGGAGCTGTTCACCCGATGGTCTCCGGATACCAACACCTTCCATCTTCACCATGGGGAGGTCGGCATCGGTCTCTGGGACATCCACTGCATCGGAGGTATCCCGCTAGAGGGCTACCAATACGATGAGTTCCTGTCACCGAAGAACACCTGGGAGGACAGGTCACGGACTCCCATCCTGACCTGGCATCTGCTTGACCTGGCTACGCAGCGGCTCGGGATCAAAGATTTCCAGAAGGACATAGCCTACAAGGAATGGTTCGGCCAGTTCTTGGAGCATGACCCGGCAGTCAAGATGCCAGGCAGGGGGAAGCGGTGCCCGACCGCAGCTCAGAGGAGCCGGAACGGGTCGTACTGGCGGGTCCTGGAGACGGGTGACTACCGTTCATGGGGGTACCCGCGTCATCGAGGCCCGGGACCCAAATGTCCGGTACGCGGCGTTCCTGGCCGCCTTTCTGAGTGGGTGGCTCCTGCCGGTGCGGGACGCGAGAATGGGCGTTCGCCCCGGCGACACTGGCGATGGCAGGCGCTATAGCCGCCAACAAGAGATACAACCTCGGGGTCCCAGTGCTGGCGAGGCTGTACGCCATCCTGGGACGCATCTCACGAGGGGGTCGCCACGAAGGATCTGTGGGCCCTTTCAGTTCTTCCACGGCTGGGTGGCTGCTCACCTCGGTGGGTACACGTTTCCGAACGCCATCATTGCTCCGGGCAACGGCCTGCGACCCTCCCTGATGAACATCGCGGGGGTCGCTCCGATGACCCTAAGTGAGGAGGGCGTGCGGATCCGGATTGGCAATCATGCCAATTTCAACTTCAGTCTGTTCCCCACTCCCGTTGGCCAAATGATTGACAACGGGCAGGGTCCGTTGGAGCAGCATGAGTACTTCCTGAACATGCGGGGCGGGGTGCTCGTGGCTCGGATCGACGGGAAGGTGATCTGCGAGCCTTACGTGCCGACCCGGTTCGCCAGGCAGTTCGGGTGCCTTCAACGGATGCCGAAGAGGGTATTCACTGCTGTCCGGGAGGAGACGAACCCTGGCGTCCTTCGCCAGATGTGGCTGATGTTTGCCGCTTTCGGCTCCGGCGACGTCATCACTCTCCCTCCTACCGGAGTTGACGCAGGCTTGGCAACCGAGTACGCCGAACACTGGGCCATCGCGTACCCCGAGGGGCTTTTGCGGAAGCTAGTTCGGCGGCTCGAGGTTACCCGTGCGGAGACCGGGCGTCAAGGAAGGAGGCAAGGCGCCGCCACACGGGGGAGAACGGAGGCGCGCCAAGCAGCGGAGCCGGCGCGGGCAGGGACTTCGGCGGGCGGGCACATCGCGAGCTGTCGCCACGACCTCAGCGCCCAGAGAGGGGGCACGTGCGGTGGTCGACGAGCGGTCCGGGAAGCAGGTGAGACGTCTGCTCGAACCTTCCCATGATGCGGTCTTCCCGGCGCTGTGGTCGGCCTGGATGACTCTGCGGCAGTCACTGGGGACCGACGCCATCTGGCGAAAGATACTCAGAGAAGGAATCTATCTGCCAGAGGTCGGGCGCCTCCAGATTGCCGACAGAGTAGACTTCAACCGGCAGTATGCGTATCTGACGGCCATGGACGAGTACGCGCGCCAACGTGGTCAGCGCGCGGAGCCATCCCTTCTGGTGAAGGTGATGCTCGGTCTCGAGCCCGCTCCGGAACAGATGCCGCCGGAAGAAGACGACAGTAGCGACTCCGAGGAGGAGGAGGAGACGGGGGAGGATGAAGGCTCCGAGGGAAGGTCCCATCGGGGGAGCCCACGGGAGAGCGGCGAGGTGGCCGGCTCTGACAACGTTGATGTCACTGAGCTCCTCGAGGTCCACTTCTATCCCTACTCAACCTGCTTCATCCATTCTCTTATGCAGTTTCTAACCCGTTCTCCACCTTTCTCAGGAGCGCACGGATGTTGGTCAGGCGTTCTCAGCGGGAGTAGGAGAGGCGCCAGCAGGACAAGGCGGGGGCCAGACACCCATCATTGAATTGACAAGCGCTGAGGGGTCCCCTGCTGCAACTGTTCCTGCGGCGGCCGGGGCAGCGGAAGATGACGCTCCGAACTCTCGTAAGTCTCCCTACTTTACTGCTGGTGCTTGCCGTTGACGATCCGTGACTTACCATGGAATGTCCTGCGCAGTGATCTCAACACTGGAGGCTCATCGGGTTGCCGAACCCGGGCCATCCACGAGTGGACCGGTGGTGGACATGCCGCCTGCTCCGGAACAGGCTTCCCAAACCGAGCCGGCCCCACCAACTGCTGATCAAGGGGCTGCGGACGTCGGTGGTGCTGCCACCGGAGAGAGGTTGGGGGCTGACGAGGGTGTCAGCGCCGCTGGGGAGAGAGAAGAAGGTCGCCCGGATGTTGGGGAACCTATCCCTCGTGAGGACCTCCCAGGGGCGGAACCTGCAGCAGACCTGCTGGCTGCCTTCCCTGCCTACCGGCCTGCCGATCTCGAGGAGATGGACGACTCGGACACGGAGGCGGTCGAGGAGAGCCGGATAACGCGCCGTAGGGGGTGGAAGTGCATCCAGTGCTTCCTCAAGCGAGACCTGTCGGAGTGGCTGGGGCGCATGGGATCACTTCAAACCTGGCTGCGCTTTCTGTGCGCCGGGGGAGCTGATGCTCAACACCTCCATCTAACGGTCCGTGATTTCATGGCCGAAAAGATGCGCGAGAGCTGCCGGCGTGCCGACGTCACACAAAGTCGGGACATGTCGGAGAGCACGCGGGCACTCCTCGCGGCGGAGCAGGAAGTCCGGCGCCTCGAAGGGCAGGCGGCAGAGAAGGAGGCCTTCGTCGCAACGTGTACCGAGCTTGTGGAGCAACTAGCAGCCCAGCTGGTTGACGCCCAGGTACATCTGACGGAGGCGGGCCAACAGATGGTCACAATTCAGGTCGAGCGGGAGCGTACACAGGCCAGAATCGACGAACTGCGTGCTGCGACCGCCGATGAAGAGAGGGCACGCAGAGAGCGAGAAGCAGCTCTGGAGGCCACCAGCCAAAGGGTAGCGGCATTAGAAAGACTCATTCAGCACGCTAATCCCTAAGGGCTTTGTTTTTCCATTCCCAAAACATTTGCTTCCGCTACTTTGATCCATCTGTATGAATCAATATATTTATCTGCATCTTTTGGTTTAACATGCTCAACCACAATTCGTTGTCTTGCGGGAGTGTTAACCAAGCATCAGGCATCCATAATTGGGCCTGGATTGCTGGAGAAAAGAGGGAGGTCATTCCTAGGAGAGGAGACCTCGAGCCTAATCAATGTATCATCCCCCCAACTTGTTCCAACACATGAGCGGGACAACGCTAGGGGCGTTGAGATTTTATCCGAACATAGGGAAATGAGAAAGGGTGAATCGCGTGTCCCGAATCCAGACATCCACAACGGTCGGCCTTCCAGGAAATGCCCAAGACGGTAGGCGGACAGTGGATCGACCATAACAACTGCAATAGACGGACCGAAAAAGGCCATCATTCATATTGCAGGAGGCGGACCACATGTCATCATGAATACCGCTTTGGGGTTCCTTCAGACACAAGGGTGGAAAATCCAGATCAACAGGGCATGCGAAGCGTGGGGCGAAGTGATGGTTTGTTCGGACAGAATCCAACGCTCTCAAAATTGCGCCACCGTGGGGAAAGCGTATTAGGCGGATGCACTAATCTGGCCGTGAGTCACCTCAATTCTCAGACAGTACCTCTCTGACGAGGAAACCGTCGCTTCCTATCCCTGCGATGGGGCATCCCGAGCTAAATCAGGGAGAATATCACAACGGCACCACTCTACCAGAAGCCAGGCCAGACGGCCGGCGACGAGGAGGGGTGGGACTTAACGATCCCTGAGGCTGGACCCGAGTCGGAATGCCCGGGCGTTCCTACGTACTCCATCAGGCTGGAGATCAAGCCACACGTAGTTCTGAGAGTGCAGTTTAACGTCATGCAGGACGTAGGACCCCATTTGGGGAGATCTTAGTTTAGGGTCGTAGAGCTCGGACCGTAGGGGTAGATCTTAGTTTAAGGTCTTAGAGCTCGGACCATAAGGGCTAGATCTTAGTTTAAGGTCTTAGAGCTCGGACCATAAGGGTGGATCTTAGTTTAAGGTCTTAGAGCTCGGACCATGGGGCTAGATCTTAGTTTAAGGTCTTAGAGCTCGGACCATAAGGGGGGATCTTAGTTTAAGGTCTTAGAGCTCGGACCATAAGGGTGGGATCTTAGTTTAAGGTCTTAGAGCTCGGACCATAAGGGGAGATCTTAGTTTAAGGTCTTAGAGCTCGGACCATAAGGAGAGATCTTAGTTTAAGGTCTTAGAGCTCGGACCATAAGGGGAGATCTTAGTTTAAGGTCTTAGAGCTCGGACCATAAGAACCTCAAAGTACGCCGTATCGTGGTCCTATCCCCTGGATATGCGAAGACGCACTGAGGGATAGTGTCAAGAGTGTCGAGGTTTCGCCTGGTCAGAATGGGAGGTGGAAAATGTGAATCATGCGGCCATTCACTCGAGGACTGGAGGCACCGGAGTAACGATATGGGAGTACTGCCGACCGTGGCGGAAAGGCAGCATCAATATCGCACTAACCGTTGGTGGAATGAGGCAGCAAACGAGCATCGACCGCTCAATCGCAGGATTCATATCGATTTGCTGCCCGAGGCCATTGGGGGTACCGGCCCGAGTCGGTGGGAGAGCACTGAGGCATTGTGTCCGAACCGTTCACGGGGGCTCCACCCAGGGCGTAGACGATGGGTCCGAATGAAAGGGAGCACGAAGCCTGAAAAGTGGAAGGAACCTGACCAAGCGGATCCTGACCCTCCTGGCAATAAACCAGAGTACTCTTGACACCGGTGGACCACGGCAAGGGGTCGGGGAACACGCCTTGAGGGTGACCTGAAGGCGGCGGATTCTCCAGAGAAGGGGGAATCTCTAAGAGGTGGGGGGCTGGACCCGAAGTTTCAAACATCCGGGCGTTCCTACGTATCCCATAAGGATGGGAATCAAGCCGCACGTAGTTCTTGAAGCGTGGCGCAACACAATCGGGCACCAGCGCGGGAAAGAGTGCGGGTCTGACCCTCGCACACAGAAGGAGCGGCATTTGATATTTCTTGTTTGTCCTTAAAGATGAATGGTTTTTCTTTGTGCGGCGACATGCCTGTGATTGAGAAATCTCTGGCGTCGCCACAATAATCAAGCCATGGAAGGCATTGATGAATGGCGTGGTCATTAACCAGCGCCCAACATGAGTGTCCCCCGAGGAGGACATCACGATGCAGTGCTGTTTCTCGTCGGGCGGCCAAGACGATCACAGTTTACGGTCGTGTGGTAGGACCGGACAACACAGTTTAAGGTCGTGTGGTTCGGACCATGGAGGAACCCGCTTATCGCGGTACGACGGACACGGCGGAGGTGGGAACATACCCAGCCCTATGGTCACGCACGATTCCAGGAGAAGAGTCTTGGGATAGGGGTCTGCGTATGTCCATCACCCGAGGGGCAGAGATGCTAGCCTCCAGATATACTGGGCCCAGAACGCAATTGTTCGGGCGACTCCCTCCTCCTTATGGGGACGAGGGTCCAGCTACGCATGGCCCTTAGGGAGGATATCCGCATATATCCTTGGTGCTCAGATCATGGGAGCCTCAAACGACATCATTACCCTGGTTGGTCTGCCTAACGTGTAGAGGTGTACTGGAGGTCAGTATGAAGAGAGTGTCGAGATTCCACTACAACGCACAAAGGCGGAGTGTGATGAGGACTGCGCAACCAATGTTCAGAGCCTGAAAGAGCCGACATGGCGATCAAGGATGTTGTTGACGCATTCGCAACACAACATCCGATCGCGTCAGCCTAAGACGGGGCAAGCAAACGAGCATCAACCGCTCAATCGCAGGATTCATATCGATTTTCGGCCCAAGACCCGCCGGTAAATCGACCCGGAGCGGTGGGAGAGCACTGAGGCATCGTACCCAAACCGCTAACGAGGATCCCTTTGAGTGAAGGCTCGAACAAGAGGAAGCGTGGGGCCTGACAAGCAACACAGGACTTGTCGGGATTGAATCCGACACTACGAGTCATAGACCGAAGCACCCAAAGCATGTTAACAGATCTCCGGAAAGGGTCGGAGGACTCACCCTGAGAGCAACCGAAGGGGGGCAGATCCCCGTGATCAACCAAGAGACGGGGCTGGGCCTGAAACATAAGCGTCCAGGCGGTCCTACGTATCCCATAAGGATGGGAATCAAGCCGTACGTAGTTTTTGAGAGGCAGTTTAACGTCATGCAGGACGATGAGGGGTGTGAGGTAGTCCCACACACGGGGGAGGCGTACGGCGCGGCCAGTAGACCAACGCGAATGAGGAAATAATCCCCCGCTCACGCGATACGCCTCGCACAAAAGAAGGGGAACTTGGGCCAGAGGGCCGACGCGGGATAGAGATTCCCGGGAAATGGGGCTGGGCCTGAAACATGAATGTCCAGGCGGTCCTACGTATCCCATAAGGATGGGAATCAAGCCACACGTAGTTCTTGAAGTGCAGTTTAACGTCATGCAGGACGATGAGGGGGAGCAGAAGGCATCCCCAAACGTGGGGGGGGGGGGCGTACAGCGTGACGAGCAAACCGACGTGAATGAGGGCATAGCCCCGCGCTCACACCATACGCCGCACACCCGGGGGCAACTGGGCCAAGGGCCCGAGATGGGATGGAAATTCCCAAAAGATGGGGCTGGGCCTGAAACATGAAGGTTCAGGCGGTCCTACGTATCCCATAAGGATGGGAATCAAGCCGCACGTAGTTCTTGAGGGGCAGTTTTACGTCATGCAGGACGAATGCTGAACAGTTTAACGTCTTGTAGCTCGGACGTAGTGCAGTTTAGCGTCATGCAGGACGAAGCACTTGGCAGTTTAACGTCTTGCAGCGCGGACGAATGCTGAACAGTTTAACGTCTTGTAGCCTGGACGAATGCAGTTTAACGTCGTGCAGGACGTGAGCACACTCAGACAAAGTACTGCTTGAGGAACCTAGCGTTGGTGGGAGGAGTGACACGCTCACCATCCATAGTCGCTAGGGAGTACGCGCCATTGGGATAGACCTTGTGGACAACAAAAGGTCCCTCCCACTTGGGCTCCAACTTGGGCGGCTTCCTGCCGGGGATCATTGGCGCTCTTAGGGCTATCACTAGATCACCCTGCAGGAAGGAGCGGAGGCGAACCTTCTTATTGAAAGCTCGAGCCATTCTGCTTTGATGCCTCTCCAAGTTGTGCAAAGTGCGAAGTCTATTCTCATCCAGTGCTTCCAACTCGACTAGACGGGCTTCAGCGACTCTGTCCGGCGCTTGCTGGTCGTAGACCGCAGTGCGCAAGGACGGCAACTGGATCTCGATGGACAGGACGGCCTCAGCTCCATACACCAGGGAATAAGGGGTCATCTGGGTGGAATTGCGAGTCGTCGTCCGATAAGCCCAGAGGGCGTTGGGGAGCTTGTCCGGCCAACTCTTCTTGTTCTGACCAACCATCTTTTGCAGAATGTTAGAGAGGGTTTTGTTAAACGCCTCGATCTGTCCATTCGCCTGCGCATGATAGCGAGATGTATGGTTCGAGCGAATGTTATACTTGGCGTACAACTTCTTCAACTCGGCTGCTCGGAAATTGGTTCCGTTATCCGTGAGGATAGCGTGAGGCACTCCAAATCGATAGATGATGTTGGAGGTCACGAAGTCAGCGATCGAACATGATTTGACCTCTCTGAGCGGAATCGCTTCTGCCCATTTGGAGAAGAAGTCTGTGGCGGTCAGAATGAATCGGCACTGGAGAGCTGTCGCCGGCGGGTAAGGTCCCACAACGTCCAGTCCCCAGACTGCAAAGGGCCAGGAATACCTTGTGGTATGGAGAGGCTCCGGCGGCCGATGCACAAAGTTCGCATGAACCTGGCACGCATGGCACCTCCTGGCATACTCGATGCAGTCATGGATCATAGAGGGCCAGAAGTATCCCAACCTCCGAATCTGGTGGGACAGCTTCGGCCCAGTCTGGTGGGCGCCACACGAACCAGCATGAACCTCTTGCATGACTCGTGGGATCTCAACTCCCTGAAGGCAACGGAGGAGAACACCATCAAATCCGCGTTTGTAGAGGATCTGCTCCAGGCCGGGACTGCTCTGGAGGACGAACTGCGATGCGCGGCGTCGAACTCGCTCGCGCTCGGCCCGATCCGATGGAAGAATGCCATGTTGGAGGTACTCAACCAAAGGCGTCCTCCAATCAGGGGCTGATCCGACTGTCATATCTGGGGTACTCGGGGCTCTGGGCATGGGGGCAACCGTGGTGAGGTTACTTACCAACGGGCCGCGATCTTCTTCCGGGATAACGGGAGCGATGAGCCTGCGGCGCGTCACGCGGACGATCAGGTTGTCCTGTTCAGGTTCCGCAAGTGACGCGGCAAGGCTGGCCAAAGCATCTGCTCGACCGTTCTGCGACCGGGGAACATGGACAATTTCCGGCCGAGAAGGGAATCGGGCCATCAGAAGGAGGGTGCACTCCAACAATGGTACAAGTTCCGGCTTCCTGACAACGTAGTCGCCATTGATCTGCTTAACGACCAGCTCGGAGTCCCCTTTCACGCACAGACGGGGCACGTCGATCTCGAGAGCCAACTCGAGGCCGGTGATGAGGGCATGGTATTCCGCCTCATTGTTGGTACAGCCCTCTGACAACAGGAAAGAGTATGGCAGCACGGCTCGCTCCGGGGTAATGAAGACGATGCCCAAACCCACTCTGTTGAGCTTAGTATTATCGAGTCTTCTACCGGTGGGGCTCCGGGATGCACCGTCAAAGTGCATCTGCCAGCATGGATCGGCTCGATCAACCGAGAGAATGGTCTCATCAGGAAAGCCTAGATCCAGCGGCTGATCCGCGGAGGTCGGGTGAGCGGCCAGAAAGTCTGCCAATGCTTGCCCTTTGATGGCCTTCTGAGACACATACCTGATGTCGAACTGCTAGAGAATCACAGCCCACCGCGCTAGGCGGCCAGTCAACATAGGCCGGCTCAGGACATATTTCAACGGGTCTACCCGAGAAACCAACTGTACCTCATGGTGCTGCAAGTAGTGCCGTAATTTCTGTACGGCAAATACGAGCGCCAGGCAGCTCTTCTCGATGGGGGAATACCTAACTTCCGCATCGAGGAGCATGCGACTGAGGTAATAGAGGCTATTCTCTGTTCCCTCGTTGTTCTTCTGGGCGAGAAGGGCACCCAGGGACCGTTCCAGGGCGGTCACATAAAGGACCAGCGGCTTTCCGGATACGGGCGGCATCTGGACCGGAGGTTGAAGCAGGTACTGCTTGATTTCCTCGAAAGCGGTCTGACACTCTTTATCCCATACATAGGTGGCACCTTTCTTCATAAGCCGAGAAAAGGGCTTACACTTGCCGGCCAGATTCGCGATGAATCGGCGTATATAGGCTAAGTGGCCTTGGAACCCTTGCAGTTCCCGGACGGTACCCGGGGGAGGCATCTGGCTAATCGCCCTGATTTTCTCTGGGTCGATCTCAATACCCCGGTATCTTACCACAAATCCAAGGAACTTTCCGGAGGTGACCCCAAAGGCACACTTCAACGGGTTCATCTTCAGGCAGCGAGACCGGAGGAAGCTGAACACTTTCTCAAGATCTTTGAGATGGTCCTGACGCTGGCGCGATTTGACAACCAAGTCGTCGACGTAGCATTCCACTAGCGTGCCGAGGATTGGCTTGAATATGCGGTGCATCGCCCGTTGATAGGTGGCACCTGCATTCTTCAGGCCGAAGGGCATGACCCGGTAGCAAAAGGTACCTTGGGGGGCCCTGAAGGCAGTGAACTCCTCATCCTCAGGGGCCATCCGAATTTGGTTGTATCCTGAGTATCCATCCATGAAGGAGAGGGCTTGGAACCCTGCCGTGGCATCAATCAACAGCTCTGTCACTGGAAGGGGAAAATCATCCTTCGGACAGTGGCGGTTGAGATCGCGGAAGTCGATGCAGACTCTAATCTGTCCGTTCTTCTTCCTGACCGGCACAATGTTGGCCAGCCATTTGGGGTACTGAACTTCCCTCACGAAGTTGGCTTTGATAAGCTTGTCAACTTCGGCCTCAACCATGGCACCGTGGGATGGGTGCATCTTCCTGGGAGGCTGCTTGAACCCGCGATGGTTCGCCGGGAGACCAAGGCGGTGGACGGCTACCTGAGGATCTAGCCCCGGCATCTCGTCATAGCCCCAAGAGAACACATCACGGTGCTGCCTGAGAAAGTCCACGTACTGCTGCCGCTCCTCGGAGGGCATGGAGGCACTAACCAATGTGGGTCTTGGATCGGCCTCGGTTCCAAGGTTCACCTGTATTAACTCATCGACCGTGGCGGGGACGCCCTCCTCAAAGGCTGGGGGTGCGTCTTCCATATCCTCTCCGCTCGGGGAGGGATCGTCCACGGGAGAGACTGCGTTGGAAACTGCATTGGGGCTACCAGATCCTGATGGGCCACTGGTGCTGGCGCGGGCGGTCGCGGCCATCTCATCAGGAGACTCGCGGACCGTCAAGACCATGGCGACGTCCAACCGGTGAATCGGGAGGACGTAAGCGTCATCCAGACTTGCCCAGGGATCGCTTGCAACAGCGACAGGCTCAACCTCACCTGCCAGGATCTGCTTATCCTTGCTCTTGTAATAGTCCGCGTCCAGATAGCGGGCTTCACACGAGGCAAAAGGAGAGGCATCTCCTTGAAGCACACCTACTCGACCATTAAGGGAGTATTTGAGGCATTGGTGGTATGACGAGGGAACCGCTGCGTGAAGGTGGAGCCATGGCCTGCCCATCAATGCGTTATACACAGTGTCCTGAGAGACTACCATGAATTCGGTGTTGGCAACCAAGTCACCGAACTGGGTCTTCAAACGTATCTTGCCGACCGGGGTTTGCTCGGTGCGGTCGTACCCCTGGATCCTGAGGTCGGAGGGAATCAAGTCATCCTCAGACAACCCCAATCTCCGGAGCGTCCGAGTTGGAATCAGATTAATCCCAGACCCCGTGTCGACAAGACAACGCCGGACTTCAAGGCCATTGAACTGGCCAGTGACATACAGCGGACGAATGTGTCCCTGTATAGGAGGGTCCTCATCCTTACCAGAGAAAGAGATAACTGCCTGACATTCGGCGTCCTTGATCGTTTCGGCGTGAAAGGCCTCTGCAGCCGCAACCTCTGTCTCAAACTGGAGGGGGCTTTTCAGGGCTTCAGCGAGTGCCTCGCGCATCTCAGATGACATGCGCAGAGCCTCAAGGATGGAGAGCCTTGCTGGGATGTCGGCCAAGTGCTTCAGGACATCATACTTTTTGGCCAAGCGCGAGCCCCTGGTTGCAGGAGGTTGCTCTGCGGTTGGTGGCATGACGGGCCTTGCCGGTTGGATCGGCGGCCGACTGGTACTTGGCGCATCTCGCTGTTCACTGGTCGCAGTCCGGGAAATGGTCACCGTACTGGAGTCAGGCAACATGCCGGTCTTCCAACACCTCTGAAAGCCATCAGTCTTCATATCGAGGAGAAGAGATTCACGTCGGGTTCACCATTTTTCTGTTTCGGTGCGGATGTGCGTCGGGTTACGCTGTTCCGCCAGGATGCGTTCGCGCGTGCACCCGTCAACCCGAGAGGATGGTCGTGCGGCTTGTGGTCCCGCAGTCCCGCTTTCCAAGGGCGGGCGGCATCCGTCCCTTATTCAGGGGCGTCTGCTCCTTGATCGAAACCGGGATGATGGGATGTCGGCTCCTCCTTCCTTGGACGTCTCCTCGGAACTCGTCGCCTAATCCGGGTCTCCCTCATAGACTTAAGAATGTTCGTGAATCTCGTTCCCGGCGCCATATCTTCATGGACACCGGTTAATTACGCTGCTTCCGCCCGGACGCTCCAAGGAGTCTGGTCGGGGCAGCAACCTGTGGTGAGAAGGCCGGGTGGCTCTGGGTGCTGGGGGCGTGTCGTAACACTGCGGCTCTGCACGTCTGTCTTCCGTCCCTAATAGGGCTTCTCGAAGGCATGATGGCCTGAGGCATCCCGTACTGGGTGCGGGGAACTGTGTCACCTGAGGTTTTCCTCAGCTTCCCATGTTTAACACGGGGTATGCCGCGAGTTTAACGTCCAGCGGGGACGGCATCGGACCGATCAACACGAAAAGTGGATCAGATGACAGAACCCCTTGCGGGGAACCTCCGACGCTGGGGCCAGCACATGGGCGGCTTCCCAGGTAACGTGGAGTGGAGTGAAGTGGCATGACCCCACCGGGATGTGGCGGCCCGGGTAAGGATCAGGATGGATGATGGAGTGAAGAGCTTGGACCCCGGAGGGGCTTCCTACGTACCGCGCGTTAGCACGGATCAAATTCAACGTAGTTCGGGTATACAGTTTAACGTCATGCTGGACGTCGGCAAGCCGACTCACGAAGAGGTCGAGGCCGCCGGGCGGAGGATTGAACCGAACCACCTCGCACAGAGGGGGATGGAACGGCCGGGTGGATCACAGTTTCACGTCATGCTGGACGATAAAAGGAGAAATGGAAAAGGGGGGCTGTGGGGAGGCACCGTGGAGATACACGCGGGCAGTCTCCCACAGGGGCGGATTCATAGGTGAATCGACGCAAGCGTGAACCCTGGAGGGGTCCACTGATGGACGAACCAACGTAAATACGACCGGGACGACCAGGTGGTGGGCTTGGACCTCAGGGAGGCTTCCTACGTACCCTGTATAGAAGACAGGGATCAAAGTCCACATAGTTCATTCTGTCAGGACTTACGCACTTGGGGCAGCCCGGATGCGGCGAAACTCAGTTGGAAGGGACTTGGACCGAAAGCAGAAGACACCTCGATCCCAGTCATACCCTCTACTGGCTTCGGCAGTGGGGAGGCGCAATGGAGATACACATGTGCAGCCTCCCATGAGAAACTAGGGGTTTGTAATACCCTGCCCCCGTAGGGAAAAGCCGCTCCCATTAAATCGTCCCAAAAGGGGGACAATCCCGACATCCCTGCAGAGACGAGCGGGTGGGGGCCACATCCAAACCGGGGGAGACCCTGCGTGCGAGACACGGGATCGAATGATGCGGACGGTTTAGCGTCTTGCCAGACGAAGTACAGTTTAACGTCGTGTGTTGAGGACGAAGCGGACGGTTTAACGTCTTGCCGGACGAAGTACAGTTTAACGTCGTGTGTTGAGGACGAAACACTTGGCAGTTTAACGTCTTGCAGCGCGGACGATGGGGGCTAGGCAGTTTAGCGTCGTGCAGCTTGGACGGATGTGCAGTTTAACGTCATGCTGGACGTATGGGCAGTTTAACGTCATGCTGGACGAATCTGCAGTTTAACGTCATGCTGGACGAATATGCAGTTTAACGTCATGCTGGACGAATATGCAGTTTAACGTCATGCTGGACGAATATGCAGTTTAACGTCATGCTGGACGAATATGCAGTTTAACGTCATGCTGGACGAATATGCAGTTTAACGTCATGCTGGACGAATCTGCAGTTTAACGTCATGCTGGACGAATATGCAGTTTAACGTCATGCTGGACGAATATGCAGTTTAACATCATGCTGGACGAATATTGTCGCCGATGGGTCCGTGTCACTTCGCACGAACCTGGAAGGCTGCACGGAAAGACAACGCACGGTGCGGGCACCCAGGATGAGGATCATCGGGCGCCACGCAGGCGGGTACCCTCGGGGGGTCAAGGGAGGCGACCCTGGCGGGTTGCGCACAAAAGAGGAGCTTTGCGCGCAAAACCGCGGGTCGGCGCGCAAAATGGCGGGCTGGCGCGCAATTGGGCCAGCGCTTCGCGCGCGAATGATTGGGATTGCGCGCACCGGGCTTCGGGTAGCGCGCGGGGGCAACGGCTCATTCTCTAACGAATGGCCACTTTGAAAATGGGGGTGCGCGCAATCGTGGCGGATTGCGCGCACCCGGGGGCAATTGCGCGCACGAGGCTTCTTTTGCGCGCAAAGGCCTTCGGGTTGAAATTTATTCAAAGGAAAGGAGCCAAGGGAATTGCGCGCGAAGGCGAACCCCAAGGCTCTATTGCGCGAAAGAAAGGAGGTTACCTGAAGATCGGCATTGCGCGCGGAAGGGGTTGGATTGCGCGAACGAGCGACGCTTCGGATTCCGGCAACCTTCAAAACGTCGGGGGTTGCCTTATATTTATAGGAAACCCCGGGCGCGGAATCCGGTCTCGGGCGCGCAATTCGCTTCACGGGCGCGGAATCAGGACCCAGCGCGCAAAGGGCGCCGCGCAGGCCGCGGGCGCGCAAAATAGCGCGCCGGCCCAGCGCATTGCGCGCATCCCGGGAGGATTGCGCGCCGCAACTCAACTTTGCGCGCGAGCCTCTGAAATTTCGTGCAAGTCCTCCGGGCCCTCCGGAACATGCCTCTGACTCCAAATATCACTTCGCTTTCCGCATCCGGAGCTTCGTTTGGGAACAACAGACTTTTCCGGCGTCTACAAATATCTAGTAAATGATGCTGACATAGTTGAAAATGATGAGTAAAACATTTTGAGAGAAATATTATTTTTGTAAAATCATTTAAAAGTCACACATTTATAAAGGAAGTAATTTAAAAGATATTTTTAAATCAAAGTTTCCCATACCACTTTTAAACTTCTGAGAATAATTATCATTTCAAAACATTCATGTTCATATAAATAAATCCTTAAAATCATTTTGAAAACAAGGACATTAATTAAAAAGATTTGGAAAGATAAATCATTAAAACATTTAAAATTATGATATTGATAAAGAGTACCTTTCAAAAATCATTAAAATATTCATTTTGAAACCATTTTTTTGAAAAATGTACATGGATGATAAAAATGTCCCAGTAAATACTTACACATAAACAGTCTCGGATAATAATGAGATTGAGGAATTAACACTTACCAATTTGGTAACTTCTAAAACAGACACCCCATGAAAGAAGTATCATAAAATGAAGATGTAAAAATAGATAAATTAAATTTTATTACACAATGAATACAATTATGGGTAGTACATACACAACACAAAAGGTAATAGTGGTAATATGGCATGAATCTCATGGGAATAAGGAGTGAGATGAAAACCCTTACCTTGTACATTCCTTTAGTCGAGGGTACGTTTAAACTATTGTATGAAGACTATAGTATGTTATTAAATTATAAAATAACCATATTAATATTTATGATATCATATATTATTCATTTATGACTTTATACTATCCATTTAATAAAAATTTCTATGTTATATTAATATTTCAGGAAATAATCGCTTTCTTTTTTGTACATGTTTTAACTTGTTACTCTTGATTGTATCACTTACATAATGATTTAAATACATACAAAATATAAAACATCATTTATATATAATATATATTTAGAATATAAATATTTATAATAGATGTATATATGAAATGGAAAACACATTTTATGGAGACGGTAGTCCGTACTATGCATAAACATTGTTTTAATTTTCATATAGTATTGAACGGAAGTAAGTGAATAAGATATATGTAAGTACATAAATACTTATATATAAATATATATTTATATCCAATAGAATTATTATGTCATATATTACATACTTATTAGTAATATATATTTTTATAATCATCGATGAATGGTGAACTTGGAAATGAATCTCATCACGTCGTGGAGACGGTAATCCGTACGTACGCACGAGCGAAAATATCATTTTTTTGATATTAAAATAATATATAATTGGATGTTATTTCATATATAAATAATACTTATCATGTTATATTTATTATTTACATCAAATACACATCATTATTATATTCATCCAAATAATAATGTATTTAATAACAATTACACCACGACGTGGAGACGGTAAGTCATACGTACGCACATATTGTGACAGGTCATTCAAAGGGTGGATAGAATAATTAATTTTGTTGTACCATAATTATAATAACATAAAATTATATATAATATACTTTATTTATTATTTTATAATTGAAATAACAAATAAAGAAGAATTTTAAGAAGAAAGGAACTTGAAAGAGGGTGGTGAAAACATTACCTCTTCTTCAGGTTCTTCCTTTTGATTTGATCAAAAGGGCTCCATAGGTTGGATTTATGATCTAACTAAGGAAACTAGGTTGAAGTTAGGGAAGTTGAGAGAGTAATTGGTCAGGGTTCGGCCGAACCAAAAGGCTTTGAAGGTGTGAATAATTGGTTATAAGTTGTATCCTTTTATAAGGGGGAGGAGGGGCTCTTTAGGGAAAACATAATGTATTAATTTATAATAAATTCATATTCGGTCTCTAATATCTCCAAAATATATTATTAATATAATAAGGTGTGGATGGGTCGAAATACATTCAACTAATAGATTTTAGATAGGTTTGGGTCATTATATTAACCTTATCTTTTAGTTTTAACTCTTAGTTAATTAGATTGTCATTTACCATGTCACATTGTATTTTTATATTATAGAGTGAATAAACTTAATATATACATCCAAGAGAGCTCCATGTGGTCCATTTATGATACACCTATCACTATATAAGTCCTTTTTCCAAACCTTAGATTTTTAGGAATATAATATCAATTAATAATGTAATATTTGTTTTAAAAACTCATTTATGTCAATTTTGACAATATTTAATAATTGATTTTTTTTAGTCTCTAAAACTTTATTCATTCGAACCAAATTCATTTAAGAAATACTAAAATGTAATATTAACTAATAAAATTCTTGTATTCCATAAAAACTTTCAAATAATATTTATTTTAACTTTTATAATACCAATTATTTTATTTTTTCATTAATAAGGAAAATACTGCATCATTATTGTGTCATAAATAAATTTAATTATTAAATGTCTAAAAATTATAAATAAAATAACATTATGTAGGAAATTTTTTTAGATTTATAATTAATATTTAATAGTCCAAAATATAACATATATAACCCTATGTAAAAATTGTTTTTCTAAAAGATATATGCTTATGTCATTTTTGTATTTACATTAACTTAATTAATATAAAGTGTCCTTATCACCTACAAGTGGCTCCATGGGGTCCCAAAATCAACCCGAAGATTTCCATGGTATTAAATGTGTCAACCAATATGGTTAGGAAACGTTTTAGGGTAATTTAATATTATTATAATATTATTTTGTTACCCTTAATTGCTGGATTTAACCTTTAACCATGGTAAATAAAATATTTACCGAAGTAATTATTCAAAATGTCTAAAAATAAGAGTTACCTAATTTCACAATTTGGACATCCTAATTAAAAATATATAATCCATTTTTCCAAATTCAAAATACATAATTGGAAGAGATTAATTTAAAATTAATTCCCACTGTCAAAATAAAAAGCGTGTTTTTAAGAAATAATAACTATCAAAAGATTGACACTTGTTTGTGTCCGGTTTAAATGTGAAATTATGTCCAGTGACCAAAATTGTATTAAATGGTAAAAATATATTCTAAATATACTTTAAAACCTTTAAAATTCATAATTTATCACTATTAATTATTTTGATTAAAAAAATTGTTTTTAATTAAAATTTAGTAATTTTCACTATTCATCAAAAATTGAAAATTTTCAGAAAAATACCAAAATTTTACCATAGGATAATTTTGATATTACTAATCCAAAAATTAATTCCATTTTAAAATATAAAATTTATAAAATTTCAAAAATTGGGTATTACTATTCATAACGACTAGTTTGATTGGTCGTGGCGTGTGTTAGAACTCAAAGTTGCGTACAACACACGCTACTATATTATTCAAAGAGAAGCGTACCGTGAATGCTTGGGGTGTTACAAAATGTCTAATAATGTGATGGTCTCACAATGAATTTTCCATTTTACCTCTATATTAGTGATATCGGTTCCCTAAGGGAGACCCCATGGATGAGTTCAGTGGTGCAATTGTTGCACTAGGACATGGGAGATACTCAGGCCCCTACGTATGATACTAGGGATAAACTTGAAGGTTAGTTCATGTGGTCTTCACAAAAATCCTAGAGTGAAAATTTGGATCTCGTTATTAGTTCACCATGGATAGAATCCTGTAAACATGGACTTATACTGAGCCCCTAGAGTGATATTTGGAATTCTCTTAGAGTTTCCATGGATGGGATCTAGGTGACTCTCAATATTTTTATTAAGAGGAAAATTAAATTAAAATGTAAGTGAATGATTTTAAATAATAAATTAATCTTTAAAATTATAAATTTAGGGATGTGTCCTACAATAAAAAACACAAGCTTAGGGTCAGACTATCTCTTTATTTATTATACTAGTCACATTACTCGTGCAAGATTTCTCGGCTCAGACACACCTGGCTTAAGCCGAAGTAGGTAAAGTTGGATTGGTGTCCAAAGGGAAACCTGACCTTATGTACTTATTTATTTAATTCTATATTGAATGTATTATTAATGACACGTTGTTTTTTTTGTATTGCATGAGCTATATTGGTCTAGACACTATTTGTGGTGGCCTATAGAGTACATATCACACCCTACTTGGGCCGTTGTTAGTACCCAAACAGACTTCAGGGTTGTAGGTATTGATAAATTTAAGTGTCCAACTTTTTATATTTGATTCTAATTCTTAGTATGATGTATGGGAGAAATGGATTGATCCCATTATTATGATTCTAGTTGTATCTATCCTTTTCCTTTTTTTATTTGTATTATCTTGTGGTGTATGCTTGTATACAATGTTACCATGTACTCACTTTTGTAAAGCTACTTGTGCATCATTGTCATTTTGTATTAGTTTATGGTTCATCTTCCTTCTATTCTTTATTATACTACTGTATTTTTTATTCTACTTATATTTCAGTGGCTTACTGGTCTAGTTGTATAGTGTCTTATCCTATTGTTTCTTATTCATTATATGTACTATTGTGCTTCACTCTGATCAATGAGGGTATAGTATCTCCACAGACACTCCCTAGGCCCTAAATGTTATTTATAATCCTTTGGAGTTTGGGTAGGTGCGCTTAAGGTATTTTGGACCACCTTCTTTGGGAACCTCTGTGTGGAATCTAGGGAAAAATTCTATACAAGTGGTGTATAAGTCATGTGTCCCATAGAAAAAATGACATGAAAATACCATAAAAATTTAGAAGATTTTGAATAATAATCTCTATTAAATAATAACATCAAATGTAACCTTAAATATCATCAAAAATAAGTTTATTAATGATATAAAATGTCAAAGTGATAGTACATACACCAAATAAAAGAAATGAGTGGTGAATATGTCCCATGTCTCCTAGAAATAAAAGAGAGACTAGAAATACCTTACCTTATGTTTAACTTCATTAATACACACATAAAGTTACTATATAAAAAATATAGTTTTATTATAAATATATTAAGAAACTATAATCATATATGTCATACCAAATATGATTTTCTTATAACATTTTATCACCTGTTTATTAACATCTCTTTGTTAAAATCACTACTTTAGGTAATAACTGCTTTGTTTTTCATGTATGTTTTGGTTCGATAATTTTGGTCTTTATACTTTGAATATGGTTAATTAATATCCAAAATGGTAATAAAGATATAAATATAATATATATTCATTATATACATATTTAGAGCCATCCATAAAAGTTTGAGACAAATAAATGAGTTACACTGCTCATAGAGACAGTAGGTCGTACGTGCACATGAACATTATATTCATTTTTAGATGGATAAAATAATATAAATGTAAATAATATTTCAAATTTAAAAAATATTTATTATATTATATACATCATATATATTCATAAAATCCAACCTTATTACCATCTATGTTAAATGGAAATTAAAAATGAGTCACTTCGCTTCATGGAGGTGGTAATCCGCATGTACGCATGAGCTGTGTTATCATTTTAAATTGGATTGGAAGGTAAGAAGGTAAATTTGGTAATATAAATACATAAGTATAATTATTTCATAAAACCAATATATATATATATATATACTTTAAATCCATCAACATATCTATCCATGAGAGGAGTTGATGGAAAACAAACTACATCAGTTCGTGATGCGGTGGAAGAGGATATGGATATAGATTATGATTTTAACATAATAAAATATCACTATATGGTATATATTTATTTTTTTATATAATCAAACTTGAAGAATATTTGAAGGAGGTGGAGGAAGAAATAAAACAAAAATGCTCGATTAAGAATGATACCTCTTCTTAGAAGAGCCTCTTTAGTTTTATACTATAGAATTTATAAGAGGGTTTACTAATCAAAATAATGAATCTAAAACATGTGGATTTAATTAAATAAGGGTTTTTTTAGTTCCTGGATGAACCAAAATGGTCTTGGAGTGTGAATCGGAGAGGAGAGAAGGTGTCCTTTTTATTAGTGGGGAATGGAACCCACTAGGGAACTACTTAGAAATTTCCCAAAAGACTCTGAAATGATAAATTAATTCCCAAAAAAATGCTCCAAAATGACCATATATTACAATTATTTAATTTATAAGGTTTAAATATGGCCATATAATAGGATTTAGAATATTTTTATTGGAAAAATTACCCATATCATTTTGTTTACCTTAAAAGTGGTAATTATTTTTTTTAACTATTTTCACTATTCATTATATACAAAAATAAAGATTAATATATTAAATAATATTAATTAATATAGTTAAAAATATTGAATCAATTTTAATAAATTCAATTCATAGAAGTGTGGTGATTCAATTTAAAATTAAACCCGCAGATGCGATAAACAAGTAGTTTTCCAAAGAAAATCTTTTATAATTATATAAAGAATTATATCAAAAGTCACCTTGGAATTGATTCCAATGACCTAAATTTGAAAAATAATAATTATATAATTGAACTAATTTTACTTTTAAATCATTTTAAAACAAATTATAACTTTGTAAATTCATTAAACCAAAAGGTATTTTTCAATAAAAATCAATATTTTTCACTATTCATCGAAAAATAATAATATTTGCATAAAATTATAAAAAATTAAATATAATATAATTTTAACATGTTAATTCCATAATTTAAGCTCATTTTAAAAATAAATTTTCTAAAAGTAGAATTTTTTTTAAACAAAAAGTCCACAAAACGTGACAAAACTAATTTTTAGAAGAAAAAACAGCTTATAAAACCATATTTCTTCATATCTCATTCCTAGAAAAAAAAATTAGATTAATAATAAAAAAATTGAATAAATAATATATACAAATTTCATTAAAATAACTCTGTCACAACCCGTCCTCGGGGCCCGTGTCGTGACTACCCCAAGCCCGCCTTCCATAGGCCAGGGGCTGGCGACTAGCACCAAGGCGTAATTCCTGATAAAAAGGGACGGCATTGCCTTTGTAAATTAAACAAACACCACAGAGCAAGCAAGCAGTATAAGTAAACACTAAGTAAAAACTGATAAAAAAGTAAGTGCAGAAAAGTAAGTGGGTCAGTATACAAACACAAACTGAAAGTAAAGTACAACTGGAAAGGGAAAAACAGCAACTGAAAAAGTAAGCCACGGCGTCGAGCCTTCCACTGGAAGTCCCACCTGAAGGGTGGGTCCAAATAGCCTCCAAAGCTCCTTGGGTCTAGCCATCTGCTCCGAGTACGCCCCGCCCAGTGGTCCACCTCCGGGTACCGAACTGCTCCTCGTGCATCTACCACGATCAGCATTGTCCGTCATCTGAAACCAACACAACGTAGTGCAGGCATAGCCCGTGCAGGGGTGAGTATAAGCTACTCAGTAAGGACCCCGAGACCCCCGAAGGTCTCCCAGAATCCACAAATGATAAACCACAAGGAAAGATACAATCACGAAGTAACATCTGACACAGCTGAGGTATATGCCCATACATATACCTAAGTCATCAATTCTAGTTCGGCTCCAACATCCGAGCCCAAGTTCGATCACATCCACACAGGAAATCACAACCTGATCCACACAAGAAAATCATAATGTAATCCACATAGTAAAGCAAGTCAAGATTCATCTCACACAGGTATACTTCTTCGTATGACAATAGAGATGATCATATATAGCCACTGATTCATCTAAGCCGTCAGACCCACAATGGATCGATAGGTACTAACCCCCGCAATGACCCACACAGGATCTGACCCACAAAAGATCGATAGGTAACTAACCCCCGCAGTGACCCACACAGGATCGGACCCACACAGGATCTATAGGTGCTGGACCACACAGGACCACTGAGCACTGACCCACACAGGATCTGACCCACAAAGGATCAGTAGCACTGATCCACCTAGGATCACCGAGTTCTGTAGTCGTCGTCGTCGAATCCATGGAGGATTTATGCACAGTCATCGTCATCGTCGTCGCAGTCGTCGTCATCGTCGTCGCAGTCGTAGCCAGCTCTAGGTTTCCCGCACACAGCAAGCTCGTTCGGGAGGGTCCGCTCTACGAGCCGAGGGCTGATACATCAACTGACATATAGTCTGGAGTTGATGTATCCGAAAGTTCCGTATCGTCAACAGGAACTCAACGTCACAGACGGCGCGTCAGTCGGACGCCCAGTCTGAGAGTTATTGGCTTTTTCATCCCAGGGGCCCGGTTGGTTTTTAAGTCAAAAGAAACCCGACCATACTCCACCTACATCCAAACCTCGAGCGGAGTAAGACAAAAGGTCTGTCTCACTAAGAGGAATCCATCAAAGTTGACGGCACGTCAATCGGACATCCGGAACTCAAGTTATGAGCGTTTCCGCTCTGAGGGCCCGGTTGGTTTCGTGTACGAACCAACTCAGCCAAACCCAAAGTACTCTTAAACCTTGAGTGTAAAATATCAAAACGACCGTCTCGATCCAAGGATCGCTACGCAACTGACGGTGCATCAATCGGAGGTCCGCAGCTCATGTTATAGGAAATGGACCGAAAGAGGTTCGGTATTAAGGGGTTTGGGCCCGGTCCGACCCGGCCCGATACCCCCAGGGTCGTCCCGAATCGGGTCGACCCGAACTGGGTCTGATTCTAGCCCGTTTGGGCACGGCCCGGTCCGGTCAGTGCAGCCCAGCCCGACCTGGTCGCGGCCCGGCCCGGCCTTGGCGACTCGGCGCGGCCTGGCGGCTCGGCCTGGCGCGCTGGCGCTGGCCGGGTGGCCAGGCGGATGGCTCGGCCGTTACGGCCAAGCAAAGCGACGCGGGGGGCGCGCTTCCCCCACGTGGAGAAATCGCAGCCCCTTTATGGGGCCGCTCAGCTGGCCGGCCGGGGGTTTGTAACCCCCGGCTTTTCCCTTGTCCGGCCAGCCCGCCCCGGCCGGCTGGCTGTTGTCACCACGGGACCGGCAAGGCCGGTCCCCCTGCTCCGATGCCGGCGGCCCGATACTGGCTGTTGGTTCCCCTGCTCTGCCGCGGCCCAGAACCGGCCGTGGCCTTGGTTCTTCTGGTGCGGCACAATGGCGTCGCGCCCCTCCACCACGGCCCCGCTCCGGCTGCGGTGCTTTAGTGGTCCTCCAGCGCGGCACGACAACGCCGCGTCTTTGGTTTGTCTTCTACGGCGCAGCGTGACGGCGCCGTAGATTAATTTGTTTCCAACGGCGTGGTGCGATGGCGCCGCGCTTCTCTGCCCTTCCTTTAAAAATTTCCGCGCGGTGCTTCGGCACCGCGTTGCCTTGCTCATGCCGCATCAATATCAACAACCAAAAAGGGGAGGAGTGTCAGCCGTGTTCGTGCGATTCGACCTCCTCACGTTATTACGATAACAGGCGGTTCAATTTGAAAGGGAGAAAACGACGGAGGTATTCACGAAATAAACCCCTACCTCAACGTCGTCGTCGAACGAGAGTTCGTCGCGGAAGAAGAAGATCATCGCGGAAGAAAGCATCACGGAAGGAATGTTGTTGGCGTTAGGTGATCTCTGAGGGAGGAGTCTCTCGCCGTCGTCCGCCGTCGGAGATCGGCGTTCTTCGTCGGCGGCGGAGCGTTCTTCGCGTTCTTCGTCAAAGAACGAAGAATCCTCAAGACCTCTCTTTTTCTCCCAAAGTCTTAACACAACAAAAACCCAAACATAATAAAATAAGTCCTTCCCTTATTTTATTGTCATGACATAAGAATTTGAAATTCAAAAGAAAAGAAACGAACAATTAATTCAATGAATTAATTGTAACTATTTAACCGTCCAATATAATGAAGCGTTTCTTAACCAGAATAAACGTACGGTTGACTTCATTAAAAAGGGGGGGTGCGGGTGCTTTACTTAGAAGGAAAGAAACGGTGGGGCTCATGCGGGCCCCACCTCACAAATATCCTACCAAGTGGGTAGGATATTGTGGGTCCCAACTTATCCGCTTAACTTAGGTTAAGCCGCTTTAAGTAAAATAAAATAAATTTTCACACCACCTTTATTTTATTTCTTAACTTATCCCCAAAAATTAAAAACCACACCCGAGAAAACGCAACTCTGGAAAAGGTGTTTCTAAGCAATTATCGGTGCTGCGATTCCATTGGTGCCCTCATAATTTGATTCCGAGCACCGGTTAAAAAATTAGAAAAACTCGCTCGTTCGTTCACTGATCATACCTGAGCTAAACATCGAAAAAAATGATTCCGGGCACACCGGGCCTTAGAATCAGTTGCCATCAGAAACAACGTTCTTATAAAATTCCCATTAAAATTAAGAAAAAAATTTCCTTGAATTTTTTGGGTCTTTACATCACTCTCACCTCAGGTCTTTACGTCCCCGTAAAGATACATCAAAAACTAGGGAAACAAATGTGGGTACTGAGCACACATTTGAGCCTCCCGCTCCAAAGTGCTCTCCTAGAGGTTCTCGTGTTGCCATCTGATGTGCACTAGAGGAATTGACCATCCACGTAGGACTCGCTCCTGTAGATCCTCAATCTTCACCGGGACCTCCATAAAAGTCTCCCCATCATCAACGTCCATCTCCCTATGGTCAATGATATGTGTCGGGTCGTGCATGTATCTCCTCAGCTGAGATACGTGGAAGATGTCGTGCACCCGGTGTAACTAAGCTGGTAGATCCAGGCGATAAGCCACCTCACCAATCCTGCTGAGGACCTGGAATGGTCCGATGAAGCTTGGAGACAACTTTCCGCCTAGGCCAAATCTATGTAATCCACGTCGAGGTGAGACCCACAAGAAGACGTGGTCGCCATCCTCAAACTCTAGTGGCATCCGCCTCCTGTCAGCATAAGACTTCTGTCGGCTCTGAGCTGTCCTCATCTGCTCTTGGATGATCTAGACCTTCTCTGTCGTGGCCTGGACCATCTCTGGTCCCACAAGTGCTGACTCCCTAGGGTCTATCCAGCACAATGGTGATCTGTAAGGTCGGCTGTACAACGCCTCGTATGGTGTCATCCCGATGGTGGAGTGGCAGCTATTTTTGTACGCGAACTCCACCAAGGGTAGGTGGTCCTCCCAGCTGTGACCAAAGTCTAGGACACATGCGTAGAGCATGTCCTCGAGAGTCTGTATGGTCCTCTCTGTCTGACCATCTGTCTGAGGGTGAAAAGAGGTACTCAGACGTAGTTGTGTCCTAAATGCCTCCTGCAACCCCTTCCAAAGCCAGGAAGTAAAGCGAGCATCTCGATCGGAGATGATAGATGATGGAACATCATGTAGTCGTACAATCTCTTAAACGTAGAGACGTCCCAAGATCTCCACAAATCCCTGCTCTCTAATGGGTAAGAAGTGAGTCAACTTGGTGAGTCGGTCAACAATCACCCAAATGGAGTCGTGACCTCTGTAAGTGTGTGGAAGTCCCGTCACGAAGTCCATATATATCCCGTCCCACTTCCACTCTGGGACCTCTAAGAGTTGTACCAAGCCTGCTGGTACCTGATGCTCTGCCTTCACCTACTGGCAGGTGAGGCATCGAGAAACGAACTCTGCCACAACCTTCTTCATGCCCGGCCACCACTGCTGTCGTCTGAGATCCTGGTATATCTTCGCCACTCTAGGATGTACCGCCAAAGGGGAAGTGTGAAACTCTCTCAGAACCTCCTCTCGTAAAGAAACTGGTACCAAGGTACGTCCTCTGAAAAGGACGTTGTGCTCTTCTCCAAAGGAGAAACCATCAGGTGTCTATCCTGAGGATATCTGTGCACGCCGTGTCTCACAGTCGGCGTCCCCACGCAGTGCCTCTCTGACCTGCTACAATAGTGGAGGAGTGACTATGAGTGACTGAAGGAAGGCTACTCCATCTCTATCCACGAAGGATATCTGCAAAGCGGCTAGCTTCTCTGTCGCCTCCCGAAGTAGTTGGATGCATGTACTCCTGCTGAGAGCATCGGCTACTATGTTCCCCTTCCCAGGAGTATAGGATATCTCAAAGTCATAGTCCTGGATGAACTCGAGCCATCACCGCTGTCTCAGGTTCATGTCCTTCTGAGAGAAGATGTACCTGAGACTCTGATGGTCAGAAAAGACTGTAAAGCACTCGCCCATCAGATAGTGTCGCCACATCTTCAGAGCGAAGACCACTATTTCTAACTCCAGGTCATGAGTAGCGTAGTTCTGCTCATGCGGCCTCAACTGGCGTGATCCATAGGCGATCACGGCCCGCTCCTGCATCAGGACACATCTGAGTTTGGTCCCTGATGCATCGCAGTAAAGCACGTACCCAACTCCCTCCTCTGGAAGCCTCAAGATAGGTGCGCTAGTCAATCTCTGTCTCAGCTCCTGGAAGCTCTGATGACATCTGTATGACCACACAAATGGTTTCCCCTTCTTCGTCAAAGATGAGAGCGGTGCCGCAACTCTGGAGAAGTCTGGCACAAATCTTCGGTAGTACCCAGCTATTCCCAAGAAACTCTGCACCTCCGCCATGCTCCTAGGTGGATCCCAAGCTAGCACTGCCTCAATCTTCGCAGGATCCACTGAAACTCCTGCCTCAGAGATGACGTGTCCCAAGAAGTGGACCTCATGTATCTAGAACTGACACTTCGATAGCTTGCCATAAAGCTGGTGCTCTCAGAGTGTGTCAAGTACAACCCGCAAGTGGTAGGCGTGCTCCTCCTCAGTCATCGAGTATATCAAAATGTTGTCGATGAAGACCACGACAAATCGATTGAGGTATGGCTGAAAGATCATTTTCATGAGGCCCATGAATACTAAGGGAGGATTGGTTATGCCGAAGGGAATAACCAAGAACTCATAGTGGCCATACCGACATCTGAAGGTCGTCTTCTGCACGTCCTCATCCCGAACTCTGAGCTGATGATAGCCCGACCTAAGGTCTATCTTTGAGAACCACCGTGCTCACTTGAGCTGATCAAAAAGGTCCTCAATCCTCGGTAGCAGATACTTGTTACTCACTGTCACCTGGTTCAGGCGACGATAGTCGACACAAAGTCGCAAGCTCCCGTCCGCCTTCTTGGCGAACAATATCGGGGAAGCCCAGGGTGAAACACTGGGTCGGATGAATCCCTTTCCCTGAAAGTCCTCCAACTGTACCCGTAGCTCTCGAAGCTTAGAGGGGGTCATCCGATATGCTGGAGTGGATATCGGGGCTGTCCCGGGGTACAGATCAATATAAAAGTCTACCTATCTGCGAGGAGGTAGTCCTGGAACGTCGTCGGGAAAAACATCTGCATACTGATCCACCACTGCAGGAAAACTAGGACTTCGCACGTCAACTGCTCCTAGGATGAGGCTAGACAATTGATGAGTTATGGGATTTCCTCTCCTCTGCGAGATTCCATCTTGTGCTGCGAAGGCTCCCTTCTCGCCGCTGAAGATGAACCTGCTCCCATCGATGCGTACACATCGCACCTTACGCCTAATACAGTCAATCTGAGTATGGACTATAGATAACCAATCCATGCCCAAAATGATGTCGTAAGGCCTCGACGCCTCTACAAGAAGATCTCAGCTGAAGCTCTCGCCTCCTAGAGTAAGCTCACACTGCCGGCACCAGTGCGTAATCGTCGAGTCTGCTCCCGTCGGAGTCTCTAGCCGTAAGGATCGAGCCAACGGCTCTGTCGGAATATCTGAGCTCCGAACAAGGGCAGTGGCTATGAATGAATGACTCACTCCTGTGTCTATAAGAACTGCAGCAAGGGTGGAATAGACACAGATAGTAACTCGAATCATCTCGGGCACGCCGTGGTCGTAGGCCTCCGCTGCCTGGAGCTGTGCCTGTCTCTGCCCGCCAGCTCCATGTGGTCGGGATGGACCTCCTGGTGGTGGTGGTGGTGGTAGAGCCTCAAAGCGTCGCCCACCACCTGCTGCTCAGCCAGCTCCTCTACCTCGTCCACCTGCTCCCTACGGACCACCACGGTCGACCCTCTGACTCTGCCTGGGTGGTCCCTCAACCGTCTGCTGCTCCTCTGCATGGCGGGTCGGGCAGTCACGAGCCATGTGACCCTGCCCGCCGCATGCATAGCACTGTCTGCCTCTCGAAAGACTGGCTTCGTGCTATGTGCCCCGCACTGCTGAGCCAGTGTCCTGAGGTCTTCTGCCCGAGGGTCTGGACTGCCTGGACCCATGAGTCATCCGTCGATTGCCGGATTCAGATGACTCTGCTACGTGCCGCCCTGCGGTAGGTCTCGCTGCTGATGTAGACTCAGCAAGAAAGATCTCGATCAGAAGGGCTCGCTCCAATACCCCTGCCTGAGTCGGAATGCTAAGGGATATCAACGATGCCCTGATCTCCTGCCTCAATCCCTGTTCAAAGGTCCGGGCCCAGAAGAATGGGTCTCGTACCATGTCTTTCGAGTAGTGCGAGAGATCGGTAAATCTCACTGAGTACTGGGAGACCGTCAAGCTGCCCTGCCGTAGCTGTAGAAGCTCCTGGATGCACACCGCATGGAGGGTGGCTGGGACGAACTCTAAGCGGAAGAGGCTCTCAAAGTCCATCCAGAGAAGAGATGCCTCGTCGTGTACTTAGAGCATCAATCTCCACCATCTGCCTGCTGCCGCGTGTAGTAGGCTCGTTGTGAGGATCACTATGAGGTCTGCTGGTGTCCTCACTAACCTGAAAACCCATACAACTACCTCCAGCCAATCCTTGGCTGCCTGGGGGTCCGTCTCCCCGTGGAACCTGGGTAGTCGCTGGCGCTGAAACTCGTACAGTGCACTAAGGCGACATGCATCGTCAGCGGCTGGGGCTGGTAGCATCGGTGGCTCGGCGGGTAGAGGTACCATCGGTGCCTCTGCTGTCAAAGGGCCTTGTACCAAGGCCTCGTTGCTCGGTGGGATATCGTCACGCACAACTCTCGGAACCCTAGCTGGCTGCCGTCGTGGGGCCATCCTGAAAAGAGAAAGGTGCTCCACGGTCAGAACAGTATACCTGGTGAGCTGACACAAATTAATCACAAGGAAAACTTGAATCACACATCCAATCAATGTTTTCATGTATTAAGTTGGAAATCAGAAGTCAGGGTCCTGGTGTACGGATACATCGGACGCCGCACCAACACTGGCCTCCCTGGACTGATAACCACACTCAATACACTTAACACTATTGCTTCACATAGAAAAATATTAGAGTCCTGAGTTCTGCGGTAGAACCGAACTCCTCTGATACCAATTTGTCACGACCCGTCCTCGAGACTCGTGCCATGACTACCCCAAGCCCGCCTTTCATAGGCCAGGGGCTGGCGACTAGCCCCAAGGTGTAATTCCTGATAAAAAGGGAAGGCATTGCCTTTGTAAGGTAAACAAACACCACAGAGCAAGAAAGTAGTAGAAGTAAACACTAAGTAAAAACTGATACAAAAGTAAGTGCGGAAAAGTAAGTGGGCCAGTATACAAACACAAACTGAAAGTAAAGTACAACTGGAAAGGGAAAAACAACAACTGAAAAGTAAGCCGCAGCGTCGAGCCGTCCACTGGAAGTCCCACCTGAAGGGTGGGTCCAAATAGCCTCCACAACTCCTCGGGTCCAGCCGTCCGCTCCGAGTACGCCCCGCCCAGTGGTCCACCTCCGGGTACCGACCTGCTCCTCATGCCTCTACCACGATCAGCGTTGTCTGTTGTCTGCAACCAACACAACGTAGTGCAGGCATAGCCCGTGCAGGGGTGAGTATAAGCTACTCAGTAGGGACCCTGAGACCCCCGAAGGTCTCCCAGAATCCACAAATGATAAACCACAAGGAAAGATACAATCACGAAGTAACATCCGACACTGATAAGGTATATGCCCATACATATACTTAAGTCATCAATTACAGTTCGGCTCCAATATCTGAGCCCACGTTCGATCACATCCACACAAGAAATCACAACTTGATCCACATAGGAAATCATAACGTAATCCACATAGGAAAGCAAGTCAAGATTCATCTCACACAGGTATACTTCTTCGTATGACGATAGAGATGATCAGATATAGCCACTGATTCATCTAAGCCGTCAGACCCACAATGGATCGATAGGTACTAACCCCCGCAATGACCCACACAGGATCTGACCCACATAGGATCGATAGGTAACTAACCCCCACAATGGCCCACACAGGATCGGACCCACACAGGATCTGTAGGTGTTGGCCCACACAGGACCGCTGAGCGCTGACCCACATAGGATCTGACCCACACAAGATCGGTATCACTGATCCATGTAGGATCGCTGAGTGTTGTAGTCGTCACCGTCGAATCCACGGAGGATTTCTGCACAGTCGTCGTCATCGTTGTCGCAGTCGTATCCAGCTCTAGGGTTCCCGCACACAGCAAGCTCGTTCGGGAGGGTCCGCTCCATGAGCTGAGGGCTGATAAATCAACTGACACATTGTCCAGATTTGATGTATCCGAAATTTTTGTATCGTCAATAGGAACGCAACGTCACAGACGGCGCGTCAATCGGACGCCCAGTCTGAGAGTTATTGGCTTTTTCGTCCCAGGGGACCGGTTGTCTTTTAAGTCAAAACCAACCCGACCGTACACCACCTGCGTCCAAACCTCGGCTGGATTAAGCCAAAAGGTCTGTCTCACTAAGAGGAATCCATCAAAGTCAATGGCACGTCAATCGGACGCCTGAAACTCAAGTTATGAGCGTTTCCGCTCTGAGGGCCCGGTTAGTTTCGTGTACGAACCAACTCGGCTGAACCCAAAGTACTCTGAAACCTTGAGTGTAAAATAGCGAAACGACCATCTCAATCCAAGGATCGCTATGCAATTGACGGTGCATCGATCGGAAGTCTGCAGCTCAAGTTATGGGCAATGGACCGAAAGAGGTTCGGTATTAAGGGGTACGGGCCCGGTCCGACCCGGCCCGATACCCCCAGGGTCGGCCTGAAATGGGTCCAGGTCCAGCCCATTTGGGCGTGGCCCGGTCCGGTCGGCGCGGCCCGGCCCGACCTGGGCATGTCCCGGCCCGGCCTGGGCGACTCGGCCCGGCTCGGCGGCTCGGCCCGGCGCGCCGGCGCTGGCCGGGTGGCCAGGCGGCTGGCTTGGCCATTACGGTCGAGCGAAGCGATGCGGGGGGCGCACGGCCCCCGCATGGAGAAACTGCGGCCCCTTTATGGGGCCGCTCAGCTGCCCAGTCGGGGGTTTGTAACCCCCGGCTTTTCCCTTGTCCGGCCAGCCCGCCACGGCCGGCTGTTGTCACCACGGGACAGGCAAGGCCGGTCCCCCTGCTCCGACGCCGGCGGCCCGGTACAGGCCGCTGGTTCCCCTGCTCTGCCGCGGCCCGAAACCGGTCACGGCCTTGGTTCGTCCGGCGCGGCGCGACGGCGCCGCGCCCCTCCGCCGTGGCCCCGCTCCGGCCGCGGTGCTTTAGTGTCCCTCCAGTGCGGCACGACGGCGCCACGTATTTGGTTCGTCTTCTACGGCGCGGCGCGATGGCGCCACAGATTAATTTGTTTCCAATGGCGCGGTGCGATGGCGCCACGCTTCTCTGCCCTTCCTTTAACAATTTCTGCGCGGTGCTTCGGCACCGCGTTGCCTTGATCGTGCCGCATCAATATCAACAACCAAAAAGGGGAGGAGTTTGAGCTGTGTTTCTACGGTCTGACCTCCTCCCATTATTATGATAATAGGCGGTTCAATTTGAATGGAATAAAACGACGGAGGTATTCACAAAATAAACCCCTACCTCAAAATCGTCATCGAATGAGAGTTCGTCGCAGAAGAAGAAGATTGTCGTGGAAGAAAGCATCACGGAAGGAATGTCATTGGAATTAGGTGATCTCCGAGGGAGGCGTCTCTCGCCATCGTCTGCCGTCGGAGGTCGGCGTTCTTCATCGGCGGCGGTGCGTTCTTCGCGTTCTTCATCGAAGAACGAAGAATCCTCAAGACCTCTCTTTTTCTCCCAAAGTCTTAACACAACAAAAACCCAACCATAATAAAATAAGTCCTTCCCTTATTTTATTATCATAACATAAGAATTTGAAATTCAAAAGAAAAGAAACGAACAATTAATTCAATAAATTAATTGTAATGATTTAACCGTCCAATTTAATGAAGTGTTTCTTAACCAGAATAAACGTATGGTTGACTTCATTAAAAAGGGGGGGTGCGGGTGAATTACTTAGAAGGAAAGAAACGGTGGGGCTCGTGTGGGCCCCACCTCACAAATATCCTACCAAGTGGGTAGGATATATTGGGTCCCAACTTATCCGATTAACTTAGGTTAAGCCTCTTTAAGTAAAATAAAATAAGTTGTCGCACCACCTTTATTTTATTTCATAACTTATCCCCAAAAATTAGAAACCACACCCAAGCAAACACAACTCCAGAAAAGGTGTTTCTAAGCAATTACCAGTGCTGTGATTCCATTGGTGCCCTCGGAATTCGATTCCGAGCACCAGTTCAAAAATTAGAAAAACTCGCTCGTTCGTTCACTGAACATACCCTAGCTAAACTTCGAAAAAAATGATTCCGGGCACACCGGGCCTCAGAATCAGGTGCCGTCAGAAACAACGTTCTTGTAAAATTCCCAAGAAAATTAACAAAAAAATGTCCTTGAATTTTTCGAGTCTTTACAAACTCTCTAATAATTATTAATTTAATTTATAAAAATAAAAACACTTTGCGTGAATAACAACAATTTATTAGATAAAAACATTTATTTTACATTCAATTGATTTTTATTTTCATTTCTAATAAAATGATAGAAAATTAATTTATTTTATAAATTTTTAATACATATAATTTTAATAATTATTTATTCTTATTAATACTTGACAATTTAACATCTAGGTTAAAATAATCACATTTAAATATTTTAAAAGTATATTGTGATTCGTTTAAACTTGGTGTTGTATGTAATGAAAGCTATCGAAGAAATTAATTTTACATTAAAAAAATAATTTCATAAAATCTCATGTTTTTAAATTATACCCCCTTAAAAATTTCATTCTAAAAATTTGAACATGATCTCAGTAATCAAGGGTTTTATATTTGAAAACTCCTTTACGGAAAACCCTCATTGTAAAAGGTTTGATAAAACTTCATCTAAAAATAAGGAAATGGAAAATATGAAGGCCATCTGAATAGCACATAACTAGGTTTTCAAATATTTTAACATTGTTAGAAAGTGAAAATATGTAAATGTAAGAGAAAACTAATTCCCAAGTAAAATAGATAATGATAGATAACATGGTCAGGAGAAAGTTTTTGAACACAAATCCAAAAATATTTAATCGGTGAAAAGAATATTAATTCATTAAGAATTAAGGTAAACGTATAACATTTTTATTTCATGATCCTTTTCCTAAAGGTGGGAAATTTTTCATAAGAAGATATACTTACTTAATTTCATTCCATTTCATAGGCACAATCTCAACCTTTATTTTTTTTGATCATTTTCCACTTCTTCTATTACTCTAAGAAATGAATATTCTAGTTGAAATTTTTTTCATGCCTAAATTACTAAAATTTAATTTTAATGAATCATAAGATCCATAAAAGGGTGTAAAGTTATTCCTCCTATATCTAGATATTTACCAAAACAAAAATGGTTCACAAAATTTATCTAATAATTAAAAACAATTAAGTTTTAAGACATCAACAATAACTCCCAGAGTTCAACTTAACACATTCCATAAATAGTTAACCTTAAGGATCCTCTAAAATATGTCTAAACAAAATTGAATCCCAAATATTATAATTATTTGATCTCACATCCTTCCATGATCATATTAACAATTATCTAAAATAATTTTAATCACTCATAAAATTTCATATCAAAAATTATATTCTATAATCATTTTCTAAATTAAAAATCAGATATTCTTTAAAAATATAATTTTTCATTTATTCCATAAATAATTACCTATATTATACAAAAAAACATTTCCATTAGAATCTAGGGTTCATACTTGCACTAAAATATTATCATTGGTTGATTCAAAATATAAAATTTGACTTCATTATTCCATAAATAATATTCTCATAGGGTGCCTTCATACAAACTCCAAAATTACATTCCCAACACTAGATTGGAGGATAATTGTTACCTGATGGTGATGATTCACTTTTTTTTCATAAGAGTTCCATTTTCCTTTATTTTCATAGGTTTTCATGGATTATTATCCTCATTAGCCCTTTGACTAGGGAATTTATTTTTATAATTCAAAAACTCATTACATTTATAGAAATGAAGTGTGTGTTTTGAACCCTCTATTTATTTCCTTAATTTAATATATTATTCACATTAATTCAATATTATTTTTCTTGATGCCTAGATTTCCCACACTTGAAACATCTTGTTTTTACTTTTAGGCATTCACCTAAGTGTTCCTTCCCACATTTTTTCAAGTAGTAAGTTAAAACCATTTCTTCCCTCCTTGTGATATGCCACTAAAACCTCCTTAAAATATCATCTTCTTTTCTTATCACCTGAACCATGAGGGTTTCTAGCTTCCATTTTCTCTTTGAGTGAACATTAAATTATTTCTTCATAGCCTCCAAAATTCTTTATCGCTGATATGTAACAACCCAAACTTTTATCAATGAAATTTACCTTCTTATAATTATATTATACAGTATATATCACATAAATAACATAGATAACCTAATAAAAACATTATTTTCAAAAAAATTACAAGAAATAAGTCATATTTATAGAAATTGAAGAACATATACCACTGGAATTGTAACTTTCCCGTTAAAAAATTAATATTACCATTAGTAATAGTAACTCATCCAATAGAATATTAACCTCACCTATGAAATTATAAATAAAATTTAGTTATATTATGAATGAATATATAATATTTTTATATCATGTAATAAGTAAATAAATGTTTTAAAAATGATAAATTAAGTACTCGTATTTTTTGAAATGTAGTTGTTTTGTTAGAATTTTTTATTAATATGATGATCTAAAAGAAAATTTATTTTCATAAAATAGTTTCATAAATGGAAATTTTGTTTTCTTATGATTATAATATGATTTTATGAGACATTAATTAATTTTTCAAAGTTTCATAAAATCATTTATAATATTGAAATCATTATTTTTCAAATAAATGATGATTTTAATTAAAAAATAAATTTCTCATTTTTATAAATTTATTTTTTCTAAAATGGAATCCATTTTTAAATTATACACATTGAAAAATTATCTGGGTGAATTTTTTAGATTATTTCTAAAATAACTGAATTTTCGGTGAATAGTGAAATATTGTAATTTACAGTATTTAACAAATACATGAATTAGTGAGTCATGACTGATGTATAGTTTATATAAGCCCATAATCTCGAATTATACTTCATTATTTAATATATTTAGTGATAAATATAAAATCTATTGATAGTTTTGTGCCAAAATAATAAAACAGTGAATATAATAATAAAAAATACCTCTCTCCTCCCACTATAAGTACCACCCATCACCACCTCTTCTCCATACACCTCCAAAGCCTTGAATCTTGTATAAATTCTTCCCAATCCACTTCTAAAGTCTCTCACCCACATATAGGATCATTTTTTCTCAACAAAATAATAATCCCAATTTCCCTAAGGAGGATCTCAAGGAGAAGATTTTTAAGAGATAAAACCCCCTTTAATTTTATTTTAACTTCTTTCCAATTTATTTTTTTCCTTTTCCTATACCCACTACCCTATACCAAAGTGTCATGATAACTCTAATATATTTTATATGCTATAATTTTACTATTTTAATGGAATAATTCATCATTAAACCTCTTCCCTCATCCATAACATAATTACTCATGAGTTATCTATATTTACCCAATGCATTGGAGGGATATATAATTTTAAGCCCAACCATCACGTAATGAAAATCATACTGATGTGTTTTATAAGATAAATAAACATTAATCATATCATTAATCATTAAAAGGAAGCAATTTTAATTAACATCATAGAATAACCTATGGAAAAGGAATTGATTTCATAATCCTTTCATAAATTCATCAAATAATGACTTATGGAAAAGTAATTGGTTTGATAGACATATTTTTATCATACTAATAAGACATCCATAGAAATAATGAGGATGGTACCATTGGATCATATACCTATTAATACATAATAAACACCAATGTTTTTTTCCATTGATGAGTAGAAATTCCATAAAAATATCATCAAATCATTGTTGAAGAAAATAACGTTTACATTTTGAAATCACTTATTTAAAATACAAAAATTTCTCAAATATTAAAGAAAACATATTATTTGAAAATAACCTTAGAAAATTTTAATGGAATCTTTAAATCATTTACTGTAAATGGTATTAGGAAATACCATTCATTCCATACATATTTAAAAAATTATTCCATTTACATTTTTGGTAAAAAATCAAAAAGAACTTATTCTAAAATTATAAGATTATTCCTTTTAAACCATTTTTTAAAAATTAAAACAAGTGTAAAAATTTATTTAAACAAGTATTTTAGAATATTAAAATCTTTCTTTAAAACATTTTTATAAAACATGGACAAGGAAAAAAAGGATTTTCGATCCAAGAGAGAAATAAAGCTATTTTTTCTTAAAAACATTACTTTGATATATCAAGCACATGAATATAATAAAATTAAATTAAAATATTTTATTTATTTAAAAAACCATAGTATAATAAAAAATATGAGTTTCTTGAGATATATATCATAATATTCCATCATTGAAACTTAATCATAAACAACCCCGATAAACAATGAGGTTGTAACATAATACCCTTACCAATTTTGTATATTTTAAATTATAACACCATGAAAAATGAAAATTATATGGATATTTATATCCAATAACTTCATAATACAAATCATAAAATACATTAACATTAAATATATAAAACATACAAAGGAAATAATTGGTGTATAAGGCATATATCCCACAAAAATAAAAGTGAGACGAAAATCCCTTACCACTTTGGAAACTTTTGAGTCATAATCCTAATTAAAGAATAACATAAAATGAAACTTTAAATATCATGAAAATAAGAATATTCTTGATATAAAATTTCAAAGTATAATTATATACACCACACAAAATAAAATAGTGGTGAATATAGCACATCGCTCTCAAAAATAAAAGAAAGACTAGAAATCCATTACCTCAGATCTGACATCCTTCATAGACATCCAAACCTACTGTATAATAAATATAAGTTTATTAAAAAAATATTATATAATAATACCCATATATATAATACCTTATATTATTTACTTATATCCTTTTATCTCTTGTTTATTAACAATTATTTGTTAAAATCACTGTTTTTGGTAAAAACTGCTTTATTTTTCATGTAATTTTTGATTCGGTAATTTTATTCCTTACACTTAAATTATGGTTAAATAGTATCAAAAATGGTAATAATTATATAAATATTATGTATATTCATTATATAAATGTTTATATTTATCCATAAAATTTATATAAAAAAAATTAATTACACCATTCATGGAGACGGTAGGTCATACATACGCATGAACGTTGTTTTCATTTTTTGATAGGTGGAATGAAAGAAACTTAAATAATTCACCTTTATATAATCATTATTATATAATAATAATCATATTTATTCATTAAATCTATCTTTATTACCATTCATGTGAAATGTAAATGAAAAACGAGTCGCATCTCTTCGTAGAGATGGTAGTCCACACATACGCATGAGCAACGTTATAATTTTCCAATGGGTTGGAAGGTAAGAAGTTCGATGTGATATTATATTTATAGAAGTAAAATTATTTAATTAAGATAATATATAAATATATATATACTTTAAATCCATCATTATATATAGTTTTGATCAGCGGTGATGGAAAATGAATTACATCAATTCGCGAGGCGGTAGTCCACCATATGCACGATCGATGGTTTCGTTTTCCATTTGATAGAGTAAGATATGGATATAGGTTATGATATTAACATAATAAATTATAAATATATTTTAGATAATTATTTTATTATATCATCATATTTTAAAAATATTTTAATAAGGTGATTGAAGAAAAAAAACGCTCGCTTGAGAATGAAATCTCTTCTTCAAAGAACCTCTTTAGATTTATACCTAAATACTTCTTATAATGGTTTATTAATAAAAATAAGGACTCAAGGATTTGGGGAGGGATTTAAGTAAGGTATTTGGGTAGGTATTTTCTAATCCAAAATTTTCTAGGGGTGTGGATAAGAGAGTAGAAGAGGTGTCCTTTTATAAGTGGGGAAAGGAACCCACTTGGAAACTACTTGGAAATTTCCCAAAATAATCTAAAATGATATATTAATTAACAATAAATATTATTCAAAATGAAAATATATATAATTTTAAATTTTAAAAGATTTAAATATGGCCATAAAATAGGATTTGCACAATTTTGATTAGAAAACTTACCCATATCCTTTGGTTTAATCCTTTGGTAGACTAGTTTTAACCTTAACCATGATAATTAATTTTTATATTGTTTTCAATAATCATAATGAAAAAAATAGTGGAAAATATTAAATAATATTAATTATTATGATTAAAAATATAAAATTAATTTTACCATGTTAAATTCATTGAAATAGAATAATTTAATTAAAAATTTAACCCATAGACATGATGTACTAGTGGTTTTCCAATGAACCATTTTTATATCAAAAATAAACTGTTAGTTTATTAAAATAACATAAATTATATTAATAATAATATAATTTAACTAATTTACCTTTTAATCCATTTTAAAATAAAATGTAACTTTGTAAATTATTAAAATGAAAAGGTAGTTTTCAATTAAAATCGGTATTGTTCACTATTCATCAATAAAAACAATATTTTCAATAAATTATGAAAAAACACAATAAGTTAGTTTTGAAATTTTTATTAAGAAAATGAATTTAATTTATTAAAATAAATTTTATAAAATTGAAAAAAATATTTTTAAAATATGTGTGAAAAATATGATGAACTCACTTTTTAGAAAAAAATGGTTTATAAAACGAGAATTGTTAATATCTTATTCCTAGAAAAATATTATATTAATGATAAAAAATTATTAATTATATTATATATAAATTTCATTACAATAATTCTAAATTGGTGATTAATTAAATTTATTAAGATAAAAACACTTTTTGTGTATAAAAATAGTTCTTGGGTAAAACATTTATTTTACTTCCAAATGATTTTTATTTTCATTTATGATCGATTAATAGCCAATGAATTTATTTTATAAATTTTTACACCATATAATTTTAATAATTTATTTATTAATATTCTTAATATCCAATTTAACATCTATGATAAAATGGCCGTGTTTATATATTTTAATAGTATATTGTAGTTCCCTTAAACTCGGTGATGCATGTAACACAAGCTATCGAATAAATTAAATTTATTTGAAAACAAATTCATAAAATATTAG
This sequence comes from Viscum album, assembly GCA_963277665.1. Lineage (NCBI taxonomy): Eukaryota > Viridiplantae > Streptophyta > Magnoliopsida > Santalales > Viscaceae > Viscum > Viscum album. The sequence continues at coordinate 1,520,841,501 of OY728131.1, read as the reverse complement.
GGTGTTGCATATATGGACACCTATTAAACATCCAAGGTATTTATCATTATCTTCTACATTAATAGATTTATAAAATGGGAATAAAGTGAAATTTTCACACTAAATATAATTAAAACAAGATGAAACAATATTAAAATATTTCTCTTTAAGATGGTCAGCTTCTAGTTCGGTTTATTTATGTAAGGCCACTGTAAAATCATCATATTCTGCCTAAATAGATATTAAATAGGTTCATGGAGTTTCAAATGTTCTTCATTAGTTGTATCATCACCTTCATCTTCATCCTCCATAGAATTTTAAGTGTTGGGTGAATTTTAGAAACTCCAAATAGTGGGAGGTAATTTTAAATTGATTTTCTATAAAATAATATGAGGGTAAGTTTAATAAAATATTATCTTTAAGTAATATATTTATTCAATATCCTCATCTATTTTAAGTACCCCTTAGAGTTGGGTTGTCATTGATGGAGGTAGGTATTCAATCTCTGCTGGAACCAAAACTTATTTTATAGGCTTTATTGTTAATTTAAATTTGTATCCCTTGGAGGAATTATGATGTTCTAGAATTTGGATACGATTTGAAGTTCTCTTGAGCATGTAATAATTTTTTCAACTTCTTATGAATTTATGTTTACACATTTTTTTTATAAAGGGCATAAATTTTTTTTTGTTCATAAGTATTTCCTTGACACTGGAATTCTTATAATCATATAAGTCCAAAACACTTCCTTATGCACATAGGAATTCAATATTATTGTAAGGATTCCTTCAATAACCAACCTAGTTAGACCCTGATTCTGTCACCCAAGTCATCTAATGGTATGTTTTAAAAGGCATTTCTAGTCCCCTCGAGTTGGTAACTAGTGTTGGGAATCAAAGATAAAACCATTGTGAACAATTAATCCTAATTAAAAACTGATAAAAAAATAAAAATAGAGAATACATCATAAATAAATAATAATTCAACAATAATAAATACATAATTAGAATAAAAAAAATACATTAGAACAAAATATAAAAAATAAAAAAACCCAAACCTAAAGTGGAACCCGACACAATCTCTATGTGACATATTGGTCACCACCAACTACCAAACCAGAAAACCCCAAAGTCAAACCTAAATAGAAACCTAAACATACAAAATAGCTTGGGTCTACCGATAGAAAGTGGCATGAGTAGGGTGTGAGCATAAACAGCTCAGTAGGTAAGAACCATAGACTCCATAAAATCAATTTCCATAAATATTCTATAAACTATATTTTGAAATACAATTATAAAATAAGTTTTTTAACATTTTGAAGAACCAAACATAGTTTCCAAAAATTACCTTCTTAAAATCAAACACATCTTTTTTTTATTTTTTTACAACAGATTCCCTTTTCAAAATCCATTTTAAAAAACCCATTACAAATAAGAATCCAAACAAGGTGATCAAAGGGATATGCCAAGATTAAAATAAAGAGTATAGGTATATAAAGGTAAATATAAAAAAACAAGTAACCAAATTGATACAGAAATAAAACTGAAACATACAGATAGTAATCATGTTCATTTCCTAAACATCTCTAGAAGAAATACCTAGAAGGAAATGGTTTGGACTCACCTTCCAGAATATGGTGCAGCTCCATAGTAAATAACTAACCTTGATATTCTAAACTAGCCTCACCAGTGGAAAAAAAACCACCTTGTCTATCCTCTGTCCAGGGTGTACCAATCCGTCTAATAGGGATTAGAAAGAATCTATCACACGAACCTATAAATGATGCCATATAATCCCATGATAATAGTATAATTAAGAATAAGTAGTTAATCACATGATTGGAATTAAATATAACCCACATATTCCACCATTAATTCTTTTCCCAATCCCCAACACCATCTATGCAAAGGCCCTATCATCGAGAAGATGACCGTAGGGGTGCTCACAACACATAGACCCTCTTAAATCACCAATTGGGATGACATGTTGCATGAATTTCAAAAGCACTTTCCAAAACACCATAATATACCAATAGGGCCTTTAAAGTTTTCAAAATCATTTCAAAAACCAATAAGAAAACATACAACATGCTCAAAAGGTGCCAAATGGTAATTTATATCATTTAGTTACCAACTCACATACCAAGGTACCAAATGGTCCATTATTTGGAAAAAAACATATATAAACAACTTTTAAAGTTATTTAGGAACTAGATATCCATTTAGAGAAAATAGGTATTTTTAGAGAATCCATTAGGAAGATAGAGTGAAAGAGAGAAGGAATGGAAGAGAAATGTTTTGAAATATTGGGTTTAAGATGAATATCATTTTGGAAAACCATTATCATTTGTGTGTATATCCATTTGTTCACCCCATTCACATATGTATATTCCCAAATCCAATGGAATAATTTTTAAAAACCATAAAAATTCCAAATTTCTCAATTTAATAATCACAAATATCATTACAACTAATTACAAGAGTTCACACATAAGAATCAAACTATAAAATCCACAAAAACCCACACAGAAGACTCAATTCACAAACATACCCTGTTACTAAAACATAACCAAGTACAAACACAACCCAAAGAATTAAATTTCCTTTTTAAAGACCAATTTACAATTCATCATGCACTTAGTATACATATAGATATAGGAGGAATCATAGAAACTCCTTAAAAACACTTTTTCATCAAATTTCAAACATGAAAACACCACAAAAATTCACACCAAAAAAATCACAACCATAAATAAAACATTTTAATATTAATTATAAATACTCAATAATCAAATGGAATAATTCAAAAAGTAAATGGATGGAAGAACCTACCTCAATGATGTTATAATGTGATAAAACTATCTAGTAAGGAATAATAAATCCCAAGAGACAATCTACACACCCTAATATCAAAGAAACACAATCCAAACACAACCTCTCTACTCTAGGGTTCGGCCAAGTGAGAAGCATTCTAATAGAAACCATGAAACCAATAGATAAGGATAAGAAGATGAGATAATTAACCAAAAACTAAGAGAAACATACCTTGGAAACTTGAATGAGAAACCATGGATGATAGAGATCCAAGGGATGAAGGGTTTGGGATCCCCTTGGTGCTCCTAGGGTGAATGGGGGAGGAGGTGTCAAATTGGGGTTAAAAATAGGAGGGTGAAACTTGGAAACTCAACTTTTTAAGAAACTGGGAAAGACCCATAGTTTTGTTTCATGGTTTTTCAAATCATTATCCAATCATGCCAACCCTATTGGAAGATTAGTAAACATGCATTAGCTGGCTACATGGTTTACCAAACCATACACCACCCATGAAAAATAGTTTTGTCATATTATAGAGTGTCCATGCACATTGGTTTCATTGTTTCTACTAACCGTCAACAATCCATGCACATTACCTTTAACACCACCTAAGAGCTACATGATTACTCCTTATCCTCATAAAGTTTGGGAAAAACTATTCTAAAACCATGCTAGGAAAATAATTCAACATGAAATTTAATTGAAAACACCCTTTTCCTTAACCATCCACACAATTTACCCTTAAATAGTGCACATTAAACCTTCACCGGTCCAAAAACCACCTGAAACCTCCAAAACTCAAAAACTAACATTGGAAATACAAAATAGACCTCAAAAAAAATCTAACATCAATTAAATAATAAAAATAAAAATGAAATTTTGGTTGGTTTGTGATATATTTTGTTTCATATGAATTTTAGTGTAAAATCATAAGACCTTGTTTGTATCCATAAGACGCTTTCCTTTACAAAAAAAATAAAAATATCAAGTTATCCTATGTAGAATAATAATTTTAGTATAAAATAATAATAATTTATAAAATCAAAATACTTTAATATATCTATAGGAATTTTTCCTTTCTTAAAATTAAAAATTATCAAGTTACTAAATGGTAAATAAGACCTGTTAGGTGGATTTGTAAGGATGATTGTAAATTTTTTTGTGAAAACTGAAATCAAAGACAATAATAGTAAATTATTTAAGTAATTATACTATGATAGAGAAAATGGAATCAATATCCAAGGTGGATTATGTTGTAATATTATTTTTTTGATTTAAAATAAAGTGACTCTTCATATTTAGTTCTTAACTGAAATCATATTTTAAGTTAGGTTCCTTGCACTGTGTGTTATCATGTATTAAATATTATTTATCATAATAAATTATTAATAATTTAGTAAAAAATATGTAAAGTCTTGTATTTTTTATAGAATTGAAAAACATATTTTATAAGAAATAATGAAAATATATTTTATGTTAAAAACATGGATTACTCAGTGATAAATCCAAGGAATTTTAATAATAAATATATAATATTATAATAAAGTGAATATTAAATAGAATATTACTTTGTATTTCATAGAGTTTCCATTACATGAATATATAATATATTTTTAGGATAATTCTTTAATAATAAAAAGAGAATAGTAAGAGAGAAGTCATGGTTGGTGATTTTGAAAACATTTGTTTGAAAAAAAGGAAAAAGTGTAGATTGTGAAGAATAAAAAGAATGAACTCTATTGAAGATCTAGATTTAAAGGAGAATAAAGAAGAATAATAACTCCCATATTGGTCTAGTGTTAGTTTTTTTTCTTAAAAATATTATAATAAAAATGCATGTTGTGTATACTCAGTGTAATCCTTGACCCGAACTAGTTCTTAAGAGGTTAAGAAGATGAAGTGCTCTTGGAAATAGTAGTGCATCCTTCCTAAGATTTTATAATACTTATAGTGTATGGTATTACATTCAGGTGAATATACACACTATCAGTGTATTCTATTTGGACTAACCCTTAATGGTAAATCATGTAAATAAAAATGTTTATATATTTACTTTATATTTTCATATAATTTGTGTGCATGTGTAATAATTGATAGATTCAACTTTTCCTTTCTAACATGAGGATAATATGCTGTTAATATGAAAAAAAAACATAAAAAACTAATTTACTTACTTCCTCATAGGTTATTTTAGGTCTTTGGTTACAAATAGTGGTATCATAGCCATAGTTTTTGAGTTCTAAATCTATCTTCTTTAGTTTTGATCTATAGATAATACAGTGAATATGAAGGGATTTCCTTTATTAGATTAGTAAATTTATCAAATCTAGAAGAATAAAATGAGATCTCTTCTAGGTTCTATTGAACTTTAAGTGTTCACTACTTCTATTCAAGAAATACAAGTTAGTTATTCTTATAAATTATCCATGATCTAAGAAGATACAATGTTTCTTGATGTATATTCCAAATCCCAGAATTCTTTTAATAGTGCACTATCAAACAAGATCTATATGGAGGTAATTATCTTAATTTTTATAAAGTTTGTGTGGTATAATATGGATTATATCAATGAATATGGAATTAAGGTTAATGAGAAAAATATTTAATTTTTACACAATAATTTTCGTGATATGAACATGTATCTAGATGAAAATATTTATGGGTTCTTTAATTTTTTTAATAATGTGGAAACATAAATCTGAGGACTTTATATAGAAATAAAGGATGTGAATGTTGTGAAGAAAATATTTTGAATGTTACAACCCATTTATAACCCAAAGGTGTCTTCTCTTGAAGAAAAAAACTTATCTAAGCAATCTATAGATAAATTATAGCGTAATTTGGTGTCATGTGAGATGATATTAAATCTATAAGCAATGTTAATTCATGAAAAAAAGGAGATTAAATTCAAATACATGGAAAATATTAACATCACTAATTATGATGGGGAAGAGGAAGATGTATATGATTATCTTTTATCTCTAGTGTAAAGAATGTTCAAAATATATAAGGGTAGATTTTAAGGAAATCTATCCTTGGATTTATTTAGATTTAGAAATGTAGGAAACATTTTAATAAGGTTTCCTAATAAAATTTATTATTAAGAAAGTGAGGTTAATTTTATAAGAAAAATACATGAAGAAAATTTTCCTATAAAAGTGATTTCAAACTAATAAGTTATTCGGTGAAGAATTTCTTAAGGATGATATTTATACAAAATGATAAACAAGCTAATGAATAGTAAATAGAGGAAGAAGAAACTGAATTTAAATATGATACATAATATTTCAAGATGCATACTATTGAAAATGAAAAATATAATACGTAAAATGAAAATCAAGATTAGGTTGTGCTATATATCAAGGTGGAACCTGAAGGATATCTTAATGAGATCAATATTCATGGGAAAACAAAAATAAAAAAATAGTTCATTATTGAATGAATATCATGAGTATTTTGATCAACCTAAAGCTAAAATAAATCAACTAAAAAAGGAATTATAAGATCAACCACCTAGCCTTGATAACTTATAAGGGGTAGTATAATTTAAGTTTAAAAGTTAAGAACAATCTAATATAATTAATGAACATAATTATTGTAGGAATTAAAGAGAAAAGAAAGATGAAACTCTTGAAAAGGAATTGTTAATAATGAGAATAAAAAATGAAAATAAATTAAAGGCAAGTGATCCAAATAAAAATTTGTATTTTGTAAAGTCCTATGATTTTGAACTCTTGGAAATATCCAAGTGAGTCATTGAAGGTGTTGAGAAAATTTTTGATGAACAAATACCATGGATTATGGGTAAAATTGGAGATCGAAGTAACATTGAGTTATTTAAAATAGTAGTATTGAAAGTTCATGAAAAAGGGAAATATAAGGTTTTAGAAAACCCTCAGTCTTCAAGGGGAAACTGAAAATAATGGAGCTACTCAAAAGGAGACATATGGAGATGGGATAGTGGAAATATATTTCCCCTTATCAATTACCAATTTTATCTTTTCCTTGGTCATACCATGTTATATTATGGAGATTCCAGATTTATTCAAATGAAGGATAACCTATATGTAGTCAAAGATAGATGAATCCATATCTTTCATCATATATAATGTATTCATTATATGGAAATTACTATCAATGCTCTAACTTTGTCCATATATTTATTGACTATAGGGAGAGTATAGGTAGAAATGGATACCATTGGAATAAAATATATATGGGTAGTGTTATAAATGGTTAATTTTATTTGGTAAATAGATTCTCTCTACATAAATAATATATTGAAGATGATTATACTACTTGTGTTATAGAGAGAGTGATAATTTTTCATCTACAATCTATATATATGTAGTTATATCATGGAAAAAAATAAATTTAAATAGAAATTTAACTTAACCAAAATTTCACTCAAATTAATTAGTTATTATAATACATGGATTCTCAAAATTGGGTGCTCATCCCATAATATAGGTAATGTGAATTTTCTTAAAAATTTGGAAAAAAAAATTGCTGCCATTCATTTCATAAATTAAGAGTGTTTCAACATGAGGTGATCATTTAGGGTGATTAAAAATGTTTCAATGAGAATAATCACAGATCTATTATCATAGATAGAGTTTCACGCTAGGTTCACCATTTTTTTTGACCCGAGGTGAGAATTTAGGGAGAACACAAAATGGTCCGATGAGGATCCTCACACATATCTTATTATAGAGAGAGTTTCACATCGGGTTCACCATTTTTGTTTCAACCCGATTCGCGTCATCAACCCCTAAAGGAGGATTGGAATGACCCCATGGGGACTAGGTAGTTTATCCCTTCTGTATTTCGAAGGAGGTTCCACATTAAAATGGTCTTAGTGGGCGATTTCATGGGGTCAATTACTTGTACAATCGGTCCTCTTAGGATATAACATACTCATATGGTCTCCAAATGGTTTATTCATGGATCCAGAAACACCCAACAGCCCTGGTATCCAATATTTTTGGACCTTATTTCCAAAGGTAGCTGCTCGTTGGATGATTATTTGGCCAAAGACACTTAAGGACTCCATTGGTCAAGAGGATGGGATGTCGGGATCACCGCACCCTTTGGGGTGATTATTGACTATTCCAAGACTCTCTTATAAATTTAAGCAGTGTTCATATGTTCATGAATCCTTGGTTCATTCCCAAAGAATGTGTCCACGGGCTACCCCTAGTTTACCGAATCATCATAGGCATACATGGATTTGATTCTATGAAGTTAATGCTTACTTAATCCATGCAGTGAGTAATTCTAGAGTTTATTGTCACCCAGGATGGATAGAAGGTGACTCGGTGTGGGTATCGAACCCAAAATATGGGATTCCTATGTATCCTTAGGTGAGGAATCAGATCCCACATAGTTTGGAATGTTCCTTGTACCGATCTGGATCGGACATAGGAGCAGGGGAATTTTTGTTTCATCCGCTACAGATGTCGGGTCTACTATATTACTCTACAGTTTGTCTATGTGAGGGAATCCTTTCCACCGATCTTAAGATCACATGAGTTACACTCTATGTGATAAAAAAGGAGTGACAAGGGTTTCCCTTGTAAATATGGGGACATAGAGGACATGATAGAGGATTTTTTTTATGGTGGGGGCTGGTCCAAGATCGAGGATTGAGGCATCTCTACGTATCCCACTAATGAATGGGAATTAATCCATATGTAGTTCTCTGAGGGATCTTTCAGTTTATCATCATGCGACTAGGATGATTTATGATATGCGGTTTAAAGTCATTTTAAAGGGACTAAAACCATACATTTTAATGTCATGTGGTCAAGACGATAACTCATAGTTTAGGTTCATATTTTTTGGACCATTAGAATTAGGATTCTCTATCACACGAACTACTTCTTTAGAAACCTTGCATTTTTGGGAGTCGTGATGAGCTGTATGTCCATTTATATCAAGGCGTATTCACCGTTGGAATAGACCCTATGTATGCAATACAGTCCCGCCAACTTTGGTTCAAGCTTTTGGGGATTCTTCTCGATTATCATCGGGGTTATGAGTACCAACAACATCTCTTATTTATGGAAATATTGAAGGCAAACCGTTTTGGTTAAGGCTCATGCGATCCAATTTTGGTAGACTTCCAAATGGTGCACATTGTTCAGCCTTTTCTCATCTAGTTTCTCCAACTCATCAAACCATATCAGGGATTGCTTGTCCATGGATATTTGATCTCAAATTTCCACACTAAGTGATGGAACTTGAATTTTTGATCGGAAAAACCACATCTTCCCCATATACTAGTGAGTATAGGGTTTCTTGGGTGGTAGTGCGGGTCGTGGTACAGTAAGCCCATAAAGCATAAAGGAGCTTGTTTGGACACAATTTCTTATACTTATCTACCATATTTTGGAGTATGATGGATAGAGTCTTGTTGAAATCCTCTATCTTCCCATTGGTCGTCGCATGATAGTGGGATGAATGGTTAGCTTTAATTCCATACTCCTAGTATAATTTGTCCAACTCATTAGAGAAGATGTTGGTGCTATTGTTCATCAGTATTGTATGAGGGACACCAAATATGGTAATGATGTTGGCCTTCACAAAGCTAACAATGTGTTTTTCCCCAACTTCTTTAATGGGTATGTATTTAGCCTATTTGGAAAAGAATTCAGTTGTTGTGAGTATGAAATTAAATTTTTTGGCTGTAGTGGGCGGTTATGGTCCCACAAAATCCATCCCCTAGGTGTAAAATTGTTAGGAGTACTTAGTTGTATGAAGTAACTCCATGGATCAGGGAATAAAATTGGCATGAACTTGGAAGGAATGACACTTCTTGGAGAATATTTCACAATAATGTATCATAGTGGTCCAATAATATCTGAGCCTTTGAATCATATGAGAGATACTGGTTGCTGATTGGTGTGCTCCACAAGTTTCGGTGTGCACTTATTTCATGATGGCAGTAGTCTCTTCTCCATTAATGAACCTGATAAGGACTCCTTCAAGGCTTCATTTCTAGAGAACCATTTCTTGGTTTACCCCATTGCACAAGACAAAGTTGACTTCCCATATCCAGACATGTTTTCTTCTAGCCCTTTCTGGTAGGAGTTTCCCCTTCTAAAGGTAATTTACAATGGGATTCATCCATATGGTGGTGTGGCCATAAGGCTTAGAAATAGGGTTAATTTCATTGATCTCCTCTGTATTTTTCTAGATAAATGGTAAGACCATCCGGTAGTGGGAAATTATAATAATCATTTTATCCTGATATAGATCATCCAGCATTGTGGCTGTATTTGAAAAATCATCTGCTTGAGCATTTTTTGACCAGGGGACATAGGTAAGTGTTAGTTCTAATGGGAATTCTGTCATCAGTTCTAGAACATGGTTCATCAAAGGGGTCAATACTTCTTTCTTAATGGAATAGTCACCATTGACCCTCTTGATGACTAGATCTGAATCTCCTTTTATCATTAAATGTTTGTCTTGTCCACGAAGTGCCACCTCTAGGCCCGTAATGAGGGCCTAGTATTCTGCTTCATTATTTGTACATCCTTCCTAAAGTAGAAAAGGGTAAGGCAAGACGGACTTTCGGGGGATATGAGTATAAATCCAAAACCCACTTTTTTCAGCTTGGGGTCCTCTATACTTTCCCCTATTAGGCTTCTAGAAGCACCATCTAAGTACCTTTCCCATGTCTGGGGGTCCTCTTAGATGGAGACCACTTCTACATCTAGAAGTTCGGCATCCAACGGTGTTGTTTCGTTCGAGGGGTTCTCTTCCAGTAAGTCTAATAACGCCTATCATTTTATGGCCTTATGAGGTACGTACTATATGTAAAACTGTTGTAGGATGACTGCTCGTCATGATAGGCATCCAGTTAACATGATACAATTGAGGATATAATTGTTCTGGTTAAAGTAGGAGACCAGGTGGACCTCATGGTGGTGCAGGTAATGCATGAGTTTCTAAACAGCAAAGATCAGGGCTAGGAAGTTCTTTTCTACCCTTGAATATTGATTTTCATCATCAATCATTGTTCGGATGAGGTAATAGAGGTTTTTCTCACTGCCGGCATCATTTTTATGTGTGAGTAAGGCACCTAATGACCATTCCAAGGAAGTTACGTACAAAATGAGTAGTCTCCCCTCAACTAGAGGCATCATTTCCAGTGGTCTTAGGAGATATCTTTTGAGATTGTCGAATTCATCTTGAAAATAATTATCCCACTCATATGTGACCCATTTATTCATTAACCAGGTGAGAGTTAAACATTTACCCATCAGGTTGGCTATGAAGCACTAGGTGCAGGCCAGGTGCCCCTAGAGACCTCTCAACTCAGTGAGGTTGCGAGGTGGGGAAATTTCTAGGATGTATTTTTTCTTCTCAGGGTCGAATTCGATGCCACGATGGCATATGACAAAGAAGAGTAATTTCCCAGAGGTAATGTTTAAGGTGCACTTTATGGGATTCATCTTTAAACTATGTTGTTGCATTTTTTTATAAATAGTTTCAAGATCATTCAGGTTGTTTCAACACTGTCATGATTTAACCACCATATCATCGATACAGCACTCGACGAACTTTCCCAATAAAGGCTTGAAAATGCAATTCATGGAATGTTGATATGTAGCATCAAAAAATTTTAGACTAAAGGGAATCACCTTATAACAGAACACTCCCTGAGGGGACCTAAAATTAGTAGATTCTTCATCTCCTCAAGACATTTGGATTTGGTTGTATCTAGAATAGCCATCCAAAAAAGATATGGCCACATATCAGATGGTTTCATCGATAAAAAATTATGTGATCAGGAATGGGAAATCATCTTTCGAGAAGTGCTAATTAAGTTACCTGTAGTTGATGAAGATTCAAATTTGTCTATTCTTCTTTTTGATAGGGACTATTTTTGCCAGCTAAATTGGATATAGGACTTCTCATATGAATTAGGTTTGATCATCTTGTCAAATTCATCCTCTATTTTGGAAACATGCGTTAGGTGGGTCCTTCGGGCTTCCTGCTTATAGCCGCAGTGATCTTCTGGAAAACCTAGATGATGAGTGGCAACCTCAGGATCGAGTCCTCGAATTTCTGTGTAGTTCCAGTCAAACACATCTCAATTCTTCTTTAGGAAGGATGTATATGTCTCCTGATCCTTGACAGGCATAGGCAAACTAATCAGAGTCGGTCGCGGGTCATCTTTGGTGCCTAGGTTTATCTCCCTAAGTTCATCGATTGTGGTGGAGACACCTTATTCGAATGTGGGAGGGTCATCTTTGAGGTATTCTTCTAATTCTTCTTATTTATCATCCTCATCATCATCTTCTTCCTCTTCTGATGGAGAGAGGATTATCGAGACTAAATATCCAATGTTGGGAGAGAAATCTTCTTTTTCCTTAGTGAGTAAGATGGGGTGTAACGACCCAAAATTTCATTAATGGAAAATCCCTCTTGATCCAGTTAAATGTTTCTTTATGAAAAAAAAATGTTTTTATAAGATGTCAACTTCCTTAGTTTTACGTTAAGATTTGTGACCGTTACTTTTATAGCCGTTGAACAGTGATCATCTGGGTAGTTTAAATATAAGGCTTTAACGAACCAATTTTCTACTCAGACAAAGGAAGCGATGGCCTCATCCAGTAGAATTTCCCCTTACGAAGCCCATTTGTCGGAGCTCGGAAAGGAGGTTGCGTCTTTGGGCTTTGCCCTTGACCAAGCCCAAGCTGAGCTTCATCAAGTCAAGCTCGAACGTGATCGTCTACGGGAAAAATGGAAGTTGATAGAGATTACCACTCGAGCAATGTTATCTGAGAAACCCTAAGAGTCTGTCACCATCGCACACCTTACCCTTAGGTCTTATGCGGCTATTTTAAGGGTTTATGTAACAAATAAGTAGCACCATGTTCATGTACATTATTTTTTTATATAATAATGAATATAATTTCTAGTCATTTTTGATGCATTGTAATTAGTTTTTAAAGTACAAACGGTGTTTTTAGTTATTATTTAATTAAGAATTATATTTTATTAAATTAAAGGATTTTTGAATTAAATAATATTTTAATAAAATATTATTATTAATATTAAATAAATTTTTATTAAATATAAATGATCTTATAATTTTATGAATGCAATTAAAATTTTTATTGAGGTTTGAAAGCCATTTCTGTCAAAACCCGTGAATTTTTTTTATAAATGTCGGTTTTTATTTTAAAAGTGAAAATTCACATATTTAGAAAATTATTTAGATAAAATAAATATTATTTTTGGAATCAGGACGTCGAAATTATCCAACGGTGAATTTTTCATAATTTTCTGAGACAGTCAAATTTTTGGGTAAAAATTAAATACCATTTAAATGTATAATGTGTTTTATGACTTCATAATGACCCAATGGTGATGTAATAAAATACCATAATCTTTATGTTCGTCCAATATGTGTTTTATCATTAAAATAATGAGGTTTTGGGTTTGTTTGACTTACTTTTCAAAGCATTAATGGAGCCCTCAAGACTTATTCAACACTTTGCCTTTTTAAATTAATTTCCATGGGAGTGTGACTCACCTCCACATAAGCAACCCTAATTTTTTAATAAGTTCGGACCTTGGCCTTGTAAAATATTGTTTTCCTCTTTCCTTTTCCAGAAACCATGGGCAAATACCATGGGATGGTTTGTGGTTTGGACTATTTTAATATAAGGGGTCCCAAACCTAAATAATAAAGAATTCTCTCACCTTTCCTATTTAAACCCACCCAAGCTCCCACTTCCTCCTCACCCAAAGCCCTTGAAGTTCGTCCAACCTCTGCCCTACTCTCTCTAGAATCCTTTCAAGGTGCCCCAAGCTCCCAAGAAGCCTCTCACAAGCCTCTCTCTAGCCTTTGGAATCACACTTCCAAGTAAGGGGTTTTCTTCCTTTCTCATTTTTTTGTCAATTTTCTTTAAGTTGTATTTCCCTTTTTATATCAATTATGAATGTTGGGGTATGTTTTCTCACCTCCCCCATACTGCCCTCTTACTGTTTGAATGATGGGAGAACCCTTTCTCTCTCATTAAATGCCTCCCATGTACACCCGTTACTATGCCGAAATTCCGAAAGGGACTTCTCTCTCTTCTTTTACATTCAAGCAATACTTTTGTATCATGAATCTAAATTCCATTTCTATTGTTTGGACATGTATATATATGATCTCCTTACTATCCATTACATGTAAATATGATGAGGAACCCCTTTCTCTCTCATCAACCTTTTTTATGAATTCTTATGTCACGCCGTTACGCTGCCGAAATCGCACCGATTTTCTAAGCCAATGTCTTTGTGTAGTGAATACCATGCCCATTTCTCCATCAAGGGTATTCACCTTTATGCACATTTACATATTGATTATAAAGTTTCATGTATGAATTCCACTTTCCTTTATCGTGGAAGAAATGATTATGTTTTATGAATCCATGTTTTATGATCCATGTGGCACACTTATGCATGAAATGAAATGTTTAAGAAGGGTGCGCCCTTTATAGCGCTCCAATGCATTGGGTAAAGTATAGTATCATGATACGTCATGTGCAATGAGTGTTTACTCATGCTAATTCAAGTGCAACGATGGTTTACTCGTGCTTCAAGTGCAATGAGGGTTTACTCATGCTCCATGTGCAATGAGCCTTGGCTCATGCTAATTCAATGTTAAGTGTTGTTGCCACATTTCCATGTTTTGATTATCATGCTTTATCATGCCTTTATGTTCATGTTTCTATTATGCTCTATTGATATGCCTATTGCCTAACATGTATTGTACTCCTCATGTTATTCATTGTGTACTCCCTTACTGGGCTTTATAGCTCACCTTTTTCTTATGCATGTCCTCAGGTTATCCCATGCAATGCTAAGTACGAAGGAATGTAGTGGTCATGTAAAGGAAGTTTTCAATAAGGATGTTGTATTTCAAGTTTAAAGTTTTTATGTAATGATCCTAAGCCCCAAAGACACTAAACCTCTCGATCTTCTTTGTTGTATCAAGTGATGTTTTATGTAATAAATCATGTTTAAGTTGTAATAAAAAGCAGGGTTGTCATAGTTGGTATCAGAGGATAGGTTTAGTTATTTTTGGGATTAGGAAACCCTAGTAAAGCCTTAGATACAAGACTAAGAATAATAAAAACATCCCTAAGTTTTGGTAAATACTAAGTAAGTGGTTTATCAAACAAATACATCCCTGTTTGGATACGAGCAGGTAGAGGCGGCTCTGGCACAGATGTATCCTAGGGGTAAAACCCGAAAACACCGCTTTGAGCTAGACTCGAACGGGAACTGGTGCACGACAACAGGCCTTGCTGCACTCTTGGTTACGACACTCCCGGGGGATATGTTTTGATAAATTCACAATCTTAGTATGAACCCTTATTAAGGGAAAAATGCCCCTAAGGATATATGTTAGAAGGAAGATTATGAAAAGCCTGGATTGAATCCTATAGACTCATGAGTTAAAGAGATTAAAGTTTATTTATAAGTCATCAACTTTTGTCTTTGGATTACCCTTTATGTATTACCCCTAACTTTCCTTTTATTCCAGCCAATGGCTGGTAATAGGAGAACTCGGGCTAACAACCGTTGTGAAGATCAGTGTGATGATTGCACTTATGAGATGCCCAATCCAATGGGAGCGGGAATCGCGAACTTTGTCACGCTTCTCTCTCAGCTAACTCAAGTTTTGAATAGAAACACTGGTCAAGAGGAACGTTCAACCCCCCATAAGAAAGAACAAGTCGCTATTGAAAGCTTAATGAGACAAAGGCCTCCTAATTTTAGTGGATCATCTGATCCCACGATCGCTGAACAATGGATCAACTCCATTGAAAAGATATTCTCTATCCTCCAATGCTCTGAAAAAGAGAAGGTTCTCCTGGCGGCTTATCGTATGGAGGGTGAAGCTGATCAATGGTGGACGTTGATCAAAAATACGAAGCCTGAGGAGGAGATCGAGGCTTTGGAATGGAAGGTATTCCAGAAGATTTTTTTCGATAAATATTTTCCACGCACCCTCCGTCTTAAGATGGAAAGGGACTTCCTTTCCCTCAAGTAGAAAGATGAGGAATCTGTGGGAGCGTACGAGGCAAACTTCACAAGGCTTGCACGATACGCTTCCGGCTTTGTCTTTACCCCCAAATGCAAGGTTGACCGCTTCTTTGGTGGGCTGAAGCCTAGCTTGAGGAAAGCATTAGCGATCCGTGACTTTGACAGCTATGAGGAAATTGTCCGATGTGCCCTCAAGGTTGAAATGGAGATAGGAGAATCACAGGGGTATCATGGGGACAAGAAGCGTAAGGTGGACTTCAATGTTGGTGGTCCGATGGATAAATCCAACGGTGCTAAGAAATTCCAGCACCCCACTTGCCAAAAGTGTGGAAAGAAGCACCCTGGAAATTGCCTTAGGGGGATAAGAAAATGCTTTAAGTGTGGAAGAGAAGGGCACCTAGCTGTTAACTGTCAGCAAGAAGGACCCGCGGCTGCGACGGAGGGGAGGAACTCTCCGTTCGAACCTCAACGCGTTGTTCAATGCTTCAAATGCAAATAACCGGGTCATTTTGCAATTCAGTGCCCTAATCCAAGGGTTATCGGAGGCAATAAACAACCTCCAAGACAGCAAGGAAGAGCTTTTGCCATCACTTCTGCCGAAGTGAACCCCGACAACGAAGTGGTGACAGGTACGCTAGTTATTCATTCAAGAATAGCGAACGTAATTTTTGATTCAGGTTCTACGCATTCTTTTATATCTCAAATGTTTAGTAGAACAATCCCTGAACCACCAAAAATCATGGAAGTAAAGATGTCGGTGAGTACGGAAAATGGGGAAATCATTGCATCCCATGAGTATAAGTCCTCCCCTGTTATAATCTGTGGATTGAATTTCCCGGAGAACCTCGTCATACTCCATTTGGTGGAATTTGATGCAATTCTTGGCATGGATTGGCTTTCCTTATATAGAGCCAACATAAATTGTCGGGAGAGGGAAATCACACTCCATATAGAGAATCGACCCCCGATTCTTTACAAGTGTCAGGAGGAAGATGAATCTCCTTTAGCTCCATCATCTCAAGCATGGATATTACTGCCTTATGAGCACGCATATCTGGCTCAGATGATTGAGTCCAAGGAAGAAACCACCCTTGAAGAAATGCCTATTGTGAGGGAATTCGCTGAAGTATTTCCCGAGGAACTTCCTGGTCTTCCTCCAAGAAGAGATGTTGAGTTCTCAATTGAACTTATACCTAGGGTGCTACCAATATCCAAGACTCCATATAGAATGGTTGTGGTTGATCTTGAAGAACTGAAGAAACAACTACAGGAGAATCTGGATAAAGGGTTTATACGCCCAAGTGCATCACCATGGGGTGCACCAGTCCTCTTCGTCAAGAAGAAGGATGGGTCAATGCGGCTTTGCATCGATTATCGTGAATTTAACAAAATCACGATAAAGAACAAGTATCCTCTCCCAAGAATCGATGAATTGTTTGATCAGCTGCGTGGAGCACAATACTTTTCCAAGGTCGACTTGCGGTCGGGATATTATCAAGTAAGGGTGAAGAAGGAAGATATCCCCAAGACTGCTTTTCGTACAAGGTACGGGCACTATGAATTCATAGTAATGCCTTTTGGACTCACCAATGCTCCAGCAATATTCATGGACTTTATGAATAGAGTCTTTAGAGATTACCTAGATAAATTTTTGGTAGTCTTTATAGATGATATTCTAATATACTCCAAAACCAAGGAGGACCATGAGGAGCATTTAAGAACTGTACTGGAGACTTTGCGCAAGGAGAAGCTCTATGCCAAGTACAGCAAGTGTGAGTTCTGGTTGAAGGAGGTCTCATTCTTGGGCCATATCATCACAAGCAATGGGATATCTGTGGACCCCTCCAAAACAGATGCAATTGAGGGATGGTCGAAGCCAACATCGGTAACTGATATCCGTAGATTCTTGGGGTTAGCTGGATATTATCGACGATTTGTGAGAAACTTCTCATGATTGTCCAACCCTCTTACCAAGCTAACTCGAAAGGGAGTAAAGTTTTCTTGGAGTGATGAATGTGAAGAAAGCATCAAGGAGTTGAAAAGGAGGCTTATCACTGCACCTGTGCTCACTTTACCCACAAGTGGGGAGCTTTTTGTGGTATTCAGTGATGCTTCGAAGAAGGTCTTAGGATGTGTGCTGATGCATAATGATAAAGTGATATCCTATGCCTCAAGGCAGTTGAAAATCCATGAGCGAAACTATCCAACGCATGATCTGGAGTTGGCAGCGGTAATCTTTGCCTTGAAAATCTGGCGGCATTATCTCTATGGAGAGAAATGTGAGATATATACTGACCACAAGAGTCTTAAATATATATTCACACAGAAAGAGCTTAATATGCGCCAGAGAAGATGGATAGAGCTCATAAAGGATTATGACTGTTCAATACATTACCACCCTGGGAAGGTGAACAAGGTGGCGGATGCCCTAAGTAGAAAGGATCCAGCAATTCTATCAATAATGAGAATTGAGAAGGATCCAATATTCTTAGACTTGATGAAGATGGACGTGGGAATCATAAAGAAGGGAACATCATCAATCCTTTCACAAATGATTGCTCAACCATCTCTTTTGGAAAGGTTAAAGGATGCTCAAAAGGATGATGCGAGAATCCAAGACAAAGTGGAAGCTATCAAAAAGGGAAAATCCTCAGAGTTTAATGTTAATGAAGAAGGAATTGTGCGGTTTGGGAAAAGACTATGTGTCCCATCAAGTTCGGAGCTGAAGAAGGAACTTTTGGATGATGCACATAGTTCAAATTTCTCTATTCACCCAGGGAGCACAAAGATGTATCGAGATCTCCGAGAAAACTTTTGGTGGGATAATATGAAGAAGGAGATCGTTGAATATACATCAAAGTGCCTGGTGTGTCAGTAAGGGAAGGCAGAGAGGCAGAAGTCTAAGGGGATGATGCAACCATTGCCCATACCAGAATGGAAATGGGAGAACATCACCATGGACTTCGTCACTGGACTTCCAAGGACATCCAAAGGCAACAATGCAATCTGGGTTGTTGTGGATCGCCTTACAAAGACTGCACACTTCATTTCTATTCGAGAGGATTTCTCTTTGGATCAACTGGCACGGATATATATCAGGTAAGTGGTACGGTTGCATGAAGTAACACTATCTATTGTGTCTGACTGAGATCCAAGATTTACCTCTAAGTTTTGGAAGAGTCTTCAACATGCTCTGAATACTGAACTGAACCTCAATACGGCCTATCATCCTCAAACTGATGGCCAATCCGAGCGGACTATCCAAACACTTGAGGATATGTTGAGATCGTGCTCAATGGACTTTAAAGGAGGATGGGATCAACATCTTCCTCTAGTTGAGTTCTCTTATAATAATAATTTCCACTCGAGCATCCAAATGGCACCATATGAAGCCCTGTATGGGAAAAGGTGTAGAACACCGACATGTTGGGATGAGGTCGGTGAACGTAAGCTGCTTGGACCAGAAATGGTCGAAGAAATGGTGGAGAAGGTGAAAACCATTCAGCAGCATATCAAGGCAGCCCAAAGTCGACAGAAGAGTTATGCAGATAATCGTCGACGAGACCTTGATTTTAAAGTCGGAGACATGGTGTTTTTACGCATATCTCCGTGGAAGAAGGTCATGAGGTTTGGAAAGAAAGGGAAGTTAAGTCCAAGGTACATCGGCCCCTTCGAGATTCTTGATCGTGTTGGGGTTGTGGCCTATCGACTAGCACTTCCACCTACTATGGCCAAGGTGCATGATGTCTTCCATGTATCCCTCTTAAGGAAGTACATACCAGACCCTTCACATGTACTCTCTTCTGAGGTGGTACAATTAGTAGACGATCTTTCTTATGAGGAGCAACCAATGAAGATCCTGGATCGTAGAGAAAAAGTTCTACGAAATAAGACAATGCCCCTCGTCAAGGTGTTGTGGAGAAACCACAAGTTTGAAGAAGAAACTTGGGAGTCGGAGGATATGATGAAGCTAAGTTACCCACATTTGTTTTAGTGTGGGAAAAGGAAAATTTCGAGGGCGAAATCTCTTAAGGGGGGAATGTTGTAACGACCCAAAATTTCATTAATGGAAAATCCCTCTTGATCCAGTTAAATGTTTCTTTATGAAAAAAAAAATGTTTTTATAAGATGTCAACTTCCTTAGTTTTACGTTAAGATTTGTGACCGTTACTTTTATAGCCGTTGAACAGTGATCATCTGGGTAGTTTAAATATAAGGCTTTAACAAACCAATTTTCTACTCAGACAAAGGAAGCGATGGCCTCATCCAGTAGAATTTCCCCTTACGAAGCCCATTTGTCGGAGCTCGGAAAGGAGGTGGCGTCTTTGGGCTTTGCCCTTGACCAAGCCCAAGCTGAGCTTCATCAAGTCAAGCTCGAACGTGATCGTCTACGGGAAAAATGGAAGTTGATAGAGATTACCACTCGAGCAATGTTATCCGAGAAACCCCAAGAGTCTGCCACCATCGCACACCTTACCCTTAGGTCTTATGCGGCTATTTTAAGGGGTTATGTAACAAATAAGTAGCACCATGTTCATGTACATTATTTTTGTATATAATAATGAATATAATTTCTAGTCATTTTTGATGCATTGTAATTAGTTTTTAAAGTACAAACGGTGTTTTTAGTTATTATTTAATTAAGAATTATATTTTATTAAATTAAAGGATTTTTGAATTAAATAATATTTTAATAAAATATTATTATTAATATTAAATAAATTTTTATTAAATATAAATGATCTTATAATTTTATGAATGCAATTAAAATTTTTATTGAGGTTTGAAAGCCATTTCTGTCAAAACCCGTGAATTTTTTTTATAAATGTCGGTTTTTATTTTAAAAGTGAAAATTCACATATTTAGAAAATTATTTAGATAAAATATATATTATTTTTGGAATCAGGACGTCGAAATTATCCAACGGTGAATTTTTCATAATTTTTTGAGACAGTCAAATTTTTGGGTAAAAATTAAATACCATTTAAATGTATAATGTGTTTTATGACATCATAATGACCCAATGGTGATGTAATAAAATACCATAATCCTTATGTTCGGCCAATATGTGTTTCATCATTAAAATAATGAGGTTTTGGGTTTGTTTGACTTACTTTTCAAAGCATTAATGGAGCCCTCAAGACTTATTCAACACTTTGCCTTTTTAAATTAATTTCCATGGGAGTGTGACTCACCTCCACATAAGCAACCCTAATTTTTTAATAAGTTCGGACCTTGGCCTTGTAAAATATTGTTTTCCTCTTTCCTTTTCCAGAAACCATGGGCAAATACCATGGGATGGTTTGTGGTTTGGACTATTTTAATATAAGGGGTCCCAAACCTAAATAATAAAGAATTCTCTCACCTTTCCTATATAAACCCACCCAAGCTCCCACTTCCTCCTCACCCAAAGCCCTTGAAGTTCGTCCAACCTATGCCCTACTCTCTCTAGAATCCTCTCAAGGTGCCCCAAGCTCCCAAGAAGCCTCTCACAAGCCTCTCTCTAGCCTTTGGAAGCACACTTCCAAGTAAGGGGTTTTCTTCCTTTCTCATTTTTTTGTCAATTTTCTTTAAGTTGTATTTCCCTTTTTATATCAATTATGAATGTTGGGGTATGGTTTCGCACCTCCCCCATACTGCCCTCTTACTGTTTGAATGATGGTAGAACCCTTTCTCTCTCATTAAATGCCTCCCATGTACACCCGTTACTATGCTGAAATTCCGAAAGGGACTTCTCTCTCTTCTTTTACATTCAAGCAATAATTTTGTATCATGAATCTAAATTCCATTTCTATTGTTGGGACATGTATATATATGATCTCCTTACTGTCCATTACATGTAAATATGATGAGGAACCCATTTCTCTCTCATCAACCTTTTTTATGAATTCTTATGTCACGCTGTTACGCTGCCGAAATCGCACCGATTTTCTAAGCCAATGTCTTTGTGTAGTGAATACCATGCCCATTTCTCCATCAAGGGTATTCACCTTTATGCACATTTACATATTGATTATAAAGTTTCATGTATGAATTACACTTTCCTTTATCATGGAAGAAATGATTATGTTTTATGAATCCATGTTTTATGATCCATGTGGCACACTTATGCATGAAATGAAATGTTTAAGAAGGGTGCGCCCTTTATAGCGCTCCAATGCATTGGGTAAAGTATAGTATCATGATACGTCATGTGCAATGAGTTTTTACTCATGCTAATTCAAGTGAAACGAGGGTTTACTCATGCTTCAAGTGCAATGAGGGTTTACTCATGCTCCATGTGCAATGAGCCTTGGCTCATGCTAATTCAATGTTAAGTGTTGTTGCCACATTTCCATGTTTTGATTATCATGCTTTATCATGCCTTTATGTTCATGTTTCTATTATGATCTATTGATATGCCTATTGCCTAACATGTATTTTACTCCTCATGTTATTCATTGTGTACTCCCTTACTGGGCTTTATAGCTCACCCTTTTCTTATGCATGTCCTCAGGTTATCCCATGCAATGCTAAGTACGAAGGAATGTAGTGGTCATGTAAAGGAAGTTTTCAATAAGGATGTTGTATTTCAAGTTTAAAGTTTTTATGTAATGATCCTAATCCCCAAAGACACTAAACCTCTCTATCTTCTTTGTTGTATCAAGTGAAGTTTTATGTAATAAAGCATGTTTAAGTTGTAATAAAAAGCAGGGTTGTCATATGGGGGTAGTTTGAGGTCCCAAGGAGGGGTCAAGAGCATCTTTGTTGTGGATTTTACAGACATCATTGAAGTCAACTCATTCTTCCATGTATTTGGACTTGGTGGCCATAAAAGAAATCATGCATACAATTGATTCTATATTCGGGCTTGAACTTATGCATTCAACTTGGTGGATGGGTAATACATAATATTCACCAAGATGTTTGAGGGGGTTAGCGGGATCCATTTCCAATCCATTTGATGCATGATCCAATCAACATCGTCAACCAAATATTGCTTCTCTTCCGGTTCATAAAACCCTACGTCGATATAATGAGACTCACATGACTCAAATGGAGATTTATCAGCGTGCAATGTCCCATTTTTTCCATTAGCATAATATTTGATGTACTGATGGTATGATAACGGAATTGCAGCATGCTGATGCAGCCAGGGCCCCCCTAACAGGACGTTTATGTTCTTACTTTTCCTCACTACCAGGAACTCATAATACAACGTGAGGTATCCAATCCAAGTTTTAATCTCGAGTTTTCCCAATAGTTTCTTCTTGCTTTTGTCATATCCTAGTAGAGTTGTGGTGCAGGGTGTCAAACTATATCCATCATAGATCAGTCGAAGAAGTGTTCATTGTGGGAGAAGGTTGACTCCAGATCCTTTGTAGATGAAAATCATCTGGACATCAATTCCATTTATCTTGTCAGACACATATAAGGGTTTGATGTTCCCTTGCATGATGGCATCTTCATCCTTGTCTGTAAAGGAGATGATGGTGTGACATTCTTCGATATTGGTCTCCACCCAATAGAATTCATCCATTGCTACTTTATCCTCGAATTCCTAGAGACATATTAATTCTTCGATGAGTTCCTCCCTAAGGTCTGCAGATAGACTCAAAGCATCCAAGATTGATAGCTTTTCTGCTACTGAAGCCAACTACTTTAGAATATCATATTTCTTCTCTAAAGGTCGGTGCTTCCCAGATTGGGGTTTCTATTTCATAGACAATTTAGGGGCTTGATATTTGTACATAGATGGCCCAGCCTCAGTGAAAGGATCTAGTTGAGCTATGGTCCTTTCTGAGTTCAGCCGGACTGGTTTTCCCATACTCCTTGGGATATTTGATATTTTTTCTTCCTCGGATGGATACTCCAAGATAACTGGGTTAGGGTTTCTTTTGGTGGAGGCATAGGAAGATTCCAATTCTCATCGTGTCTGTCAAAGGGTTCTTCTGAGAGTTTCTACAATGTTAACAGTTTCAGTTATGGTGTGGCCATAAATTTAAATCATTCCACGATCATGCCTTCCAAGAAACTCCCGGCCTCTGCGGTCACTTCCTCCGGCTCTCTGTTTGGGTATGGGGAATTTGGGTTTGTGTTCATAGTCTCCATTAGAGAATAGTTCTATCAATTGAATGACATTAATGGATCCAAAGATCAATTCTTGATCCAACAATGTTTCTATCTGACTATATCCTTCTGATGGTACCGTTTGGTGGGGCGGTTCCAGTTGTACCATTTGGCGGGGTGGTGCTCGTTGTACCATGTCTACTGGCATGAAGTCTGAAAGTGTTAGGAATAGATTCATCTTTGATGGAATCCCATATTCTTGCTCTTTCTTTCTGCCATTCTTTCCCTTAGAGTAATGTGGGGTAGAGGATGACAGCAGTGTTGCATCACAAGATTTTGGGGGTACGGTTGGTTTTTTCAACTACGCCTAGAAAATTCCATGAACTTGGTTGACTATTTTCCAGGTCATCCAACAATCAAATTTTCTCTCTTTTTTACTGGTGACTATCTGTCATTCCTCTTCCTCTATTAGGTATTAGGTTGAAACATATACCACTTGTGCTGGCGGTGCACCCAACTTGACTTTCTCAGAATTAAACATCTTTTGCAGAAGATCTTTGAAGATGAATAATTCCAAGATAATGTGTCCCAGTATCTGGTGATAGGGATAATGATTTGGATGGTCGTTGAGACCCACTTTATTGGATCTCTTTGTCTCTAGTAGCTGGAGAATGTTTCAATTCATAGAGGCTATGAAGTATCCATGGACCTGGTCATCTCAGAATGAGAAAAACCTTATTTCTTCTCTCCATAAACTAATTTCTTTTAGAACCCATTCACTCATATTTACAGGTTGGGGTGGTTATTGGCTTCTAGGGGGTCTCTCATGATTTGGTGGAGGCCGCACAACTAGAGATAGTGTCGGGGGTGGCTTAAGTGTGAAAGAATCCACTTCATCTTTTCCCGCTCTTTTTCCTCGGGCTGATGGGGCCACTTGGGACTTGATATTGGTCCACTATAAAGAATCTTATATCCTTTGGGAAATTTAAGTGAAATATCATAACCCACTTGTGTACTTTATCGATATTAGTGGGTTTTTTAATTCATCACAAATATTATCAGTGGACATAGCGAGCATTTCATCTTTGGGGAGTGGTCTGTTCAAGGAATAAGTCAGGCCTTTTCATTTGACAATAAAGTCTGAAACTCTTTCATTCTCTCATTGCTTTGAGTTCATGAGATCACTGACCATTTTCTTAGGCAACGTCAAACTAAACTAAAATTGAAACTATTGTCAGAGATCCTCCTAGCTAGTGATTGAGTTATCTGGCAAGCTAATATAGCATACGAAGGTTGATCCCTATAATGTTCACACAAATCATCTATGTTTTACTACTTCTGCTCTGGAGTGCCCATCATGGGGTCACAGTAAGAGGCATAGTTCATTAGGTGTTTTCCTGGGTCTCTCGAGCCATTGAACACAGGGAATATGGGGTTTCCAAAGTTTGGAGGTTGTGTAACATTGCTCACCCAATCAGGGTAGGGTTTTAACTCTAGTTATATCAGAGCACACCACCCCTCCATGGCCTCTAGTCAAGTTTTTAGCTACTTGATGGTATTCAAGATCCCTTGATGCATATCCTATCAGGATTGAGCTTGGGCTACTGTGGAAGAGGCCAAAGATGGGTGTGTCGGTGCTATTGAAATTTGGGGTGGGTACCCAGTCAGGGGTATCCTTTTTGGGTTTACCTAAATATAGTCTAGCTGCCTTCCTAGTGGGGGAAGTCTTGATGTCCTTACAGGGAAAGATTGATGTAGGTTAACAGTCATAGTTCAAGGTTATAAGGGCCTTCGATCTTAACTTCATTCCCTAGGATGAGTGCATGTGGAAAGGGAGCCTCTTTTGGGAATACCTACTCTTATTCTGTAAGGGAAACACATTCGTCAAGATAGCTCCCTCAATGCATATCAGTATTAATTCACCAGAGATCTTTCATTTCTTCCTCATTCTTGGGTAATATTTCCTTGAGATGAGGGACAAATTATAAGGTGGAGGATTAGGTGTTTCATAGATGACCTGGGATTTGTTTTTCTCTTTATTGGGGTTTCTTGAGGGAGGTAATTATGGATTAACTGAGGGGGTGCCCAAATTTAGGACTGCTCTCTGGTTCTAAGTATGCACACCATTAGGCCCAGTGTGGGATGCCTCTAGGATATAACCATATTCCCTTGAATCCTCTCCATTTGTATCATTTTTTGTGAGATCTGAGTAGTTTACATTTACTACATTCATGGATGCATACTGCATTGTGGGTGGTGTACCTAGTTCCGAATGATAGGAAGGATTTCTACATCATTTTTTGGACTTTCTCCTTCCATTATGCATTATTCTTTGGGTATCATGGAAAATATTGACCCAAAGTGAGCCCTGGTCTGACCTCGTCATGCACCTTCATCTTGGAGGGTGCCCACCACAAGATAGGGTGGAACAGGTGACTTCTCTACTCATTGTTCATCCCATATGGGAGAAAACATATGTCTGTTGTGTTGTAAATTTAGGTATATATAACCCTAGCCCTATGGGTTGGGGTTGTTATTGTTCTTGCATTGATGCGCTATGGCCTGGATTTGTTGGTCTTATGAGGGAATTTTGAGTTAAAAATTTTCCCATCCCTACGGGCTAGGATTATTCCCGCATTTCGGTGGTAGTCGCCGCTATTGCCACCTTTTTTATTCTGCATACTTCTGTACAAGTGTGAGACTAGTATGACATCGGACTTGTATAGAATTAATGGGCTTTTGATGACCTGAGAACTGCTTTCTAGTTGTCTTCCCTTAGGCAGGAAGCTTGCTGGATGTTCTCAGTTTCCTAGATGAGAAGATTTTCGATGGATTGATCTCTTTGGTCCTGATGCTTTTGAGACTTACTATGGGCCAGTTTTTGTTGAGTATCCCATCTTTCATGAGCTGGGATTTCATTTTATTGCTTCCGTTGGGTAATGAAGTTGCAAGATGTCATTTCCAATGAGGTTTTCTAAATGAGACGTGGGGTGTAGTTTAGAGCTCTATGTTTACCCCATCCCTGAATATGAACTCCATTCAGGGTTTCACCAATGAGAAAACACAATTTATGTAGTGGATGGAGGTAATCCAGTTCAAGGTTTTTATTTTTCCTTCTTGATCGAGACTTCCATGCGGATGGGAGGGATTCCAATTTGATTAGATAGCAAAGCTCCCCTAACATGTTGACATGGTCTGCATACCCCTCATAGGGAAAGAACTTTTCTTTTATATGGGTAATAGTTTTCCATATATTGAGGAAAATGTCATGCATACATTCCCTAGATAACTCCCTTTGTATATCAAAGTGAGAAGTGGTCGTTGGCCAATACATCACATATATATTATCCTTAGTTAATTTTCTTCTCGTGAGAAACATATCATGTTTTTTGTTCATTTGGGGACTCCTCTACTTGATATGACTAGATTTACTGCTTCTTAATAATGTTTTTCCAAGCAGCTGGGCTGGTGGGAGCCTCATTGATATGTGAACAGCGTGGGGGTGGCTCAAAAGATTAGTGTGGCCTCAAACCATCCACTGGTTGAGCAAAGATATCACTCTTAATAGAAGGAGTTCCTAATATTCCTGACTCCATCTTTTTGAGTTCCTAATCATTGGAGGGATTTCTCCAATTTGTTTCAGTAAAGGGAGGGCCTTCTTCACAGTATGAATTTTGATTGCGGGGAGGAACTCAGCAATCGGTGCCACAATGGTTAGGGCTACCATTGCAACTTGATACCTGACCACAGGGAGTGTACCAACCTCATATACCCTAGGGATGACCATCGGGATGGGATACAGTGAGCGGAGGACCATCTCGAGGACCGCTATGATAACAAGGACTACTATCACATCTTGATACCTGGCTACAGGGAGAATTTCTACAGTGTACATCCAGGGGAGGTCCTTCAAGATATACTGTAATGATAGGAGGACCTTCTCATTGCTTGATGTTACTATGGATAGGGCCTTCACAACAACCGTAATTACGGTGATGGCCTTTGCAATGACTACCATCATGGAAAGTAACACAATCATGACTCGATGTCCGACTACAGGGAGAAGCATATATGTAGCTTATACCCTGGGGAGGACCATCAGGGTGGACGACAGCAAGGGGGGGACCTTCTTGCTATTTGATATTTAGGTAAACTGGGGGATACCTTGACACGCATCAAGAGATAGGCTCTCATGATTGATCATTCCTAGCCCCAAGAGTAATCCCATGTGGGTATTTTGGGGAGGACCTTCAGAGATGATGGTAGAAACAATCCAGGGAGGTCCTTCGCAACTAGTACTTCCTCTTCCATAATTTGGTAATGAAATAATAGGTTATTGATCATTTACTGATATATATTTGAGGGTCTCAATAACCCCATCTTCCAACATAGTAGGATCATGTATGTTCTCTTCATTTTCCAGTTGCCTTTGGTGTATTTCATTTTTGAGCGCTCTCTTGTGGGTAACTGGGGCCACCTGCTATTGTTAATAGACTTCATTTATGGGTATCTATCTTGTTGGGTCCCATTATTCCATTAAGATATACTGACATGAATCTTTAGTTTTGGCAAATATATATGCCTACCCTAGAGCAGCCACCACGTTGGACCAGCATCCCCTAGTGGGAATGGGTATTTTTTCCCTATCCGGTTGTCCATGTATCACGGGATATTGTAGTCAACCCTCCTGGATAAAATTAAGGATGATTAAATGCTCCAGAGTGACTAACCCTTTTGCAAGTAAGTCATTTCGTTCGATGAAACTGAAACATGGGCTAGGTTTCTCTCTTTTTTCACTGACGTAATAATATATTGTCATTTTTGGATGATATGGTTGGGGATCAACATCTAATCTTCCACCATTTCCCAGATGTGTTGAGATACATCTTTTGATAGAATGGGTATGAAGACCCATTCTGATGTTGAATTAGGAGTTTTTCCCTCTTCTGGTCCCACATGGGTTTCCAATAGATACTGGCGGTTCTCCTGTGTCGGATTAGAGGAATGATTCTATCATTATTTTTCTTCTCTAGTTGCCACCTTATTTTACTAGTGAGCTTTGTATTCACGAGCATGGATTTTTATTTACTCTATTTCTGCTATATTTTTCTCACGGGCTTTTTATGCATCCATAGGAATTTGACTCTGCTCATATTTGCTTTCTGCCCAATTTGGATGATGGGATTGATATGAATCAGTAGGTATTTCCTCCTATGTGTAGCTAGTTTTCATCCTATTTGGATGATGGGGTTCTTGTTCATCGGTAGATATCAGCATCTGCCTATATTTTTCTGCTCTCTTTGCACGGCGGGACCAGTGAGCACTAGTAGGAATGTGCATGTGCTTGTATTTTTCCACCCTATTTCTATGGTGGTCTTGAGTGGAGGAGTCAGAGTTTTATGTATTCCCATTGAATATTGTTGTGTTGGTACGATGATGTTTCTACATAGGAACCATGGTGATATCATGTTCCTAATTATATATTCCCCACCATTGGCAGGAAGCCTGAGGGCCCTGGTTCTTCTAGACATCAGCAGGTTCCCTTAGCATAAGGTCATCTTTAGCATGAGGAGACCTGGTCGCCCGATGTCGGCGACAACGCTCTCTAGCGAGGGCTCATGATTATAACTCATGTCCACTTGAGATTAAGTTCTCAACGTTGACTTTATCTGCCTACTCAAGATAAGGGAGTTACTCATTGTCATGTTCTAGGGACATTCTCCTGAAACAGTTTCAGATAATCACTAGGGCCACCTTGTGTTGGGGTGTTGGTCATGGATGAGGAGGTGTATAGTGAGCCTTCACATACCGGAGGGATTTTATGGTAGCTTACACCATGGGGAGAGTACCATTTTAGTGGTACTCTTTGATTAGCATTTGGATACCTGGTGTTGAAGACGCTGGATAGGCGAGGGGGTCATACAATTCATCAGGGCCCAAGCTGCCTGCGGGATTTCTGAGGCATGTGTCTGCATCGGTCCTTAGGATATCATTTGGATAGAATGTTTCTATGAAGAAACCTATAATATACATGTATGACATAAAGACCAAAAAAACCCCATTAAATTAGTATTCTCTTGAAAAAATTCGTATTTGACGATTTAGCTAGGCCTTCTTCCCCTTTTTTTCTTATTGTGCGGTGAAGGGGATTGGGTGGGGTGAGACCACCACCTTGGTTAAGGATTCACGTCGGGCTCACTATTTTTGTTTCAACCCGAGGTGAGAATTTAGGGTGATGAAAAATGGTCTGATGAGAATCCTCACACATCTATTATCATTGAGAGAGTTTCATGTTGGGTTCACCAATTTTGTTTCAACCCGATTCACATCATCATCTTTTAAAAGATGATTGGATTGACCCCACAAGGACTGGGTAGTTTATCCCTTATTTATTGAGAATGAAGTGTCACAATCAAATGGTCCTAGTGGGAGATTTCTTGGGGCCAAGTACTTGTTCAGTCGGTCCTCATAGGATATAACTTCCTCATATGGTATCTAACAGGTTTATTTATGGAGCCAAAAATACCCAACGGCCCTAGTATCAATGATTCATGGACCTTCTTTCCAATGGTGGGTTCTCTTTGGATGATTATTTGGCCAACAATACTTAAGGACTCCATTGGTCGAGAGGATGGGAAGTCAGTCTCACCACACACTTTGGGGGGGATTATGGCCTATTCTAGTAATCTCTTATAGATTTAAGTCATGTTCATATTTTTTTGAATCCTTGGTTCATTCTTGAAGAGTGTGTCCATGGGCTACCCCTGGTTTGCAGGATCGTCATATGAATACATGGATTTGATTCTACAAAGGTAATGCTGAATTAAGCCATACAATTAGCCACTCTAGAGTTTATCTTCATCCAGGGGGGATGGAAGGTGACTTGATGTTGGGATTGAACCCATAATATGGGCTTCCTACGTATCCTCAGCAGAGGAATCAGAGCCCACATAGTTTAAGAAACTTGGCGCTTACACCTGAGAGCTTCCCATATGAGGGTACATGATTGGGTGGGCCCTTTTGGAAAGGATCCATTTTTTTCTCAGGCCTTCAAGTATTCATCCTACATATCTTGGTTTGACTAGGAATTAGAGTTATCAGAGTTTATAATTTTTGGGGATTATGCATGGAAGATTCCCATTTGAAGAGACATGATTGGGTGGGCCATTTTGGAAGGGATCCCTATTGAGCTTGGGCCTTCAAGTAAGCATCCTACGTATCCTGTTTTTACCAGAAATCAGAGTTCTCATAGTTCATAATTTCTAGAGCTTACACATGGAAGTTGTCCATTTGAGGGGACATGATTGGGTTGGCCCTTTCATAAGGGCACCCTTTTGAGCTCGGGCCTTCAAGTAGGAATCCTACATATCCTGGTTTAACTAGGAATCATAGTATTCATAGTTTATAATTGTGTGGATGTTGTAATCATCACAAAAATATAATCCCATGTGATTCATGATCGATGTGATATAAAAGAGGATGTGAGAGATCCAACCAACCACACACTTTCTCTCCTACTGATGGGAGAGGGTGGTCCTACGACAGAAGAGGATGGGGTGACCATGGATGAGGGTGTGGAGTGATGAACATTTTAATGTGGGATGACATTAGAGGTCATGCAGTTTGGCCCTTGGAAGATTGGGGACTTACCTTACTGGGAGTGCCCTGGAATGAATTCTAGGTAAGGGGAGGAATGTTTACTATCATCCCAAGGAGAAAAAAACTTAACTCTTTCGATTGATCACCATTCCTCATTGAATGGAAAAAGAAAGTGATCACCCTTAATCCCTAGAATTGGGATTTTCACGTCAGTGTACCAAGGTTGGACTCTAGGTTACCATGGGAATGTAGACTTACAGACATCCCTGGATTCTAAACCATTATGGGGAGAGCCTTCGTGACTCCACTTACCATGGGTATGTAGACTCAAAGAGTCACATTGATGCGCTTGATAATCTAATCATATGGGTATGGTGGCTTTGTAGGAGGCTTTATCCTAATTTCGGGGGACTGGTTTTTAGAAGTCCTATAGAGGACTGGATGGTAACATAGGGGAAAGATTGGAGAAAGAGGAAAGAATACCCGAAAATTCCTCATACCGCATACTATTTTCTTATGTGGGATGGGGGGAACTTTTCATACCATATTGGTATGTGTCTAGAGGGTTGGTCCATGTACTGAAGCAGTACATTTTCTTTGGAATGGACCATTGTGCACCATAGTGGTATGTGGTCCTGAATATGGAATTTCACACCACTTCGGGTTCCATCTTTGTACTGATGTGGCACACATGCCGGGTTAAATATGCATAGAGATACACTATACAAAGTTCCATATCAAAGGAGGGTCCTAAGGACAATTGTTTGTGGGGATTTCATCCACGAGGAATATGTGGTTCGTGATTTCACCAATTAGGTTTGTGGTTCTCCCATTATTAGTAAGTTCCTTTGTTTTATGGTTTGGAGATGGTTAAACCTGTAGAAATGTGGTTTGCAATTTGGGATCTACTAATGATTCAAGACTGAAGCTAGAGTCCTATATGAATTCTTAATTCCAACCTATGGGGTCTCCTCCATGCTTTCTTCATCTATCCTTCTCAATTCCTTTTGTTATCCTTTTATAGATCATTGGGGAAATTATATCTATGATCATGAAGCACTATTTTCGAAAGACCATGAAGAGATATCTTGACCCACGAAAGACTCAGTCAACCAGTGTTTGTGGGGGATTTGGTTTGTGAGTCATGGTTCACAGAACCCTACCAATTTTCTTCATCCACAAACAACCGAGTTCATGAAATGGTAAGAGGATTTCATTCATGTGCTTGATTCATCCAGTGATGTGGTTCTCGGGAACTTCAGTTCTCTGGTCATCGCTCCATGGGCCAGCACCTTGCAGGTCGTTCCTCCTATTAGTGGTTTACAGTTCATTCGGTCCACAAACCCTTCCCAGTGATGGTACAAGGGAAATTTAAAAATCTTTTAGAAATTTAATTTCTTTAACTTTATTCCGATGTTTGAAACTAAATTTAACTCCATTCTCTTTTTTAGACTTGTAGGAATGCTTTCTTCCTTCTTCAAAGTGATTGTGGGAGTATTTTATTCCCTTCGTGAAGTCTTCAAGACCCTACAACGAGGCTCATAATATCAATAAAAATGTAAGGTCTAAGCTGGAATGTGATAAATTAAAGAGTATTAAAGTTCTCTATGTGGATGAATTGTGACATAACCACTTGAGCGTCGATCAAATTTGTGACATAATTATTAAATTTGGGTTCAATAAGAATGTATTCTTAATAAAAATTAAATACGAAAACTCACATATGAAGGGATGAGGGAAAATTGGAAATCTTTATCAGGTGTATAACAAGTAGAACTAATTCTTTCTTATAGTGTAATAATATAATGGCTTGGGTCACCAAAGGCTAGGATATATTTTCTATAATCTTATAGTGAATATAACCAAGATGTAAGTATTTACATACATCCCTAACTTAGAGAATGACTAGGAGAGGATATGTGACAATTCTATATAAAGGAAGATAGTACATAACCCTATTAAAAATGGTAAAAATGATCATCCAACATGCTTGATCTAGTGTACACTAACATTTACAACCCAATGAATCTAATCATCACGTATAGAGAAAGGTTATTCTCTTTATTCATTAATGATTAAGTATAATATTCTATGTAATTTTCATGAAGAGAAAGATAGAAGTGATATATTGGATGAATAGGTACTAGAGGAGAGTGAAAAATTAAACTGGTCACCCCATGAAGACATTGTGATCGAAAAATAGAACAAAATATAGATCCATCGATGTAGATAACTACCCAAAAAATCATGGAATAAAATAGGAGTTATATTAAATATTTACTCTACATCAAACTTCGGTCATGGGATATTGAAATTGAATCGTGAAAAAAATAAATAAAAAACCTCTTATTGAAATTATTTTATCTCTATGTTATATGAAGGAAGAAATTTAGGTATTAGTATACACTCAAAATAGGTATTTTTATTTCCTAGAGAATAAAAAACCCACTATGAGATGTGTTATAGAATAAACTGATCATTAAAGCACATAAATATTTTTTAAATTATGTGATAAATTAAAAATAAATAATGAAATCAAGACAAATATGGTGATACAACAAATGAATGGGTGTTCTTAGGCTACTCAAAAACGTGTAGATCCAAAAAATTCTTAAACAAAATACTGGGCTAGATTGTAGAAAGAAACGATGTCAATGTTATTGAAAAAAATAGAAAGTATGAGTTTTAGGAGTTCTGACCCATATGAAGTCTATAATAAAAATGATGAAGCTGGTACAATTCATGAAACTATACTAATTCATTCAAGTGATTATGATTTTTTGGTTGAGTTAGAGGAGGAATTACTTCCTGTAGATAGTAATCCTATACCTCTAATAATAAATATAAGCATAGAAGTTGATTAATCAAATATAATTGTTATTAAAGAAGAACTGAAATAAAATGTGAAGGATGATGATAGTGGAACAATTATCATTACTATCATCTATATAACCAAATTCATTTTAGGTCCTTGGGAAGGAAAAATATTGAGTAATATCTATGAATGAAAATCTAGATCAAATTGAAAAAAACCCGAAATGGGAACTTATAAAGGGCCCAAACAACATAACTTAATTAGAATAAATTTATTCTTCAAAATTAAATTTCGTGAACATGGTAATGCATTTTGAAATAAATTATGATTTGTTTGTAACTTTTATTCACATATTTAAGGAATAGATATTGAAGATACTTTCTCACCAGTGGCTTGACTTGAGTCAATATGTCTCTTTCTAATAGTGGAAATTAAGAGTGGGTATAAAAAAATTTAGATGGATGTGAAAATATTATTCATGAATGGTGTGACAAAGGATGGGATATTTATAGAGTTTCAAATTCTATTCTTGATTTTAAGTGATTGAAATAAGGTTTTTAAATTAAATAAGGACTTACATAGTCTAAAGAAATCATTGTATACATGGTATGATCAAATTGACTCATATATGTGGAAAATGGGGTTCAAAATAGGTGATGTTGATAACAACATTTTTTTAAAGATAGTCGAGGATGAATAGTGTATGATGTTAGTATATGTAGATGATATAATTTTTGGGGGAAACAAACTGAAATCCATGAAACATTTTTTCATGGTAAATGAGTTCAAAGTTTGAATTTCCAAGGATTTTTTATCTCCCTTATTTCCTTGGACTAAAAGTGAATCAAGGGGATAGATACACTATTATATCAAATTATAAATATTCGAATGGGATTCTTAATAATTTTGACATTAATTATTAAAAACTAGTGTAAACCCTCATTATATTTGGAAATAAACTTGGGAAGCATTAAAATAGAAATTCAATGTATCCTACCCTTTATAGGAGGATCATGGGAAGTTTTTTTCACTTGACATCAACCTGGACCAACAATGATTGTGCTACTAACTTGGTGGAATGGTTTCAAAGAAACCCAGAGTGGGAGCACCTCGTAGCAGTATAAAAAATTAGAAGGTGCATTTAACACAGTCTCACTTATGGATTACTCTTTAATGAAAAATAGGGTACATGATTTATTATATTTATAAAATTCTAATTAGTCTAGTGTTATAGTGGATATAATGTATACAAGTGGAGGTTCATTTTTTATTGGCACTAAGTGTGTAGGTTTTTTGAGTAAAAAGTGGGAGATAACCATTATTAGTATGATTGAGACACAATACATCATGGTTACCAAGCCAAGCACATATATTTAGTGGATGAAATAATAATTTAATTATCTATGTGAAAAAACGATCCAACCAATAGTTATCTTTTGTTAGTACTCTCGAAGAGATCACATTGAAAGAAAGTGTCATTATATCAAAGATAAACATGATAAAGGAGTTATCAAGATGAAATTTCTTGGGAATGGTCATCAAGAATAATATATCAGGACTATACCCTTGGCTATGTCAGTTTTTGATAGACACATGGTCAACATTGGTGTTCAATAAACTCCTTAAACCTAAGTAGGTACATAATTTTATCCTCTCCCCACTAATATTTAATAAATTAATCAGTTTTTTTATATTTTTAAAAGTAGGTGCTCTATTTTTTTAGTGAAAAAAGAAAGTGTGAGATACTATCCACAGGGAAAATATTGAATAATAATGGAGGTTTGGTCTAAGTTTTATATATATAATTATAAAAATTAACTACTATTTATAGTTTATTACATGGATCATTAAATTGCATAGGCTAAGAAACTTAGTTTATGGATAAATGTTTAGTTTTTGGCACTATGGTAGTTTTGGGAAGAATGGATGAGATCATATATAAAGATTTAACACCCCATTTGAATTTTATTATCAAAGGGTAAGTATTAAAATAGAGTGTACCCATGCATGGTAATAAGGGGATATTATAAATACATAGGTATATAGAATGGTAGATAGTATGAGTATGATAATGTGAAGTAATTGGACAATCATGTGATTGGAAAAAAAATAAAAAGGGGGAAATTATGGAAATTAATATTATTTTATTGGATTTCTTTATCAATTAGCATGTTTTCACTTGGATGAATTCTAATATTATAGAAATTTTCTAATTAATGAGTTCCCTTTAGTGAATAATACTTTTTCTCACTTTATAAAAGGTGGACTAGTTTTTTAGAAATAGATAGAACCTTCTTTGTGCATGTAAGACTTTCCCTAAGTCAATAATTATAAAAATTAGCTAATTCCAAAGGTTTTATTTGTGTGTATAAGACTTATATATTATTAGAACAATTTTTTTCATAAGTCTTTTAATGGAAAATAATAAGACTTCATCTGTCTCTACAAGGCTTTGCCTTTGTGAAAATGGGAAAGTATCAAGTTATCTTATTACATGTAATAATTTTAGTATAAAATCATAAGACTTTGTGGAATATTAAGACATTTTCTACCTCCATAAGACTTTTTATTTTAAAAAATGGAAATTTATCAATTTACCTCATGGTCTATAAGACTCATCAAAGTTATTTTCAACAATCCTTTGTTTTTTTAGTGAAGACATGATTCAAAGACAGTGATGGTAAATTATTTCAGTAATCATGATATAATAGAGAAGATTGAATTGAGATAAAATGAAGGATTTTGTTTCAATATTATTGTTGATTTAATATATAGTTATTATTCTGATTCAATTCGTAACATAAATCTTATAGAAAATCAATTTCCATATTCACCTAACATGCATGAAATACTATCAATCATAAAACATGATTAATAATTTGATAAAATAGAAGAGGGAAACTCTTATATTTTTTTAATAAGTGAACATATTGGTTTATGATAAATATCACAAAGATTTTTGAACATTAAAAATATGGATTAATCGGTGTTAACTCCATGTAATTTTGATAATAAAGATATAGAAATTATCATGTGTTGTATATAAAAGATAATATTATTGTGGATTTCTTTGAATTTTGATAATAGAAATATGGGAGATATTTTTTTGAATAATTCTCAAGATATAAAATTTGGTGATAAGAGAGAAGTAATTATTACTACAATTAAAAAAATAATTCA
Organism: Viscum album; assembly: GCA_963277665.1. Lineage (NCBI taxonomy): Eukaryota > Viridiplantae > Streptophyta > Magnoliopsida > Santalales > Viscaceae > Viscum > Viscum album. The sequence continues at coordinate 1,520,804,010 of OY728131.1, read as the reverse complement.
AAAAAATAGAATAAGATCATATTATGAAGAAGGGAAATAAGGAACACTCTATAATATCAGGAGTTGAAAGTGTATAAGGAAGAACAATGATAACACTCTAGTTGTTCTAGTGTCTATTTTATTTTCTCAAAAATATTTTAATAAACCTACATGTTTTATCCACTTTGTGTAATCCTTTTTCAAAGTAGTTCACATGAGGACATGCATAGGAATATCTTCTAGGATTAGTAGTTCATCCTTCTAGAATTTTTATAATACCTATAGTTCCTATTATTATATCTCGGTACATCAACACACAATATACATATTCTCTTTATACTATCCCTTAGTTGTAAACTAGTTAAAAAGTTGTTTCCCTATATTTATTTTCTTTTTCAAAATGTTTTTTGTAAATTCATAATAATTTATAGATTTATATTGTCCTTGTTAACATGAGGATAAGATCCTGTGATGAAGAATAAAATTTAACACCCAAATTCACCCCCCTCTAAGGGTGTATTAGGCCTCAAGTTGAAAGAATCTACTTTATATTATCTTGAAATTCAATCACATTAGTAACTCCTTATTTTAAATAAAAATAAAAATAAATTTTTACTTATTGTTTCACTCAGATATGAGATAATCAAGTTGTAGGTTACCTTCTAAAAAGTTATTTTAGTATTATCCAAAAAATTGTTAACCTTTGGATTTTTTATTGGAATGTATGTGTGGTTATTGATGCCTGAAAAGTGAGAATAAATGAATCTATAAGGTAATAAATAATAGAATATGGATATTATTTTCCCTAAAAAACAAATAAATATAAGGTGTCCATAACTCACGGATCATGTAAGCTACCAAAAGACACTTGGTCGAGAGACCTTCAGAAGGTCACATGAAAGATCCATGTTTAGTGCATGACCTGATTTAGATCCCATTAATACCATTTTTAAAAGCCTCCTTATTCTTAATAGGTAATAAAATACATTGATTGATCATGTAGTGGTTTCTATATGAGCTCCCCCAAGTCACACGACTTTTCAATTAGAAGATGCCTGACAAACCATCCAAAAAATCCTAGAAAAATAAGGAAGAAAATAACCAAAATGTGGGAGCCTATTTTCGTCACAAATATCTCACGATGTTCCCAAGAGGTTCGCAATAAATCAGGGATTCCCGATAGATTTGTTCACATGTTCTCACAAGATCCCATGGACATGTCACCCTCATCACATGAAGAGTTTTGGTCATGTCTATGTTGTCATGTGCTCCCCCACTGTCTCCATGTAAAAATAAAAGGAATTATCTATAACAATGATCATGTATCACCACAAGACCCATTTTTTGTCACATTAAGCATCATCGATGGGTAGATTGATTGTCTTCGACAATACTCATACAAACTCATAAGATCCCCAACCCTTGTAAAATAAAGAATAAAATAAAAAGGGAAATTATAGGAGCTTCTTGCGAGGGAAAGATACATTGATATTATGCAAATAGAGTCATACACCCAAGTGTATCACCATTTATCACATGACTCTCCATTGAAAATTCACCTTTGTCTTATGGGGCTCCCTGATAGGCCACCTCTGTATTGCGAAAGACCTCATAAAAGACACTTGAGATCACATGATATCCTTTTAGCAGGCATCCTGATCTCACGAAGGCCCATATACATGTCTATATTACATCTAAAAGGACCCTTATAATGTCAAAATGATTAGTTAATACCCTTTTAATTGGAAAAGATACAATTAATGGTGCATTGTTGGGAAGTTCTTGTAGTCGCTGAAAATCATGAGGCACCTATTGTAGGATTTCACGAAACACATGACACCAAAGCCCTCCACCGACTCCAGCCTGGATTTACGAGATATGAATCATGAAAAGTTTTGTATAATTGGGGTCTAGAGGACTATAAATCCCACACCCCTATATGAAAAATGAATATTTGGATCCATCCACCAGTGCACCCAAGCATCGAAGAAAACTTCTCAGAGTGGCCAATACCACGATCACAAAGGATTTCTTCCAGGTTAAGTTCTGGGAAACAGCCTAATCAATCACAAAGTATACATGGTAACATCTCATGATCACTTAAGATCATGTGATGGACTTCTAATGGGTCATGTGAAGGACATCCCACATATCTATATAATCACATGGGACCTAAGAAAGCTAACCCTGAACAAATCTAAGGCACATGTGTAATAAAAACTAGAATAAATATTAAAGATAGAATATTTGTGTAAAGACTAATTTTATAATCCTAATGCACTTCGCATGACTCCACAAGGTCGTTCTACAGCACTAGTACATGTTTACCAGATCATGAGACATTCCCTTCGTATACTATTTGGATCATTTGAAGTCCACTAGACATGTCAGAGCAAGTCACATGGTTCCCCAAGGCATGCCACCCAAGTCTTGTGAAACCCTTTGGACTAACCATCCATACCTTGTGATGTCCTCTATACATGTCATCCAAATCATATGGTAGCACCAATTTATGTCAGCTGGTTCTTGTGATGGCACCAGTCCATGTCAGCTGGCTTTCATGATGTCCTTTGGAAAAGACATCCAGATCATGTGGAACCCTTTAGGCTTGTCATCTAACTTTCCAAATGGCCTCCAGGACAAGATATCCAAATCTCATGACATCATATGCACATGTTATCTAGATTTTGTGATGACACCAAGACATGTCAGCAAAGATCATGTGATGGCCTTCGAGATAATCCATCAAATTATTGTGATGTCCTCAGTACATGTCATCCTTGATCATGCATTGTCCTTCATAAATGTCATTCATATTATAATATTTCCCCCAAAAAATTCAACTAGAACATGAAATTGTCCTTATACATTCCATAATATAGTTCTACATGTCTAGATATCCTCTGGCATGTTAGGAAAACAATCAAGGCATGTCCAGAAGACAATAAAATAGATCAAGTAGATAACTAGGCTAGGTCAAGTAGGCATCCTAGGACATGAAAACCCTACCTATCACACATCCAAAGGAAAACATTAGTGTGAAACCACCAATCCTTGGAACTATGAGAACTCTGATTCCTTATATAACTAGGATATGTAGGATTCCTTTCCAAGGATCAAGATCTATATTAAGCGTCCAAAGGTTTTTTCCAACAAATAATCACTGAATACACCTTTAGTGAGACTGATTACTTGAAATACATTATTTCTAACACTGAACATATATCATGTGATCTTAGGAAGATGTAATGATCACATAATTTGTATAATAAATCTCCACCAGTCCAGGAAACCTCATGATGTAATCCCTAATTAGTGGAATAATATGATATGTCCCACACACTAAGTAAACCATAATGTGTAAGACCTGATCTATTGAACTACAACAACTTTTATTCCTTCTATAAATAGGATATAGAGGGTTTTTTTCTAAGGTATGAGCTAAAATATACACTTACCTCAGCATACATCCATCCAAGTCCCCAATACTTCAACCATCATGACCTAATCATTAACATGGGATGATCACTCATCGTCATCAATCTGTGGACTGAGAGATCAACTGAACTATGATGAATCAAATTCCTGCCATAACTAGGATATGTAGGATTCCTTAATAAGGTATGATCTCCATAATAAACATTCCAATGTTTTTCTCAGTACACAAGGCCCACATTTATTTGTCATGATACTAATAACTTACTATCTCTTGTTTCTCACACTCAGCATAGATCACGTGGGATTAGATATTTTCAGTGATCATTTTATTCACATCATGAGCTTTTATCATCCAAGGAACCCTTAGTTTTTAATCCGTAATCAGTGGCATGATATTAATACCCCAATATTAGGAAAACCATGTTGTGTAATCCCATAACCCCACTGAACTATGATGAATATGATTCCTTTTATAACAAAGATATGTAGGATGCCTCCTTGAGTTCTGAGCTCAAATACCTAGTGCCTAATTACACACATATATATCATTTATAAATGATGTTAAAATATGTGGGTTTAATAAACTATGTGGGTTTTTATTCCTATTATAAAGTAGGATATACAGGATGCCTCGTAATGGCTCAATCCCATATTCGAGATATTAACCACCTCCATGGATGATAGCAAAACTCCAGAGCTCCTAGTTATACAGATTCAACATATAAGAAGCTACTCATTAATGGAAAATATTTTAAGAACCTTGGATACATACAAATGGATTCACTAATCGATTACCCTTTTTCATGAAAAACAATTTAACTTTTGATCAACTTGTTAGGGTAACCGGTACCATATCAGGATTAGGAAGAGATTCTAGAACAAATATTAAACCTATAAGAGAGTCCCAAAGTATAAAAAATTCCCCCCAAATGGTGTGATGATTGCAACCTCCCATCCTATTAACCAATGTGATTTCCTATTCATCTTTGGGTCTAAACCCCCAAAGGACCACTTTCCTTTACAAAGAAGGTTCGTGCTCAGTTATGGATGTGGGATTCATTGATTGTTTTCATTAGAGATAAAAATATTAAAATCATATGTAATGATTTTATAAATACGTTGGACCCCCCCCCCATAATCAAACCATTGGGACAAATCATCTACATCCTCCTAAAAAACAAAATTGGTGCACCTACTATGAAATTTTTTAATGATGGATTATCTTTCACAAGATAAAAAGATTTGATTTTTTGGTTCTGGCCAAACCATTTTGTACATGTCATATGAGTGGTCCTTATCTCATTTCATCCAAACAAAAATGGTGAACCTGATGTGAATCTCTCAAAAAATATTATGATCGATTAATCATGTGTTGAGCCATTTTTTCATATTCTGCACAAAAAATGGTGAACATGACATAAATCTCTCATATAACAAGATGATAAGTTTACCATGTGTCATGAAATTTTATTTTCATGACCTACAAAAAAATTGGGGAACCGGGAATTAATCTTATGGATGATCCTCTATAATCAAGTTCTTATGAAAAAATCGCATCCTCTCTTTGGCAAGAACACTCGGGTAGAATGGATGGACCAGGGATAAGAAAGAAAACTTGTGTTACCCATGCATATCTGATTGATCACATGTTATGCATATGATGATACATTTATCAACAACCTGGTTACTTGTTGTCTATGTGAATGTAGATATTTCTCTAACCAATAACACCATGATCTAAGATAATGTCTTCATCTAGATACCATTCTGGAAAATTAGTTATAGCTACAACCCATGCGGGTCTTAGAATGACCTCACCTTCCTAACACCTTCAACGTCTGGAGTAAAATGAAATAGTATAGGAATACCATATATATGGTATGATCCCTACCATTAAGGATTCTCATTAGGGTCTCTAAGTACTAGAACCAACGAGTCATCATAATCTAAATAAATCTACAGTAATGCTAGTGTCCCTCATTCCCATAGCTGACTGCTTTGGGAGCTTATCCCTAGATCACAATAATCACCACCTTTAGTATATGACGAAGGTGGACCAAGGAGTTAACTATGACTCCCTTCCAATTTCGGATCCAACAATGACGGCTTTTTTCAACCATCATCATCAGAACAATCCCACCATTACACTTCAGTCACCTACTGAGGGTACCACCTAACACACTGCCACCTCTGATACTCATGAATGGGATACAAAGAAGCCACATCAGGTGTGGAAGGATCTAGATAACCAAGAATAGGCTCATATGCCCATGTAAACTGACAAATACCAGTGGAATATTCTAGAAATATCGAGTGAGTAGGCTCATATCCTTGCTAACTCAGAACAAGTCTATGGGTATATTCATACAACAGGAATGAGGGAGGTGTATATCTCTAACCATGTGTATGAAGTCTGTTAGCATATTCCAATGGATTATGGAATATAGTAGTGGGATCATATTTTCACTTAAATTGAATACATCTTATAATATATAGTGGACATAGAAAATGTTCAGGCTTACATTCCTACACAAACTTTTCTAAAATTTCATTACATTCTAGAAATAGCTGAAGAACTCTGCCAACATATTATGGAATTGGTACAGATATAGGGACAGGTACATATTCTTATCCTTGCATCCATATAATCACAACACTCTGATCATTATGAACAAGTGGTTTCTCCGTAGAAATCATGCATTATTGCTCCCATTGAGGAGGAATATAAGCATATTATAGTAAAGGAAGAGGTGTAGGACCAGGCTCATATTCCCATTCCAACTGGGGATCACTAAGTGAGAGTGGTGCAAGCCTCAGGATAGAAGCACATGCATGTCAAAAACGACTGGTGACATATTCTAAAGGCCTAGTATTGTGCTCATATCCCTACTATGGATGGGCCTCACCAAGTGAGAGAAGCACATTTCTCAAGACAAGATCATATTCATGTTAAAGAAGACTAACTAAATACTATAAAGGCCCAGGATTGGGCTCATATCCCCATTATGTTCAGGGCTCACCATATGAGAGTGGCACATGCCACATGTCCCTATTATTGAATCTACCTGGAATATTCAAGTAGATCATTGAATATAGTCATGTATTTCTACTTCTATCGATAAATTATTGCATTAGAATCCTTACAAGTCTATATAAAAGGATTCACAAATCCCTTCTACCATTCTGAAGGTCCTTCAGTATATTCCAATGGTAAATGAATATTTGAACTAGGCTCATATTCCGATTCCAATTTGATCTCACCAAGTGAGAGTGAAACATACTTTGGAACAAGGTCATATTAATATCGAAGAAGACTAGTGGCATATTCCAAAGGCCTATGATTGGGAACATATCCATGTTATGGTTGAGGCTCACCAAGTGAGAATGAAACATTCCCTAGGATAGGATCATATTCATGTCAATAATGAAGAATCACATTGGAATATTCTATAATCTTCTCAAATAGTGGTCACATATCCCCACAGCACCAGACGGTTATCAATATATTCTGGCAGCCGTCATACAGTAGGCTCATATCCCTGAACAATTCTAAAAGGTAGGTTAGTAAATTATAGATGTAGTGTAGAATGAGGCTCATATTCCTAATCTTCTCAATTCCAGTGTCCTTGAGGTTGTTTGACACACATTCTCAACACCATGAGGTTTCATCAACTCTTCAAACAAATAAAAAGGATATCATTATTGTGGTAGTACTCCTCGTGGTAGTTTGGAGATTGATTTTAGGGACTCTACTCTTGACATCAATTGTGGTCAACATCCCCATGGTGATATCTTACATGGACAAAGAAATCATCCCCTTACCCAAACACATCTGTATATAGAGTTTCTCAAAACATAGATGTCTTTGTATAGAGAGGTTCTTAAAACATCAAGGTCAACCGTATATATTTTCCCATAAACTACCAGTATCACTCCAATCTAGTGAATAAGTGACCCCAATAAGAATATTCTATGCTATGATCAGATAGAGGAATGTATGTTTGATTAATAGGAATCCAAAATTGACATATGGAGAGAGTTGTATAGACACCCCCCCCCCACCATGTTCTGGCCCCTTACTAATTCTGACTATGAGATCCCATGTGATAAATTGAATAAGTTAGTCTCTTATCTACATCAAAATATGTGTGAAAATCATCAATAATTCAAGGAAAGACACAGCCCTTAACCAGGATATGAGTGTCACTTTAAAATCATCAAGATAATTTGTTGTCAGCTAGACCTAACTGCTATCTCCATAGATTAGGATTCAAAACTAAAAATTCATAGTGAAAATATAAAACACACTTTCCACCATTACATCACAACTCTTCATCAATTGATATCTAAATCCTCATCATGTATCTGTATTTGATGATGGGTAAATTATGGAATGTACATTTCACCTCTCCCCTAGAATAGTAGGGCCCCTCAGATACAACATCCTGTAATTTCATAACCTCTAGTGAAATTAGGGGATTAGGTAATGCTTGATCTAGTTGGTCAGTAAAATGAAATTCCCCTACTTCAATAATAAAAAAACATCCTGAAAATAGGGATAATATATCCAAAAGATATTTGAAATGTTCCCCTCGAAGAAATATGAATGCATTTCAGACATGGAAGTTGAAGTTGCGATCAGCCAAATAGCTTCCCATAAAGAGTGACTCGCATCATGGGATACTATTGCACCCAAATCCTACATGATCATAGATGTTCCACATCAACTAGGTCACAGTATCATCTTCTATAGAATCCTTCCAAAAGTGAACTCATCCCATCGGTATGGGGGAATATATATCTTCCACTACCTTCACCCCTTGTATTTTCAATTCCCAAGAGGATTTAGGACATATTGGTAGTAGATATGAATAAACCCCATCTCATTTTTTTGAGATAATTTATATCTAAATCACTATCACTAGGTTCATCATCCCCCGAGAGGGTCCTTGGGAAATCAACAACAATTCTAGATCAACCCCAGCCCGTTGGGATGGGGGAATTTATATCTCAATTTCTATCCTAAGATTCATCAAACCCTCAACTAGAATAACTGATTTTTTATTAATAGGATCAATCATTATCAACTATGGACCTAGATAGTTCTCATCCCATAGGGTTGAGGGTATTTTAATCATCATCACCACATATGGAATCGGTATTCTCTAGGTTAGAAGGTAAATATATATGGTTGGAATCTTATACATTCCTCTTGTCGCAAGACAAACCTCTGTTGTTTTGGCCTTATTCAAAATTTATGATCGGAAACTCTCTCATGGTCACAACTCATAGGCTGAGATAGGAGGAATTCATGGTAAAGAAAATCAAACCCCATCAAGGTCATAAGCCAAAATGGCCCAATACATCCAAGGGTTTGAAAAACGACCCTAATGCAGGTAGTAAAGAATTATCATGTTTCATTGAGAGTAATGGTACAACCACCATTACTCAATACCACTTTTTGAATGTCATCACCATCAACAAAACAACTAATGTGGATCAAAACACATATGTTGGGGGATTCAATACGGATATTATACCCCAAGAGGAGGGTAATATGGATACACCCACTAAATTTGTACGCACCTAGAACCATATGAGGCTCCAAAACCTAGCACCCTAAAATACTGTGTTTCCACCTCTATGAAGGAATACTCCCAATGATAAAGGGAATGGTGTGGCCACATCCCATTCACCACCCAGAAGAACTGAAAATTCTTCCATGGAGGAACATTTGTCATTGTATGATAATGAGATACAAAATATCATACAACTCAATGAGGATATACTTAGGGGAAACATTCCCATGCGGTATCATCTTCAGGATGAGGTGAATATCTCTCTTCCCATATGTCGAGAAAGATCCAATATACCTTCAACATCGGCATCTGAGTATCAGACCTACATCAGATCCCAGAAGCCAGTCTACATAGATGAGGAATTTTAAAATGATCATGACTTACCTCCATTACAGTGATAGCCTCTCCCTCTCTAGGGAAATCATTCATTATTCTCACAAATGGAGAATTAGTGTGAGATGAAAATAGGGCCACCACATCATGCCACGCCCACTCTATGTAGACAAGAGGTGGATGAAATAGAAACATCTACAGAATTTCCCAATGTCGATGAGTCCCTGACTACTCGAATGGAAGCCATGGAATGGAAACACGAACCTAAAAATCCAAAGATAAATCCATATCTTGAATTGTTGGATGATACTTTTCTTCCACCCAATTTCATCAATCTTACCTTCTCCACCTTTGATGGCATAGGGGACCCTAAAAAACATCTCATGCACTTCATATCCAGATGTGGTATGATGGTGGGACCTTGAGATCAGCAGGAGGCAACCAAGATGAGGTGTTTTTTGTAGTCTCTAATAGGGATATTCATTGTTTGGTATAGTATCCCTCTAATAGGATCTATTTCATGATGTGAATACCTTTTTCATTAATTCCTTTAACAGTTTAGATACACACTGAGGAAAATAAAAATCGTCAACATAATGAACTGAAAGCAGTGTGAAAATTATAGGGTGTCTAACTTCATATCCATATTGAAGGGTTTAACCTATTCTCTCAGTATCCCTCTCTCACAGGAACAATTTTTGGTAACCTGTGATGAAAATATCTACTATGAGCTTTAGACACCTTTGATCCTAGTGAAGTATCCAGGTGGATTCCCCGAGTTCGCAAAAATGTTACAATGTCTCAAAGACTCTATTTAGTGAACTAGGGATAAATTTTAGCTCATGACATCATCATTGGTGAAAATGATCAGCAAGGAAGAGACTATTGTTGTTACCCACAAACAAGTAGTGGTTTCTATTCAAGAACCTAGGAAGGTCCCAAACTACCCAGTGCCTCCTATTGGGAAACAACAACCACAAAATCACTCTCACCTAGAAGCAAAAATAAATTAGGGTCTCTCGGGATTTGAGGAAAGGATGAGTCAAGTATACTCCTTCTACAATAACAAGTCCTCGACTATTTCCTTACATTCATAGACACTAACCTACTCAACCTTCCACAACCTAGGAACCCTAATGAGTTCAAACTCACTAATCATCCTAACTATTTCCCTTTATATAGAAGGATAGGTTATTACATACAAGATTGATTCATCTTAAAATACATACTTCAAAGAAAGGTTGATTATGGATAGGTTATGTTGGAGGACTCCCTATCATAAGTGTTCTGCATAACGGTCGCCCAATTAAAAGAAGAAGCTGATTATAAAAAAAAATCAGCCAGGTGTGGACAGATGTTCAATAACTGCATAACTCAATTGATAGTTAAAAAATACCATGAAACCCTGAGATAATATATTAACATACCTATAAAAGTATCATCACCTAGGGATGTGACATAAAATATGCCTCTTGAATGTTGGTGTATCCACCAAACACATGAATAGATAGAAGTGGAAGATTCATTTTTAGCTCTGATGCAAGCTCTGACTCATACAAATTAATTTCATCCAACATCTAAAGCATGGACATGGTCATGCCAAAAGGAACCATCATCAGATGAAGAGATCATATTTGGTTATGTTAATGTGATGCACTTGGAATACCCCTTATCTGATGATGAATATGCCTGTGAGTATGATTTCCCTATTCCGAACTAGGGAACAGGATGTCACATGTGCAGGAACTGAAGATACAAAGGGAAAAGCGGGTGTGGTCAAACCCAATATTTCAATCACGTCCCCAAAAAGGACATATATGTAGCTAAGACCCATGGTAAAGAACTTGAAAAGGACCAATAGGGACATATAGGGGTTCCAAAACTCTCCAAAAATCATCTGAACCTAGTCGTCTTGTATGACCGCCTAACAGGGTTGAGATCACATGATTATCCCATATAATGGGGAAGGTCGGAATGACCTATACCACTGGAAGAAGATGATACCTCAACCTCTTCACAAGAATCAAGCTTTTCTATCTCAAACACCTCAGTTCTTGAACAATGTAATAAGAGGAAACCCCACCTTAAGAAGTGTTGACCTCTGGTATAAAAGTATGAAATTCTGAAGTAGCTGCAAGTTTTCCCAACTAAGATCTCATTCCTAGATGTGCTCTTTACTTGAAAAGAAATATGGTAGGCACTCATTAAGTCCCTTAACATTCCATTGGAGTTTGAGATAGAAGTTTCTATAGCCTAGGTCTATCAAGTAGATGCTATGACATCAAAATACAATTTCCCTATCTCATTCATAGATCAAGATCAAGAAGAGGCCATCTAAGGGAAAATTAGATCCCTATATGTCTCAGGTAGACTCGATATTGTCAACATCTAAAGGGATATGATTTATAATGGTTCTAGTATAAACCTCATCCTAGATCATCCCCTCTGAAGTTAGGGATATAGAAAAGGGTATTTGTCTCCCATAAATATGACCATTCAAGGGTATGATAATCATGAGGAAATTCCTCTCGAGAATATCATGAATAAATTTCACCTTGGGGATAACACATATAACATTGAGTTCATGGTTATCTATCAATACATTGCATATAATATCCTTCTTGTAAATCCTTGGATCCACATCCATGTGGGGGTAAATTCAATATTCCATCAGTGTTTGAAACGCCTTATCGATGGAAAGGTCAGCATACTATATGTTGATGGTTCCCCATTTGTAACTTGTAGAGACACATATGCTAAGTTATATTTATATAAAATAGAAGAAAATAAACCAATGGTGAATGAAAATCTATAGTTTGCAACCCCTAAAGTCTTGGGGAACTCCCCTATGAATCCCTAGAGTATTCTCAATAGCGATTATGTGATACCCATAAAACTATTTTAGGTAGTAGATTCAATCCCATATTTCTAATCCCCTTCTATCCATAGGGAAAATGTAAAATAAAATTAGTCTCATAATCTCTCTATAATGAATCAAGTAGTAAGGGATGATAATGTCTCTTCTCATGTCTTATCCTACCCTGATAGTGAGGGAGAGGCCATCAGATCACCGAATTCATCTTAAAAAAACCCACAATCTTAGAAGTATAGTAATATGAGGGTGGCATCATAACCCACCTCCCTTTATTTAAGGAAGTATTCTCCACCACCATTGATGATATTAGGTAGGTAAATGTGGGAACAAAAAAAGACCTACAACCTACAATGATTAGTTCCTCCATGTAGCTTGAAAAGAAACATATATTCATTTAATTTATAAGGAAACATTGATATATCTTCACTTTTAATTATACAAAAATTTATATACTGAATCTAGATGTGGTTATGCACCATACCATCTTACCCGATAACCATTGAGGCTTTAAATAGGTAACCAAGAGGATGTACCCCTATCATGCCACCAATTTAGAGAAATAAGTTGTAAAATTGATTAAATATAACTTTTTCAAAGAATTAAAATACCTAAGATAGATTTCTAACATCATCCCTATCAAAAAAATAATGGACATAAATTGTTCTATATCGATTTCAAAGACCTTAATTGAAATTTTCCAAAAGATAACTTCCTATTTACAATGGAAGAAATCTTGATATATGATCCTAGGACCTTTCCTTCATGGATGGGTATTTATGTATAATCAGATAAATATGGCCCCCAAAGATGAGGAATCCACTGCCTTCGGATCATTCTAGGGGATCTTTTTCAATTAGGTCATTAACTTCATATTAAATAACACTATAACTACATATCAATATGTCATGCATCATATCAATAATACCTTATTAGTATTAATTGTTGAATGTAATGTTGATGACCTGGTGATAAAATCTCGGTAATGATTTTATCACTGCACTGATCTTCAAACAGTCATGGAAAAGCTATGTAAACACACCCTAAATAAAAAACAACTAAAATTAATTTTCTATGTAACATTAGGGAAGTTCCTTGGATTTTTAGTACTCTACTATGGAAGTGAGGTTGACCCAGAAAAGACTAGTGTTGTTCTAGCAGTGTCACCCCTATAAATCTCAAATAAATTATGGGGGTCCAAGGGAAACTTTCCTACATTTAGAGTTTCATATCCAACCTAGATGGGAAATATATCCACTTTACCAAGCTAATAAATAAGGTAATCACTTATCAATGGAATGATGATGGATAAAAAAATGTCAAAAGTCTCAAGTAGTATCTTATACACCCACTAATCCCGATGCTTCTAGTGGAATGGAATCCAGTCATCCTATATGTGGCCACTATGGAACAATATCTTAGTTCTCTCCTCACACAGAATAATGATGTGGGAATTGATAATAGTATCTACTACCTTATCCGAACAATGATAGGTACTGAGACCCAATACTTAGATATCGAGAAGAACTACCTTGAGCTCATATTTGTATTGTAAAATATGGGGCATTAAAAACAGCACTAGAAATCCTAATTGGTCTCTCATATTGATCCTCTCATGTAAATACTTTGTCATACCTTACTGACTGGGTTCTTGTCCTGATGGTTGGTCATTCTATAATAGTATGACATCCAGTTCGTGTCACAAAAATTGATGAAAGGGAAAGCCTTGGCTGATTTTCTCATGGAACATCCCACCCCATAAAGTACACTAGTTCACACTGAACTCTTAGATGAGAGATTATTATATTCCCATAACACTCCCCAAAAATGGAATATTAATTTTGATGGTGCCTCCCAAAGTCCTATTGGAAAGATAATGGAAAAATTTATACTCAATCGGGTTGGATTATGGATTTTATTTCTTTCTCTACACAAATAAATTATTTCCTAATCTTTATCACTATACAAAGGTTGTACTAAAAATGGGTCTGAGTACCAAGCACTCATCACTAGCCTGGACCTATCCCTATAGATGTAGATAGTCTTCCTGAATATCAAAGGGGATTCAAAGTTAGTAATAAAGAAAATAAATGAAGAATATTTCATCAAAAAGAAATAATTATCACCTCTCACTGACTATGTAATTGGAATGATGGAAGAGTTCCCTTTTGATCCCACATTGCATCATGTTCCCCGATCATAGAATGATCGTGTCAAGGTATTTGCTAATGTAGACATAGTCTTGGCAGACCCTGGTTAGGGGGAATCAATCTTCCACATCATGCATAGAAGGATGGTATCATTAATCATCATCTATGATATGGAAAAAATAAATTAGTTCAACACTTCCCTTGATCATGATGAACTAATATCCACCCCTGGATGGATGGAGCCCATAATTGGTAAACTTCAGAAAGGGACTCTCCTAACAGACCGAACTGAAATGGAACAGATTTGGTACTGAGTATAAAACATTACTCTGTAAGATGTTTCAAATGAAAATAAAGACCTCAAAAGCATGGATTCAATAGAATCTTCCATGGATTCATAGAAAAAATGTGGATTCTTTCCATCATGGAATAAGTTCACATAGGATCCTATGACGCTCATCTATCTAGGACCAAACTCTTCCACTAAATCAAGATTTTGGGTTACTAATAGAAAACAATAATAAATTATTATGTGTAATTTACCAATAAATTTCATACATTCCATATTCATAAAAACATCATCCATCATCCTTAAAAATTTATAAATACATCTAAATATTCCTGGTCATTCATCGTATGGTGAATTGATGTTGTGAGACCATATACCCCAGCCACAGCTAAGCAATTTTAAGTACATCCATACTAATATTGTCTTATTTTTTGAATTGGAAGAGTAAATACCCCTCAAGTAATTTGGGATGAAGAATATCATCAAATTCATAAAGCCTCATATCATCACCAGGTTCAGGGTCCCTCACAAAATATTGACGAACAAAGACACCAACTTCTGTTCTACAGAGTTGAAGAAATTATACCAGGACTACAACATAAAGTCCAACCACTCATCCCATTATCATGAAATTGAAAATGGATATATAGATGTGTTTAATAAGACTCTATCAAAAATACTCTATAATATAGTGGATAAAGATAAGAATCCCTAACCAGAAAATCTTCTCCATGATTTATGGGCCTATTATACCACCACACATATTGCTACACAAGAAACACCATATTCATTAATGTACGAGACTGAGATAGTGTTTCCTATAGAATTATGTCTCCCTTTTCTTCTAATGTCCATTTTTTGGACAACTCTAAAATGATTATTAAACACAGAAGTGACTATATGAGATAGACCATCTTGATGAGAATAGGTTGCATACATTTTGTAACCTCAAAGTTCATCAAAATCAGATCGCATGAGCCTTCAATAAAAAGGTTCACCTCTATTCATTCTTATAAGGATAATTGGTGTTAGCTTTTAAGACCCCAATGGTACCAGTAATGAATCCTCCAAATCTAGAAAAGAAATGGGAAAGGGCTTATATCATACATAAGTTCTATCACAATGGAGCCTACTCATTGGAGATAGTGGATGGGGAACATGTCACACCCCCACCAATTCAAGATTTCTTAATAAATACATTTCATAGCTTCCATCAAGAATCACTAATCCTGATCAAATAACAATAAACTATATAAAAGATGTCCTGGAGGTAGTATTTTAATCTACACACATCTCTCATTATAGTAGAAAGATCATAAACTACAATGAATATCTCATCATAACCACATAACATCAAACTATGAAAATATGTCCTTACCAAATGAAATTAAACTTCATGGTAGATTTCCTCACTACATGATGTTAAAAAGCATGGGAATCACTATCACACTGACAATTCATTACACACGAGCTAAATTTATATGAAAGAAAGATGAAATTCCATTTTCCCTGTGTTAGAGTCAGATCCACATAGGTAATATCTTCATTCAAGAACTATATGTGGTTTATTATTGTCATCACAAGATATATAGGGATTCTCATAACCTTAGTCTTATACCCAGATGTGATATTACTTTTCTTCCACATCAGGTGATCATCATCCTTACTGCAATACATTAAAATGAAAAAATTATGGCCTTACAACACTATGTAAAATTTCATGGATCACGAATTTCCATCTTCATTCACATCGGGTGACCCTCGTCCTTAACTCAATATATTAAAACTACACTACTGATGTCCTCTCAATATGACACTAAACTACACAGTTACCAAGAAATATGTGTGGATTGATTCTTGTTATCATTGGGTATGTAGTGATACCTAAACCTCTATTCTTGGGCCCAGCCACAACACTCATCTTCTTTCACGTCGATCCACCCAAATCCTTAACGTATGACATTAAACTGCACAACTAATGTTCTTATAATATGAAACTAAACTAAATGGGTTTCTATAACTACATATAGCTTGATTTTCATTTCAATAAGATACATAAGGATTCTCCAATCTTATATCTTGGTCTAACCACCGCATGATACAAAATTTCCCTATCATATTTTTAATTCCCTCTACATAGTTAGAATAAACCTTATCATTACTTATTTTTTACACAGAGCATAGTTCATGTGAGATTAGGAATTTCGGTAAGGGATTCCTCACACAAACAATACATATCATCTCATGGAGGGGTTATCATGGTCCTAGATGCAAGACCCTAAAAGGAACACCATGAGTCCTCACCACATGATGTTAAACTGCATGGTTGATGAATATTTCAATAAATAAGACTACAAATTCTAGTGGACCACCCCCAAGAGGACCATTATCATTGGTTTTGGTCCCCAACCACACCTCTATTCAAGAACTACATGTGGATTCCTTCTTGTCATCATAAGATATGTAGTATTGTGTAGATCTCAAATCCAGGGCCCAGCTATAATAATCAACGAGAACAATTCCCCCCTCTGCGTACGGACCAGACCTATATAGATCATATATCGTTTAAGAACTACATGTGAATTGATTATTTTCCTCACATGATATTTTGTGATGATCGAATCTCTAACCTCAAGTCCAGTCATAATAAATAAACATAAAAATTTCCCCATCCTTACATATGGGTCATACCTATGTAAAAATATTTCATTCCGGAACTATGTTTGGCTTGATTCCTATAATCATAGGATATATAGTGACTCCTAGATCTTAGGTCTCAGGTTTGTCCACAATATTCCCTTTTCATATCAATAATCCTATATCCTTCCTGCATGATGTTAAACTACATGGATTGTCAAGAACTACATGTTTCTTGATTCCTGCTGTCATAGGATATGTAGTGATGCTCAGATTTCAAATCCTAGGTCCAGCTAGAAAAATAAATGTGAAAAATTCCCCAATCTATGCATGGGTCAGACCTGCATAGATATTTTCTCACTAAATAACTACATGTGGTTTGATTCTTATTATCACAGGAATTGTATTAACACCCAGATATTCAATCTTGGGCCCATATACAATAACCAATGAAAAAATACACCCCAACTACATGAGGTCCTTGTCATAAAATCTCATGTTTCTTATGTATGAGCTATATTTGTGTATAGATTTCTTGTGAACATAATATATCTTGCACAATTGTTCTTGTTGGTTCCCTCATCCTTACCGAATGATGTTAAACTATAAAGAAACAAATATGTCCTTACCGCATGACTTTAAACTACAAGGAAAAGTTCCTAGTCATATGAAATTAAAAATATGTGAAAAAATTCATACATACTACATGAAATTAAAAGGTAGAGACCATCACCCATCATCATTCCTTATAAAATGACCACAAGAACCTTACGATGGTCAACCAAAGTGTGGGGTTCTTCCTCCATCTTTTAATAACATCAATATATAAATAAAATTTCATTTCTGAAGCATCTCAGGTTTATACAAACATTTTATGGACCTTGAAAAGGAAAATATATCTCCCTAGTTGAAATTATATCAATGCATAATGGGATTAAAACTACTAACAAAATACATCTTGGCTTAGTATGGAAGGATTTATAATCCTTGCGAGCCAAAAATCACCATGGAAGAACTCAGCACATAAGGGTGTTATGGTCCATCCTCAATTTGATTGTCCCATATCATTACTCACAAACTGAGAACCCAAATCCATGATTTAAAAAAATTTCATACCTTAATTAGAAGTATGATGGAGTGATATTGACCCTGGGTATCCTAATTAGGATCTTGTGAAACATTCCCCTCATATTAGGTCCATGTTCTTCATGACCTTAAAATTATTTTACAATATTCAGATTTGTACGACCTTAACTCTAGACTTTGACGATCCAAATTGCATGACATTAAAATTCTAGTGATGGAGACACAAAACTTTTCAATTTGAAAACCTGCAAAGGGAAGCCTAAGAAAAATTCAAGTCTCCTCTTTATAAATTCTTTATCTCCAGAGTTTTTGGAAAAAAATTAGGGAATAAATAAATAAGTCATAAATATTATATGGCCTAATTGGTAGCCCTAGTAAAATATAAATCTATGCTCATTAGATCCCTTGGTCTTTGAAAAAGTTAGAGTAATGATTTTTCACATCTCCTCATCAGGATAACGTGTTCATTAGGTTGTGACACAACTTTTTGGGTTCTCAAACCCTTCTTGAATATTAATTTTTTTTATAAAATAACACTTCATGATTGGAGTACCTCAAATCGCCTCAATCTTCTATATCCCTTGGAAAAGGATACCCAGCTTCAAGTGACCCTTTTTCTAACTATGAATGTATACTTATGGCTCCTTCATATACGTATAGGGCCATTCTCCAAATATGTCTCTTTTCAAAAATGGATTTCTGATCCTTGTGATCCATGACATCATCGTGGAAGAACTCAGCACCTCAGTGTGCTCTAGTCCATTCTTAAAATGACTTTCCCAAGTCTTCCTCATGACCTGGACACTTTAGACCATGATTTAAAATCCCTATAACCCAACTATTCAAGAAAGTTTTACATCCTCAAAGTTATATCACCATGTTTTGTAACCTTTATCAAAGAAGGAATGATACACTCTATTCCAAAACTTTTTGATGGGCTACACCTCATTATCAAAACCACATGGCGTAGGGCCCAATATTCACAATTTAAGAGCTAAAATACCCTAGAGTGATATATCCCTTCCCGAATATCTTTTCCTTCATACCCAAATTCATTATCTATACATTTAAGTCTTTTAGAATCTTTCATGTCCCTTGTAAAAGTATTGGGAAACCTCTATTTGACCATGATATTGATACATAAGGGCTTAGACCTACCAACAAGAGGCATATCCTCCTTGTAGAAAAGGAACCCCAATACTTTTGAGCCCTAGTAACATCGTGGAACACCCCAGTACCTAGAGGTGTTATGTGTCATCCTCATCATGTCAACCCCATTCCATATTCACTGACTCAAAATTTTAGGTTATGATTTAAATCATCCAAATTGCAATTATCTAGTAATACCTAACATCCCTAGTATTTCTCCCTCAACCAATATTACCCCCATAAATATTCTACAACCCTTGTAAAATAGTAGAGATGCCTCTATTTGACAATGATATCGATGAATAAGGGATTATACCTACTAGAAAGAGGCATCTTATTCTTTCAGGAAAGGAACTCCAATCCACATGATCCCTGGAAACACCATAAAAGATCTCAGAACCTTAGGATATCTTGATTTATCCCCAACTTGCCTAACCAATATTCTGTATCCAGCAATAAAGTCACGATAGAAAGACTTTAAACTGCATGTCATGTCGAAGGTTTGATCTAAAGACCTTAAACTACAATAAAAGAAGTTCTAATATAAAATACACTAAACTACAGTAATATAAGGACTACGCTTAAAGACCATAAACTACAATAATAGAAGGTCTGATCAAAAAGAACCTAAACTAAAACAATAGAAGTTCTGAGCTAAAAGAAGTTAAACTACAATGTCATAAGGTACGAGATAAAAGACCTTGATCTGAAGCGATATAAGGTCTGAGCTAAAAGACCCTAAATTATAATGATATAATTTTTGATCTAGAAGAACATAAACTACAATATAGTGGAATTTTATCCTATAATAATGGAAAAGATACTAATCTTGTGAGGCCCACCATATGGCCTTAGAAAAAATCAATCTCTGCTTTCCATGTCCATAAACTTTTGAAAAAGATAGAACAGTCTCACTATGAGATATATATTGTACCTAGAATGTCCTTTTACTTATAAGGTAATCCCACAATAACTAGAGTAGATACATCAGTGTGTAGTTTCATGTTGGTGGGAATTCATTAGAATTTATCAAGAAGAATCTGCTCTAATTTAAAGTAATTGAATCCAAACATTTAGGTTTACTGAATATTATAAAAAGGATGAGTATCCTTGATGACTAATGGGACATCGGTTAAACTAAATGTCAGGCACATCATGAATGAAAGAAAACTATACCAAAATATAAAAAATTTCAGTAAATCTATTCATTGATATCATACAGGAGGAGTAATATCCACATATCGGAGTCTCTCCCATAGATATACGGGCCATGTAAAATTTATAAAATTACAAGTCCATGACAACATATGGTCAAAAGAGTCCTTCAGAATAGAAATAATCTACTCCATAGAGCTAACAGATTGACATAATTGATCAATAGATACATTTCGCTACTCTAAAAGTTTTTTAAACTCTTACACCTTGGTGACAACATCAATCCAAGCCTTCTCTACCATGTAAATGAGTCCATGTTTCTCCAATACAGTTTTCTTAGATATTTGAAGAGCTTGCTGAAACTGGGATAGTTCTTCTTGAAGATATCCAATTACAAACTGGAGATGGTCAAACTCAACCATCCTGGCACTGACCACATCCTGGTGAGCTGCTACCTCCACCACATGTTGGGAAGATTCATTTGACGTCTCATACCAGCTTTTCTATACAAAACAGGAAGCTTCAATGGCTACCACCCTCATTTCAAGGTCCGTATTCTTCTATCTCAAGTAAATCACCTCATTCACCTAGGAATGAAGGGAATTATATTCAAAACCCTCATAACCAATGGTGGAAAATATAAATTGGAGGTGAATCAACTGGTCATTCAACCCTTTTGAAGGGGTATCTAAAACTGAGGTCCATATCTCCCTCCATATCTTTCAGTGCATTGATTGGTAAAATGATACAGAATATATGATTTGATATCATCCCATATTGGGAATAGAAATATATTTTGGGATCAGGTCACTAAGAAAAGGATATGTTCTCATAGTATTTGATGAATAAGAAAGAGTGTCGACCTATACATTTTTCTACTCAGTCAAAGGGATCCCTAAGAGAGCAGGGGATAGAACCTATGAGATTCAGGGTTAAGACACTACAACAAGGGTCATAGAAGTTTATTAGTCACAAGATAAATTATATTATATCACCTTGTAACCAATAGATATGAACAATGTTAGAAACATACCTCTATTGATTTCATCACTGTTGATGTCTGTTTCCCTGATCCCATCCTCACGTGAAGAGGCAACACCATATTGTGATGAGTAGATTCATGGAACTTCTGGTTCTTTCCCTGAAGACATGGTTGACTCTGCACCATTTATTTTTTTTGTAGTAAAATAATATAATATCAGGCGACATGACAAAAAATGAAAAAAGTGTCCAGTTTTGGAATAATTATTCACCTTCTCCAAAACTCACCTTCATCAAGGGTAACTCAGTAGAAAAATAGTTATTGGTATCGGTATCCTCAAAAATAAAATTCTCCCACTTTGGATCAAATGGCACAACATCTAAGACATCTTTAGTAGGAAACGGGCACAACTGAGTCAGAACCTTAGCCATCACTACTTATTGATGGGGCATGCCTAATATTTAAGTGTCCTCTAGATAAACTAAATGTTCTACCATATCCTCAATATAGGATACATTATCCCCTTATAGAGATCAGTGAGGTCATGAACATTTTTGAAAAATTAGGATGTGATGCTAGGATAATCAAAAACAAGATAATATTGAAATGACACACTTACTTATGGATTCTAGAGGAGTGTAATTTGATAATTCAGAGCACTTCCTTTTCCCCTTCCCTTCTTAGGAAGGGTCTCCAGATGGTACCAACCTTGAGAGTATTAGAGAAGGCTCTATAGAAATTACTAAAGCTAAGATAATTTCTCTGGAAATGGAAATCACCTCCCTCATCTAGGCCATTGGACCTATGAATCCTCATCATCAGTCCCATGGTCACTACCAAATTTATCTCCAACAATTGTACCCCATTGAGAATATAAGAGAGATGAAATTATGGGATAGTATTCTATAGCCTCACACTATATCAATAAAAACACAAAGTATGTCAATACAGTTTCAATGGAACCATGACCCTTTAAACATAGCGGTGAGTACAGCCTTATCGCTACCTCTACAATGGGATATCCATGTTCTTCCATGGCCATTTGTAGTGTGCCTCAAACTAACATTTGGTGAACCAGAGTATAATAGAAAACCCAAACCTTGATGCTTTCCAAAATTACATCAAACCCATAGAAGAAGTCCATGACCTCCTCAAACCAGTCTTTGAAAGTGATTCCCAAAGTGGTGGTGATGTGAGAAAAACCTTCCAAAGGTAACTCTGATTGGTGAAGTATTACCCAAAGCTCATCTTCTAAGTTCAGTATTCTCTAAGATGACTATTATTGAGATGTGATATGAAATAATAATGTTGATGTAGCTTTACTCTATAACACTTCACTCATTGTGGTCGCATCGACTTTCACTTCTACTAGTAATAAAGGTAATGGTAAATAAATTACTTCCTTGCGGGGTACTTATAGAGATATTGGTCCTCTAAAAACCAATTATTTTCTATTCCTTGTATTTTCCTTAGTAGATGGTTGTAATTAGGAAGATTCTCTTACTAGTTTGAATAAATTCCCATTAAGAATGAGTTGATCCAAATCTCAGTGTATTTTCAGGATAAACCAATTTATGCACTATGGGGAGGAAGTTTTATCTTGACCCGAGTCTCATTCCTGGTAAACATCAACTAAATTTGAATATCTACCATCAGATTCTCTTTGGATAGGACATGAATAGGGGTAGAACATATTGATTAGATACATAGGAACTAATGGTTAAACTCGGAGGGTGTGTACCCTTCACAAAGGTTCTCCTCATCAATGTGAGTGGAAGATATTCCTTTATAAAGTGACATCATATAGGCCTGATCCATAAGGTCATCCACACCATCATCAACCATATTACCCATGGGAAATGTCACATAGGGTTTTAAGGAGAAATGTTCATGATGACTCATGAAGGCCCTGACCTCCTAATTCTTTAGTGTGATAGATTTTACCCCATTGATACACTGTAAAAATGGTTTGAAATGGTCATTGGGGATGTTCTGGATGTTTAGGAACAAATATCCTCCAAAATGATCCCCCATCCAACCCCATAACACTTAAAAGTGGACAGATATTCTTTTAGGGGTCTTTCCCCTATAAATATGGCTCATAAGGAGGTAATTTTTGGAAAATATAGGGATGTATAACCCAAAATTATTTCCTCATTCCATGGAAGTCACAATCATTAAAGTGGATACCCTAACTCCACCATTATCCTCTACCTTGAGTAAGTACCCACTCAAGTGTATGGTAAGGAAACTGGATAGATGAACGGTCCGATCAACACTGAAGGCAACCTCTCATCCCCATTATTTAAATTTACATTCTTCAATCATAGGCCAGTAAGAACCATATATTTCATGGGATTCCTTCATAGGATATTCCTTGTATTCTTGTATTTAAGATTAGAACAATATTTCATCACGATGTAGCTTGGCCATGTATTGAACGTGATCTTTGCTCCAAGAAGTGACTCCTTTGGGATGGCCTTTTTAGCCAACCTGATCAGATATCAGGTGAGGGGAGGGGTCCTCTCTACATCATACCACACATACCATGGAGGAAAAAACTCATCATACATCTCCCCCAATTTGTGTGTGTTGTGGATCTTCTTAACTTCCCAGATACTAATTCCCACCTCACCATGCGTTAACTGGAATGTATTTTTTTCAAGACTCTGACAACTAAATAGGTCTGACATAAATCCCTTGTTACAATAGAATTTATTTTGGCGATAACTTGAAATCCTAATATATATATAGATTTTATTTATCTTCTTATAAAATTGTAGCAATATACTACACTTAGAAGGGCCAACACCAATCTGTTCCACAGCTGACCCCTGGTCGAAAGTCCCAGTTGGTAACCCACCCAAAATTCTTGATCGAGATATACTTCCATATTATGGAATTGTATATATGGACATCTAATTCAGGTTCACATTTGTTCTAAGAAAGTTATATGGGAATTAACATTAGTATATTCCCATATATGAATTATCCTTCAATGACAAAATGGATTGTGTAAGATATGTTTTCTTGAAATGTGTTTTGGGATTTTAGAACCCAAGAAGGGGGTATGATTGATGACTATATAGAATAATTTGAGTTTAATTAGTAAGTACAACCCCATGGAGGGGTAGAAAATATAAAAGGGTATATTCCCCTATGTTTTTCTCCCATCGGGTTTACCAGACTCATCTAAAATAACCCAACTACAGGGTATTAAGTGGCATCCACATGTTCTAAAATAGAATCCCAGTGAGTCATCACAGCCTTATTCTCTTTATTTGAAGGATTTTAGGAAATGTGAAATGTTTTGGAAGCCATATGAATAAAATTAAGTGGAATATGTTAGACAGGTGACAAAAATATCCTGTAAAAGGAAAGTTATAAAATCTAGTAGCATCATGCGCATCACATGAATCATCAAATGGATTCATGATCACATGAATGAGTCGCAAATAGACTAGATCATAGAGATATCATAGACCAATTAAACCCAATGACATCACATAACCATAAGACCAGTCACAATACTCACAATCACATGACCTTGACATGGTCGAGCGATTTTAATGATAGTTAAATTGGTCATGAAATTAGCTAGTACATCCCACAAAACCTTCAAGACAGCCATATTGTTTGAGAATATGGCTGAATTTCAACCAATTACCTAAGATAATTTCATGGTTTATTTGATAAAGTTCTTGGGAAATAACATGTCTTGTGAAGCAGTTCTCCCAAAATGGTCTCACGAATGAGTCTCTCTATCAGTTATTATGGGAAGGTCGTGTGAAAAGGTCACATGACAATGATAGGGTGAAAGAGATCTAAGATATGGGTATCCAATGAGTTATATTTCCTCTATTCCCATAATTATAGTTTCTTCCATAGAATTCCAAATTTCACATGTAAGACCAACTATCACACTAGAAACCAATTAGAGACAGTACTAAATCCTCTAGTAGGCATTTACTTTCCTCATAATTGAGCCCTTGTCTCATCAAACATCACTCCTTAATGGGGGCATTTGTTAGCATCCACTAAGTGAGAATAGGTGAATCTGCAAGGGAAAAATAACTAAATATGGGTTTTTGTCCCCAGAAAACAAAGGAATAGAAGGTGCTCAGAACTCATGTATCTCGTAAGCCTCGGAAAGATACGTGATCAGGAGACCTTTATAAGGTCATGAAAAGGAACCATGTGAAATTCATAACCTAATTTAGATCTTGAAAATCCCCTTTTAAAAAGTCTCCTTATTCTTTTGAAGGTTTCCAAGACACTCACTGGTCATTCGGTGGTTTCCAGATGATCTCCCCCAAGTCACGCGACTTTTTAATTGATAGATGCTAGATATACCATCCAAAAAGTTCTTGTAAAATAATAAGGAGAATATCTAAAAGGTGGGATCCTCTTGCAGTAATAAAATATCATGTGACTCACCTATGTGGTTTGAAAGACACTATGGATACCCTTGATACATGTCTATCTAGTCATGAAATAGCCCGCATACATTTCACTCTCATCATGTGAAGGGTTTTTAACATGCCCAAGTAGTCATGCACTCCCCCTCCAGCTCCATAGACAAACAGAAGGAATTGTATATAACAATTATCACACATCACCATAGGACCCCTTGTTGGTCACACAATGCATCACATATGGGGATATTTATTTTCTTTTACAACACTCATACAAACTTGCGAGATCCCCAACCCTTGTAAATTAATTAAGGAAATAAAAATCGAAATTATGGGAGCTCCTTGTTTGGGGAATATAAGTTGATCTTATGCGAATAGGGTAATACAACCAAGGTGATCACCATTAATCACCCAAGTCCCCCCCCCTCTGAAATCCACCTCTTTCTCATGACATCCCATTGAAAAGACGCATATATCTTGTGAAAATCCTTATATAAGTCACTTGAGATCACGTGAAAGCCTTTTAGTAGGCATCATAATCATGTAAAGGCCCCTAGACATGTAGGCTTGACATCGCAAAGCCCCTTGTAATTTCCACACGATTCGACAATACCCCTTTAATTGGACAAAATAAAATGAATGGAATGTTTAAGGTATTGTATTACGGTCACTGAAAATCATTTGGCACCTATAGTAGGATTTTTTTGAAACATGTGACACCAAATCCCTCTGCCGAACCCATCCTATATTTTTGAGATATATTCCATGTAAAGTAGCGTATAATCAGGGTGGTGAGGCCTATAAATACCCCACCCCAACATGAAAAAATTCATCCTTGGATCCATGCACCGACACACCCAATAATTATAGAGGAATTTACTAAGTTGAAAATCTCACGATCGCAAATGTTTTCCACCAGGTAAAATCCAGTGAACAATGTAAGCAATCACGAAGTATGCGTCGGATGTTTGTGTGATCACTTAAGATCATGTGAAGGACTTATGAAAGTTCATGTGAAGGAAATCCTACATATTTGTTGAATCACACGAGACCTGAGAAAGATAATTGTGAAAAAATCTAAGGCACATGTGCAATAAAAACTAGAATAAAGATTAAATATGGGATATTTTCATGAAGAATGATTTTCTGATCCTCATTCACTTCACATGACTCACCTAGGTCATGTGAAAGAGTTGTGACATTCTACCCAGATCATGAGTCATTCACTTGGTATACTATTTGGATCATGTTAAGTCCTTAGGACTTGTTAGAGAAAGTCACATGGTTCCCCCAGGTATTCCATCCAAGTCACTCAAAACCCTCCTATCTATCATCCTAACTTTAAAGTGTTCTCTAGATATTTCTTCCAAATCATATGATGACACCAATACATATTAGTTGGGTATTTTTATGGAATAAGTGCATGTTAGATGTCTTTCATGATTTCCTCTTGACAAGTCATATAGATCATGTGACGCCCTCCATGCATGTCAGTCAGCTTTTACGATGGCCTCCAAAACATGATAGCCTAATCTCATGTCATCCAACTTTCGTAATGACACCAGGAAAACTCAACGTAGATCATACAATGTCCTATGAGATAATCCATCCAAGTCTTGTGATGTACTCTAGACAAGTCCTCCTTGATCATGCGATGGCCTTCAGACGTGCCATTCAGATTATGTGATATCCCTTAGAAAAGTCAACTGGAGCATGTGATTTTCTTCAAACATGTCCATAATACTTCCAGACATGTCCATATATCTTCCATCATATCAGGAAAACAATTAAGGCATGTTAGGCAGACAATCAAGTAGGTCAGGGAGATAACCATTCTAAGTCAAGAAGGCCACCAAAAACATGATAACCCTACCCAGTGCATATCCAAAGGGATTCCTCATTTTGTAAGCCTCAATCCATGTAACTATGAGGAATTTTATTCCTATTATAACCAAGATATGTAGGATTTATTTCCAAGGCTTTAACTTTATATTAACCATCCAAAGGGTTTTCCCAGTACATGTTCCCCACATCCACCTATAGTGAGACTAATTACTTCCTATAATTTGTTTCTAACACCAATCATAGCTCATATGTGATTATGTGGTTACAATGATCACATCATAAATATCCACCATCCAAGATAATCTCAGCATGTAAGCCTTGATCATTGTCATAATATGATATGTCCCATGCACTAGTCAAACCTCGGTGTGTAAGCGGTGATCAATTAAACTACGAGAACTATAATTCATGATATAACTAGAATATGTAGGATATATTCCTAAGGACCAAGATCAAATATTCACTTACCTTGGAATAAGTCCATCCAAGTCCTCAAAACTTCAACCATCAGGGCCAAATCATACCCATGGGCTAATCCTCCTCCTCATCCATCAGCGAATTGAGAGATCAACTGAACTATGATGACTCTAATTCCTACCAAAACCAGGATATGTAGTATTTCATCCTAATTCCTGAACTACATAATAAACATTACAAGTATTGTCTCATCACACAAGTCCCACACTCATATGTAGTGATACCGATCAATTTCTATCCCTTTTTTCTCACATTGAACATAGCTCACGTGAGTTTAGGGAGTTGAAATTATCATATAATTCGCATCCTGAGCCTCTATCATCCATGAGAACCTTAGTGTGTAATCTCTAATCAATAGAATTATATTACTACTCCAATATTAGGTCAAAATCAGTGTATAAGACCGAATCACACTAAACTATGATGACTTTGATTCTTATTATAACTAGGATACGTAGGATACCTCCTTGAGGTCTGAGATCAAATACCTGGTGTCTAATTACCCATATATATATATATATATATCCTTTAAATATGAAATTAAACTATGAAGTTTGAATGAACTATGTAGGTTTTGGTTCCTGTTGTAAACTAGGATATGTAGGATGCCTCATAATGGCTCAATCCCATCCTTGAGATATTAATCGCCTCCTTGGATGATAGGAAAATTATGCACTACCTAGTTATACAGATTCAACATATAAGTAGCTAATCATTAATGGTAAATAGATAAATAACATTGTATATATACATATGGATTCACTAATAGATTCCACTTTTTCATGAAAAAGTATTTAACCAATGATCAACCTATTAGGGTAATCAATTCCATGTCAATATTAGGAAGATATTCTCAATATATATTAAATCTATAAGAGAGTCCTGGAGTAGGAAAAAATTCCCCCCAAAATGGTGTGATGAGCCTAACCTACCATACTCTCAACTAATGTAATTTTTTAATCATCATTGGGTCTAAAACCCCAAAGTACCACCTACCTATGGAAAGCAGGTCTATACTCATTTATGGATGTGGGAGTTGTTTGGAGTTTCCATTAGAGATAAAAATGGAAAAAACGACTTGATTTATTGTAAAAATACATCAAACTAGACCCCCCCCCCCAAACAATCAAACTATTGGGCCAAGCTAGACACGTCCTTTAAAAAAACAAAAGTGGTGCACCTGATGTGAAATCATTTAACTACAGCATCTCCTCTACAGGATAAAAAAGATGGACTATTTGGTTCTCACCAGACCATTTTATTCCTATGATACGAATTCTCCTTATATTTTTCTATCAAAATAGTGATTTTGGAATCTCAATAGGTAATGGATAATAAAATCATGATAGTAAATATACAAGTAGTTCACTATGATCCTCCTCATGTTATTAAATTTTAGAAATCAATGATGGAATATATTCCATGAATTATTTTAGTTCTTTATACTTATGTTCTTACCCATTAAATCCAAGTATATATTTAGATATTAATTTAATTTGGTTTATCACCTCTTGGAATTATTCTATAAAATTTTAAAATTGATATTATCATTCATCAATAGTTAAATATTCTTCTTATATCACCTTAGAGTACTAGTTAGTTCATGCATAATAATATAAATTATAATACATCATGAATATTTTTTTAATGTTTTTTTAATATGAAGAAAAAGTAAAGATAATTAAAAATAGTGAAATTGAAATAAAGTGATTGAATGAATGGATTGTCTCCACTAAAATGGTGTAATAAATGCTGCCATATTTTTATTACAACCATAAAAATGTGTGCAAAAATAATATTATTTTTCTATGGAAGTACAGTGGTTGAATAGGGTTATCTCTTCTGAGGATACTTTGGTTGAAAATTAAATCCCAAACTTTTCCAAAGACATATTTTATTTTTATTTTTATATTTTTATAAAATAAAATGAAATTGGGGGTTTACAGTTGAAATTTAAAACATAAAATAAACATGAATATACCAAAAATAGTTACAATGAATGAGGTTAAAAGAAATAAAATAGTCCCATGATAATTTCCCAAAGTGAACTGTCATTGTTATTTTATTCATCTCATACATACTTAATGAAAACACTCTATAATATATTTGGTCATCCTCTTATACCATGGTTGTGAATATATAGTATACTAAGAAAACTAAAAGAACACAAAACCTTTAACTCCTCCTTTATTTTCAAGTTAAGGGGATCCTCGGTCGAGATCACCCTCAAAATCGCCTTCCTAGTATGAAATCACACCCATTAAAAGCTAAATCATAAAGGCTCCATCATATGTCCTAATGATTATGGAATATAGGTATAATAGTGTAGAAGAATAATTTAAACCTAAGAAAACTTTAGTAAAGACTAACTTCTACGATTACCCACTATTAATTATCGTCAAAATAACCCCATGAAAATAAGAAACATTTAAACATACATGTGAAAATACTCAAGTTAAATAGTACATTCTTCCCCCTGGAGATCCCTTAGGTTAGTTCATTAAAATCATGAATATTTTATAATTTAATTAATAAATATAGTGGAAGAAAAAAAATAAGATAGATATATAGATTGTGAAAACTTATAAAAACATGCATGCAGAATGTGGTTACAGTGAAAGAAAATAAATTAAAAACCCTAAAATATCAAGACAAGAATAATTTAAAACATTTAATCACCCTTTTATAATATAGGGAAACTGATTTAAATAATCAACATCAGTTTTAAACTCTAAGAGGGATAAACTCATGCAAGGGATAGTTTCCTTACACATTCATGGCTAAACCAGTAGCATATTTCCCCATGATAAGAGACTTTTTTCCTTTATTTTTAAATTCCCAAATTATTATCATTAACTTTTATCCCCCAATTTCCCATGTGATATTTTTTTTTTTTTATATTTAATCTCGATGCACATGGTCAATGCAGATATTAGTATATCAAAAATGGTATAATGTATTGAGGTTCAATCCACGTTGTAAGCACTGTCTTCAAATGTGTCACATCGTGGAAGGGGTATGATCACAATAAGGATTATAATGATTTACCTATCTCATATCACTTTTAACATCCATGTTATTATCAAAAATCATCAATAACTAGTATTTTTTAAGTTTTATACATGTGTGTTTTGTTTGGAAATCCGTCGTAATGAAAAAATATTCTTTACTATGTGACTTACTTCTATTCTTATTATTTTCTAGAGGAATATATCTTTACATATGTTTGGATAAATTTTACCTATCACATTGGAAATTAATATTTACACTTATGTCACTCCATTATTTTCTAAATTTTTGAGTGTAGATTCAAAATGAATCTTTCATTCTGAGAAAATATTATTTTTTTTAAAAAATGAATCTTATGTATTTGCATAAGTTTCTTAACTGTGAAACTTTTACTCCAAATTTGTTTCATTTACTTTTATGTATCATTAAAATTAATATTATATATACACATAAGAGTCTTTTAGTTTGAAAATTGTTTACTTCCTGAAACTTTTGAAGCTACTCTTTCATAATTATTCAGTATCCAATTCAAGGAAATTTATGTATGATCAAGGTTATTTTGTGTATATTATACCTTTATAAAATTTCTTTTCTATTGTTAAAAAATGAATTTTAAACATTATGGAATTAATTATATATATTGTATAAGTTTTTTATTTTCATCTTCATATTCAAAATGAATTTTACATATTGAAATAAGTACTTTTACACATATCTTCCCTTTAGAAAATTCTACTCATGTCAACCAATTTTTGGAAAAACATTATTCATCATCAAAACACCAGAAATTAAAATATGTTTTTGATAATTAAAAATAATAATAACTAAAAATTACAAATTATTTCATTTTCCCAATAAAGTAAAAATATAATTATAAAATAAATATATGATAATTACCCATGAAACATGAAAATTGTGGGGATAAATTCAATTAATTAAAATTATAAATAATGAAAATGTTGTCTCTATCAAGTTCCTTAAAGTTATCTTATATAAATACCACATGCCTCCTAGTTGAACCATGACACATAAATATCTATTGGATAGTCCATGAAGCTTATAAGCTGAAAAATTTACCCATCTCTAATCATGTGTCTCTACCAACTCAAAAACATCATATATAGTCTCAATGAAGTCCTAGACATCCTCAGGAACACCCATGACCTAGAAAATCAAAATATTCTATGTTTATGAATCTCTTTTAAATCCTATCATAGTAGTTACACATTTATGTACACCTATAAATCTAATAAATACTATAAAGAACACCCCTCACTGAAGGGGCTCAATCTTATGAACCTATGGAGTATCCTTAAGGGAATGATCATATCCAACCTTTTGAAAATTTGTAAGTATTTCATGATAATTTTGAACCTTGGGTATATCCTTTTCTTAGCCCTTAGGTGGAACAATGGGACGTTTTTTAGGAATTATTCTTCTAAAATTCCAAAACATAGAATTAAAACACCCTTTTTATCTTAAATATTAATAGAATTTAAGAAATAATAAAAACACACACATATATACCATAAATAGATTCACCCTAAGGGTCTAATGAAAGATACACTATGAGAATACTACCCACTAATAACCCAAGTCCTACAACTATATCATATTCACCTTCATGTTAGTCATAGTCATATATAACATAATCACAATCCTTTAGTAAAACTAATTATATCCCACCAATAATGTATTTGGGAAAACAAAAAATATATTATTATTGACATTTAGTTAATTTAAACCTTTAGAAATCACACACAAGGAGGTGCATGATATGTGAACCTATATGTTGAATCATGATTCATAAACTCATACACTCTCACCACTCAGGAAAAGTGGAAAAAAATCATAAATGATAAACTCATAATATCACTAAAACAAAAACATGAAACCATGACCACATAATCAATAAAAGAAATCCCACATCACTAGAGACTTTATTGTTTGCTATACAGGTGTTTTCCAGACAAAATCATAGCTTCCCAATCAAGTTTAGACTTTCGTATCTTTAATCTAACAAGGCCCAAATAAAAAACTCAAAAGAAAATGGGCCCAGATTCCATTTTTTAAATCCTCATCTAGGTTCACTGGGATCAATATAGTTGGAAACATGGACTCATGTGCACCTCCCCATATCAAGTGGCTAAAAACTACTGGAAAGGTCCTAAACTATATATTGGGAAGACTATTCCATTGATATTAGATAACCATGAACCATTTAAACAGTAGAAGCTTGAATAATAAATAAAAAACAATATGGAATCATAGTGGTAATAAAAATATGTTAATATCATCATATACTATAACAAAATGTATTCTTTTCAGTCATAAATCAACATTCAAAATTATCCCTATAGGTGGTGGATTAATACACACAATTATTAAATAAACAAAATGAAACTAATGCACAACTACAAAAAATATACCAAATTGTATCCTATAATTATCTCTATTTATATCCCCGCTTCACTTTATAAAATTTTCAATATAGGTGTATTTTCCTTGGTTGGATCCCAAATAAAAAATTCAGCATGCGTGTTGGGGTTCCCATGTAGTATGTGAGTAATAAAACATAATAATACACTACTAATGTGTCTTTAGCACAATTGAAGTTTATATATGTGAGTGGATTTGATAATAAAAAATAAATAAATAACAATAAATAATGAATCACTATCGATTCATCATGAACTAACCAAAACACCATAAACTTTGACTATACTTGAAGTGACCAATTCCAAAAGAAATAAGTTATCTTATTATTAAAACCATCTCCGATTTCATTGGAATTGATCGGAGGAGGGAATCACATGGACAACATCTAAAACAAGATGAACCATTACCTTATGGAATTACATATAGTAAATCATCACTTCAATTAATCTCAGGGTAATTTTTAATGTAGGTAATAACATATCCAAACTCCCAAGAAAGAAAAACCATACCCTCATCAAGGTAGGTCCCATGGATGAATCAAATATAAACCAACCATACCATGAACTGGTTTGAGGATTATATAGCATAACCAAACTATGATTCAAGTTGAACCAACATATCCATGTAAGTAAGGTCCCACTGATGAATCACACATTCTTTGTCACACATGACTTATAGTGGGGTCACCAAAATCCAACATTCAAACCACTTAGGTCAAACAGATGCTCTAATAAGACATGCCACATCAAAATACCCATAGGATTATCCCCTTAAAAATCCCTTAAATAAACCTATGAAAATATTCTTAAACTATCCATTCCCACTCATTAACACCTCCATATTGTAATGAGGTTAACACCCATACCCATATGTCATCCTATAATTTCACTGATTCCCATTCTAAGGAAACTCATTTTATGTCATGAAATGCATGGTAGAGAGCCATGCCTCAGGGAATACTAAATGTTTTGGTTTTACTATTAACTATATAGTTCACATGTATCTACCCTCTAGGGGTCTATTATATCAATTCATGCGGATGAAATCATCTTGTTTTTACAAGGGGATCAAAATAATATTCAGTTTCTTAAAAACACTCTTGCTCATTATGAGGAGGTTTCAGGTCAAGCTATTTCTTGGAGAAAATCACATGTTTTCTTTGGAAAAAATTTTTCCCCTCAAAGGAAAACTATTATCACTACTAACCTTGGGGTCAAAGAAGGTCTATTCCCCTTTACCTATCTAGGGGTTCCTATCTTTTAGGGATGACCTAAATCCTCCTATTTCGCCAACATTGTTGATCAAATCATTAGTCAGCTCTCTTCTTGGAAAGGCAAGTCCATCTCCATGGCTGGTAGAATTTAACTTGTCAAATCAACCATTGTCTCCAAGATGGTTTAATCTCTCAAGATCTATAGGTGTCCCATGAGCACCTTTAAAATATAAATTCTTACATCAAGAACTTCATTTGGACGGGAAACATTTTTGAAAGGAAACTTGTCACCATCCCTTGCAAGACCTATTGTAAACCCTTAGATAAGGGGGGTTTTAGTATTAAAATTTTAAAATATTTCAATGATGCCATGCAGGATAAATTTAATTGGAAATTAATCAATAATAGCTCTAATGCTCTTGAATTTCTCTATCACAGATTTAAAAATAAACTTAAGAAGGGAAATTTTAATTATATCACCTCCTCGATTTGGCCCTCCACTAGGCACTCACTTCATAACATTATGGAAAACTCTAGATGGATGGTTAGGGCTGACTCCGACATAAATTTCTGGATGGATAACTAGACTGGAACCCCTTTAATTTCCATTCTTCCTCTTAATTATACACCTGAGAACACTAGATGCACCATAATGGAGGTTTTTCAATCTCATAGTAATGACCTCATGGACAATATTACTCAAATCATTGACAACTACCCTTATAATATCTCTGATGATTTCATTTTCTAGAAGCCAGCGCCAAATGGAATTATTGACTCCAAAAATTTCTCTTAGTAGAATTTTTATGCCACTGAATCCAACTTTCAATGGCTAAATCATTTTAACAAACCATGGATCAAACCCACTAGACTAACTCTTATCTTATGTATTGCCCATAATAGATTTCTCACTGAGGTCTGCCTTCAAACTTTTGGTATTCAACTTTGATCTAGGTTTAATCTATGTAACCAACATCAAGAAGATACTAACCATATTATCTTATCATGTGATACAGCCTCTTCTTTATGGA
Organism: Viscum album; assembly: GCA_963277665.1. NCBI lineage: Eukaryota > Viridiplantae > Streptophyta > Magnoliopsida > Santalales > Viscaceae > Viscum > Viscum album. The sequence goes on along the minus strand of OY728131.1, from coordinate 1,520,767,932 downwards.
ATTATATCATTGACATCGTTAACTACAGATGATTTATACATGACTCAATCTGTTCTCTTTTAAAGAAATGTGTTGGTCAGGATGCTTCTTAGCAAATAAAAAACATCTTCCTCTCTTCCGTTTCTGATCTCCTTCATGTGATCTGGTATGATAGAAATGATATCACTCATAATAAATGCTCACTAAATCTCAATGCAGGAAAATCCCGGATTCTCATTGCGGTCCGAGAGGCTGCTTCGATCCAAAAATGCCATTACAGCAACTCTGTTGGAGACTGAGAGATTCTGCACAAAATCCAGGTCGATGGAACCTATCAACAACCCAAATGTACCTTTGAAGTATTCTAGCAGGCCCATATGCTAGGATGGAGCAAAGTGAACGTTGATGGTTCCTCAAAAGGAAAACCTGGGCATGCCGGCTGCGGGGTGATTTTCCGAGATTCTTTTGGCCAGTGCCATGGTTTTCTCTTTGGAAAATTTGGTATAGCTTCTTCATTAGAAGTGAAAATTATGGGTGTCATTCATACCTTCAATTTTTCCCTTATAAAGTATGGAGAAAACTCTGGATCAAAAGTGAATCAACCACCATTGTTCAGGAAATCTGGAATGGGGTGACTCGCCTGGTCTGGCCCCTCACTACGCTTTGGATGAAATGTCTAAATTATCTCTCATATGTTGATTATATCACCACTCATGGCTTCCGGGAAGTGATCATTGTTGTTGATGCTCTTGCGAACAATAGAATTCATCAGGATATGATTTGGATGGAGAATCTTCCTTCATATTTATTTCATCTTTTTGACAAAGATTGTAAAAAACTACAAACGTTTCGTCTCCTATAACCCCTTTCCTTTTGTTATATTCAATAAACTGTGCTTTGGTCTTTGAACAAGGAACCATATTCTTAAAAAACATACCAAATATAGATTATCAAAATAGGTGAAACATAAAAACAGATAATAAATAAGGAAGAAAGAACATGGAGAAGTAAAGAGAGAGGCCCCATGGTCATGTGGTTTGTGCTAAGGTCAAGGGAGGGAGAATATATATTTTTATGTTTTCCCCCATTTAATTAATTTTAATATATATATATATATATATATATATCTAAACTAGAGTTATATTTTCATGTTACCATGTCATTTATAGCAGAATTCCTTCACCTAGGGTGATATTATGGCTTGACCATAATGGTCATGTCGCAACATCCATATTAATAGTAGTTCCCAAATGCCTATATCACTCATTGTAGTGTGAACTAGATCCTTCTTAATGTAACAACCCCCTAAATTCAAATGGTTGTGATATCTCATGGACATAAATTATAGTGTGACCTAAATCCTTACAACTCAATAACCTAAATCATGATATATCCACATCAATTACACCATGACAAGTCATGACTCCCAAATCTCATCCTAGTTATAACCATTCCAGACCGAAACCCCTATGATTGCACTGTGAACCTCTACCTAATATATAATTTTATCCCTAAACCATACCCAAATCCTTAATTCATAACCATTGGTCACTTCCAAAAATAAAAACAATCAAGACTCAACAAAATACATATGATTTAATGGAATTTTAATAATATGAACCTTAAAGTTCAAGGGGTGTTAAATAATTACTTTAGTGTTTCTTAAAAAAATTAGTGATTTGGATTGAATTTACTAATGGATAAATATGGTAATTTTAGGATTTTATATGGGATAGGTCCCAATATATGTTGGAGATTATCTGCACCTCGTTTATTGAGGTTTTAGTGAAGATATATTATCTAGTGAGATATCGATCGATTATTCCAAATACAAGTAATTATGGAATGGATTTATTTAGTTAATTATAATTATTTAGTAATTAATTTAAATTTTTCATGATATATATAGATCATTTTGATCATATGTAGTAATTGGTATGATCTTGGATGATCTTTAGAGATGATAGTTGAGTATCACTCAAGGGGGTAACTCCATGATAAAGGTAGGTGGTACTTAATATTATCACTTTTTTATGATTGTATATATTGGGGTAGATTGTATGTGTGGGTAAGTAGGTGTGATCAACCTAAGATGGACCCATAAGTAGGTTTACTTATATAAGGAAAGTCTAGGGATTATTTTTTTGACTTGTAGTGAGCCCTTCAGAGTTATGCACTTATCACATAGCCACTTATGTCTAACCCACATATATGAGAGGCTTGGTTAGAGTGGGATTATAACCTGATGAGGGTGTATATAATTGATAAATGATTCAAATTACCTAGGAATTTATTATATTGGAAAGTTACACTCACTAAGAGTGATAGGTTGTGTTCATCCTTTTGGTTATTATGGTATTAGTTATATATTAATTGGTCATATGGGAGTATGAATGAATGACTATAAATGGAACAAGATGTGTTTTTATTAACACTTTAATGATGTGTATTGGCTATATAGACTATTATACATTCCTTAAGACGTTTTATTTCAACCCATGGTCTTTAAAAACCTTATCTCCTTGGTGAAGTGGAAATATATGTAGGGAACTGAAACCATAAGGGGCATACTTGCCTATGATTTGATATGGTGAGCCTTGTAATGAATATTTAAGAATTACTTAAAAATGAGAATATTATATATAATTAATGATAGTGGTGGATTTTCCTAGTAATGCGCCTTTTTAATGATTAGTGGATATCATGGCATGAACCTTAAGAAATACTTACTTGTATGGGATTCTAAGTTGTAGTAACGTAGGCCATGCTTGAGGCACGTGTCCTGGTTGTACAAAATCATGGGAATAAGTAGTCTATTGAGTGATATGGGTTTGGTTAAAAAATTAATAAGGTGATGAATAATTAAAAATGTTTATGGTTATGTAATAAATATGTTTATGTGTATGGACATTATCTATTCACCTTTTTATATGATATTGATTATGGGAGTTATCTTCTCACAATTGTACACATTATTGATTATGGTGATAATCCATTCACCCCTATTTATGTTATGTTCATTAGTGATTAACCATTCACATTTTTTTTGGTTATATTATTAGTGATAAACCATTCACCATTCTTATGAATATGATGATTCATAACACCATAGACTAAACACATTATTATTCAGTGGTTATGGATATGATTTCTAGGATGGGACACACAACATAGGTGATAACCCATTCACTTATTTTGATGATAGAAATGGTGATGAACCATTGACCACTATCTTAGGGATTGGTGATAACCTATTCACTATTACCTTATTTTATATTAGGTGATATCCCATTCCCATTTATTTGATTCAGATTAGTGATAACCCATTCACTATAGGTGATAACCCATTTTTCTAGATCATTGTTGGAGTGTTGATAACATGTTCACCCATACTCCTATTGTTATTAATGATAGCCCATGAAACATAGGTGATAACCTATTCACTTTATTTGATTAGATGTGGTGATATACCATTAACCATCAGTGATGCTCTATTAACCTTATGTATTATTTTTATTTTGATGCTTTATTTTTTTTAATATTATTGTAATGATGACTCATTCACAAATTCTTAATATATGAGTGGTGATGACATGTTCACCCATACTTTTTAGTGATGGTGATACTCTATTCACCTATGTGTCATTATTAGATATGATAATAAATTCATCATACTTATTACAAGAAGTGATTACCCATTCACTTTCTTCATATGATCATCTCATCGGAAAATGTATCCTACTTCTAACACTGGCCAAAGAATATATATATATATATATAGTCAATTTTTATGGTGGCTTCTTCAATACCCAACAGTTTGGAAAGTTTATACATCAAATTTTTTTTTATGTATTTAATTTCATTGAGTACATGTATTCAAATATATATTGGTTTTTGTAACACACCAAGATTTTATGGTATGTCTCTTTTAAAATTTAACATCTTTCATAGTTTATGATTCACACAACACTGAATTTAAAATCCTAATATACTATTAAATATGACCTTTAGAATAGTAATGAGATTATTAGGAATAGAAATATGGCCAATAGAATAGTAACTTAACCTGTGAAATTATGCATAAAATTTAGGTATCTTATGGATGAAAATATAATATATTTATATCATGGAATAAGTAAATAAATGTTTTAAAAATGATAAATTAGTTATTGTTATTTTCATAAAACATAAATGTTCATTAAAAATTATATAATTAAAATAATTATTTAAAAGAAAATTTATTTTCAAAAAATAGATTCAAAAATTAATAATTTTTCATCTTATTATTATAATAAAATTTTATGAGACCTTAATTAACTTTTTAAAGTGTCATAAAATGAGTTATAATATTAAAATAGGTATTTTTGAGTAAATGGGGATTTTATTTAAAAAATTAAATTTCACATATTTAGAATATTATTTTCATAAAATGAAGTCCACTTTTTACTTATACACATTTCAAATTGGTGAGGGTGAATTTTTGGCATTTTTCAAAAATAGTTGAATTTTTGGTGAATAGTGAAATTCGGTAATTTACGGTATTTATCAAATACAAGAATTATTGAGTCATCAATGATGTATGGATGATGTAATAGAATAATCACAAACATTAATTCTATATTTATTGTATTTATTCATGTTAATAAAAATTATTCATATTCTTGAGCCAAAATAATAAACTAATGAATAAAATAATAAAAAAAACACCCCTCTCCTCCACTATAAAAACAACCCCTCGCCACCTCTTCTCCTCACACCTCCATAGCCTTTAAGCTTATCCAATTTATACCCAATCCATATCCCAAACCTCTCCCCTATATTATATTTTTTTTCTCACCAAAAAGACCATTTCAAGGTTTCTTAAGGAGTTTCTCAAGGAGAGTAATTCAATAGTTAAAATCCCCTTTTATTCTTTTAATTTTCTTTTCAATTTCTTTTCTTTTCTTATCCTATCCTCACCTCCATATAGCAAAGTGAAATGATAAATCCTATATATTTTATATAATGGAATGTTATTTTGATAATTTTATATCAACCATAAATTATATTATGTTCTCCTTTTATTATACAAATGAAAACATCGCCTGTGAGGGGCCGATTTACCACCTTCATGGACAATAAATTTTTTTTTCCTTCATGTATGGTCATAAAACCATTTTTATGGTTAAAAATACTATAATATATGTATTAAAACTTATTTAATGTTCTATAACCAATATATATACATAATATTAATTAATAAAACAAAACTAGTGTGTGATGATTGAAAAAAGTGCCAAAATAATATAAACGAATATCATTAACATTTTATATAATAAATCAACCGAATTTCTAGAAAAAAAATTATATATACGAACATTAAATATCATGTAAGTTAATTAATATTATATAACTTCATTTCTGGATAACTCTTCCCATTTTACATGATCTTTCTTACATGTATACAAGAGAACCAATCATGAAAACCAAGAAATGAACACTCCCGAACAACAGAATTGAATCTTATAACTCATAAAAAATACATAAATTAACATAATAAAATTATAATAAATAAAATAAATGTTTAAGAGGTTATGAATTAATTTATTAATTAATCTAATTTCATTATCTAGGATTTTAAGTACAAGTGAAAAACGCTATCGGATATAAGGTAAGGATTCTCCCCGAACCTCTATCTTTCATTCAAGTTACACTTTCTCTATCTTTACCCCAATCTAATTAATAATTTATTTTATATAATTATTCAAAATTATGTTTATATGTTCTAAAATCATGTATCCAGATCATTTCATCTCTCTTTTATGGGAAAATACATATTTTATAAGGTTCTTTGTTCAATTAATCCTGATAAGCAAGCCTGATTAAAGGGTACTTCCCTATTTCTTACGCATTTTAAAGTACACTCCATAATATATTTTAAGAATCCAATATTTTTATAAAATCACACAGTTTATCATGAAAATATATCTTATATATTTTTTGGTTTTATGTAAACAATTGATCATTTGTCTTCTTTAGAGACTCTTTTGCATTTTCCCTTAAACCGCATTGAAGCGGCCCATTTCTAAAGTTTCTTAAAAACTCCTTTTAAATGTTTTAATTTAATTTGGGAATCATTTGTCACTAAAACATAATTATATTGTACTTTAATTTTATTTTCTGGGATATGCATGTATATAATATGATTTTATGACAAATACAAAGTAATTTTCTAAAAAAAATCTTCCTTCCAAAAGAAAAAAATGTTATTTCTGTCAATAATTTCTCAATGATTTTATTAGATTATTTTAATATATTTAAAAACCCTTATATTAATAATATTATTTATTGAAATTTATCTCTTATGTTACCATCTACTATATTTTATTGAAAGTTTTATGATTATTTTGACAGAGGATGTACTATCTTGATACCATTCACTATATTACTCTGAATGGTTTGTTGTTATTATTTAGGGAAAGTTATTAACATTTCATATAATAGTTTCAATATGAATATATATTTTGATTATTTTTCACCCCTTTTATATGAGGAATGAATTAGACTTAGTAAATTATAGTATATACTCACTTTATCTCATCAATGTATCGGTAGGTCTCATGAGAAAATTAGACCGGGTTTTTACTCATTTATGTATGGTGTCTTAGCTAAAGCCTTGATGGTATGTTTATGATCTCCATAATTATGAATTATCTCATTATGATATTAGTAATTGATAATCCATGTGAATATTTTACTAGTATAAAATCCATGGTTATGTTTTATTCTCTTATGATTATTTATATGGAATTATTTTGATCAACTTTTATTCCTTCCATATTATGTTCAAGTTTTTGTTTTAATGACATGTATTTTTAGATATTCACCTTTACTTTTTGATTATATTTATAGCTTATACTGTATTTTTTACCCTTACTGGTCATTTTAGATCACCCCTTTATTATGTTTCATTTTTCCCCAGGATGCGAAGATGTATATTATTAATTACTTTCAAGGATAATCTAGGAGTTTATGGATTTTTTCAATGTAGTTTCTATATTTTTTTTATTATCCTTTCAAGTTGTAATGTAATTATTATGTTTGTATCTGGTTTTCCAAAGTTACTAGAATATTCGGTCCATTGGGATGTGATTACTTATTATTAGTACCAATGTAATAAATTATGGTATATACTCCTTGTTGCTGGGGTTGAGGTATTTACTATTGGTATCAGAGAAAGTTTAGTAGAAACTTTGGAAACAAGATATAGGAAAACATAGGATAGAGAACAAAACCCTATGATAGAATTTTTAAATATTCCCAAAGAAACCAAACTTGTGATTTAGAGATTATTTATAACTAAATTTTCAATTTACGATTATGTGATTCACTATTTATGATATTTCACATTATGTTTCATAATTTTATGATATAATAAATTGTACGCCATTGTTTATAAATGGTACTTAGTGGAAGGAATGGAAACTGTATCAACACATGTATCCCATGTAGAGATTTCCCTCATATATAATATAATGATGTTGGAGTTGGAGATGAAACTATAGCTAAACAACTTATAACTATATTGGGAAAACTAACACAAGTTATGAGAAATAACCTTACTCTCATAGAGTAGCCCGATCCACAATGTGGTGTAAAAATGTTAGACCTCTTTATGTGAAAACAACCTTCATCATTAAATGGGACTAAAAACCCATTTGTAGAAGAGTAGAAGATAAGTTCATTAGAGAATATATTTCTCTCATTGGAAAGTTACAAAAGGGATAATGTTATCATGGAATTCTATCATCACTCGGGAGATGTGGATCAATGGTGGTAATTAATTCAAAACACAAAGGAGGACGAAGAAATTACAAATATGGAATGAAAACATTTTAAGGAAATTTTCATGGAGAAAAATTTCTCTTCAGAAAAATGAGTGGATATGGAGAGGTAATTCTTGGGTCTGAGACACAAAGGGGATGAAAAATTTTCAGAGTATGAATACAACTTTACAAGTTTATCAAGGCATGTTTCTAACTACATATGTAATCTAAGAAGAAATATTGGCCCTTTCTTTGATGGTATGAAAAAAAATTATATGAATGGAACTAGTAACTTGTGTTAGTTTTCCCAATATAGTTATAACTATATTAGGAATGGGAGTTTGTTACAAGTGTAAAGAATAGGTCCATTATGACTATGATTATAGAGTAAATAAATAATCTAGTAATGTTCAATGCTTCAGCAAAAAGGAGTTGGGACACTATGCAAATGATTGTCGTATACATCAAGGAAACTTACCCTATAAAAGGCCAAGGGAATATGGCCATGCTTATACTTCCACAACATCAGAGGTTGAAGTACCAAATTATGTGTTTGTAGGGACATTAATCATATCTTTAAATTTATCTAAATCTTTATTTTATTCTTGTAATGCCTCGATTTTTTTAAAAGAAAAAACTATGTTTGATAGCGTATGTGATATGCAACACCAAACCTAGACAAACAATGATTATTCAAATATGAAAATTTTCACATTTAAATTAAATTTTTGGATATTAGTATGACTAAATAATTTATTAAATATATATATATATATCCTAAATATATTGATAAATATTTAGTAAATAATAAATCAAATTCTGGTAATGACTTTTTGTTCTTGAAAATACGTTTTTTTTCAAAAATGATTTTTATTTCTTTTAATATTATAATTATGTTATAAAACATTTAGAAAATTAATTTTATAAAAATAAATCCTTTTTTTATATCATCATATCAAAATTAACAAAGGCTTAAAATTTGGTATTTTCTGGAAAATACATATTTTTCAGTGAATAGAGAAAAATACCATTTTATGTAAAATTGTCATTTATTTTCATAAATGAATTAATTTAGATATCCAATTATGATTTTAATTTGAGTTAAAATTATTTTAAGTATTATTTATCTATATTAAATTCAATTAAATATAGTTAAATTATATTTATACTGAATTTTAATACAAGTTTATTTTTAGGATTAAAACACATTTGTTATTAAAACTATTTTAAAATGAATAATGTGTATCCATTATAATTAGTTAAAATAAAACATAAATATAATTTATTTAAATGAAATTTTTATATTATATACCTATATTTATTAATTTAAATTCATATAATTAGGATTATTAGTTATAGAGTTAAAGTGAAATCATCTTTTCCTTAAATAATATTTTTTCAAAAAACGGCATTCCATCATGCTTGTGGGTTTTGTTTTAAATTGAATTCATCCTCATCTATGAATTAATTTTGATAAAATTTATTCCTTATTTGTAATTTTCATAATTAATATTAGGTAACAAGGTCAACTTATTTTTTGAACATCATGAATAGTAACTCTAGTAAATATTTATTATCTTTATAAATGGAAAATAAGATAATTAAGGGAAAATTAATTTAAAAATAATAGAAAAAAAAAGTAAACCTGATATTATTATTATTTATATTTTTTCATATAAATTATTATTATATTTATTCCTTATTTTTTTTAATTTATAAATGATTAAGTAATCAATTTAATAAAAATTATATTTTGATATGATAAAACACATATTAAATTTTTTTAGTGAAATTCATATTCAATTAAGGAATTTTTTTATTAATTAATTGATATTTTAAAAAAATATTATTTTAATAAAATATTATTATTAAATAATTTTATTAAATATAAATGATCATGTAATTTTTATGAAGCCAAATGTAATTTTTATAAGGGTTCGAAAACTGTTATTGTCAAAAAAAACCCAACATTTATTAATAAATGTATATTTTATTTTAAAAGTTAAAATTCACATATTTATAAAATTATTTATATAAAATTAATTATATTTTTTGAATCAAAATGTCTAAATTATACAATGGTGAATTTATCATAGTTTTCAGAAAGACAAATTTTTGGGTAAAAATTAAATTTCATATAAATATACTTTGTGGGTTATGACATCATAATGACTATAAATTGATGTAATAAATACTATGAAAGGTATCCATGACTGAATTTATGTTTTACCTTTAAAATAATGTGATTTTATTTTTATTTTATTAATTTTATAAATCGATTATAAATCCTCCAAAACCATTAATATATTTTACGGTTTTAAAATAATTTATTTAGGAGTATGAATCACCTCCACATAATCAAGGGAATTATTTTGTTAAGTTAGGACTTTTTCCATATAAAAACATGATAACCACTCCAATTTGGTAGAAACCATGGGAAAAACTATGTAATGGTTTATTTTTTCAGTTATTTTATTATATAGAGTCCAAAACCTAAATAATAAATAAATCCTCCTCATTTCCTATATAAACCCACCCAAGATCTCATTTATCTTCACTAAAACTCATTGGATCACATTTATACTCTACCCTACACTATCTATAGTCCTAAAAATATTCCCCCAAGCTCTCAATAATCCCCTCTCAAGAATTTGTTGTCACACACTCAAGTAAGAGATCTTTAACTCTCCTCATTTAATCAAGAACTTATTTTATGTTATGTCATTTAATTTACATTTTCATATGTTGGTATATGTTATTAAATATCCTCATTACTATACATTTCATGTATAAGTGATGATATCCCTGTTTTACTCTCATTAATCCCTCATAATAACCTTTATGTACACCTGTTACCATGATGAAATTTAGTAAGGGTTCTTTTCCTTTCTGCTATTTATTAAAGTATATTCTTTACCTTAGGTATTTTATTTTCATTTACTTAATATGGGATATGTTATTAAATATAAACTTACTTTAAAATTTATTTCCAAATGATTAGATACCAATTTTACTCTCATAAACCCATTTTATGATTTTTTATGTGATGTCGTTATACTGCCAAAATTTCACAGTGATTTTCCCTAAAAAAACAATTTTGTGGTGAATACCATACCCATTTACTATCAGGGGTATTCACCTTTATAAACTTATACGACTTTGAATTGGGAAACACATGTATATATATATTCAACACTTCTTGATCTTGGAATTAAATATTGTGATGAATTAATCCATGTTCTATGATATATGTGGCACACTTAAGCATGATAATGAAATAAATGTCACGGCTGATCCTGAAATTATAAATCAATCCAATTCATTGGGAAATTTTTGACTTATCGTACATCATGTTTGGATAAGGATTGAACCTAATTACTTTATTATACTTTTTCCACCATGATATCTTGGCGGTTTAGTCTTGACCTATGTTTATGAATTAGTATTTGATGTTGTTGTCATATTTCCCATATTGACTTTATGATTATCATTCTATATCATTTCTCATTGTTCATATTTTTTATTTATACTCTTTTTATGCACCATTTATATTCCTATTGTATAAAATTTAACACCTTATACCATGTTTATTACCTTATTGGGTTTTATAGCTCACCCCTTTTAATGTTCATCCCCAGATTATCCCATACAATTTTAAAATCTATGGAATTTTAGAATCATGTTAAGGATGTTTTTAATAATGTTGTTATATCCCATGTTCAAGATATCATGAAATGTACCTAACTCTAAAGAAACAATAATTATCAATATTCCAGGTTTTATTATGTGTACTTTAATGTAATAAATCATGTATTAATTTGTATTAAAGAACAAAGTTGGTATAGTTGATATCATAGTAAAAATTTAGTTATTTTTTGGATTATGATTATAAAACTCTAGAGAAATATTTAGGAGTAATACTAAGAAAAATAAAATCATACCTAAATTTTGGTAAGTATATAGTAAGAGTTTAATCAAGAAAATATATCTCTAGTATATACTACAAGATGAAATGGTTTTGGAACAGATATGCCTAGGGGTAACAACTCTGAAAAGGTACATCAGTACTAACTTGGCATAACCTGGTACATGACAAAAGGCCTTACTGTGCACCTTGTTTGACACTCCCAGGGGATATTATTTGGTAAATTGACAAGCTCATTACAAACCATTATTAAGGGAATAAGAATTCCTAAAAGAGTCAATGTTAGGAAGTATATAATGGATAACTTATATTGAAGCATAGAAATTCATAAGATAAGGAAATACATTTAATTTGTAAGTTGTCCCTTTAATGTTAATTGTCTTCTCATTTGTGTGTTTAATAGTTTAAAAGTACTCATCATTTATAGAAAATATGAGCTTATAGACGAAATTTATTAAATGATGAAATTATAATTTTCAAGAAAGTATATTTCCTTATGTTATTAGTATAGATGTTAAAGTAATTCCTTAACTCCAGGAAAATAATATTTAAAAAAATCATAGTATAATCATTTTAGATGAATTGATGGTATATTAACCCATAAAAAATAGGTTTTTTAGTCATTTAATTTCTCCTGAACATGTCCTATATCAAACTCAATTAGTTATTTGGTGTTATTTTTCTCTTATATTTCTATATTTTCACTTCCCACTAAAGTTCTCCTACTAGGAAACCTAGTTATGTGATGACATTCACACTTCATTTTCTCTCTTTTCAAGAGGATGTTTTATTAACCCTTTTTTAGACGTGGGTTTTAAATAATAATATTTTCATGTTTTAAAACATATCTTACTGAGATCAAGTATAAATTGATAGGATTAAATTTATTAAGGGGGTAAGAATGTAACACTCTGAGTTTTTTAAAATAGAAAACTATGTTCATTAGCATATGTGATATGCAACACCGAACCCAAACAAAGAATGATTATTTTAATAAAAAAAATTTAACCGTTCCATTAAATTTATTGATATGAATTTGATTAACTAATTTTTTAAATATATATATTATTATGTGTGTGTGTCTTAAATATATTAATAAATGTTTAAAAAATAATACACCAAATTCTGGTAATGCCTTTTTGTTCTTCAAAATATATTTTCTTCAAAAATGTTTTTTATTTATTTTTACATTACAAGTAATTTCAAGAACATTTATAAAATTTATTTGATAAAACAAAATCAATTTTTAATATCATCATATCAAAATTAACTTAGGGTAAATTTTGAGATTTTTTAGAAAATACATATTTTTCAATGAATAGTGAAAAAATATTATTTTATGTAAAATTGTCATTTCTTTTGATAAATGAATTAATTTAAATGTAAAATTATTATTTTAATTTTATTTAAAATTATAATTATTATTATTTATATATATTAAATTAAATTAAATAAGGTTAAATCAACTTTATACCATATTTTAATAAAATTTTATTTCTAGGATTAAAAATGCATTTTTTATGAAAACTATTTTAAAGTGAATAATGTGTCTCCATTATAATTAGTTAAAATAAAAACTAAATTGAAATTATTTATATGTAATTTTTATATTATATATTTATATTTATGAATTTAAATTCATATAATTAGGATTACTAATTATATAGTTAAAGTGAAATCATCTTTTCCATAAAAAATGTTTTTTCAGAAAACTACATTCCATCGTGCTTGGGGGTTTTATTTTAAATTAAAATACTCCACCTATGTAAATTGATTTGGATAAAATGGATTCCTTTTTTTGAATCATAATAATTAATATTAGGTAACAAGGTCAACATAATTTTTGAACAATATGAATAGTAACAGTGGTAAATATTTATTATCTCGGAAGATGAAAAATAAGATAATTAAGGGTAAAAATAATTTAACAAAAAATAAAAACAAATATAACCCTAATATTATGATTATTTAAAATTTTTTAATTTAAATTATAATTTTATCTCTTCCTTAATGTTTTTAATTGATAAATGATTGATTAATCAGTTTGATAAAAATTATATTTTGATATGATAAAAAATATATTGTATTTTTTAGTAATATTCAAATTCAATTAAGGAATTTATTTTAATAAATTAATGTGTATTTTAAATAAATAATATTTTTAATAAAATATTATTAGAAAATAATTTTTATTAAATATAAATGATCATATAATTTTTATGAAGTCAAATGTAAATTTTATAAGGGTTTGAAAACTTCTATTGTCAAAAAACCCAACATTTCTTAATAAATGTAGATTTTATTTTAAAAGTTATAATTAATATATTTAGAAATTTATTTAGATAAAATAAATATTATTTTTTGAATCATAATGTCTAAATTATCTAATGGTTAATTTTTCATAAGTTTCTAAGACCGTCATATTTTTCGGTAAAAAATAAATACTATATAAATATACTTTGTGTATTATGACATCATAATGAAACAAAAGTGTTGTAATAAATAATATAAAAGGTATGAAAGAATCGATATATTTTTTACCTTTAAAATAATTTAATTTGAATTTTATTTTATTAATTTTATAAATTTATTATGAATACTACAAAACCATTAAAATATTTTAAGGTTTTAAAATAATTTTATTAAGAGTATGACTCACCTCCACATAAGAAAGGGAATTATTTTATTAATTTTTTCTCTTTCCCTTATAAAATAATAAAAACTACTCCCATTTGGTAGAAACCATGGGCAAAAAATATGGGATGGTTAATGCTTTTGGCTATTTTATTATATAGAGTCCAAAAACTAAATAACAAAAAATCCCCTTATTTTCCTATATAAACCCACTCAAACTCCCATTTACCTTCTCTAAAACTCCTTGGATCACGTATATACTCTTACCTACAATCTATATACTCCTCCCATTGTTCCCAAAATCTCTCAAGAATCCCCTCCCAAGCAATTGGAGTTATACACTCAAGTAAGAGATCTTCCACTCCCCTCTTTTTATCAAGCACTTATTTTATGTTATGTCATCTAATTTCCATTTTAATATGTTGTGATATGTTATTAAGTATCCCCATTAATATCCATTTTATTTATAAATAATTATATCCCCATTTCACTCTCATTAATCCCTCATAAGAACCTTTATGTACACTCGTTACCATTAGCAGTGAAAAACGAGTTGTGGGCCTGCGGGCTAAGTGGGTTTGGGGTGGGTTTGGGGTGGGGGTGGTTTTATTAAATATAACCCACATTTTAAGAGGTCTTATAAAAATATCCCATAGGGGCATCCAACCCATTTGGGTTTACCCACACGGATACAGGCTAACCCGTAGGTTCTTTTAATTTTTTTTACAATAATAATTATAACATTAAATTTTAAAATATAATTTAATTTACGAGGAGGGGTAAAAGCCATTAAACTAATTCTCTTTTTCCCAAAACCACTCCATCCAAATATACCTCGAAACCTAGCTGCCTCCTCTACTTTATTTTATTTATCCAGCCAAACCCCACCCTAGCCACCCTATCACCCCGCCTGACCTCCCCCGCACTGCGACCCCAGACTTTTCCACCCTCTAATCCGACGCCACCCCCGCCTGCTTCCCGACATCCTCTAGGACCCCCGTCTAGCCTCCTCCCACAACCCTAGTCACCCCTGACTAGCCTCCTCACCTCCTCCACCCGCAACCCTTGTCAATCGGGACCAACCTCCTCGTCTCCTCTGCCTGTGATCCCTGTCGCCCTCGCCTCCTCTGCCTGCGACCCCTATCAACACCTCTTGGCCTCCTGGCCTCCTCCACCGGCGCCCCCCATCACCCTTGACTCCTCCCCCGATGACCCCCATCACTCCTTCCTAGACTCCTCGCTTCCTCCATCTATTACCTTTGTCACCCTTGCCTCCACTGCTCGTAACCCCCGCCACACCCACCCAACCTCCTCCACAACCCCTACCCAACCTACTCTAGGACCCCCATCTTCACCACCCTAAGCTCCCACTCCACCCCCATCACCCCCTACCCAGCCTCCACTGTGACTTCGACTTCGCCCCTTCCTCCTGTGACACTCTCCTTCATTGGATCCACCACGACCCCTCGGCCCGGCCACGAGCCCTCCTCTACCACCACCTAGTATCCCCACCCACCTCCTTTGATACCTATAACTGCTCCACTAGTTATCCTCTGATACTGCAACGGCTACTCTGGGAAGGTAATATTTTTTGGTTTTTTAATTTCTGTTGTTTCATAAAAGATTTAATTTTTAGTTTTAATTTTTAATTTTTTTATTCTGTATTTCATAAAATTTTAACGCAATTTTTCTTAAAAAAACTTATAACATTAATAAATATTATAATACACCCTTATTTGTTAATTTAAAATGTAATTTTTTTATAATATATCTATAATAAATGTGGGTTTCCAGTGGGCTTTCCCACATCCACTGTGGGGTGGGGTGGGCTTAATAAATACACCTATTTTTTTTGTGGGATTTTAGGGATCTAGACCGCATGGGCTTAATCCCGTGTGGAATTGGCCCACCCCACCCTTCCCCGCCTTTTTCGCATTGCTAGTTACCATGTCAAAATTTAGTAATGGATATTTTCCTTTATTCTATTTATTTAAGTATCTTCTTTACATTATATCTTTTATTTTCATTTCCTTATGATGGGATATGTTATTCTATATCCCGTTAATGTAAAATTTATGTCCAAATTATTTTATACCCCTTTCACTCTCATCAATTCATTTTATGAATTTTTATGTGATTCTATTATGCTGCTGAAATTTCACCAAGATTTCCAAGATAAAACAATTATATAGTGAATACCATTCCCATTTCCTATCACTAGTATTCACCTTTATACACTTATAAATCTTTGAATTGGGACTTAAATTTATGTATTCCACACTCCTTAATCATGTAATTAAATATGATGAAAGAATAAATCCATGTTGTATGGTCTATGTGGCACACTTAAGCATGAGAATAAAATGAATGTGATAGGTTTTCCATGAATTATATAGTGGTACAATGCATATTGGGTAAAGTTTAGTATCATGAGACATCATTTTGGGATAGGGAGTGAACCCGATTGCTTTATGGGACTTTTTCCACCATGATTTCATGGTAGTTTATCCTTGACCTATGTTTATGATGTTGTGTTTAATGTTTTTGCCACATTTCCCATGTTTCCTTTATGATTATCATGTTATATCATGTCTCATTGTTTATGTTTATGATTCTTAATATTTTTATTCCCCATTAATATTCCTGTTGTGTAACATGTATCACCTAATTCCATGTTTATTACCTTACTAGGATTTATATCTCACCACTTTATTATGTTTTTCCTCAAGTTATCCCATGCAATTTTGAAATCCAGGGAATTTTAGAAGCATATTTAGGAATTTTTTAATAATGTTGTTGTATCACATGTTAGATATGTTATGATATGTACCTAACTCCCAATGACACTATACTTATCGATATTTCAGGTTGTATTATTTATAATTTAATGTAATAAATCATGTATTAATGTGTATTAAATAACATGGTTGTTAAAATTTTGAATCATTACACTCCTTTATATCTTCCTAGTTTGATTTAAAAAATATATATTTCCAATTCACCTTAAAAATGGATTTGTTAGTAAATATTCCTACTGTAAAACTTATTGCAACAAATATGTATCGAGAAGTTCCTATTATAACACATAAATTTTCTCTAATTACTGATTTTATCATCATACCTATGGTTGATTTTGAAATAATCCTTATTATGGAATGGATTTCAAAATATAATGAAAAATAATATTTCAAAGAAAATGAAATTTTGATTCATGATAAAGATATAGAATTTATTATATTTAGCGGATAGACCTTGTCATCTGTGTCATATTTGGATCCACCTATGTTAGCTCTTCTAAATGAAATTCTTGGGGAGGAAGAGAAAAAATCATTTATAGATGAGGAAAGAACTATTAATATTGAGGACCTACCTATTTTATAGGAATACATTGATGTATTTCTAGATTATTTACTTGGAAATTCTCTAGAGTGGGAAGTTGAGTTTTTTATTGATTTAATCCCTGATGAAAGACCTAAATTAAATACTCCCTGTAGAATGTCCATGGTGGCTTTAATAGACTTAAAGAAACAACTAAATGGATTGATTTATAAGGGATTTATACACCATAGTGTTTCACCTTGGGGAGATATTGTTCTTTTTGTTAATAAGAAAGATTGGTCTATGAGGCTATGCGTTGACTATATGGAGATCAATGGTATTACGATAAAGGACAAGTATCTTCTGCCTCATATTGATGACTTATTTGATCAAATTCACAGAGATAAATATTTTTCAATGAATGATATTAGATTTGGATATCATCAATTGCATCTTGATAAGGAAGATGTTCCAAATATAGTATTTCCAACAAGGTATAGACATTACAATTTTACAATAATTCCATTTGGATTGACTAAGGCTCCCTCTATTTTTATAGATCTAATGAATAAACTATTCAATGAATGTCTTGATGATTTTTTTGTGGTTTTTATTAATGATATCTTGATATATTTAAAAATCTATGAGGACCATGAAAACTAATTGAGGATTATTTTGGAGACTCTTAAAAGAAAAGAGTTATATGGTAAGTTTAGCATGTATGAATTTTGACTTCAAATAGTCTATTATCTTGGACATATTATCTTTAATAATGTAATCTTAGTTGATCCTATGAAGAAAAAGGATGTTCAAGAATGGCCTACACCAAAAAACATAACTGAGGTATGTAGTTTCATTGGTTTAGCAGGTTACTATTGGTGTTCCATTTAAAAATTTCCCATATTAGCTAACCTGTTAACCAAGTTTACTCATAAAAGGATTAAGTTTATTTGGAAAAAGGAATGTGAAGAATGATTTGAATAATTCAATAGGATATTAGTGTATTCTATGACCTTAACTCTACCAATTAGAAATTTTGGATTTTTTATTTATAGTGATGCATCAAAGAGAGTACTTGGATATGTCCTTATGCATAATGATAGAGTTATTTACTATGCATGAAGGCAGTTAAATATCATGAACAGAACTATCCAAATCATGATATTGAGTTAGAAGATGTAATATTTTCTCTAAAGATATAGAGACACTATCTCTATGGTGAAATATGTGATATATATATAGATCATAAGAGTTTAAAATATATTTTCTCATAGAAATAACTCAACATTGAGGAAAAGACAATGGTTTGAACTGCTTAATGATTATGATTGTTCAATACACTATCACCAAGTGAAGGATAATAAGGTAGTAGATTCATTGAGTAGGAAGGATCATGTGGTTTGAAAAAAATGAGGATTGAAATAGATCCTATGTGCATAGATCTAGTAAATATGGATTTGGGAATTATCAAAGAAGGTGGAACATCAATAATTTTTAAAAAAATTTCCAAACCATCTTTATTGGAAAGGATTAAAAGTTCTCAGTCTAATGATGATAATTTTAAAAATAAAATTAAAGTTTTGAATGATGGGAAATTGGTAGACTTTGTATATGAATATGGCACCTTGAAATTTGGGATGAGGCTTTGTGTTCCCGCTATATCTGAACTAAAAGGAGAATTATTTGATGATTCTCATAGCTCAAATTTCTCTATACACCTTGGTTTAACTAATATGTATATATACTTAGAGTAAAATTTATAGTGGGATAATATAAAGTGAGAAAATACTAATTATATATCAAGGTGTTTAGTTTGTCAACAAGTGAAGGCTGAAATACAACATCCAAGAGGATTCATGAAACCTCTACCTAGTCCTAAATAGAAATGGGATGAAATTACTATGGGTTTTGTCACTGGATTATCAAGGACTCCAAGAAAGAATGATACAGTATTGGTAACTCTTGATTGACTTACCAAATCTGCACATTTCTTCACTTTAAGGGAGGATTTTCTATTGAAGTGCCTTTTTAAACTCTATATTAATGATGTTGTAATACTTCATGGTGCATCGCTTTAAATTTTTTCTGATCATGATCCACGATTTACATCAAAATTATAGAAAATTATTCATAAATATTTGTAAATAGAGCTTAATTTGAGCACTTCTTATCACCCTCAAACTAATAGGTATTCTGAAAGGTCCATTAAGACATTAGAATACATGTTGTGATCATGGTAACTTGAATTTCAAGGTATGTGGGATCAGTATTTACCTTTGGTTGAGTTAAACTATAATAATAGTTTTCATTCAAGTATTAAAATGGCACCATATAGAGTATTATATGGAAAGAGCTGTCATACTCCAACTTGATGGGGGTGAAGTGGGTGAGAGAAAGCTCATAGTCCCATAACTTGTAGAGGAAACAATAATAAAGGTAAATACTATTCAAACCCATTTCAAAGTATCTCAAAATAGTAAAAAGATTTATGCTAAAAACTGAAGAAATGATTTGGTGTTTCAAATGGGAGATCATTTCTTTCTAAAAGTATATCCATGGAAGGGTGTTATAAGGTTCAGTTAGAAATGGAAACTAATCCCCATGTATATCAGACCCTTTGAAATTCTAGAGGGAATTGGATCTATGTATTATTGTTCGGAAATACTAACTAGCCTTTCTAAAGTGCATGACTTATTCCACATCTCTTTGTTAAGGAAGTACATTCCATACCCAATGCATGTTCTCACTTCTGAAGGAATGGAATTGGAACATTATTTATCTTATGGTGAAGATCTTGTCTGGATTCAGGACCCTATAGAATAGGTGTTGATTAATCGAACGACTTGGATAGTAAAGGTACTTTGAAAAATTCATAAAATTGAAGAGGCGACATGGGAACCAGAGGAATTTATGATGAATAAATAACCAAATCTTTTTAAGTGGTGAAATTTTGAAAAAATATAGGATAATTTTTGGAGGAGGATAGAATGTAACACACCAATATTTTATGTTATGTCTCTTTTAAAATTTAACATCTTTGATATTTTATGCTTCATAAAACACTGAGTTTAAAACTATAATATACTATTAAATATAAACATTGGAATAATAATGTGATAATTCAGAATAGTAATATGAACAATATAATAGTAACTTCACCTATGAAAGTATATATAAATTTTAGGTATCTTGTGAATGACAATATAATATATTTATATCATGGAATAAGTAAATAAATGTTTTAAAATGATAAATTAAGTATTTATATTTTTGTGAAATGCAAAATGTGTATTCATAATTTTATAATTATAATAATTATTTAAAAGAAAATTTACTTTCATAAAATAGATTCATAAATTAATATTTTATTGTCTTATTATTATAATATATTATTATGAGACCTTAATTAATTTTGGAAAGTTTCATAAAATTGGTTATAATATTAAAATCGATATTTTTTGAGTAAATAATGATTTTATTTAAAAAATTAAATTTCACATATTTAGATAATAATTTTCATAAAATGGATTCCATTTTTAATTTATACATTCCGAAAAATTTTATGGGTGAATTTTTTGGGATTTTTTTAAAATATTTGGATTTTTAGTGAATAGTGAAACATGATAATTTACAGTATTTAAAAAATACATGAATTATTGATCCATGGATGATGTATGTCTTATGTAAGCCCAAAATATCAAACTCTATTTATATCATTACTATATTTATTTATTTTAATAAATATTATTCATAGTCTTCAGCAAAAATAATAAGCCAATGAAAATAATAGTCAAAAAAACGTCCCTCTCCTCCACTACCCCTCACCACCTCTTATACTCACACCTCCAAAGCATTTAATCTTGTCCAATTTCTAACCAATCCCATGCCCCCACATTCTATTATTTCTAGTATCACCCAAAATAAAATTTCAAAGTTCCTTAAAGAGGTTCCCAAGGATAGTAATTCAAGAGTTAAAATCCCATTTCGTTCTTTTAATTTTCATTTAAATTTATTTTCCTCTCTTATTCTATCTTCACCTCACTATACCAAAGTGGCATGATAAATACATTATATTATATATATAATAATTTTATTATGATAATGATATATCAACCATCAATTATCTTCTCATAACCTTTTATTATAAAAATGAAAATATCATCTGTGAGGTGCCGATTAACCACCTTCATGGATGACGAGTTTTTGTTTCATTAATTATGCCTTCAAGGATGGTCATAAAACCATTTTTATGAATAAAAAAGAATATAATATATTTATTATAACTTATTTAATGTTTTGGAACCATTATATATATTATATTGATTAATAAAACAAAACTAGAGTTTGACTATTGAAAAAGCGCCAAAATAATCTAAATGATTATCATTAACATTTTATATAATAAATCATCTTCATATTTGAAAAAAAATGATATATAAGACCATTTAATATCCTATAAGTTTATTAATAAAATATAACTTCAATTCTGGATAACTATTCTCATTTTACATGATCTTTCGTACAAGTATACAAGTGAATCAATCATGAAAACCAAGAAACTAACACTCTCAAACGATGGAATTGAATCTTATAACTCATCAAAAAGGGCATAAATGAACATAAAAAAAATTGATAAATAAAATACATATTTAATAGGTTCAGAATTAATTTATTAGTGAATATAATATCATTATCCAAAATTTTAAATACAAGTGAAGAACACTTTTGGACATAGGGTAAGGGATTCTCCCCGAACCTTCATCTTTAATTAAGGCTACTCTTTTTATCTCTTTACCCCAATGTAATTCTTAATTCATTTTATATAATTATTATAAATTATTTTTATATTTTAAAAACTCCCTTATTCATATCATTTCATCTTCATTTTATGGGTAAATTCATGTTTTATAAGGTTCCCTTTTTTGGTTTTAAGTAAAAAATTAATCCTTTGTATTCTTTAAAGACTCTTTTACAATTTTCTGTAAACCGCACTGAAGTATCCCATTTATAAAGTTCTGTAAAAACATTTTTTACATTTTTTTTATTTTATTTGTACATTATTTATTCCTCAAACATTATTTCATTTTTCTTCTCTTTTATTTTCTTTGATATACATATATATAATCTGATTTTATGAAAAATCAAAGGAATTTTCCCAAATAACTCTTCTTTCCAAAAGTAAGAAAGGGTATTCTCTCAAGTATTCCTAAAAAATTGTATTAGAGTATTTTCATCTATTTCAAACCCCTCAGTTGAATCTTATTTTTTATGGAAATTTATCTCTTATGTTACTATCTACCATATTTTATTCAAAGGTTTATGATTATTTTGGTTGGGGTGTACTATCTTGATATCATTCACTATATTACTATGAATGGTTCATGATTATTTTTTGGGGAAATTTATTAACATTTCATATGATAGTTTCAATATGAATTTATATATTGATTATATTATATCCCTTTCATATGAGTAATGCATTTGATTTATTAAGTGATAGGTGGGTCCGACTATAGCTCCTTGATGCTTCGGTAGGTATCATGAGACAAACTAGACCGGGTTTTTACCCATTTATGTATGGTGTCTTGGATGAAGACTTGGAGATATATTTATGATGTCTGGAATTATGTATTACCACATTATGAAATT
Source organism: Viscum album (assembly GCA_963277665.1). Taxonomy (NCBI): domain Eukaryota; kingdom Viridiplantae; phylum Streptophyta; class Magnoliopsida; order Santalales; family Viscaceae; genus Viscum; species Viscum album. The sequence continues at coordinate 1,520,744,622 of OY728131.1, read as the reverse complement.
AGTAATTGATAAACCATGTGAATATTTAACTAGTATAATATATATGGTTAAGTTTTATTCTCATGTGATTATTTATATGGAATTATTTTGATCAAATTTTATTCCTTCCATATTATGTCAAGTTTGTGTTTTAATGACATGTGTTTTTTAGATATTAATCTTTCTTTTTAGTTTATTTTTATAGCTTCTTATGTATTTTTTACCCTTATTGAGAATCTGATATCACCCCTTTCTTATGTTTCAATATTCCCTATGATGCAAAGATATATATTATGAGTGACTTGCATGGATAATCTTGGAGTTTATGGATATTTCCAATAAGTTTTCTATATTGTTTTGTTTTTCCTCTCAAGTTATAATGTAAGATTTATGTTTGAATCTGGTTTTCCAAAACTATTAAACTATTTGATCCTTTAGGACTTGACTTTTTTTTCTTAGTACCAATATAATAAAATAAGGCACTAGCTCTATTCTATTGGGGTCAAGGTCTTTACAATTTTTATTAGGGTTACCATTGGTGGTGGCCTACTGAATTTCATACTCACACCCTTCACATGCACTCTTATGGATGAGTATATTATTTATTGACATACAATTTAGAGTACAAACCTCAATATAGAAGATTGGGATGTAGAAGATTTGTGTGGTTGTGGAGACAAGTTCAAAGATGTGTAAATGATAATGCTTAGTATCCTTTATTGTTTATAGTTTATTTTTTATATATTATCATCCCTTTGGGTGATATTTCATTATTGTATGGCTTTATGACTTGTATTTACATTTTTTATAGCATGTAAATGTATTTTATGGTTTTATTTACACTATAATTCTGTATTACTGTACTCTAATGTTATTTGGGTTATAGATGTTTGTATTATTTATTATTACTATTGCGATGATATTAATGGTATAGTCTTCTCACAAGTTTTTCGTCATCCCTCATTGTTGGATGGAATCCCCTAGCATACAAGGAAGTGCGAATAAGGTATATAGAGACTTGAATCAGTTGTTTTTAGGTAAACTTGGATATGGATTTTACAATTTTTATTTATGAAAATTTTATAAATAAAACAATTATAAAAACTTTATAATTTAGACATGGTTTTTTTGGAATTCCATAACATATAAATATGAAAAATTCACATTTATATTAAAATATTGAATTTTCATATATATTCATTCTTATAGAGAATATATTAAACCTTCATATTAAAATATATGATTCTTTGATAATTATAAAGCCTTCATATTTGATGATATATGAACACTTAATATTAATAATGTAAAAAAAGTTTCATTTTTTTAATACCTTATATTTTATATTTATTTAGACCTTTGATCAAATTTTCTAGACCCATGTTGAAATGAATTAAATAAATTTATAAAATAATTTATTTGATATGAACAATTCATATTATAATTTATAAATATTTAATAAAATGTTATAAAATAAATTATATTTACCCTTATTTTTTAAATTATAAAAACTTTATAAAATAATTAAAAAAATTTACATAAGAAATTTATATTAAAATCATAAACATAAATCATATAAATTCACATTAAACTGAGATCCAATCTTCTAAAACACTTTTTGATACAGTCTAAATCCCCTAATTATTTGGTGTGAGCACTACAAGCCTACCTCAACAAAGGTTTTTTTAGCATTATTATTTTTTAAAATAAATCATAAAACCATGTCCTAATTTATATTCACTAAAAAATTGTTCCTATAATGACCTAGCCCAAATATCTACCCAAACCAGTGTACTATTGATCCCAACATTGTTCCTCAACCACTTGGGGTTGTAAACTAGCATTGAGGATCTTGGTTTACCATTGGGTAAAAATTTATCCTCTTAGAATATTAAAATAAATAAATTTTATATTCTACAAAAAACATCCAACATATCTAGTCCATACATCAAAAAAAATTTAAAAAATGAACAAAAAACCTATACATTGAGGTACCTGGTATGATAGTACAAGAAAATTTTTATATGAATGTAACCAATACACTATTACAATCTACATAGAAAACATCAAATATATCAAATAAAAAATAAATAAAAGATAATACCATAATGCCTATATTCTATAACATATAATCCTTCAATGATAGCCTCTATGCTTAATTCCTAAAGTTGAACTGTTAAATTACATCCTTTTCTAACAAGTCTATAAGGCATCTGAACAATAGTTCCACAAGTGTGCATAATTATTCTTGAAATGAAACATGTGAAACTACATATGCACTAATATGTATATTCTAGATGTGAGTATATAACATATTAGGATATCGCCAATGGTGTTTCTAACATAATCTATTATATATAAAAGTGTATTCATTACATAAAATGATATGTATTAATGGCATGAAATAGAAATATAACCAACTAACATGATTTATTATAGATATAAAACCTAAATAAAAATAATATTGAATAAATCCCTATTATAGGTTATTCCAAAACTTTATATAACTACTTTTTTGTAGCTCAGAATTTGAAATTCAATACTACTTCTTCTTGATCAAACTAAAGAGAGATAACATATATCTATATACACAATTTTTTAAGAGAAAAATATATATATAGGAAGGGGGATACATATTCTCATAAGAGGGGGAATCCTATGGTTGAAGGTCCATGCAGGTTTTAGATTACATCCTCTAAAAATATATAACACAAAGTTCCATAAGAACCTATGTATCCCCATAGTACTAGGTGTACATATATACACTTTTGTTTGTCAACAAAATGGTACCTAAAACAATATATAATTATAGTTTTTATTCTATCAACTAAGATAACATGGCTATCATATATAGAATATTTATAATAATAATCATAATAATCATGTTATAGTTTATTTTTTATCGCTAACCCTCACATATAGATATATAACATAGTTGGTACACACATATAGACATGGAAAATACTTAAACCCAATCTCTTTAATAACATCAAAAAACAACATTACCGATACATAAATATTCATATCATAATAAAAATCATGATCATCTAGATAAACATATCATATACATGCAAGGAATTATATTAACTATAAAAAATAAGCGTCCATAAGAGAATGTATTAAGAAACATATAAATATTAGAAATGATAAGAGATATAATGCTAACTAAAAAATCATAAAACCTATAATTAAAATAAAGTAAAACAATTTTAAAAATTAGGTTTAAAAAAAATATATTTTCCCTTTATTTATCATGATTTTTCATACTTCTTTACATTTATACACTGAAAATATTACAAAATAGAGTAAAGAGAGTTACCCTTCCTCAATAGGTCATTGATCAAAGGTAATCTCAAACTATTAATGGTTTGGGAAATCAAAAACCAAACATCACAATAAACTTTATCAGTGTTTTATGTTATTTATAACATAATCTCAGAACACATATACATTAACATCTCAGACACGATAGAAACCACCTTAATAAAAACCCCATCGATAATAATCCACTCAACCTAATTTCACTAGGATCATTCTCATATAAGAATATGGTCAAACGACACAAAATACTAAAAATATATATAAAATAATAATTTATACCTTCAAAGATCCTATTTTAATCAAAACACACAACATAACCTTACCCCATAATAATTCTGGCACAATATACTGAATGGATCACTGAACACTAATCCATATAGGTTCATAAAGTGAAACATAACTCTTGTCAGGGATAGGTAGCTATCATGGATTCCTATTCTGATTAAAGTTGATTATCATACATCAATACAGTTAATAACAACCCATAACCTAAGATAAAATCATTGAAACCATGATGTACCATAAGTTTTACATCCATCACAACTTAGGGAAATATTATAATTTTATGCAAGACTATATTGATAGTTAAACACCGTTTATAGTTTTTTATTCTAGTTATATGTATCCCTATAAAAAATTTCTATGAATATATGAAATTAATTTCAATATGTTTCATAAGTTATATAATAGTATAGGTTTCAAGGGACCCTATAAAAGCATATTTAATCATTACAATCCCTATCAGCCAAATTTTGGGTCACACACACTGACCAATCGAAGAACTTGGTCATGCCTCGCATGAAAGTATATATAAACCAATGGATATGAAATTTAACACCTACCATGTACTAGTAAGGGTAGACCCATTGATAATAATAATTTTATTCAACTTCAAACTTCAAAAATCAAAGAAGTTTAGAGAACCCCTTAAAATAATAATTTTAGTTTGATTGTAGTGATGTACATGAGAAAAACTATGAAGAAAAGGGTACATAATGGTAGCATTATTTATAATATATTAATACCAATAATGAGTTAACAAACTACCAATGATAAATGGAGGTAGAATAACAAGAAAATGGAAATAAGGAGGATGGTTTTGTGAAACCCTGGGTTTCTAAGTTTAGTTGAGATACTAAATAATTGAGGGTTTAGGTTTAAATTTTATTTTAAAAACAAAATTAAATTTAACTAAAAAAAATTGAAACAAAATTTTAGGCTATTGGGTGCTCAGTACAAAGTCGTTGGGTACCTGATGGTCCTCTTGGGGCACCCCTATCTTGATCACCTATTGGGTACTTGATGAGCCTCTACCAAGTACAATGTGGATACTATAATTCTAAAATACATGACACCTATACCTAAACATTACACGGACCTCCAAAAACCTTTAAATATATCTAAAAACTTTTACAATTCCACTATGTAACCTCAGAATTCATCTATAACACTCTAAATTAAAAATATCCCCTACTCCAGAACATATCAGGCCCAATTTAATCTATTTACACTAATATTTTAAGCCACGAGTGACAAGAAAATTCTTCCCGTATAAATTCTCATACATTAGTGCACATAGTGTTTCTCTAGTTATTGATCACTTTCTTGAATCAAATTCATATCATTTCCCTTTTCTCCAAGAAATATAGGCATGTTACATGCCTGTTTTTGAGAAATCATTTCACACTAAAACTTACCTCTATAACCCATAATATCTATTATTAATATACTGAATTGTATGTGTAACATCCCAGGTAAATAAAGAATAACGAATTTTCATATTTATTAATATTTACGAATTAAATATTAATTTTACTTTAAAGGGGTTGCTATGTTCGATAGCGTACCCGATACGCAACAAAGAGTTTCATTGAAGTCTTACGTTGCACACTAGTAATAAAATAATATTATTTTAAATGGTAGTTAAAAAAATAGCCATTGTATTGGCGGGAAAGGATAGAAATAACTAAAATATGATTATATATGTTTGTCAAATATTTTTACTCTTTACAATAAATGTTAGAGGATTACAAATGCAAATGAATCCAGTTTTTAAGCATAAACATTCTAATATTCTTTAAAAGGTCGATTAACCGCCTTTTGATGGTGAACCCCTCTTAAAATCCACTTTTTGGAAATTTTATAAGATCTATTTTTCAAAATAAACATATTATTTATGATTGGGACATTGAAATTTACCTTGGGTTAATTTTTTGTATTTTTTTGACAATGTTCATTTTTCATTGAATAGTGAAAAATACTGCATTTTACATCAAAACTGCTTTTTCATATAATTTAATTATATAGTTATATTATCTTTTTAATTTGTTTTAAAGTGTAATTAGAATTTATTTTTACCATGTAATTCAATTATGGTCATTGGGATTAATTTTACTTTGGAATTAGGCATAAACAAGTGCCAAAATTTTCATAAATATTGTTTCTAAAAAACCTGCTATTTGTTTTGACAACGAGAATTATTTTTAAATCAATTATTGAAATTTCTGTGTTTGTAATTTGGTAAAATGGATGAAATATTTGGAATCATAAGGTCCAAATTATGTAATCAAGACTCTTTTTGTTTTTGGACATTATGAATAGTAACGACGGTAATTATCTTTAATTATCTTGATTAATGAGTAATCAGGTAGTTCAGGATAATAAAATAGTATCATAATAATAAAAAAATGACCACAAAATGTGTCCTAAGGATACGGGTTGTCTCATGGCCGACCATGGGATGCCTTGTGCCAAACTTGGGGGCCCCATGGAACCACTTTTGTGAGAAAGTGACTTTTTATCTTTTTATTTTTAAAGAATGTTAAATGTAACAAAGAATGTATCACCTAAGTAAAATATTTTTAATTTTGTCTTAATAAATGAACTTTTAGACTATAAATATTCCTTGGAAAGATAAAAATATTTCCTACATCATAGTATTTTTTTATAATTTTTAAACATTAAATAAATTAATTTATTTATGACATCATGATGATGCAGTGATGACCTCATTATTTAACAATATAAATAAAATAGAATGATGATGTAAAATCTATGACCTAAACATGTCCAAAACCTGTTGTATGGGTGGAATTTGAACCCTTATCACCTTATACTCGAAACACATCAATGTGGGACCATTAAAATCCGAAACTCATTTGAAAATAAAGTTACATTTTATACCTTTCCAAGAGTGCCCCTCCTCTCCTCTTGTAAAAGGCCCCCACCTCTACCTCCTTACCCACACTTCAAAAGCCTTTGTATCGGCCAACCCCTACCCATTTTGTCTCTCCAAATCCCTCTATTACTCCTTGAAGCCTCAGTTTGGTCAGAAGTCTTCCCAAGGAAGCCTTTGAGCTCAAACCAAAGGGAGTTACCCGATTTTAAGGTAATGTCTTCACTTGAGTCCATTTGTTTTATTTTGCTTCTCCAACCCCCTAAAATATTTTTATTCATTTATTTTGTAACAAATACAGTATCTTAAATATACTAGGATGTTTTTATAATAAGGATTCGAGCTACACCTACACACACCTACATCTAATGGTTAAAGAACATATTGTTTCCGTGGATGGCGAATTTCTGCCTCCCGAAACGATGATTGTTCAACATTCTTTTAACACCTTCAAAGGTGGCCATTAAAATGACACTATATTTATATATGATATATAATATGTTTATGTTTTCCTTAATCTTCTGTAGTTTTCATTTTGGGCATACCTTTATGGTTTCCATTATGGGTAAACGCGATATCTTCATTTAAGGAAGTACGGACTACCGCCCCCTCAAAGTGATGTGATTCGTTAATGTCATGTGTGGGACGTATAAAGGATGGATTTAAAGTAATTATATATGATGTTATACTAGAATTATAATATACCTCTATATCATTATTATTTCTTTCCATTAAAGTATGATATTGAAATGAAAGTAGCGTTCATGCGTACGTACGGCTTACCGTCTCCATGAACGGTGCATTTCATTTCTTACCTTTAAATGATTATGTAATATTATAAATGCATTTATATACTGGATATATATGATATATATGATATCTACATCATGAGTATAACTCTGGATATAATGGATACATTAACAACTTTTAATTATAAAGAGCATATTTTTTACTCAAGTACCAATGATCGTTAAAACGACCGTTAATAACTTAAATAATTACATAGTGTTAATGACATGGTAATAAGTGATATAAAAGGAATAATTAACTTGAAAAAGGTTCTTAAGAAAGTATAAATTAACTCAAGTTTATAATTCATGACGTTAAAGAACAATCGAGTCAAGTCGGACCTGAGGTAAGGGACTTCGTCTCAATCTCCTTTCATTGAGGCATATTTCATTTTATACACAACTATCTTTTATATGGTGTATAAACCCCTTTGACTTTTACTTTCATAAAAAAGGAATATTTTTCTACGAATCATTTTACTAAACGACAAAAAGGAATGTTTCTTTTAACGTACGCGGTGACAACGACCTTTTCTGCCACCGCGAGTATTATTTGGTCTTTGGCTTCCTCAACAAGTCGTGATGTTTTTAAAATGAAATAAATACCATATACTATTTTATGTATTTTGGTACTGAAAATGGTTTTTATTATGGATTTTTTATGTCAATATATTTAAGTGATATATTGTGATCAAAGTGTGGAAATGTTTTCTTTCCATTATATTTGTTTTATGCCTTATGATTTTTATAATGGTACTTGGACATTTGACGGGTGGTTACATGATAAACCATATGACAGGTGGTGCCGTGAATACCAAGATGGGTGGTTACGTTATAACCTCCAATGCATTGGGTAAGGAAGTCGGTCATATGGATATTCCATTAAGTATGTATGGAAGTCGGTCGTATGGCTATTTCATTAAGTGATATGTGTGGAAGTAGACCGTATGGTTATTCCACTTAAGTATGTTTATGTCCCAAGTAACCTTTATATGTTATGTGTTATTTATATGGGTTTTATGGTAATCTTTTGGTTACAAAAGGGTAAGTAATGATATTTTATTCAGTGAAGATTTTTTACTACTTCATGAAGGTGAAGGTATTACTTTGATAAAGTATACATGGTTTACTTGATGTTTGAAAAACTAACAGTTTTCATTCTTTGTGTATCCCTTACTAAGCTTTTTATGCTCACCCCAAGTTTTTTTGAAATGTTTTTCACTGGACTTCATGTCGAATAGGGTCAAGGATGGGTTCAAGGGAAAGTCATGCTATATAAAACATAGAACTAGACATGATTTTTTTTAAGAGTTTTTTTTATTCTATGGAAACTTAGTAGAAGTGTCTACTTTGTAATCTTTTGAGATGTAATAGTTATGTTCTAATTCTCTAAAACTCTAAACCTAAAAAGATCCTCAATGTGAATTATTCATTTAATTCAATATTAAGTAAGGATTAAGGTCGGGGCCTTATAGTTGGTATCAAAGGTCGGTTTAGACAACTTTAGGAGTTAGAAAATTGTTAAATTATAAATTAATTTATGGTATGAATGAAATGATATAGCATTTAAAGATTACCATGTTGATTTTCCTAAGATATTTCTGTGTTAAGAATGGTTTTTCGTAGAGGAAACAGAACAACTTTTCTGGGAAGGCATATAGATGGAAATGACCTTTCAAATAAGTATCCTGAGATGGTCAGAATCAGAACTAAACAGTTTGTCACAGTGATGGCTCAGCTGACTCAGGTGAAAAAAGTTGGTTGTTTTTATTGATGATATTTTGGTGTTTTCTAAAAGTAAAGAGGAGCATGAAAATCATTTAAGGGTTATCTTGCAAACCTTAAAAGAAAATAAACCATATGGAAAATTCAGAAAGTGTGAGTTTTGGTTACAACAAATTTCTTTCCTGGGTCACATTGTTTCAAAAGATGGAATAATTGTTGATCCTCCTAAAACAAAAGTTGTTGAAGAATGGCCAAGACCCTCAAATGTAACCGAGATCCGTAGTTTTCTTGGTTTGGTAGGTTACTACCAAATTTTTGTTGAAAATTTTTCACGGTAATCTAGTCCAATGACTAAGCTAACTCGGAAGGGTGTTAAGTTTATATGGACAAAAGAATGTGATGATTGTTTCCAGGAGTTGAAAAGAAGATTGGTGAATGCTCCAGTTTTGGCACTTCCTTCCAGGAATGGTGAGTTTGTTATATACAGTGATGCTTCGTTGAAAGGACTTGGTTGTGTCCTAATTCAGAATGATCAGGTAATTTCTTATGCTTCATGACAGTTGAAAAGTCATGAGGTAAATTACCCTACACATGATTTGGAATTAGCTGCTGTTGTTTTCGCTTTAAAAATTTGGAGGCATCATTTGTATGGAGTAAAGTGTGAAATATATACTGGTCACAAAATTTTAAAGTATATATTCACTCAGAATGAATTGAAAATGAGACAGAGGAGATGGCTTGAATTAATCAAGGATTATGATTGTACAATTCATTACCATCTGGGAAAATCAAATAAAGTGGTTGATTCTTTGAGTCGAAAAAGTAATTCTTCATTAACAATGTTGTGTTTGGAACAAGGTCCTTTGGTTTTCGATTTGATGAACTTTGGAATAGAAGTTGTTGGTGCAGGATGTTCTTCTGTTTTGTTTCAGGTATCAGTGAAATCTTCTCTATCAGACAGAATCAAGCAAGCACAGAAGCAAGACAGTGAGTTGCAGAAAACGGTAGAACTGGTTCAGAAGGGTAAGTTACCTGAATTCAACGTTGATAATGATTGTGTTTTGATGTTTGGGAAGAGATTATGTGTGCCTTATGATTCACAGTTGAAGAATGAGTTGTTATGTGAGGCTCATAGTTCCCCATTTTCAGTTCATCCTGGCAGTACTAAGATGTACAGAGATCTACGGGAGTATTACTGGTGGTATGGAATGAAAAGGGATATTGCTGATTTTACTGTGAAGTGTTTGACTTTTTAGTAGGTTAAGGCAGAGCGGAAGTTACCGAAAGGGATGCTTCAGCCTTTACCAGTGCCAGAGTGGAAATGGGAAAACATATCCATGGACTTTGTTGTGGGATTACCGAGGACATCTCGAGGTAATAATGCAATCTGGGTTATTGTTGATCGCTTGACTAAATCTGCTCATTTCCTTGCTATACGAGATACTTTTTCACTAGATCAACTTTCCTGTTTGTATATTAAAGAGATAGTCAGGTTACATGGAGTTCCTCTCTCCATTGTGTCCGATCGTGATCTCAGTTTTACTTCTAACTATTGGAAAGGCCTTTAGAAGTCGTTGGGTACAGAATTAAATTTTAGTACAGCTTTTCATCTGCAATCAGATGGGCAGTCACAACGAACAATTCAGACCTTGGAGGATATGCTACGAGCTTGTTCGATGGATTATTAGAGAAGTTGGGACCAACATCTTTCATTGGTTGAGTTTTCTTATAATAACAGTTTTCATTCCAGTATACAGATGGCACCATTTGAGGCATTATATGGGAAGCGGTGTCGAACTCTAGCATTTTGGGATGAAGTGGGTGAAAGGAAGCTGATGGGACCAAAAATGGTAGAAGAGATGGCAGAAAAAGTTTAGTTGATTTAGAAACACATGAGAATATCTCAGAGCAGACAGAAGAGTTATGTGGATAACCGGAGGAAAGATCTATCTTTCGAGGTAGGTGATCATGTTTTTCTCATGGTTTCTCCATGGAAAAGTGTGATGTGATTTGGTAAGAAAGGAAAGCTGAGTCCAAGGTTCATTGGACCATATGAAATTCTGGAGAGAGTTGGATCAGTTGCATACAGAGTGGCTTTACCTCCGATTTTATCTCAAGTACACAATGTTTTTCATGTTTCTATGTTGAGGAAGTATATGCCAGATTCATCTAATGTTTTGAGTCCAGAGGTAGTTCAGCTGGAAGAGAACCTATCTTATGAAGAACAACCAGTCCAGATTCTTGACCGAAGAGAGCAAGTGTTGTGAAATAAGGTAATCCACCAGGTAAAGGTTTTGTGAAAAAACCATATGGTTGAAGAGGCAACGTGGGAATATGAAAATTCTATGACGGATAAATACCCCCACTTATTTTGATAAGTGAATAAAATTGCGAGGACGCAATTCCCAAAAGGGGGGAAGGATGTAACATCCTAGGTAAATAAAGAATAAATAATTTTCATATTTATTAATATTTTTGAATTAAATATTAATTTTACTTTAAAGGGGTTGTTATATTCGATAGCGTACCTGATACGCAACAAAGAGTTTTATTGAAGTCTTACGTTGCACACTAGTAATAAAATAATATTATTTTAAATAGTAGTAAACACATAGTCATTGTATTGGTGGGAAAGGATAGAAATAACTAAAATATGATTATATATGTTTGTCAAATATTTTTACTCTTTACAATAAATGTTAGAGGATTACAAATGAAAATGAATCCAGTTTTTAAGCATAAACATTCTAATATTCTTTAAAAGGTCGATTAACCGCCTTTTGATGGAGAACCCCTTTTAAAATCCACTTTTTGACAATTTTATAAGCTCTGTTTTTCAAAATTAACATATTAATTATGATTTGTACATTGAAATTTACCTTGGGTTAATTTTTGGTATTTTTCTGACAATGTTCATTTTTCAATGAATAGTGAAAAATACTGCATTTTACATCAAAACTGCTTTTTCATATAATTTAATTATATGGTTATATTATCTTTTTAATTTTTTTAAAGTGTAATTAGAATATATTATTACCATGTAATTAAATTATGGTCATTGGGATTCATTTCACTCTGGAATTAGGCATAAACAAGTGCCAAACTTTTTATAAATATTGTTTCTAAAAAACCCGCTATTTGTTTTGAAGACGGGAATTATTCTTAAATCAATTATTGAAATTTATGTGTTTGGAATTTGGTAAAATGGATGAAATATTTGGAATAATAAGTTCCAAATTATGTAATCAAGATTCTTTTGTTTTTGGACATTATGAATAGTAACGACGGTAATTATCTTTAATTATCTTGATTAATGAGTAATCGGGTAGTTAAGGATAATAAAATAGTATCATAATAATATAAAAATGACCACAAAATGTGTCCTAAGGATACTGGTTGTCTCATGGCCGACCATGGGATGCATTGTGCCAAACTTGGGGGGCCCATGGAATCAATTTTGTGAGAAAGTGACTTTTTATCTTTTTATTTTTAAAGAATGTTAAATGTAACAAAGAATGTATCACCTAAGTAAAATATTTTTAATTTTGTATACATAAATGATCTTTTGGACTATAAATATTCCTTAGAAACATAAAACTATTTCCTACATCATAGTATTTTTTTATAATTTTTAGACATTAAATAAATTAAATTATTTATGACATCATGATGATGCAGCGATGACCTCATTATTTAACGATTTAAATAAAATGGAAAGATAATGTAAAATCTATGACCAAAACATGTCCAAAACCTATTTGATGGGTGTATTTCGAACCCTTATCACCTTATACTCGAAACACATCAATGTGGGACCATTAAAATCCGAAACTCATTTGAAAATAAAGTTACATTTTATACCTTTCCAAGAGTGCCCCTCCTATCCTTTTATAAAAGGCCCCCACCTATACCTCCTTACCCACACTTCCAAAGCCTTTGGCTCGGCCAACCCCTACCCATTTTGTCTCTCCAAATCCCTATATTACTCCTTGAAGCCTCACTTTGGGAAGAAGTCTTCCCAAGAAAGCCTTTGATCTCAAACCAAAGGGAGTTATCTGATTTTAAGGTAATGTCTTCACTTGAGTCCATTTGTTTTATTTTGCTTCTCCAACCCCATAAACTCATTTTATTCATTAATTTTGTAACAACTACAGTATATTCAATATACTAGGATGTTTTTATAAGAATTATTCGAGCTACACCTACACACACCTACATCTAATGGTTAAAGAACATACTGTTTCCGTGGATGGCGAATTTCTGCCTCCCGAAACGATGATTGTTCAACATTCTTGTAACACCTTCAAAGGTGGCCATTAAGATGACACTATATTTATATATGATATATAATATTTTTATGTTTTCCTTAATCTTATGTATTTTTCATTTTGGGCATACCTTTATGGTTTCCATTATGGGTAAACGTGATATCTTCATTTAAGGAAGTGCGGACTACCGCCCCCTCAAAGTGATGTGATTCGTTAATGCCATATGTGGGATGTATAAAGGATGGATTTAAAGTTATTATATATGATTTTATACTGGAATCATAATATAACTCTATATCATTATTATTTATTTCCATTAAAGTATGAGATAGAAAGGAAATTAGCGTTCATGCGTACGTACGGCTTACCGTCTCCATGAATGGTGCATTTCATTTCTTACCTTTAAATGATTATGTAATATTATAAATGCATTTATATACTGGATATATATGATATATAAGATATCTACATCATGAGTATAACTCTGGATATAATGGATACATGAACAACTTGTAATTATAAAGAGCATATTTTTTACTCAAGTACCAATGATCGTTAAAACGACTGTTAATAACTTAAATAATTACATAGTGTTCATGACATGGTAATAAGTGATATAAAAGGAATAATGAACTTGAAAAAGGTTATTAATCAAGTATAAATTAACTCAAGTTTATTATACAGGATTTTAAAGAACAATCGAGTCAAGTCGGACCTGAGGTAAGGGACTTCGTCTCAATCTCCTTTCATTGAGGCATATTTCGTTTTATACACAACTGTCTTTTATATGGTGTATAATCCCCTTTGAATTTTACTTTTATACAAAAGGAATCTTTTTCTACGAAGAGTTTTACTAAACGACAAAAAAGGAATGTTTCTTTTAACGTACGTGGTGACAACGACCTTTTCCGCCGCCGCGAGTATTATTTGGTCTTTGGCTTCCTCAACAAGCCGTGATGTTTTTAAAATGAAATAAATACCATATACTCTTTTATGTATTTTGGTACTGAAAATGGTTTTTATTATGGATTTTTTATGTCAATATATTTAAGTGATATATTTTGATCAAAGTGTGGAAATGTTTTCTTTCCATTATATTTGTTTTATGCCTTATGATTTTTATAATGGTAGTTAAACATTTGAATGGTGGTTACGTGATAAACCATATGACGGGTGGTGCCGTGAATACCAGGACGGGTGGTTATGTTATAACCTCCAATGCATTGGGTAAGGAAGTCGTCCGTATGGCTATTCCATTAAGTATGTATGGAAGTCGGCCGTATGGTTATTCCATTAAGTGATATGTGTGGAAGTCGACCGTATGGTTATTCCACTTAAGTATGTTTATGTCCCAAGTAACCTTTATATGTTATGTGTTCTTTATATGGGTTTTATGGTAATATTTTGGTTACAAAATGGTAATTAATGATATTTTATTCAGTGAAGAGCTTTTACTACTTCATTAAGTTGAAGGTATTACTTTGATAAAGTATACATGGTTTACTTGATGTTTGAAAAACTAACAGTTTTCATTATTTGTGTATCCCTTACTGAGATTTTTATGCTCACCCCAAGTTTTTTTGAAATGTTTTTCATAGGACTTAATGTCTAATAGGGTCAAGGATGGTTTCAAGGGAAAGTCATGCTATATAAAACATGGAACTAGACATGATTCTTTTTAAGAGTTTTTTTATTCTATGGAAACTTAGTAGAAGTGTCAACTTTGTAATTTTTTGAGATGTAATAGTTATGTTCTAATTCTCTAAAACTCTAAACCTGAAAATATCTTCAATGTTAATTTTTCATTTAATTCAATATTAAGTAAGGTTTAAGGCTGGGGCCTTATAGTATGTCTAATAAAAACTTATTTTATAATGGTTTAACACATGTGATAAGAGTTAGTTGATACTCCACTAAATTAGTTACTCCAGAATTCACTAATTGCCTAAACACCAAGAAACCAATAGATTCTCTCAGCAAAAATCATTATACCTTAACTCATCTATAATTATAAACAATAATTGATTTCAAACATAGATTATTTGAATTCATATTTTTCATATAGATCGTGACTTATCAGAGCTGCACCCAAGTACATCCCAACTATCTACAGCTGATTATCAATTCAATTTAAGATTATATGAACTAGATAGTTCATTAATTTAGTAATATTATGGTTATACTATCCATAGTGTTCACTAAAATTACCCAAAATTAAATCTGAACGAAATTGATTTTCAAATTCTATACTATTTATTTACTAATAATACTGAATTCCTTTTATGATAGTGTAATAATACCCAAATCAACATATTGATTATAATATAGGAAAATTATTTAACCATATGATAGTTTATATACCTACTAATGAAACTCTACCCTAGAGAGTCATAAACATATGACAGTCACTTGGAATTTGAAATGAAATATCAATTTCTACTGATATTGGATCACTTGACACAAAACCCACAACATAAGTCGTATTACACCAATAAAAAAGTTCATATTATGAAAATAAATGGTGTGCTCCATACCATATAGGATTGTTCTTATCTCCTCTTCCCAAGAATAAATGAACCCAACATCCATCGATGATTAATACTCGACTATTAGGAGTAATTTTCATGACATATTTATTACTCTATTTGATAATTATAATGACACAAGGAATATCACGAGGTCCTATGTAAATACAAATTTAGTACTTTTGGGGAAGTTATTGGCTAACCAAGGTCATCTCATAAAGATTCAAGTCAAACACTCACTGCTCTATTACACTTACTAATGATTTTGATCTTTTAAGATAATTAAAACATTTAAAAAATGAAAATGAATTTTCAAATAGAGGAACCAAATTAAAATGAAACAAAGAAATAAATAAAACTATTAAGAAAGAAATAATCAACCCTCAGTAAAAATATCAAATAATTTTCTTAGTGGATCTTAAAGATTTACCTTACTCCCAATCATTATATACTTACAACTATATAGGAACACATACTCATTTAAATTATTTGTAAATGTATAATGCACCAGATACCTCTAATAAACCCACACATCCACCTATTCTATTGGTAAGTGAATGAAGGACTCCTCGACTAGTAGCATCGCATACTCACATCATTTGTTTGTGCCTACACCCACTCAAAATCATTACAAGTAACCCTATGTATATTATCATGGTGTTAGAGTTAAGGAATGAATGGTTTATGAAAAAATTAAAGAAAAAAAGGAAGAATAAGGGAAAATGTTTATTTTCACCTTCCAAACTCCATTGAATCCCTATATATTTTCACTGTGAAAACAAGATAAGAATAATACTGATCAGGGGCTTAAAACTCATATAATTCTCCCACATGTAAATTTAAAATATCCTTACATCATGAATAGAGGTTGAAGATCAATAAAATGGGATAATAACACATAAACATATAAATGAAAGACAAGAGAAAGAAATATAGTTTACTATATTAAATAGAAATGGAAAATTACAATTACCTAAGATACTTTAATGTCATGTCCATGATTAGAAGTTTCTGAATAGTAAAATAGAGTGGGTGATCTATCTATAAATATAAAAATGAATCTTTAATTTCCTTGTGATGTAATCTATTTTTATGTGGATAAGGGTGAGATTCTTTCATTTAGGCACATTATGGATCCTTCCCAATTTCATTATTCCACTTTTGATATTTATCTTCCCAGTAAGAAAGATGAGGGTATATGGAAATACCTATTGATCTTTTCCTAATTTTTTCAGGCAAAGATAATAAATGAGTTTCCCCTTCATGCAAGTAATCCATTTGAAAATGAGATGAATCCCATATCCAAAATTAATCTTTGGGAATGTTTCTAGATTCCCTTTATAATCTCAGGACCTTTGGTTGTTTCAAATGAGTTTTGGGTGGTTGAGATATTCAAATTATTTTGAGGGGAGTATGAGAACTATGTTAGAAGATGAGAGTATATAAGGATTCAACAACGGTTTGGTTAGGGATGTTTGAGACGTCGTTATATAGTGAGAAGATAATGTGTCAGAGCTCAAGTTTCCAATGGAGTGTCGAATGATCTTGCATTGTCTTGTCAAGGATGCATTGGCATGATAGATGTTGTGTTGTTTTTATAGAGGGATTCCCCAAAATAGGGCATCGCAATGTTGAGGATATTAGGGAGAATTTATAGCATGTTTTGGGTACTAAAATAATTTTGTCCTAGAAATATGGGCTATGATATCACTCAGGATTATGTTGAGGTGTCGGTGTTGTGTATGGGTACTCTATGAGGCTATGTTTAGTGTGTAAATTCATACCAACTAGTTAACATGGTTTCCATGGTATACTATTATATCCATGAATTTTCCAAAAATATAGTGTTGTTGGTCTAAATCCTTATCAAGGTTCATCATGGGACTATTCTATAAATTTGGCATAGCATGGGGCTCTTTCATGAGATGTCTTAGTGTAATGACACATGTTTAGAGTATTTTGTGAGATTATATATGTGGGTTGATGGATGTTTCATCATCCCCCCTCTCCTTTAAAAACATGAAACAAAAAAATTAAAGTTTTTCATTAATCAATTTCACACAAAATTGATATTTTATCATTAAAAATCCATAATTAGGCTTTTTCATATTAGAATAAAAAATGATCCTATAAAATGAAAACACATTTATTTTATATATATTTTTATAGGATATTACTTATTTACAATGTAATTATATTCAAAAAACATAAAAAATATAGATTAATCACACCATACACACTTGAATTATTCCTCATCCTCAAGGGATGACTCTCAGCAACAATATTCAGTAAGAATCCATTTATTCCCAATGTTCAATAATTATCCAATGAATTTTAATTATTTAATAATTAAGTAAATGTAACATCCTTGACTCCAATACTCCATAGATAGGGGTTATTTTATGAAAATGGTATAGAACACATAGATATTATGATCCTAAAGTTTACAAGTCTCAGGAAATTGGATATATAAATAAACATAACATTAAATTGAAAATTAAAGATTCATCATCTGAAAACATGAAACATTATTATTTCTTATTTCAAATGAATATCCCACACATAGAAATTTTCATGGTTTCTTGGAGAAATAATAAAAAATATGAATAGGTGAGTGATGTGGCTCTATTTTGTTACATGTTTTCACATTGTTTTATGTGTTTTAATTATATTTTTTATGATTAAATGTTTTTAAATTTCCAAATTTTTTAAATATATTCAATTTTTGGTTGTAAATTATTTTATTTTAATTTAATTTTTAAAATTTGTTATTTTGGTGATTAATTAATTCATTTTTTATGTTTTTTATTTTATTTTACTTTATTTTAGGATTAATTATATAGAATTAATTAAGGGGATTATTTAATTATAATAATTTTTTTATAGGTGTATTATTATTTATTCATTATTTTACCATGATTTATTTAGAATATTTAAGTTTTTAATTTGATCTTAATTCATTCTTCAAAATTATTGATTTATTATTTTTTAAAGTTAAAATTTTACATTTTTTAACTTATTTATTTTCATGTGATAAAATTTTGTCAAGGTGTGAATGTAATTTTTAACAAATGGCCAAGTGGTCACACCTTGAAGTTACCATATTAATTAGGCATTGTCACTTAAGTGACCCTGCTAAGTTTCCACATGAAGGCATCCTTATTGACCACATTTGAAGAGAACCTACTACGTCCAAGTATTATGAAGTTACTGCATGAAGGTTCATGGTTACTTAAGTGATTGTCCCTATTGAATATAAAAACCTACCATATAGTCAACCCAACTAATCATAAGATGAAGGAATATGGTCACTTAATGATTGTGCCTAATGAGGATGTCGGTCTACAGAACATATATTTGCAACTAAATGTGTTAAAAAAATGTAAGATCTTAGAAACAATTGAAGAACTATGATTTTGAATTGAAATAAGCCACACATCTATAAATTTAGGCTAGTTTGAAAATGAAGTTCTCGAATCCCTTTGTAGTTGATGATGAATCAGGATTATACACTATTTGGAAACTATTTCAATACTTTGAAGACTGATAAATATAGATATTGAGGTGATCCTTATCTGATATGACTTGAAAAAAGATGTTTATAGCTAGAAGAGGACTGAAAAGACTGAGGAACTAAGATTTATGAATTAAAATAAATTCATGGAAATTGAATCAAGCCTGGAATTTTGTGTTCAATGATGATGAAAAACTCAATGGAAATAAAATAAAAATCTTGGTTCAGGAGTTGAATTTACATTCATTGTTGTTTCAAGGATAGAATTTGGTTTCCACATGTTGTTGAAGATGATTTGTACTAACAAGAAGTTTTAGATTCTCCAATTTAAGACAACACTAAGCTTATGGAAGTTTGATAATTTGATTATCGGTTTTGATTTTATTATTACGTGAAATGTAAATAAAGGAGGTAGATTTCATTTCTCAGATGTTTCATATTTTTGGATAAATCCTTATGCATGCCTATTTTTGAAAAGGTGACTGAGAGTAAACCATTTTTATTTTTGATGCACTAGAATTCTCTAAATTTGAATGTGGATTAACGAGCCTACAGATTGATGAAATGTTGATCTCTTCTTTGAAGTTGAGGATGGTGGATGGTGTTGATTCCAAATTTCATCATTATTA
This sequence comes from Viscum album, assembly GCA_963277665.1. Taxonomy (NCBI): domain Eukaryota; kingdom Viridiplantae; phylum Streptophyta; class Magnoliopsida; order Santalales; family Viscaceae; genus Viscum; species Viscum album. The sequence continues at coordinate 1,520,724,701 of OY728131.1, read as the reverse complement.
TTAAGGGCGATTTATCATCACAACAAAATTATATTAATTAGTTTCAAAGATAGATAAATATAATTATGAACAAAAAAAATTTATAAGTGATGAGATAATTAGTTGAATTAAGATCCTTAATGAATCTTTTGTGGATGATGGATGTGTTTACTCGTTTTCTCTAAATGGTGTTTTTGTAGAATTCAAGTTTTTTTAGTGAAGGAAAAGTTATGACCTATAAGTTGTCAAAGTTGTTTCCTTATAATATAGGGTTGAATATAAAAGATTTTTGGTACCATAGATCATCTATTATATTTTAGGGGAAAAGGAACTCAGATATGGCATGAAGGAGTGTTAGTAAGAATTTAAATCTCATCAAGAAGGTTGGAAAAAAGAGTGAGAAATGCTTGCGGCACATACATATTCATTTTATTAATTCAAAAGTATGGAACATGTGGATATGTTGATTTTTTTTAATATTTTCACTCAATTCATATGCTAGTGATTAAATTTTGTGAAAAATTCCATGTGGAGGTTGTTAAGGAAAATAGTGAACTAAGTTGGGTTGGTTGGCACTGACATTTTCTAGAATTCTCTTTACATTAGATAAAAGGGGAAATTAATTCATTTTTATGGGGACTTTTAGAGGATATACCAATAATTATTCATGGACACATCCTCACTACTGACTAACAATATAGCTCTGAAGATGAGAGTATGAGGATTTTTTTAGAAACATGAGAAGGAGATTCAACAAGAAAGAAGATTGGAGATTAAGTATATAGAAATAGACTTCGACTTGAGAGAGAAGATTTTCTATTTCTTTTCTATTTATTTCATTTTGAATCTTAATTTGATTGTGCTTATTCTATAAACTTAATTTCTTTTAACAGGCACTATTTTTAATTTATTGAGGGATTATGTTTTAGGTGTCTTGATAAAACAATACATGATTTATTTTCTATTTTCTTTATTGCTACTACTAATTCTTCTTGTCCTAAAATTTCTTTGATTCGTATTTTTTTGTTTGAAGAACTGAGAGGTGAAGAATAACTAAAAGGCTTTTTAAATTTTTTTTCTTATGGTTATAATTAAGAAATTTAATTATAATAATATTTTAATGAGAATTTACTTTTAAAGGTGAGTTAAATTTTTGAATGGTGTTTGTTAGAAAGTTATGTTGATTTCAGTTTTCAAAGAGCATCCCCACCTCATCTAGTTTCTTTAATCCAATATACCATATTATCTTTCTTACATACCCCTTCTCCTTGACATAGATTACTTTTAACTCCATTGACACCTCACTCACACCACATCTATCATCATCACATAGTGCTTAAACATTTCACATATATTCATCGCTTTTTTAGTTAATGTTTAGTAGAATAGGATTAAATAATCCCTTATAACATATATCTATCATTCCCTTTAGATCAACCCCACTTACCACTATCTAGTTATGTGTATGTTATTTTAAATTATAATGTGTACGGTTCATAAATGGTCACACTGCATAAAACATTAGGCATTGTTTTCATAGAAAATGTGGCTAGTGTATTAGGATTTTCATAAAAATAAAAAAAACAAAAAATTATAAAAAATTATAAAATAAATTTTTTGTTGTTTTTCTCACCATTTATGATGAAATTACAGATTTTTTTATTTGTTTCGGTGTTTTTATCCTTGTTTTCACTTCTTATTTTAATTGAATTGGTTTTTGGAAATATTAATTGTTACTTTTGATTGTGTACTAGTTTAAAATAACAAATTTTGGGGTTTAGTGTCAACTTAATGAGTCTTATTATGTTTTCTTAACTATTATAGGAACACTATTTGGTCATGTGTCTACAAATAACCTAAAAAAATTGAAATGTGAAGAAAAATAGTACATTTATGACCCCAAAACTTAGGATCAATCAAAACTAGAATAGTTGATGTTGAAAATAATTTCTAATTTTGATGAACTGAAATAAGAACATGAAATAGTAGTTAAAAAAAGAATAAAATATTTTAGTTTCATTAAAAAATGAAAATTTAGGAATAGTTTGGATTATTAGTAAGGAAAATGAATTGGTGGAAGTTGAAAATGATTATATTGTAGTAAATGGAGAAGGTATCCAAACCGGGGAACAAGAACCTGATTTTGATGAAATCTTTAGAAAAAGGCTACATCAATACCACCAATAAGTTTCAAATGATGAATTAAAAGAATATAAAACCAAATTAATTATCTCACCTAAAGCTATTGAATTTGGGATATTTGAACTAGTGGTTTCTTAGGTTGAAAAGAATTTGTAAAATAAAAAATATGTAAATATGAAAAACTCTTCACCATATTTTCCTAAATAATTTAGTAGTGAACATGTACTTTAAAATTCAGATATATTATAAGAACATAATAATAAAAGGAATCATAAATTCTGATATTTTTGAAAATATTGGTAAATTATATCTTCATAGTTCGGAAAATATAAACCCAATAATATTTGAACCAGTGTGTAATGAAAAGTATTAGGGACTGATATTTGAAGACAAATTGATTGATGATTTTCACTCTAATTTTCTCTCACTTATGATTTCTATAATTATTTGACAAATGAAAATAAAAAATGTGTTTACCAAATTTTTAAAGATTTTATGAATCTGGAATCTCTTGAAGTTGTACCTCATAGAGTTAAACTAAATAATTTCCCCCTAAAACTAAACTAGAACACTCAAAAAAAATTATATAGAAGCCTGATATTTTCATACAAAAATATTATGTCTAATTATAATAACAATATGATCCACACAAAAACCATAAAGGTTTATTATCTTTGTAAACATGGAAACATAAAAAACTGGTTCATAAAATATCTAAATCAACTCCCACTTATTTCCTCATAACTGTCACCCTTCTTTAACATATCATACTTAACACCTTTATTTATAACCTGGGGAAAGGAAACATAATAATAGGGTGAGATCAGATGCTTAGTAAGGATCTGTCTCCATATGCTTGGTCATAACATTACTCTTTCTCACACATATCGAGAGGGGAACAAGGTTGCAGATTTTTTGGCCTCCATGGCTGACCATAGTTCCACAGACGCGCATATCTTCCGGATTAATAGTTTGAAGGTGTAATGTGTTGATTTTATAAGAGGGGATGCCCTTGGTCTGCATTACTTTAGACCTCCGTATTCTTCTTTGTGTATTTTCTTATTCTCTTAATAAAAAAATTTACTTTCGATGGATGGAGATGCTTAGTAAGGATAAACATGGGATATATCAATCTATGACCATATAAAATCATAAGATAATAATAATATTATAAAATCATAAATATAACTTACAAATTTTGAACCGAATCTATCATAGATCATAAGCATGATTCATGACATAAAAAATTATCATTTTAAAAAACATGGAATATAAGAGTAAAAAATCAACATAAATCAATAATGAATCATAAGATCATGTCTTAAGAGTGGGGCACCAATATAGGTATAAATATCATTTCATAATTTTAAGGTTAACTACCATGACCATTAAACCATATCAAATTAAGGATCACCACCTGCATCCCATAGTAGATCAAGCACATTAACTTGCATCCCATGGTTATATAGTGAAATATAAAACATTGCCCAATGCATTGGAGGGAGATTTAGGTCCCACATTTAACATAATTAAAACCATACATATGTGTTATATAATATCAAAAAACCTTCCTCATATCAAATCCCAAGAAAATAAATGTGTTTCATAAACATTTCATCATATCATAACCTATGGAAATGGGTTTCATTAACATTTTCCCTCATAATCATAATACATATAGAGAGAAAATAATGATGGTATCCTGGGATCATAACCCTAATAAATCATAATCATATTCAAGGTCTATTGTAGTTGATTAATAGATATGTAGTTAAAAGATCATTAAAACCTTCTTGAGAAAAATACCCTTTCAAATTTAAAAATAAATTTTTAAAATATAAAAACTACGTAAGAAATAAAGAAATAATTTTATTTGAAAATAACCTTGTAAATTTTTAAATGGAACTTCAAATAATTGATTTATCATGATGTTGGAAAATTATATTCATGTCGAATAATTTAAAAAAATCCTTTCACGTTTTTTTGGTAAAAAGTCAAAAAAGCACCTCATTCAGAAAAGGAAAATAAGATTCCTTATAAAAAAATTTAAAAAATTAAACCAATGGTAAAAATGTATTTAAAAATAATTGGATGATATTTAAATAATTATTTAAAATATTTTTAGAAAATATTTATATTAAAAAAATGATTTTAGACTGAAGGGAGAATTAAAGTTTATTTTCCTTTAAAACGCTCTTTTTTATATGTTAAATAATTAAAATGAGGAAAATGAGAGGTAAAAATATAATGTGAAGAAATAAATATAGGATACTAAAATGAAATTTATTAATCAGATAAGAATCATATAATTTCCTCAACATAAATTCAAGTATAAACAATCTTGATTAAAATGGGATTGAAACAAAAATCCCTTAACATTTTGGTAACATTTGAATAGTAATAACCATGAAAGAAATAACCTTAGATGGATATATAAATCACCATGAATTTCATTAGTATACTCATAAAATAAATTCATGGTTATTATATATTCACCACAGAAAATAAAAAAATGGTGTATAAGTCATGTGTCTCATAGAAATTAAATTTAGACGGAATTCCCTTACCTTGAGTCCACCTTACTTTGAAAGCACACTTACCTGTAGTATAATAAATTTAAATTTATTATAATTATATAAAATAGTAATTTTAAAACTTATAATATCATATATTATTCCTTTATAACATTTTAACACTCCATTATATCAATAATTCCTTGTTAAAATGGTTATTTCAAGGTCTTAACTATTTTTGTTTATCATAGGTATTTCAGTTCATTATTTTCAGTAATTGTGCATTTATTCTAGTGAAATTATCTCAATAATATTTATAATGATATAAATATCATATATATTTATTATATACATATTTATATTCATTCATATAATTTATATATAGAAAAATGAATTACATTGTTTATGGAGATGGTAAGTCGTACGTACGCATGAACGTTGTTTTCATTTTTTGATAGATAGAATAAAAGAAAAATAAATTTTAATTAAACTGAATATGATCATTATTATATAATTTATATTATATATTTTCATAAAATTATTTCTCATTATCATCTAAGTAAAATATAAATGAAAAACAAATCACATCTCTTCGTAGAGGTGGTAGTCCACACGTACAGACAAACGACGTTATCATTTCCCAAATGATTGGATGGTAAGTAGGTAGATATGATATTATAAATAAAAAAGTATAATTATTTAATAAATATCATATATAAACATTAAAACAATCTTAATATTCATCCATAAAGAATGGTGATGAAAATTTAATTGTATCGTTATGTGGAGACGGTAAGTTGTACGTACGCACGAGTGATACTTTCACTTCTCATTTGATGGGAAAGAGGGTGTATAATGGTGTTATAAAAAACAATAATAAAATTTTAGAATATTTAGGATAAAAAATTTATTATTTTATTATATATATAATATATTTATAGGAGGTAAATAAGAGTATAAAAGAAAGAGATTAGTTAAGGTGATTACCTCTTCTTTGAAACGACTCCTTTGGATCTCTTATAAAGGGCTCTAGCTTTGGTATTTTGGGAATACAATAATATCTATAATGTGTATAGGGAAGTTTATATGAGAAATTGGTAGATTTGTTTCAATCTATATGGCTTAAATTTATTTATATAATTGAGGGAGGAGGTTTCCTTTTATAATTAAGGAGAGGGACACTTTTGTAATTTCTCAAAATAATAAATTATAATAAATTAATTTTCATGAAAAATGCCACCAAATGGATAGTTTTTAAAGTATAAGGTTAGATAGTTTGTAATTTAATCCACCATAAGTTTTTATACAAGTTTTGGAGAAAATTTAAACCTTATTATTTTGATTAACCCTTAGTTAATCAATATTAATTTTAACTATGATAGAAACTTTTTCAATATTAAAGGGTGTAATTTGTAATTATAAGGTGGAAATTGGATGAAAAATGTAAAATTTATGACATTTTAGAACATATAATATAATAAATATCTAATTTTAAGAGTTTTTGGTTTTAAAATAATTTAATAAACTATTATTTCTGTAAAATATCATTAATGTAAATTTTTACATTGTTCATTTAATTTGAATTTAAATACATCAAGACAAAGGGATATTTTGAAATTAATACTTTAAAACTTCCCTAAATGTCATATAGTTATATTAAATTAATTTTATACATTAATTATTTCAAAATATATTACTTTTAATATTTTAGAAATTATTTATTTTATTTTTATATTAATTAAATAAATATTGCATCATCATTGTGCAAGCATTTAAGGTATATATTTAATACCTAAAAATTATAAATAAATTAATATCATGAAAATAATTTTATTATTCTTAAAATAATCATTTATATTCATTAAATATGTATTTTAACTCATATATCTGTTATGGAAACTTATTTAATATATTATTTTGACTTTTCCAGACTTATGAAAACATTGCACAAACATTTGGATAAGAAACTTGTTATATAACTCAAAAATTAATTTACAATCATAAAAATAATCTATAATAATTAATATTTAATAAAAAATTATATCAAGGGCTTATTCCATATTAGATATTATCTTTTGGATACCAAATTTGACTTTTCCAGCACTATGCAAGCTCTAATTGACACTAAAAATGATTTTCATATTTATCATGGAATAAATTATAATTTATATTTTTTGAGTTAATTTTGTATTATACTTTATCTTTTTATCATAATTTATTTATTCCATAATCTTTATAATTTTTTCATATTATTTTTATGTCTTTGTGATATCATAAAAGATATTTTATTTCATAAAAATGTATTTTTTTACTATTCACTATAAATTTAAATTATTCATAAATATTTTAAACAAAAAATACTATGATAAATATAACTTTATGAACCAAAAAATAAATTCCATTTAATTAAATTTAATTTCTATAAGTGATAGATATTAATTTTAATATAAATGTGTAAAACGCAATGAATCTCATATTTAAGTATAAAAATATTATTATACCAAATTCAATCATAAAATCAATTATAATGAACATAATTATATTTTTAATAATATAATAGAACTAATTTTACTTTTAAATTGTTTTAAAAAAATTATTATTTAAATTTTTGAAACAAAAAACATAGTTTTCAATAAAAATCAGTATTTTTAATTATTCATTGAAATTTCAATCTTTTCAGAAAAATCCCAAAAATTAACCCTATTATAATTGTGATATGATGATTTTAAAAATGATATTATTTTTATTAAATAAAATTTATAAATTTTCCAGAAAATAATTATAATATTTTCTCACAAAAAGAAATAAAATCATTTTTTGTAGAAGATGTATTTCTTGATCATAAAATAACTTTACTAAAAATTGAGTGATTATTTACAATAGTTTATAAATATATTTTTATTGAGTATGAAATTTATAAATATTTCATAAATTATTTATTCCTATTTATACTTTCCAATTTAATTATTAGCTTATAAATATAACATTAAATAAAAATATTTTAATAGTGTATCACAATTCGTTTAAATTTGGTGTTGTGTGTAATGCAAGCTATCGAAGAAATAAAATTTTATAAAGAAGAATATTTTATAAAATATCAGGTTGTTAAATTATACCCCATTAAGAAATTTTTTCCATGTAATTTTAACTTGTTCTCGGTAATCAAAGGTTTGATATTTAAAAATTCCTTTATTGAAAACCCATATTTTTAAAAGGGTTAATAAAACTCCCCTTTAAAAAGATATAAAGTTAAGTTTGAAGGTCACAAAAAAACTAAGTTTTAAAAAATTATAACATTAGTGTGAAGTGAAAATATGGACATATAAGATAAAATTAATTCTCAATGACTAGTAGAGAGTCATAGAGAACATTGTTAGGATAAAGTTAACAATCACAAAACCATGAATCAGTGAGGGGATAAAAGACCATCAATTCATAATAATTTAAGGTTGTAAGACAAAATTTTTGTCTTAAGATCCATTTCCTATATTTGAGGCATTACTTTACCATTTATACTAAGAACATAAGGAAACATACTTACTTAAAAAGTATAATTTCATACTTTAATAAATTTCCATCACAATCAAATTTTTTTCTCCAAACGATGAGTGTTCAAGATGAATTTTTTATTCTTGAAGCACTAAAATAAACTTATAATGGATTGAAAAAGTATATCAAGATATTCCTCCTATCTTTAATCATTAACCTAAACCAAAAATGGTTATCACAAGGTAAGATAATTCAAAAAAATGAATAAACCATCACATGAATAAATATAGAATTCATCTCCAAATCCTTAATAATAACATCCAAGGTTCGACTCAATAAATAACCCTACATCCCAAATTACCTCTATAAGGACTCAGCCTTAAACATTACATAATATTTAATTAAATGAATAATTCACATTGAGGATCTTTTCAGGTTTAGAGTTTTAGAGAATTTGGACATAACTATTACATCTCAAAAGAATTACAAAGTAGACACTTCTACACAGTTTCCATTTTTTATATAATAAAAATCTTGAAAAAAAGAGTCATTTCAAGTTCCAGGTTTAAGAAAGCATGAATTTTCCTTGATCCCATCCTTGACCTTATTTATCTTTAAGTCCTGTGAAAACATTTCAAAACATGGGATGAGCATAAAAAGCTCAGTAAGGGTTATAAAACAAAGAATGAAAACATTTGTTCATAAATAAAAACAAAACATAAACTCTTTTACTTACCTCATGAAATCATAAGATTTATGAAAGACACATAAAAATCATATATCATAAAGGTAACTTGTGGCATCCAAATCATACTTATATTGTAGCTATCACAGCTACATAGGGAGTTACTTTGGAATACCTGTCACAGTATATTCCCTAAATCTCTTAGGAGAAACATTCATGTTTACCTCTGTCACGTTACCCAATTCATTGGAGAGCTATCTCGAGCTCACCCACCCTAGGTTTATCATGGAACCACCCGTATACATAAATAATTCCCAAGAACCATAACATGATCATAGCACATAACATAAGCATAAAGGAAAGATAAAATTTCCACATTGCAATAACAAAATATCATTTCAAGATATTTAAATAGTAAATCCATTCTAAAAATCATTTTCAATATCAAAATACATAAAAATAGTATATGGTATTTATTTTTCCATTTAAAAACATTCCAGCTTGTTAAGGAAGCCAAAGATCAAATAATACTCATGGCGGCGGAAAGGTCGTTGTCACCATTTATGTAAAAAAATTCCTTTTTTTTGTTTATTAAAATGATTCATATAAAAATATTCTCTTTGAATGAAACGAAAAGTCAAAGGAATTTATACTGCGTATAAAAGAAAATCGTGTATTAAAACAAAATATGCCTCAATAAAAGGATATTGAGACGAAGTACCTTACCTTGTGTTCGACTTGACTCGATCGTTCTTTAATCTCCTGAATAATAAACTAAAGTTAATTTCTACTTTCTTAAGAACCATTTTCAAGTTTATTATTCCTTTTATATCACTTATTAAAATGTTATAAACATTATGTAACCATTTAAGTTAATAACATTTGTTTTGTCGATATTTGGTACTTAAGTCAAAAATGGACTTCTTATAATTACATGTTGTTCATGTGGTCAAAGGTTCATTATATCCAGAATGATATTCATTATTTAGATATCATATATATCATATATATCCAATATATACATGTATTTATAATAGTACATAACATTTGGAGGTAAGAAATGAAATGCAGTGTTCATGGAGACAGTAAGTCGTACATACGCATGAACGCTACTTTCATTTATATTTCTTATTTTTATGGAATTAAAGCATAATTATACATAGGTATATAATAATTCCAGTATAATATCATATATAATATCATTAAATTCATCTTTTATACATCCCACATATGGTATTAACGAGTCATATCACTTTGAGGGGGTGGTAAATGAGATTATCGTATTTACTCACTATGGAAACCATAAAGGCGTACTATAAATGGAAATTACAGAATCATAAAGAAATAATAAACATAATATATATCAAATATAAATATAGTGTCATCATAATGGCCACCATGAGAGGTGGTAGGAGATAATCGAATAGTCATCATTTTGTGAGGTGTTAGTTTTCCATCCACAAAAACATTATGTTCTACATTCATTAGATAGAGGTGTGTGTATGTGTAGTTTGAATCCTTCTCATAACAAAATACTAGTATATTGAGGATACTGGTGTTGTTACAAAATAAAGGAATAAAAATATTTTAGGGGTTGGATAAGTAAAAGAAAAGAAAAAAATTTAAGAGAAATTGTTACCTTTAATTTGGGTAACTCTCTTTGGTTTGAACCAAAGGATTTCTTGAAGTGCCTTCTACCTAAGGTAAGGCTTCTAGGAGAAGGATAAGGATGTATGGTGCTTAATAGGGCAGATTATGGACAAGAAAAATGGCTTTATAAGTGTGAGGAATTGGTTAGAAGTGGTCTCCTTCTATAAGGGAGAGGAGGGGCTCTTTAGGAAAGTGTGAAAACATTATTTTATTATATAATTATATTCAGATTCTAATGGTCCAAAAATCATTATAGTCTAAGATAAGATGACTCGTGGTAGAAATAAAATCATCCAATAGGAATTGTACCGGTTTTGGATAATATTTTAATCATTATAATCTTATTTATTTAAATCATTTATTAATTAGGTAAACACTACATCATTATTGTGTCATAAATAATTTAATTTCTTTATTGTCTAAAAATTATAAAAAAAATACAATGATGTAGGAAATCTTTTTATCTTTCCAATTAATATTTATTTTAGAAAATATAATCTATATAACCCATTGTAAAAATTAATTTACTAAAGTATTTTTTTTTTGTCATTTTTTCCATTACTTTAAGTTAATTAATCAAAATTGTCATTATCACTCCCAAGTGGATCAAAGGAGTCCCAAAATCGACCCAAATATGACCATTGTTGTAAATGACTCAACCAATAAGGTTTGGACAAGTGTTATGTTAATTTTGAATTATTATAATATTCCTTTTACCTTAAATTACCTTATTTACCTTTAACCGTGGTAAATAAAAGTCAAAAGATACTATTCACCAAAAATTATTTTCATATTATTGAACCACAATTTAGTTCTTTATAACAACCATGTATGTCAGATTTTCAAAATTCAATTCATTGAAGCGGTAAAATTTCATTTAAATCAAAAAGTCAGTTTTTTAACTACTACTAAGTGGTTTCACTATTCATAAAAAATTGAAGTTTTTCAGAAAAACCCTAAAAAATATGAAAAAGATTTATTTGATATTCCAAATTCAGAAATGATGTTTATTTTTCCAAATTAAAAACATAAAAGTGTCATTAATAAATTTAAAATTCATTCTCGTTGTTAAAACAAATAGCGTGTTTTTAAGAAACAATGACTATTAAAAGATTGACACTTGTTTATGTTCAACTTCAAAGTGAAATTAATTCCAATGACCCACATTGGATTACATGGTAAAAATATATTCTAATTAAAATTTAAAACAAATTAAAAAGATAATCTAACCATATAAATATATTAGATTAAAAGGCACTTTTGAATTAAAATACAATATTTTCCCCTATTCATTAAAAATGAACTTTATCCGAAAAATACCAAAAATTACCCAAAGTAAAATTTGATGTCCCAAATCAAAATAATAATTTTATTTGGTCAAATAGAACATATAAAGATGACCAAAACTAAATTTAAAGAGGGTTCTCCATTAAAAGGCGGTAAATCGACCTATTAATGTAAATTATGCTTAAAATTTGATTCAATCATATTTTAAGCCACTAACTTTTATTGGATAAATGTAAATACATTTAACAAACATGTATAATCATATTTTAGTTAGTTTTTTTCATTACCTAAAATACAATGGCTTGGAGTTAACTACCATTTAAAATAATAATATTATATTATTAGTGTGCAACGTAAGATTTCAAAGAAAATCGTTGTTGCGTATCGGGTACGCTATCGAACATAGCAACCCCTTTAAAGTAAAATTAATATTTAATTCACAAATATTAATAAATATGAAATATGTATTATTCTTTATTTACCTGGGATGTTACATCCTTCCCCCCTTTTGGAAATTGCATCCTCGCAATTTTTATTTACTTATCAAAATAAGTGGGGGTATTTATCCCTCATAGCAATTTCAGATCCCCACATTGCCTCTTCAACCATATGGTTTTTCCACAAAAACTTTACCTAGTGAATAACCTTATTCCGCAATACTTTCTCTCTATGGTCAAGAATCTGGACTAGTTGTTCTTCATTAGAGAGATTCTCTTTTAACTGAACTTCCTCTGGGCTCAAAACATGACATGGATCTAGCATATACTTTCTCAACATTGAAACATGAAAAACATTGTGTACCTGGGATAAAATTAGAGGTAAATCCACTCTGTACGCAATTGATCCAACTTTCTCCAGGATTTCATAAGGTACAATGAACCTCGGACTCAACTTTCCCTTATTACCAAATTGCATCACACTTTTCCATGGAGAAACTTTGAGAAAGACATGATCACCTACCTCAAATGAAAGATACTTTGTTTATCTATATAACTTTTCTATCTGCTCTAAGCTATTCTCATGTGCTTCTGAATCAACTGAACTTTCTCTGCCATCTCTTCTACCAATTATGGTCCCATCAGCTTCCTTTCACCTACTTTATACCAAAAAGCTGGAGTTCGACAATGCTTTCCATATAAAGCCTCAAATGGAGTCATCTGTATACTGTAATGAAAACTGTTATTATAAGAAAATTCAACCAAAGAAAGATGTTGGTCCCAAGTTCCCTGATAATACATCGAGAAAGCACATAACATATCCTCCAATGTCTGAATTGTTCGTTTTGATTTCCCATCTGATTGAGGATGAAAATCTGTACTCAAATTTAATTCACTACCCAACGACTTTTGAAGGCCTTTCCAAAATTTAGAAGTAAACCTGGGATCGTGATCAGATAAAATAGAGATGGGAACACCATGAAACCTGACTATCTCTTTAACATACAATTGAGCAATTTGATCTAGAGACAAAGTATCTCGAATAGGAAGGAAATGAGTAGATTTAGTCAATCGATCAACAATAACCGAGATTGCATTATTACCTCGATATGTCTTCGATAATCCCACGACAAAGTCCATGGATATATTTTCTCATTTCCACTCTGGCACTGGTAAAGGCTGAAGCATTCCATTCGGTAACTTCCACTCTGCTTTAACCCGCTGACAAGTCAAACACTTCACAGGAAAATCGTCAATATCTCTTTTCATTCCATCCCACCAGTAATACTCTTGAATATCTTTATACATCTTAGTACTACCAGGATGAACTGAAAAAGGAGAACTATGAGCTTCACATAACAAATCATTCTTCAATTGTGAATCACAAGTCACACATAATCTCTTTCCAAACCTCAAAACACAATCATTATCAATGTTAAATTCAGACAACTTACCCTTCTGAACCAACTCTACCTTTTTCTGTAACTCACTATCTTCTTTATGAGCTTGCTTTATTCTATCTGATAGTGATGATCTCACTGACACCTAATACAAAACAGAATAATTTCCTCCACCAACAATTTCTATGCCAAAGTTCATCAAATCAAAAACCAAATTATCTCGTTCCAAATGTAACATGGTTAATGAGAAATTACTTTTTCGACTCAAAGAATCATCCACTTTATTTGGTTTTCCCAGATGGTAATGGATTGTGAAATCATAATCCTTGATTAATTCCAACCATATCCTCTCTCTCATGTTCAATTATTTTTGATTGAATATATACTATAAACTTTTGTGATCAGTATATATTTCACATTTTACTCCATACAAATGGTGCCTTCATATTCTTAGAGAAAAAACAACAACAGCTAATTCCAAATCATGTGTAGGGTAATTTAACTCATGTAGTTTCAACTGATATGAAGCATAAGCAATTACCTGATCATTATTCATAAGGACACATCCAAGTCCTTTCAATGAAGCATCGTTATAGATAAAAAACTCACCATTTCTAGAAGGCAGTGCTAAAACTAGAGCATTAACCAATCATCTTTTCAATTCCTAAAAACAATCATCACATGCTTTTGTCCAGATGAACTTAACACCTTTTCACATTAACTTAGTCATTGTACTAGATAACCGTGCAAAATTTTCAACAAACCTCCGGTAATAACCTGCTAAACCAAGAAAACTACAAATCTCGGTTATATTTGTGGGTCTTGGACATTCTTCAACAACTTTTTTTTAGCAGGATCTATAGTTATGCCATTTTTTAAAACAATGTGACCAAGGAAATAAATTTGTTGTAACCAAAACTCACACTTGCTGAATTTCTCATAAAGTTTACTTTCTTTTAAGGTTTGCAAGATGACCCTTAAATGACTTTCATGCTCCTCTTTACTTTTAGAATACACCAAAATATCATCAATGAAAACAACCACAAACTTATCCAAGAAATCATGGAAAATTCTATTCATTAAATACATGAATACAGCAGGTGCATTGGTTAAACCAAAAGGCATAACTACAAATTCATAATGGCCATATCTTTTACGAAACGTGGTCTTTGGAACGTCTTCTTCCTTTATATTCAATTCATGGTACCCTGACCTCAAATCAATATTCAAAAAATATTGAGCTCCCTAGAGCTGATACAACTTCATTTGATGGCCCCACATCTGCTCAAGTAGTTACAAAGGATTTCACCACCACTTTCTGCTTATAGTCTGGCTGCTTTCCTTCAGTTTAGTTCTTTGTTGGACACTCATTTTCATAATGACCCATTTCATTGCACTTAAAACATTTTACTGACTGCAAATCAGATTTTGTCTTACCATTAACCTGATCTTTTTCAGTGCAATTACGAGCCTTATGTCCCATTTTACCACATCGGTAGCACTTACCAGAATTCAAAATACATTCCCCAGCATTATTTTTACCACAATTTTCACAAAATGTAAACTTAAGTTTATTACCATCAGACTTTTTTGAAGATTTCTCCCCTTTCGCCTGCCACCTTGACCTCTTATTCTATTATTTGTCAAATAATACCTGGTCATTGGAAAACTTCATTTCCACATTATCCACACAATGAATAAGTTTTTTTTAACATTTGAACTCATGATAATCTAAAGCACTTCGATACTTTGGATTTAATCCTGAGTAAAAATAGTTGATTTTACTATCAAGATCTCGTATGAAATTGGGAGCATACCTTGCTAGTCGAGTGAATTTTTCTTCATAAGCAGCCACTGAGTCATCATCCTACCTCAATTCCAGAAATTGTGTCTCCATCCTAAGAGGAACCACCTTAGGAAAATATTACTCAAGAAACATACCTTTGAATTCATCCAAATTGAGAGCATCAATCTCTTCACTATCACTGATATTTTTTACCATCGACCACCACTAATCAGCTTCACCTTCAAAATGGTAAATATCAAGACTAACCTTTTGATGTTCTGAAAAACCCATGACATCAAAAATCTTCTCCAGTGCTTTAATCTACCCTTTAGCTAGCACAGGGTTAGATGATCCTCTGAATGATAGGGGATGTTGCCTCATGAAATTCTCCACTACTGACATATTCCTCTTTGGTTTATCTGGTTGATATTGTACATCGATAAAACCACCATTTATAGCCTGAGTCAACCGTTCCATCACTGCAACAAACTGTTCAGTTCCAATTTTGACCATCTCAGGTTGCTGATTTGGAAGGTTGTCTTCCTTTTAATGTCGTCCCAACATAGTCGCCCTGTTTCCTCTGCGGAAAACCATTCTGAACATAGAAATATCTTAGGTGAAACAACATGGTAATCCGTAAATGCTATATGATTTCAATATTAACATAAATTACTTTATGGATATTAATTTCATAATACCCTAACTCCTAAATTTATCTAAACCAGCCTTTGATACCAACTATAAGGACCCGGCCTTCAACATTACATAATATTGAATTGAATTAATAATTCACATTGAACATCTTTTCAGGTTTAGAGTTTTAGAGAATTAGGACATAACTATTACATCTCAAAATAATTACAAAGTAGACACTTATACACTGTTTCCATTCTTTTATATAATAAAAACTCTTGAAAAAAAAGAGTCATCTCTAGTTCCAGGTTTAAGATAGCATGACTTTTCCTTGATCCCATCCTTGACCTTATTAATCTTTATGTCCTGTGAGAACATTTCAAAATTTGTTATGAGCATAAAAATCTCAGTAAGGGTTATAAAACAAAGAATGAAAACATTTGTTCATAAATTCATACAAAACATGAACTCTTTTACTTACCTCAAGAAATCATAAGATTTTTTAAAGACACATAAAAATCATATATCATAAAGGAAACTTGTGGCATCCAAATCATACTTACATTGTAGCTATCACAGCTATATAGGGAGTTACTTTGGAATACCCATCACAGTATATTCCCTAAATATATTAGGAGAAACATTCAAATTTACCTCTGTCACGTTACCCAATGCATTGGAGAGCTATCTCGGGCTCACCCACCCTAGCTTTATCACGGAACCACCCATATACATAAATAATGTCGAATAACCATAACATGATCATAACACATAACATAAGCATAAAGGAAAGATAAAATTTCCACATTGCAATAACAAAATATCATTTCAAGATATTGAAATAATAAATCCATTATAAAAATAATTTTTAATAAAAAAATATGTAAAAAGATTATATGGTATTTATTTTTCCTTTTAAAAACATTCCAGCTTGTTAAGGAAGCCAAAGATCAAATAATACTCACGGTGGCGGAATGGTCGCTGTCACCGCTTACGTAAAAAAACATTCCTTTTTGTCATTTAGTAAAATTATTTGTATAAAAATATTCCATTTGAATGAAATGAAAAGTCAAAGTTATTTATATAGTGTATAAAATAAAATCTGGTATTAAAACAAAATATTCCTCAATGAAAGGAGATTTTGACAAAGTCCCTTACCTTATGTCCGACTTGACTCTATTGTTCTTTAATCTCCTGAATAATAAACTAAAGTTAATTTATACTTTCTTAATAAACTTTTTCAAGTTTATTATTCCTTTTATATCACTTATTACCATGTTATAAGCATTATGTAACCATTTAAGTTAATAACGTTTGTTTTGTTGATATTTGGTACTTGAGTCAAAAATAGACTTCTTATAATTACATGTTGTTTATGTGGTAAAAGTTTCATTATATCCATAATGATATTCATTTTTTAGATATCATATATAACATATATATCCATTATATAAATGTATTTATAATAGAACATAACATTTGGAGGTAAGAAATGAAATGCACCGTTCATGAAGACGGTAAGTCGTACGTACGCATGAACGCTACTTTCATTTCTATTTCTTATTTTTATGGAATTAAAGAATAATGATACATAGTTATATTATAATTCCAATATAATATCATATATAATATCATTAAATTCATCCTTTACACATCCCACATATGGTATTAACAAGCCATATCACTTTGAGGGGGCGGTAGTCCGCACTTCCTCAAATGAGATTATCGTAATTACCCACTAT
The DNA here is from genome assembly GCA_963277665.1 of Viscum album. Taxonomy (NCBI): domain Eukaryota; kingdom Viridiplantae; phylum Streptophyta; class Magnoliopsida; order Santalales; family Viscaceae; genus Viscum; species Viscum album. The sequence goes on along the minus strand of OY728131.1, from coordinate 1,520,706,958 downwards.
GGAAACCATAAAGGCGTGCTATAAATGGAAATTATAGAAGCATAAAGAAAACATAAACATAATATATATCATATATAAATACATTTCCATAATAATGGCCACCAATAGAGGCGGTAGGAGATAATCGAACAATCATCGTTTCGTGAGGTGTTAGTTTGCCATCCACAGAAACATTACGTTCTTCATCCATTAGATAGAGGTGTGTGTATGTGTAGTTAGAATACTTCTCATAAAAACATCCTAGTATATTGAGGATACTTGTTTTATTTCAAAATAAATAAATAAAAAGATTTTAGGGGTTGGAGAAGTAAAATAAAAGAAAATAATTTAAGATAAACTGTTACCTTTAATTTAGAAAACTCCCTTTGGTTTGAACCAATGAAATTCTTGAAGTTTCTTATTTATAAGTTAAGGATTCTAGGAGGAGGAGAGGGATGTAGGGAGACTAATTGGGAAGATTTTGGACAATCCAAATGGCTTGAGAGGTGTGAGGAATTGTTTATAAGTGGTCTCCTTCTAAAAGGGAGAGGAAGGGCTCTTTAGGAAAATGTGAAATCATTATTTTATTATATAATGATATTCGTTTTATAATGGTCCAAAAATCATTATAGTCGAAGATAAGATGACTCGTGGTTGAAATAAAATCATCCAATAGGAATTGGACATGTTTTGTATAATATTTTAACCATTATAATCTTATTTATTTAAATGATTTATTAATGAGGTAAACACTACATCATTATTGTATCATAAAAAATTTAATTTCGTTGTTGTATAAATATTATAAAAATATTCCATGATGTAGGAAATATTTTTATATTTCAAATGAATATTTATAGTCAAAAATATAATCTATATAACCCCTTGTAAAAATTAATTTACTAAAGGATATTTTTTTTGTTATTTTTGCCATTACTTTAAGTTAATTAATCTAAATTGTCATTATCAGTCCCAAGTGGCTCAAATGGGTCCCAAAATAGTCCCAAAGATTACTATGGTCATAAATAACTCAACCAATAATTTTTTCACAAGTGTTAAGGTAATTTCAAATTATTATAATATTCTTTTTACCTTGAATTACCTTATTTACCTTTAATTGTGGTAAATAAAAGTCAAAAGTTACTATTCACCAAAAATTACTTTTATCTTATTGAACCACATTTTAGTTCTTTATAACAACCATGTATGTCGTATTTTCAAAATTTAATTCACAGAAGTGGTAAAATTTCATTTAAATCAAAAAGTCTCTTTTTTAACTACTACTAAGTGGTTTCACTATTCATCAAAAATTGAAGTTTTTCAAAAAAAATACCAAATATTCAGCCTAAGACTTATTTGATATTCCAAATTCAAAAATGGTGTTTATTTTTTCAAATTCAAAAAATAAAAGTGTCATTAATTAATTTAAAATTTATTCCCGTTGTTAAAACAAATAGCGTGTTTTTAAGAAACAATAATTATTAAAAGATTAACACTTGTTTATGTCCAATTTCAAAGTGAAGTTAATTCCAATGACCAACATTGGATTAAATGGTAAAAATATATTCTAATTACACTTTTGAAATAAATAATCTAACCATATAAAAATATTATATTAAAAGGCACTTTTGAATTAAAATACAATATTTTTAACTATTCATTAAAAAAATGAACTTTATCCGAAAAATACCAAAAAATTACCCAAAGTAAAATTTGATGTCCCAAATCAAAAGAAGAATTTTATTTAGTCAAATAGAACATATAAAGATTACCATAACTAAATTTAAAGATGGTTCTCCATTAAAAGGTGTTAAATCGACCTGTTAATGTAAATTATGCTTAAAATTAGATTCATTCATATTTTAAGCCTCTAACTTTTATTGGATAAATGTAAATACATTTAACAAACATGTATAATAATATTTTATTTAGTTTTGTTAATTCCTGCCAATACAACTGCTAGGAGTTTACTACCATTTAAAATAATAATATTATATTATTAGTGTGCAACATAAGATTTCAAAGAAACCCGTTGTTGCGTATCTGGTACGCTATCGAACATAGAAACCCATTTAAAGTAAAATTAATATTTAATTCACAAATATTAATAAATATGAAATATGTCTTATTCTTTATTTACCTGGGATGTTACATCCTTCCCCCCTTTTTGAAATTGTGTCCTCACAATTTTTATTCACTTATCAAAATAAGTGGGGGTATTTATCCCTCATAGCATTTTCAGATTCCCACGTTGCCTCTTCAACCATATGGTATTTTCATAAAACCCTTACCTGGTGAATTACCTTATTCCGCAACACTTTCTCTCTAGGGTCAAGAATCTGGACTGGTTGTTCTTCATAAGAGAGATTCTCTTCCAACCAAACTACCTCTGGGCTCAAAACATGAGATGGATCTGGCATATATTTTCTCAACATCAAAACATGAAAAACATTGTGTACCTAGGATAAACTTGGAGGTAAAACCACTTTGTACGCAACTAATCCAACTTTCTCTAGGATTTCATAAGGTCCAATGAACCTCAGACTCAACTTTCCCTTCTTACCAAAACACATCACACTTTTCCATGGAGAAACTTTGAGAAAGACATGATCACCTACCTCAAAAGAAAGATCCTTCCTCCGGTTATCTACATAACTTTTCTGTCTGCTCTGAGCTGTTCTCATGTGCTTCTGAATCAACTGAACTTTATCTTCCATCTCTTCTACCAATTCTAGTCCCATCAGCTTACTTTCACCTACTTCATCCCAAAAAGATTGAATTCGATAATGCTTTCCATATAAAGCCTCAAATGGATCCATCTGTATACTGGAATGAAAACTATTATTATAAGAAAATTCAACCAAAGAAAGATGTTGGTCCCAACTTCCCTGATAATCCATCAAGCAAGCACGTAACATATCCTCCAATGTATGAATTGTTCATTCTGATTTCCCATCTGATTGAGTATGAAAAGTTGTACTAAAATTTAATCTAGTGCCCAACGACTTTTGAAGGCCTTTCCAAAAGTTATAAGTAAACATGGGATCACGATCAGATACAATAGAGAGGGGAAAACCATGCAACCTGACTATCTCTTTAACATACAACCGAGCAAGTTGATCTAGAGACAAGGTATCTCGAATAGGAAGGAAATGAGCAGATTTAGTCAATCGATCAACAATAACCCAGATTTCATTATTACCTCGAGATGTATTCAGTAATCCCACAACAAAGACCATGGATATATTTTCCCATTTCCACTCTAGCACTATTAAAGGCTGAAGCATTACTTTCGGTAACTGCCACTCTACTTTAACCTACTAACAATTCAAACACTTCACAGTAAAATCAGCAATATCTCTTTTCATTCCATCCCACCAGTAATACTCCCGAAGATCTATGTACATCTTAGTACTACCAGGATGAACTGAAAACGGAGAACTATGAGCTTCACATAACAACTCATTCTTCAACTCTGAATCACAAGGCACATATAATCTCTTTATAAACCTCAAACCATAATCATTATCAATGTTAAATTCGGGCAACTTACCCTTCCGAACCAACTATACCTTTTTCTATAACTCATTCTATTCTTTTTTGCACTTGATTTATTCTGTCTGATAGAGATGATCTCACTGACACCTGATACAAAACAGAAGAATTTCCTGCACCAAAAACTTCTATTCTAAAGTTCATCAAATCAAAAACCAAAAGGTATCATTCTAAATGTAACATGGTTAATGATACATTACTTTTTCGACTCAAAGCATCAGTCACTTTATTTGCTTTTCCCGGATGGTAATGGATTGTGAAATCATAATCCTTGATTAATTCCAACCATCTCCTTTATCTCATGTTCAATTATTTTTGAGTGAATATATACTTTAAACTTTTGTGATCAGTATATATTTCACATTTTACTCTATACAAATGGTGCCTCTATATTTTTAGAGCAAAAACAATAGCATCTAATTCCAAATAATTTATAGGGTAATTTAACTCATGTGATTTCAAATGACATGAAGCATAAGCTATTACCTGATCATTATTCATAAGGACACATCCAAGTCCTTTCAACGAAGCATCATTGTAGATAAAAAAACTCACCATTTCTAGAAGGCAGTGCTAAAACTAGAGCATTCACCAATCTTCTTTTCAATTCCTGAAAACAATCATCACATTATTTTTTCCAGATGAACTTAACACCTTTTCGAGTTAGCTTAGTTATTGGACTAGATAACCGTGAAAAATTTTCAAAAAACCTCTAGTAATAACCTTCCAAACCAAGAAAACTACGAATCAGAGTTATATTTGTGGGTCTTGGTCATTCTTCAACAACTTTTGTTTTAGCAGGATCAACAGTTATTCCATTTTTTGAAACAATGTGACCAAGGAAAGAAATTTTTTGTAACCAAAACTCACACTTGATGAATTTCCCATAAATTTTGTTTTCTTTTAAGGTTTGAAATATGACCCTTAAATGACTTTCATTCTCCTCTTTACTTTTAGAATACACAAAAATATCATCAATGAACACAACCAAAAACTTATCCAAGAACTCAATAAAAATTCTATTCATAAGATCCATGAATACAGCAATTTCATTAATTAAACCAAAAGGCATAACTACAAATTCATAATGGACATATCTAGTACGAAATACGGTCTTTGGAACGTCTTCTTCCTTTAATTTCAACTGATGATATCCTGACCTCAAATCAATCTTCAAAAAATACTAAGCTCCCTGGAGCTGATACAACTTCATGATGTCCCCACATCTACTGAAGCAGTTTTAAAGGATTTCACCACCCCTTTTTGCTTATAGTCTTGCTGTTTTCCTTCAGTTGAGTTCTTTGTTGGACACTCATTTTCATAATGACCCATTTCATTGCACCTAAAATATTTTTACTATTTGAAAATCAGATTTTTCTCTTACTATTACCCTGCTCTTTTTTAGTTCAATTATGAGCCTTATGTCCCATTTTACCACATCGGTACACTTACCAGAATTCAAAAGACATTCCCCATCATGATTTTTACCACAATTTTTTGAAATTGTAAACATAAGTTTCTTACCATCAGACTTTTTTGAAGAGTTCTTCCCTTTTGCCTACCACCTCGACCTCTTATTTTTTTGTTTGTAAAAGAATACCTGATCATCAGAAAACTCCATTTCCACCATCTCCGCACAACGAAAAAGTTTTTCATAACTTTTTAACTCACAAGAAGCTAAAGCCCTTCGATACTTTGGCTTCAATCCTGAGTAAAAATGGTTGATTTTACTGTCAATATCTCATATGAAATTTGGAGCAAACCTTTCCAGACGAGTGAATTTTTCTTCATAAGCAGCCACTAAGTCATCCTCCTGCCTCAATTCTAGGAATTGTTTCTCCATCCTAAGATGAACCACTTTAGAAAAATATTTCTCAAGAAACATACCTTTGAATTCATCCCAATTGAGAGCATCAATCTCTTCACTACCCCTGATATTTTTCACCATAGACCACCACTGATCAGCTTCAGCTTCAAAACGTTAAATAGCAAGACTAACCTTTTGATGTTCTGAACAACCCATTACATCAAAATCTTCTCCAGTGCTTTAATCCACCCTTTAGCTAGCACAGGGTCAGATGATCCTCAGAATGATGGGGGATGTTGCCTCATGAAATGATCCACTACTGACATGTTCCTCTCTGGTTGATCTGGATGATCTCGTACATGGATAACACCACCATTTATAGCTTGAGTCAACTGTTCCATCATTGAAACAAATTGTTCAGTTCCAATTATGACCATCTCAGGTTGCTGATTTGGAAGGTTATCTTCCTCCTGATGTCATCCCAATATAGTTGCCTTGATTCCTCTGTAGAAAACCATTCTGAACATATAAATATCTTAGGCGAAGAAACATCGTAATCTGTAAATGCTATATGATTTCAATATTAACAAATATTACTTTATGGATATTAATTTAACAATACCTTAACTCCTAATGTTATCTAAACCGACCTTTTATACCAACTATAAGGACTCGGCCTTAAATATTACATAATATTGAATTAAATGAATAATTCAAATTGAGGATGTTTTCAAGTTTAGAGTTTTATAGAATTATGACATAACTATTACATCTCAAAAGAATTAAAAAGTAGACACTTCTACACAGTTTCCATTTTTTTATATATAATAAAAACTCTTGAAAAAAAATATTCATGTCTAGTTCTACGTTTAAGACAGCATGACATTTCCTTAATCCCATCTTTGACCTAATTCATCTTTAAGTCCTGTGAAAACATTTCAAAAATTCGGATGAGCATAAAAATCTCAGTAAGGGTTATAAAAGAAATAATGAAAACATTTGTTCATAAATACATACAAAACATGAACTCTTTTACTTACCTCTTGAAATCATAATATTTATGAAAGATGCATAAAAATCATATATCATAAAGTTAAATTGTGGCATCCAAATCATACTTACATTGTAGCTATCACAGATATATAGGGAGTTACTTTGGAATACCCATCACAGTATATTCCCTAAATCTCTTAGGAGAAACATTCAGGTTTACCTCTGTCACGTTACCCAATTCATTGGTGAGCTATCTCGGGCTCACCCACCCTAGTTTTATCATGGAACCACCCGTATACATAAATAATGCCCAAGAACCATAACCTGACCATAACACATAACATAAGCATAAAGGAAAGATAAAATTTCCACATTACAATAACAAAATATCATTTCAAGATATTGAAATAATAAATCCATTAAAAAAATCATTTTAAATACCAAAATACGTAAAAAGAGTATATGGTATTTTTTTCCTTTTAAAAACATTCCAGCTTGTTAAGGAAGCCAAAGATCAAATAATACTCACGGCGGCGGAAAGGTCGTTGTCACCGCTTACGTAAAAAAACATTCCTTTTTGTTGTCTAGTAAAACACTTCATATAAAAAGATTCACTTTGAATTAAATGAAAAGTAAAAGGTATTTATAAAGCTTATAAAAAAAATCGTGTATTAAAACAAAATATGCCTCAATGAAATGAGATTGAGACGAAGTCCCTTACCTTGTGTCTGACTTTACTCGATCGTTCTTTAATCTCCTGAATAATAAACTAATGTTAATTTCTACTTTCTTAAGAACCATTTTCAAGTTTATTATTCCTTTTATATCACTTATTACCATGTTATAAACATTATGTAACCATTTAAGTTAATAAAGTTCGTTTTGTCGATATTTGGTACTTGAGTCAAAAATGGACTTCTTATAATTACATGTCATTCATGTGGTCAAAGTTTAATTATATCCAGAATGATATTCATTATTTAGATATAATATATATCATATATATCTATTATATACATGTATTTATAATAGTACATAAAATTTTGAGGTAAGAAATGAAATGCACAGTTCTTGGAGACGGTAAGTCGTACATACGCATGAACGCTACTTTCATTTATATTTCTTATTTTTATGGAATTAAAGTATAATGATACATAGGTATATTATACTTATAGTATAATATCATATATAATATCATTAACTTCATCCTTTATACATCGCACATATGGTATTAACGAGTCATATCACTTTAAAGGGGCGGTAGTCCGTACTTCCTCAAATGAGATTATCGTATTTACCCACTATGGAAACCACAAAGGTGTGCTATAAATGGAAATAACATAAGCATAAAGAAAAAATAACCATAATATATATCATATATAAATACATTTCCATCATAATGGCCACCATGAGAGGTGATAGGAGATAATCAAACAATCATCTTTTCATGAGGTGTTAGTTTGCCATCTACAGAAGCATTTTGTTCTTCATCCATTAGATGGAGGTGTGTGTATATGTAGTTCGAATCCTTATCATAAAATCATCCTATTATATTTATTATAATGGTTTTTCTACAAAATAAATGAATAATAAGAGTTTATGGGTTGGATAAGTAAAATAAATGAAAACAATTTAAGAGAAATCGTTACCTTTAATTTGGGTAACTCTCTTTGGTTTGAACCAAAGTACTTATTGAAGTGCCTTCTACCTAAGTTAAGGCTTCTAGGATGATGAAAGGGATGCAGGGAGATTAATTGGTAAGAGATTGGATGAACCAAATGTCTTGAGAGTTGTGAGGAATTGGTTATAAGTGGTCTTCTTCTATAAGGGAGAGGAGAGGTTCTTTAGGAAAGTGTGAAAACATTATTTTATTATATAATGATATTCGGTTTTGAATGGACCAAAAATCATTATAGTCTACGATAAGATGACTCATGGTCGAAATAAAATCATCTAATAGGAATTTTACAGGTTTTAGATAATATTTTAATCATTATAATCTTATTTATTTAAATGATTTATTAATGAGGTAAACACTGCATCATTATTGTGTCATAAATAATTTATTTTCTTTTTTGTATAAAAATTATAAAAAAATATCATGATGTATGAAATATTTTTATCTTTCCAATGAATATTTATATTCTAAAAGATAATCTATATAACCCCTTGTAAAAATTAATTTACTAAAAGATATATTTTTTTGTCATTTTTTCCATTACTTTAAGTTAATTAATCTAAATTGTCATTATCACTCCCAAGTGGCTCAAATGGGTCCCAAAATCGACCCAAAGATGACCATGGTCATAAATGACTCAACCAATAAATTTTGGACAAGTTTTAAGGTAATTTTGAATTATTATAATATTCTTTTTACCTTGAATTACCTTATTTACCTTTAACCGTGGTAAATAAAAGTCAAAAGTTACTATTCACCAAAAATTATTTTCATCTTATTGAACCACATTTTAGTTTTTGATAACAAAAATGTATGTCGGATTTTCAAAATTCAACTCACAGAAGTGGTAAAATTTCATTTAAATCAAGAAGTCAGTTTTTTAACTACTACTAAGTGGTTTCACTCTTCATCAAAAATTGAAGTTTTTCAGAAAAATACTAAAAATTCAGCCTAAGGTTTATTTGATATTACAAATTCAAAAATGATGTTTATTTTTCAAAATTAAAAACATAAAAGTTTCATTAATTAATTTAAAATTCATTCTCGTTGTTAAAACAAATAGCGTGTTTTTAAGAAACAATAACTATTAAAAGATTGACAATTGTTTATGTCCAATTTCAAAGTGAAATTAATTCCAATGACCAACATTGGATTAAATGGTAAAAATATATTATAATTACAATTTAAAAAAATTAAAAAGATAATCTAACTATATAAATAAATTATATTAAAAGGCACTTTTGAATTAAAATACTATATTTTCCACTATTCATTAAAAAATGAACTTTATCAGAAAAATACCAAAAAATTACCCAAAATAAAATTTGATGACCCAAATAAAAAGAAGAATTTTATTTGGTAAAATTGAACATATAAAGATGACCAAAACTAAATTTAAAGAGGGTTCTTCATTAAAAGGCGGTAAATCGACCTGTTAATGTAAACTATGCTTAAAATTAGATTCATTCATATTTTAAGCCTCTAAATTTTATTAGATAAATGTAAATACATTTAACAAACATGTATAATCATATTGTAGTTATTTTTGTTCATTACTGCCAATACAACAGCTAGGAGTTAACTACCATTTAAAATAATAATATTATATTATTAGTATGTAATGTAAGATTTCAAAGAAACTCGTTGTTGTGTATCGGGTATGCTATCGAACATAGAAATCCCTTTAAAGTAAAATTAATATTTAATTAAAAAATATTAATAAATATGAAATATGTCTTATTCTTTATTTACCTAGGATGTTACAACCTCAATAAACTCAAAATTAAAGAATATTTTAACCTCAAAGGATATTCCATACCATTCAACTTACATATTTAAAAATTTAATTTCATTTGAACCAAATAATATTTCATGTTAAATAAATTATTAAACCAAATTGTTACAAATCCCTAAACCCAATGATACATCTCCCAAATATCATTAATCATCATGATAAATCACTATATAATATTTTAATATAATGAAATTCATAAAAATATCATGAATAGAATTTATATACTAACCTAAAAGGTAATCCTTAACTAAACCATAAATATCTATGAAAATATCACATTGTCAATAAATCACTTCTAAACCATCAAGATTATCTATATCCCAAAATCTATTAAACCATAATTAAATTAACATAAAATAATATACTAACCTCAATGAGTTATTTAAACATCAATATATTATTCTTCCTAATACCCAGTAAAATTTTTAAATCACTTCAAAATCCCATAACTTAAAACATTAAGAGAGGGTGTTGGTGCATTTCAAATTATGATAAACATTAAACTTATAAACACATGATCGTGTCTATAAATTTTAAGTTAACCTAAAAATAAAGCATATATGATTTCAAAAATTAACATAATCCTTATTACTCCCTAAATCCAAAGATGAACTAAACCACTTTTTATCAACTAATCAATTTCAAGGTTACCAATATTATTAATGTAAATAGTATATTTATCCCAACTAAACATTAGTAACTAAACATAAGAAAAATATTAAGTCTTATCTTTCCCTTAATCACATGTTCTCAAAAAATATCACTTTTCTTGGTAGTTAATACCCTTAAAATTATGTTTTCAAATCCTTAAATAAAAACTACTGAGAATATACTTAGATGTTTCATTATTTTTATAACCAGAATATCATTAGTATAACACTTATAAAACATAATTATTGAATCTAAATACATAAACACTTAAATCATCCCACTTCCTTCTTAGACCATTAACAAGGCTTTATCATCTTATTCCCCAATACTTATTTCATACAATAAGAAATATGCATCATGTATTAAAATCCATCAACATCAATTTAATCATGCTTCTTACTTTTAACATAAGAAATTATTTTAAAAAAAACCCATGACTTTAATATATCTCCTATATTCTCTTCATCATCATTGGTAAAACCATTACTCATAAAATCTTTTTGATTCTCTTCTTGAGCTTTCTCTATAGGACGTCTATTTTTATAATTCCCATACTTACCACATTTAAAAATTCAACCATCAAGGATACATTATAGACACCATTATTCTCATCAATTATGTTAACTAAACTTTTCATTTTTCCATGAAAATTACTTGATTTGTGTCCATTTTTTTACTAACTCAAAAAAAACATCCCACTCCTATGAGACATTCACTTAAGTACTTCTTGCCACATTCTGGACATGGTGGAAGCTAAATCTTCTTTCCTTCATAGTCTTTATGAAAGTCCATATTTTTCTTATTAGGTGTGTCATGAAACTCACTAAAGTTGATATTGTTAGCCATATAATGATATATTTTGATTAATCATAAACACAAGGTTTCACATTCAATATATTATGTCAATTTGTTTCTCATGATCATAGTAATTCCATTGACCATCACATTCAACATTAACAAGATTCTTTTTTGTTCCAGATATTGACTAAAAATAAAAAATCATAATATTATAAAAAATAATCATATTTGGAAACCAAATAATCATCAAAAATCATTGAAAAAATGTATAAATCATGGAAAATTATTTTATGAAAACTTAGGTCTAACCTAATTCATTCATGATCGTTACCAAAACTCTAAGATTTTATCCTATACTTAGAGATATCCCTATGTTTCTCACTAAAGTTATCTCATCCTAGTTTTTGAAGGTTAACTAAACCTTTATTTGATATTAACTATAGAAACCTAATATTTTCATACTTAAATATAACATATATTTAGAATATTAATACTATTCATTCCAGAACTAAAAAAATTTAGTATCTTCAGAAACTTGGAAACATAAAAAATTGATTCATAAACTATCTACATCATCTCCCACTTATTTATTCATAACTAGAACTCTTTTTAAACATATCACACTTAACACCTTTCTTCATAACCTAAGGAAAGGAAACATTAGAAAATGGTGAGATCAGATATCCAGTAAGGATAAAAATGGTAGATTTCAATATATGATCATATGAAAGAATAATATAAGCATAAAATTATGAAATCATGAACATAATTTATGAAGTTCATACCTAATATTTCATAGATCATAAACATGAATCATGACATAAAACTTTATGATTTCAAAATACATGGATTATAAGAGGAAAAAATCATCATAAATCAATAATGAATCATAAGGTCATGTCATAAAAGTTTTCCACCAACATATCTATAATTACCATTTCATAATGTCAAGGTTAACTACCAAGACCATCAACCCATAGCAGATAATGAATCATCACCTTCATCTCATAGTAGATCAAATTCATCAACTTACATCCCATAGTAGATCAAGCACATTAACTTTAATATCATAGTTATCTCATGAGATATAAAACTTTACCCATTTCATCGGAGGGATATATATAGGTCACACTCGTTAGATGATGAAAATCATACATATGTTTTACATAGGATCATAAAACATTCCTCATATCAAAACCCATGAAAATAAATAGGTTTCATAAACATTTAATCATAGATAACCCATGGAAAGGGGTTTTATAAACATTTTTCATCATAATCATAATCCATCCAGAGAAATAATAAGGATAGTATCCTTGGATCATAACCCCAAAAAATCATATGTATAATCAAGGGTTTTTATTTATGATGAATAGAGATAACATTAAAATATCATTAACTTCTTCTTGAGAAAAATACCCTTTCTATAGTGATAATGTTTTTCCTTGTCAAACTTTGAAATATATTAAGGAATATTTTTTCATCCAATTGCTAAGAAAATAAAATATTTTGAGGTATGTTCAGCTCAAATTTTATATTATAAAAATGTTAAATATAATAATATAAGGTGTATGGAGTTTTCTTAAAAAAAATAGTAACAACTTCTTAATAGTGCCTCAAATAGGAAATCTAATAGAATGGTTGATTTTGGGACATGGGGTTTACCCTAGGTGTTTCCTAAGGTTGATCGGTGCTAGATGTCCAGTTAAGGCAGTCATTGGAGGGTGCGTTTAATTAAAATAACTAAATAACTTGTTATTTTTTTATTAAATGAATTAATTAAAATACTTTATAAATAAACTATTATTAAGGTTTTCCAAGGGTTATCTATATAACCCTTTCTATATCTGAGGGGAGGAGTGGAGCACTCTTCGTTGGTGGATTAACATTGAATGAGGAAAGGTGTTCTAATCAAGGTGGATCGATGGGTATCAAATGAAACAGGTATTACTTATCATTTTAAAACATATTCCTTACCAACGATTGATACATAATTGAGGTAGGGATTTTAAATTGTGGTTTAACCCCTTTTATTAAAAGTTTAATCATGGATTTATATATGTTATTCTTGATATTCATTTTCGCACACTTCACATGAAAACGTTAAATGAATTAAATTTTTTAATCGATTTCTTCTTGTTATTATTTTCTCTCAACATGATTATCCTTGTTCATGTGATCATTGGAAAATGATGTTTTCACCCTTATTCTTGTGTTTTCCCCCATTTGTTATTCATATTCTTAATCCTTGAGCTACAAAGACATGGTTAATATTTTCCAGGGAGAGTCCAAGTGTGATTTTACCCTTGGATTCATGATGGATGTGTGAACGATGACTAAATATATAGTTTAAAAATATATCAGGATGAGTTTTGGGTAATTATTTGTGGATCTTGGACCCAAAGTAGTGATGAGTGGTGACGTGAGGTGCTACAGGTGATGGGAGGCGATGTAAACTATGATCATATCTCCATATTCTTATTCTTATCCATTGGAGGCCATTAATTTATAGTTGGATGTGTTTTTCATTGATATCAAGTAGTAAAATAATGATAATCATAGTGGAAGTAGAAGATATGAAGATGTGTGAAAACTAGGGTATTCAGCCAGTGAGAAACCCAACTACATGGCATGTAATATGGAGGAACACACGCCATGTAGTCCCATGGCTATGGTTCTAGGGTTTAGGGAAAATTAGAATATAACACACTATATAAGTGGTCATACACACTATGTTACCCTACCTAGGTGGCAAGCAATGTGCTAGTTGTACATGCCTAGGGCCCCGTGTGGACGAACACATTGTGTACCAGAGTACACAGGCATGAGCAATAATAAACTAAACTAGATGAGATGCAAGAATAGGACCTCCAGTGGTAATACACGCTAAGTATCTTAGGGGGGATTCTGTGTATAGATACATTTCTTCCTAAGCTATGTCTTGGGATAAAATGACCAGGAAATAGAGCGGGGCCACACATCGTGTAGACCCCATACATGTTGTGTACTCCTATGTAAATCTTCTACCACTCATATCTTCTTCTTCAGAACTCATATTTTGGATCTCAAGTATCCTATCCTGAGTTTTTTCATGTAGAACATGATGGTGTCCTTCATAGTGGATTTTCAGGTATGATACGAGATGTTTCAAGTAGGATGTTTCCTTAGGTGATGGTTGATAATGAAAGTGATCGGGCATGATCATCATAGTGATTTTAGGACAAGATGGTACTCCCCTATTCAAGGTTTGGATCCACTATCTATACGTATGGTACTCTCTTATCTCCCCGGGTCATGGGTCCCCATACTCTTTAGTCAGGTAGAGATAGTACTCCCCGATTCAGGGTCTGGATCCTCTATCTATGGGGATTTCACTCCACTATCATACTATGGAGTGGGTCCCCCATACTCTTTAGTCATGTAGAGATGGAACTCCCCTATTTAGGGCGCAAGTACTTTATCTATAGGGATATTACTCCCTTATAACAGCAGGGAATGAGACCCCCATGCACTTAGTCAAGTAGAGATGTTACTCCCCTATTCATGGAATGGTTCCTCTAACTACAGAGGGTTACTCCACTATCTTTAAGCTCTAATGGGGTGCATGCAATCCATGGAGTATGGATCCCTCAGTTGTGGAGCACAGTTGTGAGGAGTCAGCCCCTTTAAAAATATTCTATTAAGGTTGTGTTTGATGTTGGGCATCAATGATGGACTACTAGAGCTGCAGACTTACTAATCGACTTTGGATGGGTTGTGAGATAGAGATACCCTTTCTTTATCATATGAGTTTACTTTATGAGAATATATATATATATATATATATTGGGTTTTTTCACTCTTTATTTGGGTTGAGCTATCTATTTTGTATCTTTGTATCACTTTATTTTTGGTTTTCAAGGCATCTTACTGGGTATGTATATACTCACCCCTACCTGGGATTTTCCTGCACATGTCATGTCTTATTCGTACAAAAGATAGTTCGGGGTGATTATGGTAGATCATAGGGATACTCATGTTCATAGACCACGTATGGTGGCCAATATTGGATATTAGGAGAAGGGATCTCTCATCTTTCATTATTTCCAGTTGTTTTCAGGTTGGTACTTTATTTATGGTTGGTCATGTATTTTTCCTCTTTACACTTTCATTATATTTTTTTGTACTCTGGTATATTCCCTATATTTTATTTCATTCGCGTTTTATCTATAGATGTTACAGTATTTAATTTATATTCCTTTTCACTATTTCATAGATATGGTTGGGTGTATGTGTATAGGTTCCTTAAGAGAAGGCCTCCCATTACAGTTATGCCTTCTCAACACTTGTCGACAGCCTCTAGCCTATTGGAGGTAGGCTTGGGGTTGCGGAAGCCTGACCTTCCATCAGCCAGGAGGGCCCTGGTGATCCAATTCATTACAAATTGGTATCAAAGTAGTTCATTCCTTAGGATTGTGTTTAGAGATATTTCCTTATGATTATTGGGTGGGGATTAGGGAAATGGTGTCAAAGTATCATGTGTGTAGCTTTCAGACCAGGAAACCCAGGGTTGGTGATGCGACCAACGTATCCAATCACCAAGACTCTTACTACCTACTTTTCTACTCCATATACTGATAAATTAGTTTCAAGGAACAATGGTACATGAATTATATAGGATTGAGTCTTTTGAATATCCTTATTGAGTCATCTATCCATATATATATATATATTCTCATCTAGACATGGCATTTATTGATTAATTTCAGGATGCCTTCATGGAGATAGTTATTCGGGTTACTAATTCATTATTATGCAGAAGATTTGATGAGCGATGAGACCTCAGTTTAGGGGTCATCTCATGAGATCTTTCTTCCAGCTGGGTAGGTAGAAACACCTCCACCTTTTGAGAATAATATTGTACAAGTAAGGTAGGATGAGGATGTATGAAATCTTAACACACTATGTGAGTTCCAATTCCATAGGTCATTGAGGTTTCTCAGTAATACATATCCCTAGATAGTGGAGGATTGACTTGATTCAGTGATCTAAGTCTTCAGGATCATGCATACCCTGACTAATCAGATGGTTTCACTGGCATCTAGTATTTTCCATGGAGCAGTAGGGATCGGGTGGAATATCATCACATAGATGCATGATGATTCAGCACTCTCATGGTATAACTTCCAATAGCTAGTTCATGAGAATTACTACCCCTAATTATTTCTCTCATTTCATATTCTAGAGTAGTAGTAGGATAGTATGTCATTAGCTAAGTATGTATCAAGGTTCACTAACCTTAAATGGTACTCCCTCGACATGGTGCAATATGGATTCTTTTGAGAGAGGAAGTTTGAGAAGGGTATCTACAGAAACATTCAATCCAAAATGGTCTACTTATGTATTCCTGACTATACAGAAGTTTTTGAGTGATCTATAGTTATTAATAGATTTATAGTAGAGGTACATCGGGTGGATGGTGTCGATAGTGTTCATCCCAAGGCCAAGTCAACTATATTGGCTAGAAGGTGATAGATGTTAAGGTCTTAACATAGGAGGTGTACCCATGCTCAGACTCAGGAATTTTGGAATCTAGAATTGAGACCATGAATAGTACTAGGGAAACCTAGAGAGGGTGATGTTATGCATGTGACAGTCATGGCCACATGGAACATGAATTCTTAACCTGTCGAGTAGTGGAGGGTGGGAAGGTAGTGGATGGACCATCACAGTAGAGATAGTGTCATGATCATTGTTCTCCTAAACATGTAAATGGTGTCTCCTAGGGATACAAAGATAAAATAAAATAAGTTATGGATCTAGGAGCAGGAGTTGATGGTGGAAGAAAATGTTATGATCTACTTCAACTACCACCACCTGGCGGCCCATTCTAGGCTCAGGGAGTTGGCGGATGAAGCTGTAGGAAGCTGCAGAACATAGATTCTTATGACCTATCTATTCATGAGATAATATAGGGTATGATTTTTTTATTTTAAACTTTATCTATTACTTTGATACAAAATTTAAAGTCAATATTTTATTTATATATCCCTTGTGTGAGAGCTAGAGCTCCCCATTTATACCTTAGCGCACCATATTTTTCTAGAGGTTTTGATTGGGTAAAATTCTTTGATATCGCTTATCTGACAGTAGTTCGAGCTATCATTTGGTGGATAGAGTTTCATGTGGTACCTATTATTCATATTGATGAATTATTATGATGTTATCTTTGGTATTTAATGGTTTCCCATAGATTGATCCTAGATCAATTGTCATCACAGATGGGATAGATGCCTTCAGAAATATGGGATAAGATTCTCCTTTAAGGGAGAGAGAGATCTCATGGAAAGGAAAGTGGTCCTTATGAGAAGGAGGATACATCCCATCACCCATAAATTGGTGAGTTTTTTCCTTGGAATAGTAGTCTCTTTAAGAATTGATATTCCTTTATTAGTAGAGGATTTTGTAGACATATTCCATAAGGATGTTTCAAGACTACCTCTGAGGTGGGAGATGGACTTCTGTATCTACATACACCTCAGGACCATGATGCTATCTTCTATGGAATATCATATGGCCCCTACCAAGATTTAGTATTTGAGGTTGTATTTAGAGGACTTTCAAGAAAAGGGTTTTATTTGACCCTATTTGTCCCCTAGGCATATCCAATTTTTTTATGAAAAGTGAATACATGAGATTTTGGATTTTTTTGATTATCATTAAATAAAATAGCTAATAATAAAGAAAAGGTACCCCTTTCCAAGGATTTCTGATCTCTTTTATTAGTTTTCAGGTGTTATTTGGTTCTC
The DNA here is from genome assembly GCA_963277665.1 of Viscum album. Lineage (NCBI taxonomy): Eukaryota > Viridiplantae > Streptophyta > Magnoliopsida > Santalales > Viscaceae > Viscum > Viscum album. The sequence continues at coordinate 1,520,688,914 of OY728131.1, read as the reverse complement.
AAATATCTATCTCAGGTCTAGATAACACTATTATAGGGTTCGCGAGGCTGGTATTCTGATGTTGTAATTTTGAATTTGATATGGATATTATAACTTCCTTGTGATTCCTTTTAGTTTGATGAATTTCCATACTATGTTTATGGATTTAATGAACTGGATCTTCCATCCATACTTGAACCTATTTGTGTTTGTCTTCATTGATGTCATACTCATCAAATTTGTGTCAGATGAGGAGTATATAGAGCACTTTAGGATGGTCCTTGACTTTATTTGAAGCACTGCCTTTATGGTAAGATCTTGAAGTGACAATTCAAGATTTTTGTGGTTAACTTATTAGGGAATTTCATTTATGATCATGGATTAGTTGTGGACCTGGTGAAGATTAATACAGTGCTTTCTTGGGATCCACCTAATAGTGTGTCAGGGGTGTGGATTTTTCTTGTCTTGTAAGGGTACATGGAGGTTTATGGTGGAATTTTCTAGGATTTCAAGACCTTTGACCATGCATATGTGGAAAGATAACTTGTTTACCTAGACTGAGTGGTGTCAGATACACTTTCATAAGTTAAACCTAGGACTAACTATTTCTCTTATTTTGAGACTACCGAAAGAGGGAGTGGAGTATGTAGTGAATTGTGATGCCTCTAGTGTTGGACTTGTTAGTTTTTTAATGAAAAGGTAGGAAGTGATCACATAAGGGTCGAGGAATTTGAGACCCCATGAGAAAATCTACGCAACTCAAGACATAGAGTTGGTAGTACTAGTCTTTATTCTAAAGATGTTGAGGCACAATATTCTAGAAAACGGTTTTGATTTTTACTCAAACCATCAGAGTCTCAGGTATATCTTCACATAGAGAGATCCAAACATGATATAGAAGTTCTAGTAGGAGGTCCTATAGGACTATGACTTCAAGATAGTATATGCTCTGTGGAATGGGAATATGGTGGAATATTCCCTTAGTATAAATTCTCATTATAATTTAGTGGATAAGGCATCTGAGCAATTGGATTATTTTCAAATGACCCTAGTGGAAGAGAGGGGTGTAGATTACCTTTAGTCGATGGTGTTAACTCTTCTATTTATACAATGTGTTAGAGAGGATCAGTTGGGATACATCAACTATGAGGTTATATATAACCATTTATATTTAGAAGATTCACCAGATGGATTTTATGAAGGAGGGGAATGTTAGAGTTGGTGTCCTAGAACCAACTACTTTGTACTTTATTCATTAATAAAAGCCTTATCACATCTTGTTTGTTCTTCTGCGTGACAATGCATGTGATACTGTCCTAAGGACAGCTGTTGCATTAAAGGATCATAGCGGATCCCTACTATGATGAGAACCCGGAAGTTCCATAACACTGTTCTTGAATATATGTTCTATGGCTGGATGATGTTATTTGAGGGACACAAATAATATAGGACATTAGGGGTGAGGACTCATAAAAATTTGAGGCACCTTCTCATGGTGTGTGCCCTTGGTAATATCTAGGAGGATATTATAAGAACGAGACCCGCCAGTAGGAAATCCACATTTCATAGTGTCATTGGATGTTCCTATCTGCGGACGTGTGTATTGGTCCTAATACTTTAAGATTATTATTAATGGGTATTACAACTCACGCACTTAGATGTATTGACGAAAACTGTGACGACACACTGTTCGCAGCGAGGTAGGATACATTGGGTGTGTCACGAGTAATACTGTAATAATAGATATTGCGAGAAAGGATTTGTCCCTTCTGTTCCATAACAGAATTAGATATCTCATGCCCTTTGATGTAATTGATATAGACTAAATAAATCCATTGCCATGGTAAGGTATGGGCGAGTTCAATTCCGGGAAGTCAAAGAAAGAATAATCGAGCACATGGGTTGATGGCACTAGCATGCAACCCACTTGATTAGAAATATTGAGATAAAGGGATTATATTACATGGTAAGCGTCCGTAGGAGGTGACATGTCATTGCGGCGTTAACTTCTTTCTCTATGGGTGCCTTGGCAAGTTTCTAGACTCTAACCTTATACTCTAGGCAGGCTCCGCCTAGTGCCACTGAGAAATAGGCCTAGAGGGCCACACACTAAGTGTGTCCATGTATCTCTGTTAAATATTAATTTAACAAGTTAAATAAATATTATTCCCAAATATGGTTTAATAATTATTTAAGGATGCCTAATCGCATTTATTTCGACACTAGTTATTTGAGAGAATATATTGTGGGTGAAATAATATATTTATTAGTGAGTAATGCAGTTACATTTATTTAAGAAATAAATAGACATTGATCAAGGTCTAATAAATATGGTGGAGAAAAATGGAAAATAAAAGTACACATCGTGTATATTAAATATACACACCGTGTAGTTTTATGGAAAACAAGTACACGCCGTGTATTAATTATTACACGCCGTGTAGTTTTCCAGTCGAGATTTTGAGGATATAATCTTGTTTTATTAAATGATATTAATTATAATCAGTGTGGGCGCATGTCAAGGAATTAATCATTCGACATGGGGTTTCAATAAGAGTTAATGAAATAAATAAAATGCATAATGCGTTTATTTATTTTCATAACTCTATTAACCTCAAACCTGATTATAAATATCCTCACAACCCCAACACTTTTCCTGAGCCATTTTGTTGTGCACAACGGATTTGGAAATACTCTCAAGCCAAGAGAGAATTCCCTTTCCACCAAGAACGCCCTCAACTTACGAGAGCGAGATCCTCCACCGGATCAAGTTGGTTGAAGGCAGACATCGCAAGCGAAGGCTCTTCTGTGATAGCACCCGGAGATCCCTTCGGCGACGTCCAGAGATACGTGGCACGCGTGTGGATCACCGCTAGAGGAATCCTACACTTGGATCCTATGACGCAAAAATGGATCACAGGATCATGACCAGAGACATCAATGAAGAAAGAATTCCACCAAGGTAATTCTTGTGAATTAATTAAATTAATTATAACCAACATATGATGATCCTAATTATATGGTTCCGGGATTCCCTCTTAATTTTTTTATTCTTCTTTCTATTCTGAAGGTTCGGAGTTTTAAATCGTGACGGATCTCAGATTGAACGTTGCATGACATTAAAATTAAAGTTGGGAAAACCCACCAATGCACTTCCGCTACACCCAGAACCTACAAGTGGTATCAGAGGGGTCATATCTTTGATTATAATTATTTAGTTTTTTCGTTGATGATTTACGAATTTAATAATTTAGTTATTACAATTCAAGTTTAATAGTTCTGGAAATCTGAATATCGAGATCCGTTCCTCCTCCATCGATTCTCATTCACCTCACAGAAACGAATTTTTCTTTTAATTTTGATTAAAATAAAATAGAGGAACTCATCCGGAGGAGCCAAACATTTCTGGCCATACAACACCAGAATACACGGCGTGTATTCGTAAGTACACGTCGTGTAGTCTAGGTTCAATGCATTGACTGATCCACCAAATCAGGTCGTGTATTGGATTCTTTCTAAGAATTTAAGACGTCGTGTGTTAACCAGAAATAGGTGGCACACGGTTTCCGGATTACATGTCGTGTGGTCCAATGAACACGGCTTGTAGTCCCTTCAGGTTAGAGTTGGGCCATGTACCTCGTACATGGCTAGCCCGGCTGGAAACCATGTAACATAGAAACTACACGGCATGTGTCCCACTGTACATGCCATGTACTTAGAAAATTTCCGAAGTAAATTAACACGCCATGTCCCCGGGCATGTACTTCAGATGGACGGTGAAGAAAAAGTACACATTGTGTAGTTGGAACTACACGCCGTGTACCGACCCAAATTATGCAGATTTATTAAAATTTATTATTATATTATACAAACCCTTGAGACGTGTACCATGGCGTAAGAGTAAATCTGAGGCACAACACGTGATAGGTGTTTTATATATTTTTTTTTAATTTAACATCTGCGTAATAAATGGGAATTCACTGGGTTTCCTCCAAGGTGCAAGTTACGTAAAAGGATAATTTTAAATGAATTTATTTTTTTAAAATGATGATGGATGAGAATCTCAAGGAAATTCAGAAAAAAGTATTTAAGATAAAATGATTGATTAATTAAAGATAATTAATTGATTCGAGTGTGATTTATCTTAAACAAGAATGATTAAAGAATTTAATGCTAGTTTTATTTATGTGTAAATATCGTTGCATGTATGGATGATCATGAGCTAGACCGAGACCTTTTTATATGAATGGTTTCTTTTAATTTATTTATTTAAATTCTTTGGCCTACGAGCCATCTCCTCATTAATATGTAGGGCCTGCGCACCCAAGGATTATTTTATGTAAAAACCCCTTTTACCCCTCACCTGTGTGCGAGATAAATGCATATGTAATGGATGGAGCTCCCAAGATAGTGAAGGTGGCTCAAGTCACGAGCCAAGGTGAAACCAATCCAAGGAGATACAAAGGTGGACAGGTGGAAAGCTGTAAACACGAACCCGAAAGGTTCAAGGTGTTTCTCCCCTAGTTCTTGGGTTAGTTTATCAACCGCTGGATAAAATAACCAATAGAAAAGATAATTATCATACCATTTATTTTATTTTTTTCAGTTGCATGGTTTATTTATTGTGGGCATGTTGTCATGATCACACAATTAATGAATTAAATGAGCATGCAAGATGGAAGTAAAATAAAACCAGCTTATACGTGAATATTATCTTTGACATGGTTAATAACTTAAGTAAATCCCACTTAATATTAACAAGCATGTAATAAAAGATAATAAAATGTAAATTTATGTATAAGGATGAAATCTCTCAAAATAAATATTAAGTTGGTATAGACTTCCATAATCTTAGTTAGAATCGAACCATAGTTCAAAGTGCTTGACCAACCCTAGTTGGGGTGATTTCAATTATCTGGGAATTCTAATTCAAGTTTTTGGGTTGACTTGACTTGGTTCGCATCAAGGGTTGACTACCACAGCAGGACTAGGTGTGACCAAGAGGCAAAGGTTGGGGAAATCCAAAATAAAAGGATTTCAGGATTGGGGAGTCCACTCAGGGATCAAGGAGCTGCGAGTTAATGTAGTTGGAATTTGGAATCCCTACCTAAAACCCTTCAAGTTTCTTGAACAACCCTAGTTGGGGTAATGTGAAGGGAAATATATATCCTTGGCACTAGAATATTCAGGAAATAGAATATTCCAAAATCAATGGTGAGGGATAATGGATTTTGATAAAATAGTGGGAGACTAATAAGTATTAATTTATTTATTTGTCTCAGTTTTGTAATAAATTACTAAACCTTTTCTCATCTTAATTTGTAGAAATGACAAGAAAATGACTTCAAACATATCATTGTAAACCAAACTCGATAAGGAAAACCTTCTCATCGGCACCAATTTCCAAGAGTGGCAGAGGCATTTACATGTCATCCTTCACCACGAAAGGAAATTGTATGTTCTAGAAGAGCCTATTACAGTTGTGCCTGGGAAAGAGGCCAGTGATGAGGAATTATCTCTCTATATGAAACACATGGATGATGCCACATATGTCCAGTGTTTCATGCTATCGGCCATGTCCAATTATCTCTTGAAGCAACATGAAAACATGGACGCGTATAGCATGGTGTCTCACCTTAAAGATCTCTACCAAAAGAAGGCGAGACAGGAGAGGTCTGAGATCTTCAATGCTTTGTTTACAACTAATCTTGGAGAGTCTGTGCCAGTTGGGCCTCATGTAGTCAAGCTTATTGGCTACATTGAATGCATGCACATCTTAGGGATTAAATTCTCGGATGAGTTGCGTACAGATCTCATCCTATCATAAATTCCCAAGAACTTCTCTAGATTCAATGTCAATTATAATATGAGCAGCAATGAGAAGATTCTATCAGAGCTTCTAACCTTGATTCTCCAGGTAGATAAGGACATGGGGCGTGACAAACCCGCAGTCCTTATGGTGAACAAGAAAAGGAAGGACAAGGAAAAGGGGCCAAATACTTATAAATGGTCTGAAGCCCCCGAGCATTGTCCCTCCAAGAAGGGGAAGATCCATAGGCAGGGCAAGGAACGGGAGGTAGTGTGTTTTTCATATGGCAAGCAGGGCCACTGGAAGAGAAACTACACCCATAAGCGTGGGGACGCTAAAGGTGCATTTGTTATCAAGTGCAATCTTTCTATTTCTACACATTGGGTATTAGATACAGCTTGTGGGGCTCACATCTGTATTCAAATGTATGAACCAAGTAGATTTAGAAAGATCGCCAGAGGATAGGTGGATCTTCGAGCTACCAATGGCGCAAGGCTGGCTGCGTTGGCTATTGGCGACTATCACCTCTCATTGCCAACTTGCATGATTTTGGTTTTACAAAACTATTATTTTGTGCCTAGTGTTACCAAGAAAATAATTTCTGTATCTTGTTTGGATATGGATGGATTTTTTTTCAAGTTTGTAAATAAGGGTTGTCTCTTTTATAAGAAAAACTTATGTTATGGTATGGCACATTTGAATAATGGTTTATGTGTTAACTTGTGAAAACCAAGTGTTGGAAATCAATAAGGAAACAAACTCACATGACTCATACATCACCCAGTTGTGGCATCACCACCTTGGTCATATAAATGAGAAGCGCTTGACAAAGCTCTGTCAAGATGGCTATTTAGACTCAACTGATCTAAAACCACTTGATAGATGTCACGCTTGTTTACAAGGTAAAATTACAAAGCCGCCTTTTGGTGTACAGGGTGAAATGGCCATAGAGCTTTTAGGATTGGTACACACGGATGTATTTGGACCATTTCTAGTAGAAGCTAGAGGTGGATATTCTTACTTAATTACTTTTACTGATGATTTGAGTAGATATGGATTTGTCTACTTAATGAGGTATAAGTCAGAAGCCTTAGAGAAATTTAAGGAATTCAAGAATGAAGTAGAGAATTAGCTTGGTAAGAAGATAAAGAAGCTTCAATCGGATCGAGGTAGAGAATATATGAACCAAGAGTTCATCGATCTTCTATGGGAGTCTGGGATTCTATCTTAGCTCACTCCTCCTTATACAACACAGTGGAATGGTGTTAGTGAAAGGAGGAACTGCACCTTGTTGGACATGGTGAGGTCGATGATGAGTCATGCGGATCTTCCATTATCCTTTGGGGGATATGCATTACAAAATGCAGCATACACATTAAACCGAGTACCAACTAAGGCAGAAAATGGAATTCCCTATGAGTTATGGAGTGGAAAGAAACCCATTTTGTCGCATACACGTGTATGGGGATGTGAGGCATTTGTTAAGGCCTTCTCAGGCAACAAACTAGCACCCCGGGGCACGAAGTGTATCTTTATAGGATATCCCAAGGAAACGAAAGGATATTACCTATATAACCCTCAAGAGAAGAAAGTGAATGTCGCCAGACAAGCCATCTTTCTTGAGAGGGGGCACATCCTCAAGAAGGATAGTGGGAGAAAGATTGACTTCGACGAAGTTGATACTCATGATACACAAGAGTTGGTACAGGAACAAGTTCCACAGGACCCCGTGGAAGAGGTTCCAGAAACACAAGTATTGCGTAGGAGCTCAAGAGAGGTAAGGGAACCAGGGAGATTTGGTTTCCTAGTCACCGAGGATGGTGAATCATTATTATTGTACAATGATGAACCTCTATCCTTCAAGGAAGTAGTATAAATCTCAGAAGCTACAAGATGGCTAGAATCTATGAATTCTAAGATGGATTCCATGTATCAGAACCAAGTTTAGGTTATGGTCGATGAGCCAGTTGATGTAAAGCCTATTAGATGCAAATGGGTATTCAAGAGAAAGCTAGACATGGAAGGTCAAGTTAGCACCTATAAAGCAAGGCTAGTTGCTAAAGGATTCAGACAGCATCAAGGAATTGACTATGATGAAACCTTCTCACCAGTTTCCATATTTAAGTCCATAAGAATCATAATTTCCATAGTAGCTTACCATGACTACGAGATTTGGAAGATGGATTTCAAAACAGCATTCCTTAATGGGAACCTTTAAGAAGATGTCCATATGACACAACCATAAGGGTTTGTGACACCAGGTGAAGCCAAATGGGTTTGCAAGTTGCAGAAATCCATTTATGGATTGAAGCAAGCATCTAGGTCATGGAACATTAAATTTGATGAAGCCATAAAGGAATTTGGTTTCATTAAGAATGAATGTGATCCATGTGTTTATAAGAGGTTTAATGGGAATGCAGTCGTTATCCTAGTAGTATATGTTGATGACATATTGCTTATTGGAAACGACGTACCAACCTTATAGTTAGTTAAGGACTGGTTGAACAAGTGCTTCTACATGAAAGATTTAGGTGAAGCAGCCTACATTCTAGGGATCAAGATCATTTATGATAGATCCAAGAGGCTGCTTAGACTAAGTCAGAGTACATACAATGATTAGATACTAAATAGATTTAGTATGGAACAATCCAAGAGAGGATTGGTTCCAGTGTCACATGGCTTACATCATTCTAAGAAAATGTGTCCTCAGACACAATAAGAGAAAGATAGGATGAGCAAGATCCCATACGCCTCGGCTATAGGATCCATCATGTATTCCATGTTATGTACTAGTCTTGATGTTGCCTATACACTGAGCATGGTAGGAAGATATCAAGCAGATCCAGGAGAACAGCATTGGACTACTGTTAAGACTATCCTTAAGTATCTGAGAAGAACTAAGGATATGTTTTTGGTGTATGGAGGAAACTAGGAGCTTGTCATCAGAGGGTATGCTGATGCTGGTTTTCAAACAGATCAGAATGATTTGAACTCACAATCTGGATATGTTTTTTGTCTCAATGGAGGAGCTATAAGCTGGAAGAGTTCAAAGCATCCAGTTGTCGCCGATTCTATAGCAGAGCCCAAATATATAGCGGCTTCTGATGTAGCCAAGGAAGCTGTCTGGATTCGGAACCTTGTCCAGGAGCTTGATGTGGTGCCTAGCAGTAAAGATCACATTACACTGTATTGTGATAATACTGCAGCGGTGGCTCTTGCAAAAGAACCAAGGTCACATCAACGGACAAATCACATACTCCGGAAGTATGACATCTTGAGGGATTTCTATCAAAGGGGTGAATTTGTAGTGAGTAGAGTGTCCACAGAAGAGAACGTGGTGGACCCCATGACTAAAGGCCAATCTCAGTAGAAGCATGAATATCATGTGAGAGCTAGCGTGTTAAAGGTTGGTAGCAGTTGGCTCTAGTCCAAGTGGGAGTCTGTTGGAGTTGGTGTCCTAGAACCAACTACATTGTACATTATTCATTAATAAAAGCCTTATCACATCTTTTTTATTCTTATGCATGACAATTCATGTGATAATTTCTAAAGGACAGTTGTTTCATTAAAGGGTCATAGCGGATCCCTACTATGATGAGAACCCAAAAGTGTCGTAACACTGTTCTTGAATATATTTTCTATTTCCGGATGATGTTATTTGAGGGACACAAATAATACAGGCCATTAGGGGTGAGGACTCATAAAACTTTGAGGCACCTTCTCATGGTGTGCATCCATGGTAATATCCAGGAGGATATTATGAGAATGATACCTGCCAGTAAGAAATCCACATTTCATAGTGTCATTGGATGTTCCTATCTGCGGATGTGTGTATTGGTCCTTAGACTTTAAGATTATTATTAATGGGTATTACAACTCGTGCACTTAGATGTATTGATGAAAACTATGACGACACACTATTCTCAGTGAGGTAGGATACGTTGGGTGTGTCACTAGTAATACTGCATTAATAGATAATGCGAGAAAGGATTTGTCTCTTCTGTTCCATAATGGAAGTAGATATCTCAGTCCCTTTGATGGAATTGATATATCCTAAATAAATCCATGTCCATGGTAAGGTATGGGCGAGTTCAATTCCGAGAAGTCAAAGAAAGAATAATCGAGCACATGGGTTGATGGCACTAGCATGCAACCCGCTTGATTAGAGATATTGAGACAAAGGGATTATATTACATGGTAAGCGTCTGTAGGAGGTGACATGTCATTGCGGCGTTAACTTCTTTCTATATGGGTGCCTTGGCGTGTTGCTAGATGCTAACCTTAGACTTTAGGTAGGCTCCACCTAATGCCACCAAGAAAGAGGCCTAGAGGGTCACACACTAAGTGTGTCCATGTATCTCAGTTAAATATTAATTTAACAAGTTAAATAAATATTATTCCCGACCGTGGTTTAATAATTATTTAAGGATGCCTGATCACATTTATTTCGACACTAGTTATTCGAGATAATATATTTTTGGCAAAATAATATATTTATTAGCGAGTAATGTAGTTACATTTATTTAAGAAATAAATATCCATTACTCAAGGTCTAATAATTATGGTGGAGAAAATAGAAAATAAAAGTACGCATCATTTATATTAAATATACATGCCGTGTAGCTTTATGGAAAACAAGTAAACGTCATTTATTAATTATTACACGCCGTGTAGTTTTCCAGTCGGGATTTTGAGGATATAATATTTTTTTATTAAATGATATTAATTATAATCATGATGGGAGCATGTCAAGGAATTAATAATTTGACATGGGGTTTCAATAAGAGTTAATGAAATAAATAAAACGCGTAACACATTTATTTATTGTCATAACTCTATTAACCTCAAACCCGATTATAAATATCCTCACAACCCCAAAACTTTTCCTGAGCCATTTTGTTGTGCACAATGGATTTTGAAATACTCTCAAGCCAAGAGAGAATTCCCTTTCCACCAAGAACACGCTCAAGTTACGAGAGCGAGATCCTCCACCGGATCAAGGCGATTGAAGGCGGACATCGCAAGTGAAGGCTCTTCCACGCTATCACCCAGAGATCCCTTCGGCGACGTCCAGAGATACGTGGTACATGTGTGGATCACCGCTAGAGGAATCCTATACTTGGATTCTACGACACAATGATGGATCATAGGATCGTGACCGGAGACATCAACGAAGAAATAATTCCACCAAGGTAATTATTGTGAATTAATTAAATTAATTATAAACAACATATAATGATCCTATCTATATGGTTCCAAGATTCCCTCTTAAGTTTTTTGTTCTTCGTTCTATTCCGAAGATTCGGCATTTTAAATTGTGACGGATCTCAAATTGAGCGTTGCTTAACATTAAAATTAATGTTGGGAAAACCCACCAACGCGCTTCTGCTACGCCCGAAACCTAAAGGGAACACATCACCCTTGTATAGGGATGGATGGTGGTTCCAGTAAAAATGTGAGAGAAGGTGATAAGGTAGTTTCATGATTCTCCTTTGGCTGTAAATCCTGATGTAAGGAAGATGTATATTAACCTTCAGACGTGGTTTTGGTGGGTTGGAATGAGGTATAGTATCATTGAGTTAATCACTCAATGTACCACATGCCATCTGTTGAAGTATGATAAATTAGTTCTAGTAGGTTTAACATAGCCTCTTAAGATCCTAGAGTGGAAATGGGATAGAATATCCATGGATTTTTTTATAGGGATTCTATGGACGTTAAAAGGATTTCATGACATCTGGATGATTGTTGACCAACTGATGAAGTTGTCACATTTCCTTACCATCAGGGAGAAGAGTTTGGTGGATAGTTTGAGGTAGTTATATGTGTGGGATTTCATACGACTCTATGGGGTTTCCATGAAAATTATCAACAATCATGGTTCATGGTTCATGTAACGATTGTGGAGAGGCATATAGGAGTAATTCGGGACCCAGTTATGGATGAGTATGGTATTTCACCCCCATATGAATGGTAAGAATGAGAGAATATTCTAGGTGTTAGAGGATATGATGATAACTTGTGTTTTAGAATTTGGTTAGAGCTGGGAGGTTAACTTTCCATTGGTAGAGTTTCCTTATAATAACAGTTATCACTCTATGGTCAGAATGGTGCCTTTTGATGCCTTCTAAAAGTGACATTATAGGTCACCCTTATACTAGTCTAACATTTCTAAGACTCCTATTTTTAGACCATAGATAGTGTATATGTTGACAAATAAGGTTCAGGTGATCCATGAGTGGATTAGGATAGTCTAGAGCCGATAGAAATCTTATGGAGATCGTCGTCATAGGTCTTTGGATTTTCACTAGGGATACCATGTTTTCCTAATAGTCTCCACAAGATAAGGATTATAAGGATTAATCTAGGTAGTAAATCTATCCCTGAGATTCATCAGTCTATTTGAAATATTTTGGAGGGTTGGTGAGGATTCTTATCTCTTAGAACATCCATCATAGTTGGAGAGGGCTCATGACATCTTCCATGTGTCGTAGATGAGGATATACATGAATGATCCTACACATGTGATTGAATATGGTAATCTGGACACCAAGGATAGATCCAAATTCATGGAGTAACTAGTGGTGATAATGTATTGGTAAGAGAGGATTCTATGAGGATATACCATTCCCCTGATTCGGGTGTTGTGGCAGCACAGGAGTTTGCAAGAGAGATACTAGGAGCAGGAGAGCTAGATGTAAGATCATGTATCCCCACCTTTTTTATATTTTTTTTTCAAGGATGAAAATACATGAATGATGTAATAATTTAGTAATCCTATTTTTTTCCTTATAATAGTTTAAAATATATTAAATAATATTTTCTGACCCAGAAATTGAGACGATGTGAGATTCTGAGCCCTAGTGATCCTAGAATTGATATTATAAAAATATAAAATATACTAATATAACACATGCATATTTTTCCTAAAAAATGTGGAACAAATACTTAATAGAGCCTTGTATTGGAAATCCAAGACCACAGTTGATTCCAGGATGTGGTTTTTACCCTAGTCTCGGCCTAAGGTTAGTTGGTGCCATAAATCCAGTTAAGACATCCAGGGGCGGGTGCATTTAATTAAAATAAATAAATAATTTGTTTGTTTGTTTTATTAAATGGAATAATTAAAATCATATATATATATATATACTCTATTATTAGTATTTTTCATGGTCCATCCATATAACCATTTCTTGATCTGAGAGGAGGATGAGAGAGCTCTTTGTTGGCAGATCAACATCGAACGTCAAACAGTGATTGGATCGAGGTAGTTTAATGGGTAGTGAATGCAGAGGGTCTTCCTTATCACTAGATAATTAATTATTCCCCAATTATCAATCCATTTTCAAGGTAGGTATTTTCAATTTTTGTAACATCTACTTTGATTAAAATTTTATGCATGGATTTGTATCTGTTATTCTTGATCTAGATTTTTTCACCCATCGCATGATCCCGTTAAATGAATTAAATTGTTTATTTGATTTATTCGTGTTATGTCATTACTTTACCTATATTATCCATTTTAATTTGATAATTTTCCAAGAACACATGACTAATAATGGTTTAACCCTTTTTTTGTGCCTTTCCCCCATTTTTTCTTCGCGTTATTCAATGTTGACCTATGGGGTCGCAGATTGACTTTTTTAGGGAAAGTCCAAGCATGATCAGACCCCTGGATTCATGGTGCATGTGTGAACGATGATCAAATAAGTTATTTTTTAATATTTTAGGATTATTTTAGGATAATTATTCATGGATCTTGGACCCATAGCAATGGTGGGTGGCAATAGGAGGTGCTACTGATGACAGGAGATGATGCAGACTTTGAGAAGATCATTAGATTATGATTTACAACCCTTTGAGGCTATAAATTAATATAAGAGGTGTTTTACATTAATCATATGTGGTAAAATGATGCTAAATGTAGTGTAGGTGGTGGATCTAGATACGTGTGAAAACCAGGTTGTTCTACCTATGAAAAACTCGACTACATGGTGTGTGTAGTTTGGAAGAACACACATCATGCAGTCCCCTAGATATGATTCTAGGGTTTCAGGTGAAGTTGAATATAACATTCCATGTAGGTGGTCCTATACACAATGTTACCCTACCCAAGTGTCCAAGAAATGTACCAGCCACACACATCCATATCCCCATGTGGATAGACACACTATGTACTAGAGTACATGGGTATGGGAAGGAATACATAGCACAGGTTGAGATACATGACCAGGACCCTGAGTGGTCATACAAACTATGTATCCTAGAGGGAATTACATGTATAAAGACATGGATTCCCGATCCATGTCTAGGGAGAACATGGTTAGGCAGTAGAGTGGGAATAAATATCGTGTGGACCTCATACACACCATGTACTCTTATATGAATCTTTAACCTCTCATGTCTCCTTTGGAACTCAGATTTTGGCCCATGGGTAGCCTATCTTGAGTATTTTTCTATGTATAACATGAAGGTGGAATTCATATTATATTTTTAGGTATGATGTGATATTTTTTGAGTATGATATTTTCTTATCTGATGTTCGATGATGGAAGTGATCATCCAAGATCATTAGAGAGATTCTAAGTAGAGATGGTACTCTGCTATTCAGGAAGTGGGTTCTCTATATATGGGTACATACTATCCTATCACACCAAGGTTAAAGTCCCTCATACTCATTAGTTAGGTATATAAAGCACTCCCATGTTCAGATCATGTCTCATATATCTATAGGGATGGTACTCCCTTATCACACTAGGGAGTGGGTCCTCCATACTCTTTATTTAGGTTGAGAAGGTACTCCTCTATTCAAGGCATGGATCCTCTATCTATGGGGATGGTACTCCCCTATCTCACCAGGGAATGGATCCCCACATACTCTTTAGTCAGGTAGAGATGGTACTCCCTTATTCAGGGCATCGATTCTCTATCTACGGAGGATTACTCTCCCATAATTGAGCCCTGGAAGGGTTTGGTTTCTCTACGAAATGTGGATCCCTCGGTTTTGGAGTTTAGTTGTAAGGGCTGGGCACCTCCACCCATATTTTAGTGAGGTTAAATTTGATGTTAAGAATCAGTGATAGACTACTGGATCTTCAAGATTACTCATTGAGTTTTTTTGGGTTGTGAGATAGACATCCCATTTTCTACCTCATCTAGGTTTATTTTATGATGATATATATATATATATATATTGGGTTTCATTTCCCTCTTGGTTTGGGTTGAGATAAATATTGTGTATATCTCTATCGCTCCCTTTTTTGTTTCAGGGCGTCCAACTAGGTATGTATATACTCACCCCTATATGGGATTTTCCCGCATGTGTCATGTCTTTTGTAGACGAAGGACAAGTCGACAGTTATTATGGTGGATCATAGGTATAATTGGATACATAGGCCATGTACATTGGTCTGTATTAGAGATCAGGAGAAGGTATCTATCATATTTCATTATTTTCAGTTGTTATTAGGTTATGAATTCATTTCTAATTGGGTGTGTATTTTTTCCCTTTACACTTTGGTTGTATTATATTGTACTCTAATGTTTTCCCTATAGTTTATTACATGCATGGTTTATCTCTAGATGTTATGCTTTTAATTTATATTCCTCTCCATTATTTCATAGAGATGGTTGGGTGTGTGCATGAAGGTTCATTAGGAAAAAAGGCCTCCCATTTTTATTATTCCTTCTTGAAACTTGTCACTAGACCCTAGACTATTGGAGGTGGTCCTGTGGTTATGGAAGCCCAGCCTTCCACCAACCAAGAGAGCCCTGATGGGTCGGGTCGTTACACATTCAAATTTAAAAAATCATATTTGAAATCTAAAAACTACACAATAAAGAAACCTTTTTCCTTGAAAATAACCTTTTAAAATATTAAATAAATCTTTAAATCATTGATTCATTGTGATGGAGGTAAATTATGTTCATGTTGTATAAGTAAAAAAAACATTCCTTTCAAAAAAATTGGTAAAAAGTCAAAAAAAGTGGATCGTTCATAAAATGAAAAGAATATTGATTTTAAAACATTTTTTAAATAGTCAAACAAGGGTAAAAATGTCTTTAAAAATCATAAGATAATATTTAAATCATTTTGAAAAACATTTTTAGAAAATATGGAAATGGAAGAAAACGTATTTAAGACCAAAGGGGGAATTAAAGTCAATTTTCCTTAAAAACACTCATTTGATCTCTTAAAACATTAAAGTGGGTAAAATGAAAGGAAAACATATTATCTAAAGAAATAACCATACGATAATAAAATTAAATGGATCCATCAAATAAGGATCATATAATTTCCTCAACATAAATTCAAGTATAAATAATCTTGATTAAAATAGGATTGAAACATAAATCCCTTACCACTTTGGTAATATTTGAATATTAAGACCCATGAAATAAATAACCTTACATGGATATGAAAATCCCTATAATTTTATTTATAATAATTATAAAATACATTCATGGGAATTATATATACACCATACAAAAGAAACAAATTGTGTCTAAGGCATGTGTACCATAGAAATAAAAGTGAGATGGAATCCACTTACCTTAAGTTCACCTTACAAAAAAAGAACTATAAAATATTTTATAATGGACTTAAATTTATTATAATTCTATATCATAGTCATTTTTATACTTATAATATCTTATATTATCCCTTTATAACATTTCAACACTCCCTTTATCAATAATTCCTTATTAAAATCATCAATTCTAGGTGTTAATTGTTCTGTTTATCATAAGTATCTTAGATCAGTAGTTCTAGTACTTGTAAATTTATTTTTGGTTTTATCATCTCCAAAATATTAATCATGATATAAATATAATATATATTCATTATATACATATTTATATCCATCCATAAAATTTTGAAATAGAAAAATGAATTACATCGTTCATAGAGACGATAGGTTGTACGTACGCATGAACGTTGTTTTCATTTTTCTATTGATGGAACATGATACACATGAAATTTATGAAATTTTAATAATTTTTTAACTTAGTTTAAACTAACTTTACTAATCGTTTTTGGGTTTTTAGGTTATTTTTTTAGTTTTTTGGTATTTTAGACATTTTGATAATTTGTTTTGTTACTTTTTATACTAATATCAATAATATAGTATTTTTATTAGTTTATATTAATTTTATATATTATATTTAACACTTTTTTAGTATTAATAATAATATTATTATTATTATTATTTTATAATTTTTATTATATTATTTTTATTTTATTACTTTTATTTAGTTATATTTGTTTTTTTATATGTGCGTATATATTTATATTTACCAAAATAAATTTTTATTATAATTATTATATTAATTAATATAATATTTATTTATTTAAATTATTATTTTTATTATTATTATCTAACATTTTTCTTATATTTGGTTTAAATTTTGAATTTAAATTTTGATTTTTGATTTTTTTCTATCTGCTCTAAGATTTTATGAAAGCACATCCCTCCTGTACTAACCCTAAAACATTGAGGTGACATATCCCGCATCCCTTTAGTGTATAAATACTCCTCTATACTATACACTAGAGGACCACCTATCTCCTCTCCTTACAAACCATCCCACTAGTGACTCCATCAACCTCCACAATTATTGTCCTCCTCTCCTGCATACACGGCACGCGTACCACCAGCGTCGGCCCCCTTCCTCTTATCCAGTAGTGGTGATGACCTCTTCCTACAACCCTTATACCTGTAGATCTTATTTTCCACTCCTCCTCTATGCATAAAAATAGTTTCTAACTAATATCTTCTCAGTTGTAGTCATCTATATGTGGATCTCACGCTGCACAGCATCCCACCAGACTGAGATGCCACCCTCTTCCCTATGTGATGCAACACCACCCATAGTTGATCACCTAATCCTAATATACCATGAATAGTTTCCACCTCCTTCACCATAGTGCACACTCATATGCATCCCCCCCCTTCGTGATCATCAATAATGAGGGTCACTTTTGAAATTTCACAAAAGGTTAAATTATATTAAATTCATTCTCAATAAAAATGCCTCTAAATGATGAGGTATTCGAGGATAAGTTAGGATTGGGTTGTAATCCCATAAACCAATATAATTTAGAAATTTTCTGGTACAATTTTAAAATTTATCATTTTGATTAACCTTTAGTTAACTAATATTAATTTTAACTACGGTAATAAATTTTTCAATAATAAAGGGTGTAATTTTTACTTATAAGGTGAAAATTGGGCCATAAGTAGAAAATTTATAAAATTTTTGATAATAGAATATTCACTTTGTATTATTTAAATATTTTTTTTATTTTTAAATAATTTAACTAAATATTATTTTGATAAAATATCATTAATGTTAATTTTTACACTATTCATGTAATTTCACTTTAAATGCATCAAGAAAAATGAGGATTTAAAATATAATACTATAAAAATTCCCTAAAATGTAATATATATCTTTAAAATTAATGGGAAACATTAATTATTTCAAATTATATTATTTTTAGAATTTTTAAAATCATTTACTTTAATTTTCTATTAAATAAATAAATACTACGTCGGCGTTGTGAAAGAATTTGAGGTATTTATTTGATACATAAAATTTATAAATAAATTATCATCATGAAAAAAAATTATTATTATAAAAACAACCACTTAAATTCTTTAAATATGTATTTTAACTCATATCTATGTCAGTAAAACTTATTTAATATGTTATTTTTGACTTTTTCGGCCTTTCGCAAGCATTGCATAAGCATTTGGATAAAACACTTGTAATATAAATCCAAAATTCAGGTATAGCCATAAAAATAATATATAATTATTTATATTTAATAAAAATATGTGATAAATTAATTATTCTGTCTTAAATATTATCTTTAGGATAAATGTTTTCACTTTACCAGTGATGTGCAAGCTCTGTATCGGCACTGGAAATGATTTTCATAATTATCATTGAATAAATTATATGTTTTTTGAATTAATTATGTATAATATTTTTTTATTTTATCATACCTATTTCATTCCAAAACTTTCATAAATTTTTCATTTTATATTTATGTCTTGGAAATATCATAAAAGATATTATATTTCATAAAAACAGTCTTTTTTTAACTTTTACCAAAAACTTAACTTCTTTATAAAAAATTAAAAAACAATAATACTTTGATAAATTTGAATTTATAACCCCTAAAATAAATTCCAGTTCATAAAATTCAATTCCTATAAGTGATATAAATTAATTTTAATATAAATTCATAAAACACGATGAAAATGTGATTTTAGAAAAATGCTTTTTAAGTATAAAAATATATTTATACCAAATTCAACCATAAAATTTATTCTAATAAACATAATTTGATTATTCATAATATTATAGAACTAATTTTAATTTAAACCATTTTAAAAAAATTGATATTTTATAAATGGTTGAATCAAAAATACAGTTTTCAATAAAATTCTATATTTTTCACTATTCACTAAAAAATCAATATTTTCAGAAAAATATAAATAATTCACCCTAAGATAATTTTGATATGTTGATTTTAAAAATTATATTGTTTTATTAAAAAAATATAAATGTTCCAAAAATTAATAATAATATTTTCCCATAAAAAGTAATAAAATAATTTTTTGAAGAAGATGTATTTTGGGATCATAAAGTAAATTTACTAAAAAATGAGTGATTATTTACTAAGAATTTATTAATATATTCATATATATTGAGTAGTACGTTTATATATATATATTAAATAATTTAATCAAATTCATACCCCCCAATTTAATGACTAGGTTATAACTACCATATTAAATAATAATTTTTTAATAGTATATTGTGGTTCATTTAAACTCAATGTTACATTTAATGTAAGCGATCGAAAAAATAAAATTATATAAAGATAAATATTTTCTAAAATCTTGAGGTGTTACATTGTATTGGATGATTAATTTATAAACCTTGAAATTGAAGTAATATTTGAGCACACACTACATGTATTAAGAAAAGATTTTTTACCAGAAATAATGATTGATGAGTTTCATTTTTTTAGTTGAGGAAACTTTGGATGAAAATCATAATTTTTTCAAATATGAGTTTTTTTATAATTAAAAAAAATATTCCCTCTTTTTTACATCATTATTCAACTATTTTGGGTGTTGATTTCCTTTTTGAAGCTGAGAGTAATTTTAAAGTGGAAATTCTTTTGAAGACCATTGTTTTTAAAACTTCTCAAAAAACTTTTGATAATCATCTTCATGAACCTGTTGGCCAAAAATCAGCCCCTTGAACCTCTAGTTTTGTTTATTATGAGGTTTAAAATTCCTTATGTGTCTGTTAAGACCATGTTACATCCTTAAGAACACTGACCATACATGTTTCTACTGCCAAAGCTTTTGTCAATGTTTTTTGCAATAGATAAATATAACAGTTCCTTGGCATAGTTTATGGAGTCGCATATTTTTCACCTGACAATGATTTTTTGAAATCAATAAGAAAGTGGTCTTGGTTGATTATTTTTATTATATACTATGTTATTATTTTGTGCATTTATTTAATGAGAATGGGAATTCCAAATGGATTTTTTTAGTTATTATGAGTGTTGAGTGTGTATTAAGAAGTCTGAGTGCCCATAAATTTCAATTTTCTGTTAAAAACCCTTGGGGAAATAATATATGGTGGGTCCTACTTAGGAAACCACATATTCATGGTGACTATAGTTATTTTTAGGAAATTCCAACTGAGGACTATAAATCCAGCACTTCATGGGAGGAAACCCATGTTTTAAAAAACTTTTTCTTTATTTTTTGTGTTTATTTTACTTTGAATAAAAACCCATCATATATATTTTTTCATTATCACACTCTATTACCTACTCAATCTTTTACTAGTTAATATGAGTCACCAATGTCCTATAACTATCTACCACACACTCTCACCTTTTCTAGTGTTATCTTTTTTATTTATAACAGTTGTTCTTAATGATGATTTGTTTTACTCTTAAATGTTTTTTATGAGAGATAAAAAAATTGATCTTGTAGTGTCTATATAGTGTGTTTTAATGAATTGATAGTGAATTAAAAATACTATAAATGGTGAATTGGTTTATTGTGAGAGATAGTGACACTTTTCTATTATTATCCTCCACCACCAATGGTTTTCAACTGCTATCATGGATTAAAGGAGTTGCAACATGAACATTTTTGGAAAAAACTTATGTAATCCTTATCTCTAGTTATATTCTCTTTTAGTTTTACATTTTTTAACTAATTTTGATCTATTTTATTATATTATCTTTAAATTTTAACAATATTTTTAGTTCATTTATTAAAAGTGAGGTTACATGTAATGTACTTCAATAGACAAGGATTCTATTTTTAGGGGATTTTTTGTTTTTATTTCAATTTTATTACTACTACCCATTTATCTCTTAAGATTTTGTTAGGTGATTGTTTGAATTGTAAAACAAGTTTTTAATATATTTATATTCATGTTTTAATTATTAAACTCTTTTTCCACTACTATTACTCAAACCACTTATGAACAGTAATGTTTCAACTACAATCCTTTTTCCTATTCATTTGAAAATAATTAATAAACCAACTTATAACATTAAAACTTATAGAAATA
Source organism: Viscum album (assembly GCA_963277665.1). Lineage (NCBI taxonomy): Eukaryota > Viridiplantae > Streptophyta > Magnoliopsida > Santalales > Viscaceae > Viscum > Viscum album. The sequence goes on along the minus strand of OY728131.1, from coordinate 1,520,667,505 downwards.
AATTTTTTATGATTTAGTCGGTGACCAAAATGGTTCTTTATTCATGTCTAGTAAATTTTAAATGGTTTTTTATTGTGTTGGAAAAATTATAAGCATTTAGTTACCACTTTTGAACATTTTTCATTGTGCTACATTTTCAAATTATTTTGAATCAAATTGTTTTAATTATTTTCCCTAGGTTAGATTCAATAATGGGGAAATTTTTGAGTTTTAAGTCTGTTGGAGGAGTCTAAATTGATCTTAAACTATAACTCAATGTTAACCCAAAAAAATCCCATAATAATTTTCAAATTTGTGAATTTTAAATCATAACTTAGGCATCTTCATGGGGTGAGAATTTTTATTAAATTTTAAGGTTGTGATTCTATTTAGAGTAGGTTAATATTTATTACATTATGTATTTAATTAGGTTAATAATTTTTCTTTAACTCTTGAAAAATGGCTATCTGTAAAACTTTTTGAGAACATTATACAAAAATAATTAACTTTGAACTTTTAAATTTGAATTAATCTCTTAAGATATATATCCAAATGGATTGTGAAATGAAAATAATGATCTAGGTTGAACCACTTTCCTTTAATTATTTAATTTTTTTTCTTTAAGATTTTAGATGGGATATTTATGGTTCCTTGAAAATTATTTTTTTTCACATCCAATGTTATGTTTAATTATCATGGCACTTAAATTATGTGAGCCTATTCTCCTAGAGTTAAAGAAAGTTTGGACTTCCAGTTGGGTGAAAATTAAAGTGTGTTAAATTATCTTTCAAATTTTCAATTTTAATCATTTTTATAAAACAACAACCATTATTTCACTAGGATAATTTGGTTTTGAGAGGGAATTCACATTTTACTACTTAAGATAATCTATGAGGTCTAATATTTTTTATAATAAATTCTTTCTGGAATTTTAGTTTTTATATTTTGAGATTTCTTTTCTACCACTAAATTTGAATAAATGATTGTTGAGGAAAATCAATGTATTAAGTTTAGGTAAATTTTATGTGGCTCAATTATTTTACATGTTTCCACATAATTTTAAGAGTTTAAATTATATTTTTTATTCCTAAATGTATTAAAATTGTCAAATTTTGTAAATATATTCATTTTATGGTTCTAAATGATTTTCTTTTAATTATTTATTTAAAATGTTTTTTGTTATTAATTAATTTATTGCTTATGTTTTTTATTTTATATTATTTTATGATTAAATATGTATAATTAATTAAGGTGGTCATTTAATTATAATAATATTTTTATAGGTGTATTTTTATTTATTCATTATTTCTCTATGATTTATTTATAATACATAATTTTAAAAATTGATCTTAATTAATTATTAAAAATTATTTATTTTAATTATTTATTTATTTTTTAAATTTAAATTTTATAATTTTTAATTAATTAATTTTCACTTGTTAAAATTTTTTCAAGGTGTGTGCAGAATTTTTATCAAAGGGTCAAGTGGACGCACCTTTAAGTTACCATATAAAGTGGTCATCATCACTTAAGTGGTCATGAAAAATTTCTACATTAAGGTATACCAAGTGAACACATTACAAGAGAACTTACTATGTCTAAGTCTTATAATGTTACATCATGAAGGGACATGATCACTTAAGTAACTATGGTAGTTGAAGATACGAACCTACGGTATGCTCACCCAAACTGACCACAAGATGAAGGGCCACAGTCACTTAAGTGATCATGTATATTTTGAATTCCAACCTACCATATGAATATTTGTAACTCTCTGTGTTTAAACAAATATGGGATATCATAATCAATTGAAGAACTATGAGTTCAAATTGATCCAAGATTTATATATTCAAATTTAGGCCAAACCAAAAACAAAGCTCATGAAGATCCCTTCTATTGATGAAGACTTGGGATTCAAAAAAATTTATAAACCCTTTAGACACATTGAAGCCTTATCAAGACAGATATTATGGTCATCCATATATGGGATGGATCAAATGAATATGTTCTAATCTTGAGAAATACTGGCGAGACCAAGGAATTTATATTTATAAATTAAAATTGATCTATAGAAATCGAATCATTCCTAAATATTAATACTCAAAGATGAAAAAATATAAAATTAAATTTAAGTTCAAGCTTGGTTTGGGAGTTGAAAATCTATTTATAGGTGTTTCAGATATGGAATATTGTTTTAGCATATTGAATAATATGTTATGGGTTGAGTTAATGATTGAGATTCACCGATCAAAGATAATTAAAAGCTTGTGGAAGTTTGAGAATTTGATTATTGATTGTGATTTTATTATTGTAGGATTTGTCGATGAAGGAGGAGGGATATTTGGTTCTCTGATGCTGCAACTTTTGGGATGAATCATTATTCAATCCTATTATTCAACAAAATGAATGAGAGTGAACCATGTTGGTTTGTGATGCGCTATAACTCACTGAGTTGAATGGGGATTGATAATCTAGTATACTAATGAAATATTGAGCTCTAATTCATAGTTGAAGATGGCGGTTGGTTTCAATGCCTTATTTCAACACTATTATTGAAGATGATTTATCATGGAAAAAAATTAGAGAATTCGGTTTCAAGGATAGTGAAAGTTGAGTTCCAACAAAGAAAGTGTAGAGAAGTTATGAAGATAAATTGTTGAATTAGAAGCATTGATGAAGTTTTTGTGGATGATGGATGTTTTTAGTGGTTTTATCTAAATGTGGGTTTCAAAGAATTCAAGTTGTTATGTTGGTGAAGGAAAATCTAAGACCTGTAAGTTTTCAACAATGTTTCCAAGGAATATGGGGTTCAAGTTGAATGAGTTTGGGTATCATGGAGCATCAGTTTGAGTTTAGGGGAAAAGGAAATCAATCATAGAATTAATGAGTGTTAGTAATAATTCAAAGCTCATTAAGGAGGTTGGAAAGAATAGTGAACAAAGTCAGAGTCACGTCCATATTCATTCTTCTTAGTGTCGAAGAAAGTAACATGTGGATATGTCGATTCTGTTTGAAGAATTTAGCTCATGTCATGTGATGGTGATTAAATTCTATAATAAATTCCACATGGAGGCTATTGAGAAAAATATTGAACTTATTTGGTATTATTGTTGTTGACACTTGTTGGAATTTTATACATAATGGATAAAAGGGGAAATAATTCATTCAGATTGTGAATTTTAAAGGAGAGGCCATCGATTATTCATGGACATGTCATATCTCTCGACTAACATCATAGCTCTAGATCTGAGAGAAGGGGGGTTTTATGGAATCATGAGTAGGAGATTCAACATTGGAGAATATTGGTGATCAAGTAAAGGGATGTGAAATTTGACTCAAGAGGGATTATTTTCTATTTCTTTTCAGTTTATTTCCTTTTGAATCTTATTTTTATTGTTTCTGTTCTATGAAATTAATTTCATTGAACATATATTATTTTTAATTTATTGAGGGATTATTTTTGAGGTATCTCGAAAAATTAATACATGGTTTGTATCCAATTTTCTTCAATGCTTCTACTCATTCTTCTTGGATTGAAATTTCTTTAATTTAATTTTTTTGTTTAAAGAATTTAGTGGTGGAGAATAACTATAAGGTTGTTTTGAATTGTTTCATTATGGTTTTAATTGAGAAGAATAACTATATAAATAGTTTAATGAGAATTTAATGTCGAATGAGATTTAAATTTTTGAATGGTTTTTGTTAGAAAGTGTTGTTGATTCTATTTTTCAAAATCATCGCCATCTTATCCAGTTTCTTCAGTCGGATATACCTTGTTATCCTTATGGAATTCCCCTTCTCCTTGACATAGATTAGGTTTAACTCCACTAACACCTCAGTCACACCACATCTATCATCATCCTAAGAATCTTACACATTTCACATCCATTCCTTATCATTTTTAGTTATTTTTCAACTGAATGGTATTAAATAATCCCTTAGAATATCTCTCTCATATTCCCTATGGATTGAACCTACTTTATGTTATCTAGTTATGATTAGGAAATTTTAAATTATAATTTTGATGGTGCATCAATGTTTATTCTTGATCAGTGATCTCGGACACTTAGTAAAGAGTATCATACAACATAAGCTAACATAACATAAGCATGGCACACAAAATGTGGTGGGTGTAAAGACCCAAAATTTCCATATAATGTTTTCTAATTATTTTCTATTAATATGAGTCTGCAAAATTTTACAGCACTTGATTCTGAGGCCTAGATAGCCCGAAAAATATTTTTGAATTTTTTTTAAAGTACGTTCAATAAACATGCGATCGGTGAATTATATATTTTGAACCAGTGCTCGAATTAAAAATATGAGGGCACCATTGAATTCACAGCATCGGGATTCACTTAGTTGAAGCTTAACTTTGATCGGCAAGGGTCAGAAAAAAAAAAGTTAATTTTTAGAATTTACAAAAATAATAATAAAATTTCTTCAAAGTTGTTTTATTCTTTCTTTGTAAACATTGAGAGATGGAGGAGGTACAGTGTTGTAACATCAGGCTTGAATGGATTTCATTTAATGACATGTCCCTTGGGTTTCATAACCACAATGTTAGTTGAATTAATGTAACATTAATTGTGGTTCATTAATGAACTTCATTAATGAAATGCAACGTGGGTGGTCCCCTCTCTTCTATTTAAACAAATCTTGGGTATGGGTTTCAGCCACACACAAGATAAACCTCTGAAAAAGTGTCGGTGACATCTTCCACCAATATTGAACGGAGATTCAATGACCATTAGAGGATTCTAATAATACAATGATGGGAAACGACGAGTGCCAATGAATACGGGTTCTTATCCCACATTCGTAGTGTCTTCCATTGTTCCCAGGTAGGGGTTTGTCTTGATTTATTTATAAGAGTTTTATGAGTTCATTTACCCACGGTGATTTTGAACTCTTTCTATGATATAATGCTAATGCAGAGGGCATGGGATGAACCGAACAAGGCCCGGACCCTCTGCCGATCTCGGTTTGATGCGTTCTTCATGGAAGACTAATAAATATGGAGGCAAGACAAAACCAGGAGACACAAAATGATGGCAGTGTCTCGGGAGTCCTGTAGCCATAGTCGGAAGAGAAAACGGACCTCTGGAGCTTCACTAGAGGCTTGCGGAAGCTCCGTAAGTGCGGCGATGCCGGCGATCGGAGGAGGCGGCAGCCAGCTCTTGTCGGACGCAAAGAGGTGGCAGCTCCCAATGGCACCACGGCGGACAGGTGAGGTCGGCCGACGCTGGCCATGTTGACGGCATTGGCGCTCCGCGGTAGCGTTCCTCAGAGGAGGGCCATATATTTGAGCCAAAGTGGTGGGTAGACCTTCGCCTGCAGGTCTGTTGTTGATCGGTCTACGTGGACCGGCCAGGTGGAGCGGTGCCAACTGGCACCGCTGGTTGGCAAGTCAAACAGACTACGGTCCAATCGGGAGGGGTGCTGACCCCAGTGCCCCGCTGGTAGGTCGGGTTAGTCTAGAATCTCAGCCTGGTAATCTGAATCAATCCCACAGCCCAACGGGATGAGCCTGTGGCCAGCGTGCCGGGTTGGGTCGGTCCGACCTGGTCGGACCGGACCTGGACCCACTTACGGCCCATTTTTGCTTAAAGTGTTATATATTCTAAACCGGATGTTTGTTTGATGAATCGTCTATCACACTAGAGACCTTAACATTTGTTGGTCCTTTTGAGATACTCCACTTGGGTTTTGGAGAAATTTGGAGTATGACCGGGTTGGATTGGACTCGAATCCAACTGGCTCCCCGCACTAAAATGCCTATAACTTATAGATCGGGCGTACGATTGATGCGTTGTCTATTACGTTGCAACCCTTATGACATGGTGGTTCATTGGGTTACATCTTCATGGGACTTTGTGGAAGTTGATGTATGACTAATATCATGAGGATCAGTTACTCAGAAACTCAAGTGCACCAGGTGCAGTAATCTTGTGGTTGGCTGTCAAGTGGAATACGACTCTTTGTGGATCAACATCAGGGTGATCCTATGTGGATCAGCAGTAGTGTGACCCGAAGAGGAATAGCCTTAGATTTTCCTGTCATGGATCAGAAACTTATGACCCTATGTGGATCAGGGACTTAAGACTCTATGTGGATCAGGGACTTAAGACCCTGTGTGGATCAACGACTTACGACCCTATGTAGATCGACAACTTACGAACCTATGTGGATTGACGAATTATGAACCTATATGGATCGATGACTTAGGATACTATTTGGATCAGTAGTATTACGACCCAACGAGGACCATCCTTAGAGTGGACCATCGTGGATCAGTGACTTATAACCCTGTGTGGATCGATGACTTACGACTCTGTGTGGATCAGTGAATTACATCCCTATGTGGATTGGTAGTAGAGTTACTTCTTCGTGGTATAGTAGTGGAACTTCTTAACAGAATAAGATGATTTAGCTTCATTACTAATCATCATTATACCTATTTTTTAAGTTGTATATGTGGTTTGAGTTGAGTCGTTTACTTGTGATTTGTGATTGAGATTGTGCTTTGTGGTTTTTCCTTTTTCGAATTCTGGGAGACCTTCAAGAGTCTCAGGGTCCCTAATGGGTATTCTTATACTCACCCTTGCATGGTTTTCACTCACACCTTGTTGTGTCTTGTGCAGATGAAATACAACTTTGACTGAGGATAGGGTTCCAAGACTAGATGGTGCATGGTGGTGACCGGTTGACGTGGAGATCTGCAGTGATGAGAAGTACCTACCCTTTAGGTATGATCCTCGGTAGAAGATCTCAGGAGCTATTTTTTATTTATTTTGTATTATCTCTTTCTATTGGGATAGTATACTGGCCCACTTTACTTTCAATTCACACATTTACTTTCAACAGTTATACTACGTGGTTTGTTCTTGTTATGTACCCAATCTATGGTTTTACGGGTTTAAAGGAAATGACTTCCTATTTTAGGGATATGTATTTTCATTTCTAGTTACCAACCCATGTCCTATAGAATGCGTGCATGGGTTAGTCATGGCACGGGCCCTAGGGGATGGGTCGTGACAAAGTGGTATTAGAGTATTCGGTTCTACTGAAGAACTAAGACTCTAATATTTTCAATGGGAAAATAGTGTTATGTGTTTTGAGTACTATTTTCAGTTTGGGGAGTCCAGTGTTGGTGTGGTGGCTGACGTATCCATACACCAGGACCCTGACTTCTGATTTCTGACTTGATAAACAAAAACACTGACTGCATTTGTTTTTTGAAAAGTTTTTCTTTTGATCTCTTTTGACTCAACTCACCAGGTATAACTTATTGATCATGGTGCATCTGTTTATTTGTAGGATGCATCCACATAGATATCCATCTAGGATTCCAGAGAGAGTTCAAGATGGTTTCCCACCGAGCGATAAGGATTTAGTGTTGGGACCTCTCACGACGATGGTACCTTCAGGTGGTGTACCAGCAGCACCACTACCCATAGGGTAGAAGTTTCCACCAACCCCACCAGTGGATGGTGCATGTTGAATTAGCATGTTTCATGAGTTCAAGCTGTAGAGGTATCTAAGGTTTTGAAGAGAGATGGATCCGAAGGTGACTAAGGACTGGATGGAGGCATTGGTAGAGTCTTCCACCTAGTTGGGACACCAACATACCAAATGTTGATCCTAGCTGCTAGTCTCTTCCAGTGCATAGTAGGGAGATGGTGGATCCTGAAGCTCCATATGCATAATGAGGTGAACCTCACCTGTTTGGACTTCTAGAGCCTCTTCAAGGAATATTTTGGTCCAGTTACTCTATTCTCTGTGCATATTCAGGAGCTCCTACACTTACAACAGGGTAGCCTAATAGTAGCCTAGTACTCGTTGAGATTCACTGACCACTCCTACTACTCCACCAACATGGTATGGCACCATTTTCTTTAGGTCCCATACTTTTGAGTAGGTTCTCTGATGGGAGATCAGATTGTCGATGATATCGCTCAATATCCCAATGTGGGTTGGAGTTCTTGAAAAATCGCTATTGGTGGAGAGCTTCCTAGTTGAGTAGGCACTGATAGTGAGATCCACCACCAGACGACACGTGGCCGAGTCATCTGCAGTAGGCAGTATACAGATAACATAGGGGCCAAATTGGGCCAGAACTTTTGGTGGATAACCTCAGGTTTTAGGTTCAGAGGTTTAGAGCTCAAGAGACAGAGGAATTCAGCAGAGGAGCAGAATGTGCTACTCATGCGGCGAGCAGGGTCACATGGATCGCAACTGCCTGACCCACCGTACCAATGATCAGTATATGGTCAAGGTATCACTGAGGCAGAGGTAGAGATTCGAGCAAGGAGTTCTGTGGGGTGGTAGATGTGGTAGAGGAGCAGGCTGTGCAGCAGGTGGTGGTGGCGGTTTGGGGTTCTACCACAACCACCCCCAAGTGGTCCTCCCCGACCACAGAGAGAATGTGGATAGGGATGAGATCATCTTCAGAAAGCTAAGGCTTATGACCACAACACTTCATAGATGATTCGAGGTATGATCTATGTCTACTCCACCCTAGCTACAGTTCTTATAAACACAGGTTCTAGTCACTATTTTATTTCCACAGCTCTCGTTCGGAGCTCAGAGATTCTGGTAGATCCATTGTCTTGATCCTAATGATTAGAGACTCCTATGGGAGAGGATTCGACGATTACACACTGGTGCTGGTAGTGTGAGATTACTCTAGGAGGTGAGAGTTTTGGTTGGGAACTCCTAGAATCAGCATTGAGGTCTTTCAATGTCATCTTGGGTATGGACTAGTTATCCATATTCTATGCTCATATTAACTGTTTTAGGCACAAAGTGTGGTGTATCCATGAGGATGGGACTAGGTTTTCCTTTACCAATGAGAAGGTAACTTTTTCAGATCATGATGCACTTTATCGGAGGAGGGTTTCACTAATTACTCATCAGTTTTCTAGCCTAATCCTTAGAAAGATTGATGAGAGAAGTTTGAGTTATCTTGTATTGGTGGACCAATATGTTGATGTCTTCCCTAATAATGTTCTGGGACTACCTTCTTATATAGAGGTAGACTTCTACATCGACATGTACCCCAGGACGACACTGAAATCTACACCATCATATCAGATGGCTCTCGTGGAGCTTTGTGAGTTCAGGGTATATTTAGAATACTTTCAAGGTAAGTGGTTCATAAGGCCTGGTGTTTCTCCATGAGAAACCCTGATTTTGTTTGCCAAGAAGGTAAACGGGAGTTTGAGGCTTTGCATGGACTATCGGTGTCTGAACCAGGTGATCGTGAAGAACAAGTATCCACTATCGAGGGTTGATGATCTCTTATATTAGCTAAATAGAGCTCGATGGTTTTCAAAGATAGACCTCATATCAGGTTATCATTAGCTCAGGGTACAGGATGATGACATATGAAAGATAGCCTTCAGATGCTGGTATGGCCACTACGAGTTCTTGGTGATTCCTTTAGGCATAACCAATGCTCCAGAAGTGTTGATGGGGATCATGAATAGGATCTTCAAGTCTTACCTCGATCGCTTCATGGTGGTTTTCATTGATGAAATCTTGGTGTACACAACGTAGAAGGAGGATCATGCCACTCATATGAAGATAATTCTGGATACACTCTGAGAGAACCAGCTTTATGGAAAGATCTCTAACTTCCAGTTCTAGATATGGAAGGTCCACTTTCTGGGACACGTTATCTTGGAGGCTGGAGTTGTAGTGGATCCAGAAAAGATAGAGGCAGTGATTTCTTGGGATCCACCTAGAAGTGTGACCAAAGTGCATAGTTTTCTAGGGTTGTATGGGTACTACCATAGATTCGTACCTGAATTTTCTATAGTAGCAGAACCCTTTTCAGCTTTGAAAAATAAGGGATAGCCTTTATTGTAGACATAGAGATGCTAACAGAGTTTCCAGAAGCTGAGGCGAAGACTGATGAGTTACCCCATATTGAGGCTACCAAAATATTTTTTTGGGTATGTAGTCTAATGTGACTCATCAGGGACCGAACTAGGATGATTCCTGATGTAAGAGAAAGTTGTGATCACCTACAGCTCATGGTAGCTAAGGCAGAACGAGCAGAACTATGCTACCCATGACCTGTAGTTAGCTGTAGTGGTCTTTTACTTAATGATGTGGTGGAATTACTTGATGGGAGAATGGTTTACTATCTTCTCTGATCACAAGAGTCTCAGGTATATCTTCTCACAGAAGGACTTTAACATGAGACAGCGGTGATGGCTGGAGTTCTTTCGAAACTACAACCATGAGATAGTCTACACTCCTGGGAAGGGGAACGTGGTGGAAGACACACTCAACAGGAGTCCTGGATTATAGTTTCTAAGTGAGGTGATAGAGCAGCTAGCCATGTTGTATTTATCCTTCATGGATAGAGATGGAGAAACATGTATTCAGTCCATGAATGTTACTCCCCCACTCCTTCAGTGAGTACTGAAGGCACAGCTTGGGGACGTTGACTACGAGGCCCGACGTTCTCAGATATCCTCAGGATGGGCTTCTATATGATTTTATGAAGGTGGAAACCACTTCATCCTTTTTAGAGGACCCACCATGGTACCAGTGACGGTACAAGTGTAGGTGTTGAGGGAGTTCCACACATCCCCTTTAGTGGTACATATTTTTGTGGAAAAGATGTACTAGGACCTCCGGCATCAGTATTGGTGGCTACGGATGAAGAAAGAAGTGGGAGAGTTCATTTCACAATGACTCACTTTTCATCAAGTGAAGGATGAGAACCAGGTTCCACCAGTCTTGAATTAGCCACTTGAGGTGCTGGAGTGCAAGTGGGATGGAATATCCATGGACTTCGTGATAGGGATACCATGTACATCTAGGGGCCATGATTCCATCTGGGTGATCATTGACCGACTCACCAAGTCAGCCCACTTCCTACCCATCTGAGGTCAGGGATCATTAGATGTCTTGGGATTCCTCTACATACATGATATTTTACATATTCATGGGGTACCATTGACGATCGTCTCAGATCGTGATGGTCGATTTACATGCTATTTGTGGAAGGGATTGTAGGAGGAATTCGGGACTCTTCTAGGTTTGAGAATCAATTTTCATCCTTAGATATATGGTCAGATGAAGTGGACCATACAGACATTTGAGGACATGCTCCGTGCTTGCGTCCTTGACTTTGGCTATAGTTGGGAGGCTCACTTTCCCTTGGTGGAGTTTGCATACAATAACAGTTATCACTCCACCATCGGCATGGAACCATTTGAGGCCTTATACGGGCGACCTTTTAGATCACCTCTATGCTGGAAAACCCTAGGGGAGTCAGCACTTATGGGTCCAAAGTTGGTACGGGCTACCACTGAGAGGTGCAGATCATCTAGGAGTGAATGAAGACTACACAGAGCTGGTATAAGTCTTATGTGAACAGGAGATGAAGACCCTTACAGTTTGATGAGGGAGACCATGTCTTCTTATGGGTCTCACCTTGAAAAGGATTGCAGAGATTTGGGTAGGATGGAAAGCTATCTCTGAGATTCATTGGACCTTTCCAAATCCTCAACAAAGTAGGTGAATTGTCATAACACCTAGCTCTTCCCCTATAGATGCACTGGGTGCATAATGTTTTCCATGTGTCGCAGCTAATGGGGTACGTGCATGATCCATCACACGTTATCGACTGGGGTGATCTAGACATTGATGATGGGGAGACATTTGTGGAGTTTCTATTAGAGATATAGGATCAATAGGATCATGTCCTTCATGGTCATTCGATTCCTCTAGTGCGAGTTTGGTGGCATCACAAGAACCTCGAAGAGATCACATGGGAGCAGGAGGCTCAAATACATGCTCAGTACCCCCACTTGTTTCCCTAGTTTTGTTGTGGATTTTGGGGATATAAATCCCTAAGGTGGGGAGGGTGTAAAGACCATTAATTTATATATAATTTTTCTTAAAATTATTTGGGATTAATACGAGTCTACAAAATTTTATGGCATGTGATTTAGAGGCTCGGAGATCCTGTAACAGATTTTTGAATTTTTTTAAGGTACATTCAGTAAACGTGAAAGCGGTGATTTCTATATTTTAAAATGGTGCTTAGATTAAAAATATGATGGAAACATTGAATTTGTAGCACCGAGATTCCCTTAGGTGAATCATAACTTAGACCGGAAAGGGTCAAACGAAAAGGTTAATTTTTGGACTTTACAAAAATAATAATAAAATAACTCTACAGTTATTTTATTCTTTCCTTGTAACTTTTGAGAGAGATTAGCAGGACCATAGTGTAACATCAGGCTAGAATGGAAGTCATTTAATGAAATGACCCTTGGGTTTTGTAACCACGACATTTTTTGAATTAATGGAACATTAATTGTGGTCATTAATGAATCGCATTAATGAAATGCAATGTGATTTATCCCCTCTCTTCTATTTAAACAAATCTTGGGAATGGGTTTTGGCCACACGCGAGAGGAACCTCTGAAAAAGTGTCGGTGACATCTTTCACCAACATAGAATGGAGCTTTGACGACCGTTGGAGGATTCAAACAGGACAACGATGGGCGACGACGAGCACCAACGAACGCGGGTTCTTCTCCCACATCTGTAGTGTCTTCCACCGTTCCCAGGTAAGGGTTTTCCTTGATTTATTTCTAAGATTTTTATCAGTTCATTTACCCTTGATTATGTTGAACTCTTCCCGTGCCATAATGCTAATGTGGAGGGCATGGGCTGAACCGAACAAGGCCTGGACCCTCTGTTGATCTCGGTTTGATGCGTTCTTCATGGGTGACTGAGAAATACGGCAGAAAGACAAAAACAAGAGCCACGCAGTGATGGAAGTGTCCCAGAAGGCCTGTAGGCATAGTTGGAAGATAAAACGGACCCTCTAAGCTTCACCAGAGGCCTGTGGAAGCTCTTCCAGTGTAGTGGCAGCAGTGACCGGAGGAGGTAGCTTCCGACTCTCACCAGCAGCAAAGAGGTGGCGACACCCGAAGGCACAGCGGTGGACTAGGGCGATCGGCCGACGCCGGCCGTGTGGACGGCGGTAGCACGCCACAGATGAGGGTCGCGGCTCCATGTCGTGGTAGAGGGAGGGCCCATTCCCATGGGTCTTCTGTTGACTAGTCCACACAGATGGCTCCAACCGGCGCCACTAGTTGTCAAGCTGAACGGACTACGGTTCGTTTAGGAGGGTGGCCAACCCTCGTACCCAGCTGGCGGGCCATGCCCAGTTGGCGGGCCGCGCCCATCTGGTAGGCCACGCCCAGATGGTGGTTCGGGTTGGTCCAGTGGCCCAAAAGGTTGCACCCAGCCCATGTGGGTCGGGTTGGGTCAGTTTGGCCGGGTCGGAGCGGACTCAGACCCACTTACGGTCCAATTTCGCTTAAAGGGCTATATCTCCTAAACCGAATGTCTGTTTGAAGAGCTGTCTATAGCCCCAGAACCCTTAGTACGTGGAAGTCCTTTTGAGATACTCCACTTTGGTTTTATAGAATGTTGGAGTATGTTTAGGTTGGATCGTACTAGAATCCAACCGGGCCCCCAGCACTAAAATTCCTATAACTTACAGAACAGGCATCTGATTGACACGATGTCTATTGCGTTGGAACCCTTATGACATGGTGGTTCATAAAATTACTTATTCATGGTATTTCGTGGAGGTTTAGGTACAAATGATATCTTGAGGATGGTTTCTCTGAAACTCAAGTGCATGAGGTGCGGGAATCTTGTGGCTGGCTATCAAGTGACATAGGACTCTTTGTGGATTGGAATCATAGTGACCCTGTGTGGATCAGTAGTAGCATGACCTGATGAGTACCATCCTTAGAGAATCCCATCATGGATCAACAACTTACGACCTAGTGTGGATTAGTGACTTACGACCCTGTGTGGATCGACGACTTACGACCCTGTGTGAATCGACGACTTACGACCCTGTGTGGATCAACGACTTACAACCCTCTGTGGATAAGCAGTAGCATGACCTAGTGAGGACCATCCTTAGAGTGGATCTTCGTGTATTAGTTACTTAAGACCCTGTGTGGATCGACGACTTACAACCCTGTGTGGATCAGTGACTTACGACCCTATATGGATCGGTGGAAAAGTGACTTCTTTGTGGTATAGTAGTGGAACTTCTTAACATAATAAGATTATTTAGATTCATGACTAATCATCATTATTCCTATTATTTAAGTTATATACCTAGTTTGAGGTGAGCCTTTTACTTGTGATTTTTGATTGAGATCATGATTTGTGGTTTTTCCTTTGTGGAATTTCAGGATACCTTTGGGAGTCTCGGGGCCCTACTGGGTATTGTTATACTCACCCCTGCATGGGTTTCGCCTGCACATTATTGTGTCTTGTGCGGATGACGGACAAATTTGACTGAGGATAGGGTACTAGGATTAGATGGTGCACGGTGGTGACTGGTTGATGTGGATAGCCACAGTGACGAGCAGTAACTACCATTTACGTAGGATCCTTGGTGGACAATCTCAGGAGATTTTTTCTATTTCTGTTGTATTATCTCTTTCAGTTAGGCTTGTATAATGGCCCCCTTTACTTTCAGTTCACACATTTACTTTCAGTAGTTATATTATGTGGCTTTTTCTTGTTGTGTACCTGGTCTGTGTGTTTGCGGGTTTAAAGGTAATGCCTTCCCATTTTAGGTATATGCATTTCTGGTGCGAGTCTCCAACCCCTGGCCTATGAAGGTTGTCTTGGGGTAGTAACGGCACGGGCCCTAGGGGATGGGTCATGACAGTGGGAATAAATAAAAAGATATATGAGTGATTATATAATAATGATATATCCATAGATAACATAATAGCAAAAAATAGATCGTATGGATTATAATTGATCTCATGGTGATGGAATGCATAATTTTTGTTGTCATAAACATACTAGAAGGGCCTCATGTCAAGTCATAATACATAAATGGGTAAGGTATACACCAAATACTCAACTAGTTTGTCTTATAAGAACAAAAAATTCATCTAAGGGATATATAATTATGGATCCTACCCAATATATAATAATATCAATGCATCTATCATATGAATATAATTTATAATCAAAACATATCATAATTTTCCTTAGGGAACCTCATACATAATCATAGCTTAGTGATCAGCAGTTTTCCATATAGAAATAATTAATGTATGAAATATCAATATTTCCTCATTTAATTTAATACTATGGATATATAGGTGAATATATAAAAATTAAAATAGAAACTATGGTATATTCTTAATGAAATTGAAAATATCATTATCAAATGAATCGTAATGAATTAATAGTGTAGAGTATTACTATAGTACAAGGATATCAATATGAAAAACACATTGAATATAATAGTTTGTAATGGTAGGATACCAAAAAATTCAGAAAATTCCTCTTTAAAAAATTAGGATCATGTCTCAAATATATTTGATATGCATTAGGGATAAAATATTTTCTAGAGAAATACTTACATGTCTACATACATTGATGGAAAAGATAAATGTTTTCCAAAATCGATTTTAATACACTTATAACCCAATAGAGGCTCCACATGATATATATAAATAATCATTTATTAAAAAAATACCACCTCTTAGAAATAATACATCTATAATACCACAAATACATTTCATATATAGGGATTTGGGTAATAGAGCTTATGACTATGGGAATGTTTAAGTATTATAATGGCTTATGAAGGTGGTATAATGAGAGGGAATAAATATATATCCTTGGTAATACAACAAGAATTTTTTAATAATGAATCATGATAAAATTTAGCATTAAAATGAAAATTAATTTTTAATTATTGTAAAAATAAATAAAAAGAAGAAACTATGAACCCTTACTTGCAAAGTAGATTTATTAATGCATTAAAAGAAAAACATAGAACCTTAAAAACTCCTTGGAGATAATATTGAGAGGGAAAATAAAAGAAGAAAAATTATTACTAATTTTTAAGTGAATATTAATGGGTGGATGAGTGGGAATTTATTGAAAATGAGGGATAATTGTTTATTAATTTCTAAACATGGTCTTTCAAAATATAGATTGTGGAATATGAGAACCCATTAGATTAACCATGTTTCTAGACCTTATTTTTTGAAATTTAAGTTATGTTTTTTTACATTTTTTAAGTTTGATAACTTAAATACATTATTTTATATTACTTTTTCAATGTAAATATCCTTTTTTAATAAAATATTTTTAAAAAAACTTAATTTCCATTTTAGACTTTAGAAAGTTATTTATAGGTTTGGAAAATCATTAAAATACGTTATATTAATAGAATAAATTATTTTTGGTTGTGTAATAAATTATATTAATTATTAAATAATTTATACATCAATATTATGTTATAATACTTATTTTATATGCTTATTATATTTTACTATTCATCAAAAAATGTCACCATCTTAGAGAATTATGAAAAATTCACCATTGGATAATTTTGATGTGCTGGTTTCAAATTTAAAGTTGTTTTTTTGAAAATAATTTTCTATATATGATAATTTTAATTTTTACATATAACTCTTGTTGTGTTTTAAAATCTTGTGTTTGGCACCAAAAATTTTAGAAACACTTTATTTTAGTAAATCTTATTTTTACTATAAGTAAATTTTTGTAATTATGTTATTATTAATTGATTAATATAATTTTTTAACAATTATTAATTACATTATTACAAAATGATTTTATTTATTTTATTTGACACTTTCATGAATAATTGTTGTGTTATTATTACGACGGTAAAATTCTCAATGGTTAGATTCCAATGGTCATATTACCTTTTATATATACACTTCATTCTAACTTCTTAAGATAATTAATATCCATATATTAGTTCTTATATCATATATATTATTTTTCTTATTATTTTCTTTATAATAGAATTGTATCTTATATATTTGTTATAAATTTTGGAGTGTGGTACTATGGAGTTCAAGATTTTGGTGGTGTCTTATATTTCTATGTTTTCTATCACAATAGTTGGAACCATTATTATAAATATAATATTCTAGTTTTGTGTTGTACTACGTGTCATATCATTATAAATAAATAATATAATGTGCGTTGTTTAATGATTTTTGTGATGAAGTGTTTATTTACTATATTATAATCTCTAGTATTATATTCTTCTACTATTAAATAATTTCATCCAAAAAATCTAGGGTACATATCAATCCCTTAAAAATGTGGGTAATTCTTCCTCATTTATTTCTTGGGATTCCAATTTGATTCCAATAACTTATGATTCCTCCAAAGTACTTTTACTAATTAGGTTGTTTGATTATGTAACACTTTCTCTATAGTGTTAAGAATCTAGAGAGTCTCTTAATTATATGAAAATTTATGCTTCAAATATATTTACTTGGTGGTGAGTACATTCATTGGGTATGTAATGTACTTCCTCAAAATTAAAACATGTATGAAACCATTCAACTTATATAGGTTGGGTGGAAAAGTCAAATGATAAGGCACAACTCCAATTCTCTCTAAAATCTCAAAAGACCCATTATACCTTGGACTTAACTTATCCTTTTTATTAAACCTTATAACCCCCTTACATGGTGATACTTTCAAATAGAAATGATTTATTACTTGAAATTCTAATTCCACCATTCAATTATTAGTATGATTTTTTGTCTTCTTTGAGATTCTATGACATGATTTTGGATATCTCGCACTTTCTTAGTTGTCTCATCAACAAGTTATTGACCTAATAGCTTCCTTTCCCTAAATTTATCCTAATAGGTTAGAGTTAGACATATTTTTTCATAAAAGGCCTCATATTGTGCCATGTGTATGCTTTAATGGAACTTATTATTGTATGTGAATTACACCAGAGGTAGGTATTAGTATATGTTCTTTGTAAATCTTGTGATAATGATCACAATAAGTGATCTAAGGTTTAGATAGTCCTTTTAGTCTTCCAGTATGTTTGATG
Organism: Viscum album; assembly: GCA_963277665.1. Classification (NCBI taxonomy): domain Eukaryota; kingdom Viridiplantae; phylum Streptophyta; class Magnoliopsida; order Santalales; family Viscaceae; genus Viscum; species Viscum album. The sequence continues at coordinate 1,520,649,600 of OY728131.1, read as the reverse complement.
ATGATAATTAGTGCTCAAATATATCTCATTGTTCAAATAATATTTAATAATCCTCCAAAACATTGATGTGAAATGGGGATCACAGTCAAATAAAACTAATAAAGTTGTTTCATTAAGCTTTAAAACTTCATTTATATAGAGTTGTGCAAGACACTCAAGGAATAGATATTCCCTTATTGCTAATAAATTTTCATACTTTTTAAGATGATCCAAAATGACCCATATTTTAAATACCCTAACCCTAGTATCCTAGATCTGATTCCTTGATTTATTATATTCATACAAACTATTAGTGATCTCATCCTAAAGGACCAAATAGTTTATTAGTCTTGGAAAACTATATACATATTTGAAATTAAAAATAAAAATTATACATAGAGTACAAAAAGTATTTTCTTTCATAACACCATTATTCCCCTTACCATAACCCTACATATCAATCATAATAAACTTCTTGACATCCTGGGGAAAAATAAAACATAAGAAAGGGGTCTCAGATTCTGAGTAAGGGAAAGTGTACAATGAAATCTATCTCAAATAAACATAAATAATAAGGAAAGGTGAATAACTAAAAAACATTCTATTAAAACATAATATTGAGCATAATATGGTAGTAATAAAATATTATCAAATAATTCCATATAAATAATCACATGAGAATAATACTTAACCATTAATATTCTACTAGTTGAATAATTAGATAGATTATCAATAACTAATATCATAATGATGGAATGAATAATGATAGATATATAAAATATACCATCCAGTATTCATCCCAATAATATATTATTATCAAGGATTCATGAAAAAAAATATAATAATGTTAAGGATTCATGCCAAGAACCTAACATTGTCAAGGCTTCATGTTTAGAATCTAATAAATGGGTAAAGCCTCGGCCAAACCCATATCTAGTTTGTCTCATGAAACCTATCGATGCATCAAGGGGCTATAGTGGGCCCAATAAAAAACTTACTAAGTCTAATTCATTCCTTATATAAAATTGGTTAAACATAATCAATATATATATTCATATTAAAACTATCATATGAAATGTAAATAATTTCCCCAATTAGTAAAAATAATTATATACTATTCAGAGTAATATAGAGAATGGTATCAATATAGTACATCTCCAGACAAAATGATCATAAACCATTCAATAAAATATTGTATATGGTATCACTAGATATAAAGATAAATTAATAATAATATTAAATAGAGTTTTTTGACATAGATTAAAATAATGTAACAAAATCATTGAAAATTTCTTAAGAGAAATATGCTTTTTAATTTGAAAGCATTTATTTAAAAAGCCACACAGTTATAAAAGAAAAAAATATTTGGAAATAACCATTTAAAATTGTAAAGGATTATTGAAAAAACATTAAATTTTCATGAAGTATCTAAAATCTACTCAATCCATATAATTTTAAAAAAAATATTTTATATTTTGAAAAAAAAACACTTAAAATATTATTGTTAAAAGAAAGTGTGAGAGTTAATTAACTAAATGAATAAATTGTGTTTATTAGCTATAAATACACATAAAACATGTTTAAATACAACTTATTATATTAAAAATTCATTTGAAACATAATCATAGCATGTCATAATCATTGGAGTAAATGTTTAACCCAAATAATGGAAATTGGGTTAAGAATTTCCTTACCATTAAGCAAACTGTCAAACTATATGCCTCATAAAATTAATGATCATCAAATTAAAATTTTAATTCCATTAATATAAATATATTCATGATATGATATATCAAATGGAAGTATATATACACTAATCACAAGAAATAAGTTATGAATAAGTCATATCACATCGAAATTAAAGTGAGATGTGAAAACCCTTACCTCGGGTTCAACTTCCTTAAAACAGGTCTGAACCTCCTATATAGTGGTTTTAAACATATTATTAACTTATAATAGAATCATATTAATATTTATGATATCATATATGATCCCCTTATAACATATTACCACTCATTTGTCAATTATATTTCATGATTACCCATGTTTCGGTTGTTAACTACTTCATTTTCCTATGCATGTTTTCTCATGTAAGTCCCATTTATCTTTTATAGGGTATAGATACAACATCTCCATAATAACATTAATTTCATAAATATAATATTCAATAATTAAATACATATTTATACCAATTATTTAATTTTAAATATAGAAAATAAATTACACCGCTACGTGGAGACGGTAAGCCGTATGTATGCACATGTAGTGCTTTGGTTTTTCATAGGATGAATAAAAGGTATAATATGGTTGCTTCATAATCATAATAAAATCTTATTATATATATATATATTATACTATATTAATTATATTATATGGTAAAAAATACATGAAAAATAAGTAAAATAATAAATGAATTTGAATGATTTGGTAAAAATGATTACCTCTTCTTTGGAGGACTTCCTTTAGATCTCTTATTAAAGGATCTAGAGTTGGTATTTTTGGAGTACCAGGACCTCCAAAACATGGATAATTATTTTATAAGGCTAAATTGAAAAACAAAATTTGATATAGAAGTCTCAAGTTTTCAAAATGAAATAAAGGAAGGAGTGTCCATTTATAATTGTGGTGAGGGGTACCCTGAGAAATACTCCAAATATTAAATCATAATAAATTCATTCTCTATCCGAATATAAAAAAATAGCCAATTATTAGAATATAATATGAGATAAGGTTTTAATATCATCATCCAATAATTTTTTTACATGTTTTGGTTTCTCTTTAAACCTTATCATTTTTATTGAATTTAGTTAACATAATTTAATTTTAATTATGGTAACAATTTATTTAATATTAAAAGTGGTAATTTTTACTTATAAAATTTCAATTGGACAATAAATGAATAAATTATGGAATTTTATATCAAACAAAAATCACTTTTTATTTTCAAATATTTTTTATGATTTATAAATAATTTAGTAAAATATTATTTTTGATAAAATATCATTAGTGTCGATTTTGACACAATTCATTACTTTGGCCTTAAGAAAAATAATACATCAAGATATATTTGAACCAAAACAATTAATACACATTAATTAATTTAATTTATATTTATTTAAAAAAAATTAATATCCTTTATTTGATTGTTTCATTAATAAAATAATTAATGCATCATCGTTGTATAATTATATAAGGTAATTATTTCTTCACTAAAATTTAAAAATAAAATAACATGATTTAGATAAATATTTTTTATTTAAAAATAATATCTATAGTAGAATATATATTCTAAATAAAACCATTTTAAAAATAATAAATTTATTAAAATATGAATGTGACATGTTTTCCTTTTCTTTCAATAAAATATTATAAATATCATAACCTCATCCAAACGGATCCCAAAAATAATAATTAAATTTATATAATGAAAATAATTTTATTAAGTTCAAAATTAACACTTATATTCATTAAAAATCAACCTTTCTCACCATATGGACACATAAGAGATGTTTAAGACAAGGAGAGTCACATTTTTTTATTTTCTTTATTTTAAATAATATAAAAGACATTATCATTGAAAAGTATCCATTAAATAACTCAAATTATAACCTTAGGTATTAATGGTTTAATATATATCATTAAATAAAATTTTTAAAAGTTTTCGGTAATTTTATAATCATTATCATTTTATTTTTAACCTAAATTACTCAATTTACCCTTAACTGTGGTAATTTAAAAAATTACCAAAGTTGTTATTCATATTGAACAAAAATAAAAGGATAATATTTAATAAATTTGGATGTTATGATTCCAAATATTGAATCTATTTTTCAAAATTAAAACTACATAACTATTAGGATTTAATTTAAAAGTAAACTGATAAAACGTAACTAAAAATTATTTTCTTGAAAATACATTTTTAAGCCCAAAAATGTACTTATTCCAAAATAAGGTATGATGATGAAATAAATTATAATATTTAAAACTAAAGTGTATTTTATATCAAATTAAAATCATAAATATACTTTTCATATAAAAAAATTGAAAGTTTTATAAGAATCGATATTTTTCACTATTCACTGGAAAATAAATATTTTTAGAAAAATAAAAAAAATTCACCCTAAAATAATTTTGACATTACGATTTTAAAAATAAATTTTATTTTTTTCAATATAATATATAAATGTTTCAAATTTTAATTTTAAAACAAGTGCACCATTAAAAGGTCGTAAAATTTTCTTTAAAAAAACATAGCATTTTTATGCGCAAAATTGGATTTATTCTTATCTTATGCCTATAAAAATATTTTGGATGAATGTAAAGATATTTTATTGAATATATAAATTTAATAATTTGGTTAATATGATTAATTCTCATAAATTTAATTTCTAGGTTATAACGGTCACATTTTAAATAGTATTTCTTAGTTTTAAACTCAGTGTTGCCTGCAACATAAGCTATCTATGTTGTTAAATTTAAAAGAGACAAGATATAAAATATCATATTGTTACATTATCCCATCCTTTAATTAATTATGTCCTAAAAATTTAAAATTTTTATTGAATGTTATGGAGTTTTCATTTTAAAATACCCTTGTGTAAATATCACATCATTAAAAGGATTAATAAAACTTCCTCTTAAAAGAGGGAAAGAAAAATGTGAAAGTCACCATAAAATTAGAAATTTTAATAGGATAACATTACTATGAAGTGAAAATATGGACATGGAGGGAAATATAACTATCAATTTTCGATGGATAGTGATAGATTAAATGGTCATTACAAATTTAACCATCACAAATCTATGATAAAATACTATTAATTTCTCAAAAATAAAAGTAATCATATAATGTTTTTGTTTAAAAATTTATTACCTATAGTTTATGGGTTCTTTTTACTATTTAAATAAGCACTTTAGAAAATAAAATTACTTTATTTCTTCCCATGTCATAATTATAATCTCATCCTTTGGTTGTACTTCGATCTTATGCTAGGAAATGGAAATTCAAGATCAATTTTTCATGCCTAGAGCACTTTTAATGAATCATATGGTCTTTAAGTCATTCCTTAATCCTTTAAATTTTTATTTAAACCAAAATGGTTATCACATAAAATCCAATATAATAAATCATACTTTAACCTTAAAAATAAAAATATCAATTGTTCAACTTAATCCATTCCATAAGTAACTAATCTTTAGAATCATAAAAAATATGTCTATCCAAATTAAAAGACCAAAAATTTAGAAGTAAGGTCACTAAATTTACAAAATCAACATAGAATTAGATTTTTCAAACATAATTTATACCCTAATCCCACATACCAAATATATGAATACCTAGGTCACTTTAAAACGTTAATGAATACATAGATGCTTCCAAAAATAAACTCTCAGGTTGTCAGATATATTCCTTAAATACAAACATGTAGTAAACCATAAAATCACTAAACTCTTTCATGGTCACCAATATTATCCCATAAAAATCTATTTATTATTTTCTCAACATCAAGAAAATATTTAGGGTTATCTCTCCCAAATCATGTGTTTTCCAAAAGATCAACTTACAACAGAATCACTTCTCTTAGTTATTGGTGCTACTCATCACATGATTCCATTTCCTTAAAGAATAAGTATTGTAGTATAGTCCTTATATATCTAATGATTCTTATAACCATATCATTATTGATAAAATAATCAAATAACATAATCCTTGAATCTAAACATAGACACATTAATCATCCATCCTCATCTGTGGTAGTATAAAAAGATTGACCATGATCTATTAGCCTATTTTGTGGTATATTCCTTTGATGCTCGAGACATTGATTTGAATAGTGTCCCATATCCTTGCAGTTGAAGTATTTCACATTAAAAACCTTTTTATTACCCTTGAAATCGTAATCACAGTGGAATTTCTCTCTATATTTATAGAAAAAACTCATTCCTTTTAAACAAGTATCGGGGTTTTTCCTTCCACAATTATCATGCATAGAAAAATACTTATCTATCTTCTTTCCTTTATCTATATTTTTACTGAAAGTAATCTTGTTCTCATTCTTCTATATAAATACATAATAATTAGATAATTATTTCTTTGTATTGGTTGAATATGATATTATGTTCTTATAAGATGAGAAAGTCTGGGAGACTAGTTCCCTTCAAAAGATTTCTATAATACCGTAAAAGATTTGATCCTCCTTAATATTTGGATCATGTGTATTGGTGAGGTTATCATTCCTTATATGAGGTTCCTTTTATAAATGAATAAATAAAATGTATAAGATTATATAATTATGAAACACAATTTATAATATCAAAAATATTGAAATACCTAACATAAATTGAAATTTTTATGCATACATAATCTCATAAACATGGTTTTTTCGGATGTTGTTCTATATTTATCCTCAAATTCTACCTTAGTATTATGTTCACTAATATAGGATTTTATAAATCTAGTTCCCAAGTTTTCTAATAAACATTATCTGATACCAAATGTAAAGACCCAGACCCCATTAGCCTGGATTCAATGCATTACTTCATTATATTGGTACAAAGTATAAGTGATCACATCCCAAAGGAACAAATAGCTTAGTAGTCCTAGAAAACTATATACACATTTGAAATTAAAAATTAAATTTTATACCTAAATTAAAAAAATATATTTTCTTTGATAACACCATTATTCCCCTTATCGTAACCATACATATCAGTAATAATAAACTTCTTAGCATCCTGGGGGAAAATAAAACATAAGAAAGGGGTGATCTCAGATACTCAATAAGATAAATCATACGGCAGAAGCTATCTTAAATAAACATAAACAATAATTAAATATGAATAACTAAAAACATGTGCCATTAAAACATCATATTGAGTATAAAATTATAGGAATAAAATATGATCAAATAACACCATATAAATAATCACATGAGAATGATACTTAACCATTCATATTCTACTAGTCGAATAATCTTATGGATTATCAATAAATAATCTCATAATGAGGGAATTCATAATTATGGATGTCTAAAATATACCATTGAGGATTCTTTCCAAGAATATATTATTTTCAAGGCTTCATGCCAAGAATTTAACACTATCAAGGATTCATGATAAGAATATAATAAATGGGTAAGGCCTCATCCAAAACCATATATAGTTTGTCTCATTAAACCTACTGAGGCATCGAGGGGGTATAGAGGGACCCAAAAAACACTTAATAAGTAAAATTAATTAATAATATGTAAGTGGTAAAACATAATCTTCATATAAATTCATATTGAAACTAGCATATGAAATGTAAATAATGTCCCCAATCAGTAAACATAATCATAAACTATCCAGAGTAATACGGAGAAAGGTATCAAGATTGTACATACCTAGTAAAAATTATCATAAAACATTAAATTAAATATGTTATATGGTATAAAAAGATATCAATCTCAATTAATAATAAGATTCAATAGATTTTTTTGACCTATAAGAATATAATCTAACAAAATCACTAAAATTTTCTTAAGAGAAATACCATTTTTTACTTTCGAATCAATTATTTAAAAAGCAATGCAATTATAAAAGAAAAAAATTTATTTGTAAATAAACTTATAAAATTTTAAATTATTATTAAAAACATTAAGTTGTCATGAAAGTGGTAAAATCCTCTTATTCCATATATGTTTAAAAACATTTCTTTTAAATTTTGAAAAAAAGAAACATTTAAATGAGTATTTATAAAAGAAAGTGTGAACATTAACCAAATGGATCAATTGTGTGTATTAGTTATAAACCCACATAAAAAAGGTGTAAATACAAATTTATATAATATAAATTCATTTTACACATAATCATATCATGACATAATCATTTTAGTAGATGTTTAACCCAAAGAATGGAAATTGGGTTAAGAATTCCATTACTATTATGAAAACAGTCAAACCGTATGCCACATAAAATTAATTATTGTAAAATAAAACATTTAATACCATGAAGATGAATATATTCATGATATTATATATCAAATTTCAGTATACATACACGATGCATAATAAATAAGTGTTGAATAAGGCATACCTCTCAGAAATAAAAGTGAGATGTGAAAACTTTTACCTCCAGTTTGACTTCCTTAAAACATATTTGAAACTAAGTTATAGTGGGTTTAAACATATTATTAACTTATAAAATAATCATATTAATATTTATTATATAATATATTATCCCATTATAACATCTTACCACTCATTTTTCAATGATATTTCGTTATTACTCTTGTTTCGGATGTTAACTACTTCATTTTCCTATACATGTTTTCTCATGTAAGTCGTGATTATATTACATAGGGTTTAGATAAAACATATCCATAATAAAATTAATGTCATAGATAAAATATTTAATCCTTAAATACATTTTTATAACCATTATTTAATGTTTAAAATAGAAAACTAATTACACCGCTGTGTGGAGACGGTAAGTCGTACGTACGCATGTGCAGTGCTTTCATTTTTCATGGGATGGATAAAAGGTAGAATATGGTTGTTTAATAATCATGATAACGTCTCAGTATATATATTATTCTAGATTCATTGTTTTATAATTGAAACAACGCATGAATATGAAATAAAATAAGAAATTAATTTGAATGAGTTGGTAAAAACAATTACCTCTTCTTCAGAGGACTTCCTTTAGATCTCTTCTCAAGGGATCTAGAGATGGTATTTTTGGAGTAACAAGACCTCCAAAACATGTATAAGCATGTTATTAGGATAAATATATATATTTTGGTTTATATAGAAGGCTTAATGTGGTGAAATGAATTGAACGAATGAGTTCCCATTTATAATTGAGGTGAGGGCACCCTTCGAAATCCTCAAAATATTAAATTATAATAAATTAATTGTCTATCAGAATACAAAAAAATGGACATGGATTTAAATATAAGATGAGATAAGGTCTTAATATCATCATCCAATAAAATTTTTACATGTTTTTATTTTTCTTTAAAACTTATCATTTTGATTGACTTTAGTAAATGTAATTTAATTTTAATTATGGTAATAATTTAATTAATATTAAAAGGTGGTAATTTTTACTTATAAAATGTCAGTTGGACCATAAATTAATAAATTATGAAATTTCAGACCAAATATTAATCACTTTTTATTTTTAAATATTTTTTATGATTTATAAATAATTTAGAAAAAATATTATTTTGATAAAATATTATTAGTGTCAATTTTGACGTTATTCATTACTTTGGCCTTAAGGAAAACAAGAAAGTAAGATAAATTTGAACCAAAACATTTAATATACCCCTAATATGTCATAATAATCCATAATATTCATGGATAACCTTAATTAATATAAATTATATTTATTTTAATATTTTTAATATCCTTTATTCGATTTATTCATTAATTAAATAGTTATTGCATCATCATTGTATAATTATTTAAGGAAATTATTTATTCTCTAGAAATTAAAAACAAAATACCATGATGTAGATAAATATTTTATATTTTAAAAAAATATCTATAGTTGAAGATATCTTTTGAATAACACCATTTAAATAATAATAAATGTATTAAAATATGAATGTGGTATTTTTGTCATTTCCTTAAATAAAATATTATAAATATCATAACCCCGTCCAAATGGTTCCCAAAAATCATAATTAAATTTATATCATGACAATAAGTTCATTAAGTTCAAAATGGGCACTTATATTCATTCTCTTCAGTTGGGTCACCAACTACTTGGAAAGTAGGGAATATTGGCTCTGAGATATATTGGACCATTTGAGGTCACTGAGTGGCTCGGACAAGTTTCTTATCGGTTAGCATTTCTGATTCAGTTGATAGGTATTCATGATTTTTTCCACATGTATCATATCAGTAAATACCATCCTGATTCTTCTCACATTCTGATTTGGGAATAAATTGAGTTAGATCGAGATGTTTCTGTTTTGGAGAAACTAGTTGAGGTCATTGACTCTCAATTGAAAGTATTTCATGGGAATTCAATTCTGTTGGTTGGAGTTTTATGGAAAAAAGTATCAGATTATCATGAGAATTGGGAGCATGAGTTGTTGATGAGGGATCAGTGGCCTCATCTTTTTCTAGGTATTACATCTTTCACATTACTTCTGGGAACAGAAAGTCTTTATGGTGGGGAGTTTGTAACATCCTGTTACCGTTTTATCAGGTACACCCTTAACCTAATCATGGTTTCCCATCATTTGAGATTGTAAGGATACCTATAATGGTGAAGTAAGTGATTTGTTATACTTTCAAATTTAACCAGATTTTTCTGCAGGATACGAAAGGATTTTATGTCATGTAACCGGGTTAGAGGTTGTATAATTGTTTTTGGGTACAACTCATGAAAGGGGATTCACACTATGAAAGTTTACACATCGTGAAGGGTGGTTTTACATCAGGAACCATTTAAATAAAATAATAATAATTTAAGGTGAGGGATTTTTCAGCATACTTGTGCACTGTGGATTTCACATCATGTAACTGTATTACACATCATGAAATGAACCACGTATAGTTTTTAAAATAGGAGATCTCTTTTCTCCAGGACCTTGTCTCTCAACCTAGAGCTCTTCCCATGCATTTTTTAGAGACTTTGCTCCATCTAGATGAATTCTTTTGGTGTTAGATCTCTGTTGCAGTTGTGACGTGTCTCTTCGGGTAAGTGATCTTTCTAGTTATTCATTTCAAGTGATCGATGTAACACCTAAGAATTATGATATTGGATATTTTGATCTAATTTGGATGTTCCTTCTTGTATTATTCTATATCTATTGTGAGATCTCTTTCTAGAGGTTGTTTCTTGGTTAGTTATGGTGTGACAGAAATCCATTCTTAAGGTATGTGGTGTTTTCCTTTTCCACCAAACCCATGTTTTCTAAATTATATAAATCCTAAGATGTGTATATTTGATTCTAGGGCCTTAGTTGATATTGATGGGTTTCTTTGATTTTGGATTACATTATGGGCATGTGCAACATGAGTTTTGAGGTAGGTGGTTCCATCTCTAACCTATGATAATGGGTCTTGTTGTTTTTCTTTAAAAACTGATTCATAATGAAATATTGGCATTATTTTTGGTGTGTTTTGATAGTATATTTCAATGAAAAATGGTTTTTCCCTAGTTATTGATAAATGGAATGGAAAAGGGGTATTTTTTAAGCATTTAAATGAAATTTGAAATGGTTTTGAAATGGTTTTTCAAATCATTGAAATGAATTTTGAAAAAATCACATGGTTTACCTTGGGTACTTAGGTGGAAGGTTGATCTTCAGGCCATCATCTATTGTTTTTCGATTATTAAGTAGGTTTGTACTGGGGATTTCCTCTATTTCTTAGGACCATTGTTCAGGGGGACTGATATTGACATTGTTAATGGGTTTACTTATGGGGTATTCTTTTGCTTCCTAGTCCCATTGTTCTAGGAACTGGTTTGTTCACTTGATTATTGTGGTATGAGTAGTCTGTGACCTGGACCTATAGTATTCCTTGGTGTTGTGATACATATGCTTGTGTTATGTAATTATTGTCTTTTTGAGTTAGTCTTGATATTCATTTTTTTATGAAAAATGATATGGAAAATGTGCTTTGAAATTGATATACCTCCTTTTTTTAGAACTATGGAAAAATAGAAATGTTTACTGTGTTTTCTATAAAACTGAATTACTGCTTATCATGCTATGTTTTTACATAAAATTCACATACATTAATTGTTATATAGAGGCTTGTTATGAAACACCTGGGTGGGATTCTACTGAGCCTGTTATCTCACACCATGTGCACATCTTTAGTGGTGTGTAGACCTTTGTTTATCTTATAGTGCAATGAAAGGAAAGGCACCATAGTGAGGTGGCAAGGTTCATGTCATATAGTTGGGTAGATGGTGGTGAGATGGTGGGATTTTTTCTATGCCATCATTTAGAGTAGCTATTCGGTTTGGGTCCTTTGTAGTTGGTCATGTCCTTTGGAGTTTATATCTATATTTTTTGTTGTTTTTTTCTACTATTTTTCTTATATTTATGGAACATATATCTTGTTCACCTTATGATATTCATTTTTTTATTATATATGTGCCATGTGGTTATTTAGGTTGGGAGAAATCGTTCCTCTGGTTCTTTGTTCAATGCTTGAGTGCTTCTCGCCAACCCATGGGAATCGAGAACACCCTTTGGGTATGTGATGGATTGGTTCGAGTGCTAGGTTTAAGGGTACCCTAGGTCAGTTCATTACAATTTGGTATCAGAGGATGGTATGTCCTCAAGATTCCTTGTCTTAGGATGTGTGTTAGACTTGGAATTGAGAGGTATGTTATGATGAGTTCATAGTCAGATCTCATCGTAACAAGACTAAAGTTTCCATGGGATGTTGGGATATGTGTCTCTAGTGTTGGGTGTGGTTTTAAATATCAGTTTCTACTTATGGGTTTTCTAGTTTGAATTGAGATTTTTCTTTGTCTGATCGTTCTCATGTTTCGGTGTGCAGTAGTATGCCTTTGAGACATCTTCTGTGAGTTCCTCAGGAGGGTACAGCTGATTCTCCTAAAGGGAATCCACATATAGATCAAAATATTATTGATACTATCATATAGGCAATTCATGTTGTCAATAAGGATGTACCATGAGTTAAAAACGTAGTTGTTGAGGTATGTCCAGGAGTTGGAGGAGAAATAGATCGATCAAGGGAATTCTTGCGTGAGAAGACACCATCCTTTAAAGGGGTGACTAAACCTCAATAGTTGTATGAATGGCTAGATAGGATTCGTCAAATTTTCAAATTTATGGAGACACGTGAGAATATCAAGGTAAATTGTGCAGTGTTTAGGCTCTAAAGTTTTGGTAAGTGATGGTGGGATTTCATGGTCTAGGAAGATAGGCACATGGACTTGGATTAGAAGGGTTTCAAAACCCAGTTCTTTAATTGGTTTTTTCTATATTCCCTGATGTTATAAAATCCTCTTGAGTTCATATCTTTACAATAGAGAGATCATTTGGTGTTATCATACACCAATCATTTTGCTAATCTTTTCTGTTTTTTCCAAGACGTGGTGAAGAATGACCAGCTAAAGGTTCAGAAGTACCTATAGGGTTTACAGTTAGATATCAGATCGTAGGTGTTCATGTTAAAACTTTATAACTATGTAGAGACAGTAGATAGATATATGATAAAGTAATTTAATATGGCAGGCAAGGTTTGATTTTCCACCTCCTCTCTTCCATCGGGTGGCAACTTCAGTGGCGCACATGGGATGAAGAGGAAGTAGAAAGATCATCACAGTAGTAGTGTAGGTGGGTATTAGCATCAAGCCTCCTCTGCACCATCTGTTATAGCGAGTAATGTGTCTATGACTTGCTATCAATGTGGCAATGTCAGACACCCTGGGAGTTATTTTCCTATTCCTATGAAGGTGTGCAACAATTGTGGACATGTTAGTTATCTATGGAAAATTTTTTAGGCCATTACTATGCCTCATTATGCTCAGGGTTCATCGGATCCAAAGGCTACTGTGGTGCATTCAAAAGATTCAAATACTATAGGGATCCAAAAATAAGCCTTAGGAGTGAAGCATTTTCACACAGTAAATGAGTGTCCAGTAAAAGTTGATGCAGGTCCTATAATAGTGAGAGGTACTATCCTTATTTCATCTTTTGTAGCAATTACTTTATTTGATACTGGAGCCACACACTCATTTATATTTTCACATTTTTTGATATTCTAAAAATTCTAATTAAACTTATGTCCTTTGAAATATATTTAGTGACACCTCTTGGTAAGAGGAAAGAGAAGGGGTCCAGGTGTCCTTCTTGACCGTTAACAACAACTGATACGGAGTTGGTCTGGGATTCTCTTGTTCTTGATCTATATATATTTGAAATCATCATCAGTATGGATTTGTATGTTGCTCATCAATCTCAGGTTTATTTTTATCATCAACATCTTTCATTTATTAATACTTATGGGAGCTATCGGGTGTTTTAGGGGGAGTGGGACCTGAGGTCTAGTCATTCAAGACCTTCCCGCCCATAGCTTAGGATTTTGTTGGTTGTTGTTGTGTCTAAGCCTAATAATGTATCTTATATTTCTAATCTCTCTATTATTGTTTGAGACTTTCCTGAAATTTTCCCAGATGACTTATTTGGTCTTCATCTAGAGAGAGAGGTAGAGTTCATGATTGATCTGGTTCTAGGTACGCAACTGATATCGATACCTTCTTATCATATGGAACTAGTGGAGCTAAAATAGATCAAGATTTAGCTGGATGACCTATTGGAAAAAGGTCTCATTCACCCTAGATCTTCACCTTTGGAAGCCATGTTTCTCTTTTCCAAGAAAGAATATGGTTCACTTTGGTTTTGTGTGGACTATCAGAAGTTGAGCTAAATAACTGTTAAGAATAAATATCTTTTTCCTCATGTGGATGATTTGTTTGATCATTTAAAGGAGGAAAAGTGGTTTTTATATGATTGTTATTTGGTTGGGTTATCATCAACTCAGAGTTTGAGAGTCTGATATACAAAATACAGCCTTTAGAATAAGGTATGGTCATTATGAATATCTTATAATTCCTTTTGGTCTAACTAACGCTCCTACAGTTTTTATGGATTTGATGAATCAGATATTCCATCAATATCTTGACACTTTTTTGGTATTGTTCATTAATGATATGCTGGTTTATTTGAAATTCAAGCATGAGAACAAGAACCATCTAAATTTTGTTATAGAAATTTTGAGAAGTCACCATTTGTATGGAAATATTTTTAAATTTAGTTTCTGGATTCAAAAAGTGAAGTTCATGGGGCACATAATTTCTAATCATGGATTATCAGTTGATCCAATGAAGTTAAAGGCTATTTTTTCATGGAAGTAACCACAGAATGTATTTGAGATACAAATATTCCTTGTTCTTGCTGGATACTACCAAAATTTTGTTAAGGACTTCTCTAATATGGCATCACCTTTGACTAATATTACCAGGAAAGTGGTGAAATTTACATGGGATGTAAAGTGTCAGTATTATTTCGATGAATTAAAAAGGATTCTGACATCATATCCTATTCTGATCTTACCAGAGCTTGGTAAGGGGTATGTGGTGTTTTTCGATGCTTCCGGTGCTAGTTTGGGATGAATTCTTATACAGGATGACCATGGGGTAGCTTACGTCTCTAATCATCTTTGACTGCATGAAAATAATTACCCCACTCTTGATTTAGATCTTTTCGTGATCATGAATATGCTTAAATAAAAGTGGTACTATCTTTTTTAGGAAAGTTTTCATGGAATTTTCTAAACATAAAATTATGATCTATATCTTTTCTCATAAATACTTTAATCTCATACAGAGATTATGGGTATAATACCTATATATGTTTGACATTCATATCGCCTACACCCCAATAAATGGAAATTTTGTTTCATATGATCTTAGTATGAATGTATCATCGTAGGTTGTTCTAGAATCGAATGAGGAGTGGAACCTTATGGGGATTTTCACTCAGTTTCACCAAGATGCTTAGGAGGATGTTTCAGGTATGTTTCTATTCAATGTTCAGTTATCATCTTTTATTCTGGAGTCTATTTTTTAGATTAAGTTGTAGGATGATGAGTTTCAGAAGACTCAAGAAAATATTTATGGTGGGGAGTCCATTTCGGGTTGGTCTCTCTCTTCAGATGGTATGCTTCACTTCAGGGAAAGGGTTGTCGTCCTAGTGTCTATGATGAGTTTAGTCTCAATTTTCACATATCTCTATGGTCTGTTTATCTAGGAACTATGAATATGTATTATAACATGAGGCGGTGACTCTAGTGGTTGGGTATGAATCATGACAACGTAGATTTTGTGTCTTGTTGTTACACCTGCAAACGGATAAAGGCAGAGCACTTGAAACCTTCTGGTTTGCTTCAGCCTCTTCCAGTGCCGATCTGGAAATGGGATGAGGTATCCTTATATTTATTTTTGTATTACCATGTACTCACCGAGGGAATAATGTTATCTGGTTGGTTGTTTATCGGTTGATGATGTCTTCTCATTTCATTCTGATCAAAGACACCACTAAAGTTGAAAAATTGGGTAAACTGTATGTGAAAGACATTGTGAGGTTATATGGGATTCCTTTTTTACATTGTTTTAGATAGGGATCCTAGGTTTACCTCGAGGTTCTGTAGATTTATTGAATAGAAAATGGGTACTCAGTTCAAGTTAAGCATAGATTACCATCCACAAATAGATAGTCAGATGGAGTGTGTGATTCAGATTCTAGAGGATATGCTATGCGCCTGTGTCTTGGATTTTGTAGAATCATGGGATAACCATATGGTAATTGTTGAGTTTGTTTACAACAATAGTTATTAGTTGTTGATAATAATTTCTCCATTTGAGGTGTTGTATGGTCATCCCTGTATATCACCTCTTTATTAGGATGAGGTGGGTGAATTGTCTCTAGTTGGACCAAGTTTGGTTCATGAGACATCTGTGAAGATTTAGGATGTATATCTACATCTGATAATAGCCCAGAGTTGACAGAAATCATATGAGGATTGGATACATTGACCTTTGGAGTTTTCTATAAGTGAATGGGTTTTCTTTAAAGTTTCTCCTCGGTTGGGTCACTGTCGATATGGAAAGCAGGGGAAGCTGTCTCCAAGATATGTTGGATCATTTGAGGCCACTGAGAGGCTCAGACAAGTTGCTTATTGGATATAATTACCAATTCAATTGACAAGTATTCATCATGTTTTCCACAAGTCTCATCTAAGTAAATACCATCCTGATCCTGCTCATGTTCTGAGTTGGGAAGAAATTGAGTTAGAACTATATGTTTCTTTTTTGGAGAAACTAGTTGAGATCATTGACTCTCAAGTGAAAGTATTACATGGGAAGTCGATTATGTTGGTTAGAGTTCTATGGAAATAAGGATTTTATTCTCATGAGACTTGGTAGCATGAGTTATTGATGAGGGAGTAGTGGCCTCATATTTTTCGAGGGATTACATCTTCCACAAGACTTCCTGAGGATAGAAAGTCTTTATATTGGGGAGTTTGTAACATCTTGTTACCATTTTATCAGGTATTCCCTTAACCTCATCATGGTTTTCCCCACCTTTGAGATTGGATGGATACCTATAATGGTGAAGTTAGAGATTTTTTGTACTTTCAACTTTAACCAGCTTGTTTTGTAGGATGCAGAAGGGTTTCACACCATGTAACCAGGTTACATGTCGTGTAATTGTTGTTGGGTACAAGATGTGAAAGGGGATTCATGATAAAAAAGTTTACACATTGTAAAGGGTGGTTTCACATAGTGAATCATTTAAATAATATAATTTTAAGCCAATGTGTTGTATTTTTTAGTGTACTTGTACACCGTGGATTTCATGGCGTGTAATTGTATTAAATGTTGTGAAACGAACCACATACAGTTTTTACAACAAGCGAGCAACTGTTTTGAAATTGGTTCTTTTCTCCAGAACCTTGGATCTCAATCTAGAGTTATTACCATGCATTTTTGAGAGAATCTACTTCATCTAGATCAATTCAATCAGTGTTGGATATCCTTTGCAGTTGTGGTGTGTCTCTCTGGGTAAGTGATCTTTATGCTTCTTCATTTAATGTGATCATGGTAGCACCCTAGAATTACAGTATCAGATCTATTTATCTAATTTGTATTTTCCTTATTTTCTTCTTCTAGATATGTTGTGAGATCTTGTTCTGAAGGTTGTTTCTTGGTTAGTTGTGGTGTGGCATACATCCATTCTTTGAGGTATGTGGTGTTTTCCTTTTCCACTAACCCCATTTTTTCTAAATTGGATCAATCCTAAGATGTTGGGATTTTATTATAGGGCCTTCGTTGATGTTTTTGGGTTTCTTTTATTTTGTATTACATTACAAGTGTGTGAAACCCAGGTTTTGAGGTAGGTGGTTCCGTCTATATCCTATTATAATGGATCTTTTTGTTTTTCTTTATAAACTGATTCATAATGAAAGATTTTCATGATTGTTTTGTGTGTGTTAAGAAGAGTTTTCAATGAAAAATGGTTTTTCCCTAGTTATTGATAAATGGAATGGAAAAGGGGTATTTTAAAATAATTGAAATGAAATTTGAAATGGGTTTGAAATGGTTTTTCAAATAATTGAAATGAATTGTGAAAAAAGCACATGGTTTACCTTGGGTACTTAGGTGGAAGGTTTAGCTTGAGGCCATAGTCCATTGGTTTTTTATTATCAAGGAGGTTTTTCCTTGGTATTTCTTATATTTCCTAGGATCATTATTCTGGGGGAACGATATTGACATTGTTGGGGGTTTAATCATGGGTTATTCATCTGCTTCCAGGTCCCGTTGTTCTAGGAACTGGTTTTTGCACATTGTTATTATAGTACGAGTAGTCTGCGACATGGACCTGTAGTATTCACTGGTGTAATGATACAAGTTATTTTTTGTATTTCATGGATTTATGAGTTACCCTTGATATGCTTGTTTTTTCTTGTAAAAATTATATGGAAAATGTGATTTGAAATTTATATACCTTCTTTTTTAGAACTGTGAAAAAGGGGAAATGTTTACCATGTTTTCTATAAAACTGCTTTATTACTTATCATGCCATGTTTTTTTACTTAAAATGAACATACATGAATTTTTATACAGAGGATCGTTATGGAACACATTTGTGGGATCCTACTGATCCTATTATCTCACACCCTATGCACCTCTTCGGTAGTACGTAGACCGTTTTTTGTCTTGTAGTGCAGGGAAAAAAAAGTTGTTGCAGTAAGGTAGAAAGATTTGTGTTATCTGATTGGGTAGCTTGTGGTGAGATGATTATATTTTGTCTATGACATTTTCTAGAGTATATTTTTGGTTTAGGTCCTTTGTAGGTGGATTTTTCCTTTAGATTTTTTAGCTACTTTTGTTATTGTCTGTTTCTGCTATTTTTCTTATAGTTATGGAATATATATCTTTTTCACCTTCCTCCATTCCTTTTTTTAGTATATATATTTCATGTGGTTGTTCAGGTTGGGAAAAAATAATTCCATATGGTTCATTGTTCAATGCATGGGTGCTTTTTTCCCACCCATGGGGATCAGGAATTCCCTTCAGGTATGTGACGGATCAGGTCGGATTCTAGGTTTGAGGTTACCCTAGGTTTGTTCATTATATAGAAATAATGGACATGTAGAATATAAATGTTTCCATATTCAATTTAATAATATGGATATCTAAGTGAAATTCCGACAATAAAAATAAAAACTATAGGATATCCACAATGAAATTGAAATACCCTTCTCAAAGGAATGATAATGAAGTAATAGATTATGGTACTTCCACGATCCAAGGATATCAATAGGAAATACTCATTGAATGAAACAATTTTCATTTTTAAGATATCAAAACATTGATAAAAAATTAACCCCTAAAAATTAGGAGTGGCTATCATATATATTTGATACACATTAGGGATACAAAATTTCATTAAGGAAAGACTTCTAGGTTGGAATACATTGATAGAAAAGGTGAAATTGTTCTAGAATCAAGTTTAAATTACTTGGAAACTAGTGGAGGCTCCACTAGATACATCACCATTATCCTTCCTTATACATATCCCAACTCTTAGAAATAATATATCCATAATAGAAAAAATACATGTCATGTGTATGGATTTTAGTAATGGAGCTTATGAAAATGGAAATTTTTAAGAATTATAATAGCTTATAATGGAAGTATAATGAGAGGGAATAAAGAACTCTCATTGGAAATATAATAGTGAGTTTATAAAAATGAAACATAATAACATTTTTTTGTAAGAACTCAAGTTTTCATATGAGGTACAGATCCCTTATTTTTTTAGTTTTAATGTTTAAATGTGACCTATTGTGAATTTCATTTGAGGTTATGGAGGTATATGAGGTGTCAGGGGCTTGTTCAGAGCCTGGAATCCAAGTTTTGGGGTGAAAATGGTCTGGATCATGGTTAGTTCAAACCATGAAAGGTAGGCCACATGGTCCGATAAACCATGCAAGGCATGGGAATAGAGAAGGAGGAGGCCACATGGTTAGGCCAAACCATGTAACTTGAGTTTCATGGCTATGCAAGAATGTCTTCAATTTTGACAGTGGATTTTTGTATAGTTTCTGCACGATTAGTCAAAATGTGTGAGGTAATTTTATGGTTTCCCTTATCCAACAGAAAACCATGCATGGTTTGTGCATGGTTTTTCAAAATGTGTGACCCATATATTTTGGGTAAATTTTATAATTCTTAATTAAATTAAATTCTATTTTAAGCCTAATTTCACTTTTAATCTTCCAAACATAAAAATCATGTTTTCAGAGCTCCTTTTAAGCTATAAGGTATATTTTTATCCCAACTCTCTTCTTAATATCTTATTCAAGAATAAAATGTCACATTGGATCTACATCGGTGAGTAGTAAATTCCTTCATAGTGGTTCTTTTTTCTTCCTCCTATAGATGACACTATTTAGGTGCAAGCTGGTTTTCTCTAATTTTAGGTTCTTCATTCATTCTTCATTTTTCTCCAGATCTAAATCAAATTAGGATTTAATATTGGATGATCACTATACTATCGAGATAAAGTAGGTGGTCTATACTTTTCCCATTGATTTTGATGCTTTATAGAAAAATCTGTCGTTTTTCCGCACACCGTACTTTCCAGTGTGGCCCTAAAACTAAGTTGATTAATTGAATTAAATGGAATATAACCTTTTAGAGATTCCCTTAGGTTCCTTTGAGATGTATTGGTGGTGGTTTCCCCACTTAAGATTACCCATGGGGTGTCCATTTTTAATTTCCCATGTTTATTCCTTATAGAAGCACCCATGGGGTGAGTTGATGCTTTCCTAGATTTTGGAAGCTTATTAATAAATTAATTTAATCAAATTGGTTGAATAAAAGGTGGTTTACATCCTTATTATGTCGATGAATTTGATTAAATTGATTATATAGAAATTTTATATACTTAAATGGATTTGTTATAAATTTTATAAATGAGTGAGTATACTCATTGGTTGCCTTTGATTGTGATTACGGTTATATGAGTGGGTATAATCTTTTATTGTATTTGGATGAAAATGGTTATATGAATGGTTAGAATCATATGGAATGAAATTTAATATGGTGTGAAATGAAGAATAAATGAATAGATTCCTTGGATGATTCTCATGGATCTTTAACATGGTAGTTGATGCATTGGATTGAGTATGCTCCTTGGGTCTAGATTCCATGGGATTACATGGGCTTTACTACCCCTTGGATTTGGATTGTTGGACTTGTGTAGGATATGTTTAGTTGACATGATCTTACGAATCCAACTAGTGCCTAACTGAGTTTTCATTGAGATGATTCTATTACTCGATGAGGATTCCTTGGTCTTCTATACCTTGGATCTAGACCTTTATGGTCTGACACTTGATTGTACGACATGACCATGAGAAATATGAAACAATTGGTTAAACATCTTGACTATGGATGTTCTTACACTTTAGGTTGTATAGAAAGTTCTTTATTTATTTGGTTCAATGGTTTTACGGTGATGTCGTGGTGTTTACTTTCATTTACTTGTAGCTTCCTTGGTATAGAATTTGATACATGTTTTGAAAGGATCCTCTTGAGGCTTTGTGGTGTCACTTATAATACTTACATGCCATGAGAATTTTTACATTTATTTACTGCTTTCCTATTTTACATTCACACTAATATCTTGTTATATTTCACATAATGTAATTGTATAGATCTTTATGTGGTTACTTATTGGGATTGTATCTCACACCATGTTTGGGTTTCCATTAGGTACCTAAAAAGACTATTTGATTGAAGTTAGGGATTGGGACAAGCACCCTCAATTCAATGCTTGATTTTGTACCATGTTTAACAGCATGGGATTATGGGACCGAGATGAGGATCATGATTCTATTTAGAGATTTCACTTTTTGGCATTTATGGTATTTATAAACTTGTATTGTATTGAGTAGCTTGTACCTATTTTTTCTTCTTTGTAGATACATTACATATTTATCATTGTGTATGAGATAACTAATTTCATTGTTATCTATTCATTATTAGTACCTATTGTTTGTATGATTTAATACTTCCTCTATTGGCTTTTATTTACCTTTCATTGTGTTAAAATATGGTAAGAGGGAATAGTCTCCCCACAAAAACACCCTAGGCCCCCGCTGCTAGTCAGTATCCTTTGGTGTTCATGGAGATATGCTTGAGGCCTTATGACCCACTAGGCTCGGGGCACTGTTGAGTGGCATATGGGTCTGGGACATTACAAAGTGGTATCAAAGAGATTTTATTTTCTTGTTTTATTTACTATTTGGTGACAATATAAAGGGATAAAAAGGAATAGGAATTTGGTAATAAGTTTTTTCTGAGAGAATCTACCCCGTGTATAAGAAAAATCCAAATCACCTCTAATAAAATTTCTATTTTCTAGATTTTGGCTATTACGGTTTCTTTGATTCCACCATTGAGTGATGAACATGAATTTTTATGCTATTATTTATATTAATATGGTTTATATTTATGTTTAAACCCAAAGAGATGAGGTTATTCTATCTCATGCTTCATTTTATTCACTTCCTATAAATCACATTGCATGCATTATGCCATGCCATTTAGGATTAATTACTTATTTC
Source organism: Viscum album (assembly GCA_963277665.1). Lineage (NCBI taxonomy): Eukaryota > Viridiplantae > Streptophyta > Magnoliopsida > Santalales > Viscaceae > Viscum > Viscum album. The sequence goes on along the minus strand of OY728131.1, from coordinate 1,520,626,939 downwards.
ATGCTATTGTGATAGGTTATATGATATATTTTCCTACTATTGTAATAAATTTTTTGTGGTGAATAGATAATTGATTTCATATTTCAATTCATAATGAGTATGGTCTCTTATAGAATAGGAAGTTATTCACCTTTTGATTCAATCATTTAAAGTGAATGTGATATTGTGTGAATTATATGGGCACCACATTTTGATTCATAAGGTGTATGAGCCCTTATGGATTGGAATTTGGTGAACCATTATTTTATCCTTTTAAAATTAATTGCGATATATAATGAAATGAATATGAATTCAAATATAAAATTATTCTTGGAAACAGAGACTTGATCTAGACCTGGATTTTATGTGGGAAAGTGGCAGTGTCTCTAGTAGTTTTTTGTGATTGTTCTTTTTATAGTCCTAGATTTAGGAGAAGTCTATGTGGTGTGACCTATTTTTAGGAAGTTTTTTACTTTTACTATGCTTTTGAGCTATGATATTTGATATCATTTTTTTCTAAGGTGTGTGCTTGGAATTGTAGAGGCATGTCGTTATGATGACCTCCAACCATACACCATGAGGGTGGCAACAATCATTCTCTAAACATAGTGGGCCATGGGATACCGGTGGATCCTCCATTAGTTATAGTTGTGGAACCACCTATTGTTTCAGACATGGGTGATGAGGCATAGTTCTGTGAGGGATTCTATCACTCTATTCAGACCTTTCAAGGAGCACTGCAGCTTGCCTTATCTATGGCTGAGCCGATGCGTGTGTTCCAGTAGTATCATCCTCCCACATTTTTGGGGGATTGTGGTCTATAGGATATTGATTTTTGGATAGATACTACAATGTTGATCTTCAAGAATCTTGAGACACCACTGAGAGGATATTGGAGCTTACGACTTATATGCTTCATGGAGCAGCAAGGCGTTGGTGAGATTTTCTGAACCCAGCTAATGGGCTAGAAGATATGTTTTGGGATGATTTCCAAACCAATTTCAATGAATAATTTTACCCCAAGACTATATAGGTAGATTTGGATAGTGAATTCATGCGTTTGGAGTAGGGTGCGATGATGGTTATGGAGTACTCAGAATTATTTATAGAGTTTCAATGTTTTATGCCAACGTACCTTATATATGAGCTATCTAGATCATGAAGCTTTGAGGAAGGTCTCTGACTTTCTATCAAATCTTAATTAAATGAGTTCAAATTGACCTCTATTACTAAAATTGTGAATCATGCACTAATTGCAGTGTAGAAATACAGATAAGATTGGGGTATAGAATAGAGCAGTGTAGTCTCTCGACCCAGTGGTTCAGTGTCCTCAGGTAGAAAGCACTATTTTGAGGTTTCCCATGAGATGAGTACCAGTAAAACTGTGAGTATTGGTAGGTTAGTGTTATATCATCAGTGTGGTAGATGAGCCCACATAAAGAATCAATGTGACCGCGGCCCAGTCGATTGTCGCTCTTGTGATGGGATGGGTCATGTGCAACATTTCTTCAAGACCATACCTCCAACTATGAGCGGTAGGGGGGTTATCTCTAGCACCTATTTTAGGATAAGGTTTCTCATATCTGAGTTAATTAAGGAGTTGGAGCAGTGTCGTTCAATCATGATGAGGTAGTGGTGGTCATTGTCGAGGCAACCAGACCCCAGTTACACTTAGACATTAGAGTGGGCCTACTCTAGGAAGTGAGGTTGTGTCACAGGGATGTGGTTCAATCCAGATCTATTATGTGCAGCTTACCCTTGAGGATTAGGGTGTCGGACCATCTATGGTGAGAGGTACAATCTTATTAGCCTCTATTATTTTATCTTCTCTTTTTTATATATGTGTATCGCATAGTTTTATATATTCACCTATGCTGAAAAGTATAGGGCTCTATATACTATATTTTATGAGAATTATGATGATAGAAACTCCATTAGGGATCATAATGGAGGATGTACTCTAGTTCATGGAGTTCCCCTTTGAGTTTAGTGGGTTTCACTTCTTCTGGAATCTTTATTTCCTTGATATGATGGGGTTTTATATCATACTTGGGATGGAATGGTTAGTATCTTATTGAGTTTACATCAACTTCTATCATTGCAGGGTGAATTTCACATCACCAAAGGGTTTAGTTTATACCCAAAAGGGTGAATGGGATGTCTAGGATAGTTGATATGGACCAGAACATCATGGGTTGGGCAGAATGATAGCCCATATCACTAGTTTTTATCTGGATGATCAGGAAGTGCATCAGAAGGACTTTCCTCTAGTGGTTGATCGTTTCAAGGATGTTTTCCTAGACAAATTTTCTATTTTACCTCCAGAAAGAGAGGTTGATTTATCCATCTAGCTAGTGGTAGGTGCTGCACCGGTATCCATTTTTCCTTAAAATACAGCTATGATGGAGTTGTAGGAGCTTAAGATCTAGCTAGAGTATTTGAAGGAAAGGGGGTTTATTCGACCCATTAATACTCTATAGGGTTCTTTGGTCCTTTTTGAAAAAAAGGTGGATGGTACCCTTAGGCCATGCATGCATTATCGGAAATTGAATCAACTAATGGTTAAAAACTTATATCCCTTTCGGCAGATAGATGACCAGTTTGATCAGCTTCTAGGAGATCAGCTATTCTCAAAAATTTATTTGTGATTCGGATATCACCAAGTATGTGTTCAACCTATAGACATAACTCATAAATATTTTTTGTTGTGGTTATAGTCTATATGAGTATCTAGTTAAGTTGTTCCATCTTACAAACACGCTAGTGGTTTTCATGGCGTTGATGAACCAAGTCTTCCATCCTAATCGGGATTAATTTGTGGTGGTTTTCATGGATGATATCTTGTTATATTATTATAAACAACATTACCAAGACAAACATATTGAGAACATCTTGGATACACTGATATAGCATCAGCTATAGTATAAGCTCACAAAGTCCCACTTCTGGATGGATCAAATTTACTTCCTGGTTCACATCATCTTAGAGATAAGAGTATCAGTAAACCCAAAGAAGGTGAGAGATGTAGTTTCCTGGGAGCATCCTAGGAACATCTTTTACATATGGAGTTTCTTGGGGATAGTTATATATTATAGGTGTTTCATACAGGACTTATTATTATTAGTATCTCTATTGAAGGGATTTACTAAGAAGGGTGTGAAGTATTTATGGCTAGGTTCCTATGAGAGCCTTTCAAGAGTTGAAAGGGATATTGACTTCAACAACGGTCTTGATACTGTGAACACAGGGTAGAAGCTAAACTGTGTATTATGACACATAGGGTGTTAGGATTAGAATAGTGTTGATGTAGGGGATATAGTCATGGAATATAGTTCTTTTCTGCTGAGGCTGTGTGAGAGGAACTACCCAACGCACGACCTCGATTTAGCTATGGTTGTTCATGCATTGCACTTTTGGATACACTACTTACTTGGTGAGAATTTTGTGGTGTATATAGGACAAAAAATCCTCAAGTAAATATTTATACAGTGTGATATGAATCTAAGGCAGTGAAGATGGTTCGAGTACCTATAGTCTTTTAACTTTGATCTTACCTAAATTCTTGGTAAAGGCAATGAAGTGGTCGATGCACTGAGAAGGAGGACTCAGATATAGGTAGTTTAGTGGGCCAGTAGTGAGTAGAAGCTCATTGATTTGTTCTCTGAGATTCACTTGGAGATGAAGGATAGTTAGGGATAGAATTACCTATCATCTTTAGTTGTGACCTCAAACCTGGTGGATATAGTGAGGATGATGTAGCTATCATACTCAGAAGGCATATTCCTATGGGAGGGTGTGGTGGGTGAGGAACCACCTTTTAATTGGACCTTCAACAAGGATGAGATCCTACATATATATGGTTTCATTTAGGTTCACACAAACATATGTGAGGAGATGATATGGGATTTTCATTCCTCATCTTGGGAAGTGCACCCTAAAGTCACCAAGATGTATTATGACTTATGCCATCAGTACTAGTAGCTGGGTATAAAGCATGAGGTAGTTGGTCTGGTTACAAGGTGTTCCACCTATCATTAGGTAAAGTTAAAACATTAGTGACTAGCTGTACTTTTACAGGAGTTACCTATTCCCAAGTGGAAATGGGATGATGTCACTATGGATTTCATGATGGGTTTGTCGTGGTTACCTCAAGGTAATAATTTTGTGTGATTTTTTCTTAATAGTATTAGGAAGGTTTCTCATTTATTACTCATCAAAGAGACATTCGTTGTGTATGAGATTGGGAGTTTGTATATTCGTGGGATAGTACGAGTTCATGGGTTCATGCATACTATCATTTCAGATAGGGATTCCCACTTAACATATCATTTTTGGTAGAGTTTTAATAGGGTGTTGGGTACACAGGTGCTTTTGAGCACAACATACCACCCTTAGACTGATGGCCATTCAGATCATATGATATAGGTGTTTATGCTTCAATTATGTGTCTATTATTTTGGGGGCTCTTGGGAGAGGCATATACCCTTGGTTGATTTCACCTACTATAACAGTTATCAATTGATGATACAGATGGAACCATATTAGTATTTTTATGGTAGTCCATTATGATCACCCCAGTGTTGGTTAGAGGTAGGTGAGGCAGCTTTACTGGGACCACGTCTCATGCATGAGACTTCTGAGTAGGTCCAATTGATTCATAAGTGGATTTCAAATACACAGTCTCAATAGAAATCCTATGTTTATCACCACATATGACCTCTATAGTTCGATTTCAGGGATCGAGTCTTCCTATGTGTTTCACCAAGGTTGGGACATAGACGGATTAGGAGACGTGGTAAGCTTTCACTGTGATATGTTGGGCTATTAAAGATTCTAGAAAGATTCGGTTTAGTAGACTATCATTTATAGTTACCTCATAGATATTGGGTCATAAAATAAATCTTCCACATATCTCATTTATACCTCTATCACTCAGAACCATATCATTCTTTTTAACTTGTGGAGGTTGAGTTACAGGTTGATGTATCCTTTGATGAGCATCTTATTTGTATCATTGATAGGAGAACGAAGGTTCTACAAGGTTGGTTAGTTCCTTTAGTATAGGTATTGTGGTAGCACAGTCATTTATAGGATGATACTTGGTAGTGAGAGGCTAATGTATGTTCATAGTGGCTAGATTTTTTCCCAAACGAATCTTGACCACCCTTCATAGGGAAATTCAAGGATGAATTACTTTAAGGGGGAGATTGTAAGAACCTGTGTTTTTTTATGAGGTAAAGATCCCTTATTTTTCAGTTTTAATATTTAAATTTGGACTATTTTGAATTCCCTTTGAGATCATGGAGGTATAGGGGGTTCTTGGGGCTTGTTTGGAGCCCAGAACCCAAGTTTTGGACTGAAATGGCCTGGTATGCGGTTAGTTCAAACCATACGGGGAAATCCACATAGTCTAATAAATTGTGCGAGGTATGGGTAGAGAGTAGGAGGAGGCTTCATGGTTTGGCCAAACATGTTAATTTAGGTGCATGACCATGTAAGAATGTCTTTAATTTTGATAGTGTATTTTTTCATGGTTTCTGCACGATTAGTCAAACTATGTGAGTTAACCAAGTTGGTACCATTCTCCTATAACTAATTGTGCATGGTTGGCATATGTTTTGTCAAACCATTCACTCAAACCATGTGACCTAGATATTTTGGGTAAATTTTATAATTTTTAATTAAATTAAATTCTATTTTAATCTTAATTTCACTTTTACTCTCCCACACAGTGAACTCATGTTTTGAGATCTCCATTTAAGATCTAAGGTATATTTTGATCCCAACACTCCATATTATCTCTAATTAAAGTGTAGAACATATATTTGGATCTATGTCGGTGAGTAATCAAATTTTTTTAGTCATTCATCATTCTTCCTCTTATATATGATGCTATTTAGGTGAAATATAGTTTTCCCAAATTTCAGGTTCTTTGTTTGTTCTTTAGTTTTCTCCTGATCTGAGTTCAATCAAGAGATGATACTAGATGATCACTGTACTACCAAGCTTTGGTAGGTTTTCTATACTTTTCCCATTGGTTTTGGTGCTTTATAGACCAAGATTTTGTTATGCTTCCCAACATACTTTTTGGGGTGGCCCAGGAACTAAATTGATTAATTGAATTAAATAGAATAGGTCGTTTTAGTGATTCCCTTAGGTTCCTTTGAGATGTATTGGTTGTGGTTTCTCCACCCAAGGCTACCCATGGGGTGTTCCATTAGAATTTTTATTATATATTCCTTGTCGAACCACCCATGGGGTGAGTTGATGCTTTCCTAGTTTGAGGAATCTTATTAATAAGTGAATTGAATTGAATTGGTTGAATAGAAGGTGGGTTACCTCCTTATCATGTTGATGCTTTCAATTAAATGGATTATATGTAACTTTTATATTCTTAAATGGATTTTTTATAAATTTTATAAATTAGTGGGTATACTCATTGGTTGCCTTTGATTGTGATTATAGTTAGATGAGTGGGTATACTCTTTGATTTTTTTTAGAAATAAATAGTTATATAAGTGGGTAGACACCTACGGAATGAAATGTTATATGGTATGAAATGAAGAATGAATGAATAGATACCTTGGATAATGATCTTTGGATATTGAACGTGGTAGTGGATGCCTTGGATTGATCATGCTCTTTTGGTCTTGATTTTGTAAGATTCCATGGGCATTTCTACCCCTTAGATCTGGATTTCTTAGACTCGTGTAGGACATGTTTGATTTGAATTCTCCTAGGACTCCAACTAGTGCCTAAAAAAGTTTCCATCTAGATGCTCCTGGTACTCGAAAAGGATTCCTTAGTCTTATAATCATTGAATCTGGACCTTCTTGGTATGATAATTTATTATACAGTACAACCGTGAGAAATATGAAATACTTGGTTGAGTGGCTCAGTCGTGGATGTTCCAACACTTCAGGTTATATGGAAAGGCCATGGTTGATTTGGTTCTATGGTTTTATGGAAAGGATCTAGTGTTTACATTATTTTAATTGTAACTGACTTGGTATAGAAGCTGACACTTGTTTTTCAGGGATCCTCTTGAGGCTTTGTGGTATCACTTTTAGTACTTACATTCCATGTAAATCTTTACTTTCGTTTACTACTTTCCTATTTTACTTGCACAGTTCTATCTTGTTATATTACACAGCCTGGAATTGTATAAGTATTTGGGTGATTGCCTACTGAGATTATATCTCACACCCTATTTGGGTTGTCTTTGGGTATCCAAATAGACTATTTGGATGTAAGTAGGTATTTAGGAATGTTCCCTCAGATCGATGCTTGATTTTGTACCATGCTTGGGAGTAGGGGATCACGGGACCGAGCTGAGGCTCATGATGCTATTTAGAGATAGCATTTTTTGGAATTTTTGTTATTTTTACACTTCTATTGTATTGATCTACTTGTATCTATTTTCATTGCTTTGTAGATACATCACATGTTCATCATAGTGTATGAGATGCCTTATTTCATTTTTATCTATTACTTCTAAGTAACTATTTTTTTTATGATCTATTGTTTCCTATATTAACTATTATTGATCTTTTATTGTGTTATACTATAGTAATATGGAATATTATAGTGACCATATCCTTTTACACATATCATTACATGGTTTTAATCATAATAAAACATCATATTACAAGCCAAGGATCACAAAGTCTAGTGTCTTGGAAGACTAGGTACATAAAACTGAAAACAAGGGACTAAATAAAAAAATTATTTATTTAATATTCATAAATATATTATAACTTCCATTGTACTCATACATCTTCATAGGATAACATAGGGATAACATGAACAAAGATATGAGATAAAAATCCCAATAAGGGAATCAACATAAGAATACAACTTTAGCACATGGGTAAGAAGGCATGACAAAATGATATAAAAAGGAATGGAACATATGGAATCATAACATATAAACATGGTATCATATAAAAATGGAGCCATAGTAATGTGGAATAAATATAAAACCTGACTTTATCATTATTCAAGGCTCATTTAACATATAAGAGCACAAGTAAAGGTTAACCACCAAGATTGTTGCACATGGTAGCACGAGTCAAGGCTAACCACCAAGATCATTGAACATAACATCTCATGAGACTAAACATTACCCAATTAATTGGAGTTCTATCTAGGAATATCCATCATAACATTTTCATCAATATACTTTCCACATAAATAATCACACATAATCAATCATGCATAAACATAAGGTTTGCCTATGGAAAGAATTGGGTATCATATTAATGTCATAAAGAATAACAAATGGGTGTATCATAAAATTGTCCATGAAGGAAAATAATTAGACCATTCGTGAAAATTAATAAGGTATAATAGGAATATATCATGATAATTTATTTCAATTTTAAGTGATAACACGCAAAAATATCATTGAAGAAACTTTAGAATTAAAACATTTTAGTGTGGTTTAAGGAAAATATCAAAGATCACTTAAAAGAGAAAAAATCGTAATATTTTATATAAAACTAAAAGTGAACCAAGAAGGTTTTCATAATAAAAATATCTTTTTTATAAAAATAATGGTTTCTTAAAATAGATTATAGAGTGCACTGGAAATTTGGTAAGAATTAAGGAAGTTCCCTTAAACAGGTTTACTTATTGAGAAGTATTGAAGAGGGAACCACTTAAAACATGTATATTCTGAAAATAGAATGATGAATGGATCTTGATACATGAGTTTAGAAAATATATAAATAATTTATAATATTTACATAAAAATAAAAGATAACATCATTTGGGTAAAAAGAAATATAGAGCAACCTGAAGGAATAATGGAGGTTTGGGTAGAATCCCTTACCTTAAGTCTGATGGTGTCTTTAACTTGATCTTAATGTCCTGGATAACTAAATAAAATACATTAATTAATATTTAAAGAAAATTTTCTTCATTTAATTGATTTATTATAACTTTATTAAGTTTATTAATGACATTTTTGATGGGTTAAGAGGTTTAATTTCATTGTTTGGGAGAGTTTGTTACCTTGGTTTTCATGATTGGTTTACTTTTATACATGTAAGGATAAACATATAAGATGATAATGGTGATACAGAATTAAAGTTTTATGTTTTTATTGAACATCCATGATATTACATGGTTATAAAATTTATTTGGTTATTTGGAGTGAATATGAATCATTATATAAAACTTTAATGATAACTGTTTTGGTTAATTGGAAGTTTTTTAACTCATCAAAAACATGTTTTTTTATAATTTAATATCATGTGTAAAAAAGATTTAATAACCTTAAATAAGACATAATACATTTATTATTTACTGTTTTAACCAGAAAAATGGTTTCATGACTAGACTTTAAGACAGTAATAGAAATTGAAAACATGTCATCCTTGAATGTGATAAATTAACATATCTCAGATGGTGTTTTCATTTCTAGTATAAAAGGAGGGGAAAAGAGAGATGATGATAAATTATTAAATTATCATAAAAAATTACATTATATGTAATGTAAATTATTTATCATAAAATTTGGATGAAAATAGGTGAGGAAATAAAAATAAAGAAAGGAACTTAAAAGAAAGTAAAAGAAATAAAAAGAGAAATTTACCTCTTGAATGTATCTTCCTTAAGAACCTCTTTAGGGGAGAGGATTTGGTCTTTTTAAGAGAAAAAGTATTATCTACATGTGAGAGGGATTAGGGAGATATTTGATCATAATTTGGACTATGCACAAGTCTTGAGAGTTGTGAGGAGAGGAGGTAAAGAGGGGTGGTATTTATAGTGGAAGAGAGGAGGGGTTTCCCATTATTTTAATAATTAGTTTAATATTTTTACTCAAGAATATGAATACTATTGATTATTGTGACCAAAAATAGTAAATAGAGCATGTTATTTCTAACCAATGTCCATTTATATCATCAATGACTCAAGCATGAGGCAGAAATTCATTTATTTAGCGTTTATCATAAATTATAATATTTTACTATTCACCAAAAATACAAGTATTTTATAAAAATACCAAAAATTCACCCCAACCATTTTTAGACATTTAGAATTAAAAAATTAACTCCATTTTGTGAAAATAATTTTCTAAATAAGTGAAATTAAATTTTTAATTAAAATCATTATTAACTTGAAAAATAAAATTTTTAAAATTAAAACTGCTTTTCTAAAACTTTTAAAAAATAATTAAGGTCTCTTAAAATTATATTATAATAATAATTCATCAAAATAATTATTTATGAATACATTTTATGAAAATAAATTTTCTTTTAAATTATTAAATTAATCATAAAATTGTAATTAAATATACTTGACTTACAAAAATACCAACACTTAATTAATAATTTTTAAAATATTTACTTATGTATACTATGATATAATTATATCATATTTTCACTTATAAGATGGGTAAATTTTATTTATAATTTAATTAGTAAGGTTACTATTAAATTGGTTGGTTTACTATTCATAAGGGTCACATTACTATTCCAAATTTCAAGTTACAATTTCATCAGTATATGTTCCTTAACTTCTAGAGACACATTTTGTTTCAGTCATTATTAATTTATAAGGTTTGTATTGTGTTTTATATTTAATCTTATATGATTATACTCTAAGATATAATTATAAGAAGGGAATTTAATTGATAAAACATTGGGTCATTACGTTCTTCCCCCTTATGAAATTTTACCCTAGAAATTTAGTTTTACATTATATGTCATTAATAGGTGTGGGTACTTTTACTTCATTTCCTCATCCAGTTCCCATGTTGCCTCTTCATACTTATGGTTTCTCTATAGTACTTTGACTAGGTGAGTAGTCTTGTTGTGTAGAACTTTATCTCTATGATCCAAGATCTTCACTGGTTGTTCCTCGTAAGATTGATCATTCTCAAAATATACCACCTATGAAGAGAGTATATGTGAAGGGTATGGTATGTACTTCCTTAAAAGGGATACATGGAATAATTTGTGTACTTTAGCCATGGTATATGGAAGTGCTAGTCGATAGGCCACATCTCCAACATGATCAGGAATCTCGAAGGGGTTGATGTACCTCGAACTTAGCTTTCCTTTCTTCCCAAACCTCATGAACTTATTCCATAGAGATATGTGGAGGAATACCATGTCTCTAACTTTGAACTCACGGTTCCATCTATAATTGTCTGCATAACTCTTCTATCAAATTTGGGCTTCCTTGATGTGTTTCTGAATGGTTTTCAACTTTTTCACCATTTCTTCGACTAAATCTGGTCCTAGAAGCTTATTCTCACCAACTTCAACCAAAAATGATGGTGTTCTATACCTTTTTCCATAAAGGTCTTCATATAGTGTCATTCTGATGGTGAAGTGGAAACTATTGTTGTAAGAGAATTTGACTAGTAGAAGATGTTGGTCCCACACTCCTTTAAAGTCCATAGAACATGATCTAAACAAATCTTAAAATTTCTAAATAGTTCACAGATGTAGGAGTCTTATCTCTAATAAAATTTTTATTACTCACACGTGGCAAGAAGGGAATATGGTTGCGGACTTCCTAGCCCCATGGGACACCCCTGATAACTCTTATATCATCTTTAATACCATAGGGTCCCTCTCTCTAGAGTGTATTAATATTGTGAGAGTTTATGCTCTTGGAATACATTATTTTAGGCCCCCATAATTGTATTTGGACTTTTCCCCCTCTTTTTTCAATAAAATTTGTTAATGTTGGATGGATGGATAGGCCGTGTTGAAGTTCAACTCAATGCTCAGAGCATGATGTAGACTTTTTCATAAATTTGAGGAGAATCTCATAACTCTATAAAATATAAAAGATATTGTTAATCCATGTATCCATGCCAACTCTTTGATATATATCCATGCAAGTTGATCTAATGAGAAGTCATCTCAAATTGCGATAAAGTGAGATATCTTTTTAAGAAGATCCACAATGACCCATATATCATTGTATCTTATGGATGTCCTTATAAGTATAGTAAAAAGGTACATGGAGATGTAATCGCACTTCCATGTTGGTGTTGGTAGTGGTTTAATCATCCCCTTAGACTTTTTCCTTTCATCCTTCACTTGCTGACATACCAGACACTTTAATATATACTCAGAAATCTCCTCCTTCATATTTTCCCACCAATAATTATTCTGAAGATCTTGATACATCTTTGTAATCCCTAGGTGAATAGAGAATGTTGAGCTATGTGGGTGATTCAGAAGCTCCTTATTTATCTTTGGATCAGATGGTTCACATAATTGTGACCCAAATATTATGACTCGGTCCTTGTCAAACTTGAACTCAGAGGATTTCCCATTTCTGATAGCTTCCACCCTTTTCTAAATTTCCACATATTTTCTTTGATCATACTTTATTTTATACATGAGGTATGGTTGAGTAATCATTTGAGAAAGGATTGATTATGTTCCTCCCATAATTATTCCCATGTACATCTTTGGTAAATCTAAGAAGATTCGATCATTTTAGATTGTCATCATTGATAAAGATGCAAGATCCTTTCTACTTAGAGAATCTACCACCTTATTTGCCTTTCTGGGATGATAGTGTATTGAGAAGAGATAATACTTGATGAGCTCTAACCATCTTATCTAGTGCATATTAATCTCTTTCTGTGTTAATATATATTTGAGACTCTTGTGATCAGTATATATCTCACACTTCTCCTCATAGAGATAATGCTGCTAGATTTTCAATGTTAAAATCATAGACACCAACTCTAGATCATGCGTGGGATAGTTTTGCTCATTAATTTTCAGATTCATTGAGGCGTAGGCTATCACTTTATTATTTTTCATCAAAAAATAGCCTAAGACCTTCTTTTAAGCATCACTATACACCACAAAGAGTTCTCCACTTAGTGGGAGTGTGAGTATTAGTGTAGTGATCAACTTCTTTTTGAGATCCTTAAATATTTCTACATATTTTTTAGTCTAGAAGAACGCCACTCACTTCTTTGTCAGTTTGGTCATTGGGTTTGATAATCATGATATGTTCTTTACAGATCATTGATAATACATTTCTAGACCCAAAAAAGTCGTGGATCTTCGTTATAGATGTTGGTCTAGGACACTCTTCAATTTACATTATCTTGGAAGGGTCCATATATATTACTTTTCTAGTGATAACATTCCCTAAGAATGATACTCCATTCATCCAGAACTCACATTTACTGTATTTTTCATAAAGTTTCTCCCTTCACAAATTCATCAGCATAGTATTCAAATTCTCCCTATGTTCTTCCTTACTCTTGGAGTATATCAGAATATCATCAATAAAGACTACCACAACTTTTTTTAGGTAATCTCCAAATAATCTATTCATTAAATCCTTGAATATTTCTAGATAATTAGTGAGTTCAAAGGGAATCACTATGAACTCATAGTGTCCATACCTCATTCGAAAGGCGGTTTTGGGAATATCTTCCTTCCTCACATTTTAATTGGTGATATATTGATCGAAGGTCCACCTTAAATAAATAACCAGCCCCGTGTAGATGATCGAGAAATACATCTCTACAAGGTAGAGTATACTTGTTCTTTATTTCAATTTTATTAAGATCATGATAATCAATGCAGAGTCGCATTAAACCATCCTTCTTCTTGAAAAAGACGACTGGTGCTCTACAAGGTCAAGCACTTGGTTGTATAAAACCCTTGTCTAGATTCTCTTATAACTACTTATTCAGTTATTCCAGCTCTACAGTGGCCATTCTATAAGGTTTCTTTGAAATTGTAAGAGATCTAGGAATAAGTTCAATTGAGAACTTAACCTCTTGATCAATAGGAAGACCAGGTAATTCTTCAGAAAATACATCAATGTAGTCCCTCATGATGGGAATGTCTTCGAGCATGATTCTCTCTTTTGTATCAATCATTTGAGCTAGATATTATTGCTCATAAGGCTGTAATATCCATACTTAATACAATGATTCTAAAAGAGATTCATCTTCCTATTTACACTTATAAATAATTGGAGGATGCTTCGGGATGTGAAGAGTGATCTCATTTTCCCAATATTTGATGTTGTCTTTTTATAAAGATAGCCAATCCATGCCCAAGATAACATCAAACTCTACTAAAAGAATTATGAAAATATTTTTTAGGAGGTTCAGTCCACAAAATTTAACTGGGGAGTAGTTATATACTTTATATTCAATAATTTTTCCATTTTCTGTTCACACAGATAACTCAATCTCTAAATTTTGAGGTGGTGTTTGAATAGTTCTATTAAACTTGCATGATATGAATGAATTTGTAGCACTAGAATCAAATATTACGTTCTCTTTTCTTGAATGAATGACTATCATACCTGTCACCACATCATTTTCCAGCTCCACCTCAATAGTAGTGATAGTATAATCCCTTCCTTATTGCCTTGGAGGTTGTTGTTGATTGCCTCTAACAACCCTTAGCTTAGGGAAATTGTTTGAATAATGCCTATATTCTTTGCATTAGAAACACTAAACTACTGATTGAGTGTTGATCTGAACCTTCCTTTATTCTTTCACATTAGTTAGATTCTTCATATCACTTCAACATTTTTTATCCTGATGTCCCATTCTTCCACATTTGAAGCAATTCCTAGTTCCCTTTAGACAATTCTCAAGATGATTCTTCCCACAATTTTGACATGTGGGGTGTTATATCTTCTTTACAACATGGTATTTATTTACCAAACCACCCTTATTGGACTCTATTTTCTATTTTTTTCACTGGGCCCACGATACCATTGAGAATCTCCGATCTCTATTTCAACTTTGAGGGAACATCAGACAATCTCATCATAATTTTCAAAGTATCCAATTGCCAACACTTTTTATAGACTCAACTTTAGTCCTCTAAAGAAGTGATCCATCTTTATTTTAATGTTCATGACAAAGTTATAGGCATATCTTTCAAGCCTTGTGAAGTTAGCTTCATACACCCTGATGGACTCATATTCCTTATGCTTAAGTCCGAGGAACTCTCTTTCCATATTGTGACGGAGGGTTCATGGAAAATATTTATTGCAAAACATTTTCTTGAATTCCTCCCAATCCATGGAATCAATTTTCTCTTAGGACTTCATATTATTGATCAGTGTCCACCACTGATCAGCTTCCCCATCAGAATGATAGACCACCAGTACAAATTTATCTTCTTCTAAGCACTAGAAGTTAGAGAATGTTTTTTCAATGGAGTTAATACACTGTTCTATGAGGTTGGGATCATAAGATCCACTAAACATGGGAGGCCTTTGCTGCATTAATTATTTGAGAGAAACTTTCTCTTTCCTTGTAGGATGTGGTAGTTCCATGTGATTTAAGTTATTATTCATAACTTGAGACAGTTGAGAAAGTACAATCATAATTTTTTGAGTACCTGTTCCCATCATATCAGGCATATCATTAGGGAAATCATCATATTTACTATCAAATTGATTGTTGTAAAGTGTTCTTCTACTTTCTTCCATTAACTAATAAAAATAACATACAATTAGGGGGCTTGAATACTTAGCTAATAATAATAAAAAAGGAAACTTTAAACATAAAAGGATAAAATATTAAAGGAAAAGTATATCCTAACTTGTGATTCCCTAGGTTTTAATCTAGGTTATATATGATCTATTTCCTAACATATATTCTTATAGGATTTTTTTTTTTATTCCCTTAATAATAATTCATACTAAGCTTATGAATTTACCAAAGAATATCCCCCGGGAGTGTCAAACCAGGAGTGCAGCAAGGCCCATTGTCGTGCACGAGTACCCATTTGATTCTAGATCAAAGCTGTGTTTTTGGGTTTTACCCATAGATACATATATGATAGAGCCAAATCCACTTGGTTATATCTATATAGGTATTTATTTTCTTAATAAACCACTTACTCTACACTTACCAAAATTTAGGGATATTTTCTTATACTTAGTATCATCCCTAAGGTTCTTACTAAAGTGATATATTCTTAATCTCTAAAAATAACTAGACCTTTATCTGATACAAACTATATATGACACTAGACTTTTACACATATCATTAAATGATTTTAATCATAATAAATCATCATATTACAAGCTAATGATCTTAAAGTCTAGTGTCTTAGAAGACTAGGTACATAAACCTGAAAACATGGGACTAAATAAAACATTTATTTATTTAATATTCATAAAGAGATCCTAACTTACATTGTTATCATACATATTCATAGGATTACCTAGGGATAACATGAACAAATTTATGACCTAAAAAACCCAGTAAGGGGATAAACATAAAAATAAAGCTTTAGCACATGGTTTAGAAGGCATGACATAATGATATAAAAATACATGGAACATATGGAATCATAACATATAAACATGGGATAATATAAAAATGGATTCATAGTAATTTGTTAGAAACATAAAACATGAATTTATTATGATTCAAGTCTCATTTCACATAGAGGATCACAATTCAAGGTTAACCACCAAGATCCTTTCACATGGTAGCACGAGTCAAGGCTAACCGCCAAGACCATTTCACATAACGTCTCATGAGACTAAACTTTACCCAATTAATTGGAATACTATCTGGGTAAACCCATCATAAAATTTTCAGGAATATTATTTCCACATACAGAATCATACATAATCAATCATATATAAATATAAGGGTTACCTGTGGAAATAATTGGGTATCATATTCATGTCATAAAGCATAAAAAATGGGAGTATCATAAAATTTTCTTTTAAGGAAAGGAATTAGATGATAAATGGAAATTAATAAGGTATAATAGGTAGATATCATGATAATTTATGTCAATTTTAAGTGATAACATGTAAAAATATCATTTAAGAAACTTTAGAATTAAAACATTTTAGTGCGGTTTAAAAAAAATATCAAAGATCAATTAAAATAGAAACGGAAATAATATTTTATATATAAATAAAAGTGAATAAATAAGGTTTTAATAATAAATATAGTGGTTTTATAAAACTAATGGCTTCTTAAAATAGATTATGTAGTGCACTTGAAATTGGGTAAGAATTCAGGAAGTTCCCTTAAACGGGTTTTCTTATCAGAAAGTATTGAGGAGGGAACCACTTAAAAACATTTATATCCCCAAAAAATAATGGTGAATGGATATTGATACTTAAGTTTTTAACATATAAACATAATTTATAATATGTACATAAAAATAAAATATAACATCATTTAGGTAAAAATAAATATAGAGAAACTCGAAGGAATAATGGAGGTTCGGGTAGAATCCCTTACCTTAAGTCTGATGGTGTCCTTCACTTGATCTTAATGTCCTGGATAACCAAATTAAATTCATAAATTAATATTTATATGGCCTATTATTCATGTAATTTATTTATTATAACCTTATTAAGTTCATTCATGACATTTTTGATGGGTTAAGATGTTCAATTTCATTGTTTGTGAGTGTTTGTTTCCTTGGTTTTCATGATTTGTTTACTTATATACATATAAGGATAAACATGTAAGATGAATATGGTTTTCTAGAATCTAATATGTATATTATTAGTGAACATAAAGAATATTAAATGGTTATAAAATTCATTTGGTTATTTTTATTGAAGATGAATCATTATATAAAACATTATTGATAACCTTTTTTGGTTAATTGGCAGTTTTTTATCACATCGAACACATTTTGATTTATAAATTAATATCATGTGTAAAAAAATATTTAATAACCTTAAATAATACATAATACATTTATTATTTTCAAGTTCAACCATAAAAATGGTTTCATGACTAGAATTTATTATGGTAATAGAAATTTAAAACACATCGTCCTTGAATGTGATAAATTAACACATTTCAGATGGTGTTTTCATTTATAGTATAAAAGGTGGGTAAAAGAGAGATGATGATGAATTATGGAATTATAATAAAAAAATTATATTACATGTAAGGTACTGGATTTATTATAACATTTTTATTAAAGGAGGTCAAGAAATAAAAAGAAATAAAGGAGATTGAAAGAAAATAAAAGAAATGAAAAGATGGATTTACCTCTTGAATATATCTTCCTTGAGAACATATTTAGGGGATAGGATTTGGTCTTTTTAAGATACCAAGGGCTGATAGATGTGGGATATGGGATTAGGGAGATATTTTAGTAGAATTTGGACTAGGAACAATGATTTAGATGTGTGAGTATAGGAGGTAAAGAGGGGTGGTATTTATAGTGGAGGATAAGAGGGGTTTCCCATTATTTTAGTCATTAGTTTAATATTTTTGATCAAGACTATGAATAGTTTTGATTCTTGTGACAAAAAATAGTAAAGAGAGTATTTTAGTTTAAACCAATGTCCATTAACATAATCTATTACTCAAGCATGATGAATAAATTCTTTTAGTTAGCATTTATCGTAAATTATCATATTTTACTATTCACCTAAAATTCAAGTATTTTAGAAAAATACCAAAAATTCACCCCAAAAATTTTTCAAAATATATAATTAAAAAATAACCTCAATTTTGTGAAAATAATTTTCTAAATAATTGAAATTAAATTTTTAATTAAAATCATTATTTACTTGAAAAATACAAATTTTAAAATTAAAACTGCTTTTCTAACACTTTGAAAAAATAATTAAGGTCTCTTAAAATTATCTTATAATAATTATTCATCAAAATAATTATTTATGAATAAATTTTATGAAAATAATTTTTCTTCTAAATTATTAAATTAATCATAAAATTATAATTAAAATATTTACTTACGAATACTATGATATAATTATATAATATTTTCACTTATAAGATGGATAAATTTTATTTATACTCTAATTAGTGAGGTTACTATTCAATTGTCTGGTTTACTATTCATAAGGGTCACATTACTATTCCAAAGTTCAAGTTACTATTTCATTGATATGTATTCCTTAACTTCTAGAGACACCTTTTGTTTTACTCATTCTTCATTTATAAGGTTTTTATTGTGTTATATATATAATATTATATGATTATACTATAAGACATAATTATAAGAAGGGAATTTAATTGATAAAACATTGGGTCGTTACATTCTTCCCCCCTTATGAAATTTCACCCTAGAAATTTAGTTTTATATTCTAAGTCATAAATAGGTGTGGGTACTTTTCCTTCATTGCCTCCTCCAGTTCCCATATTGCCTCTTCATACTTATGGTTCCACCATAGTACTTTGACCAGGTGAGTAGTCTTGTTGCATAGAACTTTATCTCTATGATCCAAGATCTTCACTGGTTTTTCCTTATAAGAAAGATCATTCTCAAATTATACCACCTATGAAGAGAGTTCATGTGAAGGGTATGGTATGTACTTCCTTAATAGGGATATTTTTACTACTTCATGTACTTTATACATGGTAGGTGGATGTACTAGTCGATAGGCCACATCTCCAATATGATCAAGAATCTTGAAGTGGATGATGTACCTAGGACTTAGCTTTCCTTTCTTCCCAATCCTTGTGACCTTCTTCCATGGAGATATGTGGATGAATACCATGTATCCAACTTTGAACTCAAGGTCCCATGGACAATTGTCTGCATAACTCCTCTATCGACTTTGGGCTACCTTGATGTGTTGCTGAATGGTTTTCAACTTTTTCAACATTTATTTGACCATTTCAGGTCCCAGCAGCTTATTTTCCCCAAATTCATCCCAACATTATGGTTTTCTACACCTTTTTACTTAAAGGTATTCACATGGTTCAATTCGGATGTTGGAGGGGAAACTATTGTTGTAAGAGAATTTGACCAATGGAAGATGTTGGTCCCACCCTCCTTTCAATTCCATAGAACATTCTCTAAACATATCTTTGAATTTATAAATAGTTCACAGATTCTGGAGTCTTATCTCTAATCACATTGTTATTACTCACACGTGGTGGGAAGGGAATATGGTTGTGGACTTCTTGGCCTCATGGGACTCCCCTGATAACTCTTGTATAGTCTTTAATACCACAGGGTCCCTCCTTCCAGAGTGTGCTAATCTTGTGAGATCTAATTCTCTTGGAATACATTATTTTAGGCCCCTATAATTGTATTTGGTCTCCCCCCCCCCCTCTTTTTTTAATAAAATTTTTTATTGTTGTATGGATGGATAGGTTGTGCTAAAGTTTAACTCAGTGCTCAGAGCATGCTGTAGACTCTTCCAAAACTTTGAGGTGAATCTCGGATATCTATCAGATAAAATAGATATTGGTAATCCATGAAGCCTTACCACCTCTTTGATATATATCTGTGCAAGTTTCTCCAATGAGAATTCATCTCAAATTGTGATAAAGTGAGATATCTTTGTAAGATGATCCACAAAGAACCATATATCATTTTATCCTATGTATTTCCTTATAAGTCTAGTGAAAAAAGTCCATGGTGATGTTCTTGAACTTCCATGTTGGTATGGGTATTGGTTGCATCATCCCCTTATACTTTTTCCTTTCATCATTCACTTTCTAAAATATCAGGAACTTTAATGTATACTCAGCAATATACTTCTTCATATTTTCCCACCAATAATTCTTTCGGATAACTTGATACATCTTTGTGATCCCTGAGTGAATAGAGAGGGTTGAGCTATGTGGGTGATTCAGAAGCTCCTTATTTATATATGGATCATATTTTACACATAATTATGACCCAAATATTATGACTCTATACTTGTCAATCTTGAACTCAGAGGATTTCCAATTTCTGATAGCTTCCACCCTTTTCTGAATTTTCACATCATTTCTTTGAGCATTCTTTATTTTCTACATGAGGTATGGTTGAGCAATCATTTGAGAAAGGATTGATGATGTACTCCCATTATTATTCCCATGTCCATCCTCTACAAATATAATAAGATTCTATCCTTTTCAATTATTATCATTGATAAAGATGTAAGATCCTTTCTACATAGAGCATCTACCACATTATTTGCCTTACCGGGATGATAGTGGATTAAGAAATCATAATCCTTGATGAGCTCTAACCATCTTCATAGGTGCATATTAAGCTCTTTTTCTGTGAATATATATTTGAGACTCTTGTGATCAGTATATATCTCACACTTCTCCCTATAGAAATAATGCTGCCAAATTTTCAATACAAATATCACAGCCGTCAACTCCAGATCATGTGTGGGATAGTTTTTCTCAATAATTTTCAGATTCCTTGACGTTTAGGCTATCACTTTATCATTTTTCATCAACACACAGCCTAATACCTTCTTTTAAGAATCAATATACACCAAAAATATTTCTCCACTTATCAAGAGTGTGAGTACTGGTGTAGTTATAAACCTCTTTTTGAGCTCCTTATAGATTTTTCTCATATTCTTGAGTCCATAAGAACTAAACTCCCTTCCATTTCAGTTTGGTCATTGGGTTTCAAAATCATGATAATTTCTTCACAAATCATCAATAATACCCAGATATACCCAAAAAGTTGCATATCTCAATTATAGATAATGGTCTGGGCCACTCTTTAATATCCTTTATCGTGGAGAGGTCTATATATATTCCTTTTCTAGTGATAACAGTCACTAATAATGATATTTCCTTTATCCAGAACTCAAATTTATTGTACTTTTCATAAATTTTATACCTTAACAACATCATCAGCATAGTATTCAAATTCTCCCCATGTTCCTCCTTTCTCTTGGAGTGTATTAGAATATCATCGATAAAGACTACCAAAATTTTTTTGAGGAAATATCTAAATACTATATTCATTAAATCCATGAATATTTCTAGAGAATTAGTGAGTTAAAAGGCCATCACTATGAAATCATAGTGTCCATGCCTCATTCAAAAGGCAGTTTTGGGAATATCTTCACTCCTTACCTTTAATTAGCAATATCCCAGCCTAAGTTCCACCTTAAAGGAATAACCAGCCCCATGTAGATGATCGAAAAATTCATCTATACAAGGTAGGGGATAATTTTTATTTATCATGATTTTATTGAGCTCACTATAATCAATGCAAAGGCTCATTGAACTATCCTTCTTCTTGAAAAAGAGGACTAGAGATCCACAAGGTTAAGCACTTGGGAGTATAAAACCCTTGTCTATATTCTCTTGTAACTACTTCTTTAGTTCATGCATATCTACAGTGGCCATTCTATAAGGTTTCTTTGATATAGGCAAATGTCCATGAATAAGTTCAATTGAAAAATTAACCTCTTGATCAAGAGGAAGACCAGGAAATTCTTTGAGAAATACATCATTGTAGTCCCTCATGATGGGCATGTCATCAAGCATGATTCTCTCCTTTGTATCAATAGTTTGAGCTAGATATTATTGCTGATAAAGCAATAATATCCACACTTGATACAATGATTCTAAAGGAGATTCATATTTGTCCTTACACTTGTAAAGAATTGGAGGATGCTTTGGGATGTGAAGAGTGATCTCCTTTTCCCGATAGTTGATGTTGGGTTTTTATAAAGATAGCCAATCCATGCCCAAGATAACATCAAACTCCACTAAGGGACACATTACTATTCCAAAGTTCAAGTTACTATCTCATCGGTGTATGTTCCTTAACTTATATAGATATCTTTTGTTTCACTCATTCTTCATTTATAAGGTTTTTATTGTGTTCTATATGTAATATTATATAATTATACTATAAGACATAATCATAATAAGTTAATTTAATTGATAAAACATTGGGTCATTACACATAATCTCCCCACAAATACACCCTAGGCCCTTGCTACTAGTCGGTTTCCACTGACATTTAGAGAGATATACTTTAGGCCTTATGAACCACTTGTATCGAGGTAATTTTTAGTAGAATTTGGATCTGGTGGTTTACAATTTCACATTGAAATGAAGATGAATTTTAAAGGATTGCACAAATAAATAAATAGAATATATTAAGAAACCATACATTAATAGTAACTTTCTTAAAGATGCCTTAGAACCATAGAATCTCTATAGAGATACTTTTGAGAGGGAAAATGAGAGGAGAACCATACTCACTAATTTTTAAGTGAAGAAGAATGGGTGGGTAGGTGGGTTTTTATAGAAGATTTCATATAATAGTTTATTAATTTCTAAACATAGGATATTGAAATCTAGGTTGTGGAAAATAAAAAATCATTTTCCTATTCATTTTTTTAACTCATGTTTTTTTCAATTTGACACATGGTTTTAAAAAAAATATGTTTGTGAACAAAAATCCCTTATTTTATATTACCTTTTACAAAAAAATATCATTTTCCCAAAAAATATTATATTTAAAAACAGAATTTTTATTTTAGATTTTAGAAAGTCATTTATAGGTTTGGAAGATCATTTTAAATCCTTAAAATAACTAATTTTTGTTCATGGATTCACTTATATTAATTATTAAATCATTTTTATATCATAATTATGTCATAGTGTTTTTCATATATGATTATCCTATTTTACTATTTTTCAAAAAAAATCACTATCTCAGAAAATTATGAAAAAATTACCATTGAATTATTTCGACATACTGATTTCAAATTTAAAGTAATTTTTATGATATTAATTTTTATATATGATAATTTTAGTTTTTAAATTTAAATATTTTCTTATTTCAAAATCATCTATTTGATTCCAAAAAATTATTAATCCATTATTCTAATAAATACTAATTTTTATGTAAGTCATATGTGTGTAATTATATTATTATTCTTTGATTAATATGAATTTTTTAATAATTATTATTTATATTATTATAAAATGGTTTATTTATTTTATTAGTCACTTTTATGAATAAATTTTGTATTAATATTACAATAGTTATATTTCCAAGGGTTATATTATCCCTTGTATATACACTTTATTCTAACATCCTAAGATTATTTATATCCTTATTATAGTTTTTATACTAAGTCTATTCCATTTATTATTATTTTATTTGTAGTATAAATGTATCTTATATATTTTTTATTAATTTTAGAGTGTGATCCTAGAGAGTTTAAGATTGCAGTGGTTCCATATATTTCTATGTGTTTTTTCATAGTATTTAAGGCCATTATTTTGAATGTAATTTTCTTGTTTTTTATTATACTATTTGTTATACCATTATGATGAAATAATAGAATTTTCATTGTGCGATAATTTTTTTGATGAATTGTTTATTTACTATAGTTGAATCTTAGGTATTATACTAAACCTCAATATTAACATGCAATAACCTTTTTAATTCCTATTTATTAATTTTTTGCATCTAACATTACAATTTCACAAAAATTGATTCATTACTATGAAATTGATTAGATAAATTCATTTTTTTGTTGTTCATTCAACTTCTATATTCAATTTCTCTTTCATATCTCTCAATAACCAAGTACTTATTCACATGCTTTTACTAAATCTATTCACGTGTATACAAATTATTAGATAATTTAGAATAATATATCTAAAATTAAATCATTCCAAATAGTAGGAAACCCTGTGGTTATTTGTGGTAACTGAGACATGGAAGTAACATTCAATCAATTGGATATCATATTTTAATTACTCTTATTATGGATTTTGTTTTTACATGCACATATTATTCTTAAAAATTTTGAGATAATTCTATTTGTATCCCAACTACTCTAATTAAAATGAATTTATTTAATTGGTTACTTAGGGGTGAATCCTTGAATTGATACTTTTTCTGGTATGTGATTCATTAAAATTACAATTCTTTAATCTAGTTTATGCTTGATAAATTATTATCAGTATAATCCATTTTTCAATCAAATTCACTATCCCAATTTTTAAAAAAATATTATATATATTACCTATAGTGAATCATTTCTTCAAGAGAACTCAAATACATGATATAATCAAGTGAGGAAAATATATCAACCATATTATTCATAATAAAGCAAACAAAATAAGAAAATACACTCAAAATTATATAAAATGTTTAAAATACCATACACTTAGATTTCAAAACTACTTTTAAGAACAAAACATAGAATATAAGTAATTAAAGCTAGTGGGATGGAGAGATATACTATTTTTATTTGGTGTCCAGTGGCTTGTGTTAAGCTCTTTATCAAATGGATCTATACATCCTATAAAATTAAAAAACACTAGTTCATGAAACATTTTTTATATCGGTTATTTTTTATTTTTTACATCAGTTTTTAGCCAACTTTATTAACGGCGATGTTATAAATATTCTTTTTTACGTCGTTTATTTTAAAACTGACGTAAAAACATAAATCCGAAGCATTTTTCACATCGGTTCTTAAATAACCGACGGGAAAAATTCTTCGAAGGCTAGATTTATTGCATCGTTTATTTAATAACTGATGTGGTATATAGGTTTTTACATTAATGTAATAATCTATGTAATGTATCATTCCTCCGAAGCATTTTTCATATTGGTTATAAAATAACCGATGTGAAAAATGATATACATCATCAGTTACTAAATAAACGATGTAATAAAAAATTCTACAGGAATTTATTACGTTGGTTATGATATAACTGACATAAAAAACATCCCCCCTAGACATTTATTATGTCCGTTATAAAATAATCAATGTAAAAACCAGTCTTCAAAGATTTTTTCATGTCATTTATTGTATAACTGATGTGAAAAATGATATATGACATCAGTTATTAAATAACTGACATAAAAAACCATTCCCCGGGAATTTATTACATCAGTTATTAAATAAACAATGTAAAAAACCATTCACAATGCATTTATTATGTCGATTATAAAATAAATGATGTAAAAACCAAAAGTTTTTTAATAAAACTATGAAACCATTAATATACTCTGCCAAAGTAGACCTGAAACAAGCAGAAACCAGACTAAAATTAGACCAAAACCTGACCAGAATTCATACCAGAAAAACATCAGAACTAGACCAAAATAAGAAGAACCAAAGAAAAATTAAACAATCACATTTATTCAAAACTTACAATATCAACTAAAAAACCTAAATCCAACCAAAACAACTACCAAATACACAATTACAATTAAAATATTCAAAATTACATTTTACGCTACAAACAAACTAAGATCCAATAAAAATTGTAAAATAATTTGACCATTCCACTTTAAGTGTTTGACCTCTTGAGCATTATAGGTTTGAGGGTCATCAAATAGCTAAAAATTAAAAGGAAAGTTGTTAACATGTATAATTAATAAATCAAATGAAATATTATGGAAAAGATTATAATGAAATCTAACCTAGACAAACTTTAAAAGTGTTCCAATTGTAATTATTTCATACATAAATCTTAACATATAATATCTGTATTCGATGACACCTTTTTGTTCATTAAAATTTTGTTTAAATGATTTTAAATTCAAAAATATCATTTTTATGTAATACATCAAAAAGTAAAAATTATAAATGGATATTTACCTTTAATTTTACATATTTGATCTTGGCACTCTTTCTATTTGTGTTTTCTTGAAAGTAGGCCCATCTCCTGTTAGAAAATAATTTGAATGGGATAAATTTAAAATTCATTATAATATAAAAAACTATTAAGAAAATGAAACTTACATTTACAAAATATTCTTAAAACTTCCCCACACATCGCCATGGACAGATCATATCCAATAAAGTGTTTTCTCTCTTGGACAAAAAACACCTAACATCCAATGATCACTGATATAAAAGAAAATTTAATGTTATTGGTTTTTTATGTTAAAAGATAAAGAACACGTAACCAGATATATCTTTCATACCTCTCACAAAAAGGCATCATCCAACATTGCATGATTATATTCTGTTCAAATCTTTCAACAATATAAAGTGTTCTTTTTCCTCATCTAATGCATGTGCTTTCGGGTAAATCATATGCGGGTCCATGAATCCATATACATATGTCTACTCATTCTTCTTACACATGTTATAAATATACCTAATACAAAATAGACATAAGTATACATTTTTAATAACTATAATTCAGGGAAAGGTGTTAAGACTTACATGGAAAAAATCTGAACCACGTTGATTCCCAACTTATCTCTAGTAACAAGCTTCATGATATCATTTTTCACAATTCCCACATTTATTGCAAGTCCACATACATGATATTCTATTGGAAACAAATAAGTATCCACCAATAAATTTGAATATCTTGACAATTTTTGAAGACTACAAGAATCTGTATCTGATGCCATATCATTTTGTATTTGTTTTTTGTCTATATAGTATTTCTTTACCTTTGAATTATTCTTATAAATAAATAGAAAAATATATTAGTTTTCAAATTTTAAAACAAATTTAATAAAATAAATAAATAAAAAGATATAACATACATACCTCTATGGTAATGAGTTGTAGAAGTATGGATGGTCAAACTAAAAAGTGGTCGATATTATTTCTAACTGTCATCACATCATCTATAGGTAATGGTACTCGAGCTGATCTATCTATAATATCCTATACGGTGACCCTATTATGCTCTACCTCTAACTGTTGAGATGAACTGTATCTTCTATACAATATACCAACCCATATGCAACTATATGATGGTGAGGATCATCAATATACAACTCAAAATAAGTAAGAATATGTGACAAAGGTGTAGGATAAAAAATGGGGTATGTAGGCTGAGGTGGAGGATAAATAATGGGGCATGTAGGTGGGAGAGTGGGAGTTTCTGGTGGAGGTGGAGGATAAATAATGGGGTCTGTATGGGAGGTGGAGGAGTAGGAGATGCAGTCTGAAATTGTCTTTGCATGTCTGAAAACATAGATTGTACTGATACTCTAATCGTTTCCTCCATCGTCACATTAATATTATGAACTTAAACCTACAAGGATTCTATTTTTTTATAAACACCCTCAATGGAATAAGTTTAAGAATGTAGAAACACTTTTCTTATCTATACACTCATAGGGTATCCTCATATATGATCAGGGTGTTTGGGCTTTCCCAGTGTTGCAGATAAAATATCTTGCCTCTCAGTAGATATAAATACCCCCTAAGTGCTCTGCTCCTCAAGATAATCCTGTATTAATTAATTGAACATTTATTTAATGATTCAAAGTATATAAATAATAGAATTAACATAAATAAATAAAATAAATATCTTACAATCCTCTCAGCTATGATTCTCGATTCTTCTGAAAGATATTGCCCCTTATTTCCCATCTGGTCTTATTTCCATTTTTCATTTATAGATGGAGGGGATGGAGGGGAAACCTCTCCAGATCTTAAAGAATCAGCTCTAATTTTTTTGTAATTTTTCCTCCATCATTTTTTTCCAATAAACTATACCATCTCCGAGATAAACTATGAGGGTATACATTTTTAAATTGGATCTTCTAATGATATTTCTTTGTTTTCTATAAATTAAGAATAATAAATCATTAAAAAACATTAATAAGATCATTTATATAAGAAATCTTATAAAAGTTCACATTTCCCTTAGAAAAAATGATTCTTTTCTGTTACTTTCAACAAATTGTGTCCATGTGTCTTCATCTATGAAAGGATATATATGACATGAATTGTAATGTTTCCTATGACCAAAAATAAAATCATATGTGAGGGTTGATTTGAAATCCCTCCATCTCCTAGGATCCATCGACAAACATTTCTTCCTAACCCCTCCAGTGTTAGGAATATCAAATTTCATCTGATAAAGAAGAGGTAAAACATATTATACTATAAAAATTTAAAGATTAGTTAAATAATAACAAAATATCTTACCAAAATTTTCTCCCACAACTGAGATATTATTACTTTTTCCACACTTATCCAATCATTATACAAAATTATTACTTTTCTTTTACCCTCAGATGATACAAAACTCTTAAAATCTTTTGCATTTGGACCTCTAGGAATATCATTCTCATCAAACTCAATGAGTATCCTCGGGTTCTGGCTATACGCAAGTGATAATTTTAGTAAACATGTGTAGTCATGTTTACTAACTCTTTAACTCTTATTTTTCTTTATGGGAGCACATGACGAAGATTGGGGAATATCAAGAGTAGCATGTGAATGTTCCTCCCCAGAGGTATGATCATGATGCTCATCTACAGAATCATGTGGTTGATCAACTGATTGATATGTCATTATCCTTCAAATCAAAAAAGAAAACATTAGTTTAAAAATATACAAATTCAAATATTACAATACTAATGTAAACAAAAAATGAAAAACTAAACTAAGTTACGTAATAGTAAACATGGTAAATATGGTAAGCATGTTAAACAATGGTAAAGATGGTAAACATAGTAAACATGTTAGTGTAATTTTCATTTAACAAAATCAATAAATATATAAGTTATGTAAAGGTAAACTATGGTAAACATGGTAAAGTAATTTTCATTCAACAAAATCAATAGATATATAAGCTACGTAATAGTAAACATGATAAACTAAACTAAAAAAATTAAAATAAACAAACATTTATACTTATTTTTTTTTTAATACGCATTTTAATAAAGAAAAAAAATTATAATATCTAACATTTTATAAAAATAATAAATGTAAAAAAAGAAATAAACATATGCTACCTGTAATATTAGGAATGTACAAATAGATTGTTTTTCCAAATTCCTTTGTCATGATAGTTCCTTATGGCACAAACCATGTCTTTAACATGCTCATCATTTTTTTATACTGATATTTCCATGGAAATAGGTATCTTATATAAATCAGCATCTTCATCAAGTTGATCCTCACCAACATATTGTTTTTTTTTCCTGTAAAACAATAGACCACTGAATATCTGATTGATCAACTACATAGAAAATATTTTTTCATGTGTTTCCATTATAAAAGAATCTTTTGTGTCTTCCAATCTATTCAGATTAACAACTTCTGTTCCAAATTCATCATGTCTGACACTGTTGTTACCGATAAAACATTTTCATTTAAAAACATAAACATTAATTTTAAAGTAATAAACCTCCCATATTTCTTTAATGACTCCATAATATGCACTTGATGTATAAATTGGGTTTTTTTCTTTAGAACTAAAAGAATGAATTGCTTCTACAAACACCAATACACCATTATTCAGAACTGCACTTCTTTTGTCCTGAGCTTTCATATGAAATGTACAGCCATTAATACCATACCTGGACCATGTTATCACATTTAAACTTAGACCACCCACTAACCATATTAATGTCTCTGATACATCTTATCTACCAAGTAAGTTCTTTTTAAACAATAGAAAAAATGTTTTGTTGTTCTCATTTAAAATCCACATTTCTTTCTTCTTTGGAGAACATTTTTTCAACTCATTAATATGAAATATGATATATAGTTGAGCATCAACTATGTTATTCAAGATGTATAAATGTACCTTCTTCATCTGTTCAGCTGACAACGATTTGAATTTCAAGCCATGAATCCCCTTTCCCTCATTATTAACTCATTTATGGTGTGATAGAGGCAAACCTATGTGCTTTTCCACAACCAATTAGCTCATACAAAATTCCGAAACCTCCATAGAAATATACTTTTCAATAAAGTAGGCTTCAAGTCGATATAGATTATTAACATACCCCTTCAATATTCTCATATACCTTTCAAAAAGATACATCCAATGAAGATATATAGGTCCACAATGCTTTATTTCTTGAACTAGATGAACCAATAAATGCACCATTATATCAAAAAAAGATATAGGAAGATACATTTCCAATTGGAAAAGTATAAAAATTGCATATTTTTTCAAAATGTTCAAATCATTCACATCAATCACCTTATTAAAAATTGAATTGAAAAAATAACACACCTTCATTATAGTATTTCTGACATGGATGGGCAATATTCCACACAATGAAACTGGTAGAAGTTATTGCATTGTGATGTGACAATCATGATATTTCATACCTATCAACTTCAAATACTTCAAACAGACAAAAAAAATTAAAATTTAATAATAACCTTGAGGCACTTTGATATCATGAAGACACTGACAAAAGATAATTTTCTCCCTCTTTCATAATGTATGACAAGTTGGGGGAAGAAATGTATTTCTTCCATTATGAGTGGGAGCTAACTCCAAACGTATTCCCATTGATAGTAAGTCTAATATTGCATTCAACCCAACTTTAGTCGTTCCTTTAATATTTAACAATGTTCCAATCAAACTGTCACATATATTCTTCTCCACATGCATGACAGCAATATTATGTTTCACTTCATAATATCTCCAATATGGTAGCTCAAAAAATGTTGACCTTTTCTTCCAAATATTTTTATCATTACCATATTTATGTGTCTTTCCCAATGTCACATCAAGGTTTTTCACCCTCTCAAAATACACATCCTGGGATAAATGTTTTAGAGCAATATCAAAATCTTGTGATCCATTGAATTCCTTTTTTATTCATCTATAAGAGTGATCCATAGGCAAAAATTTTTGATGACACATGTATACTGCTTTCCTCCCATGATGAAATTGACAATATGAAGTCTATTATTCGCAAATTGGACATGATTTATGCCCCTTAACACTATATCCGGACAAATTTCCATATGATGGATGTCATTTATAATAAACATAAGCAATGCATGCAGTTGAAAATATTCTATTTTATAAGAATCATACATCGTAATACCATCCTCCCATAAAAGTTTCAAATCATCAATCAATGGTGACAAGAAAACAACAATATCATTTTTGGTTTTCTTTGGACCGAAGATCATTAAAATCAACATGAAATATTTGTGCTTCATACAAACTTCATAAGAGTGGTTATAAATTACTAATAAAATAGTCCATGAACTATGTGTGCAATTGAGTCTTCGATATGGATTCATTTCATCTATTCACAACCCAAGTTTGAGATTTCTAATTTTATTTCTTAATGTAGGATATTGCTCATAAATTTTCTTCCATTGTGGAAAATCAACTAGATGATGTATTTTTCCATCACATATCCACTCATAATCATTCCATATTAACCTTTTTTCATCATATGAATTAGAAAATAAATGTTTCAAACGATTAATTATAGGAAGATACCAAAATACCTTGGTAGGGATCTCTATAATCTCTACATCAATTTGTGATTTTTCTTTCAAATTATACCATGACATCCCACATTTAGGAAACATTGAAAGAAATTTATATTCCTTCCTATATATCATACATTCATTTGGAAAGAAATGTATTTTCTTGTATCTCAATCCCATCAGGCATAATATTTTCATGGCCTTATAATGTAAATCTAGAAGATTATTGTCTTTTGGAAGAATGTATTTCAACAATTGTAGCAGTTATGTAAAACTTTTATCACTCCATCCATATTTCTCCTTCTGGTTAATCAATATTAACATCGCCAAAAAAACTATAAAATCCATACAACTAGGATAAAATGGTTTTTTAGCATCATCATATAGACGCAAAACTTACAGTTCAATCTCAATTTGTTCTATTGCAATATCACAAATCATTTCTTTAATTCCATTAGAGTTACCATCTTGTAAATCATCATAATTAGTAGATCTAACATTCTGTCTAGTTTCACCATACCAAATCAAAGATTTGTAACTCAGATTAAAACCATGAAAAATCATATGATCTTTGATCTCTCTACTTTTCAACTTCTTCATGTTCAAACATTTCAGGCATGGACAGAAAAAAATGTTGTTGCTTGGAACATTTTGTTTATAAAATTCCAAAAATGCACCAACACCTTCCTCGTATTCATTACTCATTTGATTTGCTATAATCCGACTTCGACTCATTATTACCTATAACAAATATCAAAATTATACATCTTGTTAATATAATAAAATTTTAGATTTATATGAAAAATCTCATATTTTTAATGTAAAAAAATTTAAATATAAAACAAATATATGTTTATTTGAAAAATATATTCTTGGAAATAATTTTAAAAAGAAAATATAGTTACATATAACTGTTTTATATTTATATAAAATATTGACATAATTGGAAAGTAAAACAATTTTGAAAAAATAATTGGGAATATATGTGTTTGTAATCAAGGATTGGGGAACATTCAAAGGAAATATTCTACTCAAATTTCTATCGATATAGAAAAGTTATTCATCTCATCGAAAAGTGTCCAATGAAATTATTATATGATGATGATAAAAAACCCATGAAAAAGTGTAAAAGGGTGTGAAAGGAATATTTAATTTAGAATTTAAATCCTTTATAAATAATAACTTTCTTTACCAAGAAGATTTTATCTCTAAATAAGTTGAAGTGGAGGAATTTGAAAACTATAAAGACTTCTGGTAATAATTTATTACCTATATCATAAACAAAAAAACTTCAAGAAATTAATAATGAAATCACTGATGTTGATGGAAGAGTAAACCTTATTGTTAAATTAGAATATTCTCTTGAATATATCAATGTTTGGAGGGATAATATGAAAATAATTTTAGGATTACATATCTCTCTCATATGGATCGTGATATAATAGTATAAATTCATCTTGGATCATTTCTTCTTAAGGTACACAAAGAATACATCCTTGTTCAATTGGATACCAAATTCACCCTTCCATAAACATTAAATATGAAGTATAAATAATAAAATATATAAATATTCACCATATTGACCAAAAGAAATAGGTATTAAAGGGTAAACATCTCTAGTGAGCTCTCGAAGAGCTTCCTCAATAAGAATCCTTGTATGTATAATAAGGAAATAACCATGTAAATATTTATATACTCCTTAATGAGAAATTTAAAATCAATTAGCCCATTCATTCGATGATATTATGAGCTTTTATCCACAAAAAATACATTATTGAAGTCTTTCATTTCTCTAAACTCATATTCAACATGTAAATAGAAGTAAAAAATAATCTAGGATAGAATGGGATATCATTATTAGAGAAAAATATACCCATCCTTTCATTGAATAACTACCCACAAAAGAAATATTTACAATCATTCACCTTCAATTTATTTTTCTTCAATAACTCATAGAGACAACAAGAGAGGATTAAATAGATAAATATGGTGACTATATTCACCTCTATATCTCTTATGTCTAACTATGTTTATTTTTAAATATAATGGTAGATTAAGTTAGTTTATATTCAAACACTTAATAAGGAGTTTTATCATATAAGGAAAAATAAAATATTTAATATAAAATGAATTTTAATTTGAATATATTACCAAATTTAAGAATTAAATAATGATACAATTATTTATGGTAAAAAAATGTTTTTAATGACTTTATTGGTTTTAATGTTATAGAGTATAACTTGCATGATAATGATTCTATGGTAGCACACGCATGGAAGTACATGCACACACACATGATAGAACACACATGGTGGCAACAAAAATAGTAGAACTTGCATGATATCACTCCCATGGTTTGTTTTACTAGAAAATAACTTAGAATGGTATAAAAGAACATTATGAAACTTACCATGATAGTAAGAATAATGATATAAAAATAATATCTCAAAACATAAATTTAGGGCATTTTGAAAAATAAAAAATCAAAATGAGGTGTGTGAGGCTTACTTGAGTGTGGTGAGTTGACCTGATAGAACCGGTGATAATAAATATAATGAATGGTGTTGTAAAAATGAGGTTGGAGGGAACAAATTCAAAGTATAGTTTTTAGGTTTTCCACCTAAGAGAGACGAGTCGCAGGTCACCCGACCGAAGAAAACAGAGCGACAGAATACGGGGCCCAATAAATCATTTAAAAGATTTATCTTGTCAGTTATTTTATAACTGATGTGATAAATCGTGGAGATTCGATTTATCATGTCGATTATTTTATAACCCATGTGATAAATAATAGATATTTGCTTTATCAGGTCGGTTATTTTATAACCGACGTGATAAACCAATTTTTACTGCTTTACACATCGGTTATATAAAACCGACATAAAAATGCCAATGTGGTAAACATTTTCTACACTAGTGAAATAAGAAAATTTATTCAAAGAAAAATTAAAATAAGAAAAATGAAGAGAAAATATTCATGGCTTATTCCCCCAAGTTGGTGTAGTATTTTTATTTCTTATAGTAATGAAGGTCTAGTTTATTGTCTCCAATCATTAGGGGTTAAGTTTTTATGGTAGGAACCACAACATATTTCTTATATATTATCCATGAGTGGGAACTGATTTTGGAGTACCCTAAAAGCACATAGAATTTTCCCATCCTCCAAATAAATAAAGATATAAATATAAAATGGACAAGGCTAGAGAAGTAAGGGTTTATCTTAATTTATTTTATACCCCTCTATTGGATGTTCTTGTTGAGGAAGAGGTGGAAGTTTCTTTACCATAGATCTTGAGATATCTTCTTCTAAAAAACTCAAACACTATATTTTTGTTGATGGTATCTTATTCTTATTTATCACTATCCAAGGAAATTAGTGGTTCAACCAAATCTAAAATATTAACATAGAGAGAGTTAAAAGGTAATTTAAGCAGTGATAAATCAAATAGAAATGAATCATAATAATTGTATATTCTATTAAATGGTTTATCTAGGAGGTATTATTCTCTATTAAATGCCTCTTGGGAAAGGGAAATGGGAATTTTTGTTGTAAAAGTGGGTTCCTTGGACCCAACTTTATCAGTACTTTTTGATTACCATACCATGTATACAGTTATTTATACATGATGTACACTTACCATTATAGTTTATATATTTATAGGTCCATTATTTAAATAGTATTGTCCATATATTATTTTTCATATCAAAAGGTTATAGTAGTTCTTGATCTATAATGAGAAACTTGAGATATTATGACATTAATCTTAAATATATATCCTATGGTCTAGATACATCATATTGACTGGACACAGTTGATGTATGACTATCAAGTGTTGGGGAATCATAAGAATTGAGACTTATTCTCATGAATTTCACACATGGTGATCTCTAGTAAATGAGATCATGAGGACAGACTCGCCAATAGGAACACCACATGTTTTAGGTGTCATTGGTTTTTTGTATCTACAAAAAATGTGTATTGTTCTCTTAACATGATATCATTATCAATGTGTATCATTTTATCACATACTCTAATGAAATTTATAATCCATGGCATTTAATTCATGTAATTGTAGATTTTTTTGGGTGTGCTATTGGTTGTATGACATTGGATGAATGATCAATATATAATTTTTCACTTATGAGTTGAGGAAGTAATATCTCAAGACTACTTGATCAGGATGGTATTGCCTTCATAAATTATTGGACAAGGTAGTTTAAGGTATGTGTGACTAGTTAGATCAACAAACAATAAAGCTGGAAAGGAGGATGACACAAGTGTGCATCCTACTTTATGATATATATAAATGCAAAGATGTTATATTACATGGTGTGTGATTGTAGGATGGTTTTATTGATATGAATATTCCTTATCTCTTTAGGGGATTAGATGGGTTACAAAACTCCACTCTTGGTCTGTGAGTACTATTCAATACTATTGAGATAAGGTCCTAGAGGGTCACACACAATCTCATATTCAAGAATCTGCCCTTTTCAGGTGAATGTGTATGTAAGACATGGTAGACCCCACCATGGGGTCCAAGAGTTTCCCAAGTATTAACGATCATTGTAAAATAAATAAATTCATTATAATTTGAGTATAGAATAATTGGGTTTTATTTATGTATTAAAATTATTCATGAGGTATTCAGTGAATATAGGGAAAATATTATATAAACAAATATTATTTTAATATTCAAGGTTCATTTGATATTATTGGAAATTATGAGTTGAGTTAACAACATGGGTTTTATCATGTAATATATTTATTATATTACAAGGATGTGATAAAATGTAAATGACATTAATGACATGTTCATTTCACCATAACATGTAATTTACTACTTAATTTAGTGAGTGTTTTATTTCTAAGGGTCAGGGAACCCTTTTCAGGTATTTGAGCCTCCCACTATATAAGAAATAGAGGCATCCATTTAGTGATTATTCATTCATTTAGAATGATAGATTCTCTCCCCTCCTACATCTTGGAGTAAGAAGGTCTGTCTCTAAGCGACCAATCCAAGAATGTATTTGATGGATCAAATGTACGGGATCTAGGTGATCGTTGTGTCATTGAAGGAATCATTGAAGCTTCACGCTAGTAATAGGAATTAAACAATCCGAATCTACACAGATTCTTAGAACATGTGTGGATGATATAGAGGGGATCAACTTCAGATCCTTAGAGCAATGATCATTAGTGAGTAGCTACAGTCGAATGTGCTACCAAATCAAATAAGTTACTCGTTTATTTAATTTTGTGATTTAAAATATTTACATAAGATCATTGGACCTCAACCAAGGCTCGGATCGCTAAAGATGATGAAGTTATGTCTCTTTGGTGATAAAAATTTTTAAATCCTCTACTCATTGGCTTCCACTGCATACCTCGGTACCATCAATGGTATCAGAGTGATCGAGTGAATTTTCTTAATCCAATAAAAAATTAATTTTCATTAAATTAAGTAGAGAGATTTAATTTATTCCCTACAAAAAACCATGCATCAACCTAACATTGGATGGCCAAGTTATGGACACCCAAAAAATTATATAGATCATTTTTTGTTTTTGAAGTATTTAAAAAAAATTAAAAACATTATATATATTTATATAACCATGTTATTAATTTTTCTGACCTTTACGATCAAACCCTGATCTCGGACTCGATTTTGGTGATAGAAATAGTAAACTCTAGCTAGAAGGTTTTCCACATGGTTGTGGAAAAACCACAATGATACAAAGGCTAATAAAAAATATGTTACATAAAAATTTGAAAAGGCACCTTCAAGGTTATCAAAGAAACAAAGTTTAAAAAAATGGTGGTAAAGTAAAGTCAGTTGGCGGGTATATATTTACAAAAGAAAAACCAAAAAAAGGTTTTCTTTTGAGTAATATTCCAAATAAATCTTAAATTTGGCCTGGTCTTCATCCTCATGGTCGCCCCCTCCTTGACCTTTAGCTAGAGTCCTACCTATTAGGGTACCACCTCTACTCATGAAGAGCCTCATTGCCTCCATCTCACTACTTCGACAACACCTCCTTTGACTTGGAAACCTTCATGGAGCCAGCCGCCCTCCCGCTTTGTCAGACCACCGTGAACCCACCACTGAGCAGCTGCACCATCTCGCTACAGCCCATGCCTACCTTGGCAGACCACTTCCGACGGCATCCCAATCACACCGCTCTTTTAACACTCAAGCTGATCGATCCACTGGCGTGTGAACCCCTATAGAGGTACCCTCTCACTAGTTCCGTCGATCAGTTGGTTTTTCATGGGTATTATCTAACCCCACCCACCCTAAAATGGACTTGGGCTAGTCTAACCGACCCCAAATGGGTTAGGGAAGGTCTTCCTAGACCAAAAAATCCATGCAAGAGGTTTTCATGTCCTGGAACTGGGTCGAACCGGCCCGCTTTGGCTCTGCATAGTGTTTTAAGGCCAGGGATATTTTTTTACTATAATAAAAATTTAATTTAATTAATTTTTGGTTTAAAAATAATAATAATATTATTATTTATTAGATTAATAATTTAATTTTGTATAAAAATTAAATTAATTAATTAATTGATAATTTAATTTTGGGACAAAAAATTAAATTAATCATGGGACCAAGTAAATTAAATTATCTAAAGTTTCATAATTCATTTAATTTATTCAAATACACTATAAGGTCCCAGATCCGGATGCCACTCAACTGGTTCCCCATACCTGGTTGGCCAAATGGCCTCAAGCGCATTTCTCCAAATACCAAAACTACCGACTAGGGTCTAGGGTGTGATAGTGGAGAAACTATTCCATCATTAGAAGAGTGTAACACATCGGAATCAATAATGATACAATAGAAGAAACAGTAAACATCATATAAATGAAATAAATAGCGGAAGACTGATAAGATAAATAACCAATCATCATTTAATACAAAAGATGATTCATCATGTCACATGTTCTAGGAAAGCATCCAAACAGGATACAATACAAAGGTATAAAATACTAAAGAAAACTCCAAAGCATCGCAAGCCTCTTCTTTGTCCCATGCTCTCATGATTATAAACAGCAAATCAAGTACCTATAGAAGGGTTCTTACCCTTATCGACACCTACAACAATATAATATATTTAGTCCCACAAGCATCACCCAAACAGGGTGAGAGAAATAAATCCCCATAGGAAACCACTCAAGATCTATGTCTATCTGTCAGTGGGTATATGCAATAGGTAGTTTACAAAAAGTAAAAAGTAGTAAAGTAAAAAGTACTCAAAAGTAAGCAATCCTAAAAGTACTGGTTTCCATTTATATTCAGTTCATGTTCATTGGAAATTCAATTTAATTGAATTATAAAGTCTTGAGATCCGACTTTGTCCTATCAATCCCATGTGTAAAGTAAGCATAGTAGATACCTCAGAAGGATATCTAAACAAGTAAAGTGAAGACTGAATCCAATCTTGTGTTTTGTCTTGAAAGATGCATCCTAAGTCATTTAATTTCAACACCTCACTTGTAGGCTTAGTGAAACCATGCCCGTAGGCATAACCAATCCTCACCCATAGGCATAAAAAATCCTCGCCTGTAGGCATAACAAACCCTCTCCCTCAGGCATAAAAACAATCCTTTCCCATAGGCATAGTAGTCAATCATGGTCAATCCTAGTATATCTTCATTTCATCATAATATAAAACACATGTAAATTACAGAATTACATGGTTAACATAATAGCAACTCATGTGGGAATCATACATAACAAGAAACATGTGAACTAAACTATCACAAGGCTTAAACAATTATGCTCACATGGGCAATTCCTATCACAATCCTAACATGTAATCTAACAATTACAATGATGAAACAATAATAGGAATAACATGTGGAAAAGGGGAAAACACTAATCCCAAGCCCTTAATCTATCCAATTGAAATTTAACACAATTTCAATACCATTATAATTCAGTTCATTTTTAACAACACAAATAGGGAAAAACAAGGCTTGCCTCTTAGTCAACCTATTCCAAACAACCATAAATGATAATTCAATAGAAACACACCCATGGGGTGTCCCTAATTCAAGGAAATCAACATTACCCATGAATAATAACACATATTCAATTACCTAAACATCATTTGTAAATAACACGGGTCAAAAATAAATCAAAGTGATACCCAAAAATGGGCGCACGGAACTTCGACACATATATTCATCTCAAAAATTAAAGAGAGGTACAAGACCACCTACCTTTTCTTCATGTGACTCTCCTCGTCCAGTGTTGGCCTCTAATTCAAGCTAGAATGGAGTAGATCTACAAAACAAGGAAAATTATCAAGGTATGATAACTTCGTTCGGATAAAAAATCATGAAGAACGGATCAAGAGGAATCGATAGCATGATGATTGGGTTTAAACGCATCTGACGGCGTTCAATTCGGAGTTCAAATGGATATTTGGGAGGAAGAATCACATATGTCACTGTTGTTCACATAAAAGAGTGAGCCCTCTACCCATCTGAAGAAACACGGGGCTACTTCCTATTTTAGCCAAAAAATAAAATTACACGGCCTATACTAGAAACTATATGCCATGTCTGTACTAAAACCATCCCCCTCTACTGACTCCCTTTACACACCATATTCAACCATACACAAGTAATTTACACAGCATATACTAATAATTACACAGTATGTAACCACCAAGTTTGGTTGTGTAAGGCTTGAAGCCAGAATTTAACTCCTTTAACTCTTTTCCCTCTTATATTAAGTGAAAATAAAAGATTTTTACCTCAAAAGAAGAATCAGGTTCTTACAAACTTCCCCCCTTAAAGCAATTCATCCCCAAATTTCCCTTCCAAGGGTGGTGAAGAAATATTTAAGAATAACTCTGACCACTGAGTATGTACATCGGCCTCCCACTCCCAGGTCTCATCTTGCACTTAGCCATGCTTCCATAGTACCAATACTAGAGGAACTGACCAGCCTTAGAGAACCTTCATGCTATGATCCAAGATACGAATCGGATGCTCCTCAAAGGATGAATCAACCTGAAGCTCAACCTCATCAAGATGAAATTCATGATATGGGTCTAAGAAGTAACGTCACAACTAAGAAATGTAGAAGATGTTGTGCATAGCCCAGTACCCATGAGGTGACTGCAACCAATAGGAAACTGGAAGGACTCTCTCCAGAATCTCAAATAGCCCAACATATCTCAGTGAAAGCTTAACCTATATCCTGATCCTATTATATTCCAACCTTGGGGAAACACGTATGAAAACACCATCCCTGACCTCAAACTCTAGAGGTTGTCTGCAGCGATCGACAAAATATTTCTGACGAGACTATGTAGT
The DNA here is from genome assembly GCA_963277665.1 of Viscum album. Taxonomy (NCBI): domain Eukaryota; kingdom Viridiplantae; phylum Streptophyta; class Magnoliopsida; order Santalales; family Viscaceae; genus Viscum; species Viscum album. The sequence goes on along the minus strand of OY728131.1, from coordinate 1,520,585,736 downwards.
AGCCATCCGCTTCTGAATAAACTAAACTTTCTTAGTGGTCTCCTGGACAAGATGAGGTCCCAACATAGTTTCCTCTCCTACCTCCTACCAACACTGGGGTGATCAGCATGGCCTACCATACAATGCCTCATAAGGCACCGTCTGAAAAGTATCCTGAAAGTTATTGTTACATGAGAACCCAACCAAGGGTATGTGTCTCTCCCAAGAACCCCTGAAAAATAGGATGCATGCCCGAAGCATGTCCTCTAACACTTGAATCGTTCACTCTGGCTGGACATCTAACTGGGGGTGGTAAGTTGTGCTCATAAGCACCTGTGTACTCAAATCCCTCTATATCCCTTTCCTGAAATTAGAAGTAAACTAGTCATCCCTATCGGAAATGATAGATTATGGGACCCCGTGCAGTCGTACAGCCTCAAGGTTGTACAACCTTCAAATCTCATCAACACTGAAAGTTTCCTTGATTGGCCAGAAAAGTGAAACCTTTATGAGCCTATCAATAACAACCCATAAGGTATCATTACCATGACACATCCACCATCATAAAATCCCATAAATAATTCCATGGAACACTCTAGTGACACTACTAGCATGATTTTCCTTTAACTGGGCAAATGCAAACATAACTGGGGTCATACTAGCAGCCCCACAGCAAAGAACAGTCGAACCCCGATCGAACTCATAAAAAGAGGTCACATAATTTCCTCAAAATACATTGTGTACTTTTACACCACACCCACCTTAAACTGGTGGAGTGTTTAAAATGGTCCACTGGAACTAAACATGAAGAACAAGAAGGATAAAGAGTCAAACCATCACTAGATGAATTGTCTCAAAAATGCTTGGATTAGAAGGCCGACATATTGCAACAGAACACAATGCCTGCTCCCAAGGTACCATATACCCACAATGATCCCATTAACCAAAGCTCATACTTGTCTCTTAGTGATTATCCTTTGTCAAGCCATCCCTTGATCAATTAAAAGGTCATGCCACAACATAAGTAAAAGTGTAATTCTAGATCCATCCCACTGAGACCATTAACTCTTTTCTAATTATCACATATGATCCTGAATATAAGTCTGAATAACCTCATATTAAAAAACTCAGAGTTTTAGGAACTCACCAATGTGCTCTATACTCCCCGTTACAAGTGAGGCTTTGGTACTAGGCCAAAAGTCCACATAAGAACACTGACTAAACCTAGAGTGACATCCTCCTGGAGGCGATGTCAAATAAAATGAAAGGAATCCCTAAGTCTATTCAAGGAGTTCATACATGGGAACCCAAGTATCACTTAGGATTAACCAAGCCTCATTTAAAACTATGCATCCATCACATAACACAGAAAGATATCATGAACTATCCCAACGGCTTTCAACTGTAGCATAGTGCATAACCAACACTCTCTTAGTGCATCCATGATGATGTCAAGATATAGTACATTATCATATCTTAAGGAAGATCCCACTAATATTATTTATAGGATTTCCAGAAAAAGGTCTGTTGAACCACTACTGTCTGGCCTCCTAAAAGAAACTTGGATTCTCTTGTCAACGCACCATCATTTAACCAACCACAATGCCTTTATACCAACGAATTTATGTGATATATTATGCTTAACCACCAAAGTCCATCCTTGATCATTGGTTCCTTATAAGGGTTTCACATAGTCAGCTATAACAACTATCAAAATGTTAAGAAATCATCAACGTGAAACAAGACTCACAAGTCTCAAAGGCATTCAAATAGAATAACCATTTTTTAATAGTCCTTGATTGTGATCCTTCTACCAGGAAGGACACATTTAAACAGAACCAATGTGACACTCCTCACCTAGGAGTGCCTTAAACATCAAGAAAAAGGAACAATCGCTCTCAAAAGTGCAAGTTTAGAACCAACTTAAACACACGAGTTTCGTTCCACCAACCATAATCACCACATCAAATCACTTGGTAAGAAATCCAAAAATTAAACCAACTAGTGTGTCAAAACACATGTGTCCCAAAAATTCCTCCTGAGTAGTGGGATGAACTTGGTTCCAAAATGTTCATGTCACTCTACTCCATAGATGATTAAGAACAGACACAGCAGCTCAAATCTCAACAATTTAACCAAACTCAACAGGTCATTTTTAACATTTAATACTCGACGAGTACCACATATGTCAACATATACTACCCAAATTTTACAAGAGAAAAATATCACATTCTTGGTACTATTCATAGGTTGTCCACCCTATGCATCTTAGTACCATATGGATCATGTGAGAACTAGCTCAAAAGAACATCATCAACACAACCATTTACATGGATAACGATGTACCAAGTCTCCCATCACTTATGGAAAGATAGGTTCACACGACCTCCTAAGAAGTTGACCATGATCGAGGCATTTCTACTCTATGGAACCAATCATTCCCCAATCCTCATTCCCATGTCAAGGGTCAAGATACAATAACCACCCATCTGAACAGGGTTGTCCTCTTTAAATACTCAAATGTCTTACTAGGGACAACGACACCTGTGTAGTAACAGCATTGGAAAGATATACCACATTCTATCCCCTTATGAAGCATAAGCGTCATAACACTGAGAGGAATCATACTCAGGGTCCTCCAGTTAACACAAGAGAAGGAATCCAACATGGGATCCTTAGCTAAAAAGGTAAGGGATGAATCCTGCATGGGGTCCTTAAAAGATAAACAATAGAGGTGTCCTACAACAGTGATCCTCGAAAATGGTACACCAAAGAGAGATCCTACAAGGGAATCCCTATAATAGCATGTAAGCAAGGAATTCATCAGAGGATCCTTTTTAAATAGATAGAATATAGATACATCCTACAAAATACTCTCTAGGTCAAAACATAGGCAGAGGAATCCTATAAGGGATCCTTGATAACAACTGGTCTCATGGGATTATATTCTAGATGGGCACATCTCACCCAAAAACCGTCCTCAAAGCATAGGTCAAGAGAGATGTCTCACATCTCATCTTAGATCATAGGTCTAAACTAGGATGGTCTGAACAGCCAACTGATCATTCACACTCTGGTCTCACTCTCATGTGACAACTAGAAATTATTACTTGATGAATAACCTCTCCATTTATATAGAATCTCCAAAACACCCATTAAGAGTCATCAGAACGCTCCACGGCTTCACCATCATGATCTACATGAAAAAATACTCATAAAGGACTACTCACATGTCTAAAACTGACAAAGGAAGATAAAATAGGAGAATAAAAACCTCAAATGTTTACAAAAGTTGAGCACAATGTGTCCCTTTAAACTCTCACATGGGCATGTACCCCCTGCCTTCCTTGGCTTATAAACAACCCAAGTACATAGTGTGTCATCCTAACACACTGTGTGTACTCAAGTTCTCCCACTAGGACATGTACTTCCACATCGATAAAGTCACATGAGGTCTGCCTAAGTAAAACTACACCATGTGTATCTACCATAAACAGCATGCACTAACCAAATATCAACAACATGTGTTCTCTCTCACACGGCTAGACACACGATCAAAAACCACACAACGTGTACTTTGAGTACACAACATGTACTGAAGAAAAGTTATCTCTTCCCGAATATAAGAACACATGGTGTGTGTTCATAGCATCACATGTTATGTTGTCTAGGTTTTCAGATAGTAAGCCTCAAAAACTTCTATGGAACCCCTGTTTTTGAAAAATAAAGCAACAGTGTGCCAAATTCTGATCCATGGGGGCCCATACTCCCCACTAATCAAATATTGGAATCCACATATAGCACATCAAAACACAATCTAAATCCCCTTTCTGAAAAATAATCCACCAAATTTTGATCCAAGAGGGCCCATACTCCTCAGGGACTAAAGTTTGGAATCCATCAAATTCAACCATAACATGTACCAATACACCTATCACAATAGTAGGTATATCTACCGTGGTACCTATCACAATACCATGCATATCTAGCATGACATCTATCATAACAGCATGTAATCAGTAATGCTCCAAAATGGTATGGTAATAATGCATGGCATGTGATTTTTAACAAGTGCCTATATTATTTATGAGATGGAATACCCTCATCTAATTGGGTTTCAAAATAATAGAACCCATAATGATATCAATACTAACAGTAAAAATATGAGTGCCTCACCCAATAGTGAAATCAAATCAACTGTAATAGCTCAAAATCCAAATGCACAATTCAATTTGTGGTAATTTGAATTTTCCATGTACATGGGGTAGCTAATCCCAGGCATAGCTAATTACAAATTCCATTTCCTTTATATCATCTCCAAACAAAAAATCAGACCAAGAAAGAAATCATTTGATACCACTTTGTAACATCCTGAATCTGAATTCCACTCAAGTGGTGCCCCATACCTAGTTGGCCACATAGCCTCAAGCACATTTCCCCAAATGTCAAAGGTTTCCGACCAGTAGTGAGGGCCTAGGATGTGATATTGGGGAAACTATTCCCTCATTGGTAGAGTGTAACATAGTAGAATCAATAATGATATAATAGAAGAAATAGTAAACAGCATACAACTGAAATAAATAGTGGAATACTGATAAGATAAATAACCAAGCATCATTCAATACAAAAGATGATGCAGCATGTCACATGTTCTAGGAAATCATCCAAATAGGATACAATACCGAGGTACATAATACAAAATAAAACTCAGAAGCATCGCAATCCCTGGTTTAGTCACATTCTCTCCTTCTCCTAAATAGCAAATCAAGTACCTATAGAAGGGAACTTTACTTTATCGACACCTTCAACAATATAATATATTTGGGCCTAAAAGCATGATCCAAAGAGGGTGTGAGAAAGGAAACCACCCAAGATCTATGCCTATATTTCAGTGCGTATATGAAATAGGTAGTGTACAAAAAGTAAAAAGTAGTAAACTAGGAATTACACAAAAGTAAATAATCCTAAAAGTATTGGTTTCCATTTATATTCAGTTCATGTTCATTGGAAATTCAATTTCATTGAATTATAAAGTCTCGAGATCTAGAATCGGCCCGTCAATCCCCCATGTAAAGTAAGCATAGTAGATATGTCATATCCGTCTTTTTAAATTAATTTTTATTTTACTAATTCTTAGCTTCGGGTCCTCACGCCTAGGTCCAGGCAGGGTCCCGGATTAAAAAAATTGTCGTTTAATATTTTAGTGGGTTACAGACCCGTGTGTGGTCACTGCATGGTGGGCGATAGCCATGTGATCGCCCCAGGTGTTGTGTGGATTCCCAAGTGGTCTGGATTGAGGCGCGCAACTTCCGCGCAGTTTATTAAGTCGTGCGACGAGCGCGTGGTGACCCGGTTTTCAGAATAAGATAAATAAATGGATTAAAATTTAAAAAAATTAAAAGAATGCTTGATAATAATAATAATAATAATATTGTGTTGTTGTTATTATTATTATTATTATTATTATTATTGTTTGTATTATTATTATTATTATGGTGTTATTGTTATAATTATCATTATTATTATTATTAAGAATATTAATGTTATTAATGATATTATTATTATTATTATTATTATTATTATTATTATTATTATTATTATTCTTAGTTTTATTAATGTTAGTATTATTATTGTTGTTTTTGTTGTTGTTGTTTGTATTATTATTATTGTTGTTGTTGTTTATATTATTATTATTATTATTATTCTGTTTTTATTATTATTATTATTATTATTATTATTATTAATGTTATTAATGATATTATTATTAATCTTATTATTTTTATTCTCAGTTTTATTAATGTTAGTATTATTATTATTATTGTTTGTATTATTATTATTGTTGTTGTTGTCGTTTGTATTATTATTATTATTATTCTGTTGTTGTTGTTGTTGTTGTTATTATTATTATTATAAAATGAAAAAAAAAAGTAAAACCCTAAACGCTACCTGCACGCCCCCCCCCCCCCCCTTCCCCTATTCAGTGTCACGGGCTGCACCCCCCACCCCCCCCCCCCCCTTCACCAATCATGTTGCGCGAGCCCACCCCCCCCCCCCCCCCACCCCCCACCCCCTTCTGCCTTCTCCCCTCTACACCCTGCGCTCCCGGCCTACCGACCAGCCCCAGCAGCCACCGCCACCTCGCTCAGCACCTGCCTCACTTAGCCGCCTTCACCCAGCACCGGCCTCGCCCTGTCTCTTTGCTTCATCCCCACCTTGTCACACCAGCCACCTCCGGCAACCCTACCTCACCTGTGTCGTGCTTCCCGACCGCCGCACCTCCAATGAGGTCATGCCATGACATCCCGTAGTCTGAAAATCCCACCTCTGACCTCTATCCTTCTGGCCGACACACCTCCGACCAACTTGCTCCGCCCTTCCATGTCTCTGGCCTCCCAGAATCTTTCCCTCCACCTTGTTCCGACTAGCAGCGCACCCAAAAATTGTCATGTGGCCCCCTTAGTGGTCTCCCTTTCCAGCGCACACCCCTGCTCGTGACCCCCTACCACGGTTTTCTCCTTTTCCCTTTCTTTTGGGTGTTTTTCTTCAAGGTGACCAAACCCTAACATTTCGAGTGTTGGTTTGGGAAGTTTACTAGTTTTTTTAGGTGTGTGGTTGGTCTATAACAGGTTGTTCCTCCTCCCACTAAAGTTTCATCACACTCGCTCTTGCTTTGAGGTAGGCGAATCTGCATTTTTTTCCTTTCCGAATAAATTCATTTAATGCATGCATGTTTTAATTGATTCTTTTACTTGATTTGCACCTTTTCAAAATAATTGATTTGTTTATGAAATCATTTATACTTTTTTTGGCCTATTTATGGAGATTGTTAGAAACTGGTTACTTGTTTATAAAAGTGTTTGTAAGGTGGTTGAGTTGTTTGTATAATTGTTTATAAATTATTCAGTTTGTTAATTAGATTGTTTATGAATTGTTTTGACTATTCATGAATATTTTTAATTAATTGTTTGGTTCATTGTAAATTTTCAAAGGATGAGTTTAACTATTTTCCTTGAGACCTTGGTCCTTTGGTCTTGAAAAGTTCTTTTGGTTGTGTTTGTGGTGTGTGTTAAGTTTTAAAATGTGTGAGAGTAGTTTTTCAAATGGTTTGGTTATGTGATGATTTATAAAATGGTGTTCACTTGTGAGTTGGTGAAATTGAGATATAAGCCTTTGTTTTGTGCTTTGAAAGGTTTTACCAAATGAATAACTGATTTATTTAACTATGCTTGACATTCAAATCATGGGTGAAAAGTGTTTTGGTGTGTGTTTGGTTTTTCATGAGTGTTTTGGGGCGTGTGTCAACATTGAAGCTTGAATTGTTACTTCGAGTGGTTTTGTAAAGTGTTTAATAGTTTTTCTAAACTGTATAATGGGTGAAAAATAGATTTTAAGGATGTTTTGGGGTGAATAGGGTTTTAAATGTGGGTTTTGACGTGTCATGTTATTTTGTTGGGTTTTGCACACCAAAATTTGGGTGAGTTTCCCAGTTGGCTCTTGTTTATGATTTAGGATCTTCATAACTATGTTTTTATTTTATTGAGTGAAATTCCCATGCAAAAAAATGATGATGGTGTTTTCAAATAGTTTTTCATGCTAAGTGCTCGATGTAATGCCTCTTCGGTCATTGTAAAAAAAATTTGGCAACTTTAAACATTTTATGAAATTGTTTAAAGGTTAAATGGTGTGACGGCCTGGTTGGCACTTTGTTAATGTGAAATGTTTGAATGTGTATTTGGGGGTGCTCCTATCCAGGGTAACCCTTTATGGGTGAATGCATAGGAAGCATTCATGTTTGGGGTAGGAAAGTGTGGTAATATGAGTCATGCGTGAGAGGGCATTCCTACTAAAATAGTATTATTACCACCACTATGGGTTCTTGGGCATATTTTAGATGATTGAGTGATGGTTGTTGACCAACCCCAATTAGACGGGTTGGTACCCCCTGGATTTTTTGTTAGTCTAGGCAAGATTTTCCACCGGATTGGTCGGTTAGGGATGCCAGTTGGTTATAAACTTAGGAGCGTCACCATACGTCGGCAGCTGGTTCCGAAACTGAGTACGTCCAAGGGTCTTCTAGATATGTTTAGTATCACCCATAGTTACTGGATTATTTTCATTGCTTTACTTTCTATGCACTAGTTTATTTTCATCTTGCACTCTTACTCATTTTACTCTAGCACAACATTGGTATATTCTATTTTGGGTTTTGTTTATAAAATGAAAAATGATTTTGGAAAATGGTATGTAGCATGTGTTGGGTTTTTAAATGGGAAAAAATGTTGCTTATTTTCAAATGTGAAAACCATACTTTTATAATTGTATTTCAAACTTGTGTTGGTGGATTGTTTCGGGAAAGGGGACATCAGATTATGTGGTTTACCTTGGCAACCCTACTGATAATTTTTAATGCTCACACCTATTTATATTTTTAGTTGCATGTTCAGTCACTTGTTCGGGTTTTCTTGGTTGGGTTTCTCATTATAAGAGCAAGGTCAGCCTTTGGTTAGGAGGTGACCTGAAAGGTCACATGGAGGTATGTTCGGTTTTATTTTATTTTCGCTACTAGTATTATGTTTATTGACTATTTTTATTTATCTGTTTTTTTTTTCCATGGGCCAAATTGTTCCCAACGATTAAAATTTTGATGCCCGACACTAGTTTCCATCCCATAGGGATCGGGAATGCCCCTCGGGCCATGTTGCAGACTGGTTTGGGTGATTGGTGCATGGTCGACCTGAGCTGGTTCATGACAAAATGGTATGAGAGGCAGGTTCTTGTTATTTGGGGTGTTCGGTAGATAGAGATTAGGAATTTCAGGACTCGAGAGGTAGGTACGGGAAGGACTTCATGAACCCTCACTCATTCCAAACCTTGGGTAACCAGGGGTAGTCCAGGTTTTGAGTCTTCTACTTTTGTTTTGGGATTGAGGAATGACAATAGAGGAAGACCAGTGTCATGTCGTGACCTCACATGGAGTAGTGACCCACATGGAGTCTGATTGTACGGTTGAGTTTCTCCTAGTCATTTACGCTTTCTTTGGGCGTGGCTCACTACCATGTTGCCAAGTTAAGTGTAACTGCTAACTCATCATCCCAGTGGTTTTTTGTAAGTTGGGTTTTTTCTTGGTTTTGATTGATGTAAGCGTGCTTTTGAAAATGAAAAGGGGAAGTGATTTTTGGAAAATTGAATCTGGTTTGAAAAGTGGGTTTGGTATTTGTAAAGTGTACTTGAAGGAAGGTGGTTTTGAAATTTAAAATGGAAAGGGGTTTTTGAAAGAGGAATTTTTGAGTTGTGTTTGTGTTTACTTGTTTCTTTTGAGTCGGTTGTTTTAGATGAAGGTGCTTTCTTTGATGTTGCTTCGGCTTGATATTGGTTTTGGATTTTTGTTTTATATGTTTTTTAGAGAATTCCGCCCAAAAAGGTCGCCAAGGTTTCTGATAATTAATGCCCAACTTTTGGTCCTTCTCGGAAATTGTCTATCCTTTACGGTGATCAGGGACCGTTAGAGGCAACAGAGTGGCTTGAAGAGGTCGATCATGACTTCAGGGTATTGGGAACTCCCGAAGTTGTTAGAGCGCATGATGTTTTGGGTTTGTTTAAAGGTCCAGCTCTGGATGAATGGGAGTTAGTTGCCCCACCATCAATGTAAGTTGGGATGATGTGTGATGTCTTTAAGTCTATCTTCATCTGATGGTTTATAATCGAAGAGGTGAAGATGAAGAAAATGGAATAACTCATGCGTATTCAACAAGGACAACAGATGGGGAAGACTTATGTTGACCATTTCAAGGAGCTTGTGTCCTTTTCTCCGAAGGCAACATCGTAGTATTTAAGGAAGACTTCTCTCTTCATCATAGGTCTTCGTCTAGAGATCAAGGAGTGGGTCCTCCCTTCTAGGGACCATCGTTTTGAGAAGTTGGTGGATAAGGTGTTTTTAGCTGAGTTGGTCTCTGGAGTGAAGATGGTTGGAAATCCAGTGCATCTAGTTTCTCATGAAGGTTTACCATCTGGGGAGCAGGGTGTACCATAGGGAACTGTTTCTAAAGAGTCATCTGTAGTGGTTTTGGCTTCTAGTTTGTCAGACCATTCAGTGGTGTGCCACCAGTGTGGCCGGTTCGGGCACGTGAAGTCGTCATGTCACATCCCTCCGAAGACGTGTCATCATTGTGAGTGTCTGGGTCATCTAGAGAAGTTTTTTAGGAAGCATTGCCTGAAGAAGACACTATGACTGGAGGAATTCCAGTGCCTGAATGTGAGGAAGGAGATGCTTCATCCATCAGAGCCTCAGCCACAGGTCTTGGGGTGAAGCTCGTGCGCAGTCAGGAGTTTCCAGAGGTGTGAAGCCTTGGTCCAGGTTTTGTGTTCCGTGTTGATGGTGGAACATTTTAAGTCTCTTCGATCTCATTTTTCTATTATTAAAGTTTTTGAAATCATCATAAGTTCATTGTTTTATCATGGGGTAATGACGAATGTGTTCTATTGTAATCCAAACAGTTTTTTTATCTGATCATGGTTTTCTGAATCATGCGCTTTTCTTAAAAGTGTGTTTGGACCTTGTGTGAGTTAATCCCAGTTTGGCTATGTTCGTTTAGAGATGTAAGTGATTGTGGAAGAATCAATGGTTGTATTTATGCTTGGGTGTAATACTGATATTAAATTCTTCTTGGAGGTGTTGTCCATTCGTGCTATAAAGTTAGTTTTGATCGGTTGGGAATTCCCATGCCCCCCCTTCCCAGGGTGTTATTGTTGGGTGTTAAATTTCCACACTAGTTGAGTTCTTATTGTGGGGAGAACCCTCTCATGTTCTCCTATTATCTTGTGTTGTGGTCTCTTTCAGTTTCGATCAGGTATGGATTCTGGTTTTGTCTATCATTCGACTGGGTGACTTTCTAGGGGTAGAAAGTGTCTGTGATGGGGAGAATTGTCACATCCATCTTTTTAAATTAATTTTTATTTTACTACTTCTTGGCTCCGGGTCCTCACACCTAGGTCCGAGCAGGGTCCCGGATTAAAAAAAATTCGTTTAATATTTTAGCGGGTTTCGGACCCGTGCGTGGTCACTGCACAGTGGGAGGTAGCTGCGCGATCGCCCCAGGTGTTTGTGTAGATTCCAGAGTGGTCTGGATTGAGGCGCGCAACTTGCACGCAGTTTATTAAGTCATGTGACGAGCGTACGGTGACCCGGTTTCCAGAATAAGATAAATAAACGGATTAAAATTTAAAAAATTTAAAAGAATGCTCGATAATAATAATAATAATATTGTGTTGTTATTATTATTATTTATTATAATTATTATTACGGTGTTATTATTATTATTATTATTATTATTATTATTAAGAATATTAATTTTATTAATGATATTATTCTTATTCTTATTTTTGTTATTCTCAGTTTTATTAATGTTAGTATTATTATTGTTATTATTATTGTTTGTATTATTATTATTATTATCATCATTTGTATTATTATTATTTTTATTATTCTGTTATTATTAGTATTATTATTCAGAATATTAATGTTATTAATGATATTATTATTATTCTTATTATTGTTATTCTCATTTTTATTAATGTTAGTATTATTATTACTATTATTATTATTGTTTGTATTATTATTATTATTATTATTATTATTATTATTATTATTATTCTTGTTGTTGTTTATATTATTATTATTATTCTGTTGTTTTTGTTATTATTATTATAATAAAATGAAAAAAAAACTAAAACCATAATCGCTACCCGCACCCCGCTTCCCCTATTCTGAATCGTGGGCCGCACCCCCCCCCCCTGCCTTCTCCCCTCCGTACCCCGTGCTCCCGGCCTACGGACCAGCCCCAACAGCCACTGCCACCTCGCCTAGCACCTGCCTCACCCTGCTACCTTCACCCAGCACCGAACTTGCCCCATCTTCTAACTTCAGCCCCACCTCGCCGCACCATCCCCTTCCAGCAACCCCGCATTGCCTGCGCTGCGCTACCCAACCGCCGCACCTCCAGCGAGGTTATGCCCCAGCCTCCTGTGGTCTGACCAGCCCACCTCTGGCCTCCATCCTTCCGACCGGCACACCTCCGACTAGGTCGCTTCACCCTGTCGTGTCTCTGGCCTCCCACACTCTAGTCCTCCACCTTGCATCGTCCAGCAGCACACCCGACAATCGGCGCGCAGCCCCCCGGTGGTCTCTCTTTCCGGCACACGCCCCTGCTTGCGACCCCCTTACCGCGGTTTTCTTATTTTCCCTTTATTTTGGGTGTTTTTTTTCAAGGTGACCAAACCCTAACATTTAAGGTGTTGGTCTGGGAATTTTTCTAGTTGTTTTAGGTGTGCATTTGGTCTGCAGCAGGTTGTTCCTCCTCCCGCTGAAGTTTTTTCGCGCCCGCTCTTGCTTTGAGGTAGGTGAATCTGCATTTTTTCCTTTATGAATAAATTCATTTAATGCTTGTGTGTTTTAATTGATTCTTTTGCTTTATTTGAACCTTTTCAAAATAATTTATTTTTTTATGAAATCATTTATACTTTGTTTGGCCTGTTTATGGATATTGTTAGAAACTGGTTACTTGTATATAAAAGTGTTTGTAAGCTGGTTGAGTTATTTGTATAATTGTTTATAAATTATTTGGTATGTTAATTAGATTGTTTATGAATTGCTTCAACTGTTCATGAATATTTTTAATTAATTTTTTGGTTCATTGTAAATTTTCAAAGGACGAGTTTAACTATTTTCCTTGAGGCCTTGGTCCTTTGGTCTTGAAAAGTGCTTTTGGTTGTGTGTGTGGTGTGGGTTAAGTTTTAAAAGGTGCAAGAGTAGTTTTTCAAAGGGTTTGGTTGTGCAATGATTTATAAAATGGTGTTTTCTTGTGATTTGGGGAAATTGAGATGTAAGCCTCTGTTTTTTCCTTTGAAAGGTTTTACCAAATGAATAATTGATTTATTTAATGATGCATGACGTTCAAATCATGGTTGAAAATTGTTTCAGTGTGTGTTTGGTTTTTCAAGAGGGTTTTTTTGGGGGGTCAAGATTGAAGCTTGAAGTGTTACTTATAGTGGTTTTGTAAAGTGTTTAATGGTTTTTCTAAATTGTATGATGGGTGAAAAATATATTTGAAGGATGTTTTGGGGTGCATAGGGTTTCAAATGCAGGTTTTGACATGTCGTGCACTTTTTTTGGGTTTTGCACACCAAAATTTGGGTGAGTTTCCTGGTTGGATCTTGTTTATGATTTAGGATCTTCAGAACTATGTTTTTATTTTTTGGAAACTTTGAACATTTTATAAAATTGTTTAAAGGTTAAATGGTGTGACGGCCCGGTTGGCACTTTGTTAATGTGAAATGTTTGAATGTGTATTTGGGGGCGCTCCTGTCTAGGGTAACCCTTTATGGGTGAACACATAGGAAGCATCCATGTTTGGGGTAGGAAAGTGCAGTGAGATGAGTCACGCATGCGAGGGCCCTCCTACTTGCATAGTATTATTACCACCACCATGGGTTCCTGGGTGCCTTTTAGACGATCGGGTGACTGTTACTGACCAACCCCGATTAGACAGGTTGGTACCCCTTGGATTTATTGTTAGGCCAAGAAGGATTTTCCACTGGATTGGTCGGTTAGGGCTGCCAGTTGGTTATAGACTTAGGAGCTTCTCCATACGTCATCAGGTGGTTCTGAAACTGAGTACGTCCAGGGGTCTTCTATGGATGTTTAGGATCACCCATGGTTATTGGGTTATTTTCATTTCTTGTTTACTTTTCTTGCAGAAGTTTATTTTCAGCTTGCACTCTTACTCATTTTACTCTAGAACAACATTAGTATATTTTGTTTTGGGTTTTTTTTATAAAATGAATAATGATTTTGGAAAATGATATGTAGCGTGTGTTGGGTTTTTAAATGAGAAAAACATGTTGCTTATTTTCAAATGTGAAAACCCTATTTTTATAATTTTATTTCAAACTTGTGTTGGTGGATTGTTTTGGGAAAGGAGACATCAGATTTTGTGGTTTACCTTGAAAACCCTACTGAGCATTTTTAATGCTCACGCCTATTTATATTTTTAGTTGTAGGTTCATTCTCTTGTTTGTGTTTTCTTGGATGAGTTTCTCATTATAGGAGCAAGGTCGGCCTTTGGTCGGGAGGTGACCTGAAAGGTCACGTGGAGGTATGTTTGGTTTTATTTTGTTTCCTCTACTAGTATTATGTTTATTGACTTTTATTATTTATCTTTTTTTTGTGCATGGGTCAAATCATTCCCAACAATTAAAATTTTGATGCCCGGCACTAGTTTTCAGCCCGTGGGGATTGGGAACGCCCCTCAGTCCATGTCGCAGACTAGCTCGGGTGACCGATTTAGGGTTGACCTGGGTTCTTTTGTGACAAGATACCTCATAAGGCTATTTAAACAAGTAAAGTGAAGAAGAAATCCAAAATTCTTCTTTGGCTTGGAAGATGCATAATAAGTCATTCAATTTCAACACCTCACCTATAGGCATAGAAAAACCCCACCCGCAGGCATAACCAATCCTCACCCACAAGCATAACAAATCCTCACCCTTAGGCATAACAAAGCCTTTCCCGCAGGCATAAAAAATCCTCTTCTACAGGCATAACAGTCAATTATGGTTGAGGTCGGTTTATCAGCATTTCAGTATAATAGACAACACGTGTAAATTACATTATTACATGTTTAACATAATAACAACTCACGTGGTAATCATACATAACAAGAAACAAGTGAATTAAACTATCACAAGGATTAAACAATTATGCTCACATGGGAAATTTATATCACAATACTAACATGTAATTTAACAATTACAATGCCTAAACAATAATAGGCATAACATGGGGAAAAGGGAAAAAACACTAATCCCAAGCCCTTAATGCATCCAATTAAAATTTAACCCAATTGAAATCCCATTATAATTCAATTCATTTTTAACAACCCAAATAGAAAAAAAACAAGGCTTGCCTCTTAGGAAACCTAGGCCAAACGGCCATAAATGACAATTCAAGGGAAACTCGCCCCTAGGGTGGCCCTAATTCAAGGAAATAAACATTATGCATGAATAATAACTCATATTAAATTACCTAAACATCATTAAGAGATAACATGGGTCAAAAATAAGTGAAAGTGACATGAAAAAATGGGCGCAATACACTTTAGAACATATATTCATCTCGAAAATTAACAAGAGGAACAAGACCACCTACCTCATCCTCGTGTGACTCTCCCCATCCAACGTCAACCTCTAATTCAATATAGAATGGAGTAGATCTAAAAAATGAGTAAAAAATCTCAAGGTATGATAACTTTTTCAAGAGAAAAAATCATGAAGAACGAATCAAGAGGAATCAAGAGCTTACCTATTGGGTTTAAATGCATCTGATGGAATTCAATTCGGAGTTCGGATGGAGATTCGGGAGGAAGAATCTCATTCGGCACTATTGTTCACGTAACGGGGTGAGCCCTCTGTCCGTCTGACAAAACACGAGGCTATTACCCATTTTATCCAAAAAAAAGAAAAGTACATGGCATGTACTAGAAACTACACTCTCTTTCCATGCTAAAAGTTTTCCCCTCTACCGACTCCCTTTACATGCCATGTTCAACCATACATGGTTAAGTTACATAGCGTGTACTAATAAGTACACAGCGTGTAACCACCAAGTTTGTCCATGTAAGGCTTGAAGCCAGAATTTAACTTCCTTAACTCTTTTTCCTCTTATATGAACTGAAAAGAAAATATTCATACCTCAAAATAAGAATTGGGTTCTTACATGCCTACATACTTAAATTTATTACATTTTAATTTTTTATCATGAATTACTTTTACCTATTGACCTATCTTGAGTATTGAACAACCTTGCATGTCCATTTTATTTAATTATTTATTATATATGCGTGATTATAGTAATAATTTATTAGTTTTATTGATGGTCTGTGCATTGTCATTTTTTATTTAATACTTATGAGGGTATGCGCACCCATTATTATCTATATGTTTATTGAAATTCATGAGACCCCCTTGCCTGCATGTGAATATTAATGTACTATTGACGATGACACTGTAAGTTGTGGTTCATGCAAAGTTAAGGGGAAATCCCAGACGTGATATGGACACAATGGACTAGGGATAAGCTACATCATGATTCAATACCAGACTCAGGTATGATATCCCTAGGTCGTGATTGATCTGTTGATTTTAAATGGATCTACCAATATTAGATGCTCAAGGATGATTGATTAAATTTATTTCTTTTATGCATTGTTTATTATTTTATGCATTTTCATGTCTGTGGGAAACACATAAAATAATAAACGGAAAAATTCATAAAGACGCGATGAATGTTTTTATATTAATGTTTAGTTGTGAGAGTGACAACATATTATGAACATATTAATATAAATGGACAACATTCCTCAAAAAATAATAAAACCCTCAAAGAAATTTAAAATCACAAAGGCATTATGTTGATAAAATTTAAAAAAAGGTGTATGGGGTGATTGTCGGCCAAAGTTGAGGGTGTCTCCTACTATCAGGGAGTTCTTATGAGAGTGATGGGTTAAATTAACTAAAGTTAGTATCAAAGATGTAGCCAAATATATCTTGTAGAGAATTTAAAGGTAAACATTGAGTAAATCATTTTTATTATTTTAGAAGTTGATACTTCATTCAATAGATCAAGGATCCGCGAGTTAATGTGGTTGTCCAATCTAGTTCCTACCTAGAAACTCTCATAAGTGGTGGCGTATCCAAACTTGTAGACTATGAAGATAGGGTTCAAGGATTATTTCCACTAGAATACTCAAGTGATAGAGTATTCTGATTCTAGTATAGAGGGTTTCTAGAGTTCAATAAAATAGTGGGAGACATTTAATGATGTAATTAATTAGTAATGTATAATCAGTAATCAAGATAAAAGTATTAATCTACTAGATTTTATTTTTGTAAAAAATAGAAAGTAATACCACAAGACATGTTGTGATATTTATTGGAAAAAGTAAATTTCCTATCCAGTAATAGTTTCTAATATTAATACTGGATATTGGAAAAATTACTAAGATAAAGGAAATCTAGGGTACTAGAGTCCCCAATACCTATTAAGCCTCCTTAGAAAGCAAGGTTGATAAAAAAATCTTACAGGATACTCATGTATGACGCATATGATGGTTATGTCATAATGTTATCATCAACATCTGATGTAAGTTGTGGATACTACATCATGATATGTATTATATTACATGTAGACTCATATTTTATAATATTGTGAGGAGAAAGAGAAGAGAATATATGAATAGGTGATGATTACACTGGATATGTGTAAATTTAAAGATGGAACACAATCTTTCAATGTATCCCTTTCTCATATCATTTTTACCCATTTAATCTAGTTTTGTTTAATATTACAAAATTAATAGTATAGGGAAAATGTTTTATTACATTTTGGGTAAGGTTTTCTGAGAAATAATAACATTAAAGAAAGATTAATCTTCAGTTCTTATGGAGAACAAGTTAAATTGCAACGTGAAAAGGCCAATGGAAAGCATGAAATCAAAGGCACCTTTGAAATATCCTTAAAATAAATATATATTAAACAATAGGTTATTTCATTCTCATATCTTAAAATAATATCTATGGAAGTTTAAATTCTATAAACTGAATTAAAGAAGAAAGTAATTGCTTCTTCTTAAGGTATATTGATCAATTGTAAGCAATATTTCTATCATAATTCTTGATTATTGAAAATAATATTCTTATCACATATGTCTAACGAAATACAATAACCAAGTAAGTAATATAAATGTTACAAGAAGTAAGGTATGTTATTCGAGTGGATGAGAAAGGGTGGTTCCTAAGTTAGTGGTGAGAAGCACACAACTTCTAATTTCCAAGTAAAGAATTCTAATAGAAAATTTATTGACTATAAACAAAACATTTATCTCATGTATGCATTGGAAAAAAATGAGACATTATTCTAGTTGAGGAATTAATGTTGTTTATAGTGTTTAATACTCAACCAATAGTTCAGTACTTCTTGAATCGTTAGCAGTACCTGATTAATATAAAATGTAAGACTCAGTTATAACCGGTTGTGTAAATATAATACTTTTTCAATAAAAACTAAAAAAAATCAAGGATAAAACTAGTATGGTTTTATACTCTTCATAGTGAAAGACCTTAGGTATTATCGACACACTTATGTACTTAGTTTTGGACAAATAAATCTTTAGAAATAAATGTAAGACACAAATCTTTCAGAACTACACTACTACAAATCTGACCTATAGCCACGGACCTATAGCCACGGTTCTATAGGTTCGTGGCTATATCTTATATACTGCCACGTTAAAATCTTCATCTGTGGCTATATGCAGCAGCCCCATTTTTTTCCCAAACCTATCGGGCTACTTCCCCCCCCCCCCTCGCGATTCCTCCTCCTCGTCGCGCCCTCCTCCTCCCCGAAGCCTCCTCGTCGACGCCTCTTCCGCACTGCGCCCTCCTCGTCGCGCCCTCCTCACCACGCCCTCCTCCTCACCGCGTCCTCCTCGCCGATGCCTCCTCGCCACGCCCTCCTCCCGGACGCCTCCTCGTCGACGCCTCCTCGCCACGCCCTCCTCCCCGACGCCTCCTCGCCGATGCCTCCTCCGCGCCGCGCCCTCCTCGCCGCGCCCTCCTCCTCGCCATGCCCTCCTCGTCGCGCCCTCCTCGTCGACGCATCCTCACCACGCCCTCCTCCAGAGACGTGGGTCACTGGGGTGGATTGGATTCCGTGGACGACTCTTCTGGAAACAGTTCCATGTTCTTGGAAGATCCTCCATGGATTTCGACCCACAATGGAATGGATCAGAAGATTTTAGGCAATCGAGTTTGTGGGTCGCTTGGAAACCCGCTCAAGATGATCTATTCAAAGAACAGGTACTTTGGGTTCCCAGAAATTGACAGAACGAAGCGGCCTGAATGCAAATCTGAGGTTTTAGAAGGTGCGAGGAGGAAGAACATGGCATGGGAGACGGAAATGGACCAGACTGGATTAGTCCATAGGAAAAGGAAGCTTCAGCAGCACGATTACTCCACGGAAATGGGGGAAGCCTCCCGGTCTGATGATTTCTTCAAAACCAGTGAAAGGGAGAGCAAATACCAGTGCGCCACCTACAGCAGGATCTTCAATTCTTACCAAGATCTCGGGGGGGAATAGGTCCAGTCACAAGAAGATCGGGGGCTGCTTCGCTTCCAGAACCGAAAGCAGCAGAAACGCCATCGACATTGGTCAAATCTTCAACACCGCCCCCAAGAATGAAAGCTCCATTGATGTGAGCGGCCCTCTGTCAAGAAAGAGTCGGGGCCATGAGTGCCTGATCTGTTTTAGGGTTTTCTTGTCTGTACAAGCCCTGGGTGGGCACAAAAGATCGCATTTCATTGGGGGTAGTGAGCAGAAAGATGACAGTCGAAGTCGATCAACTGTAAACCACAGACCGGTGTAGGAAGCGATCGATCTGCTTGATCTTAATCGTCCTACTCCTGTTGAAGACGAAAGAAATGGAAACAATGATACAGAGTACGAACGGCGGTGGATTGGGGGTAGCCGCAAGCATGAATCACTTGTCATCCTACTCTCTGATTGAGAGATTTGAGAGTGTACAGACTTTCTCCCCCAGGATGGTATGAATTCATTGATTCTTTTCAAATTCAAGAATTTTCAATCTCATTTTGTAAGGATTTTGGTTTCTTTTTTCATTACTTTGTTTCCCGTACAATAATAGTATCCATGGCTGTAGATTCATCCTCATCCATCGGCTTTGTGGTTTTAAATACATCATGTTTGTCTTACTGAATTTCAACTTCATGGGAAAGAGTTTGCTTCCCAGTCCATGTGTCGTGCAGCTTGAGGGTCTGGCCAACTAGGGTTTCTTCCCATGAAAGCAAAAATGAGGGAGGGGTTGAAAAAAAATGGCATGTGAAGTCACTGAGAAGGGAAAAAGGAAAGGCGTTTTAGTGATGGGGGTGGTTGTGTAGTCACCCACCATAAAAACATGACAACCCATCTTGAGGAAAATGTTGGATTAAGGAGTATGTCAACTCCTTTCACCACGAAATGAAATATAAAACCCTCTCATTATCCTACCATTTTTAGTTTGAGAGATTTAGTATGGTTTTCTTCTATAGAATCAAGCTGAATTGGAACAGAAACATCCAATAGAGATCTTCCCACCCTATAATTGATTGAGTCGATGAACCGGTGTACCCTACAAATATTGGTCCCTATAATTTCTGTATAAATATATTGGGTTTCACTACTTATTTTTTAGGGGTCTCCATCATGGAATCACAACGGGACACAAAATGGGTCAAATTCTTCTTTGGGTTCCCTAAAACATTGAAAATTGTAAATGTAGTGTTTCCTAAATTTAGTGGGGAAAATTCAGATCACCCCCTTTAGGGTAAGGCTTGTTTTATAGTTGTACCAATTCCCACTATACCTCTATGGATTATAATCAATCCATTAGAGAATCAATAGTTTTTATGAGCCCTTGAGGAATGTCTAGCTGAGAAGGAGCATGAATAGGTGCAACAGCAGGTAGAGTAAAATGTGGCAGCCCTATTAGTATATGTCATGTGTAACCTATTGGGTGAGGTCTGTAATGATGCTCCTAGACATGTTTTGGTTGTGTAAAAAATGTTGGGAACTCTCTATTTTTTATTTCTTGATTCATGTATGTTGGTTGTTGGTACCCCATGTTGATAGGATGTTTCATCTTAATTCTAGTTGCGGTAGAGAACCCTCTTTGATAAGGTGCTCAAGTTGGGAGTACGAGTTGAGTATCTGCTTATAGAATATATCCAGTAGGAACACTACCTCAGAGAAGTTATTCATTGATTCTTCTCAATTATTTCAAATCTTCTACCTATTGAGAAAATCCTTCCTCATGTGTAAGGGGTTCAACCACTTTAGTATTTGGTTGCAGTGTATCCCTAATTTTACTCTTTTCCTTGGTGGATAATATCTAAGGAGGTAATCATGGAGTGGTTGAGTGAATTCCAAATTTCAGGGAAAGCATCTGAAGGTTGTAATAATTGGATGGTCCAAGAATTATTAAACATATAGGGAATTGTTAGCTTGTCCCCCTTAGCAATGAAGGTTGTAAGAATTGGATGGTTATCAGAATTGTGCTTTACTAGAGTGACACAAGAGATGGTTTTCCAACTTCCATGAAGAGAGTGATTAACAAAGGCACGGTCAACCCTACAGGCCCTACTTCTATTTAGATTCCTCCTATACCAAGTGTATTTGGCACCAATCAGATTGGTTTCAATAAGTTTTAATTCCTCAATACAAGCTTTGAAATATCTCATTGTGGTAGCATTGGAAACATGTCCAATCTTGTCATCTGCATGTAAAATAGCATCTCCCATTATAACCGAGGGATCTAATATAACTCTTGAAATCTCATTCATGTGTTTCCAATGAGTTCTTCGACTGATGTAATAGTAGAAAGCATAAACCATTTAACAAAAAGAGATCTGACCCTCGTTAAGGAAGGTGCAAGTGATAATTTGGTTGTCCACTCAAAAAATGGAAGGATTAGTAACATTATGATGGAAAACCAAGAAAATTATTTCAATACTAGTGATATCTTTCACATAACATAGAAAAGAATTACCATTTTGGAAAAAAAATAACCAGAAGTGATATTATTAGATTTTAGCTCAGAGATGCCAATGAAATCAGGTTTCCGTTTACTCACAAGAAGCCTAAGGCAACATAATGTTCTAGGGTTGGCTAGCCCCTGGAAATTCTAGAAGAGGATACACATCATTGTTTCTGAATGGGAGAAAGTCCCCCTTTCTGTTATTTCTCAGTTACACTTTTTTAATTGGAGTTTCTCAACTCTCTCTTGTTGGAATGGTTAGTAGAATAAACTTGCTTTATAGTGAGCTGGATCCCCAACCTAAAAGAATCTTCCCTGGTTTGTAATCCTTTCATTATAGGGTATGAATCTTTTATACTGATGTTTATATATTGAGAAGGTGTGTGCTCTGACAATTGCATAGAGAGAGCAGCCTGAGAAAATCCAGCTTCAAGTCTATCATCCATATCAACTGTTTTTAATAATTCTGAGGTAATTAACTCCAAAAGAGGTATTCAGACTGCAGATTTAAAGAAAAAGAGAGAATATAATCCGATACCAGTTTTAGCATGAACACATCCTTGGGATTCTTATTCCTCTACTAAGTCTTCCTAGGATTTACTAGTAGCAGAATTGTTATCCCAGGTGACCTCTTTTTAACCTTCTTTGTATTTTTTTCTAACATAGTGTTTGGTATTAATATTTTTCCCTTTCAGATCATCTTTCAACGAAGTATTAATAGAGGATGGATTGCAGAATTTCTGTACAATTCTGCACTTATCAGGGGGTCTAGGGGGGAGTGAGGGGTGTCTGGGGGGGGGGGTCCATGGGGGGTGTCTAGGGGGGAGGGAGGGGTGTCCAGGGGGGGTTTCTAGGGGGTAGGGATGGGTGTCCAGGGGGGTTGTCTAGGGGGGAGGGGGGATGTGCAGGGGGTACAAGGGGGGATGTGCAGGGGGGTGCAAGGGGGGATGTGCAGGGGGTGCAAGGGAAGCTATACAGGGGGTGTAAGGGGGGGCAGGGGGGTGATCCTTGCATTTGTCATCTCTCAAATAAAGAGTCATTAAACTCTTTTATTTTCTTAATCTTCACTTCCAACTGAGCATCACTGACATTCATGGATACTTTATGCAATTTCTCCAAAGCATGGATCACTTTTTTAACAACATTTTCAAACACTTTTCACATAAACTCTTTGCAATTCTTCATCATCTTGAAAAAATCTTTCATTGCAGGGGTGGGGGGTGTCCAAACATGCATTCTGTTTTCATTATTTTGTTTATTCTATTGCATTCTGTTTTTGCATTCTGTTTTTGATTAGTTATTATTTTTGTTTGTTATATTGCATTATGTTTTTGTTATTTTGTTGTTTTTAAATTTCTGTTGTTCTGGAAACATGCATTCTATTTTTTTCCATGTGCATCAACAATCCCCATGACGAGATGTCAACATAATTAATCTTGTTGACGTATACAGGTGGGGAACGATATTTCTCTACCATTTCCCAACGAATAGAGGATTCCTTTAAAAGTACTAATCTCAAGTCCAGGGAAACTCCATCAGCCCTAAGAAAAAATAGTGGGGGGCAGGTGTGATTTCATTTCTGATAAAAAGTTCTGGAATTTGAAACCGATGAATTATTCATGTGTAAAAGCTTTTTGAGTTTCCAATGGCAATCTCTACCTTAGATACTGGTAATGTTTGTGTTTTCCTGCAGGGTCTCAAGCAGGAAGTTATTGTTGATTTAGTGGAACGGTGCCATGCATACAAGCAAAGAGTGGTACACTTTGTTCATTTGATATATCAAATTTGGTTTTCCTGCACTTAGACTTTTATGTGTTATCTTGTGCTATTTTTAATCATGGATACTACTAGCATCTATTCAGACTTACTAGTTTGGTTCTTTATACAGGAATCCATATCCCCTGGGAATGTATATCTTGAATATGGTATTTTATTCTCATGATTTTATTCTATGTAATTGAATCGTTTCTATACAGAATTTCATTTTTGTTGCTATGAGGTTGAGGTAGGTTCCCTCTCCTAGCCCATTTAATTCAAGAATTTTTTAAATTGCATTTATTTTCCTTCTTAATTTTTCATGTTTATATTAAATTGCAATTCTTGAATAAGTGTTAGTTCAGATAATTGTTTCGTTTGATAAATAAGTCCTGGTTTTGTAATAAAACCCCTCCAATAGAGGTGCGCTGTCTGCGAAAACTCACAGTGGTATACCTTGCTTAACATTATTGCATTGATTTTTTCCTTATACTTGATGTCATTATTAGTCATAAAACACACATCGTACTTGACCCTTTTTAAATCCATGTAGGGGGTTTCCCTCTTTTTATTAAAACAGTTGTTTGAACCAAGACAATCTTTAAGTGCCGTTAGACTTTTAAGATGGGTCCCATGTTGTGTGACCATGTCACATGGCATGTGATATTTAAATCCAACCAAAAGCCCAGTTCCACAGCCCAGGGGTCCCACAGTACCAGTAATGTCAGATTACATGTTATGTAACCTGTGATTTTCCTGTTCCCATGGGGTATTCCTCTAAGTATTCCTACACATTTCTAGATCTCCAAACCTCACCGAATTAGGTATATCAGGGGTCATCCAATCCTCTAGTCATCACATATTAGCATTCATTTCGTTAAATCTTCTGAGAAAACATCCTCTCATGCCATCCATATCATCCTATTTGAAACTAAGTGGAATATGTTGCCCCGAGGATGTCGTTGGACTGGGCCAACATGTTGTGGTCAAGCTGCGGTCACGCCGCGGTCACGCCGTGGTCACGCCGTGATTTGGCCCTGCTCCAGGACGACACCCTGCGGCGGTCACGCCTCGGTCATGACGTGGTCACACCGCGGTCACGCCGCGGTCACGCCGTGGTCACGCCGCGGTCACACCGCGGCCACGCCGCGGTCACGCCGTGGTCACGCCGTGATTTGGACCTGCTACAGGACGACACCCTACGGCGGTTACTCCTTCAGGACGACACCCTGCGGCGTTCATTCCGCGGTCATGCCGCGGTCATGCCGCGGTCACACCGTGGTCACGCCGCGGTCACGCCGCAGTCATGCCGTGATTTGGACCTTCTCCAGGATGACACCCTGCGGTGGTTACTCCTCTAGGACAACACCCTGCGGCGGTCATGCCGCGGTCACACCGCGGTCACGCCGTGATTTGGCCCTGCTCCAGGATGACACTCTGCGGCGGTTACTCCTTCAAGACGACACCCTACAGCGGTCACACTGCGGTCACGCCGCGGTCACGCCGCGGTCACGCCATGATTTGGCCCTTCTCCAGGACGACACCCTGTGGCGGTTACTCCTCCAGGACGACACCCTGCGGTGGTCACGCTGCGGTCACGCCGTGGTCACGCCGCGGTCACGCCGCGGTCACGCCACAGTCACGCCGCGGTCACGCCATTATTTGGCCCTGCTCCAGGACGACACCCTTCGGAGGTTACTCCTCCAGGACGACACCCTGCGGTGGTCACGCCGCGGTCACACCGCGGTCACGCCGTGATTTGGCCCTACTCCAGGACGACACCCTGCGGCAGTTACTCCTCCTTAGAGAAACATTGAATAGTTAGCTCTATAATTTTTCGTATTTCCTCATTCCTAAACTATATCACCTCTCAGCGCTGCCTCTCATCCATCTTTCCACAAAACGTGCATAGCAGGTGGTACAAAGGCTCAATTCAACTGAAAACATTGGTTTGGAATTGTCTGGCATATTTTATTATACATGTATCACATAATATTTGTTCGGTAATTCTTCTTTTTCCTCATCCTCTTCACATGTTGTCCGAACCAGATCATCCTCATCCTCTGCACATGTCGTCTGAACCGGATCAGCCTGTTGTGATGGTTCCCACAACCGTTTGACTGAATTTCACACCAAACCAAGCCCTGCTAGTGACTATTTTTCGATGCACTATAAAAATCCCATGGCCAACCCACCAAAATCAAACCAGCTATTCCAGGGCCATTTCCAATCTCACTAAAAAATCCAAACTCAAGCCCTACTACAATTCCAAGCTCCCACTTCAATTTAGCCACTATGAACTCCTTCCTAGTCCCCCACCATTTTTCAATCCACCTAGGCAACCCATCCACAACTTGACCACCAATCAGGCCTACCCACCTCTCAACTTCTAAGCCACCAACCCCACATTTTCCACCAGGCATCCCACTTTAAAACCATTCCAAACCTCACCCAATTCTAACCAATTAAACCAGACCCCTTAAAATTTGAAGCCCTCATCTAAATTCTTGTTCCAACTCACTTATTTTAGACCCAATCAGCCCTGCCACTTCAGAAAAACAAGAGCAGCCTACTTAAAATCTAGTCCAACTTAGTTTCCTTCATGCTTGCCCCCATGAGTCCACAGCCTCACCTCAACCAAATTATTAACCACCTGGACACCTGGAAGCCACAAGAGGAGAGATAAGGTTTATAGATTTTTTTGTAATATTTTATTCCATTGGAAGAGAATTTGTTGGATGCTGCCACTTGTAATGAGGTACTTAATTTCCTCTCCCTCTTTCTTCCATTAAATATTAGACAGATCCTATGTAAAAAATCATTCTCCACCTTCGGGGAAGGAACTCTCAGCTACCGTTCTTCTGTTCTTCTTCCTGCTGATGAATAAAATTCCCCAAGTATATTGGGAAAATTTTATTCATTTTTCTTCACTTACCTCTTCTTACTTACTGCTGATTTCAGTAGCCAGATTCGGTCTTTTAGCAATAGCCCATGACATCCATCCGTTGTCTAGGGGGTCCAGTGGGGGGGGTCTGTCCTGGGGTGTCCAGGGTCTCCTGGGGGGTCTGTCCATGGGGTGTCTAGGGGGTCCAGTGGGGGGGGGTCTGTCCTGGGGGGTTTGGGTTTGGGGGGGTAGGTTCTGGGGGGTGTCCATGGTCTGGGGGGATGTCCAGGTTCTGGGGGGGTCTGTCCTGGGGTGTCTAGGGTCTGGGGGGGCAGGACTGGCAGGGGTGTCCAGGGTCTGGGGGGGTCTTTCCTAGGGTGGGGTCTGTCCTGGGGTGTCCAGGGTCAGGGGCAGGGGGCAGGGGGCAGGGGGGCAGGGGTGTCCAGCAGGGGGAGGGGTGTCCAGCAGGGGGAGGGGCTGTCCAGGAAGGGGGAAGGGGTGTCCAGGGGGTGGTCCAGGGGTGTCCAGGGGTAGTGGTCCAAGGGGAGGGGTGTCTAGTAGTGGTGTCTATTGCTGGTATTCTTTTTTGGACTTCAATAGATTATGCAAGGACTCGGTGAATGGTCCTTCAATAGATTATGCAAGGACTCGGCGAATGGTTCTTCCACTTCTTCCTCTTCTCCCCCAAACTGTAACTCTCTCTCTCTCTCTATACTGCTTGCTCTCAATATAGAAATTTACCATTTTACCTTCTTGTTTTTCTCCTCTCTCAATTTTATTCCTAACAAAATGTGTGTCCTCTATTTCTATCAACCTTGAGCACATCTTCTATACATCTTCAACTTGTATTCCTTCCACCTATTTCGCAAATAATATGTGCCAAGAAATGTATGTTCTGTGTTGTTCTCAGTGGCTATAGCATGGTTATACCAACAGATGAAAATTAATTCATGGCTATATGTGCGATTTGGCCAATATTCTCTCGGGCTCCTCCTACGGAACCCTCCCCGACTCACTCCCCTCCCCCGACGCACTCCCCTCCCCGGACGACCGCGCCTCCCCCCTCCCTGGATGATAGTGCCTCCCCCGACGCCGACGGACTCCCCTCCTCCCCTGACGCACTCCCCTCCTCCCGACGACCTCTCCTCCCCGGACGACCGCGCCTGCCCCAACGGACTCCCCTCCTCCAGTCACCATTAATATATTTGAGGGCTAACTTGGATTCTCCCTTCATATCCATTTGAGGGAAATAAATATCATCTGATAACTGATTACCAGTAATGAGAGCCTAATAATTTGACTCATCATTAGTGAAACCTTATAAAAATAGAAAAAATTATGATTGGACGTCTTGTGTTGGTGTGATAAAGACAACCACCTGGCCTACTCAATTAAGATTGGAATTATTAAGAATTATTTCAGTCGATCTTTGAAAATCACCATCAAAATATGTTTTCTAATACTCTTTGACATGATCCACTAAGAGGGTATCCTCATTTGGGAAATCAACATTCATGGGTAGTTCTTCAGGGGTGGATGTGTGTCCAGTGGGGCTGTCTAGTTGGGGCATGGGGGTTGTCCAGTGGGGTGCAGGGGGCAGGGGGCAGGGGGCAGGGGTGTCCAGCAGGGGGAGGGGTGTCCAGCAGGGGGAGGGGCTGTCCAAGCAGGGGGGAGGGGTGTCCGGCAGGGGGGGAGGGTTGTCCAAGGGGTGCAGGGGGTGCCCAGTGAGGCTGTTCAGTGGGGCTGTCCAGTTGGGGCATGGGGGCTGTCCAGTGGGGTGTAGGGGGGGCATGGGGGACTAAGGGGGGCATGGGGTGCAGGGGGGTGTTCAAGGGGGTTGTCCAGGGGGTTGCAAGGGGGTACAAGAGGTCTGTCCAAGAACCTAAGCCCATGTAGGTTATGAATGTCTCTATAGAGAAAATGAAGTGATGTCCAGATCTGGAAAATATCATAAAACATCCCACAGATACTTCACAGGCACCAGGTATAACTATTTCACCACCTATAGATAGTGAGCACGGTGCTATAAAATCTGGTAACTCTATTTCAAATCATAATTCCAATGTTTTGTTTAATGCAGTACTACATGAAATGCAAGAAGATTTTATCTGAGGATGAGCATGTGTGACCATGATTTCACTAAGCAGTTTGTTTAGTTGATAAACAGTTTTTCTGGTAATGTTTTCCAATTTCAAATATGTTTTATTTTATTTCCATAAACATTTTATAGTTTATTATGTTTTATTTTCCAGACTTATTATATGTATGTTTTCCTAGATTACTCATATATAGCTACTTCTGAATTTTGTTTCAAGTGTTTCCCAAGTCCTACTAAGAACCTATAGTATGGGGTGGTCCTACTAAGAATCTATAGCAGGGGGCCAGTGTCCAGCAGGGGTACAGTGTCTAGCAGGGGTAAATATGCAGGGGGAGTCCAGTGTCCAGGGGGGAGTCCAGTGTCCAATAGGGGTAAATATGATTTGGGCATACCAAGAACTATTTTCCAGGGGGAGTCATGTGTCCATCAGGGGTACAAGGGGGCTGGTAGGGGTGAGGGGGAGTATGGGTCCAGTGTACAGCAGGGGTCCAGTGTCCATCAGGGGTAAATATGCAGGGGGAGTCCAGTGTCCAGGGGGGAGGGGGGTGCTGTCCAGGGAGGGGGGGTGTTGTCCAGGAAGGGGGGTGTCCAGCAGGGGGGAGGGGTGCTAAACATGGTCTGTAAATCTGATGTAGTTCAGTATGTTCATGTCTTATCTCATGCTGCTAAACATGTCAGAATTGGTGAATTGGTACCTGTTAAACCTGAATCTGGAAGTTCTGAAGATGTTGTGGTTATCAGATCAAATAAACTTGGTTATCAGATCAGGGGGCAGGGGGACTAGCAGGGGACTGACAGGGGGCCTAGCAGGGGGCCTAGCAGGGGGAAGGGGGCCTAGCAGGGGGCAGGGGGACTAGCAGGGGGCTGGGGGGCTGGCAGGGGGCAGGGGGACTAGCAGGGGGATTGGAAGGGGTGGCAGGGGGGACTGGTAGGGGGCAGGGGGGGCTGGCTGGCATGGGGGCAAACAGGGGGTGGCAGGGGGGAACTAGCAGGGGGTAGGGGGCAGGGGGGCTGGCGGGGACCAGCATGGGGGAGGGGGGGAAAGGCAGGGGGACAAGCAGGGGGGTGGCAGGGGGAGGGGTGTCCAGGCAGGGGGGAGGGGTGTCCAGGCAGGGGGAGGGGCTATCCATCAGGGGGGGGAGGGGTGTCCAGGCAGGGGGGTGGGGCTGTCCAGTAGGGGGGAGGGGCTGTCCAGCACGGGGGGAGGGATGTCTAACAGGGGGGAGGGCTATCCAGCAGGGGGGTGTCCAGCAGAGGGAGGGGTGTCCAGGCAGGGGGGAGGGGTGTCCAGCAGGGGGGGGAGGGGTGTCCAGGCAGGGGGAGGGGGGCTGGCAGGGGTCAAGCAGGGGGGCAGGGAGGGGGGTGGTAGGGGGACAAGCAGGGGGGGTGGCAGGGGGGACTAGCAGGGGGAAGGGGGGACTAGCAGGGGCAGGGGGGTGTCCAGTAGGGGGTAGGGATTCTAAACATGGTCTATAAATCTGATGTAGTTCAGTTTGTTACTGTCTTATCTCATGCTGCTAAACATGTCAGAATTGGTGAATTGGTACCTGTTAAACCTGAATCTGGCAGTGCTGAAGATTTTGTGGTTATCGGATCAGATAAACTTGGTTATCAGATCAGGGGTAGGGGTACTAGTAGGGGACTGACAGGGGGCCTAGTAGGGGGCCTAGCAGGGGGACAGGGGGCCTAGCAGGGGGCAGGGGGACTAGCAGGGGGCAGGGGGGCTGGCTGGGGGGGCTGGCAGGGGGTGGCAGGGGGGGGAACTAGCAGGGGGTAGGGGGTGTCTAGTGGAAGGTGTCCAAGGGTGGGGGTGTCCAGTTGATGGTGTCCAGGTGGGTCTAGGGGGTTTCCAGGGGGGTCTAGGGGGTGTCTAGGGGGTCTAGTGGGTGTCATAGGGCACAACAATGTGAGATTTTTTACTTTTACATCACTTCACACCAAGATTTCACTTATTTGTAGTTTACTGTGCTAGTTCTGTTTTATCTTGTTTCACCCCCTAATGTGTAACGTGAATACGTAGATTGGAAGTGGTAAGACTTGCACAATGTTGGGAGACATTGAGAGAGGCAGTAAAAGATACAATGTACTAGAAAAATTCTGGTCACTGTGTGCTAGTTCTGTTTTCCTTTGCATCTCTTTTCCTTTGTCTCTAGTTTTGACCAAGGAAATTCTAGGAGGAAAAGTAGCATGGAGGAGAGTTTATGATAGCCCCTATGTCACTGCGTAGTTCTTTTATTGTTATTTGGTTAAGTAGAGTTTTGGTTTTTATCTCTATGGAGTTCCAGGTCAGAACATGGAAATTTTTGAGGTTTCCATACTCTTCATGGTTAATGTGCATGGTTTGAGGAAAATAGTATAACCTCCCTTCGTGAGGATAATTTTAAGTTCATTTTGAATTGCACACAATTTTTTAGCATGAGTTGCGCATATCCAAGTCTAAACCATGTAGCCCCTTGGTGAAACAATATAGGATCCTTGGGCCAGTGCATGGGGGCTGGGGAGGGGGGACAGGTGCAGGTGGGATGGGGTAGCTGGGGGCTGGGGGGGGACTGGTGCTGGTGGGCTGGGGGGTGGCAGGGGGCTGGGGGGGGGGGGGGGGGGGCTGGTGCAGCTAGGGGTTGGGGTTGGGGGCTGGTGTAGGTGGGTTGCGGGGGGGTAGAGGTGGGCTGGGGGGGCTGGGGGGGCTGGGGGTAGCAGGTGGCTGGGGGTGGTGCAGGGGCCTGGGGAGGGTGGGGGAGACTGGTGCAGCTGGGCTGGGGGTGGACTAGTGCAGCTGGGGGCTAGGGGCTGGGGTTGGGGGCTGGTGCAGATGGGCTGCGAGGGGGGGCTGGTGCAGGTGGGCTGGGGGGTTGCAGGGGGCAGGGGGCAGGGGGCAGGGGGGACTGGAAGGGGGTGGCAGGGGGGACTAGCAGGGGCTGGGGGGGCAGGGGGGGACTGGCAGGGGGTAGGGGGTGGGCTAGCAGGGGGACAAGCAGGGGGGCTGGCAGGGGGGTGGCAGGGGGCAGGGGGCAGGGGGGACAAGCAGGGGAGTGGCAGGGGGGACTAGCAGGGGGCAGGGGCAGGGGGGCTGGCAGGGGGGTGGCAGGGGGGCTGGTAGGGGGACAAGCAGGGGGACAAGCAGGTGGGTGGCAGGGGGCAGGGGGGACTGGTAGGGGGGTGGCAGAGGGGGACTAGCAGGGGGTGTGGCAGGGGTCAGGGGGACAAGCAGGGGGGCTGGCAGGGGGGTGGCAGGGGGCAGGGGGCAGGGGGGTGTCTGCAAGGCAGTGGGGAGGAGGGCAGGGGGGTCTGTAAGGCATCGGGGAGGGGTGCAGGAGGTGTTCTGGGGGGTGTCTAGGGGGTGTCCAGGGGGTGTCCAGGGGGTGTCCAGGGGGTGTCCAGGGGGGTGTCCAGGGGGTGTCCAGGGGGTGTCCAGGGGGTGTCAGGGGGGTGTCCAGGGGGGTTTTTAGGGGGGTGTCCAGTGGGGTGTCTCGGGGGTGTCCAGGGGGTTGGGGGTATTTTTTTTATGTATGTGCACACCCTATAGCCTCGGTTTTAAAACCATGGCTATTGGTTTATTGCCACGGTTTTTAACCGTGGCTATAGACCTAACTCCACGGTTTCCAACCGTGGCTATAAAGCTTGTTCGGCGTCTAATATAGCCACGGTTGAAACTGTGGCATTAATTATACAGCCACGGTTTGAAACGTGGCTATAAACCTATAGCCACGGTTGAAATCGTGGCTTTAGGTATATAGCCACGGTTTGGAACCGTGGCTATAGGTATGGGCCTATAGCCACGCCAAACTTAGCCACGGTTTAGAACCGTGGCTATAGCCTGAATTTGCAGTAGTGCTAGTTCATCTAGAGAGTGTAAATTATTCCAAGGTTAATCTAGTAATAAATATACTTAATAAGATTCCATTAAGTGTTTATCAATAAATTTAAAAGTGTAGTATGGTATATTAATGGTTAGAATATATGAGTTGATTCAGGCTGGTGTTCCAAATAATATCTTTACCAAGAATTCATCGATCAAATATAATATAGCATGGAGTAATTTAAAAATTCATATTACCTTATCCACATCAAATATATATTTCTAATAAGAAGGATAAATGATGAGTCTTATATGTTAAAATTGATCAATATAATGTAGCTTGGAGTAATTACTAAATGGATATTTCCTAATACACATCAAATTCATGATATAAGTACAAGAACAATCAATATTAAATTTTATTTCCATTACAGATACTTCCATTATTTTTCAAGACATTCATCGCAAATAATGATGTTATCCCATAACAAAATTCCAACTATTATGAAAAATGGATATCATATGAGTTATAGTATGATGTAAATCGATTATGTTATAAGAACATGTGTTTTTATGAAAAGTGTTTGTTAAGGATAAAAACAAACTTGCATCAATAAAAACACAATGTCCATCTAGAGTAATTATCCTAAAATTTTATTAGGATATTAAATAAATCCTTATGATAGAAAAGTTATAGTTAAGTGGTAGACTAAATTTCTATAAAAGGGTGCACATCTTTACTTGATATAGTGGGAGCAAGATTGACTTGGGTTTAGTCACTGCTATAGATGTATAAATAGTTGAAATGGGAATAATTTCCATAAGACATTGTGGAAAAAGGAATTTTCCAAATAAACATACTATGTAGGAAGGATAAAACCATGGTGATAGTTTTATATTCACCACTTCTAGTGATACATTATTCATTGAGAATAATAATTCCTAAAAGTAAGAAGTATATGGAAATTATCTATTATCTCATATTGATAAGATCAATTAACATTCAACAATAGATTCAATGTATAAAAGTATAGGGGGTTATTATTTTGAATATTGTGGTGGTTATTCAAGTGATACTATACATGGATGGTAAAAACATTATAATAATAAGTCTTAATTGGTTATACAAGTCATCATGCCTAATTCCATTGGAATTTTACTTGTCATAGCTAATTTCTATGATCATTTTATTGAGAATTGGATGTTAAGACCACCAATTATGAAAGGTGTCTATACGATACAACAAAAAAAGTATGGTGATACTATAGAATGCCAATAAGGGGTTCAAGTTACTCAAATCCAGTTTAGGATTGAAGTAAAAAAGATCAAAGAATATTAATTTAGAATGAGTTTTTCTCATGTGCCTCCAAGAGGTTAGTGGAAGCTCCACTATTTTCCAAGTGAAATATGTTTGGTAACATATAGAAAAATAACTATTAGTCTTATAGTTAGTCAAGAAAAAAATGAAATAATCTCTCCAAAGATTAACTTAAAGTAAAAAAACTATGTTACAGAGAATATGATAGACTAGGGTGGATCTAATGGTTGCTCAGACCTAGTCAATAGTACATATACTGATAGGGTATTGAGAATTTAAAGTTAGAATAATTCTATAGAGAATTGTTATCAATGTCACATTGTATAAATATCTCCAAAAAACAAGCATAAGCATAGGAGGATATTAGTGTAGTGATTTTAATTCCAAAATTCTATGATGGATCAATCACATATCCCATGATATGTACAATAAATGATATTTCCAACATATACGTTATGGTATAAAAATATCATTTATATCCAGGAGAGCTACACGGGAAGCATTCAGAACTATATGATTATACATGATCTTGTAAAAAACATATATACCTAGTATATGGAGAGGAAATGATTCTAGTTATAATGAGACATGAACTAGTCTTATTTTAGATTTATATGATCTAATACCAAAGTTGGAATAAGTTAATAAGTAAGACAAGATCATACAAGGTAGTGGTAGTTATATCTACAAATACTGAATTTGTTGCATCTTATGAGGTAGATAAAGAAGCAATGTAAAATAAAAAATAAATTTTTTCAATTATAGTAATCACACCTAGTAAGTAAATTTATATCATTATGATAATTCTATTACTAGTACTAGCCAAGATTTTAAGTTTAGATAGTGGACAAAAAGGGATATATTTGGGGATATCTGAAGGTTCTGGACATAGTGGAACCATGTGATGGGTCATTCCAAACTTTTATTTCTATCATGATCAATGATTGATATGATATTTACATGAAGATAAATTTCATGATCAACATAATTAAATCAAACAATATAGACAATGGATAAATGTTGAAACCAAAACATAGGATCGTCAAATATTATTTATAATTAATTTAAGCAATTAAAGAATTACCTTGTGACAAATTATTTCTTCATTGATGGATCTGAAAATGGATCTATTTTGTACCATTATTAAATTTTCGGAATTAAGAATATATTCCCTCTAGTGGTGATCCACATATATTCCAAAAATCTATGAACATCGTCATAGGAATCTTCAGGTTCTATCATGGTAGATCATATTGCTTACATTTTCCACCTTTGATCTCCTTGAGAATCACTTCCAAAATATTCTCCTTGATATATATGGACTCGATAGTTGAATTTGGAGGAATATCACTCACCATTCTTAGGATAGTTATAGGAGAGGGAGCTCTATAGGGCTTGATAGGATTCTCTCTGACTGTTGTTATGCATAATAAAAAATGAATTGGATCTTGTGAAAAATAATATAATTGGGTCTATATATTCTAGGGTTAGAAATAAATAATTTCAAAAGTGCCCTTTAATATTTATTTAATCTCGATGGTACCCCATGTCTATAACAATATTATTATTATTATTTTTCAACATATGGTTATCTTGCGAATTAAATTAAATATTATTTAATTAAATAATATTCAATATATGTTATTTTTCACCGAACCTATAAAATCAGTTTGTCATTCCTTCACAATATTTATTAGGGATTGAATAATGACTATTTATTTAATAAATAACTATCATTCATTATTCTATAATAAATAAATAAATATTATATTCACTAAATAAAAAATATATATTAATTAAATATTCCTCTCATATTATATTCTCTCGAATAACTAGTGAAGAAATATATGTGATCAAGAAAACATGAATAATTATTAAACCACATGTGGAAATAATTTTTATTCTAATTTTTAAATAATAAATAATAATATATTATTTAACTAGGATTTTGGATACACTTAGTGTGTGACCCTTAAGGCCTATTTCACAGTGGCATTAGGCGAAGCATCCTAAATACCATGGTTAGCACCTAGAAATACACCAAGGAACTCATAGAGAAATTATTTAATACTTCAATGACATAATACCTCATACGTAAACTTACTATATAATATAATCCCTTTATCTTAATATATATAATTAATTAGGTTTCATGTCGGTGCTATCAACTTATGTGCTTGATGTCTCTTTATTTGGATTTATGGAAATAAAACTTACCTATAGAACATCATGGCCATGGATTTATTTAGGCTATATCAACTTTCATTAAAGAAAATAAGGGGAAAATCATTTCTAACATTATTCATTAATAAAATATTACTCATGACGCACCCAAAGTATTTTACCTCATTGCGAACATATGTCATCACACTTTTCTTTAATACATAAAAATACACAAATTATAACATGAATTATTAATAATATTAAATTGTAAGGACCAATACACACATCCACAAATAGGAATATACAATGACACATATAAATGTGGATTTCCTATTGGCAGGTCTTGTTATCATAATATTCTACATTGGATATTATCAAAGGCATACACTATGAGAAGTTGCCTAAAAGTTCTATGAGTATCTACCCTTGATAGCATGTATCATTTGTGTCCTTCAAATAATTTTATATGGTTATAGAACATATATTTAATAATACTATCGTGGTACTTCTAAATTCTCATCATAGCAGGGAACTGTTATGACATTACAGTGTGATAGTTATTCTTATGATATTACCACATACTATGTTACATTGAATAACAATCATGATGTGATAAATAGTTTATTAATGTTCAAAACTATGAATACAGGTTATCATAAAGTACACAGAATTTGGTTCTAAGGAACCAACTCTAACAATATCATCTCTTGAGAAGTATTACTCAATGATATGAATTCATGGATAGATAAATATCTATACAGCGGAGATGTGGCAGACCCATGACTAAACTCATAACTTAGCAGAAACATGATTCAATCATGTGATGGCTAACAAGGATGGTTAGCATATTGGATCTAGTGCAAGAGGGAGTGTTATAAAAGTGGGTTCCCTTGACCCAGATTTATTAGAACTTTTCGATCATTATACCATGTATACAGTGAGTTATACATGATGTATACTTACCATTATATTGTAGTTATTTATGGTTACATTATTTAAATGGTGATTTCCATAGATTATTTTCCATATCAAAAGGTTATATCAGTTCCCAAACTATAATTAAAACCTCAAGATACTATGACATTAATCTTAAATATATGTTATATGGTCTATATACGTCATAATAACTAGAAATAGTTGATGTCTGACTATTAGGTATTAGGGGATCATAATCATTAAAAAAATTGTCATGAATTTCGCACTAGGTGATCTCTAGTATGTGAGATCATGTGGATAGACCCATCAAAAGGAACACCACATGTTTCATGTGTAATTAGTTATTCCTATCTATGAACATGTGTATTGGTATCTTGACTTGAGATTATTTTCAATGTGTATCATTTGATCATGTACTTTGATACAAGGAAAAAACTATGACATCGAACTTGTGGTGAGTTATACTATATTGGGTGCATCATTAGTGGTATGACATTGGTTGAATGATTAAGATATAATTTGTCACTTCAAATTTGAGGAAGTGATATCTCGATCATAGTTGATCAGGATGGTAGTACATTAAAAAATCCTTGGCTAAGGTATTCAAAGGTAAGTCTATCAAGTTATATCAACAAATAATAAATCTATAAAGAACGATGACACAATTTTTCATTCTTCTTTATGAGATATCTAGATATAGAGAGATTATATTACACAGTGTGTGTTCGTAGGATGGTTGTCATTATTATGATTATTACTTATCTCCTTAGAGGCCTTGATGGGTATCTAGACTCTACTCTTGGACTTTGAATATTATTCATTGCTATCGAGATAAGGTCTTAGAGAGTTACACACAATAGAATATTCAAGAATCTTCCATGTTCTGGTGAGTCGGTATATAGGACATGGTGGACCCTACCATGGAGTCTGAAAGTTTTCCAAGTATTAGTGATCATTAAAAAATAAATGAATTCATTATTATTTGAGTATAGAATAATTGGGTTGAATTTATTTATTAAATTATTCATGAGGTATTTAGTGAATACAAGAAAAATATTATATAAATGAATATTATTTTAATATTCAAGGTTCCTTTAATATTAGTGGGAATTACGAGTCATGTTAATGACATATGTTTCATCACATAATATATTTATTATATTACAAGGATGTGATAAAATATAAATGACGTTTATGATGTTGATAGTTTGTCATAATGTTCCATTTACTGCTTATTTAGTGGGTGTTTTATTTTTCGGGGTCGGGAACCCTTTTTGAGTATTTGAGCCTCCCGATATATAAATAGAAGAGAGGAATTAATTAAATGAATATTTATTCATTCTAAATGAGATATTCTATCTCCTACCATATCCTAGATAGATAAATTCTCTATTAGAGTGACCAACCAAACAACACCTTCAACAAATTGAAGGGAATTGATCTAGGTGATCATCATGATGTTGAAGGAATCATTAGATATCCATGAAATCACTGGGAATTAAATTATCATCATCTACACATATTATTAGAGAGTGTTTGGATGATCTAGATGGATTAAACTTTGGATCCTTTGAGAAATGATCACTGATGACTAGCTATAGTTGAACGAGCCACTAAATTGAATGAGGTGCTAATTTATTTAATTTTATGCTTTAAAATTTTCATAAGAGATCTTAATACCACTATCTAGGATCAGATCACTAGATATTCTGAAGTTAAATCTCTACGGTGATAAAAAAAATTAAATCTCTATCCCATTGACTCTCACTGCATGC
Source organism: Viscum album (assembly GCA_963277665.1). NCBI lineage: Eukaryota > Viridiplantae > Streptophyta > Magnoliopsida > Santalales > Viscaceae > Viscum > Viscum album. The sequence goes on along the minus strand of OY728131.1, from coordinate 1,520,547,391 downwards.
CCCGGTACCATCATTTCTATCTTATCTTCAAATCTAACTTTGTCTTTTCCTTCACCTTAAATAAGGTAATAATCCAAAAGTGATAAATCAAAATTATCATAATAGGGAGTTTTAATTTTTAAATGAACTTGGGAAAAGATAAAATAAAGTTAATTAATAGTTTTATCATCTCTTTCTAATATATCAGTTGGAATCTCTTGTTCTCTCAGGAGTGCCTCTAAAAAATGTGGAAATGTGTAAGAGAGAACAATTTGTCAATGCTTCTTCCACCACATAAGTTTCTTATTATGCAAAGAATATTTTAATTTCTTCTACTTATTTTTATTATAGTTATGAATTTTGATTTATGTAATTGTAGAGTTGTGTTCATGTGGTCTAACATTTCCTTTTACTCTTCCATCTCTTCTTATTTCTCCCTCAATTGTTAGTCCAAAAAAAGATCACTAGTTATTATTTCATTCATTACCTCTAGTGTTGATTCCTCTTCATCATTATGGAATGGTTACATAATAATTTCTTGATTAATTGGTTCATTTTTATAGTAGGAACTATCTACCCATCAAATTTTGTATACCAGTAGTTGCTTATGTTACATCCATTGATATTTTCCTTCAAGCTCCTATGGGAAGAGAAAGTGGTTAGTGAAATATTTTTTTATCTTGGTATGATTTTATATCAACATTAGTAATTTTATCCACTTCCTTGAACTAGTCGTATAAATTATGATTCATTATAAATGAATGGTAAACCAATAATATTTATCTCAGTTTATGAGAAATGAAATAAGGGAAATAAATATAAAATAAGGAAACATAATAAAGAAGTATTTTAAAATGTGTAATAGATAGTGAATAGAAGGTGTGGCTCCTTAAAAATTCTACCAGTATTGACATGAGCTCTATTGTAAGGTCCTTATTCAATAGAAATTTAGTACTCCCAATGCAGACAGTGGTTGGCTATATTTATCACCCAAAGAGAAAATCCAAACACTCATTGTTATACAAAACTTATTAATTCATTTTGTCTGTTAATATAATGAAAATGTTGATACAAATGAAAATTAATTTTAAAATATAGGAATAAAATGAAATTAAATAAATAAATAAACAAAAGTGTTAATGAATAAATAATCAGGCCTCAGAAAAAATATCAATGAATAATCTCATTGCCTCCTAAAGATTTAACATACATGAACTCAATGTATACTTTACATCATACAAGCACGCATCCCCTTATCACTTATTTATGAATTTATAACACACCAAAAAAATTTAATAACACCACACACCCACCTCTTCCATAGATATCCAAATAAATTAATCCTCAACTGAGATCATCCCCCACTCACCTAACTAGTTTAAAACTTCACCCATTAAAAACCATCATGATAGTTCCAATATATACCATATTTTTGGTAGAGGGAAGACATAAATGATTTTTAAAAACATGTAATAGAATATAGAAAGAACAAGGGTGAAGAGTTACTATCCCTTACCCAACTCTCTCGAAACCCTCTAGATTCTTAGTGTGAAAAAAAGATAAGAAAATTATTAAGAAGCATCTTGAAAACTCACATCATTCTCCTATAAGAATAAGAATTATAGTGCACTCTATTAAAAATAAATAGAAAATTACAAATTCCTAAAATAATTCAAAACCATTTCCAAGATTCCATGGTTCCAAACACCATAATGGAGGGAGTGATCTATTTATAAAGGTAGAGGTGAAGATTCTACTCTCATGGGATGTACTCCATTTAGACATGGATTAGAGTGAGATGGTTCTATATAGGCACATTCCATATCCTTAAATATTTCTTTATTCATTTCATGATCTATTTATACTCATTACCTAGGATGATAGACCATGGAAACACCTCATGATATTTTCATAATATGGTGAGGCAAATGGAATATATGGGATTCCCTTCATGTATTTCTTCCGTGTTCATAGATGATGAATACCATGGAAAATTGATCTTTGGGAATGTTCATGTCTTCCCTCAATGATCCAAGGATTTATATGTGTTTCAAATAATTTTTGGGTGACTAGGAGATTGAAATTACATTAAAGGTTGAATGAACAATGCATTGGAAGATGATAGTATTTCTGGAGAAAATGAAATCTACATTGTGAATTATTGAGACTGTGTTATATTATGAATGGATGTTGTGCTAGAGCTCGAGCTTTCATTAGTTTTTTAAAGGATTTTTTTATAACTGTGGATGAATTGGAATGATGAATGTTGTATTGGTTTCATGAAGGGTTTCTTCAAAACTAGGAATCACAATGCGAAGGTAATTAGGGATACTTGTAGTATGTGATGAGTTTTGAGACTATGTTATCCTAGTGACTTGGTCAACATTATCTCCAAAGATTTCATTATAGTGTCAATGATATTTAAGGGTACTTAATGAGGCAATTTTGAGTTTATAATGCTATCCCAGCAAGTTAATGCAGTACTTGTAGGATGTTAACATATCCTAAGGTTTGTATGTAAGATAGTATTGGTGGTTTAGTACCTTTATAGGGGACATCATAGGATTATGTTAGAGATTTGGTGTATCCTAAAGCTCTTTTAAGAGATATTTTTGGCAGTTTAATGCCTCCTTGAGGTCATCCATAGGACTATGTCTATGGGATTATGGATGTTGTTTCAACCCCACCCCCACCCCCACCTCAAAAACATAAAACAAATGATTTCAAATATGTTTATTTAGTTATTTAATAAATAATTGATACTTTATCATTAAAAAACATAATTATGTTATTTTCATATTTGGCTCAAAAACTATCCTATAAAATCAAAACACATTTATTTCATATATTTATTATAATATAATATTTATTTATAATATAATTATATACTAAAAACATAGATAAATATAGATAAATGGTGTTTCACATTACCACTTCCAAATTATAGAGATAGAACATCATCATAGGGTTCATACATGCCTTGTACAACCCTACTAGAAGTACACCAAGGAACAAAATTCCTTGGTTAAAGAGAATATACCAACATAAACTACTATTATAACCTTAAACCTCACCCCCTGCATCACTAGGAGATGAAGAATCCTTTAAATATATATAAAAATCCCTCTTGGCTACTTTGGAGTAGTATTAAAACCATGGAATACTCTATGTACTCACAAAAAACCATAAAACCCCTTATAAAAGAATAGGTTTCATGAGTTAATTTCTATTATAGGATATGAAGAATCTAAATGATCCTTAAAAATATGTAACAAAACTCATTATTGATCAACCATGATATTAAAGTTTTAAGGATTTATGACACCTTATTTAACAAATTATTAATAGATATAACCCCTCATAAAAGATTGACAGATTCACCCAAGATGACCTTTCACCATCTCTTTCTAACTATAGGTCGTCTATTAATCACATAAATCACCTTATGATTCAAATACTGGAAAAGATACACATAACTTACAAGAACACTAAATCACCCAACAAATAATTAGTTACCTAAAGTAGAATTTTCAATATTCTAGTATTTTAATACTACTTCCAAAAATTATATAGAACCATTCATTAATATCACATATAACCTATCTTAAAAATCATATCTAATGAATAAATATTATTAAATTATTCAAGGGTCAACTTGGTTCTTTACATTTTCCTCTAAAACTCTCAAATTGAAAATCACATTCTTGAGGTTTATACCACTTAAAACCATAAGCAGAGTACACATTGGTATTAACTGACTACCCACTCAACACATATCCTAATTATTGTGATCGTATTGGCCCCTGATTTGTGTGATTAATCCTAAAATAAAACATTTTAAATGTATGACTCCCATACAAAAACTAATCTTTTAAATCACCACTCATTATTATACCATATAAACACTTAATAAAACCCACCTACCTGAGTTCCCCCATGTATACTATCTCATCCCAAATAGACAATAAATTGAATGCAAGAATATAAACCTGGGAATCACATTCTAGAATACAACTCAAATAATAAAAGACATGTCTTAAGGAAAATAGATCCTTTTTAAAACATTAAAACTCATATCCATATACAAAATTTCTATCCCATGTCAGGATTTTTATTTCATTTAAAATAAATGTTTATAATACCATTTTCATTCTTTTGAAAATTAAAAAATATTTTATTATAAAAATTGTTTCATTTACTTTTAAAAAATAACTAATTTATTTAATTTCTCAAGAACCATAGGGATAAAATATTTCTATCAAGGTAACAATAAGTAATTGGGAAAATATAGGATAAATAAATCACTATAAAAATGAATTATCAATATAAATATATTACTTAGAAAATAATAAATCATTAATGATATTAAATATTATATCAAAGAACATTAATCATCGGTATCATGTTAAATATATATTTGAGTGACTCTATTTAATTACATATCTCCTAAAAAGGTATTCAAGAAAACATTGTTTACTTTATTAGTTTCTTATAATTAATTAAATTATTTCAAATATGATAATAAAAATATAAAAAATTTACATTCACAATGTTACACTATAAAAATTATGCATGATCAAATTCTTAAAAATATATCATAAATGAGACTATAACACGAATTTATGTGGATCATTTCATTCTCAAGATACTTAAATAAAAAAATATCTCTTATGTTAATCATGCCTAACTCAGACATACTTAGTAACTTTATATTCCCCCATAAATAAGTTGATCAATCTTTTTTATAGGTTACTTATCAATTCTAAAATTTCTTATATCTAATAAATAAATAAAATACTAAACCCAACATCACTTGGATACCACTTATAACAACCTATCCTAGGTACCTTAATAGTACCTGTTTAACATCGTTCCCATTCCAAGGTATGAATCAAATTTATATTATTCTAAAACTCATGTATTTTGTTCTATTCTAGGTAATATAGGGGTTGGAAGAGGTTTGATATCATGTTATAAAGAAACAATCTAATGATGTAAATATGTAAAGTTTTATATTTCCAACCTAATGTCTATTGGGGTATACTGAAGCTTTAGTGGGTAAGGTAGTGGATACTTCCACTTTTAACTAAAGGCCATTGGGTGTGTAGTGGAACCTTAGTGGGCTGCTATAGTTTCAGTGGTCCCAATTTGGATTTATTTAGAATTTTTAATTTAATTAAATTAAATTTATTAAAATTAAAATAAATGATGATTTTACCTCACTTGTATCATAACTAAATAACACACCCTATCTCTGTATTCCCTATCTTTATTCTTCCTTCCCAATCTTTGTTTTTTTGTTATTTAGGCTCGGATATAAATTTTGTCTATAACAGGGACTTCTACATGTAATTTTAACACACTTATTCTCTATCCTCTAGTTTTTCCTTATTATTTCACCATGGAACGTAATTAAATCCCTAATTTAGTGGCTTTTGTTAGGTTTTATGATTTCTTCCATTTGAGGTCAAATCGGTCAAGGATATTCATTGAGAAAACCCTTACTAGTATCAGGATGGTGGTACCCTTATTTCTTGTGAGTTTCTATATGCATGGAATGTGTCATATGAAATTAGGGAAATGAAAAAAATTTGTGTATGAAAAAAAATAAACTAATTCATTTTATGTAAATCCCTATGGTAAAAGTGGTTATCGATAAGATCATGAGTTGTCTATAGGATATGTGTGTTGACATTTTTGGTCACTGTTGACAATTTTCCTTGTGGGTTGTGTTATGAAATCCTAATTTTGGACCCAATTGTGGTGACTTAATCTTTATACCTAACCCTAGGAACCTTGTGTGTTATCCAAGTGTATTCCTTGGGAAGGAATTACTTGAGAATAAGCTATGTGAGAGATAAATTGTCTTAGGCATGAGATTTTGAATGGGTGTATGGCTTGAGATTATAACTAGTTATGTGTTAAATAATTGTTAATACTTTTAATTTTCTTAAATGATAAATTTTTCATTTTTATTTCTTCTTAGTATATTGGTGGTGCCTCATCCACTTATACTCGATTGATGGTGGTATCTAATCCCCATAGCTATGTTGGGGTTTCCCATTCACCTAAATAGGGATGGTGATCGATTATTCACCATGAGGCTAATAAATTGGTGGAAACCTTATCTACTTGAGTTATCATGTGTATGGTATATCTTCGACCTAATTATTCATGTTGGTAGTATATCATCTTCCCATGGGAGTGGTCTCAGTAGTGAATCATATAATTGGAGATTAGTATTAGTGGTATATCATCTGCCTATATATTAGTAATAGTGGTTCCTCATCCACAAAGATATTAGTATATATTTTAAACTATCCACTTAGAGAATGATGGTAGTGGGTCATTTTCCACAGAAGTATTTGATTCAATTGGTGAATCATCCACATGTTGCGTGTTGTATTCATGGAATGTAATCCACCTAATATGTATATTTGTGGTGTATTATCCACCTTTTATGGGAATTGGTAGTGTATAATATATTAGGGATTAGTGATGCATCATTCACCAAGTGATATATCATTCTCCCTTGATATATCTTTGCTGATGGATTTTTCACTTCAATGGCATGTGATGGTGAAGCATTATTCACTTAGTGATGCTCTATAGTGATATCTCATTCTCCTTGATTATTATATAAGTATTGATAGATAAATCATCCTAAAGGTGTGTTTAAAGCATGGGTATATCATACCATTTTAACATTGGCCAAATTAGGTATCATCACATATGGTTTTTCTACTATTCACTCAATGGGATGACTACTTATTTATTTATTTTCCCTATCATCACTTCATTTCATACATGAATTTGTATTTAATAGAATTTCTAGGGACTCCATCAGTGGTAGAAAACTGAGTTTTAATCACACCCTTATAAGGAATTATGGAACCCAAGTAGAATTTATGTTTCATAATTCAAGGGAAGGGGCCCTACATCCGTGGATGGTTGTGCTGGTAGAGCTTAATTGGATTTGAGAGAGGGAATTAGGCCAAAAATCAAGACTAGTTTTGTAGATATATTAAGTTCTATTTATTTTTGGAGTGTATTATATATGATATACCCATGGGTGATCTTTCTTATGCTTTTATGAATTTTATAACATGTATACTAGTTTATTTTGTCATATCATGATGTTGATATGTATTGTTGGCCAAAACATAGTTTTGGTAAAATTTTTTATGCTATTGTTATATTTTGGTGACTATTTCCTTTATATTTATTATTATATGATTTTATGATTATATTTACCTGAGTTTATAGCCTCCCCACATATTAATTTTAAACCACACTAATATTTTGTAGCCTCTGACTTACAGTGAGGGTGTTTGTGGTGCTTAGTGACCCGGTTAGGACATAGTAGATTTAATCTAGACTTGGGATATTATAAAGTAATATTATTTCCTTTATTTTCTTTTATATTAATACTTATGATATGTTATACATGATATAGGATGTTTTTATATATTTTTATAGATATTTTTCTAGGGAATAGCTATCCCATGTATAAAGGAAGTCCAAGTTACAATGGATGGTATTGTTTTTTTTCTATTTTTTATTATAGTTGTTTTAATTTTTCTAATAATGATTCTTTAGGGTTATTTATTTATTAATTTATAGGTTAACTGTTACCTTAGGTTGTCAAGAAGAATGAGTAAGTTCATTATTTTTATCATGTAGGGAACACATGAAATTCATATTCCTATTTATAGTTGGTATTCTTGATTTATTCTCTAGTTATGATGCAAGGTTTGTTCATTTAAATTTTTATTTTACTATATAACTTCTTGGTGGAACTTTACTTGATCAACGAGTAATTAATGACTAAAAATGCGATAATGTGTGACTATTATGTGACCCTTTGTATGATTGTACCTAAACCAAAAATTGTATAGTTGGGCTAGAATTTATCCTATATTTGGGAGACCCTTGTATCATAGGGTGTGTGTTTAGGGTAGAGTGTCGTGTTTCTATTATTTATTACCCTAAATTGTTATATTAATAATTTTTAAAAAATGTGATATGATTCATGCACTTAGCATTATAGTGAATTTACACTGTGATGACCTCCCATTAAGTGCCTAGAGGGTAGGGATAAGCTTACTCCACAAGTAGTAGAGTATAAAATGTATATTATGCTTATTACTCCTATAAATTAGTATCTCATAGAGAGTTTACTTCAGGTATTATAGTCTATGGGGTATGGGGTGTTGAGAGTCAGGTCGACCATGTCTGATATGACTCATAAGTTTCAGCTATTACATTAAACTCTCTTTATTGGTTAGGGTGTACCATAGGTTGTCGAGTTATATATAGATTCTATACAGAATATATTATATCATCTCAATACATCCCATTATAGGTAGGTGAATCTTGTTTTGTATAAACTTTGGGGGCCAAAAAAGAACTAATGGAATGTTCTGGTCTAGGAAGACCAACGTGCGGGGCTGACCAGGAAGGATTTATAGTCTTATTTAATAAATTCTTCCCAGAGACTCTGAGAAATGGTATGGATAGAGATTTTATGTGTCTGGTATAATGGTAATATCAGTGATGGATTATTACACTTTCTTTATTAATATATTGCGATTTTCACCTATACTAATAGGTGATAATACTGCTAGGGCTAGGAATTGTGTGGATGTTATGAGGAACACTATTTAATCCCATTTGAATATATTTTTATGTACATAAATCTCAAAGTTCATAAATTAGGCTCTGAATATGTAGTGGAACCAATTGGAGGGTAGATCATCTAGGTAGAATACTTCTTTTATTGGGTTTGGGAATGTATTTTTTGGAAGTAATAAGTGTAAGTTTGGGGACTCAATCTAGAGTATAGATAGTTAGAGTATCTAGGGTAGGGGTTCATTACTTCCTTTAAAATTATGAGCCTTTACTGTGTGTTATGGTGTGTGTAGCATGGGTATATCTAGCCTGATTATGAAAAACAACCAAAAGAGTGGTACTCCTCTAAAGATATAGTGAACCTATAATGGTACTATGACATAGAACCATGTTTTTCTAGTAAATATAAACTTGGTTATGGGTAGAGGTACCTTGTTTAAGCTAGGTCCAAGATCATATAAGTATTGAGGTAGTTAGGATTCCACTATCCATTCAGGTCATGGAGGATGTCATGGTGTCTAGTGTCAAGGGAAGTATCGCCAACAAGGTGATTCCCTTTATGGGAGTGAAGTGATGGGATATTAGGGCCAAGGTTCAAACCATCTTTATTACATCAATAAAACTCCTTCTAGGTAGGTTGGGGGCCATCAATAGTTTGAGTAATGATTCAAGTGGAATTGATCTTCTATGGAGCATTGTTACATCCCCACAAAAAATAAAATTTATAATTTATAGTGCATGATAATAAAAAACACTAAAGAAATTAAAAAATAGTATAGGATGTGAGAGTATTGAGGTCAAACCCACAATGAACAAGGAAGTGTATCGACTACTCTTAACCAAATTTTAAGTCATTATAATATTTTTAGAATCATGACACTATATTTAACTAAAATTAAATTACTAAACTAAACTAAAGACTCAAATAAAAGTAATTTAACTAGAATTAAATTATAGAAGAGAGGGGATAAAATTTCTAAAGGTGGTTTTTCTAAATAAATAACTCAAATTCACTCAAAAAATAGAGTAAATTAAAAAAATCAAAATTATTTATTTATTTAAGATAAATGTGTTCAATTCCTATCAAAATATCCTACTATCTCAATTATTTATATTCAAAATAATTAAAATAACTAGAATTTATTAAGATCTAATTAAAAAAAGAAGAAGAAGAATCCAATTTAATTGTTATGAATTAATTAAATTTATTGTACTTTTTTGTCTATCATTGAAAACACTAGGTCAATGGTTCAATTATGACTACAATAAAAAAATAAATCACAACACAAAACTACAGAAGAAAACCATTTGTGAGCGAAGCATAATCAAGATGTGTTTTCACTCACCCTCTTCCACCGAATACACTCTCTCATATAAATTTATATAATCATCATCAATGAATATTCATCTATGATGAAAATTTTATATGCCATAAAAAATTGAATATCAAAAATATATTAGAAATAGAATTCAATAAAATCAATAAACATTAAGAATCATAGCAAAAGATATAATTACAATAAGAGAAAATTAAAAATTTATCTACAATGTACAACCTCAATCGAAAATCCTAGTGGCTCTCCACCTTCCCTAAAATTCCTTTACATGTGGCTTGAATACTCTTTAAAAACTACCACAATCCACATGTAATCCTTAGGATCAATTCAAATGATATTCTCCAAAAATATAGACAGTTAAAATCTATTTTAAAACCAAGTCTCAACATATTCATGGAATGAATAGTTCTTTACGACATGAAATAATCCAACACATGTGCATCCTTTGCATGTCCATGAATATTGTATGATATGGAACCTCCATATCATGGAAATAACTTCTCCATATATCTTTAAAAATTTATTATATTTATCTTTTCATCACATCTTTATCTTTATGGAATGGACCAAACTCCAAAGAATTACATATCCTTTGTCAGTGCATTCGAAACATGACCAAAATACTTCATTTCGTGAACTCAAATCCTCAAAACATATATTTTCAATACTTTTTCACTATTTAATCTTACATAGCCAGTATAAACCTCGTAATACCCTAACATATTCATTCATTACCATTATGCGGATAGCTCGTGACCTTTACATAGATTCCATACCCTTATAGAGCACTTCAATGATCTTTACATGTCCATCCATACATGGCGTGAATTATTTAATTTATATAGGGGATTCATTGACCTTTTCTAGTCCTCTCAATACCATTTTTAGGATTTAGTGGTCTTCCATCATAGTTTCAACCTTCCATAGTGACTCATTGAGCTTCCCATGGGATTCCAAATAGTGGCCATGGAGGTTTTCTAGTAAGCATGCATGGTAAAAATGGTGGAGACACAGTGTCAACAATACTAGGTTTCTTTTGAGTGAGATGAACCAACACATAGAATTAGATTTTTTTGTTTTTGTTAAGTGAACAATACCCCAAAATTATTTTCTCTCATATTGATTCTCATTTCTAAAGTCACTTTATTAATTAAATAGTTCAGGGTAGGGACCATCAAGATTAAAAGCATATATCATTCCTTGTACTGGTCCTCCTACCCAATGTTGACCCATGATGGGTATTACACTCTTTACAAGACCACTACCTATAGTCATCCCATGCTAGGATTTCACTTCACCATTCACTCACCCATTTCTCTCATGGATGACTCCCATAATTGATTTGGTTGGAATAATTCAAGGTGGATAACTTGAGATCCTATTGGGGATGGTTACTAAGGGTTGGCCTATTTTTTAACACTAATCCATTATTTTCCTTTTCTAAAAATCCTCTTCAGATCAGACTTTCCAACAACTCTCTCTTTTATTATTATCTTAACAAAATACTCAAACTTTCTTAAATTATTTATAAAATGTATAAAAAAACACAATTAAGAAAAAAATTCTTCTTTTATAATCAAAACCAAATTAAAATTCACATATAATAAAATTAAAATTTGAATCTAAAATAGAGATATCAATATCCCCCGTACTCAAATATTTTTTCAACCATAATAAAAATATCAACATCTTTAACATAAAGGGTCCATACTTCCACAAGGGGAACGTCTAATTTATTATGATCATAATTAACAAGTTATAATGGAAGATTCTAAAATAAAAAAACATACTCAATAAATAATATTTAAATCGTGATTCATTTAAAATTCACAACTCAATAAATTTTTTCCTTTTCTTATACATTTTTCAACCTCTCTCTAACATTAATTACACTTATGACTTACCACACAAAAATTAATTTTCAATCATCACTCAATAACATATAATATGGATTTATTCTCATTATCAAGTGATATGAACTATATCCATAAGCTTTAAAGTATCCTATATCACTACTTAGAAGTTAAAACACAAAAATCAAGAGAACTTTTTATTTAAGGTTATAATGTGTCTAAGGCTAATGGTTGGTGAGTTATGATGTAAAAATTAAAATTTGAGGGTGAAAAGGGAGGGATGAATTATTGAAACATGATTAATTTTTTTAGTAAGCTCAATAAAATATATTCCTATATCAACTCCCCATCAAAGGACACCATTATTTACTTCCTTCTCATATTTCTAAATGAGGTACATATATAAAAACATGTGAAAAAATTATGTATATCCTCTATCTCTTGAAATTTTTCCTCTCATATTTTTTTAATGGAATGTGTGTAAGAAAAATTCCCACATACATGGAGTAAAAATCCACTATCAACTCAATACCCATCAATAATATTATACTAAGACTAATTGGAATAGTTAATACAAGAAGGGGGAGGTGTTACTAGTGAAAGTTCAATACAATGTATCCCATGTGCTTATTTTTTTCTTCATTATTATATTATTTTTTATTTTCATTTCATTTTTTTAAATTTAGAGGATAAAATGTAATAATAATAACCAAAATCTATGAACCCTTTCCCCAAATAACTAATATATTTCCCCCAAACTCATTCATGACACCCTCACCCAATGGTACCATAAAATACTCAACTCCCACTTTAAAGCTAAAATGAGTAATCATGTAGTTAAAATAAAAGAATAATGGTAAGAAGGTTAAATAACATTATAATGTATATTCCTATAAATTTATTCCATGTTTTTTAGTGGTTTTACTAAGAGCATACATAGGGTAGGTCTCAAGGTAAAACAGGACCAAAAAATCATTTGATGGCCTCAATAATTTTAATGTGGTTTAAAAATCGTCATGATTCAATAATTATGGAAAGAAAGTTCTAGTAGTGGTGCATACCATGATTTCACTCATGAAATAGTGTATAAGAAATAAAATGACAAAAAATAGGCTCATAACCCTCTTAGGAATGGGAAATATATAATAGGTCAATCAAGTTCTGTAATGAACATCACTAAATAATTTACTCAATTAAATATTCTAAAAAACAACATCAAGAATTATAACTATATTAGAAATTATTTTAAAAAAATTCAAAATTGAAGTCGTAATGTTACTTTTAACATCCAATAGATACAAATTAAATAAAAGACAAGGTAAAAGTGGCAATATGTTAGGGCATCCACTCCTACAAAACTAGTCTTCATACTCTATTCTTAAACCTAACATTTTTAATGATGTACATTCCTAAATTTCCCCTAAATCATTCTATATATATACATAATCATTACTGAAATACAACATGTGAAACTATATATGCATTGTGATGCATATATAGGATGTTAGTATATAACTCATTAGTCTGCCACCAATGGTGTCCGAAACATTATACATTATATATGAAAGTGCCTTCATGGCATAGATTGATATAAAATAACATGAAATAGTCATAAAATCATTCAATGTGATTTTTTATAAATAAAAAACATAAAAAACAATCATGTTGAATAACTCTATACCAAGAGGTTCAAAACCTATGTATACCTATTTTAATCATACCTTGAAATCTGAAATTATATACTAAAACCCCTTTTTCAAACCAAAGAGGTAAAGAATACATCATTCTATATCTCTTTCAAGAGGGATAATGATCTTGGTTAGTGGGTCACATCCTCCAAAAAGAGAGAGAATCACATCGCTGGAGACCAATGTATATTTGGGACTACATCCTTTAAAAAGAGGGAACATTTAATGTTTCAAGAAACCCTATATCTCCATATGTAGTTGGCATACACATATCCCTTATTATACATCAACATGGAGTAAAATGAAAAAATATATGACCCTACCTATTCCTCTGCCCACTAATAACATATAACCTCCATATACAGAATAATTATAATAATAATCACAATAAATATATTTCAGTTTTCTTTTTTATTACTAACCATCACATATATGTAATATATCTAGTACACAAATATACCCATGAAAATTATTTAAAACAAATATAACCATTAACATTAATAAAAACAATACCAATGCATAAATAATCACAGCATGATCAAAATTATGATCAACTAAATAAAAAATATCTTGCACTTATAAGGTAGATATTAAGTATAAAAAATATGATTGCATAAGACAATGCATTAAGAAACTCATAAATATTAGAAAATATAATATCTATAATTACAACTAAAAATCATAACACATTTAAATCATTTTAAGGAAAACAATTTTAATATTTAGGTTTTAAAGAAAAAAATCATTTTCCTTTTATTTATCATGTTATTCCATGTCACTTCCCATGTATAAACTGGTGAGATTAGAAAAGTGAGTGGAGAGGGTTACCCTTCCTTGATAGTTTATCACTCAATGGTACTCTCAAACCATACCTACTTTGGGAAATCAAAACCTAACCCATCCCAAGATACTTAATCAAAGTGTTAGGTTATTCAGAGCATAATTTCAACCCATATATACATAAATACCTTATAAATAATACAAACAACATTAATAAACCCCCCAGTAATAAACCACTCAAACTACTTTCATTGTAGTCATTCACTTCTAAGAATAAGGAAAAATGACACCAAATATTAACAAACTAGCTAAAACATAAGTTATGCTATCAATAGCCTTACTTTAATCACAACACCTAGTATAACCCCACCCCTTAATCAAGGAAAACCCATAAGTGAAAAACTCATAACCAAATAATACCACATTAAAACCATGATATACCACAATTGGTGTGTCGATAGTAACTTAGGGAAACTTTATAATGTTATATAAGACTATCCATATGTATGAACACCCCTCATAGGTTCCAATTTTAGTTATAATAATCCCTCAATCAAGTTTATAATAAACATACAATACTAATTTTATGATTTTCCTTAAGTGGAATAATATTTTAGGTCCCAAAGGACCCTATACAGGCATACTTAACTACTAAAATTACTATAGGCTAAATTCCATGTCACACTCACACACCTACCCAAGATTTATGTCATGAATCACATGAAAATGCATATAAACCAAGGAATATGAAAGGGATCACCTAACATGTACTAGATAAAATATAACTATTGAAAATCCTTTGTTGATTCAATTTTAACTCCTAAAATAAATAAAAAATCATAGACCCACCCCCCCCCCATGGATTATTGGGTGCGGGGAGTAATGGAATTGAGAAAACCTAGAAAGAAAAAGGTATAGAGGGATAAACTTAATGCTAGGATCCCACTACCATTGATAGATCGATGAATGGAATAGAATATAAGGGGATAGAATAATAATATGGAGATGATTAGAGGGGGTCATGTGCCCTTGGGATTTTAGGTTTAGTCAAGATTCCAAGTGAGGTAGAGGTGAGGTTTTTTTTTAATTTAAAACAAATTGAATTGTAAATAAAAATTAAAAAAAATCAAAGGCTATTAGGTACCTGGTAAAAATACAATGAGTACACAGTGGTCCATATGGTCTACCTTCTCTCTAGATTAATTACTAGGTACCTAGCGAACCTTTAATAGGTACCCAGTGACCTTTGCAGCTTAAAAATGAATGCCACCTCCACCTAAACCTCCAAACCTATAAAAAATATCAAAAAATATAAAAAACTATAAATTCCATCCTATGGACCCTTAATTCATGTTTAAAACTCAATCCAAAAAATGAAACATTTTATAGATCAGCTCATACCTGGTTTAATCCGGTTCCACTAATATTTCAAGACACATGTCACTATAGTTATTTACATGTGTAAATGACTTTCTAATCTATGACCATGATATTTTTTCTCAAAAAAATCCATTTTATGAAGAATAATCAAAAGTAATAATTTTACACTACAACATGGTTTTTTTTATCCACATCGTGGTTTTTCATATGATAATATAAATCTCATACCTTCCATGACTATTTTTTATTAAAATCATGATGTGGAAAATGTGATTTTATAATTCTCTATTTTATAGAAACAATCTCTATATTAGTTTTTATAAACCCATATTGTGATATATATAAATTAAACATAAATCATTACATGGTTCATAAAATTAAATTTTGTTTTATGATTTTTAAAAAAAACTATGACATTTTTATATACAAAACACCATGGTTCTATAAGAAACTTCTTTTTTCATATCTTAATATTACTAAATATTTAATAAAAATGAAATAGAATTGGTGCTAATACCACTTTTTGATTTTATTGGGTACAATATTTTTTCACATTAAGTAGATATAATCAATAAAACTTATATTGAAAGATCTAACCACTATTCATTTAGTTTGAATTTAATAAATTAAAAATAACATATAACTCTATTTTTTAAGAAACTAAACTTTGTAATATTTACAAGTGATTAAGGGAGGTTTCTAAGAAATATTTAATGTAATAATTCATCATATAATAGTCCATGGATTTTAGGATTGAACAAAAAAAATCTTGGTAGTATTATCCTTTTAATAAATTGGATTGAATTACACCAAACCTAATCTGACTCACCACTCACTTTGGTCACATTCCCCTTGATCATCAGAGGCTTCCAAAATGTGGTAAGGGATAAATATATATCATAAGGGAAAATGTATATCAAATACCATTGTCTATATATTTTACATTAATTAAACATTTAAAATAAAAAATTTCAATTAAACTATACATGAAAATTATAAAACACATACAATAATAATAAATACATTCAGAATAATCTAGTATTGATGCTACCATAAACCAAATTCAAAAAAGAAAAAAGATTTAAGTGTATGATATCCCCCCTGTACTACCATCAACTCAACCTAATATATATATATATATATGAATGAATACCTCTAATAAAAAATACAGTAAGTGACTCTATCACTAAACTTGATAATAAAAATGAAGAAACAAATCTACATATAATCTAAAGTGTAAATACAAGGAGTGAGTATATAAAAATACCCATTAGAAAATACCCAAATGGGTTAAATTTAACAACCATAAAAGTATAAACTATCATGAAGCTTTTAAAAATAAAAAACCATTTCTAAATGAAAACATGTTTACTTTTATTTAATAGATAGTCACTTTAAATTAATATAATTTATTCTCTTATATTACTAAATCAAGAATCCCTCTTGGATATCCCTTACACCCCTTAGGTACTCCTTTGATATAGGTGTTTCAGGAGAGTTTTATCACATGAATTTAAGGTGAGATCCTCTTATTATTCACTTTTTATTTTACCATTATTCTCATCTCACTCGGTTCAGCCAGCTAGGTATTTGGGAGGATGATTTATCTAGATCATGGTAAAAAATTCACACCTTATGGGGATTTAATGTGTGACTTGTATAGGGCATCCCAAGAGGGGGAAATCAATCCTTCGTTCATTAGTTTTTATAAGGTATGTTACTCAGTGAGTTTCCTTAGATGTTATAAATATCTTGGGTGAAATTGGATTTTAAATTAGTGATATAAATTCGGTATTTTCTTTTACCTAGGTTCGAGTGCATGTCGAGAGTGGACCTCACTCTATTGCTTGTGGTTTTAGAATCGTGAGGTCTCCTGGTGAGTTTGGAATATATTGTTACAATTTAGGTTTTTGGTTTTAATTGTTTAATTAATTAAATTAATGTATTTATTGATGATATAGGTTCTTAGGGACTCATAGGAGGTCGGTATGATCGTAGGAAAAATTATTAGGATGTTAGTTTCGGTAGGTAGGCTTTGCATTACTGCATCTCTTAGTATTTTTGGGATTTTATATTAATGTGTAATAATTAGTATTATATTATTACATATTTCATAACTTGTATGATCTCTTTATAAGATTGGGATGGACTCATGTTGTCCTAATAGTCATCATGGACCACATAGCTTAATAAACATTTCAATGTCGATGCCCTAGTTGAATGAGTGTTGGTTTCCCTATTTATGGGTTTATTGGTAGCATGTGTTTGATTTCAAATAGAAAATAGGTTTATTTTTAAAAAAAATTCAAAATGGGTTGGTCTTAAAGGGTAATTTTAAAGGAAAATTGGTGATTTGGTAAACGGGTTTTTAATTGGTATTTCAAAATAGAAATGATATTTTTAAGGAATGTTGTGATGGGTTTAAGAAGACATATGCTTATTTTTATAGATTAATATAAAAAATTGATTTTTTTTAGTTTTAAAGGGAAATCCAGAAGGGATTGGGTCAAAAATTATTTGGGTCATTTGACTCTGTGTGGGTGATTCCATATTTTCTAATATGTGTGTGCTTATTATTCTTCCTATTGTGATTTATTGTGGTTTATGTGATTCATGATGATGTTTGTTATATGTGTGTATCCCTATGATAATTTTTTTTTGGTATCAAATTGGAGGGTTGGTCTAGGTGTGTGAAATAGAAAACTTATAGGGTTTAGATGGGGATTGAATGTGTTCAGGATTTGGGACTAGGTCCTGAGGGACTAGTGCCCTAGTGGTGAGTTAGTGAGATGTGTGATGGGTTGAGGGCCTTGTGTGTGTTTCTCAGGTTATGCTAGGTGACAGGCCTAGAGGAGGAGGGGGTCTTAAGGCACAAATTTTACTTGAATTAGAAGTCCTAGGTATTGGTATTATGGCCTTTACTATATTAGTATTGGGTCATGACAGTGAACTTTTCTAGGGTGATCAGGCTTGGGTTGAGTATTGCCCATGAGAGGGATGAGTTGTGATGTGATGCGAGACATGGAAGATGGAACTCCATTGAATGAGAAGATATGGGTCATGTATTGTGGGTGTATGGTCATTACATGTTCCTTTAAGTAGTGCTTTAAGGTTTGGAAAATTTCTTATACAGACTCTTTGGGTTTGGGTTGAGGCTTCAAAAATTATTTACATGTGAAGTACCTCAAGTAAGAATAGATGGGTCATGGTTTTAGCATTACAACCTACCCTGTATCTTCAGGTATGGGTTGAGGACTTGGTTATGTACCTACCCAGAGTCTTCAGGTATGGGTTTGATGGTGTTATTTGGTGACTTATTCATTTCGACAAGGAGACAAATCTGGTATGCTCAGGAATCATGGTGGCCTATTTAGCATAGGAAACCTAACTTGTTTGATTGTATATGCACTGTGTTTTATATTTCTATGTGTGTATCTTGCATGTAAATTACTAAACCTTATATATTTATAGCATTTATATCCACTTGATCATATTAGTACCTAGTATTATTAAGGCATTGGGGATTTCTACTTGGTTATTAGACTCACCCCCTACCCATGTACATGGAATGGGTTTTGATGTATATGGGTAAACCTTTATGTTTCCTCTCAGGGATAGGTTGGATTGGATCTAGATTCATGGTTCAGTCATCAAATCATAGAGGTTGAGGACTCTGTGGGGTGGTATATTAATTGGGTTAGAGGTCGTGTATTTTACTTTTGAGTTATAGTCAAACATGTAATGGATAGTGTTTCTTTTATTTATATATGATTCTTATTATGCCATGTTTATCTAATGCTACTATATTATTTGTAATGTGACATATAAACTATTTACTACTTTCTATTTTGGACTATGGGGGTCCATTTGGCTCCTTTTTATGCATTCAAGTATTTTTTGGGTGTCCAGTATATGGAAAGTTCATGAAAAAAATTCGATAGAATTTGGGCATGACCTCTTGAGTTTATTTTGAGTTCATAGTCTCCCCACAACTATGATAGGCCCCCACTGCTAGTCAGTGGCCTATTGTGTATGGGGTTGCACACCAAACTTTATATATTGATCCCCACTTAAGTTTCATTAAATAGATTCAGTTCAAGGAATTAAAAAATGGTATCAGTATATTTATTTGGATAGGATAGTGTAGTTAGAGATAGATTTAGGTTTTTAGAACTTGGGAGGTATTTTGAGAACATTATTGGATGAAATAAAATATTTTAAAACCTATGTTTTTAGGGTATGTACAATGTTGTAACTAGCCACTCTAGGAAGAGTGAGGTGTTGGATTGGACTAGGAATCCCAATATGGGATGAATGAGACTTAGGATGAGTCATGGGGCTCGGATGGTAGCTAGTGATTTTTTCTTGCATCGTGATAGTGGCATGCTTAGGGAATGATACATAATCCTATAGTAAATATTGTTTGACATGATGCCTCACTGGTATCCATTATTAATTGAAGAAAATTATAATATAATCGATGTTTTATCAATTAAATTACAAGGGGTGATTAGATAAATATAGATATGAGGGGATTATTTGATTGATTCTTATGGGTTTGTTTTCCACCATAAGGTAATGGTTTTGGGGATGATTAGTTTTTTATAAAACCCTATTTTAAGAATAAAGATCCAATTTTGAATGGAAAAATCATGTGGTAGAATGGGGTATACATGAAATTGTTTTCTGAGTTAGTTTTACATTAAATGTATTATGGGTTCCATGGTTTTAAAATGGTTGGGTTTTTTGTCTTTAGAAAATGTTAGTAATTTTTTTCTAAAATTTTATTTCAAATGGTTTTGAAAAGTGGGATTAGTTTCTAGAAAAGGGACTAACTAAGATAGAGATTTTAGTGATTTTTTTTAACCCATGGATTCCAAGGGGTGTTTTAAAAACTCAAGTGAGTTTTGGTGTGTGAAAAATTATTTGAATTAGTTTTAAAATAAGTTAGTGGTTCATGTGTAAACCTCACTACTTGGATTTTTTTTATTTTGGCTAAGGGTAACTCGAGTTCTTGAATTGTGTACTCGATATATATGTCATGTCTTTTTAGAAATGTTATGTGTAACTAGAGGGTGTGTACCTAATTTTTTAGGGTGATGGTAAAAGTAAATTTAATGCCCCAACACTAGTTACCCAGAGTCGGTGAATTATTACATAATATTGGCATGATCACAAAAGATCAAGTCTCGAAATACCGATTAGTTTAGTATCCTTGGAAGTACTAGATACATTCATAAGTCTTACATTAAATAAAAAAATGGAAAAATACAACAACATTGTTTCCATGGAAAACACCGAGATCCCATAAAATATCCCTGAAGGTCAATCATAATATACTTCTTCACATCCTGGGAAAAATAAAACATAGAAATAGGTGAGGTCAGATGCTCAGTAAGGATAACAATATAGCGGAAACTTTCATAAATAAGCATAAACATTTAAGGAAATGTATAGAACTAAAATAAAAGCCTTATCAACATAAACTTCATCATAATATGGAAAATATAAATCAAAAAAATTCTATTTACTTACTCACATGGATATTCTACTAGTCAAATAATCACATGCAATATCAATAGCCACTTTCATAATGATGGAATGCATAATGCCAGACTTTCATAACCACATAGTCAATACCTTGTGCTAAGACTACAAATAAGATTTTTTCAAGGCCTTATTCTAGGACACTAGTTTGTCCCATGGGACCTACTGATGCATCAAGAAGCTATAGCGGGCTCCACCTGTCACTTACTAAGTCCAATTCATTCCCCATATGAAAAGGTTTAAACATAACATAAACATTTGTATTAAAAATGAAATACGAAATGTCAATAATTTATCCATAAACCATGAATGGTATGAAATAACACATACATAGTCAAAAATATCACAAAACCTTTAATACAATATGGGAGTTTTGTATCATAATAAATCAACTTCAAACAAACTTAAAATCCATCAAAGGATGTTGACATAGATGAAATCAAAACCTTTTTAAAGAAATATATATTTCTATTTTGAAATAATTTAAAGGTCATGTAATTATAAAAGAAAACATCTATATTTGAAAATATTCTTATAATATTGTAAGGGAAGCTTCGATGATGTTATAACGGCAGAAAATGGCTGCACCTTCCGTATAAGTTAAAAAACATTCTTACCTTAATTTTGTGGAAAATGTCAAAAAATACCATGTTTGGAAAATGACAGAAAGATTCCTTTCAAACCATTTTATAAAATGTCAAAAAAGGGTATAAATTAATTTAACCCATAGTCTAGTAAATAGTAAAAATGTTTTTGAACAAATTTTTTAAGAAACATGGATATGGATGATAAAGAGGTCCCAGTAGATACTTACGTAAAAACAACCTCGAATAATAAAGAGATTGTGAAATTAACCCTTACCTTGTACTTTTCCTTAGTAGAGGGTACTTTAACCTCTTATATAATGGTGAAATAATTTTTAATAAATTATTAAAAAAATATGCATTAATATGATGTCATATATGATCTTTTAACATTGCTCTGTTAATAATATCTTAGTATTATCGTCGTTTCGGGTGTTAAGTGATTCATTTTCCTTTGTATGATTAGTTATGTAAGTAATGTTTATTATGGATAGGATGTATCTTATTCATATTCAGAATGATACTAAGTCTTTAAACATTATCTTTAATCATCTAATGAAAATTATTCTTTAATGGATACGATGGGGAATGAATCTCATCGCGTTCGTGGAGACAGTAATCCGTATGTAAGCACGAGCGACAATATCATTATTTTGATATTAAAATAATATATAATTGGATGGTATATCATATATAAAGAGTAATTATCATGTTATATTTATTATTTACATCAATTACACATCATTATTATACCCATCCAAATAATAATGTATTGAATAACAATTACACCATGACGTGGAGACGGTAAGTCGTGCGTACGCACGTATGGTGACATGTCATTCAAAGGATGTATAGAATAATGAATATGGTTATACCATATTTATAATAACATAAAATTATATAGAAGATACTCGAGTTATTATTTTAGAATGGAAATAACAAATAAAGAGGAAGTGGAAGAAGAAAGGAACTTGAAAGAGGTGATGAAATATTTACCTCTTCTTTGGGTTCTTCCTTTTGATTTGTTTAAAAGGGATCCTTAGGTTGGATTTATAACTAAAGTAAGGCCTCTAATATGAAGGCAGGATAGTTGATAGGGTATTTCGGTCGATTTTGGCTGATCCAAAAGGCTTTTAAGGTGTTAATTAGATAGAAGGGAGAGTGCCCTTTTATAAGAGGGGTGTGGGGAACCTTAGGAAAAGCTAGATATATTCTTTTATAATAAAATAATTTTCGGTTTATAATGGATTAAAAATGAATTATTTAACGGATAAGGTGGTATGGGTCTAAAAACACTCAAACAATAAGTTTTAGATAGGTTTGGGTCACTATATTAACCTTATCTTTTAGATTTAATTCTTAGTTAAATAGTTTGACATTTACCATACCTCTTTGTATTTTTATATTATATGGTTAATAAACTTACTATAAACTTCCAAGAGAACCACAAGTGGTTCATTAATGACACACCTATCATTATATAAGTCTTTTGGCTGAACCTTAGATTATTATTATTATTATATCAACCAATAATATTTTATTTGTTTTAAAAATTCATTTATGTCAATTTTGAGATTATTTTATATTTGATTTTTTTTAAAGTCTTAACAACGTTATTACATATAAATAAATACATTTAATCAACACTAACATGTCATAGTCACATATAAAATTTGTGTGTGGAATCAAAACTTTCAAATTATATTTATTTTAGTATTTATAATATCATTTATTTGATTGTTTCATTAATAAGGAAAATACTGCATCATTATTGTGTCATATATAAAAATATTTATTTTATGTCTAAAGTTTATAAATAAAATATCTTGAGGTAGGAAATATTTTTATATTTCTAAGGACTATTTATAGTTGAATAGATAAATTATATAACCTCATATAAAAATTGTTTTATTAAAAGATATTTGCTTTTGTTATTTTTGTCTTTACTTTAGATTATTTAATATAAAATGTCATTATCACTCCCAAGTGGCTTCATGGGGTCCCAAAATCAACCCAAGGATTCCCATGATCGGACATGTATCATGAAATAGGGTTTGGACATATTTTAGGGTAATTTAATATTATTATAATATTAATTTTTTGACATTATTTACTGGATTTACCCCTTTAACCACGGTAAATAAAATATTTACTGAAGTAAATATTCCAAATGTCTAAAAATAAAAGTTACCTATTTACAAAATTTTTACCTCATGATCCCAAAAATGGGATCCATTTTTCAAAATTAATAACACATAAGTGGCAGAAATTAATTTAAAATTAATTCCCATTGTTAAAACAAAAAGTGTGTTTTTATGAAATAATAACTATCAAAAGATTGACACTTGTTTATGTCAAATTTAAATGTGAAATTACTTATAATAACCAAAATTGTATTAAATGATAAAAATATAATCTAATTATAATTCTAAACCATTCAAATTCATAATTTATCACTATTAATTATTTCAATTAAAAAATTTGTTTTTAATTAAAATTTGGTAAATTTCACTATTCATCAAAATATGAAAGTTATCAGAAAAGTACCAAAAATTCAGACTAAGCTAATTTTGATATTCCAAATCCAAAAATGAAGTCCATTTTTAAAGATAAAAATGTATAAAATTTCAAAAAGTGGGTATTACTATTCATAATGGCTAGTTTGATTGGTTGTGGTGTGTTAGAACTTGAAGTTGCGTATAACACACGTTATTATATTATTCAAAGAGAAGTGTACCATGGAAGCTTGGGGTGTTACATTATCCCCTCCTTCAAATAATTTCATCCTCAAAATTTCTAGAGTATTACTGTGTAAAAAGACGGGTGGTTCTTCATCATAAGTTCCTCAGGTTCCCATGTTGCCTCTTCCATCTTGTAGTTTCTCCATAGAACTTTTACCAGATGATTCATCCGGTTTCCCAGCACTTGTTCTATTATATCAATAACCTTGAAAGGATCTTCACAATAAGATAGATTGGGTTCTAGTTCTAATTCCTCATAGTTGATTACATGCATTGGGTCAGGCATGTATTTTCTCAACAGTGATACGTGGAACACATCATGAACTTTGAAGAGACTTGGCGGCATTTCCAAATGGTAAGCTACAACCTCAATTCGTTCTTGAATTTTGAAAGGTCTGATGTACCTGGGACTCAATTTTCCCTTGTTACCGAAACGTATAACATCCTTCCATAGAGATACCTTCAAGAAGACATGATCTCTTACCTAAAATTATAAATCCTTCCTTCGATTATCAGCATAGCTCTTCTACCTAATTTTAGCTTCTTTGATGTGTGTTTGGATTACCTTCACCTTTTCCATCATTTCCTCCACAATTTCTGGGCCTATGAGTTTTTTTGTCACCAACATCATCCTAACAGGTTGGTGTGCGACATCTCTTTTTGTATAACGCTTCATATGGTGTCATCTGAATACTTGAATGGAAGCTATTGCTATAGGAAAATTCTACCAAAGGTAAATATTGATCCCACATACCTTTAAAGTCAAGTGAGCAAGATATCAACATGTATTCTAAGGTTTGAATAGTCTGTTCTGATTTTTCATCAGTTTGAGAGTGGTAGGAAGTGCTCAAATGAAGTTTAGTATCCAGGGATTTCTAAAGACTTTTCCAGAATCTTGATGTAAAACGGGGATCATGATTAGAAACAATCGATAGTGGTACTCCATAAAGTCTCACAACTTCATTAATATATAGTCTTGCTTGA
Source organism: Viscum album (assembly GCA_963277665.1). Taxonomy (NCBI): domain Eukaryota; kingdom Viridiplantae; phylum Streptophyta; class Magnoliopsida; order Santalales; family Viscaceae; genus Viscum; species Viscum album. The sequence goes on along the minus strand of OY728131.1, from coordinate 1,520,521,887 downwards.
CATTCAAGTAGTAAATCTTCTCTTATATCAATAAAATGTGCTGATTTGGTAAGACGATCAATAATGACCCATATTGTATCATTACTTCTAGGAGTCTTTGGTAGTCCCATGACAAAGTCCATCGTAATATGATCACATTTCTACTCAGTTATGAGAATAGGTTGTAATAATCCTCTAGGTTGTTTCCTTCCAGCTTTCAATTGTTGAAAAACCATACATCTTGACACAAAATCAGCAATCTCCCTCTTCATGCTATCACACAAAAAATGTTCCTTCAAATCTCTATAAATTTTGATACTCCCAGGGTGTATAGATAAATTGGAACTATGAGCATCATCCAAAAAATCCCTTTTAGATAATGTATATTGGGAACACAAAGTCTCTTCCCAAATTTCAAAATTCCATCTTCATATATAAAGTCACTCAATCTCCCGTTATTCATAGCTTTAATCTTCTTTTGAAACTCTACATCACTGGTCTGAGAACACTTTATCCTTTCTAGTAAAGATGGTTTGGAAACCATTTGAAAAATTATTGATGATCCACCTTCCATTGTTATTCTCATATCCATCTTCACTAGATTTATGAGAATATGATCCCTTTCAACTATCATCTTGTTCAAAACTCCATGATCTTTTCTACTCAAAGCATCTACCACCTTATTTTCCTTCCCTGGGTGGTAGTGTATCGTGAAATCATAGTCCTTGAGTAGTTCAAGCCATCGTCTTTGCCTCATGTTCAGTTCTTTCTAAGAGAAAATATACTTCAAACTCTTGTGATCAGTATAAATCTCACATTTTTCACTATAGAGATAATGTCTTCATATATTCAAATAAAAGATTATAGATGCTAACTTAAGATCATGAGTAGGATATTTTTTCTCAAGAATTTTTAGCTGTCGTGATACATAGGCAATAACCTTATCATTATGTATAAGGAGACAACCAAGTCCTTTCTTTAATGCATCACTATAAATAAAAAACCCATCATTCCCCAATGGTAGAGTCAATGTAGGATCATTGACTAATCTTATCTTCAGTTCTTCAAATGATTCTTCACACTCTTTTTTTCAAACAAATTTAACCCCTTTATGTGTAAGTTTGGTTAATGGGTTAGCCAATCGGGCAAGATTCTGGACGAAACGCCGATAATAACTTGCTAAACCAATAAAAATGCATACCTCAGTTATACTCGTCAGTGCTGGCCATTCTTGTATTGCCTTGGTCTTTGAAGGATTAACATAGATTCCATCCTTAGAGACAATATGGCCAAGAAAAGAAATCCCTTGAATCTAGAATTTACACTTTCTAAACTTCCCATATAATTCATGTCTTTTAAGAGTCTTTAGAATAATGCGCAAGTGATTTTCATGATCTTCGTATCTTTTGAAGTATACCAATATATCATCAATAAATACCACTACAAATTAATCAAGATATTACTTGAAAACTCTATTCATTATATCCATGAAGACAGAGGGTGCATTAGTCAATCCAAAAGGCATTACTATAAACTCGTAATGCCCATACCTAGTTCAAAATGTTGTTTTCAGAATGTATTCCTTCTTCATGCACAACTGATTATATCTAGATCAAAGTTCAATCTTTTAAAAGTATTGAGCTCCATGAAGTTGGTCGAATAAATCATCAATTCGAGGTAAGGGATATTTTTTCTTTATTGTTATAGCATTTATCTCCCTGTAGTCAACGCACAAACTCATAGATCCATCTTTCTTCTTAACAAAAAGAACAGGGGATCCCCATGGAGAAACACTAGGGTGAATAAATCCCTTATTACTCAATTCCTCTAGTTTTTTATTTAGTTCCACTAATTCCATAGTGGCCATTCTATAAGGGGTCTTCGATATGGGCCTTGATCCAGGAATTAAATCAATGGAAAACTCAATTTCTCATTCTGGAGGATGTCCAGGTAAATCTTTTGGAAACACATAAACATATTCTTTCACAATAGGTGCATCCTCTATTTGAACATTCCTTTCCTCACCCACAGTTATTTCATTCTCTTCCTCCCCAATAATTAAATTTAGTTGAGCTACTGGGGGTGGATCTAGATAAGAATTAGGTGGTGACAATTATGCCCTAAAGATAAGGTATTCTTTATCATCATCATCAAAAATAGTAACCTCCTTCTTCTTACAATAAATTTTTTCATCATGGTCCAAAATACAATCCATAAAGAGGATTATATCAAATTCAATCATGGGTATGACGATGAGATTAGCAGATAAAGAACATTTATATGCCCTAATGGGGACTGATTCATAAAACTTTATTGCAATGATACTTCCCTTAAGAGTTTTGACTGACAACTACCTTGTTAAATTAAATTGGAAATATCTAATTTTCTTAGCAAACTGGGAAGATATAAAACAATGTGATGATACAGAATCAAATAAATCATTGGCTAAACTTGAGGAAACCATTAAATTACCTGCCACTACATCTTTTAGAGCTTCAACCTCAGCAGTAGTGACAGCATAAGCTTGGCCTTGATCCCTTGGCCTTTTCTAAGGTAAGTTCCCCTGATACTTAGTATATTCATTTTCATAATGCACCCTTTCTCTATAATTGTAGCATTCAACATCGATAGGCTCTTTCTTCCCCTTGCAATCACGAGGTTGGTGGCCTTTTTCACCACACTTGAAACAGACTCTCATTCCCTTCAGGCAAGTACCAGGGTGTTTCTTCCTATATTTACTGTAGAATGGATATTTAAATTTTCCCTTATTCTCTTTATTTCTATTTCCAGAGTTTTTAGCAGATCTCTTCTTCTCTTGATTTGCTTTAAATTCATAAGACTTAGAGAATTCTTTTTCTATCTTGATAGAACAGGAGATAATATATCCGTACGATGAGAAGGATTGTGAGACTAATTCTTGACAGAGAAATGGTTTTAACCCGACAAAGAAATGATCAATATTACTTCTTGGGGGACGAATATAATCTACAGCATGCCTCTCTAACCTTGTAAAGTTAGCTGCATACTTTGTGACATTCTCATCCTTCTTTTGCCTCAGACTTAGAAATTGCCTTTTCATATCTGCTCGATGGTCATGAGGAAAGTATTTTTCTAAGAAAATCTCTTTAAACTCCCTCCATTCCATATTTGATACTTTATCATCTTCCTTTGTGTTTTGAATCAATGAGAACCATTGATCAGCATCTCCAGTGAGGTGGTAAACTACTATGAAAACTTTTTCCCTTTCACTACTTCCCAGGGTGTGGAATATTTTCTCTAATGAATTTATCCATTTCTAAGATACTAGTGGATTTATACCCCCATTAAATGTTGGTGGTTGTTGTATCATGAAGCTATCTAACATTGATCCTCCATGTTGTGGATTAGGGTGCTCCATATGGGTAAAGTTATTATTCATAACCTGAGTGAGTTGTCCTAGTATGGTGATTAGCTGATCAGCACCAGTTGCATCACCAGCTCCACTATAATTATCTTTAGTAGGAGGGAAATCCCTACATGGAGCGCATGTATTGATATAGTTTCCATTCCTTACACTAGGCACCATTTCTAAACAATGACATAAACTAGATTAGTTTATGAATCGAAATACATAATTCCAAACTTATAAAAAACTTAACATAAATTGAACAGTTTATGGATATAATCCATAATCATAAAAATGATTTCTTTGAGTAAATATATACTCATAAACTCTTCATAATGGATTGTAAAGAAAATGAGAATTATCCAAAGCATATCCCCCGGGAGTGTCGTAACCAATAGTGCAGCAAGGCCCGTTGTCGTGCACCAGTTCCCGTTCGAGTCTAGCTCAAAGCGGTGTTTTCAGGTTTTACCCCTAGGTACATTTGTGCTAAAGCCGCCTCTATCTGTTCATATCCAAAAAGGGATGTATTGCTTGGAAAAACTCACAAAATCTCTACAATACCAAAATTCTAGGAAGTTATTCTATACTAATCCTCAAAGTCTATCTTAGGACTATGTGCTCTAATCAGAGTTTATATAAATCTAGTTTCCAAGGTTTGTACCAAACTTCCTCTAATACCAATTGTAACACCCAGACCCTAGTTACCTAGAGTTGGTGAATTATTACATAACATTGGTATGATCACAAAATATCAAGTCTCAAAATATCAATTAGTTTAGTAGCCTTGGAAGTACTAGATACATTCATAAGGTTTACATTACATCAAAAAATAGAAAACTACAACAACATTGTTTCCATGGAAAACATTGATATCCCATAGACTATCCCTGCAGGTCAGTCATAATATACTTCTTCACATCCATGGAAAAATAAAACATAGAAAAGGGTGAGCTCAGATGCTTAGTAAGGATAACAATATAGCAGAAACTTTCATAAATAAGCAAAAACATTTAAGGAAATGTATAGAACTAAAACAAAAGCCTTTTAAACATAAACTTCATCATAATATGGAAAATTTAAATCAAAATAATTACATTTACTTAATAACCTGGATATTATAATAGTTGAATAATCACATACAATATCAATATCCACTTTCATAATGATGGAATGCATAATGCCAGACTTTTATAACCACATAGTCAAGGCCTTATGCCAAGACTACAAATAAGATTTTGTAAAGGCCTTGTTCCTAGAAACTAGTTTGTCTCATGAGACCTACTGATGCATCGAGGAGCTATAGCAGGCTCCACGTGTCACTTACTGAGTCTAATGCATTCCCCATATGAAAAGGTTTAAACATAACATAAACATTTGTATTAAAACTAGAATACGAAATATCAACACTTTATCCATAAACCATGAATGGTATGAAATAACACATCCACATTAAAACATATCATAAAACCTTCAATATAATATGGGAGTTTTGTATCATAATAAATCAACTTCAAACAAACTTAAAATTCATCAAAGGATGTTGACATAGATGAAATCAAAACCTTTTTAGAGAAATAACTCTTTCTATTTTGAAATAATTTAAAGGTAATGTAATTATAAAAGAAAACATTTATATTTGAAAATATTCTTATAATATTTTAAGGGAATCTTCTACGATGTTATAACAGCATAAAATGGTCTCACCCACTGTATAAGTTAAAAAAACATTCTTACCTTAATTTTGTGGAAAATGTCATAAAGTACCCTATTTGGAAAATGATGGAAAGATTCCATTCAAACCATTTTATAAAATGTAAAACAAGGCTATAAATGACTTTAACCCATATTCTAGTAAATATTAAAAATGTTTTGGAATACATTTTTTAAGAAACATGGATATGTATGATAAAGAGGTCCCAGTAGATGCTTACATAAAAATAACCTCGAATAATAAAGAGACTGTGAAATTAACCCTTACCTTATACTTTTTCATGGTCGAGGGTAGGTTAACCTCCTTTATAATGGTGAAATAATTATTATTAAATTATAAAAGAATCATATACATTAATATGATGTCATATATTATCTTTTAACATTGCTCTTTTAATAATATCTTAGTATTATCGTCGTTTTGGGTGTTAACTGATTCATTTTCCTTTGTATGATTTGTTACGTAAGTAATGTTTTTTATGGATAGGATGTATCTTATTCATATTAAGAATTATATTAAGTCCTTAAATATTATCTTTAATCATCTAATTAAAATTATTCTTTAATGGATACGATGGGGAATTAATCTCATCGCGTTCGTGGAGACGGCAATCCGTACGTACGCACGAGCGACAATATCATTCTTTTGATATTAAAATAATATATAATTGGATGGTATATTATATATAAACAGTAATTATAATGTTATATTTATTATTTACATCAATTACACATCATTATTATACTCATCCAAATAATAATTTATTGAATAACAATTACACCACGACGTGGAGACGGTAAGCTGTACGTACGCACGTATGGTGACATGTCATTCAAAGGATGGATAGAATAATGAATATGGTTGTACCATATTTATAATAAAATCATATTATATAGAATATACTGGATTTATTATTTTATAATGTAAATAACAAAGAAAGAGGAAGTGGAAGAAGAAAGGAACTTGAAAGAGGTGATGAAATATTTACCTCTTCTTCGGGTTCTTCCTTTTGATTTGTTCAAAAGGGCTCCTTAGGATGGCTTTCTGACTAAAGGAATGCCTCTAAGATGAAAGGAGGACAGTTTATTGGGTATTTGGGTAGGTTTTGGCCGAGCCAAAAGGCTTTGAAGGTGTGAATTAGAGAGAAGGGGGAGTGCCCTTTATAAGAGGGGTGAGGGGAACCTTAGGAAAAGCTAGAAATATTATTTTATAATAAAATAATTATTGGTTTATAATGTCTAAAAAATGAATTATTTAAAGTATAAGGTGGGTATGGATCGATAACCACTCAACCAATAAGTTTTAGATAGGTTTGGGTCACTATATTAACCTTATCTTTTAGATTTAATTCTTAGTTAAATAGTTTGACATTTACCATGCCTCTTTGTATTTTTATATTATATGGTTAATAAACTTACTATAAACTTCCAAAAGAACACAAAGTGGTTCATTAATGATACACCTATCATTATATAAGTCATTTGGATGAACCTTATATTTTTATTATTATTATATCAACCAATAATATTGTATTTGTTTTAAAAAGTCATTTATATCAATTTTGAGATTATTTAATAATTGATTTTTGTTAAATTCTTAACAACATTATTACTTCAAAATAAATACATTTAATCAACCCTAAAATTTCATGGTCACCTATAAAAAAATTATGTCATAAAGAATTTCAAATTATATTTATTTTAGTATTTATAATATCATTTATTTGATTGTTTCATTAATAAGGAAAATACTTCATCATTATTGTGTCATATATAAATATATTTATTTTATGTATAAAAACTATAAATAAAAGTTTCTGAGGTAGGAAATATTTTTAGATTTCTAATGACTATTTATAGTTGAATAGATCAATTATATAACCTCATATTAAAATTGTTTTATTAAAAGATATTTGCTTTTGTTATTTTTGTCTTTACTTTAGATTATTTAATATAAAATGTCATTATCACTCCCAAATGGCTCCATGGGGTCCGAAAATCGACCCATGGATGCCCATGGTTAGACATGTATCAGAAAATACGGTTAGAACACGTGTTAGGATAATTTAATATTATTATAATATTATTTTTTTGACCTTATTTACTCGATTTACCCCTTTAACCATGGTAAATAAAATATTTACTGAAGTAAATATTCCAAATGTCTAAAAATAAAAGTTACCTATTTACACAATTTGTACCTCCTACTTCCAAATATGGTATCCATTTTTTCAAATTCAAAACATAGAAGTGGCAGAAATTAATTTAAAATTAATTCCCGTTGTCAAAACAAAAAGCGTGTTTTTATAAAATAATAACTATCAAAAGATTGACACTTGTTTATGTCAAATTTAAATGTAAAATTAATTATAATGACCTACATTGTATTAAATGATAAAAATATAATCTAATTATACTTACAAACCATTCAAATGCATAATTTATCACTATTAATTATTTTTATTAAAAAAATTGTTTTTAATTAAAATTTAGTATTTTTCACTATTCATCAAAATATGAAAGTTATCCGAAAAGTACCAAAAATTCACCCTAAGCTTATATAGATATTCCAAATCCAAAAATGAAGTCCATTTTGAAAGATAAATTGTATAAAATTTCAAAAAGTGGGTATTACTATTCATAATGGCTAGTTTGATTGGTTGTGGTGTGTTAGAACTCGAAGTTGCGTACAACACACGTTATTATATTATTCAAAGAGAAGCGTATAGTGGAAGCTTGGGGTGTTACATTCTCCCCTCCTTAAAATAATTTCATCCTATAAATTTCTAGAGTATTACTGTGTAAAAAGAATCAGGTGATTCTTCATCATAAGTTCCTCGGGTTCCCACATTTCCTCTTCTATCTTATAGTTTCTCCATAGAACTTTATCAGACGAGTCATTGGATTTCTCAGCACTTTTTATCTTGTATCAAAAACCTTAAAAAGATTTTCGCAATAAGATATATTTGGGTTCCAGTTTTAATTCCTCATAGGTGATTACATGCATTGGGTCAGGCATTTATTTTCTCAACAGTGATACATGGAACACATCGTGAACTTTGGAGAGACTTGGTGGCATTGATAAATGGTAAGCTAAAGCCCCAATTTGTTCAAGAATTTCAAAAGGTCCAATGTACCTGGGACTCAATTTTCCCTTGTTACCGAAACATATAACACCCTTCCATGGAGATGCCTTCAAGAAAACATAATCTCCTACCTAAAATTCCAAATCCTTCCTTCAATTATCGGCATAGCTCTTCTGCCTACTTTGAGATGATTTGATGTGGGTTTGGATTACCTTAACCTTTTCGATCGTTTCCTCCACAAGTTCTGGGCCTATGAGTTTTTTTCACCAACATCATCCCAACAGGTTGGTGTATGACATCTCTTTCTGTATAACGCTTCATATGGTGTCATCTGAATACTTGAATAGAAGCTATTATTATAGGAAAATTCTATCAGAGGTAAATATTGATCCTACACACCTTGAAAGTCAAGTGAGAATTTATCAACATGTATTCTAAGGTTTGAATAGTCCGTTCTGATTGTTCATCAGTTTTAGGGTGGTAGGCAGTGCTCAAAAGAAGTTTAGTATCCAGGGCTTTCTGAAGACTTTTCCAGAATCTTGATGTAAAACGGGGATCACGATCAGAAACAATCAATATTGGTACTCCATGAAGTCTCACAACTTCATTAATATATAGTCTTTCTATAAATTCAAGTGGTAAATCTTCTCTTATAGCAAGAAAATGTGCAGACTTGGTAAGACGATAAAAAATGACCCATATTGTATCATTCCCTCTAGGAGTCTTTGGTAGTCCCATGACAAATTCCATTGTAATATGATCACATTTCTACTTAGGTATGGGAAGAGGTTGTAAGAATCCTCCAGGCTTTTGCCTTCCGGATTTCACTTGTTGACAAACCATACATCTTGACACAAAATCAGCAATCTCCCTCTTCATATTGTCCCACCAAAAATGTTCCTCCAAATCTCTATACATTTTGGTACTCCCAGGGTGTATAGAGAAATGGAAACTATGAACATCATCCAAAAATTCCCTTTTTAGATTAGGTATATCGGGAACACAAAGTCTCTTCCAAAATTTAAAAATTCCATCTTCATATATGAAGTCACTCATTCTCCCATTATTCACAGCTTTAATATTCTTTTGAAACTCTTCATCACTGGTCTGAGAACACTTTATCCTTTCTAATGAATATGGTTTGGCAACCATTTGAAAAATTATTGATGATCCACCTTCCATGGTTATTCCCATATCCATCTTCACTAGATCCATTAAAATATGATCCATTTAAACTCTCATCTTGTTCAAAAATTCATGATCTTTTCTGCTCAAAGCATCTAACACCTTATTTGTCTTCCCCGGGAGGTAGTGTATCTTGCAATAATAGTCCTTGAGTAGTTCAAGCCATCTTCTTTGCCTCATGTTTAGTTTTTTCTGTGAGAAAATATACTTCAAACTCTTATGATCAATATAAATCTCACATTTTTCACCATAGAGATAATGTCTCCATATCTTCAAAGAAAATATTATAGCTTCTAACTCAAGATCATGAGTAGGATAGTTTTTCTCATGAATTTTTAACTGTCGTGATACATAGGCAATAACCTTATCATTCTGCATAAGGACACAACCAAGTCCTTTCTTTGATGAATCACTATAAATAACAAACCCATCATGCCCCAATGGTAGAGTCAATATAGGAGCATTGACTAATATTATCTTCAGTTCTTCAAAACATTCTTCACACTCTTTTGTCCAAACAAATTTAACCCCTTTATGTGTGAGCTTGGTTAATGGGTTAGCCAATCGGGAAAAATTCCGGATGAAACTCCTATAATAACCTACTAAACCAATAAAACCATGTACCTCAGTTATACTCATCGGTGCTGGCCATTCTTGGATTGCCTTGGTCTTTGAAGGATTGACAGAGATTCCATCCTTAGTGAAAATATGGACAAGAAAATAAATCTCTTGAATCCAGAATTCACACTTGCTAAACTTCCCATATAATTCATGTCTTTTAAGAGTCTTTAGAATAATACGTAATTGATTTTCATGATCTTCATAGCTTTTGGATTATACCAATATATCATCAATAAATACGACTACAAAGTAATCAAGATATTCCTTGAAAACTCTATTCATTATATCCATGAAGATAGAGGGTGCATTAGTCAATCCAAAAGGCATTACTGTAAACTCGTAATGTCCATACCTAGTTTGAAATGTTGTTTTTGGAATGTCTTCCTTCTTCATGCACAATTGATGATATCCAGATCGAAGGTCAATCTTTGAAAAGTATTGATCTCCATGAAGTTGGTCGAATAAATCATCAATGCGAGGTAAGGGATACTTGTTCTTTATTGTTATAGAATTGATCTCCCTGTAGTCAATGCACAACCTCATAGATCCATCTTTATTCTTAACAAAAAGAACATGGGATCCCCATGGAGAAACAAAAGGTAAAATAAATCCCTTATTACTCAATTCCTATAGTTTTTTCTTTAGTTCCACTAATTCCGCAATGGTGATTCTATAAGGGGTCTTCGATATGGGCCTTGATCCAACAATTAAATCAATGGAAAACTCAATTTCTCATTCTGGAGAATGTCAAGGTAAATCTTCTGGAAACACATCAACATATTCTTTCACAATAGGTACATCCTCTATTTGAACATTACTTTCCTCACCCATAGTTATTTCATTCTCTTCCTCCCCAATAATTGAATTTAGTTGAGCTACTAGGGGTGGATCTAGATAAGAATTAGGTTGTGAGGATTCTGCCCTAAATATAAGTTTGTCTTTATCATCGTCACCAAAAATAGTAATCTCCTTCTTCTTACAATAAATTCTTGCATCATGGTCTGAAATCCAATCCCTAACAAGGATTATATCAAATTCAATCATGGGTATGACGATGAGATCAGTAGATAAAGAACATTTATATTCTATAATGGGGACTGATTCACAAAAGTTTGTTGCAATGATAATTCCTTTAATAGTTTTGACTGACAACTCCCTTGTAAATCAAATTGGAAATATCTAATTTTCTTAGAAAATTGGGAAGATATGAAACAATACGATGATCCAGAATCAAATAAAGCATTGGCTAAACTTGAGGAAACCATTAAATTACCTATCATTACGTCTTTCGGAGGTTCAACCTCAGTAGTAGTGATAGCATAAGCTTTTCCTTGATCCCTTGGCCTTTTCTGAGGTAAGTTCCACTAATTCTTAGTACATTCATTTGCATAATGGCCCCTTTCTATACAATTGTAGCATTCAAAATTGACAGCCTCTTTCTTCCCCTTGTAATCACGAGCTTGGTGATCTTTTTCACCACACTTGTAACAGACTCTCATCCCCTTCAGGAAAGTACCAGGGTGTTTCTTCCTACATTTACTATAGGATAGATATTTAAATTTTCTTTTATTCCCCTTATTTATATTTCCAGAGTGTTCAGCAGATCTCTTCTTCTCTTTCTTTTCTTTAAATTCGTAATACTTAGAGAATTATTTTTTTGTCTTGATAGTACAGGAGATAATATCTTCGTATGACGAGAAGGATTGTGAGACTAATGCTCGATGGAGAAATAGTTTTCACCCGTCAAAGAAATGATGAATCTTACTTCTTGGGTTATGTATATAATCTGCAGTATGCCTCTCTAACCTTGTAAAGTTAGCATCATACTTTGCAACATTCTCATCCTCCTTTTTCCTCAGACTCAGAAATTGCCTTTACATATCTTCTCGATGGTCACAAGAAAATTATTTTTCTAATAAAATCTCTTTAAGCTCCCTCCATTCTATATTTGATACTTCATCATCTTCCTTTGTGTTTTTAATCAATGAGAACCATTGATCAGCATCTCCAGTGAGGCGGAAAACTGCCATGACAAATTCTTCCCTTTCACTACTCCCCAAGGCGTGGAATATTTTCTCTAATGAATTTATCCATTGCTCAGCTACTAGTGGATTTGTACCCCCATTTAATTTTGGTGTTTATTTCCTCATGAAGTGATCTAACATTAATCCTCCATGTTTTGGATCAGGGTTCTCCATACGGGTAAGGTTATTACTCATAACCTGAGTGAGTTTTCCCAGTATGGTAATTAGCTTATCAGCACCAGTTGCATCACCAGATCCACTATAATTATCTTGAGTAGGAGGGTAATCCCTACATGGAGTGCATGAATCTATATAGTTTCCATTCCTTCCACTAGGCGTCATTTCTAAACAATGGCATAAACTAGATTAGTTTATGAATTTAGATACATAATTCAAAACTTGTAAAACACTTAACATAAATTGAACAGTTTATGGATATAATCTATAATCATAAAAATTGTTTTCTTTGAGGAAGTATATACTCATAAACCCTTCATAATCTATTGTAAATAAAATGAGAATTATCCTAATCATATCCCTCGGGAGTGTCATAACCAAGAGTGCAGCAAGGCCCATTGTCGTGCACCAGTTCCCATTCGAGTCTATCTCAAAGTGGTGTTTTCAGGTTTTACCCCTAGGTACATCTATGCCAGAGCCACCTCTACCTGCTCGTATCCAGACAGGGATGTATTTCTTGGAAAAACTCACAAAATCTCTACAATACCAAAATTCTAGGAAGTTCTTCTATACTAATCCTCAAAGTATATCTTATGACTATGTGCTCTAATCAGAGTTTATCTAAATCTAGTTTCCAAGGTTTGTACCAAACTTCCTATGATACCAACTATAACGCCCCGACCTTAGTTACCTAGAGTCGGTGAATTATTACATAACATTTTCATGATCACAAAAGATCAAGTCTCAAAATACCGATTAGTTTAGTAGCCTTGGAAGTACTAGATACATTCATAAGGTTTACATTACATCAAAAAATGGAAAACTACAACAACATTGTTTCCATGGACAACACTGAGATCCCATATACTATCCCTAAAGGTCAGTCATAATATACTTCTTCACATCCTGGGAAAAATAAAACATAGAAAGGGGTGAGCTCAGATGCTCAGTAAGGATAACAATATAGAGAAAACTTTCATAAATAAGCATAAACATTTAAGGCAATGTATAGAACTAAAACAAAATCCTTTTCAACATAAAATTCATCATAATATGGAAAATATAAATCAAAATAATTCCATTTACTTACTCACATGGATATTCTACTAGCTGAATAATTATATAGCCACTTTCATAATGATGGAATGCATAATGCTAAGCTTTCATAACCACATAGTCAAGGACTTGTGCCAAGACTACAAATAAGATTTTTTCAAGGCCTTGTTCCAAGACACTAGTTTGTCTCATTATACCTATCGATGCATCAAGGAGCTATAGTGGGCTCCACCTGTCACTTACTAAGTCCAATGCATTCCCCATATGAAAGGGTTTAAACATAACTTAAACATTTGTATTAAAACTGGAATACGAAATGTCAAGACTTTATCCATAAACCATGAATGGTATGAAATAACACATCCACAGTCAAACATATCACAAAACTTTCAATACAATATGGTGGTTTTTTATCATAATAAATCAACTTCAAACAAACTTAAAATCCATTAAAGGATGTTGACATAGATGAAATCAAAACCTTTTTAGAGAAATATCTCTTTCTATTTTAAAATTATTTAAAGGTCATGTAATTATAAAAAGAAAAAATTTATAATTGAAAATATTCTTATAATCTTATAAGGGAATATTTGACAATGTTATAATGGCAGAAAATAGCCGCACCCATCGTATAAGTTAAAAAAACATTCTTACCTTAATTTTGTGGAAAATGTCATAAAGTACCCTATTTAGAAAATGATAGAAAGATTCCTTTAAAACCATTTTATAAAATGTAAAACAAGGGTATAAATGACTTTAACCCATAGTCTAGTAAATAGTAAAAATGTTTTGGAATACATTTTTTAAGAAACATGGATATGAATGATAAAGAGGTCCCAGTAGATACTTACGTAAAAACAACCTCGAATAATAAAGTGATTGTGAAATTAACTCTTACCTTGTACTTTTCCTTGGTTGAGGGTAGGTTAAACTCCTGTATAATGGTGAAATAATTGTTATTAAATTATACAAGAATCATATACATTAATATAATGTCATATATGATCTTTTAACATTGCCCTGTTAATAATATCTTAGTATTATCGTCGTTTTGGGTGTTAACTGATTCATTTTCCTTTGTATGCTTTGTTACGTAAGTAATGTTTGTTATGGATAGGATGTATCTTATTCATATTCATAATAATATTAAGTCTTTAAAAATTATCTTTAATCATCTAATGAAAATTATTCTTGAATGGATACGATGGGGAATGAATCTCATCGCGTTCGTGGAGACGGTAATCCGTACGTACGCACGAAGGATAATATCATTATTTTGATATTAAAATAATATATAATTGGATTGTATACCATATATAAAGAGTAATTATCATGTTATATTTATTATTTACATAAATTACACATCATTATTATACTCATGCAAATAATAATGTATTGAATAACAATTACACCACGATGTGGAGACGGTAAGTCGTACGTACGCACGTATGGTGACATATCTTTCAAAGGATGGATAGAATAATGAATATGGTTGTACCATATTTATAATAAAATTACAGTATATAGAAGATACTGGAGTTATTATTTTATAATGGAAATAACAAAGAAAGAGGAAATGGAAGAAGAAAGGAACTTGAAAGAGGTGAGGAAATATTTACCTCTTCTTCGGGTTCTTCCTTTTGATTTGTTCAAAAGGGATCCTTAGGTTGGATTTAAGACTAAATTAAGGCCTCTAGGATTAATTTAGTACATTTTATAGGGTATTTTGTTTAGGTTTTGGTCAATCCAAAAGGATTTGAAGGTGTTAATTAGAGAGAAGGGGGAGTGCCCTTTTATAAGAGGGGTGAGGGGAACCTTAGAAAAAGCTAGAAATATTATTTTATAATAAAATAATTTTCGGTTTCTAATGGCTCAAAAATAAATTATTTAAAGTATAAGGTGGTTATGGTTCTAAAACCACTCAACCAATAAGTTTTATACAGGTTTGGGTCACTATATTAACCTTATCTTTTAGATTTAATTCTTAGTTAAATAGTTTGATATTTACCATGCCACTTTTTATTTTTATATTATATGGTTAATAAACTTAGTATAAACTTACAATAAAAACCCAAGTGGTTAATTAATGATACATATATCATTATATAAGTCTTTTTTCTGAACATTATATTTTTAGGATTATTATATCAACCAATAATATTGTATTTGTTTTAAAAACTCATTTTTGTCAATTTTGATATTATTTAATAATTGATTTTTTTTAATTTCCTAACAACATTATTAATTCAAAATAAATATATTTAATCAACCCTAACATGTCATAGTAACCTATAAAATTTTTTATGTCATAAAAACTTTCAAATTATATTTATTTTAGTATTTATAATATCATTTATTTGATTGTTTCATTAATAAGGAAAATACTTCATCATTATTGTGTCATATATAAATATATTTATTTTATGTCTAAAAATTATAAATAAAATATGATGAGGTAGGAAATATTTTTATCTTTATAATTAATATTTATAGTCTAATATATCAATTATATAACCTCATATAAAAATTTTTTTGTTAAAAGATATTTGCTTTTGTTATTTTTGTCTTTACTTTAGATTATTTAATATAAAATGTCATTATAACTTCCAAGTGGCTCTATGGGGTCCCAAAATCGAACCAAGGATGCCCATGGTCGGACATGTATCATAAAATAGGGTTAGGACATGTGTTATGGTAATTCAATATTATTATAATATTATTTTTTTGACCTTATTTACTAGATTTATCCCTTTAACCACGGTAAATAAAATATTTACTGAAGTAAATATTCCAAATGTCTAAATATAAAAGTTACCTATTTACACAATTTTGACCTCCTAATTACAAATATGGGATCCATTTTTCCAAATTCAAAACACAGAAGTGGTAGAACTTAATTTAAAATTAATTCCTCTTGTCAAAACAAAAAGCGTGTTTTTATGAAATAAGAACTATCAAAAGATTGACACTTGTTTATGTCAAATTTAAATGTGAAATTACTTATAATGACCTAAATTTTATTAAATGATAAAAATATAATCTAATTATACTTTCAAACCATTCAAATGCATAATTTATTACTATTAATTATTTCGATTAAAAAAGTTGTTTTTAATTAAAATTTAGTAATTTTCACTATTCATCAAAATATGAAAGTTATCAGAAAAGTACCAAAAATTCACCTTAAGCTAATTTCAATATTACAAATCCAAAAATTAATTCCATTTTGAAAGATAAAATATATAAAATTTTAAAAAGTGGGTATTACTATTCATAACGGCTAGTTTGATTGGTTGTGGTGTGTTAGAACTCGAAGTTGCGTACAACACACGCTATTGTATTATTCAAAGAGAAAAGGACCATGGAATCTTGGGGTGTTACAGTAAATGGGTTCCTATTTAAGATATTTTTCTATATTTTTTTATGGTTCAAGAGTGACCTGAGTGTTGTCTTGTGTGTTTGGTTGGTATGATGTGGATTTATTGAGAGAACCACTTATGGTGGTATCATGGGATGGATGATGTTTAAATTTGGACTTGAGTGTCTAGATTTAAGTTAGTGGGTTCATAGATTGGACCCCTTGATGTGTGTTTGATGATTTGTTAGGTTGGACCACTTTGTGTGTGTGTGTGTGTGTGTAGGTGATTCCTATGGTGGGGTGCATTATTAACCAGAATCAGTCATTGGTAGTGGATTCTTATTGTGGAGATCATCATAAGTCTCAGAATGAATTAGTTATTGACACATATCTAATTAAGATTTATGGGTGATGTTGAGAACTATATTTATTTTTAGTGATCATTGTTTCACATTTGGTGCTTGAGTGTGAGCAGGATGGTCATGTCCAATCGTTACATGGGGTAACGGGTAAGATGTGGGTAGTGAAGATCAAGAGTTATATTTAGAAGTAATATGATGAGGATACTCATATGGTGGGGAGCACCGAATAATCCATGGGTGTATGAACCATGTGTCATAAGGGTCAATGTGAAATGAGATTGATCAATGGATATTCAAGGAGGAATTAGGATGATGGTGAGTAGGTAAACCCTATTATAAATTTAGGTGTTGTGTTCTATGGAGTCCTTTTAGTGGTAAAAGAATTGGTATAGTGTTACCATGATACAAGGGTGAGTCAGATTAGATGTGCATTAGTGATCACGGGTAGAGTGTGATTATTGGGTGGGTCAGTTGGGGACCCAACTATGGAATTGTACTGAGAGTCCAGTTCAGACTTTAGTGTGAGTTTTCTAATGATTCAATAATTCCTCTAGGTGTTATAGAATCATGATTCAGTATTGTTTTGATGTTTCAATAGGTGAGACCAATCATTTTTAGAGATAATTTGTTCAGGGGAGGATTGATTGGTGTGTTGGCATAAAAGTGGATTCATTGAGGTGGAAATCACATCGGGAGAATTTCATAGGAAATGGTTGATTTGGTTTGAGTATTAAACTGATGCTTCTAGATAAAAGTCAGTGTGCCTATTCTTGGTGTATATAGTTATATAGTTGAAGTATTTTAAACACTCATGGATGAGATGTAGTGGGTTAATCATGAATTGATGACTAGGGTAGGTTTGGGTTCATGGTTAAAAGACTATTATAAATTCTTGAGGATTAGAATCATTATAGTAGGGATTTGTAATGACCTGTGTCATTACGGGTTGTGAATTTTTAAAATAATTTTATTTTTTGGTTTGGAGGAGGTTTTTTTATAACCAGGAATCTTATTGGAATTATTAGCATTTGTAAATCCTTCAACGGTGTTTTGGACATGATTTGAGGCATGTCGAATGCCTTGGATTCTCAAAAGGATGTTGGTGTAGTGGTTGGGTGGTCAGGATACTAAAAATAGAAGTAATATTACATTCAAAACATGAAGGGTCATTCATGATATAAATGGTCATTCATGGGGTGCCTTCCAGGCTATGAATGAGGCATCTAGGAGAGGAAATTTGGTATAAGATCATTCATGGTTTGAACTCCATTTTTCAAATCATGATCCAGTTTTGGAAGACTCTTTTTAGGGGATTTTTGGTAGCTTCATTTTAGGTCCATTTCTAAGAACCCCTTGGGCTCCCTCATCTATGGATCCTTAAATAAAGGGGGATATCCCCTATTGGATATCACTTTTCTCCCCTTTAGTATTCCTTTGATCTGAGTGTTTTGGGAGTGTTTTCTCAAGTGGGTTTGAGGTTAGATCCCTCATTTGTCCCTTGTTCTTATCCCATTTTTATCCTCTAATTTGGTTTAGGTGGATAGGGATTTGGAAGGATAATTTCACTAGATCATGGAGAAATATCCTCACTTGATGGGGATTTAATGTTCATCTTTTAGAGGACATATCATGAGGAATAAATCAATCCATCATTCCTAATTTTTCATAAGGTATGTTTCCCAATGATTTTCCTTAGGTTTTCTAGTTATTTGGGGTGAATTTGGATATTGAATCTATGATGTGAATTTTAAATTTTATGTTTCCTTTTTCCAATTGTGTTTTATGAGTAGACTACACCCTATTTATTATGGTTTCAGTATCATGAGGTCACCTGATGAGTTTAGCATCGATTATGATAATATGGATTTTTTATTATAATAGTTTAATTAATTATTTTAATGGTGTTTATTTATTAAATAGGTGATTTTGGACTCATAGTAGGTTGGTAAGATCTTGGGATAAATTATAAAAACATAAATTGAGGTAGGTATCCTTTATATTACTATATTTATTAGGGATTAATATTATTTTCCTACATATTGCTTGACTTTTGTGATCTCTTCATAAGTTTGGGATAGACTCATTTCAGCCCAATAGTCATCATATACCACATAACTTTATAAATGGTTAAATAGTGGTTCTCTAGTTGAACAATTTTTGGTGACCCTCTTTATGGGATACTTGGTGATGTGATTGGATTTCAAAGAGAAATGAAGTTTCCTTTTTAAATTTTGTTTTGAAAATGGGTTTGGATTAAATTATAATTTGAAAGGAAAATTGGAGACTTGGTAAAAGGGTTTGGAAATGGTATTTCAATATAGAAATGGGTTTTATAAGGAATATTGTCATGGGTTTTGGCCAAGTTCCTAGCATGAGTAAGATAGCATGTGGTTCCTTTTCTAAATGATTCTAAAAAAATATTTTGCTTTTTTTAAGGGAAATCTAGAATTCCTTGGTTAAAAAGTGATATTTTTTGTTTGAACTTGTGTGGGTGATGCCCTATTTCCCAAATATTGTGTACTTATTGTGCTTCCCATTGTGATTTCATGTGGTTTATGCGATGCATTATGATGCATGTTATGTTTGGGTGGCCTTGTGAGAACTTTATTTTGGTATCAAAGTGGTGGGTTGGTTTGGGTGTATGGAATATAACCCTTATAAGGTTGATATGGGTATTGAATGTGTTCAACATGTAGGACTAGTTCCCAAGGGACTAGTTCTATAGTGGTGAGCTGGTGAGCTATGTGATGGGTTGTGGGCCTTGTGTGTGTTACATAGGTTATACAAGGTGAAGGACCCATAAGGGGAGAGGGATCATGAGTCCTAAACTTACCTTGAGTGAGAAAGCTCAGGTCTTGGTATTAGGACCTTTCTTGAGTAGGCTTGGGTTAATACAGTGAACCTTTTCAGGGTGATTAGGCTTGGGTTAATGACTAACCTTGATAGGGTTGGGTCATGATGTGATGTGAGACATAGATTATGGACCTCCCTTGAGTGATAATATATGAGTTGAGGCTTATGGAAATATGATTTTACCATGTTCCTTCAAGTAGTGGGTTGAGGTTTGGATGAAACCTTACCCATACTCTTTGAGTTTAGGTTGGGAATTTATAGATTCTTGATGTATAACCTCCCTCAAATGATAAGGGATGAGTCGAGATTTTGTCCTAACATCCTACCATGAATCTTTGGGTATGGGTTAAGGACTTGGTTAGGTACCTACCAAGGGTCTTTGGATGTGGGTTGGGTGGTGGTATATGTTGAATTCTTCATTTTGGAATGGATCCAAAGTAGGTATGGTCAAGTGTTGTGGTGGCCTGGTTAGTACAAGAAGACTTAACTTATGTGATTGTATGTGCATTCATACTAGGTCGTTGGAATCACCCCTACCCATGTACACATAATGGTTTTTAATATATGTGGGTAGACCTTCATGTTTCTTATCAAGGATAGGTTGGCTTGGAGATGCACACATGGTTCTGTCAGCATATTGTGGAGGCTGAGGACTTTGAAGGATGGTCTGTGATTTAGGATCGAGGCCATGTATTTTAATTTTTTGTAATCATTCAACATGTACTATCTAGTGTTCTATTTATTTATATATGATTCATGTTATTTATTTTTTATCTACTATTACTCTATTATGTTTGATACGTCTATTTATTGTTTACTTCTCTCTATTTTGGACTGTGGGGCCCCTTTTAGATCATTTTTTTATTTCAATGTGTATTTTTGGGATTTATGATATATGTATAGGCTATTCTGAATTTTCAGTAGAATTTAGGAATGACCCCTTAGGATATTTTGAAGGAATAGTCGCTCTATTATTTTGACAGAACTTCACTACTAGTCAAAAACCTATGGAATATGAGGAGGTTCACATTTGGTCATATAGAGACCCCCACTCAGGCATCATTTAGGTCTGGGGAATTACACTTTTTTGTTTTGGATATTGAAAGTGTTATGAGGAGTTCAAAGGATGAGAGGTTCTATTGGAGAAAAAATATCAACTGAGAATAAGAGATCATGTTGTGGGTTTTCTAATCACATCATATAATGTTTTTTGTAGTATATGGGTGAATTTTTAGGTGTTTGTTCATGGTATAACTTGTAATGTCATGGAATGAGTGGTTTGAGGTAAATAATTTGGAACATAGAAGGACTCAAACATAGGTGAGGAATTCTACATGGGTTTTTTTTTCTTAAGAATGTTCCTTTTCTAATTCCTTGGTCTCAAAATGAGGAATGAGTTCATGGTGTGATATTTATTGGGAGTGGTGATGTTTTTCCACCAAATAGATTTGTAGTTCTTACATGCTTAACATGGTACAGAGCCTAGAGACAGAGGTTTAGTGATTCTGCCTGGGGTGACATTGAAATGTGGTGATAATGGTCATGGAAAAAATACTTCTTTGTTTGTATTAAATTTTAAAAGTTGATTGGTCCTTAAATGATGTATATATGGGATGATTCATAGAATGATTTATGATAGTGGTTTATTTAACCCAATCATAGCATGGCCATGACTTATCATTCCTTGATGCCTTATTTTTTTATCTAGATATAAATTGGAAACCCCTTTTATTCCTCCTATTTTCCTTCAATTTCTACTAAACTTTCAATAATAATATGTTCTTTATTGGAAGTGTTGATCCCTCTTAGATTCTTTTGATCATTGGATTTATAAGGTTTTAAATTCATCATCTAAGATGAGTTATCCCCCTTTATCCTCTTGGTTTCTTCTCTGTTTTCATTCAGAGAAGGTTGTGGCTATAGAAGTGATTATTTTGGTTGAAGTCATAGAAAGTGGTTGATGATTGTGGCTATTTTCTAGGTTTTTCAGGTTCCCTTAACATGATTCAAGTCCTGATATCTTCCCTTACTTTATTTTTACTTTTGCAGGAATCATTAAATCATTAGTTTAATTATTGGATTTGATGATACACCCTATTTTTCAAGTTTTGGTTTATGTTCCAATTCATTGGGCATCCCGGTCTTTTTCTTGGGTTCTAAGTGTGACAGGTGTTGAGTTTTGGAGTTTATTATTTGTCTAGTTTTTTCATCATGGTTTATCCTTGGTTTTATTGGGAGTTCTTGGAAGAAATCTATAAATTTTAGCTTAAAAAGGGCCCACACATAGTTTGATAAACCATGCGGCCAAACCTATGTAATCGTGAGGCAGGTATAAAACCAATCGCATGGTTGGAACATGGGTGTGCAGCCACTTAGGATTAACCATGTGGTTTCTCCTGTGTCTTCCAAATGGTTTGGTGCACGGTTTAATAAACCATGTGGACTAACCATGCGAGTCTACCCAAAATTAAAAATTTTGTTTTTCAAGTTTACCCCCTCGGTTTTTTAGACCCAAATCCAACCAAAACACCTTATTAAGGTTCTTCTAGACCTAGGGATCCCTCTCCCTTTTCCTCCAAGCCTTTCCTCTTCCTCTTTTGGTGTAGATATAAGATATCTTCAATTTGAGGCTAGTTTCTTCAAGGTAATTTCTTCTTCTTTCTCCTCCTTATTCCTTATTATTTCATTTTTCTTGGATTTCCTCTTCTCCCCTGGTCATGATCAACCTAAGGTACATTTTTCCCATGTTTTTTAAGTTTTTTTTTTGTTTTTTAGGGTTTTTATTCATATATTTAGGGTTTCATAACCCTCTTTGAGTGATTTTGGGTGTGCGTTTCCATTATGCCATGGATTTGAGGTAGGTTTTCCCATGCACTTTCCTTTTTAATTTAAGTTTCATATTTTTATTTATATTATAACCTTATATATAATTTAAGTTTTTTTTCAACCTTTGGTTTAATTAATTGGTGTGCAAATGGTAGTTCGTCCTTGTTTTGTGAAAAATAGCCTTATTTTGTTAAAAACGTGCACACCACTTGTTTGATAAAATGCCTTGTTAGATTTTTCACATGGTTTGTGTTATTTAGAACATGTTTTAGCAGCTTGAATTAATTTATGTAATTAAATTGGTTTTTTATTCCTTGTTGAGCGTTAAATTGAAATTGTTTTGTTAAATATTGTATGTCTTGTGTTTGGTAAATTACTCAGTTGGATTTTATGGGTTGTTTGTGATATAAAATGGTTAGTTTGGATTTATAAATATATTATAAGAATGAAAATTAATATTTTGGGTTCCTTATATGGTTTCCCAAGTGGTTTTGGTTTTTATAAAGAAATTATTTTTTGTTTTTAAGGTGTTTTGGCATGTGTTGTTGATGAATCTGTTTGGATACTTTGTAAAAATGATGAAAATATTCATTATAAAAACCTCCTTTGGATGTTTCTTATGCCTTTTTTGTGTATAATGGATGGGATTTCCCAATTGTGGAATCCTTTAGATCCATTATCAGAGTGTCTCAGTTTGGACTCTTTATGTTCTATTATTTCTATGGCATGAGATCGATCCTTAGGGTGGCTTGGGGTTATGCATGTTGTTGAATTATTATTATATATGAATGTGATTGGATGATCAGATGAAATCGGTTGTCTCACCCCCATTATATACATGATACATGGGAACATGGCATATTGAGAGAATTTTCTGAGAATTATTGTTGCACTGGTAGTTGACGTACTGACCATTGGCTTATAGTAGGTGGATATATTTGGGTTTATTAATATGGTATTTTCCCTTAGTCTGTCCTGAGTTTGGGTGGCTGAGAATATTGAGAATTTTTTATTTCATCATGTGTGGCATGGTATTGGAGATGAGGTATCATATATTAGAATCTTCTGGATTATTCTTGATCTCCTAGGTTCACCTATGCCTATTGGTTCTTAGTTGTTTGGAGTGATGAATGTGATATTCATATGTATAATTACATTGAACTTGTTATGTAAGTATTGTGGTTCCTTCTTGTATAGTGTTTACTTGGAAGTGATGTGTTGGTTTCTAAAGGTTTGTGAAAAAAAGTAAAGTAATTTTTTTATAGTTTTTCTTTCCATATATAATGAGAGCATCACTTACCTTTCTAAAATGATAGTGATACACTGATGGAATTAATTTGGTTTTGTAAATGAATAAGTGTAATTGGTCCTACTTTTTTTAAGTAAAATGTGTTGAAAATAATGATTTTATATATTGTAGTTCAAACTTGAAATTGATGTTTTATTTTATTTTAAAGTAAGTTCATTGTGAATAGATTGTCAGACTGGCCTACTGAGTTTTAATACTCCCGCCTATAATTATTTTCTATTTTTATCCCTTGTGTAGGTTTCATCTTGAGTTCAGCCACCTAGGGTGATGGTTGATCTTTGTGTTGGAGAGTGACCCTCGGGATCACATGAAGGTTTTGTTATATTCTTGTTCGGTGGGTTGTGTTGTGTTGTTCAGATGTATTTTTAGATTCTTGTATAAATGACGTTCAGTTCAGTTTTATTTATATATTGATCCTCTTGTACATCTTCTGTTGGTTAGTTTTTATTATTTATATATTGGGTTAAATCATTCCATGTTTTACTCTGTTGATACCCAGAACTAGTTTCTATATTTTAGGGATCACGAACACCCTTCAAGCCTTACTACGGATTAGATCGGATGACCATTTCAGGGTTGACCTGGGCTGGTTCATGACAAAATGGCATCAGAGCAGGTTAGCTCTTAGCGGACCTTGCTTTTCATAGTGCCCTTTATTACTTGGGTATTTCAAGGTAGATGTATTAGGATTTTCAGGACTTGATAGGTAGGTGTGGGAAGAGCATCGTGAACTCTTTCTCATTATGATCCTCAGGTTTCCACAAGAAGTCCAGTTTTATTAGTTTCTTTGGTCCTTAGGGATTATTTTGTGATTGGGATATGACAAGGGGAGTTGGGTCAATGGTTTCTATGAGCTCGCAAGGCCTGGAAAGCCATGTGGAGATGGGGGCATAGTCTTAGAAGGCTCTCTATGTTGGTGGTGTTTTTGGTATATGGCCACCAACCATATGATTAAGTCACCCACCAACACTAGTCCCCTTTTTTTATTTATTTTTTATTATTCTTGAATTCTGCAAGAAAATGAAAATGTTTGTGTTGGATTTGTGAAAATGGGGTTTTATTTTCATTTTGGATTTTGGGAAGTGGTAAAAATAATTTTCAGAATTAATTTTTTTGTGGAAGGCTTTAGTAAAATGAGTTTTTCTAAAGTGACCTCTTAGGGGTGAAATTGAAATGGTTTAACGGAATTGGGCTTTATTAATCAAAACTTAGGGTTTATGGAAAGTGGATGTTTTCTTTGGAAGTTGTTTTTAAATGAGAAGGAGTGAGTTTTACTCAAATTTTTTTGATGAAATGAGGTTTTTTGAGATGATGTAAAATGTTTTTAATGCAATAAAAAGGATTTTTGATGGAAATCTATGGGGTTTTATTTTTAAGTATGGAAAAAGTGTTTGATGTGTGAATCTGAAAATGGTTTTTACTTTGTGGTTAGTGTGAATTTTTAAGGCATGTGATTTTTAAAATGGGTTGAATGATTTTTTTTGAAAATTAGAATGTTTTATTTTATCTTTTGTGTTCTTATGGGTTCTTACATGCATGGTGGTATATGATAATGTGAATGGATACCCAGTATGGCATTATGGATAGGTACCCAGGGTGGAAAAAAAACATGCATGTGAGTGAGACTCTAAGGAATACTAATAGAGAGTGATCAATCCACCAAGTTTGATTTAAATTAAATATGTTTTCAAAATGAAATTTTGATGTTATAATGGATCATTTTCTTATGTTCAAATCTTTTCACCTATGCAATGTTTGATCTTGAGGATTTTTGTTATTGAGTTGGCCTTGATCTAGTTCTTGGATTTTCCTTGTCCAGTAGTTTTCCCCATGGAGCTTCTATGGGTGACCATAGTGCATCTATGGGTGATTCCCCATTAGCAGGATTTCTAATTGATCAACCTTAGTATTTCGTTCTTGAGTTTTAAAAGCTTGATCCATCTCTCTTTTATGGATAAGAAGATCTTCTCAAGGCAGAGGAGTGGATGTGAAAGATCGAAAGGATCTTTAGCCTCATCGATTTTCTCATGTTTTTGAAGGTTAATTTTTCAAATTTCATGCTTGAAGGTTCACCATGGAAGTAGTGGAAGTAGATTTCTCAAAACAAGCCATGTGAAGATCTTACTTGGAAGTTCTTCAAGGATTTTTTCATTCATCAGTATTTCTTTGAGAAAGAAAGGGTGAAAAAGGATATAGAGATGTTTTGTTTAAAATAGGGTGATGGATCTGTGTTGGAGTATTTCCATCATTTTGGGGACCTAGTTCCTTACCTTCTAGAGTATGTTTCAGAAGATTCCCTGAAGGCTCGGTGTTTCAAGGTTGGTCTTCATACCAATTTACAGTCGAAGGTGTCGAAGTCCAATATTACCTCTTTTGCTGATGTGGTGAGACAAGATTTCCATGTTGAAGTCATGATGGCAGGAGTGCTCGAGGTGGTAATCTTTCCTTCAATCCCAAGAAGAAGTGGGGGAGTTCTGGTAAGGAGATGAGAAAGTGGTTGAAAGTTGATGGAGTGGGTCATGGAATAAAAAGGCCTCAGGATCTTTCATCAACCTCTTCAAAGTGAGAGTTCCTTGTATGTTATCAGTGTGGCAAGCTAGGCCATAAGAATCCATTGTGTTTGAATGCTCCTAAGACCTTCCATGCTTGTGGATGCTTGGGTCAGTTGCAGTAATTCTTTCAGGGTGTTTCTAGAAAGTGCCATAGAGGCAATCCTCAGAAGTGATGTGTTCTTGGAAAGTCATTTAAATTTTCTTTTTGTAATTTTCCTTCTAGTGTAGGGGATATTCTGTCATGGTAGTTGTACTAATGTTGTTATGGTTTTTGGAATGTAAGGTATTTTGGGAGTCTCCTTATGAACTCCTATTTTTAGTGGAAGTGTGGATTTTATTTCTAGATTTCTAGTCTTTACCTTTTTTATATAATTGGGTGATACATGTTATGGTTGGGTATTATCATCTCTTTACTGTAATGCAGTAGATGCCTCACTCATCAGGGATCCATCCATAGGTCTCAGAGTGAAGCTGACACATAGTAAGAAATCTTTGGAGTGTGGATTGTCTATGTGAATCGGTTGAGATCATTGATTTTATCCCTCCCTAGGTGATGAGTGGTGTGTGGTATTTGGTTGTAGTTTCAATGATCCAATAATTGGGCCTCTTCCCTCCCCTCCCCTTATAGTGGGGGGTTTTGGCCCATATGAGGAGTTTTGGCCCAGATTTATCCCCTTTGTTCGAGAGTGGGTAGTTAAAATGTTCTTGTTGCATTTTACTTGGACCAGGATAGTAGTTCATTATAAGAGAGATTTGGTTGGCTTATGTGGGAATTCCTAATCTCTAGTTCATGTTTAATTCTCATTTGGTCGTTTCTAGTTAGTTCTTAATGATGGGGATACCCACCATGGGTCTTGTTAAGCTTTTCTCAAAAAAAAATTTGAGTGTATGTTGTTTTCTAATGGTGGGGAGTCCATTTCAGACTCCCTTGAAATCATTAGGCTTTCGTGAGTGTTCTTTAGTTTGGGTGATCATTGGTATCTTTGCGAGAAGGCCCAATAATATGGTTCTTGGATTGATTGTGGATATAATGGCTTGATCCTTCCATTGATTCTTTGGAAGTAGTTGTAGGTTTTTGTTTTGATTTAGGAAATATGATTAGATTCTATTTTGGTTGAGTAAAATGTTCATGGTTTAAGAGGTTGGATCATGTTGATTTGGAATCCTTAGGCATTGATCAATTAGATAGAAATTTTTATGGCTTTCTGGGGGCAGAAATCATTAATGGTGGGGAAAATTATCACACCCAATTTTTCAAGTTTTGTTTTGTGTTTCAGTTCATTGGTAATTCTAGTCTTTTTCTAGAGTTTCGGGTGTGATGGGTGTTGAATTTTGGATTGTGTTATTTGTATAGTTTTTTCAACATGGTTGATCCTTGGTTCGTTTGGGATTTCATAGAAGAAATCTATAAATTTTGGCTTAAAAGGGGTCTGCGCACGGTTTGGTACACGGTTTGATAAACCATGTGGAAAAAACTAGGTAACTGTGTGGAATCTATAAAACCTACCACATGGTTGGATAATGGATGTTTATCTACTTAGTAGTAACTGTGTGGTCACTCATATGTCTGCCACATGGTTTGGTGCACGGTTTAATAAATCGTGCGAGTCTACCCAAAATTAAAAATTGTGTTTTTTCAAGTTTTCTCTTTCAGGTTTTTTAGACCCAAATCTTCCCAAAACACCTTCTTCAGGTTTTTTCAGACCTAGGGAGCCCCTCCCTTGCCCTCCAAGCCTTTTATCTTCTTCCTTTGGTGTAGATCTAAGAGATCTTCAAGTTGGGGCTAGTTTCTTTAAGGTAATTTATTCTCTTTTCTCCTTCCTCTTCATTCTTCTTTCATTTTTATTGGATTTACTCTTCTCCACTAGTCATGATTCACCTAGGGTGATATTTTACAATGTTTTTATTGGTTTTTTGGTTTTTTAGGGTTTTTATTCATAGATATAGGGTTTTGGAACCCTCGTCGGGTGATTTTGGGTGTGCGTTTCCATTCCGCCATGGATTTGAGGTAGGTTTTCCCATGCACTTGCCTTTTTAATTTAAGTTTCATATTTTTATTTATATTCACACATTATATATATAATAAGAGTTTTTTTTAACCTTTGGTTTAATTGATTAGTGTGAAAATGGTAGTTTGTACCTTGTTTTGTGAAAAATAGCCTTGTTTTGTTAAAAACATGCACACCACTTGTTTGATAAAATGACCCATTAGATTTTGCATGAGATTTGTATTATATAGAACATTTTTTATAAGATTTAATAAATTTATGGCATTTAATTGGTGTTTTATTCCTAGTTAGGTGTTAAATTGAAATTATTTTGATAAATATTGCATGCCTTATGTTTGGTAAATTGCTTGTTTGGATTTTATGGGTTGTTTGTGATATAAAATGGTTTTTTTGGTTTTATAAATATATTAGAAGCATGAAAAATAATATTTTTTGTTCCTTATATGGTTTCCCAAGTGTTTTTGGTTTTTATAAATAAATGAGATTTGGTTTTTAAGGTGTTTTGGCATGTGTTATCGATGAATGGCCCGTTTGGAATTTTTATAAAAATGGTTGTGCATTGTATGTGTAACCTAAATGTTTTAAAGGAATTTATAAATGTTTTGATATAGAAAATGGTTTTTTTAAACCTCTTTATGAAAATTGGATTTTGTATCTTGATAAACGTCGATTTGGTAAAATGCTTAAAGGCCCGTTTGGATACTTTGTAAAAATGATGAAAATATTCATTATGAAAGCCTACTTTAGATTTTTCTCATGAATTTTTTGTGTATAATGGATGGTATGTACTCACTATGGAATCCTTTTGATCCATTATCAAAGTGCATCAGTTTGGACTCTTTGTGTTCTATTATTTCTATGGCACAAGATCAATCCTTGGGATGGATTTGGGGGATGCATGTTGCTGACTTATTATTATATATGCATATGATTGGATGCTCGGTTGACATCGGTTGGATCACCCCCATTATATACATGAGACATGGGAACCTGGAATATTGAGATAATTTTTTTGAGAATGATTGTTACACTGGTAGTTGACATACTAACCAGTGGCCCATAGTAGGTGGATATATTTGGGTTTATTACCATGGGATTTTCCCTTAGTCTATCCTAAGTTAGGGTGGCTGATCATATTGTGTGTTTTTGATTTCATCATGTGTGACATGCTATCGGGGATGGGGTCTCATGTATTATTATCTTTTGAATTATTCTTGATCTCCTAGGTTCACCTATGTCTATTGGTTCTTAGTTTCTTGCAGTGATGAATGTGATATTCATATGTATATTTTAATTTCCCTTGTTATGTAAGTATTGTGGTGCCTTCTTGTGTAGTTTTTACTTGGAAGTGATGTTTTCGTTTCTAAAGGTTTTTGAAAAAAAATTAAATTGAAAGTGTTTTTATAGTTTTCCTTTCCCTTGATAATGAGAGCATCACTTCCCTTTCTAAAATTTTAGTGATACACTAATGGAATTAATTTGGTTTTGTAAATGAATAAAGGAAATGGTTCATACTTTTTTTAAGTAAAATGTGTAGAAAAGCATACTTTTATATATTGTAGTTTAAACTTTAAATTTATGTTTTCTTTTATTTTAAAGGAAGTGCATTGGGAATAGATTATCGGGCTATCCTGCTAAGTTTTAATACTCATGCCTATAGTTCTTTTCTATTTTTATCCCTTGTGTAGGTTTCATCTTGATTTTGATTTTCTAGGAAAATAGTTGATCTTTGTGTTAGAGAGTGACCCTTAGGGTCACATGGAGGTGTTGTGATCTTCTTGTTTGGTGGGTTGTGTTGTGTACTTTATTTGTATTTTCATATTCTTGTATAAATTATGTTTATTTCGGTTTCATGTTTAGTTTTCATTATTTATTTATTAAGAGAAATAATTCTATGTTTGTAATCTGTTGATGCCTGACACTAGTTTCCAGCCATGGGGATCGGGAATGCCCTTCGGTCCTTGCCACAAATCAGCTCGGGTGACCAGTTCAGGGTTGACACAAGCTGGTTCATGACATTTAATAACTCTCTTCTCTTTTGTGTATAATATAGAACTAACATGTTTTTTATTTCTTTGGGTGGATTTTATGTATTTAACTAATAAAGATAATAAATTCAACTTAAATAAATTGATGGGTAAAGGGTTGTTTCACATATTTTTACTAGTTTACATGATTTTTATTATGTTCTTGATACTTATTCACTATTTTTTTGGAAATCATTATTTTTTATTAGATTTTTTTATTTCCTATAGGATTTATCGAACCTTGCTATGATTAAATGATGACAGAACCATTCATAAATGTTAATAACCTAAAGTAAATGAGATGATTTTTTGAAAGGGATGCTTTTATGAGTTCAAATATTGTGAAAGGCTAGTTTGAAATAGGAATTGTGTTAGTGAATGATGTGAAATTTTGTTGATGTGTACTATTGAGATGCTTGTTATAGTGGGGTTTTTATATGGTAGAGGATGTGGTTAATCATAGGCTATCAGCATGGATTTAAAAGTGGGTGTTGTGGTAGAATACATGGGTGGTATAGTGTGATGTAGTTGAGGGTATGGATTTTGTGGTAGGGTTATGGATACCTTTCTATAGTTTGCTAGAGGAGTGGCAGTGGTTGGCATGGAATGAGGATATGGTTATTGATTTGGAAATGGTAGAAGGGTTGGTTGCATAGAAAGGATATGGAATTGTGATGGATGAGGTGTTTTTCAGATTGTTTAATGTTTTGGGATTGTTTTGTAGTTTATTGATAGTAGCATAATAAAACTGATAGTGATGAACGTGAAATGGGTATGGATGGAATTGAATTAAATCATGGTTGTAATGAAATAATGATGAATGAAATGAATGAGAAATTGTTGGTAATAAATTTGGGTAATGTATTAGAATGTTTTTTCAATAAATAGGAAATTATATAGATTAATTAATGTAACGTGGTTGTTAAAATGGTAAATCTAGAAATGGGATAAATAATGTAGCTTGATGGGGATTTTTCATTGTAGAACCTTGGGTCTAGTTCACT
The DNA here is from genome assembly GCA_963277665.1 of Viscum album. Lineage (NCBI taxonomy): Eukaryota > Viridiplantae > Streptophyta > Magnoliopsida > Santalales > Viscaceae > Viscum > Viscum album. The sequence continues at coordinate 1,520,490,364 of OY728131.1, read as the reverse complement.
AATCAGTAGCCGAACTTGAGAGACACCTTGCCTCGAGCACACCTCCCCTTATACCAGAAGCTACTAATTCGTAGTGAGGGTATGTAATAGTGTAGGGGGTAGACTATAACCTCGTGATTAGAGTGTAGCATAGTGATATAATAGGATTGATAAATAATAGAATCATAATAAATAACCAACAGTGAAAAATTAAATAATATAGACATCATAAATAAACTACTAGCAACCATATCCAATGTCATATACAAAATGATGCTAATGATTTCATGATAATATAAAAAGGGGGAAAGTACATGGGAATAGGGAAGCATTCATATGCAACATGATATAAAAAAGTATAAAAATACCAAAATTTATCTCCAATGGCATCATGATAATAATCTTGGTCCTCTGCTTATGTACTTCATCCTAGCATAAGAAATATAGGGTCTGAAACTAGGCCCTTCCCTTTGTCCCTACCTGAAATTATGAAGTTTTTCTAGGTACTAATCTATGGCTTGAACAGGGTGTGTGGTATACTGGGTAGTCCACCACCAATGGTTTCTATAAAAAATCTAGTCTGTGTATATAAGTTGTGATAGTGTACACATATAACAGGAATAAAGTTGTAAAATAAGTGATGTGATCCATCCTATAAGCACATGTTATAACAAAAAATCTATAAATGATGATTATCTGTATAAAAGATCAAGGAATTATCCCCATCCAACACTGTCATTTCAAGTGTCACAAAATTATGGAATACACTGAATAGTCATGTATTAGACTATGAGGATTAGGACCCAAGGCTAATGAAAAAAACTTACTCTTCAATTCCACAAAGCTTATCCATATCAAACTCGGTATAATATAGACCTACATGGGATAATGTCCAGAGAACATGTCCAAAGGATTCCTCTTTGTTTCCACAGATCTTATTCATATAAAACTCAAAAAATACTTGGTTGGAGCCCAAGGATTGTGTTTGAGGTGGTTCAAGCAAGTCGGATCCAAGGTAACTGTCCAAGGCATCCAATATACCATATGTGTGTGGGTTTTTAGTTCCATATTGTATCACCCTTTATCAATGTGATATATATAATGATTCAAGGGGCCATGTTAATGTCCATTCCCTTTTATTAATTGAAATTATCATATTATTTTCATTTACCATTTCACATACAAGTTACAAGGAAGGAGCACATATTAATGTCCATGTATTTAGTCAATTCCATTCAATAAATTATTGAAGGGATCAAGGGGCCATGTTAGTGTCCATTCCCTTTTTTCAATTGAATTTATCACATTTAATACTTTATCAATTTATATACAAGTGATAAGAAGGAGTTCCATGTTATTTTTCATGCCACTTCACTAATCAATTACAAAATTATTCATAATCCAAGTAATTTCCCATTTAATTCAAAAATTACCATTTATTCCATTTCATTACTCCCTTCATTTATAAATGTAAATGTGTTAAACAAGTTACTCATCCATTAACAATTAATTTAATTTATATATCGATCTCTTTAATAAAATGAAATCTCAAATCACTCCATGGTTAGTGTGAACGTATTAAATAAAATTATCCTACCTCAAGGGTGGTTCTGGTTGAGGTTAATAACCTCCAACCTTGCATATGAGTGTAATAACATATTTAAATAATAGTTTAAACAATTGATTTAATGGTTTATTGATTTAAGTATAATTACATGGAAAGTATGGAATGCAGAACAATGTAGATTAAATAAAAATTCCCAAACATTAGGGAAAAGGTATAGACCACCCACATTAGTTGGTTAGTACTCTCTTCGTCTGTTTTCAACCTTTAACTCGGGTTATAATAGGAGAATTTGAAGAAATGGATGAAAATAGGGAATATTAGATCGCATATATTTAGCATTCCATATGGTGATATAAACAAATATAGTAAGTAATAAGATTGAGGAGCTTACTAATAGCTATCCAACGCAACAAATGGTAAAGGAATTAGACATCGGATGAAGAACCTAGATCAAAGCCTGTGTGGTGGAGAAGATGATGGATCTAGTGTGTGAGTTATTGTTATTTGAAAGGGGAAGAAGAGTGTTTTAATTTTTAAATAGATGAGGGGAAAATGGTCATTTTATAGGATCTTTAATGAGGCATGCGGTTTGACCTCACAATTTTCCTAAACCATACTGCTCCACTACCTAAGTGGAATTAAGGGTGTGGGATAGGCATATGGTTTGGTTAAAACATGTGTATCCCGTGAACCCCTCTTTGTTCCCTCTACAACACCTTGCAGGGTTAGGTGGCCACATTTGTATGGTTAAGAAAACTATACACCTCCTCTTAATAGGCCGCACAGTTGAGTCACACAATTACTACTAACCATGTGTTAACTATGCACCTCAGGCTATTTCTCTAAAAACTGGATCTTCAGGATCCAAACAAGCATCATATGCTCGTAAACCCTTACTTAAACCTTTAATCATATCCATTAAAAGAAAATAAGAGATTCATGTTAAAATTTAAAATATTCATACCTCATAAAAATCCAAGATGTTACAACCTCCCCAACTTAAAACAACTCACCCCCAAGTTTCCCTTCCGAGGGTGGTAAAGCATCATCTAAGAATAACTCTAGCCACTGAGTATGTACATAAAATTCATGCTCTCAAGACTTTTCCTATACAGTTTTTCACTTCCATATCACCCAAACTATAAGAATTGATCTTCCTCGGATAGCCTTTGTGATCCAATCAACAATACGTATAGGATGATTCTTAAAGGATGCATCTATCTCTAACTCAACCTCATCAGGATGAAGAATGTGAGATGGGTCTAAATAATAACAGTGAAGCAGAAATACATGGAATACACTGTGCATAAATAGGTACCCTGATTTAACTACAATTGATAGGCTACCATCTTGATTATCTCTAAAATATTAAATTGACTGATATAATGAGGTGATATCTACCCTTATTTTTGAATCTGTCGTGACCTAGTCTAGGTAAAACATGCATGAAAACCTGATCCCCCACTTATAACTCTAGTGGTTAGCAATGGTGATTAATGTAAGACTTATTCCTAAATTGATCTATATCCATACACTTCCTGATAAGTTGTACCTTCTCCAAAGTCTCCTAAATGAGATAAGGTCTCAATATCACTATATCTCTTACCTCTAACTAGAATAGGGGCGAACATGATGAAATACGATAAAAAGCCTCATAAAAATCCATTTTTATAGTCACTTGGAAGATTTTATTGTAAGAGAACTCAATGATTGGTAGTTTTTTCTCCCAAGAACCCCCAAATTAAAGTCTGAAACCTAGATCATTTCCTCTAACACATATATCATATTCTTGTAATGACTATCAATCTATGGGTGATAAGTTTTACTCAGTAGTACCTATAAACCTAGTTCCCTCTACAACCCTTGCTAGAACCATGGCATAAAATGAGTGTCTCTATTCAATATGATAGTAAGTGGAACTCCACGAAGTAATATGATCTCTATAACATATAGCCTTCCTAGATCATCCTCTAAAAAGGTCTATATGATAAGAAAGAAGTGAAAAAACATTTTTAAATTTGTCTATGATCACCCATACTGCATCATATCCTTGATGTGACCTTGCTAATCCATGGTGACATTATCCCATTTCCACTCAAGAATAGACAATGATCATAAAATCCCTACTGATCACTGGTGTTCTTCCTTTGCCTACTAATAGGTGGAACACTAAGTTACAAAACTATCTCCCTTTTCATAATAGGCCACCAATACTGGCATCACAAATCAAAATACATCATCATAAGACTAGGGTGTACCTCCCAAGAAGAGGCATGATACTCTCACATCAATTCCTATGTGATTTATATAGGAACCAAGACACATCCATGAATGTTTAAGACCCCCTTCAACAATCCAACTAGGTAGTGGGTCCCCACCTACAATGATATTTCATAATAAGTCCTTAGGATCAGAAAGATTCCTCGACTTCACTCTATCTAAAAGTGAAGTGGTCACTAATAATGATGCGAGTATATACTATCCATGATGGTCCTGGACCTCCAAATGAATCTCATAAAATAGGGTAATCAACTAACACTTGTTATTATCATGTAAAACTACATGTATCTAAGTCTTCCATCTCAAATCATTAGTAATATCATTGCCTTTCCTGGGAATATACACATGATCAAAGTCAGACAACTATAGGTATTCAACCCATATTCATTTCCTGGGATTCAATTAATTCTATTTAAATATATAATTGAGTCATTTTTTGTCTATGTACACCGAAAAATTATCTCCTAATAAGTAATGTCTCCAACAATGCAAGGCATGAACCAAATCTTCTATATCAAAATAGTGTGTTGATAATTCCACTCATGTGGCCTCAACTGGAGAGACGCATAAACCACAAATCATTCTCTCTACATCAGAATGGCTCCCATCCCGATGCCTAATGCATCACAATAAACTATGTATCCTCTTCTAGAATCAAGTAAAATCATGATCGGCACTGAATTAAATCTCCCTTCACCTCCTAAAAGGTTTTCTCATGTGCTTCAAACCATGAAAAATTGACACCCTTCTTGGTCAAGCTTATAATTGGTGTTGTAATATGTGATAAATCTTGAATAAAGTGCCTATAATATCCATCTATCCCCAAGAAAATTCATATATCAATGACATTCATGGGATTATCCCAAGAAACAATGGCTATCATCTTCTCTGGGTTAACTAATACTCATGTATCTAAGATAATGTGACCTAGGAAGTGGACCTTATCAATCTAAAAGTTTCATTTGGTGAGCTTAAAATATAGTTGGTGATATCTCAGTGTTCTTAAAAATATATAAATATGTTGGGAATGTTTGTGTCGATTATGTGAATAAAATAAGATGTTTTCCACAAATACTTTCACAAATTAATCCAAATACGGGTGGAAAACCCAATTCATCAAAGCCATGAATACAGTTAGCACATTCATAATACTGAATGACATGAACAAATACTCATGAAATCTATATCTACTATGGAATGTTGTATGTGGTATATCTGATAGAATAACATGAACATGAAGGTAGCATGACCTCAAATTGATCTTGGAGAAAACCCTATCTCCTCTGAGTTGGTCAAAGAATTCATCTATATATGGCAGTAGATACTGGTTCTTAACCGTAAGCTGGTTCAATAGATAATAATCCATGAAAATCTTGAGGGTACCATCTTCCTTCTTGAAAAAAAGGATAGGTAAATCCCACAAAGAAGTACTAGTTCATATAGAACCCTTAGCTTCTAAGTTCTCTAGCTACCACTTAAGCTCTTGAAACTCAGTATTGGACATCCTATGAGGAGGAATGGATATTGGTGATGCTCCTAGAATTAGCTCAATAGTAAAATCTACCTCTCTCTTAGAAGGTAGTCAAAAAAAGTAATCAGGGAATACATCCCTGAAATAATCTACTATAGGAGTGAAATTATCCTGACATTTTCCATGATCATCCACATAAAGGATAGTAATATGGGTTTTCTCTCTTTATATCTCACAATGATTGGGTCTAGATCAGCTTTCTTGAATATCCCATTCACCCTTGTGAATATAAATATCACCCTATGGTGATGTGAAATATACCCTCCAGTGGTAGAAATTGAAATAATCATGATATGAAACTAAACAGTTCATTATAAGAATGATGTAAAAACTTTTCATCTTATGGATGAAAAGGTTTCATAGAAAAAAATACCCCCAAATCTCAAAGGTGAACTCCTTACAATGGTGTACACTCTCTGATCGAATTCCCAATGAAGTATCAAATGTTATCACACCATATAAATACTCAATATTAAGGCCAAGAATCTTCATAATCACCACATATATAAAGGAGTGAGAAGTAACTCTATAAAATAGAGTAAAATATAGTGTATAGGCTACAAAAATCATACTCTTAACCATAGATGGACTGGAACTCTACTCCTTAGGGATCAGCTGCACTTCATATATATGGCCTGATCTATATCCTTGAGATATATACTAACTACCATGGAAAATATAACTCTATTAGCACTATGAATGTGGTGTATGGATCCCCCATCCACAACCACCTTCATGGCCTACACGATCGGTATCAATCCATCTCCTTAGCTGACATGGAGCTACTAATCTTGATCCTAAATGTGGAGATTATGTAGATCCTCTTCCATTAGAAATAGGTGTAAAGGTCCAAAAAAACCTTTATAGATGGTCCATACTAGCATAGTCTCAATACTAAACTAGATATATATCTCATTGGGTCTTCTTATGAACCTTATTACTACACTGATGAAATGGCACATGGCTACCCAGGCGTATGATCTGACTACTACTTCCTCCTAAAGAAAAACCCAAGTGATGCTTCTTATCGCTAGACAAAATAGTAATGGGTCTAGTAGATGAACTATCTTGGCTCACACCCACATCCTCTCTTAGGTTATTCTCATCAATTAGGTCTTGGTTCACTATCTTAGTGATGGTGGTCAAACAAAACATGTTCACCTATGATTGTATTTCATTCTAGAGACCATCCTCAAATCGCCTAACCCTGGATAACTCATCACCTAGAAAGATTAGTGTGAAACACTAGAGCTCTGTGAAATAATTAGAGTAGTCCATAACTGATAAAGTCCCATACTATAGGTGTATAAACTCTCTGAATTTGTTGTCCCTTATCATATCTTGAAATAAGTAATCATATAAGTCTATTTAGAAATCACTCCACACCATAACTCGGAGATGGTCATCTTGGTTCAATGCATCCCAACATCTCTTAGATGAATCACAGAGCATGTAATCTTCGAGCTTGACCCTCCTCTTGGGAGGAATCTCTAGATACTTGAAAATAGATAGCATGGCCTCCAACCATGACTCTAAGGCCTATGGAGAATCATCCCCCAAAAACATGAGTGGATGCTACTATTGAAACCCTCACATCAACTCTTCCATAGTAGGGTAAGGTTGCATAGCTCCCTTTATAGTCTTCATGGTCCGTGAGAATCCATCTCAAAAGTTGGTGTTAATTCCCTGGTCATGTATAATGGTTGGTGTCTTAATTGGAACTGATGGAGGTAATACTGGTGATTCAGGGCCTACCACCTCCAGAGCATGGTCATCTCCACCCTCCTAGCACACAACTCGAGGTCATTGTGGTGACATAGCTCTAAAAATTCCAAGTGCATTCCATTTAATAGATTTGATAATGATTTAAATTAGATCCTTAATAATAGGATATGTATAATCTGTCCTATATAAGATTCACACCCCTTTTCCTTCTCCTACGGCTAGGTATGGGTGGTATATAAGATCATAAGGGTCATAAGAGACACTCTCTACTTCCCACTACTAAGGTTGTGTCAAATAAAATTTATCTACTTTATGTTAGGGGTTTCCGTATATAGAGCATAAATTACAGGTTATAGAGGAAAACACCCTTTAATTTGAAATTGGTGTCCCCATTTTATTGAAATTGTGTCATTTAATTATTATTAATTAGTAGTCCATACTCATTTATGTACATTATGGTCCAATTAGATGAGTTACCATTCCCAAGTTATAAATTACTACGCTTTATAAGTTGCAATTGGTACATCATGTAACTATGACCAGACTTTTACATTTATCATTAGAATATAACAAGTCTATAATGATAGCTCAATTATATGGATCACCATTCCCAAATTATTGAAATATCATTCTTATAAATTAAAATTGAAATCCATGTAATCGTATCCAAATAACATTTTAGTCCATTTAATCATAGTCACATAGCTCAAACATGTAATAATTGGTTAATTAAGGTTCCACCATCAAGCTATATGGGAAATAATATTTAGGTTGATACAGACACTTTAATAACCAATTATTTATCCATTACCTACATAAAACGTTAGAACAATTCCATGGGTATAGAAATCAAGGTACTAATAACATATAGTAGGCAATTCCCATGGTAATATAAATATGGCATGGAATATGCATGACATGTGAATCTTCATGTGCCTACAATGATCCATGATACATCACTTCTTTAACATACTGATCCAAGGGTAAAGGATAATTTAAATTGATAATAATGGAACCAAAAAACATGTGTGTCACCCAATAGTGAAATAAATACAACTATAATAGGAGTAATACATAATAGTAATTCCCTTCCTAGATAATTCTTTTTTCCCTCTATGTGGGTTAGATACTCTTAGGCATAGGCTCATTACCAAATCCTAACACATTCCTAGTCTCTTGTCTAATAACCTAAAAAGTAGGTCAAAAAGGAAAACAAAGCCTCTGATACCACTTGTAGCACCTCGGGTCTGGTTCACTAATCAATAACTGAACCTGAGATCCACTTGGCCTCAAGCATTCCTCCCCATACACCAGAGGATACAACTAGTATTGAGGGTATTTAGCAGTATATTGGCAATACTATACCCTCAATATCATAGTGTATCATAGAAATATAATAGTAATGATAAATAATAATAGAATGATAAATAACCAACACCAAAAAATTAAATCATCTATATATCTTAAATAAACTCGTAGAAACCATATCTAATGTCATATAAAAAATGATGACGACCAAGTCATGCTGATATAAAAAAAGGAAAAGTATATGGTAATAGGGAATAATTAATATACAACATGTTAAAAAAAAGTAAAAAAATAGAAAAATATATCCCCAATAGCATTAAAAACATAATCTTGGTCCTCTACTCTCATACTCCATCCTAGAATAAGAAATCATGCATCCAAAACTAGACCCTTCCCTTTGTCCCTACCTACAATCATGAAGTTTGTATGGGTACCAATCGATATCCCAAACAGGGTGTAAGATATACTCAGTAAGCCAACACCAATGGTGTCTATAAAAAATCTAGTCCATGCATTTAAGTTGTGACAATGTGCAGATATAATAGGAATAAAGATGGAAAATAAGTGATGTGATATATCTTATAAGCACATTCTATAAAAAGCAGTCTATAAATGATGAATATATGTATAACATAGAAATTCATTATCCATGGCCTACGTGAGTATGTAAAGTGTCAAGAAAGTATGTCATATGATGAATAATCATGTATCGAGCCTATAAGGACCAGGACCTGAGGCCAATGAGTAAAGTTTCCTCTTCGATTCCATAGATCTTATCCATAGAAAACTCGGTATAATATAGACATACATGATCCATGAACCGGGGCACATGTTCGAAGGAGTCCTCTTTGAGTCCATAGAGATCATCAATAGAAAACTAAGTAAAGACTTGGGTGGAGCCTAAGGAGTGAGTCTAAGGTGGTCTGAGAAAGTTTGATCCAAGGTAACAGTCTAAGGAATCCAATATACCATATGTAAGTGGGTTTTTAGTTCCATATCATATCACCCATTATCAATTTAATATATATAATGACTCAAGGGGCCATGTTAGTGACCATACCCTTTTATCAATTAAACTTATCATAGTCTTTTCATTTACCATTTCATGTACAATTTACAAGGAAGGATTCCATGTTAGTGTTCATTCCTTTAGTCAATTATATTCAATAAAGTATAGAAGGGATAAAGGTTCCATGTTTATTTCCATGCCTTTTTTTCAATTGAGTTTATCACATTCAACACTTTAACCAATTCACATATAATTGATAAGAAAGAGAGACATGTTAGTGTCCATTATAATTCACTAATCAATTACAAAATTATGTATAATCCAATAAATTATCTATTTCATTCCACAATTCCCATTTATTCCATCTCATTACTCCTTTCATTTATAAATGAAAAGTTTATAAACAATGTACTCATACTTTAAAAATTAATTTAATTTATATATGGATCCCTTTAATAAAATGTGAGCTTAACTCACCCCATGGTTGGTATGAACAAGTTTAATAAAATGATATCACCTCAAGGGTGATTCTTATTGAGGTTAATAGCCTATAAAATTTCATATGAGTGTAATAATATTTTCAAATCATGGTTTAAATAATAAATTTAATGGTTTGTTGATTTAAGGAGAAACACCTGAAAATTATAGTGTACGGTACAACAATGACATATTATAAACACCCAAACTTTAGGGAAAAGTTATAGACCACTTACCATAGATGGGTAATACTCTCCTCATTCGTTGTCAGCCTTTAGCTCAGGCTATAATGAGAGAAATTGAAGAAATATATGAATACCTTGAAAATAGAGAATATTATATCACACAGATTTAGCATTCCATAAAGAAAGATAAATGAATAAAGGAAGTAATAGGATCTAGGAGCTTACTAGTAGCTATCCAATGAAATAAATGGTGAAGGAATCAAACATCGGATGAATAACCTAGCTCAAAGCCTAGTTTGTGAAGAAAATGATGGCTCTAATGCATGGGTTTTTGTACTTTGGAGGTGGTGGCCCTTGAGACACCATATATACTTATGGTAGTGTCATATATAGAACTTATTCTTATTTCTAATGTGGGAAATGATTCCTGGTTTTGAGGAGACTTTCTATGGCTTATATAGATGATATAGGGAGCTCTAAAATCTACCCCTTCTATGGGAGAGTTGAATTGGGAGTTCCCACAGTAGCATTCACTGAATTTTTCAGAGGATGGTGGACCATAAGATATAGAACTATAGATCAAGATAGTTATGCCAATATTCAACCATCTGGAGACACCTCCTAAGAGAATATTTAAACTTGTTATTTATATGCTTCGAGGATCTGCCAAATGCTGGTGGGATATTCTGAATTAGTCTTGTCAGTATCAAGAAGCGACTTGGAGGGATTTCAAATCGAGATTCTTTAAATATGTCTTCCTAGAGACCCTAATGGACAATCAATCTAGAGGATTCATGAACCTGTAGTAGGGTTCAATGAAAATTAAAGACTATTCATCTCATTTTACAGAGCTTTGATGCTTTGTGCCTATCTACACACCTGATTAGCCAACAAAAGTGAGATGATTTGAGGATGGACTTTAGCATCCTATTCATTCTCAGGTGAATGTTTTTCAATTGAATACCATATTTGATATAGTGACCTAGTCCCTTATCACTGAGTAGAACCTGATATAAGTAGATAGTGTGAGCCAAGGTTGTTCAAAACCCAAACAGGGTAGTGGTTTGACTAGAGGTCCAAAGGAGAAATTTGAGACTGTACACATGAGTGGCGGTAGCCAAATGACACCCACAGACAATTACGTGGTATGTCACCAATGGGGAAGCCTGAGCATAATATTCCCTAGTGTCTCAGAGGCCATTCCAAGTGCTGAGACTACAAATTATTGGGGCATCTATAGAGATTCTATAGGACCTTATCATCTATTTTGAGTGGGAGAGGATTCTTGCTAGCTCCACCTTCAAGAGAAGGTTTAGTAGCACCTCACTTGGTAGGTAGCTGGAGTACTACTGGTCGTACAAGAAGAGGAGGAGATTTTGGCCATGGTATCCAAGCTTTAGATTTACAGCACCAACTGAGCAAACCCGTTCTAGGTAGTCATGTTGTAGAACAAGGTCATGAATCAGGCTAGATTTATTCAGTATATCTTATACCATAGAATTAGGACATCAGTCCATCTATTTTTTGAGGTACTATTCTAGTATCCTCTACTATCATTTTTGTCTTATTCAATATATTTTCATCACATTCATTCATATATATTCCTATTATGGAGTTCCTTGGGATGGTTTTTTAGTATTTATGTGGCATTATGATGCTTGATACACATTTGGGTATATGATTAGATAGCGTATTCAAGTTTAAGAACTATCCTATTGAGGTAGGAAACCATAGTTTCTTATGGAACCACTTTTTCCTCTAGATGATAGGCTTTGATTTCATTCTCAATATGGACTGTTTGGTTTCTTATCATGTCTATGAGGATTTTTATCATCGGAGGGTGTCATTTATAACACCAGAGGGAGGTACATGTCTCCAAAAGGGAGAGTGGTTTGTCTAGGTTGGTAGAAATATAATATAGAATCTTAGGCTAGGTGGAGTGATCACCTAGTTTCTAGCCTTTACATATATGATCAAGGACTACACAGACTAAGTTACCTCCTATATTTGATCGATTCATGGATGTATTTCCTAGAGAATTTTCAAGACTACCTATTGAGAGGGAGAGGTAAATTTTACTATTGAGCTAGTTCCTGGAGATACACCAGTATCCATCCCTCCTTACAGGATAGATACTACTAAGTTATAGGGTCTCAATAGGTATTTAGAGGATTTAGAGGCTAAGGGTTTTATATGGCCTAGTACATCTCCCTAGGGTTCACCGGTACTTTTTACCAAAAAGATGAATGGAACTCTCATGATTTTCATTGATTATCAGAAATTGAATCATCTTATAGTGAATAACAGATATCCCTTACCTCGTATAGATGTTATTTTTGACCAGATTAAAGGATCGAGGGTTTTCTCAAAAATCTACCTGAGATCAGGTTATCATTAGGTTTTATTCATACCTTCAGATATTCTACATATGGTTTTTCATAGTCGTTACATCTTATATTAGTATCTCATTATTTCATTCGGTCTTACAAACATGCCTTCTGTTTTCATGGCTTTGATGAATAGTTTTTTTCATACCTATATGGATTCCTTCATGGTGGTCTTTTTAGATGAAATCTTAGTGTATTATCATACTCGAAGAAAACATGTCACTCATCTTGAGATTATTTTGAATACATTGAGAGAGTAGCATCTGTATGATAATCTCAATAAATGTCATTTCTGAATCGACAAGGTTCACTTCCTTGGTCATATTATCTCAAAGGAAGGAGTTCCAGTTGACCCATTAAAGGTGAGAGTTATGGTTACTTGGGAGTAGCCTAAGATATCCTTTAACATACAAAGTTTCTTAGGGATAGCTGGTTAATAAAATCATTTCATACAAGACTTATCACACTTAGCATCACCTCTTACGGAATTTACTAAGAAGGGTGTGAATTTTTTATGGTATGAATATTGTGAGATAGCCTTTTAGAAACTAAAAGGTAGATTGATTTTAGCACTAATAATAATTATTCCAGAGTTGGGTAGAATCTATGAGGTCTATTGTGATGCATCAAGTATTGGGCTAGGAACAGTTCTGATGTAGGAAGACTGATTCATTGCATACAGGTCATGAAAGTTGAGGCCGTGTGATCATAATTACCCGAAACATGATCTCAAGTTGGTAGTTTTTGTTCATGCCTTATGTTGTTGAAGGAATTACCTTTTGGGAGAGTGTTTTGTGGTGTTCATGGACCAAAAAATCCTCAGGTATATTTTCAAATGGTGATACTTGAACCTTAGGTAGTGAATATGGGTTATCCTTTAACATCGAGCATACCTATACACCTAGGGTAGGAAATGATGTTACCAATGCTCTAAGTAGGACTCAGACGTAGATGGTTCATGAGTCCAGTAGCAAATGGCAGATTATGGATATATTTTTTGAGATGCATATAGAGGTTAAGTACCATCATGTATAGTTTTTTCTTGCATCGCTATCAGTAGCCTCTTCACTTATGGATATGGTTTAGATGAGGTAGCTTTCAGATCTTGAGGCCTTGGTCCTATGATAGGGTATTTCAGGTGTGGACCCACCTCTAAATTGTTCTATCGATGATGATGAAATCCTATGTATACATGGGTTTATCCGGGTTCCCATGGACATGATAGAGTAGTTGATGCAAGAGTCACATGCTTATTAGTGGGAAAATCACCAGGGTATTTACAAGATGTATCATGACATGCTCCAATAGTACTAGTGGCCTGGGATGAAACATCATATAGTAGGTTTTATCATTAGGTATTCCACCTATTAGTGGGTGAAGGCATAGAAATAGTGACCTACTGGATTTTCATAGTCATTACCAATCCTAAAATAGAAATGGGAGAATTTTCTATGAATTTTCTCATCAGATTACCGAGGTCGCCTATAGGTAGTGATGCAGTTTGTGTATTCATGGACTAAATAATTAAAGTAGCCCACTTCCTTCCTATTCGGGATACTTTCTCAGTTGATGAGTTGAATTGACTATATTTCTATGAGATCATACGGCTATATAGGGTCCCTCGTACTATCATTTCATATAGGTATTCTTGTTTTACATAAAGGTTCTAATAGGGGTTATATACAGTTATGAGTATACAGGTGATTCTGAGCATATCTTTTCACCCTCAGAATAATTGTCATTTGGAATGGACTATACAGGTTTTATAGGACCTGATTTGATCATGAATCATTTATTTTTATGGTTATTGGGAGAATCATATCCCTCTCATCAAATTAATCTACAATAATAGTTATCAAGTGATGATTCAGATGAATCCATATGAGGCCCTATATGGTAGGTCATGTCGTTCACCCCTATCATGGTTAGAGGTAGGAGAGGCAGTGTTACTGGGTCCTTGTCTCATTCAGAATACTTTAGATTAGGTTTAGCTTATCAAGGATTGAATTTCTATAGCTCAGTCTAGATAGAAATCTTAGGTTGATCACCATCGATGATCTCTAGAGTTCAAGGTTGGGGATCATGTTTTCTTACAGGTATCACCCATACTTGGGCATAGATGGATATGGAGTCAAGGGAAGTTTTCGTTATGATTTTTTGGGTAGTTTTATATTTTAGAGAGAGTTGAGATGGTATCCTATTAGTTGATATTACCTCAAAATTATTGTTCCATGCACAACATATTTCATGTTTTATAGCTTTGCTTTTATCATGTCGACCAATCTCATACTTTTGATCCTAAGGAAGTTGAGTTAGATTTTGATTCTTCTTTTGAGGAGTATCCCATATGCATAATTGAATGGAGCATGAAGGTTCATTGAGGTCATTTTTTCCCTCTAGTACGGGTTATATGGAAGCATGGACAAGTATAGGATGATACTTGGGAGCAAGAGGCTGATGTACGTGCTCAGTGGATAGAATTGTTCTCAGATGATGTTTTTCTACCCCTAGAAGATGAACTTGATGATGAGTTCCTTTAAGGGGTAATAGTGTAAGAACTTGGTCTTTATTAAAGGTATGTATCCTTTTAAATTTGGTCTAATTAATTTCTTTGGACCTAATGGTGATATTTAATGAGGCTATGGGTGTTTTGTGAGTGTCTGGGTCTTTTTCAGAGATCAAATCCAAACTTTTTGGGAAAAACAAACTGGCCGCACGGTTAGGAGAAACCATGCAAGGTTTGACAGAGAGCATTAAGGGGATACACAATTTTAGGAAACTTTGTATATTGAGCTGGATTCCTTTGCAGCATGTCTTCGGTTTTTAGCAGGGCTGAATCACACCGTTGGCACACAATTTCCATAACCATGCGGGTCCCCTTCTAAGGTAGTGATTCAAGAATGGTTGGTGCATGATTTGGCCAATCATGCGTCCAAAACATTGCCCCTATTTTTCTTGGGTAAAAAGAGTAAAATGACCTTGATGAGTTGAAAACTTACCCCTCCTCCTTGTTTTCTCATTCCAGTGGATAGAGGTCTCCTCCCTCTCCTTTTTGATCTCCCAAGTTCCCTATTCCATAGGTTTTGATCATGGGTCATTATCTGAAGTCTGATTTGATCCTCATTTATCTCGTTGAATGTGTATCGGTAAGTAATCTATTTATATTGAGTTGTTTTCCATTTTATTTCCCTTGATGAAACTATTTAGGTGTAAGATAATATTCCCAATGTCCAGGTTCTTTATCTATTCTTCTATTTTCTCTCAATCTAGACCAAATCAATGGTTGATACTAGATGAGGAGAGTACTACAAACATGAGGTAGGTGGTATGCTAATTATCCCTTCAAGTCTTGATGTTTTATAATATGTGATATGTGTCGCACACCAGTTTCATTGCACATTTCCCCTAATTTGTATCTTCCTTGAATTAGTTGTTATACTTAGAACCAAATTACTTTTTAGAACCCAAATATTTTTTTATAATGTCAACATTAAAGTGAGTCATCCCTTTAGTTGTGCCCTCCATGTGCCTAATTGTCCTTCAATCACTTATACCCAAAACACCTTTGGTGTGTTTGGTTCTACTCCTAAATGGAGGTATCATATTGATAATGGATTGGATGTAGTTTCATAGAATGAATAATTCCCTAGTAAATTATAATGAATTGAATTTAATGTGAGTGGTATGACCACATCACCCTCTAAATGGAACAATTGATACACCCTTATTAATATTAAATGATAATGAGTTATGGATTATACCTTGGATCTTATTAAATCTAGTGGATACTCATCTATCATGATGTGTGGGCATGATGAACCTCTTTAATTATGGTAAATGGTCATGATGACCCTTATTCAAGTTATTATATAAATGGTAAAGGTGTCCCTTATCCTTTAGACTAAATGGGCATGATGACCCCTATTATATCTAAATGGTCATGATGACCCTTTGTATATATATATATATATATATATATATATGATATGGTCATGGAATCCCTTTACCATGACACGATCATGGTGTACCTACATGTGGAATTGGCCATGGAATCCCCTACTCTTGTGATTCTAGGTATAGCATCCCTATACGTGATATCAGGCATGGCATCCCTATATTGTTATATCGGGCATGGCGTCCCTTACTACTATGATAATGGGCATGGAATCCCTATTTTTTTATATTGGGAATGTAATCCCCTAATCTTTTGATATTGTGCATTGTGTCCCTTGCTACATGTTCATAGATATTCTGGCATGGGAAGAAGCAGATAGTGTCAACCTGGTTTTCCTTCAGGAACCATAGCCGACTCATTTATATTTTTTATTACTAATTTACATTATTATATCTGCACAATTCCATGTTATACATATAGACTGGATATTTATAGACACCATTGGTGGTGGCCTACTGATTTTATCTAACACCCTATCTGGTCCATTTATGGTACATGGACAGACTATATGCTTGCTAGTGTAGATAAGGGGAAGTGTCCTATTATGGATGTGTTACTTCTTGTGTGACTTAGGATGGGTGTTTGGTAGCAGATGGACAGGATGGAGCTTGGGATTATTGGATATAATTTTCTCCTTTTGTAACTTTTGTATACCATGTAATGTATTAAATAATTATTGCATTATGTGCATGTTTTTCTTATTTTGTAGAGACATTTCATTATCATCTATTGTATATGTTTTAGTTTACTACTTTTGA
The DNA here is from genome assembly GCA_963277665.1 of Viscum album. Lineage (NCBI taxonomy): Eukaryota > Viridiplantae > Streptophyta > Magnoliopsida > Santalales > Viscaceae > Viscum > Viscum album. Next base: position 1,520,473,203 of record OY728131.1, on the reverse strand, counting down.
TTATTATTCAGTTCTTGGTTATTTATGTTTACTTCCACTATAGTGGGTTATTTTTACAGTTATTATAGTGTATGTTTCCATTGTTCCATCTATTTATATATACTTATTATATTTATCTATTATTACTTATCCATTGTGCTTTACTCTGGTAATAAGGGAATAGTTTCCCCATGGACACACCTTAGGCCCTCACTGCTAGTCAAAAAACTCTATCATTCAGGGATATTTGCATGATATCATGTGGCCCACCAGATCAAGGCACCCTTTAAGTGGCATCTGGGTTGGGATATCACACAATTCACCTCATGTTGTTTCTCAAAAAACTAGATCTCTGAGATCTGAACAATCCAGAATACTCACAAACCCTTCCTTAAACCATTAAGTACTTCCATTAGAAGAAAAAAAGAGATTTATACTAAAATTAAAAGGATTCATACCTCATAAAAAGTTATGACATTACATGAATGTTCATATTGGTTGTTTTTTACATATAATAATTGGGGATGGTTATGGTGTTATAATTGAAAATGGCGGTGTGTATCGATGGTAGTGTGGTGATGTTTATGGGATGAATTGTTGTTGTTTAGTGAACTTACTAGGTTGAGCTTATGTGATAATGTATATACTTTCATTTTCTTATGATTTATATATACACCACACTTGAGTCAGATATCCTTACGATGCCCAAATATTTTTGGGTTTTGGATGTTTTCTTCAACATCTAAGTTGGCGAGGGAATGTATGGATGACTATTCTTTCTTCATTTCTCTCTCTTCTATATGTGGTATAGGACATGGTTTCTTGTGGTATGTATGATCATCCTACCATAGTATGTGGTGTACCGGAAGTCTCTATAGGGTATTCATGTGATGAAAAGTATATGATGTATTAGCAGACCTTGTGGGGTTTGGATGAGGAGGTATATAGTGTAATAGAAGACCCTTCAGGGTATTGACGGTTAGATATTGCATGGTTGGAGTTGTGCATGGTAGGGTGAATGATATTGATATAATTCATGTTCATGATACCCTACTATACTAGATATGTGGTGGAGGGATGAGACAAAATATGTGGCATTAGTAATAGGATGATGAGGGTAATATAGATGTGGCATATTGTGTGGTTATGATATGAGACATGGTGTGCTGCAGTATGGCTATATAAGGGATTGAGAGCATAATACATTTGATGTTGAGGCGTGAAAGAAACAAAATAGTGGGTAAGTGGTTATGGGTACCATATTATTATATTATTGATGTTATTTTATTACTATTGGTTGTGATACTTGGTAAGTGGGCCTTAGTGAGGCTGGGTGGTAGTTGACTTGATAGATGCTTTTTGGTTATATTGTTTGTTCACTGATGAATTATAATGTTCCTTTCACATTTTCATGAGATATATTTAGCATCATCCCGCTAAGTATAAACTTTATGTGAACCCCTATATATAAAACTACTTTTTAGATTTCTGTTGTGAGTTTGGAGATAGAGCTAGGAATTACTATATTGGAGCTTGGAGTCAAGTTGGAGCTACTACTTATGGGTTATTTTTTATTTTATTTATAGACTCATATTTGTATGAAAAATCATGCATTGTATATTATTATGGGTTTGGGTTATTTATATTATGGTGTTGATTGGTAGATTCTCTTACTATGTTTCTAGGGTATCTTAGTGTAATTCCTCCCATTTTCATGATTTATACCCTTGGTCAACTCAGGACCTATTGGAGGTGGGCCTCATGGGTCACTCTTGTATTCATTATAGGTATAAGAGGGGTTCCTAGTGGGGGAAGGACATGAAAATGTGTTATTAGATCTTTGGTTAAGAGTTTAGATAAATTTTGGAGTTAGGAATTGGTGGTTATTACATGGTTTGGTAGGGAAATAGTAATAATTAGACTTGTTATATGATATAAGAAAGGTATATCATCTAGGACACAATATTTTAGGGCCCTTGTAATCTGAGGAAAGGAATATAATCTCATTTTATGTGTTGAGAAAAGTGTTACTGCTTGTGGGGTGGAGACCTAATAGGGGTATATACATCATGCTTGTTTGTGCTTTTATTTGAATTGGAGTAATTTTGGTGAAATTAAATGAATCTGATTAGATAAATTCTATGCTATTGGGATTAGGAGTTTGGTTCATTTTTTGTATATATATAAAATAATCATCATCTATATATGGTTTAGGTTGGTGGGATTCAGCAGGATGACTCGGTTGACTATGGAAGGGCTGACCTGATTAAGGCGGAAGAGCTTTGGAGGAATATGTTGTGCGATTTCCTATTTCAAGGTATAAATAAATATGTGGGGAGAATCTATGATATAGAGGCAAAGTTCTATCTAATGTATCTTGAGATTGATTTTATATTTAATCATTCTAGGATAGAGTATTGGGTTCCTTTATTCTTTAGTCAGATGTGTGGAGTAGTGAAATAGTGTTGGATCTTGTATCTTGGGGAGCGGATTGAGGCGGATATTTCCTAGGATTATTTTCAGAAAAAATTTCATGCCTAATTTCTATCATCGATGATGAGGGTGGAAAATAGGTAGGAGTTAATCTCTCTTTAGTAAGAGATCCTAAGTGTGTGGGATATCGGGATCAGATTTAAGGACCTCCTTTACTTCACCCCTGATTTTTTTCCTGATGAGGATTCTAGAGCACTGCATTTATAGGAGGTTTTGTTCCTGGTTATTCAATATATAGTTATCCTATTTATCTTTCCTATAAATCTAGAGGTACATAATTATATTGATGTCATTGATAGGGTTCATACCCAACCCGAGTCATCTCGAGCAGAAAGAAATCAGTGCTCCTTGAGAAGAAAAGATGTTAGTGGAGGATCTTAGGTATCCAGGCCATCATGGTTTCTAATGGAAGAGCATAAACATAAACAGTTTCCTTCTCATTACTCTAGGGCCAAAAATTCATGTGTGCCTACTAGGGTCTCTAGGCCAGTTTTATTTACTTATAGGTGGTATGCTCATCAATTATTTCAATTCTTGATTATCCTCAGGGATCATCATGGTGTGAGTGTTCATATTTCTTATCATCCCTAGAAATAGTAGTTTCCCCAATAGTCATATTAGTAGTAAGGACAATAGTCCTTCATCCCACCATTAAGAGATAGAGATGGAAAAGGATAGTCTTATGATGTCTCTCATCCTTAATGACATAGTTTTGAGTATGTCCGTGTAGATGGTTATCAATAGTGAGGCAGGAAATTCTTATATAGAAAATCTCATATTATCGATGTGTCAGTGCCAAATGAGCTATAGATCACCCATGGTGCCATTTTTTTACCCTATACTATGGTTTATGATTTATTTGATTCTTAATAATTTCACTCCTTTATTACACCCACCTTGGTCCGTGCCTTAGGACTCAATTTGGAGTTTCTTATAGTTCCCCTGGAGTTGACTACATTGATTAGAGATCATAAGAGTCTGTTTGATGTGTGTCAAAGGTTTGAGCTAATAATGGGGAGGCATCAATCATTTGAGTATTTGTTTCTGCTTAAAATATATCCTTACAATGTAATCATTAACATCAAATGGTTGTATTATGTGTGAAAAATTATTGATTTATTTTGAAGGAGGGTCAAGTTCTATGATCAATATGGCCCATATGTGGTATTTTTTTGTGATAGAGGTTATCAAATAGGTCATATATATTTGGAATTTTTTTATCTCAACTAGAATCCTTATAGTTGGATTCAATAGAGGCACGTGTGGAGGAGTTCCCTAGATCCATAGAGGATATTTCATATGTTTTTTATGAGGAGGTTGTGACCCTACCCCCTTAAAGTGGTATCAATTTTAGGATAGAGTTATGGCATGATTCCTCTCTGATTTTGATATATACATGTCAGATAGAACCTTTTAAGTTATAGGATTTAAGGATACAGATAAAATATTTTTTGTATTAGGGTTTCATCCAACCTAGTGTGTATTTTTAGGGTGCTCTAGTATTATTTACAAAGAAGTAAAAAAATATTATGAGGTTGTTTATAGACTACTAGTGGTTGAATTATGTTACATTAAATAATTGTTACCCTCTCTTGAGTATTTATGATTTTTTTAACCAGTTAAAGTTATCCAACTAATTTTTAAAGATTGATATATGGTATGGATATCTCCATATGAATTTTAGGGAGGATAAAATCATGAAAGAACACTTTTAGGATTGTATATGGGCACTTAGATTTCATGGAAATGTCATTCAATGTCATAAATTATTCAACTATTTTTATGGGACTCATGAACTCTATGTTCTAGGAGTTCCTAGATTAGTTTTTGTTTGAGTTCATTGATGATATAATTGTATAATAAAGGTTATAGGAGTGATATGATGAGCATCTCATCGATGTTTTACAAGTCCTTTGATTCCATAAATTTTATGGGAAGATATCTAAGTGTAATTTTTTGACATGGGAAGTGTACTTACTTGGGCATGTGGTGTCTCATTAAAGGGTGTAAGTAAACCTGTCGAAGATTAAGGTAATTATTTTTTTGGAATCCCCCAAGAATTTTGTAGAGGTTTTTATTTTATTTAGTCCCATAAGCTATTATCATAGGTTTGTATCTAACTTCTCACAAGTCATAGCCTTGTTGACAACCTTTACCAAGAATGACTAGGACTTCTTATGGAATGATTTTTGTCAAGCATCTTTCAACTACCTAAAGGTGTAGTTTATAAATTCTCTTATCCTTTAGTTTCCAAAGGAGGGAGTGATGTTTGAGGTGTTCTATGATGTGTCATATCTCGATCTGGGACTTATTTTGATATAGTTGAGAGTGGTGATATCATATGCATCTAGGAAGTTATATCCCCATGATTGTAACTATTCAACATATGATCTTGAGTTGGTGGTGGTAGTATTTTCTCTGAAATTATGGAGACATTACCTCATTGATGAGTGCTTTATAGAATTCATGGATCACAATATCCTCATGTATATTTTCTCTCAACAAGATCTTAATGTGTGGTGGTGGTAGTGGATGAATTTATTATAGAACTATAACTTTGAGATCTCTTAAACCTCGGGGAAATGGAATGTGGTTATTGATGCGCTGAGTATAAATGTGAGGAGGATGTTTTTAGTGAATAGGGATATGCTTAGGGAGTAATGGAGGAGCTTGTGGTAATTCATATTTATGAGGAGGAGGTTGTTAGTAGAGGTTTTCTATTTCTATTGATAGTAGAATCCTTCTTGATATATAAGGTAGAGAATATTCAATGGGGGACTTAAAGGTGGAGGTGATGTGGGACCATTTCATCCATATTTATGCTTTGGAGGGGTGGTCTGAGGAAAACCAGCATCAGATAATGTTTCAAGGGAATATATTTGTTCCATTAGTGGTGAATGAAGGGGTTCTCCATGAGTTCCATATCTCAGTAATGGTAGTGCATCCTGGTGTATCCAAGATGTATAATTATTTAAGGGGATAGTCTTGGTGGCTTAATATGGAGTAGTCAATAGTAGATTTCATATTGCAGTGCTTGGTCTTCTAATAGGTGGAAGTAAAGTATCATGTTCCTAATGGTTTTTTGCATCCATTGGATGTTCCTAAGTGGAAATGAGAGGAAATAATGATAGATTTCATCACTGGGTTACCTCAATATTGGGGATGATGTGATACTATTTGGTTAACCTAGGATCATTTGATGAAGTTGGATCACTTCTTGACCATCAAGGAGATGGGTGTTATGGGATTTCAAGCGAGGAGGTATGTATATGAGGTGGTGAAACTTCATGGGGTACTAAGGACCATTATTTATGATCAAGATTAACATTTTATCTCATGGGTTTGGAGAATATTATAGTATGATATTGACTTCCAGTTGTTCCTTAGAATTATTTTACATCCCTAGATGGACAATAATACCAATTGGACCATCCAAATACTAGAGGATATGTTGTGATCTTGTATTTTAGATTTCAGTGGATCATGGGTGAAGCATTTTCCATTGGTTGAGTTTGATTATAACAACATATACCACTCTTACATTAGAATGATCCCATTGGAGGATTGGTATAGGTGGAATTTTCAATCCACATTGTGTTGGATAAAGATTGGGGAGTCAAATATTCTTAGTCTAGATGTCGTATAGAGCACAATAAAGAAGGTTTGGATGATCTGGGAGCATATTAAGGTGGTATAGGGCCATAAAAAGTCATACACTGATCAGAGGAGGAGACCTTTGTAGTTTTAGGTTGGAGGCCATGTGTTATTAAGGTTTTACCCTCATCATGGGTAGCGTAGATTTACCTATGGGAGTAAGCTTTCTCCCCAATTCATCTTCCCTTTCAAGGTGTTGCGGCATATTGGAGAGGTGAAATATCGGTTCGTGATTCCTCTACAAATATACTAGATTCATGGTTTGTTACATGTTTCATAGATATGACAATATCTTGATGATAATTCTCATATCACAGATTTGGGAGATTTGGATATCGAGGATAACATTATGTTTATGGAGTGGCCAGTCGAGATTCAAGTTCATTGAGAGAAGGTGATGTGTGCTCATGTTATTCCCTTGGTTTTCATTCTATAGAGGCATGGAGGTCTGGAGGACAGTACTTAGGAACATTATACATAGATTTGTATTCAGTATCTCAAGTTTTTTTATCCTTATTTTTCCTTATTTATGGGATATTTGGTTTTTTATTAAATGATTTGAGATGGTCTTTCAAAGTTTTTTTATTGAGTTGTTTCCTCTGGTATTGTTGGTTCTTTAGCAGTGGCATCATATCATTTGAGAGGTATCTTATGAGGTGTACTTGGTTAGTGTTGTTTTTTGTTTTTCCTTCTATCTTGGTTTTAATTCTCTATGATAAGAATTATTTGAGAGGAATATGATGTAATGGTCTAGGAATTTACATCCTAATCCTTTGTATGTTTTGGATGTTAGAGGTGTCAGGAAGAGTTCAGAGGAAGAGAATTTCTGTTGGAGTTGAAATATCAGTTAGGAATAAGAGGTCATGGTGTGGTCATTTAGGTTGTGATGTGAAGAATTTATTATAGTGAAGGTGTGAATCTAAATGTGTTTAGTCACATTGAAATTTGTGTTGTCACTATGTGAGTGGTTTGAGGTGGAGATTTTGGAAAATTCAAGGACTTATACACTTGTTAGGGATCTTACGTAGGGTTTTTTTAACCTTATAAAGAGTCCTTTTTGATTCATTAGTTTTATCATGAGGGGTGAGTTAATGGTGTGATGTTTCTTGGTAGTGGTGAAATTGTTCTGCTGAATAATTTTTTGGAAAGGTTGTGATTGATGTGGTGTTAATCCTAAAGGTCAAGGTTTGGTGATTCTTCATGGGGTGATATCACGGTGTGGTAATAATAGTCGCAAGGGTCCCTTCTTCAGTTATATCAGATTTGTAAATTTTATCGATCCTTGAATGAGGTAGATATTGGGGGATTCATGGCATGGTTTTTGGGAACAATTCAACCTGGTCACGATGTGACTTTGACTTGTCAGTTTATGATGCCCTATTTTTCCATCTAGACATAAATTGACATCCCCTTTGAGTCCTTATATTTTCCTTCAATTTATATCAAACCTTGGGAAATAATAGGTATTTATTTGGAATTCTTAATCCCTATTTACTATTTTTTGATCCTTGGATTCATAGGATTGGAAATTCTTCATCCGAGGTGAGTTCTACCCCTTTTTCCCCTTGGTTAAATCTCTATATTTTTTTAGAGAAGGTTATGGTTGTGGAAGTATTTTATTTGGGTGATTTTATGGATTGTGGTTTATTTTTTTGGATTTTTTCTAGGTTTTTGAGGTTCCCTTCGCATTATTCAGGTCTCAAGATCACCCCCTTCTTGCTTTATTCTTGCATGGAATTTTTTAAGGCATCAGTTGAAGTAGGAGATTCAAGAAATCTCTTATTTTTTGTTTATAATGTGAAACTACCATTGTTTTTATTTATTTTAGTGAATGGTATAGATTAAAATAACAAATATAATGAACTAAACTTAAATAAATTTATAGGGAAAGGGGTTTTTTGAATGTGTTTACTAATTGACATGATTTTTATCATGTGATTGACGTGTGCTCAATGTTATTTCTAGAAAAAATTATTTTTTCTAAGATTTATTTATAAAACCTTAGAATTATTAAATTATGGTAACATCATTCATAAAATTTTAATAACTTAATGATGATAATGAACCAATTGTATGAAAGGCAGGCTTTAATATGTTTAACTATTGTGAAAGCCTGATTTGAAATGGGAATTGTGGTAGTGATTGATTTGGAAATGTATTTATGTGTGTTGTTGAGATTTTTGTTATTATAGATCTATCATGTGGTGGAGGGTATGGTCGGTCATGGGCTATCAGTGTGGATTTAGCAGTGGGTGTTGTAGTAGATTCCATGGGTGTTATAGTGTGATGAAGTTGAGGATGTGGGTTGTTCAGTGGGGTTGAGGTTTCTTTTCCATGGTTTTTAAGAGGTTAGGTGGTGGTTTCAATGGAAAAAGATATGTTTTTTATGTTAAAATAGTAGTAGGTTTAGTTTTATACAAAGGATATGGAATTGTGATGGATGATTTGGTTATTGTCTTATGTAGTATTGTGGGATTGTTTCATAATTACCTGATAGTAGTGAAATATAACTGGTAGCGATGAACATGAAATGGATATGGATGTAATTTAATTAAATCATGGATATAATAAAATTATAATGCATGAAATAAATGGGAAATGTCTAGTAATAAATATGGGTAATGGTTGTGAATGGTGTTTCATTAAATATGGAATTGTAAGGATTAATTAATGTAATGTGGTTGGTAAAATGGTAAATAAATAAATGGGATAAATGATGTGGCTTTATGGTAATTGTGCATGGTCATAGTGGTTGTTTTTTATAGGAAGTGGGGATGGTAGTGGTGTTATAATTAGAAATGGTGGAAGTGTTTGGTGATGGTAGTGTGGTGTTGTTTATGGGATATGGTAGTGTTGTTTGGAGAACCTTATATGTTGAGATTATGTTTGAATCTATATAATTTTATTTTCTTTTGAAATATATATACACCCCACCCAAGTCTGATATCCTTATCAACACCCAAATATTTTAGGTTTTGGGTGTTTTCCCTAACACCCAAGTTGTCTAGAGAATGGATGGATAACTACCACCTCTTCCCCACTCTCCCTTCTAGGTGTGGTATAGGTTGTGATGGATCAAGGTAGGTATGATTATATAATACCATAGTATGTGGTATACTATAAGTCTCTATGATGTATAGGTGTGGTGATGGGTATATGATGTACTAGTAAGCCTTTTGGTGTATGTATGAGGAGGTACATTGTGTACTGGAAGACCCTATGGAGTATTCATGAGTAAATGTTATATAGTAGGGGTTGTGTATGGTAGGAGTTGGTAATGAGGTTGATATCCTTAATGTTCACGATACCATGTTATACTAAATATATGGTAGATGGATGATATGTGATATGCAGTAGTGGTTATGGGATGATGAGGTTTATATGTCTATGGCATATAGTGTAGTTGTGGTATGAGATATTATGTGTTTCATCACAACTATCTAATGGATTGGGAGGATAGGAAATTTGAAGTTGGGGAGTATGGGTAAAAACTAGTGGTAAAGGGGTTTAATGGTTATTTATTATTATATTATTGATATTATTTTATTATTATTGGTTTTTATACTTAATTAGTGGGTCTTGGTAAGGATGGGTCATAGTTGACCTAATAGGTACATGTTGGTTTTGTTGTTTGTTCACCGATGCATTAGTATGAACCTTTAAAATTTTCATGAGAGTTCTTGAGTATGATCTTACTAAGTATACATATTATGTTGACCCATATATATAAAAATACATTTTAGGTTTCAAAATAAATTTTAGAGACTGATCTGAGCATTACTAGCTTGGACCTCAGAGTCACGGTTGGAGCTACTTCTTTAGAGTTCTTTTGGTATTTTATTTGGAGGCTTATATTTGTATGAAATATAATGTATTGTGGATTATTGTGGTTTTGGATTATTTATAATATATTTTATATTTTTGTATGCTCTTCCCATGTTATTGGTATATCTGAGGTTAATGCATATTAGAGATGGGCCTCGGGGGTCACTCTCATCTTCATTGCAGACCCAGGAGGGGTTCTTAGTGGGGGATGGTTATGACAAGAGTGAAATCATAATTATGGGTTTCCGTTTGTTTTATTAAAATAATAACTTATGATTCTAGTCAATTAATAGTCATAACTAATGAATCAAATGTTAATATAAAATCCTAGATAGGTACATATAGATTCCATAAAGTTTTGAACCAAGGATAAAAAAGTAATTGTATTAAACAATCACGTGACCGCATCCCAAAATACCTTTCATATAAAAAACCCTGAATCACTTTATAAACAACCAATACATACCTCAAATAATTATAAACATCATATATATATTTTTAAAAATCAAGGATGAGTCATATGAAAATTTTAAATCAAACATGTTCTTTATATTAAACCAAATAAGGCTTCATCTCATAGAGTGGGGTGCCTATACCCAACTCAATATTGTACTTTTTGATTACCATATCATAAATACAATTTAATATATGCATGTATTATTCTTACCATGATAGTATAGGATATGTGGTGATCTTGTATTTTAAATTTCAGTGGATCATGGGTGAAGCATTTTCCATTGGTTGAGTTTTATTATAACAACATATACCACTCTTACATTAGAATGGTCCCATTGGAGGTTTGGTATAGGTGTAATTTTCAATCCCCATTGTGTTGGATGAAGATTGGGGATTCAACTGTTCTTAGTCCAGATGTCGTATAGAGCACAAAAAAGAAGGTTTAGATGATCTGGGAGCGGATGAAGGCGGTGGAGGGCCATAAAAAGTCATACACTGATCAGAGGATGAGACCTTTGCAGTTTTAGGTTGGAGACCATGTGTTATTAATTTTTTACCCTCGTCATGGGTAGCGTAGGTTTATCCATGGGAGTAATCTTTCTCCCTAATTCATCTTCCCTTTCAAGGTGTTGCAGCATATTGGAGAGGTGTAATATCAGTTAGTGATTCATGTATAAATAGACTAGATTCATGGGGTGTTCCATGTGCCATAAATATGAAAATATCTTGATGATAATTCTCATATCATAGATTGGGGAGATTTGGATATCAAGGATAATGTGATGTTTATGGAGTGGCCAGTTGAGATTCAGGTTCATTGAGAGAAGGTGATGTGTGAGCATATTATTCCTTTGGTTTTCATTCTATAGAGGCATGGAGGTCTGGAGGAGAGTACTTAGTAACATGATACATAGATTTGTATTAATTAACTCAAGTTTTTTTATCCATATTTTTCTTTATTTATTGTATATTTAGTTTTTTATTAAATGGAATGAGATGGTCTTTCAAAGTTTTTATTGAGTTTTCTCCTCTGATATTGTTGGTTCTTTAGCAGTGGCATCATATCATTTGAGAGGTATCTTATAAGGTGTACTTGGTTAGTGTTGTTTTTTGTTTTTCCTTATATCTTGGTTTTAATTCTCTATGATAATAATTATTTGAGATGAATCTAATGTAATGGTCCAGGCCTTTACATCCTATTCCTTTGTATGTTTTGGATGTTAGAGGTGTCAGGAAGAGTTCAGAGGAAGAGAATTTCTGTTGGAGTTGAGATGTTAGTTAGGAATAAGAGGTTGTGGTGTGGTCATTTAGGTTGTGATATGAAGAATTTATTATTGTGAAGGTGTGAATCTAAATGTGTTTAGTCACAGTGCAATTTGTGTTGTCACTATGTGAGTGGTTTGAGGTGGATATTTTGGAAAATTAAAGGACTTATACACTTGTGAGGGATCTTATGCAAGGTTTTTTTAACCTTATGAAGAGTCCTTTTTTTATTACTTGGTTGTATCATGAGGGATGAGTTAATGGTTTGATGTTTCTTGGTAGTGGTGAAATTTTTCTGCTGAATAATTTTTTGGAAAGGTTGTGATTGATGTGGTGTTAATCCTAGAGTTCAAGTTTTGGTGGTTCTTCATGGGGTGATATCAGGGTGTGGTGATAATAGTCCTAAGGGTCCCTTATTCAATTATATCAGATTTTTAAATTTTATCAATCCTTGAATGAGGTAGATTTGGGGGGATTCATGTCATGGTTTTTGGGAGTGATTCAACCTGGTCACGGTGTGACTTTGACTTGTCATGTCGTGATGCCCTACTTTTCCAACTAGACATAAATTGACATCCGCTTTGAGTCCTTATATTTTCCTTTAATTTCTATCAAACCCTGGGAAATAATAGGTAGTATTTTGAATTCTTAATCCCCCTTTAGTATTTTTTGATCCTTGGATTCATGGGATTGGAAATTCTTCATCTGAGGTGAGTTCTACCCCTTTTCCCCTTGGTTACATCTCTATATTTTTCTAGAGAAGGTTATGGTTGTGGAAGTATTTAATTTGGGTGATTTTATGGAATGTGGTTTATTTTTTAGATGTGTTCTAGGTTTCTGAGGTTCCCTTCACATTATTCGGGTCTTGAGATCTCCCCCATCTTGCTTTATTCTTGCGTGGCATTTTTTAAGGCATCGGTTGAAGTAGGATATTCAAGAAATCTATTCTTTTTTGTTTATAATGTGGAACTATCATTGTTTTTATTTTTTTAGTGAATGTTATAGATTAAAATAAAAAATATAATGAACTAAACTTAAATAAATTTATGGGGAAAGGGTTGTTTTTTAAGTGTTTACTAATTGACATGATTTTTATCATGTGATTGATGTGTGTTCAATGTTATTTCTAAAAGAAAAAAAATCTAAGATTTATTATTTTTTTATTTATAAAACCTTATAATTATTAAATTATGGAAACATCATTCCTAAAATGTTAATAACTTAATGATGATAATGAACCAATTGTATGAAAGGGATGCTTTAATATGTTTAACTACTGTGAAAGCCTGATTTGAAATGGTAATTGTGGTAGTGATTGATGTGGAAATGTATTTATGTGTGTTTTTGAGATTCTTTTTATTATAGAGCTATCATGTGGTAGAGGGTGTGGTCAATCATGGTTTATCAGTGTGTATTTAGCTGCGGGTGTTGTAGCATATTCAATGGGTGTTATAGTGTGATGAAGATGAGGATACTGGTTGTTCAGTGGGGTTGAGGTTTCTTTTCCAAGGTTTATAAGAGGGAAGTTGGTGGTTTCAATGTAAAAAATATATGTTTTTTTATTTGAAAATAGTAGTAGGGTTAGTTTTATACAAAGAATATGGAATTGTGATGGATGAGTTGGTTATTGTCTTATGTAGTATTGTGGGATTGTTTCATAGTTACCGGATAGTGGTGAAATGTAACTGGTAGCGATGAACAAGAAATGGATATGGATGTAATTTAATTAAATCATGTATATAATGAAATAATAATGCATGAAATTAATGGGAAATGTCTAGTAATAAATATGGGTAATGGTTGTGAATGGTGTTTCATTAAATATGGAATTTTAAGGCTTAATTAATGCAATGTGGTTGGTAAAATGGTAAATCGAGAAATGGGATAAATGATGTGGATTTATGGGAATGGTGCATGGTCATAGTGGTTGTTTTTTATAGGAAGTGGGGATGGTAGTGTTGTTATAATTGGAAATAGTGTAAGTGTTTGGCGATGGTAGTGTGGTATTGTTGATGGGATATGGTAGTGTTGTTTGGAGAACCTTATATGTTGAGATTATGTTTGAATCTATATACATTTATTTTCTTTTTAAATATATATGCACCCCACCCAAGTCTTATATCCTTATCAACACCCAAATATTTTAGGTTTTGGGTGTTTTCTCTGACACCCAAGTTGTCTAGAGAATGGATGGATAACTACCACCTCTTCCCCACTCTCCCTTCTAGGTGTGGTATAGTTTGTGATGGATCAAGGTAGGTATGATTATATACTACCATAGTATGTGGTATACTATAAGACTCTATGATTTATAGGTGTGGTGATGGGTATATGATGTACTAGTAAGCCTTTCGGGGTATGTATGAAGAGGTACATTGTGTACTGGAAGACCCTTTAGGGTATTGATGAGTAAATGTTATATAGTAGGGGTTGTGTATGGTAGGAGTTAGGAATGAGGTTGATATCCTTCATGTTCATGATGCAATTTTATACTAGATATATGGTATAAGGATATGATGTGATATGAAGTAGTGGTTATGGGATGATGATGTTGATATGTTTATGGAATATGGTGTAGTTGTGGTATGAGATATTATGTGTTGTATCACAAATATGTAATGGATTGGGAGGATAGGACATTTGAAGTTGGGGAGTATGGGTAAAAACTAGTGGTAAATTGGTTTAATGGTTATTTATTATTATATTATTGATATTATTTTATTATTATTAGTTTTGATACTTAATTAGTGGGTCTTGGTGAGGTTGGGTCGTGGTTAACCTGATAGGTACATGTTGTTTTTGTTGTTTGTTCACCGATGCATTAGTATGCACCTTTCACATTTTCATGAGAGTTCTTGAGTATTATCCTACTGAGTATACATGTTATGTTGACCCATATATATAAAAATACATTTCAGGTTTCAAAATAAATTTTAGAGACTAAGTTGATCATTACAAGCTTGGAGGTGGGAGTCATGGTTGGAGCTACTTTTTAAGAGTTCTTTTGGTATTTTATATGGAGGATTGTATTTGTATTAAATATAATGTATTGTGGATTATTGTGGTTTTGGATTATTTATATTATATTTTATATTTTTGGATTCTCTTCCTATGTTATTGGTATATCTGAGGGTAATGTATATTAGATATGGGCATCGGGGGTCACTCTCATCTTCATTATAGACCCATGAGGGGTTTTTAGTGGGGGTGGTTATGACAAGAGTGAAATCATAATTATGGGTTTAAATTAGTTAGATTAGAATTATAAATTATGTTTCAAGTCAATTAATAGTCATAGATAATGATGAAAATGTTAATATAAAATCCTAGATAGGTATATATAGATTCCATAAAGTTTTGAACCAAGGATAAAAAATTAATTATATTAAACAATCACAGACCACAACCCAAAATCCCTTTCATATAAAAAACCCTGAATCACTTTATAAACAACCAATACATACCTCAAATAATTATAAACATCATATATATGTATTTAAAAATCAAGGATGAGTCGTTTGAAAATTTTAAATCAAACACTTTCTTTATATTAAACCAAATAAGGCTTCATCTCATAGAGTGGTTTTCCTATACCCAACTCAATATTGTACTTTTTTATTACCATATCATAAATACAATTTAATATATGCATGTATTATTCTTACCATGATAGTATAGGATATGTGGTGATCTTTTATTTTAGATTTTAGTGGATCATGGGTGAAGCATTTTCCATTGGTTGAGTTTGACTATAACAACATATACCACTCTTACATTAGAATGGTCCCATTAGAGGTTTGGTATAGGTGGAATTTTCAATTCCCATTGTGTTGGATAAAGATTGGGGAGTCAAATTTTCTTAGTCCAAATGTCATATATAGCACAACAAAGAAGGTTTAGATGATCTGGGAGTAGATGAAGGCGGTGGAGGGCCATAAAAAGTCATACACTGGTCAGAGGAGGAGAACTATGGATTTTTAGGTTGGAGACCGTGTGTTATTAAGGTTTTACCCTCATCATGGGTAGCATAGTTTTATCCATGGGAGTAAACTTTCTCCCCAATTCATCTTCCCTTTCAATGTGTTGGGGCATATTGGAGAGGTGGAATATCAGTTAGTGATTCCTCTACAAATAGACCAGATTCACGGTGTGTTCCATGTGTCATAGATATTACAATATATTGATGATAATTATCATATCATATATTGGGGAGATTTGGATATCGAGGATAATGTGATGTTTATGGAGTGGCCAATCGAGATTCGGGTTCATTGAGAGACGGTGATGTGTGGGCATATTATTCCTTTGGTTTTCATTCTATAGAGGCATGGACGTTTGGAGGAGATTACTTAGGAACATGATACATAGATGTGTATTCAGTATCTCAAGTTTTTTTATCCTTATTTTTTCTTATTGATGGGATATTTAGATTTTTATTAAATGTAATGAGATGGTCTTTCAAAGTTTTTTTATTGAGTTGTTTCCTCTGATATTGTTGTTTTTTTAGCAGTGGCATCATATCATTTGCAGGTATCTTATGAGGTGTACTTGGTTAGTGTTTTTTTTTTTCCTTATATCTTGGTTTTAATTCTCTATGATAAGAATTATTTGGGAGGTATCTGATGTAATGGTCCAGGACTTTACATCCTATTCCTTTATATGTTTTTGATTTTAGAGGTGTCAGGAAGAGTTTAGAGGAAGATAATTTCTATTGGAGTGAAATGTCAGTTAGGAATAAGAGGTTTTGGTGTGGTCATTTAGGTTGTTATGTGAATAATTTATTATAGTGAAGGTGTTAATCTAAATGTGTTTATTCATATTTCAATTTGTTTTGTCACTATGTGAGTGGTTTGAGGTGGAGATTTTTGGAAAATTCAAAGACTTATACACTTGTGAGGGATCTTACGTAGGGTTTATTTTAACCTTATTAAGAGTCCTTTTTTGATTCTTTGGTTTTATCAGGAGGGATGAGTTAATGGTATGATGTTTCTTGGTAGTGGTGAAATTTTTCTGCTGAATAATTTTTTGGAAAGGTTGTGATTGATGCGATGTTAATCCTAGAGGTTGAGGTTTGGTGATTCTTCGTGGGGTGATATCACGGTGTGGTGATAATAGTCACAAGGGTCCCTTATTCAGTTATATCAGATTTGTAAAGTTTATTGATCCTTGAATGAGGTAGATATGGGAGGATTCATGGCATGATTTTTGGGAGTGATTCAACATGGTCATGGTGTGACTTTGACTTGTTATGTCATGATGCCCTATTTTTCCAACTGGAAATAAATTTACATCCTTTTTTAGTCCTTATATTTTTCTTCAATTTATATCAAACCTTGGAAAATAATAGGTATGTATTTGGAATTCTTAATCCCCCTTTATTATTTTTTTATCCTTGGATTTATAGGATTGGAAATTCTTCATCTGAGGTGAGTTCTACCCCTTTTCCCCTTAGTTGCATCTCTATATTTTTCTAAAGAAGGTTATGGTTGTGTGAGTATTTAATTTGGGTGATTTTATGGAATGTGGTTTATTTTTTTGGATGTGTTCTAGGTTTTTGAGGTTCCCTTCACATTATTCGGGTCTTGAGATCTCCCCTTCTTGCTTTATTCTTGCGTGGCATTTTTCAAGGCATCGGTTGAAGTAGGATATTCAAGAAATCTATTATATTTTGTCTATAATGTGGAACTATCATTTATTTTATTTATTTTAGTGAATTTTATATATTAAAATAACAAATATAATGAACTAAACTTAAATAAATTTATGGGGAAAGGGGTTTTTTGCATGTGTTTACTAATTGACATGATTTTTATCATGTGATTGATGTGTGTTCAATGTTATTTATAGAAAAAAAATATTTTTTATAATATTTTTTATTTTTTATTTATAAAACGTTAGAATTATTAAATTATTGGAACATCATTCATAAAATGTTAGTAACTTAATGATGATAATGAACTAATTGTATAAAAGGGATTCTTTAATATGTTTAACTATTGTGAAAACCTGATTTGAAATGGTAATTATGGTAGTGATTGATGTAGAAATGTATTTATATGTGTTGTTGATATTCTTTTTATTATAGAGCTATCATGTGTTATAGGGTGTGGTCAATCATAGGCTATTAGTGTGGATTTAGCAGTGGGTGTTATAGCAGATTCCATGGGTGTTATTGTGTAATGAAGTTGAGGATACGGGTTGTTCAGTGGGGTTGAGGTTTCTTTTCCATGGTTGGTAAGAGGGTAGGTGGTGGTTTCAATGGAAAAAATATATGTTTTTTATGTGAAAATAGTAGTAGGATTAGTTTTATACAAAGGATATGAAATTGTGATGGATGAGTTGGTTATTGTCTTATGTAGTATTGTGGGATTGTTTCATAGTTACCTGATAGTAGTGAAATGTAACTGGTAGTGATGAACATGAAATGGATATTGATGTAATTTAATTAAATCAAGGATATAATGAAATAATAATTCATGAAATTAATGGGAAATGTCTAGTAATAAATATGGGTAATGGTTGTGAATTGTGTTTCATTAAATATGGAATTTTAAGGCTTAATGAATGTAATGTGGTTGGTAAAATGGTAAATCAAGAAATGGGATAAATGGTGTGGATTTATGGGAATTTTTCATGGTCATAGTGGTTGTTTTTTATAGTATGTGTGGATGGTAGTGGTGTTATAATTGTAAATGGTGGAAGTGTTTGGCTATGGTAGTGTGGTATTGTTTATGGGCTATGGTAGTGTTATTTGTAGAACCTTATATGTTGGGATTATGTTTGAATATATATACATTTATTTTATTTTGAAATATATATGCACCCCAACCAAGTCTTATATCCTTATCAACACCCAAATATTTTAGGTTTTGGGTGTTTTCCCTAACACCCAAGTTGTCTAGAGAATGGATGGCTAACTACCGCCCCCTCCCCACTCTCCCTTCTAGGTGTGGTATAGGTTGTGATGGATCAAGGTAGGTATGATTATATACTACCATAGTATGTGGTATACTATAAGACTCTATGATGTATAGGTGTTTTGATGGGTATATGATTTACTAGTAAGCCTTTAGGGGTATGTATGAGGAGGTACATTGTGTACTCGAAGACCCTATAGGGTAT
This sequence comes from Viscum album, assembly GCA_963277665.1. Taxonomy (NCBI): domain Eukaryota; kingdom Viridiplantae; phylum Streptophyta; class Magnoliopsida; order Santalales; family Viscaceae; genus Viscum; species Viscum album. Next base: position 1,520,454,411 of record OY728131.1, on the reverse strand, counting down.
TGATGAGTAAATGTTATATAGTAGGGGTTGTGTATGGTAGGAGTTAGGAATGAGGTTGATATACTTCATGTTAATGATGTCATGTTATACTATATATATGGTAGAGGGATTGGATGTGATATGCATTAGTGGTTATGGGATGATGAGGTTGATATGTATATGGCATATGGTGTTGTTGTGGTATGAGATATTATGTGTTGCATCACAATTATGTAATGGATTGGGAGGATAGGACATTTTAAGTTGGGGTGTATGGGGTAAAACTAGTGGCAAAGTGGTTTAATGGTTATTTATTATTATATTATTGATATTATTTTATAATTCTTGGTTTTGATACTTAATTAGTGGGTCTTGGTGAGGTTGGGGCGTGGTTGACCCGATAGGTGCATGTTGGTTTTGTTGTTTGTTCATCGATGCATTAGTATGCACCTTTCGCATTTTCATGAGAGTTCTTAAGTATGATCCTATTGAGTATACATGATATGTTGACTCATATATATAAAAATACATTTCAGGTTTCAAAATAAATTTTAGAGACTGAGCTGAGCATTACTAGCTTGGATCTGGGAGTCATGGTTGGAGCTACTTCTTAAGAGTTCTTTTGGTATTTTATTTGGAGGCTTGTATTTTTCTAAAATACAATGTATTTTGGATTATTGTGGTATTGGATTATTTATATTATAGTTTATATTTTTGGATTATCTTCCTATGTTCTTGGTATATCTGAGGGTAATGCATATTAGAGATGGGCCTCGTGGGTCACTCTTATCTTCATTGCATACCTAGGAGGGTTTCTTAGTGGTGGATGATTATGAAAAGAGTGAAATCATAATTATGGGTTTCCAATAGTTATAGTAAAATCATAACTTATGTTTCTAGTCAATTAATAATCATAACTAATGAAGCAAATGTTAATATAAAATCCTAGATAGGTACTTATAGATTCCATAAAGTTTCTAACCAAGGATAAAAAATAATTGTATTAAACAATCACGTGACCACAGCCCAAAATCCCTTTCATATAAACAACCCTGAATCACTTTATAAACAACCAATACATACCTCAAATAATTATAAACATCAAATATATGTATTTAAAATTCAAGGATGAGTCATATGAAAATTTTAAATCAAACATTTTCTTTATATTAAACCAAATAAGGCTTTATCTCATAGAGTGGGCTTCCTATACCGAACTCAATATTATAATTTCTTATTACCATATCATAAATAAAATTTAATATATGCATGTATTATTCTTAGCATGATAGTATCATTACTTATACATGTAGTATATATGGTAATATCAATGTATTATTTTTTATATCAAAGGGTCATGGTGATTCCCTACTATATTGAGAGCTTGGAAATAACATGATAGTAATCTTAAACACTTTTCCTATAGTCTATATACATCATTATGATATGAATAAATGATGTATTACTGTTAGTTATTGAGGAATCCTAATCATTGAGACTTATTCTTATGAAGTTCCCACTTGGTGGACTCTAACAATAAGATAACATGAGGACTGACTCGCTAATAAGAACCCCACATGTTATAGGTGTCATTGGTTGTTCATATATATGATAATTTGTATTGATATCTTGAATTGAGATAATTATCAATGAAAACCATGAATAATTACCTGTGACACAAGATGATAACCATGGTAGTTTATATTTATGGTGAGTTAGCCTATGTCAGGTGTGCTGAGTGGTATGGAATTGGTTGAATGATCAATATAGGATTTGTCCCTTTTTTAGGTTACAATATGATATCTATATCCCTTTGAATAGAATTCTAGTGCCTATCTAGAAATCTATGGCCATGGTAGTCATGGTAAAGTCCATACAGGATAGTCTAAGAAAAATATATCAATCATATAGGAATGATAACACAAGTATGCATTATTCTTAATGATATATCAATTAAAAAGAGTATATTACATAGTTCATATTTGTAGGAAGGTTTTTGTTGCTATTAATTAACTTTATCTCTTTCAGGGACATGATATATTTCCAAATAATACTCTTGGTCTATGATTTATACACACTTCCATAAAGATAAGGTCTCAAAGATTTACATATATAGTGTATCCAGAAACTCCATTGATTCCTATGAATCAATGTTTAAAATGATATGGGCCCCATGTATATGGGACAATGATCATTAGAGTTTAAATTATCATAATTAAAATTAATGAATATATTCAATTTTAATTTATTCATGTTTAGAAAAATATGAATTGAATTTATGTATTAATAAATTCACAAGTTATTTATGTTTAAATAAGTGAATATGTAAAATTGTTTTTAAATAGAATATTATGTGTTTAAGGTTTGATAAACCTATATAGGAAAAAATTATCTAAGTTAATGGTATCTATCTCAATGAAATGTTGAGGAAATACTAGTGTGTGATGGAATTTTTATGACACCTCGGACAAGTAAAATAATTCTTAAGTGGAAATTTGGGTTACTTTTAGGATTAATGTTTATTGAAGAATCTAAATGAAATTTAATAAAACTTTAACCTAGAATAAAAATAATAATTTATGGTCTAAATTCATCTATCCATTTTCTTTCATGAATTATAATCCATCTATATCATTCTCTCGAGCTTTAGAGAAGGAAAGAAGTAAATGGAACACCTGTGATTTTATTCTTCCTTACCAAATCATGTTATTAGTGTTTCAATGATCATATAAATGATTAAATGCTCTTACATATTTCATGATATCACATAGATATTAAAAAATTTATGAACCATCTTCATTAGATCATGTGTGTATTTTTCTATAGGGATTCTCATTTAAATCCTTTGAACTATGATGAACCGAAAATGGCTAGAGTACAATTAAATCACACAAAATTATTGAGGTTTTATTTATTTTATTTTCTTATACTTAATATTTATTATACAAGATACAAGGGATAATTCAGGTGTTAAAATATTTGATAATATTTTACAACACAAAACCAATTAAAAAATATAAAAAAAATGACATCAAACACTTTCATTATGCCCAGTTTCCTTTAGTATCTTCTAAAAACTTTTATATCACATTTAAAATAATTTGGAATCATGATAATCATAGCCTTATAACTCATATCAAAAATAAAAATAAATAAAAACATATTATGGTTTTATCAACACACTTTTTATGAAAATTCATGAAATTATTGAATTCTAAGAAATCAGAATTCCATATTTCATACTGTGGAAAAATTAAAAGTGTTTATATATAATCCAAATATCTATATAATCACATTTTAAATTTATTTAGATATTTAAAATATGATTCCATATCATGAAAATAAAATTAAAACCCAATTGAAACAATTTATATGACTCAAATATAACTTTAAATATAACTATATTCCTTAAAGTATTTGGTTTCATTTTTTGGAAATGTGTGTTTGGTGCAAGATATAGTTATATGTGGTTATATATTGAATAAATAAAAATGAGATGTTCAAGAAGTGGCAAAAAAATTGATTATTATTACACTGGTCTTCAAGAAAAAATAAATTTATAGTGGATAAAGAAATATTTTCTACAATACTTGATAGAATATTAAAGGTTTTGAATTGATCTAGATAAGATGAGTGATTACATAACCATGAAGTAATTTTGTGTAACCATCGTATAAGCGTTGTTTAAGTATGAAGTGATATTATGTGTAAACATTATGTGATTGTTGTGTAAGCATGAAGTTTTACTGCGTAAAAATGAATTGAGTTTTGTAAAGGTTGTACATGTGGTCTCTTTTCTACTACATATGGTAGATCTAGAAGTTCAATCGATTCATATTATGTGGATGATCTTGATGTGTGGTCAATCCAGTCGTATATTTGATATAGATGGTGCAGTCTATCCAGATATACAGTCAATACTGATGGTGCGGTAGATTCACATGATTGATTATCATGATCAATTGGATTAATTTATAAGATTTATTAAAAGGAATGACCACTTTTTTTCACAATCAATCCATTGAGTTGTTCATGTGGTCAATTTAGAATGATACAGGTGGTCTATTCTCATGATCAATCCTCATGATCAATTGGTATAAGTACCCATCCTTAATTCTTGAGTTAAGTCAATAATTTTACTTTCAATCACATTGAAGATCTTTTCAGGTTTATAACTTTAGAGAATTAGGTCATAACTTATACATAACAACTCAATAATTAAAAATTAGACACTTCTAATCATTATCCATTTTTTCATAAACAAAAAAACTTTTAAAAAGAACATGGTTTTGTTTCAAGACTAATCTTAAAATATTTTCATCATAGCATCTTCTTTGTCCTTACCAATCTTAAGACCTGTGAAAAACATTTAAAAACTTAGGATGAGCACAAAAAACTCAGTAAGAAAAAAACAATGGAAATAGTTTACATGTGATCTTGAGAGATATAAATAATAACATTATGACTTTCATAAATGCATGAGAAAGAGGAATATCATAAAAATAAGAACTTGGATCATAACTTTAAAATGTGGCTATAACATTTAATTTAGACATTCATAATCTTATCACCAAGGTCCATCCCCAAGGTGTTATATCACCAAGGTCCATCCCTAAGGTTTCATATCACCATGTTTCATCCCCAATATGTCATAAAAATTACCAAGGTTACTCACCAAGGTATCATAAAAATTACCAAGGTTATTCACCAGGGTATCGTAAAAATTACCAAGGATATTCACCAAGGTATTATAAAACTTTCCATATCTAGAGATTAATTTCTTTACCCAATTCATTAGAGTGATATTATGGTGCAACCTTAATATGTATTTATTTTCATTTGATACACATAGATCATAATCAAACATTTCATAAGTAACCTAAAGAGAATAAAGTAAATGGGTTTCATGTCAAAATCATGATGTTTTAAAAAGTGCTTAAAAACATGATAATTATGTCATTTATAACCCACAGAAAGGGAATGAGGGTTTTATGTATGTTAATTCCAGAATAAAATATATCATTTTTATGTATTTATGAATACACATATAAATGAAATAGTTTTGTGTATTTATATAAATAAAACAAAATAATTTCTTGATAAAAAGAGAGAGATTTTGAGATGAAAATTCTACAGCATAACGACTATGAAACATGGTTTTAGAAAACAATAAAAAGAGAGTATAAAGGGTTCACCCATTTTTAAAAGAATCATAATATAGTATATTAATATAATATAATTTAAATAAGAATATTTTATGGAAACTTGAAGGGCATACCACATAAAAGAGAACTTGAATAAAAAAAGAAGTTGAGGATTCCCTTATGAAAATCCGGCAGCCTAACGGCTTTACTTAAAAATTCATAAAATGAGTTGATGGGAGAAAAAATAGTATCTCTTAATTTGAAAATAAAATGGACATAAATAAGGATATATAATAATATACCCCAACATAATAAAATGTAAATTAAAATACATAACATAAAATAAGTCTTTGACTAAAAGAGGAGGGTGAAAGGTTCCCATACCAAATAAGAAACACTTGGATATATATAATTAAAAAATTACATTATACAAAACTTTAAATATCATGATAATATAATAATTCATGATATAATTAGTAAAATGGTTTTATATACACCTTATAGTAAAATAAAGGTGCATAACATCAAGATATGCCCCAAAGAAAGAAGATTGAGATGAAGTCCCTTACCTTAAGTCTGACTTGTCTCGTTCGTTCTTTATCTTCCTAAAAAATAAACTTAAGTTAATTTATACTTTTTTGATAAACTTTTTAATTTTCTTTATTCCTTTTATATCACTTATTACTATGTTATAACAATTACTTAATGATTTAAGTTCATATCAAACGTTTAGTCGATATTCGGTACTTGAGTCAAAAATGAACTTGGTATGATTAAAAATTGTCCATATGGTAAAAATTGCATCATCTAAAGAATGATATTCATGATTTAAATATCATATATATCCATTATATATGTATTTATAATAGTCCGAATCATTTTGAGATAATAAATGAAATGCACCGTTCATGGAGACGGTAGGCCATACGTACGCATGAATATTACTTTCATTTCTTTGTCATATTAAAGGAATGAAAACTAAATGATACATAGGTATATTATAATTACAATATAATATCTATTTTATTTATGTTACATAATTTCATTAACTGCATCCTTTATACTTTCTATGTATGGCATGAACGAGTCATGTCACTTTGAGGGGGCGGTAGTCCACACTTCCTCAAATGAAATTATTGTATTTACACATTATGGAAATCATAAAGGTATGTTGTAAATAAAAATTATAGAAGCATAGATACAATATAAATATAATATATATAATATATAAATAAAGTTCCATCATAATGTCCACCATGATAGGTGGTAGGAGAAAATTTAATTATCATCATTTCGTGAGGCGGTAGTTTGTTTTACACAGAAACAATATGTTCTATATCCATTAGATGGAGGTGTATGTAAGTGTAGGTATAAAGATTAGAATAAAAAAATACTAGTATATTTATAATACTTGTTTTTTTATAAAATAATGGAAAAAGAGAGAGGTTAGGGGGTTGTAGAAGGAATATAAAGGAAAGAATCTTGAGAGGAGATGTTACCTCTAAATCGGATAACTCCTTTTGATTTGAGCTGAAAGGATTTCTTGAATTTCCTTCAGCCCAAGGTAAGTATTCTATGATGAAGGTAGGGATGTTGGGATCTTATGTGATTAGATTTTGTATGAGTCAAAAGGCTTTAGTGGTGTGAGTAAGTGGGTATAAGTGGTGGCCTTTTATAAGAGGGAGGAGGGGCACTTTAGGAAAGTCTTGAAATATTATTTTATTATAAATTTATTTTAGAATTATAATAGTTAAAAAGTGATATATTTAAAGGATAAGATGATTATTTTTCTAAATCATCTCAACCAATAGGTTTTAGAAAATTTTAGTTCACAAAATTAATCATATCTTTTAGTTTTAACCCTTACTTAAAAACATTAACTCTTACCATGTCATCTTGTATTTTTCATAATATATGGTTATCATAGTTACTATAAAATGACAATAGAACCACAAGTGGATCATTAATGAAATTTTTAAGATTATATAATTCTGTTAGACAAATATTAAATTTTTATGACTATTATATCATTTAATAAAATAGTATTTTTTTTAAAACTCATTTATGTCAATTTTGACACTATTTAGTATTTGATTTTTGTTAAAGTCATTAAAACTTGATTACTTAAAAAAAGGCATTAAATCGTCCCTCACATGTCAATTTCATCCAAAAAATTCGTGCATTCCATCAAAATATTCAAATTACATTTATTTTAATATTTATAATATCATTTATTTGAATATTTCATTAATAAGGTAAACACCATATCATCATTATGTCATAAATTAATTAATTTATTTAATTTCTAAAAATTATAAATAAAATACCATGATATATTAAATATTTTTATATTTATAATTACTATTTATATTTGAATAGATCAATTATATAACTCAAATTAAAATTGTTTTAGTAATAAGATACATGTTTATGTTATATTTCCCTTAACTTTAAATTAAATGTTATAAAATGTCATTATCTTACCCAAGTGGATCAAAAATGCCAAACGTTCAGCCTAAGGATTTTTTTGGTCTCTAATTGCTCATAAAATAGGATTAGGAAAAAATTTAGGGTAGTTTTATATTATTATAATATTATTTTTACCCTTATTTACCTAATTTACCCTTTACCTGTGGTAATAAAAATAATTACTGAAGTTACTATTCATAATATCCAGAAATAAAAGGGACCAATTTAAATAATTTGTAACTTTTGATTCCAAATATGGAACCCATTTTTTCAAATTCAAAACACATAATTGGAAAAAATTAATTTAAAATTAATTCCCATTGTAAAAATGAGAAAGCGGGTTTTTTTAAAGTTGCAAAAGATGGAAATGTTTTTAAATCTGAATTCAATATAAAATTAATAACAACGAACTAAATTATAATAAATGATAAAAATATATTCTATTTATACTTTAAAACCATTAAATAATATTATTTAACCATAAAAATTATCTCGATGGAAAAAAAATCAATTAAAATTTAGCATATTTTTAATATTCATCAAAACATGATAGTTATCAGAAAAATATAAAAAATTAATCCAAAGTAAATTTTGATGTCCATATTCTAAATAATAAGTTTATTTTGTCAAATATAACATATAAAGGTGTCAAAACTAAATTTAAAAAGGGTTCACCATCAAAAGGCACTAAAATGACCTTTTAAAAAAATAGAGTATTTTATGCTTAAAATTGGATTCAGTCTCATTTTAAGCCTCTAAAATTTATTTGATAAATGTGAAAACATTTAAAAATATGTTTAATAATATTTTAGTTAGTTCTATTCATTCCCACCAATACAACATCTAATTTTTAACTACTATTTAAAATAATAATATTATTATTGTATTATTTTTTGATATAACTCAATGTTGTGTGCAACATAAGATTTCAGAGAAACCCATTGTTGCATGTTGAGTACACTATTGGAAAAAGCATCCCATTTAATGTAAAATTAATATCTTATTCATAAATATTAATAGATATGAAAAAAATTATTATTCTATAAATACCTTGGATGTTACATCTTTTTCCCCTTTTTGAAATTGCCTCCTCACAATTTTAAAATTTGGCTCGGTAACTTCATTGAAAATCCCACATTAGAAAAATAGTCAATAAAACTATCACTTTAAAATAAATAAAGAGAATTAAAAAGGTTACCTGATATAACATATACTATTATTCCATGTAGGAAAACATGGATATGGAAAAAAACGAACCATCTTGTTTTGATGGAGAGTGATAGAAAACATGATCAAGAGAAAGTTAACAACTAGAAAACCCTAAACTTATGATAGGTTAAATGGTATTTAATTTCAAAGTAGAAAAAATTAAATGTAAAATGTATTTTTTAATATCCTTTTCATAAAGTTTAGAAATTTATTTATGAGCTTGACTAAGAACAGAAGGAAACATACTTACCTGTCAAGTAGAGTTTCATCATTTAATAAATATCTACCACAAACTCATATTTTCTCCAAACGATGACTATTCAAGATGACTTGTTCATACCTAAAGTGCTATAATCAACTTATATGGAATCACATAACCCACAAAAGATGAAATATATATTTCCCCTATCTTTAGACATTAACCAAAACCAAAATGGTTGGTACCAGATCAAATAATTCCCCAAGAATAATAATCCTTTATAAGGAGAAGGACTACTTTTAATCTCCAAAAATCAATAGTAATGCCCAAGTTCTACATAGACCATTAAAAAAAATGTCCTTAAAGTTACTTAAAATAATCCAAACTATGATTGAAACCCAAAATTCAGAAGGATTTTATCACATAGTCTTCCACAATAAATCTTAACATTTATCTCTAAATAACATCGACTACTCTTAAAGTCTCATAATAAAAATTAATTAACCTAATAACATAGTCTTCATGATAGGTTAATCATTTCTATAAATAAACCAAATCATCATATATCCACAATAAAAACATATATTCTTCCAAAATAAAAATTCAATCATTACTCCTCAAAAGAAATCACATAGTATTATATTTTCCTTGGGCATATAGTGTTCCCAAAAGAGAGAACATCTTCCAAAATAACATTTATCACTCAATCACCAAATCATTTTCTTATACTAAGGATATCTATTTGATAAAACACCAGTCCCCAAAATCAACTTATTTTTTATCCATAAAATCATTTAACTAAAAATAATAAGTCATACAAACCAGGGACTTCACGTAGGCCAGTGGTAGGCGATGCACCCTTGTCACCCTTCGGTTGTGGGTTCAATTCTCATGGCCTTTCCAGACGTGACAGGTCATCACCCATTTTTCTGGTTGTCCCTTTTTATAAAACTCAAAAATAACTCTAACATGTTTTAACCTCAATGTTTTTCTTATACCTCTCATTTTCATCCCAACTCATAATGACCTCAACATCTTAATTCATGAAGTATTATATATATTGAAATTTTTTTATTTCACCTCTATATGATAAAATAAAAATATTAATAATAGAAAGAACATCATACCTTGATCATGGTGTCCACCTGGTTTCATAATCATCTTGTTCATGTAGATATAAGTTCCATGCATTACAAAAATTATTTAGAGATTCTTTAAAATCATTTTCTTCCTTTATCCAAATACTCCTTGTAAAACTTGGGTCATATGGGTATTCATAGAAAAATATTTCCAAAAATAATCATGGATGACATATAATTTCAAAACATCTGATAAAACTTGATTTTTATAAAATAGTCAGACCAAGTTTGATTTGAAACTTTCAATAAATGGTCCTTTTAAAATTCCATAAGTATGTGCTGAAAGAATATATTTTAAAATAAAATATAAATAGGTTTCTCAAGGGTCTCCTTCTTCAGCACCTTTTTCAAAATCATAATATGCTTCAAAATCTTGTAATAAGATAAAATATTTTAAAATGCCTTGATAATATTTACCTTTCTTGAAAATATGAGAATATTGAGAAAACTTGATTTGATTAAATACAACCCATGATCCATGATGGTATCAAGGTATATTAGAGGTGTTTGATATCTCAAACAACTGCTTTCAAGTGAGTTGTATGTTAGAAAAAGTTTCATAATCATCTAGACATGACTTTATAATAATTATTGCAAGCAAGTCGTTAGTAAGAGATGGGGATGTTTTTTGAGATCCTACTCCTTCCATTTATAATTGAATTTCCTTGATATGAAAAAGTTATAAAACAAGGATTTAACTAAAAGAATAGACATAGAGACTTACCATGTGGTTATCCAAAACTCTTAATCCCTAAAGTTGTCTAAACCTCCCTTTGATACCAACTATAATGACCCGACCTTAATTCTTGAGTTAAGTCAATAATTTGACTTTTAATAACATTGAGGATATTTTCATATTTAGAGATTTAGAGAATTAGTCCATAAATTATACATAACAACTTGATGATTACAAAGTAGACACTTCTACTCATTATCCATTTTTTCAAAAACAAAAAAAAAACTTTTAAAAAGAACATGGTTTCATTTCAAGACTAATCTTCAAATACTTTCATCATAGCATCTTATTTGTCCTTAAAAATCTTAATACCTGTGAAAAAACATTTAAAAAATTAGTATGAGAAAAAAATATTAGTAAGGGAAAAATAATGGAAACATTTTACATGTGATCTTGAGATATATAAATAAGAACATGAGGACTTTCATAAAGGCATGAGAAATAGGAATATCATAACAATAAGAACTTGGATCATAACTTGAAAATGTGGTGACAAAATTTAATTTTTAAATTCATAATAATATCACCAAGTTCCATCCCCAAGGTTTTATATTACCAAGTTCCATCCCCAAGGTTTCATATCACCAAGGTCCATCCCCAAGGTTTTATAAAAATTATCAAGGTTATTCACCAAGGTATCATAAAACTTGTCATCTTTAGAGATTAATTTCTTTACCCAATGCATTGGAGTGATATTAGGGAAAACCATTAATATGTATTTATTTTCATTTGATCTACATATATCATAATAAAAAATTTAATAAGTAACCTAAAGAGAATAAAATAAATGGGTTTCATATCAAAATCGTGACATTTTAAAAAGTGCTTAAAAATATGATCATTATGTCATTTATAACCCATGGAAAGGGAATGAGGGTTGTATGTATGTCAATTACAAAATAAAATATATTATTTTTATGTATTTATTAATACCCCTATAAATTAAATAGGTTTGGGTATTCATATAAATAAAATAAAATAATTTCTTGATAAAAAATAGAGATTTTGAGATGAACATTCTGCAGCATAATAGCTATGAAACATGATTTTAGAAAACATTAAAAAGAGAAGGAATAGGGGTAACCCATTAATAAAAGACTCATAATATAGTATATAAATATAATATAATGGAAATAAGAACATGTTATTGAAACTTTAAATACATACCACATAAAATATAACTTGAATGAAAAAAAAGTAGAGAATTTTCTTACGAAAATTCGGCAGCCTAACAGTGTCACTTAAAAATTCAGAAAATGGTTTGATGAGATAAAAATGGGTCTCTTATAATTTGGAAATAAAATGGACAGAAATGAGGATATATAATAACATACCTCAACATAAGTAAATGAAAATTAAAAGACATAACATAAAAGAATTCTTTGACTAAAAGAGGAGGGTGAAAGGTTCCCTTACCACATAAGAAACACTTCAATATATATCATTAAGGAATTACATTATAAAAAAATTTAAATATAATGATAATATACTAATTCATGATATAATTATTCAAAGTTTTTAATATACACCTTATAGGAAAATAAAGGTGCATAACATCAAGATATGCCCCAAAGAAAGGAGATTGAGACGAATTTCCTTACCTTGAGTCCGACTTGTCTCATTCATTCTTTATATTCCTGAATAATAAACTTAAGTTAATTTATACTTGTTTGAGAAACATTTTCATGTTTTTTTATTCCTTTTATATCACTTATTACCATGTTATAATAATTACTTAATAATTTAATTTCATATCATACTTTTAGTAGATATTCGGTACTTGAGTCAAAAATGAACTGGTTATGATTACAAATTGTCCATATGGTCATAAGTCCATCATCTCCAGAATTATATTCATGATTTAAATATCATATATATCTAGTATATATGTATTTATAATATTCCATACCATTTGGAGATAAGAAATGAAATGCAGCGTTCATGGAGACGGTAGGTTGTACGTACGCATGAACGCTACTTTCATTTCTTTGTCATATTAAATGAATGAAAACTAAATGATACATAGGTATATTATAATTCCAGTATAATATAAAGTTTTCCAGTCAATATCCAATTATCAATGAGAGTGGGAGTCTTGAATCAGTGATATATTTTTATTTTATGTTTTCTTCTTTTTGAAACAACCTTCACCTCCTATTAAAGAGTTCTTTCCAGGCTGAACACAAACCAAACTGTCACGACCCGTCCCCTGGGGCCCGTGTCGTGACTACCCCAAGCCCACCTTTCATAGGAAAAAATATGGTGACTAGCACTGGAAAGTTGTATCCCTATAACGGGAAGGCATTCCCTTTAAACATGTATAAACATACGGTCTAAGAACACAACAAGAAGCAAGTGTGAAGTAAACTATTGTAGTAAAGAGTGTTATAAGTAAAGGGGGTCGGAATACAAGCCCAACTAAAAAAAGGTACAAGTACAACTCAAAGGTACAAAATAGCTTAAAATTGAAAGGCGGCTCCTGGATCATTCACCACGGATCCTACCTGAAGGGTAGGTATAGATCGCCGCCTCAGCACTCCACGTCTGCACGTCTCCTCTGCGTACCACCTAGTCCTTGCTCCCTCAAACCTCAGCCCAGCTGCTCGTCGTCTGCACAAGACACAATAAGGTGCAGGCGAAGCCCGTGTAGGGGTGAGTATAACAATACTCATTAGGGACCCCAAACCCCTAAAGGTCTCTCATAATTCCACAATGAAAACCACAAAGCATGATCTCAATAACAAAGCTCAAAGCAATAGAGACAGCTTGATTAGAGTCTCAGCTCAAACCTGGTTTTCAGTGAATTATAGAAGTACAGATGATTAGTCACAAAGCTAGATTATATTACTCTGTCAAGTGGCACTGCTGCTGACCATACGGAGTCTGACCCACATAAGATCGATAGGTACTAACCCCCGCAATGACCCACACAGGATCTGATCTGCCCAGGATCGGTATATCGTTGAACCACGACGGGTCGCTCTAGGTTTGGTTCTTGTTGGGTCATGAGGTTATGATCCAAATAGGACCGCTAGGTGCTGATCCACATGGGACTGCTAGGTGTTGATTCACACATAACTTCTAGGTTCTTACCTATATAGGATCGCTCGGTACTAACCTCCGTATAGTCTATCTCCAACCTCCGCCTCACTACCAGCCATTGGATTCCCACTCATAGATCACTTGATCACTGTATTTTATGACCCTTGAGATATCTTTCATACCTATACCACCACTAATCTCCATAAATTATTAACCCAAATGACCTTTATGTCATAAGGGTTCCAACGCGACAGACGACGCGTCAATCGGATGTCCAGTCTGTGAGTTATAAGCGTTTTAGTTCTAGGGGCCCGGTTGGATTTGGGTTTGATCCAACCCTATAATACTCCAAATATCCCCAAAACTCAATTTTACTATACCAAAAATGATCGTCTCGATCCAAGGGTCCTAGCGCCATAGACGGTTCGTCAAACAGACGCCCGGTTTCCAAGTTATGGCACTTTAAATGTTTCTGGGTCCGGGTCTGGTCTGACCCAGTCAGACTGACCCATCCCAACCTAGTCTAGGATGGGCCACAGTAGAATTGGCCCACTAGGCCGAGGTCTATCCTGGACTACAAGGGGGTGGCCTACAAAGGGCGGCCCGGCCCGCAAGGGGGCGGCCCGCAAGGGCGGCGGCCTGGTAGGGCGACGACCTGGTAGGGCGAAAACTCGGTAGGGCGAGGGCCTACAAGGGAGGTGGTCCTCAAGGGGGGTGACCCGCTAGGACGGCGGCCCACTTGGGCGGTAGCCCGGCCATGGTGGAGCGTGGACCGGCCCAAAGTGGGGCGCGGTCCGGTGTCGGGTCTGCCCTAGCCAGCGTGGGGGGTATGACCCCCCGGTCTCTCAAACTCCCGAACGGCCCAGAGGTCATTCAGTTTATGAAGCAGCAATGTTGTGTTGGAGTTTATCGGTCATCATGAAACCCATCATAGGCACAGTTTCGGCCTCCTACATGGATTCAGCCTTGGCTTCTTGTCCTCCGGCGGTGCGCAGTTCGCGCCGCCTCCCCTTCTGCGGCCAGCAGTCATGTTGGCCGCCTCAACATTCACTATGGCTGAAGAGTCGTGGCCTCTTTCTCACCGGCGACGCGTGACGGTGTGCCACACCTCATCCGAGGCCAATCGGTGCCCGCCAATTCGATGACCGATGCGGCCTTGTGCCGCGGCCTCCTCTTGCGGCGTGCGTTGGCACACTATTTCCAACATAGCTGGTCGGTGTCGTCGTGTGGGCAGTCTTCCATGGAGGCGCATAAGATTAGAAAAGTGGTGGAGGGTTTGGGCCATGTTCATTAGGCCCGTACCCTCCGCTTTAGCTCATAAACAAGGGAAGTATAAAGAGGGTTCCATAAAAATCACTTGAATTCAAAACAATAAATCAAAACCCCTACCTCATAAACCCATTGGATAGCATCCACGCTTGAAGGTGGATCATGTTCTTCATTCCTGCAACAGGTTCCCAACGACGCCGCTCATACATCGTCCTTCGGTTCATGGTTTGGTGTCACACGTCACCTCCCACTAGAATTGGTTCCTTCCTCTAAGGGTTCAGCGTCACGGCACTCCTTCAGCACTTCGTTGCTTGGCGAAGTTGTGTCGATACCCCTCCCCAATCTCCATATATATAGGAGAGGGGGAGGGTAAGTAACGACATGGGGAATTAATGGGGGCTCATAAATTAGGAACCTTTCTAATTCCCCAACGACGTTGTTACTTAGGATTGGAAATTCAATCCATTTATTGGCTTGATTCATCGTGGGTCCCACGTTCCGCTTGTCCGTTGGTAGAGAAGAAAGAAAATAAAATAATAAAATTATTTCTTTTCTTTTATTTTAAAATTCATAAAACTTAACTTCTTCTCCAGACCTACTGCGGTCAAAGTAAAGTCTCCCTTAAGTGAATCCTAACTCTAGGGATTCAACAGTGCCCTCAGATTTTAATCCGAGCACCGGTTCAAAAGTTAGAAAACACCGCTCATGCATTTACTGAACGTACCTTAAAAAAGTTCAGAAATTAATTTCGGGCACACTGGGCCTCAGAATCAAGCGTCTTCAATTTTCACAGACTTGTAATAATTCTATATAAATAAAAAAAATTACATGGAAAATTCGGGTCTTTACATTCTCCCCACCTTAGGGATTTTCATCCCCGAAAGCAACAACATAAACTAAGGAAACAAAAGGGGGTACTGAGCATGAATCTGAGCCTCCCACTCCCATGTTCTCTCCTGGAGGTTCCCATACTACCAGCGAACATGCACCAGAGGTATTGACTACCCACGAAGGACTCTCTCATGTCGATCCTCAATCTCTACTGGAACTTCTGTAAACATCTCCCCATCATATAAGTCTAGCTCATTATGGTTGATGATGTGAGATGGTTCATGCACGTATCTCCTCAGCTGGGATACATGGAAGATGTTGTGCACTCTCTCCAACTGTGGTGGAAGAACCAATCAGGATGCCACCTCCCCTATCCTCCAAAGTATCAGAAAAGGTCTGATAAACCTTGGTTATAACTTGTCACCTTGGCCAAATCTTTGTAGTCCATATCGAGGGGAGACTCGCAAGAATATGTGGTTCCCCTCATGGAACTCCAAAGGTATCTATCTCCTTTCAGCATAAGACTTCTACCTACTCTGCGCAATCTTCATCCACTCCTGTATGATCTACACCTTCTCATTGGTAGCTCATACCAACTCTTGACCCATAAGTGTTGACTCCCCTGGGTCTGTCTATCATAGAGGTGATCTGTAGGGTCGACCTTATAGGGCCTCTAATGGTTCCATACTGATGGTGAAGTGGTAACTATTGTTGTAAGAAAACTCTTCCAAGGGAAAGTGATCCTCCCAACTGCGGATAAAATCTAGGACACATGCATCAAGCATGTCCTCCATCGTCTGAATGGTTCGCTCTGTCAGACCATCCATCTGAGAATGAAAGGCGGTGCTCAAATGTTGTTGAGTCCCGAACACCTCCTGTAATCCCTTCCACAAACAGGATGTAAAAAGTATGTCATGGTCAGAGACGATTGTTGATGTCACCCCATGAAGTCGTACGATCTCCTATACATAAAGGCGTCCCAATCCCTCTACTGAACCCTACTCTCTGATGGGTAGGAAGTGGGTCGACTTGGTGATTTGGTCAATGATCACCTAGATAGAATCATGTCCCCTGGATGTATGTGGAATCCCTGTCATAAAGTCCATGGAGATTTCATCCCACTTCGACTTCGGCACCTCTAGTGGTTGTGTTAAGCCTGCTGGAACCTGATGCTTGGCCTTCTCTTACTAACAAGTGAGGCATCATGAAACAAACTCCACTATATCCTTCTTCATCCCTGGCCACCAGTGATGACACCGGAGGTCCTGGTACATCTTCACCACACCAGGATGTACAGCCAGAGGGGACGTATGGAACTCCCTCAACACCTCCTCCTGTAGTGCCACCGGTACCATGGTGTATCCTCTAAAGAGGATGTCATTCTACCCACCTTCAAAAAATCCATCAGGTGCATGTCCTGAGGATATCTGAGCACGTCAAGCCTCATAGTCAATGTCCCTAAGTTGAGCCTCCCTGAATCACTGAAGGAGTGGGGATTGACTATCATATATTGGAGGTAAGATGCTCCATATCTATCCATGATGGATATCTGCAACGCGGCTAACTATTATGTCGCCTCACTCAGCAACTGCAGACCACACCTCCTGCTGAGTGCATCTTCTACCATGTTCCCCTTCCCAGGAGTATAAACTATCTCAAAGTCATAATCATGGAGGAACTCTATCCATCATCATTGTCTCAGGTTTAGGTCCTTCTGAGAGAAGATATACCTAATACTCTTGTGATCAGAGTATACTATAAAACATTTTCCCATCAAGTAATGTTTCCACATATTCAAGGCGAATACCAATATTTCTAACTCTAGGTCATAGTTAGCGTAGTTCTTCTCATGTTGTCTCAGTTGTTGAGAGTCATAGTCAATCACTACTTTCTCCTACATCAGGACACACCCAACTCTGGTCCCTGATGCGTCGTAGTAGACTACATACCTAATGCCTTCTTTTGGTATCCTTGAGATGGGGGCACTCATCAGTCTCCGCCTCAGCTCTTGAAAACTCTACTGGTATCTCTCCATCCATAAGAAGGGATGTCCCTTCTTCATCAATGCTAACAAGGGTGTAGCAGCTCTGGAAAAGTTAGGCATGAATCTCTGGTAGTAACTAGCCAACCCCAGGAAACTCTTAACCTCGGTCACACTCCTGGGTGGCTCCCAAGAAAGTACAACCTCTATCTTTGCTGGATACACTACAACTCCAGCCTTCGAGATAACGTGTCCTAGAAAGTGGACCTCTCATATCCAGAATTGGAACTTTGAGAGCTTACCATAAATCTAGTGCTCTCGAGGTGTATCTAAAACTATCTACAGATGATAGGCATGCTCCTCCTCCGTCGCTGAGTATACCAAGATGTCATCGATGAACACCACCACAAAGTGATCGAGGTATGGCTAAAAGATCATATTCATGAGTCCCGTGAACACTGCTGGGGTGTTGGTCATGCCGAAAGGCATAACCAAGAACTCATAGTTGCCATAATGACATCTAAAGGCCATCTTTTGCATATCCTTATCTTGTATCCTGAGCTGATGATAGCCTGATCTGAGGTCTATCTTTGAAAACCAACGATCTCCCTTCAACTGATCGAAAAGATCATCAATCCTCATAAGTGGATACTTGTTCTTAACGGTCACCTGGTTCAAGTGTCGATAGTCCACACAAAGTCTCAAACTCCCATCTTCCTTCTTGAAAAACAAAATCAGGGTTGCCCGTGGAGAAACACTGGGCCTTATGAACACCTTTCCCTACAATTCCTCCAACTGTACCCGTAACTCACGAAGCTCCACGGGAGCCATCTGATATGCTGGGGTAGATATCAGTGTTGTCCCGAGGTACAGGTCGATGTAAAATTCTACCTCTCTACATGGAGGTAGTCCTGAAACATCATCAAAAAAAAACATCGGCATGCTAGTCCACCACTACAGGATAGCTCGGACTCTCAACATCAATTTCCCTGAGGGTAAGGCTGACCAACTAATCTGTAATCGGTTGCACCCTCCTCTGGGTAAGTCCATCCTATGCTGCAAAGGTTCCCTTCTCATCAGTGAAGGAAAACCTAGTCCCATCTATGTGGACACACTGCACTTTGTGCCTAATACAGTCGATATGAGCATGGACTGTGGATAACCAATCCATACCCAAGATGATGTCGTA
The DNA here is from genome assembly GCA_963277665.1 of Viscum album. Taxonomy (NCBI): domain Eukaryota; kingdom Viridiplantae; phylum Streptophyta; class Magnoliopsida; order Santalales; family Viscaceae; genus Viscum; species Viscum album. The sequence goes on along the minus strand of OY728131.1, from coordinate 1,520,435,224 downwards.
AGGCCTTAACACCGCTACTAGGAGATCCCATCCAAATCTCTCGCCTCCTAGAGTAATATCACATTATCGGCACCAGTGTGTAATAATCGATTCCGCTCTCGTAGGAATCTCTAGCCATAAGGATTGAGCCAACGGCTCCACCGGAATCTCCGAGATCCAAACAAGGGTCGTGTCAATAAAAGAGTTACTGGAACCTATGTCTATAAGAACTGTAGCTAGATTAGAATAGACACAGATCATACCTCTAATCATCTCTAAAGCACCGTGGTCATAGGCCTCAGCTGCCTGGAGCTGGGCTCGTCCCTGTCCACCTACTCCCTATGGTCGGGGTGGGCCACCTAGCAGTGGTGGCGGTAGAACCTCAAATCATTGCCCACCGCCTACTACATGGCCAGCTCCTCTGCTATGTCTTCCACCCTGCAGACCTCCTCGCCCAAACCTCTGCCTCTGCGTTGGAAGTCCCTCGATTGTCTGTTGGTCTTCCGTATGGCGGGTCGGATAGTCGTGAGCCATGTGGCCCTGCCCGCCGCACGTGTAACACTGCTTGTCCCTCACTTGACTTCCTCTACCTCACGAGCCTCGTACCTCCGACCCAGCATCCTGGGGTCATCCACCAGAAGTTCTGGTCCACTTGGTCCTTTGTGTCATCTTCCTACTGGTAGCCGCAGATGACTCTGCTGCCTGACGTCTTGTGGTAGATCTCGCTATCGGTGCCTACGTAGCTAGGAATCTCTCCACCAAAAGTGCTCACTCTAGCACCCCATCCTGAGTCGGTATGCTGAGTGATACCATTGATGCTTTGATCTCCCGTTGAAGACCCAGCTCAATGGTTTGGGCCCTGAAGAAAGGGACCCGTACCATGTTGGTAGAGTAGCGGGAGAGATTAGTGAACCTCACCAAGTACTGGGCCACTGTTATACTGCCCTGCTGTAAGTACAACATCTTCTATATACGCACAAAGCGTAAGGTCACTGGGAATAACTCTACTTTGAAAAGGCCCTCGAATTCCACCCACACTACAAAAAAATAGTACATTATAGGGGCTTATTTAGAGGGGGTTATGCATAACCCCCTCTAAATTCATTTTCTATAACATTAGAGGGGGTTCTGCACAACCCCCTCTAAAATTTTTAGCATTTTTTTACTATGTATTTGGATTTTAGAGACGGTTATAATAAAAATGTCGCTACATTAATAATTAGTGATGTTATATATTTAGTTACAGACACTATATATTCAGTTAGAGACATTATATATATACATAAATACATACACATGCATATATATATATATATATATATATTCAGTTGGATTTTAGAGGTGTTATGTGTGTGTGTGTTATACGGAATTTGTTTCTTTAAGAAAATAGTGGGGGTTCACAACCCCCTATAATGTAAGACATTAGTGGGGGTTCAAAACCCCATCTTAAACCCCCACTAATGTCTTACATTAGAAGGGGTTCACAACCACCTCTAATTTAAGATATCAGAGGGGTTATGAACCCCTACTATTTTATTTAAAAAATTCATAATATATATATAGTATATATTGTGTATACATATATAAATGTATTTATAAAATGTATAATATATTATATTCATATAAATATGTAAGATTCACATCCTCTTTCTCACTAGAGCATGGACTGGCCCGAGGTGGGGTACGGTCCGGTGTGGGGTCTGCCCTATCCAGTGTGAGGGGTGTGACCCCCCGGTCTCGTGAACTCCCGAACAGCCTGGAGGTCGTTCAGTTTGCGAATTGGCGGCACTGTGTGGGAACCGCTCGGTCGTCGCGGAACCCACCAGAGGTGTGGTTCCAGCCTCTTTTGGGGCTTCTTGTCCGCCAGCGTCACATGGGTCGCGTCGCCTCCCCTTCCATGGCTGGTTGGTGTGTTGGCCACCTCCTCGTTCTTCGTGGCTTAAGAGTCACATCCTCTTTCTCACTGGCAGTGCATGACGGTTCATCGCACCTCCTCTGTGGTCGGCTGGTGTCGGCCGCTCCGATAACCATCGTGGACTTGTGTTGCAGCCTCCTCTTGCGGGGTGCATCAGCACGCTATTCCCAATGTAGTGGGTCGGTGTCGCCGCATGGGCGGTCTTCCATGGAGGCGCATAAGATTAGAAAAGTGGCGGAGGGTTTGAGCCATGTTCGTTAGGCCCGCGCCCTCCATGTTATCTCATAAACAAGGGGGCGGATAAAGAGGGTTCCATAAAAATCACTTGAATTCAAAAAAAGAAATCAAAACCTCTACCTCGTAAACCCATTGGCAAGCATTTGTGCTTGAAGGTGGATCATGTTCTTTGTTCCCGCAACAGGTTCCCAACGATGTCGCTCGTACGTTGTCCTTCGGTTCATGTTTTGGTGTCACACATCACCTCCTACTGGAATTGGCTCTGTCCTCTAAGGGTTCGGCATTACGACACTCCTTCAGCACTTCGTTTCTTGGTGAAACTGTGTCGATACCCCTCCCCAAGCTCCATATATATAGAAGAGGGGGAGGGTAAGTAACAATGTGAGTAATTAATGGGGGCTCATAAATTACGAAGCTTCCTAATTCCCCAACAATGTCGTTACTTAGGATTGGAAAGTCAAGCCATTTATTGTCTTGCTGCATCGCGGGTCCCACACTCCGCTTATCCATTGGTGGAAAAGAAAGAAAATTAAATAATAAAATTATTTTATTTCATTTCTATTAAAATTCACAAAACTTAACTTCTTCTCCAGACCTCTTATTGTCAAAGTAAAGTCTCCCTTAAGCGAATATCGGTGTTGCGAATTCAACGGTGGTCTCAGATTTTTAATTCGAGCCCTAGTTCAAAAGTTAGAAAATGACGCTCATGCGTTTACTGGATGTACCTTAAAAAAGGTTCAGAAATTAATTTCGGGTACACAGGCCTCAGAATCATGGGTCGTCAATTTTTGCAGACTCTTAATAATTCCATATAAATAAATAAATAATTTAAATGGAAATCTGGGTCTTTACACAAACACACATCCATAGGAACATAAGAATTTACAAGGTTCACTACTCAACAAGAGTAGTTACATCCTTGGTATGGTATGGAAACAATCCAATACCACACAATCCACTAGAAAATAATCCTTTGATGTGGAATAAAATAAGTAGGATATACCCTTACACTCATGTAGCACTTTGAAAACAATATAATAGTGTGTGTGCTCCCTCTGAGCACAAATAGGGTAAAACAATGTTTCTGTGCTTCTTGACGAACTTTCACAAATCATATCTCTCAAAAAAATTAATCACTTTCCTACCCAGAATCTGGTAAGAACCTCCTGGTGAAAACAGCTTTCACGTCACTCCTTGCTTGTGTGCCTTCTTACTTGTGTGCCTCCCTACTTGTGCGACACTCCCTGCTTGCGTGCCTCCCTGCTTACGCGCCTCCCTACTTGCGCGCCACTAACTACTTGTGCACTACTATTGTACACAAATAAAAATTTTCATGCCACTTATGGATTTATACACAACACACTTATTGCACACAACTCCCTTCTTGCTCGTAACTTACAACTTGCGTGCCACTTCTGCTTGTGCACCAATCTTGTGCATAACACACAACTTGTGCGACACTTCAACTTGCGTTCCAATTTATACTAATTGTGTGAGCAGAGCTCAAAATTTATCTTAAGTGTTGATAATTTTTAAAATGAGGAGTGTAGATATCTATTTATAGGAATTTTGGTGACCCTGTGTGTGAGGCATGTAACTCATCTTGTGTTTCACTTCATGACTTTCACGCCACTCCATGACTTGTACACCACTTACACTTGTGCGTCATTCCAACTTGCGTGCCACTTATACTTGTGATCCACTTCCTACTTGTGGTCCATTATTTAACTCACACGCCACTTTATTTCCTTTGTCATATTTTGATGTGATGATTTTTAAATATTACTTGCACACAACATACACTTGCACGCCACTTTCTACTTGTCTACCACTCTGTAACTTGCATGTCACTTTCTTTTCTTTGTCAAAAACACTTGTTTACTCTCCCTATCCTTCAAAAGGATTTCATCACAAGTTCTCCAAACTTATGATATTTTTGAAATAAAAATCATCAAAGCATCATCATAGTTTCCAAGACCTTTTACAAAGTGAATTGCTTTGTATTCTTTGACAACAAAAGACAACACCTTCTCTATCTAACTTGGTCCCAAAATTATCCCCTTTTGTATTTTGTTGTCAACCAAGATTTATAAATCCCTAGAATTTGTAATCTAAAGAAATGGATTACTTATCAACAATTCTAATATTACGTGAGTTAACTCATTATAAGAAATAATAATTATTGACAGAAAAACCATGTTATCCAAAAGCAGTGACTATGAAACCTCTTGAGCTCTTCTTTCTTAGCCTTCATCCTTCCCCAAAACATAAATATATTTTGTCTATTACCTTCTTCATCAAAATTATTTCTCAACTTTATTCACTACTTTAACTTTCCTGGAATACAAAAAAAAAATTCCTACAACCACTCCAACAAATATTTAGAATAGTTCCCGCACTTACATGCTGGATTCACAGCTTACCCACAAATCCCCCTTTATGCATGCTTCCATAAGGATAGATTTATGAAACAATTATCCCCCTTGACAACACTATCCAAATGTAATATGATATATGGGATAGAAACACATACCTCAACCTTGATGAGAAGGAGGTTGGATGCCCATGTTCAACCTCAATTTAGAAAATGGTTCCTTTGGTAATGGTTTTGTAAAAATGTCAGCAACTTGTTCCGATGTAGGAATGTACTCCATCTTAAATTTATTCTTCTAAAAATTCTCTTTTATGAAGTGTTACTTTATGTTAATGTATTTTGATTGATAATGTTGTACCAGATTCCTTGTATGATTGATTGCACTTTGATTATCACATCCCAAGAACAAGGGTATATTCACTTCAACGAGTAAGTCTTCTAACTGAGTATTCATCCACATAAGTTGAGTAGACGCTTGAGTGGCAGTAATATACTCATCTTAAATAGTGCTAAGAGTTACTGAATTCTATTTCTTTGTATTCCAACTAACACAGCTTTTCCCCAGAAAGAAAACTCCACTAGATGTGGATCTTTTATCATCAATATTTCCTACCCAATCAGCATCTGAATACCCAAACAAATCAATATTTTTTATGTCATCATACCTGATTTCAAAATTTGTTGTGCCTTTGATATATCTGAGAATCCTCTTTCTGGAAATTAAATGTGATTCTTTAGGATAATTCTGAAACCTTGCACATAAGGTAACATCATAAACAATGTCAGATCTTGAGGAATTGAAATATAATAAAATTATAATCAGCTTTCAAAACTCTCTCTGGTCAACTTACTTTCCTTCTCTACATTTAGAAAACTTGGTTCCCACTGAGATTAGTGTGGAAATTAGTTTTTAATTTTCCATGCCAAACTTATTCAAAAGTTCCTTAGCATACTTTTCTTAAGAAAGAAAAATGTGGTTCTTCTTCTGTAAGATTTTTAACCCAAGAAAGTATTTCATTTCTCCCAGTATGTACATCTCAAACACTTCTTCATCTCTTCAAAAAATATTTCAAAAGATCTTTCATCATTTCCATAAAATATAATTTCATCAACATAAAAAATTATGATGAGAGAAGACTCCTAACATTCCTTGATGTGAAGATTATTGTCAACTCTTCCTTTCTTAAAACTCATCTTCCTTAAGCAAGTATCCAATTTGGAATACCATACCCTTGGAGCTTGTTTTAGCCCATACAAGGCTTTCTTAAGTTTACACACATAAATTTCATCTTTCCCAATAATAAAGCCACAAGGTCGTTCAATGTAAACTGCTTCATCAAGATTTCCATTAAGAAATGTGGAATTTACATCCATTTGAAAAAATTTGTAACCTCATTGTGCAGCAATAGCAAGAAATATTATGATTATTTCCAATCTATCCACTAGAGAAAAAGTCTCATCAAAATCAACACCTTCAATCTATGAGTAACCTTTTCACGCTAATCTTGTCTTGTTCCTCATCACTTCACCTTCTTAATTTAGCTTGTTCTGGAAAACCCATTGTGTACCAATAACATTTTTGTCATCTGGCTTAGGTACAAGTTCCCAAGTATCATTCTTTTCTATCTAATCAAGCTCTTAATTCATAGATTGAACCCATTATGGATGCGCAAAATCTTTATTCACATCATTTGGATCCACTTTTGAATACAAAGAAGTATGTGTAATAGTATTTGTTGTTCTTATTGTTTGAACCCCATGATGTTTGTCACTAATAATGTTCTGAGCTCCAATTGCTTCCTCATCCTAGGATAATCTATTTGAATTTCATCATCATCACTTGAAATTTATGAGTCTGATTCTTCTTCTTGAGTAGGATTGCCACTGTTGGAAGCATTATCAGAATCGTTAACAAAATTTTCCTTATCCTGCTCAATTTCTATATCTTCAAAAGTATGCTTTTCTTTCTCAACATTTTCAATAACTTTCCCATTATCAGAATCAATGATTATTCCTATTTATTTTTTGAAACATAGGTATCCTCTTCCTTCTGGAGCATAGCCAAGAAAAATTCCATCATCTCCTCTTTTTTCAAACTTTCCAAGGTTTCCACCCTTTTTCTTTATGATGCATGGAATCCCAAAAACTCTTAAGTGTTTCAAACTTATATTTTTTCCATAAAACATTTCATATGGAGTCCTATCTGAACTTAGTATGTAGAAAAATTGGTTTTGAATGTACACAGTAGTACTTGTGGCTTGCCTCTAATAGTAATAAGAGAGACCATGTTCAAGTAATATAGTTTTCTCCATTTCTACCAAACTTCTGTTCTTTCTTTCAAAAACCTCATTTTGTTGAGGTGTGTATGGTGAACTGAACTCATGCCTAATTCCATGCTTCTCAATATAATTTTAAAATTTTTCATTCTTGTATTCACCACCATTATCTTTTCTCAACTTCTTCACTAAATACTCACATTCCTTCTTTTCTTTCCTCCTAAAACTCTTAAACATTTTCAGAGCATCTAACTTATGTCTCATATACATAACACAAGTAATTCAAGTAAAGCCATCAATGAAAGTGATGAAGTACATATCTCTATTTGTTGATTGTTTTCTCATTGGCCCACATATATCAGAATGAATAACTTCTAGGGGTAATTTTGAACTAATGTCAACTTTCTTAGGCATTGAATTTGTAATCTTCCCTTTTTGACAATTAGTGAAACACCAATATCTTTTTCTTGACATATCAAGAATATCTCGAACACTATCTATCTTTGATAGCTTGCTCATGTTTCTTTGAAACATGTGTCCCAACCTTTTATGCCACAAATTATTTTCTTCCATCATACCCATGTAATAATAGTTTTTTATTTCACCAACTTGGAACAAGTTTCCTTTTGTTTGTTGGCCTCTTGTAACTATCTTTCCATCTTCTTAATTTTCACAACAATCCCATCTTTCTTAAAGATAACTTTGTTACCCTTATCACAGATTTGTGAAACACTCACCAGGTTGTGCTTCATCCCATCAACATATAATGTTTTCTTGGATTTCATATTTTATTTCCCAATTATGGATAATCTAAAACCTTTGATCCTCAGGGATCCATCATTGCCAAATTTCATTGTTCCTTATTTGAAGTCTTTCACATTTTTCAAAAAAATTAAGTCTCCTTTCATATGAGATGAACACCCTCTATAAATAATCCATGGATGTTATCCTTTTGTAGCTTTCAAAGTGGTTTCGATAATAAGATATTTTTATTCTTCCTTTTCATTCTTCACCTATAGCTTCTGAGATTTGTTAAGAACATTTTGTTGTGTTGGAGACAAAACAAGACATTCCTTATCAAGATGTTTAGGCTATTCACATGTTTCATAAATAGTTTCCAATGGTTGGAACCTATTTTCATCTTTCACACTATCCTTCTCAGATTTCTTCTGAACTTCCTTCTCATAATTCTTCTTTTGATAGGTTCGACTCCCCCTAAAACCTTGTCTTCCATAACTTGTGTAATAGCAGTAATGTTGTTGGTTGAACCAAAACATATTTTCCACATGTCTAAATCCAACACAATACCAGCAGTATCCATATAATGAATATTTCCCTCTAAAACATTCATACTGACCGAGGTTGTGAACATGATTCTCAACACTCTTCTTAACAGAACTCTACTGACCATCAAGCTTCCTATTTTCAATTGTAACTTTCTTCTTTAGCTCAGATTTCTGTTCAGACTTATCAAAACCAGAAGTAGTAGAAATATTTTTAAATTCATTATTTTTATATACTTTTGATTTTTCAACATTGCTAACTTTGGCCACATACATATCCTATCTAGCTTTTTTCTTATTAGAACCAGTTCCATATTTCTTCTCAACCTTTGGAGGTAACTTTTATTGATCCTTCTTTGGTTCATTATTACTATAACTTTCACCAGATTTAGAGATATATTTTTTGAAACTTATATTCCTTTCTTTAGCTTTATAAAGTTTCAGTTGGATAAGTTACAACTCTTCTTCTTTTTCCTTTAGATTTACTTCCAGATTTTCATTATGATTCTTTTTACTCTCAAGATAATTCATCATATCATCAATCTAATTTTCCAATTTGAATTTCTTATCAAGATAACTTTCTTGATTTTTTAATGAGGAATCTTTATTTATCAACTTCCTGTTTTCCTTCTCAAACCTTCTGATCTTTATCAAACATTATTTCAACTCTTCTTTCAGGTGATATTCAAGTTGATTTTCTTCTTCTTCAGAACTTCTATTATCGTAATCTTTATTATTCACAGCTACAATAAAGGTATTCTCTCTAGATTTCTTAGTAAAAGTTTTTTTTGATTCATCTTCACTATCCTCTTCTTCTTCATCTTTTGACAAAAGGATTCTTCTTTTGGATTTTAAGAACTTTTTATTTTTACCTCAGGCATAATATTTATCTTTATCACTCTATTTCTTCCATGAACTTCTTAGCCTTCTATCTTCTTCATCATTGTCTTCATCTTTCCCTTTTTAGGGTAATTGGCCAAAAAGTGCCCAAAATCTCCACATTCAAAACATTTCAAGGGAATTTTTCCCTTGTATTTTCTTGTACCTATTTTCACATTCTTAGAAAATAAGGATAAAATTTCATCAAAATTTTTACATACCTCATATTCAGAATTGGATTCACTAGCTTCATCTTCAATGTGAATATTCTTTTACTTCTCTTTTTTTCAACCTTGAAAGACATTTCTCTATCAACTTTTGTTTTTCTCTTCATATTATTCTCCCTTCTCATTTTATAAGTGATGAGAGTGCTATGAAAATCATCCAGATATAGTGTTTTAGGGTATCTATCTTCCAAAGATGAAACTTTATCATCAAACTTGTTGGGTAGAATTCTCAAGATCTTTTCAACAACTATATAATCCTCCAACTTTTCACTAAGACATCTAATTGTGCTAACAATTTCATTAAATCCGGTAAATAAGACCCTAATATATTCAGACTCACCCATTTTCAATTCTTCATACTTTAGCCTCCATATTTGTAGTTTTTCCTTCTTCACTTTTGTATTTCCTTCATAGATGTTCTTCATCTTATCCCATATTCCTTTATCTATAGTGACACCTTTCACTCTTAAAAACTCAATCTTATAAAGAGATGAGAGTAATTCATTTTTATCCCTTCCATCGTTCTTAAGATTCTTCTTATCAACAGTTGTAAGAGTAACCTTGTCATCAATAGTAGGAAATCAATCTATTGTAGCTTTAAGAACTTCATACCCAAGATACATAAGATAATGCATCATTATATTATTCTAGATATGATAATTCTTCCCAAAAAATATCAAAATCCCCTTACTATTCATGTAATTCAGATTTTCCATCATAAATTCTCTTTAAAACTTCATAAAAGAACAAATGAAGGGAACATGTCCCTCTGATACCAATTAAATTTTCCCAGTCAAGATCCAAGTATCACTGAGAGGGGGAGGGGCTGAATCAGTTATATCTTTTTCTTGTATGTTTTCTTATTTTTGAAACAACCTTCACCTCCTGTTAAAGGGTTTTTTCCCTGCTTAACACAAACCAAAAACATCCATAAAAACATAAGAATTTACAAGGTTCACTACTCAACAAGAGTATTTATGTCCTTGGTATGGTATGAAAACAATTCAATACCACACAATCTACTAGAAAATAATCCTTTTATGTGGAATAAAATGAGTAGGATATACCCTTTCACTCGTATAGCACTTTGAAAAAAATACAATAGTGTGTGTTCTCAATATTAACACAAATAGGGTAAAACAATGTTTTTTTATTCTTGAAAAACTTTCACAAATCAAATCTCTCAAAACAATTCTTCACTTTCCTACCCAGAACCTAGTAAGAACCTCTTGGTTCAAATAGCTTGCACGTTGCTCCCTACTTAAGCGCCTCCCTACTTGCATGACTCCCTACTTGTGCACCTCCATGCTTGTGCACCACTAACTACTTGTGTGCCACTATTGTGCACAACTCACAATTTTCGTGCCACTTATGGATTTATACACAACACACTTCTTGCACAAAACTCCCTACTTGCGCACAACTTACGAATTGTGTGCCACTTCTACTTGCGCGCCACTTTATACTACTTGCGTGAGAAGATATAAAATTTTCTCTTAAGTGTTGATCATTTTTAAAATTAAGAGGGTAGTTATCTATTATATTCATTTTGGTGACCCATCACATGAGGCATGCAACTCATCTTGTGTGCCACTCCATGACTTGCGCGCCACTCCATGACTTGTGCACCACATACACTTGTGTGTCATTCCTGCTTGCGCACCACTTATACTTGCGCACCACTTTCTACTTGTGGTCCACTCTTTAACTTGCATGCCACTTTATTTCCTTTTTCATATTTTGATGTGATGATTTTGAAATATGACTTGCGCGCAACATACACTTGTGTGCCACTTATACTTGTGTTCCACTTCCTACTTACACGCCACTCTTTAACTTGCGTACCACGTTATTTACTTTGTAAAAAACACTTCTTCACTCCCTATATCCTTTATAATTATTGCATCACAATTTTCCCAAACTTATGATATTTTTGAAATACAAATCAGTAAAGCATCGTCATAGTTTCCAAGACCTTTTACAAAGTGAATTGATTTATCTGCTTTGACAACAAAAGACAACACCTTCTCTAGAAAACTTGGTTCCAACATAATATCTATGTTATATATGTTACATAATTTCATTAACACCATCCTTTATATGTTCCATGTATGGAATGAATGATTTATATCACTTTTAGGGGGCATTAGTCCACACTTCCTCAAATGAAATTATCGTGTTTACACATTATGGAAAGCATAAAGGTATGTTGTAAATAAAAATTACAGAATAATAGAGGAAATATAAATATAATATATATAATATATAAATACAGTGCCATCATAATAGCCTCCATGAGAGGTGGTAGAAGAAAATTAAACAATCATCATTTCGTGAGGCAGTAGTTCGTCGTACACAAAAACAGTATGTCCTATATCCGTTAGATAGAGGTGTGTGTAAGTGTAGGTAGAACCATTCACATAAAAACATACTATTATATTGAGGATACTTTTTTTGTTATAAAATAATGGAAAAATAGAGTTTATGGGGTTATATAAGGAAGATAAAGGAAAGGAGCTTGAGAGGAGACGTTGCCTCTAAATCAGGTAACTCCTTTTGATTTGAGCAAAAAGGATTTCTTGAATTGTCTTATGCCCAAGATAAGGATTCTAGAAGTAAGTTATAGATTTTTGGAGATTATGTGAGTAGATTTTTGATGATCTAAGAGTATTGAGAGGTGTGAGTAAGTGGGTATAAGTGGTGGCATTTTATAAGAGGGTGGAGGGGCACTTTAGGAAAGTCTTAAAATATTATTTTATTATAAATTGATTTTTGAATTATAAAAGTTCAAAAGTGATATATTTAGAGGATAAGATTAGTATGGGTCTAAATCCTCTCAACCAATAGGTTTTATACAAGTTTAGGTCACAAAATTAACCTTATCTTTTAGCTTTAACCCTTAGTTAAAAACATTAACTCTTACTATGTCTTTTTTTATTTTCATAATATATGGTTATTATAGTTACTATAAAATGAAAAGAGAACCAAAAGTAGATAATTAATGACATTTGTAACATTATATAATTCAGTTGGATAAATCTTATATTTTTATGACTATTATGTCATTTAATAAAATAGTATTTATTTTAAAAACTCATTTATGTTCATTTTGACACTATTTAGTAATTGATTTTTCTTAAAGTCATAACAACTTGATTTATTAAAAAAAAGGTATTAAATAAACCCTCACAAGTCAATGTCAACCAAAAAAATATTTTTATGTCATCAAAATGTTCAAATTACATTTATTTTAATATTTATAATATCATTTATTTGAATATTTTATTAATAAGGTAAGCACTGCATCATCATTATGTCATAAATAAATTTATTTATTTATGGTCTAAAAATTATAAATAAAATACCATGATTTAGGAAAAAAATTTATATTTCTAATGACTATTTATATTCTAATATATCACTTATATAACTCAAATTAAAATTGTTTTAGTGATAAGATACATGTTTAAGTTATATTTCCCTTAACTTTAAATTAAATGTTATAAAATGTCATTGTCTTACCCAAGTGGCTCCCAAATGCCAAAAGTTCAGCCTAAGGATTATTTTGGTCACACACTACTCATCCAATGGGATTAGAACAAGTGTTAGGGTGGTTTCATATTATTATAATATTATTTTTACCCTTATTTACCTAATTTACCCTTTAATCGTGGTAAATAAAAATAATTACTGAAGTTACTATTCATAATGTCTAAAAATAAAAAAAAAACTATTGAAATAATTTATACCTTATGATTTCAAATATGGAACCCATTTTTTCAAATTCAAAACACATAATTGGCATAAATTAATTTAAAATTAATTTCCATTGTAAAAACGAGAAAGCGGGTTTTTTAAAAGTTAAAACATTACAAAAGATTGAAATGTTTTTACATCTAAATTCAATATAAAATTAATAACAATGAAATAAATTATAATAAATAATAAAAATATATTCTATTTATACTTTAAAACCATTAAATAATATTATTTAATCATATAAATTATCTTGATGGAAACAAGTTGTTTTCAATTAAAATTTAGCATATTTTTACTATTCATTAAAACATGATAGTTATCAGAAAAATATCAAAAATTCATCCAAAGTAAATTTTGATGTCCCTATTCTAAATAAAAAGTTTATTTTGTCAAATATAACATATAAAGGTGTCAAAAACTAAAATTTAAAAGGGGTTCTCCATCAAAAGGCAGTAAAACGTCCTTTTAAAAAAATAGAGTATTTTATGCTTAAAATTGGATTCATTCTCATTTTAAGCCTCCAAAAGTTATTGGATAAATTTAAAAACATTTAAAGAACATGTGTAATAATATTTTAGTTAGTTATGTTCATTCCTGTCAATACAACAGCTAGGCGTTAACTTTCATTTAAAATAATAATAATATTATTGTATTATTTTTCAGTATAACTCAATGTTGTGTGTAACGTAAGATTTCAAAGAAACCTGTTGTTGCGTGTCAAGTACACTATCAGACTAAGTGTCTCCTTTAATGTAAAATTAATATCTTATTCATAAATATTAATAGATATGAAAAAAAATTATTGTTCTATAAATACATGGGATGTTACAATTGGAAATGATGCTTGTCTAGATCATGGTATGTCACATATTAGAGAATTTTCAAGTGAGTCTGCTAGATGAAAATATGAGTTTTCAGATTTTTGATATTTTGAAGAAATAAATATTGAAATTGATAAGAAGATAATATTTAGAGAATTAAAATATCATGATCAACTAAATTATCATGATTCTAACTGAGAAAGAATTATATCTAGTCAAGGGAGTAATTGGACACTAATATGAGCTTCATTCCATATAAGGAGCAGGGATTCATGATGCCATGCATGTGTATATTTCGAATGTGTTTAAATAATTGAATTTAATATATAATTAAAATAAGTAAATTCCATGAGTCTTCTATATATTTAAATTAATATTTTAATGAGAATTAAAAGTATTTTGAATGATAAAATAAATATGTAATATCATTGACCAGTTTAAATGAGAGGTTCTTGTGTCTACCAAAGATCATGGAGTTTCCATATTTCAAATATAGGGAATATTATTCATGTAATATTATTTTATGTGTATATATGTGCAGGTATTGATGAAGAATGATTGAGTGAGAATATTGAGAACTCGAAAAACTTCATGTGTAAGAAAATATTGAGAGCCTGATACTTTCCAGTATAGAAGAGAGAAGAAGAGTCCAAAGATGAGAAAATTTTTTGCTGTAGAAGAAGACTTGATGCCTGAGTATTCATAAAGAATTGTTAAATCTAGGTCATTCATTATTTAGAGTGAGTTTCAATACCAATAGTGATGTTCACCATTAACAACTATTAAAGTTCTTGAAGGTGTTGTACACAAGTAGAACTGTTGATCCATTTAGTTTGTGGAAGGAGATAAATTTATAAGAGGCATAGAAGAAGCCAAGAGCACAAATATATCTTTCTATAAGAGGATCAAATTTAAATAATAATATTTTGACTGGGATGTATAACCATTTTATGGAGGCTTGTGATTGGGGTATTTAACCAATCACTAGAGGATTGTAATTAGGGTGTGTAGCCGATTATTGGAGAATTGTAACTGGGGTGTCTAACCAGTTGTATCCACTTGTATCAATAGTGGAGAATCCATTTTGGGTGTCTAACCAACATATAAAGAAGTGGTATTTTATGTTGAACCTTGTAAATACCACATGTTTCTATCTATTTCATTATTATTTCACATGAGGTGAGGCTATGACATATTTTTGAGTGGATCAAGAACCTTAAAAAGTTCTAGAGATTGATTTAAAATAAATGAATTTTTAAAATAGGGTCACTAATTCATACCCCCAGTAGTCAACCTTCCTAGTATGTAACACTTTTTAAGATATGTATGATAAATAACCTAGAAAAATATTAAAATATTACAGAGTAAAATATGAGTTTTCCATAATTAAATTTTGAAGAAATAAATAATTTCGGATGATTATTTGGTCATTTTTCAAAGACAAAAGCATCAAAAACAAATGTGATATGGGTTATGAGTGATTGAGGAATTTATATTCAAGGTAATGAGAAGTAATATCAAATTTTAATGATAAAGGTAGTTTCCATAATTTTTTAATTATAAGTAAATATAATCTTTTGATGCTTGAGATATTCTTTCAAGTTCTAAACATCATATTTCTTATTTAAGAAATAATACAATATTTTTTTGAGGAAGATCATATGAGAGTATCCACTACATGTATTTCCTCATGAAGAAAATTAATTTTCTATATTTTTAAGAATAATATAGATGTATTTCCATCAAATATCAATCTATTCTTCAAAGACTATATCATTTATAAAGTGAGATATTTGAGAAGAATAATGAGAAGAGAAAGTTTAGTTTTGATATGTGTTGTTCCATAAAAAGTCTCAATGCCAAAATTTACTTATTCATGTTGCAATCTATAATAACCTGGTTCTTCTTCTTGAGGTACGGGTTTCTTCTATTCCTTTTTCCTTTAATGTTTTTGATAAAATAAGGAAAATGAGGGGAAATCCCAAATTTATGGGTACACTCAGGGTAATTTTCCACACGTCGTGTACTTTGGCCATGTGGGATGAGAATACAGGGCGTGTAGGCTTATCTGCGGTTCAGGGTGTAAAAACTAACTACACATCGTGTACTTAGTAATACACGTCATGTAATCAATTGGCAGGTGAACAGTAAGGCAGTAGAGAGTAGCCGCCAGATTAACAGTAAAACGGATAGTACATGTCGTGTACTTAGTATTACACACTGTGTAATCAGTCGGCAGATGAATAGTAAGGCGGTGGAGAGTTGCCGCCAGTGAACAGTTAAAAAGAAAGTACATGCCGTGTACTTGAGAGTACATGCCATGTAGTTATGTTTTTTCGTTAAAAATAGGATATAGCATCCTCATTCAGCAGAGGAGGCATGAAACCCGTTAGGAGCTCGGGAGAGGAGGTCGAGACTTGGAGGACCTCCCAAACGCTCACCAGAACTCTGATATTTCCGCCGATGATCTCGTTTGGACCACACGGGTAAGACCTTCCCTCTTTGTGAGTCTTTACTTCCAATTATTTCCCTAAGGGAAGTTATTTATGTTTGAACAGGTGAACTTTTATCCTAGATCTACGCTATTCTCGATTGATTCAGGAGGCGTCGTTCACGTATATCGATCAAAGGAGATCGAGGTAGGTGGTCTGGTGTTTATTTCCAACTGTCGAGTTGATTTTGTGTACCGTTGAACTACACGCCATATTTGGGGTGTCTTATGGCTAAGGCCTTATCTGTTAAGATATATATAATTGCATAGATAATCTAATGATAAATATAAAATGTTGTTTGGGATCGTTGCTTTGATCCAGGGCCACCCCGTGGGTGCGTTTCCTTTGTTTATCCATTTGGCCAGGATACCCGTGGGTATGTCGTGATGATAGCATGCATTGAGTTTTCTTGAGAGGAAACATATTTAATAGTTTCTTATGCATTGGGCTCGGCCCAGTTACTTGCTTAGCCTGAGGGAAACTTTTCTTATTCCTGTGGCCAGTAGCTTCTGTGCCTGAGGGTGACATTTCGTATGCCTGAGGGAAATATTCGTTATGCCTGTGGGCATTCACCTGTGGGTTTCGGTTCTACTTACCTGAGGGTAAGGATTTACATGTCTAAGGACAATGTTTACTTTGAATATTCACTGTGGTGATTTCTTACATTGTACCTTCCAAGCTAAAGCACAGGCTTAGAATTGTTAAATATTTATTAAAATGGAAATATAACTGGTAGGAATGTTTACTTTTAAGTACTTTCTAGTTTACTACATTTTATTATTGCACACTGTTGTTGCACATTTTCACTAACAGTTGGGCATAGACCTTTGGTGGTTGCATACTGGGATTTATTTCTCACACCCTGTTTGGGTCATGTCTTGGGCCCAAACAGATTATATTGTTGTAGGTGTCGATAAGGGAAAGGGTCCCTACACAGGTACATGATTGTTGTAGAGAAGTAGGAGAGCATGGGATCGATCTTTGGCTTACAATGCTGCTGAGTTCCTGTTGCACTGCTATAGTTTTTCTTTACTATATTTTGTACCTGGTCCTATATTGTATTAGATTGCAGTGTATTCTGTTTTGGCTGCTTTCTTAGAATTAGTGGCATGTTGCATCATTATATCTATATGACTGCTAGCTATCTTTCCTTCTGTTGTCAATTTCTGGTTTATATTGTTTACTGCTTTCTCTTTTGTGTATGTTTATATTTTTCTGCTACACTACACTTTGAAAAATAAGGGCATAGTTTCCCCACTATTAGTCTTTGTCCTTCACTACTAGTCGGAAGCCTCTGACATTTGGGGAAATACGCTTGAGGTCATGTGACCAACCGGTTTCGGGGCACCTGTGGTGTGGCACCCAGATTCGGGATGTTACAAAGTGGTATCAGAGGGATTTCTTTTCATTAACTTACTATTTAGAGCCTATAGTTAGGGATATGATAGAATTGGTATTTGGTAATAAGTTGTGCCCAGGAGTAGCTAACCCGCGTACAGTGAAAATCCAATCTAGCTCGTTTAATTGTGATTTATCTGGTTTTGCAATTTTACAGTTGATTTGATTTTCACCATTGGGTGACGCACTTGTGGTGTGCTATTTATATTTTATACTTGGGTTATATTTAGTTGTAACTCGATGAGATGAGGGTATGCCATCTCATGCATTATTAGTCACATGTTAGAATCACATTCCATGCATAGTTTACATGCCATGTAGGTGCAATAGAAATTGCATGTTGTTGTGATAGATGATGTGCTAGAAAATGCATGTTGTTGTTATAGGTACCTTGTTAGATATGCCTACTATTTATAGGGTATTGGTACATGTTACGGTTGGGTTTATGGATGCTAAAATTTGGTTCCTGAGAAGTATGGGCTCTCTTGGACCAGAATTTAGCGGATCATGATCCAGCCTTTTGTTGTGTTTTGTACTATAAAGTGAAATTTCGGGTGTTAAAATTTGATTTGCAGGGATTATGGCCCCCCACAGATAGTAATTTGGCATACTAACGCTTGAAATTAAGGAAAAAAGGGGCTCTGGAGTAGTTTCTGAGGTGTACTGTCCGGAAACCCAGACAACACGGTGTGTGGTTCTATGAACACATGCCATGTACTCTTCTGTTTGGAAAGAAGTGAAAAAAAATTAAGTACACGCCGTGTAGTTTCTAACCATGTCATAGGCCGTGTAGGCAAAAACACAGGAGGGGAAAACTCTAGAGGGAACACGCTGTGTACCGGTTGTACACACCGTGTCATATTGACCATGTTTCCACCTGTGTGACTAACAACACGGATGAAGAAATATTTTCTTAAACATGACATATCACTTCTGAACATTCCTTGTAGTGTAATCTAGGAATTCGGTCATGTAACTAACAACATGGTTCAGTGTTATCATTTCTAGTACACGTTGTGTCCATATGGAACATGTCGTGTAGTGTGATCTATGTATCCAGTCATGTCTTGAACAACACAGGTCGATGAAGCTCGTCTAGTACACGTCGTGTACTTATGGGACACTCTGTGTAGTCTTGACCAGTAGGAGACCGCATAGACTTGGTCGTGTGGCTGGGGAGACAGAGTGGTGTACACGTCGTGTGCCGGTGGAACACACCGTGTACCGAGGGTTGAGACACGCCTAGGCCAGCATCAGAACACAACCATGTAAGGGATTAAGGGTACACACCATGTAGAATTTATAAACGTCGTGTAGTATTGTTCAAAAGAGAGTCGTGTGGATTATCCGTGTAGAAAGACTCAGGCAGGGGAAGAAAATTCAAGTACACGCTGTGTAGTTATTATACATTCCGTGTAGTCTTGTTTTTTAAAACTTGAATGTTTTTTGTTCCCTGTTCCCTTCTTATGTTTCCAATTCTTAGTCTTTGATGAGCATAGTCTAAGGTGTGTGTTTGACCTTGTAGATTCATGCTGCCGAGACGACCACCAGTTGTTCTCCAAGAGAGCGGCAATGATTATACTTCAGAGGTGGTAGGCCATGGGCTACCAATGGATCCTCCAATAGAGCCAAATATGGCGCCAGCCATTATATCATACGCAAGAGCGGATGTGCAATTCTGTGAAGGCTTCATGCGGTTCATGCAGACCTTTTAGGGAGCACTTCCAGCTGTCACATATATGGAAGAGCTGACACGTATATTCCAGTAGTAGCATCCACCTACATTTTCAAGGGATGGCAGACCACAGGCTATGAAGTCATGGTTGGATTCATTGTAGACTATCTTCGAGCATCTTGAGACGCCTCTAGGGAGGAGGGTCAAGCTCGCTACGTATATGTTGTGTGATTCCTTCAAGAGATGGTGGGATGTTACCACCCAGACTGAGCATCACTAAGACATGGCGTGGGAATATTTTCAAGTGGTCTTCTATGAATTTTTCTTTCCAGAGATGCTAAGGGAAAATCGAGCTCAAGAGTTCATAAATCTGTAGCAGGGCGCTATGTCAGTGATGGATTATTCTACCTGCTTCACCGAGCTACAGTGTTTTGCACCTGTTCTGGTGGGTGATGAGACGTTGAGGGATAGACTCTTTGAGGATGGTCTTTCATATGACATCCGAGCACTGGTGAATGTTTTCAGGTTGCCTACAGTGCATGATATTATCAATCAGGTGTTGATTACTGAGTGGAACCTGTGGGAAGATAGTGGTGCAAACCAGGGTGGTTTGACATCGGTTTCTGGTATTATTTCTACCGACAAGAGGAAGAGGCAGATAGATTTCTCTCATGGTGGCAGTACTAGCCAGAAGAATTCTTCAGGTGGCCAGGTCATCTGCTACCAGTGTGGTAAAGAGGGTAACAAGATACCTCAGTGTCCCCGTGACCCAATGGAGTGTTGAGCTTGCGGTAAGATGGGTCATATTCAGCTGTTTTGTAGGGCATTTCTACCAGTGACTAGTGAGAGGGGTTCTGTGCAGACTCCATGTGCGAGAGAAAGGACAACAGTTTCTTACCAATCAGGGAATTGGAATACGTCGGGATGTTTAGGTAGAGGCGGTGGTCATGGTCGTGGTATCCAGACACCAGAATCTCAGAGACAGCAGGACGGGTTAGCTCAGGGTAGCCAGGCTGTGTCGCAGGGTCGTGGCACTGGGTAGGCATATATAGTGAAACAGACCCAACAAGACCAGGATCCCGTACCTTCCACTGTCAGAGGTACTATTCTAGTTGCTTCTGATTTTTCTTCTGCACTTTTTGAATACTGGTGCTACGCATAGCTTTATATCTGTTCCCATTGTGGAGATCCTTGGGCTCTGTGTTTCTTCTTCTTCTGGTATCATGACGCTAGACACTCCGTTGGGAATTAGAATGGCAGGTGTGTGTTAGTGCACAGAGTGCCCCCTAGAGGTTGGTGGGTGTCACTTTCTATGGGACCTCTATGTCTTAGAGATGACAGCCTGTGATGTCATTCTAGGGATGTACTGGTCGGTACCCTTCCGAGCCTTTGTGGATTTCTATTGTCACAGGGTGAGTTTCACGTCACCAGAGGGTAGAGAGTTTCTATACAAGGGCGAATGGGATGTCCAGGTGAGCCAAGCTGGACCCAAGCATCGTGGGAGAGGTGGAGTGACATCCCAGATTGAGAGTTTATATCTAGATGACCAGGGAACTTTTCAGAAAGATTTACCTCCAGTGGTTGATCATTTCAGGGATGTCTTCCCGGACGACTTTTCAGGTCTACCTCCAGAGTGAGGTGGATTTCTATATTGAGATTGTGCTAGGAGCAGCACCGGTGTCCATTCCTCCTTACAGGATGGCTACACCAGAGTTGTAGGAGCTCAAGATGTAGTTGGAGGAGTTATAGGAAAAGGGTTTCATCTGACCCAGTATTTCTCCTTGGGGTTCGTCTGTCTTGTTTGCGAAAAAAGTAGACAGTACCCTTAGACTTTGTGTGGATTATCGGAAGTTGAACCAGTTGACGGTTAAGAACCGATATCCCTTGCCAAGGATTGATGATATTTTTGATCAACTTTGAGGATCCCAATTGTTCTCAAAGATTGACTTGAGATCCAGATATCATCAGTTGCGCGTTAGACCATCAAACATACTGCTTACAGCCTTTCGGAGCAGATATGGTCTATACGAGTACTTGGTTATGTCATTCAGAATCATGAACATGCCATCAGTTTTCATGGATTTGATGAATCATGTGTTCCACCCATATTTGGATTCTTTTTTGGTAGTCTTCATGGATGATATCTTGGTGTACTCTCACACTCGACATGACCATGCCATCCATCTTGAGATTGTACTGAGTACACTGAGAGAGCATCAGTTATATTCTAAGCTCTCAAAATTCCACTTTTGGATGGACCAAATACACTTCTTGGGTCATATTATCTTAGAGGCAGGAGTTGTGATAGACCTAGATAAAGTAAGAGCAGTAGTTTCCTAAGAGAAGCCTAAGAATGTTTTTGAAATACAGAGTTTCTTGGGGTTGGCTGGTTACTACATATGCTTTATATAGGACTTATCCCGCTTAACAGTGCCATTGACGGGTTTGACTAAGAAGGGTGTGAAGTTCGTTTCGACAGAAGCTTGCGAGACAGCCTTTTAGGAGCTGAAGGGATGGTTGACATCAGCACCAGACCTGATACTTCCAGAGAAAGGGAAGTTCTATACAATTTACTGCGATGCATCAGGTATTGGGATGGGAGTAGTGTTGATGTAGGTTGATCGAGTAGTTGCGTACGGGTCTTGGCAGTTGAGGACACATGAGAGGAATTACCCGATGCATGATCTTGTGTTGGCTTCAGTTGTTCATGTGTTATGTTGTGGGAGACATTATCTCTTGGGAGAACATTTTGTGGTGTTTATAGACCACAAAAGTCTGAAATACATCTTTACCCAACGTGACTTGTACTTGAGACAGTGAAGGTGGGTTGAATACCTTCATTCCTTCGACTTTGAGCTTTCCTATACACCTAGTAAGGGTAATGCAATAGTTGATGCACTAAGTAGGAGGAATCAGATACAGGCAGTGCAGGAGGCCATTGGTGAGTGGAAGCTTATGGATTTGTTCTCTAAGATGCATTTGGAGGTGCACGATAGTCAGGGGAAAACCTATCTTTAATCCTTAGTTGTGACTTCTACCCTCCTGGATAGAGTGAGGATAAGACAGCTATCGGATTTAGAAAGCCTGGTTCTACGGGAGTCGGTGGCAAGTGAGTACCCTCCTCCTGGTTGGGCGATAGGCGATGATGAGGTACTGCGCATCCATAGATGAGTGTGGGTTCCAGGGGATATACGCGAGGATTTTATGTGGGAATTTCACGCTTCAGCTTGGGCAGTGCATCCTGGGGTTACTAAAATGTACTGTGAATTGAGACGTCAATATTGGTGGCTGGGTATGAAAAGAGAGATAACTGGTTTTGTTACGAGATGTTCCACCTGTCAGTAGGTGAAGGAAGAGCATCAGAGGCCAGCCGGACTGTTGCAACAGTTACCCATTCTGGAATGGAAATGGGATGATGTTGTGATGGACTTCGTGACCAGGTTGTCGAGGTCACCTCGAGGCAATGATGTCATGTGGGTTGTTGTGGATAGACTTACAAAGGTAGCTCACTTTTTTCCTATCAAGGAGACCTTCGGTGTTGAAGAGCTCAGGAAATTTTATATCCGAGAGATAGTATGTCTTCATGGGGTCCCTCATTATATCATTTTAGATAGGGATTCCCGTTTTACACCTCGTTTCTGGTAGAGTTTTCAATGGGCACTGGGTACACAGGTGCTTTTGAGCACAGCTTACCACCCTCAAATTGATGGCCAATTAGAGCGTATAATACAGGTGCTATAGGACATGTTGTGTGCATGTGTCCTGGACTTGGGGGCTCTTGTGAGAAGCACATACCCCTCATAGAGTTTTCCTATAATAATAGTTTCCAAGAAACTATTGAGATGGCACCTTATGAGGCTTTATATGGTAGGCCATGCCGATCACCCTTGTGCTGGTTGGAGGTAGGTGAGGCAGCTTTATTGGGACCACGTCTCGTGCAGGAGACTTCAGAGCAGGTCCAGTTGATTCAGAAGTGGATGGATACTGCACAGTCTCATCAGAAATCTTATGCTAATCACCGCAGATGACCCTTAGAGTTCATGGTCGGGGATCAGGTTTTCTTGCGTGTTTCACCAAGGTTGGGACATAGGAAGATCAGGAGACAGGGTAAACTTTCACCGAGGTATATAGGGTCGTTTGAGATTATGGAGAGAGTTGGGCCAGTTGCTTATCGGTTGTAGTTACTACAGAGGTACCATGCCATGCACGACGTCTTCCACATATCTCAGTTGCGCCGTTATCACTCAGACCCATCTCACATTTTTCAGACCGAGGAGGTTAAACTTTAGGTAGATACATCCTTTGAGTAGTATTTGATACGTTTTGTTGATAAAAGAACAAAGGTTCTCTGAGGTAGTTCAGTTCCTCTCATACGGGTGCTATGACAGCATGGCCGAGTGCAGGACGAAACCTGGGAGTGGGAGACTGACATACATGCTTAGTGGCCATATTTGTTCTCAGCTTTTTCTTCACCACCCTTGTAAGTGAAATTCGGGGATGAATTTATTTAAGGGGGGAAGTTTTTAAGAACCTGGTTCTTCTTCTTGAGGTAAGGGTTTCTTCTTTTCCTTTTTCCTTTAATGTTTTTGAGAAAATAAGAAAAATGGGGGGGAAATCCCAAATTTATGGGTACATGCTGTGTACTTTTCCACAAGCCGTGTACTTTGGCCATGTGGGATGAGAATACAGGGCGTGTAGGCTTGTATGTAATGTTTGAAGCATATGGGTAATGAATTCCTCTAAGGCCTACGGGCCATGTAATACTTATGCCTATGGGCCTTGTAATGGTTCCACCTCACCCCTTGAAAGATGGATTATCAAAATCAATAAAAAATGAAAGCCTTCGGGCCATTGGAGGGTGTGTAGGCTTGTCAGTGATTCAGGGTGTAAAAACTAACTACACATCATGTACTTAGTAATACACATCGTGTAATCAGTCGGCAGGTGAACAGTAAGGCGGTGGAGAGTAACTGACAGATGAATAGTAAAACAGATATTACACGTCGTGTACTTAGTATTACACACCGTGTAATCAGTCGGCAGATGAACAGTAAAGCGGTGGAGAGTTGCCGCTAGTGAATAGTTAAAAAGAAAGTACACGCCATGTACTTGAGAGTACATGTCGTGTAGTTATGTTTTTTCATTAAAAATAGGCAGTAGCCTCCTCATTCGGCAGAGGAGGAAGGAAACTCGTTAAGAGCCCAGGAGAGGAAGTCGAGGCTTGGAGGAGCTCCCGAATGCTCACCGAAACTCTGATATTTTCGCCGATAATCTCGTTTGGACCGTACGGGTAAGACCTTCCCTCTCTGTGAGTCTTTCCTTCCAATTCTTTCCCTAAGGGAAGTTATTTACATTTGAACGAGTGAACATTTATCCCAGATCTACGTCGTTCTCAGTTGATTCGGGAGGCATCGTTCACGTATATCGATCAGAGGAGATCGAGGTAGGTGGTCTGGTGTTAATTTCTAACTGTCGAGCTGATTTTGTGTACCGTTGAGCTATGCTCCATGTTTGGGGTGTCGTATAGATGAGGCCTTAGTTGTTAAGATATCTAGAATTGCATAGATAATCTAATGATAAATATAAAATGCTATTTCGGATCGTTTCTTTGATCCAAGGCCACCCCGTGGGTACGTTTCCCTTGTTTAGTCATTTGGCCAGGATACCCATGGGTATGCCATGATGATAACATGTTTTGAGTTTTCTTGAGAGGAAACATATTTAATACTTGATTATGCATTGGGCTCGACCCAGTTACTCGCTTAGCCTGAGGGCAGTGTTTCATTTATCCTGAGGAAACTTTTCTTATGCCTGTAGGCAGTAGCTTCTGTGCCTGAGGGAGACATCTCGTATACCTAAGGGCAATATTCATTATGCATGTGGGCAGTCACCTTCGGGTTTCAGTTCTACTTACCTGAGGGTAAGGATTTACATGTCTGAGGATAACATTTAATTTGAATATTCACTGTGGTGATTTCTTACGTTGTACCTGCCAAGCTAAAGCAAGTCTTGGAATTGTTAAATATTTATTAAAATGGAAATATAACTGGTAGTAATGTTTACTTTTAAGTACTTCCTATTTTACTGCATTTTATTATTGCACACTATTATTGCACATTTTCACTGATAGTTGGGCACAGGCCTTTGGTGGTTGTCTACTGGGATTTATTTCTCACACCCTATTTGGGTCATGTCTTGGGCCCAAACAGATTATATTTCTGCAGGTGTCGATAAGGTCAAGGGTCCCTACACAGGTAAATGATTGTTGCAGAGGAGTAGGAGAGCATGGGACCGAGCTTAGGCTTGCGATGCTGCTGAGTTCCTGTTGCACTACTGTGGTTTTTATTTACTGTATTTTTTAACTGGTCCTATATTGTATTAGATTATAGTTTGGCCGCTTTCTTAGAATTATTTACATGTTGAATCATTATATCTATATGACTGCTAGCTATCTTTCCTTCTGTTGTCAATTTCTAGTTTATATTGTTTACTACTTCTTCTTTTGTGTATGTTTATATTTTTCCGTTGCGCTGCACTTTGAAAAATGAGGGCATAGTTTTTCCACTATCAGTCATTGTCCCTCACTGCTAGTCGGCAGCCTCTGGCATTTGGGGAAATGTGCTTGAGGTCATGTGACCAACCGGGTTTGGGGCACCTGTGGTGTGGCACCCGGATCTGGGACGTTACACAAGCTGAGTTCCACACTGAAAAATGATGGTTTTTATATTTATTATATAACTATAGAAAATTAATTTTGGATTATATATAGATATTTTTAATTGAAGAAGATTATGAAGCCAATTCTTATAAAGAATAAAATTAATAATCTATTCAGCCATGTGATATGCACTAAATGAGGGTGTTTTGGGAATATCCATTAAGTTGAGAAATAAACGCTTGAAATATCAAGGGAACCCAAAAGTGGGTATTCTATAATGGTGCTTTTGGATGGTAGTAAGAAGGTCCTCTATGTATTCCATTTGAGGATATTTATTATGATGGGGGAAATTTAATTCTCTTAAATGGAGCCACATGTGGATGAGAAGATCAAGGAGGAACAAAAAGAAAATGAAGAAGGATCCAATATTGTGCAAGATTTTCAAATGAGAGAGACAAGAGTGTGTGATATATTTTGAGAGAACCATAGACTCTCAAGGAATAAGAATAAGAAGAATTTGTTACATTCTGTAGAAAATAGAAATAGAGAAGCAGAATCAGTGGTACTACTAGATAGATACAGTTGAGGAAGAATAAGAATAGTTTAGCATGTGAAACTGATATCTGCATTTCATGTATACATTTTAGGGCATTTAAAAGTATTAATTTCTATATTTAAATAATTATTCTTACCAAATGTTGGACAGTTTAACTTGTTTTTTGTTTCATGGAAAGATACAGCTTATCTTTGGAAAAGGAGCGAAAAGAGGTAAATTTTGGAGCTAAAAGAAACTCCATGCCATGGGAGAGGGAAGTAGTATGACACCATATTTTTTAGGATGATCATGGAGCACTTCTAAGGCACAAAACTAAAGAACCGAGGTGACATGAGGCTTCTGAAGAAGAAAAATGACATTACACATCGTGTAATCATTACACAACATGTACCAGTGCATGTGGTGAAAAGGATATGATGTGGAGAAATTAAAAACATCATTCAAAATTACACATGGTGTAAATTTCATGATGGGATTTTGATGTCTGGATTCTGAAAATCTTCAATGTTTTACAAGATCTTTGACATGGGACCCGCCCCAGACCACCGTTGGACCATTCCATTATGGGATTCATTAATTATAGATCCCATTGAAGCCTATAAATATAGAGTTAGCCTAATGTTGTTAGAGATCCATATTTGCCAGAGACCAAAGCTTGGATCGAGAAGTTGCGTTGTGCAGGTCCCTCATCGAGTTCATCTCCCTTTTCTTTATGCATTATTTTTCTTTTCTCCTTACCTCTAATCCTCTCATCACTAGGATTAGGGGGTAAACCCGCCTTATTATAGGGTAATGTAATAAAAGGGGGAAGGTGTTTTGGATTGATTTATTTTAATTATTCATGTATTTGGTTTGTGAAATTTATTCTTCTACTTCCAATATCTTTCTTTTTCTTCTATCATGACCATTGATAATCAAATCAAAAATTAATATTAAAATTGCACAACTGACAACCCTAAATAAGATATGACTTTTTCAATTTTAGGGGAAATCAGGTTTAAATACGGTATCGAGACAAACTTGATTTAGTGAAATCCTAAATTATCGGACCAAGGTAAATAGGGTATTGCCGCATTGAGGACGAGATACCATGACCATTGGATCTTCCTGGTCTCAACTCTGACACTAATCATGAATTAATTAACCTATTTTATTAAATCCAATTTCACCCAAAACCTAAAATTATAAAACCCTAGTGCGCTTTTCAAAATCTATTTCAAAACCAATCAATCAATCCTCTTTGTTTTCATTTGTTTTATTTAAATCAAATCAAACCATTTTTCTTTCACCACTTTCACCAAATTAAAAAAATTAAATCTTTTTTAAAACCTAATAAAACTAATTTCACCATCCTTGTGGATCAATCTCGACCTTCTACTTTAATTATTTTAATTAATTAGTTTCATCTATTGAGTTTTTATAAATTTTTATTTTGTATAAACCTGTAGGGAATTAACGACACCCTCTGGGCCTGTCAAAAACCTAATGGGTTTATAAGAGCGAGAATAAAAATAAATAATAACACAGGAGGGACCAAACTACTGTATATGTTCTAATATTTGGTGTTAAGCCTTTCAGTGTTTAAAAAGTGAGTGAGATAGTCAAGTAAATTGATTCTAAAGAATCCTTTGAAGATGGGTTGTAAGGAAGAACCAAGTTGTATATAGTATATCTTTATGAACTGAAGGGATTTTAATATCTTTTGTTTAGTTGAAGGAGTTCAGTTTAGATGGATGTAAATAAATAATGTGTATACTATTGATCGACTTCAAAAAAGAAGCTAAATTTAACACTTGAATATACATGGCGGGGTGTTATAGAACCTATGAGACTCAGGGTATACTGGAAGATCATGGTGATAATCTATGACAATAGTGTAAATCTACTAAGATAAATCCAGTGGGAAACTAAACGGTAAAGTCTTATGGGAAGTAAGAAAGTGTATATAGTGAGAATTTGTGTAGGTGTGGGAAAAAACAACCATTGTAGTCAATATTTTATTATATCAGAGAATTCGTGATTTGGGCGCATAACCAATCATGGAAAGGAGTAGGTCTTGGTACCAAACCTTGTAAATCCTTGTATTTTTGTGCCTTTATTTATTAAATTATTTGGGTGAGATTGTGTGACACAAGAGTGAGTGAATCGAGACTGGACAATTCTAGGAGGCTAAATTGACAGATAAAGAATTTGTACAAAGAGACCATTGATTCACTCCTCCCCTCTCATTAGTCCACCAATACCTGAGAACTTCAATTGGAATCAGAGAAAATCCAAATCCCCTCCAAAAAGTTCCAAGATGAATTAAAAATTTGAGATGTTTGAATAAGATTCATAAATCAAGGAATCTGTCACTACTTCTATTGAATTAGAAATTGATGTATTAAATAATACTTTAAAGAATAGGTATAAGAAAGAAGTAAAAAATGAAAGAAAAAAATATGAATAAGGAGAAGGATCTACCACTACTTGTGTGAGAACAAAGTGGTAAGTGTTCATTTATTGAATATGTTTATAAAGATATTTTAGTGATTCAAGTACAATCTATAAAGAATGTGAAGAGTATGAAGAGATCAGTACAATTGAAGACTTTTAATATCATGTTAAAGCTCATTTGAAGAAGGTTACACTTTAGGTTGTAACTTACATTCTTGGTTTTATCAAGGAGCTATTTAATGAAAAATCACAGCTAGAGGAATAAATTGATTCCATGGAAGATGCATTAGCTAATAAGTTTGGAATATGAAATACCCTCATAAAGCTATTGGGAGAGAAGGATAAAACTATCACACTTTTCAATGATAGATATTTCCAATCTTTTGAAGTCTTAAAAAGAACAGAGAGTTTGGGTTATGATTCTTGTGACAGGTTGCTGGATTTTATGGAATGCTCACAATAAAGCCCATCATGAGGGTCTCTACAACTCTTGCACGACCATGACGACTAGGGTGAGGGTTCTTGTGATGGATCTTGCACTACTGCTCAAGTGGGGTTCTCTCTTGCCTTCACTGTGGAGACTTACGACTAGAAGCGGCCTCTCTCTCACACCCTCAAGGGTGATGTCTCTCAGTAACTAGGTTTGTTGGAACCCCCCTACGGTTGGGGTTAAACTGAGCGTTGATGGTTCATGTATCAATGGTTTTATGAGGGGCGAAGGCACTGTTCGTGACCGACAAGGTTCAGTGGTCTTTGTGTTCAGCTTCTGTTTAGGGAAGGGTGACTCCCTCGTGGCTAAGGCTTCTACGATGCTCAAGAGTTTGGAATTATGTCGCTCCCACGGCTTCACTCTCCTTCAGGTGGAAACTGACTCCATGGTTCTTCTCTAGTCAATTCAAGGTGCGATCAGTTCTCTTTGGGATGTTACGTATTTAATTTGCAACTGTAGATGTCTTCTTCCTGATAATATTATTCTTAAGCATACGTGGAGGGAAGGCAACAAAGTTGCAGACTTCCTGGCATCATGGGCTACGCTTACCAATCCTTGTATTATTTTTAGTTGTACTGGATCCCTTCCCCCCAAGTGCATTAGTATGGTTCACGTTGATACCTTGGGTTTGGACTACCTTAGACCTCCTTGACTTGTTTCAGGCTTCGACCCACTTTTTCCCTTAATCAAAATTTCTCAACATTGGATGGTAAAGGATCTTGAAAATTCACTTCAAGAGTTAATAAATATGTATAGTGAATATATCCATAAGTTGAAAATTGATTAGGAAGTTGGGTTGAGATTAGTAGAAGATGAAAAGAATTGTCTCAACCTAAAATATCTTTAGCTAGAGATAAAACTGAAAGATCTATAATGAGGACAATCCAGAACTTACCAAATAAATGAGAAGAGATCTTTTATCACTCGAGTTTCAAAGAACATTTTTCCCTCGATAGGAACTCTTAATAGTGGTAAATAGACCTTGAGATCATCTGAAGAAGCTTATACCTTGGGGTCACTGAAAAAGGTAACCCATTTTCCAATTAAATCTGTTAATACAAATATATATTTTTTGGAAATATAGGAATCATCAAAAATTATTTCTTTCTTTAGAATTTAATTCTATAAAACTCATATTTCCAGTTAAATCGGTTAAACCGCCAACCCTGCACTTCGGTGTCATTAAAGGGATTGGTCAATGAAATGGGTGTGTATGGATGAGCATTGACCATATGGTCAGACTTTTTTGTGTCTTCAAGTTTTTTTATTTTATTTTTTTATTTTATTTTTATTTTTATTTTTTTGATTACACGCTAGTTGGACTAAAAATTTTGGTTTTTATGGCGTATTTTTGGTGGGGGAATAAGCCTAAAAACACAGAACAAAAAAATCAAAAAATCCCAGGGAAATTTTTTTTAATCCATTTATTAAAGTAGGTTTGTCATGAAACAATAAAAATATTATTATAATTATTTTATTATTTAATTATGGAATATTTTTTTGCCACGTTATTTGGGAGATTATTGGATTTTTTTATATGAGTTTTTCTAGAAAAGAAAATAAGAAAATAAGACTAGATTTAAAATATTTTAAAAACGAAACTTAAAATGCATCACCCTGTTAATGTCTTTGAAGTTTTTGGGCCGAGTCTAAAGGCGTTAAGGGGGGTAACACCTTTCGCCTGAGGTAAAATCTAAAGGAGTTATCCCCCTTAATGCCTTTGGATCGAACTAATTTTTTTATTTTAAATATTTATTTTTGTTTTAGTTTTGTTTTGTTTATATATATATATATATATATAATTAAATAAAACAACAAAAATATCATAATTTAACTGTTTTTTAATATCCATTATTACTAGTATTAAAACAGTATGAAATTATAACATAAATTCTCACTCAGGGTTCCCATTTATAAGGGGGCTTACCTAGAAATCATTATGGATTTTCAATGTGGGATTCGGGTTCCACCTTCCCTGCACATAATTAATAATATATTACCATTAATAATTAGTAATTAATTAATAAAAATATTAATTGCTAATAAATAATTATAATACCTAAATAATAATTCACTATTGATATTCACTATTAAATATTAATAATTAACTGATTAATATTAATAATATTAATAAAAATATTAATAATGTTAATACAAATATTAATATATAACTAATTAATTACTAATTAATTATTAATAGTTAATAGTTATTAAATAGTTAGTAATTAAAAAATATTTAATCACTTATTAATAATATTAATTAGTAATCAACAAATTATTTATTAATAATTATTATTAAACAATTACTAATTATTTTTTAAAGTATTATTTAGCTATTAAATATTAATAATAATGATTTATTTATTAAATTAAACATTATTAATTAATTATTATTAAATTATTATTAATTGGTTGATTGATTGTTTCTCATTAATATTAATTGCTAATTAATATTAATTACTAATAAATATTAATAATTATTATTAATTAAATAAAATTATTTATTATTTAATAATATTAATTTCTAATAAATATTTATTAGTAATTAATATTAGTTACTAATAAATATTTAAAATTATTATTTAGTAACTAATTATTAATAATAATATCATAATTATTAGTTTTATTTATTTAATAATTAAAAAATTAATTAGTTATTAATAATATTAATTACTAATTAACTAATTAATTATTAAGTAATTAATTAATATTAATAATAATTATTAAACAATTACTAATAAATATTTAAAGTTACCATCTAGTTACTAAATATTAATAATAAAGATTAAATTATTCAATTGATAATTATTAATTAATTTTTATTAAATTATTATTAATTAATTAACTAATTGTTGCTAATTAACATTAATTACTAATAAATATTAAGTAAATAATATTATTTACTATTTAATAATATTAATTTCTAATAAATATTAATTACCAATGAATATTAATTACTAATAAATATTTAAAATTATTCTTTAGTTACTAATTATTTACAATAATAATATAATTATTAGTTATTGATTAATTAGTAATTAAATAATATGTGATTACCTATTTATAATATTAAATACTAATTAACTAATTAATCATTAATTAATTATTAATAATGATTAAATAATTACGAATAAATATTTACAATTATTCGTCAACTATAATATTAATTATATATTTATTAATTATTAATTTTAAATTATTTAATATTAACATTTTTTATTAGTAATTAAATATTATTTAATT
Source organism: Viscum album (assembly GCA_963277665.1). Classification (NCBI taxonomy): domain Eukaryota; kingdom Viridiplantae; phylum Streptophyta; class Magnoliopsida; order Santalales; family Viscaceae; genus Viscum; species Viscum album. The sequence goes on along the minus strand of OY728131.1, from coordinate 1,520,402,526 downwards.
ACTAATTAATTAAAACCAATTAATTAGTAATTAGTAATTAATTAGTTATTTATTAATATTATTTAGTAATTAATATTTTATTATTAATCAATATTATTAATTAATATTTTTTAATTAATAATTAATTGTTAATTAGCTAATTATTGATATTTAATAGTAAATATTTATTGTGAATTATTATTTGGGTATTATAATTATACACTACTACAAAAACGACCTATATCAGCGCTCAAAAAGGGCTTTAACAGCGCTAAAAAAGCGTTGTAAAGATCAGCGCTAATATAGGGGGGTCCCTTTTATCAGCACTCCGAAAAGCGCTGATAAAGGCCCCTTTTATGAGCGCTAAAAAAAGCGCTGATAAAAGACCCTTTTATCAGCGCTTTTTTTTAGTGCTGATAAAAGTCAAAAAAAATAAAAATTAAATAATGCGGAGAGAGCTTTTAACAGCGCTTGGCCACGCCCTTTATCAGCGCTAGGAGGTCTCCTGCACACTGCCCTTCTCGCGCATCCTCACACGCGCGCACCCCTTTGCTTCCACCTGAACTCGAACCCGCAACCTCCCCCTTTCGTGGTTGCACCTTTACTACTAAGCTATTTCGTTTTTTTTTCTCTATTTAATGATATATCTATTTATTTATATATATATATATATATAGTTATATTTATTCGTATATTGATATAGATTCATATTAATATAAATATATTTATTCATATATTAGTATATATATATTCATTCGTATATTAATATATATTTATATTTATTTATTTATATATATATTTTAGTTATAATTTTTTATCTATATATTTATTTGTATATTAATATATACTTATAAGATTAGTTTTAAATAAATTTATGAAATATGTTTTTTATGTGTGTTTATAATTAAATAAATAAATACATACATACATATATACAGCACACACACACAGAGACACACACACACAGAGACACATAAATATTTACGAATAAATACATATATATGTGTATTTGAAAAGTCATAGAATGTTAAAACGACCATAACTTATAATCCAGAAGCCCGTTTCAACTCCACAACTAGTCAAATCGAAGAAAATGAAACAATCTTCGATATGATATGTGGTACAGGGATAACAGACATCCGGATCAGAAGTTATAACTGTTTGAATGTTAACAAATCGGTGAATCCCGACTAAAAACTTGGTTTTGGAGGCCTTTTGGGTCTTTTTTGCCTCAAAAAATGTGATAGAAGCTTTTCTTGGGTCACCAGCGCGTAGAGCTCGTCACAGGCTTCGATTTGATATATTGTAGAGCTCAAACGGACACCCAGATCAAAAGTTATGGTCGTTTGAAGTTTGAGTTACATTTTCAACTTATTTTAGATCTTTTATTAATTGTTTTGATTTTTTGTGCCTTAAAATTGTTATTAAATGATTTTTAATTGATAATCATTATCAAATTATTAATTAATAATATTTTTTAAAATATTTTAAATCCATTTTCACTAAATTTCTTATATATTAAATTTAATAGTCTATTTATACGTATCTAAAACATATTTAAAAAATATATATTATATTTATATCAATATAAATATACTTATATAACAATAATTTTTTTTCGTGATTTTTTTTGAAATATAAAATTTATCACCATTAAGAAAAAGCGCTGATAAATCCCCCCTTTATGAGTGCTTTTTTTAGCGCTGATAAAAGGGTAGCGCTTCCCTTGCCAGTTTTTGTAGTAGTGTATTTATTAGAACGTAATATTTATTATTAATTAATTACTAATTATTAATGATAATATATTATTAATTATGCATATGTAAGGGGGTATCTGAATCCCACATTAGAAATCCATAAGGATTTCCAGGCAAGCCCCCTTATAAAAGGTATCCCTGAGTGAGGGTTTATGTCATAATTTCAAACTGCTTTAATTGCAGTAATGGTAAATATTAAATAGCAATTAAATTGTGCTAAAAAATTGTTTTATTTAATTATATATATATATAAACAAAAAAAATCAGGGTGATGCAAGGGTGTGGGACTTTCTCTCTCTACAACCATGGTGACTAGGGTAGTCTCTTGCAATGATTCCAATCTCATATGCCTACTTTAATCCAATAGAAGTTTTTTTTGGCCCTTCGAAGAAAGTGGATATCAATCCTGGCTTGGGAAGTGCGCATTCACCCCCCTCATAAGCAAAATCGGGGCTCGACGTATAAGGACCCGACCTTAGTACAACACATATTTTTGAATTAAATGAATAATTAACAGTGAGGATCTTTTCAGGTTTAGAGTTTTAGAGAATTAGGACATAACTATTACATCTCAAAGATTACAAAGTAGGCACATCTACTCAGTTTCCATTTTTTCACAAAATAAGAACTCTTGAACAAAAGAGTCATGTCTAGTTCCTTGTTTTAGACAGCATAACATTTCCTTGATCTCATCCTTGACCCTATTCCACTTTATGTCCTATGAAAAACATTTCAAAAAAACTTGGGATGAGCATAAAAAGCTCAGTAAGGGTTATAACAATACGGAGAGAAAACATTAGTCCATGTATACATAAGAATCAATGAAATCATACTTTACTCATAAAACACAAGCACTTTAACATACCTCATCAAATTATGAATAAATCATAGAAATCATAAGACATAAAGGTAACTTGAGGCATTCATAACATTCTTACGTAGGGAGTAACCCTCATGGTTATGTTTGGAATACCCATCACAGTATATTCCCTAAATCTCTTCAAAGAAACCTTAGCGTTTAACCCCTTCGCGTTACCCAATGTATTGGAGAGCTATCACGGGCTCACCCGCCCATAGTTTATCACAAAACCACTCGTCTTCATAAAAAATGCCCAAGAACCATAACATAAACATAACACATAACTTATGCATAAAGAAAAGATAACATTACCACATTGAAATAATAATATAACATTTTAAGATATTGAAATAATGAATCCATTCTAAAAACCACTTTCAAAACCATTTAAAACATTTAATAAAGAGATTTTTGAATCAAAGTGTCTCATACCACTTTGAAGCTTTTAAAATTTTAAACCATTAATATCCATATAAATAAATCCTTAAAACCATTTTGAAAACATGGATATTAAGGAGAAATATTTATAAGAATAATTCATTCAAACGTTTAAAATGATATTTTAGTTAAAGAGTTTCTAACAAAATGAGAGATACTTGAATACAAATAATTGAGGAATAACATTTAATCAGAACTTTATAATATCATGAGAATAAATGGATTCATGATATAATATGCCAAAGGACAGTATATACACCATATAAGAGTAAATTGGTGCATAACAACAATGAAGTCTCAATAGAAATGTAAAATGAGATGAAATACCTTATAAAGAAGGTATCCTTAAATTAAGGATAAATCAATCTCATAATTATGTGTGAAAAATATAAATACACCCAATATAAGTGGATATTAAGTGTAAAACAATCATATGTCATTCACACATATTCATAGGATGACATATTCAATAACTACAAGTTGAACCCAAAGAAATCAAAATTGTGTTAAGAAGTTCCCTTGAAAATATTTGACAGCCTAACAGCGTCACTTTAGAATTCAGAAAATGAGTTGATGAGACAAAAAGGGTATCTCATCACTTGGAAATAAATTTTACATAAATAAATATATAGAAGAACATATCCCAACATAATAAGATGTAAATTAAAAGACATAACAAAAGAAGTCTTTTAAAAAGAGGAGGGTGAAAGGTTCTCTTACCGACTTGGGTAACTTTCGAAACCTACACCCCATGAAAGAAGGACTATTCAACATTGATGTAAATACCCATAAACGAAAGTATATTACACAAAGAGTAGAATAATGTGAAGTACATACACCACTCAAAGTAAATAGTGGAAAATGTAGCATAAATCTCACTGGAATAAAAGTGAGATGAAAAATCCCTTACGAAAACTCGGTTGCCTAACAACACCACTTAAAACATCCAAAAAATGGATTTATGAAATAAAATAGGGTCTCTCATCATATGAACATAAAATGTAAAGTAAGAGTAATATAAAAGAACATCCCCCAACATAAGAAATAGGAGCTTAAAAGAAATGACATAAAAGAGAGTACTTAAAAAGAAAGAGAGAGGTAGGATCTCTTACCTCGTGTCCGACTTGACTCTATCGTTCTTTAATCTCCTGAATAATAAACTATAGTTAATTTATACTTTCTTAAGAACCTTTTTTAAGTTCATTATTCCTTTTATATCATTTATTTCCATTTTATGAACATTATGTAATTATTTAAGTTAATAACGGTCGTTTTGTCGATCATTAGTACTTGAGTCAAAAATAAACTTCTTATAATTACAAGTTGTTCATGTGGTAAAATATCCATTATATCCCGAATTATATTCATGATTTAGATATCATATATATCATATATATCTAGTATATGCATGCATTTATAATATTACATAACATTTAGAGGTAAGAAATGAAATGCACCGTTCATGGAGACGGTAAGTCGTACATACGCATGAACGCTACTTTCATTTCTATTTCATATTTAATGGAATGAAATCATAATTATATAGAGGTATATTATAATTCCAGTATAATATCGTATATAATATCATTAACTCCATCCTTTATACATCTCACATATGGCATTAACGAATCAAATCACTTTGAGGGGGCGGTAGTCCGCACTTCCTAAAATGAAGATATCGCGTTTACCCATAATGGAAACCATAAAGGTATGCCATAAATGAAAAATATAGAAGCATAATGAAAACATAAACATAATATATATCATATATAAATAGAGTTACATCTTAATGGCCACCATGAAAGGTGTTAAAAGAAGATTGAACAATCATCGTTTCGTGAGGCAGAAATTCGCCATCCACAGAAACAGTATGTTCTTTAACCATTAGACGAAGGTGTGTGTAAGTGTAGCTCAAATACTTCACATAACAACATCCTAGTATATTTAAGATACTGGTGTTGTTACAATAGAAAGGGATAAAAAGAGTTTAAGGGGTTGGAGAAGCAAAATAAAACAAAAGAATACAAATGAAGACATTACCTTTAAATCGGGTAACTCCTCTTGGTTTGAACCAAAAGGGTTTCTTGAAGAGATTTATGCCTAAGGTAAGGCTTCTAGGATGAATAGAGGGATGTGTAGAGATAAAATGAGCAGAGTTTGGCTGAGTCAAAGGCTTGAGAGGTGTGGTTAAGGAGGTAGATGTGGGGGCCTTTTATAAGAGGGAGGAGGGGTACTCTTGGAATGTCTTGAAAAGTTACTTTATTATAAAATGATTTTCGGATATTAAAGGTCCCACAATTATATATTTCGAGGGTAAGGTGATAAGGTTTCGAAATCCACCCATCCAATAGGTTTTTGACAAGTGTACGTCTTAGATTTTACTTTATCTTCTCATTTTATTTAAATCGTTCATTAATGATGTAATCACCGCATCATCATGGTGTCATAAATAAATTTATTTATTTAATGTCTAAAAATTATAAAAAAAATATCATGATGTAGGAAATATTTTTAGATTTCTAATGAATATTTATAGTAAAAAATATGACTTGTATAACCCCATGTAAAAATTGTTTTAGTAAAACAATACATGTTTGTGACATTTTTATTTTAACTTTAAATAAAAAGTTATTAATGTCATTTTCCTACCAAAGTGGCTTCATGGGGTCCCCAAGTTGACTCATGGATTGTCTTGGTCGGCCATAACTCATCCAATAAGGTTAGGACATGTGTCAAGGTCATGTCATATTATTATAACATTATCTTTACCTTAAATTACACTAATTACCTTTAATCGCGATTAATAAAACTTAAAAGTTACTATTCACCAAAAAATTATTTTAATCCCATTGAACCACATTTTACATTCTAATGAAAACCATGTATGTCAGATTTTTGAAATTCAAATCACAGAAGAGGTAAAGTTTCATTTAAACGAAAAATCAGTTTTTTAACTACCACTGGTTTCACTATTCATCAAAAATTGAAATTTTTCAGAAAAATACCAAAAATTCACCCTAAGCTATATTTGATATTCTGAATTTAAAAAAGATGTCTATTTTAAAAAATTCAAAACATATAAGTTGCATTAATTAATTTAATAATTAATTCCCGATGTCAAAACAAATAGCGTGTTTTTAAGAAACAATATCTATTAAAAGATTGACACTAGTTTAAGTCCAATTTCAAAGTGAAATTAATTACAATGACCACCATTGGATTAAATGGTAAAAATATATTCTAATTGCACTTTAAAACCAATTCAAAAGATGATCTAATCATATAAATAAATTATATTAAAAAGAGGTTTTGAATTAAAATACAACATTTTTCACTTATTTATTAAAAATGGACTTTATCAAAAAAAACGTACACAAAGTATATTTTGATATCCAGATTCTAAAGAAGGATTTTATTTGGTCCAATATAACATGTAAAATTGTCAACAAGTGGATTTAAAAAGGGTTCGTCATCAAAAGGCGGTTAATCGACCTTTTAAAGAATATTAGAATATTTATGCTTAAAATTGGATTCATTCGTATTTTAAGCCTCTAACATTTATTGGATAAAAGTAAAAATATTTGACAAACATATATAATTATTTTGTAGTTAGTTCTGTCCATTTCCGCCATTACAATGGCTAGGCGTTAACTACCATTTAAAATAATATTATTTTATTATTAGAGTGCAACGTAAGATTTCCAAGAAACTCGTTGTTATGTATTGGGTACGTCATCGAGCATAGCATTACCTTTAAATTAATATTAACATTTTATTCACAAATATGGATAAATATAAAAATGTAATATTTTTTATTTACCTGGGGTGTTACACGATGTGGGTTAATCATATTTCTCACTTTTCGGTACCTGTAGATCTTAAGACAACCCACCTTTTTATTTCACAAACCTTTCATTACATTGTACAACATTTAACAATACAGAGGAACTTTTGAGGTTTAGTGACTTGGAAATAGGAACATAATACATGAAAAACATAAATGTCAAAAATGATTCAAATACACTTGATAAACTTCTTCATAGGTTCAACCTAAGATACATCTCATATATGGGGGATATACATCAAAGAAAGGAGTGAGCATAAATCCCAACAAGGGAATAAACAAATGAAATACTTAGCATGTGAGAAAGAGGCATATCAATAAGGGATGATCATATGAACATGAGACATATCATAATAGAAAGAACATGAATCATAACATGGGAATGTGACTACAATATAAAAATATGACATTCATAAGCATATCACTAAGATTTATCACCAAGGTGTCATAAATCATAATTTGCAAAGTTATTCATCAAGGTATCGTAAAACATGTCATCTCTAGAGATTAATTCTTTATCCAATGTATTGAAGCACTATCAAGGTGCATCCTTCATATGTCTAAATTCATGTGTGCCACATAAATCACAATAAAACATTTCATCAATAACCCAAAGAGAATAATGAACGGGTTTCGTATCACTAAGGTTTATCACCAGGGTGTCATAAATCATAATTTGAAAAGTTATTCACCAAAGTATCGTAAAACATGTCATCTCTAGAGATTAATTCTTTATCCAATGCATTGGAGCACTATCAGGGTGCATCCTTTATATGTCTAAATTCATGTGTGCCACATAAATAATAATAAAACATTTTATCAATAAGCCTAAGAGAATAATGAACAGGTTTCGTGTAAAATCATTGAGTACATAGGTGCTTAAAGACTTAAACATTACATCATTTTTAACCCACGAAGAGTGTAATAATTGGACCCTGCTGATAGCACAAACACCCCGCCTTAACATGGTCGTCGGGTTCTGGCCCGCTGGGTACCACCAGTTGCCCCACAGGCACGTGGTCCTCTCACTGAGGCCCACCCATGTGCCCGAACAGGTCATTAAACTAATGATTATCCTCACAAACCAACACATGTTCTTTCCAGTATGCTTTGTCCTCACTCGTACACACCCTATGAAATTTCCCGGGAGGTTACTCATCATGATCACTACTTCAGACCAAGCACGTTTAACTGTGGAGTTATAATCAGGTAGGCTTCCGAAAAAAATGTGCATCTTGTTAACATTAGTCATATCATTTAGTCTTTAAACCCTTTATTATTCTGGGGTGTTATATTTAACCCCCCCAATAGCACAACGTGCTCGTTGTGGACCCTTCATCTCAACACATGAAGTGTCACTGCATTTAAGGCTAGGTTTCCTCTCTGATACCAATGTAATAATTGGGCCCCACTGACAACACAGACATCCCGCCTTAACATGGTCGTCGGGTCATGGTCCGCTAGGTACCACCAGTTGCCCCACGGACACGTGGTCCCCTCCTTAGGGCTCACCCATGTTCCCGAACAGGTTATCATACTAATGATTGTCATCATAGGTCAACACATGTTCTTTCTAATGTGTTTTGTTCTCACTCGCGCACACCCTAAGAAACTTTCTAGGAGGTCACTCATCCTGATAACTACTCCATACCAAGCACACTTAACTGTGTAGTTCTAATCAGGTAGGCTCCTGAAGTGCGCCTTGTTGACATGAGTCATGTCATTTAATCTTTAAACTCGATCATTTTGGGGTGTTACAAAGAGGGAATGTGATTTTCATACATGTAAATCCCCAAATCAATAAATTATGTTTACATCTAGGTGAATACTCATAAAAAAGAATGTGGTTTGAGTATTCACAATACTAAAATTTCTCATGTTAAAGAGAGAAATTCAAGAAATAAATTCGACAACATGATGGTATACAACATAGATTAAAGGGAGGGCATAATGAGAGGTAACGAAGGTCTCCCATTGGTAAACACACATTTTTTACTGTAGAGGGAAGATCAAAAGTGCATGAAAAGAAAGAAGGTTTAACATTAATAAGACTTATAAAAAAGGAGATACTTGAATAAAAATGAAGAAGAGGAGAATTCTCTTACCTTGAAGATTTGCTTCCTAAAACTTGAGGATAGAACCTTGACACCTTAATGGTGCCTTGGAGGGACTCTTTGGGAGGGAAATTACCAAAACATCGTGGATTATGAATTTGGAGTGAAGAGGAATGACTAATGAGTGATATTTATACTTGATCAGAGGTGGGTTTTAAAGGGTTAAATGTTGGTAATTTTATCATATAAGTCAACCACTCTTGGGTAAATTGAATTTCAACCAATTTATTGGATAATTAATGAGTGAGAGAGTGTGGTTGGGTGTTCAAGGCCTTCCAAAACCGAACCATATCTTCCATCCAATCAAATTAATGCGCTGAATCCAAAAAATAATTTTTATCTTAAATTTTCAATTTTTAGTTCCAAAATGTATGGTATAAACTTCTAAATTAAAATTAATATTTTAAATTCATTTTTAATTTTATTAAATTTGATTTTGATTAAATAAAATGTTTCATAAATTTGTATCCATGCGACATAATAATGATGTCATAAAATCGTAGTTCTTGTAAAGCGGTAATTTTCACTTTTTCACCAAAAAATCAACTTTGTTGGAAAATTCCCAAAAAATAACCCTAAACTAATTTTGACGTGTTAAGTCCAAAAAATGAAATTTATTTCATCAAAACCATTCTCCAAGTATGAGAATTTTAACTTTTAAATAAATCATTTTTTAATGAAAATTAACACTTGAATAAAAAAATAAACATTCTGACCATTATAAAAAATACTTAACGCTTCATTAAAATATATTATCATTTAAAAAGAATTTTATAAGATTATTTCATTAAATAACTTTTATTTTAAACTTATACATAAAACATATTTTTAATAGAATATGTTTATAGTCTCTGAAAATAATACAAAATTGCTTATTAAATAATCCTGACGATTCTTTAAATGTGTCGACGTAACCAAAAATAATAATAACCAACTGTTTTATTGACTAATGATCATAATGTTGATCAACTATATTATCTGACAAACATCAGGAAAGATGATCATATTTCCCTATAAATACACCATTATTGTTACACTTCATCATTCACTTCGATTCGAATCAAGGTTTAATATCATTTCCAAAATGAATATTGTATTACCAACTTTTTGTTTCTGTGATGATTCTAGGGGATCGAGACAACCCAAATTTTTATATTTTACTTTATTTAACCTCTCTATTAGTCTTCTCATTGTAATATTCGATATTATATTGGGTATTGTTGTAGATTGAATGTAACGTTCTTAACAACACATGATGTTCAAAATTATTATGAAATTTAAGTCTTTTTATGTTTTATTATAAAACATAATAAAAGTTATTGACAAGCAAGAATTCCTTTATTTAAAGAAGAATTTTTTTTGGATCGTTACAGATTTGGTGAATCATGATGTTCCGAAGGTTAGTAATGCGTTGCGGGTAAGGTTTGCTACTTGTGATAGATTATTTCCTGGTCTTCAGAGCGAGTCAACAGTCGCTCACAATTGAATCTTGATGAATGGTGCCCTTGCTTTTGTTGAAGCAAACCCTAAGTTCTTTGAGGAGCGGATCGAGGCTTGCAAGCATTTCATTATTGCATGGCTTACCCCACAATCGAAGAACGTTTTATGGAAAATGGAAGATCTGAGGAAGCGGATGCTCCAGGTATGGGGATCGGATGGGTGACACATGGTGTCAATTGGTATGGGTTATTTCCATATTAATTTCACTTCTCAAGAGCTTAAATTAAGGATTTGGAGTTGTGGTTCTATCAATCTCAAACCAGAGATCCTAAGATTTCAAGATTTGAGCCCTTGGTTTAACTCGTTTCAGACCAAAAATTATGTCGCACAATCCTAGATTCTGATAAAAGGGATGAATTGGTTTTTTTGGTACCCAAATATTTTGTGGGATGTAGCCTTGGTTGTTGGAACCCCAATTAAATTTTACAGAGACAGAGATGGTCAGACATGAACATTACACCTGAATTTTGGTTGAGTTTGATTTGAGTTCAATGCTTGTTGAAACGGTGTATTTGGTTGCTGGTGAATTTAAATTTGAGATTGCAATTGAGTACAAACATGTGCCTGATTTTTGTTTCAATTGCTTGTGCATTGGACAAGAGATAATTGTCGCAGGGGTTTGAGATGTTCTAACTGCAAGAAATATAGGCATCACGCTGACAATTGTAAGTTCAAGCTACCCATCATTGATGGGAAGAAGTCTTCAATTGACATGTACACAACTCCCATGGCTGGGAAGAAGAGTGCCCACAATTCTCCTCATGCGTTAGGAGGGAATGATGGAATGAAAAGAGTGAGAGGTATTGAATTTCAAGGTAGGGAGGTTGGTGCTGCTTCCAAGCCACCCAAGAAGCGGAATTCACTGGTTACCAAATCCTACAAGCATGTGTGCGATAATAGGGCTTTTCCAGTTCAATCTTCTGTTTCTTTTGATGATGTGGTCGCTGGCACCAACTTGATGTATGTTCCTAATTTAATTCTAGCTTAATCTGTAATTGGAAACATTATATGAAATGTAAATGCATACGGTAATATATATAGTAACACGAATGTATATGTATGAAATGAGTGGAATGTAATTGCATATTGAAATGACAGATAGTATTAAGTTTGCAAACATATGAAATTCATACAGTAAATGAATGTAACTACATAAAGTTAAAGAAATGTAAATGCATACTGTAATGATGTTTTTTTTCATGTTTTCATATTACAAACTCAAATATGTTTGCACACTCAATGGTATCTATAATTTCAAACATAGTTGCATTCATGACTCCTTGATGGGCTTGAGAGAGAGTAATTGAAGGCAGAATAAAATGTAACTGCATATTTTTATTGCACACAATAAATAAATGTAATTTCATACAACAAATGAATGTAAATGCTTAAAGTTAACGAAATGAAAATGCATACTTCAATAACAATGTCTGGCCCGAGGGCAATCTCAGTAAGCTCCCGAACTAGGGCAGCCAATTAAAAAGGGGAAACCCACTGCCTCCACCCCCCAGTCGCCCCTCTGATTTCGCCAGCGGCGACCCCTCCCTGCCCCACCTCGTCATGCCATGCCTCTCGTCTCCCCATCAACCTCTGCCACCTAACCCGCTGTTAGGATCGTAAATAATTGGTCCTTCGGTACAACAATAATTACGAGATAAAATGCGGGTACGAACTCTCTCTCAATTACAAGGAATTAAAATGAACACCGGATGTAACGTAGAAAAAACCCCAAATGAAAGGGGTAAAAACCCATGGGCAAATAGAAGGATTTCACTATGGTAAAATGCGGGTACAAACTCTCTCTCAATTACAAGGAGAAAACACTCAAGAAATTCTCTCTTGAAAATATGGAGAAACACTTCACAAAATACTGCACTCAAGGCTGAAGATGTGTCACTTCTGAATCTGATGATGAAAACTGTTGGAGGATATCTCCTTTTATAGTCTGTCTTCACCCTCCTTTAGTCTCCCCTCAATTAAATGTCTTTTACCAAATTAAATGGGGGAATAATGGTGGGGTGTCAACCTTTTTGAATGAAATAAATGTGGAGACCATCATTATTATTTTCTCTCTTCATAACGTATTCCAACATATCACCCACTTGGAGATTTGATTGAGTGTCAATCACATCTCCACGCATCCTTTTTATCTACCAAACCTGCTGCTCATGTCACTGCAAGGCCGCTCGAGAATCTACACCATCTGAACTTATCAGAACTAATCGCCTTCGTCAGGAAATCTTTCAGATTTTCTTTAGTGTGAATTTTCTGCATGTCCACACTTCCTCCACCACATCTTGAACAAAATGACATTGTACGCCAATGTGCTTCGCTGGAATAAAAAAGATGGATTTCTTGCAATGTGCAAGGCGCTCTGACTGTCACAAAACAATGAAATATGATCATGTTTGTGTCCGAGCTCCTACAACAACTTTCTCATCCAAATCGCCTCTTTGTAGGCCTGTGTAGCTATCATGTATTCTGCTTTCGTCATGGATAAAGCCACAACTGACTGTAACTTTGAAATCCAGCTCACAGCTCCTCTTACAAGAGTAAACATATAACCAATAGGGGATTTTCTCTTGTCAGAATCACCTTCAAAATCTGAATCAACATAGCCTCTGATAGTGAAATCTGATCCTCCAAAACATAATGCAACATCTAAGGTTTCCTTGATGTATCTCAGGATCCTCTTCACCATGCTCCAATGCTCTCATCCTATATTTTTCATGTACCGACCAACTGCTCCCACTGCATGTGCAATGTCCGGTCTAGTACAAACCATAGCGAACATTAGACTCTCCACTGCTGATGCATACGACATTCGAGACATTTCCCTCCTCTCTGCTTTACTTCTAGGACTCATCGTGGATGATAACTTGAAACTAATGGGAAGAGGGGTAGAAATTGGCTTACAGTATTGCATGTTGAAGCGTTTTAAGACTTTCCTCAAATAATCCTTCTGTGATAGCCAAATCTTTCCATTATTCCTGCCTCGGTAAATCTACATCACAAGAATCTTGTTTGCGGGTCTCAAGTTCTTCATATCAAATTCCCTAGCCAACTGTGTCTTCTTCTCCTGGATTTGATCGTTGTTGGGGCCTACAACCAACATGTCATCTACATACAACAGTAGAATGTTAAAATCATTACCATCTAGACCCTTGAAATATGAACAAAGATCTGAATTAAGTTTGTTGTATCCAAGGCTCATGATATAGGAATCAAATCTCTTATACCAACACCTCGGAGCCTATTTGAGACCGTACAGAGATTTGTTCAACCTGCAAACCAAGTTCTCTTTAGCTTCTACGGAAAAACCTTCTGGTTGGAGCATATAGATTTCTTCATCAAGATCACCATGGAGAAAGGTTGTTTTCACATCTAGCTGCTCTAGATGTAGAGTGTATGTAGCACACATCGCCAGAACTACCTGAATAGTCGTTAGTATAACAACAGGAGAAAATATTTCATTGAAATTGATACATTCCTTCTGAGCATATCTTTTGACCACTAGTCTCGCATGACATCTTTCCACCTAGTCTGTTTCATCCATCTTGATCTTGTAGACCCATTTGTTCTTAATGACCCTCCTTCCGTGAGGTAATGGAACAAGATCCCAAGTCTTGCTCTTATGCAGGGCTTCAAGTTTCTCCCGCATTTCCGTCATTCATGAAGATACATCTAGACTCTGGGTTGCCTCCAAAAAAGTTGATGTCTCTCCATCCTCTGTCAATAAGCAATATGCAACATTGCTCTCAGTGACATAATCTGAGTGTCATATTGGTGCTCTTTTCTATCAATTTGACTGTCGTAGTCCAGGATCATCCGGTACTTGATCATCATGCTATGGTAATGCTCCAAAGGAAACTGGATCTTCCTTTATTCTGTCTTTCACCTCGACTGTTGTAGTTTGTGTACTCTCTTTCTCCGTGTCTTTATCAATCATCATTTTCACTTTGTTTTCGGCAAAGATGACATCTTTGTTGGTGATAAGTTTGTGGGCAGTGGGATCCCACAAACGATACCCCTTCACACTATTAGTGTATCCTAAGAAGATACATTCTCTGGATCTTGAGTCCAACTTCGATCTTTCATGGTCATGAAACAGTGCATATACAGGACATCCAAAAAGTATGCAATTGAGAATAATCAGCAGGTTTATCAGTCCACATCTCCATTGGCGTCTTCAGATCAATTACCACTGAAGGGGATCGATTGATCACATAACAAGCGGTATTTACTGTTTCTGTCCAGAATGTCTTGGTAATTCCTACAGTCTTCAACATCGCTCTTATTTTGTCCAACAAGATTCTATTCATCCACTATGCCACTTCATTTTGCTGAGTGTATGTCACCACGAACCGCCTCTTGATGTCTTCCTATTGACAAAAAGAATCAAACTCTTCACTTGTATATTCTTCACTATTGTCAGTCCTCAAACACTTGACCTTCTTTTCGTATTCAAACTCCTTCTGCACTTTGAATGTTTTGAAGACTTCAAACACATCTGATTTCCTCTTGATTGGAAACACCCAACATCTCCTGGAATAGTCATCAATGAAAGATACAAAGTACATTGCTCTTCCTAGGGATACAACTGGTGTTTGCCAAACGTCGGAATGGATCAACTCCAAGATCTCTTTGCTCATCGCCGTTGATGTTCCAAACTTTAACCTGTGTTGTTTACTCAAAACACAATGCTTACAAAATAGTAAGGATACCTTCGTAAGCTCAAGCAACAATTTCTGATCCGCAAGAATCTTTAGGCCTCGTTCAGACATATGGTCAAGCCTCTGATGTCATAACGTCGTAAACTCTTCCATCGAGGTAGTTTATTCGGCAACTATCTCCACTTCCTTGTATGTTTCACCCATAAGTACGTACATGTTCTTTGAGATCTTCTCTGTCTTCATCACCACAAGCACTCCCTACACAATCTTTATCATCCCTTTCTCGATGCGAGCCTTGCATCTAATATCATCAAATTATCCCAAGGATAAAATGTCCCTCTTGAGGCCCTCCACATGGCGTACTCCTTGAATGGTTCAGACTATGTTATTATGCATCTTCAATTTGATGGTTCCGACTCCAACGATCTTCAAGGTACGATCGTTCCCGATGTACACAAGTCCTTCTGGGATAGTTTCATATTGATCAAACTATTCTCATCGAGATGTCATGTGTCATGTTGCTCTGGAGTCAATAATCCATGCGTCGTCGAGATGTTGTCTACCTTCAGTAGTCGTCGCCATGTCACTGACTAGTACGTCTCCATTTCCAGATGTACTCGTCACGTTTCCTTGAGAGTTCTTATCACCACCCTTCTTATTCCAACAGTCTTTGCTGACATGCCCCCTCTTACTGCAATTGTAACATTTGACGTTTTTCTTCTTGCTCCTTGATTTAGATCTGTCATGACTCTTACTCCCACTGGAACCGCGCTCTATCATTCTTCCTCTTTCCATTGAGAGAGCTTCCACTTGGTGTGAAGTTGTCTATCTGTCTTGTTCTTGCGCCGGTTTTCTTCTTCAAGAATCGCAGCTGCAACATAATTGAAGGGCAACATATCCATTAGGATATTATTGGTGAGGTTGATGATAAGTTGATCATACGAATCTGACAAACTTTGAAGCAGAATCTCTGCACGTTCAGTATCCACAATCGTAAGCTGAGAAAAAAGGGTATTGAGAGTGTTGATGTGGTCGGTCACCGATGATGACTCCGCCATTCTAAGAGTGTATAATTTTCTCTTCAAGAAAATTTTGTGGTGGAGTGACTTTGCCTCGTACAGTTTTGTCAGAATATCCCAAATTTCCTTTGCCGTCTTTTTCTCTGCAATGCTTGACAGGACCCCGTCTGCCAAATCCAAATGAATGTTGGCAATAACATTTTCATTCATGTCGTTTCATTTCTCCTCTGTCACACCCATCGGTTTCTCTCCAATCGCTTGGAGGCAATTATCTTTCTACAGCACCGCTTGCATCTTCATTTTCCACAATGAAAAATTATTTCCATTGAATTTTTCGATCTTGAATTTCACCGCCATTTGGACACGTCGTCAGTCCAGAATTTTCTCGGACTAGAACCTCCCTCTGATACCACTTGTTAGGATCGTAAACAATTGGTCCTTCGGTACAATGATAATTGCGAGATAAAAATGAAGTGCAAAAGTGCAGAATTAAAATAAACACCGAATGTAATGTGGAAAAAACCCTCAAATGAAAGGAGTAAAAAACTACGGACAAATAGAAGGATTTCACTATGGTAAAATGCGGGTACAAGTCCCCGGACTTGCAATTTAATGTAATTTTCTTCCTTGCGTTGTGTGCCGCTTTCGCGGTTGTACCCAATTTTTAAAATGCAGGTACAAACTCTTTCTCAATTATAGTCTGCCTTCACCCTCCTTTGGTCTCCCCACAATTAAATGTCTTTTACCAAATTAAATGAGGGAATAGTGGTAGGGTGTCAACCTCTTTGAATGAAATGAATGCGGCGACCATCATTATTATTTTCTAGCTCTATAACATCTTCCAACACCCACCTCCTCCTGGATTAGGGTCACCACTTTGTTCATCTCCTATGCTCGCTCCACCTATGTCAGCGCTCTCCAACACTCACTCCGCACGCACGAACTCCGATCACACCAACTCCTCCTACCGCACCATCTCCTGCAATCGCTCCATGTATGCCTTCTCCACTGTTGCCACTTGAATATGTTCCAACACCTTCAGTCTCACCGCCGACTCCTTTTGGGTATTGTTGCTTTGATCGGAAATCATGGGGCTATGATTGGAAATCATGCGTTATCTAGGTCCACCGCCAACAAGCCACACTTTCTCCATCCCTCTCCCAGGTATGCGTTTACCGGACGACGTTTGATGTTTGTTTTTCAAATCAATGAAAGGGAAATATTTTGTTCAGGGGTCTTGGGCAGTCCTATTGCCCGGGCTGGCCCTGAATGGCATATAGTGATTGCATACAGCATACAATGTGGTTGCATATAGTAAATGAATATGTTCAACAGTAACAACTATTAATGGTTTTTATTATTCTAGAACTGCATAATGTAATGTCGGTATACAATCTCATTGGCTACTGTAATTACATAATGTGACAATATGCATTCAACTACAACTATACAATGTTTACTGTATGGATACAGCTGTAAGAGTATGCATACTGCTGTAAATAGTTGCATACAAGTGTAATTGCACTAATTCATATACTAATGTTAAAATATACAGGTGTATGCATAGAGGCTGAATTGCAAACTGTAATTGAACAAAAAACATTATGTTATGCATATTGTAAATGATGTGCAATTGAACCGGGTGATGAGGACGGCTAGAGTTTCATCTTGGTTTCAGTGACCTTGGATTTGTGTCAGGTCTGTCGTGGCCATATGGATTTGTTTTTATGTGTTTTCTTGCTATGAACTGTGTATCAATGGACAGTTGTCACTTGAACCTAAGTCTGTATGCCTCTGGCCTTCGGGCATGTAATGGTTCCCCCCTTCCCAGGTCAAAAGGGTTCTCTATTTTTCTTTTTTAATAAATAGGGCTCTGCCCTAAAATTTCTAATAAATTATGTGCACTTTTTTTATTTTTTCGAAGTAAAAAAATACCACCAGACATAGAAACATGCCACTGGACACAGACAACCTAGAGATGAAAGTGTTGATATTCATCTAATGCTACTATGTCTGTTAAATAATTGCAAGCATCAAAAAACAGAGGCTGAAGAATAAAAATATATAAACTAAGATTAGTCAAATCATCTAAGAATGTTTGTTCGATAATTTTCATCTCAGCTTCCATTCCTGGTTGCCTCACACTTCAAAGGTTATTCAATGATTCATTGTGTGTCTTAAATTCCCCTGCAACCGTATATTAAATGATTCATTGTGCCTTAATGATACTACCATGTAGTAGCTTGTAAAGAAGTGGAATTTGCACGGGACACAAAAAATATACAGTTTATATATTATGTGCAAACCTGAAGTATATTATATCACTGCCCGCTGGTTGAATGACTTGGAAGTATATTAACTGCAGTTTATGCATTGTGTGTCTTATATTCCAGCAATGTGTGACTTATATTATAAAACATTTTAACAGTATAAAGAGGGGAATATAAGACACATGATGTAGCTGAGGTCATTAAAAGACAATGTATATATAGTTACATTGTTTATAATGAAATAGTACAATGTGGGGAAACAAAAAAAATATACAGTTGGAAACCCACTCAAATGAGTGAAGTAAAATATCTTTTCATTGTTGTGTTATTATAAATGGAATGATTTAATGACACAAATGATGAATGAAAGACAATTCTTTAATTGTGTTTGTAATATACAGGTTCATAATATAGGGAAGAAAATATTATGTACTGTTGGATAAATAAACGATGATGATCGATTACTGAAGTCAATTTTCCAGGAACTTGCATCAGATGAAACAACCTACAAGGAAATAAATTGAAAAAAAGTGCCATATAATTATTTATTATATTTTGGTAAACATTGTATTATTGGAAATCAAGAATAATTGAGGGACTCCGCTATGAAATACTTAAATTTTTATGCAGGCTGTACTTTGATTTGGTCTGCAGAATTGTCAAATATCTAATCTATTGTACATTGTTTGAAATGAAGAGAACGTTAAAAATATTTTTGTTCACTTGATTAGTGTCAGTTCTGAATATTGTATTCTGGAATTTCAACACTGAGCAGAACAGTTTTATACTTGAAGACATTCCAGTCAGTTGGAAACCCAAGCTCATCATTTTCCTAGAATGTAATGATTTTATTCAGTAATACATTTTACAGCATATTAAAAAAACAGTGCAATATTAGTGACTTACCAGAATCAGAATATCTTTTAGTTGTGAGGCTGTTTTTTATATGAATTGCATCACCTGTTTGTCAAATAGGAAAATTGACAAAGATCCACTATTATTCACTGACTAATAACTGCACTCGGTATCTGGAAATATATATAAAGTTGGTGCAGGTGTAAATGTTTTATGACTGTAATACGATACATTTGAATGGGACCCAAGTATCTTCAAATATAGTATGCAGGATGAAAATGTTATTGTTGTAAAATGTCATAACATTCAGAATTTTTGAAAAAATCATAACTATATTGACTGTATTGATTATTAAATGTTATAACTATCAATAATTTTGGTCCTGTAAATTTTTTTCCTAAAAAAATGTTATTACTATATAAAACTAAACACAGTTCATTCCTATTACATCTTATAAATATTTAGAAAGAAGTATATATATAGTACGAAGGAGTACCTTGGAATAGTTTATTGTGGCGTTACATTACATTTTTTAGACCAAATGTTTTCACTGAATTAATCTACTTTCTTTCTACAAGTTATGCATGATTCATAAAACAAATTGCAGCTGCTCTGAATTTTTTTCACAGTTAACCTAGGTGGTACACTTTGTAACCTGTCATGAAAATAAATTGTTAGTTATGGTATGTTAAAACTGAAAATATGATATCATTTAATATAGGAGTGAACATTTTAAGGCCACAATTAGAGTAATGACTTACCTTTGTATAGGATCTAATTTCTGATAAAGTTTTCCTGTTATCAAAATAATGCAATAGTGTTCCAGATGAGATGTTTGTTATTGAAGACAATGTATTCATGTCATCACTTGATTTTCCAGGGGTTGACATCATTCTGATTAATAATGTATGTGAATGAGTTGTTGGATTGGTGTTTCCCGATCCGGTTGGGCCGAATGCTTGTGGCCCGCAACTGTAGCGGTACGGACTTCGGGGTCAACTTTACTGTAGCGCTTTTGACAAAGTCAGTCGTCGTTCACTGTAGCGACGCGGACCACTTTTCGAACAGTGATCGTCTTCTCCATTGTTTTATAGCCCATTTTTAGGCTAGGGTTACTACTGAAATCCTCTGTAATTTTGTGCTCCCGAATCATAGTGAAATTCTGCCTCTCCCGTTGACGTAGGGATTTTTCCTGAACCACGTAAATCGTTGTGTCATTTGTTTTCTTTCTTTCGTTTTTTTTTTCGTTTCTGTCGTTGTGTCTCCTGACGATTCTGCAACAACTGGTATCAGAGAGAAGTTCGGAATTCTCCAACGATGGCTCTGGATGAAGGCAAAGTGAAGATCGATCGCTTCGATGGAACTGATTTCAGTTTCTGGAGGATGCAGATCGAGGATTATCTTTATCAGAAAAAGATGCACTTGCCGCTTCTGGGTGTGAAGCCAGCGGACATGGAGAAGTCGGAGTGGGAGCTACTGGATCGACAGGTTCTGGGTGTTGTGCGCCTGACGTTGGCCAAAAACGTGGCGTTCAACATCAGAGAAGAGAAGACGACGGTGGACCTGATGAAAGCCCTCACAAATATGTACGAGAAGCCTTCTGCGACAAATAAGGTGCATTTGATACGACGATTGTTCAACCTGAAAATGGTTGAAGGGAGACCTGTTGCAGATCATATCAACGAGTTCAATACCATCATAAGTCAGTTGTCATCGGTGGACATTGATCTTGGTGATGAGGTATGTGCTCTGGTTTTATTATCTTCGTTACCTGAAAGTTGGGAAGCAACTGTAACAGCTGTGAGCAGCACTTCGGGGAATACGAAGATGGCTCTGAAAGATATAAGGGACCTAATCCTTAGTGAGGATGTTCGAAGAAGAGAATCAGGCAGATTCTCTGATTCTGCCTTAAACGTTGAAGGAAGAGGAAGGTACCCACAGCGGGACAATCGCAGAGGACGATCGAAGTCAAGAGGAAAGAGCAGAGACAAGGCAAAGGGGCCTGATCCTACCTGCTGGACATGCGGGAAGAAATGACATGTCAAGAAGGAGTGCAGAGATAACCGGAAGGGACCTGAAACCAGTGGAGCAAACGCTGTAGCTGAAGGAACTGATGACGTGCTACTGCTCAGCGTGGACAGCCCGATGGAGTCTTGAATTTTAGACTCTGGGGCGTCTTTCCATTCTACATCGGAGAAGGGTTTCCTGAACAATTTTGTTTCTGGAAATTTTGGCAAGGTGCATCTTGCTGATGACGAGCCCTTGCAGATTGTGGGGAAAGGAGATGCACGGATCAAGACCAACAGTGGGAGCTTGCTGGTTCTGGAAAACGTGAGGTACATCCCTGGTTTAAGAAGAAATCTCATTTCTGTGGGACAGCTTGATGATGCAGGGTTGAGTACCACGTTCACTGGTGGTGCATGGAAGATCACCAAAGGAGTTATGGTCATAGCTCGGGGAGCAAAGAATGGCACCCTGTACAACATAACAGAAACTTGCATGGACATGGCTGCATCACTGGAAGCTGTCGGAGGTTCTCAACTGTGGCACTACAGACTCGGTCACATGAGTGAAAAGGGGATGAAGGTGCTGGAAACAAAAGGGTTGATTCCAGAGCTGAAGTCGGTGGAAGTAGGCTTTTGTGAAGATTGCATCTTTGGAAAGCATAAAAATGTGTCCTTTGCAAAAGGAGGCAGAACACCGAAGGCTAAAAAGCTGGACCTGGTGCATACAGATGTTTGGGGGCCTGCACCAGTACCATCCCTCGGAGGGTCACAATATTATGTGACATTCATCGATGAATCAACGAGGAAGGTATGGGTTTACTTTCTGAAGAACAAATCTGATGTGTTTAAGATATTTCAGAAGTGGAAAGTCATGGTGGAGAAAGAGTCAGGAGCAAAGCTGAAATGTTTGAGGTCTGACAACGGTGGAGAGTATGGCAGTCAGGAGTTCAGAGAATTTTGTTCTGAAAATGGAATTCGGTGGGAGAAGACAATCTCAGGAACACCACAACAGAACGGTGTGGCAGAGAGGATGAATAGGACACTGAATGAACGTGCCAGGAGCATGAGGCTGCATTCGGGGTTACCCAAGACCTTTTGGGCTGATGCAGTGAATATGGCAGCATATCTCATAAACAGGAGTCCCTCTGTGCCAATGGGGGAATGTCTACCCGAGGAACTCTGGTCTGGTAAGGTGGTAAGACTCTCACATTTACGAGTCTTTGGCAGTTTAGCATATGTTCATGTTGATGCTAATGCAAGGGACAAGCTTGATGCCAAGTCCAAAAAATGTTTCTTTATTGGCTATGGTGGTGAGGAGTTTGGGTATCGCTTTTGGGATGATCTCAACAGGATGGTCATCAGGAGCCAAAACGTGGTATTCAATGAAGGTGTCATGTACAAAGATCGTCATGCAGTTGAAGATGAAAATGGGAACATTGAATCAGAATGCAAAAAGCAAGTGGAGCTTGAAGGTGTGTCTGAGCTTGAGAGATCCAAACCGGTGGAACCTACTACTCCAGTGGAGTTGAGGAGATCATCAAGGGTGAGAAGGCCCGTGCAGAGGTATTCACCATCATTGCATTATCTGTTATTGACTGACGGTGGAGAACCAGAATGCTTTGAAGAAGCAATGCAGCTGAAGGAGTCGAGCAAGTGGGAGCTGGCTATGAAGGAGGAGATTTCCTCATTGCATGAGAACAACACTTGGGAGCTGACACCTCTGCCAAGAGGAAAGAAAGCATTGCAGAATAAGTGGGTCTACCGGGTCAAGGAAGAACATGATGGCAAGAGGAGGTTCAAGGCAAGGCTGGTGGTGAAAGGCTTCCAACAGAAGGAGGGAGTGGATTTCACGGAAATATTCTCACCAGTAGTAAAGCTTACCACCATCCGGGTGATTCTCAGCATTGTGGCGTCAGAGAATTTGCACCTTGAGCAGCTTGATGTCAAGACTGCTTTCCTTCATGGAGATTTGGAGGAAGATATCTACATGCAGCAGCCAGAGGGATATGTAGAGTCTGGAAAGGAAGACTTGGTGTGCAAACTCCAGAAGAGCTTATATGGACTGAAGCAGGCACCGAGACAGTGGAACAAGAAGTTTGATTCATTTATGTCTAAAAATGAATACAAACGATGTGGCATGGATCAGTGTTGCTACATCAAGTCTTTCGGTGATGAATATATTATATTGCTTCTGTATGTGGATGACATGCTCATTGCAGGATCATGTATGCAGAGGATTAATGAGATGAAAGGGCAGTTGGCTGAGGAGTTTGAAATGAAGGATCTTGGAGAAGCTGGCAAGATTCTGGGAATGAAGATCAAGAGAGACCGCACAGATGGAACTTTAATGTTGTCACAGGCTGATTACATTGGGAAGGTTCTGAGAAGATTCAGCATGCTGGAAGCAAAGGCAGTCTCTATTCCCCTGGCGAGCCACTTCAAACTATCAAAGGAGCAATCACCGAAGACGGCAGAAGAGGTGGAGTACATGGCAAAAGTTCCATACGCATCAGCTATGGGAAGCCTGATGTATGTCATGGTCTGTACTCGACTTGACATTGCTCATGCAGTGGGAGTTGTGAGCAGGTATATGGCTAACCCTGGAAAGCAACATTGGGAAGCTGTGAAGTGGATACTGAGGTATTTGAAGGGCAGCAGGGAGGTATCTTTGTACTTTGGGAAAGGAACTTCATTGCAGGGGTATGTGGATGCTGACCTTGGAGGCGATGTCGACAGCAGGAGGAGTACCACGGGTTATGTTTTTACCTGTGGAGGAACTGCGGTAAGTTGGATATCACAATTGCAGAAGGTGGTGGCTTTATCCACCACAGAGGCAGAATACATTGTTGTAACAGAAGCTGGGAAAGAGATGGTTTGGCTGAAGAGCTTCATGGATGAATTGGGAAGAAAGCGAGAGGAGAATGTATTGCACTGTGACAGTCAGAGTGCTATACATCTTGCCAAGAACCCAGTATTTCATGCCCGGACGAAGCACATTCAGTTGAAGTACCATTTCATCAGAGGTTTGATACAGGATGGGTTGCTGACTTTGCAGAAGATCTGTGAAACCAATAATCCAGTAGACATGTTGACAAAGCCAATGGTGATACAGAAGCTGAGGCACTGCTGTGCCTCTGTTGGTCTCCACTGATGAACGGAGGATGAGAGGTAGAATGATGGAAGACCTGCTAGGAGCACAAGAGGAAAACAGTTTGTATTTCATGAATCTGTGAATGGAAAGCACGCCACTGGTGAGTGAAGAAGAGGAAGAACTTAGATTAAGTAAATTGTCTTCATCAGTTGCATCGAAGCATAGCAGTACAGCGGATCAGGCTACAAGTGGGAGATTGTTGGATTGGTGTTGCCCGATCCGGTTGGGCCGAATGCTTGTGGCCCACAACTGTCGCAGGTCGAGCTCCGCGGTGAGCTCGTTGGGGGTTGCAGGGGGCAACGCGCCCCTGCTCCGGGGGTCCGGGGGCCGAAGGCCCCTAGCCCAATTTTGCCGGCACTGTAGCAATGCTGACCACTGTAGCGGAGCTGACCGACCGACACCGACAGGCACTGTAGCGGTAGCGGTGCGGACTTTGGGGTCAACTTTACTGTAGCGCTTTTGACAAAGCCAGCCGCCGTTCACTGTAGCGACGCGGACCACTTTTCGAACAGTGATCGTCTTCTCCATTGTTTTATAGCCCATTTTCAGGCTAGGGTTACTACTGAAATCCTCTGTAATTTTGTGCTCCCGAATCATAGTGAAATTCTGCCTCTCCCGTGGACGTAGGGATTTTTCCCGAACCACGTAAATCGTTGTGTCCTTTGTTTTCTTTCTTTCGTTTTTTTTTTCCCTCGTTTTCGTCGTTGTGTCTCCAGACGATTCCGCAACATGAGTTATATATAACAACAAAGTTAATGTCAAAAAGTCATTAACATGTGTATAGAAAAAAAAATAGCTGGAAAATTCTTATATGTTGTCCGGTATTGTAAATAAGGTAGTCATTAGTAGCTTGATAGAAATATTTCATCATGCAAAAGGTTGACATAGAAAAGACAATATATAATTGATATGAAAAATTTTGAGACAGGTAGGAAGATACAACACCAGCTTCCGAGGCAATGCACTATAGGAATATCAGGATTCAGCAGTAGCTTCGGGGTATTGAAACTTATGCTAACAATAACTGTATATGAATTGTAGGTAATAGTTATTAGGAAATAAAAGTTAATTTTATGATTGATATAGCAATATTATAAATTCTTGTAACAAGTTTTTAAAATAACTTACTGTTGAGACGCTTTGCAGAGACAAGTTAAAAAAGGAAAATGTTTACTAACTAGTTTTCATCTACAATTAGTATGTCAGTTATTATGAAAACTCATCCCATAGTGTGGAGCTAATAGCTACTCCTCTGTAACAGTTATTTGATTAATATCATGTATAAAAGAATAGTATATTCCACACCGCAATTATTGAAATTATGATTTTGAAATTACCTTCCTTCCCTCAATATAATATGCATCTTCTTGTTATTTTTTACCCATGATTGAATTGGTTGATGGTGATGAAGCTATCCAATGAAATCAAATATAACATTCAAATTAGTGAAATTCAGAAAGAATAAAAATATAGTTTCAAGTGTTTTTAAAATGTATATGTAAATGGAATAGTTAAATTATGTTTTGATAGATGTAATATTGAGAATGATTATGTATAGTTATGAAAAACCTGTATTCTATTTAAAAGAATCTATAAATAGTGTTGTTGGTATGTATTAATAAAAAGAGAAACTAATTTGATAGAAAGTGAATATATTTCAACGTATGTGGGAATGAAATGATATAGATGATAACATATATAACAGAAAAAATGTAAATCTTGAGTGAATGTGATGGAAATAACCTATGAGGTGTTCTTCAGGAACCTTCTGTTGTTTGATGTCATCAAATGGTATAAATTGAAACCCAAATAGTGGAAAATGTGTGTCACAATGTCTGATGTGAGTGTGCCAATTAAAAAGTATTTTGTACTTGTGCCAACTTGCTGAATATTTCCCATTATTTTCAGTGATCTGAAAGTTATGTATTGACTTTCATGAAGTGCTTTGTACTTTGATATTAGTTTTCAGCCAATAATTGTTGCTTGAATGATTGTTTCCTGGAAATATTAGTGTATGGCAGTTAGATACCAGTTAAAGTGTAGACAGTTCTACATAACTGTCACTGGATAAATTATGAATAAACATGATTAATGCTAAAAAAAATCTACAGTACTGAGATAATTATTAAAATTGGAAACAACAATATGCTTGTTGAGAGTGTTTGCATTTATAATAGATAAGGTTGTGGTTAAATTTTAATCTATTGGTAGAAAATGAAAAGTAAATAAAAGTTACATGGTATAAAAAATGAGGTAACAGTATACAGCGGCACATTGTTGCTTGAATGTTTATTTCCTAGAAATATTAGTGTAAGGAAGTTTGATAAAGATCCGGCCAGCCAGTGACACCCCTGGACAACACAGCTTGGAAGGCTCCTTCTAGAAGGGGTATAAGAGTCATTACAGGGGGCAAGAGTACAGCAGGATAGATCTATACATTCTAGAGGGGAATTCTGTTGAGGGCCACGTGAGGGGACAGGCAAAGACGTTATAAGAAGGGGGGGCTGGAGAGAAAGAGGACACTGAGAGAATATTTCTGTTAGGGGGAATCGGCTAGTTGGCTTGGACGAGTAGACCCGGGGTCCCTCGAGTGTCTCTTCCATCTTTTTCTTCTTCTTCTTCTCCCATCCGCTGTATTTCTGTTTTTAATTCAGCTTGTAATTCAAAGAAGTCTGCTCGGGAGGGTTGGGTCTTATCAAAGTTAGATAGTAGTTTAAGTGTAGACAATTCTACATATAACTATCACTGAATAAGTTATGCATAAACATTCCTAATGTTAAATAAATTTCTATTATATCTACAATACTGTGCTAATGGTTAAAATTGGAAACAACAATCTGCTTGTTGAGAGTCTATAGTTTTAATAGAGACGTTTATGGTTAAATTTTAATTTATTAGTAGAAAATGAAAATTGGATAAAAGTTATATGGTAAAAAAATAACGTAATAGTACACAGTGGCGCATTTTAATTATTAGATAGTAACAGTTAATAGTAGCACAAAGAAGTTAACATTCACAATTAACTATGTATTTGGAGTAATAATATTTTCCTGATTACCAACTAAATGTTACTAAAAGAAACTTACATTTTCATCTGTAAGCAGCAGGTCAATAGCAATTATTTCATTTGAAAGTTTTGATGATTTTGTGTACCATATTTGTATAATGAGTAATTGAATCTTTGACGTTTTGTCATCTTCAATTGAAATATTTCGTTGATGAGTAATAGAATGGGCCACTGGAAGAAAACTATACAGTAACGGTAAGGAAAGTATTAATGACTACAAAAATAGAAATTTTAAATGTTCTTGATGTGAAAACAATAAAACTGAGAAGGTAGTAATGGTGCGTCATTTGTACTTGATAAAATTATATGTATACCTAGTGAAAGTATTAGAAAATTTCTATGTGAACAATATTTCTTATGTTTTAGTTGGGATTTGACTTAGTGGTAAGCATCCCGTAATACTACATCAAGGATGAGGTTCAAAACCCATTGGATGCAGGTACTGTAGTAGCAATGTAGTGGTACTGTAGCAGCGGTAGAACTGTAGCACCGATGACACTGTAGCGGTGACGGTATTGTAGCAGGTATCGTAGTAACCAGGTACTGTAGCATTACTATTCACCAATAGACCTTTGGGCCAACAATATGGGCATTCAGGGCCATGTAATGAGCTTTAATGCTCATTGGACCTATGGGCCATGTACTGGGTCTCCTCTACCCAATAAAAAGTGGTCCTTTGTTTCAATAAAAAAGAGGCTTCGACCACAACTTTTAAAAAAAAAATCTCATGCACTTCAAAGCTTTGTTTTCATTTTCATGTATCAATAATTTTAAACATTTTTTGTTGGTAACTCTAGAGACTGCAACATAAAGTTGTCTATAACACAAAAATGACTGTCGAAGATATGTGCTAACAAAAGAAAGAGATTGGCCTTGACTTTTGTCAATAGTAATCACATATGAAATAGTTAAAAGATAGTCTTCTTTGAAACTTGAATGGAAACTTCAGATTTGAGTGTCATATTGATCATTAGTATGAAATCCTTATGTCCCCAATGAGTTCCTGAGAGAATTTGTGCTCCAATCACATGATCTCCCAATTCCATGAAAATTAAATGGGTTCCATTATAAAAGCTAAAAGATTGATCAGCATTCCCTAGCAACATAACTGTAAAAGAGTAAATAGTGTTGGATTGGTGTAGCCCGATCCGGTTGGGCTGAATACTTGTGGCCCGCAAATGTCGCGGGTCGAGCTCCGTGGTGAGTTCGTTGGAGGTTGCAGGGGGTAACGCGCCCCTGTTTCAGGGGTCCGGGGGCCGAAGGTCCCCGGCCTAATTTTTCAGCACTGTAGCATCTCTAACCACTGTAGCAGAGCTAACCGACCGACACCGACATGCACTGTAGCAGTGCGGACTTTGAAGTCAACAGTACTGTTGCACTTTTGACAAAGGTGGTCACCGTTCACTGTAGCGACACGGACTTACTTTTCGGAACAGTGATCGTCTTCTCCATTTTATAGCTCATTTTCGGGCTAGGGTTACCACTGAGAAAACTCTGTAATTTGTGCTCCCGAATTAGTGAACTTCTGCCTCTCCGTGGACGTAAGGATTTTTCCCAAACCACGTAAATCGTTGTGATTTTGTTGTTTTCTTTTCTTCTGCATTTTCTTTTGTTTCTCGTTTCTGTCATTGCGACTCCTGACGATTTCGCAACAAATAGATCTTGAGATCATCTGGATAAGCTTCCGCCTCGGGATCACTGAAAAAGGTAACCCATTTTCCAGTTAAATCAGTTAATACTAAATCTATTTTTTCTGAAAATATAGGAATAAAGTTAAATTATGTACAAATGAAGAAGTTTAAAAATGATGTTACATGCACCAATATGTCAAGTAAGGAGGTGAGTATGTCCCATAAATGTTTCCCCCCAAAAGGAGAATAAAAGTTTGGTGTTCTAACACAAAATCAGCAAGCTTGTCAATCTGGACAGACTGCACCTCAATGTAAAAGAAAAAGATTGATTGGGTGATATTGGTGTTGTTGGAAGTTTATGCATAGGGATATTGATTTTTGGTACAATATTCTATTGTGTACAAGTTCTAAAAGCCCTAAATTAAGGGGGTGAAGAGATAAAAATAGGAGACAACCTGCTGCACTAAAACAAGCTTCACAAAAAAGTAAGTGATATGTCCTTGAGGAACAGATTTGAAAGATTAGATAATTTATGTGATTGATGAAACATATATGGCTATTTCTTTAATGATTTTTGCTATGATCCAACTCAATATAATTCTCATGTTAATGAAAGAAGAAGGCCACAACAGCAAGTTAATAAACAAAGCAATAGGAGCAAGTCTGCCTTGGGACAGAATCAAAAGAAGAAATGTGTTGAACCTAATGTACCCAAGAAGTTAGTGAAGTAAACTAGGAATGATGCCACACCTTCTGAAAAGAGAATATGCTTCTACTATAGAAAGTGAGGCCACACCATGGAACATTCTAAGATGTCCATGAATGTCAAAGAAAATGGGATCAAGCTAAAAGTTAGAAAAGAGTCGATCCAAGAGAAAGATGGTAGGATTGGTATGGTGGTTGACACTCCTAGTGAAGAGTTTGAGAAGCTGCCCAAAAAGGGTAAATCAAAAGTTAATGTAAGTGAGTGTGGGAGGTGTAATCTAGCTGGGCACATTCCTAACAAGTGTATGACATGGATTCCTGGTCAAATAGAGCTCACAAAGAACAAAGGGAAATCCCCATTGAATCGAAGTATCAAATATGATTCGGAAAAGAAGATTCCCATGGAGAAAAATATGGCTGAACAAGAGAAGAAAGATTGCTTGATCATATATCCTGATCAAATGGAAAAGGTAAGGAAGTTAAATCAAGCAAAAAATAATGTGATTGCATTGTTATCTCAAACAAAGAAAGTCATTCCAGCTAAGAAGCAAGTTGAAAAGAAATCAATGCTGCCCAATGATAATCAGATTTGGGAAGTAAAGGACAATGCTAGCATGAATAAGCTCAGATATTTTAAAGCTTCAAAGAAAAATACAGTTGGGTTGAGAAAGAGGTCTCAGCTCTAGTGATGGAATTGAATAGTAGTGGAAGATCCACCCTTTCCCATATCAGTCCAATTATCCTTAAGTGATGGTAGTTCAGGGCAATGAAGTATAGAGATCATCCCTTGAGGGGGATCTTTCAAAAGAGATGATACTGCCAAAGAATTGTCACTTGTTGACTAATTTGAAAATCTGGGTATCCCTAGAAAAAGTTGAAGAATAAAGTTCATGAGAATTCTTTCAAATCTATTTGAGAAGCCCCCAAGCTTCAAAATTCAGAAGTGGTATCACATTGAGATTTATATGTGGGAATCTTTGTTATCTAAATTCACCTATCTTGTTTTCTACAATGGGTTAGCCCACATAGACTTGGAGTTGGTTATTTTATGGCACATTGCTGAGAAAATGTGATTCCACCCTTTTCTTAAATAAAAATTGAGTGAATCTCTCATTAAGGGGGAGAGAATAAAGAGGTGAACAAATGGGGAGATGATGAGGTTCTTAAAATTAGAAGAGTTTGCTCAAGAATAGACAACCTTCCCTTGAAAGTTGTGAGGTCAAAGAAAGGGAAGAAGAACATTTTCAAGCCTTCCCTATTGTATCACTAAGTGGGAGAGAACCTTTTCCCTTTGAATTTATTGTCAATAAGGGGGAGAAGACATATTTATAGTCATTTTTATTTAAAGGAGTTTATTTGTATTGAAAAAAAAACACACAAAGGGGGAGATTAAAGAACTCAAAGGTGTTTGGTTGTCCTTTTTTTCAGTAAGTGTCAATATGTATGTCAAGGAGTTGGGTGATGGATTGGAGTATCCACCCAATGAAGAAGACAAGGAGGTAACCCTGCTTGTTGGGAAAAGGACATGGATGTTGCTTGAAGAAATTAGTCGGACAACTTCAATGTAGCAACCCCTATAACATGTGAAAATCGTGGGGCTAGTTTGTATATCAATGGAAAGTGCTGCAAGGGTAGAAAATCACTGTCTACAATAGTCACTTCAAAAGTTGAATAGCTTAGTGAAGCCAGCTAGTGGTGAGATCCCAATCTAGTTGAAGATGTAGGAGAATACATCCATGGAGTTTGCAATATATCAGTTGTTTTGTTAAGTATTTAAACCCTCATGGATGATGATTTATAAAGGCTGAGGTGAGGCTAGAGAAGGATGAGTAGTTATTGAGAATACTCAATCTTGAGTATTTTAGATGTTGCAAGTCTTTGGAACATGATTATAAGTGTTTGAAATTATTCTAATAATTCCTGGAATTATTTGGAGCATGTTTTGAGGTAATTCGAGGTGATTGAGAATCCCCACGGATGATTTGAAGAAGTTCGAACTCATTTGAAGAAACTCCAGAAGTACTGTGCTGGAGTTGGAAAAATGGCAAAGGCAATTATCCCACGCATAAGATATTTGAAACCACATATGATATTTTGAATGTGTTGGCTGGAGCATGAAAATTTTCAAAGGAAATTATCTTATACAGACAATGCATAGTAGAATTCATCTACATGAAAGAGATTTTCTAAACTCATGTGATATTTGAGTTTGCAAGATTTCCGGTGCAGAGGAGCTGAAAAACAACAAAGGGAATAATCTTATGCGTAGAAGAATTATCCTATGTGAAAGTGATTTGATCTATGTGAGCCACTAGTAGGATATTTTAGTGAATCCCATGTAACATTTGAATGAAAAAAATTGACAAAGGCAAAATCATGCCGCATTGGTGATTTAGTCTCTCGTAAGACATTTCATCTATGTGAAGTACAGTGTGCGATATTTGAGTGGGGTGAAATTTTTCAAAGAGAAAAGTTATACATTGTATGAAATTTCAATAGATCGTAACACATTTTATATGGATCATATGATATTTGAGTTTTCTAATTCTGAAAAAATAGCCATGTGCGATATTTGTGAGCCCATAGGAGATTTTTAAGTCGCGTACAACTTTCTAAGTTGCATGCGATAATTAACTTAGAAAAATATTAAAATCCCGTGGATAGAAATATGAGTTTTCTAGAATTAAATTCTAAAGAAAGAAATCATTTTGGATGATGCTTGGACCGTTTTCAAAGATAAAAACATCACAAAAAAATGTGATACAAGATATGAGTGATTGTGGAACTGATCTTCAAGGCAGTGAGTAGGAAGATCAATTTTGAATGATAAAGGGAGTTTCCATAATTTTTTAATTATGAGGAAATGGAATTTGTTGATGCTTGAGAAGTTCTTTCAAGTTCTAAACATCATGTTTCTTATTTAATCCATTGATCCAAGCTTGTTTTGAGGAAGATCAAATGAGAGGGTCCACTGCATGTATTTCTTGATAAAGAAAATGAATTTGCTAGATTTTCATGAATAATGAAGATATATTTACATCAAATATCAAGATGTTCTTCAAGGAATATATCATTTATGAAGAAAAATATTTGAGAATAAGAATGAGAAGATAAATATGAGTTTTGAGATGTATTACACCATAAGAAAAAGTCTATGCACCACAATCTACTTCTTCATTCCACAAGCTGAGTTCCATGCCGCAAAATGATGTGTTGTATATTGAGTTTTTTTTTAATAGGTTTTCTTAAAAAAAAAATTAAACAGCATAGGTTAAAAAATATTTTTTAAAATACGCCTTTGCCCTAAAACAACAATTTTTTTTCTATTTTAATTATTCTTTTTTATATATTTAAAATTTTAATGTTTTATTATTATTTTGTTATGTTTATATATATATATATATAAAAATAAAACAAAATGTTTCAGCATAATTTATCTCTTATTCAAGTATGTGACTTTGCTAGCTTATAAAATATAAACTATAAGACCAATATGAATGAAATTTTAAACATTGATTAAATATATAACAAGTAGTCGAAAATAAAACGAATCTCTTAAAAAATGTTGACGAAAAATAATTTATAAGCTTTCTAATCCACCTACTTGAAATTTAAAAATGTTTCAAGTACGTGACTTTACTAGCCTATAAAATATAAACTATAAGACCAATATGAATGAAATTTTAAACATTGATTAAACATATAACAAGTAGTCGAAAATAAAAAAAAATTCTTAAAAAATGTTGATAAAAAATAATTTATAAGATTTCTAATCCACCTACTTGAAACTTAAAAATGCTTCAAGTACATAACTTTGTTAGCCTATAAAATATAAACTATAAGACCAATATGAATAAAATTTTAAACATGATTAAACATATAACAAGTAGTCTAATTTTTAATTTTTATTTATATGAGTCTTATAGTTTAGATTTTATAGGCTTTCAAAGTCAAGTAGATGACTTAGGATCCTACTCGACATTCCTTCTTTTTGCTCTCACTTCCGAGTTACTTTTCTTACATTCCTTTCATTTTTATTTATTTATTTTATTTATGAAATTCTTTATTTTCAACAACTATTTAGATTTTTAGGCTATCTTTTAAATTTTATTTACATTGTTTTTATACTGTATATTTTATAATCTTTTAAAGTTATCTACTTGAAATTTAAGAATTATTCTTATGTTTCAAGTAATCGACTTTGAAAGCTGTCAAATATAAACTATACCTAAAATATAAATGAAAACTGAAATACTGGATAAACATATAAGAAGGGCTGATAGTAATAATAGTATTTTCATTTCAATAGACATAAAACATATAAATGAACATGTACAATCAATGTCTATGTCTATGGCGAGGAGATTCCATCCCACATGGTGGTCTGCGAATAGGACGTCCGCGTTGAGTTCGTTGTTGAGTCTGATGACCTGGAGAGGGCTGATCCTCGGGCACTGGAACGTCGACTATCGCATCCTCCACCTATGTGTCAGTGGGAGGAGTTGTTAACTGTATCTCGTATTGCCCTCATGATCCTTCTCCCACTAGGGTGGTAGAAGGACCTGCCATCATCGCAGTGGGGAACCAAGCCTGCGATGGAGCTATACCCCAAGGCTACGATGGATCTGGACCCCAAGGTTGTGATGGATCTAGACCCCAAGGCTGTTATGGATCTGGACCCCAAGGTTGCGATGGATCTGGACCCCAAGATGGAGAGAACTGCGGATATCCTGTCAAGAAAGACGGATCTCATGCCACCTGAGGCACATCCTGAATCGGCTGAAGCTGGACTACTAGAGGGTCGACCTCTGCCTGTGGAACAGGTGAGACCTCACGTGCAGCACGACGTTGTCTACGTCGTCGTGGTCATGGCTCCTCAGCACCAGCAGCTGCTGCAGGATGTTCCTTCGGGGCAGAAACCTCCTCTCTCCGGGCTGGACGCTTGAAGATGCTCTCAAAAAGCGCACGATAAGATGCCCTCAACTCCAGCGTTTCAGCATTGACGGTTGCTCGACTAAAGACCCCTTCTTCTTCATCACTCATACGAACAAGATGCTCTGAGTGACTGCCCTGTAAAGAGATTCAAAATGAATTAGAAAATAGTTCAATTAACAAACTAGTGAAAATTTATTGACTTACCGTCATCTGCATCTCTCTGCCGTGTCGAGTAAGATACAGTATAGACTTCAGTCTATACCATGGCTCATACTCAGCCTGCTCCGAAAGAAAGAATTGATTCGTAGGCACACCCTGAATACCTCTAAATGATGCTTCGCAAAAAACCGCTTTATTTTGAACCACCGACTCCACCGCACGGAAAAAGAATTTTTTTAGAGAGAGAAGCAGTGGATTTAGGGGAGATGGGGAAAAATGAAGTGAGAAGAAGGGGGGGCTGCCCTTTTATAGGGAGCTGAGGGAAAGGCGGCATCCCCCCGCCGCCTTTTCCATGTCATCGATCCGGGCCAAAGGCGACGCGGGGGATGGAAGGCGGCATCGCCGATGCCGCCTTTAAGGCATATTTTTAAAAATATTTTTAACCTATGCTGTTTTTAAAAAAAAAATCAGAAAACCTAATATAAAAAACTTGTTGTATATTTATTATACCACTGTGGAAAATGAAGTGTAGATTCAGTGGAGATATTTTGAGTTGAATAAGAAGATGAAGTTGAGCCTACTGAAGAATAAAAGAAATAATTTATTCAGACATGTGAGATACATTAAATGAGGGTGTTCTGGGAATAACCTCTGAGTTGAAAAGGAAGCACTTAAAATATCACGGGAACCTAGAAGTGGGTATTCTATGACGGTGATTTTGGCTTGAAGTGAGAAGGTCCACTCGGTATTCCATTTGAGGATACTAATTATGATGGGAGAAATTTAATGCTCTTAAATAAATCCACATGTTGATGAGAAGATTAAGGAGGAATAAAAAGAAAAGAAAGAAGGAGCCACTGATATGCAAGATGTTCCAATAAGAGAAAGTGTGTGTGTTGTATTTTGAGAGAACCAGAGAGTCAAGAAAGAAGAATAAGTTGAAGTTGTTGCATACTGTAACAAAGAGAAATAAAGAAGTTGAACCAGTGATGAAGAGATTTTAACTGCTAGGTTTTGAAAAAAAAAAGTTGAGTCTGCAAACTTGTACTACTGGACACATACAGTTGAAGAAAAAGAATAAGAGAGTTGAGCCTATGTGGCCTTATGAGATTCTAAGAGTGAGAAGAAGAAGGAAGAGTTGGGGAGAGACCAACCTATTGTGCACATTCTAATATTTGGTGTCGAGCCTTTCAGTGTTTTAAAAGTGAGTGAGACAGTCGGGTAAACGTATTTTGAAGAAGCGCTTGAAGATGAGTTGTAAGCAGAAAACGAGTTTCATGAAGTATATCTTGAAGACTTGAAGGCATTTGAAGATCGTATGTTAAGTTGAAGATGATCAGCTTAGATGGATCCAAAGACATCATGTGCAGACTGTTGATCGACTTTAATTAAGGAGTTTAATGAAACACTTTCATATACATGGTGGGATGTCATAGAACCTGTGTGAATCAAGGTATGCAGTGAGATTATAATGAAAAGCTGTGATAATGGTGTGAAGCTGCTGAGATAAGTCTAGTGGGTTGCTGGAAAGTGAAGTATTGTGGGAAGCAGGCAAGTGTATAGAGTGAGACTCTCTGTGGGTGTGGGAAACACCTACCATTGTAGTCAACATCTGATTATAGTGTAGAATCTATGATTGGGGAAAATAACCAATCATGGAAAGGAATGGGTCTTAGTACTGAACCTTGTAAATCCTAGTGTTCTTGTGCCTTTATTTATTACATTATCTGGGTGAGGTTGTGGGACACAAGAATGAGTGGATCAAGATTGAACAAGTCTGGGAGGCTAGATTGACAAAGAAAGAATTTGTAAAAAAAGACTATTGATTCGCACCTCTCCTCTCAGTGGTCCACCGATCCAGTTGCACTTCATATCCATATAATAATAATCATTACACATCAAACAAAAATATCACAATCTTCCGATGATGATGATGATAAATTACAGACTAAAGAAAAGGTGAAATACAACGAAAATGCCAACACATACACCTAGGGAGACTCAACTCCAAGACCTCCCAGAGGCCAAACAAGGGTGTGACCAACTACCCTACACCATGGTGGATTAATATTTTTATTACATTTGGGAGGTAAAGGGGGGAAATATAAAGAAACATGCACACACAGCCAGGGAGGCTTGAACCTGAGACCCCGCAAAGGCACAGCCACTGGGTTGTGCCCCTGGGGATGCCTTGGGGGATTAATAATAATAATAATAATAACAATAGTAATGATAGTGATGACTCCCCTTTTTAAAATTGTACAAATCCTTCTTAATTTATTCAAAATAATAACTCACTTAAAAATAATTTAAAACCACTTTTAAATCTTAATAAAAGTTCCATAATCATAATAATACCCTGTCAAAATTGAAAATAAAAGTTCAAGAAGATTTTTAAAGAATGCACAATCATTATGCATTGTTCATAGGTTGTGTGTGTGGTCATGTAATTGCCACTAGAAACTGGCCTCTCCAACATAGTCATTATGAACGGTTTGGGTGACTGCAACACCCATAATTTTTTTTTTGAAGTAATTTTTTCATCTTTTTCACCCAAGAATAGTTTAAATAAAATATTTATAAAAAATTAGGTGTTATACACCTTCACTCCAGGATCTACTAGAACCTCTACTGAAGGAAAAAGAGAAATGAGATATCTAGCTTGGAGTTATGCACTGATCCTATCACCACTCATAAAAAACATTCGTAAGTCTTGAACCACTTTATATAGAACTCTCAAGGACACACCCTATATTCCTAAACATTGCATAAATGTTCACATGTCAATGCGTTACAAATCCTTGTAACGTTTGGTTCATTCTTACACATAATTATTTAATATTTAAATAATTAATATAAATGTTCAAAACATCTTAACGCTCCATCTTAATGAAGGTTAACCAAAGATTGTGATATTGTACAAGAAAGGTGATTGGAGTAATGTGTTATCTCATAAACTATGTGTTAGCAATGAGTTGGTTGAGTTGGTTACTCCTGATACTCCTAATGACGTGGTCACTCGGCGGCCTCCTATTGTGCACACTTATCAAAGGCGTGGCAATAAGTAGTTGGTTGCTGAAGCAGTTAGTCTGTTGGACAGCTGTTGAAGCAGTTAGTCTGTTGGACAGTTGCTGATGTGGCAGATAGGCAGTTGGTTTGTTTTTGTTTAAACATGGCTGGGCAGCTGCTGATGTGGCAGATTGGTAGTTAGAATTCCATTCAAAGGGAAGTATCGTGTCTAGGAAGAGGGGAGGGGGATTTGTGGAGAATTAGAGATCTGCTGGAGGCAGAGAAGCATTGGACGCACCTGTGGCCAGGAGCTCCGAGAGCTAGGGGTTTCAATAAGGGACCAATCTTCGGAACCTTCTTATCTTCTTCTTTCTTTTTCCATTGTTACAGAATAAACTGCAGAAGCTGTAAGTGTAAAAAGCTGAAAATTAATACTGTTGTATCATTCTAGAATTGTGGATACCTTGTTTTGTTTCTTTTACGTAACAATTTGGAGGTTCCACCGAGATAGCTGTGGTCTTTGGCTTGGCGCGATTTTTCGGGCAAGAGTAGACAGTGTGAATGCAAACTAGAATGGAAAATAGAGTGTCTTCTATTGAAACGGTTTTCGATGGTTTCTTGCGCCGGTATGAGGCGCGGGAGTTGGAGCGTGATCAGCATTTGACGCCGATTCAGGAAAATCTGGTAAAGTTGATGCGCGGACAGAATGCTGAACTGCAGAACGTCCACGAGATGGTACAGAAATCCGAGGAACGTGTTAATC
Organism: Viscum album; assembly: GCA_963277665.1. Lineage (NCBI taxonomy): Eukaryota > Viridiplantae > Streptophyta > Magnoliopsida > Santalales > Viscaceae > Viscum > Viscum album. The sequence continues at coordinate 1,520,363,792 of OY728131.1, read as the reverse complement.
TTTGGGTGCGAGATGTGGAGGAGCGGATGTTAGAAAAGTTAGGCCATGGAAACGCGTGAAGTAACAGGCTCGGGAAAAGGAATTCCCGATAGTTGCGGTTCGGGGAAAAACGAGAAAGGTAGTAATAATCGAGCTGAAATCAATTTGCTGGAAGAAGGATATAGGCATGTGTCGAAACAAGTTGAACTACCAATGTTCATAGGAGATGATCCTTTTGGTTGGACGGTCGAAGTTGAAACATATTTTTTGGTGAACCAAACACCTGAGGATTTGAAACTGCACTTGGCACAGATTAGCATGGAAGGAACTGCACTGTACTGGTTCCTTTCTTGGAAAGCAGCGCATACTGATTCAACCTGGGAACAGTTTAAGCCGACAGTTATGGACAGGTATGAAAGAGCAACAGAGGGAAAGAAAAATAGTGGAACAGAATTCTGCTGCAGTAGACCAGACAGTTGGAGAAACTCTGTCAGGAGTATCGGGACTTACGAATCTCACATTACCGTGCTTTGAACAACTATACCAGATCGGTTTCCCATGCCTGTTATTGAAGAATTGCTTGATGAGTTATTTGGAGCAAAAAAAAATTCTAAACTTGATCTGAAATTGGGTTTTCATCAGGTTCGTATGAAAGCTGAGGATGAAAACAAGACGGATTTTAAAACTCATGAAAGCCACTATAAGTTTGTAGTTATGCCTTTTGGGCTTATGAATGCTCCGACCACTTTCCAATCCACAATGAACAGAATTTTTCGACAGCAGATCCGGAAGTTTGTCTTAGTGTTTTTCGATGATATTCTAGTTTATAGCAGAACTTGGCCAGCTCATCTTGCACACCTAACTACTATTTTCCAGATTTTTCGTTCCAAACAATTAAAAGCAAATTTGAAGTTGTGTTCTTCTGCTCGTTCTTCCATTGAATATCTTGGCCATGTCATTAATCAAGATGGGGTTTCCATGGACCCTAAAAAAATTGATTCTGTTTTGACCTGGCCCACGCCCCAGAATGTCAAGGGAGTCCGAGGGTTTTTGGGGTTTACCGGTTATTACAGGAAGTTTATCAAAGGATATGGGAAAATTGCAAAACCTTTGACAGAACTCACCAAAAAGGACGGATTCCAATGGAATGAACAGGCAGCTCGTTCTTTTGCGGATTTAAAATCTCTTAAGACATCTGCTCCCTTATTAGCTCTTCCAGATTTCTCTCAAACTTTTGTGATTGAGTGTGATGCCTCTGGGAGAGGGATTGGGGCTGTGTTAATGCAACAAGGCCAACCAGTTGCCTATTACAGTAAAGCTTTGGCAGATTCGAATCTTTCTAAATCAACTTATGAGAAAGAGATCATGGCCCTTGATTTGACTGTAAATCATTGGCGTCATTATTTGTTGGGCAAACATTTTGTTGTTTATACAAACCACAAGGCTTTGGAACATTTGCTTGCTCAGCGCATTCCAACAATTAACCAGCAATGTTGGTAGGCTAAATTGTTGGGCCTGGATTTTGAGGTTATTTATAAACCTGGCAGAGTTAACCAAGCGGCCGATTCCTTGTCCAGAATTTCTTATGGTGAAAATCTAGAAGTTTCTACTGAAACTCCACTTTGTACAGCAGTATCCGAACCATTCTGGCTGGAAGTATCTGTCATCCAGGAAGAATTACAACATGATTCTTCTCTTAACAAGTTGTTACATGCTCTTCAGCTGGATGCAAATTCTGTTCCTGGGTATTCCTTACAAGATGTCCTTTTGTATTACAAAGGCAGAATGGTTTTGTCTAAAACCTCAACCTTAATACCCAAGTTTTTAGCTTACTATCACTCTTCCACAACAGGGGGGCATGCTGGCTTTCACAAAACTTATAAACGATTGGCTTCGGGACTTTTTTGGAAGGGGATGCCATGGGATGTTTTGCAGTTTGTCCGCCAGTGTGACATCTGTCAGCGGCAGAAGTATCAAGCCATGACTCAAGTGGGACTGCTCCAGCCTCTACTTGTTCCGGATTTGGTATGGGATGAACTTTCTATGGATTTTATTTCCGGTTTGCCCAGATCACGAGGATTTGATGTTGTCATGGTGGTCATGGATAGGGTGTCTAAGTATTCCCATTTTGTCCTATTACGACATCCTTATACAGCTAAGGCCATGGCAGAATGTTTTGTTAAGGAAATAGTCTGTTTGCATGGGATTCCAAGTTCAGTTCTTAGTGATCGAGACCCCTTGTTTGTTAGCAACTTTTGGAAAGAGCTTTTCCGTATTGAAGGTACTCAACTCAAGATGAGTTCAGCCTACAATCCCCCGACGGATGGCCGAACCGAAATTGTTAATAAACGACTTGAAACCTACCTCCGGTGTTTTTCTTCTGAGCGACCACAAACTTGGGTCAGGTGGATGGGCAGAATATTGTTACAATACAGCTGAACATTCTTCCACTAAAATGACTCCTTTTGAGGTTGTTTATGGTCGCAAACCACCCACTCTCCATCGTTTTGTTCTGGGGGAAACGCAAGTGGAATTAGTAGCTCAGTCTTTACTTGAACGTGATGAAGTATTAGATCAACTTCGTCAAAATCTTCAGCGTGCTCAGTAGCTAATGACTTGTTTTTCCAATCGGCACCGGTGGGATGAGATTTTTTCTGTTGGAGACTTGGTCTTTGTCAAGCTCCGGCCCAATATCCAGACTTCGAAATCTAAAAAGTTGTGCCCCAAGGTGTCCCCACGTTATTATGGGCCCTTCCAAGTCCTTTCACGTTTGGGAACAGCTACATGTAAATTGAAGCTTCCACCAATTTCTCGTTTGCACCCGGTGTTTCATGTTTCTCAGTTGAAACGTGCAGTGGGTGACTATCCTGAGCCTGCTCCTTTTCCAATGCTATGGGATAGTGGTTTGGAGTCTGTTATTCGGCCTGCCAAGTTATTGGATTTTCGTTTTGTGCCGGACCAGCCCCTTGGGGAGTGCCTTATACAGCGGCATGATTTACCTCTCGAGGAGTCAACATGGGAGGATGTCGAATTTTTTCCCAGCAATTTCCAACTTTTTCCCTTGGGGACAAGCTTCCTTTTGGGAAGCAAGGAATTGTTAGTAATGAGTTGGTTGAGTTGGTTACTCCTGATACTCCTGATGATGTGGTCACTCGGCGGCCTCCTATTGTGCACACTTACCAAAGGCGTGGCAATAAGTAGTTGGTTGCTGAAGCAGTTAGTTTGTTGGGCAGCTGCTGAAGCAGTTAGTCTATTGGGCAGCTGCTGATGTGGCAGATAGGCAGTTTGTTTTTGTTTAAACGTGGCTGGGCAGCTGCTGATGTGGCAGATTGGCAGTTAGAATTCCATTTAAAGAGAAGTATCGTGTCTAGGAAGAGGGGAGGGGGATTTGTGGAGAATTAGAGATCTTCTGGAGGCAGAGAAGCATTGGACACACCTGTGACCAGGAGCTCCAAGAGCTAGGGGTTTCAAGGGGCCAATCTTCAGAACCTGCTTATCTTCTTCTTTCTTTTCCATTGTTACAGAATAAACTGCAGAAGCTGTAAGTATAGAAAGCTGAAAATTAATACAGTTGTATCATTCTAGAATTGTGGATACCTTGTTTTGTTTCTTTTACGTAACAATATGTGTTGTCATGCATGCAACGTAGAATCAAATCATGGCATGGTGAATTTCTCCATGTCATGGTTTTATTTAGTACAAACTGTGATGTAGTGAATATTTTCACATCATGGTTTTGTGTTGTTTTTGGCATGATTTTTGTTGTTGCAAATTAAAATGTTTGATTTTGATTTATTGTTGCCATGTGTTTATCTCCTTATTGCATGCAATTTTTTGTTTGGTTTATTATGATTTTTGAATTTCCGGTTGGCATGTGTTTGTTCTCTCAATGTTTGTTTTGTTTAATCTTACATGAGATTCACTTCACTTTACATGAAGTGTGTTCGGGACTTACGAATCTCACATAGCCGGTTGGTTAATCATACATGAAGGCCTGTTTAATTTTCCAAGAGATGTCATTCAAATGCAAGTTGTTGGTGTTAATCTCATGTGGCTAAGAGAACTCACCTAATACAGCCCCTTGTGCTGGGATGTTTAATCACATGCAGGAGTGTTCTCACCTTACATAGTCAGGAAACTGAGGCTTAATCAGATGTGTGGCACAACAGCTGCGTTTCTATTTAGAGGATTGATTTTGACATAGATCTCTTTACATGGTTAGGGCATTCTCACCTAAGATGGCAGGGAGTCCATTTTGTGTGGGATGTTTATTCTTACCTAGAGAGGGAATCCTCATCTGATGTAGTTGGGGCATGGATGATCTCTCCTGATGCCGCGTAAGGCTAATTCTTATGCCACGTCAACTTTCTACAGTCTGTTGAAATTGTTATTTCTTCCATGAGCACCATGTCCGAACACATTCCCTTGTCTATTCAAGCGTGATTATTTCCCTAGATTTATCAGTTCTTGAGGCTTTCTTTCTTCATGGTATAGAGAAAGAGAGAGAGAGACTTTTTAATTTCCATCAAAGCAAGGATCTGAGAACGAAGGAGGATGGGTTTGTTGGAACTCACCACCGTTGTTTCACTACGCCTGTTTTAGTGAGAAGCATGTTCATTGTGATCTTGGAGGAAGACAATGACAATTACAGCATGGTGTATCATTTCTAGGATCACTGTGAGGTTATTTGTGTAGGTCTAGGTTTGTAAGAGTGTTCTTCTCCCTTTTCTCGGTTTCTGTGTAGTGGTTTATTGTTCTATCTAGTTTCCTGGAGTGTGTGCATGAGTAGGATTTTTCCTCACTTCTAATTTCTCTACTTGTAACTACTGTTTGTTTTCTTACATAATAAAAGGTTGTGAGATGGTGTTCTTTCCATGGTCAAAAGACCAACGTGGTCTGAATCACATTATATCTTCTGTTCTTTTCTTTTAGTTGTATTCTTTTCTGGGTTTCATGCTTCTGCTTTCTTTTTTGTGAAATTTATCATTAAACTCGATCGTTTGTGTGCCCCTATTGAGGGATTGGTTGGTGTTACATGACCTCCCTCTACCCAATAATTGGTATCAAAGCTTTGATATCGAGCTTAGTGATTTCTTCTGCTAAGTTTGAGATTGGAGATAATGAATTTATCTTGTAGAGAGTGAAGATGCATTCACTTCTTGTCCACAATGGACTTGAAGATTCTTTTAGTGGATAAAAGAAAACGATCACAATTTTCTCTGCTACTGGATCGAATTCAACCTCTTTTATAGATGTTGACCTTGATGTTATGAAGAAATCTCACTCCTTGATGTTGTTGACCCTAAGTGACAAGTTCCTACAAGAAGTGGTCTATAAAACCTATGCTTGTGCTAACTGGTTGAAGCTTGAATATATTTATATGACTAAGTATCTTATTGGTTTGTTGCAAAAGAATATGCATCTTTATAATTTTAAAATGGTCCTCAGAACTCCGGTCCGAGTCCGTTTAGATTATTTTAATATGATGGTTTTTGACTTATCCATTATGGATGTGCAGATAATGGATGAGGATCGGGCCTGTTTGTTGTTGCGTTCCTTAGATGGTTCTTTTAAACCTATTAAGGATTTGATAATGTATGGTAAAGATTCTGTTACTTTAAAGGAATTTAAGTCTGTGGTCTTTTCTAGGGATCATCAGATGCATGGTCTGAAGGTGGAGGGTACTGGGATGAATTATGGACCTGAGTTTCTTAGTGTGAAGGATCGTTCAAAGAACAGTAGCAAAGAGAAGAAAAACGGTGGTTAGTTAAGGAATTTTTGGTGTTATCAATGTGGTAAGACCGACCACATTGAGAGATACTTACCTGAGAATATGTCTAGGGATAGTATGGCCCAGAACAATGTGGTATACCCTGGTTTTGATAGTGCTGATGTTCTCTGAGTTTAGCAGCCCTTAGAGTAGAGTTGGGTATAGCACTTGGTTGTCTTTCTTCTATGATCCAAAGACTGGTTCTGCAGGTGACTTGCAGGGGATCTTGGTTGGAAGGAAGAGCGTGAGTAGGCTTAGTTTTTTGGTCTGTTTAGGTCCAGGTGGAGGGTTGCCTCCAGTTGGCTTGTTGTGACTGCTTGTTGTGTGTTTCTACAGCCTTATTATTTGCATTTGAGTTTTTATATATTTTTGAATTGATTATGTTTTGTTTTTTTCCAAGGAAATGTCTATTATTTCTTGTGTGTTTGTTTTTTTGTAGGTATTGGTTAAGTGTTTGGCAGAAATGGAGCTAATGTTGGCTAAAGAATCATATATCGGTATGGAAAGCTATGTTCAATGTTGTTTCTTAGATTAGGATGTTTTTTAGAATGTTTTAGCAGTTGATAGCAGTAGCAGTAGATGAGGTGGTACGGCTAGACATGCGCCACTGTGGTACATATTAAGGGGATAAATAGGATGGGCTGGTTATGATAGTGCTTATGTTTTTCTATTGATTGAAAACTGCCCGAACCGGCTAATAAGATAGAGCAGTTTTGCAAGAGCATTGGTTTGTTTATGTTTTTTTTTTGTAAGGTTGAGATTTTTTGTTTTTGGCGTGCTTGTTGTTGTTACAAAATTAAAATGTTTGTTTTTTATTTGTTGAGGTCATGTGTTTATCTCCTTGTTGCATGTTGTTTTTTGTTTAGCTTATTATGTATTTTGTATTTATGGCTAGCATTTGTTTGTTCTTTCAGTATTTTTTTTTTTTGTTTTTTTTTTGTTTAATCTTACGTGGGATTCACTTCACTTTACTTGCGGTGTATTTGATACTGATGAATCTCACGTAACCGGTTGGTTAATGGTAGGATCCGGGACCTTTCGGGTGAGTGGAAGGTGTATTCTAGGAGAGGCAAAGTCGCCCAGAGGGAGAACCAACCGCTAGGCCACGTGGGCCAAGAGAACAGATTAACAAAAATAATAAAGTGGAGGGGGACCAGTGGGGTCACCTGTTGACACGTGGGATGAGAGATAGTGGAGGAATCTCAAAGCTGTTAAGCCACGTGGGCTGTTAGGAAGCTGTAATAAAAGGGGGGGACGTGGGAGAGTGGGAGAGTGGGAGGCAGATTCCTTTTTCTGTTAAAGAAGGCATTCTGCTGTAGGTTTGGGCGGAACTTCCCGGGGGAAGCCTGTAATATTTCTCTGTTTTCCCTCCTCTACTATAATCCTATTTTCTCCTCCATTAATACATCTTACAATCCTCTGTTTGTAACACTTGTTCTGACCTGTCCTCTTTCTCCATGGAGACAAGAAACCCATCCCGCTTGGACAGCATCGACCAGCGCATCGATACGGTTACCTCCGCCATTGCCGCCCTCACCACCACAGTCAGCGAGCTCTAGCAAGGAATTCAAGACCTCCGTCAAAACCAACGCCGCTGGGAATTAGAATTCGCCGAGCAAACTAAGTTCCAGAAAATGATGTTGCGTCATTCTGAGAAACAACCTCAACAACCTGATCCCCGACCACCGGAAACTTCGTCCCACTCTTGTACCACCGGCCACCCACCTCTGCATTTTCCACCTTCTGGTACAGATACCCCTCTCGATCCCTCTCTCATTCCCTGCGCCGTATTGAATTTCCCCGGTTTGATGGTTCGGACCCTCGAGGTTGGCTCACTAGGGCGGAACTATACTTCAGAATTCACCAGAAACCAGAACCATTCTGGATCCAGCTTGCCCAAGTCAGCATGGCGGGCACAGCCATCCATTGGTTCACCATTCTTACAGAGGTTTGTCCGAACTTAACATGGTCTATTTTCAAACATGAATTACTCTAGCGTTTTAGTGGCCTTGCCATCCAAAACCCCTATGAGAAATTAGCGGCCCTCCACCAACAAGGCTCCGTTCATGATTAAATTGAACAATATGAGTATCTCGCTTCCTTGTTGCCAAGTCTTCCGGAACCACAATACTTGGGTTATTTTTTAAATGGCTTGCAATAAGATATCCGTTCTTGGGTGCGGATTCATAACCCGAATACATGCCTTCAGGCCATGCGTTTGGCGCGCAATATTGAATTAGTTCACCGCCAAGGATTTGCGGGTTCTTTCAAGGCAGCTCCCCGACATCCTCCAGCCAATCGCGATGCTACTATCTGGTTTCCTCCTCCTCGCAATCTGCCCCACCCCCCTCCACCTGCTGGCCAGCTGTTCCCTCACCCAGAAAAGGCCGCTCCGAGGCTATCAGGAGAGCTACCCCGTTTCACCTAACCTGCTGGTCGTGGTGTTCGTCACCTCACTTCTCAAGAATGGGATGACCGCCAAAAAAAGGGGTTTTGTTTTCAATGTGGGTTACCCACACACCGCTGCTCGGACCCGAAGTTACGGATTCTCATTTTGGGGGAAAGTGACATAGACGGTGCTGACACGTTGCTTCCTTCCAAGCCTTTAACTGACCCTCCCCCAGCACCCGACGTCGAGTGCCAATTGCTGAAATTTCAGTATCTGCATTTAGGGGGATCCCCCTCACGTTGTCCCCCGCACGCCACCTCCTCTCAAAATCGAAGGATGTTTAACGAGGCTTCCTATTTTACTGCTGGTCGACAGTGGCGCGTCACATAATTTTATCTCCCCACTTTTAATTTGTTTATTTGCTCTCAAGATGCAGTCCACTCCAACACTTCGTATTAAAATTGGAGATGGCCATCAGACCTGTTCCTTGGGAATATGTCGTCAATTACCTTTGCTTATCGGCAATTACAATTGTCGCCTCAATTTCCAGGTCCTTGACATTGGAAGTTTGGATATCATTTTAGCAGTTGCTTGGCTCCGTACTCTGGGGGAGATCCAGCTAAAATGGCACAATACGACTATGAAATTTTCAGTCGCCCACCGCACCTACTGCTTGCAGGGTGCATCACCGCGCACTCAGACCGCAGTTTCCTTACTGGGACAGGCCAAACGCTCACCCGAATCCAGCCATCTTCAGGTACTGCTGGGGGGAAAACCTCCTTGGCATCCCTCGGATCTGCCTGCTCCATTTCAAGCTATTTAAAGTAGTTTAACTTCTTAGTTTGCGCTGGTTTTCAAGGAAGCCCCTGGCCTTCCGCCAAAACGACCTTGGGATTCGGCTATTACCTGGCCATGACCCCGTGGTTGTCTGTCCCTGTCGGTACCCCTATGTTTAGAAAAATGAGATCGAGTAGCAGGTTCATAGTCTTCTACTGTCCGGCCTCATTCGGCCTAGCCTTGGTGCCTATTCAAACCTGGTATTACTAGTCAAGAAAAAGGGCAACTCTTGACGCATGTGTGTTGACTATCACACCCTCAACAAAACTACCATCCCCAACAAGTTTCTTATTCCATTGGTGGAAGAATTACTCAATGAGCTCCACGACGCCACTTGTTTCTCTAAACTTGACCTCAAGTCGAGGTATCTCCAAATTCGTATGCACGAGGCCGATATTGACAAAACAGATTTCCGGACTCATCACGGGCATTATGAGTATTTAGTAATGTCGTTTGGCCTTACTAATGCTCCCTCAACTTTTCAGGCCACTATGAATGCTTTATTTCAACCCCTACTTCGTAAGTTTGTGCTAATATTTTTTTATGATATTTTGGTCTACAGCCACAATTGGACACTCCGCCAAGAACATCTTGCTGTTGTCCTCTGAATTTTACTCGACAATACATTCTTCCTCAACTCCAAAAAATGTCAGTTTTTCCAGCAGTTGATCGAGTATTTGGGTCATAGTATCTCCGGCCAAGGCGTGGCTATGGATCCAACTAAAGTCCAAGTTGTACTTGATTGGCCTCAGCAGACTACTGTCTGAGGTCTCCACAGTTTTCTTGGTTTAACTAGCTATTATCGTCGTTTTATCCCAAATTATAGCGCCATTGATCAACCTCTCACAGCCCTCACCAAGAAAGACGGTTTTCAATAGCCTCCTGCGGCGCAACAGGCCTTCAGCCACTTACAGCGGCTTGTCACCCAGACCCATCTTCTCCTTCTTCTGGATTTTTCTTCTGTTTTTGAGCTGGAATGTGACGCGTCTGGCCGCGGAATTGGCGTTGTCCTTATGCAGCATCAGCAGCCGATTGCCTATTTTAGCAAGCCTCTATCCCCTCGGACGTTGGCTAAATCAACCTATGAGAAAGAACTGATGGCTCTTGTCCTTGTCATCCAACATTGGCGCCCTTACCTCTTGGGCCGCCCTTTTGTGGTTTATTCAGACCAACTTAGCCTCAAATTTCTTCTTCAACAACGCATTACAACTGTTGATCAACAATGTTGGGTTGCTAAACTTTTGGGGTGCCACTTTGAAATCAAATATAAATCGGGTCAGACAAATTATGTTGCTGACGCCTTATCCCGCTGTCATGATTCTACTGCATTGGTTTTTATTCAGTCTGTTCCTCAATGGGCGGACAACCGGGACCTGCTCAAAGATGTTGTCGCCGATCCCCACCTCCAAAACATAATCCATGCCCTACGGGACAATCGTCCCTCCTATCCAGGCTACCATCTTCGGCAGGGCATTTTATTCTATAAAAACCGTCTTGTTCTTTCAGCATCCTCTCCTTGGATACCGACACTTTTAGCTGAATATCATATTCCTCTCCAGAAGGGAGTCATTCTGGTTTTTATCACACCTACCGCCGCCTCGCTTCTACCCTTTACTGGCAGGGTATGAAGACTGTTGTCCAGAATTTTGTCCGCCAATGTTCGGTCTGTCAAAAGAACAAATACTCCACCCTATCCCCAGCCGGGTTGCTCTACCCTTCGGACACTCCGGATGCCATTTGAGAGGATCTCTCTATGGATTTTATTACCGAGCTCCCTAAATCTGGTGGTTTTAGTGTTATTTTCGTAGTTGTGGATTGCCTCTCCAAGTACGCACATTTCCTCTTACTAAAACACCCCTACACGGCCACTCGGGTAGCAAAAAAAAAATTCAAGGAAATTCTCCATTTACATGGGCTGCCAACTTCAATCGTCAGTGACCCGGACCCGATTTTCCTCAGCCACTTTTGGACAGAATTGTTCTGCCTCCATGGCACTAAGTTGTGGTTTAGCTCCGCCTATCACCCACAAACGGATGGCCAAACCGAGGTACTCAACCGTTGCCTTGAGACTTATCTTCGTTGTTTCACTGAGACTTATCTTCGGAGCAGCTGAAACATTGGTCTTATTGGATTCCATAGGCTGAACTATCCTACAGTATCTTGTGGCACTCAGCAATCAAAATCATACGTTTCGAGGTCATCTATGGGCACAAACCTCCTGCCCTCACCTGCTTCCTTCCTTCTGAAATCCATGTGGCAGCAGTCGCTTCGGCTTTGATGGACCGAGATGAGGCCTTACATCAACTCAAACACCACCTCAATCGGGCTCAAGACATTATGCGCCTTCAAGCAAACCGCAACCGCCGCTCTGTTTATTTTGCAGTTGGCGACCAAGTCTATGTCAAACTCAGACCCCATCGGCAACACTCCCTTGCTCGACGGATCTCTCAAAAATTGTCTCCTCAGTTTTATGGCCCTTTCAAGATCCTCCGCCAGATCGGCCCGGTTGCCTACCAATTGGAGTTGCCCCACACAACCCGCATTCACGATGTTTTTCATGTCTCCCAACTCAAGGCCGTTGTCGGTCAACATACTGCCTCACCCTCACTTCCCTCGGACTTGGCCGGTGATGACACTTCCCAACCAGAGCCTGCCGCCATCCTGTCTCGCCGCTATCACCTCCAAAATGACATTTGTCAGCCGCAATATCTGATCCACTGGAAGGGCCAACTTGCTGTCGAGGCAACATGGGAGGATGACTTTGTCCTCCGCAATCAATTTCCCACATTCGGTCTTGAGGACAAGACTAGTTCTCAGGAGGTGGGCAGTGGTAGGATCCGAGACCTTCCGGGTGAGTGGAAGGTGTATTCTAGGAGAGGCAATGTCGCCCAGTTAGAGGGAGAACCAACCGCTAGGCCATGTGGGTCAGGAGAAACAGATTAACAAAAATAACTTACTGGAGGGGGACCACTGGGGTCACCTGCTAACACGTGGGATGAGAGATAGTGGAGCAATCTCAAAGCTATTAAGCCACGTGGGCTGTTAGGAAGCTGTTATAAAAGGGGGGAACGTGGGAGAGTGAGAGGCAGATTCTTTTTTCTGTTAAAGAAGGCATTCGGCTGTAGGCTTGGGCAGGACTTCCCCTGGGAGGAACGTGGGAGAACTGTTCTATCTTCCCTGAGATGTTATACTAATGTGAGTTTTAGGTGATAATTTCATGTAGCTAGGAAAACTCACATGACGCAGCCCCTTGTGCTGGGAAGTTTGATCGCACGCGGGAGTAGAGTGGTTATACATGTAGCATTGAAACCATTTTGAAGATATGATAAAGAAAAGATAAAATCAATTCATACACCCAACAAAGCCATGTTTATATCATGTGTTCTTTTCTTTCCGTTTTCTACTGCGCTTCTGCTTTATTTTTTGTGAAGCTCGTCATTAAACTCGATCTTTTGTATGCCTCTCTTGAGGGGTTGGTTGGTGTAACAGGATTTCCCTTCCCCCATCATTTTGCATTAGTGCATATTCTTCTTACATACACTCTCACTCCCTCTCCTTCAATGGCCATCTTTAGGAATACTAATAAACATGGCTTTGTTGGGTGTATGAATTGATTTTATCTTTTCTTTGTCATATCTTCAAAATTGTGTCAATGTTGCATGCAAAACCACTGTACTGCATGATATTATATTATTGCTACTTGTGGAGAACACACATTGCGGCTCAGGTCAAATACAAATCAGTGAACTTGTATGAATTATCTATCAGACCACCTGCCGGTTGAAGCAATCTTTAGCCAGATCACATGATGGCTGAGAGATCACTATTGTTTTCTGCCATGCTCACAATGAGGGGAGTGCCTTCATGTTCGCCTCTGAAAATATTCATTTTGTAAGATATCGGCTGGCTGCATTGCAGGAGAACCTGCAGAACCTCCTTCATGGAAGGCCTGGTTGAAGGTACTGCTTGGGTACAAAGGAGTCCTAGCTTGAAAGCACTAGTCATCTCCTCCATGAACTGAACTTCCTTGATGCCTGCATCCAAAGCATCGGGTACTGGTTTACCTTGTCGGACATGGCACCCCGCCCATTCGACAAGGGAACCGTGTTCATCTCCATCTGTGGCTTCCCGGCCAGTCGCTAATTCCAGGAGAACTACACCAAAACCATAAACATCGATCTTCTCGTCCACTCTCATTGTCTGAGCACATTCTGCATCACATGGCAAGGAGTATTCTATGAAGAGTATCACAATGTAATGGGGCATTTCAGCCATGGATGAAAGTGTTTTTCTTACCAGGAGCCATGTAGCCAAATGAGCCTTCAACAGAAGAAACTGTATTGTGTTGTTTTTGTCCCTGCTGGTTCAGCATCCTTGCCAGCCCAAAATCAGCAATCTTGGCGTTGAACTCGGAATCCAGCAAAATGTTGCTGGATTTCATGTCTCTATGAATGATGGGTGGCAAGCGATCATGGTGCATGTAGCAGAGTCCCTGAGCAGCCCCCACAGCAATCTTCATCCTCCTCGGCCAATCCAGACCTCCATGATCCACGAATGAAGACGTTGTCAATGGATCTCTCCTGTTCTTGTGAAGCCACAGATCCAAACTGTGATTTTCCATGTACTCATAGATAAGAAATCTCGAGTCATCCGTGTACGCACAGCCCAGAAGCTTCACAATATTGACGTGCCGGATCATGCTCAGTATCGCAACTTCGGCTAGGAACTCCCTCTCCAGCTTCCGGTCCAGCTTCGTGCTGCTCCTGATCTTTTTAATGGCGATCGCCTGCTCCCCGGACCGGTTCACGATGGCCCGATACACCTCTCCTGACCCACCGCCTCCGATCAGATTGCTATCGGTCAAGTTCAAGTAGATGTCTGCTTCGGTAAAGTTTACCTTTTGGAATGAGGTGAGCTTCCAGCTCTGATTCGACTCTGTTTTCCTCCGGCGGATGGCTCTGATCATTAGGACTGAAAATAAAAGACCCGCCGCAAGGATTGCTGATGTGATGCCGAAAATAATGGCCACGAGCCCTGATGAAGGTCGGCTTGATTTTCTGTTCCTGCCATGGAGGCATGGTTTCAGTTTCAGGGAAGCGCTGTTGGAACAGAGAGAAGGGTTGCCGAGGAAGCTGCTTTGATACTCGTTGGTTTGCAGGTCGGCGGGAATGCGGCCACTGAGATCGTTCGAGGAAAGGTTGAGGACGACGATCCTCCGGTATGCCAGCGTCTGTGGGATTTCACCGGAAAGTCTGTTCTCCGATAGGTCCAGATAAAGCAGACGCGGGAGGCGGCCGATTTCAGCAGGAATCCCACCGGCGAGTTCGTTCCTGCTGAGATTCAGCGCCGTCAGCGATTCCCATGCGGCGACGGCAGACGGAAGTCGGCCGGAAAGTCTGTTTCCGTCAAGCAAAAGCGTCTCCACCTTGGGAAGAGCTGTGAGTCCCTCGGGGATTGAACCGGCGAACCGATTATTACTCGCCTGAAACGCCATTAGATTCTTCTGAGAAGGGAACCCGGAAGGAATCGACCCGGAAAACCTGTTGTTACTCAGCTCCAGCCTTGAAAGATTCAACGCCAGCTTCTCCGGCAGCTCGCCGGTGAGCAGATTGTGGCTCATCATCAACGTCGTGAGATTTGGGGAAACCCATAAACCCGGAGGAATGGATCCGCTGAACCTGTTTCCGTAAATCATCACGACGATCAGACCGCGGCAATTGCCGAGCCAAGACGGTAATTCTCCGGCGAGATTGTTATTGAAAGCCACCACTCCGATTAGCTCGCCGGCGGCGCAGAGGAACTCCGGCAGGGCTCCTGTAAACCCGTTGTCAGAGACCATGAAGGCTCTTAGCGAAGAGTACCGCCCGAAATCAGGAGGCAGGGGTCCGGAGAGATTGTTCTTGAAGAGTTTCACTTCGGTCAGCGCCGGCAGCCGCCCGATGCTGTCCGGAATCCGACCAGAGAATCGGTTGGTGTACACGCTCAGATACGCCAGCTTCTCGAGCTTCCCGAGCTCTTCCGGGATCGGCCCGGTCAAGTTATTCTCGCCGAGATCGATATCAGTCAGATTGAAGGATCGGATAGGGGACGGGATTTCGCCGCACAAGTTGTTTTTGTAGAGGTAGAGGAAGCTTAGATTCTTCAGCAAGAAAAGGCCTTCCGGGATCCTCCCGGCCAGCCGGTTCTCCGACAGATCGAGGTACTCCAGGGCGGCGATCTCTCCGATCTCCACTGGGATGGAGCCCACCAGATTCGACCGCGCGATGAAGACGTACTCTAGTTTCTTCAAACGGGTGATCGTCGCCGGGATCCTTGATGGCGCGAACTTGATGTCTGCCATCTCCAGTACTCTGAGATCGGACAGCTCCCCGATTTCCGGCGGAAACGTGCCGTTGAACAGATTCACGCTCAGGGAGAGGCTCTGCAACAGCGGAAGGCGTCCAATGGCGGCCGGGATGTTCCCGGAGAAGCTGTTGAAACTGAGATTGAGCGACTGTAGACGGCTCTGGCGGTCGATGTCGCCGGGAAGCGGGCCCGTGAAGGAGTTCGCGGAGAGGTCCAGATGCTCGAGCTCGGGGCAGTCGTAGAGGGCCCGGGGGAATCCTCCGGAGATTCTGTTGTCATGGAGGTCGACGACCCTGAGGCCGCTGAGTTCGCAGATGAAAGGAGGGACGGTGCCGGTGATGCGCAGGCCGGAGAGCACGATCCCGGTGACGGAGCCGTTGTTGGTGCACTGTATTTCCGGCCAGGCGCAGTAGGATGCGCCGGAGGGGGTCCAGTGGGCGAGGGGCGGCGGGTTCCCGTAGTGTCGCTTCAGATTCAGAAGCAGGGCGCGGTCCTGGTCCGGAGTGCGGGAGCTTCCATGGGAGGCGAGGAGGCAGCAGAGGATGGAGAACAAGCGGAAGGAGGGGGCGGCGAAGCTGCGGAGCAGCGAATCAGAAGCCTGCCTCGGCATTTGTGAAGGATTGCCCTGTCGATTGTTTTGGCGGATTCGAGATGTTGAGAGGCAGAGCAATGGCGGGGTGGAGGAGAAGATGAAGCCGCCAACGCCGCACTTCGGTGCCGTCAGAGGGACTGGTCAACGAAATGGGCTTGCATGGATGGGCATTGACGATATGGTCAGACTTTTTTCGTGAATTCGTGTTTTTTTTTAAAATTACACGCTAGTTGGCCTACTTGTCTGGGATTGACCAAAAAAAATGGTGGCAGTTGTGGTGTCTTTTTGGTAGGGGCATAAGCCTGAAAAAACAAAACATATATCTTTGTTGACACGTGATTTGAGAGATGATTGGATTTTTTTTATATAAGTTTTTCCATAGAAAAAAATAAAATAAGACCAGGTTTCAAATATTTTAAAAATTAAACCTTAAATGTGTCACGGTATTAACATTTTTAGAGTTTTTGGAGCAATGTCATTTGACGGGGCGGGGTCGAATTCAAAATCATTATACTTCTTAACACCTTTGAACTACCTTTTTTTTTTGGGTTTTAAAATTTCGTTTTATTTTTGTTTTTGTTTTTGTTTTGTTTATATATAAAATTAAATAAAACAAAAAGAAATTAGTAAAATTTAACTAATATTTAATATTCAGTATTGATGTCATTAAAACAATGTTGAATTATAACACAAATTCTCACTCAGATTTCCCTTTTATAAGGGACTTGATCGGGACATATTATAATAAATATTAATTGGTGATAAATAATTATAATACCCAAATAATAATTCACTATTAAATATTAATAATTAACTAATTAATATTAATAAAAATATTAATATATAACTAATTAATTGTTAATAGTTAATAATTATTAATTAATCAATATTTAATTACTTATTAATAATATTAATTAGTAATCAACAAATTAATTAGTAATAATAATTAATGCTTCAAAATCAGAGTTATCTTTCAGTAAAGGCATCCCACAAGCCAAGAGAGAGGATTTGCAGCGAATGTGTGAGTTTTCGCTGGTTGATAAGCATCCTAAGTACCTTGACCTCCCGACCCTGGTGGGTAGGTCGAAGAAACAAGTTTTCGGTGCGATTATGGATAGGGTGGATAATCTGATTTGTCTTTGGTCTAGTAGGAAGATTTCCAAGGCGGGAAAGGAAGTCCTCG
The DNA here is from genome assembly GCA_963277665.1 of Viscum album. Classification (NCBI taxonomy): domain Eukaryota; kingdom Viridiplantae; phylum Streptophyta; class Magnoliopsida; order Santalales; family Viscaceae; genus Viscum; species Viscum album. The sequence goes on along the minus strand of OY728131.1, from coordinate 1,520,346,697 downwards.
CGAAGTCAGTGGCTCAAGCAATCCCTTCTTATGCTATGCCGCTGTTTAAATTCCCTGAAACTCTTGTTGATCAAATTCACTCCCGGTTGACCAATTTTTTGTGGGGCTCCCATGAGGGCAAACATAACTCCCATTGGATGTCTTGGGAGAAGATCTGTGTTTCAAAATTCCGTGGCGGCCTCGGCTTCCGAAATTTCAAATGGTTTAACGAGGCTCTTTTGGCGAAGCAAGGATGACGCCTTCTTTCCCACCCAAATGTCTTGTTCTCAAAGGTGATGCCAATTAAGTACTTCCCTCATTCTAATTTCTTGCATGCTCAGCTGGGGCCACGACCAAGTTTTATGTGGAGGAGCATTTGGGGAGCAAAATCTCTCATTGATTTGGGCTGCGTGTGGAGAATTGCTGATGAGCATAATATTAAAATTTGGAATGATCCATGGCTGGCAGATGACGTCAATCATAAGGTTTCCGCACCGGTTGTTCCTGGATTCGAAGATGCAAGGGTACGTGATCTGCTTGATGACTCGCTTGAGGAGTGAGATCGAGAGAAGCTTTGTGGCTGGTTTAACGAGGTGGATCGTCAGCTCATCCTGAGTATCCCTCTCACACCAGGAATGGACATTGACCAGATTTGCTGGACTGGGGAACCTTATGGGAGATATTCTGTTCGTTCGGATTGCAAAATGAGGGTTCAAGGTTTAGCCCAGGCCTTTACCGATAATAGGTGGAAGTGCCTCTGGTCCCTCACCGCTCCTCCTAGGGTGAATTTTTTTTTGTGGCAGGTCTGTGCTGGGGTTCTTCCAACCCGTGACTTTCTTGTGCGACGACATTTGACGGAGGATGACACTTGTCCTTTGTGCCTCCATAAGTGAAATCCCCTTTGCATGCAATTCTTTCCTGTAAGGGGGTGGAAGGGGTGTGGAAGGTTTGGAGGCCGGATTTTGGTATTTTCTTTGATCTTTCAGTTGGGTTGGTCCTAAATCTTACTAATTGGGTGTCTTCTCTGGAACCGAGAGTGATAGGGCTGATATGTACAATTGCTTGGTTGGTTTGGACTCGACGGAATGAATGCATTTTTCAAATGAAGATGACCCCCTGATCACCTATGAGTGGATAGAGCTTTGGAGTGGATGAATGGTTAGAAGAAAAGTGATGCGGTGCATTCTTTGGGCCCCACTCAATGAGCGACTCCTTTTTGGTCTCCCCCCTAAGGGTTTCATCAAGATTAATATAGATGTTGTTGTCTCTGCTAATTCAATGGTCGGTATTGGGCTCATTGCTCATAACAGTTTTGGCCAAATTGTGGAAGCTCAGTGTAGGGCGGTGTCTAACTCATGACGCCCTGTGGTGGCAGAGGCCTCGACCATCCTCCAAGGGCTTATTTTTGCCCGTTCAAAATTTTGGCCCAAGATTCTGGTGGAATCTGATTGCCTCGAAGTGGTGAATGCTCTCTCAACAAAAGAGGAGGATTCCCAACCTTACGACCTCATCTTGAGGAAGATCTGGTCCCTGACCGATGGATTCGATGCATGCAAATTTTCTTTTATCAAAAGAGATGGTAATTCGAAAGCCCATCGTTTGGCTCATTTTGGGAAATGTTGGGGTGATCATTGTTGGGTGAACTCGTTCCCTGATTGGCTTTGTAATCCTGGTTTCCTTGACCAGTAATTTATCTTTTCATCTAAAAAAAACTACTAATAAATGTTTTAAACATTATTTAGCTACTAAATATTAATAATAATGATTTAATTATTAAATTACAAATTATTAATTAATTATTATTAAATTAGTATTAATTAATTAACTAATTGTTTCTAATTAATATTAATTACTAATCAATATTAACTACTAATAATTATTAATTAAATAAAATTATTTAATATTTAATAATATTAATTTCTAATAAATATTAGTTACTAATAAATATTTAATGTTATTATTTAGTAACTAATTATTAACAATATTATTATAATTATTAGTTAGTAATTGATTCTTAATTAAAAAAATTAATTACTTATTAATAATATTAATCACTAATTAACTAATTAATTATTAATTAATTAATATTAAAAATAATTATTAATGAATTACTAATAAATATTAAAAAATATCATTTGGTTACTAAATATTAATAATGAAGATGTTATTGTTAAATTACTAATTATTAATTAATTGTTATTAAATTATTATTAATTAATTAGCTAATCATTGCTAATTGATGTTAATTACTGATAAATATTAATTAAATTATATTATTTACTATTTAATAATATTAATTTCTAATAAATATTAATTACCAATTAATATTAATTACGAATAAATATTTAAAATTATTTTCTAGTTACTAATTATTTATACTAATAATATAATTAGTTATTAATTAATTAGTAATTAAACAATATGTAATTACCTATTAATAATATTAAATACTAATTCACCAATTAATTGTTATTTATTAATAATAATTATTAAATAATTACTAATAAAGATTTATGATTATTCTTTAGTTACTAATTATTTATAATAATAATTATATAAATATATAATTATTAATTATTAATTTGTTATTATTAATATTATTTAATAGTAAATAAATATTATTTAATTACTAATTAATTAAAATCTATTAACTATTAATTATTAATTAGTGATTAATTAGCTATTTATTAATATTATTAATTAGTAATTAATATTTTATTATTAATTAATATTATTAATTAATATTGTTTAGTTAATAACTAGATGTTAATTAGTTAATTATTGATATTTAATATTAAATGTTAATAGTGAATTATTATTTAGGTATTTTAATTATTTATTAGCAATTAATATTTATTATTAATTAATTAGTAATTATTAATGATAATGTATTATTAATTCTGCGCATGGAAGGGGGGTATCTGAATCTCACATTAGAAATCCATAAGGATTTCCAGGGTAAACCCTTTTATAAAAGGGAGTCCTGTGTGAGGGTTTATGTCATAATTTCATACAACTTTAATTGTAGTAATGCTGAATATTAAATAACAGTTAAATTATGCTCTTTTTTTTGTTTTATTTAATTATATATATAACAAAACAAGCGAAGCGATGCAAGGGTGTGGGACTTTCTCTCTCCACGACCATGCAAATTAGGGTAGTCTCTTGCGATGATTCCAATCCCATATGCATACTTCAATCCAACGAAAGTTTTTGTTGGCCCTTCAAAGAAAGTGGATGTTGGTCATGGGTTGGGTAGTGCGCATTCGCTCCCCTCAGAAGCAGATTAGGGCTCGATGGGGATTAATCCTCTTTCTCGCTCTTCAATACCTATAGAACTTAAGACAACCCACCTTTTTATTTTACAAATCTTTCATTACATGGTACAACATTTAACAAAACATAGGATCTTTTGAGATTTAGTGTCTTGGAAATAGAAACATAATACATAAAAAATATAAACATTAAACATGTTTCTAATCCACTTGATAGACTTCTTCATAGGTTTGTCCTAAATTACATCTCATATCTTAGAGATATACATCAGAGAAAGGGGTGAGCATAAAGTCCAACAATGGAATAAACAAGGTAAATACTTAGCATGTGATCAAGAGGCGTATCAGTAAGGCATGATCATATGAACAAGAGGTATATCATAATAGAAAGAACATGAATCATAACATGGAAATATGACTACAATATAAAAATGAGACATTCATAAGCATATCATCAGGGTTTATCACCAGAGTGTCATGAATCATAATTACCAAAGTTATTCACCAAGGTATTATAAAATATGTCATTTCTAGAGATTAATTATTTATCCAATGCATTGGAGCACTATCAAGGTGCATCCTTCATATGCCTAATTCACGTGTGCCACATAAATCATAATAAAACATTTCATCAATAACCAGAGGAGAATAAAGAATGAGTTTCGTATAACACTACAAAAAGATGCCATGATTAGAGGGGGTTATAACCCCTTCTAAACACATTAGCGGCGATTTTGAGGAAACGTCACTAATGTGGCCGCCATAAATTGCTAGAGGCGATTTTGGTTAACCACTGGTAAACTGTTTAGAATTTAGCGACAGTTAAATTAGAGGGGGTTTAAACCTCCTCTAATTTTGTCCTAAATTTTATAGCAACAGATCAATTAGGAGAAATTTCAATCGCCCCTAACTGATAAGCATTTCCAGGGCGATTGTAAACAACTCCTAATTGAGAGTTTAGGGCAACATTAGGGGGGTTTCGACCGCCTCTAATTGAGAAGCATTTTAGGGGCAGTTTTTATTTCCATTTCCCCGTGCCACCCCTCCCTCCTGTCTGGTTCCACGGGCGACTCCCCGTGCCACCCCTCCCTCTTGTCTGGTTCCATGGGCGACTCCCCCTACCACCTCCCTCCCTCCCGTTCAGTTCCCCCTCCTGTGCCCCATCCCCACAGTTTTTTCTTAGTCTGGTTTCAACACTACCATAGATCAGTGCAAAATCAGTGTATGTTTTTATCATCACTAAACAAAAAACACTGATAAAAGCATCACATTTAGCAGTGCTAGGGAAAATCAATGACAAAGGTCACTTTTATCGGTGTTGATAAAGGTTGAGCTTTACCAGTGCTATTCTTAGCACTGATATTTTTTTTAATAAAAAATATTATTAATATATATACATATATATAATTATTATATTTATATTCAAAAATAATGTTTATTTATATACATTAATTTAAAAACACAAGTTTATAATTAATATAAATATGATATATTAATATATATTTTTTAATAATTCAAATATACCTATATATATAATGTTTTAAAAAAAGTATTTATAAGATTATATATATATATATATATATATTTTAAATAACTATAAAATTATAATATTTTTTAATAAATAATAAATATATTTATTATATTTATATTTATATATTTATAATTATATATTGATAATTATATATAAATACCTTTAAAATATATTTATTTAAACAAATATATATTTAAATAAATATATGACTCCAATGACTTAGGTCAATATATATATATATATATATGTATGTATATATATATATATATCATGAGATAATAATGATATTCATGGATATGATTGTCATTATTTATGTTTATATATTGATGTGTGAGTATAATTGACACTATATGATCATAAGTTTATTTGTAGACATGATGAGTTGCTATGTTCCAAATGTTGAGATTACCTATAATATGATGACGTATATGCATGTGTTATGTATTCATGACTCATGAATGTTCATTTATACATTGACACTCTTATTATTCATGCTTCCATATATGTGATGACTCATTTTTTATGATCAATACTTTACTAGGTATGATTCATTCATGTTATACCCACAGACTTATCATGTTCTCATAAATAATTATAAAATTATAATAAATATATTTAAATAATAAATATATTTATTGTATTTATAATTATTAAATTTTATTTATATATAAATACCTTTTAAATATATTTATTTATAATTATAAATATATATATTTAAATAATTATAAAATTATAATAAATATATTTAAATAATAAATATAGTTATTATATTTATAATTATATATATTTATATATTGACACAAATATATATAATTATATAAATACGTCAAAAGTGGCACGAACAATGAGGTAAGTAATTATATAAATATATTTATAATTATATAGAAATATTTTTAAATAAATAAATAAATATTTATAATTATTTTTATAAATATATATATTTAAATAATTATAAAATTACAATAAACACATTTATTATAATTATATATATATATATATAAGATGTTGAACGTCAAGAGCATCTCTCTTCCGCAATGGCGATTTGGGTGATTTTCTTCAAAGATGTTGAATGTAGATGGCTACTTCAACCCGACAGAGGTCTTTATTAGTCCTTCGAAGAGGATTGAAGATGAGACCGACTTGGTGTCATGACCTGATCCAAGCCGGGGCTCGAGCCGCAACTACCCCAAGTCCGCCTCCATAGGCCAGGGGTGGCGACAAGCGCTGAAGCCACAACTAACTCGGGGAGGCCTTTGCCTAAATACTTGTACGTGCACACACAACCAACTTAATGCAACAGTGCAGAGAGAAAAAAATAAAAGATGCAACACTGCTATAAAAAAACTTAATATGCATGGACCTCTAAACAGTATGAAATACGATTGTGTAAACTGAAAAAAGGAGCAAAATACACACCCAACCAGAAATATATCCCAACCTGCCAGAAGACTAGAAAAGTAAAATAGCTGAGAGTCTGGATCCTGAATCTCAAGCTATGACTATCGTACGCGGTCCAAGCACCTCGTATCCCTAAGCTCTTCAGAAGTCACGATCAACTTGTCTGTCATTTGCATAAGACATGACATGTGTGATCAAAGCCCATACAAGGGTGAGTATATACATACCTAGTAGAACGTGCCGAAAGGGTGAAAGGGGAGCAGTAAGAGATGCAACAAAAGAGGAAAACAGTAGATAGAACAAGGTACAGTGAAAGAGTACAACTCTACCCAACAAGAGAGTGAAATTAAACTCATCCGAACATAAGGAGATCAATACAGTGAAAAGATGAACTTCTCGTCGATTCTTCACTACCTATAGCAGGAGAGTAGACTCATCCAACCAAAAGAGGCTAGACACAGAAAGTATGTGGCATACCTCGTGGGTCTTTGCCTCTCATGGAAGGAGAGTAACCAAAACCCAAGGAGTGGGTACTGAAGAAGGATATATACATATGTTCAGTCAAAGAAGCCCAGATGAGAGAGTAAAAGGATCTCCATCTCATAGCTCAACCCAATAAAAAGAGTAGCCAATAGTTCCAAGGTCCATCCATGATGCCCAACACCTCATGTGTCTGCCTTGAACACCCAAGTCTACGGGACTCAATCACCACACCTTGATATTATCCGCTTTGGGATCCACTAACTCGCCCGCACGGTTTTAGGTTGCATCAAAAAAAATGCATCTCAGTGGGGAAAGTGTCCCTCTTCCTTGTGAGTCCAAAGCTACACCATACCATGTCTTGTCATTGTGTCGCACAATCGAGGGGGTATAATCTCCAAGTAGAGGACCCACACCCTATACCCACTCTATGTTTGTACAACAAGTATGGAGGACCCCCACCCAGGTACAACAGGGGAGTACCGTCTCCATAGATAGATGACCTGCACCCTAGTGTGATAGAGGAGTATCATCTCTATCTGTAGAATGAGTATGGAGGACCTACGCCCTGATGCGATGGGGGAGTACCATCTCCATGGATAGAGGACCTGCGCCCTGGTGTGACAGGGGAGTACCGTCTCTATCTGTAGAATGAGTATGGAGGACCCACACCCTGATGCGATAGGGGAGTACCGTCTCCATGGATAGAAGACTCACGCCCTGGTGTGATAGGAGAGTACCATTGTAATGACCCAAACTGTTATGAATAAAATTCCTCCTTTGGATTTAATTAAATGTATTATGAATATAAAAAACACATGCACTCCTTTTTTTTATTATATCTAATTGTATTTAAAGGACTATTAAGTATATTTACTATTTATAATATAACCGTTTAACAGTGATCACATGACTAGTATAAATTTAAGGTTTTAACATATCATTTTGTCACTAACAAAGGAAGTGACGACCACAACCAGTAGGATCATTCCCTATGAATAACATTTATCAGAGCTTTCGAGAGAGATATCATTTCTGGACTTTTCCCTAGACCAAGCCCAAACTGAGATCCAATAACTTAAACATGAGCGAAACCTTTTACAGGAGAAGTTTAAGCTCATTGAGATCACAACCCAAACCATGTTCATCGAACGACCCTATGAAAGCCCCACCATCGCGCACCTTACTCTTAGGGAATATACTAGTGTAATAAAGGGATATGTATCAAGACCCTAGCAATAAGAATATGTACATTATTTTTTTATAGAATAATGAATATGTTTTCTTCCAATTATTGTTAATTTGTAAACGATTTTTAAAGCACAAATTGTATTTTTTGTTAATATTCAAATTCAATTAATGAATTTATGAATTAATGGATATTTGAAATAAATAATATTTTAATGTAATACTATTATTAAATAATATTTATCAAATATAAATGATCATATAATTTTTATGGCGTCAAATGTAATTTTTATAAGGGTTAAAAACGATTATTTTTCAAAAACATGTCATTTTCAATAAATGTCATTTTTTATTTTAAAAGTAAAAATTCACATATTTAGAAAATTATTTAGATAAAACGAATATTATTTTTTAAATCAAGATGTCAAAATTATCCAATGGTGATTTTTTCATCATTTTCTGAGACAGTCAAATTTTCGGGTAAAAATTAAATATCGTATAAATATGTGGTGTTTTATGACATCACAATGACCCAATAGTGATGTAATAAATACGATAAAAGGAATAATTCGAAAAATATATATATTTTACTTTAAAATAATTTTATTTTATGTTTATTTGATTTATTTTATAAAGCCTTAGTGAATCCTCCAAGACATATAATATATTTTAAGATTTTAAAATCATTTCTTTGAAAGTGTGACTCACCTCCACATAAGCAAGGGAAATATTTTATTATCTTCATCCCTTGGACTTATAAAATAATTTATACCACTACCATTTTCTAGAAATCATGATAAAAAATCATGGTATGGTTTGTGGTTTTGAATATTTTATTATATAGTGTCCAAAACCAAAATAATAAAGAAATCCCCCTGATTTCCTATATAAACCCACCCAATCTACCATTTATCTTCACTCAAAATTCTTGAATATCATACAACTTCTTCTCTCTTCTCCCTATAGTCCTCCCAAGATTCCACCAAGCTCCCAAAAATCCTCTCCTAAGTCTTTGGAGTCACACATCCAAGCAAGGGATTCTCTCTCTCCTCTTTTAATCAAGCACTTCATTTATGATATGCCTTTTTTAATTTCTATTTGATCATGTTAGAATACATTATTACTTATCCCTATTACTTTACACTTGTTTTATAAATTATTATATCCCCTTTCAATCTTATTTAACTCTCCTAAGAACCTTTATGTACCCCTGTTACCATGCCAAAATTTTGTAAGGGTTCTTTCCTTCCTTATCTTTACCCAAGTTTCTTTATCTTGTTATGCCATTTTATTTTCAATTACTAATTATGGGGTATTTTTTAAAACCCTAACTTACCATATATTTGATTTATAAATGATGATAACTTCCTTTCACTCTCATTAATCACACCTATGATCATTTAAGTACACTCGTTACTATGCCGAAATTTCGTAAGGGATCTTCCACCTGCCTCTTTTATCAAGCATCCCTTTTATGTCTTTGAATTTCATTTTTCCTATGTTGGGATATGTTATTAAATATACCTAATACTATATATTTCATGTATAAATGATGGGAGACCTCTTTCACTCTCATCAATCCATTTTATGAATTTTTACATGACGTCGTTATGCTGTCGAAATTGCACCACGATTTTCCATGCCAAAATCACTGTATAGTGAATACCATACTCATTACTCTATCAAGAGTATTCAACTTTATGCATATATAATTATTATATATATATATATGTATGTATTCCACATTTCCTTTATCATGGAATAAATTATGATAATTAATGAATCCATGTTGTGTGATCTATATGGCACACTACCTCATGTGCAATTAGTTATGACTCATGCTACTTCATGTGCAATGATATTTGACTCATGCTAATTCATGTTCAATAAGATTTGACTCATTCTAATTCATGTGCAATGAGTGTTGACTCATGATTCTCCATGTGCAATGAGCCTTGACTCATGATAATATCATGTTGTATGTTGTTGCCAAATTTCCATGTTATGATTATCATGGTGTATTATTCTTTTATATCCATGTTCCTTTATGGATCATTGATATGTCTTGTCTAACATGTATTATTAACCTCATGTTATGCCTTGTTTATTCCCTTATTAGGATTTATAGTTTACCCATTTCTTATGTATGTCCTCAGTTTATCCCATCCATCCAACGACCCAAAGGCCTTCAATTTTTTTTATTAAAAACAAACCCCCTTTTAAGGAAATAAGGGGGAAAACCCTGATAGACATCATCGAATTAAAACAAATCATGACCTGAAGGTTTAGCAAGACCAACAAAACTGACAACGTGTAACAACCCCTCCCCAGCAATTGAATATGGCAATGCTCTCCACCGGTGCGGGGCAAAACGACAAGCAAGTGTCCTGTGTCAAAGCACAGACCCGATCCGATGACAAACATCATACCCTCTCAAACATCCAAATCCATAAAACTCTATAACGATGAACAACTAGCTCTAGAACCTCCTCTGGGGACAAACCACGTAGTTAAGTATGGGTGCCTCACCGTACCAGCAGACCTCACAAAGCCTTTCACCATTCCAAGAGAGCACAAACAAAATCCTTCAACAAACAGTCATCCTGGACCATCTCCAACAACCTCATCAGACCCCCATCACCGTACCCAAAGAAGCCCAGAAGACAATCCAAAGAACACAAGTTTAATCCATCGTCACCTAAGACTGGATGTCCCAACCCCATGCCAAGGGACTGTCACCAATGAGGGAATTTAGATCATCCTGAAACAAAAATGCCACTCTGGGCATGGATCTGATCTGATCAGAACCACAAATACACCCTCACTAGACTCCAGCCAAGCCTCACGGTGATAAGAGAAATGAGGTCCATCACGATGAACCAGGGCAACAAAACCAGATCCAACCAGAGAGAAGATTCACCACAACTCCAAAAGAAACACATGTAAAAACATAGAATCTGAACCAGAAAACCCTCCCCCTTTGTAGAACTACAGATCATTCCCTGGACTGCACCGTAGAGAAACTAGAAACAGAACCTCTCGCCGGACGCACTGAACAAACTAAACCTACTGATTGGGGCCACACCAAGCCTCGACATCGTCAAAAGGAGAAGACCACACTAGGCCAACCGCCAAAGCTCTGTCGAGAAGCGTTGTATCTGACTCACATCGGGAGAGATCCGCACCGAGATGACTACCGAGCTCCACCGAGATACGACTACGCTGCACAAGTGTCTCCATGCCAAGAGGAACCCAAGTCGAGCCACCGTTGAAGCTCCACTGGTATGCGACGTCATCGCACAAGCCGAGCCAAACAACGATGCTCCACCGAGAGGCGACACCGCCGCACAAGCAGCAACGCCACGCTGAGTCGAACCCAAGCCGAGCCTACCACTGAATCTCCACCGAGATGCGCCGCCGCCGCCCGCGTCGAGACAGATCCACAGTCGTCATGAGTAGATCCCGACCTGAAGGGGGAAGGAGGGAAGTGCATGGAGAAACCCTAGTTCTGTGAGAGAGAGGAGACCATGCCGCTCCGAGGCCTCCTCGGGTTATCCCATGCAGTGTTAATTACGAAGGAATGTCGTGGTCATGTAAAATAAGTTTTCAATAAAAATGTTGTATTTCATGTTTTAAGATTTTATGTAATGTTCTTAATTTCCCAATACACTAGACCTATCAATATTCTGAGTTATATTAAGTGGAAATCTATGTAATAAATCATGATAAAATATGAAATTAAGTATAAGGTTTTTTATAGTTGGTATCAAAGGATAGGTTTAATTATTTTTGGGATTAAGATTAGAAAAATCTAGTGAAAACCCATAGGGATAAGACTAACTATAAGAAAACATCCCTAAATTTTGGTAAGTATAGAATAAGTGGTTTATAAATCAAATAAATCCATGTATGGATAATATAAGTGGACGTGGTTCTTGTAAAGACCTGGAAATTTAAAGGAATTTTTTTCTTAAATTATTTGGAATTTTACGAGTCCGCGGTTTCTGATGGCGCTTGATTCCGAGGCCCGGAATGCCCGGAATGATCCATCGAAGTTTTGTTAAGCTTAAATTAACGCGTGTAAGCAGTTTTCCTGAAAAAGTGGAATAACTCTTAAACGGTTACTCGGATCAGAAATTTGAGGGCACTGTTGCACTCAGGATGACAGGTTTACTCTAGGCGCGACTTAAGTTTAGTCAGCGCGGGTCTCCTTTGAAAAATCCCAAAATGACATAACTGTAAATAAAATAATTAAATAAATTATTTTATTTTTCAAATGCTTATAACTCACAAACGGTATCTCGGATTAAAAATCTGAGACCACCACTGAACTCGTGAGGGAATGCTTTGTTTAAAAAAATACTAACTTTGGACGGCACGGGCCAGCAGAAAAAGTTATTTTTTGGCCGCAAATAAAATAATTAAGTGACAATTATTTTATTGTAAAATTCATAACTTCTAAATGGTGAGTCAAATTAAAAATCCGAGAGTACTGTTGGGTTCTTCGGGGCGTGTTTCACCTAGGCAGAGCCTAACCTCGACCAGAGTGAGTCGAGGGTGACTGATAATAATTTTCCGAACTTTTTTTCGAGTACGTTTAGTAAACGTACGTTCGGTATTTTATATATTTTGAACCAATGCTCAGAATTGAAATCTGAGGGCACCGTTGAACTCGCAGCGTCGGTAATTACTTAGTGAGACCTTCACCGCAGTTGCGTTCTGACGAGTTTGGAAGTTAGTTTTTGGCTTTTTATTAAAGAAAAAAATAATAAAATAAAGTACAACACTTTATTTTATTTTTTAGGTGTCATGTGTTGTGTGTGAGGTTAGTTGGTTAAAAGCTCCACTTGGGAGTTGGTGGTGGGACCGCCACACCCTAACCTCCCATGGGAGGATAATTGGGGTGGGGACCACCCGAGCAGCATAACCTCCCACGAGAGGTTATGACGTGGGGTCCACATGTGTCTTAACCCCCCATTTAATGGGGAGGGAGAAGAAACCTCTCAACCCCCATCAATTAATTTTTTTTGTGTCGACGTAAAATTAATTGTCGTTAACTAATTTTATGTGTCGACGTAAAATTAATTGCTGTCAATTAATTTTATGGGACGGCGTAAAATTAATTACTGGCAATTAATTTTATGTATCGACGAGAAAATAAATGCTGTCAATTAATTTTATGTGTTGACGTGAAATTAATTGCTCTCAATTAATTTTCTGTGTCAACATAAAAATTAATTGTTGTCAATTAATTTTATGTGTCAACATAAAATTAATTCGTGTCTTTTGTTTTGACGCAGGCTAAGTGGGGGAAACTTCTTGGCATCCTCCCCTTTTTACTATGCCAATGAACCTCTTAAATTGTGCCAACACAATTTAATTCGCCCGACCCCCCTTTTTAATTAAGTAACCACATCGTTGGAATTTAGGAAGACTCCTAATAATTGAACCGTCATAAATTCTATGATGGTCACATACCTCTCCCCCTCTCCTATATATAGGGATCTTGGGAGAAGGTTTTGGGACGACTTTACCAAGCAATGAAGCGCTGGTAAAGTATCACGACGCCCAACACTTGGAGAAACACCCAACCCTTGGAGAAACTTATCTTCTCCAACGAAGAACGCGAAGATGGCGACGACGACGCTACTTCCTCGGCTTCTTCCTCAGAACCCCCTTCTGACGCGGGACCTCTCCGACGACCCTTCTTCCTTCCTCTTCATCGTCAACGGACCGACGCACGAGCTCGGAAGTGGAAGTGTACGACGAACGACGACAACATCGTCTTCCCCCGTGACGAACGAACTACCGATAATTAAAGAGGTAGGGGTGTGTTTTAAGTTGTTTAACGCTTAATCATCTCTCGTTAAATCAACTTCTTGAGCCGCTTGCTATCGTTCTAACGTGGAGGGTTCGGGCCGCACGAACACGGCTCAACCCCTCTGCAACCTTTATGGTTTTGGAACCTTGGATCGACGACGATGTAACAGTGGCATGGCAATGTGGCGACGACGACGAAGATGGAAAATAGAGGTCGCGCTTCCCGCGACCTCCGCGAACCCCGCCGCCGGTCGAGCGGCGCCCGACCAGCCTACCCGCGTGCTGCCGGCGCGCCCCGCACCTGCCCGACTCCCTCTAGGCCACCTGCCCGGTGCACCCCGGCACCCCAGGCCACTTGCCCGGCGCGCCCCGCGCTCTTCCCGGTCCACCCGCGGCCTGCCCGTGCCCCGCGCGGCCCGCCGTTGGCCTCTCGGGCCGAGCCGTCCGACCCACGCCCCTCGCGGCGCCGGCCGAACCTGCCACTGGCCTTCGGGCCGAATCTCCCACGTGGCGACTTTGGCCTGAATTGTCCACGCAATCCGCTAGGCCGGGCCCAGCGGATTGGGCCAAACTCAATGGGCTAAATCGCCCAACGGGCCGGGTTAGACCCATCAAGTCTGACCGGGTCGACCCAGACCAGGTCAGACCAGATCGGGTCGATCCAGACTGAGTTGGGCCAAGTCGGTCCGACCGGACCCGGGCCCACTTTTGACCCCTTGCTTGCGTTGGTCATATCTTTGGCACCAGACGTCTGTTTGATGAACCGTCATCAGTGCTGGTAATCTCTTTGAGAATCGGTCCCTTCAAAAATACCCCATGGGAATTCGAGGTACCGTTGTGATACGGTCGGGTTGGTTCGTACACGAAACTAACTGGACCCCTGGGACAAAAAGACTAATAACTCACAGACCGGACGTCTAATTGACGCGCTGTCTGTTGAGTTGAGACCCCTATGACGTGATAGTCCTTTGTGATACTTCTACGTGAGACTTCGTGACACTTGGAGTATCGACCAGTAGCTTGTGGAGCGGATCCTCCCAGAGACGAGTAGACAGAGTGCAGAGACCTAGTAGCTGTAGACCTGACGAATGCTTGACCGATTCGACTCGGAGTGATTTGACTAGCCCAGTGGATGGAGTGCCCAGTTTGGCGGCAGACCCATGGCGGACAGAGCGCCTGGTTTGGCAGCAGACCCGCGGTACTCGACAGGAGGAGTACCTTTGACGACTATTAGAGGGAGCGCCTGGTTTGGCGGCAGACCCACAACGGAGGAGCGCCCGATTTGGCAGCAGACCCGCGATACTCTACATGAGGAGTAACTAAGTAGTCTAAGGTTAGTGAGTAGCGCCTCAGAGTCGCGACAGGGTCACTGTACTCGACATAGGAGGAGTTCTCTAGCAATTGTGGTTTCGTTAATGAAAATCCTGGTTTGAGCTGAGTCAATGACCTTGTGTTTTCCTCATGGTTGAGATGTGTTACTTGATAACTTAGGTATATGTATGGAAATATACCTAATTAAAGTTATCTATTGAGATCTTTCTTTATGGTTTATCCTTGTTGGATTTAGTGAGACCTTGAGGGTCTCAGGGTCTATACTGAGTATCGTTATACTCACCCCTGCACAGGTTATGCCCGCACCTCGTTGTGTTGGATGCAGACGACGGACAACGCTAACCGAGGCAGAGTGTACGAGGGCTGGACGGTACCCGAAGGTGGACACTCGGCGTGACGACACATGGAGTGGACCGATTGATGCAGAGTGCTGAAGAAGACATCTGTACCTACCCTTTAGGTAGGAACCCAGAGGACGATCCAGGAGCTGCTTCCATCTAGCAGCCATTTGTCTTTCAGTTGTACCTTTCTATTGGGCTTGTATTTCCGTCCCCTTTGTACTTTCAGCATACTTGTTACTGCTTTACTTAGTGTTTGCTTCCTCTTGTTCACTAGTTGTGTGTGTTTACGTTTCATAAAGGCAATACCTACCATTTTTATCGGGATTTACGCCTTTGGTGCTAGTCGCCAGCCCCAGGCCTATGGAAGGCGGGCTTGGGGTAGTCACGACACGGGCCCCGGGGGATGGGTCGTGACAAATTGGTATCGGAGGAGTCAGTTCTACCGCAAAACTTAGGACTCTGATATTTTCTGTAATGGCCCGGACCTCTCCGGTCCACTACTTTGTGAAAATGTGGTGTTGGAGGTGTTCCAGGAGGTCAAGGTGACTTATCCCCCAGCCGCTGCCTACCGGTAGCTCGGTCTACTGGTAGCTGCTGCCTACCGGTAGCTCGGTCTACCGGTAGATGCTGCCTACCGGTAGCTCGGTCTACCAGTAGCTGCTGCCTACCGGTAGCCGCCGCTTACCAGTAGCTGGGTTTACCGGTAGCCGCGGCGTACTGGTAGCTCGACCTACTAGTGGTCGTAGTTTACCGGTAGCTCGACTAACACTACCAAATTTCTAGTTCTGGGAACAGTGTTTCCAGTTTTATGAACAGTATCGGTAGGTGAATAGTATCGGTAGACTTGAATAGTTCTATCGGCGAGGATCTATCGGTAGACTTGTGTTTCTATCAGTAAGGATCTATTAGTAGACTTGTGTTTCTATCGGTAAGGTTCTATCGGTGAGCTTTTCTTTCCTTTGCCAATTTTTTTAGTTCTGTGAACAGTGTTTCCAGACTCCTAAGAGCTACCGATTCCATACTTTGCCAAATTTCACGAATGAAGAGTGTTTCCAGACTTCATAAGAGCTACCAATTCCATACTTTTCCAATTTTCACGAATGAACAGTGTTTCCAGACTTCATAAGAGCTACCGATTCCATACTTTGCCAAATTTCACGAATGAACAGTGTTTCCAGACTTCATAAGAGCTACCGATTCCATACTTTGCCAAATTTTTGAGTATGTGAACAGTGTTTCCAGCTTTGCAAATTTGTCGTTTTCTTTGACGTAAAATACTTTTAAAACCTTATTTTAAGGACTTTAAGACCGATTCAAAGGCCATAAATTATATATTAATTATTCCTAAGGCCGAGATGTTTTTACTTGGTCAAACCGCATGGGTTAGTGCGATCCGTTTTTTTATGGAGAATAAACCGGATCTTAAACCGTCGCCTCGTTAAATATTCAAAAAGGAACGAGATATCATTCTTCATTGTTCTTCCTCTTTGTTCTCAGCTAAGAGACGCTAGAACCTTTTAATCATTTCCGTAGGAGTTCCACAATCAATTTTTACTCCTAGGATTGGTTCATCTCTGTTTTGGATGCAACCAAGCTATGTCAATCATTCTTCCATATAAGGTATGTTTTATCATCATTCCTTCGGGGATCACCTTATCTTGTTCTCCCTTCCATATTATCATGTAATCTCCATGGTTCTAATGGGTTTTGGTTGGTTGGGACTTACCGTGACATCCTCGGGTGGATGCAGTTGTCACGAGAGAAGGATTGTGGCCCGTTGTGTGGATACAGGACGTCAAGAACTCTTCGAGGTAGGGGATTCATGGCTTCTCTAATTTTATATGTGCAATCGTAGAATTAGCATGATTTATCCCTTTGGATCACAATGAAATTGACCTAATTAAATACTTGAACCGAATTAAAAGAATTGGTTGATCGCATGTTGTTTCTTTATACCGTGATAACAGTTTGCCTCATGTTTTCCTAGATATAGTGATATCTATGTTTTCTTTGATTTGTTGTACGTTCATGATAGAAATTGATAATGAACGTAAAGCCGGAATTAATTGTTAATTAATTGGATAAAGATAAAGAGGCATGTAAATTAATCTGGTTATTGCCGTTGTTGCAGTTGTTCTAATTTGAGGATAATCAAATTAGGGAAGGAAGCATGGTTATTTAATTGTGATAGCTTGCTGATTAGGTATCCGTAATTGGAACCTACGAATAACAAATCTTCCAGTTCAATATGGATTAAAGAACAGATTATGTGGGAATTTCTAAAGGGGTTCTGAGTTACCCTCTTGTTTTCTAAAGGGTCAAGAGCCCATGGTTGTGATTGTTATTTTCTTGCTGCTTGTGCTGTGATGTGAGCCTGGATGGGTGTTGTGATATGTAGAGGCCTGGAGGCCTTGTGGTTGTGGTAGCGGATGACGCCTAGAGTGGCGAGATACATCAGTTTATGCATGTGGGTGTCAGGGAGGACACCGAGGGTGATGGAATGGGATGGATGTGGTCACTGGATTCTTGTGGTTCCTTGAATGTTTATCTACTTTGCTTTTCCCCCACTACTCAAGGAAGCTGGTCTTGCTTACCCTTCTTCCGAAGGAGGCGAAGATGCGCGGGGTATGCCACGTGCTTTCCGTGTTTAGCCACTCGAGGGAGAATGGGTCTATGCTCTTTCTATAGGCGACAAAGACTCGACGATTAGTATATTTACTCACCGTGTTGAGCCTCCTTTGTGTTTAGAAGCATATGATGCTTTTCTAGAATGCCTGGGATTATGGAAAAGTAATTCTGTAATGATTATTTGATTAAATGGTGAAAATCCACGGGGATGGAGATACTGGAATTTAAAGGTGATGTGAATCTTAAAAGGAGCAGTTGTTTTTGAATGTGATGCCAATTCAGTTTACTGTGGAATTGTTCATTCTTAATTAATGGTTAAAGAATTAATTAATGTACAGTAGAACTAATAAAATGAGAATGGAGTAATCTAATAAAGCTCTTCAAATGGTTTTGTGCTTATAGGACACCTAGTCTTAGAAGTAGCAGCCTGGAGTCCGAGAGACGTTAGCTGCAGTTGTGTCTAAGACTAGGTAATGCCCATAGTGTGGATGTGAGTTACATATATATATTCTGTACTTTTTGTATTTCTATACGCTACTCTACCCTATTGGTAAGGGCAACTGACACCCCGGGGATTCTAATCCCTGGGGGGGTGTTTTCCCCAACATTTTGATGGGAGGTTGAATGGCTGACTACCCCCTTTGGCCCCGCTCTCTTATCTTGGTAGATCTTTGTGCTGGTAGACACAGTGGTTAGTTTTACCCATATATGTGTGTAGAGGGCTGTAATTTCTTGTGGTTATTTCACACACATATATTTTGGATATAGTATCCTATGGACTACTATAGGTGTAACGTGTATAGGCTATAATGGCGTGAGGATACTTACTCGGAGTATGGGCTGTAATGGCTTGAGGTATTATACCCGACGTATGATACACGTTATGCGAGCTGTGGTGGCTCCCGGAAATTACCTGGTTACTTTTGGTTGTGAGGACGGTGTGGTGCTTCACCCAGGTGTCTGTGGGCAATCCTTTGTGGTGCATGAGGTGCAGATTGTGGAGCTTAGCCCAGGTGTCTGCGGGCAAGCCTTTGGAGAGAGATGCACAGGACGTATGTCGTTGGGGCAAAGTGGAAAACCAGTGGGGAAGTAGTAACGGGGTACCCTTGATATTCTTTACTATATACTATATTCTTGTATGCGTTACTTGGTGAGAGTAGCCATGGTAAGGTTGGGAACTTAGTATACCTATTTAGATAACGAGTTAGTTTCACTTGTTGTTCACTGGGCTTTAGCATGCTTTCTTTACTTTTGAACGAGAGGCTTGAGGAGGATCCTACTGATTATACTGTTATACTCACCCTATGTATATATAAACTGTTTTTCAGGTCACTTGGAGCATGTTGGAGATCAAGCTGGTTACTACTAGCTTGTGGTTGGAGGAGGATCTGTTCGGGCTTGTGGCTGCTGCCGTTTCACTTTCTTTTGGGTACTTTGAGTTTCCCATTTCAGTTGTAGTACTTTTTCATGACATTTCATATATGTACTTGGTTTCCTTTTATATCTCAGTTCTAAGTTGGAGTTGATTGGAGTCTATTCTATCTCTCTCTTTTGCATGTGTTCTATTAGAGGGAAATGCCTCCTATTTGTATGTTTATTATACCCTCGGTGCTAGTCGCCAACCCGGGGCCTACTGGAGGCGGGACTCGGGGGTCATTATCTCTCTTCTCACATTGTCGGCCTAGGAGGGGTACACTTTGTGGGGAGGGGGTCGTGACATTTTCTTTCCGTGAAACAATAATGTTAAGGGTACTAAGTGTTGTTTTCAGTTCAGGGAGTCCAGTGTTGGTGCGGGCAGCCGACGTATCCATACACCAGGACCCTGGCTTCTGATTTCCGAATTAGTGCAAGAAAACACTGATTGCGTGTGTGTTTGCAAAAGTTTCTTTTTAATCATCTCAAACCAGGTCAGCTCACCAGGTATAGTCTTTGACCGTGTCACATCTGTTTCTTTCAGGATGCCACCCCGCGGACGACTAGGTAGAGCCCCAAGAGTTGTACGTACTGACAAACCATCGAGCAATGAGGCCTCAATACAGGTCCCTCTTCCAGTTAAGGCACCAACGGAGGCACCAATGTTACTACTTTCCGTTGGGCCACCGATGCCACTAGCCCCAACAACAGGCAATGCACGCCGCTTGAGTGCGTTGCACGAATTCCAGTGCCAGAGGCCACCCAGGTTCAGGGGAGAGACGAACCCGCAGACGGGTGAGGATTTCCTGGAGGCTATGGTGAGGGTTTTCAGGCTAGTAGGGACACCAGAAGACTTCATGATGATCCTTACTGCCAGCCTCCTTCAGGCAGCCGCAGGCATATGGTGGAGCTTGATGCTCCAGATGCATGACGAGGCGACACTTCTTTGGGCATACTTCGAGAGCCTGTTCCAGGCAGAGTTTGTACTAGCCACCCTTCGAGCGATGTGTATACAGGAGCTACTGCATCTTCAGCAGGGTAGCATGATGGCGGCGTAACACTCAACGAGGTTCACCGACCTCTCGCGCTACTCCACTGATATGGTACGAGACCCATTCTTCAGGGCCTGGACCTTCGAGCAGGGGCTTAGGCGAGAGATTAGAGCTTCAGTTGTTTCTCACAGCATCCCGACGCAGACATGGGTGTTGGAGTGAGCCCTCCTAGTGGAGAGTTTCCTTGCTGAGCAACCTCTAGCAGCGGAACCCACCACTAGTTGACATGCATCAGAGTCTTCTATAGCTGACAGTAGACAGATGATGCAGAGGTCCAAGAGGACCAGACCTACGGGTGGTTGACCGCACGACTCGGGATCGGTGGTGCGAGGCACCTAGGGTGGAGACAGAGCCAGGAATACCAGGAATGGACAGTGTTACTCTTGCGGTGGGCTTGGTCACATGGCATGTGACTGTCCAACCCGCTGTGCTAACGATCAGCAGATAGATGAAGGACCTCCCAGGCAGAGGCAGAAGTTCGATCGTGACGGACCGCAAGGAGTTGGCCATGCAGCTGGTGGTGGACGACGCTTCGGGGTGTTTCCACCACCACCACCAGGAGGTCCACCCCGACTGTAGGGAATGGGTGGACAGGGGAGAGCATAGCTTCAGGCAGCTGAAGCATACGACTATGAAGCTCCGGAAGCAGGTGGACAGGAGAAGGACTAGTTTCAGGCATAGAGGCCTTTGTTCTTGGTGCTTCTAGCTTCCTTGTTGTTATTGTTTGTGGTTGCTTTGTGTCTTTGTACTTTGAGTTTCAGTAATAAAAGACACTTATCCTTGTGACATTGCTTTCCTTTATTTTTGTGTGGTTAATACTAAGAGGTTTCGGTTAAAACTGTTGAATTGACCATCACTTTCGAGATTCCAACTGGAGGATACCCAGTGACCACACACTGATGCCGACAGTGTGACTCAACCCTTGGAGGCGAGAGTGACAGTTGGATCTCTTAGTAGTAGCGTTTAGGCCTTACGACGTTGTCCATGGCATGAATTAGTACCGTTCATGTTAGGATTGACTGTATTAGGCAAATGACGTGGTTCATCCAGGGGATGAGACCAGATTTCTCTTTTCGGCAAAGGAGAAATCTTAGAAGCTCTAATAGGACCAGAGATGGTTCAGTCTACGACGGAGGAAGTATAGATCATCCAGGATCAGATGAGGACTGCACATAACAGAAAAAAGTGCTATGCTGATAGGAGTCGGAGACCATTGGAGTTCGAGTATGGTGACTACGTCTTCCTACGGGTCTCACCTCGACGAGGTCTACAAAGATGTGGCCGAGGCGGCAAGTTATCTCCGCATTTCATCGGACTTTTCCAGGTCCTCAATAGAGTAGGCAAGGTGGCTTATCACCTAGCCCTTCCACCTCAGTTGTACCAGGTGTACGAAGTCTTCCACAAATATCAGCAGAGGAGATGCGTGCATGACCCGTACCACATCATCAACCATGGGGAGCTGGACATAGATGACAGAGCGACTTTCACGGAGGTTCCAGTGGAGATTGAGGATCGACAGGAGCAGATCCTACGTGGATGATCGATTCCCTTGGTGCGCATTTTCTGACAGCATAGGAAACTCCAGGAGAGTACATGGGAGCAGGAGGCTCATATGCGTGCTCAGTACCTTCTTTTTGTTTCCCTAGTGTGTGTTGTAGCTTTACGGGGACGTAAAGACCTGAGGTGAGGGTAATGTAAAGACCTGGAAATTGCAAGGAATTTTTTTCTCTTAAATTCTTTGAAATTTTATGAGTCCACAGTTTCTGATGGTGCCTAATTCTGAGGCCCGGAGTGCCCGAAATGGTCCGTCGAAATTTTGTTAAGCTTAAATTAACGCGCGTAAGCAATTTTCCTGAAAAAGTGGAATAACTCTTAAACGGTTACTCAGATTAGAAATCTGAGGGCACCGTTGCGCTCAGGATGGCGGGCTTACCCTAGGCGCGACTTAAGTTTCATCGACGCGGGCCTCCTGTGAAAAATCCCAAAATGACATAACTATAAATAAAATAATTAAATAAATTATTTTATTTTTCAAATGCTTATAACTCACAGATGGTAGCTCAGATTAAAAATCTGAGACCACCGCTGAACATGTGAGGGCATGTTTGTTTAAGCAGATACTAACTTTGGATGGCGTGGGCTAGTAGAAAAAGTTAGTTTTTGGCCGCAAATAAAAAATTCAAGTGACAATTATTTTATTGTAAAATTCATAACTTCTAAACGGTGAGTCGGATTAAAAATCCGAGAGTAACGTTGGGTTCGTTGGGGCGTGTTTCACCTAGGCAGAGCCTAACCTCGACCGGCGCGAGTCGAGGGTGACTGATAATAATTTTCCGAACTTTTTTTCGGGTACGTTCAGTAAACGTACATTTGGGATTTTATATCTTTTGAAGCAGTGCTCGGAATTGAAATCTGAGGGCACCATTGAACTCGCAGCGTCTGTAATTGCTTAGTGAGACCTTCACCGCAGTTGCGTTCTGACGAGTTTGGAAGTTAGTTTTTGGATTTTTATTAAAGAAAATAATAATAAAAATAAAGTACAACACTTTATTTTTTTTAGCTGTCATGTGTTGTGTGTGCGGTTAGTTGGTTAAAAGATCCACTTGGGAGTTGGTGGTGTGAACGCCACACCCTAACCTCCCATGGGAGGATAATTGGGGCGGGGACCACCTGAGCAGCATAACCTCCCACGAGAGGTTATGACGTGGGGTCCACATGTGGCTTAACCCCCCATTTAATGGGGAGGGAGAAGAAACCTCTCAACCCCCATCAATTTTTTTTGTGTCAACGTAAAATTAATCGTCGTCGACTAATTTTATGTGTCGACGTAAAATTAATTGTTGTCAATTAATTTTATGGGACGACACAAAATTAATTGCTGTCAATTAATTTTATGTGTTGACGAGAAATTAAATGCTATCAATTAATTTTATGTGTTGACGTGAAATTAATTTCTCTCAATTAATTTTATGTGTCAACATAAAATTAATTCGTGTCTTTTGTTTTGACTTAGGCTAGGTGGGGGAAATTTCTTGGCATCCCCCCCTTTTTACTGTGCCAACGCACCTCTTAAATTGTGCCAACACAATTTAATTCGCCCGACCCCCCTTTTTAATTAAGTAACCGCATCGTTGGAATTTAGGAAGGCTCCTAATAATTGAACCATCATAAATTCCACGATGGTCACATACCTCTCCCCCTCTCCTATATATATGGAGCTTGGGAGAAGGTTTTGGGACGACTTCACCAAGAAATGAAGCGCTGGTAAAGTGTCGCGACGCCCAACACTTAGAGAAACTTATCTTCTCCAACGAAGAACGCGAAGATGCCGACGCCGACGCTACTTCCTCGACTTCTTCCTCAGAACCCCCTTCCGACGTGGGACCTCTCTGACAACCCATCTTCCTTCCTCTTCATCATCAACGGACTGACACACGATCTTAGAAGTGGAAGCGTATAGAGAACAACGACAAAATCATCTTCCCCCACAACGAACGAACTCCCGACAATTAAAGAGGCAGGGGTGTGTTTTAAGTTGTTTAACACTTAATCATCTCTCGTTAAATCAATTTCTTGAGCTGCTTGCTATCGTTCTAACATGGAGGGTTCGGGCCGCACAAACACGGCTCGACCCCTCTGTAACCTTTATGGTTTTGGAACCTTGGATCGACGACGATGTAACAGCGACATGGCAATGTGGCGACGACGACGAAGATGAAAAATAGAGGCTGCGCTTCCCGCGACCTCCATGAACCCCGCCGCCAGTCGAGCGGCGCCTGACTAGCCTACCTGCGCGCTGTCGGCGTGCCCCGCACCTACCCGGCTCCCTCCAGGCCGCCTGCCCGGCGCACCCCGACGCCCCAGACCACCTGCCCGGTGTGCTCCGCGCCCTTCCCGGTCCACCCGTGGCCTACCCACACCCTGAACGGCCCACCTTTGGCCTCTTGGGCCGAACCATCTGAGCCGCGCCCCTCGCGGCGCCCACCAGACCTGCCACTGGCCTTCGGGCCGAATTGCCCACGTGGCGACTTCGACCCGAATTGTCCACACAGCCCAGCGGACTGGGCCTAACTCAGCGGGCTGAACCGCCCAACGGGCTGGGTCAGACCCAGTAAGTCTGACCGGGTTGACCCAGATCGGGTCGACCCAGACTGAGTTGGGATGAGTCGGTCCGACCGGGTCGGACCGGACCCAAGCCCACTTTTGACCCTTTGCTTGAGTTGACCATATCTTTGGCACCGAACGTCCATTTGACGAACCATCAGTGACACTGGTAATCTCTTTGAGAATCGGTCCCTTCAAAAATACCCCATGGGAATTCAGGGTACCATTGTGATATAGTCGGGTTGGTTCGTACACGAAACCAACTGGGCTCCCGGGACAAAAAGGCTAATAACTCATAGACCGGGCGTCCGATTGACGCGTCGTCTATTGAGTTGAGACCCCTATGACGAGGCAGTCCTTTGTGATACATCTATGTGAGACTTTGTGACAGTTTGAGTATCAACCAGTAGCTCATGGAGCGGATCCTCCCGGAGATGAGCAGACAGAGTGCATAGACCTAGTAGCTGTAGACCTGACGACTGCTTGACCGATTCGACTCGGAGTGATTTGAATAGCCTAGTGGACGGAGAACCTAGTTTGGCGGTAGACCCATGGCAGACAGAGCACCTAGTTTGGCAGCAGACCCGCGATACTCGATAGGAGGAGTACCTCTGACGGCTATTAGGAGGAGCACCCGATTTGGCAGTAGACCCACAGCGGAGGAGCACCCAATTTGGCAGCAGACCCGCAGTACTCGATAGGAGGAGTACCTCAACAGTATAAGGTTAATGAGTAGCACCTCAGAGTAACAACATGGCCACTGTACTAGACAGAGGAGGAGTTCTCTAGCAGTTGTGGTTTCGTTAATGAAAATCCTGGTTTGAGCTGAGTCAATAACCTTGTGTTTTCCTCATGATTGAGATGAGTTACTTGATAACTTAGGTATATGTATGAGCATATACCTAAGTAAGGTTATATATTGAGATATTTCTTTGTGGTTTATACTTGTTGGATTTAGTGAGACCTTGGGGGTCTCGGGGTCCCTACTGAGTATCGTTATACTCACCCCTGCATGGGCTATGCCCGCACCTCATTGTGTTGGATGCAGATGACAGACAACTCTGACCGAGACAGAGTGTACGAGGACTAGACGATACCCGGAGGTGGACACTCAGCGTGACGACACATGGAGCGGACCGATTGACACAGAGTACTGAAGAGGACATCTGTACCTACCCTTCAGGTAGGAACCCGAAGGATGATCCAGGAGCTGTTTCCATCTACCAGCCGTTTGTCTTTCAGTTGTACCTTTCTGTTGGGCTTGTATTTCCGGCCCCTTTGTACTTTCAACATACTTTTTACTACTTTACTTAGTGTTTTCTTCTTCTTGTTCTATGGTTGTGTGTGTTTACGTTTCATAAAGGCAATGCCTTCCCTTTTTATCGGGATTTATGCCTTTGGTGCTAGTCGCCAGCCCCTGGCCTATGGAAGGTGGGCTTGGGGTAGTCACGGCACGGGCCCCAGGGGATGAGTCATGACAATTCTAACACAGATTTACCTAGGAGTAACAACTCCGACAAGGTGTTCTGGGCTCGACTCAGGGTAACCTGGTACATGACAACGAGCCTTACTGTGCACCTAGTTTGACACTCCTGGGGGATATGCTTTGGTAAATTCTTAATCTCATTACAAACCATTATTAAGGGAACAAAAAAATTCCCATAAGAATATATGTTAGGAAGTATATAATAGATAACTTATATTGAAGCCTAGAAACTCATAAGTTAAGGAAATAAATATAATTTATAATTTATCCCTTTAATGTTATTAGATTCCCATTTATGTGTTTAATAGTTTAAAAGTGCTCATCATTAATTCTATATTGGATAAATTATAACCAGAATCAAAAAGAAAATAGTAGGGTTATCGTCCATAGTTCTATTCATTCCTTAATATCACAAAAGTTTAGTAAAACTATTCAAACACCACCATAAATCATGGAAGTAGATATGTCAGTGAAGACAAAAATGGGGAAATTATTGAATCTCATGTATATAACTCCTCCCCTATCATAATTTGTGGATTGAACTTCCCAAAGAACCTTGTCATACTTCCCTTAGTGTAATTTGATGCAATTATGGGCATAGAATAACTTTCTATATATAGAGACAACATAAATTTCCATGAGAGGGAAATCACTCTCCAAATGGTGAATCAACCCTCGATTATATACAAGTGAAAGGAGGAGGATAAATCTTCTTTAGAACCATCATCTCAAACATGGATATTACTGCCCTACGAGAAAGCATATCTAGCTCAAATGATTGAGTCTAATGAACATACCATCCTCGAAGACATGCCTATCATGAGGTAATTCCCTGATATGTTTCCTGAGTAATTGTCTGGTCTTCCTCCTAGAAGAGATGTTTAATTCTTGATTGATCTTATACCCAGGGAATTGAAAATATCTAATACTCCGTATAGAATAGTTGTTGTGGAACTTGAGGAGTTAAAGAAACAATTATAGGATAATCTGGATAAAGGGTTTATACGCCCAAGTGCTTCATCATGGGGTGTACCAATCCTCTTCATCAAGAATAAAGATGGGTCAATGCACTTTTGCATTGATTATCATGAGTTCAAAAAAATTATGATAAAGAACAAGTATCATTTTCCACGAATTGATGACTTGTTCGATCAGCTACGTGGAGCACAATACTTCTCCAAGTTGGATCTTCGATTAGGATATTACCAAGTAAGGGTGAAAAAGGAGGATATACACAATACTAATTTTTGTAAAAGGTATGAGCATTATGTGTTCATAGTGATTCCATTTTGACTCAATAATGCTCCAAAAATCTTCATGGACTTGATGAATAGAGTCTTTAGATATTACCTCGACAAATTTTTTATAGTCTTTATAGATGATATTCTAATATACTCCAGAACCAATGAGGAGCATGAGGAGAATCCGAGAAATGCGCTAAAGACCTTGAGAAAGGAGAAGCTCTATACAAAGTACAACAAACATGAGTTTTGGTTAAAGGAAGTCTCGTTCTTGGGGAATATCATCACAAACAATGATATATCTATGGATCCTTCCAAGAAAAAAGAAATTGAGGGATGGATGAGTCCAACATCTTTGACAGATATCCATAGCTTCCTTGGGTTATCTGGATATTATCATCGATTTGTGAGAAATTTCTAACGATTTTCAAACCCTCTTACCAAGATAACTTGGAAGGGAGTAAAATTTTCTTGGAATGATGAATGTGAATAAATCTTTATAGATTTGAAAATGAGGTTTATCACTGCCCCTGTGCTCACACTACCCACAAGTGGGGAGATTTTCATAATTTTTAGCGATGATTAAAAGAAGGGATTGAGATGTGTGTTGATAAAAAATGACAAAGTCATTGCCTATGCCTTAAAGAAGTTGAAAATTCATGAAAAAAATTATCCCATGCATGATCTGAAGTTGGAAGTTGGGAACTTTGTGTTGAAAATATGGTGGTATTATTTCTTTGGGGAGAAGTGTGAAATATATATGGATAAAAAAGTATTAAATATATATTCACAAAAAAAGAGATGAATATGTGCCAATGAAGATGTTTAGAGCTCATTAAGGATTACGACTACTCAATCCACTACCATCTTGGGAAAACGAATAAGGTGGCAGATTCTCTAAGTAGAAAGGACCCAACAATTTTATCATTGATGAGAATTGAAAAGGATTTGATCTTCTTATATTTAAAGAATATGGACATGGGAATCATAAATAAAGAAACATCATCAGTCCTTTCACAAATGATTGCTCAACCATATCTTTTAGAAAGGTTAAAGGATCCTCAAAAAGATGATTTGGGAATTCATAAGAAAGTAGAAACTATCAGAAAAGAGAAATCCTTGGAGTTTAATGTTAATAAAGAAGGAATTGTGAGATTTTAATCGAGACTATGTGTTCCATAAAATCCCGAGTTAAAGAAAGAACTTCTTGATGATGCACATAGTTCTACTTTCTCTATTCAACTAGGAAACACAAAGATGTATCGAGATATCTGATAGAATTATTGGTGGGATAACATGAAGAAGGATATCGCAGAATATACATAAATGTGTCTGGTATATCAACAAGTGAAGGATGAAAGGTATAATTCTAAGGGGATGATGCAACAATTATCCATACTAACATGGAAATGGGAAAACATCACCATGGACTTTGTCACCAGACTTCCAAATAAATCCAAGGGAAATAATGCTATTTGGGTTGTTGTGTATCATCTCAAAAAGACTGCACACTTCATTAAGATTCAAGATGATTTCTCACTAGATCAACTAGCACGGATATACATCAAATAAGTGGTAAGGATTCATGGAGTACCACTATCTATTGTATCTGATAGAGATCCAAGATTCACCTTTAAGTTTTGGAAAAGTCTCCAGCATGCTCTAAACACAGATCTAAACTTTAGTACGGATTATCACCCTCAAACAGATGACCAATCTGAGTGAACTATCCAAACAATTGAGGACATGTTGAGAGCTTGCTCAATGGACTTAAAAAGGCAGATGAGACCAACATATTTCTTTGGTGGAGTTCTCTTATAATAACAGTTTCCACTCAAGCATCCAAATGATACCCTTTGAAGCCCTTTATGGGAAGAGGTGCAGAACATCGACATGTTGGGATGAAGTTGGGTAATGAAAACTTCTAAGTCCTAAAATTTTCAAAAAATGGTGGAGAAGGTTAAAACCATCCAACAAAACATCAAAGCTGCTCAGAGTCAAAAAAAGAGCTATGCTGACAATAGTCGATGAGACCTAGAGTTTGACATTAGAGACATGGTATTCCTCTACATATCTCCATAGAAGAGAGTGATGAGATTTTGGAATAAGGAAAAGCTTAGTCCAAGGTACATCGGCCCTTTTGAAACCCTTGATCACATCGGAGAAGTGGTCTATCGACTAACATTCCCACCAAACCTATCTCAAGAACAATATGTATTCCATGTATCACTCTTAAGGAAGTACATACTGAAACCATCACATGTACTCAATCCAAAGGTGATACTATTTGAGAATGACATTTCCTATGAGGAGAAGCCGGTGAAGATCTTAGATCATAGAGAAAAAGTTCTATGAAATAAGACGATGTCCCTTATCAAGGTGTTGTGGAGAAACCACAAGTTGTAAGAATCAATGTGGGAACCGGAGGAAGTGATGAAGCAGAGTTACCCTTATATGTTTTAGTGTGGGAAAAGAAAATTTTAAGGGTGGAATTTCTTAAGGAGGGAAAGTTGCAATGACCCAAACTGTTATGAATAAAATTCCCCTTTTCGATTTAATTAAATGTCTTAGGGATATAGAAAACACATGAACTCTTTTTGTTTTATTATATACAATTGTATTTAAATGACCATTAAGTATCTTTACTATTGATAATATAGTCATTTAACAGTTATCACATGACTAGTATAAATATAGTGATTTAACAAATCCTTTTTT
The DNA here is from genome assembly GCA_963277665.1 of Viscum album. Taxonomy (NCBI): domain Eukaryota; kingdom Viridiplantae; phylum Streptophyta; class Magnoliopsida; order Santalales; family Viscaceae; genus Viscum; species Viscum album. Next base: position 1,520,316,711 of record OY728131.1, on the reverse strand, counting down.
CACAGACAAAGGAAGTGGTGACCTCAAACAGTAGGATCGTTCCCTATAAAGCCCATTTACCGGAACTTCTGAGGGAGATATAATTTTTGGGCTTTTCCCTAGACCAAGTCCAAGATAAGATCCAACAACTTAATCATGAGTGAAACTATTTATGGGAGAAGTTCAAGCTCATCAAGATCAAATCCCAAACCATGTTCACCGAACGACCCCATAAAAGCTCCACCATCACGCACCTTACTCTTAGAGAATATGTTGGTGTAATAAAGGTATATTTATCAAGACCCTAGCAATAATAATATGTATATTATTTTTTTATAGAATAATGAATATATTTTCTCTCGATTATTGTTAATTTGTAAATAATTTTTAAATCACAAATTTTATTTTTTGTTAATATTCAAATTCAATTAATGAATTTATGAATTAATATATTTTTGAAATAAATAATATTTTAATGGAATATTATTATTAAATAATATTTATCAAATATAAATGATCATATGATTTTTATGATATCAAATGTAAATTTTATAAGGGTTAAAAATGACTATTTGTCAAAAACATGTCATTTTCAATAAATGTCAGTTTTTATTTTAAAATTGAAAATTCAAATATTTAGAAAATTATTTAGATAAAATGGATATTATTTTTTAAATTAGTATTTTAAAATTATCCAATGGTGAATTTTTCATAATTTTCTGAGTCAGATTTTTGGGTAAAAATTAAATACCGTATAAATATACGCTGTTTTATAACAACATAATGGATCAATAGTGATGTAATAAATACTATAAAAGGAATACTCATCCAAATATATGTTTTTTCATTTAAAATAATGTGATTTTTTTATTTGATTTTTTTTATAAATCCTTAGTGAATCCTCCAAGACTTATAATATATTTTAAGATTTTAAAATCATTTCTTTGAAAGTGTGACTCACCTCCACATAAGAAAGAGAAATATTTTATTATATTAGACCCTTGGACTCATATAATAATGTATACCACTCCACTTTTCCATAAAAATGGGATGGTTTGTGGTTTTTAATATTTTATTATGTAGCATCCAAAACCAAAATAATAAAGAAAACCCCCTCATTTCCTATATAAACTCACCCAAGCTCTCATTTATCTTCACTCAAACTTCTTGAAACTAATGAAACCTCTAATATATTCTCCCTGGATTCATCCCATGGTGCCCCCAATCTCCCAATAATCCTATCATAATACTTTGGAGTCACACATCCAAGTAAGGGATTCTCTCTCTCCTCTTTTAATCAAGCACTTCATTTATGATATGTATTTTTAATTTCTATTTACTCATGTTCAGATACATTATTACCTATCCCACTTACTTTACACTTATTTTATAAATTATGATATCCCATTTCACTCTCATTGAACTCTCCTAAGAACCTTTACGTGCCCCCGTTACCATGCCGAAATTTTGTAAGGGTTCTTTCCTTCCTTATCTTTACCCAAGTTTCTTTATCTTGTTATGCCCTTTTTATTTTCAATTAATAATGATGGGGTATGTTTTAGAACCTCCCCATTATTGTAAATTTTATTTATAAACTATTATATCTTCCTTTCACTCTCATAAACCCCCCTATGATCCTTTAAGTACACCCATTACTATACCAAAATTCTGTAAGGGATCTTCCACCCACCACTTTTATCAAGAATCCTTTTTTACATCTTCTAATTTCATTTATCATATGTTGGGATATGTTATTAAATATCCCTAATACTATAAATTTGTTGTCTAAATTATGGTATACCTCTTTCACTCTCATCAACCCATTTTATGAATTTCTATATGACGTCGTTATGCTGCCGAAATTGTACCGCTATTTTCAATGCCAAAATCATTGTGTAGTGAATACCATAATAATTTATCTATCGAGGGTATTCACCTTTATGAACATATACTTATTTATTTTGGATATATATATATATATGTATTCCACATTTCCTTGATCTTGGAATAAATTATTATAATTAATGAATCCATACTGTATGATCTATGTGGCACACTTAAGCATGAAAAAGAAATGATTATGAAGGGTGCGCCCTGATAGCACTCCAATGCATTGGGTAATGTTTAGTATCATGATATGTCACGTGTAATGATATTTGACTCATTCTACTTCATGTGCAATGAGATTTGACTCATGATACTTCATGTGTAATGAGATTTGACTCATCATCCTCCATGTATAATGAGCATTGACTCATTATAATATCATGTTGTATGTTGTTTCCACATTTCCATGTTATGATTATCATTCTATATCATGCCTTTATATTCATGTTCCCTTATGCATCATTGATATTCTTTTTCTAACATGTATTATTATCGTTATGTTAAACCTTGTTTATTCCCTTATCGGGCTTTATAACTCACCTATTTCTTATGTATGTCCTTAGGTTATCCCATGTAGTGTTAAGTACGAAGGAATGTTATGGTCATGTAAAATAAGTTTTCAATAAAGATGTTTTATTTCATGTTTTAAGTTGTTATGTAATGTTCCTAATTTCTCAAGACACTAGACCGCTTGATCTTCTACGTTGTATTAAGTGAAAAATCTATGTAATAAATCATGATTAAATATGAAATGAGGCATTGGGGTTGTTATAACCATATCTATCTGTAGAACGAGTATGGAGGACCCATGCCCTAATGTGACATAAGAGTATCATCTCTATGGATAGAGGACTTGCACCCTAGTGTGACAAGAGAGTACCGTCTCCATCTGTAGAATGAGTATGGAGGAAATGCACCCTGGTGTGATAGGGGAGTACTGTATCCATGGATAGAAGAATCTCTCCCTAGTGTGACATGGGAGTATCGTCTATATCTATAGAATGAGTATGGAGGAACTGCACCCTAATGCAATAGGGGAATACCGTCTCCATAGATAGAGGAATTGCACGTTGATAGGACAGCGGAGTACCATCATCATGGATAAAGGACCCACATGCTGATATGATAGTGGAGTTCCATCACCATGGATAGAGGACCCACACACTAATACGAAAACAAAGTACCATATCCATGGATAGAAGACACATGCGTTGATACGACAGCGGAGTACCGTATTTATTTGAAATCTCTAAAAATCATGCCCGATCACTATCATCATCAAGTTCCACATAAAGAAGCATCATTCTTGGAACATCTCACATTGTATCTAAAAATATACTACAAAGGCCACCATCGCATTCTATGTGAAAAAACACTCAGGATAGGCTACTCATGTGCCATAATCTGAGTCCAAATAAAGAAGATACATAACTTTGAAGTTTCCTAAAAAAGAGGCACATGACATATCGGGGACCCACATAGTGTGTGGTCTTTCTCTACTGCCTGGTCATGTCCTCACCAGCACATAGTCTGCTGGTCATGTAGCACTATACGACATGTAAGGGTACTACACGGCGTGTCTCAACTACAATCCTAACAAACGCATGAGGCTCAACACTGGTCCAAGGTTAAAAACATAATTTCACTAATATAACTCTTTAAATAGATCAAGATGGTAAAAGGGATCACACCATTTCGATCCTCATGAAAAAACACTTGGGATAGACTATTCACTTGCCTTAATCGGACACCCAGTGAAAAAGTCGCATTTCACTACATCACACACAAACGGTGCTTTGTGGGCCTGAGCCATGAGCCCAAATTAAATACGCAAAACTAGTCATGAAACATCTATCTTAATTTCAGGGTCGCAACATCACAGGCAGTTTGTTATTCTGACACCGTATGAGGGAGATATGTCAGATACAAGATCCTGTAATAATAATAATTTTATTATTATTGGGTGTTTCGCTGACTTGAGTCACGAGTCTGAAAAAGGTTTCCAACATCAATCTTAAAATGACCATATTAATTTTAGGGTCACACTACTATTGACGGTCCATCAATCATACATTGTATGAAGGAATTACGGTCCGATTAAGATGTGGCAACAAAAATATAAATATAAATATTTAATTTTATTTATTTATTTATTTATTTTTTGCCCTTTTCCTTATGATATCTCATGCACAAAACTTTCTCCTCCCTTATCTCATGCGGGGTGGTGTGACATCAACCATCCTTTAAGATTTTTAACCTTTTTTTATTTCAAATATTATGATAATTATCAAAATTATCAATTGTGACAAAGGGGTGCGAATTACCCCCCACTTCCCACACTGCTGAGTGTATTGTCATGACCCAATCATGGGGGTCTTTTCTCACACCAGCAAGAACATCAAGGTTGCAGTTCATGTGGTTTGTCCTTATTGAAGAGATGGTAGTTGCCCCAATAATGTGGAGGATGGTGTGTATCAGTCCTGACACCACTCTAGTTGGGAGCTAGGACTACTCTCCTGATGATTCCATGGAAGGATGAAAACAATGAACCTCACATCATATGAAGAGTTGGACAGCTGAACCCCACCCGTCTAGGATGGGGTTGGGGTGCCGCATGGGTGAACCGTTGTGCTGAGATACTCAGCCCATGACAAGTGTTATCAGAGGGAATGTGCCTCGCGATGTTTGCGGAATGCTGCCAGTTGGACCTTGGTGGTGGGAGTCAAATTTAGGGGTTTCATGGTGGAGGTGACACGACAGATAAGGTTTCTCTTGTGAGATGTCAAAGGCATAGACACCACTATGAAGGGTGGGTTTCGAGGATGTGGTTTGCGACCTAGAAAGAGGGTGGACCACATGTGGTTTGCGACCTAGAAAGTGGGTGGACCACATGTGGTTTGCAACCCAAAAAGTGGGTGGGCCATTGATTCCAACGACAAGGAAGGAGTGTCCCCTTGGACACACTTGGAAGCCGATTAGTTAGAAGCAGACCATTTCGTGGACACACAGAAGGCCATGATCCGGCATGCATGAGGGCATGCATGGAATGGTGGTGAGAGAATGTCACGACCCAATCACGAGGGTCTTGTCCCACACCAACAAGAACATCAAGGTTTAGGTTCATTTGGTTTGTCCCTATTGAATATATGAGAGTCACCCCAACAATGTGGAGGATGGTGCGTGTCAATCCTGACACCACTCTAGTTGGGAGTTGGGGTCACTCTCCTATTGAGTCCAGGACAGGATGAAACCAGTGAACCTCACACCATATGAAGAGCTGGATGGATGAACTTTGCCCGCCTAGGAGGGGGTTGGGGTGTCACATGGGTGAACTGTTGTGCTGAGACACTCATCCCATGATAGTATGGAGTATTCCATGCACCTCTTATCAAAAAAACTATTTTATTTTATTTCACATTCCATCAATTACTTAATTAATTTAAATCAAGTCACCTCATCTTATTAATTTCTCATTATTATTAATATTATGAATAATATTAATAATAACACAACACTAATTAAATTAAAACCATTTAATTTTATTAACCTCTCGCACACATTTTTGTGTCACCATTATTATTATTATTTAATGTAATAATAATAATAACAAATCCACCTTTAATTTTTATCAACTTATCACCATTATTATTATTAATTATTATTATTAATGCATGTCACATTGACTAAATCCAACCACATCGTCGAAGATCTGAGTGTGGTCATCATCACGTCCATGCCAAACAGCCTCCACCATGAAATCTCACACATTAAATTAGCTTGAAATTGACCCTATCACACCGCATGTCGTCACAACATGCCAACTGGGAAAATGGAGGCTATTGACCCGATCCCAAACCACCTTCGATCATAAACATGCACCCATGATGTCGATTTGATCCGTTCACATAACAACATCTTGTTCAGTGAATTAATTAATTAACTCGTTAAACCCCTAAAACCTAATTTCCTCTATTTAAGAAATGTTATGGATGATCTTCAGGGTTAGTTGCATAACCTCGGGACCATTGATGGGAGATTTATTTTACCCCCCTTTAGCGAATTGATATCAGATGACAAAGAGCCTCCAGATCCAGAAAAATTGAGAAACAATGAATGAAATGACTTTATTCTTTTTTGACAAGCACATTCTTCATTGATGAAAAATCCAATTTTTAGGTTGTACTCATCATTTATGGATTTCCTCCTTTTATGATTAAATATATTAAGCATGATCGAATCTATCTCTTCATCTGCGTTAAATCAATCCTTTGCACATACCTATGTATCGATTTTCAATTGAGTATTAAATTAATCCTTGATATTTCATGTTTCTCACCCTGGGAATCCCAATCTGTATTTTTTAGACAAGAACAATTGGGAAATGGTTGTTACACATTTGTTTTGGTGATATTTCCTCCACCCATTCTTCACATTCTTCACCATTGGACTACGGGGCCATGACTCAACATTGCTAGGTGGGATCAAACATGATCGGACCCCTAGATTCATGGAGTATTTGTGTGCAGAAAATGGGTTTTCAATCTAAGGATGAATTGGGATGGACCATAGGATGAGGGTGACCATTTCATAGATCTAGGATCTGAAACAATGAAGGTAGTGGCAAAGGAGGCATGTGAGGCACGTTCGGGATTCATATAGACCACTGAAGATTCAATTTATGGCCACTGGAGGGATGGAAATGATGAATGAGGGATTCTACCTTCTATTTAGGGTGGTCAAATGGCATGATTTGTGATGAAAAATGAGAATATGGAACACATGGATTAGTTCTGAATTTCTATAAAAAACGAGTCCACACGACATGTAAAATGATGAACACATGTCGTGTAGTACCTCTATGGATGCAATGCTAGTGTTTTGAAAAAAGTTAAGGATCACATGCTGTGTGACCCTACTTGGGTAGATAGGCCGTGTGATAGATACACATGGGTAGGACCCCATATGGGAGTAAACGTCGTGTATCAGAGTACACAAACATGACCAAGGAACACAGACATGACCAAGAGCACGAGCAGGACCCTAGGTGGATGAGGCATGCTATGTAGTCCCCTTACACACCGTGTAGGGCTACATGGGTAGTGGGCCATGTACCAGCAGAGACACGACCAGAAAGTGGAGTGGGACCACACACCATGTGGGTCCCCTCACACATAGTGAATCCCTACTTTCTTTTTGAGGAAACTTCTATCTCTCGTATATCCTTCATTTGGACTTGTATTTTGGCCCACAAGTAGCATTTCCTAGATTTTTTTCCCTGTGGAACATGATGGTAGACTTCGTGGTGTATTTTGAGATATGATGTGAGATGTTATGAGTGTGAAGCTTATTTAGGCGATGCTTAATGGTGGCAGTGATCAGGTGGGATCAGCAGAGATCTTAGAGTGGTACCCTCCTACTGAGACAGGGAATAAGGCCTCTATTTGTTATCTGAGTGGAACCCTCCTATTGGGCAGGGCATGGGTCCTCGATCAACCATTATAATGACACCCTCCTACTAGGACATGGAATGGGTCCTCTACCTATCTATCTATGTGGCACCCTCCTACAGATTTAGAGAATGGGTCCTTGAATATCAGAGTGGCACACTCCTATTGGGATAGGGAATGATTCCTCTATCGACCACTAGAGTGGCACCTTCCTATTAGGTAGATCATGTGTCCTCTACCGATTACCAGAGTGGAACCCTCTTTCTGGGTAGAGCATGGTTCCTCTACCAATTACTAGACTATCAACCTCCTGGTGGGACAAGGAATGAGTCCTCTCTCGACTATTGAGTGGTACCCTCCTATAGAGCCAAGGCATGGGTTCTCAACCATCAGAGTGGTACCCTCCAGTCAGGACATGGCATGAGTCCTCTAGCTATCTACTGAGTGACACTCTCCTGTGAAGTTAGAGTATGGGTCCTCTATCTATTGAGTGTAACCCTCTTGTTATATCATGACATGGGTCCTTTACCTAGAGATTATTCCCCTAGACTATTTTTCACAATGGAGAGGTGTGGCTTGACTTGGATGTTTCTTCATTTAGGAATGTGAGATGTTGGGCATCATTGATGGACCTTTAGAACTGATGATACTCTTTCCTGAGATGGGTTGTGAGATGAAGATCCCCTTTCTATATCGTTTAGTATTATTTTGTTGAGAATATATATATATATATATCCATGTTGTTGGATTTTGTTACTCTCTTTATATGGGTTGAGCTATCTATTTTCGTATTATGTCTCTTGCTCCCCTCTTCCTCCAAATTTGGGGGCATGCTCTAGGTATGTATATACTCACCCCTATATGGGATTTCCCCACACGTGTCATGTCTTATGCAGATGATGGATAGGTCAGTGATTATTATAGAGGAACATAGGGATACCTAGTGCATTTGACCGTGTACGATGGCCGGAGCATCAAGATTCAGATCTGGACTCTCTTAGAATTTATTTTCTAGTTATTGCAGATTGGGATATATTTTTGGTTGGGCATGTATTTCCCCCCTTTTTACTTTTCAGTTTACATTGTCGTACTCTTATACACCCTATAGGTTTTACATGCATGGTTCATTCTCTAGATGTAACATCTTTTATTATTATTCCTTCTCACTTGTGCATGGATATGGTTAGGTGTGTGCATACAGGTACATTAAGAAAATTACTCCTATATTAGTTATTCCTTTCTGCGGTTGTTGCCACCCCTAGTCTATAAAGGAGGGCTTTGGGTAGTTGTGGCCTAATCCCCATTGGGTTGGGTTATGAATGATTGGTATTAGAGTAGTTTATTCCTTGGGATGGAGTTTTTAGTTTTCACCTTATGATGACTTATTTGGGATTTAGGGCAACATTATCAAAGTGTTTCAAGTGCGACTTTTAGGATAGGGAACCCAATATTGATGTGGTGGTAAATGTATCCATTCCCTAAGACCTTGCTACCAATTTTTTGACTTTAAATATCGATACATTGGTTGTAGGGATCAATGGTAAATTCATTATATAATATCAAGTCTTTTGATTGTCCTTCTTGAGTCATCTCTCCATATATATATGCTCGTCTGACTATGGTACGTTTTGATTAAATTTTCAAGACGCCTCTGCAAAGATATCCATCTAGGTTATCAATCATAAATAGTGATGGAGATCCAATGAGTGACTATTTCTCAATTCAAGGTCCATCCCACAAGATTCTTTCTATAGATGGATAGGTAGCAATACCCCCACTTATCGAGAAGTAGATTATACCAGCAGAGCAAGCTGAGGATGTGCACAGGCTAGGTCACATTGTGAGTTCTAGTTTCATAGGCCAATTAGTTTACATAGAGATCCATATCCCCAGGAACTGGAGGAATGGATAGAGTTAGTAATCCATGTTTTAAGGATTATTCGGACATTGACTGATCAGGTGGTTGTGCTAATAAATATCCTTTTTCACAGAGCAACTGAGTGCTGGTGGAGTCTAGTTACATAGATACATGATCATTCAGGATCTTTTGGAGCTGTAGTAGGGAGATATGAAAGTGTTTGAGTATGATACAAGTCTCAAAAAGATTACGTGATACTCCCTTAGCATGATTCAAGATGGCTACTTCAAGGAGAAGAAGTTTGAGCAGGTTCTCCATAGAGATATTAGTTCTAGTGAAGCACCCTAATACATTATCACTTATGTAAGAGTGTTAGAGTGGGATCTAGTGATGGAGAAATTCCTATCATAGGAATGCTATATAGTTAGTGCTGGTAGTGGGTGTTATAGGGATGAGTTGTCTGCGGCAGCTAGCATGCCCCAATTGATAGGATCTCAATGTAGGATATCTTCCCAAGACCAGACATGTGGTCATAGAAAATATCAAGTACTAAGGAACCCCAGATAGGGGTTATTCTATTCATGTGATGGATGAGGTCACATGGTGAGTGATTTCCTAACTAGACATTTTGAGGAGGACAGACAGACAGTGGATGAACCATCACGGCAGAGGCAGCGCCGTGATCAAAGATCTCCCAAACGAGGGTAGGGAGGCCTACAGGGAGGTGGAGTTGGAAGAGGAGAAGGTGAGGATCCAGGAGGATGAGTTGTGGTTGGTAGATGACGTTATGACCACCACAACTAGGAGACCCATGTCATGCTCAGGGAGTTTTTTGTCAGGGCCACAGACAGCTACAGGATATGGATGTGTATAACCCAGTGACACAAAAGATGACTAGAGGTATGATATGTGTTTATTCTACTCTTGATTAAGTATTATTATGCACAATTGTGACTCATTCCTTCATCTATTTACTCATGGTGAAATATTTGGATCTCCCAGTCGAGGCTTTATCCCAAAAAATTTGTCTTGAGGTTCCTGTGGGGAACACTTCTTCTATATCTTTTATCTTCTAGTAGTGAGAGCTATTGCTTGGAATATATAGGTTTTAATGAGACTTTTTGGTCATCATGATATAACCCTATGACTTAATCTTGAGTATGGATTGGTTTTCCATGGTCTAAGACTAGATTTACTGTCACCGCAGATGAGTCAGATGCCTTTGCACTGATGAGACGAGATTCTCCTCTGTGGGCGAGAGAGATATCATGACGGGATGAGTGGGTTTTGAAAGCAGGATTCTACAACCCATTACCCATAAGTTTGAGAGTGCATCCCTTGGTGCAGAAAACTCTTCAAACATCTACATTCCTTCAATCATGGAGTATTTTATGGACATATTCCCCGAGTATGTTCTGGGACTACCTCCGAGGTAGGAGATAGAGTTTTTCATCAACTTTCATCCCAGGACCACTCTGATATCTTCTGCGGCATATAAAATGACCCCTAATGATCTATGATAGATATGGTTGTAGTTGGAGTACCTTTTAGATTAGGGGTTTATTATACCTAGTGTGTCCCCCTAGGTAGCTCCGGTGTTATTTTTAAAAAAGTCAGACAAGATCTTGTGGCTTTGTGTGGACTATCATCACCTCAACCAGGCCACGATAAAGAACAAGAACCCATTATCAAGGATTGATGACCTATTTAATCACATGTGAGACATGATTTGGTTTTTGAAGATCTATCTATGGTACGACTACCACCAGTTGAGAGTTCACGAGTCTGATATTTAGAAGATGGCATTCTAATGTTGCTACGAACACTATGAGTTACTAATGATGCCTTTTTGTGTGAAGAATTTCCCTACTATGTTTATGGCTTTGATGATTCAGATATTCTAGTCATTCTTAGACTAATTTTTCATTATCTTCATTGACGTCATACTCATATACTCTATGTTAAAGGAGGATCATGCAGAACACTTAGGGATGGTCTTATATTTTCTTTGGGAGAACCAGTTTTATAGTAAAATCTCGAAGTTACATTTATCAATTCACGAGGTTCAATTACTAGGGCATGCCATTTATGAGCATGGATTAGTTTTGGACTCAGTGAAGATCGATGAAATTATTGACTGGGATCCAACCAAGATCATTTCAGAAGTGTAGAGGTTTCTTGGCTCGGTGGGGTACTATAGGATGGTTTTGGTAGACTTATGCAGGATTGCAGCCCCTTTGAATTCCCTGATGAAGAAAGGGAAACCATTTACCTAGACTAAGCAGTGTAAGCGAGACTTCAAGGAGTTTAGGCTGAAGTTGATGAGTGATCCTATTTTGAGACTACCGGATGATGGTGTGGAGTATACAGTGTATTGAAATGCCTCTTTATCTAGGCTTGACTGCGTGTTGATTTAGAGATAGGAAGTTATTTCATATGGGTAGAGGTAGTTGAGACCTCACATGTAAAACTACATGACTCATGACCTCAAGCCAGTAGTAGTATTCATTTCCATGAGGATTTGGATGTATTATCTTCTGGGAGAGCACTTTGTGGTTTACTTAGACCATTAGAGTCTTAGATATGTCTTAATGCAGAGAGACTTGAACCAGAGGTAGAGGCGCTGGTTGGATTTCCTATAGGACTATGGTTTTGAGATTGTCTATACTTTTTAAATGGGAAATTTGGTGGAACATTCCCTTAATAGTAAGTATCATCCACATTTAGTGTAGGAGGTGTCTGAGTAGTTTTCTTCCTTACAGTTGACCCTGATTGAGGAAAATAGTGAGCCTTTATTCATTCAATGGTGTTGACTCCTCCATTCCTCCAGTGTGTGAGAGATTCCCAGCTGGGATACATAGACTGTGAGGTCTGACGTGAATATATATCCTCAGGAGATTCACTTGATGAATTTTTTGAAGTATGGAATCATGTCATCCTTTTCCAGGAATAGATGGTGGTCCCTGTCACGATGTGGGAGTAGGTGATGAGAGTGTTTTACAAATCTTATTTAGTTGTACATCCTGGTGTGGGAAAGATGTATAAAGACCTTTAGAGGTAGTTTTGGTGGGATACAATGAGACGAAGCAGGTTTGAGTTCATCTCTTGGTGCCTCACCTGTCAGCAGGTGAACACTGAGCACAATGTTCCAAAAAGTTTGTTGTAGCCTCTTGAGATCTCAGAGTGGAAATGAGACAACATATTCATAAACTTCATTATAGGTATTCCATGTACAACAAGAGGCCATGAAACCATCTGGGTGATATTTTACCAACTTATGAAGTTGGAAAAATTCCTTGATATTAGTGAGTAGAGTTTGGTGGAGAGTTTGGGGTGTAAGATCTTGGGTATTCAGAGAGGGTTTACAACCTCTCCCGTTTTGAATTTTTGAATTGGTGGGTATGCCAAATTATTTTTCAGGAATCAAAACTCAATTTTGAGAGTTTACTCAATCAAATATACTTATTTTGGATGGGTTTAGAGGTTTATCTAAATCCTCAGGTGTTTAGATGGGTTTTGGGTGAATTAAAGGCCTGACACCCAAGTTTTGGAGTTGTAGGTCAAGGTGCACAGTTTGGGGAAAACCGTGCAGCCTCTTCTAGCTAACTGTGCATCCCCTTTTTTCTCAGATCATAGTTTTGAGAAAAATATGTATGTGTGTTTCAAAATCATGTGGGAAGATATGAAGTTTTTTTCAGAGGGATTATTCATGGTTTTCACACGGTTTGGGAAAACTGTGTGCAAGCTGCATGGTTAGTGCCACTCAGGCAGTACCTCAACACTATAGCCTGCATGGTTTGCACACAATTTGGAAAACTGTACAAGCTAACTATGTAACCTTCAAAAATTTTAAAAATTCGAGTTTTCTGTCCTCTATATTTCTTTCATTTTCCTCTTCTTTTTTCTCCTCCTTCATTTGTGGGTCACACAATAACAAGGAGGAACCATACTCCTCCTCTCCTCATAGGGTGTGGTCTAGATCCTCCATCTGAGCTTTTTTTATCATTGTCAGGTTCATTGGAACTATGTTAGTGAGTCTCCCCTCTACCATGCTTCTTTCCTCCTGTGTTCTTGCCTCATAGAGTGCTAAATCCATTTGATTTGTTTTTACCTATTTTCAAAGCATTTGATGGAAACTATGATTTATTCAAAACTGATTTGAGTTAGAGGCTAATACCGGATGTGCCTACATCTAAAAGTCCAAGGTAGGTGGTTCATACCTTTATACATGTTTTCATGGTTGATTTGAGGGCATGTCTTTTAGCACGTCATTGGGTATTTGAGAGAGACCCAAAATATATTGAATGTTTGATGTTATATTAAATGTATGACCTTATGGGATGTCATTGGTCATGCAAAAACCTTATTCACTTGTAAGAGGTTAGGTTAGAGGTCGTTGACCACATTGGGTAGCTAGTTCGGGCGTGTTTCTCTTGTTGATTGAATTGTTTTATTTAATTTAAGTTGTAAAATTCAATCACATTGAATTGTTTATTTAAATTGAAGTGATTTATATATATGATCTACTTGTGATGTATTTCATGAGATGTGATCCTTTGGATCATTATGGGCTCAGCCCGAGGGATTGAGGTGGCATGGCCATTGGGACTGAGGTGACATTGGTCATCAGGTTGGTCTTGGCCTGGGTTACTTGAGTTATGTTGATCATAGGATTGGGCATCGTGGATGTAGGTTGAGGTGGCGAGGCTATCGAGTTAAGGGAATGACCCGATATATTTGGATTTCATGGCCATCATATTTGAGAGACATGGTTGTAGGGGAATGAGGTACCAGTTGATGTGGATTAGGTACTTTTTGGTGATTGTCGCTCACCTGTGATGGCTAAAGAATCAATTGAAGCCTTGTGCACATAGGAGGACTCAGTGATGAGGTGTTTCTGACTACTCATGTGGGTAGAGGCCCCCAATAGTTCAGATTAGGAAATTGGTTTGGGGGTAATTTCCATATAAATCCACAAGGAAGGTGAGGAGCCTTCAGATGATAGTGTTGAGGCTATCAATCGGGGGATGATGCTCACCGTATTGAGGTCGTTGGGCCTGAACTATTTTTGGGAGGATGGAGATTGTCATTCCTTAGGACATCGTGCTATGATCTGATGGTGATATTTCTTTAAGGACATATATCACTATGCCTCTGGATGTTAGGCTTTGAGCTGATGAGTGATTTCAAGCAGGGGTCTGAGGGGCTAGTTACCATCATTTGGGGCATGCCTTCATGACATCAGTGCTTTGTTGAGACACGAGGTGTTAGGAGGCACGTGGTTCCATGTTACTTTATTTGAGGTGGAACTTGAGGGTTCACCTGGGATATTCTACTTCAGGGGTGCCTTGGGCCTTGGGTTAAGGGTCCTCTCCTCTGCAGATATTTCGACATTGGATCAGGTAGGTAAAATATTACTGGTGGATTTTGAGCACTATTGAATCTTTTGTTGAGTGAATTGCATTATGTTGTTTTGTTTTGTTTTTGTATACACCTACTTAACAATTATGTTGGGTATGTACACTTGGGTGGTATCCCATAGAGACATGTTCTCACACCCTATATGGTCCCTTTGGGATGCATGTAGACTTTATGATTTTGTGTACAGGTAAGGATTTGAGATTAGGAATTGGATCCTAGTTGATTTGGCATGGGATGTTGGCATGGGTCCTTGAGGTCTTTCCTTACTTGGAGTTTCTATTTTAGTTTCTTCCTTTCAGTTTCAGTATTCTTATATATGTATTAACTATTGGTCGACCATGGATGACCCATTCTTATGGATATTGATATATATGACCTGATATGTATGAATGATTTAGTTTAAATTTCTACAAGTGTTATGTTTGGCTATTTATTTATTTTAGATGCTAATGTTATATATTTATTCCACTATTTATTTGATATTGAATATGCTTCCACGAATGTTGGCTCTGGTTTGAGTATGTTAATTCTTTCCTTCCACTGCATGTTATATATATATATATATACTCATACCATTTATATATAATTCCTTGAGGGTATATCCTCCCCACTTACACTATTTACACCCTCTCTGCTAGTCAAAAAACTTTGGAATTTGGGGAGGTGTGCCTAAGGGCAGTGGAACCCATCCCAAAAGCACTATATGGGTGGTCAATCGGGTCAGGGAAACTACAAGTGGCATCATAACAGTTCTTGACTGGGATTTAGTAGTAGTATTTGGCTGGCTATTAATGAGATCAAGATTTTCTTTCCTTTTATATTGGTATTAATATTTAGGTTATGGTAGATTGGATATTAGTATGTTGTTGGAACTAGGTTTAGAACTCGTGCTTGGGTTCCTACAACCCCATGTACGAGGGACAAACCAAGTTACCACAGGTGGTAATTGTTGTTCTATTTTTCTCAAATTACAGTTTATATGATTTCCACCTTGAGTGGTATTCTTGGATGTGGTTATTACCAGTTGTGATATATGACTTTGGCCTGGTATGGAAAAGGATGAGATGTGGGACCCTTAGCCCGGTACGACAAGGGGGTGATTTCTATGCTTGGTTATGATTTTGTTTAGGCACATATTATGTGTTTTAATTATGAATATGCATGTTATGTTATATGAAATTACTTATGAAATGTGATATGATATGATATAAAATTGCTTATGATATGTGATATGGGCCTGGATCTTATAGAAGAAGGCAAGTATTATGAAAAAAGGTGATGTTGATCACCAGGTTGGGCGATGAGGTCATCAATTTGAGGCAACATTGGTTGTTAGGATGGGTATGGCATGGGATATACTTGATACTTGGCTATGATAAGGGAGGGTATGGAGGCCATGATACTAGGATGTTATGTGGTATGGTTGTGATGGGGGAGAGTAAGGGTAGTGAGGATTCACTATCCATTACTGATTTCCCTATCTTCATTTTATGTATATGTTATATCTAGGTTGTGCGACCATTTTGATGGTATTCAGTGGGTTGCCACCTATATGACTTGGATGGAGCATCAGGCGGGTGATGACAGGGTTCCTCAAAATCACGAGCAGGTTGAGACCCTTGAGGGTCAGGAAGGTCATGAGCAATAGGCTCAACCACTGGTACAAGCTTAAGAATAAGTCCTTGTGCAGGTAGGTCATCTTCCATACTTGACAACATTTGGTCAATGGCTTGAGGATCAGCTCAAAGTGATCCTGGTTTGTGTGATTCAAGGTATCGACAGGGGAGCTCAGGGAGTAGATCCTTCTATGGATTACCTTACTTGGAAGTTCTAGTCGTAGTAGCTATAGAGACCCTATTTTTACCCTGTAAGACTTTGGAATATTTCTATATATATTTCCAGAGCTATGAGCTAAGACGGGGTGAAATTCTGAGGCCCGGTGTGCCCAGAATAAATTATAAAAAAATATTAAGTGTTTTAGTACTATTCATGCCATGAAAACGGGATATCTCTTAAACAGTTGATCAGATCAAAAATATGTGATCATAGTTGGGTCTGGAATGTGGTTTTTACCCCAGGCATGACATAAAGCATGTCAGCACGGGATGTTCAGATCGCTCACTCGTTAGCGGTAAGTAAATGGATGAATTAATTTATTAATTCATTCATTTAATATCTAAAATCAAAATAAATCTCAAAAGGTAACTCAGATTGGAAATCTGAGTCCACGGTTGATCTTAGAGCATGTCGTTTACCCTAGGAGGGGTATAAACATTGTCGGCGCAGGACCGCTGTGAGAAAGGTCACCCAGGGGCAAAATCATCATTTTGGAATGACCACTTAGTGATTTTTATCACTAGATTTATTTTTGAATAACTTTAAGAAGAAGGCTTGGAATGGAAATCTAAGACTTCTGTTGAATTTTAAATGGGGCTTTTTTCCTAGGCGTGATATAAAATGAGATGGCACGATAGTTTCAGATTCCACGCTAAGAAGATTTTTCTATAAATAGAAAAACAGGAGTTTGGAGTTAGGGTTTTCCCTTCTCTGTTCTCTATCTCTCTCTCCCACTCTCTCTCAACCGGTCATTGACATTCTTCACCATTCTTCACCAAATCGAGGAGAGTCCTCCCCCGAAAACTTGGCGGATCAAAGCAGGAGCGTCATGGACACGCCGCCAACAATGCGCATCGAAATCGAGGTAGGATTTCTATTGATTTTCGCATCTTCATCGATTTATTGAGTTTTCATCAAATTATCCTTTTACATTATATAATTTTAGAATTAGGAAGATGGCCAAACAAATATGTCCATCGTCCAAGCCCCGTTCTAAATCCCATGTTCGACGCGTTCTTCGTCGTTCTTCGTCCAAATTTTCGGACGCACCAAAATTATGATGGAACAACAAGAGAGGGGAGATGCTGTGAAGATCCAGCCCCGAGGATCCTGGAATCGGTCTCAGTTAATTTTTTCGACCATCGGAGTGGTTTTGGGGACCAACTGAAGGTCCGACTCCACCAAGGGGCGGCGACCGGAGGGCGATTCGGAGGCGCGACGGAGCGCAATAGCTGCGGTTTGGAGCACGACAGAGGCTCAGGACCTGGCGGAGGAGGTTGGTCCAGTCGAGACTAGTAGTTAAGGATCTCGACGGTGCGAAGGAGAGTGGAATTTGAAGGTGGAGCACATAATTCGGAGGAGGATATGTGGGCTTTGGTGGGAACAACAGGGTGGCGCGGTCGAGCGTCTCAGGCGAGGCCAGGGTGGGGTTGAACGGGGGAGCATCGGTGGTCGAACGAGGGAGGGTCGGGGGTCTTCGACGTGACGTGCGATGAGAAGGGAGCACCGGGGTGGTGCGATCGAGTGGCACATAGGAGAAAGAGGATTCAGCAAAGCCGAAGGCTCAGGTAGTGGATTTCAGTGGGGAGCCGTCCGAGATGGTGGGTAGGAGCCCGAGGCGCTGACCTCAGGGGGCAAAAAAAGGAGCAGGACCCGCCTCCTGTGGGTCCTTGGCGCAGCAGATGAGACCTGCCAGTTGGCCAGTCTTTCTAGGTGGGGCTGACACGGGCTGTGGCCACATGGCCGTGAAAAGCTATAGTGGACCTGAAGCTGAGTCACGGGCCGACGGATCAGACCTGGTCAGCCCAGTAGAGGAGGGTCCGACCAAGTGGGCCTAACCGGCCCAGTTGGGCCCCTTTACATTCAAAGGGGTGAAAATTCTAAACAGAACGTCCGTTTGATGTGCCATCTATGGCCACAGGTCCGTCTCATCGAGACAGACATTTTGAAATTGTTTTCAGAGATTTTGAGTTCTGCGACCGAAGGCGGGCAACCCAGAATGCTTTAATTAATAATAATAAATTATTATTAAAGCTTGCAACAGATGTATCTCGAGAACCAAATGTCCATTTGATGCGCCGTCAGAGGGGTTGTGACCCTGGAATTGAGATGGTCCATTCAAAGTTAGTTCAGGACATTTTTGGTTTGGTTTCATTGCTCAGTGGAATGGAACACTTAATGTGAATAATTAATTAATTAATTATTCTTGCATCGGACCTAACTCCTGTTTGGGATGACCGATTGACGCACCGTCAGTAGAAGTGTGACCCCAGTCCTCGTGCGGACTTTTTGAGATACTTTACGAAATGTTCAGGTTGGAGACAAGGTGCGGACCCCACATGGCCTGGTTCACACGTTTTATAGTGAAATACAAACTTTTCACCCGACATCCATTAGGGGTGTTTTAGCACTCGTTTCTAAGGGGATTGCGTCGTCGCAATCTTCCCGCCTAAATTCTAGCCCGGTGCGTGGGCCCTATGAGGTGGATTTTGGACGTATGCTGCGTTTTTACGACTTATGCTTCATAGGTACATTCAGGGCAAATGAATATCCTACTTTTCATGTTTTTTTGCAAGGATTATGACGATGTGATCTGTTTGGATGTGCATAGACTTATTCACAATATCTTGTTAAATGTGGAAACATGAATGGAATATAAATGGAAGATACTTTTGATGTGTTTTAAGAGAATCCACGACTTAGGTCGGCTCTGATTCTTATGAGAGAGGAGAATATGTGTGAAGAGATACGGTCGATGTTCTGGGACCGTTCGAGGAGGCGTGTCAGCTAACCTATGATTCTGACCCTCCAACTTAGCGATGAGCATCGTGCACTCATCGACTTTGCGACTAATGTGGCATATACTCTGGGATCACCTTGACTCACCTAGTAGTACTTGTTTTCTTTTGGGACCTAGAAATGGTTAGGTACACGTCAAGGCAATGAGGAGGGGTCAAACATCATGTGGGCCCACATGCACTGTGTACCACTAAAAATATTTTACCTCTCCTATCTATTTCTTATGAACTCGGATTGTGGCCTGCAAGTAGCCTATTCTGAGTGTTTATCCGCATAGGTTGCAATGGTTCCCTCTGTAGTGGATTTTGAGATATGATGTAAGATGCTCTGAGTGAAATGCCTGTGTGAGGTGATACTCGATGATGACATTGATGGTAGTTATGTTTTCAGAATCACCAGATCAATCTCAACTTACCCTCCAGTGAGGATGGGTAGTGGAGTTCGCCGTTCTCTTTTGGGATTACCCTATAATGAGAATGGGCAGTGGTGTTCACTGATATTTTTCAGGGATTACCCCCCAGTGCAGTTGGGTAGTGGAGTTCTCCAGTTAATCTTTTGGGCTTACCCTTCAGCAAGGCTGGGCAGTGGTGTTCACCGGTTACTCTTTTCGGCTTACCCTCTAGTGAGGTTGGGAAGTGGTGTTCTCCAGTTACTCTTTTAGAGCTTACCCTCCAGCTGGGCTGGGTAGTGGCATTCGCTGATGATTTTTATAAGTATATCATCCAGCAGGGCTGGATAGTGGGTTCATGACTTTATGACATGATCTCTCGACTGTGTAGCATAGCGATGATATGTACTTGATGTGAATTTGGACCCTCAATAAAGAGGGTCATTTTTCCACCAAGACACATCCTTGTGACACGACCTAAAACCGTGTGGGCGAGACAGGACCACCCTGAGCGGATAGTATCAAGGTGTGGTGATCGAGCCCCTTTGACTTGCAGTTCAGGGCAGATGTGTGGGATGATGGGCATTGATGGTGTTTACTTATAAAACTGTTAGAAAAACTTTTCTTGGGCTGAGCTAGTGATATGGATATCCCCTTACTCTCTCATTTGATTTTCTTTGGTTGAGCATATATATATATATTGTATTTTTAGTACACACTTCTTGGGCTTTGTTTACTCTCCTTCTAATAGAGGTGAAGACATGCAAGGTATGCCATGTACTTTTTGTGTCTAGCTTCTCATGGTTAGAAAATTATACTCTCCTGGTATAGGTAGTGAAGACACGATGATAAGTTCATCTTCTAACCATTTCTATCTCCTCACATTTGGATGAGCTTACTTCACTTCTTTGTTGGGTTGAGCTGTACTCTTTTATTGTATCTTGTTCTATCTATTGATTCCCTCTTTAGTACCTCACTTACTGCTCCCTTGAGTATTGTGGGCATCCTACTAAGTATTTTTATACTCACCCTTGCTTGGGTTTTTCTCGCACTCGGTGTGCCCTTACAAATGACAGGTAGGTTGATCGTGACATCTGAGGAGCATAAGGATATAGGGTTCTTGGACCGTGTGCGATGGTCGTAGCTTCAGACCCAGGAGCGGGGCTCTATCAGCTGTTTTACTTTTGCACCTATTGTCGGGTTGTTGCACTTTTCTGGTTGGGTGTGTATTCTGCCCCTTTTCCTTTCAGTTTACTTTCTGTACTTGTACTAATTAGTGGTCAATGCATACTTGTGGTTTATATATAGTAGTGTTGTATCATGCTTTCTTTTCCCTCTACACTATTTGCATTGAGTTGGATTTGTGTGTGTGTACATGTACTTAGTAAAATTCCTCCCTGAGTTTGTTATGCCTTCAGCACTGGTCTCCATCCCCTGGCCTATGGAGGCGGGCTTGGGGTAGTTGCAGCTTGAGCCTCGGTATAGTTCGGGTCGTGAAAAAGTGGTATTAGAGGTGGTTGGTTACATGAGACATTGTTTGGATGATCCCTAAAAGGGGATTGGTTGGGTTTTAGGGAAAAAGTGTCAATGTGTCTCGAGAGTAGCTCTCAGGCCAGGGAATCCAGTGATGGTGTGGTGACCGACGTATCCATTCACCAGGACCCTAATTACCTTCTTGTCGACTCAGCGTGTCTAGAAACTTGTTGTAGGGAAAATTGGTACATGCATCATATAGGATTGAGTCTTTTATTGTCCTTCTTGAGTTAAGCTCTCCATAATTGATATATATATATATATATATATATATATATATATATATATATATATACATACTCATTTGACAGTGGTACTCCTTGATTGGATTCAGGATGCCTCTGTGATGATAGCCAGCCAGGGTACTAGCTCCGGTTCATGATGACAATTTCGTGAGAGATAAGTCCTTAGTTTAGGATCCATCAGACGATTACCCTTTATCCAGGAGGATAGGTAGAATCACCTCCACCTATGGAGTAACAGTTAGTAACGGCAGTAAAGGCCGATGATGAGTGCAGGATGAACACGCTACACGAGTTCCAACATTAGAGACCACTGAGGTTCTACGGAGATCCATACCCTCAGGCAGTGAAGGGTTGGCTAGAGTCGGTGGTTCACCTCTTCAGTCTTGTTTAGACACCGATAGGTTAGATGGTGGATTTTACAGCTAGTCTTTTTCCACAGAGCAGTTCAACATTAGTAGAGCCAGGGTTACCCAAATTCACAATGAGTCGGTACTCTCGTGGGATGACTTCTTGTAGCTATTTCGTGAGGATTACTACCACTTATTCTTACGATCTATATAGTTTTAGGAGCTACTAGAGCTTCAGTGGGGAGTGATGGTAGTTTCTGAGTACGCAGCTAGGTTCATAGACCTTACTCGGTACTCTTTGGACGTGGTCCATGATGGAAACTTCTGGGCACATAAGTTTTAGCAGGGTCTCTATAGAGAATATTCATTCCATCATAGTTCCCTTGTGCATACTCACCCATATTAGGGTGCTAGATTAGGCATTGGTGATAGTGAAATTTATGTCATAGGGATGCCAGTTGGCCGGTTTTGGAAGTGGGCGCAATAGAGTTGGGACGTCTTCCACAGTTAGCAGACGTCAGTTGGCAGGGCCTCAACGCAGGAGGATTCCCCTTGATAAGACTCAGGCACATGGTTAGGGACAACATAGAGCATCGAGAAAGCCCAGGGAGGGCTAGTGATATGCTTGTTATGGGCAAGTTCACGTGGCATGAGACTACCCGACCACATGTGCTGAGTTTTTCAGGCAGTTGGTAGATGCGCCACCACGACGGAGGCAGTGTTGTGATCAGAGATCTCCCAGGTAAGGATAGAGTGGTCCCCAGGGAGGCGATGTTGGAAGAAGAGCGGGAAGAACTGTGGTTGGTGGATGAAGTTTTGAGGTCCTTCCACCACCACTAAGCGGCCCAGGTTAAGCTCAGGGAGCTAACAGACAGGGCCGCGGGTAGCTGTGTGCTATAGATGTCTACAATCCTACAGTGCATGAGATGATAAGCGGTACACTCTGTGCATTTTTCTACCTTTTTCAGTAGAACTTGTTAGACACTTCATGAGGTACTCTTTTCATCCAACTCCTTGTTCGAGGAGTTACCGAGGGTGAAGCAGGGCGTCGGTGTAACCCTGTGTTGGTGTTGTTCAACGTAGCTTTGAATGCACGAGAAAGAGGGGTTCTTTCTACACTGAGATGCGTTTTTGTGATGTGATCAAAACTGTGAGGGAGAGTCAGTACCACCCAAAGTGGATAGTATCAAGGTGTGGTGGATGAGTCCCTCTAACATGTGTATTTATGGCGGGGTTGTGCGATGGAGTGTCTAAAAAGGTTCTGGCTTTGCCAGTGGGGCTTTTCTTCTTGACCTACCTTTGCTTGAGGTTCCACTAGTGTATTTGATAGAGTGCCTGTTTTGGGGATTACTCTCCTTTCAAAAGGGGAAAAGACATTCTGGGTATGCTACATTCTTTTTGTGTCTAGCCTCTGGTGGTTGGATGAGTTTTCTCCTCTTCCCTATTCATTAGTACCTTGCATGCTCAACGTCAATCTTGATACTGTTATTAAGTAAAGGTTGAGGTGATGGAAACCCCATGAACAGAACTACGCAACTCGCTATGTGGTGCTGGTAGTGGTAGTCTTTGCCCAGAGAATGTGGAGACGCTATATTCTGGGAGAGCGCTTTGTGGTTTGCTCAGACCACCAGTGTCTCAGGTGTGTCTTCACCCAGAGAGACTTGAACCTGAGATGACGGTGCTGGTTGAAATTCCTGCAGGACTATGACTTTGATGTCATCTACACTCTAAAAATTGGTAGCGTTGTAGTAGATGCACTTAGCTGAGAGTCCCAGGCTCGCCAGGTGTGTGAAGTTTCATAGCATTTAGCTTCCCTATAGTTGACCTTGTTAGAGCAGGAGGGTGCAACTTTTCTTTAGTTGATGGTGTTGAATCCTTCGCTCATCGAGCGTGTAAGAGAGTCTCGGTTATGATGCACCAACTGTGAAATCTTGCATGACCAAATATCCTTGGGTGTTTCACTATATGAATATTCTGAAAGAGGGAATCATGATACCATATTCCAGGAACAAACCATGATTCCAGTCACGACGTGGAATATAGAGGTTTGGCCGGGGGAGTCCCCTATGTTTCTTCGGGCCGTTCAGAATTGTACAAGAGATGGCGAGGTTTCCTATCACATTGCCCTACCCTCCCAATGGTAGGAGTGGGCGCACGACGTCTTCCATATGTCACAACTGATGAGATATGTACATATTTCTAAGAACATCATCAAAATTAGAAGACCTTATGAGGATGGACTATCCCTTTGGTTCATGTTTTGTGCTAGAGTGGTGTTGTGCAGGTTTTCTTGGGAGTAAGAGATCCAAGTGTGAACTTAGTATGCCACGTTGTTTCTCTTAGTTTCACTTTTCAGGGAAGAAAATCTTGAAGGAGGGAATGATGTAGAGACTCGGTTTTTTCCTTATAAAACTTTGGAATATTTCTACATATATTTCCAGATCTAGGCGCTGAGACTACATGAAATTCCGAGGCCCGACGTGCTCGGAATAAATTATACAAAAATATTAAGTGTTTAGTACTATTCATGCCAAAGAAATGGGATATCTCTTAAACGGTTGATGAGATCAGAAATATGAGACCACAGTTGGGTTTGGAACACAGTGTTTACCCTAGGAGCGGCATAAATCATATCAGCATGGGATGTTTGGACCCCTCACTCGTTAGTGGTAAGTAAATGGATGAATTAATTTATTAATTCATTCATTTAATATCTCAAATCCAAATAACTCTCAGACAGTAACTTAGATCATAAATATGAGTCCACAGTTGAGCTCGGAGCATTTTGTTTACCCTAGGAGGGGTATAAACTTTGTCTGTGCAGGACCATTGTGAGAAAGGTCACCTAGGGGCAAAATCATCATTTTGGAATGGCTAATTAGTGATTTTTATCACTGGATTTCTTTTTGAATAAATTTCAGATGAAGGCTCGGAATGAAAATCTGAGACTTCTGTTGAATTTTAAATGGGGATTTTTTCCTAGGCGCGATATAAAATGAAAGGGCGCGACAGTTTCAGATTCTGTGCTAAGATGATTTTTCTATGAATAGAAAAATAGGAGTTTGGAGTTAGGGTTTTCCCTTCTCTATCCTCTCTCTCTCTCCCACTCTCTCTTAACCATTCTTCGGAATTCTTCATCGTTCTTCACCGAATCGAGGATCGAACTCCATCAGAACCTTGGTGGATCGAAGCAGGAGCGTCATGGACACGCCGCCAATGACGCACATCAAAATCGAGGCAGGATTTCTATTGATTTCTGCATCTTTGTCGATTTCTTGAGTTTTCATCAAATTCATATTTTATGTTATATAATTTTAGAATTAGGATGATGGCCAAATAAACATGTTCATCGTCCAAGCCCCGTTCTAAATCCCATGTTCAACGTGTTCTTCGTCGTTCTTCATCTGAATTTTCAGACACGCCAAAACTATGACGAAACGACGAGCGAGGGGCAGCGCTGTGAAGATCCTGCCCCAAGGATCCCGAAACCAGTCTCAATTCCTTTTTACGACCACCAGAGTGGTTGTGGGGACTAAATGAAGGTCCAGATCCAACAAGGGGTGGTGGCCAGAGAGCGAGCTGAAGGCGCGGTGGAGCACGACGACTGCAGTTTAGAGCACAACGGAGGCTCAGGACCCGACGGAGGAGGCCAGTATCGTCAAGGCCGACGATGGTAGATCTGGAAGGTGTGGCGGAGTGCGGTGTTTGGAGGTGGAGCATGGAATTTGGAGGCGAAACTGTGGGCTCCGGTGGGAGCAATGAGGCAGTGTGGTCGAGCGGCTTAGGTGAGGCTGGGGTGGGGTCTAATGGGGGAGCGTCGGGGGTCTTCGACGCGGCGTGTAGCGAGCAGGGAGCACCGGGGTGGTGTGGTCGAGCATCACAAAAGAGAATGAGGATTTAGAGGAGCCGGTGGCTCAGGCAGTGGAGTCCAATGGGGAGCCACCCGAGACGGTGGGTAGGAGCTCAAGGCGATGACCTCAGGGGTAGAAAAAGGAGCAGGACCCACCTCCTGTGGGTTCTTGGCACTACAGACGAGACCGTCCAATTGGCCAATCTTTCTAAGCGGGGTCAACATGAGCCGTGGACACATGTCCGTGGTGAGATAGAATGGACCCGCAGCTGATCCATGGGCCGGCGGATTGGACCAGGGTGGGCTGACCCAGTGGAGGAGGGTTCGGCCTAGTTGGGCCCCTTTGCATTCAAAGGGTCACAATTTCTAAACGATGCCTTCGTTTGATGCGCCGTCTACAGCCACAGGTCCGTCTCATCGAGACAGAAATTTTGAAATGGGTTTCAAATTTTTTGAGTTCTAAACCCAAAGGCGGGTGACCCAGAACACTTTAATTAATAATAATAAATTATTATTAAATTTTGAAACAGATGTATCTCAAAAACAGGACGTCTGTGTTGTACCTCTCGAACCCCTCGAGGTTTAATTTTCATGATCAAAATCACTCAATTATTTGTCTAACCTTGTTTTTAAGTGTTGTGGATGATAGGCAAAAGACTGCCAAAGGATTGGCCCAAGAATGGACAAGAAGTGGACTGAAATTCAGTCCACCGGCTAACCGGTGTGATAGCACCGGCCAGCCGGTGGACCTGGCAGAGGCATTGCCCACTGCCAGGCTCCACCGGTCAGCCGGTGGCTTGACCACCGGCCAGCCGGTGGTATCCAGTCAACAGTGGCAGCTACTGCCTCACCACCGGCCAGCCGGTGGCTCTAGCACCGGTCAGCCGGTGGTGCCTGGAAAAGAAGAATCAGCTACTGCCAAGCCACCGGCCAACCGGTGGCCCATCCACCGGTCAGCCGGTGGATCCAAGACTCGAAATCTCCCAAATTCCTCAAGCACCGTCCAGCCGGTGGGACTGTACCGGCCAGCCGGTGGAGCCAGTCAAACTAGCCGTTGTAGTTTGACCAGGCTGGCCCACTTGGCTCCCAACGGCTCTTTAAGCCTCTCCAACGGCTCCGAAGACTCCAAAAGGGTTCCATGCCTATAAATAAAGGCCAAGGAAGCCCCGGACACCTACCGGAACCATACGGAAGCCAACGGACATATTTTGTATCAATTGGCCAACCTCCGACGACTTCCTTCAAAGGAACCTCAAGTGCTCCAACAACTTCCACATCCAAGGAGCTCCACCAAAGAAGCTTGGAAGCGGCCTTCAACATCTCCAATCATTCAAAGGCGCCCAAGGCTTCCTCTCATATACGGTTTTTATTGTATATTTATTTTGAGCTTTAAATTTGGGTTTGTGCCTACAAACCCCAACATCTTTTCTCATCCCTCTTTCTTTTGGGTTTCACATCACCACTAAGGTGTGAAGAGGTTTCTTCAAGCCTTTCCTTTTAAAAGGCTTGTGTCATAGGTGAGCTAGCCTTCACCTGTAAGAAGGCTAGTGGGTTCTTTCTCAACCATTAAAAGCAAGTGGGTTCTTGCTAAACCAATTCAAAAGCAAGCTGTAATAGGTCCTAGTGCTACCTCAAAGCCTAGTGGGTTTCTTGCTAAAACCATTGAAAAGCAAGCGGTAGGAATCTCTCAACGGTTGAGTTGGGATCGGAGACGTAGGCCGGGTTTTGGCCGAACTCCGTTAACAATTTCTTGTGTGATTGCCTCTTTATTTCCGCTGCACCTTTAACTTTGATTTTAATTTGTTAATCATTTTTTTAAAAGGCAATTCACCCCCCCTCTTGCCATCACTCCGTTTTTCTCCGACCAATAGTCTGTTTGATGCTTCCTCAGAGTATTTGTGACCCTAGAGTTGAGGAGGTCCCTTAAAAGTTGGTTTGGGACTTTACGGTTTGGTTTTGTTGCTTGGTGGCATGAAACACTTAATGTGAATAATTAATTAATTAATTATTATTGCATTGGACCTAACTTCTGTTTGGGAGGCCCGATTGACGCGCCATCAGTGACAGCGTGACCCCAGTCCTTGTGCATACGTTTTGAGATTCTTTCTGAAGTGTTCAAGTTGGAGACAAGGTGTGGGACTTATAGGTCCTGGTTCGCACGTTTTATGGTGAAATGTCACATTTTCACCCAACATCCATTTGGGCATTTGAGCACTCGTTTCTGAGTGTTTTTATGAGGGGATTGCAACGACGCAATCTACCCGCCTAAATTCGAGCCTAATGCATGGGCCCCACATGGCGTATTTCGAACGTATGCTGTGTTTTTACGACTTATGCTTCATAAGTCTGTTTAGGGAGAATGAATAGCCTAATTTCCATGTTTTTTCACAAGAATTGTGATGATGTGATCCGTTTGGATGTGCAGAGACTTATTCGCAATCTCTTGTTAAATGTGGAAACATGAAAGGAATATCAGTGGAAGATACTTTTGATGTGTTTGAAGAGAATCCACGACTTAGGTCAGCTCCAACTCTTATGAGAGCAGAAAAGATGTTTGAATAGATACAATAGATGTTATAGGACCGTTCGAGGAGGCGTGTCAACTAACCTATGATTATGACCCTCCGGCTTAGCAACGAGCGCCATGCGCTTGTCGGATTTGCGACTAATGTGGCATGTACTCTGGGAGTACCTTGACTTGCCTAGTGGTACTTGTTTTCTTTTGGGACCTAGAAATGTTTAGATACACGTCTAGGAGATGAGGAGGGGTCACAAGTTGTGTGGGGACCACATGCATTTTGTACCACTACAAATCTTCTACCTCTCGTATCTTTTCCTTTTGAACTCAAATAGTGGCTTAAAAGTAGCCCATCCTGAGTGTTTCTCTACGTACGATGTGATGGTGTCCTCTGTAGTGGCTTTCGAGATACAATGTGAGATGCTTTGAGTGTGATGCCTGTGTGAGGTGATACTCAATGATGACAATGATGTCAGTGATGTTTTCAAAATCACCAGAACAATCCTGGCTTACCCTCCAATGAGGCTAGGAAGTGGGGTTCACCGTTCTCTTTTGGGTTTACCCTCTAGTGAGGCTAGGCAGTGGTGTTCGCTGATATTTTTCAAGGCTTACCCTCCAGTGCAGCTGGGTAGTGGAGTTCATCAGTTACTCTTTTGGGCTTACCCTCCAGTGAGGCTGGGCAGTCATGTTTTTGGTTACTCTTTTGGGCTTACCCTCCAGTGAGGCTAGGCAGTGGTGTTTTCTAGTTACTCTTTTAGGTATTACCCTCCAGCTAGGCTGGGCAGTGACGTTCACTAATTAATTTTATAAGTATATAATCTAGTAGGGCTGGATAGTGGGTTCACGACTTTGTGACATGATCTATCAACTGTGCAACATAGCGGCGAGATGTACTGGACGCAACTTCGGATTCTCAAGAAAGAGGGGTGTTTTTTTCACCAAGACTTGTCCTTGTGATACGACCTAAAACCGTGTGGGAGAGACAGGACTGCCCAGAGCAGATAGTATCACGGTGCGGTGATCGAGCCCCTTTGACTTGTAGTTAAGGGGAGACATGTGGGATGCTGGTCATTGATGGTG
Source organism: Viscum album (assembly GCA_963277665.1). NCBI lineage: Eukaryota > Viridiplantae > Streptophyta > Magnoliopsida > Santalales > Viscaceae > Viscum > Viscum album. Next base: position 1,520,287,523 of record OY728131.1, on the reverse strand, counting down.
TTTAATTTTAAAACTGTTAGAGACACTTTTCATGGGCAGAGCCAGTGATATGGAGATCCCCTTACTCTCTTATTTGGGTTTCTTTGGTTGAGCACATATATATCATATTTTCAGTACTCACTTCTTGGGCTTTGGTTACTCTCCTTCTAGGAGAGGCAAAGACACACGAGGTATGCCACGTGCTTTCCATGTCTAGCTTCTTGTGGTTGGATGAGTCTACTCTCCTACTATAGGTAGCGAAGACACGATGAGAAGTTCAACTTCTCACCATTTCTAGCTCCTCAAATTTGGACAATCTTACTTCACTTATTTGTTGGGTTGAGATGTACTCTTTTACTGTACCTTGTTCTATCTACTGCTTCCCTCTTTAGTACCTCACTTGCTACTCCCTTGAGCCTTCGGGGCATCCTACTGAGTATTTTTATAATCACCCCTGCTTGGTATTTTCTTGTACTCGGTGTGCCCTTGAAGATGAAAGATAGGTTTATAGTGACATCAGAGGAGCATAGGGATACAGAGTTCTTAGACCAAGTGCGGTGGTCATAGCTTGGGATCTAGGAGCGGGGCTCTCTCAGCTATTTTACTTTTCCACCTGTTGCCGGGTTGTGGTAATTTTCTGTTTAGGCGTGTATTCTGCCCCTTTTCCTTTCAGTTTACTTTCTGTACATGTGCTGATTAGAGGCTTATGCATACTTATGGTTTATATATAGTAGTTTTATATCTTTCTTTCTTTTCCCTCGATACTATTTTCATTGAGTTGGTTGCATGTGTGTGTGTACAGTTACTTAGGAAAAGGCCTCCCTGAGTTTGTTATGCCTTAGACGTTGGTCGCCAGCCCTTGGACTATGGAGGCGGGCTTGGGGTAGTTGCGGCTCGAGCCCCGGTATGGGTTGGGTCATGACAGCGGGCCACCACTTTTTTAGGTTGAGGGTGGTCCGTAGGTGGCTAAGAATTGGATCAAGTACATGTAGATGATTTTTGAGCATTTAGAGATGCCTATATGGTATAGGGTGAAACTAGAAATTTATATGATTAGAGGACCATAAAAACTTTGGTGGGATGTACAGGTACATGCATGCAGACACGGGGGACTAGCCTAGGATGAATTTGAGGCTAAGTTATTTTTGAATTTATTTCCAAAGACACTGAGGGAGGAGAGAGATCAGAATTTTTTGATCATTCAGCAGGGAAACATGCCCGTCCTGGACTATGCAATGACATTCATCGAATTATCTCTCTTTTCACCTGATATGGTGAGTGACGAAATCTAGAGGGTGAGGAGCTTTGAGGATGGTTTATGGCATGTCATTCAGGTGCAATTAGACATCTTTAGGTTGGAATCATTCTTAGAGGCAGTGAACCAAACACTCATATTTGAGGGAAACTTGATGGAACTGTCACATTCAAGAAGAGTGATGGATTTAGGTGATTTCAATGGTGATAATTTAAAGGGAAGGAAGTGAGGTCGGGATGAGTTCTAGCATGGTAGACATGCCAAAGACTCGAGCATACCACCTCGTAGTGGGTCGTCAATGGTTTTCTTTCAGTGTGGGAAACTAATACATGTCAAAAATTAGTGCGAGCGGCCTCCAAAGAAGTTTCGAGCATGTGGGTAGGTCGAACATCTTGAGAGGTTCTGTAGGAAGCCTTCTTGGATAGCCGGTAGTCAGGGATTAGGGTATATTTAGGGTTCCGAGGTCGGATCAGGATCAGTTCTAGGTGAGGGTATCCAAAATTTAGTTGCATGCAGAGGTTGTGGAAGAGATAGAGGGACCCAATAGTGGATTCAGTAGTCAGTGGATAGTTTAGAACCACATAGAGGATAAGCTTCAGGTAGTCGAGCACCAGGCCAAGTGCATACCATGGAGCTTCCAGGTGCTGAGTATTCTGGTGATCCAACGAAGGTCAGAGGTACGTCTTTGGCGTAGCCATACTTTTTTTTTTATTTTTCCATGGCCTATTGAGGCATGTCCATTTTGGGTTCACGATGTGCACAAGATATATGTATGGACTAACCAGATGTTGGTTAGTAGGTTGGCACCAACTCAGGTGCGTTATGTATATTGTTATATATATATGAGGTTTATGGAATCAGGTTCTACATCTGTGCATTGTTGGATGTATGTTTATTAATATGTGTTCGTATCGAGGCATTGAGGATACGTAGTTACTTGAGGCACGAGGTATCTGGGAATCATTGTGGTGCGGTACTTATTGAGGTTCAAGGCACTGGGGTTTGATTTGAGAATCTATTAAGATGCAGGGCATCATGGGTGCCATGTGATCCATAAGCATGAGGTGGTCATCTATGTGATTCATGATCCTAATGGGGTTTAGGTATGACATTGGATCACCTAATGAGGCGTGGGAGTGAATATGTTTCACGAGAGGACATGTGAGTCTGTAAATGTTCAGTGGACTGTTTTTTTATTTGAGTTTTGTTTGGGATGTGACTAGGGTAGATAAATCCTAAGGTGGGAATCCCCCTTGAGGCAGTTGACCTTTACTCTTGAGAACAAGGTAGTACAAGTTGTTTTCATCAGGATGGTTATGTTCGGTAGCATCTCTAGGATTTTTTTATAACCCAGGGATGATCTATATTAAGGTGGGGGAGATTGTAATGTCCCAAGTATTCAAAGTGGGTTTAAAACCTCTCCCATTTTGAATTTTTGAGTTGGTGGGAATGCCAAATTATTTTTTAGGAATTAGAACTCAATTAATAGAGTTTCCTCAATCCAATATCCTTATTTTGGATGGATTTAGAGGTTTATCTAAATCTTCAGGTGTTCGGATGGGTTTCAGGTGTGTCGGAGGCCCAAAGGCCAAGTTTTGGAGTTATAGGTCAAGGCACACAGTTTAGGGAAAATCGTGCAGCCTCTTCCAGTTAATAGTACAATCCCTTTTTGAACTGAACATGATTTGGGGAAAACTGTGCATGTGGGGAATATAAATATGCAGGAAGTTCTCCAGTTTTGGTAGAGGGATTTTGCACGATTTGTGCATGGTTTTAGAAAACCTTGAAAAAGCTGCATGGGTAGTGCCACTTAGTTAGTACCTAAATATTGTAGCCCGTATGGTTTGGAAATCCATGCGATCTAACCATACGTCCTTAAAAAATTGTGAAAAGTCATTTTTTACCTCCTCTCTATTTCTTTATTTTTACTCTTCTTTTCCCTCCTCATTCACTTGTGGGTCGCGCAGCAGCAAGGAGGAACCCTCCTCCTCCTCTCTTCCTAGGGTGTGGTCCAAATCCTCCATTAAAGCTCCATTTTGATCATTTTTAGGTTATTTGAAACCACGCGGGTGAGTTTTCCCTCTCCCATTCCCCTTTCCTCCTTTTTTATCGCCTCACGGAATGCTAAATCCATTTGAGCTATTTTTTCCTATTTTTAGGTACTTTGACCAAAACTATAATTTCTTCCAAACTGCTTTGAGTTAGAGGATAATTACACATGTTCATATGTCTAAGAGTCCAATTTAGGTGGTCCATACCTTTCTATGTGTTTTCATGGTCTATTTGAGGGTGTGCCTTTTAGTGCGTCATTGGGTAGTTGATCGAGACCCTAAATGAATTGAATGTTTGATGTTAAATTAATTATGTGACATTATGGGATGTTGCTGGGAATTCCCAAACCTTATTCACTTGTGCGAGGCTAGGTTATAGGTTTTCAACCACCATGGGTATCTAGGATGGGTTTTTTTCTCTTATTGATTGAATTGTTTTATTTAATTTGATTTGTACAATTCAATTACATTGAATTGTTTATTTAAATTGAAGTGATTTATATATATGATCTGCTTGTGATGTATTACATAAGATGTGATCCTTGGGATCGTGAATGGATCATCTCAAGGGATTTAGGTGGAATGAACATTAGGATTGAGGTGACATTGGTCATCAGGTAGGGCTTGACCTGGGTTACTTGAGTGATGTTGATTAAAAGATTGGGCATTGTTGACATCAGTTGAGGTGGAGAGGCCATTAGGTTGAGGTCATGGCTCATGATATTTGAATGGAATTTCCATTAGATTTGATTTAAATGGTTTTAGGGGTATGAAGTGCCAGTTGATGTGGATTAGGTACTTTTTGGTGATTTTCACTCACCTGTGATGGCCAAAACGCCGATTGGGGTTGTGTACACATAAGGAGGACTTAGTGATGAGGTGGTTTTGACCACTCGTGTTGGTAGAGGCCCCTGATAGTGTGGATTAGGAAATTGGTTTGGGGGTTCTTTCCATATAAATCCACAGGGAAGTTGAGGAGCTTTTATATGATAGCATTGAGGATATCAGTTGGGGGCTGAGACTCGTTGTATTGTGGCCGTTGGGATTGGAATATTTTTTGGAGGATGAAGATAACTATTACTCGGGATATCGTGATATGATCCAACAATGATATTTCTTTCACGATAGATATTGTTGTGCCTCTGGACATCAAGGTTTAATCCGATGAGTGCTTTCGAGAAGGGGTCTGAGGGACCTGTTACTTTCATTTGGGGCACGCCTTCAGGTCGTCGGTGCTTTGTTGAGACATGAGGTTTCAAGAGGCACATGGTGTCAGGTTACTTTATTTTAGGTGGAACTTGAGGGTTAACCTAGTTTATTATACTTCAGGGGACTCCTTGGGCCTTGGTCTAAGGGTCCTCTCCTCTACAGATATTTCGGTGTTGTCCAAGGTAGGTAAAAGCTTCCTGGTGGTTGTTGAGCACCATGAAAGATTTTGTTTAGTGAATTTCATTGTATTGCTCTATTTTATTTTCGTATAAAACTGATTAAACACTTATATTGGGTATGCACACTTGGGTGATATTCTACCGAGACACATTCTCACACCCTATACGGGCCCTTCAGGATGTGTGTAGAATTTATGCTTTTGCATACATGTAAGGGTTAAGAATCAGGAGTTGGATCCTATTTGAGTTGGAATAGGATGTTAGAATTGGTCCTTGATGTCTTTCCTTTAGAGTTTCTATTTTAGTTTTTCCATTTCAGTTTCAGTATGCTTATATATGTATTAACTGGTGGTTGACCATGGGTAACCCATTCTTCTAGATATTGATATGTATGACCAGATATGTATTCATGATTTATTTTAAATTTCTACAAGTGGTATGTTTGACTGTTTATTTATTTCATTTGATGATTTTATATATTTGTTTTTCTATTTATCTGATATTGAATGTGCTTCCACCAATGGTGGGTCTGGTTTGGGCCTGCTGAGTCTTTCCTTCTACTGCATGTTATATTTATTTTTATATATATATATACTCAGACCATTTATATATCATTACTTTATGGTATATCCTACCCACTTACCCATTTTACATCCTCCCTGCTAGTCAAAAACCTTTGGTGTTTGGGGAGGTGCGCCTAAGGCCAGTGGCACCCAACCCAAAATCACTATTTGGGTGGCTAATCGGGTTAGGGATGCTACTTGGGAAAGTTCTACATATGAAATATTATTCTCATTCATGAGGTTCCCTCAAATATTATCTCCAACTGTGATACATGGTTTACATCACGGTTGTGGAAAGTCTTGTAGGAGGCATTCAGGACCCAAATGAGGATGAGTACAACCTTCCACCCCCAGACAGATGGATTGATTAAGCGCAATATCTAGGTTCTAGAGGATATGCTGAGGGATTAAATGTTAGATTTTGGTTGGAGTTGGGAGGATCAATTTTCCTTGGTATAGTTTGCGTATAATAATATATCCCACTCTACTATCAGCATGAAATATTTGAGGCTCTGTATGGGAGACCCTACAAGTCACCATTATGATGGACTAAGATCAGCAAGGAATCTCTTGTTGGGATAGATATGGTGCAGGAGATGACAAAGAATGTCCAGGTCATCAACCAGTGGATGAGTACAACCCAAATAATATAGAAATCTTATGCATATCAATGTCTTATTCCATTGGAGTTTGAGTAGGGAGACCACATTTTCCCGAGAGTCTCTACACAATGAGGATTGTAGAAATTCGGTCAAGTGAGAAAGTTATCCTCAAGTTTCATCTGGTCATTGAAGATATTGTAGAGGGTTGGATAGGTTTATTACTACCTTATCCTACCCCCACAGTTGGAGCGGGTGTGTGACATCTTTCATGCGTCACAGTTGAGGAGATACATGCATGACCCTACACACGTTATTGACTGGGGAAAGCTGAACATCGAGGATGTAGACACTTTTGTAGTGCTCTCAATGGCGATAGAGGATTAGAAAGAGATGACTCATTCATGTATGAACCATTACCTTGGTTTTTGTGTTGTGGAATCACGAGAGCATGCAGGATAGTTCTTTGGAGAAGGAGATCCATATGCAAGCTCAATACCTCGATATTTTTGTTTAGTTTTTATTTTTGGGGATGAAAATCTTGAAGAAGTGAATAATTTAGAGACCCTATTTTTTCCTTTTAAGAATTTAAAATATATCTAGAAATATTTTTTGATCCAGGAATTGAGCCGACACGCGATTCCAAGGCCCGGTGTGCCCATAATTAATTTTTGTAAAATATTAAAAATATTTTATATCACACATGCACAGTTTCTTAATGAAAATGGGATATCTATTAAATGGAGTCTCAGATCAAAAATCTGAGACCATGGTTGAATCCATAACATGAGTTTTACCCTAAGTGCGACCTAAAGTTGGTCGACATGGGGCGTTCAGATAAAATGGTCATTGGCGGGTGTGTTCGGTGAATTAATTAATTAATTAATTTATTAATTAAATCATTAAACCCATAAAAACTAATTTTATCTATTTAAGAAATGTTACGGTGGATCGTTAGGGTTAAATGCATAACCCTGAGACTATTGAGAGGATATTTCTTCCACCCTTCATTAGAAAAATGAATTCAGACGACAACGACCCTCGAGATCCAAGAAAATCGAGCCGCAACGGACACAACGACGTTCTTATTCATTAGAGAGCGCATTCTTCATCGACGAATAATACATTTTTGAGGTAGTAATCTTTATCTTTATATATCCTCTCTTTATGATTAAATAGATAGATCACGATCAAATCTATCTCTTGATATGCGTTAAATCAAGCTTTTGCATGTGCCTATGTATCAATTTTCAATTGATTATTAAATTAATACCTAATATGTCATGTTTCTCACCATGAACATCCAAATATGTATCCAATGTTCAAGAATTATTATTCAATGATTGTTACATCTTTGTTTTGGTTCTTTACCCCCCACTCATTCTTTATGTTCTTTGCCATTGGGCTATGGGGCTATGAATCGACATTGACGGGCCGGATCGAGCATGATCAGACCCCCATATTTGCGGTAGCTTCGTGTGTAGTGAATTATTTTTAAATATAAGGATGAATATAGATGGATCACAAGATGTAGATGCTAATTTTATGGATTTTAGATTCGAAACAATGAAGGTGATGACATGGGAGGCACGTGGGGGATTCAAATAGACTGTCAACGATTTGATTTTCGACCATCGAAGGGCTGGAAATGATGAATGAGGGATCCCCCCTTTGATTTTGGGTGGTTAAATTGTGAGATTTGAGTCGAAGGGTGTGGATCTAGAATACATGGAGAATATCTGACTTTCTGTGAAAAAACAGTCTACACGACATGTAAAATGATGAACACACGCCATGTAGCACCAATATGGCTATGATGCTAGGGTTTTGGAAAAAGTTAAGGATCACACACCATGTGACTGGGTCACATGCCATGTGACCATCCCTAGGTAGACACATCATGTGATAGTAGCACATGGGTAAGACCCCGTGTGGGAGGACTTGCCATGTATTGGAGTACACGAACACGACCACGAAACACGGAAGCAACAAGGAGCATGGGCAGGACCCTGGGTGGATGGGGCATGTCATGTAGGGATACATGGGTAGTGATCTGTTTACTGGAAGGGAAATGACTAGGAAGTGGAGTATGACCACACATCGTGTGGGTCCCCTCACATGCCATGTACCTCTACTTTCTTTTTAATGAAACTTCCACCTCTCATATATCCTTCGTTTGGAATCAGATTTTGGCTCGTGAGTAGCCTGTACTGAGTGCTTTTCTACATAGAATGTGATGGTAGCCTTCATGGTGGATTTTGAGATATGATGTGAGATGTTCTGAGTGTGACGCTTCATTAGGCAATGCTCGATGGTGGTAGTGATTGAGTAGGATCATCATAGATCTTAGAGTGAGACCCCCCCTACTAGGACATGGCATGAGCCCTCTATCTGTTATTTGAGTGACACCCTCTTGCTGGGCAGGGCATGGGTCCTTGATCGACCATTAGAGAAACACCCTCCTTCAGGGATAGGGTATAAATCCTCTACCTATCTATCTGAGTGGCACCCTACTGCGGAGTCAGGTTTTAGGTCCTCGATTATTAGAGTGACACCCTCCTGCCGGGATAAGTCATGGGTTCTCTATTGACCACTAGAGTGGCACCCTTCTGCTGGGACAGGGCATGAGTATGTATGGATGCATTCATGCATGAATGTTGCTAGATTTTGTTACTCTATTACTATTGGTTGAGCTGTAATTTTTTCTATCATGTATTTTATTGCTTTTTCTTTAGATTTCAAGGCATCCTATTAGATATTTATATACTCTGCCCTACATGGGATTTTCCCGCACTTTTCATATCTTATACAGACAACAGACAAGTCGATGATGATTAAAAAGGTGCATAGGGATACCTAGTGCATTTGACTGTGTATGGTGGTCAGAGCTTAGAGATTTGGAGCTAGGCTCTCTCAGTATTTACTTTCCATTTATTGTCAGGTTGAGACATCTTTCTGGTTGGATGTGCATTTTTCCCTTTTTAATTTTTAGTTTACACTATTGTACTCTTGTACACCCTAGGGATTTTATATGCATGATTTTTTCTCTAGATGTAGCATTTATTATTATTATTCCTCTACACTTATTCATGGAGACATTCAGGTGTGTGCATATAGGTACATTGGGAAAATACCTCCCATATTAGTTATGCCTTTTGGAACTTGTCGCCACCCCTTGGGTCAGGTTGTGACATTAACCCATGAAGAGTGAATGAGAGTTTCATACATGTAAATCCCTAAATAAATAAATTATGTTTACATCTAGGTGAATACCCATAAAAAAGGAAGTGGTTTGGATATTAACAATAATGACATTTCTCATGTTAAAGTGAGAAATTCAAGAAATGAATTCGGCCGCATGACGGTATACAACGTAGATTAAAGAGAGGGAATAATGAGAGGGAACTAAGGTCCCTCATTGGTAAAAAACATTTTTTGTAGTAAAGTGAAGATCAAAAGTGCATGAAAAGAAATAATCTTTGACATTAAAAATACTTACAAAAGGGAGGTACTTGAATGAAAAGGAAGAAGAGGATAATTCCCTTACCTTAAGATTTGATTCCTAAAAATTGAGGATGACACCTCAACACCTTGAGGGAACCTTGGAGGGATTCTTTGAGAGGGAAAATGACCAGAATTTTCATGGATTATGAATTTGGAGTGGATAGAAATGGCTAATGGGTGATATTTATACTTGAGGAGTGAGTTTTAAAGGATTAAATATTGGTAATTTTATCATATAAGCCAGCCACTTGTGGGTAAATTGAATCCCAACCAATTTGTTGGATAATTAATGAGTGAGAGAGTGTGGTTATACTTTCAAGGCCTTCCAAGAATAAATCATACATTCCTGCCAATCCAATTAATGCACTGAATCCAAAAAATAAATTTTATCTTAGAATTCATATTTTTAGTTCCAAATGTAATATATAAAATTCTAAATTAAAATTAATATTTTAAAATTATTTTTTAAAATTTTTAAATTCTATTTTTATTAAATAGAATGTTTCATAAATTTTTAGCCATGCTAACATAATAATGATTCCATAAAATCGCAGTGCTCATAAAATTATAATTTTCACTTTTTCGCCAAAAAATTAACTTAAGATAATTTTGAAATGCTGAGTCAAAAAAATGAAATTTACTTAATAAAAATCATTATTTAAGTATGAGAATTTTAACTTTTAAATAAATCATTATTTTAATGAAAATTAATAATTAAATAGAAAAATAAATTTTCTTACCATTATAAAAATTACTTAGGGATTCATTAAAATATATTATCATTTAAATTTTTTTTATAAGATTATTTAATTAAATAAATTTTATTTAAAAGTTCTACAGAAAACATATTTTTAATAGAATATGTTTATATTCTCCAAAAATAATACAATTTTGATCACTTAAATGGGTCGATGTAAGCAACAATAATAACGACCAACTGTTTTATTGACTAATGATCACAGTGCTGATCAACTGTATTGGCCGACAAATGTAAGATAAGATGACCATATTTCCCTATAAATACATCATCATTCACTTCGATTCGAATGATGGTTTAGTATCATTTCCAAAATGAAAACTGTATTACCAACTCTTTGTTTCTCTGTTACAACATTGTTCATGGGTGTGATGATTTTAGGGGATTTAGACAACCCAAAATTTTATATTTTACTTTCTTTAACCTCTATTAGTCTTATCATTGTAATATTTAGTATTATGTTGGGTATTATTATAGATTGAATGTAATGTTCTTAAATAATGAATAATGTGTTGTTGGTTTCTAGTACATGCATTCTATCCATTTACTGTTTCTAATTGTATGAGTTTATAATAACACATGATGTTCAATGTTATTATGTAATTTAAGTCTTTATATATTATTTTATTGTAAAACATAATAAAAATCTACTTAATAAAAATTTTGGGGTGGTTATAGATATGGTGAATCATGATGTTCTAATGCGTCACGAGTTAGTGATAGATTCTTTCATAGTCTTCAGAGTGAGTCAATAGTCGCTCACAATCAAATCTCAAGGGATGGGGTCTTTATTTCATTAAAGAAAACCCTAAGTTCTTTGAGGAGTGTATCAAGGCTTGTAAGAATTCCATTATTGTGCGATTTACCCCACAATTGAAGAGAATTTTCTAGAAAATAGAAGATCTGAGGAAGAAGCTGCTCCAGGTATGGGGATTTGATGACTTACATATGGTGTCGATTGGTGTGAGTTATTTCCATATTAATTTCACTTCTCAAGATCTTAAATTAAGGGCGCAGAGCTGTGTTTTTTTCAATCTCAAGCCAAAGGTCCTAAGATTTCAGGATTGTAACCCTTGGTTTTACCTGTTTCAGGCCAAAAATTTTGTCACACAATCTTGGATTTGGGTAAAAGAGATGAATTGGGTTTTTTGGCACCCAAGTATTCTGTGGGAAGTAATATTGGCTATTGGAACGCCAATTAAATTTGATAAAGAGATCGAGATGGATAGGTGGGAATTACGCCTGAATTTTGGTGGAGTTCGATCCGAGTTCAACACTTGTTGAAACAGTGTATTTGGTTGGTGATGAATTTAAATTTGAGCATGCAATTTTGTAAAAACATGAGCCTGATTTTTTTTTCAATTGACTGTACACTGGATATGTAAGGGATAATTATGGTAGGGGTTTGAGGTGTTCTAACTATAAGAAATACAAGCATCGCGTTGACAATTTTAAGTTCAAGCTACCCATCATTGATGGGAAGAAGTCTTTAATTGACATGTACACAATGCCCATGGCCGGGAAGAAGAGTGACCACAATTATCCTCATGTGAAAGGAGGGAATGATGTTGGATTGGTGTTTCCCGATCCAGTTGGGCCGAATGCTTATGGCCTGCAATTGTCATGGGTCGAGCTGACCGATCGACACCAACAGGCACTGTAGCAGTGCAGACTTCAGGGTCAACTTTACTATAGCGCTTTTGACAATGCCAGCCGCTGTTCACTGTAGCGACGCAGACTCACTTTTTGAACAGTGATTGTCTTCTCCATTGTTTTATAGCTCATTTTTGGGCTAGAGTTACTACTGAAAAATCCTCTGTAATTTTGTGATCCCAAATAGTGAAAGTTCTACCTCTCCCGTGGATATAGGGATTATTCTCTAACCACGTAAATTGCTGTGTTCTTGTCGCTTTTCTTTCTTTCGTTTTCTCGTTTCTTTCGTTGTGTCTCTTGAAGATTCCACAACAAATGATTGAATGGAAAGAGTGAGAGGTAGTGAAGTGCAGGGTAGGGAGGTTGATGCTGCTTCCTTTCCACCCAAGAAGGGGAATTCACCAGTTACCAGATCCTATAAGCTTGTGTGTGATGATAAGGATTTTCTAGTTCAATCTTCTATTTCTTTTGCTGACATGGTCACTTACACCAACTTGAAGTCAGGTCCTGATTTGATTTCAGCTTCATCTGTAATTGATCGTAACATGAATGTAACTGCATAAAGATAATGAAACGTAAATGCATACTGTAATATATATAGTAACAAAAATGTATTTTCATGAAATGAATGGAATTTAATTGCATATTGCAATGATAGATAGTATTGGGTTTGCAAACATATGAAATTCATACAGTAAATGAATATAACCGCATAAAGTCAAAGAAATGTAAATGCATACTGTAATGATGACTTTTTTATGTTTTCATATTACAAACTCAAATATGTTTGCACACTCAATGCTATCTATAATTGAAAACATATTTACATTCACGACTCCTTGATAGGCTTAAGAGAGAGTAATTGAAGACAATATAAAATGGAACTGCATATTTTTATTGCACACAATAAATAAATGTAATTTCATACAATAAATGAATGTAACTGCTTAAAGCTAATGAAATGAAAATGCATACTGTAATGACAATGTTTGGCCTGAGTGAAATTCCATCACGCCCCCACACTAGTAAATGAATATGTTTAACGATAACAAATATTGAAGGTTTTTATTATTCTAGAACTGCATAATATAATGTCAGTATACAATCTCACTGGCTACTGTAATTACATAATGTGACAATATGCATTCAACTATGACTATACAAAGTTTACTGTATGAATAAAACTGTAAGAGTATGCATACTGCTGTAAATAGTTTCATAAAATTGTAATCGCACTAATTGATGATTAAGTATACTGATGTTAAAATATGCATACAGGTGTATGCATAAAGGCTGAATTGAAAACTGTAATTGCAAAAAAAAATTATGTTATGCATATTGTAAATGTGCAGAATTTTTAATTTGTCAAAGTAAAAAAATACCACCAGACAAAAAAACATACCACTAGACACAGACAAAATAGAGATGAAAGTGTTCATATTCATCTAATGCTACTATGTCTATTAGACAATTGCAAGCATCAAAAAATAGAGGCTGAAGAATACAAATATATAAACTAAGATTACTCAAATCATCTAAGAAGGTTTGTTAGATAATTTTCATCTCAACTTCCATTCCTGGTTGCCTCCCACTTCAAAGGTTATTCAATGATTCATTGTGTGTCTTAAATTCCCCTGCAAAAGTATCTTCAATGATTCATTGTGCCTTAACGAGACTACCATATAGTAGCTTGTAAAGAAGTGGAATTTGCATGGGACTTAAAAAATATACAGTTTATATATTATTTTCAAACCTAAAGTATATTATATCAATTCCCACTGGTTGAATGACTTGAAGTATAAAAAATGCAGTTGCATTGTGTGTTAGATATTCCAGCAACGTGTGTCTTATATTATAAAACATTTTAAAAGTATAATGAGGGAAATATAAGGCACACATGATTTAGCCTAGAAGGCCATTAAAAGGCAAGCAATGTATATATAGTTACATTGTTTCCCCCTACCGTAAGATGGGGTGGCGCAGGTAGGATAGGGTTTGGGCGTGGTTGAGTCCCCATGCCATCAATTTTCTTTGCAATTTCTTGTAGCATGCGTGTGTTACTGTTGGAAGTTGTACCTAATATAAATATATATAGTTACATAGTTTATATAAGAGTGGAATTGTTTATAATGAAATAGTGCAATGTGGGGAAACAAAAAATATATAGTTCATTCAATGTTGTGTTGTCATAAATGGAATGATTTTATAACACAAATGATTAATGACAAAAAATATACAGTTTATTCATTGTTATGTTATCATAAATGGAATGATTTAATAACACAAATGATGAATGAAAAAAAATATACAGTTCATTATTCATTGTTGTGTTATCATAAATGGAATTATTTAATAACATAAATGATGAATGAAAGACAATTCTTTAATTGTGCTTGTAGTATACAGGTTTACAATAAAGGTGTTGGATCCTGTTAATTATATTTTTGGGTTAAGTGTATTTTCATGTCCCGCATCGGTTTCCTTTGAGGTGGGAATTGTACCATACTACCTGGTATCAAAGGGATACTTCCAATAATTTTCCTCCCATCCTCTGTGCCCCATCCTATCATGACCCGTCCTAGTGGGGCCCGTGCCGCGACTCCCCAAGCCCGCCTTCAATAGGTCAGAGGCTGATGACTAGCACCGAGTAGCCATATTACTAACACAAGAGACATTGCCTAAGTACCTGTACACACACACACATCTCCAAACCCACAAATATTGAAATGTAAAAACAACTAAGGAACAAAATGCATGCATACAACTAAATCCAACCAATAGAGTGCAACGGAAAGTAAAGTGCAGAAAGTAAACTGGATCATAATACAAGCCCACCAAAAGAGTCTGCAAACTACAAATTCCAACCTGTAAGCTAGAAAAATAGGCACTCGGATTTCTCCTCATAGCCATAGGAATACCTCGACCTATAAGTAAGCTCACAAAGCTTGGTTCGATCCTGGTCCACCCTAGAATCCGTCAAAAGGTCGCTCGTCTGTACAAGACACGACACGTGCGGGCAAAGCCCGTGCAGGGGTGAGTATAACTATACTCAGTAGGGGACCCCAAAAATCACAAAGAAATACACAAAGTAAGGGTACAGTCATCTCTACACAATATATGTCTACATAACATATAACAATAGAAGCATATCCAGATATACTCAAAACCCAGACCTGTAGTCTAGAGGTAAGTCACAATGATCGCATACCCACGCTAGGGATTCAATTCGAAGATTCCACGAAGCACTCTTTCGGGAGAACTCACTCCACAAGTCTGATAGCTCTGATGACATCTGTCCGAAAAGTATGTTCGTCAGGAAGTGTCACGAGAGATAGATAGATGCACTGATAGATCTGAAGAGAGAACAGATACACTCATTTCGGGAGAAATCACTCCTGAGTGGGGAAAGATCACGATACACAGATGAGGATTACTGCCAGGACCTTGGCGTATACCGCAACTCATTAGGATTCAACTGCTAAGTAGAGGATCGACGTTCTATAGGATTGGTCACGTTGATACCCGACTCTACCTAGGGTCAAGAATGGGTAGATGATCTCACTCCGGGCCTCTCAGAGGGATTCTGACTCTATCCAGAAAGTCCTGCTGAAGAGATCATACTCCTATGGATGGAAACGATACCTAAGATTCAGGGGAACAAGTAAATGGGACACTAACCCAAGTGAAATCTGTCCAAGGAACGGTGGACAAGAAGATCAATCCATGTACAGAATGGTACACGGTGTGTAGAATGGTCACATGTCATGTCCTATGACCCAGGGTACTGCCCGTGTACAATGACCCGTGTCAAAGAGCATGTTGTGTAGAAAGAGGTATACATGACGTGTAAGAGTGTGACACACCGTGTCCTACTATCCGGGGCCGCTCTGTGTATGTTGGTCGTGTGCCCGTACATGGATTCTACCCGTGTCTTCCACCCCATACATGGGGTATGAAGGAACCTAGGGTGTAGCAAAAGCGTTAAAGAACATATAATTTAAAATTTTTGGTATGGATTCATGTTAAAAACATAGAATCCACTTAACCGCTTGCCCAAATTTCTAAAAGGATCGCGTGTAATTCAATTTAAGCACGAAAAATACAATCAAACGAATACTTAAACCGTACCTCGTTCGTTTGAAGTCGTCAGTTTGATTCGCTCGTAGTCGATGTGTCGTGGCTGTAAGACACCAAACTAGACGTCCTCTAGATCGTTCATACGTGCTTAATAATTCCAAGATCGTCTATCTACGTTTCCCGGGCGCTAGCATGGGAAATCTAAGAGTTTTACGACGTCCCTTTGATCGCCTGAAGAAAGCAGACTTGATCAAGAAAGCGAGATCGATTCGACCTTGTTATTCTTCCAGAATCTCTCTCTAAGAACTTGATAGGGGAGAAGAAAAGAGTTTTTTTCTCTAAATTCGTGCAAATGGTGGAGCTCCAAATTCAAGAGGCTGAAATGAGCTTTTATACTTAGGTTATATTTTCCAAAATTGCACTTTGGTTCCTGGAAAGTAATAACCTTCATTTTAGACCTTTTCAAACATGTATGACTTAATAAAATTGTCATAAATGTCACAAATATTTTATCACATGTAACACTATAAAATGTTACGTGATAAACTAAGAACCATTAACTTGGCCTGTAAGCTCTCCAAATAATTTAACGAACCTTGAACATCCAATGTTCATTCGAAAAATTATATTTTTCTCATATTCACTTTTATGATCAAACAATTTGTGAATACAATGATAAATAAATTCAATCATCATTATTATAAACTTGAATAATACAATTGAATTAGTTTTAATTACGATCATTTAAACTCAGACGTTCACCGACCCCGCACATGGGGCCCACTTCGTCCTAAACTCATGTTCATTAGAATAGGTGGAACTTGTGGATATACTAAGTGTGTGACCCTATAGGTCCTTATCTCAATAGCAGTGAGTCCAACCCACTAATCACAAGTGGAGTATAACAACCTATCATAACCCCTAAGGAGATAAGGAAAAGTCAAAGCAACGACTACCTTCCTACGAACACAGTTTGTGTAATATAATATCTTCATCAACGATATCTTAATAAAGCATGATGCACACTTGTGTGTCATTGTCCTTTTTCTTGCATTATTATTTGTTGATCTGTCCAGACGGTCTTACCTTCGACTATCATGGCCATGGATTTAATGAAGGTTCTATCATCCTAATCAACCAAGCCCAAGATATCACTTCCTAAACTAGGAAGCGATAAATCCTTTCTTGATCATTCAATCAATGTCATGTCACCAATAATGTACCAAACACAAACTACCTCACCACGACTTCATTGCCATGGTTTTCACCTTGCATCAAAGTACACAATTAAATAACATACATTGATAATTATCTCAAGTCAGGAGACCATTACACATGTCCGTAGATAAGAACAACCAATGACACCTGAAACATGTGGTGTTACTATTAGCGGGTCTGTCCTCATGATCTCACTATTAGAGATCACCAAGTACAAACTTAATGAGAAGAAGTCTCAATGCTTATGAGCCCCCAACACCTAATAGTCAAACATCTACTGTCCAGCCAGTAAGATGCATCTAGACCATAGAACCTTAGTTTATTATTAATGTCATGATATCTACAGGTTCTCATTTTAGTCTGAGATCTGCTATAACCTTTAGATACGATAATTAATCTATGGATATTACAATTTCAATAGTGGAAACAGAAAAGTCTACACAATAACGGTAATAATACATCATGTATAGCTAACTGTATACGCGATATGGTAATCAAAATCACTGCATAGTTGGGTATGAGACACCCACTATTTCAATAGGGTAATCCGCGTAACTGGTCTCGTTTGGTTGTGTGGTGGAGTACATGCCGTGTACTCCACCCCGTGTCCGTGTATCATCCAAGATACATGTTGAGTCCTATCTAAGTACCCACACGCAATGCAACATCTATCACACACTGTGTCATCACCTTCTGTCGCCCGAAAAACTAGTCATCACTCGACGGGGCTCACACGCCGTGTAGTTCGAACTACACGCCGTGTTCGTCATGATTTTCCAGAACCGAAGGTTCTTCATCCGGTGCTTTGGGAGATCCTATGATTCTCGATCCATCCATTCATTTGCCTCCAAACTGAATATCTAGGGTTGATTCATCACCGCAAAGCTGATTATGTTGGTTTTAGGCCTCTGATCAGACTCAAAAACATGTTTCGATCCATCCGAACGAAGAACCGTTGAAGAACGATTTCTCCCGAACCGAGTCGATTCATCCACCTCCATTGTCATCACACCTCCGCTAGGTTGTCACGATTATGGATCTACGATTTAGGATCATTGTGTTACGAAACGGATGTGCAACGACCCGTTGTTCATAACCTCGTGAAAAACGTGGGGTAAAAAGAAGAAAAATAAATCCACACAATGAATTTGAGAAATGAACCTCCGTCATTGTTCGTCATGGCATTGATCTTCTCCCATTAGAAGGATCAAACAGATCAAATCAAGTTAATTTAAATTAAACATGGCTCAATTCCCCAAAATAAACTCGATAAGACTCTCCTGCAAGAACAAATGATCCGCGGGTCAATTTGTTCGTTGGTTGATCCGCATTCGTCATTTGAATCCAAGAACAAGGAAAAAATTGAAATAACAACCCCTACCTCGATCGTCGATGAGAGGTGGATTTGCTGCCATTGTTGGTGGGATCTGATCTTGCTGCACAATGATCCACGTGTTGTCGTTCATTGAGAGTTTTCCAAGGGTGGCTCCTCTCCCAGGCTCCAAAGGATTCTAGGGAGTTTTCCAAGGTTATGAGCCTAACCCTGAGCTCCTGCTCATTTAAAACAAAATAACGCGTCGCTGCGTTAGGGTAAAGTTAAAAATAAAATAAATTATTAATTTATTTTATTTCCTTTAAAATGTCTGAAAACTAACTTATGCTGCTGACCCCCGTCGATCAATGTTAGGTCCCACCTAAGGTAAAGTCGCTGCTCTGAACGCAACAATGCTATTAGATTTCTGATCTGGATACCAATTTAAATTTTATTCTACCTTTTCAGGAAGACTACTCGTGTGTGCTATCTAAGAGTTTAATTTATTTTGAACATTTATTCTGGGAACTTAGGGCCTTGAAATCATACGGTGCCGCTAAGACTGGTCTCGTAAATATTTCATATAATATTTAAAAACAATACACGAAAAATCCGAGACATTACCTTACCCCCACCTTAGGGATTTTACGTCCCGAAAAAGCCAAAACAAAAGGATACTCAAACAGATGTGGGTACTGCGCACGAATCTGAGCCTCCCGCTCCCACATACTCTCCTGAAGATTCCCGTGCTGCCACCGAACATGCACCAAGGGGATCGCTCGCCCACGGAGGATCCTCTCCTGTCGATCCCCGATCTCCACTGGGTACTCTGTGAAGGTCTCTCCACCCTCGATGTCTAGTTCTCCCCAATCGATGGCGTGCGATGGGTCATGCATGTACCTCCTCAGCTACGAAATGTGGAAGATATCATATACCTGGTGTAACTACGGTGGTAGGGTTAGGCGATACGCCACCTCGCCAACTCTATGCAGTATCTAAAAAGGACCGATGAACCTCAGAGACAACTTGCTACCCCAACCAAATCTCTTCAACCCTCATCGAGGTGAGACCCAAAGGAAGACATGTATCCATTTTCAAACTCCATAGGTCTCTGTCGTCTATCAGCATAAGACTTCTACCGGCTCTGTGCAGTCTTCATTTTCTCCTGGATGATCTGCACCTTCTCGGTGGTAGCTCGTACCAACTCTGAACCCATGAGTGCTGACTTTCCAGAGTCGGTCCAACAAAGCGGTGACCGGCATGGTCACCCATATAAAGCCTCAAACGGTGCTATACCGATGGTGGAGTGGTAGTTGTTGTACGTGAACTCCACCAATGGTAGGATGTCCTCCCAACTGCGACCAAAATCTAAGATATAAGCCCACAACATATCCTACAAAACCTAAATGGTTCTCTCTGTCTGATCATCTGTCTGGGGATGGAATGCTGTGCTCAAATGTAGCTGAGTCCCAAATGCCTCCTGCAATCCATTCCACAACCGGGATGTGCAACGAGCATCGGGATCTGAGACTATCACCTAAGGAACTCCATGAAGCTGAACTATCTCCTGCACATGGAGGCATCCCAAGCTCTCTATAGAACTCTGCTTCCTGATAACTAGGAAGTGGGCCGACTCGGTCAACGATCACCCATATGGAATCTTGTCCCCTAGACATCCATGGTAATCCCGTCACGAATTCCATCGATATTCCATCTCACTTACACTCCGACACTTCCAGGGGGTGAGATAACCATGCTGGCACCTGGTGCTCGACCTTCACCTGCTGGCACATAAGACATCGAGAAACAGAATATGCTACTACCTTCTTCATACCTGTCTACTAGAACTGACACCAGAGGTCCTGGTACATTTTTTCTACTCCAGGATGCACCACCAAGGGGGATGTATGAAACTCCCTCAGAACCTCCTCCCGAAATACCACTGACACAACTGTGCCTCTTCTAAAAAGACAATATGCTCTACACCTTGCGAATATCCATCAGGAGCATGTCCTGATGATAACTGAGCATGTAAAGTCTCGCAGTCGATATCCCCTAGTTGTGCCTCCCTGAATCTTCGTAAGAGTGGAGGTGTGACAACTATCGACTGAAGATAATCTGCATAATGTCAATCCACGATGGATAACTGTAGCGAGGCCAACTGCTCTGACGCCTCGCTCAGCAGCTACAAACTCGATCTTCTGCTGAGAGCATCTGCCACAACATTCCCCTTCCCAGGATTATAGACGATCTTGAAGTCATAATCCTGGAGGAACTCTAGCCATCACCTCTGCCTCATATTCAGATCCTTTTGAGAGAAGATGTACTTGAGACTCTTGTGGTTAGAGTAGATGATAAATCATTCGCCTATCAGGTAGCGTCTCCACATCTTCAATGCAAAGACTACAACTTCCAACTCAGTATCATTGGTCGCATAGTTCTGCTCATGTAGTCTTAGCTGGTGTGAACCATAAGCAATTACTGTCCGCCTCTGTATTAGGAAACAACCAAGCCCAGTCCCTGACACATCATAGAAAACTACGTACTCAACACCCTCTTCTGGAAATCTCAAGATCGGTTTGCTCGTCAAACTCTGCCTCAACTACTAGAAATCCTGCTGGCACTTCTCCGTCCATACAAAATATCGCCCCTTCTGGGTCAAGGTTGTTATCAGTGCTGATATTTAGGATAAATCAGGGATAAATCTCCAGTAGTATCCCACTAGCCCAAGGAAGCTCCGCACCTCTGTCACACTTTGGGGTGGCTCCCATGATAACATCGCCTTGACCTTGGCTGGGTCCACTACTATTTCATCTGTTGAGATAACATGTCCTAGAAAGTGGACCTCCTGTATCCAGAATTAGCACTTCGGGAGCTTACCATAAAGTTGGTGCTCTCAGAGTACGTCTAGAACCATATGCAGGTGTCTCGTGCGCTCCTCCTCTGACACTGAGTACAAAAGGATGTCATCGATGAAGACTACTATGAACTGGTCTAAGTACGGCAGGAAGATCTGGTTTATAAGTCCCATGAACACTACAGGGGCATTCATCACACCGAAAAACATCACCAAGTACTTGTAGTGACCGTAGTGGCATATGAATGCCGTCTTCGATATATCCTCATTTCGTACTTGTAACTGGTGGTAACCCGATCAGAGGTCAACCTTCGAGAACTATCACACCCCTCTCAGTTGATCGAAGAGGTCGTCGATCCTCAATAATGGATACTTTTTCTTCACTGTTACCTAATTCAGGCGCTGGTAATCCACACACAACCTCAAACTCCCATATGCCTTCTTGGAAAACAAAACTGGGTCCACCCAGGGTGAAACACTGGGTCTTACGAAGCCCTTACTCTGCAAATCCTCCAGCTGTACCCTCAGCTCGTGAAGTTCTTTCAGATCCATCTGATATGCTGATGAGGATATCGGTGCCGTTCTAGGGTGTAAGTCAATGCAGAATTCGATCTCTTGGTGGGGAGATAGTCTTGGAATATCTTATGGAAAGATGTCCTCATACTCCGCCACTACTACTAGGAACTGAAATCTCACAACATCAGCTGCTCCGAGGGTAAGTCTAGCCAACTCATGAGTGATTGACTGCACCCTCCTAAGCATGAGCCCATTCTGTGCTGCCTGAGTTTCACTTTCACTGACAAAGGAAAACCTCGTTCCATCCCTGCGGACACACCGCACTCTTTTCCTAAAGCAGTCAATTTGGGTATGGACCAAAGATAACCAATCCATACCGAGAATGATGTCGTAAGGCCTCAACGCTGCTACCAAGAGGTTCCAATTAGAACACTCACATCCAAGGGTAAGATCAAACTGTCAGTAAAGATGTGTGATCATTGAGTCTCCTCCCGTAGGTGTCTCCAAGCATAAGGGTCGAGTCAAAGGCTCCATCAGAATCTTAAGGTTCTGCATAAGACATGTGGTGAGGAAATAATGACTGAAACCTGTGTCTATAAGCATGAAAACTAAGGTAGAAAAGACACAGATCGTACCTCGGATAATCCCTGAAGTCCCTGGGTCGTATGCCTCGACCGTATGTAGCTGCCCCCACCATTGTCCCCTAGCTTCCCGAGCCTGGTGCGGACCTCCTGGGGGTGGTGGTCGAAGTTAGTCAAAGAATCTGCCACCTCATACAACTCTCCCTACTCCTCTTCCACATTTGCCACCTGGCGGGTCTGCTTGCTCCACCCTCTGCCTCAGTGGTCCATCCATCGCCTCCCTGTCAGCAGTTTGACGGGTTAGGAAATCTCTAGAGAGATGTCCTCTACCGTCACACAAGTAGCATCACCTCTCCTTAGGCTTACTGGATCCAGCTTGAGAGCCATGGACCACAAGTCCCCCATCTTGGGTCCTCCTGTGATGTTTACCACATCCCAATCCCTATACCTGATGTCAGCTCCCTGCTACTGAGGTCTCCGCACCTGTCTATCTACTGCTGACTGCCACTGGATGTCTTTGATGATCCAAGAAGCTCTCGGCCACAAAATCTCTCTCGAGCACTCTTGCATAAGTCGAAATGCAAAGAGGCATGAAACTAGCTCGGATGTCCCATCGTAGACCTCGCTCGAAGGTCCAAGATCTGAAGTAGTGATCCCTAACCATATCCATCGAGTACCTGGTGAGGTTGGTGAACCTCGATGAATAGTAAGCCACCATTAAAATTCCCTACTGGAGATGAAGAAGCTCATGGATATACACTTCTCTCAGTGTAACCGGAGAGAACTTCTCCCTAAAGAGTCACTCAAACTCCGTCCATGAAAGAGTCTCCTCATCATGAGTCTGCATAGTCAAATTCCACCATGGTCCTGCCGAACCCTGAAGAAGACTCGCTCCTAGGATCACC
Source organism: Viscum album (assembly GCA_963277665.1). Taxonomy (NCBI): domain Eukaryota; kingdom Viridiplantae; phylum Streptophyta; class Magnoliopsida; order Santalales; family Viscaceae; genus Viscum; species Viscum album. The sequence continues at coordinate 1,520,264,308 of OY728131.1, read as the reverse complement.
ATCCGGTCCGCTGGTGTCCTCACTAGATAGAAAACTCTGGTCACCACCTCAAGCCAATCCTCTGCCGCCTGAGGGTCGAGCTCATCTCAAAACCTAAGGAGTCTCTGTCTCTGAAACTCATGGAGCGTGCTCAGCCAGTGCTCCTCGTCTGTCAGTACTGTGGGTACCATGTGCTACTCCACTGGTGGTGGTATAATAGGTGCACCACCTGGAGGTAACGCCTGAGGAACTAGTCCCTGAATCGAAGCCTCATCACTGAGGGGTTCCTCTTCATGATCGAGTCACTAAATACTAGTGGGTATGCATCGCAGAGGCATTCTGTAAGGAAAGAAGATATACCATGGTCAAAGAGTATATCTGGATAGTTGACACAAAAAGACATGGAAAACACAACCCATTATTATATGATGCATGTACCATTCTTTTTTTCCCTGCAACTAGTGTTTCCATGTACCGAGTCGAAAAGAAGGTTATCAGAGTCCTGATTTATGGATACGTCGACCGCCCACACCAACATTGGAGTCCCTGACCTGAAATCTGAGCTCAAAACACTTAACACCATTTCCCCAAACCAATATCACATACTCTTGGTCCTATGGTAGAACTGACCACCTCTGATACAACTCTGTTATGACTCATCTTAGTGGGGCCCGTGACGCGACTCCCCAAGCCCACCTCCAATAGGCCAGAGGAAGGTGACTAGCACTGATTAGGCATATTAATAACATGGGATACATTGCCTAAGTACCTGTACACACGCACACATCTCCAAGACCACAAATTCTGAAATGTAAAAACCACTAAGGAATAAAATGCATGCATACAACTAAATCCAACCAACAGAGTACAATGGAAAGTAAAGTGCATAATGTAAACTGAGCCAGAATATAATCCCACCAAAAGAAAGAGTCTAAAAAACTACAAAGTCCAACCTTTAAGTAATAAAAATAGACACCGGGATTGCTCTATGTAGCCATAGGAACACCTCATTCTGTAATGAAGCTCACAAAGCTTGGTCCGGTCCTAGTCCATCCTGGACTCCGTCAAAAGGCCGCTTGTCAACATAAGGCACGACACGTGTGGGAAAATCCCATGCATGAGTGAGTATAACAATACTCAGCAGGGGACCCCGAAAACCAAAAAGAAATACACAAAGTAAGGGTAAGTCAACTCTACATAGTATATGTCTACATAGAATATAACAAGAGAAACATATCTAGATATACTCGAAACCCACACCCATAGTCTAGAGGTAAGTCACAATGACCGTATACCCATGCTAGGTATTTAGTTCAAAGATTCAATGAAGCACTCATTTGAGATAACTCACTCCATGAGTTTGATAGCTTTGATGACACCCATCTAAGAAGTAAGTTCGCCGGGAAGTGTCACGAGAGATAGATAGATGCACTAATAAATCTGAAGAGAGAACAAATACACTCATTATGGGAGAACTCACTCATGAGTGGGGAAAGATCATGATACACAGATGGGGATCACTTTCGGGGCCTTGCCGTATACCACAACTTATCCGGATTCACCTGCTAAGTAGAGGATCAATGTCCTGTAGGATTTTTCACATCAATACCCGACTCTACATAGGGTCAAGAATGGGTAGAGGATCTTGATCTGGGCCTCTCGGAGGGATTCTGACTCTATCCAAAAAGTCCCGCTAAAGGGATAATACTCCTATGGATAGAAACTATACCTGACCTTTAGGTTACTGTCCAAAGAATAGTGAACAAAAATATCAAGCCATGTACATAAAGGTACACGACGTGTAGAAAGGTCACACGCCGTGTCCTATGACCCCGGGTACTACCCGTGTACAATGACCCATGTTGAAGAGCATGTCGTGTAGAAAGAGGTATACACAGCGTGTAAGAGTGGGACACGCCATGTCCTACTATCCAGGGGCCACTCTGTGTACGTTGTTCATGTGCCCGTACATGACTTCTACCCGTTTCTTCCAACCTATGTACCGGTACACGGGGTAACCCGCGTAACTGGTCTGGTCTGGCCGTGTGGTGGAGTACATGATGTGTAATCCACCCCATGTCCATGTATCATCTGAGATACATGTTGAGTCCTGTGTAAGGACTCACACGCTGCATGAAATTTGTCACAAACCGTGTCATCGCCTTCTGTTTCCTGAAAAACTAGCCATCGCTCAACGGGGCGCACACGCTGTATAGTCCGAACTACACGCTGTGTTCGTCACGATTTTCCCGAACCACAGGTTCTTTGTTCGGTGCTTCGGTAGATCCTTTGATTCTCGATATAGCTATTTTTTTGCCGCCAAACTGAAGATCCGGGGTCGATTCATCACCGCAAAGCCGATTCCATTGGTTTCGGGCCTCCGATCGGCCTCGAAAACATGTTTCGATCCATCCACATGAAGAAATGTTGAAGAAAAATTTATCCCACATTGATTTGATTCGTCCACCACCATCATCGTCGCACATCCGCTAGGTCTTCACAATGCTGGTTCTACAATTTGGGACCGTTGTGTTATGAAACAGACGTGCAACAATCCATTGTTCATAACCCTGCGAAGAACGTGAACAACACATGGTACAACGGGGAAGAAGAAATCCACACAACGAATTTGAGGAACAAACCTCCTCCATCGTTCCTCACAGACTTGATCCACTCCCATTAGAAGGATCAAACCGAACAAATCAAATTAATTTAAATTAAACATGGATCAATTCCCCAAAATAAACCCAATAAAAGACCCTCCCGCTAGAATGAACGATCTGCGGGTCAACCTGTTTGTGAGTTGATCCGCGTTCATCGTTTGAATCCAATAACGGGAAAAATAATTGAAATAAAAACCCCTACCTCGATCGCCGACGAGAGGTGTATTTGATGCCGTCGTTGGTGAGATCTGATTTTGTCGCGCAACGATCCACATGTTGTCGTTCGTCGAGAGTTCTCTAAGGGTGGATCCTCTCCAAACTCCAGAGGATTCCAAGGAGTTTTCCAGGGTTATGAGCCTAACCCTGGGCTCCTACTTTTTTAAAACAAAATAACACGTCGCTGTGTTATGGAAATGTTAAAAATAAAATAAACTATTAATTTATTTTATTTTCTTTAAAACGTATGAAAACTAACTTCTGCTGCTGACCCGTGCCGATCGATGTTAGGCCCTACTTAAGGTAAAGTCGCTACTCTAAACGCAATGGTGCACTCAGATTTCTGATTTGGGAACCCATTTAAAAGTTATTCTACTTTTTCAGAAAAACCATTCGCGCACTATTTATGAGTTTAATTTATTTCGAACATTTATTACAGGCACTCCGGGCCTCAAAATCACACACCATCATAAAGCTTGGTCTCATAAATATTCTATATAATATTTAAAAATAATACACAGAAAATTCGAGACATTACACACCCCCTTCAACCTGCCTCTACTCACCTCATCTCAACTCGCCTTGTCATCCTCCTCCATGCCCAAGACATATCCTCTCCCTTCTAGCCGCAACCTCATCGCTCCTACCCATCACGCACCATCTCCCTTGTCAGCGTCTCCCTTACCATGCGCACCTTACTGCCCCAGATAATATCAGCCCTCCATGCGCCTTTCCCCTGAAAGGATCTCTCTCCTGTGAGCCATATTCCTATAACGCTTTTTGTTTTCTTGTACCCCTATATGCATCCAACACCTCAGCGTAGCACCTCTAGGCCAATTGAGATCCTCTCTTCAACCAACCTAAAGGTGTAACCCTCTCCCTTATGCACCACTCCTATTTCTGCCTCTTTACAAAATCATGTAATCCCTATGCTGCATGCTTTTTTTCCTCCGTGCTACTCCTGAATGCTTTAGTGATTCACTCACCCAGTAACCAGATGCCCTGCTCTTCCTCCTAAGGCCTGTGTTTCCGTTTCCAATCATTCCTGCTAGATTTCTTGCTGCACCCTTCCTTTCAGATTGTTCAGATATTGTATCCTCTTCCATCTATACTTCCTACCATGGAAGATTCCTCACCAATTTTCCCTGTCCTTCCTCATTTGATCACTACGTCCAATTGCCTTGTCGATGAGCGCATCAATGCAACTAACTTCTCTATATGGTGTAATACAGTCCTTATGTCTCTCATCATCATGGATCTTGACTCACACCTGGTTGCTCTTCCCCCACCACTATCAAATCAGAAGTACAAGGTTTGGAAGCTTATTGATAGTAAAACTTTTTCTTTGCTGGTCAACACCATAGAATTCTCTGTTAAAGATGTGACTTGGAAAACGAACATCGTCAAAGAACTCTGGGACTTTTTGACCCTCATATATTCCGAAACCAATAATTTAACCCAGGTATCAAATGTTCTTCACTACCTTTTCACTATTCTCTAGCACTACCGTCCTTTTCCGGCATATTTCACTGACTGGAAAGATCTCGGTGATGAGTTAATTAATCTTTGGCCCCTTTCCTAAAAAACAAGAGGATTCTTTGGCCCAGTGAGATTAGTTATGTCTCTTCAGTTTTCTCTATGACTGTCACGAACCAAATCTGGTTATCTTCAAAACCAGCACCCGACCCGATTTGTGTAAAGACCCAAACGACGTTCCTGATCCCCATGAGCTGACACAAATTCCTGGGTATCATAAAATGAAATTTGGGAACGATTTACCCGAGTTTATAAACATAAAACAACAAATGAATCCAATAAAACAAATATGTATTTTTCAAACCAAATTATCTTTTACAAAATTTCAAAATTGAGTTACACAATTTAAAACAATGTTTAAAGACTATTACAAAGGAAAAAAAAAAACCAAAAACGAAAACCCATGAACCACCTCATGACAAGGGGAAACTCCCACAATCCATCTCCAAAACACTGCATCACAAAGGAAGCTAGAAACCCGCACCACCGACACTAAAAGATTTGCCCAACTTGGGATAAATATAACCAAGTCTACTTACACCCAAAGGTGTAAGTATGGTGTGAGACAAAGGCCAGTTGGATTCCACCACAAAAATATTTCATGTGATAATCATTATAAGACAAAAATCTTGCAAGTTTTGTAAAAAAGAAATGCTAGTAAAAATATTTAGAAGACACAACTTTAAACAAAATCAGTTTTCAAGTGGACTACTTTAAAAGAAATCAACAATTTTAAATAGAATGATAAAGCTACTGAATTTGTCCATCCAGACATATCGTATGCCAATGGTAAGTATAAAATATCTAATGAGCATAGCAATGGGAAAACAACCATAGGCACTAGCTCGTTGTGGGTCCTAGGTACCTCGTACTCGGTGAAAGTAACCATACAAATATCCATTCTCATGAACACAAGCCACTAGTAGGGATTATACCCATAACCTAGTGGTCCCCCAACATCATCATCATCATAGTTTAGTTAGTGTTGTCATCGTCAAACTTTCTACGTGAAACAAGGGCCAAACCTCACGGGATCACTAGCATACTAGTACACGCCCATCCACCTAGATACCTGGGTTTTCCCTCTTGTTCTCAAACAAGCTCCACAAGCCATGAAATACATTTTTCACATGAAAATACCACTTCCAAGTCACACACACAACAAATAGCCCACACATATGTCACATGATCCCCTTTTTCATTCAAATTCATTTTGGAAATCATACTCACACTAAAACAGCCCACAACATGTTTCACCCCTCTTTCACACTTCAACAAATCCTTTAATTTTTTTTAAAAACCTTTACAAGATAGTACACATCACATAACAACCTTTTCACATTAAAATAGACCATTTAAAAATTACACTCCTACCAAAATAGTTTGGCAACATAGTTTCACCTTTTACATAAATCAAGAAACCATTTAAAACCTTCACAAAACAATTCCAAGGAGTGTAACCATGTTTTGCACATAAAATACTACTAAAAAACCTCTTTTAATACCAAAATCATACCAAAATCACATCAAACCAGAATTATAATCCATAACATCATTTAATAAAACTATTCCATGAATCATAAAACAACCCCAATGAATACAACATGGAATACACACCAAAAATATTCCTTTTTGCACAAAAATGCCACTTAAAAACCAACCGCTTAACAAATTCCACCAAATATAATCTTTGAACCAAACAAAATGTAATAGAATAATGTAAAAAATATAAGTCAAGAAAAACTAACTCATCCAATAATTCTTACACATGGAATCACCTACCATTTGTGCCAAAAACTCTAAACCGTTGTGCGAAACTTCAATCGCACCAACGCCGCACCACAAGGAAGTGAAATAAAGACCTAATCCACAATATTTCACCAAAATGACACAAAATCAAACCCTAGGTATCAACCCTATCTGCTGGAAATTTTAGAATCTCAAGAAAAGTGGAAGAAACCCTAAGAAAATGGGAGGAACATGAGAGAAAACCCACTTACTTGAGATATCTTGAATAAAACGCCCCAAATAAACCAGTAGATGAATTTCCAAATAGACAAAAAATTTAAGTTAGGCTTTAATAAGGCTGAGTAGGTCATTTAGGAATTGGAATGGGGGAAAAATAGTGAAAAATGAAGGAGTAATGAAGGAAACAAATTACCTCTTCAAATCTGGATGATTTGAGAAATCTTGAGAAGTTTTTCCCTAATCTGTGATGGAAATAAGCTCCAAATAGGGATACAAGAAGATGGGGGATCTCCTATGGATGTTGTATTCGAGTGGGAGGTGGAATCACTGAAAAATAGTTAAAAATGAATAAGATATTAAATAAACAATTTTTTTAAAATTGGAAATGAGCTTACGGGCTGACCCAATTCCTTAAATAGAATCCCAAATCCACCATGATTATGGATTTATAGAGGGTCCAAATTGATATGAAAGTGTTAATAGGTTAGAGGAGGCAATTTTTTAAGTTGAATGAGTGAAAAATGTTGAAAAATTAAAGTGTTATAAAAGAAACACAATTGGTTTTTAAATCTGGAAATGAGCTCACGGTTTGGTCCAAATCATGAAAACTCACCCTTTTTTCCAAAAATGTATGAGAAACACCCACAACAAAGCAAGAATGGAAATTAAATGAAAATAAATTTAAAATAAGTTATATATGTGACAATTACCTTGATTTAGGTTAATAGGTTAGAGGAGGCCATGTTGTAAGTGGAATGAGTGCAAAATGTTGAAAAATGAAAGTGTTATAAAAGAAACACAATTGGTTTTTAAATCTGGAAATGAGCTCATGGTTTGGTCCAAATCATGAAAACTCACCTTTTTTTCCAAAAATTTATGAGAAACACCCACAACAAAGCAATAATGGAAATTAAATTAAAATAAATTTAAAATAAGTCATATATGTGACAATGACCTTGATTTAGAATATGAAAAAACTGCCACTGAAATGTTGGTCAGACCCTCCTCTCTTGAGATTTCGCTGGTCTATCATCTCCTTAGAAAAGCTCATCAGCTACTTTCCACAACTATTGACACTACAGATCATACTGTCCCATTGGGATGTAGTGGTGGTCATTTTCAGGTACTCGTGGCCATGACTGTGGTGGGGCCTATAATCATCCTTTCTGCTTGCATTGCGACGAGCCTGGACATCCCAGGGATTGTGTCACTCATCACCTGCCTACTTGGATGCTTGATTATGATTCTTCTGATAAACTCATTGGTGATGCAGGTATGTTAACTACTTATCATCCCGTATACTGGAACCACTACCATTACTGTTGGTGATGGATCCACTATCCCTATTGCGAGATTTGAGACGTGCTCCTTGAATCCTTGTATTTGCCTGCCTTCTGTGGCTCATATTTTTCAAAGTCCTTTTAATTTACTCTCCATCAGTAAGCTCATAAAAGACTTAAACTGTGTTGTTATTTTTACGCCATCTGATGTTGTGTTTCAAGAGTGGTTAACGAATGAGGAGCTTGGTAGATGTCATCTTTGTGATGAGTTGTACATGTTTAATACCCTGACATCCCTTGTTTGCTCGATAATCTCTGTTCGGGATCTAGATCTACATTTTCTCTTGGGAAATCCACTTGCCTACACCCTACATCAGCTTTATCCTCATTTCATTCCACACATTTCTTTTCATTGTGAGTCCTGTAAGTTTGAAAAACATCATCGCGTGTCTTATGCTCCTCATTTAGTACCGTGGACATCTAAACCTTTTGATTTAGTCCATTCTGATTGTGGGGTCCCTATGCAGACCCTAGTCAGTTAGGGTACCGATATTATGTATCCTTTATTGATGAATTCTCTTAGATGACATCTATATCTACTTCGTGACCGTTATGAGGTGTTTTGTACTTTCCAAAATTTTTACCATGAAATTCACTCAGTTATCCACACCAATTAAATTTCTCAGCTCGGACAATGGAAAATAATATTTATCCTCTTCCTTTTAGCAGTTTCTCAAGGATCACAATGTCCTTCATCAAACATCCTTCCCAGATACACCTCAGCAGAATGGAGTGGCCGAATATAAACATCATCATATTCTGGAGACTGATCGTTCCCTCTCATTTATATGCAAGTTTATCTTCATTTTTTAGGGGATGCTATTCTTACTACTACCTACCTTATAAATCATCTTTCTTATTTTATCCTTTAGGGGGAGAATCCTTTTCGGGTTTTGTTCTCCTATATTCCTCCCCACCCTCTTACACTTCATGTGTTTGGATGTCTTTGTTATATTCATGATACTCATCCCCAATTATTTAAATTTTCTCTAAAATCCCTCCGTTGCATCTTCCTGGGTTACTCTCACACTCAACGTGAATAATGTCGTTTCTATCAAGACTTGAGGCGTTATATCATCTATGTTGTTGTCTCTTTTACTGAGAACTCTCCATTCTCTCCTCTTTTTTTTCACCCAGATACCACTATTAATGACTGTCTTCCTCTCACCATCCACACACCTTTCCTCCATTATCCCACTCCGCTGATCGTTGATTTGGCCCTGTCTACTCTCATCGACCATCAAACATGCCCCCCATCTAGACCGAGGATGCCATCTCCCTAACTTCATCAGACACTCTTGAACTGGGAATATAAGACTTGTATATTTCTTTACAAAAATGTACTCACTCTTATTAGAATAATCATGTTTACACAACTTCCTAAAAAGGCCTTTCTACCCTAGTGGCGATATCTGTTCCCCATAAGATTACCGAGGATAAATCTCACCCTGGTTGGCTTCAAGCAATGCGGGATGAATTAAAGGCCTTGGACAACAATCACATGTGGGATCTGAACCCCCTTCCCACAGGTAAACATGTTGTTGGAAAGAAATGGATTTATACAGTCTGTCTAAATGTAGATGACACTCTTCATCACCTTAAAGCCCATCTTATGGAAAAAGGATTTTCCCAAATATATAGTGTTGATTATTTTGATACATTCTCTTCAGTTTCTAAAATGACATCTGTTCGATTTTCCATCTCTCTTGCAACTGCTCATCATTGACCTCTTCATCAACTTGATGTCAAGAATGCATTTCTTACACAATTTTCTTGAAAAATAAGTATATCTTCAACAACCGTCCGACTTCCTTGTCTCAGGATCCAGTTCTCATATCTATCAGATTCATTGCCCTTTATGGTCTTAAGAAGTCTCCTCATGCATGGTTTTCTAGATTTTACACTACCATCACTACATTTGTTCTATCTCAGAGCATGAAGGACCACACTATTTTCTACCACAAAACATCCTCTTGTTGCATCATGTTGGTTGTATATGTTGATGATATCATTATTAGTGGTATTGAATCGCATGACATTTCCCATATTAAGGTTTATCTTCAACAAAAATTTCAAACCAAAGACCTGAGTCCTTTGACATATTTTTTTGGCATTTAAGTCTCTCATTCTCCTACCAACATCTTTCTTTCCCAACAAAAATATGCATTGAATATCTTACAGGATACTAGCTTGTCTTAGGAAACTGCTGTTGACACTCTTCTTGAACCTGGAGAATAGTATCTACATGATGCCACAAACCCATATTCTCACCAAGAGAGGTGTCATCATCTTGTGGGAAAACTCAATTATCTTATTATGACTTATTCGGATATTGTCTGTGCTGTCAGCAAGGTTATCCAATTCATCGAACATCCAACAAAATCCCAATGGGATGCTGGCCTTTGCATTTTCAAGTATATTAAGAAAAAGAACCTACCTGTGGTCTTCAATATTCACATCATGATCATATGAATATTGAGGTCTTCTATGATACCGACTATACTGGTTGCTTAGCTACCCGGAAGTCTACTTAGGTTTTCCGTTTTCCTGGTTGGTAACTTAATCTCATGGTGAAATAAGAAACAAACATTCATTTCCAGATCAAGTGCTGAATCTGAATACTGTGCGATGGTCACAGTCACTACTGAAATTCTTTGGCTTCATAATATTCTTTATGAAATTGGTTTCCCTCTATAGACTTCTACTCATATTTGGTGTGATAATCAGACAACCATAAAGATTGATTCTAATATAGTATTTAATGAATGCATGAAGCATATTGATATTGACTATTACTTTCTTCACCATAACGTCAAGAAACACTATATCAATTTTAGTTATATTCCAACAACTCATCATCTTGTCGACATCTTCACCAAAGGCTTGTCAGGAGCTCGACTGGACTCTCTATGAACCAAAATGAGTATCCACAGCATTAGCAACCCAGATTGAGGGGGAGTGTGTGTAGTCTTGTTTTTTTGTTTCATCTTAGTTTATTTTTTTTGTGGGACTCTTCTTCCAAGATATACCTATTCTAGCTCGAGGGGGAGTGTTAGACCCGATTAATTGTATTTTTGGGTTAAGTGTATTTCCGAATTCCACATCGATTTCCTACCACTTGTATTTTTTTTACTCTATCTATAAATGAAAGTCTTCATCCCTCTTTGAGGTATAAACTGCACCAATCTACACTTTGCTTACCATTACTCTATATTTTTCTTCCAATGAATCATTCAAGTAAGAAGCAACACTTTGTAGCACTATCAACTGCTGAATCTGAATATATTTTCATAGGAAGTTTTTGTACATAGGTGGTGTGGATGAAACAAACCTTAATGGATTTTAGATTTAATTTTAATTGTGTTTTAATCAGATGTGATAACACGAGTGATATCAACATCTCTAATAATCCAATAAACCATTAAAGAATGAATCACATTGATTTAAAAAATAATTTCTTGAGAGATCATACATAGAAGAATGATATCTCTTTAGAATTCATTTTCATAGAAAGTCAATTAGTATAAATTTTTACAAAACCTTTTCCTGCTGATAGATTCAATTTTATTAAATCGAAATTAGGTATGTTTAATTTTACTAAATAATATTTTATAACATATTTCTCATATTCCAAGTAAATATGTTATTTGATTCATTTAAGTCAATTTTTTGTGCTGCCATTTTGAGTACTAGTCTTATTCAATAGGCAGTGTCACTTACTTTTAGTAATAATTACCCTTTACATCACTGTGCGACCCCTTAGTTACTGTGAATGAAAAATATTGTGTATCAAATATACACGTGAAACATCTTGAAAACCTTTGAACCCTCTTTCTCTATGCTCAAACCCTCATTACCCTAACATTTTGATCCTCAAACCCTTCAAACCCTCTATCAATGGAGAAAACAAAAAGAACCGATGGGGCCTTGTCTAGTAGAATGAAACATCAAATGATCTCAAGGAAAGTGCTAAGTGGACGAGCTATTGATTTTCAATGGTTGGACAAGATAGATAAGTTCTTGAATAAAGTCATAAATTTTTAGGGATGGGAGTATGTATTTGATGATACACAAACCATGTTTGTATTCAAGAATGAAGTTCATGAGTTTTACAAATCAACGGTCTTTCATTTTGGTGATGATGAAGACTTGGTTACTTCGATGGTCAACCAGAAAAATCTCTCCATTACCTCAGTTCAGTTAGAAAAAGCCCTGTAAAGCCCTCACGAAGGTTACCCATTCTTTAGAACCTCCTTAGCTACCATGGATGGAGTCACCCCTCTAGAAATCATGAAGTCACTATTTAGAATACCAGTCATTGAGGAGAATTAAAGAGTTTAGAGCTTGAAAGAAAAGTGTTGAAAAAGTTTATATAGTTGGGTATAACACAACGAAATGGTGAGTTTGAAAAAAAAATCTTTTTCAAGATATCACTTTTCTTTATCTATTTATGATAGAAAAACCTGTGAATCCAACATGTTATATTCTGTGATATGTGCATCATGTTCAAAAAAAGTCTTTGAATTTCTATTATTTTGGATGAATTTTAACCCTTGTGTTTCATAACAATGGAGTTGTATTGGATGATAGTAACACAACTCTTTGTTATGGTTTGATGACTTTAAGTGGAAGTGTGTTAAGGTAAAGTGGATTGTGTTGGGAATTTTTGTTAAGAAAATTGGTGCCCTTGTCCTCAAGTGCTAGAGCAGAACTTGTATCAACTTAGGGGGAGTCATCTCGTTTTCAAGAGATACCAGTATTGGTAGAAGGATCCTCTCATAACACTGAGATCATAGAAATTGAAGATGATGAAGAAACTCTCAAAGTAAGGCAAAGAAGAGTGCAGATTGACATTCCATCAGACCGAAAAACTATTTGTCAGGAGAGCACCCCTCCTGCTTCTACTTCGGTACTGGTCCAAGTTCAAAGAGAAAGGATATCCTCAACTATCACTTAAATATTTTCAGTTTTTCATGACAATAACCTTTCAGTAAGATCGAGAATGTATCCTATCATAATCAAGTCTCATTCTCAAGAATTGGAAAAACTGGTTGAAAGAAGAGTTGGTAAGGTAAAACAAAATCACAATAATCACAATGTGGAAGAATCCCCTGTTGTATAAAAACAATCATTTTGAGAAGTAAGTATTAAATTCCACTAGGAAATTAATTCCCCAATTCTTCAAGAATCCAGAAATGCAGAAGTACCAGAATTTGATAGAAGTGTTTCTGAAAGAGCACAACAGAGCTACTCGAAGTTGTTGTTTGAAATAGAATCAATTAATGCTCAAGTAATTTAATTTAGTAAAGAAGTAAGAACTATTCACAATCAGATTTCATCAAAGTCTAAGATTCAGGAAGTAAATTTGTTGGTTCAGTATTTGATAGACGTGTTATTGAAATAATCTACTGCAGGAATGGAAAACATCTCTGATCAATATTCAAAGCTAATGGAATTATCTCAAGCTATTGATAAAATGAATACAACTATTGATTCTCTTCAGTGTGAAATCATATCAAGGGAAATGTTTCAAGATCTTCAAAAAAATGTAGTAGATGAAGTTAAAAGTTTACCAGTTCCTCCCAAGGAAGATGTTGAATCTATTGAAAAATCAACAAAGGCGATTGTTTCTATGCTAAAACAAAAGTTATCAGAATCGCAAGAAAATTATATTCAAGTGAATAAGGATGTAAGTTTCATCATCTTAGGACTGAAAATTATGGTTGGCTCATTAACAAACAACTTTGAAGTTATAGAAAAGAAAGTGGAAGAGTTACATGAAGTAGTTGTTAACAGTATGAAGCCAGATCTCTCGAAAGATGAATATGAGATAGAGGATGATGCTTTTTTGGAATCCTCAGAAAAACAAGTGTCTATGAAAGGAAAGGAAGTTATTTCTATCGTTCGTATGACATAAAACCAGTTTGAAGAGTTGAAAAATTTGATATCAAATTACACAAAAAAGGGAGATATGTTGAACTCTGTTGGGAATTTCTCTCAACGTGTGGAATGGTTTTACCACTCTTTTGGACTGTTGAAAAAATGACATTGTGAAAAGGATTGATACCAGTGCATATTCTCTTTTTCAAATTCATGGAAGATGATTTCCTAGACCACAAATTGTTGATTGACATATATCCATCCCTCAGTGCCTAAAGGAAATATTTGACCCTTCAAAGATCCATCAAAGGGAAAATATCAGATTTTCTAATGAAATTTCTTTATCCTTACCTGAAACATCCTTTTACATCTTTTAAATTAGATTTTACCCATGCAGATAAATTTGATTTGGTGAGAGCACAACAAGCTGCTCTCAACATCTAGTTAACACCAGTAAAGTTTTCTCATGAAGATCGAGCCAGTCTTGGAGCATCCCTATTGACATTGGGTGATGTTGTTGGAATGACAGTTGATGCTCCTTTACCTTCATCCTCATTACCTCACAATCAACCCTTACCCTTCAAGAATCCTCCTTTGAAAAGTCATTTCATGGACAACAATTGATACACTCACCTTCTTCAGTTTGTGGAATGGTTTGTCTAGTGGATTGGAATTCTTAAAAACATTTGAATCAGGAAAACATTATGGAATTATCATAAACATTTGAATCTATTTAAGTTAACATTTATTTAAATGTTTTTAATGCTTTAATGCCTTTACCGATCCTTTTAGAATGTTTACTTTTACTATGATACTATATTTTTTGTACATATTCAATATTCTTGTTTTATGATTTCTGTTCAATATACTGTTTTATCATCCTTTTATGCTATACTATTTTATTGATTCCTTATGAACCCAATTTAATGCCAAAGTATGTTAATCATTAGTAGCATTAAACTATCTGATAACATTTGCGTGCAATATAATTCATTCCTTATTCTACTTCTTTTTAATATCACAAAAGGGGGTAAGTAAAGGAAAATACAAAAATTATTTCGTAATTCAAAAAGGGGAGAAGAAAAGGAAAGTAATTTTTTAAATTCTTTTCAAAAAGGAGAAGAAGAAAAGAAAACTTATTTATTTCTAAAAGTTAAATCTTAGTATATGAAATTTTTTGTTTTCCCATATCATGGGGTTTTTTTATCCTAAAAAAAGGAAGATTATTGGAAAGAATATTTTGTTCTAATATATCTTCGAGTTATGTGTTTTTATGACTCACAAAATCCCTACTTTGATTCTAACAAGTTTATCCCAAGTGTTTTAGATTATATTTATCTTACGATATGTGTCCAAGTTTTTATTTTACGATATGAAAGCATTTTATCTTACAAGAATTGAATATCTTTAGTTGCTCAGAATCAGAAAGTGTCGAAGTTTTTTTCTACTACATAAGAATTTATCTTACGTAGTATAGCTGAGTTGTTAAAGACAAATGCTTTAGTCAGAATGAAAATATAAAAGGACTTTATCTCTTGAAAAGAATATTCATAGTTAGAAGAAGTTGAAGAAGCTAAGTGTTACATCATAGTAACATTTTATCTTACACTAGAGAATTATCTTATGCTGCATTGAAGTCAACTTATCTTACGTGGAAGAGGTACTTTATCTTACAAAAGTTATCCTATAATGAAAAGTGCTTCCAGTCAGTATCTTATGAATATCTAGTATTGCAGAACATCATGATTACTTTTTCTAATCTCTAGATATGTCACTTCATGCCTTTATAGTACATCAAAATGAGATTATCCATTTAAGTAAAGATCGATCTTCACAAGACTTTCCATGAATATAATGATCCAAATAATGAAAATATTTCTATGATCGCTGCCACAAAAGAAATTCCTATATTTGGAAAGTTTTTATGAATATCCTTAATAGCCTATGTTATCAAGAAGATCACTATACAATCTTGCTCAACCTTTAGAATTATTTCATGATCAAGTTCAAACAGTATATAAAATGACCATCTAGTCTTTGTAAAAAGAGAGAGAGAAAAACAGTTGGTTGCATTTGTTACAACAAATAAGAAAAAATATAGAGACCTGTATATATTTGAAACCAATTGTTCATGTTGTGATTATCATTTCTATTAGTTTCACTGAAGATCATCCTGAGATATACCTTGGAGTCTTATCATTTTTTTCAGGATGAATATTCATCTATTGTCAGTTGCTGCTTGCAACTGTGTTCTGCATACGTTCCTCTCAAAGTTTTTGTTTATTTTTTCTTGTTTACACTCAGTGTAAGAGTGTGTCTAAGACAGTGAATAGGTCTTGTAAAGGCAGAGCCTGATTGAAAGCTCTTAGAAATTTGTATTGAGTGAAAATTACTTGTAATCAGCTGGGATCCCTCGATAAAAGAGATTTTATAGTGAAAATCACTAAACTTGCGGAGTAGAGTGTTGGTGGAGTGTACTAGAAGATTTATATTCCTCAAACCACTATAAATCCCTATGTTCAATTTCCTTTCCACACGATTTCATATTTACACTACATATATTCTAAAGGAAATAATTGAACTCATAGAATTTGAAGAGGGTGGTCTAATATTCAAGATTTTTTTGGAACTCAATCTACCCCCTCTTGAGTTATTTAGTCAGTCATCATCTGGGAAAACACATCTCTTTTCCATTTTAACATATACCTAGTGAAAGTTTTTCAAAATTATCTATAAAAAATATTTCTTATGCACTTCAAATATTTGTTTTCATTTTCTTGTATCAATAATTTTAAACCTTTTTTGTTGGTAACTCTATAGACTGCAACATAAAGTTAACTATAACAAAAAATGACTGTTGAAGGTATATGATAACAAAATAAAGAGATTGGACTTGAATTTTGTTAGTAGCCATTACATATAAAATAGTTAAAAGATATTGTTTTCTTTGAAGCTTGAATGGACACTTCAAATTTGAGTTCATTATATTGATCATCAGTATGAAATCCTTATTCCCTTAATGAGTTCATGAGATAATTTGTGCTCCAATAACATGATATTCCAATTCCATGAAAATTAAATGGGTTCCATTATAAAAGATAAAATATTGTTAAACATTCCATAGAAACATAACCGAAACCCCCACTTTTAATATTATTTTATGAGACAATAGACTTGATATATAATATTTTTCAGAATATCTAGTGTGTGTATTCTACAGTGTCTATATCCAAACTTTCACTACATATTGAACAAGAACTGAGATAAGCCTTAACTTATCCAACAATAAACATTAACATGTAGTTATTTATTTTTTACACAACACTATGTGTAGGTGCTAAGATAATTCATGCTCTTAAGTATCCTAGAATGCTGCAGTTTACGATCAAACATGGGTATGTGTGTCAAAAAATTGCATACAGTGGGTTGTGAAATGTAGTAATCAGATGATATTATGGAATTTCAATATCTTTCTCACCGTCATTTTGGTCACTAAGTCTTCCATTAACTATACTAAGAAACCAATTTTCAAATTCTTAGTAGTTCCATAGACTCAACATCTGTATTAGAAGAAAGAAATATCATGTTCTTTGTTAAAGTAAAAACATGACAATGTTTCCAAAGATAATATAATTTTATACTTGAAAATACTATATCATTTCTATATCCATGAAGATCTACAAGAATGATTTGTCAGAAATAGACACCAAAGACTATTATTTTTCCTCCAAAATGTAATTCTGCAGCATTTGGAGTATGTGAAGACATATCCCTCAATGCATGACCAATAGCTTCAAATAAATATATGTGAACCATTAGTGCCTCATTCGAGATAATCAAATTTTTTATCTATAAAAGATCAGCCAAATCACTTTTTGAATATTGAAATTAAAGTTTTCAGTAATGGTAATTGGATTAAAAACCCGAGGGTGTTTTGTTCTCTCACCATGGAGGAGTAAGGATTCTATACCACTCGAAGAAATGACAAGTACAAGATATCCTTTAGAGCATAGTGTCAAGGTTTTTATCCCACCGTAAATTTTTTCTTCTTGTACCTCAATAACAATGAATGAAGAAGACTTCACCATTTTTTGTGGATGATGTAGTGATAATAGTATTTAACACATGTTTATGTTCACTAGTTAGTTTTCTGCTCAAAAAAGAAAATTCTTCTCGAAGGCGATCCTTATCACAATTTCATTCAACAACAATCAATATATTTCCAATGAATCCAATTGATGAATCTAGAATATGCATGAAGGTTAATTTTTCAATGATATTTTATTGGCGCGAAGTATTTTATCAATATCCAATAATGCATATTGTTACATCTACATGCCTATGAATATAGAAGCGAATTCTCATACCTCAAGGTGATACATAGAAATTCTTTTATAGATGGGTAAAAAAGGTTACATGATGGAGTATTCTGATGTGGGACTCGGAAATACCCTCTATAATAAACAGGGTTTAATACTCCCCTTCAAGCTGGACATGCCCATCTTGGACCAAGAGTCCCACAAAAATAAAGACAACATCAAACAAGACCATACACACACTCCTCCTTAAGCTGGAGCGCGGATGCTGTGGATACCCAGCTTGGAACTGAGAGAGTCCAGACGAGCTCCCGAGAGGCCTTTGGTGAAGATGTCAACAAGTTATGCCATCAGAATGTGGCCGAAACTGATATGGTTTTGCTCTAGGTGATGACAAAGAAAGTGTAATTCCACCTCGATATGTTTCTCTTGTTCATGGAAGAGGAGATTAGAAGAAATCTTCATGGCTGCTTGATTGTCGCACTAGATATGAGCAGATGTTTGTGGTGGGAAGCCCAGATCATGGAGGAGATGATGAAGCCAAAGTATCTCAGTAGTGACTGTGGCCATGACATGGTATTCAGACTCCCCACTAGATCTAGAGATGACATTATACTTCTTGTTGTGCCAAGATATAAGGTTACCTTCCAAGAAAACAACAAATCCATAAATAGACTTTTGGGTAGCAAGCCAACCGGTATAGTCAACATCATGGAAATACTCAACATTCAGATGATCATGATGTGAGTACTGAAGTCCACATGGTCTTTCTTAATGTATTTGGAAATGTGGAAAACAACATTCCACTGAGAATTGGTCAGATTCTCCATGAATTGGCTCACTTTTCCAACAACGCAGACAATGTCTAGTCATGTCATGTTGAGGTAATTGAGTTTTCTGAAAAGATGATGGTAGCTCCCTAGGTGAGAAAAAGGTGTCGTGTCATCATAGAGAGAACATTACTCAGGCTCAAGATGAGTGTCCATGATAGTTTTCTGACTCAAACCCGCATCCCACAAGATATCCATGACATATTTCCATTGGTAGAGAAAGATGGTGTCTGTAGAATGGGAGACCTCGATGCCAAGGAAGTATGTTAGAGGATCGAGATCTTTGGTGTGGATGAGGTGGTAAATATTCCCATTGAGTTGAGTGATTTCAGTGGAGTCACTCCCAGTGGGGATGATATCATCAACATATACCACCAAAAGGATGAAACTGTTGGACGTCGTAAAGTGGAAGACAGTGTGGTCTTTCATATTATGAGAGGGCCTAAATGTGGTGACAGTGGTGTTGAAGCGGCCAAACCAAGCACGAGCAGACTGTTTGAGACTATATAGAGAGCGACAAAGTTGGAAGACATGAGATTCGTGTCCCGAGGCACAAAATTCGGGGGGCTGCTACAAATATACCTCTTCTTCAATAAAGTCATGAAGAAAGACATTCTTGACATCCAATTGATGAAGTGTACAATGATGATGAGAGGCCAGAGAGATGGATAATCAGACTGATTCCATCTTGAAAACTAGAGATAAGGTCTCAAAATAGTCGATGCCATATGTCTTAGAAAATCCTTTCATCACAAGTTGGGATTTGAGGTGATTTAGAGTGTCATCGGCATTGAGATGGACCTTATAAATCCATTTGTTATCGATCAACTGTTTTCCTTCGGGAAGGGGGACCAGATCCTAAGTATGGTTGTCATCCAGAGCCTATAGTTCATTCTGCATTGCTTGTAGCCAACCAGGGTGAGATTTTCCATCACCAACTATGCGGGGAATAGATATCCAGAGTGGAAAGACCCATATATGATGATGTGTACAAAGGAGTATCTTGGAATGAATGAGTACCTTTTTGAAGTGAAATAGGTAATTCATCTGGAGTTGAAGCGGGAGTAACAGACGAGTCTGTGACGATGGTGTCCTCGACTTGGATGGGGGATATAGTCGACGAGCAGTAGGAGTAGACGGTGCCAAACCAGTGACCATCATAGTGGGGAACCAGAGATGGGTGGATGATGAGTGGAAGAAAATCATCGATGGTGGTGTCTATATGGGGAGAGGGAAGAGTGAAAGGAGAGATCTTAACAAACAACACATCAGTAGAGATGATATATCATCGTAAGTCAGGAGAGAAGCACCAGTATCCATGCTGAGTGTGGGAATATCTGAGGAAAATGAAATGAATGGATTTTATATAAATTTTGGAGAGGTTGGGGCGAGTGTTCCGAACATAACACAGAAACCCAAACACACAGAGTGTAAGTGAGTAAGGAGGAAGGGAGGAGAACATAGTATAAAAAAGGAGTCTCCCCCTAAAGAATAGAATGGGGGAGCCAGTTTAGGAGGTAGGCAGAAGTGAATATGACATCAGACCAGAAAAGGAGAGAGACATTCATGTGGAATAGGAGGGCATGAGCAGTCTCCAGAATATGATGATGTTTTCATTCGACCACTCCATTCTGCTGAGGTGTATCAGGGCAGGATGTCTGATAAATGATGCCTTTGTCCACGAGAAACTGGTGAAAGGAAGTGGATAGATATTCCCATTCATTGTCATAGTAGAAACATTTAATGAAGGTGGGGAATTTAGTATGAATTTTATTATAAAAGGTCTGAAAAGTAGAAAAAACATCAGATAGATCATGAAGAAGGTAAATCCATGTCATGTGTGAGTATTCATCAATAAAGGATATATAATAACTATACCCAAACTAGCTAGGAACCCTACAAGGACCCCATACATTGGAATGAATAAGCTCAAAAGGACTTGCTTCATGCAGTTCCAGTTGAGGAACATACGCCACTCGATGATTTTTAGAAAATTTATAGGATTCAAAATAGAAGGAAGGTTGGGGACTTAATTGGGGGAAAAATTATGTAGGATGGAAGTCTATGGATGAACAAGGTGAGAATGTAGGTCAAGGGCACGAGTTTAGGTGGATGATCAATCAAGTGATGGTGGGATATCGAACATGTAAACCCCATTCTGAAGATGACCTCGACCAATTTCCTGATTCATCGTTCGCTCCTGAAAGACAACACCAAAGAAAGTAAAAGTAGCAACACAATTTAAGTCTCTGGTGAATTTTCTAATGAAGATAAGATTAAATGGTTTGTGAGGAACATATGTAACCGAAGCCAGGTGAATAGACGGTGTCAAAGGACATGTGCCAAATCTGGTAATAGGGATTGTTGTTCCATTAACAACAGTAATTGTAGAGGCACCAGTGTACGGATGATAGGTAGTAAACATACCAGAGTACCTTGTGAGATGTTCTGAAGAACTATATTCAAACATCCAAGCTGTCGGTCAATGAGATATACAGGTGGTAGAGTTATCAATATGAGCAATGAGGGCCGAAGAAGAGGATGGTGGCACAATAGCCTAATAATATTGTATCAAGGAAACCTCCTCCATCGAGAGAGATGTTCTCTAACAGGTACTAGATGAAGGGGGACAACCTTGTGGGAGAGCTAATGATAGATCATGGGAAAATTGCTCATGTGGATGCACATACGCACAAATAAATCATGGGGCTGCTATGTGGGAAGGTCTGGACATTGCCGCCAGAGGCGGGTTGGGAAATTGTGAGGGAGGCAAGGTTTGGGAGACCATGTGAGGTGGGCCGATAGTGACAAGGAGGGAAGAGTTGGGATGCATTGTCAGATGTGGGTTGGGGAGCTCCAAGGAAGTCGAGGCTGGGATGCCAAGATGTGTTGTGAGAAAGGCGGAGGCTGGTCACGCTGCGACGATCGGGTATGAGGGATGTAATTGAGATGCACAAAGAGAGGGTCGGTTAGGACGACTGCCATGCACAGTAGGGGTGATGGATGGCCGCTTAGAACGGGAGACCGATGAGTGGGTGACGCTGAGAGGTCAGGGTGGGAGGGGTTGTGGCCAAGAGTCGTGGTGAAGGTGGGCTGGGACGCCACACAAAGGAAGTGGAGATTGGGGATGCTGAGGAGGTGGGCCGTCATGCGAAGCTGATTGGGAGAGTATGACCGATCATGAAGGGAGGCGGGGGATGGAACCATGAAGGGAGGTAAGGACTGGGAGTTGTGATGGGAACCGAGGCCGATCACGGGGAAGCCGCTTGATCAGGTAGGAGGGCCACGGAGGAGGCAGGCTATGAAATCGTCGTGGGAGGGTACCATTGCTCGCGGATGAGGCAGATGGAAGGTGAGGCCGTTGTGAGTGGGAGGGAGGGACTTGGGTGGGAGGGTGCCGTCAGGAAGGATAGAGGGACGCCTGGTCCATCGCACACAGAGGAGGCCGCCGCCAAAGGGCAGGACGAAACTAGGAAACCACAGGGAGGGTGGGACCGGACAGAGCTGGGAATCCTCCGGGAGGGAGGGGATGAAATCGCCCTATGAGGGATTCTTTGGGAGGAGGGAGGGAAGCAGAAAAAATATAGGGATATTTCCCTTTGATACCATGTAGAAGCGAATTCTCCATACCTCAAGTTGAGGTGGAGACATTCTTTTATAGATGAGTAAAAAAGATTACTCAGTGGAGTATTCTGATGTGGGACTTGGAAATACCCTTTATAATAAACAGGGTTCAACAAGATGTAAATCTATTATAATATTATATTGGTGAGTTTGAAATGTGAATTATTTTCCATATGGTATGAACTGGGAATATTGAAAAAAATATGTAAATAAATATCGAAATGGCATGTTTTTAACAAGACATCAAGTATAAATATATTGGAATAGAATTATATCAGGAAAAAAGCATTTATACAATGTATGAAAAAAATAAAAAAGGTAATAAACTGTATGCATTCATTTTAATCAATATAAAATATATATTGTAAATAGTACGGATTCATTATATGCATTAAGTGTATGGAAAGTAGTAAACTTTATACATTTAGTTTAATCAATAAACTGTATAAATATTATCCAGGATAAGAAAGGTAATAAAATTTTCACAATCGATCCTAAATAATAAAGGTAATAAACTGTTTGAATATTGTAAACTTTATGGATTGTAAACTATGTGGATTTAGTGTATGCATTTGGTTTATAAATAGTAATGAACTGTATGCATTTAGTTTAATCAATAAACTATATAAATATTATCTAGAATAAGAAAGGCAATAAACTGTATTAAGATTATCCATAATAACACAGGTAATAAACTATAGAAAGATTATCCATAATAAGAAAGGTAATAAATAGTTTTAAGATTATCCATAATAAGAAAGGTAATAAACTATGTGTAATCAGGAAGGAAACATCTATGAAGAATATGTATTATTCATTAAGTTAATAAACTATATACATTCAGTTTAATCAATAAAACATAGAATATTGAAAATGAAAAGAATTCACTAAATGCATTTAATTTGTGAATAATATGTAGAGCCAAGAATGAAATATATTGAAAAATGTATGCATTCAACTTAATAAATAAATTTCATACACAAAGGTGATTCATAAACTACACATAGTATTTAAGAGAATAATAAAATAGATATAATATAATAATTTGTATGAAGAGTATACAGAATCAGTAAAATATAGTGACTATAGTTTGAGTACAATATACTTCATAAAAATTTCATTAACGGCATATTTTATAAGTATATGGTGTTTCCTGGTATTATATTAGGTCCATGTAGAGGATATTATATGATAGGTTTTACATGTGTCCCATAAACAAACCTATGTAATATCTTCAATGAACTCTGCATCATTAGTAAGCACGCCCAATGTCACAAACTGAATCTGGTTTCCATCAAAATCGGAACTCGACCCGGCCCATTTAAAGATCCGAAGGACGTTCCCGATCCCCACAGGATGGCATAAGTTCCCAGGTATCATAAAATGAAATTTAGGAACGATTTACCTGAGTTTATAAACATAAAACAACAAAAAAAATCCAATAAAACAAATCTAGATTTTTCAAACCAAAAAATCTTTAAAAAAAAATTAGAATTGAATTACATAATTTAGCACAAAACTCAAAGACTATAAAAAAGGAAAAAAGTCAAAAAGTACAGCCCAAGAACCTCCTCATGGAAAGAGGCACCACCCTCAAGCCATCTCCACAACACTACACCAAGAAGGACTGAAATAAACTGAAACCATTGGCACTAAATACTTTACCCAAACCTACGACAAAATAACCAAGTCTACTTAGACCCAAGGGTGTAAGTAGGGTGTGATCCAAAGCCTAGTAGGATGCCACCACTAAAAGATTCCATGTGATAAACATTCAAATATGGAAAGCTTGCAAGTTTTCATAACATGAAATGCTAGTAAGAATTTCAAAGAGATGAAACTTTAAATAAAATTTGTTTTCAAGTGGGATATTTTAAAAATCAACACTTCAAAATAGATTTCCAAAGCTACTGAATTTTCCAACCAAACATACCATATGCTGACGGTAAGTATAAAGTATCTAATGAGCACAAGCAACAGGAAACAACACCAAGGCACTAGCTCACTGTGGGTCCCAGGTACCTCATATCTTAGTGAAAGTAACCATACAAATATCCATTCTCGTTCACACGAGCCAATAGTAGGGATCATACTCATAACCTAGTGTTCCCCCAACATCATCATCATCATCATCATAGTTTAGTTAGTTTCTTCATCGTCAAACTTTTTACGTGAAACTGGGGCCAAACCCAATGAGATCACTAGCATACTAGTACACGTCCACCCACCTAGATACCTGAGTTTTTCGTATTATGATCAAACAAGTTCTACAAGCTATGAACTACCATTTTCACATTCAAACACCATTTAAAAATCACACACACATAAAAAAATCCCACACACATGTCACATAATACTCCTTTCATTCAAATTCATTTTGAAATCATACTCACACCAAAAAAACCCACAACATGTTTCATATCTCTTTCACAATTCGATAAATCCTTTAAGAAATTTTATAAAACGTTTCCAAGATGGTAAAAATTACATAATATCCCTTCCAAAATAAAATGGTCCATTTTAAAAACATACACCCACCCAAACAGTACATAAACTTCCTTTTCACACTTTTTGTTACTCAATAACCCATTTACAATTTTCATAAAACACTTTCAAGAAGTATAACAAAGATTTTAACATAAAACCCATTAAAAAACCCCCTTTCAAGGCCAAAATCACACTAAATAATTACCAAACCAGAATTGTTATCCCCTTTAAACAACTAATAAATCATTTCCATATTTTACAAAACTACCACAAAAGATATCACATGAGTTACATTTAAAAAATACACAACTTCAAGAAAGAATGTAACTTTAATACTAAATGATCAAATAATGCTACCAAAAATGGTTTTTGCACCACAAAAAACATATTAGGAATATTCTAAATTAATAAATCAAGCAATCTAACTCATCAATAATTTCTTACACATGGAATCACCAACCTCTTGTGCCAAAAACTCCAAACTGTCGTGCGAAACTTCAATTGCACCACCGCCGCACCACAAAGAAGTTAAATAAAGCCCTAATCCACAAGGTTTCACCAAATTACACAAAATAAAACCCTAGGTATAAACCATAGCTATTGGACATTTTATAAGCTAAATAAAAGTAGAAGAAACCCTAAGAAAATGGGAGGAATATAAGAGGAAACCCACTTACTTGAGATATCTTGAATAAAACGCCCCAAATACACCAGTAGCTGATTTTCAAAACATCCAAAAATGAAATTGAGGTTCAAATAAGGATAAGGAGGTCATGTAGGAACTATAATGGGGGGAAAGAGTGAAAATTGAAGGAGTTATTAAAGAAATTTTTTACCTCTTCAGATCTGGACGATTTGAGAAATATTGAGAAATATTTCCATAATCTGTGGGGGAGATGAGCTCCAAAGAGGCCAAATCGATAATGGGGGTTCAGTGTAGGTTTTTGTCTTCGAGTGGGAGGTAAAATCACCAAAAAAAATTAAAAAAATGAATGAGATATTGAAAAATTAAAAAAATAATTTAAAGCTGGAAATGGGCTTATGGGCAGGCCCAATACCTTAATAAAAAACCCAAATCCATCATGATTATGGATTCATATGAGGTCCAAATAGATATGGTGATTTTAATATTCCAGGGGATGCCAATTGGGAAGTGTAATGGGTGTAAAATGTTGAAAAATTAAGGAGTTATAAAAAAACAAAATTTGTTTTTTTTAAACATGAAATGGGATCACGGTTTTGCCCAAATTATGAAAACACACTTTTTCCTCCAAAACTAAATGGGAAACCCCTAGAAACAAATCAAGAATAGTAATTAAATGAAAAATATCTTTAAAATAAATCATGGATGTGACAATTATCCCCACCATAAAACTTTCCACCCTTGAAAAGCTACAATAAGGCCAAAAGAAAAAACCAAACCCAACCGAAAGACCGAAATGGACTCCTTTGCCAAGTTTTGCCCGCCCCCAAAAGGCCAAAAAACCTCTAATTGATCAATAAAGGAATGAATACTCTCACCAAACAAAACACAAACCACTTTCCTAAAATTATCAAGAATATTCAGACTTCATCCCAAAAGAAAACTCCTCAAACACTATCCAAACAAGACTCAAGCAATTTACCCGAACGAGCAACAACATCGAACATGTTTACCACTACCTTACTTTAATTAAACCATCGGGATATCTACAATACCAATATTTACCCAAGGAAGATTTTGGTAATTATATAGCTCTGAATGAGTCTACCTATCACTATGCCAAGACCACAAACAAATCCAAGTTATTAGTACAGGGAGACACAATTGGGCTCCCCACCATAAGAGAAAACTTAAATTTTCCCGAGACAAAATCAGGACACTAACAGGGGGAGGCCCAAACGGAATCCCTAGTATAAGGGTGTAGAATTTAATTAGACGTTTCTAAAAGAACTTATATGAGACTCATAGTGGGTCTCCCCACCATAAGAACCAACAATCCTAACCAACCAGCACATGCTGACACGAAAAGACCCCAAAAATTTAAAGAGTTGGCACGACCACACGGTTAGTCCACACGGTTTGGGAAACCATGTGTTAATCGTGTGGAGCATTCTATCCAAAGGGGAATCTTCACACGGTTACATGGTCCTATCACACAATTTCCTAGGTTAGCTCATAGTTACTACTAACCGTGCACAAACCATGCTCTTCAATCTACCTTGCCTAAATTTCATCCTTTTCTCTAAAAATTCAAAGGAAACCCAAGGGAATAACATGAAATTAGGATATAACATAGAAACGTGGTCCTCCCACCTCTACCACTGAACAGGAAAAAATGGAACAAGATGATGACACTAGAGGTTTAAACTATTCACATATTTCATACTAAGGATAGGACTTTGACCAAAGGTTTGAATGACCCTAGGATTTCCCCTGATTACGCGCCAGCTTCACTCTGAGACCTATGGATGGAGATCATATGATTAAAGCATGTTTGAAATCGAAGTTAGGATTTGGAATCACCTCGATCGGAAAATCTCCTTTTGGTTCCATGAAAACAATACCTTGATCCCAGATGGGTTCACCAAGACATAACACATTCCAAACTCACTTTAACCTAAACCAACATTTCACTAAAACAAGTGCTTCGAAGATGCACACACATCACCCCTTGTTTCTTCGGATGAGAAACAGAAAAGGGAAAGGATATATGGAAACGTCTTCCCCTAAACAAAGGATGTCAATATTTCCCGAAAGGAGACACACTTCTGACAAAACAAAGACTCATAGAATATTGTACAACTTCACCTTTACAGTCAAATGAGCACACAACATCACAAGGCAACACCGAACATGACCAATGAAACTGATGGAAACAATACATGGAGAGAGACTATATACAACGTTCCCAAACACCACAAAATTCAAGAAAGTGGCCATAACAACCTCTCATGACCAGATTTCTCACACTAGTGATTTAACGTGAACCCCTACTTCGAATAGACTATGAGGGACCCAGAGGCTCTCTTAGACACCATCCACAATAACAACCCCAGACTACTTTTACCTTCAGCGAATCAGGTAACATAAAAAACCAAGGTCTCTTTTAACCTTCCACGAGCACTCTCTCGCTATAGGAGGATCCAAAAAACCATGAAAGGAAAATGGTGTAGTCTCAATATCCAAAGTTTGAGAAAAAGTTTCCTTATATTGATCAACTAGAGGGTCTTCCAAAGGTGAAAAAATCTGGGATGCACTTCAGTCATGCATCAACTCTTAATGGGGGCGTACCTTATCCAACGAGAGAACCCAATGACCCAACCAAGCTAGTCCATTGGTCAAGACATACCACAAACCAAATCCAAACACATGAAGAGAACCACCGTAAAGGCATCCTAAAACATTTCTCATAAGGAGACCACTAACCAGCCCTTCAACCCAACTTACCGACCAAACACAAACCCAAAACACCGTTCAAACAAGAGGGATTGTTGGAATCAAAATATCCCACAACAACAACATTTACAAAAACACATAAGACACACCATCCTAAACCAGTCATCAAGACATCATGTTTTCCTTTAAAATCATCTCTTTGAAAATAAATGATTCGGCGGTTATCATATCCACCAATGGTACCCCATGGGCCTCACACATGCATGTTTCCGTGCCATACTAGGCACCCTCATCATATCCATCTCGACACTCATCCAGCCATTCCATTAACCATCCATCTCCCATATAACCTTATGCATGTGGTCGCTCATGGAAATACCAAAGGTTAAAAAAAATTCTTTCCACTTTTCAAAACCAAAACAGTCAACCAATACTTCCCTTTTTCTCAAGACCGCTAACCACAAAATCAAACCCAATTTAAATCTTACAAACCTTTTTATAAAGGAAAAATTATTCAAGTAAGAACCCACTTTCATGTCAGACACTTTAATTTCAAAACATCTCATCTCATTTCAAAACACTCTTGGTTCTATGAAAACTCCCTTTCATCAACCCCCATTCCTTTGAAAACTCATATCCTCTTATTTAAAACAAGGTTACAATGATTCATAAAACTTTTCAAATTATCACTAATTACCAAATCAAATATCCATTTCTAAACTCCACACACAAACTCAAAAACACTTTATTCCATTCAAAACACTTTAAATAATTCATAAAGTTACATTTGAAACATATTTTCAACCCCCCCCCCCTTTGACGTAATTTATACTTTTAAAAGAGTTTAAATACACCATTTACCATTTCAAAATAATTCTAAGAATTTAGTTCCCCCATTTCAAAAAATCAAACCATTCCCTCTTTATCAGAAAATCATTTCACAAAAACTTCACTCTTCTTGAAACCAAGTCATTTTTTCTTTAAAACTAAACTTCCAAGATTCCAAAACTAAAGGACACAAGACAATGAGAGAGGAGACTAGTTTCAGTGGGTGACTTGGATATATGGTTGGTGGCCATACGCTAATCACTTCACTATCATAGAGAGTGTTCTTGGGAAATATCCTCGACTCCACATGGCTTTCCAGGCCCTACGAGCTCACTGAGACCATTAGCCCAACTCTCTTTTCATTTCCCCTAATCATTGTCAAACCAAGAGAACCAAAGAACTTAGATAAAACCCGAATTCCCCTGGAAACTTGAATCATGTCACGAGGTGTGTAGGCCGGACACAATACCCATAACCACAATGTTAAGTTCTAAAAATCCTAGCTACGGTATATCCCGACTCTTCCCCAAATAACATGACCCAAAGAGTGAACCCCATCTGATACCATTTTATCACGAATCGAATCTGGTCGCCATAAAAAACGGCACCCAAACCGGCCCATGGAAAGACCCAAAGCACGTTCCCAATCCCCACAGGCTGGGACAAGTTCCCGGGTATCATAAAATGAAATTTGGGAATGATTTACCTGAGTTTATAAACATAAAACAACAAAAAATCCAATAAACCAAATATGGATTTTTCAAACCAAAACATCTTTTAAAAAAATTCAGAATTGAATTACATAATTCAGAACAAAACTCAAAGACTATAACAAAGGAAAAAATTCAAAAAGGAAATCCCAAGAACCTCCTCATGGTAAGAGGCACTGCCTTCAATCCATCCCCATGACACTGCACCAAGAAGGATCGAAAGAAACCCAAACTATTGGCACTGAATGCTTTACCCAAACCTAAAAAAAAATAACCAAGTCTACTTACACTCAAGGATGTAAGTAGGGTGGGAGACAAAGTTTATTAGGATGACACCACTAAAATATTCTATGTGATAAACATTCAAAGACAAAAAAGTTTTCAAGTTTTCATAACATGAAATGCTAGTAAGAATTCTAAAGAGATGCAACTTTAAATAAAAAAAGTTTTCAAGTGGGCTATTTTAAAAGAAATAAAAAATTAAAAATAGAATTCCAAAGCTACTGAATTTCCCAACCAAACATACCTTATACCAATGGTAAGTATAA
The DNA here is from genome assembly GCA_963277665.1 of Viscum album. Taxonomy (NCBI): domain Eukaryota; kingdom Viridiplantae; phylum Streptophyta; class Magnoliopsida; order Santalales; family Viscaceae; genus Viscum; species Viscum album. The sequence continues at coordinate 1,520,234,004 of OY728131.1, read as the reverse complement.
AGTATCTAATGAGCACAAGAAACGGGAAACAACCCCTAGGCACTAACTCACTGTGGGTCCCAGGTACCTCGTATATCGGTGAAAGTAACCATAAAAATATCCATTCTTGTGCACATGATACAATGGTATGGATAATACCCATAACCTAGTGGTCCCCCATAATAATAATTATCACCATCATCATAGTTTAGTTAGTGTTTTCATCATCAAACCTACTACATGAAACTGGGGCCAAACCCCATGGGATCACTAGCATACTAGTACACGTCCACCCACCTAGATACCCAGGTTTTCTCTCTTGTACTCAAACAAGTTCCAAAAGACATGAAATAACATTTTAACATTTAAAAACCATTTAAAAATCAAACACACATACCAACAGACCACAAACATTTCACATAATACTCATTTCATTCAAATTCATTTTGAAATCATACTCACACCAAAATAACCTGCAACATGTTTCATATCTCTTTCACAATTTGATAAACCTTTTAAGAAATATTATAAAATGTTTCCAAGATGGTAAAAATCAAATAACAACCCTTCCACAAAAAAATGGTCCATTTTAAAAACATACACCCACCCAAACAGTACATAAACTTCCTTTCCACACTTTGTGTAACTCAATAACCCATTTACAATTTTCATAAAACAATTTAAAGAAATATAACAAGGATTTTCACATGAAACTCATTCAAAAACACCATTTTGAGACCAAAATCACACTAAATCATTACCAAACCATAATTTTCATCCCCTTTCAACAACTAATAAATCATTTCCATATTTTATAAAACTACCACAAAAGATATCACATGAGTTATATTTTTAAAATACACAACTTCAAGCAATAATGTAACTTTAATACTAAATGCTTAACTAATGCTACCAAAAATGTTTTTATCACCACAAAAAACATATTAGGAACATTCTAAATTAATAAATCAAGCAAGCTAACTCGTCAATAATTTCTTACACATGGAATCACCTACCTCTTATGCCATAAACTTCAAACCATCATGCAGAACTTTAATCACACCACTAACGCACCAAAAAAAGGTAAATAAATCCCTAATACACAACATTTCACCAAAATGACACAAAATAAAACCCTAGGTATTAACCCTAGATTCTAGAAATTTTAGAACCTCAAGAAAAGTGGAAGAAACCCTAAGAAAATGGGGGAAACATTAGAGGAAACCCAGTTACTTGAGATATCTTGAATAAAACTCCCCAAATATGCCAGTATCTGAATTTAAAAACATCCAAAAATGAAATTGAGGTTTAAATAAGGATGAGGAGGTCATTTAGGAACTAGAATGGGGGGAAAAGGTGAAAATTGAAGGAGTTATGAAAGAAACATTTTACCTCTTCAAATATGGACAATTTGAGAAATACTGAGAAATATTTCCCTAATATGAGGGTGATATGAGCTCCAAAGAGGCCAAATAGATAGTGGGGGTTTGTCGTTGGTTTTTGGATTCGAGTGGGAGGTGGAATCACCGAAAAATAGTAAAACATGACTGAGATATTTAAAAATTAAAAAAAATTAAAAGCAGGAAATGAGCTTATGGGTAGGCCCAATACCTTAATAAAAAACCCAAATCCATCATGATTATGGATTCATATGAGGTCCAAATAGATATGGTGATTTTAATATACTAGGGGATTCCAATTGGGAAGTTTAATGGGTGTAAAATGTTGAAAAATGAATGAGTTATAAAAAAACAAAATTTGTTTTTTTAACATGAAATGGGCTCACGGTTTGACCCAAATCACGAAAACACACCCTTTCATCCAAAACTAAATGGTAAACCCCCCAAAAAATCAATAATAGTAATTAAATGAAAAATATCTTTAAAATAAATCATGTATGTGACACCCAAGGAGTAACAGTCTTGTCTGGATGTATAGAAAACAATATGCTTGACAGTCAAGATGACATCATATGTAGTTGGACCATTAAATTTAGCGGGTAATATTATTGGATAATACAATTCTTCCTTTTTGGGGGTATATAATGAAATCTACAAATAGAAAATCATTACTTTCTTGGATACAATTTTTGTTCATGTGAGTGGAATATAAATTTAAATAGAAATTCTATATAGGTGAGATGCCACGCTTCAAGATAGATTGTATTTTCCTCAAACCATGAGGTGAACATAGCGTGATAAATTGTGGATTTTTGGAAAAATATCTTCAATTTTGGAACCATTTGTTAAAGTTTCAATTTGTTTAAATGGTAAATAGAAATTTAATTTTTCAACTTGAGGAAACTTATAATGGATTTCAAAATTGAATATTCTCCATGCGGATGGTGAGATATATCAATACTAGCAGAAGTGGATTGTAAGGGGAAACATAATGGTTGTATAGTTGAACACCATTATTTTAAATCATTATATCATCATCCCATATTTTATATAAAGCATATCCATGCTCATCCAGAAATTAATTGGAGACAAATTTTATAGGAAAACACATTGAACACCGTTTATTTTTCATGCTAGGTGATGGAGAATTATTACCCCCACAGGGTCCAAGAATCATGAAGTTTTTTTACATATTCATATAGATGATGTTAGATATTTTTATCTGGCATTTCACCTAAAACTATTTTATCAACATCAGCAAGTTTTGAAACTTTTTATAGAGATTCGAGGAATAAAAGTATATGAACATGAGGCAAAGATCATTTTTGAAATTCAATAGTACATGCAACTGCATAAAGAAGTAAAGAATAAAGATCTAATCAGTTTGTATACTTTAAAAAAATAATTACATGTAGTCATGTAAGAATTAATAGTTTATAAGTAATATCTACTTAATATTTTTCAAATAAAATCCCTACTTTTAAATATTTAATTAGATGTACAAATTTGATATTAAAACCACTTGAAAGTATTTGGGGACAGTCTTATGGGTGAAGATTGAGATATTTTAGAAATATAGTAATCTCATGCCAACATGGATTTCCTGTAAAAGTTATGAAAAAATCTATATATCCATCTCAATTAAAAATTTCCATTGTATCTTTATAATTTTTAATCATGTATCTCACACCACTAGTGAATGATGAAGGAAAATATGTTTTCTGTTGAGAGATCCATCACAGTCACCTCTAAGGAATTATTCTTGAAAACCATTATATACCTCAACTCTCAGTTATTTTTTGATTAAACCGAATAAATATTAAACTTGAGATCCAACCATTGTATAAGAATCAAATATAAACTACTGTAAGAGTCCTCTTGAATTTAATAGTGTTGAAAGTTTATTATGTTGAAATTGATAATGATATGAAAAGTACTCCCTCATCACAACTTTGTGAACTTTAAAAGATCTAGTGAAGGAGTTGAAATTTTTATAAACATTATTACATTATCCATCTTCACCTGTAGTAAAAATAAAAGCATATTTTAACGTACATTATAATTCACTAGATTTTTTTTGTATGATGATATACTTGTTTTTATGATATTTTGAACTTTATGGATGATACATTTTATTGATTTCATGCATGTATTCATTTTATGAAGAGTAAAAAACCATATACATTCAGTTTAATCAATAAACTATATAATGATTATCCATAATAATAAAGGTAATAAAATATATGAAGATTATTCTGAATAAGACATGTAATAAACTATTTGAAGATTATCATGAATAATAAAGGTAATAAAAAGTATGTAGAATTAGGAAGGAATCATATATATAATGTATATAGAGTATGGAAATTTCAAAAAGTTAGTGAACTAGATGCATTCAGTTTAATCAATAAACTATATAATATTATAAATTTCATGCATTTTATAGATTCATTTAATTTATGAATATTATACAGAAGCAAGAATGAAATATATTGTAAACTATATAAATTCAAATTAATAAATAAACTGCATTCATAAAGGTGATTCATAAACTACATTAAATATTTAATATAATAGTAAAATGGATATACTACAATAAGTTGTATGAAAAGTATGCAGAATCAGTAAAATATAGCGACTTTAGTTTCTGTATAATATACTTCATACATATTTGATTAACTGCATAATTTATAAGTATACATGTGTTTCTTGATATTATATTAGGTCCATGTATAGTATATTGTATGAAAGGAATTGTTTTTGAATCATCTTTTTGAAAATTGAATGGACATTTTAAATTAAACTACAAAGTGATATCCATTTTATAACATCAAAGTTACATTATTTACAACTACACTATGTAATATTTGGTATTATCTAGTATAAATGATCTTTTATTACTATATAATTCTTTTGTTTTTGTTGCAAGTAGTAGGGTTATTACATTCATAAGTTTTAGTAAAGCATGGAAAACATGTATAAAATTAAAGTAATTATGAACATATTAGTACTAAAAACAAAAGGTTAGACATCCATATACCTTATAATTGTAACATGTTTCTTTGAATATTTAAAATATATTTTGAAATTAGTTTACATGTATTAGTTTTTACATGGCCATGTTAAGAAATTGTTCTCAATAAAGCAAGTGAGAAAACAACCTGTGCAAGTAATTACTTATGGCACAAAATGAATCCTCTATAATAGCTTCAATGAACTTTGGATCATTAGAAAATGAACCAAGGAGTAACAGGCTTGTTTGAATATATGGAAACTTGTTTGATTGATATTAAATATGTCATCATAAGAAGTTGGTAATTAACTTTAGCGAGAAATATTCTTTTACAATAAATTTATCCTGTTGTGGAAGGTATATAATGAAATCTACTAATAGAAAAACCTCTCTTTCTAGGATACCATTTTTTTCACATTAGTGGAATATAAATTTCAATGGAAATTCTCTATAGGTGAGATACAATGCTTCATGATAGATTATATTTGTCTCAAACTATGAGGTGGACATAATGTGAGAAAATTTTGTTTTTGAAAGAGTATCTTTAATGTTGGAATAATCTATATAAGTTACACCTTTTTATCTAGGTAAATGGAAATGTAACGTAACCCAGACTTTTTGAATGATAAGTGTTTCCTGAAAATGTGTGTGATATTATTTTTTACTCAACAAAACTATATCTATTTAATAATGAAGTGAGTATAAATTGAAATGTGACCATCAATTTTCGATTGTTATATGATCATTGGTCAATATGATCATTGGAAACTATACTCTTGATAATAATTTTAATGTTATAATTAGTGTTTATAAGTAAAATTTGATAAAGCACAATTGATACAAAAAGAAGGGTCGATGACCTCAACCAGCAAAGTTGTGTCATTTAAATCCCATATGTCGGAGTTTGGGAGGGAGGTATCATCACTAGGTTTATCCCTTGACCAAGTCCAATATGATCTTCAACAAGAGAAGTTTGAATGAAATCATCTTTGGGAGAAGTTCATGTTAGTAGAGGTTACCACTCGGTCGATGTTAGCTGATGCACCCCACAAAACTACCACCATCACACACTTTACTCTTAAGGCGTATGAAGGTGTAATAAGAGGTTATGAGTCAAGACCTTAGTTACTTAAAAGTGAAATTCCATTCTGTAAATAACAATTTTATTATATGAATTTCGTTTTAAGAATAGTTTTGATGAATAAAATTGAGATGAAATTTGATAAATTGATTTTCAGACACAAATTGTCACAAATTGTATTTTTTTGAAAGGATGTGAATATTTTATAATAAACTATGGTAATGAATAATACATATTTTAATGAAATATTATGATGAAAACACTCTTATTTAAATTTAAATAATAAAATATTTTTTTTCAACTATCAACAATTTTACTATGCATTTTTCAATCCGCTATTATTTTTAATAAATAATTTTTTTTATATTTAAAATTTGACATTCTCATATTTAAAGAATTATTTTGATGAAATAATTATCATTTTTTAAATAACCATGTCAAAATTACATTAGAGTAAATTTATGAGAATTCTATAAAATACTTAATTTTTTTTGAATAATAAAAATATAGTTTGATTTTTTGGTATGTTTAATAACTTCATAATTATGTAATAATGATGTAATAAATAATTAACCAAAATAAAAGAATTAAAATATGTTATTTTATTAATATTAATTTTGGTTTTAATCAATTTTCAAATATATAATTTACTATCCAAATTCTAAAATGGAAACTTTAACTTTAAAAATGTTATTTTGTGAAAAATTTAACTTTACATGCCAAAATAAGTAATATAAAATGATTGTCTTCTCATTTGGATTAAAATTATATAAAAGGTTTCCCAAGTGTCTAATACCATGTGAAAACCCATGGTTTTTCATTTTCAACAACCTAGGTTTCCAAGACCTATATTTGAAAATTAATAAACAAATCCTCCACTTTTGTTATAAATACCCACCCATTTCTCAATTTTCTTTCTCTAAAAATTAGTCCTCCAAGAATATTTGATAGTTTTACCTCACAAGGAGTCCTCCTAAGATGTCCTCAAACCCCCAAGGTTCCAATACTCAAATTTTAGGAGTAACTCTTTAAGTTAAGGAAAATATTCTTCTTTTCTCTTTATTTCAAGAACCTCTTTTTGTATATGTCTTCTAAATGTTACGGTAAAACTATCTTATTTTATTTTATTCATTCCCTTACTTCTAAATTATGTTTTATTAATTGGATATCCCTGTCCCATATCATTTTAATCTTTTTTAAAACCACGTTTTATACTCATTATGTTTCTGATTTTACTTCACAAAATTTCTCTCTTATCCTCAAGAAATCCCATTTTATTTTCTTTTTTTGAATACCCAAAACTCTTTATTTTCTATGGGTATTCATAAATATTTAAAAATGAACTATTTTATTCTGGTATTGACGTACATAAAACCTTAATTCCCTTTTTGTGGGTTATAAATGACAAAAAGATCATGTTTTTAAAGCACTTTTGAAACACCATGATTTTGATATGAAACCCATTTTCTTTTTTTTTCTGCATGAGTTATTTATGAAATGATTTATTATGATCTATGTGGATCAAATTAAAATTAATACATATAAAGGGTGTTCCCTGATAGTGATCTAATTAATTGATTAAAGAATTTAATCTATATAGATGACATTTTTTACGATACCTTGGTGAATAACCTTAGTAATTTTTTATGACACCTCAGTGAAAAACCTTGGTGATATTCTAATGAATGTCTCATTTAAATTTTTTAGAAACATTTCCATGTTATTATTCATGTTATTTTTATTATGATATGCCTCCTTTCCTTTCCTCACACATTTATGATATTCTTAAAGTTCTTATTGATATTCCTCAAGATCACAAGTAAACCGCTTCCCTTGCTTTCCCTAGATGTGCCTTATGCTCACAATTTCCTTTCATGCATGTCTCCGGGTTTTGAGATATATTAAATTTACTTAGGATGAACCTTTGAAGAATTATTTCAAGTGTATTATAATAATGTTTTAAGTTTTCATGTATTATGTACCTTTTTTTCAAGAAAAACTTTAAAAGATCATCTGTTTGTACCATGTAAATGAAACGTTATTTAATAAAAAGATGTGATTCCATAATTGGTATCATATATAGGTTTAATTATTTGTGAAAATTAGGATTTGAAAATGTTATGAAGAACCCTATATAAATATTAAAATATAGGAAAACATCCTTTTATTTTGGTGAAATATTACGTAAGTGGTTTCTAAGAAAAGAAATCCCTATCTGGATATGAACAAGTGAATGTGGCTTTGTAATAAATGTATCTAGGGGTAAAACCCGAAAAAAAAAATCTTTGAGATAGACTTAAATGAGAATTGGTGCACGAAAACGGGCCTTACTGCACTCTTTAATTGAAACTCCTGGAGGATATGTTTGGTTAATCACAAGATTTGCATGAACCATTATGAAGGATTTATAGAAAATATAATTTTTATTAATGAATATAACATTTAAGCATGATGTTTCAAGATATAAAATTCTTTTAGAATTATAATATTCTTAAAAGAAACACATTTCTCACTAAGTTTTTCTTCTTTTAGAAAATAGAGGGAAATAAAAGGAACCGTGAAAATAGAAAGCATAACGGACCATGAGATAATGGACCTCCGATGGAAGATGGAATAAAAAAATTTATGAGAATGATGAATAAATTGGATCAAGTTAGAAAAAATAACTTGAATTAAGCCTAGAAATGAGATTCACTCCAAAGGGAACAACTTTCTGTTGATTCCTTTATGCGTCAACGAGCACCTTATTTCAGTGGATCTACCAACCAATTAATTGCTGAAAAATGGATAAAATCTATAGAAAATATATTTTCTATACTTAGTTGTTCGGAACAATAGAAAGTATCCCCAACTGTGTACCACTTAGAGGGAGAAGCTGATCAGTGGTGAAAATTGATTAAAAACATGAATCCAAGAAGGGAGATTGAAGCGATGGAGTAGGAAGTATTTATGGGAACCTTTTTCAAAAAATATTTCTCCCGTTTGATGTGAATGAAAATGGAGAAGGAATTCCTAGAGAAGGAAAATAAATCTGTGGGAATCTATGATATGAACTTTACAAGACTTTCTCACTATATCTCTAGATTTTTCATGGATCATAATGGAAAGGTTGATAGATTCTTCGGTGGACTAAGACCCCATCTACATAATAATCTATCAAATCGATACTATGAAAGCTATGAGGAGATAGTTAGAAGTTCTATGAAGTTTGAAGTGGAGTTTGAAGAGATGTAGTGGCCCCATAGATCTAATGAAAAGTAGAGATAAATGGATCCAAGATTAAGGACTAACTTTGATCATGGAAGAGGAGGAAAGTAAGTTCAACTTTCCACATGCAACAAATGTGGGAAGAAGCATTTGGGAAATTGCTTTCTTGGGAGCGGGAAACGTTACAAGTGTAGAAGATATGACCATATTATTTAGAAATGTCATAGTAACGATGAATCCTTAACTACTAAACACTAACGACAAAGAGAAGATAGTGCAGGATCAACCCGAAGTCCAATACTTTAAGTGTGTACAACTTGGGCACTTTTCCAATCACTATCTAAATATGAATTTAATGGAGGGGAATCACCATAAATACCAGCAAAGGCCAAAGGATAAAGGTTAGAATTTTGCTATCATGATGGCTGAAGTAAATGCTCTAAATGAGGTGGTGGCATGTACTCTCATTGTTCTCTCAAATATAGAAAGTACTTTGTTTGATTTTGGTTCTACTCATTCCTTTATTTCCTTTATGTTTGTAAATAATATAGAATCAATACCTGAACTTATAGAAGTAGAATTATCATTCAAGACTTCTGGAGGGATGATCCAAGCCTCAATAGTGTATAGAAACTCCAGTATTGACTTTGGTGGGCACAATCTCATCACAAATATAGTAGTCATTCCCATGATGGAATTCGATACTATACTAGGGATGGACTGGCTCTCAAAGTATAATAATAATATCAACTGAAAAAGCAAGGAAATATTAGTAGTCTTTAATGGGAAACCTAGAATTGTTTTCAAAGGAGAGATATCTTGACCTATGATTTTTCTAGAAGCACCTCTCGTAGACTTCTTTATGAAGATGATCAGTGAAGATGAAGAAGGAAATGAAAGTATATGAATAAAGAATATCTCCATCATTCAGGAATACATTGATGTATTTCCCGAGGAGTTACCTAGAACTCCTCTAGAAAGAGAGGTAGAGTTCCCTATTGAACTCATGCTTGGATCCAACCGACATCAAAGACCCCGTATAGAATAGAAAATAAGGAGATAGAGGAATTAAAGAAACAACTTCAAGATCTTTTGGAGAATGGGTTTGTCTAACCAAGTGTGTCTCCTTGGGGAGAACCTGTTCTCTTTGTGAAGAAGAAGGATGGATCAATGTGACTATGCATTGATTATGGAGAACTTAATGAGATTACAGTAAAGAACAAGTACCCTCTTTCAAGGATTGATGATTTATTTGACTAGATTTGTGGGGCTCAATTCTTCTCCAAGATTGATCTTCGATATGGTTATAATCAATTGAGTGTGAAGAAAGAAGATATTCAAAATACTTCCTTCCAATCAAGATATAAGAATTATGATTTTATTGTTACGACCTTAGACTTGACTAATGCTCCTTCTTTTTTTTATAGATTTGATGAATAGAGTCTTTAAGGATTACCTTGATAACTTTGTGGTAGTTTTTATTGATGATATTCTGATATATTCCAAAATTCCAGAGGAGCATGAGGATCATCTAAGGGTTATATTTCAAACTATGAGTAAGGATAGATTATATGAAAAGTTCATCAAATGCGAATTTTTCTTTCTTGGGACACATTGTAACCAATGAAGAAATATCAGTTGACCCTATCAAGACAAAGTTTGGGGAAGAGTGGCCTCATCCTACAAAAGTAATTGAGATTCGTAGTTTCTTTGGTTTAACAGGATATTATAGAAGGTTTGTGAAAAAATTCCATGACTTTTTAATTCACTAATAAAGTTAACTCAAAAATGGGCCAAGTTCATCTGGATAAAGGAGTGTGATGAAAGTTTCCAAGAGCTGAAGAAGATATTGGTTACTGCACTTATGTTAACTCTACCCTCTACCAGAGAAGGATTTGTTATTTTTAGCGATTCATCTCTTAAATGGATTGTGTGAATCCTTATGAAAAATTACAAGGTGATTTATTATGAATCTAGAGAGTTAAATCCCAATGGAGATAATTATCCTATGCATGACATGGAGCTAGATACAGTTATTTTTTCTATGAATATATGAATGAACAATCATTATGGGGAGAATGTGATATATACACATACCACCAAAGTTTGAAGTATATTTTCACACAAAAGTAATTGAACATGAGACAAAGGTGATGATTGTAACTTATTAAAGACTACAATTGTTCAATTAATTATCATCTTGGAAGATAAAAAAAATGCGCTGATGCATTAAGTAGAAAAGACCCTATTGTGTTGGAAATGATGAGGATTCAAGGAGATCCTTTAATCAAAGACCTAGTAAAAATGGACATGATAATAATAAGGGAAGAAACATCATAAAACCTATCCCAAATGATTTATCAACCATCATTACTAGAGAATATCAAGAAATATAAAATATAATATCCTTTTTTATATAATAAGATGGTGGTTGTGAAGAATGAAAAGTTTTCTGAGTTCAATATTGATTAAGAAGGTGTACTAAAATTTTGTACAAGGCTATGTGTTCCATCTATTCTAAAAATAAAGGAGCAGATGGATGAAGATCATAGCTATACATTCTCTATACATCCTAGAATCACTAAAATGTATAGGGAATTTCATGATCATTATTGGTGGGATAGAATGAAAAGGGAGATTTCCAACTACACTAAAAGGTTTTTGGTGTGTCAACAAGTGAATACAGAGTGACAAATTACTAAAGAGGTATTACAACAACTACCCATACCAATATGGAAGTGGGACAATATCACCATGAACTTTTTCACTGGTCTTCTAAGAAAATCCAATGGAAACAATGCAATATGGGTTATAGTGGATTGTATCACCAAGACATCCCATTTCATCGATATTCGGGAATATTTCTTTCTAGACCAACTTTCCAAGATATACGTAAAGGAAGTGGTGAGGTTTCATGGAGTGCCACTTTATATCATTTTTTATCATGATCCAAGGTTCACATCAAAATTTTGGAGAATTCTTCAACATGATCTGAGTACCAATTAGAATTTCAGTATGACCTATCACCCCAAAACTGATGGCTAATCTAAAAGGACTATTCAAACACTCAAGGAAATGATGAGAATATGTTCAATGGAATTTAAATGTGGATGGGTTAAATATTTCTCATTAGTTCAGTTATCATAAAAAAAACTTTCATTCGAGTATTCAAATGACATCCTATGAATCTCTATATGGGAAGCGATGTAGAACTTCAACTTTTTGGAATGAAGTCGGTGAGAGAAAGCTATTTTGGGCCTGATCTCAATCAAGAGATTATAGAAAAGGTTTTTGTTATCCAAAAACACATAAAGGATACTCAAAGTTGGTAGAAGATATATGCTGATAATGTAAAAGAGACTTGGAGTTTGATGTTGGCGACAAATTCTTCCTTAGAATTTCACCTTGGAAGAGAGTCATGTGGGTTGAGAAGAAAGCATAACAACCCTGTTGCTTTATTTCGCATTTAATCATGATTTATTACATATATTTTCACTTAATATAACTCAGAAGATCGAGAGGTCTAGTGTATTGAGAAATTAGGAACATTACATAACAACTTAAAACATGAAATACAACATCTTTATTGAAAACTTCTTTTACATGACCACAACATTCCTTTGTACTTAACACTACATGTGATAACCTGAGGACATACATAAGAAATAGGTGAGATATAAAGCCTAGTAAGGAAATATTCAATGAATAACATGAGGATAATAATACATGTTAGACAAGGCATATCAATGATGCATAAATGAACATGAATATAAATGCATGATATAGAATGATAATAATAAAATGGAAATGTGGAACCAATATACAACATGATATTAACATGAGTCAAGACTCATTGCACAAGGAGAAGCATGAGTTAAAGCTCATTGAACATGAAGTAGCAGGAGTCAAAGCTCATTGCAAATGAATTATCATGGTTCAAATATCATTACACATAAAATATCATGATAATAAACATTTCCTAATGCATTGGAGATCTATCAGAGTGCAACCTTCATAATCATTTCATTTTTATGCTCAAGTGCGCCACATAGATCATACAACATGGATTCATTAATCATAATAATTTATTACATGATCAAGGAAATGTGGAATACATACATATAGATACACAATCAATAAGTATATGCGAATAAAGGTGAATACCCTTGGTAGATAAATTAGTGTGGTATTCAATATACAATGGTTTTGGCATGGAAAACCGCGGTGCAATTTCAGCAGTATAACGATGTCATATAGAAATTCATAAAATTGGTTGATGATAGAGAAAGAGGTATCTCGTCATTTAGAAATGAAATGTATAATATGAGGGATATTTAAGAATATATCCTAACATAGACAAAATTAAATTAGAATACATACATAAAAGGGATGCTTGATAAAAGAGGCGGGTGGAAGATCCCTTACGGAATTTTGGCATAGTAACAAGTGTAATTAAAGGACCATAGGGGGCTTAGTGAGAGTTAAAGGAATCTCTCATCATTTATACACCAAATGGACAGTAATTGGGAGGTGTTAAAACATATCCAATCTTTATTAATTGAAAATAAAAGGGCACAACAAGATAATGAAACTTGGTTAAAGATAAGTAAGGTAATAACCCTTATAAAATTTTAGCATGGTAACGAGTGTACATAAAGGTTCTTAGAAGGGTTAAATGAGAGTGAAAAAGGCTATAATAATTTATAAAACAAGTGTAAAGTAACCGAGATACGTAATAATTTATCCCAACATAAGAAAATTGAAATTAAAAAGACATATCATAAATAAAGTGCTTGATTAAAAGAGGAGAGAGAGAGAATCCTTTACAAATTTTCGGCATAGTAATAGCTTAGGTAAGGGTCCAAATGAAGGGGAATTAATGAAACCTCATAAAAATTACATCAATTGGACTGAAAGGTAATCATTATAAACAAATTTCAATATAATCAATTGAAATTAAAGGAACTGATCCCAAAGAAGGTGCTTGAATTGAAAGGAGAGGAGAGAAATCCTTTATGAAATTTCAGCATAGTAATGGGTGTATATAAAGGATTATAGGAGGGATTTATGAGAGTGAAAATAAGATATCATCATCTAGAAATAAAATGGACTGTAAGGGGATCATGGAAAATCATATCCAAACATATGAAAATGTAATTTAAGAATTATAATATAAAATAAGTTCTTGAATGGAAATGAGAAAAGAGAAATCCCTTACTTGGATGTGTGACTCCAAAGGCTTAGGAGAGGCTTATTAAGAGCTTGGTGGAATAATGGGAGGACTCTAAGGAGTATTTAGAAGAGGGTGGATGATATTAAATAAGTTTTAGTGAATATAAATATGAGTTTGAGTGAGTTTATATAGGAAATGAGGGGAATTTCTTTATTATTTTGGTTTTGGATACTACATAATAAAATATTCAAAACCCCAAAAGCATCCCATGGTTTTTGACCATGGTTTCTAGAAAAGGGGATTAATATAAATTATTTTATGAGTCCAAATTAATAATATAATAAAATATTTTCATTGCTTATGTGGAGGTGAGTCACGCTTTTAAAGAAATGATTTTAAAATCTTAAAATATATTATAAGTTACGGATGATTCACTAAGACTTCATAAAATAAATCAAATAAACATAAAATCGAATTATTTTAAAGAAAAAACATATATTCAGATGAGGATTCATTTTATGGTATTTATTGCATCACTATTGGGCCATTATGATGTCATAAAACACTATATATTTATACGGTATTTAATTTTTACCCGAAAATTTGACTGTCTTAGAAAATTATGAAAAATTCACCATTGGATAATTTTGACATTCTGATTTCAAAAATAAAATTAATTTTATATAAATAATTTTCAAAATATTTTAATTTTCAATTTTAAAATAAAAACTAATATTTATCGAAAATGATGGGTTTTTGACAAATAACTATTTTAAACCCTTATAAAAATTACATTTGACATCATAAAAATTATATGATCATTTATATTTGATAAATATTATTTTATAATAATATTATATTAAAATATTATTTATTTCCAAAATCCATTAATTCATAAATTCATTAATTGAATTTGAATATTAATAAAAAATACAATTTGCGCTTTAAAAATCATTTACAAATTAACAAAAATCAGAAGAAAATATATTCATAATTTTATAAAAAAATAATGCACATATTCTTATTTCTAGGGTCTTGATAAATATCCCTTTATTACATCGTCATATTCCCTAAGAATAATGTGTGAAATGGTGGGGCTTTCATGGGGTTGTTCAGTGAAAATGGTTTGAGCCGCGATCTCGATGAGTTTGAACTTCTCTCGTAAACAGTTTTACTCATGCTTAAGTTGTTGGATCTCAGCTTGGTATTGGTATAGGGAAATTCCTAGAAATGATATCTCCCTCGAAAGCTCTGATAAATCAGCTTCATAGGGTATGATCTTACTGGTTAAGGTCATCACATCCTTTATCTGTGCCAAAAGGATTTTTTAAAACCCCGTATTTATACTAGTCATGTGATCACTATTCAAAGACTATATTATCAATGGTAAAGATACATAATGTTCATTTAAAATCCAATTGTATATAATAAAAGAATTGTATGTGTTTTCTATAACCATAATAAATTTAATTAAATCAAAATAAAGTAAATTTTATTCATAAATGTTCTGGTCATTACAAAAAGGGAAGCTTATCCCTAAGTACATTTTCCCCTATGAGATCCTTGATCGCATATGAGCAACGAACTATCAACTTGAACTTCCTCTAAATCTGGCTCAAGTTCATGATGTTTTAAATGTATATCTCTTGAGGAAGTACACACCTGACTCTTCACATGTACTGAATCCTAAGGTGGTACAACTGGAACATGACCTATCTTATGGGGAGTAGCTGGTGGAGATCATGGACCACAGAGACATGGTTCTACACAATAAGATTACTGACATCATTGAAGTGTTGTGGAGGAACCACAAATATAAAAAAGAGATGTGGGAACTAGAGGAGACAATGAAACATAAATACCCACACCTTTTATCAACTGAGATATTTATTTGAAATTTCAGGGAAGAAAATTCTTAAGGGGAGAATAATGTAATGACCTAGACTTTTTGAATGATAATTGTTTCCAGAAAATGTGTGTTACATTATTTTTTACTCAACAAAAATACATATCTTTAATAATTAAGTGAGAATAAATTAAAATGTGACCATTGGGATTTTACCTTTATATAACCATCGGTAAATATGACCGGTGGAATCTATACTATTGATAATAATTTTAACATTATAATTAGTGTTTATAAGTAAAATTTGACAAATCATAATTGATACAGAAAGAAGAGTCGATGGCCTCAACCAGTAGAGTTGGGACATTTTAAGCCCATCTATTAGAGCTTGGGAGGGAGGTATCATCATTGGGTTTCAGCATCGACCAATTCCAAGACGAGCTTAAACAAGATAATCTTGAGAGAAATCATCTTCAGGTGAAGTTCAAGTTATTGGAGATTACCATTCAGTCGATGTTATCCAAGGCACCCAACAAAACTACCACCATCGTACACCCAAATCATAGGGAGTTTGTAGGTGTAATAAGGGGTCATGAGTTGAGGCATTAGTTACTTAAAATTTTAATTCCATTGTATAAATAAAATTTCATTCCATCAATTTTATTTTAAGAATGATTTTTCGTAATAAAATCAAGGTGAAATTTGATAAATTGATTTTCAGACATAAATTGTCACAAATTGTAATTTTAAGAAAGGATATAATTTTTTTATAATAAACTAAGGTAATTAATAATATATATTTTAATTAAATTGTATGATGAAAACACTCTTATTTAAATTTAAATTATATTTTTTTTCAAGTGTCAGAAATTTAACTATGCATTTTCAATACTCTGTTTTTTTTAATAAATAAGGATTTTTATATTTATATGCTAAAATTATCATATTTATAGAATTATTTTTATAAAATAAATATCATTTTTTAAATTAGAATATCAAAATTAGGTTAGGGTGAATTTATGAGAATTTTATAAAATACTTTATTTTTTTTTGTGAATAGTAAAAATACAATTTGATTTTTTTGTATGTTTAATAAATTCATGATTACATAATAATGATGTAATAAATAATTAGACATAGTCCACAACTTTAAATATGTAATTTTATTAATGTAAAGTATTTTAGTAGATTTTAATCAATTTCCAAATATATAATTTACTTTCCAAATTCTAAAATGGAAACTTTAACTTTAAAAATGTTATTTTCTGAAAAAATTAATTTTCCTTCACAAAATGAGTAATATAAAATTCTAGTACACTCATGTGGATTAAAATAACATAATTTTTTTCCCAAATTTCCAATACCATGGGTAATCCCATGGTTTTTCATTTTCCACAGCCTAGGTTTACAAGGCTTATATTTAGAAATTAATAAACAAATCCCCCACTTTTTATATAAATAACCAACCATTTCTCCATTTACTTTCACAAAAAATTCATCATCCATTAATATTGGATATTTTTCCCTCCCAAGGTGTTCTCTCAAGGTGTCCTCAATCCCCCAAGGCCCCAATCTTCAAAATTTAGGAGTTACTCTTCAAGGTAAGGGAAATATCATTCTTCTCTCTTCATTTCAAGAACCTTTTTTGTATGTATTCATAATGTCATGGTAACAATATTATTTTATTTTAATTCATCCCCTTACTTCTAAATTATGTTTTATTATTGGTATACCTCTGTCCCATATCTTTTTACTATTATCTAAAACCATGTTTTATACCCGTTATACTGTCAATTTTACCTCTCAAATTTTCTCTCTTCTGATCAAGAAATTTTATTTTATTTTATTTTTATGAATACCCAAAAATCTTTATTTTCTTGGATTATTCATAAATATGTAAAAATTATTTATTTTATTTTGTTATTGACATACATAAAACTCTTATTCCCTTTTCGTGGGTTATAAATTATATAATGATCATGTTTTTAAAACACGTTTGAAATGCCATAATTTTGATATGAAGCCTGTTTTATTTTATTCCCCATGAGTTATTTATAAAATGATTTATTATGATCTATGTGGATCACATGGAAATTAATTCATATGAAGGGTTCACCCTGATAGCGCTCTAATGAATTGGATAAATAATTTTATCTCTATAGATGATCTGTTTTACGATACATTGGTGAATAACCTTGGTAAATTTTTATGACACCTCGGTGAAAAACCATGGTGATATTCTTATGAATGTATAATTTAAATGTTGTAGACACATTTACATGTTATTATTCATGTTATTTCTATTATTATATTCCCCCCTTTCCTTTTCTCATGCCTTTATGATATTCTTTAATTTCTTATTGATATTACTTAAGATCACAAGCAAATTGTTTCTCTTAGTTTCCCTTACTGGGCCTTATGCTCAATCTTTACTTTGATGTATGTCCCTAGGTTTTGAGATACAGTAAATGTACTTAATATAGACCTTTGAAGAATCCTTTCAAGTGGATTAGAATAATTTTTTAAGTTTTCATGTATCATGTACCTTTTTTCCAAGAAACTAAACTTTAAAAGATGATCCATTTGTACCATGTAAATGAAATGTTATGTAATAAAAAGGTAGGATTTCATATGAAATATTTCAATCGAAAGAAATCTATAATGGAATTAGAAACTAAATATATGTTAGGCAACCATTATTTCAAAAATAGGGTTTTCATATTGGTTTTGTTTTTGTTTTTTAAGGATGATTACCCCGCTATGTTATTGCAGGTGACTTTGTAAATAAGTTTTTTTCACATCGGTTAACCGATGTTATAAATACATATATGGAGGAGGTTTTTCACATCAATTTTATATATACATTATCACATCGTTTTTCCCATAAGCGATGTGATAAAGTATATTATAGATGGTTTTAACATCGGTTTTTCCAAAAACTAACATTAAAAACCAGAATAAAATTCATATTTTAGAAGCGGTTTTCCACATTATTTTTAATATAACTGATGTGAAAAATAGATTATCATGTTGGTTTTTTCATAACTATCAATGAAATAAACCTTAAATTTATATTTTTTACAACATTTATATAAAAACTTACATGGAAGAGCATATATCACAACATTTTTTTTAAAAACCGACATGATAAATATTTTTAAAATTTTCACATCAATTATTTCATAACTAATGTGAAAAATATTTTTTTTAATAAAATTCAATATATTCATCCCTCCCAAAAGTACAACAGCATACCCAAAATAGTAAAACAACAATAGTACAAACATTTACAACATGAACTTTAATCTTTACAATGTATATTACAAATAAACTAAAACCTAATCAGACATGTGAAATAATTTCCCATTCACTTTGAAAGTGTCTTAGCTCTTATTAAATATAAGGATGAGGGTCATCAAATAGCTACAAATTAAAAAGAGATAATTTAAAATTTATTTTGAATCAAATAAATGAAAAATTAAAGGAAGGGTTAATAAAAAAATATAACCTTATGGAATTTTGTAAGTGTCCTGATTGAAATTCTTTCATACATAAATATTAGAATGTAGTATCAAAATTATTTTAATCCTTATTGATGATACTTCTATTTAAAAATAATTTTTCTATTCAAAATAACATTTTAAGTACTTGTAGTCAAAATACAGTAATGGTAAATGAAAAGACACCTTTGATTTTACATATTTGATATTTGCACTCTGTTTTATTGTTGTCTCTCTAAATGAATTTTTTCCCTGTTTGAAAATCATATGTATTAAATAAATTTAAATGTCATTATAATATATACAAGTATTCAAATACTCAAACTCACATGTTCCATACATTCTTAATATTATCTCTCACTTCACTATAGATAGAGCATGGAAAGTAAAATGTCTTCTCTCTTGGACAAAAAACACCCAACATAAAATAATGACTAATATATAAAAAATATAATGCGAGTGGTTATTATGTTAAGATATATAACACTTTATGATATATATATGTTTCAAATCTTGAAGATAAGTAAGTATCCAACACTAAATAATTGCATTCTTTTGAATTCTTTCATTAATATTGTTTCTGACGCTTTTCGTAGGGGTTGCGCACTATCCCTCTACCTAGCAGTGATGCACAGATTGTTTCACTGCATTCCCACTTTCCAAAGGCGGACTAATTCCAACACTTTAATCAGAGATTCTAGATCATTGATCAAAACAAGATGATGGTATTTCAATTCCTCTTTTCATGGATTTATCCTTATAATCATCACCTAGTTTAGGTATCCCTTATAGATTCAATTCATGTTCATGAAAATCATTCTTGATTCCATTCGAGGTGGGCGCTAGTTAATTATGCTACTTTTATCTCAATAGGGTAGCACCTTCGGTCAGAGGTAGTAATGTTGGCATGTTGGGCATGTCTTAATGTTGGGTAGGTTGGGTACCCTATCACTACTGGAAATCATGGTTTTCCCAATAGTTGTATACCAATGGTTCTTTTGAACCATTGGTATATGTGATCTTTACCAACGGTTTGCATTAACCATTGGTATTGATCTATTAAAATTGATTTTTCCCAATGGTTTGATGAAAACGTTGGGAAAGATTGGTAGAAAAGTAGTTTTCCCAACGGTTTCATAAAACCATTGGGAAAGATGGGAAAAAAAGTTTTCCCAACGGTTTAATGAAACCGTTGGGAAAACTCTATCTTTTCCAACAGTTTTTAAGAACTGTTGGGAAAGATTTCCCCCAAATACAGACCAGACGAACCCACACCCAGCCCGATTGTAGACAGAACCTAATCGAGCTCCTGAATTCTTCTCGGCCGTGACACTCTTTCCACCCAAGATCCATCTTCAATCAAACAAAATCTTATTTCACACTTCAAATTAGTAAGTATTACCTTAGTTTTAGCGTTATTTCTCTATTTTTTTTGGTGTTTGATGTTTTCATTTAGGCTAAATTAGGGTTTCTGTCTATGAAACCTTTGGATTTGTTTTATGTTTTATGTTCTACACTTCAAACATGGTAAAGGGTTTGTTTAGTGGGGTGATCTGGTACTTTTGGTGGAATTTATTTTAATTGAAAATTGGATTTTTATTTGGATGAATTTATGTTTCAATTTGAGGTGGGGGAGGGTGTGCAGATGGGGTGGGGGAGGATGTCGAGGGCTATCCAAGTGGGGTGGGGGAGGGGCTGTCTAGGTAGGGTGGGGAGGGGGCTGGGTTGTCCAAATGGGGTGGGGGTAGGGCTGTTTGGGGTGGGGGAGGGGCTGTCTAGGTAGGGTGGAGGAGGGGGCTGTCTAGGTAGGGTGGGGGAGGGGGCTGTTTAGGTAGGGTGGGGGAGGGGGATGAGTTGTCCAAATGGGGTGGGGGTAGGGCTGTTTGGGGTGAGGGAGGGTGTGCAGGTTGGGTGGGGGAGGGTGTCCAGGCAGGGTTGTCCAAGTGGGGTGGGGTGGGGGAGGGGTTGTCTAGGTAGGGTGGGGGGATGTGTTGTCCAAGTGGGGTAACGGTAGGGCTGTCCAGGTGGGGTGGGGGGGGGGGTGGCTGGGTTTTCCAAGTGGGTTGTGGGGGGTAGGGGTGTCTAGGTATGGTGTGGGGGGGGGATGGGTTTTCCAAGTGGGGTAGGGGTAGGGCATTCCACATGGGGTGGGTGGGGGGTGATGGGTTGTCTAAGTGGGGTTGGGGTAGGGCTGTCCAAGTGGGGTGGGTGGGGTGGGGGTAGGGCTGTCCAAGTGGGGTGGAAACCCTAAATTCAATGTTTTAATTGGAGATTTGGTTTGTTTTATTATGGATTAGGTGTATGAGGCATTCCCATTCCTATTATGGGTGGTTTTAATCAAAAGTTATGATGTTGGAACCATTTATGATGTTGTTGTCTCTATTTAATCTCATTTCCCCTAACTTAACATTAAATTCTATATCACATTTGGTTTCTATTTTTTTAATTTCCAGTTAAGTTATTTGTGGTCGATGATTATCTCATGTTAATTGTTTTCAATGGTTTGGCATGGAAATTAGGCATTTAATGTGACTTTTCCAAATGGGGGTGCCTTGAGAATAATCCAAATATTTGTTAAAAATGATCAAAGGGATTTTATTATTTAAAATGGATTTCAAAAGATATTTTCTATTAAAGTTCAATCCTATTGAATTTTTTATGACAAAATGACTTATATAAATTCTTTTTACATAATGGACAGAAGTTGGATGTATGAAACCGATCGGATCTCAAGAAATTTTCAAAACAACTTGGAGAGCTTTATAGATTTTTCATTTTATAATGATTCAGATAGTGGTCGCATACACTGCCCATGTTCCAATTGTGTTGGTAGACCTTGGTTGAGCCATGAAGAAGTCAGCTACCACATAACCAAAAATGGTTTTCAAGCAAACTAATTTGTGTGGTATCACAATGGGGAGAAAATGAAATCTCAAATTGGTGATGATCGAAATGAAAGGACTGGAATGGAGAATTTGTTAGATGATCGGTTTCCGTTTATTCATCATCACGAAAAAGAAAGTATTTCGACTCAAGAAGACTTTGATATGAGGAAAACTGATGCATCTAGTGAAAATGATGATATTAATAGGGTGAAAAAATTGAATGATGCTGCCACGACTCTAGTATATCGACAATGTGATAAAATGAAAAAGCTGGAATTTTTAATCCGATTGTTTCATAGGAAAACTATGTATGGGATTTCTAATACAGCAATTGATTCCATTCTTACCATCTTGAAGGATTTACTTCCAGATGATGCAGATATTCCCTCAAACCACTATATGTCATGGAAGTTAGTTGAGGAACTTGGATTTTCAAGAAACAAAATTCATACTTTCCTGAATGATTGTAGTTTATTATGGGAGGAAACCACTGAATGAAATGATTGTATAAAATGTGGTACATCTCAATGGAAGTCAAAATCTGATGGAACACCATCCCGCGTTCCACAGAAAGAAATGTGGCACTTTCCATTAATCCCCAGACTCCAGAATCTTTTTATTTCTGATGAAATATCAATAAAAATGAGATGGAATGATACCAAGAGAAAAAAGACTAATGATGAGTTGGTTTATCCTGCAGATGAATTTTCATGGCAGAGATTTGATGCTCGACATCCTTATTTTGTAGCTGACGTGCGTAATGTGAGGCTGGGTCTTTCATGCAATGGTTTTAATCCATTTGGGCAGATGCTTACTTCGCACAACACATGGCCAGTTTTTATACACATTTATAATCCTCCCCCATGGTTGTGTATGAAAAAACCTTTCACTTTCATGAGTATACTCATATCTGGTCCTTCTGATCCCGACATTGATATTGATGTATACATGCAACCTTTACTAAAAGAGTTGAAACTTCTTTGGGATGTGGGTGTGCGCACATACAATGCATGTTCAAAAGACATATTTCAGATGCGTGATACTCTTATGTGGACGATCAATGATTTTACAGCTTATGCAATGATGTCTAGATGGAGCATGAAGGGAAAATTTTCATGTCCAGTTTGTATGAAGAATACACGATCCAGAAGACTGAAACATTGCTGTAGTTTCAGTTTTATGGGACATTGATGATTCTTGCCAAAGGATCATCCATATAGAATGAATCATCGAAGATTTGATAATACCATAGATATCTATGACCCACCTCAGCGTATGTCTGGAACTGACGTGCTTAATGAATTGAAAGATTTCAGTTTTTCGTTCGGGAAGGGTCAAATGAAATCTAGAAAGAGAAAGAATGTTTCCACTGAAACCTGTTAAAATTGGAGGAAGAGGAGTATCTTTTTTTATTTTCCTTATTGGTCAACCAATTTGTTATGTCATTGCTTAGATGTAATGCATATTGAAAATAATATATGCGAAATGTTGCTTTTGGTTCTTCTAAATGTCAAGGGGAAGACAAAAGATGATTTACGATCTCGGCGTGACTTGGTGGATTGGGGCATCTGACTAGAATTACATCCTGTGCGTATCAGTGAAAATAAATGGAAACTTCCATGTGCTTCTTATGTGATGACACCTACGAAAAAAAACAATTTCTGGAAGTATTAGAGACTATTAGAGTTACTGATGGCTATTCAAGCAACATATCTAAACGGGTCAACAGAAGATAGTTGAAGCTAAAATCTTTGAAGACTCATGATTATCATGTTCTACTGAATGAGTTGCTTTCAATAGAAATCTGTCAACTTTTTTCCAATAATGTAAGGGTGGATTTTATTAGGTTGTACCATTTGTTTATAGATCTTTGTGCTAAGAAGTTGTCCAAGTCTTTCTTGCAAAAATTGTTGACAGATTCCCCATTAATTTTGTGTGAGTTGGAGAAAATATTTCCTCCATCATTTTTCACATGCATGCTGCATCTAACTGTCCATATTCCCACTGAAATACTTATCGGAGGACCTATTTCTTTTTGTTGGATGTATCAAACTGAAAGAAATATGTTCACATTAAAGTCTTATGTCCGAAATAGAAATCATCCCGAAGGTTCTATCATGAACAGTTACTTGGCTCAAGAATGTATGGATTTCTGCTTGATGTATTTGTCTGATCTTACTACAAGATTGAACAGACCAATGAGAAATGAAGAAGAACAGTATGAGGAAATTGAACCGAGTTTTCCATCACTTCCTCAAACAGGAGGAATTCCTGGATCATATACATTGAAGACATTAAGCCATGAAGAGCGGGAGATGGCACATCGCACAGTTTTATTCAACTGTGATTTGTTCAATGACTATATCAGGTAACTAAATTTATTATGTATATCTTACATATATATCTGTTAAACTATTCATATTTTTTATCTACATGGAACATAAAACAACGATAAATAGGAAGCATCTTTCTTTATCTTTGAGAAGGAGAGAGACTTTGCATAACAAAGAGTTTTCTGCTTGGTTAAAATTGAAGGTAAAAAAATTAATTTTAAAATAATTATATCAATATTTAATTAAGTTTAATAGTCATTTATATTGCAGGTATTGAGTTTGTCTGCTGACTCTATCTCTGAGGAAATAAGATCTTTGGATTTTGGTCCTAATACTGTGGTTCGTGACTGTAAATCAATTGTTATCAATGGGTACAAATTTATTATCACTAAATGAGAAAAGAACATGAGAACACAACATGATGGTGTTATGGTTACTGCCACAATAGATTGTTATGCCAGTGCATCAGATAGTAGACCGCGATTTGAAAATGTGTGTTATTATGGAGTTGTTGAGAAAATAATAATATTGGATTATTACTCTCATGAACGAGTCACAATGATGAAATGACATTGGTTTGATTAGATGATGAGACATGGCACATTTATTGATGATTATGGATTTCTAGTAATTAATATGACTCGCACTCTTGCTACCGAAGAACCATATGTGTTGGCATCAATGGATAAACAAGTTTTTTATGTCAAAGGCCAACTTTGACCTGAATTTGGTGTCATAGTTGAAGTAATTACAAGACATATTTTTGATGATGGTGATGCTATAATTGACACTGTCCCTAGTGCCATTGGAACCAATCCATTTATTTATTTTGATGACTGCAATAGATCAATTGTCAGAGTTGATTGTGAACCTGAAGTTGTGGTTGAAAATATATAGAATCATTCATCCATGTTCTCAATTCTTTTGGTTTACCTCGAGTTGGGTTGTTAAGGTTGGTAATATTCAAATTGATTTAGTATTGATCACAAATATGTTTTAGCTGACTTGACCGTTATGTGAATTTTCAATGTTTATTGGTTGCAGTTTTATTTGAATTTCATTTTCTAATTTGGAATTGAACTGTATTCAAACATAGTCAAATAATATTTCTAACTTGGTGAACATTACAACTTGTATGATTTATTAAATCCATTCAAGCTCTTCTAAAACAATTGATAGCTGACTTGACCGTTATGTGAATTTTCAATGTTTATTGGTTGCAGTTTTATTTGAATTGCATTTTTTAATTTGGAATTAAACTGTATTCAAACATAGTCAAACAATATTTATAACTTGGTGAACATTACAACTTGTATGATTTATTAAATCCATTCAAGCTCTTCTAAAACAATTGATAGTTGACTTGACCATTATGTGAATTTTCAATGTTTATTGGTTGCAGTTTTATTTGAATTGCATTTTCTAATTTGGAATTGAACTGTATTCAAACATAGTCCAACAATATTTCTAACTTGGTGAACATTACAACTTGTATGATTTATTAAATCCATTCAAGTTCTTCTAAAACAATTGATAGCTAAATTACCAATGAATCCCCCTATTCCATCATATATTTAGTTTTTTGGGTTACACATTAGTTTCCTTTTTCTAATTAATTACATATTTGTTTTCAAAATAAGGAAATGAATCCAATTGAAGAGAGATGAAGGAAAAAAATGATGGAGAATAATCGTCGAATGAAGGAGTTGGGAATTCCATCATTAGTGCCTGTAGTGAGTACTTTATTTCAAATTGATATATTTAAAGAATATATAATGTCATGTGATTAATTTTTTTGTAAAAATTTTTGTAGGATCCACCTATACGTCGACAGTTATTCGACGAGGAGCCTAGTACTAGTCCTAGTACTTAGGCCGGTGGTACGAGGAGGGTTCGTACCAGAGGTGGACGAGCAGCTACGCATACCCGACTAGACCCTGCCCCTCCCACTAACATGTCATCCTTACCACATTCTGATCCCGGTGTGTCGTTAGGGACACACAAGATATTTAGGCCTCCCATGTTTTTGCTACCTTCTGCATCTTCTGGCCCATCATTTTCACATCCCATGATGATTCCCACTCCCCAGTCAGCATCCGGTCAGACAGATGTCCCATCTTCTTTTCCTTCTACTTCTGTCTCTCCGAGCTTCTATATTCCATCATCTTTGACTCCTGTTCCACCACAGGGTGTTCCATCAGTTTCTGTGGATCTAGCGGCACTCAACAATCATACCGTCACAAGTATATTTATAGAACCCTAACAAATTTTTATAGCAATATTTATTTTCATTATAACATGTTTTGATAAAATATTTGTTTTTCTTTCATGACAGATACATCTACTGAAAGGAGGTGTGGGTGGGGCCGTACACGCATGTGTTCGGTGTGGAACCGCCACACACAGGTTATGGTGGATTATAATGAAGAAAACCAAATGGTTGAGAAAACAGGGCAGCAATGTCGGAGTTTTTTGGTGATGCTTGGCAAATACTCCGACATCATTCCCATCAGCCCACTATCATGGAGACATTTGCCACATGAGGTCAAGGATAGATCTTGGGCAAATATATGGGTAAAAAAATATTTTCTATTTAATTCCATGAATTATTTTTGTATTTATATGAATTAATATTTTGATGTCAGCTTCGATTTAATTTTCCCGATGGTGAGGGTGCACGTGACCGGAACGTTTAAAGGATTTAGGCAAGCTTTGGAGAGCTTACAAGCATGATTTGTATATTGGCTGGTTTCTAGAGTTGGCACTGAGTTAGAGGCGTTACCAGTGGTGGATGATTGTCCTATAGAGCAGTATCGTCAGATGATTACTCATTGGATGAGTACCCAGTTTAAGGTATTAATAACATTTGAGGTATTTAAATAATAACTTTCATGTTTTTCATTAATACTATCTGTTGAATTTTAGAATTTTATTTAGGAATCATCTGGAAAAAATAAAAAGAAAATTGATGCAAAAAAATACCTCCACACACTGGGATGCACTACGATGCCTGATCATGAGAGGAAGCAGGTATGA
This sequence comes from Viscum album, assembly GCA_963277665.1. NCBI lineage: Eukaryota > Viridiplantae > Streptophyta > Magnoliopsida > Santalales > Viscaceae > Viscum > Viscum album. Next base: position 1,520,206,551 of record OY728131.1, on the reverse strand, counting down.
TAATTGTTTATAAGTTTTCTTTATGACTTACACTTTCTTTTGTTTCCTCAATTATTTAATAGTTTGATAAAGTTTTCATATAAATTTAGTTTTCAATATCATTGTAGAGGCAAATACAAAATATTGAAGGACGTGTGCCTCGAGCAAAACTGTTTTGCTCGCGTAGACAGGAAAAGGATGGAAGTGCCGTCAACGAAGCGACTCAGTAGCAGATTGTAAGTTTTTATCTGTTGAATTTATATTTTAATATCTATTTTGTAACTTAATGATATATTTATATTTTTAATAGGCTACATTAGATGCCCTCGATGCCCAAGAACCAAACAATTTTGGGTCAACAGATCATTTACATCAGGTGTTGGGAGAGGAGCATTCTGCCAGAGTACGCTGCTGACCTAGGATAGCTCCGACGAGATATTGGCCCTCCTCAGGTACGATCTGTAGTGCCACTAAGCTGTAGCAAGTTAGGAAATAGGCAGAACATGATGAGAAAAGGGCCACAGAGACGGTAGAACAGTCTGCTAGGGAAAACAGTGCGTTTATGAAATTTATTGACGTTCTACGTCCAACACTTCCAGCAGAGGCCAGACTAGATTTTGATGAATATATGTCATCGATACGTTCTATATATGGTGCACCAGGTGGCAGTTATAGTGGTGGTCAGGACGATTTCCATCTTGACAATGATGACGGCGAGGAGTTTGATGCGGAAGAGGAGGGAGAGGAGGAGGGCAAGGCGGGTGGTGAGGGCAAGGAGGATGGCACTGAGGAGGGGTGAGGATGATGATGGGGAGGAGGATGAGGGTGATGATGATGGTGATTATGGTGATGGTGATGTGGGACAAATTGATCCATTACATTTTTGACTAATATTACTGAGATTTGATATTTAATCTATTCTAGTTGTTGGTTTTATCTAGACTCGTAGTATAGTATTGGAGTTGAGTTATTTTTATATATTATCTATTTTTATGGATGTTGTTGTCTTTTAGTGGTTGTGTTTTTGGGAACCCACCTCCTTCCTGGACCCTAGACAACCCCCCACCATCCTCCTTGGACCCCAGACACCCCCCCGGATAGCCCCCCCACCCTCCTCCCTAGACCCCGGACAGCCCCCCCGGACATCCCCCCAAACAACCCCCCGAACAACCCCCACCCTCTTCCTTGGACCCAGGACAACCCCCCAAACACCCCCCGGATAGCCCCTGGACAGCCCCCCGAATAGCCCCCCGGACAGCCCCCCCCCACCCTCCTCCCTGGACACTGAATAGCCCCCCAGACAGCCCCCCAGAAAGCCCCCCCCACCATCTTCCTTGGACCCCCGGACAACCCCCCGAACACCCCCAAGACAACCCCATAAATCCCCCCGAATAGCCCCCAAGGACAGCCCCCTGGACAGCCCCTCCACCCTCCTCTCTGGGACCCCCGGACAACCCCCTAGACAACCCCCCGGACAGCCCCCCACCCTCTTCCTTGGACCCCAGACAACCCCCCAAACACCCCCCGGACAGCCCCCCAAACACCCCCCGGACAGCCCCCCACCCTCCTCCCTGGACCCCGGGCAGCCCCCCAGACAGCCCCCAGACAGCCCCCAGACAGCCCCCCCAGACAGTCCCCCCACCCTCTTCGTTGGACCCCAGACAACCCCCAAACACCCCCCAAACAGCCCCTGGACAGCCCCCCGAACAGCCCCCGGACATCCCCCACCCTCCTCCCTGGACCCTGGACAACCCCCTGGATATCCCCCCAGACAGCCCCCACCCTCTTCCTTGGACCCCGGACAACCCCCCGAACACCCCCCGGACAGCCCCCCGCACAGCCCCCCACCCTCCTCCTTTGTCCCCGAATAGCCCCCTGGACACCCACCAGACAGCCCCCTGGACAGCCCCACCGGACAGCCCCCCCACCCTCCTTGATTTCATTTAATACTAGAAAATCTATAATATATATTTTATTATTTTCATCATGATAATCAATGTAAATCACATTTACACATCTAATCAATATCATAGATTCTTGGTATGTTATAAAAGAGATGTATTCATTGGTGTGACATTGTTAGCTCCGAAATGTTTCATTGCATGATAAACTAAAATCTAATCCATACTAAGAATGATATAAAAATATTTTATATGAATGTCCACAAGATTTTAAGTAAATACCATTCCACTAATAGACACATGAGGATTCTCATAAAATGGACAACATTTTAAGCACATATATAAAACCAACCAAACGCATTCGGTTTTTGTTGAAACTTTAGGAGAACGATCCATGGGTCATATGTGACGTGTACAAATCAACCCCGCCTCAATCTGAGATGCGGTGTGGCCGGGCACAACTCAAAGTTTCTATCTTCTGTTTCAAAAGGACGTCATTTTAATTGAAAAACATCAACTGGAATACGGAAAACTAACCAAACACATTCGGTTTCTGTTGAAACTTTAGGAGAACGATTCATGGGTCATATGTGATGTGTACAAGTCAACCCCGCCTCAATTTGAGATGCAGTGTGGCCGGTAACACTCAAAGTGTCTGTCTTTTGTTTCAAAAGGACGTCATTTTAAGTGAAAAACATCAACTGGCATACGAAAAACTGACCCAAACACATTTTTATTGTGTTGATACTTTATCACAACGATCCATGGGTCATATGTGACATATACGAGTCAACCCCACCTTAATCTGAGGCACGGTGTGGCCGAAATCGCTCTAAGTGGATCTCTTTTGTTTAAAATGGACAACATTTTAAGTACATACGGAAAACCAACCAAACACCTTCAGTTTCCATTGAAAATTTAGGAGAACAATTAATGGGTCATATGTGATGTGTACAAATCAACCCCGCCTCAATCTGAGATGCGATGTGGCTGGAACCACTCAAAGTGTCTGTCTTCTGTTTCAAAAGGACGTCATTTTAATTGAAAAACATCAAATGGCATATGGAAAACCGACCAAATGCATTCGGATTGTGTAGATACTTTATAAAAAAAGATCCATGGGTCATATGTGACATGTATGAGTCAACCCCGCCTCAATATGAGGTGCTCTGTGGCCGCCACCACTCAAAGTGTCTGTCTTTTGTTTCAAAAGGACGTCATTTTAAGTGAAAAAAAATCAACTGGCATACAGAAAACTGACCAAACGCATTCGGATTGTGTCAATAATTTAGCAGAACGATCCATGGGTCATATGTGACATGTACAAGTCAACCCCGCCTTAATCTGAGGCACGATGTGGCCGGAATCACTCTAAGTGGCTCTCTTTTGTTTGAAATGGACAACATTTTAAGTACATATGGAAAACCAAACAAACACATTCAGTTTCCATTGAAACTTTAGGAGAATGATTCATGGGTCATATGTGACGTGTACGAGTCAACCCCGTCTCAATCTGAGATGCGGTGTGGCTAGAACCACTCAAAGTGTCTGTCTTTTGTTTCAAAAGGACATCATTTTAAGTGAAAAACACAAACTGGCATACGAAAAACTGACCAAACGCATTCAGATTGTGTTGATACTTTAGCACAACGATCCATGGGTCATATGTGACGTGTACAAGTCAACCCCACCTTAATCTGAGGCATAATGTGTCTAGAATCACTCTAAGTGTCTCTCTTTTGTTTAAAATAGACAACATTTTAAGTACATATGGAAAACCGACCAAACACATTCAGTTTCCGTTGAAAATTTAGGATAACGATTCATGGGTCATATGTGACGTGTAAAAATCAACCCCTCTTCAATATGAGACATGGTGTGGCCAGCACGACTCAAAGTTTCTGTCTTTTGTTTCAAAAGGACGTCATTTTAATTGAAAAACATCAACTGGCATATGGAAAACCGACTAAACGCATTCGGATTGTGTCGATACTTTAGAACAACAATCCATGGGTCATATGTGACGTGTACGAGTCAACCATGCCTCAATACGAGGCGCGATGTGGCTGACACCACTCAAATTGTCTGTCTTCTATTTCAAAAGGATGTCATTTTAATTGAAAAAATCAACTGGCATATGGAAAACAGACCAAATGCATTCAGATTGTGTAGATACTTTAGAAAAATGATCTATGGGTCATATGTGACGTGTACGAGTCAACCCCGACTCAATACAAGGCACAATGTGGACGCCACCACACAAAGTTTCTGTCTTTGTTTTCAAAAGGACGTCATTTTAAGTGAAAAAAATCAACTGGTATACAAAAAACCGACCAAACGCATTCGGATTGTGTCGATACTTTATCACAACGATCCATGGGTCATATGCGACGTTTACAAGTCAACTTTGCCTTAATATGAGGCACAATGTGGCTGGAATCACTCTAAGTGGCTCTCTTTTGTTTAAAATGGACAACATTTTATGTACATACAGAAAACCGACCAAACACATTCAATTTCCATTGAAACTTTAGGAGAACGATTCATGGGTCATATGTGATGTGTACAAATCAACCCTGCCTCAATTTGAGACGCGGTGTGGCTGACACCACTCAAAGTTTCTGTCTTTTGTTTCTAAAGGACGTTATTTTAATTGAAAAACATCAACTGGCATACGAAAAACTGACCAAACGCATTCAGATTGTGTCGATACTTTAGAAAAATGATCCATGGGTCATATGTGACATGTAAGAGTCAACCCCGCCTCAATAAGAGGCGTGGTGTGGCCGCCACCACTCAAAGTGTCTGTCTTTTGTTTCAAAAGGACGTCATTTTTAGTGAAAAACATCAACTGACATACAGAAAACTGACCAAATGAATTTGGATTGTGTCGATACATTTTTCACAATGATCCATGGGTCATATGTAATGTGTATGAGTAAACCCCACCTCAATCTGAGGCGCAATGTGGCCACCACCACTCAAAGTGTCTGTCTGTTGTTTCAAAAGGACATCATTTTAAGTGAAAAACATCAACTGACATACGGAAAACCGACCAAACGCATTCAGATTGTGTCGATAATTTAGCACAATGATCCATGGGTCATATGTGACGTGTACGAGTCAACCCCACCTGAATCTGAGGCATGGTGTGGCCGGAATCACTCTAAGTGGCTCTCTTTTGTTTAAAATGGACAACATTATAAGTACATACGGAAAACCGACCAAACACATTCGGTTTCCATTGAAACTTTAGGAGAAAGATTCATGGGTCATATGTGTTGTGTACGAATCAACCCCGACTCAATCTGAGTTGCGGTGTGGCTGGAACCACTCAAAGTGTCTGTCTTTTGTTTCAAAAGGACGTCATTTTAATTGAAAAACATCAACTGGCATACGGAAAACCAACCAAACGCATTCAGATTGTGTCGATACTTTAGAAAAATGATCCATGGGTCATATGTGACGTGTAAGAGTCAACCTCACCTCAATATAATGTGTGGTGTGGCCACCACCACTCAAAGTGTCTGTCTTTTGTTTCAAAAGGATGTCATTTTAAGTGAAAAACATCAATTGGTATGCGGAAAACCGACCAAACGCATTCGGATTATATCGATAATTTATCACAACTATCCATGGGTCATATGTGACATGTACAAGTCAACTTTGTATTAATATGAGGCACGGTGTGGCTGGAATCACTCTAAGTGTCTCTCTTTTGTTTAAAATGGACAACATTTTAAGTACATATGGAAAACCGACCAAACGCATTCAGTTTCCATTGAAACTTTAGGAGAAAAATTAATGGGTCATATGTGATGTGTAAGAATAAACCCCGCTTCAATCTGAGACGCGGTGTGGCCGACACCACTCAAAGTGTCTGTCTTTTGTTTCAAAAGGATGACATTTTAATTGAAAAACATCAACTGGCATACGGAAAACTGACCAAACGCATTAATATTGTGTTGATACTTTAGAACAATGATCCATGGGTCATATGTGACATGTAATAGTCAACCCCGCCTCAATCCGAGGAATGGTGTGGCCGCCACCACTCAAAGTGTCTGTCTTTTGTTTCAAAAGGATGTCATTTTAAGTGAAAAACAACAACTGGCATACAGAAAACCGACCAAACGCATTCGGATTGTGTCGATACTTTATCACAACGATCCATGGGTCATATGTGATGTGTACGAGTCAACCCCACCTTAATCTGAGGAACGGTGTGTCCAGAATCATTCTAAGTGGATCTCTTTTGTTTAAAATGGACAACATTTTAAGTACATACAAAAATCAGGCCAAATGCATTCAGTTTCTGTTGAAACTTTCGGAAAATGATTCATGGGTCATATGTGACATGTAAGAGTCAACCCTGCCTTAATCTGAGGCACAATGTGGTCGAAATCACTCTATGTGGCTCTCTTTTGTTTAAAATGGACAACATTTTAAGTAAATACGGAAAACCGACCAAACGAATTCGATTTCTGTTAAAACTTTTGGAGAACAATCCATGGGTCATATGTGACCTGTACGAGCCAACCCAGGCTCAATCCGAGTCATGGTGTGGCTGAGATCAGTCTAGGTGTCTCTCTTTTGTTTAAAATGGACACCATTTTAAGTACATATAGAAAACCGACCAAACACATTCGGTTTCCATTGAAAATTTAGGAGAACGATCCATGGGTCATATGTGATGTGTACGAATCAAGCCCGCATCAATCTGAGATGCGGTGTGGCCGACACCACTCAAAGTGTCTATCTTTTATTTCAAAAGGATGTCATTTTAATTGAAAAACATCAACTGGCATACGAAAAACTGATAAAACGCTTTTGAAATATGTTGATACTTTAGGACAACGATCGATGGGTCATTTGTGATGTGTACGAGTTAACCTCACCTCAATCCGAGGCACGGTGTGGTGGGATCACTCCTTGTGTATGTATTTTGTTTAAAATGGACAGGATTATAAGTGAAAAGAACAAATGACATACATAAAACAGAACGAACACATTCAAAATGTTTTTATTCTTTAGGAAAATGATCCATGGGTCTTATGTGACATGTATGAGTCAACAACACCTTAATCTTAGGCACGGTGTGGCCTCTAAGTGGCTCTCTTTTGTTTAAAATGGACAACATTTTAAGTACATACGGAAAACCGACCAAACGAATTTTGATTGTGTTGATACTTTAGAAAAACGATCCATGGGTCATATGTGACGTGTATGAGTCAACCCCACCTCAATCCGAGGCACGGTGTGGCTGACACCATTCATAGTTTCTCTCTTTTGTTTAAAATGGACAGGATTATAAGTGAAAAGATCAATTGATATACAAAAAACCGACCAAACGCATTCGAAATGTGTTGATGATTTAGGAAAACGATCCATGGGTCATATGTGACGTGTAAGAGTCAACCCCGCCTCAATCCGAGGCACGGTGTGGCTGACAGTATTCACAGTGTCTCTCTTTTGTTTAAAATGGACAGGATTATAAGTGAAAAGAAAAACTGACATACAAAAAACTGACCAAATGCATTCGGATTGTATTGATTCTTTAGGTCAATGATCCATGGGTCATATTTGACGTGTATGAGTCAAACTGGACTCAATTCAAGGCACAGTGTGGCCGTGATCACTCTAAGTGGCTCCCTTTTGTTTAAAATGGACAACATTTTAAGTACATATGAAAAACCAACAAAATGCATTCGGTTTACATTGAAACTTTAGGAGAATGATTCATGGGTCATATGTGACGTGTACGAGTAAAACCCGCCTCAATCCAAGGCGTGGTGTGGCCACCACCACTCAATGTGTCTGTCTTTTGTTTCAAAAGGACGTAATTTTAAGTGAAAAACATCAACTGGCATATAGAAAACCGACCAAACACATTCTGATTGTGTCGATACTTTAGTAAAATGATCCATGGGTCATATGTGACATGTACGAGTCAACCCCGCCTCAATCCGAGGTGCGGTGTGGCCGACAACACTCTAACTATGTCTCTTTTGTTTAAAATGGACAGGATTATAAGTGAAAAGAACAACTGGCATACGGAAAACCGACCAAACGCATTTGGAATCTATTAATAATTTATCACAATGATTCATGGGTCATATGTGACCTGTATGAGCCAACCTGGGCTCAATCCGAGTCGCGGTGTGGCTGGGATCAGTCTAAGTGTCTCTCTTTTGTTTAAAATGGACAACATTTTAAGTACTTATGGAAAACTGACCAAATGCATTCGGTTTCCATTGAAACTTTAGGAGAACGATCCATGGGTCATATGTGACGTGTATGAATCAATCCCGCCTCAATCTGAGACGTGGTGTGGCCGAAACCACTCAAAGTGTCTATCTTTTGTTTCAAAAGGACATCATTTTAAGTGAAAAACATCAAATGACATACGTAAAACCAAGAAAAAGCTTTCGGAATATGTTAATACTTTAGGAGAATGATCGATGGGTCATTTGTGACGTGTACGAGTTAACCTCACCTCAATCCGAGGCATGGTGTGGCCAGTATCACTCCAGGTGTATGTATTTTGTTTAAAATGGACATCATTTCAGGTAAAAATATATGGTATACAAAAAACCTGTCAAATAATGAATTGAATTCCGTATTCCACATATAATTTTCATATAAATTTTAAATTTAATTCTAAATGAATTATGTATGTTTATAATTAGGTTATGAATTCTAATTTAATTATGGATGTGTATAGTTCCAGGATTCATTATATGTTAAATGTGTATGAATTTGTTTTCTATATGTATGTGTTAGTTGGTTATTGCAGGTACAATAATTGTATATGTATGTGTTAGTTTATTGTAGGTACAATAATTGGATTGAAAATGAGAGGGAATGCACAAAATGAGGCCTGCTGTCCAAATTGCAGAGCTGCTGTGCAAATTGCAGGCTGCTGTGCAATTTGCACAGCATAGGCTATGCCAACAGTTTCAAACTGTTGTCATAGAATCTCTGATTCTTTTTTTACCAATGGTTCAATGAACCATTGGTAAAAAACCTTTCCCAACTGTTTATAAACCATTGAGAAAGAGTAGAATCCTTTGGATTTCCCAACGATTCAAGCCAAACCATTGGGAAAAACTATCCCAATGGTTTGGCATAACCGTTGGGATAGGTTAGGCTTTCCCCACCCTATACCAACGGTTCAAAGTAAACCGTTGGGAAAAGCTTTCCAAATAGCTTACTTACCTACGGTTTGCAGAACTGTTGGTATAACATATACCAACAGTTCTGCAACCTTTTCCAACGGTTCAGAACCGTTGGGAAAGACTGTATTTCCAGTAGTGTGTAAATTATTACTCTTCTAGAGGGCATCTCATGTGTGAGGCATCTTAAGTGTGGGACCCAAGAAATCCCGTGTCAGTCACGAGGTATTTGAAACCATAGTTGTAAGTCTTCCTAGGTTTTTTACCTCAAGCATACCACATTTATTTCATAGGGTAGGGATTCTGGATCATGTCACAAGTGTAAGGTCTTGTGGAGATGGTTGGGTGGTGAAGTGTGTCCCTAGGGGGGGATAGTTAACACTCATAGGTTTGGTGGAGTTGGTGGAGTGTGTCCCACCAAGGGGAAATATTTCACATTTGGATTTACCAAGGATATTCCATACTTGGATTTGGTGGAGTGTGTCCCCCTAGGGGGAATATTTTACAGTTCGTGGTTGATGGTTTAGAGACCTAGTTTTTTTTCTTGTAATACTTTGAAATATTTCTATATATATTTTCAGATCTAGGTGCTGAGACGATATAAATTATAAGGTCCGGTTTTTCTGGAATTAATTTTATAAAAAATTAAATATATTTTATATTTCACACACATGATACCTCAAATAAAATAGAATAACTCTTAAATGATTGATTAGATCATAAATCTGAGACCAAAATTGTATCTAGAACGCAGTGTTTACCCTAGGCATGACATAAAATGAGTCATCATGGGATGTTCAGACGCCTCACTTCTAGGAGGTGCGTTTAAGTAGATTAATTAATTATTAAATTAATTAATTAATAATTTTAAACCTAAATTATATGTTATAAATATATCACTATGGAGGATTTTCTAGGGTTGGATCATTATTCTAGTTTATTTCCACGACGTTCTCCTCCCTCCATTGCAAAATCATGCCAGACAACGATGAATCTCTGGATCAAGGCAAATCAAAGCACGACGAATGCCACATATCCTTCCAATTGTTGTGAGAATGTGATCTTCATCAGTGATCAATCCAAAATATAGGTAGGACTCATCAATTGGTGTTATTATTCCCCTTTTGATTAAATGGTTGAGCATATCCATATTCTTCCATGGATCTGTGCCAATTATAGAACTTACATGTGCCAGCATACTAAAATTTAATTTATTTCATTTGTTTTCTAACCTCGAATGCCTATTATTGATCATTACCCAAGAATTCTTGGAACTGTCATCCATCCTTTTCCACAAAGCATTTGGGCATTGGTGGAGCCTGGTTGCACAGATGCACGACGAGTCGACACTCTTATTGGATGAATTTTAGCATCTGTTCTGTGAGGAGTACTACCCCTCCTCTATACACTCAATCTAGATCCATGAGTTCATGGAGCTTCATTAGGGAGGAATGATGGTGGATGAGTATGCAGCGGGGTTCACAGACCTTACGCACTACTCCCTTAACATGATCCTGGATGGCTACTTCTGAGCATGAAAGTTTGAGTAGGGGATTCGTAGAGAGATTCAAGCCAGCGTAGTGCCCTTGTAAATCCCAACCTACATCAGGGTGATGGAGAATGAACTAGTGACATAGAGATTTCTGTTGGAGGGACACCAGAAAATTGGAGCTGGTAGTGGGTGTCTCAGAGCTGATTCATCTCCAGTATCTAGCAGGCACCGGTTGATGGGATCTCGAAGCAGGAGACTCTTTCGTGAGCATGATAAGGCATGTAATCATATGGGGATGAGGTAGCATAGAGAATTAGGGTATAATAAAAAGTTTTTTTTGTTTTCCTTGTGATGGGTGAGGTCACATGGAACATGACTGTCCAACTAGACGTGCTGAGCAGCCCAAATAGATAGCTGATGGACAGACGCGGCAGATGCAGCGCCATGATCAAGGATCTCCTAGGTGGGGACTAGGTGGTCCCTAGGGATATAGATCTAGAAAAGGAGTTGGAGGAGCTATGAGTGTTGCATATCAATATGAGATCCTTCCACAACCACCACCAGATGGCCCACGTCAGGCTTAGGGAGCTGGTGGCCGGGGCCGTGGACAACTGTAGGCTTTAGAGACTTATGATCCCGCAACACATGAGATGATTCGAGGTATGATCTGTGTTTATTCTACTCTTTCCTTAGTAATATTAGACACATGTTTAAACCATTATTTTATCTTGATACTCTTGGTATGATATCTAGATCTCTCAGTAGAGGCACTAGTACAACCGTTTCAACTTTATGTTCCTACATGGAACACTTCTTCTATATCTTTCATCTTCTGGAAGTGTGCGCTATCACATAGAGGATATAGGTTCATGTGGTAACTTTTGATCATCGAAATGGATCCTTATGATGCCATCTTGGGTATGGATAGGTTTTCCATGGTCCCAATCAATATTGATTGACATCACAGACAAGTCAGATGCCTACGTGCCAATAGGACAAGATTCTTCTTTTCTAGAGAGAGAGATCTCATGGAAGGATAGGTGGATGATATGAGTAGGAGGTTTCAACTTATCACCCATTAGTTGTAAAGTGTAGCCCTTGGTGCAATAGGTTCAACATGCATCTGGGTTCCTTCAGTTGTGGGGGACTATATGGACGTCTTCCCTGAAGACGTTTCGGGACTACCACTAAGGTGGGAGATAGAGTTTGGCAATGACTTGAATCTTGGGACTACCCCGATATATTTTGCGGCATATTTTATGGAACCTACCAAGCTCTGGGAGTTGCAGTTACAGGTTTAGGACCTTCTAGAGAAATTTTTCATCATACACAGTGTGTCCCCCTGGGTAACTCCAGTTCTATTCATGAAAAAGGCGGAAGAGAGCTTGCAGCTTTTCATGGGTTATCGTCGCCTGAACCGGGTCATGATAAAGAAAAAGTAACCCTTTTTGAGCATTTAAAACCTCTTTGACTAGTTATGGGGAGCGATATAGTTCTCAAAGATTGATCTCAGATCTGGCTACCATCAGTTGAGGGTTTACAAGGCTGATATTACAAAGTTGACATTCTAATGTCACTATAAACACTATGAGTTCCTAGTGATTCCCTTTGGTGTAACAAATTCCCCTGCCATGTTTATGAAATTGATAAACTTGGTATTCAAGCCATACTTGGACTAGTTTTTTGTTTCCTTCATCGAAGACATACTTGTCTACTCTAAAATAGAGTAAGAGCATGCCAATCCCTTGAGGAAGGTTCTTGTTTTTCTTTGAGAGCACCAACTTTAAGGAAAGATATCAAAGTGAAAGTTCTGGATACATGAGGTTCAATTTCTAGGGAATTCTATTTATGAACAATCTTTATCCATGGATCTAGAAAATATTGAGGCAATGATTTCTTGGGAGCTACCCTAGAACGTGTTAGAGGTGTAAAGATTCCTTGGCTTGGTGGGGTACTACATGATATTTTTGTCTAAATTTTCTATAACTATAGCCTGTTTGACCACATTGATGTGAAAAGGGTAGTATTTTACCTGGTTTGAGAAGTGCCAGATGGCCTTTGAGGAGTTGAGGTAGAGGCTGAAAAGTGCTCTAGTGTTGAGACTACTAGAGGAAGGTGTGGAGTTCGTAGTATATTGTGATGCCTCAGGATCCAGAATCAGTTGCGTGTTGATGCAGAAGAAATAAATTATTGCATATGGCTCGAGGCAGTTGAGGCCCCATGAGAAGAACTATACAACTGATGACCTAGAGCTAAAAATGGTAGTCTTCACCCTAATCATGTGGAGACACTATCTTCTGGGAGAGCACTTTGTGATTTTCTCAGACCACCAGAGTCTCAGGTATGTCTTCACGTAGAGAGACCTGAACCTGGGACAACGACACTAGTTGGAGTTCTTGAAGGAATATGATTTTGAGATAGTCTATACCCTAGAGAAGGGAAACATTATAGCATATGCCCTTAGCAGGAATTCCCATGCTCTCTTAGTGTAGGAAGATTCAGAGCAGTTAGATTCCCTATAGCTGACCTTGGTGGAGCAGGATGGTAAAAATTTTCTCTAGTCGATGGTGTTGAATCTTTCACATCTTGAGCATGTGATAGAGTCTCAATTGGGATACATCGACTGTGAGGTGTTTTCTGACCATATATCTATAGGAGACTCACCAGATGGATATTCTGAATGAGGGAATCATGTCATCATGTTCCAGGGGTGAACAATGGTTCTAGTCATGATGTAGGAGAAGGTGGTGTGAGAGTTATATACTTCTACCTTATTCATACATTCCGGTATGGGTAAGATGTACAAAGACATTCAAAGGTGGTTTTGGTGGTTTGAAATGATACAAAACATAGTTGAGTTTGTCTCTCAGTGCCTCACCTATTGGTAGGTGAAGACTGAGCACCAAGTCCCGCATTACTGGAATGTGGGTTTTTCCCCACACTTCCATACCAACGGTTTCATAAAACCGTTGGTAAAGGATGGTTTAGGGAAGCTTTTACCAACGGTTACTTATAACCGTTGGTATAGGTGTGTTTGTGGGATCTTTTACCAACGGTTCATTAGAACCGTTGGTATAGATGTAGTTTAGGGGAGTTTTACCAACGGTTCAATGAGAACTGTTGGTATAGGTGTGGTTCGGGGAAGATTTTACCAACGGTTCTAAGGAACCGTTGGTATAGGTTTGTCCTGAAGGTATATACCAATGGTTTTTAAAAACCATTGGTAAAACTTCCCCCCAAATTACCAGCGGCCCGTCCTCTCCCCCATTCGTGATACAGAACCCTAAACGGGAGCAGCAGGCGATCTTGGAGCTCCTTCAGTGGGAGCAGTTTGCAGATCTTGGAGCTCCTTCAGCTTCCTCTTCCTCCATCCCATCCAAGGTGTTGAATCTCCTTCCAAATCTTATCAGAACCATCCTAAATTAGATATTTTCTTAACTAGTACCTTATTTTTATTGAAATTTATCTAATATTTCAGTTTTTAGTTTTTATTTTGATGTGTATATGTTTTTGTTTTTGTTTTGATTTAACCTATATGTGATGAGCTTGTATCATCATTAAGATGTGTCCAATGGTTCTTTGATCATTGTTTTGTGGAGAATGAATGGTTTAGGACCAGCATTAGAAGTAGATTCCAGTGAGACCATTTTAGTATAAGTGGAAAAAAGATTATGATCTACAAGGGGGTGATTGAGTTGGTAGAGACCAAACATAGTTTGTTCCTTGTGTTCAAGAACCATAAATAGAGTGTTCCAATTAGGTGGTCATCAGTAAAGACGTAGCTAATATTTCCAGGTCCTATTTCATGAAGTTGAATATGTGGCGCTATAGTGGTTTTGGATTGTTTGAGGTACTCTTAGTGTATTGTAAATCCTCATTTGTTCCATATTCATTTAAATTGATTTAATATCATTTTTTCACACACACCATTATATCCTCTCAAATTATATTTAGAGTGTATTTTTATTCTTATGTTGTTAAATATTTTAGTAAATGTCCATACTAGCTTCTTTTATGTGTTCTAGGGGTTTAGAATGATGACAGGGCTGCATGATTATTGTGGGGGTATTCTTTTCATATAAATATACCTATACTATGTCATGAAATGAATCAACTAGTTATATTCCTTACATATTTTTATCAAATGTTTCTGAAGGAGGGTTGTGTAATCATATGGGGATAGAAAAAATGTTGTTTTTGTTATTGAGTGGGAATTTTAGGTGGGAAGTTGATATGTGGACCACCTAGTTTATGTGATTGTTCATAGTTTTATAGAATAGATTAAAGCTATTATGTTGGAGGATACCAAGGTTGTTAGGGTTTTTGTTTTTGTTTTTTATGAGGTGGTTGTGATGACACTCCTTTGACATGATGTTGAGATTGAGATAGACCAAAATCCTGGTGCTTCTCTAATTTCAATAGATCTTAGTCTATTGTATCCAATATTGACACACAAAATTATTTTTATAAATCAAATTTTATTGAATTGTAATCATTAATATGTCATAGCGTCAATCATTAAAAAATAATTTCATAAACTATATTTACATTTCATCAATAAATATAATGATTAAAGAGACATTATATGGATGGAAAATCATATTCATGAGATCTATGAAGAAAATTATAGTGTTTATCAACCCAAAAGTCATGGAAAAAAATAATAAAAACCATATATACTCCTAAACTCAATCTTGGGAATGATTCTTTATATGACCCACTACTAATGGTATTTTTAAGGATATTAATCCATAAAAAGCAACAAAATGTCCTGTAATAGATCAATTTTTCCTAATATTTGTTATAGAGAACTTCTTTATCTCTATTAACTAATTAAGATTCATTGACAGCCCACCCACCCCACCCCCGGACACCCACCCACCACCTTGGACAGCCCGTTCCCCCCTGGACAACCCCTCCACCCTTGTTGACAGCCTGCCCACCCCACCCCTGGACAACCACCCACCACCCCCCAGACACCCCCATCCCCTCGGACGCCCCCACCCCCTGGAAGGCCCCCCTGGAAAGCCCCCCTGGAAATCCCCCCCACCCCCTTGACACCCTCGACCCCACTGGACAGCGCCGCCACCCCCATGGACAGCCCGACCACCCCCCGTGGATAGGACAACCCCACCACCCCCATGGGCAGCTCGCCCACCCCCTGGACACCCCGTACCCCCCCTGGACAGACCCACCCACCCCCTGGACACCCCGATCACCTCCTTGGACAGCCCGCCCACCCCTGGACTCCCCCTACCCCATTGGACAGCCTGGACACCCCCTCAGATATCCCACCCACCTAGACACCCCGACCCCCCCTAGATAGCCCCCGACCCCCTGGACACATCTGACCCCCCGGATGGACCCACCACCCACCTAGACACCCTACACCCCCTGGACACCCCGCACCCCCCTTGGATAGTCCTGCCACTCCCCTGATCCTCATCCTACTCCTCATCCTGATCTCCCTGAAGAAGTTAAAGTATAAAACTCATATACTCCCAACAAGATCCTTAAGGATTATGTATTCCTTAATCCACTTCCAATATCTTACTGGGAAATCCTTGAATATATGCATTAGAAATTCTGATCTTATTTTCTTATATACACTGTATTTTGTTGTATTTCTTAATATGATTCTCATATAGAGTAATGTGTCATTTATGCTTTTATATAAAGTAAACAATTTTCATTTACCTAAATACTTTTTTGATTAAACTTAAATATTATTTAATTTATTTGAAATGACTTATTGATTTTTTTTTACAAATGGACAAAAGTTGGATGTACAAAACTGATCAGATTTCAACCGATTTTCAAAATAATTTGAACAGCTTTCTATATTTTTCATTTGAAAAGGCTTCAGATAGTGGTCGCATACACTGCCCATGTTTTAATTGTGTTGGAAGACCTTGGTTGAGTCGTGAAGCATTTAGCTATCATATAACCAAATATGGTTTCCAAACAAACTATTATGTGTGGTATCACAATGGAGAGAAAATGGAATCTCAAAATGTTGATGATCCAAATGATAGGACTGAATTTGAGAGTTTGATATATGATCCATTTTCATTTATTCGGCATCATGAGAAGGAAAGGATGTCTAACCAACAAGATTTCGATACAAGCACACATGATGCGTCCAATGAAAATGATGATGTTGATAGGGTGAAAAAAATTGAATGATGCTGTGACGACTCCAGTATATCAGCAATGTGGTAAAATGAAAAAGTTGGAATTTTTAATCCGATTGTTTTATGGGAAAACTATGTATGGGATTTCAAATAATGCAATTGATTACATTCTTACATTCTTGAAGGACTTACTTCCAGATGATGCAGATATTCCCTCAAACCACTATATGGCATGGAATTTAGTTGATGAACTTGGATTCTCAAAAAAAAAATCCATGCTTGCCCGAATGATTGCAGCTTATTTTGGGAGGAAACTGCTAAAAGAAATGATTGTATCAAATGTGGAACCTCCTGATGGAATCCAAAAGATGATCGAACACCATCTCGTGTTCCACAAAAAGTAATGTGGCACTTTCCATTGATCCCCATATTACAAAACCTTTTCATGTTTGATAAAATATCCGTAAAAATGTGATGACATGACACCAAGAGAAAAAAGAATAATGAAGAGTTGGTTCACCCTAAAGATGAATTTTCATGGCATAGATTTGATGCTCGACATCCTAAATTTGCAGCCGACGTGTGTAATGTGAGACTGGGTCTTTCATGTGACAGTTTTAATCTATTTGGGAAGATGCTTACTTCGCACAGCACATGGCCGGTTTTCATACACATTTATAACCTTCCCCCTTGGTTGTGTATGAAAAAGCCTTACACTTTCTTGAGTATACTGATATCTGGCCCTTCTGATCCCGACAATGATATAGATGTATACATGCAACCTTTAATAAAAGAGTTGAAACTTCTTTGGGATGTGGGTGTTCCCACATACGATGCATGTTCGAAAGACATATTTCAGATGCATGCTGCACTTATGTGGACGATCAATGATTTTCCTACTTATGCAATGATGTCTGGATGGAGCACAAAAGGAAAATTGTCATGTCCTATTTGTATGAAGAATACTCGATCGAGAAGACTGAAATATCGTCATAGTTTTATTTTTATGGGACATCGACGATTCTTGCCAATGAACCATCCATATAGAAACAATCGTCGAAGATTTGACAATACCATGGAGAATGACGATCCACCTCAGCGTATGTCTGGAATTGATGTGCTTAATGAATTGAAAGATTTCAGTTATTCATTGGGAAGGGTGTAATGAAATCTAGAAAGAGGAAAAATGTTTCCAATGATACCTATTACAATTAGAAGAAGAAGAGTATATTCTTTGAGTTTTCGTATTAGTCAACCAACTTGTTACGTCATTGCTTAGACGTAATGCACATTGAAAAGAATATATGTGAAATGTTTCTTTTGATTCTTCTAAATTTCAAGGGGAAGACAAAAGATGATTTACGATCTTAGCGTGACTTGGTAGATTGGGGGATCAGACCAGAAATGCATCCTGTCTGTATCAGTGAAAATAAATGGAAAGTTTCATGTGCTTCTTATGTGATGACACCTGCTAAAAAAATCAATTTCTGGATGTGCTAGAGACTATTAAAGTTCCTGATGGCTATTCAAGCAATATATCAAAATGGGTCAACAGAAAAGAGTTGAAGCTGAAATATTTGAAGACTCATGATTATCACATCCTTTTGAATGAGTTGATTCCAATAGAAATCCGTCATCTCTTGTCCAATAATGTTAGAGTCTCAGTTATTCAGTTGTGCTATTTGTTTAGAGATCTTTGTGCTAAGAGGTTTTCCAAATCCTTCTTGCAAAAACTGTTGGCAGAGACACCATTAATTTTGTGTGAGTTAGAGAAAATATTCCCTCCATCATTTTTTACATGCATGTTGCATTTGACTGTCCATATTCTGACCGAAATACTTCTTAGAGGACCCGTTTCTTTCCATTGGATGTATCCAACTGAAAGAAACATGTGCACATTAAAATCATATGTTCGGAACATGAATTATTCCAAAGGTTCTATTGTGAAGGGTTAATTGGCTCAAGAATTTATGGATTTCTGCGCAATGTATTTTTCTGATCTTACTACGAGAATAAACAGACCAATGAGAAATGAAGAAGAACAGTATGGGAAAATTGAACCCAGTTTTCCATCACTTCCTCAGATAGGAGGAATTCTGGGATCATATAAATTGATGACATTAAGACCTGAAGAGCAAGATATGGCACATCACATAGTGTTGTTCAATTGTGATTTGTTTGATGAGTATATCAAGTAAGTAAATTGTACATGTATCTCTTATCTTATCTCTTGTAATTTTAAATATTTGTTAAACTATTATTATTTTTATCTACAGGGAACATAAATAATTGATATATAGAAAGCATCATTCTTTATCTTTGAGAAGGAAAGAGACTTTGCATAGAAAAGGGTTTTCTGCTTGGTTGAAATTGAAGGTAAAAATATTTCTATAATAACTAAATAAAAATAATATTTAATTAAGTTTACTATTTGTTTATATTTCAGGTATCGAGTTTTCCTGCAGACTCTGTTTCTGAGGAAATAAGATATTTGGCTTTTAGTCCTAATACCATGGTTCATGATTGTAAATCACTTGTGATCAATGGATACAAATTTATTATCATTGAAAGAGCAAGAAACATGATAAAACAGCATAATGGTGTTATGCTAACTGCCACAATAGACTGTTATGCCAATTCATTGGATACTAGACCTTGTTCTAAAAATTTTGCTTATTATGGAGTCGTGGAGAAAATAATAATTTTGGATTATTACTCGCATGGTCGAGTCACAATGATGAAATGTCAATGGTTGGTTCAATGATGAGGCAAGGCACCTTTATTGATGATTTTGGATTTCGAGTTATTGACATGACTCGCACTCTTGCCACCGATGAACCATATGTATTGGCATCAATGGTGAAACAAGTTTTTTTATGTCAAAGATCATCATCATCCTAAATTCGGCGTAATAATTGAAGTAAATCCCAGACATGTTTTTGATGCTGGTGATGATGAAGTTGACACTATCCCTACTGTAATTGGAAGCAATCCGTTTATTACTTATGATGACGCCAATAGCTCAATTGTCATAGTTGATTGTGAACCCGAAGTTGTGGTGGGAAATATATAGAATCATACAGTCATGTTCTCACCTACATGTTTCACGTAAATCATTCAGAGTGTGTATCATAGTAATTACCTTCAAACCACCATAAATCTTCTTTTACATTATGTTTTTTTTATCAGAATGGTTTTTATATATTTTTTTTTGGGTTAGACATTAGTTATATGTTTCTAATTACTTCCATATTTTTTTTTCATTGCAGGAAATGACACCCATTGAAGAGAGGCGACGAAAAAAAGATGACAGATAATAATCGTTGCATGTTACAGATGAGTGTTCCTCCACTCGTCCCTGTTGTGAGTATTTTATTTCAAATATAAATATTTCAATAACTTATAATATCCTGTGTTTACTTTTGTGTTAAACTTTTTTTCAGGATCAACCCCCTAGACAAGAGATATCTGACGAGGAGCCTGATATTGCTCCCAGTAGAGAGGTTGGTAGTAGGAGGGGGGTGGTGTCAGAGATGGACGATCATCTAGTGGTCCCGGTACTGAGGCCGGTGGTACGAGGGCTCGTGGGGTGAGAGTTAGACAATCCACTGCCACATGCATATCTTCTTCGCCCCATTTTGATCCTGGCGTGTCTTCAGGGACACACGAGATATTTAGGCCTCTGATGTTTACACTACCAGTTGTCCAGACGTTTATGCCATCATATTTTGCTTCTGGTTCATTATCTATGAGCTATTATATTCCACCTTCTTCGACTCTTGCTGCGACACAGTATGTGTCTGAGGAGCGTACACTGAGGGACATTCCACCTGTATAGGACATTCCTTCAGCTTCTACACATCCAGTGATTCCCATTGATCCGACTACCACAGGTATATTTATATAACTCTATCAAATTTTTATACCAAAATTTATTTTATTATAACTTGTACTGATATTATTTTTCTTTAATAACAGATTCATCTACAGATAGGAGGCGGGGGAGGGGGAGTACTCGCTTACGTGCGGTATGGAACCACCAGACACAATTGATGGTTGAATACAATGTTAATGGACAAATGATTGAGAAATATGGGTAGGAATGTCGGGGTTTTTTGGCGACGCTAGACAAATACTCCAATATCATTTTGGTCATCCCTCTCTATTGGATACATCTTCCACACGAAGTCAAAGATAACGCGTGGGCAAAAATATGGGTAAAAATCTATTGGATTTAATGTAGTATTTTTTTGTATTTATATGAACTAATCTATTGGGTTTCAGCTTCAGTTTAACTTCCCTAATGGAGAAGGTGCACGACCAGCATGTTTAAAAGAGTTAGGAGAGCTTTGGAGAGCTTATAAGCATGACTTGTATGTTGGATGGTGTGATAGAGTGGTCACGGAGTTAGAGACATTACCTATCGTGGATGACTGCCTGATAGAGCAATATCACCAAATGATTACCCATTGGGTGACTGCCAAATTTAAGGAATTAATCTCATTTGAGGTATTTAAATGAGAGTTTTCATATTTTTCATTAATATAACATTATTTATTATTAAACATTATTTAGTAATCTTTTGAAAAAAACAAAAAAACATTGATTCAAAGAAATACCTCCACACTTTGGGGCGCACAACTATGTCAGATCATGAGAGGCAGCTGGTACGATATAGTTGTTTATAATTTTCTTAAGACTTTACCTTTTTATTGTTTCCTACTTAAATTATGTGATTTATTGAATATTGAATATATTATTATACTTGCATTTATATTGTTTCAATTTCATTACAGAAGCACAAATTGAATATTGAAGGCCGTATCCCTCGAGCATATTTTTTTTGCTCGAGTAGAAGAAAAAAAAGACAGAACTACGGTAAATGAATCAACCCAAGAAAAGATTGTAAGTTTTAATTTGTTTATTTCAATGTTTAATATCTATTTTGAAATTTATTAATCTATTAATATTTTTAACAGGCTTCTTTAGAGGCTCTTGATGCCTAGGAGCCTGACAATTTTGGGCCACACGATCATTTATATCAGGTTTTGGGAGAGGAGCACTCTGGTTGAGTACGCTGCCGACCTGGTAAGAATATAGTCCCGACGAGGTATTGGTCCTCTCTAGGTATCCATTATAGTACCATCGAGTTGGAACAGGTCAAGGAACATGAAAGAAAGTATGATAAAAGGGTCACAAAGTTGGAAGTGCAAGTTCAAACGAGGGACAAAGAATTTATGAAACTGATGAAAGCTTTATCTTCATCACTTCCACCAGAGGCTAGCACAGCTTGTCAGAAATTTATGTCATCGATCGGTGCATTATCCAATGCACCAGGCGGAAGCTCTAGTGGCGGTCGAGATGATGACGTTCCTGGTGATGAAAAGGATGCTGAAGAGGACGAGGGTGAGGATGAGGATGAGGACGAGGGCGAGGATGGGACCGAGGGCGAGGATGGGGCCGAGGATGAGGATGAGGCCAATGATGAGCATGGGGATGATGACGAGGACAATGACGTGGATAGAGATGGTGGTGAGGATGAGGCCTATGATGACAGTGGTGACAGTGATGGTGATCAGGGGCAGATTGATCCATTACATTTTTGAATTCTATATAACTCTTTATTTTTGAACCTAGTTTTCCACTCTGGGGTTTTCCTCTGTTTCATAGGGATGTTGTTATCAGATATATTTTTTTCACTTGGTTCTTATTGTATGATTAGTCTACTACCTAGACCTTTAGTATTCCTTGGTACTGTGATACATTTTTCTATTTTGTATTACTTAGATTTCTTAGTTAGCCATGTATTTCATGTTTATGTCATTTTTGCATAGAAGTGCATTTTATGTCATTTATTCCTGATAGTTTTATGCCTGATAGTAACATGTGTGGAATAATCACATGCAAATAAATGTGCTTTTTCAAGTAGTAATAGTACATTATTGATTATGTTCTTATTTTTGTGTTTTTGAAGTGAATCATGCTGTTTTTGAATTTCTATTCTGTTCAAGGGATGATTTCTGTTTTAGTAATGGTGGATCTTTTGAGAATTTTAGGGATGAAAACTCAATTCTGGAATTCTAATTGAAGTGTTTCCAAATTTATTATACTTACTGTTTTAACATATTTCTTATACATAATTATGAATTTCTTATTAAAGTGTTTCCCTATTAGTCATACATAGTATGTATTGTTATTTTTAAATATTACTATATCTGCATGTAAAATTATTTTATGAATGAGCAGGTGCTGGGGGAAGAGGTTGGTCAGGGGGGGAGGGGAGGGGAGGGGGATGCTAGGTGAAAAGGGTGGGTAGGAGGGGAGGGGCAGGGGGCTGCTGGAGGAAAAGGGTGGACAGGGAGGAGGGCAGGGGAGGGAAAGGGAGGGGGGAGGGGAGGGGAGGGGACTGCTGGGTGAAAAGGGGTGGGCAGTAGGGGAGGGACAGGGGGATGCTAGAGGAAAAGGGTGGGAGAGGGGGGAGGGAGGGGAGGGGCAGGGGGCTGGGCAGGTTGGAGGGGAGGGCAGGGAAGGGGAGGGGAGGGGAGGGGAGGGTAGGGAGGGGATGGGTGATGGCAGGAGGGAGGGGGCTGCTGGGGAAAAGGTTGGGCAGGGGGAGGGGGTTGCTAGTGGAAAAGGGTGGGCAGGGGGAGGGGAGGGGGAGGGGCAGGGGGATACTGGAGGAAAAAGGGTGGGCAGGGGGGGAGGGAAGGGGAGGGAAGGGGAGGGGGTGGGGAGGGGAGGGGAGGTGGCTGCTGGGTGAAAAGGGTGGGCAGGAGGGGAGGGGCAGGGGGATGCTGGAGGAAAAGGGTGGGCAAGGGGTAGGGGAGGGGAGGGGCAGGGGCTGGGCAGGTTGGAGGGGAGGGCAGGGAAGGGGAGGGGAGGGGAGGGAGGGTAGGGAGGGGTTGGGTGATGGCAGGAGGGAGGGGGCTACTGGGGAAAAGGTTGGGCATGGGGAGGGGGATGCTGGTGGAAAAGGGTGGGAAGGGGGGAGGGGAGGGGAGGGACATGGGACTGCTATAGGAAAAGGGTGGGAAGGGGGGGAGGGGAGGGGAGGGGCTTGGGCTGGGCAGGTTGGAGGGGAGGGTAGGGAAGGGGAGGGGAGAGGAGGGTAGGGGAGGGGGCTTCTGGGGAAAAGATTGGGCAGGGGGAGGGGGCTGCTGGGGAAAAAGGGTGGGCAGGGGGGGAGGGGAGGGGAGGGGAAGGGGATGTGCAGGTTGGAGGGGAGGAGGGGAGGGGAGGGGAGGGTCGGGGAGAGGAGGATGATGAAAGGATGGAGGGGGTGCTGGGGGAAGAGGTTGGGTGGGGGGGGGGCGAGGGGAGGGGGCTGCTGGGGGAAAAGGGTGGGCAGGGGGGAGGGGAGGGGAGGGGCAGGGGGCTGCTGGAGGAAAAGGGTGGGCTGGGGGGAGGGGAGGGGAGGGCCAGGGGCTGGGCAAGTTGGAGGGGAGGGCAGGGAAGGGGATGGGAGGGTAGGGTAGGGGCTGGGTGATGGCAGGAGAGAGGGGGCTGCTGGGGGAAAAGGTTGGGCAGGTGGGAGGGGAGGAGTGGGGTGAGAGATGGGCTGCTGGGGGAAGGGGCTGCACGGGGGGGGGGGGGGGGGGGTTCTGAGGTGGGAGGGGGAGGTGCTGCATGTTTCATTGATTTTATTTCCTTTTATTATTTTAAATGTATGTTACTTCAGGATCAGGATTACTATTTCAATTTGTTGATAATAAATTTTGCAATCCTGTTCCAATATAATTTATGCTTTGTACTGTTGCTTAGCTGTGCAGATGCGTGGTGGAAAATTATTCAGGGAAATCAACAGTTTGGTTATTATGAAGTTCAATGTGTCTTTTGTGATGGGTCTTCTCTTAAAGAAAAGGAAATGTATCTTCTTCTTGGATTTATGATATGAAGTTAGAACAAAATGGTTATTGCTGAAGTGGAATCTCATTTGGTCCAACTTGTGAGTTTTAAACACGGTATAAAAAATTCTCCTTGGTTGGAAACTAATATTGTTATAAGGTGCATAATATTGATCATTCATGATGTCCTCTTCAAACAACCCTTTAGGGAGGGTGTCTTCGTTGTGGATGCATTTGGTTCTCAAAGTGTCTTTCTTTTGTTTAAAATGGATGCCCTTTTAAGTAAAATAAACAATATACGGAAAACTGACCAAACACATTCATATTGTGTTGATACTTTAGGAAAACGACCCATGGGTCATTTTTGATGTGTACGAGTCAACCCTGCCTCAATCCGAGGTGCGATGTGGCCAGCACCACTCAAAGTGTCTCACTGTTCATTGAAATGGACAACAGTTTAAGTCAAAACAACAAATGACATACAAAAAACAGACCAAACGCATTCGGATTCTGTTGATACTTTAGAAAAAGTATCCATGGGTCATTTTTGACATGTAAGAGTCAACATCACCTCAATCCAAGGCATGGTGTGACCAGTATCACTCGAAGTGTCTCACTTTTATTTGAAATGGACAGGATTTTAAGTGAAAACAAAAACCAGCATACGAAAAACTGACCAAATGCATTCAGATTCTATTGATACTTTAGGAAAAGTTTCCATGGGTCATTTGTGACGTGTAAAAGTCAACCCCGCCTCAATCCTAGGGCCGGTGTGGCCGGTACTTCTCAAAGTGTATTTCTTTTGTTTAAAATCGATGCACTTTTAGGTAAAATAAACGACATACGGAAAACCAACCAAACGCATTCGGATTGTGTTGATACTTTATGAAAATGATCCATGGGTCATTTTTTGACGTGTAAGAGTCAACCTCGCCTCAATACGAGGCACGGTGTGGCCGGGTACCACTCAAAGTGTCTCACTTTTCTTTGAAATGGACAACAGTTTAAGTCAAAACAACAACTAATATACAAAAAATGGACCAAACACATTCAGATTCTGTTGATACTTTAGGAAAAGTATCTATGCATCATTTTTGATGTGTACGAGTCAACCCCTCCTCAATCTAAGGCACATTGTGGCCGGTACCACTCAAACTATCTCACTTTTATTTGAAATGGATAGGATTTTAAGTGAAAACAACAACCGACATACAGAAAACCGACCAAACGCATTCGGATTATGTTGATACTTTAGGAAAAGTTTCCATGGGTCATTTGTGATGTGTACGAGTTAACCCCGCCTCAATCATAGGGCCGGTGTGGGTGGTACCACTCAAAGTGTCTTTCTTTTGTTTAAAATGGTTGCGCTTTTAAGTAAAATAAACGACATACGGAAAACTGACCAAACACATTCGGATTGTGTTGATACTTTAGGAAAACGATCCATGGGTAATTTCTGACTTGTAAGAGTCAACCCCACATCAATCCAAGGTGTGGTGTGGCTGGCACCACTCGAAGTGTCTCACTTTTCTTTGAAATGGACAACAGTTTAAGTCAAAACCACAACTGACATACGGAAAACAGACCAAACGCATTCAGATTCTATTGATACTTTAGGAAAAATATCCATGGGTCATTTGTGACATGTAAGAGTCAACCCTGCCTCAATCTGAGGCATGTTGTGGCTGGTAACACTCAAAGTGTCTCACTTTTATTTGAAATGGACATGATTTTAAGTGAAAACAACAACCGACATACGGAAAACTGACCAAACGCATTCAGATTCTATTGATACTTTAGGAAAAGTTTACATGGGTCATTTTTCACGTGTACAATTCAATCCCACCTCAATCTGAGGGATGGTGTGGCTGGTACCACTCAAAGTGTCTTTCTTTTGTTTAAAATGGATGCGCTTTTAAGTAAAATAAACGACATACATAAAACTGACCAAACACATTTGGATTGTGTTGATACTTTAGGAAAACTATCCATGGGTTATTTGTGACATTTACGAGTCAACCCCGCCACAATCCGAGGCACGGTGTGGCCGACACCACTCAAAGTGTCTCACTTTTCTTTGAAATGGACAACAGTTTAAGTCAAAACAACAACTAACATACGGAAAATGAACCAAACGCATTTGAATTCTATTGATACTTTAGGAAAAGTATTCATGGGTCATTTGTGACGTGTATGAGTAAACTACGCCTCAATCTGAGGCATGGTGTGGCCGTTACCACTCAAACTGTCTCACTTTTATTTGAAATGGACAGTATTTTAAGTGAAAACAACAACCGACATACAGAAAACTGACCAAACACATTAGGATTATATTGATACTTTAGGAAAAGTTTAAATGGGTCATTTGTGACGTGTATGAGTCAACCCTATTTTAATCCGAGGGCCGGTGTGGCCGGTACTACTCAAAGTGTCTTTATTTTGTTTAAAATGGATGCGCTTTTAAGTAAAATAAACGACATACGGAAAGCCGACCAAACACATTTGGATTGTGTTGATACTTTAGGAAAACGATCCATGGGTCATTTGTGATGTTTATGAGTCAACCCTGCCTCAATCCATGGCGTGGTGTGGCCGGGGTACCACTCAAAGTGTCTCACTTTTCTTTGAAATGGACAACAATTTAAGTCAAAACAACAACTGACATACGGAAAACAGACCAAAAGCATTTAGATTCTGTTTATACTTTAGGAAAAGTATCCATTGGTCATTTGTGACATGTACGAGTAAACCCCTCCTCAATATGAGACACGGTGGGCTGGTACCACTCAAACTGTCTCACTTTTATTTGAAATGGACAGGATTTTAAGTGAAAACAACAACCGACATACGGAAAACCTACCAAACGCATCAATTCAGATTCTATTGATAACTTAGGAAAAGTTTCCATGGGTAATTTGTGACATGTACGAGTCAACTCCATCTCAATCCGAGGGCCGGTGTGGGTGGAACCACTCAAAGTGTCTTTCTTTTGTTTAAAATGGATGTGCTTTTAAGTAAAATAAACGACATATGAAAAATAGACCAAACACATTCAGATTGTGTTGGTACTTTAGTAAAATGATCCATGGATAATTTTTGACGTGTACGAGTGAACCCCTCCTCAATCTGATGCGCGGTGTGGCCGACACCACTCAAAGTGTCTCACTTTTCTTTGAAATGGACAATAGTTTAAGTCAAAACAACAAATGACATAGGGAAAATGGACCAAATGCATTCAGATTCTATTGATACTTTAGGAAAAGTATCCATGGGTCATTTTTGACATGTTCGAGTCAACTACAACTCAATCTGAGGCATGGTGTGGCCGGTATCACTCGAAGTATCTCACTTTTATTTGAAATGGACAGGATTTTAAGTGAAAACAACAAACGACATACGGAAAACCGACCAAACGCATTCGAATTCTGTTTATACTTTAGGAAAAGTTTCCATGGGTCATTTGTGATGTGTACTAGTCAAAACCACCTCAATTAGAGGGCTGGTGTGGCCATTACCACTCAAAGTGTCTTTCTTTTGTTTAAAATGGATGCGCTTTTAAGTAAAATAAACGACATACGGAAAACCGAAAAAACGCATTCGAATTGTGTTGATACTTTGGGAAAAGTTTCCATGGGTCATTTGTGATGTGTACAAGTCAACCCCGCCTCAATCCGAGGGCCGGTGTGGCCGGGTACCGCTCAAAGTGTCTTTCTTTTGTTTAAAATGGATGCACTTTTAAGTAAAATAAATGACACACGAAAAACCAACCAAACGCATTTTGATTGTGTTGATACTTTAGGAAAATGATCCATGGGTCATTTTTGACATGTACGAGTCAACCCCACCTCAATCCGAGGTGCGGTGTGGCCAACACCACTCAAAGTGTCTCACTTTTCTTTGAAATGGAAAACAATTTAAGTCAAAACAACAACTGACATACAGAAAACGGACCAAACACATTCAGATTCTATTTATACTTTAGGAAAAGTATCCATGGGTAATTTGTGATGTGTACGAGTCAACCCCACCTCAATATGAGGCATAGTGTGTCCGGTACCACTCAAACTGTTTCACTTTTATTTTAAATGGACATGATTTTTAGTGAAAACAACAACCGACATACGGAAAACCGACCAAACTCATTCGGATTATGATGATACTTTAGGAAAAGTTTCCATGGGTCATTTTTGATGTGTACGAGTCAACCCCGCCTCAATCCAAGGGCCGGTGTGGGCGGGTACCACTCAAAGTATCTTTCTTTTGTTTAAAATGGATGCGCTTTTAAGTAAAATAAATGACATACGGAAAACCAACAAAATGCATTCGGATTGTATTGATACTTTAGGAAAACGATTCATGGGGAATTTTTGACGTGTAAGAGTCAACCCCACCTCAATCCGAGGCACAGTGTGGCCGACACCACTCAAAGTTTCACTTTTCTTTGAAATGGAAAACAGTTTAAGTCAAAACAACAACTGACATACGGAAAACAGACCAAACACATTTGGATTCTATTGATACTTTAGGAAATGTATCCATGGGTCATTTTTGATGTGTACGAGTCAACCCCACCTCAATATGAGGCACGGTGTGGCCGGGGTAACACTCAAATTGTCTCACTTTTATTTGAAATGGACAAGATTTGAAGTGAAAACAACAACCGACATACGGAAAACCGACCAAACGCATTCAGATTCTGTTGATACTTTAGGAAAAGTTTCCATGGGTCATTTGTGACGTGTATGAGTCAACCCCTCCTCAATCTGAGGGCCGGTGTAGCCGATACTGCTCAAAGTGTCTTTATTTTGTTTAAAATGGATGCGCTTTTAAGTAAAATAAATGACATACAAAAAGCCAACCAAACACATTCGGATTGTGTTGATACTTTAGGAAAATGATACATGGGTCATTTTTGAAATGTAAGAGTCAGCCCCGCCTCAATCTGAGGCGCGGTGTGGTCGGAACCACTCAAAGTGTCTCACTTTTCTTTGAAATGGAAAACAGTTTAAGTCAAAACAACAACTGACATACGGAAAACGGACCAAACACATTCGGATTCTGTTGATACTTTAGGACAAGTATCCATGGGTCATTTGTGATGTGTACGAGTCAACCCTGACTCAATCTGAGGCACAATGTGGCCGGTACCACTCAAATTATCTCACTTTTATTTGAAATGGACATGATTTTAAGTGAAAACAACAACCAACATACAGAAAACCGACCAAACGCATTCGGATTCTGTTGATACTTTAGGACAAGTTTACATGGGTCATTTGTGATGTGTACGAGTCAACCTCGACTCAATCTGAGGGCAGGTGCTTCATGTTTCATTGATTTTGTTTCCTTTTATTATTTTAAATGTATGTTACTTCAGGATTACTATTTTAATTTTTTGAGAATAAATTTTGCAATCCTGTTCCAATATAATTTATACTTTATACTGTTGCTTAGCTGTGTAGATGCGTTGTGGAAAATTATTCAGGGAAATCAATAGTTTGGTTATTATGAAGTTCAATGTGCCTTTTGTGACGGGTCTTCTCTTAATGAAAAGGAAAGGTCTCTTTTGCTGGGATTTATGATATGAAGTCAGCACAAAATGGTTATTACTGAAGTGGAATCTCATTTGGGCCAACTTGTGAGTTTTAAACACGGTATAAAAAATTCTCATTTTTTGGAAACTAATATTGTTATAAGGTGAATAATATTGATCATTCATGATTTCCTCTTCAAACAGACCTTTAGGGAGGGTGTCTGTTGTGGATGCATTTGGTTCTCAAAATGTCTTTCTTTTGTTGAAAATGGATGCCCTTTTAAGTAAAATAAATGACATATGGAAAACTGACAAAATGAATTCAAATTGTGTTGATACTTTAGGAAAATGATCCATGGGTCATTTGTGACGTGTACGAGTCAACCCAACCTCAATCCGAGGCGCGGTGTGGCTGACACCACTCAAAGTGTCTCACTTTTCATTGAAATGGACAACAGTTTAAGTCAAAACAACAACTGACATACAGAAAATGGACCAAACACATTCGGATTCTAATGATACTTTAGGAAAAGTATCCATTGGTAATTTGTGATGTGTAAGAGTCAACCCCTCCTCAATCTGAGGCATGGTGTGACTGGTATCACTCGAAGTGTCTCACTTTTATTTGAAATGGACAGGATTTTAAGTGAAAACAAAAACCGGCATACGGAAAACCGACCAAACGCATTCGAATTCTGTTGATACTTTAGGAAAAGTTTCCATGGGTCATTTTTGACGTGTACAAGTCAACCCCACCTCAATCCGAGGGCTGGTGTGGCCGGGTACCGCTCAAAGTGTCTTTCTTTTGTTTAAAATGGATGCACTTTTAAGTAAAAGAAATGACATACAGAAAACTGACCAAACACATTCAAATTGTGTTGATACTTTAGGAAAAAGATCCATGGGTCATTTTTTACATGTAAGAGTCAACCTCACCTCAATCCGAGGCACGGTGTGGCCGACACCACTCAAAGTGTCTCACTTTTCTTTGAAATAGACAACAATTTAAGTCAAAACAACAACTGACATATGGAAAATGGAACAAATGCATTCGTATTCTGTTGATACTTTAGTAAAAGTATCCATGGGTAATTTGTGACGTGTATGAGTCAACCCCACCTCAATCCGAGGCATGGTGTGGCCGGGTACCACTCAAACTGTCTCACTTTTATTTGAAATGGACATGATTTTAAGTGAAAACAACAACTGGCATACGGAAAACCGACCAAACGCATTCAGATTTTGTTGATACTTTAGGAAAAGTTTCCATGGGTCATTTGTGACGTGTAAGAGTAAACCCCGCCCCAATAAGAGGGCCGATGTGGGTGGTACCACTAAAAGTGTCTTTCTTTTGTTTAAAATGGATTCACTTTTAAGTAAAATAAATGACATACAGAAAACCAACCAAACACATTCGGATTGTGTTGATACTTTAGGAAAACTATCCATGGGTAATTTTTGACATGTACGAGTCAACCCCGCCTCAATATGAGGCGCGGTGTGGCCGACACCACTCAAAGTGTCTCACTTTTCTTTGAAATAGACAACATTTTAAGTAAAAACAACAACTGACATACGGAAAACGGACCAAACGCATTTAGATTCTATTGATACTTTAGGAAAAGTATGCATGGGTCATTTGTGATGTGTACGAGTCAATACTGCCTCAATATGAGGCATGTTATGACCATTACCACTCAAACTATCTCACTTTTATTTGAAATGGACAAGATTTTAAGTGAAAACAACTACTGGAATACGGAAAACCGACCAAACGCATTCAAATTCTATTGAAACTTTAGGAAAACGATCCATGGGTCATATGTGACGTGTATGAGTCAACCCACCTCAATCCGAGGTGCGGTGTGGATAAAACCGCTCAAATTATCTCTTTTGTTTGGAAAGGACATCATTTTAAGTGAATACAACTGAAATTTACATTCATCAACGATAGTTGCAAACTCTTTTTAATGAGTTGGGTAGTTTCACTCATGGGGTCATAAGTGACAAGAATCCTAAGAAAATACCTTTTCACCATATATTATAAACAATACAGGTTCAATGCAAAATTTATCACAAATCATTACATACCCAAATCTAGGATCAGAAAAATATATATGATATGAGCCAATTTCAAACACTTATTCAACTCTAATAGGTATTTATCATACTATTCTGCCTATTAGAATTTTATGGGGAGGTGGGGGGATATGCTGGTTAGGGGGTTGTGCAGGGGTGAGGTGAATTACTATCGGATGATTGTTGTCATATGAAGATTGAAATAGGGAATTGTAGTACATGACATGGTTGGAAGAGTTTGATGGTTTTATGTGTTTTTTTTGTGCTATTTTAGGTGTTTTTTATACTGTTTTAAGTTTTTATGTGGTTTTTGTGATATTTTTTATGCAGGTGTAGGTGTATAGTGGAGGGGCTACTGGAGGGGGGCTGCTGTGCAGCAGTTCTGAAAAAACTCAATACCAATGGTTCTAAACTGTTGGTATAAGAGTGCTAGAATTCTGAAAAAACACTATACTAATGGTTTATAACCATTGGTATAGGTGTTCTGGAATTCTAAAAAAACACAATACCAACGGTTTAGAACTGTTGGTATAGGTTTTCTGGAATTCTGGAAAAACAAAATACCAACGGTTTAGAACCATTGGTATAGGTGTTCTTGAATTCTGGAAAAACACAATACCAATGGTTCTAAACCATTGGTATAGGTGTTCTGGAAAATCACATTACCAACGGTTGAAAACCGTTGGTATAATAATTCTCAAAAAATGCAGTACGAACGGTTATAAACCGTTGGTATACATTGGGAGAAATTTAATAAAACAATATACCAACGGTTTAGATCAAACCATTGGTATAAGGCTTTCCACACAGCTTACTAACCAACGGTTTGGAAAACCGTTGGTATAGGCTATACCAACGGTTTTCCAGCCTATACCAATGGTTTAGAACCGTTGGTATAACCTTCTTTTCTAGTAGTGCTGACAGGTTTGTTGCAGTCTATCGAGATCCCATAGTAGAAGTTGAATGACATATCTGTGGACTTTGTTATAGGGATTCCATACAAAACAAAGTGTCATGATGCTATCTGGGTGATAGTTTATTGACTCATGAAGTTGGAGCACTTCCTTGATATGAGGGAACATAATTTGGCAGAGAGTTTGAGGTAGTATTACATATTAGATATTATTGGCCTTCATGAAGTTTCCTTGATTATTGTCTCTGATTATAATGAATAGATTACATCATGATTCCAAAGAGGCCTCTAGGAGGCATTCATGACCCAATTGAAGATGATTACAACCTTTCACCCCCAGACCGATGGGTAGATTGAGTGTACTATCCAAGTTCTAGAGGATACACTGAGGGCTTGTGTGTTGGAATTTGGCCGAAGCTGGTAGGATCACCTACCCTTGGTAAAGTATGTGTACAACAACAACTACCAATATACCATCAACATGGAACCTTTTGAGGTCCTATACGGAAGACCCTTCTGGTCACCCTTATGCTGGACATAGATTGGTGAGTCATCTCTTGTGGGCCCAAAATTGGTGTAGGCGACAACAGAGATAGTACAGGTCATCTGTGAGCAGATGAGGACGACCTAGAGTAGACTAAAATCCTATGCAGACCGCCATCATAGGCTCTTGAAGTTAGAGTAGGGAGACCATGTTTTCTTTCTATTCTCTCCACGACGAGGATTGTGGAGGTTTGGCTGAGGATTCAAGCTATCCCTAAGGTTCATCAGGCCATTCGAGATCGTGAAAAGGGTTGGTGAGGTTTCTTACCACCACACCCTACCTCCATAGGTGGAGAAGGTGCACGATGTCTTCCACGTGTCGTAGTTGAGGAGACATGTGCATGAACCTATGCACGTCATTTATTGGGGAGAGATGGACATAGAGTATGAATCCACCTTTGTGGAGAACCCGGTGGCGATCGAGGATTTGTAGGAGAGGATCCTTCCTGGATGAACCATCCCTTTGGTTGGCGTGTTGTGGTAGTATGGAAACGAGCAGAAGAGTTTCTGGGAGCAGGAGAGACAAGCTCGGGCTCAGTATCCCGAATTGTTTTCATAGTTTTTTCTTTTCAAGGATAAAAATCTAGGAGGGAATGATGTAGAGACTTAATTTTTTTCCTTATAATACTTTGAAATATTTCTATATATATTTCTAGAGCTAGGAGTTAAGATGACATGCGATTTCGAGGCCCAGTGGGCCCGAAATTAATTTTATAAAAATATTAAACATATTTTATATTGCACATGAATGGTACCTAAAAGAAAAAGGGATAAATATCAAATGGTTTATCATATCAGAAATATGATACCATGGTTGTGTCCAGAATGTAGTGTTTACCCTAGGCTTGACATAAAATGAGTCAGTGCAGGACGTTCAGACCCATTGCTCATGGGTTGTGAATTTAAATAGATTAATTAATTATTAAATAAATTAATTAATCCATTTAAACCTAAATTATATGTTATAAATATATCACTATAAAGGATTTTCC
Source organism: Viscum album (assembly GCA_963277665.1). Classification (NCBI taxonomy): domain Eukaryota; kingdom Viridiplantae; phylum Streptophyta; class Magnoliopsida; order Santalales; family Viscaceae; genus Viscum; species Viscum album. Next base: position 1,520,171,966 of record OY728131.1, on the reverse strand, counting down.
AAGATTTACGCTCTCTTCCCTCCTCCGTTGGAAAATCACGCTAGACGATGAAGAATATCTGGATTAAGGTGAATCAAAGTATGAAGAACACATCAGCACCTTCCAATCATTGTGAAAATAAGATATTTACCAGTGATCTATCCAAAATAAAGGTAGGACTTATCAATTGGTTTTGTTATTCCCATTGATTAAATGGTTGATCAGATCTATCTTCTTCCATGAATCTGCAGCAATTGTAGAACTTTCATGTTCCAACGTACTAAAATTTAATTTATTTCATTTTTTTTCGAACCATGTTCTTTATCTTTGGAAAAGAAATCTTGGACAATGATATTTAGACTTTTTTTTCACCTTTAACCCTCAATTTCTTCACGTTATTTGCTGTTTGGATCCCCGTGGTCTCGACTCGACCTTGTCGAGAGGTACAATGTTTGATCAGACCCCCAGATACATGGTGTATTGATGAAACAACAACAATTTAACGAGTGAAGCATAGATTTGGAATTTTTGTAGTACATGGATGTTCAATTTGATGATTTGAGGCTGGATCTATAAGCATTGAAGCTCCAGGTGCTTGTAAAACGTGTGAAAAAACCCTCATCAATGATCAGAGCCGATTCACGATGAGAAACGACCAACAAGCACAAGATCCGTTCAGATACAAAGTTTTCAGATAGATTCAAGATGGAATCTATGGTGGTTGGAGCATATTTGAAGCATGAGATCATATTTTGGATTTCTATGAAAATTCTGACTACACACTGTGTACATGATGAACAACATGGCATTTAGCCCTATCAGCGGAGATGCTAGGGTTTTAGAAATATTAAGGGTGATATGATGTGTAGCCCTCCCTCGCATGTTGTGTACCCTTCCTCAGTTGGACAACCCGTGTGATGGGTCACACGGACGGGAACCCGTGTGGAGATACACAGGGTCATGTACACGCCTGTGTACTCTGGTACACAGACCCAGCCAGCGGAGATAAGACCTGGGTCCCAGTTAGCCTAGACACGCTGTGTTATCCACCTACACGGTGTGTACCTCTACATGGACTAAGTTCCGTGTACTAAATAGGGACATGACTAGGTTGTGAAGTGGGGCCACATGCCGTGTGGGTTCCCTTACACACCGTGTACCCCTTGAGCTCTTATGAAAAAACTTCCAAGCTCCGTATCTCCTTCGTTTGAACTCATATTTTGACCCATGAGTAGCCTATCTTGAGTGTGTTTCCACATAGAATGTGATGGTTCCCTCAGTTTTAGATTTATAGATATAATGTGAAATGTTTTAGGCTTGGCATGTACTGAGGTGATACCCGATGATGATAATGATCGTGTAGGATCACTAGAGATTTCCGAGTGTTACCCTCAAATAGGGCTGGGAAGTGGAGTTCCCCAAGGACCTTTTAAGGTGTTACCCTCCAGTAGGGTTGGGAAGCAGAGTTCCTTGAAATCTTCTTCCTGCTGTCACCCTCTAGTAGGGTTGGGCAGTGGAGTTCCCTGATGACTTTCCTAGGCATTACCCTCCAGAAGGGCTGGGTAGTGAAGTTCCCCAATGAATTTCCCAGGTGTTACCCTCCAGAAGGGCTGGGAAGTGGAATTCCCCAATGAATTTCACAGGAATTACCCTCCAACAGGGTTGGAAAATGGTGTTTCTCGATGACCTTTCGAGGCGTTACCCTCTAATAGGGTTGAGTAGTGGAGTTACCCGAGGGCCTTCCCAAGCGTTACCCTCTAGTAGGGCTAGGCGATGGAGTTCCCCCAATGACTTTATTAGGAGTTACTATCCTCCAAGGATAGGTAGTGGAGTTCTACAATGACTTTCCTAGGAATTACCCTCCAACAAGGCTAGGCAGTGGAGTTCCCTAATGACTTTCCTAGGCATTACTCTCCAGCAGGGCTAGGCAGTGGAGTTCCTCAATGACTATCAGAGTAGTACCCTCCTAACGTACCGGTGTACATGATCCTTACCTAGATTTTAAGTCCCCTTGACCGTATGACACAATGATGAGATGTGGTTTGATGTAGCTTTGGAATCACAAGGAATAGAGACACTTTCCCCACCAAGACACGTTCTTGTGATGCGACCTAAAAACATGCTGGTGAGTTAGTTCCTGTAGAGACCCATTTTTTTCCTCATAAGACTTTGGAATATTTATACATATATTTCTAGGGATATGCGCTGATACGACATGTGATTCCGAGGCCCGGTGTGCCTAGAATAAATTATAAAAAAATATTACGTGTTTTTGTACTATACACGCGACAGAAACGAGATATATCTTAAATGATTGATCATATTAGAAATCTGAGACCACATTTGAGTCCGAAATGTGGCATTTACCCTAGTTGGGGCATAACTTTTGTCAGCATGGGACTTCTATGAGAAAAGTCACCTAAGGGAAAAATTGAAAATAAAATAATTAAATTTAATTATTTTATCTCAAACGCCAACATGGACTCGGATTAGAAACATGAGTCCTCCATTGAGTTCAGAATGAGGTGTGTTGCCTAGGAGTGACATAAAATAAGAGGTCACGGCGAATTTAGATTCGGTGCTGAGCGAGGTCCTTATAAATAAAGGTTTAAGGTGATGGATTGGGGTTAGCTCCCAATTCCTCTCTCTATCTACAAACCTATCTATCTCTCTATATATCTCTCCTCTTCAACCATTCTTCATCGGATCGAGGAATGATCTTCACTGAAACTTTGGAAAATCAAGGCAGGAGCATGATGATCGCATCGGATGCGATAAACAGACGGATAGATGCAAGATTATTCCTTTATTTACCTCCTATTGGAGTTTTATTTTGATAATATGTCACTTTTTTTTTCAATTCATCAATGGATTATCATTCATTGATAGACTCACTAACACAACCATCAATCCTAGCTGAAAATCACCTTTGTTTGTCTTTTTCTTCACCCATTCTTCGGGTTTATCGCTTTTTAATTTTGGACCTATCAATTATTCGATGGTTTGTGGAATGAAGGCAATGGAGTTGAAGAGCTCTTCCCAAGCTTTCCAGAACCGGGTCTAAAATAATTTCCAGACGTCCGGTGTGGTCGCAGTGGCCCTTGGAAGGGGCCACCGTAGTAGAACCGCCAGTGGTGGCCCAAGGCGGTGGCGGGCCGCTGGAGCCAGTCGCTAGTGTGGGTAAATGTGCGGCATCGACTAGGCTAGCGAAGAGGTAGTGGGTCATGGCTGGGATGAGGTAGACCATCGAGCAGTGCAGTTGGGGGTGTCCAGCGAGGTCGGAATGATGAACCAGGGGTGCAAGGTGGAGTTGGAGCGCATCACAGTGGTGGCTGGGTATGCGACATCGGCAGATGACAAAACCACATCATGGTCAGGTGGAGGACTCGAGGGCCGACATCAACCCACGTCGTGCGGGTCACGCGTTGACGAGGGGATCGGGGGAGGACCGGTCGCTCAGTCGGTCGGTGTTGGTAGGCGGGCTGCGGTATGTGGGCCAGGTGGAAACAGAATGGGTTAGACCCATGGCTGGGCCATGGGCTGGCAATCCATATCGGGCCAGCCGTTGCAGGATAGCTCGGGAGGATAGGGTCTGACTTGTTTGGGCCAGACCGACCCAATTTGGACTAAGATCCTTTAAAAGAATGTTTCTTCTAAACCACATATATGTTTTGATGCACTCTCTGTGGCCACAAGACCCTCTCATCGAGACAAATATTTTTAGATCAGTCCTGGAATTTTAAGTCTTGATTTAGTTGCTCGGTTTCATGAAACACCTATGTTTAATAATAATAAAATATTTATTATTATTTGAGAATCTTACATCGGAACTATCTTGCAAATGGGATGTATATTTGATGCACCTTCAGTGGGGACATGACCCTGGAGTTGAAGAGAACTTTACAAGATGTATTTTAGGTGTTTAAACTAAAGTCAAGGTGTGAGGCCCACGAGGGCTGGTTCACGCGTGTTGCGGTGAAATGAAGCTTTTTCACTGGGTATCCATTTTGGAAGAATGAGTAGTCCATCTCCTGTGTTTTTACGTGAGGATCGCAATGGTACGATCTGTATAATTGTTTTGGGATCAATATATGGCCCCCACAGAATGTATTTCAAGCACAATGCGGTGAATTACAACTTTTCTATTGGATGTTCATTTGGGGAAAATGAATAGTTGATCTTGCATGTTTTTTCGAAACGATCGTAACAGTGTGATCAGTTCAAACTTATGGATCCTTGTTTGTGATCTCATTAAATATAGAAACATGAAAGGAATATCAATGGAAGATCCTTTTGATGTGTTTGAAGAGAACCCACGACTTGGGTCAACCTAGACTCTTGTGAGAGTGGGGAAGATGTATGAAGAGACACGATCAAATGTTCTTGAGTCATTTGAGGTGTGCCAACGTAATTATGATTTTGGCCCTTCGAATCAACAACGAGCATCGTGTGCTCATTGGACTTTTGATTAGGTGTGTCAAGTACTATGGTAGTAAGCTGACATGCCTAGGGGTACTTTTTCTCTATTTAGTACCTAAGAATGGTTAGGTACACAGGCAGGCAGTGAGGCGGGGTCATACGATGTGTGGGCCCCACACGCACTATGTACCACTTTACGAATATTCTATCTCTCACGTCTCTTTCTTTTGTACATGGATTTTGTCATGTGTTTAGACTATCCTGAGTGTTTTTTCATGTAGAATGTGATGATGCTCTCTGTAGTGGCTTACAAGTTCCGATGCGAGATGTTTCGGGTACAAGGCCTATTTGGGTCGACACCCGATGACTGCAGTGTCTCTTTTCTGAAAGGTACCATCCAGTAGGGATGACTAGTATTCCTCAATGATTTTTCGAGAGGTACCATCCATCAGGGATAACTAGAGTTCCCCAATAATTTCCCAAGAGGCACCATCCAGTAGGGATGGCCATAGCAGTTTCGGGGTTACCTCCAACTGGGCTAGGCAGTGGTCCCTAGTGGTAGTTCCAAGTAGAACCCTCTAGTTGGGTTGGGGATGGGTCCTCAACGATACTAGAGTGGAACCCTCCAGCTGGAATAGGGATGGATCCTTGACGATACTAGAGTATAACCCTCTATCCGGACTAGGGATGGGTCCTCAACCTTTGTGACACGATCTCTCAACTGTGGAGCATAGTGCTGAGATGTAGTTTGACATGACTTTGGACTCTCAAGAAAGAGGGATGATTTTCCCACCATGATGCATCCTTGTGACGCGACCTAAAACCGTGAGGGTACGATAGACCCACCCAAAGAAGATAGTATCAGGGTGCGGTGATTGAACCCCTTTGACTTGTAGTTTAGGCACGTGGGATGTTACTGTACCTTGTTCTTTCCATTTATCCTCTCTTTAGTACCTCTCTTTCTACTCCCTTGAGCCTTCAGGAAATTCTACTGAGTATCTTTATACTCACCCCTGCTTTGGATTTTCCCGCACTTGGTGTTCCCTTGAAGATGATGAACAAGTTGATCATGACTTCAGAGGAGCTAGGGATAAAAGGTGCCTAGACCACGTACAATGGGTGTGTCTTGGGATTTTGAAGTGGGGAACTCTCATATTCTTTACTTTTCCACCTATTTTTAGGTTGTTGAACTTTTCTTGTTGGGTGTGTATTTTTCCCCTTTACCTTTAAGTTTACTTTTCTATACTTGTACAAATTAGAGATTGATGTGTGTTTGGGGTTTTTATATAGCAGTGTTGTATCTTTCTTTCCTTTTCGTCTACACTGTTTGCATTGAGTTTCCTGTGTGTGTGTACAGGTTCTTAGGAAAAGGCCTCCCCATATTTTTTGTGCCTTCGGTGCTATTCGCCACCCCATAGCCTATGGAGGCAGTCTTGGGGTTGTTCTGACTCAAGCCCCGATGAGGTTCAGGTCATGAAAAAGTGGTTTCATAGGTGGTTAGACTCCTGGGACGTTGTTCGGAAGTTTCCCTAAAAAGGTCACGGTTGGGTTTAGGGAAATAGTTTCAAAGTGCATCAAGAGCAGCTCTCAGGACAGGGATTCTGGTGATGGTATAAGCGGTTGACGTATCCATTCACCAGGACCCTGATTACCTGTTTTTCGACTCGGCACCCTGAAACACTTGTTGCATGGAACAATGGTACATAAATCATATAGGATTGATTCTTTGACTTTCCTTATTGTGTCGACTCTCCATTTTCATTGATATATATATATATATATATATATATATATATATATATATATGCTCATCTGACCACAATACTTCTTGATAACATTTAGGATGCCTCGGCGATGACAGCCAACCTGGATTCCAGCTCCAGTTCATGATGATGATCTCATGAACGATGAGGCCTCAGTTCAGGACCCATAATGCTATCCCATTCTTCTAGGTAGGTAGGTAGTAGCACCTCCACCCATTGAACAATAGACAACCCCAACAGGATAGGCTGTGGATGTGTGCAGGCTAAGCACACTTCATGAGTTCCCGCACTAGGGACCGATGAGGTTCTATGGTGATCCAGACCCTCAGACAGTAGAGGTTTGGATAGAGTTGGTGGTTCACCTCTTTAGGCTTGTGCAGACACCGACAGATCAAATGGTGGCTTTGGCAGCCAAACTTTTCCATGAAGCAGCTGGGCATTGGTGGAGCATGGTTACCCAGATACATGATGAGACACCGCTCTCATGGGACAATTTTCAACATCTGTTTCATGAGTAATACCCATCCTTATTGCACTTCGTTTGACTTTAGGAGCTCCTCCAGCTTCGATAGGGAGTGATGACAGTGACTAAGTACATGAATAGGTTCACAAAATTTTCACACTACTCTCTAAACATGCTTCGCGATGACTACTTCTGAGAACAGAGGGTTGATCAAGGACTCTATAGAAAGATATGTGATATCATAGTACCCTTTTTTATCTCCACCTATGATGGAGTACCAGGTAAGTTCTTCTAACAGAGAACTTTCCATTAGAGAGATTCAATGCAACTAGTTGTGGTAGTGAGCGCGGCAGAGATGAGACATCTGCTGCAGCTAAAAGGTGTCAGTTGATAATATCTCAATGTAAAAGGCCTCCCCATAATCGATCTTGAGCAGTTCATAGTACAAGTACAAGATGGGGAGGGACTATGTTATGATTGTGATGGGAGGGGTCACATGGAAGGAGACTTCCCGACCAAACGTGTTGAAAACACCAGGCATGCAGCAGATGGACCACCACGGTAGAGGTAGCACTGTGATAAGGGTGGTTCTCAGGGAGGTGGAACTGGAAGAGGATCAGGAGAAGATGTAGGTGGGGGATGACGTTATGAGGTCTTTTCACCCCCACCAAGTGGCTCACATCAAGATCAGGAAGTTGACAGGTGGGACTGCATACAACCGCAAGCTTTGGATGTCTACGATCTTGCAGAACGTTAGATGATTAGAGGTACACTCTGTGTATCTTATACTTTTTGCAGTAGTAATTGTTAGAAACTATAAAGTAATATTTTCTCCCTACTCCTTGTTTGAGGTTTTACCAGGGTGACACGGGGCATTGTTGTAACCCAGTGTTGGTGTTGTTCAGTATAACCATGAATGCACGAGAAAGAGGGGTACTTCCCCCACCAAGACACGTTTTTGTGAAATGAGTAAAAACTATGAGGGTGAGTCAGTTCCACCTAAAGCAGACAGTATCGAGGTGTCGTTGATGAGTACCTCAGACTTATGTGTTCAGGGCGAGGTTGTGTGATGGAGTGTTGGAGCAAGTCCTAGATTGTCCAGTGGAGTCTTTCTGCTTGACCTTCTTTTTTCCAGGAATACCACTTGTGTCTGTAGAAGAGTGCCTATTTTGAGAATTACTCTCCTTCCAAGAGGGTAAAAGACACGCAGTGTATGCCACATGATTTTTGTGTCTAGCCTCTTGCGGTTGGATGAGTTTACTCACCTTCCCTGTTCATTGGTACCTTTCGTGCTCAATGTCAAGAATTGATACTACAGCTATTAAGTACAAGTTGAGTAGATGGAGACCCCATGAATAGAATGACGCGACTCACTATCTGGTACTGGAAGTGGTAGTCTTCTCCTTGAGAATGTAGAGAGACTATCTTTTTGGGAGAGCACTTAGTGGTTTGTTCATACAACCAAAGTCTCAGGTACATCTTCACCTAGAGAGACCTAAACTTGAGGCAGCAACACTGGTTAAACTTCCTGCAGGACTATTACTTCAAGATAGTTTATACTCTAGGTATATAAAACATTGTATTAGATTCCCTTATAAGGAATTCCCAGGTTCTCCAAGTGCAAGAAGTTTCAGAGCAGTTAGATTCTCTACAGCTGACCCTAGTGGAGCAGGAGGGTAAAATTTTCCTTTAGTCGATGGTGTTGACTCCTTATCTTCTCGAGTGTGTAAGAGAGTCTCGGTTGTGATGCACCAACTATGAAATATTGCATGACCAGATATCCTTGGGCATTTCACCAGATGGATATTCTATAGGAGGGAATCATGAGACCCTATTTCAGGGACAACCGTGATTCTAATCGTGACGTGGGATGTATAAGTTTGACTGGGGAGGGAAACTATCCCCTAAGTTTATTTGTCCATTTGGGATCATGCAAAGGGATGGCGAGGTTTTTTATCGCCTTGACCTACCCCAATAGATAATGTGAGTGCACGATGTCTCCCATGTGTCGCGGCTGAGGAGGTGCGTGCATATTCCAACACATGTCATCGGTATGCATAGACCTTATGAGGATGAACTATCCCTTTGGTTCACCAGCTTTTCTAGTATGGTAACATCCAAGAGTCACCTTGGGGTGGGGGATCTTGGTACGGACTCATTACCTCGAGTTGTTCTCCATAGTTTTTCTTTTAGGGGAAAAAAAGTTTGAAGGAGGGAATGATGTAGATACCCATTTTTTTCCTTTTTGGACTTTGGAATATTTCTAAATATATTTCCAGATCTAGGTGCTGAGACAATGTGTAATTCCAAGGCCCGGTGTGCCCGAAATAAATTATACAAAAATATTAAGTTTTTTGGTGCTATTCACGTGACATAAACAAGATATCTCTTAAAATGTTGATCATATCAGAAATCTGAGACCACAGTTGAGTCCAGAATGTGGAGTTCACCCTAGGCGCAACATAAATTTTGTTAGCTCATAACTTCTGTGAGAAAAGACACCCAGGGGAAAAATTGTAAATAAAATAATTAAATTTAATTATTTTATCTCAAATGTCAAATTGAATAACTTTCGAACGGAGACTCAGATTAGAAATCTGAGACCACCGTTTAGTTCGGAATGAGGTGTGTTTCCTAGGTGCGACATAAAATAAGAGGGCGTGGTGGATTCAGATTCTACACTGAGCGGGGTACCTATAAATAGAGGTTTAATATGAGGATTGGGGTTATCACCTAATTACTCCCTCTCTACAACCCCCTCCTCTTCAACTGTTCTTCCTCAGATCGAGGAATGATCTTTTCCAAAACCTCGACAAATCAAGGTGGGAGGGCGACGATTGCGTCAGCAATGATAAACAGAAGGATCGACCTTGGATTCTTCCTTTATTTATCTATGATTAGAGTTTTAATTTGATAATATGTCCTTTATCATTTTAATTTATTGTTGGATTATCATTCGTTTATGGCTGCACTAACACGACTATCAATCCTCGCTGAAAATAAACTTTGTTCATTGTGTTCTTTTCCCATTCTTTGGGTTTATCGACATTTAATTTTGGACTCATCAATTCTTTGACAATTTCTGGAATGAAGGCCATGGCACTGAAGAGCTCATCCCAAGATTTCTGGAACTGGGTCCAAAATAATTTTTGGACATCCGGTGTGGTCACAGTGGCCCTCAGAAGGGGCCACTGGAGCAGAACTACCAGCGGTGGCCCAAGGTGGTGGGGGCCTGCAGGAGCTGACTGCTGGTACGGATGGGTGTGCAGCGGCGACCGAGCTGGCAAAGGGGTGGCAGGCCATGGCTAGGCTGAGGTGAACCGGTAAGCAGTGCAGCTGGGGGCATCCAGCTGGGTTGCACGAAGAACCAGGGGTGCATGGTGGAGACAGAGCACGTCATAGAGGTGGCTGGGCATGCGTTGTTGGAGGACGGTGGAATTGTGTCGCGGTCAGGAAGAGGAACTGAGTGCCATCAGGGACCCGCGTCGTGTGGGTCACACATTGACAAGGGGACTAGGGGAGGGTCGGCCGCTCGACCAGTCGGTGTCGGCAGGCCATCTGCAGAAGGTGGGATAGGCCACGATAGAACGGGTTGAACACACTGCTAGGCCGATGTTCGGTGATCCAAATCGGACCAGCCAGGGCAGGCCAGCCCGGGAGGAGAGAGTCCAACCAGTTTGGCCGGACTAGCCCAGTTTGGACCAAGATCCTTTAAATGCCCATTTCTTCTAAACCGTGTATCCGTTTGACGTGTCATTTACAACCACATGACCCTCTTATCGAGATGGACCTTTTTAGACTATTCTGGGACTTTTATGCCTTTATTTATTTGTTCAGTTGCATGAAACTTGTAAGTTTAATAATAATAAAATATTTATTATTATTCGAGAATCTTACATCGGACCTATCTTGAAAATGGGATGTCCGTTTGACGTGCCATCAGTGGCGGCACGACCCAAGAGTTGAGGAAAAAATTACAATATGTCTTTTGTGTGTTTAAACTAAAGTCGAGGTGTGGGCCCCATGGGGGCCGATTCGTGCATGATGTGGTGAAATGAAACTTTTTCACCGGGTATCCATTTTGGACAAATGAGTAGTCCATCTCATGTGTTTTTCTTTGAGGATCGTAATGGCACAATTTGTATAATTGTTTCAGGATCAAAGTATGTCCCCCATAGAACTTATTTTGAGCATAATGCGGTGACTTACAACTTTTCCATCGAATGTTTGTTTGGGGAAAATGAATAGTCAATCTTGCATGTTTTTCCACAAGGATTGCAACAGTTTGATCAGTTCGAACTTACAGAACCTTGTTCATGATCTCATTAAATGTTGAAACATGAAAGGAATATCGATGGAATATCCTTTTGACATGTTTGAAGAGAACCCATGACTTGGGTCAACCTCAACTCTTGTGAGAGTGGGAAATATGTATGAAGTGATGTGGTCAAATGTTCTTGAGTTATTTATGGAGGCATGCCAGCATAATTATTCTTTTGGACCTCCAGATCAACGATGAGCATTGTGCATTTGTTATCCTTTTGAATAGGTGTGTCAAGTACTCTAAGAGTAAGCCGACATGCATAGGGTCACTTGTTCCCAATCACTACTAAAAATTCCACCATTAGCAACCGCCATTGGCGGTCACTAATGGCCTATAGAGACCGCTCAGCGACCACCAATGGCGGTCACTTTAGGCCCGTCGTCGTAGGCCTATAGTGACCACCAATGGTGGTTTCTAAAGGAGGCTGAAAATCCAGCCTACAATGATCACCAGGTGGTCACTGACCTATTGCTCAGCCGAGCAACAACGACCACTAGTGGCGGTCGCTGTCCTGATCCTCGACTAAGCTACAACGACCGTCAGTGGTGCTCGTAGTTCTGATGCTCGGCTGAGCTATAGCGACCACCAATGGTGGTCTCTATCCTTTTTAGTAGGCAACCTATAGTGACCACCAATGGTGGTCTCTATCCTTGAGAATTTTTTTTTTAAAAAATTTCATGGTTCCCAATCAACAAAAACATGGTAAAAATCATAAAAAAAAGAAAACAATTCCAAACAGCATAAACATCAAGATCGTCATAAACAATAAATGACAGACGTGCTTCAACAATCCAAACAGGTCCAATCCATTTCAATCTTCTTCTTCAATAAGCCTACAATTAGATACAAAAAAAACAAATAAACAAAACAAACGTAAATTAAACATATTTATTCAGTTAATATATATATAATAAAATTAAATCTGACATCAAATTATTAGGTCTATAATAATTTAAAACCCCCAATTTAAGAAATTTTATCATTTTAGGATTTTTTTTCTTGTTTTGGAGTCTTTGGTTTAGCTTATGGAAGTATTTTGTGGTTTAAAAAGGAATGCTCTCCGCGTACACCGCGTGAAACCGTTAAAAAAAATATCCGGTCGTACCGCAAAAACCACCCATACAATTGACGTTTCGTCTCCCCCTACATGTCACGAATAATATTCCTATTTTTTTCATGTGATTTCAAGTCATTCTGAGCACATTTTCTCTGAATTCGACCGTTACACGTCATTTTGGCGTTTTATGACTTAGGAAATGTGTTTTCGGTCACCACAGTAAAAAAAACCCTCCAATTGATGTGTTGTCTACCAAAACATTTCAAAATTCACACTACAGTTGTTGTCGTATGATTTCATGGTATTCTGAGGTCGTTTGACTGGTTTTGATCACCCAACGTGCCCTTTTAGAGCGCGCCAAACTGTTCAAAACAACATATTTGGTCGTACCGCGCACACCGCACGTTCGATTGATGTGTCATTTCCTCCTACATGTCACGAATAATATTCCTATTGTTTTCATGTGATTTCAAGTCATTCTGATCACGTTTGCTATGAATTCGACCGTTACACGTCGTTTTGGCGTTTTATGACTCCGGAAATGTGTTTTCGGTCAACGTATTCAAACAACCCCTCCGATTGATGTGTCATCTGCCCAACCATTTTAAAATTCACACCACATTTGTTTTCCTATGATTTCATGGCATTCCGGGGGTGTTCGGCTGGTTTTGACCACCCAACACGCCCTTTTAGAGTGCGTTGAACTGTTCAAAACAACATATTCGGTCGTACCGTGCACATTTCACATCCGATTGACATTTAGTCTCCTTATACATGTCACTAATAGTATTCCTATTGTTTTCGTGTGATTTCAAGTCATTCTGAGCGTGTTTTCTCTAAATTTGACCATTACACATCGTTTTGGCTTTTTATGACTTCGAAAATGGGTTTCTAGTCACCGCGGTCAAACGACACCTCAAATTGACATGTCGTGTGCCCGAAAATTTCACAATTTACATCATGGTTGTTGTCGTATGATTTTATGGAATTCCGAGGTCGTTCCTCTAGTTTTGACCACCCAACGTGCCCTTTTAGAGCACACCGAATTGTTCAAAATAACATATTCAGTCGTATCGCGTACACCGCATGTCCGATTGACATGTAATATCCTCCTACATGTAACAAATAATATTCATATTGTTTTCATGTGATTTCAAGTCATTCTGATAACCTTTTCTCTAAATTCAACCGTTACACGTCGTTTTGGCGTTTTATGACTCCGGAAATGCGTTTCCGGTCACCGCGATCAAACGACACCTCTGATTGGCATGTCATCTGCCCAACCATTTCAAAATTCACACCATGGTTGTTTTCGTATGATTTCATGGCATTCCAAGGTTGTTCGGCTGGTTTTGACCACCCAACACGCCCTTTTAGAGCACACCGAACTGTTCAAAACAACATATTTTGTCGTACCACGCACACTGCAGGTCCGATTGATGTGCCATCTCCTCCTACATGTCACGAATAGTATTCCGATTATTTTCGTGTGATTTCAAGTCATTATGAAAACATTTGCTGTGAATTCGACCGTTACACGTCGTTTTGGCATTTTATAACTCCGGAAATGCGTTTCCAGTCACAATGGTCAAATGGCACCTCTGATTGACGTGTTGTCTCCCCGACTATTTTAAAATTTACACCACGGTTATTGTCGTATAATTTCATGGCATTTCGAGGTCATTCGACTAGTTTTGACCACCCAACGCGCCCTTTTAGAGCGTGCTGAACTGTTAAAAACAACATATTCAGTCGTACCACGCACACCGCACATCCAATTAATGTGATGTCTCCTGCTACATGTCACAAATAATATTTATATTTTTTTGGTGTTATTTCAAGTCATTTGGAGCACTTTTTCTCTTAATTCGACCGTTACCTATTGTTTTGGCATTTTATGACTCTGGAAATGCGTTTCCGGTCACCACGGTCAAACGAAACCTCTGATTGACGTGCTTTCTACTCAAACATTTCAAAATTCACACCGCAGTTGTTTTCGTATGATTTCATGGCATTCTGAGGTCATTTGGTTGGTTTTGACCACCCAACGCGCCCTTTTAGAGCGTGCCAAACTGTTAAAAAAAATATTTGGTCGTACCGAGCACACCGCATGTTCGATTGACATGTCGTCTCCTTGTACATGTCAAAAAAATATTACTATTGTTTTCGTGTGATTTCAAGTCATTCTGAGGAAGTTTGCTGTGAATTCGACTGTTACACGTTGTTTTGGCGTTTTTTGACTCTGAAAATGCGTTTCTAGTCACCATAGTCAAACGACATCTCCGATTGATGTTCCATCTCTCGAACATTTCACAATTCAGACCATGGTTGTTTTCGTATGATTTCAAGGCATTCCGAGTTCGTTCGAATAGTTTTGAACACCCAACGCGCCCTTTTAGAGCGCGCCAAACTGTTCAAAACAACATATTCGGTCGTACCGCGCACACCGCACGTCCGATTGACATTTCATCTCCTCCTACATGTCACGAATAGTATTCCTATTATTTTCGTGTGATTTGAAGTCATTCTGAACACATTTGTTGTGAATTCAACCGCTACGCGTTGTTTGTGCGTTTTATGACTCTGGAAATACATTTCCAGTCACCACGGTCAAATGACACCTCCGATTGACATGTCGTCTTCCTAACCATTTTACAATTCACACCACGGTTGTTGTCATATGATTTCATGGCATTTCGAGATCATTCGGCTAGTTTTAACCACCCAATGCGCCCTTTTAGAGCACACTCAACTATTAAAAACAACATATTCGGTCGTACCGTGCACACCGCATGACCGATTGACATGTTGTCTCCTCCTACATGTCATGAATAATATTCCTATTGTTTTCGTGGGATTTCAAGTCATTATGAGCATGTTTTCTCTGAATTTGAACGTTACATGTTGTTTTGGCGTTTTATGACTCCAGAAATGCATTTTCGGTCACCTTAGTCAAATGACACCTCTGATTGATGTGTTGTCTACTCGAACATTTCCCAATTCACTCCATGGTTGTTGTCTTACGATTTCATGGAATTCTGAGGTCGTTTGACTGGTTTTGACCATCCAATTTGCCCTTTTAGAGCGCACCGAACTGTTCAAAACAACATATTCGGTTGTACCGCACACACCGCACGTCCGATTGACGTCCCATATCCTTATACATGTCACGAATAGTATTCCTATTGTTTTCATGTGATTTCAAGTCATTATGAGAACGTTTTCTATGAATTCGACCGTTACACGTTGTTTTAGTATTTTATGACTCTGGAAATGCGTTTCTGGTCACCGCAGTCAAACGACACCTCTGATTGATGTGTTGTCTCCCCGAACATTTCAAAATTTACACCAAAATTGTTGTCATATGATTTCATTGCATTCTGAGGTCGTTCGGCTGGTTTCGAGCACCCAACGCACCCTTTTAGAGCGCGCTGAACTATTCAAAACAACATATTCGGTCGTACCATGCACACCACACATCTAATTGACATGCCATCTCCTCCTAAATGTCAAAAATAGTATTCCTATTATTTTCTTTTGATTTCAAGTCATTATGAGCACGTTTTATTTGAATTCAACCATTACACGTCGTTTTGGCGTTTTATGACTTCGAAAATGCGTTTCCGGTCACTACGGTCAAACAACACCTCCGATTGACGTGTCGTCTACCTGACCATTTCACAATTAATACCATGGTTGTTTTAGTATGATTTTATGGCATTCTGAGGTTGTTCAGCTGGTTTTGACCACAAAACGCGCCCTTTTAGAGCGCGCCAAACTGTTCAAAACAACATATTCAGTCGTACCGTTCACACCACACATCTGATTGATGTGTCGTCTCCTCCTACATGTCAAAAATAATATTACTACTATTTTCATGTGATTTCAAGTCATTATGAGCACATTTACTATGAATTATACCGTCACACGTCGTTTTGGAATTTTATGACTCTGGAAATGCGTTTCCAGCCACCGCTGTCAAAAAACACCTCCGATTGATGTGTCGTCTGCCCGACCATTTTGCAGTTCACACGACTGTTGTTTTCCTGTGATTTCATGGCATTCTGAGGTCATTCGGCTGGTTTTGACCACCCAACACGCCCTTTTAGAGCGTGCTGAACTATTCAAAACAACATATTCGGTCGTACCACGCACACCGCATGTTCGATTGACATTCTGTCTCCTAATACATGTCACTAACAGTATTCCTATTGTTTTGTGTGATTTCAAGTCATTCTGAGCACGTTTTCTCTGAATTCGACTGTTACACATCGTTTTGGCGTTTTATGACTCCAGAAATGCGTTTCTGGTCACCGCGGTCAAACGACTCCTCCAATTGAAGTTCCGTCTACTCGACCATTTTACAATTCACACCACGGTTGTTGTCATATGATTTCATGGCATTCCAAGGTCATTCGGCTGGTTTTTACCACCCAACGCGCCCTTTTAGAGCACGCTGAACTGTTCAAAACAACATATTCAGTCGTACCGCACACACCACATGTCCAATTGACATGTCGTCTCCTCATACATATCAAAAATAATATTCCTATTGTTTTTTGTGATTTTAAGTCATTCTGAGCACATTTTCTCTGAATTTGATCATTACATGTCGTTTTGGAACGTTTGAAAAGCATGCATGGGGTGATAAAAACCGGTCGAATGACCTTGGAGTGCCATGAAATCAGACGATAACAAAGGGTGGGTGAATTGTGAAATGGTTAGGTAGACGACATGTCAATCAGTGGTTTTGTTTGACCACACTGACCAGAAGCGCACGCCGCGTGTCATAAATGGAAAAAACATGCGTTTAAAGGTCAAATGCATACCGAACGACATCAGCATGAATTGAAAACACATGAAAACACCCTAATTATTATTTATTAGGTGTACAAGGAGACGAAACATCATTCGGCCATGTGGTTTGCGCGAAACGGCTGAATATGCGTTTTTTAGGTGTTTTCCACACTTGAAATGCATGCGTGGGGGGATATCCGGGGTGGGGGGGCACTGTCCGGGGGTGGGGGGGTTGTTCGGGGCGGGGCGGGGGGGGGGGGGGGCATAAAAACTAATTGTCCTAACGACATAACGATCAATTATCCTAATGGCCTAAAGGTCAATTTTCCTAATAACCCAATGTCAAACTGTCCCATTTACCAATTCACCTAATTCCCTAATTCCCTAATGGCATAGTGGCCTAACAGATAATTGGAATAATAGCCTATTGTCTAGTTATAAAATTGGAATAATTGCATAATGGCCTAATGGCCATTTGGCCTGCATCCAATTGGACAACTGGCCAAGTGGCCAATTTGTCTAATGGCCTAACAGCCTAATGAACAATTTCCCTAATGAAATAATGGTCAATTTTCCTAATGAATTCTGGGGTGCGGGGGGGGGGGGGGGGTGTCTGGGGTGGGTCAGGGGCCTACAAATAGTGAACCTGAGCCCAGTCACCTAAAACAAGTTTCATGGTTTCTTTTAGGAATCACATGGTTTTTTCAAAACCATTCATAGAACATGAAATTGAAAACATTAAAGAATAAAATGAACTAAAAATATCCAAATAATTAATCAATTTCATGGTTACTTCTCAATTCGTGCACACAAACATTGCATAAGGAAAAAACACACATCATACTCCCAAATCTCAAAAATCTCACTAGGAACCCAACCTAAACATCAATAACAACCCCATTAATAAAAAAAGAAACACACCTCCTGAATATGATGCGTCATGCGTGGTCATGACTGCTACCTCCATCCGGTGGGCCAAGGGCCTACAAAAAATAAAAATTATGAAGATTTTCATAACAAAAATAATAGAAATTAAATAAATAAATACAGTATAAACCTACGTAGTATGATCCCCTACACCATCACCTGGACACACATATTACCGCAGTGCTCTAACCTCAGCGATCAATTGTGCATTTACCTCCTTGGAAGCGCGCAATCGTGCCTCAAAATCTAACAACTACTGTGTCATCTGAGCAATAGAAGGACCGATAACTGCAGTGCGTGATACTACAGAATGAGGAATCCCTGTTCCATAGGTCAAACTATATCCATGCCTGTCTCGATCAATAATGCGATGGAAGATCTCATCCCTTCGCATGGGAAGCTGTCGCTGGTCCTCTAACAGTTGTTCTAACTCAGCTTCAAATTGAGCCTGTGAAATATTTAAATATATATACATATATATGTTAATATACAAATTTATGTAAGTATTGGTAATGAGTACAAGCACTTACTATAATTTCTACAGCCTCTGGATCATTTCGATCACGAGTCATCATCCACACCGACATTTTATCAGTCGGTGCACCTTGCCCCCATAACTGTATATGAATATAATATAAACACAAAACCATATTGACTAATAAATTAAAAAATTAATAATAAATACCTTATGTTGGATTTGAGACATGTGACGAGTCCCGAGCCTGTGAGGTGGTCCCTGCAATGCTCGATTCTCAGAATGGCGTGTTGACACCTTCTACATTCAATTAATTCAAATTTCAAACAAATCACACATTCTTAAAAATATATATACCAAAATAAGTATACAAACCGCAACACCCTTAGTAGACCAATATGCAACTAATTCAAGCCACTGAGCCGAGAGGACACCTCTCGGGACTTTTTCCAGAATGTCTGGGGCACCCACATTTGGTACCCAGTGGCCCCTATTGACTTTACCTTTATAATCTTTCCACATCTTACGACATTTTCTCATACACACGGGCCGAAACTCATCGGGGAATACTTTAAAATTTTGTTATTAATGAAAAAAACAACATATTTTAGTATTGTTTATACATAGGGAAGAAATTAAAATGGTCTTCTTACCTGAACCTCCCTCTAAAGACGACCTAATGTGTCCTGAGGGATAGAATCCCAGTCACGTGTGGTCAATGGAAATCGATGTGGGTCACGTATTATATGCCCCAGTTGATGAATACATACAAGGTCATTCAATCCCACAGGATGAAATATCTCATCAAAGGAAACATCAAACGTCGTGTCAGAATTCCATGATAAAATGCCAAGACCAGGGCCTCTCTTACGAGAGGAAGAAGCAGTCAAGTCTGATCCCATTGAAAACAATTTTATATTTAATTTGACAGATGTTATATATATATATATATGTTTATCAATTACATAAAAAATAGATACAATGACATTCAAACATACCTCAAACCTGAGACATAGATGGCTCAGATGGATGATGTGGATCTGCTGCCTCTTCCTCTGACATGCCTACGATCATAGAAAAAATTAGTAAGGGGACTACCCAAAGTTTCCAAAAGATAAATTGGATTGTTTTAAAAAAAATCAAACTTTTACAGTTGTTAATCAAACAAAAAGGGATTGAATAATTAGTTTTGAATGGATTTTAAAAAATTAGAAAGTTAACAAAACAAATATACAAATTATGTACAAAACCAATCAATGCATAACCAAATTTCAGATTGAATTAATAAATATTCAAGTAGCACATGAACCAAATGAAGAATACCTCAATGGGAAGATACACCGACAATAACATGAAGATACCAAAAGAGAAATTACCCTAAATATTTATAAATGAATAAACTTCCAAAAGTGAGGATTAAAACTTACAAGGATTTATAAATTGGTTAGATAATTTATGATATCCTAGGACATTCTATACTGAATAGTAGGAAAACAATTATACCTTTCATTAAGCATAAAAATCGACTGTTTATCCTTCAATGGATGCTCTGACCCAATAAATATCTTCTTCACGTTGAACTACAATATGTTGATCAAGCTGTTGGGAAACAAACGGAATAGTCTCAGGTTCATCTTGTTCAAATAAAAACACTCCCCACCAGGACATTTTCACAACAACTTGCCAACTTGGATTCAAAAGCAAAGTAACGAAGAATACTTGTTTCTCTTGTGATGTAAAAATGAAAGGTTCATTATCAACTCATTCATTTCTGTATAATGCATAGTTAAAATTCACCAATGAAAACTGATATTGATCAACTTTACATCCACACACTGGATCAGCCCAATTACACTTTAACAATATGTACTTCAACCCGTGTGCATATATGACTTCAATGATGTCTATCAATGGACCATAGTAATAACCAGAATCGATGAATGGACAACCGATGCCACTATTTTGTGTTGCTCATTTGTCTTCAACATATTTAATGCAAAATAAAAAACCATTAGCATCTATAGCTCTATAAAGATGAGACGTTATAGATGGACCCTCATCCAGTTGGAAAAATTCTTCAGTTAGAGTGGGGTCCCCTAACTCCCTCAGCTTATGAACCTACATAATTCATAGAATTAAATAATGATTTATGCAAGAAAGAAATTAGTATAATACTTCACTCATAATGAAAATCAATTTATACGTACATAATCCTTGAATCAATCATGAAACGACACATAATGAGATTGTTGAATTTGATACTCAGTCGCACGATACATCTCTTCTTTCATCTCATTAATGTGTTTCCTGCAAATGATAATGCAATGTTTAAATGATCAAATTATATAAACAAATCATGTAAAAGTTAAACAATAAAAGTGATAAGACACTTACTGCATTAATGGTGCAACTGATGGAGTATTAAACAAGATATATCGATGCGCTTGTATCCACTCGATGTTGTCCATACCAAATATGGTTCCTTATCCAACTGGACCATCATGAATCTGAGAGGTCTTATCTAATTTTCTTTCAACATATGTACGATATTCTACACAAAAAGTAGTACATTCATCCATCAAATAACCATTGGCTATTGATGCCTCCAGACAAGCTCTGTTGTGTACAAATCATTTCAATGTACTCAAATACCGCTTAGTAGGATACATCCACCTAAATTGTACTGGTCCAATAACCATTACTTCATCAGTTAGGTGCACTGTCAAGTGGACCATAACATCGAAAAATGAGGGGGGAAATAGTTTCTCAAAGTGACAAAGCGTAAGTACAATTCGGTCCTATAAACTTTTTAAATCACTCATTCATTGATTTCTTAAACAAAGTTGTATAAAAAAATTAATCATCTCAATCAACGGGTGAATAACATTGGGGGATAAACAATCACAAATTGCGATTGGAATCAACTACTGAAGTAGTATGTGTTTGTCATGACTTTTCAACCGTTGAAATGTCCTGTTCATCATATTCACACACTTTGAAATATTAGAAGAGTAACCATCAGGCACCTTAATCATCTTTAAAATGGAAATAAATGTCTCTTTCTCCTTTGTAGTCACCGTATATTGTGCAGAAGGAATATATGACTTGTTTCCCTTAGCTAAATGTAAATGGAACTATTTCCTTAAACCCATTTATTCCAAATCATGACGTGCATTAACATGGTCCTTTGATTTTCCACTAATACCTAAAATGGTCGACAATATGTTATCACAAACATTTTTTTCAATGTACATGACATCCAAATTATGCCTTAGCATGTTAGTTTTCCATTATAGAAGACTATAAAAATACTTTTCTTTTTCCAATTGTGACTGCGTTGCCTACCCGCAACACGAATATTACGTAATGGATGAGCCACCAAATCCTGAATTTCATATACCATGCAGATGTTTTCTTCCTCAATCTATGATAACATTTCGACTCCTGTCATGATCTTTGGTGCTGGGATGAACTATCTAGAACCATCAAATGCCACTCTGTCCTTTCTGAACCTATGCTAAGGGGGGAGAAAATGTCTATGACCCATGTATGCCCATTTTTTGGAATGTTTGAGCCATACAGATTTTTTACTTTTATTGCAACATGGGCAAGAAAATTCCCCTTTCATACTCCAGCCTGATAAATTTGCATAAGTCGTGAATTCATTGATTGTCCACAATAAAGCAGGATGCAGTTTGAACATTTCATTCATTTCACAGTCATAAGTCATCACACCATCACCCCAAAATTCATTCAACTCATTAATCAATGACCGAAGGTAAACATCAATCTTATCTCCCAAACTTCTAGGTCCATCAATAAGAGTGAAAAGTAATATAAATTGTTGCTTCATACAAATCCACCAAGGAAGATTATATGGAACCAACACCACAGTCCATGTGCTATGATTTGTACCAACTATATACTTGAATGGATTGAAATCATCTGCTACCAACCCCAATCGGATATTACGAACATCTTTAGAAAAGTCGGGATGTCTCTTATCAAAATCCTTTCATGCATGAGAGTCTTCCGGGTGGGTTAACATATCACTTTCGTGAATTCTTTCTGCATTACATCTCATTAAATTAGAAACTTTAGATGACATAAAAAATCTTTTCAACCTCGGTTTAAGGGGAAAGTAACACATTTGCTTTACGACAATCGGTTTCCCCTGTATCGCAATCTGACTTTGATGAGTCTGATTTCCCCTGTTCAATTTCCACCCAGAAGTGCCACAAACCGTACAAATATCCAAATGGGCAGTTTACTTTCTAAACAAAATATAGTTGTTTGCACATGCATCTATGGTCTCATATGTAAAACCTAAGTTCTCTGTCAACTTACGATCATGGTAATACAAATCGGGAATCTTAGAATCGACAAGAAGAACCTTTTTCAATAACACCAAAAGCATGTCAAATGATGTGTCTGACCACTGATTCAAAGTCTTCAAGTGAAACAAATCCACGATAAACAACAATTTTTTGTAAGAAGTACATCTAGGATATAATTCTGTTTTTGCATCATCAAGTGCTACATAAAACCTCCTCGAATCACGATCTGCACCAGAGCGAAGATTTATCTCACCGGTCTCAAGATTTTGGATGTCAATGCCATCAGGATCCAACCCACGTACCATTTCAGTAAGCATTTCATGCATTGGATCATTCATCCATGCATCAACATACATTTTAACTTCATTCGTATTTTGATAATGAACATATTATTCTCCATGATGAGTCCTACTCTTATAATTTTTCAGAAATCTATTAAATAATAGGTGATCCCTCACAATATCTCATTTTAATTGATATCTTTTAGCACATTTTCTACATGGAAAACTAATGTAGTCACTTTCAAACCCTCTGGTTAAGTCAATAAACTGCATAATGCCATTGAAATATTCTCTAGATGTTCAATTTGGATGATCAATCCAACTCTTATCCATAATAATATATGTATAAAAAACATTTACACAAGACTTATTACATGAATTTTTCATATCAAATATATTTAAAATAAATACTAACCAATTGATTGTGGACCATTGATAAAATAATCAAATTATATCTCTGAATAATAAACAAGAGAATAGTTAATAGAATATAAGTGAAATCCCATGTCATACCTGATTGCGTGACAAACCTGGAAGGGAGGGGAGCCGAAGGTGGTGCTGTGGGGGAGAGGAGAGGCAGCAGAGGGAAGCCGGAGCTGGAGATGGTGTGGTGAGGGAGGGGACGGGTGAAGGTGGTGGCGGCGAGCCAGAGGAGAGGAGGCGGTGAGGTGGAGACGGTGCAACGAGGGTGGGATGACGAGGGAGGGGACATAGGACAGTGGGGAGCCGGAGTGGATGGGTGGCAGTGGCGAGGGGACGAGCATCAGTCATACGGGGAGGGAGGGGACCGGGCGGAGGCGGTGCCGCACGATAGGGGATGGTGGGGGAGGGGACAGACGACGACGGTGCGGCGAGGGAGGGGGATGAAGAGGGAGGGACAAGGGATGTCAGAGAGTCGAAGCGGAGGGCGACGAGGGGATGGGGGACGAGCAGCGAAGGGGAGGAGGGAGGAGGGAGGAGGGCGGAGGGTCAAGGGTCGAGGTGCAGAGGGCCGAGGGGGTGGAGGCCAGAGGCCAGAGGGCAGAGGGCGGAGGGAAGAGGGGGCGAAGGCCGGAGGTGGTGAAGGGTGGAGGGCGGAGGGAAGATGCCAGAGGGGGCGGAGGGCAGTGATGGGACGAGCGGCGAGGGGTGGGGGGCGGTGAGGGGATGAGCGGCGAGGGCGGAGGGAGATGTGGGACAGGCAGGGGCGATCGAGGGGAGGGGACGTGGGGTAGGGTTTCGGGAGGGGAGGGGGCGGGGGGGGGGGGTGCGAAGCATTTTTTAAAGCCCAGCAACCTCCAAAGGCGGTCACCCGTGTCAGGGGGCTTCAAAGCCCATTTCTCTAGTAGTGAATTTAGTATCTGAGAATGGTTAGGTACACAGAAAAATGGAGATGTGGGTCCACAAAACATGTGGGACCCACACACGTAGTGTACCACATTACGAATATGCTATCTCTTGCATCTCTTTATTTTGGACTTGGATTTTGGTATGTGTATATCCTATCTTGTGTGTTGTTTTGTGTAGAACATGATGGTGCCCTCCATAGTGGCTTATGAGTTACGATGCGAGATGTTCCAGGTGTGACGTCTATCCGGGGCGACACCCGATGACTGGATCGGCTCTTTTCTAAGAGGTACCATCCAACAGGGATGGGCAGTGTTCCTCGATATTTTTCCGAGAGGTACCATCCAGTTGGGATGGACAGAGTTCCTTAACGCTTTCCCGAGAGGCACCATTCAACAGGGATGGCTAGAGTAGTTCTGGGGTTACCTCCAGCTGGGCTGGGTGGTGGTCCCCAGTGGCAGTTCTGAGAAAAAACCTCCCGCCAGGTTGGGGATGGGTCCTTAACGATACTAGAGTGGAACCCTCCAGCCGGGCTGGGGATGAGTCATCAACAATAGTAGAGTGAAACCCTCTAGCCAGGATGGGGATGTATAAATACCCAACCTTAAACATTACATAATATATGATCTTTCACTGGTCTAGGTTCTAGATAATTAGATACAAGGTTCTTAAATTTTTTCAGAGTTGCGATAAAATTAAGCAGCAAAAGCCAAACTTTACTTCTGCGTGCGCAACTATGACGACGTCCAACTTTGGATTTCAAAGTGACCAGTGAAAAAAATAATTTTAAACAAGGGGTGAGCATTGGATATGCCCAGTATGGAGTTTTAAAACAAAACCATTAATAAATATTTTTTTTCTTTAAAACATTTATTTAAAACAAAAGCTTTAAATCATGAAATTAACATTACTCATAACATGTCATTATCATTTTATTGAGAGATTATAAAACAGATTTTAGGATAAATTCATGCTCAAAGTTGATAAACTTATTTAGGAGTTATAAATAGAATGCACTATAAAACCATGCATGCACAGGAACAAAAATGCATGAAGATCCATCTATAAGTTAGATAATGACCAAACATAAACATTCTATGACATGTAGAGGTGCAGATAAGAATTTACACATGAAATAATATTATTTATTTAGAATTTCACATAAAACAATATCATTTATCATTGTGGTTTGGAAACTTAAATTTTAATGAATTTCTATACAAGTATATATTTAAATATAAAACTTTAATCCATGTCCACTTAGAAACATAAAACAGATAAATACTGGTTCATAATAGAATAATTTGTAACCATGGTTATTCTACTAGTCGAATAATCTCATGGTATTTCATTTACTAGATTTATAATAAGGGAATGCATAATGTGGGACATCATAAACATTCTATCAAGGCATCATGTCAAGACCATACATAATCATTTTTTCAAGGCATTGTGTCAGGACCTAGTTTGGCTCATGAGACCTACCGATGCATCGAGAGGCTATAACGGGCCTCACCAGTCACATAATAAGTCCTATGCATTCCCAATATGTCTAATAAAAATATGTCTTTAAATCAAAGTGTCTCATACCACTTTGATTTATTTAAATATTAATAATAGATGAAAATAAATTCATTGATAAATTATTGAGGTACATATTCTTTAAACAATCCAAAGTGTCCCATACCACTTTGAAAATTTTAATTCTTAATCATATAATATCATAAAAATATTATCATCATACTTGAAATAATTATCTTTATTTGCAGCCCATCAATAAAATGAGTAATGAAATAAATGCACATTTAATAAAAAAAATGAATATATGGTTTTGCCTTCTCAAAATAATCTTTTACAATAAATAAATATGTTTCGCATGTAAAATTATAAATAAAACATTTCAATTCCTAAAGAAATCTATGTGATTGATAATCCTAGAAAATTTATTTGAAACCATGATTTTATTATGAAAGACGTGTCAATGTTATGATTGACACATGACTATGAATGTATGCAGATGCATCATCCTTATGTTTTAAAATAACATGACATGTTATGAACATTTTTTTAAAATATGGCGTTAGGTATTATAACATGCCAATAAACATTATATCCTTTGTATATATATACACATATATATAACTTGAGTTTGTTTTTTTTTAAATAAAAGAACTTAATGTTTCCCATAAATATATATATATATATATATACATATATGTATATATATATATACATATTGTATTCAGAAAACTCATCAGCACATACTAAATTTATGTTTTAGCAAAACAACGATAAACGAGAATATCCTTTGGAAAAGTTAATATGAAAACAAATTTAAAACATAAAATTTGTTATATATATATATAATTGGAATAATGTCTTAGAAATCATACTTGGATTTAGTAATCCATGAAAAATAGTGTAGTTTCCATGAAACCACAAATTTATTTTAAATGCAATGGGTGTTGACGATATGCATAACACATGACCATGTTTATATGAAGCTGTGACACCCTTAACTTCAGTATACAATGATGAAATGATATGAGCATTTACAATTATAAACATAAAAATACCCATTTAATCTGTATGTGTGTGTGTGTGAGTATATCAAAGAAAGAAATTATTATTATATTAATATAATTATATATTTAACTTCCGTAACAAACACTATTTATATAAAGATTATAAATATATTATTTTAAGATTAACTTTAACATTAAAGAAAGAAATTATAATTTCTTTTTTGTAAAAAAAAATATTTTTTTATAATCTAATCATATTTTATAATTTGAAACTAATAATTATAATATATTTATTTAAACTAGTTTTTTTCATAATTCATAATTTATGAAAGTAATAATTATAAAAATAATTTAACTATAAAACAAAACTTTATAAAGTATTAGTTTTACAAAAATAATTTATTCATACTTTATAATTATAATCTTATAATTATTATTAATTAGATTCATAAATTTTAACTAGCTTATTTCATTATTTTAATATATTTATAAATTAGAACAATTATAAGAAATTTATAAAATATAGTGTTTATAATTTATGAATTATTCATCTAAAATATTTTATTAAATAATTTTTTGACAAAAATTACAGTTATTTTCAAATTTTCTTTAAAAAAACAATAAAATAAATTTGAAAACTATAAATAATATTTATAATTTTATTATAATTAAAACAATTAATTCCAATTATTATTATTTAAAGATAATCATATTAAGAAAATATTATTGGTGTGTATTAATCATAAATAAATCCATTTAATAATATATTTATATAAAAAATAAGTTGGAATTCCTGGGATGTTACATTATCCCCCTCTACAGAATTGTGTCCTCGCAATTCATTTTGTCGAACCTAAAAGAATTCTGAATTTCCATTTTTAGAATTAGGAAACACTAGGACCATTAAACTCTAAACTCTACCGCTTAGATGATAACATCTAATCTCTAAAGTTATCTAGATGGTTCCCCTGATACCAATTATAAGAACCCAGCCTTAAACATTACATAACAGAAGACCTTTCACCGTTATAGGTTCTGAAGAATTAGATATAAGGTTCTTATATTTTATCATAGTTGTGATAAAATTAAACAACAAAATCAAAACTTTGCTTCCACACATGCAACTACGATGACGTCCAACTTTAGACTTCAAAGTGACTTTTGAAAAAATAATTTTAAATAAGGGGTGAACATTGGATATGCATAGTAAGGAGTTTTAAAACAAAACCATTAAGAAATAATTTTTTTCTTTAAAAAATTTGTTAAAAACACAAGCTTTAAATCTTGAAATTAATATTACTCATAACACATCATCATCATTTTCTTGAGAGATTCTG
Organism: Viscum album; assembly: GCA_963277665.1. Taxonomy (NCBI): domain Eukaryota; kingdom Viridiplantae; phylum Streptophyta; class Magnoliopsida; order Santalales; family Viscaceae; genus Viscum; species Viscum album. The sequence continues at coordinate 1,520,143,956 of OY728131.1, read as the reverse complement.
AAATAGATTTTAGGATAAACTCATGCTGAAAGTTTCTAAACTTATTTAGGAGTTATAAATAGAATGCACTATAAAATCATGCACACACTTGAACAAAAATGCATGAAGATCCATCTATAAGTTAGATAATGACCAAACATAATAATTCTATGACATGCCAGAGGTGAGGATAAGAATTTACGCATGAAATAATTCTATTTATTTAGAATTTCACATAAAACAATATCATTTATCATTGTGTTTTGGAAAAATAAATTTTAATGAATTGATATACAAGTACATATTTAAATATAAAAGGAAGCTGCAGACTCCCACTGGACAAAAAATTGGTTTGCAATTTTCCTTTTTCACTTAAGTTGTTTACATATATATATTAAAAAAAAGTAAGTTGAGTATCATAAAAGATTCATGGACAAAGTCATTCTCAAGCTTTCTTTAGACAAATTCAATTTAATAATTCACCACTATAACATTCGAAAGATTCCAAAGAAACTAAAAAAAGAAAAGATCGAAACCGGATTTCCAATCATCGGATCAAATTCATTTGTCCACCATTGGAAAATTCAAAAGCAAAACAACAAGAGAACACAAAAAAATAACATAAACATTATAAAATATTGAAAGAGGAACCTATTTGCAGACCAACTACTGTTCGTAAAACAAAAGCACATGACTACATATGACAAATAGAACCAGATCGTTATTAATAGAAGTGACGAACATCAGAGTTAAAAGAAAAATCAGACACTTACAAACTAAATAAAAACCTACATCGTGTAGATCGAGGACCGAAGATGATGAACAAATAACCCGCTCAAAAGCCTCAGATCTGGATTTATAGGTTTGATTTTGGAAAACCTAACCTACGGATGACCTCGCTCGAACTCCCCCACATTGGCCTCGGGTTGGTCCCGGCCTATCCCTACCCACGCGATGCCTTCGGCCTCGGCACTACTTGATTTCAGAGCAGGACACTCCCCAGATGCGGACAAATGATTACAACAAGACCTGCTGCTCGATCTTCATCAACTTCGCGACTCCTGAGGGATCGACCCTGCTGTGCGCAACCTGGAGACCTCCACTGTGGCCTCTCCCTCGACTCCTCTACCTTGCGTTGCGACACACACTACGGGTTGTGGTAGACCAAAATTCTCTTCTTTTTTTCTATTATTATTTTATTAATATCATTATATATTTACTTTCTTTAACAAACATTATTTATATAAAGATTATGAGTATATTATTTTGAGATTAAATTTAACATTAAAGAAAGAAATTATAATTTATTTTTTGTAAAAAAAAATATTTTTTTATAATCTAAATATATTTTATAATTTGAAAATAATAATTATAATATATTTATTTAAACTAGTTTTTTTATAATTCATAACTTATGAAAGTAATAGTTATAAAAATAATTTAATTATAAAACAAAACTTTATAAATTATTAGTTTAAAAAAAAATAATTTATTCATAATTTATAATTATAATGTTATATATATATATATATCATATTTTGAAAACCAAAATTTATAAAATCAAATTAATTATATTTTTATATTAATTATTTAGATAAAATTATAATAATTATTATTAATTAGATTCACGACTTTTAACTTGCTTATTTCAGTATTTTAATATATTTATAAATTAGAACAATTATAAGACATTTATGAAATATAGTATCTTTAAAATTTAGGAATTATTCATCAAAATATTTTATTAAGTAATCTTTTTACAAATAATATAGTTATTTTCAAAATTTATTTATAAAAAAACAATAAAATAAATTTGAAAACTGTAAATAATATTTATAATTTTATTATAATTAAAACACTTAATTCCAATTATTATTTTTTAAAGATAGTCATCTTAAAAAAATATTTCTGGTTGATATTAATAAAAAATAAATCCATTTAATAATATATTTATATAAAAAAATAAGTTAGAATTCCTAGAATGTTACATTATCCCCCCTCAATAGAATTGCATCCCCAAAATTCATTTCTTCAGACCTAAAAGAATTCTGAATTTCCATTTTTAGAATTAGGAAACATTAGGATCGTTAAACATTAAACTCTACCGCTTAGATGACAACATCTAATCTCCAAAGTTATCTAGACTATTCCTATAATACCAATTATAAGAACCCAACATTAAACATTTAATAATAGAGGACCTTTCACCGGTCTAGGTTCTAGATAATTAGATACACGGTTCTTACATTTTATCAGAGTTGTGATAAAATTAAACAACAAAATCCAAACTTCACTTTCGCATGCGCAACTACGATGATGTTTAACTTTGAACTTCAAAGTGACCTGTGAAAAAAATAATTCTAAACAAGGGGTAAGAATTGGATATGCCCAGTAAGGGGTTTTAAAAGAAATCCATTAAGAAATAATCTTTTTCTTTAAAAAATTTCTTAAAAACACAAGCTTTAAATAATTAAATTAACATTACTCATAACACGTTATCATAATTTTCTTGAGAGATTCTGAAACAACTTTTTGGAAAAACTCATGTTCAAAGTTGTTAAACTTATTTAGGAGTTATAAATAGAATGCACTATAAAATCATGCATGCGTGTGAACAAAAATGCATGAAGATCCATCTATAAGTTAGATAATGACCAAACATAATAATTCTATGACATGATAGAAGTGTAAATAAGAATTTATGCATGAAATAATAATATTTATTAAGAATTGCATATAAAACAATATAATTTATCATTGTGGTTTGGAAACTTAAATTTTAATGAATTTCTATACAAGTATATATTTAAATATAAAACTTCATGCTATGTGCACTTAGAAATATAAAAATGACAAATACTGGTTTATAAGATAATGATTCTTAACCATGGTTATTCCACTAGTCGAATAATCTCATGGTATTTCATTTAACATATTCATAATGAGGGAATTCATAATGTAGGACATCATAAACATTCTGTCAAGGCCTTGTGCCAAGACCATACATAATCATTTTATCAAGGCCTCATGTCAAGACCTAGTTTGTCTCATGATACCTACTGATGCATCGAGAGACTATAAGGGGCCTCACCCATCACATAATAAGTCCTATTCATTCCTCATATGTCTAATAAAAATACGTCTTTAAATCAAAGTGTCCCATAACACTTTGATTTATTTAAGTCTTAATCGTAGATGAAAATAAATTCATTGATAAATTATTAAGGTACATATTCTTTAAACAATCCAAAGTGTCCCACACCACTTTGAAAAGTTTAATTCTTAATCATATAATATCATAAAGAGATTAATCTTGTACTCGAAATAATTATCTTTATTTGTAGCCCATCAATAAAATGGGTAATAAAATAAATGCATATTTAATCAAAAATGCATATATAGTTTTTTTCTTCTCAAAATAATCTTTTACAATAAATAAATATGTTTCTCACATAAAATTATAAATAAAACATTTCAATTCTTGAAGAAATCCATGAGCTTGATAATCTCAGAAAATTTATTTGGAACTATGAAAGATGTGCCGATGTTACACTTGACACATGACTATTACTATGCAGATGCGACATCCTTAAGATTTAAAATAACAAGACGACATGTTATGCACGTTTTTTTAAAACACGACATTAGGTATTATAACATGTCAATAAACATTATATCCTTTTTAGACACACACACACACACACATACCATGAGTTTAATTTTTTTTAAAAAAAAAGAACTTAATGTTTCCCATAAATAAATAAATATATATATATATACATACATGTTTATATATATATATACATACATATCATATTCATAAAACTCATCAGCACAGAATAAATTTATATTTTAGAAAAACAACGATAAATGAGAATATCCTTTCTCAAAGTTAATATGAAATCAAATTTAAAACATAAACTTTGTTATATATATATAAGTAGAATAATGGCTTAGAAATCATACTTGGATTTTGTAATCCTTGAAAAATAGTGGAGTTTCAATGAAACCAAAAATTTATTTTAAATGCAATGGGTGTTGACGATATGCATAATGCGTGACCATATTTATATGCAGATACGACACTCTTAATTTTAGTATATAATGATGACATGATATGCACATTTTTTCATCATTGAGATACAATTATAAACATAACAATATCCATTTCATATATATATATATATGTAAGTATATCAAAGTATGGGAACCCTCATATATAGAATATATGGGGTTTTAGTGATACCCATCATGATGTATAATTTTATCAAAAGAAAATATACATGCATAAATGATTCCTTATTTTATAATTTGAACAAAAAAATAAAATTGTATCTCACATAAAAGTATATAAACATCAACATAATGATCATGGACTTAAATTAAATAAACATAATATTTTTAAATAAAATGAATCCCCTTTGCATAAACAAGATTTAAAGAAGACACGTTCTGTTATTTTTAGAAGATAAACAAAACAATCATACCTTGAAAATATAGTTTTATTAAAATTAAACAAAACAATTCATATAAATTTGAAGCATGAATTAAAAGATGAAAATTTAATTATACTCTTGCTACAGAATTAAGATGCAATGAAATTAAAACACAATTTTAATTAGACATGCCCCCTATGGAAAAATTATAAAATATAAATACAATACCTTTATACTAAAAATATGATTATCCCTTACTAATCAATAATTATAAGAAGAATATAGTTAATTTAAAAATCTAGGACCATAATTCTAAAATAAATTTAATAGAACCTTCAGAGAAATTTTTTAAAACACATAACATAAATCATATAAAATTATCCCTTACTATAATTCTGAAAAACTTTGTTAGAAATGAAAAACCTAAATTTTTAAATAAAACATTTTGAAAATCAACCAAACAAATTAACACTTAAGTATAGTTCCCCTTACCTAAAACACATCCATAAGCAGAAAAAATTCTTCTGCTGCAGACTCCCACTGGACAGAAAATTGGTTTTCCAATTTTCCTTTTGCACTTAAGTTGTTTACATATATATATATATTAAAACAAAAGGAAGCTTCATATCAAAGAAGATTCACGAAAAAATTCATTCTCAAGCTTTCTTTAGACAAATTCAATTTAATAATGCAACCACTGTAACATCCAAAAGATTCCAAAGCAACTGAAAAAAGAAAAGATCGAAACAGAATTTCCAATCATCAGATCAAATTCATTTGTCCACCATTAGAAAATTCAAAAGAAAAATAACAATAGGACACAAAACAATGAAATAAAAATTATAAAATATTGATAGAGAAACCTATTTGTGAACTAACTGCTCTTTATAAAACAAAATCACAGGATAAAAGATGACAAACAAAACATAATCATTATCAACAGAAGCAACGAACATCATAGTTAAAGAAATCCGGACAATTAAAAACTAAATCAAAACCTACATTGCGTATATAGAATAATGAAGACGAGGAACAACTAAACTACTCGAATACCTCAGATATGGATTTCCAGGTTTAATTTTGGAAACCCTAACCTGCGGATGACCTCGCTCAAACTCCCCCGTGTAGGCCTCAAGTTGGTCCCGGCCTCTCCCTGCCTACGCGATGCCTCCAGCCTCGACCCGACTCGACTTCACAGCGCGACACTCCCCGAATGCAGACGAATGGGTTTTTTTTATAAATGGGTTTTTTGAAAAAAAAAAACATCTTAAAGGGTTAGGGTTATAAGTATTTTTTAAAATGGTTCTGGAGATGCGTGAACCCCGTTCACGCATCACCGAACCCGGGATGATGCGTGAACGAGGTTCACACATCATAGGTTTCACGCATCCTATAGAAACTTTTATTTTTACTAATTTTTTTAAAAAATTTATTTTTATTTTGTTTTGTTTTGTTTATATGTATATAGATATAAAGAAAACAAAAAATTTCAGCAGAATTTATCTGCTATTTAAGATCAAGAAAAACTGTCATTACAAAAGTCTAGATTATGACAAAAACCCTCACCCAGAACTCCCTTTTATAAGAAAGCAAGCCCATGAAATCATTCTGCATTTCCGATGTGGGATCCAGGTTCTCCCTTTCCTGCTCAGAACATTATGCATTTCCAATGTGAGATTCTGTTTCAAGTACATGTCTTTAAAAGACTATAAAATAAAAACTATAAGATCAATATAAATGAAACTTAAAACATGGATTAAACATATAAGAAATAGTTGAAAATAAAAATAATTTCATAAAAATGGTTGATGAATAATAATTTATAAGCTTTAAAAACCACCAACTTGAAAATTAAAAATGTTTCAAGTACATGTCTTTGAAAGACTATAAAATACAAACTATAAGACAAATATGAATGAAAATAAAAATATGGATTAAACATATAAGAAATATTTGAAAATAAAAAGAATTTTGTAAAAAATGTTGATGAAAAATAATTTACAAGCTTTCAAATCCGCCAACTTGAAACTTAAAAATGTTTAAAGTACGTGGCTTTGAAAGCCTATAAAATAAAAACTATAAGACCAATATAAATGAAAATTAAAACATGGATTAAACATATAATAAATAGTTAATAATTATTTAGTAAATTAGTAATATACTTATTAATAATATAATTATTATTTAATTAGTAATATCAATATTAATTATATAATAATTAATTAGTAATATAATTATTAATTATATAATAATTAATTAGTTAATTAATAATATAATTATTAAATATATAATAATTAATTAGTTAATTATATAATAATTAATTAGTAAATTAGTAATATAATTATTAATAATATAATTATTATTTAATTAGTAATATTAATATTAATTATATAATAATTAATTAGTAATATAATAATTAATTAGTTAATTAGTAATATAATTATGAAAAATATAATAATTAATTAGTTAATTATATAATAAACTAATTAATTATTATATATTTAATAATTATATTACTAATTAACTAATTAATTATTATATATTTAATAATTATATTACTAATTAACTAATTAATTATTATATATTTAATAATTATATTACTAATTAACTAATTAAATAATAATTATATAATTAATGATTATATTATTAATTAACTAATGAATTATTATATACTTAACTAATTAATTATTATATATTTAACAATTATATTATTAATTAACTAATTAATTATTATATATTTAATAATTATATTACTAATTAACTAATTAAATAATAATTAAATAATTAATAATTATATTATTAATTAAGTAATGAATTATTAATAATTAACTAATTAATTATTATATTTTTAATAATTATATTACTAATTAACTAACTAATTATTATATAATTAATAATTATATTACTAATTAATTATTATATAATTAAAATTGATATTGCTAATTAAATAATAATTATATTATTGATAATTATATTACTAATTTACTAATTAATTATTATATAATTAACTAATTAATTATTATATATTTAATAATTATATTACTAATTAACTAATTAATTATTATATAATTAATAATTATATTACTAATTAATTATTATATAATTAATATTGATATTACTAATTTAATAATAATTATATTATTAATAATTATATTACTAATTTACTAATTAATTATTAACTATTTCTTATATGTTTAATCCATGTTTTAATTTTCATTTATATTGGTCTTATAGTTTGTATTTTATGGTCTTTCAAAGACATGTACTTGAAACAGAATCCCACATCGGAAATGCAGAATGTTCTGTGTAGGAAAGGAAGAACCTGAATCTCACATCAGAAATGCAGAATGATTTCATGGGGTTGCTCTCTTATAAAAGGGAGTTCTAGGTGAGGGTTTTTGTCAGAATCCAGACTGTTGTAATGACAGTACTGCTGGATATGAAATAGAAGATAAATTCTGCTGAATTTTTTTATTTTGTTTATATATATATATATATATATATATATAAACAAAACAAAATAAAAATATATATATATTTTTAAAAAATTAGTAAAAATAAAAGTTTCTACAGGATGCGTGAACCCCGTTCATGCATCCTTTATCAGCTTCGTGAAGGATGTGTGAACGGGGTTCACACATCTTTCAGCACGCCTATGATGGGTGAACCCCATTCACGCATCTTCAAACCCATTTTTAAAAATACTTATAACCCTAACCCTTTTGGATAATTTTTTTCTTCAAAAAACCCATTTATAAAAAACCCCCAGATGAATGGATATGACATGACCTGATGCTCAATCTCCATAAACACTGTGACTCCCAACGACTCAACCCACCTGCACGCAACCTGGAGACCTCCGCCATGACCTCTCCCTCGACTCATCTACCTTGCGTCGCGACACCCCCTACGAGTTTTAGCGGATTGAAACCCTTAACCAAAATTCCCTTCTTTCTTTCTATTATTATTATTGTAATATAATTATATATTTAATTTCTTTAACAAACATTATTTATATAAATATTATAAGTATATTATTTTAAGTTTAAATTTAACATTAAAGAAAGAAATTAAAATTTCTTTTTTGTAAAACAAAATATATATTTTTATAATCTAAACATATTTTATAATTTGATACTAATAATTATAATATATTTATTTAAAATAGTTTTTTTAATAATTCATAATTTATGAAATTAATAGTTATAAAAATAATTTAATTATAAAAAAAACTTTATAAAGTAATAGTTTTACAAAAATAATTTATTCACACTTTACAATTATAATCTTATATATATATATATATATCATATTTTGAAAAAAAAAATTATAAAAACAAATTAATTATATTTGTATATTAATTATTTAGATAAAATTTTAATAATTATTATTAAATAGATTCATAACTTTTAACTAGCGTATTTCATTATTTTAATATATATATAAATCAGAACAATTATAAGACATTTATGAAATATACTATCTTTAAAATTTATTAATTATTAATCTAAATTATTTTATTAAATAATATTTTGACAAAAATTATAGTTAGTTTCAATTTTTTTTTAACAAAACAATAAAATAAATTTAAAAACTATAAATAATATTTATAATTTTATTATAATTAAAACACTTAATTCCAATTATTATTTTTAAAGATAATCATCTTAAGAAAATATTATTGGTTTGTATTAATCATAAATAAATCCATTTAATAATATATTTATATAAAAAAATAAGTTTTAATTCTTGGAATGTTACAGGATGGGTCCTCAACTGTTGTGACACGATCTCTCGACTGTGAGGCATAATAAAGAGACATGGTTTGATGTGACTTTGGACTCTCAAGAAAGAGGGATGCTTTTCCCACTAAGATGCATCCTTGTGATGCAACCTAAAATAGTGCGAGCGAGACATACCCACCCAAATCGGATAGTATCAAGGTGCGGTGATTGAGCCCATTTGACTTGAAATTTAGGGTAGACGTGTAGTATGCTGGGCATCAATGATGGTTACTTCTAGGACTGTTGGCTACTCACTTTCCTGGACTGAGCTAGTGAGATGGTGATCCCCTTATTTTCTCGTTTGGGTTTCTGGGCTAAGCATACATATATATATATATCCTGTTTTCAGTACCCACTTATGGGGTTTTGGTTACTCTCCTTCTAGGAGAGGTGAAGACGTGCGGGTATGCCATGTGTTTTTTGTGTCTTGCTTCTCATGGTTAGATGAGTCTACTATCCTAATATAGGTAGAAAAGACTCAATGAGAAGTTAATATTCTCACCGTTTCTAGCTCCTTGTGTTTGGATGAGTTTACTTCACTATGTCATTAGGTTAGCTATACTCTTTTACTGTATCTTATTCTATCTATTGCTCCCCTCTTCAGTACCTATCTTTCTGATCCCTTGAGACTTCATGTCATCCTACTGAGTATCTTTATACTCACCCCTTGTTGGGATTTTCCCGTACTTGGTGTGCCTTTGCAGACAAAAAACAGTTTTTTTGTGACTTCAGAAGAGTTGGGGATATGGGGTTCTTGGAACGCGTGCGGTGGCCATGACATAGTATTTAGGAGTGAGGCTCTCCTAATTGGCTTACTTTTCCACCTATTGCTGGGTTGTGTCACTTTTATGATTGGGTGTGTATTTTTCCCCTTTACCTTTCAATTTACTTTTTTGTACTTGTACTGATTAGAGGTCGATGCACGTTTTGGGGTTTTATATAGCATTGTTGTATCTTTCTTTCCTTTCCCTCTACATTGTTTACATTGAGTTGGCTACATGTGTGTGTATAGGTTCTTAGTCAATCGCCTCCCCATGTTTTTTGTGCCTTTGGCACTAGTCGCCAGCACCTGGACTATGGAGGTGGGCTTGGGGTAGTTGTGACTTGAGCCCCGATGTGGGTCGGGTCATGATAGTACCACCCAAATAGGATAGTATCAAGGTGTGGTGATTGAGTTCCTTAAACTTGTGTGTTTAGGGAAGATGTGTGAGATTTTGGGCATCATTGATGGATTATTTTAGAACCTTTATCCACTCTTCTTCTTGGGATGAGCTGTGAGATGGAGATCCCCATACTCTTCTATTTGGGATTCTTTGACTGAGTATATATATATACACTTTCTTTTGTATCCACCCCTTGGATTTGGATTCTCTCCTCCCACGAGAGGCGAAGAATCACGAGGTATGCCATGTGCTTTCCATGTCAATATTCTTTTGGTTGGATGAAGCTACTCTCATACTATAGGCGGTTAAGGCTTGACAGGTATTTTATCTACTCACCGTGTTTATCCCCTTTTGTTTGGATGAGTTTGCTTTCACTCTTTCCTGGGTTGAGCTGTACTCTTTGACTATATCTTTCATCTATTGTATTTTTATTCATGTTGTATCTCTTACAACTACCCCTTTACCCTTTTAGGGTATTCTAATAGGTATGTATATACTCACCCCTGCATGGGATTTTCCCACATGTGTCGTGTATTTTGCAGATGATGGACATGTTGACCATGACTTCAAAGGATCTTAGGGATAATGGGTACTTGGACTGTGTATAGTGGTTGTCAATTGGGATTCATGAATGGTGCTCTCTCCTACTTTTTAATTTTTAATTTTTGTTAGTTTAAGACATATTTAAATTTGGGCATGTATTTTGACCTTTACTTTTCATTTTACAATACCATGATTTGTAATGTCTAGAGGTTCATGCATGCCTAATTTATTTCTCTAGAAGTGTTGCATCTTTCCTTATCACCATCTACACCTTTTCATTTATTTGGATGTGTATGTGCATACAAATACTTAATAAAAGGACTCCTTGAGTTAGTTATGCCTTTGGCACTGGTCGCCAGCCCAGGACCTATGGAGGCGGGCTTGGGATAATTGTAGCTCAAGCCCCGACATGGGTCAGGTCATGACAGGTGGAGTGTGTGCCCCCTGGGGGGAAGATTTCACACTTGGAGTTTATCAGGATTGAACCTCATGGAGGCATACTATGTACCTTTTTGGTAAATAGGGATCAAAACATGCCACAATTTAAGGTCGTGTGACAATACCAATCCATGATGTTTAATGTCGTGCCGCAAAGATGCTTTTTCCATGGAAGGGGCATCAACAAGGGGATGTTATGGAGCTTACACATAGAAGATACCTGAGGTTGAAGGTTCATCCTATGGTGAGGGAGGATGATGTGGGGCTTATGCATGGAAGAAACCAGGCATAGGAATTTTGTCCCATGGTGGGTGAGGATGGTGTGGGGCTTATACAATAAAGCTGTCTAGCGTAGAAGTTTCATCCCATGGTGGGGGAGGATGGTGTGGGGATTACGCATAAAAGATATAAGGTGTATAAGTTTCATACCATGGTTTCGGAGGAGGTGTCATCCCATGATTATCATACATGGGGCATCCTATGTTCATCACATAGGGTAAGACTACAGTTTAACATCATGCATTGAGGACGCTATTGTGCAGTTTAACATCATATGATTAGGACATGGAGCTAGGAAATTTTATGTCTTGTAGTTCAGATGTGGATGAGACTTAAATCCTAAGGGGGTCCATGTAAAGGCAAGAGGAAGATTCATAAAAATGACTTTCTACCAAGATGGGTAAGTTATTTCCCTTAGTGATTCCACTTTTAGGGCTTATGTGTCTACTGCTCATGTGCCTCTGGGTGGGTAATGGTGTAAACATTGTCTTGGATGAGTGTCAATTAGAAGGCCTGACATTAGGGTGTCTATGTTTAGGAGTGATAGGCATTACAATACCTATAATTAGAAGCAAAAGGTAGGGTAATGTTCCAGGCTGCTCTTGAAGCATAGGGGGTGTCGGGTCAGGGATAAGAAATTTAGTGAATGAAAATTTATAATATTGCCCATAAATAGGGTTGCAAAAGCTATGATATCTAGCATAAGTAAGACACATGGATTCAGGAGGTGTGGGTGAACATAATATTTGGTGTTGTGTGAAGGATGATTCTCTTACGCAAACTTGGTCAACCATAATAGGTGTTGCACGATGAACTCTCAATCACAGGCCAAGACATACTGGGGCCCATGGGAGGTCATTCACACAAGTTCTCTACCTTTGAGGGTCCACAGGATTCTGGTGTTGTGTGATGTTTCAAAAAGAGGTTTGAATGAGCGAGAGTGTTGATGTCATGCAAATTCACTATAGCATGTAACAGGGTTGTGCGCTTCCCATCCATTTGCCGACGGGGCTTGACCGCGCAACATGTGGAGTTCGACATCGCCTTTATCATTCAAGTGGATGCTTGCACAATGGTTTTGTATAAAAATATATCATTTTTCATGCACATTCCTTGAATGTCATTTTAGGTTTCATGAGTACTCATGAAAATTTTATCTTCAATGTTGCCTTTGGCGTGCATGTACTTTGCGTATGAATCATAATATTTGCACACAACACTCTATAGTTTCATGTAACCTGCTCCTTGGACCCAGAATATTCCTTCGGGGTGGGTCACATATTCAGTTTATGAAAAACTGGCCTTCTGAGATACGAGACACATTTTCGGCATAAACAAATATAAAATGTTCTTTCTGCATCTGTCATTATCGTCACTATAGATGACCTAAATCATGGGTCAAAAAATACATATACTGATGTCGTATCATATTGAATACAAATTATATAAATACACCTAATAAAATAAAAACACAAGTATGAAGTTTCCATAAATTAAAATAACTGACATATATATTATAACCAACTTACATGGAAAATAATTTCATCGTGTTGATGTCCAAATCATCTTCAGTTACAAGCTCTATGATATCTTTTTTTTAAAATCATCATATTCATTACACACCAATAAATTTCAGCTTCATTTGGAATATCATAAACTTCCAACATCAAATTTTAATAGGTTTATAATCTATCAAGATCATAAGAAGTTGTATCTGAAGTCATAACAGCCTGTATTTGTTGTTGTTGAACAATTTTTCCTTAAAGTATTCCTATAAAAAATAAATAAATATATAAACTTTAAAATGTTAAAAACAATTAACTTCAATATGAAATAAAGGATATAGTTTATACATATGTTAATAGTAATTTTTTGAACAAGCCTAGATGGAAAAACTAAAAAATGGTTGATACTTTGTCCAACTTTACTGACATGATTTGTAAGAAATGATATTTTTATTGAATAATCTATAATATCTTGTACAATGACCTTCAGGTTCTATATCTTTATCTGTTTATGATGAATGATATTTCAAATATAATAAATAATTTTATATACAACAATATGATGTGGTAGATCCTCAACAAATGATAGATACCTGGCCAAAGGCAGACTCTAGAAAGCGGGGAGGCATACAGATTGGGAAGCTAGCCGGCTACAGTTGGATGAGCTATTTGTTAGGGCATAATATTATGGGGTTCTCACATAGTAACAAATTTGGAATTGATGTTATTATATAAAGGTGGTTGGGGAGTTTTAAGTGGGGGACACAAAGAGAATAATATTGATCATGTTTAGGAGGATCGACCAAGTGGATTGGGTGGGAGTGCTGAAGGACCCCGGGACACCCTGAGAGGGGAGGGGTGAATCAGGGTGACCACTTTTTCTTCTAATTTGTTGGATCTTGTTCCCACGTTGGTAGGAACTTGTTGAACCTGTATGATGATTACGATCAAAATGAAAACATTCACATGCACAGAGAAGACACAGTCATTTTTACTTGGTTCACCACTAAGGGCTACGTCCAAGGAGCATACGCCGACAGGTTGTCGGTCGTACCTAAATCCACTATGCTTCACTAGCTGCGGATACAAAAGTTCGGGTACAGACACTCTGTCCCAGGCTCACTGCCTTTACATAAGGTTTAGGGATAGCTCACTGCTTCCCTCGGGTCACTCCCGTTGACTCCCCCTGGCTCACTGCCGTTGGTGAAGTCTCACTCAGTTTATAGACGTGAAGGTCTCTTCAATAAATTTGCATTGAAGTCTTTGCCTCTGCTCAGCACGAGACTCTGCTTGCATCGAAGTCCGGAAGAGATGCACTAGAACGCACAGAACCACTGAACTGGATAACCAAAACGTGCAGACAAACCTTACTGAGAAATATGCGAAACATCAACCATTTGCGCGCAAAATCATCCTATTGCGCGCAACATTTTCTTTTGGCGCGGAAAAATATTTCGCGCAAAAATCACCTTTTTCGCGCAACTCCAAATATTTCGCGCAAGCTCCTTTACGCGATCCTTTTCCGCGCATCAGACCTCGGATCTTCTCTAAGTCTTCCAACCCACCCAATGAAGGGGGTCACCTCATATTTATAGGCGACTGAGACCACTGCGCGCAAAATCCCCTTCGGCGCGGAAAATCTCTCATCTGGCGCGTAATCTTTCGCCCAGCTTATGTATTTCGCGCACAACCCTTATTTTCCGCGCAGCCCATGCCTTTGCCATCTTTCACCAAACTGATTCTGAAACAGCATTTGCGCGAAAAAACTATTTCGCGCATCCCGCTGTTTTTCGCGCCCAACTTAAGTATTTCGCGCACATCCCTGATTTTCCGCGCAGCCCATGCCTTTGCCATTTTTCACCTCTCTGAATTCGAAACACTGTTTGCGCGAAAAACTATTTCGCGCATCCCGCTGTTTTCCGCGCCTAACTTAAGTTTTTCGCGCAAGCCTCTTATATTTCGCGCACCACTTCCGTTTTCTGCGAAGCTCCTTTTGCAGACAATCCATGTCTTCATTTTCCGATTTTGAGGCCCAAAAATTTGGCAAACACTGGGAAACAGCGCCACCTTCAAAACTGTTGTCTGCTTGAACTGTATGATCACTTTGCTGGAACACATTCGGAACTTCCACTGAGGATTGACAACAAACACAAACCATACACCAAATCATGCTTTGAAGAACCTGGTTCCAACAATCTCCCCCTTTGGGTTTGTTGGCAATCAGAATAAATTCAATAGATCTCCAACCATGAGCAAGTCCAAAACGCAAGAATCAACTCAGCCAACACTCTAAGTCTACGTGAGCAATGCTCGGTGTAGAAAACAAGAGAGGAAGCTTGAATTGGGTCTTAGTGTTTTGAAATTCTCCATGACGCCTGATGTTATCCTTATTAAACTTCTCATCACAATCTTACACTTCCATCACAGAAGAATTTCTTGCCGTAAATTTCTTGCCGTGAATTTCTTGCCATGAATTCTCTTGCCGTGAATTTATTCCTTTCTCCCCCATTGACAATAAAACCAAAGACCGAAAAGTTTGTTCAACGTTCAGCTCAAGCCATACTCCCCCTGGATAGTATCTCCCCCATAAACCTGCATCACAGCCATAAGCAGATAAAAACAGTTAAAACAAACGGGGAGAGGGGTGTTTCGAAACCTCCTTATGCAGCAGGAGGTGGTTGAACACCTAGGTTCAACCGATGCTTTTCAAACACAGCTGCTGACAGTGGCTTTGTCAGGATATCAGCTACCTGCTTATCAGTTCCCACATGGTCCAGTCTAATCACCCCTTGTTCAACCTTTTCTTTGATGAAATGATACCGTATTTCAATATGTTTTGTACGAGAATGCTGAACCGGATTTTTCGTGAGATCAATTGCGCTTTTGTTATCACAGTAGATCACCATTGGCTGCTTTACCTCATCACCAATATCTGTTAATTGTTGCTTCATCCATAGCAGTTGAGTGCATGACTTTGTGGCAGATATATACTCAGCTTCCGCAGTACTAAGAGAAGTACTTTCTTGTTTCTTGCTCAACCAGCCAACACAATTATTTCCGATAAAGAATGCTCCACCACTGGTGGACTTTCTGTCCACAGCATCGCCAGCCCAGTCAGCATCAGAAAATGCGGATAATTCACTATCCCTTCCTACAGCAAAGTATAATCCATACTTGTAAGTACCTTGAATATACCTCATGATTCTTTTCACTGCTGTTATATGTTCCTCCTTTGGATTACTCTGAAACCGGGCCGCAAGGCATGTTGCAAAGACAATATCTGGCCTTGTCGCTGTCAGGTACAGTAGGCTGCCAATGATCCTCCTGTACATGGTGGGATCAACAGAGTTCCCATCCTCATGCTTTCCAAGTTTAGTTCCAATTGCAATCGGAGTTGACATTGGTTTGGAGTCTTGCATATTGAACTTCTTCAGCAGCTCTCTTGCATATTTTTCCTGAGAAATGAATGTGTATTCCTTCTTTTGAATAACTTGCAGCCCCAAGAAATATGTGAGCTCCCCAATCATAGACATTTCAAATTCTGATTTCATGTGGTTGGCAAATTCATCCACTGATTTCTTCCTACTGCCACCAAATATGATATCATCAACGTAGACAAGAACCATGAATTGATCTTTTGGAGAATTCTTCGCATAGAGATTGTGATCAACTCCTACTCTTTTGAATTCCAACTTCTTGAGATATGAATCTAGCCGTGAGTACCACGCCCGTGGTGCCTGCTTCAAACCATATAGAGCTTTCTTTAGTTTGCAGACCTTTGTTTCATCGGTACCCAAGACAAAGCCCACTGGTTGTTCAATGTAGACTTCTTCTTCGAGTACACCATTCAAGAATGCTGTCTTGACATCCATTTGATATACTTTATATCCTCTTTGGAGTGCCATGGCAAGGAAAAGCCTTATTGACTCCAGTCTAGCCACTGGAGCAAAGGTTTCTTCAACATCAATGCCTTCAATCTGAGAGTATCCTTTACATACCAGTCGTGCCTTGTTTCTGATGACACTTCCATGCTCATCAAACTTATTTTTGAAGATCCATTTGGTACCAATCACATTGTGACCTTCGGGTCTCTGGACAAGATCCCATGTCTGATTCTTATCAATCTGATCTAATTCATCATTCATGGCTTTCACCCAAGATTCATCTTTTGCAGCTTCTTCGAAGGAGGATGGCTCTACAACTGATAGAAATGCAGATTGTGTGGTATTCCTCATCCTTCTGGTTTGAGTGGGTGCACTCCTATCCCCAATTATGTTGGATGGATCAATCTCAGCTCTTCGATTTCTCCTGCGAGGTTCAGTAGTATTCTCTTCATCCATAGTTTCTTCTTCAGATTCTTCTTCTGAGTCAACATCATCATGTGATTGATGAGTGTTTTGAACAGCTTCCTCTATTTCTGCATTTGTAGGTTCTTCATGTTCAAATTCTTCATGACTTTCGATCACATCAGCATATGACGTCCGTGAAGCATTTGTGGTTTTCTCTTCAATTATCTTTACATCATTGCTTTCCACAATCCTTCCCAAACGATTGTTGAAACATTTGTAGGCTTTGCTGTTCATTGAGTAACCGAGGAAGATTCCTTCATCTGCATTGTCACCATATTTCCCCTGATTTCCTTCTTTGTTCCTGATGAAGCACTTACTTCCAAAGACACGAAAGTATTTTAGAGAAGGCTTCCATCCATGCCACAATTCATATGGTGTCTTTGTCTCACCCATATAAAGTCCTGTTCGATTCTGAATGTACACTGCAGCTTGAACAGCCTCTTTCCAGTAATGTCGTGGAATACGACTCTCAATCAGCATAGTTCGTGCCATGTTGTTCACCTGTCGATTCCTTCGTTCAACAACTCCATTTTGTTGTGGAGTTCTCACAGCAGCTACCTCATGTTGTATCCCATGCTTCTCCAGATAATTTTCAAATTCAATGGACGTGTATTCTCCTCCATTGTCAGATCGCAGCACTTTGATTGTTCGTCCAGTATCATTCTCGGCGATTCGCCGATATGTTTTCATGCAGTCAAGGACCTGTCGTTTCCGGTGAATGACCATCACACATGCCATTCGACTGTAATCATCTATGAAAAGGACAAAGTACTTTTCTCCATGAGTTCCGGCAACATTTATTGGACCACAAACATCTGTATGAATCAGATCAAGAAGGTGAGATGCCTTTTTCTTCTTTGGCCGATATGAACTGCAGACCAGCTTCCCACGAATACAAGCATCACAGGATTTTTCACGCTCACGCTTCAGGTTGGGAATGTCCATGACAATTCTCAATTTTGATATTTTCTCCATGTCTTGTTGATTGATGTGTCCCAATCTCCGATGCCACAGATTGTTTTCTTCTTCAACAGTCATGTAACATACATTCTCTTCACTATCAACCTGATACAAGTTTCCTTCTGTTCTGCATCCCTTCATGAGAGAATTGCCAGTTTTTCCCTTGATAGTGCAGCCTTTCTGATTAAAAGTAACAACAAGTCCTGAGTCACAGAGTTGACTCACGCTGAGGAGATTATGACGTAGGCCATCTACGTAAAGGACTTCAGTCTTCTTTAGTTCTCCATTAGCTAATTTGGTACTTCCACTCCCTTTGATTTTCAGAGCCCCATCATTACCAAATCTTACTGTACCATCAACATTCTTTATGATATTTGTAAGTAGACCGGCATTACCTGTCATATGAGATGAGCAACCGCTATCTAGAATCCAGGTACTGTTGTTCTTTGTGGCTTTGAGAGCTACCTCTGCAAGGTTTGATTTCTCAATCTTCCTCCTTTCCTTCCATGAGACATTAGATTGAGTATATAGAACTGATGGCCTTTCAACTATCTCTTCCGCAAACCCAGGTTCTTCATAGTCAAAGTCTTCTTTAAGAGGTGAGAACCTGTTTGAAAGAGAAACATCGTCTTGCTGACGAGACTTGACATGTCTGGAACTTCTGTATGAGGTGTCAATGTCCCTTCTCTGCCTGCAATTAATGGCCTTATGACCAAAGTTAGAACAATGAAAACAATATCCATAGAAATTATTTCTTCTATAAGAATTAGGATATGAAATTGTTCTCCTTTGTTGAGCATCTATATCTTCTCCATTCAGATAGCTTCTTACCTCTTCACAATAGGACATGGTATGGCCCAGATAGCCACAGAACTGACACTTCATGAGAAGAAATGTCTTCTCACTTGAATTTTTCCTCATAGCTTCTTCCTTGGGAGAATAGCAAGACTGTCTGCCATTTTTGAAAGTTTGAGGATAATTTTCAGGTCTCCTTTTAGTTTGGATTGAGGGTTCCTTTTTCAGCACTCTAGGTAACATTTCAACATGTTCAACTTCCATCTTATCTTTCTTTTGGATCTTTGCACTTCCAGCAGTTGATGACTCAGCCTCACAGCCAATTCCACTCTTTCCCATGCAAGCAGGTCTTTGATCACTCAAGACTTTTCCAACCCCATCTGAACCACACTTGGCTCTTGCAAGTAATTCTGCATCTGAGAATCTTCCGAACTGTATTTTCTTCCTCGATTCTTTTGGAACTAATTCTGTCTCCATTTTACTCCTCAGAGTAACTACTTCCTCCTCAAGACCCTCAACAGTCTTGGATTTTTCATCCAGTCTGGATGTGAGGTCATTGATGACCTTTGCTTGCTCTTCAACTCTCAGCTTCAGATCAACCGCATCATCATTGCTTTCAATTATTTTAGACTGTACCTTCACAAATTCTTCCAGTCGTTCAATTTCAGCTTCAAGTTGATCAACATATTCAGTTGATTCTTCTACAATTGATTTCCACTTATTGCAGCTCTTACATTTAATCTTAAGCTTACTAACTGCATCCTTAAGTTGCACCTCAGGATCTACACAAGTTCTCAGTTGTTTTTCACCATCAGTATCTTCTGACTTTTCAACAGTGGCCATCATAGAAGCATGGTTCCCAGTTTTGAATTCTGGTTCTTCTTCATCACAGAATTCATTGTCATCTTCTTCCTCTTCACAGACAAAACTCTTCCTTTGCATTTTCTTACCAGATTTGAAGTCTCCCTTTTTGAAGAACCTTCTTTGAGGCTTCTTGAAGTTTTCATCTTCGCTGTCATCATCATTGATATTCTTCAAGCACTGAGAGGCAATATGCCCAACTTTTCCACAACGTAAGCATGCGAGAGGTAACTTCCCTTTGAATTTCCCTTTCCCCTTCTGGAACTTCTTTGCAATGAGAGAAAGAATTTCTTTCTCTTCGTCATCATCACCGCTACTATCCTTTGAGATTTTCAATTTATCCATGGCCTTGAATGCCATTTCCTTGCTCACCCGAGTCGTAGCATCTTCTGGTTTGACTCTCATTTCATATGCTACCAAACTGCTCAGTAAGTCATCTAAAGAAAGTTTGGAAAGATCTCTTTCCTCAAGAGCTGACACCTTCGCATTATACAGAGGTGGAAGTCTTCTTAATATTTTCTTTACAATATCAATGTCTTTGATTTCTTCGCCTAGACCCCGAATTGCTCCAACCACTTCAGTAATTCGATTGAAGAAAGAGTCTGCATTCTCGTCTGGATGCATCTTCAGATCATCAAACCGATTGTGTAGCACTTGTAGTTTCGCCTCCTTCACTTTGCTATCACCTTCATAAATATTCTCAAGTTTATCCCACATAGATTTTGCTGAGGTGCAATTCATCACCTTCAGGTAAATCTGATCAGAAAGGGCAGCAGTGAGAGCATTCTGTGCTTTAGCATCCGCATCAAGAAGTTTCCTGTCTGTTTCAGTCATAGCCAGACCTGTTGGATCAGTGACATGTATTCCTTGCATAGTAGAAAAAAGAACTTCCATTCCAAGAGATCTTAGATGAGATCTCATTCTGTTCTTCCAGATCTGGAAATTGCTTCCATCGAAGTGAGGGACTCCCCTGACATTGACGGCGTTTTCCATGATGAAGAAGGTCAGATTCAACACCAGCAACCTGGCTCTGATACCACTTGAAGGACCCCGGGACACCCTGAGAGGGGAGGGGTGAATCAGGGTGACCACTTTTTCTTCTAATTTGTTGGATCTTGTTCCCACGTTGGTAGGAACTTGTTGAACCTGTATGATGATTACGATCAAAATGAAAACATTCACATGCACAGAGAAGACACAGTCATTTTTACTTGGTTCACCACTAAGGGCTACGTCCAAGGAGCATACGCCGACAGGTTGTCGGTCGTACCTAAATCCACTATGCTTCACTAGCTGCGGATACAAAAGTTCGGGTACAGACACTCTGTCCCAGGCTCACTGCCTTTACATAAGGTTTAGGGATAGCTCACTGCTTCCCTCGGGTCACTCCCGTTGACTCCCCCTGGCTCACTGCCGTTGGTGAAGTCTCACTCAGTTTATAGACGTGAAGGTCTCTTCAATAAATTTGCATTGAAGTCTTTGCCTCTGCTCAGCACGAGACTCTGCTTGCATCGAAGTCCGGAAGAGATGCACTAGAATGCACAGAACCACTGAACTGGATAACCAAAACGTGCAGACAAACCTTACTGAGAAATATGCGAAACATCAACCATTTGCGCGCAAAATCATCCTATTGCGCGCAACATTTTCTTTTGGCGCGGAAAAATATTTCGCGCAAAAATCACCTTTTTCGCGCAACTCCAAATATTTCGCGCAAGCTCCTTTACGCGATCCTTTTTCGCGCATCAGACCTCGGATCTTCTCTAAGTCTTCCAACCCACCCAATGAAGGGGGTCACCTCATATTTATAGGCGACTGAGACCACTGCGCGCAAAATCCCCTTCGGCGCGGAAAATCTCTCATCTGGCGCGTAATCTTTCGCCCAGCTTATGTATTTCGCGCACAACCCTTATTTTCCGCGCAGCCCATGCCTTTGCCATCTTTCACCAAACTGATTCTGAAACAGCATTTGCGCGAAAAAACTATTTCGCGCATCCCGCTGTTTTTCGCGCCCAACTTAAGTATTTCGCGCACATCCCTGATTTTCCGCGCAGCCCATGCCTTTGCCATTTTTCACCTCTCTGAATTCGAAACACTGTTTGCGCGAAAAACTATTTCGCGCATCCCGCTGTTTTCCGCGCCTAACTTAAGTTTTTCGCGCAAGCCTCTTATATTTCGCGCACCACTTCCGTTTTCTGCGAAGCTCCTTTTGCAGACAATCCATGTCTTCATTTTCCGATTTTGAGGCCCAAAAATTTGGCAAACACTGGGAAACAGCGCCACCTTCAAAACTGTTGTCTGCTTGAACTGTATGATCACTTTGCTGGAACACATTCGGAACTTCCACTGAGGATTGACAACAAACACAAACCATACACCAAATCATGCTTTGAAGAACCTGGTTCCAACAAGTGCTAGGTGCCTCCTGACTTATCTTTTCTCATTCTTCCTTATTCTTCCTCGTTTCTTCTTAATCCTCTTCCTATAATTACTAAATAAATATTTGATTTTTCTATCAACTTATACCATGACATCACACATTTAAGACACTAAAAAACATTCATATTCCTTCCTATACAACACACAATCATTCGGTTAGGCATGCATTTTCTTCCACCCCAAGACCATCGGTATAATATTTTTTTCTATTTATAATGTAAATCCAGAATATATCTATCTTTAGAAATAATGTATTTCAACAACTATAGCTACTTTGAAAAACTCTTTTCACTCCATTAATTTTTTTCCTGTAAGTTTATAAATCTTAACACCAATGATAAAACCATAAATTTTATACATCCTGAATATAATGGTTTTCAGCATCACCATATAGAAACTCAATTTTTGGTTCTTTATTAATTGTCTCTAATTCAATATCATGAATAATTTATTCAACTTTATTGGAATTATCATCTTGAAAATCATCATCATCAATAGATCTGGAATTTTTCTTAATTTCCCCATGCCAAATCCAAGGGCTGTAGCTTAGATTAAAACAATGAAAAATGAAATGATATTTGATATCTCTACTTTTTTACTTCTTCATATTTAAACATTTCTGACATGGACATAAAAACATGTCATTGCTTGGAATATTTCATTTAACAAATTCTAAAAAATAATAGACATCTTCCTCATATTCATTACTCATTCACAACACAATAATCCAAATTCAACTCATTATTATCTATAACGAATATCAAAAATTGAAAATAAATTATTATATTTTCAAGTTTAATTTCATATTTACTTGTATAAATAAAAATAAAAAATACCATAAAATATTTCACAAAAAAAGAAATACAACATATTTGATAAGAAAAAAATATATCTTTGAGCATATTTAATTATCATTATTTAATAAAAAAATCACAAAATTTAATCTAAAAACAACCATTCAACAATTAAAAAATACCAATGATGTTAGGAAAAAATATCTCATGGAAACATTGTAGTATTTTTGGGTAGATTATGCTTGTTGACAAAACTGGTTGACAATGTCAATTATGGAGTTCCAGGGTTATTATTGAAAAGTTATATTGAAAAATATCCTATATATATGTATGGAGGCTCTGGAAGTATTTTAGGAAGTTATGTGTATAAGGTGGCACCACTTCCCAGTGTTTGCCAAATTTTTGGGATAAAAAATTTGGAGGTTTTGTGAAGTTTTATTTCTAGGACTGCCTTATGAAAATATAGCAAAGGCATGAAATTTGAGTAAGTATAGTGTTTATTGAAATTTTAGTGATTTGTGAAGGTATGGAGCTTCCCGAAATATGGTTGAGTCATGAAGGAAAGACGGTAAGCTATGCGATTATGAGATGTTTCACGAATGGAAAATTTACTTAAAGTTTTGTGAAGAAATGAATTTTCACGAGAAATAATAAATTTTTTTGAAAAAAATACATTATAAAGATTAAAATATTTACAAAGGGGAGGAAACGTCTATAAATAGGTGGCTTCACCCTTCATTTGGTTAAAGGAAGCCTTAACAAAAATCTAAAGTCTTTGAATTCACGAAAATGTTTTGCGAAGGATTTTTATTGTGTGAAGATTTTCATAAGACCATCAGTTTTTTGAAAAAAGAAGTTTTATGAAAGCTATGAAAGCTTCACAAAAGTTGTGAGTTTCAAAAAATTTGTGGGTTTCACATTAGTAGAATTTTTTGTGAAGAATTGTGAAGTTTCATGAAAGTTTGAAATAGGGTTTCCTGAAAGTGAATCTTATGTGAACTAGAAAGGATTGCCTAGTAATTCTGTGGTAAATAGGTATTCATAAAGTGGATTATGGTAGAACTAAATAATTAATCAAATGAGGTGTAAAACATATTTACTCAAGTGATCAAAAGAATAATCTTCTGAAGGAGCAGTGAGTGCACTTCATTTGAGAGAGGAGCAAGCTTTCAAATTATGATTGGTTGTAAACTAGAAGGGATAATGAATCTTCTCTAAACTATGTAACAATAGTGTGCTTTAGTGGATTTGGTACATAGTCACATTTTCTTTGTATGATACTTGGATGTATCCCAATGTGGGTGAACCAAGTAAAATTATTGTTTCTTGTGCAAGATTCAATTTTTTTTCATACATTGTTACATGAAAGGGATAAAAGAGTGTTGTTTAACAACAAAAAAAATATCTGAAGGGGAAGTTGTTTTAATTATTAATACCATGATTCGCCCCACCTGTCAGGGTATTTAACATAGTTGAACTAAAAAAATATGTGTAAATAATCGAACAAAAATACAAATATAAAATAAGATAAAAATACATCAATGAAAAATTAGAACCAAAAAGACAAATGGGAATACTTTGGATTCAAATAAAATTGAAATAATAAACAACAACAATAAATTGATATTGGAACCAAGATGATTGAGAAAGTGACTCCAATGGGACAAAGGAACAAGCAATGGTCGATGATGGGTGATATTGGATGGTGGAGGTGGATGCCAACTGAAAGATAAAGCGACATCAATGGAAAATCAGAACCACAAATAAAAATAAAAATACCTTGGATGCATGAAAAATAAAAACAATAAAAACAAACCATAATTTGATATCAAAACCTGGATAATTGTTAAGGAAACACCAATGAGAAGAAGGCACAAGCGTTGACTGAAAACAGGTGATAGTGGACAATAGTGGTGGATTTCAACTTAAAAATAAAGTGACATAAATAGAAAATTGGAACCACAAATACAAAATCAAATACAATGGATGCATGGGAAATAGAAATAATAAAAACAAACTGTAAATTGAAATCGAAACTAGGGTGATTGAGAAGAAGAAACCAACAGAAATAAGGTGCAAGTGGTGGTCGATGATGGGTGATAGTGGATGGTGGTGGTGGATTCCAAATGAAAGATGTTCAAGGCCATTTTTGAAGAATGAAGATATTTGAGGCCAAAAATCGAATAATGAAAATATTTTAGGCCACAGATCGAAGATTGAAGGGTTAGGGTTCACCACATGAGATAAAGTCAAAAGTTTTCATGCAAACGAATGAAACAAAAACAATCGCACTCAATCCATGATTAAAATTATAAATCTTTTCCACGTCGGTTAGTTAATAAACAACATGAAAAATTTCGATGCTTTATTTACCAAGTTAGTTATTTAATAACCGATGTGAAAAATGTCAGTGTTTTATTTACCATTTTGGTTATTTAATAACCAACTTGGTAAATCATGTTTTCACATAGATTATTTAATAATCGATGTGAAAACTATGCCAATTTTATTTACCATGTTGGTGATTTAATAACTGACATGGTAAATCATATTTTTACATCAGTTATGGATAAAAAATATGAAAAATGTATTGGGATAAATTAATTTTGTACAAGTGAACCTCATATAGAGAGATATATTCATAATCATAATACATCTCTATCTTATCAACCTATTTTTCATCTTGTTGTGAAATTTCATATCCATATAGTTATTGTTACATGGTCATGGTCTTTATTGATTTATTTTAAATAATATTTTATGAAGTATGACTAATTATTAATTTCAATGTTTAGGTGATCTTGATATCTCATCAACAAAATTGGATTGTAAGGGATAACATAATAATTGTATAGTTGAATACTATTCTTTGATATCATTATTCCATCATCCCGTATTCTATAGAAAGTACATACATCCTCATCTATAAATGAATTGGAAACAAATTTTTTAGGAAAATACTCTGAACACCAATTATTTTTCATGCAATGTGGTTGAGAATTATTAGGACCACTTGGTCCATAAATCATTATGTTTTTTATATATTCATACAACTGAGGTTGAAATATTTTATCTTTTATTTTAGTTGAAACTATTTTATTAATAGAAACAAGTATTGAAAATTATGTAGAGAACCAAGGAATAAAAATATATGAACATGAGGAAAACCTTGTTTTTAAAATTCAATTGTATGATCAACTGCATAAATAAGTAAAGAATAAATATCTAACAAGTTTGTATACTTGAAAAAAATAGTTACATATAGTTTTGTAAGAAATAAGTAAAAGTTTAGAGGTAATACCTACTTGATATTTTACAATGAAAATCCCTTATTTTAAATATTTCATTAGATGTTAAAATTTGATATTGAAAACTATTGAAAGTATTTGGGTTCAATATTCAGGATAGATATTGTGATTTTTTAAAAATCTAGTAATCTCAAGACAATATGGATTTCATGTGAAATTTGTGAACAAATCTGAATATCCAACATAATTATAAATTTCTATTGCATTACTATAATTTTGAATCATGTATCTAGAACCAATAGATAATGATTAAGGAAAAATAATACATTTTCTACAGAATGATCCATCACGCTCACCCCAAAGGTATTCTTCTTTTAGAACACTATATATATCAATACTTTATTCTTTATTAAATAGAATAAATGTTGAATATTGAGATTCAACCATTGCATAAGCAATATCTAAAGTGATGTAAGAGTCTTATTGAATGTAATAGTGTTTCAAGATACTTAGGATGAAATTGAATATGGTATGAAATTTACTCCCCCATTATAAGTTTGTGAAATTTGGAAGATCTTGTGAAGGAGGTGAAATTGTGAATATTCATCTTCACCGGTTAGAAAAATAAGAGTATATTGAAATGAAAAATATAATGGATGAAATTTATCTATACATTGAAATTCAAAAGATTTTTTGTATGATAATATCTCAATCCTTCTTAAGACCTTCAACATCACCAAGTATGAGCATAGATATTTTTGATGTTTTTGGAAAGTTGTATTTCTATGAATCTATTCCGCTTCATCTAATTAGTCATAGCTTCAAATATAGATCACTTTGGGTAATCGTTAGTGAAGAGATCACTTTATGTATGAGTTTTATTTGTTGTCAATGGTTGTTATTGATTTTCAATTTTGGTCAATGAAAAAACAATCTATTTCATTGATGTCAATATGGCGAAGAAGTAAGAAAGAAGTTGTTGAAAGTTTAGTTGAAGTATCCAAGATATTCAAGATTTATAAAAAAGAGAAATATATCTCGGATGAATGGATGTAAAAGATAATACTCAATTATTATAACCTTAAAGAATAAATTTTGAAGACTTTGAGATTATAACTCTGACGATTGTTGAAATGATCTTACGTTCAAAGACTTATGTCAATGGTGACACATTGTTTTCAACAATGGTGGATGAAGTGAAGGCCAAACAATATTTTATTATTGCACGAGGAATTAAAATAAGTCCATGAGAGATGTGTTTACATTTTACATGAAGAATAATTGAGGATATGAATAATATTATAGTTTTCCATTTGATAAATTATTATGATGAAGATCTTATATACAAGGTAGCCAAAAAAAATAGGCCAACTATTAGGCTGACCAAGGACCCCTCTATAACTGTTATGGGACCCATGGGGTCAACCATGTGGGATAAGTTGGCCTAGACAACCATGGGAGTGGATGGTGTGAGTGAACCGAGTAGGCCAGTTGGAGCGCGCACCTGTGCGAACGCGCATATGGATAGGCTGGCTAAGCCGGTGTACAGGTGGGACAGAGCGGCCCGTGTGTGAAGGTGTATGCAGGTGTCGAAATCACACTTCTATGGAACAATAGCTAGCAGAGTGGGTTGATTAATAATAAAGTGTGCACCCATGCTCGAGTTCGATGTGGGATGGGAAATTAGCAGAATACTATCCATCCTCCATTAAAAGTTAAGTACATTTTAAGAGTTGTCTGATCTAGACGATCTCAACAATATAATTGAATGAGGACATCATCTTCAACCTTCCATCACTTAGAGTTTCTTATGTTTGCTGGAGTTCATGGAAAAACCTTCATCAATTGAACCCGATCCCACCATGGTCATTCTAAGATTGAGATATTGAGTCGATTAAATGATGAAAACTAATGCATGCATGCTACACTTTTCATGCATACAAGAGGCCAGGGAAAAAAGCTTCGACCAAATGCAAATGTAGTTTTAGGAGGCCATTCAGTCATCTGATAACCATATATTAATTTGATCTTGAAATAATGAGACACACACGATCAATACCGCATGAACGTGAGGAGTAAGCACAAACTCACATAAGAGAGGGTGCCATTTTTTTGCATAAGATATTTGAGAAACAAAAAACCCTTTGGTGATATTAAAATGATGGTTTAAATGACATAAAAATTAGGATTTGAGTCGATGACTTGTAGCGGTGCAAGGCAGTAGTACTGCCTATAAATACCGAATCACCTAGATAGGAAGTAGTTATTGTCATTGTGATTTATACAAGTTATCTCATTTTTCATAAAAATAGATAATCTTTGTTCACTATCTTATGAAAGAAGAAAATGAGTATCACAATCCTCCTAGGCTACACAAAGATGGGAGTTCCATGCTTATATATAGCATGAAGAAGAGGAACCACAAACCAGTGCTTGTGCTATTCAATAACTATGTTACATGAAACTATTCTTCATATAAAACCTTACGTTAAAAATAAGACCTATCATGATACTCTTACAAAAAGGAGAAGAGATCCACAATCCTTTTACCTATGTTTATCACACTCAACGAGCTTCACGAAGAACAAGTTCCATGAAGCCCTTCGGGTTTGCGCTTACTCTTTAAAGACATCGTTGAGAATGTAAACACTCACTATATATTGTGAAGCTTACTACTATACGCAAAAAGTATTATCTTGAACAAAAATTTTACATAATGAAATTATTCAATATATATCAAGCACCCATACTGGTTTGCATGAATAAGTGAAAGAAGTAGGGAGAAAAAAATGCATGTGTACAAGAATAATGTATAAGAACTTGTGTGAAGAGAATTGAGGAAACAAGTGTAGTGTTTAATAGTGTGTTCATGGATGGGTGTGATCACTTGCATGCACATATAAAAAGAAACCCAAAAATCTTCAAGGTGAATTTTCAAATGAAAACCAAAGGTAGACTCAAGTGAGATACTAAAAAGTATTGAATTAGAACATTAAATAATAAGAATCATATCTCATATGTGATAGGGTTTTCATGAGAGATCCATGAAAAAATTACATGAAGTTAACATCACATACAATAATGATTTCATTTTAATTAAGCACAAAAAATATTTTATTAAAAGAAGAAATAACAATTTTCTTGAGAACTTGATTCACTAGGAAACTGATACTAAATACCATTGCTTGTAAAAAAGGTTAGAGACAGAAGAAGAGTTGGAGAACCAATAAAATAACATTTTTTTTATATTGTGTATATAGTTACTAAAATAAATTTTCCCACATTTATATTCATATAATTGAGACTGAGGAAGAGAAATAGTTTTCCCAACTATAAATTGATTATTATTCATGGTAGAATTATAGTGACAATGTTAAGATGAACTTTCATTGATCAAATAATCACAAAGGAAGTTTTGATTATTTATAGAGAGAAGAGTGAGTGTATTATTTTATGCACTTAAGAAGAAAGATAAAACTAATATTATCAGCCCACAACATATTCATATTATTTTGATTGAAGTTAGAAGAAGAAGCCCAACATTCATTTTGTTGTTGTAAAGAAGAAGAGTTGCTTGTCGGCTACTGTGCAAGTAACAAGGGAAGAAGTTACTGGAAGAATAAAGCAGCACTGTGAAATCCAATATAAGTATCATATGGTGGAAGACATTATTGGTGTTACAAAGAACCTTAACAAGTAAATATTTTATTCAAAAATTAGTATAAATAACCAATTATGAGATGTAAATAAATCTCTTTCAATTGACTATAGTGAAATGGAAGTGAAAGGACATTCTATTCATGTTGTAACCAAATTTAAAGGATTGTCTTCTAGTGGTTGTGTAGTATTGTATTATTTTCAAACAATGTTAAGGAATACATACTCTTATTGAGTAGTGAACCTTATAAAACAATCTTATGCTATTTTTACCATTTTTATATACTTGCATGTGATAATAAAATGAGAATAAGATAATAAAGACCATCATAGTTCTAAGAGGTAAAAAGGATAAACGTTATAATTGGTGAAAAAGTTTCCAACACTTATTGACCCCCACTTCCAGTGTTGATTATATCCCAAATTAGTCTTCTCAATTAGTATCAACGGGATGTTCAACTCTATTGGATTATCTACATTTCATTTATTATCTTTAAAATAATTGAGTTTCTTTCCTGTGTTAACAATAAAGTGCGGTTTTGTTGAAGATTAAGGTAACAAAAGTCTATATCTACCAATACCATGATGAATAGGAGAAAGACAGATAAAAGAAATTTGAAAAAGAAGACCATCTTTCCTAAATAAGAGGAAGTATCAGTATCTTCATGTCTTGCCAACAATTAAGACATATTGGGTTTGGAAAGTAAAGAGAAGGTGGATCAAGTTTCCACTAGGGAAATAGACAACCTTCTTACCTCAAGTGAATCAAGATATTCAAGTGATTAGGAGGAATTTGTTAGTTTCTGTAACGCCCCGACCCTAGTTACCCAGAGTCGGTGCATTATTACATAACATTGGCATGATCATGAGAAAGATCAAGTCTCGAAAGACCGATTAGTTTAGTAGCCTTGGAATAACTAGATACATCCATAAATTTTTACATTACATCATAAAAAAAACATCTTGTCTTCATATCCCCTCATACTATCCCTGCAGGTCATTCATAAATTACTTCTTCATAATCCTGGAAAAAAAAAACAAAACATTGAAAGGGGTGAGCTCGGATGCTCAGTAAGGATAACATTATAGCAGAAGCTTTCATAAATAAGCATAAACACTTAAGGCAATTTATAACTAAAACAAAAGCCTTTGAAACTTGAACTTCAGCATAAAATGGCAAAGGTAAAATGAAATAATGCCATTTACTTACTCACATGGATATTCTACTAGTCGAATGATTACATGCAATATCAATAACCACTTTCATAATGATGGAATGCATAATGCCAGACTATCATAACCACATAGCCAAGGCCTCGTGCCAAGACTACAAATAAGATTTTGCCAAGGCCTTGTGCCAAGACACTAGTTTATCTCATGAGACCTACCGATGCATCGAGGAGCTATAGCGGGCTCCACCCGTCACTTATTAAGTCCAATGCATTCCTCATATGAATAGGTTTAAGTATAAAATAAACATTCGTATTAAAACTAGCATACGAAATGTCAATACTTTAACCACAAACCATGAATGGTATAAAAATAGAACATCCACAGTCAAATATAACTCATTTGATACAATATGGAAGATTGTATTGTATCACATTAACCTCAATCATGAATAATGAAGGATGTTGACATAGATGAAAATAATCATCAAAACTATTTGAGAGAAATATCCCCCTTTTCTTGAAAACATTTAAAAGTCCCACTATTTGTCAAGAAGCCATTTAAAAATAGATTTTTGAATCAAAGTGTCCCACACCACTTTGAAACCTTTTAAAAGGATTTTTAATTTCTAAACTTTAATGTCCATATAAATAAATCCTTAAAACCATTTTTAAAACATGGACATTAATGAGAAAGATTTAGATGAATAAGTCTTTAAAACATTTTAAAATGGTATTTTGGTTAGAGTTTCTAACCAAAAGAGAGACACTTGAATACAAATAATTGAGGTAATCAAAACATTGTAATATCATGAGAATAAAGGAATTCATGATATACTATGTCAAAGTACATTATATACACCACATAAAAGTGATTCGGTGTATATCATCAAAGAAGTCTCAATAGAATGTAAATTGAGATGAAATCTCTCATAAAGGTTGTATCCTTAGGTTAAGGATAAATCAACGACATAATTATGTGTGACAAATATAAATACACTAAATATGATTGGATATTCAGTGTAAATCAATCAAAGTATATTCACACATATTCTTTTAAAAACAATACCAACGAAATGGATGTTTAACTCAACAAATGGAGAATGAGTTAAAATTACTCTTATCAAATTCATATCAATGAATTGAGAATTATAAATGGAGTGATTATGTGTATCAAACTTATATCCACAGGAAGGGGAGTGGAAATTATGACATAATCAAATTAATAGTGATTCCACACATAATCTTGGGGTAATATAATCAATGAAATATGCGTAAAGCCAAATGAGTGGAAATTGTAATCTCAAATTCCCTTATTGATTAGGTAACTTAAGAAACAAACACCCATGAAAGAAAGATCATACCATGATGATGTAAATACCCATAAAATAAAGTATATTACACAATGAATACAATCATGGGTAGTACACATACACCACATGCAATAATTAAGTGGTGATCAATGGAATTCTCACGGAATTAAAAGTGAGACAAGAAACCCCTTACCACGTTAATCAACTGAGTTGCATGGCCAAAAGTTAATAACCACCAAATTATTTACAGAATAACATGAATATAAAGTGAATCATGATAATATATATCAAATGGAAGTACACAATACACCACTTTCAATAATTTAGTAGTGAACAATGGAAATCTCACGGAATTGAAAGTGAGATAAGAGAATCCCTTACTTTGTACTTTTTCCTTGGTCGATGGTAGGTTTACCTCCTGTATAATGGTGAAATAATTGTTATTGAATAATACAATAATCAGTTACTTTAATATGATATCATATATTATCTTTTAACATTGATTTGTTAATAATATCTTAGAATTATCGTCATTTCAGGTGTTAACGGGTTCATTTTACTTTATATTCTTTGTTATGTGAGCCATATTCGTTATTAATGGGATGTATATTATTCATATCCAGAATGGTATCAAGTCCTTAAACATCATTTTTAAATCATCAAATGATAATTATACTTGAATGGATACGATGGAGAATGAATCTCATCGCGTTCGTGGAGACGGTAGTCCGTACGTACGCACGAATGCTACTTCCATTTAATTTTTATTTTAAAAGAATCGAATCCAAATGATACATAGGTATATTACTATTCCAGTAAAGTATAATATTTTATATATGTTACTTAAGTTCATTAACACCATCCTTTATACGTTCCATGTGTGGTATGAACGAGTCATATCATTTTAAGGGGGCGGTAGTCCGCACTTCCTCAAATGAAATTATCGTATGTATATACAACATGAAACGAATAATTGTATGAAATAAAATGGAATTACAGAAGCTTATATATAAAATATATATCATTAATATCATATTTAATTACAGTTCCATCCTAATGGCCACCATGAGAGGCGGTAAGATGTATTTGAACAATCATCGTTTCGTGAGGCGTTAGTTTTCCATCCACAGAAACATTATGTTCATCATCCATTAGATGGAGTTGTGTGAATGTGTAGTTTGAATCATTCTTATAAAAACATCCTAGTATATTGTGGATACTGGTGTTGTTACAAAAGAAAGGAAATAAAAAGAGTTTGGGGGTTGGAGAAGCAAAATAATTGAAAATAATTTAAGAGAAAATGTTACCTTTAATTTAGGTAACTCACTTTGGTTGGAACCAAAGGACTTCTTGAAATGCTTTCTGCCTAAGTGGAAGATTCAAGTAGGAGGAGAGGGATGTGGGGAGCTTAGTTGGGAAGAGTTTGGACGAGCCAAGTGGCTTGAGAGGTGTGAGGAATGAGTAGAAGTGGTCTCCTTTTATAAGGGAGAGGAGGGGCTCTTTAGGAAAGAGTGAAAGTATTACTTTATAATATAATTATGTTCGGTTTATAATGGTCCAAAAATCATTGAGGTCGAAGATAAGATGACTCATATTCTAAATAACATCAACCAATAAGAATTGGACAGGTTTTAGATAATATTTTAATCATTATAATCTTATTTATTTAAATGATTTATTAATGAGGTAAACATTGCATCATTATTGTGTCATTAATAATTTAAATTATTTGATGTCTAAAAATTATAAATAAAATATCATTATGTAGGAAATCTTTTTAGCTTTCTAATTAATATTTATAATCGAAAATCCAACATGTATAACCCTATGTAAAAATTGTTCTTTTAAAAGATGTAAGCTTATGCCATTTTTGTATTCATTTTAACTTAATTAAAATAAAGTGTCATTATCACTTACAAGTGGATCAATGGGGTCCCAAAATTGACCCAAAGATGCCCATGGTCGACCATGTATCAACCAATAGGGTTAAGACACGTTTTAGGGTAATTTAGTATTATTATAATATTATTTTTTAACCCTTATTTACCGGATTTACCCTTAACCATGGTAAATAAAATATTTACCGCAGTAATTATTCAAAATGTCTAAAAATAAAAGTTACCTATTTACACAATTTGAACATCCTGATTCCAAATATGGAATCCATTTTTCTAAATTCAAAACACAGAAGTGGCAGAAATTAATTTAAAATTAATTCCCACTGTCAAAACAAAAAGCGTGTTTTTAAGAGATAATAACTATCAAAAGATTGACATTTGTTTATGTTCGGTTTAATTGTAAAATTATGTCCAATGACCAAAATTATATTAAATGGTAAAAATATATTCTAAATATACTTTAAAACCACTCAAATTCATAATTTATCACTATTAATTATTTTGATTAAAAAAGTTGTTTTTAATTAAAATTTAGTAATTTTTACTATTCATCAAAATATGAAAGTTATCCGAAAAGTACCAAAATTTCACCTTAGGCTAAATTTGATATTCCGAATCCAAAAATGAAGTCCATTTTGAAATATAAAATATATATAATTTCAAAAAATTAAGTATTACTATTCATAACGGCTAGTTTGATCGGTTGTGGTGTGTGTTAAAACTCGAAGTTGCGTACAACACACGCTACTGTTTTATTCAAAGGAAAGCGTACCGTGGAAGCTTGGGATGTTTTATTTTAAATTTTTTGATGTCCCCATTTAGTCAAAAAGTTTAAAATATTTTTTTTAAAAAGGGTTCACTATTAAAAGTTGGTAAAACTACAATACTGAAGATGAATTTTTTCTTACATTATGTCTAAGAAACTCATAATATGGATTCTAAAATTATAAGGATTATATAAAGTTTAAAATTTAGTTAATAATATTCATAACCTTTTTTGAACGGCTTGTTTGGTAAGTCATGGTGCGCTTGAACTCGGTGTTGCGTGTAGTGCAAGTTATTGAATTATTTTGAAGAAATAACACACTATGAAATCTTGGGGTGTTACATTCTTCCCTCCTTCAATAAATTGCGTCCTCGCAATTTGAAATTGTTCTTCGAAAATAAAAGGTTGAAAATAGAAAATATATTTGTGGGAAAACCCACATCGGAAATTGGTTTACTAAAATTTAGTCTTAATATGAGGAAAAGAGAAATGAAAGGGTCACCACCAAATTATGATCTCGATTAGGAGAACATTGGTGGCAATTAGAGACATATAATTGGAGGAAAAACGTAAATATTTATAGGTAGTGGTTGAGGTCATCAATCACAAACAAGTATAAAATTGAGGTCCTTAAACTCATCAATCTATGATGATTTGAAGTACCATCGGTTCAACAAAATATAGGGTATTGGGATCACACATTTTTGACATTTCAAAATATCTTAGTTGAAATCCCACATCGAAAAATGAATTAATGAGGCCTCTATTTAAAATAAAGAGTGGAAAGTATGAAGATTACTGAAAATAACACATACTAGGGTTCCATGTAGGAAAATATGGATATGGAGGAGAAATCTAACCATCAATTATCTGATGGAGAGTGGTAGAGAACATGGCTATGAAAAGGCCAACAATCCCAAAGCCATAAATTAGTGATGATTTAAGGTACCATCTAGGACAACATTTTTTTAAAGTTACATTACATAAGGAAGTGGAATTCATTTATGATATTGACTAAGAACATTATAAGATATACTTAAATTTTAAGTAGATTTTCATTCTTTAATAAATTTCCACCACTAACTCAATTTTTTTTAAAAGATGAGTATTCAAGAAGACTTGGTCACACTGGAAGAGCTAGAATAAACTTCTATAGAATCACATGATCCATGCAGGATAAACCATATATTTACATTGTCTTTGAAGATTAATCAAAACCAAAATGGTTAGTGAATGATCTAATGATCCCCCAAAAGAATATTCATTGAGATAAATATGCACTAATCTTAATTTCTAAAATTAAACCAACAATACCCCAAAGTTAAATAGATACCATTCAATAACCAATTGTCCTTAAAATCCTTTAATATAATCCAAACTAATATTGAAACCCAAAACATAGAAGAATTTGATTATGTAGTCTCCCATGTTACATTGTATCTCCAAATGACATCAAATACTCTTAAAGTCACATACTTAAAAGTAATTAACATCATCACATATTCTCTGTTATAGGTTAATCATTTCCATAAATAACCCAAATCACTATAAATCAACAATAAAAATGTAGATAAAAATCCACCATTACTCTACAAATGAAACCTCATTGTATTCTATTTTCCTTGGGCATATAGTGTTCCTAACAAAACGAACATATTCCAAAATAACATTTATCACTTAATCACCAAATCATTTTCTTATACCAAGGGTATTCATTTGATAAGACATAAGAACCCAAATCATCTTATTATTGATCAATAAAATCATTTAACAAAAAAAAAATAGTCATACTAACCAGGGACTTCACGTAGTCCAGTGGTAGGCGATAAATCCCAATCGCACTTTGGTTGTGGGTTCGATTCCCACAGCTTTGTCCGACGCGACGGGTTGTCACACGGTCTACGTGTTGTCCTTTTTCAAAAACTATATTCTATAATATTACCAAAATGAGATAAATTTTTCAAAATAACATAATTTAACCACAAATGTTATATCATACTTTGCATTTTCATCCCAAATTATAATAACTTATCATTTTCTCAAACCCCAATGATCATATAAAACCAAATGGTTATTTATACCTATATCCACAAGATAAGAGACAATTATTCCTCAAATATCATTCTCACATGGAAAACTGAGGGGTTACAAATACAAGAGAAAATTATTCCAAAGTAAACCCATCAACAAGGAGTGCTAATACTTTTTAAATTTTTCTCCAACCATTTATTTCCGCATAGCTTCTTCTTTGAGCAAGAAAATATCCTATAAAATAGGACATTCACTCGGGTAATGGCCAGGTCCCCTACATTTACGGAAAATGACTGTAAATGGACTCTTGGGACCATTTTTATCTTCTTCCATAGTACTCTTCATTTTTCTTCGGCAATTCTTCACTTTATGTCCTTCCTTCCCGCACGTAAAACATTTCGTTGTCCCATTGAGAAACTTTCCTGGGTGTCTCTTTCCACAATTCCTGCATGATGAAAATTGAGGTTTCTTTTCTCCATGGTCTCCATTGCTGGAGATCTTATCATTTATCACCTTTCTCTTCCTTGTTGAGTCTGGGAGTTGGTTAATATATATGTTGTTGATCATATTTTTGGAAAACTTATTTGGCATAAAGACGATATCTTTTACGCCTATCAACATTCCATTTTGTTGCTCATTTCCACCACCGTTCCCACCTTGTACATCATTCTCAAAGTAACTATGACTTCCTTGGAATCCAGCCATTGACTAAAACCAGAAAGCATTGTGTGAGTAATAGTAGTCGTAAAATCATTTAGAGATTAAAATGTCACCATATTCTCAATTTGAAACATATTAGGATTAACCAAGGTCATTTAATCTCATCTTATGTATATATTACTTAAA
The DNA here is from genome assembly GCA_963277665.1 of Viscum album. Taxonomy (NCBI): domain Eukaryota; kingdom Viridiplantae; phylum Streptophyta; class Magnoliopsida; order Santalales; family Viscaceae; genus Viscum; species Viscum album. The sequence continues at coordinate 1,520,105,703 of OY728131.1, read as the reverse complement.
TCGGTTTGTAAAGAAAATGTAAATTATCCTAAGCATATCCCCCGGGAGTGTCGTAACCAAGAGTGCAGCAAGGCCCGTTGTCGTGCACCAGTTCCCGTTCGAGTCTAGCTCAAAGCGGTGTTTTCGGGTTTTACCCCTAGGTACATCTGTGCCAGAGCCGCCTCTACCTGCTCGTATCCAGACAGGGATTTATTGCTCGGAAAACTCACAAAATCTCTACAATACCAAAATTCTAGGAAGTTCTTTTATACTAATCCTCAAAGTTCATCTTAGGTCTACGTGCTCTAATCAGAGTTTATCTAAATCTAGCTACCAAGGTTTGTACTAAACTTCCTCTGATACCAACTGTAACGCCCCGACCCTAGTTACCCAGAGTCGGTGCATTATTACATAACATTGGCATGATCATGAGAAAGATCAAGTCTCGAAAGACCGATTAGTTTAGTATCCTTGGAATAACTAGATACATCCATAAATTTTTACATTACATCATAAAAAAAACATCTTGTCTTCATATCCCCTCATACTATCCCTGCAGGTCATTCATAAATTACTTCTTCATAATCCTGGAAAAAAAAAATAAAACATTGAAAGGGGTGAGCTCGAATGCTCAGTAAGGATAACATTATAGCAGAAGCTTTCATAAATAATCATAAACACTTAAGGCAATTTATAACTAAAACAAAAGCCTTTGAAACTTGAACTTCAGCATAAAATGGCAAAGGTAAAATGAAATAATGCCATTTACTTACTCACATGGATATTCTACTAGTCGAATGATCACATGAAATATCAATAACCACTTTCATAATGATGGAATGCATAATGCCAGACTATCATAACCGCATAGCCAAGGCCTCGTGCCAAGACTACAAATAAGATTTTGCCAAGGCCTTGTGCCAAGACACTAGTTTGTCTCATGAGACCTACCGATGCATCGAGGAGCTATAGCGGGATCCACCCGTCACTTATTAAGTCCAATGCATTCCTCATATGAATAGGTTTAAGCATAAAATAAACATTCGTATTAAAACTAGCATACGAAATGTCAATACTTTAACCACAAACCATGAATGGTATAAAAATAGAACATCCACAGTCAAATATAACTCATTTTATACAATATGGAAGATTGTATTGTATAACATTAACCTCAATCATGAATAATGAAGGATGTTGACATAGATGAAAATAATCATCAAAACTATTTGAGAGAAATATCCCCCTTTTCTTGAAAACATTTAAAAGTCACACTATTTGTCAAGAAGCCATTTAAAAATAGATTTTTGAATCAAAGTGTCCCATACCACTTTGAAACCTTTTAAAAGGATTTTTAATTTCTAAACTTTAATGTCCATATAAATAAATCCTTAAAACCATTTTTAAAACATGGACATTAATGAGAAATATTTAGATGAATAAGTCTTTAAAACATTTTAAAATGGTATTTTGGTTAGAGTTTCTAACCAAAAGAGAGACACTTGAATACAAATAATTGAGGTAATCAAAACATTGTAATATAATGAGAATAAAGGAATTCATGATATACTATGTCAAAGTACATTATATACACCACATAAAAGTGATTCGGTGTATATCATCAAAGAAGTCTCAATAGAATGTAAATTGAGATGAAATCTCTCATAAAGGTTGTATCCTTAGGTTAAGGATAAATCAACGACATAATTATGTGTGACAAATATAAATACACTAAATATGATTTTATATTCAGTGTAAATCAATCAAAGGATATTCACACATATTCTTGTAAAAACAATACCAACGAATTGGATGTTTAACTCAACAAATGGAGAATGAGTTAAAATTACTCTTATCAAATTCATATCAATGAATTGAGAATTATAAATGGAGTGATTATGTGTATCAAACTTATATCCACAGGAAGGGGAGTGGAAATTATGACATAATCAAATGAATAGTGATTCCACACATAATCTTGGGGTAATATAATCAATGAAATATGCGTAAAGCCAAATGAGTGGAAATTGTAATCTCAAATTCCCTTATTGATTAGGTAACTTAAGAAACAAACACCCATGAAAGAAAGATCATACCATGATGATGTAAATACCCATAAAATAAAGTATATTACACAATGAATACAATCATGGGTAGTACACATACACCACATGCAATAATTAAGTGGTGATCAATGGAATTCTCACGGAATTAAAAGTGAGACAAGAAACCCCTTACCACGTTAATCAACTGAGCCTCATGGCCAAAAGTTAATAACCACCAAATTATTGACAGAATAACATGAATATAAAGTGAATCATGATAATATATATCAAATGGAAGTACACAATACACCACTTTCAATAATTTAGTAGCGAACAATGGAAATCTCACGGAATTGAAAGTGAGATAAGAGAATCCCTTACTTTGTACTTTTTCCTTGGTCGATGGTAGGTTTACCTCCTGTATAATGGTGAAATAATTGTTATTGAATAATACAAGAATCAGTTACTTTAATATTATATCATATATTATCTTTTAACATTGATTTGTTAATAATATCTTAGAATTATCGTCATTTCAGGTGTTAACGGGTTCATTTTACTTTATATTCTTTGTTACGTGAGCCATATTCGTTATTAATGGGATGTATATTATTCATATCCAGAATGGTATCAAGTACTTAAACATCATTTTTAAATCATCAAATGATAATTATACTTGAATGGATACGATGGAGAATGAATCTCATCGCGTTCGTGGAGACGGTAGTCCGTACGTACGCACGAATGCTACTTCCATTTAATTTTTATTTTAAAAGAATCGAATCCAAATGATACATAGGTATATTACTATTCCAGTAAAATATAATATTTTATATATGTTACTTAAGTTCATTAACACCATCCTTTATACGTTCCATGTGTGGTATGAACGAGTCATATCATTTTAAGGGGGCGGTAGTCCGCACTTCCTCAAATGAAATTATCGTATGTATATACAACATGAAAAGAATAATTGTATGAAATAAAATGGAATTACAGAAGCTTATATATAAAATATATATCATTAATATCATATTTAATTACAGTTCCATCCTAATGGCCACCATGAGAGGCGGTAAGATGTATTTGAACAATCATCGTTTCGTGAGGCGTTAGTTTTCCATCCACAGAAACATTATGTTCATCATCCATTAGATGGAGTTGTGTGAATGTGTAGTTTGAATCCTTCTTATAACAACATCCTAGTATATTGTGTATACTGGTGTTGTTACAAAAGAAAGGAAATAAAAAGAGTTTGGGGGTTGGAGAAGCAAAATAATTGAAAATAATTTAAGATAAAATGTTACCTTTAATTTAGGTAACTCACTTTGGTTGGAACCAAAGGACTTCTTGAAATGCTTTCTGACTAAGGGGAAGATTCAAGGAGGAGGATAGGGATGTGGGGAGCTTATTTGGGCAGAGTTTGGACGAGCCAAGTGGCTTGAGAGGTGTGAGGAATGAGTAGAAGTGGTCTCCTTTTATAAGGGAGAGGAGGGGCTCTTTAGGAAAGAGTGAAAGTATTACTTTATAATATAATTATTTTCGGTTTATAATGGTCCAAAAATCATTGAGGTCGAAGATAAGATGACTCATATTCTAAATAACATCAACCAATAAGAATTGGACAGGTTTTAGATAATATTTTAATCATTATAATCTTATTTATTTAAATGATTTATTAATGAGGTAAACATTGCATCATTATTGTGTCATTAATAATTTAAATTATTTGATGTCTAAAAATTATAAATAAAATATTATTATGTAGGAAATCTTTTTAGATTTCTAATGAATATTTATAATCGAAAATCCAACATGTATAACCCTATGTAAAAATTGTTCTTTTAAAAGATGTAAGCTTATGCCATTTTTGTATTCATTTTAACTTAATTAAAATAAAGTGTCATTATCACTTACAAGTGGATCAATGGGGTCCCAAAATTGACCCAAAGATGCCCATGGTCGACCATGTATCAACCAATAGGGTTAAGACACGTTTTAGGGTAATTTAGTATTATTATAATATTATTGTTTAACCCTTATTTACCGGATTTACCCTTAACCATGGTAAATAAAATATTTACCGCAGTAATTATTCAAAATGTCTAAAAATAAAAGTTACCTATTTACACAATTTGAACATCCTGATTACAAATATGGAATCCATTTTTCTAAATTCAAAACACAGAAGTGGCAGAAATTAATTTAAAATTAATTCCCGCTGTCAAAACAAAAAGCGTGTTTTTAAGAGATAATAACTATCAAAAGATTGACATTTGTTTATGTTCGGTTTAATTGTAAAATTATGTCCAATGACCAAAATTATATTAAATGGTAAAAATATATTCTAAATATACTTTAAAACCACTCAAATTCATAATTTATCACTATTAATTATTTTGATTAAAAAAGTTGTTTTTAATTAAAATTTAGTAATTTTTACTATTCATCAAAATATGAAAGTTATCCGAAAAGTACCAAAATTTCACCTTAGGCTAAATTTGATATTCCGAATCCAAAAATGAAGTCCATTTTGAAATATAAAATATATATAATTTCAAAAAATTAAGTATTACTATTCATAACGGCTAGTTTGATCGGTTGTGGTGTGTGTTAAAACTCGAAGTTGCGTACAACACACACTACTGTTTTATTCAAAGGAAAGCGTACCGTGGAAGCTTGGGATGTTTTATTTTAAATTTTTTGATGTCCCCATTTAGTCAAAAAGTTTAAAATATTTTTTTTAAAAAGGGTTCACTATTAAAAGTTGGTAAAACTACAATACTGAAGATGAATTTGTTCTTACATTATGTCTAAGAAACTCATAATATGGATTCTAAAATTATAAGGATTATATAAAGTTTAAAATTTAGTTAATAATATTCATAACCTTTTTTGAACGGATTGTTTGGTAAGTCATGGTGCGCTTGAACTCGGTGTTGCGTGTAGTGCAAGTTATTGAATTATTTTGAAGAAATAACACACTATGAAATATTGGGGTGTTACAGTTTCTTTCAAAATTGTCCTCAATATGAAGATCCTAGCATAAGTGGTGATGATGATCAATCTACAACTTCTCAAGAAATACAACTTGATAGATTAAGAGATATTCTATAGTGTATTTACATAGAAACATTCTTTATTGTGTGTAGAGTCTTTAAAATTATATATGGTGATATCACCCAGCTTAAAGAAGTAGATTATATGGATAAGGATTTAGAAGGAAAAATTCTAGAATGTTTAAATCTCTCCAAATAAATCAGGGCCTTTGAAGTAATAAAGATAGAATGAAATAAGTTTATCAAAATGGATTAATGAATTTGGTGAGAAAGAGGATCTATAATAAAAGTTCCATGCACTTGAAAATAAAAAAACAACATTGATGTCAGGGATTTACAATTGGAAGAAAAATTCAATAAGATCAAAGAACTTGACTCTTTGTTACAAAAAATTAAACTGCATGAAGAGGGAAAAAAGAATGAAAAATGATTGTTAAGAGAAGATGGTTATGATTGAATATCATAAAATCATCCTCAATATGAAATTTATAGAATTATAAGTTTAGTTTTCCAATATTGAGAAGACACATATTGAGACTTCATAAAAGAAGAAGACAATTGTCACTACTACTCAATGCTCACAGGAGGATTCTAATGTTAAAATACATTAAACATGTGATAATAATATCATTAATTAATTCAATGATATATCTCAATTAACTGAGAATGAAAAGGTACCATCCATAACATCTTGTAATAATGTTTCAAAATCTGTTTCCACAAACAATAAAAGTTGGAAAACAAAACCAAAAAAAGTATAGATGAAGAAAGGATAGAAGAATCCTACCATCATGACTCGGGTGGATAAGAAAGAGTGTGAAATCTAGTTCTTCACACTGAGTCCAAAAATATATGAATAAAACCCAAAAACATCATACATAAGAAATCAGAAGATAAAGGTTTGTGGGGTAATGTTGGTGCTACAACATATTTAGGAATTGTACACTATATTGTTGGAACAATCCTCTAAATATTAAAGCACAAATAAGTCACATATCAAGAGATAAATCCAAAGGTGAAGAAGTATAATCCACAGGTCAAGAAATTTATTTATACTTTAAACAAATTTGAAAAAATTTAAAATATCTGTGATGAATGCAATAGTGGTGGTCAAAATGCTGATATATGCTCATATCCACATGTATCCAAAGCTGATAGGAAAATAAGACCACATAAATAGGTTAATAAACAAGAATTAAACTTAGGAATAAATCAAAAAAATGTTATAAACAAAAATTATCCCAAGAAGGTATCAAATAAGAACCATGAGAAGGCCTCAGATTCCAAATCCAAGAAGATGAAGAAAAGTGTCACATCCAAAAGAACTACTAATATGGATGGCACTTAGAACAAGACATGTGTAAAATCCAAACATGATGTCAATGTTCCTAATTATATGTTAGTTATCTGGCTAGAAGATTTGGAAAGAATGAGGAAAATGTAAGAAGCACAAGCCAAGGATAATGAAAAAGTTAAAGAAAATATTTCATATGAAGATAAAGATCTATGTGTGTGAGGTGCAACAAGGATTTTCATAATATGAGAAATTGTTCTAAAATTATTCAAGCATAAGAAGAATTATTTAAGAAGATGAAAGTTGTAGAAGGTGATAAAAGTTCTTTAAAATATCTTGAATAAATAAGGTTCACATGCAATGAAATTTAAGAACTGATAATATCCACACAACCTCAATCAGAATTGAAGATCAGATGTGAAAGTGTGAAGAGTAAAGGGCATGGAGTAACTTGGTTGAGAAAATCATCTCAACCTTGCTGTTCACATTAAAAAACAAGGATCCAACTTATTCCCTTAATCTTTTTGTATTGTGTTTGTGCTTATAATAAAAGTAATCAGAGGTGAAGAAAGTTCCTAGGGGGAGAACCTGAGAAGTAGTGAGTTCTATCAATTATTGATAGCAATGCTGAAGAAGTCATCATCCTTGAATGATTCCTAAATTTGGTATTAAATTAAAAATATGATAGAGGATAATATTTGATGAATTTTAAGATTGTTCTATCATATCCTAGGTAATAAGGATAAAGAACACGAATTTTTTTGATCTTATATTTAAAGAACAAGTTTTGAATGAGATCACCATTGGTGAAGTTATGAAAGTTTTCAAATCAGGACAATCATAAGTAGAAGATCCATTTTTGTTTTTTCTCCATATTAAATTATCTCAAAATCCATTCTTGAAGAGATCCACCATTATGAAGATAATTAGTAGTGTTTCCCTTGAGGTGGAAAGATGAAGTTGATGTAAAAATTATTATTTCAATTGGTATCAAATCTAATCATTTTGGAATGTGCCTAAATATCATGTCATTAGAAAAGGTATGTTTTTTGTAATATCTCATACTTGGTTATCAAAAATAAAAATTTTAACACAAAGGAGGGTAATTGAATTAATAAATGAAATAAGAAAAGTAAAAAAATGTAAGTGATCCACGACCACTTATCCTACATGTTTCACTTGAATGTTTTTTATCTATTTGTTGGAGTGAGTGTAGGAGTTTCAGGTTGATTGTTCCTACAAATATCATTTAAGTATCTTTGGTTTGAAATAAAAGTGGAAAACCCTTAGAGACTAGTATACGAGTTCTCATATCACGAGGTCTCAAAATTAGTTGATAAAATAAAATTTTGTTGTTTAAATCAAATCCTATTATTTTCTACAGAGAGCATGAATCACATACAATTCGAGTGAAATTATGGATGAAATGTTTATTAAGTATAGAATGATACCCTTTTTCCCATGAACTTTGTATTTATTATCAATAAAGGGGATAGAAAGTGAAATAAAAGTTTATAAAAGTAAAAGGGGGAGATTAAAATATTGACATATTCATTTGGAAAGAAAATTTAAGGTATTGAAAATAAATAAAAATGGTGATATTGAAGAGATGAATTTGTGTATGAGTTTGATTTGTTGTCAATGGTTTTCATTGATCATTAATGGTATTCAATGAAATAAAAATCTATTTCATTGATTTCAATATAGTGAATAAATAATAAATAAGTTTCTGGAAGTTTAGTTGAAGTATCTACGATATTAAAGATTAATGACAAAGAAAAATATAGCTTGGATAAATGGATGAGGAGATAGTACTCAAGTCTTATGATCTTAAGAAAATACTTTTTAAGACTTTGAATTTATAACTCTGATAATTGTTGATGTTATCTGAAGTTCAAAGATTTGTGTCAATGGGGACACATTGTTTTCAACAATAGAGAAATAAGTGATTGTCATATAATATTTTATTATTTCATAAGGAATTAAAAGAAGTCCATGAGAAATTTTTTTACATTTTACATGAAAAATAATTGAGGAGAGATTCTGGTTTGGCATTTGATAAAAAATTATGTTGAAGATTTTATATATGAGGTATTCAAAAAATTGGCCAACTCTCCAACCAAGGACCCAGGGGGTCAACCATGTGGGTTAGGTCAACCTACCCATCTATGGGAGTGGAAGGTGTGAGTGGGCGGAGTAACACTACTAGAAAACAGGCTTTTAACAGCACTTGGATTTATCAGTGCTAAAAAAAGAGCTAATAAAGGGTGGTATTTATTGGAATTAAAAAAAGCTATTGGATACACTAGGATATATACCCTAAGGGGGAGGGGTGAATCAGGGTATGAAAATTTAAAACAACTGGCCCTTTTGATATTGTTTTTTTGTTAGACAAAATTATCTTTTATCTCTCCTTCCCATTGCAGAGTATGAATGAATCTTAAAGAATGCACGGTACACAACATTTCTACTTGGTTCACCCTCACTAGGATATGTCCAATGAGAATAAACCGGTGATGTGACAATGTATCAAATCCACTATAAGCGCACTGTTGTTTACAAGTTCAAAGTGGACTCATTGTCCCTCCTGGTTTATAACCATTCAAAATTTGAGAACTCATTGCTTGATCAACTGAAGTGATCTCACTGCTTCTTCAGAAGATCCAATCACAATTTAAATACTTTTAGGTCCTTTCATTATCTCTAAAGAGTGAATCCTTCACTGTATGCATATGATTTGTTGAAGTCCAAATTTCATCCACTAATGAATAACCCTTTTCCACTGATCACTGGGCAACAACCTTTGGAAATAACTTTGCAAAGATCCCTACTTGGTAAAGATCCCAATTTTACAAATCTTAAACAAGCCTTCATGAAGTACCTACATATTTTCAAAGCACACACCTTTATAGAGCTCAAGCTGTCGCAAAGCAAATTCCTTCATGAAGCTCAATGAGCCAACGTAGAACACACCTATTTCGTGGAGCTAGATTAGCCACCACAAAGCTCCTCCGTTCACGAAGCACACTGCCTCCGCGAAGATCTTTTGCAATTTGAGAGCTACAAATTTTTCTTGAAAAACTCTCTTCTCTTCTCAAGGGGATCGAGGCCTATTTATAGGCGATTCCAAAAACTCGATAACCTTATGTGAAAATTCAGAATCGTGTCAGATCAAATAAAAAATATCTAAAATTCCCACCAAAATTCTCTCTATATCGCGAAGCACCACGACAATTTTCTAATTGCAGAGATCATCATAATCTCAGAGCATTCTGTCAATTCCTTTACGCCACCGTCGCAATGCTCCCTCGCAATGCTCTTTATCTCTACCATTCATGAAGCTCATCATAATCACTGAGCTCACCATCAACATTCTTCTAGTCTCTATGAAATCCACTTCAAGAATCACATCTTCATGAAACTCATGACTTTTCCATATTTTGATGAGATATTCAAGGAAATCAACTTTTCACGATGCTCACGAAATCCAAAATTTTGGACCCCAAAAATTTGGAAAACAATGGAAAACAGAGCAACCTTGTATCTGTACTTTTATACCACCTCCAGATCTTCCATTCCTTTTTCATGGTTCTTTGTCATCACGGATTGTCAAAAACATCTCTCGAACTTGACAATTCACCTTGAAAAACTTCTTTTTCAACAAACCCAACCAACCTAAAAATGTTTCAATGTTACCTTGAGGGATTTTTCCCAAAAAAAGCACTAATAAAAGGGTTACCTTTATCAATGCTTTTTTTTAACGCCGATAACGACCCCCTTTATCAGTGTTTTTTTACTGAAGATCATAGAGGGTAAATATTATAAAAAAAATAAATCATTAAAAATAATATATTGACATAAAAATATATTTATATTGATATATATATATATAATATTTTATTAAATATGATTTATATGAGGCTAAATATGCATTTACACTTAATATATATGATATTTTGTGAAAAAATGGATTATAAAATAATTTAAAAAATAATATTAATTAACAATTTGTTAATTATTATCGATTAATAGTCATTTAATAACAATTTGAGGATATAGAAAAACAAAAAATTAATAAACACTCTAAAATAAGTTGATAACGCGACTCGAACTTCAAACGACCATAACTTTGGATCCGGGAGTCTGTTTGAGATCCACCATATATCAAATCGAAGCCAGTGACGAGATCTACGCATTAGTGATCTCAGTTTTCAAGGCCAAAAGGCCCTGAAGGCCTCTAAAACTGAGTTTTTAGTCAGGGTATCCCAATTTTTTAACATTAAATATAATTTTAGCCTCATTTATGGGGGTGTTATTGTCTTTTTTTTTGTGGAGATTGAATTTATTCTTAGGTATTACATTCATATTGATATTATGGTTTTTAATTTTTTTTTTCATATCATACTATTATTTATAATCAATTATATAACAATATGTACATATTTGGTATATATTCACACATAAAAATTTATTATATAAATAAATATGTAAATGTATTTATATATAAAATATATTTCTAAATATATAAACCTTATCTAAATAAAAAATAATATTCATTTTATTTAAAATAAAAATGTAGGAATATTTATATACCTATAAAATTAATATATATATATATATATATATTAACCTAGTGGCAAAGGGCCTTGTGGGGTGTCTGGGAAGACTCAGGTTTGAGTTTTCCCAGCTTCCTGCATGTGTGTGTTTGTGTGTTTCTTTGTAGATTTGTAGTTCACCATCCCCGACCATTTGTAATGTATATATATATATATATATTTGTGTGTGTATTAACAAATAAATAAATATTTATTTATATATTCTAATATATTTATATAAATATTAATATATAATATATGTAAATAAATATAAACATGTATAATTATATTTATAGATGAACACACACACACACATATGTATTTATAAACGCATACATACACAAAGAAAAACATATTTTATATATGTATTAAAAAATATATAAATATATATATATATATATAAATATATGGATAAAAAATATAAAAAATATAAAAAATATATAGATATATCATAAAATAAAGAAGAAAACAATATAGGGGAGTGGAAAAAGAGCGGGCGTATGAGATGGAGGTCTTTGGTTCAAAACTTGCCAGAGGTAGGGGCGTGCACAGGAGGTTGGAATATTATTTAAATCACTGATAAGTGTGGGGGAGTGCTTGGGAGAGTGGGTAACAAGTGCTGATAATGGGGGGTGAGAAGCACTATGTAGGAAGAGGTCCAAACAAAAATAATTGTATCCCCCTTTATCAGTGATTTAAAAAAAGCACTGATAAAGGTGGTCATTGTCAATTCTTATTGAAAACACTATTAAAACCAACCATTTAACATTGATCACATTATAAGAGCTTCCATAGCGCTAATAAATCCCTTTTACTAGCATTGTTAAAGACCAAATTTATACTAGCATAATCCCACAGGAGCACACACCTGTGCTAGCATGCATGTGGATGAGATGGCTAAGTTGGATGTACAGGTGGTCTAGAGTAGCCTATACGTGAAGTTGTATGTAGGTGATGATACCCCTCTGCCATGGTACAACCGGAGAATGACATGGGTTCACATTCAAGTTCTATGTGGGATAGTAAATTAGAGGAACATTATTCCTCCACCATTTAAAGTTACATATATTTCTAGAGTTTTCCAAGATGATCTCAACTATTTGATTGAATGGGGAAATTGTCTTCAACCTCCTGTCACTCAAATATTCTTCCATTCATCGGATTTCATAGTAAAACCTATGTCAATCGAACTCGAGCCTACCATGGTCATTCTATAACAGAGATATTGAGTCAATGAGGCGAAGAACACCAATGCATGCATGCTATGATTTTCATCCATCCAAGAGGTCAAGGAAAAAGCTTTGATCAAATTCAAACATAATTGTAGGAGGATTTTTAGTCATCTTATAACCATGAATGAATTCAAGCTTGAAATAATGAGATGCAAATGATTAATATCTCATGCACGTGAGGAGCTAGCGTGGACTCACATAAGATAAGGAACCATCTTTTTCAACATAAGATATTTTAGAAAAATCGAAACCTTCATTTATATTAAAATGATGGTTGAAAATGCATAAAAACTGGGATTTTAGTCGGTGACTCACAGTGGATCAAGGAAATGTAACTACCTATAAATACTAAAGCACTTAGTCGGGAAGTAGTTTTTTCTGTTTTCAATTTATACAAGTTCTATTTTTTTCATAAAAATAGAGAATATTCATTTTATATTTTATATGATAAGGAAAGGAGTATAATGATCATGTTCGGCTATGCGAAGAGGGGAGTTTTGTGCTTATATATAGCATGAAGAAGAGGAACCACGAACTAGTTCTTGTTTTATTAACTCAATTTTTTACATGAAGTTGTTTTGTGTATCAAACCTTATGTGAAGAAGAATTCCTACAATACTATTATTTGGAGTAGAAGGGATATGTGGGACTTCAAGACGTGTTTATCACACTCGAAGATCTTTGTAAAGAACAAGTTTCATTAAGTCCTTCAGGTTTGCGCAAACTCTTTAAAGACATCATGAGACACTATATACACTCATTGTATTTTGTAAAGAATACTGTTGCATGAAATAAGGATTAGATTGAACATACACTACACACAAAGAACTTGTGAAATATATATCAAGCACCCATACTCGTTTTCCTAAAGATAAGTGAAATAAGTGGGGAGAAAACTGTGCATGTGTACATGCATAATGTATAAGCAATTGGGTGAGGAGAACTAGGGAAGTAAGACAAGTGCATAACATTGTATTCATGGTAGGGTGTGATAACTTGTGTGCACATATAAAAAAACACCCAAACATCTACAAGGTTTGGTTAAACTGAAAACTAAAGGTAGACTCAAGTGAGATACTAAACAGTATTAAATTTTCACATTAAATAATAAGAATCACATCTCATATGTGCTAGGGTTTTCATGAGAGTTCTATGTAACAATTTCATAAAGTTAATATCACATAAAATAACGACTTCCTGTTAATTAAGTGAGGTGAGGATTTTATTAAAAGAATAAATAACAATTTTCTCAAGCACTTGATTTACTGAGAAGTTGACACTAAATTCTACTCCATACTGCTTGTGAAAAAAATCACAGACATAAGAAGAGTTGGTGAACCGATACAATAACATATTCTGATATTGTGTATTATGAAAGTAAAAGAATTAAATCCACATTTATATTCATATCATTGATATTGAATAAGGGAAAGAGTTTGTACATCTATAAATTTATTATTATTCAGGGTAGAATAATTGTGATGATTCTAAGATTAACTTTCATTTATCAGATAATCACAAAGTAAGTTTGTAATTATGGTTAGAGAGAAGAAAAACCAGTGTAGTCTATTATTAGATGAAAAATAAATAGAATTATGAGATTATCAATCCACACAACATATTTATATTATTGTGATGGAAATAAAAAGAAGAAGTATAACTTTTAGTTTGTTGCTATGAAGAATCAAAAGAGGAGTTACTTGCATGATACTTTGCAAGTAATAAGTGAAGAAGCTACTGGAAGAAAAAAGAAGCACCGTGACATCCAAAAAAAGTCTCATCCAGTGGAACACTTTCTTAATGTTACAAATAACCTTAACAAGTGAAGAATATCTTCAGAGGAAGTATAAAGAACCATTCAGGAGATGTAAAACAAGCACTGTCAATTGACTAGTGCAACAAAAGTGAAAGGATATTCCTTGATTGATATAAACACATTTAAAGGATTGTTTTCTAGTGGTTGTGTGGTATTTTATTATTTCAAAACCATGTCAAATACTATACACTCTTATTAAGTAGTGAAACTTGTAAAAAATCATGTGTTATCCTTGACTGATTTCATATACTTGCATGTGATAAGAAGATAATAGGGAAATCAAGATACTAAAAAGTCTATGAGGTAAAATGGATAAAATTAATAATTGGTGAAAAAGTTACCAACAATAATTCACCCCCATATTAGTGTTGAGTATATCCCAAAGTGGTCATATCAATTGGTATAAAAGGTTTTTTCACCTCTATTGGATTCTCTACATTTCAGTTATTCACTTTTAAATATTCGAGTTTCTTTTCTATGTTAACAATGATGTGTAGTTTTGGAAAATATTAAGTTATCTCTAAAAAGGATTCAATATATACCATGAACATGATGAATAGGATAAAGAAAGATAAAATAAAGTTAAATAAGTACCTATTACCTAAAGAATATGAAGTATTATTATCTCCATGTATTTCAAATAATTAAGACATATCAGGTTTGGAAAGTAAAGAGTAGATGAATCAAGTTTCCACTAAGGAAAAAAGAAAACCTTCTTACCTCAAGTGAATCAATATATTAAAGTGATTAGGAGGTGTGTGTTATTTTCTTTCAAAAAATTTATCTAGACGAAGATCCTATCACAAGTGGTGATTATGATCAATCTACAAATTCTCAAGAAATATCAGTTGATAGATTAAGAGATATTCTACAATACATTTCCATAGAAATGGTCTCTCTTGTTTATGGACACTTTCAAAGTATTTGGGAAGATATCACCCATATATAAGAAGAAAATTTTATGGAGAAGGATTTACAAGGAAAAATTATATAATGTTTAAATATCTCTAGATATTTCAGATCCTTTGAAGCAATAAAGAGGTAACTTGAAATAAGTACCTCAAAATGGATCAATATAGTTGGTGAGAAAGAGGCTATGGAATAAAAGATAAATGCACCTGAAAATAACTTGACTCTATTACAAAAAATAGTTAATATACATGAAGAAGAAGATGAAATAATGAGGAAGGATTGTGAATAGAATATGATTATGATTGAATATCAGAAAATCAACCTCAATATAAAATGTCTAGAATTGGAAGTTCAGGTTTCTGATATTAAAAATACACAAAGGAAGGAGATAGTTGTTGGTGCTACTCAATGCTCATTTGAGGATTTTAATGCTAAAATACCTCCAAAATGTGATAATAAGATCATGAATTAATTCAATTATCTATCTCAAGCACCTGAGAAGGAAAATTTTCCATTCATACCATCTTGTAATAATGTTTCTAAATATGTTTCCAGAAATCATGCATGTTGGAAAACAAAACCTGAACATGTATGGATGAAGAAATGAGAGAATAATTCTACCACCATGACTTGGTTGGATAGGAAAAAGAGTGTGGAATTTGGTTCCCCACATAGATCCCAATCTATGAAGAAGACCCAAAACCTTCATATAGAAGAAATTAAAAGATCAAGGTTTTTGGGTCAATGTTAGTGGTACAACATATTCGAGCATTGTGCACTATATTTTTAGTATAATCTTATAAATTCTAAATCAAAAATAAGTCCCATGTTAAGGGAGAGTAATATAGAGATGAAGAATAAAAATAAATAGGTCAATGCTTCAAATAGACTTGAAAAACTTGAAAATATTTGTTATGCATGAAATGGTGGTGGTCACAATGCTGGTACATGCTCATATCAACATGTATCCAAAGTTGATAAGAAAAGAATACCACAAAAGATGATTAAGAAAGAAGAAACCTTAGGAATAAATGAGAAAAATGTTATAGAAAAACTCTCCCAAGAAGGTATCAAAGAAGAATCATGATAATACATTGGATTCCATATCAAAGAAGATAAAGAAAAGTGTTGTATCGAAAAGAACGACTAAGTTGGATGACACTTAGAAGAATCCATTTGAAAGGTCCAAACTTTATGTCAATGTTCCCAATGACATGTTATTCATTTGGATAGAATATTTGGAAAAACTGGGGAAAATGGAAGAAGCACAATCCAAGGCTAGTGAAAAGGTAAAAAAAATATTCCACATGAGGATAAAGAAGTTCTATATGTAAGGTGCAACATGACTGGTTGTACTTTGAGAAAATTTTCTGAAATTATTACAGCATAAGAAGAATTATTTAAGAATATGAAATTTTCACTTGGTAATACAAGTGCTTTAAAATATCTTGAATAAAGATGGTTCACACACAATGAAATTGAATAAGTGATAAGAACCACACAACCTCAATCAAAATTAAAGATGAGATGTAAAATTGTGAAGAGTAAAGGACATGGATTAACTTGGATGAGAAAACCATCTCAACCTTGATGTTCACATTGAAAAACAAGGATCCACCATATTCCCTTAATATTACAACACTGTATTGTGCTTATAATATAGGGAATTTAAGGTTAATAAAGTTCTTAGGGGGATAACCTGAGAAGCAGTGAGTGCTGTCAATTCTTGATAGTAAAGATGAAAAATTCACCATCCTTAAATGATTCCTCAATTTGGTATTCAATTACAAATATGATATAGTATCATCTTTGAATAATTTTAATATAATGTTATCATATTCTAGAAAATAAGGATAAATAAGATACATCTTGGTTTGATATTATATTTTATGAACAAGTATTCAATGAGATCATCCTTGAAGTTGAAGATGTTGTCAAATCTAGACAGTCATAAGTTGAAGATCTATTTTGGTGTTTTATCTATATTGGAACATCATGAAATCTATTTTTTAAGAGATTAACCATTATGAATATATTTATGAGTGTTTACATTAAGGGGGATAAAAATGAAGAAATATGAAGTTACAGCTAGAATCATTATTTTAATTGGTATCAAATCTAATCATTCTAGAATGTGTGTAAAGATCATGTCACTAGAAAATGAATATTTTTCATAATATATCATCCTTGATTATTAAAAATAATAAACTTAACACAAAGGTATGGTTATTGAATTAATAAATGACATAAAAAGTGAAAAAATGGAAGTGCAACAAGGCTAATTATCCTACTTGTTGCACTTGAATGTTTTTTATCTATGTGTTGGAGTGAGTGTAAGAGTTTCAGGTTTGTTTTTATTATAAAAGTTTTATATCTCATTTAATTATCTTCAGTCTAGAATAAAAGAAGAAAACCATTGAAGATAAGAGTATTAGTACTCGTTTCATGAGGTATCAAGATCAGTTGGTAAAAGATATTTTTTGTCTAAATCAAATCCTCTTATTTTCTACACAGAGTATGGAACATGTAGACTTAGAGTGAAATGATGAATGCCACAATTTTTAAGTTTGGATTAATAACCTTTTCCCCATGAAATTTTTATTTCTCATAAATAAAGGGGAGATAAAGTGAAATGAAAATTAGGAGAAGTAAAGGGAAGATATTCACATATTGACATATTAATTTGGAAATAATATTGAAGGTATTGTCAAAAAATACAAAGGTGTAGATTTAGGATACCACTTTTTGTATGAGTTTTATTTGTTTTCAATATTTGTTATTGATTTTCAATGGTGGTCAATGAAATAACAAACCATTTCATTAATGTAAATATGGTGAATAAATAAGAAATAAGTTTCTAGAAGTTCACTTGAATTATCTAAGATATTAAAGCTAAATAACAAATAAAAATATATATTTGATGAATAGATGAGGAAGATAGTACTCAAGTATTATGTTATTACTTTTAAAGGATTCTATCAATGGTAACACATTATTTTCAAAAATGTAGAAATAAGTGAAGGTCAGAAAATATTTTACAATTTCATGAGGAATTAAAATAATCCCATGAGAAATGTGTGTAAATTTTACATGAAGAATAAATGAGGATATGAATGAGATTTTGGTTTTGGAAATTGATAAAATATTATGTTGAAGATTTTATATATGAGGTCTCCAAAAAATTGGCAACTCTTAGGCCAACTAAGGACCCCTATACCACTCTTATGGGACCGATGTGGTCAACCACATGGGAGAGGTCAAACTTCCCATCCATGGGAGTGGGAGGTGTGAGTGGGTCGAGTAGTCCCATAGGAGCGCTGACTGAGTCATATTTTTCATGCTTATTTTAATGTAAAACATATTGTTTATGCATGTCAAATGATTAATTTTATGGTAGTTTTTTATGTTTTGTGTCAATATTGAAAGTTTGATCAATAATAAAGAAAAAGATATGGATATAGTGATCCTAAAACACTTCACAGTGCGACATGACATCAGATTTTTGAATCTATATTAAAGATGTAGAAAAGTCAGGGAAAAATCAAAGACTAACTCCCAATCCCAAAAATGAATAACCAGGCTGAAATAGATAAAATATTACTGAAAAATGTTATTTCACATTGTGAATACATTTCACGATGTGAATCTAAAAAAGTAAAAGACATGAAAAGAAGAAATTAAAAGTTCAACCCCGCACATTACATGTCATGAATCCACTATTAATGACATGAAATATATCAAAAATTAGATGTCCAACCCTGAAAATTACACATCATGAATTTCATTCATGATTTTAACCTTGAAGAATACACAACATGGAAAATACTTTTGGCCCCACACATTCCATGTTGTGAATAACTTACATGATGTGAAACTCTCAAATAGTGAAAAAAATAACGATTTATGATGACTCTTTATGCCAACACTGCATTTATGACCATGAGATAACCCATGAAGACTTTTACCCATTTAATGGGCCATTTATGACATCCTAAGCATAATTTGTGCCTGATCATATCATGATTCACTGTGTAATTTTCACCTTTACACCACTATGCTAGACTTGTTTTATATTGAAAATTATAAAAATAATGACAAGTTTAATTCCATGTTTGAATAATTTATTTTTTGTTTATCAATGTTAAAAATGTCAATGTTACTTGTTTTGATGATTCCATTGCAGGAGGAGGTGATTTGGAGGGCCCATGATGATGTCCAAGAAAAATGGGCCAGACTGCGCATGATCCAAGCCCACCAGTGGAGTAATATGAACACTTCTACTAGAGAGTGAATCAAATTGGGATGAATTTTTTTGGGATGATCCAAAATTCATTGGGATACATTTCACATGAAGGAACCAAAGACTCATTCTACCATATGGTGGCCCAATCGACCAGATTTGTCCAACACACCAAATCTGCATGGAGTCAAAAGTGGTGTGCAGTGATCTGTCCATATCTCATTATATAGGTGTATAAATTATTCCAAACTTTCGTTGGAGACATCCAATAGGTGGGTATGAAACTTTTTTATTTTCTATAAATCTAGATAAGGCTCTCTGGAGGTCGAAACCCCTATGACAAGTGATTTTATGAATTTTGTGTGCTCAAAAACACATTCCCATTTTCCTATAAAATGGAACCTTGGGATCCTAATTTGAAAGTTCGACCAAGAAGTGAAGGTATACCATTTTTGAGTTTTAGAGGATTCTACTCCTCATCTTATAAGTTCTGTAATCCCCTATCCTCATAGGGGGATCAATAATTTAGAAGGAGTTCCACCCGAACTTCCTCCTCCTCCCGATGTCGAGCTAAACGGTGGGTGTTCATTGTGAGGGAGCTACACACATGTAAAGGGAGTTACAGAACTTGTAATACTACTGGATTGATGTAATTTGGGTTTGAAAACATTTTATTTAGAATTATCTTACTTTGATTTATCTTTTTTTGATTTAACTAAATGGAATGCTCTTTACTTTTAACCATTCGGTGCGAAGTTTTGAGTGTGTGACTTGTGTTGTTCCGATTGGACAACAAAAGAATACTTTTCTTCCACAGTTATTTGATATTTAAATTTATTTTGTAATCTTTTATACCATTCATGTGATCTGGAAATTGTCTATATGATTGTTATGTCAAGGTTTGGCTCAACGTGCTTTGATATAAGAGCTTGGAAAGTAATCGGGATTCTGATTGATTTCAACCAAAGAATTACATAAAACCTTAATTAATCTCCAAGAACAATGAGCTTTAAATGTGTGTAGTGAAATCACAATGAACCCCTTTTATCTCATAATTAATTAACACCAAATTTTCTTTTTAACTATTAAACTCTTTAATTAACTCATTTCATCCTAAAACTGTTTTCAAAACCACCCCCAATTTAAGTACTTCTTATTAAAAATGCACACTCTAAACCCACCAATACTCCTTGCGAGATAACCTAGGGTCTTCCATAGACTATAAATAAATCTCAAAATCATAATCAATTTGCCACATCATGAAAACACGGTCAAATTTTGACGCCATTTCTGGGGAGCACTTTGGTCTTTGGTTCGTGTTTTTATAAGGTTTTTGTAATTTTTATGAATATTTATTTATTTTCTCTTATACCTTTTCAATCTCTTTTTATTATGATATATTTTTTGTGTAGGTTTGGTGCATGAAGCATTCTACTATGGGAGATTTATCACCTTTCGAACCCGAACCAGAGAGGAACCTATGTCAACGACACCGAGATACACCAGACAACACTTTAAAAGAGGACACACCACATATTAAAACTCATCTTTACCCTTCATCTTCTTTTGAAAATAACTTCAAAATTGAAATTAAAGTGAATAACATGGATGAAAATAATCGAACACTAAAATAAATAACCTCACCTGATGTTGATATTCATCCCACATACATTCAATTACAAGGTGAGGCACCCAATTTTGAACTAAAATCTGGTTTAAGTCATCTATTACCAAGATTCCATGGACTTCCTGGAGAAGATCCACACAAGTACTTAAAAGAATTTCATACTATTTGTTCAACATTAAAACCTGCTAATGTGTATGAGGAACAAGTAAAGATTATAGAATTCCCATTTTCTTTAGAAGACACTACGAAAGATTGGTTGTACTATGTTAATTAACCAATAAGAGGTTGGGCAGACATGAAACACCTTTTTCTTGAAAAATATTTTCCAGTCTCTCGAAATACAACAATAAGGAAGGAAATATGTGGTATAAGACAATCTCAAGGGAAAAAACTTCATGAATATTGGAAAAGATTTAAAATATTATGTTCAAGTTTTCCACACCACCAAATAAGTGACCAACTTTTAATACAATATTTTTATGAAGGTTTAATCCCTATTGATAGAAATATGATTGATGCTACTGTAGGTGGTGTGCTAGTAGATAAGACCCCAATTTCTATAAGGACCTTAATTGAGAACATGACACAAAACACTCAATAATTCTATACAAGGTCTAACGAACCTATTCGAGGTGTCCATGAGGTGAAAAGTACTGAATTTAAGAAGAAGGTGGACATGAAGTTTGAGGAGGTAAGTACCCTTCTACGACAACTTGCTCTCTCCCAAGGAAAATCTCAATCTACTCCTCCCATCCATTGTGGTATATGTTCTTCTGAAACCCACTACTCTAACCAATGCCCCCAATTGAGAGAAAATTCTAAGAGTTTTGAGTCAATCTTCCCAGGACTCCCCTATAATAAACCCTTTAGGAAAGAACCATACTATCCATCTAACTCTAGGTGGAAAGACAAACAATTATATAGTTAAGGGGGTATTCAAACTAGCCTCATCAACCATTTAACCAACAAGGGTAGAGTAGTCATCCACCACCACCACCCAGAAATCCTCAACCACCCAAAGGCCTTTCTAACAAACCCCGCCAAAACCTGAGCCTAGCCTAGAAGATATGATGAAAAAAATGGCTGCCAACAATATTCAATTCCAACAAACCACTCAGGCATCTATACAAGATCTCAAAACCCAATTAATCCAACTAGCTAACTCAGTGGGTAAAATTCAAAGTCACAGATCGGTTAAACATCCCTCTCAACCAGTAGTTAACCCTAGGGATAAAGGAAATGTTAGTTTCATCACCCTTAGGAGTGGAAAAAAAACTATAAAGTAAAATGGATCCTCTATTAGAGTCATCCCCTCCCAAGGAAACCTCCATCCCAACCAATAAGAATGATCCAATTGTTGAAGAACCTTGTCCTGATAGTATCCCTTCCAAAGGAAAGAGTGTGTATATTGATGAGTCACCTAGCCCAACCATTCCTCTTCCATTTCCTCAAAGGGACACCCAAACAAGAAAACAAAAGGAAACTGAACTTGATAAGTAAATATTGGAAATTTTTAAGAAAGTGCAGGTTAACATCCCATTGATTGATGTTGAGAAGCAAATTCCATAGTACACCAAGTTTCTAAAAGAGATGTATACACACAAAAGGAGACTTCATGGAGATGAGAAGGTGAGCTTGGGAGGAATGTTTCAGCATTGATAGAGACATCACTTCCCACTAAGTGCAATGATCCTTGAACATTTTCAATTCCATGCACCATAGGGGAGTATTCTTTTTCTAATGCTATGCTTGATTTAGGTGTTTATATAAATGTGATGCCTCACTCTATTTAATATACATTGCAGGTCGGGGAACTGAAGACCACTGGAATTATTGTTCAACTAGCTAACTGGAGCACACCCCTATGGTGTGTTAGAGGATGTTCTTGTGAGGGTTCAAAATTTAATTTTTCCTACTGACTTTTATGTGATTAAAATGGAAGATGATAGGATGAATGGACATGCCCCAATTATATTGGGGATACCTTTCCTGAAAACTGCCAAAACCATAATTAATGTCCATAATTGTACATTATATATGGAATTTTGTGGTGACATAGTCCATTTCAACATCCTTGATGCCATGAAGCACCCCTCAGAAGAAAATTCCTCTCTCTCAGTAAATTCAATTGATGTACTCCATTCCCCTGAAAACACTTCTTATCATTCCCCCAATCCCCTTTATGAGTTTTCTTCATTGATTGAAATTCTAGGTAATGATTCATGCATTGATTGTTGTAGTGGATTAGAAAAATTTCATTCATGTTTATTAATTAATGATTTCTTGAACACTGAGGATCTACTGACCATCGATGATACTACTAAGCTTGTAAAAGATCATTCCTCTATTGAGGATGATACCATTGAGCAGTTAGATGAGATCAATGAACTCTCACTTTCACACACACTCCCATAAATCCAAAATCCACCTGAATTGGAACTGAAACAATTGCCTCAAGATTTAAAATATTCATATCCTGAGAATGGAAAAAAGTTGTCCGTCATCATTGCTAGTTCACTCCCTCCTGAGCATGAATTTTGACTGCTTGAAATTTTGAGGGAGTATAAACAAGTTTTGGGATGGACACTTTCTGACATTTCTGGTTCTAGCCCATCAATTTGTACACACCATATTTTGTTAAATGATGAGGCTAAACCAGGGAGGCTGCCACAACATCGACTAAACCCAAACCTCCTTGAAGTTGTGAAAAATGAGGTAAAAAAATTATTGGATACTGGAATCATTTACCCCATATCTTATAGCCAATGGGTCAGTCCCATTCAAGTAGTTCCTAAAAAGACTGGCCTTATAGTAATAAAAAATGAAAATAATGAATTGGTTCCAACTCGTGTGTATAATAGTTGGCGTGTATGTATATACTATCACCAACTAAACCAACATACTAGGAAGGACCATTTCCCTTTTTCATTCATTGGAAAAATGCTAGAGAGGCTAGCAGGTAAGTACCACTACTGTTTCCTTGATGGGTATTCTGAATACTTTCAGATCCATATTTACCCCGAGGACCAGGAAAGGACAACCTTCACTTGCCCCATTGGCACATTTGCCTATAGAAGGATGCCATTTGGTTTGTGTAATGCTCTGGGTACTTTCCAACAATGCATGGTTAGTATTTTTTTGGATTACCTGGAGAATTTCATGGAAGTATTCATGGATGATTTCAATTTTTATGGCTCTTCTTTTGATGAATGTTTGAGTAGTCTTTGTTTAGTACTACGTCGCTGTATTGAAAATAATCTTGTATTAAATTATGAGAAATTCCATTTCATGATGTGGAAAGGTATAGTTTTGTGGCATGTCATTTATGTGGATAGAATCCAAGTATATAAATCAAAAGTGGATGTCATTTCTTCCTTACTCTTCCCCAAAAATGTATGGTATGTGTGGTCTTTCCTAGGTCATGTTGGATTTTACTAACGTTTCATTCACGACTTTAGTAAAATTGCACTCCCCCTCTCCCGATTACTCCAAAAAGAAAAAGAATTTTTTTTTGATAAAGAATGTGAGGAAGCTTTTAATAAGTTAAAATGGAGTCTCACGTTACCCCTAGTAATCCAACCACCTTGGTGGGATTTACCATTTGAGATCATGTGTGATGCCTCTAACTATGCAGTTGGGGTGGTTTTGTCACAAAGGGTCGATCGAGCTCCACGTGTCATTTCCTATGCCTCACGTACTTTAGACCCTACCCAAGAAAACTACATGACAACTGAAAAAGAATTCCTTACCATTGTGTTTGCCTTGGACAAATTCAAATCATACCTTTTGGGGTCCAAAGTCATTGTGTTCTCAGACCATGCAACCCTCCGGTATCTCCTTAATAAACCAGAAGCCAAACGATGTCTCATTTGTTGGATGCTCCTCCTTCAAGAATTCAATTTGGAAATTAGAGATAAAAAAGGAGCAAAGAATGTGGTGGATGACCATATTAGTAGGATCCTCCAATCTTTATAAATTGACTCATCCCCCTGTATTCTCATTAATGACATGTTTCCTAATGAGCAATTGTACCGAGTGCAAGATGTTATTCCTTGGTATGCTGAAATTGTAAATTATTTGGTAGCATATTGCATTCCTACTGATTTCAACAAAAACCAAGCCAGTCATCTAAAAAATGAGTCTCATTGGTACATTTGGGATGAAACCTAAATTTGGCACACCTATAGTGATCAATTCCTTAGGCGTTGTGTTCCCGATAGTGAGTTTCAGTCTGTCCTTAGATTCTATCACACTCTTGCTTATAGAGGCCACTTTGGTCCCCAATGGACTACTCGCAAGGTCCTTGTTTATATCCTTTTTTGGCCAAAACTTTTTCAGGATGCCCATGATTTTTTCAAATCTTGTCCTCGTTGTCAAATAATGGGGAATGCATCTAAAATAAATGAAATTCCACAAGAACCTTTTCTCTTTCATGACATTTTTTATGTTTGGGGCATTGAGTTTATGGGTCCATTTCCCAATTCCTTTGGGAACTTGTACATTCTTATGGTAGTTGATTACATGTCAAAAACGGGTAGAGGCATGAACTACAAGGACTGATGATTCTAAGGTAGTTGTAGAATTTTTGAGAACCCAAATCTTTTGTAGGTTTGGCTTACCTAGGTACATCATCAGTGACCAGGGTTCTCATTTCTGCAATCGAACAATACAATCACTTTTGCATCGGTATGGGGTCGGTCATAGAGTGTCTACTATATATCATCCACAGACCAATGGTCAAGCTGAAGTGTCAAATAGATAGGTAAAACAGATTCTTGAAAAAATAGTTTAACCCAATAGAAATGATTGGATTCTTTAAATTGATGATTCATTATGGGCCTATCGTACTACTTTCAAAACTCCCATTGGAATGTCACCCTATCGTCTTGTGTTTGGAAAGAGTTGTCACCTACCTGTTGAGATTGAGCACTGGGCCTACAGGGCCATCAAACAATGAAATTCTAATCTTTATGGTGCAGGTTATCAAAGGAAGTTGAAAATTCAAGAGTTGGAGGAAATGAGAAGAGATGCATATGAAAACTCTAGAATTTATAAGGAGTGAACCAAGGCTTCCCATGACCGTCTTATACTTTATCGTCAGTTCCACATTGGGCAGAAGGTCCTCCTTTATAATTCAAGGCTGAAGTTGCATCCAGGTAAGCTTCGTTCCCGCTAGTTTGGCCCATACACTGTTATTAATGTATCTCCATTTGGTGTTGTTCAGGTTAAAAATGAAGAAACCAAGCAAACATTCATTGTCAATGGGCAGCGGCTGAAGCACTTCTACAAAGCCCTTTCGGAGTTCCCAATGGAGTAACTCCATGTTCAAGAAGCAACATACCAGTGAAACACACCAGGTTTTATCCTTCCTTCTCACCTTCTAAATTATTACATTGAGGACACTGTACATTCTAGGTGTGGGGGGATGGGTACATTCCTGGGTTAGATAGGAATTTTCATCATTTTTTCCTTTTTTTCACCTTCTTTATGGTATTTTCACTTTTTCTCATCTTGTTGAGTTCATTATGCTTTCCATTTTCTTTCTTATTTCTTATTATTTTTTCTTTCTTTATGGTATTTTCATTTTTCCCCCATCAAAAATTTCAAAGTTCCATGATTCAGTGACCATAAAGGGGGGAAAGTAAAAATACGATAAATAATGATGAAAAAGAATATTTGTATGAAGTTAGAATTAGAGAGTGATTTTTAGGGAATTGGTTTTCTATCAATGATATAAATGGTTTTATCACTGTGAAACATTTGAGATGATTGATACCCCTTGTGTGAGTAGTTTTGGGAAAACTATGTCACTAATATCTCCATATATTTTTGCACCAAACCACAAAGTGTGAATATTTATTACTTAATATAAGGTAAATATACGTTAGGTTAATATTTTTCATCTTTAAATGATATTTTCATATGTTCGTTCCTTATCCAATATGTTTCATTACTGTACCATATTGACCTATACGTGTGTACCTAATGTTCAACTGTAGTATGCCCTCAAAAAAATGTTTGTGTCATGGGTAGGTCAAAAACCACTCCTCCTCAATCTTTGATCTTGTTATAACTATTTCAATTAGTGTCGTGAGGAGATCAAACAAGGGTTGAGATATGAGTGTGAGATTTGTTCCAAATGAAACTTCTAAAAAACAAAAATAATAAATGAGGGGAGTGATGAAATGTACAATATATGGGGATATCTTGGTTGGGAGATTATGGTTTGACTTCTGGGAATGCTTAAGTGAGTGGGTCTTGAAATATTATTGTAAAGGATGTAGGGCAGGTTCGGTGAAAATTCATTTAAAGCTAAATAATTTTAAAATAACCTATATTTATTGGATAGAAAGTGGAAAGAATAACATTGAATGGTTTTCAGACACACACATGGAGAGTTAGTGGAATGGTTGAATTTTTAATTCCTTTATCATATTGGTGTCATGATTCTCTTTGAATTTCATTGTGATATGATTTATGAGACATCTTTTTCCATTTTCACTAGGAAGAACTCCTTTGTGTGGTTCTTGCATTGATCACATTACTTTAGTGAATTAAAATATCCTCAAAATGTTAAATCTTCATGATGTTGGGAATATATATATGCCTCAATTTATTTGGATATGTGACTTTGATCAGGAGTGAAAATGTTTAGGTGTGGGGGTGTGATCGTACCAAGATTCACTGTGTAATTTTCACCTTTACACCACTGTGCTGAACTTGTTTTATATTGAAAATTATAAAAATAATTACAAGTTTCATTCCATTTTTGAATCATTTATTTTGTGTTTATCACTGTTAAAAAGGGTAATGTTACTTGTTTGGATGATTCCATTGTAGTAGGAGGTGATTTGGAGGGCCCGTGATGATGTCCAAGAAAAATGGACCAAACTGCGCATGATCCAAGCACACCAGTGGATTAATCCACACAATTATAGTATAAAGTGCGTAAAATTAGGCTGAAAATTTTTATACTGGTCCAAAATTCATATTTTTTACATTTCATATGAATGAACGAAAGACTCATTCGGCAATCTGGTGGCCCAACCGACCTGATCTGTCCAGCACACCAAATCTGCACGGAGTCAAAAGTGGTGTGTTGTGATCTGTCCATATCTCGTGATATAGGTATAAAAATTATGCCAAACTTTTGGTGGATACATCCAATAGGTGGGGCTACAACTTTTTTATTTTCTCCAAATCTAGATAAGGTTGTATGAAGGTCGAAACACCTATGAAAAGTGGTTTTATGAATTATGTGTGCTCAAAAACACCTTCCCATTTTCCTATAAAATGGAACCTCAGGCTCCTCATTTTCAAGTTCGACCAAGAAGTGAATATCTACAATTTTGGAGTCCTATAGGGGTCTACTATTCATCCTAGAAGTTCTGGAGGCCCCTATCCTCATAGGGGGATCAATAATGAAGAAGGAGTTCCACCCGAGCTTCCTCCTCCTCCCGATGTCGAGCTAAACAGTGGGTGTTCATTGTGAGGGAGATACACACATGTAAAGGGAGTTCTGGAACTTGTAATACTACTGTTTTGATGTAATTTGGGTTTGAAAACATTTCATTTAGAAGTATCTTACTTTGATTTATCTTTGTTTGATTTAACCAAATGGAATGGTCTTTACTTTTAACCGATCGGTGCGAAGTTTTGAGTGTGTGACTTGTGTTGTTCCGATTGGACAACACAAGAATCCTTTTCTTCCCCATTTATTTGAGATTTAAATTTTTTTTGGAAGCTTTTATACCATTCATGTGATCTGGACCTTGTCTATACAATTGTTATGTCAAGGTTTGGCTCAACGTGCTTTGATATAAGAGCTTGGAAAGTAATTGAGATTCTGATTGATTTCAACCAAAGAATTACATCAAACCTTAATTAATCTCAAAGAACAATGAGTTTTAAACTTGTGTAGTAAACTCACAATGAACCCCTTTTATCTCATAATTAATTAACACCACCTTTTATTTTCAACTATTAAACTCTTTAATTAAGTCATTTCATCCTAAAACTATTTTCAAAACCACCCCCTATTTAAGTAATTCTTATTAAAAACACACACTCTAAACCCACCAATGATCATTAAGAGATGACCTAGGGTCTACCCTAGACTATAAACTAACCTGAAAATCATAATCAATTTTCCATTTCTTGAAAACATGGTCAGTTCCTATAAATAAGAGGCTAGGGGAAGATTAAAAGGGATTGATCATCTAGGGAAGCTCTAGACAATGACTTACTATAGATTTATTTCCATGCTTTTCTTCTTTTCTTTTCTTAATTATGTGATGTCTCCACTCTCTATAATAAAATTGAATTCCTCATCCATGGAGGGTTATTTCCTATGAGTGATAAGTAAAGGGGGAGGATTTACCAACTGCTATGTTTGAGTGTCTATATTTACTGGAATAAACCCTTTCTTTTTCTTCTTCCAACTGGTTTCAATTGTTTATTCAGTTTTTAATTCTGAATGCATTTGGGCTATGGTTAGATTCTTTTTATTTTAATTGTCTTAGTCTATGATCCATATCTCCCCCACCCAATTTCTATTGGTTTTCTACATAACAGATTAGGGTTGGGTGGTGAGTGTTTGGTGATCACCAACACGTGTGAGGAATTGTGATGGGGACTGTTGTTAATTAGGGAATTCCAATTACCAATTGGGAATTGTAATAATTTATCAAAATACATGTTACAATGCCACACACATAGGAAGGAGGGTATAGTGATTGATACTTTATTAGGAATATCCTTACCATCACTATCTAACCAAGGGGGGAGATAAACTAATAGTGGAATCTCTCTCTTACCTGCCAGTAGAAGTAGAATCTGTAAAAATTGAAAACAATGATAACATATCACTAGGTTTATCCAAACCCATTCTGATCACCATATTTCATAATTTTTTTTAATCAATCAATTTAAACTAATTTTCATTTTCAATTTCTCAACCCAATCATAAAATGATTTTCACTCAAATAAACTAAAAGTGAAAAACCCGTTTTGTGTGTACTCATATCTAGGATACTAACTTGGTTAACTATTATACTATACTAGGTAATAAAAAAATATATTTTTCCATACGCCTTGATAGGTGTGTATTAGGTGAGTGCCTGTTCGAGTTCGCATGTGGTTGGGATGGCTAAGCCGGATGTACAAGTGGGCCAGAGTAGCCCGTGTGTGAAGGTGTATATGGGTGATGATCCCCCACTGCCATAGAACAACTGAAAAGTGGTGCAGGTTGATTAATAAAGAAGCACTCAAACATGCTAGAGTTTGATGTTGGATCAGAAATTAGTGGAGCACTATTCCTAAACCATTAAAAGTTATGTACATGTTGAGTCATTAGATTTGGATGATCTCAACCAATAGATCAAATGAGATCATCAGTTTCTACCTCCCATCACTCGAAGTTGCTTCTGTTCACCATAGATCATTGCAGAACCTCTATAAATCAAACCTAAGCCTGCCATGGTCATTCTAAGACCGATATATTTAGTCAATGAGATGAAGAACCCTAATTCATGCGTGATACACTTTGCATACATCTAGTAAATTGAGTAACAAGCTTCAAATGAATTGCAAATGCAGTTACAGGAGGTCGTTTGGTCATTTGATAACCATGGATGAATTTGATCATGAAATAATGATATGCACATGATTAATATCACATGAACATGAGTGGCTAGTGTGAACTCTTGTAAGAGAAGGAACCATATTTTTTGGTGTAAGATATTTTAGAAACACTAAACCCTTTGTGATATTAAATTGATGGTTGACACGACATCAAATGTGAGATTTGAGTCGGTGACTCACAGTGGTAATTTAAATAAATTCTGAAGCACCTAGTAGGGAAGTAGTTGATGTTTCACGTAATTTATATGAGTGATATCATTTTTCATAAAAACAAAGAATATTTGTTTTCTCTTTTATGCAAGAAGGCAAGGATTATCATGAGCCTCCTAAGATATGTGAATATGGGAGTTCCACGGTTATATATAGAATAAAGAAGAGGAACCACAAACTAGTGCTTGTGTTATTCACTCACTGTGTTACGTGAAGTTGTTCCACATATAAAACCTTACGCATAGAATAAGACCTCCCATGATACTCTTAAATAAAGGAGAAGATATATATGGGCCTTTGACCTGTGTTTATCACACTTGAATAGCTTCATGGAGAACAAGTTTCATGAATCCCTTCAGGTTTTCACAAACTCTTTAAAGTCATCGTGAGACAATGTATACACTCACTGTATCTTGTGAAGCATACTGTTGTGGTCAAGAAGGGTTCGCCTGAACATACACTACACACAAAGAAATTATGCAATATATATCAAGAACTCATTCTGGTTTTCATGAAGATAATTTTAATAAGTGGGGAGAAAATAGTATATGAATACATACATAATGCATAAGAACTTGTGAAAAGAGAACTAAGGTAGTAAGTGTAGTGTATAACAGTGTGTGCATGGTTGGGTGATGTCACTTATATGCATGTATACAAGGACACCCAAACATCTACAAGGTGTGGATGCAACTGAAAACCAAAGGCAGATAGACTCAATTGAGATATTGAATAGTATTAAATTAGCACATTAAATAATAAGAATCATATCTCATATGTGTTAGGGTTTTCATGAGAGTTCCATGCAACAATTGCATGAATTTAACATCACATGAAATAATGATTTCATGTTAATTAAATGTGGCCAAGATTTTATTAAAAGTAGGAAGAACAATTTGATCAAGCATTTGATTGATTGAGAAGTTGATATTGAATAATAATCCATATCATTTGTACAAAAGATCAGAGACAGGAGAATAGTTTGTGAACCGATACCATAACATTTGTTGATATTGTGTATCAAGAAAGTTAGGGAATTCAGTCCATGTTTATATTCATATCATTGAGACTGAAAATGAGAAAGTGTTTTCCCAACTATAAATTGACTATTATTCAGGATAGAATAATTATGATGATACTAAGTGGTGATTTCATTGAGATAATCACAAAGGAAGTTTGTTATTCTAGAAAGAGAGAAAAAGTACCAGTTTAGTCTATTATGCACTAAAGAAGAAAGAGAATTCTGAAATTATCATTCCATAGTATATTCATATTATTGTGACTGAAGTCATAAAAAGAAGTGCATCTTTCAGTTTGATACTATGAAGAAGAAGAGTTTCTTGTGTATAGCTATGTAAGTGATGTTAGTGGAAGAACAAAGCAGCACTATGACATTCAACAAAAGTCTCTTCTGGTGGAAGACTTTCTTGGTGTTACAAAGAACATTAAAAAGTGAATACTATCTTCAGAGGAAATATAAAGAACCATCCAAGAGTTGTAAAACAAGAACTATCAATTTACTATAGTGAAATGCAAGTGAAAGGATATTCCCTTATTAATGTAACTACATTTAAAGGATTGTTTTCTAGTACTTGTGTGTCATTGGATTATTTCCAAACTACGCCAAAGACTAGCTACTCTTATTGGGAAGTGAACCTTATAAAAACATCATGTGCTATTATTTACTGCTTTCATATACATGCATTCCATAAGAAAAGGATAATAGGAGAATCAAGATCCTAATAGGCCTCAAGAGGTAAAATGGAAAAAAGTTATAATTTCACTACTAAAATTTTAGGCTTTTGCGACAGACAAATTCCCCATCGCTAATAGTCTTTGCGTATGAACTATTTGTGACATATGTAATATTCCATCACAAATGGTAGTTATTTGTGATGGAATATTACATCTGTCACTAATAGTTTTGGCAGGATTTCCCGCCTCCCAGCGGGTAATACATTCACGATGGGGAATTTGTGATGAATTTAGAAGTCCATTGAAAATACCTGTCAATAAAGAATTATTTGTGACGAGCATCAATGCTTATCGTAAATACTTTTGACCAAAAAACCTTTTGTAATAGAATTAATTCTATTTCAATTTCTCCATCAAAAAAATTTAATCGATTTAATAGAATGCACCCCTCTTTCTTCTTTCTCTCCCATTACCAAACTACCGTGATGGAAACCTCTTTCCCCCTACTCCATGTAGATCCAGAAACACCCATTTCTCAAGATTTTTGGCCAATTTCGACACATATCTATTAGGTATGGACTCCACTTATATCCTTCATATTTTTTTTGTGTATTTTGGGTAATGTTATAAATAATGGTTTGGAAAAATTGAGGTTTATAATTTTACCTAATTTTTATAATTTATTTGACATTTAGAGATAATATAAATTTCTTATTCCCTATTTGAGTGTCCTAATTCCACATGTGTTGATTTAATTAGATTTAAGGTATTTTGATCATTGTTTGATCTTTAAATTTAATAGATTAATTTTTTTTTGTGTTAGGAGTTATTAGAAGTTTATTATTTTACATTGTTATTTGAAATATGATAATCATTGAAATATGTTGAAAGTTTTTAATCCTTTGGAAATATGATAGTTTAGTCCAAACCTAGGTTTATTTTCTTCTTCTTGGTGTTTAGGGTTGCTGTAATTTTATTATAAATTTACAAAATTTTCCTCATTGTTTTTTTGGTTTTTGCACTCATTTTTTTGTGCGATGGTTCCCAATTTTTGTGCGTTCACATGTGTGCATATATATGTATTTAGATTTGATATGTTAATTTGTTTAAAAAACATATAATAATAAATTTTATGTAACTAGATTTGATTAAGAAATTATGTAATATATATATGTGTGTATATATATATATACAACATATGAAATAAATAGTTATGATTGTTTTTTAATAATGATCAGAAAATTAATTTAAATAATTTTTTTAACAAATCATTATTTATAAGATTTTTTTTATAAAAAAATGTTAAAAAATTGGTTTAATGAAAAAAATAATTTAAAATAGGTAATATTTATTAAAAACTCGGTTAATAACAATTTGGATAATTTTTTTATAAAACTGTGTAAAAAAATATAACAAATACAGAGAATTATTTAAAATTCATTAAAAATATTAATTTGTAAAAATAATTAATTAATATATTAATTATATATAATTATAAATATAATAAATATATTTATTATAATTTTATAATTATTTAAATAAATATATATTTATTTATGTAACACCCCAAGCTTCCACAGTACACTTCTATTTGAATAATGCAATAGTTTGCACTGTACGCAACATCGAGTTCTAGCACTCCATGACCAATCAAACTAGCCGTTTAAAAAGAAGTTATGAATAGTAATACCCACTTCTTGAAATTTTATAAATTTTATTTTTCAAAATTGACTTCATTTTGGGATTCAGAATATCAAAATTATCTTAGGGTAAATTTTTTGGTATTTTTATGAAAAATTTCAATTTTTAATGAATAGTGAAAAACACTACGTTATTATTTAAAACCAACTTTTATTTAAATAATTATTATTTTTATTTAAATTTATTTTAAAGTAAAAATAGATACATAATACATATATTATTTCAATTTAATTCATTGAAGTCATTTTATAATAAGATTAGATATATAAGATCTTATCGGACTTTTTAACGTCTTTTACCCACCTTCTAGGCACATTTACAAATTTGCATAAAACGTAATTTTACTGCTTATGTGAATTGAATTTCAAAACTCCGAGAGAACTGATTGAAATTAGTAAGTAAAATGTGGTTCAATGGGATGAAAGTAATTTTTGGTGAATAGTAACTTTTAAATTTAATTTACCACGGTTAAAAGTAAATAGGGTAATTAAAGGTAAAAATGATATTATAATTACCCCAAAATATGTCCTAATTCTATTTGATAAGTTTATTTCGACCAAAATAAACCTTAGAAATAAAATATAATCCTTTTTTATCCACTTGGATTAGATTAGGACATTTATTATATTTTATTTAATGAAGAGTTAAAAGTGTTAAATTCAAATTTTAATAACTAAAATTTTTTTAATATAAGGTTATACATAAGATAAATTAGACTATAAATATTAATTATAAATATTAAAATATTTCAGAAATAATGGTATTTTATTTATAATTTTTAGACATTAAATAATTAAATTTATTTATGACACAACGATGATGCAATAATTACCTTATTAAAGAAAGATTAAAATAATTGATATTATAAATATTAAAATAAACATAAATTAAAACTTTTGATGCCATAAACGAATTTTATAGGTTAATATAACATGTTAGGGTTGAAACAATGTATTTTTTTGAAGAAATAATATTTTTATGACTTTCAAAAAAAGAAAATACTAAATAGTGTCAAAATTGACCTAAATGAGTTTTTTAAATAAATACTATTTTATTAAATGATATAATATTCTTAAAAATATAATATTTGGAAAAAGGACTTAAATAATGTTATATATGTCATTAATTAACCACTTGAGGTTCTTTTGGGAGTTTATAGTAAGTTTATTAACCATATAGTGTAAGAATACAAGAAAACATGGTAAAAGTTAAACTATTTAACTAAGAGTTAAATATAACAGATAAGGTTAATATGGTGACCTAAACTTGTATAAAACCTATTATTTGAGAATATTTATACCCATACTCACCTTATTATCGAAATAAATTAATTTAGAGACATTAGAAATAGAAAATAATTTTATAATAAAATAATATTTCAAGATTTTCCTAAAGTGACTCTCACCTCTCTTATAAAAGGGTACTTCCCCTTATCTTAATTTCACACCCCCAAAGCTATTTTTATTGGCCAAAAACTGCTCAAATATCCTCCCAAATACCCTCAATTAAACATAGAGTCATTACTTTGATCATAAAGCTAACTTAAAGAGCTCTTTCGTTCAAATCAAAAGGAAGAACCCGAAGAAGAGGTAATTATTTCATCACCTCTTTCAAAGTTCTTTTCTTCTTCCACTTCCACTTTCTTTGTTGTTTCCATACCAAAATAATAACTATAGTACCTTCTACATAATTTGATGTAATTATAAATATGTTACAATCATATTAATTATTCTATCCATCCTATGAATGACAAAGTAACCATACGTGCGTACCTACGACTTATAGTCTCCACGTCGTGGTGTAGTTTGTTATTCAACACTTTATTATTTGGATGTGTATAATAATGAGTATAATTGATGTAAATAAAACATATAACATGTTAATTATTCTGTATATATAACATAACATCTAATTACATAATATTTCACCAGCAATATATTGATACTGTCGCTCATACGTGCGTACGACTTACCGTCTCCACGACGCGATGAAATTTCATTCCCCATCATAACCATTAAAGAATAATTTTCATTTGATGATTAAAAATAATATTTAAATAACTTAATATCATTATTGTTATGAATCAAATATATCCTATCCATAACAAACATGAATTACATAACAAAACATATAATGGAAAACAAATCAGTTGACACCCGAAACAATGATACTACTAAAATATCATTAACAAAGCAATATTAGAAGATCATATATGATATCATATTTATGTATGTTATTATTGTTTAATTTAATAAAAATTATTTAACCATTATATATGAGGTTAATGTACCCTCGACTAAGTAAAATTACAAGGTAAGGGTTAATTGTACAATCTCTTTATTATCTGAGGTTGTTTATACGTAAGTATGTACTGAGACCTCTTTATAATCCACATTTGTGTTTATTAAAAATATATTTCAAAACATTTTTAATATTTCCTAGACTATGTTTAAATTCATTTATACCCTTGTTTTACTTTTTATATAATGTTTTGAAAGGAATCTTTCTATTGTTTTCCAAACAGGGTACTTTATGACCTTTTTGAAAAAATTAAGGAAAGAATGTTTTTTTAACTTATATGGAGGGTGAATATATTTTCCGCCGTTATAACACCTTATAAGTCTCTCTTAAAATATTATAATAATATTTTCAAAATAAATGTTTTACTTTTTAATTACGTGACTTTTAAATGAATATAAATTATAAAGAGATATTTCACTCAAATAGTTTTTGGATTGATTTCATCTATGTCAACATCATTCGTTGGATTTTATGCTTTTTTGATGTTGATTAATTATGATACTATATTCTATATTTTATTGAAGTTTTTTTGATATGTTTTTCTGTGTATGTGCTATTTTTATACCATTCATGGTTTATGGTTAAATTATTGACATTTCGTATGCTAGTTTTAATACAAATGTTTATATTATGTTTCAACTTTTTCATATGAAGAATGCATTGGACTTAGTAAGTGATGGGAGGGGCCTTCTATAGCACCATGATTCATCAGTAGGGATCATGAGAAAAACTAGTGCAATGGAACAAGGCCATGAAAAAATATTTATTTGTAGTCTTGGCATGAGGCCTTGACTATGTGGTTATGATGTCTGACATTATGCATTCCATCATTATGAAATTAGTTATTGATATTACATGTGATTATTTGACTAGTAGAATATCCATGTAAATAAGTAAATGGAATTATTTGATTTATCTTTTCCATATTATTATGAATTTTAAGTTTAAAAGGCTTGTGTTTTATTCTTATACATTTCCTTAAATGTTTATGCTTATTTATGATAGTTTCCGCTATATTTTTATCCTTACTAAGCATCTAAGATCACCCCCTTATTATGTTTTATTTTTCCTAGGATGAGAAGAAGTATATTATTATTGAATTGTAGGAATAGGATATGGGATATGAGTGTGTTCAAATGGGACACAATGTTGTTTTTTTCCATTTCATAATGTAATGTAAAACTCATGTATGTATCTAGTACTTCGAAGTCTATTAGGCAAATTGGTCTTTCGGGACTTGATATATTGTGATCATAACAATATATTTAATAATGAACCGAATCTGGGTAACTGGGGTCAGGGAATTACAATTGGTATCATAGTAATTTTAGTACAAACCTTGGAAATTAGATTTAGAAAAACTCTGATTAGTGAACATTACCCTAGGATAAACTTTGACGATTAGTATAAAAGTACTTCCTAAAATTTTGGTAATGTAGAGATTTTGTGAATTTTCCAAGAAATAAATCCCTATCTGGATACGAGTAGGAAGAGGCGACTCTAGCACAAATGTATCTTGGGGTAAAACTAAAAAACATTGCATTGAGCTAGTCTCGAATGGGAACTGGTGCACAACAACGGTCCTTGCTGCACTCTTGGTTACGACACTCCTGGGGGATATGTTTAGGATAATTCAAATTTTCTTTACAAACCATTATGAAAAATTTATGAGTAAATACTTCCCCAAAGAAAAATTTTTATGATTATGGATTATATACATAAACTGTTCAATTTATGTTAGGTATTTAACATGTTTGGAATTATGTTTTGCGATTCATAAACTAATCTACTGTGTGCCATTGTTTAGAAATGGAGCCTAGTGGAAGGAATGGAAACTGTATCAATGCACATAATACATGTAGGTATTTCCCTTCTACTCAAGATAATTATAGTGGAGCTAGTGATGCAACTGGTTCTGAAAAACTTATAACCATACTGGGACAACTCACTCAGGTTATGAATAATAACCTTACCCATATGGAGCGATCTGATCCACAATGCAGAGGATCAACATTATACTGCTTCATGAGAAAAAACACCAACATTAAATGGGACTACATATCCATTTGTAGCTAAGAAATGGATAAGTTCCTTAGAGAAAATATTTCATGCTTTGGGAGTAGCGAAAGGGAAAAAGTTTTCATGACAGTTTATTGCCTCACAGGAGATGCAGATCAATGGTGGTCATTAATTCAAAACAAAAAGGAGGAGGAAGAATTATCAAATATGTAATATAATGAGTTTAAATATATTTTCTTATAAAAATACTTTCCTCGTGAACATCGAACTAATATAGAAAGGCAATTTCGAAGTCTAAGGAAAAAGGAGGATGAGAATGTTTCAAAGTATGAGGATAACTTTAGAAGGTTAGCAAGGCATGCTGTGGATTGTATACGTAACCCAAGGAGAAATATTGATCAATTATTTTATGGGTTAAAACCATTTCTCCGTTGACCATTAGTCTCATAATCCTTATCATCGTACAAAGATATAGTCTCATGTGATATCAAGATAGAAAAGAAATTATCTAAGTCTTACAACTTTAAAGAAAAGCAAGAGAAGAAGAGATCTATTGAACACTCTGGAAATGGAAATAAGGGGAAGAAGGGAAAAGTTTAATTTCTATCCTGTAGTAAATGTGGGAAGAAACACCCTAGTACTTTCCCAAAGGTAATGGGAGTTTATTACAAGTGTGGTGAAAAAGGCTACCAAGCTCATGTTTATAAGGGGAAGAAATAAATTTTCAATGTTGAATGCAAAAATTGTAAAGAAATGGGGAATTATGAAAATGAATGTCCTAAGCGTCAATGAAACCTCTCTTAGAAAAGGCCAAGGAAGCAAGGCCAAGATTATGTGATCACAAATGCATAGGTTGAAGTTCTGAATGAAGTGGTGGAAGGTACATTAATCATTTACTCAAATTTATCCAATGATTTATTTGATTCTGGATCTTCAAATTCTTTCATATCTTCCCAGTTTTCCAAGAAAATTAGATATTTACAATTTGATTTAACAAGGGAATTGTCAGTCAAAACTCCTAAGGGAAGTATCATTGCAACATAGTTTTGTGAATCAATTACCATTATGAAAAATAAACATACTTTATCTGCTAATATCATCATCATACCCATGATTGAATTTGATATATTCCTCATTATGGATTGGATTTTGGACCATGATGAAAAAATTTATTATAAGAATGAGGTTACAATTTTTGATGATGATAAGTAATCCCTTATCTTTAGAGAAGAAATGTCATCATATGATTCTCATCTAGATCCACCCCCAGTAGCTCTACTAAATTAAATTATTGGGGATGGAGAGAGTGAAATAACTATGAGTGAGTAAATGAATGTTCAAATAGAGGATATACCTATTGTGCAAGAATATGTTGATGTGTTTCCAAAAGATTTACCTGGACATCCCCCAGAACAAGAAATTGAGTTTTCCATTGACTTAATTCCTAGTTTATGGCCCATATCAAAGACCCCTTATAGAATGTCCACTATGGAATTAGTGGAACTAAAGAAACAACTAGAGTAATTGAGTAATAAGGGATTTATTTTCCCTAGTGTTTCTCTATGGGGATCCCCTATTCTTTTTGTTAAGAAGAAAGATGGATCTATGGGGTTGTGCATTGAATACATGGAGATCATTTCTATAAAAAATGAAGAACAAGTATCCCCAACATCGCATTGATGATTTATTTTATCAAATTCATATATCTCAATATTTTTCAAAGAATGTCCTTCGATCTAGATACCATCAGTTGTGCGTGAAAAAGGAAGACATTCCAAAGACAACATTTCAAACCAGGTATGGGCATTACGAGTTTATAGTAATGCCTTTTAAATTGACTAATGAACCCTATGTTTTCATAGATCTAATGAACATATTTTTCACGTAATATCTTGATTACTTTTTAGTGGTATTTATTGATGATATCTTCATATACTCTAAAAGCTATGAAGATCATGAAAATCACTTGTGCACTATTCTAAAGACTCTTAGAAGAAATGAATTATATGGGAAGTTTAGAAAGTGTAAATTATGGATTCAAGAGATTTATTTTGTTGAACATATTGTCTCTAAGTATTAAATCTCTATTTATCCTTCAAAGATAAGGGAAATCCAAAATTGGCCATCACCAATGAGTATAACTGAGTTACGTAGTTTTATTGGGTTATTAGGTTATTTACGGTGTTTCGTACAGAATTTTTCCCGATTGGCTAACCCATTAACCAATCTCACATGTAAAGGGGTTAAATTTGTTTGAAAAAAAGAGCGTGAATAATGTTTTGAAGAACCTAAGAGAATATTATTCAATTCTACTATCTTGACTCTACCATCGGGGAATTATGGGTTTGTTATTTATAGTGATGCTTCAAAGAAAGTACTTGGTTGTGTCCTTATACATAATGATAGAGTTATTGACTATGCATCACGATAACTAAAAATTCATGAACAAAACTATCCCACTCATGATATTGAGTTAGTGGCTGTAATATTTGCTCTGAAGATATGGAGACACTATATCTGTGGTGAAAAATGTGAGATATATACTAATCAAAAGAGTTTGAAGTATATTTTCTCATTGAAAGAACTCAACATGAGGAAAAGGAGATGGATTGAAATACTCAAGGATTATTATTTCACAATATACTACCACTTAGGGAAGGCAAATAAGGTGGTAGACGCTTTGAGAAGAAATGATCATGGAGTTCTGAACAAGATGAGAGTTGAAATGGATTCTATGTTCATGGATCTAGTAAAGATGGATATGAGAATAATCATGTAAGGTGAAACATTAATACCTTTTCAAATAGTTTCCAAAATATATTTACTAGAAAGGATAAAAGTTTCTCAGACTGATGATGAGGAGTTTCAAAAAAAATTAAAGTTTTGAATGATGGGATATTGATTGAATTTGTATATAAAGATAGAATTTTGAAATTTAGGAGGAGGATTTGTGTTCCCAATAAACCTGATATAAAAAGGGAATTGTTTGATGATGATAATTGCTCCAATTTATGTATACACCATGGTAGCACTAAGATGTATAGATATTTGAAGGAACATTTTTGGTGGGACAACATGAAGAGAGAGATTTATGATTATGTGTCAAGATGTATGGTTTTTCAATAAGTGAAAGATATAAGGAAACATCCTGGAGGAGTCATGCAACCTCTTCCCATACCAGAGTGGAAATAGGATGATATTATGATGGAATTTATCATGGGGATGCCAAAGACTCCTAGAAGGAATGATGCAATATGGGACATTTTTGATTGTCTTACAAAGTCAGTTCATTTTCTTGCTATAAGAGAAGAGTCACCACTTGAATGTTTAGCAAAAATATATATTAATTAAGTTGTAATACTTCATGGTGTACCCCTATTGATTGTTTTTTATCATGATCCCCATTTTACATCAGGATTTTGGAAAATTATTTAGAAATCCCTAGATACTAAACTTTGTTTGAGTACTGCCTACCACCCTCAAACTGATGGAAAATTAGAACAGACTATTCAAACCTTAGAAGACATGTTGAGATCTTGATCACTTGACTTTCAAGGTATATGGGATCAATATTTACCTCTGGTAGAATCTTCCTATAAAAATAGCTTCCATTCAAGTATTTAGATGGCACCATATGAAGCATTATATGGAAAGAGATGTCGCACACCAACTTGTTGGGATGATGTTGGTAAAAGAAAACTCGTAGGCCTAGAACTTGTTGAGGAAATGATGGAAAAGGTGAAGATTATCCAAACCCACATCAAAGTAGCTCAAATTAGGAAAAATACCTATGCTTATAACCGAAGGAAGGATTTGGAATTTCAAGTAGGTGATCATGTTTTCTTGAAGGTATCTCCATGGAAGGGTGTTATGCGATTCAGTAAGAAGGTTAAATTAAGTCCCAGGTACATAGGATCTTTCAAAATTCTAGAACAAATTGGAGTTGTATCTTACCATTCAGAAATGCCACCAAGTCTCTCCAAAGTTCATGATGTGTTACACGTATCACTGTTGAGAAAATACATGTCTGACCCAACGCATGTACTCACCTATGAAGAAATAGAACTGGAACCCAATATGTCTTATTGTGAAGAGCCTATCAGGATTCGTTATACTAGAGTACAAGT
The DNA here is from genome assembly GCA_963277665.1 of Viscum album. Classification (NCBI taxonomy): domain Eukaryota; kingdom Viridiplantae; phylum Streptophyta; class Magnoliopsida; order Santalales; family Viscaceae; genus Viscum; species Viscum album. The sequence continues at coordinate 1,520,063,209 of OY728131.1, read as the reverse complement.
GTTGATAAACCAGACGACTCATCTGATAAAAGTTCTTTGGAGAAACCATAAAATGGAAGAGGCAACATGGAAACCTAAGGAACTTATGATGAAGAACCACCATAATCTTTTTATGCAGTAATATTCTACAAATTTCGAGGATGAAATTACTTGATGGTGGGGAGAATGTAACACCACAAGCTTCCACGATACGCTTCTCTTTGAATAATGTAATAGCTTCCACTGTACGCAACATCGAGTTCTAGCACACCACAACCAATCAAACTAGACATTTAAAAAGAAGTTATGAATAGTAATAACCACTTTTTAAAATTTTATAAATTTTATTTTTTAAAATGGACTTCTTTTTTGGATTCTGAATATCAAAATTATCTTAGGGTGAATTTTTTCGTATTTTTATGAAAAATTTCAATTTTTGATGAATATTGAAAAACACTACGTTATTGTTTAAAATTGAATTTTATTTAAATAATAATCATTTTTATTTAAATTTATTTTAAAGTAAAAATAGATACATAATACCTATATTATTCTAATGTAATTCATTGGAGTCATTTTATAATAATATTAGATATATAAAATTTCATTGAACTTTTTAACGTCTTTTACCCACCTTCAAGGCACATTTACAAATTTTCATAAAACATAATTTTACTATTTCTGTGAATTGAATTTCAAGAATATAATAGAAAAAGTTGACATAAGTAAGTAAAATGTGGTTCAATGGGATGAAAATAATTTTTTGTGATTAATAACTTTTGAATTTTATTTACCACTGTTAAATATAGATAGGGTAATTAAAGGTAAAAATGATATTGTAATCACCCAAAAAAATGTCCTAATTTTATTGGATAAGTGAATTTAGACCGAAATAAACCTTAGGAATAAAATATTATCCTTTTTGATCCACTTTTATTATATTATAACATTTATTATATTTTATTTAAAGAAGAGTTAAAAGTGTTAAATTCAAATTTTAATAACTAAAACATTTTTAATATAGGGTTATACATAAGATAAATTAGACTATAAATATTCATTATAAATATAAAAAAATTTCCTACATCATGGTATTTTATTTATAATTTGTATACATTAAATAATTAAATTTATTTATGACACAATGATGATGAAATAATTACCTTATTAATGAGAGATTAAAATAATTGATATTATAAATATTAAAATAAATTTAAATTGAACCTTTTGATGCCATAAAATAATTTTATAGGTTAATATGACATGTTAGGGTTGATTAAATTTATTTTTTTCGAATAAATCATATTTTTATGACTTTCACAAAAACTAAATACTAAATAGTGTCAAAATTGACATAAATGAGTTTTTAAAACAAATACTAATTTATTAAATGATATAATATTCATAAAAATATAATGTTAGAAAAAAGGACTTAAATAATGTTATATATATCATTAATTAACCACTTTAGGTTCTCTTGGTAGTTTATAGTAAGTATATTAACCATATAGTGTAAAAACACAAGAAGACATGGTAAAACTTAAACTATTTAACTAAGAGTTAAATCTAAAAGATAAGGTTAATACGGTGACCTAAACTTGTCTAAAACATATTTGTTGATAATATTTAGAACCATACCCACCTTATACTAGAAATAAATCCATTTTGATCCATTATAAACCAAAAATTATTTTATAATAAAATAATATTTCAAGCTTTTCCTAAAGTGACCCTCACCTCTCTTATAAAAGGGTACTTCCCCTTCTCTTAATTTTACACATCCAAATCCATTTGGATCGGAAAAAACCTAATAAAATATCCTCCCAACTACCCTCAATTAATCATAGTGTCCTTAATTTGATCATAAATCCAACCTAAGGAGCCCTTTTGTTCAAATCAAAAGGAAGAACCCGAAGAAGAGGTAATTATTTCATCACATCTTTCAAAGTTCTTTTCTTCTTACACTTCATCTTTCTTTGTTGTTTCCATAACAAAATAATAAATCCAGTACCTTCTACATATTTTTATGTTGTTATAAATATGGTACAACCATATTCATTATTCTATCCATCCTATGAATGACAAAGTCACCATACTTGCGTAAATACGACTTACCGTCTCCACGTCGTGGTGTTGTTTGTTATTCAACACTTCATTATTTGGATGGGTATAATAATGGGTATAATTTATTTAAATAATAAATATAACATGTTAATTATTCTTTATTTTAATATACCATCCAATTACATAATATTTCACCATAAATAGAATGATATTGTTGCTCGTGCGTACGTACGGATTACCGTCTCCACGATGCAATGAAATTTCATTCCCCATCATAGCCATTAAAGAATAATTTTTATTTGATGATTAAAAATAATTTTTAAATAAATTAATATCATTATAGATATGAATAAAATATATCCTATCCATAACAAACATGACTTATATAACAAAATATATAAAATAAAATGAATAAGTTAACACCCTAAACAATGATACTACTAAAATATCATTAACAAAGAAATATTTAAAGATCATATATGATATCATATTTATGTATATGTTTATTGTATAATTTAATAACAATTATTTAACCATTATAAAGGAGGTTAACCTACCCTTGACTAATGGAAAGTACAAGTAAGGGTTGAGTCTACAATCTCTACATTATCCGTGGTTGTTTATATGTAAGTATCTACTGAGACCTCTTTATCATCCACATCTGTGTTTCTTAAAAATGTATTTCAAAACATTTTTACTATTTATTAGACTATGGTTAAAGTAATTTATACCCTTGTTTGACTTTTTATAAATTATTTTAAATGGAATCTTTCTATCATTTTCCAAACAAGGTACTTTATGACCTATTTGACAAAATTAAGGAAAGAACATTTTTTAACTTATACAGCAGGTGGAATTATTTTCTGCCATTATAACCCCTTCAAAGATTTCCTTAAAAGATTATAATAATATTTCCAAAATAATTTTTTTTATAATTACGTGGCTTTTAAATTAATATAAATTAGAAAGATATATTTCACTCAAATAGTTTTTGGATCAATTTCATCTATGTCAACATCATTCGTTGGATTTTACTCTTATTTGAAGTTGATTCATTATGATACAATCTTCCATATTGTATTTAAGGTTTTATGATATTTATGACTGTGGATGTACTATTTTTATACCATTTTTTTGTTTATGGTTAAAGTATTTACATTTCGTATGCTAATTTTAATATGAATGTTTATATTATGTTTCACCCTTTTCATATGAGGAATGAATTGGACTTAGTAAGTGATGGGTGGAGCCCGCTATAGCCCCTCAATGCATCAGTAGGTCTCATGAGAAAAACTAGTTTCTTGGCACAAGGTCTTGATAAAAATATTTATTCGTAGTCTTAGCACGAGGCCTTGACTATGTGGTTATGATGTCCGAAATTATGCATTCCATCCTTATGAAATTAGATATTGATATTACATGTGATTATTAAAATAGTATAATATCCACGTAAATAAGTTAATGTCATTATTTGATTTATCTTTTCCAAATTATGATGAAGTTTAAGTTTAAAAGTCATGTGTTTTAGTCTTATACATTTCCTTAAATTTTTATGATTATTTATGATAGTTTCTGCTACATTTTTATCCTTACTGAGCATCTAAGCTCACATCTTTCTTATGTTTTATTTTTATCAGGATGCAAATAATTATATTATTATTTACCTACATGAATATGCTATGGGATATGAGTGTGTTCAAAGGGGACATAATGTTGTTGTTTTTCCATTTCATAATATAATGTAAAACTTATGTATGTATCTAGTACTTCCAAGGCTACTAAACTAATCGGTATTTCAGGACTTGATCTCTTGTGATCATGACAATGTTATGTAATAATGCACTGAATATGGGTAACTGGGGTCAGGGTGTTACAATTTATAATTATAACTATAAATATAAATATAAATATCTATTTATAGTTAACACTTTAACCCTTTATCAGTGTTAAAAAAGCACTGATAATACTATTCTTTATCAGTGCTTTTTTAGCATTGATAAAGGGGTATCATTATTACTGCTAAAAAAGTACTAATAAAGATCAGTTTTATCAGCACTTTATATTTTAGTTTTGATAAAACTGGCCTTTATGAATGCTTTTTGAAAAGCGCTAATAAAATTCTTCCCCAGTGTTATAAAAATAACCCTAACAGATTCTCCTTCTATCACGCCTTCAAGCTTTCACAGAACCCCACCTCTTTCATTGTTGAACCCCACCTCCGCCATTGCCAAACCCCACCTCTACCATTGTCAAACCCCACCTTTTCCACCACCGCTGCCGACCACTGCATCCGCTACCACCGAACCCTTCCAATTCCACCAAACCCCCTCCAATATAAGATATCATCCCCCTTACCTTTCTTTATCTCTCACTTACACCCTCATCCGTAGTACTCCCTCACACACTTGCACCCTCATCCTCACATGCTGTCATGCCCTACAACATTTCCCCATGTGTACAACTCTTGGACACTCAAAACTACATGCCCTAAACATACCACCGTTGGGTTTTTATTTTCTTCTATTCATCACCCTTTCATGAATAGCATGAGAGGATGATTTTATTTATTATATATAAAGTGTGATGAAGTGGAATTGGATGCGGTAAAGTATTTTCAATTTTAATTTCAATTCCTGTTAGTTTCTTACACTTGTTCATTGAATGTAACCCCTTCCTTATTTCCTTTTTCATGACAATTGTAATTGTGGGAAAGTAGGAGCAATTTATTTTATTTATATATATTAAGTATTCCCATTATCCTTAGTTTTAGATATATCTTTTTAGTGTGAGTAATTGGGTGTAGAGTTACACCATGGACATTAGATTAGATTAACTCTATGTTTAAACATAGTTTTAGGTCACCAATTTTCTTAATGATCTGGAGTATTGACCATGATAAACAGGATGTTTTGAGGATAGAGAGTAATTACTAGGACCAAGATAATTAGACTTGATTTTGAAAACATAATGTTCTGTAAATCCATTATTTTATGTTTTTATACATTACGAACTTGCTAGATTTATAACTCCCACCACCCTTTTCATCTTTCTTCCAGCACCATCACAATTCCTAACTCTTTCCAATTGAATTATATTTATTTTAATTCATCATACACTATTATAAAAATACCCCATACCAATGGTTTGGAACCGTTGGTATAGGCCTCCAAACCGTTGGTATAGCCTATACCAATGGTTTGGAGAACCATGGGAAAGTAAGCCATGGGAATAGGTCTATACCAACGATTTTCAAAACCATTGGTATAAATAATATGAAAATATATACCAACGGTTCCATAAAACCCTTGGTATATGTAATTAAAAAAACAATCATTCGATGGGTTTGGATCCCAGCACCTCCCGTTTGTGATTGAACGACCTAACCACTAACCTAACTTCCTTTTGTAAACATAATTTCATAAATATATATATGTATTATCATAAGTATTTTAAATTTTGATTTATTTAATGTCCTCTATAATAATATTCCATTAAAAATACATGTACCTATACCAAAGGTTTTAAAAACCATTGGTATAGCCCTATACCAACAATTTTGAGAACCTTCGGTATAAGTTCTTTGATTTTGGGACCTATACCAATGGTTTTGGACAAACCGTTGGTATAGGGGGGACCTATACCAACAGTTTGGCCAAAAACGTTGGTATAGGGTCTCTATTATGGACCTATACCAACGGTTTTCCCAAAACCGTTGGTATATGTCCAAATTAGTGAACTATACCAACGATTTGCCCAAAACCGTTGGTATAGCTCCAAATTAGTGACCTATACCAAAAGTTTTGGGAAAACCGTTTTTATAGGTCCATATATGTGACCTATACCAACGGTTTTGGCCAAACCCTTAGTATAGGTCCAAATTAGTGAACTATACCAACGGTTCTCCCAAAACTGTTGGTATAAATCATATTTACAGTAGTGATAGTTTAGTGTATTAATTATTAAATTAGAGTGTTCCACCTTGTCCTCATGGGTTCAAACTTGTGAATCATATTTCTTATACTACATAGTAGTTTTATGTTGTGTGTTTGATGCATTATAAATTCTAAACTGGTTCAAATGTAGGCAGTAATGACACCATGTGACTTGACCACATGTAGAGCACTATAACCACCTCTTCAATATCTTATGATGAACCCTTCCTTCATACACTACCACAGATCAACGCTTCCTGACATCATCAACTCTTTCTTGGCCTCCCTTTCATATATATTGTGAACATAGTATCCCACACACCTGAACTCCAAGCCCTCAACATGTTAAACCCCTTTGGTATTTGTGTTTGTTTAAGAGATAGAGGTGAGCATGATAATTAATTGGATTTTTTGGGTAAGTGTTTCGATAATAGTTTATGTTTTGATAATTTTGTAATTTATTATATATTCCTATTATAAATTATTGATTTTTTATCTTGTTAGTCATTGGTTTTGAAGGCTTAGTCAGTTTAAGGGGAATTGTGAGTTAGGGTGACCAAGATTTGTTATAATAAAAAATTAAAATTATTCTTGGTTTTCAAAAAATTGAAGGATGGTTTTGATTTAAGTAAATGCTCAGTTTTTCATTTGGGTGGATCCTTAGTTACTTTTGGAATGTGTATAGCATTAGACAGAGATACTTTCAATATGTTTATGATAGTCAAATTCATATTAATATAAAGGTTGTAACACACCATAATTAGATACTTTTTGGTATTAGTAACATCTTAAAGGGTATTTGTTATCAAATTAAAAAAATTAACCAAAAATGGGTGAATTTCAATAGATGCATGGTTACCCAAACTATGTATTTCACTAAAGGGGTTATTTATTGATTAGTTCTTAGTTTAACCAATTGATCATCCAAATCGTGTATTTTGGGAAAAAATTCCTCATGCTTACTTCATTCAATTATAATGATTTCTTAATTGTGTTATTTTGGTGAATACATTAGTTTCTTAAAATATAGACAAATAAATTTATTTTAAATTAAAATATAAAGTGAATTTTTGAAAATATAACTCTTTTTAATTTTAAACATGGAAGGTAAAATCAAAAAGTTTTAAGGTGGATTTCATGATTTATTTTCAAATGATTAGGGAAATATGTGTTTGATTTAAGATTAAAAATTTCCAAGGTTTTTTTCAAAAATACCTTTTCATCCTATGCGTTTTAATAAAAATGCTATTCCTTGTGATTTTTAATAAAACACACCCATTTAAAATTGTTAGTTTATATCCTAAAATTTCAAAAATAAAATATTTCCCTATATTTTTTCAAAACCATAAAATTCAAATTTAACTTCCTATAAGAGTTAGAGAATTATTACTCTCCATTTAAAATTAATCTTAAAACCCCTCCATAGATTTCAAATTTTAGTTCACACACAACATTTTAAATATTGTCACTTTTTTCATTAGAAAACATATAATCATATTGCTGTATTAAATCCCTTGGTTCTCATGTAACAAACCTGATTTTATCAAAGGTATGGATTATTGTTTTAAAAAAATATAATTCTTTATTTATTTTATTTATGAAACCATTATTAGATTCAATATCCAAATTTTCTATCTTGTAAAGGGTTTTAAAATAATATAGATTTTAGTTTTTTTATATTTCAATTTTTATGTTCAATAGTTATATTTATAAATTTCCTTCAATAAGTTTTTGTTTTTGATCATGTAGGATGATAAAACAATTTTCAATATTTCCATTTTATTTCAAGAAATTTATGAGATCCATATTAGATTGAACATATTTTTTGTATTTATTTTGTTAAATATTAATATTACTGAATCAAATAAGATGGATTTGAATAAAGAATGGATGGATGCCAATCGTTTTAAAAAAGAGTATGGAGATGGGGTGAAAGAGTTCATTAATTTTTCAAAATATCGTGACTATGAACCTTATCAAATCCTTTTTCTATGTTAACACTATTTTTATTCAAGACTAATTATTCTAGAGGAGTTAGAAGAACACTTGATCTGTCATGGAATAGATTAAAGTTATAAATATTTGAATAAATATTGGGAAAAGTGAATGTATCTAGTGGATGGGATAACACTGTTTTTTATGGATCATTTGATATGATTAAAAGTGTGGATAATGAAGAAGATTGTTTTGAGGATTCGATTATAGATGTGAATTTTAATGAAGATTTTATTGAGGAAATTACAAGGACAATTGAAGATGAACTTTGTGATTTCCTAAAATTGTTTGAGAAGTTAAAGAGATGTACAAAGACGCCATTGTATGATGGTTTCACTAAATATAAAGCATTGTTATCCATACTAAAATTGTATAATTTGAAATTAAGGAATAGATGGATTGATACCATTTTTACTAAGCTACATTCTCTCTTTAATGATATACTTCTATAATATAATGAGATCCCTAGCCGAAAATACGATGTTAAAAGAATGATACTCTCAATGGGCATGATCTCTGAAAGAATACATGCTTGCTCGAATGACTATATACTATTTCTCAAAGAACAAAAATCCCTTAACGAATTCCCAAAGTGTGGTGATTCTCTATACAAGAAATATGAATCAGGTCCTATAAATATTGTATGGTACTTTACAATCATTATAGAGTTTAGGCGCCTATATGGAAGTGAGGAGACTGCAGAGAAATTGATGTGGCACACATATAAAAGAAGTAAATATGGGTAACTACATCATCCGATGGACTCTCCTTAATGGATGAAAATTGATCGTGAGTATTTTGAATTTGTAAATGAGCTGAGAAACATTCGTCTTTCATTATCTATATATGGATTGAACCCTTTGGGTTATCAAAGCAGCACTCACTGTACGTGGATGATTATCTAGGTAAATTATAACTTTACACTACGGTTATGCATGAAACAAAAATACATCATGTTATCTATGATTATATTAGGACCAAAACAACCGGGTAATGATATTGATGTTTATTTGGATCTATTGATAGAGGATTTGAAATTATTATGGAATTAAGGTGTTACGCTGTATGATGCTTTGAGGAATGAATGTTTCACATTGAGAGCCATGTTTCATAGGAAGATAAATGAATTTCTTGATTATGGGAATTTTTTAGGATATAGAATTAAAGTAACTCAAGGGTGTCCCATTTACAAACAAGGTACACAGTCAGTTAGGTTGGAATATTCATTGATGATTGTATTTCTAGGAAATCACAGATTTATACCGTGATAACATAAGTACCAATCTTGGATGACATCATTTGATGGAAGTTAAAAAGAACATATAAAAATATCTTCAGTAATAGATGATAAAATGTTTAAGAAAGAAAAATATGTGGATACTGATTTTAGTAAACCATTTTCAAAAAACCTTATGAAAACAGATTGGAAAAAGTGATTAGTTTTTTTTGAAATACCATATTGGAATTATCTATATGTCAGACATTTTCTTGATTTTATTAATGTTGAAAAAATTTGTATGATAGTGTAATTGGAACATTACTAAATGCACCCAAAAAATGGATGGAATTAAGTCTAGGTTAGACATGGTTGACATGGGAATATGATAAGAGTTGGTGTTAGTGAAGGGTGAAAAATAAACTTTTCTTCCCCCAACTGCTTATACTCTTTTCAGATTGGAGGGATATTAGTTTCGAAACTTCTTGAATGATGTAAAGGTTCTAGAGGGGTATTCATCAAATATTAAGAATATCATGTCAATGACTGATTTAAAGTTAAAGGGTATTAATCACATGACTTACATGTTTTTATGCAAGATCTAATTCATGTAGCTTTATGTTGTATTTTTTCTAAGAATTTTCATCATACATTAACCAAGATCTGTTTTTTTCAAAGATATATACAATAAAGTTATAGACCCAGCTAAATTTATGACTTTTGGAAGAGAAATTTCCATCATATTATGTGAATTGGAAATGCTCTTCCTGCCATCGTTCTTTGATATGATGGTTCACTTGGTGAGATAGATTTGACTATGTGGTCCTCTACACTATAAGTCAATGTACCCCATTGAATAGTATTTGAATATTTTGAAAGGGTATATCAAAAATCTAATTTATATAGAGGGTTATATTGTAGAGTTATATATTGTTTTGGAAGGCGTTTAATTTTGTATCAACAACCTATTTGGTATGGAAATAATTGGTCTACTGAAATCTCATCACACTGGGTGGCTTGTGGGTAAAGGAATTTCTGGAAGACATGTTGTCACAATCAATATTACAGAATGGGAGACACCCACCTTTACATTTTTTATAACAGTTAGGTGGTTTACCCAAATGTTGAAACCCAAAAAGAAATTCATAAGCATTTGAATACTTCAGGGGTTGAAATATGGATATCAAATAAAAATAATAAATAGTTTATAGGATGGTTTTAGGACCATAATTTTATAGATTCAGATAAAAATATGAATTCAATTTCAGAACGACTTCAATGGATAGCCAGAGGATCAATTTTTTATGTACCATCTTACAATAGTTATGTAATTAATGGTTATACATTCTATACAAATGAACATGATGTAGACTATACCATGAAAAATAGGGGAGTTACAATTGTGGATGAAATGATGCATGTTTCTATTACTAAGTATAGAAATATAATTTACACGAATATGTCATACTTTGGAATCATCAAAAAAATATGGGAGTTGGATTATACAATATTCCAAGTGCTGATTTTTCAATGCAAGTGGGTTTATAATAGGAGTGCTATTACAATAGATGAATTGAGATTCATGAAAGTGGATTTCATTAAGGAAGGGTACAAAGATGAACCATTTATAATGTAATTACAAATAGTACAAGTATTTTATGTTCTAGATCCTAAAAATTGAAAGTAGTCAATTATTCTGTTATTGACCAAAACCACTAAAGGGTCAGATGAAAATTCAACCGAGGATGACCCTTTCATTTGGACATTGTAATCATTTCGCAGAGATCCCATTGTAGATAGATTTTTTTTATTTTATAGAAGAATAAAATGAAGCTATTTAGATACTCGATATATGGGTCAAATACCTTCATTATTTAAAAAAAGAGATTTCAATAATCAGGTTATATTTTTTTGTGATATACACCGTGTTACCTCAAGTTATTATCTGTTTACTTCTACATTTATGTAATATAAATTAAATGTTAAACCACTTCTACATATAATGAATTCTACAAATGCTGGTGCTACCAATCCTGAGGAACAATAGGTCTCTTAACCTACTTCTTCTCATAGTGTAGAGGAACAACAACCTTTTATACATGCTGGTTCTCCCAATCCTAAGGAACAACATGTTTCTCAACCACCTGCTACTCCCAGTGAAAAGGTACTACGACATTTTACACTTGCCAATACTACCAATCCAGAGAAACAAGATATCTAACATGTTGAATCCAAGGAAATGGTAGGTGATGAAGGATTGGAAATGCAAAAAAGTAAGAGCATCATAGTTTGATGGTGTTTGAAAAAATCATCAAGGCGAAAATAAAATACATCAAATATGAGGTCAGATGGAATGTGTGGGGATAACATGTTAACCCCAAGAAGGCCATGTTCAATAGTTACATTGGAATCATCACTCGAAAACGCATTCCGATTGATGTAGATTTGTGGCACCATGTTTTGCCTGTGATTAAGAAACTAACATGGGAAGGGATTATGATAAAATTATTATATCATTTCTTTATTTTAATAAAAAAAATGAAAAATTTAATTACTCTTCATCATCCCTTGAAGAGTGAATTTATAATAGCTGACTACCATAATAAATATGTATTAATTCTTGTTGGAAGTATTCACAGAGGCTTTCACACAAATATAATGATATTTCATCTTAAAGATGTTTAAGGGAAAATAAACCCGCACCCACTGCTTAAGTATGCACACTTGATAACCCAAGAAGCATGGGATTCATTTACTTAATGTCATGTAAAGGTGTCTTTTCAGGTACATTGTGGATAGTAATACATTTTTTGACAATATGTGTAATGTATTAGACCTCCCTGGTCCATTAATTTGTCAAAATATAGTGTTTGGGGTGCTTTGGGAGGCAACAATAGCTCATTTAAGGAGTTTTCAAAAATTACAATTTTTCAGCATTAGTAGCTTAGTGTCGATGAGTCAGGAATTGGTAGCTCAGCATTTACGAGTCAGGCATTGGTAGGTCAAGGAGTCGGTAGGTCAAGAATTTATTAGGTCAAGGCATTGGTAGGTTGAGCATTGGTTGGTCGGGGATCAGTGAGTCAGGCGTCAGTGAGTCATGTTGGTGACTTGCTTTCAGTGAGTGGCATCGGTGGATCAGCATTGGTGGATCATCCATCAGCAAGTCAGGCATCTGGGACTCACTGTTGGTGACTCATGTCAGTAACTCACCCATCAGTGAGTCATTTCCATTTTTTCCTAGTTTTTTCAGTTTTGCCCCTCTTACGTTTTATTTGATGTAAATTGAGTTTAAAGCCTTGTTTGAGAATTTCTAAAGGTGTTTCAAAGAATATTAATTATATATTTATTATCCTAACACTTAGGGGACTTTGAAATAGTCAAACCGCATGGTCTTGACCATGATCTAACATTAATGTTCCTTGAAACGATTTCCCTTCAATTGATATATGATATAAATTTTATAAATCCAAAATCCTCTCTTCCTTTTAAACATTCAATTTTCTCTTGGTGCACCCAGAACCTTTCTTCATTGAGGATTTGTGAGCCTGTTCTATATTAGTCTTTTTAGTTTTCCCCTGGAGTCTTTCCTACTGCTCGCACGACCCCCTATTTTAGCGTAAGGAAGAATCGTTGGTCACCTATTGTTCCAGGTAGGGATTTCCTTCTTCACTATTTTATTTGTGTATCATTCGGGGTGGTTGTACTCATGTCACCTTGTGAATACAATTGTACCCAAATTTAATGAAGATAATAAGATGTAATAAATGATGGGTTTGGAAGATGATGATAATGATCACTTTGTTTTATCTATTACCGTTGATCCATGTTGTGTTTTGTAAGGTCTATATGCCCTCTGAAAATCATGGCCATTGGTATCCTCTATTTGCATACCTATGTGACTTGTGAATATTTGTTTTTGTTTCCTTGTCGAATGACTAAAACTATGAAATTGATTAACCACCTACACTTGGTTTAATATATGAATTCCCTAAGATAAAAATTGTTCTGTGATCAGCCTTGAATCATCAAAGTGGAATTAAAGAACTACTGTGGTTAAATCTAAATACACCTTGTTTGTTGGTGTGACTCTGTGATTTTGTGGTTTTTTTGACCATGTGTTTTGTGCTAGTCATGTGGAACTATGGCTGGGAATGTAGCTGTGTGTATGGGATGGTATGGGTGGTATAATGGAATCTCAAGTTAAGATATTGGTTTATTATATAATGTATGAACTTATTATGAAGTGAGACTGCTTCTAGGAAGTGGTTGGGAAGTGTGGATGCACGTTCATCTTGTGTTATGTTTATGTTACTGGTTGTGGTATTGTTATGCAAAAGGGCTGCTGAGTGTTGTTGTGATGTGGTGTGTTGGGTGTTTACTTGATGAGAGGAAGGATAGGGAGACATGAATTTGAAGAATGATGGTGGAGGTGTATAGGAAAGGGGAGTGTGCAGTGGGACTGCAAGCTGATTGAGTTTTGATTGTTTTGCTGGATATGGTGCTTTTCATGCAGATGAGATGCTGAAGATGGTTTAGGAGGGATAATTTGAAGAAGGATGGTGTTACCTTGTGTAGGCCTTTTTCCCATATAGGGATGGAATAAAGGGATGATTTTTTAAATAAAGAATAACTGTTTGTTAAATGAATTGGTTGGGGGTTGTGAATTGGGTTTACATATGCATGTGTGGTTGTGCATTTAGAGGTAGCAGTAAAGGTAATTTTGTGTGGTCTGGTTTTTGTTTTGAAAACCCATAAGTTGGTCTGAGTGTTTGGAATATATATATATATACATGTAGTTCCTTGTGTTTTCTATATACACCCCACTCATGTTTATAAATACATGTTGAGAACCCCTATTGTTATGGGGGAGGGTTTCCTTTCCTGAAATCCCAGTGGGAGGATGAATGGATGGTTATTGACTCTTCACTTCTCCCTCTTCTATGCATTCTTATCCCAAGACTCTTTGGGCAGGTGGTGGTGCGGTTGTGAGGCCCAGGTGTCCGTGTGTGAGGTGTGCTTCCCATGTTTCTTTGGGATGAGATATATTGTACTTTCCTAGGTGTCTTCAGGATGAGGTTGTGGTTTTGTGGACCAAGTTTCCGTGGGTGGGATGTGATGTGGTTGTGTCCTAGGTGCTTCCGAGTGAGATGTGGTATGTGGCCTAGGTTTGTGCATGCATGTTATGGCAGTGGGTCTTGTGGAATAACATAGCAGCATTAGAACGTTTTCCAATAGGGATGATCAAATTAACTAGTGGGAAGTGGTGAAAGGTACCCAAATATCTACATGCTTACTACTTTACTTTACTAGACTTGTGTTATTTGGTGATCATTTCTTGGTGAGGTTGGGGCAGATAAAATACCTTGTTAGGTGCTTTTGAGTTTCAATTGTTTTCCTCACTGAGGCATTAGTATGATTCTCCAACTTATTCACGTAGGACTTTGGATTTTCCAATTGAGTATACTTGTATTATCACCCTATGCATATAAAACTTTTTCAGGTTTTTAGGGAGATTATGCAGACCATGCTGGACCATTCTAGCTCAGACATTGGTACAGTTTTCATGTGGCTACTTAGCTTTGTTCTTTTGGTAATTATTTTTCAGTTTTTCTTTAAACATGCACGTGGGATGGATTTTGGATTATTTTATATATATTTCTTGGAAATGTTTTGATGTTCATACATCTTATCTCCCAATATTTGTTACTATAAAAAGGGTAATGCCTCCCATTTTGTGAGATTAAATACCCTTGGTGATGATCACCACCCCGAGGCCTATTGGAGGTGGGACTCGGGGGTCATTATCTCTTTTTCATCTTGAATAAGGAAGTTCATGACACTTTTCCATCCCTTCCCTCATCTTGAAGAAGGAGGGTCATGACCGGATGGTATCATAGGCTGATGGTTGAGAGATAGGATAGAGTTTGAAGTTAGGCATAGTGAGGATTGCATGGGATGGTAGGGAAGCAGTGTTAGGTGATCTTAGTGAATGGCATAGGCCAGTTAAGACCATTTAGAACATGGTATTTTACGACCCCTCATGATCTGATGCAATGACTCTGAGCTTACTGAATGACCAAGTGAGGGTACACTGTTTGTGGGGTAGAGACCCTAGGAAATGTACATGTATCACGATGACTTGTGTTCTTGTTTGTTTTGGGAATTTTGGGTAAATTTAAATAATCAATGAGTTAAAATGAATCCTAAATAAATTCCATACTAATCGAGTTTAGGAGTTCCCTATTTACCTTTCAGCTATGACACCCATTCATTATCCATGAGTGGCTCGAGTAGTGGAGGTCCAAAGGGCCGACCTAATCGACCAACAGAGGGTTGACCCAGTGGGGGAGGATGATCAGTGGAAGAAGACACTTTTTTACTTTCCAATGGTAGACTATGGGAAAGTATGAAGGTATAATTTCATATACATAGATAGAGAGTTGGATTCAGAAGTTGGTGATCAATTTCAACTTGATCCTGGCTCCGATGGAGTACTGGGTTTTGTTGGCGGTTTGTCAGATGAGGGGATCTACATGTTAATGGTGGAAGCTATACCTAGGGGAGATAAAGGAGGGTGATCTTCTATGGATTTAATTTGACAAGGAGTTATAGGTGGAATTCCTTTCTTTGTCCATGATGGTTGTTAAGAGACATTAGTTACTCTCCCTCCAGTAGGGGAGTATTTTGGTACGGTATTTGGGGATCAAGTTCAAGGATCTCATTCTTTTTTCTCTAGATCTCTTTCTGGATGAGGAGTCTTGGGATATATGTTTAGAGGAGGCACTTCATCCTTCTCTCCAATGTGCAGTTACTCCCTTTACCTTACCGACATGATTAGAGGTTCAGAAGAAGGATGTGGTAGTGGAAAGGATGAACTTGTGAGGAGGTTTACCACGAAAGGGGATCCATCCAAATTATTAAAAGGGGAAGGTGGTCCGCAGCAGGTCTCGGATTCCAGGACTTTATAGGTTTCTTCTAGCGGTGCGATAACCCTATAAGTTTTAGTTCCAACCTTCTGGTCCTCATCCTTTTCCCATAGGCTTGTGACTGAGGAGTTTCACTTGTGGAGGCTATGGTCACCATCAGAGTTAGTGCCCAATTTGAGCTCAGTTTAGTGGAGGTGAGAAGGTTCAGTGCCCACCTCAGCAACAATTTCTAGCCAGGCTGTTTCAGTAGCAGGGACAGAAGGCTCCTGCTCTACTAAGGGGAGATGGAGTAGGTAGAGGCTGACCATAGGGTGTTCCTTAGGGAACTCACCCCTAGTGTGGTTGTGTAGGTGGTCAATAGCATAAGGGTAGAGGATCTGGCTGTGGTCAGTTGCACACCATAGAGGCAGCAGTTCCAGTAGTGATGGAGATCATTCGAGGTACGATCAGCTTGTTTAGTACTCTTGTTTGCTCCTTATTTGATTCAAGAGATTCACACTCATTTGTTGCAACCAGTCTAGCCCATGCTATGTGATTTGATATAGATATACTTTCCATGCCTCTAGTGTTAAGTAAACCTGTCATAGGTCAGACTAGATATTTGGTGTTTTCTAGGGATGTAGACTGATGTTGGAGCCACATCAGTCTAGTGGGGATCTCTTTCTACTACAAATGCAGCCATGTGGTGTTATCCTTAGCATCATCTGGTTTTACTCCATGCATGATGTTATTGACTACTTCTAGTGAAGATTTGTGTTTTCAGACGAGGATGACCAACGTGTGGCTTTTGTTGGAAAGTATATTTCTCTAATGGGTAGTCGGCGTGTGAAGCCTTTTCTTTCCTTGTTGGCTGATTTGTCAATAGAATTGGTGGATGCTGGGATGGTGGGGGTTCCCAGAGTTTTTTGGGAGTTCTTGGATGTTTTCCCCAATGATGTTGGGACTCTATGACCTTGATGTGAGGTTGAGTTCGGGATAGACTTACAACCCAATGCTAGTCCAATTTTTATGGATCCTTATCAGATGATGCCATCTAAGCTATGGGAGTTGCGGATATAGATTGAAGATATAATGAAGAAGGGATTTATCTGGCCCAGTGTGTCAGTGTGGGATGCTCTAGTATTGTTTTCAAAGAAGGAAGATGGTGGTCTGAGGCTATGAATAGATTACTAGAGGTTGAATCAAGTAACAATCATGAACCATTACGCTCTCCCAAGGATAGGTGATTTTTTTGACCAGTTGAGGGGATCAAGTTGGTTTTCCAAGATCGATCTGCGGTTTGGGTATCACCAGTTTAGGGTGAAGAAGGGTGACATATCTAAGAATTAATTTAGGTTAAGGTATGTAAACTTTGAGTTCGTGGTTATTCCATTCGGTGTTACAAATGCACTGGCCATGTTCATGGGACTTATGAACTCTGTTTTTTGTGAGTTCCTGGACTGGTTCGTCTTCATATTTATCGATGAAATTCTGATCTACTTGAAGTTAGAGGAGGAGAATACCGAGCATCTCAAAACTATCTTGGAGGTTCTTCAATGCTACCATATCTATGGGAAGTTGTCCAAGTGTATGTTTTGGACATGGGAGGTGAACTTCCTTGGACATGTGGTGTCTTAGCAGGGTGTAACAGAGGACCTGTTGAAGGTCTAGGTGGTTGTTTCTTTGGAATAACCCAAGAATGTTGTAGAGGTTCATAGTTTTCTCATTCTGGAAGGATATTACTAGATATTTGTACCCTATTTATCTCAAGTAGCATCTCTATTTACGACTTTGACCAGAAAAGGCCAAGATTTTGTGTGGATAGAGTAGTGCCAGGTAATGTTTGACAATCTGAATGGGAATTTGGTCAGTTCTCTAGTGCTCATGTTTCCAAAGTAAGGGGTTATGTTTGGGGTGTTTTGAGATGCTTCCCATCTTGACTTGGGGTGTGTGCTGATGTAGCAATGAATAGTGATATCTTATGGGTCTAAGAAGTTGTTTCCCCATGAGCATAACTTTTCCACCCATGATCTGAAGCTTTCAATGGTTGTGTTTTCACTAAAGTTGTGGTGACATTACCTTATTAGGGAGCACCTTGTGGTCTTCAATGATCAAAAGAGCTTGAGGTAAATCTTTTCCTAGTGAGATCTGAAATTGCAATAGTAGAGGTGGATAGAGTTTCTCCAGTATTAATATTTTGATATATCTTACACCTTAGTAAAGGATACTATTGTGGCTGACGATTTGAGTAGGAAGTCGAAGACAAAGGTGTTTTAGGAATCCATGGATTCTTGGAAGGAAATGTGGGAGTTGGATGCCTTTCACTTAGATATAGGAATGGATGGAAGTAGAGGTTGCCTGTTTTAGATGATGGTGTAGTCATCTCTAAGGAAACGGGTGGAGGAGTATTAGTGGGGAGACTCGGAGGTAGAGGTAATGCATGATCGCATTGACCAAGGTGATACTCTGGAGGGGTGGTCAGAGGATGGTCCAAATCAGATGATATTTAGTGAGAAGCTATTTATTCCAATGGTGATGCATGAGGGATTTCTCTAAGAGTTTCATAGCTCACACCTAGTGGTAAACCTGAGAGTTTCAAGATGTACCATGGCTTGAGGGAATAGTTCTGGTGGCCTAGGATGAAGCGGGAAGTGGAAGAGTTTGTGGCAATGTGCCTAGTTTGCTAGCAAGTGATCCTTAGAACCGTGTTCCTGGTGGTTTGTTGTAGCCCTCCGATATCCTCTAGTGTAAGTGGGATGAAATCTCATTGGATTTCCTCACAGGATTACCCATGGATTTAGGAGGATATGATAAAATCTAGGTAGTAGTGGATCAATTGATAAAATCAGGTCACTTCTTAGTGATCAAGGAGTTGAGAATAATGGATGACATAGTGCAAAGGTATGTGGATGAGGTGGTACGACTATATGGGGTTCCAAGATCCATCTTCACATATCAGGATACACATTTTACCTCACGAGTCTGGAGGGTATTTCTGTATACTTTCAGCACTCAGTTATGCCTCAACTCTGCTTTCCACCCTCAAATATATGGGAACACATAGAGGACCATCCAGACATTGTAGGACATGTTGCAGGCATGTGTTTTGTACGTTGGAATATCATGGGTATGACACTTGAACTTGGTAGAGTTCACTTACAATAAAACCCATCACTATACCATTGTAATGTCTTTATTTGAAACCTAGTACAAGAGGCTGTGTCATTAACCTTTGTGATGGACATAAGTTGGGTTGTGAGCTATTCTTGGTCCATATGTGGTGCATAGTTTGACTAAGAAGGTGAAGCTTATCCATGAGAGGATGATGACAACACATGACCGACATAAGTCATATGCCGATTGCAGAAGGAGTCCCTTGGAGTTTAAGGTTGTAGACCACATGTTCTTGAAGGTTTCCCCTCAATGTGGACAATGGAGGTTTGGATAAGGGATAAATATTTCCCCCAGGTTCATCGTAACCTTTGAGGTGTTGGGGAGAGTTGGTAAGGTGGCATATAATTTACCATTTCCACAAAAATTGGGGAGGATCCAATATGTATTTTAGGTCTCTTAGCTTCATTGGTATCTTCATGATAACTCCCATGTCATTGACTGGGGAGAGTTGGATATCGAGGATGATTGAATGTTTGTGGAGCAGCTAGTAGAGATCTAGGATCATCAGGAGAAGGTGCTATATGGGTATACCATTCCTTTGGTTTGTGTGTTGTGGAGGCATGGTGGCTTGGAAAATAGTACTTGGGAAAGGAAGATGCAGATACGTGCCCAGTACCCAGGGTTGTTTTGAGTTTTTCTTGTGTGTTTTGTTTTGCGATGTAGTGCTTGAACATTTTTTATATAAGATGGGTTTATTCCTTTTTCTATAGTGTGTGATGAATTCATGACATGTGAAAAGGGGGTGACCAGATTCCTAATCAAGACACATTAATTGAGATGTGATTAAACTCGTGCAGATGAGTTATTTCTACCTAGAGAAGATAGTATCTTGACATGGATGAAGGAATTCCCTAATTCATGTGTCTGGATGGTTGGTGCTTGTGTGGGGTATCTTGTGTATTTTGGGTTAGAAGATGTGGGAGGATGTGTTCTTGGATGTTGAGGTTTCACTCTAGCTTTCAAACAACATGAAGTGGTTTATCCTTAAGAGGTATCTTATGGGGTGGTTGTTCAGAACCCTCTTTCTTCTAGGTTTGGTTTTGAATTCATGAGGGAAATAATAGTTTGAGAGGTATCTGATGTAATAGACCAGACCTCCCCAGTCCATTAATTTTTCAAAATCCAGTGTTTGGGGTGATCTAGGAGGAAATGGTAGCTCAGTTCATGAGTTTTACAAAATTCTAGTTTTTCATTATCGGTAGATTAGTGTCGGCAAGTTAGGTGTTGGTATCTTAGTGTCGGTGAGTCAAGTGTTAGTAGGTTGAGGCATCGGTAGGTTGATGTGTCAGTAGTTCGAGGCGTTGGTAGGTCGGGCATCAGTGAGTCATGTCGGTGACTCACTGTCAGAGAGTTGCATTGGTGGCTCATCCATAAGTGAGTTAGGAATCAGTGACTCACTATCAGTGACTCATGTCGGTGAGTCACCCATTGGTAAGTCATTTCTAGTTTTTCCCATTTTTTCTAGTTTCACCCCTCTTATATTTTATTTGACATAAATTGAGTTTAAAGCCTTGTTTGAGCATTTCTAAAGGTGTTTCAAAGGATATTAATTATATCTTTAATATCCTAACTCTTCTGGGACTTTGAAATAGTCAAACCATGTTGTCTTGACCATGATCCAACTTTAATGGTCCCTAAAACCATTTCCCTTCCATTGATATAGGATCTGGATTTTCTAAATCTGAGATCCTCTCTTCCTTTGAAACCATCCATTTTCTCTTGGTGCACCTATAACCTTTCTTACCTGAGGAGTCATGAACCTGTGTTGTAGCAGTCTATTCAATTTTCCCCTGGAGTCTTTCCTACTACTCACACAACCCCCTGTTTTGGCACAAGGAAGAATCATTGGTCGCCTATTTTTCCAGGTAAGGATTTCCTTTGTCTCTCTTTTATTTGTGTATCTTGAGAGGTGGGTGTACTCATGTCACCTTGCGAATAAAGTTGGACCCAAATTTAAATAAGATAATAAGAAGTAATAAATGAGGGAATGTGAAGATGATAATGATGATTTATTTGTTTTATATGTTATCCTTGATCCATGTTGTGTTTTGTAAGGGCTGTATTCCCCCTAAAAATCATAACCGTTGGTGGCCTCTATTTGCGCACCTGTGTGACTTGTGAATATTTTTTGTTGTTTCCTTATCGAATAGCTAAAAATATGAAATTTATTAACAACATACACCTGATTAAATACATGGTTCCCCAGGATCTAACTTGTTCTGTGATCACCCCTGAATAATCAAAGTGGAATTAAAGAATGAGTGTGGTCAAATCTGAATACACCTTGATTGTTGGTGTGGCTGTGTGCTGTGTGTGAATCTTTCGACCTTGTGTTTTGTGTTGGTCATGTAGTTTTGTGTCTAGGAGTATGGATACATGTATGGGGTTGTATGAGTGGTGTAATGGAATCTCAGGTTGATAGTTTGGTTGATTGTGGAATGGATGAACTTGTTATGCAGTGGGACTACATATGGGTAGTGATTGGGAAATGTGGGTACAAGTTTGGGTTGTGTTATATTTATGTTACTAGGTGTGGTGTTGTTATGAAGTAGGGCTGTCGATTGTGGTTGTTATGAGGTGTGTTTGGGGTTTACTTGTTAAGAGGAAGGATAGGGTGGCATGAATTTGAAGAATGATTGTGGGGGTGTCTAGGAAAGGGGTGTGTATAGTGGAACTTCAAGCTGGTTGAGATTTGATTGTTTTGCTGGATGTGGTGCTTTTTGTAAAAATTGGCTGCCGAGGATGGTTTAGGAGGGATAATTTTTAAAAAGGATGGTGTTACCTTGTGTGTTCCTTTCGCCCAAGGTTTCCAGAGACCATTATATTAGGAATGACTATTATAGTGGATTCTTTTACCTCAGTCCTTCTTCCTGGTGTGTTATAGTTAACTTTGTGGCTATTTCTTGTGCTGTGTTTGGTATTTTCTCAAGTTGGGATGGAATAAATTCATTGGTTGTTAAATAAAGAATAAAAATTAGTTAAATGAATTTTCTAGGGGTTGTAAATTGGGTTTATGGATATTTGTGTGGTTGTGCATTTTGAGGTATAAACAAAGTTAGTTTTGTGTTGGCTGGTTGTTGTTTTGAAAACCCATAGGTTGGGTTGAGTGTTTGGTACCTATATATATACATTTAGTTCCTTGTGTTTTCTATACACACCCCACTCGTTTTGATCACTACATGATGAACACCCCCATTGTTACAGGGGAGGGTGTCTTTTCCCAACATCCTAGTGGTAAAATGGATGGATCATTATTGGATCTTCTATGCTCCCTCATCTAGGCATTGGTATCCCAAGACTCTTCGGGCAGGTGGTGGTGCAGTTGTGAGGCCCAAGTGTCTAAGGGTGAGGTGTGCTTCCCAGTTGTATTCAGGATGAGATATGTTATACTTTCCAAGGTGTATTTAGGATGAGGTTTTGGTTTTATAGCCCAGGTGTTTGAGGGTAGGATGTGATGTGGTTGTGGCCCAGGTGTTTGCGGGCGGGATGTGGTATGTGGCCTAGGTGTGTGTAGGAAGTTTGTGGTAGTGGGGCTTGTGGAAGAGCATGGTAGTATTAGGACATTTGTTGTTAGGGATGAGCATTTAACCAATGGGAAGTGGTGTGGGCTACCCAAATATCGATGTGCTTACTACTTTACTTTACTTGATTTTCATTATTTAGTGAGCATGCCTTGGTGTGGTTCGGGTGGATAGTATACATTATTAGGTGCTTTTGAGTTTTTGATGTTTTCCACCCTGTGGCATTAGTATGCTTATCCTAATTGTGCATGAGTGACTTTGGATTTTCCTACTGAGTATACTTGTATGTTCACCATACGTATATAAAACTATTTTCAGGTTTCCAGGGAGATTACACGGACCATGCTGGACCTTACTAGCTCGAATATTAGGTTAGTTTCCATGCCGCTTCTTATCTGTGTTCTTTTGGTATTTACTTCGGAGTTTTTCATTGTATTTCTAGTACTTTTACTTTAAACATGCATGTGGTATGGATTTTGGATTCTTTTATATATATTTCTTGGAGTTGGTTTGAGGTTTATACAACTTATCTCCGAACCTGGGTTACTATAAAAAGGGTAATGCCTCCCATTTTGTGAGATTAAATATCCTTGGTGATGGTCACTACATTGGGGATTATTGGAGGTGGGAATTGGGTTTCATTATCTCTTTTTCATCATGAAGAAGGCAGGTCGTGACACTTTTCCATACCTTCCCTCATCTTGAAGAAGGAGGGTCCTGATAATATGTGTATTCATCACTTTGATTGAGAATTTTTTATTTATGAAATAGCTACCGAGTGATGAAAATAAGGAATAGGAATAAAAACTAGTGTACCCCTACCGTAACGAAAGGATGAGGTATGATTCACTTGAGAAAATTGGTATGTATTTTAAATATACATTAATACTTTTATGTGACTTGAAACAACTGAAGAATTATGTTTCTCTATTTATATGAATATTGATGAATCCAAATCCAAAGCCACTTCTATCCCATTACATGTACTATAGAAGGAGGAACATGTAAATAATTATGGGATATTAATAGATGAAAGCACACAAAAAGTGGGAAACATGTGTATGTATGAAAAAATATTTTTTTTGTTTAAAATAACTATTACATAAAAATGATTACTTATTTTATTATATTTTCTATATGACATAGACATAGGAATCATAAACACTTGTACCAGATGAATAGATACTATTGGTGGCGTTGAAGTGGCTAGAACAGTATGGTCATGTCATAGGTTTGAGTTTTTGGGTGTTGCCCTGAACATATTTTGAGAAAAAAAGGAGGATAAAGATAAAGAAATGATAGAGATGAAAGAAAGATTAGATTCCCTTAAAAAAAATTTCATTGGAAGACTAAGCTACTAGAAACTATTATGGGGGGAAGCAAAGAGAAGAAACAACTCAATAATAACCATTGCATGAAGATCCCGCCCCACTGCCACCATCTTTGAGGCAATCCATTCCCCTCAAAGACATATCTTAGTCGAGTTAATCAATATGATAATAATTGTTTCTATGAAATGTGAATATGACAGACACTAATACCTTTCCTATACTGGTATTATATAGGGTTAAAATGACTATGATTTATATCTATCAACACCCACCCATCACCTTGTAGAAAGGGATGAAATGTTTAATATCCAAGATGACATGCTACACAACAGACCACTTCCAACAGGTCATGTGAGAGTGGAGATTAAAATAAATCATGATACAATCATCGATCTACCTATTCCACTTAATAACGAAGATATTTATAAGTTCAACCAAGATATTGGAACATTCATTGCATGGCCACCGAATATTGTAAAAACACACATCGAAAAGGATGTATTTATTTATAATTAATTTTTCATTCTAAACCTTTAACAATTTATGAAAAAGTCTTAACTTATGAATGTTATTATAGATAGAAAAAGGGAAGGGGTGAAATGAAATGTTGACTTAAAACCATCTAAATGATCAACCAACTGATCAAAAATATCTATTGAAAGAACCTTTACCCCACCCATTCAATATCTATATTTACTAACATTGAATGTTCATGAAAATATGAAGTTATAAATGGTAGTAGTTATGTAGTTTATTTAGAAGAAAAAAATTATGAAGAGGAAAGTACAGACTACATTACTTTTGAGAATGTAAATAAAATCCTTAACTATGAATGGCTAGGAGCCTCAATTGTAAATGTATACATGAGGTATGTTTTTAGGATTTAATTTTCCAAAATCTGATATACTATGTTAATCATGACTGAATACATTTCATATTTTTTTTGCAGATGTATATATCAAAACCAATCGAAGGGATTTCCCTATGTTTTTTTGGAATCATTAGTCCTCACGCCACCTCTACAGAACAAAAATAAATAGAGTCCAAAAGAATGGATGAAATAGTGGAAGACCTAGGAAAATATTTTGAAAAAAAACTTACAGATGACATACTCTTCTTAATACCAATGATGCAGGGGTAAAACTATACTATTTAATCATATCAAATATATTTTCATTTATTTCATTACTTATTACATTTTTATTTTTAGGAAACATTGGATGCTCATTGTAGTCAGTTTGGATACTCCAATGATTCATTTATTTGATTCAATGCATGGATACCCAACAAACCGACCACACATGATGAAGTTTTTTAATCAGTAATACACTACATCCAACATTTAAGAACAAAAATTCAAGTTATATAATTTATATTATGTTTTAATGAGGATTCTATTATGATAGTGTGATGTATAAATATCATGAAAATCATGGATTAAGGATAGAAGTTAAGCATAAGGATCCTGAAAATTTCTAAAATTGGATAAGTATCTGGGTATATATAATAAGATTTTACTTTCCAACCACATATCAAAACAAATTACATATTTTTCTCAATGTTTCTACAGTGTCTTAAACAAAAAATGGAAAAGAATGTGGTTATTATGTTTTTAAATTTATGAGAGAGATCTTATTCCATCAACAAACTAGCATCCCAAAAGAGGTATTTTCAAAGGTAATTACTATTTCATTTAAAATATTTATTAACACTTTTTGTATTTATATTTTTACAGTAATACTATGAATTTCAGAGATACTCATATTCATAAAATGATGGATATTTTATTAGAAATGAATGGGTAGAAAACCTAATGGTAGAATGTTAAAAAAGTAACATGAAGATTTAAATTCCATAAAAGTAATGAATTGTTTCATATTTATGTTTAATTTATATCTTTTTTGTATTACTCACATAAGAATTGTTTTCTTATATAGGTGGATTTATTTGTTTGAGTTGGGACGGTTTGTTCAAAGCTGCTCATACTTGTGAGCGATTGGAATTCGAGGATGCAACTAAGATAATTGCAACAAGGAAATGGGTCAAGAATGTATAAAACCATCATGAAAAGGTGAATTCCTACTACTTATTTAATTAATTTTGTCATCATTTTATCTACTATTTATAATTTATTTTACCTATCATTTTTATTTAATACAGATTTAATTTTTTTCACAAATCTTTTTGGAATTCATATTTTTCTTTCAACTATCCACAAAAGGCCAAAAAATAGATAACATGTTCCTTTCTGCCATTATTATCACAATTTCCATTGATTTTCTTTTTCGACCTACCAAAAATGCATATTGATTCGATATTGTAAGCTAAAAAACCATTATTTTTGTTCAAAACCAGAAGAGTTGAGGAAGATCTTGTTCCCATTGTGGTTACTTCTCATGATATAATGGAAAAAATAGATTTTTTTTACTCTTATGGTTTTCAACAACGAGAAAGTTTTTTCAGCTAAGGACATCAAATCAATATGATGTTTTTTTATTTCGATAAATAAATAAAATTGTAATCATGGTAACATTGGTAGTTAGGATTTTTTGAGTCTTTGGGATGTGTATAAATCATCCGCACCTCAATCCGACACACAGTGTGACCGGTATGACTCCAAGTATTTTTTATTTAAAAATGACATTAATTTAAGTAAAAAAGAAAACCGACATACTCAAAACTGAGAAAAAATATTCATATTGTTTTTAAACTTTAAAATGATAAATAAGTCATTTTTGATGTGTAAGAATTAACTACACATCAATATGATACACGATGTGCCCGATATGACTCAAAGTGTTCGTTATCAGTTTAAAATTGACATTATTGTTCAAAATTCATAATTCACTAAAAACTAAGAAAATAATCTCGAATAATCTTGATAATTTATAAAATATATTCATAAATAATTTTTGATGTTTAAAAATTGGTCTCATGTCAAACCGATACATGAACTGACCATTATGAGTCAAAGTGTGTGTTTCGAGTTTAAAATAACATTTTAGTAAAAAAGAAAAGTGACATATTGAAACTCATGTAAACATATTTGTATTTTTTTATTCTTTATAAAAAATATCCATGAGTCATTTTAGATGTGTATGAATCATCCACACCTCAATTCAATGCACAATGTGACCGATATGACTCTAAGTGCGTATTTTTATTTAAAATTGACATCAATTTTAGTAAAAAAGACAACTAAACTACTAAAAACCTAGAAAAAACATTCATATTGTTTTGATAATTTAGTTCAATGATTAATAAATAATTTTAGACTTGTATTAATCATCTTCAAAACAATTTGATGCACAATATGACCGGTATGACACCAAGTGCGTCTTTTTATTTAAAAATGACATTAATTTTAATAAAAAGGACAATTGACCCACTCAAAACCAAGAAAATTCATTTGGATTGTTTTTATACTTTTAGAAAACAATCTATAACTCATTTTTGAAATTTATTAATCAAAATCACCTTAATCTGACACACGGTGTGACTGATATGACTCCAAGTGTGTATTTATTTTAAATTGAAATTAATTTTAGAAAAAGGAACAAGTGATGTACTGAAAACTAAAAAAAGAAATCTTATTGTTTTTATACTTTAGGAAAACGATTCATGAGTCATTTGAGACTTTGAAGAATAATTTTCACCTCAATATGACACACAATGTGACCGGTATGACTCAAAGTGCGTCTTTTTATTTAAAATTGACATCAATTTTAGAAAAAATGACAATTGATCTACTCAAAACCAAGAAAAAACATTTGGATTATTTTTATACTTTATGGGAATGATCCATAAGTCATTTGAGACGTGTAGTAATAATACTCACCTCAATACAATGCATGATGTGATGGGTATGACTTAAAATTCATCTTTTTATTTAAAATTAACATCAATTTTAGTAAAAAGGAAAACTAACCCACACAAAACCAAGAAAATGATTTTTCATTTTTTCAATACTTTATAAAAATGATCCATAAGTCATTTATTTATGTGTATAAATCAACCACACCTCAATCTGACACACGGTGTGACCGATATGACTTCAATTGTGTCTTTTAATTTTAAATTGATATTAATTTTAGCAAAAATAACATGTGATGTACTGAAAATTGTGAAAAAACATTTGGATTGTTTTGATACTTTAGGAAAATTATCCATGAGTCATTTGGGGTGTGTAAGAATCAACTTCACCTCAATTTGATGCATGGTGTGACCAATATGACTCTAAGTGCATTTTTTTATTTAAAATTAACATAAATTTTAGAGAAAAGGACAATTGACCTACTCAAAACCAATAAAACGAATTTTTATTGTTTTGATACTTTAGGGAAATGATCCATAAGTAATTTTATATGTGTAGGAATCAGTTGTACCTCAAATGAAGTATTTGTGACTGATATGACTCCAAGTGTTTCTTTTTATTTAAAATTGACATCAATTTCAGTAAAAAGGTCAAATGACCTACTCAAAATCAATAAAATGAATTTTTATTTTTTTGATACTTTAGGAAAATGATCCATAAGTCATTTTTTTTGTGTATTAATAAACCTAACCTTAATCCGATGCATGGTGTTGCCAGTATGACTCCAAGAGTGTCTTTTTATTTTAAATTGATGTTAATTTTAGAAAAAAGTAATAAGTGACAAATTAAAAACTGAGGAAAAACATTTGGATTGTTTTTATACTTTAAGAAAATGATCCATGAGTCATTTGGGATTTTTTAGAATCAACTTCCCCTCAATCCAATGCACATTATAATTGGTATGACTCTAAATATTTCTTTTTATTTAAAATTGAAAACAATTTTAGTAAAAAACAAAACTGACCTACTAAAAACCAAGAAAACACATTCATATTTTTTTATACTTTAGGTAAATGATTCATAATTAATTTTAGATATGTATGAATCAGTCACACCTTAATTTTATGCACGATTTGATCGATGTGACTCAAATTGAATCTTTTTATTTAAAATTGACATCAATTTTAGTAAAAAGGAAAGATGGCCTGCTAAAAAGGGAGAAAATGCATTAGTATTGTTTTGGTACTTTAGAAAAACTTTCCATAAGTCAATTTTGACATGTAGAAATGACCCACACCTCAATACATTTCACATTGTGACCTACATGACTCCAAGTGTGTCTTTTTATTTTAAATTAACATTAATTTTAGCAAAAGGAACAAGTGACATACTGAAAACCAAGAAAAAACATTTGGATTGTTTTGATACTTTATGAAAATGACACATGAGTAATTTGCGACATGTAAGAATCATCTTCACCTTAATATGATGTGAGATATGATCGGTTATCTCCAAGTGAATCTTTTTATTTAAAATTAACATCAATTTTAGCAAAAATAACAACTGACCTACTCAAAAATGAACAAACACATTTGGATTATTTTGATAATTTAATTAAATGATCCATAATTCATTTGAGACGTGTAAGAATCATCCTCACCTCAATACTATGCATGGTATGACCGGTATAAATCCATGTGCATCTTTTTATTTAAAATTGACATCAATTTTGGTAAAAAGAAAAACTGACCTACTCAAAACCAATAAAATGCATTCAGATAATTTTGATACTTTAAAAAAAATGATCCATAAGCTATTTTTTATGTGTAGGAATCAATTGTACCTCAATCCTACACATAGTGTGACCGATATGACTCTATGTGTGTCTTTTTATTTTAAATTGACATTAATTTTAGCAAAAGGAACAAATGAAATAGTGAAAACTAAGAAAACACATTAGGATTCTTTTTTATATGTTTGGGAAACAATCCATGAGTCATTTGTGACATATAAGAATCACCATCACCTCAATCTGACACATTGTGTGACTACTATGACTCAAAGTTCCCGTTATTGGTTTAAAATTGATATTTTAGTTCAAAACATGTGTCCCTTACTAAAAGCCAAGAAAATGCACTATAATTGTCTTGATAATTTTGGAAAGAAATTTATATGTCATTTGTGAAATGTATAAAGTAGTATCTTATAAAAAAACACAAGATGTGACCAAAATGACTCAAAGTGTGTGTTTCGAGTCTCAAATGGCATTTTAGTGAAAAACAAAAGTGATATACTAAAAACCAATAAAATACATTCAGATTGTTTTTGATACTTTAGGACAATGACCCATAAGTAATTTTTGACATATAGGAATCAACCACACCTCAATCCCATGCACGGTGTGACTGGTATACCTTTAAGTATGTGTTTATTTAAAATTGACATTAATTTCATTAAAAAGAACAATTAATATAATAAAAAATAAGAAAACACATTCGAATTATTTTGATACTTTAGGATAATGATACATACCTTATTTATAACATATTGGAATAAACCGCACCTCAATAAAATGCACTGTGTGACCGATATAACTCTAAGTGTGTATTTTTATTTAAATTTGACATTTTGAAATGAATTCTTTCATATTAATGTTTTATTTATTTATTTATAATATTACTAACATAATATTTGTCTTCTTATATTGGTGGAATATTTTTCTTTGGTTAATGTGATTTTTTCAGTAATAGATACCATGGATGAACCTTTTTGAGAGGGGATCATGGGTGAAAAAGATGATGAAACATTAATATTATGTTTTTAAATGTTTTTGGATAGTAAGTGTAAATGTAATTATACAAAACATTTTTTTAAATGTATATAATATAGTTTTTTATTTTTGTATTCATAATGTAAAATTTATTTCAATTAAATTATATATTTTATGTATAAGTTACAGGTTGTGGTTACAGTAGTGTGCTTTTATACAAACAACACCTTGTAACAGGTGGGGCCTTTATCAGTGTTAGAATTAGCACTAATAAAGTGGGCCCTTTATCAATGCTAAACTAGTACTGATAAAGGGTGGTATTTATTAGTGCCTTTTTAGTGATAATATAGAAACCCCCCCCCCTTAACAACATTGAGGTTAACAATGATTTTTTAGCACTATTAAAATATTTTTTTCATGTTGTTAAAGGGAATATCTATAGTAGTGCACATAAAATAAAACCATGAAGTGAAACTATTGTTGATAAGGGAAGATGCATCCTTGCTAAGAAGACCTCTAGAACGTACTCCATCAATAACTATCTCCATCTATGTACCATCATCAACCACTATGTATCAGCCCCATTAATCACCGCTAGTATAGAGACCTAGATTTTTATGATCCAAACCTTTAAAATATTTCAAATAGTTTTTTAAGATGGGTCACTTATTCAGAGTGATGTTTTGAGCTTTGTTGATACTTGATAATAACATATTAAAAATGATATATTATTTTTTAGTCTATGCATGCTTAATGAATAATTATTGTATTTTCTTATTAAACAAAGCTTCATATGGGAAAAATGATGTTACGTTTGCATCCAGAATAGGGGTTTACCATAGAGGTGATGTATCTTTCATTCACACCAGGGTTTATAGAGCAGGCTATCACAGGTAGAATTGGTTTATTAGACCAATTGAATTAACTGATTGATTGATTGAATTAATTAATTCTTTGACCTAGAAACACTAAATACCCATATTTAAATTTCATTAACCCCTATCACTAGGGTTAGTCACATAAAACCAATCTTGAGTGAGGGAGTGAGAAGTGGAGAGCGTGGGAAGAACTAGGAACTGATGAATGAATTATTCATTAGAAGTATCAGTGGTAAATGTTGAAAATGTGTACCTATTCACTGGCTGATAAAATCAAGAGTTAAGGCTTTTTTATTTCCTTTTCAATTTGTTTTTCATGCTAATATCTTATAAAAATTATGATTTTAAACCCCACTCTTGATTATTGATTCTCATTCTATGGATTTTTTATTTAGGGTAGAATGATTTATCCCTAACTATTGTTCTCTATGTTTGGTGATAAACTGAGGCTATGGAGGATTGAAGGCAAGTGGTCAACAAGGATATGGCCAAAAATTCCTCTTACTTTACCCATGTTGTGTGCATCCTAGTGCAACATGAAACTTCTAGAAATGACATGTGGCATTTCATGAATGGTCGAATGTCCAGTTACCAACTACCTTCCCCAATCTCCCCTAATATGTCTCTCTCTCTTTTAATTTTGCAGTGGTAGGGAAGTGCACAATGGTGTGGAAAAACATGGAGTGGATAAAAATAAGGTAAATATTATGGAATAATGGTAGAACATGGTGTCATGGTGGAACAATGTAGCAAAAATGGTGGAACGATAAGGCACATATGGTATAAAGGTAGAACATAGCTAGGCCATGACCTCAGTGCAATGATGGTGGCTGTTCGTGTCAACAATTATTAACTTGGACAAAGAGTAGTTGTGATGATGATTTAATACTCTATGATCAAATGGAATCCCTCATACCACATGGAAGACAATTCCACTAGGCTGGGTGGTGTATGGAATCAACCTTCTAAGTCGGCCCTGACACATGTGACCCAACGATAAGCTATACATACACATGAATGCTATTTCCGTTTAATTTTCGTGTTGAAAGAAAGAAAGTAAAAATAATATATATATATATATATATAATTATTAAAATGTCTTTATTATATCATATATATCATATATATTCCCTAAAACCATTTTTAATATATTCCATGTAGTGTATGAATGAATCACATCACTTTGACGGGGCGGTAGTCCACACTTCCTCAAACAAAATTATTGTATTAACGCAAAATGAAAAGTATAGAGATATGCATTGAAAAAGAATTAAAAAATATTAAAGTCATAATAAATATAATATATAAAATATATAAATATATTTTCTAACATAATTTCCACCATGAGAGGTGGTAAAGGAAAAATGAACAATCATCGTTTAGTGAGGCAGTAGTTCACTGTACACATAAACAGTATATTCATTGACCATTAGATGGAAGTGTGTGTAAGTTTAGTTTGAAACCATATCATAAAAAAATACTATTATATTTAGGATACTTATTATTTTTTATAAAATAATGGAATAAGAATATTTTAGGGAGTAGAGAAAGAAAATAAAAGAAAGGAGTTTAAGGGAGGGTGTTACCTCTTAATCAGGTAACTACTTTTGGTTTGCACCAAAGGGATTCCTTGGAAAGATTTATGATAAAGGTAGGCTTAAATGAGGATGGGAGTGATGTTGGGGAGTTATTTGGAAAAATTTTGGTTGAGAAAAAGTGGTTTTAGAGGTGTAAGTAAGTGGTAGGAGAGGAGGCCTTTTTATAATGTAGAAGTGTCACTCCTGTAATATTTTGGAAAAGAGAAATCCCACCCATGTTTTTTTATTGAAAGTGGAGCCAAAAATGGTAAATATTATATAAAATATAGAATAGGGTATAAATATGGACATAAAATGGATTTTTTACAAGTTTATAGTTCGTTTTTGTCCTTAAGGATTTTGTTTAGTCCTATATTAAGCTTAATTTAACCTTAATCATTATAATTAATTTTAATTACTTTCACTATTTTTTGGTCAAAACCTAAGTTGATATTATTATAAATAATAAAATATGATGATTAAACATATTTAATCCATTTTAAAAATTACAATCACTTATGTGGAATAAATTAATTTAAATTTAATCCCACAGTCTCGTCGACAATGTGAGTTTTTTAAGTAAAAATGATCAAAAGTTTGCTATGTTTTTATAAACAATTTCAATGTGAAATTGGTTATAATGAACTAAATTTGATTAATTTATAAAATTATTATATAATTAAACTTTTAAACTAATTTAAAATATAATTTAACCTTATAAATAAATTAGATGAAAAAGCAGTTTTGAACTAAAATACAGTATTTTCACTATTCATTAAAAAATAAAACTTCCCAAAAAAATACAAAAAATTCACCATAAAATAATTTTTATTATTAAATTTCAAATATTACTTTTAATTTGACATATAATATTTATAAAATTTCCAAAATTTATATTTAAAACAGGTTTTCCATTAAAAGGCGGTAAAATTACCTTTATAAAAATATTGGGTGTTTTGAGTTAAATTGGTTTTAATATTATCTTATTCTTATAAAATATATTAGATGAATATAAAAAATATTTACTTGGATATATAACATATATATTACATTAAAATTACTAAATAATTTTAATTAATTTTATTTATTTGGATTAAAGGAACTTTGTGATCATAATAATAGTTTTCTATAAAAATTATCATTTTAAATTTAATTCGTTCTTATATTCATTTATAAATAATTTGTAACTAATTAATTCATTTTATATTTTATGAAAACCATATATTTACATAATTTTTTTTAATAATATTCATAAAATCTAATTTAATGTCTAGGTTATATATTATTATATTTTTTTAAATAATATATCATTTTTCGGTAACACTCGTTCTTGTGTGTTATAAAACCATCAAGGAAAGTCAGTATTGCATGAAATGTAAGTTTACCTCAGTGTTTATTATATAGGAATATAACCATTATATTTAATGTAGTGTTCAAATAACTTAGCATTGCGTATAACGCAATCCAACTTAGTGATTTAATATATATAAAATAGCCATTTTCAGTGTTGAGTGAAATGAAAAATATCAAAAAGATTAAATTAATTCAAACAAATATTTCACAAAATCTTAGGGTGTTACAATATAAAAGTGTTCAAGCCTTAAGGATAAAGTTTTGAGTTAATATTCATGTGAGGACTAGTTTGGGGATTTTGGGAAATAATGTTAAGTGTGGCCTTGAGTTCAATTATCAGACTAGGGAGACCAGTGTGGGTGTGGGGATCGACATATCCTTTCTCCAGGACTCTGATAACTTTTTAGTCAACATGGAGATCTAATACATCTATTCTAGGGTACAATTAAATTGGTACATACATTATATATTAGTCAGTTACAATCTTTCATTTCCTTATCAGGACATCTCATCCAGATATTCTTACCCTTGTGGGTTCATCCTATATAATATAGAGTGCCACCCACTGATAGCTATATTTTTTACAAAGGAAGGGTCATTATGAATCCATGACTATAGTTTGGCCTCTCTCCACTTGTTAGTGAGTTATGAGGCATTTTTTTAGAGGCTTTGTTGGGAGATATCCTTATCCCTTGATCAGAAACGTTAGTGGATATCATGTTTTCTCTATTCTTAATGTTATTCTCTTATCATAATTATGATTTTACACCCAATTATTGATTATCAATACCCATTCCATGTATTTTTTATTTATGTTATAATTATTTATTCCTAACCTCTATTTTTTATGTTTAGTGATAAACCAAGGATATGATAGATCGATGGTGGGTGGCCGGTTGAGATCCATCCATTGAATCCCTCTTCCCCAACCTGTGTCATGTACCTCTTGGTATGGAATGAAACCTTTGACCATGGCCACTGAAATTGAACAACCAGTTAGATACCTACCCACTAACTCCATCAACCCCTCTCTTTATCTCCCTCCATCTCCCGATTGAGTGGTGGTAGGGTGGTACACAATGGGGTGACATGACATAACACGAGCAGTGGAGAGGCAAAAATGATAGTAAGGGGGAACTAAATAGTGAGAGAAATAATAAAACATGGCCAGATGATGTCATGATTAGGCGTAGATGATGAAACATTGTCAAGTGGTTACCCTTATGTAGTGGTGGTGTCTGAACATGTCAATTTCTAGTAGTGTAGGAAGGCAACAATCATAGTGTAGTGTAGAGAAGGTAGGATGGGGGGGGGGGCAGCTAGGTCACCATATTCAATCATCCGATCATCAAAAATCAGATTAAATGCCACCTCCCTTTTATCAATAGGGTATTTTGGGTTGGGTATCACATTGGATCAACTATATGGGGTGTCCTGGTGCAGTTTTTCCCTGGTGGCCCAACTACACGGTTAGGCATGTGACCGGACTGGGTCGGTCAAGCCCAACTCGACTCTATGGGAGGGGATGTACGAGATACATGGGTGGCATATTCCTACATGACTAACCACATATGGGGAATTATGAATCCATTGGATTACTCCTTATTCTTCATAGCTTTCCATGTGATGTGCCTAAGGGTTTCCACACGACCCAATTTTACTTTTTTTTCAAAAAATATTCACATTGTGTCAGTTTTTAGAAAATAAATAGTCTACCCCAAGTGTTTTTACACATATATCATTATGATTTTTTTTGGTTATTAAATTCCATTTATAAGGCAAGATAGGTATTTTTAGGGATTCTCTTTGTAAGTTTGACAACAGTGATATGGTGTGGTGATAATAGCTTTCTCAAGATTGGTACTCCCATGGTAGAGAGATTATGTTAGGGAATGGGTCCCCCACATCATAGATAGGATTTGGTACCCTCCCACATACTTATGTAATATTACCTCAATCTATGGAGTTAGTACTCCCCCATCTACTAGCTCAGATAGGTCACAATTCTTTCACTAGGTTCGATTAATCCCTTAGTCAATACTTTTCCTTTGGTGAGGCATGGGTCCCATACTACATTATCTAAAAGGTAATGTGGGTGTGGTCATAGAGTTGGTAGTTATGATATTATGAGTCAGTACTACATTGAATTACATCTATCATTGGTTAAGGTGTGGGTTCCCATACAAAAATTATAAAATGGTGACATAGTATAAGTAGTTACGGATGACAGGGTTCGATACCTCCTTAATCGGTACACATAATTCAATAATGAGTAATTCCAAATTTATGGTCTACAAAAGTGATGTAGAAGTTGGATAGTTTGATAAGATTAAATTATTTAATAATAGTGACCCCTCAAGTACTCGTTGGTTGCATTCGATTTTCTATATAAAACTAGGCCATCAAATTCATACTTTTTGGTATTTTCAATGCTAAGAGAATCTATAGTTTCTCTTGAGGTATGAACCTTGTTGGATATGAGAAAATATGACAGGGACTTCTTTTCATCCTCATGGATTTTGGTGGTTGAGTATATCTAGATATTTCCATATCTTATTCCTAACTACCTTCTTATTTTGGAGTTCAATATTACTTATTTGTTGTATTTTCTTTATGGTTTTGGGGTGTCCTACTGAATATGTTTATAGAAAACTCTACATAAGATTTGTGACCAAACATGTTGTGTTTATGCAGTAGATACACATTTTAGAGATAATATTTATGGACGTGGATCTAGTATGGATTGTTCGAAGCTAACATTGGTGATGATTGACAACTCATGATGGAGTATAGAAGAATGTAATGGTGGTGATGACAGTTATAATTGGAGATTGATCCATAATGACACATAGCAAGGATGACCTTTCCATATTAATGTGTCTATCATATTTGGAGGATTTATGGATATATTGTTCCATTTTTATTTTACTATGTGGAGTTATGCTTGTATTTGATGTATCATTCATGTATTATATATAGTTCAGTTGTTTATATATATATATACACTCATGAAGTTTCTGGTTATTTTATAAATTAGAGATATGTTTTAATTGCAGTTTGATATAGGATAAGGCCTCCCATATTGTGTGATGTTTATACTGGATGATAATCACCAGAAATTTCCCTATTAGAGGTGGGATTGGGGTGACACACTCATCTTACTACTATCTTGGGTGAGGCCTCATTGGTATAGGTTGTGTCTAATTACAATATATCCACCAAGGTCATATATAAATTTTATGATGTCTACACAGTCATGACACATGTGGGAACAAGGCTCGTGCAGGGGTATGTATAAATATACCCAATAGTGAAGGAGATATGCCTTAAATCCCATTTACATATGATGTATTATGGATACATTTAAGGTAATGAATTGTTATATCATACGTTATGAAATGAAAATTTCACAGCACAACCTTATCAAATCATATTGTATGATTGGGTGATATCAAATGGAGTATTATGAGTATAATCATGTTAAATGTTTACTAAAATTAACATGCATGAGATGCATGTATACATGCATATGGTGCATGATATATATATATATATATAATATGATGTTATATATAGTGATTATATTTTTTGTATGCATGAGATTCATGAATAATATATATATATGATATATATATTATTTATTTCAACTAAATGGTTTATTCATTAGTTATAATTCATTATGAATGGATTAAAAGCTTTGCATTAAATTCATTGAATTCATTTAATGAATTATATCCCAATAGCAAAAAATTCATATGATGCATAATGAATATGAGATGAATTTATCACTTCCTATATAAGAGGATGATATCCTCTCTATTTGGGTGTGAGAAGTGTATGAGTGTCTTTTAATTCTCTCTTCTTCCCGAAAACTGTTTATCTCACATAAGAAGTCTCTAGAACCCCTTAAGTTTCTTGAGAATCCTCAGGATATGATCATAGATCTATTGGTCAGTATATCACCTCGAAGGCATGGTGCTTTTATTCAATTATCTTTGTGATCTTCTTTAAGAATTCTCATTCAAAGAGAAGAAGATGGATGCTACTGTTTATAATTTCTAGGTACTTTGTTTTATAGTATTATTTACATGTTGAATTTTGAAGATAGATTTTCCTATATTTTGGGTTGAATTCCACTTAAAATGATCATTATATGTTCATAAAAAACCCATTAATGGTATCAGAGGGAGGTTCTTTAGGTTTTTAGCATTATTTGATCACCGGTTTTTGAGAAAAATTAGAATTGGAAACTAGAATAGTGTTTTGTAAAAAAAAAGACACCATGCGTAAAGGTGAATATGATTTACCCTTACATGATACCCTTATGTAGAAGATCTACATAAGGGTAATATCATTGTTACCTTTATGTAAATGGGTTGAGTGAATGTAGTGACCTTATGAAAATGGGGTTTATGTAAGGGTTATTGACACTTTAATCTTACAAAAAGGAGTTTCATGAAGGTAATACCGTTATGTGAGGGGGTTTTGTGAAGGTAATATGCATATTACCTTTATGCATAAGTTTTGAAATTAATCTGTTTAAAGGTAACCTTTATAATACCTTTACGCAGGCTTCTAAAATCATAAGTTACTCTTTTTCATAGCATCTACGTAAGAGTAATTGTAACGACCCGGACCCGAATAGCCACCCTAATAGTGATAATGGGTTGGGTGTTAGTACCTTAGGTGCATCTCCCTGAATGCCAAAGGCTACCAACTAGAAGTGAGGGTCATTTAGGTATATTAGAGAGGCTATAACCTCTCGAAGGATAATAAGGGTGGTACTAGTCTGAATATAATAATAAAGATGTAGTGGAATAATGACTCAGCAGACTCGAACCAGACCCGCAGAGCGGAAGCACATTCAATATTGATAAATAGCTAAAGCAATAAATATAAACAACAATAGTGGAAAGTAAACGCAACAACATGTTGATCATTTGTAACTACACTAAACAACAAACATGCATCCACAACAGGTCATACATATCCATATATAAAGGTGTCAATGACTAACAAAATGTAGCTACAAAACAAGTAAGCATGCTGATATAGGAAAGTAATCAAAACAATGTAACTCCAAGTAGGCAAGACCTCAAGGTTCATACCATCTCCATGCAATAGCTAATGCAACCCAGCTTCTGAAGCTGGCCTCTTACCTGCACGTAAATATATAAAGTCTGCACACGTCCCAAAGGGCCCGTGTAGGGTGTGAGATGAATCTCTTTAGGATACCACCTAATGGTGCATACCTAATATAAGTGTTTAAGCAGGAATGAATTTATAAAGAAAACAGTAAACAACACGTTGAAAAAATAATCACAAAATCCACTGGTGCTCAACAGCCACCATGGAGTGTAACCTGCTTCGGCCAACGCTGGAATTTTGTCATATAACCCAGCACCATGTTCCCCTAACACCACGTGTCTCAAGTACCGATGTCTTAAAGGCACGCCTGAGAAATAGTAACCCAGAGGAACAGTGATGCCTATCCTCAATAAGTAACTGGAGGGACAATGATGTTTTCCATCAAATAACGTAGACGGAGGGACAACGATGTCTGTCCTCAAAGTAAAGTATCCGGAGGGACATCGATATCTTCCCTCAAATAACGACGAGCCTATGCCCCCCAACCCAATAGCCAAAATACTATCCCATGAAGGCTCCTCACCTTCCACGTGGCTTCCTACAACAAGCACCACAAACCAATAGTACCTAAACCGCAATTAATGGGGGCCTCTACCCACATGAGTGGTCAAAACCACCTCATCACAGAGTCTCTATATGTTCACAATACTCATAGTTTCGGGTGAGCGGTAATCAACAAAAATAGTACCCAAGCCACAACACCCCTGACACCTCATGTCCCTAAGACCATGCCGCTCAAGTCTGATGGTCTCACCATCCCAGTAACCCGGGCCATGCCCAACCTGACAGGCATCCTACCTCAAACCAATGCCCATGATGCCCAATCTCATGGTCAGAACCACCCAACGTAACCCAGGCCAAGCCCAAACTATGATAAACATCAGTCAACAATTACCAGACCATGCCTAGCACAACTCGAAGGTTCTAGCATATGAAATATTACACATCACATATATAATCACAATGGAAAACTTTAAACAAGAAAGACAACAAAATAGTTGAATTACACTAGCAAGGTGTTGCACCATACTAGCACTGAGGTATTGAGAGCCTCTAACAAATTAATATCAAGGTCCAATAAACTAAACTCAACAGTTTATAACAATACATTTCAATTAATACCATTTTGGCACCCTCGACCAAAATGCCCCAATGAGAATCAACCACTCGCTCGACGCCGCTCATGAAAAATAGGTAATAGTGCATACCCAAAGGCATCTCATAGGTCAATTATCTGTTAAAAAGGTAATAAAAGATAAAATAGGGTCACACTAAAATTTCCCGAAAACGCACCGAAGGCCGCATCACCCAAATGACTACGAAAACACAAAAAGATGTATGCACCACCTAACTTAGACTCGTATGATCATACTCCTCTAATAACCACCTCCAATTAGGTCTAAAATTTGGTAGATCTATAAAACAATCAAAACCCCTCAAACCCCAACAACTCGTTCTAGAACAGAAATCAATAAAAATGACTCAAGAGGAATCAAGGCCTTACCGAGGGGGTTCCATTGGATCAATTGGTGTTTGAATCGGGTCTCGGATGAAGGAACAAGTGGGGATTGAAGTCCTAGTCGGCTCTCCCCACTCAACTTGACGAAGGTATTGAGGTTCTTCCTCAATACGAGGCTACTGCATATTTTAGAGAAAAAATAAAATACACGGCGTGTACTTTAAGTACATGACGTGTATCATTTTACTGTTCATATGACGACTAAAATTTCACCGAATTACTTTCCTAAACCTGCCAACATGAGTACACCGTTTTTTTCTAGGTAGCACATGACATGTATTTACTTTTTCTTATCTTCCTTTCCGACTTACCCACAAGCCATGTATTTCCCTCATTGACGGCTAGACTACATGACATGTCTAAGGGGGACATGACATGTACTTGGTTAAATGATTCTACCTGACCAATAGGCCTACACACCATGTATGGCCTCCACACGGTCATGGGTACACGTCGTGTCAACAACTACACACCGTGTAGTAATAAATTCCTACACGGTCATCACACGACATGTACTCGGCAAGAACATGGGTGACACTCGCCTAACCCATACACGGCATGTACCTTAGAGTACATGATGTGTAGTCTGGAAATTTCCAGCAACTTCCCAGTTTCTCTAGTTTTCTCAGGAACAAGTCAAAAATTCAAACAGGGTCAGGATTTTGACCCATTCTAAAAACCTGGGTCCTTACAATCTCCCCACCTTAATATAGCTCATCCCAGAGCTATAAGAAAAACTGAGATATGGCACCAAACTTACCACCCCAATCAAACTAACCCGGAATTCCCCAGTCTCAATGGTTCTGGATAAATTCCTAATGGGCTACCCACCTTAGGAATTACCTATCTCAGTCTCAAAATGACAAAAATTAAAAAAAATAAAGGTTCACTGACATGTTTTCTGGATGCATAGTCCTTCCGTGACACATCATCACCCCTGCGCCTCATTGGTTCTCCTGTGTCGTTCCCGACACCCAATGTATCCCAAACTGCATCGGTGTCCTCCTCCATGAGGTCCTGCATCCCATGGATTCTCAAAAAGAATTTGGTTCCTAACACCTCAAGTAACCTGGATCATCGATGCCCTGATGCCCAAGGCACCTCATGTAACCCGCATCCTCGATTCCCTAAATGCTATGCATCCCATACACACACACACATATATATATATATATATATATATATAAGTATATCACACACCCGATATGGTGACAATCCCACTGACTAGCATCTAGTCAGTCCACATAGATACTGTGCATCACGTGCACTCAAAACGGACATGCCTCTATAGGTCATGCCAAAAAGGAAACATAGAAAATCATGGCCACACCCGTGGTGTACCTATAACCATCGTCAGCTCAATGGACAGCTCAGCCTCTGGTAACTACACGGCGTGCACCTAGCCTGAAGTGAGACTACCTAATGTCTGTCCTCCCGGTGGTGCTTCTCCAGCCACCAGCCACTAACCCCTGGATCCCGCTGTCTCTATCATGTCCTCCGCATGCAGCTGAACCTTGGCTACCCTCTCATGGTACCGAACCTGAACTAACTCCAGATGCAACCATCTATCCTGGTCCCTTCCTTCTGACTGTCTGAGAAGGTTTCCTGTAAAACCTCTCAAGGTTCCCAACCTATCCACATGCCCGACACTCCTTTGGAGGCCTAACACACTATGTCAAAAAATGTCATGGCTGTCCACACTAAAAGAAAACCACCGAAGAACTGCTATGAGGTGGTCTAGCTGAGTCCTTGTCCTGACTGCCCTACTGTAACTCATCCCTTCCTCGCTTCCTGCTGTCCAAACCGTCACCTAAA
This sequence comes from Viscum album, assembly GCA_963277665.1. Taxonomy (NCBI): domain Eukaryota; kingdom Viridiplantae; phylum Streptophyta; class Magnoliopsida; order Santalales; family Viscaceae; genus Viscum; species Viscum album. The sequence continues at coordinate 1,520,020,218 of OY728131.1, read as the reverse complement.
TCTGTTCCCCGACCAACCTGGGGCCTATCCCTCTAGTTTCCTCTACTATGAGCGCCTGATTTACCGCCTCTAAGAATGAACCCAGCCTGAAGATGTTCACCTGGATCCTAATAGCCTATCAAAATCCATCCTAGAAGCACTTCACCCTTACCGCATCATCACTAACCATACCAGGTGCAAAGCAAGACAACTTAGTAATGTGGCTGTATAGTCCATGACAGATATGTCTCCCTACTGAAGGCTCAATAACTCCCGATCTCTCTCATCCCTTAGGGTATCTGGGTAAAAGTGCCTAAAGAACCTATCCTTGAAGTCCATCAATGCCAGTCCCTCATGCCTGCAAGCCTAAACCTGCACATCCCACCAATACTTTTCCGGTCCTCGCAGCATGTATGTCGCCAGCTTAACCCTCCACCCTAGAGGCGTCTTGAGCTGCTCGAAGATCATCTGCATGCTCTCTATCCAGTTCTCAGCCGCCTGTGGACCACCCTCACCCAGAAAAAGCAGCGGTTGATGCGACTAGAACTCACATGTTAGATATTACATAGAAGGATCTGTACCCTGTGCGCCTCTATCGATCCCCTGCAAGACATGTAACAGGATAGCTCAGAGCTTCTCATCGAGCCATGGTCCGAACGCTGCCAAACCCGGCTACTATACTGCCTTCACTGGATCCTAAACCTGATCCTGTCTCTGAGCCTGTACCTGCGGCTCCTGCTCTGCCTGTACCGGATCCCAAACCTGATCCTGCAGCACTGTATTATCTCCCGCCTGACGCTCCATCGAGATGTATAAGGGGAACCCACTGAATATCATAAATGGTCAGACATCCCATATATATATATATATATATAACAATATATATTCAACGTAGATAAGGAAAGCAGTAAAAGGTAGCGCATAACTACTACCCTTACTCTCCCACACCGCAACCCATGCCCATGGAATCCTGACCTCGTGGCCTCCTTACCCGCCCTTAATAGAGCCAAGTATCAAAAGTACCTCAGGCCATGCACATCCCGACAACCAACGTTATAACGACCCATACTTTACATACATTGTTGATACTTCAAAATTGAAGCACACTTATTACAACATATGACAAAACCACAAAGGACCGTATAGGTATAGTGTCTTTAGAAACTGGGAAACATAAACAACTGGTTCATAAATCTTCTATAGTGTCTCCCATTTATTTCATCATATCTAGGGTCCCTTTTAGCATATTCTACTTAATATCCATCTTCCTGACCTGGGGAAAAGAAAACATAAAAGGGTGAGCTCAAATGCTCAGCAAGGGCAAATAAAGGAAATAAAAATCATATCATATCTTTATGAGAATCAAAACCTGCAAAAGAGATCATAATATCTTAACATGGAATAAATCATAGAAGTGAAAATGAGATCCCCATAATCATAACATAAAACTTGAAACTTTGTGGCATGCACACATAATCATGGAAAATCATTTCTTGTTAGTCATGACTCATCGCCAAGACTATCTTAGTGGACAAAGTCCCTTTCTGAACCGAGTTCACTCCTCGTTTCAGTCCTGTATCACTGAACCGAAATAACCTTCCGTTCCAGCCATGTCTATCTCATGAGATATAAAATCATTACCCAATGCATTGGAGGGAGATATAGGTCCCACCCATCTTATAATGAATCCTTTCTTATGTGTGCCACATAATCATAAAACATACATCATCGCATAACACATGTAACAAAAATGGGATTCTTGAAACATCATGACATCATAAATCAATTCATATATGATAAAGGAATTCATAAACATAATTCCATCACAACATAGTCAAACCAATGTAAAAATATGGATAGAAACAGAACCCTTTATTATCTTAGATGGAAAATAATTTTGATAAAACACTTGAATTGAATTCTTGAGGAAAATATCCTTTCTTCTTCAAAAACATTTTTCCTTTCATAACATGTCATACAACTTTAAAATAAAAGATGTTGATTAAAAATAAACTTGAAAACTTGTAAAGGAAGCTTCTTGGAAACAATGTTTTAAAAATCCATTCATGCCGTATAAGTTAAAAAAAACATTCTCCGTACTTTTGTCGGAAAAGTCAAAAAGTACCTCGTACGGAAAAACGACAAAAGATTCCTTTCATATTCTTTACTAAAAACTCACCTAAGGGTAAAAATAGATTTAAACAATTGTAGGTGGATGGAAATAATATTACATATTGATAAAACATGGATGTGGATGATAAAATACACCCCAGTAAGTACTTACGAATAAACAATCTCGGATAAAAATGAGATTGTGATATTTCCCTTACCTTAGGTCCGATTAGCTTTGTACGTGTCCGAAGCTCCTGTATAATGGTTTAAATAATGTTATTGACTTATTCCAGAATCATACATATTTATATGATATCATATATGGTCATATTATTAGCTTCTTGTTAGTAATATTTCATTGTTACTTGTTACTCGGGTCTTTATAACTTTTTGTTCTTATGCGTGTTTTGTCGAATAAATTCTTATTCTTATCTTTATGTTATAGATAATTCATTTACAGAATGGTATTAGTGTATTATATACCATATTAATTCATTCAATTCATTTATATAATCATTATGAAATGAAGATCATGTAGAACGAGTCGCATCACATCGTGGAGACGGTATTCCGTACGTACGCACGAGTGATGATATCGTTCCTATGATCGTGGAATTGTATTGGAGTATATATATATATATTATTTCAGTATCAATATTACTTCATAATAATCATATATAGTTACTGATTACACCATTATACCCATCCTTGTAAGGTGATGGTGGAAAATAGATTACACCACGGCGTGGAGACGGTATTCCGTACGTACGCACGCGCGGTGATTTCATTCTTCCGTAGGATGGATAGAAGGTGAATTAGGGTTGTTTCATATTTATAATAACATATCAGTATGTAAGTAATACTGATGTTATTACTTTATCATGAAACAACTAAAGAAGAATAAGTTGAAGAAGAAAGAAATTGAAAAGATCGGTAATGGATATTACCTCTTCTTTGGAACGCCTCTTTGAATCCTCCACTTAAGGAACTAAGATTGGTCTTTGGAGAAGACCAGGACCTCTAGGATTATTCTAGGGAAGTGGAGAGGAGAAAATGGCAGGGTTTGGCCGAGCTTGAGTGCTCAATTTGGTGTGAGGAGGAGGGGGAGGAGGTGCCCTTTTATAAGGGAGGAGAGGGGCACCTTAGGAATATCTCAAAATATTATTTTATATTAAAGTCAAAATCGGTTTATAATGGTTCCAAAGGGTCTTATTTCGAAGATAAAGTGGGGATGGGTCAAAATACTATCAACCAATATTATTTAGACAAGTTTAGGGTATTATTTTAACCTTATCAATTAGATTTAACTCTAAGTTAATTATTTTAACTTTTACCGTGTCTTTTTGTTTTCCTTCACTATATGGTTAATACACTTACTATAACATGACAAACGAACCCCAAATTGTTTATTATTAATATATATATCCTTATCTAAGTCATTTGGCCAAACCTTAGATTTTTAGGAATAAAATAACAATTAATAATATAATATTTGATTTAAAAAATATTTTGTGTCAATTTTGACACTATTTGATATATGATTTTTGTGAAAGTCATAACAGAATTATATGTTCGAACCAAGTTGATTAAATCAATACTAATATATCATAGTAACCTAGAAAATTAGTGGAATTCATAAAAAGTCTCAAATTACATTTATTTTGGTATTTATATTATCAATTTTGTCAATATTTCATTAATAAGATAATTACTGCATCATCTTTGTGTCATAAATAAATTAAATTATTTGATGTCTAAAAATTACAAATAAAATACCATCATGTAGGAAATCGTTTTATCTTTCTAATGAATATTTACAATCGAATTTATCTTATGTATAACCCTATATTAAAAATGATTTACTTATTAAACTTTGATTTTAACTATTTTAACCCTTCTTTAAATAAATTAATAATAAATGTCCTAATCTAATCCAAGTGGGCCTAAATGGTCATATTTTATTCCTAAGTTTGTTTTTGGTCGAATTAAACTTGTCCAATAGAATTAGGACATGTGTTAGGGTAATATTAATATCATATTTACCCTTAGTTACCCTATTTACTATTAACCGCGGTAAAAAAAGTAAAAAGTTACTATTCACCAAAAAATTATTTTCATCTCATTGAACCACATTTTAGTCCTTGATATTAACCGTGTCTCTCGGATTTTCGAAATTCCAATCACAGAAGCGGTAAAATTAAGTTTTATGCAAAATTCAGTTTTTTAACCTACCACTTAGTGGTTTCACTATTCATCAAAAATTGAAAGTTTTCAGAAAAATACCAAAATTTCACCCTAGGCTAATTTCGATATTCTGAGTCCAAAAATGAAGTCCATTTTGAAAAATAAAATTTATAAAATTCCAAAAAGTGGTTATTACTATTCATAACGGCTAGTTTCAATAGCATAATGTTGTTTAGTGAAACTCGGTATTGCGTACGACGCAAGCTATCGAGGAAGGTCGCGATTGCGTGTAAAGCAAGCCAAGCAAGTGTTGTATAGAAAAAGATTCCTTTGATGATTTATATAACATAAAAGTCTCGGGTGTTACATTCTACCCCCCTTAAAAAGAATTTCGCCCTCGAAATTCGTCACTTTGCAACAAACAGATGAGGATACTTCTCCCTCATCATATCCTCAAGCTCCCATGTAGCTTCTTCAAGTTGGTGGTTTCTCCATAAAACTTTCACCAAGCGAGTGGTCTTGTTTCGTAGGACTTTTTCGCTACGATCCAGAATCTCTATCGGCTGTTCTTCATAAGAAAGATCTTGCTCCAGCGGTACAACTTCTGAGCTGAGTACATGTGAAGGATCTGGTATGTACTTTCTCAGGAGAGATACATGGAACACATCGTGAACTTGAGAGAGATTCGGTGGAAGCGCCAATCGGTAAGCTACCTTCCCAACACGATCCAATATTTCGAAAGGACCGATATATCTAGGGCTCAACTTCCCCTTCTTTCCAAATCTCATAACCCTCTTCCAGGGAGATATTCGTAAGAACACTTTATCACCCACTTCAAACTCTAGGTCTTTTATTCGGTTGTCGGCATAGCTTTTCTGTCGACTCTGAGCTGCTCTTATGTGTTGTTGAATAGATCTGACCTTTTCTGCCATTTCATCAACGAGATCAGGTCCTAATAGCTTTCTTTCCCCAACTTCATCCCAGCAAGTTGGAGTCCTGCATTTCTTTCCATAGAGAGATTCATAAGGAGCCATTTGAATACTGGAGTGAAAGCTATTATTATAAGAAAATTCCACCAAAGGTAGGTGTTGATCCCAACCTCCTTTGAAATCCATAGAGCAAGCTCTCAACATATCTTCTAGGGTTTGAATTGTTCTCTCAGACTGACCGTCTGTCTGGGGATGATAAGCAGTGCTGAAACTCAACTCTGTATCCAGAGTATGCTGAAGACTTCGCCAGAACTTCGAGGTAAATCTCGGATCTCGATCAGATATAATAGAAAGTGGTACTCCATGCAATCTTACCACTTCCTTTATATATATCCTGGCAAGCTGATCTAGAGAGAAATCCTCTCTAATAGCAATGAAGTGTGCAGACTTTGTAAGACGATCAACTATGACCCAGATAGCATTATTGCCTTTGGATGTTTTAGGAAGTCCTGTGACAAAGTCCATAGTGATGTTTTCCCATTTCCATTCGGGTATGGGTAATGGTTGTAACATCCCCTTAGACTTCTGTCTCTCAGCTTTAACTTGTTGACAAACCAAGCATCGAGAGACATATTCAGCAACATCTCTTTTCATGCCATCCCACCAGAAGTACTCTTTCAGGTCCCTATACATCTTCGTGCTTCCAGGATGAATAGAGAATGAAGAACTATGAGCCTCATCCAGCAGCTCTTTCTTTAATTCGGGGATGGGAGGAACGCAAACCCGATTCCTGAACTTTATTATCCCATCACAATCAAGGTTGAATTCAGGAACATTTCTCACCTTCTTTTGTAACTCGACATCTTCTTTCTGTGCCTCTTTAATCTTCACATGTATAGATGGTTGAACATTCATTTGAGAAAGATAAGATTTTTCCCCTTCCATTATAATTCCAAGATCCATCCTTTGTAAATCCATAAATATTGGATCTTTTGTGATCCTCATCATGGATAAACTAGCATGGTCTTGTCGACTCAATGCATCTGCCACCTTGTTTGCTTTCCCAGGGTGGTAATGGATTGAGCAGTCATAATCCTTAATCAGCTCCAACCATCTTCTTTGACGCATATTCAAATCCTTTTGTGTGAAAATATACTTTAAAATTTTATGATCAGTATAAATATCACACCTTTCACCATAAAGGTAATGCCTCCAAATCTTTAATGCAAAGATTACCGCAGCCAACTCCAAATCATGTGTTGGGTAATTTTGCTCATGGATTTTCAACTGTCGTGAGGCATAAGCTATCACCATATCATTTTGCATAAGAACACACCCCAATCCCTTCTTGGATGCATCACTGTAGATCACAAACCTTTCTCCACTACAAGGCAGTGTGAGCACAGGTGCACTGGATAACCTTCTTTTCAACTCCTTGAAATTCTCTTCACATTCCTCTGTCCAGACAAACTTAACTCCTTTCCGAGTCAACTTGGTGAGTGGATTAGATAATCGTGAAAAATCTTTTACAAAACGTCGATAATATCCAGCCAAACCAAGAAAACTTCGGATCTCAGTTACTGTTGTTGGTCTTGACCATCTTTCGATAACCTCTGTTTTTGCTGGATCCACAGATATCCCCTCTTTTGAGATTATGTGACCCAAAAATGCAACTTTTTGAAGCCAAAATTCACACTTGGTAAATTTGGCATAAAGCTTCTCCTTTCTCAGGGTCTTCAATATAATTCTAAAGTGATCTTCATGATCTTCCTTGCTCTTTGAATAGACAAGAATATCGTCTATAAAGACTACCACGAATTGATCAAGATAGTCTCTAAAGACTCTATTCATTAGATCCATGAAGATAGCAGGGGCATTAGTAAGACCAAATGGCATCACTATAAATTCATAGTGTCCATACCTTGTACGGAAAGCCGTCTTTGGTATATCCTCCCTTTTTACCCTTAATTTATGATACCCTGAACGAAGATCAATCTTGGAAAAGTATTGAGCTCCGCGTAGTTGGTCAAATAAGTCATCAATGCGTGGGAGAGGATATTTGTTCTTGATAGTGATCTTGTTAAGTTCTCGATAATCAATGCAAAGTCTCATTGATCCATCTTTCTTCTTAACAAATAGAACAGATGCTCCCCAAGGTGACGCACTAGGGCGTATGAATCCCTTATCAAGATTCTCTTGGAGTTGCTTCTTCAATTCCTGCAACTCAATTGGGTCCATTCTATAAGGTGTCTTTGAAATAGGCAAAGCACCCGGTACGAGTTCTATTGAAAACTCAACTTCACGATTTGGTGGAAGACCCGGTAATTCCTCCAGAAAGACATCATCAAACTCCCGTACAATGGGCATATTCTTAATCGTGAGTTTCTCACCAACTATTTGAGATAAATAACCTTCATTTAGTGGAATCAATACCCATAAGATGGAAGAAATTTCCACTGGAAGGTTATGTTCATCCTTGCATTGATAGACGATCGTAGGTTGATCTGGAATATGAAATGTGACTTCCCTTCTTTGGAAATTGATATGAGCTCCATGTAGAGAAAGCCAATCCATGCCAAGAATCAAATCAAATTCCACTAAAGGAAGGATCACAAGATTTGCAGGAAGCACTTTCCCACAAACTTCGATCGGAGAAGAATTATAAACTTTTGATGCGATTGATGTGCCATTAGGTGTTGTCACAGCTAACTCAACATCTAATTGTTGAGGTAATACGGTGATACCCTTAGAAAATTTTTCAGAAATAAAAGAGTGGGTGGATCCAGAATCAAATAAAACATTTGCTACTTTAGAGTGGATGGTAAGTGTACCTTTCACCACATCGTTATCGTACTCCACATCGCTGATAGAAATTGCATGTGACTTTCCTTTTTCTTTAGCCTTAAGAGTTTGTTGACGTCGACCATCATCATCAACCCTTGGATTTGGGCATTGATTGGCATAATGCCCCATCTCCTTGCACTTGAAACATTGAAGTGTATCAGGTTCATTCTGTGTATCCCTTCCTTTGTTTGCATCATTAGACATCTTCTTCCCATTATCACGGCATTCAAATGCCCGATGACCTTCCTTTCCACATTTAAAACATTTACTTGTCCCTTTAAGACAACTCCCTCCATGTTTCTTTCCACACTTTCAGCATAAGGGAAAGTTCATCTTCTTTTCCGTGTGCTCTTTAGATTTTTCTTTGAATTCCATCTTCCTCTTCTTATCAAACCCATGTGACTGATGGGTTACTCCAATCTCCATCTCGACTTTGAGAGCACATCGAACGATTTCCTCGTAGCTATTGAAGTCCCTTATGGCTAACGCCCTTCGAAGACTTGGTTTTAAGCCACTAAAGAATCGATCGATCTTACTCTCAGGTTGGATAATAATACCAGAAGCGTACCTTGCAAGTCTGGTAAAATTTGCTTCATAGGTACCAACAGATTCATCATCCCTTTGCTTCAGTTCAAGGAACTCTTTCTCCATCTTTGTTCGGAGAATACGAGGGAAGTACTTATTGAAAAATAAGTTCTTGAACTCGTCCCATTCCATAGACTCAATTTCATCCCTTTGCCTTGTATTCTTAACAAGATTCCACCATTGATCAGCATCTCCTTCCAAACGATACACTGCTAGGATGACTTTATCATGCTCAGAACATTGAAGAACTGAAAATATCTTTTCAATAGTACTAATCCATTGTTCAGCAACTAATGGATCAGTAGACCCGCTGAAAGATGGTGGACGCTGCCTCATGAAGGATTCAACAGAATGTTGCTCCCTCCTTTGTTCGTTTGGAAATCCTGCATGATTCATAGCTTGAGAAAGTTGTGTGAGCATGGCTACAAGATTTTGCATTCCAGCTCCCATATCGTTTGGTTGCTCAGGGGGACAATCATTGCATTTCCCATCGCATTCCGCATTAACACGGTTCCTTCGGGTTCCAGCCATTGACTAAAACCAAGAAGAATAGTGTGAGCAACACTAATTATAATAGGAAACCACATAATTCAAGAATAAAATTTTCATGCTTATGGTCTTATCCTAGGTTATTCATGGACATTTCTAAGATTGTGTTCTATGCTTAGACTTATCCTTAGGGTTCTTACTAAGGCTTTCACATCCTAGTTTCCAAAGGTTGACTATACCTTTCCTCTGATACCAACTATAACGACCCATACTTTACATACATTGTTGATACTTCAAAATTGAAGCACACTTATTACAACATATGACAAAACCACAAAGGACCGTATAGGTATAGTGTCTTTAGAAACTGGGAAACATAAACAACTGGTTCATAAATCTTCTATAGTGTCTCCCATTTATTTCATCATATCTAGGGTCCCTTTTAGCATATTCTACTTAATATCCATCTTCCTGACCTGGGGAAAAGAAAACATAAAAGGGTGAGCTCAAATGCTCAGCAAGGGCAAATAAAGGAAATAAAAATCATATCATATCTTTATGAGAATCAAAACCTGCAAAAGAGATCATAATATCTTAACATGGAATAAATCATAGAAGTGAAAATGAGATCCCCATAATCATAACATAAAACTTGAAACTTTGTGGCATGCACACATAATCATGGAAAATCATTTCTTGTTAGTCATGACTCATCGCCAAGACTATCTTAGTGGACAAAGTCCCTTTCTGAACCGAGTTCACTCCTCGTTTCAGTCCTGTATCACTGAACCGAAATAACCTTCTGTTCCAGCCATGTCTATCTAATGAGATATAAAATCATTACCCAATGCATTGGAGGGAGATATAGGTCCCACCCATCTTATAATGAATCCTTTCTTATGTGTGCCACATAATCATAAAACATACATCATCGCATAACACATGTAACAAAAATGGGATTCTTGAAACATCATGACATCATAAATCAATTCATATATGATAAAGGAATTCATAAACATAATTCCATCACAACATAGTCAAACCAATGTAAAAATATGGATAGAAACAGAACCCTTTATTATCTTAGATGGAAAATAATTTTGATAAAACACTTGAATTGAATTCTTGAGGAAAATATCCTTTCTTCTTCAAAAACATTTTTCCTTTCATAACATGTCATACAACTTTAAAATAAAAGATGTTGATTAAAAATAAACTTGAAAACTTGTAAAGGAAGCTTCTTGGAAACAATGTTTTAAAAATCCATTCATGCCGTATAAGTTAAAAAAAACATTCTCCGTACTTTTGTCGGAAAAGTCAAAAAGTACCTCGTACGGAAAAACGACAAAAGATTCCTTTCATATTCTTTACTAAAAACTCACCTAAGGGTAAAATTAGATTTAAAAAATTGTAGGTGGATGGAAATAATATTACATATTGATGAAACATGGATGTGGATGATAAAATACACCCCAGTAAGTACTTACGAATAAACAATCTCGGATAAAAATGAGATTGTGATATTTCCCTTACCTTAGGTCTGATTAGCTTTGTACGTGTCCGAAGCTCCTGTATAATGGTTTAAATAATGTTATTGACTTATTCCAGAATCATACATATTTATATGATATCATATATGGTCATATTATTAGCTTCTTGTTAGTAATATTTCATTGTTACTTGTTACTCGGGTCTTTATAACTTTTTGTTCTTATGCGTGTTTTGTCGAATAAATTCTTATTCTTATCTTTAGGTTATAGATAATTCATTTACAGAATGGTATTAGTGTAGTATATACCATATTCATTCATTCAATTCATTTATATAATCATTATGAAATGAAGATCATGTAGAACGAGTCGCATCACATCGTGGAAACGGTATTCCGTACGTACGCACGAGTGATGATATCGTTCCTATGATCGTGGAATTGTATTGGAGTATATATATATATATTATTTCAGTATCAATATTACTTCATAATAATCATATATAGTTACTGATTACACCATTATACCCATCCTTGTAAGGTGATGGTGGAAAATAGATTACACCACGGCGTGGAGACGGTATTCCGTACGTACGCACGCGCGGTGATTTCATTCTTCCGTAGGATGGATAGAAGGTGAATTAGGGTTGTTTCATATTTATAATAACATATAAGTATGTAAGTAATACTGATGTTATTACTTTATCATGAAACAACTAAAGAAGAATAAGTTGAAGAAGAAAGAAATTGAAAAGATCGGTAATGGATATTACCTCTTCTTTGGAACGCCTCTTTGAATCCTCCACTTAAGGAACTTAGATTGGTCTTTGGAGAAGCCCAGGACCTCTAGGATTATTCTAGGGAAGTGGAGAGGAGAAAATGGAAGGGGTTGTCCGAGCTTGAGTGCTCAATTTGGTGTGAGGAGGAGGGGGAGGAGGTGCCCTTTTATAAGGGAGGAGAGGGGCACCTTAGGAATATCTCAAAATATTATTTTATATTAAAGTCAAAATCGGTTTATAATGGTTCCAAAGGGTCTTATTTCGAAGATAAAGTGGGGATGGGTCGAAATCCTATCAACCAATATTATTTAGACAAGTTTAGGGTATTATTTTAACCTTATCAATTAGATTTAACTCTAAGTTAATTATTTTAACTTTTACCGTGTCTTTTTGTTTTCCTTCACTATATGGTTAATACACTTACTATAACATGACAAACGAACCCCAAATTGTTTATTATTAATATATATATCCTTATCTAAGTCATTTGGCCGAACCTTAGATTTTTAGGAATAAAATAACAATTAATAATATAATATTTGATTTAAAAACTATTTTGTGTGAATTTTGACACTATTTGATATATGATTTTTGTGAAAGTCATAACAGAATTATATGTTCGAACCAAGTTAATTAAATCAATACTAATATATCATAGTAACCTGGAAAATTAGTGGAATTCATAAAAAGTCTCAAATTACATTTATTTTGGTATTTATATTATCAATTTTGTCAATATTTCATTAATAAGATAATTACTGCATCATCTTTGTGTCATAAATAAATTAAATTATTTGATGTCTAAAAATTACAAATAAAATACCATCATGTAGGAAATCGTTTTATCTTTCTAATGAATATTTACAATCGAATTTATCTTATGTATAACCCTATATTAAAAATTATTTACTTATTAAACTTTGATTTTAACTATTTTAACCCTTCTTTAAATAAATTAATAATAAATGTCCTAATCTAATCCAAGTGGGCCTAAATGGTCATATTTTATTCCTAAGTTTGTTTTTGGTCGAATTAAACTTGTCCAATAGAATTAGGACATGTGTTAGGGTAATATTAATATCATATTTACCCTTAGTTACCCTATTTACTATTAACCGCGGTAAAAAAAGTAAAAAGTTACTATTCACCAAAAAATTATTTTCATCTCATTGAACCACATTTTAGTCCTTGATATTAACCGTGTCTCTCGGATTTTCGAAATTCCAATCACAGAAGCGGTAAAATTAAGTTTTATGCAAAATTCAGTTTTTTAACCTACCACTTAGTGGTTTCACTATTCATCAAAAATTGAAAGTTTTCAGAAAAATACCAAAATTTCACCCTAGGCTAATTTCGATATTCTGAGTCCAAAAATGAAGTCCATTTTGAAAAATAAAATTTATAAAATTCCAAAAAGTGGTTATTACTATTCATAACGGCTAGTTTCAATAGCATAATGTTGTTTAGTGAAACTCGGTATTGCGTACGACGCAAGCTATCGAGGAAGGTCGCGATTGCGTGTAAAGCAAGCCAAGCAAGTGTTGTATAGAAAAAGATTCCTTTGATGATTTATATAACATAAAAGTCTCGGGTGTTACAAACGTTGCCTCAAACCAATGACCAAGTTGCCCAAGCCTTGTGATCAAAATCACCTCAACCAATAGTACCTACCTGCTCATACAAGATCCAGACCCAAATACACTGTCACATGAAATTATACAAATATACAATCATGGCATAACATATTGCAATAAACAAGAAATTTTATTAGGAATTTCACCTATTCACATTTAGAGAATACAAAGCATGGAAATTGATATCATTCACATGGAATTATCACTTCACAAAGTATACATGCAGTTATGAAATTGAAATACCCTAAAAATGTTCCTATCAAATCCAAGCAAACAAGCCTTGCCATACCCTTCCAAGGTCAAATTCTCCCTTACCGCACCGAGTCAAGGGTCACATATCACAATCTATAACATCACACACCAAGTGAACCACCAAGGTGGAAATCATATAAACTGTAATCTAAGAAAAAATCAAACAACAATTCCCACCCAATGTAACTTGGTTCATCCCTCGTACCTGGGGCTGTAGGCACCCAAGAAAAATCTAAAAACCAAGTTCCAATAACAACCTATCTCCAGTATACCATATACCAAATAGTAAAACCAACTGAAATAAAAGAGAATTCTCAATCTCATTAGTATCCAGCAAAACACTACTACTAAATCCCTATCAAGAACTCCTTAGATACCACTTTGTAACAACCCAGACCCAAACAACCACCCGAATAACGCTAAATGGGTCGGGTGTTACTACTTTAGGCACACCTCCCCGAATGCCAAAGGCTTCCAAATAGAATCAAGGCTCATTTAGGTATAGTGGGGAGGTTATACCCTATCGGAGGATAATAAGGGTGGTACTGGTCTGAGTATAATAATAAAGATGCAACGGAATATCAACTTAGAAGACTTGAACCATACCCGCATAGCAAAAGAACATTCAATATCGATAAACAGTGGAAGAAATAAATATAAACAATAATAGCAGAAAGTAAACACAAAAACATGCTAATCACTTGTAACTACATTGAACAACAAACATGAATCCAAAGAAGGTCATACATATCCATATGTAAAGGCACCAATGGCTAACCAACTGTAGCTACAAAACAAGTAAGCATGCTGATATAGGAAAGTAAGAAAAACAATGTAACTCTAGCTAGGCAAGACCTCAAGGTCCATACCATCTCCATGCAACAGCTAATGCAACCCAACTCCTGAAGCTGGACTCTTACCTACATGTAAATCCATAAAGTCTGCACGTGTCCCAAAGGGCCCGTGCAAGATTTGAGACAAATCTCAGTAGGAACCACCCAATGGTGCATACCTAATATAAGTTTTTAAGCATACATGCATTTATAAAGAAAATAGTAAAAAACATGTTGCACAAATAATAAAAAACTCCACTTGTGCCCAGCAGCCACCATGAAGTGTCACCTGCTTCAGCCAATGATGGAATCTCTGTCATATAACCCGGCACTATGTGCCCCTTGACACCATGTATCTGAAGTACCGACGCCCCGAAGGCACGCCTGAGAAATAGTAACCCGGAAGAACAATAATGCCTGTCCTCAATAAGTAACCAGAGGGACAGTGATGTCTGCCCTCAAAGTAAAGTATTCAGAGGGACAGTGATATCTACCCTCAAATAATGGCAAGCCTCTACCCCCAAACTGATAGCCCAAATGATATCCCTTGAAGGCTCCTCACCTTCCACGTGGCTTCCTACGGAAAGCACCCTTAAACCAATAGTACCTAAACCACAACTAACAAGGGCCTCTACCCACACGAGTGGTCAAAACCACCTCATCACAGAGTGTCTCTATGTGCACACTACTCATAGTTCTGGGTAAGCGGTAATAAAAAAAATAGTACCCAAGCCACAACACCTTTGACACCTCATGTCCCTACGACCATGCCACTCAAGTATGATGGTCTCGCCATCCCAGTAACCCAGGACAGCAACCTAACAGTCATCCTACCTTAAACCGATTCCCATGATGCCCAATCCCATGGTCAGAACCACCCAATGTAACCCAATCCAAGCTCAACCTGTGATCAACATAACTCAACAATACCCAGGCCGTGCCTAGCACAACCTAAAGGTTCCAGTTTATGCAATATCACACATCACATATATAATCACAATGGAAAACTTTAAACAGGAAAGACAACGAAACAGTTGAATTACACTAGCAAGGTAATGTCCCGTACCAGCATTGAGGTCTTGAGAGCCTCTAACAATTCATATCAAGGTTCAGTAAACTGAACTCAATAGTTTATAACAATAAAATTCAATTAATACCATGTTGGAGCCCCGACCAAAATGCCCCAATGAGCATCAACCACTCACCCGACCCTGCTCATGAAAAATAGGTAATAGGGCATACCCAAAGGCATTCCATAGGTCAATTATTAGTTAAAAAGGTAATAATAGATAAAACAGTGTCACACTCAATTTACCCGAAAACGCACGGAAGGCCGTGTCACCCAAATGACCACAGAAACACAAAAAGAGGTATGCACCACCTACTTGAGACTAGTTTGATGATACCCCTCTAATAATGGCCTCCAATTAGGTTTAAAATGTGGTAGATCTAAAAAATAATCAAAACCGCTCAAACCCCAACAACTCATTCTAGAATAGAAATAAAGAAAAATGGCTCAAGAGGAATCAAGGCCTTACCGAGGGGGTTCCAATGGATCAACCGGTGTTTGAATTGGGTCTCGGACAAAGGAACGTGAGGGGATTCAAGTCCCGACCAGCTCTCCCCGCTCAACCCGATGAAGGTATTGAGGTTCTGCCTCAATATGAGGCTACTTCCTGTTTTAGAAAAAAAAGAAAATATACGGCGTGTACTTTAAGTACACATCATATATCATTTTACTATTCATATGACGGCTGAAATTTCACCGAATTACTATCCCGAACCTGCCGACATGGGTACACAATGTGTTCTAGGTAGCACACGACATGTACTTAGTTTTTCTTCTCTTCCTTGCCGACTTACCCATACACCATGTATTTCCCTCATACACGGCTAGACTACACAGCGTGTACAAGGGGGACATGGCGTGTACTTGGTTAAATGATTCTACCCAAGAAACAGCCCCACACGCCATTTATGGCCTCCACATGGTCACGGGTACAAGGTGTGTCGATAACTACACGCCGTGTAGTAAGAAATTCCTACACGGTCATTACACGACATGTACTCGGCAAGCACACAGCCGACACTCGCCTAACCCATAAACGACATGTACCTTAGAGTACATGGCGTGTAGTCTGGAAATTTCCAGTAACTGCCCAGTTTCTCTTGTTTTCTCATAAACAAGTCAAAAATTCAAATAGGGCCGAGATTTTGACCCGTTCTAAAAACCTGGGTCCTTACAAAAATAATGAGGATACCCTTATGTAGAATAGGGAATCTATGTAAGGGTAAGCATAAACTATATTTATTTTTTAAAAATATTAAATGGTTTTTATGGTTTATTAAATGTTTATAAATCATAATAAAATGTATTTTGGGATATTTTAATTTATAAGGATTTTATAAATTCCTTAATTAATTATAAATTATTTATAATTAATTAAATAAGTTTTTATGAAACATTATTCCAAAATATTTAAGGTTAATATTTTAAAATACATTTTGGAAAATTAAATGGAATGCCTTATGATCTATAAATAAAAGATTTATTTATAAATTATAAGAGGTGATTTATAAAGTATCATTCTATTTAATATAAAATATGAATAAGTTCATATTGAAATGAATATAAAATGTTTATATTATTTCTAAATTATAAAATTTTTATAATTGGTATTTATTTATGAATAGTTCATAAATGTATCATGTTTTGGTAAATAAATATTTTTTTATTAATTTGTGAATTTTCCTTGATATTAATGTTTAATAAATTGGTTTTGAGATATAAATATTATGTATTACCATTTATGTTATAAATTTATTCAAGTATAGAGCCTTGTATATCACAATAGGATTGATATCATAAAATCTAATTTTCATATACCTTGACATAAATTTGTATTTTAGTTATGATATTGAGAATATTAGTTGGGAATAGTTTGTTCATATTAGGTGTTATATTTTTCATGAATTTAATTCCCTCTTAAGTAAAGTCTCCTTGGGTAGACGGAATTGGGTTCCGACCACCTACTTATAAGAACCATGTTTTTTGTATGAGGTATAGATCCCTTCTTTTTCAATTTGAATGCCTAAATATGTCCTTATGTGAGTTCCCAACTTGATCATGTATGTTTTGGAGGTTTCTAGGGATTTTTCAGAGCCTGGAACCAGGTTTTGGGGTGTTTTTAGCCTAGATCATGGTTAATACAAACCGTGCGGGGTTGGCCACATGTTTTGGCTAAACCGTGTGAGGTTGGAGAGAGGGGGTATACAAACTTCATAGTTTGAGGAAACCGTGTGGGAGGAGGTGTACGCCCATGTGGTCAGGTCTTTAATTTTAGCATAACTAGACATAAGATTTTAATATGGTTTTTTCATGGTTAGTAAACCATGTGGGTAAACTGTGCGGGTCCCCCTTGGCCTATAGAAAAACATGAATGGTTGGCGCACAGTTTTCCAAACCATGCTCCTAAACCATGATACCCCTACTGTTTTGGATTTTTTTAATAATTTTAATTAAATTAAAATCCTATTTTAAACCTAAATTCATTTTTCATTCCACGTATAGAGCCTCACCTCCGTTGAATCTCTCAAAAGAGTCTAAATTTTTATTTCAGATCTACTCTCCATACAATCTTCAATTTGAGAACAGTTTTTCTCATCATATCCTCATTAGTAAGATCTACATTCCTTTTTATCCATTCTCGATTATTCTGACCATCAATTTTACTATTTGGATTTAGGCTCATATGACCTAATTTCTCTTTCTTTATATGTTTTTTAGATTTATTCTCAACAGAGTCAAATCAAGACTTGATACTGGACGAGCACTCCACTACCAAGCTAAGGTAGGTGGTCTATAATTTTCTTCAGTTTTTGGTGATTTTTAGAGCTATAGACCATTATACCGCCCACTGTACTTTCCGACATGACCCAGAAATTGAACCGACTAATTGAATTAAATGAAATAGGACCTATTAGGGAATAGTATAGGTTCCTTGAGATGATTTTTTTGTTGTTTCCCCAAACTGAGGCCACCCATGGGGTGCACCATGCCTTTTCTTTGGTTTTGACCTTTGAGGAACCACCCTAGGGGCGTGTTCTTGAGTTTTCCTAGTTTGAGGAAGATCAATTATAATTAAATGGAATTAAATTACATGTTTAGGATATGTTCCACCTATTTCCTTATGTTATCATAATATTCCATGACTAACTTGATTAAATGGATTAAATGGAATTGGTTAAATGAGTGGGTATACTCATTGGTTGTTTTTAAATTTCTTAAATGGATTTGTTAGAAATTGTGTTAAATTGGTGGGTATACCCATTTGTCTTGTTTAATAGTGAATTTTTGATTAATGGGTGGGTATACCCATGTGATGTGTTTTATTGAAAATGGTATTAAATGAGTGTGTATACTCATTAGATGTATTTGGTTTGAAATTTATTAAATGAGTGGGTATACTCATTGAATGAAATTGAATGAAATTGATTATATGAGTGGGTATAATCCTATGGAATTTAATTGTTAAATTGTATGAAATGAATGAATGTTTGTATAAATGACATGGACGACTCTCAATGGATCTAGAATATAGTATAGGATGCCTTGAGTAGTGATGCTTCTAGGGTCTTGATTCTATGGGATGCCTCATGATTTTATACCCCTTGGATCCGTCTTTCTTTGAATCGCATAGGATGTGTTGGTTTATATGTTCCTAGGACTCCAACTAGTATCAATACTGAGTTTTCATATACATAATCCTAGGACTCATTTAGGATGCCCCAGTATTCAATACCTTGGATCTGACCCTTTGTGGTTAGACACTTTGGTTATTATAACTTGGCCATGGGAATGTGATTCACTTCGTTATACGACACAACTATGGAACTTATGAAATTATTGGTTGTATGGAAAGGCCATGGGATGTTGATATGGTTTCATTACACAAAAATGTCATGGGTACAAGATACATATGGGAGAATGACGAGGCCATGTTGGTTATTTATATTGTTTGTAGATGCCTTGTTAGGAGCTACCATTTGTTTCAGAGAGCCTTGAGAGGTTGTTTGGTATTCCTTGATTATAATGGTCATATGACCTAGGCATTCACACTTACATTATTGGTTAGTTACAATTGTTTAGATTATTACACTATGCTAGTTAGAACTATATAGATCTATGGGTGGTTACCTACTTTTATGTTTTTCTCACACCCTGTTTGGGACACCTCGGGGACCCAAACAGATTATATAGTTTCAAAAAATTATAGTGGATGATGACCTAATACATGTTGTTTATTTATTCTTAGGATAATTAGAGCATAGGACCAAGATGAGGCTTTTGATTCTATTAGGATACCTTTTTATTCTTTTGTCTTTCTGGATACTTGGATTGTACTGTATTGATGTGAACATATTTTGGATATATTCTAGATACATGTATCATCTGCATCATTATACATGAGACACTTCTTGCTTTGTTATATATTCCTATCTTTCTTGTATCAAAACTAAAATTGTTTACTTCTTACACTACTTGTTGATATTTATATTCTGTTGTGTGTACTCTGGTGATGATGGCATAGTCTCCCCACTAACACACCTAGGCATTGGGAATGGGGTTTGGATAAACTAGGGATAGTTTCATGGACACTAGTTTGTTTAATTTGAAGTTATTAAATACTTGTTGTTGAGCTCGGATGTAGTGCTTTAGATTAGAAATGATTCCAGTGGGATTGATCTGGGTTACACCTTTTCTCATGTTGCGGAAAAAAAATTTAAATGATTAGGGGATGGTTTGACCAAGGAATGTCACATGGAGTTGGGTATGATATTCTATGATTGGTCTCATTGTGAATACATTATTCCTTGGGAGAAGGTGTTGCGTTTCTATTATAATATGCCAACCTTCTAAGCCGGTATTTTCTAAGATAAGTCAGCCATAAGTGGACTGAATATTTATCCTTCGTGTTCCTTATGTATGGTCTAAAGGAACCATTTTGAACACACCTCCAATTTAAGGTGGGTGTGGTGTGAAGGTTAGCAATGTATTTCGAGGGAATATTGTGCGATCAGTTTTGGTTAGGTCGATCAGGATTCGACCATTTTCTTCAGTGAGGCCTCAGTTATGTCATCAGTTGTGTTTGGGTTCACCCAATTAAAAGAAATCACACTTGTAGCATTTCTAGAATGCCTAGGGGTGTGATATTTAGGAAATTATGATGGTAGAGGTTCCATGGTAATGATACCATTTGGGTTGTTATCAATAGGCTTATGATGGTTGCTCTTTTATTTTAGATCAATGAGACCTTTAGTGTGAATCATATTGGAAGGTTTTATAAACATAAGATAGTACAAATTCCTAGGTTCCCACACACTATCTTTTAAAATAGGGATTCCCGATTTACATATAATTTCTAGAAGATTTTTCAGAGGGTACTGGGTACATAGGTACTTCTGAGAAAAACATAACACCCTTAGACTAATGGCTACTTAGAGCATACAATATAGGTTCTAGAGAACATTCTACGAGCATGCATCCAAGATTTTGGGGGCTATTGGGAGAATCATATACCACAAGTTGAGTTTTCCTACAATAATAGACATTATAATACTATACATATGGAACCTTATGAGGATTTATATGGTATACCATTCCTATTTTCCCTATCCCGACTGGAGGCAGGTGAGGAAACATTAATGGTACTGCGTCTCATGCAAGGGACTTCTGAGAAGGTCCATTTTATTCAGAAACAGATGGATACTGCACAATCTGAATAAAAATCATACACCAATCACCATAGATGACCTATTGAGTTTGAGGTCTAGGATGAAGTTTTCTTTCATGTTTCATCGAGTCTAGGACACTAGAGAATCAAGAGAGGGTAATATTTCACCGCGATATGTTGGGATGTTCTAGATTCTAGAGAGAGTCGGGTCGGTAGCATATCAGTTGCAGTTACCTCAGAGGTACCGATCCACACATGATGTATTCCATGTATCTCAACTATTCCTTTATCATTTAGATCCATGTCATAATTTTCAGCCTGAGGAGGTTGAGTTACATATTGATTAATCCTTTGATAAGCATCTGATTTTTATTGTTGATAAGAGAACAAAGGTCCTTCAAGGCTGGTTAGTTCTTATGGTATGGGTGCCATGGAAACATGATCATTTACTGGATGAGACTTGGGAGTGGGAGGCTGAAATACAAGTTTAGTAGCCAGAGTTTTTCTTAGATGAATCTTGATCACCCTTTAAAGAGAAATTTGGGGATGAATTGTTATAAGGGGGGATATTTTAATAACTCAAGTTTTCATATGGGGTATGGATCACTTCGTTTTCAACTTTAATTATTAAATATGTCCTTATGTGAGTGTCCAACTTTATCATAGGCGTTTTGGAGGTGTTCGAGGCTTGTTCAGAGCCTAGAACTAGGTTTTTGGGGGTGTTTTTAGCCTGGTGCATGGTTAGTAAAAACTATGCAGGCCAGGACACATGGTTTTACTAAACTGTGTGAGGCTAGAAAGAGGGGGTATACAGGACACACGGTATGAGGAAACCATGTGGGAGGAGGCACATTCCTATGCAGCCAGGTTTGAGATTTTAACATAACTTTGCAGAGGATTTTCGCACATTTTGCATACAGTTAGTATACCGTGTGGGTGAAACATGAGGTTACCCCTTAGACTATAGAAAATCATGCACGATTGGATCATGTTCTTACAAACCATGCACCTAAATGGTGCGACCCCTACTGTTTTGAGTTTTTTTAATAATTTTAATTAAATTAAAATCCTATTTTAAACCAAAATTTAGTTTTCATTCCACACATAGAACCTCACATTCGTTAAAGCTATCAATAGAGTCTAAACTTAAATTTTAGATATAATATCCATCTGATATCCAATTCAAGTGCTGTTTGTCTCATCAGATCTGCATTAGTAAGATCTACAATCCTTTTTTTATCCGTTCTCAATTCTTCTGGTAATCGATTGTGATATTTCAATTTAGGCTCATATTCTCTAATTTCTCATTTTTCATCCTTCTTTGGATTTATTCTAAAATAAGTCTAGTCAAGACTTAATATTGGATGAACACTCCACTACTGAGATAAGGTATGTGGTTTATACTTTTCTTTCGGCTTTTGGTGCTTTTTAGAGCTATTGACTATTATGCTTCTTGCTGGACTTTCTGGCACGACCCTAAAATTGAAACGACTAATTTAATTAAATGAAATAGGAAATATTAGGGATTCCCATAAGTTTTTTGATATGTGTTAGAGGTTGTTTCCCCAACCCGATGCCACCCATGGGGTGCACCATGCATTTTCTCAACATTCACAACTGTTGAAACTTTTTATGAAGATTCAAGGAATAAAAGTATATGAACATGAGTTAAAGATCATTTTTGAAACTCAATAGTGAATTAAATTGAATAAACAAGTAAATAATAAATATATAATTAGTTTATATACTTTAAAAAAATAATTACATGTAGTCATGTAATAAATAAAAGTTTAGAAGTAATATCTGCTTAATATTTTCCAAATAAAATCCCTCCTTTTAAATATTTAATTAGATATTGAAATTTAATATTGAAACTACTTGAAAGTATTTGGGGATAGTCTTATGGATTAATATTGAGATCTTTTATAAATCTAGTAATATCATGGCAACATGGATTACATGTGAAAGTTATGAACAAATCTGGATATCCATCCTAATTACACATTTCCATTGTATCTTGATAATTTTGAATCATGTATCTCACAACACTAGTGAATGATGAAGGTAAATATATTTTCTATATAGAGATCAATCACACTCACCTCTAAGGTATGATTCTTGCAAACCGTTATATAACTCAACTCTCAGTTATTTTTATTAAACCTAATAAATGTTAAATTTTGAGATTCAACCATTGTATAAGAATCAACTATAAACTACCATAAGAGTCATCTTGAATGTAATAGTGTTGCAAGTTGATTATGATGAAATTGATAATGACATGAAAAGTACTCCCTTCTCATAGATTTGGGAACTTTAATAGATTTTTTTTAAGGATTTGAAAATTTTATAAGAATTATTACATTATCCATCTTCACCTGTAGTAAAAATAAGATCATATTTTAACGTATGTTGTAATTCTCCAGATTTTGTTTGTATAATGATATCCTTTTTTATGATATTGTAAACTTTATGGATGGTAAATTTTATGGATTTAATGCATGTAGTCATTTTATAAAGAGTAACCAACCATATGCATTATGTTTAATAAATAAACTATATAATGACTATCTATAATAAGAAAGGCAATAAAATATATTAAGATTATCCTGAATAAGATACATAATAAACTATATGAAGATTATCAAGAATAATAAAGGTAGTAAAAAGTATGAATAATTTGGAAGGAAGCATCTATATAATGTATAAAGAGTATGGAAAATTTAAAAATTTAATAAACTAGATTCATTTAGTTTAATCAATAAACTATAGAATATTATAAACTACATGCATTCTCTAGATGCCTTTAATTTATGAATATTATGCAGAAGCAATAATGAAATATATTGTAAACTATATGAATTAAACTTAATAAATAAACTACATACAAAAAGGTGATTTATAAACTACATGAAATATTTAAGATAATAGTAAAATGGATATACTACAATAAATAGTATGAAAAGTATACAAAATCGGTAAAATATAGCGATTTCAGTTTCTATATAACATAGTTCATACAAATTTCATTAACTGTATAATTTATATGTATACAAGTGTTTCTTGATATTATATTAGGTCCACATATAGGATATTTTATAATAGGGATAGTTCTTGAATCATCCATTTGAAAATTCAATGAATAGTTTAAATTAAACCACAGAGTGATATCAATTTTATAACATCAATGTTACATTATATACAACTACTATATGCAATATTTTGTATTATCTAGTATAAATGATCTTTTATTACTATATAATAATTATTTTTTGTTTCAAGTAGTAGGGTTATTACATTCATAAGTGTTATTAAAGCATGAAAAATGTATAAAAATAATAAGTAATTATGAACATATTAGCACTAAAAACAAAAGGTTAAACATCCATATACCTTGTAATTGTAACATATTTATTTGAATATATAAAATATTTTCTGAAATTAGTTTACATGTTTTAGTCCGTACATGGACATGTTAAGAAATTGTGCTTAAGAAATAAATTTATAAAACAACCTATGAAAGTAATTACCTATGGCACATAATGAAGCCTCTATAATAGCTTCAATGAACTTTGCATCATCAGAAAATAACCCAAGGAGTGACATGATTTTCTGAATGTATAGAAAATAGTCTGATCGATAGTCAATATTTTATCATAAGAAGTTGGTACTTTAACTTTAGTGAGTAATATTATTTTATAATAAAATTATCCTATCATGGAAGGTATATAATGCAATCTACTAATAGAAAAACCTCACTTTTTAGGATACCATTTTTTTCACGTGAGTGGAATATAAATTTCAATGAAAATTATCTATAGGTGATATGCTACGCTTCAAGATAGATTATATTTGCCTCAAACTAAGAGGTGAACATAGTGTGAGAAAGTGTTGTTTTTGAAAGAATATCTTCAATGTTGGCACCATCTGTATATGTTACACCTTGTTATCTAGGTAAATGGAAATGTAATTTAACAACCCAAAATTTTTAAATGATAATTATTTCCTGAATATGTGTGTGATATTATTTTTTACTCAACAAAACTATATCTATTTAATAATTAAGTGAGTATAAATTGAAATGTGACCAAATATTTTTGATTGTTATATTATTTTTGGTCAATATGACAATTGGAAACTGTACTCTTGATAATAATTATAACATTATAATTAGTGTTTATAAGTAAAATTTTACAAAGAATAATTGATAAAAAAATAAGAGTTGATGACCTCAACCAGTAGAGTTGTGTCATTTAAATCCCATCTATTGGATCATGGGAGGGAGGTATATTCACTGGTTTTCTCCCTTGACCAATTCCAAGATGAGTTTTAACAACTTAAGCTTGAATGAAATCGTCTTTTGGATAAGTTCATGTTAGTGGAGGTTACCACTCGGTCGATGTTAGCTGAGGCACCCCATGAAACTACCACCATAGTACACCTTAATCTTAGGGAATATGAAGGTGTAATAATGGGTTATGAGTCAAGTACTTTGTTAGTTAAAATTGTAATTACATTCTATAAATAAAATTTTTATTCCATGAATTCTATTTTAAGAATAGTTTTGATTAATAAAATTGAGATATAATTTGATATATTGATTTTCAAACACAAATTGTCACAAATTGTACTTTTCAGAAATGATGTAAATATTTTAAAAAAAAATAATGCAATTAATAACACATATTTTAATGAAATATTATGATGAAAATAGTATTATTTAAATTTAAATGAAAAAATAATTTTTTTCAAGTGTCAGCAATTTTACTATACATTTTTTGATCTGCTATTATTTTTAATAAATAATAATTTTTATATTTAAAAGTTAAAATAATCATATTTAGAGAATTATTTTTAAATATTAGATACCATTTTTGAAATCATCACGTGAAAATTAGGTTAGAGTGAATTTATGATAATTTTATAAAATACTTTATTTTTTTGTGAATAATAAAAATATAGTTTGAGTTTTTAGGTATGTTTAATGACTTCATAATTTTTTTATATTAATTTAATAACCAATTAACCAAAATTAAAGACTTAAATTATGTTATTTTATTAATATTAAGTATGTTTTTTATAAATTTCAAAATATATAATTAACTTTCCAAATTCTAAAATGGAAACTTTAACTTTAAAAATGTTATTTTGTGACAACATTAATTATACATTCCAAAATAATTAATATAAAATTATGGTCTACTCATTTGGATTAAAATAATATAAATTTTTTCCCAAGTGTTCAATACCATGGGAAAGCCCATGTTTTTTCATTTCCAACAACCTTGGATTTCAAGGCTTATATTTGGAAATTAAAATAAAATTCTCCACTTTTTTCTATAAACACACATCAATTTATCCATTTAATTTCACTAAAAATTCATCCTCCAAGAATTTTTGATACTTTTCCTCCCAAGGAGTCCTCCCAAGGTGTCATAAAACCTCTAATGTCCCAATCCTCATGTTTTAGGATTAACTCTTCAAGTTAAGGAAAATATCCTTGTTTTCTCTTCATTTCAAGAACCTCTTTTTGTATATGACTTTTGAATGTTATGGTAACACTATATTATTTCCTTTTTATTCATTACCTTACTGATGAATTATGTTTTATCAATTTTATAATTCTATCCCCTATCTTTTTAATCTTTTCTAAAACCATGTTTTATACCCTTTATGCTGCAGATTTTACTTCACAAAATGTCTCTCTTATCCTCAAGAAATTCCCTTTTATTTTATTTTTGTGAATACCCAAAACTCTTTATTTTCTAAGGGTATTCACCAAGATTTAAAAATCAATTATTTTATTCTGTTATTTATCTACATAAAACCCTCAATCCATTTCCTTCGGTTATAAATGACAAAAAGATCATGTTTTTAACGCACGTTTGAAACACCATGATTTTGATTTGAAACCTGTTTTCTTTTATTCTGCATGGATTATTTATGAAATGATTTATTATGATATAGGTAGATCAAATGGAAATTAATACTTATGAAAGGTTCACCCTAATAATTCTCTAATGCACTGGGTATATAATTTAATCTCTATTGATGACATGATTTACGATACCTTGGTGAATAACCTTGATAATTTTTTATGACACCTCAGTGAAAAACCTTGGTGATATGATAATGAATGTATCATTTAAATGTTTTAGCCTCATTTATATGTTATTATTAATGTTATTTTTATTATTATATTCCCCCTTTTCCTTTTCTCATTCCTTTATGATATTATTCAAGTTTTTATTGATATTCCTCAAGATCACAAGTAAAATATTTCCCTTGCTTTCCCTTACTGGAACTTATGCTCACCATTTCCTTTGATGTTTGTCCCACGGTTTTGAGATGTATTAAATTTACTTAGTATTAACCTTTGAAGAAGAATTTTAAGTGTATTATAATAATGTTTTATGTTTTCATGTATTATGTACATTTTTTCCAAGAAACTGAACTTTAAAAATACTCTATTTGTACCATGTAAATGAAAAGTTATTTAATAAAAGGATGGGATTCCATATTTGGTATCAGAAGAAGGTTTATTTATTTGTGAAAATTAAGATTTTAAAATGTTATTAATAACCTTATATAAATATTCAAATAAAGGAAAACATCCTGGTATTTTAGTGAAATATTAAGTAAGTGGTTTTTGAGAAAAGAAATCCTTGTATGGATATGAAAAGGTGGATGTGGCTTTGGAACATATGTACCTAGGGGTAAAAATAAAAAAAAACCACTTTGAGATAGACTCGAATGGAAATTGGGTCCTGAAAATGAGCCTTATTGAACTTCGGGGTTGACACTCCTGGAGGATATGTTTTTTTTAATCACAAACTTTTTATGAACCATTATGAAGGATTTATAGAAAATATCATTGTTGTTAATTAATAACATTTTTGATCATGAAGTTTCAAGATATAAAATTCTTTTAGAATTACAATATTTTTAAAAGAAATAATTTTCTCTCTATGTTTTTCTTCTTTTAGAAAATAGATGGTAATAAGAGTAAGTGTTTAAATGGTGAGTGCTACGAACCATGAGACGATGGACCTCCAATGGAATATGGAACAAAAAACTTCATGAGAATGATGAATCAACAGACTTGAGTTATGAACAATAATATTAATTAATCCTAGAGATCAGATTCACCCCAAAGGGAATAACTTTCTGTTGAGTACTTTATGCATCAATGAGCACCTTCTTTCAGTGGATCTACCAACTCATTGATTTCTAAACAATTTATAAGATCTATATAAATGACCTTTTCTATACATCATTTTTCAGAATAAGAGAAGGTCCCCATGGATGTGTACCACTTAGAGGGAGAATCTAATCAGCGGTGGGAACTAATTAAAAATATGAATCCAAGAAGGGATATTGAAGCTATAGAGTGAGAAGAGTTTAAGGGAACCTTTTTCAAAAAGTATTTCCCCCATTCGATGTGAAGGAAAATGAAAAAGGAATTCCTAGAGTTGGAAAATGAATATGTGGGAAGCTATTAGATGAAATTTACAAGACTTTCTCTCTACACCTCTAGATTTTTCATGGATGATAATGGAAAGGTTGATATATTCTTCAGTGGACTAAGTCCTTATCTACATAAGAATCTATCCAATCGAGACTATGAAAACTATTAGGAGATAGTGAGAAGTGATATGAAGTTTGAACTAGAATTTGTGGAGATGTAGTGGCCCAATAGATCGAATGAATAGGAGAGATCAACAAATCCAATCTTAGGGACTAACTTTGATCATGGAAGAAGAGGAAATCAAGTGCAACTTTCCACATGAAATTTTTTTGGGAAGAAGTATTCGGGGAACTGCTTACTTTGGAGTGGGAAATGTTACAAGTGTGGAAGAGATGGTCATATTGTTCAGAACTATTGTAGTGAGGTGAAGTCTCAACTTCTAAACACTAAAAATAAAGGGAAAATGGTGCAAGACCATCCTGAAGTCCAATGCTTTAAGTGTGGATAGATTGGGTACTTTTCCAATCACTGTCTAAATATGAATTTAATAGAGGGGAATCACCATAAACATCAACAAATCCCAAAGGTTAAAGGTTAGAATTTTGTTATCATGATGGATGAATTAGATGATCCAAATGATGTGGTGGAAGGTACTCTTGTTGTTCTCTCAAAGCTATAAAGTACTTTGTTTGATTCTAGTGGAATTACTTTATTTCTTCTAAGTTTTAAAAGAATATAGAATCAATACCTAAACTTCTAGAAGTAGATTTATCAGTTAAGACTCCAAGAGGGATGATCCAAGCATCAATAGTGTATAAAAACTCCAGTATTGAATTTGGTGAGCACAATATCATAAAAAATATAGTAGTCATTACCATGATAGAATTAGATATTATACTATGGATGGATTGGCTCTCAATGTATAATAATAATATCAAATGAAAAAGAAAGGAAATCTTAGTAGTCTTGAATGGAAAACCTATAATTGTTTTCAAAGGATATATATCTCGACCTGAGCTTTGTCTAGAATCAACTCCCATAGCCTTCTTTATGGAGATGATCGGTGAGGATGAATAATGAAATTAAAGTATATAAATAATGAATATCCACATAGTTTAGGAATAAATTGATGTATTTCCCGAGGAGTTACCTATACCTCCCCTAGAAAGAGAGGTAGAGTTCGCCATTGAAATCATGCCTAGATCCAAGCCGACATCAAATACCCCATATAGAAATGAAAATGAGGAGATAAAGGAATTAAAGAAACTACTTCAAGATGTTTTGGAGAATGGGTTTGTCCAACCAAGTGTGGCTCCATGGGGAGAACATGCTCTATTTTTTAAGAAGAAGGATGGATCAATGAAACTATACATTGATTATAGAGAGCTTAATGGGATCACAGTGAAGAACAAATACCCTCTTTAAAGGATTGATGATTTACATGACTAGCTTCACGGGGATCAGTTCTTATCTAAGATTGATCTTTGATATGGTTATAATAAATTGAGGGTGAAGAAAGAAAAATATTCCAAATAATGACTTCTGATCAAGATATGGGAATTAAGTGTTTATTTTTATACCCTTATTATTGAATAATGATCCTTCTATTTTTATGTATTTGATGAATAGATTCTGTAAGTATTACCTTGATAAATTTGTGGTAGATTTTATTGAGAATATTTTGATATATTCTGAAAGTCGTGAAGAACATGAGGATCATCTAAGGGTTATATTTCAAACTCTGAGAAAGGAGAGGCTATATATAATGTTCATAAAATGTGAATTTTCATTACAAAAATTTTATTTTTTGGGGAACATTGTAATAAATGATGGAATATCAGTTGACCTTCACAATAAAAATGTTGTAGAAGAGTGGCCTTATCCTAAAAAAGTAACTATTTTTCGTAGTTTATTTGGTTTAGTAAGATATTATAGGAGGTTTGTGAAAAAAATTTCATGACTTTATAATCCACTAATAAAGTTAACTCAAAAGGGGCCAAGTTCATCTGGATAAATGAGTGTGAATAAAGGTTCCAAGAGCTGAAGAAGAGGCTGGTTACTATATCCATGTTAACTCTTCCCTCTACCAAAGAAGGATTTGTTACATTTAGCGATGAATCTATTAAATGTATTGGGTTCATCCTCATGAAAAATGACAAGGTGTTTGATTATGAATCTAGAGAGTTAAATCCTTATGGGTAGAATTATCCTACGCATGACCTAGAGATGGATAAAGTTATTTTTTCTCTAAAGATATGTAGTCACTCTCTTTATGGGGAGAAATGTGATATATACACAGACCACCAAAGTTTGAAGTATATTTTCACATAAAAGTAATTGAACATGAGACAAAGGAGATGGTTGGAACTTCTTAAAGAATATGATTGTTCCATTCATTATCATCTTAGAAGATCAAACAAAGTCGCTGATGTGTTAAGTATAAATGACCTTGTTGTGTTGGAAGTGATGAGGATTCAAGGAGATCCTTTGATCAAAGACCTTGTAAAACTGGACATGGTAATCATAAGGGAAGGAACATAATCAAACCTATCCAAAATTATTTCTCAACCATAATTACTAGATAATATCAAGAAATATCAAATAGAAGATACTTTTTTATAGAAGAAGATAGTGTCCGTGAAGAATGGGAAGTTTCTTGAGTTCAATATTGATCAAGAAGGTGTACTAAAATTTCTTACAATGCTATGTGTTCCATCTATTCCAAAAATAAAGAAGGATCTGATGGATGAAGCTCATATATATGAATTATCTATACATCTTGGAAGCACTAAAATGTATATATTCCTTCATGATCAGTATTGGTGGGATACCATGAAAATGGAGATTATCGACTACACTAAAAGGTTCTTGGTGTGTCAATAGGTGTAGGCAGAGCGAAAAATTACTAAAGGGGAATTAAAACAACTACCCATACCAATATGGATGTGGGAAAATATCATTATGTACTTTTTCACCAGTCTCCTAAGAACATACAAAGGAAACAATGTGATATGGTTTATAGTAGATTGTCTCACCAAGAATTCCTATTTCATTGTTATTCAGGATTATTTCTCTCTTGACCAACTTTCCAGGATATGCATAATGGAAGTAGTGAGGTTGCATGGAGTTCCACTTTCTATCATTTTTGATCATGATCTAAGGTTCATATCAAAATTATGGAGAAGTATTAAATATGATCTGAGTACCAAATTGAATTTCAGTACGACCTATTGCCCCCCAAACCGATAACCAATTTGAAAAGACTATTCAAACTCTCGAGGACATGCTGAGAATATTCTCAATGGAATTTAAAGGTAAATGGGATAAAAATTTCGCATTATTTTAGTTCTCATACAACAAGAACTTCTATTAGAGTATTCAAATGGAATCCTATGAATATTTATATGGGAAGCAATGTAGAACTCTTACTTGTTGGGATGAAGTTGGTAAGAGAAATATTCTTGTTCCTGATCTCGTATAAGAGATGATAGAAAAGGTTCATGTTATCCAAAAACACATAAAGTATGATCAGAGTTGGAAAAATAGATATGATGACAATGTTGAAAGTACATGGTGTTTGATGTTGGAGGCAAATTATTCCTTCCAATTTTACCATAGAAGAGAGTCATGTGGTTTGGTAAGAAAGTATAACAACCCTGCTACTTTATTTCATATTTAATCATGATTTATTACATATATATTCACTTAATAAAAATCATAATATCGAGAGGTATAGTGTCTTGGGAAATTTAGAGCATTACATAAAAACTTAAAAAATGAAACATAACATCTTTATTGAAAACTTCCTTTAAACGACTACAACATTCCTTCATACTTAACACTACATGGGATAACCTGAGGACATACATAAGAAAGGGGTGAGAAATAATGCCCAGTAATGGAATAAACAAGGAATAACATGAGGATATTAATACATGTTAGACAATGAATATCAACTAGTCATAAAAGAACATGAATATAAAGGCATGATATACCATTATAATCAAAATATGGAAATGTGGTAACAACACACAACATGATATTAGCATGAGTCAAGGATCATTATACACAGAGGATTTTGAGTCAAAGATTATTGAACATGAAGTAAAATGAGTGAAAGTTCATTGAACATAAAGTACCCAAGTAAAATATCCTTATAAATGACATATCATGATACTAAACATTACCCAATGCATTTGAGCGCTATCAGGGCACACCCTTCATAATTATTTTATTTTCATGCTTAAGTGTCCCACATAGATCATAAAACATGGATTAATTAATCATCATAATTTATTCCATTATAAAGTAAATGAGGAATAAATACATATAGATCCACAATAAATAAGTATATTGTAATAAAGTTGAATACCCTTGGTATAGAAATTGGTATGGTATTCACTACACAATGATTTTGGCATGGAAAATTGAGGTACAATTTCGGCAGTATAATGACGTCGTATAGAAATTCATAAAATTGGTTGATGAGGTAGAATGAGTTCTCCTATTATTTAGACATTAAATGTACAGTTTGAGGGATAACTAATAACATATCAAAATATAAGACAAATTAAATTAGAATAAATATATAAAAGGGATGCTTGATAAAAGAGGTGGGCCGAAGATCATTTATAGAATTTTGGCATAGTAACAGGTGTAATTAAAGGATCATAGGAGGAATTAATGAGAGTGAAAAGAAGATATAATAATTTATAAATCAAATGTACAGTAAGGGTGAGGTGTAAAAACATACCCCATCATTATTAATTGAAAATAAAAGGTCATAACAAGATAAAGAAACCTGGTTAAATATAAGGAAGGTAAGAACCCGTACAAAATTTTGGCATGGAAACGAGTGGACATAAAGGTTCTTAGAATGTTTAAATGAGAGTTAAATGATATATAATAATTTATAAAACAAGTTTAAATTAATTGGGATAGGTAATAAATTATCCCAAAATAAGAAAATGGAAATTAAAAAGGCATATCATAAATGAAGTGCATGATTAAAAGAGGAGAGTGAATCCCTTACAGAATTTCGGCATACTAACAACTTAAGTAAGGGTTAAAATGAGGGTTAATTAATGAAAAATCATAAAAATAACATTAATTGGATATTATGGTAATGATTATAAACAAATGTGAATATAAGCAATTGAATCTAAAGGAATTAATCTCAAAGGAGGTACTTGAATTCAAAGGAGAGGAGAGAAACCCCCTATAGAATTTCACCATAGTAACATGTGTACATAAAGGATTATAGGGGGGAGTGAAAATAATCTCTCAAAATTTATAAATAAAATGGAAATTAAGGGGATCACAGAACATCATATCACAACACATGAAAATGGAATTTAAGAAGCATAATATAATAGAAGTGCTTAAATGGAAATGAGAAGAGAGAAATCCATTACTTCGATGTATGACTCAAAAGGCTTAAGAGAGGATTCTTGGGATATTGGAGTAACCTTAGGATTACTGTAGGGAGATGAGAGAAGAGGTTGGACGAGATTAAAGAAGTTTTAGTGAATAGAAATGGGAGCATGGGTGGGTTTATATAGGAAAGGAGGGTGATTTCATTATTATTTTGGTTTTGGATACTACATAATAAAATATTCAAAACCAAAAAGAATAAAATGTGTTTTTCCCACAGTTTCTGGAAAAGGGGAGTGGTATACATTATTTTTTATGCCTAAGGCCAAATATAATAAAATATTTCCCTTGATTATGTGGAGGTGAGTCACACTTTCAAATAAGTGATTTTAAAATTTTAAAATATATTATAACTCTTGGAGGATTCACTAAGTATTTATAAAATAAATAAAATAAACATAAAATCATATTATTTTAAAGGAAAAACATATATTTGGACAATTATTCCTTTTATAGTATTTATTACATCACTATTAGGTCATTATGATGTCATAAAACACCGTACATTTATATGGAATTTAATTTTTACCCGAAAATTTGACTATCTCAGAAAATTTTGAAAAAATTACCATTGGATAATTTAAACATACTAATTTAAAAAATAATATTCATTTTATCTAAATAATTTTCTAAATATGTGAATTTTCACTTTTAAAATAAAAACTGACATTTATTGAAAATGATGGGTTGTTGACAAATAACCATTTTCAACCCTTATAAAAATTAAATTTTACATCATAAAAATTATATGATCATTTATATTTGATAAATATTATTTAATAAAAATATTCCATTAAAATATTATTTATCTCAAAAATTTATTAATTAATAAATTCATTAATTGAATTTGAATATTAACAAAAAATACAATTTGTGCTTTAAAAATCATTTACAAATTAACAATAATAAGAAGAAAATATATTCATTATTCTATAAAAAAAATAATTTACATATTGTTATTTCTAGGGTCTTGATACATATCCATTTATCACACCATCATACACCCTATGAGTAAGGTGTGTGATGGTGGGGCTTTCATGGGGTTGTTTGGTGAACATGGTTTGGACCGTGATCTTGATGAGCTTAAACTTCTCCCACAGATGGTTTCAATCATGCTTAAGTTCTTGGATCTGAGATTGGGATTGGTCTAGGAAAAATCCAAGAAATTATATCTCCTTCAGAAGCTCCAATAAATGGGATTCATAGGGTACGATCCTTCTGGTTGAGGCCATCACATCCTTTGTCTTTTCCAAAAGGATTTGTTAAAATCCCATATTTATAATAGTCATGTGATCACTATTAAAATACTATATTATCAATGTTAAAGATACATAAATGTAATTTTAAATCCATTTGGTTATAATAATATTATTTCATGTGTTTTCTATAACCATAAGAAATTTAATTAAATCAAAATAAAGGGAATTTTATTCATAAATATTCAGGTTGATATAGAAAGGGAAGCTTAGACCTAGGTACATTGGCCCCTATAAGATACTTAACCACATAGAAGCAGTGGCCTATCAAATTTCACTTACTCTAAATCTATCTCAAGTTCATGATGTATTCCATGTATCTCTCTTGAGTAAGTGCATACCTGACCCTTCACATGTACTGAATCCTAAGGTAGTACAACTGGAACATGACCTATCTTATGGGGAGTAGCCAGTAAAGATCTTGGACCGTAGAGACAAGGTTCTATACAATAAGATTACCCACATCATCAAATTGTTTTGGAGGAACCAAAAATATAAATAAATGATGTCAGCACCAGAGGAGACAATGAGACAAAAGTACCCACACCTTTTATCAACTGAGAGAATGATTTGAAATTTTGGGGAAGGAAATTATTAATGGGATAATAATGTAATGACCTAGAATTTTTGAATGATAATTCTTTCCATAAAACGCATGTTATATTATTTTTTATTCCAAAACATATATATCTTTAATAATGAAGTGAGTATAAATTGAAATTTGACCGTTAGGTTTTGACCGTTATATGATAGTTGGTTAATTATGACCATTGGTAAATATGAACATTAGAATCTATACTATTGATAATAATTTTGACATTATAATTAGTGTTTATAAGTATAATTTGAAAAAAACATAATTGATATAAAAAGAGGAGTCGATGGCCTCAACCAGTAGAGTTGTGCTTTTTGAAGCCCATCTATCAGATATTAGGAGGGAGGTATCATCATTGGGTTTAGTCCTAGACCAATTCCAAGATGAGCCTTAACAAGTGAATCTTGAAAGAAATTTCCTTCAAGAGAAGTTTAAGTTATTAGAGATTACCACTCAGTCGATGTTAGATGAGGCACCCCACGAAACTACCACCATCACACACCTAACTCTTAGGGTTTATGCAGGTGTAATAAGGGGTTATTATTTGAGTCCTTAGTTACTTTAAAGTGTAATTCCATTTTATAAATAAAATTTTTATTCCATAAATTCTATTTTAAGAATAGTTTTTCTTAATAAAATTGAGATGAAATTTGATAAATTGATTTTTAGAAACAAATTGTCAGAAATTGTACTTTTTATAAAGGATGTAAGTATTTTACAATAAACTAAGTTAATGAATAATATATATTTTAATTAAATTGAATGATGAAAACACTCTTATTTAAATTTAAATGATAAAATATATTTTTTCAAGTGTCATAAATTTTACTATGTATTTTTAATCTCCTATTATTTTTAATAAATAAGAATTTTTATATTTAAAAGTTAGAATTATCATATTTATATAATTATTTTTATAAAATAAATATCATTTTTAAATCATCACATCAAAATTAGGTAAGGGTGAATTTATAGGAATTTTATAAAATACTTTATTTTTTTGAATAGTAAAAATACACTTTAAGTTTTTTGTTATGTTTAATGACTTCATAATTATGTAATAATGATATAATAATTAATTAAACACAATAAAAAACATAAAATATTTTAATTTATTAATATAATGTATTTTAATATATTTTAATCAATTTCAAAATATATAATTTACTTTCCAAATTCTAAAATAGAAACTTCAACTTTAAAAATGTTATTTTGTGAAAATTTGATTTTCCATAAAAAAATAAGTAATATAAAATGATGGTAGACTCATGTGGATTAAAATAATATAAAATTTTTACACATTTCCAATACCATGGGGTAAATACCATGGGAAAGCCCATGGTTTTTCATTTTCCACAACCTAGGTTTCCAAGATCAATATTTGGAAATTAATAAAAAAATCCCCCACTTTTTCTATAAATACCCACACATTTCTCCATTTAGTTTCACTCAAAATTAATCCTCCATGAATCATTGATAGTTTTACCTCCCAATGTGTCTTTAATCCTCCAAGGTCCTAATCTTCATGTTTTAGGAATTACTCTTCATGGTAAAGGAAATATCCTTCTTTTCTCTTCATTTCAAGAACCTCTTTTAGTATACCTTAGGAATGTTATGGTAACAACATATTATTTTATTTTTATTCATTAAATTACTACCAAATTATGTTTTATAATTGGTAAACCTATTTTCCTCCTCTTTTTACAATTATATAAAACAATTTTTTTATACCAGTTGTGCTACCAATTTTACTTCTCAAATTTTTTCTCTTCTCCTCAAGAAATTTCATTTCATTTTAATTTTGTGAATACCCAAAACTATATTTTCTAGGGGTATCCACAAATATTTAGAAATTATTTATTTTATTTTGGTATTTAAATACATAAAACCCTCATTCCCTTTATGTGGTTTATAAATGGTATAATTATCATGTTAATAAAACACATTTTAAATGCCATGATTTTGATATGAAACCTGTTTCATTTTATTCTCCATAGGTTATTTATGAAATGATTTATTATGATCTATGTGGGTCACATTAAAATTAATACATATTAAGGGTGCACCCTGATATCACTCTAATTCATTAGGTAAAAAAATTAATCTCTAGAGATGACTTATTTTATGATATGTTGGTGAATAATCTTGGTAATTTTTTATGACACCTTAGTGAAAAACCATAGTGATATTCTTATAAATTTATCATTTAAATGTTATAGACAAATTTACATGGTATGATTCATGTTATTTCCATTATTATTTCCACCTTTTCTTTTCTCATTATTTTATGATATTCTTCAATTTCTTATTGATATTCCTCAAGATCACAAGTAAACTATTTCTCTTGCTTTCCCGTACCAGGCCTTATGATCACCCTTTCCTTTAATGTATCTACATAGGTTTTGAGATGCAGCAAATTTTCTTAGGATGAAACTTTGAATAAGAATTTAAAGTGTATTAGAATAATGTTTTTGGTTTTCATATATTATGTACCTTTTTTCCAAGAAAATAAACTTTAAAAGATGCTCTGTCTGTAAAAAGAGATTTTCACATGAGTTTTTTGTTTGTTTTTAAGGACGATTACCCCACGATGTTATTCAAGGTGACTTTGTAAATAAGTTTTTCACATTAATTAACCAATGTTATAAATTCATATATGGATAAGGTTTTTAAAATAAGTTTTACATATATATTATCACATTGGTTTTCCCATAAGCTGTGTGATAATATAAATTATAGATGGTTTTAACATTAAATTTTCCACAAACTGACGTTAAAAACCAGAAAAAATTCATATTTCAGAGGTGGTTTTCCACATCATTTTTACTATAACTGATGAGGAAAATATATTATCATGTTGGTTTTTTCATAACTGTTAATGAAATCATCCTAAATTTTATATGTTTTCTATTAAAGCTATATAAAAACCAATATGGAAAAGCATATATCACATTTGTTTTTTTAAAAACCGACGTGATAAATATTTTAAAATTTTCACATCAATTATTTCATAACTGATGTGAAAAATGATTTTTTAATACAATTCAGTATATTAATCCCTCCCATAATTACAATATCTTACCTAAAATTGGAAAACAATAGTAGTATAAACATTTACAACATGAACTTTAAACGTTACAAATGTATATTACAAGTAAACTAAAACCTAATCAGACCTATGAAATAATTTTCCCATTCAATTTTAAAGTGTCTTATATCTTATTCAATATAATAGTGAGGGTCATAAAAAAGCTAAAAATTGAAAATAAATAATTCAACATTTATTTTGAATCAAATGAATGAAAAATTAAAGGAAAGGTTAATAAAAAAATCTAACCTTCTGGAATTTTTTAAGTAACCTGATTGAAATTATTTCATACATAAATATTATAATGTAGTATCAACATTATTTTAATAATTATTGATGGAACTTATAGTTAAAAATAATTTTTCAATTCAAAATAAAACTTGTAGTCAAAATTTAGTAATTATAAATGAAAAGGAACTGTTGATTTTACATATTTGATCATTACACTCTATTTTCTTATTATCTATCTAAATAAACCTCAAGCACTATTTGAAAATAATATTTATGAAATAAATTTAAATGTCATTACAATTTATACAAGTATTCAAATATTCAAACTCACATGTTCCATACATTCTTAATATTATCTCGTACTCCACCATGGATAGAGAATGGAAAGTAAAATGTCTTCTCTCTTGGACAAAAAGAACCCAACATCCAATGAAGTCTAATATATAAAAAAATATAATGTGAGTGGTTATTATGTTAAGAGATATAACACTTTATGATATATATATGTTTCAACTCTTGAAGATAAGTATCCAAGACTAAATAATTGCATTCTTTTGAAGTCTTTCATTAATATTATTTATGATTCTTTTTGTAGAGGATACATGCCATCACTCCACCTAGTAGAGATTCATGGATTCTTATACTACATTACTAATCTAGAAAGGCGGGAAGATTCCAACACTTTAATTAGTGATGCTAGATC
Source organism: Viscum album (assembly GCA_963277665.1). Lineage (NCBI taxonomy): Eukaryota > Viridiplantae > Streptophyta > Magnoliopsida > Santalales > Viscaceae > Viscum > Viscum album. The sequence continues at coordinate 1,519,980,601 of OY728131.1, read as the reverse complement.
CTTGATCAAAATTAGATGATTAGATGTCAGTTTCTCTTTTCATGGATTTATCCTTAGACTCATCACTTAGTTCAGGTCTCCCTCATAGATCCAACTCATGTTCATGAATCTCATTCTCGGTGCCATCTCAAGGTAGACACTAGTTAATTATTCTACTTCTATCTCGATAGGGTAGAAACCTTTGGTCAGAGGTAGTAACATTGGCACATTGTGCATGTCTGAACATTGGGTAGGTTGGAACCCTATAAAGTATTCATCTTTTGATGGGCATATAATGTGTGAGGAATCTTAAGCATGGAACCCAAGGAATCCCATGTTGGTCACGTGGTATTTGACACCATTGGTGTAAGTATTCTAGGGATTTTTACCTCAAGAATCCTAAATTTATTGCATGGGGTAGGGATTGTGGATCTTATCACAAGTTTAACATCTTTTGGAGATGATTGGTTGGTCAAGTGTGTCCCTAGGGGGGAAGATTTAACACTCTGATGTTTGGTGGAGTTTGTGGAGTGTGTCCTACCAAGGGGAAAGATTCCACACTTATATTTTCCAGGGTTATTTCACACTTGGATTTGGGGGAGTGTGTCCCCTAGGGGAAAGATTTGACACTTCATGGTTGGTAGTGTAGAGACTTGGTTTTTTCCATACAAGACTTTGAAATATTTATATATATATTCCCATATCTAGGTTTTGAGATGATGTTTGATTATGAGACACAGTTTTCCCAAAATTTACTTTATAAAAAATTAAATATATTTTATATATTGCACACAAAATACCTAAAAGAAAACATAATAACTCTTAAATGGTTTATCATATCATAAATATGAGACCGCAATTTCACCCGGAACATGGTTTTTACCCTAGGCACGATATAAAATGAGTCGGCGTGAGATGTTCGGACCCCTAGCTCATGGGTAGAACATTTAAGTAGAATAAATAATTATATTAAACCTAAATGATATGTTATAAATATATCACTATATATGATTTTCTAGGGTTGGATAATTATTCTAGTTTATGCCCATGATGCTCTCCTCCCTCCTCCATTGGTAAATCACGCCAGGTGATGACAGATCTTTGGATCAAGGTGAATCAAAGCACAATGAATGAAACATCTCCTTCCAATCATTGTGCTAAAATGATCTTCATCATTGATTAATCCAAAATATAGGTAGTACTCATAAAGTGGTGTTGCTCTTCCCCTTTTTATTAAATGGTTGAGAAGATCCATATTGTTCCATGGATCTGTGCTAATTGTAGAACTTTCATGTGGCAACGTACTAAAATTTAATTTATTTAATTTATTTTATAACCATGGATACCTATTATTGATCATTGTCCAAGAACTCTTGGCATTGGTAGCCATCAGTTTCCATAGAGTAGTTGGGCATTGGTGGGGCTTGGTTGTACAGATACATGAAGAGTCAACACTCTCGTGGGATGACTTCCAGAGGTTGTTCCATGAAGAGGACTACCCCTCCTGCATACACTCAATCCAAATAAAAGAGCTTATAGAGCTTTATTAGGGAGTAATTATGGTGGATGAGTATCCAACATGGTCTATGGACCTTACACGCTACTCCTTTAACATGATCATGGGCAGCTACTTCCGAGCATAAAAGTTTGAGCAGGGGATTCACAAAGAGATTCGATTCAACATAGTACCCTTTTGCATCCCCACATAATCCGGGGTGCTGGAGTAGGCACTGGTGATGGAGATATTTCTACTAGAGGGATGCAAAATATTTGGAACTAGTAGTGAGTGTCCTAGAGATGAGTTGTACGTAGCAGCTAGTAGGCATCGGTCGATGGGATCTTGGAGTAGGAGACCCTTTGGCAAGCAGGCTCAGGCATGTAATCCTCTGAGGTTGAGGAAGGGTATAGCATCAAGGATTCTTCGAAAGGGTCATTGTTTTACTTATTATGTGTGAGTTCATATGGCATAGGACTTCCCAACTAGATGTGATGAGTAGCTCGGGCATATAGTTGATGGACCACCACGACATGTGAAGTGCCATAATCAAGGCTCTTCTAGGTGGGGACCGGGTGGTCCCCAAGGAGATAGATCTGGAAGAGGAGAAGGAGGAGGTATGGGTGTTGTATATTAGCATGATATCCTTCCACCACCACCACCAGGAGGCCCATGTTAGGCTCAAGGAGCTGGTGGATGGGGCCGCAGACAACTGTAAGATTTGGAGGCTTATGACCCCACAATGCACGAGATGATTCGAGGTACGATAAGTGTTTATTATACTCTTTACATTGTACTAGTATACACATGTGTCATCCATTATTTTATCTTGATACTCCCAGTGTGAGAGATAGATCTCCCAATAGAGGCACTAGTACAACCATTACGACTTAAGTTTCATATAGGGAACACTTCTTATATATATTTCATATAATGGAAGTGTGAGTTATCACATGGAGGAGAGAGGATCACATGGGACCCTTTAGTCATCATGATGGAACCCTATGACATCATATTGGGTATGGATTAGTTTTCCATGGTCTAAAACAAGATTTATTATCACCGTAGACAAGTCAAATGCCTATGTGTTGATGGGATGAGATTCTTCTTTTTTAGAGAGAGAGATATCATGGAATGATGGGTGTATGTTGTGAGTAGGAGGTTGAAACCTATCACCCATCAGTTGGAAAGTGTATCCCTTGGTGCAACAGGATCATTAGGAATCTGGGTTCCTTATATTGTGGAGGACTATAAGGAAATCTTCCCCAAAGATGTTCCAGGACTACCACTTAGGTGGGAGATGTATTTTTGCATTGAATTTCATCATGGGACTACCCCAGTATATTTTACGGCATAATGTATGTAACCTACTAAGATTTGGGAGTTTCGGTTCTAGTTTTAGAGGACCGTCGAGAGAAAGGTTTCATCATACCCAGTGTGTCCCCAAGGTATCTATAGTTCTATTAATGAAAAAGACAGAAGAGAGATTTTAGATTTGCATGGATTATCATCACCTGAACCAGGTCATAATAAAGAACACGTAGCACTTTATGAGCATTGATGACCTCTTTGACCAGTTGTGAGGAGGGAGATTGTTCTCAAATATTGATCTCAGATCTGGCTACCACTAGTTGAGGTCTTGTGAGGCTGATATTACCAAGTTGGAATTCTGATGTCACTACGGACACTATGAGTTCCTAGTGATTCCCTTTAGTATAAATAATTCCCCCACTATATTTATGGTATTGATGAAATCAGTATTTTAGCCATACTTGGACCAATTTTTTATTGTCTTCATCGACGACATACTCGTCAACTCTACAATAGTGGAGGATCATGCAGAGCACTTGAGTAAGGTTCTTGATTTTCTTTGAGAGAACCAACTTTATAGAAATCTCTCGAAGTCCCAGTTTTGTATACATGAGGTTCAATTTATAGGGAATTTTATTTATGAGCAAGGTTTATCCATGGATCCCGCAAATATTGAGGCAATGATAACCTGGGAGCCACCTAAGAACATGTTATAGGTTTAAATATTCCTTGGATTGGTGGGGTACTACATGATATTTGTGTTTAAATTCTCTATAATCATAGTCCCTTTGACCACCCTGATGGGAAAAAGGGAATCCATCCATAGGGCCTTTGAGGATTTTAGGCAGGATTTAACGAGTGCTCTAGTGTTGAGACTACCAGAGGAAGGTGTGGAGTTCGTAGCATATTGCGATGCCTCAGGATCTGGAATCGGTTTCATGTTGATGCAGTAGTAGGTAATTATTTCATATGGGTTCAGGTGGTTGAGTCCCCACAAGAAAAACTACACAACTCAAGACCTAGACCCGGTAGTGGCAGTCTTCTCCCTGATCATGTAGAGGTACTATCTTCTAGGAGAGTGCTTTTTGGTTTACTTAAACCACTAGAGTCTCAGGTACGTCTTCACGCAGAGAGACATGAACCTGGTAAAATGACATAGTTTGGAGTCCTTGAAGGACTATGAAATTGAGATATTCTATACCCTAGATAAGGGAAATGTTGCAGAATATTCCCTTAGTAGGAAGTCACATGCTCTCTTTGTACATGAATCTTCAAATCAATTAGATTCCCTATAGATGACATTGGTGAAGCAATATGGTACAAATTTTATCCAGTTTATGGTGTTGAATCCTTCACTTCTTGATCATATGAGAGAGTCTTAGATGAGATAAATTGACTGTGATGTTTTTTAAGACCAGATATCTATAAGCGACTCACCATATGGATATTCTAAAGGATGGAATCACATCATCATGTTCCATGGGTGAACAATGGTTCTAGTCATGATGTAGGAGGAGGTGGTGAGAGAGTTCCAAACTTATCCTTTATTAGTACATCCTGATGTGGGAAAGATGTACATAAACCTTTAACAGAAGTTTTGGTGGTCCGTCATGAGATGAAGCACAACTAAGTTCATCTCTCGGTGTCTCACCTGTCATTTGGTGAAGGCTAAACAACAAGTCCAGATAGGTTTGTTGCAGCCTCTCAAGATCCCAGAGTGTAAGTGGAACAACATATCCTTAGCCTTTTTCATATTTCTTCCATGCATGAAAAAGTTTCATGAATCCATTTGGGTGATAGTTGATCGACTCACAAAGTCGGTAGACTTCCTTGATATCAAGGAGAAGAGTTTGGGGGAGAGTTTAGGGAAGTTTTATGTATGAGAGATCATTAGAATTCATGGGTTTAACTAGATTATTGTCTCTCATTATGATGAATAGTTTACATCACTATTCAGGAGAGGCCTCTCGGAGGCATTCAGGACCCAATTGTAGATGAGTACAACCTTTCACCCCCAGACTGATGGGAATACTGAGTGAACTATCTTGGTGCTAGAGGATATGATGAGAGATTGTGTCTTGTGTGAGATGGTATGTCTGAGTATGATATACTCTATAATAACAAATGTAGTATTGAATATATAAACATGAGATTCTCAAATACAAGAGGGGGGTTAATTGTATACTTTAAAAATCCTTAAGGAAATTTTGAGTAACCAAAATTCACAACACCACTAAGATCTATTATCTTGCTTGATTTTGGAAAAGTGATTTCGGAAATGAAACTTAACAAAGGTTTACACAAAAAAGGATTCTAACTTAAAGCGTATAGAATCTTATAAAATCAGAGTACAAGTTTAAGGAAGTATATGAAAGTTATAATTGACTCAAAAACTAAAATACACAGTGAAAAACAAAATACTACAAGTAACAAGTAGTAACTCTTTTAACCCAAAGAGGAGGATATCCAACAACCCTTGATAAAAGGTCCCTTGATTTATAATTTCAAGAAAGTCTGTCTTACCCAAACCCAGGTAAGCCCTCAATCCGAAGATCAGTATCTATCTTGTTATCCCTGCAAGACCTCAATTTGTAAGTAAATCGGTACCTCTGACTTCACAACCCGAAGTCTCTGATTTCAAGGAAATCGAACCTCTGTACTAAGAAAATCTGCACGAAGAAAAGTTTGAACAAGTAGTTCAAAACTTTCTACACAAAGCCTGAGAGTTTATAAAAGCCTCTCTCTCTAGAAATCACTTCACCAGCACTTTGTCAAAAGTATCTAAATGTCTCGAGCTCTTTCAAATGATCTCCTATGTATAGGCATAGCTCCAGCGTTCGGTTACCTCCTCCAACAGACATATTCTTCCTCGAATTTTAGTTGGACATGTACACGTTTCACTCAAACAAGGGTTAGTTGATAACTGAAAGCACGACATAGTTTTATAACAAAATGAGTGTAAGTATAACTAAAATATGATATTCGGAATATAAGAAAATGAAAGTTTGGAGTCTAAGAAAAAACAGAATTTGGAGTCTATAATTCATGGATATTCGGATTCTATTTTGTAGGAATTCAGAACCTGAATTCTATAGAATTCCGCAGTCTGAATTTCAAGGAAATTTGGAATCTGGATTCATAAGAATTCAGAACCAGAATTTACAAAGTTTGGAGTCAGAGTTCATGAGAATTCAGAGTCAGAACTCATAGGAGTTCAGAGTCTGTATTCAGAGAAATCAGAGTCAGAACTTAGACAAGTTCGTAACCAGAATTCGTAATCAGAATTCAGAGTTATAACTCAGAAGAGTTTGTGTCCAGACTTCGTAACCAAAATTCATAACCTGAATTCATAGTCGAACTTTACATAAGTTTGTAATTAGAATTCGGAGTCTAACTTCATGAATGTTCGTATCCAAAATTCAGACTTGAACTTCATAACGTTAGTATCCAGAATTCAGAGTTGAACTTCATGAGAGTTCATATCCAGAATTCAGAGTTGAACTTCATGATAGTTTATATCCATAATTCGGAGTTGAACTTCATGAGAGTTAATATCTAGAATTCAGAGTTGAACTTCATAAAAGTTCGTATCCAGAATTTGGAGTTGAACTTCATGAGATTTCATATCCATAATTCAGAGTCTTAAACAGAATGCTTCATATCTAAGTATTATATGATTATGAGGATTTAGATATGACACCGAATTTTATACTTAGATTTCCTTGGGGAAGGAGATTTTTCCTTATAGGAATAAAACATAAGCTAAAAAGAGTTTTTCCTTGAGATAAGGTGTTTGTGATTTTCAAAACAAGAAGGAATCGTGAAGTCATAAGGAAAGCCTTAATGACTTAACAATCTCCACCTTGTATGAAGTAATGGAAAAGTCATAAGGAAAACCTTATTGACTCATCAATCTCCCCCTTTTTGGAAAGTACAAACATCCTTATGAAAAAGAATATAAAGTCTTCACAAAAAAAATCTAGACTTTGAAAATAAAACTTACCTCCCTTTACATATGAACAATGCTGAATATGACTTACTCCCCCTTAGGCTTTGGAACACTAAGGATCGTATTCTAGATTTACAAAATGAGAATTTTCATTTGAATGTGGAAATATTCGTAATGAGAACTCCCCCTTAGATAAACTCCCCCTTACTTAGGTATATTTCTTCTATACTTAGAAATCTTTTTCCTTCTCCCCTTTAGAATTCCTTTTCCATCTCCCCATTTTTTATTTTCAAAGAGTTTGAGGGAATGGAAAAAAATGGTACCTCAAATATTAGTATAAACGACCAAAGAAAACATGCATCCACAATTTCATTAAGGTTGGAAGAATTTTTACAAGGATAAACAGATACAACAAAAGATCGGAGTGGGATTTATTTTGCTTCTTTTTCCTTGGGCATTAGCTTCTTCACAATGGTCTTTAGCTTTTTCATCTCTTTGTGATCCTCCTCTGCTTGCTTTTCTAATAGTTTGATCATGTCTTCCTGATTGTGTGGAAGCTTCACCCCAAGACCTGTGGTTGGGGATCTGATGGCTGAAGCATCTCCTGCCTCATAGTTAAGAATTTTCATCCTCCAGTTCCCAACTCCTTCCTCCAGGACGATGCTTCTTTCAGAACTCTTCCTGGTGGCCTGAACAGTCACATGATAGTAAGACTTTAGAGGGATGCGACAAAGCAGCTTAGAATTCCTGAACCAGCCACTCTAGTGGCATGCGAGAGAACGTTCAAACAAACTGGGAGTCGGTATAGACAAATTTTCTTTGCCAAATGGGGAACCTTCACAAGGGCCGACCCCCACCAACTACACCCTAGACTCTAATGATGATGAGAAATCCCGCCATTACTAGTCTAGAACTGAAACCTCAAATAACTTTCTGAAGGTATGAATCTTAACTACCTTGGTAGTTACCAACAACCCAAATACACACTATCTTTTCGAACTATACAACTACCTGTAACAGACTTCATTGCCTCGATAAGTAGGCATCACAAAAGAAGAACTAGGAACTGGGAATAACTCATTAACAACTTTTAGGGGCTTTCTGGGAAGCATACTCCTAAAAACATGAAAAAAACACCATCAAAACCAGTCCTCAAGCTAAAAATCAATCAAAGCGACAACATATGCCAAGGGAAATGAGCCTATAAGCCAAAAAAATACAAGCACAAGAAAAAAATTACTTTTCGAAAACTGTTATTTCTTTAAATTTTTTAAAACTCACCTATGGAACCTAATGAACCGTCACATGTGTGTTCATTAAATCTCACTCACATCAACCAAGTTCAAAATGAAAAACTACCAATAATAAACCATCATAATGATGGACTAGTGTTTATGCCTAGCCCGACTACATAGTGGTGAGTCATGCCCCAAGTAAGGCATATCACTAAGAGGACCTTGAACCAGACACTTGGAATACACATCGGTCACCACCCCATGTGAGGCCGAAACGTGAACCGATTCGCCTCCATTGTCATCCCTCAATCTAAAACAACCAAAGACAAAAGGCTCAAATCCTAGACTACCCCTGATAAATCAGGTCTCATTGTGAGTGGTGGTGATCAGGCATCGATCCGTAACCTACCTCCTAAGCCCCGATAGTCCTAATATCTATCTACTAGACACCATAAATAAAAAGGGCCTCCTTTGATACCATTTTGTCATGAACCAAACCAGGTCGACCTTGAACCGGTCACCCGAGCCTACCCGCGACATGGCCTAAGGGGTGTTCCAGATCCCCACGGGCTAGAAACTAGTGCCGGTCATCAAAAACAAATAGGTGGGAATGATTTGGCCCATAAAATGAAGGAAAATAAATTAATAAAGACTAAACAAAGAGAAAGAAAACTAGCAGCGGCAAGAAACCAAGACTATACATACCTCCATGTGACCTCTTGGTCACCTCCAACAACTAATAGCCTGCCTTGCATGGGAAGATGAAACAAGAACCTAAACCAAACAGCTGAACCTGTATCTAAAAAGGTAGGATATGCATGATCATTAAAATGCTCAGTAGGAATGCCAAAAAGTAACCACAGAATCTATGTATTTTCCAGTTCCAAAACGTCCCAATAATACTAGTTTTAACTAAAGTTATATAAATAAAGTTTTCATATTTACACTATATTTTGAAAACTAGCAATCACAATTCAATTTCCCTTATAATTTAAAAACGAGGAAATGAAAACAAAAGAGAGGCTCACACACACTTTTCCAAAAACAGAAACTTTGAATTTCTTTTTAAAAACAACCATACATGAAAAACGTTTCCAAGAAAACACCGACCAGGTTCTAGGGTATGACTCCACACACACAGCAAGGAAAATGGTACTGACAGTGGTTGTATTAAAGGATCACAAAAAACCTAGGAACTTGGAGTAAGACTAGAAATTACTAAACCTGTGACTCATCTTGAAGTCATGCCTACTCTCGATGACGTCATAACGACCTAATTCCCAACTATCGCATTACCTGGTCTGGTTGAGGGGCCCAATCCCATATCATTAATAATAACAAAACATCTCTCTGCTATAGACCACTAGCCAGTGCGTAATCTAAACTAGTGCAACAATAATTCCTAGTAAACCCCCTTTCCATGCTAAGTTTCCGTGCTATGTTCACAAAGAGGTGTGCCGGGCATTCAAATAACAACCCATATAAATATTATCTAGCATGTGACACAAACCGGAACCACCCCAACCACCTCAAGGTTAGTCCCATGCCTTAAAATAAATATTATCAAAAGAAGGCCCATACCGTGGACCCTCCTATCACATGATCGACATATGAGGCAAGGGGCCTAACCACAGAGGGGTTTTCCAAACATACATTTTCAAAGATGCCAAACATGCCTCATACAATTCACACATATCAAACCTTTTGTAAACAACCAATCCAAAATTCCAAATGGGCCTTTATCTTCACAATGCTCTTCTTTTTATCAAAAAATTTATTAACCAATTCAAAACAACCACAATTTACCCTCTTTATACCAAAGTGACCAAATAGTCCGTTTAATAAAACATTTACCAAAATATGCCCAAGTTCACTTCAAGTAAATTTAAAACAACAACACCTAAGAAAGAACCAAACAGGCTTTCATAACACTTACAAGCCAACAATATTTCACACAATGCCAAATGGGCTTCGACTTCCACTTTCACTCAAACACACCCTGAAAAACAAACACCCCTTTCATTTTCCAACATCTCACCCTAGCATGTTTCTAAGGCCAACCAGGCCAAACCAAGTGGAACACTCTAAAACCAACAAAAACATTTGAAATCAAATTTCATAAATACACCCTTTGATTTCAACTCAAAATCACCCATATCACTCACTTATAAAATACCACAAAATTTCATAAACCAAAAGACTGTATTTAGACAAACACCAAACCACAACCAAGGAAAACACCATATTTCATACATGAAATCAAAAACATATTTCAAACTTGTTTAACAAAACATTTGTATGGGAAAAACCCCACCCAAACATCCAATTTCACCCAAAAAGAAGAAGTGGAAATTTACAGACACGTAAGGCATCATATACAAGGCATAAAATAAGATTCATGTAAAACTCTATCTTTAACAACACCAAACAACTTTTGAATACCGCAATAATATTTAAAGAGGTACCATGGAGATGCATAAAAAGATAATAATATAATGAAAACCTCATGCATTAAGGAAAATCAATGGAAAGGAAATGCATGGATTTGCCTACCTCAAGGAAGTCAAGCTGAAACATTATACCTCAAGCATTAAGGACAATAAATGGAAAGAAAATGCATGGATTTGCCTACCTCAAGGAAGTCAAGCTGAAACTTTCTACCTCAAGCAACAGCTCGCTCACACGTGCACATGCACACACATCCATATACATACATACATACATACATACATACATACATACATACATACATACATACATACATACATACATACATACATACATACATACATACATACATACATATATATATATATATATATGTATATATATATACATATATATATATACCTTTAAACTGATGCATGTGTTTCCCGGGCCATGAGGGAACACACACTAAGAAGATATATATATATCCATACCTGGGAAAAAGTGTGTGCGCACTTGGAAACGACCTCGACTCCCTGTAACAAATTCCCGACACCCAAAATTAGTGCGGTGAAGACCCTCACACATCCATCAAAATGCCAGGGACTCACAGACATAAACGTGTCCCAAAAAAAAGTGTACAACAAGACAATGAATGAAGAACGTCACCTTTGATGGTGGTGCAACCTTGAAAACACACGAAAATCTAAGATTGCATCCAAAATAATTATCTGCACTACAGTTAAAATACCAAGATTTGAAAACAAAATCGAGACACTAAAGTAAACAAGTGTACGATAAAAAAAGAACTCTTACCTTGGATGGTGGCGGTAATCCAAAACATGTGGTATGATCAAACGCACCTCATGAATAACGGCAGATGATCTGAATCGCTTCGCCTTTAGCGGCGACAGATGGAATGGGGTCTGAAATGACCCGAGACACCCTTCGTGAACCTAGTGAGTGAATTTTCGGCTACGTCAAAAAAATGTGGAGGCACTGCACAATGGGATTCGGTTTCATTGTTGCTGGTCGGCGGAGAGGCAGGGTCAGGTTCGCTAGAAGCGCATCAGGAAGGGGGGTTAGGTTCTCTGAAAACACACCAGGAAGGGTGGTCGGGTTCAGAAAGTGGGTGCTCGGTGGGGGCATGAATCTGGGGTGTCACTGACCAGATGGAACTGGGAGGAGGCCGCAAATAAGAGGGTGGTGTTGCGCTGGCTGGACGGGGAAAGGAAGGGTGCAGCCTCACCGGAGTGGGGAAGATGAGAAGTCCACTAGGAGGGGTTGGCAGTGCAAAACGCAGAATGGGGAAGGGAAGGGCACAACCTAACCGGACCAGGGAAGAGGGGGAGGCTGACTGGCTCACGATCTGTAGAATGCAGGAGGCCGGATCCCGGGCGAACGCGGAGATCAAGTAGAGAGGGAAAGTCTGACGGGGTGGGAGATCCAGGAGGCGAGGTCCTGGGCAGGGGCTTGTGGTGCAGAATGACGAAGGGGAAAGAGGGGGTCAGCGACGACGTGAAGGTGCAGAACACTCATGAAGCAGCAGGTCGGGGGGGGGGGGGGGAGAAATGCGGGAATGGGGGTAGATATAGGGTTTCTTAAAAAAACAATAATAACATATAATAATAATAATAAAGGCAATAAATATTATTAAAAAAATTAATAATTATCATTTCTTATCTATTTTATTTTATGTAATAATAATAATAATAATAATAATATCAATGTTACAATATTAATAATGGTAATAATATTACTAGAAAAATGATAATAATAATATTAATAACAACAAATAAAGTTAATAACAAACTTAATGTTAATAAAATGATAATTTTATTACATTTCATTTTAAATAATTATTTTATTTATAAAAATTTAGTAATAATAGTATTATTATCAAATTAAATAATAATAATATTACAATTTGCACAAACATATTCTCATTATTATAATTTAAACATTAACCTTGTTTTATCGATATGAAAATTTATTTAGCTTCCTCTTTCAATTACCTTAATTTGATTATTTAATTTATTATTTATTTGATGTGTCGTGCCACCACGCATTCACTAGGACTAAACTCATGGTCGCCGCTAACGGTGCGATGACCGTACACCGGCCCAAGGCCCACCAAAACATCAAACATCGAAAATTTCAAACCGGGTCCCAACTAAACCTCATCCAAATGACATGGGACCAAGTAAATAGTAAAAATAAAATAAAATAAAATGGCGTCTGAGGTCGGGGTGTGACATGAAGAGCTTCATGGAGAACAAGTTTGGCGAATCCCTCTAGGTTTATAAAAACTCTTTAAAGACATCACTAGGAAATGTATACAATCATTGTATCTTGTGAAGCATTCTATTTTTCTCAATAGGGGTTGGCTTGAACATAAATTAACACAAATAACTTATTAAATATATATCAAGAAACCATATTGGTTTTCCTGAAGATAAGTGTAATAAGCGGGGAGAAAATAGTGCATGCATACATGCAAAATACATAAGTACTTGTGCAAAGAGAACTGAGGTAGTAAGTACAGTATATAATAGTGTGATCATGGTTGAGTGTTCTCACTTGAATGCATTTATACAAGTACACCCAAACATCTACAAGGTGTGGTTGTAATTGAAAATCAGAGATATAAAGACTCAAGTGAGATATTGAATAGTATTGAATTAACACATTAAATAATAAGAATCATATCTCACATGTGTTCATGTTTTCATGAGAGTTCCATGCAACAATTTAATGAAGTTAACATCACATGTAACAATGATTTCATGTTAATAAAGTGAGGCAAAAATTTTGTTAAAAGTAGAAAGAAAAATTTGATCGAGCACTTGATTGAATGAGAAACTAATATTGAATACTAATCCATATCTTTTGTGGAAAATATAAGAGATAAGAGAATAGTTGGTGAATTGATACCATAATTTTTTTTGATATAGTGTATCAATAAATTCAGGGAATTCGTTAGAAATTTATATTCATATCATTGAGACTGAAAAAGAAAAAGAGTTTTCCAAGCTATAAATTGATCATTATTTAGAACAGAATAATTATGATGATGTAAAGTATAGATTTCATTGAGATAATCAAAAATGAATTTTGTTATTATAGAAAGAGAGAAAAAGTAAAAGTTTAGTTTGTTATGAACTAAATAAGAAAGATAATTCTAAAATTATCAGTCCATTACATATTTATATTATTGTGACTGAAGTCATAAAAAGAATTGAATATTTCAGTTTGATTTTGTGAAGAAGAGTTGTCGGTCTATAGCTCCACAAGTGAATTTAGTGGAAGAACAAACACTACTAGAAATTAGATCTTTCCCAATGCTTCTATACCAACGGTTTGCAAAAACCGTTGGTATAGGTCCCCTTTCCCAACGGTTTGGCCAAACCGTTGGGAAAGGCCCCCAAATTGGCCACTTTTCCCAATGGTTTGGCCAAACCGTTGGGAAAGGTAGACCTATCCCAACGGTTTGGCCAAACCATTGGGAAAGACCCCCAAATTGGCCCCCTTTTTCCCAACGGTTTTGACGAACCGTTGGGAAAGGAAGGGAAAAGTGGCATATTTGGGGACTTCTCCCAACGGTTTGGAAAAACCGTTGGGAAAGGTGGACCTATCCCAACGGTTTGGCCAAACCGTTGGGAAAGGTCCCCAAATATGCCACTTTTCCCAACGGTTTGGCCAAACCGTTGGGAAAGGTAGACCTATCCCAACAGTTTGGCCAAACCATTGGGAAAAAGGGGCCAGAATTCAACATCCTTCCCAGAATGAAAATCACAACCAAAGACCTATACCAACGATTGTTAAAACCGTTGGTATAGGTCTATACCAACAATTTTAACAACCGTTGGTATAGGTACTTTCATTTTTTATCAGACCTTCATCCTGAGAACATTATATAAATCAAAATTTAAAATATTTATGAGAATACATATATATATTTATGTAATTATGATCACAAAAGTCATGTTAGGTTAGTGGTTGAGTCGTTCAATTATAAACGAGGGGTCCTGGGATCAAATCCCAGCGGATGTTTTATTTTTGGAATTTATATACCAATGGTTCCATTACCATTGGTATAGATTTCATATTACCTATACCAACGGTTTCCAAAACCATTGGTATAGGTCTATACCAACGGTTTTTGGAAAACCGTTGGTATAGACCTATCCCAACGGCTTACTTGGATACGGTTCTCCAAACCATTGGTATAGGTTATACCAACAGTTTGGAGGCCTATACCAACGGTTCCAAACCGTTGGTAAGGGTTAGTTTTCCAGTAGTGAAAGCAACACTATGACATCCAACAAAAGACTCATATGGAAGAAGAATTTATTGGTGTTACAAATAACATTAACAAGTGAAGAATATCTTCATAGTCAATATAAAGAACCAATCAAGATTTGTAAAACAAGCACTTTCAATTTACTATAGTGCAACACAAGTGAAAGGATATTCCCTTCTTGATGTAACCACATTTAATGGATTGTTTTATAGTGCTTGTGTGGTATTGGATTACTTCCAAACCATACTAATGACTAGATACTCTTATTGTGTAGTGAAACTTATAAAAAAATCATGTGCTATTATTTACTATTTTTATATAAATTCATGCGATAAGAAAAGGATAATAGAAGAATCAAGATCCAAATAGGAATTAAGAGGTAAAAGGGATAAAATTTATAATTTCACTACTAAAATATTAGTCATTTTCAACAGAAAAACCCCCCATCGCAAATAGTCTTTGTGCATAAACTATTTGTGATAGATGTAATATTCCATCACAAAGAGTAGTTATTTGTGATGGAATATTACTTCTGTTATAAATAGTTTTGGTGGGATTTCCCATCCCCCAGTGGGTAATACATTCACGACGGGGAATTTAAGATGAACTTAGAAGTCCATCGCAAATACTAGTCAACGAGGAATTATTTGCGATCGGCATCAATTCCCATCAAAAAAAAATTTGACCGAAAAAACTTTTGTAACTGAATTAATTCTGTCACAATTTCTTTATCGCAAAAAGTTAATCGATTTAACAACACACACCCCATATTTCTTCTTTCTCTCCTTCTTTCCCCTCCCAAATAACTGTGATGGAAACCTCTTGGCCGCCCGACTCCATAAAGATAAAAAAATACCTATTTCTCATGATTTTTGGCATATTCCAACATAGATCTATTAGGTATGGACTCTGCTTATATAATTCATCATTTTTTTTTTCATATTTTGGGAAATGTAGTAAATACTAGTTTGAAAAAACCTAGGATTATAATTTTAATTATTTTTATAATTTATTTGACATTTAGGAATAATATAAATTTATTATTCTCTATTTTAGTGTCCGAATTCTCCATGAGGTGATTTAATTTAATTTAAGGTATTTTGATCACTATTTGATCTTTAAATTTAATAGAATATTTTTGTGTGTGTTAAGGGTTAATGGAATTTTATTATTTTACATTTTTATTTAAAATATGATGATTATTGAAATATGATGATAGTTTTTAATCATTTGGGATTATTTTGGTTTGTTCAGAAACTAGGTTTATTTTCTTTTTCACGGTGTTTAGGGTTTCTAGAATTTTATTATAAATTTACACGATTTTTCTCATCATTTTTTTGGTTTTTGTAATCATTTTTTTGTGTTTGGGTTCCCATTTTTTGTGTGTGTGTTCATGTCTGTATATATGTATATAGATTTTATATGTTAATTTGTTTTAAAAAATATTTAACAATAAATTTTATATAACTATATTTGATTAAGAAATTATGTAATATATATATATATATATAACGTATGAAATAAATAGTTGTGATTGATTTCTAATAATTAAGAGAAATTAAATTTAAAGAATTTTTTTTAAGAAAGCATTATTTATAAGAATTTTTATTATAATTTTATAATTATTTAAATCAATTTATATTTATTTATAATTATAACTACAAATATAAATATATAATTATTTAAAATTAATCCTTTATCCCTTTATCAGTGCTAAAAAATAACTAATAATACTATTCCTTATTAGTGATTTTTTACCACTAATAAAGGGGTATCTTTATCAACGCTAAAAAAGTGCTGATAAAGATCAATTTTATTAGGGATTTATATTTTAGTGTTTGATAAAACTGGACTTTATCAGCACTTTTTGGAAAGTGCTGACAGAAGTCTTCCTTGATGTTATAAAAATAACCCGAACAAACTCTCCTTGTCTCACACCTTCAAGCTTTCACATAACCCCACCTCTTTCATTGCTGAACCCCACCTCTACCATTGCTGAACCCCACCTCCACCATTGCTGAACCCCACCTATGCTTTCGTTGAACCCTACCTCTACCACCACCACTACCGACCGCTATATCCACTACCACAAAACCCTACCACTGCCGCTGAACCCCCTCCAATCTAATGTATCATACCCCTTCACTTTCTTTATCTCTCACTCACACCCTCATCCTCAGAACTCTCTCCCACACTTTCACCCTCATCCTCACATGCTGTCATGCCCTACAACATTTCCCCATTCTTATAGCTCTTAGCTAATCAAAACAACATGCCCTACACATACCACCATAGGGTTTTTATTTTCTTCTATTCATCACCCTCTCATGACTATAATGAGAGGGTTAAATTAATTATTCTATGGAAAGTGTGATAAATTGGAATTGGATGTAGTAAAGTTTTTTTTTTAATTTTAATTTCAATTCTTGTTGGTTACTTACAATTGTTCGTTGACTCTGACCCCTTTCTTATTTCCTTTTGCATGACCATTGTGATTATGGGAAAGAAAGGACAATTTATGTTTTGTATTTCTATTAAGTATGGTCACTGTCCTTATTTTGAGATAGATATTTTTAGTGTGATTACTAGGGTGTAGAATTACACCATGACCATTATATTAGTTTAACTCTATGTTTAAACATGGTTTTGGGTCACCAATTTTCTTAACAACTTAGAGTATTGACCATGAGATATATGAAGTTTTGAGGATGGTGAGTAATTACTAGGACCAAGGGAATTATACCTAATTTCAAAAACATCATGTTCTTTAAATCCATTATTTTATGTTTGTATACATTATGAAACTATTGGATTTATAACTTCTAACACCCCTTTCATCTTTCTTCCAACACCATCACCATTCCTAACTCTTTCCAATTGAAGTATATTTAGTTTCATTCCCCATAGTTTAGTGTATTAATTATTAAATTAGAGTGTTCTAGATTACTCTTGTGGATTCAAACTCATGAATCACATTTCTTATACTATATAGTAGTTTTAGTTTTTGTTTATAATGGATTATAAATTCAAAACTAGTTATATTGTTGGCATTAATGACACCCTACAACCTGACCACATGTCAAGCACTATAACCACCTCTTCAATATCTTAGCATAGATCCTTACTTCATAAAATACCACAAATAAATGATTCTTAACATAATCTACTATTTCTTGTCCCCCATTTCATATATGTTGTGAAAATCACATCCCACACACCTGAACTCCAAGCCATACATAATTTGAACCCCTATGGTATTTGTGTTTATTCAAGAGATAGAGGTGAGGATGTGAATTCATTGGAATTTTTGGGGTAGTGTTTCGATAATAGTTTATGTTTCGCTTATTTGGTAATGTATTATACATTCCTATATTAAATCGTTTGATTTTTTTATTTTTTTATTCATTGGGTTTGAAGGATTATTCAGTGTAGGGGTAATTGTGAGTTAGGGTACCCTATATTCATTATGATAAAAAATTAAAATTATTCTTGGTTTTTATAAAATTGAAGGATGGTTTTGATTTAGGTAAATTCTCAGTTTTTCATTTTGATGAATCCTTAGAGAATTTTGGTATGTGTCTATCTTTAGATAGAGATAGATTCAATATGTTTATAATAGTCAAATTTATATTAATCCAAAGGGTGTAACACACCATAATTTGACACTTTTAGGTATTAGTATTGTCTTAATAGATATTCATAATCAAATTAAAAAAATTAACCTAAAATGGATGAATTTGAATAGATTCATGGTTTCCTAAACTATATATTTCAATATAGGGTTTATTTCTAGATTAGTGCTTAGTTTAGCCAATTGAGAATGAAAATCGTGTATTTTGGAAGAAATGTCATCACTCTAACTTATTTCAGTTCTAATGATTTTTTAACTATGTTGTTTTGGTGAATAATTTAATTCCATAAAATATAGATAAATAAATTTATTTTAAATTAGAATATAAATTGAATTTTTGAGATTATAACTCTTTTTAATTTTGAACAAGGAAGGTAAAATTAGAAAGTTTTAAGGTGGATTTCATGATTTATTTTCAAATGATTAGGGAAAGATGTGTTTGATTTAAGATTGAAAAGTTCCCAGGGGTTTTTGATAAATACTTTTGTATCCTAAGGGTTTTCATAAAAATGATATTTATAATGATTTTTAATAAATCACACACATTTAAAATTATTAGTTTATATCTTAAAATTTCAAAAATAAAATATTTCCCTATATTTTTTCAAAACCATCAAATTCAAATTTAAATTCCTAAAAGATTTAAAGAAGTATTTCTATCCATTTAAAATTTCACTTCAAAACCCTTTCCTAAATTTAAAGTTTTAGTTCACACACAACATTTTAAATCTATTCTATTTTTCCATTAATTTTTTTAATCATATCACTGTATTAAATTCATCAGGTCTCATGTAATGACCCTTATTATCTCAAAGGCATGGATTGTTATTTTATAAAATATAATTATTTATTTTTTGATTTTTAAAACCATTTTTATATTCCATATCCACATTTTATATTATGAAAAGGGTTTTCAAATAATATAGATTTTATTTTTTTATATTATTAATTATTACATTAAATAGATATATTTATAAGTTTTCTTCAATAATTTTTTGTTTTTGATCATGTGGGATGATAAAACAATTTTCAATCTTTCCATTTTATTTCAAGAAATTCACGAGATACATATTATATTGAACATATTTTTTATTTATTTTTCTAAATATTAATATTACCAAATCAAATATGATAGATATGAATAAATAATGGATGGATGCCAATCATATGAAAAAAGAGTATGAATATGAAGTGAAAGATTTCATTAAGTTTTCAAAATATAATGCCTATGACCCTTCTCAAATCCTTTATCTGTGTTTATACTATTTTTATTCAAAACTAATTAGTCCATAGGAGTGGTAAGATCCCATGATCTTTCATGGAATATATTGAAGTTATAAATATTATAATCAACATGGGGAAAAGAGAGTTTATCTAGTGGATGGGATAATAATGTGTTTTACGGATAATCTGATATGATTATAACTGTGGATAATTAATAAGATTGTATTGAGGATGTGATTACATATATGAATGATGATGAATATTTAATTAAGGAAATTATATGAAAATTTGATGATTAACTTCATGATTTCCCAAATTTTTTTGAGAATTTAAAGAGTTATAAAAAGTTTCCATTGTATACTGGTTTCACTAAATATATAGCATTGTTAGCTGTACTAAAACTGTATAATATGAAAGAAGAGAATATATGGAGTGACACCATTTTTACAGAACTACTTGTTCTATTGAATGATATGCTTCCAAAATATAATGAGATTCCTAACCGAACATACAACTCTAAAGGAATGATACTCATGATGGGTATGATCTCTTAAAAAATACACACAAGCTGGAATGACTATATACTATTTCTAAAGGAGCACAAAACACTTAACGAATTCCAAAAGTGTGGTTCTTCTCTATAAAAGAAATATGAATCAGGTCCTAAGAATTTTGTATGATACTTTCCAATCATTCCAAGGTTTAGGAAACTATATATAAGTGAGGAGACTGTAGGGTAATTGATGTGGCACACACATAAAATAAATAAATAAGGGAAACTATATCACTCGATAGACTCTCCTAAATGGAAAAAAATTGATAATGAGTATCCTGAATTTGGAAACGATCCGAGAAACCTTCATCTAGAGTTATCTACAGATGGAGTGAATCAATTTGGTTTTCAAAGAAGAACTCAAAGTACATGGCTGATTATGTTGGTAAATTGTAACTTTCCACTGTGGTTATGCATGAAGAAAAAATACATCATGTTATCTATGATTATATTGAGGAAAAAAAACAGAGTAATGATATTGATGTTTATTTGGATCCATTTATCGAGGATTTGAAATTATTATGGGATTTAGGTGTTACATTATATGATGCTTTTATGAATGAATATTTAACGTTGAGAGATATGTTGCATGGGATGATAAATGAATTTCCCAATTAAGGAAAGTTTTTAAGATATAATATTAAAGGAACTTAAGGGTGTCCTATTTATGAACAAGGTACACCATTAGTTAGGCTGAAACATTCATAAAAAACTATGTTTCCAGGACATCTTAGATTTCTACCCTGATAACATAAGTACCAATCTTGGAAGAAATCATTTGATGGAAGTTAAAAAGAATATACAAAACTGTATTTACTAACATATGATCAACTATTTAAGAAAGTAAAAGATGTGGACACTACTTTTGGTAAACCATTTTGCAAAAACCTTACAAAATCTGATTGGAAAAAGAAATTAATTTTTTTGAAATACCATACTAGAATTGTCTATATGTCAGAAATTTTCTCGATTTTATTCATGTTGAAATAAATGTATATGATAGTGTAATTGGAACATTACTAAATGCACCCAAAAAACAAAGGATGAAATTAAGGCTAGGTTGAACATGGTTGACATGAGAATATGAGAAGATTTGACACCAGTGAAGGGTAAAAAATGAACCTTTCTTCCTCCATCTACTTACACTATTTTCAAATAGGAGAGATATCAACTTTAAAACTTCTTGAATGATGTAAAGTTTTCATAAGGGTATTCATCGAATATCAAGAATATCATTTCAATGCTTGATTTAAAGTTAAAGGGTCTGGAATCACATGACTTCCATGTTTTGATTCAAGATATAATTCCTATATATTTACATTTTATTTTTCCCAAAAATTTCCAACATACATTTTCCAATATCTATTTCTTTTTCAAATCTATATACAGTAAAGTTATAGACCTAGCTAAATTTTCTATTTTTGGAAGAGAAATTACCAACATATTATGTGAATTGAAAATGTTATTCCTAACATCATTCTTTGATATGATGGTTCACTTGGTGAGATAGATTTGACTATGTGGTCCTGTACACTATAGATGGATGTACCCCATTGAATGATATATGGAGATTTTGAATGGGTATGTCAAAAATCGAAGTTGTACAATGTAACATCTCAGATTCATGTGACACCCAAAGGATCCCCATAACCAGTTGGTCACATGGCATCAAGCACATTTCCACTAATTCCAGAGGCTTCCGAATAGTAGTGAGGGACTTGGGTGTGATAGTGGAGAAATTATTCAATCATTGGTAGAGTAAACATAGCGAAAAAAATAGTAAATAGTAGTAGAAGCAGTAATACCATAAAAAAAAAATAAATAGTGGAAGAATGATATAAAAATAACAACTAGAGCATATATAAATGATGCATGTCACATGTTTATAGGAAATAAGCCAAAAAAGTCACAATGATTGAAATACAATACTGAAACCAAAGTATATAAAAGAAGTAAACTCCAACAACGTCACAAGCCTCATATTGGTCCCATGCTCTCTAGATCCAACAACAATAAATTACCTGATGAAGAAGGGAACTTGGAATTATCTATACCTATAACCATATAATATATTTGGTTCCAAAAGAATGACCCAAATAGAGTTTGAGAAGAATCCCAGTAGGCATTCATCAAAAGATCTGTGCCTAATTATCAGTGAATTTATAGTAGAAAATATACAGAAATGAAGTAATAAAATAGAAAGTACTCAAAATTAATCAATCCTACAATTTAAATTACTTTTATTAATTATTCAATCCATTTAATAATGAATTCTAGGGATCTATACTAATCTCTATATCCCCCTGTGTAAGTGTAAAAAAACAGATGTCTCAGAAGAACATCTAAACAACCTAGTAATATCGAGTCCAAGCTTGTGCTTTGGCCTGAAAGACTCATCAAAATCATTCAATCATTCATAAGAAACCCTTTGGGAAAGTTATCTCAGTATAACCCTTATGGTATAACATATCATCAGTTGAATAAATAAGGACCCTCTAGGAAATCTCTCATAGTCTAACCCCTTTGGTCCCACATAACACAAATCATTTACAAACGACCACTTGGGAAAATCTCATGGTCAATACCCCCTTGGTATACATAGGAAAAATAAACTATAATGACCACTAGGAAGCTACAACAGTCAATTCCCTAGGGTTCAACAATCATTTAATAAAAACCCTCTAGGTAGATCTCATGGTCTAACCCCTCTGGTCTAGCATAAAAAAAATTCATACATAAGTGACCCTACCTCGGGAAGCTCTAACAGTCAAATTCCCCTTGGTAAAACTTCTACAATCCATAAAACATGCATTTCATAAAATCAGTATCTCCATCGTAACAAAACAAGGCATGGGAACAAGGAAATCCTATATGCATCCTAGACCAAATTACTATAAATAATAAATCAAGGAAACACACCCATGGGGTGTCCCATGACAAGGTATCTAACCTTACACATGAGAAATAACCCTTTTCAATCAAACCATCCATAGTAGGTATTAAACAAGGTTACATTCCAATAAAGAAATACCCCAAACATGAATATGTGTAATTTTTGCATTTATAATCCAAATATGAACAACGAAAGGAACAAAATACCTACCTCAATATCATACGATCGATACTTTTGAACTTCAGACCTTGAATAAGCCTAGAACGATGTAGATCTATAAAAGGGTAAAATTTATCATCTCATGATAACTCACAAGAGAGGAATAATCAGGAATAAAATCCCTAGGGGAATTGATAACTCACTGGTGGAATTCCAACAAACCCAAAGACGTCTCAATTGGAGGTGGGATGGAGAATCGGGAGGGGTTCGAAGTTCGTGGCCATTATGTCGCTCTCCTGTTCGAATTGAGGGGAGAAGAAATATGTTCTGGACATTAGATGTGACCCCGATCCGATTCATCAAATAAAAAAGAAAAGTACATGGAATGTTCATTAAATGTACACATTGTGTATTAGCCTCAAATGAAACCCACTTTAGGCGGTCTTCCAGGTCACCACACGACCATGTACTTGGCCGTTACATGACTAGTACGTGGCTGTACGCAGTACTCAGGTACACGAGGTGTACTCATAAGTACACGACATGTACTTAGAAAATATCTATTTCTTACTTTTTCCTAAAAAAACCCGAAAACAAGATCTATATATGAATTTGAGATCCAGGTTCTTATAAACTCCCCCCATTATAGCAATTTGTCCTTAAATTTCCCTTCCAAGGGTGGTGAATAAGAAGCTTCAAATAACTCTGTCCACTGTGATCGTACGTCGGCCTCCCTCTCCCAAGTCTTATCCTGTACTTTCCCATGCCATCATAGCACTCGTACCCAAGGAATAGACCGACCAGGGAGAAGTTTTGTGCTACAATCCACAATCCATATAGGGTGCTCCTCAAAGGATGCATCCACCTCCAACTCAACCTCCTCTAGTTTAAAAGCATGAGACAAGTCTAAAAAGTAACATTGTAGCTAAGAAACCTGAAAGACATCATGCATAGCCCAATATCTCTGAGGTAACTGCAACCGATAGGCAACCGTCCCGACTCGCTCTAAAACCTCAAACGGTCTGACATATCTCGGTGAAAGATTACCCTGTCTCTTAATCCTCCCATGTCCAAACCTCAGTGTGACACGTAAGAAAACCTAATCCCTGACTGTGAACTCTAGAATTCGTCTCCGTAGATCAGCATAAAATTTCTTCCAAGACTGTGTAGTAGCCATCCTCTTTCGAATCAACTCCACTTTCTCACTAGTCTCCTGGACAAGATGAGGTCCTAGCATAGCTTCCTCTCCTACCTCCAGGCAACATATGGGTGATCAACATGGACAATCATACAAATCCTTATAAGGTGACATCTGGATAATTTCCTAAAAACTATTATTGTGGGAAAACTCCACCCAGGGTATGTGTCTCTCCCAAGAGCCCCTGAAATCTAGGACGCATGCTTGAAGTATGTACTCCAAAACCTAAATCATGCACTCGGAATGACTATCTGTCTCGGGATGGTAAGCTGTACTCAGAAGTACCTATGTACCCAAAGCCCTATGTTGCCCTTTATAGACATGAGAAGTAAATCGGGCATCTCTGTATGAAATGATAGAGTGCATAATCCCATGAAAATGTAAAATATCTCATATGTAAAACCTTCTAAGATCATAAAAACTGAAGGTTTCTTTTATCAGAAAGAAATGTGCAACCTTTGTGAGTCTGTCAACAACAACCCATACAACATAATTTTCTATGGGCAACCTTGGTAAACCCATCAAGAAATCCATTGCAACATCATTCCACTTCCACTTAGGAATGGTTCACTTTTGTAAAAGACCTACCAATTTCTAATTCTCCACCTTCACCTGCTGACAGGTGGAACATATCATAACAAAACAACTACATCATTCTTAGTGCGTGGCCACCAATACTGATGGTGTAGACCCCGATACATCTTGGTGACACCAGGATGAAATGACTATACCAAGGAATGAAAATCTCACAAAAGCTCCTTGCGTATGTCTGCTGACATCCATAGATTCCCATGAAAACACAAGACCTCATCCTCATCTATGGTCCATCCAGAAGTATGGTCCTTTCTTGACACACACTCCCATAGGACTAGGCCTTTGAAATCTGATAGTTGCCTCATTCACACTTGATCCATAAGATTAGAGGTAACAACTATAGATAAAAGAAAAAATATTCCCCCATCTATCATGCACCTCCAAATGCATATCAGAGAATAGAGCCATAAGTTTCCACTCAATGCCTATATCTAAGTCCTGCTACCCAATTCATCAGCCACTACGTTGCCTTTCCCAGGCCTGTAGGCAAGCTAAAAGAAAAAATACAGAAGGTAGTCAACCCACCTTTGATGTCTCAGATTCAGATCATGCTGAGTAAAGATATACTTTAGGTTTTTGTGGTCAGTGTATTCCACAATGTGATCTCCCAAAAGATAATGTCTCAAACACCATAAATCATGCACAAATATAGCTAATTATAGATCATTTATTGGGTAATTTGTCTCATATGGCCCTAAATTTTGAGACCCATATGCAAAAGCTCCTCCCCCCTACATAAGCACTACTCCCAGCTCGATACCTGATGCATAGTAGTAAACAATGTAACTATTTACCGACTCTGGAAAAATTAGTATAGGTGCTGAAGTAAATCTACCTTTCAACTCCTGAAAAGATAAATCGTAGGAATTTTTTCACAAGTAATTTTCACCCTTCTTATTTAGGCCTGTCAATAGCACTGATAAGTGTGAAAAGTTTTTTATAAAGTGCCTGTAATAACCAACCAGCCCCATAAAACTCCGCACCTCAAAGACGTTCTTCAGTTGATCCCAAGAAAATACCACTCTCACTTTCTATAGGTCTACTGATACTCCTGTCTCTGAGATAACATGACCCAAGAATTGAATATGATCCATCCAGAATTGGAATTTTGAGAGCTTGGTGTATAACTGATTCTCTCTCAGTGTACTCAAAATGATATCAAAATGGTTGGCAAGGTCATGTAGAGTGTGAGAATACACCAAGATATCATCCATGAAGAATACCATAGAAGAATCCAATTAAGGATGGAACACTTGGTTCATCAGTTCCATAAAAACTATCAGTGTGTTTGTGAGACCGAACGACATACCAAATACTCATATAGACCATACCTATTTCGAAAGGTTGTAAGAGGTATATCTGATTGTTTAATGTGCAACTGATGATAAACGGATATCAATTCAATCTTTGAGAACACCTGGGCTCCTCGAATCTGATCAAAGAGAACATCAATCCTCAGTAAGGGATATCGGTTCTTGACCATTAACTAGTTTATATTCTGATAATCCACACAAAGTCTGAGGGTACCATCCGAATTCTTTGGAAAAAGGATAGGATAACCCTAAGGAGAAGTACTGGGTCAGATGAAACCCTTTACCTTCCACTCCTGTAACTATTTCTTCACATCCTGTAACTCTGTAGTAGACATCCTATAAGTAGGAATGGACACCGGTTCCGCTCTTGGAATAATCTCAATAGAGAAATCTACCTCTCTATCTAGAGGTAAACTTGAAAATTTGTCTGGAAATACATCTCTGAAATGATCTACCACTGGAGTAAAGTATATATGTGAAGTCACCTAGTCATCCAAATATAAACTAGAAATTTGGGCTATAATTACTCCCAACCCATGATGCTCAGGTCCCACTCTTCTTTCCTGGATATCCCATTCACCCTTATATAGAAAAGACATGCCCTATGGTGACGTGAAACTCACACTATAGAGATAGAATTAAACAAAGGCCTAAAAGGAGACCATGAAATCCATTGAGAGAATGAAATTGACTCCTATCATATCTAATACATAGAGGTCCCATAAGAAGTGTCACCCACCAACCTCAAGAGAGAACTACTTGTACTGACATACACTAGCCACCCTAATCCCAAACAGAGTGTCTAAAATCATAACATCATCATAAGTGATGATACAAAGACCAAGGATCTCTACCACGATAAAAGATATAAAACTATGGGACTACCCTATATCAAAAAGTGAATAATCTAAAACTGAGGCAATTAGAATCATACCTCTAAATGTAGAGGGTTTGAGATCCTACTACTATTGGGTCTGCTCTACTACAAATGTATGACCTGTACCGTGAACTTGAGACCCTACCTGACCACCCTGAGATGATCCTCCCTACTATCTCTGAAAACTAGTCATTTAGCTACCACATCCATGACCACCTCCTTGTCCTTAACGACCTGATGAACTCCAGTTCCATGAATGAGGAGAAACTAGCGGTCCTTCTCCTGAACGTGGATTCATAACAGAACCCCTATCACTCATTATTGGTGAGAACATTTGACAAAAATACTAAATATGGCCCATATTTCCACAAGATCATCACTTGACTAGGTCCTTTCGGGAATGTGACCTTGTATTGCCACTCTTCCCGCACTGGTAGCATACCATCTGGATACCTGAAGAAACATCATGTGAAATTTCCCTTCTGCGCTTCCTGCTATCCGTCGAAGGAGCATCATCCCTGGATGATAAACCGCACTGGATCATATCTCCCAACTCACTTAGATTGTGTTCAGTAATCAGTTCCTAATTCACTATAGCAGTCACCAAAGTTAGCCTATAAACATTCACCTACAATCAGATGTCATACCCAAGACCTTCCTCAAATCTCCTAGACAGTGATAACTTGTCACCTCCCAAAACATGTGTGAAGCTCTGAAGCTTTGTAAAATGATAAGAGTGATCCATCATTGAAATATATCCCTACTCCCAATTCATGAACTCTCAATCTTGATCGGCCCTCAATGTATCAGGGTAGAAGTTGTCATAGAAGGTCCTCTGAAACTCTTCCCAAACCATATCCTGATGACTTCCCCCCTATGAGATAACATCCCACCATATATTGGAGAAATCATGTAGCATGCACATTGTGAGACTCACCCTCCTATCCAGAGGCGTCTATAGATGCTCAAAGATAGAAACCATGGACTACAACCATGACACTACTGATTGTGGTCCTCCATCCCCAGAAAAAGTCGGAGGATGCTTCTATTAGATCACCCTCATCAACTCTTCCATAGTTGGGGTAGGATACAATGCTCCCAGAAATGTCTGCATCATCCTCATGAATCGTTCACGGAACTATGACTCAACACCTGTATCCATTATAACAGTTGGTTCCAAGACATGCACGACAAGAGGATCAGCTTGTAGTTCCTGATCTACCATTTCTGGTGTCTGATAATTACCCTTTACCTAGAGTACAACTAGAGGACGTATTAGTGGCATGAATCTGCAAGGTCAAGCACACAACTCAGTACAAGATTATTAAGGACAACAACTTAGAATTTCAAGAACGGAATAGGAGAAGGAAATAATTCAAGTTTTTCAAAATAGGGCTACACGACGTGTAGAACCACTAAACGGTGTGTTCCCTTAATCCTTAACATGGGCATGTACCTCTACCAACCTAGACATGTAACACCCCATACACAAGACATGTTCCTTATGAGACATGGCATGTACTTGAATATTAACTCCTACACAATCACTTTTACATGACTAGAACTACATGGTCCTGCTGGTGTAAGACTACACAGTGTGTTCACCATAGACACAATGTGTACTACTTAAGTTCCATCCACCCATGTTGTTAGTCACACGACCAGATATACAATCAATTTCTACATGGTGTGCATAAATGAGACCCAACATGTAAAACCTAAGTTTCATCCACCCGTGTCGTTAGTCACACAAACCAGTTCACAAGTGCATTTCCTTGAATTCCAGAGGCTATAAACTTGTATTAAGGGCCTTGGGTGTGATAGTGGGGAAACTATTCCCTCATTGGCAGAGTAAACACATCAGAAAAAAATATATTAAATATTAGTGGAAGCAGTAATACCATACAACAAAGATAAATAGTGGGAGACTGATAGAAATATAACAAATAGAGCATTTATAATTGATGCATGTCACATGTTTCTAGGAAATAATCTAAACAATTCACAATTCTAGAAATATAATACTAAAAACAAAGTACAGAAAATAAGTAAACTCCAACAGCATCACAAGCCTCAACTTGGTCCCATGCTATCCATCTACAACAAAAATCAAGTACCTAATGAAGAAGGGCACTTACCCTTATCTATACATGCAACCATATAATCTTTTTGGGTCCAAAATCATGACCCAAATAGGGTGTCAGACGAATCCCAATAGGCAACTGCTAAAATATCTATTCCTAAATGTTGGTGAATATATAACATCCAATACGTATAAATGAAGCAATATACCAGGAAGTACTCAAAAGTAAACAATCCTACAATTTTAATTACATTCATTTGAATTTATTATTTATTCAATACATTGAATAATGAAATACTGGGATCTATCCTAAGCTCTGTATCCCCCTATGCAAGAATAACCAAACAGATGTCTCAAAAGACCATCTTAAAAACCTAGTAAGACTGAGTCCATGCTTGTGGTTTGGACTGGAAGACTCGTCACAATCATTCAATCGTTCATAAGAAACCCTCTGGGAAAGTTCTCACAGTCTAACCCCTCTAGTCTAACAGATCATCAATTCAATAAACAATGACCCTCTTGTAAATCTCTCATAGTCTAAACCATTTGGTCCCACATAGAACTAATCATTTACCAACAACCACTTGGGAAACTCTCATGGTGAATAGTCCCTTGGTCAACATAGAAACAATAAACTATAATGGCCACCTGGAAGCTCTCATAGTCAATTACCTAGGGTCCAACATTCATTTAAAAATGACCCTATGGGTATCTCTCATGGTCTAACCCCACTGGTCTAGTATAAAAAAATTCATACATAAGTGACCCTACCTCGGGAATCTCTCACAGTCAAATTCCCCTTGGTCAAACTTCCATAATGCATAACACATGAATTTTCAAAAATCAGCTTCTCTATCCTAACAAAAAAAAGGCATGGGAATAAGTAAATATATAGGCATCCTAGACCAAACATCCATACACAATCATTCATGGAAACACACCCATGGGGTGTCCCATAATAAGGTATCTAACCTTGCGCATAATCAATGACCCTTTTTCAATCAAACAAACCATATAAAGTATTAAACAGGGTTAAATTCCAATCAAGAAAAACCCAAAATGTGGGTATGTGGCACTTTTATCATATATAATACAAAGAAGAACAAAAAAAGGCACAAACCACCTACCTCGATATCGTACGATTGATACTCTTGAACATTGGACATTGAATTGACCTAGAATGATATAGATCTACAAAAGGGTAAAATCGATCATATCATGATAATTCACAAGAGAGGACGAATCTGGAAAAAATCCCTATGGGAATTGAGAAATCATCGATGGGATTCCAACGCACCTTAAAACGTATCAATTGAAGGTCAGGTGGAGAATCAGAAGGGGTTAGAAGTTCGTAGCCTTTCTATCTCTCTCCTGTTCGAACTGAGGGGAGAAGAAATATGTTTTGGACATTAGATGTGACCCCACTCTGATTCATCATATAAAAAGAAAAGTACATGGTGTGTTCATTAAATGTACACACCTTGTATTAGCCTCTACCAACCCCCACTTTAGGCGGTCTACTAGGTCACCACACAACCATGTAGTCGGCCATTACACGACCAGTATGCGGCTGTACGTGGTACCCAGGTAGACGACGTGTACTCATTAGTACATGGCATGTACTTTTAAAATTCCCATTTTTTCATTTTTCCTCAAAACAAACCAAAAAAAATCCATACCTGAAATGAAGATCTTGGTTCTTATATATAGAGGTTTGTATTGTAGAGTGATATATTTTTGAGGAAGCTGTTGAATCCTATATCAACAACCTATCTGGTGTGGAAATAATTGGTCTACTAAAATCTCATCAAATTAGATGGCTCGTGGGCGAACAAATTTCTAGAAGAGATGTTGTCACAATCAATATTATAGATCTAGAGCAGGCCCACCTTTATGTTTTTTATAACAGTTTGGATGTTTCCCCATATTTCAAAACCCAAAAAGAAATTCTTAATCATTTTAACCCTTCAAGGGTTAGAATATGGATATCAAATATAAATAATCAATAGTTTATAGGATGGTTTTAGAACCAGATTTTTATAGTCATATAAAAATCCATATTCAATTTCAGAATGAATTCAATGGATAGATAGAGGACCAAGTTTTTATGTATTACCTTACAATGGTTTTTTAATTAATGGTTATAAATTCTATACAAATGAACAGGACGTATATAGTAACATGAAAAATAGGGGAGTTAAAATTGGGGCTGAAGTGATGCATGTTTATAGTACTAAGGAAAGAAATCCAATTTACGTGAATATGTCATACTTTGGAATCATCCAAAAAATATGGGAGTTGTATTATACAACATTCCAAGTGCTGATTTTTCAATTCAAGTGGGTTGATAATAGGAGTGTTGTTACAATAGATGAATTGAGATCCATGAAAGTGGATTTCAGTAAGGAAGGGTATAAAGACAAACCATTTATGATGGCATCACATATAGTAAAATTATTTTATGTTCAAGATCCTACAAACCAAAACTGGTCAATTATTCTATTATTGATCAAAACCACAAAAGGGTCAGATGAACATTAAACTGAGGATGTCCCTTTCATTTGGATGTCAAAATCATTTCACTTTGATCCCAATGTAGATATGGTTTTGTATTTTATACAAGACCACAATGAAGGGATTTATATACTTGATAGATGGTTCAAATCCCTTCATCATTTAAAAAAAAAGAGAGTTCAATAATCATGTTGTATTTTTTTTGTAATATACACCATGTTACCTCAATTTATAATCTATTCAATTCTAAATTTATTTAATCTAAATTAAATGTTAAAATAATTCTGTAGATAATGACTTATACATGTGATGGTGCTCCAAATACTGAGGAACAATAGGTCTCTCAACCAGCTACTACTCACAGTGTAGAGGAACAATGACCTTCGGTATGCGTTGGTGCTCCCAATCCTAAGAAATAACATGTTTCTCAACCTATTGTTGCTCTTAATACAAATGTATTATAACCTTTTTCACATGATGATACTACCAATCTTGAGGAACAAAATATTGAAGATTTTGAATCCAAGTAAATGGTAGGCGATAAAGAAATAGTGATGTATAAAAAGTAGGAGCACCACAGTCTAATGGTGTTAGAAAAAATCATTAATTAGAAAACAAAAGACATAAAATATGAGGTCAGATGGAATGAAAAGGGTGATCATGTTAAACCCAACAAGGCCATGTTTAGTAGTTATTTTAGACTCATCACTCAGAAGCACATGCTGATTGATTTAGATTCATGGCACCATGTTGTTTCTATTCTTAAGGAACTGATGTGGGAATAGATTATGGTAACATTATTATATCATTTATTTATTTTAATAAAAAATAAAATAATGAAACATTGACTTACGCGTCATCATCCCTTGAAGGGTTCATTTATAGTAGATGAATCCCACAAGAAATATGTATTAATTCTTAATAGAAGGATTCACATAGGCTTTCACACAATTCAAACAAGATTTGATCTTAAAGATGTTGAAGGGAAAATAAACCCACACCTAACACTTATGTATGCACACTTCATAACCCAAGAAGGATGGATGTCATGCAAAGGTGTATTTTTAGGTACATTGTGTCTAGTAATACATTGTTTGACAATACGTGTATCCATCAATTTGATTGAGAATTTTTTATTTATGAAATTAAAACCAAGTGATGAAAATAAGGAATAGGAATAAAAACCAATGTACCCCTACCGTAAAGAAAGGATGGGGTATGATTCACTTGAAAAAAATTGGTATGTATTTTAAATCTACCTTAATAATTTTACGTGACATGAAAACACATCATAATTATGTTCCTATATTTATATGATGATTGATGAATCCAAATCCAAAGCCACTTATATACCATTACATGTGATATAGAAGGAGGAATATGTAAATAATGATGGGATACTAATAGATGAAAAAACACAAAAAGTGTGTGAAATGTGTAAGTATGAAATAATAATTTTTTTAAATATCTATTAAATAACAATGATTAATTATTTTATTATATTTTATATTTGACATAGTTATAATAATTATCAATACTTGTACTAGATGAACACCTACTATTAGTGGCCTTGAAGTGGCCAAAACAGTATGGCCACATTAAAAGTGCGGGTTTTGGGGTGACACCCCGAACATATTTTGAAAAAACAACAAGAGGATAAAGATAAAGAAACTAGAGAGATACAATAAAGATTAGGTTCCCTTGAATAAAAATTTATTTGGAATAATAAGTTTCTTGAAACTGTTATCGGGGGAATAAAACAGAAGAAAAAACTCAATAACAACCATTGCATGAAGACCCCACTTCACCCCACTAGCTTTGAGGTGAGCCATTCCCCTCAAAGAGATATCTTAGTCGAGGTAATCAATATTCTAATAATTGTTTCTATGAAATGTGAGTTAGACAGACACTAATACATTTCATATGCTAATATTCTATAGGATAAAATGACTATGATTTATATCTATCAACACCCAACTATATCCTTGTAGCAAGGTCTGTAGTGTTTAATATCCAAAACAACATGATACACAAAAAACCACTTCTTACTGGTCACATGAGAGTGGCGATTAACATAAATCATGAGACAATCATCAATATACCTATTCCACTTGATGATGAAGATATTTATAAGGTTGCCTAATCTAATGGATCATTCATTTCATGGACACCTGATCTTGTAAAAACACATGTCGATAAGGATGCATTTATTTCTAATTTATTTTCATGCTAAACCTTTAAAAATTGATGAAAAAAGGTCTGAACATATGAATGTTATTATAGATGGAAAAAGGGAAGGGGTTAAATGAAAGGTTGAATCAAAACCATCTAAATGATCATCCAACAATCAAAAAGATCTTTCAAAAGAACCTTTACACCACCCTTTCAATATCTACATTTACTAAAATTGAAGGTTCATGCATATAAGAAGTTATCATTGGTAGTTGTTACATAGTTGATTTTTAAGAAAAAATATACGAAGAGGAAGGTACATACTAAATTGATTTTGGGAATGTAAATGACATCCTTAACTATAAATGGCTAGGAGCCTCAATTTTAAATTTATACATGAGGTATGTTTTCATGATTTAATTTTCCAAAATCTGATATACTATGTTAATCATGACTAAATAAATTTCATGTTTTTTGTAGATGTATATATCAATACCAATTTAAGTGATTTACCCATGATTTTTTTGAACTCATTAGTCCTCACATAACCTCTACAGAACAAAAAGAAATAGAATCCAAAAAAATGGATGAAATAGTGGCAGACATAGCCAAATCATTTGAAAGAAAACTTATAATTGAAAGACTCTTCTTAATACCAATGATGCATGGGTAAAAATATACTATTTAATCATATCAAATATATTTTCATTTCTTTTGTTACTAATTACCTTTTGTGTTTTTATGAGACATTGGATGCTCATTATAGTCAGTTTGGATACTCCAAAGATTTCTTTCTTAGATTCAATGCATGGATACCCAACAAACTAACCACACATGATGCCATTTGTCAATTGGTAATACACTACATCCAACATTTTAGAACAAAACTTCATGTTATATAATTTATATTATGTTTTAATGAGGATTCTGTTAGGATATGGTGGTGTATAAATATTATGAAAATCATAAAATAAGGACAATCATTAATCATAAAGAGCGAGAAAAGTTCTAAAATTGGACAAGTATCAGGGTATGTATAATAATATTTCACTATCCAACCACATTTCAAAAAAAATTACTTATTTCTATCAATGATTCTATAGTTTCTTAATCAAAAAATTGAAATTAATGTGGTTATTATGTTTTTAAATTTATGAGAGAGATCATATTCCATCAACAAACTAGCATCCCCAAAAAGGTATTTTCGAAGATAATTACTATTTCATTTAAAATATTTTTTAGTCCTTTGTGTATTTATATTTTTACAATACTACTACAAATTTTAGAAATACTTATATTCATAAGATTATGGAGATTTTTTTAGAAATGAATGGGTAAAAAACCTAATGAAAAAATGTATACAAATAACATAAATATTTGACTTCCATAGAAGCAATTAATTGATTCATATTTATGTTTAATTTATATCTTTTTAATATTAATCAAATAATAATTATTTTCTTATATAGGTGGATTCCTTTGTTCAAGTTGGGGTGTTTTTTTCGAAGCTTCTCATGCTCATGAGAGATTGGAATTCAAGGATGCAACTAAGATAATGACAATAAGGAAATGGGTAAAGAATTTATACAACCATCATGAAAAGGTGAATTCCTACTACTTATTTAACTTTTTTTCATCATTTTATCTACTATTTATAAGTGTTTTTCCCTATCATTTTTATCTCATACTGATTTAGTTTTTTTCAAAAATATTTTGGGACGTCAAATTTTTATTTCAACAATCTACAAAAATCCACAAAAGAGATAACATGTTCTTTTCTACCAATGTTACCATGATTTTCATTGATTTTATTTGTCAAACTACCAAAATTTCATATTGATTTGATGTTGTTATCCAAATAACCAATCTTGTTGTTGAAAACCATAGGATTAAAGTAATCTATTGTGACCATTTTTGTTACTTCTTATGATATAATGAGAAAACATTTTTCCTTTACTCTTCTATGTTTCAAGAACGAAAAAGGTTTTTCAGATAAGGACATCAACTCGATATGAAGTTTCGGTATTTTTACAAATAAAGACAATGGTAATAATTGTAACATTGGTAATGAATATTTTTTGATACTTTAGGATGTGTATGAATCATCTACACCTCAATCCTACACATGTTGTGACCGGTATGAATCAAAGCGATTCTTTTTATTTAAAATTGACATTAATTTTAGTAAAATAAAAAACCGACATACTCAAAACCAATAAAAATTATTCAGATTGTTTTGATACTTTATAAAAATGATCCATAATTCATTTTTGATGTGTAAGAATCATCTGCACATCAATATGATACATGATGTGCACGGTATGACTCAGAGTGTTCATTATCAGTTGAAAATCAATATTTTAGTTCAAAATGTGTCACTCAATGAAAACTGAGAAAACACACTCAAATTGTCTTGATAATTTAGGAAATCTATTCATAAATAATTTTTGATGTTTAGAAATTAGTCTCATGTCAATTTGATACACGATCTGACCAGTATGAGTCAAAGTTAGTGTTTCAAGTTTAAAATAACATTTTAGTAGAAAAGACAAGTGACATACTGAAAACCAAGTAAACACATTCATATTTTTTTTATTAATTATGAAAAATATCCATGTGTTATTTTATATATGTAATAACCATACACACCTCAATTGGATGCATGGTGGGACTGATATGACTCTAAGTGAATCTTTTTATTTAAATATGACATATATTTTAGTAAAAATGACAAATGACCTACTAAAAACCTAGAAAACACATTCATATTGTTTTTTATAATTTAGGTTAATGATCTATAAGTAATATTAGACTTTTATGAATCATCCACACCATAATTTGATGCACGGTGTGACCAGTATGACTCCAAGTTCAACTTTTTAATTAAAATTGACATCAATTTTAGTAAAAAAGAAAACTGACCTACTAAAAACCAAGAAAATGTGTTCATATTGTTTTTATACTTTATAAAAAAAATCTATAAGTCATTTTTGACATTTATTAATAAAAATAACCTAAATCCAACATACGATGTGACTGATATGACTTCAAGTGCGTCTTTTTATTTTAAATTGACATTAATTTTATAAAAAGGAACAAGTGACATTATGAAAACCAAGAAACCACATTATAATTATTTTAATAATTTATAAAAACAATCCATTAGTCATTTTAGACATCTAAGAATAATACACACCTCCATACAACACACGGTGTGACTGGTATGACTCCAAGTGCGTCTTTTTATTTAAAATTGACATCAATTTTAGAAAAAAAGAAAATTAACCTACTCAAAACCAAGAAAACACATTTGGATTATTTTTATACTTTAGAAAAAATGATCCATAAGTCATTCGATATGTGTTGAAATCAACCTCACCTCAATCTGATGCACGATGTGACTGATATGACTCAAAGTGCATCTTTTTATTTAAAATTGACATCAATTTTATTTTAAAGACAAATGAACTACAAAAAACCAGGAAAATGAATTTGTATTTTTTTGATACTTTAGTAAGATGATCCATAAGTCATTTTTTACGTGTAGGAATCAACCGTACCTCAATCTGATGCATGATGTGACTGATATGACTCAAATTTCATCTTTTTATTTTAAATTGATATGTATTTTAGCAAAAAGAAAAAGTGATTTTCTAAAAACTGATAAAAAACATTTGGATTGTTTTGATACTTTAAGAAAATGATCTATGAGTCAGTTGGAAAATTTAAGAATCATAGGTACTTCAATTCGATGCATGGTGTGACCAGTATGACTCTAAGTTCACATTTTTATCTAAATTGGACATCAATTTTAGAAAAAAGGAAAACTGACCCACTCAAAACCCAAAAAATACATTAGTATTGATTTGATAATTTAGGGAAAGGGTCCATAAGTAATTTGAGATGTGTAGGAATCAGCTTAACCTCAATCCACTGCACGGTGTGACCGATATGACTCCAGGTGTGTCTTTTTATTTAGAATTGACATCAATTTTAGAAAAAAGGAAAAATGAACTACTCAAAACCAAGAAAATGAATTTTTACTATTTTTATACTTTAGTAAAATAATACATAAGTCATTTTTTATATGTTGGAATAAACTTAACCTCAATCCGACATATGTTGTGATTGGTATGACTCCAAGTGTGTCCTTTTATTTTAAATTGACATTAATTTTTGAAATAGTTACAAGTGACGTACTAAAAACTAAGAAAACCCATTAGGATTGTTTTTATACTTTAAAAAAACAATCTATGAGTCATTTAGAATGTTTCAGAATCGACCTCACCTCAATCTAACACACATTATGATCATCATGACTCTGTGCTTGTATTTTTATTTAAAATTGACATCCATTTTAGCAAAAAAGACAACCAACCTACTTAAAACCAAGAAAACAAATTCAGATTATTTTTATACTTTAGGTAAATGAACCATAATTAATTTTAGAAATGGAGGAATCATCCACACCTTAATTTTAAACATGATGTGACTGGTATGACTCAAAGTGCACCTTTTTATTTAAAATTGACACTAATTTTAGTAAAAAGAAAAATTTACCTACTCAAAAATGAGAAAATGCATTAGTATTGTTTTATACTTTAGGAAAAATTTCCATAAGTCATTTGTGACATTTAATAATCACCCAAACCTCAATACGATGTACTGTATGACCGAAAAGACTCCAAGTGTGTTTTTTTTATTTTAAATTGGTATTAATTTTAGAAGAAAGAACAAGTAACTTACTGAAAACCAAGAAAAAAACATTCAGATTGTTTTGATACTTTAGTAAAATGATCCATGAGTCATTTGGGACATGTAATAAATATCTTTACCTCAATCTGATGCTTGATGTGATTGTTATGACTCTATGTGTGTCTTTTTTATTTAAAATTGACATCAATTTTAGTAGAAAGGAAAACAAACCTAGTCAAAACAAAAAAAAACACATTTGGATTATTTTGACACATTAGGTAAATTATCCATAATTCATTTAAGAATTGTAGGATTCTTCCACACCTCAATATGATGCACTATGTGACCAGTATAACTCCATGTGAATCTTTTTTATTTAAAATTGACATCAATTTTAGTAAAAAAGAAAACTTATGTAGCACCCCAGGATTTCATAATATGTTATCTCTTTAAAGTAGTTCAATATCTTGCGCCACACGGAACACCGAGTTCGAGAGCACCATGACTTACCAAACTAGCCGTTTAAAAAGAGGTTATAAATAGTATTAACTATATTTTTAATTTTATATACTCCATATAATTTTAACATCCATACTATGTGTTTTTAGACATAATATAAGAACAAATCCAATTTTTCTGATAAAAGAAGTGTTTTTAAAAAAATGCAATTTTACTGCCTTTTAATGATGAACAATTATTAAATCAAATATTTGACACTTTTATATATTCAATTTGACAAAATAAACTTCTTCTTTATAATTGGGGCATAAAAATTTAGTTTGGATAAATTTTTGGTGTTTTTTCTGATAACTTTCATATTTTAATGAATAGTGAAAAATACTAAATTTTAATGGAATTTTTTTTTAATCAAAATAATTTATATTGTTAAATTATACTTTTGAATAGTTTTGAAGTATAATTAGAATATATTTTTATCATTTAATCCAATTTTTGTCATGGGAAGTAATTTTAAATTTAAATTGGACATAAACACATATCAATCTTTTGATAGTTTTTACTTCTCAAAAACCCGATTTTCGGTTTTGACAACGGGAATTAGTTTTAAATTAATTAATGAAACTTATATGTTTTTAATTTGGTAAAATAGATATCATTTTTGAATTCGGAATATTAAAATTATCTTAGGATGAATATTTGGTATTTTTCTGAGAGCTTTCAATTTTTGATGAATAGTGAAAAATACAACATAGTACATAAAAAGTGACTTTTTTCATTTAAATAAATATTTTTAATTAAAAATTTATCTTAAAATTGATAAATAATACATATTTTATTACAATATAAGTCATTTAAGTTATTTTATAATAATATTAGATATATGAAATTTTATTGAACTATTTTAACGTCTTTTTACCCACCTTCTAGGCACATTTACCCACATTCTAGGCACATTTGAAAATTTGCATAAAACATCATTTTCCCATTCTGTGAATTTAATTTCAAAAATATAATAGAATTTATTTACATCAGTAATTAAAATTTGGTTCAATAGGATGAAGATAAGTTTTGGTGAATAATAACTTTTGAATTTTATTTACCACGGTTAAAAGTACATAAGGTAATTAAAGGTAAAAATTATATTAAAATTCCCAAACACATTTCCTAATTCTATTGGATAATTTTATTTAGACCAAAATAAACCTTAGGACAAAAATAAGATACTTTTGATCCATTTGGGTTAGATTAGGACATTTATTATATTTTATTTAAAGAAGAGTTAAAAGTGTTAAATTCAAATTTTAATAACTAAACCATTTTTAATATAGGGTTAAACATAAGGTAAATTCGAATATAAATATTCCATATAAATATAAAAATATTTCTTACATCATGGTATTTTATTTATAATTTTTAGACATTAAATAATTAAATTTATTTATGACACAATGATGAAGGAGTAATTACCTTATTAATGAAAGATAAAAATAATTGATATTATAAATATAAAAATAAATGTAAGTTGAGACTTTTGATTCCATAAAAGAATTTTATAGCTGAATATTACTTGTTAGGGTTGATTTAATGTGTTTTTTTGAAGTAATAAACTTGTTATGACTTTCACAAAAGCCAAATACAAAATTGTGTCAAAATTGGCATAAATGAGTTTTTTTAAAAAAAATACTATATTATTAAATGATATAATATTGCTAAAAACATAAGGATTGACCAAACGACTTATATAATGATATATATGTTTTTAATGAACCACTTGAGGTTCTATTGGAATTTTATAGTTTGTCTATTAACTATGTATTATAATAATAAAAGAAGACATGGTAAAAGTTAAACCATTTAACAAAGGGTTAAATATGAAGGATAATGTTAATATAGTGAACTAAACTTCTCTAAAACCTATTGGTTGATAGGATTTAGACCCATACCCACCTTATCCTATAAATAAATCCATTTTTATATATTATATACCGAAAATAATTTTAGAATAAATTAGTATTTCAAGCTTTTCCTAAAGTGCCCCTCACATCTCTTATAAAAGGGCACTTCCCCTTCTCTTAAATTAAGACCTCCAAAACCATTTGGCTCGGCCAGACATTGATCAAATCTCATAAAAACAACCATAACTTCATCCTAGAGACCTTAATTTGATCAGAAAAACAACCTAAGGAGACCTTTTGTTCAAATAAAATGGAAGAACCCAAAGAAGAGGTAATTATTTCATTACCTCTTTCAAACTTCTTTTCTTCTTCCACTTCCTCTTTCTTTGTTGTTTCTATACAAAAATAATGAATCCAGTACCTTATAAATACTTTTATATTATTATAAATATGTTACAACCATATTAATTATCTTATCCATCCTATGAATGATAAAGTCACCATACGTGCATACGTACGACTTACCGTCTCCACATCGTGGTGTAGTTTGTTATTCAACACTTCATTATTTGGATAAGTATAATAATGAGTATAAGTGATGTAAATAATAAATATAACATGTTAATGATTCTTTATATA
Source organism: Viscum album (assembly GCA_963277665.1). Classification (NCBI taxonomy): domain Eukaryota; kingdom Viridiplantae; phylum Streptophyta; class Magnoliopsida; order Santalales; family Viscaceae; genus Viscum; species Viscum album. The sequence continues at coordinate 1,519,939,003 of OY728131.1, read as the reverse complement.
AAATATACCATCCAATTAAATAATATTTCACCATCAATAGAATTATATCATCGTTCGTGCATACGTACGACTTACCGTCTCCACGACGCGATGATATTCATTTCCACATTCACTATTCAATAATGATTATAAAAAATATATATTTAATAAGTATGTAATATATGACATAATAATGATAATTCATATATATATATATATATATATATCTGTTTGTGTGTGTGTATTTACATATATCTCATTCACTTACTTCCGTTCAATATGATATGAAAACGGAAACAACTTTTATGTGTACGTACGACCTATCGTCTCCATAAACGGTGTTTTCCATTTCATATATATTTATATTATACATATTTATATTCTGAATATATATGATACACAAATAATATTTTATATTCTAGAATCAATTAAATCATGATATAAGTTATACAATCAAGAATAACAAGTTAAAACACATATGATAAAGAAAGCGATTATTACCCGAAATATTATTTTAACATAAAATTATTATTAAATGGGCAATATAAAGCCATAAATAAATCAAGTATGATATAATAAATATGTATATGGTTATTTTATAATTTAATAACATTCTATGGTCATTATACATGAGGTTAAACATACCATTGACCAAAGGAAAGTACAAGGTAAGGGTTAATTCCTCAATCTCATTATTATCCGAGATTTTTTATGTGTAAGTATTTACTAGGAAATTTTTATCACCCATATACATGTTTCATAAAAATGTTTTCAAAATGAATATTCTAAGGTTTTGTGCAAGATACCCTTTATCAAGATCATAATCTTAAATATTTTAATGATTTATTTTTATAAATCATTTTAATTAATTTCCATGATTTAAAAATGATTTTAAGGATTTATTTATATGAACATGATTATTTTAAAATGTTAATTAATTTCAAAAGTTTTAAAGTGGTATGGTACACTTTTCTTCAAAAATCTCTTTTAAATTTCTTCCTTTATAAATGCGTGAATTTTAAATGATTTCACAAAAAGGGATATTTCTCTCGAAGAGTTTTACTGATCATTTTCAACTATGTCAACATCCTTTACTTGATATTATTTTTGATTGAGGTTGATTTATTATAATACAATATTCCATATTTTATTTAATGAGTTCTTATGTATTTGACTATGGATATTCTATTTTTATACCATTCATGGTTTATGGTTAAATTATTGACATTTCCTATGCTAGTTTTAATACAAATGTTTATGTTATGTTTCAACATTTTCATATGAGTAATGCATTGGAATTAGTAAGTGACGGTTGGATCCCACTATATATCCTCGATGCATCGGCAAGTCTCATGAGACAAATTAGTGTCTTGGCACAAGGCCTTGATAAAATTTTTATTTGTAGTCTTAGCACGAGGTCTTGACTATGTGGTTATGATTTCCAGCATTATGCATTCCCTCATTATGAAATTAGTTATTACATGTGATTATTCGACTAGTAAAATATCCATGTGCATGTTTATATGGTAATGTTTCATTTGTTTTTTCCATATTATGTTTAAGGTTATGTTTAAAAGGATGTTTTTTATTACACATATTTCCTTAAAATTTTATAGCTTTTGTTAAATTATTTACCCTTACCGAGCATTTGAGATCACCCCTTTCTTATGTTTTATTTTCCCAGGATTCTAAGAAGTGTATTATGATCGATATGCAGGGTTATGATATGGGAATAATTGAATTCTCAAAGGATTATTTGTACTATCTTGTATGTTATATAGTGTAATGTAACATTCATGTATGTAATCTATTTTCCAAGACTGCTAAACTGATTAGTCCTTTAGGACTTGATCCCTTGTAGTCATGAAAATGTATTAAAATAATGCACCAAATCCAGGTAACTGAGGTCAGGTCATTACAACTGACTTGCTCAAATATGAGAAAATGCATTCATATTGTTTTTATACTTTATAAAAATGACCCATAAGTGATTTTGAAATGTAATAATCTGATCTACCTCATTCCTATGCACAATGTGACCAATATGACTCCATGTGTGTCTTTTTATTTTAAATTGACATTAATTTTAACAAAAAGAACAAGTGACATATTGAAAACCAAGTAAATACATTCAGATTGTTTTGATACTCTAGGAAAACAATCCTTGAATCATTTGTAACATGTTGGAATTAGCCACACCTTAATAAAACACACGGTGTGACCGATATGACTCAAAGTTCCCATTATCTCTTTAAAATTGATATTTTTGTTCAAAACATGTGTCAATCACTAAAAACAAAGAAAATGAACTCCAATTGTCTTTATAATTTATGAAATAAATATATATGTCATTTGTAACATATAGGAAGTAGTCTAATATTAAAAAACACATGATGTGACCAATATGACTCAAAGTGTATGTTTTCAATTTGCAATGACATTTAAGTAAAAAAAGTCACATAATAAAAAATGTATAAACACATTCAGATTGTTTTGATACTTTAATAAAATGATCAATAAATAATTTGTGACATATAAGAATAAACTACACCTCAATCCCATGCATTATGTGACTGGTATACCTCAAAGTATGTCATTATTTAAAATTGAAATTAATTTCATTAAAAATAACAATTAACATACTCAAAAATAAGAAAACACATTTGAATTATTTTGATACTTTAGGAAAATGATACACACCTCATTTGTGACATGTTGGAATCAATCACGCCTCAATACAATGCACAATGTGTCTGGTATAACACCAAATGTGTCTTTTTATTTAATGTTGACATTTTTCAGTGCATTCTTTCATATTAATGTTTAATTTATTTCTTTATAATATTAATAACATAAGATTTTTTTTCTTGTATAGGTTTATTATTTTTCTCAGGATGATTTGATTTTTTTGGTAATTGATACCATGGAAATACTTTTTTGCAAGGATATCACATGTACAAAATATGATGAAACATTAATATTATGTTTTTAAATGTTTTTGGATAATAATTGTAAATGTAATTATAAAAAACATTTTTTGAAATGTATATAGTAGTGTTTTTATTTTTTTTTCATGATTAAAAATTATTTCAATTAAATTATATTTTTGTGTATAGGTTATAGGTTGTGGTTATAGTAGTGTGCTGTTATAAAATCAACACACTGCAACATGTGAGACCTTTATCAGCATTAGAAATAGCACAAATAAAGGGGGGCCTTTATCAATGATAAACTAGAACTGTTAAAGGGTGGTCTTTATCAGTGCTTTTTTAGTGTAGATATAGGGGCCCCCATTTAATAGAAATGGGGTTAACAATGCTTTTTTAGCTCTATTAAAATCTTTTTTTCACACTGTTAAAGGGAATATCTGTAGTAGTGCACATAAAACAAAACCATGAAGTGAAACTAACTTCGATAAGGGAAGATGCATCCTCACTATGAGAACCCATGAAACATACTCTATTAGTAACAATATCCCTCTATGTACCATCATCAACCACTATGTATCATCCCCATCAATCACCATTAGTGTAGAGACCTAGATTTTTATGATATGAAATTTTAAAATATTTCAAATAGTTTTTTTAATATGGGTCACTTATTCTACGTGAAGTTTTGAGATTTTTTAAGACATGATAATAATATATTAAAAATGATATAGTATTTTTTAGTCTATAAATTCATAATGATGAATTAGTGTATTTTCCTATTAAAAAAAGATTTATATAGAAAAACTGATGTTATGTTTGCATTCAAAATAGAGGTTTACCCTAGAGGTGATATAACTTTCATTCACACCAGGGTTTCTAGAACAGGATGCCACAGGTGGCATTGGTTAATTAGACTAATTATATTAAACTATTGATTGAATTAATTAATTAATTATTTGACCTAGAAACCCTAAATATCCCTATTTAAATGTCATTGACCCCTCTCAACAAGGTTAGTCACATAAACCCAATATTGAGAGAGTGAGTGAGAAGTGGAGAGTGTGGGAGGAACTGGGAACTCAAGAATGAATTATTAATTATAATCAAACATGGTAAATGTAAAAAATGTGTACCTATTCATTGAATGATAAAATTAAGAGGAAAGGCTTGTTATTTCCTATTTCCTTTGTTTTTTATGATAATATCTTATTGAAATTATGATTTGAAACCCCATTCTTTATTGTTGATTCTCGTGCTATGGATTTTTTATTTAGTGTAGAATGATTTGTCCCTAACCATTATTCTCTATATTTGGTGATAAAATGAGGCTATGGAGGATTGATGTTAGGTCATCAATAAGGATATGGCCACATATTTCTCTTCCTCTACCCATGTCACCTGCCTCCTGGTGCAACATGAAACCACTGGAAACGACATGTTGCATTGCACGAATGGTTGGATGTCCGGTTTCCAACTACCACTCCCTCTCCCCTAAGATATCTCTCTATTTTAATTTTTCAGTGGTAGGGAAGTTAAAAATGGTGTGGAACAGCATGGAGTGAATAAAAACAAGGCCCCGATTATGGCATGGTGGCACAACATGGTGCATATGGTGTCATGGTAGCACATTGTGGTGAAAACAGTGGAACAACAAGGCACATATGGTAGAAATGTAGCATAGAGATAGGTGAAGACCTCAGTGTAGTGATGGTGGCTATTCATGTCAAAAGTTAGTGAATTGGGAATATAGTAGTTGAGATGATGATTTGATCCTCTATGATAAAATGGAATCTCTCCTACCAAATATAAGATAGGTCTACTAGGCTGAGTGGTGTATGGGATCAACATTCCAGGTCAGCCCTAGCACATGTGACCCAACGTATGTCTACCCAAGATTCTTGATCATGTGGCCAGGAGGGAAATTATAATGGGTTAGGTCCACTTGACCCAAATCAGGGGTATTTGGGTCCATTCTCAATGGGGTGCACCCTCCCCCTCATAGTGCATTATGAGGTGTTCTTGGGGCCACCACATGGATTGATTTTTTCCTTTATAGGATGTTTTTCATTAAATATTAACCTTGTGTCAGTTTTGAGCAAATAAATAGCATACCATGAGTGTTTTTACCCTTAGATCATAACATCATGATCAATTTGTTCATTTGAGTTTATTTACAAGGTTATATATGTAGTTTTAAGATTTATATTTATAGGTTTGATGATGGAGATCAAGCGTAGCGATCAAAGTGTTCTTAAGGTTTGTACTCCCCTAATAACAAGTTTATGTCATGGTTTCGGTCCCCAACACCAAAGATATGGTTTGATACTCCCATAAATACTTAGATTATGAGTCTTATATCTATATAGTAGGTACTACCCAATATAAAATCTCAAACACAGTTTAGTTCCTCCACTAGGGTCAGTTACTCCCTCGACCAATACTTTTCCTTTAGTAATGCATGGGTCCCTCACAATGTTTTCTTTGAGATAACATGGGTTTGTTCATAGCCAAAGTAGTTATAGTAGTGGGGGATAGTACTCCATTGACCAAAATATATCCTTGGTCAAGGTGTGAGTTCTACAATGAGTATCTAAAACATTGACACATTATCAATAGTTACAAACAACAAGGTGTGACAACCCCTTGACTGACATTTATACTTTAGTGAGGAGTGGGTCCTACATTGTGGTTTTCATTAGATATGTGGAAGTTGGATAGGTTGATTATATCAAATGATTTGATAATTTTTTCTCCTTTGACACCCCTTGGTTCCCTTCGATATACGATGTGCATTTTGATATTGACTTCATACTCTATGGGTTTTTCAATACTTAGATCATCTATAGTTTCCTGTGAGATATGAACCATCATGGATTTGAGTGGAGATGACTGGGCTTCATCACATCCCTATGACTTCTAGTGGTTGAGTATATTTGGATATTTTCTTATCTTACTCCAAGATTCGTTATTATATTGGAGTTTGAGCTAACTTGTTACATGTCTTTACTTTATGGTTTAACTTTTAATTACTGAGTATATTCATACTCATTCATACATGAGATTTGTGCTCACACATGTTGTGTATATGTGGGTGATGATGAGTTCAAGATTATTTAGATGTATGTGGAGATGGTGTGTCTTGTTTAGAGATGGAACATAAAGATTCTTAGAAACCCATGATGAAGCATGGTGGTTATGATGGTGGTAGTGATCATTGATTCTAGAGATTGATCTAGGAGTACATATAGCAAGGATAAACTTTTAAGATTATTTTTTATATGATATTTGAAGTCTTGATAGATGTAACATTATTTTAGTATTATCCAATGTGGAATTGTTACTGTTTTTGATGTCTTATTCTGGTATTTTATAGAATTTTGTTTTTTACACACACACTACTAGGGTTTCTAGTTATTTTATGTGTTAGAGATATGTGTTTGTTGAAGGTTGATATAGGCTTTGGCCTCCCATATTGTATTATATTCCTACTTGGTGTTAGTAACTGACCACTGAATTACTGGAGGAGGTCTTGGGGTGGTATAATTTGATTATTAATGACTTAAATAGGCCCCTAGTGAGTTGGGTCATGTCAGGGTGGTATCTATAATGACCCACTCTTGACGTTCATAGACATTACATCACTTTTACAGAATACTTAAAAAATTACAAAAATAGACGCCCCAAAGACCATACTAGTTTAGTGCCTTTGGAAACTTGGAAACATAAACACTAGAACATAAGTGAGATACAGTACCCCTACTAGGTTCTTCAGTACTAGAAACCTTCTTATACAAATTTTACTTAATAAAAATAATCATGACCTAGGGAAGGAAACATAAAAAGGGGTGAACTCAGATGCTTGTTAAGGGTAAACAAGGGTGACATATAAGCATAAGAATGAGCATAGGGGTATGGGATTGTGATCATAACATTAAAATAACTCACCCTAAATATCAAATATCATAAAAATGAATCAATTAATAAACCTTTACAATTAATAAGACATGAATCATAAGAAAATAAAGAACATAATCCATGAAATAATAATATAGGAATATAACATGGAATTGTGGAAAACACATAATCATATAATATGATTTCCATAGTAGCCAAGGAATCACTGCCAAAACCATCTTGGTAGTATGATTTCACTCCCCATACCATCTCGGTAGTCATGGATCACCCCCATGGACATCTTAGTAGCACGAGTTCACTCCTCATAGCATCTTAGTAGTCATGGTTCACTCCCATGGCCATATTAGTAGTCAAGGTTCACTCCCAAGTTCATGTTAGTCTATCTCATGAGATATAACTCTTTAACTGATGTATTGGAGGGAGATATTGGTACAACCCATCTCATAATTAAATCATACATCCATTTTCCACAAAATCATAAAAAATAATATCTTATCCCATTAAATGAAATGGGTATCATAAACATGTAATCATACCTTAACCTGTAGAAAAATAAATAGGTTTCATAATCATCTTATCAAAGAAAACCCATGAAAATAAGTGGGTATTATAGACATATAACCCATGAAAGGAATAGATATTCATAAACATAATGTCATCAATACATAAATCATTTATAGAAATCATATGAAGGGAACTTTTATAACATTTCCTATAAAGGAATGAGTAACACCAATGTATTTCATATTAGATGGGAAATAATTTTGAAAGATCTTTTAAATACAATTCATAAGAAAATTATCCTTTATCCTTTGAAAAATTATTCTTAAAACATAAAACATTTGGAAAACCATTTTCATGAAAATAAAATTAAAAACTTATAAAAGATTCATTGAAAACATTTTGAAACCCTTTTCCTTTGAAATCTTGTAGAGGAGCTTAAAAACCTTTTACAAACCGTTTTTCATTGAAAAGTTATAAAAGAATCTTGGAATTTTTTTGAAAACAATTTATTTAAAAATCAATTTTAAAAACATTTAGTTAAAAATTAACCTTTTAAAAATGAAAAATAATCTTCAAATAAATGAAAATGGGTATTTTTACATGCCATAAGAGGTAAACAAAATATTCCTTTTGCACGGTAAAAGGTTAAAAAAATTCCTTATTCATAAAAAGAAAAGAATATTCCTTAAAAAAATTGATAATATACCAAATGGTTAAAAATTTCCTTTAATGATCATTGGATATTATTAAAATATTATTGGAATCAATTTTTTAAATCAAGGGTTTTAAAGAACACAAAATTCCTACCGAATAGAGAGGTAAGGTCATATTTTCTTAATTTTTTTTCTTAATTAACTTAAGTACCAAAGAGTTAAAAAATAGTACTAAGACATGAAGAAATAAAGAATAACTAGAGTAGAATAAAATTCATGAGTTTTCTTGAAATATTGATAATAATATTTCATTAATTTAAATGTGATCATAAACAATCTTGATAAACGGTGAGATTGTTTTAAAAAAAATCTTAACAAATGGTCACTTTGAATAATACTCCCCACGTAGGAAAATGAAATTGAATGGAGATTTAAAATATATTGAATATAAGGATATTAATTTTATAACCTGTCAAAGGAATTTTATACACCTCATATAAAAATATAGGTGTATAACATGTCATATGTCTCAAAGAAAGAAAATTGCGACAAAATTAATTTACCAATTTGGAATATTTTTAAACTTAAAATCCATGATAGAAATATCATAAAATGGTTATGTAAATACCCATAGATTTATTTATAAGAGGCATATAATACATTTATGGGAATTATATACACCACTAAAAATAATTGAGTGGTGAATAATGCATGTATCTCACGGAAATAAAGAGTGAGATGAAATTTCCTTACCCCATGTCTGGACTCTTGTGGTACTCATTCAAACCTCCTATATAATAAATATAAATTTATTATAAATCTATAAAAAATATATTATTTACCTATAATACAATATATGGTTTTATTATGGCTTTATATTACCCTCTTGTAAATAATTCTACGTTAAGGTTTCACTTTGGGTAATATCTGCTTTGTTTTTCACATGTGTCTTAATTTATTATAACTCTGGTCATTATACTTATATCATGATTTAAAAAAATGTAAACCATGATTTAAATATAATTTATATTCATTAAATTGGTATTATAATAATCCATATAATATATAAGTATGAAATAGAATACACCGTTCATGGAGACAGTAAGCCATACATACGCATGGACGTTATTTCCATTTAATTATCATGTTATAATGTTAAAAGAAAGAAATTAAATGATATATATATATCATTATTAAAGTATATTCAATATATCATATATGTCATATATATTCACTAAACCCATCCTTAATACATTCCATGTAGTGTATGAACAAACCAAATCGCTTTGACAGGGCGGTAGTCCACACTTCCTCAAACGAAATTATCGTATTAACACCAAATGGAAAGTATAAAGATATGTGTTGTAAAATAATTAAAGAATATTAAATACATATTAAATATAATATATAACATATATAAACATAGTTTTCATAATAATTTCTACCATGAGAGGTGGTAAAGGAAAAATTAACAATCATCGTTTAGTAAGGCGATAGTTCGTCGTACAATTGGGTTGTGTAAATGTAGAACCCTTATAAAAATGGGGTTTATGTAAGGATAATTGAAACTTAAAATTACACAAATGAGTCACATAACAGTTATACCATTATGTGAGGGAGTTTTGTAAAGGTAATCTGCATATTACCTTTATGCATAGGTTTTGAAATTAAGCTGTGTAAAGGTAACCTCTATAATAACTTAACGTAGGCTTCTGAAATCATAAGTTACCATTTTTATAGCATCTACATAAGGGTAATAGGTATTATACCCTTATAATTGGTGTAAATCCCACCTATACCAATGAATATATCCCAACGGTTTGAAAAAACCATTAGGAAAAGTTACATATACCAACAATTAATTAAAACCATTGGCATAAGCCAATGTAAGGTTGATTTTACCAATAGTTTGAGAAAAACATTAGGATAGGAAAATAATTACCAATGATTTATAAAATTTTTGGGAAAGGATTAATCTGGTATAATTATCCCAACAGTTTTGGGAAACCGTTGGGATATACCCTCTATCCCAATGGTTATGAAAAACTATTGGGATTGAAAATCCCCAAAACTAGTCAAGCCCCATTCCTCTATCCAGAACCAATCTTTTGCCAAGGTTTTTCTCAAGATATCCCCCTCTGGTGAACCCTATTTCTCAATCACACTTCTTCCAAAACCGATCTATCTAGGCTTCCAAACCTACTTCACAAGTGCACTTCATCAAGAACCCAGTTCTAAAATTTTTCCCTAAAAAGTTTTCTTCAGGCTAAGAAACCTACTTCCTAATCAAAGATATATCTTTTATTCAAGTAATTTTTGTTCTTCCACTTCAAATTGGTATGTTGTAACCAAGTTATGTCTTCTTCCTTCATTTATTTTATCTTTTTTCATTCGATTTCATTGCAATCTTCTTTGTTTTACCTATATTATGATCCCCTTATAAACACAAGAAATATATCATTTTAGATTGTGGTTTTGTTGTGATTTATTTTTATAGAATAATTTTGATTGATATTTAAAATTTCAATATGATCATGAGTTATTTTATCCTTGGTTTATTTTTAAATTTAAGGTTAATTGACATGATTTCATGGGTTGGACATAAACATAGCTATTGAATTTTTTTACCCTAATAGGAACGACTAGATACTCATGCATTATGAATCTAACCTTAAATTTTGTCTTTGAAATATCACACTTTATATTTAAGATGATGATAACCTCAATATAATTCATTCATATAGAACCACTATGGGAAGGTTAGTACTACCTTACATGTAGTGTACTACTAAGTTATACTACAAGTTATGTTTCAATTTCAACTTAAATCATAAGTATTGTGGGATTTTGAAAGATGGTGTTTATGGAGATTTATAATAACTATTAAAATCCAATTAATTTAGAGTAATTATCAAAAACATTTTAGTGAAGTTTATAAATGGTTATTTGAATACATTTTTAAATATCATATATATTTATATTATTTTGAGCATGATTATTTCTAATTTAATTTCAAGTGAAAGTAATCAATGGTTGTAATATTTTCATGGAGTGATTTGTTGATCTCTTAGACCCAATTGTAGTCGTAAAAATTATTCTTTTTATTATATAAAGAATAATTAATATTGTGATATAATTGAAAGATACTTTATGTTAATACTATTTTATTCAAATATTATATTATAGTGAAGAATATTTTCAGAACTATTACTTCTTGAAGAATTATTGTTTGAAGAATACTCATTTAATATTATTTCTAGAGACAAGTATGTTCTAAATATGATCTATATTTTTATATCTCATATATTTATAGTATATGTTTTAGATACTTATAATTATATTTAGATTAAAGTGTGAACTATTTATACTTATTTGTGAGGTTCCCAATAAAAGGATTTGAAGTCACAAAAAAATCCTTGTTCTAAGTGTTTACGGCTCCCCTCATTTTTGAGATCCCTTGTGTAGATCCCATGTTGGTTGGTACCACTAAGAGGGGGGTGAATGAGTGGTACACTGTTTATGATTTATTTTTAATTCAAATTATTGTATTATTTAATTTCACTATCCTTTCAATATTTAATTAACTCAACCTCACCTTATATGAAACATAGATAAATAAAACCCAATGTTCAAGGTTTTAAAAGTTTCAGACTCAAATTCCTACTCCTTTCCATGATTGGTTAGTCACCCCAATTGCGGATTCTCCACTATAAACCAAAGTGGTTACACTAATGACCTCTCAATCCTATAATAATAGAGACCGAATATGCTCTTACTCTATAGTCCCACCATTGAATGCATCTTACCACTAACCAAAAAAAAGGTATGATTAAAATAAAAGAAGATATCCCTAATCTCTAAGTTTATTCTACACCACTTGATGTAGATATCCCTACATGAATACACACTAGTGGAAGGAGTCTCTATACCAACACTTTTATGATGTGCTGATTTGATATGATAAATTTTTTTTGACACTTGGATCGTACAAGAAAGAGGATTGTGTACATTCATCATATGTGGCATGTATGATTCACGTGACATTAATATTGTTATGTGTGACTGAATTTTTTAATGGCATAGGGTTTAGTTGTATAAAGTGTCCATAATGAGTTTTATATGGGTTTCCTATATAACTTGTTAGTGGAATTATACCCACACAAACCATAATGTTTTTAGAGGAATGAACATGTGGATCTTATTTTGTGATGTTCTATGATGATGTAAATAAATTTCATTGGTGCAATGGATGTATTTCAACACTTGGGGGTTCATTTAATAATTTTATGTATTTTAATTGTTTAAAGTATTAAAGGTAATCACAAAAAGATAGTTCATGATGGGAATGATTCACCTTGATTATTTCAATACCCTTGTGACGATAAAAGTGAATAAATTTAGAACTATTTATATCTTTTTAATTTAAATTACTTGAATTAATTTAGGAATTATGATTATATGAAGAGGGGATTATTTATTAGATACCTAGAACTATTGGTTTTGGATGTGTTTTTTGATGAGATAGTTGATTATGATCTAATATGTTTGGATCTAGGATGGATAGATCTTGTGTATGTTCTTTGTGGTTTTTTAGTAATGAATGAGTGACTAGTGATCATTAAGTAATCCATGGAATGAATGTGATTCCTTATAATTTCTGGGAAAGAAGAACCAAGGGTAGTTCTTTCAAGATAAACTTGGAATGGATGAGAATCATGGTCACTTTTAGTTGAATGTTCCTAGGTTTTATGGCATGTGATTCATTAGAGAATGAGCATAGAGGTTTGATTGGGTGATATGGGAGTGTACACTCATTAGATTTGTAACACCTTGAGTTTTAACAAATTATTATTATTTTTGAATAAAAATAAATTCATCGGTGGTTTGCATTGCTTTCTACAACAAAATATTGTCAATATGATAAATGAATATCTTACCATTTAATGAATATCTTACCATTTAACACTTTCAAAAAATATTATCAATATGATTAATTAATTATGATGTTTCCTCGGTTGATAATTTTTTAGTAGTTGAGTATAAATTCGATAAAGTCTTAAATTAAATGGGTGTATAGAACATATGAGGGTACTATGTAACTTACTTCTCCACATAACACTTTATTTTATGAGATTTATTACCAAGACTAAGAGAAAGATTCATTGGATCATTTAATCTTACATGAGGTATATATTTAAAGATTATTCATCAACCAAAGTTGATCTAATACTGAGTTGTATCAAAAACTCAATACACTATTCACCTTCTATGTTTTATTTTACATTTGAGTTGTGCATGTGTTTAATGTATATTTACTTAACACTTATCTTATTATTTAAAAGGGTATAATCTGATACTAATTGTTTTTTATTTTTACAATTTTTTCACATGAATAACTATAATAGAGGCCGGTGGTATCCTGGACTTAGTGTGTAGTTATTTCATATAAAACCTGATCTATGTTATGGTTCATTTTATTTTTTTAAATTAATGTGCTTAGTAGTGGGTTACTATCACGTGGAGAGGACTATGTTCTATATTGGAACTAAACCTCCTATTTTTTTAATTCCACCATTTGTCATTTTTTTTCTCTTACACAGTCTCGAATCGATGTTGATATAATACTATAATTTACAATTCTATGTTTCAACATGTATCTACATATTGTGTCAGTTAAGGTTTTATATAAAGTAAAAAATTCTCATTTACTTAAAAAAATATTTTCGATTGAAATTCAACCATATTGAATTACTTTTAGAAAATGACTGATTACAATTTTTTTACAGAATGGATAGAAGTTGGATGTATGAAAGTGATGAGATCTCAAGAAATTTTCAAAACAATTTGGAGATATTTTTATATTTCACATTTGAAAATGATTTAGATAGTGGTCACATACAATAATCATGTTATAATTATGTTGGAAGTCCTTGGTTGAGATGTGAAGAAGTTAGTTTTCATATAACCAAATATTATTTTCAAACAAACTATTATGTGTGGTATCACAATGGGTAGAAAATGTAATCTCAAAATGCAGATGATCCAAATGAGAGGGATGAACGATTTCTATTTTTTCATCAAGATAAGGAAAGGATGTTGAACCAATAAGCCTTTGATATGGGAACACATGATGCATCCAATGAAAATTATGATGTTGATAGAGTGAAAAAAATTGAATTATACTGTGACAACTCTAGTATATCAGCAATGTGGTAAAATGAAAAATCGGTAATTTTTAATTTGATTGTTTCATGGGAAAACTATGTATGGGTTGTATAATACTACCATCAATTACATTCTTACCTTCATGAAGAAATTACTTAAATATGATACATATATTCCCTCAAACCACTATATGGCATGGAAATTAGTTAAAGAATATGGATTTTTAAAAAACAAAATTCATGCTTGCATGAAAGATTGCATCTTATTCTGGGAGGAAATAGTTGAAAGAAATGATTGTATCAAATTTGGAACATCCTGATGGAAGAAAAAAGCTAATGGAACACCATCTTGTATTCCACAGAAAGTAATGTGTAACTTTCCATTGATCCCTAGACTTCAAAATCTTTTCATGTCTGATGAAATATCAATAAAAATTAGATGGAATGAAACTAAGATAAAGAAGAATAATGAAGCGTTAGTTGACCCTGTAGATATATTTATATGGTAGAGATTTGATGCTCGATATCCTGATTTTGTAGCTAACGTGTGTAATTTGATGTTGGGTCTTTTGTGTGATGGTTTTAATCCATTTGGGCAGATTCTTACTTCACAAATCACATGGCTGGTTTTTAGAAACATTTATAACCTTCCCCCATGGATGTGTATGAAAAAACCTTTCACTTTCATGAGTATACCAATATGTGTCCCTTCTGATCCCAAAAATTATATAGACGTATACATGAAACCTTTAATAAAATAATTGAAACTTCTTTGGGATGTGGGTGTGCAGACATACAATGAATGTTCGAAATACATATTTCAAATGCATTATGTACTTATATGGACGATCAATGATTTTCATTCTTATGCAATGATTTATAGATGGAGAATGAAGGGAATACTATCATGTCCTCTTTGTATGAAAAACAATTGATCAAAAAGACTGAAATATCTCTGTAGTTTTAGTTTTATGGGACATCGACGATTATTTCCAACGAGCCATCTATATAGAAACAATCATAGAAGATTTGACAATACTATAGAGACCAATGATCCACCTCAGCATATGTATGGAACTGATGTGTTTAATGAATTAAAATATTTCAATTTTTCATTCGAGAAGGGTCAAATGAAATCTAGAAAGAGAAATAATGTTTCCAATGATACTTTTTACAATTGGAGGAAGAGGGGTATCTTCTTTGAGTTTTCGTATTGGTTAAAAAAAATTTAAGTCATTTCTTATACGTAAAAAACATTGAAAAGAATATATGTAAATTGTTTCTTTAGATTCTTCTAAATGTAAAGGTGAAGAAATAAAATGATTTACAATCTCGGCGTGACTTAGTGGATTGGGGAATTAGATCAGAATTGCATCCTGTGCGTATCAGTTAAAAAATATCAAGTTCCATGTACTTCTTATGTGATTACACCTCCAGAAAAAATCAATTTCTGGATGTACTAGAGACTATTAATGTTCCTGATGGCTATTCAAGAAATATATCAAAATGGGTCAATAGAAGAGAGTTAAATCTTTGAAGATTCATGATTATCACATCCTTTTTCATGAGTTGATTCCAATAACAATCAGTCATCTTTTTCCAATAATGTAAGGGTGTCAGTTATTTGGTTATGCAATTTGTTTAGATATTTTTGTGCTATGAAGTTGACCCAGTATTTCTTGTAAAAAAATCTGGTAGAGATACCACTAATTTTGAGTGAGTTGGAAAAAATATTTCCTCCATCATTTTTCACAAGCATGTTGCATATGACTATCCATCTTCCTACCGAAATACCTATCCGAGGACCTGTTTTTTTTCCGTTGGATGTATCCAACTAAAAGAAATATGTACACATTTAAATATTATATCTGGAATAGGAATCATCCAAAAGGTTCAATTGTGAATGGTTAATTGGATCAAGAATGTATGGATTTATGCTCAATGTATTTTTCTGATCTTACTACGAGAATGAAAAGACCAATGAGTAATGAAGAAGAAAAATATGAGAAAATTGAACCTAGTTTTCAACCACTTTCTCAAACAGGAGGAATTCCTAGATCATATACATTGACGACATTAATCCTTGAAGAGAAGGAGATGGAACATCACACATTGTTGTTAAACTGTGGTTTATTCAATGACTACATCAAG
Source organism: Viscum album (assembly GCA_963277665.1). Classification (NCBI taxonomy): domain Eukaryota; kingdom Viridiplantae; phylum Streptophyta; class Magnoliopsida; order Santalales; family Viscaceae; genus Viscum; species Viscum album. The sequence continues at coordinate 1,519,922,707 of OY728131.1, read as the reverse complement.
CAAGTAAATTAAACATGTATATCTTATCTCCTATATTGTAATTTTACATATCAGTTAAACTATTTCTATTTTTATCTATAGATAACATATCGAAATGATAAATAGAAAGCATCATTCTTTATATTTAAGAAGGAGAGAGACCTTTCATAGAAAAGATTTTTCTACTTGCCTGAAATTAAAGGTAGAAATATTGTTTTATTAAATAAATAAAATCAATATTTAATTAAATTTAATATTTGTTTATATTTAAATTATCGATTTTTCCTACAAACTCTGTTTCTGAGGAAATAAGAGCATTTTATTTTGGTTCTAATACCATTGTTCGTTAATTTAAATCAATTGTGTTAAATGGGGACAAATTTATTATCACTAAATGAGAAAAGAACAGTATAACGTCCCTGACCCGGAATCCACTAAACCAGTCTTTGAGCCGGGTGGTTACATGACCTTAAGCGCCTCTCCCCATACACCAAAGGCTGGCGATTAGCAGCAAGGGTCTATGTGGTCAAGTGGGGAGACTATACCCCCATTTTATCAGAGTTAGCCACAAAAAAATAAACCATGTAGCAGAAAAAATAACCAATAACAAGGAACATGTATAACAACCAATTCCAACAATAAATATGCCATGTCATACTACAAGTGCAAGTGTGAACAAAAACCCAAAATAAATGCAACGACCAAAATCCTCAAATGGTCCCGACTCCAAGTTTGGATCCTCCACCAAGTGCTACCCATGTCCACTCACTATCTAGCAAGGAACCTTTCCCCTTTCCTAACCTGAAAACGTGAAATCTGCTCGGGTACCCAACGATGGCCCAAGTAGGGTGTGATTACAACTCAGTAGTCCACCACCAACAGTGTCTACAAAATATCCAGTAATAACAGGCAGTGCATGCAAAAAAGAATATGAATGACAATTACCAAGTAATAACTTGAGGTTTCATTAAAAAGTTCAGGGCCAAAGCCATTTCCACTTCCATTACCATTCATTACACACCCATTATCACCATTTACCATTTCATCCCATTTACATGTGTTAAACATATTCATTATGTTACATGGGTCTAAGGCCATCAATCACATGGAAGAGGGTAAACACATATTTATCCTATCTCACTAGGACTAACCTCCTCATAGCAGCCATATCCTCACCTCAAAGCCTCAGTCCAGGTGGATGCAACCATTAGGAGAATAGATCATCAGTCCTCATTCCTAACCCATGCATTTAGGGTGGAGATTAGAGATCATTCTTCACTCAACTCGTGGGCATAGATCCTCAAGTCATACCCCACTCTACAAAGTCGTGTGCACATGCTTATACATATTAGTAAACATAAACCAACCATACCATTTCCCCTTGGACAAACCATTCACAACAAACCACACTAGAATTCACATTATGCCTTAACCCATTAACACATTACCATTGCACATCATTTAACCATTCAACCAATTCCCATGTGTTATTCCTATCTCCCTAAGAATTCAACACTTGACCCATAATCTATCCCATTATAGTCTTTAATCAGTTTACACATTAATCCATTAAACCCATTCATCATTTCCATGAATCAACCATTCCACCAATTCCAAATAACCCCTAGGTTATTAAAAAGTCTAGGTGCATCACCTAACTTCTATTCCAAGTTTAACCAATCGTGCCAACATATTCATCAAGGGATCTACCATTTATTACAACAAGGTCACTTGTTTAATAACAATCCATAAACCCGGGAAAAGCCGGCACATCCCATTGACGACCCCAATTAGGTCAAGTCAATCCGAACACATCCCACGGGGATTGTGAGGGTTCCCATTTTCCATTTCAAACACCATTATTACCAAACATGCAAAGGTTATTGAAAACATAACTAAGGGGAAACAAGAACATAACTAAACATGCACAAATACCCTAAATAACCATGGGATATAACTTGTAGACCACCTACCTCAGAACCGCAGTTGAACGCACTCTCAATCAAGTCCTTAGACCTCGATCCAACCAATCATTAGAGATTCCACCTAAAACTCACCCAAAAGATAGGGTTTTAGAGCTTCGGAACGAGAGGGAGAGAAGATACAAACCCTAAACCAAAAGGAGTACCAAGGATGAGATTAGCCTTACCTGGAGCTTCGATCCGCAACCAACGACGCTCTAAACGGCCAAGAATTGAAGGATAACCACCCTTAGGAAGCTTGGGTCAGACAAGTTAATCACTAGGGTTGAGAGGGGAGGAGAGGAGGAAAATCCCGAGTGGGGTTTAAAATCCCGGAGTAGAAAACTTGTAATTTTTCCCAACTTTAAGTGGCCGCACGATTTGGAAAACCCTGCGCATGCCATTGCCCTGTGGAGGAGGGGTCACATTATCAATCCACATGGTTTGGAAAACCGTGTGCAAACTGTGTGCATGCTTATATCCGGAGGAGGAAGGGTTTCACGGTTTCGCCTGGCCAGGCCGCACGGTTTGGCTGGCCATGCGTAAGTTGTGCGGCTTGGTCCGTGTTGCCTAGTTTTTCTTTCTTCTGTGCCCCAAACCCCCAGAACACCCCCAAATCCCCTCACACTTTTAGGAAACATTCCTTGAAGCCCAAAACAAATGATTTAACAAAAACGTAATGAAAACATACCTTTCCAAAAACCGGGATCCTACAACCTCCCCACCTTATAACTGGTTGTCCTCGAGCCGAGGTTCCAAACCTCATTGATCCACCGAGGAGAAGAGTTTGGGCCACTAAGCCCGCATATCCGATTCCCACTCACAAGTTTCTTCCTGAAATTTCCCATGTTGCCATAGTAATCGCACTAACGACACAACCTTGCCCTACAAGACCTTCTCACTATGATCCACAACACGAACCAGATGCTCCTTGAAGGACGCATCAACCTAAAGCTCCACATCCTCAACATCAACCATGTGAGATGGGTCCGGGTGATACCATTGAAGCTGCGACAAATGAAACACATCTTGCATCCCACCATACCGCTGTGGAAGAGCCAATCAGTAAGCCACTAGACCGATCCTCTCCCCAATCTTAAAAGGACCCACATACCTCGGTGCCAACTTACCCTACTTCCGAATCCGTTGGTGACCCAACCTTGGAGACACCTGAAGGAACACTTTATCACCCACCCAAACTCAAGAGGTCTATCCCTCCGATCTTCATATGACTTCTGCCTACTCTGAGCCATATCCATTCGCTTCCTAATCAACTGAACTCTCTCTGAAGTCTCCGACACGAGACTTGGCCCCAACAACTTAGATTCACCGGCCTCTAGCCAACACAATGGAGATATAAATGGCCTCCCATAAAGTGCCTCAAATGGTGCCATCTGAATCATAGCTTGAAAACTATTGTTTTAGGCAAACTCAACTAACGATAGGTGACTCTCCCAAGAACCACCAAAGTCCAAGACACAAGATATCAACATGTCTTCCAACACTCAGATCGTATGTTCTGACATCCTGTCCATCTGTGGGTGGAAATCTGTACTAAAAAATACCTATGTACTAAGCGCCTTCTGCAACCCTTTCCAGAAACGTGATGTGAAACGCAGATTTCGATCCAAAACAATGGTTCATGGAACCCCATGCAACTGCACTATTTCTTGAACATACAGCTCACCCAACTGGTCGACTGTAAAGGTCTCTTTGATTGGTAAGAAATGAGTCACTTTTGTTAACCGATCCAAAACCACCCATATTGCATCATTCTTCCACGGTGTCCTTGGAAGACCCACAACAAAATCCATTGTTACATCATCCCACTTCCATTCCGGAATGGGTAATGGATGCAACAAACCACCCGGGCATGATGCTCGGCCTTCACCTGCTGATAGGTAAGGCACCGTGCCAAAAAGCCCGAAACTTTTTTCTTCATTACAGGACACCAAAACTACCTTTGGAGATCATGGTACATCTTGGTCAAACCAGGATGCAATTCCCACTTTGATGCATAGAACTCACGCATCAATTCTTCCCGTATACACTCTGGAATAACCACACGATCATGAACACAAAAAACATCGTCCACACCGACGACCCAGCAAGAAGGTTTCTCCCCACCTTTATGCTTTCCCTTCATGATCAAACACTCACGATCATCAAGCTATCTTTCCTTAACTCAACTCAAGAGTGTCTATTCCATCGTTAAGGAATCAAGAGTGACCTAACCATTCTCCTCTTGCACATCTAGGTGCATCTCTACAAACAAATCCATCACCTTCCACTCAGTGCTGGACTCCTGAACCACCTAATGCTGAACCTTTCTACTTAGAGCATCAGAAACACTGTTTCCCTTTCCTGGGGTGTAAACCAAATCAAAGTCAAAAGGATAGAGATATTCAACCCATCTTCGATGCTGAATATTTAGATCCCGCTGTGAGAAGATGTACTTCAAATTCTTATGGTCAGTGAACACGGTAAACCGTTCTCCCAACAGATAGTGCCTCCAGCACTTCAAGGAGTACACCACTGCAGCCAACTCGAGGTAATGAGTGGGATAGTTCTGATCATGGGGTCTCAAATACCTTGACCCATAAGCCACATCCCACTCATCTTGCATCAACACAGCCCCAAGTCCGATCCTGGACGCATCACAAAACACGACGTACTTCTTACCTGACTCAGGTAAGATCAAGATATTTGCAGTCGTCAACCGCTTCTTCAACTCTTGAAAGGAGTTCTCACAAGCCTCAGACCACTCGAACCTGATTCCTTTCTTGGTAAATCCCGAGAGTAGTGCTGCCAAGTGGGAGAAATTCTGAATGAACTTTCGATAATACCCAGCCAAACCCAGAAAACTCCGAACATCAGAAACACTCTTGGGCTACTCCCAAGATACAACGACCTGCACTTTCTCTGGATCCACTAACACACCTACCTCTAAGATGATGTGACCCAGAAAATGTAAATCACCTATCCAGAATTGACACTTGGATAGCTTGGGATATAGCCGATGCTCTCTTAGCGTACCCAGGATGATGTCAAGATGTTGGGAATGATCGTCATGAGTTTTTGAGTACACTAAGATATCATCAACAAAGACAACCACAAATTGATCTAGATAGGGATTAAATATCTGGTTCATCAAAGCCATGAACACCACCAGTGCATTGGTCAAACCGAAAGGCATTACCACAAACTCAAACAACCTGTACCGACTCCGAAAAGCTGTTTGCGGTATGTCGGAAGACCTCACCCTCAACTGGTGGTAATATGACCTCATATAAATATTAGAAAACACCGATGCGCCCCTCAACTGATCAAACATGTCATAAATTCTAGGAAGAGAGTACTGATTTTTCACCGTCATCTGATTCAACTTTTGATAGTCAACACATAGCCTCAACGACCCATCGACCTTCTTTGCAAAAAAGAACGGGAGATCCCCAAGGAGACATAATAGGACCGATAAACACTTTACACTTTAACTCCTCAAGCTGAACCTTTAGTTCCTGGAGTTCCATCAGTTCCATTCGGTGTGGAGGAATAGAAACTGGCTCCGCTCCCGGCAGCAACTCGATTGTGAACTCAACATCCCTCTTAGGTGGTAACCCCGAGAAATCCTCAAGGAACATGTCCTGAAACTGAACCACCATAGGAGAAAAAACAAAATGTTCTCCTCTTTCATCATCATCAAGCTTGATACATTCAATTCGAGCCGCGAGTCCACCCAACCGCTGGCCAATCAGTCCTACATGCCCTGCTCGAACATCCCATTCGCCATGGTGGACATAAGTGTCCCCATCAAGTGACCTGAACAATACTCTGTGATGATAAAAATCTATGTGCACCCGATACAACACCAACCAATCCATTCCCAGTATTAGGTCAAACCCTGACATCTCGAGAATGAACAAGTCCCACAGAAAAAGATACTCACTGACTTCCAAGGCACACCCCTTGCACTGCTTGATATCTTTAACCTGCACCCCCAACAGAGTGTCAATTGACATAACTCCACACACTCTCTCCACAGGTAAACCCAACGCTACCACAAGTTGAGTAGAATCAAAAGAGTGTGTGGAACCTGTGTCAAACAAATCACTAGAAAAAGTAGAAGTTACAAGGATCGTACCTCGAACAGTCACCCGACGCAAACTAAACAACCTGAAGCTGACTTACCCCTTTACCCTGGTCTCTAGCCTGAACGTCCTACGCTACACTACCCTACTGGCATGAGCGATCTTGCCCTGGAGTTCCATGTCCACCGAACCTACCAGTACGGTCTGTGGAGCTCCAACTGCCTTCCTAGTATGGGGAAACTGATCTCCTTCCCGTACCTGGCACCTGCTTTTCACCATCATGCTCACCCGCCTGCTAAGGGTTCCTACAGAACCTCTGCACATGCCCCATCCTGTCGCACAAACAACACTCAACTGGAGGTTGAGGACACTAACCACGCATATTCCCCGACCTATCGCATTGATAAAAAAACACCTTGTTCCTACTCTGAGAGGCTGACCCCCTCTTCTGACCACCTTGCTAGAAACTTTCTAGAAGGCACGCCTGACCCTCGGAAGATGCACCACCTGTCCACCCAGCTAGCACGACAAGCCCACCACCCGAAGCTCCCTTCAGGTTCCCTTCAGAGATGAGTGCCTAATACATCACCTCTAAAAACCTCTTCAAGTGAAAGATAATCACTTGAGACCTGATCTCAAGTCTTAACCCATCCTGTAAATTCCTTGCTATCACTGCCTCATCCCTAGCTAACACTGGGACAAAGCATCGCGGATCAGTGAAGCGACTAGAATAGTCCATCACCGATAGCTATCCCTGAGTCCGGATCATAAAATCTGTAGCCTTCTCCTATCTCAATGTCTCTGGGTAGAAATGCTCTAGAAAATTTTCCTAGAAAACCTTCCACGACATCCCCTCAGCCTGCTCGGTTTAAGCCTGAATGTCCCACTAACGCCATTCCTGGCCCTGCAACATGTAAACGGCCAGATTTACTCGCTTTTCAATAGGGGTCTCAAGATGATCTAGTATTGTCTGGATAGACTCTAACCAGAATTCTGCTGCCTCTGGCCCACCCTCTCTGGTGAAGGTCAGAGGGTGCTGTAGCTGGAACTCCCTGGTCAGCTCAAACATACTTGGTGTAACCCGCCCTGGGGCCCGATCCATTATCTGCATAAGGTTAGCCAGGTTATCCTGGAACTGGTCTTCCCTACCTTCATTGATCACCACATTTTCGTGCTCTTCTACTGGTGGAGTGTTCTCAGCAACATCCTCCCGATGCCCAACTGGCAATCGACGTTGTGGTGGCATCGCTCTACATTGCCAAACAAGAGATTTGGCACGCATACTATAACTTTTACGACCTCCTCAAAAGATCTTTACTAGCTACAACAACCCATTTTCATATGATAATTCAACAATATTAACACCTCAAATTCACCACCTCGACCATCCCTACCACGGGCCATGGTCCACATGGGGTAAACAACCATGAACTACCACCAAAATCACACAACATTTTACAAAACATTTTTTACTTCGTATCAAACCCTTATGTTTCATTAAACATCATTTACTAACTTTTGTTATTTCATTCTTCTCATTATTTCTTGGTTTTATGAAATGCATAATGCACCCTACCTTCCTACCTCACACACCCATCCCATGCGTGTGCCTAACACGATGCATGCCACCTATCTCCCTAGGTGCCTACAATGATGCATGAATACAAATCCTCGTGCTGTTAAGGCCATGATCCAAATATCATAAAATAGTCACATCAAATCACATGTGCATCACCAAACGGTGAAATATCATGAATTGTAACATCACACAACCAAGAGCAACATTTCCCACCCAGGGTGACTTCGGTTTCCCCCGTACCTGGGTTAGCTACTCCCAAGAACGAGCTCATTACCATGGACCGACACATCTTAACCCTTGGTTACCAATACTAAATAACAAGACTTTAGAGAAGGAGAATAAGGAACTTCTCTGATACCACTTTGTAACATCCCCAACCCGAAAGCCACTAAACCGGTGCTTCGAGCCGGGTGGTTACATGACCTTAAGCGCGCCTCCCCGTATGCCAAAGGCTGCCGACTGGTAGCGGGGGTCTATGTGGTCAAGTAGGGAGACTATAAACCCATTTTATCAGAGTAATCCAAAAAAGAATAAACCAAGTAGAGGAAACAATAACCAATAACAAGGAACATGTATAACAACCAATTCCAATAATAAATATGTCATGTCATAGTACAAGTGAAAGGGTGAACAAAAACCCAAAATAAATGCAATGGTCAAAATCCCCAAATGGTCCCAACTCCAAGTACAGATCCTCCACCAAGTGATACCCACATCCACTCACTATCTAGAAAGTACCCTTTCCCCTTTCCTGACCTGAAAACACGACATCTTCTCGGGTACCCAACAACGGCCCAAGCAGGGTATGAGTACAACTCAGTAGGCCACCACCAACAGTGTCTACAAAATATCTAGTAATAACAGGTAGTGCATGCAAAAAAAAAATATGAATGAAAATTACCAAGTAATTACTTGAGGTGCCATTAATAAGTTCAGGGTGAAAGCCATTTCCACTTCCATTACCATTCATTACACACCCATTATCCCCATTTACCATTTCATCCCATTTCCATGGGTTAAACACATTCATTATATTACATGGGTCTAAGGCCATCAATCACATGCAAGAGGGTAAACACATCATTATCCTATCTCACTAGGAATAACCCCCTCATAGCAGCCATATCCTCACCTCGAAGCCTCAGTCCGGGTGGATGAAACCATCAGGAGAATAGATCATCAGTCCTCATTTCAAACCCGTGCATTTAGGGTGGAGATCAGAGCATCATTCTTCACTCAACCCATGGGTGTAGATCCTCAAGTCATACCCACTCTACAAATCCATGTGAACATTCTTATACATATTAGTAACCATCAACCAACCATACCATTTCCCTTTGGACAAACCATTCACAACAAACCACACTAGAATTCACATTATGCCTTAACCCATTAACACATTACCATTGCACATAATTTAACCATTCAACCAATTCCCATGTGTTATTCCTATCTCACTAATAATTCAACACTAGACCCATAATCTATCCCATTATGGCCTTTAATCAGTTTACACATTAATCCATTTAACCCATTCATCATTTCCATGAATCAAACATTCGACCCATTCCAAATAACCCTTAGGTTATTACCAAGTCTCAGTGCATCACCTAACTTCTATTCCAAGTTCAACCAATCATGAAAACATATTCATCAAGGGATCTACCATTTATTACAACAAGGTCACTTGTTTAATAACAATCCCTAAACCTGGGAAAAGCCGACACATCCCATGGATGGCCCCAATTAGTTCAAGTCAATCCCAACACATCCTACGGGGATCATGAGGGTTCCCATTTTCCATTTCAAACACCATTATTACAAAAAATTCCAAGGTTATTCAAAACATAACCAGGGGGAAACAAGAACACAACTAAACATGCACAAATACCCTAAATAACCATGGGATATAACTTATAGACCACCTACCTCAGAACCACGGTTGAACGTACTATCAATCGAGTCCTTAGAACTCGATTCGACCTAACTTTAGAGATTCAACTTAAAACTCACCCAAAATATAGGGTTTTAGAGCTTCATAATGATAGGGAGAGAAGATACAAACCCTAAACCAAAAAGAGAACCAAGGATGAGATTAGACTTACCCAGAGCTTCGATCCGCAACCAACAGTGCTCTAAACATCCACGAATCGAAGGAGAACCACCCTTGGGTACCTTGGGTCGGCTAAGTTCGTTGCTAGGGTTGAGAGGGGAGAAGAATAGGAAAATCCCTAGTGGGGTTTAAAAGCCCGAAGTGGCAAACTTGTAATTTTTCCCAACTTTAAGTGGCCGCACGGTTTAGCCACACTGTTTGGAAAACCGTGCACAAACCATGGGAATGCCACTGCCTTGAGGAGGATGGGTCACACGATCAATCCGCACGGTTTGGAAAACCGTGCGCAAACCGTGAACATGCTTCTATTTGGAGGAGGAAGGGTCGCACAGTTACTCCTGGGCAGGCCGCACGGTTTGGCTGGCCGTGCGCAGGCCGTGAACCTTGGTCCGTCTTTCCCAATTTTTTTTCCTTCTATGCCCCGAACCCCCGTAACACCCCCAAGGCCCCTCACACTTTCAGGAAATATTCCTTGAATCCCAAAACAAAGGATTTAACAAAAACATAACAAAAACATACCTTTCCAAAAACTGGGATCTTACAAACATGAGAAAAAAATGTGATGGTGTTATGCTAACTACCACAACAGACTCTTATGTCCATGCATAAGATATTTGACCTCATTTTTAAAATGTATCTTATTATGGAGTCATTGAGAATATAATAATATTGGATTATTACTCTCATGGTTGAGTCATGATGATGAAATTCTAGTGGTTTTATTCAATGACGAGGCAGGGAACCTTTATTGATGATTGTGGATTTTGAGTTATTGACATGACTCACACTCTTGCTAACAATGAACCATATGCATTGGAATTAATGAAAAATCAGGTATTTTATGTCAAAGATCATCTTTGACCTAAATTTGGTGTCATTATTGAAGTAATTACAAGACATGTTTTTGATGATGGTGATGATGTAATTGACACCATCCCTACAACCATTAGAACCAATCCATTTATTATTTAAAACGACTCCAACATATCAATTATCAGAGTTTATTGTGAACCATAAGTTGTTGTGGGAAATATATAGAATCATCCATCCATGTTCTCAATTTTTTTGGTTTAGCTCAACTTGAGTTGTTAAGGTTGATAATATTAAAATTGATTTAATATTGATTAAAAATATGTTGTGTCCAACTTGAACTATATTCAAACCTATAAAACCAACATTTCTAACTTGGTGAACATTTCAATGCTTTATTTACAAAGTATAAAATTATTATAACTCTAAAACCCCCATTATAATTTCAATGCATTATTGACCATGGATGCTTGACCCCAGAACCCATGAATCCCACTATCCCCTCTCATTTATTTTATTTTTTGCGTTACACATTAGTTATACTTCTCTAATTACTTCCATATTTGTTTTCAAATGTAGTAAATAAAACATATTAAAGGGATGAGATGATAAAGGATGATAGACAACAATCGTTACATGGCTGATATAAGAATTCCTCCCGTAGTGCCCGTTGTGAGTATTTTATTTCAAATATATATATTTAAATAACAAATAATTTCATGTGATTATTTTTGTTTTAAAAATTTTGTAGGATCCACCACTGAGGTGGTAATTATTTTACTAGCAACCTAGTAGTGGTCCCAGTACTCAGGCTGGTGGTACGAGGGAGGGTGGTATGAGAGATAGGAGATCTAGACAGTGTACCAAATTATACCTTTCCCCTCCCACTGATATACCATATATCTTACATTCCTATCCCGGTGTCTCATTAGGGACACATGAGATATTTAGGCCTCCCATGTTTTCACCACCCTTTACACCTGAGCCTCCTCTCCCTTCTATACCATATCAGAGGATGATTACCACTTTTCATCCATATCATACATTTTTACATCCATCCATTCCATCTTCTTTTACTTATACTTACTTGTATATGAGACTATATATTTCATCTTCTATGAACCCTACTCCACCATAGTCTATTCCTGCAAAGCATACACTGGGACCCACTCCACCTGTATAGGGTGTTTTTTCAGTTTCTACAGATCTAGAGGTGCCCATTGATCAAACTGCCATAAGTATATTTGTAGAACCCTAAAAAAAATTTATACCATTATTTATTTTCATTATAACATGTATTGATATAATATTTTCTTATTTCCTAAAATAGATATCTACTAATAAGAGGTAGGGGTGGGGGCATACATGCATGTGTGTGGTGTGTAAATGCCACATACAGTTGATGGTAGACTAGAAAGAAGAAAATAAAATGATTGAAATTATAGGGAAAAAATGTTAGAGTTTTTTGGCGACACTTTCCAAATACTCCGACACCGTTCCCGTCAACCAGCTCTCATAGAGATAGTTTCCAAACAAAGTCAGGGATAGTGATTGGGAACATGTATGGGTAAAAAAATTTGTTGTATTTAATGTAATATATTATTTTTTTATTTATGTGAATTAATATTTTGTGTCAAATTTAGTTTAATTTCCCAAATGGTGTGGGTGCACGACCATCACGTCTAAAAGAGTTCGGTGAGCATTGGAGAGCCTATAAGCATGAGTTATATATTGGATGACATACTAGAGTTCATATAGAGTTAGATTTGGTACCTTTCGTAGTTGATTCTATTATAGAACATTATTGAAAAATGATTACTCATTGGAAAACTATCAAGCTTAAGGTATTAATCACATTTTTGGTATTTAAATTAAAATATTCATGTTTTTAATTAATACTATCTTTTCTATTATTTAATTTTATTTATTAATCATCTGGAAAAAATAACAAAACATTAATACTAAAAAATACCTCCATACATTGGGACGTACTATGATGTCTCATCATGAGAGTAATAAGGTACAACAATTTGTTTATAAAATTTATTTAGGATTTTCACTTTTTATTGTTTCCTCTATAATTTATTCAATTTGAATTTTTTTCATATAATTTGATTTAAGAAATTAATTATTGGTAACCTATTTTAAATTATGGTTTCCTACATTCAATGTAATTATGGAGTTATGAATTGAATATTGAAGGATGTGTGCCTCGAGAAAAACTGTTATGCTCGAGTAGAAGGAAAAAATATGGAAGTGCAGTTAAAGAACTGACACAACAACAGATTGTAATTTTTACTTTTTTGATTTCAAATTTTAATCTATATTTTTTAACTTAATAATCTTTTTATATTTATAGCAGGATTCTTTAGAGGCCCTTGATTCTGAGGAACCTGACAATTTTGGGCCAAATGATCACTTACATCAGGTATTGGGAGATGAGCACCCAGGCAGAGTACGTTGCTGACCTGGTAAAAGTATTGTATCAAAGAGGTATTAGAACTATTCAGGTACAAATTGTAGTGCGATTGAGTTTTAACATGTTAAGGCACGAGATGAACAGGTTGAAAAAAGGTCCACACAGTTAGAAGAACGAACTGCTAGGGAAAACACCGAATTTATAAAACTGATTAAAGTTTTATGTCTAGAACTTCCACTAGAGGTCAGAACAACTTGTGATGAATATATGTAGTCAATGAATTCAATATATAGTGCACTATGTGGAAGTTCTATTGGTGGTCGAGATGATGTCGTTGCTAGATATGATGATGGTGAGGGAGAGGCTGAGGATGAGGATGATGCCGATGATGAGGGTGAGGAGGAGGCCGAGGTAGATGATGGGGGTGAGGAGGATGGAGAGGAGGAGGCTGAGGATGAAGATGGGTATGAGGGAGAGGATGATGATGTGGATAGGTATGAGGAAGAGGATGAGTATGATGATGACATTGATGATAATGATGGTGATGAGGGACATATTGATTCGTTACATTTTTGACTGATATTACTGACATTTTATGTTTTAATATTTTCTTTGATATAATATATGTGTGATTAGGTAGGTCAAATTATCTTAATTTATTTATCTATAAATATAAAAACTTTACTTGATATGGAGGTATGGATTCTATGAATTCTCTTTTTACATGGTATCAAAGATATTTCAAAATTATCTTTTTACATACACTCAAACTCTGGGCTGAAGAACTTGAGATTATTAATTTTCATTATACCACTTCTTAGTCATATTTCTCTGATTCATTGTCTTTTTATTCTTTACATCATGGGGAACCATTTTTTGATTTAGTGTTATTCATATATCATGTTGTACTTGATACTTTGTGCTGTTGCATTTGTTAGAAAAAATATGTTGATTTCCTGATAAATTATGAATCTTCTTGATCTGGTTTGTATGAATGCATCATGGTATAATGTTTCATGAACCTAAAATGTGTTTTTGAGGTCTTTTGGAAGTCATCTAGAGAGGATACGAGTGCATTTGAGTGAAATCTATAATTTTCCAGATTCATGTAAGAATTTCCAGTATATAGGAATTTCATGTAGCCTGATATATCAGATAACTAGATCTAGTCATTGATACCATAAAAATTTATTTTTAAATATTAAACCCATCACTCAACACACCAATCTAGGAATCTCTACAAAACCCCACCATTGATTTATCAATCATAAAAGTTAAATCTATTAACTATCACATTTCCATAAAAAAAACCAACCCACATGAATCTATATTTTCCTCCTAGAACTTATTCATCAATTATATCTTGTATATGTCACCTTCACGTAGGTCCCATCACAAAAATACCTCACCCATGATTGTATCAATAGATTAAAATATATATCATTTCACCTCACAATAATTCTAACCCCTTTAGGTAAGATTCCATAACCCATAGGTTTTCTTAAATCAATGTTTTACATTAGAATCCAGAGATCCCATCCACTGAGATAATCCCATATATTACTTCCTGGTAAAATATTTCCAAGGTATAAAAGGTCACACAAGGATCCTTACTCACTAATATGCCCTTAGGCCCTAGTACATTCACTTGAAAATAGATCCATATGTTTATAAATTACCTTATACAATCCTTTGAATGTACCCATAGATTAATGATATAATCACTATCAACCAACTATATGACACTTGAGGTATTTAATCTATCTAAATAATTAATAAACCTTGATTATTCATCATCATCATGATACCACTATCAATCTTCAAAAAAATACCCATCCTCTTTTATTTATTGCACTTTGTTGTGGTGTAATGTTAATATAGTTCATAAATCCACAACTAATGAATCATAGGGAAGTCAGGGGTTAGTGAAATTGAGGGATGTGAGGATGAATCATACCTAAAAATTCCTTATACACACCACTAAAATCACCCTTAATAATGGATGATTTAACAGAGAAATAAGAATATGAGGAGCTGTCAAAATGGACTTCCATGTTGTCCCCATTTATTATTTTGTTCTAGATCACCTATTTTTTGTGTATATGTTTAATACTTTATGAAATACTTGTTCTATATTTTTTATGGTTAAAACATGTGTGTTTGTTTTGGTTCCATTATAAAATGGTTTATAAAGATGTTTGGGAGATGAGTTTTGAACTTAATGACTATTTTGTTATATTAATATCTGTATTTAAAAATGCATGTTTTGATTTAAAGAAGGATTAATCCTTTAAAATGTTATTAAAATGGATCTTTTCATTATATAAAATATCATGGTTTTTTAGAAATGTTAATGGTTTTGTGATTTTTGTGATTTATTAGGAAGGTGGGGAGGGGTGGGTGTGCAGGTGGGGGAGGGGGGGGGGTGCAAGGGGGAGGTAGGCTGTGCAAGGGGAGGCTATTGGGGGTGAGGTGGGGAGTGGATGGCTGTGTAGGTGGGGTGTGGGGGGGGGGGGTGTGCTGGTGGGGAGGAGGGTGCGTAGGTGGGGAGGGGGTGTGCAGGTGGGTGGGGGGGGGTGCATGTGGGGAAGGGGTGTGCAGGTGGGGAGGGGGGTGTGCAGGTGGGTGGGTGGGGGTGTGCATGTGGGGGAAGGGGGTGTCTAGGGGGGAGGGCGGGCTGTGCAGGGGGAGGCTACTGGGGGTGTGGTGGGGAGTGGGGGCTATGAAGGCATGGGGTACAGTTGGGCGAGTGTGCAGGTGGGGGGGGGGGTGTAGGTGGGGAGGGTGTGGGGGGGGGGCTATGGAGGGGAAGGCTGGTGGGGGTGAGGTTGGGAGGGGGGGGTGTGCAGGTGGGGGGTGAGTAGTAACAAAATATTAACCATAAAAAATCTAATCCTTAAGAAGCATGTATAATAATATCTCAATCTCTATCCCATATACTAAAATCCAATATCATCATTTTCTCATGATTAAAAATTAGAGATAATTAGTCTATCAGCAAAATCAATCACATTAAACTAATTTTTCAATGAAAATTCCAAATTCAATCCCCCTTATGAATCGAAAATTTTTGAAAATGAAGATTTTAAATTCATTTATCCATTTTTATATCTAATTACATGTGGAATGTATATTAGTCAATATTCAATCACACTTAATTCATATAAAATCACCCAAGCCTATAAACAACAATGCCATATTCAAAACCTAAAACATGATTTCCTTATATAGGGGTTATCATGATTTATTTTAACATCTTTATAATACCTCTATTAGTGACCCCATTTTTATATTATTTTTTTGGAAGATGTATATCCAAATATTGATCTGTACATGATCCATTAATTAAAATCTATACCTCACTAGTCACCCTAGAACACAGATCATATCCAATTACCATAGATGATCATATAATTTAGTATTTTCAATGAATTATATATGACCCATCATTTCTACATCCATACCCAACATCATAAATCCAATCACTTACTAGCTGGGTTAGCTATACAGGTCAATCTACACATTCATCGCCACTTATATGACATTAGGGTCATACTCAAATATCTAATAACCCATGACGATCAACCTTCCATATACATGCCTGAAGTATCATGTGATAACTATTCCAAGAACCTTACTCTAAGGTATAAATACAAAATTGTTCATCTACTGACACAAGTCAATATATGATCATCCTCATCGAATTCCCTATTAGTATGGTTCACAATCCCTATCAAATTTCTAGAATTTTCATCTAGTATGATTCTAAATTTATTGACCTGGAATGAATTACTTATGATGACTCAAGAAATAACATAAAACCATAATAATAATTTGGTTTTATCTATCAACCATTCCTAAACCAATGTTCACTAAATCTATTATAAACCATGGGTCATATACTATCAATTTATGGTGTGATCCCCCAAATTTAACAATACTCCCCAAATATCCTTGAGAACCAACCAGTATACATGTCTATCATCACCTAAGCATTTTCAGCCATTGAATATTATAATTCAATACTCATAGATTCATCCCAAACTCTATAATTGGGTCTGAACTTCATGATAACCCAAGATTATTCTACCCCATACTATCAAAAGTTCATTACCAAGGCCCCATACCACTTCCCACTATAAAACCACACTATCCCATAGGATGTATTTTAATTCCCTTAATTTCTTATTCCTCACCTGAGGGTAAGACCTTCCCCAATTCACATTTTTACATGGATCCACCTATCCCATTAAGATTGAAAAAGGTATATAAGATCATCCCAATGAATTTTAATGAGATAACTCTAGGCTATTGGGAAACTAAGAATCATGAATCCTAGTCCAATCCTAATGTATTTTACTATTTATCCATGTTATAAATCATTCTTAGACAAGCACATGACATTGATAAAATCCACCAACCTATCATAGTGGTAATGAGTAACACTAACATACACCACTGAATTATGTATAGTCTATTGAAATTTCATAGGGTAATTACCATCTAAATTCTATATTCAATTCTGTATGTATTGAATTCTGAATTGAATATGCTGTACATAATTCAGAATTCTATATGTATTCATTATTGTGTATAACAAATACATAATTATGTATTCAATTCTATATGTATTGTATTCATAATTCATAATAAAATTCCATATGTATTCAATTCAGAATTAAATTTTGAATTTTGTATTTCACATGGTAATTGACTTCTGAATTATGAATTAAATTCTGAATTAAATTCTGTGTTATACATAGAGGTAATTGTTTAATTTTGTATGTGTATACTTGAAAGTAATTTCACAGGGGGAGGTAGGCTGATTCATGCTATTGGAATTAAAGGAAGCCTATACCAATGGTTTACAACCATTGGTATATGTGTGAAAACCTACTCTATACCATTAGTTTACATGAAACCATTAGTAAAATTTTATTCCAATAGTTTGTAAACTGTTAAGATAGACCTCTAAACTCAGTCTTTTCCAACATTTTACTAAAATTTTTGGTAAAGGTTTATTCCAATGGTTTGTAAACCGGTGTAGTAGACATGATATTTCAACTTTCACAATGGTCCTAAACTATTGGTAAAAATTTATACTAACAGATACGAGAAACCATTGGTAAGATGTGAATTCGGAAGCCATATACCAATGGTTATTCAATAACCATTGGTATATGGATATCCCCATGCCTCAGTAGGAAACTGTTTGGACAACCATTGGTATAGGTTATAACAGCGGCTGTCCAACCTTTACCAATGATTTTAAACTTTTGTTATAGAGTGACATTCTAGTAGTGTATGTAGAACATGGATTCTATGTAAGGGTAAGCATAAAATATATTTAAAAGTTTTTTTATAAATATTAAATGGTTTTTTATGGTTTATAAAATGTTTTTAAATCATAATAAAATGTATTTTAGGATATTATAATTTCTAAGGATTTTTTTAAATTAATTAATTGATTATAAATTGTTTATAATTAATTCAATAAATTTTTATGAAACATTATTCCCAAATATTAAATGTTAAAATTTTAAAATACCTTTTTAAAAATTAAATGGAATTCCTTATGATCTATAAATAAAAGTTTTACTTATAAATAATAAGATGTGGTTTATAAAGCTTCATTACATTTAATATAAGTAATGAATAAGTTCATATTAAATGAATATAAAATTTTTATATTATTGCTAAATTATAAAATGTTTATAATCATTATTTATTTATGAACAATGCATAAAAATAACATTTTTTAGAAAATAAATATATTTTTATTAATTTTTAAATTTCCCTTGATATTTATGTTTATTAAATTAGTTATGAGATATGAATATTCTGTATGCATATTTATATGATAAATTTATTATAGGATAGAGGCTTGTATATCATGCTAGGTTTGATATAATAAAATATAATTTTCATCTACCTTGACCTAAATTTGTATTTTAGTTATGAGCTTGATAATAGTTGTTGGGCATATTTTAGTCATATTATGCATTAGAGTTTTCTTGAATTGAATTCCCTATTGAGTAAAGTCTCCCTGGGTAGACATACTTGGCTTCAGACCACCAACTTATAAGAACCAATGTTTTCGTATGATGTATGGATCCCTTCATTTTCAATTTTAATCATTAAATATGGACTTATGTGAGTTCCCAACTTGATCATGTTTTTTTTGGAGGTTTCCAGGGCTTGTTTAGAGTCTGGAACTAGGTTTTTGGGGGTGTTTTTAGCCTAGTGAATGGTTAGTAAAAACCATGTGGGGTAGCCCGCATGGTTTGGATAAACCGTTTGACGCTGGATAGAGGGGGTATATCGGCAGTACAGTTTGAAAAAACCATGTGGGAGGAGGCACACACCTGTGTGGCCATGTCTTCAATTTTAGTAGAACTTGATAGAAAATTTTCATATGGTTTTTTCATGGTTTGTAAACCATGCGGGCGCCGCTTGGCCTATAGAAAACCATGCATGATTGGATCATGGTTTTATAAACCATGCTCTTAAAATGTGCAACCCCTATTTTTGGAGGGTTTTAATAATTTTAATTAAATTAAAATCCTATTTTAAAACTAAATTCATTTTTCATTCCACGTGCAGAACCTTACCTCCGTTGAAGCTCCCAAAGGAGTCTAAACTTAAATTTCAGATATACTCTCCATATAATCTCCAATTCGAGCACAGTTTGTCTCATAAGATCCACATTAGTAAGATCTAAATTCATTTTTAGCCATTCTATATTCTTTTAGCCATCGATTGAACTATTTGGATTTAGGCTCATATACCCTAATTTCTCATTCTTCATATATTATTCATATTTCTTCATAACCGAGTCGAATCAAGACTTGATACTAGATGATCACTCCACTACTACGATAAGGTAGGTGGTCTATACTTTCCTTCCCTCTTTTGGTGTTTCTAGAGATATCAGCCATTATGCCGCCCACTGGACTTCCTGACATGTCACGAACCGTCCTCGGGGCCCGTGCCGTGACTACCCCAAGCCTGCCTTCCATAGGCCAGGGCTGGCGACTAGCACCAAGGCGTAAATCCCGGTAAAAAGGGAAGGCATTGCCTTTATAAAGTAAACAAGCACCACAAAGTAAGCAAGCGGAAAAGTAAACACTAAGTAAAAACAGAGTACAACTGAAGTGCGGAAAAGTAAATGGGCCAGTATACAAACCCAACTGAAAGTAAAGTACAACTCGAAAGGGAAAACAACAACTGTAAAGTAAAAGCCACTACACCGAGCTGTCCACTGGAAATCCCACCTGAAGGGTGGGTACAGATAGCCTCCACTGCTCCTCGGGTCCACCTGACCGCTCCGAGTACGTCCCGCCCAGTGGTCCACCTCCAGGTAACGTCCTGCTCTGCAAGCCTCAGCCACGATCAATGCTATCCGTCGTCTGCAACCAACACAACGTAGTGCGGGCATAGCCCGTGCAGGGGTGAGTATAACGATACTCAGTAGGGACCCCGAGACCCTCAAGGTCTCACTAAAACCAACAAGGATAACCACAAGAAGATCTCAACAGATAACCTCTACTTAGATATATGCCCATACATATACCTAAGTTATCAAGTAACCCATCTCAATCATGAGGCAAACACAAGGTCAAAAGTCTCAGCTCAAACCAGGATTTTCATCATCGAAACCGTAACTGCTGAAGAGATCCGTCTCTGGAGTGTATGGTGGTCCTGTCACAACTCCGAGGTACTGCTCACTAACTTAAGACTGTTGTAGTACTTCACCTATCGAGTATTGCAGGCCAGACGCTACCACCAAGCGCTCCCATGTGCCGCTAAAACCAAGCGCACCACTGTTGTGGGTCTGCCGCTACAACCAAGCACTCTCATGTGCCGCTACAACCAAGCGCACATCTGTCGTGGGTCTGCCGCTACAACCAAGCGCTCCCTTGTGCCGCTACAACCAAGCGCACCTCTGTCGTGGGTCTGCCGCTACAACCAAGCGCTCCCATGTGCCGCTACAACCAAGTGCACCTCTGTCGTGGGTCTGCCGCTACAACCAAGCACTCCCATGTGCCGCTACAACCAAGCGCACCTCTGTCGTGGGTCTGCCGCTACAACCAAGCGCTCCCCTGTGCCTCTACAACCAAGAGCACCTCTGTCGTGGGTCTGACACTACAACCAAGCGCTCCCCTATTCCGCTACAACCAAGGGCACCTCTGTAACACACTGAGTCGTTCGATCAACAGTCGTCGGGTCTCAGTCAGCTACACGGTCTCTGTGCTCCGCCCGCTCGTCTCCGGGAGGGTCCTCTCCATGAGCTACTGGTCGATACTCCAAGTATCACAAATTCCCGCAAGGAGGTATCTCAAAGGACCACCTCGTCATAGGGGTCTCAACGCAACAGACAGCGTGTCAATCGGACGTCCGGTCTGTGAGTTATTAGCCTTTTCGTCCCAGGGGCCCGGTTGGTATCGTGTGCGAACCAATCCGGCCGTAACTCAACTATACCCCGAAAACTCATAGGGTATACTCATAGGGTCCGTTTCTCAACTTGATCACCAACCTCGCTGACGGTTCGTCAAACGGACGTCTGGTCTGAAAGATATCAGCTTTTCCGTTCCAGGGGCCCGGTTGGATTTCAGTGCGATCCAACCCGGCCACTATCCATCTGCATCCAAAACTCGGGCGGAGGATGCCAAAAGTTCCGTCTCATCAAGAGGAACTCAACGCAATAGACGGCGCGTCAATCGGACGCCCGGTCTGAGAGTTATTGGCGTTTTCGTCACAGGGGCCCGGTTGGTTTTTAAGGAAAAACCAACCCGACCGTACTCCACTTGCGTCCAAACCTCGGGCGGGGTGAGCCAAAAGATCCGTCTCACTAAGAGGAAACTAACAAAGCTGACGGCACGTCAATCGGACGTCCGTAGCTCAAGATATGAGTGTTTCCGCTCCGAGGGCCCGGTTGGTTTCGTGTACGAACCAACCCGGCCGAACGCCAAGTATTCCGAAACTTTGAGTGCGATAAACCGAAACGACCGACTCGCTCCAAGGATTGCGTTGCCGCTGACGGCGAGTCGTTTGGAGGCCCATAGCTCAAGTTACGGGCGTTTGAACGAAAGTCGTCCGAAGACGGGGGGTCCGGGCCCGGGGCGACCCGGCCCGACCCCCCCCCCCCCCTGATTGGCCCGAACCGGGTCGGGTCCGACCCGGTTGGCCCCGCCCGGCCCGGCCAGGGCCGGTCCGGCTCGGCTCGGCCGAGCGGCCGACGCGGGGGAAAGCCGCCGCCCCCCGTGACACCCCCGCGGCACCCGCGGGGTGTCGGCCAGACAGCCGGACGCGTCACGTGACAACCCCACGACACCCGCGGGGTGCCGCCCTGGACACCCGCGGGGTGCCGCGTGACAACCCCGCGACACCCGTGGGGTGTCGCGCTGGACACCCGCGGCACCCGCGGGGTGTCGCGCTGGACACCCGCGGCACCCGCGGGGTGTCGCGCTGGACACCCGCGGGGTGCCGCCGCCTCCGGCGGCCGGCGCCGGCGACCCGCGCCGCCACCGGCTTCCGCGGGCCGCCGGAGTCACTCCGGTGGCCCATTTTCCTTCCCGTATACGCCGTTGTTTCTCCCGGGTTCCGTTCTTTACTGCGGGATCATCAAACATCCGTTGCGGCACGTTCCGTCGTCGCCCGCCAAATCCGCAAAACACGAAGAACGACGGAGGATTGTCGGGCCGTGTTCGTTTGACCTGCACCCTCCGCGTTAGATAAAAACAATGGGAGAAAATAGAATGTTCAACACATGAACCAACAATTTTAATAAAAAAAAATTGTTTCTTTGATTCTGGTTCTTTAATTTTTAAAGAATGTTCACGGGAATATAAGGAGGGGTATTTCCAAAATATAAAATCCCTACCTCGTTGGATGTCACGCGTGAGCGTTCTTCGCGGAAATTGCTCGTCGCGGAAAGGTGGAGATCGTCGCGTCGTCGCGGAAGGGCGTCGCGTCGTCGCGGAACACGACGTTGAGTAGGCAAACTCAAGAAGCCGATCGAAGATCCGTCGCGGAGGAAGAGACTTCGCAGAAGAACGTTGTCGGCGTCGCGGATCACGGCGTCGTGTCGTCGATTTCCGGGTTCGGTGTTCTTCGCGTTCTTCGCGTTCTTCGCGAAGGAGGCTGAAGGTTCAAGGATCCTTTATCAACGAGTAATCCTCCAAAAGAAAAAGGTTTCACTAGTAGAAAAATGTTTTTTAACGTCGCCAGTTTGACGTCGGTTTCTTATAAACCGACGTCAATAATTTTTACGGTGATTTTTTGGCGTCGGTTTTTAAAAAAACCGACGCCAAAAAGGAAAAAAAATTGTTTTGGCGTCGGTTCTTAAAAAAACCGACGCAAAAAACTAAAAAATATATATTTTGGCGTTGGTTTTTATGAAAACCGACGCCATAAATGTTTTAAATAAAATTCTTTGGCGTCGGTTTTTTAACAAACCGACGCTAAAAATTTAAAAAAAAACTACTTTTCGCGTCGGTTTTTTTACAAACCGACGCGAAAAGTTAAAATATATTTTTGGCGTCGGTTTTTATGAAAACCGACGCCAAAAATTTTTTAAAAAAAATTATATTGTTTTAGATAATTCTCTAATCTTTTATTTGACTGGTCGTGGAGCAAAAACGGAGTTACGGATTAAAAGTTATGGCCTTTGAAAGTTGAACTTCCTTAAGACTTCTTTTAGAGAAGGTCAACTTCCGACATCCATAACTTTTAATCCGTAACTCCGTTTTTGCTCCACGACCAGTCAAATCAAAGCTTAGAGAATTATCTAAAACAATGTAATTTTTTTTTGTCATTTTTGGCGTCGGTGTTCATAAAAACCGACGCCAAAAAAATTATTTTTTGTTTTTGGCGTCGGTTTTTAAAAAAACCGACGCCATAAATGAAAAAAAAAAATATTTTTCACGTCGGTTTTTATAAAAACCGATGCCAAAAATTTTAAAAAAAAATTATATTGTTTTAGATAATTCTCTAATCTTTGATTTGACTGGTCGTGGAGCAAAAACGGAGTTACGGATTAAAAGTTATGGCCTTTGAAAGTTGAACTTCCTTAAGACTTCTTTTAGAGAAGGTCAACTTCCGACATCCATAACTTTTAATCCGTAACTCCGTTTTTGCTCCACGACCAGTCAAATCAAAGATTAGAGAATTATCTAAGACAATGTAATTTTTTTTTGTCATTTTTGGCGTCGGTTTTCATAAAAACTGACGCCAAAAATATAATTTAACTTTTCGCGTCGGTTTTTTTAAAAACCGACGCCAAAAAAATTATTTTTTGTTTTTGGCGTCGGTTTTTAAAAAAACCGACGCGAAATGTAGTTTTTTTTTAAAATTTTTAGCATTGGTTTGTTAAAAAACTGACGCCAAAGATTTTTTTTAAAACTTTTATGGGGTCGGTTTTCATAAACCCCGACGCCAAATTTTTTTTTCATTTTTTGCGTCGGTTTTTTTATGAACCGACGCCAAAAAGGATATTGATTGACATTTTTTGCATCGATTTTTTAAAAAACCGACGCCAAAAGACCAATGTAAATACTATTTTGCGTCGGTTTCAAACCAAACCGACGCCAAAGAGTAACGCGGGATCAAAATTTCAATTTTTTTCACAACGCGCGTTTAACTTTTTAAAATCCCCCCAACATTTTCGTAAAACACAATTGAAAATATTTTCGTTTACTATATATATATCCAGTTTCTCCTTCTTTCATCATTTTCAACATCTTCGATTCAATCACGATTTCAATGCGACTTCAATCATTAATTGGTACATATTCTATTCATTCGTTTTCTTTATTATTATTATCCTTCATTTCTAAACAACTCGATTGGATTTCTTATAATGATGATTCATTCTCATTTCTAAATACAAGTTATATGATAATAAAAAACATATCATTTCGATGGAAGCCCCTAAAACCATTGAAATATGTTTGATGTATTATGATTATTTTATTACATTTGGTGTATATGATTTTAATTTATGTTTATCATGTTTTCTTTGAAACGAGTTGTATCAATCAAAACTTTGATAGGTTCAACTTGTAACGGCGATAACTTTTGAACCGTAACTCCGTTTTAGGTCCACAGCCTGTCAAATCGAAGCTTAGGAAATGATCTAAAACCTAGAAAAAAAAATTTTGATTTTTGGCGTCGGTTTTTATAAAAACCTACGCGAAAAATATTTTTTTTTTCATTTATGGCGTCGGTTTTTTTAAATAACCGACGCCAAAACTACTTTTTAAAATTTTTTGCGTCGGTTTTTATGAAAACCGACGCGAAAAATTATATGAATTATTTTTTAAAGCGTCGGTTTTTATAAAAACCGACGTGAAAAATATTTTTTTTTCATTTATGGCGTCGGTTTTTTTAAATAACCGACGCCAAAACTACTTTTTTAAATTTTTCGCGTCGGTTTTTATGAAAACCGACGCGAAAAATTATATGAATTATTTTTTTTGGCGTCGGTTTTTATAAAAACCGACGCGAAAAATATAATTTTTTTCATTTATGGCGTCGGTTTTTTTAAATAACCGACGCCAAAACTACTTTTTTAAATTTTTCGCGTCGGTTTTTATGAAAACCGACGCGAAAAATTATATGAATTATTTTTTTTGGCATCGGTTTTTTACAAAACCGACGCCAAAAAACGAATGTTATTCATTTTTCGCGTCGGTTTACAAAAACCGACGTAAAAATTCATATTTTTAACGTCGGTGACTTCGACGTCGGTTAAAAACCGACGTCCAAAATAAAAAAAAACCGACGTTAAAAACCGCTTTTCTACTAGTGTTGGTCTTATTTTATTATTACGCCAACGAATGAAAACTGGTTAAGAAACGATCCATCAATTCGTTGAATTAATTCAACGAAAGAAACAACCCATTTAATTCACGAAATAAACCGCCCAATTAAATGGTCTGTTAAGATTTTAAGAAACGCATCAGTTGACTTTCATAAAGACGGGTTTTCGCGGGTGCGTTTCTTAGCGGAAAGAAACGGCGGGGCTCATACGGGCCCCACCTCACAAATATCCTACCAAGGGGGTAGGATATTTCTGGATAGCATACTATCCGGTTCAACTCAGTTCAAGCCGCCTTTAAGTGGCTTCAAGTGGCTTCCAAGTGGCTTAAGTGAAATAAAATAAAGTTGTCGCAAAATTATTTTATTTCTCAACTTTAAGCCCGAAAATTAAAAACCACACCCGAGCAAACGCAACTCCGGAAGAGGCGTTCCTAAGAGAATACCGGCGCTGCAATTTCATCGGTGCTCTCAGAATTCGATTCCGGGCACCGATTCAAAAGTTAGAAAAACTCGCTCGTCCTTTCACTGAACGTACCCGAGCCAAACTTCGGAAAATGATTCCGGGCACACCGGGCCTCGGAATCAGGCGCCGTCAGAAACTGCGTTCTTGTAAAATTCCAAAGAAAATTAAGAAAAAAAAATTTCCTTGAATTTTACGGGTCTTTACATTACTCCCACCACAGGGCTTTACGTCCCCGTAAAGCTTCACCACAAACTAGGGATAAAAAGGTGGTACTGAGCACGCATCTGAGCCTCCCGCTCCCAAGTGCTCTCTTGGAGGTTCTCGTGCTACTATCTGAAGCGCACTAGACGAATCGATCGTCCACGTAGGACCCGCTCCTGTCGATCCTCTATCCCCACCGGGACCTCCGTAAAAGTCGCCCCATCATCAAAGACCAGCTCCCCATGGTCAAAGATTTGCGTTGAGTCGTGCACGTATCTTCTCAACAGAGATACGTGGAAGACGTCGTGCACCCGGTGCAACTGAGGTGGCAGAGCCAGGCGATAAGCCACCTCGCCAATCCTACTGAGGACCTAGAAAGGCCCGATGAAGCGTGGAGAAAACTTTCCGCCCCTGCCAAATCTCCGTAAACCACATCGAGGTGAGACCCGCAAGAAGACGTGGTCACCATCCTAAAACTCTAGTGGCCTCCGCCTCCTGTCAGCATATGACTTATGTCGACTCTGAGCTGTACTCATCCGCCCCTAGATGACCTGGACCATCTCAGGTCCCACAAGAGCTGCAAGATTTCTTCTTTGCCGATAAGAGAAATCTGGTCCCATCCCCTGGATGAACCACATTCTTTGCCTAATACTGTCGAACCCGACATGGATGGTACTAATCCATACCAAGGATGACGTTGTAAGGCCTCGACACTACTACCAAGAGATCCAACCGTTACTCTCGCCTCAAGGGTTGAGTCACACTGTCGGCATCAGTGTGTGGTAACTGGGTCTCCTCCAGTAGATGTCCCACAAGTGAGGGTCAAGTCAACAGTCTAAACCGGAACCTCTTAGTAACAACGCAAAAGAGGACAGGAAGGAAACATCACAAAGGTAAACGTCTTTTATTATTGCAGCTCATATTACAAGGACGCTACACAACAGCAACAAGGAACTAGAAGTACAAAAGACGTATCCACTAGTTCCGCTCCTGTACAACTGCTCCCAGAGCTCCACAATCGAAGGCCTCAGCTGCCTGAAGCTGAGCTCTCCCATGTCCACCAAATCTGTGTGGTCGGGGTGGACCTCCTGGTGGTGGTGGATGCAACTCCCCGAAGCGTCTTCCACCTCCAGCTACACGGCCAGCTCCTCTGCCATGGCCGCCTGGGAGGTTCTTCACTTAACTGCTGACATCAGCATGGCGGGTCGGATAGTCACGAGCCATGTGACCAATCCCGCCGCAGGAGTAACACTTCCCACTCTCGGCACGCCTGGCTCTGACTCCACCCCGACTCCCCCCAGTACAACTGGGCTTGAGTCGTGGAGTCGGCCACCGGTAGGTCTGCTGGTATCCTCACTAGCCTGAAAACTCCCACCACAGCCTCCAGCCAATCCTCAGCCGCATGCGGGTCCATCTCTCCCCGGAACCTGGGTGACCTATGGCGCTAGAACTCGTGCAGTGCGCTCAAGCGACGTGCATCGTCAGCGGCTGGAAGCATTGGTGGCTCGGCGGGTAGAGGTACTGTCGGTGCCTCAGCTGTCAAGGGGCCCTGCACCGAGGCCTCGTCACTGGGCGGGCTGCCTCCACGCTCAACCCTCAGAACCCTAGCTGGTCGTCCGCGGGGAGGCATCCTGAAAGAAACAACGTGATACAGTCAAACGATAAGAACCTGGTGAGCTGAACCGGTTTGAACTGACTTTTAAAAACTGCTGGAAACACACACGCAATCAGTGTCTTCGTGTATTAAGTCGGAAATCGGAAGTCAGGGTCCTGGCGTACGGATACGTCGGCCGCCGCACCAACACTGGACTCCCTGGACCGATAACCACACTCAATACACTAAACACTATTGCTTCACATAGAAGAAAGATCAGAGTCTGCGGTAGAACCGACCACCTCTGATACCAATTTGTCACGAACCGTCCTCGGGGCCCGTGCTGTGACTACCCCAAGTCCGCCTTCCATAGGCCAGGGGCTGGCGACTAGCACCAAGGCGTAAATCCCGGTAAAAAGGGAAGACATTGCCTTTGTAAAGTAAACAAACACCACAAAGTAAGCAAGCGGAAAAGTAAACACTAAGTAAAAACAGAGTACAACTGAAGTGCGGAAAAGTAAATGGGCCAGTATACAAACCCAACTGAAAGTAAAGTACAACTCGAAAGGGAAAACAGCAACTGTAAAGTAAAATCCGCTACACCGAGCTGTCCACTGGAAATCCCACCTGAAGGGTGGGTACAGATAGCCTCCACTGCTCCTCGGGTCCACCTGACCGCTCCGAGTACGTCCCGCCCAGTGGTCCACCTCCAGGTACCGTCCTGCTCTGCAAGCCTCAGCCACGATCAATGCTGTCCGTCGTCTGCAACCAACACAACGTAGTGCGGGCATAGCCCGTGCAGGGGTGAGTATAACGATACTCAGTAGGGACCCCGAGACCCTCAAGGTCTCACTAAAACCAACAAGGATAACCACAAGAAGATCTCAACAGATAACCTCTACTTAGATATATGCCCATACATATACCTAAGTTATCAAGTAACCCATCTCAATCATGAGGCAAACACAAGGTCAAAAGTCTCAGCTCAAACCAGGATTTTCATCATCGAAACCGTAACTGCTAAAGAGCTCCGTCTCTGGAGTGTACGGTGGTCCTGTCACAACTCCGAGGTACTGCTCACTAACTTAAGAATGCAGTAGTACTTCACCTATCGAGTATTGCGGGCCATCCGCTACAACCAAGCGCTCCCATGTGCCGCTACAATCAAGCGCACCACTGTCGTGGGTCTACCGCAACAACCAAGCGCTCCCATGTGCCGCTACAACCAAACGCACCTCTGTCGTGGGTCTGCCGCTACAACCAAGCGCTCCCATGTGACGCTACAACCAAGCGCACCTCTGTCGTGGGTCTGCCGCTACAACCAAGCACTCCCATGTGCCGCTACAACCAAGCGCACCTCTGTCGTCGGTCTGCCGCTACAACCAAGCGCTCTCATGTGCCGCTACAACCAAGCGCACCTCTATCGTGGGTCTGCCGCTACAACCAAACGCTCCCCTGTGCCGCTACAACCAAGCGCACCTCTGTCATGGGTCTGCCGCTACAACCAAGCACTCCCCTGTGCCGCTACAACCAAGCGCACCTCTGTAACACACTGAGTCGTTCGATCAACAGTCGTCGGGTCTCAGTCATCTACACGGTCTCCGTCCTCCGCCCGCTCATCTTCGGAAGGGTTCGCTCCACGAGCTACTGGTCGATACTCCAAGTATCACAAATTCCCGCAAGGAAGTATCTCAAAGGACCACCTCGTTATAGGGGTCTCAACGCAACAGACGGCGCGTCAATCGGACGCCCGGTCTGTGAGTTATTAGCCTTTTCGTCCCAGGGGCCTGGTTGGTTTCGTGTGCGAACCAATCCAGCCGTAACTCAACTATACCCCGAACACTCATAGGGTATACTCATAGGGACCTCTTCTCAACGTGATCACCAGCGCCGCTGACGGTTCGTCAAATGGACGTCTGGTCTGAAAGATATCAGCTTTTCCGTTCCAGGTGCCCGGTTGGATTTCAGTGCGATCCAACCCGGCCACTATCCATCTGCATCCAAAACTCGGGAGGAGGATGCCAAAAGTTCCGTCTCATCAAGAGGAACTCAACGCAATAGACGGCGTGTCAATCGGACGCCCGGTCTGAGAGTTATTGGCTTTTTCATCCCAGGGGCCCGGTTGGTTTTTAAGGCAAAACCAACCCGACCGTACTCCACTTGCGTCCAAACCTCGTGCGGAGTGAGCCAAAAGATCCGTCTCATTAAGAGGAAACTAACAAAGCTGACGACACGTCAATCGGACGTCCGTAGCTCAAGATATGAGTGTTTCCGCTCCGAGGGCCCGGTTGGTTTCATGTACGAACCAACCCGGCTGAACCCCAAGTATTCCGAAACTTTTAGTGCGATAAACCGAAACGACCGACTCGCTCCAAGGATTGCGTTGCCGCTGACGGCGAGTCGTTTGGAGGCCCGTAGCTCAAGTTACGGGCGTTTGAACGAAAGTCGTCCGAAGACGGGGGGTCCGGGCCCGGGGCGACCCGGCCCGACCCCCCTGGTTGGCCCGAACCAGGTCGGGTCCGACCCGGCCCGGCCAGGGCCGGTCCGGCTCGGCTCGGCCGAGCGGCCGAGCGGCCGACGCGGGGGAAAGCCGCCGCCCCGCGTGACACCCCCGAGGCACTCGCGGGGAGTCGGCCAGACAGCCGGACGCGTCGCGTGACAACCCCGCGGCACCCGCGGGGTGCCGCCCTGGACACCTGCGGGGTGCCGCGTGACAACCCCGCGGCACCCGCGGGGTGTCGCCGGCGACCCGCGCCGCCACCGGCTTCCGTGGGCCGCCGGAGTCGCTCCAGTGGCCCGTTTTCCTTCACGTCTGCACCGTTGTTCCTCCCGGGTTCCGTTCCTTACTACGGGATCATCAGACATCCGTTGCGGCACGTTCCGTCGTCGCCTGCCAAATCCGCAAAACACGAAGAACGACGGAGGATTTCTGGGCCGTGTTCGTTTGACCCGCACCCTCCGCGTTAGATAAAAACAACGGGAGAAAATAGAATGTTCAACACATGAACCAACAATTTTAATAAAATAAAATTGTTTCTTTGATTCCGGTTCTTTAATTTTTAAAGAATGGTCACGGGAATATAAGGATAGGTATTTCCAAAATATAAAATCCCTACCTCGCTGGACGTCGCGCGTGAGCGTTCTTCGTGGAAATTTCTCGTCGCGGAAAGGTGGAGATCGTCGCGTCGTCGCGGAAGGGCGTCGCGTCGTCACGGAACACGGCGTTGAGTCGGCAAACTCAAGCAGCCGATCGAAGATCCTTCGCGGAGGAAGAGACTTCGCAGAAGAACGTTGTCGGCGTCGCGGATCACGGCGTCGTGTCGTCGATTTCCGGGTTCGGCGTTCTTCACGTTCTTCGCGTTCTTCGCGAAGGAGGCTGAAGGTTCAAGGATCCTTTCTCAACGATTAATCCTCCAAAAGAAAAAGGTTGGTCTTATTTTATTATTACGCCAACGAATGAAAACTGGTTAAGAAACGATCCATCAATTCGTTGAATTAATTCAACGAAAGAAACAGCCCATTTAATTCACGAAATAAACCGCCCAATTAAATGGTCTGTTAAGATTTTAAGAAACGCATCAGTTGACTTTCATAAAGACGGGTTTTCGCGGGTGCGTTTCTTTGCGGAAAGAAACGGCGGGGCTCGTGCGGGCCCGACCTCACAAATATCCTACCAAGGGGGTGGGATATTTCTGGATAGCATACTATCCGGTTCAACTCAGTTCAAGCCGCCTTTAAGTGGCTTCAAGTGGCTTCCAAGTGGCTTAAGTGAAATAAAATAAAGTTGTCGCAAAATTATTTTATTTCTCAACTTTAAGCCCGAAAATTAAAAACCACACCCGAGAAAACGCAACTCCAGAAGAGGCGTTCCTAAGCGAATACCGGCGCTGTGATTTCATCGGTGCTCTCAGAATTCGATTCCGGGCACCGATTCAAAAGTTATAAAAACTCGCTCGTCTGTTCACTGAACGTACTCGAGCCAAACTTCGGAAAATGATTCCGGGCACACCGGGCCTCGGAATCAGGCGCCGTCAGAAACTGCGTTCCTGTAAAATTCCAAAGAAAATTAAGAAAAAAAAATTTCCTTGAATTTTACAGGTCTTTACATTACTCCCACCACAAGGCTTTGCGTCCCCGTAAAGCTTCACCACAAACTAGGGATACAAAGGCGGTACTGAGCACGCATCTGAGCCTCCCGCTCCCAAGTGCTCTCTTGGAGGTTCTCGTGCTACTATCTGAAGCGCACTAGACAAATCGATCGTCCACATAGGACCCGCTCCTGTCGATCCTCTATCCCCACCGGGACCTCCGTAAAAGTCGCCCCATCATCAAAGACCATCTCCCCATGGTCAAAGATTTGCGTTGGGTCGTGCAGGTATCTTTTCAACTGAGATACGTGGAAGACGTCGTGCACCCGGTGCAACTGAGGTGGCAGAGCCAGGCGATAAGCCACCTCGCCAATCCTACTGAGGACCTAGAAAGGCCCGATGAAGCGTGGAGAAAACTTGTCGCCCCTTCCAAATCTCCGTAAACCACGTCGAGGTGAGACCCGCAAGAAGACGTGGTCTCCATCCTCGAACTCTAGTGGCCTCCGCCTCCTGTCAGCATATGACTTATGCCGGCTCTGAGCTGTACTCATCCGCCCCTGGATGACCTGGACCATCTCAGGTCCCACAAGAGTTGCAAGATTTCTTCTTTGCCGATAAGAGAAATCTGGTCCCATCCCCTGGATGAACTAAATTATTTTCCTAATACCGTCGAACCCGACATAGATGGTACTAATCCATACCAAGGATGACGTCGTAAGGCCTCGACACTACTACCAAGAGATCCA
This sequence comes from Viscum album, assembly GCA_963277665.1. Taxonomy (NCBI): domain Eukaryota; kingdom Viridiplantae; phylum Streptophyta; class Magnoliopsida; order Santalales; family Viscaceae; genus Viscum; species Viscum album. Next base: position 1,519,889,844 of record OY728131.1, on the reverse strand, counting down.
ACCGTTACTCTCGCCTCAAGGGTTGAGTCACACTGTCGGCATCAGTGTGTGGTAACTGGGTCTCCTCCAGTAGATGTCCCACAAGTGAGGGTCAAGTCAACAGTCTAAACCGGAACCTCTTAGTAACAACGCAAAAGAGGACAGGAAGGAAACATCACAAAGGTAAGCGTCTTTTATTATTGAAGCTCATATTACAAGGACGCTACACAACAGAAACAAGGAACTAGAAGTACAAAAGACGTATCCACTAGTTCCGCTCCTGTCCAACTACTCCCAGAGCTCTACAATCGAAGGCCTCAACTGCCTGAAGCTGAGCTCCCCCATGTCCACCAACTCCGTGCGGTCGGGGTGGACCTCCTGGTGGTGGTGGAGGAAACTCCCCGAAGCGTCGTCCACCTCCAGCTACACGGCCAGCTCCTCTGCCATGGCCGCCTGGGAGGTTCTTCACCTAACTACTGATCATCAGCATGGCGGGTCGGACAGTCACGAGCCATGTGACCAATCCCGCCACAGGAGTAACACTTCCCACTCTCGGCACGTCTGGCTCTGACTCCACCCCGGATCCCCCCAGCACAACTGGGCTTGAGTCGTGGAGTCGGCCACCGGTAGGTCTGCTGGTATCCTCACTAGCCTGAAAACTCCCACCACAGCCTCCATCCAATCCTCAGCCGCCTGCGGGTCCATCTCTCCCCGGAACCTGGGTGACCTCTGGCGCTAGAACTCGTGCAGTGTGCTCAAGCGACGTGCATCGTCAGCGGCTGGAAGCATCGGTGGATCGGCGGGTAGAGGTACTTTCGGTTCCTCAGCTGTCAAGGGGCCCTGCACCGAGGCCTCGTCGCTGGGCGGGCTGCCTCCACGCTCAACCCTCAGAACCCTAGCTGGTCGTCCGCGGGGAGGCATCCTGAAAGAAACAACGTGATACGGTCAAACGATAAGAACCTGGTGAGCTGACCTGGTTTGAGCTGACTTTTAAAAATAGCTGGAAACACACACGCAATCAGTGTCTTCGTGTATTAAGTCGGAAATCGGAAGTCAGGGCCTGGCGTACGGATACGTCGGCCGCCGCACCAACACTGGACTCCCTGGACCGATAACCACACTCAATACGCTAAACACTATTGCTTCACATAGAAGAAAGATCAGAGTCTGCGGTAGAACCGACCACCTCTGATACCAATTTGTCACGACCCGTCCTCGGGGCCCGTGCCGTGACTACCCCAAGCCCGCCTTCCATAGGCCAGGGGCTGGCGACTAGCACCAAGGCGTAAATCCCGATAAAAAGGGAAGGCATTGCCTTTGTAAAGTAAACAAGCACCACAAAGTAAGAAAGCGGAAAATTAAACACTAAGTAAAAACAGAGTACAACTGAAGTGCGGAAAAGTAAATGGGCCAGTATACAAACCCAACTGAAAGTAAAGTACAACTCGAAAGGGAAAACAACAACTGTAAAGTAAAAGCCGCTACACCGAGCTGTCCACTGGAAATCCCACCTGAAGGGTGGGTACAGATAGCCTCCACTGCTCCTCGGGTCCACCTGACCGCTCCGAGTACGTCCCGCCCAGTGGTCCACCTCCAGGTACCGTCCTGCTTTGCAAGCCTCAGCCACGATCAATGCTGTCCATCGTCTGCAACCAACACAACGTAGTGTGGGCATAGCCCGTGCAGGGGTGAGTATAACGATACTCATTAGGGACCCCGAGACCCTAAAGGTCTCACTAAAACCAAAAAGGATAACAACAAGAAGATCTCAACAGATAACCTCTACTTAGATATATGCCCATACATATACCTAAGTTATCAAGTAACCCATCTCAATCATGAGGCAAACACAAGGTCAAAAGTCTCAGCTCAAACCAGGATTTTCATCATCGAAACCGTAACTGCTGAAGAGCTCCGTCTCTGGAGTGTACGGTGGTCCTGTCACAACTCCGAGGTACTGCTCACTAACTTAAGACTGTTGTAGTACTTCACCTATCGAGTATTGCGGGCCATCCGCTACCACCAAGCACTCCCATGTGCCACTACAACCAAGCGCACCACTGTCGTGGGTCTGCCGCTACAACCAAGCGCTCCCATGTGCCGCTACAACCAAGCGCACCTCTGTCGTGGGTCTGCCGCTACAACCAAGCGCTCCCATGTGCCGCTACAACCAAGCGCACCTCTTTCGTGGGTCTGCCGCTACAACCAAGCGCTCCCATGTGCCGCTACAACCAAGCGCACCTCTGTCGTGGGTCTGCCGCTACAACCAAGCGCTCCCATGTGCCGCTACAACCAAGCGCACCTCTGTCGTGGGTCTGCCGCTACAACCAAGCACTCCCCTGTGCCGCTACAACCAAGCGCACCTCTGTCGTGGGTCTGCCGCTACAACCAAGCGCTCCCCTATGCCGCTACAACCAAGCGCACCTCTGTAACACACCGAGTCGTTCGATCAACAGTCGTCGGGTCTCAGTTAGCTACACGGTCTCCGTGCTCCGCCCGCTCGTCTCCGGGAGGGTCCGCTCCACGAGCTACTGGTCGATACTCCAAGTATCACAAATTCCCGCAAGGAAGTATCTCAAAGTACCACCTCGTCATAGGGGTCTCAACGCAACAGACGGCGCGTCAATCGGACGCCCGGTCTGTGAGTTATTAGCCTTTTAGTCCCAGGGGCCCGGTTGGTTTCGTGTGCGAACCAATCCGGCCGTAACTCAACTATACCTCGAACACTCATAGTGTATACTCATAGGGACCGTTTATCAACGTGATCACCAACGCCGCTGACGGTTCGTCAAACGGACGTCTGGTCTGAAAGATATCAGCTTTTCCGTTCGAGGGGCCCGGTTGGATTTCAGTGCGATCCAACCCGGCCACTATCCATCTGCATCCAAAACTCGGGCGGAGGATGCCAAAAGTTCCGTCTCATCAAGAGGAACTCAACGCAATAGACGGCGCGTCAATCAGACGCCCGGTCTGAGAGTTATTGGCCTTTTCGTCCTAGGGGCCCGGTTGGTTTTTAAGGCAAAACCAACCCGACCGTACTCCACTTGCGTCCAAACCTCGGGCGGAGTGAGCCAAAAGATCAGTCTCACTAAGAGGAAACTAACAAAGCTGACGGCACGTCAATCAGACGTCCGTAGCTCAAGATATGAGTGTTTCCGCTCCGAGGGCCCGGTTGGTTTCGTGTACGAACCAACCCGGCCGAACCCCAAGTATTCCGAAACTTTGAGTGCGATAAACCGAAACGACCGACTCGCTCCAAGGATTGCGTTGCCGCTGACGGCGAGTCGTTTGGAGGCCCGTAGCTCAAGTTACGGGCGTTTGAACGAAAGTCGTCCGAAGACGGGGGGTCCTGGCCCGGGGCGACCCGACCCGGCCCGACCCCCTCTGGTTGGCCCGAACCGGGTCGGGTCCGACCCGCCCCGGCCAGGGCCGGTCCGGCTCGGCTCGGCCGAGCGGCCGAGCGGCCGACGCGGGGGAAAGCTGCCGCCCCGCGTGACACCCCCGCGGCACCCGCGGGGTGTCGGCCAGACAGCCGGACGCGTCGCGTGACAACCCCGCGGCACCCGCGGGGTGCCGCGCTGGACACCCGCGGGGTGCCGCGTGACAACCCCGCGGCACCCGCGGCACCCGCGGGGTGCGGCACCCGCGGGGTGTCGCGCTGGACACCCGCGGGGGGCCGCCGCCTCCGGCCGCCGGCGCCGCCGGCGACCCGCGCCGCCACCGGCTTCCGCGGGCCGCCGGAGTCACTCCGGTGGCCCGTTTTCCTTCCCGTCTGCACCGTTGTTCCTCTCGGGTTCCGTTCTTTACTGCGGGATCATCAAACATCCGTTGCGGCACGTTCCGTCATCGCCCGCCAAATCCGCAAAACACGAAGAACGACGGAGGATTGCCGGGCCGTGTTCGTTTGACCCGTACCCTCCGCGTTAGATAAAAACAACGGGAGAAAATAGAATGTTCAACACATGAACCAACAATTTTAATAAAATAAAATTGTTTCTTTGATTCCGGTTCTTTAATTTTTAAAGAATGTTCACGGGAATATAAGGAGGGGTATTTCCAAAATATAAAATCCCTACCTCGCTGGACGTCGCACTTGAGCATTCTTCGCGGAAATTGCTCGTCGCGGAAAGGTGGAGATCATCGCGTCGTCCCGGAAGGGCGTCGTGTCGTCGCGGAACACGGCGTTGAGTCGGCGAACTCAAGCAGCCGATCGAAGATCCGTCGTGGAGGAAGAGACTTCGCAGAAGAACGTTGTCGGCGTCGCGGATCACGGCGTCGTGTCGTCGATTTCCGGGTTCGGCGTTCTTCACGTTCTTCGTGAAGGAGGCTGAAGGTTCAAGGATCCTTTCTCAACGAGTAATCCTCCAAAAGAAAAAGGTTGGTCTTATTTTATTATTACTCCAATGAATGAAAACTGGTTAAGAAACGATCCATCAATTCGTTGAATTAATTCAACGAAAGAAACAGCCCATTTAATTCACGAAATAAACCGCCCAATTAAATGGTCTGTTAAGATTTTAAGAAACGCGTCAGTTGACTTTCATAAAGACGGGTTTTCGCGGGTGCGTTTCTTAGCGGAAAGAAACGGCGGGGCTCGTGCGGGCCCCACCTCACAAATATCCTACCAAGGGGGTAGGATATTTCTGGATAGCATACTATCCGGTTCAACTCAGTTCAAGCCGCCTTTAAGTGGCTTCAAGTGGCTTACAAGTGGCTTAAGTGAAATAAAATAAAGTTGTCGCAAAATTATTTTATTTCTCAACTTTAAGCCCGAAAATTAAAAACCACACCCGAGCAAACACAACTCCGGAAGAGGCGTTCCTAAGCGAATACCGGCGCTGCGATTTCATCGGTGCTCTCAGAATTCGATTCCAGGCACCAGTTCAAAAGTTAGAAAAACTCGCTCGTCCGTTCACTGAACGTACCCGAGCCAAACTTCGGAAAATGATTCCGGGCACACCGGGCCTCGGAATCAGGCGCCGTCAGAAACTGCGTTCTTGTAAAATTCCAAATAAAATTAAGAAAAAAAAATTTCCTTGAATTTTACGGGTCTTTACATGACACGACCCTGAAATTGAAATGTATAATTAAATTAAATGAAATAGAAACTATTAGGGAAACCCATAGGTTCTTTGAGATGCTTTTTGTGGGTTTTCAACAACCTGAGGCCACCCATGGAGTGCGTCATGCCTTTTTTTGGTTTTTACATTTGATGAACCCCCAAGGGGTGTGTTCTAGATTTTTCCTAGTTTAAGGAAGATCAATTATAATTAAATGGAATTAAATTACATGATTGGGAAATTTTCCACATATTTCCTTATATTATCATAATATTCCATGCCTAACTTGATTAAATGGATTAAATGGAATTGGTTAAATGAGTGGGTATATTCATTGGTTGTTTTTATATTACTTAAATGGATTTGTTTGAAATTTGGTTAAATTGGTGGTTATACCCATGTGGATTGTTTAATAGTGAATTGTGATTAATGGGTGGGTATACCCATGTGATGTGTTTTATTTAAAATGTTATTAAATGAGTGCTTATACTCATTAGATGTATTTGGTTTTAAATGTATTAAATGATTGGTTATACTCATTGAATGGAATTGAATGAAATTAATTATATGAGTGTGTAGACACATATGAAATTGAATTGTTAAATGGTATGAAATGGATGAATGTTTTTATATATTCCATGGATGGCTCTCCATGGATTTGGAATGCAGTATAGGATTCCTTGAGTAGTGATGCTTCTTTGTTCTGGATTCTATGGGATACCTGAGGCTTATCTACCCCTTAGATCCGGCTTGCATGGACTCACATAGGATGTATTGGTTTACATGTGCCTAGGACTCCAACCAGTTCATATACTGAGTTTCCATCGAGATGATACTTAGAATCATTGCGGATGCCTCGGTCTTCAACACCTTGGATCCAACCCTTCATGGTCGGACACTTTAGTTACTATGACATGGCTGTGGGAATGTGATTCAATTCCTTATAAGGCATAACTATAGAACTTATGAAATTCTTGGTTGTAAGGAAAGGCCATGGGAAGTTGATGTGATTTTATTATATAGAAATTCTATGGGGACATGATACATATGGGAGTATGATGAGGCCATGATGTTTTTTTGTAGCTGCCTTGTTAGGAGTTGACACTTGTTGGAGAGAGCCTTTAGAGGTTGTTTGGTATTACTTTCTTGTAGTGGTCATATGTCCTAGACATTCACACTTACATTACTGTTTACTTACAGTTGTTTAGCTTATTACATTGTGCTTCTTAGAACTATATAGATCTATTGGTGGTTTCCTACTAGTATGTTTTTCCCACACCCTGTTTGGGACACATTGGGGACCCAAAAAGATTATATGGTTTCATGAAATGATAGGGGAAATATCCCTAACAAATGTTGTTGATTTATTATTAGAAGAATTAGAGCATATGGCCATGTTGAGGCTTACGATGCTACTGGGATACCTTTTTATTATTTTTTCTTTTTTGATACTTGGATTGTACTGTAATAACGTGTACATGTTTTGGCTATTTTCTAGATACATGTATCATCTCTATAATTATACATGAGAAACTTTTTTCTATGTTATATAATTCTGTATTGTTTGTTTCAAAACTAGGATTTTTTTACTACTTTTTCTACTTGTTGATATAGATATTCCGTTGTGTATACTATGGTGATGAGGGGATATTCTCCCCAATGACACACCTAGGACTCAGCCGTGGGGTTTGAAGTACCTAGGGATAGTTCCATGGACTCCAATTGGTTGAATTCGAGGTTATTACAGAATTTTTATCGGGCTCAGATGTAGTGATTTAAATGGGTAATGATTCCAATTGGATAGATTGGGGTTACAACTTCTCTCATGTTTTAGCCTGACAATTTAAATTATCAGGGGATGGTTTGACCAAGGAACATCACCTGGAGTCAGGTATGGGCCTTGTTGACTAGGTTCATTGTGAATGTGTTGTTCCTTGGGAGATGGTGTTGAGTTTCAATTATAATATGCCAACCGTATAAGCTTGGAGTGTCTAAGATAATTCATCCATATGTGGCTTGACTCATTATACTTTATGTTCATTGTGTATGGTTCAAATGAACCAGTTTGAACACACCTCTAGTTTAAGGCAGGTGTAGTGTGACGATCGACAATGTCTTTCGAGGTAAGCTTGTGCGACTTATTTGGGTTAGTTCAATCAGGATTAGACTGTTTCTTTTAGTGATTCCTTAGTTATATCCTAAACTATGTTTGGGTTCACCCAGTTAAAGGAAATCACACTGGAAGTGTCATTAGAATTCTTAGGGGTGTGATTTGTAGGAAAATTCGATGGTGGAGGTTCTATGGTAATGAAACTATTTGGGTTTTTATTGATAGGTACATGAAGGTTTCTATTTTATTACAAATAAAGGAGACCATCAGTGTGGATGAGCTTGGAGGGTTTTGAATCTAGGAGATAATACAAATTCACTAGGTCCGACACACTATCTTTTCAGATAGGGATGCCTGATTTACATCTCTTTTTCTGGAAGAGCGTTCAAAGGGTGCTTGGTACACATGTTCTTATGAGCACAACATACCACCCTCAAACTAATGTCCAATCAGAGCATACAATATAGGTGCTAAATGACATGTAGTTATCATGCATCCTAGATTTTTGGGGCTCTTGGGAGAATCATATACCCATAGTGGAGTTTTATTACAATAATAGTTATGAGGCGACTATACATATGTAACCTTATAAGGATTTATAAAGTAAGACATTATAACAGCCCCTATTCCTTGAGTAGTAATGCTTTTTGTGTCTTGATTCTGTGGGATGCCTCAAGCTTTGCTACCCCTTAGATCCACATTTCTTAGAATTGCATAGGACATGTTGGTTTACATGTTCCTAGGAATTCAACCAATGCCTATACTGAGTTTCCATCAAGATGCTCCTGGGAATCATTGTGGATTCCTTGGTCTTCGACACCTTCGATCCAATCTTCGTGGTCTGACAATTTGGTTATTACATCATGGCCATGAGAATGTGATTCACTTCATTATATGACACGATCGTGGAACTTATGACATGATTGGTTATATGACAAGGCCATGGGATACTGATATGTTTCCATTGTACAAAAAGGTCATGGGGACATGATATATATGCGAGTATGGAGAGGCCATATTGTTTATTTATATTGATTATATCTACCTTATTAGGTGGTGATACTTGTTTCAGGGAACCTTGAGAGGCTGTTTGGTATTACTTTCTTATAGTGGTCATATGCCTTGGGAATGCACACTTACATTACTACTTTCTTACAATTTTTATCTTATTATATTGTGCTACTTAGAATAGCATATATCTATGGGTGGTTGACTATTGGGATATTTATCTCACACCTTGTTTAGGCCACCTCAAGGACCCAAACATATTATATGGTTGTAGTAAATGATAGGGGAAAGAACCCTAATACACATTGTTGATTACTACTAAGGATCATTAGAACATAGGACAAAGATGTTGCTTGTGATGCTATAGAGATACCTTTCTGGACTTTTTTCTTTTTAGATACTTGGATTGTACTGTATTAACATGTACCTATTTTGGATGTTTTCTAGATACATGTACCATCAACGTCATTGTAAATAAAACACTTATGGCTTTGTTATATATTCTTGTCTTACATTTATTGAAATTGTGATTGTTTACTTATTCTGTCACTTGTTTATATTTATATTTTACTGTGTATACTCTAGTGATGAGGGAACAATCTCCCCACTAACACACCTAGGACCTCACTGATAGTCAGCTACCTCTGAAGTTTGGGGAGATGTGCTTAAGGCCTTATAACCAACTGGGATTGGGGAACTATTGAGTTGCATCCAGGTCTAGGACGTTACAAACTTTCCAGGGGGATTTCCTTGGCTAGGATAGTGAATTTGGTTGGATATCTTTCACTTTTGAGATTACTCATATAGAGTTTTTTAAATCATATAACTCTATGTCTTTACATGAAGCGTTCATGTAACCTATGCATATGTTCCATTTAGATATGTATGAATATAATTTAATTCCATATCTATATAATTAATAAATACTTGGGGGTTTTGTAAAGAGTTACACATTAATGTGGTGTCAACACATTAATTTGGTTATAGAAACAGGGATTTCCAAAACTGAATTGTTAGAAGCATGCATACACAAAAGTAAATAAAACATGAAAACATAAGGATTACATAAGATGTAGTAGTTATGAATTTAATATTCATATGATGTATGTTATATTATCAAGACCTTAATAAAACCCCACAAATACTAAGTGTGATATTCCTTCCAAAGAAACATTTTTGAATTTCTTGATCATCCAACTGGATAGTTTCATTCCAAAGCAGGATTCCCCTAGATTATCTTGTATAAGACAAGAAAATAATAAGTGACTCTGGATTGTCTTGTTAGGTAGTTTCGTGCCAAATATGGGTGCTAGTGTATTGCCTTGGTTAGCTTGTTTTTGAGGTTTTCTTTGGGTTTCACTAGCTGGGAATCCCTAATGGTTAGGATTCCAGAGGAATAGAGTTGAGTGAATTAATATGATGGATTTGGATAATTTGTTATCCACTTAACTATACTAGAGTCACAAATTATATTATTAGGATGATTACCTATATAAATAACTAAGTAGTAAGATGAATGAAAAATTGAACTCATTGCTTAGTGAAATATGGAACATGGATCACTAAATAGATATGATGTACGAGGTCATCAATTTTAGTGGTAGAATTTTCATTTAAATTTCTTGATGAAAAAGATACAATACATGATAATCACATACTATTATTCTTTATTATAGATTATGGAATAATTCAAACTAATCATATTAAGATCATTAATAGGTAATATGTATAAAATAGTTAAATATTGATATCTAGAATTGATAAGTTTTATCAAGGAGAAACATTTGGAGTAACCAAATGTGAATTTTATAGAAATAAATTTCTCCAAATCTGACTCATTTGTATTATATATTAGGTGCGCATCACACATTTGTGCTAAAAAACACATACTTAGAGATAAGAGAGAATTTATGAAGGGTGTAGTAAATATTCATGTCAGTAAAAGATAAATAGTTACTATATTAGAGGTTGGCACTTATGTTCTAATTTTACTAATTAGATTGATCGTAGAATTGAACAAGTGTTATTATATTACCACCATAAATAAAATTTAATTTCTATATCTTGTTTAGGAAAGATGAGATTTTCATTCATTATTAAGAATAATAGTTGTTATATATATATGAATGAAATGTTTTATGGCATTGGGAATATAATGAACAATTTATATATTCTTGATATAGATAATTCTATTTATAATATTCAAAATAAGGAGGTTATGGTTGATTATCAATGCACCTACCTTTGGAATTTTCACCATGTACATATAAATGTGAAACACATTCAAAGACATCATAAATATAGATTTTTAGACTCATTAATTTATGAATCATTTGATACATGTAAATAAGGTTTATTCGAAAAATGGTAGCCACCTTTTAGGAGAAAAGGTGAGAGGACTAGTGGACTATTTGACCTCATATATAGTGATGTATATCAACCAATGACTACTCATCAAATTGGTGATTTTAGGTACTTCGTTACTTTTATTGATGATTTATGTCGGTATGAGTATGCATTTTTTATGAAAAAAAGTATGAAGCTTTTGAAAAGATTAAATAATTTCAGAATGAATTACCAAATCAACTAGGTAAACATTTTAAATTCAACTAATCAGTTTGAGGTGGTTAATACTCGATTCATGAATTCATATCTCATCTAAGATGTTTTGGAAATATTTCACAACTAAATCCTCCTAGAACACCACAATGGAATGGTGGATTTTAAATGAGGAAACATATCTTTTTAGACATGGTTCAATCGATGATGAGTTTACGTGACCTCCCTATATTATTTTGTGGTCATGCATTGGTTATTGATGCATTCCCACCAATCCACATTCATATAAAGCAGTCATAAAGTCTCCATATGAGATATATACTAGGAAACATCCCAAAATTTATTTTATAAAAATTTGGGGCTGTGAATCTCTTATAATTTTTTTTCTTATAATAAGATTTCCCGAAAATATGACATGTGATTATTTTTTGGTTTTACTAAATAAATCATGATATATTATTTCTACCACCATACGAAGCACAAAGTGTTTGTGGATAGACATGATTTTCTCTTTGATAAGAAACATATAAGTCGAGGATTCAGTGAGGAGAAAGTTTAACTTGGAGAAGTTTAAGACAAAAAAATAAGAAGTGTTCTTAATATGTAAGTTGAACTAGTGCTATAAATAGTTGTGGAAGAAGAGCCAACTTTATTTAAACAAGAACCTCAATGTTCTGGAAAGATTTATCAGCTTCTTGGGAGATATGGATTTCTCATGGATAATGATGATGAAGTAACATTCCTAAGATATATAAATACATCCCATAAAAGTCCATTGAGATTTTTGATTATGAGAAATGGTTAAAATCCTTGCAATTTGAGATGGACTCCATGTACACTGACCAAGTTAGGAACTTGGTGGATGTGACTAAAGTGGTGAGGCCCATAGGGTGTAAGTGGGTTTTCCATAGGAAAATTGACATAGATGGTAGAGTGTCTACCTCTAAAGAATTCCTTGTGGAAAAGGGATATAAAAAAGTTCATGGTATTTACTATAAAGAGATATTTTCACCTGTTGGGATGATAAAGTCCATTCATATTTTTCTATCCATAACAATTCATTGTACTTATGATATATATTGAATGGATGTAAACATCACATTAATTAATGGTAATTTAGATGAGAATGTGTATATAATATATCTTGAGGGTTTTGAATTTCCAAATGAGAGGTTTTCATGTTATGATGGTCCATTTATGGACTAAAGAAATCTTCTCAAAGTTTGAATATCTTGTTTGATGATTCAATCAAAGAGTTTGGTTTCATCATGAACACGAATGATTCCTATGTATAAAATCTTCTTAGTCATATTTTAGTAATATTTTTAATATTTTATGTAGTTGGAATATCACTTAATGGAAATGAAATCCCAAAACTTCACTCTGTGATGATGTGGCTGCGTAAATGTTCCCTCATGAAAGACATGGGTGAAGTAACTTACATACATGGTATAAGGATTTATAGAGATAGTTATAAGAATTTTCTTAGACCAGGTTAAAACACATATATTGGTAAATTTATAAATCTTTTCAACATGGATAACTCCAACATGGGGTCTTTAACAATGTTTCATGGCATGAATCTTATGAAGATTCATGATCCTTTTAAAGAGTTAAAAAGAACAAATAAGATTCCATATGCATCCTCCATAGGACATATCATGTATACCATGTTATGTATTTGACCTTATGTCTCATATAGTTGAGTAATAACAAGTATATACCAATCCAATCCTAGTGAGAGTCACTAGATTATTCTAAAGAACACCCTTAAGTAATTAAGAAGGACTAAGGATTTGTTCTTGGCCTTCTGAGGTGAGGATGAGATCTATGTAAAGGTTAACATAGAAATTAGTTTCTAATATGTCAAATATGACATGAAATCTCAATAGGGATATTTTTTTCCCTAAATAGTGGTGAAAGTATTTGGAATAACTCAAAATAAGCCACCATAGTAGACTTGAAAATAGAGGGAAAATGCATCATTGCATTAGATGCTATTAGGAAGATGTTTGGATCAAGAAGTTCATTTTTGAACATGGAGTGGTTACTAGAATCAAGGGATAAATCAAGATATATTGTGACAATAATGGTGTTTTTTATTGGGCTAATTAACATAGTTCTCAACAATATACCAAACACATCCCTCACAAATACCATATCATATGGGAGATTGTTGAGAGGGGTGATGTAATGATCAGTTGGGTGGCTACATAGGATAATTTAGTAGATCCATTGATGAAACCGTTATCACAATAACAACATGAGGGTCATGTAGAATATAAATTTTTTACATGATATTTTGGTTGTAAATTTATCATGTTATAATAATTACAGAAATCATTAATTACTATTCATTCATGTGTGCCTTAATTTTATTTTACATGAGTAGTTAAATGATAAAATCCCTGAAAGGTATGACTTTGAGTTATCTATAAATGAGGATCATTAAGCAATATTATGGTTTGTAATGACATGATAAGGTTGAAATGAATAGAATCACGTATTAACTTCAAAGAGTTGTTAATGATATAGACAGAATAAATTCATGAGGTAATAAGTAGAGAATTATTACATGGATTGATCTACTAAATTATATCTCATATAATGACATATAATCAAAGATATAATTAGGGGTGCATGAATATTATCAATAATTTTTTACTTGAGGTTGATGAGATACCTAACATGAGAAAATCTATACTTATATACTCTACTTACGCAAGTCTATATGTTGACTATAATAATATGGGGGTGGTTGGGTATGTTGTAGATCATATTGTCGGTTGGAGAAAAACCAAGATGGGATTTTCCACTTTTATGAAAAGTTAACGACATCAGGCCATTGATTGAATTAGATTGAGGAAATTCATGGTTATACTTAGTTGTTTCACATATGATGCATTCAACTATTTAAATAAGTACCATATGATGTACTTATTAGATAGATGAATGACATGCGATGTATTCATCGAATTGGTTAATCTTTTTATAGAATTAATAAATGATGAGAGGACAATACTAGATTGACATGTTCCATGTATAGTGGTCACTTAATGTCATGGAAAAAGGGATTATATAGGTATATATATGATTCATATAATGAAACTAGTATTATAAATGTTCATATAGTGATATGAGTATGTTTGAGGGAGATCACACCAGACCCCTTAGTAGCTTGAGTAACATTGATGGTTTGAAAGAGGACACTCTTTGCTTACATCTATGAAATAGTAATTTCATAGTTATTATCAACACTAATAAGTCCTATTGGGTCACACAATTATAGATAATGATAATGTTTTGGACAAATTATTCCTTGAAAATGAAGATATTTTGATGAAAAATCATATCCAAGAGTTTGGATGAATTCATAAAGAGTTGTGAAGTTTTTCATAATGTCCTAATGGATTTTTAGTGCAAGTGGGAGATTATTGGATGTGAACTAAAATGTACATTCATGAGATGTATGTAAAAAAAAAATATTATGCATGATATATATATATATATATGATATTATATATAGTGTACATTTAATATATTCATACGATTCATGTATTTTTTATGCATAAAATGCATGAATATAATAAATATATATGTATATGATATATATATATATACATTATTAATTTCTCCTGAATGGTTTATTAATCAGTTAAAATACTTTATGAATTGATTAAAGGATCTATAATAAATTTATTTAATACATTTAATGAATTATAACCCAATAGTCAGAAACACATACGATGCATTGTGAATATGAGATTCCTCAATAACTTCCTATATAAGAGGATGAGATCCTCTCATGTTGGGTGTGAAATATGTATGAGCCTCTTCTGATTCTATCTTCTTCTTGAGAACTATTCATTTCACTAGATAAGGTTCTAGAACCCATTCAGTTGCTTGAGAATCCTCATGATATAGTCATGGATCCATTAACTATGGTATCACTTCTGAGGTAGAGTGATTTTTTTCACTAATCTTGTGATCTTATTTAAGAATTTTCATTAGAATAGAATAATATGTCTATTATTGTTTTCAATTTATAGGTAACATATTTTATAGGATTATTTAAATGTTGGTTCTTTAAGATAGTTATGTATGTGTTTCAGGTTGTCTTACACTATAAATGATCATTAGATGTTTATACAAAACACATCAAATAATAAGGTATGATATATACTAATATCATATGATTTTGATAGAAAATGATAATAATTGTCATTTGGGATTTTTCTATGTTTTTTTATCATTAAATGGATATGTTTTATAAGATAAAATTTATGGGAGTTTTCATAACCAAGGGTTATAGATGATGCATTCATTAACTCATAACATACGAGTTAAGGCTTGTTCACTATAGGAGAGTCCTCAAGTGATTTATAAAGGGGAATTAACCATATGATAGTGATCATAAAAAACCTTCCTAAGACTTGGATAAATATTTAATTTCCATAGCTCTCTTCTCCTACCTCATTTGTATCATGAGACACTAGCATGCCTTGGAGGGTGGAGTAATCCCTCTCAACCATTGAGTGATTCAACACAACCCATGGATAAATCAGAGAGAGGGGAGTTTTATGGATTTTCTTTAGTGATATTTATTAATCCTATGAAATCAAATATCATAGTAGAAATGTTATGGTGTAAGGTACACATTCACATGTTTCTTAATTTATACTACACATGATTTTGGTTTCTTTTATGGTAAATATTAGAGTTGGGATTTTATTTTTCTTCCACTGAGTTTAACGAGTGACTTTTATCCTTTGAAACCTAGAAGTGGATCAAAGAAATATTATGCCTTTTAATTAATGAAATCATGCTAAAAATGAAGTTTTTAAAGTTTTAATTCCTATCATTTTATGTATCATTAAAAACTATTGAGAAATATATTATACCAAATTTCTTCACAGCTTATGATATAAAATATCATAGCCAGTGACTTAGTACATGTACTCTAGTTTTATATCCGTCATAGAATATGACATCAGGATGTCATATTTAACGACGGAGTTACGACATAAGTTCAAAACAAATCATAATATCACCTTATAGAAATTGATGCGAATTGTAAAATATGATTGATATGAATGGTTTTTGTTGTTGATAAGTATGGGTTTTACTATAACCACCCTGTATACATAAGTTTTTTACTTTTCCACAAAAATAGTAAATCCTTAAACATGCCACTAATTGTAAATAATGATAGAAATATCTGTTGTAAAATATGTCTGATAGCGTTTAAAAGGTTTAAGCATAACAAACTATTAATAAAATTTCATTATTCATTATATATCATTAAATATGATTTTAGGAGAAAATGAGTTTTCTTGAAATTTAATTATTCATTGAATTATAATTTATAAATTATTTATAAATTATAATAAAAAGTATTTTGGGTTATTTATTAATTTAATTTTTTTTTATAAATAAATTAATATTAAATCATTTATAATTAATTAAATAAATTTTTATGAAATATTTATTAACAAATATTCCATAATATTAAGTGCTAATATTAAAATACCTTTTAAATTATACAAAATTACTTATAATTATATATATAATGTTTATATGGAAATTATATATGTAATTTATAAAAGTTTTTATAAACTATAAAAATAAGGGAAAGTATAAAAAATTTATATTTAGTTATGAATTTTTCTAAATTAATTAATTTGAATTGTTAAAAATAAAGGCCTTATTTTGATAAATTATTTGAATCACATCAAAAGAAGTTTTTATGATTGATTTGATAAAGTTTTAAATAATATTACATATATGATATTTAGATTATATAAAATTTTTACATGATAGAAACTTAAATATAGAATGTCTGTATTTCATTTAATATCATATATTTAAATTGAAATGTCATATAATGAATAATATGAAAGGGTTAATGTTAATAAATATATATAGAATATTTTTATTCAAAAATTGTGGAGTGTCTATAGTGTTAAATAAATTTAAAACCGTTTAAAATTATCATTATTTATGAAATGTTAATAAATAATATATTTCATGGTTAAATATATGAATTTTTCATTTATTTAAGAGTTATTACCTAATTTAATATTCATAATTATAAATTGTTTATATTATGAATATGTGTGTTCTTAGTTTAAAGTGTTAAACTATTTCTAAGTTATCATATAATAATCTAATGAATTACTTTCCTGGTATGCTAATGGATTTAGTTTTCTTCTACCTTAACTATGTCTTGTATTGAGTTTTGGGATTTTATTATGTGGTAATTATAATTTATGCATATAAAATGTTATAATTATGATAAAATTGAAGTCTTTATTGAGTAAAGTAAATTTGGGTATATTGGTTTTGGGTTGAACTTCTCACTGGTCTGTACGCTTATGCTATGTCTAGAAAATTGAAGGTTGACTATCTGGGTCTCCAGACTTACTCTTGTGAGGATTATTAATTTAATATAATTATAATCCTTTACATAAAATAGTTTCATATAAATTATGTATAGGATACGTTTGGATATATATAGATATTTTTTTCTTTTAATCTGGGTTAGTAACAAAAGTTGTGAATTGTGTAAAGTGTTACACATAAATATGGTTTAAACATATTGGTTTGATGGAGGTAATAATATTCCAAAAAAAATCATTAAAATCATTCATACATAAAGGGAATACATTTGATATGATGGTGAGAATTAAATCCCATTTCAAAAATACTGAGTGCTTGAATATTTCCAAAGTGTCACTTGTCAAGACCTCAATCATCCAACAAAGTAGGTCATGCTAAAAATTTGCACCCCTATATTATCTTCTATAAGGAAAGTAAGTAATGGGTGAATCAAATAGGATTAATTTCATGCTCTTGGAATTTTATTTGGGTTATACTTAGTCAATGGATCCTAATAAGATTATGTTACTGAAATAATAATGTTGGGATTTGTCCATATGATGGATTGGGAAAATAGGTGTTAACTCAACTATTTAAGATTCATTTATGATTTGATTGGGATGATTCTATACCTAAGTAAATAAGTGGTGAGAGAAACAACATATTTGACTCATTAATTAGTGAAATATGGGCCTTATATTACTAATAAATATAATTAGTTGAAGAAAGGTTCATTATTTTAGTGGGATCCCAATTAATAAAAGTCCTTACTAAATGATTATAAAACATGATACTCATTTGATAAAATATTTAATAATATATATATGACATTATCATTGTTAAAAAATCATTTGAGATCAATTATTGAAAATAATAAACTTAGTGTAATAAACTCTTAAATAATAGTATCCCAATAAAATTTATTAAGAGAAATTATTTTGGTTAAAGAAACATCTTTTTGAATAACTGAACTATTGAAGTTTTTAAATAGGTAAATCTAAATGCTTATGAGATTTTTAGAATTATTCACTTAAGATTTAAATGTAATTAGATGAAATCTTACCTGAGTAAATTTTGTATCATCCCATAAACTCAATATGATTGAGTATGTCGATGACTAGGTGAGGATGAGGATATCATTTAAGGATTTTTTTGGATATGAAATTTATTATGTTATTTTCAAAAACATTCTAAAAATGTGAATGAGTAAAAGAAAATTTTACCCTATTTTTTCAAAGTGTTGGGGACAGGTGAATTGGTCATAAGATGTCCAAGTTATTATACCAAATCAATAGTACAAGAGGCTAAAGTTCAAATCAGAATAATAAGAGTTATTTGGAAAGTTCAGTAATGTTTCATAAAGTATCTATTCAAGGTCATTGAAACCTAGAATCTTTTGGAAGGAGGAGTAATGATTCCATATGATGGAATTTTCTGATACACCAAAATAGGTTCGTGAAACTTCATAGAATATCCATGTTCGGTATATGTTTTATAGAAATTAATTCATTAGTTTTGAAGGTTATGTGATACCTAATTTATAATTTAAAATTTCTGTAAATATGAAGGAGTTAAAAAAAAGGAATAATTAATGAAGGTTTTAGTTTTAATTCAAGTGATGTAGTAAGTTGTTATTTCAATAGAGTTTTTAATGTAAGGGAATATATATCAATCTCATATGGATCTAAGTAAAGAATGTGTATAATTATCTCATTTCTATTATATGAAAAAATGTTATTTGTTAATAGAGTGTTGTTATGAATGATATGATATAATGAATTCAATAAACATGGTTTATGATTCACTGTATTATATAATTTTTTTTGAGAATAATATAATAATATATATTTTTATTTTCGATAAAGTGTTTATCAAGTTGTTTGTTAAAATATGAAGAATTCTTATTCCACCACCATTGGTGGAAAATTTTAAAGAATAAAGTCCTCTTTTTTGTAAAATGATGAAAATAAATAAAAATACCATATATGATATGGATAATTTATTTTGGTTACATATTCCCACTATTAGGAAATTAGATTCATTTATTAAATAAAAAGTAGTTTGTGTATCTTATCAGGATATTATCAAGAGAATATAGTGTCTAAGAGGATATTAGCAGTATCTTTGGACTTATAAAGGTTCAATGTTAACAAATAAAATATTATGCTAGTAAAAATTGAAAATTAATTTCACTTTATATACTAAAAGTGTTTAGGGTATGACGATAAATAGAAATTTAAAGAGTTACATTTAATAACTATAAAAAATTGAATATCATTTTATCCTAAATAAGTTTATAAGGTGTTAGTTAGTGATAATGTAAATAGTTACATTATTTATGAAAATATTTCAAGTAAACATTTTGATGTAATGAGTTCCAAGAATGACGACGATATACTTTGAAAGACTTATAAGTAAACAATCAAATTTGAAATTATAACATTTGATGTTGCAGAGTTAAGGAGTTTGAATATGTTCAAGGATTTAAACATTATGAATATGATTCATAGGTATCATTATTATTCAAACATGATTACATCATAGATATTACTCAATAAAGAGTTTAGTGGGATGATCTTATCTAATGGTAATATAGAGATATGGTAGGAATTACATATAAATGCAACCAGTTTCTAAAATACCTAAAACAGAGTAAACAAAAGTTTGATATGGAAATATATCATATTTAATATGTTAGATAAGTGCTTATTTATGGTTCTATTATGTTTTCTTAAATATGTTTAAGAATATGAAATGTATCTTATTATGAAAAAGAAAATATTCACTTTATCATTATTTTACATGGGCTGTATATATGTATATATTGATATATATTTTATGAAGTGAAATAATAATTTACCTATGAAAGTATGAATTTTATTTATCCCTAGTCATTGTTCTTCATGGAGTATTATAGGCTATGATGAAATCTTATTATTAACATAAGTATGATTCTTGTATCGAGATAAAAATATGATCATAAGGCATAAAATGGATTTTGTGCACTAGATAACCCACTAGGTATACCATATAGAGAGTCATACACAATGTATTTAGTATATTAGGGGTGTATATATTATATTTGGAGTCCCCAATACTTGATTTTGGTGTGATACCTAGCATGAGAACCACGATACTTTTATACATTTATTATGTAATCCTTAAGGCTTATCCAATCAGGGTGTGGTGGGGTATTTTTCTATCCATGTCTTTGTTTGGATCACAATCGAGATAAGATTTTACTCTCACATGAAAAGTATGATATTTGGTCCCTTGATTGAAATAGAGTTTGGAAGTGTGTGGTTTCACCTAGTTAGTATATATGATGTTCTTAACTATTCAGGTAAGGGACTTGTGTTGTGATCTTCCATAATAGTGAATGGCATGTATTTCATTCATCAACCTAGCCGGTATATAATAAGTGAATTGAGAATATTTGAGTAGAATATATGGGATTGAAATACTATATATCCCATGGGAACTTTATTTTTTAGAAAAAGGTATCATATAATAATTCTTTATTATATATGATGCATCTGGTTGACATAGTTATAAAGATACATGTGTTTTAGGGAGATCACATCAGATCCATTTATAGATTGAGTAGAATTGATTCTTTAATATATGTAGCTCTTTACATACATTTATATATCCAATGATTCATATTTATTATAAAATCTATAAATTACCATGGGGTGACATTATTTATTTGGTTATATAGGGATTTAGTTTGAATAAGATAGATTATCTAAATGTTTTTTAGAGTTAATCTCAATGATATTTGGATGGGTATTCATAAAGTGTTGCATATGATGTGACACACAGTGATGTTAATGAAAACCTAATAAAATTTATTTGGAAAATATCTAAAGTTAGTTTTGGGTATGGTTTCATAAGTTACTATATATGATACATTATAATGTAAGATAAAACAAAATCTATAAGGCTTTACTACAAGTTGTAAATTCAAGGAGATATTCCTTAAAGCCCATATACATATGATGTATTATGGATATATGATAGGTGACAATTGGTTATACCTTAAGGAATGAAATAAATATTTCATTCCACTTCCTTATCCCATTGTATTACATCATTGAGTGATATTTTATGTAGTATTATGAGTATAATCATAAGGTATGATATACAATTACATCCTATCTTTTAAAAACTGAATGATAATAGTAATCATTTAGTAGTCTTCTTTATTTGGTTGTTATTATAAATATATATTTTAAAAGATAAAATGTATGGGAGTTGATAAAGTTTAGGGTTATAGATGATGCATACATTAACTCATAATGTATGAGTTAATGCATGTTCACTTGAGGAATATCCTTGAAGTATTTAAAAAGAGGCATTAACCATGAGATGGAAATCATAGAGAAGAAGTTACCCTAGATTTGGTCAATGATTTCATTGCTCCAGCTCTCTTCTCTTACATCATTTACACCACAATACACTAACATGTTATGGAGGGTAGAATAATCACACTCGTGTGTCAAGTGATTCAGTACAAACCAAGGATACATCATAGAGTGGGGATTCTGATGGTTTCTATTTAGTGATATCTATCAATCCTATTCAATCAAACATCATAGTAGCAACACTATAGTGTAAGGGACACATTCATAGTTTTCTTCAATTATAATACACATGCTATTAATTTCTTGAATGGTTGATCTTGTATTTGGGTTTTAATTTTTCTTTAAATATGTTTAAAGAGTGTCATTAAATCCTTTGAAACCCATGAAGTAGGAATACTTGAAAAAGCAGAGTAAAAACAAAACAATTGGTTAGCTCATATCCAAGACCAGGAGAATATAAAACATATTCCCAAGGGAATAAAAATGTTCTAAAGTCAAGGAAACCATAAATAAGGGAATAATCAAAATCTTATTAGCTTAGATCCATGAAGGATCATATCATATAGGCAACCATTAATACCTAGAATAATAAAAAACAAGTGACACCTAGAGTTGTTATCCCAGATGTATTACATATCTAAAGGAATCCATAAAGGCTCAAAATTACACTAGTATCTCATAAGCATCCACATGTGTTGATACTTTATAAAACCCACAATTCCAAAAATACAAAGGTTCCATAACTTCCATTCCAACTCTTTGAAACCATAGCAGGGGGCTCTACCTCATCAATGAATATGTGTATTGACCGAGGGAGTACATGGAACTTATATAGGACTATACCTCAATATACAAGAGAGTGCTAACACCATGGATGTAAGACTGTTACATGATATATGGGGGAGTAATATCTCCCTCTATCATATGAGGGATCATGCCCTGTCATGAGAATGATTCTAGGGGCTTATTGAACCCCATTAATGGAGGATTGTTCCCCAACTCATGGGGGAGCACCTGAACATCAAGTCTACTCTAAACATCTCACTCTCACTCCATCATCACCTCAACAGAACTAAGATCATCAAACATCCCAAATCATTATATAAACAACCATTAATGGTGAAGTTGATCACATGATTTCACTTTAAATAGATAAATACATATAATTGACTACTCATACATTACATATTGATGTTTGGATGAGAATACTTGAAGAATTTTATAAATAACACAATATATGATGTGTCTAGTAGGGTACATGCTATGTTGGTATCTCGAGAAAGGATGGTTATGTACCACTACCACTCAATCCATGCGAAGTCGATATACATGACCTATATAATAGGGTACATGGAATGTAAGAACTCACTATATATATACAAAATTCTAGTGTAATACTCATATTGAAATTCTACATGGTATAATAGTGTTCATAGCCTATATATGACAAGCCTCTCAACCCGATATACATGATATGTATAAAGATGGCACACATCATGTAGATCTTGCACTCTATCTCACTATGTATTTAGTTACACACCAAATCATGTGATATTGACATACATAACATGTGAATATAGGCCACATGGTGTATGATATTCAAATATATTAACAACTCCTAGAATCGTTGAGTTCGAGTGACACAATAAGAATTCCTGGCTCACATGTTGTTTGACATTAATGAAAAAAATAAAAATTATGGATGGAGAAGTATATGGTGTCTAGATGGAGACTATAATATGAGGTATTATAAAAGTTTAGAATCCCAAAATATATTTTTTTCATGTCAAAAATGCTATTTCCACTTATATTTTCAACCAAGCCTCCATTCATAACTGAAACTGCCTCCCTTGGATCCCCTCAACACACCTTACAAATATGATTTTGGCTCACCCATTGTTGTCTAGTCCATTTTCATCCAAACATTTTTAGAACCATGTCTAGACCCCATCATGTCATCATTTCCATACGACCAAACTCATGAATCTATGGGTTTCTTCTACTCTAGCACCATGAGACATTAATTTAACTAAAAAAGGAAGAATGTGGGGATAATATTAAAAAAAGGGGGTGCTAGATGGAATACCAAACCACCAATGAATAGTAATGACAAACAGCCCCACAACCCATGAGATTCGTGGATATGGGGTACATGTGGGGTGGGGAGAGCCTAAAAATTTCGATGGTTAAGAGCATGGACCAATGAAGGGTTGAGCCTGTGCGGGTGCGGTCCAAGGCGATTTGAGCCCGTATGGATGCAGGCTTACCCGTATTCCTAATTTTTTTAAAAATATTATATTTACAATATATGATGCTTTAAAATTTAAGTATTTTTAATTAAAAATCATGATTAAACCATGACATATGATTTCTCACCACAATGGTCAAACTAATTCACCATTAATTCACATGTGAATTTTAAATAGGTCTATATTTTTTATTTTAACATGATATTATAATATTTATAGAGTAATCATTAACAATATTCACATGGTGTATCATGACACCTCTAAAAAAATGGGACTCATATCCCCTACACATGGTTTCAATTCTAAAAGATTTATTATAATCATAATATTTTTTTGGGTCTATTTTTTATTCTTATTATTTAATTTTATTTTTTATTAATAAAAAAGGAAAGAACCTCATGAGAATCCTAATAGCCTCCTATAAAACAAGTCTTTACCTAGAGAGTCTCTATTCATTCACAGTTCCACCCATTCATATCACCACACAACCAACAACACCCCTCATCGCCCCTCACCGACGACTCACCTACTTTGCATCGAAATAGTTTTCCACCACATTAGTGTCACCAAATACCACTATTAACCCATCGAAAAATATTCCACGACATCCCTTAAAAGTATAGCTATTTTCAGTCTATAATTATCCCCCAACTAAAATTAATAATGAAGAAAAAAATTATTTAAATGATTATATATAATATAGTTTTTAAATACGGGCAAGCCTGCAGGCTACCTGTGGGCTAATGATGGGTGGGGCGGGCTTTAAATTTTTTGTTCTCATTATATATGGGATTTTACAAACAAACCCACATGGACTTGGACCACCCACCCAAGCCTACCTATTTTTAATTACTACACAATAATGGATTCATATTAGAGTTCATTTAAGAACACAAATAGGAGATACAATAAATTAAAATCGTGGTAGAAAACCTCTCAATGGGCTACCAGTTGGTTTTGGTACCACTATTTCAAATGAAACCCATTGAAAATTCCAGTGAAAAATAATGTATGGAACTTACAAAAATAGAGAAACCCATGAAAGCATGTACCAAAACTGAGAATACAATACATCCCATATACCACAATAAAATCCTCCACACTTTAACACTCACAACTCCCAGAAAACACACACAAGTTAAATGAAAGAACTAAATAAAATACAACAAGATATTCTATGGTTTAGACTTTAGTTTTACTCCATGGGATAATTCTATTTATTTCTTTATACTAATGAAATAATAAGATTAAAATTTTCAGTTACATTACAAATAAATCCCACATATTTATATTGGGGCTTAGTTGGTTAAAATTATTCCACCACTTTCCAAAGTTTTCGGGTGACTATCGCTTTAGCCATTTCCACTAGCTGAATTACACTACCTCAACTGGATCATCCGGTGAAAAATGTAATCTCTCTTTATATATCCCTATTAATATTTTTTCATTTACTTTAAAAACTTTTAAGAAACCTTTTGAAATACCTTTTCAGTGGTTACTATGTTATTTTTATTACACACTACCATCTTCTAGACATGGTTACTTTCCACCTGGTTACAGAACAAGACATTACAAACCATGCCTACATCCACTAGTTTTTATCCACCATGATCTACCTTTAGATCGAAGTCCCATGTTTTGGAATTACTATTTATAAATGTGAAGAAAATATAACATTAAATGAGTCTTAAAAAATCCTAAAAATCATTCATCTGAATACCTCTTTCAATGATTCAATGAAACCACCTACACTTAGACAAATTTAAAGCACATCATCCTCCACAACAATTGCCAATGTCTCAATTTCACCTTCCGAACACCCCAGTCCCACAAAGGCACAATATTGCCACATACTTTCCCAAAATATTACCTTGGTCAATAGGTCTATCAGATTATAACTTACACTAATATTCCATATTTCTAAATATCCATCCTTCAATATCTTTAAGATGAAATTATAGTTGAGCTCAATGTTCTTAATCCCAAAAAAATATTAGCTAGATGAATCACACTTTGACTGTAACATAACAACAACCCAATTTATTAAATACTTCTAATTTATTCAAATAATATTTTCATCCTAATCAATTCCTTACATGCTTCTGTCAAAACCACATACTCGACTTCCATAATTAAAAGTAAAACTATTGGATATAGTCTTGATTTCAAAATTTTGGTTATTTATTTGAAAGTTAAAAATTCTTATAGTACTATTTCATTCATCTATATACCCTCTAAAGTTTTCATCACCAATCCCCTATAATAAATCATTTTTTCTAAAACACAAGGCTATATCTTATTAACCTTTAAGATATCAAATAATTCTCTTAAAACATCAATACTTGTTTCTTAGATTATCCATAGAGAAAAAAAATAACTCGCACTACATGAGAAATGTATACCCTTGTATAAACCATCACATACATCGAAATTCTAACCACTATAGTATATGGGACATTCTCCTTGTACTTAGCCTCATATTATAATTTACGTGATTTATCACTGGGTAACTTGATGTGTCTATAAAATTGGGTTACCAAAAGTTTATATATGATCATTAACAATATTTTAATGATCTTATAGATATACTAATTCAATGATAGAACAAATTTTATGGTCTTATTATCTCTCTCAATCCACATACCAAAAATTTTGTTATACTTAATGAGATATTTTATCTCAAACATTTTGGAGAAATCAGCTTTTATCTCCTTAATGTGATCTATATCTAGACCTTCAAAGAGCATATCATCCATATATAGGAGAATAATGACATAAATTACATAATCAAGCACATTATGGTAACATAAATTATCAAAATATATTTGTAAAAAAACCCTTGTTATCCATAAAGTCATCGAACTTACAGTTACACAACCTTAGTTCTTTCTTTTAACCATACAAGAACCATTTTAGATTTCATATAGATACTTCATTCTATTTATACACAAAATCCTTTGGATACTTCATAATATATCATCCTCTAAATCAAAAAGATTAATTTTTTAACATGTAACTAGTCAATATGTAATCCTTCTAAAGTTACCAAACTTAATACTGTCTGAATTATAGTAAACATGAAAACAAGTGAAAATATTTTAGAGAAATCCATAACTTAATTCTATTTAAAACCTTTAACAATTAACCTAGAATTGTATAAATTTCTACCATATTCTTCCTCATTCATAAATATACACATTTGTTATATAATTCTTTCTTCCATGTGTTAATTCTATTGGATCCTAGGTTCCATTTTCATCCAATGAAACCATTTCGTCTTTCATAGATAACTCACACTTTATGAAATAACTATAATTTTCCACTTCTTTAATGATCTCAATATAACCTCCATCTATAAGATGTAAGAAATTTGTTTTTGTTTCAAACCTATAAACCGAAAATATTATCCTAAAATATCTCCTCAATTTAACATGTGTTCCCAAACTTTTTAGAACTATATCTTCTGGAATTTCAACTTCCAAAATACAACCCCAAACAAGTAAAATCCTTGAATATTCTAGTACTTTTATTATTATATGTTCTTCTAGACTTTACATGATTTCTAAATTTTATAGAACTTCTAAAACTTTCAGATTTGTATTTAGACCAACTACGAACTGTTGTATTGATTCTTTTTTATAAAATACATCTTTCAACAAGTTTAGGTCTTTCAAAAAGACCTTATCATTAAATAGAAAATATTTTATTCTAATGAGATTATGTTTGTTGTTATAATAAAGTCCAAATAAAAATTTCTCATCACAAAAACCTATAAAGAAATATTATTAAGACTTTTCTTCAAGCATGTCCCTTTCCTTCGTATCAACATGGACATAGATGAGACTTATAGAAAAATTTATTTGAGAGACAACAATAGTTTTTATAAACCAAAATAATTATGGAATATCATACCCCATAGGTGAATAAAGAGTTCTATTAATGGGAAAAGTATAAAAGTTGATAGTTTCATCCCAAAAACCCTTTATGAACATTATATGTAACCTCTTTCTTCAATATTTATCATTTAATGTTAATTTCATTAGATATTCCACATAATTTTGTTCTAGTGTCTCAAGTACAGTTCTCTCATGATCAGTTTATTTTCTCTAGAAAGGACTCTGTAATTCCATGCTACCATACCCACCTTAATTATCTGACCTTATGTACTTAATCATATTTACAAACTCTTTATCCCCCATGGATCTCCATTGAAAAAATATCCAAATACTTATGATTTATTCTTATTGAAGTATACTCATACCTTCTATGTTAAATCATTGATTAAGGTAACATAGTATAATGAACCTCCATGAGAACAAACTAAATAAGACCCCCAAACATCTATATGCATGAGCTATAATTTATGAGGCTTAGGTGTCCTTCCACTTGTGACAAAAAAACATTTCTCTAATTTCCTTGAATAAAAATATCACATGTTCCAAAATCCATGTGGTCAAGTTTCAATATACCTTCATCCTCTAAGGTTCACATGTTATTTTCACTCATATGCACAAGATCGAAATTCCACAACTATGGACTTTTAAAATTTATCATTTTGGAAATTTTTTCTCCATCAGATCTTCCCCTCAAATTTAATGTTCCATATTTAATACCACTAGCCACTAGTGATCTTATAAATTCTATCCACATATGTCGTATAAAATATTATTTTATCTAGATATCCAATAGAAATTAATTTCTTTTATAAACTAAGTATGTACCAAAATAAAACTCTAAAAAACATCCATTTGAGATGCTGACGTTCACATAACCTTTCCCCATAATCTCAAGAGAATCATAATCTTTATGAAGAACGTTGTTAAATATTACAAAAACATAGTTGGCCATGGCCCCCAATTACATTTAGAATGAAAAGATGCACCACAATCAATAATCCATTATTACAATGGAGTATTTACACTAGTTAGTAAGCAACTCTCTCACTCAGATATGATATTTACATAATTTCTAATACCACCCATTCAAAAATTTACCTTTAAATCCTTGAAATCCTTCTTTAGATGCCCCTTCTTCCCACAATTCCAACAAATGGGTTTGGGTGTGGAATATTTAATTTGAAATCCCACACTTTTATCTTCTTATTTATTTTGATATCTCCATTAAATAGAATTTCCACTACCTTATTCATTAAAAATAGTTTCAATAGGTGTTTGAACTTTACTTCACTAGATTTATTTATTTAAAATGAGATCATGAACATACTCAAATTAAATATTTCTATTACCACTAGAATTATTGATAGTAGTAACTATCATATCCCAATACCCCAAGAGTGATGAAAACAACAAAAAACCCCACACTAGATTTGTTATATTTACTCTTACTATTTTCAAATGACTTTGTATCCTATTGAAGTTGTTGACATGATCAAACATTGGCTTTCCTTAAGAAATTATGATAAAAAATAGCATCTACATAATAATCACTTTGTTCATTTTTATTTGATTTTCATACATATCATTTAGATCCTTCATTAATTCTATAACATTCTAATGCTCGACCCAAATCACTTCTAACATTAGTCATAATGGACCAACACATGAACTTAGGTATGCCTCCCCGTAGGAAAATGAATTCTAACTAGTATAAATGATATTGGGTGGTACCATGAGGAGAATATACCCATTATATCAAAGTAATAATAACAGTGTAAATAACTAGAAAAGATACACATCAATCACATTTGAGTAATCATATAAATAAATAAGTAGAATCATGAAATAATAATATAAAATTCTATCATATAGACATGAATGACTGTATGTGAATACAAGGCTAATTTCTCACATGACCATTCACATATAAAAAATAAAAAAAAAGATCAAACAAATATTGAAATTAAATTACTAGAGGATCCATCAGAATCCCTGGGCCTCACCTCATCCTAGACTACAAATCACATTTGACTTTCTCTAGCTCAATAATACAATCCTAGACCTTATATAAGATATAACATGAAACAAATGAGGGATTATTATGTACCCAAGTGCAATGGATAATTGAGCAGAGTGTGAGTACATAAATTAGTAGGGAACCACCAACATAGTATCATACTATACCAACAATGTAGTGATATTTTCATGTGATATGTTTAGAATAAATAAATAAACTGTTGAACAAAACAGATAAAACCACCAACAATACATGGTTCAGCGAGTGATAGAATGTATTTGAGCATGTTTTGGGGACCATACCAACAACAATATCCCAAACATACTATTTTTAATCCTTAGGTATATGAACTAGATCAACCATAGCTACTTCAGTCAATGTTGATGTGTCTCTAAGCACATCGTGATGATTGTGCCTTACAATATAAAAAACTGGGCTCTCCTTGTACATGTTAAGTATAAAAAACCTAGGAAATGATCTCCAAAATCTCTATCATAGTATACAAGACCAGTACTAGATTCAAATCCATTGAACCTCCACTAATAGTGTCACAAACCTCCACTATTATAGTTTTCTCAATCAGGGCATAATACTTTAAGTAACATGGACCTCCCTTATAGAATATTTCTCGACTAGTAGTAAAACAAACCTACCCTATGAGAGTTTTCTCATATAGGTATCATATATCTACCCTATGGAGTTTTATCATCTACTAAATAAACCCAAATTTAACATGGAAATACCCTATGGGTGTTTTCTCATCCATGTAAATAAGACCTCCTCAAGGATACTTTCTATATATAAACAAAATACCCCCAATGGGTTTTTCCCATAAATAAATAAAAGATCACATCTAGGGAATATAAAAAGTCAAACAACATCAACACTACCCTAATAGAATTTTATAACTAAAAAAATATCAAAAACTCTCCAAGGGAACTCTTCTAGTAAATTTATAAAAATAAAGGAAAATAAGGGACCAACTGAACGCCTAAACACACCATCACTATCCATACCCAAGAAAAACCCCTCACTCAGTTAAAACATCACCAGGGGATAGGTTCCCCTAGGTTTTCAAAAAATGGGGGAACCCCACTTGGGGTCTTACCACCCAATTTAGAACACCTAAACCCACGCCTATTCCTAGGGGTAACATATCCCTTAACAAAATATAATCAAGGCATGAACTAAAAGGATAACTTGGGTATACCTCATAGGCTAAATCACTGCACAGATGACATAAATCCCATATTTAACTCCATGGTAACTCAAGATTAGTCACTAAACCAAACCATGGTCTTTCCACAAACCACTAGGGACATGTAATACCAACTCATCACCTTTCTTCACAAGGAAGTTCTAAGGGAACCTATACTAGGCCTTTAAATAAAACTTCATTTTATTCTATTTAGTTTTACCCCTCTCAAGGGGTCTCAATACTCTAGGGTATTCTAAAATAAAGGCCTCAACCATCGATGATTGAGGCATAAGGCCAGTGAACAAGTCCCAATGCAGCCTTAGCACTGTTTACTATCTTGTGAATATTAATTTAATTAATAAATTAATCAATCATTAAAGTATTTTAAATTAAATAGGGAAACAATCTTAGTATAATAACTGCACATCCCATACATCATATGGAAATTTCATAGAATCCATAGTGCTAGTATGTGTACCACCTACCAATTTATAAGCTTTCCCCTTTATTTCAAAGATTAAAAACTCACACCTAGGCTCACCCAAGATCGCCCTGACTCATCTTGGCTCAACCATCACCTCCCATATACTCGGTTACCTATTCCATTCCATGAAATCCGAAACATTTATTCATAATATTTTATAATTAAATACACCATTTATTCAAAAATGGAATATTTTTTGAAAATGCATTGGGTGCTCCTGCAACACTAGAATTTCATCCAATGATACCTGAAGGGTCCACAACACCCCTCTAACATCATTTAGCCTAAATACCCATTATGGGATACCATATAAATTATAAAAATAAATTTTATTTAATTGAAGGACTATATTAAATTCAGTGGTGTGACTCAACTTCAACTACTCAAAAAATGGAGACACAGAGGAATTGTGTCAGGACATCTTCTTACTAGGCAGAACAAAAGACCCATTTCAAATGGTTGATTCCAACATACTCTAGTGGAATCAAAACACAAAACATAATTGAATGAAACCAAAATTTTATATAAGGGAGGTGGTTGGGGGGGTGGAATAAAAGAGGCTACTAGAGAGCAATACAAGCCCAAAATTTACATATAATGACATGAAATTGACCCAAAATACAAGGGTAACCAAGAGGAAGAGGAGGGGAGGTCATTTGGGTCAGATGCACAAATTGGTGAGGAAGAAAAGGGATTCCTCTAAAAAAATTTGAGGGGAGAAAATATAATTTGATCCCTTTTAAAGGCCATAGAATAACCATTACATGATAAAAAATGATCTCGTAGCCACCTGAAACATGCAGGTGGATTTGGCCAGCCCATAGATGAGCCGATAGTGATAGAGGACACTGGATAACTGATGGTTTGATTCTATCTACACTAAAGAAACCACCTTGGCTACTCCCGGGGTTCTCTTGATCTCTCAGCACATCACTCGAACCTCATTCCTCATCCAAAACACATATTTTATGATATTAAAACTCTTGGAATTAAATTATGAATCTCGGTTCTCAAAAATGAACAATCCACTAATTGAAAATTAAAAATTCTCCTAAAATGAAAACACCAGTAGAGATAAGAGGTGTTACAGAGTCCCCACCATAGAAATTATTGTTCTCAAGTAATGCTAATGGTAATCCAATTTGATCTCCCAACCTATAATAATCATTAATTCCCCCTCAAAAGACATGTTACATCCCCAGATACTTAATGTGATTCTTTAGTGAAACTCTATCATTAGGTGCTCAACATGAAGAAACATGATGTATCACTCGATTTCTCCACCGAAACACTGATGTGATCCTCCATGAAGGATCATATCACAAAATAAACTAGTGATACCTAGGGTAATGAAATACCAAACAATACCCAAAGTTTATATCCCAACTATAAGCTACATTTAATGGTATCCACAAAGGATCAAAATGATATTATTATCTAAAAGGTATCCCCAAGTGTTGATACATCATAAGACCCATGGATCCTAAACTTCTAGACTTCCATAACTTCTATGCCACCTATTTAAAACTATAGCTAGGGATCATGTGTCATCAAGGTATTTGTGTATTGGATGAGGGAGTAATTGATATTTATGAAGGGTCATGCCCTGACATATGGGGGACCGATAAATTTATAGATAGAGGAAAATTCCTTGATATACAACGGAGTACTTACTCCCTTTATTATATGAGGGAATTCTCCCTGTCATGAGAATACCTTCAAGGCGGTACTTGAAACCCATGCATAGAGGATGGAAAATTGAATCATGGGAGAGTGGCTAAACTTATTGTCTACTCCAAACATCTATATCATACTCTATCTTTGCCTTAGGAGAGCTAAGATCCTTAAAATTTACAAACCACTGCATGAATAGCATTTCATGACTAAGATGATAATACTGTTACACTACATGTAAAAAAAAATTGATGACTCATACATCAAATACTTCCACTCAGTCATGATATCTTAAAGAATAATATAAATAGCCTAGTACATGATGTATTAAATATGATACATGGAATATAAGTCTATTAGGAATGGTCGGTCATGTATTAATACCACTCAATCCATTCGTAGTCGATATACCTGGAATTTCTATTATGATACATGGAATATAATACCTCTCTAGTTGTACATGATGTATTTGTAGAATACTTGTTGTGCAAATAGTGTGTGTAAAGATGGAATTTATATTAATACCAATCAATCCATAGGAATGTACATATAGTACAAGTTGAACCACCTGACTTGATTTAGACATTGTGTGTAAAGATGAAACACATCGTGTGGGTATATCTTGCTATCTCATTATATACATAGTTATATGATGAATTATATAGTCTCGAGATATACAACATGTGACTAAAATTCACATGATATGTTACATTTAAAACTATGTGAAAGCCCTAGTGCCAAATATTTTGAGTCACATGATAGGAATTTGAAGGTCACATGTCATGTGGCATTAATTAAAATTTATAAATTGTGGATGAAGAAGTATACAATGTGTGAATAGAGACTAAATTCCATGTATTCAAAAAAATTCAAAAATCTCAAAACATCATCTTTATGAAAAAAATGTTTTCTCGCCTCTATTTCTAGTCATGACTCCATTTAAAACCAAAATTATCTCCCTTCGATCCCCCCAAAAGACATTTCTAGGATGATTTATAAATATCACTCATTATCCAGATTATTATCATCTAACCATTCATCGAATCTTGAATGAAACCCATTATGCCTTCAGTACCATATGTGTGAACCCATGATTCTTTGGTGATCCTCCATTATAGAATCAAAAAACCATAATTGAAGTCAATTAAGAAGAATATGAAAATAATATTCAAAAATGTGGTGGCCAATTGAATACCTAACCACCCAAGAGTGGGTTCATATTCAAGTTCTTCAAATAATACAAGTACGAAACAAGAATAAATTATTATTCATGGTGTAAAATAACTCAAACAATTATGAATATTTGAATGACATTTTATTTATCAAAGAAATAATTTATCTATGCTGAATAATAATTTTTTAATATTCAACTACATTAGATAAATAAAACAATTATTTTTCTTCAAATAATATTATTGATAAACAAAGAGGCTTAATCCCCATGTGAATTCCAGGATAAAAATTCAATAATCAAATATACAAGCTGGAAGGACCAAATAATAATAAATTATTAATGTATAAAAATATTTATTTTGATAAGGAATTAATCAAACTCAATTATTAAATCATTCATTTTTAATCCCTTTCCATTTTTATGTTTTAACAAATTCTAAAATAAGTAGAGTCACACAATAAATATATTTTAAAAAAGAAATTCAATTTAATTGTGCACTATAAGAGAGAAAAATAATAATATATTCAAATATTATTATTTTTTAATATCTAATTATTTTTCATTTAGATTTTTTATCATGTTCACAATTAGTGATTTTTTTGAGAATTGAAAAATTTAAAAAATGATATAATGATTTTCATTAATTTCCAAAATATCATCATCAAAAGAAATAAATTACATGAATTTTCCGAATAATAAATTTATTATTAATTTTAAAGAATACACTACAAATATTTTATGATTTGAACATGAATAGGATAGGATTGAATCCAAAAAATTATAAGGTGCATATAATAAAAAAGTGTCTTATCTCATAGAGTTTTTAGTCTCTTGATGATCACATAACATTCCTTAATTGTCATTATTTCCTCCACCTTAAAGAATATAAAGAACAGGAGGAAACATTATTCATTATATATAGAAGAAACAATGAATTATTTAAGGGATTTACTAAACCAATAACAAAATAGAGAGTGATATTCCCAATGAGGATTGAAAAATGAATTAGAGGAAAGAAGTAATTTATTTTCATAAGCCCTCACCATTATTTCCAAAAAATAAATTCCCTCATAATTCCTCTAATTTAATCCCCTCATAAAGGTTGGTACAACCTAGAAATAAATATCCTCTAAAATCCTCCAAGCAACATCAACATACTTAGGAAATGATCCTGACACATCACTACTACATGGCCATGCCAATCTTATATCACTATTTCATAAAAAAAATAAATTAAAATTAAAAATGTCCAATCCATGGATCAAAACCTGAGCACATAATTTATACCTCACCTAAAAAAAACCATATCCCAAACACTACCACAATGTCAAAATTTCTACATGAGATTCTATTTAGGAGATATTAATATTCACACTTGTTGGATAAATATTTATTTATTTATTTAATGATAAATATCCATAAAAATGTAAGTAGCTGAGATCTTCACCAAAATTCAGCCTAAGGGTAAACACTACATTTTTAGTTTAAGATATCCATTAATTTTTTCCAAGGCCAATCGCTAGGGTAAATTTACTATTTTCCCTCTTTAATGGAC
Source organism: Viscum album (assembly GCA_963277665.1). Lineage (NCBI taxonomy): Eukaryota > Viridiplantae > Streptophyta > Magnoliopsida > Santalales > Viscaceae > Viscum > Viscum album. The sequence goes on along the minus strand of OY728131.1, from coordinate 1,519,854,136 downwards.
CCAGTCTCCAAAACTCAAAAATAAAATAAGTTTCACTTTTGAAAATGTTAGGTCATTATTATAAAATGATTATTTATGAAGTAAATTATTAATTTACATAGTAAACAGTTAATATATTAGGTAAAATTTTTATTAACATAGTAAATGTTAAATTACACCATAAATTATGAATAGAAAACATTAATTATAAAATCGATATTAGTAATTATTTATTTACATAGAATATTTAGATTTTACAAAGTAAAGTTACATAGTAATATCAAAATTATTACCAATACATAATTTATAAAGCAATTTCATAGTGAATTTACCTAACAAACTACATAGACAATTTACTAAATAAATAAATATAAAATAAATTCAATATTATTATGAGAATTCATTTTATATTGTAAATTGATAATTTAAATAGTAAATTGTCAAATTACACAATAAATGATAACATATATTACTAAAAAGAAAATATAAATAGTAAATCTACAATTTACTTACATAAATATATAAATAAAACTAAAAATTAGTATAATTATGTGTATTGAATTTCTATAATAAATTAATACTTTAAATATTCAATTGATAATTTATATGGTGAAATATAGAATTTGCTACTAAAATGTAAATTTCCCTAGTAAATTTATAATTTACACTATGAATTAACAATTTAAAAATTAAAAAATATTTTATATATCTAATTTTCATTTTATATTTTAAATTAATTGTTTTCTAGGTAAATTTTTAGTTTAAAAAATATACTTTACAATTTAAACTACATTTTCAATTTGTACATAAATTAATGGAACCTAAAATTTGTTGTAAATTTTGAATTCAAATCATAAATGGGAAAGTTAATTAGAATGTCCCATCCTATAGATGCTTTTCATTAGTTATATTTTGTGTTTATTAGTTATTATTTTCATGTTTTTTAGTTATTATATTAATGTTTAATGGTTTTATTGATATTTTTATCTATAATATTGAATTTTCATGAAATAATAATATTATTTTTTGGTCAATAAATACGAATAAGAAAATAATTCAGTAAACAATTATATTTTATGAAAAACTAGAAACATAAAAATGTATCATTTGAATAGGTCATCATCATCCATCATTTTTCTAATGTCAAAATTATTAATTACATAAACATTTTATACAATTTTTTTATTATATAATAATCAAATATAAGTATTTATTTGGGGGTAAAAACTTATGAAACAACACTCACACTCCCAACAAGAGATTATTAGACTAGGAAAACACTCCCAAAGGAATAACCAATACAATTACTCAATTTTATTACACTAGTCCCAAAGTCTTTGTTTACAATATGGAACAAAGGCCTCTACAACTAGCCTAGAGGCCTTTACAATAGAATCCTTTAGGTTCCTTTATCTATATGTTTTGTTTCTTATATAAGTACATTATTATTATTATATATAAATGTAATAATAATAATAACAACATGTAAATGTAATTATCATTTCTTGAATGTCATGGATAAAATATTTTTGAATTAATACAATCCTTTGTTTTGTTGTTGTTTAAATATTAATACATGGGAGGAAAAAATTCATATTTGGTTAAATATAAAATAACCTCATTTTTTATTATATATGATTTAAATTATTGGAATGAAAATCACAATTCCTAGTTTAAATTCGTACGCATCATATGTTATGTGGACATTCCCTAGATAAAAAAATTAGGGAGAGAATAATTTTCAGATTAAGAGAGATAGTTGGACCATGTGTTTTATGGTTGGTCCACCATGGAAATATTATACAAGAATAGTGTTATGATGGATTTAAGAGGAAGGACAGAATTTAATTCATTTATATTGAAGTTTCACATGTTTAAATTTCGAAGGATATAGATAAATTATTTATGACTAGAGAGAGTTTCTATTGTCCCCACAACATGGATCCACCCTCCAAATTTTAGGTGTGAAAAATTTAAGACTATATAAAGTCACTTGATAGTAATGTATATGAGCAACATAAGATGCACCATATCCAAAAAATACTCTTAAAAAATATACCATTAGAAATATAACAATGAAGGATAACTCACACAAAAAAACTAACACACAATGAATTTAACATGGTTTGGGAAATTCCCTACAATCAAGGAGAAAAATTGTAGTCCACCAAAAGAGATATGAGAGAGAAAATCTAGATTCATAATTGATTACTAATCTATAGAAATATTTGAATTGATCTCAAATAAATCATTTTCAATAATCCTAATAAGGGCCACTAATTTATTGGTAAAACCTAGACCCTATTTCAAATCACTATCCAACATGAGTATCAAATATTCTTTGAATATTACTTTATTATTGACCACTACTTCAATGGATTGCACGAAATTTATAGTAAATAATATAGACATTAGAATACCCCCACCAAATTGACATTATTAATTCCATTAGATCTTCCTCTATCACCTAATAACACATTGCAATCAATATTTAGGTATAAAAAAGTCACTATATATGATTGGTCCACAATAACTCTTGCTGAATCCCACTAATGACTTCTCAATAGTTCTTGAGCTAAGAAACTAACTTCTTGCCTCAACAATATATCACTTGAAGAATTTTTCCAAGTATTATATTAATTTACCTTATAAAAATATATCCCTTTCATCTTCCACTATAGAAATAGTCTTTTAATTACCATTCAGTCATCCAAGTCCCCTTGAGGCACAAAATCACCCACAAACATTCCTAGATAATGGACTTGGTAAAAAAAACTATCAAATGTTTACTCCAACTCACCTTTCATAGTTATATAACTTCATCTTATAGTTGAATCTTGATGAATTGATACTTTAGCTAAATGTGTTTTTACCTCTAATAAAATAATGGGTTCTTTGTAGTATGGATTTCGCTTTGACAGCCACAAAATAACATTTCATTCCTCTATGTTTAATTTCATTTAACAGGACCTTTGAGATAATAATGTATTCACATCACAACTTCCTTTTGTTCTTTCCCTATATTTGACATGAACTTTTGGTAAAATTATATTAAAAATTAATTTTCAAGTGCACACTACATTAAAAAAATACAATTAAAATATTTTTTTTCATGTTTAGTGGATGTTTTGTAAAGCTGTCATGTATTTCAGTGTCATTAATTATTTCATGGTGGGTTTAAAAAAACCATTAAATATTATTTATCATTTATTTTTTATGTTTTATGATTTTTTTTGAATTTTTAAATTTTATCATCATCATCATCATCATCATTTTAATTTAATATTAATATTAATATTAATAATATTATTATTCAAAGACCAAACCTACACTCCCAGAACTAGCCTACCTCCCCACTAAGGATTTAATGCCTCTATTCTAGGATCGTTAGTGGTATTTAAAAAACACTATGTATATCATCATCGATAATTATTTCATGATTATTTTTTTAAAAATAGTTTACGATAATTTAGTGGCCATTTTATAAGTTTCATAGTGGTTTTTTATTTTTTTATTTTCTTTCACTTTGTTTCATATTATTATTATTATATTATTATTATTATTTTTGTTTTTTTGTTCATAGGCCTAACCCGCACACTCCAGGACTTTCCACCCCTCCTCTTCTAAGGCCGGACCCACCCCCTTCATAGGACAAACTCTTATCCACACCGACTAGGCCTGATTATCTTCCCTCTAAGGTCCCCCTTCCCTTCATAGACCTTTCCCAACCCCATCCCAAGCCTAAACTCCTACCCCTTCCAAGGGCTAATCTTCCCTCATTTAAAAAGATAGAAAATATTGTAAAGGGTGAGATTAGAAACATCACCCTTTATATTATAAGCCACAACCCAAACCACATTCCTAAAAAATTATGTTTTTCATATGTAAAAAAACACACAAATAAACATTTTTATTTATTTTTTAACACCTCACATCTATAAGAGGTATTATTTTGGATTAAATTTTGCCAAACCTCATGTATTTTGATTGTGTTTTATGATTTAATGTGTTTTCAAGGACTCAATATGACATTTTTTTAATTTTAGGTGGTGTTGGAACTTCTATACAGGTTATAGAAGCCACTTGGTACTTTGTGGCCTAGTATTGGGAACTCGATGGAGCCCCTAGGTGAGGGAAAAATCTACGAGGGACATCAGGTGGATGGTTTCAATGATGTAGGTACTTGGTTGGAACCAAGTTCCTGATATCTAGACATCTAGTATCTATTGGGTAACTATAAGGTTTTCTAAAATGTTAAAGTTAAAATAATTTATTAGTAAAATGTTAAATCTTATAAAATTATCATTTTATTATCATTTTGTTATACACAATAGTGTATCTCCCCCTTTCCTCTTCTTTATTCCATATTCTCATAAGAGTGTATCTCACTTGTTCTTCATCTGTTTCATAATCCTTTTATCATAAGTGGTCAGAACTCGTAAGGTTTTGACTCCTCCTACCTTATTCTATATTTTCTCTTATTTTTTCCCACATACCATTGACTAAGAACAAATTTTTTTGTTTTCAAATTATTCTCAATTCCATCTATTTGAGGATGAATCAGCATGTGGTCTTCAATGAGAAGGACTCTACTAGTCCTAGGTAGGTGGTCCCTTACTTTTTTGGTGGTTTTTACCATGTTTTTATTTTTCATATGTAATGAAAAAAATTATGATTTGTTGAGTATTCCCTAAAAATAATTAAATTTAGTTTCCTTTACTTTTTATGGTATGGTTGGAACCTATTAGGTTATGAGTGGGCTGTGCGAGGTGTGTGTCAACACCATTGGTCACTGATGAACAATTACCTCACGAGACATGTTTTCAAACCACGAATTTGGACTCGGGATAAGTACCTATGACCAAGAAGTATCTGAATAAGACAAGTGTAGGCCCCTGGTATACTCCATTGAGAGATATGTCTTGGGTACATACTAGGCTAGAGGCAGGACAACCTTGGAATAGAACTTTAACATAGGTTAACTTCTTTATTGAATAACCTTAGATAAATTAAATGTTGATAAGTTATTTAATGTTAAATTTAATGAACTTTTATTAATTTTATTACTTGAATTGTGATATATTAAAAAAATTACTATTTAAAGTGTGATACATCATTCACATAAGTGATATGATTAGTGATGCATTATTCACTATAGTTTTTGGTTGGTTATATATCAATCAGAAACATTCTAGAACTGGATGGTGTATCATCCACCAATGATCAGTTGGTGGTACTTTATCCACCTTTACTGCTTGAGGAAGTGATGCATCAATCTCTGTGTGATGTTAGTATTAGTTTTATATCAACCACTTGATACTTTATAATAGTGGAGTATCATCCACTAATGTGAGTTTTCCTGGTGGTAAATTTCCCACTCGAGCACCTATTATGGTGGTATATCATCTACCTGATACTTGATTTGGGTAGTGTATTGGGCTCTAGAGATGTGTTTCTAGTGTTACATCACCCACTTAGATAATTTTATGGGCAGTGCATCATACACCAATGGAAGAGGTCTTAATAGTGCATCATCCACCCATGGACTTGAGATGGTGGTATATAATCCACATTAGTAATGTTAATAGTGGTATATTTTTTATTTAGATAATATTTTTGGGTGGTAAATTATCAACCCAATTTATGAAATTATGGTATAATACTCACCCATGCATTGAAAAAGGTATTGCATCACCAATTTATGATTAATGTTTCTTCATTCACCAATGATGACTCATTTTCGTTTGAAATTGGTTAGGTCGTGTATCATTCACCTAGATGAATTATAATTGTGATATATTGTTAACCTATTGATTTTGGATGGTTATATTTTGTTAACCTTTATTATTATAGAAGGAGTGATATATCATTCATCCTCAAGGAGCATTCTCAAATCGTAGGTATATTATCCTATTCTAGAACTGGTTGAAGCGAGTATAGTCACTCATGGTTTGTAAGGAGTACTTCATAAGGTGATAAGTTGTAAATTTATTATTGTTTAACTTACCATAATTTCATATTGATCCTGAAAATATTTTTACTAGGATTTTTAGAGACATTATTGGTGGTGGACTACTTATTTTTACTCCGATCCTTCTTGGGAACGTCGGTACCCGAGCATACTTCATGTATCATGAAATGGGTAAGGTTAAGGGACCAACAATATCTAATGGATGAGATATGAGAGATTTTTTAGAGTTAAAATATGGTATTTGGGTAGTAATTGAGACCAGTTGATGGATGCACCTTTACCTTTGTTTATTCTGGACTAATTTTGTATATGATCCACCCATGGGGGATACTTCTTTATTTGAGTGACTAGTATAAATGTACAGTAGTTCATATTGATATAGCATGTTGTGGATATTTAGTTCCTTCTATAATTTAGATATGTTATTCAATTTTGTTTTTATTTTTTATTTTATGTATAGTTTATTTTATTTCTCCCATTCTATTTATGGCTATCAGTTTCTAATGTAATAGTCTCCATACATGCTATATATCGACCCTCACCATTGGTTGGATACCTATAGCATAAAAAGAAGTGATATTGAGGTATGTGACACTTCGATTCAATCACGATGGAGGTGAACCAAGAGAGGGAAATTACAAAGTTGTATTATGGTATTGTTTCTTATCTTTTATATCACTAATTGGTCATGTTTGATAAGAGATAGGATGTTCTAGAGCATGGTATAGATCATGTGTTTGGGAGTAGATGACCCATGGATAAGGGAAGTTCAAGTTACAAGGCATGGGACAAATTTTATTTTTTTTGGTTTTATTATTGGGTAATATTGAAAATTGTATTAATTTTGATATTAATTTATGGTTTATAGGTTTCACTCTTGGATTGGGGTAGCAAGAGACTGGAATTCATGCATCATTCTAGGCACATAATACTTACATTAAGTTTTTATACATTCCTACAATTGATAATCTTGTTACTATATAGGGTTGGGTCATGTTAAGTGTCAATAAAAATTTTTATAGAGCTTTCCTATATAAATTATTTGTGGAACTCTAATTGACTAACCCATTATTACTTATTATTATTAATGATTATTTATGATTGATATGTGAACCTCCATTTGATATTATACCTGACCCAAGAGGGGGTAGGTTAGGTTATACTCAATCCTTATTTTCATGAAACCTTTATGTCATAGGGTGTGTGTTAGGGTAGAGCTGTGTCTGTCTATTATTTCTTACTACAAACAATGATATTAAATATGTGATAGAGCTATGATATGAGTCATGCATGTGTAATTATAGAGATATTCCACTGTAGTGACATATGCTTGAGATCCAAGAGGGTGGAGATGAGCTTACCCCACTTAAAGTAGAGATAGAGGCAAATATTTTTCTTATTAATTATATCGATCAATATCTTATATAGATTTTACATTAGGTTCTATAATATATGGGATATGGGGAGCCATGGGCCTTGGAAAACATGTTATACCTAACTCATGAGGTCTAACTATAACATCTACCACTCTTTAAAGGTGAGGGTGGACTATAGGCTACATGGTTCTTGATTGATCCCATATAGATGACGTTTTACCATTCTGAGACACCCTTTAAAGGGAGGGTGAATCTAATAGTGTATATTCTTTAAGGACCAATGAAGCCCCGTTGTGATGCTATTTTCATGGAAGTCCAACATGTGGGTTTTTTTGGAATTTATTTCAAGTCTCAATTATTTAACAACTTATTCCTAAAGACCCTAAGGGAAAATGGGTATATCGAGTTTATGGATATGGTATTGGGGGAATGTCAATAATAGGATCTTCCACTCTCTTAACTGATATTTATTGATTCATACCAACATTAGAGGGTGATGAGACTGCTATTGTGGATGTAATGAGAAATTATATTCAATATCAGGTGAATATGTTCAATCTTATAGCCTTTCAATAAGTCATGAATCAAGACATGATTAGTGAGCATAAATAGATGAAGACTAGATCATATGGGCATTATACTTATTCTATCTAGGATAGAAGAAGGCCATTAAGCAGTAGGAAGTGAATATTTGATTAGTCTCTTTAGGGAATCAATAGAGATAATGTGACAACCTAGATCTTCTTGAATTGTTAAATTTTATAGTTTAGGTGAAAGATGTGTCTAGAGGTGGTTGGAAGAAGAAATATAGTTTTAGAGATGAAATATTAGCTGGAAATATGCATTGGAGTGTGGAACTATATGTTTCACCATATGGAGTTAATTGGATGAGGTTTTTGTTATATATTTGTTTGTGTCATTTCATGATGTTTTGGACTATGAAATGGTTTTTGTGTTGGGGCATGGGGTGTGAGCGGTGGCATTTTAGAGTTACACTATTTCAAAATGAAAATCAATTTGTAGCAAGAATAGTGTGGATTATAGTGTAAATCCCCCTCAGGAAATATTGATTAATATTCCAAAAGTTTGGTTAATTTATGGTTTTCTAGTACACAATGTGATGGTGTTGATGTTTTTTATATTTATATCACACATGTTAGATGTCATTTTTAGGTCCTTTTAGTTAATATCTTGTGAAATATCAATTTATCTCATGTGAGTGGAATTAAAGAATGGTTTTACCCATTATGGAGTGAAGTATTGTGTGGTATATTTCTTTGTTATATCTATTTTATGTCTATTGCACCATGGTTCTTCCATTGTACCAGGGTCATGTATAGTGTTTTTTGGAAATAATGGAAGAAACTAAGTATTTCATCTTGTTTTTAGAGGATATAGTTTTGTGGCATGGTCTTGGTTGTTGTTTCATGGGATTAATTGAATTCATGGAGATATGGAAGTTTTTAACGCATGATTTAGAGAGAGATAAGTGGATAACATGGTGTAATTTTTGTAGGTGTTCTTGATTTAGCCTCATTTAAATGTGATAAACCCCCTATTACACTATGATTCTTTAGTTTTCTATGATGATTATAAATATTGTTCATCTCTTGAATTATTTCTTATTTTCCATGACTTATCTCTAACCCTAGGTGGTCAAATGTGTATCTTTGGAGATATTTTATCCCCTTTGGTATCTTATTTCCCTTGGATTTAAGAGAGAAATATATTTAAGATCTACAGAGATTCCCTCTCATATTCTTATTCATTATCTCTTATTCTTCATTATTTGGGAATCTATGATAGTGGTGTTGGTTTGGTTTGGGTGATTTTGGGATGCATACTTGATGAAGCTTTATGTGTTATGGGTTATTGAGGGTTTCCCTTGGGTGTTTTAATTGGTTTGGCCATCCAATATTTTCAGTATATCAATGTGAATATTGAATCTCTATTCGAGGTAGGGGATTCAAGACTCATACATTATTACTTATGTGTAAATTGTGAAATTTTCATTCCATTTAATTATTTGGGTGGATGACTATAATTAAACTAGTAAATATAATTAACTGGATCATGTAAACTAGAAGGAGAATGAGGGTAATCACATGTGATTAACTTATTTCAATGTTATTTCTTATGTGTTGATACTTATCATTTGATGTTATTATTGTGGAAACCTTATTTTATATTGATGACTTGTTTTAATTACCTTCTATAATGGGTTAATAACTTAATGATTGTGATGCAATGAAGATGGTTGAAATTTATAATTATTGATGTTCCTCTTCATACATTAAAGGTTAAATAGATATGGGTGGATGCTTAAAGGAAGTTGTTTGATAAGGTCCACTAATGTGTTTGTTGTTTTGATCTATTGAATATATGTTTGGTTTATGTTTTATTTTAATAAAAATTTTAGTGTTATCATTTATATTCTTTTCAACTTCATAATTATCTAAATCACATTAAAATGGTAATAAATCGGCTGTGTGGGAGTATCAAATTATGGTGTTGATATTTAAACATGAAATTTTTATTTAATATGAAAGAATGATTGAGTAGATGTTATTTAATATGAATTATTATTATGTTTACTCTTGTTTTCTACTATATATGGACTCTTCCTTATTATTTTAAAAGGGGTGTTGTTTGGTTATAGCTGATTGGGAGGATGTGCTATGATTTAGTTATTGTAGTGATGGATATGCCATTTTTTGGTTGTGTTTACAGTGGAATGGATGTTTTTGTGGAAGGGAAGTGGGTTTCAATTGTTATGGAGGTTTTTAGAATTTATTGTGTGGAAATTTATGTAGTAATGGGTTTGGTTGTTTTGGGGTTGTGTCATAATTTCTCAATGGCCAAAAATATAGTTGAAAAAAATGAAGTTGGTAATGTAATAATGGGATGAAATTGATTGATAGTGGATTTTAAATGAATAATTATAATCATTAGAATGATTTTATTTAATAAATGGTGAAATTTGGGATAAATTTGTGGAATATAAACAATGAATGATTAAAGTGGGAAGTTATTTAATGAGTTTTTTGACAATAAATATGTGAAATGAGTGGACTAATAAATATAATGATACTAGTAAATAGTAAATCTATAATCCAAATAATGACATGATGAAATGGAAAATTTAAAAACATTTTTATGGTTGTTTCATGTAGATATATGGGGCTGATTTTATTATAGTTATGAAATCAGTTATCGATTGAAGATAGTGACAGTGAGGTATTTTTTATTGGATGTTGTGGTATTGATTTTGAATTTTAACCCTTAGGTTGGGAATGTGTATGAATACTATATTGATTGTATTTTTTAATATTTTATACCCACTACCACCAAAGTTGGGTAGCCTTATTAACACCCATATGAGGACATGGTTTTTGGTTTTTTCTACAACATTAAGGTTGTAGAGGGAACAATTAGTTGATCATCACCACTTCCCATCTCTCCCTTCTAGGTGTGGTATAGGTTGTGATGGATAATGGTAGTTATTTTTATATGGGTTATAATAGATTAAATTTATTAATATATAATATATTGGTTGACTGACTATGCAACAATGATGATGATACATAGTGGGGGGTGTGTATAGTAGAATAAGGGCATGAGGTTGATTCCATTCATGCTCACATTAACCTATTGTGATAATGTTGTGATGTTTTATTATGATGTGATATACGATGATAATGA